>CM057449.1:1202057500-1207367500 GCA_016271365.2 Neoceratodus forsteri
GATGTCCTCATACATACTTAAATAACCCATCACCAAAAAACAGCAGCTGAGATAAAAGAGACGTCAAAAGGAGCTGCCTGCCTTAAAGGGACACTGTCAACTCCCTTAGGTCTCAAAGTGTCCCTAGTTTAAAAATACACATTTTTTGATTGCCAACATTCTGTAAAGATTGCTGATGTAGCTGGTGGTTTGATTCTGACTTTTCTTTAAAAAAAAGTGAAACACAGACTGCCAACCATTCTAGTGTTACCACACTAACACAGGTTTGTTTACATTTCTTGATCAGCTCCAACTGTATCTTTCCCGGACTTGGGAACACCCCCAAACACAGTCTAGCCCCCCTCATGATGTAGTGAGAGTTTAGGGGTCTACTGCCTCATGAGTGACTGCACTGTTTGGAGGTGTTTCTAATGCTCATGAAGTATGCAGTAAGACCAGATCCAGGATTGTAAACAGAACAAGGTTGTTTATAAATATACATTAGTATGCATTTCAGTTCTACTAAACAAGGAGACAGACAAAACAAACAGCAACATCAATGAATTTCAGAGAAGGTAAGCAATCATAAAATGTAGGGTTTTAACTAGAAATAATATAATGAAAAAACATTAACAGTGTCCCTTTAATCGGAGTATACTAATGGTGTTCTGACACCCCTTGTGCAGAGGCAAAACAACCAAGGATTATGGCGGGAAAAGCAGGTAGTGACCAAGATAGTCCCACTTACTGAACAGCCTTCTAGTCAGGGTAAACCTCAGTCTTGACGCATGCCTGGGTTACCCCTAATGTCACTACTGCTGTGGACTGAGGAGGGTTGTGGGAATGACTGGGAATCGGTGTTTGCTAAGGGCAGTTTCAGGTTTTTTATTGTTTATTTGTAACTTGGGTTCAGTTTCAGTTTTGCTGCCATTGTAAGAATTGAGTCTCTGAAGCAGCACTGAACTCTATTCTTAACATTGTTCTGTTAAGAATACACAGCAGGTGTGACGTTCAACTACTCTAGTTAGTATTGCGGTTTCCTTTTTATAAAATGGGTAGGGGCTTACATGGGTCCTGAGTGGCCAAGAGAGTTCTGAAGTTGTGTGGTTTGGGAAAAGAAACCCCATTGCTTCACACTTCTTCCAGCAACTAGGGGACAGCACACACAAACAAAAAAAAAAAAAAAGTAATCCCTACTCCACCTCATAGAATTTTCAAATGTCAAAATGCTGTCATGTTTGTGAAGTAAAACGTACCACGTCTTAGCATTACTTTAAAAACATAGCATATTTACACATTTTAAAAATTACCCACCCCAGCCATATACATACCTACTTAAACATGTAAACCTTACCTCCTAACTCTGTTACAACTGCTGTTTCCAGGGCTTCAATGTTACTGTTGATGCCCCCCAACACCCACTCTTATAAATGTACTATGCTGCACTGCTCTCCACATCCACGACACCAGACAACTAAATGTCACTACAACAGTCAGACAGCGCAAACCCTTGCTGTGCTGTGGACTGATCAGTCAGTCAGTCCAGGATTCCCATACGTTCCAATTCTGTTGGCAGCCTAATGCCAGTGATAACCCCAACATCCTTCCACTAAATCATGTCCACACACTAACTCCTGTATCCCGAACCTGCCTCCAGTCGTTACTCTTTAGGCAAACTGGCATGTCCCTTTTCACAGAGCTGCCGAACAGCAAATGTGAGCCAACAAAAGAGAACCTTGTTATTATGGGCTTGAACAAGAAAACAGATCCAAGTAGACAGTTAAATTTACACTTCTCTCACCTCTCTTTTTCACTTGGTCCACGTATCTCCACCGTGCACTGCCCACCTGTCACTACTCGTAGCTCCATTGTACATTTCCCACTTGTGCGCTTGTCCTTCCCCAACCCCATTATCTCCCAAAGAACTGCACAGGAATTAACACAAAAAAAACTTGTTCTTACGACAAAGGGCAACATTAACAGACACTCTAACAAACACCACTGGGTAATTCCAGTATAGCACAGGGTCTAAGCAAGCCTTCTTAAGGAGGGGCCACACTACAGCCTCTTTCAAGGCAGCAGTATCGGCTCTCTGTTTAGCTTCTTGTCACCCTAATTGTTTATTTTTTTACTCTGACCCTTATTTGTAACAGCAGATGTGCCCTGCTGAGTTGCTGACTGTACAATAACCACTCAATTATTACTGTACCCTCCACCTCCCCTCCCCCCCCAGGACGTACCTGGAAACGAGCAAATTCTGATCAGTGTACCTTCCTGGTGAAATGTTTAAATCATTAGTTCTCAGACTTAGTCATAGTGGGCTTCCCCCAACCATGGAAAAGATTGCGAGCCTCCCCCATATACTGAAATAATCTTGGGCTTTCCCATAACAAATAGCACATTTTGCACAGTGCATCAGGATAAAATGAAACCCTGCCATTTTGATGGGACACCCCTCTCTGCTTAACCCTTGTATTTGGGCTGTTCTGCCACCAGTTTAATTGGTCAACTGTTACTTCTCATTATTTATTCACTGTTCCTATTTCTCTCCACAATTGTTTATTTTGTATAGCTTGACTGTTTTGCAGTTACCTTTTGAATTGTATTCGCTCCCTATCCTTCCCTGCGTACACTTAAAATTAGCCTTTGCTCAGTGTGCCTTTCCTGGTCACCAATTTGAGAATAAATACATAAATTCACCTACTATTATCCTTTTGAAGTTTACCCCATCCCTTCACACAAAATGCCTAAAACTAAAATTTTAAATAAAGTACTTTTTCAGACTTGCTCAAGCCTCCCCTGGAATAGGCTGGGGCCTCCCCAAGGAGGCTGGCCTCACCATTTGAGAACCCTGCTTTAAATAAATAAAAATAAAGACGGGAACACACTCTCCCTCACAGGGGCACCGACATGTTCATCAAGTGAGCAGACTAACATATGTTCTTCAATAGTACTAAGGAAGTAAATAAACCGCCAGTTACATCAACATATTTCACATAAGGTGAACAATTATGAAATGTGGTTTTCCAACTAGAAACATGAAGCCAAGAAAGGGCTGTGACTTTAAATATTCTACATGGTCACATCTCACATGATTAATAGCTGTAGTGAGACTTCTCACGTTGACCTCCCAAACAAACTACAGCCATCCAAAAAAACACTGATCTTTAAACCCATGCAGCAACTGTCTGCGTGTAGCATATTTTGGACAGAAGTCGTATTAACTAGCCTCAAAGGTAAACCAGAGTCCAAGAAGTCATAACCTCCACACTGTCTGTCTGCTGTGGAAGCAGACCTCTTCAGAATGCGGCACACTGGCCTCTTTGTGAAATGTAACATTTGAGAACAAAACCCTCATTGACCAAGGCTGGACACAGGACTTACCCAAAGGCACCCATACTTGAGCTTTTGCAGAACAAGAAAATTAAGTGCAAAACTGCACATAAAATAAAATACAACAGCTGGAATTTCTTAGATTCATGCAACTAAGGCATTTCATAGAATCAGAGGACCACTTGACTCAACTCTCTAGGGAACCATCAGGATGGGAAACCTTCTTGTATAAAACATTGTGGAGATAGCTGGCCCAGTAAAATACATTTCAAGGGCTTGTAAATTACTGCTCCAGAGTGCAGGGGGATCTTTGAGAACCCACAAGGAAACTTGGGAAAGAAAAGCAAACAAGAGCGTTAGTGAGGCAGTCTGGGTGCATAGACCGAAGTGGGGTCGGAAGGCAACCTCAGCTCCAATGTGGCGTGAGTACTTCTGGAAAGAGCTCATTCGGTATTTTTACACCCCCACTATTACACAACACTATAGCTCTACAAATTCGGCAGCTGGTTGGCGATCATGTGGGTAGAAGGGAAGTCACCGGCACATTTTCTGGGGATACCCACAGATACAGCAATACTGGAGGGCAGTGCAAGGGGCAGTTCAGAGTGTGACCGGTATACTCATCCCTCTGGAGTTTGAGGAGTGGGTCCTGGGGCATCCCACGACAACACACCAGAGGGGGGAGGTACGAGGGGTACGCCTGAATTTGATGGTGGTAGCTCTAAAATGTATTACAACGAAGTGGCTTTAGCCTGAACCTCCAGTACTAGAGGACTGGGTTAAACTGATGCAAGAGGTCCTCATAATGAAAGCACCGACTGCAAAACTTCGGTTAAGGTTTGATTAATATGAAACTAAGTGGGAGGTATGGAGGTTGGAACTTCGGCCCAGGTATGAGGGTATACTATGGAAGGTGTCAATAAATGAACTGCAGGGCAAAGTTTGGAGCCCCTTGATAAAAGGACTTTTAGGTTATGGACTTACTTATCGATGACAGACAAGGTGGGAGGGGGGCAGGGGTCATGTGTGCAGCAAATAACTGGGTCATGTTGGGCCCTAAAAGTTTTGTGTTTATTATTCAAACGTTTTCTTTTTTAAACAGTAAAATCAACAGATATATTCCACACCCAGGTAACTGGGTGGGATGACAGCAGATTACCAATATCTTTTTATACTGTACCAATAAATTCTTTACCTTTCCTCTCTTTTGCATACCAGAATGTATTTACTCATAGCTGGACTAAAGAAAAACATAAAAAATGTGGAGGCATGAAATTAATAATTATATGTACTTTGACACTTTTTATGAAGTCTCAGTTGTATAATACATGAGAATATGTATGTATTGCTGCTGGCTGATGTCAAATAATAAAGCAGAGTTTAAAAAAATAAAATAAAACACAGCTAATTTTCAAAAGTAAAACCCTGCTCTGTAACTTACAACTGCTCCTTAAACACTGAGGCCTTTGGCTTCTGTGCTTATGAGAAAGAAGTATTTCTTTGTACATCTGATGCCACTGGGGCAGGGTTGGTATCCACCCCGGGTTAGGTCACTAATCCTCCCTAGTTTGAAATACACATTTCTTGACTGGAACTCCTCCTACAGAGTTTGGCTGGCCCAACTGTGCCACCACTGTCATCCAGATGGCAGCCACTTTTCTACTTTGTTTTTTCCTCCTGCAAACCCACCCACTGCACCGAGCAGCCTCTCAACAGGCCATGTACACACAAAGGAATGTCACGAGGAGAAGCCACGCACACAGCCCAAAACAGGGGGCACTGTAGCTGCTGAATGCTTATCCAGTCCCACCCTGATCTGAAACCAATGCTAAACGACAGTGCCACCCCAACCACCTCTGCATCCCGAGCTGGCTCCCAAATTATCTCCCAAATCCGAGTTGGAGGGATGACAGCATGACAGCTATCAGGCAGCCAAGTTCCATCACATTCTTCATGGAAGTTCTAAAGATCTCTGTGGTCTCACAAAAGTGTGCTGGTGGCCTTATGCAGCCATAATGGACACATTTGAGAAATAATGGTCTAACCACTCATGACACAGTGGAAGGAGACTGCTGCATCATGAGTGGTTAGAATGTTTGGCAGTGTATAGTTTAGGAAGTATAGCACTCCCTCACATGCCCACTTTTGTACAGTGCAAAACTGGCAAATGAGAGAGCAGCCACTACTCAGGCTCTAAAAAATTAAAACTGTCATGCATTTTTACTGGTTTCTATTTATACTGCAAGAAAATGTTTTTTTAATGCTAAGTCATTAAAGCATTAAATCATAACAGTATAACTTCACTGCATCATAAAATAGTTGGTGATATACCTTTCTTTTACTCTGGGCTGCAGTGATTTTGTTTAATTAATGTTCAAACATTTTCCACCTGTTCCAGCAGTTTGTTGCTAGGAAACTTAGAACAATTTTTATTGCAGTAATATAAAATAGGCAAGGAAATCCCTGTGTCCCGATTGGCTGAGACTTGGTTCTAGCCATTGCCTTAAAGATAGCACTACCAATGGCTAAAAGCAGGTCCCTACCAGCTGGGGCAACTCATAGAATTCATAAGCCACTTGCTTCCTAATCTCCATCACAAACATGACTGCAACCTTTACTCACATTTAGAAACCTTCAACTAGGCCCTAAAAATGAAAGTCCATTAAATTAACTAAAGTAAGTGAATAAAATGTCATTTGTCTTGAGGGCCCCTAAATGGCTTTGCTCTTTTAATGCTGACCTGCAATCTGTAAAATAACTTGGCCCTTTCAAATCTCAACTATGTGCTCATCTTGCCTCTACAAGCACATGCGACTGTTGCATCTAGCGCCATACTTCCTTCTTGAGGCTACTAACCAACAGTAGCACTTAGTGACAGGCCTCCCCTCCCTATCTCCCTACTGTCCCCGTCCCCCCACTTCCCTCTGGCTCTCCGTTTACAACCCCCATTGGCTCAAACTCTTATGCTCACCCCCACCTACCCTTGGCTGCTTCTCAGTCCTCTCCTGTACACTGACATGGCCCGCATGAACTGCTTCCCCCCAACTCGTCTCCTCCTTTTCTGCCTCAAACAGTTGATTTTTCCGCAGCTATCTTACTCCCCATAGCTGCCTATTCTACCCTTTATACCTCTCACCTTATACTCACCTCCCAACCTCCCTCTTCCCTTGTCCACGTTTGCAATTTAACTTAGTTTTACCTTATCAGTCAACTCTACGATTTTGAATTTTCATCCAACTGTGTTGCAATTTTTTTAATGTTGTTTAACTCTACATTTTTGTAAACTGTACTCTGATGACTTGTTCAATGTACTCCGATGACGTGGAACCTCTTTAAACGAGCTTTTATATCAACGGTATCAATCCAAGAGGTTAATAAAGAAATAATTTAATGTTATTTTCACTCAAGAGCCCCTCCTTTCACACATACACAAATTCAGAAAATCAAGTGCTATTCACAGTTTCCACTGCTGTTTCTTTGGTAACCATGAAAAAGCGCCCTCCTATCCCCACCAGTTTGCTAGAGAACTCCCTGTTGCTTACCTGACAGACAAAATTGAGGTTCTCGTTCTACCTGAAGCCTATGTGTGTATACCAGTGGAACTATGCAGAATTTTGAATTCAAGTATTCCATGTCACCATTCAGACAGTTTGTTTTTTTTTTTTGGGGGGGCATTCTACTACTGAAATAATGCAGAGCTTTTAATTCTTCTATTCCGTGGTAAACAATAACACAGTGTACTGAATATGAAGAAAGAAAGATAACCGACAGGTGAAAAACAACCGTGGAGGGACTATTTAACATTATTATCAATATTTTATTATAATTCTTGTGGGTTTGATAACTTTTAGTGTTTGTTTTTTTTTTTTTTTTAAAGTTGCCTCTGGGCTCATTTTACATAAGCAATAAGGCACTTCAGGCATAGGTTGTACTAGGTTTACCTCACGATCAGGGGCTGAAGGCACTCTGCTTTGACTCATGCCTTCCAACGCCCCTGAATGTGGGGTAAACCCAGTACATCCAATGCCCTGTTGTGCTTTACTGCTTAATTTACACAGTAATCTAGATGGTAGATTGTCACATGAGGGGTCTTTGTTGCAAACTCCTTCAGAATCACATTCAACATCAAAATCTGCAGGACCATCGGAAATCCTCTAGAGTTTGAGTCAAAATCCTTTCACAAATAAAGCCTATGTACAAAAAAGCCGACCACACCACTTACTTGGGGTTTGCTAGTGCAGGTACTTGAGTAATATTAATGGCATACTGCA
This sequence comes from Neoceratodus forsteri, assembly GCA_016271365.2. Taxonomy (NCBI): domain Eukaryota; kingdom Metazoa; phylum Chordata; order Ceratodontiformes; family Ceratodontidae; genus Neoceratodus; species Neoceratodus forsteri. Next base: position 1,202,065,084 of record CM057449.1, read on the forward strand.
GGAATGTAATGAACAGGGTAATGTGGAAATGTATGCAGTAAGAGGAGATCAAGGACTATATTATACCAGAATCTGGATCCTGTATTGGCACAGCCACGGTCTGTCTCACACGAAGACCTGAGCACTGCCATCAATAGCTTAGTCGTCTCACTCACCGATTATGGGCTGGTGATCTACGGATCAACAACAGACAAAGCCCTCCACTGCCATCTCAACCACAATGAATACATTTTTATTTATTTGTTTATGTTTTTGGTAACCAGGTAGGTGCACTGATCCAGTGGACCATTTTCAGTCATGACCTGGGCCACAAGGTAGCAATACAGGGAAATACAACAATGGATGCAAATTCACATTGTAGTGTATGGTAGTTACAACACATTAGGACAGTGATAATCATTATTTACATAATGTTTATAGGCATTGAGATAACATTAGACAAGGAATACAGGCCCAGATACAGAGAAGAAGTAGTTAAGCATATGCACGAAGTAGCTAAACATTTGCACAAACTAGGCAAAAGGAGCAGTTTGGGACCTACAGACTGCTTTTACTCTTGACTAGGTAGACACACCTGTCCTGGCAGATTGCCAGAGCAGTGGGATCATGTCAGGTAGGCAGTGTGAGTCTTCGTGAGAGTCATGCTTGTTGGTAGTGCTCAGGAGCCTGCCTGCCGTCTCCTCACAGGGGCTGCTAGACTCGCACACACACCTGTGATCTCTATACCATGGCTGGCTGGCTACAGCTCAGTGGAAGAAATCAGGTACCAAACCTGCCTCCTTGCCAAAAAAGCCTCCTTACACCTTCAACCACCAGGAGTACGGAACCTACTTACCCCTTCCTGGAGCACAAAGCAAACCAGAAGCGCTGCCTCTCAGGTATTCCATGTGCCAAGGTTCTGCATTACCTTGGCTCAGCGGGGTTTCTCTACTGGGCCCCCCTCTGGACAAATGTGCTACCTCAGGACATCTGTGATGCAGCAGCAACTGGCTCTTTTAAACACAAACTGCGCCAACACCTTCTCACCACAGGTACCTGTGCCTGCCCCCACTAAATCCCGCCTCAAGTCAGTAATCCCATTGCCGTAGTTTGCACTTGCCCTCTAGCAGTTCTTAACCCTGTCACTGTTCCACCGGGTAGCCCCAACCTTGCATTTCACTGACCCACCGTCCTTTCCCATGGTGTTTCTATGCCCCCCCTTCCCTACCCCTCCACCTTCTACCCCCACCCACCCCTTCCTCTTACCATTACCTCTCCATCTTCTCCCCCCTTCTCCTCCCTCTGTCTACTCTACTGATTGTCTCTCCTTGATGAGGGCATACATTGTACAATGTCTCAGTACAATGTAACCATGAACGTTATCTGTATTGCTGTACTGTAACATGTGTTTGTAAATTTGCTACTGAACCATTAACTATTTGAATGTTTATTTATCACTCTGTACTTGTTAACTGACGTGGAACCAATTAACGAGCATCCGCTCACTGGTGCTATCCAAGATTTCAAAATAAATAAATTAAAAAAATATTATGGTGGGATTACATATAGTAGTTTTTTTTTTTTTTTTTTAAACATCTATCTAAAAACCACGCTGCTTTACAACAAGGCAAAACAAAAAAAGGAAAATATTTAACCATTCCAATCTAATCAAAGATCATAATAACAATAAGAGATAATCATATACTGCAACTAACATTACAGGCAGTACAAATTCCCATTTCAATTACTTGTAAAAGCCTGCCTGAAAAGCCATATCAATCTACTTTTAAAAGTGGTGACAAAAGAGGTGAAGTGGATATCTGTGGGAAGACAGTGCCAAAGGACAGGAGCAGCTACCAAAAAAGCTCTGTCCCCTGCCAATTTTAATCTTGACTTTGGAACAACTGACATACCAGTACCAGCAGGGCGTAACAGACAGGAGGGTGGGTTGCTAAGAGCTTCCAAATTACTGGGGCCTCAGTCCATTTAGGGCCTTATAGGTCAAAATAAGGATCCTAAAATCAATCAGCCATCTCACTGGTAACCAGTGCAACAAATGCAGCACAGGAGTTATATGATCGTTCATCTTTACAGCAGTGACAAGTCTGGCTGCAGCATCCTGCACCATTTGGAGGTGGATCAGACCTTCTAAAAGGCCCGGTAGAGTGCACTGTAGATGTTGGGGCGAGACGATGAACACACGCACTACTGTTAAGAGACAGTCCAGTCAAGGTAGGGGTGCAATCCACCTATGTTCTTCAAATGACAGAAGCCACTTCTGACAGCAAAAGTATCTTCTCATGGATAAGAATGACCTCCAGGGCCGGCCTGGTGGCGCTGACGGTTGAGGCGCTGGACACCACACCTCGTGCCATGCCGGCGACCTGGGTTTAGGAATGGATCCAGGTTGCCAGGGGTCAGCAGGGGAGGGAGAGGATTGAGCATCCGGAGGAATGCTCTCCTCTCCCGGAGTCGGCTGCGGGTAGTTCCCGACGCAGTAGCAGCCTCTGGTGGAGACCAGTGGTAACGCTATATGTCGGGATGTAGTTAGGGGGAGGGGCGTCAGCAGGTTCCAGCAGCGTGAGGCGCAGAGGAATAAGGGGCACAGGAACCACTGCACACCGGCAACCCTGGGGGGGGAACCAAACAAGGAAAAAACCCTACCGTGGCGGGAGGCGATGGTCGGATCAGCAGCTGGGCCCCATGCCCAGTGCCAGGCTCTACTGGCATGCGCTTCCGGTCTGCCTCCTCCTATCCAGTCACTTCACTAGGTTCTAGATACAGCGCCGGAGGAGATGGTGACCCCACCCCAAGGGGCTCAGAGCCGGGGGGGGGTCGAATGGCTTGAATAGGCTGGAGGGACCGGCCGGACTGGAGAGCACGTTGGAGGCTTCAGGCAAGCAGCAGAAGCACCAGCCGAGCATCCACACCCGAGAAAGACAGTCACAGGTAAGTGCAGAAATAAAGTGGAACAGAAAAACGAGAATAACCTCCAGATTGTCAACCACCTGCCAACTTTGAGTCGGTCACCCCTAAACATAGCCATATCCAGGCTCTCCAGTCTGGTTCCACCAGAAGAATCTTGGTTTTGCCAAGATTCAGCTTCAACCCACTGTAAGTCATCCACCAACTGATCTCAGATAGCGCATTCTCAAACACAGTCACTGAGGAGTCCTATCAGGGTTTAAACAAAAAAGATACAGCTGGGTATCATTAGCATAGCAATGAAAACCAATGCTACACTTTAGGATCACTTAAAGTGGGATCATAAATAATGCTAATAAAAGAGGAGACAAAATGGAGTCCTGAGGGATGCCACCCCTTGATGACCTAGGGAAAAGGCAGAAAATTCCCTAAAATCATTGACTGTTGCCAGTTGCTTAGGAGGAATTAAAACCAATTCAGTATGGTTCCCGCTGCTCCAACAATCCTCATGTGCTTCACCAGCTCCTTATGCATCCTGTATGCAGGGTTATGGATGGGAGGCTTCAAGTGCAGGATGCCTCTCAGAAAAGTACAGGCCACGTCCAACTGGGTCACAGTGTGGCCCTCAATGGGCACATGGAAGGCAGATATGGCAGACAAGTTTACTTTTAGAGAAGAGTATTTCAGTCCGGCATCAGACAAGGACAGCAAGTACTTCAGAATCTGGTTCACCAGGCAGGTGAAGGGGTCCAGATGATGGGAAGCTGCCCACAAAGCAAGCACTTCCACATCATGGAAAAAGTTGTCCTGGTAGAGGTTTTTCTGGCGGCTTCCAGGACATCAGCCACTTTAGGGGAGACCCCAAATCTGGCAATGGCTGTGTCTTCAGGAACCAGGCGTGCAGGTGGAGGGACCAAAGGTTTGGATGGATGAAGGTTCCTGTGACAGCAAGCCTGGGCACAGGGGAAGGGGTACTTGAGGCTCCACTGCTAACTGCTGCAACAGTGGAAACCAAATCTGATGAAGCCAAAAGGAAGCCACCAGAATCAGGGTGGCACCCTCCATCTGGAGCTTGATTAGCACTCTCCGAATCAGAGGAAAGGGAGGGACAATGCATCCTGCCAGTAAACTCCTGGCCCTAGATTGAACGAACAAAAAAGCGGTGGTTTTGCGTTGCATAGTGGCTTAAAAAAGGTCCAAATCTGGACACACTCACCTGTCGAACAGGTCCTCTACGACCCATGTCAGGAGTTCCCACTCGTGTATTCGGGACTGTGACCTGCTGACCTTGTCTGCCGGGAGTGTGACCTGCTGAGCCTGCCTGCCAGGGTGTTCTGGATGCCTGGAACATGGACAGCCAACAGCTCTAGTCCATGGTCCAGTGCCCAGTACCAAACCCTCATCGGCTCCCTGCATAGGAGGCAAGAGTGGGTGCCCTCCCGCTTGTTGATGTAGTGCACTACACCAATGTCTGTCTGCATTAGATGACACTTGGACAGGAGGCACTGGAAGGTCTGTAGGTCATACAAGGCAGCTCATCTCAAGGATACTTATATGGAGAACAGTCTTAAACGAAGTCCATGTCCCTTGAGTCTGGTAAGGACCCAGAGGCATGCCCCACCCAACACGACAACAGTCATGAGGATCTGATGAGGGGAGGGTGTGGAGGGGTTCTGAGATAACAGATGGACCAGACATCGACCTTCAGGTTCAACACACAATCTGTGCGTGATGTTTATTCAAAATACAGGAAATAAGCTTCTGCAATGCTACATTCCTTCTTCAGTACATCAGTTTGCAGCAACAGATTATGCATGTCTTTTCTCTGCACTTGGCCAGCACCTGCTGACACTGATCTCTGATCTAACCACTTTTCACTGAAAATCCTTCAACCCTATGTGGGCCCCGTTTGCTTGTAGTGGGAGCTCAAAAAGAAGAAGGAAGAAAAAAAAAAAAAAACACAACAAGCTAAAAACAAAGAACCTCAGTGCAGAAACACTGAAAAAAGTGTTACCCCAAAGGGCATTGGCAACAAATCAAGTTTCAAAGAAATACAACATCACACATACTTCCATAATGCAAAGCATCATTAGATATATGTAAATAACCATGACATTACAGACGTGCTCAGTTTACAACAATTTACATGCATTTTAAATAGCACAACTAACTAAATTCCTATAATAGTCACCTAGTACTTTTTATCATTATCAAAAACACCTAGTGCCATGGTATTTTCAACATTTACAGGTTTCATAAACATACAGTATATACATCAAGGTATTTTATGACATAGTAGTGCTATTACATACTAAATCCAACAATAAACACAACCTGTTTTACATGCACTTGGAGATCACAACAATAACCTCCCTGTACGAGGACCTGAGAGGGAAAAGGAAAATTAAAGAGGACACTACAGCATAGCCAAGAAAGGGAAGGGGATGCCCATAGGTGGCCAACCTTATGGACTAGAAATTGTAAAGGATAGAACAGACTAAGAAATAGAACCGTTACAACAGATTTAAGAAAAGGTCAGTCCTCAAGAGTGGCAGGAGCTCCCTGTCACAGAAGGGATGAGGAAGGGAACCCCCTTGAGCAAACAGCTGGTCCATCCACCACAGGAGAACCTTCCTTACTGGCGACAAGACCAAAACCCTCCGCTCTAAGTCATCAGTTCTTTGATCCCACTGTACTCTCAAAGTCCACTGAGGGATGCACATGTGCAGCCGGGCCAGAGGAACAGCGGCAATGGCAGCTGCCATCAGGCCAATCAGCCAGAGCTATATCCTGGCTGTGACATATCGGCTGCTGTAGAGTTACTGGGCCTGCGCTATCAGATGCTCTGCCCTGCCCTGTCTGTGGGCAGGGAGGTGAAGCCCAGGGCTGTGTCCAGTATAGCTCCTATGTACTGGAGATGCTAGTCGAGAGTCAACACCAACTTGAAGAGGTCGACCATGATTCTCAAATTGTTGAATAACTGCAGGTTACGTGCCAAGGTCAAGACAGTTGCTCCCAGGACTGGGCTTTGAGAAACCAATCATCCAGGCAGGAGAAGACGTAAAGACCTTCCTTCCTGAAGGCTACTGCCACAACAGCTAGGCATCTGGTGAAAACTCATGGCGAAGACAGCCAAACGGAAGGACCCTGAACTGGTAGTGCCCCCCCCAAGGAAACAGGAACCTGAGGTACCTCCTGTGGGAAAAGCAGACCCTGATGTGCAGGTATGTGTCCTGCATATCCAGGGAATATATTCAGTCTCCCTTCTTGAGTAATGGCAGTAGGTCCAGGAGAATAACCATTCTGAACTTTTTGTACTGAATATAGTTGTTCAGATTTCATAAGTCCAGGAAAAAGTGGACAAGGAAGAAGTGGGAGTAGACCCCTGGTTCCACTGAGCCAGTTTGAGATTAATGAAGGACACCACTTAACTAACAAGGGCCTTGTTAGTTGAGTGGTGTCCTTCATTAATCTCAAACTGACTATTATAAAGTGTTAACTATGACACAAAAGCAAGCCCCATTCACTTCAATGGGGCGCACCCCCCCATGCTCTCGCTTGTGGGGCATCATACTTCGGGGGGAGTATTCATTGCATCAGGAAGTAAAGGAATGGGCTGGCCAGTCTTGCTAAAAATAAAACCTATTTCCAATACTTTTTTGTTTAACTCATTTGCTCCCAGTAGCCATTCTGGATCGGGTCCAGCAATGGATGGTTCAGACGCCATATGGCATCTATGGGAACAAAGGAGTTTGTTTTTACTTTGAGGTAGTTCTGTAAAAATTACCACTGGTAATTTCATATGAACCGTAACCACCACTGATTGGATATTAATATTGATGTAATGTCAGAATGATAGTGCAACATAATCCAGACTTCGAACAGTACAAAAAGGTTGCAAAATTACTGATTTTCTTTGTTCAGCCATACCTTACGTCCCTTCCATCAGCCAGGTTGTGCAACTGTCCATGGCTATATGTGGGATACAGCAGTCTCATACTGGCGGCCTCTTCTGCCTGCATCTAGTCAATATACTACCAAGACTGTGTTCATTCTGTTCATACTCAGTGTATTGCTGATGTTGGTATGCTTCCTGATATCCTCAGTGAGTGACCATCAGATGGTGTACTGGGCTTAGAAACTATCGGTGAAACAGCCCCCCAAATGTCATTCGGGTCACTTCAGCGGTCTGCCTTATTAGGTAGTCTTAATGACCTTTGATGAGTCAACTGGTCCCATCACTGTGTTAACAGATACTGCTCATTCCAAACCAAATTCACCTCCATCTGGGACAAATATCTCTTCTTGAAGTCATATGCCCATGGGTTCTACCCTTCACTGGATTACCAAAGCATTAACTACAGCATTAAGATTTCAGGACTTTGCCTAGTTTCAGTAGAAGCTATTAGACTCACTGAAGGACCTACTGCACTTTAAACAGCTCCATAATGCCAGCACCAAAGCTATCATGGAGGCCAAATCCAGTTATTTCACAGCTCACCTTTGGAACAACATTAAGACCGCTGCCGAGTTCTGGAAGGTCATTTGCTCTACTTTTGATCCCCCCGTCTGTAACTCTTGTTTTCAAGTTCAAAGACTCTCTTATCTTTCTCAGCTCACCGTACCTACTTTTGACCAGTACTTTGCCTCCTGTTCTCTTTATTTGCACTCCCCCCATACTATCCTTCTCCCTCTGTCCCTTTATCCTTTACCCTCCTCCTCCCTTTTGCTTCTCTCTTATTTCTCCTGGCTGCTGCACTCTCTGTTCTCCAATCACTAACCCCTAAGAATAAATGCACGGATGGCACGGACCTCAAACTTCTTCACTTCTCTGCTGCAGCCATATTTTACCCCTACTACATCTCTTTCTCTAACTCAGCTAGGTTCCTGAGGAATGGAATCGTGCTAAAGTCCTCCGCATTCACACAGGATAACTACTCTCCCATCCCCTTTTTTATTTCACTTCCAGGTGCTTCCTGGGGGATGGGTTATATGGACCCGCTTTATTTACTGAGGAATGCTGGCCATGACACTGGGGAAAACTACCCTATCTTCATCGATAAGTGCCATGGGATCTTTTCACCTGGACAGTGACCAGAGATGGGCAGATGGGACCAGAGTTTAGCATCTCATCCAAAGGACAGCACCTGAACAGAGGAACACCTCCCTTGTGCTGCACTACAGTATCAGTTATGAGTATTACCCCATGAACCTGGTTTGAGGCTAGAATCCACGATCATCAGACCTTTCATCCCCAGAGGAGAGAGTGCCACTTACTGAGCCATTGATCCAAGACACTGAAAAGTACTATTTCACATAAAAGTTGGTGGATGGATGGAATACGCTTCCACCAAGGATTTGGAGGCAGAGACATTACATGAATTACTTGGAAGGATAAAACAAAGTAGGCCAATAGCCCATTTAATTGTTCCCACTCCATGGTGGGGGTAGTGTTAGTGATCACCGAGTAAGAGATAATTATCTAACCCATGTTTAGAGGCCTCGAAGGATGTCGATTTGACTAGTCTGCTTGGTAGAGCATTCCAAAGCATTGCTGATCTAACTGTGAAGAATTTTTTTCTTATTGTGTTATACGGCGTAGGTACAATCAGTTGTCCGTTATGGGATCTGAATTGTGTTGCCCTATGGTTAAGTAGTATACCACAGAGACCCATCAGTTCTTGATTTTTCATGATGTTATATAGAAATAATAGGTCCCCTCTTTTACTCAGAGTTTCTAGATTAAATAATTCAAGAGTGCCTAATCTATCCTTGTATCTTAGGGAGGCTAAGATGGGAATTAACTTTGTGACGCTTCTCCAAGTTCTCTCCAGAAGGTTAATATCACGCCTCAAATATGTATTCCATATTGGGAAGCCAAAGTCCAAGTGTGGTATTATACAGGTTTTGCATAACTTCATTATACAATGTCTAGTTCTAGGAAAGAAAGATTTTTTTTTCTTTTTAACTGTATTTATGCTCCTTTCTCTGGTGCTTAGGTCTCTCTCGGGTGTAGTCATTCGGACCTGCCTTTTTCCCCACTCTGCCAATGCTCTCTACATGCCAGTTCTCAGGGAGGATCACTCTACCGCCACAACTACCAATCCCCCCACCCAAGCCCCCAGGCTGAGCCCTGAGGTAGGGCTACCTTACTCCTCTGGCACTTCATCTATAATTTGACAGGGTCGGAGTGCGGAGGAGGGTCAGAGACTGGCTGAGAGCAACCTGGCAGTGAGCATGGCAGACCATCCACTAGACCCACCATCGCCTACCCAGGTGCCAGGCCTTTTTTCTTGTTCCGTTACCCCGGGAGCGCGGATGTGCAATGACGTCCAGAGCAATGTGGGTGCACGCCCACACCCACTTGCAGGACGTCTGCCGTCACTCCCTTACCCTCAATGTGTGCTCCACGTCATGCTGCGACTGTCAGCCTCCGCCAGGGGCTGCTATAGCCACAAGGAGCATCAACTCTCCCCCCCAGCAGAGGAGAACAGTCCTCCGGATGTTCAATCCTCTTGTCCTCCTCCTGACCCCCAGCACCCAAGACCGTTCCCAAACCCAGGTCACTGGTGTGGCATCCAGCGGCTCAACCCTCAGCGCCACCAGGCCAGCCCATGAAAGATCTTTTTATTGCATGAACAAGCCTGTTCACTTTTCTTGTTATATGCTGGCAGTGGTCAGTAAATGATAAATTTATCAATATACCCAAGCCCCTTTCCTTAGTTGATGATTTTAGGACAACCTCACCTAGCTGGTAAGTAAGTTTGAGATTACTGTGCCCGAAGTGCAATAAGAAGAGTTAAATTTCATCTTGTTCTTAGCTGCCCACTCATCTCTTCATTTTAAATCTCGACATAAAGAAAGATGTTTTTCATTCGAGTCCACCTCACCCCCAATTTTTGTATCATCAGCTAACTTTGCTATGACATTCCTGATGCTTAAACCCATATCACTAATAAACAAGCCAAACAACACCGGCCCCAACACCAGTCCCTGCGGGACCCTGCTACTAACATAACCCTCTTCTGAGTGGGATCCATTTACCTTAACAGAATGCGAATACTGATTTAACCCATTTTGAATCCATCTAATGATGAACTTATTAAATCCCTGTTTGGATAGTTTTGAGATCAACAGGTCATATGGGACAGTATCAAAGGCTTTGCCTATATCCAGTAATGTGACATTGACTGGTTTCCCCCTATCTATACTGTCACTCACAGAATTGTAAAAGGACAAGTTTTGTGGTACATGATAAACCCTTACAGAACCCATGTCGAGTTGTGTCTTCAAGTCCTAGGGTTTTAATCTAATTTTCAATTTTATTTTTTTTTATTAAGCCTCTCCATAATTTTATAGCACAATGAAGTTAGACTTATGGGCCTATAATTCAAAACATTGTTTTTTCTTTTTTTTTTTTTTTTTTTTTTTAAATGGTGGGGATTACACTGGCCCTACTCCAATCAGATGGTACATGCCCAGACTCCAGGAACTTGTTAAATAATATTGTTACTGGAAGGGGTAATATGGGGGACAGTTCTTTTAGCAAAATGGGGTGAATATTGTCAGGTCCCGAAGTGGTTTTTGTTTTTAAGATGTTGTAGTTCCTTTAACACAGCTGGGTCCGTAATGTGTATAGACTGGTTACCTGTAATACTAATGCTCGCTTCGTTTTTTTGTTTCTCATGGAATACTGAGCAGAAATACGAATTGAAGCACTGGACTATTTCAAATTCATCAGACATGGCCTTGCTATCACACAAAACAGCAGGGAATTTTATTTGTTGACCGTTTATTATTTATGTAGGCATAAAAAAGTATAGTTACATAAGAAACTTACCGTAACAGTTTCGGGCCCAAGCAGATCAGGCAAGCCGAGTGGCAGTCTGTCGCCGGGATCTGCTTGCCACATACGCATTTCAACTTCCAGCATTGTGTGGATGAAAAAGACATGCATTAATACTGAAAATTCAAAAGAAAAAACGAAATTGAACGGTAACTGCGTGAGGCGCAAAATGGAGGTCGACTGTGATAAAGGTGTCTGTGGAGCTGATACTAGTGGGTCTACGGCAGGAAAAGAATCAAGCTGGTGCCAGGGGACGGTCCTCCTTTATACCACAGGGGACGTCAGAGCACAGCCGATGTCAGGTGGCAGTCCCCTGCCTGGACTGTTACCTAGACGTTTTACGTGGGGTCCTAGTGCCTGGAGGCATAGTCTTAATGTTACCTGCTGCAAGAGCTCCCCATCAAAGTAAGATCCCGTACGATCTTTGCTATGCGACAACCTAAATTCTAATTTCAGTTTTGCATTCTTGACCATTTGTGCTTGTATGCAGTCTTATGAGATGCAAATGGACAATTTTTATTTTTCAAAAGATTTTTTTTTCTTTATACAATATTTGTTTTTTAGTGGATGTGGAATACCATAATGGAATTTTACCCTTGTTGTTGTATTTCTTTTTATTTGGTATATGAAATGCCTCGGCATCTAAGACAGCCTGTTGTGCAAGTTTCCAACTGGACTATGTATCCAAATCCTGTAGTTTAGTTACCCAATCAATAGCTCCAACTGCAGCTCTCAGTTTTGCCCAGTCTGCTTTCTTATAATCTAATCTGTGATGCTTTCTTATCCCTAGCTCAACAATTGAACACTGAGCACTGAACCATACAGTGGTCACTAGTACCAAGATGGCTTATGATCTCTGGATTAGTTATTTGACTTTCAGTATTAGTGATTAAGTCCAGTATGCTGGACTCTAGTGGGTCCCATAATTAGTTGTTCACCACCGCAGGAGAGAATACTGGAAGGCAGGATAGTGCAGTGGTTTAAGGCTCTGAGCTGCAAACCTGGAGACCTGGGTTTGAATCCCACAGCCCCCACTTGCATACTGTGTGACCCTGAGCAAGTCACTTAACTTCCTTGTGCTCCCAGGTTGCACCTGTAAACAAGCTTTCAGCTTACTGCGTCTCTCCTTTAAAACAAAGGTTTAAAAAAAGAAATGGTGTCCTCCAATTCTCTTTCATACCCATTTGACCCTTTTAGGATTCTCTAATTACCCCAGCAGCATTAAAATAACCTACAACTATCTCCCATAAGTTTGATGCTAGTTCTACAATTTCATGTAATAGTGCACTATTATAATCTTTGTCACTGGACGGAGTTCTGTAACATGTTCTTTTGGAGAGTTCGGAAAATAAAGAGCAACCCACAGTGATTCTGCCTGGACACCATGATGGTCAGCAAAATTTATTTCGGTACAGTTTATGTTATCTTGGAAACAGACACATACTCCACCACCTTTTCTATTTCCCTGTTCTTTTAATACAATTGACAACCTCGAATATTATTCACCAGAAACTTGACTTATCCCACCGTGTTGCAGTAACACAGGTGATAACGATGGTCATGTTCCTTTAGATATACCTGTAGTTTCATTTTCTTTATCTAGTTTAAACTTCTAGCATTTACTAATAACATTATCAGAGTTTAGGAGAAATTCTGAGTATTTAGGGAACTTATACGAAGGGATTATGTAGGAAGGAGAGGAGAGTATGAGAAAGGTACACTTACCTAAGAACTTACAGTAACAGTAGATCTTCAAGAGAATCTAGTGCAGCAGGCTACACTGTTAGTACTAAGCCGCCAGGTGCTAGGACCCCACGGAAAAAAAAAAAATTAGCTAGCACTGTACAGCGGGGGATCGCCCACGACATCAGCTAGTGGTATAAAAGGGGTGGCCCCCAACTCTACCTCAGTTCTCCTGTTGTAGATTCATGATGCAAAGGTAGGAGACCGAGGAAAGTCTGAGGGAAAAAAAAGAACAAAAGGAACACAGGGGGTAGGAGAGACAGAAAGCAGCACCTGCTGCAAGAGCTTCTCTTGAAGATCTACTGTTACAGTAAGTTCTTACATAATTGTACTATCTTACTTCGAGGATAGCTCTTGCAGCAGGCTAAACCATTAGGACTGAGTCCCAAGTAGTAGAAAAGACAACCCCTTGCCAGAAGGGTGGAGGAAAGACATGCATAGTGTAACCTTCATGAAAGAAGGCCCTGAAGGACAGCCAGGCGAAAGCCAGTCTTGCGCCTAGAAGCAATAGCCAAACTTTGGTGCTTAATGCAAGTGTGGATGCAACTCCGAGCAGCAGCTGCACAGATATCTGCTGCCAAAAACATTCTGCAGCGAAACGAAGGAGGCAGACATATCCCTGACAGAATGACCTTTATAAAATAGAGCCTGGTAAAGGCTTGTCATACTTTTGGTAACGGAAAATAATGCCATCAACCAACCACTTGGACAACGTCTGCTTAGAAACTGGAACCCTAGAGTCCATGGGGCAAAGGAAACAAACACCTGACCACATTACCTGGGAAACAAGAACCCAGGGAAAATACACAATGGGGTGGGGGAGAGAGGGGAGGTAGTAACACCAAAAAGGAAAGGGACCTGGGGATAATCATATCAGATGACCTTAAGGTTAGCAAGCAATGTGAGAAGGCAGTAGGGAGGCTGGGTATACTAGGATGCATGGGAGAGGCATCAGCAGCAGAAAACAGGAAGTTGTTATCCCTCTGTACAGACAGTTGGTGAGACCCCATCTGGAGTACTGTGTCCAGTTCTGGAGACCCCATCTCCGCAAGGACATAGACAGGATAGAGAGCAGTCAGAGGAGGGCAACTAAAATGGTGCAGGGTCTGCAAGAGAAGTCGTATGAGGAGAGACTAAAGGAGCTTAATATGTATACCCTTGAGGAAAGAGGGGGAGAGACATGATAGAAACTTTTAAGTACCTCAGTGGAATCAACAAAGTCCAAGAGGGTAGCATCTTTCAGAAAAAGAGACGTGCAAGAACAAGGGGACACAATTTAAAGATGGGGGGGCGGTTCAGGGGCAATGTGAGGAAGTATTATTTCACAGAGAGGGTAGTGGGTGCATGGAACAGCCTTTCTGAGGAGGTTGTGGGGTCTAAAACTGTGGGAGAATTCAAGAATGCATGGGACAGACATAAGGCAATTCTTGTGGGGGGGTAGGAAGAACTAGGCTGTTGGTTAACTAGGATCTGCGACCTATCCTGTAGGTAGGGAAATGGGCACACTAAATGGGCAAAGCGGTCCTTATCAGCCGTCAAAGTCTATGTTTCTATGAAATGTGTGCGATTCTGGTAACAGAGCACCCAGTGAACAGCCAGAGTAAGCAGCAGTGCTTCCTCTCGAGTAGAGTACTCTGGGTAACAAACAGGTAAATGAATACAAAGTCACACATGCCCCCACAATGCCAAGCATCATGGGCTGCATATGCAAATCACCACAGAATGTTATGCTGGTCCAACTTTAAGCAGAATTGCATGGTGCCGAAAGGCCTCTCACACAGTAAATGAATGTCCGGATTCCGCGAAACTCAGGCATCACTTTAGGCAAAAACTTGGGATCTGTCCACAAGGGTACCCTGGCCTTGTGGAAAACTAAACAAGGGCCTTTACACATCAAAGCCTGAAGCTCGGAAATCCTTCGAGCAGAAGTAACAGCAACTAGAAACAATGCTTTCTGCCACAGAAAACGTAGCTTGCAACTCATGGCTGGTATGAAGAGAGGAAAAGGGAGTTTCTCTAATCTAAAACAACACATCAGAGGGAACAGGGACCCTAATGGGAGGTTTGAGATGCAGGATGTCCCGCAAAAGAGTATGGGGTAGATCCAGATGGGCAAGGGCCTTGCCCTCAAGCAGGTGCATGATATGCAGAGATGGCAGATACATGCACCTTAACTGAGCAGTAATCAGGGATGGAATCAGACAAGGAGCGAAGGTACTCTAAAAACCCAAGTTCACTGGGCAGGTGAAAGAGAAGGAGAACAGGCAGAAGTCCACATGCAGAACCACTTCCATTTCATAGCATAGGAATCCCCACTGAAAGGCTTCCTAGCAGCCACCAGGAGATCTGCCACCCTTGGATAAACCTCAAAACAGGAGACAGCTAAGGCTACAGGAGCCACGCAAACAGATGCAGTGAATTTAGGTCCAGATGGACCAAGGTGCCCTGATCCTGGGAGAGAAAGTGCAAACTCAGGGGCAGAGGAACTGGGTAGTTTGGTGCAGAGTGGGGGACACAAAAAGGTCCGACTCTGGGCATCCCCATCTGTCGAAGAGGTCCCTTGAGACTGACTGCAGAAGTTCCCATTCGTGAGCCCTACACCGAGACCGGAAGAGGCTGTCGACAAAAATGTGTTGGATGCCTGGAACACATACAGCACTAAGTTCCAGGCTGTGTTCTATCACTCAAAACCAGGCTCTCATGGCCTCCCTGCAGTGGGGATATGAGTGAGTATCCTCCTGGTTAAGTACGTTAAAAAAAAAAAAAAAAAAAGGCACTGACATGTTGTCCGTTTGGGCGAGGAGTGGGCCTGGGAGAAGGTCCATTCGAAGTGCCTGTAAGACCGAGAGGACCTCCCTTCCCTTCAGACATACGGATGTGGAGATACCGTTCTAGGGGAACCCAGGACCTTTGAATGAGACAGCCTATCACGGAAGCCTTGACCTTGGCATGAATGGTTTGTTGACAGAATCTATTGAGGTGATCCCTTCCACAAGGAGGCCCCCCTCAAAAAAGATTGATGGGATATAGCCACCATTTCAAGATGTGATGCACCAGCTCGGAGACTGAAACAGACTGTTCCAAGTCATCCATGCGCTAATCCTATTGGATCTGCAGCGTCCACTGGTAGGCACTCATATGAAGCTGGTCTACAGGGATGACCGTGGCAGCAGCCGCCATGTGACCTAGTGGTCTTAGAGCTGCTCTGGATGTAACCTGGCAAGACGAGGATCTCTGCTGATCTCAAGGCTAAAGGTAGTCTGTGCCACCTGGAGGCAGGGAAGGTTTCCCTGGATGGTGTCCCGGATGGCCCGAAGAACAGAAGCCTGTGGCAGGGCCACAGGACAGAAACTGGGGAGATTAAGAGAGAACCCCAAGTCATGAAACATGGTAAAAGCGCCTTCCAAGGTCCTGAACAGCTGGTCCCTGGAGGGAGCTGCAAGAAGCCCATCGTCTAGGTATGGGAAAGCAAAAGCAAATCTGTCCACTTAGGAGCACTGCCACAGTGACATTCATGAAGGAGTTAGAGACAGAGAGAGAGAGAGAGAGGATTGAAGCCCCGGTGCCTGTGCCAGGAAGGCTGACAGCGGCCAAAGCCGAGGACACCTGGCAGAGGGAAGGCGCCCCTGGAGGGAGCATAACAGACTCCTCAGAAACCTGCTAAGTCGTATCCTCATTTCCCCTGAAAGCTCTTAGAGGAGTAAGAAGGGGGACTGCATGGGGCACCTCTAAGGCTCATCCACCAAGTAGCAATGGGAGCGTAGGATCTGTCTATCAGACGACAAGGACTGATGGCGGGGGAACGTGGAAAGGGAACCCAGCATTAGATTCTAAAACTGCAGAAACCTGGACGTCAGCAGGAGGGAGCCCGGATAGCTGTCGTCAGCTCTGAAGAAGGTATGCCGGACGCCAGCTTGTGCAAAGCAGAGAAGCCAGACATCAGTCTCTGGTGTGCTACGGGACGACAAGGCCCGCCGATGACCGAGGAGAAACTGAAGGTGACAGTTGAGGGGTTGTCAGGGCAGATGTCAGAGTAAACTGCGTCAGCCTGACAGACTAAGGCTGAGCCCGTCTAGAGTCTGGTGATGGCTGAAGCAATGCCGGGGGCCAACACGGTAACCAGCATCAACCCGACAGGCCATGGCTGACGCCTGTATGGAAAAAGCCTGATATCAGCTAAAGCGTCGCCGGGGTCCATCGGGGTGACCAGCGTTGGCCCGGCAGGCCATGGCTGACACCCGTCTGGAAAGAGGCTGGAGTCGGGTAAGGCGTAACCGGGGGCTGGCGTCTGGATAACCGGTATCAGCCTGAAAGGGTACAGTCGATGCCCAGTTGGGAAGAGCATGGCGTCAGCTGAGGTATCACCGGGGAGACATCGGGGTAACTGGCATCGGCCAAACAGGCCATGACTGATGCCCATCTGGAAAGATCCTGGAATCACCTAAGACATCACCAGGGACCAATGTCAAGGTAACCAGTGTCTGCCAGTCAGGCTATGGCTGACGCCAGTCTGAAATGAGTCTGGCATCGGCCTGGAAGGAAAGCCTGCTGCCGGGAGCTGACCCCCGAAGGGGGCAAAGGCTTCTCTCACTGACATTGGGGTAACCAGTGTCAGCCTGACAGGCTACAACTTACGTCTGCCTGAAAAGAGTCCGGCATCAGCCTGGGAGGAAAGGTCTATCGCAGGGCGCAGACTACCTAAAGACGTAGAGGCATCACACACTTGGGAGAGGAAACTACATGGCCCAGGCGTTGCCAGGAGACGTCGGACCCGAACAACGAGAACCAGTTCAGCAGATGCCTTGCCGGGACGACAGGTCAAGACCCGCCACCGACCTGAAGCCCTGGCTAAGCCTCCTGTGTTAGGATCCACCGAGAGTAAGGGCCCTATGGGACAGGGTCTCAGACACTGAGGACAGAGCCCTGGACCTCAAAGAAATCACTGCTGAAAGCCCAAATGAGAACGGGTGGTGTCACCACGGGGAGCCCAGAGGAGGTGAGGGCTGCCAGAGGACAAGAGGACTACCTCTCGTAGGAGGGAGACTCAGGAGTTTCTTCTTTTGCCTCTCCCATTGCAAGTGCTCAATGCAGGACTTCTTCTCTGAATGCCCTGGAACAACTCCATCTCCACTTGAGTCTGCTGCCGCAGGAATCCTTCCAGGGTCTTCAGGCAGCGGATACAAGATCAGCGGCAGGCCTCCTGACATTCCTGACAGTCTGGGCCTCCGCCAATCCGGCTGGAAAACAGCCAGTCCTGGGAGAGAAAAAGGTCTGCCAAAGACCACTTCATTAGTTTCCACTCCGAAGAGAAGGATGGGGAAGAAAACCCTGAAAGAGAAAAGGTAAACTTAACATACATTAAGTAAAAATAAAAAGCACGATAAATGGTAGTCGACTAAAGCAGAAGGCATCTGTGGAGCCGATGTCTGCGAGTATGAAAGTAGCTGTGAAGCTTCCACATTGTGAAACCACAACAAATAATATTCTGAAACATAATTCAAATCGAGTAAGTGAGCCAACACACAATGTAATTATTACCACCACAGCATGCAAAAGACTGTCATGGTTGAAATAAGCTCTCTCCCCTTCCCTAGGTTGCACATGTAAACAAGCCTAGGCTCAGTGTGCCTTTCCCATTTAAAACATTTTAAATAAAAATTGTTAATTTTCTATTGCTGCTTCAAGCTGCAAGTTCTGGGCCCTGTGTGAAGATGGTAATGATTCATTTCTTACTTTATGCAGGGCCTTGGGGAGGAACGACTAAGGGAGCCCATGCAAAACATGTCGTACACAATGTATTTGTTCTGGTCGCTGAGGTCTAGGGCAGGGTATAGACTGCCTGTCTTCTTTGAAACGAGAAAGTACAGGAAGTAGAAACCCCAATTCTGTTCAACCAACAGCACAGGCTGAATAGCCCTCTTCTCCAATAGAATATGCAGTTCGGACAGCAGGACAGATAAGTGGCCTGGGCTGGAGGCAATAATGGGGTCATGAGGGGGGGGGTCTAGAAGACCACTGGACATGTACTTTCACAGAGGCACAGTGTAGTCTATCCAACAACAACCCTGCACCCACCTGACAAGTCCTGGCCTCCTCCCTCCCCAATCGCTGCTGGCATTCTAAAAGTATTCCCTGGAGCCCAGTGGTACCCCCTCCATTACCCGATCACAGCTGGCATTAAAAATTATTCCCTGGTGTAGTTCATTCGCATCACGAGGAAAGGAAAGAGGTCCGGCTCCCCATACAATCCACAGGGGAAACGCCGGAACTCGTCCAACAACTAACACGCCGAAATCTGGCCAATGGAAAATCATGTACACAAATGTCTGCAGTCTGGGAAACAAGACCCCAGACCTGCAGGCAATAATGACAGAGGTTAAACTGGACACAGTAGCCATTAGCAAGACATGGTTCACCAATAACCACACTTGGGAGACTTCAGCACCCGGCTATGTACTGTTCAGAAGAAAACAGAGGTGCAAAAATGAGGGGCGGAGTGGCCCTTTATGTCAATGGAAATATCAAAGCTACAGAAATTCAGAGTACACATAAGGAGCCAGAACTGTGGGTCACCCTGGAAACAGGACATGGCACAGCCATACGAAGTGAAGTTGTCTACAGGCCTCCAGACCAGGGGGAGGACACAGGCACATTACCTTTATAAGATATATAAAACATGACAGCTAAAGGGGAGGTTCTGATAATGGGGGACTTCAACATACCAGATACAGACTGGTCAATACCAGCAGGAACATCTGCCAGAACTAGACACATACTGGATTCCCTGCAGGGGGAGGGCCTCAAACAACTGCTACAACAATCCACAAGAGACAGAGCTATCCAAGATCTAGTACTGACCAACAGGGAAAGGATCACAAATCTCCAGGTAGAAGGTCACCTGGGGGCCAGTGACCATCACATGGTATGGTTCAATTTGGCCACTACAACTAAAGCATCCCATTCCAAGGCAAAAATATGGGACCTCAGAGGAGCTGACTTTGATAAGATGGCCAACAGAGTTAAGCTAGCCCTGGCAAAAAGAAATACAGGTGAGGGGATACAAGCAAAGTGGCAAGAATTAAGGATGCAATAAAGAGAGAAAAGGAAATGCAGAAGAAGGAAACCACTCTGGTTCTCAAAAACAGTAGTAGAAAAGGTCAGAGCCAAAAGGCTGGCCTTCAGGAAATAAGGGAAAGCAGTTAAGATAGGGAGGCATACCAAACTTCCCTAAGGGAAGCAGGGAAGGCAGTAAGGCAGGCAAAGGCTCAAACCGAAGAAACACTAGCATGAACAGTAAAAGAAGGTGACAAGACTTTCTATACATACACATTAGTGAAAGGAGAAAGTCCAGAGGGGGTATTGCTAAGATCAAAGGGTATAAGGGGGCGTATGAGGAGGAGGACCATGTAACAGCATCTATCCTAAATAGATACTTCTGCTCAGTATTTACTGAAGAGAAGGCAGTGAAGGGCCCACAGCTCAGCACCATGGGCACGAGGTGGGGTAGGGGGAGAGGTGTGCAACTAGTCCCTTCACAAAAGAAAGGGTCCTACAAGAGCTCAATAAGCTCAGGGTGGACAAGGCAATGGGACCAGATGGCATACATTCCAGGGTACTCAAGGAGCTAAGGGTGGAACTAGCAGAACCATTATCAGAACTGTTTAGTGAGTCTGAGCACAGAAGAAGTCCACAAAGACTGGAGAAGAAGGGCTCATGTGATCCCGCTCCACAAGAGTGGTAGCAGGGAGGAGGCAGGGAACTACAGACCAGTCAGGCTTACCTCAGTAGTGGGCAAGATTATGGAGACACTCCTTAAGGAAAGGAAAGGATAGTGCAACACCTAGAATCCATAGGAGCACAGGATCCAAGACAGCATGGGTTTACAAAAGGAAGGTCCTGTCAAACTAATCTGATAGATTTCTTTGACTGGGTAACCAGAGTGGTGGACCAAGGGGGAGCAGTTGATGTTGCCTACCTTGACTTCAGTGAAGCTTTCGATACTGTTCCACATAGAAGATTGATTAATAAGTTGGGTAGGCTCGGGGTGGGCCAGAAGTTGGTCAACTGGGTGGCAAACTGGTTGACGGGCAGAAAACAGAGAGTGGTGGTAAACAGTATACAGTCAGAAGAGATGCAAGTCACAAGTGGGGCAGTCAGATCAGTCCTGACGCCAGTCCTCTTCAATGTCTTCATCAGTGATGCTGCAGATGGACTGGAGGGTAAGTTTGGTCTGTTTGCAGATGACGCCAAGATCTGCAACAAAGTAGAAGATCCAAATGGGATGGGCAGAATGAGAAGATACCTGGATAAACTGGCAAAATGGTTGGAAGAGTGGCAACTGGGCTTTAACGCAAAGAAGTGCAAGATCACGCACATAGGGAAGAGAAACCCTGAAGCCACCTACAGCCTGGGAGGGGAGTTGCTGGCAGTCACAAGGGCAGAAAGACTTGGGCATCATCACCACCACCACCACCACCACCACCACCACCACCACCACCCTGAAATCATCCAAGCAGACCATTAAAGCAGTAGAGGTAAGGCTGGGGGATGGTGGGGTGTATTAGTAGGAGTATCACAAGTCGTAAGAGGGAGGTAGTAATCCCTCTTTGCAAAACAACTGTTAGGCCCCATCTGGAGTACTGCGTGCAGTACTGGAGGCAGCACCTTCACAAGGACATTAACCAAATTGAGGCAGTCCAGAGAAGAGCAACCAAAATGGTGCAGGGACTGCATCAGAAAACTTTTGAGGAGAGATTAACAGAGCTCAATATGTATACCCTAGAGCAAAGGAGGGAGGGAGGGAGAGAGAGAGGTGATACAATCAAAACATTCAAACACCTTAAGGGCATTAACGAGGTGAAAGAGTCTAACATGTTTCAATACAAAAAAAACTGCAGGACAAGAGGACACTGCATGAGATTAGAGAGGCGCCAATTAAGGCGTAATGTGAGGAAGTTCTTTTTCACAGAAAGGGTGGTGGATGCATGGAACAGCCTACCTCAGGAAATGGTGGATATGAAAACAGTGCAGGGCTTCAAACAGGCATGGGATAGGCATAAGCAAGCAATACAGATGAGTATGAATAGATAGGCCATTGACAGAGCAAAGGCCCATGGCACATTCACAAGGTAGAAAAAAAACGGACAGACTGGATAGGCCTTGCGGTCCTTATCTGCCGTCAACTTCTGCTTCTATGTGTGCAGCAGCCCTTCCCCCTTCCTGACAGCCTCCAGACTGCCCCATGCCAACACACACACACACACACACACACACACACACACACACACACACACACACCTCTGCTCATCTCCCTGGCAGCCACCATCTGTCCCACACAAGTCCAGTACTGCTAATCACCGCTGTAAAACAATACAGAACTTGTAGTTTGAAGATAAACCATATCAGTATAAAGCACTAGCATGCGTGAGGACCAACTTTCTGTATTTCACATTTTATGTTTAATTTGGCCAAATTACAAGCTTTTTCACCACATTTGGGTGAAACCTTTCTGACCAACACCACCTCACAACCACTTTAGTGACAACTCATAATTGCCACCCAAAATGGGTGCTCAGCATTTACCAACGACAGGGCAAGTAATTGCAGCCACAAGAAAAACAAGGTCTGGCCCCCTCCCTCATAAGATCCCATTGGCACGGAAAAAGTATTACAGTCAGCGGTGTGCATAAGGACACAGGCAACTACAAAGAAAAAAAAAAAATCTCCACCACCCACCGAGTTTCCAAAATAAAAGCACTGTAAGAAAATAAATATAATAAGTGATTTCTACCGATATAAGTTGCTGTTACTCAGGCGCCTCGTGGAAACACTGGCCGGAACACAGCAGCAGAACCTTCAATGGGTTTCACCTATAGTGTCATTATGGGTCAAAGGTTCTGCTGCTGTGTTCCTGCCAGCATCTCCATGAGGAGCTGATGACACACATGGTATTGGCTTGGCGTTTTAATATGCATTATAAATCACTTGTGCTTTTGAGATCTCTTTTTATTTTAGTCTTTGGTAACTGGTAATCTTTTGAGATGTCTTTTATTTGGACTACTGTTTGTAAACTTACCTGATAGAACTTTGACTTTCTCACTTTGTACATTTTTTGGTTGACTTGTTTATAGTTAGTTAAATTTTAATAAAGCATATTGAGTTAAAAAAAAAAAATCACTTGTGCACATTTCTCTCTTATAGTGCCTTTATTTTGAAAGCTACAATTGGTGGTGATCTCTTCTGGCACTCAAATTATTCCCCGAGGTTCAGTGGTCCCTTCCCCCAACAACAAGTACTCACCCTCTGTTCACCTCCCTGGGTCACTGTCCCACGCAAGTCCAGTATCGCTATACACTGTAGTATGATCATACAGGACTTGTATTCTGAAAATAACCTAAGTCAGTTTAAAGCACTACCATGCATGCGCACCATCCTTTTTTATGTCACTATCTTTGCCTCCACCGTGTGGAGCGGTCCCAGCACCCGCAACCCCAAACCAGATCTAGTATGCAAATTTATACGCCCGATCTACACAGGCCGGCCATTAAGTAGGATCCCCCTCCCTATAGAAATGCTGTGCTGTAAGCCCAATGTCGGGCGAAGTAAATAAGAAGAAAACTGCTTGTTGCGGTATTAAAGAAACTCTTGTGAGCTTAAAAAGAAAGGAAATGCTGCCTTCTGCAGCAACTGAAACAGCAATGACGCCTCGTACATCGGAGCAGAAGCACGCTCCGATGTGCACTGAGACACAGCTGATGCTTAACTGAAACGTGACTCAAAGCAGAATGCTTCGGTCAAAAGTAAAAGTGCTGCCCAGGGAGGTGAAAGTGGCACATTCAAAGTCCTTAAAAGGAAGTGCTGCAAATATTTGTTGTTTAGACAGCCCAGAAAGCGAGTGACTAGGAGCTGTCAAAACCAAGGCCAAAATTAAAATGTTTAAGCCGACAGATAATATTTCAGCAGTCAGGTTTTAAAGACAAACAGCAGTAAATAGAAAAAGACTAAGAAGGATTGCAGAGGCTTTCTAGGTATAAAGTCTGCAACTTTAAATAAATAAATCCTTTTTCTTTGTTAAAATAAATAACCTGTGCTCCATTATCAGGTCTCCTGGGCTAGCAGGGGAAGGCAAATAGGGAGCGTGCCCCTCATTTGCCATTCCCCTGTCCAGGCTGGGTATTCCTATATAAAATAAACGTGAAAATGCACAGTATATATATATTTTTTTTAAGCTGAATTCCTGCCATTATGGGGAGACTCCTACTATAGGACTGAAAGCCCCTGAAGTGACTGCTTTTGTAACAAATTCTGGTCAGATCCACCACGGCTGCATAATGAAGTTAGTGAAGTTGTGTGGAATTGTTAAGGAGGTAAGCAGAAACAACACAATGATTTGTAAGTAGTAAGATTTGTTTTAGTTTCTGTTCTAAGGTAGGCATACATGTTAAGAAAATACATAGAGGTGTACATTTTAATGTAAGGAGTAGGATGCACTGTAGGTTTACAAAAGAAGCCCAGAGCAAATGCCACTGACGTATGTGTTATCCCGGATGATATTGGCTGGACAGACAAATTTTAAAGAAAACACAAGTGCACATACCCCAATAATGCAAAGCACTATGGGAAACATATGCAAATCTCAATGATGGTACAGAAGGTGACAGTACATGAAAAAGTAATGGTTGGCATATGTCCAGCCTTGGGACTATTTACACAGAGTTTTTTTTTTTTTTGTAGAGAAACAGGATTTTTGTCCAGGAGGTGATGTAAGTTATAGTTAAGCAATGTGCTGATGTCAGGAAGTCAGGTGTAATGATGATGGACTGTTCACAGAGAAAATGTGATAGTAACTTTCAGAGGGGGGCGCTTTTGATAAGGGCAAGGTAGTTATGCTTGTGATACTGGGAATATTAGGAAAGTACTAGGTCTATGCAGAAGTGGAGTACAAATATGCACAGTTTCATAAGTATGTGCTCAGAGTGAAGGCAAATGTGATGTGCAGGTATGTTTTAGAAATAGGTAAAAATAGCGATACATGCAATTGATAGAAAGATAGATAATTACACAGACATGCAGGACCTGGCCACACTACACTCGAAAAAGCTGTAAGAGATTCAAACCATTACAGTCTGTAAACGTTACAGTGCGTCCACACTGTCAGTGAACAGTGTGGATAATGGTATGAAAACATTACAACCTGTCCACACTGAGTGCGATAGTGTGTGTGGTCTCAACTCTGTAGTAGCAGTGCACATCCCATGGTGCACTCTGTGATGACAGCTGCATTTTGAGATGCCCTCCTACATGTCCTATGGAGTACTGTGTATATGGCACAGTCATTATGTAAATAACCATATTTCACTGTTATGAGGCACACTTATGTTGTGGAGGTGACAGAGAGAGGTTCGAGGGAAGGGGAGATCTGTATGTTGGAATCGGGCCGTCAGTGAGAGGGAGGGAGGGGTAGACAGAGAGAGGGGGAGAGACATGGCTTCAGTTCTGCCAGTATTAGGGCACAACAGACATTCATGTACTGCTGTTGTATGGCTGAAGGCAGACCCTCTGCTACTGCCTTCAGTGCTCCCCACTGCTCCACTGTACACAGTGCCACACATCTACTGGCCACTGCAGCAGTGCTCCATGATGCACTCAGGAGCTCCACTAATGTATGTGTTCACTACTGGCACTGCTCTGCAGGTAGTGTTGCTGCCACATCACACATGGGCAGGCAGGGTACTCCCAACACTCAGCACAGCGAGAAGAGTAATCAAGGACAGTACACAAATACCATCAGGGGGTGGCCCTCAGGGAGGCAAGTGCAGACAGAGAGGTAGGTTAGGTGGGGACATGGGGGTACAGGGGGCACACAGCTGTCAGGTTACTGTGATATGAAGGCATCCCAGTATTGCAGCCTAAAACCATGCTCCACGCTGCCGTCTACGTATGTCTTGGTAGCATCTGATCTCCCTGCATGCAGTGAAACAGTGCTGCAATGCATGCAGGTACAGTGGGAGACTGGAGGCTACATGGTGGAGCATTTAGACACAACTGCAATTAAAAACTGATAAAGCTGTAAATAACACTGAAATAACCACGCAGGTATGCACACCACAAAGTGGTTCTTGGAAGGATACAGATTGGGGATGGCTCAATTAAAGGAGTAGTCCACCCAGAATTTGCAAATATGTTATGCAGAGTGTTTTGATTTCGTACAAATCAAAACACTCCTCATAACATATGCACAAAGTCCTAGTGTATCCTTCCCTCTGTCTGCTATTAGTTTTTCCTAAATTAGGCTGCTAGCTTCCGGGTAGTTTTATGACCCCTGGGGATCTCCGTCACAAATAGGTTTATTGCCTTCTGCCTCCTACAATGCACCCTATCTCATGTAACAGTGATGTAGCCAGGTCCATAGATTTTTAAAATGCAGTGCTTTTTAAAATCAGTTCACAACAGCAGAGCTTTGTAACTGTTCTTATCCAGTGAGCACAAATGGCAACAGTTACAATTTAGCAGATGCATGAGAGCTACCTAATTGGGGTTTCTGTAAGAAAAGAGCTACTAAATAGCTCTAATTCACTATTTGTGTTTTTTTTTGGGTCTGTCATGTCTAGCTAGCAGTAAAATGTGCTTTCATTTTTAAAATTTAATTTCATCAAGCTACACACAACAATAAAAAGCAAAGAAATTGCCCCAGATAATTAGTAAAGACTAAAGCAGTTTTCTTACAGAAAACTCACTCAGTTAGCTCTAAAGTATTTGCTAAATTGTAAATGTAGGTACCAGCATATTTTTTTTTTTTTTTTAAGCAGGAGAGACGCACTAAACCTTGTTTACAGGTGTGAACTGGGAGCACAAGGATGTTAAGTGACCCCACGATATCCCAGGTTCCATTCCTCCACTTCTGCAACTCTGTTCCGAACCACTTCCAGTGTCTCGGGTGGAATCTTTATTAATGTACCATTTATTGTTATGTAATTACTGTTACTTTCTCCAGAACTTTAATTTCTCTGAGGAAATCCTAATGTATGATATGCACTGTTTTACAAACAGTGCCACCTCCCACCATGAACTTAGAGTAGCCGGGGAGCTCTTTATCATTATATATATTGGGTTTTATTATGTAACCTCTTAATTTATTTGATTGTATGCCAGTCTCAGGACTTCACTGTGAATGTACATATGTCTCAGGACCTCCTTGCGAATGAGCTTGCTCAACAGAGTTTTCCTGCAATAAACTTGAACTTGATAAACTTGAAGTGATTTGTTCAGGGACACACAGTACACATGTTGAGGCTGTGGGGTTCAAACCCAGGACACCAGGTTTGCAGTTCAGAGCCTTATGTAACCCCTAGATGGCACTATCCCAAGGGCTACTACCCCAGCCTGCTTGGCTAGTAGCAGGTTAAGGGGCCAGAGTTCTGAAACACGTGCCTCCACATAGAGGTCAGGATTGGTAGTGGTCAAGCTAACCTGGGCACAGCCCTCCGGGACACTGTAGCCCCCCTCTTTCCTTACTAGTGGCCAGAACAATACACAATAATCACTTTCACAATACGCCTGATACAACACACAAGTACCCACACTGTTTGCATTTACCACCAGGGCTTTCCTCTGGCCCGGCCCTGTGGACCCCCTGTAAAACAAGGTTATACACAGCTAACAACAACAGTACAGTGCTCTTGCACAAACTGGAACCACAGTCTGGGTAGATGCAAAAATGAGTTCGATCTGATTTATTTAAGGGGCTTTGAAGAAAAGGGAGGGGCCTAATCAAGTTAATCTGCTTAAAAGCTGTATCAAACAGTTATGCATGCACTTCAGGGTCCATAAACAGTCACACACTGGGTACCCAGATGGAGAATGGTGGGCTAGCCAGGAACGTTGCAGCTGGCTGGGGGCCTATGATGGAAGAAAACAACATGCATAACACACACTATTTGTAATCCGCAGCCTGAGGGCTCAGTTAGTGAAAAGAAAACAACAAGGACAATCAGATGACACACTTTTAGATTAGGCTGTTGCTGCAGGGAGGGGCTACCCTGATGATTACTCACAATACCCAAAACTGGACACAGGCTGGACGAAAATTGAGATAGTAGGTGATTAATCTGGAGTACCAGGAGAAGCAGGGCCCACACGATTCGCCGAAGCGTTGTTCCTGTTCAAATGTGGAGCAGGGGGCTGATCCCCGGGCAGGTCTCTCATTGGTGGCTTTCTCTGTGCAATGGTGTAGTCTGGCAGGGCCAGCGTGGCATGGCCCAGGCCCAATGGAGATGAATGCGGATTCAGTCAGATTAGGCTGGAGAAAGCTTCCAACAAGAACAAAGTTCACACAGTGGGGAACCAAATCACATCCCGCTTGCAATACACAGCACATTTACGTTTACACGTAAGGACATTTTACTGTACCAGGCAAACTGCTCTCCAGTCACGATTGCAAAGTCTCTGCACAAACCGGGGATTCAAAAGCAGCTGGAAATCCTGACAGGCCGATCGCATTCAGCAAAGCTTCAGTCTTCTTCAGGTTAAAGCCTGGTCACACTCCACTGACTTAAATAGTCCTCACAACTCTGATTCAGTCTGAATAAACTCTATTTTCCCTCTCAGGGACAGCAGGCAGACAGGCAGGCCAAAACTCAGCCCTTTCACAGTTCTCCCATGCAAAAACTACACAGAACTGCTGCTCAAAAATCACTTGAGCCGTTACTTCTTCACTTTTCGGCTCAAAACTGAAACTAGCTGCAGCAGCCTGGGAAATTCCCCAAGGTCCACAACGTTTGGTTGGCTGATCCTTCTGTCAGTCACAACAAAGACTCCCCCTTCAGCTGCAAAAAGGCACAAAAAGCCCAAAACTACAATTCCTACAGATTTTGACTCCAGACAGCTCCTGCAGTCAAGCTCCATTTTAGGCATCACCAGAACTGATTGGTCCAATATGCAGTCCAGGACCAAGATAGTGGAAATAAACAACACAGTCCTTGCTGCTAAGAAGGCAGGTTAGACAAATTACATTATCATCATCACTGTAAATGACTTTCAGCAAACAGTTACAACTTTCAACAGATCTCTCTGTCTGTCTGTCTCTGTCTGTGTCTCTCTCTCCGTCTGTCTCTCTCCGTCTGTCTCTCTCCGTCTCTCTCCGTCTGTCTCTCTCTGTCTCTCTCCGTCTCTCACACACACAGATTATTTACGAGCTGCCTGGATTGCAGTCATAAGTAGACAGTACACAGAAGCTATACAGGCACTCTCTGGCAATCACATTTAAACTGCTAAGACGCAGGACACCAGCCTGGCAGTGAGCATTTAGGCAAGCTCGAGGAAGACTTTTCGGGAACTCCCATTTGTAGCGGGGTTACACTTAGACCACCGCACTATACTGCCTCCTCTATTCTAATAGGTAGAGCTGGCAGTTAGTGCTGATTTTGCTCTGTGACATGATTTTCAATTTTTATTTGGTTACAAGTGTGAAGTGTCTTTTTAATAAAGTATAAAAATATGTATGTGCGAGTTATTTAGGTGGCGAATATTTGTTTTATTATTTGAAAAAGTGGGATACACTAAATGTGTAGTGCAATGAACCACTGTAAAATAGGATCAAATGTGTAGCTGAAATAGTCACTGTCATCCTATTGTGTTCATGCTATACCACACACAGGAGAAGAAGTGACTTTAAAAAGTATTTTGCAGCTTCTAGGCTGCAGCTTCATACCATACACTTCATTTGTTAAATAAATAAATAAATAAAATTGAAAATCATGTCACAGACCAAAATCAGTACTAAATGCTAGTTCTACCTAACAGAAAGCTGGTACCTGCATTTACAGTTTAGCAAATACGTGAAATCTAACTGAGTGGGTTTTCTGTAAGAAAACAGTCTTAACTAATTATAGTGCTAATGATCTGGACAATTGCTGTGCTTTTCTGGTTGTGTACAGTTTGATGAAATTAAAAATGTTAAAATTAAAACACTCCTGCAAGCTAGATCTGATGAACATAGAAAACAATAGTGAATTAGAACTTAATTTAGTAGGGGTTTTCTTACAGAAACCCCAGTTAGCTAGCTCTCAGGTATCTGCTAATAGGCTAATTTAGGAAAAACTCCTAATAGCAGACAGAAAGAGGGACACACTAGGACTTAACATACAAATCAAAACACTCTGCATAACATGTATTTTTGCAAACTGAGTGGACTGTGGACTACTCCTTTAAAATTGCAAGCTCAGTTAAAAAAAAAAAAAAAAAGTATACACTGCAACCACTTGCTATACTGACATGCTTCAGTGATGTAAAACACAGAGTAAGGTGGTGGGGGCAGGGTTGGAGGACAGGTCTGAATAACACCATATACCCACCAGGAGGGACTTTCCATCTCTTGGAATGTATTTGTCAAAGTGGATGACCCGGATAGGAATGTAAGCTGAGCCAATGCTGTTTAAACAAGTTTCAGGATTTTCCTTCTGAAGCTTAAGCTCTGATGCCCCAGGCAGCTCTAATAGTCAACTTTTCCAGCATGATAGATCCACCTCATATCCCTCCCACATGAACCAAAAAAAAGGTGGGGTGGATCTTTAGGAGCTTCTTGGGTGGAGGTGGGGGTGGATCTTACCCCCCCCAAAAAACTAATGCTGCCTCCCACTACTCGGGTTCCAGTTCTTTTACCTCCCACTTAATCAATGGTAGCAGTGCACAATTTTTTTTTTTTTTTTTTTTTTTTTTTTAACATGAAAGCGTATTTATCTGAGGGCAGAAAACATTTCTCGAAGGAGGGTAAGGCGGAGGAGACTATTTACACCTTCAGTCAGTTCCACGGACAGAAAACAGGACATCACTCCTTTTGTACATGCAAAAGGTCTGCAGGCTCCGCCTACAGCAGCTGTAAAAATCAGGAGAGATGAGGTCACAGCAAGTGGGAGGAGCTAATCTAATGAGGTATTAACCCACTAATTAAAGGTTTTAGGTGGTCTGAAAGGGATATTCTTAGTAAATATTCCAAGTAAGAATAATAAATAAAAGCTTGTGTTTCCTATTGTACAAGAATGATCCAAGGTAGCCTTAGACAGGACCACATAAAGGTCTATTTTATGTCAAGTGGGAGATCCCCCGATTGTAATGTCACCCTAAGGATTGCTATAAAACCTTCCACTAGGGAGCTAAATAAGGTAGAGTAGGTCAGTATTTTCTGACCACAGAGAGTGAAGGAGCTAGTGTTGGAGCTTACATGCTGTATTGCTGGAACTTGTGTAATGGATATTGAATATACAGAAGAAAAACAGGAGTCTCAAGAAGAAGTATTTTCTGATGTGATGAAATGGTGTGGACTAACACCCACAATTTTCTTTCTGTAAATATATATAATTTTTGTGTGTGTTTTGTTTTTGCAAAGTTTTTGCACATAAAATGATAAACACAATTGTGTTTTTTATGCACTAAAATTACTGTCTGGTGTCTGTCATTTATCCCCCACCTACATATATGCTTGAGAATGGACTAGTTTGTGGAAGTTTATTTAATTTATTTAGCTTTTATTGACCAGGTAAGTACACTAGACAAGACAATTGCCTATTTTCAGGTATGACCCGGGAGAGTACAGGAATTACAGATTTAAGTACACAACACGACGTAGTACAGATTACAGATAGCTTACAAGTCATGTGAGGACAACATAAATATAGATTAATACAGCTTACAAGTCTAGTAAGGCATAGTTTTGTTCAGTATGTACACAGCAGAGTAACATATGTAGCAGCAAAGAGCAGTACAATAGGTACAGTTGAGATGCAGCAGATACAACACTATTTACAACTTAACAGCCTCGGAAGCAGAGTCTTTTTGTCCAAGAATACATCCAGGAGAAAGGAGTGCTGTGATAGATCATGGTGGTTTCGGGCAACCACAGGCTGAAGCGAGTTTGAGGTGGTTCCAAGTACTGCTGTTTGCTCCCATGGGCAAGATCTATGGGCCAATTTTATTATCTGCTCCTCAACATACCGATTGTTTGATATGCACCTTTAGTACTCCACTGTATAACTGCTTGTATACTATGTCAACTGATGAGAAGCCTTTGCAAAAGAGTCTGACTCAAAGGGTGTAATTCCGATTTTTCAATAAATAAAAATAAAGCTCGAGACAGCTCCCACCTGTTTGGGAACAAAGGACATGTAGAGCCGAGTATCATCTGCATAGCAGTGAAAACTCAATTCGTACCGCCTTACAATGTCCCCAAAAAGGCAGCACATACACTGCAAACAATATGTGTGATAGCTCAGAGCCCTGTGGCACCCCATGTGACAGGGAGAGCTTGTCAGAGGAATACATCCCCGAAACAACTCTCTGAAGCCTGCCAGTAAGGAAAGATTGAAACCATCTGAGGACCGTATCCAACAGTCCACAGATCAGCCGCAGGCACTCCTGCTACACACCATGGTCCATGGTGCCAAATGCTGCAGGGATCAAGAAGAACCAAGATGGACTGGCTCTTCCGATCTCTTGCTATCGGGAGATCACCGAGGACCCGAACAAGGGCCGTCTCAGTGCTACGCCTTTTCCGAAATTCAGACTGGAGAGGATTGCAGATGTCATGGATGGTAAGATGATCCTCGAGTTAGCAAGACAGTCTGGGTCGAGAGAGGGTTTCCTAAGGAGAGGTGTCACCACCGCCTCCTTCAGGGTGACCGGGAACAAGGCTGAAGGCTGCCACGGCTCACAGAGTTATCCTGTGTGGTATGGAATCTTTCTACTTTGCTAAGACAGGATATTAAATAGCTGGTATAGCACAGCAAAATGCTGTGCATCTCAGAAACTAATGCAAACCATTTTCTGAATTGCATAGCACAGGACTGCTGAACATTTTTAATGTTTTTATTCAGGTTTACACATTCCAAACACAATAAAATAAAGCACTGTTCAGTTCGACAATCAATCTGTGCCATGTGCTATGCATTTTCACAGTTGATCTGCATGTTCACGCACAAAACTGCTGAACAATATTTTTGGCTTATGTAATACCCTGTAAGAGTTAAGAAGCTATAGGAAGGTTTTTCTACTCGTTTTTTCTGCTGTGTGCAAACCATCTTCCTGATTTCTGCAGTAACCTTGTAATTCCCATAGTGTATTGTGGTATCTTGCAGACTATGTAAATATTGTGAAGTAGTAAATATTTTTATATACTTAATGCTTGTGGGAACAGTTGACTGTTGGTATTGACAAACCCAAGATTGGGCTCCAAAGGGAGCAGAAGGCTACATTTACCATATTCTAGAAGCAAAGTGTTTCTCAGAAGTGAGCGACAGGGACAGACCGTTTGCCCGTAGTCAAAAGAGCACTGTACTATGTGGGCAGTGTCTCTGGTGGGATCCAGACCAAGAAAGCCCCAAGGTAAGAGAATCACTTCTGAGTGCTGTAGCAACCAAGGGACCGTTACAAGTGTCAAGGGTTGAGAAAACTGTCAACCTATTCCAGACAGTGTCCTGAGTGTGGACAGGCTGTGACACTAGGAAATCGGGTCTTAAAAAAAAAAAAAACCTTCCCTTCCAATTGGAATGACAAGAAATAAAATGGAATGAATTGGTAAACTTAAGCTTCCTTTGTTCTATCAGCTGAAAAAAATATTTCAATTTGTTTGTGTCGTGAAGTACGGAGCTGAAACTCAGATTAGGCCACAAGTGATACTATTTTGAGGACCTAAGGGAGCAGTGGGTGCTACACAGCTGGAACTGCTAGTGTTGGATATTCTTCCTGATGTCTAACAGTTGTCCTGTGGCTTGTAACGCTTCTCAGGTATATGCAAAAGAGAAGCAATACTGGGCTTCAAGTAATAAAATAGTTAAACTAACTTTCCTGGTTTATACAGTGGAATAGTTTGTGGTCTAATCTAATCAACTACAACAGACAAGTATGGAGGGGGGCCAAACTAGTCTGCCTCTCTGGCAGTTTTAATTGACAGATTTGCTTACACAGGGGTTTTTGGCCCAGTGACTTGGTCACCTGGAAAAATCTGTGTTTGTGTCCTGACCCAGGTTTTCCATCCTTTGATCTAGCAAGGGGAGAGACCACCACAGAGACAATGAGGCTCCGAATTCTGGGGAAAGCTGCAGAGCAACCCAGGCTCAGGATCCCCCTTTGGCCAGTCACAGAGCACCATTTAGGCCGCAGTAGAGACAGATGCTTACACGTCTTATTGGCTGAAAGAAAGTACAATCTACTGCCCCCACCACCACCCAAAGTAGGGGGACAGAAGGAAAGAGGGACCAAAAAAATATCAGAGGAAAGGTAGGGTATAATTCCTCCATAAAGAAAGTGTTTACACAATGGAACAGTTCTTGATTAAATTTAATCCACTAATGCTATATAAACAGGCTTAGTTGTGGATGCTCCTTTACGGTGAATTTCTATCAGGGTCTACAGCACTGTTCAGTGACCTACCATGGCAGGAAAGAGTTTATTGTTCCACTGTAAACATCTGGAAGCAATTCCTGTGTAACATCTGTACAAGCCACATCCCTTTACGGCTTCCTGCTCCCACCATTAAGGATAGATCTGTACTGATGCCAAAGCAGAAGATTAAAACACATACTGTGAGGAATCAACTATCCCACCACCACACAAACCAGTGTATCTACAAGAGAGTCGGTGTATGTAGGTACACAGTAAATGTTTTATTGCTTTAGGTTATTGGGAACGCTCCAGGGCTAGGACAAGCTTGATACTGCCTGGCAGCAGTCTATGAACTAACAAGTTTACAGCCTCTGAAGACATGAGAAAAGGGATCAAGAGGAAGGATCCTGACAGTGGAAAAATGAAGCTTGGACAAGCAAACTTGCTCCTGTTTTCAGTCTCTGCTGGACATACAGAGATTTGCTAAAGAAACTGCCCTAGAATCTCAGCTGTGTGAGTGTGTGTGCCTGCTTGTGATTTTAAGCAATTATAGTATCCTCAATGCCAGAAATGTCACGGAAGATATAAATGACCACAGCAAAACAAGCAGCAGTGCTTTCATCAGACAGCAGCCTGGCTCAATGCTAGCAATGTAGAGGCTGTAACTGCTTAAGTCAGAACTACAAGATATAACGAGACAGGATCTGGGCACGCTGCAAGCACTGAACATACGATACACACCAGAGAAGGAAAAAAAGGAGGGTCACAGAAGAAAATGTAAAGAAGGCAGAAATTAAAAAGTTATTTCAGAACTGAACAGGCACTAAAGCAAAGCATATGGAAATTAAAGAAAAGCATATGGGTAGTTTAAATGTTTCGTTGATGAGCGTTTAAAACTAGTCGGTGGGGGGGCAATGGGAGCAGGAAAACTCAAGCAGCCCACCCCCACAAGGCGGAGGACACAGAATTGAGGAGCAGGAAGACGAGTGGATGACAGGGATACCTGAACCAGGCATAAAGGGAAAAGCAGATAAATTGAACCAACTGAAGCAGCATAACAAAGAAAATGGAGGGGGGGGGGGGAGCAGGTGAGCAAAAACAGAAGTATAGGGAGGACAGATAGCAAAACATGGAAGGCCATGGTTACAAATGCCCACAGCTTGGGAAATAAAATCCCAGACTTCAAGGCCTTGCTAGCAGAGGCGGACCTGGACATAGCAGCAATAACAGTGACTTGGCACACTG
The DNA here is from genome assembly GCA_016271365.2 of Neoceratodus forsteri. Lineage (NCBI taxonomy): Eukaryota > Metazoa > Chordata > Ceratodontiformes > Ceratodontidae > Neoceratodus > Neoceratodus forsteri. The sequence goes on from CM057449.1 coordinate 1,202,100,194, forward strand.
CTAATCATTGACAGGACTTAAAATGTATCAGGTTACGCTCTGTTCAGGAGGGATACGAGGAGTAAAAAAAGGGGGGGGTGGGCCCTGTATATCAGAGAAGGTATAAAGCCAATGGAGATACAGGGTAGACTGGGGGAGGCCAAAGCACTGTGGATCACCCTTGGGCCAGGTAATGGCACAGCAATCGACACAGGGGTGATCTACAGGCCCCCAGCACAGGGTGAGGTGGTGGATAGGGGGCTAGTGGATGAAATACATGATATGGCAACAAAAGGGGAGGTTGTGCTGCTAGATGATTTCAATATGCCAAATGTTGATTGGACCACCCTGGCAGCTGCTTCAACCAGGAGTAGAGACATCCTAGATTCCCTACAGGGGGCAGGTCTCAGACAGCTAGTGCTTGATCCCACCAAGGACAGGGTGAGTCCGGACCTAGTACTGACCAATAGTGACAGAATCACATTAGTCTGGGTAGAAGGTCAGCTGGGGGTCCACTGACCACTACATATAGTGTGGTTTAACATGGGAACAGGGACAAAGTCAAGTCACACAAAGGCAAGGGTCTCCGATTTCAGAAGGGTGGATTTTGCTAAGATGGGGAGATGTATCAAAGAAGCCCTGGCAAAGAGGGAGGTAGGAGGGGAAGTTGAGGAGCAGTGGGAACACCTATAAAGGAGCCATAGAGGAGGTGATGAACCAATATATCAAGTTGGTAAACAAAGGCGGGGGGGGGGGAGAGACAGCGAGGTCAGCACCAAGGTTGGGGGCGGACCAAACGAGTAGACATGAAAGACTGTTAGGCCTACTCTGCTGGCATTTTAGTATGCAAGATGTGGAAGACACAGTAAGGGCCAAAAGGGCAAGTTTCAGGAAATATAAGGAGACTCAAAAGGAGGAAGACAGGGAGGTGTACCTAAAGTGTCTAAGGGAAGCGGGGAAGGCTATCGGGAGCGCAAAGGCGTGGACTGAGGTAAGATTAGCACAGACAGTGAAGAAAGGGGACAAGACATTCTATAAGTACATCAGGGAAAGAAGGAAAGCCGGGGAGGGGGGGTTGCAAGACTCAGAAGGGATGAAGGGGAATATAAGGGGGGAGACCTGGAAAAGACGGAAATACTGAATAAATACTTCTGTTCAGTATTCACTGACGAGGGGGAGGGTCAGGGACCACAGTTGGGCAACAGATACGAGGGGGGAAGGTGAACACCAGTCCATTTACTGTGGAGAGAGTCCTGAAGGAGCTCTCAAAACTGAAGGTGGACAAAGCAATGGGGGCCAGATGGCATACAGCTGAGGATATTAAGGGAGCTAGCAGCACCTCTGGCAGCCATGTTCACAGAGTCACTCAACACAGGAGTGTTTCCAGAGAACTGGAGGAGGGCACATGTAGTCCCTCTTCGTAACAGTGAGGAGACAGGGAACTAGAGGCCGGTCAGCCTCACCTCAGTAGTGGGTAACATCATAGAGGCACAACTTAAAGAAAGAACAGTGGGACACTTGGAATCCAGTGGTGTCCAAGATCCAAGGCAACATGAATTCACAGCAGGAAGGTCGTATCAAATGAATCTGAGATTTGTTTGCTAGGTTACGAAGGAGTTAAATCGGGGGGGGGAGCTGTGGACGTCTCCTACCTTGATTTCAGCAAGGCCTTCAACACCGTGCCACATAAAAGGCTGGTTAGCAAGATGGGTGGTCTGGGCATGGGCCACAAGGTGGTAAACTGGGTTAGAAATGGTTAATGGATAGGAGGCAGAAGGTGGTGATAAATGGGATCCAGTCTGGGGAGAGGGGAGTGACCAGTGGGGTGGCCTCAGGGATCAGTTCTTGAGCCAGTCCTGTTTAGTGTCTTCATCAGTAACATAGCGGAAGGGCTGGAGGGAAAGGTCTGCCCATTTTTAGATGACACCAAGATTTGCAACAGGGCTGTTACTCCAGAACAGATGGGGTGGAGAACATGAGGAACGACCTGGGGAAGCTTGAAGAGTGGTCCGAGGTGTGGCAGCTGAGGTTCAATTCAAAGAAGTGCAAAATAATGTACCCTGGTTGAAGGAACCCTGGAGAGAGCTACAGGATGGAAGGGGGGTTGGGGAGTTGCTGACAGACACCAAGGAAGAAAGGGATCTGGGGGTTATCATTTCAGGCAACCTAAAGGTGTCTAAGCAGAGTACAAAAGCTGCCTGGAGGGCCAGTGGTATGCTGGGGTGCATAGGCAGACGTATCACTAGCAGAAGGAGGGAAGGTGGTGATTCAATTGTATAAAACACTAGTGAGGCCTCACCTAGAGTACTGTGTACAATTCTGGAGGCTGAATTTTCGTAAGGACATTGACAGAGTGGAGGCAATCTAGAGAACGGCGACAAAGATGGTACAGGGCTTGCACCAGAAAACATATGAGGAGAGATTAAAATACCTCAATATGTACTAACTGGAGGACAGGAGGGAGCAGGGAGACATGACAGAAACCTTCAAGTACATTAAAGGCATAAACGAGGTGCAAAGGGGCGATATCTTCCAATATAAAGAGGAGTACAAGAATGAGGAAGCATGATTTGAAATTGGAAGGTGGCAGGATAAGGGGAAATGTGAGGATGTTTTTCTTCATGGAAAGGGTGGTAGATGCATGGAACAGTCTGCCACAGGAGGTGGTGGAAGTGAGCACAGTGGAGGGATTTAAAAAGCAGCTGACACCTTCAGGAGAACTTTAACAAAACACAATATTTAAACACAGCTCAGCTTGTATTTCACATTAGTTTTGTATTTCTCCTCCTCATTATTTATTACTGAGGTCACTTGCATGAAAGCAGGATCTTTGTTCCTGAAGAGTTCATCTATTCCCGTTTCTGTCTCCCTACCTGAGGTCATATGAACTGCTTGTGACATCACAGTTACTCTCATGGCAACAGACTGTGATATCACAACACATGATCATGACTTGAAGTAGGGAGTAAGCTATACAGGCAGATAAACTGAGGGATAGCCATCATGTATTCGTACAAATTTACTCAGTAATAAATATGGGCAAGAGAAATATGTAAAACATATATGGAATGCAAGCTGAATTGTATCCAATTATTATGTTTTTCAAAGTTTTCTGTAAGGAGTCAGTAGCTCTTTAAACAAGCATGGGACAGGCATAAGGGAACCATAGAAGTGGGAAGGAGAGGTGAAAGCCTTTGATCAAGTAGGGTCAGAAGCAGCAAACAAGGGTAGGACTTATGGGAAGACTGGATGGGCCTAGCAGTCCTCATCTGCAGACAGTTTCTGTTTCTATATGGGTGTGGACACAAAGGACAGTGGTGCATCAAGGAAGCATATGGGTGTCCACATGCAAATGAAATTGCCAGGCTCTGTTCACAGGTAAAGAAGCTGGTTACCTACATCTTTTTTCCATAAAAGACAAAGAGCAGTTTGCAACCTGCAGAGTACAATTCAAGCCCTAGCCACAACAGACACAATATCACTGCACACTCTATTCAACCTGTGATAGAATCATGAATGAACTGCACCCTTAAACAATCTGAACTTGTTTCTCCACCGAAATGAGCCGAGCCAAGAATACTAGACCGTATTTTTTTATTCCAGAAAATGTTTAAAACAAAAGCAACCCACTTACATCTACCAAGTTTTAGACCAAAACAGCACTGTCCCATTTGAAGTACTCCAAAATACTTACGGACTTACTGGTAGGGAAAATTTCTGGTACCTACAAGTACGCACTTGCTTGCTTCATAAGTGAAAGGAATATACCAGACCTCCTCCATTACTCATGGCAATGATTATGGATTTCCACAAAAACCACCCATGGGGTCACGTGGTTCGTAATTCATACAAAGGTTTACAGGAACTGAACTCAGAATCAACTCATTCGATTCTCGACAAATGGAATCGGGAACTTCATGTTAGCGCAGATTACCTGCAAAGGGTAAAATATGTTATCCCAGGCTTAAAATCACTTCTAACACATGGTGCGAGTTTGCATGGAAATGCCGCTCCTGTTACTTTTGTACCCCTGCTAAACTTATGCTATTTTTACCACACCAATTTGGAAACTGTTGGCAGGGCTGTGGGTTTAATCCAGCTCACAATTTTTTTTTTTTTTTTGTCCAGTGCTGCCATAGTATTGGGCCGACATTATTGCCCAGATTGACATATTGACCGGTAACTCCTTTGTAGTCACCCCGAATGTATCTTAATATCGATACCTCCAACTCACTGTTGACTGCCCTATAAATCTTTACTCTGGAGCTGCATTTTTGTAGCCAAGAAAGCAATCTCTCGCTTATGGGTGAAACCAGAACCGCCATCATTGGGGTCGGCTCATCATATCATGGGGGGCATTCTCTGACACTGAAACTATGATGGCAGCCGTGGTCATTTTACTATGCTACCATAAATGAAAAATGGACCCCGTAAATAAAATGAACTTGGTCCCATCTGTTGATTTTTGTGAAATGGAGGTATGATCTACATCTGTTAGTGAAAACAGGTTGGATTTGGCACGTGTAGGAGTATGTCCCGTGTTGGGGAGCACGACACTACCTATCAGACACAGTACTAGCACCAACGACATGGAGATCTGTCAGATTTTTCCTGTCTCATTGACTCCCCTTAAATACCTGTACCAGACAGCAACGAAATATTGTTTATACTTTGATTATGTGTTTTCTTTATATGCTGGTCTCATGCTTCTTATGTGATGTACTTCTACGTGTTAATAAATGTTAAACAAAAAATAAACAACAAAGCAACCCAAACTAGATGCAATCTTCTCTTCCTACATTAATGTCCAGTGGGGACTGTAACCTAACTGCAAAATATGGGACACACTCAGCCACTGACAAAGAGGATACAACGGGAACCTTAGCAAGAACTAGTGGTGGTGTGTACAGGTCCTAGGCTTTCTGAAGTAAATCTCAGCAACAAAAATATCCTCCCTAGCACTTTGTAAGTTCAATACTATTAATTTCTTAGGGCTGAAACTAGCTGCTTTGCTGGCTCTGTTCACACAGACAGTTATTTCTTCTGCCGGCCCGTTTAACCACATTAAGCTGTCCGCCTAGGCAGTGTGAATTTTTATTTGATCATATCAGACTTGCAGCAAGCTGCCAAAAACCATCATGTTTAAATCTCCCGACTGACAAGAACAAAGCATCTGTGAAAGGCCAATACTATTTTAGCAAGGATAGCCCAACTAACATGCAACATCTTGTTTTCAGAAGGGTCCTGCTTCTACACAGTTTTACAGCTGGGAAGATTAAAACAGCAGGAGGTCATCTGACTCTCCAAGGTCACACAGTCCGTGACTGCAGTATGATTCGTCCTGGCATCCCTTGGTTGGCAGCATTCTTACTGCAAAGCCACAGTGATATGGAGTTTTAGTTTACTATTTTTTGGCCAAGAAAGACACACTGAGCCGAAGCTCGTTTCCAGGTGTGACCAAGAAGAGAATTAAGCACAGAGAGGATGACTTGCTCATGGTTTAAGTTCAGTCAAATGTATTTTTAACACAAAGCAGTGGCTGACATGTTTCAGATAAATTAACAAAATGACTACAGCAAATATGAAGTTATAGAAAACTGGAAGGGCCCAAGCCACAAAGCCCTAGGCACCCCTACATAAGGGAGGTGGGTTGTCCCATGACACAGGGTCACACTACTGCACTTCAAAAAGCTTCCAAGCCATCCATAGAAACCACTCCATGCCTCCTCCTCCTGCCTGATCCCAGCCTACAGTGTGGAGATGCGCACACGGTCCCGTGTGAAGAGGGGCAGAACCAGCACACATGAGCTCTGCCATGCAGTATGCACTCCATTTCAGCACTACTGGGAGTGTGTAGACTCTGCTGCATGGAGGGCTGCCACAGCAGCTATGCACCACCAGCTGCCTGCCCACCCTTTGGCCAGAAAGGCAACCAATCGGCATCCCCTTGCACCTCAACTCCATATCGGTGTCCAGAGCAATCAGCTGACGTGGTAGCCGTGACATCAGGGTGCCAATTTGCAGCGCAGTAAGGGAGATATGGTACTTGCTGCCATATTCCAGAACTCTCCGGTCTGGGAGCCTAGTGTGACCCAGAGGATCCTACAGGGCTAGGATGCAGGTATCAAACTAGGTGTGTAGCCCTTGATGCCGCTCCTCCTCCCCCCCATCTGTCCCATGGCAACCCAAGGAGCTCCCCACCCCTGAAAGGGATGTATGACGTGTCAGCTAATCAATTAGAATCCTGTTGGTTCAAAGCACAAGCGGGGGGGGTGTTACAGAACACAGATGGCTGCACATAGAAAAATGCACTAGTTGACCTACTGAAAGCCAGACAGAGGGAGAGAGGAAACTTGAAGAGGTAAGGTGGTCAAGAAGTGACCGGGTCCCAAGTTAACTCTTAAACAAATAAGTGTTGATCATAATAAACAAATGAAACCTAGAGCTCTATGCACAGACACAATTGTGTGCCTTAAAGTGGCTGCAAGGACCACTTTGCTGCACATGTCTGCATTGTGCCCCTTTGTGCTATACACCAAGGGGTGGCAAGTCTTAACCTGCACTGTTACACAGATCACTGCACCAGCACTGGGAAGAAGGAGCGGGGCAGTCAGGATTAACGAGGGCACCAGTATGTACAGTGGCTCACCAGTACGATCACTCCCATCACAAAGTGCAGTGACCCCTGCCAAGGAAGAAAGCAGTTCTTGGAAGGGGTTGCAACACTGTGCCCTTCTGACAGGGAGAAGGGAGAGTGTGGGACAGGGGCTAGAGAGGGGGAGCCACTGGGCCACCATGAAGACCACCGAGGAGCAGCCTCAGTGGTAGTACTATGTGATTGCGGCACAGGCCATGGCATGGCGCTGCATGCCTTCTGCCATGCCACGGATCGACCCCTGGGGCAGTCGCTATTCAGTATGTTAGTGATTTCACAACTTATGGCAAACACTAATCACTAGACCAGCGATCTGCACAACTGTATGCTGTGCTGCTGTCACAGGTGAGAATTCGATCCTGGAGACGGTGGCATCCTTTTGTACATTGCAGACTGGTAGGTGGCAAAACAGGGAACGCAGTGCACCCCCTGAAGACTGCCACTCACCACTGCAATGATGTATAGGGCCCCTAGTGTTAATTTCGTTTTTTTGTTTTTTTTAAATTACACAGTAATCAAAGCCTGAGTCATCGGAGGGCCAGCCAGAAGAGGAAGACAGAGTGCCCCAGAGGACACTCTCCCCCCCCCCCCGGGACGGGTGCGACTACTGCTCCCACTGCAACACCACCACCTGGGTGACCACAGCTGGCAGTGCAGTTGGCACTGTTATTCTGGGAGGGATGGTTTGCAAAGCTGGCTCTGCCGTGTACAGCATCACATCAGCGCGGGCATATGTCAGGTACCCGTGCATCTGCATTCTTGGGGGAAAAGAGAAAATGGAATATATCCTACATGCAAAAAGACAGCAACATCAGCACTCTCTGGGCAGCTGACACACCAACAGACATCTGGGAGCCCCAGAACTGATCTTCGTGGGGGCAAAGTCTCCCCCAACCCTGCTGATCCCATCCCAGAGGAAAAAATCTGGGCGGAGGGCATCCTGGGGAAGTATCAGAGAAGAGAGGGATGGGGGTTGGGAGGTAGCCCCAGAGTGTGGCAGAAGGGAACCACAGCGGTACACAAGGAGATCATAAATAGAAAAATAAATAAGCAAACACACATATCAGTTTCATTTTTTTTATTATATATATATATATATATATATATATATATATATATATATATATAGGCAGCGTTACTAAAATATGACTGTACAAAAGAATCTTGCCGTTTCCTTCCAAATGATGACTTATTGCCTCAAGGCTCTATCTACTGTCCCCTTCCCCTCAAACATCTCATGGGCACAGTCATTGAGAACAGTTATTTAGCACCAAATACTCAGCCTTCCCAGCCTACCCCATATACTTCTGGGGACCAGCACTGTAGTAAAGAGGTACAAGGAAAAACTTGCAAATAGTGAGCCAAATTCTGATTGGTCGGGGGGAGGGGTGAAGAGACAAAAAAAAAAAAAAAAAAAAAAGGTGAGCGGAAAGCAGAAGGGCCCTCGTCCTTGATAACCCAAATCTAGCTTTCTCCTTATTTGTTTCCTCATTATAGTTAATTTGTTACAACGGAGGGCATGTTGTCTAGTTATACTGCAAAATAAGATGCTGTAATTTTGTAGATAAATACTGCATGTTGTCATTTTGTGGCTAAATATGGCGATGGATTGTACTGCACATCTGACACCGGATGAAGTGATTTGCTCATGAGGCACCAGGTCCACCTGCCTACTGCCTCAGCGCTAAATATATTTATTCTATGTAGGTATTGCAATATGCTGTAAAGACAACCTTTATTTGCTGCTTCTAGCTGTATGACAAGTAAAGTCAGTGTGGCTCAGTTGGTAGCACATCCGCCTCTAGATCAGAAGGTCGTGGGTTCTCTTCCCACATCGGGATTGGACTTGCACCTAAAACACTCTCATCCGAGTGCAGTATTAGGGGGGTACTGTACTGCTGGGGTGTGCCATCCTTCAGATGAGATGTTAAACAGAGGTCCCTTATACCCATCCTGGTGTTGTCCTGGTGGGTGTCCAGCTGGAAGTAAAAGAACTCTGGGCACTCTTCACAAAGAGCAGGGGACATTACTGGTGTCCTGGCCAACAGTCCCCTTCCCATAAACCAGTTCATGCAATTGTCCAGGCTGTGTGTGGGTGCTGATGTGCAATATGGCCGCCATTACACATTCAGTCTAGCACTGCTTGTAAAGTGCTTTGGGATACACTGTGTATGAAAAGCACTATATAAATGCTGATTATTCTTCTTCTAAGGACTTTGAATTTCAGCAGCAACAGTCAGTGAACGCACTTACGCAAGCCCAACGGGACAAAAACAAAAAAAACTATACAAACCTGGTTTAATTTCAGGTATGCTCCCGCCAAAACCACACATCAAAACGGATGCAAATAGCCTGACTTTGCATGCTTTTTTTCTAGTGTGCCAGCATGACCAAAGTTCTAGTCTTGTTCCAAAGGTTTTATGTCCCCAATTGTGCCACCCCCAAGTTGCAGCCTTATAAAAAATATACCAACTGTCTTACTCTACGACTGACTATTAAGCTGTTTTATTTGTCGCTATGCTGTTGTAAGCTCCAAGCCCTTATTTGATTCTGTATATTACACTTTTACACACTTACCATATCCACTCTGTCTTTTAAAACTGTTCTAATTTGCATGACTTCTAATATCCTAGCAGAGTGTTCTATCTGCATTATTAATCCTGGTTTCTCATAACTGCAATGCACTCTGCAATCTTGATTAGGTTCTGTTAGTACTCATCATTTTTACTGGTATAAAGTGGTTTTAGTCCCACACATTTATTTAGACCCAAGGTTCCCTCTCCCTGCTCATTCGTACTTATTGGTTTTGCTCAATCCCATAGCTCACTGCCTATTATTTTTAGTGTGTTCCATTACATTAATCTTGCCTGAAGTCAGGTTTCTCAGTTGCCGTGCTTTGTGTTGCTGACTGTATCTTGTTTACCACCCTCCCACTACTGTGTTCGACACCTTCTTCTGCTTTTTCCAGTCCCACCTACTGCTCCCCGCTCCTTCACTCCCCTTCTGTAACCCACCTACCCTCCCCCTCCCTATCCCCATGCCTTAATTCTCCATCATCCACCATGGGGTCCTCCCCTCTTTCTCCCCCAAAGCTCACTGCCTAGAACTTTTAGTGTGTTCTGCTACATTAATCTTGCCTGAACTCAGGTTTCTCAATCGTTGTGCTTTGTGTTTGTATCTTGCTTACCACCTCACTACTGTGTTCCTCACCTTCTTTTGCCTTCTCCAGTCCCACCTACTGCTCCTCTCTCCTTCACTCCCCATCTGTACCCCACTTACCTTCCCTCCTGTCCCTCCTCCTCCCTATCCCCATGCTTTACTTCTCCATTATCCAGCCTGGGGTCCTCCCCTTTTTCTCACTCAACCTGGAGTTCCTGCACAGTGCCCTCCTCTCCTCACCCTCACTCTCTTCCTTGCCGCAAGGGAAAGGAGTTCCACTCCATTCATCTCCTCATTCTCCTGCTCCTCCTGTCAGGAGATGTGGAATCAATCAGGCCCCCCACTCTGCCAAAGGCCCTCAGCATTTTCATCTACATGCTAGAAGCGTTCTCGCTCAGCTCCACCTCCTTTCTCTTGGGAAACTCCAACATTCTCCAGACATCCTCTGCATCTGGATGCGAGTACCCAGTAAAGGGCTGGCTACCAAGCAGACACGATAGACCCTGAGGCCTATTCTGCTGGCTTTTAGTATGTATGTTAGTATGTAGTATCGCTGGGTCCTGGCTCTCCTCCAGGACTCTACTCTAGCCTGTCCCTTCACGATTTCTATCTTTTCAGGCAGGACAGGGGAAAACGTGGTGGAGGTATTTCCATCTATGTTCGACAGAGCCTCTCTTGCACCCTGAATTTCAGGGAGGCTGCACCCTCCTCCCACGAATTTCTCATCATCAGGCTCACATTCCCCTCATCTATACCCATCTTCATTTGGGTTTTCTATGCCTCACCCAAGATCTCACCTGCTTCTCCGACTCTCTCCCTCCATCACCACCTCACATTCCTCTACTGGTGAACTCATTCTCCTTGGGCATTTCAACATTAATTGGTCCTCCCCCTACATCCAGATCGACCATCGAGGGGACAGACCAGGTTATCTCAGCCCACATGATTCAATCCCCATTCTTCCAATCACACCCTCTTCACTGAGTTTTGTCCTCCAATCTCCACCACACTATTGCAGCAGAGATCTTGTCTTGACACTTTCAGCGACCACTGCATGACCTTCTACAACTAGAAAGTCCAGCATCCCCCCCAGCTCCAAAATACATCTGGTTCAGGTGCCTCCATTCGCTGAACTTCAACACTCTGAGTGAGCTCGCTGCAACAGACTGGTCAGCCATCTCCCAAGCCTCTGACATGGATGTGGACCTCTCCCCTTTTCATTCCAAGGTCCCCTCAGTCTGGGATCTGCATACACCCCTCAGGAAATCCAGGGTCAAATCATCCATCTCCCCTGGATCTTCACCGAAATCATCGACCAATGCAAGTCTTTTGAACTCACCTGGGCCCACTATAAATTATCTCACTCCCTTCCGGATCTTCTCCACTACAGGGCCCTGAGAAATAATTGCACTAAGGCTCTCCGGGCTGCAAATCCCATAGTTTCAAAGCCAACCTTCAGAATAATCTTAACTCCCCGGCCAAATTCTGGAAAGTAATCCATTATTGATCCCCTAACCCCACACACTGAGTTTGCTCTCCCTGTCCTCCGGGTTAATGGTTCACCTATATCTGACCCTTCCACTGTTACTGCCCACTTCAGTGAGTTTTTCACATGTGCCCTCCCTTTGATACTGGCTCCCCCTTCCCCTCTTGCTCCCAGTTTCTCTTCTCACCAATCCACCCCGCAAGTCCACATTCCCCCATCACCATGTATGAAACCATGCTTGCCCTCTTCTCCCTCAACCAGTCAAAGTCCAGTCCTGACGGGATTGATCCTAAACTCTTCCACTTATCAACTGCAGCTGCACTTCCACTTACTTACCTACTCAACCTCTCATTCTCTCTCTGTTCCAAAGCCCTGAAAGGTGGCCAAAGTCCTTCCACTTTACAAAGGGGGTAATCCCTCTTCCCCTGGCAACTACCAGAGATGTAGTCAGAAATTTCCATTTTGCACGCACTCTCCAACTGCTGCCTCTCCATTTAAAAAAAAAAAAAAAAAACCTCTCTAAATGCTGCCCCCATAACAAACAAATCAGATTGTTGTCAGATGACTCATCCAATCTCTAAAAGATGGTACACATATCTATCTCCTAAACAGTAATAGTTTAAACTAAGGCACTGCTCAGTGGCCTACACCAACTTAAATTTACAGATTAGAATGATGTTAACAAAAAGGTATATGATTTGGGACAGGCACTCAGCAAAATTGTACACAAATGTGTACAGTGAGTATGCCTGCCTACACTCTAGGCAACTAACGCCCTATCTCTCTCCTCCTCTCCCTTACTAAACTGCAAAGGAAGTTAGTCTACTCTAAACTTCTTGACTATCTCAGTTCTTCTAGTTTCCTCTCACCCTCTCAGTCTGGCTTCCAGAAGTACCACTCCACCATCTCCTCCCTGCTGCGTGTCACTGACCATCCTTTCTAGGATGGATCAGAGGGCATATCATGGCTGCCACTGTTATCAATCTGGCCAAGGCCTCTGACTCAGTGTCCCATACGCTCCTCCTGGATAAGCTGAGTTCAGCCAGCCTCACAACTCCCATCGTTGACTGGTTCCATTCCTACCTAACAGCCGCCAACAGTCGGTACAAGTTGGAGGTATGTCATCAACACCCCTTTCCATCCAGGCTGGGCTCCTGCAGGGCTCAATCTTAGGCTCCATCTATTTTTTGGATTTTTCTGAATGACCTCCCCTTTGCCTGTGTCAACCCGCATATTCACACGTATGCAGAGAACACAGTCATCTTCACCTCCAGTCCCTCTATCGCTCTACTGGAAAACCTGCTCCAGTAGAATTTCCACAACATCCTGCGCTAGCTCCAGTCCAGCCATCTTAAGGTCAACACTAAAAAGTGATGTCTATCACCTTTGATACCAGCCAAAAATTGGCCAGGCTCTAGAGACTCCTGGTCTTCACCACACTTGACTGCTCCTCTCTTGAAGCAGTGCAATCCTTCAAGTACCTTGGCGTGTGGCTTCATAGCAAGCTTGCCTTCTCAGCCCATACTGACGCTATCGATGAGAAACTCCACTCTAATCTAAGTGCTCTGTTCTGAAACAAAGACTGCCTACCCTTCCTGGTCTGCCATGAGCTGGTCACCAAAATGGTGCTTCTGGTCTGTGATTATGCAGACATGATCTACACTACAGCCCCCTCCACTTCTCCAGCCAGAAAGGACACCCTCTGCAATGCCTTCTGTCACTTTGCGACAAACTCCCCTCCGTGCACTGCTCCCTCTATCTCCCTTTCCATGCTCCCCCACTTTCTCATCACCCATCACACTACACTTCCTTCATCTCCAAGTACTGGTATGGTTCCCTTCCTTCCTACATCTGTTCACTCCTCTCACCCCTACTCCAGGGACCCGAGAACCTTCTCCATTTCTCACCCCCGGTCCTCTACTGGCCAATCTGCCTTCTCCTATCACCTGCCAATACGGTGGAAAAGCTTCCCATACCTCTCCACCATTCCACCTCCTTGGGCTCTTTCAGGTGCCAGATGAAACTCATCTTGCCACCCACCTACACCTGCTTCCCGTAGAAGGATCCCCCCAGTGATCTCAGTAGCTGAAGATTTTGGCTCCCCATGACCCAACTGCTTCCAAGTGCATTGCATTACTTGTCTTTGTACTGCTTTGAGGCCAAATTTTCACTTGCATTTGTATTGCACAATACAGCTGCACTTTAACCTGTCTAAGCATGTACCAGTGAAGTATTACTTGCTGTACTGTGTCTGCACTTTGTCTGTACCATGTAATGTACTGTATTAGGTTTCCCTGTCCTCCTGTAACCCTTCCCCTTGGTCGCACCTGGAAACAAGCCCCAGCTTAGTGTGCCTCTCCCGGTTACCCATTTTCAAATAAATAAATGCTGCTGTTCTAGATATGTACATATCATTGTTTTTTTCTATATGGAGTTAAGCAGCCCAGCCCACACAGAATCCTGTGGCTTAGCCTCACGTGTACACGTGTGTGTGTGTGTGTGGAGGAAGGAAGAATGCAAATGTTGCACATACAGCAGTGACTGGTGGTGGTGCCATACCTTGCCTGGTCTGCCCATTTAAGCTGGGCTCCGTGACTCAACCATCAATATCTCCAACCCATCTTTGGGAAGACCGCATCAAAGAGGACAATGTGTTTCCAGAGGCAGGGAGGGGCAGAGTTGGCACTGGCTAGAAAAAGTATATTTCTGGTTATGCCTGTGTTTGAATGGTGTAAGCAGCAATGAATGCCTGGTCAGTATTAGATTCAAGTCCTTCTCTTGTTGCAATCCTTGATCCTCTGTAATGCCTGAGCTCCTAAATAGTCCTGGGCTGGAGAAGAAGTCCTAAATGCCTCTCCTGAAAGTCGTGGTGATCAGCGTGAGCCAAGCAGGAGCGGGTCCTGGTGTGCAGTAATGCACAATACATTTGCATCGAAGGACTAGTTACTTGTAGGCCTTAAAATGGTGTATGGTATTCAGAGTGTGTCTGAGTGCAAGGTCACTGATGCATACGAACATACGAAATTTGTCAGCAGATAAAGGCCTAGAGGGCTATCAAGTCTGCTCAAATGTGCAGCTAGCACCCATTATTCTGCAGCTGCCCCTCCCTTCTACCCTTCCCCTTCACTTACCCTCCCCCCTGTCCTGTCCCATCCCCTTTTGAAGCAGTCCACTGTTCTACTGGATACCACTTCTGCAGGTAATGCATTCCACCCAGCCACCACCCTCTCTGTAAAAAAGTGTCTCCTCATCTCCCTCCTGAGCCTTCCTCCCTCCAGTCTCATATCATGGCCCCTGGTGTCCCTCCTCCCTTACTTTGAACAGCCCCTCTGTACCTGTCTTGTTTATTCCTTTCATGTACTTAAATGTTTCAATCATGTTCCCCAGTCCCTCCTCTCCTCCAGTGAGTACATGTTCAACTCCCTCAGCCTCCTCTCGTATGATGAGTCCCCCAGCCCCTTGATCATCTTTGTCGTAGCGTGAGGACAGCAACAGAATAAATCCATAATGGGTCGGGCTAAGCCTTGGGTTACTTAAATCTTAGTTGCAAGCATGTCCAAATCTCGATGTTATGAGGATGAATGAGAATAAATCTACAGGCTACACAGCCACGTGGTGCCGAGAAAGAATAGATCAAGCAGTGCTGTTGAAACTTGAGGCTTGCCAAGTGAATGATGTTGTCTGCAGCCCAGCCTAACAAAATAAAATATAAAGTTGAAGCTGATCCCTCCTCTCCTGTCCTGAGGCCGCCTGTCCCCGATCCTGATGTCACAGTTCGGCTGGAGGAAAAACAGTACGGCAAGACAGTAACACTCTGGGAAGATCATGCTGGCAAATGCTGCAATGTGTTACAGCAGCACACATTTTGGTGCAGCCTGCAGGTGTTCTGCCCCGCCATTGGATCAGTCAGTCTCTCTATGCAGCGGCAGTAATTGGAGGTAGTATATGGCCCAGTCAGAGAAGAAAGTAAACAGTGCATCATCAGGTTCCCAAGTTTACGGCCACTCCTGTTGCCTTGGGACAAATGTAAAAAGTACAACTTTTTTTTTTTTACTAATAGACACAAAATGCAGCATTTTAGCTGGCCCGGTGGCACTGATGGTTGAGGTACTTAACAGTACACCTCACTCCATGCCAGTGACCCATGTTTAGATCAAAATGTCCAAAGGACTGCTCTCCTCTCCCAGGATGGGAGGACTGCTGGCTCCGCCGAATGACTGCCACCAGGTGGAGGCCTAGTGGCATTGCGGGTCAGGAACAGCAGAACTCGTCGATACTATGGGACCCTGCAGCATGCACGTGCCTCCACATGTGCATGCTGGTTTAAGAGCCCCAGCAAGGGTAACTCTGAAAAAATGGACAATGGCAGCCGGCATGTATACATGATGCCCTACCTGCCAATCCCCCACCCACCCCATTGCCAGGACAAGTCCTGGGGAGGTGATGGATGGTGGGGTTGGTGGAGCAGGGCAGAAGAAAGTCCAAATCTGCCTGGTCAGAGGTGCATGGCCTACATATTAACTAAAAACAAGAAAAAAAAAAGGGGGGGGGCATTTTAAATTGTCAGGCTTTTTTTTTTTTTTTTTTTTTTTTTTTATTTTGAACCCACAATTGCCTGTAACCCGACATGTGTTTTCACCGTTATTGCACTTTTAATGTCTTATTGTGTCTAGCTATTTTGTACCCTATTTTTATTATTCAACGTGTACTTTACTAGCCGGCCCGGTGGTGTAGAGGCCTGAGGTGCTGGCGCCTTACCTCTTACCAGGCCAGTGACCTGGGTTGAGAGCAAGCTCAGGTTGCCAGGGGTTGGCTGGGGAGGATTGAGCATCTAGACTGCTGTCAGAAAGGGGTGGGTTGTGGATCCCTGGCAGTAGCAACACCACACGGAGGTGTGCTGTGCTACAGCCCAGGCCACATAAGGTATCGGGGAGGCAATGGTGGACGTCCGTGGGGAGTGCAGGAGCGCGCTTATACCCGCGTTGGATGCCACTGCACATCCGCATCTCTGTGGGGGGGTAACCATATAAACCAAAGAAAAACCCTCTCACCGGGAGGAAGAGATCACTCCTGCCACCATGCCCACTCTGGAACCTCCTCTCCGGTACCTCAACGCCTCCCTCCTTCACCTCCGCCTGCCTTGGCACTGAATTAAAATAGACAGAAGGCAACCCCGCTTCAGAGGGTAGACTGAGGGGTGCCAGGTAGGTGTGCCATGGGTGGGTGGGTCGGTTTGAGGAACAGGCTCTCCAGCAGAGGGGATCACAGCAGGGCAGGATTAGGTGGGGTGACAGATGGGGCCCCTGCGAGAGGAGACACGAGGGAAAGAAAGTTGAAAAAAAAAAAAGACAAACAAACATGTACTTTACCAAATTGAACTCCTCATTTGTCATCTACAGTATCATGTCTGCTCATCTATGAAAAACGGGCAGCTTCTGCTCAGAGATTTTCCATGTTAAAAAAATATATAGACAAACTGAATTTTGACCAACATTTTTGACACAGGTCCGATTAGACCCATGTTTCTGGACTCCTACCACTGTCACTGGCAACAGTGGTCCTGTGCATCTATTCTTAGGAAGGTATTCATGTTGGTGGTTCTACAGCCTGCACCCCTCAACCCCGAGTGCAACTTTAGAGTCTTTCTTCCTAAGAGATGGATTTGGCTGCTTTGTGTGTATTGTGTATTGCGTAGTGCACTGCTGAATAATCCCAAGCTCCAGCACTGCTGGTATTGGTAACTAGAACTGTATGTGCAGCTAGGAAGAAACACTGCCACTCAGCACTTCTGTAAACTAGTAAGACTGGAAAAGGAACTCTTTAAGACATCTATCTTGTATCCGTTTGTTATGTCTTACTTAGCAATAACACAACAAGGTGTGCATTTGTTGGGAAATACGGGCACACCTTCGGCGTGTGTTGAGGCACGAGGCTGCACCACTGTACATGTCCCAATGAACGCAGCATCCTGTCATATGTTACTGAACTGGTCTAATAAAATGGCCAGTTATTAAAAAAGTTGAATAAGACTGGAGTGGTTTGCATTCGTGAATACATACAAGCACCTAAAAATGCCACCAACAGCTTAATCTGGTTCCAGGTCAGTTGGCTTTTATCTGTATCCCCCTCCCCTGGGTCGTGCCTGAAAATAGGCAGAATTTGTCTAGTGCATTTACCCGGTCAACAAAAGCTAAATAAAATAAATAAGTAAATAATAATAATAATAATAATAATAATAATAATAATAAATGGCAGATCGGGTTCATTCAAGCAGACAGCAGTATTTTTGACAGCCTATCTTGACACATTTTATAATGTCATGACAGGGCAGAAAGGGGGGGGGGGCAGAGTAGCCCTGTACATTAGGAATGGCATCAAAGCCACAGAGGATAAGGACATGAAGGGGGGACGCACCACTAAGACTCACTGGGTGTAAGTGTGTCCCGGGCAGGTGGAGAGTTATCAAGATTGAGCAAGCTTGTAGGCCACTTAATCAGAAGGAACCAAGAGTTAAGGTACTGGCAGATGAGATCAGAAGGGCTATGGCCCAGGGTGAAGTGGTGCTGGTAGGGGACTTCAACGTGCCAGACGTCGACTGCAGTGACCAGTAGCATCACATGCCAGAAGCCAAGGGCTCATAGAGGCATTCCAGATTGGATTCCTGGCACAATATGTTGGAGAACAGACAAGGGAAGGAGCAATCCTAGACCTGGGCCTTGCAAATAGCCCATTAGGAAGATTACTGTAAAAAGAACCACCGGGAAACAGTGACCATCAGTCAGTATGGTTCAACATAATGCTGGAGACTGATCACACTAATTCTAGGACCAGGGTACTAGTTTTCATGAGGCCTTATTTTGTCAGGATGCGGGAAGGACTCAGTTGTGGGTTACTGGGGGTGAAGTGTGGAGTAAGGATACATAGGTTGTAAAATCAAGAAGGGTTTAAAAGAGACCCCTAACCTCGGTGCAAGGGAAAATGTGGAAGAACAAGGAGAAGGAAACATGCATGGTATACAAAGGTGGTAGGAAAGGTGGCGAGGGTCTTGAGGGTGACTTTTGAATGTTACAAATCCAACCAATCAGATGGAAACAGGGAGGTGCATATAAACAACCTGAAACAGTTAAGAAGAAAGAGAAAGCAGAAGCGCAGCTCAAAATAGCAGAGGGAGAGAAAAGGGTCAACAAAACCTTCTGCTATATCAAATAAAAAATAAAAAAATAAGGAGGGGTTTGTCAAGCTGAAAAGGGGGAGGTGCAGATGGAAAGAGATACAGATAAAGCAGATATTCTGAACAAATATTTCTGTTGTGTATTTATGGCAGAGAACAGGCCACTCCCATAGTGTAGGACCAGTCCCAGGCAGGAGGGAGGGGTGGGGCACTGAAATGGGAGCTATAGCAGAAGAGAGGTTAATTATGGTGCTAGGCTAACTAAAGATAGACAAATTCCCAGAATGAGACGGTCTACACCCAAGGGTGCTAAAGTCAAAAGTTTCCAGCAATTGCTTGCTTAAAACAGAAGTACTGACTGATTGAAAGGATGCCGACGTGATGCCACTACACAACAGTATTAGAAGTAGGAATGACCCAGAGAAACTGCTAGACAGTCAGTATGATCTTAAGATAAGATACTGGAATTTGTTACTAGGAAAGGGCTGGTAGGGTTCTTTGAGTTAAATGGATTATAGGACAGTCACCAGCATGGATTCGTGGTGGGAAGATCTTGCCAGACTAACCTGGTTGATTTCTTGGATTGGTTAACAAAGGTTGCCAACAGGGGCCAGGCTGTAGATGTACTGTACCTGGACTTTAGTACAGCTTTCAAATGTAGAACAACAGATAATTGACATAATTTTCAACTGAGCGGAAACCTTTTTTTTTTTTTTTTTTTGAAAACAAAGAGGGTTAAAATGTTTGGAATGACCTGCATAAAAATGTGGCTCTTGCCTCACAAACTGCCTAACTGGCACTCAATAACTGCGAGTGCAAACTTATTTTGCAACTCATGAAGCGTTCTAATATGCAGCCCAAATGGCTGCAAAGCAGCTCCTTTGACAGAGCACAATGCAGAATGTACAAAAACCCAATATTAATGCAAGGAGTACAAAAGAAAGCACAGGGAATACCGAAACCATTCAGTGCATTAAATACAGGAGTGTGAGCCTCGTACTGATTTAGAACAGAACAAAGTACACTCCCTACTCACTGCAACAGAATACATGATATCAAGAAGCTGTACACGTAAGCATTAATCCACGACGAAGGTGGCATCTAATGGAGTTAATGCATGGTTGGGACCGGTGTGGCCAGAGGCGCAGGCAGACTGCCTAAAACGAACCAACCATGCATTAACTCCCCATTAGATGCCACCTTCGGAGTGGATTAATGCACTTGTAACATGGCTTCTACGACAAACTGTGTACTGTCACTGTTATTTTGATCCTATGAATAAGAGAAGTCAGACACATTTTGTGCCGTTTACATTTGTATCTTGCACTTTGTGAACACTGAACAGACACCTATTTTTTTCCTGATGTTGTGAAAACTACACCAATGATAACTATCAGGACACGATCTCTGAACATACATTTCATGACATTTGTCCGATCTGACAAACTTATTTTATTTGGGACGCTAGGAGGTCTATTATATCTTGCTTTATCTGTTTCGCTATCTGCCAGTCTCTCTATTTTACATATTATCTGGCCGTGTGTGTGTGTGTGTGTGTGTGTGTGTGTGTGTGTGTGTGTGTGTGTGTCTCCCCATGGCGCTGATCTCACTACATTTCCCGGTTTGTCCCTACCGTTTTCTGACTTTTTCACAGCTTTCCTCACTCAATTCCAGATCTTCCAACTGTCCTACATGCGTTTACCGGACCTACGATTTCCCTTCTCTGTCTCTTACACTATAAAGCCTCCACATTTCCACTACACTACATTCCCCCTTCTCAAGCCTCTCGGGGTGCGTTCTGCTCGCGATATTTCTCCCCAGCTGCTCCTGTCTCCTCGTCCGTGTCACTGCTAGCTACTGCTCTACATTTTGCCATATTCCAGTCCCTCTTCTGCCCTGTGTCTATTTCTCCACACTGCTGCTCTCTGCTCGGCAGCTGTCTGAGGTACTTCAATAGCAACACGTTGCCATAATGCTGTGTTGCTCTTATACCAGCTGACCCACTTCAACCAGCTGTATTCCTTATTTCCCATACTGTTATTTTTGCCATGTTACAATGGACTGTATTTTATAATAGAAGTGGCACTAGTATGGCAAATCAGGTATACACTGCTTTACATCAGGGATAGTGCAACAATCAACCACACTGTGTCAAGGGTGGAGTACCAAACCCTGCAAAAGACTTCTATCTCAGAATATTATTTCACAGTTTTCTCTGCATTTAATTTATTCCCTCGTCAAGAACAGTGGGGGAATTCAATAATGCATGGGACAGACATAAGGCAGTCCTAGCGGGGGGTAGGAGGAAGTAAGCTGTTGGTTAACTAGGATCTACAGCTTATCTGTTAGGTAGGAAAATGGGCAGACTAGGTGGGCCAAGCGGTCCTTATCTGCCGTCAAATTCAATGTTTCTGTGTTTCTATCACTATCCACCCTCTAACACAGCTTAGTGCCATCTGCAAAGAGACAACACAACCTGCCCAAATCCCCTCACCAATGTTGTTGATGAACTTGCTGAAGAGGACTGGACCCAGGACAGATCCCTGTGGAACTCCTCTCATAACCTCCCTCACCTCCAATTTAACCCCATTAATCACTACCTTCTGCTGCCTCCCCTTTAACCAACCAGTTACCCACCCAGTTTACTATGACCTTAGCCGTATCCAGATCCTCCACCTTCTAAAGTAAGCATCTGCAGGGTGCTGAAGTCGAAGTAGAGCAAATCACAGCATGGCCCTTATCCAATTTCCTTGCCACTCAGTCAGTCAAAGAAAACTCTCAGGTTAGTCTGACAAGACCTCTCTACCACAAATCCATGCTGCTTACTATCCTGGAGACCACTGCTCTACAACTAGTCCACAATATCCTCTTTGACCAGTGACTCCCATCAGTTTTCCTACAACAGAGGTAAGACTGACAGGTCTTTAGTTCCCAGCTGGCCAGCTTGTTCCTTGTCTCCACCCCCCCCACGCCATGGTCTGCTGGTTGCAGAGTAACAGGTAACTCCACCTTGCAGGTGTTTTGTGTGAGAGATACCCCATTAGTTGACTCAGTAGAACACTGAACTTAAAAATGAGTGGACCACATGCCCTTTAGGACTGATATAAAGAAATCTATGAGGGGGTGATTCAGAATTAACTGCTGTGAGCACCAATTCTGTGTTGAGATGACAGATCTGTAGAAATCTATAGTGATACTTATCTAGGCCACATTCTCCCACTAGCTGTGCAAAGGATTTAAGTTGGCCCTTTTCATAAAATCTGTAAGCACGCACAAGTCCTTGCTGTGCCCAGGTCTGCATGTATGGTCCAGGTGGGCAGGAGCAAAATGAGAATCAAAGGCTGGAATACTCTGCCATCGGGCATCCTGTCTCAGAAGTTTCTGCCCAGTCCTTTTTTTTTTTTTCTCCTCTTCTCCCTCTCTCTTTTCAGTATGAGCTAACTTACCAGAGTCTCTCCTCCTAAAACCAGCCATGGGTCAACTCTCAACAAGGTTCTGGTACCCTGGACTCCGTTCAGACCATGGTCACTACTCCACACCAGACTCTGGTGCATGTACTAGCATGTCATTTTTAGTACTATGTTCCCAGGGAGCTGTGCGGCAGACGGGATGACGGAGTTGTTCCAGGTTTTAATGTAAGTAAATGAGATTTGGAGGCAGCTCAGCTTCTTCCTGTCCTGCAATGCAGCTCCTTGAGAGCAGAATGTAAGCATAATACTGAAAATAGCATGCTAGTATAGGCACCCAGAGCACACTGCAGGGCTAGCTTCTTCTGAAGTGGGTTGGCAATAAAGCACAAAGGTTAAAATAAAGAGCTGTAAATGAGCTTGGTGCATCCAGCAGAGCAGAGTTCGATTATCACAACCACCACTTACATACTGTGTGACCCTGAGCAAGTCATTTAACCTCCCCCATGCTCCCGGGTCACCCCTGAAAACAGGCCTTGGGCCTAGTGGGACTTACCCGGTTACCAAAGAACAAACAATAAACAAATTAATAAACCATGCAAATCACTCTTGTAAGCAACAGCACAATTCCAGAGCAGTAGAGTAAAAAGTTGGATCCCATTTTGAAAATGGGCAACTTCCTTCAACTGGGAATTGATCACAGGCCCCTAATTACCATGAAGGTGCTCCACCATCTAGCCAGCTCTGTGGTGTGAAGCAGTATAGGACTGCTCTGGCACACTGGCAACCTGCCTTCACACACCAAGCCCAAAACGTATGCAGTAGGGGCCAGCAGGGAGGACTTAGAATATAGACGTGGACACCCTTTTCAGAGAGGGGGTAGCCTGATGTACTCCTTATTGAGAACTACCCAAGTGTGCCATAAAAACTATGCCACTGGCAGCCTGGGTGATCACGTTCTGTCACTCCCCCATCCCATGGGCAGTCACAAGAGCACATGTAATGCATGGCGATGTGTGGGCCTTCCAAGAATAAAGCCTCCCTCATTGGCACCGCATGATGGCCAGCACCAGCAGCAGCCCAAACCCTGCAGACATGTGACTGCCCCATCCCCTCACCAGCCCCTGGATCCTTACCCCCCCCACCCCCACCCCGTGCAGCAGCTGTGCAGAAAAGGGGGCCCTGCAAGGCGTGGAGGGCAAGGGAGTCCAGCAATGCAGACAGTGGTGATTACATTTATAGAGGCTCTGGGGTCCAGTGACAGACATAATTGGCAGGTAAGTCACCAAATGATCTTGGCCTATGTATCAATTTCAGTAAGCGGAATAAACAGTGAATTAAAATAAAATGTGCAACACCACCTTCTAAGTCATCAAGCCAACAGGTTACAAAAAGAGAAATAAGCCAGTGAAGGGCTAGCAGTTTTTTCCAAAAAAGGCCTGCATCGTGATTCAAAACCAAATGCCTTTAAAAGACACAGCATTTCTGTAAACAATTGTTTATTATTGAAAACTGATAGTTGGCCTCAGCAAGTTTCACATTTCATAATATTACAAAAACATTTAAATTTCTAGGCATTTCCATTCTTTATCTACGACAACTGCAGGAAATCAGGCTCTCCCTGCCTAGATTTCAGTCTGTTCCTGTTGCTTTTTCTGCCTTAAAGTCCTAATCCTCTGCTGTCATACTACAACCTGTTGCCAGGGAAATTATTCTGATATAACAAGCAGAGGACTGTGACTGCAAGGCAGGAAAAGCAGCAGAGACTGATACAGTCAAAATGGCTAAGAGCTTGCTTTCATGCAAAATATCTTCGATAGTTAAAAAAAAGAATGTACAGTTATTCAAATTATAGAGGGGAATTTTGAGCAACTAAGTTTTGCTACTTGCAGCTGTGAACGTTTTACTGGAAATGAGAACACTGCATTAAGTTGCAAAAGACTGAGTGTTCCACAGCCTCCTTGACAAATAAAGGACATTTCACATGTTGATGTTTGACTAATGATAACCTACACAGACACAAAGATTTGATCAGTGATTAACTGGTAGGACTGTTCAGCTTCACTCCACAGCAGCTCTTTGAGAGCTCTACCCCATCTGCCCTGTATACTCTTAACACTGCATCCTGGGCCTTTCTCTAAGCAAAATGAAGTCATAATCACCATACCACAAACAAATGTGAATACTGCTTGAACCGCAAGTGCTACACACAAAATGAGTGGCAAAGTTGTCCGGCACAAAATTACCTTTGTAATGGTGCTATGTAGTCTATTCTAAGCAATTCGGTTTGTTTTTAATATGTAGGTGAAAACTGCTGACTTCCTCAGACGTTTGCAGGCCTGAGTAAAAGCCAGCTGAGTAAGTCTACAGTCGTTATTGGCCCCAGTGGCTATGCCTTTAGATGCCACCTACAGGCGTATCCAGGCCTGAATGAGATATGTCCACGGTGGGTGTGGGGAGAGCACAATGAAGAGAACTGATGGAGAGGGTGCTCTCCCACCAAAAATCTGTCTGTTGGGCAGGTCCCCAAAAGCGTGCTAGTCTAAGCAAGAGTCAAAATTAAGTTTTGTAGCTATAAGCCAACAGGGATAATGGCTGCGGAACTACACTGCCCACAGATATTCCAATGGCCCTACTAATGGGTTTGTCTTGGAGTCAATGACCTTCCATTTTCAAAAATGTTAGATTCCATTTGGCAAAATCTTACAATCAGTTTTTCTTCCATTCTCCACCACCCCCCCACTCCAAACTGAGGGCAAATCATTATGTTTTGTACAAAATAATTCGCTCAAAATGAAAGGGTCTGGCCAAAACGCTGGTGCAAAGTTGTTCCCATCCACCCCCCCGATAAAGTGGTGCAAATAGAGTTTTTTCATAAAAAAAAAAAAAATGACTCCCAAGTGCTGGTTTAAGAAGGAAAAAATATATATCTCAATTTTTTACTGGTGTTTTCCATTAAAAACAGAAAATCATGAGCCCTATTATCTGCTGAAATGGTATCTCCACCAATACCAGACAGCATGTCAAGCTAAAGGACAATTTTGCTCCCAATTAAAATTTAACCGCATTTGACTGGTGAGCCAGCAGAGATCATCAGGGGTAAAACTTAAGAAACTAATCTGTTGTGGGAGGAGGAATACCAGAACCCCAAATTTGGTATTCTGTCTTGGTATCTGGTATTCCACTCATTCAAAAGAGCTGTTCTATAGATTAAACTGCAGGGCAGTGGTATGAAGAAGTGGCATTTCAGTTAAAATACCGGCACGGGGTAGAATTTAAAGGAAAAAAGTGGTATTCTCTGTGGACCACCCTCTGTGTCCTGTTATCTAGCCAATTCCCCACCCACTTTACCACCACGTTACCCACACCCATGTTTCTCAGATTGTTGAACAGCCTTCTATGTGGCACAGTGTCAAAGGCCTTGCTGAAGTCCAGGTAGGCCACATCCACTGCCCACCGATCCACCTCTCTTCACCCAGTCGAAGAACTCGATGAGGTTAGTCTGGGACGACCTCCCCCAAGTAAAACCACGTTGCCTTGAGTCCTGCAGATCGTTGGCAATCAGGTGTTCCACTAGTCTTTCTTTTAGTAGTGTTTCCATGATCTAACCCACTACAGAGGTCAGGCTGACTGGTCTGTAGTTCCCCGCTTCCTCTCGGTTTCTGCTTCTGTATAGAGGGACAACATCAGCTCGCCTCCAGTCTTTGTGAACCTCCATTTCCACCGACAGGCTGGACAGGGCTGCCAGAGGTTCTGCCTCCACCTCCCTTCGCTCCTTTAGCACCCTGGGGTGTACCCCATCTGGTCCCACAGCCTTATCAATTCTTATTGCTTCCAGTTCCCCAGGACTCTTTTCCTTGGGAATGGACTTGTATCCATTTATGTGCCCTTCCTACCCTTTCTCCTCATTCCTGGCCCATGTCCTGCCCCCTCCTCTGTAAAGACTGAGCAGAAGTATCTGTTCAGTACGTTTGCTTTGCTGTTGTCATCCTCTACCCTACACCCACCCTCTCCTTAGCACCTCACTATCCTCCCCCCTTGCCTTCCTCCCCCGACATATCTGTAAACTGTTTTGTTCCCCTTCACCACGGATTTCGCAATGCATTCCTCCATTTGTGCGTTGGCTTTCTTTACTGCCCTCCCTGCCTCCCTTTGTTTCTCATGGTACCTCATTCCATCTCCTTTGTCGCACCACAAAAGTGGAATTACCTTCCACACTCACTACTCTCATGTAAGACTCTTCCTCTTTTCAAAAGAGGATACAAGGAAATATTCTACAAGCCTCTTGTCTGAAATGGTAACTGTACCTAACTTCTCTAGACTTCTCTGTCTGCGGCCTACACTCTTCTTGTGTGTAAGATGAATGTTTAGGACACAGAGTCTGTACACAGCCAATTTACTATGCTCCGCACTTATGTACCAGTTGCCGCTATCATGATTATATCGTCCGTTCGAATTAACCTTTATTGTTTCGATCTATGTTGCAACTGACATTGACATCTGTAATGTACTATCTCCCAATGAATGGGATATCTAGTTTTTCTATGAATGTATGTACTGGTCTAAGACAACTGTAAATAATATCTGTATTTGTATTTTTTTTTTTTTTTTAATGTATGGAATATTCTGTTCCTCGGGTCATCCCTGAAAAAGGGACTTGATTGTCTGAGACAGCCCACCCAGTCACCAAATTTAAATAAATCTCAAACCTCACTGACCAGTGATCACTGTTTCCCAGGTGCTCCCCTACCGTGAGCCCTATCACGCGGTCCCCGTTTGTGAGCACCAGGTCCAGTATCGCCATCTCTCATGTGGGTTCCACTACCAGCTGCTTCAGGAAAACTCCCTGTAGGGAATCAGGATAAATTTGCTCCTGGTTGTTGTTGCTGCAGGGAGGCTCCACTCCACGTCCGGCATATTGAAGTTGCCAACCAGCAGTACCTCCCCGCTGTGTGCCATGCTTTAGAGAACTAGCATCATTTCCCTGTCTATATGCTCCCCTTGGGCTGGTGGTCTATATATTACCCCTGTGCATATGGCTGACCCCCATTCTTCTTTCCAGCTTGACCCACAGTATCGCCCCCGCTCCATGTTCCTCTTGAATCTCTGTGGCCTTTACACTGGCCTTCACATAAAGTGCCCCTCCTCCCCCATTCCTGCCTGCCCTGTCCCTCCTGAATAGATTATACCCTGGTACGGCCATTTCCCAGTTGTGGATATTACACCAGGCCTCGGTGATGGCCACAGCGTCCAGGTCTGACTCACCATGGCTATCTCGAGATCCTCCATCTTGTTATTCAGACTTCGGGCGTTAGCACACATGGCTCTCAAGGATGCGGCTTCCCTCCCTTGCTTTGCTGCCATGTGCCTCTCCCTTACTTGAGTACACTTCCTCCCTGATCCTGCCTGGTCCCCTCCCTTATGTTGACTTGTGCCCTCTTCTGGTCCATCTTCTCCACTTTGCATATCAGCAGCAATATTAGATGCAGGGTGCATTAACAGAAGGCCCAGCTGGAGAATGATAACAACAAAATTATTTCAAGAACTTACTGCAAGCAACAGTGCTCTTTCCCAAGAGAAAGGGGTGAAGTCCAGG
Organism: Neoceratodus forsteri; assembly: GCA_016271365.2. Classification (NCBI taxonomy): domain Eukaryota; kingdom Metazoa; phylum Chordata; order Ceratodontiformes; family Ceratodontidae; genus Neoceratodus; species Neoceratodus forsteri. The sequence continues at coordinate 1,202,127,647 of CM057449.1, forward strand.
GGATCATGCCACCAAGAAAACACTTTTTTCACCCTTCACATTATTTTATTGTTTTTTTTACAACCTCTACCTGCCTCAGGTTCGTGTGCGCGTGCCTGTGGGGGTGGGGTTAACCTTCTGCATCAAAAATGTAACATCAAATTAAGCTCTAAGAAGCAGAACAAATCCATTCAGCATAGTAACTGCTGCTCTTTCTACCCAGGACTGCCGAAAACACCAAGTTGGCATGAATTTCTCAATGGCCACACTTCTCCCGCTCACACGAGTCATGCCTCCAGTTGAAAGAAACGTGATTAGCCAGCTGATTAGGAAGTTCTGGTATGGTCAGACTGGTAAGCAACCAACAGAGTCATTTATTCAACAAATGCACACATGACGGACACTGGAGGAGGGTGCATGACAGGTAGGACATAACACCCCCCCCCCACCCAATGTGAACCGAGAGACAGAATTTCAGGCGAGGGGGAATATATATCTGTATCTCAGAACAACACCACCTGATGATCAAGAGGTAGAACTACATCTTCTGGACAAAAACAAACTGGTACTGCATGCAGAATACCAGGGACCAAATATTGGCATTTCAGCATGAGAAGTAGTATGCCAAACATGCCGGAATATCACTAAATTCAGGCCCTAAGTATTATAGTAATAGTATTCTGATCTGAAAACTGGTATGTACCGGTTCCAAGGCTCCGAGCGATGGGGCATCACTGTGGCACACTGGCAATCCAAGTTCGCACAAGGAGTGGAGGATAGCTGAAAGGGAGTCGATAGTGTCCTACAGATGCCTCCCTCCTGAGGGGGTGGGATGTGGCAAGTCAACTCTCGTAGAGATTCCTGGTTGCGTACTTGGCAGTGTGGATGACCACACACTACCGTACGTCCCCACCCCAGGACGTCGCTCCGGCCACACGCATTGTGGGTGGGTTCACCAGGAAAATGGTTGCCAGTAGCATCAGATAAGTGCCCCTGCACAGGACCCCTCCTGCCGCCAACTGCCTAGTACACCATGCCTAACCCTCGACTGACATCCTGGTGCAGTGTTCACTTACCCCCCGTCGCCTCCCCAAAGGGGTGCCTTGGCAGGGATAAGCCAGACCACCGTGGGATTGTTGGCAGAGCCCCAGGGGAGCCCTAAACAGGCAAGGCAGTGAGGGATGTGTCTGTGGTGTAGAAGGGGGCACCAGCATGGGGAACCTGAAGGAAAAGGGCCAAGGGGGCTTGGTAGGAGCCATAAAAAGGAAAACTGGCATGCAAAACAGGGTGGAATATCATTAGTTTCTGGCCCCAACCATGGCTGCATGGCTGTTACTTTACCACTGGAATACACCAAACCAGAGTTATTTTAGTTTTTAGCACAAATCATTTATGTTTGCTTGTGTGCATGGGCAAAGCGAACATGTTGTAACTGCAGTGTAGGGGGCTGTGTAGGTGTGTACTGTATGAGCTAATGGATGTAGAAATACTGAAGACTTGCCTCTCAAAAACGTATGCCGAGAAGACTGAGAAAGACAGCGTTTAGCTGCCTGGGACATAAACTTCTTGTAGTTCAAAGGATACAGCCCCACCAAGCACACTGGTTTTCTGCCCATCAGTCAGACATCATCACGCTTTGAAGATAAACATCTAGCCAGAGAGTGTGTGTGTGTGTGTGTGTGTGTGTGTTTTCCCCTACCTATGGCCAGGAAGCGCCTATCTGGAAGCACAAAAAAAAGTTGGGGAAAAACCAACATGTAGAATATGAATATAACAGCTTCAAATATGTTAAACAGCATGTCAATAATGAGGAGAAAACACCAGTAATTGTTGATATAAGTTACACATTGTATATGTTCCCATTAAAGAGACCCTGATACCAGCTGGATAACTTTGAAAAATGTAAGCAACACAATTCAGTTCATCACTCAGTTATTTTTGCTATCCTTTTAATTTTTTCGTTTAGGTTTTATCCTCCTGCCCATTCACATCGGCCCCTTTCTGCTGCTGACCTCTGCCCCTTCATCCCACCTCCAGGATTTACCCCATTTACTTCTTACCTCATTGTGTGAGTGGGTGCAATGGATGGTGGCAGTATGGTGCCTTCAGGATCACAGCATCATCCTGCAGACAGGGGTTCTTTTACGTCCTTTACTCCAATTGAGTCAGAGCCAGTGGCATGCAATGGCACACAGACAGTGAAGATGTGCTGCTGCTTTCATCGCCCGCCTCTTACTCTCGATTCTGGTGACTGCTGCTTTGCCACCTACCCTCCACTAGGTGGCAGCCATGCATCAGTACACAATGTTCCCGCACCCCAAAGGAGGATCCGTTGATACATGTCAAATCCTCCTCCTCCTCTCCCCCCCCCATGCCAGCGTCCCAGCGACTTTGGTCCATTCCCGAACATGGGTTGCCAATGTGGTGGGAGGCGAGATATCCAGCGCCTCGGCACGCCACACCACTGGTCTGTCTGGTTACAAGTTTACTGTAGCTCAGATTTCCTTAGACAATACTGAGGTGAGCTGAACCAGCAACCTACTGTTTTACAGTTTTTTCCTTTTACCCTCTGTACTATTCAGCCAGAATATTTTTTTTTTTTTTTTTGTGCAATTCTTCCCCCTTTTTCTTTATCAGTCAGGGAAGTGACACGAAGACAAGATTACTGTCCCCTGGACTGTATTAGCTTTGGCTGCTTGTCTACACAACACCATAATGCCCCTTTTATGGCACCACAGTTGCTACTGCAACAGACTGGAGTGTCAAACAGAACTGTGACTGCAGAAGTAGATAAGCAGACAGAGCAAATAGGGTAGACATCGTGTTCTCATGCAAATGTTCTTAATAATAAAACGAATAAGGATGACAATTACAAGAAAAAGATAAAATATAAGCTAATCTGTGTCTAGATACTGTGTTTTTCAGCTTCGTCTGAACAATATCAGGGGCTCTTTAAAGCCCTGTCACACTGCAAGTAAACATTCGGCAGCGAGACCTGCTTGCTTCATCTAGTTTTTAGCATACTGGAATTCCCCAAAAACGACTGCTCTTCAGGCCAGTGACAGCACTAACGTGCACCAAAAGGACAAAAGTTGCGTCCTTTCCAAAACCGACCTCTCTTTCCTTTACCAGTGGATCCAAATTGATGCACCTACTCCACAACAATATCTAAAGGAAGGGAACGTAAACTGTTCAAAATCTGCCACTGATTATGTGTTGACCCAGGATGTTCCTCTTTAGACCCACATTTTTTACATTAGTGGGCCCAATTCGACCCATGTTTTAAACCCCCCAGCGCTATCACTGCTTCAGGCATCCAATTGCTTTGTGGATTCAAAAAAGAAATACAAAATTACAACCTTTCAAAAGCTGTTGGCCACACAGCCAAAAACTAACAGATTTTCAAAGTACAGTAGAACCCCAGAGTTACAAACAGCATGGAAAATCAGTTCGTAGCTATGAAAAATTCGTATCTCTGAAATGGATACTGCTAATCATGTAAAACACTCACTAGGACCACGTAATACACACACTCCGACCTTATGTGACAGTCAGTCCAAAGCAGAGGGGAGCTCACAGTAATGGAAAATGTTAGTGGAACAGGTATGTTCGATATTATATCCAGGCTGAGCTGTGGGTTTGATGACAAGGTGGAGAAACTATCGAGGCAAGTACGGAAGAAGTAGGATCGGTGCAGCGAGAGATGGTTTGCACAAGCATTCCCCGGACAAGGAGATAGGGTTAGGGCTGCAGCAGTAAGGTGGTCAGATGTCATATGGTCTAACAAGGGGTCAGAGCATGGCCAGAAGGGAGCTGAGCGTGGCGAGCCCAAAAAGGAACAAGAAAAGGTAAAGGACCCAGGAAAAGAGAGACAGAGAGAGAGAGAGAGAGAGACACACACACAGACAGGCAGCGTGGAGACGGAACAAGCCACTAAGAAAAAGCAGCCTGGAGACAGACAGCAGGAGAAGCAAGCCAACAACAGAAAAGAGCAAACAGAAGGGAAGGGAGGCACATGCAAGAGGTAATCCAATTGGTTGCAGTGGATGGGGTGGGTGGGTGGGTGAGGGCAGAGCGTTTGGTTGAACAGTCAGTCCGGATCTCTGGTGTTCGTAACTCTGGGGTTCCACTGTAGTTAAATGATTTTTTAACCAGTATGCCACAGTGGCAAAAGTCTTCAAGATAGGGTAGAATTAAGCAATAAACCACGACAGGGTGTAGGTGATGCTGGGTTTACTGCGCCTGGCGTGGTTCGGTCCTGTGAGCCGCGGGCGGTAATAAACTCCTCCAGCTGTGGTTAAATCCCAGCATCACCCACACCCTGGAGTGCTTTTATTGCGATTATACAATGTTCCCCTTGATTTTTTAACAAAAATTTAAAGAAAAATAGATTTCCACTTTTAATCGTTATTACATTTGTCATTCCGCCACAAAAAATAGTTCCCTGTTGATAGATAGAATAATGTTACCCCCATTACTCATCCCTCTCGTTGGAGAGGAGAGACAGCCAGAGAAGAGTTTTACTGTAGAAAATGTAAATGCAACACTTTTCACTAAATGCATACCTTAACAGTTAGCAAATAATTATGAAGGGGAGAAAGTGTGCGTTAATAAGAAATGAGGGGTAAAAGTTGTGCAAATCAGCACAGAAAAGCGGAGACGTGAAACCTGACATGCATGCGCTTATGCATATTCATAAGCGCATGCACAACTGTACAGCTCCGCTTTTCAGGAGTGATTTATACAACTTATAGTCCTCGTTTCTTATTAGGATATATTGTCTTCAATTCAGGATTGCTGGCAGAGTTAAAATAAATGTTTAGGTGACCAGTGATGTTAGGTGGCATGGACTAGCTCAAGCTGTGCTTTCAGCTGAGAGAAAAAAATGCTGAAGCCAAGTAGCGGTGAGCGAGTAGGAGCAAGGTGCAGAGACAGCAGAGACGAAGCCAACACGCACAGTAAATTAAAGGTAAAGATTTTACTGCCTAACTCTGGGGTACTACCATTTATTTTATTTTTTTGTACTCAGACTGCGGTTGCCGGTAATGTGGTGAGACAAGATGGCGGCATTTGAAAGTTAAAACCGGGATCGGATTGTTTTCTTTTTAGGGGGCTCGAGCCTTAGCACAGCTGGCACTTCTTCCTGTTGGTAATGTTAACGTTTATAACAGGCTCAGGGTGCCAACTGACCAATGAAACTAAAGGATTTTTACTACCCATTGTATAATTTATATTATCATAGGCATTCACTGTATTCCAATTGTGACTGTAATCTAAGTATTTATGTGGGGCTAAAGTTCAAGAGTTGCTTTCCTCAACAACAACAAAAAAATCCCAATGTCAACATAACATACCCACAGTGCGAAACATCATAGATAATATATGCAACATGTCATAAAGGTTGGGTCAGACTTTAAGGAGCAGTTCATGTCATAATGATAATTTGTAAATACTGTACCATTTTACTTCATTTCACAGCACCCTTTTGAGATGGCCCGGTGGCGTGGAGGGTTGAGGTACTGGACGCCACAACTCGCACTATGCTGGCGACCCATGTTCGGGAATAAGCACGGGTTGGCAGGGTTGGGGAAGGACCGAGCATCCGGAGGACTGCTCTCCTTCTCCGAGGGGGGGGGGCATCAGTGATCAGCAAGTGGCTGCCCCCTGGTGGAAGCTGGGGGCAGCACCACTGGCGCTGCAGCAGTGAGGGGTGGGAGGAGGCCGATTTAGGAAGAGCCGCACAGAAATGTACACGCCATTCCCTTGGCATCACTGCACGCCTCCAGCAAGGGAACGACTCCAAAGAAAAATTCCCCGCAGCATGAAAGCTGCTGGCCGGTGCAGCCACGGTCCCGCACAAGTCAGCTCACTCCTGGGTCCACCCCGTGGTCTCTGCGATGTTGGGGTATGTACCGGCTGCGATGTGACCAGGTGGGTAGTGACAGGTAGGTTAGAGCTCTGCCCAGGATCGGGCGGCAGCCACCTAGCTGGCCAGACGGGGGCAAAGTAACCTCCCCCAGCCGTGGAAAGAAATAATAAAAAAAATTAATTTCATATCACCCTTTTTGGCCGGTCCGCCCACCCCACACTTGAGTCCGCTTTAGCATTTTAAATGTGAAACATTAATTAATGGGGACTATCCTTAATACAGCTGCTGCAAGGCTTTCATCAATACTCTCAGCTGTGAAATACATGCAAGTTTTCAGACTAAAATAAGCTAGAATGCAACAGACACTGTTCAATGACCCTCTGCAACACTGAGAACATCATGGCTAACTACAGACAGTAAAACAGAGACTTTAATAGGGATACCATAAAATGAAGTGGGAAACTAAATGGATCTGGAAAGCACTACAGCTACTCACAGAAAGCTGTGTCTCTCAATCTGGAACACCAGATCCACACACTGCAGCTGTGCTGGACGGATAATTGTTTTCTTCAGTTCAGCAGTTACACAAAGACACAACTCTCCCCACCACCAGAACACCACACATTTTCGTGCCACAACTAGGCACTTCCTCAAGCCTTGAGGAAGCACCCGGTTTTGATGTGAAAACATGTGGCGTTCTCATGGAGTGTGTCTTTGTACAACTGGTGAACTGAAGAAAAAATTATTCTGCCACACAACTGAAGTGTATGGATCTGGCATTCCTGACTGAGAGCCAATGCTTCAAGTAGTAGCAGGGCTTTCTTCGGCATCTGACACCAATATTTAACATTAGCCATCCGTCTGAAAGACTTGCATCTGGAAACAAACTGACCAAACTTGGGGGTTCAAATAAGTACATAATTGTACATAAAAATGCTGCTTTAAATAATTCTAGAGGCTCCTTGTGGAAAGAAAAACGGGAGAGGGTGCTATGAAATCAACCCCCTTTTCCATATTAGTTTAAGACAAAAGGATATTGGAACTGCTACAGTCCATGAACACAGTGATGCACCATTATCCTTAGCTGGCTCTATAACTGACCCAGAATTATTTGCCTGTGCAAGACAACTTCACAAGTTCTTTATGCTAGGGATGGGTTTGAAAGAATCCTTAATCAGGACAATGAATCTAGAAATGGTGCTGTAGTATATATGGACAATGTTGGGGCAGGGAGGACCGACAAGCAGTTACTTCTCTGACCCACAGGGCTAGAGGAATAAAACAGAAAGATAGCAAGATAGGTTACTCTAGAAATGTATATAGTTATACTCAACTTATTACCGTTTTGGCTACAGCTGGATAATACTGAAAAATGGTGGCCTTATTCTGCACAGATTATAGCTACTGAAAAATATCTTGCTCGACTGATAGAAACTGTGACAGGAGTGCTGTCATTTTCCACGATGAGCACATGAACCTGTTTGCTTACTCAATGACAAGAAAAACAACAAAACTGGCACCAGCTACAGTAGGATTAAGCACAATGACATTTATTACAAAGCTTACGTGCAAAACAAAGTGCAAATACACATGAGTGCAAAATGCAAGAACTATACTGCACTTACTGCATCAAACAAGGTACCTGGGTAAAAAATTAAAAAGAGCAGCATGAGTAAACAAGCTCTACGGGTTTCACATCTTGCTTCATCAGGAGTCCCAAATGTGCAGGACGGTAATGCTTATAAGTAACATTTAAAGTGAAAGAACACTTAATTCTGATAATGTGCAAACCAGTGGAAGATAAATGTATAAATGAAGCTTTAAAGAGGAACATTCCACAGTCCTTTTGACTTTCATGCATAAATTACCCCTTCTTGCATAAATTCTGTAATCATATTTCATTACTGTCCGCTGCAGTTAGTTTTTGCACTCTGAGCTGCTAAAAACTGCAGGGTGTACCAGAGCTTCTATAGCAAGCCTGGTGTTGCTGTGGGCCCAGAGTTGTACTGCTGACATCACTATAGCGCAAAGTCAATTTCACACACACACACACACAAAAAATATTGACAAGGTATTTGGATTTTGGCATAAAGCATTGCTAACAGGGTATCTTGGGGAAGAGGAAACACAGTATGCACACTGAATACTGGTAGGTTTCCCTTGCAACAGTGTTGCAACTACATGGTACTGCACAGTGCGAGTCACTCCTCTACCCTACAGTGATGTCATCAGAAGCTAGCAGCCCAGCAGATGAACAGCAAAGGCAAGTGCAGCAGGGCTCAAAAACAAATCCAAATTATGGAAGGCAGATTAAACCTTGGCCAGAAATAACAAATGCACACACCTTTTCAGGTCTAGTACTGCATATAATGACTATAAGCTATAACTTTTTGGACTATCACGAAAGTTCCTCTTTAAAACTTCCCATTATGTTCCACTGGAACATATCCAAATAGGTAAGGGAAATAGACTGCATATATTTTATAGAAACATTAATCCAGCTGAGTGGCTAATATATTTTCAGGGGGTGAAATTGGCACTGGCCTACTAGTCAAATGCTGGTTAATTTGATATCAGGCTAGGAAGATTTTCATTAAACGAGCCCTGTGGGCTTGTACTGGACAAGGCAACACTTCTGTATGTACACCAACTGGGCCAGTGGAAACGTTTTGGGGGCTAATGGATTTTCCCAGTCACTAGCACTTCTGGCTAGTGGCTGCAAAACTTAATTTCGACCCCTGTATTTTATATCTGCTAGCCCCTCTTGGGGAATTCTAGGCTGTCTGTGGAATAAGCATTTTTAGACTGGCTGCTTACAGACTGTTACGCTCCCATCTCCTCTCAGAATATACTAAAAGAAAACAAAGGGCTGTTCAATTACAGTGCAAGACACAGCAAAATGTTACAATACACTTACTGTTTCTTGGTTAAACAATTTCCCATTTCTTCCTGATTAGTGTTAAAATGTGAAACCAATAGAGTATATTCAACCATGCCGGCCCCCAACCTGGTGCCTTGTTTAATGCAGTAAGTGCAATAACATCCTTGCATTTTGTAGTCTCGTGTATTTCCACTTTGTTCTGCGTCTAAGTACTTTAATTTACTTCACTGTGTTTAATCCTGTACCTAGTGCCACTTTTTGTTGTTTTTCTTGCTGCTGAGGTTGTAATCAGGCATAGCGTCTGATGGAGTGGCGTCCATAACCAACCCCTACTGACCAAGTTATTGCTGCCTCTTTGGTGCACCTCTGTGCCCCTTTACACCAACCTGGGGGATGATTAGCAGTTTAGACGCGTGAAAGCACCGTTGTGAAAATGCATAGCACTTGGCACAGATTTAATTAGCAAAATTTAAAAAAGTATAGTTTTATTAATGTTGTGTACTGTGTCATGGATTCACTCAAAAAAATGGCTAGGAGTCTACTGCTAAACATTTCAGAAAATGGGTAGCATTACCCCATTTTGCCATGCTATACCAGCTATTTAATACCCTGCAGCCCTTGTATTTATTCACAAGTCTGTGACCAGGGAAGGTACTGTACACTGAGCCACGGCTTATTTCAGGTGTACCCAGGGAAGGGTAGTGAGAGAATACAGTTCAGAACGTAACTGTGAAACAATCAATACCAAATGAATAAAAGTGCAAACAAATTACGAACAATAAACTAACAATGCGAGGAACAACTGATCAATTAGACTGGCAGCAGAACTGTCCAAATGCAAGAGTTAACCATACAGGTACTAGGAATAAGAGCAGGAGGGAGCAAAATGTTCCCTGAGAAGTTGCTTAAGAGCAGGGGGAGAGGCAGAGGTGATCAGGAAGGTTATTCCAGTTAGAGGGCAATGGAAAGCGGTCTGACCCATGAGGGTATGGCAGTAAGGGGTAACAATGGTTCGAGAGTCAAAATATTGGAGCAAGTAGGTTGTCCTGTTGGGAGGGGGGTTACAATAAGCTTAACATGAGAGCCAGCTATGCAAAGAGGTTTCAATTTATTCCTGATGTACCTTTGAAAAGTAGGCTATTTTTCTATGGGGAGGCCCAAAAATATTTCAGTATTTTGGGGGAGGCTCAAGATCTTTTCCATGGCTATGGGGAGGCTCACTACGACAAAGTTTGAGAACTGTTAGACCATGGACTGAGAAGTGGGACATGAAAGTCAATGTTGGAAAGTCCTCAGTGTTACACAGGGTAATTAAAAAAAATAAATAAAAATAAAATAAATGCCCTAGTTATTTGAAAGGAGAACTGGTGAGTGTAATGGAGAATAAAAGGGACTTAGGAATAAATAAGCAAAAACACATAACAAGGTATGCATCGAGCTATAGCAACATACGCTCTGGGTCACAGGCCGAAAGCCTTTAACCGCCCACAAAGTTTTTTTTTTTTTTTTATTTATTTTCCATTTATTCTCTACAGAGGACCTTTGATCTGAAGAGCCCTTTTTCAAAAGTGTCCAAGTCTATCAAGTAACATACAATGACAGAACAAATTACAGGACAGCAGACCAATGCAACAAACAGGTATAACAACAAGAATGATCATACAAAGAGCCGTGAGTTAACAACATAATTCAGCAATTGCAGGAGGCATCAACAAGAGGTGCAGGCTAATGCAACTAGCAGATACGGTCTAGGTACACATGCAGTGCAGTTTCTGGAAAAAGTGGGCGATCACTTGGCCAAAAAGGGGGAGAAGCAGGGGAGCGCAGTGATGTTTGTGGGCACGGAGTTCCAGGCTCTAGCTGCAATGAGCGTTGGCCAAGAGTAGTTTTTCTGAGGGGCAGGAGGAATTCTGATCCCCAATCAAGCAAGTTCCATATTTGTTTATGATGAGGGAGAAGAGGTTGCAGACACACAGCACCATCTGACCAAGCGCTCTTTTGCATTATAGGGCTTCACTTAAGTTAACTCGGAGGTTTGAAAGGAAGCCAGCTGGAGAGGTTTAGGTCGCAGCAGTGGGAATTTTGTTTCATTAAGTGCAAATCTGTAAGCTTGGCTGAACGCTACTGAAATCCTTTCGAGTGCAGTGTTACTGGCTGCAGAATAGATGACCGTACCATAGTCAATCCCAGAGATGAGGAGGATGGATGTTGTCAATTTTTTTTTTTTTTTAAATTTTATTTTAAACTTCAGGGTGAGGTCATGCTTGTTTCTCTATAGCAGGCCATGATGTTGGTTGGATATGTCTGACAAGGGAGTTAGCATGAGAGGTGAAGGACAGATTCACATCAAGTTGTACGCCCAGTTACTTGGAAGACCAGGACCTGTTCAATGGGGTCTCCAGCTAGCTGTGTGATGTGCAGCTCAGGGCTACCCTTCAGGGCATGGGTAGAGGTGGGCAAGCCAGGAATTTATCACCTAGAGTCAAGCCAGAGCCGGGCCAGGGGTCTGGCTCGACTGTATGAGCTAAAACATGAGCTAAGCCCTGGTTACTGCAGGCTGTTCTCTACACAGAAGTTGAATGTTTCAGACAGTTATTTATTGCTAGGACGACAAAAATGCTTACTTTGACCACAACTGGCTCGGCTGGACTTTGGCTCTCAACTACTTACAAAAGGTCGAGACAACCCGAGCCAGGTAGTAATCTTGGGCCAGGCTTGAGCCTGGACTGGCTTGCCCATCTTTAGGCATGGGTGCTCCAGCACAGAAGACATATGGTTCTCTCTGTGTTAATGGACAGCTTGTTGGATTTGAACCAGTCGCAGACTTTGCCAAAGTCAAACTGTAGGTTGCATTTCAGTGTCTTCAAGTTGCAATGTGAGGCAACAATGACTCATCGGCATACAGTAATGCTCTGGAGTGGATACAAACTTCTGGGGCCTCGCTGACAGGCTGAATCGCAGTGGGATACAGACTGAGCCTTGAGAGACTCCAGTGATTTCAGAAGTTGGAAGCTGGTGAACACCTCTCCACACCTAGCCTTTTGTGACCTGTGGGCTAAGTAGTCAGCAAACCGCACTGTAGTGTCATCTGACAGGCCCAGAGCTTTATGATTAGAAGGTCATGGCTAAGTCAGAAGCCTTGGTGCAATTAAGAATGGCTGCAGCAACGTATTCACCTTTGTCTAGGGCCTTGTAGAGTTCTTCAGTTAGGGCAGTTGTGCTGTGGAGCTTTCTTAAGATGTGTTGTTCAATAGCGAAGAGGCTGTGCTTCATGATGCAAGATGTCAGCTGGTTGCTGACAAGCTTTTCTAAGGCCTTAGAACGTAGGGAGAGGACAGAGCTTGGTCTACAGTTAGAGAAGAGTGGTACAGCTCAAAGCACATCCAGGAGCATGCTATTGCACTGACAGATATATTTTGCAAACAAAACAAAATGTATCTACACAGATTAATAGGCGTATATGTTAAAACATAAATATGCTGTAATCACTTTGTGCTTAAAGTTCTTCTGCCTGCTGGATCTTAATGCACATTTTTGTTGTGCCTTAGTTTTTTTTTTTTTTTTACCCTAGGGTGGTTTCTGTGGTTGAGGTTTTTTGCATTTCTTGGTAGTTTTTTTTTTCCTGCCCACCCTGTGCACCCTTATTCCTTGCACCCTCCTTTCTGAAATGCGCCCAGTTACTGCTGAAGCCAACTGCCCCCCTTTGTAAAACCCCTTCAGTAACTGCTACAGAAATTATATTATATATATTTTTGTTTGTTTTGGGAGGGGCATTATGGAGTTAAACCGCCTTTTTTTTGTATTGTGTGTGTATCCAGCTGTTGAAGGTGTTACGGTGCCATTCTTGCCAGTCAGGATCTATGATTTTTGGGTAGGCATGGGTGTTGCAATAGCAGCTACCGGGTAAAGTAGTGCATGATGAGAGAGAGAGAGAGAGAGAGAGAGAGAGAGAGAACCATAAACAGTCCATGAGTTGATGTTAAAAACAAGGACATTTTATACAGCTATCTGTTAGCTGAGAAGATATAACCAGTATGGTTTGAATGAATGTTTAGAGCACATAAGGGGAATTGTTTGTTAATTTGATGTAGTAATCATTGTGCTACAACACTGTGTGATTGACATTTTTACGGAGGAAAAGTGGCTGCTGAAATATTTTTGAGGAATGACGTCAGTGAGTAGGCAAAGACCATGACGATTGCATATCAAGCTATATATCGCACAGACATGTGACTGCTTTGAACCAATGTTCCTTCTGTATTTTGTTTAGCCATTTTATAATAATCAATTATCTATAACAGGGACATCAGTATGAGGAGGCTGTGGAAAAGGTAAATCAGATATTAAGCTGTGGTAGAGAAATGTTACGAGTAAATCAGAGGATGATAGTGCCCCACTTCACTGAGCATTTGTGAAGGCCCAGTTGGAGGACTGCTATAAATTCTGAGTGTCTTATCTAAGGAAAGGCATTGAAAGGATTCAAAGAAAAACAACCAAGGAGGGTGGCATAAGACAGCTTTAAGAGTCTGCATATGTTCAGTTGGAGAGGAGATGGGTGAAAGGGGACCAGATACCAATGTGTAGGTCATCAAAGGATGAGGGAGATATATGAACGCAGGATTCCAACTAAAAAGGTAAGCAAGGTTACAACAAGAGGACATCATCTGCAGATTCAGGGAGGCCAGTAAGGGGACCACAGAAAATACTTACACACATGCGATTGGGGGGGGTGGAAGGTGGAATGGACTACCAAAAGCCATTGTCCATGCAGGGAGCTTGCAGGCATTTGTCTAGCCTGAACAGAAGCATAAGGAAGATTAAGCTATACAGGTATTACTACTGAGAAATAGGGGACCGTCTCGATGGGCACACATGCCACCTTCCGTCAGGGGCGTAGCTACAAGGGTGCAGTCACACCCGGGCCCACGAGGTTTGAGGGGCCGAAATCATAATTGTGATGTTTATTCAAAACCGGGGGCCCTATAACATATCCTTGCACCCAGGCCCTCTGGGAATTTGCTATGCTACTGCCTGCCGTCTGTTATTCTTATGCTCCAAGGATCAGACATACAGCATTTCTAGGCTTTGCAATAAAAGCATAGGCTAAAGTCACATTTAAAATACACTGGCATGTCTGTCAAGCTGCTATCCACTATCTATCAATCAATCAATCAAGTCTTTATTTAACCAGGCGTTCATCGTTGAGCAGAAGCTCATTTGCAAGATGGACCTGGGTGGAGCATGAACAATTGTATATACAGGTCAACACAGGTATTTACAAGGCAATACAGATAATACTCTTTACAGAGAGGAAGAAAAAGAAGTTCATATGTACATAGAATTATACAGATATTGTACAGATTACACGGTATTTACATACATAGAAGTGTCTATAGGAAGATAAAGCAGGTTATCTAAGGTTGCAGGAGGAAGTAACGGAAGAAAAAATAAAAATAAAATATACACCAGGTAGAGGTGAAGGTAGGGGGGAAGAGAGGGAGGGAAGTAGGGGGAGAAAGGCTAGGAGGGCACGGTGCACAGAAAGGAGTTGGTAAAGCTGGATGTAGAGAAGGTGGATGGAGAAAAGGAGTATGTGTGAGCCCTGGGATTGAATGCTATAAGCACGGGCATGGTAGGATGTCACAACCCAGGTAGTGAGCTCCTATCTGAGGTTGGGAAAGGAAGAATAAGGGGATGGATGGGCCTAGTGTTGATAAGACAGGGGATAAGAGAGAGAACAATTAGGCTGGTGAGGAGCAAGCTGGGGGTCAGTCTTAAAATTGGGTCTAGGCGTGGCTATATACCAGTGCAGACACCGGTACTGGGTCCGAGTGGGTGAAGCAGTTACATACTTCTCTGATTGTACGGAAATAAAGCATCTTGAAAGCATTTATACCGATTAGAGTGCTTAATTTGAGGGTTTTTTGTAGATCGTTCCATAAGGTAGGTAGCACGAAGCTTATGGCTGCCCTGCCGAAGTGGGATTTTGCTTTGGGTACTTTAAGTGTAATAGCTGAGTAACTTCTTAATGCGTATTTCCCAATTATACTCAGGGGAAGACAGCAGGAGATATAGTAAGGCAGCTTATTAGAGATGGCTCTATAGGTCCAGAGAGCGGCGTTTCTGTGGCGCCTGAACTTTAATGATGTCCATCCCACTGACGCATATAGGGTGCAGTGATGTGTGTCGAAGGGGAGTCCCATTATAAACCTCAGTGCTCGATGGTACAGTGTGTCCAGTTTAGCCATGTAAGAGTTGGGGCATTGGCTGTAGAGGAAGTCAGCGTAATCAACCAATGATAGGAAAATGGATTGGACCAGTTGTTTCTTGGCATCTCTGGTGAGAAATTGGCTGATTCTAAAAAACAGTCCAAGCCTTTGCCGAAGTCGTTTTAGCAAGTCCTCGATATGTTCAATGAAGGAGAGTCTTTGGTCTATCCAAACTCCCAGATACTTGAATTTTGTAACAAATTCTAGTTTTTCACCTAGAACTGTGGTAATTTGGGGAACTGTCCCACTGGACACAGGGTTAGCTGTACGGATAAAAGGAGAGAGGACCATCGCTTTAGTTTTTTTGGCATTAAGGAGTAGCTTTTTTTGGAGGAGTTGGCTTTGCAAAAGGTTGAATTCTGACTGTAGGTCATTGCAGGCAGCTTCAGGTGTTGGGCGACTCACGTAGAGAACTGTATCATCTGCAAACAGATGGATGTTGGCTTCTTTTATACAGTAGTCGATGTTATTAATGTAAATTGCAAAAAGTAAGGGCCCTAATATAGAACCTTGAGGTACCCCTCTTTGCAGAGTTTTTAAGGGGGACAGGCCTCCTTCGGCTTTAACTTGTTGAAGACGCCCTGTAAGATAGTCAGTGAACCAACGCAGAGAGGAGCCCCCCAAGCCCCCCAAGACTTTTCCACTGGCCCAGTTTTCTAGACCTTGTTTGGGAAATTACAATAGGGAAGTGTGGTTTTAACAAGCATGTTTTATTACCGGCTCTGACGTAACCATAAGTCAAAGTACAGTAGATTCATACCAGAAAGTGACTATGGGGCCATCATAGCATAATAAAATAGCTGACTCAATGCACTTACACAGCAGCAGTACAGTGCGTCCTTCCGCCTGTCACAAACTGTAGTCCAGCACCATAATATTTATAGTTAACATTTGAACTCCTGGGCTTAAACAGAACTTTTTTTCCTGCCTTTTGTTTTGTGTCAGGCATGTGAGTGGAGGGATTGCTCATCATGGTGATGGGGAGGACACCTGCCAGTCATGATGAAGGGGAAAAAAATCTTATCTTAGCATTCAGCTGAAAGCATTTCACAACATCTGGCATGGAATACTGAGCTGCTCCGTTTCCCCAGCCCTACTTCTCTGAGCAAGTGGGTACAGTGTAGCCGTGCTGCCTAGAAGGCTAAAAAAGGGAGTGAAGACCCAAATTAGAGAAAACAGATGAAACATTTAAAAAAAAAAAAAAAGTGATTCACATGCAGACTGTGAGGAACTGATCATTTAATCTCTGCTCAAACTGTATTTCTGAAGCACCTTTTACTGGTTAAAACAGGATTCCCTGCTACTAAATCACTTCATTTACAAGCAACTGCCTACCAATTATTTTTTCATTTTCTATAATGTGTAAGGCCAGCATGGTGGCTCAACACATTAGTGTGACAGAGGCTATGAAATCAATACCTGGCACAGTTAGGTGGGTACAATCTCAACAACACAATTGTTCCCAGATCCCAGCAGACGGCAGTTGATTTCTACAACACACCAAACTGTACCGGGGGGCGGGGAGCGAGGATAGAAGCAATTTCACACGCATGGAATGGCAATGCAGTAATTTAAAGAGCAGCTGACGCCTTCAGGAGAACTTTAGCAAAACATACTATTTAGACATAGTTCAGCTTGTATTTTACATTAGTTCGGCATTCCTCCTCCCCATTATTTATTACTGAGGTCATCTGCATTAAAAACAGGATCTTTGCTCCCGAAGAGTTGATCCATTCCAGTTGCCTTCTCCCTACCTGAGGACATAATGCATTCCTTGTGACATCACAGTTACTCCCATGGCAACAGAGTGTGAAGTCACAACAAAGAATTATGACAAAGTAAGGAGTAAGCTATAGAGGCAAATTAACTCTAATGGAGTAATATCATGTATTTACATACATTTTCTCAGTAATAAATAATGAAGAGAAATCTATAGAATATGTATGGAATGCAAGCCAAATTGTATCAAGCATTATGTTTTTTCAAAGTTTTCTTTGAGGTGTCAGCAGCTCTTTAAAATGACCAGTACTAGCAAGGCTTGACATTTAGGAAGCAGAGTAACAGCAGGCGCTACTGCATGCAACAGTGTCTCTGTCACTTAAAAAAAGGAAAGATAGAATAAATGCAGAGAAAATTGTAAGTAAGAGGTTTGACTACTAGCATTTTAAACCAGCTGGGTGGCATCAGCTGTCATCAGCTTGCAAACAGGGGGTGAAAAAAAAAAAAAAGAGAACAGAAGTGTTCTGACTGGGAGAATGCCAATATTTGTGAGTTTAAGAAACCAGTACTTTACTAAAAGAATTTAAAGTGCTACATGGCAGGCACTCACTCAGTATTCACATCTGCAATAGTCAAAGAATCAGAAACCCAGGTTGCCATCAATAGCCTTCAGCAGATAAAACCCGAGCCTATAATGACCTGTTATTAACCGCCTGCTGGAGCTACACTCAATATGTTTGTTTCTTGAGTACCTGACCTTTGTAAGCCTCCGATTTTATAACACTGTAGCCGACTGCTTGAAAAATTAATAACAATCCTGTATATCCCAGCTTGCAACTCTTTGTGCGTGGATGAGGTGCTGGGATACAATATATTCTACATTCCGCATGTTGCAGAGATGAAAGACTATATCCTAGAGCACGCAAAACAAACTGTAGACCACTGTGCTAGAAATAAGCACGCCACACTATATGGCCAATGAGCAATTTAGGACTGACTGTGCGAAACAAAAACCATCACTTTGGTCCAACTTAATGCAGGAATTACACAGAAAAAGGGCAACTAAACTACACAATCCCCCTGATTTAGAGCTTTAAAATCTTATTTCTAACAGATGCAACTGTTCTGTGGTAAGTTCTCTTACAGTACTGCTGTTCAACAGAGCAATTTATGGCTAAAAATCAATCCACAGAAAGCTAAAAAGGAATGCAGATTACAGCATAAATGGTCAAACTCTAAATATACTGTGATGCTTGTATCCTTCTACAACAAAACAATCCCTGTTGTAGAAACTGTTTCAGTAGGCTGTAAAGATTTCCTAAATTAAACCTCAATCTGACATTGATGCAAGTAGCTACAAGCTACGTTAAAGTACACTCTTCCCCTAACATGTAAGAGCGATTGCACAAATGCTCATAGGGCCACAGTGAAGCCCGCATACAACCAAACTTTTCCAAAACAGCTCCAAGGGAAGCCGGAAAAATTACAGCAGTGGAAATCAGTCATCGTGACCCCAACAACTGTTCTATGCAGAGGCTGCTTTTGGACTTTTAAGTCCATCAGCAATTTCATCATCTCAGACTAAACAGGTTAATATAGCACAATACACACTGATGAAATATTAAGATATTAACTTCTTGCTAGCCAGTTCGTACACAGACAGCCACCTAAGATATGTCTGATTTTAAACAATGCTGACCCTGCAACTGAAATTGGTGCATGAGTCTTGCAGGATAATTTAGAAAGACTGAAGAAACAAACTACAGGACACAAGTTTCAGAAAATCCTGCACAAGCCAATAGTTATTCAGACATTAAAACCCATACAATGAGCTGCGTACAATAAAGATAGCCTTGTTAGTATTTGCAACCACTCCAACTGATGATTTCGAGGAACAATAGATTACCTTTCAAACTACAGGTAGTCAACGCAAGTCATTTGAAAAACAAAGCAAGGACGTTCATGTGACCATAATCTTGAAAAGCTACCCTGTCAGGTGGTAGTCCCTATATTTCAGAGGAACTTCCTCTCCCAGATACCTATTTATTGACCCCTTCCCCAGTCATCCCTCCAAAGTCTAGAAAGAAATGTCACAAGGAATCACAAGGCTTTTCTGTCTCACGGCAACTACCCTGCTGAGCAGGCTGGAGACACTAACTTGTCCGACAAGACGGAAACCTAAACAGACAAAGTGAAACAGGCATTTTGCGGGGCAGGTTACATCAGCAAGCAGCCGCCCCCAAAAAAAAAAAAAAAACTTCAAGGCAGAAAGTTTTGCATCATCATCCATGTAGCGCTCTGTCCCCGGACCCCACCACATACCGTAGCAGCAGCTGTATACAGTCGGACATCCTCACCAACAAAGTGTCATCATCATCATCTCCCTCAACTAACGCCACTACACACGCATCACTCACCTCCTTGATTTTGGCCCTCTTCTCTCGAGTGTCCTTATCGGTGGGTTCCTTTCCCACTGCCCCCACGGGTTTGCGGAAGGCCATTTCGGGCAGCCCCCCTTCCTTGTCCTTCAAGTTATCCTCGCGAACTTTCGCCTTCTCCTCCTTGATTTCATTCTTGATGATCTCGGGCTGCTTCTGGAGGGTGTCCTTGGCTTCCTGGAGCACCTTGGCATGGTCTTCGCGGATTTTGGCCAGCCGGCCTTCCACGTCGTCCCTCTCGATCACCCCGTTGCTGCTGCTGCTGCTCCCGACGGCCCCCCTCGCCTCAGCTCCGTCGGCAGCCGACGAGTGGAAGAACACGCCACTCAGCAGCTTGGACGAGTCCGGCAGGAAGAAGATCGCCCCGAAGCACAAAGTGATGAAGGCGCTGAAAACAAGCAGAAGGACGAATTTCTCGGTCAGACGGAAAGCGCTGGGGCTCGTAGACTTCCTTCCAGTGGGGGTAATTGTGAAAGGCAACAGACTTGCAGCTGGCATTATCCTGCAAAGTAAGCCCTCACCCCTTGGAACAAAAAAGAAACTAGAATGCAAGCGCAAGGACTTCGGAAGAGAAACAGCTCTGAAGAGTTTACTTGTTTCCCGGTTTGTGGGTAACGCACCGGTGGCTGGCTCTGAGTGAGTTCCCCCTGAAAGTTGTGTGTCTCTCTAGCAGACACTAGTACGGACTGCCTGCTCCTCTCCGCGGGGATCTCCTGCCCATGCCAGCAACACCACGCTCCGATATGCTCTCTTCACCCACTCAGTGAGCACTGAATGGAGCCTAAGCATAGAACTGAAAGCTGGTTTGAAGGGGAAGCCTGAAACGCTCGTGCGATGACTGATGCTGACGGCGCCCAATCGGAAACCAGCACGAGTTTACAGCAGGGACTGAAGCAATAGTTTTTGGGTGGCATCAGGCGGGAGAGGGGCGCGGGTGGGCGTGGTTTCCGGACTTCAGCAAGAGGTAAGGTAGGAAGACGGGTTATTTGTGTTTTCTTCTGGAGGAATGAGAAAGCGAGTGGGGCGGGGTGGTTGGGGTGCGAACATGACAGGTACATTACACACTTGTAGCAGCGACGTGTCCCAATTTCGAACATTGTTAAAAAAAAAAAAAAACAGCGCTTATTTTAACTTTTGAAGTTCGGAACGCCTTGGAGAGGAAAACGATCCCTATTTGTTTATCTGCAAAAATATGTTATTTGTGACAAAAACATCCATTTATAACAACAAATTGTGCAAGCCGTAGAGCTAGCAAGCCATGTGAAAAAGATGAACAGCACCTCTACAGGCTTCAAAACAGATCTTATAAGTCTCCGGATGAGGCGTTTAGCCTCTCACACGCACAACCACTTGCATCTATTAATTTGTGCACCATAGTTTAAGTGTATCCAACAGTAGAATGTAGAAGGTTTTGACAGTTGCTTACAGCAGACTTTCTGACTGCATACAAGGTATAAAATGCATGCCTTATAATCTTGATTAAATGATATGTATAAGGAGCAGGGCTAGTATAAATGCTGTACTTTGACTTTACTTACAGAAATATAATTGAACATTTAAACCTCGAACCTTTAAAAAATAACGCATTAAGCAATGACGGGGACACAAGGTTAAGGTGTCAGGGTATCTTTTATTGGAACAACTTCACAATAAAATTAGCAAATATACAAAGATCGATCAATGGTTAATTTAAGTCATAATACCACCTGACAAATGTAGCTTGGATATTGACAATAATACAGAACAAGGTTATTTGAGGCGCTAAAGAAAAATTTAATATAACAAATACAACAGCGTGCTGGCTGTTTCCAGTCCAACTTTAGGACTTGATACTATAAAAACGTTGCGTTGTAATCAGTTTATTTCAAACTGCATGGCAACTATGCTGTAATCCACTGTGTATGTAATTTGTCTTACCGAAACAAAAAAATGTTTAACTTCAAAGAAAAAGATGAATTACTTATAGAATAATGCATGGGGGTGGTGATAATGAGAATTTGGTATACCAAGTTGAGTATGCTTATTCAAGAATCTCACACATAGGGTGTGTATATAATTTGATTGGAGGCACACCAGCCCAGGTCTTATTTTATATAATTGCTATGCATTTTTTCTGCCTCCTGAGTATCTTAACACTCCAAGCCTGCTGCATGCATGTGTAACCCCCCTACAAATGGGGGTTCCCAAAAAGTCTTCCTTGAGCGTGCCTAAATGCTCACTGCCAGGCTGGTGTCCTGCATTTTAGCAGTTTAACTGTGATTACCAGAGCCTGTATAGCCTCTGTGTACTGTCTCTTTAAGAGCTGCCTACTTGCAGTTTAAGTAGTCCGAGAGGGAGCTCTGTTGAAAGATGTAACTATTTACTGAAAATCATTTAGAATGATACTGTAGTTTGTCTAACCTGCTTTCTTTGTAGCAAGGACTGTTTTGTTTGTCTCCACTATCTTGGTCCTGGACTGCAAATTGGACCAAACAGTACTGGTGGGACCTAAAATGTAGCCAGACTACAGGAGCTGTCTGAATTCAAAATCTGTAGGAACTTTAGTTTGAGCTTTTTGCACCTTTTTTGTAACTGAAGGGGGAGCTTTTGCTTTGACTGACAGCCAAATCAGCCAACCTACAGTCTCGATTTTCGTCCAGCCTGTGTCCAGTCTTGGGTATCGTGAGTAAATACCCGGGTAGCTCCTTGCAACAACAGCTTAATCTGAGTGTGTCATCTGATTGTCTTGTTGTTTCGTTTCCTTTATGAACTGAGCCCTCTGGCTCCGGATTACAAATATTGTGTACTGTGCATGTTGTGTTTTCCATCACAGGGCCCCAACCAGCTGCAACCCTGGGCAACTGTCCTGGCTAGCCCATCTCTTCTCCACCTGGGTACCCAGAGGTGGACTGTGGGGGACTCAAAGCGCATGCATAACTGCTTCATTGATATAACCTTTAAGCTAATTAACCTGATTTTGCTCCTCCCTTGTTCAAGTCTCCTGAATAAATCAGATCTAACTTTTTCTGCATGTACTCTGACTGTGGTTCCAGTTTGTACTCAAAGTACTGTACTGTTGCTATATGCTGTGCATAACCTTGTTTTATAGGGGGTCCCCAGGGTCGAGCCAGATGAACCAGCCCTGGTGGTAAGTGCAAACAGTGTGGGTACTTGTGTGGTGTTCCAGGGGTATTGTGAAAGTGATTATTGTACAGTGTTCAGGCCACTAGAGGGGAAAAAGGGGGGTTACAGTGTCCCGGAGGGCTGTGCCCAGGTTAGCTTGACCACTACCAACCCTGACCTCCAGGTGGAGGCACCCATTTCAGAACTCAGGCCCCTTAACCTGCTACTAGCCAAGCAGTCAGGGGTCGTAGCCCTTGGGATAGCGCCACCTAGGGGTTACACCTGAATCCTGTGATCATTGTCAAATAATTGATCTAAATGTATATAGTAAAAGTCATGTCTATAAGAAGCGCCATGCAGTAGGTGAAAATACCTCTGTTGCTGGTCACGTAAGGCTACCAAATTTTGGGGAGACTCAACCGGGACCCATGAAGGCCGTGGGTCTGGGGGCCACTAGGCCCTCATATGCTCTGGAGGTTTAGATGCTCTGTGGTGAGTTTGGGGGCTTTTATTGAAGACAGAACACACTTTTGTTATGTCTTCCCTACCCCTGACTCCAGGGAAAACATTTTTTTTACCCCTGCAGTCAGGGGTGTGGGAGACCCTGGCTGGCCTTAGAGTTTGCAGTTGGAGAGGGCAACTGGCTGATCAGTAATGCCATTGGAAACAACATTTTCTCTAAGAGCAGAAAGCCTGCAAGACTGGCTGTAGAACGGAAGGAGAGGCCGTGTAGCTGCAGTCCACCTGTTGAGTCATCCCTAAGATACTAATGAACTTTACTAGTAGGTATCTTTGCTGTTGAGGTTGTGTTCTTTAAAAGGATTACAAACAGAAAAAACAATGCTTGCAAAAAAGAAAAATCTTCAGCAAGTTATGTCACATTTGAGAAAAGTTTGAATCAATAACATTTATTTCTTTGTTTTAAAACTTTATATTTGAAAATTGGTAACCGGAAAAAAGCACACTGAACCCAGACTCATTTCTACGTGTATCCCAGGAGAAACAAAATGGTGATCAGGACAGTATCTCTCTTCCTTTGGTTCATCATAACTAGGTTTTCTATCCTTGGAAACGGGACCCTTTCCCCTAGAATTTATCTCTTTCTGCTGGTTAAGTCTTTATGGAAGTCATAATCCCAAGTTTGTGACATTACAGTCTGTTGCTATGGAAATGATGTCGCAATAAGATGAGGTTGAGTTCAGCAAAGAATGAACCAGCAGGACCAGATCCACTGTAGGGGAAACAGGTTTTCACAGAAGTGAAAAATCTGCTTTTCTTCATCAAACCACACTTTACATAGAGACATAGAAAGGTGACGGCAGAAGGGGACCTTACAATCAATCTAGTTTGCCCATTTCAAAGTAACCACCCCCCTCCCTTATTTACTGCTGAGTGCTAGAATTCCTTTGTATTTATCCCATGTGTGTTTAAAACTTCCAACCATCCTGACCCCCACCACGTCCTGGGGGAGACCGTTCCATGGGTCCACCACTGTCCGCGAAGAACTTCCTCGTGTTGCTCCATATCTTCCTTCCCTCAATCTTCATATCATGCTCTCTGGTTTTTGTGTAACCCCTACCACTGAACAGGTCTTGTACCGGAGTTTTGTTGATACATTTTAGATATTTAAAGGTCTCTATCATGTCCCCCCATTCCTTCTCTGTTCTAGAGAATACATGTTGAGTTCCCTCAATCTGTCTTCATACGGTGTCTCGTGCAGCCCTTGTATCATTTTTGTTGCCCTGTGCTGAACCCTCTCCAGTCTATCTATGTCCTTTCTGAGATGTAGTCGCCAGAACTGTACACAGTATTCCAGATGTGGCCTCACTAGAGATCTGTAGAGCAGGAGCACCACCTCCCTTTTACTGCTTGTGATTTCCCTACCTGTGCAACCCAGCATCCTATTTGCTCTAAGCGCAGCCTTTTCACACTATTTGCTCGTTTTCAGGTTGTCTGTAATAATCACCCCTAGGTCCTTCTCCTGCTTCATGACCTCCAGTCTCATTCCTCCCATGAAGTACTCCTCACCCAGGTTCCCCTTCCCCAAGTGCATGACCTTGCACTTCTTCGCATTGAAATTCAGCTGCCAGGTGTCAGACCACTGTTCCAGTCTCTCTAGGTCAGATTTCATCCTCTGCACCCCACAGGAGTGTCCACCCTGTTACTGATCTTTGTGTCGTCTGCAAACAGACACGCTTTTCCCTGTAACCCTTTGGCTATGTCACTAATGAAGATGTTAAATAGGATAGGGCCTAATACTGACCTCTGAGGCACCCCACTGGTCACCTCCTTTTCCTCCGATAGTGTTCCATTTACTATTACACTCTGGGTTCTTCCACTCAGCCAGTGTCGAACCCAGTTTACTACTTTCAGATCAACTCCTAAATTGGCTAGTTTGTTTAGCAACCTTCTGTGTGGAATGGAGTCATGTGCTTTACTGAAATCAAGATGGACTACGTCCACTGCTCCACCCTGGTCCACTACCTTGGACACCAAGTTAAAGAAGTCTATCAGATTTGTTTGGCACGATCTCCCTGTCGTGAACCCATGTTGTCTAGGGTTTAATGTTGCACTATCCTCCAGATAGGACATGATTCTTTCTTTGAGGAGTGTTTCCATAATCTTGCCCAAAATCGATCTGAGGCTTTCCAGCCTATAGTTACCTGTGACTTCCCTACTACCACTCTTATGGAGAGGGACCACAGTGGCTGTTCTCTAGTCCTCAGGGACAACTCCCTGTTCCAATGATAAGTTGAAGAGTTCTGCCAGGGGTTCTGCCAGCTCTTCCCTCAGCTCCTTGAGTATCCTGGGGTGCATTCTATCAGGCCCCATTACTTTATTTACCTTGAGTATCCCTAGTTCTTCTAGGACTCTGTCCCTAATGAAGGGTCCCGAGTCGCCTCCTTATCAGAAGTGCTGATCCTGTTTAGCTTGGATCCGCTGCCATCTCTTTCCTTGGTAAAAAACAAGCAAAGGTATCCATTTAGCATCTCTGCTTTTTCCGTGTCATCCTCCGTGTGCCCCCGTTTCCTTTTCTATTCTGATTATACCCCCTCTTTTCTTTCTTCTTTCACTTATATATCTAAAGAAGGCTTTGTCCCCCTTCTTAATCCCTCTAGCTATTCTTTCCTCTGTTGATGTCTTTGCAAGTCTTGTTCTCCCTGCTTTCCTCAACTTTTTCTTGTATGTATCCCTGTTTTGTTCAGTTTTAGTGCCTTTGTACCTTTTAAAAGCTTCCTTTTTTTCTTGGATTTTGGCAGCCACTTTCCTGGAAAACCAAAGTGGTTTTCTTCTTTTTTTTTGTTTTGCTTACCTTCTTATGCATTGATTTGGGGTGTTGGTTATAGCCATTCTGATCCTTTTCTAGTGTTCCTCTACCCCCCCCCCATGTACTGTACCTAGAAGGTTTTGCTTAAGATGTCCCTTCATTTTGTTAAAGTCTGCCTTCCTAAAATCCAGGACTTTAGTTTTGGAGTGGTTTGTATCCCTACTTCTGTTCACTTGGAACCACACCGTGCAGTGGTCACTAGTTCCGAGATGACTACCTACTGTTACTTCTGAGATGTCTTCGCTATTTGTGAGCAGCAGGTCAAGGACCGCTTCTGTGGTCGGTTCCTTGACTAGCTGCCTTAATTCTGATCCCCCTAGAGCATCAAGAAAGCTTTTGCTCTTTGATGAGCTTGCTGAGTTGGAACTCCAATTTATGTCTGACAAGTTGAAGTCTCCTATTAGTATTACTTCTCCCTTGTCTGCCATCTTGTATATGGATTCTGTGAGCTATTTGTTGCCTTCCCGTCCCTGCGTAAGTCTGTAGATTACGCCGACCCTAGGTGCTGCACCATTCCCCGTCTCAAGTGTGACCCAGAGTACCGCAGGCTCTTTCTGACTATTTTGGATCATTGTGGCAATGATTTTCTCCCTCACATACAGTGCCACTCCTCCCCCCCCTTTTTACCCTCCCTGTCCTTCCGGAAGAGATCGAAATCTGGGATAGTTGTTTCCCAGCTGTGGTGTTCATTATACCAAGTCTCAGTGATTGCAATTTAGTCCAGGTCTGCCTCTACAATGATTGCTGAGAGATCTGCTATCTTGTTGGTAAGGCTGTGAGCATTAGTGAACATGGCCTTCCATACCTTTGTTCCTTGTTTTTTATTGCTTGGCTCTCTGTTTGATCCTGTGTTTTCTCTCCCTTTTTTCCCCGACCTGGGTTTCATTTTTCCTTGGTTTACCATAGTTGTTTTTGTCCTTAAAGATCTTATTTGTTGCTTTGGGGCAGCGGTAACAGGACCCTGTGGTGCTGTCTCATTCTCCCCATAATCTAGTTTAAACACCAAACGAAGACATCTAACTTTTGCCCTAGCACGCTTTTGCCTTCATTTGTTAGGTGCAGTCCATCATGCCTAAATAGTTTCCTGTCCCAAAAGTCTTGCCAGTCTCCAGTATAAAGATGCCCCTTCTCAAGGCACCATCCTTTAAGCCATGTATTTAGTTCCTTGATTTCTGTCTCTCTGATTTTATGCCTTCCACCTCTTTTCCCCCACACTGGGAGAACCTCCGAAAATGCTATGATGGGCGCTGTGGAGATTAACTGTTTGCCTAATTGTGATATGTGCCTCTTGGCTTCATCCACCGTTTGGTCCGCGAGATCGTTTGTACCTATGTGGACGAAAACGCTTGTGCAATCCCCTTCATTTTTAGAGCCTTGGTGATGTGTACATTGTGCCTTTTTGCAGAAGTTCCAGGAAGACATCTGACCACCACCTTAGTATCTCTGTCCTGACACAGGTGATGCTCAACTCCTCCTATCATGGAGTCACCTATGATTATCACTTTTTTGCCCCTTTGGAGCTAGGTGTTTCGGAGATTTTCTCCTTTTTGTTTTCCTTTGCTCGATCAGACTGGTTTGTTGTTGGCTCCTTACTCTGTCTGTTGCCCACCACAGTAGCCAAAGGTGTGAACCTGTTAGTCATTTGGATTAGTGGGCCCTGATCCCTGGGAACTTGATCCCTGTGCTTTTTCACTGATTTGTTGTGTTTGCCCCTTTCCCTCCTCACCACATGCCACTGCCCATTTCCGAATGTGGGTGGGGAGTGGATTCTTGGTGAGGATGATGGGACTGAGGAGGATCTGGTGGTCCTTCGCTGCCTAGTAAGTTATGGAGGTGGAAAATATGGGCCCAGGCTTCCCTAAGTTGGCATTTAGTCCTTCTGTTGTCCAGCATGTGGGGCAGTGGCCCATCCTTAAAAAGTGTACTCTGTGGAAAGATGCCCCACATTGCTGGCAGTCTGTGATGTCCATTTCATTTACTATGCGGACGGAAGAAAAAACAGAATTTGTTTTTCCCCTTCTTTTCTTCTCTTCTACCTCTCCATTAAAAGTTGTTTTGAGTACTGTGTGGATGAAAGACGAAGAGTACAAGAGGTATTAGTGGCAGAAGAAAAGTGGGAAGTTTTTTTTGTGTGTGTGTGTTTTCTCCTTTCCTCTGTTTAGTTCGTATGGTTTGTTTTTGGAAGGTATGCACCCTTTCCTTTTCTTGGGGGCAGAGGGGCATGGTCTGCCTGTCTGTAAGGCTAGACTAAACATGGTGTGGGTGGGTGGGCCCTTTGTGTCTCCCAGAAATAATCAGCCAGGGCTCCCAGAAATAATCAGCCCTGTTTCTGCCTTGGCTAGGCAGCACTCTGTACACTCCTGCCACCGGAAGAAAAGACTGCACTGACCCTTCTAACGGCACCTGTTGCCACAGCAAGGAGGCAGAGAAGTTGCTAGCCTCCCTATCCCGCATTTGCTCACTAGATGCGGTGAGAGTTTCCTGTTGCTGGCAGTTGTAGCCTTTCTGAGTTCCTCCTTGCCTTGGTTAAGTGGGCCAAGTTCGATTTAGTGAAGTGTGGGATATCTATATCCCTTTTCACTGTTTGAAAAAAGTGCCTTTTTCCTGGCCACCTTTTGATTTGCCCTGTCAGGTGTGACGTCACAGCCTACCTATTTACTTCTGTGACGGTTACCACAGGAGTAAGGCAAAATAGAGTACTTTGGCAGAAAGTCTGTTTTCGGTATGTAGGATTGTATGCCACAAATGAACTCATTTTAACACAACAAATCTAGTCAGCAATATTTCCAACAGTATCCCCTACCACAATATGTGAGCTACACAGCATCTAATTGGGATGAAAAAATACTTTATTGCAACAAGGTGCTAAGATTAACAAAGCTTGCCAGCAATTCAGCAGTATCTGGACTCACAGTAGGTATTTTACCTGATGTCTTTGGTTTAGAGAGGAAAAACATATACAAAATAAAGCAGTTAGTGTATCCAATAATCCAGCAATAATTCTAGTATGACTTTAACATAGAAACATAGAATTTGACGGCAGATAAGGACCGCTTGGCCCACCCAGTCTGCTCATTTCCCTACCTGATGGATAAGCTGCAGATCCTAGTTAACCAGCAGCCTACTTCTTCCTACCCCCAACCCCTAGAATTGCCTTATGACTGTCCCATGCATGCTTGAATTCCACCACTGTTTTTGACTCAGAACCTCCTCTGGAAGGCTGTTCCATACATCCACAACCCTCTGTGAAAAATACTTCCTTAAATTACCTCTGAGCCGCCCCTTCTATCTTCAAATTGTGCCCTTGTTCTTGCACACTTTTTTGAAAGATGCTACCTCTTGACCTTGTTGATTCCTTGAGGTACTTGAATGTTTCTATCATGTCCCTCTCCCTCCTTTCCTCGAGGCTATACATATTAAGCTCCTTAAGTCTCTCTTCATATGTCTTCCGTGCAGACCCTGCACCATTTTAGTTGCCTCCTCTGGACAGCTTCCATCCTGTTCATGTCTTTATGGAGACTGGGTCTCCAGAACTGCACGCAGTACTCCAGATGTGGTCTCACCAGCTGTCTGTACAGAGGGATAATAACTTCTTGTTTTCTACTGGTGATGCCTCTCCTATACATCCCAGTATCCCCCAGCCCTCCTTGCTGCCCTCTCACATTGCTTGCCCACCTTTAGGTCATCTGATATGACTACCCTAGGTCCCTTTCCATTTTTGTTGTTGTTAGTATCTCACCCCCCATTGTGTACTCTTCCCCTGGGTTTTTGTTTCCCAGGTGCATTACCTTGCACTTCTTAGCATTGAATCTAAGCTGCCATACATTTGACCATTCCTCTAACCTTGCCAAGTCCCTTCTCATCCTTTCCACCCCACCTTGTGCATCAACTCTGTTGCAGATCTTTGTGTCATCTGCAAAGAGACATACTTTTCTTTCCAGTCCCTCTGCAATGTCGCTTATAAAGACATTGAAGAGGACCGTCCTAATACTGAACCCCGCGGTACCCCACTGCTAACCCCTTTTTCAGAGTGGACTCGCTTACTATTACTTTCTGTGTCCTATTCTCCAGCCAATTCTTACCCAGGCTGTCATCTTGGGACCCACTCCCAGGCTGGCTAACTTGTATATTAATCTTTTGTGTGGGACTGTGTCAGATGCCTTGCTAAAGTCAGGTAGGCCATGTCCACAGCCCTCCCTGATCTACTACTTTGGTCACCCAGTCAAAGAAATCTATCAGATTTGTCTGGCATGACCTTCCCACTGTGAATCCATGCTGCCTTGGGTCCTGTGCCCCTCTGGCCTCTAGATACTCGACAATTCTTTCCTTCAGAAGTGATTCCATCATTTTCCCTACCACTGAGGTTAAACTAACAGGTCTGTAGTTTCCTGCTTCTGTCTTGCTCCCACTTTTGTGAAGGGGACACAAGTTAACACAAGTTAATGTGCACTTCTAACAAAATTACAGCACCCAACAGAATGCTCCTCTTGTAGCAATGCAGTCCTGCCAAACTGTATTCTCCCTGTAACAACAGTCATTAGGAGAAGAACCCTTGCAACAGTTTGAGACTGTACCTTTTTAAACTGTAGTTGAGTACTGCATTCTAGTAGATCCCTGCCAGATGATCCCATCCTGGGAGAACACAGGTCTCCTGTTTGGTGCGGGAGCTCAGAGCCCGAATTGCATGCGGTGGGCAGGAGTGGCAGGGCCTTTGTGTCTCCCATAAACAATCAGCCTTGTTTCTGCCTTGGCTAGGCAGCACTCTTTATGCTCCTGCCGCCAGAAGAAAAGACTGCGCCGACCCCTGCCTGTTGCCGCAGCGAGGAGGCAGAGAGGTTGTGAGGAGGCAGTGGAGATGCTAGCCTGCTTAGCCCGTGTTTGCTCATTAAATGTTCACTTTAGAGGCAGCAACACGAGTCAGCCAGCAAGAGCCTTCACTCCTTATTGTAATAAGTTGTGTGTGATTTTTTTTTAAAGCTAAGCTGTTTTAATGTGTTCCATGAATATTGCTAGGTGCTTAAAGACTAGTGCTTAAAGACTGCAATAAAAATTACTTATGTATGTCTGAATATGCTAAATAGCAGTGTGTTGTGTTAAGACAGCGTGCAAGACTGGCTATAGAACAGGAGGGGAGGCTGTGTAGCTGCAGTCACTTTTAAAATCCACAACCAATGCTTGTTGAGTTCTCGGAACCCAAAAGAAAATGTATCTACCCAGTAAAAATCATTGTGCAGCAGCAGCCGTACGCTCAACAAGCCTCTCAAATGTGCAACTTGAAGCCTCATGGCCGAACCATCTGTAGTGAAACTCTTCGAACAGGCTTGAAGTTATGGCAGGAGACGGAGACATGGGATAAAATGTCCCCCAGCTGCACAGGAAGTGTGTGTGTGTGGGGGAGGGGGGGCATTTGCACTGAAGTTTCCTAGCACTAGCAGGAGGGTTACAAACAGTTTCCCGCATCTAGTGGATCGAATGTTGGTGGAGGGAGTACAAAAGGGAGACTCATTCTGATTCATAATACATACAATCATACATGAAGTAAAATATACAGATAAGTAACCACATTACATAACTATATAGAAGTGTCCCAACATAACCGATCTCCCATGGAGCCCCCTTCCTGTACAGTATACCTATGTATGTCCTCTCAGAAACAGCGCTTGTGTTAACAAAAGGGCGGTAAAGCCAAGGGTCACTAGTCTAGCAAATTGCCACAGATAATCAAGCTGACAAGCTCCTGTGAAATAAGATTTCAAAAGACCCAGGAGTCAGGACTCACTGCCTTCACCAGATGTCCTATTTTCATTCTCTCGGCCAACACAAGTGACAAACTCCCCCCCCCCCCAGAAAAAAAACAGGCAGAGAGTCAGATGCAGAGAGTCTCCCCACCACACGGCATGCTCTGTTTGAGCCAGTAACTGTAAGCAGACGGATCCCCAGCCACAGGTCATCCAAAGCGCAGCACTCGATTAGAGTGAGCAGTTGAGTCGCACTGTGACAACCTTTCACCTCGCCTGCCATTGGTGGCTCATGTGTCATGAGTTATTTTGGTTCAATTAAAGGGCCACCGCATGGCATGACTTGTGAATGGGAGAGAAGTGCGGTTTACTGAGCGCAGCATTGTCTTGACATGCAGCAGCCGCTGCGGATGGAGTGTGCGGCGAGCAGATCAACATTCAACTGAGACGAAAATCTGAAACCGGGACAAAATCTTGATTTTCTGAAATGCTTCAGGACACCGGGTCGGCCCTTCTGATACCAGGACTGTCCTGGTCAAACCAGGACATTTGGTAGCATTATGCTGGTGCACGCGCGCGCGCGCACACACACACACTATCTACAAAGTGACTAGGCTGAGTGAAATACAATTGTGGAAAAAGGAGACAAACATTACTCCAGGGATGATTTCAGTTAGTGTTTTAGTGTAGTAAATCTATGTTCTTGATGTGCTAGGTGATCGCAGTGGCTATAAAGTGGCATGGTGTGTCTGGTTATAATGGCAAGTTACACACAGTTTTCTGTATGTTAAAAAACCACTAACATTATTCTAGGGAGAATAAATCCCCTCATCCAATGAAAAACAAGCTGGTTCTCACATTGAGGAGGACAGTGACCTTATAAAATAGGTAAGGGGGAACCAGCTTGTTCTGCTCATGGGGGCGGAGCGGATTTCTTGTACATAATACATTGTGAGCATCTTTCTCATATGAAAACTGTCAAACAAAGCTGGTCTGTCAACATTTTATCTAGATGAAATATCTGTATTTCATTTAGATGGGATATTAATTGTCTGTTTTCGGTTTCACTGTAAGCAGCTGCCACTTGCAAATGCTGCTGAGTAACATTCAACTTCAAAAGCTAATCAGCACCATCTATGAAAAGTTGTTCTAAACGTTTATAAAAACTTTTCAGAAACATTGATAAAAAAAGCTCAAAGTGTATTATATAAATGTTAAGTCACCCTCCCTGCCTCTAGGGGTGTGAGATGGAAGAGTTATACGGGGTGGGGCCTCACACAAAGAAACTGAAATACCACGTACTTGACCTTCTGAGCCTGAGATGACCTCCGGGGCTTCACCAATATGCAAATGGAGCTGCAGTAGGAAGGGGTTAGCAGAACTTGGATGCATAACAAAGGCAAATGCCCTAAGGAGGGTTTCAATGAACAAAACAGGATCCTTTATTCCTCCTACCTGAGCTCACACAACAAGCTGTTAGATTCTCACTCTTCTCTCACATATTTCAGCTGGCACAGTCTATTTCTGGTCACAGTGTCACCACAGGGTGAACAATTCTCTTTATTCTGGGTTGGCTTCAACCCTGGCGGAGTACTTTCACTGGCACTCGCATTATTGGCTCCCTTCTCAATCTCTCCTTCCCTCTCTCTCTCCCCTTCCGTCACTTCCACATCCCTCGGACCTTGGAACCAGCATTGAATTCTAACCCTTCCTTCCCTCTCTTATCTGTTTCGAACCCTCTCACTGGCTGAGCCATTTAACCCTAGCTTTTGTGGTTGTCCCACATCCTAATCCGTCATGCCTTCATTCTCTGCCATCCTCCCCCTCCTGCCCCTGATCCTGCTGGCACCACTAACCTTTTCAAATCCATCCCTAAAAAAAAAAAGAATTTCCTCCTGGGCTAGCCTTGTAATATTGACCCTTATTCTAAATCACTATATATATATAGTATATTGTGTTTTATTTA
Source organism: Neoceratodus forsteri (assembly GCA_016271365.2). Lineage (NCBI taxonomy): Eukaryota > Metazoa > Chordata > Ceratodontiformes > Ceratodontidae > Neoceratodus > Neoceratodus forsteri. The sequence goes on from CM057449.1 coordinate 1,202,160,936, forward strand.
TATTTACTATATTTTTTGACCTGCATACATACATATTGTGTTCTGTTTATAATTATTGTATCCTTTGATCTATATATATATATATATATATATACATACATTCTTACTGTCGTTGCTTCCTACTGTTTATTTATTGTATATATTGTACTTTGTTGTATTTTGTTGTATGTTGTATTTTGTTGTATATTGTTATTATTGAAAAACCCAGGTCCACCTCAGAAATGAGCTTTGCTCAATGGTGTTCACCTGGTTAAATAAAGATTTTGATTGATTAATTGACATACTGGCCCTGATGGAGGCACTACAACTCTTGGGAGTCCCCCACCCTGGGCTGCAACAGGTGGAGACTCCCCAGGCATCTCCTAGCCAATCTTTCCATTTCACACAACCTTGGCAGACTTCATAGTCTGCATACTGGCAGCTGAGCAGCACTACTGCATCCTGAGAAGGACTTCTGAACACACTGCGTACCTCCCATGAAACAATTTTGTCCCCTTTCTAGCAAGGACACTTTGCCCACCTGGGCATCACATATGGTGCATACTGGCACTACACAGACCTTCTGGGGTAATCCAGCCCACATATTAACTCTGTGGTGAATTCCTGTTTTCTGACAGGAATTCTGTAACTTCGCAGTCACTGTTCCTCTCTTGGGAAGGGAGGACCCTTCTGAGTGCCAAACTAGTCACTTTAAATATCAAATGGAGCGAACATCACCTCAGATCCTTTGCCCACAGGACTCCCTTGGACCAACTTCCTCTCAGACTGACCTCTGTTTCTTTCATCGACTGTCTTTTTCTGCTGGAGAGGGGGCACTCCCCTTTCCAAAGGCTGTCTTTGATGGCAGCCACCATGAATGAGTACTTCTTTCTCAACTCCAGGCTCTATCGAAAAACTTTCAGGACAGTGGGAACTGGCACAGTGTGCCAGGCACACAACTCCCACCAACTCTGACTCACCAGCCCCTGCCCTTCAGCAAAGACCACTGACTCTTCCCTTTTGGAATACCAAGTCAGACCAGCTGACCCAGTCCTCCAAGGGTATAAATACTGGCACAGCCTAGAGGTCAGTATACTCTCTTAAAGGTACATTATATAGCTCCTGAGAGGGGGCTACATAAGGTATAATCTAAGGATGATTATACTGGCTAAGCTCATGCTTCCATCGTGAGAGATAATAGCCATGGACCTCAAGAGCAAAGCTAAAGAGGGTCATGCTGTTATCCCAACCTTGAGATGGAAACAAAAAGGCGAGTTGTGTATAGTCACCTATATTTAATTTTTTTGTAGTAGAGCGAAGTGGGGAACAGGAGCTACGAGCAGGGCTGAGTGCCAGGAGAGAGAGAGAGAGAGAGTGAGTGCCCAGTGAAAATGAAAGTGGACTGGCACGAGGGAATCAGTGCAAGTAGGGACACATCTTTAGAATGTACCACAACAACTTTCAGCCATGCACAACAACTTTTTGAGAGCCGCTGAATTACATACACAATAAGCCCTAACCCTATGCTATATATAAAATAAGGTATGAGCAGCTATTCACAACAAGGCTGTTTTCTCACTGAGGGGTTGCCGTGATGACAGAGTGACCTCGAGAGTGAAGCTCAAGAGGTCCTTGTCATCATGGCAACCCCTAGTTGGGAAAACAACCTTGACATGTATGGTTGCCCATACCTTATTTAATTCAATGTATGAGCAATCAACTAAGACCTTTAACTGTTCATTTTACTTAGTACACCAACAGGACAACAGACCCGATCTCTGCTCTCCCACATGTCTGCACCGCAGCTTATTTGATCTCTCACCTCTCACAAACTGACATACACACTGTGTCCTTCACCTAGAGTGAGTAAGAAAATAAAATTACCCGCAAGTGTCCTGCAGGGCCGTGGTTAGGCAGTTCTCTCTACAGAAATCTTACTGACCAGACAGTGCCCCCCCAGCTCACTTTCTCACCCCACCACTTGTTTGTCAAATCTCTGTGCCAGCATCTCAGTTTTTTTCTTTATTGAGTTAGCCCTGCTCAAAAGAAAATGTTTTAATAGTGATCTCGGTCATAGAATAATCATCAGACCATGTGAGTGACTCTGGCTAGAGTGACTGTAGCACAAATTAAAAAAACTGATCAGGCACATTGTTCAATGACGTAACTACTACAGCAGAATGAAAAGTGCTTGTGCTGTAGAAGTTACATCAGTACTGCAGTAGGACCGCATTTTATGGTGTACGGATTTCCCCACACAGTGACACCTGACCTTCCATACACTATGAGGCTTTATAAAATGGGTTCAGAAATCCAGATAGTCAGTAGTCAAAACAGAGTTCTAACCATATCTTTTTAATACAGTTATTGCTTACATAATTAAGTCAAAGTTCACCCTCAAAAGACATTTCAGGGCACATTAACAAAATCATACTAATGTGTTTATGGGGTGGAATGGTACTATGCCCACCCTAAACATTTGGGGTCATTTGGACCCCAGATGGTCAATTTATGGCAGAAAGTTTAAAAAAATGCCAAGAAAAGCCTATGTCTGAAACAAGGGTGGGGATGATTGAAAACAATTCAGCAAGTGATGTGGGTACCGGTGGTGGGACTGGGCACCTGCCATCAACCATACCCATACACAGATGGGTGCCAGTAGGGGGAGAGCACGGTGGAATAGGCATCAGAGGATGATTTTTAAACAATTAGGTGGGTGGCAGGGTGCCTGAAGGAGTGGGTGCACAGGACAGAGAGTTTCAAAAAAATAAACAAACTGTGCAACACACGTCTCATCAGAACACTTCAATAAAATGCTAGTTGAACATTTTTTTGGCTAATTTGTTTTGCTGGATACCTTTTCCCTAGTTTATCTTTCTTTGTCCCCAGCACTCTCGCTTAGCAGACATCAGTATAGGGTTCAACTTAAGACCTCAGGGGCCAGCTCTTTTGCTTTTGCTGCCTCTGCCCTGTGGAACTCTCTATCTCGTCGGGTGAGGGAGTGCCTGATTGTCCAGAGCTTTAAGATCGCTCTTAAAACACATTTATTTAATCTGGCTTTTCCTGATAGCTTTTAGATTTTCTGAGTTGGCTGTTTAAAATTGTATTAGCTGTGATGTTTGTGATCATTTTTAATATACTTAAAATTAGAAACTTTTATATATTTATGACAATGGTTTTAAACTGACGTTGTTTTAATTCTGTTTGTGTTTTGGGGTAGTATTGTACAAGTGCTTTGAACAAATTTGGAATTGCTCTTTTTTACGGATAAAATTTGATTTGATTTGATTTAGGCAGCTCAGTGTCTGCATTCATAGGCAGATACCCCAGCATCCGGGTACCACCTCAGTCAGATCCCAGAAGTGCCACAGAAGGCAAAACAGATGCATTAAGAAGGGGAAATTGAAGTATATCGCATGTCGTGAAGCAGTTTGGACAAGGGTTCTCAAACCCCAAATCCTGGAGGCCTCAGAGTGTGGCCACCAGAACTTACTTCTGGCCATACTCATTATTTTTTCACCCCAAGCCCCCTAATATAACAAATTTCTTTTCACACAATATACAATTGTAACTACCCCCCACCGGTCCTCTTTGTTTAACTAGCAGAGCTGCTCTTCTCACCACATGGCGCCAAAGAGAGGGATGGGGGTTGTCACTACAAACAGTTTACAGTACATCTACATCTGAGTCTGCCATACACAGACAGGCAGACCAAGTGTGGCAACTACCTGGCACACACCTGGTGGGACCATTTACCATGGCCATCAACCTAGGTCCCTGGGAGAAAACGTTTGCACACAATTATGCTAGGTTTGCACTTCTGGACAGAGGCACCCAAGTAAATCCAGACACAGTGGAAGCAATAACAGTACTGTCCAAACCAGGTTGGGATTCTAGAGTATGGTTTATATTCACATACACAGAGAATAATCACAAAGCGAAGATGGACCCCCACAGGGCTACTTCTACTGGTAATGCAGATTACTGAGATACAGACTTCCTGTATTCCCATTTAGCATAGGCATGATGAACACACACAGCAAACCCTCAGGTTCTGAATTGCACAGTGTACTCTCTGGTTCTGAATTACACAGCAAACTCTCTGGTTCTGAAATGGAGATTGGCACACATGGCCAGAACTGGTTCATTTCCTCTCAACTAGGCACACATGGCCAGTACTAGGACACTTTCCCATATTTCATGAGGAATACTGGTGGCACACACGACCACCAAAGAGCACATCTAGGCTTACAGAAAATCCAGCCCACGTCTGGGTAACTATTTCCATCAGGCACTGGCCAAATGCACTGAATGAAAATTGAACTGGTGCCCAAACTGAACCCAGAAAGGTAAACTGGTTGCTCGGAGATGGGGGGTCTCCCACCTTTTGCTTCCAAATTTATACTCAGCCATTCATCTGGTTAATAACACCCTCACAGAAAACTTGTAGATGTTAACTTGAGATGTTTTTCATGCTTAACGTGCTACATGGATGAAAGTTCTGTGCTTGGTCAGTCTCTCTCTCTAGACTCCAATGTAGGCAGACACTTTTAAAAATGGTCACGACTAAGAGTTCTGTACTTGGACAGTCTGTCTCTCTAGACTCCATAGTAAGCAGACACTTTTAAAACAGAAACAGTCTAGGTGACAGAGTCCCTTTGTCAGAGAAAATTCACCAAGGAATGCAGATGCCCCTCCTGGGCTGAACACAAAAGTACTCACAGTTTCTGAAGTTGTCACAGGCAGCTTCACTAGACAAACTGGGTGAGGGGATTGCCCCTGAACCCTGAAGATCGCCCTATCCTTCCTGGGATGGGGCAAAGGAAAACCGACTTGGAACAGTTTCCACCACTTCAATCTCTGTCTTCTATGCACTTCTTCTAGGGTGAGAACAAACTACCCAAACACACAGTGGTAGCTCTCTGTCAGAGCTAAAACTGAGGAGCTGCTGCAGGCTGCCACCTTCTCCTGGAACTCACTTTACAGATTCACAAACATTCCAGAGCTATCTCCCTTGCAGCTAGACAAGTGTGGCTTATGCAGCTGCGTTAGTTCCAAAGTGATATCATCATTCCAGCTGAGCTGAGACTGAAAAATAGAGTGTGACACTGTGAAATCCATTTACCTGGCATTTCACAAGCTGCCTATCCCTGCCTGCCACTGGTTCTATCTGGGGTTCTAGTAACCCCTGGGAACAAGGGGGCTACACAATAAATCAAGTACCTGATGTAACCTGATGGATAACTAGGGCAGTAGATAAGGGACATGCAGTGGACTTGCTCTACTTTGATTCAGCAAGGCATTCAGCTTGCAGTCTTACAGAAGGTTGCTGAATCTAAATGCAGTGAAGGACATAGATGGGTGGAAAGGGTTCCATGTCATAATAGCGATCCCAAAACATCAATTGCTATCATGGCAAGTGTAAATCACCGAAAAGCAAATCGGCAATATACACTTCCAGGCGACCCGACATCCGGAACATTAAAAAAGTGTTTTTGCAAGGGGGGTGCCCTCCACCCTTGCACCCCCCCAGAGGGGGGCTTTGCCCTCACACCCCCCTGAATTTAGATTCTCAATTCCAGGTGGGTGCATGTTGGGGAGGGGGCACAATCCGGATTTTGAAAAAAATTAAGTTCCGCAGCTGCAGGCATCGGCAAAATTTCCACGCTCCCTGTCCCCAGCCTCGAACCCAATATTTGCTGTGCCAGAGCTAGCCACCCACACCGCCACACCACATGGCTAGCTCGGCTGCAACAGGCACACCAGTCCTCTAAAACCCTTCCCTGTCCCTCCCCTTCCCCTCGCTATTCCCACCTTCCGGTCACTCTTCCCTACGGTCACTTTCCCATACAGTCGCTACACTTGCATGGTAGCCCAGAACGATAGTGCTGAAAATGTGTCGCTATTTTTGTAGTCGTTCATTTTTGTTTGCTGTCATCACTGGATACTGGTGGGAAGTTGGTCAGAGGGGACACAGCAGAGGACAGCAGTAAACAGTCAAATCTGGGGAGAGGGGATCACTAGTGGGCTGCTATAGGGATCAGTCCTGGGTCCAGTACTTTTCAGTATTTTCAACAGTGACATAGAAGAAGTAATTCAGAGCAAGAGGTGTCTCTGTGCAGTTGACACTAAGCTCTGTGGTCAGGTGGACAGCAAGGGCAGAGAGTGGGGGAATTGCCGAGGGACCTGCAGAGGTTGAAGAGGTGGTTCAAGGTTTGGCAGTTGAAATTCAGTGCCAAAAAGTGCAAGGTGATGCATATAAGGAAAAAGAATCCCAGGACATGGGATGGCTCTCGGATAGAAAACAGCGAGTATGCATAGAGGGATCATAGTCTAACTGGGTAGGGGTGACCAGTGTGGTGCCCCAGGGGTCGGTGCTTGGCCCCTGTCTCTTTAATGTCTATATTTCCACCTTGAACACAACATCTGGAGTATGGCTGTCCAAATTTGTGGATGACACCCGAGTTGGGCACATAGTCAATGATCAAGACGACAGAAATACCTTGCAAACAGCTTTGGGAGAACTAGAATGTTGGGCAAAAATAAAGAAACTTACTTTTACCATCGATAAATGCACAGTTATGCATTTTGGGAAAAATAATATACAGGCCCAATACTTTTTTGGGGGGATAGCATTAAAAGTGGTAGAAGATGAGAGGGATCTTGGCATTAGAATAAAAAATTATCTTAGCCCTAATCTGCATTGTCATCAAGTTATCAAAAAGGCTAGCAGTGTACTACACTGTATCAACAAGCACATCAAGTGTAGGAACCGGGAGGTGATGCTGCCCTTATATACCGCTTTGGTGAGGCCCCACATTGAGTACTGCACGCAGTTCTGGGCACCTGGAGACAAAGGCGTCATAAAGGCTAGTGAGAGGGTACAGAGGAGAGCCACCAGACAGATAAACGAGGTTAGGGGGATGGACTATAACAACAGACTTAAGATGCTAGGACTATATTTCCTAGACTATCATAGGCTAAGGGGGGACATGTGCATGATCTACAGGGCACTTACTGATATGTTACTGTTGGAACAACTGGGCCTTGTATTTAGGAACCGGGGGTGGGATATTCAGAATAGATGCGCCACGCACAACAGGGATGCGCCAGCGCAAGTGTGGAAATGCGCCATGGTGCGATATTCAGCGGGAGCGGCAGCGCAGCACAACAAGCAATGCACCATGGTGCAACAGTAATGAATGCATGCACAACTGCAGGGGTGGAACCAGGAATAACAAGCGCAGTGCGATATTCATCAGCATGCAATGTGTACAGTAGTGGAGCAAGCGGAAGTTGTGCAACAGCGGAAATGAGCCAAAATAAAAGGGAGCAAGAGAGGGGAGGAAGAATGTGCCACAGGGGAGCTGTAGGTGGGAGCGCGGAGACAGAGTGGCAGGGAGGCAAGACAAGAAGCAGGGTGCAGGTGTGGCCAGGTGTTGGACAGGGCCCACTGGAGGTGTGCCTGAGTGAGGGTAGGAGTGGGTGTGCCCATGCCAGTGTGCGTGATAGGGCCTGAGAGTACCACAGTGGATGGAGGGCAGTGGCAAGAGGCAGGACAGCCACAGGTGAACAGCCGGAGGTGAACCCGGTGCAGGGGCAGCACCAGTAACACACAGCGGGGGGGACAGGAGGACAGCCGCCCGCGGGGGGGGACACCAGCCAGGGACATGGCCAGTGCCACCTTCCAGATGGAGGTGGTAATGAGGGGTGTGAGAAGGCAGGCAGCAGGGAGGCACAGCCATGGAAGGGGCCCATCGGTGGTACGCCCAGAACAGGCAGTACCGAGCCTGCACCACCTTCGAACAGTACACTGAGATTGTGGGCCGATACCACCTGAACCAGGCAATTCTGAGGCGGCTCTGTGAGCTGTGCAGTGAAGAGATGCAGGCACCCACATGACGGAGCCATGCGCTGTCAGTGGAGACAAAGGTCACAGCCGTCATGTGCCTGCTCGCCACGGGCACCTTCCAGAGACCAACAGGGGACACGACAGGCATAACCCAATCGGCCGCATCACGCCTACTCACACAATTCCTCAGCGCACTGCTGCCACATGCTGCGGAGTACATCTGTTTCCCCAGCACACAGGCGGAGCGCACAGCACACATACAGGAGTTTTACAGGGTAGCACGGATGCCTGGCGTGCTCGGGGCCATTGACTGCACCCATGTAGGCATCCGCATGCCACCTGGCCCGGAGAGTGCAGTGTACATCAACCACAAGGGCTACCTGAGTATCAGCTGCCAGGTGGTGTGCGATGCCAGTGGGCACATAATCAATGTCTGTGCCACGCACCCTGGGGTGGCACACGATGCCTTCATCTGGCACCAGTCTGCACTGTGCCACAGGTTTGAGAGTGGGGACATCTCCACCGGCCATCTAGTAGGGGAGTATGCATAGCACGCTGGACGACGTGAGCAGACATGGGGGGGGCATTGTCAGGGGTGCCATGGATATTGGCCATGATGGCCCATGGCATAGTGACGCAGACCACCATGCTAATGTCTCCCCTCTACACACAGGTGACAGTGGTTACCCGCTACGGTCCTGGCTGCTCACACCATACCGGCGCCCCATGACCCCAGCGCAGCAACAGTACAGTGAGGCATGCGCTACAACACGGAATGTCATCGAGCGGATGTTCGGGCTGCTGAAGGCACGGTTCTGGTGCCTGTACATGTCAGGCGGTGCCCTACAGTACAGCCCGTCAAAGGCCTGCGGGCTATTCCTGGCCTGCTGTATGCTGCACAACATGGCCACCGACTGTGGGATAGCCATTGAGGTCGAAGAGAGGGACAGCGGTGGGGACGATGAGGACGCCGGTCCAGCTGGTGTAGGGCAGCCACCCCCTGGGTGACAGGACCCCCGGCTGGTCCACGATGGCACAGCAGCACCGGGACACCATCGCAGAGGAGCACTTTGGACAACACAGGTAGACAATGGGGCCATGTGCAACCACCAAGGGCAAGGGCACATCCCATAGACAAGCAGGGGTGGACACCAGGGGTGGATGGTGTAAAGGGAATGGGAATGAGCGGGGGACCGCACACGGCGGCAGGGATGAGCAGGGCTGAACACGTCACATGCACACACGCACACACACCACAACACATGCCCAAAGGGCAACCGGCACACCCACCCCAACAGGCACCCCCACACCCTCACAGGACCACACATGACCATGCCCAGTGGCTGGCACTGTGCATGCCTCAGACGCTGGGCACCATTGCACAGTGGCGGACAGTGCTACGCAGGTATCATCATGCACATGCCACAGTGGCCAGCAGCTGGAAGGGTGTGCATAGGGACCATGTGTGTGCAGGGCTAGGAACCTCATCCGTGTGTCGCACAATGAACACCACAGTGCACACAGGGCAGCGGCAGACAGTGGCCATGGTGGAAGACAGGTCAGTCATACGGTACAGTACCACGGCCACCACGGATGCGTGGGCGGCCCCGCCGAGACCTGCCAGGCGTGCCAGGCTGACCAGTGGCCTCATGGGGTGGCACCGATGAGCCCCCAGGGGTGACGCTGCGTGAACGTGACCGTGTCCGCACAGGGGTCTGCAGGCCACCAAACATGCCCGCACCAGGCATGCTCAGTATGCCCACAGCCGAACCCGGTGTGGAAATAGCACTGTGCAGGCTCTGCGGCGGCTGGGCACCCAACTGGGTGGTCAGTGTAGCCATGACAGTCACCATTGCAGTGGTCTGCCTGTCAGTGGCAGTGGTCACATCCGCCCGCTGCTGGGCCAGCTCTGCCAGGAGCAAGCCGTGGTCCCTGCTGCACTGCTCCTCTGCCTGGCGCAGAACTGCACTGAGTGCATCCACCGCTGTCACAAGCCACATCTGCTGATCAACTGATGCCTGGAGAAGACGGCTGTGGTCGTCCAAGGGATCATCTGCTTGTCCAGCATGCTGTCCTCCATGGTGTTCCTGGCCTTGCTGCCCAGCATCCCTTGACAATGGGCGCTGCACACCAGTGCCATTCCGGGGTACGTCCACACGTGATGCACTGCCACCGCCCCCGACACTGTCCCCCCATTGTCATTGGCCAACTGCCGGCGCTGCCCTTCCGGCTGCCGATCGCCAGGGGACACCGGCGCAGCCGCAACAGCCCTACTGCCCTGGGCGCACACCAGTGCTGCCCCACTGGGGCATGCAGACACAGGCTGGGAATGGGTTGTTGCACAGGCAGCCACAAAAGCATCACCCGCGGAACCGCCCGGGCAGTTGCCTGCTGTGGGACCATCCTGTGTCCCACATGTATCACTGTCCGGGACATGTGTCCCGTCATCATTGGTGCTGGATCTGGCCCCGATCTGTGTCCAAGCACACTGGTCACCGGGGGCGGTGTCACGCTGGGACACAGGCAGGGCCATGTCCGCACCCGCACCACCCGCATCAATCCGGACAGACGTGCAGGTATGCACTTGGACGGTCCCTCGGACACCTGTGGAGGTGGATGGATGTTCCTCCGTGTCCAGGGCCACCCCCTCAGTGGACACACCCACCACCGCTGCCCCATGTAGACGCTCAGGAGCTGTAAAGGAACACAGTACCGTTAGTGGCTCCGCCTGGCCCTGTGGCATGCCCTCCACCACCCACACACTGACAGCGCTGGACCTACCATGTAGTGATGGGCTGCCACCCATCTGGAAGCCACCGCCAGGAACGCCCTCAATGGCACTACGCCGCATGCTGCTGGCTGACCTGCTCCTCCCGTGGCATCAGACGGGGTACGTCCTGCTGGCCCCCACCAGTGGCAGCACGTGCCACCCTGATGTCCCTAATCTGCCTCCTGTCCGTGCCAACCTACTTTTTGCACTCCTACACGGACTGCTGGTGGCTGCCCTGCTGGTTTATGGCACATGCCACCTCACCCCATGCCGCAGCATGGGCCTGTGGCGTTCCCCGCTGTCCGCTAAGCAGCGGTTCCCTGTCGAGGTATGCCTCGAACAGGGCATCAGATTCAGCCCTGGTGAAGTTGGGCCTCCTCCTCCTTCTCACCCTTCCCTGCTCCTCCTCTTCCTCTCACTCAGTCATGCTCATGCCTGGGGGAAAGACAGGTGTTACCTTGGACTGTGCAGTCCCATACAGCCCTCCCAGACCACTGTCCCCACATCCCAACAGCATGCAACCTATCTCAAAGGACTGCACTACCGATCCATGGCTGATGCAGCCCCAGGTCGCATATTTGTAGTGCAATGCATGCAAATGAGTGCAGGCACATCTGTAATTGGATGCTAATGCAGTGGATGCGCCATGGAATGGCTCATGAGCTGATTTGCATAGCCTGGCTGAATATCGCGCTGTTGCACCTTGCGCAATGTTGTTGAGCGTGCTCAGGCTATGGCGCACCACTGTGACGTCTGCAATCGGCACCACACTGCGCATGCCCGGGGTGCTGACGCTAGCGGCACTGCAGACGTACTGTGTGCGGGAGGCAGTAGAGGGCATGGCCAGCACTGTGCCTGTGGTGCAAGTGCGCTCTACGCCCAGGGGGCGCTCGTGCCATGGTGCGCCATGGGCGCCATGGCGCCACAGAGCAGTAGGCCACTGCAGGGTGTCACACACATGCACCTATACCGCGCTACACGCAGGGTGTCCCAATAGCGCTGTGGCACTCCGTGTGTGGACAGATCCTTGACCCTGCAGCCGACCTTTGCCCCCTAGGCACCATGCGTACACATGGCTGCACCCCTATTGCACAGTCCAGTCACAGCGCGATAGCGACTGGCAGCGCAGTACCGCGCTGCCTCTGCACATGCGCTACTTGGTGCCATTTTGATGCCAATTGAGACTGCACCATGCCGTGCAGCAGAGCACTTGTCTGGACAGCTGTCGAGCTCACGAACCAGGTGGCCTTGGTGGAGCCACATGCTGGTGCCCTCTTTGGGCAGGTACCCCTCCTGAGGCCACGAACTGCAGTGTGGCAGGAGGTTGCAGAGGGTCTGGAGGAGGCAACAGGGTGCAGCAGAATGGCGGAGCAGTGTCGCCACCATTATGGTGACCTCCAGTGGCGGGACCCTGACCGCTTGGGGCGACTGCAGGCATGTGCCTGGCGGGGCGCCGTGCCATGGCCAGGTAGATGCTGCATCTCATCACTGGTGTATCTGTCCGTCCAGATATCGCGGTGGCCGTCAGGCCATGCCGCGGGGGGCCTACCTGTGTTGCCGGTGGTGGGGGTGCCTTGTGTACACCCTGCGCCACCGTGTCATGGCTGGGCTATGTGGGCATGCACACAGCAAGGGGGGGTCTATGTTACTGACCTGTACTGATGTCTTCCTCTCCATGTTTTCACCCTAGGCCCGGAGGATCGCCGTAGGGCCCGTTTGGCCAGTGAACAGGGACGGCAGGCCAGAGCGGGTGGCGTGGCCTTGCAGCCGGGGCACAGTGGTGGTGCCATGGGTCAGCAGCGCCCTGCTGACCAGGATGCAGGTGAGTGCCGTGTTTCCCCTTACATCTGTGCATGGTGGGTTGCAGGGGTGGTGGCAGGGCATGGCCCCCCGTACATGGCCCCACTGTCGTGCATGCCACATGGTGCACTCTGCACTGTCCTGTGGCACTGCATGTGTGGGTGGGTGTTGCAAGTGGGCTGTGCATGCACTGGGCTCATGGCTGTGCCACTGCCATCACACTGCATGGCCATGACACTGTACGGCCACGTTGGTGCTGTGCAGTGCATGGGCGGTGGGGGTGTGCAGCATTTTGCATGGCTATGGGTGCCTGGGTAGGCAAGTCTTGTGGGCGCAGCCACTGTGGGTGGTTGCATGCCATCACAGGGGCGAGGCCCACAGCTGTATGCCATGCACATTGGGTGGGCTGTGGGGGTCTGGCCAGTCACACGTACTGACTCTGCTCCCTTGTCCTAGGTGGACAGTGCTGGACAACCCTGGAGCGACACATCCAGGAGCTCCTCCAGGTGACCCGGGCAACTCTGGAGCTGCGCCAGGGTATGGAGCGCGGCGACTGGCGGAGGCACAGGTGGTGCCACAGAGACCGCAGAAAAGAGAGGGGCTGCCAGTAGGGCCTGCGGCACACATGCTGTGCATTCCCCACTGGACTGTCCCTCACACCCCTTTGTCCCACTCCTTGATGTTCCCCCTTGCCCCATGCCCATCTCCACCCGAGTTGTAGCCCTGTCTCCCCCCCCACTTTGTACACAATTATGTTGTTGTTGATGTTTATACTGTTTTCTTTTTAATTATATTCATTTTTTATACGACAACTGTGGTGGTCTCTGATTTGCAGCGGGCGTATGGTGCTTTGCTGCAGTGGTGTGCATGGCGTTGGGGGTGGTGCAGGCCCGGGCATTTGTGTGTCCAGCAGGGCCCCTCTACTGGTGTGGGTGGGGGCCATGGTCCCCGTCTGTGGTATGTGTGTTGTGCCCTGTGCACTGGATGCCTGTGTGCAGTGGTCCCAGGTGCATGTGCTTTGTCCCTGCCACCCCTGTCAGTCTGTACCTGGCCCGTGCGGCTGAGCCCCTTGCATGTCTGTAGTACACACGGTCATGCTGACCCCCCCCAATGCATGCCTGTCTGCTGGCATGACATTGGTGGCTGTCCATGCCAGCCATCCTCTGGGCATGGCGCCATGGCAGCTGGCATCCTATCTCCAGGTTTATTGCACATCTGCCTCGGGTGACACTGTGGGCTATGCTGTTGTTGTCCCCCCTCCATGCTGTCACTGGTGTCTGTAGCGGTGTCTGTGGTCTGCTGTCTGTCACATGCTCCAGCCGCATGCTGGCGATGGACAGATTCATGGTGCATGCACCAGATGGCTAGATCACCAGTGCCATGGTGGGGTCCAGGCTGTGGGTACATGGCATCATTGGACACACACCAGCGGCATCTGTTGCCCTGCTATATGTGGCTCTGTGTTGGGGTACCCTTGGGACAGGGTGGGGGATTTGTCCGTGCCCTGTGTTGCATCCTGTGTGGCGCATGCCTCCATGCACCACAGTGGGTGGCTGTGCTGTCTGGTGGGGCCAGTGCTGGAACAGGGTGTGTGCATGGGTGGGTGTGCGGGGTGCTGTCCTGCTGGTGGTGGCATCCAGGGCAGGCCTTGTCACATGCGGGGTCCCTCGGGTACTGACGCAGGGTCGACCTCTTTGCTGTGCCACAGTGGGGGCCATGCAGGGGGGCATTGTGTATGCTGTTGTTGTGTCAGTGGCTGGTGTCGCCTGCTGCGAGGAGATCACAGTGGGGCTGTCATGCATGGCACCATGGGGCACAGGGTTGCATTGTCACAGTGGTGATGGTGGCATACATTCGGTGCCATGCACTGTTGGGTGATGCTTCTGGGCTGGGTGTCTTGGGATCGCTGTACAGGGGGTGATCAGCATTGGTGGGGTGTGGTGGCACTGGAGGGTCCGGCCCTCCTTGTGTTGCGGTCACTGCTTGCCAGGGGAGTGTGCTGGGGCACCGTGCCTCTGCTGTTGAGTCAGTGCTGGGGTTCATGGGCTGGTGGTCCATTCAGCTCACCCCTGGTTGTGCAGTTCATGGGGTGCCTGGGGGGGGTAGGTCTGTCTGGCCTGCTGCATGCTCCTCCGCCCATGGCTTCCATGGCTAGTGCACCCCTGCTTCCTGTCCTTGTCCCTGCACATCACTGGTTGTGCTACTGCGCATTGGCCCTGCTCCACTGCGCATCCTTGGTTGTGCCATGGCGCATGTGGCGTGATATTCAGCTGTGTTGAGCAAATGCACCTTGGCCTGCGCTTGGTTTGAATATCGCGCACGTTGCGCAGCGGCGCTCTGCACTTGCGCCTGCTCCTGCTATTGTGCATCTTTTTGGTGCAGTCTGAATATCCCACCCCAGGTGTATAATACCAGAGCTCACCCCCTACAGCTGGAGGGTTAACAATGCAGAACAAAAAAAGGCTGAAGTGGTTCTCAGTAAGAGTGACCAAGATATTAAATGAACTTCCAATCGAAGTAGTGGCCAGCAGCAGTATGGACATATTCAAGACACGTCTTGATATCCATCTTCGCACAAACAATATTATGGGTTATTCATGAATAGATGATGAGCTATAATGGACGAAAGTCTTTAAAAAGCTGTGTAGCACCTATGATACCTATGATAGGACAGAGCATTGGATGGAAGGGGTTAAGCGGGGCACTATTTCTGAGGAAAGGGACCTAGGAGTCATCATATGTTACTCTTTTAAACAGTCTTTCCATTATAACAAGGTCTGCAGTAAGGTAAAAATGATGTTTTGGTGCATTGGGAGGGATTTTGATAGCAGGAAAAAAGAGGTATTATTACCCTCTATAGATCTCTGGTGAGGCCACGCCCCGGAGCACTGTGCCCAGTTCTGGAGTCCTCACCAAAGGAAAGACAAAGACAAACTGCAGACAGTGCAGTGTAGGGTAACCAAAATGATTTAGGGCCATCAGGGCAGATCCTTTGAGGACTGGCTTAGGGCACTGATCTTGTAATCGATGGAAGTCAGACGGGAGGGGGCAAAATGACTGAGACCTTAAAGTTCCTAAAAGGATACTTCTGCCCCTTTCCCTGTATGGATGGGTGTAGACGATAAAATTGAATGTCATACTAAATGCCAGCAGAATAGGCCTATCGATCTTTTGCATCTGCGCGTTTGGTCAGCCCCCACCCTGGGAGCTGACCTTGCTTCCCCCTCGCCCTCTAGGGCTTCTCCTTTCCCAGTCCTGGATATTCTCGCTACACCGGACTTTGTTTCCAGAACCCTTCCCCTGTACCTGTCCCACACCCTCTTGAACCCCTCCACCGTCTCTGCCTCCACCAGCCCCCCCGGGCAGCGCATTCCATGGCTCCACCACCCTCTCAGTGAAGTAGCACCTCCTCCTTTCTCCCCTGAATCTCCCCCCCTCCAGTTTCCACTCATGCCCTCTAGTTGCCTCGACGTCCTTCCTTCGGAGCACCTTGACTGCGCCTCCCCTATTTACCCCTTTCATGTACCTGAAGACCTCTATCATGTTCCCCCGGTCCCTCCTCTCTTCCAATGTGTACATATCTAGCTCTTTGAGCCTCTCCCCATAGGTCCTGTCCCCTAAGCCCCAGATCATTCTGGTTGCCCTCCTCTGGACCCTCTCCAGGAGCTCAATGTCCCTCTTTAAGTGTGGCCTCCAAAACTGCACACAGTACTTGAGGTGTGGCCTCATCAAGCAGTTATACAGAGGGACTATCACTTCCCTCCTTCTGGAGGTGATCCCCCTAGTGATGCATCCCAGCATCCTGTTGGCCTTGGCCACTGCCCTCCTACAAGTCTCCGAGTTGCTCATCTTGACATCCACCACCACCCCAGCTCTCTCCAGCCATTGAGACTTGTAGCATTTTCCTCCTCCCAGGGTATACACTGGCCCGGGTTTCTGACTCCCAGGTGCAGTACCTTGCATTTCCCTGCATTGAACCTCAGTTTCCACTTTCTAGACCACCTTTCCAGAGCCTCCAGGTCCCCCTTTAGGGCCACCCTCCCCTCCTCCCTATCCAACATCGCCCCCAGTTTTGAGTAATCCACAAAGAGACTCATCTCACTCCTGATACCCTTCCTTATGTCAGAGACGTAGGCGTTGAACAGGAGGGGCCCAAGGACCGATCCCTGAGGGACCCTACTAATGACTCTCCTTGGGGATGAGACTATCCCACCAACCACGACCCTCTGGGTCCGGTCCTGGAGCCAGTTTCCTATCCATCTGATCATCTGGTTCCCCACCCTCATTTCGCCCAGCTTATCCAACAGGCCCCCATGAGGAACAGAGTCAAACGCCTTGTTGAAGTCAAGAAAGATGACGTCCACTGGTCTACCCAGGCCCAAGGCACTCGTCACCCAATCATGGAACTCCACAAGGTTTGTCTGACATGATTTCCCCTGGACAAAGCCATGCTGTCTATCGTCCAGGCACCCTGACTTTTCCATGTCCCCCCCAAGCCTCTCCTTGACAATGCCCTCCATCACCTTGCCCACCACGATGTCAGGCTGACGAGCCTGTAGTTCCCTTCCACCTCCCTTGATCCACCCTTGTGGATAGGCACTATATGCACCACCTTCTAGTCCTGGGGCACCCACCCTGTCCTCAGAGAGATGCTGAAAAGCTCCGCCAGGGGTTTCGCCAGGACATCCGCCAGTTCCTTCAGCACTCTGGGATGTAATTTATCCGACCCCAGTGCTTTCTCCATCTTAAGGGACCTGAGGGCTTCCCTCACACTCTCTGCCATGATTTCCACCTCCACTACCTCGTTCCCCTGCTTTGCCTTCCCCACTCCTGCTAGTAATGCCCCCCTTCTCCCAGACACGCCAGTCGGTAAGGGCCCCCTTCAGTTTCACCACTCCTCCCATGTATGATGCAGCCCCCCATTTTCCTTGGTGAAAACTGAGGCGAAGTATTACTTTAGTACTCAGCCTGCTCCCTGGGTCTTGTGCTCATCCTCCCTGTTTTAATCCTGTTAATCTGCCCTTCACCCTTCTTTTTCCCCAATGTATCTAAAGAACCCTTGTTCCCTCTCCTAATTTCCCTGGCCAGGTTCTGCTCCTTCCTTGTCTTAGCTGCCCACACCACCCTAGTGGCCCTTCTGGCCATCAACTCATACTCCCCTCAATCCCTTTCACTCCTTGAGCACTTGAAATGCCTATAGGCTGCCTTCTTTCCCCTCACCACCTCCAGAACCTCCCTGGTCCACCAGCAGGGTTTTCGGGCCCTACCACTTTTGCATCTCACGCTTGCACAGATGCTGGTAGCATCCTGCACCCCCCTCCTGATGATTTCCCACCTACTGTCAGCATCCATGTCTGGCCCAATACCATCCAAATGCTGTCCTCCCAAGATTTTTGTTTCTATTTCAAACTCTTCCCATTCCAATACCAATATAGTTTTGGAATAAGCTAAATAGAGATGTGCAACATTTTATTTGGGCGGGTAGTTGACCATGACTCTCTATTAAGGTTCTCCGGGTGCCTTAAGAGGAGGGAGGACTAGGACTTCCCTACATGTATCATTATTATTTAGCAGCACTGGAAGCTCAGTTGTGTACTTGGACAAAATATAGGACAAACTCGGGTTGGTACACAGTAGAAGGGGCCACTTTACTAGGTGGGGCCTTATGGCCGTTGCCCACAAACATTATACACCCGCACATATGGACCCACACAACAAATCCATGGATCAAACATTCCTTAAGGATACTTCTCCGTCTCTGCAAACTCATACACACCCCAAACCAGCTGGGCCCTCTCTCCATCATTCAACATGAAGACTTCTTTATCCCACCCAGCCTAGACCCAGAATATGCCTTTTGGGAGCAACGGGGTCTTACTACCTTCCACCAATGTACTGCCAGAATGGGATGCCTTATCTTTGCTGTGTTGCAGGAAAGATTCTCTCTCTGTAGAGAGGACTTTTATAGATACCTGCAGGTCTGAAACTTTGTTAACACAGCAGACAACCTACAACATATAATCAGAGAAAGGACACCCCTAGAAGATTATTGGTATGATGCTGTTAAGATACAAGATACATTTAGATATGTCTCGGTATTGTACAAAATCATATCTTCTACCACTATACTCCCTCTGGAGGAGATTAGGGCATGCTGGGAGCAAGAAAGTGGTATGGCAATCCCAGCTGAGAGTTGGTCTCACAGACTGAGATGGGTAGGCAGGTCACAATTTCCCCCTCATGGAGGGAATTTAGCTGGAAGGCAATAACCAGCGTTTTTCAGGCTCCCGCAGTCACGGAACACTTTAATCCTATGGCAACAGAGGTGTGTTGGAGACTATGTGGTGAACCCAAGGGCACACATTACCATATATTTTGGGGTTGTCCCAAGTTAGACGAATTCTGGCGTTGAGTACATGGGATTATACAACAGATGGGTGGGATCTCCCTTCCCTATACCTTCATTGACCTAGTGCTGGGCTTCCCAACTATGTCTTCTAAGAGAAGGAAGGTGGCAGCCCTGGACTAGTTCCTACAAGTTGCTGCCTTGAAGTGTATTACAGCCAAATGGCTTTCACCTGCTCCCCCTGTCACAAACGCACTCCGCAGGTCAGGCACTCTGCTCCCACAGTGCCAATCTCAGAGCGCAATAGTGTAAACAGGTAACAAACAGGGTAACCCTCCTGTCTGCTTTGGGTCCAAATCACCTTTAGTCTCAAGTTCTGGGGGATTCAAACTGTGAACCTTATGCTAGCATACCCAACGACCAGGCTCAGATACGTACCCTCTTCGGGGATTGTGGTACAATCCTTCTCCGGGGCAGCCAGCCAGGCTTCCAAAATGAACCCTTTTAACTCTATAAGAGACCTTAGGTGTATTCTTACCTTTTACCAAGCTTAGTAACACCATCAAGCCCTTGAACAGTTGTCAGACTTAAAATACAGGCACTCCACATCAAAAATGATGGAGAAGACCCAGGCATAATCTTAAAGAATAGGTACTTTACTAAAAGATGATAAAATATGAAAAATGTAAACCCAGAACAATATATCAAAGAGCTCACAATCACATAAAAGAACAAGGAAAAATTACAATGCAAAACTACCACAGTACATTTAGATTTTTGCTATCTAATGTATTACATCTGGAAGTGCGTTTAAAGTTAGATCAGAGAGCTGTGTCTCTCTGGAATCCCAAAATGATATGACCTACATTTCAGACACAAGTATCAGTTTAAACTCTGTGTCTCCATACCCCTTCATTTCTTATCAGGAGGTATTTTAAATAAGGTGCCATCAGAAGAAAAAAGACATTTCCTACATATAACTCCTTAATTACACATGTTTCCTTTGAATTTAGCAATCCCACAATGGCTCCAATGTGTTAAAAAGCTAACAGGAATCAGCCTAATGACGTCCTTTGCTGATATAATAAAATGTATATTCAGTTTCCGACTTCAAAAGCATGAGGTCATAAAAAGGCCATAAAATGCAATTTCTCAAGGAAGTAAATTACATTACAGAGCTCTCCTGGTCAGTGTAATACATGCTGTAATTTCAGCTGCTGACACCTTGTAATTTAAAAGGGCCAAATCTTACAGACTGACATTTCATACACTGGCCATTTATTTATAATACCACTATCAAACAATACTCATAACCAGCTGGCCAAGCAACACAGTCATCCCCACCTAGACTGAATTTGGGCACTCTGTCCCCTGCATGGGATGAGCTTCCTAAGTCAGTTCACTCCTCATATAGATGCAGCAAACCATCTGCGTTCTGATTGGTCGCTCCAGCCCTATGTAAGATCGTCATGTCATACCCTTGCAAGAAGGTAGTGCGCACTCAAAGGTATTGCCTCGCGAGCATTAAATTAATGACACCCATACAAAGAGTTTTAGTAAACAAGGTAGTTTAACTCGTTTCTTTTCATGCTGCATAAATTACAAACAGAATCGGCAAATGCCCCTAGCGTTTCGACTCCCACGAATCTTCGAAGATACCTTTGAGTGCTCACTACCCTCTTGGCCTTTGTGTTTTGTGGAGATTAGCCACCTTCAGGAATGCAGCACCGACTGAGTATGACTGTTTGCGTTGTTTCTCAGGATTTATACCCTTGCAAGGCAAGACTGCATCTTAATAGTCTACCATTAGTTTTTCCCATTTGTGTCAGCCAAACCAGGGGGTTATGGTCAGTCTCTACCTCAAAATGCTGCCCATATAAGTATGGCTGTAACTTCTTTAGGGCCCACACGATGGCAAGACACTCTTTTTCCACAGTACAGTAAGCCTGCTCCCTGAGAAGTAACATTTTACTCAGATACACTACAGGGTGATCTTTCCCTTGGTTGGATGTCTAACTCAGTACTGCTCCAATACCTGCATCTGAGGCGTCAGTGTGGACTGTAAAGGGTCTACTATAGTCAGGACTTGTCAGTACAGGAGCACTGCACAGTGCCTCCTTCAGTCTGGTAAAGGCTTTTTCACAGGCTGGTTCCCAAGTTATTATGTTAGGCATCTTTTTCTTTACCAGGTCAGATAGGGGAGCAGCCAGGGCACTGTAATTGGGTAAAAATTTCCTATACTACCCTACTGTCCCTAGAAAACTCCTGACCTTCTGCGTTTCTGGTCTGGGCCATGCCTTGATCATCTTTATTTTCACTTGGTTAGGACGGAGCTGTCCCCAGCCTACAACATGCCCGAGGTATGTTACTTCAGCCATGGACACCTGGCACTTCTCAGCTTTGACAGTGAGCCTGGCCCTCTGTATCCTGCCCAGCATTTCCCTAAGGTGGGACAGGTGTTCCTCCCAGCTGGCACTAAAGATGGCAGTGTCATCCAGGTATGCCATGGCGTACTCCTCAGTACCATTTAACACCTGGTTCACCAACCTTTGGAAAGTGGCCGGGGCATTCTTCATTCTGAAAGGCATTACTTTAAATTCAGATAAGCCTATCTGAGTGATGAAGGCCGACCTCTCCCTAGCTCTGTCAGTTAACTGTACCTGCCAATATCCCTTTGTCAGGTCAGTAGTCGTAAGGTATGTCACCCCTCCCAACTTGTCCTAGAGTTTGTCCGTCCAGGCATCGGGTGGGCATCTGACTTCATGACTGCATTCAATCCATGACAGTCAACACAGAAACAAGTAGAGCCATCTGGCTTGGGCACAAGGACTACGGGTGAGGCTCAGGGGCTGTGGGATCTTGGATTACCCCTAAATCCAGCATTTCCTCCACCTCCCTCCTACTGTCACCCGGTATGCTGTCCGCCATATGGGCGTCTGCATCCCTGTCTCCACATTGTGTTTCGCTAAGGGGGTTAGTCCAGCCTTGGCATTAAACAGTGTGGCGAAGTCTGCTAAAACCCTCCTTGCTTCCTGGATCTTGTCCGAGGCCAGCTGGGGTGACAATTTAACTGCCTCCACAGAGAACTCCTGCTTATTTCTTCCAGCAAGTCCAAGAGGGGGTCTCCTTCATCCATCCCCTCTCCAGGACTACATACTACAAACACCATGTCAGCCCTATTAGCATACGGCTTCATCATGTTGACGTAGTACATTCTTTCGGTATGTCTTCTGTCAGATAACTCTATGATATAGTTCATGTCATTCACCTTTCTAACTACTTTGTACGGTCCTGCCCACTCAGCCTGCAGCTTGTCTTTCCGGACCGGGATAAGGACCATGACTTCCTGACCCACCGTGTATGAGCGAGCTCTGGCTGTGCAGTCATACCACATTTTTTGTTTCTGTTGGGCAGTTGCCAGATTGCTCTGGGCTGTCACCATAAGCTCCTTCAGCCTTTCCCTAAACCTAAGGATGTAATCCACTATGGGAGTTCCCTGGGTGGCACGCTTGCCTTCCCAGTCCTCCCAGATCAAGCCTAGGGGCCCATGTATCCAGCATCCATATAAGAGCTCGAAGGGGTAAAATTCTGCCAACTCTTGGGGCACTTCCCTGTATGCAAACAACAGGCGGGGAAGGTATTTCTCCCAGTTCCTCCCATGATGTTCAGCAGACACTTGGAGCATTGACTTCAGGGTACCATTAAATCTTTCCACAAGCCCATTGGCTTGTGGGTGATAAGGTGTTGTGTGCCTCTGCACCACCCCACACTTCTCTCACAAACATTTCATCAGGTCCGACATGAAGGAACCCCCTCAATCAGTGATAATCTCCTGCGGAAACCCAACACGGGAGAAAGTCCCAAGTAAGGCATCTGCCACTTTGTCTGTCCTCAGTGAGGATAGGGCGACTGTCTCTGGATACTGGGTGGCATAATCCACCACAGTCAGCATGAACCTCTTCCTGGAGGAGCTGGGGGCATTTAAAGGCCCCACAGTATCCATTCCCACCCTCTGGAATGGCTTCTGCACTATGGGCAATGGAATTAGGGCAGCTTGGGTTTTCTTACCTGCCTTTTCTATTTCTTGGCACTGTGACAAGACCTGCAATACTCCTTCACCTGCTGGGTGAAGTTGGGCCAATAGAAATTCTGGTCCAACTGCTGCGTAGTGTGTACGATTCCCAGAT
Organism: Neoceratodus forsteri; assembly: GCA_016271365.2. Taxonomy (NCBI): domain Eukaryota; kingdom Metazoa; phylum Chordata; order Ceratodontiformes; family Ceratodontidae; genus Neoceratodus; species Neoceratodus forsteri. The sequence goes on from CM057449.1 coordinate 1,202,183,870, forward strand.
GACCAGACAGGGGAATATTGTGTGCAATCTCGAGCAACAGCTCATGGTAGCCCTGGGGAATGACAAGCTGCCTGCCTATCACCCCTCCCTCTGTCTTAGCATCCTGAGTGTACATCAGTCCATTTTCCCAATAACCTTTATGTTTTCTGTCACCTCCCTGTGCTCCGTCAGAGTCTGCCCAAGCCCTCAGCTTTTCTAGACTATGGTCACTTTTCTGAGCAGCTGCAAATTCCTTACACATTCCCAAGGCATGGGACAGGTCTCCTTCAGTTTCTAAACTAGGGTCCCTAGCTTTAGCGTCAGGGCACTCAGGATCATTGTCATCCCTAACCCTCTGGCAATGGGTCACCTTTCTTTCTTCAGAATAATCCTCCATAGCTGTTTGGTTAGCTGCTACTGGGGAAATTTCTACCCCCTTTTCATTAGTCTCCATATCAGGAGACACAGGCTGGGGAACCAGCCTCCTAGTGGTTTCCACAATGGCTTATATGGGTCCAGGGAACTACAATTTTCTCTTGCCTCTTGGCTATGGGTTACTGTACACACTATCCCGTTTGAGAGTGTTGCCCAGGATGACGTCAACTGTTAAAGTTTTGGCTACAGCCACCTGTTGCACAGTTCTCCCTGTTTTACCCCAGTCTAGGAGAACACTAGCGAGCGGCAATGTTCTCTCCTCACCAGTGAACCCTTGTACAGTTACAAATTTATTGGGTATAAGCTGACCAGGCTATACCAGATTCCCTTTTACCAGCGTCAGGGATGCCCCTGTGTCTGTACACCATTCACCGTGACTGGGAGCATGTGTTCCCTTATGTTCACAGGCTTGCTTCCAGGGACACACACACAACCCACTTCTCTCCTAGCCCCATTTTGCATATTGCTAGTTCTTTTGGGACACTGTCTGGCAATATGCCCAGTTTCTTTGCAAACCCAACATTCATTTCTTTTCTCGGAAAAATATATTTTCTTTAAAACCTGGGGCTAACTGGTTTCGGTGGAGGCAGTGAGGGTTTTAGCTGCCCTGAAGGAGCACTTTTCCCTCTCTGCGCTGACACATCCACCCCATTCGCTCTCAGAGCAGGTCTGCTCTTGACATAGTGGTCCGAGAGTTCAGCAGCCTCTTGCACTGTTTTGGGATCTCGGTCCTCCAGCCAGGTTTTCAGCTCTGCTGGGCATGCCCAAAAAAACTGCTCTAACAATATAGCATTTTCAATTTTATCCACAGAGTTTGCTTCAATTCCTTCCCACCAACATTTTAAAAACTGACGTAGTTTCATGGCTAGCTCCTTGTAGCTCATGTCAGGGCTTCTCCTGAACTTACGGAATTTAGCTCTAAATGCTTCTGCAGTTAAATCAAACTTTTTTTAAAAGTGCAGCTTTAAGTTTGCTGTAATCATTACTGTCCTCATTGTTCATTTGACCCAATGCATCCCGAGCTTTTCCAGTAAGTAGCGGGGATAGCTGGAAGCTCCAGGACCCTCTAGGAATTTTTGCCTGAATACAAACTTTTCAAAGGAATTTAAAAAGGCATCCATATCCTCCCCATCTTTAAATTCAGCTGTCAATATGGAATTTAATTTGTAACCCAGTCCTGTAGTTCCAGTTAAACCCAAGCCACTTACCTGCTCTGTTGCTGATGGTTGGAGTTGTAGCTTCTCCAGTTCATGTTGCCTCTGGCGCGCATGCTCTTCCCGGTCAGCCTCTTGCTGTTCATGCTCCACTTCTCACCGTTCTCGCTCTGCTTCTTGCCGTTCTCGCTCCACCTCTCGCTGAAGTTGTCTCTCTCCTCTCTGGAACTCCAGCTCCATTCGGCGCAACTCAATCTGCAGCCTGATTGCTTCTGGTTCCAGAATGCTGGTGACCTTCCCCTGCTGCTGTGGCCGTTCGCTTGCACTTGCCCTGCTGTCCTCTTCACCAGATCTGGACACTGCACTGGCTGCTGGCCCCTCCACACCCAAGGTTTGGTTCTCTACAGTCACAGTCTGTGACTCGATGCTGTGGGCATCTGCTGCCATCAGGGCATCTATGAGGTTCTGCTTGTTGGCTTTGTCCTCATACTGGACTCCTCTGTCCTGGCACAGTTGCCTCAAGTAGTCTGCCGTGTGCCCATTGTAGTTGGAAGCCATCTTCTTCCCTAACTATGGCTACTCTAACTTGCACTTTAGGAAAAAAAAACAGGTAGGCACTTTGACTGTAAGCAAAATGATATAGTTTTGTTTCTTTAAAAAAAATCACTGCCTTCTTTTGCAAGTGAGCTGTACAGTATTAAGCTGACACACTGAACAGTTAAAGCTTGTGTTACCAAATTTTTCACACCGCTGCCAACCAGATCTTTCACAAACACACTCCGCAGGTCAGGCCCTCTGCTCCCACAGTACCAACCTCAGAGCGCAATAGTGTGAACAGGTAACAGACAGGGTAACCCTCCTGTCTGCTTTTGGGTCCAAATCACCTTTAGTCTCAAGTTCTGGAGGGATTCAAACTGTGAACCTTATGCTAGTGTACCCAAATGTACAGGCTCAGATACATACCCTCTTCAGGGATTGTTGTACAATCTTTCACAAGGGGCAGCCAGCCAGGCTTCCAAAATGAACCCTTTTAACTGTATAAGAGACCTTAGGTATATTTGTACCTTTTTACTCAAGCTCAGTAACACCATCAAACTGTTGAACAGTTTTGTCAGACTTAATCTCCTATACGTTACATGCAAAAAGAACTGACAGACAACCAGGCAGTCTTTCAAAGAAAAGATACTTTGCTAAAAGATGATAAAATATGAAAAATGTAAACACAGAACAATATATCAAAGAGTTCACAATCACATAAAAGAACAAGGGAAAATTACAAAGCAAAACTCCTAGCACAATATATTTAGATGTGTTTGCTATCTAAGGTATTACCTCTAGAAGTGCGTTTAAAGTTAGATCAGAGAGCTGTCTGTCTCTGGAGTCCCAAAATGATATGACATACATTTCAGACTCAAGTATCAGTTTAAACTCTGTGTCTCCACGCCCCTTCTGTGAGTCATTTAGCTCCTCCTCCTTTTAGAATATAGAAATGCAAAAAATGATTTCCTATTAGGAATTATTTTAAATAAGGTGCCATCAGAAGAAAAAAGACATTTCCTATATATAACTCCTTAATTACACATGTTTCCTTTAAATTTAGCAATCCCACACTGGCACCAATGTGTTAAAAAGCTAACAGGAATCAGCCCAATGATGTCCTTTCCTGATATAATAAAATGTATATTTAGTTTCCAACTTCAAAAGCATGAAGTCATAAAAAGGCCATAAAATGCAATTTCTCAAGGAAGTTAATTACATTACAGAGCTCTCCTTATCAGTGTAATACATCCTGTAATTTCAGCTGCTGACACTTTGTAATTTAAAAGGGCCAAATGTCACAGATTGACATTTCATATACTGACCATTTATTTATAATACCAATATCATACAATAATCATAACCAGCTGGCTAAGTGTCACAACCCCTACAATAGGGCAGTGGTTTTCTAGAGAAGAAGAGTTTGAACGCATGGAGAAAATAACATACACACTCAGGTTGGAATCTGAAAAGTCTGTAGATATGTGGCGCCCCTGGCATTCTAGCTTAGTAATCCAATCAGCAGAGGAGATTGCTGCTGGTGGATATGATGGGGAGGGGGGCAGGGGGATGGGTTCCTAGACATTAGGTTACAGCTCAGATTTAGACCCACTGAAAAATCTATTTATGGACCTATTAACACAAGTAAGAGGGCAGAGAGGGAGTTGTGCCAATTAGTTTGTTTTATTTATTGTTAACTTTTTCCTTTACTAAGCTATTAGGTTTGCCAGGACATGGTAATGTTAAGTAAACTTCCTATTTTTCTCTTAGTATCAGATGTTTCATAATGTGATACTTGAAATGTTTGGAAACAACTTTCAGGTTCAGATGGTTGAGCTATAATTGACTGAATATATCAATTGTGAACAATATGTATGAAATGTTGGAAATGTAACAAATGTTCTTGAGGTAATATTCACAATTACTAATAAAATATCACTGAGTTAAAAAAGTTCCTGAAAAGAATGAACAAGGTAAACATTAAGGAACTGTTAAACAGGAATAGCAAATCTAGAATACAGGGACAGGCATGGAAGCTGGCAGAAGGGATATTCCATGCCCTTGGCAGGATGGGGCAGGAGGAGGTGAGGGACCTCAGAAGTGGAGGCCCTAGGAAGGGAGGGGCATACCTCTCAAGTGTCCCTCATTATGAGGGACATCCCTCATTTTACCCTGTAAAATTGCTCTGTCCTTCATCCGTCCCTCATGGAAAAGGTGCTGCCCATACAGAGAATGTGCTGTAAATTTAGACTTTAAAGCAGACATTCTTAACATTGTAAAACAGGAAATCAAAAATAAACTTTGTACAAGTAAACACTATGATTTTCACAGTGTTCTGAGCTTGTACCTCCATGTTCGAAGATTTGTCCCTCATTCTGAGGGTCTGTGTCCCTCATTCTCCCACATTTTGGGTGTCTAAAAATGTCCATGTCCCTCATTTCAGTGACAAAAGGTTGAGAGGTATGGGGAGGGGAAAGCCCCCAGCCTAAGAGAAAGCAGCTGCTGCTGGTGAGGTACTCTTACTAGAGGAATAGATTTGGGAGTGGAGCATGAAAAGGATGGGAGGAGTAGTGTTTTAGATAGGAGGGACAGGGAGTGTATCCAGAGGATCGCAAGGGCAGCAGGAGCCAGGAGGGACCTAGGCGTCATTGTCTATTTGGGGAAAAATAACCTGTCAAGGGATAAGGTAGGGGTAGTGTAGGGTAACTTCAGGGAGTTGGGGAAGGGCCTTGAGCAGGTGGTATGCATAGTGGCTTTTTCTGAGCTGTCACCTGTGTATGGCCAGGAAGATGCAAGGGTATTCCACGCCAGGGCATGTTATGACTGGTTGAAGACATGGTGCATGGAGGAAGGCTTCAGCTACAGTGGTTACTTGGGTCCATCCTGGGAGAATATGGACCTCTATAAAAGAGATGGCCTGCATCCTTCCAGGAAGGAGAGCACACTTCTAAGTGAGAGGTTTAAATGCTACTTGGGTGAGCATTTAAACTAGCCAGGGGGAAGCAGTAAAACAAAGGAAGATAAGAGTTGCCTCTCTGGGTGATGGAGCAGCAGGGAGGGCGGACCCAGAGGGAGAACCCCCCCCCCGGGCAGGGGCACAAGAAGGTAGGGATGGGGACAAGACAGAATAAAAGGGGGGAAACTCAGGTAAGCAGGGGTAGAGGAATGAAGGAGACGAGGAATGAGGAAGTTAGAATGGTACAGCGTGGTTTAACATTAAGACAAGAACAGAGGCTAACCACACAAGGACGAGGGTCCTGGACTTTAGGAGGGCGGATTTTAATCCAATGATTGATTGGAGAAAACATGTTTACTTATCCATCATTGCAGCTGGGAAAAACAGACCTGCTGCTCTCTTCAAATTGATGAGATTCTTAACTCTGACTCTATTCATTTTCAGATGGAGCCCAGTTCAGTGGAGAGAAGCGAGTGGTTTGCTGATTTTTTTTTACTAAGATTGTGGAAATAAGGTGAGATATCTCTTCCGCTGGTGCTGGTTACCAGTGCAAAGAGTCGAGGTGACTGAATCTCAGGTACAGTGGTTTGACTTTCAACCAACTGATTATGTAGAAATTTGCCAGGTGCTGTCAGCCAATCCACCTACATCTTAAACGAGGCCCCCTCCTTTTTGTTTAAGGCAGGTTGGCAGATGCTAGTTCCTGATGTAACCACCCAGTCCCCTGGGGTTACTAGAATCCCATCAGTGCCAGTGCTAGGTAGGGAAGGCAGCTGGTAAATAACTGGTTAAATGGGTTTTTCCAGGGGCAGTCTCCTATTTTGATCCAGGACTCTGGGCAACCACATTCCATCCCTAGTTTGGACTCTTTAGGGCTTTCCACCCCCTAAATGTGTTGTATAAATAGCTTCTTTCCATTTTTTATTTTTGTACTTTGATAGAAAAATGTTTTTTGGGGTTCTCTAGTATTCAGGTAAAGGTTTAGGCACTGTGTGGTATGCAGAATATATTTTTGTGTTTTCTTCTCTTACAGGCGTTCCTGAGGAATAAAAGAAGAGGATGTTAGAGCTCAGCTGAGTTCCCCTTTTCTTAGAGTTTTAGGACTGTCTGTGGTTAACAGGATGTTAACATGTTTTTCCTTTCACAGGTGTGAGGTTGTGGGGAACATTTGGGGAAATGTAATGCATTTGCAATGTGCTGTTTCCTTGTTTTGTTTACAGGTACCCTGGGAGCTTGGAGGGAGGTTTCCTGGTGGGCAGCCTGGTCATATAGATTTTCCCTAGAGGGCTAGAGGGATAGACAGGTTGTCATCCTGACCTGCAGTAAGGACCCTCAGTTCTGGTCTATTAGGGCATGCTTCAAGCAGCCTTGGAGCCACTGAATATCCATTGATAGATTGTAGTATAGGGGCTGACTTTTCATCAGCTGGCCTCTGGGCCTTTAGTGTTGCCTGCCTGTGCCTGGCACATGGTAGGGGAGAAGTAGCGCTACCTCCCTGTAGGTAACACAGAGGGTAGGATGGCTTGGTGCCGGGTAGAGAAATGACTGGGGACAGTCATTTACCAGGCTAGGGGTGAGTGTAACCACCCAGACCCCTGGGGCTACTAGAATCCTATCAGTGTCAGTGCTAGGTAGGGAAGGCAGCTGGTGAATAACTGGTTAAATGGGTTTTTCACCTACTGACTCTCTGTTTACTTGGTCTCAGCTAAGAGGAGAGAGATTATGTCATTTAGAACTCTCGCAGCAGCATAAGCCATGGCAGCTGGCTGTGAGTGAGGAGTTTTAGAATCTTGGGCTAGTTCTGTGAGAGCAGTTGTAGTGAGCAGTTAGAGGAGTGAGAGCTGCATTGTGGGCTCTGAGAGGAGAGCCTGTTTTCTCACCCTAGTGCTGACAAACATCTGCTTGCCAAGAGAAGTGGTGGAAACCATTGTTTAGAGCAGGAGTTCCTGATTTTCCATCCCCAGAGAGATGGAAAGGACTGCCAGAATGGATCTGAGGGGCTATCCCCTATTTTGATCCAGGACTTTGAAGCTGCCTGTTTGTTTTCCAACTGTGAGCAATCTGACAGTGTGCCTCCCAGAGGAAAGTACCTGTTTTTGGGGTGTTCTCTCTAATAAAGGGACATATATACCAGTTCTGTGCCAAGTTGAGACTGTTCTCATGTTTTTCAAAGTTGGCTGTCAATCGTGGGGCCCCAGAGAGAGACTTGGCACATTGTTCAGGACTTTAGTTCTACACTCAGAAGTAGTGTTTTCTTATGCAGGATGTGAAAGTCATTCCAGGATGCGTATTTCTAACTGTTTTCCAGAAGTTTTGAGGTGTAACTCTGAAAGAATGGCTGGATATGGATGTGGAAGTAAAAGGTGGGCAGCCCCCCATCTGGAGTGACCAGTTCTGCAGTACAGGTTCAGTAAGGGTGCCTGGTTATTCAGGTCATGGTGGCCAATGCCTGAAGAGAAAGTTTACCCTCTGGTGTGGGTTGTGCTTAATTTGAGCACCAGTGTGCTCTGTCATGGCCAGTTGCCACATTGCCAAAAGTTAAGTCCTATGCTATATGGGAAATATGCTCAGTTGTGGCCAGTGCCACTAGAAGAAAATGTGTGTTTCAGCTGAGGCTGTTGCCGCTGAAGAGAATTCAAGGTCCTATGACATATGGGATATGTAGAGATTCTGTCCGATTCAGATTTCTGTTGTTCTGCCATTGTCTTGTGCCATAATGTATAAACCTTGGGGGTCCACCTTTGCTTTAGTGTACCATCTTTGGAATAAAGTCACACTCTAGAACCCCAACCTGGTTTGGACATTCATGTTACTATTTCCTGTGTGACATTACTGGATACCCCTCCAAAAGTACAGACCTAGCATAGCCCTAGGCAAAAGTTATCTCCTCAGGACCTAGGTTTATTTAGTCATTTGTAGTTTTGCTTTTGAACACCCCCACCCCTTTCTGAGCTCTAGAAATGGCGAACCTGGTATACATTCCCAAGGCTAGGGATGGTACTGATTGTTCAGAGTAGTTTGGTGCCCAGTCAAGGGTTCCAAGGGGTTGTTTACTGTGTAAAGTAGTGGGGGGGGGGGTTACATTGAGTTTGTGGAGATTGTGAAGTCCTCTCTGAGGGAGGGTGTCTCCCCTTACCCCCTTAAAAAGGCTATTGAGAAGCGCCTCCTAAAAAAAGATACATTTAGATTCAAACACTCTCACAAACTACAGGTTTATCTCTAACCTTCCCTTTTTTGGGAAGGTTATTGAGAAAGTGGTGGTGGTGTGCTTGATGGAACACCTGGAGAGTTTCAAACTCTATGAGCCTCTCCAGTCAGGTTTCCAGTCTTGGCACAGCATGGAAACTGCTCTGGTTTGGGTCATGAATGATCTGCTGCTGGCAAAGAATCGGGGAGAGCTATCTATTTGGTTCTCGTTGATCTGTCATCTGCATTTGATACTGTGGATCATGTGGAGTTGGTCAAGTGCCTGAGGAGTTTCTGTGGTTTGTCTGGCACAATTTTAAACTGGTTTGGGCCTTACATGGAAAATCACCACCAGACTGTAGTGCTGGGAAACTGCCACTCTGATTCTTTTCTAGTCATGTGCGGCATGCCTCAGGACTCGATACTTTCCCGTTTGTTGTTTGCAGTCTATATGCTTCTACTGGGAGATGTGATCTGAAGGTTTTGTGCGAGTTTTCACTGCTATGCAGATGACACTGAGCTTTACCTTTCGTTTAGACCCAGACAGAGTAATCCGATGGCTGCGGTTGAGAGTGCTGTCTCAGAGATCAGGGACTGGATGAGTGCCAGTTGGCTGAGATTCGACCCCCAAAAAACTGAGTTGCTTCTGGTGGGCCCAGACTGCCTGATATGTGCAGAAAAGAATAATTTTATTGTCCCAGTTATTAATGGGATAGAGCTGCAGATAAAGGATGAGGGTCACAATCTAGGTATGATTTTTGACAGCCAACTAACTTTAACTTCACAAATTTCTGCTGTCATTCATAGTGGTTTTAGCACTTAAAGAATATATCTAGATTGCATCCTTTCTTTGACCAGCGTGACATGCGCACACTAATGCAAGCTTTCATTATCTCATGAATTGACTATTGCAATGTGCTCTATATTGGCCTTCCTCCTACTCAATATCGACGACGCCAACTGCTGCAAAATTCAACAGCCAGGTTAAGTGGAACTTCAAGACTTGATCATATTACTTCCACTTTGTGAAGTTTACACTGGCTGCTGGTAAGTTGGCATTCTGAATTGACATTTTTTCTGCTGGTTTATAATGCCATAAATGGACTGGGCCTCCTCTACATCTGTAAGCTGCTTACAGCCCACCAAGATGATTCTCAGGGCAGCAGAATTCTTCGCTTGGAATTCCAGGTACTTTTAATTGCCTCCTCAGTGAGATTAAAATCTGCTGGGGACCAAGCATTCTTTGTTGCAGCCCCAAGGCTATGGAATACTGTTTGGAGTTTAATGCATTCTGCACCAACAGTTGAACATTTGAAATCCAAATTCAAGACTTGGCTGTTTAGACAGGCCTTTTGTGGTGATTGATAGGTACTGGTGATTCAATACTGTTGATTATAATTGATCTGAGATGTATTGTTATTGTGATGTTTACTTGTTTGATTATGAAGAATTTAGAACTCTGGAAAGGCACTATATAAAGGATAATGGCTGGGAATCAGATGATAACCACGCTGTAATCACCTCGAATGATTGCTAGGGCAACTTGATAAACCCCGAGAGTGCAGCTCGAGAGGTTTACTGTTGCCCTTAGCAACCACAAGAGGTGATTTCATGCTTGGTTATCACCCGATTTCCAGCCATTATTTTTTATAGTGTATGGTAAAAAAACATTGAAAAACACAATAAGAAAGGCATTTGACTCTATTTGCTTTTACCATAGATCAACAATAGGAGCCTTTGAGATGGTTTGCCACAGCAACATTTATTGCAGTTACAAATAATTATTTCCAAATATGCTATTAGAGAAACACAATTTAAATATTTGTAATGTTATCACCGTAGACATTTTTAGAAAGGAGACAGTCCATTTCTATGCCAGGTTCAAGGGTTACATTTTTAAAACAAATAAACAAATCCAGTTGGTCGCTGGTGGTCACGTGGTTTATGGGATGCGACGTTGCGTCTTGTTCTGAGGCCCAAACAAACGAACATACGGGGTGAATTTCACATACTGCAGGTCACGATCCAAGACAGGAAATCTACAAGGAGAACAGAAAATATTAGGGATATGCGCCAATCTACAAGGAGAACAGAAAATATTAGGGATATGCACCATCAGCTAAGATTAGGTTATGATTTTAAAATATTTCATTAAAGAGCTTTTTACTTACTAATCTTAGTCCGATGAAGAATTGCGGATTATTGCCAATCTATGTCTCTTTTGTGGACCACATTGATTGTGTAAATTGATTGTTATTCCCACTCCAAAAAGGTTGAAGTTAATTCCAAGGTCACTGAGAGGGGTTCTTACATCTGGGACTGTTGAATGCTCAGTTTGGGTGATTGATATTGAAGCAGCAGAGGTACTGGCAGTGGGGAAGAGTGTTCTCAGAGTGACTTTGAGCACCGAGAATAGTTGAGATCTTTTTTTTGTTTGGCAGCACTAAGATAGCTGTAATTATCTATTGACTGGAGCGACTTGTGTCCGGAGACTTGCTGGACTTCAGTTGGGGGTATGTCACTGTCGACAAGGCACTGAATTGAAATTTTGCGGGTTGAATGGTTTGTTATGCACTTTTCTGTGGGGAGCCCTGCTAAGTTTTTGATTGAGTTTGTTATAGAACGCATTTTGTTCTCACCAAGTGGGATACTTCTGAACCAAAGGGAGGTGCTTGGATTAAAGTTTATGTTTGGGGTTAAGTATAATGGGGCATTGGGGGTTAACAGATGGTGGTCTCTGCTGCCTGTATAATTTGTAAGCAGCGATTGGTTCTCTTTCCGGAAAAGCTGAGTTCTGATACATTCTTGGTTTGACTGTGCGTGTATCTCTAGGGTTTTCTCCGGCACGTGTTTTTGTCTGCCTCTCAGAATACTTTATGTACTCCTGGTCATCTCTGTCTTTAAGCAGGCTCAAATCAGACCATCTGAGGCTATAATGCTCTGCCGTTCTAAGTGCAAAATATAGCCCATTGTTAAAGAAAATCATATTCATTAGAGCAATTGGGCTGCGGAGGCCAAGGGTTCAAGTCTGGTACAGTTTATCTATGTCAGTGGGTGTTAGAGCATCAGCCCTGTTAGGTTTGCTGCCTTTACCTTGTTTCTTTAAATATTTCTGCTTGGCAGCTAACGTTGTAAGTGTTTCTTTGAAATCAGAGGTGTTGCCATGGAAAATTGAGTGCCCATATTTGTTGTTTATTAGATATCTGTCTATGCTGCCCAGGATGCCCCTTAGTGCACTTGGCTCGTAATCTGAACCATCATTTCATTTAATCTTGTAGATTAATTCAGCTACATGCGTGTCAAGATCATCTACTGGCATTTCGGTGATGCAGCGCTGCTCCTCCACATCTGCGAGATACGATTTTAACAATTTTATGTCTGACTCTGTTTTTTTGATCATCCGTTTGTTCTCTTGCTCATCGATGAAGTGCCTGCGGTCAGAGAAGTCACTAATTTTTACGTCTACTGCCACCATTTCAATCGCCTGTCTTGGTAAACGTGAACTGCCGGTAATGGAATGTGTTTTTAAAATTGTTTCCCAAGAAAGGTGGTCACGATCTGTGGGGCTGGAATCTTGCAACATTTATGCGTTCCTTTTTGTTAGGTCACTGCTTGGACGTTCCAATCTGTGGTTAACAACTTTAACATTCTGAACAGTGGCATAACAAGGCTGTGTTACTGCTGATTATGGTGGTTAATAGGGGCTTGCCATACATTATATAAATAGCTCTCTCTGTCTCTCTCTCTCTCTCTCTGTCTCTCTCCCTCTCTCTTATCTCTCTGCCTTAAAGAAATGGGGGACTATCTCAGAAACTGCCTTGAAAGTGAAGCCAAGGAGGGCTGAAGACACAGTGGGCAAAAACAAGGGAGTGTATAACTATAGCAACTAATGTCCGTGAAGGAAATGAGTAAAAGCAGAAGGAAAAAAGAGACCATTATGGTTCTCCAAGGAAGTGGCAATGTGATGAAAGAAGAAAGGGTGGCATTCAGGAGGTGTATAAGGAAACAGAGATGGTGGAAAACAGGGAGGTATACCTAGTACTAAGCAGAGGGGAGCAGGCAGTGTGGTGAGGGGAGCAAAGATGCAGACAATAAAGAATGATCAAAGGAGGCATTAAGGGGGTTAAGACTTTCTTCAGATACATACGTGAGAAGAGGAAAGCAAGGGGAGGGATAATGAGGTGGGGGGTTGTGCAGAAGAGGACCAAGAAAAGCAGACATCCTAAACAGTTACTTCTGCACAGTCTTCATAGTGGAGGGAGGGGAACTTACCACCAGTGAGTAGCAGGAAGTGTGTGTGTGTGTGTGTGTGTGTGTGTGTGTGTGTGTGTGTGTGGTGGGAGGTAGACATAAGTCCATTTTCAGAGGGAAAAATCTGAAAGGGACTTGCAGCTCTGAAGATGGGCAAAGCTATGAGACTGGATGGGATACACACAAGGATTCTGAAGGAACTCGGGGATATGATGTCTGCCCAACTGATTAGCATTGTTCAGCAGATCACTTGAAGCAGGCATGGTTCCAGAGGAATGGAGAAGAGCTGATGTAGTCCTACTACATAGGAGCAGCAGCAGGAAGGAGGCTAGCAACTATAGGCCGGTCAGTCTTACTTCAGTGGTGGGGAAGTCAATTGAAACCCTGATAAAGGAAAGACTTGTAGAGTATCTTGAATCCAGTGGGCTATAAGACCAGAGGCATCATGGATTCATGGGGTGGGTGGGTGAGTGGGGGGGTCATAACAAACAAATATGATAGATTTCATTAACTGGGTAACCACAGAAATAGATCAGTGGAGGCAGCTGGACTTCAGCAAGGCCTTCAATACTGCGTCATACAAGAGGTTGATAAAGCAACTGAACAGCCTGGGGGTGGGATCCAAAGTGGCGAACTGGATTAGAAACTGTCTAATAGTTTGGAGACAGAGGGTAGTGATAAACGGCATTTACACAAATGATGGAAGAGTGACCAATGAGGTGCCACAGGTCTCAGTACTGTGAGCAGTCTTTTTTTATTGTCTTCATAAGTGACATTGCTGAAGAACTGGAAGAGAAGGTATGCCTTTTGCATATGATACCAAAATCTGCAATAAGGGTGTACTCTTAGGTGGGGGTAGAGAGAATAGTCAGGGATGTGGGGAAATTTGAGGAGTGGTCAAAATCATGGGAGTTGGGGTCCAATCAGTGCCAAAAAGTGCAAAATCATGCACCTAGGCATAGGAACGCAGGCCACGAATATAGGATGGAGGGGTACTGATAGTCACTAAACAGGAAAAGGACCTTGCAGTTATCATACTAACATGCTAACATACTAAAACGCCAGCAGAATAGGCCTAACGGTCTTTCGTGTCTGCTCGTTTGGTCAGTCCCCAACCTGGGTGCTGACCTTGCTGTCCCCCTCGCCTTCTCTGGCTTCTCCCTTCCCAGTTCCGGATATTCTTGCTGCATTGGATTTTGCTTCCAGAACCCTTCCCCTGTACCTGTCCCAACCCCTCTTGAACCCCTCCACTGTCTCTGCCTCCACCAGCCCCCTAGGCAGTGCATTCCATGGCTCCACCACCCTCTCAGTGAAGTAGCACCTCCTCCTTTCTCCCCTGAATCTTCCACCCTCCAGCTTCCACCCATGCCCTCTAGTGGTCCCTTCCTCCTTCCTTCAAGCACCCGACTGTTCCTCCCTATTTACCCTCTTCATGTACCTAAAGACCTCTATCATGTCCCCGGTCCCTTCTCTCTTCCAATGTGTACATATTTAGCTCTTCAGCCTCTCCTCATAGGTCCTATCCCCAAGCCCCAAATCATTTTGGTTGCCCTCCTCTGGACCCTCTCCAGGAGGTTAATGTCCCGCTTAAGTGTGGCCTCCAAACTGCACGCAGTACTCAAGGCTGGCCTCACCAAGCAGTTATACAGAGGGAGTATCACTTCCCTCCTTCTGGAGGTGATCCCCCTAGCGATGCATCCCAGCATCCTGTTGGCCTTGGCTGCTGCCCTCCTACAAGTCTCAGAATTGTTCATCTTGACATCCACCACCACCCCCAGGTCCCTCTCAGCCATCGAGACTTGTAGCATTCCCCAGGGTGTACACTTGGCCTGGGTTTCTGGCCCCCAGGTGGAGTACCTTGCATTTCCCTGCATTGAACCTCAGCTTCCACTTTCTAGACCATCTTTCCAGAGCCTCCAGGTCCCCCTGTAGGGCCACCCTCCCCTCCTCCCCATCCACCACCGCCCCCAGTTTTGAGTCATCTGCAAAGAGACTCATCTCACTCCTGATTCCTGTCCTTATGTCAGATACGTAGGCGTTGAACAGAAAGGGCCCAAGGACTGATCCCTGTGGGACCCCACTAATGACCCTCCTTGGGGATGAGACTATCCCACCAACTACGACCCTCTGGGTCCGGTCCTGGAGACAATTGCCTATCCATCTAATCATCTGGTTCCCCACCCCCATTTCTCCCAGCTTATCCAACAGGCCCACGTGAGGAACAGAGTCAAATGCCTTGCTGAAGTCTAGAAAGAGGACATCCACTGGTCTACCCAGGTCCAAGGCACTTGTCACCCAGTCATAGAACTCCACCAGGTTTGTCTGACACGATTTCCCCGGGATGAATCCATGCTATCGTCCAGGCACCCAGACTTATCCAGGTCCCCCCTAGCTCTCTCCTTGACAACGCCTCCATCACCTTGCCCACCACCAAGGTCAGGCTGACAGGCCTGTAGTTCTCTGCCACCTCCCTTGATCCCCTTGTGGATAGGCACTATATGCGCCACCTTCCAGTCTTGGGGCACCCACCCGTCCCTCAGAGAGATGGTGAAAAGCTCTGCCAGGGGTTTCGCCAGGACATCTGCAAGTTCCTTCAGCACTCTGGGATGTAATTTATCCAGCCCCGGTGCTTTCTCCGTCTTAAGGGAGCTGAGGGCTTCCCTCACTCTCTGCTGTGATTTCCACTTCTGGTACCCCTTCTCCCTGCTTAGCCCTCCCCCCACCTGCCAGTGATGCCTCCCCCTCTCCATATCTGATGACCTCAAAGTGGTAGGGGAGTGTGGGAAAGCAGTTGGTAGGGTTAGTGGGATGCTGGGGTGCATAGGGAGGGGTGTTTCCAGAAGGAGGAGGGAGATGATGTTGCCACTCCATTGTTCGCTGGCAAGACCCTGACTGGAGTACTGTGTCCAGTTTTGGAGGCCTCACATCAGAAGAGACATAGACAGGGTGGTGGCAGTTAAGAGGAGGGCAACTAAAATGGTAGTGGGGTTGCACGAGAAGCTGTATGAGAAGAGACTAAGGGATCTCAACATGTACACCCTGGAAGAGATTTAAGAATCGGATTTACAACCTTTGAGTCAAGGACTCATTTACAAAGGCACCTCGTCACAGGTAGGGCAGACAAGTAAAACAGTGTGAGGTACAACAGGGTAACATAAAGGTGCAGGATACATATAACAATAAGAACACATTGTTGCAAGGAACAATAGGCATTGTTGCATAAAGTGGTCACTAGTTATATAGAGTAGCAGTCCTGGGGACATTGTCAGGCAGTATTGTAGAATAGCAGTCAACCGGACATTGTCAGGCTAGAAGAGTGGTGCACGGATATCATGCCATCACAGTAAAATTAGTGGCAGTTACAGCTTCAGGCATCTAAGAGGAAATTCCGGAGGGCAGATTTAAAATGGGCCAGGTTTGGTGAGATTCGTGACGGAGGGCGGGAGGGAGTTGAACCATGTGGGGGCATGGTAGTGGAAGGATCATTGGGCTAAGGAGGTCTTGGTACAGGGCATCTGGAGGGTGGACTTGACTGCACTCTGGGTGGAAACAACTGGGGATGCACGCTGCAGGGATGTGGCAACCCCTGGGGGTGATAGGCCTAGCAGGGATTTTTTGGCAAGTAGGCAGGTTTGGTAGCGCAGGCGTTTGTCGAAGGTGAGGAGGTTGGCGGTTGAATAGAGCAGACAGGTATGAGTCCGATGGGGTGCGCCAATCAGGAGCCTGCATGCCTTATTTATTGAGGTCTGAATTTTAGTGAGGGCGGAGTTGTCAGCCACGGCATAAATAGGAAGGCCGTATTCTACTAAGGACAGAACGGAGGAGTTGATGGCCAGACGGAGGGCGGTTTGGGGGAGGCAAGCTTTATGTCGATAGAGGAGTCCGATCTGAGAATTTATAGCTGAGGACAAGGTATTGATGTGCATGTGGAAGGTAAGTGCTGAGTCAAAGGTGATGCCCAGGTATTTGTAGGATGACACCTGCTCGAGAAGGTGTGGATTACTGGGGAGAATGTGGAGGGGGTATTTTTGGTCTTGTTCTAGTGATGAGAAAAGAGCATGGATTTTGTCTTCTTGAGGTTAATGACCAGCCGGTGGTCAAGGAACCACTTTTCAGCCTGGCTAAATGTAAGTTGTAGGGATTTCTGTAGTGATGCGGGGTCTGGGTGGGAGGCAATAAGGACAGCATTGTCGGCATAGAGGAGTATACTGCCAGAGCAGGTGTTGGGGAGGGCGTTGAGAAAGATGCTGAATAGAACAGGGCCCAGGATGGAACCTTGGGGGACCCCAGAACGAACGGGCCGGGAGTTGAATAGGCTACCGTTAACCTTTACACACTGGGATCGGTTGCATAGGTAACTGGTGAACCAAGCGAGGGGGCCAGGGGAGAAGCCAAGTTGATGGAGGAAGTCAAGTAGGAGGAGGTGACAGACCGTGTCAAAGGCCTTGGAGAGGTCAATGAACACGGCTCCCGCGATGTGACCAGAGTCAAGAGCCAAGTGGAGAAGGTGGGAGAATTCCAAGAGGGCTGTGGTGGTGCTATGCCCAGGACGGAAACCATGCTGTTCAGGACACAGCAGGTCATAATTGGCTAGGCACTCGGAGAGCTGTGAAACCACTATTTTTTCAAGCACTTTAGAGAGTGGGGGGAGAATGGAGATAGGCCTGAAGTTACTAGGGGAAGTCCTATCCCCACTGTTGTGGATTGGGGTGATTTCGGCAGTTTTCCAGGCACTAGGGAACTGGCCCAGACATAGTGACCTGTTTAGGAGGTCAGTTAGCGGGATAAGCACTGTGTCCAAGACTAACCGGAGGATCCTGGAGTCCAGGGGATCATAGCTGGGGTTATTGCTGGCTAGGGCATTTTGTAGGTGAGGCCTGGCTTCAAGGGGGGATACAGTGTGAAGGTAGAGAGAGGGGTGATCCAGGGTGGGAGGGGTGGTGGCTGGGATAGGGTTGAAGAAGTGGTTTGGAAGGACTGAGCTAAGATCTGAGAAAGCTGTATTGAAGGCCTCAGCTACGAGGGGAGGATCGGAGGTGATAGTACCGTTTATGGCAATTTGAGAAGGTGGGGGGGGCAGGATTTTCCATTTAGCTCCTTCATGTAGTCCCAGAAGGCACAAGACAAGCCCCAAGTGGATGCAAGTGAGGTTTGATAATGACCGGCCTTAGCCTGCCTTATGGCCCAGGTGCACCTATTATGCGCTGCATTTTAGGCTTGTCTGTCAGCCAGTTTGCCAGAGGCAATGGCAATATGCCAGAGATTGTCTCTTAGCTTCAATTTATGGATAAGGGAAGGGGAGATCCATGAGGCATTCTGTTTTTTGTTGTGGGGCCTAGTCTGGGGGGTATAAAGGTCACAGGCTTTGCTGAAAGCACTGGAGAAATAGGCTAGGGCAGAGTCAATATCTGTTGCAAGCCGGATAGGGGGCCAATCAAGCTGGGCTAGGTGCATTTTTAATTTACTGAGACCCCTCGGGGTGAAAGCGCCAACGGGCGGTGACCTGGGGCATTTGTTTCGGTGTGGGGATAACCAGTGACATAGGACAGGAGAGTGGTCACTAAGGGAGTCAGGCAATACATTGATGTCACTGATTATGGGGGGGCAGTTGGACAGAATTACATCAAGGAGGGTGCTGGAGCCATTTGACTGGTTGAATCTAGTGGGTGAGGTAACTAGCTGTGTGATATCTAGAGCAGCAAAGGAGTCCCTGATGTTGGAGGCAGGGGTACCCAATCAGTTGATATTGAGGTCACCTAAGATAAGCTGCTCTGCCGAGTGTGGGAGTGTGGTGAGGTAATTGAGGAGGGATTGGACAGCTTGACCCTGGTCCCTCGGGGATATGTAGGCGACAGTGAGGAAGATGGGGGTCCTGGCAGAGTTCGGGGTGACCTTAAGGGTGAGGGCCTGAGTGCTATGACTGAATTTGGGGGTTTGGGAGTGTGTGGGCAAAGAGGGTGTCGCGGAGAAAGACTGCGCACCCGCCACCTCATTTGCCTATACGGTCCTCCCTGAACAGTGTGTAGCCCGGGAGGGAGATGATAGAGTTGGGCGTGTTATCGGAGAGCCAGGTCTTGACTAGTGCTAGAATATCTGGTCTGTGTTGCACAACCCAGCACTGGAGCACGACGGATTTCTTTGGGAGGCTGCAAATGTTCATGGAAGCTATGTGGAGGCCAGTGCTTGGGGGGGTGGGGTGACTAGTTGCCAATGGCCCAGGGTTGGGGTGAACATTTCCTGAGAATAGAAGGAG
Organism: Neoceratodus forsteri; assembly: GCA_016271365.2. Taxonomy (NCBI): domain Eukaryota; kingdom Metazoa; phylum Chordata; order Ceratodontiformes; family Ceratodontidae; genus Neoceratodus; species Neoceratodus forsteri. Next base: position 1,202,202,621 of record CM057449.1, read on the forward strand.
TAGGGAGATTAGCCTGGTGAGAGAACTGTGGTGGCTAGTGCCCTTGGCTAGGTACTGATGTAAGGTCCTGCTATTTGTGGTGCAGGGGATGGGCAGGGAGCGGAGGGTAGGTATTGCAAGGAAGGGTGGGTCCAGGGTGTCCTAGAGAGGATGGGGGGAGGGGGGTATTTGGTGGTGGGTGCGGAGGAGTAACAGGGGTGGCCAGGGTGGGGGGGAGTTCAGTTGTGGGGTGGTAGCAGGGGGTTGGGTGCAGAGTGAGGGTATGCGAGTAGGGTGAGACATGGATTGAGCAAGAAAGGTAACTAAGAGTAGGCTGATAGTGATAGCCATAGTACCCACTGTTAATTTCTATTTGGGGTATAAGGAAGATAACAGACCTTCAGAGAGGGTGACTGCCACTATGGAGTAGTGGTAGAGTTGCTGCCTTTGGGGCCAGGGGTACCAGGTTCGAGACCTGGGGTGGGAGGAGGTTGTGGGACCTTGGTAGAGAGGCTGGTGTGATTGGTGAGTGGGCAGTGAAGATGCTGGAAAAGGGGGCTTGGAAGGGGTGAAACAGCAACTCCTAGTGGTAGTTCTGGGTAATTAAGGAGGCGAGGGAGACAGAGGGGGTGGGCAGAGGGGGGGAGACAAGGGGTAGAGAAGGGAGGAAGATTAAGGTGACAAGATGGTGTGAGGTACTAGGCAGGAGACTGGGCAATAGAGTGGCTGTGTGGGCAAAGTGCCTCCACGTAATAGAGGCAGGGGAAATGTAGAGAGGTTGGCTATAGACAGGGATGGCGTTCCCCCCCAGTGGCTGGAGAGTATAAGCTGCAAATGGGAAAGTGGGGACTTAGTTTCCAACAGTACAGGAAGTCTCGTGACAGGAAAAGGTGAATAAATGGTGAATAAATTGAGAGTCACAAAGATATGGATGCTGGAGGTAGCTTATTACCTCTTAAGGCGCTCGCTGCTGTCCTGCTCCAGGAGGGAGCTGTCTGTGTGTGGCCAGGCATCCTACTGACGAGGAAGGGGGACTGGTTGAGGCCTATATAGGAAGAGAGGAACAAAGGATCGCATTAGTATGCAGCGGGAGCTATTCTGTGGGGCCTGCTCCTTACTGCGCATGCGCAGACTGTTGGGCTATGTCCTGATTCCAGTACCGCGGTGCACATGCACAGAAATAAGGAAAGATGGTGATATTCACCACCGACAATGCTGAAACAAGTAGGCGAGCACAACTGATCAATTAACCCAGCAAACAGTGTAAAACAGTGTAACTGTACAAGCGAAATTAGCACAGATATGCAGTGCCCAGAAACAGAATAAATGCACATGATACGAGTCCTGAATGCCCCGCTGTACAATGTCTGGGAGATGAGAGCGAGACATGACATGAGACCTATAAGTATCTCACAGGGTTGAATGGTGCAGAGGAGGAATTTCTTTCAAATGAGAAAGAGCACCAGGACCAGAGGCATTTGATGAAACTGGTGGTGGTGGGGGGTTGTTTAAGAGAGATGTGAGGAAGTGATTCTTCACTGAAAGGGTGGTAGATGCCTGGCACAGACTACCAGCAGAAAAAGTGAAAGTGAAAACAGTGAGGGGTTTAAAATATGCGTGGGATTGACATAGGGGTGTATTAGAAAACAGGCGCAGGGGGAGGGTCCCAGGAGACCAGTTAGGGTCTGTGGAGACAGACTAGACAGGGAATATCTGAACAGACTGAGTGGGCCCAGCAGTCCTTTTTGGCCAACAAATTCTATGTTTCTATTCAGGAGGGACATGAGGGAATTATATTTTAGAGAGAGAGTGTTGTAGTTTGTATGGCGCCCAGAGCCTCTGGGATTGGGCGTCTTTTAAATAAAATTTGCCTTGCCTAGTAGTACACTTTATATTGTTCAAATTTGTTAAAAACACATATACAGCCAGCCCGGTGGCACTGAGGGCTGAGGTGCTGGACAGCACACCTCGCACCACGCCGGCGACCCGGGTTCGGGAACGAGCCTGGGTCATCGGGGGTTGGCAGGGGAGGAGAAGGATTGAGTGTTCGTAGGACTACTCTTCTTCTCTGGGGAGGGGGGTGAGCTGCCATTGGTGTGCTGGTGGCCTCTAGCGGTGGCTGGGGGTGATTGCAGGACACTGGCAAGACTTGGGGGACGTACTGGGGCCGATGCCCAGAAAGGAGTGAGTGCGGTAGCGTGCGTGCTTCTGACCACTGGCATCATTGCACACCACAGACATTGGGGAGAACAGGGGAAAAGGGCACCAGTCGTGGTGGCATGATGGCCGTCTCCGTGGAGGGACTTGCTCGGCGCCGAGGGTACGTGGCAGTACTGGATCCAGACCTGGTGGTAGAGCGTAGGGGGGTTCTCCACCTCCCCGCCACGGGGGGCAAGCCGCGGGGGTAGCTGCGGGACCCAAACAATGGAACTGAGGAGTCCTCGGGGATGGTGGCCAGAGACCTCAGGAGGATGTCTGACGTGTGAGAGGTAAGCAGAGTGGTGGCCCTGGGGAAAAAGTAATAACAAAAAAAAACAACAATACATATACAACATTAATACAACATAAATGTATACAAGAATAAAAACACTCAAAAGGTGCAGTTATACAACGTTTTTTAGGAAGTAATTGTTCTTGGACTGGCACACTGGTAGTGTTGCCACTTGTGATGCTAGCGACCTGAGTTTGGGAACGGACAGGGGTTGCCAGAGGGCCAGCCAGGGGGAGGTGGATTGAGTGGCCTATGCATGCTCTCTACCTCCAAGGGGGTGGGTCGCATCTGCAGTGCAGGGGTCCTGGCTGACCACAGGACATCCTGTCACTGGCAACCCAGCTGGAGCTGGTATTGGGAGGCATGCCGGATGTATGGTGTGCTTACGCCACAGTGTCATTGCACGTAACACCTTCAACAGTTACTGGAAAATGCCTGTTGGATGTGCTTACTGATGAGGCCCCGTTGCACCACCGCTACCGCGTAGCTGACCCGGGGGTCCTGCCTGGAGAACTTTCGTGGTGTCTGAAGGGGTAAGGGGGAACCCCAGTGGCCCTGTCCTGGGGGTAAGCCAGGGATGAACACTGGGTGGGATGGCCTTGTTGTCGTGGATGGTGGATGCGTACGCAGCAGAAGGGTCATTGGGGAGAGCCGTCCTGGCTAACAAAGTGCAGTAAGTAAAAAATTAAAATAAAGCAGTTCTACGAACTCTAAAAAGGTGTCGGGTGAAACTGTGACAAAGCTGGTTTCTCACATTCACTTATTAACATACATGAAAAATGTTTCCCACAGTAGGAAATAAGAAATAGGCATTAGAAAATGCCGTCCATCATGGCGGCACGTAAATCTATTTTTCAGAGGTACGGACCTTGGTTATCTTTATCTGTATATCTTAACAGAACAGATAATCCCTATACAGGCAGAAGTTTATGTTAATCAAAAAATGCCATGTCTATAGTCCTCCCTGGGGTGTGTTATGCAGACCCATTTTCTTTCTTTTTAATTACTGCGTGAAAGAATTTAGCTACTTGGTCAGCATCAGTGACTGTCACTGAATGTAGGAGGATAAACAAAATGTCATGTGTATTATTACAGTAGGTATGCAGCTGAATACCTGTGTTAATGCTTTCTCCAATTTTTGTGTAAGGGGCACTGAATCATGTGATGTAAAGTTTCCCCGTGTCCCAGTTTACAAGGACACGTTTGATATGAGACAGTGTCTAAGATTAAATCTTTGTTCTGTTTTTCCATATATTTTGTTGAAAAAAAGTTGAAATCTAATCAGCGTAATGGCTCTTCCTGCCTCAGGGTGAATTGATAGAAGTAAATAATCTTCTAAAGAATGTGTTATTTTATTTTCTCTAAACAATGCAGCACATTTCAGCTTTATAAAATGATTCATGTCTGGTGTTTGTGCTGATGAATATATTTGAGTTTTGATGAAGTTTATGTATGAGGGGGCAGTCGTTATCTTTCTGGTGTAATCTGTCCAAAGATGATAAAGGTTAATTTCCTTCAGATTTTTGTAAGGATTTAACCAGTTTGACAAACAATCTAAGTTTTTCTGTGTCTTTTTTTCCCTTGAGAAACAATAGAGGCAGTGTGTTAATTGCGTTGTTAATTAAATGTAGCCAATATCCTGGGAGACGTAATTTAGTCAGAAAAAGAAAATCTATTTTACTTCTGTTCTTATCATTAACATAGAAGTGGACTTAGGTACACGTAACAGAGCCTTGCAGTAGGGCTGCCCACTTAAGTTCTGGGTTCTGGTTCTAGTCTAGAACTATGCGAATAGTTCTAGGGTTCTAATCTTCTTTAGAACTCAAAAACTGAAACACGTTTGTGTATAGAACTGGAGAGAAAGAACAGATAATATTGAGAGAAGAAACAAATAAAAGGCCTGTCGTCACAGCCCAGCAGCAATATTGTTTCTCTGCACATGCAGGAGAGAGAAACACATTATGCCTTTCCAAGTGCTAATGCCAAGTGTCACAGTTCCGTGTTGCTACATCTGCATATGAGCAGCACATGCTCTCAGTGTCTCTCTCTACAACATTTTAGGATGTAATTCCCAATAAACAGTTTGTTTCATAGGCTGGCTTCTCCTGTTTTTGAAATGTCAGAACGAAAAAGACTTTTATTTAGTATTTAGAAACCTTAATACTTAGAACCCACGGATGTTCTAGTTCTAAATTAGAACTTGGACCCCCTAGGTTCTGAAAGGGCTCTAATCTTTTTTGAACTAGTTCTGAAAACCCTACCTTGTAGAAATATAGTAAGGGTTTTGCTATCGTATTATTGTATTTAGAGCCCCAGACTTCAGCACCGTATGGTAGCACTGGATTTATTTTTGCTGTATCCTGCTAGAAGTCCAGGACGGACTGAGTTGCCACCATAGTTATAATTACGTTCTCGAAGGCTTTTATGATATGTTAATGCTTTGTTGGCCTGTTGTTTCAAATGTTGGGTTCACATTCCATTATTGGTACATTGTACTTCTAGATATCTTTATGGGTTTGCTAGCTGTGTTTTGTTTTGGTTTTTTAAGAAAATTGGCTATTGTTTTTTTGTACCAAATGTAATTATCTTGGTTTTCTCTGAGTTAATATTTAACTCAGCTGCATCACATACAGCCTTAAAAGCATAAATACTTTTTTGTAGACCCTTCGGTGAAAGAGACATAATTACCATGTCATATGCATAAGCCAGTCTTGGATAAAGGTTATATCTTATTTTAGGAGAATTGAAAAACAATATTTTCATCGTAATGAAGCAATGAGTTCACGTAAATACTAAACAAGATGGGGGCTAAAAGACACCTTTATTTCACTCCACTGACACAAATGGGGCTGATAAATTACCTCGATCATCAAATCTGATTCAAGTTGTGTTGTTTTCATACAGTTGATAAATGGGTATATTATCACATGGTCTATGCCCAATGCAATAATTTATTCCCATAATATTTTTCTATTCAATGAATTGAATGCAGCTGAAAAATCCATGAAAATGGAATAAAGCTTCTTGTTTTAAATTACAGCCTTTTTCTATGTAATAAGACAAAAATATTGTCTATCACTAAAAAGTTTGCTTGAAAACCTCCCTGTGGGCCAGCTTGCTGGTACAGCAGTAGCGCTACCGCTTGCGGCGCTGGTGACCCAGGTTTGGGAGCAAGCCTGGGAAGTTGGAGGGTCAGCTGGGGGGAGGAGGATTGAGCACCCAAGGGGTGCTCTTCTCATCTGGGGAAGGAGGGAGGGACACCGCTCCTGCTGTAATGCCACCACCTGGGTGCACACAGGTGGAGGTGCAGTGAGGGCCCCCACGACGTGGGAGGACTGGACGTTGGCTGGGATCCAGAGTGGCATAACGTCTCAGCATGCATCTGTCTCCACAGACCCCCTTGGTGGCCAGTGTCCTCAGGGCATGGGGAGAAAAATGGAAAATGGCCCCATGGTTCACCAGATTACGGGGCTGGTGGGGGTGTGGTGCATACCTGGGTCAGAAGGAGGCCCAACACATGGTACAGGTGGGGGGGTAGTTCGCCCCCTGCTTTCCTGCCCGGGGGGGAACCGAGGCAGGATGAGGGCCAAGGTCTGGACCCGGAATTCGGGCCCCACCGCCAGTGCAGTCCCTGGAAGGTGAGCCGTGGAGCTTAGGGGGCATGAGCATAAACAAAAAAAACCAAAAACAAAAACCCTACCTGTGCTTGAGCCATAATTTGGTTAATTTCCAGCCAAGATGTCAATCTGCCAAGAATTATTTTAGAGAAGATTTTGGACATACGGCGCCATATTCAGAGCCTGCAAGCTGCACGCACACACAGGTATGCCACACAAAAAAAATAGGGCTGGCTGGCTCTGGGGCAATATTCAAACAGGTAGCACAATCCAACATGACTGCATTATCTGTCTGAATATCGAGCCATGGTAGCATGGCACACAAGCAGTTGCCATGCTACCAGAGCGCTTGGCTGAAGACCGCCCATAATGGTAAAGCATGGCACACACTGGTTAGTGCCACAGCTCCAATGGGCAATATTCAGCTCAAACATGCAGATGAGCCCATTGGGCATGCACAGTGCTAGCGGGCCATTACATGCCCATTATGGGCTCATCTGCATGCCACGCACTGGCTGAGTGTGCCAGGCCAGGCCAGCCCCCCCAAACCCCAATCCCCTCGTGTGCTATAGCAAAGTACTCCCTGGTGTTCCAGCTGTCCCTCCTTAGCCCCAATCCCCTCCCACAATATAGGAAGGCTGACCCTGGTGGTCTAGCAGTTTCTTCCTAGCCCCGATCCCCTTTCACAGTTTATGATAGTACTCCTCTCGTAGTATAGCGGTCCCCCCTCCCTAATCCTGACCTCCCTGTAGCATACATATTTATGTCCCTGATGGTCTAGTAGACCCCCCACCCCGGTAGGTACTGTCCCTGCACCCCCGTCCCAACCTCGAGAGCTGGTGACCACAGTCATCTGCTCACCACCATGGCCAGCCACAGACTGAGCTCTCAAGAGGCATATACTATACAGACTGTACAGTACGCACTCCTGAGGAGAGTTCAGTCTCTGGCCAGCTGTGATGGTGGTGAGCGGAGGGCTGTGCCAGTTGCCGGCTATTGGGGTTGGGATGGGGGGTGGTGGCTCTACTAGATCACGAGGGACATATATATATGTATGCTACAGGCAGGTCAGGATTAGGGAGGGGGGCTGCTATACCGCCGGGGAGTACTGTCATAAATAGAGGGAGATCGGGGCTAGGGAGGGACTGCTGAACCACCAGGATCAGCTTTCATATATTGTGGGAGGGAGGCCGACCCGGTGGCACTGAGGGTTGAGGCGCTGGACGCCACACCTCACGCCACACCGGCAACCCGGGTTCGGGAATGAGCCTGGGCCACCAGGGGTCAGCAGGAGGAGAGGAAGGATTGAGTGTCCGTAGGACTGCTCTCCTCTCTGGCACCGCAGTGGCCCCCGATGGAGACCAAAGGCACTGCAAAGCTCAGGGCTCCATAGTGGGTTGCAGAGCCATGACAGACATCCCTGGTGTCATTGCATGCTCGGGCTCTGCCGGGGGGGAGGGGGGAAGGGTGTAAACATACAAGAAAATGCTCTCCCACCATTGGTAAGCAAAGGTGGGGCCAGGGGCCGGGACCCCACGTCACCGCTGGTCATCTGACATCCAGACCCAGTCTCTGACGAAAGGGTTGCAGCCCACAACACTATAGATAGAACGCCCGAGGAGTAGGGCGGTCCCTCCCTGGGCGACTCAGAGCCTGGGGGGATGGGCTAGCAGCCTGAGGGGGAGATCCCTCACCAGAGAAGGACGATCGGAGCTTCAGGCAGATGGGAGACGGTCCCAGACTGAGTGCCCACAGCGGAGAGAGTCTGATGGAAGAGAGGTGAGAAAAATAATTGAAAAAAAATATATATATATATATATTGTGGGAGGGGATCAGAGCTAGGGAGGGAACCATTGACAACCAGGGTCAGCTTTCATATATTGTAGGAGGAGATAAGGGCTAGGGTATGACTACTGGACCACCAGGGAACCCAGCCCTTGCCTGAGCATTCACCCCCTCTGCGCACTGTTAAGGGTTTCAGAAATGTTAAACTGCACCATGCAAATGGCCGTTTAGTGCTTCTGCAAATTGTCAATATTGTGCAGTACCGCATGTGCATGAGGGATCCCTCATTTGCATGGGTGCAACATGGTATTGTGCGCAACAGGGCTATCGGGGGACCACTGTGTGTAGGTGGCCTTTGAATATGGGCACGCCCTGACAGCCGGTTCTTATTCCAGGCTAGTGTGGTGCAAACCCAGTTTGTGCCACACTAACCTTTTTAATATGGGACCCATAGAGTCTAATTGACTAATATGGTAAACATGTTTTGGATCATTATTTATTTACAATGAGGATGATTTAAAGAGCACAAGTTGAGTGCAGTACAAACAAAATGAAAAAAAAAAACATTGCATATAGAGGACAAAGAAATTGGCATACAAATCATCTGTGCAGATTGGACAAACTCAAAGTGCATAGTGCCAGAGGGAAGAGAGGCTGAGCTGGTACTGAGAGTAGGAGTCAAAACAGGTTGATAAATTCCAACGAGAATGCTAGTGTGGCGGGAGAGGTAAGAGGTAGTCAAAAGCCAGGCAAGGGTAAGGAAGCGTTCGGGATGAGAGTTGCAGGAGCGGGGGGTGGACTTGAAGCTGGCATCTAATGGAGGGAAGTGTGGGAAACAGATCCTTCTTTTTATGAATTGGTACTCACATATTTTTTTCTAAGAAAGAGGAATGAATCTTTTTTTACTTTTTTAATGAATTATTGAAGAAAGACGTTAAGATAGGTACCCTTCTTCCGGTGACGTCATGCCCACGGAAGTAGCCTAAATCTGCAGCTCCATTTCATCAGGACTAACTTTTACAAATAAAACTGCCTTCTACCCTGAAAGAGATGAGGCACATACCATTAAAACACTGCAGAATGCCTATAGGTCAGACAAATCGTAAAAGATCCTCAGGAGACTCTGTGGATGCAGAGGGAGCGGGGTCTGACAGTGGCAGCTCCCAATTCTCCACGCAGCATGGTCACTGGACATCTCATCTAAGACCTCGGGGAACCAGATATTACAAAAACAAATGACTCAGGTACTTCTGGAGCTGTGGGATTTCAGGAAAGAAACCCGCCTTACTTTCTCAGCCATACAGACTGATTTGAACAAACTGAAATCTAGGTTGGACGAAATGGAACAACAGAACACCCTAGCAGACTCCAGACTGGATATAGCCGAGCGATCGGTGGTCCAACTGCATCAGGCCATCCAGAACATACAAACACAGGCTGAGGATGCAGAAGCTCGCAATCGCCACAACAACTTGCGCACCTCTGGCTTGCCAGAGGGATGTGAGGGGGACAATCCTATAACATTTCTACAACTCCCCTTCAGCACAAATCTTGATCTTCCAGATACTGTCTCGCTGCAAATGGATCAAGCACACTGGGCCTTAGACTCCAGACCCAAGCAGCAGGTCACCCATCCCACTCAATGGTACTCCACTTCCTGCACCACCAACAAAAGGAACAGGTACTTCACAAGGCCTGGCAGAAGGGGGTCCTGACTTACCAATCGCAGTGCTTCTTTGTGGATGATGATTACCCTCCCATGATTGCAGCAAGAAAAAGGGCATACAACCCCCTAATGAAACCACTCCAGCAGGCCAACATCAAGTTCCACATGCCATATCCCTCCAAAATGATGATATATTTTACTGAGGGCCCCATCACCTTCGATACAGCAGAGGCAGCGGCGGCAGAATTGAAGCACTGGAACACTGAGATCCCAGCAGGGAAGCTTTCCCAGCAGCAACCCCCATCTATAGCCTCCAAGCTGGCACAGAAGATATGGCAGCAAGTTTCACCCAAGGAGCAGTGTCTCCGAGATGGAGGCAGTGCCTTTCAGAAGATCGTGGTGGACCTCTGGAACCAGACCACCAGTACTCTGACTGACGAACGCTCATCCTGGGCAATGGAATGATGTGCCCACCACTGGATCCTGCAGACAGGTCCACAATTCTCCCTCCCTAGAATACTGCCTTGAATTCAGTCTCCGAATACCCCCGTTCTTGCTACCCAGCTCTTAGAAGCATTGAACCGCAGGCTATTGCCATGACATGCGTCCCCCCCTCCAGCAGCCAGCCGCGGATCTGTGGCCACCACTAAATTGATCTGACCCCCATTGTTTCCTGTATTAATATGGTGGTTTGGGATTGGGGCCATGGCTGATTTAGCTGGCATGCGTGGAGGTGAATGGGGGGGCAATGGTTCAAGGGATCTGTGGGGCTGGGGGAGATTGTTGGAACCCTTAAACAGGGCCCCTTGATGCCTTGAAAGGGGCTCCCGACACCCAAGGCCACTGCAAGGTGGTGAACAATTACAGCTCTTTTCTCTTGTCTCCCTTTCTGTGTTATGGACAAATTGTGGACTGAATTGCTACCATTCTAGTGTTGCCAGGGATGCCTGCCAGAACTAAGTTTTTGCCTCCGACATTCACCCAATGGCGGCTCTGGCACCTGAACTTACTTGGCCCCCCCACCCAAGAACTAAGCTCAGAACTTGGGCAGTGCTCCTAGTCACCTAGTGGATAATACTACAGCCCCCTTTGGGGAATGGAGAGCCCAGCATGGTTCTCCCTTAACTGTGAGCTGCCGGCACTGGATGCCTCAGACTACACGGCTTGATGGGCTGCTGAGGGGATGGGATGGGAGGGGAGCACCATTGGGGGCAGCTGTCATGGGCTCCAGATATTTGCATGAGGGGAGAGCTGGATGACACTAACAATGGCCGGGTACAACTTAAATGGCGAAGATGCAGAGTAGTCTTTTGGCTCAGGACCCTGCTCCCAATTCCTTGTGCCCCTCTGCCCTTCCTCATGGTGACCTGGTAGGCTCCAGTTACATGGAGGATACCCCCCCACCCCCGCCAGAATGCCATGATGACTTTTTTTTTCCATATGCTTTTTTCCTGCCGGCACCCCTAGCCCTGTGAGCAGGCTTGCCCTGGGCTCAGCGACCCGTACCCTCAAACTGAAGGCGGCTGGAAGGTCGGGCACTGAGCCCCGGCTCATACACGGGGGGCCAGCAGATTTTTACGAATAGATTCCCCTTGGAGCTGGGAACGTGCAATGACGCTAACGCCGAGGTGAGCGTCCATCCCAGCTCCACCTACATTGTGGTGCGGTGCCGTGCCCCCCCTAGCCTCCGCCAGGGGGCGAACGATGTCGGAACCAGCTCCCCTGCTCTCCCAGGAGAAGGAGAGCAGTCCTCTAGACGCTCGATCCTTCTTCTCCCCTGCCGACCCCCAGCGGCCCATGCCCATTCCCGAACATGGGTCGCTGGCATGGTGTGAAGTGTGGCATGCAGTGCCTCAACCCTCAGCGCCACCGGGCCAGCTGCCATGGTGACTTTTTATTACAACCTTGGATGGGGGCCTTGAGCCCAATTTACTCCCAGAGACAAGTGATAGCTGTCTGGTGGATGCCAGGTGCTCTGGGGGTGGGCCGGCCAACGTCATACAGACCAGGTACCTCTGTAAGTACTGCTGCCTCTCGCAATAAGTACACTCCCCTACAAAATAAAGCAGGCAGGAGTACAGCACACCTATACCAGAATACCAGTCCTAGATGGAACTGAGACATGACCGGTCACCTCTCCAGAACCCTTCCCAGTTATTCCCCATCTCCTAACATCCCTGACGACTACCATCACAGGCCCTAAATAAGGGCCATATTGGACCTAGCCTAAGCATGGTCTTCTGGGTAGAACTTTACCAAGAGCTTTTGGAAGCCCCCTGTAAATATAGTTGTACAGCTCCAGCCCTGTTGGCGAGTCATTACTAACATACTAAAATGCCAGCAGAATAGGCCTAACAGTCTTTCGTGTCTGCTCGTTTGGTCAGCCCCCACCCTGGGTGCTGACCTTGCTGTCCCCCTCGCCTTCTCTGGCTTCTCCCTTCCCAGTTCCGGATATTCTTGCTGCATTGGATTTTGCTTCCAGAACCCTTCCCCTGTACCTGTCCCACCCCCTCTTGAACCCCTCCACTGTCTCTGCCTCCACCAGCCCCTAGGCAGTGCATTCCATGGCTCCACCACCCTCTCAGTGAAGTAGCACCTCCTCCTTTCTCCCTGAATCTACCCTCCAGCTTCCACCCATGCCCTCTAGTGGCCCCTTCCTTCAAGCACCCTGACTGTTCCTCCCTATTTACCCTCTTCATGTACCTGAAGACCTCTATCATGTCCCCGGTCCCTTCTCTCTTCCAATGTGTACATATTTAGCTCTTGAGCCTCTCCTCATAGGTCCTGTCCCCAAGCCCCAAATCATTTTGGTTGCCCTCCTCTGGACCCTCTCCAGGAGGTTAATGTCCCTCTTTAAGTGTGGCCTCCAAAACTGCATGCAGTACTCAAGGTGCGGCCTCACCAAGCAGTTATACAGAGGAGTATCACTTCCTCCTTCTGGAGGTGATCCCTAGCGATGCATCCCAGCATCCTGTTGGCTTTGGCTGCTGCCTCCTACAAGTCTCAGAGTTGTTCATCTTGACATCCACCACCACCCCAGGTCCCTCTCAGCCATCGAGACTTGTAGCATTCCCCAGGGTGTACACTTGGCCTGGGTTTCTGCCCCAGGTGGAGTACCTTGCATTTCCTGCATTGAACCTCAGCTTCCACTTTCTAGACCATCTTTCCAGAGCCTCCAGGTCCCCCTGTAGGGCCACCCTCCCTCCTCCCCATCCACCACCGCTCCAGTTTTGAGTCATCTGCAAAGAGACTCATCTCACTCTCGATTCCTGTCCTTATGTCAGATCGAGGCGTTGAACAGAAGGGCCTAAGGACTGATCCCTGTGGGACCCACTAATGACCCTCCTTGGGGATGAGACTATCCCACCAACCCGACCCTCTGGGTCCGGTTCTGGAGCCAATTGCCTATCCATCTGATCATCTGGTTCCCCACCCCATTTCTCCCAGCTTATCCAACAGGTCCACTGAGGAACAGAGTCAAATGCCTTGCTAAAGTCTAGAAAGAGGACATCCACTGGTCTACCCAGGTCCAAGGCACTTGTCACCCAGTCATAGAACTCCACCAGGTTTGTCTGACACGATTTCCGGGATGAATCCATGCTGTCTATCGTCCAGGCACCCTGACTTATCCAGGTCCCCCAGCCTCTCCTTGACAATGCCCTCCATCACCTTGCCCACCACCGATATCAGGCTGACAGGCCTGTAGTTCCCTGCCACCTCCCTTGATCCCCCCTTGTGGATAGGCACTATATGCGCCACCTTCCAGTCTTGGGGCACCCACCCTGTCCTCAGAGAGATGGTGAAAAGCTCTGCCAGGGGTTTCGCCAGGACATCTGCAAGTTCCTTCAGCACTCTGGGATGTAATTTATCCGGCCCCGGTGCTTTCTCCATCTTAAGGGAGCTGAAGGCTTCCCTCACTTTCTCTGCTGTGATTTCCACTTCCGGTACCTCTTCTCCCTGCTTAGCCCTCCCCCCACCTGCCAGTGATGCCTCCCCCTCTCCCCAGACCTGCCGATCGGTAAGGGTCCCCCCCTCCTCAGTATCTCTGTCTCCTCCCATGTATGATGCAGCACCCCCATTTTCCCTGGTGAAAACTGAGGTGAAGTACTCATTTAGGACCTCAGCCTGCTCCCCCGGGTCTTGTGCCCATCTCTCCCCTGATTTAATCCTACTAATCTGCCCCTTCACCCTTCGTATTTCCCCAATGTATCTAAAGAACACCTTGTTCCCTCTCCTAATTTCCCTGGCCAGGTTCTGCTCCTTCCTTGCCTTAGCCGCCCTTACCACTCTAATGGCCCTTCTAGCCATCAGCTCGTACTCCCCTCGATCCCTTTCACTCCTTGAGCACTTGAATTGCTTATAGGCTGCTTTCTTTCCCCGCACCACCTCCTGGACCTCCCTGGTCCACCAACAGGGTTTTTGGGCCCTACTGCATTTTCATCTTACTCTTGCACAGGTGCTGGTAGCATCCTGCACCCCTCTCCTGATGATTTCCCACCTACTATCAGCGTCCATGTCTGACCCAATCCCATCCAAATGCTCCTTAAGGATCCTTCCCATTTCCTTAAAATCCGCCCCCTGAAGTCGGTTACTTCCGTCTTTGTGCAGCCTTCTACCCCTCCTAGTTCCAGGCAGAACCAGACCGTGGCATGGTCACTCCCTGCCAATGGGTCCCTTACCTCCAGGCCCCCAATCTGGTCACTGTCTGCCAGGACCACATCCAGTACCCGTGCCTTCCTGGTCGGTTCCCTCACCTGCTGAGTTAGGAACGCGTCTTGAAAGACATCCAACAACCTCTGTTCCCTGGTCACAGAGGATGTCATAGTCTCCCAGTCTGTTCCTGGCATGTTTAAGTCCCCCAACACCACCACCGTTCCTCTGCCCAGTCTGCAGTGTCTCCTAACATCTGCCACCAGACTGTCCTCCAGCTCCTCCGCCAGGGCAGGGGTCTATACACCACTCCTATTTTACCTCTTGCCCCCCTTGTTATCAAGGTGACCAAATCGCCTCCACGGTTCCTCCGCCTCCTCTACTCCCCTATGCCAATGCAGTTTTTGACTATCATTGCTACCCTCCTCCCTTCCCTCCCCACTGTCCTTCCTGAACATAGTGTAACCTCCAGGTTCAGGTCCCAGTCATGTCTTGCAGTGGCCCAAGTCTCAGTGACTGCTGCCACATCCACTGCTCCCTCAGTTAGCATCGCTTGGAGCTCAGGCATTTTATTGCCCAAGCTCCTGGCATTTAGCAGGATTACCTTCCACCCTTTCCCTATAGTTCCATTTCCCCTGCTCGTGTTCCCATGGGGATTCTGTTTTCCCCTGGTCTGCACTTTGCCAGTTGGCCTTTTCCTGCAATCCTCCTGGTCCCCACGGGGGTGGAGACAGAGTCCCTCCTTTATCGGCACCCCCTTGACAGCCTTTTCTCCCATCCCACCCCCCTTCACAAGTTTAAACCCCACTTTTTACCAATGAACCCCTCTATTTTCAACTTAAGGATTCCCCTTCCCTCCAAATTGAGATGTAGTCTATCTCTAGCATACAGCTCCTTATCCTCCCAGGTCTCCCCCCATCAACCCATACCCTCTGGCCTCATACCCTCTGGCCTCACACCACTCCCTGAGCCACTGGTTTATTTCCCTAATTTTCCTTTTGTGTTCCCCACTAGCCCTTGGCACTGGCAGGATTTCTGAGAAGGAAACTGTGCATCCTATCTCATGACAGACCCTGGCGAGCTCCCTGAATCTTGCCTGTATCTCTAGCTCACTATTTCCCTTAATGTCATTTGTACCCAGGTGGACCAGTATGTCTGGGAAACCCCCACAATCCTTTGCCAGCTGATATACCTCGTGCTTAACCCTGTGCACCGTTAGTCCAGGGAAGCATCTTGTTCTAACTGGCCAGGCTTCTCCCTCCCTATCCCATTTGATACCCTGATCATAGAATCCCCAGCAGGAGCACTCTGACCACTCCTTTCCTCCATTCCCCCTTCCATGTCCCTCATCCTTTCTACAGGCCCTCCACCCAGCTGGCTCCTTGTTCCTCCCCTATCTGGGTGCCATGCCACCCCTCCATATTTACCATGGCCACCCCTCCCCTCCAGTCCTATGCCTCCTCCTCCTCCTGAGTATCCTTCTGTACCTTGCTAATTCCCCCCTGCTCCCAACTGGTCCTTCTCCCCATCTGCTAAACCTAGCCTGGCTCATCCTCCCTTCCTTCCTGTCTCCATTTAGTTCCTCCTTGCTCGCCGTGCTCCCTGGCCTAAACCCTCAGCTCCCTTTACTAAATCCTCCTTGTACTTCTGGTCCTTCTCCTTTACCTTTCCTCCCAACTGGTCCTTCTCCTTGCTTTCCTCCCTCCTCCCCTGCCTCCTGCTCTGATTCACTGCTCCCCATTCTCCTGCATTCCAGGTCCCCCCTGTTCTTCCTGCTATCTGGCCCCTGCCTCCTGCCTCCCACTCCCTCCCTTTCCATCTCTAACCACCTCTGTCGTGGCTACATCACCCCCTCATCCTTGAGCAGAAGAAGAGTTGGAGCGGTTACTGAGTGTAAGGTCTGATCCATCTCCCTCCTTGCTTCCTTCTGTCCAGCCCTGGCCATCTGCCTACTTCCCTGAGAATGTTGTCCCTCCGTCCCCCCTTTGTGAGGGTCCCCAGTTACCTGCCTGCTTCCTTGGTAGTGTCCTTTTGGACTCCCTCTGCCAGGGTCCCTATGTGACCCCTGAGTATTCTCCTGCACTCCTTTCCCTATGCCCCCACCCCCAGTGCTTGGTGCAACCCTGTGGGAGATTCCCAGCCCCTTCCCCAACCATACCACCCCCTTCCCCAGCTTTCTCCTAATCCCCGCAACCTCCTCCCTAAGCTGTGCTAGCTGGTAGCACACTGGGCAACCACCGAACTTCCAAGCCCAGTCCAGTATCATGGCTGCTCCACACCCTGTGCACCCCACCACCCTCCCAAAGATGCTGGCCCTAATGATGTGTGGTTCCATCCCCTTCCAAATAGGTTTCCTTGGGTGAGCCACCAGGTTCCCCTCTACTCCAAGATACCCCTACTGCCTAATCAGGTCACCCACTAATCTTAGAGACAGTCCCACTGTACACCAGTAACCCTGTTACTAGGTGCAGTACAACACATTAAACTTATAAGGGAAATTAACAACTCCCTAAGCTCCTCTCTCCCAGCCTTTAAATCCAACCCCAGTGGCTAGAACTACATGAGCTGCACCTGCAGCCTTTTCCTCCAATTGCAGGGCAGGTGTTCCCCTATAAATTCGCAGACTTCTGGGGAGGTCCTGGGCAGACACCTGACTCGAGAGAGAGAGAGTGTATCAGCCCTGTGTCTCCCCTCCAAGCCCAGCAGCCAAAGAACCAGGCCCAAGCAAATCCCACCAAATAGGTTTTAAATCAGAAGAAATAGGCCTCTACCAGCGCAGCCTGTTACACAGTGAAACATCCACAAAATGAGCCCCACTTACAGCTACCAAATCAGTTTACAAACATCCAGCAGCCCCCAAAACAATACCCTGCTAGCCCCTTAGAAGTAAGAAAGAAAAGAACTAACCTACCAAGTAAAATCCACAAGAACCCTGTGAAAACAACAGCAGCAGCTACTGTTCTGGAACACAACTGATCCTGTCCCCTTCCAGTTCTTTCTGAGAAGACAAAGCAGCTAACACCTCAACCTGATTCAGCTCTGCCTCCAGTCATTTGGCTGAGTGGGACCTGGCCAGACCATTAACACCCCTCCCCCACTATGAACTAACCTTTACAGTTAATGGAGTCAGCACAAGGAATCAAAATTCAAGTCAAAGCCCCCAAAATATGTTTGCTGCCAAAGGAAACAGGTCTCCAATTTAATCAGCTTCACTAACACCACATCAAAATAGGTTTGAAATTAACAGATATAGGTCTCCAATTCAAATAACCATCTCCAAGCAAATCCCACCAAATAGGTTTTAAATCAGAAGAAATAGGCCTCTACCAGCGCAGCCTGTTACACAGTGAAACATCCACAAAATGAGCCCACTTACAGCCACCAAATCAGTTTACAAACATCCAGCAGCCCCCAAAACAATACCCTGCTAGCCCCTTAGAAGTAAGAAAGAAAAGAACTAACCTACCAAGTAAAATCCACAAGAACCCTGTGAAAACAACAGCAGCAGCTACTGTCCTGGAACACAACTGATCCTGTCCCCTTCCAGTTCTTTCATTGTGCCCCAGTTAAACCAAAGCCAGACATTACATGTTCTCAAGTGGATGGTTTAGTTAGTCATGTAAAGTTTGTAAATAAGTTGTTCGTCGTTCAGTGTTATACAGTCAGAATTCCTAAGTATGCAGGCAGCTGTGAAAAGAAAAGAACTAAAGTGATGCCATACTACAAAGTCCTATGGTTCACATACAGGCAACTAATCTATCCCCCACTAAAAGATAAGAATGGGGATTAAACAACTGCAGTTATATTCACTGAATGTTAATGGGTTAGCCAGCACCATCAAAAGGACCAAACTCCTAGCCTTACTTTTTTCCTGTTCAGTTCCATTGAGGAGAGCCTGCTTGATAATACTGACCCGGACATATCACACTCTATTCAATGGAACACACTGAAGGCAGTGTTCAGGGTCAGTTGATTAAGTATACTGCAACACAATCTAAAATGAGGAAACAACATCAGAAGCAGTTAGAGGACACTCCCCACTTTCTACAGATGGCACATCAGCAGGGGGGTTTGTCAATTCTTCCCCAGCTCAAGCAAGTGAGACATGACGTAGATGCCCTAAGCTTGCAACAAACTGAAATCTCCCTGGCCTTTTTGCACTAGAGGTATGGAGAGATTGGGCCCTGGGCCACCCGTCTGCTGGCCTACTGCCTATGTAGACAGAGGCACCTCTCAACTATAGAGTCAGTTAAGGACACGGTCTCAGGAACCTGGCTCACAAAGTTACAGGAGATCACTCGAGCCTTCTCCTACTATCAGGCACTATACACTCCTGAACGCGACCCGGATTCCCACTCCATCTCAGCCTTTCTGTCCTCAGTTACACTTCCCACCCTCTCAGAGGAACAACAATTGAATCTAATCAGGCCCATACAGACTATGGAACTCTCTGCGGTCATTGCAAGATCCAAAACCGTGAAGGCTCCTGGCCCAGATGGCTATGGAGCGGAATTTTATAAATTTGCCAAGCAGTGGATTAACCTCCTGCTACTCCAAGTCTATAACGAGGTCACTGCAGGAGACTCTTCTCCCCAAAGTTGGTCTTACGCAGCCATCTCAATTATCTTTAAACCAGATAAGAATCCTCAGGCTTGTGAGTCCTATCGCCCCATGTCAGTCCTCAATACGGACTACAAATACCTCATGTCCATACTGGCACACAGGCTTGACTCTGTCCTACCAGATCTAATTGGCTTTGACCAAACTGGGTTTGTAAGTGCGAGGTCTATGACAGACAATACATGTAGGGCCTTGCACCTTACACATGTCATGCATTCCTGAAAACTCCCCACAGTCCTTCTCAGCTTAGATGCTGAGAAGGCATTTGACAGGGTTTCTAGGCCTTTTCTCTTTTCCACCTTAAGAAGGATGGGGTTTCCTATCCCCCTGATAGCTACCCTACAAAGTGTTTACTCAGCCCCCAAAGCATGTGTGATGGTCTCAGGGCACATTCCTCTTACTTCCCCCTATACAGGGAAACAAGGCAGGGCTGCCCCCTGTCCTTGGGGCTATTTGCCCTGTACATTGAGCCCCTGGCACAGGCAGTCGGGGAGTCACCCCATATCACAGGCGTCTCAGTGGAAGGAGTTGAACACTGTATAGCATTATATGCTGACAATGTCCTCCTCTACCTAGATAATCCTACAGACTCAATCCCAGCAGTATTCAAAATCCTGGAAAAATATGGTTCAGTTTCAGGATACAGGCTCAACTCTAATAAAACTGATGTGCTCTCATTTTACTATAACCCTCCTCCAGAATTCAAATAACAATTCCCCTTCTGTTGGGAATTAAACAAATTAAAATACCTCGGAATATACCTTACCCATACTGTAGAGAAGGTGGCAGAGAATAACTATACCCCCTTCAATACACAACAGCAGCAAGCTCTAGCCAGGTGGAACTTACTCCCCCTTAACCTTTCCCAGAGAGTGAAAGTGATTAGGATGATAATCCTTCCACGAGTTTTATATCTGTTTCAGAATATACCACTCTTTCTGCCCATTCAGATATTTAAAACCTGGAACAAAATCATCTTGAGAGTCATGTGGATGGGCAGGAAACCCAGGATAAAACTATCCATGCCTTTTATACCAAGGGCCAGGGGAGGCCTCTCCATCCGTAACTAAAGCAACATTACTGGGCATCCCACTTGGCATTTATAACACATAGATTCATTGGATCCACATGAGCCAGATAGCGAGAGCTAGAGGGAATGATCCTTCCAGACAGGGGATTCCTGACGGCCACGCTGTACCTAGAACCCACCCAGCAGACAGCAGACCCTCAATCCTTGGCTTCGGCAGCAACTACAGGTGTGGAAATTCACAAGAAAGGTCCTTCACCTAACCCCGTTCCTAAGTTTACTATGCTGTATCACCCTGCTTAAGAATTTTCAACCAGCCCAGGCAGACCCAACATTCCGTAATTGGGAACACTTATCTCTAAAGTATATACCCCAAATTCTAACAGGCCCAGTCCTTAAAACATTCTTCCAGGTGCAAGAGGAATATAACTTGAGACAATGTGTTTTTTTTTTTTTTTTTAGGTACCTCCAGATATGTCATTTTTATGACAGTCGTCCCTTGGGTGCTCGCCGACCAGAAACATACCCTCCACGAATAACGCTACTAATTTCAGTTCTTAGAGCCAAGGTCATAGCTCATGCCAGTTCCAATTTTTATAGGATTTTAGTAGAAACTATGGGTGACACCGTAGAATACGTGATTGATAAATGGCACACAGAGTTGGACCACCCACTAACGCTGCAACAATGGCACATGTCTTGTCTCCTGGCTTCAAAAATAATGAACTCATTCCACTGGTGAGAATTCTCCTGGCAGCATTAGATCAGATTCTTCCATACTCCAGCGATTACAGCCCACTACCAATACAGCGGAACAGCACACTGTTGGAGGCAGTGTGGTGCAAATAATACACATCACATGCACATTTTCTGGGCCTGTCCCAAATTGTTCCCATTCTTTCAGTCTTTGCAGGTAGAGCTGGAAGAACTATATGGAATTTTTCCTGTTCTATATTATACCTCAAGGCTTTTGTGACCCACATTCACGCTGCCTACTGGGAATATTATTACTGGTGGCGAAAAAGGTGATTTGAAGGCCTGGCTCACCCCTCTTCCCCCAGATCCCTACCTGAAAACATGGAGAACACTGGTAAATCAAATTTATAAAACTGAGAAAATAACACACAGACTCAATGATGTGGAGGAGCTGTGCTCATCCAGATGGAATGGGTGGATTATCCATGTGATGCTTAAAGACCTGCAGTTTGTTCCATAGTGGCTTCATAGAGTTCACCCATTATTTATTAAAAAAATGTTTTTTCCGGTTACAGAATTACAACCTTTGAATCAGAGGCTCTTCTACAAAGAACAAGGACAGGAACAATACAATACAGATGACATACAGTTAGGAGATTCAACAGGATGGCATTATTGCAACTCTTGAGTGGGAGCTGTAGTACAACACATGCTGATAGAAGTTACACAATATCATCAAGTACACTGTGTTACAGGCAGGAAATCATAATAAGCAGGTAAACATATATCAGTAATTTGCAATACTCAAATTGTTACATTGCTCAGTGCAGTTGGAGAGGAAGTAGTAGCCATCAGCGGCATTGTCAGGGAGAGGTGGGTAGGGGTAAGTGCAGTAGTATAAGGGGGTGGTGTCATAGAAGAGTGCAATTGGGTAAGAGGGCTGGAGGTGGGTGGGTTATGGTGATCTGACTGTGGAGAATCAGGATGGTCATAACAAGGAGGAGGGGGGTGGGGTGGAGTGGAAAGGATTGGTCCATGGGGCAAAGTGGAGAAAGGGGATAGGAAGGGAGGGAGGGAGAGGGAAAGACAGTGGTAGTGAGCCAAGTGCACAGGAGGTGTGACTATTGATTAAGTGATAGTCACAGTGATTGGCTCCGGCCAGAAGGATAGGAAGGTCGTTTTAAAATGTGCCAATTTTTTCATGTTGCAAGAGATTGGGGGGCAGGTCATCCATCCATTGGGGTCCTCGATAGGAGAGGGACTGCTGAGCAAAGGTAGTTCTTTTAAACAGGACTTGTAATATGCCCTTAGTCGAGCTTCTGGTAGTTTTGGAGGTTAGGTTACATTGGAATAATGTTGCTGTAGATTCGGGTGTTAGTCCTAAGAGGGCTTTTTTACCAATTAAACAGGCTTGATACTTAGTCCTAAGGTGTAGGGGGAGCCGCTCAGTGGAGGAGTAGAGGCTACACATGTGAGTAAGGTGGTCAGCACCTAGTACAAGCAGACAGGCCTTATTGAGTAGTAATTTTACACAATTTAGTGCAGCTTCAGTGGCAGCACCATATATGACTAGGCCATAGTCAATAACTGTGAGAATGGAGCTCCGTGTGACAAGATTAAGGGCCTCTGGGATCATGGCTTTTCCATGACAGTAGAGGGCCCCCAATCTAATATTAGCAGATTTGATCACTTGATCAATATGAGAGGTAAAGGTGAAGGTATCATCTAGGTTGATGCCCAGATATAGAGACCTGTTCAGTAACGCCACCTTTGTGGCTATGGAGGATCAAAGGGTCTGCATTCCTTCTAGACCATGAAAGAGAGAAGTGCATAGATTTTGTTTTTCTGTAGTTTAAGAGGAGTCTGTTGTGCGAAAACCAGGACTCAAGTTTGGAAAAGCTATCTTGGAGGGCTGCTGTTATATCAGACAGTTGGTAAGCAGGAACTGAGATCACTGCATCATCTGCAAAGAGCAGTATCTTTGCAGGGCAGGCACTGGGGAGTGAGTTGATAAACAGACTGAAGAGTAGAAGCCCTAGTATTGATCCCTGGGGAGCCCCAGTGTAACATTCCTTGGTTCTGAGGACACTCCTTTTATCCTGACACATTGATTCCCATGTGAAAGATAGCTTGAGAACCAAGAGACTGTATCAGAGGATAGGCCCAGAGTCATGAGGTTGCCAAGCAAGATTTGGTGATTGACAGTGTCAAATGCTTTGGTTAGGTCTATAAAGATAGACCCAGCGGTCTTTCCAGAGTTGAGGGCATCATAGAGGTGTGGGGTAAAGTTGGTGAGTGCAGTAATAATGCTGTGGGATTTTCTAAATCCGTGCTGCTATGGGCAGAGAAAGTTATGTTTGTTCAGATATTCCATGAGTTGGTTTGATACAATTCACTCCAGGGCTTTTGAGAGGGGTGGAAGAATGAAGATCAGCCAGTAGTTACCAAATTGGTTCTGTCGCCATTTTTGAAAACTGGGGTGACAAGAGTGGTTTTCCACCTATCAGGAAAAATACTGGACTTAAGGGAGATGTTAAATAACTCTGTGCTTGGATAGACTAGTTTGTCCAACACAAGAGCGATTAACTTCATGTCTAGTATTGTCACTACCCACTCTAGTTTTGCCTAGGACTCTTTTGATATATTTGATTGTGTGTCAGATTGGGTGATCCGCTTGAAGTAGAAGAGGGGTTGATTGGCGTTCAGTGTGGGTGGGTGGTTGGGACCAAGGGTCTTTCTGCTAGAGTTAGCTTCAAGGTAGTCCGGTGGTAAAACTGAGCTTAGATCCATAAAAGCTTGATTAATGACATTTGCTAGGTCTTTAGGATGTTGAAGTGGGCTTGAGGGGGTAATCGCTAGGTCTGGGGGCATTCTTGATTCCTTTCCGGTTAGGGTTTTAATGTTGTGCCAAAAGTCTCTCCCATTTCCCCAGCTTTTTCCTAATTGCGCTCTGTAAAAGGCAGCCTTTGCTTCCCTAACTGAGTAGGTGCATTTATTTCTGATGGTCTTATATACTGTAAAATCAGTCAGAGAGCCGGTTGTCCTTGCTTTATGCCAGAGGTTGTCTCTATGCTTCATCACTTTTATGATGATGCCATTGAGCCAGGGGTTGTTAGCTCCTTTAATTTTGGAAGTTCTAAAGGGGGTAAATAAGTTGCAGGCCTTGGTAGAAATTGCGATATGATAGTTTAATCTATATAAACTCTGTCATGCCAAGTCCTAGAATACTGGTGGGAGACGGTGATGAGGATCTAAGGAGGTATCTATGTCTATAACCCTGCAAAGCCTACTAGACATGAACCCCAGTGAAATCTTAGGGTAATGCATCTGTAGTAAGGAATTAACAGTAAATGATTGGTGATGTGAGAAATTGCAGTTTCTGTAAGCACATTCTGTAACCAGGGCTCCAAAGTAAAGAACTCTGAGATCCTCTGACTGTATGTAAATGAAAAAATGTAATAAAGAATATAACTACAAAAAATATATGTAAGTATCCAAAAATGTAAGTTATTTTTATATAGTGCACACGGGATAGTATCTGGTCCAGGTGCGTTGTCAGAGGCGAAAGTAATAATTGTCTGTTCTACCTCACAAATGGAGAAGACCAAAGCTGCACTTCAAAAATCTAAAGATGTTTTATTTCCCTCTACAATAGTAATTACTGGGGAATATATATTTGTAATATTTTGTCCACATATCTTCTAGTATGTATATAGGCAGGAATGTTTGACCCATATAGGTTCCTTTGCTTACCATAGACCAGAAATGTGATTTGTCATTCATATTGATAGCCTTAAACATCTCGTTCCAGTTTTCTTTTTGTGCATTTTGTTTTTCCTTTTTTAGAATAGAATAATATTTCCTTTATTTATTCAGCATATTAAAGTTCGCCACTGATATGCCCAAGTTCAGCATTGGGGTTGAGAGTATGTTTCAGTGTGGGATTCGCATTGCTTTGGGGACTCAAACATGATCAGATTTGCTGCTCTTCCAAGGTCTTTGGGGCACAGCCAGTTAGCTGCCTGAATTCCAACAAGCCACATCTCCCTCCAGTTTTTCCACCAATCCAGGAGCTGGCTACTGTTTCACAGGGATTGCATTCAGAGGAGAGGGCTTTACATATATGGCACACTGATGAGTCCAAATAAGGATGAAACACATGTCTGTTGTTATCAGCCTTTGCTGATTGTATTGTGAGGCCTACTGGCACCATGCAATTCTGCTTAAAGTTGAGTCAGTCCAAATTAATTCATGGATATGTGCATATGCTTCCCATGATGCTTTGCATTATTGGTGTATGTGCAATTTGTGTTTTCTTTAAAATTTGGCTATATGGCCAATATCCTTTGGGATAACCCATACCCCAGTGCATTTGCTCTGTGGTTCTTTTGTAGTTCTTGTCTGTCTCTACTTTGGGCTGCCCATGACCTAAACAAATAAGATCCCCTATAGGGTGGCTGGCTGCCTCTCCCTAGGCTGAGATACAGATATGGCACACTGATGACTCCAAATGAGAACGAAACACATGTCTGTTGTTCTCAGCCTAAAAAAATTATTAAGCAACTTCTGTGGCTTAGTGAATTGGATGGCTGCCTATGGCGAAAAAGGTCATGGGTTTGATTCTGGGGGGAGAAAGAGTTTGACCTGGCAGGAAAGCTGTAATTGCTGCTTGGAGCAGCAGTGGGGAGCACTGGGGAGAAGCTGAGGAGGTTGCTGGCCACATTGGTGGCAGAGAATCCACTGGGGGCCGCCAAGTGGTGGGAGGAGTCGGGGCCGATTGCAGCCACGATCGGGCTATGGGAGAGCATGCTGGGGGCCGCATTGGTGGTAGAGGGAGCCAGATGCATTGGCAGCTGGAGCGCACCAGGGGCAGGACAGACACCGGAGCAGACTTCCCGGCAGCTGCAGCGGGCTAGGGCTGGAGGGAGTAGAGCTGTGTTTTGCTAGGAGGGTGGAGGACCAATCGGAGGACTCACCAAGTTTGAATTATGGCTGGGCTATATAAGATGGGCCCAGTCACCTCTCTCCACAAGCTGAGAAGGTTGCTGGCCGCATCAGCAGTGGAGAATCCACTGGGGGCCACACATGTGGCAGGAGGAGCTGGGGCTGCATCGTCAGCTGGCCGCATCGGTGGTGGAGAGCACGCTGGGGGCTGCACTGACAGCGGGAGGAGCCGGAGCTGCATTGGCAGCTGGAGAGCACTCTGGGGGCAGGATGGGCACCAGAACAGGCTTCCCAGTGGCTGCAGTCAGCAGCAGGCCAGGGCTGGAGGGAGCGGAGCTGCGTTTTGCCAGGAGGGTGGAGGATCAAACAGAGGACAGGGCACCAAGTTTGAATCGCAGCTTGGCTATATAAGATGGGGCCAGTCGCCTCACTACACCTGGTAGGAAAGGAGCTGTAATTGTGTCCCACACCACACCACCCACCCTGGCCCCGACCTGTATTAAAATGGTCTGTGGGGGTGGAGCCTTGGGGGAGGGCAAGGTGAGATTGGCTTAGCTGGAGCAATAGGAAGCTCGGACTTGTTGCTGGCTAGTGGTGGGGGCGGGCAAAAGATTCCTGTATACTGTGCTGCCTTGAGCATTGTGATTACTGATGGGGATTGCTAAGGCTTGAAAACCTTGGGGGCATTGTGACTACTACTTGGGGATTGCTGAGGCTTGAAAGCTGTATACTGCTGGGAATGAGGGCAAATTGCTGTGAACTGACTACTGCTGGGCATTGCTTGTGTAAAAAAGAGAGCACGTTGATGTGAACTGACTACTGCTGGGTATTGAGTGTGATAATTGCTGGTGGACGGCTATGTAAGATTGACAGTGTATAATTGGTGGTAGGGGACCATATTGCTCACACCCAAAATGATGATGGACTTGGGGGTTGCCAGAGGGGGCATCTTCAATAGGATGATTAGGTGTACAGGGTGTGGGGCGACCATAAAATTAAATTGGGCATGGAGGTTCGGAGGGTGCTCACTGTGTTTACAACTGGTGGATCTTAGGGAGGAGACCAGGGGGATCAGAAGGCAGGTGGGAGGGTTGGGTAGGTAAGGTAGGGTATACACCATATGAGGTTAGACGAGGCCAAAATGGCATACCCCAGGGGACAAGTGGACAAGGCCAAAAGGGCATACACCAGGAGACAGGTGAACCATATGGTCAATCGGGAAGGGTGGGGCATGAAACTAGCAACATACGTTAATCACTCCGTAGGGACGGGGCTTCCCAGAGGGAGCAGAGGAGGAGGGGTGTAGGAGAGAGCAAATCGGGGGCAAGCATCACACTTACAAATCAATTCACCCTGCTATATCCAGATGATGAAGTGGGGGATGCTGGTGGGAGGAGGAGGAAGGCAGACAGAGAGGGTTTGGTCAGTAAGCTGAGGGGGGGAGGGGGACAGAGGAGGGAGCCAGAACCAAAGGAAAGGACAGAGGGGGGAGGGACATGAGCCTAGGTTGGAGGGAGGTACGGTAGACGGGGGAGCACTGAGAGAGTCCAGGGTAGAAAGGGGCAGGACTGGGGTCAGGCTGGTGTCCAGACTGGGGAAGCCAACCAAGGAGGGGGGGCAGTAGAAAGTTCTCTAGACAGGCCAGCTTCGAGACAGGAAAAAACGGAAGAGGTGGAGGGGAAGGAGATGGGGTGGAAAGTGCAGGTCCAAAGTGGGGGAAGGAAGCAGTGGGAGGATGCTCAAGTGAGGGATCTGAGGATTACAGCTCAGGAAGGGAGATGGGGGTAGAACTGGGGGTGACAAACTTGGGCCACCCAAGAGATTGGGGGGGTGAGGAGCAAACTGGCAGTTGCAGGCAGAAGAAGGAGTATGGTAGGGCACGCACAGGTGGGTGACCCCCAGACTGATGGGGGTGGGAGGAGCAAGCAGGGGGTCGACGACAGAAGGAGGAGCCTGAAAGGAACAAAACGGGCTAATAAAGTGGGGGGCGGGGTGAAGGTAATTCTGCTGGGGGACTCCATGACCAGGGGTATCCAGTGGCAGGGGGCCGGGGAGAGTAAAAGCAGCCCAGTCAAGGCTAAATGTATCCCAGGACTATCTGTACACAAGGCCAAATTCCAGCTATACTCGATAGCACTGGAATGCGGGGGAACCCCGGACTTCCTAGTACATCTGGGAACAAATGACTTGGAAGGGAACAGTGAACTAGAAATACAGGCTAGATTCCAGGAACCGGCCAGGGTTTGCCACTCTATAGGAAGCACAATTTCCTTCTCTGAGATTCTGCCGGTACCAAGGGTGACTGGCGAGAACATGCAAAACTTAGAGGGATGAACCAGTGGCTCAGGGACTGGTACAAGGCAGAGGGGTACGGGCTGGTGGGGGATTGGGGGGATACTTGGGAGGATAAGGGGCTATATGCCAGGGATAGGTTACACCTCAATCTGGAGGGGGAAGGAGATTTTGAAACTAAAACTTGCTGGATATATAGGCGAGAGGTGGGGTTTAAACTTGTAAAGGGGGGAGGGTTAAATTAAAGAAAGGCTCCAGGGGGGCTGCTTGAGGGTCCAGGTCTAGGGCACAAAAAGAGTGTGGGAGCTGTGTTGCAAATCCATGGAAAATTGGGCAGAAAAGAGACTGCACAGGGCTAGCTGCTCCTGCTCTCCTTGTTCCCCTTTCTGCTGTATTTTCTCATCTAGGTTTTAAGTGAGTATCTAGGTGGGCAAATTACTTGCCTAGAAAATATTGCACTAATACAAATCACGAGACCACTCAATCTGGGACCATGGCTCTCCTTATTGTGTTTTTATTGCTCCTAAGGTGCAGAGTTTTCAGCAATACAGTGCAATTCAAGTACCTCAATGCAATTCAGTTCTCCAATGTACCTTATCAATACCTAATGTTATAACGGTCTACCGTGCAGACACTATGTCATTCTCCTCTCCCCTTTTAGCCTATTCCCCCCGGTTAGCCTACAACCCCTTGCTACTGTCCTCACCTATGTCTACTCAAGCACTTACATTGATCACGATCAACTGTCATTACAGCGGTGCCGCCTCTTGTGCAGCACGATATGGGTTGCCGCAAAGAAATAAAAAAGCAGTCTCCATTCTTATAAACTCCTTAAAGAAAGTTATACTTCTGCTTCTTCTCTGCTCAGGAAATGTGGAGCTCAACCCTGCCCCCCACCCCCACCCCCACAACTTACCTCGCCTATCGATTTTGCTGAGGCCACAGGTCTCAAAATGATGATGGTCAACATTTTAAGCCTGCCTAAAAAACTTGTACAGCTGCATACCTGGCTCGCATGTAACCCTGACCTTATCATAATTACTGAGTCGTGGTTAAAAAGCGAACACTGATCAACAAATATCACTGCAGGGCTACAATTTATTTAGAGCAGATAGAGAGTCTAGAGGCGGGGTGTGGTTATCTACGCCAAATCTAAGTACTTGGTCACCAATATTAGTTGCAAATCTCTAGCCAAGGAATTTGAGTTGTTTCACTGAGCCTTCATCTCCCTCCTCGGAATGTATCACTATCCTAGGTGGCTATAGACCCCTGTCTGGTGGTGATGAAGTCCTTAATCTTTTGAAATCCATGTTCTGAGATGCAAAAACTGAAACAATATTTCTAGGAGATCTAAATATGGACTGGCTGTCACCTAAATCACACGGCCTCAAACCTTTGTGACGTAACTAGGTCTTGGGCAATTAGTCAGTGAACCTACTAAGAACAACACTCTAAATACTGCCAACAGTTCCATTCTAGATGTGGTACTAACCACCCATCCACACAAAATATCTCATTCGGCAGTGTTTCACAACGACATGAGCGATCATGGGATTGTTGCTTGCATAAGATCTCAAATTAAGGCCCGGCCGCAACCCATCTTTATAACAAAAAGATCCTTTCGCAAATTCAGTGCAGTAAACTTCCTATCTGACCTGAGCATTATCAGATGGCAAGATCTCTACCTAGCCAAAGATGTCAACAAGGCAGCTTACATCCTTAATGACAAACTCACTACAATAATAAATAAGCATGACCCTTTCATCAAAGTAAGGGTACGGAACAATTCCAACCCCTGGTTCATCTCGGATCTCAAGGCAGCCCTTATAGCTCGAGATAAGCTCTGGGCTAAAGCTAGACATTTCAAAGAATCTTCGGATTGGCAGGCCTTTAGAACAGCCAGGAATAACTGTGTGAAAAAACTTCGCTCTGCTAAAGCTAACTATTATATTTCTACTCTCGAACAAGCTAAAGGTAACCCTCATAAAATATGGAAGACTATCAAAGCTATAGAAGGACGGCCCATGGCCCCCTCTGTCCCAACAAAGATAGTTGCAAGTGGCAAGATTGTGGAAAACAAGTCCCTAATCCTGGAGGAACTTAACTCCCACTTTGCCACAGCTGGATTAGCTTTTGACTCGTCACCTTATGCTGGTGCTGCGGTGAGCCAGCATACCCCTCCCCCTACATCTAATCCTGCACCCAGCCCCTTCCAACTGCGTGAGATAACTTATAAAGAAGTAGAAGATTCTCTTCTTAATTTAGACACCAAAAAAAGTGCAGGGGACGATGGCTTGGAGCCCTTTTTCCTAAGGTCAGGCTACGCCCATCTCACTGCCCCAATTCTCCACATCTTCAATCTTTCCATTACATCTGCTACTGTGCCATCCTGCTGGAAATCAGCACATATCCTCCCTCTATTTAAATCTGGTGACCCATGCGATGTAAACAACTATAGGCCTATCTCCATATTGCCTATCCTTTCTAAAGTTCTTGAAAACTGATCCATATTCAGTTAAAATCTCACTTGAAACCTTTCTCTCATTAACCCAGCTCAATCTGGCTTCCGTGCTAATCATAGCACAATCACTGCACTAGCAAAAGTAACCAATGATTGGATCTCTGCTATAGATGCTAAGAAGGTTACTGGTGCAGTCTTTTGGACCTCAGCAAAGCTTTTGATACTGTTGATCACAAACTATTAGTCAATTGCCTTGCAAAGTTGGGTGCCCAACCATACCACCCAGTGGTTCTCTAGCTACCTAACTGGAAGATTCCAAAAGTAAAGGCGGAAGGCTTTTTTTACTGCCTTGCCAGCTGCAAGAGGAGTCCCCCAAAGATCCATCTTAGGCCCTATCTTGTTTTCTTTGTACATTAGTGACTTAGATGCTAACATATCTACGTCCAATCTGCACTTTTTTGCAGATGATACTGTGTTGTATACTTCTGGCTCATCGTTATCTGAAGTCAAGGGAGTGCTTCAAGCAGACTTCGCACAACTTGAGCATAATCTAATAAAGGCAAAGCTTCTGCTCAATGCTAAGAAGACTAAAGCGATGATATTCTCCCGCAGTGCTGTCACAGGCCCCCCCAATACACTTGCCCAAGACTTCATTGTCACCACGCTAAACGAGCCTCTGGAAGTTGTAACCAAATTTAAATATCTGGGTATCTGGATCGACAATAAATTATCTTTCAATGACCACGTCGAAGATGTCTCTAGAAGGTTAAAAGCAAGGTTAGGTTTCTTCTACAGAAATAGGCCCCTTTCCCCCTTGAAACTCGAAACAAGCTTGTACAGGCCACTTTTCTCCCCCTACTCGACTATGGCGATGTAATCTATTCCCCCACCACTCTTGCAAATTTAAGTAAACTGGACATCCTTTATCACCGTATTCATGGTTCATTACCAACTCCCTTACCGTTCAGCACCACTGTGACTTATATGCAGCTGTTGGTTGACATCCTTACTACTAGACGCCTGCTCCATGCTGGGCTATGGACTCTAAACTGCTCCTGCAGAAATTGCCAAGCTATCTCTCTTCCCTTATTAGTATCTCACATAATGCATACTCGTTAAGAAAATTTGACTTTATTATGCTTGACATACCAAGGACGCGGACTTCCTTTGGTAAACGTATGATTGCATATGCCCTTCCCTCCATTTGGAACCATTACAAACCGTATTGAAACTAACTAGCACAGTTTCAATAAACTTCTACAAATCGCTAAGTTCAGCCAAAATAAAAGACACCTGTAACTGTCATTAAGTCTCTTCCTTCCCCATGTGTGCCATATTTATCCACAGGTAAGGTATAATTGATTTGTCATATTAACTGCTTTCCCTTCCCCTTCTACTCCTGGCTTTATCTATGCTTACGCTCCACTGCTACTCTATCAAATCACTCCTCCCCCCCATATCAGTTGTAGTCTGTTGTTTGTTCTAGCTGCCAAAATATATGTATTGCACACAACAGTCATCATGTTTCATTTATCAGTATGCAACCTGTAAGTCGCTTCCCTGTTTCATATCAATGTTTACCACCTGCAGTCACCCTATGTTGTACCCTTGTATGTATATCCAGCCTGTATCATGTAACGTGCATTTCATGTATATACTGTTATTACCTATCTGTGTTTGTACTTTAAGTGTTTATGTCACAGGACCTCCTTGTGAATGAGCTTGCTCAATGGAGTTTTCCTGCAATAAACTTGAACTTGAACTAGTCGGACTGGAGAGAGGGGAGAGTTTGGGGTGAAGGACAGTTCTGATCAATGCCAGGAGCATGAGCAATAAAATGCCTGCGCTCCAGGCTATGCTGACTGAGGGAGCAGCGGATGTGGTGACAATCATGGAGACATGGGCCACCCAGAGAATTGATTGGGACCTAAACTTGGAGGGCTACAAGATATTCAGGAAAGATAGAGGCGTGGGAAGAGGGGGAGGTGTTGTGCTGATAGTCAGAAATGACATAGTGGTTAGCAGAGTCGAGGAGGCTGGAGGGAGTGTGAAGGTGATTTGGGTAACCCTGCAAACGAGGGGAGGGAAAAAAAATTCAAAATAGGGGTGATGTACAGGCCCCCCACAATAGAGGAGGCTCTGGAGGATAAACTGGTTGAGAACATCAAGGGGCATTGTGACCTTGAAAAGGGTATGGTGGTGGTCATGGGTGACCTTAATGTGCTGGAAGCTGACTGAGACACTATGACATCCTCTGTGGCCAGTGAGCAGAGACTGATGGATGTCTTTCAGGATGCCTTCCTGGTCCAACAGGTGGGGGAACCTACTAGAGAGGGGCAGATATTGGACATTGTCCTAGTGGACAGTGACCAGATAAGAGGCCTGGAGGTGTGCAGACCACTGGCGGGTGGCGACCACAACATGGTCCGGTTTCTGCTGTGTCTTGGGGGACTGCACTAACACAGTAGTGGTAGACTTCAGGGGAGTGGACTTCGTGGGCATGGGTAGGATTCTGTGGGAGAGGTTGGACAAGATTAGGCTGGACATGGATGCTGGAAGCTTGTGGGAGACCATTAAGAAAGGGGGTGCAAGAGGCTACTAGGTCCTGTACAAAAGTAAGGCAAAAGCATGATAGAACCAGCAAGCCATGTTGGTGGACCAGGGAGGTGCAGGAGGCGGTGAGGGGAAACAAAGGCTGCCTACGCACGTTTTAAGCGCTCAAGGGGGGATAAGGAGCGAGAAGAATGTGAACTCATGGCCAGGAGGGTTACCAGAGAGGTGAGAGGAGCCAAGGCAGGGATGGAGCAAAACCTGGCTAGGGATATCTGGGGGGAGGGATTCTATAGATACATAAGAGAGAAGAGAAAAGCGAGGACACTGATCAGCAGGATTAAGACTGGGGGGGATGGGCTCAGGAAGCAGGGGAACAAGCAGAGGTGCTAAACTAGCACTTTGCCTCAATCTTTACAGAGGGAGACAGGGGATCCCTACAGCCTGATGGGAGGGAAGAGGAGCCAACAAAATTGAGAGGTCATTCTGAGACCAGAGGACAGAAAGAGGCTAGGGTACAGGCTGGTCCAGATCCAGAAGGGGTGGGGTGGTTGCATGAGGGGGAGGACTGGGGGGTGGGGAGAAATCACAGTGGATAGGGTGGGGGAGGCCCTTCGGAAACTAAAAACTAATAAGGCGCTGGGGCCGGACAGACTACATCCGAGGATTATGAAGGAACTGTTGGAGGAGCTGGCAGCTCCACTGACTGCACTCTAACACCTCTCTGCAGACAGGATGGGTACCCCAAGACTGGAGGGTGGCTCATGTAGTGCCTATACATAAAGTGGGGTCTAGGGAGGAGATGGGGAAATTATAGGCCTGTCAGTCTAACGTCTGTGGTAGGCAAAGTAATGGAGGGCATTATCAAGGAGAGGCTTGGAAAGGTTAGGGCATCAGGATGATAAACAGTATGGCTTCGTCCCAGGGAGATCGTGTCAGACTAACCTCGTAGAGTTTTATGACTGGGTGATGAGGGCCCTGGACAGACATAGGCCGGTGAACATCCTATACCTGGATTTCAGCAAGGCATTTGATTTGGTACCCATAATGGGCTGATAGCAAAGCTGGGGGAGATGGGGGTGGGAGGACAGGAGCTCAGGTTGGTAGAAAACTGGCTTTCAGGGTGAATACAGAGGGTAATGGTCAGAGGGACAGTCTCCTCCCCCAGGAAGGTAATCAGTGGGATCCCTCAAGGTTCAGTATCGGGGCCACTCCTGTTCAATGCCTATGTCTCAGATATAGGGAGGGGGGTTAGGAGTAGGCTGAGTCTCTTTGTGGATTACTCCAAACTGGGAGTGCTGGTGGATAGGGAAGAAGCGAGAGAGATAGTCCAGGGGTACCTGGATACCCTGGAGGGGTGGTCAAGGAGGTGGGGATTAAAGTTTAATGCTGGGAAATGTAAGGTACTTCATTTGGGGGTCAGAAACCCAGGCCATGTATACACCCTGGAGGGGGGTCACACTGCAAGCCTCATTGGGTGAGAGGGATCTAGGGGTGGTGGTAGACATCAAAGTGAATAACTCCGAAAATTGTAGAACAACTGCAGCCAAAGCAAACAGGATACTGGGCTGCATAGCCAGAGGAATTACGTCCAGGAGGAGGGAGGTGATCCTCTCTCTATATAATGACTTGGCCAGGCCGCAACTTGAGTACTGTGTATAGTTCTGGAGACCTTATCTGAAGAAGGACATAGCACAGCTGGAGAGGGTCCAGAGGAGAGCGACCAGGATAATTCAGGGCATGGTGGGGTCCTATGAGGAGAGACTGGAAGAACTTGGGCTGTACAAACTGGAAGAGATAAGAGACAGGGGGGACATGATAGTGGTCTTCATGTATGTAAAAGGAATAACCAAGAGCGGATCCAAGGAGCTGTTCAGGCTAAAGAAGGGGGGAACAACCAAGGGGCATGAGTGGAAGCTGGATGGGGGAAATTACAAGGGGGGGGGGCGCTGCCCGGGAGGCTGGTGGAGGAGGGCACAGTGGAGGGCTTCAAGAAGGGGTGGGACAGGTACAAGAGAAAACTGAAGCCATCGAAGACCCTCTCAGGGACTAGGGGGGTGGAAAGACAAGCACCCACTAGGTTGCTGGCTACCAAGCAGACATGACAGACCATTAGACCTATTCTGCTGACTTTTAGTATGTTAGTATGTTAAATACTGGCCCCCTGCAACTCTCTGTGGAGCTGCAGTTCACAATCGCCACTGCACCCAGTTCAGCATCAGGGTTCAGAGGGTGCTTCAGTGTAGGATTCAACCCCCCGCGCATGACCACTGGACCTGCACTTCTCGGGGATATGAACTTGATCAGATTTCCTGTTCTTCCAAGGACTTTGGGGCACAGCCAATTAGTGCCTGAATTCCTGCAGGCTGCGCCTCCCTCCAGCTTTTCCACCAATCCAGAAGCGGGCTGCCATTTCACATGGACTGCATTTTTCCCTATATCTCCAACACCCACAGCAGTCTTCCATGTTGTGGTCCTCCACACTAAGGACCAAGTGCAAAGACCATCACAGTCTGCCCAAGGGAGTCAGCCCAGGAGGCGTTAGTGGCCATAAGTTCTGCCCGTTTTTCATTCCACCTTAGGACACCTCAGGGCTGCTGCACTGGACTAGTTGTACGATGTGCACTGCTTGAACTACAGGTACTCCACTTAAATTGATTCTTCTCTACCCTATCTGTGTCAGGCATATATTTAACTTGTAGTATGGTGACCACTGTCTACTTGAAATCTTAGGGTCCCAGTGTCACCCTGTGTGGGTGAGGTCTCAGGTTTGAGATTCAAACATTACGTTAAATTTTATTGCTCTGATCGCGGTATCCTGCAGTGATCTTATGCTGGCTATTTTAAATGCTTTGTTATTGTACCTAATTATCTAGTACCCATGTGTTCCCTAGTAACACTCTATCTGGGTTATGTTTAACTATTGCAAAGTGACCCCTGCCCACTTTGTACTACTGAGTTCCATTAGCACTCTACATGGGTGAGGCATTGTACTCCTGGGCCCCAGTTGCACCTCACAAAGGTGAAGCATTTAGATATATAATATTAAAGGGAAACATCCATGTCTCTATGCCCCACACCTCCGATTAGCAGTTTTGCCCAGTGTTTAGATTTATCACATATTTTAATTTGTTGGTTTTATATTTTATCTGGTTGATTCCAACATCCCTTCCACTGGCATTTTGACTAAAGCACCTCTAGTGGCACATCCCATAATCTCTCTCACAGCTGACATCAGAGCTCAGAAGCAGCAGTAGGAGCGTGTATGGTGTAATCCTACGGAGGGAGATGTTAATACCTCTGGTTTGTGAGTTAGAGGTCTCGGTGCTATACTGAGAGCAGGTACAGACTGGCAGTCGAGTGGCAGGAACAGCACGATCAACCAGATGAAATATAAAACCAACTAATTCAAGTAAGTGAAAAATTAAACATTGGGTGAAAGTGCCAATTGGAGGGTGCCCCACACTGAGGTGTGGGGCAGAGGGATGTGGGATGTTTCCCTTTAAAAAGTATGGGGCACATCCAAGTTCACTCTGGGCCCCAATGTCTTGATTGTGCTGGCTCAGACTTTAATCATGGCAGTGAAAGTTATGGCAGCTGCCACATCCTACATCCTGCTTATACTGTGGATGGATCAGTTGCCATGTGTTATTGGTACCTCTACCTTAAATGAAGGGAAAAATACACTATCCACACCCTTGTACCCATCCACAGTTGTGGATGGGTATGATCCCTTTCTTCTGATACTCCATGGTATGTACAGAAGAGGAAATTGCTACAAAAGGCTCTCTTCCCCTAAGTGTGCAAGGCAACCATGTCTCTGATTATACCTAGATCTACTCTCCAGACTTCTACTGGCTATCAAAGTTTATTTATCTGGTGATAATGAGTCAAATCCCTGCCTATACCCACTGATTACAGGATCTGCTCCCCCACTGATCCAGGCTGGACTAAAAGTAGATGCCTAAGCTGGTCCACCTAAATGTGGATAGCTTAAGACCTAAAATTCAGGAACTGGAAAGCTGGGTGGACATCTATAGACCTGACGTAATAGCAGTCTCAGAGACCAGGCTTAAGCCTTGTGATGGATCATGAAATGTCACTAATGGGTTATACTGCTTTTAAGAGAGACAGACTTGGAAAAAAGGAAGTTGTCCTAATCTGTGTCATCTCCTCCATTGATGTCTCCCAGGACAATGTCCCTAACATTGAGACCACTGAATGTGAGACTCTTTTTGTCAAATTATAACTTTGTGATACTAAACCACTCTACAAGGGCTGTGTATACAACCCTTCCTGGGTGGCTGCCTTGGCTCTTGATGTGAGAACAAAGACACTAGCAGAATAATCTCCTGGTGAACTAATTATCCTAGGAGATTTTTAACCTAAATTGGGTTCTGGATACAGAAATTGGGTTTAAAGTTCAGCTGCTTGATGCTAACCTTATGCAAATTATAAGAGTCCGCTAGACTTATAATAAAATCTGGAAACCACTTCCTGCTTGACTGGGTAGTCGTCACACAACTGGACAGAATTCGGGCTGCAGGTGTCTTCTCAGACTCTCTCAGTGACCATTACTCAGTCTTCTTTATCTGGAAGAATAACCCCCGACCCCCCCCCCAAAAAAAAATCATAGCCCAGAACCTTTCCAGCAAGGGATGTCTCTAGGTTTGATGAGGGGTCTTTTCCTGGCTACCCTCTCTGAAACTGACTGGAACTTAATCTGAGAACTCCCAACCATAGATGTTGCCCTAGAATTATTTATTCACAATTTTCCCTCGGCAGCCAATAAGCATGCCCCTTTTGGAAGGCTCAGATTTAAAGGTAAATGCTATAAATGATTTTTCCCTGAGCTGAAAAAAACAAACAGAAAAAACCCAAATGATTCTGAGAGACAAAATCTGGGTGCTGTTTAAAAGTATAGGTCTTAAAACTGATTGGGACTAATACAGGGATTTGGAAATCTGCAAACAGGGTGCAGAAACAGCAAAAAAGAAGAGTATCAGGAGGCTACAAGGTCAAAATCTGACTGACTCCAAGAGGTTCTGGTGACAGATTAACTCCTTATTGTAAGGGAGCACTGGTTCCTCAGAAGGAGATACCGTGGCTAGTTGTCAGAGTTTTAGTGAATGCCAGTCCTTTGCCAATGCTTTCAGTTGCTTTTTCACGGAGCTAGCCAGGTTCAAACCTGCCCCCACTGGGCCCCCTCCCTCCCCTCAGGATCAATATGTAACATGGGATCAATAATCTAGGTGTCATCTAGTCCAGCAACAGAAAGTGCTAGCCTTATTAAAGTGAATTAAATCAGGTGGCTCTGCTGGTTTTGACAAATTGGAACCAGGGCACCTCAAAACAACAGACCAGTGATTGTCGTCCCTGTTACCTTGCTCATCAATAGGTCCTTTTTGGAGTAAATACTTGAGAAATGGAAAGTGGCTATGATGGTACCCATACACAAGACCACAGAGAACCAGTGGAAAATTACTGTCCCCCCTCTCTCCTTAGCCCATTGGCAAAGGTTCATGAGGGATGGGTTTACAGTCAATTGCAGGACTATCTAGAGTAGTACTTCCACTTTTGGACAAGCAGCTTAATTTTAGAAAGCATCATGTACACTGCCCTGATTAGATGGACCACCAATGCTCAAATGCCGTGGACAAAGTGATCCTGAGTGGGGCTGTTTTTTATTTGATCTGTCAGTCATAGCCTGCTCCTTCATAAGTTAAAGCATCGAGGCCTTGATTACCTCTTTTTTAATACATTTTTTAAAACCAGGAAATTAATCTACCTGTTGGACACCATTCTTGGTCAAAGAAGCAGGAGTGACGTAGTGGGGGGCCTATCAATCTTCACATTGTGAGGGCGCCGACTTCTATTGTGGGCGGTCTGCTGAGATGCAGTAGGGGAGCTGCTCTATAGCTGTGGTATTGCAACTTGTACTTTTATTCAAGTTTATTAGTGGTACAGCAACACAGCAAGAGTTGGTGGACGGTGTGGAATAGATTGCTCATGGCGAGTTCTGCCCAAGAAACCCAGCAAAGGAAAACAGAATCGAGCACCTGTGGAGTTGGAGTTGAGGTGGTGGATGAACTGAGCTACTAATGTGGAAAGAAAAGCGGACAGCAGGAGGATCTGATAATTGAGATTCATAAGTAGACGGTCCTGAAAGAGCTCTACATTAAAGGTGACTGAAAAGAAATAGAAGGCAGATTTGAAATCAGAACAAACTGCTTTTGAGACGCTGCAATTTCCCCTTTAATGCCCGTTGTTGATACTGTGGCAGTCGCTGTGTACTTTTGTTTCAGCTGCTTGGTTGGTGGGACTGCCAAACAAGTTTTAAGTCATTTTGAGTGTTCTAATTTTTTATTTAATGATCTTGGTGTTTTGATTGTTCGGGGGATCTGCATAGGCATGAACTCTGCGTGAGATGCACAAAAGGTCAGCGGTGTTAACTCTGCTTGTTCATGCGTTTTACCTTGTGTTCTGACTACCGCTACAAATGGAAACTTCTAGTAGCTTGTGTCAGCCATTGTTTAAGTCTCCTGTGTGACAGTGTCCCTCAGCTTGCTGTGCTGTATATGAAAATGAAGGAGAGAGATGAAAAGATTATCTTGCATCTGCTGAGTTCTATCGCTGAGCACTCGTAGATTATTATTTAGGGATAGTCCTGTTAGGTACATCCTTTTAACAGGTGGCAGGTGACTTCCTCCACTATGTCAACTCCTTCCCATCTGTCCCTATGCACATGACAAACAGACCTTTGCGGAGAGCACCCAAAAGTGCTGTTGAAACAGAATTTAGATGAGATGTCAACTCAGATAAATTTAATTCAGAACCAGCATTAACACTTAAGCTGAGCATATTTTGGAACTCTAGTCAGAACAGTATGGTAAATTTATCTCTGTACAGGATCTCTTTAAATGGAAGTGCATCCACTCCAGTCAACAGATGGTGTCCCTCAGGGTTGTGTCTTTGGTCCTTACTTTTTTCTGTATTTGTTAATGGCATGCCAGAAAATTGTGGAGGGAACCTACAACTTGATGCTGATGATGCGATTCTGTATAGAAGCTCTGCTGGTGTTAACATGATCAATAGATCATAGATTTCTGTATATTAGAAAAGTGGTCCTCTGATAAATAGAATAATAGATAGGGGACTGTGTATTACAAGGCTATAATACCATCTAGAGGTTCTGGGGACTTTGGAACCTCGAGAGCGAAGTTCAAGAGGTTCCCATGTCCCCAGAACCACAAGATGGTATTATAGCCTTGAAATACACAGTCCCCATTTGTTATTTTTTTAATATATAGATCTAAGGAGTTTTCAGTGTTTTGTAGCAATGTGGTGCTAAGTAGGCAGGGTGCTGCAGTGTGAATGCATGTCTCTTTAAAGGAGGTGTTTGGCAGGCATTGCTATGGATGCCAAAACGTCAAGATGCTCCTGTTGGTTCTGCTTGTGTTTCTTGAATATATTGGAAAACTAGCAGCGTCTGTATGGGAGCAGTCTGTGGGAGTGGGCAGTGCAGTCGTCGGAAGAACAGGAAGCAGAATGAACAGGAGAGAAGGTTAAATGTTTGTTTTTTAGGATATGTGGCTGTAGCTTAGATTTTGTTTGGTTTTGGCTGAGCAGGGAGCAGGCTTTTACTGTTTGCGACAGTTGCACTGAAAGCCGGCTCCCACTCTCCATGAGGCATTCTTGTGCTTGCGCTGTGGTGTTTTTGTGATAATACTATTGTTCAGAGACTGAACAATAGTATTACGGCTCAGAATGATAGTATTACCACTTTTAAACGATACTGTTATTACTTTTTGAGCACTGGTATTATGGGCATTTGTTTGTATACTTTAGTATGGTATTAAAAAGGCTTATACGTATATTAAAAGCTGGTAATGAACAGAAGAAAGACCATGGCTGTCCTCTTTGGCTTAAAACATCTTGGAATGGATAGGCAACACATGCTTACCCTTATCACTTGCTGTGGC
This sequence comes from Neoceratodus forsteri, assembly GCA_016271365.2. Classification (NCBI taxonomy): domain Eukaryota; kingdom Metazoa; phylum Chordata; order Ceratodontiformes; family Ceratodontidae; genus Neoceratodus; species Neoceratodus forsteri. The sequence goes on from CM057449.1 coordinate 1,202,243,381, forward strand.
TCACAAATTGAAGTGGTGGATAAGCTAAAGTATATTGGGGTCTACATTAACCAAGAAATGTCTTTCAGACCACAGGTTGGTCATATAACACAATCTCTGCACCAGAAAATTGGATTACTATACCGCCTAGGTGATTTCCTAACCCTGGGATCAAGGCTAGCTATAGCAAATAGCACCTTGCTCCCCTCACTGATATTTGGTGTGTCAGTACTTCAGTCCCTCAAGAGCTCTGAGACTAACAGGCCCCAAAGTCTATATAACAAAATGAGTTGCTTTGTATTGGGGGTCCCTCCCAGGAAACATCACTGACAGGTTCTCTCCTTAAATTGGCCTCCCCTGGAGGGGAGAATGCTGCACCCCCTGTTATGCCTAATGTTTAAACTTACTAAAATTTACACTCCACTGAGTCTAAATGGTGTATTTGTTCCTAAGCCTGAAAGACACTTACTCTGGTCCTCAAACTGTAACCTGTTTGAGGTACCCATGGTAAAAACCAAAATGGGTAAGAGGTCCTATGCCTGCTGTACCCTGTCTCACTGGAATTCTCTACCAGTAGAGCTACAGACCTCTTCTTCCCTTGGATGTTTTTAAAAATGACTGAAGACCCTTCTGCTGGTAGGCTGTCACTGTACTAGTTATCATTGAGCGATACCCATACCACGAGTGCTTTTCTCATGTCTTTCTAAGATAATTTTACTCTATTTGCTGCTGTGACTTGCTCAGGTTGTGTTTCCATAGCATTTGGTAATTTATCTGGGATGCACTTACTGTATACTTTATGCTATTATGTTATCCCAATCTCTTGTTAAAAAAGAAAAAAAACAAAAAAACAACAGCTGTATGCTTTGTACATTGACTGCATGTACTGTATACGAGCCTGTAGTTAATCCAGTCTCTTGTATCAGACTTTATGCTTTGTACTTCTACTATCTGTATATCTGCCTCTAATTAATCCCAGGTCACCCCTATAAAAGGGACCTCTGGTCTCAGTGGGCCTACCCAGTTACCAGAATTCAATAAATACATTTCTAGAGTGGGTTTCTTGACCCATCTAATACATCCCGATAGTTGCTTCTTAGCTGACTTACAGGTTTGGTTGAACCATGTGAAACCCCCTATTTTCTCCTGCTCTCCTCAACACCTCCAGGACCAGCCTGTATTTTTTTGTAGCCCCCAGGTCTTGTCCTGCCCCTCTGGTGCCCCAGTCCTTAATACAGCTCTGCAGGGCTCAAGACGTCCACCGTGATCGCCCACTTGTTTTTCTGCCCTCGGGGCAGCGGGGATTGCGTAGGCGTGAGCAGCACCTTTAATCTTTGACCTCACTGCTTTGCGGTTGTTCTGGAGAGTGTTCCATCGGTCCTGGGATCCCCTTCACCTAATTGGGACCCGGTGACCATGGACAGCTGCTGAGAAGCTGCTCTCCTTAAAGGTAAAGGAAATCCAACACGGAGTTCTGATCGGGGCTCATTAGCATATTCATCAGCTGAGCCCCAATCATTTGAATATTCATGAGTGCCTGCCTTGGGGCAGCTGTTCTCAGCTTCAGCAGAAAAGGAAAAGAAGAATGTTTTTAATATTGTAACTTCTGCTGTATGTTTGGGAGAAGAGTGACGGGGAGTGTTTTAAAAATAAATGCTTTACCATGGCTGAACCAGAAACTATTGGGACTCAAAGTGTCAGCCTGTCTGCTGCTGCAAGGTGTCCTTAAACATTGGCAGCAGTGACGTAAAAATGAACTGAGCAATTCAGCCACTCTGTGCTGCGACAGCAAGTACACCCTCTGGGCTAAAGAACTGTGGGGCATTTTGGCAAATATTTGTTTATCTCTGGCTGCACCAGGACATTAATCAGGGCTATATCTGATCTGCTAAAGGGACAGTGGGTTAAGTAGCCATTGCCAGAAGCCACAGCCAATTGGAAAGCCAGGAAAGCAAAGCCAGGACTTGTGGGACTTTCACAGAAGCTCATGGGTAAATGCCAAGTGCTCATGGGGAATTAAAGGGACCTATTTCTAGGCGCCAAAACACCAGGCCAACAGTGCATCGAGTAAGCTTCATGCATTATTCATTTCTGTGATTGACAGGTCCTCCAGCCAATCAGAGGCCAAGCACCCCATCTCTACATCCAATCAGGAACCTTGGGAAAGCCCTATAAGACAGTGCCTGCCAGATTTTGCCAGATTCAAGGAGATTCGAGCAGGAGCCCCCCACAGGGTTGGGGGTCAGGCCCCTGCCATGCTTCTGCGCCTGGGCAGTCCAGGTAAGCCCCTCCATCCTGGAGGGGATGTTTGTTGTTTTATTTAAGTTAAAGTTAAAGTAACCTAGTTAAGTTCTGTTCACTTGCTAGTCTGGAGGTTGCCAGATTTGTCTTCCATGTGCTACCCTCCCTCCTACATCGGGGTAAGATGTGGATCGAAGACCAGATGTCACCATGCAGCAGTGAGAGCACTGACCAGAACCTCAGTTGTGAGAGGACTGAAGATGCCAGCATGCCTTCTATAGTGGGTGACCACCCATGGAGGACCTGCGTGAGTACCCCTGTACCCCCCAGTGCAAAGGAGAAAAATATATTGCAAGCTAACATATGGGCATGTCAGCCCTTGTAGTTCTGTGCCAAGGGAAAGGAAATAAGTAACCTTGGGGCCTACATGCCCTCTATCTCCTGGAGTGAGAGAGACTATAAACGTAATTAGTCTGGGATGCTTTTCCTGCAAGAGACTGTTCGTCTAGAAGTTGTCCTGTTGCACCTTGCCTGCTGCCCAGCTGGCCCAGTACAGGTGTATCAGAGATTGTATTGCACAGTTTGCAGCTGTTGCAGGGGGTACCCAAGAGAGCCCAGGATAATTTTGCAACTCTGTGAATCATATAAATGAGCTGATATCTATCTGTGTCCTCTATTGGTCAAGACTGCCCTGTTGGAGATGCCAGCCATAGTCGCGTTGCCACTTCAAAGGACATGAGGCCCTAAAGTTTATCACTGAGTTTATACCTGGAAATGACATATTTCCACCTTGCCAAATTATGTCTACCAGTACAGATGCTTGGAAAAAGTATTTGTATATAAATGTACTGGATGTGACTACAATTTGCGTTGTGCTGAATGTTCAGGATTTGTGAATCCAAGATCTAGTCAGTTGCCTTTTCTGAAATGTTTAGTTCTATGACAAGCAGGGCAATCCCTGTTTTCTGTGACAAGTAGGACAACCCCTGCTTCTCTGCCAATCGCAGGGCAATCCCTGCACCCTCAAGAAAAAACAAAACAGCCATTGTTGTATGTTTGTTTCCAGTTTTTCCCTTTCCTTCTAATCAAAGCCGGCCAACTCGACCAGCTGCAACATCCACCAGGCCTGTAACATCCAGGACTTTGGCATCTGGGTGCCCTGTATATAGTGTGAGATTGTGGGGTTTCAGCTGTATCTGGGACTGGTACCAGTGTGGGGAAAATGGTTTGTGTAACATCTGATTTAGTCAACAACTTAGATAGCCAGGGCTCTGGGTATCATGTTGGTCAATAAAATTGAGATTGCCTTTTCTGTTAATCTAGTAGCCACCCAGCTGGAGGGTTCACCAGCACCAACCAAACCTTTGTACATTTTGTAAATAGCTATCAGCATAACCTCTATTCCTCCTGTTTCCCCATCCTAACTCCTATGTCCCTCAAAAAATATTGTTGTTACTGTTTTTGAAAAATCATTGTGCGTGAGCATTTTATTAGAGAGAGTCAGTAATTGCAAAATGTTGAAATGTGGGGAAAGGCCTATTGGGTCATGTTTGGGGGTGGCCAATAGTATTTGTGGGTGGTATAACATCTCGGGGGGGTTATACCAGGTAACAGCCAGCCCACCTGAAGCATGCTGTGAGTGGAGGCAGTGTGCAGTTGGTTTAGACTTGTTATAAGTTAGCGAACCCAAACACCTAAGCCTAGTTCATAGGTAGTAGGCAGGGGTATAACACTAGGAGTAGCACCACCTAGGTGTTGCACAATGGAGGCACCACTGGGATTGTACTGTACGCCATGCGCCAAACCAGCATGCAACCCCCCCCCCATTTTGTATGTATTGGGACCCTTAAAATGACTGTCACCGCCTGTCTTTTGGAAGTGTATTTTGGCACCAAAACTGCTGTAAGCCTGTTCACTGCTGGCCCAGTGAATGTTACTGGGGCCCCCTAATGGCCAAAAGTGGAACTGGACCAAATATGTTTTTGCAGTACAAATCGTTTGTCAAAGAGGACCTTCCCCAGTCACTTTGACTTTCATGCATTAATTACCCCTTCTTGTATTGATTCTGGAATTGTATTTCATTAATATCTGCTGCAGTCAGTTTTTGCATTCTGAGCTGCTAAAAAATGCAGGGTGTACCAGAGCTTCTATAGCAAGCCTGGTGTTGCTGTAGGACCAGGGTTGTACTGCTGACATCACTGTAGGGCAGAGTCAATTTCACACAAAAAACAAACAAAAAAAAAAACATACAGACGAGGCATTTAGATTTTGGCATAATGCATTGCCAACAGGGTGTCTTGAGGAAGGGGGAACGCAGTATGTACACTGAGTATGAGTAGGTTTCCCTTGCAACATTGTTGCAACTGCATGGTATTGAACAGTGTGAGTCACTCCTCTATCCTACAGTGATGTCATCTGGAGCTAGCAGCCCAGCAAGCTGAACAGCAAAGGCAAGTGCAGCAGGGCTCAAAAACAAATCCAAATTATGGAAGACAGAATAAACCTTGGTCAGAAATAACACATGCATACATCTTTGCAGGTCTAGTACTGCATATAATGACTACAAGCTGTAACTTTTTGGACCATCAGGGAAGGTCCTCTTTAAGGGCCCCTTTATAATGCAACGTCTGTTAATGCTCACAGTGATTTAAAATAAATGTTTTTGTTGTTTAGAATAGGATGCATTTGTCTAGATCAGGATGTTGTGGTAACCAGTACCGGTTAGGGAGCCATGTGCCTAAGATAAGATAAAGTGTTTTCCTAAATGTTTTATTGCAGATTGTTTAATGGTACCCCAGTGTGCCAGGCTTGGCACACCCTTGGCGCAGACGCCAAGGTCTGTTGCCACGGGAGAGTGTAATCCCCCCCTACAAACGGGGGTCCCTAGAAAGCCTGCTTGTGCTTACCTGGCACCCTGTGGCTCTATTTCCTCCTGCCCTCCTCAGCACCTCCAGGACCAGCCTGTAATTTTTTTGTAGCCCCCAGGTCTTGTCCTGCCCCTCTGGTGCCCCAGTCTGCTGTCCACGTCCTTAATCCAGCACTGAGGAGCTCAAAATGTCCACCATGATCTCCCGCTTGTTATTCTACCCTCAGGGCAGCGGGGAACCCGTAGGAGCGAAAGCGGTGCCTTTGCTCTCCGACCGCGCTGCTTTATGATTGTTCTGGGGAGTGTTCCATTGGTCCCGGGATTCCTTTCACTTAATTGGGACCTGGTAACCACGGGCAGGATGCTGAAAAGCCACTCTCCTTAAAAGTAAAGGAGATCCACCATGGAGTTCCAATGGGGGCTTATTAGCACATTCATGAGCTGAGTTCCGATCATTTGAATATTCATGAGGGTCTGTCTGCCCTCGGGGCAGCTGTTCTAGACTTCGGGTGAAAAAAAGGGAAAAGAAGAATTTTTTTAATATCGTAACTTCTGCTGTATGTTTGGGAGAAGTGTGACAGAAGGGGGAAAAAATAAATGCTTTACTCTGGCTGAACCAGAAACTATTGGGACTCAAAGTGTCAGCCTGTCTGCTGCTGCAAGGCATCCTTAAGCACTGGCAGCAGTGACAGGAAAATGAACTGAGAAATTCAGCCACTCTGTGCAGTGACAGCAAGTACACCCTCTGGGCTAAAGAACTGTGGGGCATTGGGGCAAATATTTGTTTATCTCTGGCTGCACCAAGACATTAATCAGGACTGTATCTGATCTGCTAAAGGGACAGTGGGTTAAGCAGCCATTGCCAGCAGTCACAGCCAATCAGAAAGCCAGGAAAACAAAGCCAGGACTTGTGGGACTTTCACAGAAGCTCATGGTAAATGCCAAGTGCTCATGGGGACTTACAGGGACCTATTTCTAAGTGCCAAAACATCAGACCAGCGGTGCATCGAGTAAGCTTCATGCATTATTCATTTCTGTGATTGACAGGTCCTCTAGCCAATCGGAGGCCAATCAACCCCATCTCTACATCCAATCAGGAACCTCAGGAAAGCAGCCATTGTTGTATGTTTGTTTCCAAGTTCGCCCCTTCCTTTTGTTCAAAGCCGGCCAACTCGACCAGCTGCAACATCCACCAGGCCTGCAACATCCAGGACTTTGGTATCTGGGTACTCAGTATATAGTGTGACATTGTATAGTATACAGTGTGAGATTACTATATTTTTTTCCACACCACCTCATGCCTGAGGTGTGAATTTACTGTATTTAATTGTAATTGTATTTACTGTCTGTGTATGTACTGCTGTGTGCTGCTATGTTTCTCTGTACTGTTTGTCACCTGTGGCCCGGGTCATGACTTAAAACGGTCCTCTGGATCAGTGCACTTACCTGGTAAACAAAGACATAAATAAACTTAAATAACTAAAATTGAGGGGTTTCAGCTGTATCTGGGACTGGTACCAGTGTGGGGAACATGGTTTGTGTAACATCTGATTTAGTCAGCAGCTTAAATAGCCAGGGCTATGGGCATCATGTTGGTCAATTAAATTGTGATTGCCTTTTCTGTTAATTTAGTAGCCACCCAGCTAGAGGGTTCACCAGCACGAACCAAACCTTCGTACATTTTGTAAATAGCAATCAGCATAACCTCTATTCCTCCTGTTTCCCCATCCTAACTCCTATGTCCCCCAAATAAATATTGTTGTTACTGTTTTTGAAAATCATTGTGTGTGAGCATATTATTAGAGAGAATCATTAATTGCAAAATGTTGAAATGTGGGGAAATGCCTATTGGGTCATGTTTGGGGGTGGCTAATGGTATTTGTGGGTGGTATAACATCTCGGGGGGGGGGTTATACCAGGTAACAGCTAGCCCACCTAAAGCGTACTCTGAGTGGAGGCACTGCGCAACTAGTTTAGACTTGTTATAACTTAGGGAATCCAAACCCCTCAGCCTAGCTGGTAGGTAGTAGGCAGGGGTGTAACACTAGGAGTAGTGCCACCTAGGGGTTACACGTGTGTAGTTGAATGCTGGCTTCAGTTCTCTTGACATAAAATATCAAATGCGTACATCTAAATGCATGTTTGAATATTTCATAAGAGAGCTTAGAATCATGGGTATGGATACAACAGAAAGAAGTTTTTCACTAATTTCTTCACTGCATAATGTAGCATTGATCCTACTAAGAACCAACCCTTCCATTTTTCAACCTTTTGTTTCCCCATACTGCCAGTGAAGGTTGTTGTGGAATTACTGCCAGATTTAAAGGCCTGTAGAGCAGCATAGCATGATCACTTGTTCTTGTCTCAGTCTTTAATTTATAGAAGAAATGCATATTTCTGGACTACATATTATGTAATCTGTAACACTTTGACCATTGGTTCCAAAGTACATTGTATTGCCTTCCAAATCACCTGGTAATCTTCCATTTAGAACCAAGAAAGAACTTTCTGTGATGATATCTATCAGTTTGATTCCAGGGTAATTTCTGGTAGGATCCATATGCTTTCTATATGGGACATTAATATTACTCATATATGTTTCCGGTAGGTCTGTGTTATAATAGGCAGTTCTTGCATTCAGGTTTCCAAACAGTAACACAAGCAGATGCAAGTTTAGCAGTCATCTCATAAATGTTTTTGTTTAGCAGAAGCCAACTGTTCACATTGTATTGCATTGTTTGAGCCATATAGACAATTAATTAAAATAAACACATTTGCATATCATTTAATTACCGTTATAATACAAAACATTTTTATTTGAAGAATATCTATTACCTTTACAACTGGTGTGGTCTTCACAAACGTTACTAAATCCATTGAATAACTCCCAAGCTTGTTTAATTTAACTGCAGGGAGACCAAATGCTTCATACCCATTAAACTTGTTATCATTATGCATCCGTGTGTCTTGAATGCAGATCACTATGAATTTTTTTAATGAAACTGGTCCATTCACTGTTAGAAAATTTTATAAAGATGCCAGCAATGTTCCAAGAAATTAAATTGTGTAATAGATTGCCATTTGTATTAGAGAGAGCAGCTGAGCCATGGAACAGTCTGCCGGCTGAGTTGGTAGGTACCAAAAAACGTTAATGGTTTCAAGCATGACTAAGGCAGAGAGAAATGAGGTAAGAAATAATTTAGGACTGCTGCCCCCAGCACTCATCTGTAATCATATGTGACATTATTTTTTGTAGTGCGTCTCCCCATCCCATGTCTCTGCTCCATACCCCACCCAGGAGTTGACCATACTGCCTGTCGACTGGCATTACAGCGATGGATTTATGTCAGCCGCAATTTGCAGTAAACATAAATCCATCTGGAGAAACAGTTGCTGTTCATCAGGTGGCTTTGCACCCCGCACCTCACGAAATTAGGGAATACAAACTCCAAGTCGGAGTTGATTCGGGGAGGGGGTGCTGGGGTCCCAGGTGGACTTTTACAGCGAACTGTCGAACTTGTCGGCATCGATGTGTTCACTGTAAAAGTTTCGCTGTGCAGAGGGTATGTCCTGCCACTGCAGCAAACCCTAGGCTCCCATTAGCCCAGTGCTAGGAGATGGGACTGGGCACCTGCTGCTGAGATCAAACACCTGATAAGGCAGGAGGATGGCTTGTCTTTTAACTTTGGTCCATAACTTGGTCATTTGGGGCTCTAAATAACCCCAAGTTTTCCATATCGCCACTCCACCTCATGGACACATAAGTGTCTTTTTTGTTAATGCGCCCAGAAATGGGAACTTGGATTTTACGTTTCATGTTGGTGAGGTGTGGTGGCAACATGGCCACCCTGAAAATTTGAGGTCAGTATGACTCCAGCTGGCCAAGTTATGGACAAAAGCTAAAAAAATGGCAAAACAAAATTTAGTCTGAAACGCTGTTGCAGGTAGAGGGAGCACATCAAGGAACAGTTAAGAGTGGGCATCAAGGAACAGAAGAGCTGGAAGTAGGTACAGAGGTGAGTGTTGATGGGAAGAGGAGGGTGGCATGGGTACTAGAGGGTGGACATGTTTTTTTTTTTCTTGGTGTCCGTGTGTGGAGGGGGTACTTGTGGGGAGATTGGACACTTGCCCATGTAACAGCATAAAGAATTGATCAAGTTGGGGGAGGTATTGGCGTGGGATTGGGCACACACGGTGGTGAATGTACGGTGTTTGTAATAAACAGTTGATCAGATGGGAGGAGGGAACTACTCAGTGTCCTGTGGCAGGTTTTGCATTTATTTGTTTTTAAGCAAAAACATTGGTCTGCAGGATACCGTGGTATGCCTAAAAATAGTCCGAAATCATTACAGGAATACAAATATAGCTAGCCTCTGCTGTTGTCCAAAATAAATTCCCATTAATGAATTTATTTGTATATTTATTTTTTTATTTATTATTGGTTCATTTATTTGTTTTATTAGTTTTGGTTTACTAGGTAAGTAAACTAGACAGATAGAAACTACCTAGCTCCTTTGTTAGCTTGGAGCCACCACTACACTGCCTGCAGCCAACAGGACCTGGCTTGGTGGTTAAAAGGGCTTGGTTCTAGCTGATTAAGCCCTCCCCCAACAATGATCACCTCCAGTGGCCCCAAGGACATTTATTCTGTATGGACTTTGGCTCCTCTTCACTGTGCAGGGTCTAGTCAGGTCTCTGCATTGGGACAGGTGGGCAGGACTAATCCAGTCGACCAGATGCAAACTGTAATGATACCCATCTACTAGCTATGTGTATAATTTTGTTATAAATATGTTTTCAAATTTCTGCTTCTAAGACATAGGGTCAGCAGGCCATCTGGAAGACAGTAGTTTTTAAAAAGACCTGACCTTTGGACCCCAAAACAGTTGCTACAGTAGCTAAAGAGCTAGTTTCCTTCTCTGTGTTGACACATAGTTGCAAGCCTTCCTGGGATTATAAAGACTTCCTTTATGCCAGGTTACAACACATTGTAACATGGCAAAAATAACAGTATGGGAAATAAGGAATACAACCGGTTGAAGTGGGTCAGCTGGTACAAGAGCAACACGGCATTATGGCACGATAATGCCGTATTGGTACTGAAGTACCTCGGACAACCGCGGAGCAGAGAGCAGCATTGTGGAGAAATAGACACAGGGCAGAAGAGGGACTGGAATAGGGTGAAATGTAGAGCAGTAGCCAGCAGTGACGTGGACGAGGAGACAGGAGCAGCTGGGGAGAAATATCCGGAGCAGAACGCGCCCCGAGAGGCATGAGAAGGGGGAATGTAGTGTAGTGGAAATGTGGAGGCTCTATAGCATAGGAGACAGAGAAGGGAAATCGTAGGTCCGGTAAACGCATGTAGGGCAGTCGGAAGATCTGGAATTGAGTGAGGAAAGCTGCGAAAAAGTCAGAAGACGGCAGGGACAAAATGGGAAATGTAGTGAGATCAGCGCCATGGGGAGACACACACACAGCAGGCCAGATAATATGTAAAACAGAGAGGTGGGCAGATAGCGAAACAGACAAAGCAAGACATAATAGACCTCCTAGCGTTGCAAAAATAAAATAAAAGCCGGTCAGATCGGACAAATGTTGTGAAATGTATGTTCAGAGATCATGTCCTGATAGTTATCATTGGTGTAGTTTTCACAACATCAGGAAAAAAATAGGTGTCTGTTCAGTATTCACAAAGTGCAAGATACAAATGTAAACAGTGCAAAATGTGGCTGACTTCTCTTATTCAGAGGATCAAAATAACAGTGACAGTACACAGTTTGTCTAGAAGCCATGTTCAAGCGCATTAATCCACTCTGAAGTTGGCATCTAATGGGGAGTTAATGCATGGTTGGTCCGTTGTAGGCACTCGGCCTGTGGCCCCGGGCCACACCGGTCCCAACCATGCATTAACTCCCCATTAGATGCCACCTTCGTCGTGGATTAATGCTTACTTGTAAACTATCCCTTTACTTTGAAACGCAGGGACAAAGTATGTATTTTATGACCTCTGAGGAAAAGGCATTTTTTACTGTAACTGATTTCTGTTAGGGTTCACAACTAGGTGAACACAGTTCCTCAGGAAGCTTCTGAAGACATCAAAGGGATAATTTTGTCTGTCATAAGGCTTCACTAATTAAGAAGAAGATATATTTTTTTTTATTGGAATGTTTGAGCAGTGGGCTGAGACGTGTGACTGATTAATTCAAGTTCTCCGTTTTGAGTGACCTCACAACCAGCATCTGTGAGCTGTGTCATCAGGGAGGAGGAGTTTTGTGACAACAAATATTACCAGCCAACTGGGAGAAAACCATTGCATTTGGTTTTTGGCGTTTGGCATTTTGCCTCTGATTTGGAGGTGGGACTCCTGACAAACACTCTCAGCACTATAGGTAAATTCAACTACCTATTTATTACTTGAAACCTAGGGTAGTAGAAATTCAGTAATAAGGCTCTGTTTTTGTATATTGATCCATTTACTTTAAAAGGCTGTAAACCCAATCTTATATGTTCTGCATTTTGTATTTTATCTATTTTTAATTTTTAGTAAACATTATTTTTCTTGAAATTCTGCCTGTGCCTTTTCTCATTTTCTTTTGCATGTGACTGCTGGAACAGTGTTAATATTCTGACAACTGTTAAGAGCTTAAAAGTGTGTTACTATCTTGCTAAGGTAAGAATATACCTAGGTCTCAGATTGAGTCAAAAGGGTAGAATTGTGAACCAGGCTGGGTGCCCACTGTGTTAAGTATTACACTGCATTTCCCCAAAGAGGGTGCAATATTTGATCCTGTTAACTGGGTGTACTAGCGAAAAAGGGTTCATATTTTACCTCAGGACTCGAGCTAGCAGGTGATTTGGACCTAAAACAGACAGGAGGGTTACCCTGTTTGTTTCCTGTTCACATATTGCACTTCGAGGTTTGGCACTGTGGGAGCAGGGGGCCTGACCTGCGGAGTGCGTTTGTGACACAAACTACCTAGCTCCTGTGCATGCTTGGAGTTGCCACTTCGCTCCTCTGCACAGTGTGCAGCCAATGGGACCCTAACTCCAGGGCTGAAAGGGCTTCTTTATAGCTCATCAAGCCCTCACTCCACAACGATTGCCTCTAGTGGCCCCATGGACCTTTGTTCGATGGACTTTGGCTCCCCTTCACTGCGCAGAGTTCAGTCAGGGCTCTGTATCAAGACTAGTGGGCAGTGCTTTTCCTTCCTTAAGGGGTTGCTGATTAGTGTTCCAGAACACTTGCTGCGGTCCAGAGCACTAAGAAACTCAGTGCAGAGGACATCCTAGAGTAGGAGTGTCCCTGGAGTCACACGACATCATTAAGAAGGAGCCTGCCTGGAGTCAGCCATGAGTCAGTCTTCAGCTGGCCACGCTGCTTTCCAGGCTCCACAGCCACTAATTAAGGTAACAATTTTGCTACTAATCCACTTACAGGAGTCCTAGCTACACCCTATCTGAGTATACCCCTGTTTTATGTTTGTGTTTATGACATGTTGTTTACTAAGATAAGTTCAACTCTAATCACTTAAATGTTGTTTGCTGGTTGCTTTAGCCATTTGTATAGTTTTACTGTTAGTTACCTTCCAAGGTACCTGCAGGCTCTCCTAATGAGCTGTGTCGTCCATTGAATGCCTGCTGCCTGCACTATTTGTTATTATTCATGCTGCCTAGCTCACCCATTTGGGTCCAGCTGAGATTTCTAACTTCTCTGTTAGAATTCGGATTGCTTAGTTTTATTAACTGCTCACATTACAGCATGCTTGAGTGCCTTGAAGTCTGTTAATTTTAGAGTATCCTAGCAATATTCTATCTGGGTGCACTCTTATATTCTAGCTACTCCTCGAGTTTTTGCATTGGTTGGCTTATCCACTTTGCTACACCTCTGTATGCCTGTTGGTCTCAGTTACTGCTAAATATTCAGGTAACCTATTTTAGGAAAAGGGGAAATTGTTTAACCAAGAAAGGCACACTAAGACAAAGTTTGTTTCTAGGTGCGACCTGGGAGCACAGGACGTTAAGTGACTTACTCAGGGTCACCCAGTATGCAAGTGGGGGCTGTGGGATTCAAACCCAGATCTCCATGTCTGCAGCTCAGGGCCCTAAACCACAGTGCTATACTGCCACCCTGTTTTACACCCTATCCAGGTTTTGACTTTTGCTAATTTCAGTAAAAGTTTTTGTATTGCGCAATCTCACCATTCTCTGCCTGTTGTTTTTCACTGTGCCAATTTTCAGGTAACCCTGCCACACCCTTCTTGGGTATTACCTTTTTGCCAGGTTCAGTAAAAGTTTTGCTCAGAAGAGTTTTACAGTTTGTAACTTTCTTTCATGCTCCCTGCCCCCTCCTTTTCCTTCTCCTCCTTCTTCCTGTCCTCCCTTCCCTTCCCCCTCTACCCTCTTTCATACTGTTTCCTTCCCCCAGCCACCTGCCCTCCCTGTCCCTTCCCCTCACCTCCCCTCCCTCTCTAGCCACCCTGGTCTCCTTCCCTGCCCTTCCCTAAACCTGGAGTTCCTTTATCAATCTATACTGTCCTGTTCCTGCCCTTCCCCACCTTCCCCAGCCTATGGGACGCAAGTCCTATTGTATCCTCCACCTCCTTATCCTGCTTCTCCTCCTTGCTGGTGATGTGAAAACCCACACTGGTCCCTCTCCCTCCTCTATTCCTAGTGGCCTTAGTATTTTCTACCTCAGTGCTAGGAGCCTCCTTCCTAAACTGGATCTCCTCACTGTAAGGGTTTCACAACAGACTCCTGACCTCCTCTGTATCACTGAATCCTGGCTCTCCACCAGAATTCTGGATTCTAGACTTGCTCTTCCTGACTACCACCTCTTTAGGCAGAACAGGGGCAAGTGTGGTGTTGCCCTCTATGTCCATCAGAGGCTCTTCTGCACTATCACTCTCAGAAAGGCTGTACCCTCTTGCCATGAGTTTCTCCTTGCCAAACTTTCCTTCCCCTCAGCCTTACCCATCTTCTTTGGGGTATTTTATGCCTCTCCAAAAATCTCACCCTCCTCTCCGGTTAACTCACTCTCTGTCAACACATCACACTCCTCTCCTCTTCTGGTGAACTTATCCTCCTTGAAGACTTTAATATTAATTGGCTTTCCTCAGCCTCCAGGCCGACCTCCCTCAGGACTGAGCCCCTAAATCTGTCACAGCTCATTACCAACCTGCCCTGCTCAATCCACATTCCTCAAACCACACCCTTCTGGACTGGGCTCTCTCCTCACAACCCCACTGCATCATTGTGGCAGGTATTTTGCCAGATGCCTTTTGCAATCACCGCATGTCCTTTTGTCTCAGAAAAGTCTGGCATCCTTCCTTCTCCCCAAGTATATCTGGTCCAGGTTCCTCTGGTTGCTGAACAAAAACACTTCTGAATGACCTGGCTACAACAGATTGATCCCCCATTCTTTCCGCTACATATAGATGTGTCAGTCTCCTTCTTCCACTTGAAATTTACTTCTGTCTGGGACAAGCACGTCCCCATCAGGAAGTCCAGGATTAAGTCTTCCCACCACCCCTGGATCACCTATGATCTTAATGATTTGTGCAAGACCAGTGGTCAGGACTGAGCCTATTACAAATGTTCCTTCTCCCTGTGTGATCTCCTCTGGTACAGGGCACTTGTAAACCTTTGAAGAGAGGCTGTCAGTACAGCCATATCCCTCTGTTTCAAGGCCAACTTCCAGACCAGTCTCTGAAGGCAATTAATTCCCTTTTTGATCCTTCACTCCTCATGGTAAATGGTTCACTAGTCTCCAACCCTGCCTCTCTGTTGCTGCTCACTTCAATGAGTTTTTCATTACAAGTGCTCTCCCTTCCCCCTCAGCTCCTTTCCCCTTCCTCTGTCTCCATCCTCCTCTCTACTCCCCTACAGGGTTTGATTTCTCCCTGTCTCTACCAAGGAAATCCTGCTTGCTTTTTCCTCACTCAGTCTGTCCAAATCCAGCCCCAACGGCCTGGACCTTAAACTTCTCCATCCATCTCTCAGCTCCTGTCATCGCCTCTCCCTTACTCACTTCCTCAATCTCTCTTTCACCCTCTGTACTATCCCTCAGTCTTGGACAATTGTTAAAGTGTTCCCCCTTCACAAAAGGGATGATCCCTCCAACCATGGCAACCTCTGTCCTATCTCCCTCATCCCCTCTCTTGTTAAGCTGCAAGAGAAACTGGTCTTCTCCAGGCTTGCTGACTTCCTCCTTTCTTCCAGCTTCCTGTCCGCCTTCCAGTCTGTTTTTCAGAAGCACCACTCCACTGTCTCCTCCCTGCTGTGGGTCTCCGACTCCATCCTCTCTGTCATAAATCAGGGACATATCACATCAGCCATTTTTATCAATCTGACCAGAGCCTTTAATTCAGTGGCCCAGCTACCTCTCCTGGACAAGCTGAGTTCTGCTAGCCTCTCAGGCTCTGCAGTCGACTGGTTCCGATCCTACCTATTGGGGTGTCAGCAGTCGGTACAGGTAAAAGGCATCCTGTCTCCACCATTCCTAGTCCAATATGGGGTCTCACAGGGCTCCATGCTGGGTTCAGTCCTCTTTTCCATGTTTCTCAATGACTTCCCTTCTGCCTGTGTCAATGCGCATATTCACATATATGCAGAAGACAGTTTTCTACACTTCAGGCCCCTTGATTACAACTGTGGAAGTCTCGCTCCAGCAAGACTTTTGCAATGTCCTGCGCTGGTTCCAGTCCAACCAGTTCTGGGTCAGCTGTGTTCATGACCTTTGGCACCAGCCAGAAACTGGCCAGGCTCACACCCCTCCCAGCCTTCTCCATCCTGGATGGTTCCCCCCTTCAAGTGGTCCTGTCTTTCAGTTATCTCGATATGTGGCTGAACAGTAGGCTTGACTTCTCTGCCCACATTGATGCCATCCACACCAAGCCCCACCCCAAGCTTGGTGCCCTGTGTACTGTAACAAAGACTGCCTGTCTCTGCAGATCTGTTGGCAACTGGTTACCAGTATTGTGCTCCCAGCCTTGAATTTTGCAGATGTGGTCTATGGTATGGCCTCCTCTTCACTTGCCAGACTGGATGCTCCCTGTAACACCCTCTGTCATTTTGTTACCAACTCTCCCCCTTGCTTCCTCTGCTCTTTCCTCTCCATCCCCTCTTCTATCCAGTTGCCAGACCCACTGTGCATCCTTCATCACCAAATACTGGTTTGGGTCACTACCCTCATACCTAGCCGAACTCATTTCACCCATTCCCTCTGCTTCATAGAAACATAGACTTTGACGACAGATAAGGACCGCTTGACCCACCTAGTCTGCCCATTTCCCTACCTAGAAGATAAGCTGCAGATCCTATTTAACCAACAGCCTATTTCTTCATACCCCGCACAAAAATTGTCTTATGTCTGTCCCATGCATTCCTGAATTCTCCCACAGTTTTAGACCCCACAACCTCCTCAGGAAGGCTGTTCCATGCGTCCACCACCCTCTCTGTGAAAAAATACTTCCTCACATTGCCCCTGACCCGCCCCCTCTATCTTCAAATTGTGTTCCCTTGTTCTTGCACATCTCTTTTTCTGAAAGATGCTACCCTCTTGGACTTTGTTGATTCCACTGAGGTACTTAAAAGTTTCTATCATGTCCCCCCTCCTCCTTTCCTCAAGGGTATACATATTAAGCTCCTTTAGTCTCTCCTCGTATGGCTTCTCTTGCAGACCCTGCACCATTTTAGTTGCCCTCCTCTGAACTGCCTCCATCCTGTCTATGTCCTTGTGGAGATGGGGTCTCCAGAACTGGACGCAGTACTCCAGATGGGGTCTCAACAACTGTCTGTACAGAGGGATAACAACTTCCTGTTTTCTGCTGCTGATACCTCTCCCTATACATCCCAGTATCCCCCCAGCCCACCCTACCGCCTTCTCGCATTACTTTCCAACCTTAAGGTCATCTGATATGATTACCCCTAGGTCTCTTTCCATTTTTGTTGTTGTTACTACCTCCCCCCCCATTGTGTAATCTTCCCCTGGGTTTTTGTTTCCCAGGTGCATTACTTTGCATTTCTTTGCATTGAATCCAAGCTGCCATACTTCTGACCATTCCTTCAACCTTGCCAAGTCCCTTTTCATCCTTTCCACGCCTCTTGTGTATCAACCCTGTGGCAGATATTTGTGTCATCTGCAAAGAGGCATACTTTTCCTTCCAGTCCCTCTGCAATGTCACTTATAAAGACATTAAAAAGGACTGGACCCAGTACTGAACCCTGCGGCACCCCACTAGTAACCCTCCTTTCTTCAGAGTGGACTCCATTTACAATTACCTTCTGTGTCCTGTTGTTCAGCCAATGTTTTACCCAGGATACCACCCTGGGACCCACTCCCAGGCTGGTTAATTTGACTACTAATCTTTTGTGTGGGACTGTGTCAAATGCCTTGCTAAAGTCTAGGTAGGCCATGTCCACAGCCCCTCCCTTCGTACTCCATTCACTCCATGGATCCTCGACCTTCTCCCTGCCCCACCTTTGCTCCTGTGCTGAACAGTCAGCCTTCTCCTATTGCCTTCACTCCATCTAGAACCTGCCCCCCTGCTCTCTCCATCTCTCACTCTCCCCCTGCTTCACTTAGGCACCAGCTTAAATTCCTGAACTCACCTTCATGCTCCTGTTAGCCCCCTACCTTACCTGCCCCTCGTCCCCTTTCCTCCCCAGCTGTGGTCCCCCTTCTGGGGTAAATTTATGCCCCAAATACTGCTTTACTAAATTGTTCAACCTGTTGTTTACAGTTGCATTTGACTGTGATGTTGCTCATAGCTCCAGCTTCTGCCACTCGTTATAATCCTGCACTAGACCCCCGCTCTGTCGTGGATTAATGCTTGCTTGTACCATGCCGCACTTTTCACTGTATGTATTTATTTATTTATTAAAGTTTGGTAACTGGGTAGGCCCACTGAGCCCCGGAGGTCCCTTTTTCAGGGGTGACCCGGGATAACAGTACAAGTTCAAATACAAAGAACAAGACAAAATTAGGTACCAGATATCAAGTATACGATGGTTAGAATGCTGGTTACAGTCTTGGTTATCAACAAGTTACTGTGCAAGGTAGAGATTAGTAAGGATACGAGACATGAGTAACAGGTGACAAGTATACGGTGAAGTGCTGCCAAGCAGAACAAATAGAATGGTCAAAGGGGAGGGGACCCTGACAGGGTCCCTAGGAGAGAAAAGGTAAGGGAGTCTTAAAAGGTAAGTGAGCCATGACAACAACAAGTACTTGTGTATGTCATGTGGGACTTTAGACTGGAGCGGAAATTAGCAAGTGAGGGGGCGTCCTGCACTAGCAGAGGTAGTTGGTTCCACAAATAGGGGGCTAGGTAGGAAAAAGACCTGTCTCCAGCATTGGACCTAATTCTGGGAACTTCTAGTAGTGTATGCCCTGAGGTCCGTAGCCTCCGGGGGTTCTGTTTGGTGGCTATGGTTCCTACTATGCTAGGTGGAGCAGATGGTCTGAGCAGCTTGTAAGTTTACAGAGTAGAGGGTACTGTAGGCGAGCGTTCAGTGAGGGCCACCATAGCTGGGCCAGGGTATTGCAGTGATGACTTTGCGAGTGGTCCTGTGTAGAGAAGCGGGCAATCTTGTTGTACAAAATTTGCATCCTAGTGACCTCTTGCTTAGCCATGCCTTGTATTATCAGAGCGGTGTAGGTCAGGGTGGGAAGCAGGACACTCGTACCAATGGAGAGCCTGGCCTCAGGGATAAGTTGGTCCTTGAGACGGTACAGGGTACCAAGTTTACGGTGTAAGGTCTTGGTAACCTGGTCCACATGGTTCTTGAAAATGAGGCATTGGTCAAGTGTTAGTTCTAGGTATTTTAAGGAGGGCACTACCTCGATGCAGCTCCCAGAAAGTGAAGTGAGTTGCATGGTGGAGGTTCTGTTTTGACCAATGGATCTGGGCTCAAATAGCATCGCCTTGGTTTTGCTAGCATTCAGGACTATTTTGTTTTCCTTCAGAAAGACCTCAAGTGAGGTGCGGTCATCTTGGAGGGAACCTAGAGCTGCCGTATCACCCAAGGATCGATAGAGGACGGTGTCATCCGCATATTGCACAACTGAGCTACTACCACAGTGGGTATGTAGGTCGTTGGTGAACAAGGAGAAAAGGAGGGTTCCGAGGATTGAGCCCTGCGGTACTCCCTCATTTAGGGGTAGGGGGCCAGATATGGCACCCTTCCAGATAACTCTCTGTGTCTTGTCAGTTAAGTAACTCCCAAACCACTTAAGAGCAAGGGGGTCTAGGCCAATTTTGTCTAACTTATGTAATAGGAGCTTGTGGTCAACAAGGTCAAATGTCTTGGACAGGTCTATGAATACTGCACCTGTAGGTAACCCATTGTTCGTAGCTCTGAGTACATCATTAGTAAAGTTGATTAGTGATGTGTCTGTCCCATGATTGGGTCTAAATCCATGTTGGGAAGGGGCTAGAAGCTGGTGGGCCTCCAGGTAGTCTCGGAGTTGACTGTACATTAATCTTTCTTGCAGCTTTGCTAGTGTAGAGAGCAAAGAGATAGGCCTGTAATTATTTCTGTTTTCCCTAGAGCCACCTTTGTGCATTGGGACTATGTTAGCCTGTTTCCACTGTTCAGGAACGATTCCTTCCTGTAGGGATCTATTTATTAGCCAGGCCAGGGGTCTGGAGAGGGAAGGGGCTCCAGCCTTTAGTAATCGAGGGTTTATACCATCTGGCCCCCCGGAGCCTTTGACCTTCAGGGCCCTAAGGAGGGTTAGGACCTCTTTTTGCTTCACCAGTCTTAGGTGGAAAGAGGGTCATTCAAGACAGGCAGGCAGGCTGGTCTCGTTTGGGGCTGTAGGCGTTGGAGACACACGAGCCTTATAGGCATCGAGGTTAGTAAAGTGTTTGTTGAGGGAGGAGGCTATTTGAGGGAAGTCACTTACTAGCTGACCATTGACCTCAATGGGGCCTGACTCAGATTTGCTTTTCCCCCCTGATCAGTCCGTTGACATGGTGCCAGAATAGCTTGGGGTTGCCTAGGCTGGATTTCTTTAGGTGAGTGACATACTCCCTTTTTGTGATTTTGATGGCTCTCTTGGTTTTGTTTCTTAAGGCTTTGTAAGTCTTAAGGTCTACCAGGAGGGAGGAGATTTTGAACTTCTTCCAAGCCTTGTTCCTAGTGATCATGAGGGTTTTAAGGGATGGGGAGATCCATTTGTAGCAGCTACCTTTCATTCTTAGTTTTTTTTAGAGGGCAAAGAGGTTAGCCACAGAGCATAATTGGTTCTGAAAGTATTCCAGGGCCTCTGCCATTGTGGGGAGGAGCATGATTGGGCCCCAGTCCAGGCTGAATAGGTAGTCATTGAATTGTACTTCAGAGAATTTAGAGTAGTCACAAGCAGTAAGGATTCTTGGCTGGACCTTTGGTGCTCTGTTTTTCTAGATGCAGAATATTGGGGAGTGGTCACTCAAGGAGTCCACCATTATTCTGGCTGTCTGGATGTTTGAGGGGCTGGACACTAGAGCCCAGTCAAGGGTAGTGTGATTCCCCATTTTGTAATCGAGCCTGGTCAGTTCAGAGATCATCTGTACCAGACCAGCCTCTAGGGTCGGGGCCGTAATGGCTGGCTAGGGTCCTGTGCCCAGTTTAGGTTGAAGTCTCCTAGAATGAGAAGCTCTGAGGAGACATCTTGGGCCGTGATCTTTGTGATGGCCTCAAGGGATTGGAGCGCAGACCTGGGTGGGTGGTAGATACAGCCAACTGTGAGGAAATTTGAGTGCCCTAGGGTTATGCGGATAAAAATAGATTCTCCGTCCGAGGGGATACCTTTCTGTATGTTAAGGAGCGACACTGTGAGGGCTTCCTTTGCATAAATAAGTACACCCCCCCTTTTTATCTGCCTGTCCTTTTGGAAGGAACTGTAGCCCTGGGCCTGAATTTTGTGATTTGTTAATGTTATTAAGTTTATTTTTAATCAGCACGTTCATTTTAAATAGACTCAAAAAGGTTTTCGATTTTGGACCTGGCGACTTTTGGACTCCGGTTCCAGATTACTATCCGGTTTGTTGAAGTCTGGTCAGCGGAAAGTCAGTGGAAAGCTATCGATTATTGGGAGCATTCTGTGGAGCATTTGATGTGTATGACTGATCGAAATTTGGGATTGGGTAAAGTTGCGGAGTGTTGGGGTTTATTTTTGTTTTGGGCCCTTCCTTTTTCTGCCTGCTGTGACTTCTATTGATGCCAGAGCTGTTTGTGGTTGTTCTTCCTGGTTCAGATTCTGACACTGCAAGTTACTGTGCGGCTTTTGCCGACGTTTAAACTGGGTACCTAGCTGTGTCTCGCTAGAGTGGTGGACCTCCTGCGCTCGTTTTCCCATAGTGTGATCTTTTTGGGATTATTCGAGGTTTTCTTGGATTTGTAAGAATCGGGAGCCATTACGAGCAAGTTGGGAGCTAGTTCTAAGCATCTGGGAGCAAGTTTTATTTCTGTGGAGTTCGCACGTTTGGAAATATTGTGCTAAGAAGCTGTTTTTCTTCGTTCCTGCTTACCTGGTGTTCCGGCTCATTTATCCGGGCCCTCTGGCACTATTGAGGCGTTAGATGGGTTGGTGACTCAGGGGGTTGGGATTGGGGCCTGCTGGAGAGCGGCCCTTTGTCCTATTCCCTAGACCCCGGTGGAATCGGTCGAAGGACTGATCCGGCCGGAATCGTGGTGGTGGGTCACCACTATAGCCGGTATTGCCCCTGGGACAATTGGCTGAACTACGTGGTTGGAATATGCTTTTCCCTTGAAATCTGACTGAATTGGAATCCTTACACTGGGAACTTTGTCTGGATATCCTGGTTGTGGGAATGTATTAAGGATGTGGGACCAGTATTGTCCGACTTTTTGAAGTGTAAAGAAGTGTAAAGATGCGGCTAGAAGATTACACAAGATAAGTGACTGTGGATAGAGCTACTGTTTTCTTGAGCCTTTTGTTATTAATTTTTGGTGGTCTATTGGGCTCTGGCGGTCCTGGGCTAGGGTCTCACGCAGTGGGGGGGAGTGGGATTGGCTAGAAGGCCGGTACTTTCTTCTCTCCTCTATGCTCCTGGGGTGGTTGGCCGAAGGGTCTTCCCCCCCTAGAGTAGTAGCAGTGGGTCTCTAATCCTTTCGGACTGGCTGGTTCCTGTGATCTGTTGATTGTTTTAATTTTGTTTTCATTTAAGTGCTGATGAATATTGATTTATTGTACTGCTTGTATTTTATTTTTAGGATTTGTGATGTTTAGTTATTTTGAGGGAAAAATTTAAGCAGCGTGAGTGTTTGTTTTCATCTTATTTTCCACCCTTTCGGTCCGGTGAGAGAGTTCCGGTGGGTGGTTTTTACATTTTTTTTCCCTGCAAATATTTACTGTATTTTATTTTAGTTGTCACAGTTCTATTATTATTTTTTGTCTCTTGGCCGTGAGAGGGCTGTGGGACATAAAGTAATTCTTTTGATTGTTTAATTGTTATATTATAATATTGTTTTATTTAGTTTTATGGTGGATGGTAGTGTTCTTTATTTGTTGTTTATTTGTTTTATTTGGTTTTAATTTTGATGAGCAGCCTGATGTGCTTGCCAGTTCCACCAGTTATCCGTTACTTGGCCTCCGCTCTCCGCACCCTCCACCCCTTTTTCTCTTCCCCCTTACCAACTCAGGTTTATCATCGTTGCCGGGCTTTGGGGATTGTGTGAAGGGGGAAGGGGAGGCGAGGGGGTGTTGGAGGCTGTGGACATCGGAGTGAGCGTTGCTCTCCCATTGGGGTGGTTAGGCCTCGAAGACGCCCTGGGGCAAAATGGGTTCTGGAGCGTGGTAACCCCATTCTGGTTCCCATACCCAAGGGCACCTCTTCTTTTAGAGGGCAAGTGGTTGGGACAATTCGTCACCCTAGTCCAACTCGGGCGCTGTTGTGCAATGCCAGATCTGTCTGCAATAAGACTACTCTTATTGTGGACTTTGTTGCTAGGGGAGATCTGGCTTGCATTACCGAGACCTGGTTGGATGGGAATGTGGCTCCAGTTTTAGAGGCCGCTGTTCCCACAGGGTTCTCGGTTATACATTGCCTGAGATTGGATCGCGGGGGTGGGGTGGCGGTCTGTTTTAAGACCGAATTGGGCCTAACTGAAGTTCCAGTTGAGGAGGCCAGATCATTTGAGTGTACTGTGGTAGCTGGGGTGGGGTGCAGGATTGCTCTCATCTACCGTCCACCCGGGGTTGAGAAGCTTTTCCTGCAGGAAATTGCATATTTCGCCACCAACATGGCCTTGGAATTGCCCAGATTGATGGTGCTGGGCGATTTCAATGCTTAGTCGACGGCAGAATCTTAAGCTTTTTGGTCAACATTTCCTCCAGGTGATGACATCTCTTGGCTTCACTCAGGTTGTTCCACAGCTACTCACAAGGGAGGTCCTCTCTTGATCTGGTCTTCCTCCTGGGGATTGAGGCATCCGACTTGGTGGTGGAACCGGTCGGTTGGTCTGACCATTACTCAGTTGGATTCAAGTTTGTGGCCCCCCCCCGGGTAGGTCGGCCCCTGTGGAGTTGGTCAAGTACCGCCCATTGCGGGATGTTGTCCCTGAAGACCTGATGGTGGTTATTGACCTCTCGTTGTGTGACGAATTGTGCTGTGATCCTGAGCGGCTGGTGGTGGCCTATAATGGGGCCATCTCGGCTGCTCTTGACCAGATTGCACCAACCCGTGTTCGCCCCCTTCCACGCCGTCCTGTTACCCCTTGGTTTGATGGGGCATTGAGAGGGTTGCGGAGGCTGGGACGTAGGTTGGAGCATCGCTGGAGGAAGACTGCCTCGGTTGACGACCATCTTATTTTGCTAGAGCATTAAAAACTCTATCAAACAGAAATTTCCCGTAAGAAGGCAGAATTCCTGTCCAAGGAAATTTCTGTTGCTCGGAATCGACCGGCTCAACTCTTCAGAACTGTTGACAGACTGTGCAACCCAGCCTGTCAGCAGGTCCGTCGAGTTTTTACGCAGATTGACTGTGAGGAGATCACTCTATTCTTTGCGAATAAGGTGGAAGACATTCAGAGGCAGTGTCCTCAACCTCACTCCAAGGTTGTTGCAGTTGATCAGTGTGCTGTCACAGAGCCCGGAATTTCCTGGAGTTCCTTTAATCTTCCGGACCTCGTGGACACTGAGGATTGTCTCTGAGATGCGCCCAACTTGTTGTAGTTTGGATCCGGGCCCCACTTCCTTGATTATAGGATGTAGTGAACTTATTGGCCTGGCCCTTGCTCGGATTATTCGGTGTTCTTTGGAGATGGGAGTTTTCCCTAGCTCTCTGAAAGAAGGGGTGGTGACTCCCCTTCTGAAGAAAGCTTCCTTAGACCCAAATGACCTAGCCAACTACCGTCCGATCTCTAACCTCCCTTTTGTGGGGAAGGTTATTGAAAAAGTTGTGGCGGCTCAACTTGATAACCATTTGACCATCCATAGTTTATACGAGCCTCTCCAGTCAGGTTTTCTTAAGAGGCACAGCACCGAGATATCTCTGGTTCGGGTGCTCAATGATCTCCTGATGGCAAGAGATCGGAGACACCGCTCTATTTTGGTTCTCCTTGATCTATCATCAGCTTTTGATACTGTGGATCATGGGGTCCTGCTCGAACGTCTGAGGTCCATCTGCGGGCTTTCAGGTGTTGTCCTCAGATGGTTTCATCTTATCTCCTGGGAGAACTCAGAAGTGGTTTCCGGTTTGCATTCATCCGGGGCTTTCTCTCTATCTTGTGGGGATACCTCAGGGTTCGTGCTTCCCCATGTTATTGCAGTATATACTACCCTCGGAGACATTGTGACGAGGCATGAGCCGAGGTTTCCATGATCCAGTGATACCCAGCTCTACCTGTCTTTGCACCTGACCAGGTTAGTGCTATCTCAGTGCTGAATAATTACCTTGTTGATATCCAAGACTGGATGAATACCAGTGGTTTGAAGTTGAACCCGGGAAAGACTGAGGTTATGGTGGAGGACCCGGTCACAGGGTTGAGGGTTTAGGGATAGGGTCCCCCTCTGGATTAGTTCTTGGGGTAGACCAGATCCCTACCTCTGAACGGGTGCGTAACCTGGGTGTGGAGCTTGACACTGGCTTGACCCTTCGTTATCAGGTGTCTGCAGTAGTCAAGACTTAATTTTTTCATCTTAGAAACATCTCCAGGATTAGGCACCTGGTTCCACCAGGCGATTTGCCGGTTTTGGTCCACGCCTTTGTGACATCTCATCTTGATTACTGTAACTCCCTGTACTTAGGGCTTGCTGAGGTTGATATCCGCCGCTTGCAGCTAGTGCAGAATGCTGCAGCACGTTTGTTGACTGGGGTGTCTAGAAGGTCCCATATTACCCCTGTGCTGCGCACTCTGCACTGGCTGCCAATACAGTGGTGGATCACCTTTAAAGTGTGTCTTCTGACCTACAAAGCCCTACATGGGTTAGGTCCCGACTACCTGAAAGAGCTTCTGGTGCCTTACACCCCTCTGAGACAGCTCCGCTCAGCTGACGAGGGGTTGCTGGAGATTCCGAGGGTGAATTTGAAGTCTTCTGGAGCCCGTGCTTTTGGTTTTGTGGCTCCCACCTTCTGGAATTCTCTGCCCCATCAGCTCCGAGAAAGTACAACGGTGGATAGTTTTAAGAAGGCTTTAAAGTCATTTTTATGGAATCAGGCATTTCCTGCTGTATCTTAATTGTTTATTTTAAATATTTTATCGGTAGTATTGTTAGTGTATGCATGGTTATGTTGAATGTTATGATGCTTTGTACAGCGTCTTGAAATATTTGAAAGGCGCTTAATCAAATACATTTTATTATTATTATTATTATTATCTAGTATGTGGGCCTTAAGCCAGATCTCAGAGATGGCAAGGACATCAGGCTTGTAGAGGTCAAGCCAGGCTTGTACTTCTTGCATTTTTGGTCTGAGGCTGCATACGTTCAAGTGCGCTATCCTCAGCCCCTTTGTGGATGTCCAGTGGGAGTCATGAGGGGACATGATTATGATATTGATGGTGTGCAGGCCAGGATTGGGCTGGATATCTCCTGCCAAGAGTAACAGAGCTGCTAGTAGGCACAGTAACTTAGGGCTGGCTAAGGAGACTAGGTTGTTCTGGCGTGTTCTGCACGCAAAGTAGAACAAGTCATATCATATCCCCTTCCTTACAAGCTCGTAAGCTGAGGAGAGGGCAAGTGTGCGCCGGAGGGGGGCATTCCATAGTAGAAGTCAAGGGGGGCAGAGTCATTGAGCTGATGTCCAGTACATCCTAGGTACCCAGAGCCAATAAGTCTGTCTGCCCAGAGGAGTGACAGAATATGGACCAGCGACAGGAGTATCCCCGTTGGGAGTTGAGTACTTGTTGGTGCACATCGGGCATGTGGTCAGGGGCCCCTTCATGGGAGGCATGCTTTATCCAGTCAATAGAGCTTAGCTGTGGCAAGAGAGGGACGCTGACGAGCTGTAGCAGGGTTGACCGGGGTCAGATATTCCCCTCAGGAATTTTATCTTCTGTCAAGAACCAGTTCCTGACACCAGGGTACTGACAAACAAGAGAGGTTGCTAATTTCACTTTCACTTTGTCAGTAAACCAAGATATGCAGTTTAAGGAAGGGTGTAACTAGGCTAGGCTGTTAGTCAAAAACACAATAGCATATTAATGTATGATTCTTCTACCCAAGCTGGGGATCAGTTTGGCTGTAGTACTAATACTAGACCCGAAGGTGGTGGACAGGGCTAGAGTCAGTAGTTCAGCCCCGGCCAGTACTACAGGTTAGATACAATATTCTAAGGACATAGGCTACTTATAATGCAGTAAGGTGGGCACTTTGAGGGGGAGGCACTAGGTTACTGTAGTCAAATCCACCAGTATTACAGGTTAAGATACTTAACACAGTAAGGTGAGCACTTGGAGGGGAGGCACTAGGTTACTGTAGTCAAATCCACCAGTATTACAGGTTAAAATACAATTATGCTGAAGACACAGGCTACTAATAACACAGTAAGGTGGACATTTCGAAAGGAGGTACTAGGTTACTGTAATCAAGTCCTTATTCAGTTATTAATGACTGAGTAAACTAGCAGACTTAAGTATTCAGTAGCGATGCAGTAATCTCAGGAGACAGGTACACACAAGCTGGCTTAAGTATTCCATAGGGGTGCAGTAAGCACAGGAGACATGGTAGATAAGCCAGGTTAACACGGTGATTAGTTCAATGAACCATGTGGGCGTGGTCAACCAGTATTTAAGGGGCGGAGGAACGGGGAGGGGAGGATGGAATGGGGAGGGTGGCTGGGAAGAAAAGGACACAAGAATAGTCAGTAAGTCCTCCGTTTCATAGAATCCAAGTGGTAGAGACGGTGTAGCACCTTGTTGCCTGCTCGTGAGCAGGGGAAGAAAAAACTTGTGTTTGTGGGGGAGGTCCGCCCGGCCCCGTTGGAGAGTCGGCACCTCAAACCCCTCGCCCTGGTTGCAGTAGAACAGTTGGATGAGGAGGGGCCCTCTCGCAGCGAGGTCGCCTGCGCCACCCCGGGATGGCTTTGCAGCACACTCCGGCAAAATATCCAGTGTATTTGGGTCATTGTATACCCTTTCGCTTTTACTGAGTCACACCTAGAAATGAGCCTTGGCTCAATGTGCCTTTCTCAGTTACCAATGTCCAAATACATAAACTAAAAATAAATAAAACAGTTGAATGCCTATTTTCAGGTATGACCCAAGAGAATACCAAAGAGCAACTGAACTTGAGCAGTAACAAACAAAGCAGGAGCTGATTTCAAGTGACAGTAAGCAACTAAGAATTATGCACCATGCAGATAATTAGGTTGAAACTGATTCCTCATACAATAAATAAGTTAGTGCCACACAGTATAAATATATTAAGTATGTTAAGGTTATGTAAACATGAATATGCACATTGTAATTTAAGAACTATAATATGTTCTGTCTTAGTGTTTACAGGGTAGTGAAATATCAAAGGGGGATAAATCAAGCTGCATCAGCAGTGTAGAATACAAATTCAGTAGTTATGACAAGTAGCTGGCCCCAGTACCAGTGAAGATGTCACAGTAATAATCAACCAAGTTTATCAGTAGTATAAAAAATGACAAGAAGCATAGAGGAGGCACGCACTGTAACTATTCTGTCATAAGACTCGGGTGCAGTTACAGACTGAGGATGCCAGTAAGTGTTTACTCAAGGATCCTTTAAATGAGTGGTAAAAGGAAAAGTTTCACACTGACCAAGGCAGGGAGTAGCAGAATGTGGGAGCAAATGTGGAGAATGCCTGTTCACCCACTTTAGTAGAGCACTTAGAAATCTGAAGAAGGGACGAGTCAGGATCAGCGTGAGTAGGTCAGACGAGGGCTATGTAGGAGGGATATAATCCAGGTTTGAGAAGATAATCTAAGAATTTTATCCAAGAAGCAGCTATGTGAGAAGGAGCAAGCAGCTGATGAAAGAAGCCATCCCAGAACAGATTAGAAGTTGCAGTGGTGAGTGAGACGGGGTGAAGGCACAGCAAAACAACATATGTGCTGTATTTATGCAGTACCGATTTAGAAGTATGGGAGAAGGTTAGGAGATGATGCTTCAATCTGGGTAACCGATTTGTTTGCGCTATGACCAATCTAGCATTCAGTGTGAGGTTGTGCCTGATCCTGAAGGGGTGAGGATGTGCCAGATCCTGTAGGGGTGAGGATGTGCCAGATCCTGTAGGGGTGAGGATGTGCTTGATCCTGTAGTGGTGAGGATGTGCCTTATCCTGTAGGGGTGAGGATGTGCCTGATCCTGTAGGGGTGAGGATGTGCCTGATCCTGTAGGGGTGAAGATATGCCTGATCCTGTAGGTGTGATGATGTGCCTGATCCTGTAAGCGTAAGGATGTGCCTGATCTTGTAGGGGTGAGGATGTGCTTGATCCTGTAGGAGTGAGGTTGTGCCTGATCCTGTAAGCGTAAGGATGTGCCTGATCTTGTAGGGGTGAGGATGTGCTTGATCCTGTAGGAGTGAGGTTGTGCCTGATCCTGTAGTGGTGAGGATGTACGAACATACGAACATACGAAATTTGCCAGCAGATAAAGGCCTAGAGGTCTCATCAAGTCTGTCAATGTGCAGCTAGCACCCCTCATTCTGCAGCTGCCCTCCCTTCCACCCTTCCCTCATTAACCTCCCCTTGTCCTGTCCCATCCTCGCTTGAGCAGTCCACTGTTCTACTGCATACCACTTCTGCAGGTAATGCATTCCACCCAGCCACCACCCTCTCTGTAAAAGTGTCTCCTCATCTCCCTCCTGACCTTCCTCGCCTCCAGTCTCATATCAAGGTCCCTGGTGGCCCTCCTCCCTTACTTTGAACAGCCCCTCTGTACCTGTCTTGTTTATTCCTTTCATGTATTTAAGGTTTCAATCATGTCCCCTGTCTCCCTCTCCTCCAGGTGAGTACATGTTCAACTCCTTCAACCTCCTCTCTATGATAAGTCCCCCAGACCTTGATCATCTTTGTCGCCCTCGCTGCACTCCCTCCAGTAACTTAATGTCCCTTTTCAGATCGGACGCCCACTGCACGCAGTGACTCAGGGTGTGGTCTAACTAATGACCTATACAGTGGCAGAATACCTCCTCCCTCCTTGAGGATATACCCTTGCAATACAACCCAGCATTTTGTTGGCCTTGCAGCTGCCTTCCTACACTGTGCCGAGGTTGTTCATTGACCCTGTGATGAGCACACCAGATCCTTCTCCTCCTCTGTCTGGGCTAGCTGCACTCCCCTAGCTAGTAAGTCCTCCTTGGGTTCTTCATCCCAAAATGCATCACCTTGCACTTTTGGCATTAAAGCCCAGTTGCCAGGTGTCTGACCAGGTTTCTAGCTTTGCCAGATCATCCTGCAACCCCTACCATCCCGGGTCATCTACAGCGCCAACATGGTATCATCAGCAAACAGACTGATCTTGCTCTTGATGTCCCATGATATGTCTGCAATGAATATCCCAAACAACACTGGTCCCAACACAGGCCCTGTGGGACACCACTCGTCACTGCCCTTGGGTGTGAGAGCTCCCCACCCACCACCACCCTCTGTTGCCTTCCCTGCAGCCAGTTTCTACCCATCTCACCAGCATTGCACCTGCCCTGTGCCTCTACTTCCTTCCCAGCCTTCCATGTGGCACTGGGTGAATGCCTTACTGAGTCAGATACAGGACATCACTGCATGTCCCAGTCCAGTTACTGATTACCCAGTCATAGAACCCGACCAGGTTGGTTTGGCAGGATCGGCCACGTGTAAAGCCATGCTGTCTGCTGTCCTGTAGTCCTTTGGCCTCTAAGAGGCCACCAGCCTCTCCTTCAGGATAGTCTCCATTAAGCTTACCCACGATGGATGTGAGGCTCACTGGTCTGTAGTTTCCCGGTTCATCCTTGGGCCTCTTGTGGAGGGCACCACATGAGCCATCACCTCCAGTCTAGGGTACCCTGAATGTAGTGAGGCATTAAATGGGTCTGCCAAGGTCCTGCAAGGACCTCTGCCAACTCCTTCAGTACCTGGGGTGGATGCCATCTGGGCCTGGTGCCTGTCCACCCTCAGTGCCTTCAAACCTCTCAGAACTCTGTCCTCCATGATTTCCCATCTGTCACCACTTCCCCCTCGTCTGCCATTTCCACCCATCTTGGGTGTCACCCCCTCTTCTCTTTAGTAAATACTGAGCAGAAGTACTCATTTAGTGCTCGCCTTATCATACCCTGCTTCCACCAACCCCCTCCTTCCTAATCCTTACTGTGGTCCTTACAGCGCCTTTTCTCCTGATGTACTTAAGAAGTCCTTCTCCCCTTCTTAATGCCTTGTGCCAGCCTGAGTTCCGAGATGCTTTGGCTCCCTTACTGCCCTTGTCACCTCCTTGATTCTGTCAAGTACTCCTCTCTGCCTCCCCCTCCTGTTTTCTTGTATTCCTAAAGGCAGCTCTTTTCCTCCTTACCTTTCCATGACCTCTTTGCTCAACCAGCTCGGTTTCTTGCTCTAACCTTCTTGCTCTGGGCTTTGCAGCAGGTTTGGTTGCCTCCACTATCCCCAGCACATTGAGCTCCCATCTCTGGTTAGTATCCATACTAGATTGAATTCTGGCCAGGTACCTTTTACCACTTCCCCCATCATCCCAAAGTCAGCCCTCCTGAGTCCAGCACTCTTGCCCAGATTCCCTCCTTCCTTGCCCATATCCAATGTGAGCCATACTGGAGTGGTGGTCACTCCCTGACAGCAGTTCCTCCACTGTAAGTTCTCTCACAAAGTCCCCATTTGCCAGCACAAGGTCAAGGGTATTCCTAACCTGGTTGGTTCACTGACCATTGCAGCAGGAAGCTGTCCTGGAAGGCATCCAGCAGTACCTGCTCCCTTCTGTTTCCTGGTTGTGGGGTGCTCCAGTCACTTCTGGCACTTTGAGTCCCCCACAATCCCACACACTACCCTTCTTCGGGTCCTCCTGATCTGTCCCGCTAGTTCCCTGTCTAACTCCCTCCATCTGGGATGGTGGCCTGTCACCACTCCCATTCTAAGACTCCTATTCTTGGAATCCTGGATTTGCACCAAAGTGACTCTGTACTGCCTCCTCCCTTCCTCCTTACACACTTCAGTCCTTCCTTCACATATAGTACCACCCCTCCTTTCCCAGTCACCTGTCCCTACAAAATAACCTGTACCCTGGTACAGACAGGTCCCAGTATATCTATTGGGTGGCCCATGTTTCGTGATAGCTGCAATGCACCTCTCCTCTGCCATGAGAACCTGCAACTCTGCAGTTTTCCTCCCAAGGCTCCTAGCATTAGGGTAACCTTCCACCTTTTCCCTCCTCCCATCCTGCCCTCCTTTCCTAGCATCACCATCAGTACTTGCCATTTGTCCTTTGTCACTGTTATGGGGTAAGCTCATATGATTTCCAACCTGTGGTCCCTGCATATCTCTTCCCAACTGCCACCCCCACTCCTAGTTTAAACTCAAACTTCCTCTATATATTCTTCCATCCTCTGCTTCAACACTTTCTTCCTTCCTCCACTCCAAGTGTAGTCTGTCCTTGGCATAGAGACTACTGTCCTCCAGAGTCCCTCCCACCCCCAACAGCCCATACCCTTTAGCACAACACCAGGTTCTTAGCCATCTGTTAAATTCCTCTATTCTCAGCTTTCTTGTTGTGCTTGCCTTTGGCACGAGTATCTCGAGAAAAGTTATTGATCTTCCTGCCCCTCACATAATTGTGCTAGTTCCTCAAACCTCCTCTGGACTATATCCACTGTCTTGTCAGCCAGGTCGTTTTCCCAAGATGTATAATTAAATGAGGCTTGTCCCTACCCCTTCTAGCATATTTCAGAACAGACTGTCCCACCCTTTCCGCTGTCATTCCTGCAAAGGCCTCCACCCAAATGTGACTATGCCTCTCCGCCTTGCTACCCCACCTAACTCCTCTTAGTATTGAGTCCCCAGCACTAAGATTCCACCCTCTTACTCCCTGCTTGCTTCCTTTTCATCTCCTCCCTCATTTCCAGCTCCTCTTCTTCCTCCTGCACATTATTATGCCTTTTACCCCTGTTGCAGTTCTCCCAGCAGAACTTCCCCAGCTCCAGTTTGGTCCAGGCATTTATCAATTACTCCTCTAATTTCATCACTTCCTCCTCCACCTTCTTCCTCTCTCTAGCAGTGCAAAACTATTTTCTGAAGATCCTTCACAAATGCCCGCTCCCTCTCTCTTCATAGTAACCTGTTCTCTCCTTTCCACTCCATGACCTTTGCCACTTCTTCGCCTCCTCACAAGTCCCTATTGCCTCCTTCCATTTGACTTTTGTCTCCTGACCTGGTTCCCGGCAATCATTCTTCCTGGCCTGGGCCCCTTGTCTCTGCTTCCCTTCTTCTGAGCCTCTCCTCGCCACTGTTGGCCCAAATTGCCCTCCCTCATCTCCCCTTCCTCCTCCCTCAGTATACGGCTAAACCCACCCCAATCTGCCTTGCCTGTCTTAGTTCCTCCTGCAGACCCTCAATCTCCTTTTAAGTTTTTCTATGTGGTTTGCACTAAACATCCTCCCACTCTCAGGCAATGTTTAGAAAGATTGGTGCGCAGTTGTTGCAACCTACCACCCTACCCATTGCTGTCGTTGCCCACGAGCGACCCCCCACCCTTCCAGATGCAGGATACCAAACACTCCCCCAATGGGGGAGGCAAATTATCATCCCACTCCCCCAAGGATGTGCCTTATCCTGTAGGGGTGAGGATGTGCCTGATCCTGTAGGGGTGAGGATGTGCCTGATCCTGTAGGTGTGATGATGTGCCTGATCCTGTAAGCGTAAAGATGTGCCTGATCTTGTAGGGGTGTGGTTGTGCCTGATCCTGAAGGGGTGAGGATGTGCCAGATCCTGTAGGGGTGAGGATGTGTCAGATCCTGAAGGGTTGAGGATGTCCCAGATCCTGAAGGGGTGAGGATGTGCTTGATCCTGTAGTGGTGAGGATGTGCCTGATCCTGTAGGGGTGAAGATATGCCTGATCCTGTAGGGGTGATGATGTGCCTGATCCTGTAAGCGTAAGGATGTGCCTGATCTTGTAGGAGTGTGGTTGTGCCTGATCCTGAAGGGGTGAGGATGTGCCTGATCCTGTAGGAGTGAGGATGTGCCTGATCCTGTAGGGGTGAGGATGTGCCTGATCCTGTAGGGGTGAGGATGTGCTTGATCCTGTAGGGGTGAGAATGTGCCTGATACTGAAGGGGTGAGGATGTCCCTGATCCTGAAGAGGTGAGGATTTGCCTGATCCTGTAGTGGTGAGGATATGTCTGGTCCTGTAGGGATAAGGGCGTGCCTGGTCCTGTAGGGGTGAGGATGTGCCTTATCTTGTAGGGGTGAGGGCAGGCCTGATCCTAAAGAGGTGAGGATGTGCCTGATCCTGTAGGGGTGAGGATATGCTTGATCCTGTGGGGTGAGGATGTGCCTTATCTTGTAGGGGTAAGGGCATGCCTGATCTTGTAGAGAAGAGGATGTACCTGATCCTGTAGGGTTGAAGGCATTCCTGATCTTGTAGGGGTGAGGATGTGTCTGATCCTGTAGGGGTGAGGGTGTGCCTGATTCTGTTGGGATGATAATTTGCCTGATCCTGTAGGGGTGCGGGCATGCCTGATCCTGTAGGAGTGAGGATGTGCCTGATCCTGTAGGGGTGAGGATGTGCCTGATCCTGTAGGGGTGATGATGTACCTGGTCCTGTAGGGATGAGGGTGTGCCCGATCCTATAGGGGTGATGATTGTACCTGATCCTGTAGGGATGTGGGCATGCCTGACCTTGTAGGAGTGAGGATGTGCCTGATCCTGTAGAAGTGAGGATGTGCCTGATCTAGTAGGGATGAGGATTTGCTTGATCATATAGAGGGGAGGATGTGCCTGATCTTATAGGGGTGAGGATGTGCCTGATCCTGTAGGGGTGAGAATGTGCCTGATCCTGTAGGGGTGAGAATGTGCCTGATCCTGTAGGGGTGAGGATGTGCCTTATCTTGTAGGAGTGAAGACGTGCCTGGTCCTGTAGGGATGAAGGCGTGCCTGATCCTATGGAGGTGAGGATGTGTCTGATCCTATAGGAGTGTGGGCATTCCTGATCCTGTAGGAGTGAGGATGTGCCTGATCCTGTAGGGGTAAGGATGTGCCTGATCTGTAGGGGTGAGGATGTGCCTGATCCTGTAGGGGTGAGGATATGTCTGGTTGTAGGGATGAGGGCATGCCTGATCCTGTGGTGGTGAGGATGTGCTTGATCCTGTAGGGGTGAGGATGTGCTTGATCCTGTAGGGGTGAGGGCATACCAGATCATGTAGGGTGCAGGTGTGCCTGATCTTGTAGGGGTGAGTGCATGCCTGATCCTGGTGGGGTGAGGATGTGCCTGATCCCATGGGCTAGATCAAGCTTTATGTTTATGGATTCACAGATTGAGATGATAGGATGGAATCAATCCAAATCTGGATCAAGTAAGATGCTATCAGTTTGCTAGTGAATACTTCTTCTGTACCTGATCAACCCTTTGTTTGAATCTGCTGGTTGTATCCGAGGAAAGTGTTTGGTAAAAATGTTCATTCTGAAGTTGTCTCTCTACCTCATGCACATATCCTTCTGTATCTATAACTACTATGGATCACCCCTTGTCTGCGAGTTTAATTGTTGATTTTATCGTTCTTGGGGAGTCTAGTGCCTCAAATTCCTGTTTCGTGCAGTTAACAAATCTATGTTGATTTTCTTGTTGACACAGATGCTCTCAATAATTAGTGCACTTTCTGTCAAAGACAACCACTGATAGATTGGGGGATGTAGATTTTCTTTTAAATTGTTGTATGTGTAATGATGCAACTGAAGTATCCATTTCTATATCAAACTCCTCATTTACTTGTTTCATACGGGATTTAAAAAATGTCACCTATCAGGTTAATGAGGTGTGGTCACAAAAGGCTATGTTGAAAACATGGGGTCAGAATGTCAAAAAAAACAACAAGGTTATGAGGAAACCTTGAATTTTTTTACTCATACGTTTGTGATATTTTACAGATTTTAGGCCCACATTTTGAACACAGGTATCTTGTTACCTCAACTCACAGATATTACAGGTTTCGTTTTATGTTTACTCATAAGTTTGTGATTTTTTTGAAGATTTTGGGGCCAACTTTTCAGCATAGCCCTCTTGTTACCCCACTTCATGGATATGGTAGGTGTAATTTTTCAAATCCTCTCCAAAATATGTTTTCTGAATTGCTACGCAAAACCACCTTTTGGACTGGATTTGAAAATTTCCACCTATTTTGATCATATGGTGGGGTCACACAAAGACTATGTTGAAAATTTGGGGTTGAAATGTCAAAAAACAACAAGGAAATGTTCAATTTCTTCAACATTTGGTCATAGATTGTGAGTTTTGCAGATTCTGAGCCCAAATGTAAAGTAAGTAAAACTTTATGGGCCAAATATTCAAACTGTGCCCAAAATGTGCGCAATAGCAGGAGCAAGCACAAGTCAATTGCGCACATGCGCAACAGACGTGATATTCAAACATGGAGCAAGTCAAATTTCGCAACCAGCCAACATCTGAATATCGCACAACCTGCACCATAGCGCAACCAGGAAGGGGAAGCTGAGCACATATGATGCGCCATAGCGCAACAAGGCCAGCCCAGCTGAGCAGTCCAGAGGCGCCATAGCGCAAGCAGAGAGCCCCCCAGCAGCAGAGCAATGGAACTGCACAACCAGGGAGGTAGGCAGGGGCCCACCACCCATGCCACAGATGGGCACAGGAACACACTGCAGAACAAACAATACACCCCCACACCCGAGCACAGCATCACTGGTGGAGGGACGGAATATCCACCGGCCCATGGGGACAAGCCAACAAAGCACAGCTGGGCCATGGTGCCCCAGCACACCCACTGGCAAGCTGAGACTGCCACACAAAGGGGGCCGACAACCCAAGTGCACAACAGCACCCCCCCTGTGCACAGCACACCCTGCACTGGTACCCCAAGACACCACCCATGAGCAGTGACTGTGACCGTCACTGCAGGAATCCCCATGCCCCCCCCCGTCACAATGCAGCCATGTGTACCACAGAACCATACAAGCCAGACCCACCAGGAGCACCCAGCGGTGTGTGGCAGCATATGGCCAGACCGGCTGAAAGCCACTACCACACCAGAGACACCTCCCCACGCACACACACACATACCCATGACAATACCACCCCAGATGCCATGCACACCACTGCAACTGAGCACCCATAGCCAGCTGCAAATCAGAGACCACCACAGTATTCATATCAAAATAGATTTATAGAAAGAAAATATGAACAGGAACACACAACTATTTACAGCTATATACAAGAAAGGGGTGGGGGTACGGGTATACGGTAGGGGTGGATAAGAGGCAGGGGTGAAGAACTGGGTGAGGGAAGGCAGGGTGTGAGGGATGGGTAAAGGGGGTAGGTGTGGGGCAGCTACTGCCCTCCAGGCTGCACATCAGCAGGCTGTCTCTGGTCCCGTGTCCTCCTCCGACACCTCACTCACCTCCGGTGCATCTCTCTCAGCATGCCCGGGGACTCCAGTGACACTTCCAGCAGGCGGTGGACAGCCTGCTCGATCCTCCGCAGGACCCGGTCACCTAGGACAAGGGAACAGAATCAATGCCTGTGACTGTCCACAACCCTGAAGCCCACCCAACATGCATGGCATACAGCCAAGTGCCCCGCCCCTGTGATGCGCTGCACCCACAGTGACCGTGCACAAGACAAGCCCAACCAGGCAGCAACAGCCATGTGTGCCACTGCACACACACCACCCATGACCAGCATGCACAACCAAGGCTGTACAGTGATGTGGCTACGTGGTGGGAAGTTAGTGCCACAGCCATGTGCCCAGTGCATGCATGGACCACCAGTGACCGACTCACAGACATGCAGTGCCACTGGACAGTGCTGACTGTCACACGTCGTATGCATGGCAGTGTTATCCATGGATGGTGGCCATGCCCTGCCCCCCCACAGCATGCAATAGCATCCATGATGTAATGACACTCACCCTCATCAAGCTGCTGCTGCTGCGTGGCTGCTGCTGCTGTGGCCCAACACCGCCACCACCTCGGCCAGCCACTTCTGCAACCCCTCTCCGAGCCTCATCCTGGGCCCGCCTCCGCTCCTCCACACCTGTTGGAAACAAAAGTTGAGAAACACATCAGTGAAATCCCAAAGCAGACAGCCCCCTGCCCCAATGAGTGTGCCTGCCCACACAGCCAGACTCACACATCACACACCTGCAAACACCGTCACAGCCAACCATAGACCAACCCTTCCCCATGTGCTGGTCAGAATACACAGTGCTACCCCTGGACAATACAGGTGCATAGACTGCCACCCACCTGGCTCAGGAACGCCTCCTGGCACGTGACCTTAGGCGCGCCAGCAGTGCCCGCTCCCTCCTGCGCAGGTCATTGTACTGGTGCCTGCACTGCTCCGCTGTTCTCCGCCGCCCAGTGGCCTGCTCAAGATCAGTGGCCACCTGCTGCCACACATGGGTGTGGGCCACGTTCAGGGGTTCCTCCCCAAACAGTGGCCCATGGTGAGGCTCCACCACAACCACCAGGTTGGCCACCTCCAAAGCACTCCACTGTGGAGCTCTCCTGCGTGCCATCCCTGCAGGTATATAGCAGGCAATATGGCGCTCCGCAGCGTGGCAATCCCACATGGAAATGTTGCGCAATACAACTCCGTCAGTCCCTATCACGCTGTTTGTATAGCGCCATTGGTCCCTATCGCGCTGTTACCGAACAGCGCAATAGAGCTGCAGACATGCCATACGTACAGCGCCAAGGGGGTAAAGGTCGGGCACAAGGTCATGGGTCTCTGGCGCAAGGCCACGCACAGCACCATCAGACGTCTGCATGTCCAGCGCGATCGGTCGCCTGCGTGCCATTGCCACAGTGGATTATTGCGCAGTAGTGCCACAGCGCCATGTGGTGACCGGCGCTGTAGCGCCACTGGCACAATGGTGGCCGTGTCCTGAATTGCCAATCGCACACAGCATGTCATCAGCGTGGCAGACGCCTGCGTAAGTGACCTGGGCATGCACAGTGCGGTGTACTACGCAGTCACAGAACTGCGCCATTGGCTCAGCCGGCTCAACCGTATTGCGCAAAGCGCAACAGCATGATATTCAGCCGTCATATGCAAATCATCCGATCAGCCATTCAATTGCACAGTGGCGCGATTTGCATCTCATTAAAGTTGCTCCACTCCTAATTTGCATGCATTGCGCTATAAATGTGCGACATTGATCTGCAGTGGCCATATTCGGTTACTGCAGCTGATAGGTGAGTTGCATGCTGTGTGATGTTCCTGGACTATGGTCTTGAGGAATTGCTGTATACTGCACAGTCACAGGTGTCCAATTTCACCCATATAGACTGTGACATGGCCAAGCGAGGAATGGGTGAGGAGGATGATGGTGGGCGGAAGAGGAGGCCCAACTTCACGAAAGCGGAGACAGAGGCACTCTTCGAGGCCTACCTGGAGGAAGAGCCACTACTCAGTGGACAGCGGGGCACCCCTCAGGCCCATGCTGCTGCATGGGAAGGGGTGGCTCACGCCGTAAACCTGCACAGAAGCCACCAGCGCTCCATGCTGGAATGTAAAAAGAAGATGGGGACCGACAGGGGGAGGGTGAAGGAGAAGGTGGCAGCCCTCAGGGCGGCACGCGCTGCTACAGGCGGGAGCCAGCCAGAGGTGGTGCAGCTGACCCCGGCGGAGGACCGTCTTGCTGCATCCATGCAGCGCAGTGCCATCGTGGGCGTTCCTGGAGGTGGCTTCCAGTCAGGTGGTAGCCCATCACTGCATGGTATGACATGGTCGGGGGGGAAGGTAGATCACATGCACTAACATGTCCTCACTTTCTGTTACAGATCCTGTGCATCTGCAGGGGACAGTGGTGGAGGGCCGGTCCACTGTGGACATCCAGCCGGAGTTGGAGGAGGGTCCATCCACCTCCGCTGGTAGCCGGCATGCTTTGCACCAGTGTGCATGCCTGGCTGCCATCTCTGATGTCGGTGAGACAGGTGTGGGGGGTGCCCTTCCTGTGTCACGCTGTGGCTGTGGCTGTGGCACGAACCTGCACCATTGATGATGCAACTACCACTATGGGCATTGACACGTGTGTGTGTCACATAATGGACACACAGCAGGACAGCTCGTGCCCATGGACCTAGCTGGTTCCAACGTGTGTGCCAGCACGTCAACACAGTCCCAGGCTGTGCCTGTCAGCACCAGTGGGGCAGCACCGGTGGCTGTACAGGTCACTGGCACTGTTGCGGCCACAGCAGTGTAACGACTGGTCCCTTGGGCACAGCAGTCGGAGGGGCAGCAGCAGCAGTCACCCACCGGGTCTGGGGGTACAGGGTTCAGCGGTGGCGTATGTACACCGCCTGTTGACTTGCCCATACCTGGTCCTGGTGAGCAGCGCCCACCCTCAAGGGGTGATGAACATCAGGCCCTTCCATACCCTGAGGGACAGGTTGCTGATGTGGCAGACGACCCGTTTGACGAGCACACCCGCCTGCTGCGGGCATCAGTACAGCAGCAGATGCGGGTTGCAACATCTGTGGAGGCACTGTGTGTGGCTGTGGAGCGGCACAGCAGGGACAACGAGAGGATCCTTGCAGGGATTGACCATTTGCGGATAGATGTGACTGCTGCCATTGACAGGCAGACTCAGGCATTGGTCGCTGTCGTGGCCGCATTGGGCACACAGTCAGGTGCCCCTGTGCCGCGCACGCCACGCAGTACGCTATCCACTCCCCGTTTCCAGTGTCATGTGACACCCAGCCTGTCGACGCCGGGTTCAGCTGTGGGCATCCCGAGCACCCCTGGTGCAGGTATGTTCGGTATGCTGCAGACCCCTATGCAGACAAGGTTGCGCTTGCGCAGTGGGACCCCTGGTGGTCCATCGGTGCCACCCCAAGTGGCCCATGCTCAGCCTGCCAGTGCTGCTGGGTCTCGGTGGGGCCGCCCATGCATCTGAGATGGCCGTGGCATAGTGCCACATGACTGACCTGTCTCCCAGTGCAGGCCCTGTCTGTTGCTGCCCTGTGTGCAATGTTTGTTATGGTGGGCAGTGCACCAGTGGGTGCCCTGCCCAACACGCCGACACATGGACCACCTGCACACCCTCCCGACTGCTGTCCACAGGTGCGTGTGCATGATGATGCCTGCATTGCACTGTACACCAAGGTGCAAGGGTGCCCAGCATCTGACACATGTACATGGACAGTACAGGTGGTGGAGGTGGGCTGTGGACGTGTGTGTTTCACATGTCTGTTCCTGCTCTGCTGTGCACCTGCCCCTGTGCACTTTGTGCCTAGTGTGTGTGTGTGTGTGTGTCTGTCCATGTGGCGTGTGACTGTTCACCCCTCCCTGGTTGTGTGTTTGTGCTCCTGTACCCTTCCACTCCCCTCGCCGTCATGCACCCCTGGTGTGTTACCCTGTGTGTATGTGTGTGTGTGGGTTGCGCCCTGGACAGTGTTGGTTGCACATGGCCCCATGACTTACCTGTGTTGTGCAAAGTGCTCCTCTGTGATGGTGTCCCGGTGCAGCTGGACCAGCCGGATCAGTCGGGGGTCACGCCGTCCAAGGGGGGGCTGCTCATCCCCATCATCACCAGCATCACCAGCATCCCCATCGCTGTCCCCCTCCTCGACCTGTACGGCTATCCCACAGTCTTTGGCCATGTTGTGCAGGATACAACAGGCCAGGAATATCTCACAGGCCTTTGAGGGGCTGTACTGTAGGGCACCGCCGGAGGTGTCTAGGCATCGGAAGCGTGCCTTCAGCATCCCAAACACCCACTCGATGATGTTGCTTGTGGTGGCATGTACCTCATTGAAGCGTTGCTGCGATGGGGTTGTGGGCGCCGTAGGTGTGAGCAGCCAGGGATCTGAGTGGGTATCCACTGTCACCTGTGTGGAGATAGTGGAGGTTAGTGTCATGTTCAGGCCCATATTGCCCTAGCCCTGTGTGCCACTCCCATGGCACCTGTGGCTTACCCACCCTTGCCCCCACTTTGCCAATCCTACATGCATACTCACCCACTAAATGTCCTGTGGGGATGTCCCCACTCTCGAATTGATGGCACAGTGCAGACTGGTACCATATGAATGAATCATGTGCTCCGCCAGGGTGCGTGGCACAGACATTGATGATGCGCCCACTGGCATCACACACCACCTGGCAGTTGACACTGGAGAACCCCTTCCGATTGTGATATATGCAGCCCCATTGGGGCCAGGTGGCGTGCGAATGGCCACATGGGCGCAGTCTATCGCCCCTAGCACGCCAGGCATACGTGATACCCTGTGGAACTCCTGTACGTCTGGATGTACTCCGCAGCATGTGGCAGCAGTGCGCTGAGGAATTGGGTGAGGATGCATGACGTGGCCAACTGTGTTATGCCTGTGGTGTCCCCTGTTGGCCTCTAGAAGGTACCCGTGGCGAGCAAGCACATGCAGGCTGTTACCTTTGTCTCCGCTGACAGAGCGTGACTCCGTCGTGAGGGTGCCTGCATCACATCACTGCACAGCTCACAGAGCCGCCTCAGTATTGCCCTGTTCAGGCAGTACCGGCCCACAATCTCTACGTCTGAATACAGCTCAAAGCTGATGTGGGCACAGCACTGCCTGTTGGGGGTGTACCGCCGACGGGCCCTTCCACGGCCACGTCCCCCTGCAGCATGCCTTCTCACCCCGCTCATTACAGCTTCCATGTGGAAGCTGGCACTATCCATCTCCCTGGCTTGTGTCCTCCCCCGGCTGTTGTTGATCTGTTCCCCCCGCTGTCCTGACTGCTACCTCCACTGCACCAGGTACACCTACTGGCCTCTGCACTCTGTGGCCCCACACACCTTCAGCTGCCCCTATTCTGTCCTCACCACTCCCTGGCCTGCACTGGTTACTGCTGTTGCCTGCTCTGTCTGGCTGCCTCATGTGCATTCCCTGTCGCGTTCTTGCACCTCTTCCTTGAGCCTTTTTATTTTGGCTCATTTCTGCCGTGGCGCAACTTCCGCCTGATCCACTGTTGCGCATTGCACAAGCCTTTGAATATCGCATTGTGCACTTTATGCATGGTTCCACCCCCTTCGGTTGCGCATACCTTCATTTGCATTGCGCTGTTGCTCAGCATGTTTTCTGTGGCACAACTGCCTCCTGCTGAATATCGCACTATGGCGCATTTTCGGACTTGCGCTGGCGCAACCCTATTACGCATGGCGCAACCTTTTTGAATATCCCACCCTATTTATATAGCACCTTTGTAAAACCAAGGCGTTTTAACAAAACATAACAATAGTCCACATAAATAAAACAATAATATAAATAACTTAATACAAATATATTCACCAGATTAAAACATCAAAGAAAAGCCGGGTAAAAGATAGGTTTTAAAATCAGCTTTAAAACTTTCAACGGTCAGGCACTTTCTTAACCAACAAGGTAGAGAATTCCACAGGGTGGGAGCTGCAAAGGAAAAAGCTTGAGCACCAGAAGTTTTCAGATGCACCCTGGGAATCTCTAGTAATCCCTCGTCGGCAGATCAGAGAGGACGGCAGGGGCAGTAGGGAGTCTGAAGATCTTTCAGATAGCTGGGTCCCTGATCATGTGGGGCTTTAAAGATCAGCAAGCCAATCTTAAAGGTGATCTGGTGAAGTGTGTAACATGGCCCATTTCTTAACCTCCCCCCCCCCAGATAAACATGACAGGTGTCATTTTTCAAATCACCCTCCGAAACATTTTTACAGTCACTGTGTGAACTCACCTTTCAGATGGGATTTGAAAAATTCCGGGCAAGCTGAAAAAGACCAGCACTGATACCAGGCACATTATATTCAGTGCTTTTT
Source organism: Neoceratodus forsteri (assembly GCA_016271365.2). Taxonomy (NCBI): domain Eukaryota; kingdom Metazoa; phylum Chordata; order Ceratodontiformes; family Ceratodontidae; genus Neoceratodus; species Neoceratodus forsteri. Next base: position 1,202,286,865 of record CM057449.1, read on the forward strand.
TGAAGTTTAAAGGGGCACTGTCAGCTTTGCCCCTTTGTTTTATGAATAAAACGAGCAGTGTGCCTCTTGGCATCCATCTATCCTAAATGCACCCTAGAATGCCCCTGCATGTGCAAATTTGCAGCCTTTTGGCCGGTTTTTAAGATTTGTGTAAAAATATGTTTACACTCGGGTCGACTAAAACTCACCACATCCTGGAAGCACAATGAGGTCAGGAACGCGCCTCTGGCACGAACGCTGTCCAAAACAGTGATTTTTTGAGAACGAACAAGAGATAGAATAATAACCCTGCTCCTCGTGTAAAAATAAAACGTTGCTGGTATTGCCGTTGAAAAACCGAGAGCTCTACAATGCACAATTTTAAATTTCTCGTAGTTCCGAAATCACGCGCATGCGCTTCAGAGGTAGGAACAGAGATCCCGCACATGCTCAAGAGCGCACTTCTGAAGCACAGACGCAAGATTTCGGCAACTACTAGAAATTCAAAATTGTACACTGTAGAGCGCTCGGTTTTTCAATGGAGATACTAGCAACATTTTATTTCTACACGAGGAGCAGGGTTATTATTCTATCTCAGGTTCGTTCTCAAAAAATCACTGTTTTGGACAGCATTCATGCCAGAGGCGCGTTCCTGACCTAATTGTGCTTCAGGGACACGGTGAGTTTCAGTCGACCCGAGTGTAAACATATTTTTTCACAAATCTTAAAAACCGGCCAAAAGGCTGTAAATTTGCACATGTAGGGGCATTCTGGGGAGCATTTAGGATAGATGGGCGCCAAGAGGCACACTGCTCGTTTTACTCATAAAACGAAGGGGCAAAGCTGACAGTGCCCCTTTAAACAATAGGCTGGAGACTTTGAGCTTTCTGGCTGGCCAAGAGCCATGCCAACCTGATACATTAACTACCAGTAGAGCCCTGGTAAAAACAAGTGCCAGCCTTGCCAACCTGATTGCCCATATCCTTGTGCCCACCTTTGAAGCATCACACTGCTGACTGGTAGCCATGTTTTTTCTTGAGGTCACTAAAAGAAAAAAGAAATGTCCGAATTCCTGCCAGTTCACATCACTGTGGACCTGGGCAGAAGGAAACTGTCAGCAACCTTTTCTCTGACAGCCAGCCAGTTCAGGAACCTCCTAGAAAATGAATGATAAAAGGAAAAAAAACATACTGAAAGATGTGTCTCTCTTTCACACACAGAGCTCGACACAACTGAAAACAAATGGCAAGAAATTAATACCAAAAAACACACACAGTGGACTGTCAGGGTACTCAATGAGTGGGCACAACACAATGACATCAGCATAGATAAGAAAAATAAGTTTAGAAGTGCTAAATAATCATCTCTGCAAGTTCTACACTGAGGTCTGCACAAGCACAGGAGAAGCAGTACTCAGTCTCGGGGTACTGTGCTCTACGTGCTGGGATAAACTGCCACATCAGCACCCTGGAAATGGGACAAAACCTTCAGCATAATCAGTGATCCGGCATTCAAGCCCTGAAACAGTATGCTGTACGCAGTGCTTAAAAAACTCAGAAAAAACATAGTCATTTCTGCCCACCACCCTGCCATAACACAAACTGACCCAAACAAATTAAAAAACTCTTCTGTGCTGTCTCCCAATATCGTGCCTGGATTGGTAAGAAAAGTCTGGTTTAACATCCAGCTTTACATGGCCAGGCACAGTTGGGAAGGACTGAAGCAACTAACAAGAGAATAATTTATTGTAAAAACAGATGAATCCGGAGCCAGATATGTGACACTGTCACAGTATAAGAAGACAAAAAAACATAGGAATCTCTTAGAGCAAAACAAACAAAGTAACTCCCAAATGCCTCCCAATCTACCATTCTTTTACTTGCACCCAAGATGTCTACCACAGTCTTTCCTAGACACCAAACCTTGCCGGTACACCTCAGAACCTATGGGCAAAAATTACCTTGGAGCCATTATGCCCAGATTAGGTGCAGAAACCCAGTTCTCCATGTGCTATTCTAACCACAGCATACGTGGAACAGCCATGCAGATCCTATCAAACGTGGGACTGTCAAATCATGAGATTACAGTAGTCACAGGACACTGCTCAGAAACAAGCCTATCAAACTACTGGGCAGCATCTACAAATGACAGGTGAGCCTGAAGTTCAATTCTAGGGGGTGGGCAACCTCAACAAATCAAACAGAAATCAAAAGAAGCGGGTGGGGGGCACTGTGGAGCCTGAGCAATATGGTGGCTTGAGTTTTATGCTCCACGATTTAGACATTGGAACACAGCTTTAAAACCTTGATTTTGGACATATTTTAATAATTTACTGGTAGCAACTGAATCTGGAATATCCCAGCTATGACATGGGCAATCCGTGGAAAGATGAGCGGCAGCACCAGAGAGATAAAGGTAAGACTCTCTGGGATCTGCCAACCAAACGGTCTGCCTCCGGCACTGTTACTGCTGGCTTGCCTGCCAATAATGAAGAGACACTGCAAAACCTGGGACTAAAAATCACCCATCTAATTTTCTGAGAAATTTAATTCAATGGCAAACAGAGTTAATTCATTAGAGCTGGACATGGTGACTCTTAAAACTAAAATGGTGGATAGCAAAAAAATGCTCCGAGGCAGCTCTTGGAGTGATGGCAAATTTTGTGAAGGAAAATATGTACTTACAAACCTGTATTGAATCTCTAGAGAACCAGGCCTGCTCTTCCAATGTTTGGGTGGTGGGTATTCCAGAAAAGAATGAAGGAGACCGCCTCATCTTATTTTTAAAGGATTAGTTGGAGCAGCAGTTCAGTGAATCCCTCACTACTAGACCAATCCATATACAGAAAGCATACAAAGTGGCAGCCTATGGCAGACCTGATAATTCTGAGGCACCCAGAGCAATTGTGATGGTTTTAGATGGAGTAGGCTCAAGGGATTTCATTCTGGGTCTTTCCTGTCACAAGAAAACATTACTTTGTGATGGTCAGTGTGTGAGTCTATACCCTGATCTCAGCTACTATATGCCACTAGGATGAAAAAGAAATGCTTTGACGGGGTTCGGGCGATCCTTCGTGAAGCAGAGATTCTACATGGAATGCTCTTTCCAGCGCATTTGCGCATCACCCACCAAGGCAAAATGTATATTTTTTTCAGACCCACAGAAGCTGTAGAGTGGCACAACGTAATGCTCCTGCACGTTTTCGGAGAGCTGCAGCTTCTGATTCTGATAGTGAGGAAGAAGGTGCCACCAGAGGACTCTGATGTGTGACTTTCCAGGTTTGCCTTGCATAGTTGAACAAGTGGATGTTACTCTGACTTTATGTTTCTAATGTTTGAGCTGTTTTCACTGATTTTGAAGTGCCTGTGCTGTCTGCTGAAACAGTAGTCTACATTTCACATAGCAGCCTAGCCTGACCTCGTGTATTTCTTTTTTCCTCCTTACTAAGAGTATATCTGGTTGCATCACCAGTAACTGGTGATAAAGACTGTTCAGGACACTTCTCCAGTATGGGAGGCTATGGCGGCTGTTTAAAATGTTGAACTTTACTGCTGATTTGTTTTTCGACACACTGTCCCAGTTTCAATTGTTGCTGCTTTTGCCAATGTATTTTTGGTACGTTTATAACTTGATAAATAAATAGTCATATATTCAGTTTTGGTCCTAGTGACACAAACTTGGTAAATAGTATCATAGTATCATGGCAGTTGTACAAGCTTAGGAGACAGTGCCTTTATATGAGCTCGCCACCACAAAGGTGGATTAATTTCTATAAATATTCAAATTTTGTATTATCCATGTACCGATCCAATTTGTGTTTGAATATTTCTTTGTTATTACTATCGATAACTTCTCCAGGAAGAATATTCCATTTATTAACTGCTCTCTGTGTGTACCAGTTACTTCTCTTTTTAGTTTTACAGTGAGCCCCTCTTAGTCTAAGATTATGTGACCTAGTTTGTGTGACTTTAAAATGTGTTTCTAGACCTAGGGTTTCAGTAAGAAGGGGGTCCTTGGTAGCATAAAATGTTAGGCAAAGGTCTCCACATACCTGGTGATAATTCATAGAATATAAATTTAATTTTTGTAATCTTTCTCCATACGTTTTGTTATTCATACCAGTTATTTTTCTTATCATTTTTCTTAGTATGCCCTCTATTAATTTTTTACCTCTGTTTGTATTGGGGACACAGAAAGGTGCAGAACAGTCCAAGTGTGTTCTAACCAGTGTCTTATATAATGGTAAAATGACTCCTGGTTGTCTACATTTTATATTTTTAAATACACATGCTATTATTTGTTGACATTTTTTTATCTTAGAAATTGTATTTTGTTCAAAATTGAACTTACTATCTATAATCACTCCCACATCTTTTTCATAATCAGTTTCTTTCAACAGTTCTTGGTTTAGGAAGTAATTATTTTGCTTACTATTATGTCCTAGATGCATCACTTTACATTTTTGGACGTTGAATTTCATTTTATTCCTATTTGCCCATTGCTCAAGTGCAGATAACCCCTTCTGTAAGCTTACAGCATCCTCTGAACTATTGACAGTGCTGCCTATTTTACAGTCATCTGCATACTTAGACATCCAGCTGTTTTTGGATGGCTGCATTGTTGATATTAGGATGTTAAATAATACTGGGCCAAGTACTGAGCCCTGAGGTACCCCACTAGTGACTTCTACCCAGGGTGATGTATATCCCTTAACTGATGTATATTGTCTACGGTTAAATAACCATGATTGAATCCATTTTGTCAGATGTGGAGGAAATTCCATCTTATGTAGGTGTTGAATTAAGATATCGTGTGACACTCTGTCAGAGGCCTTTGCGAAGTCCAGAAATATCAAATCCACAGAGAGGCCAGCATAAACTGTTGCACTTACATTTTCAAAAAACTGTAACTGGTTAGTTAGGCAAGATCTACCTTTAGAGAATCCATGCTGTGTGATATCATAAAGGTTTTTAGTTTTTATATGAACTTCTAATTTTTGCAAAACAAGTCTTTCTAAAGTTTTCCCTGTTACTGATGTTAGACTTATGGGTCTATAATTTGAAACTTCAGTTTTATTTCCAGATTTATGTATAGGGATTACTATTGCATCTCTCCATGAGGGGATACACTCTCCTTCTTTAAGGGATAGGTTAAATAATATACTCAGTGGTCCAGCTATTTGATTAGCTGTTTCTTTAAGAAATCTGGGATGTATTCCATCCGGTCCTGGTGAAGAATTGATATTCAATTTGAGTAAAGCCATATTGGTTTCTTCTACAGTGAAATGTGTTATTTCAAAAGTATTCTCAATAATGTTTTCAACCACGGGAACCCTTTTATCTTTTGAGTGAAGACTGATAAAAAGTAATTATTAAATTCAGTAGCCATCTCAGTTTTGTTATTAATAAGACCTGAATTGGTTTGAATTGGATCTAATATAGATTTGGTACCTCTAAGGGAGCCAATATAATTATAAAACTTTTTTTATTATTAACTTTACCAACAGCTAGCCTTTCTTCAGTTTTTATCTTGGCTTTCCTGATACATTGTTTAACTTTATTTGAGAGCTTTTTATAATTATTCCAGTTGTTTAGAGATGGTTTTAACTTATACTTCTTGTAACTTTTGTATTTTTTTATTAATTAATTTCTTGATCCTATTATTCCACCATACAGGAGATCTATAGCCTTTAGTGTATTTCATTTTCTTTGGGACCCAGTATTCAAGACAAAGATTTATTTTTTTCAGTATGAGAAACCATACCTGTTTGCTGTTAAGTCCTTTAAGTTCTAACTTCCAGTCCCAAGAATCAAGATATGTTTTTATATCTGAAAAATTTGCTGCAGAGTAGTCCCTAATCTGTGTGCTACCTTTGGTAACAGGAGATTTAATGTGTATTTGGAAAGTGATCATATTGTGATGGCTATTACCCAAAGGTGCTAATATGGTAGGTTGTAATATTTTATCTCCCATGTTAGTAAGGACAATATCTAAGATATTGTTGTTTCTTGTACTAGTTTTAATAATTTGTTCCAAATTTTGATTAACTGTAATATCCAGGAACTCTCTCTCAAGTGCTCCGGAATATAGAGACTTTGTCCAATTTTTATTTGGGAAGTTAAAATCTCCCATAAGAATATAATTAGATGTTGGTTCAAAATGATCAATAGCTTTTATAAAGTCCATATTTTGGTCTGAATTGAGGTTAGGGGCTCTGTAAGCCAGGCCAACACATATTTTAATACTAGTTACATTTATTTCTACCCATATAATTTCATTATCATATTTTGGAGTATATTTGGTAGATGTTAAGTGAGATGTTAGTTTCTCAGAAATGTATAGGGCTATTCCTCCTCCAGTTTTTTCCTTTCTTTTTTTACTAAATTTGGTATAACCCTGTATATTGGTATTCCAGCTCTCATCCTGGAACCAAGTTTCGGTAACTCCACATATTGTAATATTTTCATTTTGCATAAAAAATCTTAATTCTTCCATTTTGTTAAACTTTGTGCATTTAGTAATAGTATTTTAATTATGTTTTTGTCATTATGGCTTATTGATGTTTTTTCTGTTGTTATAGAATTTGTTTGGTCAATGTTAGAAGATTTGCCTGTGCATAGCTCTTTTCCCCTTAACAGTTTAAATGTTCATTTATACACTTAGTGAGGTGTTTTCCAAAAAGAGAGTTCCATTTTTGCTTAAATGTAGACCATCTGGACAGTAGAGATCATCCTGATGATAAAAGTCCTCCCAATGTGTTAAACAATGTATTTCTTATCTTAATGTCCATTTTCTCAGCCAATTGTTAAATGTCCTGATTTTTTTGTTTAAATGTTCTGAGGCCCTTGATATGGGCAATACTTCAGATATTATGACCTCACGTCCTAGATGTGTCAATTTGTTAGTGAGAGCCACCAGGTCCTGTTTAGATTCATCCACTGGGTCTCTAAACATATTGTTGGACCCCACATGGATAAGAACAAGTGGATTACATCCAAGATTTTTAACAGTAGTCTTGCACATATTCATTAAATCTGCAATTTCTGCACCTCTGAATGATGACAAGGTCCTATGGGCTTTGTCAGGGCTGCACACCTCTCTAAGTTTTTTATCATTGAATTGCCCATAACTAATAGGTTTCTACAGGGGGAAGAGGTAATGTCTAGTTTAGGATTTGTCTCTACTGTGATGCTGTTTAAATTAGTTGGTGAAATTGTTATATTGGTGTCATCATGAACTTTTGTAGCAGTTATTACCAAGGTGTTTCAAAGGATATTAATTCTAAAGGGATAGTAGAATTGCTATCATGATCTGGGCAATTTAGACTTGTAAATATGTTGCTAAGGGGAATATTAAAGTTGGCTGCATGTCTCCCTTTTTTTGAAGGTTTATTATATTGAACGTTGTACCAAGAGTTAGTATCATTTGTTGAGTCCTCCTCTCTATTCCTTTTTTGATTCTGTTCTCTATGTTGCTCCTTTTGGTTTATAGTATTTTGATCTTTATTTTTTTGGAAAACTGTATTAACTAGAGATGAAACATGAAGTTGTTGATTATTAGAAATTAAACATTCCAATTAGACATTCCAATTTCTGGTGTGAAATTAGTGCCAAGTCTGATGGCCATGTATTTTGACTGGCCTCTAGATGTAATAAATGTTCACTAAAAGCATTTAGTTCTTTCAACAGTTCTTCGTTATGCTGAGATTTAGTACTTTGAAAGGGGATTAATTGGATGTCTATGGCAATTAGGTATATGAAACAAGTAGAGCACCTAATTACCTTTTCTTCGGTGGATAAAGATAATATTTCTGCCATGACTTCAGTAGATTTCAGTTTAGTTTATGGGCTTTATATCTATGATGGAGGTATAGATTTCAGTATAATAGTATATTCTATTGAAAATATGTTGCCAATATTTCACAATAGATTAAAGATATTTATATAGTCTGTCCCTTGAGGTTTTGTCCAGAATTCTGAAAGAAAGAAAACTCAAAATAAAGTAATGATTTTATTTTTTAATCATACACAGTTGTTATTTGGAGTTTATTTTAAACTGTTATGTTTTAAACTGGTAAACAAGAAGCCATTCCAAACGTGATGTAATGTATCGTATCACCGTCAGTACACCAGCCGTCTTTTTGTCATTTAATACTACCTTCTGAATCTGCAGCAAACTTAATGTAACATGTAGTACCTTACTTCCCGTGTGTAGTTCTGATTCTTTTTCACCTTTCTATGGTCTAGTTCCCTCTCCAACACTCTCTAACACATCTAACTCATGCAGACGCATGTCTTTATGCTGCTGTTTTCAAGGAGACGCTCGCCCTGCTCGCCACAGGGCAGCTTTTATAGGTCACAGAGTTCCCGGAAGTGATCCACATGATCACGGGTGAAGTTTACATTAATTAAGTCCAAAATAGCTTAAATAAAGTATAGAAGCCCCAAACAGCTATTTCTTTATTGCAATTTATCCCCCTCCTGCTGATTCCCCAAGAAAATAGCATGTACCTCTCATTTCCCTAGGTTGAAACTAGAGATATTGTAAACTAACTGTTGTTCTAGTACTTGACTTTAATACATGCCGCTCCTGGACTCAGTTACATGGCATTTTGATTGTATGTCATTTAGTTCTATGTGCTTACACAACCGGATGAGATGATGCTTGTGTAACTTGATTTTGCTTTGTGGCTTTCCACCGCTCTGTCCGTGGGATACACCACCCTGTAGGGGTATGACGCAAGGAACCCTAACCCTAGGTTCCCCCCCACAGGTGCCACGGGAATGAATGTGTAACCCCCCTGCAAATGGGGGTTCCCAAAAGACTTCCAGGAGCTTGCTTGAATGCTCCAAGCCTGAATGGTGTTTGGCGTTTAAGCCATTTATCAGTGAGTGTTTTTTAGAACCTCTGGTACTGTCTCTTTAAGAGCTGTCTGCTTGCAGACATAATTAGTTTGTATGGGGGACTGTGTGTTTCTTCTCTGAGTACCACTCTGAGCTGCTGCCAATTCACTTCATTTTGCAGTCACTAGGAGTGCAAAGGGAACCTATCTGAAAGATGTAACTGTTTGCAGAAATTATTTAGAGTAATAATGAAATTACAGTTTGTCTAACCTGCTTTCTTTGCAGTCAGAACTGTGTCTGCTAGTTCCCCATTCTAGTTTTGAACTGCTGAACTGGACCAATCAGTGTGGGGTAAGCTAGCTCTAAAATGGTGCCTTGGACGAATCAGAACTTGGACTCATAATCTGAGCCAGCCACAAGAGGATTGTATGGGCAGTGACTCTGGGAGATGTAGTTTAGACTTCAGTGCCTTTTTGGACCAACAGCAGCAGTCTATTGTGAGTGACAGCCAATCCAGTCAAGAACTGGGAGGAACTCAAAGGAAGTGCCCGGTCTTGTCGGTTGGAGTTTCAGTTGAGCTTTGGCAGTGAAGAAGGAAGGAGCCTTGTGCTTTTTCAGTGTGCAGTTTTAGTCAAAAACGTGTGTAAGGCCCAGAGTTCCGTCTGCAGTTTGTGTAACAGCTTGTTAGGACTGAACTGCCCTGTGAAAAGAATCAAAGGATCTCTGAAGAGTAGAAACCAGGCTCACCCTGTAGAAGACTGGAGAAATGATTGAATTGCACTCGGTCTGTCAGGAACTGAATCTGCTGTGTGTTCTCCCGGGTATTGTGCAGTAATTGCGATCGGGATAGAGAAGCAGCCTGCCTGGTATAGTACTCTCTTTTTTTTTTTTTTACCATATAAATGTGTGAAGAGTCTCTTGGAGCTCAAGAGTAGCCCTGCTGATACTGAAGGACCCTATCTTATTTGGAGGTCGTGAGTACTAATTCAGGGTCGCTCCCTGTTGAATTGCCACATTAAATCCAAATGGAATTACTGTACTGCTGACTGTTTAATTCTCCTTTTCTCTGTGTGAAAGGGCCCCTACCAGCTGCCACGGTTTGGACTAGCCACTAGGGCTTGGGTACCCAGGGACAGTAATTGATAGGGATAGGCCTGTGCACAGAGCCATAGGTAGATTATTAGAGTGATAAGCTAATTAACCTGATTTCCCCCTGTCCTTGTTATATCCCCCAAATAAATCAGAGCTGCTTGTTTCAGCAAAGTTATACTGCCTGAGGTATTTGTCTATGTTAAAGTACTGTACTGTGATTGTTGCACTGTATCTCATTTCACAGGAGGTCCCAGTGCCGGAACCAGACCTGGGGTAAGTGTATACTGAAGGTAATTCTGATATATTGTGTGGGCCACTAGTGGGAAGAAAGGGTTGCAGTGTCCCAGAGGGCTGTGACCAAGTTAGTTTAACTATTGCAAACCCTGACCTCTGGGTGAGGCACCCGCCATTGGATCCAGGCCCCTCAACCTGTTAGTGGCAAATCAGGCAGGGGTAGTCCCCTGGGATAGCGCCATCTAGGGGTTACATCTTGAGGCTCACCGCTGGGATTAGGTGTCCTCTAGTGGCCATATTTATGAACCACTGTTAAGAAAAAATGGGTACCTGGACAGAAGTGGCTGTGCACCGCTGGTGGAGTGGTGTACTGGGAGGAGATCACCCCCAAAATGCTATGCTTATCCTGGACATCCCCTGGGTATCAATACGACACTGTGCAGGAGTACTTTCCAAGGTGGAAGGTTTACAAAACCCTGTGGTGGTGGGTCGGCATGCTAATCTGCTCACCCACACTTTCCTGGCCCTAGTAGAGTTTAAGGATCCCATAGATAGCTCCAAAGTGCCACAGACCATTACCCCAGAGGGAGCCCTCACTGCTTGAGAGTGATAACTATGACAGTAAGACCTGGGGAATCAGCCCCACCACTATCTGAAACTTTTGAGGAGAACTTTACTGAATGGTTGCTGGGAGAGGGAAAACTGTGGAAGACTTGAAGAAACTATTCTGCCACCTGGGGGTGTTCCTCCCCAACACCTCTCCTGCTCCAGTGCCCGTAATGGTGGCTGAACCAATGCAGACTCCTATTTCTGCACCTGCCATTAGTCACGACTCTTACCGAAGGTTGAGGATCTTCTCTGGCACCCTCCCCACCCCCCAAGGGGAGGATGACTGGGAGACCTGGATAGACTATGTTGCCCTCCAAGTACTAGAATGGCAATGCTCGGAAGGCGAAAAGCGAAAGAGGGTTAGTGAGAGCCTCCGAGGTCCTGCCCTGGCTACCATCCGTAGCAAACGGGCCAGTAACCCTGAAGCGACTGCACAGGCCTATCTTGAGGCCTTGGAGAATGTGTATGGGAGCCCAGATTCTGATGAGGACCTATGGTGGAGAGTAAGAAATGCACAACAGTACCAAGGGAGTTGTTGTCTGTGTATGTCTCTCGCTGGAAAAATTGTTGCAAGAATGCCTCAGAAAGGGTAGTTTGCCAGCGATTGAACTGGACCGAACCAGACTGGACAGAATCCTTAAGTCTGCCCTTCTCAGAACTGCTGTTGCTTCAGTTACGCCTGGCAAATCGACTGGAATCCCCACCCTCCTATGATGAGTTAATGAGAGAAATTCGAGGAGTTGAGAAAAGGCGACCTCGGGAGGTACCTGCACCAACAGCTGTGGCTACGACCCGAGTGACTGAGGGTGACACATCAAGTGAAGTTCAGAGGCAGAGGTTGACAGTCAATGAGTGCTCTGACAAGGAAAAAGATATGCCACAATGGGGCTAACTGTTGAGAGAGATCCGGAATTCAAAACAGTCCCTTTATGAAGGCCACTTGCAAGTAAGGGTCCTGACCTATATCCGATCTGCATCTGCTATGGGGTGGGGGTACCCACCCATGTATCTCCTGCTGATAACAGCTCCAAACTCAATTCCTTGACCATGGAAGTGGAGAAACTGACGAGATGTCTCCAAATGCTTATCACGCCAGAGACAGAGATGGCACCCAGGTTTCCAGTTAGTAATACCCCGCCCTGGCTCCCAGTGTGGCTCGGCCAGCTCAAACTCCAGAGTATGTTTTGCTATAATTGTGGGAAAGATGGGCACATGAAAAGGGAATGCCAGTCCCCAAAAGACACTGACAAAGTTGCATATAGGCTACAAGGAGAGCTTCTGAGAAGAAATCAGTGGTTAAGAGGTGCATGACATGATCCCAGTGAGGGCACCAAAATGCTAATTCACGTCCTTTTGTAGCAAGGTCAGTTGCCCAGGCCCCCACACTGCCTCTCCAGACTGGTCCAGAATAGTGGGTCCCTCCATGGAGACCATGTAAAGGTGAATGGAGTGTCTACAAGAGCTGTATTAGACAGTGGTCCCAATGACAATTATGTTCCAGGATTGGTATCAGAAGCATTTGTCAGACGACTTCAACCATTAGAAGGACTGCATGTATGGGGGTTAAGTGAGAAGGCCTACCCTATTCCGGTATATCCGAATTTGGCTGTCTTTCCCACCTCTGTGGCTGGAGTGGCCGAACAAGTAGAGACCCTAGCCTTAGTGTGTCCCCCACTGGACTGTATGATGGTGTCCCTTTGTTGATTGGAACAAATGCTCATATGTTCGGAAGGCTGGCACAGTTGTGTTATGAAAAACAGGGTCAAAGACTAGTAGAGCTTAAGAGTTCCGGCTTTAATTAAGAAGGCCTATGAGGCACAGAGAGATGCTGAAAAAACAGAACCAGAGGAACCGGTCGGAATTGTATGGAAGAAGGATCCTGAGTCTCTGATCCTGGCGCCAAATGCCCAGTGTACCTTACAGGAGAGGTCCGATCAGAAAGGATGTTAAGAATAAAATATTAATGTTGGATGCACCAGGCGATGGAAAATTGCCAGAGGGACTGCTGGTCAAGCTTAGTATTTTGCCCGCTAGAGCCCATGCTTATGCCAGAAGGGTAATGGTCCAAGTTCAATGTGTCTGAAAGAGACATTCGTAAACAGAGGTTGCATCCTGGCTAATGTGCATTGTGCAGACACTGCAGTGCTACCCAGCAGCAAGAGTTCAAGGAAGAATGACAGAGTAACGCCTGACTTGTTTGATTTCGCGACTCCGCTGCCAGCTGAATGGAAAGTGAGGATCAGTGAGAAGCTTGCCCAGAGAGACCAGGTGTTTTCTTTAAAGGAATGGGATGTAGGATGCTGCAAGGAGCTGAGCACAATATCCGCTGCATGACGAAAGACCATTTCGTGAGAGGTCTCGACGCCTGGCACCTGCTGACATAGATGATGTGAGACGGCATCTGCAAGAGATGTTAGCTGCTGGTGTAATACAAGAATCCAGAAGCCCTTATGCTTCCCCATTGTGGTAGTGAGGAAAAGAATGGAACAGTAAGGATGTGTGGATTATCGCACCTAAACCGGCGGACTATCCCTGATCAGTACACAATGCCCCGTATTCAGGATGCTTTGACTGCCTAAACGGGAGCAAGTGGTTCTCTGTGCTGGATCTCCCAGTGGGTACTACCAGATCCCGATGGCCCCAGAGGACCGTGGAGAAGACTGCCTTTATCTGTCCGGCTATTTCTATGAATTCATGAGGATGCCTCAAGGGATTTCAGGTGCCCCAGCCACTTTTCAACGATTGATGGAGCGGCAGTGGGGACATGAACTTACTAGAGTGCCTGGTATACCTAGATGATGTTATTGTGTTTGGCAGCTCACTGGAGGAACATGAGAGCAGATTATTTAAGGTATTGGACCGACTGGAGGACTTTGGCCTTAAACTGTCCATTATAAGTGTCAATTCTTTCAAACATCAGTAAAGTATGTGGGACACATAGTATCCACCGAGGGAATAGAGACCACCAAGTAAAGTTGAGGCCTTGACTACCTGGCCACAGCCCAAAAATCTAAAAGAACTGCAAAGATTCCTGGATTCTGTGGTTATTATCGGCGCTTCATCAAGGACTATTCAAGAGTGATCCGCCTTTACTTAACCTTACTCAAGGGTATCCCCAACCCACAAAAATACCAAAAGTCAGCCCTCAAGACTGAAAGAGTGTATTTTCATCCGAGAGAAGTATTTGGGGCCCGCTGGACCTCTGATTGTGAGACTGCTTTTCATGAGATCATATATCAACTACCCATGCTCCAGTGCTGGCCTATGCCGATCCAAGAAAACCTTACGCCCTGCACACTGATGCTAGCTTGCAAGGGTTGGGGCTGTGTTGTACCAAGAGCACGAGAATGGCCTGAGACCAGTGGCCTTTGCCAGTAGAAGCCTGACCCCATCCGAAAAGAACTATCCTGTACATAAGTTAGAGTTCCTAGCTTTGAAGTGGGCTATTGTTGACCAATTCCATGAGTACTTGTATGGGGCTAAAATACTAGTAAAACTGACATAATCCTTTGACATATGTGCAGACCTCAGCTAAGTTGGATGCCACTGGCCATAGGTGGCTTTCTGCATTATCTACATATGACTATGCTCTCAATCGGCAGGTCTGAACCACATAGATGCTGATGCTCTCTCCCGTAGGCCTGTTCCCCAGAATGATTGGGTCCGATTGGCAGAACCTGACATTCGGGCACTCTGCCGAAGTTTGACAGGAGGAACAATGTCCACGGACGAGTGGACTGCATGGTGGATTGCTTGGGACCTCTGAGAATTGCATACCTGTTGCTTATTGCCACTTTTCTGCAATAGACATTGGTACACTGCCTCAGCTGGACAATGACAGTATTCGGGCGGGCTCAATCCCGATGATCCCATGATCAAAGCAGCTTTGGAAGCCCTCTATGCAGGAAAAGATGTGTCCAAATTACGCCCACTGATTTGAGAACTGCACTGTTATACAAAGAAGGTCCTAAGTTGAAACTGATCAATAAACTGTTATACAGAGAAACAGTAGACAGAGGGGACAAGTAGACAAACAACAACTAGTGCTGCCCACTGCCTTTGAGACTCAGTACTGAGGTCCTTGCACAACCACATGGGGCACCTTGGTATAGACAGAACACTTGACTTGGTGAGATCCAGATTCTATTGGCCTAAGATGGGGCTGATGTGGAGCAACACATTCGAACTTGTAGTCGCTTACAGAGGAAAGCTTTGCCCAGAGGGCTGCCCCTTGTTAACATCACCACCAGTGCACCCATGGAGCTGGTCTGTATTGATTTTCTGAGTTTGGAGTCAGATCAAAGAAATATCAGTAATGTGCTGGTGGTCACTGACCATTTCACGAGATATGCCCAAGCTTTCCCACCAAAGACCAGAAAGCATCCACTGTGGCAAAGTACTTGTAGAAAACTTTTTGTTCACTATGGGGCTCCACAAAGAATCCATTCTGATCAAGGGAGAGACTTTGAGAGTCGCTCTGATCAAAGAGATGCTTTCTCTGTGGGAGTGCGAAGTCCAGAACCACTCCTTACCACCCCAGGGGACCCACAGCCTGAACGTTTCAACGCACTTTGCTAGATATGCTAGGCACCCTGCACCCAAAGGACAAGCCTAGATGGAGCCAACAAATTAGCACCCTGGTACATGCTTATAACTGCACCAAAAGTGATGCCACTGATTCTCCCCACCGCCTGATGTTTGGAAGAGAAGCTCGACTACCAGTAGATGTGTGTTTTGGGGTCTCTCCTGATGGGGTTCAAGCTGACAACTATTTACAGTATGTGCAAAAGTTAAAGGCCCAGCTAACTCATGCAGCACTAACTGGCTCAAACCATGGCTGCCAAAAGAAATTTGGCCAACAAAGAAAGGTATGATAAAAAGGTGAAGCACAGGAACTCCAGGAGGGAGATCGGTATTGCTAAGAAATCTGGGACTGCATGGCAAGCACAAGATTGCTGACAGATGGCACCATCTCCTCACATTGTAGTGGGCAAACTAGATGATCTGCCAGTGTACAAAGTAAGGCCTGAGAATAATTCAAAAGATGTAAAACAATGCATAGAAATCATTTACTGCCCATTGGACAAATCTTAATTGAGTCTGAGCCCCTAGAAGATGCCCTCTGGACCAGTGACTAGAGCTGCTGCAAGAAAAGATCAAGAAAGTCTGCACCTACAGAAGCAAAGTTAAAGTGTTCCCCTCCACAAGTCCCAGTTGAGCATGACTGTCAGTCCATATCGGAAGAAAGTGAGAGTGACTTTGAATACTATCCTTCTTACGAACTGAGTCAATTGTTTCGGGGCAATCCCCTAGTCAATACTGGAGATGAAGCTGGGCCTTCTGGACTGTCTAAGCCCCCAGCTTCATCCCTGGAGCCAATGCTCCCAGAAAGTGAAGTGCAAAGCATCAGATCAGATGAAATGGAATCATTGTGCATGGTTGAACTGTTTGAGCTTTAGGGAGGAAAATGATAGATTGGGGCAGACTGGTGATACACCCAACAAGAAGAGTATTTTGAGTGCCCTGACAGTCCACTGCCAGTGTCCGAAGCTCTCCATGCGAGCCAAATGTTGTGGACTCAGAAACTGTAACTCCTGGAGCTGAAAGTGCCCCAAGTTCTAGCCTCTCTACCCCCATGGAGACTCCTGACAAGTGAGGACAATGCTGAAAATGAGGCTCAGAGTGCAGAGACTATAACAGTTCCCCTAGAAAGACTGGTCGAGCTGTAAAGCCTGTGGTGCACCTCAGTTATGATTCACTTGGGAGCCCTGTGGACTTGCCTCTCAATGTTGTCCATAAAGGAGTGTATGTGTCCCCAGCTCATTGCCCAAACTGAGCATCAGTGCTAACTCAAGTTACTTGTGTTGCCCTCTAATATGGTGCCCTTGCCCGTCCAGCCCCAAGGTAACTGATAGGGAAGGCCCTCTTCTGGTTTCATGTACAAGAGGTAATAACTTGAGTTATGGTACAATGTGTATGTAATACTATGTAAAGAGTGACGACTGCAATGTTTCAGAAATGTGTTCTTGGTAAAATGATATATTGACTGATGATTACATGTGTGAGCCTAATGCAAATGTATATGGTTGCAGTTGAAACTTATGGGTACTTGCTTGACGCGACGTCAAGCTTTCCCAGGCCAGGAAGGGTAACCCCTGCAAATGGGGGTTCCCAAAAGACTTCCAGGAGCTTGCTTGAATGCTCCAAGCCTGAATGGTGTTTGCGTTTAAGCCATTTATCAGTGAGTGTTTTTAGAACCTCTGGTACTGTCTCTTTAAGAGCTGTCTGCTTGCAGACATAATTAGTTTGTATGGGGACTGTGTGTTTTTCTCTGAGTACCACTCGAGCTGCTGCCAATTCACTTCATTTTGCAGTCACTAGAGTGCAAAGGGAACCTATCTGAAAGATGTAACTGTTTGCCAGAAATTATTTAGAGTAATAATGAAATTACAGTTTGTCTAACCTGCTTTCTTTGCAGTCAGAACTGTGTCTGCTAGTTCCCCATTCTAGTTTTGAACTGCTGAACTGGACCAATCAGTGTGGGGTAAGTTAGCTCTAAAATGGTGCCTTGGACTAATCAGAACTTGGACTCATAATCTGAGCCAGCCACAAGAGGATTGTATGGGCAGTGACTCTGGGAGATGTAGTTTAGACTTCAGTGCCTTTTTGGACCAACAGCAGCAGTCTATTGTGGTGACAGCCAATCCAGTCAAGAACTGGGAGGAACTCAAAGGAAGTGCCGGTCTTGTCGGTTGGAGTTTCAGTTGAGCTTTGCAGTGAAGAAGGAAGGAGCCCTGTGCTTTTTCAGTGTGCAGTTTTAGTCAAAACGTGTGTAAGGCCCAGAGTTCCGGTCTGCAGTTTGTGTAACAGCTTGTTAGGACTGAATCTGTCCTGTGAAAAGAATCAAAGGATCTCTGAAGAGTAGAAACCAGGCTCACCCTGTAGAAGACTGGAGAAATGATTGAATTGCACTTCGGTCTGTCAGGAACTGAATCTGCTGTGTGTTCTCCCGGTATTGTGCAGTAATTGCGATCGGATAGAGAAGCAGCCTGCCTGGTATAGTACTTTTTTTTTTTTTTACCATATAAATGTGTGAAGAGTCTCTGGAGCTCAAGAGTAGCCCTGCTGATACTGAAGGACCCTATCTTATTTGGAGGTCGTGAGTACTAATTCAGGGTCGCTCCCTGTTGAATTGCCACATTAAATCCAAATGGAATTACTGTACTGCTGACTGTTTAATTCTCCTTTTCTCTGTGTGAGGGCCCTACCAGCTGCCACGTTTGGACTAGCCACTAGGGCTTGGGTACCCAGGGACAGTAACTGATAGGGATAGGCCTGTGCACAGAGCCATAGGTAGATTATTAGAGTGATAAGCTAATTAACCTGATTTCCCTGTCCTTGTTATATCCCTAAATAAATCAGAGCTGCTTGTTTCAGAAAAGTTATACTGCCTGAGGTATTTGTCTATGTTAAAGTACTGTACTGTGATTGTTGCACTGTATCTCATTTCACAGGAGGTCCCAGTGCGGAACCAGACCTGGGTAAGTGTATACTGTGAAGGTAATTCTGATATATTGTGTGGGCCACTAGTGGGAAGAAAGAGGTTGCAGTGTCCCAGAGGGCTGTGACCAAGTTAGTTTAACTATTGCAAACCCTGACCTCTGGGTGGAGGCACCCGCCATTGGATCCAGGCCCTCAACCTGTTAGTGGCAAATCAGGCAGGGGTAGTAGCCCCTGGGATAGCGCCATCTAGGGGTTACAAATGCATCATCTAAAGGTAGGTTAGGAAGAAGCCCACGGGTAAGAGAGACAAGCTGGTGGAGGGGGGGGTGGATGGTGGGCAACGAAAAATGAATCCTGGCGAGGCCTAGGATTGCTGACCTTTTAAGCCCGATGGGGGAGTGATGTTGTTGCTCCACCCATCGAACCTCGGGCTTAAAGCCCTCCCATTCTTGGATTCTGTATTCTGGTGATACCCCCTTAAGATGTATCTCATGGGCCTGACATGTCTTATTAGCTATGCGTGTATTAAGAGGTGTGGTGACCGCAATGTAATTTTTCCCTCCTTGTGTGCCAAGTCAGTGCTTTTTCTGTATGTCATTTTGGAAATGCCAATAAACATGTAGTTAAAAAAAAATAAAAATAAGAAGAGAGAAAACACCAGAAATCAAACAAGAAAGTACAGCAGAGAAGCCAGAAACCAGCTTCTCAGTGCCACCTCTAGGTACCAGCAACTATTTCAACTCTCAGAACTGCACACTTAATTCCCCTATGAACTTCATCGCTTACAACAAGTAGTGCTCAGGTTTGTTATTTTGGCCATCCCCATTGTCGGAATGTGCAACTGCATGATTTTTGTATTTTAATTTCTTCACTCCATCCAAAAAGGGATTATTATTTTCTCCCCATTAAAAAGTTTTAAAAAAGTTAATAAATTTAAATTTCTTGTATTGCAAACTTAAAACTTTGCATCTCTGTAGTTTTTCACTAACTAGCCCATTTTGTAAGCGCAATAATACCCTCCTGGGGTGGGTGGTATGGGCAACAATGGACCTTCCAGGGGATATAAGGCCCTCTGCCTGCAGCGTCAACCCTCATTATGTTGCTGTGTGGTCTGGTATTTCCCAATACCGCCCACCCTGTCAGGTATCATTGCTTGCGCAGTGAAAATAATAAAACACATTGTTCAGAACCACAGACAGGAATCACCAACAGCTAAAAGCCCTAACTGGTTTTGTGCATGTGCACTTCCTCAGAGAGGCTGGTTCTGTATGCAGACTGTACTTTTATACTCAGTTTTACTTAAAGATACCATACGCTCAGTTTCTTGTGGTGAACAGTTAATGACAAAAAACACACTAAAACTACATACACACGACCATGTGAAGCAATCAACAAGTACAAAATTGCAACTTAAATCTCATGGATTGCAGCTGAATTCACAAGCAGTGATAATAATTTTCATCAATTATAATTTTCGTCAGTAATGACACTCAAGCATATATTAGATTGGACTGAAACCCAAGCAAACTTCATAACAGTCTCGTAGTGATACTTTTTTTTTTTATCATACTATGCTTTTTTTCTTGCCGGCACCCCAACCCCGTGAGCAGGCTCGTTGATCCATACCCTCACCCAGGGATGCCCCCCCCCCGAGTGGGGCCGCCGAGGCAGAACTGAAGGTGGCTGAGGGTGGCACCGAGCCCCGCCCGCATATGGGGGGCCGGCAGAGTTTTCAATGAGTCCCTGAGCTGGAGCGGCATTGACGCCGCAATGCAAGGCAAGCGTCCACCCAGCTCCACCCACGCCCAGCGTGGTGCCATGTCCCCCAGTTTCCGCCAGGGGGTGAGCGATACCGAGACCAGCTCCCTTGCCCTCCTAGAAGAAGCAGAGCAGTCCTCCAGATGCTTGATCCTTCTTCTCCCCTGCTGATCCTCTGTGGCTCGTGTCTGTTCCAGAACACGGGTCACCGGCGTGGCGTGAGGTGTGGCATCCAGCGCCTCAACCCTCAGCACCACCGGTCCGGGCACGTCTCATAGTAATACTTAACAGTCACAGCCCAGACAGCACTTTGAAAATCTCCTACATTGGAGGGGCACTATGTCAGGACTGCACACACAACAACAGCACAGTCCAAAAGCATGCTTGCAAAACTGAGCTGTAAACAACAGTGCCCGACGAAAATAGAGACCACAAAAATGATGCCAATGGTAGTGATCAATAAACAGACCAACTGCTACCATGACTAATAAAAAAAAAAAAGGGTAATGAGTGTTTGAGGGGGGCCCCCAACCCAAACACCCCTACGGGGAGGGCTTCGTCCCCCAATATTTTTATAACCAACTCCATGGATATGTGTGTGTGTGTGTGTGGAACTCTGAGATGGGGCGAAGCTTGGGAGGAGTTACATCGGGTGAGGGCCCCTCCAAAAAAATTAAACTTCGTGGGGGGAAGGAACTGAAAACAGAAAATGCATCAATTGAGAGACCAGGAATGGAACCCTGGTCTCCAGGAGGATTCCCTGCTGTAGCTGCTCAGTGTCTTAGCCCCCTCTTCCATGGGAGCAGCTCGGCAGGGCATCACACTGCTGGATACTTTTCCTGTCCTCCAGCAGTGTTGCTAGACAGCTACAGGGGCAGCGGCAACCGCCTTACGCTACGTTATCCCTGTAGCTATTTAGGCACACGCTACTGTGGAAGCACGATTCTGACAGCAATATTATGGAAATGCTGTTTTCACCTGGTACACACTGGAAGTCAACAAAGATCAACCAGGGTGCGATATGCTCACCTCATATGCACATAACAAAAACAACCATTTTTGGGTTCAGAAATTTATTATGGGGTAAATAGTGATAAATATTCGTAATCATGCCAAATAAAAAATAAAAACACTCTGCAAAAGACCCACTGCTGAATATATAAATGGAACTGCCAATTAATATAAAAAAGAGGGTAGATTTAAAGCACTGCTGTTAAGGGCATATGAGATGAGCATATCGCATATCACACCCCAATTAACCTCTGGTGACCTCCGATATAGGAGTTGGTCAAAGGTGCTCTCCAGGTTGTAAGAAAGGGCTGAGCATCTGAATGATGGGCAGAGGCTCAGATGACCCTCCCGCTACAAAAGAGCTGACTTAAACAGGCACCGGGAGAGGAGCTCAGTGGCCTGAGAGAACTCCATGAGGGAGCCAATTACTAGCAAGCTGCGCCTCCCTCCCACAGCAGCAGCCAATCACTGAGGCTGCTCACCGGCACTAGGAAGTGTGAAACGGTGCTTTAAATAGCCCAAGGAAACCAGAGCAGCCAGAGAAAGGTCTGAGCATCTGATCGGTGGCCAGGGGCTCATACGACCCTCCCTCCACAAAGGAGCTGACTTAAACAGGTACCAGAAGAGGAGAGCAGTGGCCTGAGAGAGCTCTGTGAGGGATACAGTTACCAACAAGTCACACCTCCCTCCCACAGCAGCAGCCAATCACTGAAGCTGCTTGCCGGCACCAGGGAATGAGGGCACCTACTAAAGGAGTTGGCCATCAAGTAGCCCCCTCACGCTAAGGACATTGGAGTGTGCCCACCAGAGTCAGCCCAGCAAGACAGCCCGCAGCAGGTTACACCACACTGCAATAGTAAGTAAAACAGGGGAATAGGGTCCAGTGCTGACAGCCAGGGAAGGAACAGGGAAGAAAGGGGTCTGCAAGTTAGAGTTAGAAAGAAGAGGAGGACAGAAGTGAGGAGGACTAGAAGTGGGAGTGGGTGACACACCCTATCTAAAGTAGGGGTATAAAAGGGTGTTTCATTGAAAGAAAGTGAGACAAACAAACAAAAACCCCAATAAAATCTTAGTAGGGGAGAAGGGAGATGCTAGCTGGAAACCTATCCAGGTCAGGACGCTAGACTAGGGGAGGTATAAGTGCAGGGGCCACAGTAAGGAAAGACTAAGGGAATAAAGTAAGGAACATTAATCTACAGGGTACTACTAGCTGGGTACAATCTATCTGGAGGAAAGGGGCCAAGTATTTGTAGGGTAGCAAGTCAGGTAAACAGAGTAGTACATATGCTGGGAGTGGTGCAGTTCAGTGGCTGTGGGGCAGCAATTTTCAGGGAGACTTTCTAGAGACTGTGTTTCTGCCCCATCTGGATGCACCTCTCTGGGCTGAGGGGGAAGGTTGCTCACCTGTGGGCCAAATTGGCTAGGATTCCGGGGGCCTCTTCCCCCAGCTAGGGACCACCAAGTCTGCCACCAGTGCCTCAAAGGTTGCCAAGGAGGAGGGGTGGCTGGACTACAGTGGGCTCGGGAGAGGTAAGGGTGGTGGGTCCAAGGCACATCCCCAGATGGTACCACTGCACAATCCCTATGCCACTCTGGCAGGGCAGGATTGTCCCATAGAGGCACCTGCAGTAGTGACCAGGGAGGATGTGGGGGCCCTCCATACTGGAGACCCCAAGGAGGGGAGCAGAGGACCCCAGAGGAGGAGGAGGTAGCAACTCCTGGTGGGAGACTCCATCATGAGGGGGCAGATTTGAGGACAGGAAGGGAGGTGGAGAGGGAGGTCAGCTACCTACCTGGGTCCAGACCATGGCTTGTAGGAATGGGAAGCAGATCCTGGGGATCAGTAGGGCAGCAGGAAGGGAGGGAGAGCTGGATGTCATTGTCCACTTAGGGACTAATGACCTGGCTAGGGACGAGGCTAGTAAAGTGCAGGAGGAGTTCAAGGAGTTGGGGAGGGGTCTTAGGCAAGTAGCATGTTCAATGGCCTTTTCTTTTTCTTTTTTTTCTTTTTTATCTCAGTAAGCTTTTATTTATACATGTGAACATAGCCAATTACAATCTAGCACATTCTAAAAATGTCTTACAGATGTTCACCTATCATCAACTGTTAAAGTTCCACATTACATACTATAAGCACATTCTTGTTACACCGCTCAAGACACCGGCCTTTTTTTTTTTTTTTTTGAACTTATTCTTTCTACTCCCCCTGCCCGTGGCACTCCCACTGTTAGGGAGACACCTACGGCCTTCTAGTCCCCGCCCTCTTACCTGGAGCCCGGTGCAGTCCGTCCCCCATGAAGCTGTGGCTATATCCCCCAGGTGGGCACGGGGCCGGGCCACCCCCGAAGTCCTTCTTGTTACTGTTGGGATGCTGGTACTGGGACAGGCAGGGGCACTGGGGATCGGGGCCTGGTGCTCCGTCTACCAGGAGTGCTGCGGGGTGATTTTTTCCCTTTTTCTTGTGGGAGTGGTGCATGCCCAACATCAAGGCGTCACCGCCAACGTCAACCACTCTCAGCCCCCTCTGTATACTCAAGTGCTTGCTGTGCCTCCGGCTTCCACCAGAGGCCAGTCAGGCACCGAGTGTGTGTCCCCCTTCCACCCGGGAAAGGAGAGCTGTCCTCCGGATGCTCAATCCTTTCCCTTCCCTGCTGACCCCCGACGCCCCGGAAGACACCAGCCTTTTATGAGATGTTTACAGCTTTCTGCAGTGTCTTAGCAAGATTAAGAAATAGACCATGGAAAAATACAAAATGTATAAAAAAAAGAGATTATGCGGCCTGGTGGCACTGAGGGTTGAGTGCTGGGCGCCACACATTGCACTGCGCCCGATGACCCAGGTTCAGGGAATGGACTCAGGTTGCTGGGGTCGGCAGGGTGAAGGAGGATTGAGCATCCCAATGGATGCTCTCTCCTTTAAGGGTGAGATACGGGGTGCTGCATGCACCCGGCGCTCTAAACCCGGTGGAGCGCTGGGCACACAGGGACGTGGTGGCTCTGCTTCATGGAGTCGGGGAGGGGATGCTGTTAGGTGCTTGACTGATGGTGTGCATCAGCACATCGCGAGTCTGGACGTATGTCCTTCGTGCCGGCGTCCTAGGGGTTGGGAGAAAAATTGGGGAAAAATATAAATACCCCAGCCCTACGAGCAAGGTGAAACCGGGGATGGGGATGCCTTGGGGGATTGCCCTGGTGGACAGAGTAGGAAGAGGTACGAGTCCTCCTCTGAAAGCCGTGGGAACCGGGCAAGTGGGGAAAAAAAAAGAGAGATTATAACATCAAAATACAGATAAGGTAAATATCTATTAACTTAAGTATGAACATAGCGCTACCCCCTTCTTCCCCTCGTCCTTCTGATTGTTGAAAGTCATTTAATGCATACCATGAATACCTACTCTGTATTGTCTGAACTGCGAGAAGCATTCCAGATCCATGTCTCCCATCTACTACTCTCCCCCCATACCCTCTCTCCCCAACTAACTCCCCAAACCATCATGCCAAGGACGCCACAATTCAAAGAATTTCTCATGTTCCAATCTTAATGTATATGTAATTCTTTCCATCCTCTCTATCTCTTCAACTCTGGTGATGAATTGGGCTGGAGAGGAGTGGTCAGGCGACAGCCATTTGGCTGTGATACATTTTAGGGCTGCTACTGTCATCGTATGTCCTAACGCTGCCGCCTTCTTTTCTTAAATGACAGTGTCAGAAGGCCTAAAACTAAGTTTATGAAAGTGAAGGGGGAGAGAACACCCTATGACCTGCTGAATGGCTCCATGGATATGGTACCAGAATTATTCTAATTTAGGACAACCCCAGAAGATATGATAGTGTGTGCCTTTGGTTTCGCCACATCTCTGCCAGCAGCCCTCTATAGCCTGGGGGTTGAAATGCTTTGTAACTGTGGGGGTTCTAAAAAAGTGGGTCAGTATTTTCCAGTTATATTCTCTCCACATTGGAGAGGATGTAACTTGCCAGCCCTTTTGGACCCTGTGAGACCAGTCCTCAGCTGGTATTGATATACCACTCTCTCCTTCCCATCATCCCTGAATCTCCTCCAGGGGAGGAGCAGTCGTGGAGAACATGGTTCTATATGGTATCATGCTGCATCTAAGCCTGTCTCTTATTTTAATTGCATCGTACCAATAAGCCTCTAATGGCATCAGATCCCTTCTTAATATTTGTATATTGTCTGCTGTATTAATGAAATTTTGAATTTGTAGATATCTAAAAAAAATCTTCCCACTGAAGAGAAAATCGATCTTTCAAGGTAGCGAAGGGGAGACATCCTGTTCTGCTTAAACACTGTTTGAAAGTGGCAAAAATGAGGCTTCTTGCTGTATGATAGAAAGAGGACTTAGAGTGTTGGGAGTATGCGTGAGCCTACGCAGACAAAGTATTATTCGCAAGGAATGTTTCAGCCAAGGACTCGTCATGTGGGACCAGATATGGGGGTGTATAACACTTGTGGGCAGTGACCATAGGGACCCACCCATCAGTGTGGCCTCTTCTATAGGGTACCAACCTGAATCAACCCTTTGTTTGGCCCAGGTGCACAGCAGAGCACCCTGTGCCACCAAATAATAATGGCAAAAGGTGTGGGAGACCCAGTCCTCCCTCCTCCTCCTACATTGCTCTGAGGGTGTTAATAGATAATCTGGGTTTCTTGCCCGCCCACACAAAGCGCTGGATGTCTGTGTTTAGTTTGTTCCAGAAATGGTTTGGGATTGGGACCGGGAGGGTCTGAAACAAGAACAAAAGCCTCGGGAGGATATTAATCTTCACCGCCTGTACTCGACCATAGAGTGACAGCAGTAAGAGCTTCCACGGTGCAAAGTCTGCCTGCAAGGCACTATAAAGTGTAAGATAGTTATTATTAAATAACTTGGAAAGTGCTGCTGAGACCTGGATCCCTAAGTATCAAAGAGTATTCCTCCTGGCCCAGGTAAAAGGAAAGAACTCTTTAAAGTCCCTTAATGGTTTACTGCTGAGGATCAGGACCTCCGACTTGGCAAGATTGATCTTATAGCCTGCAAGTTCACCGAAGGTTTGTAGCACCTCTAGTAGGCAGGGAAGGAATGTCTGAGGCTCGCTTAGAAAAAAAAGGGAGTCATCTGCATATAATGCCAGTTTTTGTTCAACTCCCCCTTGCCATTACAGCCCTGATTTTGGGATTAGTGTGGATCCATATTACCAATGGTTCCAATGACAGGGCAAAAAGTAAGGAAGAAAGGGGGCATCCCTGACTAGTGCCCCTTCTCAGGGGAAATCGGTCTGACAGATAACCATTGACTGGTACTATTGCTTCAGGATTTTGGTACAGGCAGATATTGCCAAGACAAACTTATCCCCCAGGCCAAACTTAGACAGGGTGGCGGACATGAATTTCCAATCCACCCTGTCAAATACCTTCTCAGTATCCATACTTATTGCCAGTTGGAATGAAGTGGATTGTTGTTGGGCTGATATGATGTTTAAAAATCTACGAATGTTGTCCTGCAGAAATCTGCCTGAGAGAAAGCCTGTTTGATTTGGGTGTACCGGGGGGAGATGCAGCATTGTAGTCTTATCTGCTAAGATTCCTGTAAAAATCTTCAAGTCTATTGGCAGCAAAGAGATTGGGCGATACGACCCACGTGATTCCGGGTTTTTACCTGGCTTTATGATAACCGATATTTGTGCTGAGTTCCAAGAGGGGGGACTGACTTTTCTACTCCTAGTATTTCATTATAGGTGCCCTCCATTATATCTATGATCTGGGGGTAAAATGTTTTATAAAATTCAGCTGGAAAACCATCCAACCCTGGTGCCTTTCCATTTTTAAGTACTGTAGTTTAATTTTATTAAGTACATCAGCTTTAGAGATAGGGGCATTAAGGGCTGCTTTTGCTGTCTCATCTAA
Source organism: Neoceratodus forsteri (assembly GCA_016271365.2). Lineage (NCBI taxonomy): Eukaryota > Metazoa > Chordata > Ceratodontiformes > Ceratodontidae > Neoceratodus > Neoceratodus forsteri. The sequence goes on from CM057449.1 coordinate 1,202,313,796, forward strand.
CAAAGATACTGGGAGGCTATCTAGGAATTGTTGCACTCTAATCTGATGGTTTTGTGAGGGCTTCGAATCAAAGAGATCTGTGCAGAATTGAGCAAACTGTCTTACAATCCCAATGGGGCAGATAGTGGAAGAGTCCTGTCTTTCGTCCCTGATGTGAACTACCGTCCTGTTATCTGCCTTCTGACATAGCTGCCAGTCCAATAACCTACCAGCTGTGTTCCCGTTCTCATAGTATTTTTGTCTAGCATACCGCAACTGGTCCTCTATCTGAATGTCCGATAGCTGATTTAAATCTCTCTTTTTCTGCTCTAATTCTACCTTACAACTCTCCTTAGCTGTTGCCTGGTGCTTTGCTTTGAGAGATGCTATTCTCTGTTCAGGTTCTAGTCTAGTCTTAAGCTTGTCTCGCTTCAGTTTGGAAGAGTAATTAATTATTTCTCCCCTTAAACAGCATTTTAGGGTATCCCATCGAATACCTTCTCGTGTATCCTGTGAGGGATTGTTTTGCAGAAATGCTTGAATCTTGTCTTTAACTCTCCAAACTCTTCCCTAGTGAGCAGGCTCACATTCAATCTCCAGCTTGTTTCTGGGGATGTCAAAGTTGTATTGATCTGCAAAGAGACCGGGGCATGATCCCAAAAGGGCAATGTGACCTATGTCGCATTTTTCCATTTTCTGAACCCAGTTAGCTGATATCCAAAAGTAGTTAATTCTGGGGTAACCCTTATGTCGCAGAGAATAATATGTTTAGTCTTTTTCCCTTGGGTGTAGAAAGTGCCAACTTTTTACTAATCCTAGCTCCTGTCCCAGCCTCAGTAAACGTTTTCTTGCTATGTTTGCCCCCCTGGATCCTCCTCCCGTGCGATCTATATATGGATATATGACCTCATTGAAGTCTCCCCCTACTATCACTAAGCTGTAGGAGTCAGTAGCACTTTCTTTTAGAATTTTTTCTAGAAAGCTAACCAGGGTGCCTCCTCATTAGGTGTGTAGAGGTTAACTAGAGTATGCCTTTGACCCCTATACGTTCCTTGTACCAAAATGAATCTGCCTTCCAGGTCCTCCCTAATCTTTGAGACTGAGAGTGGGGCATTACATCTCACTAATATCGCTACCTCTTTGTGGTGTGGTTTTGCCTCATAGAGAGACGTATAGATGTCTCCAACCCATGCTCTCCTTAACTTAAGTTTCAAACAACATGAAGTCTTGCTGTATTCTGACAATTTGCAGTTAGCTCCAGGTCTTGAACTGCTCCGGAGATTGAAGGGTTAAATTCTATGCCAGGCATAGAATGTTGGGCTCGAGCTCAGTTGAAAACTCTGTCTGTGTCCTTTTGAAACCAAACCGTCAGATTCTTTACTCTGCCACACTGAACAGTCGCTCCGGAAATTTCTCCTTCTGCTCGGTTCTATCGCGGTTAAAGTTTCGGTTTTAGTCCTATTTTCGTTCCGTTTTTCAGTTCGAGACTCTGTCTGTGGTACCGTAAGTACTTAGATTGGTAGCAGTTGTGTGGAAATTGTAAAATTTTTCTGATTGGTTCGACTAAACCGATCTTGTAGTAAGATCTTAAAAAATAAAAAGTTAGTGTGTGGTTACCAGTCCGTATCCAGAAGGACTGGAAGGAAAAGTATGTCTCTTTGCAGATGACACAAAGATCTGCAACAGAGTTGATGCACAGGGTGGGGTGGAAAGGATGAGAAGGGACTTGGCAAGGTTAGAGGAATGGTCAAATGTATGGCAGCTTAGATTCAATGCTAAGAAGTGCAAGGTAATGCACCTGGGAAACAAAAACCCAGGGGAAGAGTACACAATGGGGGGGTGAGATACTAACAACAACAAAAATGGAAAGGGACCTGGGGTAGTCATATCAGATGACCTAAAGGTGGGCAAGCAATGTGAGAGGGCAGCAAGGAGGGTTGGGGGATACTGGGATGCATAGGAGAGGCATCACCAGTAGAAAACAGGAAGTTATTATCCTCTGTACAGACAGCTGGTGAGACCCCATCTGAGTACTGTGTGCAGTTCTGGAGACCCAATCTCCTAAAGACATAGACAGGATGGAAGCTGTCCAGAGGAGGGCAACTAAAATGGTGCAGGGTCTGCACCGGAAGACATATGAAGAGAGGCAGAAAGGAGCTTAATATGTATAGTCTAGGAAAGGAGGGAGAGGGGGACAAGGATAGAAACGTTCAAGTACTTCAAGGAATCAACAAAGTCCAAGAGGGTAGCATCTTTCAAAAACAGAGGTGTGCAAGAACAAGAGGGCACATTTGAAGATAGAGGGGCGGCTCAGAGGTAATTTAAGGAAGTATTTTTTCACAGAGGGTTGTGGATGCATGGAACGGCCTTTCGGAGGAGGTTGTGGAGTCAAAATCAGTGGTGGAATTCAAGCATGCATGGGACAGTCATAAGGCAATTCTAGGGGGTGGGGGTAGGAAGAAGTAGGCTGCTTAACTAGGATCTGCAGCTTATCCAGTAGGTAGGGAAATGGGCAGACTGGGTGGGCCAAGTGGTCCTTATCTGCCATCAAATTCTATGTTTCTATGTATCGGATTTAAAAAAACCCATAATTTTAGTGTTTTTTTCCATCATCCGTGACACGGTGAGAAACAAATAGGGGAGTCTTGCCTGGCGGCTGCTATATAAAGGGTAAGTTGGTTAGGTTGGTCATGTCTGAGAAACCCAAGAAAAAAAACGGGCCCACTGGATTTCAATACTGCAGTGTGTGTATGTGTGGGGAGGTCTTTGCTAAGGTCGATCCCCACACCACCTGTGTTTACTGTCTGGGGTTTGACCACCTCGATTCAGACTGCCAGATTTGTAAGAATTTCCCTAAGTCTATCCTGGAGAAAAGGTTAGGTAGACTTAGGGATAAGGAGGCTGAGAAATCTGCTGACCCAGAAGGCCAGCCTGGTTTGGTTCTTACCAAACCAGAAGGAGTGCCCTCTGACCAGGGCGATACTTCTTCGGGCAAGAGGAGAACCGATCCTGAGGGATCGGTTCCTACAAAAAGAAAACAAAAGGATAAATCATCTGGTTCAGATCCAGCGCTGCCTGTTCCATCCGCCGAAGAAATAGCCAAAGCGATTCAGATTGTGGAATCGCTTTGTCTGGTTCTGACCGATCCAGCGCCTTCTGGCAGGAGTTCGGTTCGGTTTGTTCCCCCGGTTCAGGATTATTCCCCTGAAGATTTTTACGAACCGGAGTTTGATGAGGAGGGGGATTTTGAAGAGGATGATTATGATGGTGAAAGTCTGGATGTGCCTGTGGAACCGGACATAGATCTCCCCAGACAGACCTTCTGGTGTTTCCCCTCCTAGGCTTTCTGAGTCCCCTCCCCATTTTCTGTTCTAGAGAAAAGTGGCTCAAACCCTCCAGCTTCCTATTGAGGAGGCTGTAGAGGATCAAAAGGAGCCTGACTACATAGAGATGACGGACATCCCAGAGTCTAAGAGACTGTCTGTTTCCCTTCATAGGTCATTTGGGAAACAGACACAAAAAATTCTTAGGTCTCCCAACTCTGTACCTCCTGTTGACAAGAGAATGGACAAGAGGTACACCTTGTCAAACTCGGATACGAATTTCTTTACCAACAATGCACCACGTTAGAGGGTAGTGCAGGCTGCTGCCTGTGACAAAGACAAACATCCCTGCTACACACCCCAGACAAAGATTCCAGGAAGATAAATGCCATGGCAAAGAAACAGTACTTGGCCTCATCTTTGGTACTCAGGCAGGCTAATTATATGGCCTATACAGACAAGTACCAGAAGTCCAGGTGGGACACTGTACTGGCACTGGCTAAACAGACTTCCCCCCAGCTAGCCAAGGAGCTGGAGTGGGTGGCTGCTGATGGGATTGAGGCATCAAAGGTGCAATTTCATGCTGCTGTGGACTCCAATGATGTGTCATCAAGAGTCATGGCTACATCTGTGACTCTTCGGAGAATGGTTTGGCTCAGATGTACTTGCCTTTCACAGGACACCCAGGCTAAGGCCATGGATTTCCCTGTAGTGGGTAATTCTCTGTTTGGGGAGCAGACAGAGAATTACTTGAAGAAAATGGATGAGTACAGGACCACTTATAGGAGTGCCCAGGACAAGGAGAGGCAGACAACTCCTCAGAGGCAGCAAGCTAGGGGCAGGGGCAGGCCTTTTCACAGGCCTTTCTACCAGGTGCAGGCCTCCTCTTCTTTTTCTCAGAGGGGGTTCTTCAGAGGGAGAGGCAGAAGGGGGATGAGCAGGGCTGCATCCACCCCTCAGCCTAAGGCTCCTGCCAAGCAGACACTCTGATGTGTCAGCCCAGGTCGACTCCCCCATTCCAGTAGGAGGCAGGCTGGTTTACTTTGTCCAGGACTGGATGTCTCTTATGTATTTATTGAAACAATCGGATTACAACCTTTGAGTCAGGGACTCATTTCCAAAGGCTCCACGTCAGAATACAAAAACATACAAGGGGGGGAGGACATTGAGCATAGTTACAGAATGGGGGAGACAGAGACAACAGGGTATATGCATTAAGAGTTACATATGGGCAGAGTACAATAAGTAAAGCAGCGGATAGTGCTGCTAGACCTATACAGATTTGATTTGTTAAACCTATACAGATTTGGTAGCTATATAGTTTTGTAGGAAGCGTAAGCACTTCAACGAGTAGTACATCAACAAATCTATGCAAGGCCTAATTGCTGGTAGGTAGGTGATGAGCTGTCGGGAAACCAATGTTGTCTTAGTACAGACAAGTGGGTCCTGGAGGTTGTAAGCCAGGGGCTGGTTCTCGGTTTCAAAAGTTTTCCGAAACTGAGACCCAGATCCTTTCCACCTGCAAATACTTCAGAAACCTTTGCTCTAGAGGCAGAGGTTTTGTCTCTACTGGCTTTAAAGGCCATAGAGAGAGTTCCTACTCCATACAGGGGCAGAGGTCTGTACTCCGGTACTTCCTTACCCCGGAAAAGATAGGGGAGTGGCGACCCATCCTAGATCTAAGATACCTAAACAAGCACCTAATAAAGCCAAAATTCAAAATGGTAACTCTGGGAACAATTCTTCCCTCTGAGGCCAGGAGATTGGCTAGCCTCCCTGGACCTCAAGGATGCCTATTTTCACATTCCCATCAGGTACTCCCACAGAAAGTACCTCAGGTTCAAATTGCCCTCAGGCCATTATCAGTTCAGAGCAGTGCCCTTCGGTCTAGCCTCAGCTCCAAGGGTGTTTACAAAGTGCCTAGCAGTAGTGGTGGCCTTTTTAGGAAGGAAAAGGATTTCTATTTTTCCAAATCTGGACAATTGACTTCTGGTGGGCCAGTCTCCAGACCAAGTCAAGTCAGATCTGCAGGTCACCCAGCAAGTTCTCACTTCCCTGGGGTTCCTTCTCAATCTTCCCAAGTCAGTTCTCGAACCAGTACAGCTCCTCACTTTTGTAGGAGCAGAGCTGGACACCCTCAAGGCAAGAGCCTTCCTTCCTTTGGAAAGGGCAAAAGCCATCTCTCAGCTGGCCTCTTCCATTCTCCCTCTGGTTTCTCGGCCAGCAAGGCATTTTCTGCAGCTTCTGGGCCACATGGAAGCTTCCAAAGCAGTGGTCCAAGGGGCCAGGTTTGAAATGAGGGACATTCAGTTCCATCCGAGAACCTTTTGGTCCCAAAGGAAAGATCCTCTTACCAAGCTAGTTCCTGTTACTCAGACCTTAATTCAGGCCCTTCAGTGGTGGCAGGACCTAGACAATCTGAGGCAAGGTGTTCCATTTGTCCCTCAGACTCACTCTGTGGTTCTTACAAAAGATTCTTCCCTTTTGGGGTATGGAGCCCATCTGGGGGCTCTCATGGCCCAGGGACTGTGGTCCCCTCAGGAATCCCTTCTTCACATCAACCTTCTGGAGCTCAGGGCCGTACTTCTTGCCCTACAAGCTTTTTCTCAGTCAGTACAGAACAAGGTGGTTCAGATCAGGACAGACAACATTACCACCATGTGGTATATCAACAAGCAGGGAGGCACTCGGTCCATGGCCTTGTGCACAGAGGCCATGAAAGTATGGTCCAAGGCTTATTCCCTGCAGACCTCTCAAGCAGCAGTCTACCTCCCATGAAAGGACAATGTGATAGCAGATGCATTGAGCAGGATTTCCCAGGGCCATCATGAATGGTCTCTGGATCCTTTGGTGTTGAAGGTGATCTTCTCAAGATGGGGCACTCGGAGATAGATCTCTTTGCAGCCCCAGACAATCACCAACTTCCTCTGTTTTGTTGCAGACCCCCAGTCTTGGGTTCAGTCCCTCAGGATGCTCTGATTTTGAACTGGGAAGGGAAGTTTCTTTATGCCTTCCCTCCTTTTCCTCTATTGTTCAAGGTTCGAGTCAAGGTAAGGTCACAGCCATGCAAAGTGATTCTGATTGCTCCAGACTGGGCTAGGCAGCCTTGGTACCCTCTGTTGCTGTCCTTAGTAATCCATCTTCCCCTGTCTCTTCCCAGGAATTACAATCTGCTAACATCCTCTCAGGGGAGGATTTGTTACCCAGTCTCCAGTCACTCAATCTCAAGGCATGGCTCTTGAAGACTTAGAGTATGCAGATTTACATCTGTCTCAAGGGGTTTCTGGATATTCTCAAGGCTTCTTGAAAGCCTGCCACAAGAAACACCTACAACTCCAAATGGAAAAGGTTCAGTATTTGGTGTTCCAAGAAGCACGTTTCCCCAGACACTGCTGACTTGTCTACAGTTCTGGAATACATGGTTTACCTTAATGGCCTAGGCCTCAAACCAGCTACTCTCAAAGTTCATTTTGTCAGCTATATTTGCTTTCCTGTCAGTGGGAAATCTTCTCTCTGTCATCTCACCCTGTATTCTGTAAATTTTTCAAAGGATTGCTTTACCAATCCCCTTTTAGGATCCTGCTGCCTGGGATTTGAATATTTGTATTGCTCAGCTGATGCAACCCCCCCTTCGAACCTATGTCCTCAGCAGAGCTCAAGTACTTGACTTGGAAAACTGTGTTTTTGGTTGCTGTTACTTCTGCCAGACGTATCAGTGAACTGCAAGCCCTGTCAGTGGAGCCTGACTTCATTTCTTTCCATAGGGATAAGGTGGTCCTTAGATCCAATAGAAGGTTCCTACCTAAAGTGGTTTCTGATTTCCACTTAAACCAATCTATATCTCTTCCTGTGTTCTTCACTGATCACACCTCCTCAGGGGAACGGAGGCTACACAGTTTAGATGTTAAAAGGGCCCTTAGTTACTACATAGAACGTACAAAGGATCACAGGTTTCACTCCCTCCAGTTGTTTTCACTTATGGGGAAGTAGGTAAGGGAAAACCTGCCACTGGAGAACCATTGCCAGGTGGATTGTGTCCTGTATTCAATTCTGCTATGAAAAACTGGGAAAAACTGCACCCTCAGGCCTGAGGGCTCATTCCACTATTGGTACAGCTGCATCTCTGGCTGCAGCTAGGGATATACCCTTATTAGAAATCTGTCAAGTAGCCACTTGGAAAACAGTTCATACCTTCACCAAGCGTTACTCTCTGGATATCCAGGCTAGGAGTGATGCTAGGTTTGGAACAGCAGTACTTCAGAGCCTATTCCCAAAGTAGGTTCTGTCCCTCCTCCTTGGAGGTACTGCTTAGTAGTCTGCAAATTGTCAGAATACAGCAAGACTTCATGTTGTTTGAAGAAAAAATTACTCACCTCAGTAATTGTGTTTCTTCTAATGGAGTCTTGCTGTATTCTGACCTCCCTCCCTGCCTCCCCTCTCAGAACCTGTTTTGGGAAGTGGGTGGGCAGGTGCAGTGTTGTACCCCAGGGGTGTCTTTAGCCCACTGCTGTTGTGTTGGGTGCTTTGGATTTGTTTAATTAAGAGTTTTTAGTTCTTATTAGCTGGTTTTGGTTCTTTGAGTTTCCTTACTTGAGTCTTTTAGGGAATCCAAAGTCTTTGTTGCCAGTTGGCTACTAGGAGTTTTTACAGTTTCCACATTTTACAGTCAGTGAGTTTTAGCTCATAAGAATCTGATGGTTTGGTTTCAAAAGAACACAGACAGAGTTTTCAACTGAGCTCAAGACCAACGTTCTATGCCTGGCATAGAATTTAACCCTTCACTCTCTGGGGCAGTTCAAGAGCTGGAGCTAACTGCAAATTGTCAGAATACAGCAAGACTCCATTAGAAGAAACACAATTACTAAGGTGAGTAATTTTTTTCGTTCCTCCTGCATCAGGTGGGTCTCCTGGAGAAAGGCTATAGTAGCTTTGTCGACATTGTAATTCCTGCAGAATCATTGCCCTTTTGACTGGATTGTTAATTCCTTGCACATTAAAGGTGACTACCTTAAGATCAGCCATTCTTATAGCAGTATACCAGCTAACATTCTGACCTATGAGTGGAGGAGGAGTGCGTTCACAACAATTATATTTCAATCTCAATAAACTCAGTACAATTAACCATGAGCTTTTCCAAAAAACCCAACTTAACCCTTGAAATAACCATTGTAACGTTAAGATATAAACTTCAAGGTGCATTTGGCCTTTGCCACACCCTCCTCAGAACTTATCGCTGGGGTGTGGAGGTAGACTTCCTAGTAGTGGGGTCCCGTCTCTGACGTAAAACTCAGATGCTGTGGTACTCCTGATCATCAGAAAGGCACTGTGCTTGATGTGCACCGCATTCTGGTTGTTATAAAGTGTAGTGCACTACTTCAGGCCACCAGACTAGTCCCACTGCATCAAGTAGGAAACTCTGATCCTCCACCTCCTTAGAGAGAGGGGAAGAACCTAGCCAGCCCATTATATGCGGAGTGACCATACTCCTTTGGATAAAGTGTTGGAGGGCCCCAACCTACCTCGCCATGGCCTGTTTTTGAGGGAAGGAACACAAGCCCGAGACCCCACCCACCCCTGCGGCTACCCAGCAAGCCCCCCAGGTGGCTGACCAGGTGTAGGCTGTTAAAGAACTATTTTTTTTTTACACATACTCCTTTACTATTGGGGCTAAGTCTAGGATAACCGCAGCTATGACCCAGCCCGGGGGCCACCAGGACCAAATTAGGAAACCTGTCCACTTTATCATTCCTTGTTTCTCCACTGATCTCTTTGAAATTTGTTAGGGTTGGCCTGAAGGAGCCCTTCACCAGTGGCCTTACCTTGAATGCGCCAATCTGGTCTCTGTAGCCCCTCCGTCTGTTACCTTATGATAAAGATTTCTACGAGGGTTAAAAACTAGTGCTGCCTAATGATAGACCACAATCTAGTCACCGGAACCCTCTACTGTTCTTTCCTGCAGTCCAGAAATCAGTGGTATGAGCGAGTATGTTTGTGGTTCCCCTGGTCTGACAGAATCCCTGGAGCCACCGCTGCAGCCACCCCCAGAAAGCTCCACCAGCTCCGCCCAATCTGTGTCCCCCAGGGCTGCCCCCAGGCTGCCTCTGGGAAGAAGACCCGCACCCTGAATCCCTCTCAGCCAGGTGGGAGCGTCTTACCCAGCGGACACTCGAATCTACAACATCCCCATAAATCTGTTATAATTATATTGTGTCTGCTTTTCTTACAGCACTACTGCCCTCTCAGAAAAGAAATAACTGAGGAGGACAGTTCGCCTAATAGTTCAACAGTAATTTAAAGTACACAGTACCAAGTATCATGTGTAAAAGTCCAATCTAGAGTTGAAAGTCCTCAGGTTGGCACCATGTCTCTAATGGAGCCTGGCTCCTGCGAGTTCTTAACATCTGAATCATTTGTTCCCTCTGTCTGGATTGGTGTTGTTGACACATCTTTGGGCATACAGACCTTGTCCCACAGGCCGGAAATGTCCGCGCAGTCTTTTCTCCCTTGCTTCTTCGTTCCTGCTGTTTGCCAGGGTCTACTCTTCAGTTGTTCCTTCTGTTTCTGAGCCAGGGACTGGGGGACAGATACCCCTACCGAGGTGAAAAAATGTTCTGCTGCTGCCAAATCTGTGTAGCATTATGGGCCTTTGTCTGTTTGAATCTTAAGTCTGGCTGGATATTCCACAAATGCTTTATAGCCTTTCTGCTGGAGTGCTCAAACCATGTCCAAGACTTGTTTCTGTTGTGCTAGTAGTTGCAGGGCATAGTCGTGCTCAAAGAATAATCAACCCCCCCCCAAAAATGACTTCTTTCTTGCCCAAGCCATTCTTAATATAGCCTCCTTAACACGATAGTCTAAAAAGGCCAAGACCACTGAACATGAGCATGCTTTGGGGTCCCTGGGTCGGGGGACCAGGGAGTGATGAGCTCTGATTATGTTCAGGGGTTTCTCCTTTTGTTAGTTCAAAATTTCTATCAGGAAAGAGTTCATAAAGGTAAGCATGTCTCCCTCCTCAGTTTCTTCTGGTATGCTGTGGATCCGAATATTATTCTGGCTGTCGCGGTTGTGTAAGTTCTCCAGTTGTGACTCTAGCAGTTGCTCTCATTTGTGTAGGTCGAGGAGAGCAGAGTTGTGGATATCGGTGGTGAGTGTATAATCGTTCAGGCTTTTTTCCATGTTTTCTGTCTTTTTGGATAAATTCTCAGGTTTACCATGGTCCTCTTTAGCCCTGGCCTCCAGGCGATCCAGCGTAGCTTGCATTTTTTCTAGTGTTGTGCAGAGTTGTTTGGCGGTAATGATACAGTCCATCATATTGGAGGTTTCTGTGTCAGGGACCCCAGGCTGCGAGGCCACTGCTGCACAGGCCACTGTAAGCTAGGGGTAGTCCAACAGAGTTTTGTTTTGTTTCAGTTGTTATACAAGTGATTTGTCCTTCATTTTCTGCCTGGAAGACATTCTAGAGGTAGTTCCTTTAGTTTTGGAGGCTGTTGAGTGCTGTTTGTCTGTAGATCATGGTGGATAGTTAATGTGGTGGTCTGGAGCTCCTAGTTTAAGCTGCCATTAAGGTGGTGCTCTCACCAGAAGTCTTCAGTGGCCTTTTCTGAAGTGCTGCCAGTCTATGACAGAGGGGAGGGCAGGGTACTCCATACAAGGAGCTTCAACCAATGGTTGAAGGAGTGGTGCAGAGAGGAGGGGTTCAGCTACAGTGGGGACTGGGGTCCCACCTGGAGGGATAAGGGCCTATACAGAGTGATGGTCTGAATCCATCCAAGAGGGGAACCTCAGTCCTCAGTGGACAGTTTAAATGTTACATTGGCGATCAGAAGGAAGGAAGCAGGGAAACATAAACTGCCCCCCACACACACGCAATCTGAAGAAGTCAGTAAAGAGAACCCTAAGGGAGAGGAATCCCTAAGGGTACCAAACATAAAAAAAAATGATACAAATGAAGAAAGATAGGAACAAGAGCACAGAGGGTAATGGGAGAAGGCAAAAGGAAAATTGGGGGGGGGGTGACAAGCGGGGTGGTAGCAGACTCTGGAAGGCCTTGTGTGCAAATGCTCGAAGTCTGGGAAATAAAATCCTGGACCTAGAGGCCATTATGGCAGAGGCAGACCTGGACATTGTTGCCGTTACCGAGCCATGGTGCAGTGAAAACCATGAATGGAACGTGGCCATCCCAGGCTATAACCTATTCAAGAAAGATAGGGTGGAAAAGAAAGGGAGGAATGTGGCTCTTTATATGAGGGATACCATAAAGGTGACAGAGATTCAAAGACTACAGTAGGGGTGGAGGTACTGTGGGTCACCCTAGAAATGGGGAATGGAGCCACAATTCACATTGGCGTGATCTACAGACCTCCAGCACAGGGGGAGGAGTTGGACAAGGATTTGGTGTCAGACTCCAAAAGATGGCAAATAAGGGGGAGATGCTGCTGCTGGGGGACTTCAGTCTGCTGAATGTAGATAGGAGCATCCCAGCCACAGCATCAGCTAGGAGCAGGGACATCGTGGACTCCCTGCACGGGGCATTCCACAGGCAGCTAGTGAAAGAGTCCACTCAAGAGGGGGCAAAACTGGACCTTGTACTTACCAACAGGGACAGTGTTTTAGGCGTCACAGTGGGTGGCCACCCGGGGACCAGTGATCACCGTACAGTGTTGTTCGATATATGCACGGTGGCAGAATCCAGCCACACAAAGGCAAGAGTCTTGGCCTTCAGGAGGGCTCATTTTAAAAAGATGGAGGGAATGCCTCAAGGGAGCCCTGGAAGGGGTGGAGGACTTGGGTGGAGTGGAGGAAAAGTGGGCAAAGCTAAAAGAGGGGAGAGTGAAGGCAATAAACCTCTGCGTCAGGCTTGTAAGCAAAAGCAAGAGGAAAAAGAGACCTCTATGGTTCTCAAAGGAAGTGTCCAGAAAGGTAAGGGCAAAAAAGTTTGCTTTCCAGAGGTATAAGAGAGACAGTGAGAGGAGGAGAGGGAGGTGTATCAGGAAAAAAAGAAGGTTGCAGGAAAAGCAATTAGGAGCAAAAAGGCACAAATGGCGGAGAAAATTGCCCAGGCAGTAAAGAAAGGGGACAAGACATTTTTCAGGTGTGTAGGTGAAAAGTGAAAAACTAGGGGAGGAAAAGTAAGGCATAGGAGGGAAGGCGGGGAGTGTGTGGAGGGGGACCAGGAAAAAGTGGACATCTTGGACAAATACTTTTGTTCTGTGTTCACAGAGGAAGGGGAAGGTGAGGGACCAAAGACAAGTGTCAAGAGCATCAAAGAAAGGAAGGTAAATACTAGTCCATTTACAGAAAAGAGAGTCCTGAAGGAACTCACAAATCTGAAAGTGGACAAGGCAATGAGGCTAGATGGGGTGCATCCAAGGATGTTGAGGAACCTCAGAGGGGTGCCGGCTGCACCTCTGACAGCCCTGCTCAACCACTTACTGGTGATAGGGATGGTTCTGGAAGACTGGAGAAGGGCAGATGTTGTCCCACTTCACAAAAGTGGGAGCAGGGAGGAGGCTGGCAATTATAGGCCAGTCAGCCTGACTTCGGTAGTGGGGAAGTTAATGGAATCACTCCTTAAGGAAAGGATGGTGGGATACCTTGAATCCAGTGGCTTACAAGACCTGTGACAGCGTGGATTCACTGGGGGGAGATCATGTCAGACAAATCTGATAGATTTATTTGACTGGGTGACCAGGGAAGTAGATCAGGGTGGAGTGGTGGATGTGGCCTATCTAGATTTTAGTAAGGTCTTCAACACCATTTCACATAGGAGGCTCGTAAACAAGCTGGGCAGTCTAGGAGTGGAACCAAAGGTGGTGAACTGGGTAAGGAATTGGTTGGGGAGAGGAGACAAAGGGTGGTGGAAAATGGAGTTTACTTCAAGGAAGGGAGGTGAGCATGGGGTGCCACAAGGATCAGTACTGGGACTGGTCCTCTTTAGTGTCTTTATTGGTGATCTTACAGCGGGGCTAGAAGGAAAGATATGCCTTTTTACGGATGACACTAAAATCTGCAATAGGATAGACACTCTGGGGTGGGGATGGGGTGGTGGTAAAAATGATTGAAGATCTAAGAAAGCTAGAGGATTGATCAAGGGTGTGGCAGCTGAGTTTCAATGTGAAGAAGTACAAAATCATGCACTTGGGGTGCAGAAATTCAGGAGTGGGGTACAAAATTGGGGGGAGTAGTATTAACAACCACCAAGCAGGAAAGAGACCTCAGGGTAATCATAGCTGATGACCTAAAGGTGGCAAGACAGTGTGACAAAACAGTGGGGAGAGCTAGTGGGATGCTAGGGTGCATAGGGAGGGGTATCAACAGCAGAAAGACAGAGGTGTTGTTACCACCGTATAGATAACTGGTAAGACCTCACCTAGAGTATTGTGTCCAGTTCTGGAGACCACATCTCCAGAAGGACATAGAGTTGAGGCAATCCAGAGGAGGGCAACTAAAATGGTGCAGGGTCTGCATCAAAAGCCCTGTGATGAGAGACTACAGGACCTTAATATGTACACCCTGGAAGAAAGAATGGGGGGAGGATAGAAACCTTCAAATACATTACTGGTATAAATAAGATCCAAAAGGGAAGCATCTTTCAGAAAAAGAGGTGCTCAGGAATGAGGACACATGGACATGAAGCTGGAGGGGGGGTAGACTCAGGGGAGATGTGAGGAAGTGCTTCGTCACAAAAAGAGTGGCGAATGCCTGGAATGGCCTCCCAGCAGAAGTGGTGGGGGCCAAAACCGTAACGAGATTCAAGAAGGCGTGGGGTAGGCATAAGGGAACTTTAGTGGAAAGGAAAGGGGAGGGTAAAGCCGGGGATCAAGAGGGTCTGTGGTGTTATAGTAAGTAGGTCAAATGGGAAGACTGGATGGGCCAAGCTGTTCTTATCTGCTATCAAATTCTATGTTTCTATGCATGTCAAGTATCATTATGAGATGGTCTGTTATGAAGTTTACTGGGCCTTGGGTTTGATCTAATATATGTTGAATGTCATCACCGATGAAAAACAAGAGTAATTGTTGAAAATTAGTATCACTACTTATGAATTGTGCTGCAATCCATGAACTTTAAGTTGAAATGTTACACTTGTTGATTGCTTCACATGGTTGTGTGTATGTGGTTTAGCGTGTTTTATGTGATTAATTCTTCATAGGATCATAGAATTTATATAAGTCCAATAGATTAGTCATAGTGACTTGATTTTATGTAAACATATCCTAATATTCCCCGGCTAATTAAAAATGAATCCAAGGATTCCTTAAATTGTCTCATATCTGTGCTGTGCACTACCTCATTTGGGAGACCATTCCAAACAGAGACCACACTCTGATCCATGCCGCTCTTGTATTTTTTTTGTAATGCTCTCCTTTTAATAATAAATCATTTCCTCTAGTGTCCCTGTATTGGTCTTTTGATTCCAATCATCTGCATTCCCACAAATCCCTATTATTGTGTGCCATGTATACCAAACTAAGATCACCTTCGGTCTTTCTGTACTCCAGAGAATACAACCCAAATTCCCGAAGCCTCTCCTCATATGGCAGATGTTTAATGTCAGCATCCAATCTGGTTGCCCGCTTCTGAACCCCCATCGAGCCTCTTTATAGCCCCTTTTTTATTTGGTGCCCAGAACTGCACACAATACTCCACATGCGGCCTCACTAACAAAGTCTACAAAGGCATCTGCACCTCTCTAGCCTTACTCCTGATATTTCTACTAATGCAACCCGGTATTCTGTTTCTCCTGTTGACTATATTGTGTTTCAAAGTTTAATCTATCTGAAACTAGTACCTCCACATCTCCTATCTCGGTGGATATTATCTCTCGCCCCTGTGGAAAATAGCTTGCTTTTTTGTTCCTTGCAGCAAAATGCATTCCTGTACACTTTTCGATGTTAAATTTAATTTTTCTCTGTTTAGCCCACTCTGGTATGTTATTAATTTCCCTTTGAAATATCATATCATCGTCGCTATTAACTATAGCTCCTATTTTGGTGTCATCTGCAAACTTAGAGTCAAGCCTCACTGTTGCAATTCATTGAGGACACAGAAATATTAAACAGTACTGGTCCCAGCACTGAACCCGGGGGGGACACCATTAGTCAACTCAACCCATTTAGAGTAATGTCCTTTTATACATACTCTTTGTTTTATGTTACTTAACCAAGAGAATATCCAACCCACTAATGTTTTATTTAAACCTATTTTCTCCATTGATTCTATCAGTTCAAGATGGAGTACCGCATTGAAGGCCTTTGAAAAGTTTAAGTATAAAACATCCACTGGTAAATTATTTTCAAGGGCGTTACTGATGGATTTGAAGAAGAACAGTAGGTTCATCAGTTTCTATTTTTGTGAATCCATGCTATAACGGATCCCTCATACCATTAACGTTTAAATAAGTTCTATTTCATTCTTAACTATTCCCTCCAAAATTTTCCAGCGGAGGAGGTCAAACTCACAGGCCTGTAATTTCTATAAACAGCCCTGTCTCCTTTTTAAAAAAAATTGGGGTAATGTATGCCACTCTCTAATCATTAACAGTCCTTCCCTCCTCCAGGGATTTCTGAAAAATCACAGTCAGTGGTTCGGCTATTATTTCAGCCATTTCCTTAAGTAGTTTAGGGTGGAAACCATTGGGTCCAGGAGATTTGTTTTGGTCTAACTTTTGCAGTCTGCTCAACATTAGAAACAGAAACTCTGATATAATGTATGGATAGCCCTTATTACCCACTGAAAGTAAGCTGTTTACAATCTTGTAATCCTACTGTTGAGATGTCAGAACCTTATAAACCCCTCTCATTTATGTCATAGCAGTGGGTTTAGAAAACGGAATGCCAGTGTTATTCAGTATTCTACACACCAAGAATGTGATTGTTAGTCTCAGTACAGTGTTCAAATAACATTCCAGTTGTCACAGCTTACTGTTACTGAGTCTAGCGATCGCTGTGACTGATAGAGATTTTAACTCTGGTGCTTTTTGGTCCGCTGTCGTTCAGTCCATGTATCCTAATAAATTATTTTCCTACATAATCATGTGGCCATTTGTAGATTCATTAATAAGGTAAGACTAAATTACTTGTGTTGGGGGGGGGGGGTGACTTCTCATGTCGAGTCCCATACATTATAAATGACTATGCCTGAGGTATAGGTGATAACCATGGTGTAATCACCTCTTGTGTTTGCTAGGGCAAAGGTAGTAGTATTAGTAGTAAGTAGTAAATATTTTTTATTCGTAAGGAATAAGGGAAGCATTCAATTGAGCATAACTCATTTACAATGAAGTCCCAGGTATCAAAAGACAAACATCAGTTTCAAGAGACATAACAGTCAGCACAATCACATTACAATATACAAATATACAATATACAGCAAGGAGCAATATATATAAGCAATCAATTATTAATAAATATCACATTGATTACATTTAAATTGACTACTGTGCTCTCGAGGTTTACTGATGCCCTAGCGACCACTTAAAGTGATTACACCATGGTTATCACCTGCACATCAGGCATTATCCTCTATGTTTTGTTCATTATTTTCTCTGTCAGATAATTCTACCTCCCTATTCTGATATACATTGTGAAAGAAGTCGATAAAGATTTTGACCATTTTAGTACAGTCTGTTTTTATGTCATTTTCCACACATATTGAACCAGTCTGAGTTTTTGTCTTTCTAAAGCTATTCACATATCCATAAAAAGCTGTTTTTATTAGCCTTGGAATTTGCTGCCAAATTGTATTCCAAAGCTTTCTTTGCCACTTAAGTTTCATAATGAGCCTGTAAGTCTTGTGTACCCTTTATTTTTGTCATTTTATATGCCCCTTTTTCCCGGTAATCTTTCTTGTAAACCAAGTAGGAACCCTACCACTACTATTACATTTTTTAACAAGTGGAATAAAATCATTTATACAGGTATTTAGTTTGGCTTTGAAAATTTTCCACATATTCTCAACATCTTGACTAGAAAATTCCTTTTTCCAATTCCGTTTTTCTCAGATCTTTAATAATAGCCTTGTAATCAGCCCTACCAAAACATCTTTCTTTAGTTGTTCCAATTTGTATGTTTCCTTTAACATTAATTGAAAATTGCACTGCACAGTGTTCACTGCCCCCTGGAGGTTCTCTTACTATACAGTTTTTTTATCTTCTCTTCTAAATTACTTAATACCAAATCCAGTTTGTTTTTTCCTCTTGTACTATCCGTAACATAATTTTGTAAATTGAGGGCATCCAAGGTGTCCATCAGCTGTGCTTCAAACGGTGTGGAGGCTGTTCTAGCTTCCTGTGTATACTAAGCTAGATAAAATCACCCATTATTATCAATTTACATCCCATGTCTTGCTCTTTTATTATATTACGCAATTCAGTATTTTGATCTGCTAGTAGTGAAGTGCTCTGTAACACACCCCCTACTATAAACTTGTCATTTGATGCAGGTATAATTTGGCCCATATTTGTTCAACCCCATGGATGTTATTATATTTCTCTATTGCTGAAACTTCTGTTCCTTCTTTAATATAGATTGCTACACCTCCCCCTTTTCTTTGTTCTCTGTCCTTATTAAACAGCTGATATCCATCTACATGCATTCCCCATTGTTCATTTTTCCAACAAGTTTCACAGCACAGGTTATATTTTCACTGTGGAGGATGTATTCAAGTTCATTCATTTTATTTCTCAAGCTCCTTGCATTTACTGATAAAGTTTTCCATGTCTCCTGGTCCTTGTGGGTACTAATCATGTTTTTCTTTCTTGTTTCAGTATGTGTATCTCCGCCCTCCTTCCCCTCTCCTTCTAGTTTAAAAGTATCTGCATTGTTCGGTTGATCCTTTCCGCCAATACCCTAGGGCCCTGCCTATTTAAATGCAGTCCATCAGCAGCATAAAGGTTATAACCTCCCTCAAACGTCCGCCAATTTCCAGAAAAGTAGAAACCCTCCCTTCTACACCATCTTTGTAACCATCCATTTAACCTTTTAATCTCAGTCATTTTTGCTGTTCCTGCTCATGGTATAGGGAGAATTTGGAAATCAGTACTTTACAGCTTTTTGCTGCAAATAGTTGTCCTGCTTGCTCAAATTACATAAGAACGTATGAACATATGAAAACGCTAGCAGAAGCAGGCCACAATGGTCTGTCAAGGCTTCTTGATTGTGCAGCTCAGTCTGTTTTACTGGAGCTGCCCCCCCTTCCCCTTTCTCCCTGGAGTTATCTTCCCCCAACCTCTTTTCCCCCAACCCTTCCTCCCTCCAGTTATGACTCTCCTTTTTAACCTGTCTCACCCCCTTTTACAACTGCACACCATTTTCAATGAGACCACCTCTTCCAGTAGTTCATTCCAATTTGATACCACCCTTTCCATGAAAAAGTGTCTCCTCATATCCTTCCTAAATCTACCCCACACTAGTTTCAGACTATGCCCCCTAGTTGTCCCCTCCCCTCTTACATTGAAAATGCTCTCTGTTCCAGCCTTGTTTATACTTTTTAGGTACTTGAAGGTTTCTGTCATCACCCCCCGTCCTCCAGGGAATACATATTGAGCTCCTGTAATCTCTCCTCATATAGTTTGTCCCCCAGGCCCCAGATCATCTTGATCACCCTATGCTGCACCCCCTGTAGTAATTTGATATCCTTCTTCAAATAAGGGCACCAGAAATGCACACAGTACTCTAAGTGGGGTCTCAGGACCTGTACAGAAGCAGAATTACTTCCTCATTCCTGGAGGGGATATGGCATTGTGCAGAGTATCTCATGTCTCCCCTGACTATCATCCATAGGTCCTTTTCCTCCTCTGAACTGGACACTTGTACACCCCTTCAGCCAGTAGCTGGCCCCAGGGTTCCTAGCTCCAAGGTGCACGACCTCGCACTTCTTGGCATTGAACCCCAACTGCCAGATGCCAGACCTCTCGAGCCTAGCCAGATAGTTCCCGAGTTCCTGTCTCCCCCTCCTCCATGTCCACTCTCCCACAGAGTTTAGTATTACCTGCGAATAAATTGTCTTTGATTATGTGTTAGATTTTTTTCTCCCAGCATCATTTGTACTGATGTGTAGCACTACTATTGGTTCACTAGTGCCTCTCAAACAACCATGTAAGTTATTGTTAATATCACAGACCCCAGCCCTGGATAAACTGCATACCATAGCAGACTCTTTTCTGTTTCTGCAAATAGTCCTATCAGTATATGTCAGGATGGAGTCTCCTAGTACCACAATATGTTTATATTTCTGCTGCCCTGATTGTGCAACCCCTTTCTGCTGTTTGTTTGATAAGGTGTTAATAGATGTCTGCTTCTGAGCAGTGTTTTCATTCCTTGAATGCCCTTGCAAAAACTTGTAATTGGTTCCTGTCTCCTTTTGTATGTTAGCAGTAAACCCTTGTTCAAAAACAGCGGATGTTCTGCCCCCTCTGTTATCACTTGTAGTACAGGCTTCATGTGCTGCTCCATCATCACCATTTTCTTCATCTAAATTTAGAAGTGGCTCAAAATTATTACTCATACTAATTGAAAAAAAATTCCACCTTCCTCCTCCTCCTTTATTTGGCCCAGGCTGCACCAGGCACCATTTCTTTCTGTCTAATGCCTCCTTATTTGGTTCAAGATCTGAACCTGATCTGTACTTCCTTGTATCTCTGTTTCTGTCTCCCTGGGCACAGTATCCCCATTAACCCTTTCACATCCCATAGAAACAGAGAATTGGACGGCAGATAAGGGCAGCTTGGCCCACCTAGTCTGCCCATTTCCCTACCTGATGGATAAGCTGCAGACTCTAGTTAATCAACAGCTTACTTCCTCCTGTCCCCCACTAGAATTGCCATAGAAACATAGAATTTGACGGCAGATAAGGACCGTTTGGCCCACCTAGTCCCTTGGCTTGAATCAACATATTTGTATTTTGAAAAGTTGTTCAACTTTACTAATTTCTGTTTGTAGTCTCAACCTTTCTCTTAGTATTTTTACTTCCTATTCCAGAGTTTTTATATAACCATACCTGTTACAAATAAAGTTTGTGGCAGGCTCCCCTTTTCTACTCATATTGCATAAGTTGCATGTTATTCATTCCCCTTCCTTCAATTCTGCAGTTTCCATATCAATTCAAATACAGTTACTGAACAAAGAAAAAAAAAACTAATTATCCTGGCCCTCTTCCCATCTGTCCATCTGTTCCACCTGACACCATCAGACACGTGCTGACCCGCATACTTGTCTCTGCATACATCACCTCCACTCACTGGCAGGCGAGCTGTTTACCTTCTCTAAAATTAATTGTTGTTGCTGATTGTTTAATCTGTCTATTTCTTAGTACAACTGAATGCATGCTAATGGTGTATTTATACCCAGCCTTGTTTTGTTTCAAGTTCTTGATCCACTTTTACTGCATACTTCATGAACATCAGGAACACTCCCAAACAGAGCAGCCACTCATGAGGCAATAGTCTCCTCTCCTCCAGCTGCATCTGGAGTGGCTATACTGTGTTTGGGGTGTTCCTAAATCCAGGAAAGATGCAGTGAGAGTGGATTAAGGAATGTAAAGAAACACATTTTGGTGTGGTAACACCAGTATGGTAGGCAGTCTGTTTTTTGCTTTTAAAAAGAAAAAAAGGAATCAGAATCAAACTACTAGCTGCATCAGCATGTTATACAGATTATAAACAATCATAAACATTTTTAAACTAGGGATTATTTGAGGCGGGGGGTTGACAGTGTCCTTTTAAGTGAAGCTGAGTATAAACATACAATCTCCACACAGAATCGGCCTCTCTGAGGAAGTGTGCATGCATGAAACTAAGGCTTTTAACTGCTGGTGATTCCTGTGTGTGGTGCTGGACAACTCGAATAAAGTACTGAATATGGTGTGCCTAGTATTAGTGCCAGTCTTTTTCTGCTTGCCTTGATTTCATGTGACCTGACATGATAGCAAGTTGAGCATTTTTCTCTGCCCTGATTTGAAACATTCCACCTGTCTTAGTCATCAGGTGGGGTCATAAAAAGACTATGGTCTCTATATTCAGACCCAGCCAAGCACACAGACGGCACTGACCAGTATTACAACAGCACATTCTAACCAGAATGTGCTACCTACCTGAATATGGGGATGTAGCAGTACATAGTGACTATACGCTGCTGTGTCACTACCTCAGACTGAACATGTGGTGCTAACCTGATTAGTGCCATGCTAAACTTTTGAATATGGTGGTCCATATTAAAAATGTGGGGTCAAAATGGTAAAAAACAATGAAGCTATAAAGAAATGCTGAACTTTTCCAATGTTTACTGATAGCTTTCTTAATTTTACACATTTTAACTTAAAAAAAACCTCCAAATGCATACTCTCCAACCCCGCCTTCCATTAGCATCCCAGAACTATCTTGAGTAAACACATTATACAAATGTGTAAAAGCAGGTTCCCCACTGAAAACGAGATACTGCATCTCCTCTACTGTGCTATCCTGGGTAAATACAGTGTAAAATGTGTAAAAGCAAGATCCCAGTGATGATAAGATATTACATCTCAACTGGGTTATCCTGGCTAAATACATTATAAAAGAAGGATCCCACTGAAAATGGGCAACGGTATTGCAAAAATGGATAAAACAGTCCTTACTGAAAGCAAGATATTTAATCTCATGTGGTCTATCCTTTGTAAATACAGTGTAGAAGTGGCTAAAAGCAGTACCCTACTGAAAACAAGAGCAAGTTGGCTGGGCTATCATGTTTAATATATTGTAAATATGGGCAAAAGCAGGACCCCACTGGAATTGAGATATTGCATCTCAGCTGGCCTATCATGAGTAAATACACTGTAAAAATGTGTAAAAGAAGCATTCCACTTAAAAATATATATTAAATTTCCACTGGGCTATCCCAGGTAAATACATTGTCAAAATGGGTAAAATCAGGACCCCAGTGAAAACAAGATAAAGCATCTCTGCTGTGCTACTCTGGGTACATATAATGTAAAAATGTGTAAAAGCAGGACCCCACTGAAAATGAGATGTGGCAACTCCTCTGTGCTATCCTGGATAAATACAGCGTAAAATGGTAAAAGCAAGATCCCAGTGAAAATTAGATATTTTGCATCACAGCTGGTCTACCCTGGATAAATACATTGTAAAATGGGTAAAAGCAAAAGTTTAAAAAATGGGTAAAAGCAGGACCCCACTGGTGACTATCCTGGATACATACACTGTAAAACGTATAAAAGCAGACCTTACTGAAAATGAGATAAAGCATCTCCATTGTACCCTTCTGAAAATGAAGTATTGCAGCTCATCTGGCCTAGCCTATGTAAATAAAGTTTAAAAATGGCTAAAAGCAGGACCCTACTGAAAACAAGCTATTGAATCTCAGCTTGGCTATCTTGGGTAAATCGCTGTAAAACTGGATAAAAGCAGGACCCCACTAGAAATGAGATATTGTATCTCAGCTGGCCTATCTTGGGTAAATATACTGTCAAAATGTGTAAAATGAAGACCCCACTAAAAACAAGGTATATCATCTCTGCTGTGCTACCCTGTGTAAATACAGTGTAAAAATATGTAAAAGCAGTACTCCATTAAAAATAAGATATTGCCTGTCACCTGCACTAACCTGGCTAGATATATAGCAAAAAGATATTGTGTTTCAGCAGGTGTCTCCTGGGTAAATAACCTGTAAAAATGTGTAAAAGCAGGACCCCACTGAAAACAAGATATTACATCTTAGCTGGGCTATCCTGGCTAAATACAAAGTAAAAATTGGTAAACTCTGAACCCCACTGAAAACAAAAAATTACATCTCAGCTTGCCCATCCTGGGTAAATGCACTGTAAAAATGTGTAAAAGCAGAACCTCACTGAAAATGAGATACAGAATCTCTGCTGTGCTAACCTGGATAAATACAATGTAAAAATGTGTAGCAGCAGGATCCCAATGAGAGGTTGCCTATCACTGGCCTATCCTAGGTAGTGCACACATCAAGCAAGACCAGGATGTCAGGCCTGGGTCCAGATGCACAGATACTACAGGGTGGGATAGGCTACGCTCATCACTTAACGATATCACCACTAATAAAAGGACCTGGACCACAAGCAACCAGTAAGGTAATAAAAAGGAAGCACCACATAGAACACTCCTGTAATGTAGGATGGGGCAAGGGACAAAACACAAGGAGGGAACAAAAAGATGCTGCATTTCATGGAAGGTCATGCACACAAATGCCCTCAGTCTGGGGAGCAAGATCCCAGACCTAGTGGCTGCAGTGACAGAGGCTGATCTGGACATAGTGTCAATAACTGAAAAATGGTACACCAACAACCACAGCTGGGACATAAGTGTATCGGGTTATGCCCTGTTCAGAAAAGATAGTGAGAGTAAAAGGGGGGATAGGTTGCCCTCTACATCAAAGAGAGCATAAAGTTGACTGAAATTCAAAACAGACATGAGCAAACGGAGGAAGTCTGGGTCATCCTTAAACCAGGCAATGGAATAGCCATTTGCACAGGGGTCATTTACAGACCTCCGACTCAGGCCAAGAAAATTGACAAGCAGCTGCTAGAAAACATGCATGAAATGGCAGCAAAGGGTGAGGTCAGGGCCGCAGTGATGTGGGGAGTGGGGATGTTGTCCAGGGCCCTGAGCCCAGGAGGGGCCCACCTGAGGAGTTGGCATTGCCCCTGGCATTAGCTGGTTTAGGAAACAGGGGCCCATTTCAAGTGACTTGTCCGGGGCCCCAAAATTCATAGCTGCAGCCCTGGGTGAGGTACTGCTAATGGGAGGCTTTAACATGCAGGAGGTAGACTGGTCCATCCCAGCAGGGGCCTCAGCTAGGACACAGGACTTCGTGGACTCCCTTGAGGGGCTGGCCTTAGGCAACTAGTTCAGGAACCTACCAGGGACCAGGCAATCATGGATCTGATGCTGACCAGTGGGAACAGGGTAGCAGATCTTATGGTGGAAAGTCAGTTAGGTTCCAGCGACCACAATATGGTATGGTTCAAAGTGGACACAGGGATCCAGTCAACCCATACAAAAGCTACAGTCTTAAACTTTAGAAAGGTAGACTTTACCAGTATGGGACTACAGCTAAAAGAAACCCTGGAAAAGAGGGGGATAGGTGGGGATGTTGAGGAGAAATGGGCACACATCAAGGAGGCTATAGCCGAGGTAACAAAACAATGCGTTAGGTTAATAGACAAGAGTAAAAGGAGAAGAAACCCACTTTGGTTCTCGGGGGGGAGGGGCAGAAAAAGTAAGGGCCAAGAGGCTAGCCTTCAGGAAGTATAAGGAGACACAAAGGGATGAGGACAAGGAAATGTATCAGAAGTGTCTGAGCAAGGCGGGAAGGGCAGTGAGGAGCACTAAAGCACAAACAGAGGAGAGAATAGCTCAATCAGTTAAAAAAGGAGATAAGACATTCTTCAGGTGCATTAGCGAGAGAAGGAAGGCAAAGGGGGAGTAGCAAAGCCTAGAGGGCCGGGGGGAGATAGTGGAGGGAGATGGGGAAAAAGCAGTGATCCTGAATGAATATTTCTGTTCAGTCTTCACTGTGGAAGAGGATGGGCAGGGCCCACAGTTGGATTTCAAAGGAGCTAAGGAGAAGGAGGTAAACACCAGCCCAGTCACAGAAGAGAGGGTCCTAGAAGAACTGGTGAAGCTAAAGGTGGAAAAAGCTGTGGGTCCAGATGGCATACATCCCAGGGTCTTAAAGGAACTGAGGACTGAACTGGCAACCCGTCTGGCAGCTCTGTTCAGTTAGGCCTTAGACACGGGAATGGTCCCAGAGGACTGGAGAAGGGCAAACGTCCCTCTTCACAAGAGCGATAGTAGAGAAGAAATGGGTAACTACAGGCCAGTAGTCTAACCTTTGTGGTTGGAAAGATAATGGAGACACTCCTTAAAGAACCACTGACGCCAAAAGTGCTACATTGCAGAATCCAAATAAACATACTCCCAGTAAATCTCATACCAAAAACTAGATTTTCACGTTACTTGGTTTTAAAGTTATTAGCCAGTTTGTAACTTTGATTGCACTACCTGTACAATAAAAGCAGGTGTCAGTAAAGAGCTGCTGATGATGTCATGTAGGGAGCTCAAAGTCTAGTAATGACTGTTAGTAAGCTTATAAGACCCATTTCTCCAAAGTTGTAAAGATCATGTGCAATGGTTTTCACAAGTAAAACAGACAGCACAAGCCAGTAAACATTTCTATAAATACTATATATGTTCCAGGTTTTGTAACAAAGTTGATAAAATTGTATTATTTAATGCTGTTTTTGTGTAGTCCATTTCACCAGGGTTGCTGGATACTAAGTCAGTATGCCTCCAGACTGCTGAAGCCAGTTAGAGTGCTACTAATTTTACTGCTGTTTATCATTGTCTGCTTTACAATATCTTATAATAGGGGCCTTATATGTGTTAATTCCTACTAGGGGTGGAAGTGTTAGCTCTGGTAAAATGATCATTGTAATTTAGAGTAGAACATAGATGAGTCTGCCCCACCCCCATTAACAAGGAGATGGGATAATTGTTTAAAATTGGCATTCTTAGAAGTTGCCTCATTTGACTGATAGGCAGGGCCACTGGAAAATTGCGGGTGCAATTTTTCCCCAATTTTCACCCTTCTCCACACAAAATCCGCAATTTCTTACATTTATGGAATTTTTGACTGAAATTGTATAAAAATATTTAAATCCTCAAGGAAATCTACTCAGGTATGCTAACAATTTAGTACACATACTCTGCTTTTACCAAAACAATACAGTGTGAGATGAGAAGGGGTCAAATGTGACTCTGCTTTCATGTGGTTCACTTCCCTGCTTTGGCCTCAAAATCCTCTGGTCATGCATAGGTAGACTTGAACACTTAAAATCTGTGTTAAAGCAGACTATCAGAGAACTTTTTGCTGACACAGAGACTGAAACAATAGGAGTGAGAAGAGATGCAAAGTGCCCCATTCACCTACATGAAGCCTTGACCACAATGCTTGTTTTTGAATGGTAGGGTAGATTTTCCTTGTATTAATACTTTCAGTCTGAAAGGATTTTGATTCAAATGTGTCAGGAGTTTGGGTGGTCCTGATGATTATAAACTTGAATGTGCTTCTGAGGGGGTTAGTGACAGTAATTCCTTACATGTCAGTCTGCCACAACTGCATACTCACATACAAAGCCTGCAAAAAGCAAACATTTCTGAAAACATGCTGAACAGGTTAAGTATAGTTAAACAGTTACCTTCAAATAGACAACATAATTGCAATCCAAGTAAAATCACTGCAAACCGAGTAGAACAAAAGTACAATGTATTGAAAACTATTGTATGATGTAATGAAAAGCTACTGGTATGATTTGATACTTTTATCATGTGATTTTAAAATGTACTTACAGTGCTGATTAAGAACAGCAATTATTTTAACAAAATAAACATTTTGCTTACTAGACCTTTATTAGGCACCCCGGTTATCCGTTTATTTTTTTCTTGCACCAAAGCAAGTAGTTTAAACAGGCTTCATTATTTAATATCTAGAGACTGGCAAAATATTCTATTTCAGGATGTATTTAGTACAGACTAATTGTAAATTACTGAATAAAATCTAGTTAGCACTGCATGATTCAGATATCTTGATTTTTAGAAGATATGCTACATAATGATTAATTTACAGTGCATTTCAAACACACACCCCTTCCTTCCTATTAAAAGCATTTACAAGTGTCAGTACATTTATCTAACAATTCATGTGATCAGTCCAAGCTGCAGCAAACAATGAAAGATTTATTAGGGGGCAGTAGGGATGTATAGTGAACCCTCGCAATTTTCCCACAATTTCTGCAAAAAAGTACCCACATTTTTGG
This sequence comes from Neoceratodus forsteri, assembly GCA_016271365.2. Lineage (NCBI taxonomy): Eukaryota > Metazoa > Chordata > Ceratodontiformes > Ceratodontidae > Neoceratodus > Neoceratodus forsteri. The sequence goes on from CM057449.1 coordinate 1,202,340,933, forward strand.
GTAATATTTTCTGCAATTTTCCAGTGGCCCTGCTGATAGGTGTGGATGAGCTCAGCCTTTCATCAGAAACTTATTCAGTCTGCAGACCTCACAGTGTGCTATGATCCAGCACTCCGTAAAAGGACCTCAATAAAAAGGCACCCAGACAAAATATTGTCAGTTTTGTTACAAAGCCTGAAACACAAAGTTTTTATAGCAATGTTTACTAACTCATGCTGCCTGTTTTACTTATAAAAAAAATGCACATGATCTTTACAGCTTTAGAGAAACGGGTCCTATAAGCTTGCTGACATGGAAGATTAAACTGTATGGTCCCTAGATGACATCATCAGCAGCTCTTCACTGGAACAGGCTTTCTTTGAACAGGTAGTGAAATCAGGGTTACAAAATGGCTAATAACTTTAAAATGAAGTAACATAGAAATTTACTTTTTGGTATGAGATTTACTGTGGATATGCTCATTCTGATTCTGCAATGTAGCACTTTTGGCCAGATGGCGTCAGCAGCTCTTTAAGGAAAGAATAGTGGAGCACCTGGAAGCAAATAGATTGGTGGATCCCAGGCAACATGGGTTCTCTGTAGGACGATCCTGTCAAATTAATCTGATAGATTTCTTTGACTGGGTGACAAATGCAGTAGACTGGGGGGAAGGTAGGTATTGTCTCCCTCGATCTCAGCAAAGCCTTTGATATGGTCCCTCATAGGAGACTGGTCAATAAGCTAGGCAGCCTGGAGTTGGGCCGCAAGGTGGAGAACTGGATTAGAAACTGGTTAAGGGACAGAAAACAAGAAGATGGTGGTAAATGGAACCCAATCAGATGAAAGGGAGGTGACCAGTGGGGTACCTCAGGGGTCAGTTCTTGGGCCAGTCCTCTTCAAAGTCTTGATCAGTGACATTGTAGATGGGCTGGAGGGAAAGGTTTGCCTATTTGCGGATGACACCAAGATCTGCAATGGAGTGGATACTCCGGAGGGGGTGGAAAGGATGAGAAAAGACCTGGAACTGCTGAAGAGATGGTCAGGGGCATGGCAGCTAAGGTTTAATGCAAAGAAGTGCAAAATCATGCAAATGGGGAGCAGGAAACTTGGGGCGAGCTACAGGTTGGGGGAGCTTCTGGCAGTAGCTAAGGAGGAGAGGGACTTGGGGGTCATAATCACAGATGACATGAAGGCTGCTAGGCAGACGGCAAAGATGGTGGGAAAAGCCAGTGGGATGTTGGAGTGTATTGGAAGGGGAATCACAAGCCAAAGGAGGTAAGTAATTGTTCCACTGTACAAGACCCTGGTGAGACCTCACCTTGAATACTGTGTACAGTTCTGGAGACCACACCTTCAAAAGGACATTGACAAAACACAGACGGTGCAGAGGAGAGCGACCAAAATGGTGAAAGGATTACATCACAAGCCTTATGAGGAGAGAGTGAAGGACCTCAATTTGTACACGCTGGAACAAAGGAGGGAGAGAAGTGACATGATAAAAACATTCAAGTACCTCTAGGACATTAACAAGGTGGAAAGAGACAACATATTCCAGGTTAATAATAGTGCCAGGACAAGAGGACATGACAGGAGACTGAGGGGTGGCCGCATAAGGGGAAATGTCAGGAAGTTCTTTTTTACCAAAAGGGTGGTGGATGCATGTAATAGCCTGCCCCAGGAGGTGGTGGCAGCCCATACAGTGGTGGGCTTCAAACATGCATGAGACAGAAACAAAGGAATAATAGAGATAGAAAGAAAAAGTTAAAGCCAATGACCAGATAGGGTCACTGGACACTTTGTTAGACAGCGTAAACGTGCAGACTGGATGGGCCTAGCAGTCCTTATCTGCCAAGAGCATCTATGTATCTATGTAAATATACCATAAAAATTGTAAAAGGAGGACCCCACTGAAAATGAGATATTGCATGTCAGCTTGCCTATCGGGAGTAAATATATTGCAAAAATAAGTAAAAGCAAGACCCAACTGAAAACGAGAATGCATCTCAGCTGATCTGTCCTGGGAAAATACATTGAAAAAAATGGGTAAATACAGGACTTCACTGAAAATGAGATATTGCTTCTTTGCCAGGTTATTGTAGATAAATATATTGTAACAATTGGTAAAAAAAAAAAGACCACACAGCGAATGGTATATTGCATCTCAGCTGGCCCACTTTGTGTAAATACATTGTAAAAATGGCTAAAAGCAGGAAGGACCACACTGAAAATGAGACACATTATTGCATCTCATGCTCTATCCTAGAAAAAAGACAAGGTAAAAATGTGTAATAACAGATCCCAGCTGAAAAGGAAATATTGCATCTCCACATGTTTGTCCTGGGGAAAATACACTGTAAAAATGGGTACAACAGGACTGAAAATGAGATATTCCATCTTAGTTGTGGTATCCTGGGTAAACGGAGAGTCAGAATGGGTAAAACCAGCACCCTCAGTGACATAACCCTGACTGAAATGAGATACAATAGAAGTCGCTTAATTGGGATGGCCTCGTGGCGGGCTTTTCATCCCGTTTATGCAGCCGTCCCTATTATCAGAAGTAAGCATTTTCACTTAAGAACCATGTTACAGTACCTCGAAGGTAACAGAGATCCGTAAATGCACTTCTTCTCCCTCCCTCCCTCTTGTCTTGCCATCCACCTCAGTAACTGACAGAGAACCACATCAACCACATAACCCCTTATAATTCTATAACAAACTCTTTGATTTTCTTGCTAAACAACTTTGAACTGCACCCTTCCCGTTTTCATTTAGTACGGTATGTGTTATCTGTGGAATCACTTACTGACCTGTCCCTACTTCGAACAGAGTTGCTGCATCTCCTGGTAGGCAGCAGATTAGAGGAAGGAAGGCTTCGTGCTTTTAGTTTATTTTTTTGTTCTGGAAAACAGAACGTGATCTTACTGGAGCGACTGATGCGATCTTACTGTGGAAGGTGTGGAGAGTTGGGGGACCAGTCGGGGACACATTACAAGGAAGTAAACATGGATTAAACAGTTGCGATTTTACTGATGCTGTGGATCTGAAGTGGAATGTGTAGAGAGTCGAGGGCACAGTCGGAGACACAGGAAGTAAACAGGAGTGATTCTTATCGATGCTGTGGAAGGTAAACAGGAGCTGTTTTTATGTGCTGACCGTGCTATTCACAGCACATTCACACCCGATGAGCCACTAATTAGTTTAGCAAAGCCCCATTAACGGCAGCAGCAAGAATGGTCATGGACCCTCATGCTTGCCAGGAGCAGGGGCTGATATGAGTAATTGAGACTGAATCGTCCCATTAATCTGGATCAATCCAGATTCCCTGTTCCCATTAAAAGAATGGGGACACCATAGGAATGCATGGCCACTTAATCGGTTCCCACGGGGGCATCCCAATGAAGCAGATGTCCCGCTTATCCGCGTCTTGATTAAGTGGCTTGTACTGTACTTCATCTCAGTTCACCTATATGGGGTAAATGCATGGAAAAGGTGTAAAAGCAGGACCTAGCAGAAAACCTATTGCATCTCATCTGGGCTTTCATACATACCTTGTACAAATTGGTAAACAAGCAATACTTTACTAAAAAGAAGATATTGTATCTCAGCTGGGCTGTCCTGGAATCAGCTGCTCTAATCTGATTAATCTCCGAGAGATTTCCCTGCCTCTGGTACTACCCCTCCCTCCCTCCTCTCCCTCCCTGATCCTCCAGTAACATTATCCCTGGTGTCTACTGGCACACCACCATCTATACCGCTGCCAGTATTCCTACTATCCATTGGTATCATCAATACCCACTGCACCCTAAGCCCCTACCCCATTCCCAGAATACCACAGACACATATTCTCTACTGACCTGCACAGTCAGGTGCCATCTGCTGCATGGAAGTCCTGTATGGCTATACAAGTAACTACAGAGATACACTGCTTGCTAGAACTCTAAACCAGTGCCCTTTGTGTGTGCACAACTGCAGTAATGGCTACTTGTGTGTGTTCCTGTGTGCGCACACGTGTGTGTGTGTGTGTGTGTGTGTGTGTGTGTGTGCGCGCGCGTGCACAAGTGTGCCTTTTTTGTGATGGTGGGGGGTACTGTATATCCAGAGCCAATAGCACTTTCCTCTACATTATCTTAACTTTTGTTTTTCTTTTTTTTTCTATTATTGTGAAGTAAGTCTACCAAATAAATTAAAACCAAGCCCACACTTTGATTCTATAGAGGATTGTGTATGATAGTTTTCACTCGAGAGGTTTCTGTGATAACCGGAGACCTCGAGAGCAGAGCTCGAGAGGTCCATTACGACGGAAACCTCAAGAGTGAAAAAATATCCTTGGAGTGTATGAACAATCATACACAATCTTTTATAGTGTATGGTCACTCTTACATTTAAATGCTGTCCTTACTTTTCTGTTTTAGCCTCCTGGAGAACTTATACTCAAGCCATTCACAGGACATGAGTCGGAGGCTGCGCATGTGCGACCACATTCTAAGTTGTTATGCTGCACTAGCTATGTAGCTAGTGTAACACAACAAACTAGCTGATATACCTAGTGCAGCATAACAACAATTTTAAAGGGATGGATTTCCATCCCTAACAAGATTTCACCGTACACTATATATCTCTTATCAGGTTACTGCATTAGCAGATGTTTGACCAGAGCTTGTTGTTATTGGGAGGAAGTTATCCTGTAGATTAATTATAATAGAGAAGAGTAGGAACAAGGCCATTGTGACATTGATGGAAGAGAGGATGTGAGACCAGTCTACCTGGGAGAGCTCAGAGATGCGACTACTGGGGTCTAACTGAGATAATCCCTCAGGGAAATAACCTTGGGTGGCATTTTAGGGCACCAACCCTCCACAGATAATAGGTTATGGAGCAGTCGCTAAGTAAGCAATAACACACGACGAGGTGTGGTTTATCACCTGATAAGAGCATGCCCAGGGGTGTACTAAGGCATGAGGTGCTTGCGCCGAGTGCCTTATGCCACTGGGCATGCTCTTATCAGGTGATAAGCTACACCTCGGAGTGTGTTATTGCGCTTATAAAATGGGCACATGTAGTAATTATTTAATGAGTAAAAAGAAAAAAACATAAAGAAGTTAAAAATATAAAAAAGAGGGTTTAATAGTTCAAATAGAAAAAAATAGTCCCCCCATGAATTAAATTTGTGGTGGTTGAGCAGTAGAACGGGCATTTGTTGTACAGCAAGCATGCTGTGCACCAGTGTGTCGTTTTAGTGGGAGCAAGTGTGTTCATTGTCAGGGTTGTTATTCTTTTTTTTTTTTAAGTTATGTATAATGCAGATTGGTACTGTTTGTTGAGGAGTGAGTTTTCCGGGAGCGAGTAAGTGCATGACTGAGTGTGTCATGTAGCAGCCGCCGGCATCAGTTTGGGTTTTTACTTCCTGGTTTAGCGGTCACGTGATTTTGGTTTTAATTGCGTGGTTGTTTTGACAGAAAGTGAAACACTGTGAAATGGCATTGTGTTAGATTGTTTCCTTTTACGGTGATGAGGAGTGAACACGAGAATGGAGAGTACGGTTACGGTGCAGCTGAGGTCGGGTTCACCGTTAGCGGTCAGTGATTTTAAATGCTGGGAGGGATTGAGAGATCTGTAATGGCCAGGGACAAATGGAAAGGAAAAAAAAACATCAAGAGGTACCAAGTCTGTACATTTTATTTGGTGTAGAAAATGGGGGGGAGGTGCTGTTGTTTTTGTTGGCAGTTTGGGACAGGGGTAGCGCTCTCTCGGTGCAGCGGTTATCGCTTAGTATGAGCTCTGCCAGGCAGCGTTTGGTCACTGATTTGTTGCTGTGATGGTCACTGATTTGTTGCTGTGATGGGGCATGTTGGTGGTCAGTAGTCCCAGTTGGCTACTATTTCATCTGATAAGGACACGGCTCAGATGATGTAGTAGCCAATCAGAGACTTGGATTTATTTAGCCCATTTTATAAGAGAGTCATGCAGCACTCCTGACCACTGCTGCATCCTCACGTGGTAGTGATCAGGGAGGATGCGGGGTCCCAAGGAGGGTGGTAGAGGACCTCAGAAGAGGAGGAGGAGGAGGAGGAGGAAGCAACTTCTGGTGGGGAACTCAATTGTGAGGTGGATAGATTTGGGAATAGGAAGGGAAGGGGCGGTTAGGTGCCTACAAGGTACCACAGCCAGGAGGGGTGGGAAGCGGATCCCAAGGATCGCTAGAGTGGCAGAATGGAAGAGCTAGATGTCATTGCCCACCTGGGGATTAATGACCTGGCTAGGACTGGGACAGTGTGGGGGAAATTTAGGTTGCTGGGGAGGGGTCTTAGGTAGCATGCTTAGTGGCTTTCACTGAGGTGCTGTCTATCTACGATGGGGGGAGGAGAGGGTTCTCCATACTAGGAGCTGGGTTTAAACATGGTGCACTGAGGAGGGGTTCAACTACATTGTGAACCGGGGACCTACCTGGAGGGATAAGGGCCTATACAGAAGTGATGGCCTGCATCCATTGGTTTAAATGTTACTTTGATGAACATTTAAACTAGTCGAAGGGCATGGTGGAAGGACTCAGGGAGGCATAAACTGCCCCACCCCCACAGGCTGTAGTGGAGAGTAGGGAGAACCCGAGGGAAGATGAATCCCCCAGAATGCAAATGAATAAAAAAACAGGGTGTTAGAAATGAAGGGGGATGGGAATGAGAGCAGTTAAAAGAGAGGGGGGGGGGCGGTAAGGTGGGAGGGCAAAGGGGGGAAAAAAAGGGGTTAGCAAAACAAAGTGGTAACAAAATCTGGAATACCATAGGCATGATTTTCAAAGGGTGACACGGGCTTGCATCAAACCCTGCATCAGCCCCAGTGTTTTGCACAACTGCACCCAATTGTAGTACATTGGGGACAGTTGCGATACTTTCCACACTTTACAGTGGCTTGTGCGGGCCCCGTAAAAAGGGTCCCCCAATTGGTACAAGTTAGACTAGGGAAAAGCTGGTCTAGCTTGCGGTATCTGGTGCTCGAGATTAAAAAATTCCATTCTGGCCAGCTGGGAGACTGCTGCAAGCCCTGCAAGGCCAAATAGCCAGCGCCAGGGGCTTGTGGGAGATCTTGGGGCTCTGAAATTGAGCCCCATGTGTGCAAATGCTAGAAGTCTAGGAAATAAGATTCCAGAGCTACAGGCCATCATGGCAGAGGCTGACCTGGATATTGTGGCCATTACCAAGCCATGGTGCATTGTAAATCATGATGGGGACCGGCCATACCAGACTATACTCTATTCAGGAATGACAGGGTGGGACGGAAAGGAGGGGGTATAGGGCTTTATGTGAGGGAAAGCATGAAGGCAGTGGAGGTACAGGGAGTATGGGGGCAGAGTTAGTGTGGGTCACTTCAACCGTCTCCAAACAGGTGCTGCGAATGCTGGTGCACTGTGGTGCTGCTAACAGGGCGGCTGGCCCAGAGCTTCAATACAAGTACAAAATATAGCACAGTCAAGCACGATACCACAGACTACAGTGTTGGGAGGCAAAAAAATTGTCTTTTATTTTCTTCACTCAGGTAATCTTGAAGTTGCCTCACATCCAGTTCCATTCTATATCTGGTCTCAGTATAGCACCGGGACATGTACATTGGAAACTGGAGCTATTAATAGCTCCATTCACACAGGATACTTATGCACACTCCCACGGCCGCTCCCCATTTCACACATCATCCTGGGACAGCCACAGGAGGTTGGGGGGTGCCGAGCAGTTCAAAATGTTGGCAGGAAGGAGGCATGATCAGTCAGGTATTATCTTTATATTTCAGCAACCATAAGTTAAAAAAATGAAAACACTTTGCGAAAAAGCTAATCGGGCCATGTCTTACACAGAGGCGTGGCCCAATTGCAGGTGGCCTTTTCCCTTTAAGCAATAAAGAATGACTGGGTGTGCATCATTGTGGGAAAATGGCGCACCTCTTGAAGTGAGGCACGAGGCAATGTTAGGTGTTTTACACCCTCAAGACGTGCTGCTCTCCCACAGTTACTGTACACACACCCAGGAGTGCTTTATTATGGTTATAAAAACGGTTCTCTGATTTTTGTTATAAAAATTGAGTATTGTGCTGAGGTTCAGAAAGTTAAGTATTTCTGACCTGTGCTGTTGTGCTAGAATAATGAGTGGTCATGTGATCACACCTGGCCAATCACGTATCATTTTCTCTTACCCATTTTATGACGAGATTAGCCGCTTACACGCTTCTAATCTTTTACAGAACCTATGGCAGTGGCAAAACTCAAACAGGCATTCACAGAAGCTGTAAATGAGGGAAAAAGCAGATTAACTGATTTAAACTGCTGAAAAACTGGCACAATTTAATTTATTTTTTTATTTTTATTTATTTTAGTTTTGGAATTACAACCTTAGAGCCAAGGAGGCTCTTTTACAAAGGCTCCATGTCATGAACATAAAACAATAGATTACAGAAAGACTTTCAGTGTCAATAATAGACAGGGTAGGCAGTTAGAATTAACTCTGTGGGACATATGAGTAAACAGAAAACATAGGCAGACTAAGAAAACAGCAGGGTATATAACTTAACTCCAGTAAAGTAGTCTGATAAAAACAAAACCAGTTGCTAAGTGCTGAGCAGTCAGCTGCTAAGTGCAGAAGGTGGGAAAAATTACAGCCAGAAGTGGCTTTGTCATGGCGGATTCCGAAAGGGGTGTGAGGGAAGAGAGGGAAGGGGGGGTGGAGAAGGGAAGGGGGTGGCTGCCAGGAATGGTTGTGAAGATGGAGTGAGGGTGAGGGATTCAAGAGGGACAGCCAAGAGTGGACCACCAGGTCAGAGCCAAAAACCTGGGCTAGGGGGAGGTGGGTGATTGCCGAGGGAAGGTATAGAGTGGGTTTAGGGGTGAGTGGGGGTAGGGGATGAATTGAGGAAGAAGGCAGGAGATGAGGCCAGGGGTCAGACGCTGTGCACAACAGTCGCAGTTGTTGGTCCCAGCCAAGTAGAGATGTAGGTCTTTCTTAAAGGGGCCAATGTTTTCATGTTGTAAGACGGTTGAGGGTAGGTTATTCAACTATTGTGGGCCGCGATAAGAAAGGGGACACTGGGCCAGGGAAGTTCTTTTAACTGTACATGTAGCATGCCCTTCACTGAACTTTTGGTATTTTTGTAAGTTAGGTTGTGCTGGAATAATGTAGCTGTTGACTCAGGTGTTTGTCCTAATAGGGTTTTTTTCCCCCAAGTAGGCAGGCTTTGTACTTGGCCCTTAGGGAAAGGGAGAGCCACCCTGTTGAGGAATGGAGGCTGCAAGTATGAGTGTGATGATCAGCCCCCAATACGTGCCGGCAGGCTTTATTGAGGAGAAGTTTTACACGTTTAAGTGTGATCTCAGAGGTTGCACTGCATATGACTAGGCCATAATCAGTAACTGACAATATGGAGCTCCGTGTGACAATATTGAGGGCCTACGGGGTCATAGCCTTTCTGTGCTGGTATAGGATCCCGAGTCGGATATTTGCAGATTTCATGACGTGGTCTATATGGGTAGCAAAAGAGAGGGAGTCATCAGTGTGGATATACAGATACTTGAAAGTGAAGACCTGTTCTAGGATGTCACCTTTTTGACTTAGGATGATCAGGGGGTTGGCATTCATTTTGAACCGCTGCGAAAATAAGTGCATCAGTTTATTTTTTTTGTATTGTAATAGGAGTCTGTTATGCAAGAACCAGGCCTCAAGTTTGGAGAAGCTGTCTTGAAGAGCAGTATTTATATCTATCAAGTGGTGCCCAGGAACAGAGATCACTGCATCATCTGCATAGAGCAGCATCTTGGCAGGGCAAGCACTAGGGGGTGAACTGATGAAAAGGCTGAAGAGTAATGGCCCTAGGATTGGTCCCTGGGGAGCCCCTAGTGTTACGTTCCAGGGTTCAGATGTGACTCCATTTATCCGAATGCACCGATTCCTGTGAGTGAGGTAGCTTGAAAACCAAGAGACTGTGTCAGTAGACAGGCCTAGGATCGAGAGGTTTTGCAATGAAAAAGTTTCGAGCACACAAAAACCCATAAGAGGGATGCAAAAGGAGTATAAATCACATAAAATGTATTCTGTCATATCAAAAATCAAACAAATAAATGGACAGGACATTGCCTGACATGTTTCGGACCTCCAAACAGTCCTTTTTCAAAGGCTGAAATATCAAGTACAAGCAGTGTCATTTATACAAAGATTTAAAATCACATGTCCAATAGTTCGTTAATTAGATACCACATCTCATTGGTCAGAATCAATTCACATAGGGGAAACCAAACCTTAGTAATTTTAACCCCTAATTGGACCACCGTAACTAGGAACTGCTTTAAAGACAGGACATGTATATAGGCCTATACACCAATTTACACATAAAATTCATATAATAAATACGGAAAAACACCCATTGAAATGTAGGAAAATGTCTGTAATACTACATGAATAAGTAGTTAATTCAAGTTTCATCCTACATGTAAAAGTGGATAACAAAAAATATACCTGAACAAGCATTTGTCAATGCCGAATGTTTGCTTGCTGGCATTGGCATTGATAGTGTAGAAGTTACAGAGCTGCATAATAGAAATGGCAGTGAAGTATTGAACTGAAGCCAACCCCACCACCACCCTGCAGAGAGTGACAGGCATTGGGGTGTGTCTTCGGGTCGTCAGGCATAACGGCCACGCCATTTCACCACACCCTACCCTGCAGACACTGACAAGTGTCACGGTGTGCCTCGGTCTTTGGCCTTATGCCCACCCCATTGCATCAGGAAATACGATGAGATGGGTGCGGTATAGGAGAATAGGGTGAACTTTGAGGCCAAAGAGTCCAAGGCATACCTCGATGCCTCTCACTGGCTGCAGGGTGTGGAATGGTATGAGCATTACAGGCAAGAATCCCAAGTCACACCCTGATGCCTGTCATTCTCTACAGGGTGGGGCGTTATGGTTGGAAACCCTAACACCTCAGGCATTCGTTGGTATTTTCACTCCAAATTTTCAACATGTTTTTTTTGTGACCCCCACCTCATGAACAGTGGCAATATGAGTTTGTTAGCCGAAAGCTGCTTATGCACAGCGACTATGGCATTTAGCACCACAGGTGCAAAAAACACATTCCGAACAGGATGTGAAAAATGACAGCTGTACTGTTCATAGGGAGGTGTGAAAAATGGCAATCTTGCAAATCTGCCGTAAAAATATTAAAAAAACTGGTGAAGTCACGAGTGTGCACAGAAACTGTACAACGCACACCCGTAACGTAATTAGTTTGGGGATTTTTTACAGCAGATTGTCAACACAGGCATTTTGGGACCTCCGATCATGAACAGTGTCACTGTGATTTTCTTTATCTGTCAAGAACAATGATTTCCCACAGCTACCATGCATCTCTGCGCTGAAAATGTGAAAACACATTTTGGCCGTGTTGTGAAAAATGACAGCTGTACTGTTCATAAGGAAGTGTGGAAAAAATGCCACTGGTGAAAATCTGGACTGAAAATATTACAAAGTCATGAACTGACGAGGGTGCGTGGAAACTGCGCAATGCTCACTCATAACACAGTCAATTTATGGACTTTTGTTACCAAATTTTCAACATAGCCATTTTAAGACCTCTGCTCATGAACAGTGTAACTGTGATTTTCTTAATCTGTCCCAAACATTGCTTTCCTATAACCGACTGCACCATTGTGCTACATGTGCGGGAAACACATTTGGCGACATGTGGAAAATGGCAGCTGTACTGTTCATAAGGAAGTGTAATAAAATGGCAATGTGGAAAATCTGGAGTGAAAATATGAAAATTAGCAAATTTATGAGTGTGCGTAGGAATTGCAAGCACACGCACACTCGGAAAGCAGTCATTTTTAGGAATTTTTTCACCAAATTTTCAACATAGCCATTTTAAGACCTCTGCTCATGAACAGTGCCACTGTGATTTTCTTAATATGTCCTACACATTGATTTCACACACAGACTGCGCCATTGCGCGCTACAAGGGTGGAAACACGTTTTGGGCAAGATGTGAAAAATGACAGCTGTACTGCTCATAAGGAAGTGTAATAAAATGTCAATGTTGAAAATCTGGAGTGAAAATATTGAAAATTTGCAAACTTACGAACGTGCATAGGAACTGCGCAATGCACGCTCGTAAAACAGTCATTTTTAGGAATTTTTCCACCAAATTTTCAACATAGGCTTTTGAGAGCCACCTTATGAACAGTGGCAGTGGTTTAGGTTACTCAGTCCCGAAAAGATGATTTCGGCGCAGTGACTGCGAAATCACCCTTCGGGCCCGATTAACGCCATGACAGCGAGAGCATTCATGAGAAGGGGTCCCAAAAACCCCATGTTGAAAATTTGGTGCAAAAATTCCAAAAAATACCTGAGATATGCAGCAAAGTTGAAAAAACCCTATTATCCCATTATACAGCTTACCGGCATTTCCTCCGTTCGCGGTCGGCTTTGAAGAGTGCAGACGTGTTCCCGGTCCACCGAAGATCATCGCGCCAGAGTCCGGAGTTAAGTATGGGGTGGGGTGTGTGGGGAGGCAGGGTGCGCAGTGGGTGGGTGCGGGTGGGGGAGACTGCGAGGGACCGTTTTCAGTTTCAGGTTTTGTTTTTAAACATGACGACGGGATGTTTGCCACGCTGGGGTGGGCTCCCAGCGTGGCAAAAGCAGATGGCTGATGGGGCGAGGCGGAGCCGAGGGGATTGGGCACCCCGCCGGGCGATAGCATATGTTGCCACACTGGGGTGGGTTCTGCGGGCACCCTGCATTCTGGGGGTGTGGAACCAGTGGAGCTGGCGGGGATTGGGCACCCGTTGGCTATCGATGTGTGTACGCTGGGGTAGGCACCCAGCGTGCATATGGAACACTGTTTTGGGGAAGCGCCAACACAGCACGGGATTGGGCACCCGTCCGGCTACACAGTGTGTGCGAAGCGGCACGCAGTGGCGTGGTGTGTGTGTGTGTGTGTGTGGTGTGTGTGTAGGCGCCGCATGAGCAGGCAATATTCTATCGCTGCTCACTGAAGCGTAGCCCTTCAACTGTACGCCACTGCATTTTGGAGCTGTCACAGACAGCCGAGCAGCATTGAGAACCGCGCCGCGCCCTGCAAAACACACTGACTGAACTGAAGAGGGCTGCCACACCTCCGAAAAACCGAATGATGGCACTATGTTTCTTGCACATGCGTGCAAGCAAACATAAAAATCAAACTAAGGGGGGGGGGATATGTAACAACTGGAAGGAAAGAGAGGAAAGGGGGGGGGGACAATCCTTCTGCTATTTTATTTTATAAATTAACATTTTTTTATGCAGAATAGTAGTAAAGACTGAAGCCAAAAGTGCCTATAACATAAGCATCTATAAATATGCTAAAAAGGTCATCTGAGGGCCTGATTTATTTACCAGAGACAAGATGAAACTCAGAAAGGCCATTTATATAAGGGCCTAAGTTATTTACCAGAGACAAAATGAGCCTCAGAGAAGGACTAAAAGGGGACACTATAACCACTATTGCCTCAGATGGATTACACAAATCAAGGTTAAAACCATGAGATAACAAATCTATCTCCTGTTCTTTAATTTGAGATACGGTCTAATATTCAGGTGTGTGTTCAAACCTGGATTTGAGTTGGCTTTTAATGTTAGGATCCGGAAGTTTTCCCTAACTAGGACAAGATTGTCAAAATCCCCAACCCTGGGGTCATGACTTACTTTATCAATTGCAACACAGCTGAATCTATGCTCAATACTAGAATCACTACTGGCTATGTGTGTTGCTGTTGCGTAAGTCATATCTTTGTTGTTAATAGTTCTTATATGTTCAACAAACCATGTTTTAAATGGGTGGGTGGTCTTGCCTACATAGAAGGTCATGCAGGCACATGTCGCCAAATAGACACACACTGTCTGATAGTATAGTACTTTGTAATGTTGCAGCTGGTAAATTCCTTACACTGTGTCACAAAATCGCCAATAGGTGCATCTTTTGCATTTAAAACATATATATACCTGATTTAGCCACGTCCTTTGTGTATTGTTGTCCTTAAAATGGCTTTGCACAAGTAAATCTTTTAAAGCTGGAGCTCTTCTATAACACATCCTAAGGTGGTTCATTACCTAGCTCCCTCAAACCTGTATCGGCTGTCAAAACATGCCAGTGTCTTTTGATTATGAGTTCCATATCCCTGGCTTGTGAGGAAAAGTTAGCTACAAAATTAAATCTTTTATCAATATTCACAGTGTCTGGTACAGTTCTTAATAAATCATGTCTGTTTTTATTTGCAGCTAAATCCCTAGCCTCACATACAGTCTCCCTTTTGTAACCTCTCTCTAATAGTCTTGCTGTCAGATCAGCTGCTCCTATATCAAACTTTTCCTTCATGGAGCACCATGGTCCAAGTGCACACTTCATCTAGTTTTAAGGTTGAGAGGTTTTCAAGCAAGATCTGGTGATTGACAGTGTCAAATGCTTTGGTCAGGTCCATAAAAATAGACCCCACCATCATACCAGAGTCAAGGGTGTCGTAAAGATGGGAAGTGAAGTCTGTGAGTGCTGTGATGGTACTGTGGGCTTTACAGAACCCATGCTGCTGTGGGCAGAGTAGTTTGTAGTTGTTCAGGTATTCTGTGAGCTGGTCCGACACCATTCTCTCAAGGGCCTTAGAAAGGGGTGGCAAGATGGAGATTGGGTGATAGTTACCCAGGCTAGTTCTGTCTCCATTTTGAAAGACTGGTGTGACTAGGGCAGTTTTCCATATATCTGGAAATATGCCAGTCCTAAGGGAAATGTTGAATAGTTTAGTTAGAAGAGAGGCTAGTTCTTCCAACACAAGGGCAAGCAACTTCATGTCGATAGAGTCACTGCCCATTCTAGTTTTGCCTAAGACCCTTCTAACATATTTAATGGTTTTGGACCCATGAGACCTGCTTGAAGTAGAAGAGGGGTCGAATGGGGATAAGGGTGTGTGGAGGGTGGGGACTGGGGGGCATCCTGTTAAGATTGGGATCTAGGTAGTCTGGGGGCAGAACAGAGCTTAGGTCCATAAAAGCTTGATTAAAGGCATTTGTAAAGTCTTTAGGATGTTGCCCTGGGCCTGAGGGAGTAACAATTAGATAGGGTGGTGCTCTCGATTCTCTCCCAGTAAGGGTTTTAATGTTATCCCAGAAGTCTCTTCCTTTACCCCAGCTCTGACTTAATTGCTCTCTGTAAAACACGACCTTGGCGTTCCTCATTAGCCTGGTACATTTATTCCTTGAAGACTCGTAAGCAGTGAAGTCAGCCTGTTTACCGGTAGCTCTCGCTATGTGCCAGAGGTTATCACTAGATTTCATCTGCTCAATTAGGGGGCCACTGAGCCATGGGTTAATAGTTCCCTTAATTTTGGATGTTTGTACAGGTGCAAATAGGTCATAAGCTCTGTTAAAGACTGGTTAAGTAGTCATGGGCCTTATTAATGTCAGCACAATCATCTAGAGGGGTCCAGTCAGCATCCTTTAGATGCCATTTGAAGAGGTGCAGTTGCCCTTTTCTCAGGGATTGGTTTTTGATGAGTTGTTGGTCCAGGAACAGATTATTGGTGAGTAGTCGCTCAGGGTATCTGGAAGGACCGAGATGTTTCTAATATGTTCAAGGGACGTTACTAGGAGTCAGTCTATTAGAGTGCTGGTCCTTGTCCAGCCTGGTGGCGCTGAGGGTTGGGGCGCTGGGCGCCATACCGGTGACCTGGGTTTGGGAATGGACTTGGGTACTGGGGGTCAGCAGGGGGCAGGAGAGGATTGAGTGTCCAGAGGACTGCTCTCCTTTTCTGGGGAGGAAGGTTACTGCTCCATGCAGCTTCAGCGGCCCCTGGCGGAGGCTGGCAGTCACAGCTCGACGTGCAGCACATACAAGGGGCATGGAGCATTGGCAGACATCCTGCAAGCAGGCACGGGAGTGCACCAGTGTTGCACTGGACATCAGTGCACATCCATGTTCCCAGGGGCAAGCAAGAAAACCCCTGCCTCGGGGGTGGGCGATGGTGGGATCAGTGGCCAGGTCCCATGCCCAGCGCCAAGCTCTACCACCACATGCTCCCAATCTCTCTCCTTCTCCCCAGTTGCTCCTCTAGATTCTAGATAGAGCACTGGAAGGAGATGGTGACCCCATCCCGGAGGGCTCAGAGCTAGGGGGTTGGGTGGCTGGGGGTGAGGGAGGAGCGAGATTGTTCACCCGGAGAATGTAGAGGTGGAGGCTTCGGGTGGGCAGCAGAACTGAGTGCCGAGAAACCACACCAGAGAGAGGGCCCCTGAGGTAGGAGAGAAACACAGTTCGAAAGAAAAAAAAAAAGAGTGCTGGTCCCTGTGCAGTAGTTCATTCTGGCTGTTTGATCATCTGCGTGAGGTAGAGACCATGTATTTCGTCTCTTACAGCTACCGTATCATGCACTAACCAGTTTGTGTTAAAGTCCCCCAAAATTACCTGTTCCCAATACAGTTTAGCCTTGCTGATGTGATCATAGAAAAGGTCAAGCCCTATTCCTTGCTTTCCAGGGGGAATGTACACTGTTGTTAATAGCAGCGCTTTGTGTTGCTGCCCGATTGAGAGTTTGAGATATTTGCGCTTCTTTTGTGTTGGTGTTATAGGGCATGGCTTGTCCTTTGATGGTACTACTCAGATAGATGAGGCCTCCCCCCGCCATTTGGCCAGTCTATTCAGGCGAAAGATGGTGTATTCCTCAAGGGAGATGGCCAAGATTCCATTATTGAGATAATGTCTGGCTTGTGCTGTGATACCCAGGCCTGGTGTTGGGGTAGTTTGAGTAGTAGGCTACCAATATTTATAGAGGCAATTTTGATTAGCCCATGGTGTGGTGGTTTGGGGGAGGTGACAGAGCCAGGGTAGGGGTGAATGTTCCCAGACAAGAGCAGTAGAATGAGGATTATCCTTAAGATATAGCGCCTCCACCATGACCTGTGGGCACAGGTGTGCCTACGGTTGACGTTGCCAGGTTTAGTGCAACCTTTAGTGTAGGAATAGGTACCCATTAGGGCCATGACAAGATCGGTAGTTATGTGAGAAGGCTGCTTCCTGCCAGCATGGTGGTAGCAGAAAGCTGGGCTTGCTGCATTCGCTGCCTCAAAGTCCATAGTGCCAGTTCTGAGAGGGTGAATACTAATCAGAGAAGGTAGTGCCCTGTCGGTGGGGGTTCTGTCATTTGCATCTTCAAAGATCTCCACCAGTAAGATCAGAATCAGGAGGATCAGTGTACTGCAGAAGAGTGAAGTGCCCATCATAATAGCTTCCCAGTAGGCTGAGGGGGAGGTTTAGAAGGAGGAGTGATTGTTAGCTACAGCCTAGTTCCTGAAATGAGACCGAAGTCCCTTTAAGGGGTTGGCCTTTGAGGTTGCGAAGGATGAGGTGGTCCTGGGGGAGAAGGAGGTGTACTTAAAGAGTGCTGGGGTTGTGGGAGAAAATACAAGCTGAGTAATACTTCGAGAAGGAGGGGAAGGCGCAAGCTATCAGCTCGTAATCGGCTTGGCGGCAGGTAGCCAATGGCAGTGGCAGCCCTGTCCAAACCAGCCAATTGCGGAGCCCGAAAACCGCTGGTGCCCAATCGGAAGCAAGCTTGCTGAGTGGTATACCTTTGCTTGTGGAGCCGGCTGGGGAGGTGTGGGCGGCAGGCCACAGGAGGCTTGTCGACCCGATAAGCTGGAATGCTGGTGCTCCGGGAGCGCCTGTTCAGTGTGCTATCCTGGGAAGAGAAAAAAGGCAGGTCTGGGCCAGGAATAAGAACAGTGGAGCAGTGAGGACTAAATCGGGGGTGATTTAGGTAGCGCAGACAAAGGAGTTTGGAGCTTAGAGGGCTTACTATGAACTATGAATCAAATGGGAGGGCTTATGTACAGACAAAGAGTGATTAAGATTTAAATGGGGGTGGGGGTCACCTGAGGAGCAACTGCTGGCAGTTACTGTATTTAGGCGCCAAGTAAAATTTTAAATGTAGACAAGTTAACAGGTTTCCAAACAAGGGGGGCTAGGGTGACAGACGGCCTGGGGGAGAGGCGAGGGAGAGAAGAAATAATTTGATAGGGTGGGAGGTTGAGAGAGGGTTAGCCAGCGGGAGAGATTAAGATAGGAAAGACAAGGGAAAGATTTAGTTAAGTAGAGGAAATCAGCTTAACACTCTAGGTTAACTATACTCTAGTTTCCATACATCCAAAATACGCAATGACCAACCAGATAGAAACAGAATGGTAACATCAATAATCCAGCATTTCTTGCAGCAGATAATACAAAAACAGTGACTACGTATAGCAAATTAAAATACTAGCCAAGCAATACTTGCAGCAGGAGGGGAAGGCGCAAGCTGTTGACTCATAATTGGCTTGGCAGCAGGTAGTCAAAGACAGTGGCAGCCCTGTCCAAACCAGCCAATCGCGGAGCCCGGAAACCGCTAGTGCCCAGTTGGATGCAAGCTTAGCGAGCGGTAAAACTTTGCTTGTGGAGCCGGCCAGAGAGGTGTGGGTGGCGGCCACAGGAGGCTTGTCAACCCGCTATGCTAGAGCGCTGGTGCTCTGGGAGCACCTGATCAGTGCGCTATCCTTTGCTTTTGGAGCCGGCTGGGGAGGCATGGGCGGTGGCCGCAGGAGGCTTGCTGACCCACTGTGCTGGAGCGCTGGTGCTCTGGGAGTGCCTGTTCAGTGCATTATCCTTTGCTTGTGGAGTTGGCTGTGGAGGCATGGTGGTGGCTGCAGGAGGCTTGCCGACCCACTGTACTGGAGCGCTGATGCTCCGGGAGCACTTGTTCAGTGTGCTATCCTTCGCTTGTGGAGCCAGCCAAATTTAGGGAGGGTGCATGTAACACAGACAGTCCCTACCTGCTAGAGTTACTCAAATCATATGCCCCTTTCTCTTCTTGGCTTCAGAGATGCATTCATATTGTAACCCCTAGGTGGCGCTATCCCAAGGGCTACTACCCCTGCCTGCGCGGCTAGTAGCAGGTTAAGGGGCCTGGGTAATGAAACGGGTGCCTCCACCCGGAGGTCAGGGTTGTAGGTGGTCAAGCTAACCTGGGCACAGCCCTCCGGGACACTGTAACCTCCCTCTTTCCCTTCTAGTGGCCTGAACAATATACAATAATTACTTTCACAATGACCCTTATTTACCAGGTAATTACCCACACTGTTTGCACTTACCACCAGGCTGGTTCTTCTAGCTTGACCCTGGGGACCCCCTGTAAAACAAGGTTAAGCACAGCAAATAGTAACAGTACAATACTTTTGGCACAAACTGGAACTACAGTCAGGTTAAATGCAAACAAAGTTAAGTCTGATTTATTCAGGAGACTTGAACAAGGGAGGGGCGTTATCAGGTTGATTTGCTTAAAAGCTATATTAATCAGACAGTTATGCATGCACTTCAGAGTCCCTACACAGTCACACACTCTGGGTACCCAGGTAGGAAAACGGTGGGCTAGTCTGGAACGTGGCAGCTGGTTGGGACCCTGTGATGGAAGAAAGCAACATGCACAGTTCACACTATTTGTAATCCGGAGCTGGAGGGCTCAGTTTGTGAAAGGAAAGGCAACAAGACAATCAGATGACAACACTTTTAGATTTAGCTGTTGCTGCAGGGAGCTACCCTGATGTTTACTCATGATACCCAATACTGGACACAGGCAGGACGAAATCAAGACTGCAGGCTGTTGAGCTGGAGTGCCCAGAGAAGCAGGTCCCACACGGATCACTGAGGCATCGTTCTTGTTCAAGGCATTGAACAGGGGGCTGATCCCCAGGCCAGTCTCTCGTCGTTGACTTTCTCTGTGTAGCAGTATTCTGGCTGGGCCAGTGTAGCATGCCCCAGGAAAATGGAAATGGATACGGATTCAGTCTGTGGAGCTGGATACAGCCTCCAGCAAGCAAAATGCAGTTCAGACACACAGTGGGGAACCAAATCACGATCCACTATAAATGCACAGCACAGTCACATGTATGGAAATTCCACTGTACCAGGCAAATGGCTCTCCGGTCGCAAGTACAGAGACTCTGCACAATCCGGGAGTTCAGAGGCAGCTGGAAGTCCTGACAGGCCAATCGCATTCAGCAAATCCTCCGTCGTCTTCAGGTTAAAGCCTGGTCACAATTCAGTGGCTTAATTCGCTCTCCAAATTCAGATTCGGTCCGTAAAAAGCACACGTTCCCTCTCAAGGACAGCAGATAGGCATGCAGGCCAAACTCAGGCCTTTCCACAGTTCTCCCATGCAAATCCATTATGGATTGCTGCTCAAACTATCTTGAGCTGTTACTTCTTCACTTCCCAACTCAGATCTAACTGAAACTGCAAGCAGTGTGGGACTTTCCACAAGATCCAAAAGGTTCGGTTGGCTCATCTGTCTGACAGTCACAAGAAGGGCTCCCTCTCCAGGTTATTTTAGGTGCCAAACGCCCAAAACTACAATTCCTACAAGTTTTGGCCTCACCAAGCCCCTGTAGGTAGGCTCCATTTTAGAGTCCCAGATGTACTGATTGGCTCATTCTGCAGTCCAGGACCAAAATGACGGAAAACAAACAACTGTCTATGCTGCAACGAAGGCAGGTTAGAACAAACTGCAATATTATTACTCTAACAAATGATCAGCAAACAAGTACATCTTCTAACAGAACTCCCTCTCAGATTAATTATGACTGCAATCCAGGCAGTTCTTAAAGAGACAGTACACAGAGGCTATACAGGCACTCTCTGGCAATACATTTAAACTGCTAAAATGCAGAACACCAGCCTGGCAGTGAGCATTTAGGCAAGCTCAAGGAAGACTTTTTGGAAAACCCCATTTGTAGGGGGGATTACAATATTAATACTCTCCAGATCTTCCTAATATGTTTTTCCCTGTTGTCCTGGATCACTTTAGTGGCTCTCCAGTCTATTCCTGTCCTTTTTAGGGTGCGGACTGCATAACTGTACACAGTATTTGAGTTGCAGCCTCACCAAAGATCTGTAAAGTGGCAAAATTCCCTCTTTCCTGTGGCTGGTAAATCCCCGCCCTATACACCCTAGCATTCTGTTGACTTTTCCAAGCGTCTTGACGCGTAGGAAGGTGTCCTATATACTGTCATGTCTGACGATCCCTAAGCCCCTTTTTTTCCTAGATTGCTCTACTTTCACATTATTGATCCAGCTACCAGTGTGCAGGGCCTTGCACTTCTCATCACTGAATTTAAATTTTCATGTGCTAGACCATTTTTTTCAATCTTTCCACATCGTTCTTCAAGGAGACGACTCCCATTTAATAATGACTCGACTATTTCAGACATATTTTTCATACATTACATTAATTACTGCAAGTATGTCAATAAGAGATCAATCTTTTTTTTTTCCTTTGCAACACATTCCTAAGTTCTAGGGCTCTGACGCAAACTTGTAAAGTTTCAAGCAAGTCTCCATTTATGTGCAAAAGAGGCACTTGAAATACCACCCTTCCCATTCTTGGTGTCACTGGAGCAGCAGCTCAAAAGAAAGCATAAGGTTTTCAATGTTTCTTCTTATCTGTGTTTTATTTCAGGTTTGCAATGGCTTATGACAGTCTTGTCATGCCATTCGCACAATGAGTAGTACTAGTAGCCTTTATTTGTGCATAGCAAATAATACATCAAAAATTATTTTATTCATAAGAAGAAATCTATTTTTTTGTGTTGCCCATCTGTCTCTGTAAGACAGTTGCAACATGTTGTGGGGGACGAGTAGACCGAATGCTTCCTTTACACAGGTGACACGCATCCTGCTTTCAGCAGCTGGAAGAATGTAGTAGAGTTAGATCACTTAGTTTAAAAAGTGTGTTTTGTACATTTTAAATGCTCCTTAAACCACAATTGCTGACTGGAAATACCAAGAGAGGTAATGAATATGACATGGGAGGAGTGAGGTAAGCAGATACACAGCACTGCAAACATGAGACTTCTCCTTTCATATTCCTTCAGGGCCGGCCTAAGCGGCCTTAGTTAGGTGCAAACTGTGCCCTTGCACCTTGGGGGGCCCATACTTTTTTCTTGAGAGAAAAGAAATTTAAAACATTTAAAAATGCCTAAATTTTGTTAGAGATGAAAATGTTTACCAGCAAATGAAAGTGGAAGACAACTGGCTCTGTAACTGTTACAAAAGGTGGGGGCAGCTTTGCTGCAGTGGAAAGGATTAGGTTAAGTGCTAATGGTGTTAATGCCTATACGTTACACCTCCCGGGTTGACTGCTTTCCAAACAAAGAGCTCTGTTGACAAGAGAACTTGTTTGTAACCTGAACATGTAGCTGAAACAATGAATGCTATGATAAAATATGTTTCAAAAGTATTTGAGCACTCAATATGGGTCAAAATTCTGACCATCACAGAGCAAAATCAGGCTTCCGGATAGGGACTCTGAAAATCTGATCCTCAGGTAAAACAAGCATTTGTCAATGTCGGATGTTTGCTTGCTGGCATTGGCATTGGTAGTGTAGGAGTTACAGAGCTGCATAATTTTTATTTTATTTTTTATTTATTTATTTATTTCATTTTTGTTGACCGGGTAAGTGCACTAGACAAATCCTGCCTATTTTCAGCCGCGACCCGGGGGAGGGGGAAACAGATGAATAACAACTGACCTTGAACCAGATTAAGCTTTTGGTATTTTTAGTGAATGAGTGAAATTTGGCCAGGACACAGGGGAAATTCCCCTACTCTTTGGAGGGGGAACCTTTGGTGGACAGACGCAAGATGACCACTCCTGCTCAAGCGTCGGAGAGTATGGAGGTGGTGGAGACAGGGGAGTGGGCCTCCTCCCCTGCTCCGGTGGAATTAGAGGCTGAAAGTATGGTTACAGTTCTACAGGACGCTTCTTTTCCTATAGAGTTTTTCGACTTGAATGAGGAGGTACGATTTGGAATTTCTAGCACTCCTGCCTCGTTTGATACTCATTTGGAATCTGAAGATGTACTTACTCAAAAGGAACGCCAGCTTCAAGAAGTGCTTTCAGAAGTGAACACTGCGCTCGTCGCAAACTGCAGCTGGTGAACGAAATTTCTGCTTTGCGTATGGTTTCTCCTGGGTGTGACCGTTTGGCTACCCGTACTTCGGGTCATGATCGTGTGTGAGCACTACAGCTCTGCCATGCCCTTCTACTCCTAGGCAGCAGTCTGTTTCATCTCTGCAGCCTCCGTTATCTCCTGCTGGTTTTTGGATCCTGTTTGAACTTGGAGGTAGGACTGAAGTAGCGACGGATCCCCAAGGTCTGGTTCCTTCTGCTGCACCGCTTTCAATTAAACGGATGGGTATGACAAATGTGGTGCTACATGGCGATGTTCTACAGTCTGACTTAACTAATTTGGTGGCGGGGGGCAGGACAGAGTGTGTGGGTACTGGAAATGCTGACCATGGCTTGGGGACTCCTACTACTACTCTTGTTTCTCCTATGTCCTCTGAACTTGTACATTCCCAAACTGTTTTGTGTACAAAACCCATAGGGGCTACTATTGATTCTTCAGGTTGGTCGCCTGAGTCTGCCATAGAAGCTGCAGGATGGCTAAAACATCCCGATGGTAGCTGGGTGCCGAATCCAGCAGATGTTACTGTGCAGCGTTATCATTTCCCTGTTAATGCCCCTGTTGCTTCTTGTTCCTCGACTGCTGCTGCCACAGTTTCATTACCTGTACAGCAGATACCTTCCTTGGTCCCTATTGTTCCGGTTTCTGCACCAGTTAATCCCTCTACTACTATTAGTATAACGCCTGAGATGAAGGTCCCAGATTCTGAGCAGTCTATGGAGGACCCCTCCCCCCCCAATTTAAACTTTCAGACCTTTTTTCTAATAAGGGTGAACCGGCTCCCCAAAGGAATGCAGTGCGATTGATTTATAAAGGTGGCTTGGAAGATCTGCCTGACAGACTCTATATTGCTAAGGTTTTGCTAAAAGGTTCAATGAAATTTTTGTCTGCTGATATCTATGCACTAATTCATTTGGGAAACTCTAATTTTGATGTAAGCTTTAAAACTCCTTCAGGTTTAGAGCGGTTTTGGACTATGTTCCAGATTGTTAAGAACTCTCCTCTCTGGATACCTTTTTTTTGCAGTGCCCCTTACTAAACCGTCTGTAAAATTGATTACCATTTTGTTTTGAAATGAAGGGGTACACATCAAGGACATTCTTTTTTGGTTACGTCGGAGATGTGAAGTTTTAGATAAACCAGTACCAATTTTGGATAGTGAGCAGATTTGGAACGGGGGTTGGAAATTAAGGGTTAAATTGTTTGCCTCCAGTAATGGCCCTCAACATTTGCCCAACAGTTTCTTTTTGGGAAGGGATAGAGGAAGTTTGTTTTATGTGGGTCAGCCGAAGTCGTGTTTTAAATGTGGTTCACGTACTCACCTTAATACAGCTTGTGATACCCCCTCGATGTTCCCATTGTTTTGAATTTGGGCATTTGGCTACTAAGTGTCTAAATTTGTTTAAATGCAATTTATGTGAACAGACCGGACATGGGTATGCCAAATGTCCTTGGGCATCCCATAATAGGGATGATTGTCCTTCCCATGAGGATTTGATTATGGTTGCTCAGCAAACAGGCAGTGTTCCGCCTCCACCCCCTTCTCCTGGACTTTCACTTCCATGATCGCCACTCCCTAGTATTTCTTCTCATTCAGGCCAAGCGTAGGGCTGTGTGCTTCTGTGCAGTGGCTGGGCGGATACAAAGTCTCAGCCTCCCTCGGTGGCAGTTTCCTCTGTAGTCTCCTTACCCACTCAGTCTGCTCTTCCTGTAGCTGACAAGTTGGATGAGCAGGAGATGCCTCCTCCTCCATCTCAAGCCCCACCTTTTAAAAAAGTTACCACAAAAAGACATAGATCAGGAAGCCAGTTCGACTCATCAAATACCTAAGGCCTCTACCAGTGGTGTTTCGTCTGAGTCGTGGAAACAAGGCAACAGCTTTGCTGTTTTGGGATCAAAGGATGACTCTGATGGTAACGACTCAGATCTTTCTTCTAGAGCTTCTGTGGTTACTGACAATTTTTCCGAGGGGGATGATGGAGACATGATACAGGTGGAGGGTCTTCCTAGACACTCTCAACGTAGGCGAGTTTCTAAAGTCCCCTGATTACTAGTTTCTAGGTATGGGTACTAGTTCTCCTGTAATGTCTGTTTATCTCTATTTTATTATGGCTTCTTTGACGTTTACCTCTATCAATGTTAATAGCATAAAGAGTCATAAAAAGATGGTTACTACTTTGTCCTGTTTGCAACACTTACAAAGTAATGTTATTTGTCTCAGGATACAAGGTTGAAAACTCTTTGTGAGGTGCAAGCGTGCTTCGTAACTTATGGTCTGCAGGACCGTCCTTTTAGTCAAATGGGAAACCCTGTGTGATGGGGTGGGGTGTTATTTAAAAATTCGGCATTAAAGGTTTCTAGGATGGTGGATATTTGTCCAGGACATGCATTATTGCTTGATCTAAATTTTGGGGGTGAAAGATTTCGCCTAATTAATAATTATGCTCCACAGACAAAAGCACTTCGTGTTGCACTTCTGAATGAAATTCATCCCTATTTGTATACTTCACGTTTAATTGTTTGGGCGGGTGAGTTTAATTGTGTGCTTAGTGTAGTTGATAGAGGTATGAAGACGTCAAAGTTATTTTGTGACTCACAAAAGTTGCTGCAAAGTTTGGATACTTCTCAACTTAAGGATGCGTATCGCTGTATCCATCCTACTGGTGGTAGGACGTTTTTTAAAAGTACGTTATCTTCAAGGATTGATTTCGTTTTTCTTTCCGCCCCTTTGCAAGTTACCAAAGTTGATTTACGGGTATGGGAATTTTCCGACCACCAGTCTCTCTCGGTAACCTTAATGTGGGATGGTTCTCCGCGATGTAAAAATAATTTGTGGAGGTTGAATTCCTCATTGTTGTCGGATGAATCTCTCCAACGAGCTTGGAAGTCAGAATTGTATGCTAGGCTTTCAGTTATCGATTTTTATGACGATGTGACTTCCTGGTGGGATGATTCTAAACAGGATTGGAAATCCTTTTTTCAGAATTATTCTCGTTCTAGAATTAATGCACGATATCTTGAATATTTAAGTCTCAGGGCACAATTACAGAAATTGATTTCTTTAACTGAAACTGAAGGGTGGGATTATAGTACTCAAATTAGAAAAATAAAACAACAGATGTTGGAATATAAATATGATAGGGCTAGGTCTCTAGACCATGAACACCGTTTTGGTTTGAAGTTACACAAGGGCGTTGGATCCCTTCAAGATTGTAAAGAACAGTTGGTAAGCGTGTTAGTAATGAATTGGTGACTGACTCCGCGACTTAGTAAAGACTCCTACGGCTTTGCTAGAAGTTGTTGGATGATATTTAAGTAACTTATATCAGAAGGATGATGATGTACAGAGTGGATTGATAGACTTTGACAAGTTACAGATTCCTCAATTGAGTGTTGCAGACAACCAACATCTATTACAAGATATATCAGACTCAGAAGTGAGGAAGCTATTTTTCATTGAATGTGGATTCTACACCTGGTACGGATGGTTTAAGGTGACCTTTGTCGGACTTTTCAGGAAGAGTTGGTTCCGCTATTGTCTAAGTTGTATAACCTTATGTTGACATCGGCAAGGTTGGCCCCATCGATGAATCAAGCATTGGTTGTCTTGCTTTATAAAAAAGGTGCGAAAACTGATTTACATAATTGGAGGACTTTGAGTTTGTTGAATATGGATTTCAAAATTTTGAGCAAAATTTTACTGCGTAGATTAACGGTGGTAGTGGACACGGTGATAAGCCCACATCAATCTTGTTCCATACCGGGTAGAACACAATATGATAACTTATTGTTACTATTGAGCTTTTCCGCATCGATCCGGTTTTCTGGAAGGTTATTTGCTTAGTCTTGATCAGGAAAAAGCATTTGATTGCGTTCCCATGCTTTTCTATTCTCGGTGTTGCGCTTATGGTGTACCATAAGGTTTTATAGATTGGATCGTTGTTATATCACTCTCTTATCTTATTCCAAATGTAAATGGCTGGCTTGGTACTCCAGTGGCTGTACAGAGAGGGGTTCGGCAAGGTTGTCCTTTAAGTCCGCTGTTGTATGTGTTTTTTATTGATGTATTTATTCGTATGGTTAGTGTTCATGATGGTCTGGCAGGGGTTCGTCTCGCAGATAATGTCTTGCCAATCAAAATTCTTGCATATGCAGATGACCTGGTTGTTTGTCTTTCTGAGATTTCGGAAGGGCCTATTATTAGTGCTGAATTGGTTTGTTCTCAAGGTTTCGGTTCCAAGATTAATTATGGAAATGTAGAGGCTTTCCTTGTGGCTCCTCTCGGTCCCAGACTCTGGTACTATTGCTGGTGTTGTTATTTCTAAGGCTCGATTTCTATTTTAGGGATTGAATTTAGTGATGGTGATGTGAAGTATGCAAATTGGCTTCATAAGCTAACTACTGCCCAGTCGCTATTAGCAAGATGGAGGGTAAACAAATAGCTAAAAAAACGTGTATTACTTATAAAACTTTGTTGTTACCGATTTTTTTTGTATATTAGTTATGTGTTTCCACTGATGTCTCTTTCACGCCCTTATATAGTATATTTTTCAAGCCTTTTGGGGAACAGACTGAATCAATTAAAGGGTTTCACTTATAGAGATATCGACAGGGTGGTGTTGGTATGGTCCACCCAGTAGCCTTTTTTCTGAGTATTTTTCTTTCTTATAATTTCTGTCCTTTGCTTCAACCAGGTATGAAGGTTTGGTTTCCCTGTGTTAAGTTATGGCTTGTGTTGGGTTTACCATTATGGAAGCATGGCAAATCTTCCGCTTTGGCTAGGATTCCCAGGTTTCCTGGTTGTGGTATTGTGGCTTTTCGTCTTTTGTTGAAATGGAAACTTACAGTTTCACATTTGGAAACCATGTCAAGAAAGCAATTATATAATTTAATTGTTTTAGTTGATTTTTCAGATACCTTAACTTTTCCAGATTGTCCTCCGCAGTCTCAGGACAGGATTCTGATGCTGCTCTCACAGAAACGTCTACCTGATTTTCTATGGGATAGTGTTTGGCTGAGTTCTTATGGTAGATTACCGGTAGGTAGCACGCATAAACATAAGCAATTCAGTGATAGATGGTGTACTAGAGAGACTTGCGTCTCTTTGATAGAAACACAAGAACACCTTTTTTTAGATTGTCACTATATAAGACCTTTTTGGGTTTGGTTGGCAAATAGATGGAAAGAACCTTTATTTTCATCGCTTTCCTATAGTACTTTGATGTACGGTACAAATAGGGATGAATGGCCTATGTATCCTGCAGACACTTTATTGTTAATTTTCTTTGTTATTCGTTTTATATTTGGCAATCCAGATGTTTATGGTCTACTCAACAGTGTACTGTTTCCTTTGATGATCTCTCTTTAATATAACCACTACTATGCAGAATATTTATGCCTCTGATATGAAGACTTATGGTCCAAGTGAAATGTTCCTTTTATGGGTAAATTGTGTCCGATGGCTGAGTTGATTGGGAGAATTCTGTTTATATTGTTTATGTTATGAGGTTGTTTGCTCCTTTTTGTATGCTCTTGTTTTATTGTTCTTGTTGTGATGCTTGTCTGGAGTCCTCCTTTCAATAAAAGTTCCCCTACTCTTGTCAGTAGGGGGAGCTCTGGTCACTGCTATGGAGAGCTCAGACGCTGTTCAGCTCTGTTCCAGTGAGGTTCTAACCTCTACCACTATACTGCCGATGAAGGCAGCCCCTGCTCTGTTATCACAGCGAGAGACGTCCTACCAGCTCAATGACCCATCGGACACATCTTTACATTTGGACATACCTTCTGTCACTACTGCGCCTTGTCCAACGATGTTTACGGAGTTTTCAGGTGTTTCTTCACTTCTGCCACAGCCTCTTCCTACGGAACCCAATGTACCGGCTTCACGGAGTGTAACACTTGCTGGTCCCCTTGGTACATCCAGTCCAGATCCTCGGAGAGTCAGCGCGACTACAGAGTCGCATTTGGGGGAAAACGACCTACTGCTTTTGGATCCACTACACCTGCAGAAGATTTCCTCAGTTCTGCCGGCTCCATCCACCACTGCCTCACTGATTCATGCGTGCTTTGGTCTGCAGACTGCTCCGGATGCTTTAGACTCCACCTGGACTGTCACAAACGCACTAACTCGAGCGGGATGGATGCAGACTGATTCAGGATCCTGGACTCTGGATCCAACGTGGGACGTGGACAAGCATGGTGTTTTGTTTTCACCTACCAGGCCTGCACCTCTTGCTGAGAGCTCCACCGAGGAACCTCCTTCTAAAGACGCTAGCATTGCTAAGGACACTACTGTATCACATATGCCTGTTGTTTTTGGAGCTGCTTGGGTGGATATTATGGGTGATAATGATGTTGCTAATGCTACTGCTAAGGATGTTGCTAATGCTAATGATGTTGCTACTGCTAATAATGTTGCTACTGCAGTTTCTGTTTCACACAGCTCTGGGATAAAGCCAATAGCTGGGGACAAACCTGTTCCTACCATATTCCAGGAACCAGTACTCCCCATTTCTATACAGTCTGATATCCCCTCTCTCCCTTCTCAGCTGGTACACATCTCCAGCCCTACACCCTCCCTTCCCAATAGACATCCCTCTGCACAATCTATTCTGCATACCTCCGTCCCTAGACAAATTTCTAATCCTGTTCCCTGTGCACCCTCACCCCTTTTAGGCTCCGTTCAACCAGTCTCACCTATTTTGGAGGATCCTGGGGAAGGCCCTTCAACTGTGACCCCGACCTTGAACCCCCCCCCCTTAGATCCCCCTCCAGCACCTGGCAGAGGGCCTATCCTATTGAATTTGTTTAAAAATAAATTAGAACAAGCTCTCAGACGTAATGCAGTTCGTCTGTGCTGTAAGGGAGGCCTCTCTGAATTTCCTGATCGTTATTATGTGGCTTGGACCCTTTTAAAAGGTGCCATGAATTTCCAGGCCTCAAACATTTATGCCTTAATTCATATTTCAGGAGAGAAAACCTTTGATATTAGTTTTAAGAACAATAGTGGTTTAGATAGATTTTGGCATAAATATGCCACATTGAAGAATACCCCTCTCTGGACTCCTTTTTCTGTTATTCCTCTCACCAAGCCAGCAGTTAGCACTGTCACTATTATGTTTAGAAATGAGGGTGTCAGTATAAGCGACATCTATCTTTGGTTGCAAAACAGGTGTACAGTCTTGTCCCCCCCTGAAGCTATTGTAGATGAGGAGGGACTCTGTACGGGAGGTTGGAAGTTTCGTGTGAAACTCTTTCAGGTTAATTCAGAAGTAATACACCTACCTAACAGTTTTTTTTTTTTTTTTTAGGCAAGGATAGGGGTGTTTGCTTTTTTGGGGTCAGGCTAGGGTCTTCTACAAATGTGGAGCCCACACACATCTGAGTAGTACTTGTGATTTGCTGAAATGTAGTTTATGTGGGGGGTATGGGCACCCTAGTGTTTCCTGTGATAATGTGCTTCAGTGCAATCTCTGTGTCAAAAAGGGACATGCATACCATCAATATCCCTGGGCCAGCAAAAAACATAATGAGGGGTGGAATCCTGATGTCCTAGTTCAGAAAGAACAGGATAAGGCCCAAGAACGGTCCACTGCTCAGGTTACTGTGTCCAATACCACAGAAGTCTCCTCACCCCCCCTCCACACTACTCCGGTTGTGCTGGTAGAACCACAGTCACTAGTAGAACCACCTACTGCTATGGAGACTATTCCCCTTGCTATGGAGGTTGTAGACCCTGCCCCGCACCCTACTCCCCCTCCGGCCACTGACACTCCCCTTGTAGACCCAGAAGGTTTTCAGCTTAGCAGACGGGTCACCTGGGTGACTACTTGTAAAACCTTAAGAGCTCCTGAAGTTTCTCTCTCCAATCCTTTTGGATGTTTAAAAGGTGAGAGAGAAGACTGATGGTGATTCAGAAGCCTCTGTTCTACCCTTTGACATGGACCTCACTGTTTCTAGGCCTCCTGATGTTTCCCGAAAGAAACTCGCTAAAACAAAAAAGGGGAGTAAGAAGCGTAAGAATATGAATATCACAGATGGGAGGGGCTGACTGATTCATTGTTCTGGCTACTATTAGAATAGCATCATTCAATGTTTGTAGCCTGAAAAGCTACAAGAGATGGCTGGTTTTCTTTCATCTTGCTGCCTCTCTCCCCATAGATGTTATCTTGTTACTAGAAACACGCCTCACATCTATTTTTGAGGTTCAGCAGCTTAAACGGGGATGGATTAAGGGTCCTTCCTATTGGACCTTTGGGGAAGATTTAGCAGATGGTGTGGCTGTCCTGTTTTTTTCCCCAGCCTTTTCCATTTCACGTATTATAGATGTCCATCCCTGCAGAGCCCTGATTCTTGACTGTACTTTTCAAGGTCATTCTTTCCGTCTTATCAATCTCTATGGCCCACAGACCAAAGCTGCTTGTATCCATTTATTGGACCTAATTAAACCTTATTTACGTACAAGGAAACGTATTATTTGGGGTGGCGACTTTAATTGTTCTATTGTTGTTTCCTGCAGGACGATGGCGGGGAAGAAAATTTATTGTGATTCCCTTGCTTTGTCCACTTTGATAACGACTGCCAGTTTAACTGATGCTTATCGCTCCCTGCAAACTGATGCTGGATACACATATCATAGATCCATTTATCACACCCGTATCGATTATTTTTTTTCTCTCGATATTGTGTACCACAACAGGTTTCGCTTTGCCCCACAGAGCTTTCAGACCACTACTTGGCTGACTTGTATATTTTCATTAGATACAGCCCCAATGCCTCTTTCCACACCATCAACTCAATGGAAGCTGAACTCTGTTTTCTCATCCTTCTGTTCGGACACAAGTTCACCCCCTATTTCAGGCACAGATTTCAGTTCTTTGCTGTTATGACTCTATGTGGGCATGGTGGAAAGATACAAAACTGGATTTACATCTGCTCTTTCAGACTATGGGGAAACGTATGGTTCGAGATACTTATGTTACATATTTAACTTACAGAAATCAGCTATATAAATTGATGTCTCTTTCCGTTTCCTCCCCTGTTGATTATTCATTGCAAATCAATACTATCAAACGTCACATGTTTGCACATCAGTACGATAGTGCCCGTACCTTGGATTTTTTTATGAGGGTGGGTACATCGGTTTCTCCCTCTGCGAATCCATTTTCTGCTTATAAGGACAGGATTCAGGCTACGGTCATGCATGGACTTTTTGATCAAACGGGGAATATTGTTTCTGATATTTCTGGTATGCTCTCAATTGTTAACTCTCGCTTATGACAACAGTTTTGTACCTTGCCTTCTGACTCACCTGACTTGTCCACAGTTTTTTCTGCCCTGGTCCCACAGCTTTCTACACACCATACTGCGGATCTCGTTGCCCTCATTACTCAGGAGGAAGTAGCTTGTGCCATTTCTCACCGTAAGTTGCAGGTAGCCCCGGGTCCTGATGGCCTTACACATGAATTCTATAAAACATTTCGGGATTATTTACTGGAAGTACTAACCCAAGTTTACAACTATGTCCTACAAAACACGGCTGAGATTCCTGACTTTGGCCTATTCTTTCTAAAATTTATATATAAAAAAGGAGATATTTGTTCTTTACTAAATTGGAGACCTCTCCATCTTCTTAATACAGATTTTAAAATCTTCACTAGAATACTCAGCACATGCTTACAACGTGTTGCACCTGATCTTATTGACCCAGCTCAGTCTTGTGCTATTCCGGGGCGATCAATAAATACGAATTTGTTTCTCCTGAGAGAGATTTTTGAGGCTAAAAAAAATAATATCATTTCAGGTTTTGTTCTCTCACTAGATCAGGCAAAAGCATTTGATTCAGTACAACACTCCTATTTGTTTCAGATCATGAAGATATATGGTATCCCAGATATCTTTCTCCGGTGGCTTACCTGTGTCTTTTCTCTCATCTATTTTACTCCAGTGATTATTGGTTTTGTAGGTGATACTCTACTCCAGACAGTTGGGGTCTGTCAAGGCTGTCCGTTCAGTCCATTATTGTATACTTTTGCTTTAGATCCAATTATTCAGCAAATTAGATGGGACTCTCAAATTATAGGTTTAGCACCCCACCCTACCTTACCCCAAGTGAAGATCACTGCATATGCAGATGATGTTGTTTTATTTGCATATAACCAAAATTCTGGAGACCGGGCAGTCCGAGTCTTTCAGACATTCTCTTTACTTTCAGGAGGCACCCTTAACCTTCAGAAAAGTGTATCCATCCCTTTGGATCCTGAGTCAACCACTGTTTCTGCAATTGGTGGTATTCAAACTTGTACCTCTCCCCAACAAATTTTGGGGGTATGGTTTAATGTTGAGGATGCAGCAACATATAACTGGGAAAAATGTCTTAGTATTGGGGAGTACAAGGTCAGCTTATGGAAATCATGGAAATTGGGGAAGAGGAAGAGAGTATTAGTGGTCAAGAAATTTACGCTTCCCATTTTTTTATTTCTTAGTTATGTATATGCCCCTCCCAAACACTTAGAAACACGGATCTTTAGTGTCTTCTTCCAGATGATATGGGCAGTCGACTCAATCCAATTAAATGGGATATTACATACTTGCCAATACATCAGAGAGGGCTTGGTATGATTCACCCTATAGCTTTTTTTCTTTCCTTTTTTCCTTTTCACCTTTTCCAAAGCATAAGATACACGTCCCATATTAGTGATATATGGATTAGTAATGCCCTGCGTTCCATTATGGCTAACTGGGATGCGCTCCCGCCTACACATTCTCGTACTTCTTGCTTCCCATCTTATGCTGTGGACAGTTTCCATAAACTACGGTTTTGGAAACTCCGTAAATCTTCCATTTTAACTCTCTCTCGAAAACAACTATATACTACTTTTGTGAATATTACAAAAAACAGTCTTACAATTTCCAGTATGTCCTTCTTCCCGAATAGACTGTGTTTTATTACTTCTTCGAGATAAACGAATCCCAGTGCACATGGCAGACTACAGGTTCGTGGAAATTTAAAACACAAGTCTTCTCAGGAACGATACTGCCCTAAACCTTCCTGTGTCCAAATAGAGGAAACTATGTCACATTTCTTCTTTGACTGTCAGGATGCTCTGTTATTTTGGAAAACATTAGCCAATAAGTGGAAGTGGCCATTTCTTAGTAGAATCACATATCAGATCTTGATATTAGGTGACTTCTCTGGTCCTTGGACTAGATTTAATCCTAGTACACTTAGAGTGATTTTTGCTATGTGCAAATACTACATGTGGCAGGCTCGCTGTCAATATGTCTTACAACAACTTCCAAATGTCCCACTTACTATTATACAACACATAGAAAATGCTTTGTTGAATATTATGGAATTGGAACGTAGACAGCTTACATTACAACACTTTCATTCTTTATGGAAGCATGTAGATTTTTTGCACTAGCTGCCGCTGTTTACTGTTACGCTGTACTACAAATATTTCTGTTTCTGCATTTTTATTTTGATGTATAATGTATATATGCCTATTATATGATGTATGGATTTGTTTTGTTATATTTTTTCTTGCTTATCTCTGCCTGATGCTATGTTTACTTTGTTTAAGAAAATTTCCCTACTCTTTTCGATAAGCGCCATGGGATCTTTAACATCCACCTGAACTACCACCAATCCAGGCAGATGTGACCTCGGTTTAACATCTCATCTGAAAGACGGATATGAATGGCAGTGAAGTATTGAACTGAAGCCAACCCCACCATCACCCTGCAGATACTGACAGGCATTGGGGTGTGCCTTTGGGTCGTCAGGCCACGCCATTTCACCACACCCTACCCTGCAGACACCGACAAGTGTCACTTTGTGCCTTGGGGTCTTTGGCCCTTATGTTCACCCCATTCCATCAGGAAATACGGTGAGATGGGTGCTGTATAGGAGAATGGGGTGAACTTTGGGGCCGAAGAGTCCAAGGCACACCTCAATGCCTCTCACTGGCTGTAGGGTATGGGTGGGGGTGGAATGGTATGAGCATTACAGGCAACAATCCCAAGTCACACCCCTGATGCCTGTCAGTCTCTACAGGGTGGGGTGTTATGATTGGAAACTCTTAACGCCTCAGGCGTTCGTTGGTATTTTCACTCCAAATTTTCAACATGTTTTTTTTTTTTAACCCCACCTTATGAACAGTGGCAATATCAGTTCGTTAGCCAAAAGCTGATTTTGCACAGCGACTACGCCATTTGGCACCACAGGTGCGAAAATACATTTTGAACAAGATGTGAAAAATGACAGCTGTACTGTTCATGGGGGTGTAAAAAATGGCAATGTTGAAAATCTGCAGTAAAAATAAAAAACTGGTGAAGTCATGAGCGTGCGTAGAAACTGCAGAACGCACACCCATAATGTAATTAGTCTGGGGATTTTTCACAGCAGATTGCCAACACAGGCATTTTGGGACCGCTGCTCATGAACAGTGTGACTGTGATTTTCTTAATCTGTCCCAAACAGTGATTTCCATAACAACCACGCATTTCTGCGCTGGAAGTGTGAAAACACATTTTGGCCAGGGTGTGAAAAATGACAGCTGTACTGTTCATAAGGAAGTGTGGAAAAATGCCAGTGGTGAAAATCTGGACTGAAAATATTACAAATTCGTGAACTTATGAGCATGTGTAAAAACTGCACAATGCACGCTCGTAAAATAGTAATTTTTGGGAATTTTTTCACCAAATTTTCAACATAGGGTTTTTGGGGGCCTACCTCATGAACTGTGACACTGTCGTTTCATCAATCAGCCACGAAAGGTGGTTCCACGCAGTGACCGCGAAATCACCTTTCGGGACCGAATGACAAAATGACAGTGCCAGAATTCATGAGGTGGGGTCCCAAGAACCCTATGTTGAAAATTTGGTGAAAAAATTCCAAAAAATGCCTGAGATATGCATCAAAGTTGAAATAACCCTATTTATTCCATTATACAGCTTACCGGCATTTCCTCAGTTTGCGGTTGGCTTTGAAGAGTGCAGACGTGTTCCGGTCCACGAGAGTCGCACCAGACTCTGGAGGTAAGTATGGGGTGAGGTGGGGGTGTGGGAGGCAAGTGCACAGAGGGTGTGCGGGTGGGGGCAGGGGTCAAGACAGTCAGTGAGGGGACCGTGTTTTCTTACAGGGCATTTTATTTTAAAGATGGCGTGGGACTTTTGCTAAGCTGGGTAGGCTCCCAGCACGGCAGCTGGAAGGCTGTTGGGGGGGATACAGTGGAGCCGATGGGGACTGGGCACCCTGTTGGCCATATGGACTGTTGCCACTCTGGGGTGGGCTCCCAGGCGTGGCACCTGGAACTCTGTTGGGGGAGTGCAGCAGAGCCGACGGGGGATTGGGTACCCCCATCGGCCATACAGTGTGTGTGGGAGGGGGAGCGCATGAGCATGCTGGGGTGGGCTCCCAGTGTGCTACTTGTTGCGGGGGGATGGAGCTGTCTATGACAGCCATTTCAGTGCAGTGCCTACACGTTACTGCCACTGCCTGCAGTGGTTTTTTGCTTTCAGCTGTACGCCACTGCATCTGAATGGCTGTCATAGACAGCTCCTACATTCATTGGCACGGTGCGGCCACACCTGCAAAAGGCAGCAGGGCATTGGAAGTGGGCGAGGCACACCTACAAATTTTCGTATGGTGGCACTATGTTTCTTGCACGTGCGTGCAAGCAAACATAAAAACTGACAGGTGGCAACCTTACTGGTGTCCCATGATAAGCCTCTCTATTCTCACTCTCACACCTCCAGAAAAGTTAAGTTGTTAAACTTGCTTGCACGTCATTGTATTAGAGGTGTGAGTGTCCAGTGATGGTGTCCCTGTCCTTACAGAAATTAATACGGTAATAGTACAGTACTTACTGAAGTTCTTGCTCCAGGCTCAGTCAGATTTGTTTCCAGTGGTGAAGTCAAATAATTCAGTGCAGTCAGTAGCACTAATTCAAATATGCTGGTTAAACTAGTAGACCTGGTACTGCTTTATTAATTCAGGACAGGAGGGTTAGTTAGGTGTAAATGTTGGATGTGGGGGAGGAAGCCCACAGGGAATGGAGTGGTGGGGCCCTGCAGGGGGATGCACAGGGGCCCAGAATGATTAAGGCCGGTCCTGTATTCCTTACACCCTCTGCACTATCCAAAAAACAAAACAAAACCGGCTTTGAAATATTACAAATAATGGTCAGCATATACAGCATGCTTTTCTCCTGCTTATTTTAGTTCATTTTGTAGTAGGTTGTTTCTAATAATTGTAATTTACTGCACTTTATGTTGAGGGATTAAGTATATTACACAATGTATTAATGTATTTATAAGGTTGCACTATCCCTTTAAGGGACTACTGTATCATAGTGGATGCTTGAAGCAAAGCTCCATCCCCCTGATGACGCACTAGGTGCGAAACCAGCCGGGGTTCCACTTGTGTCCTGTCTCTTGTTTATGCTGTGGAGCCTGCCCATATGGGTATGTTGTTTTATTTTATTAATAAAGCCTAATTGTCTGAGCTTGGAGTTGTGCTGGCTTGCTATTTTGTCTGCACTATCCACCCTGCCACAGAGTTTGGTGTCATCTGCAAAAAGGCACACCTTGCCCTATAACCCTTGACCAATGTTGTTGATGTTTATGTTCAAGAAGTTCAGACCTAGAACAGACCCCTGTCGTCATCACTAGTAACCTCCTTTACCCCAGAGAACTACTATTTAGAACCACCCTTTGGGTCTTGCCCTCCAGTGAGTTCCCTGTTCACCTGGTTAGTCAGTCTGCTAGCCCCAGATCCCCCACTTTGTTTACTAGCCTATTGTGTGGAACAGAATTGAAGGCCTTGCTGAAATCCAGGCAACGTATAACCACCACCTGGCCCCTGTACATAGCTTATGTTACTGAACTGAAAAAGTCAGTTTGATTTGTCTGACATGACTTGCTGTTCAGTGGAGAATCTAGAGGACAATAGAGAGGCAGCCACCCCCTCTCATTTGAGCTGACATCCTTCCCTTCCCTTCCCTAATGGCTGCTTCCCACACCATCCCAAAACTGCATGATTTGTATTTTTAAATAAAAATGTAGTAGTTAATTGCTCATATAAAGGATTCAAAACCCGTTAAACAAAATTGTATACCAATTCCCTCCCCCAAGTCTCAACCCCTGAAACATAAATTGTAAAATCCTAGATCTGCCAGTGCTTCCTGTCCTGCAGTCCATTTGCTTCCAAGAAGACCACTTTGTGCTCCTTGAAGTTTCCAATTAATTCCCCACAATGAAAGTTAGGCTGACTTGTCTATAGTTTCATTCCTGATATGAAGTGAGCTATGCAGTTCACCAATACGGCACTGTGCTGTTTAGGACATGAGAACATAAAAAATAAGTGGAAAGAGAGCTTGAATGCCCATCCAGTTTGTCTCCCACTACTCAGTGGCTGTAATGTTTCTATACTCCATTTCCATGTATTCATCTCAGCTGTTTTTGAATGTTATCTAGTGCGCCTGCCTCCACCACAGATGCTGGGTGCGCATTCCACCTGTTTACCATCCCATGTAAAAAAGCTGTTTTCTCAGTTGTGAAGTCTTCTCCCTGTAGCTTATAGTTGTGACCTCTTGTAATTTTTATACCTGGCTTTCTTTTCCAAATGTTGCATTTTCATAATGTCATTATTTTTTAACACCTCATGTACTGTAATCATATCCCCTTGACTTCAACTTCTCTTGAGTGTGAACGTGTTGAGTGAATTTAGCCTCTCAGTGTAAGAGTGGTTGCTAATAACCTTTATTATTTTTATTAATTCCTCTGAATTCTTTCCTGTTTATATTTGATTTTCTGTAAGGTGCCTAGAACTTCACTAAGTGGTGCATATGAGGCCTGATTAACGATTTGTATGATAGAATAATCACTTTGAATGATCTGCTAGTACAGTAATGTTTTTTTTCATACATAATATTATCCTATTGCATTTTCTTACAGCTGCATCATGTTGCTTTTCATTTTAATTTGTCATCTATTACTGGGTCAAGGTCTTTTTCAATAGTTACTTTTTTAATTTATCAAGTCTAGGATTACAAATACCTTTGAGCAATGGCTCTTTTACAAAGGTTCCACGTCAGAGAAATACAAATTATGGGGAACATCAAGACAGGCATTACAACAATGTGGACATTGCAAACAGAGTACGGATTAATACAGTTCAAGGGTAGCATTGTAACAAGGCAGCCAGCAGCATTTGTCAGAGAAAACAGACAACAGATAAGAAGTGCCAGAGTCATAGGGAGAGGGAAGAGGGTAGGGGGGGAGAAGGAATGTAGGAAGGGTGGGGAGAGGGTGAAAAGTGCAGCACTGGGTATACCAAGATGTGAGGGTAGAATCCAGTGAGATGGGGAGGAATGTTTTCCCATTTAAGTACAATGTCGTTTTTGTGTTTTTCCCCAAATACAGTACTACGCATTTTGCCATGTTTCTTCAAAACTGTATGTGAGTTTGGGGGTGGTGGAGTGGGGTGGATGGAGCATCCCAGAGAGACGATCTTGTCTTCTGGGAGGGAGGGAGGAGGCTGCGTCGCATCACTGTGCCACTGCCTCCTATAGGAATACAGGCAGTAGTGCAATAGGCAGGAGCGACAGGGAGGGAGAAGCTGTGGAGCTCGTGACAGGGCATGGGCATGAACACGCTTCTGCTGTGACAAATTTCCTTGAGCTGGCATCTCCGAAGGGTGGGTCCAGCAGCCAGAGCAACTAAGGAGTAAATCCCTCTGTCCAGCTCTAAGGCGGCCAGTATGGCCAAAAAGGCAGTATATCTGCCCAGATGGACGGGGGAGCAACAGGTGTAAAAAAAACAAACAAAAAAAAAACAACAAAAACATTTGAAACAAAGACAGATCGTGATGTTGGGGCCTTGATTTGTACAGTGACAGAAGGGAGGACTCAAATGACGCCTCAGGCAATGGTTGAGGTTTAAGTCCAGAATTTAAAGCAGTAACAAATCGTGATCAGAGTTAGGCTAATGCCTGCAAGATGGATGACCCATATTTGGGTGTGGACTTGGGTTTCTGGAGGTCAGCTGGCGGGGTGGGGTGGATTGAGTTTCCAAGGGACTGTGCTCCTTTTCCGGGGGGGGGGGGGTCACTGCTCTGCCTTTGACTGCCACCTGGTGGAGACCTTGTGGCACTGCCGGCATGAGCAAAGGGAGGGAGCTGTGGGACTGATGCAGTGCATGTGTACCTCCACACAGCATATGCTGACATCATGCTTCAGCAGGGGAGGAGGACCAGGGAGAACAGAGGAAAAACATGAGGGTGGGCAGGCAAGAATGAAGCCTTTCTCACCTCTCTCCAGGTGCACACACTGCCCTGGACTCCAAGCCAAAATCTTTTTTTTTTTTCCCCCAATTATTTTTATTCTTTCTTACCTTTGACCTCTCTCCAGTGTGATCATGTGGTGTGCTACTCTGCCCGTCTGACCTGAAACCCAGACATCCTTCTCTAGCGGGGGGGCACCCCTTCTCCATGCGCAGCCTACTCTTACCCCTTGGATCTGACTCCCCTGAGGAAGGACCACCACACTCCTTACCAGCACTCTATCTATAGTGCTGGAGGGCTGCTGCTGACAGGAGGGGGGACCAGAGTGGATGTCCTGGTGCTCAGCGAGGGACGTGGGGCTGCAACCTCTGGACCCGCATTCACTTACCAATGGAAGGGGGTCTTTTCTTGTGTTCCCGGTAGTGCAGACATGCAATGACATCTAGCGTAGCGCAGGTGCGCTCCTGCACCCACCGCAGGACATCCGCCGCTGCCACCATATCCCTCTGAAACGTGCACTGCATCAGCCGAGCCCCCAATCTCCACTAGGGGCCACCAAAACTGTGCATTGCATACCACCCCCCCGGGGGAAATGAGAGCTGCCTGCCAGCATCTCAGTCCAAGTCCATGCACTCCCCCCGGCTGACCCCTGGTGGCCCAAGCTCGCTCCAGAACCCAGGTTGCCGGTGTGGTATGAGCTGTGTCCAGCGCCTCAACCCTCAGCGCCGCCTGGCCAGTTACCAAGCCAAAATCTAGATGAACATGTCTGGGATGGGGGGAGGACAGCCCTCCCTCTTCTGGTCCTGCCACAGGGTGCAGGGAGGTAATCCATGGGGAAACCATGGGCCAGTAAGTTCCTGGAGAGGTGGTTACTGGTTGTGGGGGGAAGACTGGGCTGAGAGCCATCCGATTCAGCCATGGCGGATAAACACCATTATTGGAAAAAAGTAAAAAATAACAGTAACATTTTCATTCACATTAAAAGAGAAAGTGTTAGAGTGGAAACAGAGGGAAGAAAACTGTAAATAAGACTTGGCTATAGTAAGTGTTCATTATGCAAGCAATAATACCCGACAGGGTATGTGGTATTGGGCTATACCCGCCCATCCAGGGGCGTAATGAGGCCCAATGCTGCAGGCGGAGGGCCTTATAGCCCCTGGAATGGCAGGTATAGCCCAATACCGCCCAACCTGGAGGGTATTACTGCACTTAGAAAATGGGTTTTAAGTGTAAAGAATGAGACAGACACAAAGTTTAAGTTTTAAAACTGAAGAATTTATTTTATTAAACAGTTGAAAAATGATTATAATGAAACAGTTTTTATTGTGTTGAAGTCCTTTTTTGTTTTGAACTTGAAAAGAATCACTTGTTGTATATGATGAACTGAATAGGTTCGTGGAAGGTGCTGCAGGGCTCAACACACTTTTCTATAAGTAGGTAAACATCAGCAGTATGGTCTCATGAAATAGGTTGGGGGGGAAGAAATGTTTCTTTTTTTTAATTTATTTTAAATGTTCCTTTTTGCTTTTTTACCTCTGTTGTGTACTGTGAGGGACCTTCGTTAGTTTCCTCTGCATGCAG
Source organism: Neoceratodus forsteri (assembly GCA_016271365.2). Taxonomy (NCBI): domain Eukaryota; kingdom Metazoa; phylum Chordata; order Ceratodontiformes; family Ceratodontidae; genus Neoceratodus; species Neoceratodus forsteri. The sequence continues at coordinate 1,202,382,827 of CM057449.1, forward strand.
CTCTTCAGAGGAGTCGGCATTTGGTTGATGTCCCTGCCACTCAGAGGTGCCTGATGCACTTCCATTTTCATGCGACTCGTAGGGGGAGTTCGGGTTTTCTTCGGTGTCTCTTTTTTGGTTTTTGTTAGCTGAAGACACTGTATCGTTTGTTTCTAGCTATCTCAGCATTTTCTAAAGATTTTGTTCACGGAACAGCTTGAAGTTGATGGAGAACTGCGACAAGTTAAGGCTGAGGCCATTGTTTTTATTTGTGGTGGGTCGCAAGTCTTCCAGTGATTCGCAGCATGCCTGCCCACTCGAGTTTGCAAACTGAAGTTGACAGGTGGAGAGATTAGTGATATTTGTGGGGTGATGCACCTTTGTGGCTTGAGACTCATTTTAGGTGGGCATTGTTGCCTGATAGATGCCCACCTAAACGAGTGCCTCAGCCAATCAGATTGTAGCTTTGAGTTTACCCATTTTCTAACCTTTTTTAAAATGCTAATTTTCACCTGTTCATCCACTATGAGTGGTGTTGGACTTTCAGCAGCTGGATTATACAGCTCTTCTGGTTTCCCCTCCAGTAGCTAGATCTTCTGTCTCTGGCCCCTGCTTGAGCTGTTGAACCCTCTGTTTCTGACACCCACTGGATCCAGGGGCTGTAGTGCCTCCTCTGACAGCTGGACCCTTCAGTAACTAGATTCTGTGGTTCCAGTGTCTGGTTTTGACAAGTGGTATCTCGTGCCTACTCCATGGCACAGTATCCCTATAGAGAAAAATACTATTATCCTAGTGTCTCGCATTAAAGTCCCTGTCACTTCAGGTCACCCAGGGAAGCTAAGTCCCTAACCTATGCCTAATAAAAAAATAAAGAAAAAAGTAACAAACAAGAATCTGTTTGGTCCTCTGTACTGAGGAGGTCTTTACCAGGAGCATATTGAAGAAAAAATAAGTTAAAGAGCTAGAGTACAGCTTGAAAATAATACTTATAATAACTTTCAGAAGTAGTGTACTATTACTTCATATACGATAGCTGAAGTATTTTTTCCGTTTTTCTAATCAGATTTTCTACCTGACAGTGCTTGGTGTGATATGTGGAACAGTACTCCACCTGGGGGCTGACAGAGCTAGTTCTTTTCCTCCTCATACATCATTAGCCCTGTGGCTGCACTATCCGTGACATCACACCTGACCAGGAAGAGCCAGTCATATAGAAGTTCATGTGTAGCCCATGATGCTTTGCATTGTGGGGGCATGTGTGATTTTGTATTTCTTTGAAACTTGGCTTCCCAACCAAGTGCCCCTTGGGGTAACCATTGCCTCAGTGCTTGCACACAGAGGTTCATTGTCTTTTAAATTTTTTTTTGTTTTAATTGGGTTCACCACAACATAACCCAGATAGACCATCTTAAGCTGGTTCATTCCACTGGGGTGTCTAACAGACGAGGTGTACTGATGAGTCCTGGTAGGACGAAACACGTGTCTATGTTTTATGTTGGCATCCTTTGCAAACTGTGTGAGAGTCCTTTTGGCACCATGCATTTCTGCTTAAAGTTGAATCAGCATAATATTCTGTGCTGATTTGCATATGCAGCCCATGATGCTTTGCATTGTGGGAGCATGTGTGATTTTGTATTTCTTTGAAATGTGGCTTCCCGGCCAAATGCCCTTTGGGGTAACCATTGCCCCAGTGCTTGTACACAGTCGATTCTTTGTCATATAGAAGTGTGATGGCAGAAAAGGATCGACAGGCCCAGCTAGTTTGCCCATTTGTCTACCTATCTGCTAGGACATGCCCCCCCCACACCCTCAATAAACCCCTGTGTCTGTCCCATGCCATTTTGAAGCCATCTACTGTTGCTTCTCCAACCAACTCCTCCAGGAGCCTAATCCATTTATCCACCACTCTCTCTGTGAAATAGTACTTCCTAATGTTACCCTTGAACTGTCCCCCCTCAGTCTGTAACCTATGCCCCCTAGTCCTCTGATTCCCTTTCAGCTGGAGAATGCTTCCCACTGGCACCCAGTTTATACCCTTAAGGTACTTGAAGGTCTCAATTATGTCCCTTCTCTCCCTCCCTCCCTCCTCTGTTCCAGGGAGTACATTTTCAGTTCTCCCAACCTTTCTTCATAGGACAGATGGCCGAGCCCCTTAACCATCTTCTTTGCCCTCCTCTAAACTCGCTTCAGCCTGCCCACATCCTTTTTGAGGTATGGCCTCCAGAAGTGGACCCTATACTCCAAATGTGGTCTAACTAGATGGGTGTACAAGGGTACTATGACTGCCCTCTTTCTACTAGTAATCCCCCTTCCGATGCAGCCCAGCATTCTGTTGCCTCTAGCCACTGCTCCCTCGCAGTGCCTTTCCACCTTCAGGTCCCTCGATATAGTGATGCCTAGGTCCCTTTCCTGTTCTGTTACTTCCAGGTCTTGGCCCCCCATACAGTACCATGCCCTCTGGTTCCTGTATCCAAGATGCATGATCTTACACTAGTCCATGTTGAATGAAAGCTGCCACCTCCTTGACCATGCCTCAAGCCTCCCCAGATCTCTCTGCATTCTTTCTACCTCTTCCGGAGTGTTCACCCTATTGCAGACTTTAATATCATCTGCAAACAGACTCACACCCCCTTCAAGGCCCTCCACGATGTCCCCCTATGAATAGATGGATGGAACAGTTGTAGCCCTAACACCGACTCCTGAGGGACCCCACTTGTGACCATGCCCTCTTCAGATGCCACCCCATTTATAATAACTCTGCCTCCTGTCCCCCAGCCAGTTTCCCGTCCATCGAACCACCTTCTGCCCCAGGCCCAGGCATGACCACTTGTACAGCAGTCTCCTGTGTGGCAGAGTCAAGCGCCTTTTTGAAATTCAGATAAGCGACATCTACTGCCCTCCCCTGATCCAGTTCCTTGGTGACCGTGTCAAAAAAAATATTAAGTTTGTTTAACAGGATCTACCCCTGGTAAAGCCATGTTGCCTTGGATTCATCAGGCTGCTTACCTCTAGGTAATTGGTGATACTGATTTTCATTAGTTACTCCGTGAGCTTGCCCACCACCGATGTCAAGCTCGCGGGCCTGTATTTACCCACCTCCTTCCTCCCTCCCTCCTCCCTTATGCAGAGAGACCACATTTGCCTGCCTCCAGTCCTCCAGTACCACTCCAGACTCCAGGGATCTGTTGAAGAGTGCAGTCAAGGGTGCCACCAGTATATCATTAAGTTCCTTCAATGACCTTGGGTGCATCCCATCTGGCCGCATTGCCTTGTCCACCTTCAGGCAGCCTAGTTCTCCCAGAGTCTCCTCCACTTGAAATGAACTCGTTTCTACTTCCCCCTTCCCTGCCTTGACTTCTCCTGCTCTGCTGCCCACCCCTTCTTCCTCCCTAGCGAACACCGAGCAAAAATAGCTGTTTAGCAGTTCTGCCTTCTCTCTGTGCCCTTGTATCAGCTCACCCTTGTTTGTTTTTAGCCAGAGTATTCCCTGCCTAATCTTTCTCCTTTCAATGACATACCTAAAAAAAGTTTTATCCCCTTTTTTAACCACGCTAGCTATGCTCTCCTCTGTCTGTGCCTTCACCCTCCTTTAACCTCCTTACTTCTACCCCTGCTTCTATCTGGCTGACCTGGTACCTTTCCCAGTCCTCTTCAGCTTGTGTTACCTTGAACTTCTTAAAGGCCTTACTCTTTGCCCTGACCTTTTATGCTACAACCCTATTAAACCATAGGGGTTTCCTTCTCCTCTTAGGACGCAGTATAGCGCAGTGGTTTAAGGCTCTGACCTGAGTTTGAGTCCTACAGCCCCCACTTGCATACCATGTGACCCTGAGCAAGTCATTTAACTTCCTTGTGCTCCCAGGTCGCACCTGGAAACAAGCTTTCAGCTTAGTGTGTCTCTCCTGGTAAAATAAATAAATTTAATTTAAAACTGTTTACTTGATCTCTTGGTGCATAGGTCTGTGGCCTCCACAATAGCTTCTTTTACCCTCTCCCACATGTCCTCCACATCTGTTAACTCCTCCACCCTCTCCAGAGCCCTCTCCACTCAATCAGTCAATCAATCACTTTATTTAACCAGGCATAAACACCATTGAGCAAGCTCATTTTCAAGGTGGTCCTGGGCATTAATATAATACAGTACACTTCATAAGATTACAATTACAGTGGACAAACTTCCCCCATTCTCCTGAAATCTGCTCTCTTAAAATCAAGCACCCTCAACTTAGACCAGTGAACCTCCGCAGTGCTCCTTATTTGGAACCAAACTGTGTTGTGGTCACTCGTACTAAGGTGTTCACCCACTGACACCTCTCCTACCTTATTCACATTTGTCAGGACCAGATCAAGAATAGCTCCTGCCCTGGTTGGCTCCCTGACCAGTTGCCTCAGGAGGGCCGTTTGCATGGAGTCCAATATTTCCCTACTGGTGCTGGCTGATGATGCCGATAGGGTGTCGCAGTCCACATCTGATTGGTTCAGGTCTCCCATCAGCACCACCTCCCCTTTAGTGACCATTCTCACAAATTCATCAACCATGCATCTATCCACAGATTCCTGCTGTGCTGGGGGCCTGTAAACCACCCCAGTATGCACCACCTTTCCCTTCTCCACAGCCAAGGAGGCCCTTAGTCCTTTGGCCTCCCCCAACTTGCCCTGCAATTCTGATGCCCTGATACCCTTCTTTACATAGAGTGCAACCCCCTCTCCTTTCCTCCCTGTCCCTCCTGAACAGTGTATACCCTGGTATCTCCATGTCCCATCCTTGCTCTCGATGGCATCATATTTCTGTTACCCCCACAATGTCAACGCTTTCCTCAACCATTGTCTCTGCTAGATCTGGGATCTTCCTACCCAGACTTCTGGTGTTTGTACACATGACCCTCCAACCCCCTCCTCCCTGTTCCCCGCTTGCTACACACTCAATATTTCCTACCCTCATGCTTCTTGTCTGTTGGGGGAGGGCTCACTGCCCCCCCGACACGTGTCCTACGGGTGGAGTTTTCCCTTGCCCTCCCCCAAATTTAGTTTACATGATAGTGCTTTACAACATAATCTTCCAGTTTACATTTGAGCACTGCTTTCCCCTCCCCATTTAAATGCAACCTATCCGGGGCATAGAGGCTATTGTCCCTCCACGTTGTTCCCCAATCTCCTACTACTCCGTATCCCCCTGAGCACACCATCCTGCTAGCCAACTGTTGAATTTCTCTATTTTTTGTTTCACTTCTATGCTGGTGCTTGGTACTAGCAACACCTCGGAGAATGTCAAGGATTTAAAATCCAAGCTGCTGCAGAAGCTAGCCAGTCCTGTAAACCGTGCCTGGTCCTCCATCACAGTACTCCTTGCAAGGTAATTTGTCCCTAAGTGGAACATCAGATGTGTTCTCTCATCCAGTGCCTTCCCTCTTGAGGGGATCCAGTGTATGACTTTGCCCACCATCATTCCTGGCAGGCATTCCATCCATATTTTCCCCCTCTGCCTCCCCTTCTCCCCCATGTAACACCTTTTACAATAGCGTCCCCAACTATTAAAACCCTATCCTCTTCCTCCTCCTGGGCACCTCTCACTACTGCATTTCTCCCACCCTTGTCCAAGTTATCCCTTTCCTTACCCATGCTATTTTCCCACCGAACATTCTTTAGACCTCCTCTCCCCGTCCTCCTCCTCCTGTTCGTCTCCCTGAGCCAGTGTCTGGTTCCTTGGCTCCTCTGTGCTACTACCTGCCCCTGTGCCCTGCTCCATTTGGACACCCCCTGGGATTTCTCCTCCATCACCTTTACCCCAGCCTCATTTCAGGTCCATGCCCACAGAAGTCCCTGTCTCCTGCAACCTTTCTCCCTGCTTGGGTTGTTCCTGCACAGTTTTCGCAGTTCCCTGCCTGGGTTGTTCCTGCACAGTTCTCACAGGTCCTGCCCTTGCCGCTCCTATCTGTGCATTTTTACAGAGTCCTGATCTGGGGGAACACCCCTCCTTCTCTGCTTCCTTTCTCCCTGCCTAACCTGTTTCAGTGGAGTTCTCAAAGGTCCTGTGCTCTCTAATCCTACCTGTGCATTTTTACATGTTGGGGTCCTCCCCTCTCTCTCTGGCACATGTCTCCCTGTCGCTGTTGCCGCTGTCCCCTTGTCTTATGATTGTCCCTTCCGGTGCATCCTCTCCCTCCTTCCTTCCTGGTTGCTGGATCCCTCTCCCATCTTTGCGCTCCCCTTTCACCCTCTTGTGTGCATTTCCCTGAGTTTTCTCCAGACATCCCCCAGGGTCATTTCCCTTCCCCACTGCCAAGTATCTCTTCTCTTTTTAAGTATTTTTCCTGGCCACCCTTCTCCCCGTAGAGTATCTCCTCCTTTCCTGAGTCCCCAAGACTGCAAACCCTGTTTTTCTGTTCAAGAGTTCCCTCATTCATACCTCCTGCCCATTTTTGCTATGCTCCCATTGTCACACATGTAGTTTTAGAGACTCCATCATTGTCGCTGCCACTCTTCTTGCCCCTCCTAATGCCTGAGGAAATCTGTATAAGATTCTACCTCAATCGTGCTAACTCTGCCTCCATCCACCCTATCTTTTGGCAGATAGGCAGCCCCCTGGCTTCCACAGGGTGCCCATGAGCACAGCAGTCCCACAGCCATTGCATCTCACTGTTCTCCCCCCGTGCCTCCCCTATATCTTGTTGATGCCCTGTAACATCCCTCTCCTATTCCCCTCCAAGTGGAATCCACTGCTGCTGTCCTGACCCTTGCCAGCCCCCTCCCCTATGACTCTCTCCCCTGGTCCAAGCCCCTTCTCTCCTGCCCCTCCTCATTCTTATTTATTCACAGGGACCCTTCAAAACAATCAATAAATGCCCCCTCGCTTCAGATCACAGATCACCCCTTCCCTTCCTTTTCTCAAACCGAATAATTTCTTCAGTTAAATGACCAATCTACAAAAATGAAGTGCCTGCCAGTTACAAACGTAACAAAAGTTGAACTGGTTAGTACCCAAAGTTTCATGACCAAACCCAAGTACCAAAAGTTACATGCCCAACATCAGGTACCAAAAAGGTGGGGTGGCTGGTTATAACACCGATCTTTAACACAGATCTCCCCTTGCCCTGCTTTTTCCAACCAGAATTTTTTTCAAAATAGCTAACAATTGCTCTACCCAAATGCTTAGAAGTGGTGCCTAGTTTTCACCCAGATCCCCCCTTCCAGCTGAGTTTTAAGTTCAGATACTCATTCCTCCTCCCAGTCTGACCCAGTCCAGTTTTCTAGGTTGAGGTGCACAGCTCCTCTCTGCTTGTTTGGTCGACTAATGGGATCCTTTCTGTTGATCCACTCTGCCCTCCCTGGACATTTAATAGAGGTTGGGACTGGGGTGGTTGGGTGGGAGAAGAATCCCCTGGTCCTCCTCTATGCTTGCCTCTGCCCTGGCCTGCTCCCCACGGCTGGGAAATGCTCCCTTGTTCTGCTTCTGGCTTCTGATGCCCTGGCCCGCTCCTTGTGGCCAGGAAGTAGCTCTTCTGCCATCACTCCTCTCCCGAAGGGTCACTGCTACCTGGCGCCCTGGCCCTCTCCGTGTGGCCGGGAAAAAATCCTGCGGGGATACGGCTGAGCTGCTTTTTAAAAACCTGCTCTGCTGATGTATCTCTCGCTGCCGCTCCCTATTGGCTTCCTCCTGCTGTGCCCGATTGACGCCCTTCCACCCAGCTCCCTGTAGCTGGACTGGCCACCAGAAAAATCCCCTGGTACTCCTCTATGCTTGCCTCTGCCCTGACCTGTTCCCAGCAGCCGGGAAACACAACCTCGATCCACTTCTGGCTTCCGATGCCCTGGCCCACTCCTTGTGGCCGTGAAGTAACTCTTCTGCCACTGCTCCTCTCCCAAAAGGTCTCTGCTGCCTGGAGCCCTGGCCTGCTCTGTATGGCCAGGAAAAAATTCCCCAGATTTGTCACTTGTGATGTCACAGTCAGTGGGGCCACGATGCGGATAAGGTGTGAAGAGGATTAGAACTAGAAATGTCAGTCTCCAGGTAGATTGCTGCTCTTCACATCACACTAAATACTATCAGGTAGAGACCCTTTTAATGAGAGAATGGAAAAACAAAAATACTTCAGAAATAAAAAGCAACAACTGACTTCTTTAAAAAATTAATAACAGTTTTTTTGCCTGCCATTTTTGGTGCTACTGGTTCTTTAAAAACAGAGCTGACATGACTTCTGGCCAGAATGAGCCTTTTACATATTTAGAACAGGTTTCAGTTGATCTTTAGATATCAGCACATATTACAAAGAGCAGGTTTTGGAACTTCATCTTCACATCTCTCCTTAGTGTTCAGAACTCAGCCCAGGACACTTACAGGACAAATGGTGTACTTTGTAAAGTACATACGGAGTGTCCGATTCCATAAACAATTAAGTAGTGCCATTTCCCAAGGTTGCTTCTTCTATTTTAAATCATTAAAGCATTCTTAGCCAGTCAGGATTGTTTATTTCTAAAGATTCCAGTCACTGTTATATACATTTATAGGGATGCTAGGGAGTCAAGTCAAGTCACTTTAATTTCTTAAGTGCACAATCCTGGGGGTCTGCGCGTGTTACATAAATGCAGAACAGGATTTTAAATACACACATTTATTAAGTCAGGGTTCGCAACAATCTTAAAACATACCATAAATAATCGTAAGTACTATAGTTAAAACTCAGCTCAATTTCACATTAAAATCAGTGTACATTAAATGCTTAATTAAAAAGATGCATCTTCAGGCCCTGTCAGGGGTGTAGCCAGGCATTTCAGATTTGTACACCAAGCTGCCACACTGCTACCCCCTCCTCCACTTTTGTCCATGCCTGCCCCCCCATGACTCAAGTCCAAGTTTCCTCGCTCTAGTCAGATGATTCCCACACTAGACCTGCTGTCTGTCTGCACTGCCAGTGTGGTGCTCAGCTCCCGCTGCTCACTGGTAAATGCCACTGACTGCACCATGAGTTCACAAACTTGGAAGGAATTTCTTCTCTCTCCCCCACAGGTAGGCAGACTCGCTCTGCTTGCCACTTCACATGAAGTCTTCGCTCGTTTAGTTGGCTCCCGAGTCTGTCCTTCAATTTGCTGCTCCTCAGTTCTTCTACTGCTTCTCTTACTCCCAGTCCAAATGAAGTAATAGTATGGTTTCTAACTTTGCTGCGGCATTTAAACTCACCGCCCCAGACTTGCCACACTCCCTACCAGATGCTGCATCCAATCACTACACAGGCGGACCATGCAGACCTAATTGAGACTTTCAGGTTCAATGTCCGTGGTCCATTCAACCAGACCCCCCCCCCAAAAAACAAAGCTGAAAGAGAAAAGAAAAAGCCCATAAAGCCAAAGAAATTTAAAAGCAATCGAGTACAGAGGGCAGACCAATGCTGGACAGCTTGTTTGCTACCCCTGCTATTAAACTTGGTACGCCATTGCTTACTTGGTGTATCAGTAGCTACGCCCTTGGGCCCTGTTTAAAACTTTCTACAGAGGGGGCCTTCTTCAATGCCCATGGAAGAGAATTCCATAGTACAGGTCCTGCAACTTCGAAAGCACGATCTCCTGATGTTTTTAGTTGTGCCCTTGGGACCACTAGGAAATCCTCTGCAGATTACCACAGGGAGCGCACTGGGTAAGCAAGTGTCAGGAGATCAGACATGTAGCCTGTACCTGATCCGTATAGGGCCTTATAGGTGAGCAAGCCCACCTTGAAGGCAATCCTCCACCTAACCGGCAGCCAGTGCAGTTTGTGCAAAATTGGAGCTATATGATTGGACCTCGAAAGGCCCATCAACCACCTGGCTGCAGCGTTCTGCACCAGCTGCAGCCAACAGAGGTGGGTGCCCTCAGTGGAGGGGGGCAGGGCGCACAGCATTTACAGAGGGCATCTCATGGATATAAGAGTGTCACCTCACGTATCTGTAGAGGCAAGAGAACTGTGAATCAAAGGTGAACAATTCCGGTACCCTAAGGGTGCAAGAGGGGACCTTCCTATATCCAGAAGAGGCCCTCCTAGCATTCCAATAAAATTATTTTAGATTGTGCTCTAATTATTTTTTTAAAATTACCTTTTCAGTCTGTAGTCCCAGACTGTGGTGAAAGCAAGAAGCCTGTTAGAATGGCACATGGGACACCTTATGGTAATAAGAGTATCTCACAAGCAACTGAAGTAAATGCTGTGATTGGTTGGGAGCATCACATGATGCTCCCATGATCTATAATAGACAGGGGCTCTATGCACATTGCCTATGCACCATGGATCCACAGCACATAGGCATCCCTAAGTGCCATGGCCATGCACTAGGGTCCAGTAGACTCCTGCACACAAGAACAAAAGGGATGTGTGTCCATTCCACACTGGATCCCCCCACCTGGTTGTGCGGCTACGTGCGTGGATGTTTTGGGGGGTGTTGGTGGTGTTCCCACACTCCATGCCATTCACAAATACATGGAGTGCCAGGTGAGGAGGAGCAAGGATACATTGACAGGGACCCTGCTGTAAATGTTGTGCCTCCCACTGAGGACACCCACCAGCTATGTGAAACTCAGGACCCCCTACCATGCTGCCCCAACTTTTGGGTCCAGCAGGGAGGGCTTGGGGCAGCCATTGGGGCACTCACCCATCATTTAAAAAAAAAACAGGATGTGCACCATCCCACAATCCCCTGCTCTGCACAGAGTAGGGGCTCTAATGTAGGACCTGTTTGGGCATCCCACTGGATGCCCACCTGTGTCCTCTGCTCTGCACCCCTCTTCCTTTTGTGATCCTGCATGCTGGGGGGCAGGGCAGTGAATAGGCAGCCGGTAATCGTGAATGCTGGCCAGTGCATACTGCTGGATCCGTGGCCCCTCCTGTGTACCTGGACCCCTTTGATACAGAGAGCCCCATAAGGGTTTTTTTCATGTTACAGTAATAGTTCTGAAGCTCTAATTTCAGTTCTCTAATTTTCTGCAAAGCTCTAACTTCAGACCTCTAATTTTCTGCAAAGTAAACCAATCTGATTCTAAGTTTAGGTTTCAGTTGTTAGAACATACTGATTTCTGCTTTTATCACATATTTATATGTACACTTACTGTGTCTCCTATAGCAATAAGAGTTTTTCTCAAGTACTTTGAGTGCCAGAAGTGCTTAGCTTCACTTCATAGTTCTGTTACCCAAAGAACTCAAGAATGCACTATGATAACCATAACAGACACGGTAATTGTACATATAAAGAAATACACCAGGACAGGACTCTCTCAGGTTCCCCATCATTAACGCATGTCCCTGGGAAGGTTGAGCAGAAAGTCTCTTTAAAATAATTATGCTGAAGTACTAGAAGCATAGAACACAGAAACACAGAAACCTGCCAGCGGAAGAAAGCCTTGTTGTCTATCTAGATTTCCCCATGAGGTAGAACATGCCCCCTGGGGATCATGAATGACTTTCCCCCTCTCCTTTCCTCCTTGACCCATTGACCAAATCTTTGTGCTTATCCCACTCCCTCTTAAAGCTCTCCACCATTTTTTCACCAATCAGTGCTTTTGGTAGCTTTTTCCACCTCTCTGCCACCCTCTCTGTGAAGTAATATTTCCTAGCCTGCCCGCTGGCACAGGAGCAGGGTGCCTACCTGTGACGCTGGCTACCAAGGTTCGGGAACAGACCTGGGATGTTGAAGGGCCGGCCGAGGGAGAAGGATTGAGCATCCTATGACTGCTGTCCTTCTCCAGGGGGCAGGTGGGTAGAGTGTTTGGTGCAATGCAGACACCTAGTGGAGTCTGGGTGTACTGCAGGTGCCGACACCAAGCAATCTCAGGGGCGGGGTGGACGCTGGATGTCATTGCACGTCCCCGTCTGCACACCGTGAAAAAAAAACAATGCTGCCGCCGCCCTAGATAAAGCCTGCTCTCAGCTTCAATCAGCCTCCAGGATGGCCCTTCCACCTATTCCATCGTCTGTGGCACCTTGAGGGGGTTAGTGCCGCAACCCTACCCTGGGAGATAAGCCAGGGGGTATCGCAGTGGTGCGTCCAATGTGGAGGTGGGAGTGAGGGTCCGTGACTGGGCTGAGGTTCCGGGTGGCTGGCGGCAGCAAAAGTGTAATAATTTTTTTTAAAAGTAGTATTTCTTCTCGCCCTTTTAACCCCCATCCCCCACCAGTTCCCTACTATTGCTACTGGTATTTGTATTCCCATTGGTTGCGAACAGCTGTTTGGATTCTATTGTGTAATACCTTGAAAGTGTTTGAATGATTCAGCCATGCCCCCCCAAAAACACTCTTCTGGCCTCCAGGAGTACATGTTGAGGCTCTACAGTCTTTACTCGTTTATCTTCCCCTGTTGCCCTGGATCAGTGTGGCTGCCTGTATCTGCACTGTCTAGCTCAGTGATCTTTTTCAGGTGAGGGTTCCAGAACAGTACAGAGTACTCCAGGTTTGATCTCATCAGAGTCCTGTACAGGGGTGATATGACATGCTTCTTTCTGCTGTTGAACCCTTTATCAATACATCCCAGCATCATGTTCACCTTCCTTATTGAGTTAACACATAACTACCTCTGTTAAAGTAAGTGTTGTGCCGGTAGTGATATGCGTTAATAGAAAGACGATAGCTTTTCAAGAGTAATGTTCCACAGCAGGCACCTTTAAAACAATCTTACTAGACCCTGACAAAATCAATAGCTAAATTATAAAATGGGTTTCACAAATCATGAAATCTGATTGGCGAGGGTCATTTTTATGTTTGCGTGCACGCATGTGCAAGAAACATAGTGCTAACATACGAGTTTTCGTAGGTGTGGCACCCCCACTTCCAGTGCCCTCAGCGTTTTTGCAGGCGTGGCCGCACCGCACCAATGAATGTCGGAGCTGTCTATGACAGCAGTTCAGATTGTAGTGGTGTACAGTTGAAAGCAAACGACTGCTACAATCAGCGGTGGTAACATGTAGGCAAGTTGTGTACTGCCCTGCCATCAGCAGTATGCAAACTGCCTCCATGTCACCACCGCAGATTGTAGTGGTGGTTGTATGTGCTCCCCCCCTTTGTTGTGTGTCGAGGGGGTGCCCAATCCCCTCAGCTCATGCACCTCCCCAAAGCACACTGTATGTCCAGCGGGGGCCCAATCCTCAGCTCTTGTGCCCCTTCCCCAAAAAGCGAAATTCCAGGTGCCACGCTGGGGCCCACCCCAGCGTGGCAGGAATCCAGCGTCCTCATGTGTCCCCCCCACACTGTATGGCCAGTGGGGGTACTCAGTCCCCCATTGGCTCCACTGCCCCCCCAAAACTTCCAGGTGCCACGCTGGGAGCTCACCCCAGCATGGCAAAGATCCCATGTTGTCCATGTCCAATAAAACAAACAAAAAAAACTATAACAAAAGAAAATGGTCCCTCGTTGACTCTCTTGCCCTCCTCCTGCAACCCGCACCCACCCTCTGCGTACCCCACCTCCCCAGACCCTCCTCAGCTCATACTTACCTCCGGAAGCTGGCGTGATGATCTTCTGGAGCGGGAACATGTCTGCACTCTTCAGAGCTAACTGCGAGCTGAAGAAATGACAGTAAGCTGTATAATGGCATAAATAGGTTTTTTTCAACTTTGGTGCATATCTCAGTAATTTTTTCGAATTTCTGCACCAAATTTTCAACATGAGGTTCTTGGGACCCCATCTCATGAATTCAGTGACTGTCATTTGGTTATTTAGTCCCGAAAGGTGATTTTGCGGTCACTGTGCGGAATCACCTTTCGGGACCAAGTAATGAAACGACAGTGTCATTGTTCATGAGGTGGGCTCTCAAAAAGCCTATGTTGCAAATTTGGTGAAAAAATTCCCCAAAATGATTGTGTTATGAGCATGCGCTAAAAGTTCCCACGCGACACCGTTAACTCGGTGAAATTTTTACCGTTTTCACTCCAGATTTTCAACATTGGCATTTTGCTACACCTCCTTATGAACAGTACAGCTGTCATTTTTCACATCTCACCCAAAATGTGTTTTCACACATGTAGTGCACAATGGCGCAGTCGGTGTGCGAAATCAATGTTTGGGACAGTTTAAAAAAGTACAGTAACACTGTTCATCAGCAGAGGTCTTAAAATGGCTATTGTGAATTTTCGTGACAAAAGTCCATAAAATGACTATGTTACGAGTGTGCATTGCGCAGTTTCCATGCACCCTCATAAGTTCATGAATTTGTAATATTTTCAGTCCAGATTTTCAACATTGGCATTTTTCCACACCTCCTTATGAACAGTACAGCTGTCATTTTCCACACCCTGGACGAAAGGTGTTTTCGCACTTCCGGCACAGAATAGAGTGGTTGCTGTGGGAAATCAATGTTTGGGACAGATTAAGAAAATCACAGTGACACTGTTCATGAGCGGAACTCCCAAAATGCCTGTGTTGAAAATCTTCTGTAAAAAATTCCCAAACTAATTACATTACCGGTGTGCGTTGCGCAGTTTCTACGCACACTCGAGACTTCACCAGTTTTTTTTATATTTTCACTCCAAGTTTTCAACATTGCCATTTTTTACACCTCCTCATGAACAGTACAGCTAGCATTTTTCACATCCTTGTTTGAAATGTGTTCTCGCACCTGTGGCGCCAAATGGCGCAGTTGCTGTGCAAAATCACCTTTCGGCTAATGAACTGATAGTGTCACTGTTCATACGGAGGGGTCACAAAAAGCCCATGTTGAAAAACTGAAGTAAAAATACCAAGAAACACCCAGGGCGTTAGGGTTTTTGACCATACCGCCCTACCCTGTAGTAGGGACTGACAGGCATCAGGGGTGTGACTTGGGATTGTCGACAGTAATGCTCATGCCATTCCACCCCCAACCCCACCCCCACCCTGCAGCCAGTGACAGGCATCAGGGTGCCCCTTGGGCCCTCTGGCCCCAGAGTTCACCCCATTCTCCTATACTACACCCATTTCAGTGTGTTTCCTTATGGAATGAGTTGAATGTAAAGCCCAAACATGTAGCTACTGTGCTGTAACCAAACAAGTTACTTTAATTTTTTATTTATTTTATTCAAAAAATGGAGCTACTGTGCTGTAACCAAACAAGTTACTTTAATTGTACACTGAAGTTATCAGCTTAACCAAGGATCTGCCTAAGTACTTTAACTGCTGTGTATCCATAGGAAGCAAGCACTAGTCATCAACAAGTACTATCGGAACCTTCTCTCATAATTTCTCTGATCTCTGCCTAGCAGACTTTGAACTTGTGATTTCTTTACCCAGTTCTCTTTACTGTAGTAGCTGTTAAATATTGCTCAAAGCACAAGCTGGCTCCTGATTTAATGTTCCGTTTTTAACTGAAGCTGAAATTGCTATTGTAAAAGTTCCCAAAAGTAATCCCGATAAGCTCAGCTCCCCCCCTGCAGTTGTCCCACCCCTCCCCTTACCTCATTTAATCTCTGTGTTCTCCCTCTCCCTCTCCTTTCCTCCACAGCCGACTCCCCCGAAGATCTTGGAGGTCGTGAGGGCTTTGGAGCAGCCCTCCTCCACAGCCAGGAGCCGACTTTAAGCTTGCCCAGGTATGGATTCCCAACGTCTGATCACGACCACTGCAGCTGCTGCTGTTTGTAGGACACAACGGTGCCCCACCGCCCCAACCACCACCCTTGGTCGACACGCTGGTTTATAGGGACGATCGCACCACGTGACGACGGAAAATAACCAATCAGTCCATTTTACCACCAGCAGCTTATACTAGTCCACCACTAGAGGCCACTTGCTATACAAACCAATACACTATACACACACAGCTAAGCATGTTCTCACATCTTTTGATCCCCGTCCTCATCGCCTCCCTGACCCCCAAACAGGCTCTTGCACCCATCACCACTAACATACCACAACTCAGGTACATCACTGTCAGTCACCCTCTATGCCCCAGCAAAACACTCTGTTGGGATCACAAACTTATCGCCGGCACATCCACCCACCCCCCATTGTTACTCCGGCTTATGTGCTCATGCCACCTCCCTTCACCAGTAACAAACCCATACGCCCACAATCCCCACTGTACTGATATACTGACCCCCTACAGGTTGCACCCCCATATCCAAGTTGTTAGCTACCATCATGGCTACCTCATACCTCCATCTCCCACTCTGATAACCCACCTCCTATGCACTCTCCCAGTCCTGATCACACCCACAAAAAATCTCACTGCTTCCCAGTCACATCGCGCCTCACCTAAACTACGCAGACTAGCATTGCTTCACCATGCTGTCCTCCTCCTCCTGCTCCTATCTGGAAATGTGCACCCTAACCCAGGGCCACCCACCCCAGCTGTCTCATCAGAGTGCGAACACTGAAGCCTGCGACTAGCCACACTCAATATCTGCAGCCTTCAGAGGAAGTTCACCCCTCTTCAGGGCTGGATTGCCCAGCACTCACCCGATGTCTTAGCCCTATCCAAGACCTGGCTCTCAGATAAAATACCTAATGGATCAGTCTCCGTCAGTGACTATACCATTCATCGAGCTGACAGGCGTAGTAAGAGAGGAGGTGGCTGTGCCATCTACATTAGATCCTCCTTCTGCTCCCTCGAGGTCCTCATCCAGCCACCCACACATGGTGCCCAGACCCTAGCAGTCAAGCTGAGCCTTGGCAATCCAGGCAAAAGCCTCTACATTGTGGTGATTTACATTCCACCCCTGCAACCAAAAGCCCACCTTTGACTCAGTACTGGACAGTATCACCCACTTCCCACCTAAGAGCGAAGTCATTTTTCTGGGAGACTTCAATGTAAATTGGTTATCGACTGCATCATCCCCCTACAAAGACTCAGCCTTAGCTTGTGAACTCACCCAGGTCGTCCAGTCCCCTACCAGACTGGACTATAGGACTGGGTCCTCAACCGTTATAGACCTAATCCTCACCAACAGGCCTAATAATCTCTCCCAAATCATAGTGCTCCCAGGCTCAATAGGTGACCATTCACCAGTGACCTACTTGTGGTCCAATAAAATCCCCACCCCTAAAGTCTCTGTCCAAAGACACCTAAAAAAAGGCACCCTCGCATGGCTCAAATCACACCTTGCCTCCTGTGACTGGTCCCCTAATTCACACTGCCCAGTCAGTAGATGCTGCCCTTACCTACTTTATTGCCATCTTCAACTCGGCCTGTGACATATTTGCACCTTTCTCCAAACAACTTGTAAAACACAGAAACACTCCTTGGATCACTCAAGCACTACTAGACCAAATGCACCAGAGATACAACCTGTGGCACAGGGCCCTTCACTCCCAACTCCCACGGGACCGACAACTGTACAGAGAGGCTAGAAACAGATGCACATGGGCTACCCAGCAAGCTAAAGCTGCCTACTATAAACACACCCTCACCGCCTCCTGGGGCTCTGGAAAAAACTTCTGGAGCAATATTAGGGAACTCTGTGGGAAAGCTGAATCCCCTACCCCAGTCCAGCTTCTAAGAGGTGGGGTTACCACCCTGGACCATAATATTATCGATGATGCACTAAATACCTCCTTCTCTGACCTCTTGCACATCCTCCCACCCAACTTCTTTGACCCTATCACCAGTCGCCCCACTGAAATTTCTGACATCAACCGCCCTACCCTCTTCAGGCTAAGAATCATCTCCTGTAATGAGGCTAAATGCTATCTCACCAAAGCACTGGCAAACTCTAGCTATAGTAGCGATTCCCTGGACCTCAAACTCATTTGACTTATGCTGGATGTGACACTACCCCATCTCACCAAAATTCTGAACCTATCCTTATGCCTCAGCCAATTTCCCACAACCTGGAAAAGAGCGTTAATAACCCCTATCCTGAAGAGTGGTGACTCCACCTCCACTAGCAATTATAGACCAATATCAATCCTGCTCCCTCTCTCTAAAGCCCTAGAAAAATAGTGTTGGACCAACTAACAGACTATCTGTCCAAATACAACCTGCTCTGCCATGAACAACACGGTTTCCGGAAGGGCCACAGCACCTCCACTGCCCTCACTGAATTTACATCATATATACATGAAGCCCTGGAACAGGGCTCCGTGGCCGGGGCTCTCTACATTGATCTAACCAAAGCATTTCATACTGTCAGTCATGCATTACTTCTTCACACCCTTCCATCCCTTAATTTCGCACCAGAGGTTACCGCCTGGTTCAAAGATTATCTCTCAGGTCAGACACAAGAAGTCAAAATCAACACAACTATCTCCTCTAGCAGACTGGTCCTAGCTGGAGTACCGCAAGGGTCTATACTTGGCCCATTACTCTGCACCCTCTTCTTGAACTCCCTTCCTAAATCTTGCAGCGGGAAGATGCTGCTTTACGCTGATGATACTGTAGTTTTCTGGAAACATCCCCACCCCAATTCACTATAATCTGCCCTGCAAGGTTTCGTTAGGGAGCTGGAAACCTGGTTCGCTGGACACCACCTAATAATTAACTACAAGAAAACTAAAACCATGATCTTTGCCCACTGCCAAAATCCTCTGTCACACACCGTTAATTGTCATGAACTCCCAAGGCTCTGTGCTTGAACAGGTCTCATACTTCAGATACCTCAGACTCACCTTGGACACTTCCCTCTCATACCACTCACTCATACAACAAGTCTTCTCCTCTATTAACACAAGACTGGGGATCCTGTACAGACACAAGCACTGCCTACCCCCTCAGGCCATGCACCTCGCTGTGCCATCATCTATTCTATCCTTGGTGGACTACGGAATAGTGATTTATGGGACCGCTGATCACACTGCCCTCCGCAGCATCAACCTCGCCCTCAATAAAGCTTGCCGTTTGGTCTCTGGATGTGACAGGTTAACTCACACATGCAAGCTTTATAGACGTACTGGCTGGCTAAACTTCCAAGGCAGGCTTAAATACCATACCTGCATCCTTGCTAGAAAGATACAACTTAAGCAGGCCCCAGTTGGCCTCCACCCACTTATACACATAACCCCTCATTGGAGGGCCCATAGGCACTCTATTAACTCCACTCTCCTAGCCCCCCACTGTAGAACATCACTTGGACAAAGATCCTTCCGATATCGTGCCCCACTATGGTTGAACAGCCTCCCATCCTCCATCTCCCAGGTCCACAGCTTCAACCTATTTAAATCAGGTCTCAAAACTCTACTCCTTGACTCCGCAACCTGTGCCTGTAAATAAACTCCCTTCTAGACTCTCTGGACCTGTATCTTGTCTTAACTCTGACCCGGGACCTTCTTTAAGCTCCCTGTTGATATAATTCTGACCCAGGACCTTTTTTAAACTCCCTGTTGTTATAACCCTCCTATTTTTAAAATCCTGTGATATATGTGTAACTCCCAGGTGGCGCTGTCCCAAGGGCTTCTACCCCTGCCTGCTTGACTACTGACAGGTTGAGGGGCCTAGGTTCTATGGCGGGTGACTCCACCCAGAGGTCATGGTTTGTAGTGGTTAGACTAGCTTGGTCACAGCCCTCTGGGACACTGAGACCGCCTTTTATTCCCTCTAGTGGCTCACACAGTACACAGGAGTTACAACCCCAATACCCCATGTGTACACACTGTTCACTCATAAAGTACCACTCACCCTTGAGACTGATTCTGCAGCACGTCTCTGAGGACCCCTGTAAAATAAGATTAAACAACATACACAGCAAAATACAATACTGTTTCCATAAGTACCAACACCACAGACAGTAGATAGTATAACAACAACAAATCTGACTTAGGGGACAGTAACACGGGAGGGGGCAGTTAGGTTAATTGGCAGAATTAAATCACAGTACTGTGCACACATACAGGGGCTGAAAAGTCACACTCTGGGTACCCAGGTTGGGGGAGCTAGCCAGGTCCGTTGCCCGGGGTTGGCCGGCAGGTGCAGATGGACAGGGCCCTGTAGAAGAAAATATATGCACAACACCCAATTGTAATCCGGAGCTGGATGGCTCAGTCCATGAAGCAGGGAAACAACAAGAATTAGATGACACACTTGTGATTGAAAACAGGCTGCAGGGGAATACCCTGATTTGTACTCACAATACCCAAACTAAGAACCGGATGGTGGATGTTCTTCTGGGTTGCCAGAACAACAGGGCATGGAGACAAGGTCCTTGTGACTGGACCCCACTGCAGTAGATAGCAAACGGATTTAGTCCGAGACAAGCTGGGGTTTGCTTCCAGCTTCAACACACAGCACACAGCACAGGGGATTGGAAATAGCAATTCCCAACAAGCACTACACACGTTCATATGTAAAAGGAAAGTACTATACCAGGCAGGCTGCTCCTAGATCCTGAGTGCAATTACTGAAAAATACCCAGGAGCACGCACAGTAGCTTCAGTTCCTGACAGACCGAGCGCGATTCAGCAATCTCTACAGTCTTCTACAGGGTGAGCCTGGTTTCCACTCTTCAGACTTCCTTCTTTCTCCTCACAAATCGGATTCAGTCCGAACTGGTACTAACAACGGCTGCAGGCCGAACCTCAGGACCTCACATGTGCTTCCCGCGTGAAACTATACACTGCAGAAGCACAGAGCTCCTTCTCTCTTCACTGTCACAACTGATCTGATCTTCCCAGTCACAGAGCAGGGCATTTCCTTTAGCTCCACACCATTCTGTTGGCTGGTTCAGCTGTCACTCACAATGAGACTCCCTCTATTGGTGAAAAAAGGCGCCAAGGTCAAAACTACATTTCCTAGAGTCACTGCCCATACAATCCCCTTGTGGCTGGCTCACAATTGATTGTCCAAGTTCCAATTCATCCACAGGCTCCATTTTAAGGAACCCCTCCCCATTGATTGGTCCATTTCAGCAGTTCAGGACCAAAATGAAAGAGCTACACTGAAACAGTTCATGCTGAAATGAAGACAGGTTAGACAAACAGGAAGCCACGAGATTTCACTTGATAATCTTGCGGCATTTCCGGCCAATATGGCGATGGGGAAGGCAGGGGAACTCAAGAAACACACCGAGGAGCTTGTCGGGCGGAATCCTGGGGCTTACAGGGGCAGACACCGCTGTTGGGACCTCGAGGAGATCCAGACGGCTCCTCTGAAGGGCAGGTGAGCACTCCCTGAGGTTTGCCGTAGTCAGCGGTTGATTTTGCTTGCTTCCTCTGCATTGAGTATGCTCTTTGACTTGGCAAGGCCCCTGAGGCGGTCGTGGTTGAATGAGGTAAACCGCGACCCCCCCGGGAAATTGGAGCACACACATGAATGCAGGCTAGCCTCTTCCCTTTGTCGGCTGAATGAGATAAGCCGACAAGGGGGGCCCCAGTTGGTTGGTGATGGGAAAGCACTACCTTCCCCTCCTCAGCTGAATGAGGTGAACTGAGGGGGGGAGGAACAACAGTATTAGCCATGCATTTATAGAGTAAGCGCTTTTCCAATGATCAGTCTTTTTTATTAAAAACACAACAAAACTTTCTATCTCTAGCTACTTCTTAGCCCTGCACCACGGAGACTCCTGTGTCTAACAGAGATTAGATTTTTGTAAATTAAACCGTCATAGTAAAACCTCAAACCTAAAAAGGAACCTATACAAATTATTGTATGCCTTTACAGGCACTCTGGGATTTTAACACAATCTTAAATAAAGGGAATATTCAGCTTACCTTAGGGCTTGGCACAGAGCCAGATGAAAACATGACCAGCCTGGGAAGATGCACAAAGAAAAACTGAGGATTCTGGGAACAGCAAGGGTTGGAGAGGGATCGGATTTCGAATGTTGGGATTCCTTTGTGCATCAGCCTATGAGAAGAGCGCTTACTACCCATGTGTTGAGACTCAGAGTGCTGTAAGAAGGTGCAATAGATAACTACATTTTCTCAGTCACTCCAAATGATTTCTGGCAAATAGTTATGTCTTTCAACAAGGCTCCCTCTGCACATGTAGCAATGGCAGAAATGGAGCGAATTGACAGCAGCTCGGGTGGGATTCGAGCATTAAACACACAGTGCCCCTGCACAAACTAATTAAGTCTGCAAGCAGACAGCTCTTAGAGGCAGTACGTGGAGGCTCAAATAGCACTCACCTGGAACCACATTAAAACAGCTTAAATGCCGAACACCGCCCAGACTTGGAGCATTAAGGCAAGCTCCTGGAAGACTTTTGGGAACCCCCATTTGCAGGGGGGTTACACATGACTATGTATTACTTGATATTAGTTATGTATGTGTACTATCTGTTTTCCTCTGTATTATATTTTTATTTGACTGATGTGGAGCCTTTGCAAAAGAGTCTATGACTCAAAGGATTGTAATTCTGATTCTATAAATAAATAAAAAAACACTCCAAGGCACACCTCGACACTTGTCAGTGCCTGCAGGGTAGGGTGATGTGAAATGCCGTGACCATCATGGGTGACGACCCAAAGGCACACCCCAGTGCTTGTCCATCTCTGCAGGGTGGGGGTGGAGATGGCGTCAGTTCAATACTTCATTGCAATTCCTATACTGTATCTGTCTAACTCCTGCACTTCCACTGCTAATGCCAGCAAGAAAACTTGCGACATTGACAAATGCTTGTTTACCTGTGCTGCTATCTCGGCACAACAGCACTGGGTAAAGATCCAGCAGCCTCTTCACAATAAAATCAATACGTAGCACTTATCCCTGCTTGCCATCACAAACATGGCTGCCACTGCACTCACTAAAGCCCTCAACTAGCCCTAAAAAAAAAACTGTCTTAAATAATACTCAGATTAAAAAAGAAAGTACTTGGTTTTAATTGCTGGTGTTTCTCTGTTGACCATAACAAAGCCCACTCCTTTCCATACCTGCGTACCAGGGAAATCTCTGTAAAACAGCAACCCCAGCTCCATATAAGGCCTTCGGGTTTGTGCATGTCTGGAATGAACATTTTACCTTTAGAACTGAGCATAGACTTGAAATCCTGAATTTCAGCCACAGTAAACATTCCATCCATTCGATATTGGGGAAAAAAAGGAAAAGAAACAGGGTGGAAAATATGAGGAAAATATATAAAAAAATAAGGTGGAAAGGTGATAAAACATGTAAATGGGGGTGGGTTAGGGAAAAGAGAGAGTTTAAGAGCTAATTAAAAAATATGTATTTTTGGACATAATGTTTGAAATTGAGATAGCATGAAACCCTATAACAACCCTTCTTGGGTGATTAAAGCCTCATGTCTCAAACACATCCAAGATGTGCCACTGCACACCTCATCATGTCATGTTGCTTAAGTAACAGATTTTACAAATCCTTGGGGACCACAATTAATTGATAAATTGAGCAGGAAGGAGGCATGGAATTAAGCAGGGGAGGGAGCAACGGGGAATTAAGGATGGCACCGGCAGGGAACTGATTAGAGTAAGATGCATACAGGGATGAGGAACCCACAGACTACCCTGTGTACTGGATGAAGGGGTAAAGCTTTCCACTACAACCAAGGAAAGGGACTAGGGAATCATTATCAGTGACTCTGTCAAACAAACCAGTCAGTGCAATAAATACAGTAAGGCAACAAGGATGTTGGGTTATATTAGGAGAGGTTTTGACCGTAGGAGAAAGGAAGTAATATTACCCCAGTACAGGCCACCGGTGAGGCCTCATATGGAATACTGTGCCCTGTGCTGAAGTTCACACCTGAGAAAGGAGGGGAATCGGCTAGAGTCAGTGTAGCAAAGGGTCATCAGGTGATTCAGGGCCAATACAGCAGATCCTATGAGGAATACTGAGAGGCTGTGAACATGCCATTGCTGGAGGCAAGAAGGGAGAGAGGTGACATGATAGAGACCTAGAAGTTCCTAAGGGAAAAAAATAGCATGAACAGTGAGGACCAACTTAATAAATATAGGGGGTAATGATGGGCCACAAATGGAGGCTAGTGGGGGATATGAGGCATACCTCTCAAATATCCCTGATTTATGAGTGATATCCCTCATTCTACCATTCAAAATTGCTATGTCCCTCATCCGTTCCTCATGGAAAAGGTGCTGCCCACACAGAGGATGTGCTCTAAATTCTGACTTTAAAGCAGAAATTCATAATATTCTAAGATGCAAAATAAACAGAACCTTGTTCAAGTAAATACAATAGTCTTCACAGTGTTCTGATCTTTGGATCTCCATGTCTTAGGATGTGCCCGTCATTGGGGATTAGTGTCCCTTATTGTCTCTCATTTTGAGAGTCTGTGTCCCTCATTTTAGTGACTAAAGGTTGAGAGGTATGATATGAAGAAGTTCTACTTCTTTTTTATTGTAGTTTATTCATTTTCCATTCATTTTTCAGTATAAATACAATTGTTTTCAGAGAGAGTCATAAATATAAAACTATGGCAGAAAAAACAATGAAAACAATTACTTAGAATAGGGACATCCTAAAATGAGAGTAGATTAGATCCAAAATGCCTATGTACAGTAGTTACAAATAATAAATGAATAATGCATGACAGGGTGTGTGTCGTGCTGGGATAACGTCACGCCTCGGGTGATTGGGCACGAGGCCGCAGGCCAAGTGTGTTCAACACCCAAGAAGTGACATCACAGCATGACACACACCCTGGAGTGCATTATTTCTATTATACAATGGCTAATCTTTGAATACAAGGTGAAAAAATAAGTATTTTTAAAACAATGTTTTACTTGATTTTTGTGAGTGGATGTATACTTATATAAAAAGAAGTTCCCTTTTTGGGGTTATCATCTAGGTAGAGCTGTGTAGGTAGTAGGTGAACTTTTTTTGTGCTTGCCTGTCCTATGTGTGCTTTTGTTTCCTTTGGTCTCCCCACCTCCATGTCCTGGTTGTGGTTGTCCTTTACAATTTGCTGTGGTATTCTAAATGTTCTTCTTGGACATTATCACAGTGAGATCATATTTATTTAGGCAGTGACCACTGTTTGTACTTTCTGCCCCATCAGTGCTGCTGCTGACCGCTCCTTGCCACTGGTTTCAGAATGTCTGGGAAAGGAAAGAAAAGAACAAGGTATGGAGGTGGTAGGGAGAATGGCTTTGGACCATGTTTAGCTGCGGCTTAAAAAAAAAATTAGAAAAACTTAAAAGTGATCTGAGTGGTGAGCGAGCGTTATCACAGCATCACAGCAGCCGCGTGCTGACTGTTCAAAGACTTGCTTGCTTACTCACTCCCCATGTTTATTCAGTCGGTTCGGTTTGAATGACAGGCATTGTGGTGTTGGTTTTCTTTTCTTTTCTTTTTTTTTTTTTTTTTTTTTACAAAGAAACTAGGAGCAGAGTTAAGAAACTTGGAGGAGAGGTTTTTTTTTTCACAGAAACTGGGAGGAGACTTAGATAATGGAGCAGGAAAGGGAAAAAAAACAAAAACAGGAGAGGACTGAGGGGATTTTGTTTCTTGTTGATCACAGAACCCATATGCTGCATTGTTAATTTGGGGCAGTGGGAGGCAGTGTTTTTTGTAATGAAACTAACTACTGGCAGGGAGTACTGGCAGTCTCGATTGTAGGCATGTGGAGTGATTTCCATTTCACATCTGATGTGGTTTACTGTGTGTTGGGACTAGATCCGTGTTGTTATGCTGGGATAACATCATGGGTCTGGCCCCAGACGGACCAGTCAGAGCCCAGGATTCTTTCTTGCCATCGTATAATATTTTGTTTTATTAAACTCTAGGATCACAAGTACCTTTCAGCAAGGA
This sequence comes from Neoceratodus forsteri, assembly GCA_016271365.2. Lineage (NCBI taxonomy): Eukaryota > Metazoa > Chordata > Ceratodontiformes > Ceratodontidae > Neoceratodus > Neoceratodus forsteri. The sequence continues at coordinate 1,202,408,385 of CM057449.1, forward strand.
CTGCTCATTTACAAAGGTTCCACATCAGAGGAGGTGGGTAACATACATACAAAGGTAGACAATGGTTTACAGTCTTAACACATTTTACAGTTACAGTCATAAATTGCTGCTAGAATTCAGAGGGCAGCTTAAATAAAGTTTCAGAGTAGCAAAGCTAAAAAAGAAATGATAGGAAGGACAGTTTGGGTGTGCAGGGTAGTGGGGGCACCGGAAGAGGTAGGCAGGCGGAGGTGCCTCTGTTGGAGTGATGGGTGGTTGGAAGTAGTGTAAGCGGAATTATGAAAGAAGGGGCAGATGCCTGTAGGGTGCAGTAGTGGAGGGAGGTGGTGTGAAAGAATGGGGAAGGGCGGGACTGAGGCAGTGGGGGGGGGCATGGGTAGGGCAGGAGGGCAGGTGCCATGAGGCAGTTATCTGTTAAAGGTTACTGGCCGCAGTTCAGAAACAACCAGGGGGACGGAGAGCCAGTTATTTAGGAGAAGCAGTCACATTGTGAGGTTGAGGTGAGATATTGGTGGAGATTCCTTTTGAAGGGTCCAAGCAAAGCAGAAGCCGAAGAAAGTGCTTCCTTGTTGAGGGTGTTGTACCACTGCGGCACCCTGTGCATAAATGTCTGCTGGCCCATTGTGGTCCTGCACCTGGGAACCTGAAAGATTGACTGTTGGGTGCTACGTTTATGCTGAGTACTGTTATGGGCGGTAGGGAGCTTTTCAACCCCTGGAGGCATGAGCCCGAGGAGTACCTTTTTGGATAACAGGCAGGTCTGGTATTGTATTCGGCTGTGTAAGGGAAGTCAACCCACCTGGGCACACAGGTCACAGGTGTGTGTTTTACGGGCAGCGTCTGTAAGTAGTCTGCAGGCTTTGTTGAGCGATACTGAGATCCTGTGGAGGGCAGTTGTAGAGGCAGACCCATAGATGGCAAGACCGTAGTCTATGATGGAAGAGATGGAGCTGTGAATAGCCAATCTATGGGCATCTGTAGTCATATAGTGCTTGTGCAGTATGCCAATTCGTATGTTGGCAGCCTTTGCTACATTGTCTATATGTTGAGCATAGGAGATGGTACTATCCAGAGTGATGCCAAGGTACTTGAACTCAGAGACATGTTCGAGTGAAGTCCCCGAGTGGTTCTTGATGGAAAGGGGCAGAGATTTGAACTTGCTCTGTGCGTGACAGAATGTCACGATTTTAGTTTTGCTGTGGTTCAGGATGAGTTTGTGTATACTCAGCCAATCTTCAACATGCTTAAAGTCTAGCTGCAGCTGGTCTTCCAGGAGTTTGGCGTCATGGTGGCTTGTGAACATACTAACATACTAATTGGCAGCAGATTAGGCCTTACGGTCTATTGAGTCTGCTTGAACCTCAGATCCCTAGTTGGGTACTGAGGCCCTCCCCCCTCCTTGTGTTCCAGAAACCCCTATCATCCTTCCCCACCCCCCTGGGCCAGGCCATCATCTGATACATCCGCTTTCTGTGTCTGTCCCACCCTGTCTTGAAGCCCTTCACTGTGGATCTCTGAACCAGCTCACCAGGCAGCACGTTCCAAGGATCCACCACCCTCTCAGTGAAAAACCTCCTCCTCTTTTCCCCCCTCACCCTTCCACCTTCCAACTTCAAACCATGCCCTCTGGTGATACCTTCCTGCTTTAGTCTAAAGATTCCCCCATGTTTACCCTATTTATTCCCTTGAGATACTTGAAGACCTCAATCACGTCCCCCCATCTCTCCTCTCCTCCAATGAAAACAGGCAGAGCTCCTCAAGTCTGTCCTCATACGTCAAATCCCCTAGTCCTCTTATCATCTTAGTTGCCCTCCTCTGTACCCTCTCCAGGAGCTGTATGTCCCTCTTCAAGTGTGGTCTCCAGTACTGTACACAGTACTCAAGGTGTGGTCTAACCAATCCATTGTACGGCAGCAGAATCACTTCCCTGCTCCTAGAGGTGATCCCCCTTACGATGCATCCCAACATCCTGTTTGCTTTGCTAGCCGCTCTCCTGCACTGCTCAGAGTTATTCATACATGCATCCACCATGACCCCTAGGTCTTTTTCCCCTGTTGAAGCCTCCAGTGCCTCCCCTCCCAGGGTGTACCTGTGTTTAGGGTTTCCCCACCCAAGATGTAACACCTTGCACTTGGTGATATTGAAATTTAATTTCCATGTGTGAGCCCACCTTTCCATGGTGTCCAGGTCCCATTGCAGGGCCAACCTCCCCTCTTCCCCCTCAACAACTGCTACCAACTTGGAGTCGTCAGCAAAGAGACTCATTTCACACCCTATACCCTCCCTGATATCCGAAATGTATGCATTAAACAGGATTGGATCCAGGACCGAGCCCTGTGGTACCCCACTACTGACCTCTCTAGGGTTTGAGAGCTCCCCACCGACTACTACTGTCTGAGTGCATCCAGCTAGCCAGTTTTCAGTCCATCTGACCATCAAAGGGCCTACTCCCAACCCCATCAGTTTCTCCACCAGACCATTATGGGGGACAGAGTAGAACGCCTTGCTGAAGTCCAAGAATAATACATCCACAGGCTTTCCCCTGTCCAGTTCTGATGTTACCCATTCGTAGAACTCCACAAGATTGGTTTGACATGATCTACCTGGCACAAACCCATGTTGCTGACTATCCAGACCTCCCACCTCCTCCAAGTAAACCCCCAATCGTTCCTTAAGTATACTCTCCATTAATTTTCCCACCACCGAGGTCAAACTGATGGGTCTATAGTTACCTGGTACTTCCCTCGACCCCCCCTTGATGGATTAGCACCACATGTGCCTCTTGCCAATCCCTAGGTACCCTCCCTGTCTGGAGGGTACCTCGGGACTGCAGGACTGCATCATCCACTTAGAGTAGTATTTTTTGCAGGCAGATGCTAGGGAGGTTGTTCAGAAACAGGGAGAAGAGTGGAGGTTCCAGTATTGACCCCTGCGGGACTCCAGAGAGGACTGGCTTTTCATCTGAGGTGACACTGGCAATCCTAACACGTTGGACCCTACCTCTGAGTTAACTAGCAAACCATTGCAGCGTCATTGGAGATTCTAATAGTAGACAGTTGCCTGAGTAGGAGTGGATGATGTATGATGTCAAATGCCTTCGTTAGGTCAATAAATACTGCCCCACACAGTTCCCTTGGTCAAGCGAGGCATGGACGAAACTTGTAAATACCAGCAGAGCCGTGGTAGTACTATTCCCCTTTCTGAAGCCATGCTGCTCTGGGCATCGAACTTCATACTTATCTAGGAATTCGACTAACTGGTCCAAGACAATACGTTCCAGGGCTTTAGATAAGGGGGAGGAGTGAAATGGGCCTGTAGTTGGTGTGTAGGGCCCTATCTCCACTTTTATATACAGTTGTGATGGTGGCCAGTTTCCAAAGTGAGGGGAATTTGCCCTAGTCTAAGGGAGAGGTGGAAGATCTTTGTCAGGGGATCAAGGATTTCTTCTAGAACCAACAAGATCAGCTTCAGGTCCAGGGAGTCACCACTGTACCCAGTTTTGCTGATGGCCTTGCTGATATAGGTTCTGGCCACATGAGTTGGTAGCTCTTTAAAGAAGAACTGCGGAGTTGTGTGTAACTGTGATGCAGTGTTTTGGGGTGTGGTGGGTGAAGGGGCATCAAAGAAGTTCGGTGGAAGGACACTGCCAAGGTTGGAGAATGCATTGTTGAAAGTGTTGGAAATAGCGTCAAGGTCAAGTGTTGGTATTCCATCGATGTTGAGCATAGTGTGTGGTGCCTTTGGATCCTTGCCTGTGAGTTCTTTCAGATTATTCCAGAAGTTTTTACTGTTATCTCTAGAGTTGGTTAGCGACTACTTGAAATATTTGCTTTTAGCATTTCGAATTGCTCTAGTGCAGTCATTTCTGGCAGCTTTATATTTTTGTACGTTCCCTTGTGTAGGTGTTGCTCGAGCACAATACCAGAGGTGGTCTCTGTGTTTGAGCCATGCCACAAGCTCAGCAGTTATCCATGGGTTTGCCCTACCTTTGATCTTAATCTTTATCAGGGGGGCATAGACATCACAGGCCGCAGCGAAACGGTTGATGAACAAGTCCAATGCTTTGTTAATATCATTGACTGTTTCAATTGGTGCCCAGTCCAGGTTGAAAAGATGAGATTTTAGCAGCTGGAGATGCCACTGTTTAAGTACCCTGGTATGTATTAGCTTAGGAGGGGGCTTGGTGAGTTTGTTAGCCCAGGAGCAGATGACAGGTGAATGGTAACTTATTGAGTCAGGGAGTACTGAAACCTGGGAGATTCATTCGGGGTGGTTAGAAAGAATCCAGTCAAGAAGGGTGAATGTCCCAGTTCTATAGTTGCACCTGGTGGCGGTGGGGACAAGCTGTGTGAGGTGCTATACTGAGATAGCATCCTTATAAACACAGGCCTCAAGCGAGAGCTAGTTTATGTAAAAATCACCCAAAATAATTATCTCCCATTTGTGGTGCAGACTTCTTAGAAATTCCAAGACACAGTTGAAGCCACCGGCTTGCTCCTTAGGGGGTAAGTAACAGAGACTACTGTGAGTCCCTTATTGTGGGTCCCGAGTAGAACTTTAATGGTGAGAATCTGAGTTGTGGAGCCTTGGATAGGGGTGGGAATGATGTGTCCCATGTATGTGTCCCTTTGGTAGATGGCACAGACCCCGCCTCGTTTCGCAGACCTGTTCTGTCTGAATATGTAATAGCCGGGGATTGAAACTGCAGTGTCTGGGATCCTGAGGTTTAGTCAAGTTTCGACTACAGAGAGGATATCAGGCTTGTGTTGTTGTATCCATGTTTGGAGGTTATTCAGCTTGTTAAGGAGGTTACAGGCATTGATGGAGGCGATGGTGAGGGAACCTTCTCTCCTGTTCAGGGGATGTGCCATCAGGCCAGCTGGTCCTGGATTGGGGTGAACATTACCAGAGAGTAGGAGAAGCATAAGGATGATTCTCAGGAGATAGGCTTTGAGCATATTGCATAACATCTTGTTTGTTTTTCTTCTGTGCCTCCTGATGCCAGTGGGCCATGGGTGACCAGTTAGATTGTGGGTTACTAGCATTTGATGGAGGTACACCAGGGGGCTATCTGCATTAAGTTTAAGAAGGTATCCAATGTGCCATGTTGGGGTGCAGGGGACCGAGGAATTGACATTATATGAACCCGCTGTCATTCCTGGTGTGTAGTACATGTCATATGGAGGAGCTTGCTGTGGGAGAAGTTAATTCGGGGTGGGAGCAGGGAAAAAGGGGCAGTGCAGTACAATCACCACCGCTATTACAAGCGACTTAATAGGCCAGTTTAGGCAGGGCATGATCACTTTCCTGTGTGAGAGTAGTCACTATTGTGGGGAGCACTAGCTGCAGAAAGTGCGAGCTGCTTGTGAGGAGAAGGAGTGGCTAAGCAGCAAGTACTAATCCAATGGGAGCAGAATTCCCAGTGTGGGAGGGGTGAAAGAGTATTTAAAGGTGGCCTGGGAGGGGGTGGGTGGTGGGACTAAAATACCGAGTATAGGAAAAGCTAGGAGATCTAGAATGCTGGTGAAAGAAGGCGCTCCAATAGCTGTGCAGCCTAAGGCCATCCAGACCAATCACAGGCTACCAGCAGCAAAACCGCGCCAATCAGGGTCAAGCAGCAAAGCTCCGGGCTCCGGTGGTGTTAGGCGCTCATACCTTGCTATGGGATCTGACTCTGAGTTCCAGGAGGGCGGTCAAGTGAGTCTGATGGGGACGGTGCAGCATCCGAGATTGCGGCCATCGGGTGCTGCCGGCAGCGGTAGTGCCGTCAGTGAGAGCAGAATCCCTAGTGGGGGAAAAGAGAAGAGTCAAAAATCAAATGGGCTGAGACTGCTGGGGGGCAGGAGGCTGTCGGCAGACCGTCAGCGGGGGGGGGGTTGGGGTGCAGATGAACAACAAAAGCAGAGGTGGAGTGGCAGTGGGAGGGGTGGAAAATTAAACAAAGGGATAATGTGAGATGGAGATTAAGAGCAGGGAGGAGAGGAGTTAAAGATCGGGGGAGAGTAGCGACAACGTGTGCTCGGATGAGTCAAGAGCCAACTGGTTTGGTGAAAAGTAGGAGAGAGAGGAAAAAGAAAAAAGAAAAATAAAGAGGAACGATTTAGCACACTGGAAGGGGTTTCCTGGTGTGTGTGTGAGAAGCACAACAGTGGTTCAAGCTGTGGGAGGATTTCTTGTTGAAATTATGGTAGCAGTCGGGGGTGGTGAGAGAGTGAGAGGAAAGGAAAACACTTAGATTAAAAGTACAGTCAAACAATATATATTATTTAGGCAACAGAACTCTATAACCGTAATTTACAGGCAAGAAACACTGTAGTGGCAGCTAAGTATAACAACAGTCTCAACACAGCATTAGAGTTAATAACAAAGCACTTTGTAAAAAGTACCAAGTATAGGAAAAGCTAGGAGAGCTAGAATGCTGGGGAAACAAGGCGCTCCAATAGCCGTGCAGCCTAAGGCCGTCCGGACCGATCACAGGCCATCAGCAGAAAAACCGTGCCAGTCAGGGTCAAGCGGAAAAGCTCCGGGCTCCGGTGGTGTTAGGCACTCATACCTTGCTATGGGATCTGACTCTGAGTTCCAGGAGTGCGGTCAAGTGAGTCTGATGGGATCGATGCAGCGGCTGAGGTTGCGGCTGTTGGGCGCTGCTGGCGGCAGTAGTGCCATCGGTGAGAGCAGGATCCCTTGCTATGGGATCAGACTCTGAGTTCCAGGAGGGCGGTCAAGTGAGTCTGATGGGGTCGGCGTAGCAGCCCAGGTTGCGGCCGTAGGGCACTGCTGGTGGCGGTAGTGCTGTCGGTGAGAGCAGGATCCTCATGTTATAAATTACTACATTATATAGGACCACAAGCATAAATCCGTTGTACTAACAGTAATTAAATCATTAATATTTGGACTTTGTAATACCTTGGTAGTTGTAATTATTTGCAGTAGACTTTACCTAATTAGTTATTAAATATAAGTAAAATAATAAATGTTAAATATAAGTAAAATATGTCTTTATTTATTTACTACAGCAGAATTAGTTGAAACTAGAACTAGCTAGCAATTAAATTAGAAGGAAGGAACTATTTCAAGCTATACTAACTAGCACAGGTATAAGCAATAATTACTACTATAAGCTATGACTAATTAGCAAAAATAAAGACCTTGGTACTATTACAAGGATGACTCCTTGGTGGCCCCGAAGGGTCGGGGCTGGCAGGATGAGGGGGAGAAGAAACTGCAACTTAAAAAAAAAAAATCCACAGAACAGCACTCAATGAGTCCAACAGCTCACTCACAGTCCTTCGCCCTTAAAATTGTCACATCAGGAACAGCTGATAGAAATTCCAGACCTAGGCTGGCCCATCGGCGCAGTGGTTGGATTTCCGCTTGTGACGCCAGTGACCCGGGTTCGGGAACAGATCAGAGTCATCGGAGGGCCAGCCAGGGGGAGAAGGATCGAGCCTCCTTAGACTGCTCTCCTTCACTGGAGGGGAGGGTGGTGAGTGTTCAGTGCAGGAGCGACACCTGGCAGAGGCTGGGTTATTGCAATGCAGTGACACCTGTTCATCTCAGGGGCGGGGCAGACACTGGTCGTCATTACACTTCCCCGTCCCTGCCTACAAGGGAGAAAAACTTTCAAGCTGGCCGCCTCCATGAACCCTGCCTCAGGCTTTGAGTAGCCTCCTAGGCCAGCTCTCCTGGATAGATACTAGTCTTGCGGCACCTAAGGGGATTGGTGCCACGACGCCACCCCCTGCGGTAGGCCAGGGTGCCAAGGAGAGTGCCAGTAACAGTTGGGAGGTATGCGGAGGTCCGCTACAGGGTGGATTTCGGCAGCCAGCTGCAGCAAAAAGCATACTAAATACAAAAAAAAAAAAGAAATTCCAGACCTGGAGCGGTGATTTGAAAGCCGTACTGCTCATGATGTCTCCACCCACAAGACCATCAACCTCACAATAGCAGGAAGCAAGGAAGTGACAAAAAAAAAACAGCTGCAGTCAGAGTTAAAGTCTCTGATAAATCCACAGAACAACACTCAGCGAACCTGACAGCTCACTTACAGTCCTTCACCATCAAAATTGTCACAGCAGGAACAGCTGATAGAAATTCCAGACCTGGAGTGGTGATTTGAAAGCTGCACTGCTGTCATGATATCTCCACCCACAAGATGATCAACCTTCCAATAGGATGAAGCAAGGAAGTGGCAGAAGAAACAGCTGGAAAGTTAACAAGCTCTGGCAGAGCCACTACGACTGTGAATGCATTAACTAGATAAGGGTGCTTCATGGGCTTAAACATAAACATTTATTTATTTATTTAAAAAATATCAGATTTACAAACCTTTGAGTCAGAGACTCATTTACACAGGCACCACATCAAGAAGACCAAAGCAGTTCAAACAATATACAATAGCTAAATCAAATAGACATCAGGAGTCAAAGATAAGCCCAGAGTGTTCACATGAAGGCTGTTGCATACACTAACTGAATCAAAGTACAGTACATTGAGAAAGGGCATATTTAAGCAGAGGCGAGGCTGAGTGCTTCCACCACGCCAGGAGTGACGTTATTACATGATAACACACACCCTGGGGTGCCTTATTACAACTATACAATGGCTTGTTGTTATATACAGAATGTAAAGGATGTTTTTGTTACTGTGGAAAAATATTTCTTAAGAGAAAATGCAAGGAATTATCCAAATTCAAAGCTACGGTGATGTTACTGTGTAATAACATCACTGTTTCAATGTGTCAGCAGGCAACTAACTGTTGACATTTGTGCTCCCTGGATAAGATCAGCTACAAGGCTCTGCTGTTGCAAAACTAATTTTAAAGCAGTACACATGCTAAATCTAAGGGCATGGCTTCATCACTGTCACATGAGACAGGGGGCATCGTAGGACAAAGAAAGCCAATAAAACTATTTGTTATGGAGATCCCCAGGGGTCATAAAACTACCATACAGCTAGCAAGCTAATTTAGGAAAAACTCCTAATAGCAGATAGAGGGAAGGACACTCTAGGATTTAACATACATATCAAACCACTCTACATAACATATGTTTTTTACACATTCTGGCTGGACTACTCCTTTAACTTTCTGTGGTCTCAATTAATTCCTCAAGCCAGAAGAAAAATAATGCTCTAAAGCTTCCTATATACTACACACAGGCACAGAAACTGGAATAACAGGTTCCAATGAGTATAAACTGTAGAAGTAAAAGTTGGGGGGATGGCAGCTCTGATAATTGTTAGTCTTTCTTTTCACTGATAGAAACTGAGCCAGGAAAAAAGTAAAATACATTTAATCATAGACTGTTTACACCAAGTACATGAACCTGCATGATTTATCTGTAAAGACAATAAAAAATCTATAGATAGAATATGGTAAACACATATTGTTAATCCCAAAAGCTGAACTTTGTTTTTAGTATATAAATGTTTAAGAAATACCTGAAAGCTGAGTCTTTCCTTGAGACACTAGGTGACTCTGATAATCATTTGTTCCAAGGGTTTTTAAGTTGGTTTGAATGCATTAAGTATTATCTGTTCTCCTAGGGATTTCACAGATTTGTTGTTCCTTGGCCAGATACCAAACTAGTGACTCTTCTTTCTGCATGATAGGATCCACCTCATGCCCCTTCCACATGAATAAAAAAAAGGTGGGCTGGATTTTTAGGAGTTTCTTGGTGGAGGTAGGTTGGCTCTTACTTCCCCGGAAAAACAATGCTGCCTCCCACTACTCAGGTTCCAGTTCCTGTACCACCCATTTAAGAAAAAAAATAGTACTCTGCAACCACAGACTAACATGAAAGCGTATTTATTTGAGGGCAGAAAACATTTCTTGGAGGAAGGTAAGGTGGAGGAGACTATTTAAACCTTCTGTCAGTTCCACGGACAGAAAACATGACATCACTCCTTTTGTACATGCATTACTCCTGTAGGATCTGCCCACAGTCATGAAAATCCCTGATAAATCCATAGAACAGCACTCAATGAGCCCGATAGCTTACAGTCCTTCACCCTCAAAATCAAAATATACTCCCATCCAGCTTCATATCATGTCCCCTTGTTCTTGAGTACATTTTTGTCTGAGAAATACTCCTCTCCTGTACTTTATTTACCCCATTTAGATATTTATAGGTCTCTATCGTATCCCTCCTCTCCCTCCTGTTTTCCCGGGTGTACATATTGAGTTCCTTCAATCTCTCCTCACAGGACTTGTGCTATAGACTCTGCACCATCTTTGTTGCAGTCCTCTGGACCACCTCCACTTGATCTTTGTCTTTTCATAGATGTGGTCCGTAAAACTGTACATAGTATTCCAAATGAGATGTTCCCAGCGAACTATACAGAGGCAACACCACCTCCCTTCTGCTGGTGATCCCTCTTCCTATGCAACCCAGCATTCAACTCGCCTTTCCAACTACCTTGTCTCACTGCCTGGCCACCTTTAGGTCATTTGAGATGATTACACCTAGATCTCTGTCTTGCTTGTTTGTTGTCAATTACACTCTCACCCATTTTGTGTTCTGCTCCTGTATTTCCATACACCAAGTGCATTATTTTTCACTTTTTCACATTGTAACACAGTTGTGATACCCTTGACCATTCCTCAAGTTTTCTCAGGTCTCTTTTCTTTTTGCTAGGCTCCAAAAATCAGTGGTCTTCACAGCTCTGGATGGTTCCCAGTTGAAATACCTATAAGTGTGGCTGGATTGTTCCCTCAAGCTCTTCACAGAGTTGCAGAAAACTCCTCCATATGTTTGGCATGTTTTATGTCAGTAAATCCTACCTCTCCTGCCTGTACACCATGATGTTTCCCTTAAGATAATCCTCCCATCATTTGAGTATGTTGGTGGTGTTAATTGGCACCGCCTTCATATCATCCCTCTCCATGCTGAACCCTCTCTCTCACCTGTTTTGTTATTTTGCTCTTAAATGCCCTACTCATACCAACCATTGCACCCTCTACTCTAATCCTCTCCATCTCCTACCTAGATTCCCAGTGGCAATTGCACTGTCTCAGTCTTCCAGTTTGGATACTTCCCATGCTATCTCTTCTCTCTCCTAACCCCATCCTTCCCTTTTTCTTTTCACTCCTATGACTCTCGTTCCTTCTCTGTTCCCTAAAGTAAAACCTCTTCCAGACAATCTGCTTTCGATATCCAGTCAGGATAGAGACTAAATATGGTGACCGTCAAAACGGCGACTCATATTCAGCGCTTTCCCCATGGGCTACCCTGCAAGAGTAGCAACCCTACGTGAAAGAGAGCATAGGGAAGGGTGACTGGAAGGCGGGGATAGCAAGGGGAAGGGGAGGGACAGGGAAGTGATTTTAGGGGACTGGTGTGCCTGCTGCCACCGAGTTAGCTGTGTGGTGTGGTGGTGTGGGTGGCTAGCTCTGGCACAGCAGGTACTGGGTTCAGGGCTGGGGCCAGGAGCAAGGAAATTTTGCCACTGCCTGTGGCTACAGGACTTAATTTTTTGCCGAATCCAGTTTGCCCCTCCCAGACATGCACCGTCCTGGAATTGAGAACCTAAATTCAGAAGGGTGCAGGCAGCAAACTAGCCCCACAAAACACTTTTTAGTGTTCTGGATGTTGGTCGCCTGTAAGTGTATATCGCCGATTTGCTTTTTGGCGATGTACACTCACCATAATAGCGATCACTGTTTTGCAGTCGCTATTATGACATGGAACCTCTGCTTCCTTCTCATGCCTTACCCTCACCTGTAACAACCTTCCTCCTGTTCTCCCATCTTCTTTATTTTTCCTATAATAGACTAGCTTTTGGCAAACATCATTTTATATGTGGGGAGAATAAAATTGATACTACATGTAAAATAGACACTTGTGGAACTCCACACTGAGCAAGGAGAGCTTCTGGTTCTACCCCACCACTGATTTCAACAAACTGCTACCTTTCAAATACATAAGGCTGGAACTAATTTATTGCTACAGAATTAAAACCTAACATCTGTAGCTTTGATATTTAAATTTTGTGGTCAGCAGTATGAAAACGCTTAAGAGGGAGAGACACAAATAGCCACTGAAAAATCATTCCTGTCTATGGCTAAGAGACTGGCATTGATATCTGAGTATAAGATATCATGACATGAAGCTTGAGGGGAGGGTCATGGCATGAAGCTAGAAGGGGAAGACTCAGAGGGGATGTGAGGAAATACTTTCTTCATGGAAAGGGTGGTGGATGCCTGGAACGGCCTACCAGTGGAGGTGGTGGGTACTAAAATGATAGCAGGATTCAAGCATGCATGGGATAGACACAAGGGGACCAGAGATCGAGTAAGCCCTGCAGTAACACAGTAGGTAGGAAATTTAGGGCAAACTACGTGGCCCAAGAGATCCTTATCTGTTGACAATGTCTACATTTCTACTGTGCTATGGGTTGGCCTAATGTTAGCGTGCTAGTACTCTAAAACCTGCTGGGAGATTACAAATTCAGAAATCTGCCACATAACTAATTTCTCCAAAATCTAATTATAACCAGCCTCTCTCTCTCTCTTCTTCCCAGCTTGAGACCCGGTTACCAGGGAGTACACAAAGGGTTAAACCAGTCCCTAAGAGTGGCCTCCTGCTGGGCCTAAGCTAGGAGACAGGTATCTGGATGTTTATGTAACCCCTAGGTGTCGCTGTCCCAAGGGCTACTATCCCAGCCTGCGTGACTAGGCACAGGTTGAGGGGCCTGAGTTCAGTGAACGGTTGTCTCCCCCGGAGGAATGGTTCTGGGGTAGCATAACTGCTGTTGGTATAGCCCTCCGGGATGCTATAACCCCCCACCAACCCCTCTAGTGGCCAAAACAGTACAGCAGCAAACAAACAATCACATGTACCATATGATAACACTTTTAAACCCACACTCTGTACACTTACCACCAGGGCTGGACCAGCTGCAAGGCCCTGGAGACCCCCTGTAAAATAAGATCCGTTATACAACAGTTCAATGGCAGTACAATACCCCACCACGAAGGCACACATTAGCCAGGTTAAATGCAAAAGCACAAATTCTGATTTATTCAGGGGCTTTGACAGGGGTGGGGCAATAATTTAGCAAGTGATTATTAATTCTAATTGATTTAGGTTGAGCAAGCATGCACTAAGAGTACCTCTATTACAGTCGCACACTCTGGGCACCCAGTTGTTAATGTAGGCTAGCCTGATGCGTTGCCCAGGGTAGGCCAGCATAGCAGCTGTTGTTGGGGCCATTAGCTTGTCATTAAAGATTGAAATTGCCAACGGTGTCTCATTATGTATAATAGGATGCTACAGACCCCCATCAGCTGGACTACAGTTGTTAAAACATCTTGGAAACATCCTGAGTTCGGCATCTTCAGAGTGTATCATACTAGGGGACTTCAACTTAAACTGGCTCTCCAGTGCATCCACCCCACTTAAAATGTTCTGAGATTCCCTTGGGTTGTCACAGCTAATAAATGAATCTACTCGTCCTAACAAGCTCAACCCTAATAACAGTACTCTCTTGGATATCATTTTAGTTAACAAACCCCATTTATTCACCCATGCTGGTATCTTTTTCTCTGATATTAGTGACCATTGCTTCATCGCGTGCGTAAGATCCACTCTTAAATCCACAACTGCACCAAAATTCTCCTTTAAAAGGTGCATACGCAACTTTGATCTCCATGGGTATATATCAGACCTATGAAACTCCATACGATGGCAGGACTTCTATCTAGCCAAGTCCCTGACTACGGCTTAAGATATTTTCTCAGAAATTGTGATAGAGGCTCTCAACACGTATGCTCCCATAGTAAAAGTTTGTGCCAGAAACAAATCCTGTCGGAGGTTTACAGAAGACCTGAAAGATACTCTGGAGAACTGCTAGGAAAACTAATTTAATAAATGACTGGAATTCTTTCTGGAGGGTGAGGAACCTCTGCACCAAAATGGTCAGAGAAGCCAAAGCTAATTTCTACTGCTCTTGGCTGGAGAGCTCCTCAAGAAATGCCTCCAAATTCTGAAGGACTATCAAAGACGTTGAAGGTCACACCACAGTAAATTCCCTACCTACTAAATTATTGATCGACAATACTGTCAACTCCGACAGACTGTCTATCCTCGCTGCTCTCAATAATCATTTTGCCACTGCAGGGCTAGCCCTTGACTCCTCTCCCAGGAATATCCTCTGCCAACAACTTAGACTGGATACATAAGAAAAACCCATCCCCAGTCCATCCTTCTCTCTGCAGCCTACCTCCCTGAAAGAAGTTGAAGATCTTCTCCTTCAGCTGGACACTAGGAAAATTGCTGGGGCCGACCTCATTGACCCGTACTTCTTAAAGGTTGGCTACCGTGTCCTCGCAGTCCCAATTACTCATCTCTTCAACTTATCCTTGTCCCAGGGTGACCTACTGCCCATTTGGAAAAATGGACTTGTGGTCCCTTTGTTTAATTCAGGAGATCCTAGTGACCTCAATAACTACATGCCAATCTCCCTACTTCCAATCCTGTCAAAGATACTGGAGAAAATAGTGAACTCCCAGCTTCGGAAGTACCTGGAATCAGAAAAATTGCTCAACCTGTAACAATCCGGTTTTAGAGCACAGCACAGTGCAATCTCTGCTGTAGCCAAGGTGACAAATGACTGGCGGCTTGAATTAGACAAAAAAAGCTTTGTCTGCACAGTTTTCTTGGACCTAAGCAAGGCGTTCAATATCATTGATCACAGACTGCTTCTGTAGTCCCTCCGAAACATTGGTTTGGATTCCCTATCCCTTAAATGATTCTCCAACTACCTCTCAGGACGACTTCAGCAAGTAAAGGCAGAAGGGGAAGTTTCTCCACCAAAACCCCTATTGAGGGGTGTACCGCAAGGTTCCATTCTTGGTCCCTTGCTCTGCACCATTTATATTAACGTGGATGCCCCCATCAAAGAAGCACAAATACACCTATTCGTGGATGATACGGGACTCTATGCTAGTAGCCCCACACCTGAAGCGGCCTGTAAAGCCCTTCAAAATGAATTTAATCTGCTGCAACATCAGCTTATAAACCAGAAACTGCTCTTAAATGCAAAAAAAAAACCAAAGCAATGTTCCTCTTGCCCCTTCAAAATGCAATAAATCCTAAAATTGCTGGTAAACTCCAGCAGATCACTACCATTTTAGGTGAGCGGTTGGACTGCGTAGCAAACTTCAAGTACCTGGGGGTCTGGTTAGACCATAGACTTACTTTCACAGATCTCTTAGAAGAACTGGCAAAGAAACTTAGACAAAGACTTGGTCTGTTCTTTAGGATTAATACTCTCATCACAAGAGACGCTAAACTGAAACTGGTTCAAACTACCTTTCTTTCCCTATTGGATTACGCAGACTTTCTATATAGTCAGGGACCTGCAGGTACCCTAGCCAAACTTGATAAGCTTTATCACAGAGCCATAAGATTTATCACGGGTCTTCGATACTCAACCCACCACTGTGCATTGTACACAGCAGTGGGATGGTCATCCCTTGCTTACAGATGGCAAAAAAATGCTGCAGTTTGGACATACAAAGCTATCTCAAATAAACTGCCCCAGTGTATCTCTGTTTACCTTTGTGCACTCTGGGGAAGTATGCCCTGGGAAGCACCTCATATATCTACCCTAAATAGTGACTCCTATAAGTCCAAGCACACTCTAATTACTACTGTTAAAAGACTGATCACATCTATAATCGATTCTTCCCTCTCCCCTTTTCTACCCCCATATCTGTCCCTTCCACATTCCTTTGACCCTGGTTCCAGCTCTAAATTCTCCATACCATATCACTATATATATTTTTATATTAGGTTTTATTTGTGTTTCGTGCACCTGATATGTATATTTCTTTACTTTTATGAAAAATTATGTCGTACCCAAAACTAGCTGCATCTTCTGTTCCAAACATATACTACTGTCAATGCTACCTGCTGATACTTTGTATATACTGTATTATTGTATCTCACTTTATATGTATTGTTATTATTTTCTTGTGTGTTGCATACCATGTATATTGTCCCTTGTTCCTTGTTAACAAACCCAGTCCACCTCGAAAATGAGCTTGCTCAATGGTGATCGCCTGGTTAAATAAAGACTTTGATTGATTGATTGATTGATTGAAAGAAAACAATTACATGCACATCAACCCAGAATTTGTAATCCGGAGCCGGGTGGCTCACTTCGTGATAATAAACCCAAACAAGTAAATCAGATGACACACAATGATTGCAGCTTTGTTGCAAGGAGCCACTCGGTTTAGTACTCATGCTACCCAGACCATGAGGCAGGACTGATGAAATGAAGACCTCTGGATGGTGTTCTGGTTTGCCAGGGGAAGCAGGGCCCATACGACTCACCGCGGTGGTCACTACCTGTTTGATAGCGTTGAGCTGGGAGCCGAATCCCCGAGTGGGTCTTTCATTGGAAATGTCTCCGAGATGGGAGCGGCAGTCAAGGCTGAGATGGCAGGGCCCAGACCAGAACACGCAGTTTGGATTTAGTCTGTGTGAGTGCTGGAGCAACTTCCAGCTAGCATAACACACTTCAAGGTGGGGAACCAAATTGCGACCCACACAGCACATTCAGCACACTTATAAGCAACACAACTCTTAGTCACGGTTTGGGTAAAGTCTGGTTGCAATTTAGCAGAAGTTTGGGGCAAACCTTTCAATCTGTGACTTACTTCAGTACCTGGCAGGCCAGTCACTTCTGGAGCAAGTCTTCGGTCCCAAATTCAGGCAGTGATCACTCTCTCTTTCTCTTTAAGCTTCAGATCTCAAACAAAGGAATTAGATTTACATCCAACTTTGACAGTCACAGGATTTCTCACTGGAAGATGTGACAGGCAGGCCAGCACAGCCTTCCTGCCGATTCTCCTGGGCTCCTACGCAGGAGCAGCTGCTCGATGGCTCGAGCTCTTCACTCTCCAAACTCCAGCTCACAACTGACTCTGCTGTATGCAGTTCTGGGGATTTCCTCTGAGACCGAAAAGGTTTGGTTGGCTGAGGGAACTGTCTGTCACAGCAAGGGCTCCCCCTCCAGGTCCATTTGGGCACCAAATCTTAAAAACTACAATTCCTACAGATTTCAATCCTACAAGATCTCTATCAAAAAAAATCAATCAAAATCTTTATTTATTCAGGTGAACATCATTGAGCAAAGCTCATTTACAAGATGGACCTGAGTGGTCATACAAATGAGGATACAAGTATTATTACATAGACAAGAATAGAATAAATAGCAATACAATGGCATGAAATGATTATATACAACAATTTACATATATACAAGTAACAATAGAACCATTTAGCCTGTAGGAAAAAAAGAGGACAAAGGGTATAGCAGTCCTAAAATATAAGTTATATGGTCTAAACTAGTTTTTAAGTGAATATAATAGGACAGTCTCTAGGGACAGTCTTCATTTTAGGTCCCCTGAGGTTCAATTGATCCAACTCTGGCAGCCCAGAATCAAAATGGTGGCTCTTATGCAAAAAGTCCAAGCTGCAAGAGAAGGCAGGTTAAACAAACTTTTATACTATTATTAATAAGGCAGATAAACAATAAATGAACACAGTTCCTAACAGAGCTCCCTCTGCTCATATAGCGACTGCAGAATGGAGCAGAAATATCACTCACCTGGCCGGTCACGGACCCTAAACTACTCGGACCCAGCCCAGACTAATTTCTAACACAGCATAATGACTGTCTTAAAGAGACAGGCACAGAGGCTTTCCACAGCACCCTCATGCAGACACATACAGCTACTGCAGACACAGGACACCATCCTGACAGTGAACATTAGGCGGCCCAGGAAGACATCTTAGTAAACCCTAATTTGTAGGGGGGTTACATTTATGCTCTGTGCTTCTTGACTCAGTCACTGAAGCTCATGTATGAATGAATATTCATGGCCCTACCCCATCTCTTTGTTTTCTAAAAGGAGGAGGCAAGCTGTGGTCAGAGAGCCTTGGGGATTTGGTGCATTTTGGAGTAACAGCAGGATCTTAGAAAGGAAGAGAGGGAGAATTCCTTAAAAACCCTTGCTTCTCCTCACTCCTCCAGGGGTGGGAAGGTGTTCTCCACTGAACATCACCAGGAGGGTCATCTTGTAACCTTGGCCCTAGGAGGCATACCAACAATTCCAACCATTTTCTCTTCTTCTTTCCCTTTTACTCTACTTTTATTAATGTTAATAAAGGAATAATGCATGACAGGGTGTGTGTGTCGTGCTGGGATAATGTCACGCCTCAGGTGGTTGGACACGAGGCCGCAGGCCGAGTGCATCCAACACCTGCGAAGTGACGTTATCCCAGCACGACACACAACCTGGAGTGCATTATTCCCATTATAAATGGCTAATCTTTAAATACAAGGGTGAAATAGAAGTATTTTTAAAACATTGTTTTACTTGATTTTTGTGAGTGGATGTATACTTATATAAAAAGAAGTTCCCTTTTTGGGTTTATCCTCTAGGTGGAGCTGTGTAGGTAGTAGGTGGAGTTTTTGTGCTTGCCTGTCCTATTTGTGTTTTGTTTCCTTTGGTCTCCCCACCCCTGTGTCCTGGTTGTGGTTGTCCTTTACAATTTACTGTTGTATTTAAATGCTCTTCTTGGACATTATCACAGTGTGATCAATTTTATTTAGACAGCGACCACTGTTTGTACTTTCTGCCCCATTATTGCTGCTACCGACCATTCCTTGCTGCTGGTGTCAGAATGTCTGGGAAAGGAAAGAAAAGAACAAGGTATGGAGGTGGTAGGGAGAATGGTTTTGGACCATGTTTAACTGGAACTAGTATAGCGCAGTGGTTTAAGACTCTGAGCTGCAAATCTGGAGACCTGGGTTTGAATCCCACAGCCCCCACTTGCATACTCTGTGATCCTGAGCAAATCCCTTAACTTCCCTGTGCTCCCAGGTTGCACCTATAAACAAGCTTTCAGCTTAGTGTAACACTCCTGGTTAAACAGTTAAAAAAAAAAAAAAGAACTTTAAAAAAAAATTAGAAAAACTTGAAAGTGATCTGAGCAGTGCATGAGCATTATCACAACAGCTGTGTGCTGACTGTTCAAAGACTCGCTAGCTCACTCTCTGCATTTACTCAGTCGGTTTGGTTTGAATCACAGGCATCGTGGTGTTGGTTTTCTTTTCCTTTTTTTTTGAAACTAGGAGCAGAGTTAAGAAACTAGGAGGAGAGTTTTTTTTTTTTTTCACAGAAACTGGGAGGAGACTTAAACAATGGAGCAGGAAGTGAAGCTGATCGTGGTGTCAGCGGGAAGGGCAATGGGGAAGCTGATTGCAGTCTCACTTTGTTTTATTGTTTTGTTCAAAAAAGGAAAACAAATGGAACGGGAGAGCACTGAGGGGATTTTGTTTCATGTTGATCACAGAACCCATATGCTGCGTTGTTTTGGGTTAATTTGGGGCAGTGGGAGGGAGTGTTTTTTGTAAAGAAACTAACTACTGGCAGGGAGTACTGGCAGCCTCGATTGCAGACATGTGGAGTGATTTTCTTTTTACATTGGATATAGTCTGCTGTGTGGTTGGACTAGATCTGTGATGTTATGCTGGGATAACATCATGGGTCCAGACCCAGATGGACCAGTCAGAACCCAGGATTTGTTCTTTTCATTGTATAATAGTGTTTTATGTGACAGATTATAATTACTGCATTCATGTTATTGGTGTTGTAATATGTGTGTTATGATTGTGTATTATATATTGACTTTCTATAATCAATAGTGTACGTAACTATTTTTGTATGAACAAGTTCTGGGTGTCCAGTGTAAATGGGCTTTCCTCAATGGATTTTTCCCACAAATAAACTTAAAACTTAAAAACTGAAAGGCACCAGGGAGAAATGGTGGGCCTCTTCTCAAAGGAGGTAGCCAGCTCCATGTGGAACCATCCATTCTCAGTTAGGAATGCGAGAGAGAGAGAGCATTGTGTGAGTCCACCTCCAGCAGAAGCTCTAGAAGGCATAAATGGTACCATAGTAAGTAGATCATCTCTGTAGATCACCTCTGTGTAACTGTGTATGTAACTGTTACAGGATGAGATGCCTGGCTGGAGTTGGGGCCAGTAAAAGTCACACTAAGGTTGGGCTGGGTGACGGAGGCTGTTGTGAAAAAAGGTCACTAGGATCTGGCAAATGGGATGTGGGAAGGCGTATGCAACTAGAACTACTGTTTAGTTAGTAAGCAATAAGACATGATGAGGTGGCGGTTGTCATGGGTTAATGTATGTCCAGGTGCAAAGTGAGGCATGAGGTGTTTGCACTGAGTGCCTTCAGCACCTGGAAGTGCATTAACCCATAACAACCACCACCTCGGAGTGTCTTATTGCACTTATAAAATGGGTTCCCATGCAAAACTAATAAGAGAAACAATTAAAATATGAAAGGGGAAACAATTCTATATTACTCACTATTGTGCAGTACAAATGAAAAAATAAGAGTAGTCCCTGCAGGTTCTGTCACTATGTAGCACTGTTGCAATAGTGAGCAGTTGTTTTTTTACAACGTGGAGTTATGCATGTAAGTTAACAACGTAAATTTCCAACGTGGTTGCTATAAGGTATTTATATCAGCGGGAGCTCACCGCAACAAAAATGTTAATTTTTAATGTAATAGTTTTAGCAGGGGAAAGGATCGTAACTGATGCCGAACCCTCGGATCCCTTCCAACTTCCTCAAGAGCCCGCTCTTAGAGGAAAATGAAAGCAGTTGCTTAACTAGTAGGGTCCCTACTAGTTAAGCGTCTACTTTAATATTTCTCTAAGACTGTTTAAAATTACTAAAAACCGGCTTTAAAAACAGCCCCCATAGACTTATATGGGGCTCGCCCCCGTGCTCTCCCTGGCCACATGTCACAAATTCTGGAGTGTGCGGGGGCAGAGTTAGGGGTAAGCGGGTCTCATGAGGAAGTTGGAAAAGATCGTTGGCTGAGGTTCGACGCGCAGTTACGATCCTTCCACTGCTAAACTATTACTTAAAAATTTAAATTTTTGTAGCGTGAGCTCAGATGATATAAGGTATTGGGCTATGAAGCCCAATACCTTATATCGGACACTTCCTTTCAAGATCATTCTGAATTAAATAAATGCTTCTTGGTTTGGCTGCTTTTTTTATGTATATGTTATTTTTGTCTCCCCCCCACTTTTTCTGTGGCTTTTTTTGTTGTTGTTTTATAATTTGTTTAATGGTATCAGCTTTAGAGGTTGAGTAGTTTAGCTTTTTTGTGACACTGAACTTGGACACAGAGGAGTTTTTTAGAGAGAGGTGAAGAATGCTCCGTGCTTGTGACTATTTCGTGTCAGCAGGATAGAGTGCATGATGCTTCCGACAGTGCGCAAGCAAGAGCGAGAGTCACCGTGGCTGAGTTTAGTAAAAGGTGGAGTCTAATGCTGCGTGCTGCCTTGGTAACAGCACAGAGGCAGTATGTGCACCCTAAGTAGTGCTGGTTGTAACTGGCACTACAAACGGTAAATAAATTGAATGTTTTCATTTTCACAAATGCAGGCTGATTTGGCTGGGTGGTGTGGAGTTTTTAAAAATGCTGCGATATGTAATATTTTTAGCATTATGGCATCTTGGGGTGTTAAGCTGTTAAACCTTACAAACAGGGCTGACAGAAATCTTTTCTCAAAAAATTTCTGGTGGGCATGGATATAAAGGTGTGCTGCATCCTGGATGCCAAAAGAGTTCCTGACCTGGTGGTTATCTGCTCATAAGGCACTGGGTTATGATTCCTCTTGACCAATCAGGATGCAGCATTTTTAGTACCCATTTTATAAAGAACCATAAGTAGATTCTAGTATTTATTGTAATGCCACAACCAAATGCCACCACTTGGCACAAATTGTAAGCATAGCCATGTGTAGCCACCTAGGGTAGTGTCTCGCCCTCCCTGGAGAGAGTACCACTGCACTCCCATCTTGTGGTAAGTAGCACCCATGGGAACCTGTAGTGGGAGATAGACCTAAAAAAAACCCTCCCTAATGAACTCACTTGATCCCAGTGTAACCCCTCTGCAAATGGGGGTTCCCGATAAGTCTTCCTTGAGCTTGTCTAAATGCTCACTGCCAAGCTGGTGTCCTGCGTTTTTGCAGTTTAAATGTGATTGCCAGAGAGTGCCTATATAGCCTCTGTGTACAGTCTCTTTAAGAGCTGCCTGGATTACAGTCATAATTAATTTAAAAGGGAGCTCTGTTAGAAGATGTGCTTGTTTGCTGATCACTTGCTAGAGTAGCAATAATATTGCAGTTTGTTCTAACCTGCCTTCTTTGCAGCATGGACAGTTTTGTTTGTTTCTATCATCTTGGTCCTGGACTGCTGAAATAGGCAAATCAGTACATCTGGGACTCTAAAATGGAGCTTGCCTACACGGGCTTGGTGGGGTCAAAACTTGTAGGAATTGTAGTTTTGGGCTTTTTGTGCCTAAAATAACCTGGAGGGGGAGCCCTTGTTGTGATTGACAGACAGATCAGCCAACCGAACCTTTTGGATCTTGAGGAAGTCCCAAACTGCTTGCAGTTTCAGTTAGATCTAAGTTAGGAAGGGAAGAAGTAACAGCTCGAGGGAGTTCGAGCAGCAGTCTATAGTGGATTCACACGGGAGAACTATGGAAAAGCCTGAGTTTTGGCCTGCATGCCTGCCTGCTGTCCCTAAGAGGGAACTTGTGCCTTTTTTGGACTGAATCCGAACTTGGAGAGGAAAGTAAGCCACTGAATTGTGACCAGGCTCCTACCTGAAGAAGACCGAAGATTTGCTGAATGCGATCGGCCTGTCTGGACTTCCAACCACCTCTGAGCTCCCGGATTGTGCAAAGACTCTGTAATTGCTACCGGAGAGACTTTTGCCTGGTACAGTAGAATTTCCTTAAATGTGAATGTGTTGTGTGCTGCTAGTAGGTTGCGATTTGGTTCCCCACTGTGGTTTGAACTGTATTCTGCTTGCTGGAAGCCACATCCAGCCCCATGGACTGAATCCAAAATCATCTCCATTGGGCCTGGGCCTTGCCACACTGGCCCAGCCTGACTACCCGCTGCACAGAGAAAGCCATCGACAAGAGACCTGCCTGGGGATCAGCCCCCTGCTCAACACTTGAACAGGAATGATGCCTCGGTGATTCGTGTGGGCCCCGCTTCTCTGGTCCTCAAGCTCAACAACCTGCAGTCTCAATTTTGTCCTGCCTGTGTCCAGTATTGGGTATCATGAGTAAACATCAGGTAGCTCCCTGCAACAACAGCTAAATCTAAAGTGTTGTCATCTGATTGTCTTGTTGCTTTTTCTTTCACGAACTGAGCCCTCCCAGCTCCGGATTACAAGTAGTGTGTGCTGTGCATGTTGCTTTCTTCCATCACAGGGCCCCAACCAGCTGCAACGTTCCTGGCTAGCCCACTATTTTTCTACCTGGATACCCAGAGTGTATGACTACGTGGGGACTTAAAGTGCAGGCATAACTGTTTTATTAATATAGCCTTTAAGTCAATCAACCTGATTACGCCCCTTCCTTGATAAAGTCCCCTGAATAAATCAGATCTGACTTTTTTTTGCTGCATTTAACTTGACTGTGGTTCCAGTTTGTGCCAAGAGTACTGTACTGTTGCTATTTACTGTGCATAACCTTGTTTTACAGGGGATCCCCAGGGTCGAGCCAGAGGAACCAGCCCTGGTGGTAAGTGCAAACAGTGTGGGTACTGGTATGGTGCACAAGGGGTACTGTGATGGGGGTTACAGTGTCCCAGAGGGCTGTGCCCAGGATACTTTGACCACTACTAACCCTGACCTCCTGGTGGAGGCACCCGTTTCAGAACTCAGGCCCCTTAAACTGCTACTAGCCACGCATGCAGGGGTAGTAACCCTTGGGATAGAGCCACCTAGGGGTTACACCAGCTCCTGGGATATACATTCTGTCTGTGAGTGGTCTCTCGTTTCATGGTGTCCCTGTTGTGTCTGATGTTGTGAGTCCCTGTTTCCCAGGCTGGAGGTGGTGTGGTTAGAGGGACTCGTTTCTGGTATAAGCAGACTCTCCCTGGATGAAATGTACCATCATATGGTCCTTGACACAGGGAGGGATATAGTTGAAAGAAGTAAAATTGGTCTATGATTAGAGACACCGTGGTCAATTCCTAATGTAAAGATGGATCTCTCTGACAACTTTTCGTATTACTGGAGACTGACCTGAAGGTAAAGAAAGATGGAATAACTTCAGCCAAAGAACCACAGAGTATTTCTGTACCAATTTTATTTATTGAAACGTTTCACCAGGAAAGGCACACTGAACAACAAGTCGCTCATCTCACGGTGTGTCCTGGGGGAAAGGGTAGTGGAAATACATGCATGCATACAACTGCAAACAATAATACAACAACATTGGCAGCGGTGAACAGCAAATAACAGAAAGAACATATTTGAGTACAGAATATGAGTACAATTGTTTACAGAGGTCACAATGGACAGGTCAAGTGCATTACATTAGGATAACACCTTAAATTCATGATGATGATACCATTTAACCAGAAAGGAAGCGGTGGATAGGGAGCAACAGCAGTGGTGGAAATGTAGCGAGGCCGGGAGGAGAGCAGATGAATAGGAATCAAGTTTATTTATTTTTATTTTATTTATTTAGATTTTGTCGACCGGGTAAGTGCACTAGACAAATCCTGCCTATTTTCAGGCATGACCTGGGGGAAGGGGATACAGATGAATGCCAGCTGACCTTGAACTAGATTAAGCTGTTGGTGGTATTTTTAGTGAATGAGGGAAATTTGGCCAGGACACAAGGGAAATTCCCCTACTCTTTTCGATAAGTGCCATGGAATCTTTAACATCCACCTGAACTACCAACAATCCAGGCAGATGGGACCTCGGTTTAACGTCTCATCCGAAAGATGGATAGACGGATAGAAATATTGAAATTGTAGATTGATAGGAATTTTCAAAAGTGAGGACTTTTTACCAGTAGCTTTAGAAATATTATTTTCTCCTTCAACAGTTTCAAAACCTTTAAAGTCAGAATTTTCCTAAACTTAAATTTAACATCAGTATTAGAGTTTATAGTAATTAGGTTTTCATGTTGCTTATACAGTATGTGAGGCCTGTAGAATTTGCTACATTATCAAAAATAAGATTCAACTTGTATTCAATAGTAATTGAACAAATCAGTAATATTTCTACTGTCTGTCTATGTACATAATGTAGCAGCATTCTAGCTGGGGTGTTCAAATGTCCTTGTTTGTCCTTGCAAAAAGGTTTTTCCTGGAACAAATCAGTGCCTGAAGCAAACTACTGGTATATTGGAACATGCCCGGAGCCCGTAGCGGGTGCTAACAGCAAGTTCAAGTATACTGCGTACAAATGAGTCAGGCACTGTTCTGTTTGCTCTCCCAAATCACAACTTGCTGAAGGCCACAGGAGTCGTGTGGCCAGTAGAGCTCTATAGGGCTGACAGAGCAAAGGAGTCTTTGAGGTCGCAAATGATGAATGCTTATGTAGAGCAATTTGGTATATTCAAATGTCCCCGTGCAAGTTACCTTGTTATGGGGTCATTTTCATCTTATTATGGCCAGGAGCTAGCATTGCTTGTGCCACCCCTGGATCCACTGTATGTGCAGTTCACAACATTTCCTGGCAGTCTTATGGTCCCCCCAATCATCTGTCTGTGCAATTCACAATATTCCCTGGCATTCTAGTGGTCCCCCCACCTCCAATCACCTATCTGTTCAGTTCTTTTTTTTTTCCAAGCCTGTTGCCTTGCCCACAAACAAGGACCTCCTCCAACGCCACCATCCTGTCCACTGAAGGTTTCCTACCTGAATGCAAGAGCTCCAGATGACCTGAGACACACCACAGGCTCAGAGTCTCCCAGCTTGCCGCAGGGTTGCCTTCTGCGACTCCACCACTCAGTCCAGTCTGTTCCATGGTGGAGATGAAGTCCGAAGCCACCCTCAGGATCATGTACTGTAGCACAGGCCTGGTGCTGGACATGTGGGCAGTGTGAGGCTTCATCTGCTTGGTCAATAACTTTTTTCCCTCTTCTCTCTGGTGCTGCCTGTGTAATGACACCCAGGCACATCTGCGAGTGCTCTGGCAAGTAATGTGTCAGTGTCTCATAGCACCACCCCACTGTGGAGCCAGTGTATGCAGCCATCTAGCCTCTAGTAGATGGCAGTCATGCACTGAATGCTTGAACCCCACACCCTCTGTTGGAGGAAAGCAATCCCTAAGATGCTCATTCCTTTTCCTCCCCGGCAGGTCATCCATCCGATGACTGTGACTCATTCCTGAACCCAGGTCATTGGTGTCATAAGCTGTAGCACTACCACTGTCCTGGTGGGCAGGCAACGTCTGTTCAGTCCACAGTATTCCTTGGCAGTCTAGTGGTCCCCCTTGTAGCCCATTCATGCAGTTCAGAACCTTTCTGGGCTGCCTCGTGGTCCCCAACCTCCCAAATGCTGCTATCTGTATAGAAACTGCTCTACTCCTCTACCCAATCACTGATATCAGTAATAATTGCAATGTTCACCCTATCCCCGAATGCCCCACCGTAGACAACACCCAACCTCTGTTGACCCGTAATAAGTACGATGAGGGAAAGAACGAGGACAAAAATGGCGACAACTACAGAGACGGTGACTGGGGATTCCCCCCCTTCCTAAGTTGCACCCCCTCGGAGTTGGAATATTAAGTAAGGGGGTTGGGGGCAATGCCCCTCCCTGCAGGGGGTGTGGGGGGTTTCGCCACAGATACAAACATCGCCGTATCTGCAGTCACCTAAGTTCCCTCACTGTAATCATGTGTCGCCATTATTATTTCATTCATTTGACATGGTACCCAACCTGCTGGTAATTCAGTGACCTCCCCACCTCCTGACCTGTGAGGCAACCTGCCCTTCAGTGATGGTTGGCACTGCACCTCCTCTGATCAATACTGCCAGTCACCAGTGACCGCACAGACCAGTGCACAGTATTGTACTGTATCTCTTGCAAGGGTGAGTCTCAGCAGGGTGAACATTAAGAGAAACCACTGTACACAAATATTTTTTATGTTCATTTTACTTTCTTCAAAGCGCACCATCACCCCTCCTCTGACTTTGGCTGCACTCATCTGTTTGTCTCCAGAGTTGTTAATGATTAATAGCAGGAGGTACTTCCTCCTACACTAGGTGATGGCAAGTCAGTCCACTCCATTCTGAATCTTTCAGGTGGCAGTGTCAGTCAGTCTACAAAAAACATTTTAAAAACTGTCCAAGATAAACAGGGATCACAGTACGTAAAGAGAATGTCTGTCTTGCTTGGCTAGCATGATAGACGAGGTGACTTCCTGTATGGCTAAGGATTTTTCCTGATTTTATTTCTGGGTTTGGGGAATGGATTTTATGGGGACAGTGTTCCTTTATTTTTTTTCCCTTTCTGTATTCTGTTAATCTCCATTTTTTCCCCTGGTTGGTTACCAGAATCTCCTACAGTAGTCCTCTAGACCTGATGCTCACATAGGAAAGCCTCAGCCATGTCTGGCAACCAGACTTACTCCTGGTGCCCATGTTTTGCTCATTCAGACACTTTCTAGTCCTCCACTTGATCTCTGTGCTGTTGGGCTGAGCAAACTCCACAGTGATCATTTGCTTCTTTGCTTAAAGGGAAAGTCCCCACAACCTATTTTTATGTTTGCTTGCGCATGCGCAAGAAACATGATGTGACAGCTTAGGAGAGAAGCGGGTTGTGGAGGTGTGGCACTATGGCAGCCATCGCTGACACTGCATTTGTGGGCTTGGCACTGTTCACCCAATGCAGGCCCAGTGTCCTAATGACACTGGTTCTGCATAAGTGCCACCAAGTTGAAACTATTTGGCCGCTGCAATGAGGGGCCACCTCGTCATTGCAGCATTAGCCATTCTGCTGCAATGAGGGAGCGACCAGTCATTGCAGGGTGGTACCTTGCCTGGTACAACATGTCCCTAAACATGGCAGCCGAGGGAAAACTGACTGACTGGGGTGCCCAATCCCCCTGTCAGCATGCCCCTAGTCCAGTTAATTTGCCAATGGGGAGCCCACTCCCCGTTAGCATAATGCCCCCCCATTTGTTGTGTGCTGAGGGAGGGTGCCCAATCCCCCTCGGCATCATGCTCCTACCAAACAGTCATTCTTTGCCGACAGGCAGACCAGTCTCCGTCGGCTTAAGTCCCCCCCACCCCAAAAAGGCAGGTGGCACACTGGGAGTCCACCCCAGTGTGCTGAAAAGAAGCCTGAAAAAAAAAAAAACCTTCCGGCGATGTCTTTTTTTTTTTTCTGTCCCTGAAAGAAAGGAAACAGTCTCATGCCAGTCGGGTCCCCTTCCCCAACCCGCACCCACCCACTGTGCACCCTACCTCCCCACACCCCCTCACCCCATACTTGCCTCCAGAGCCTGCGCGACAATCTTCGGTGGACTGGGAACACGTCTGCACTCTTCAAAGCCGACCGCGAACTGAAGAAATGCTGGTAAGCTGTATAATGGTATAAATAGGGGTTTTCAACTTTGGTGCATATCTCAGGCATTTGGGGGAATTTTGGCACCAAATTTTCAACATGAGGTTATTGGGACCTTCCTCATGAATTCAGTCACTGTCATGGCGTTATTTGGTCCTGAAAAGTGATTTTGCGGTCACTGCGTGGAATCGCCTTTCGGGACTGATTAACAAAACGACAGTGCCACTGTTCATGAGGTGGGCTCTCAAAAAGCCTATGTTGCAAATTTGAGTGAAAAAATCCCAAGTGTGTTTACGAGCATGTGTTGCGCGGTTTCCATGCACACTCGTAACTTCGCAAATTTGTAATATTGTCACTCCAGATTTTCAACATTGCCATTTTTGCACACTTCCTTTTGAACAGTACAGCTGTCATTTTTCACATCCTGGCCGAAATGTGTTTTCACACCTCCGGCGCAGAATTGTGTGGTTGCTGTGGGAAATCAGTGTTCAGGACACATTAAGAAAATCACAGTGACATTGTTCACGAGCAGAAATCCTAAAATGCCTATGTTGAAAATTTGGTGATGGAAGTCCATAAAATGACTGTGTTACAAGCGTGTGTTGTGCAGTTTCCACGCACCAATATAACTTCACAAATTTGTAATATTTTCACTCCAAATTTTCAACATTGGCATTTTTTCATACTTCCTTATGAACAGTACAGCTGTCATTTTTCACAACCTGGCCAAAATGTTTTTTCGCACTTCCGGCGCCGAAAATTACTGTGTTACGAGTGTGCATTGTGCAGTTTCCATGCACCCTCGTAACTTCGCAAATTTGTAGTATTTTCACTCCAGATGTTCAACATTTGCATTTTTTTCAGACCTCCTTATGAACAGTACAGCTGTAGTTTTTCACATCCTGGCCAAAATGTGTTTTTTGCACTTCCGGCACACAATAGCGCAGTCACTGTGAGAAGTCAGTGTTCGGGACAGATTAAAAAAAAATCACAGTGACACTGTTCATGAGCAGAGGTGCTAAAATGCCTACTGTATGTTGAAAATTAAGTGACAAAAGTTCATAAAATGACTGTGTTACGAGCGTATGTTGCACAATTTCCATGTACCCTTGTAATTTCACGCATTTGCAAAATTTTCACTCCAGATTTTCAACATTGGCATTTTCTCACACCTCATCATGAACAGTACAGCTGTCATTTTTCATATCCTGCCAGAAATATGTGTTTACATATCTGGCGCAGAATAGCGCGGTCGCTGTAAGAAATCAATGTTCGGGACAGATTAAGAAAATAATTGTGACAATGTTCATGAGCAGAGGCCACAAAATGCCTATGCTGAGAATTTGGTGAAATAATTCCACTAAATGACTGTGTTACGTGCATGCGTTGCACAGTTTCCACGCATGCTCGGAAGTGCAAGCATTTTTAGTATTTCCACTACAAATTTTCAACATTGCCATCTCCTCACATCTCCCTATGGATGGTACAGCTGTCATTCTTCACATCCTATCCGATCTGTGTTTTCATACATCTGGCACCCAATGGCACGGTCTCTGTGGGAACTCAAAGTTCGGGACACATTAACAAAATCACACTGCCACTCTTCATGAGAAGAGGTCCCAAATGGGGTGACAAAAAGGCCATGTTGAAAATTTGTAGTGCAAATACCAACAAATGCTCGTGGTGTTAGGGTTTCTAACCAGAACTTCCCACCCTGTACAGACTGACAGGCATCAGGGGTGTGCCTTTGGATTGCCGACTGTAATACTCATGCTATCCCAACCCTACTCCCCAGCCAGTGACAGGTATCGAGGTGTGCCTTGGACTGTTTAGCCCCAGAGTTCATCCCATTCTCCTATACTACACTCATTTCAGCATATGTCCTTATGGAATGGGGTGACTGTAAAGCCGAACACCCCAAGACACACCTCAACATGAGTCGGTGTCTGCAGGATAGGATGAGGTGATGTGGCATGAACGTCATGGGTGACGACCCAAACGCATACCCCAATGCCTAGCCATCTCTGCAGGGTGGAGGTGGGGTTGGCATGAAGTTCAATATTTCACTGCCATTGTTATTCTGCATCTGTCTAACTCTTGCATTTCCAGTGCTAATACCAGCAAGCAAACATTCGCCATTGACAAATGCTTGATTGTATAGCGGGTCCATGCCAGACAGTGGCATCAAAGCGGCTACTAAGGGAATCCCAGAAATGAAACAGCCATTGTTTACTAGTGAAAGGGTTCTGAAAGGGCTGTCTGCCCTTAAGCTAGATAAGGCCCCAGGGCCAGATGGGTTGCATCTGAGGATACTCAGGGAATTAGCAGCGGAGCTGGCTGAACCACTGGTATGTCTGTTCAACAGCTCACTTAGGTCTGGGGAAGTTCCAAGGGATTGGAGGTGGCAGACAGTGTACCGCTTCATGGGGGGGAATAAGCAGCAATTGAGGAGCTACAGGCCTATCAGTCTAATCTCTCTAGTAGGGAAACTGATGGAGTCACTGATCAAAGAGGACTTCATAGACTACCTAGAGAGCAACAGGCTCCGGGATAGTAAACAGCATGGTTTCGTGGCAGGGAGATCTTGTCAGACTAACCTGATAGTTTTCTTTGACTGGGTGACAAAGGAATTATACAAGGGCTACACTGTGGATATGCTGTACTTTGACTTCAGCAAGGCTTTCGACTCTGTACCTCATAAACGATTTCTTAAGAAGATGGAAAACCTGGGTGCAGCTAAACCCATAGTGAACTGGGTGGGTAACTGGCTAGAGGGGAGGCAGCAGAGGATGGTGGTCAGTGGGGTTAAATCAGAGGAGAGGGAGGTTATGAGCAGGGTTCCACAGGGATCGGTCCTGGGTCAAGTCCTCTTCAACATGTTCATTAGTGACAATGGAGACAGAATCCAGGGTAGGCTGTGTCTCTTTGCAGATGACACAAAACTGTGTGGGACGGCAGATACTGTCAAGGGAATAAGGGAAATGCAGAGAGATCTACAAATGCTATAGGGATGACAAAGGTCTGGCAGTTAAAGTTCAGTGCTAGAAAGTGTAAGGTAATGCACCTCGGAGGGGAAAAAGAACCCCAAGACAGAGTACTGGATGGGAAGAGAGAGACTCATCACTACAGCTGAGGAACGGGATCTGGGAGCTATCATTAGCAACTCACTTAAGCAATTGAGTCATTGCAACAAAACCTATAGCAAGGCTAACAGGATGCTGGGATGTATGGGGAGGGGTACTGATAGCAGAAGAAAGGAGGTAATACTTCCCGCACTACAGATCCCTGGTGAGGCCTCACCTAGAGTACTGCACCCAGTTCTGGAGTCCTCACCTCAGAAAGGATACAGATAGGTTAGAAACAGTGCAGCACAGAGTAACAAAAATGATTCAGGGCCAGCAGGGCAGATCCTATGAGGAGTGCCTCAAGGCACTAAATATGTACTCATTAGAGACCAGAAGGGAGTGGGGAGATATGATAGAGGCGTTCAAGTTCCTTAAAGGAATTAATATAGTGAACTGCGGGGAACTATTTAGCCTGAATACCAATTCACAGTCACGTGGACACAAATGGAAATTAACAGGAGGTAGGTTTAGGAGGATGTGAGGAAGTACTACTTTATGGAAAGGGCGGTGCGAAAACAGTCAGGGGATTCAAGCAGGGCTGGGACATAATGAAGGGAATGGTGGTTACTGGGGGCAACAGGACCAAGAAGGATAATAGAGATTGGAAGGGGAGGAACAGTAGGTTCCAGGGATTATAGGGAACTTGGGACCTCTGGTCCTTTTCTGCTGTCATTGTCTATGTTTCTATGTTCTATGTATACCTGTGTAGTTTGTCAACATGAACAATAATTCCCTTTCTTGCTTCCCTCTAATTTCATCCTAATTTAAATATAAATGAGGTTGTTTCACTCTGTTCTGCCCTGGTGTGAAAACCTGTTTGTCTCCATTTCAAATTTCATGACCCCAATCATGCAAGGCATTTGGGAGTTGATGATGCGTACCTGCACAAGCCAGCAGACGTTGTACTCTCATTCATCTGTTACATATCTTGTGAAATCCCTGTATTCTCTGAAAGCATTTTTATGTTCGTTGTGCGCGCAAGCTCTGATGAACATGTTGATATGAGAGTTGCTAGAGAGGGGTGTGAGGGATGCGAGTCCAATAGAGAGCGGTGCTCTAGGGGCTGGTCTGTGGTAGGTGAATCAGCAGGCAGTGTCCTTATGACATTTTCTGAGGGGGCTGGTCTGGGCAAGTTTTTCAAATGACAGAGCCGACGCAGTAGCAGCGTGGCTCGGTCCTTTGAGGGTCAGGCTCCTCCGCTGCCTCCCACAGAGTGCTGTCCTCCTTGCTCCCTCCCAGCAAATACAACCCTCCACTGCAAACTGTCCTTCCCACTCCCGTCCCAGCCCCCAGTAACAAATAAAACCCTCCTGCTCCCTCCCACTGTGAGCTGTCCACCCTGCACTCTCCGGTACTGAGCCATGCTGACATCAGAGTGCCCAATCCCCATGTCGGCATGTCCCCCACCCCACTGTTGTGGCGCACTGGGAGCCCACCCCAGTGTGCCAAGTTATTTTTACTTTTTTATTGTATAAGCTTTCTGACACAGGGATGCCCACTCCCGGTGATGGAGGCCCCCCCACTCCACTTTCACTGCCGATATCAGGGTGTCTAGTCCCCGTGTCGGCCTTGTACCCCCAACTCATGTGGCACCCTGGGAGCCCACCCCAGTGTGTCCAAAATAAATTTTGTTTACACCTGTAAAGAAAGAAAACCGTCCGCCCAGTGTCTATTTTTTTTTAACCCTGCAAAACAGAAAACGGTCCCTCGTGGTCTCCCCAGTTCCCCTTCCCCACCCCCATCCTCTCACTGAGTACCCTCCTCCATGCACCCCACCTTACCCTATACTTACCTTTGGAGGTCAGGTGCTGTCATTTTCTCTGGATCAAGTCACTTCTGCACTTTTTAAAGCCATCTGGCAAACTGAAGAATGAAGGTAAGAGCTGTGTAATGGAAGTCAATGGGGGGTTCAACTTATGTTGCTATCTCAACCATTTTTAGGAATTTTGGCCCTAAATTTTCAACATGGGGTTCTTGGGAGACCACCTCATGAGCATGTCACTGTCATTTCGTTACTTGGTCCCGAAAGGTGATTTCGTGGTCACTGCACAGAATCACCTTTTGAGACTGATTAACGAAATGACAGTGCCACTGTTCATGAGGTGGGGTCTCAAAAAACCCATGTTGCAAATTTGGTGAAAAAATTTCAAAAAATGACTGCATTACGAGCGAGTGTGGCGCAGTTTCTTTGCACGCACGTAGCCTTGCCAATTTTTAATATTTTCACTCCAGATTTTCAATATTGCCATTTTTTCACATCTCCTTATGAACAGTACAGCTGTCATTTTCCACATCCTGCCCAAAACATGTTTTCGCACCAGTGGCGCTGAATGGTGCGGTTGGTGTGCGAAATCAACTTTTGGGATGGAGTAACAAAATCACAGTGCCACTGTTCATGAGGGGAGGTTCCAAAAAGGCCATGTTGAAAATTTAGTAAGAAAATTCCACAAAATGCCTGCATTATGAGTGTGCGTTGTGCAGTTTCTACGCACCCTTGTACCTTTGCCAATTTTTAATATTTTTACTCCAGATTTTCAACATTGCCATTTTTTTCCCACCTCCTTATGAACAGTACAGCTGTCATTTTTTGCGTCCTGCCCGAAATGTGTGTTTGCACCTGTGGCGCAGAATGGCATGGTTGCTCTGCGAAATCACGTTTCGGGACGAGTGAACAAAATGACAGTGGCACTCTTCATGAGGTGGGGTCCCAAAAAGGCCATGTTGAAAATTTGGTGAAGCAGCTCCAAAAAATGGCAGAGTTACACCTGGCCGTTCAAAATTTTCTACGCATGCATGTAACTTTGGTCATTTTCGATATTTTCACTCCAAATAGTCAATATAACCTTTTTATCACACCACCTCATGAACAGTATAGCTATCATTTTTTACATCCTGCCCATAATGTGTTTTTGCACCTGTGGCATGGAATGCCGTTTTCCCACGAATTTGAAACTTTTCACCTACAGGGTTCATGAGGTGGGGTGATAAGAAGACTGTTCAACATCTGGGGTCAAAATTAAAAATTTCAAAGTTGTGGTCAGTTGTTACAACTTCAGTACGCATGCTAGTAACTGCGTAACTCTTAAATATTTGCAAATTTTTTGAATTATTTGTATTCTTGCTCCACGGCCCTCTCTATCTGGAGGGAGCCCCAGCCCATCCCCCAACGTCCACCAGCTAACGCCGACCAGCTACCCCCAAGACCAGATCCAGTACAGGGTCGGCCACTGACATTTGGGGGCAGGACCTGTGAACTCCTCCATCATCTGCTGTGAGCTTTTTTCCTTCTGCTTTCTCCACTTCAGGGCTGGAGTGTGCACGGACGCTGGCAACGGTGCTGCACACGCTCCTGTGTGTGCACTCCATCAGGCATCTGCCCCGCCTCTGATCTGATGTCTGTAGCATCAGTGTGCCAGCCTCTAACCGCCACTAGGGGCCAGGCATACACTGACAACTGGTTGCCCCTCTCCTGGAGAAGGAGAGCTGTCCCTGGGATGCTCGATCCTTCTCCTCCCCTGGCGACCCCAGTGGCCCGTGCTCCTTTCCGAACACAGGTTGCCAGTGTGGCACAAGGTGCGGCATCCAGCACCTCAGCCGTCAGCATCATCGGGACCAGTGATGCACCCCACATTTTCAACTTAGCCTTCTTTTTACCTAAGCTACTGTATTCAAATGCTGTCCAAAATATGACAGCTTGTCAAAACATAGCTCAGCCAGGGTTTCGGCGTCATTGTATTTCAATGGGGTTTTCAACACCCCATTCCAAAATGACACCAGTGCACACAACAGGCATTCAGCATTGACAAATGCTTGTTTCTAACAGCCACACTTTAAACTACAGAAAATAGCAGGGCACTTACTATGCCTTGAAAAGTTACATGGCCAGTAGAAGACAAGAACATAGGGACTGCAGAGGACAGCAACAGCATTAACTAAATAGAGAAGTAGTAACAACAACAAAAAAGGAAAGGGACCTGGGGGTAATCATATCAAATGACCTTAAGGTTAGCAAGCAATGTGAGAAGGCAGTAGGGAGGGCTGGGGGTATACTGGGATGTATAGGGAGAGGCATCAGCTGCAGAAAACAGGAAGTTGTTATCCCTCTGTACAGACAGTTGGTGAGACCCCATCTGGAGTACTGTGTCCAGTTCTGGAGACCCCATCTCCGCAAGGACATAGACAGGATAGAGGTAGTCCAGAGGAGGGCAACTAAAATGGTGCAGGGTCTGCAAGAGAAGCCGTATGAGGAGAGACTAAAGGAGCTTAATATGTATACCCTTGAGGAAAGAAGGAGAGGGGGGACATGATAGAAACTTTTAAGTACCTCAGTGGAATCAACAAAGTCCAAGAGGGTAGCATCTTTCAGAAAAAGAGACGTGCAAGAACAAGGGGACACAATTTAAAGATAGTAGGGGGGCGGTTCAGGGGCAATGTGAGGAAGTATTATTTCACAGAGAGGGTAGTGGATTCATGGAACAGCCTTCCTGAGGAGGTCGTGGGGTCTAAAACTGTGGGAGAATTCAAGAATGCATGGGACAGACATAAGGCAATTCTTGTGGGGGGTAGGAAGAAATAGGCTGTTGGTTAACTAGGATCTACGGCCTATCCTGTAGGTAGGGAAATGGGCAGACTAGATGGGCCAAGCGGTCCTTATCTGCCATCAAAGTCTATGTTTCTATGAGAATAACGCCTGTGCAGGTGTGTGTTATGAGGATTTTTCACACACACGAGGTGTGTGAAAATCTCATAAACCCCTCGAGCTTTCCTCTCGGGGTTTATGGATATCACACACCTCAGGTGTGTGAAAAACCCTCAGTAACACACACCTTGCACTGGCTTTATTGTTTATAATTACTGGTGCAAGGAAGTCACTGTGAAAAAGGCTATTACTGAAATGCTGAGACACCTGCTGCTGCTGTTGAGTCTCCCTTATAGAGACACACACACACACACACACAGTTCATTACAGACTTTTTTTTTCTTCTTTTAAACAAACTAAAAAACTGTTGAACCACGGGTCGCGGTTTGGAAGTCAAGAGAACAGGGACAGTCACAGTGGAGATCACGCTGGGTATGACTTGTGCTTTCCCAAGACCGACGCACAGCAAGATCAACCAGATAGATTTAAATAATGTAAAAGGCAAGATCAACTAGATAACTTCTTTACAAAGAAATTAAATAAAATAACTTTCAGATATACTTACAGGGAAAGTCTGCATTGTTGTGCTGGTTCTCCGCTTAATGGGACTGAAGCCACCATGTTTGAGCAAGTGATTAACCTGCCCACACACAGAATACAAGCCAATGAGGTGCCACGCTAGTAAAGACTGACACAAAACACCGTAATAACTTGTTCTGCTGGTTATTATGACGTTTGAAGACAGCAGCGGCTCCATACATTAAAGGTGATCACCAGTAATTATTACAGTAAAACTACTGCAGGCTTTAGCACTAAAATATCATGAAATTCCAGGATGCTTTACATGAGTCAGGTCATGACCTTTACAATGGGATCAAGCAGGTTTTCACACCAGACTGAAGTACTTTCATTTACATTTAAATCCTGATGAAATTAGGAGGGTGCAATAGAGGCAGTCATTCTTCATCATACCTGCAAACTACACAGGGGAAACAGAATAAAAGGCTAAGGGTACCTTCCCTTTAATTTCCCTTTCAGCTCTCTACACGTAGACTCCAGGCCAGTGGAGTGAGCACCTCATAGCCAGAGGGTTGGAGCTGCATACCATATTAGCTTTATATGGTGTGGTGACAGGTGGCCACGCCATCCTCCTGATAGCACTGGTTTACATCTTCCTCGCCCCTCCCTGTCCCTCCCCAATGAACCGAAAGCACTCTCAAAAGCTGCTCTGGCACCACTTAAAGCACCCTGCATGCATGAATACATGAAAGCTAAGGGGCGATACAGCAAATAACTAGGTGGGTGGAAAACTGGTTGGTGGGCAGAAGCCAGAGGGTGGTGGTAAATGGGGTGCACTCCAGGGTGAGAGGGGTGATGAGTAGGGTGCCCCAGGGATCAGTACTGGGACTCCTCTTTTTTAATATCTACATCAGCGATATAGCAGATGGGCTGGAGGGAAGGGTGTGCCTATTTGCAGATGATATGAAAATCTGTAATAGGGTGGTCACCCCGTGGGCGGGTGGAGGTCATGAAGCAGGACCTGAATATTCTGGAAGGGTGGTCGGAAACTTGGCAACTGAAATTCAATGCCAAAAAGTGTGCTGTGATGCACTTGGGGCATAAAGGTCCGTGAGCAGCTTACACTCGGGGATAAAAAAAAAATCAGAGCAGGAGCGGGATCTGGGGATTATAATATCAAGCAACCTTAAGGCAGGTAGCCAATGCAGCAAAGCAGTGGGGAAGGCAATTGAAATGTTGGCATGCACTGGGTGGGGCATAACTCACAGAAGTAGGGCAGTATTGATGCCTCTTTACAAAGCCATGGTGAGGCTACACCTGAAGTATGGGGTCCAGTTCTGGAGACCACACCTACGCAAGGACGTAGCTGGGATAGAGAAAGTTCAGAGATGGGCAACCAAGATGATGCATGGTATGCAGGCGATGCCATATAAGCAGAGGTGTGGGGAATTGGATCTGTACCCACTGGAGACCAGAAGGGAGAGGGGGGACATGATTGAAACTTTTTAAGTACGTGAAGGGAATCAATAAGGTTTATTTATTTATTTTGTTATTTTCTTTATTTCAGTTTGGGATTAATACCTTTGAGTCAAGGACTCATTTTCAAAGGTTCCACGTCAGTGTTGAACAAACATTACAAAAATACAAGGTTTACAGAGAAAAAAAGAGGAAAAACATTGAAGCATATACATAGGCAGTAATAGTAACATTTGAGCTTATACACATCAAATTATTAAATATTAACAGATGGACTGATTAGATAAGAGGGGGTTGGAGGGATCAGCCGAAGGTGGCATCGTCTGAAGTGGGGGAGAGGTGGAACTTTCAACCAAGTGAGGCCATCGTCAGGTAATTGGGGTGGGGGAGCGGGTTAAGAAAAAAGTGGTACATAGCAGAAAGATGTAGAGGGGGTAGGTAAATGGAAAACTGGGGGTGAGGTACTGTCACATTAATGCAGGCAGGTACAATTCATTTTAGAACAAAGGAGAGATTTGAGCCCATCTTGGAAGGTACTAATCTTGGTAGAATCAGTGAGGACAGCAGGTAGTTCATTGTACCATTTCAGACCTTGATACAGGATGGAGTTCTCGGCAAGTTTCGTCCTTTTGAAGGGAATCACCATCTTGTCAGTGATTGCACTACGGGTAGATTTCGTTGGGACGGCCAGCTTAAAGTGTCCGCCCAGTGTGAGGGATGTCAGTTCAAGTAGTATTTTTTTTAGAAGTAGGCAGGTTTGGTATTGCCCTCTAAGATGGAGTAGAAGCCACCCAGTTTCAATGTACAGCGAGCAGGTGTGGGTGTCGAGAGTAGCCCCCAAAGTAAGACAACAGGCCTTATTGAGGAGTGTGTTGATTGTGCTAAGAGCAGTTTTGTACCCGCCCCATATATAGGCAACCCATAGTCAATGGTAGACAGTATTGAGCTACTGGTGGCTAGTTTGAGTGCATCTGGTATCATTGAATGTCTGTGAGGATAAAGTACATCAAGTTTTATATTTGCAGTCTTGATAATAGAGTCAATGTGGTTTGAAAAGGTGAGCACGTCATCAAAGGTAATGCCGAGATATTTGAAGTTAGATACTTGGTCTAGGATCTCACCCTTTTGGTTATGAATATGCAGGGGCAGGTATTTCTTTTTGCTTTGGGATGTGGTGAAGAGCATACTCTTTGTTTTTTTGATGTTTAGTAGTAGCTTGTTTTCCGTAAACCAAGATTCAAGTTTATGGAAGCTGCTTTGGAGTTCAGTTGTGATGGACTGTTAGTCTTTGCCAGCGACTGAGATCACTGCATCATCAGCATAGAGAACTGTGCTTGCTGAGCAAGCCATTGAGGCAGAGTTGATGAAGAGGCTAAAGAGTAGAGGACCGAAGATTGACCCCTGTGGAACCCCGAGGTGCACCTCCTTAGCAGTGGATAGGGTATCACCAATTTTAACTCATTGTGATCTGTTACAGAGGTAGCTACTAAACCATAGTACCATAGCTGGGGATAGACCTGTAGACAGAAGGCAACTTAGGAGGAGGTTGTGATTAAGAGTCGAAAGCCTTGGTGAGGTCAATGAAGAATGATCCAACTGCCTGACCACTATCCAAGGCGTTATATAGTTGGGATGAATAATCAACTGGAGCGGTGAGTGTGGAGTGCTTTTTACAGAAGCGGTGCTGTTGCGGGCAGAGTAGGTTATGGTTATCAAGGTATTCAGTAATCTGCTCAGAGACCGTTCTTTCAAGTACTTTTAAAAGGGGAGGAAGGATGGATATAGGTCTGTAGTTGGATGTTTGGGTTTTATCCCCCGCTTTAAAGACAGGCGTTATGTTAGCTGACTTCCATGCATTTGGAAATACTCCTGATTTTAGAGAGGCATTAAACACCATGGGAAGAGGACCAGTAAGTTCGTAAAGTAGTAGACCAGGCAGGTTCACGTCAAGCAGATCCGCCCCCATCCTGGTCTTGCCAAGCACCCTTTTAATATGCTTGATGGTTTCGGCTTTGGTGACACGTCTAAAGTAAAATTGTGGTACATATTTCCTTGGGGGATCTTGAGGGGTAGTTGGGCATTGCTGAACTTACATATCTTTGAAGTAGTCACCAGGGAGTACACTTGAAAGGTCAGTGAACACATTGTTGAGCTCATTGGCAATTTCAGTGGGTTCTTGTAGGGACCCCTTCACAGTCAACAGTAGATCTGGGGGGAAGGGGTCTTGGGGGCCTTGCCCATTAAGGATTTAAGAGAGCACCAAAAGTCTCTTCCAGAACCCCAGGTTCTGGTTTGTAGATCCTTATAGTAGGAGGCTTTAGCCTGTCAGATGAGCCTGGTGCAGGTGTTTCTAGCTGCCTTGTAGGTATTAAATGCAGTAGGTGTACCAACTGCTTTTGCTATATGCCAAAGAAGGTGAAGGAGGGGAGCTTATTTCAAAGGAAGGAGGGGGCTAAAATTAGAGGGCATAGCCTAAGATTGGAGGGAGAAAGATATAGAGGCAATGTGATGAGGCGATTCTTCACGGAGAGGGTGGTGGAGGCCTGGAACAAACTGCCAGAGAAGGTGGTGGGAGCTGAAATGGTGGAGGGATTCAAGAGGGCATGGGACAGACCTATGGGGTTGGTAAGTTGGGGGAAAGGGAGGGCCCGTGGAAAAGGAGATGAGTAGGGGGGATGAAGGGGCAGACTCGATGGGCCATTGGGGTCCTTTTCTGCTGTCGGATTTCTAG
This sequence comes from Neoceratodus forsteri, assembly GCA_016271365.2. Classification (NCBI taxonomy): domain Eukaryota; kingdom Metazoa; phylum Chordata; order Ceratodontiformes; family Ceratodontidae; genus Neoceratodus; species Neoceratodus forsteri. The sequence goes on from CM057449.1 coordinate 1,202,449,326, forward strand.
GATTCTATGAGTATGTGTGCCTGAACCTGGCCCCTCTGTTCAGCAGAGCGTTCAATAAGCCAAAAAATTCATTAGCACTTTCACCCATAACATTACCAATCAGCTGTAAAAATGCATAGTACATATATACATACATATCTATCTATCTTAATATATATATATATATATATATATATATAGTGTGCAATAAACTCTTTCAAAAATTCCACCCCAGATCAGAAGCCTAGTCCTAATGTGAGTGTATAATGAAGTGTCTACTGGTGACTGTGTAATTCCCTGATGTGTAATGACTGTAAGCAACTGTTTGCTTCTATGTACTGTATCTGCAAAATGTTTTTACTCTATGTAACTAACTCCGGGTCACCCCTGAAAAAGGGGCCTTCAGGGCTAAGTAGGCCTACCCAGTTAACAAAATTGAAATAAATAAAAATTGGCCAGCAGTCTACTGCTATGCATTTCTTGAGATGGTTAGCATCACCCCGCTCCTTTTTTATTGTTTTTTTTTGTTAACAAAGGTGTTTATCCTCCTGACCGAGTGGCTGTTCAGCCCTGTCTCTGGGTGCCATCGGATGGCTTGACTGTCTTGCTCTTTCTTGGGGGGTTACTTCACCCACGGATTTCTCCCTGTGGCGGTGCCATGGGGGAGGGCCATTCTTCACCTTAGAGACTCTCGTCCAGCTGTCCCTCTTACCCCATTGGAGTGGCAGAACAGGCCGTGACACCACAGGCAGGGCTTAAGCCTGATTCCCCCTTCCATTTTCTTTTCTCCATCCCAAGGCGATGGCACACCTGGAGGATGCTTGCATGTGGAGGCATGCATGCCCTCCGGAAGTGCCAGCCCCTTCCACTCACCTAACTCGCATCTGCCTCCCGAACCTCATTGCTACCATCAGGCCTCTGCCTGGTGGCACCAAGAGCCAGGATGGCCCACCACCCCAATCCAGGAGAGGAGAGCTGCCAGGTGGCCACTTGATCCTCTCCCAGCCTTCCCACCAACCACTGGCAACCCGAGCTCGTTCCTGAAACTGGGTTGCCGGCATGGTGAGTGGTGAGATGCTGCCCATGTCTCAGCCCTCTGCGCAACTGGGCCACCCATTATCCCTGGTTTTACATAGCATTTTGCTATACTATATCAAGTATTTAATACCCTGTTCAGTGTAGGGCTGTCACCTTTGGAGCAGGTGAAAATCAGATAATAAACAAGACCCCAAACTCTGCCCTTGCCCCACCTCTCTTTTTATGATGAAAGAGTTCATGGTCCCCTCCTTTAAAACTATTTGCAATGCCATGGAAGACTTTAATGTAGTCACAAATGACAATACGCAGAGTGGAAACAATAAGGCTATTTTATGGTTAATGGTCTTAACAGCCATGGATTACACTTCCCATATTAGTGGTTTCACAAACTATTTGCTATATGACATAAGAACTTGTTTGTAACCTGGACATGCAGTCAAAAATACTGAATTATTTGACAATCTGTTTTAAGAGTATTTGGCCACATAAAATAGCCCAAATTCTCACAATTATGTGCACATATGCACATGGCACCCTTGCTGCTTGTGTACAAAGGGGACTGGAGAAACTGAGGGGGAACAAACAGAGCTTACAGGATAATGCCATTGCATCTCAGGCCCTACTGAACTTAATGGCTAGTCCTTGACCCACAAATGACAGATTGGAGAAAATCCCTACCACCCATGATTGAATTCATCACAGACACGGGAAATGTGTACTGTGGCCCTCTTGGGTGGGAACATAAGAGCCAGAGACAGTAAAGACAAGGCTAGAGGGTTAGGTGAGTGGAAAGGGGCAGCACTGAAGATGGGGAGAAACAAAGTATAAAAAAAAGCACTGCTACAAAAGGTTTGGACAACTCTCCTTGGTTCAGAACAGGCTGGGTTTGTGAGTGATGGGATTTTCTATGATTACTTTCAAAAACTGCCTCACATCATTTCTTTTTCCAGGGTTGCCAGTGCCCCAGTGGTACTGGTGTCTCTGGATGCAGAAAAAGCCTTGGATGGGGTTGCATGGTGCTGTCTGTCCTATTGGAACACTATGCTATACTGCTGGAATATAGTAAATGGGTTCTTCTACACCAGCCCATCAGCTACAGTAAGGTGTAATGTCTGGTTTCTCCCTAGCTAATGGTACATGCCAGGGGTGTGCCCTTTCTCTGTTTTGTTCAGTTTTTACTTGTAGTCCCTGGCACTCAAGATAAAACAGAATCTAGAGATACACGGGGTGAATTTTACATACATTATCCCTGTATGCCAATGATACATACAGTACATACATACATACAAAGTTGCCAGTAGATTTGACCTAACGGTCTAGCTCGTCTGCCTGAGATGCAGCTCCTAATTACATTTCAGCTGTTGCATCCCACTCCCTTTTTGTGCTCCCTTCCTCCTGGCACACACCCCCCCAGCACCCAATAGTTAACCTCCCCCAAACCTGTACCTTGCCCATGTACCTGTCCGACCTTGAATCCCTCCACTGTTTCTTTTGTCATCAGCTTCCCTGGTAGTGTATTCCAAGGTGCTACTACCCTCTCGGTGAAGTAGTATCTCCTCACCTCCCCCCCGTACCTCCCACTACTAGTTTAAGGTTATGTCCCCTCGCATTTCCCTTCCCCTTCAACTTAAAGAGACCCTCGATGTCTACCCTATTGATCCCCTTCATATATTTGAAGACCTCTATCATGTCCCCTCTGTTCCCTTCTGACATCCAGGGAGTACATTTTCAGCTCCCTAAGTCGCTCTTTACAGGACATTCCCCCCGCCCCTCCAGGCCGTGGATCATTCTTGTGGCTCATCTCTGGACTCTCTCCAAAATGGTAACATCCCTCTTTTAGTAAGATCATCAAAAGTGTACACAATACTCCAGGAGAGACCTCAGCAAGGAGTTGTACAGGGGTAGAATGACCTCCCTTCTCCTCAACATTATCCTCCTTGCGATACACCCAAGCATTTTATTTGCCTCAGCAGCCGGTCTCCAGCATTGTTCCAGGTTGTTCATTCTGGTGTCTGTGACCACCCCAGGTCCTTTTCCCCCTTGGATATCAACAGCTGTCCTCCCAAATGATAGTTATAGCCAGGGTTCGTGAATCCCAAGTATAGTATGCTGCACTTCCGAGCATTAAACCCCAGCTGCCAAGTGTGTGCCCATCTTTGTAACCTTACCAAATTCTCCTGCAGTGTCTTCCTCCCCTCTTCACTGTCTACCTCCACTCCCAGCTTGGAATCATCTGCAAACAGACTCATTTTGCTCCTAACTCCCTCCCCAATGTCTGCAATGAAAGCATTGAACAGGACTGGGCCCAATACCAATCCTTTAGGGACCCCGCTGATGACCCTCCTGTGAGTCGAAGCCTCTCCCGCTACCACCACCCTCTACTGCTGGTTGCTGAGCCAGTTTGCGATCCATCCCACCATTTTGTCCCTCACCTCTAGGTTCCTTAGCTTACATATCAGCCTTCCACATGAGACCAAATCGAAAGCCTTGCTGAAGTCCAAGTACAGAACATCAACCGGCCTTCCACTGTCCAGGGATCTTGTTGCCCAGTCAAATAATTCGACTAGGTTGGTCTGACACGATCTCCCCCAGATGAACCCATGTTGGCTTTCACCTTGACAGCCATTAGCCTCCAGGAACTCCACCATCTTTTCCTTCAAGATGGGCTACATCAGTTTCCCCACTATGGACGTCAGACTTACCGGTCTATAGTTTCCAGGATCATCCCTCAATCCACTCTTGTGGAGTGGCACAATTTGTGCCGTCCTCCAGTCCAGGGGTACCCATCCTGATTGATGAGAGGAATTGAATAATTCTGTCATTGGAGCAGCCAGGACATCTGCCAGTTCCTTTAGTACTCTGGGGTGGATTCTGTCTGGTCCTGGGGCCTTATCAGTCCTCAGACTTGAGAGCCCCCATCATCCTTCCCACTTGGATCTCACCATCTGTAAGTGCCCCCCCATCCACCGTCTGAATTCTGCCTCCCCCTTGTGGTAATGGTCCTTCCCTTGCCCTATTAAAGACTGAGCAGAAATACTCACTAAGTACTTCAGTCTGCTCTACCATCCCTTCAGTCCACCCCTTCCTTCTTTAACCTGTTTATCATCTCCCCACTTCATTCTCTCTCTGACATATCTATAAAATTCCTTCTCCCCTTCCCTGATCCCCTGTGCTAGCCTAAGCTCCTTAGCTACCTTGGCCGCTGTTACCTTTCTACTGATCTCGTTGGAGATCCTGTGGTACTCCTCCCTATCTGACTCCCTGCAGGAATGCTTGTACCTTCTAAAGGCCATCCACTTTTCTCTCACCCCCTCCTGCACTTCTCTGGACCGCCAACAAAGTTTTCTAGCCATTTGATCAGTCTGGCAACTTCCCTAACAATAGTAATACAAGAAGTAGAACAATTCAGTAAAATATCTGTCTAGAAGCTCAATGGCCTTTGTTCACGAATGTGGCCAGTTTATGTGCAAAAGGAGCATAACTGCACTATGGGGCTGTTGATGTGCAACTTGGTCTGTATTCACGGACCCAAAGCTGCACAGCAGCTGTGCCCCCCCTTGCATTGCTGCTCAGGGGCATGGTGGAGACAGCATGGCAATCGATCATGACCATCCAGTCAGGTGGTCTGGTTGCCGTGCTGGTGGATCCCCACTCCATGTGGTGGTGCGGGATTGTGGGATGTGGCCAGGCCTCCAGGGACCAGCATATCCCTTAAAGTAATGGGCTGTTCAACCCGTGGTCATGGATGTAACCCCCAGCCCTCCAAGTAAGCCTTGCGGGCCAGGGGTAGCAGGTTTGGGGGGGGTGACACAATGTCCACAGCCCTGTGTGGCCAGCGGGAGAGGGTACATAATGGATTATGGTAGGTCCTGGCTTGTGTAGCTAGAGACACATCTGCTGCCATCCTGGATGTTGAAATGATGTGCAAAGAAGTGCAAGATTATGCACTTGGGGCACAGAAATACTGGGGAGGAGTACATGATGGGGGTTGGAGGTATTGACAGCCACCAAACAAGAATGGGACCTTGGAGTAATCATATCTAATGACCTAAATGTTACCAAACAACATGAGAAGGCTGTGAGGAGAACCAGTGGAATGCTGGGGTGCATAGGGAGAAGTATCTCCAGCAGAAGGAAAGAGGTGGTGATGCCACTATATAGAACATTGGTGAGACCTCATCTTGAGCACTATATCCAGTTCTGGAAGCTGCATCTCCGGAAGGACATAGACAGAGTAGAAGCAGTTCAGAGAAGGGTGACAAAAATGGTGCAGGGGCTGCACCAAAAGTCATATGAGGGGAGACTAGAGGATTTCAATATTGTGCAAAATAATGAACCTGGGAAACAACAACCCAGGGGAAGAGTACACAAGGTGGGGGGGTAGTAACAACAACAAAAATGGAAAGGGACCTGTGTGTAATCGTATCAGATGACCTTAAGGTTAGCAAGCAATGTGAGAAGACAGTAGGGAGGGCTGGGGGGATACTGGGATGTATAGGGAGAGGCATCACCAGCAGAAAACCGGAAGTTGTTATTCTTCTGTACAGACAGTTGGTGAGACCCCATCTGGAGTACTGCATCCAGTTCTGGAGACCCCATCTCCACAAGGACGTAGACAGGATGGAGGCAGTCCAGAGGAGGGCAACTAAAATGGTGCAGGGTCTGCAAGAGAAGCCATATGAGAAGAGACTAACAGAGCTTAATATGTATACCCTTGATGAAAGGAGGGAGGGGGGGACATGATAGAAACTTTTAAGTACCTCAGTGGAATCAACAAAGTCCAAGAGGGTAGCATCTTTCAGAAAAAGAGATGTGCAAGAACAAGGGGACACAATTTGAAGATAGAGGGGGGATGGCTCTGGGGCAATGTGAGGAAGTATTTTTTCACAGAGAGGGTGGCGGACGCATGGAATAGCCTTCCTGAGGAGGTTGTGGGGTATAGGATAAATCTGTCTCCTTTTCTTTTTCATCCCCCCTTCCTCCTCCCTTGCTGTTTCCCATCTGCCACATACCCAACGCAATGCCCTCCCCATTTCTCCCTTCCTCCCTCTCCCTCTCTCTCCCCCATACCACCCCCTCACCATCATTCTTCTTTCTGTTTTTTTCACTAACCTCTCCTAACAAAGCATCATGGAGCCACCTATGACTTGTGCTGTATAATTAACTCGCAACACAATTCCTTAACAATGCCTTTGGATGCTATTATTGTAACCTTGTCTTTTTTTTTTTTTTGTAAGTTCCATTGTAATGATCATGTTATATTTTGTACCTTATTGTCCTTATTGCTTTGATGTGGAACCTTTGTAGAAGAGCTCTCGGCTCAAAGGTGTCATCTGAAATGCAAATAAATAAAAAATAAATAAATAAAAAACTGTGGGAGAATTCAAGAATGCATGGGACAGACATGAGGCAATTCTTGTGGAGGGGTAGGAAGAAATAGCATGCTGGTTAACTAGGATCTGCAGCTTCTCCTGTAGGTAGGGAAATGGACAGACTAGGTGGGCCAAGTGGTCCTTATCTGCTGTCAAAGTCTATGTTTCTATGTGTAACCCCTAGGTGGCGCTATCCCAAGGACTACTACCCCTGCCTGCTTGGCTTAGTAGCAGGTTAAGGGGCCTGAGTTCTGAAACCGGTGCCTCCACCCATAGGTCAGGGTTGGTAGTGGTCAAGCTAACCTGGGCACAGCCCTCCGGGACACTGTAACCCCCTCTTTCCTTACTAGTAGCCGGAACAATTCACAATAATCACTTTCACAATACCCCTGATATACCACACAAGTACCCACACTGTTTGCACTTACCACCAGGGCTTTCCTCTGGCCTGGCCCTGGGGACCTCCTGTAAAACAAGGTTATATACAGCAAATAATAGCAGTACAGTACTCTTGCACAAATTGGAACCGCAGTCAGGGTACATGCAAAAAAGAGTTAGATCTGATTTATTTAAGGGGCTTGAACAAGGGAAGGGTGTAATCAGGTTAATTTGCTTACAGGCTCTATCAATCAAACAGTTATGCATGCACTTTAGGGTCCATAAACAGTCACACACTCTGGGTACCCAGATGAAGAATGGTGGGCTAGCCAGGAACGTTGCAGCTAGCTGGGGCCCTGTGATGGAAGAAAACAACATGCACAACACACACTATTTGTAATCCAGAGCCGGAGGGCTCAGTTCGTGAAAAGAAAACAAGACAATCAGATGACACACTTTTAGATTATGCTGTTGTTGCAGGGAGCTACCCTGATGATTATTCATGATACCCAAGACTGGTCACAGGCTGGACGAAAATTGAGACAGCAGATGGTTAATCTGGAGTGCCAGGAGAAGCAGGGCCCACACGATTCGCTGAGGCATCATTCCTGTTCAAGCATGGAGCAGGGGGCTGATCCCCAGGTAGGTCTCTCATCGGTGGCTTTCTCTGTGCAGTGGGGTAGTCTGGCAGGGCCGTCGTGGCATGGCCCAGGCCGAATGGAGATAAACGTGGATTCAGTCCGATTAGGCTGGATAAAGCTTCCAGCAAGCAGAACACAGTGGGGAACCCAATCACGACCCACTTTCAATACACAGCACATTTACATGTAAGGAAATTCTACTGTACCAGGGAAACCGCTCTCTGGTCATGATCGCAAAGTCTCTGCACAAACTGGGGATTCAAAAGCAGCTGGAAATCCTGACAGGTCGATTGCATTCAGCAAATCTTCAGTCTTCTTCAGGTTAAAGCCTGGTCACAGTCCAGTGGCTTAAATCGTCCTCACAACTCGGATTCAGTCTGAATAAACTATATTTTTCCCCTCGGGGCAGCAAGCAGACAGGCAGGCCAAAACTCAGCCCTTTCACAGTTCTCCCATGCAAAACTACATAGAACTGCTGCTCAAAATCACTTGAGCTGTTACTTCTTCACTTCTCAGCTCAAAACTGAAACTAGCTGCAGCAGCCTGGGAAATTCCCCAAGATCCAGAAGGTTCTGATTGGCTGATCCTCCTGTCAGTCACAACAAAATCTCCCCATTCAGGTGCAAAAAAACACAAAAAGCCCAAAACTACAATTCCTACAGATTTTGACTCCAGACAGCTCCTGTCGTCTGGCTCCATTTTAGGGCCCACCAGTACTGATTGGTCCAATTTGCAGTCCAGGACCAAAATAGTGGAGATAAACAAAACAGTTCTTGCTGCAAAGAAGGCAGGTTAGACAAACTACATAATGATATAATAATAATCCTTATTTCTTAGGTGCCTTTCAAATATCAAGGCACCTTACAGAATATAAAACGAAGCATCAAATGTATAGAATAACATATCATTATTAAAATCATAATAACTCTTAAAATGCCTCACTCTGGATGACTTTCAGCAAATAGTTACATCCTTCGACAGAGCTCCCTCTCAGATTACTTATGACTGCAATCCAGGCAGCTCTTAAAGAGACAGTACACAGAGGCTATACAGGCACTCTCTGGCAATCACATTTAAACTGCTAAAATGCAGGACACCAGCCTGGCAGTGAGCATTTAGGCAAGCTCAAGGAAGACTTTTCGGGAACCCCCATTTATAGGGGGTTACATATGTATTCCCTGGAGGAGAGGAGTGAGAGAGAGGATGGATATGATAGAGACTTTCAAATACCTCAAGGGTGTAAATAAGGTACAAGAGGGTAGCATCTTTCCAAAAAAAAAGAAGTTCAAGAACAAGGGACCATGATATGAAAATAGAGGGGGGTAAACGTAGGGGTAACGTGAGAAAGTATTTTTTCACAGAAAGGGTGGTGGATCCATGGAACAGTCTCCCGGCAAATATTGTAAGGGCAAAAATGGCAGGGGAATTCATAAACTCATGGGACAAGCATAAAGGAACTCTAGCGATAGGAAGAGAGGGTAAGCCGCAGATGATTTAGGATCTGGGGTATATGAAACAGGTAGGAAAAATGGTCAGACTAGGTGGGCCAACCGGTCCTTATCTGCAATCAAATTCTATGTTTCTATGTTTTGCGTGGCACATCCCCTTCAACCCTCAACACCATGTCATTCAGTAACCTGCACCAGGTGCAGCTCAAGGGTGCAGAAGTGGCGCAAAAGCCCTGTTGTATATTTTTATTTATTTATTTATTAAATTCTCGGATTACAAATACCTTTGAGCAGAAACTGCTCGTTTACAAAGGTTCCACGTCAGAGGATGAGGGTCAACATACATACAGAGGTAGTAAAATAATGCACAATAAACAACCAAAACAACTAAAAGAAAAAAAAAGAAAAAATGATACTCAGTTATAACATACATTGTGATAATATTCATAAAACGAGCAGCTTGAGTAGGCAGCTGGCTGCGGTAACAATAAGAGATAGAGGGCACCATAGGCAGTTAGTATTGCAGGCATGCGACCGGGAGAGGAAGTTGGCAGGCTAATGGGCCACTGTCCGATGGTGGTGGAAAAATGTCTTGTACCAGTGGAGATGCGAAGCAGGAAAGGAATCACAAGGAAGGCCCAGTGCCAGAGGGAATGAGATTGGGAAAGGACGGGCTGTGAGACATGAGTGAGCTGGGAGGTGTTTAGAGAGATCTCTGTTCAACGAAGCAGTCACATTGAGTGGTAGAGGTGAGGTAAAGTTTGAGATTCCTTTTGAAGGGTCCAAGTGTAGTAGAGGAAAGTGCTTCTTTATTGAGGGAATTGAACCATTGAGCGGTTTCTATAGATAAAGGACCGCTGACCCATGGAGGTACGACATCTGGGAACCTGAAAGGTTAGAGATTGGGCACCACGTGTTTTGTTGGAGTGCCACTGTAGGTAGTAAGGTGAGCTAACACCAGGTGGCATGAGACCAAGGAGAATCTTTTGGTAAGTAAGCAGGTCTGGTATTGTATTCTGCTGCGTAGGGGTAGCCAGCTGGCCTGTGCATAGAGGTCACAGTTGTGGCGCAGCCATAGATGGCAAGACCGTAGTCAATGATAGAGGTGACAGAGCTGTAGATGGCTAGTTTAAGGGCATCTGCAGACATACAGTGCTTGTGTTTGTGTAGTAGTCCAATCCATATATTGGCGGTCTTGGCAACAGTGTCAATATGCCGAGTGTAGGAGAGGGTACTATCCAGGGTAATACCAAGGTACTTAAACTCCTTGACATGTTCAAGTGGGTTCCCAGCGTGGTTCTTGATGGTGAGGGACAGAGAGTTGTGCCTGCTCTGTCGGTTACAGAAGGACATGGCTTTAGTCTTGCTGTGGTTCAGGACAAGTTTATGAGAATTGAACCAGTCTTCGATGCGATTGAAGTCGAGCTGCAGCTGGGATTCAAGGACTGTAATGTCATGGTGGCTGGAAAACAGGACTGCATCATCTGCATATAGTAATATTTTTTGGTGGCAGGCACTGGGGAGATTGTTGATGAAGAGGGAGAAGAGTAGAGGGCCCAGAATAGACCCCTTGGGGACTCCGGAGTGGACCGGTTTCTCATCCGAACAGATCCCTGCAATCCTTACATGTTGGATCCGATTATCAAGGTAGCTGGTGAACCATGGAAGGGCATCGCTGGAGATCCCAATGGAGGACAGTTGCTTGAGCAGTAGGGGTGGTTAACTGTGTCGAATGCCTTGGTAAGGTCTATAAATACTGCCCTCCACATTCCCTTTGTCAAGCGTGGCATGGATGAGGGTTGTAAATTCCAGTAGTGCAGTGGTGGTGCTGTGCCCTTTCTGAAGCCATGCTGCTCTGGGCACTGTACATTGTACTTATCCAGGAATTCAACTAGTTGGTCCGACACTATTCGCTCCAGCGCTTTGGATAGTGGGGGGAGGAGTGAGATCGGTCTGTAATTGGTGTGCAGTGTCCTATCTCCGCTTTTGTGAACTGGTGTGACAGTGGCTTTCTTCCAGAGAGAGGGGAAATGGCCCAATCTAAGTGAGAGATTAAAGATCTTTGTAAGTGGTTCTAAGATTTCATCGAGGACTTGTGCCAGCAGTTTCAGGTCAAGGGAGTCACCACTGTACCCTTGTTTGTCGATGGCCTTTTGAATGTATTTTCTAGCTACTTGTGGTGGACCTCCTTAAAAAAAAAACTTTGGGGTTGTATGTTCTAGTTGGGGGTAACTTGGGAGGAGCTGGAGGGAGGTCGTCGAAAATTTGGTGGAAGGACACTGTCCAGGTTTGTAAATGCATTATTAAAAGTGCTGGTGATGATACCTAGGTGAGTGTAGGAGTACCATGAAGGTTGAGCACAGTGGGTGGTGCTTTAGGATCCTTGCCTGTGAGTTCTTTCATGTTGTTCCAGAATTTGTTTCCTGGCCACAAGAGTTGGTCAGAGCCTCTTTGTAATAGCTGCTTAGCATTCCGTAGATTCTTCGAGTGCAATCATTTCTGGCTGCTTTGTATAATTGTATGTTTACTTGCATCGGAGTTGCATCGAGCACAATGCCAGAGGTGGTCTCTGTGCTTGGAGCAGAGTTAAAAGGTCAGAGAAATCCCAGGGGTTAGTCTGTCCTTTGACCTTCATCTTTTCACTGGTGCATAGATGTCACAGGCTTCGTGAAACGCTTTGATAAATAGGTCCAGAGCTTTGTTGGTGTCATTGAGGGAGTCAAGCACTGCCCAGTTCAGCCTGGTTAGATGGGATTTTACAGCTGGAGGTGCCCTTGTTTGATAACCCTGGCATAGATAAGCTTGGGAGGCGGCTTGTGGTATTTGTTTGACCAGGAGCAGATGACAGGCAGTGGTCACTTATTGTATCCGGGAGTACAGAAACATTAGAGATGCTCAGGGCGTTAGATAGAATCCAGTCTAGAAGCGTAAGGGAGCCTGTCCTATAGTTACACCTGGTGGGGGCATTGACCAGTTGAGTGAGGTGATGCGCCGCGGCTGCATCCTTATAGGTAGCAGCCTCAGCGGAGAGCCAGTTAATGTTAAAATCCCCCATGATTATTGTTTCAGAATTATGTTGCTGGACCCTTAGATATTCCATGATGCTATGGAAGCCAGCAGCCTGGTCTCTTGGGGGTTATATGCACAGGGTTTCTGCATCTCCTCCACTGTGTGGATTATTACCATAATGAAGCCTGTGCACTGTGTTTCTGGGCAAGCTGGCTTGTGATTCGAGGCCAGTATGAGTAAAACCAACCTTATCCCCATAATCATTTGGTTAGATGAGACATCAGTAACTTGGGCTTGCATTGATCTAACAGAAGTTTGTTGTGTCTGGCGATAAATGTCTCAAACATGAAATCACATACGATACAAGACAACTTATTCACTATCCTTACTGCCAAAAAAACTCAGGATCCAGAACAGTGGACTGTACTATTGATCTGTCTCTGGGGTTGAATTGGTGCTGCAAAAATTAACATTTTACTGAGGGTTTTATACCCATTAATGGTGTTCACGTTGGCTTTACCCCATCCTAGTTTCAAAAATTCCATTCCCTAATCTCCACCTTTTTATGGAATAGGGAAAAAACTCTGATGGGCCTATTTAAAATTAGCTGCCTCTGTCCAGCCTGTTGCCACAACAGTAGGGATACCACACATGACCCCGGCAACCTGGGTTCAGGGATTATTTTCCTCTAGTGAGTTTGCTGTCCTGTTCAAATTACTGCCTGGGGAGTGCTTTGTCCCCCAGCTTCACTACCAGCCAGCACCGGGGAGCATGGAACACCTTCTGGTTTTGGGTTCAGGACTGAGCCGGGGTCATCAGGGACTGGCTGAAGAGGGGAGGAGGACTGAGCATCCCAGACAACACTGTACTCTGGGGAGGGAGGAGTGCCACATGCTGCAACACTACTGCTGTCTGTAGATGTACGGGTGGCAGTGCATCCAAGACAAGGGAGGGTAGGATGTTGTGTTGCATGTTGCAGAGCATGCGTAGGCACGCTCATTTCAAGGACTTGGAACCATTACACTGGCATCCCGGGGGGGGGGGCCAAGTCACAAAAAAAGAACAGCCATAAGGGGTAAATCCCCCTTTGCCTGTAGCCACATAACTGGTACGCCCAGTGAGAAGGTGGCATATCCACTTTGCTGAGGTGAGGGACACAAAAATTATTTAAAAAAAAAAGAATTAGTTGCCTGTAAAGAAGAAGGAGGCCTTAACCTTCCTGACTTTCTCACGTATTATCAGGGCCTGCAGGGGGCCAAGTTTTCTATGTTTTTACCATTAATTTCTTTATCCTGCACCAGTCTGTGGCACACCTGAATGCCCCACAGCCACATCACCCCAGCTTTCCACCGGGACTTATGGTCACGCTTCTGCTGCAAGGCCTGGGACCTCACCACCAGAGATGGCCAGCTGAGCTAGAAACTGCCTTTATCCCTTGCATTTGCTCCCCTAGGGGAGCGGGCATGCACTGCCACCCAAAATGGCCCTGCGCATGCTTCTGTGCACAGAAAGTTAGTGGCCTACACTCCCTTTGTTCCTCGCTAAATGGTCCTGGCTACCTTTCCCCAGCCATCTCTAGTGGCCAGGCTACACTGGGCACCATGCCCACACCCTTCTTCAGAGTGGACAGCTGTCCCCAGGAGGCAGAATCCTCTCTCTCCCTGCTCAACCCATAGCAGCCCTGCTCTGCTCTTGAACCAGGGTCACCAGTGTGGCAGGGGCCAAGAATTTTAAATGGGAAGGGGGATATCTCTCAGAAAGCATGGCACAGAAGCTGGCCTGGTGGTGTAGAGGGCTGAGGCACTGTCAAACTGCCTTACCTCTTACCATGTGTTGGTGGTGGGGGGGGAGGGCCAAAAGAGGGACTGAGTAGCTGTCTGGCAGCCTTCTTTTCTCAGATCAGGGTAGTGGGTCTTCCTGGCTCTCAGCTGCCACCAGGTGGTGGCTTGGTGAGAGCGCCAACACATGGGAGGCAGACATAGATCAGGAGAGTGTGGAAGAAGTCAAGGTTTCAGAGAGCATGCACGTCTACATGCATATGCACCCTCTGAGATGAGCACTAGCTCTGGGACTAGAGAGGAAGAAAAGATGTGGAAACAATTGGCAGGCCAGGCTCATTGAAGCTGCACCTGTACACCTGGACCTGCCCCTCCCACTTGAATCAGTGAGCATTTTTGTATTTTGTGATGGGGGGGAGGACCCTCTCTCCCAGCCCCACTGTGGGTGGGTGAGGGAATCCTCTCCAGTCTTGGGGGGGGCGGTTCTTAGGTGTATGGGGATGTGGCTGATGGCTGCCTGGTCTGGCTCTGGAGGATAAAAATGTGGGGGAAAACAAAAAAAGTAGGCATGGCACAATATATCACACAGTGGTTGGAAATAGAGGACTAACTTTTTAAAACACATGAGGTAGGCATGTAATCTGTCCTGTATGTCATGACAGCCAAATTATGGCACACACCCCGGTCAGTGTATCTATAAATATACTGTATATAGACAGCTGTGTAGAATATTTAAGTTCCCTCCCATGTATCGTGATGCTCAGTCCTTGAGGCATAACCTAAGTTTTAAAATAGCAGGTAACCCAATATTCTACAAAATTTATAATGAAAAGGGAATTCCAAAAATATGCCACTTTGTACACCTGAATCACTGGGCTGTCTTCCAACAAATGCAGAATCAGTTAAGCTAGAAAAAAGAGGTTTTCAAGTTAATGCATTTACAGCCTATCTTAGCTAAAGCATTAGGTGGTCTGCCTTGGACACAACTGCAGAGCATTAATTTTCAAACCCTAACACAATTGCCACAAGAAGACCACATCATGTCTAAACTCTATATGGTCCTGAGGGGGTCTAATGCTAACAGCCCTTATAGGAGTACTGCTGTCAAAATATGCAAAAACATTTGTTGTGCAGAGGGTTTTGATTTGAGTATTTAGTCCGGGTATGTCCTTTCCTTTGTCTGCTGTTAGGAGTTTTTCTAACTGTGCCTACTAGTTTTATGGCCTCTGGGGATCTCCATGTTAGAATAGTTTATTGCTGTTCTTTGTCCTACAGTGCCTCCTGTCTCATGTGACAGTGATGTGCACGGGACCACTGATTCAGTGAGGGAATGTACTGCAGCAGTAATCTGAAGACAGAAGCCTGATGCTAATTCATGATTTTTGTTTTCTATGTTTGTCTAGGTCTAGTCAGCAGGAGTAAATGTTTTGCTTTTAAAGCTTTTAATTTCATCATCAAACTACACCCAGCCATAAAAAGAACATAAATCACCATAGACTATCAAGGCTGTAATTAGTAAAGACTCTAGCTGTTTTCTTATAGAATACCCACTCAGTTAGACCTCAAGTGAAGCTGTAAATGTAGCCTTCAGTGCCTACTGGATATGGAAAGTGACTTAAATCATAGCTGTAATGCTTTAAAATTGACTGTATGTAACTCTTCTGTTGGGGGCTTACCTGTTTGCCCCCTTGGGGCTACCTCGTTTCTCCTGTTTTCCCCAAGTCTCCCCCACTTCTGGCACAGGTCCTGTGCATGTCCCTGAGCCGCCATCCAGCCTCCAGTATGTATTTTTCCTTAACTGGGGCTGGAGGAGCTAAACCACGGAGCTACCGTGCTGCTTGCATTTTAAAATGAGCAGAGGCGGTCCGTGCATGCATGGTGTCACATCGTTGTTTCGGTCATTCTTGCAGCTGTTTGAATGCCTCTGTGGTGCTCCCAGTCCCCCTGTTAAGCTAATTGGGGACCGGAGACCCGGAGGAGGTGCAGGAGGAGCTGCTGAATCATTTAGTTTCGTACCGCCAATAGCGCTTTCAGTTCAGCCTCATACATTTTAATGGAGCTCATGCATATTAATAAGATGAAAGGAGGGACGGGGGGACATGATAGAAACTTTTAAGTACCTCAAGGGAATCAACAAAGTCCAGGAGGGTAGCATCTTTCAGAAAAAGAGATGTGTAAGGACAAGGGGGCACAATTTAAAGTTAGAGGGGGGACGGCTCAGGGGTAATGTGAGGAAATTCTTTTTCACGGAGAGAGTGGTGGACGCATGGAACCGCCTTCCTGGAGAGGTTGTGGGGTCTAAAACAGTGGAGGAATTCAAACATGCATGGGACAGACATAAGGCAATTATAGTGGGGGGTTGCAGGAAATAGGCTGTTGGTTAACTAGAATCTGCAGCTTATCCAGTAGGTAGGGAAATGGGCAGACTGGGTGGGCCAAGTGGTCCTTATCTGCCGTCAAAGTCTATGTTTTTATGTAAGAGGCCTGCTGCCTGGGGACTGTGTGTATTGGCAGCAGTGACAGGCTGGGGGCTAAACAAAATGGTTAATCGCGGCCATGGTGTGAAAGGGATGGGGGCTGCTAAATATTTGTGGGGCAATAAATAAAATATTTACTGTGACTGCACCACAGTGGGGAAGTTGGGGTGTATATGGACTGCTGTGGAACTATGTATAGGTTGCCTGGGGACAGGTTAAAACAGCAGCAGCGACAGGCAGGGGAATTAATAAAATGTGTGAATGATGCAGTGGGCCAACAGAGGGAAGGTGTGGCTACACAACAGTGGGGCATGTAATAAAAGGGTTGGCACTGGCTGCACAAAGCGCTAGATGAGGGACGCTATATGAACTGCAGTGGGATTTGTGTGACTTCAGGGGGACTCTAAGTTTCAGGGGCAGCGACAGGAAGAAGGCTGAATAAATATGTTAAATTGTAATAAAAATTGTATCCCACAACAAAATAACCACCCATATCCGATTTTTAGGATGCTGTTACTAAAATGGTGTAAAAATAATGAAATATTGTTGCCATTGACATTCTGCTTTCTCTCAAGCTAACAACCTGTTAATGAAATCTGAAATGCTGTTATTGTTACAGGATAGACATATTATGTAACATCCTGTTAATTCTGTGTTTTTCTTCTTTCTAATTTTACCTGACAGGCATGAGCAAGGCAGAGCGCAGGAGGTTCCTGCATTACTCTGTATTTGTGAAAGCTCCCTACTGGGACTGTGGTCCCACCTGAGGTACAGTATCCCATTCTACAGGAGATCCAGGCCACTTGTTCTACAATTTCCTGCACCTCATGTTGAGGCCTGTGTTTACTGTTGTTCTCCACACCTGTATTGCTTAATGTGCCATGCTGTGGCTCGGGTTGTGCCTGAAAACGGCCCTTTGGATCAATGCACCCACCCAGTTATCAAAGACATAAATAAATAAATGATCCATGCTTTGTAATGGGATTTCTCTTCTTGAACTGTTTTTTTTTGACATTTTGATTTAATATTATTAAGTTTTGGATGTATAATAATTATATATTTCTCTCTCTTATGTTTAATGGTTCTTAATGGATAAATGTCTCTACTGGAAATTTAAAACACTATTTTTATTTTGTCTGATAAAGCATCAAGCACTGCTTAGGTGTAAACAATCTTTTATTTGCAGGCATTAATGAGCCAACCCCATAATATGTATATAGCTAGTTGAGGTATAGAATGTTACTTGGTTTTCCAAGAGTTAAATTTGATTGAGGGCCTATGATGTCATTTGGCACTAGGTGTTATGGGTAATGTGTTTCAATTGATCACATGATGTTAATGCACCACAGGTATTTAAATGTCTGCTTTACCACAATAAGTTGCCCCTTCAGAAGCTCCACAGAGCGAAGGGCAGGGGTATTGTGGACTGCTGCGTGCGGTTGACTATTTGTTCTTTTTGCCACCAATAAATTTTATTGTAATTTTCGACTTTATTTGGTCTCTGCATCTGTACTTTGGCTTCAATTTTGGCTCCTGTTTCCAGAGTGTGGTAACTTCTGTTTGGTTTACTTGGCTACGGTTGAACACCCTTACCTGCACCACCTTTAATTCCAGGTGCAGCACTCATTTTGTTTTATTCAGGGGTTTGTTTATTAATGTGATCTGCAGCAGTTAGCTAGATAGAAGTGTTGGTGGCTACAATCATTGAAATATGTTTTGAAACTCAAAAGGGGAAAGGATTGTTCTAACATGCTGATCTCTGATACAAATTGAAAAAATACAAAAGGTCTGCTTACCGTCTATTCCAGCTACCCCTTTTCTAACCCTCCACATGTAAATAAAATAATTATTTACTGTTTTGGAAGCATTCTGACTCATGAGCATATTATTAGCTTAAATCTTTACATGCAAAGTGTTAAAATTGGGGGTTTAGTTTACAGTATCCATGTGTTGAGGTGACTGTGTGGGGAGGTGGGTTGGTACATCATCCCAGGGGGTTGTATTGTTGAAAATCAGACCAACTAAAAATGTACTCTGGGTGGAGGCACCACGCTACTTTGTTGTAACTTGGGAAAGAACCCCCAGTAACAGCAAAATGGGAACCCATGCACCTTTAAAATTGGTCTGGCCAGCAAGGTATGGGTAGTAGCCCTCTTGGTAGACGGCACCAGGGCCACACAAATGGAGGCACCGCTGGAATCTCCTGTGCCAGTCACGCCCAGCTTGGACCCCCCTTGCTCATTAAAATGATGGTGACCCTTGGAAATGGTAAATGTTTATGGAAGGTACTGGTAAGGTGTTTTGGTGCCAAATCTGTCCTGGGCTGTTTTCTTTGCTGGTCGATGGAAAATGTAGGGGGGATGGCCCCCAATTGCCAAAGGGATAAATTGTAATAATCTTTGTGCCAGCCGAAAATCTTTGATGCCAGGGATCACCGGGGGATTGGTAACATCTGTTCAAGCTCCTAGTCTGGGGAAAAATGTTTATTATTGTGGAGATAGCTGTTATTGCTTGGATTAAGTCAAGTTTGGCATTTTCTGCTAGATAGGAAATTATGTGTCTAGAATAAGATGGTTAAAGGTGTAAATGTATTTAAATGCCATTGACGGGAGTCACATAGGCTTGGTGTGGATGCCAAGCATTTAAGGGGAAGGGGAGTGCAACTCCCTCGTCAGGGGCTTACCTGTTTACCCCCTCGGGGCTGCCCCATTTCTCCTGTTTTTCTCTAGTGTCCCGTGCTTCTGGCACAGGTCCCATGCATGTTTCTGAGCCTCCATCCAGCCCCAGTATGTATTTTTCCTAAATCAGAGTTGGAGGAGTTAAACTGCGGAGCCGCCATGCTGCCTGCATTTTAAAATGGGCAACGGTGGTCCACACATGTACGGTAGTGCATCAGTGTTTCAGCTATTCTTATGGCTGTTTGAATGCCTCTCCGGTGGCCCCGGTCCCCCTGTTATGCTAAACGGAGACCAGAGACCCAGAGGAGGTGCAGGAGGATCTGCCAAGTCATTTAGTTTTGGAGCACCAATAGCACTCTCAATCCAGCCTCATACATATTAATGAGGCTCATGCATATTAATGAGAGAGCCTGCCTGTTGCCTGGGCACTGTGTGTATCGGCAGCAGTGACAGGCTGGGGGCTAAACAAAGTGGTTAATTTCTGCCATGGTGTGAAAGGGCCGGGGCTACTAAATATTTGTGGGGCAATAAATAAAAATGTTTACTGTGGCTACACCAGAGTGGGGACATTGGGGTGTATATGAACTGCTGTGGAACTATGTATGGGCTGCTTGGGGACAGATTAAAATGGCAGCAGTGACAGGCAGGGAAACAAGTAAAATGTGTGAATGATGCAGTGGGTCAACAGAGGGAAGGTGTGGCTACACAACAGTGGGGCATGTAATAAATAAAAGTGTTGGCACTGGCTGCATGGAGCACTAGATGTGGGACACTATAGAAACATAAAAACATTGAAACATAGACTTTGATGGCAAATAAGGACCACTTGGCCCACCCGGTCTGCCCATTTCCCTACCTACTGGATAAGCTGCAGATTTTAGTTAACCAACAGCCTACTTCCTGCCACCCCCCACTATAATTGTCTTATGTCTGTCCCATGCATGTTTGAATTCCTCCGCTGTTTTAGACCCCACAGCCTCTCCAGGAAGGCGGTACCATGCATCCACCACTCTGTGAAAAAAATTTCCTCACATTACCCCTGAGCCGTTCCCCCTCTATCTTTAAATTGTGCCCCCTTGTTCTTACACATCTCTTTTTCTGAAAGATGCTACCCTCCTGGACTTTGTTGATTCCCTTGAGGTACTTGAATGTTTCTATCATGTCTCCCCTGTCCCTCCTTTCATCAAGGGTATACATATTAAGCTCTCTCAGTCTCTCTTCATATGGTTTCTGATGCAGACCCTGCACCATTTTAGTTGCCTTCCTCTGGACTGCTTCCATCCTGTCTATGTCATTGCGTGGATGAGGTCTCCAAAACTGCACACAGTACTCCAGATGGGGTCTCACCAACTGTCTGTACAGAGGGATAACCACTTCCCTTTTTCTACTTGTGATGCCCCTCCTATGCATCCCAGTATCCCGCTGGCTCTCCTTACTGACTTTTCACATTGCTTACCCACCTTTAGATCATCTGATATGACCACCCCCCGGTCCCTTTCCATTTTTGTTGTTGTTAGTACCTCCCCTGCTATTGTGTACTCTTCTCCTGGGTTTTTGTTTCCCAGGTGCATTACTTTGCACTTCTTTGCATTGAATAAGTTGCCATATGTTTGACCATTCCTCCAACCTTGCCAAGTCCCTTCTCATCCTTTCTACCCCCCCCTTGTGTATCAACTCTGTTACAGATCTTTGTGTCATCTGCAAAGAGGCATACCTTTCCCTCCAGACCCTCTGCAATGTCACCTATAAAGATGTTCAAGAGGACTGGACCTAGTACTGAGCCCCGAGGTACTCCACTAGTGACCCCCCTTTCTTTGGAATGTGTTCCTTTCACTATTACCTTCTGTGTCCTGTTGTACAGCCAGTTTGCTACCCAGGCTACCACCCTGGGACTCACTCCCAGGCTGGCTAACTTGATTATCAATCTTTTGTGCAGGACTGTGTCAAATGCCTTGCTAAAGTCTAGGTAGGCCATATCCACAGCCCCTCCCTGGTCTATTACTTTGGTCACCCAGTCAAAGAAATCTATTAGATTCATCTGACATGACCTTCCTGCTGTAAATCCATGCTGCTTTTGGTCCTGTGCCCCGCTGGCCTCTAGGTACTCAACAGTTCTTTCTTTCAGAAGTGATTCCATCATTTTCCCTACCACTGAGGTCAAACTTACAGGTCTGTAGTTTCCTGCTTCTGTATTGCTCCCACTTTTGTGAAGAGGAATCACATCTGCCATCCTCCAGTCCTCAGGTAACCACCCCATCCTCCCATGATTTGTTAAAAAGTGTGGTCAGTGGGGTTGCTAGGTTCTCCCTTAGTTCTTTTAGGATTCTGGGGTGAATCCTGTCAGGCCCCATTGCTTTGTCCACCTTGAGTTTTAGGAGTTCTTTCAGGACTCTTTCTTCTGTAAATGGACTGGTGTCAACCCCCGTACCCAGAGTGCTTCTATTGTCTGGTTTAGGTAACTCCTCCTCATCTTCTGTTGTGAATACTGAGCAAAAGTATTCATTCAGTAACTCTGCCTTTTCACTGTCTCCCTCTGCCCACCTCCCCTCTCCCTTATTAATCTTCACTATTCCTCCCTTAACCTTTCTGTGCTCCCTAATGTCCCTATAAAAGGTTTTATCCCCCTTCTTAACTGAATTGGCTATTTTTTCCTCGGTTTGGGCTTTTGCTATTCTGACTGCCTTCCCCACTTCTTTCTGCTCTAATTGATACAGTTCTCTGTCTTGCTCCTTCTGTGATTCCTTATACTTTTGAATGCAGCCTTTTCCTCCTTAACCTTTCCTGCCACCTTTTTTGAGAACCATAGTGTTTTTTTACTCCGCTTTGTTTTCTTTATCTGTTTCACACAAAGGCTTGTTGCCTCTATGATGGCAGTTTTGATTTTTCTTCATTGTTCTTCCACCCCTCCTTTTTGGCCATTTGCTAGTGTATTCCTCAGGTATTCACCCATTTTGCCAAAGTCAGCCCTTCTAAAGTCCAGTATGCTTGTTTTGGTATGGCTTATCTCCATGGTTGTGCTTATTATGAAGCACACTGTGCAGTGGTCGCTTGTTCTTAGATGTCTACTGACTTCTAAATTTGAGATCCTCTCTCCATTTGAGAGTACCAGGTCTAGTATTGCTCCCTCCCAAGTGGGTTTCAACACTAGCTGTCTAAGGCCTGCCCCCTGCAGGGCATCGAGAATGACCCTGCTCTTGGATGTGGCTGCAGTACATGTCATCCAGTTAACATCTGGCATATTCAGGTCCCCCATCAACAGTATCTCCCCTTTTTCAGCCATTTTGAGAATGTCCTCTATCATTTTCTTGTCCATTTCCTCCCCTTGAGATGGGGGTCTGTATACAACCCCTGTGCGGATTGTGATGCCATTCCCTGTCTCCAAGGTGACCCAGGGTGCCTCTTGTCCTCCCCCTTTACTTTTTAGTTCTGTAGCTTTGATCCCTTCCCTTACGTATAGAGCTACTCCACCTCCTCTTTTCCCCCCCCTGTCCCTTCTGTAGACTGTGTACCCTGGTATGTTGACATCCCAGTCATGGTTCTCTGTATACCATGTTTCCGTGACTGCCACAATATCCAATTGTTCATCTTCCATCAAAGCTACTAGCTCTGGAAGCTTGTTTCCCAGACTATGGGTATTGGTACTCATTGCCCTCCATTTAATGTTGGCTTTATCCTTTTTTTCCCTATCCCTGCTCTTTTTGCCCTTGTCTATTTTTCCATTTACCCCTGTCCTGCTCTCTGTTGAGCACTGTACCTCAGTGTTTACCTTACTACCTGTCATGTTTTGTGGTATTTATGAACTGCAGTGGGGTTTCTGTGACTTGCAGAGGGACTCGTAAGTCTCTGGGGCAGCAACAGGAAGAAGGCGAAATAAAAATGTTAAATTGTACAGTCACTTTACAGAGGAAAGAGACAGCTACAAGACTGTGGGGCTACTGTGTGATAAAAATTTATACATGGGCTGCATCAGGACAGTGAAGTTGGGACTATGGTTGGGACTGAATGTAAACTATTGCACAGCAGCCATATTGCAGCCTTGGGACTTTATGACAGCCAATTACAGGGCCAGGATTTTGGAAAGGACTATGAGACTGTTAAATGGATTTATAGGGAAAAAGCTGGGGAAATACTTGGCACCCTTTCTCACAACCAGTTAGGCATTGAGGGAGGCTCATACATACTAATTTTCTGTTAAGGACAAGGATTTCGGCCAATCAGGAGCTGCAGAGAGCTCCCAAAAGGAAAGGAACTGTTGGTTTTGCAGTCAGTTTGGCGGGAGTCCCTCCAGAGAGAGGGGAACTCCAGCCCCTATGCAGAAGATGGGGCTGCAAGGCTGGGAAAGGCCCTGCCTGGGGGTTGCTAGTCACTTGTCCCCCAGGGCCTGGGTTATGCCTTTCCCCATGGTGGAGGAATGTGATGAAGGAATTGGGTCTCACAGCTCTGCTGATAGAGAGCTGCAAGGTTCTGCAACAGACTGCTGTGGGAGAAAGCTACACTACAGCAGTGAAGGTTTTCATCTAAAGGTTTCCAGGAAAAGTTAGTCTGGAATTTCAAGGCAGATTGAGATCTTCTTGGGGGCTGTGGAGCCCTGGTCTCTAGACAAGGTTGAATGTTGTCTACACCACAGCGGTGAGAAACAAGTTTAAAGGTTCATGCAAGGAAAAAGGTTCTTTCTGACACTGGTATGACATAGCATCTTAAGGAAAAGGGAATGACAAAAGGTTCAAGGAATGGTTCTAGTTTTGGAAATGGAGTATGGAAAACAGACTGGTTTTGGTATGGACACTTGGTATGGGAGCCTCCCAGATACCTGGAGGCTTGGCCAGTAAAACCAGGGTTGCATGGTGAGAAAAGAGAATTTGCCTGCATCAAGAGAAGATAAAGATTTCGGTTGAGGGTGAGTTCAGGGCCCTCAGAGGAGCCCAAGGTGAATGTCCAAGTCCCACTGAGATTGTGTGATCAGTGGAAAGCCCTGGTTCCCTACAGCCCGGCTGGCCTCTCCATTCATCTGGCGAGGGGTTGTTAGAGGTTCCCAGGGTATGTTTAAAAACATCTGGTGCCCGGGCATTTATGTTTGCGGCACCGTCCCTGTGGAACTCTCTACCTCATCAGATTAGGGAGTGCAGGACCGTGGAGAGTTTTAAAACCAGCCTGAAAACACATCTTTTTCAACAAGCTTTTAATGATTGATATTTATAATTGGGGATGTTTTTAAACCGATGCTGAATCTGTGTTAAGTTTTTAAATTATTATGATGTGTTTTGTATGAGCAGCGCTTTGAAATTGGAATTGCGCTATATAAATAAAAATATTATTATTATTATTAAGCCAGAGACTGCGACCTGTGAGAAAAAGGGCCATGGATGCCATGTCAGTAGTGTGGCAGAAGGATGTTTTCCTTAAACTTCTAACCAAACATTGCCAAACTGAGCTGAGCTTAAGAGACTGAGAATCTGCTCATATTTCAATATGGAGCCAGGTAGGAAACCAGACAACCCCTACCAAGTGGGGCCAATGGGGCAACAGGGAGTCACAGGCAGGTGCCCTAATGCTAGGGTACTCCGATCCAGTGGGGAGACGGACTGTGGGGTCATTCCTGGGTCTGGGTTCCTTTGTGGCCTGGGGAGCCTTGTATTAGCACTCTGCATCAGGCCTGCAAATAGTCTGAAGGGGACAAGCTGCAAGACCTTCAGTCAAGTCAGAAAATCCGAGCTGCAGGGTGCCAGATCCACATCTCAAATCTTCAAATCCAAAAGATTCCAAGGTTCTGCTGTTCTATCTTCCCAGAGGCGCAGTCTCCATGCCACCAGAGACTGTCTGTGGAACCGCGAGTAACAGCAGGAATTGTTCTGCACCTGGGGAATGTATATAGTTGCTCTCAAGTTCTGCCCAATGGCGTAAGAAAGTTTAAAATAATCAAGAGGAAATGTAAAAAGTTAATTTTGACTTGAGTAAGCGTGCCAATGCCGGCTGATCAGCTGCACCACAGGCCTACAATGAAAACTTGGGTACCCGGTCAGAGGACAAAGGGGGTAAACTGGTACCAGTTGGGGTTTATTTATTATTGTGATCTGCAGCAGTTAGCTAGATAGAAGGTTTGTTGGCTGCAATTATTGAAATATGGTTTGAAACTCAAAAGGGGAAATGATTGTTCTAACATGCTGATCTGTGATGCAAATTGAAAAAATACAAAAGGTCTGCTTAACCTCCAGCTACCCCTTTCCTAATCCTCCCCATGTAAATAAAGGAATGGTTTACTGTTTTGGAAGAATTCTGACTCATGTGCACATTATTATCTTAAGTCTTTAAATATAAAGTGTTAAAATTGGGGTTTTTGGTTTATGGTAGCCATGTGTTGGGATGACTGTGTGAGGAGGTGGGTTGGTACAGCATTCCAGGGGGTTATACTGTTGGAAATCAGACCCACTTAAAAAGTACTCTGGGTGGAGGCACCGCACTACTTTGTTCTAACTTGAGAAAGAACCCCCGGTAACAGCAAAATCGGAACCCAGGCCCCTTCACCTTGGTCTGGCCAGCAAGGCAGGGTTAGTAGCACTCTTGGTAGATGGCCCCAGGGCTACACAAAAAAACAGTACTTGCTGAATCTATGGTCCTGGACACATCACTGTCACATGGTACAGGAGGCACTGTAGGAAAAAGAAGAGCACTAAACCATGGTAATATGGAGATTCTCCAGAGCCATAAAACTAGTAGGCAATATGAGAAAAACTCCTAATAACAAACAAAGGGAAGGACACTCCAGGACTAAATACACAAATCAAAACACTCTGCACAACATATGTTTCTGCAGATTTTCACTGTAAATGCTACTGACAAAGGTTGAAAGGAAATTTGGTTAAATACCCATAGATTACTTAAATTTTTTACATACCGACTTATGCAATTTAAAACTGGCTGGGCTGACAGTTCAGCCTAGAGCTTAGAGTTACAACCTATGAATGAGCTTGGTGCATCCAGCAGACCTGGGTTTGATTTCCACAGCCTCTACCTGCAAACTATGTGACCCTGATCAAGTCAGTTAACCTCCCCAATAGTCCCTGGTTGCCCCTGAAAACAGGCCTTGGACATAGAGGGCCTTATTCAGTTACCAGAGAATAAAAAAAGGTATGATATGTACTACACATTGGTCAAATTACATAGTGTAAGACTAAGTCATATGTGGCATAGAGTTGGCGACATTAAAACACATCCTCTGGGACTGTGCCATAGCACAACCTTTCTTTCCAAGGGTAACATATTCCTTAGATCCCATGTTAGGACTTGAGGAGGCTTTCACCAGAGAAAGACACTGGTTGGGACTGGGGTGGACTCCCTGATGGGACCTAGGAAATACCCCTTATCTCTAATCTACATGGTGATTAAATAAAAATTCTATACCACTGGCTCCACCAAGAATATCCTTACAATAGGAGACTGGCATCAGGAAGTTGTGCAAAAAGTTATGCAGATAATGCAGTAATTAGTGAGGTAAACACCAAGGTAGAGAAGTCATTAGGGAACAGGACAGGGGTAAATGCAAAAAAAGGCAAAGGCAGTAAGGACAGGGATGGGGCTAAAAGGGGTAAGGCCATTCAAAAAATGGAGGGTGATGAGTACCAATGCCAGTAGTCTGTGTAACAAGCTCCCTGAACTAGTGGCCTTGACGGAAGAGGGATGCCTGGATATTGTGGCAGTCACTGAAACATGGTACACAGAGAACCATGACTGGGATGTCAACATACCAGGATACACAATCTACTGGAGGGACAGGGAGGGTAGCTTTCTATGTAAGGGAAGGGATTAAAGCAACAGAACTAAAGAGTGAACAGGAAGTAGATGAGTCACTATGGGTCACCCTGGAGACAGGAAATGGCACCGCAATCTGCATGGGGGTTGTATACAGACTCCATCTCAGGGGGAGGGAATGGACAAGGAAATGATAGAAGGCATCCTTAGAATAGCAGAAAAAGGGGAGATATTGTTGATGGGGAACCTGAATATGCCAGATGTTAACTGGAGCACCTTTGCTGCAGGCACATCCAAGAGCAGGGCCATTCTTGATGCCCTACGGGGGCATGCGTCAGACAGCTAGTGTTGGAACCCGCTCAGGAAGGAGCAATCTTAGACCTGGTACTCTCAAATGGGGATGGAGAAAGGATCTCGGATTTAGAAGTGGGTAACCATCTGGGAACAAGTGACCACCAAACAATGTGGTTCTCAATAAACACAGCCATTGAGTGAAACCATACAAAAGCAAGAGTACTGGACTTGGAGGGCTGACTTTGGGAAAATGAGAGAGTGCCTCAGAAAAGCACTAGCAAATGAGCAAGAAAGAGGGGTGGAGGAACAATGGGGAATAATCAAAACAGCCATCACAGAGGCAACAAGCCTTTGTGTGAAGCGAATCAACAAAACAAAATGAAGGAAAAAACCATTATGGTTCTCAAAAGAGGTGGCAGGGAAGGTTAGGGAGAAACGGATAGCATTCAGGGAATATAAGGAAACACAGAAGAAGCAGGACAGAGAACTTCATCAGTTCTGTCTTTCAGATGAGACATTAAACCGAGGTCCCATCTGCTTGGATTGGTAGTAGTTCAGGTGGATGTTAAAAGTCCCATGGCACTTATCGAAAAGAGTAGGGGAAATTCCCTGGTGTCCTGGCCAAATTTCCCTCATTCACTAAAAATACCATCAACAGCTTAATCTGGTTCAAGGTCAGTTGGCATTCATCTGTATCCCCCTTCCCCGGGTCGTGCCTGAAAATAGGCAGGATTTTTCTAGTGCACTTACCTGGTCAACAAAAAATAAATAAATCAGTTAAAGCAGAAGGAGGCAGGTAAGGCAGTCAGAATAGCAAAGGCCAAAACCGAGGGAAAGATAGCCAACTCTGTTAGGAAGGGGATAAAACCTTTTATAGGTACATTAGGGAATGAAGAAAGATGAAGGGAGGGATACTGAAGCTTAATAAAGGGGAGGGAATGTGGGCAGAGGATGACAGTGAAAAAGCAGGGCTGCTGAATGAATATTTTTGCTCAGTATTCACAACGGAAGAGGAGGGGGCGGTACCTAAACCAAACAAGTGAAACACTCTGGATGGGGGGTCGATACTAGTCCATTCACAGAAGAAAGGGTTTTGAAAGAACTCTTGAACTGAGGGTGGACAAAGCAATGGGGCCTGATGGGATTCACACCAGAATTCTAAAAGAACTAAGGGTAGAACTAGTGACACCACTGACTACTTTCTTAAACAAATCATGGGAGGATGGGGTGGTACCTGAGGACTGGAGGAGGGCAGATGTGATTCCACTTCACAAAAGTGGGAGCAGGGCAAAGGCAGGAAACTACAGACCGGTCAGTTTGACTTCAGTGGTAGGGAAAATGATGGAATCACTTCTGAAGGAAAGACTTGTTGAGTACCTAGAGGCCAGCGGGGCACAGGACCCAAGGCAGCATGGATTCACAGCGGAAAAGTCATGTCAGATGAATGTAATAGATTTCTTTGACTGGGTGACCAAAGTAGTAGACCAGGGAGGGGCTGTGGATATGGTCTACTTAGATTTTAACAAGGCATTTGACACAGTCCCACACAAAAGATTAATATACAAGTTAGCCAACCTTGGTGTGGGTCCCAAGATGGTAGCCTGGATAAACAATTGGCTGGACAACAGGACGCAAAGGGTAATAGTAAACGGAGTCTACAAGTGAAGAAAGGAGGGTAACTAGTGGGGTACCGCAGGGTTCAGTACTGGGACCAGTCCTCTTTAATGTCTTTATAAGTGACATTGGAGAGCACCTGGAAGGAAAAGTATGTCTCTTTGCGGATGACACAAAGACCTGCAACAGGGTTGATACACAAGGTGGGGTGGAAAGGATGAAAAGGGACTTGGCAAGGTTGGAGGAATGGTCAAATGTATGGCAGCTCAGATTCAATGCAAAGAAGTGCAAGGTAATGCACCTGGGAAACAAAAACCCAGGGGAAGAGTACACAATGGGGGGTGAGTTACTAACAACAAAAATCGAAAGGGACCTGGGAGTAATTATATCAGATGACCTAAAGGTGGGTAAGCAATGTAAGAAGGCAGTAAGGAGGGCTGGGGGAATACTGGGATGCATAGGGAGAGGCATCAACAGTAGAAAACAGGAAGTTGTTATCCCTCTGTACAGACAGTTGGTGAGACCCCATCTGGAGTACTGCGTGCAATTCTGGAGACCCTATCTCTGCAAAGACATAGACAGAGTGGAGGCTGTTCAGAGGAGGGCAATCAAATGGTGCAGGGTCTGCACCAGAAGACATACGAAGAAAAACTAAAGCTGCTTAATATGTATACCCTCGAGGAAAGGAGGGAGAGGGGGGACATGATAGAAACTTTCATGTACCTCAAGGAATCAACAAAGTCCAAGATGGTAGCATCTTTCAGAAAAAGAGAGTGTGCAAGAACAAGGGGGCACAATTTGAAGATAGAGGGGACGGCTCAGAGGTAATGTTAGAAAGTATTTTTTCACGGAGAGGGTTGTGGATGCATGGAGCAGCCTTCATGAGGAGGTTGTGGAGTCAAGAACAGTGGGAAAATTCAAGAATGCATGGGACAGACATAAGGCAATTCTAGTGGGGGATAGGAGGAAGTAAGCTATTGGTTGGCTAGGATCTGCAGCTTATCCAATAGGTAGGGAAATGGGCAGACTAGGTGGGCCAAGTGGTCCTTATCTGCCGTTAAATTCTATGTTTCTATCTTATGTAAGCAGAGGCCAACCTGGATATTATGGCCATTACCACGTCATGGTAAACTGAAAACCATGACGGACATGGCCATACCAGGCTATATTCTGTTCAGGAAGGACAGGATGGGAAGGAAAGAAGGGTGTGTCTTGCTTTTATGTGAGGGGAAAGCATAAAAGCAACAGAGATGCAGGGAATATGGGGGGGTACTGTGGGTCACCCCGGAGAACGTGAACAAAGCCTATATTCACACTGACATGATCTTTAGACCTCCAGCACAGGGGGAGGAGTTAGATAAGGTACCGGTGGAAGCCACTGGCAAGATGGCAGAAAAGGGGGAGTTGCTGCTGGTAGGGGAATTCAGTCTACCAGATGTAGATTGGAGCCTCCTAGCTACAACTTCAGCTAGAAGCAGTGATATCCTGGACTCCCTGCAGGGAGCGTTCCTCAGGCAACTAGTCAGTGATCCCACTCATGATGGGGCAATACTGGACCTGGTACTCACTAACAGGGACAGTGTTGCAGATGTCAAGGTGTAAGGCCAAATGTGGACCAGTTATCACCTACAGTGTGGTGCAACATGCTGCAGAATTGAACCACACAAGGATAAGGAACCTGGACTTCAAGAGTGCAGATATTATATAGATGGGTGAGTGCCCCAGGAATGACTTGTCAGGGGGTATGACCTGGGTGGGGTGGAGGAACAGTAGGTGAAGCTAAAAGGGAGCACAGTGAAGGCCAGAAACCTCTGTGTCAAGCAAGTGAACAAAAGCAAGAGGAAAAACAGACAACTATGATTCTCGAAAGAGGTGGCTGAAAAGGTAAAGGCTAAAAGGACAGCATTCAGAAGATATAAGGAGATGCAGAGGGTGAAGGATAGGGAGATATAAACAGAGACAAGCAGGGAAAGCAGTAAGGAGTGCAAAGGCATAAACTGAAGTGAGACTATGCCAAGATACAATGAAAGGGGGAAAGATCATTTTTAGGTATGTAAGTGAAAAGAGGAAGACCAAGGGAGCAAGTGTAAGGTTAAAAAGGGAAGAAGTCACTGTGCAGAGGGGGGACCAGGAAAAGGCAGACATCCTGAATAAATACTTTTGTTCAGTGTTCACAGAGGAAAGAGAAGGGGACGGGCCACAAAAAAGTAACAGGAGCTCTGGAGGGAGGGAGGTGAACACTAGTCCTTTTCAGAGGAGAGGGATTCACTAATCTGAAAGTTGAAAAAGTAATGGGACCAGATGGGATACAGCTAGAGGTATTCAGGGAAGTCAGGGCGGTACTGGCTGCACCTCTGGCAGTCCTGTGTAGCAGCTCACTGGAAACAGCAGTGATTCTGGAGGACTGGCAGAGGGCATATTTAGTCCCACTTCGCAAATGTGGTAGTAGGGAGGAGGCTGACTATTATAGGCCAGTCAGCCTGACATCGGTGGTGGGAAAGTTAATGAATCACTGCTGAATGAAAGGATAGTGGAATATCTTGAATCCAATGGGTTACAAAACCTGAGGCAGTATGGATTCATGGGACTAGGTCATGTAAGACAAATGTGATAGATTTCTTTGACTGGGTGATGAAGCAATTAGATCAGGGTGGAGTGATTGACATGGTCTACCTACGTATCAGTAAAGCTTTTGAGACAGTTCCATGTAGGAGACCAGTAAGCAAGCTGGATAGCTTATGAGTGGGTCCAAAAGTGGTAAACTGGGTAATAAATTGCTTAGGGGATAGGCACAATATGCAATGGTTTATTTATTTAGACTGCCCAACATAACACTAAGACACTTGCTTTCCTTACCTCTCTGTCTGCCTTTCTAGCTCATTCCATTCTGAGTGCCACCCCAAAGGACACCCAGTTGTATTACAGGTATTTCTCATATGGTAATATTGTTCAAATCGTTGGATTTACCCATCAGATTGTTCTTACTGCTTCTGCTCACTGCGATCTGCCTAAATTGTAAATTGCCTTTGTATTCTATGTATCTGTTGTATTTCTATCTCCACATTTGTCTCCATGTATATGTTGCTTACCACTATCTGCCTGAATTGTATATTGCCCTTGTATTCTGTGCATCTATTGTATTACTGACTCCACGAATGTACCCATGACTATTTACTTGTGTAACTCCACTTCCCTTTGCCCCAGAACACATCTGGAAATGAACATTATTTGCTCAGCATGCCTTCCTGGTGAAACACTTGAATAAATAAATAAATAAAAGGCGACAGAGGGTGGTGGTTAACGGAGTTCATACTGAGATGGGGATAGTGACTAGCAGGTTGCTTCAGGGATCAGTGCTGGGACCAGTCCTCTACATACCTCTCAACCTACTAGGACCAAAATCAGGGACACTCTCTCCACAAAATCAGGGACTAATGGCCCAAATCAGGGACACCACATTTTACACAGCGTGGTGGTGTGACACCGCCATGCTGCGCCATTGCATGACTTGTTACGAAAAAGGAAAATAAGAAAAGACAATGTTTGGTATGTTTCTGTTATTTTATTTGCAATAAATATTAAAAAGATGTATGCTTCAGTCTTTATTAATGTAAATGCAGTCTTTATTTTGAGGTGGGATGGTCTCTGTTGTACAAATGTGTTGCCTTCTTTGCTGCTTCCAGGACATCCTTGGTGTGCTGTACCTCAAAACATTCCCTGTCTTCATTCATCTTAATGGCAATTAAGGAATTCAAGGTCTTTATGTGCATGGATTGCCTAAGTTCAGTTTTGACGTTCCTTACCATGCTGAATACATGCTCTGCCTCAGCATTTGAGTGTGGAAGAAATAATAACGTCTCCATGAGTCGTCTGAACATTGGTACACTTTGTTCACACCCCATTCCACTAAGCTGGCAAAGCACCTTCCCCCAGTACTGAAGAACAGAAGAACTGGAGGCAAATGCTGGCTGATGTCGTTCAGGTCATGTCTCTGCACACTGATATGTCCCAAACTCATCCAGCTGTTGGTCACATTCAGCAGATGAATTACAAATGCCAAACTGCCTTCCCAAGTCTACTACTGCTGTCCCAGACATCTTCAAGCATGGATTTAGAAGTGCGGCCACGTTTTTTAATGGGTTATTCTTTACAGGAAACTTTGTCAGAATCTTTTCTTTTTTTTCTCTCTTAGGTACATGTAACTAATCCCGGGTCGCCCCTGAAAAAGGGACCGTCAAGGTCTCAGTGGGCCTACCCGATTACCAAATATTAAATTACCAAAAAAGGACAGTGGAGTAGAAGATCCTTGCTTTCCTGTAGATATTTAGCTCAGCAGAGGTACACGCAACACTGTCTTCATTTTCCTTGATGCAGTCTTGTACTTCTGGTCCAACACGGGTTTCCTGAAGGGGAAGGAAATTGTCAGTGTTCTCCAGAAAGTCAGCATTACTTTCAGTGAACAAGCTGACATCCACCTTAGGTTGGAGAAGTGTGCCTGCATACAGCTGAATGATTTTGCAAATGTCCCCATGAAGATTCCTCAGCTGTCTCTCTCTGCTTTGTAGTTTTCTGTTAACTGGCAAAGTTGTGCTATTGTATATTTGACAAACAGAAAAGTCATTTTTTTTAATTTCATGGCTGCTCAGGTGCTCAGCAATCAGTTGCACTTTTGCACCTCGGGGCTCAAAGGACATAAAACAGGAAAGTAGAGCTGGCCACATGTCTAGCATTTGCTGCACAACTTTGCTCAAACTGAGCCGTCTTGTTGATGCATGTTTGATAATTTTTAAGGGGTCAGTGTCCACATAAATAGCAAACTCCTTCAACTGTTGCTGCTGCTGTGAGCTTGATGAAAAGTGACAAAAAATGTCCGAAATTAGCTCCTCCACAGGTGACGATAGGGCTTTGATCCCCGATTTGGAACAAATGTCTGCTAGGTGACAAAGACATACCGGCCCGGATATTCAAACTGCGCCAGGCTGTGGCGCAAGCATGGGCACAGCTCAACTTGGCTGCGCAGGGGTATGGCCTGGGCGATATTCAACGGAACTGCGCTATGGCTCAGCAGCTTTGAATATCGCACCCTGGCCACCCCCACTGTGCTTGGTGCAGTGGCACTGCGCCAGCGAAAGTGGCCAGAGTGGAGCATGGAGATGCGCAAGTGCCATTGCACCATTCACAGCACCTGCAATATTCAAAAGGGGACATGCAATTGGGGCCATAATTTATGCAAGGCGCACATGGGGCCATTTGCATGTCATTATGGCACTATTGCATCCCATTAGCATGCAGGTGCGCCGATCCCCGATGACTTGTGCCTGGCGCCCTGCCAGGCAGTAGCCGTCAGGGACCAACGCCCCCTGCAGCCTGATCGCGGGCATTTGTTGAAAGAATAGATCCCCGTCCTATATCCCTGGTGGTCCAGTGGACCGCTCTCTGCCCGATTGCGG
The DNA here is from genome assembly GCA_016271365.2 of Neoceratodus forsteri. Lineage (NCBI taxonomy): Eukaryota > Metazoa > Chordata > Ceratodontiformes > Ceratodontidae > Neoceratodus > Neoceratodus forsteri. Next base: position 1,202,483,228 of record CM057449.1, read on the forward strand.
GCATATGTATAAAAATATATTCTCCATCCAATATCCCTGGTGGTCCAGTGGACCGCTATGTGCCCGATCAGCGGGCATGTGTAATGAAGCTTCCCTGTCCAATATCCCTGGTGGTCCAGTGGACGATCGCTGCCGATCGTGAGCATCTGTGTAAATCACCCCGGCCAATATCCCTGGTGGTCCAGTGGACCGCACTCTGCCGATCGCGGGCATCTGTAAAACATAAAAATGTCCTATTATCCTGGTGGTCTAGGGTACCCCTCCTCACCGCCACTGAGCCGCACTGCCGTTCCCCCGGTCAGCTGGCGGCGGCAGCACCCTACCCCTGCCGCCCGCGCCAGCTGACTGACAGCTCGGTAGGGCTGCCGCCCGATGGTTCTGGCGTGAGCCAATGGGCGTGCAACTGCTCTACGTACTACACATTCAGATATGTGAATGACATATCTGGAATGTAGCAAATGCTGTTATGGCTGCAACCCATTGACTTGACTCACGCCAGAACCAATAGGGCGGCAGCCCTACGAGCTGTCAGTCAGCGGGCGGTGGGCGCCAGGCGGTGGTGCCGCCCGCAGGCTGACCGGGGGAAGTGGGCGGTGGGCTCAGTGGGCGGGTGGGGAGGGAGGTACCCTAGACCACCAGGATAATAGGACGTTTTTTATGTTTTACAGATGCCCGCGATCGGGCAGAGTGCGGTCCACTGGACCACCAGGGATATTGGCCGGGGGGGGTGATTTACACAGATGCCCGTGATCGGGCAGTGATCGGTCCACTGGACCACCAGGGATGTTGGACAGGGAAGTCTTTCATTACACATGCCCGCGATCAGTCCACTGGACCACCAGGGATATTGGATGGGGAATATATTTATATACATATGCCTGCGATTGGGCAGCACTCGGTCCACTGGATCACCAGGGGTATTGGAGGGGGAGTTTATTTAAACAGATGCCCACGATGGGGCATGGGGGGCGCCGCCAGGTGCGGCAGGAACTTGGGTGACCACCCACAGGTGGCAGCTGCCGTGTTGTGCCCTGCAATGTGGCAGCTCACCTGTGGGTGGACATCATTTGTTCTTTTTTTGTTGAATCTTTGTGCAGGCGCAAGTAGGGGTTATGATGTATGGCTCTGCACATCCCGGCTGAATATCAGGCTGTGCAGGTTATGTATAGGCACACCCTCCACCTGTGCTCAATACTTACTGATGCGCCCGCAATCGGATTTCGTAGCGGCGACTTTTCCTTTTTGAATATTGCGTCAAGATTGTGGTTGCGATAAGCACAACACTGCTGGCGCCATGCGCAACCCTTTTGAATATCTGGGCCCCATGTTTACAATGTTGGGTTGACCTGTTTTAGTCGTGAAAACACAGAGTTGTGTATGCCAATCATTGCAGAAGCATTGCCCGAGCAGAAAGGTTTTGCAGTGGGATACTAAACTGTTCCAGGGTTTTTATTACAGTCTCAAACACTGACTGCCCAGTCCCAGATACGCATGCTGGCATATCCTGAAAACAGATAACATTCATTCCCATCTGCATGTCATAGAAACCAACCAGGATAACCGTCAGTTTTTCATCGCCCATATCAGTGCTCTGATCAATGTACAAGCAAAATGGCGACTGGTGACACTGAGCAGCTGCATCGTCTTGATATTTTGGCCCAAGGATCTCCTGTGCAATGCACGCTGATTTTGTTGGGCCACAGGTCATCTTCTTCACCACCTCTTGATCTGTGCAGTGCTTTCTAATACATTTTAAAATGTGGTCAGTGTGAAGTGGACAGCCAGTTCTGAGTGCTGTATGATTTTTTTGTAATATAAAAAATGTGTATGGACTGTCTCCCATGAGAAATGCTGAAACAGCATGTGAGATCATACACACACACCCCCCAGGTTTTAGATACAAGGTGTTACCTGGAAGGCCTTAATCAGGAATCTCCTGTTTTTCTAAGTTAATTATAGCTTTAACTGCTAAAAGGGAAATCAGTATCCCTTTTATGACGTTTCAAGGGGGAAACCAGGTTTAGTACACTGGTGCGAAATCATAAAGATGCCTTGATGTCCTGGGAAGGGGAAGAGGCTCATGAGATCAAACCACCCACCCACGAAGCCCCACCACCCCGCTCCCCCCCGGCAGCCGGCGGGCGGCAGCATCCCCCGCCTGCCACCCGCCGCCCACCGACTGACTGCCGGTGAGACTGCACGCCATTGGTGCAGAGCAAGAGCCAATGGGCGGGCAGCTCATACCAGTAGCAGACAGTCCAGTTTTGAATGAATGAATGTATTCATTCACAAATCTGAACTGTCATATGGTGGCTGCCCGCCCATTGGGTCTTGCTCTGCACCAATGGGCGGCAGCCCTACCGGCAGTCAGCGGCGGGCGGCAGGCGAGTGGATGCTGCCGCCACCAGGAGGAGCGGGTGGTGGGGTCGCGTGGGTGGGTGGGGGACACTCAGCCACCAGGGCTATGTTCGGGGATTTGTTCAACATTTACATCCCGCGATCGGGATGTGCCACTGGACCACCAGGGATGAATTCGGCAGGAGGGGGGGTTTATTAAACAACTACTGCCCGCGATCGGGCTTTTCGTCCACTGGACCACCAGGGATACGTTCGGGGAGCACATTGCTGCCCGCGATTGGGCTGGTGGGGGATTAAACTATGCCCGCGATCGGGCCAGTGGGGGGTGGTGGTGGATTTACAGTCGGCTGCCCGCGATCGGGCTGCAGGGGGCACAGGGACTGGTTGAGCCAGCCACAGGTGGCAGCTGCTGTGTTGCACCCTGTAATGCAGCAGCTCACCTGTGGGTGGCCCTCAACAAAGCCTTTTATTTGGCTCAAAGTTGTGCAGGCGCAGGTTGGGGTTGTGCCTCAGACACCTGCACAGCCCTGATGAATATCAGGCTGTGCAGTTTATGCATGGTTCCTCCCTCCAGTTCAGCATGCATTCATTTGCATCTATGCGCTGTTGCTCAGCATGTTTTCTGTGGTGCAACTGCCTCCTGCTGAATATGGCAGAATGGAGCAAGTTTGGACTTGTGCAGGCGCAACCCTATTGCGCATGGTGCAACCCTTTTGAATATCTGGGCCAGTATCTTTAAATGCTGCTATTGCTAAATATGTACAGCAGAATTGCAATTCCTCTCACAAAAATGACATTACAACATTTCACACAACTGACTAGTCCCCACATCACAAACAAAGGAATAACATTTGCAATTAGCATGATATAGTTGAGCAATGTTTTACCACACAAAAATAACATTTTAGTCCATTGTGTGAAGCAGAAACTTAGGTCTGTAAATCTGTGCGACCAGGTGGGTTATGAGGCATGTACACCCCCTCTGTGTTAAAGAAAATAAACATGGGGCGAGGAGGGGTGCAGATGAGAGACCTACAACTGAAACAAAGTTATCAAATGATACAAACATATACTGTACATACAGTGTAATTAGCATAGTCCCTAGCCCTAAACAAATTCAAAATGCTGAATAAAATTAAGGTAACAGTGAAGCACACAAGCTAAACCCACAAACACACAAAGCACAACATAGCAAAGTCAATAGTTATTGTGTCTTTACTTTACATGAGCGTTTGTGCAGATGAGCTATGCCTACAACAGCTCATTTAAAAAAGTACATTTTATTCAAAACTACTACACTACACAGAGCAAAAATTATACAGACAGCCTCCACTCCTGTCTAACTCCATCATGAAATATAACTGAATCACAGTTTTTTAACATTTTTAGTACCACAACAAAATGCAGTACAGTTTCTGCATAATTGTACTTCAAGAGAGCTCAGTAAAAAGTTAGGCCCCTGCAGGAATACCAGAGAGGTATGCAGCAGTCAAAGCAAATACCCATCCCCCACCCCACCTCAGGAAATAGTGAGGGATTAAAAAACGAGTGACCCCAGATCCCAATCGAAACTACTCTAAATGTCCACCCTGTGAGGAGTGAACTAGCCTTGGTCTGAATCCTCTATAAAATCCCCATCTACAATGCTCCAAAGAAAAATGCCTGAGGGGTGGGTGGTGGTGTGAAACAGAATCTGGGGCAGGGAAGATGCTGACCCATGATGCTGACATCCTCAAGTAATCCCCGGTCCCCACATTTGCTCCGCTATAGGTGAGGGGTGTACTTGTTTGACTGCTGCATAATATACTGCCTGTGCTAGTAAATTACAATTAAAAAAATATTTCAATGTTTGGGTGAATAGAGGATGGGGTTAGAAGTACTTATGTAACTGTAGTTTACTTTGTCTTTTCTCTATTCCCGCCCTTGATGGGTAAGCTGGGTAGTGAGTAGGGAATAGAAAGCCCAGCACCAAGGGTTAGTAGAGTGCCGGAGAAGGAGGAGGCAGGGGTGGATGGTGGGTGTTTCACAGTGCGTTAAGTGGAGAATCATCATGGGAGGCTGGCCTTTGCAGGAGATATGGGAGGAGGTATTCCCCCACATTGAGCTATAGCCCTCCCATTCAATGTTTGGGTGAAGAGAGGTTAGAAGTGCTTATGTAAATGTAGTTTACTTTGGCTTTCCTCTGTTCCTGCCCTTGGTAGGTAAGCTGGGTAGTGAGTAGGGAATAGAAAGCCCAAAAGAATTACCAATGAATGTTTGAAACAGTATAGTTACCTCTTCCAGCTCACAGAGAGTGTGACCAGTAGCAAGCAGGAGAAGCAAAGCCCCCGGTGGAGGAAACCTCTGAGGACCCATGGCTACTGACCTGTCTGTCCTCCAGCCAAATTAAGAGGAAATGAACCTAGGTTCTAGTAACCATAAGCTAATGTTTTGGGAGAAAGGTGAGCTTCTTGGAGAGATGGTGGTTCGTCTTCAAATCCATGGATGATGCATTCTGGAAGGACAATTCTGAGGTTGAAGAGATAGGTCTATTCTGAAGGAGCAACCAAATCCTGAGAGTGGAGTAGGTCCAGTTGAGAAAGGGGTGAATGTAGTCCAGGTTTCCAAGGTGATGATGGATGATGTCCAAAGGGATTACAGAGACTAATGAGCAGGAAAGCAGGATTTGATACATATGCTGCCAGACATTGAACAGTGGGAAATGTGATGAGTTATGAAGTCATAAGGCAAATGGTCTAACTTTGTAGAAGGTCTGACATTCAATTTAGAGTCTGGAGGTGAGGAGTTAAGCGAAGATCGATAAGTTGCAATGTAAGATGAAGGAGTAGGATGTAGTCTTTACAGGCCAGGTAACAGTAGTGACGTGAATGATTTTAAACCAATGAAGGAAGATGGGTATATGCATTAGAGATGGTAACTGTATGTATAAAGAGTAATAATAGGTTCAGTATGAGAAATTCGAGAGTTTTTATTTATTTATTTGATCATTGGTTTACAGACCTTTAAGTCAAAGACTCATTTACAAAGGCACCTCGTCTGGAGAGCAATACATCACAATAAACAAACAGTACAGTACAAAGATACAGAACAGAACATTTAGTTTAAAAGCGTAACCAGTGTTACAGAAATTCACTGGTGGTACAAGCTTGGTAATAGATAGGCCACTGTAAACATAGCATAGGTACACCAGTACCATGTCAGGTAAACCACCAGAGATATTTTTTATTACATTAGTCAACAGATGATGCCTGAGACCCCAGGCAATTACAGCAAAAATAGCCAGGGCATACCCAGCCTAGGGGTGAGAGTAAGAGGCAGGTGGGGGAATTATGTGCAGTTACAGGAGTGGGTGCTTGTCAGATAGCTTCTGAGGAAGACCTTGAAGGGACCAAGCTTAGTGGAGTCGGCTATGCTACCTGGGAGGGAATTGAACCAGGTGGGAGCCTGATAACAAAAGGATCTCTGGGCCATAGAGGTCCTTACCCTAGGGACAATAAGGGAGGTTTTGACAGTGCTGTGAGTGGTGACTAGAGGGGAGGCATGCTGCAGGAAGGTGGTGACCCCTGGGGGGAAGAGCCCTAACAGGGTCTTTTTTTTGCAAGAAGGCAGGTTTGAAAGCGGAGTCATCCTTCAAGGTTGAGCAAGTTGGTGGCGGAGTACAGCAGGCATGTGTGGCTGCGCCTAGGGGCACCCAGCATTAGTCTGCAGGCCTTGTTTATAGAGAGCTGGATTCTTGCAAGAGCAGTGTTGTCAGCTGCAGCATAGATGGGCAGCCCATAGTCAATTAGTGACAGGACAGAGGAGGTGATTGCCAATCTAAGGGCCTCTTGTGGTAGGCAGTCCCCATGGAGGTATAATAGTCCAGTCCTGACATTGGTGGCAGCAGAAAGGGCATTGATATGGGAATGAAAGGAGAGTGCCGAATCAAAGGTACTGCCTAGATACTTGTAGGAGGAAACCTGCTCAATGGGGTTTAGTGTGCTAGGCAGTATCATGAGGGGGGCACCACTGGCTTTGCTTTGGCGATGCAAGAAGAGCATAGCTTTGGTCTTTTTTAGGTTCAGAACTAGCCTTTGTGATGTAAACCACTGCTCAGCTTTATGAAAAGCTTGTCAGAGGGTGTGCTGGGGTTAGGGTCTGAGGTGAAGAGCAGAGCGTCATCCGTGTAGAGGAGGATCTTACTTGGGCAGGCCGAGGGGAGAGAGTTGAGATAGAGACTAAAGAGGAGAGGGCCTAGAATGGAGCCCTGTGGAACCCCAGAGCGGACAGGTCCTGTGTCAGATAGGGTACTATTGATTTTTACACACTGAGCTCTGGCAGAGAGATAGCTGGTGAACCATGTAAGGGGTCCGGGGGAGTCAAGCAGGAGGGGATGGCAAACCGTGTCAAAAGCCTTGGAGAGGTCAGTGAACACGGCACCTGCGGGACTTCTGGCATCAAGAGCAGAGTGCAGGAAGTTGGAGAATTCTAGTAGAGCGGTTGTAGTGCTCTGACCTGCATGAAAGCCATGCTGCTCAGGACATAGGATATTGTGCATGGCCAGGTATTCGGTAAGCTGGTTAGCAACTATTTTTTCGAGGGCCTTAGAGAGTGGGGGGAGGATGGAGATAGGACGATAGTTACCCGGTGTAGACCAATCACCACTCTTCAGGATGGGAGTTATGATGTTGGTTTTCCAGGCACTGGGGAACTGCCCCAGGCACAGGGAGTGGTTGAGTAGCTCGGTAAGGTGGACCAGGATAGCATCCAATGTCAGACGAAGTAGCGTAGTATCCAGGAGGTCAGTGCCAGGGTTGTTACTACTTACGGCTTTTTACAGAAAGGATCTAGCCTCCAGTGGGGAGATGGTACATAGATAGAAAGGAGGTTGCTGGAGAGTGGACAGGGGCATTACTGGGATAGGGTCAAATAAGTTACTGGGCAGGGCTGAACTCAGGTGCGAGAAAGTGTGGTTTAGGCAGTCTGCAATTCCACGAGGGTCAGAGCAGACAGTTCCATTAATGGAGAGTTGAGGGGGGAGCGGGATTTCCCATTCAGCTCTTTTACATTATCCCATTGATTTGGGTATTGATGCCATAATGATGCTTGTATAGGTTGCTTGCTGGTCCGCCAGTAAAAAAGTAGATATGAATATTTCTGTGGTGTAATTGCCCATGACATGCGCTGTGGTGGCCATGACTGTTTTGCCTTACAGGTAATCCCATGTCTAAATGCTGTGGGAAGCCCGAAAATGGGTATATGAAAGAGTTTATAGACTGATGTGGCAATGAGAAGTCAAAAGTGGTGTAGAATGCCAGGGGTGATTAGCCCTGTAGTTGAATATAGACCCTCCCTTGATCCTAATTCTGCAATGCCTGCCTACTCTGTGTGGTATCTGTGCCTATCCCTTTATCCTTCTAGTATAATGTTGCCTGATCCTGGGTCCTGGTTCTGGTCCCTAGACTTTAACTTCATCCCAATCAGTTACTACCCTTCACCCACCTTTCTTCCCTTCCCTGCCCCATGATGTATATGTCCTGTCCCCATACAATACTAGAAATGGGCTCCATTGGCTCTTGCCACATTACTTAGCTTTGTATGAATACTGCAACTGACATATGGTTATTCCACATTATTCCCCTATGTATGTCTATTATCTGTTGCATTTTGTGCCATTTGTACTGAAATTGATATATGGTTATCCCACGATATTCCCTGTGTATGTCTATTATATGTTGCACCTTGTGCCTTATGTATTGTTAGTGCATTTTTGATCGTGTATGCTTATATATACACCTATGTATGATTTTTCCTTTTTCTTTGTATGTGACTTTGTTATACCCAGGTCCGTCTTGCAAATGAGCCTCTCTCAATGATGTTCACCTGGATAAATAAAGATTTTGATTGATTGATTGTTGTGAGGCAAGACTGGGATAGTGAGACAGCCAGATCAATTACAGATGTTCAGATTGAGAATCAATGGAAGCCTGCTCTTGGTGAAAGTCTTCACTTGTGGGGGTATGGGAGGTTAATCATGAAGGATGAGCTAGAAGGACCGCTGGATGGGCAGCTAATCTGATTGATGGTTATGTGATGAAGGAAGTTAGATGATTGTATGAAGTATGGTGACATCCAGAAGCTGGAAAACAGTGGTTTGGATAGAATGCTTTTAGTAAGGCAGCTAGGTACCAGAGATCCAATGATGGGAGTTCTGAGAAGGTAGCTGTGAAGATCTGAAGACATCTGATGGCTATTGAGGAAGCAGGAGTCAAGTAATATGATCAACAGAGTCCGTGCTTGTAGGAGAAGTTACTGAAAAGTAAAACGATGATGTCAGTACTGTTATGAGGTATCTTGCGGTTCCTGTTATCTGTGACAGCGATGATGATTACAGAGTCATTGCATGAGAGAAGGAATTAAGTCACTTTTCTGTGTAAAAAGATATCCTATGAGACATGGTAGACAAGGAAGCCATAGTGCTCGAATCGACAGGATGTGTGGGGAGTATCCAGTAGAGTCGGATGAGGGATGAGATCTTTCTTTAGTTCAGTTGAATGGGATTCTGGAACTGATCCTGGGGGGTGATTGGGAAGTATAAATAATTCTATGGTGACGTAAGAGTCTAAGAGATATGTTGTCCAAGAGATGTTTGCTAGAAAAAGTTTTCCTCAGGTGAACTGAATGAGTGCTCCATTGAGTAGGGGATGGGAGCTGTTAGAATGGCCAGGGTAGGAGTACGAGATAGATAAATGGGAGGAGTAGTTGACTGGGTAGGAATACTGGCCAGAGAGAGGTTAAAATGCCCCAAAAGAGCCACAGCAAACAGGACAAAGTCCCGAGCTGCTAGGGCGGTGAGGAGAAAGCAGCTGTCCAAGGATGGAGGGGAAAGTCTGGAGGGGATGTCAGCGGACTGGTGGAAGAAGTCCTAGAAGAAGACAGCAGAGGCCAAGCCATGCTGACATCACAGGTGCAGGAAGGAACAGGACTGGGGTCAGCACGACAGCAAGCCAAAGCAGGATGTAGCAAAGCCACTGCAGGCCATGAGTGGTAGATCCAAGGAAGACCAGAAGTGAATCCAGATACTAAATGCTACAAAGTTGATGCATGAAGGTCCTATATTCACAGAAGATGGCAAACAGCAAGCACAGAGAACAGAAAGTGCTGCATTGATGAGGCATGAGGTTCCCACATACTAAGGAGGAGACAAACTCGCATGGTAGCTAGGAAGGGGTGACCAGCAGTATGGAAGTCCAGGAGGCAGTCAAACGGAGTGGAAGTAGAGACTGAATAAGCTGGCAGAATCCAAGTCCAAAGCACAAGGAGGCCAAGGCAGGGACTAGTATGATGAGTCCAAGGAAGTGCAGGATGTAGATTGGTGAGGTAGAATGTGGAAGGTGAAGGGGGTACAGGGGTTCTGCTCCCGAAGGGATGCGGCAACTGGTTATCAGGAAGAGAATGCAGAAGGTTGAAAGAGTCAAATGCAGACACAGGCTCCCAACACAGGTAATTGAGGTGAGATGACCATTACTCGATGTCACCAGGGAGAAGCAGGATGGTGAAGGCAAATGGGGTAAAGAGGTCCCATTCCCGAAGGGAAGTGGTAACCGGGTATTCAGGTAGAGAATGCAGAAGGCTGAAACAGTCTATTGCAGACACGGGCTTCTAGCCCTGGTAGACAGTGCGAGACAACCTTCAGTCGACGCCGCTAGGCAGAGGTAGGATGTTGGAGGCAAAAGGGGTATAGTGGCCCCATTCCCAAAGGGAAGTGGCAACTGGTGTATCAGGTAGAGAATGCATAAGATTGAAACAGTCAAATGTAAACTTAGGCTCCCATCCCTGGTAGTTGAGGTGAGATGACTGTGAATCTAGGCCACCAGGCATAGGTAGGATGTTAAAGGCACACGGGGTAAATAGGTCCCATGCCTGAAGGAGAACTGCAACCAGGTATTCAGGCAGAGAATGCATAAGGTTGAAACAGTCTATTGCAGACACAGGCTGCCATCCCAGGAAGTTGGTGCGAGATGATCTTCGGGTGATGCCACCAGGCAGAGGTAAGATGTGAAATGCAAAGGGTGCATAGAGGCCCCATTCCCAAAGGGAAATGGCAACCAGGTATCAGAGAGAGAGAGAGAATGCAGAAGGTTGATACAGTCGAATGTAGACTTAGGTCCCTATTCCTGTTAGTTGAGGCGAGAGGTTCATGACTCAAGGCCATTTGGTATAGGCAGAATGCTGAAGGCACATGGGTTAAAGAGGTCCCGTTCCTGAAGGGAAATGGCAACTGGTATTAGGTAGAGAATACATAAGTATAACATGGTAAAGTGCAGACAGGGCTCCTATTGCTGGTAGTCGGGGCGAGCTAACCTTCAGTCGATGCTGCCAGATATTTTATTTATTTATTTAGCTTTTGTTGACCGGGTAAGTGCACTAGACAAATCCTGCCTATTTTCAGGCACGACCCGGGGGGAGGGGGATACAGATGAATGCCAACTGACCTTGAACCAGATTAAGCTGTTAGTGGTATTTTTAGTGAATGAGGGAAATTTGGCCAGACACTGGGAAATTCCTACTCTTTTTCGATAAGTGCCATGGGATCTTTAACATCCACCTGAACTACCACCAATCCAGGCAGATGGGACCTCGATTTAACGTCTCATCCGAAAGACGGCACCTCAGAAATGCAGCACCCCTCTCATGCTGCATTACAGTGTCAGTACTGGGATATTAACCCAAGTGCCAGATGTGGGAACTGAACCCACAGCCCTCTGATCTCCCGGCCTCAGAGGCGAGTGTGCTACCTACTGAGCCACTGACACTGTAAGATAGAGTTAGGAATGGAGGATGTCAGGTTTGTAAGCTGGAGATAGTAGTGAATGTAACGGAATTCCATCCATGGTAGACAGGGCAAGCCTACCTTCACTCAGTACCTCAGAAGGTACAAGTTATGGACAAAGTCTGGACAAACTGCTCATATGGGCTGAGCAATGAAAAGGAAGCTGGCTGTGAAGTCTTAGGGAGGTGAACTGTGAGGCAGTAGAAATGGGAAAGAAGCAAGTCAGAGTAGGAGAACGTGAGGAGGAGTCATCAGGAATGCCAGTAGGGGGGAGTTAGAGTAATCCAGGATGGAGCATACTTGTAACGATGGAATGCAACAGATGACGGAAGCCATGAGGAAGACAATGATGCAGGCTTAGGGGGTATTGCAAGAGGTGTGGAATAGGAAACAGTGTGAATGTTGCAAGTAACTGGCATACTGGAAAGTGAAGAAGTACCAGGGGTAGATAAGGAAATGTAAAACCTTGAGGTTGAGTGGGTACGAATGCTGGGAGTAAACTGGTAAGGGGTGCAGGCTGTAGACTAGGGTTGGTGGTAGCACAGGACTGGACAGCAGAAGGATGTAGCTGGAGACGGAGTGTTGGTGTGAGGAGCAAAAAGGCCCAAAAGGAAAACCAGGGGAGCTCAGGACAAGGGCAGGAAAGGGGGATGGGGGGCATAGCATCAGGGAAAGGGGAGGAGACAGCAGGAATGCCAGGAAGGGGGAATCCGAGTAATCCAGGAAGGATCATGCTGGTAGCAAAGGAGTGCAAAGAATGACAGAACGCTGAGTAGGCTGCAAGGGTGATGATCCATATGATGGCAGTGGAAGCCAGGGAGGCAGGAAGGCTGGATCGAGGATTAAAGGCCCAAAAGGAAAATCAGAGAAGCAGGGGACAAGGGGAGGAATGGGGAATGCAGGGGGGAGGATAAGGGGAGGGGGATGGGCTCCAAAAAGGAGACAGCAAGGGAGGAGAAGGGGAGAAAGGAAGGAAAGAAGCACCAGGAACCCAGAGTGGGTGGAGGGATAATGTATCCACAGTAGTGACATGTCCACAGGCAAAAATGGGGTCAGGGGCTTCCGTAAAGGAAAAACAACACAGTTCTAGGAGTAGCGCTTGAAGACAAGCAGTACCAGAGGTTGGCAAGCAAAATGTAAACATGCCCACATAGCCAATAGTGGTCATATCAGGCAGTTGCATACGAACAACTTTGCTTCCAGTAATACTTTATGTAGGAAAGGATGGGAGTGAGCACGCTTGGAGGAAACAGACCACAAACTGACAGCAGTGGGAAAAGAAAGAGCTCAACATTGCATGTGGCTGAATGTGAAACAGTGTGGGTCAGGTGGGAGGGAACATCTACGGCAGTCTTAGGAAAAGCCGAGCAGTGCAATGAGCCGTGTACCTGGCTGGGGTCCATATCAGCGTCCCATGAGCAGGAAGCAAAACAGAAGCGGGGCGCATGGGCAAGAAAGAAAAACAACGCTGAAGACCAGTGACCTACCTGCAAGGAAGCTGCCAAAAATGAGGCAGAATGGGAGGCGGAGCAGAAGTGGTCCAAACCACAGGTGAACGATGGTCAAATGGAGAGTACCTGTGAAAGAAGTGAAAAGTGGAGTGAGGACAGACAAGGGACAGGGCAGAGGGGAACTGGGAAGAGCAGGGAGGCAAGCATCGCTCTGGGATGATGTTGGAACCTGGAAAGGAGGACGGGATGGGGCAGAGGCCTGAACACGGCCCTGAATGGAGGAACAGCGCAAGAGGAGCCAGGGCACAGAGGGAGAAGAGGCAAGAAGGTATGGGGAAGGGAAACCAGGGAAGGTATGGGGAAGGGAAACTGGGGAAGGTATGGGGAAGGGAAACCAGGGAAGGTATGGGAGGAACGGGAAGGGGTGGGGAAGGGAAACTGGGGAAGGTATGGGGAAGGGAAACCAGGGAAGGTATGGGGAAGGGAAACTGGGAAGGTATGGGAAGGAAACCAGGGAAGGTATGGGGAAGGGAAACTGGGGAAGGTATGGGGAAGGGAAACTGGGGAAGGTATGGGGAAGGGAAACTGGGGAAGGTATGGGGAAGGGAAACCAGGGAAGGTATGGGGAAGGGAAACCAGGGAAGGTATGGGGAAGGGAAACTGGGGAAGGTATGGGGAAGGGAAACTGGGGAAGGTATGGGGAAGGGAAACTGGGGAGATGAGAAAGAAGAAGAACTGCTACAGGTGCAGGTGGAGATAAACAGAGACGGGGGGTGGGGTGGCAGGGAGCAGTACAGGGGGACAAAGGAAGCAGGGAGCCAGAGAAAGAGGAAAGGGAGGTCAGCCCATGAGCCATGCAGGAGCTTAGAGCACGGAGTCACAACGCGCTAAGTGGAGAATCGTGATGGGAGGCTGACCTTTGTAGGGGTTGTGGGAGGAGCTATTCCCCCCACATTGAACCTCGGGCTATAGCCCTCCCAATACTGTTGTCTAGGCTCTATGATCGCAGTCTCATTGCAATACGTATCAGTAGCTAGTTATATAGCAAGTATTCTTTACATTTTGAACAGTAATTAATCGGTTGTTCATTCCTTCATGGCTTACGCGTATTCATTCTTCCACCCAGACCCTGCTTATCTCCCTTTTGGCACATCTAACCTCTAGCTAGTAGCCTCTAGACTCTTCCCTATATTGTTTCTATCAATGCCAGATTGCCACCAGTCACTAGCTAACTACTATCCTCTAAGTAATAAAATAAGTTTTGATAAAGCAGCCTACCTTAGTTATTTCTTCGGTCAAGGGGGAAGAGTCCTCTTGTCTTAGTTGATCCTGTTCAGGAGTATTTGGGCTCAGCCTGTCTGATATCTTAAAAAGTGCTTGCTGTTGCTTTTTTTTAAATTATTAGTGCTGTTGTGTGTTGATTCAGTCCTCCATCCTCAGTTCTAGTCCATCCACCCCTCAGTGTGCTGCAACGTTCAGGTTAGCTGGTTCAGTCCCTCTGGAATGTGCCTTTTTTTCAGCCTGCCTTCGAAGTGTCAGAAATATCTCAAGGCTTCCTGCTGATTCAGAGGGATGCTGCACATAGACTGGAACTAACTGGTGCAGAGACATAGGGAGCTTTGACTTTATCTGATGGCTGCTCTGGAGACGAGACAGACCTGAGGGGGATGGGGAGGCAAGGCATGTAATAAATTTCCCCATTGGCACGGACGGGAAACAGGTGCTCCTCCATCAGTCCCTGCTGCTGATTCAGGCCATTTCTGCATCTGTAGCTGCATTTAAACTGTGCTCTTGCTGTATGAAGCTCAGCTGTGAGTCCGACTTGAGTTGAGCTCCACCTGAATACAGATGAGAACACCCGATGTTCTGCATGATGATGTCGGAGCATCTCTTGCGTCTGTACCCAGAAGCTCTGCTTTGTGAACACCGGCTACCAGCAACAATGCTGCTGTGAGAAAAACAAAACCTGTCCCAGACTGTCACAGCCAATATAAACAGTGAGCACTGTGGTTCTTCGGGATTTTACACTGGGTGAACAGGGCGTTGGGACAGAGGGGCCAAAAATGGGATGTCACTGAGAATCTGGGACACTAGAGAGGTATGGTCCTCTATAATGTCTTTATGAGAGACATTACAGGGGAGCTGGGTGGGAAAGTCTTCCTATTTGGAGGTGACACAAAAATTTGCAATAGGGTGGACACTTTGAGTATGTGTGTGTGTGTGTGTGGAAAGGATGAGCAGAGACCTGAGAAAACTAGAGGCGTGATCAAGGGTATGGCAGCTGGGTTTCAATGCAAAATACTGCAAAACGATGCACTAAGGGCACAGAAACCTGGGGTAGAATACAAAATGGGTGAAGTGTTAGTAATGACTGCCAAGTAGGAGAGAGACCTGGGGGGGAATCATATCTGATGACCTAAAAGTGGCCAGGCAGTATGACAAGGCAGTTGGGAGGAGTGGGGCGGGGTTAATGGGATGATGGAGGTGCATAGGTAGGGGTGTCACCAGCAGAAAGAGGGAGGTGGTGTTGTCTCTGTATAGATCACTGATAAGATCCCACCTAGAATACTGTGTCCAGTTCTGGAGACCACATATCTGGAAGGACATAGAATGGAGGCAGTACAGAGGAGGGCAACTAAAATGGTGCGCATCAAAAGCCCTCTGAGAGGGGAGACTAAAGGAACTCAATATGTACACCCTGGAAGGGAGAAGGGAGAGAGGGGAGATATGAAAGAGATCTTCAAATACGTCAAGAGAATAAATAAGGTACAGGAGGAAAGTATTTTTCAGAAAAAAGGTGCTCAACAACAAGGGGACATGCTATGAAGCTGGAGGGGGTAGATTCAGAAAAGATGTAAGGTAGTGCTTCTTTACAGAAAGAGTGCTGGGTTCCTGGAACAGTTTACCAGTGGATGTGGTTGGGGTGAAAGCAGTGGTGGGGTTCAGGAATGTATGGGATAATGCCGGCCCAGTGGCATGACAGGTTGAGGCATCCACGCCCCCCTGCTGCCACGCCGATGACCCAGGTTTGTGAACAGACTCGGGCACTCAGGGGCCCTGCCCAGAGCAGGAAGACTGAGCATCTGTAGTACTGTTCTCTTCCCTCATGGAGGGGGGGATCCCGCTACTCACCACTCGACTGCCACTTTGTAGAAGCCAAGTAGTGGCATGTGTGAGTCCTGAAGGCAGGGGAAAGGATCAGTGTATAGAGTGCTGGAGTGTCTCCTTGGAGGTGGAGTGTGCTTTCGTGCTCATTGCATGTCCTGCTGTGCCCTGGGGAGAAAATCAGGAGGAAAAAATGGAGGATGGGCTTAATGAAGCTCTGCTTGCTGGCACCGGCGGCCCGCCTGGTCTCAGGGGGAAGGATGGAGACTCAGGACAGCTGCGGTGCTATGGGACAGGGCTGATACAGCTGCCTAGTCTGCCAAGGAGCAAGAAAAATCTAAACGGAAAAAAAAGAATACATGGGATATACATAGGGGAATTTTAGTGGGGGGGGGGAGAAAGAGTCAGAAATCAAGTAAAGTCTGTTGTGATACTGTAGATGGGGAAAAATAGGCAAACTGGGTGGGCTAAGCAGTCCTTACCCGATGACAGATTCTATGTTTCATGTTTCTATATTTTTTGTGTTAGGCCTTGTACATGGACAAAATGCTAGTCTCCATGAGAAATCGTTGTAAATGTTTTAAAAAGAGCTGGGAAACACTATACACTCCAGTGGAAATTGCTGAGGCCTGTTAGCGAGAACAGGTGACAGTGCCACTACTGGACTATGCTAAATGGAGTAGCCGCTGTATTAAGTGGATGCCATTACATTTTTACCTGGGTGGGACATGTATGTTCTGTACTGTGTGGATTGTTTTATGTTTGAACAGTCACAATATAAAAATCATTAAAATTTGCTTACTAAAAAAGCACTACCTCAGAGCAAAAACAGGAACCTAAAAACTGGATGATCTAGCCCAAAATCAGACAGGTGGCAACCCTAATTCAGCATTTGATACCTAGTTTTCCCCATGCAATCAGTAAGACATGATGGGGTGCACACTAGACACTTTTTATTTATTTTTTTTCCATTTACAATTTTTTTATTTTTCCTTTTTACTCCCTTGCCTGGGGTCATGGTGTACACATGCGTACACACCCATGGAGGAACGCGTGCTCGCCAGGATCTGGTGACCCCTTCCACTCCACCCCAGACGTGCATCACCACTCCTGCTGCCTGCGCACCCATTGGACCTCCACATGATGGGTGCGGGACTACGAAGGACTGGGTATCCACCCTGAGAGGAAATCCTGCCTGACCCCTCCCAGCACCCGGGACCAGGTCATTCCTGAACCCGGGTCACCGGCATGGCACGAGATGCGTCGTCTAGTGCTTCAACCCTCAGTGCCACCGGGCCGGTCACACTAGAGACTTTTAAATGGATGGCCAGGGGTGCAGTGAAGCATGAAGCCACAGGCTGAGTGCCTTTAGCCCTGGCCATGCATTAGAAGTGTCTTAATGTACAGTCCCAGAGTGTCTTATTGTGCTTATAAAATGGGGCTGAGTATTTTACTTACAAATTAATATTTATATGTTTAAATAATATAATTGCACAATCTTTTATGATTTTGCAGTCTTTATTTATGCTTGCGGTGGCTTCCCCTCACCTGACTGTCAGCTGGCCAGCCAGATATGGACATCCACTGGATCCTAAGTGAAAAAACTGCCCCCGATAGCAGTCCTTATATCCTCATATGCTCTGCTCATAGCGTACCGCAAGTAAACAGTGACCACAGTAAGAACAAGAAGATAGTTTTTAAAACATTCTCTTTGACGCTGCTGACATAGCATCTCCAGAGTAGAATGAGCATCTTCTTCCCACCACCTGTTCACTCCTGTAACAACCCAGCATTATTGCGTTTCCATGTTACAGAAGCTCGATTGCTTGACCGCAAAACATAAAAAAAAAAAAAAGAAAATGACAATCTTTAAATTTTTTGTACTGTTTTTTAAGCTAGCAGTAAGTACATAAACTCACATTACATCTCACAGTAAATGAACTTAGCATGAAGTGTAGCCAGCAATCTCCAGTGTGAAAACAGGTCTCTCATAGTACAGTGATATCAAGCTTTTACCAATTATAACATTACATTCCTAACATTAACACAATTAAAGTCAACCAAACTATGGAGCGCATGAGGATATACTTCAGTCCTATTTGTTTCAGATCCTAAATCATAACCCAGTCAGGTCTCAGAGAGGTGAGAGGGCAGGAAAGGGCAATGGGAGGGGCAGGCCACAGTTCCTTATACCATGGACCGAAAGCAAGAAGATCCAACACTGGTGTCCAACCTATTTAGTATTTCTGCATTGCTGAGACTGTCCCTATGTCTTAGTCAGGGCCCCTAGCAAAAATTCCACCTCATCCATAGAATTTGATGGCAGATAAGGACCACTTGACCCACCTAGTCTGCCCATTTCCCTACCTAACGGATAAGCTGCAGATCCTAGTTAACGAACAGCCTACTTCCTCCTACCCCCCACTAGAATTGCCTTATGTCTGTCCCATGCATTCTTGAATTCCCCCACTGTTTTTGACTCCATGACCTCCTCAGGAAGGCTGTTCCATGCATCCACAACCCTCTCCATGAAAAAATACTTCCTCACATTACCTCTGAGCTGTCCCTCCTCTATCTTCAAATTGTGTCTCCTTGTTCTTGCACATCTCTGTTTCTGAAAGATGCTACCCTCTTGGACTTTTTTGATTCCCTTGAGGTACTTGAAAGTTTCTGTTATGTCCCCCTTTCCCTCCTTTCCTCAAGGGTATACATATTAAGCTCCTTTAGTCTCTGTTCATATGTCTTCTGGTGCAGACCCTACACCATTTTGGTTACCTTCCTCTGGACATGTCTATGTCTTTGTGGAGATGGGGTCTCCAGAACTGCATGCAGTACTCCAGATGGGGTCTCACCAACTTTCTGTACCGAGGGATAACAACTTCCTGTTTTCTACTGGTGATGCCTCTTCCTATGCATCCCAGTATCCCCCCTGTCCTCCTTACTGCCTTCTCACATTGCTTGCCCACCTTTAGGTAATCTGATATAACTATCCCCAGGTCCCTTTCCATTTTTGTTGTCAGTATCTCACCTCCCAATGTGTACTCTTCCCCTGGGTTTTTGTTTCACAGGTGCATTACTTTGTCCTTCTTAGCATCGAATCTAAGCTGCCATACATTTGACCATTCTTCCAACCTTGCCAAGTCCTTCTCATCCTTTCCACCCCAAGTTGTGTATCAATCCTGTTGCAGATCTTTGTGTCATCTGCAAGGACAAATACTTTTCCGTCCAGTCCCTCTGCAGTGTCACTTATAAAGACATTAAAAAGGACTGGACCCAGTACTGAACCCAGTGGTACCCCACTAATAACCCCCCCTTTCTTCATTTTGGACTCTGTTTACTATTACCTTCTGCATCCTGTTATCCAGCCAATGTTTGACCCAGGCTACCTCCCTGGGACCTACTCCCAGGCTGGCTAATTTGTTTATTAATCTTTTGTGTGGGACTGTATCAAATGCCTTGCTAAAGTCTAGGTAATCCATGTCCAAAGCCCCTCCCATGTCTGCTACTTTGGTCACCCAGTGAAAGAAACCGATTAGATTCGTCTGACGTGACCTTCCCGGTGTGAATCCAAGCTGCCTTGGGTCCTGTGCCCCACTGGCCTCTAGGTACTCAACAATTCTTTCCTTCAGAAGTGATTACATCATTTTCCCTACCACTGAGGTCAAACTGACAGGTCTGTAGTTTCCTGCCTCTGTCTTGCTCCCACTTTTGTGAAGGGAATTCAGATCTGCCCTCCTCCAGTCCTCAGGTACCACACCATCCTCCCATGATTTGATAAAAAGGGTAGTCAGTGGTGTTACTAGTTCTCATAGAAACATAGAATTTGATGGCAGATAAGGACCACTTGGCCCACCTACTCTGCCCATTTCCCTATCTAATGCATAGGCTGCAGATCCTAGTTAACCAACAGCCTACTTCCTCCTACCCCCACTAGAATTGCCTTATGTCTGTCCCATGCATTCTTGAATTCCTCCACTGGTTTTGAGTCCACTACCTCCTCAGGAAGGCTGTTCCATGTATCCACAACCCTCTCCATGAAAAAATACTTCCTCACATTACCTTTGAGCCGTCCCTCCTCTATCTTCAAATTGTGTCCCCTTGTTCTTGCACATCTCTTTTTCTGAAAGATGCTACCATCTTGGACCCTGTTGATTCCCTTGATGTACATGAAAGTTTCTATCATTTCCCCCCCTCTCCCTCCTCTCCTCGAGTGTATACATGTTAAGCATCTTTAACCTCTCTCTTTGTATGTCTTCTGGTGCAGACCCTGCACCATTTTAGTTGCCCTCCTCTGGACAGCCTCCATCCTGTCTATATCCTTGTGGAGATGGGGTCTCCAGAACTGGACGCAGAATTCCAGATGGGGTCTCACCAACTGTCTGTACAAAGGGATAACAGCTTCCTGTTTTCTACTGGTGATGCCTCTCCCTATGCATCCCAGTATCCCACCAACTCTTCTTACTGCC
Organism: Neoceratodus forsteri; assembly: GCA_016271365.2. Classification (NCBI taxonomy): domain Eukaryota; kingdom Metazoa; phylum Chordata; order Ceratodontiformes; family Ceratodontidae; genus Neoceratodus; species Neoceratodus forsteri. The sequence continues at coordinate 1,202,503,420 of CM057449.1, forward strand.
TTCTTACATTGCTTGCCCACCTTAAAGTCATCTGATATGACTACCCCCAGGTCCCTTTCCATGTCTGTAGTTATTATCTCACCCCCCATTGTGTACTCTTTCCCTGGATTTTTGTTTCCCAGGAGCATTACTTTGCACTTCTTTGCATTGAATCTAAGCTGCCATATATTTGACCATTCCTCCAACCTTGCCATTCCCTTTGTATCCTCTCCACCCCACCATCTGTATCAACCCTGTTGCAGATCTTTGTGTCATCTGCAAAGAGGCATACTTTTCCTTCCAGTCCCTCTGCTCTGTCACTTATAAAGACATTAAAGAGGATTGGTCCCAGTACTGAACCCTGCAGTACCCAACTAGTAACCCTCCCTTTCTTCAGAGTGAACCCGCATTTACTATTACCCTCTGTACCCTATTATCCAGCCAATTTTTACCCTATGCTACCACCTTGGGACCCACTCCAAGGCTGGCTAACTTATATATTAATCTTTTGTGTGGGACTGTGTCAAATGCCTTGCTAAATTCTAGGTAGGCCATGTCCACTGCCCCTCCCTGGTCTACCACATTGGTCACCCAGTCAAAGAAATCTATTAGATTCATCTGACATGACCTTCCCGGTGTGAATCCAAGCTGCCTTGGCTCCTGTGCCCCACTGGCCTCTAGGTACTCAACAATTCTTTCCTTCAGAAGTGATTACATCATTTTCCCTACCACTGAAGTCAAACTGACAGGTCTGTAGTTTCCTGCCTCTGTCTTGCTCCCACTTTTGTGAAGGGAATTCAGATCTGCCCTCCTCCAGTCCTCAGGTACCACACCATCCTCCCATGATTTGATAAAAAGGGTAGTCAGTGGTGTTACTAGTTCTCATAGAAACATAGAATTTGATGGCAGATAAGGACCACTTGGCCCACCTACTCTGCCCATTTCCCTATCTAATGCATAGGCTGCAGATCCTAGTTAACCAACAGCCTACTTCCTCCTACCCCCACTAGAATTGCCTTATGTCTGTCCCATGCATTCTTGAATTCCTCCACTGGTTTTGAGTCCACTACCTCCTCAGGAAGGCTGTTCCATGTATCCACAACCCTCTCCATGAAAAAATACTTCCTCACATTACCTTTGAGCCATCCCTCCTCTATCTTCAAATTGTGCCCCCTTGTTCTTGCACATCTCTTTTTCTGAAAGATGCTACCATCTTGGACTCTGTTGATTCCCTTGATGTACTTGAAAGTTTCTATCATGTCCCCCCCTCTCCCTCCTCTTCTCGAGTGTATACATGTTAAGCGTCTTTAATCTCTCTTTGTATGTCTTCTGGTGCAGTCACTGCACCATTTTAGTTGCCCTCCTCTGGACAGCCTCCATCCTGTCTATATCCTTGTGGAGATGGGGTCTCCAGAACTGGATGCAGAATTCCAGATGGGGTCTCACCATCTGTCTGTACAAAGGGATAACAGCTTCCTGTTTTCTACTGGTGATGCCTCTCCCTATGCATCCCAGTATCCCACCAACTCTTCTTACTGCCTTCTTACATTGCTTGCCCACCTTAAAGTCATCTGATATGACTACCCCCAGGTCCCTTTCCATGTCTGCAGTTGTTATTATCTCACCCCCCCATTGTGTACTCTTCCCCTGGATTTTTGTTTCCCAGGTGCATTACTTTGTACTTCTTTGCTTTGAATCTAAGCTGCCATATATTTGACCATTCCTCCAACCTTGCCAAGTCCCTTTGCATCCTCTCCACCCCACCATCTGTATCAACCCTGTTGCAGATCTTTGTGTCATCTGCAAAGAGGCATACTTTTCCTTCCAGTCCCTCTGCACTGTCACTTATAAAGATATTAAAGAGGACTGGTCCGAGTACTGAACCCTGCAGTACCCAACTAGTAACCCCCCTTTCTTCAGAGTGAACTCGCGTTTACTATTACCCTCTGTATCCTGTTATCCAGCCAATTTTTAACCCATGCTACCACCTTGGGACCCACTCCAAGGCTGGCTAACTTGTATACTAATCTTTTGTGTGGGACTTTGTCAAATGCCTTGCTAAAGTCTAGGTAGGCCATGTCCACTGCCCCTCCCTGGTCTACCACATTGGTCACCCAGTCAAAGAAATCTATTAGATTCATCTGACATGACCTTCCCACTGTGAATCCATGCTGCTTTGGATCCTGTGCCCCCTGGCCTCTAGGAACTGAACAATTCTTTCCTTTAGAAGTGATTCCATAATTTTCCCCACCACTGAGGTCAAACTAACAAGTCTGTAGTTTCCTGCCTCTGTCTTGCTCCCAATTTTGTGAAGGGAATCACATCTGCCCTCCTCCAGTACTATACCATCCTCCCATGATTTGTTAAAAAGGGAGGTCAGTGGTGTCACTAATTCTACCCTTAGTTCTTTCAGAATTCTTGGGTGAATCCCGTCAGGCCCCATTGCTTTGTCCACCTTCAGTTTTAAGAGTTCTTTCAGGACCCTTTATTCTGTGAATGGACTGGTATCAACCTCCCTATCCAGAGTGCTCCTATTCTTTGATTTAGGTACCTCCCCCTCCTCTTCTTTTGTGAATACTGAGCAGAAGTATTCATTCAATATCCCTGCTTTTTCACTGTCATTTTCTGCCCACCTCCCTTCCCTTTAGTAAGCCTCACTATCCCTTCCTTCAACTTTCTTTGCTCCCTAATGTACATATAAAAGGTTTTATCCCCCTTCTAAACTGAGTTGGCTATCTTTTCCTCAGTCTGGGCTTTTGCTATTCTGACTGCCTTCCCCACTTTCTTCTGCTTTAACTGGTACAGTTCTCTGTCCTGCTCCTTCACTGTTTCCTTATTCTTCCTGAATGGTACCTTTTTCTCCTTAACCTTCCCCACCACCTCTTTTGAGAACCATAGTGTTTTTTCCTTCATTTTGCTTTGTTGATTTGCTTCACACAAAGGCTTGTTGCCTCTGTGATGGCTGTTTTGATTTTTCCAATTGTTCCTCCACCCCTTCTTCTTGCCAGTTTGCTAGTGCTTTTCAGAGGCACTCTCCCATTTTCCCAAAGTCAGCCCTCCTAAAGTCCAACACCCTTGCTTTTGTATGGCTCGACTCTATGGCTGTGTTTATTGTAAACCACACTGTTTTGTTCTCCCATTAGTTCTTTTAGAATTCTGGGGAGAATCCCCTCAGGCCCCATTGCTTTGTCCACTTCAGTTTCAGGAGTTCTTTCAGAACCCTTTCTTCTGTGCAAGGACTGCTATCGACCCCCCCATCCAGAGTGCTTCTATTGACTGGATTAGATACCTCGCCCTCCTCTTCCTTTGTGAATATTGAGCAGAAGTATTTGTTCAGTATCCCTGCTTTATTACTATCCCTCTGTGCCCACTCACTGTCCCTCCTCTTTATTCAGCCTCAGTATCCCTCCCTTTGTCTTTCTTCACTCCCTAATGTACCTATAAAAGGTTTTATCCCCCTTCTTAACCAAGTTGGCTATCTTTTCCTCGGTTTGGGCCTTTGCTATTCTGACTGCCTTCCTCGCTTCCTTCTGCTTTAACTGGTACAGTTCTCTGTCCTGCTCCTTCTGTGTTTCCTTATACTTCCTAAATGCTATCCTTTTCTCCCTAACCTTTCCCGCCACCTCTTTTGAGAACCATTGTGTTTTTTTCCTTCATTTTGATTTGTTTATTTGATCATTGCCTCTGTGATGGCAGTTTTGATGTTTCCTCATTGTTGCTCCACCCGTCCTTCTTGCCTGTTTGCTAGTGCTTTTCTGAGGCACTCTCCCATTTTGACAAAATCAGCTCTCCTGAAGTTCGGTACGTTCACTTTTGTATGGCTTGACTCTACAGCTGAGTTTATCGTGAACCACACTGTTTGGTGGTCACTTGTTCCCAGATGGCTACTGACTTCTAGATCTGAGATCCTGTCTCCGTCCCCATTTGAGAGTACCAAGTCTAAGATTGCTCCCTCCCGAGTGGGTTCCAACACTAGTGTTTGAGGCATGCCCCCTGTAGGACATCGGGAATGACCCTGCTCTTGGCTATGACTGCAGCAAAGGTGCTGCAGTTAACATCTGGCATATTCAGGTTCCCCCATCAGCAATATCTCCCCTTTCTCTGCCATCCTAAGGATGCCTTCTATCATTTCCCTGTCCATTTCTTCCCCCTGAGATGGGGGTCTGTATACAACCCCTGTGCGGATTGTGGTGCCATTTCCAGTCTCCAGGGTGACCTACAATGCCTCCTCTCCTCCCCGTTTACCCTTTAGTTCCATTGCTTTGATCCCTTCCCTTACATAGAGAGCTACTTCTCCTCCTCTTCTACCCTTCCTGTCCCTCCTATAGATTGTGTACCCTGGTATGTTGACATCCCAGTCATGGTTCTCTGTGTACCATGTTTCTGAGACTGCCATGATATCCAGGCATCCCTCTTCCATCAAAGCCACCAGTTCAGGGATCTTGTTAACTAGACTATGGGCATTGGTGCTCATTACCCTCCATTTTTTGAATGGCCTTACCCCTTTTTGCCCCATCCCTGTCCTTACTGCCTTTGTGTTTTTCTCCATTTACCCCTGCCCTTCTCCCTATCAACTTCTCTATATTGGTGTTTACCTCACTAACTACCCTGAGTTTTTTTGGGGGGGCTAGAATTTCCCTTCTCATTTTCAGTGCCTTCCCCCTTGGCTAGTTTAAATGCTTGCCAATGAAGCATTTAAACCTATCACCTATGATCCTGGTTCCCCTTCTGGACAGATGCAGACCAATTTTCTACATACTTTTCTATTCTATCTTGTGCCTAATAAATTAATCTTTCCATATTGGAGCTCTCTTCTGTAGTCACCTGGCAGTCTTCTTTATTGGGTGGCTAGTCTTGGAGCCATTTTCCTTTTATGGCCTTCCACATGCCAGCCACACATATATGCCATAGATACAAGGTACTGCCCCCTTTTAGGGTATGTGGGGCAGATCTGGAAGTATTTCCCTGGTGTCCAAGTGATTAGGAAGATTGAATAAGGCGTATTAACTGTGTAATCACCCCTGCTTGAATTGATCGACTTTAGAGCACGTATAGAAAATGTGGGTGTGGGAATCCTGAGACTATCCTCACTCCCTCCAACATATTGAGTATGTCATAACATCCCATTTGGCTTTCTTTACTAGAGTAATGAAAAATCTAGAGTTAACTTTCCAAGCAAATTCTTGCCATCGAGAGGATGAAGTAGTACACTAATAGTCATACAGTAGTACTTCCAGATCCACACCCATTGCTGCTTAGTCAGATAGCTCTCTACCTCACTCTCCCATTTCATCTTCAGGTGCCCTCTTGCACTGTTCTGCTCCTCTGTTCAATCTGGATATGACTACCTGTTTTATTCTGAACTGTTAGTAGGTTCTGCAACTTAACTTAAGTTGCATTTCTGCCTATGGCTTGTGCCTATATCACTCTTGGTGACAGACTGAACCTTCGTTTTAACTGTATTTATTTCCTTGGCTCCCCAGTGACTGTATGTATATTGCATGTAATACTTTACCATAATCAACATGTTAAGCCTTTTTATATTGCATAGCCACTTAATGTATGTCACTACACCAGCATGTACTGATTTCTCTGAAATATTTGTCCTATGTAATTTGACCTCATACCAAGTGTTTTTGACAATTGTGTTTTGTTCCAATTGTATCTCAGTATTGTATTGTATTGATGTTTGTTGCATTTGCCACCCTGGTGGCCCGGGTCATGACTGAAAACGGTCCTCTGGATCAGTTTGCTCACCTGGTTATCAAAGACATAAATAAATAAATCAATTGAGATGCTGCTGCCTGCCATGTTTGTACCAAAAACTGATAGATCCTGGAAATGGCTTCTCTCTGTTATACTGACTTAATCAGGTGGCTAAGGGTTATGTCTCCCTACATATGATCACAACCCCCACATATGTCTGGTCTGCACCTGTATAGGATCCTTAGTTTGTAAATACCTGAGTCTGTCTGTTGGGGTCCAGTTAAATTCTGCCCAACACTACTTGAAGGGTTTTACTACCAGTTCCACTAACAGCTGGTGTATGGAATAAAGTCCCTGCCTCAATTACCTCTGAAACCGGGAGTCGATTCTGCCAGGGAGGAATATGTCATCCCAGGCAAACCACTTGTGCCTCCAGCTCTGCCCCTGCCACTGTCATGACCTCAGTGCCATATCCCAAGCCTGGAGCACAGGTTCTAAGTTTCTGCATGGAGAGTTCTCCTGCTATGCACAGCCAATGGATCAAAGAGGAGAGAGGGTAGTGGCCAGAGTGGTGAGGTAGCTGCCTTGATGTACTTCCAGTGCACTTGATACTGTGAGGACCCCCACAGCAGAGTGTGTTTAATATATGTCACCAACCAATAGTCTCCCAAGGCAGGTAGGGCCTAGCCTCCCACGGATTTTTTAGCCAGTAATAGGGTATTATTTACCTGTGGTTTCTTGTTGGCCCAAGCAAACCCAGAAATCTGTTTCTGAATGTCATCCAGCCTTGTTTTGGTGAGATATACAGGAACACACTGGAAAACATATGAAAAGTGTGCCACAACATTCATTTTTACTGCTCAAATCCTGGTGTGACGTGGTAGTGGAAGGAGCAACCATCTCCTGCTATCCTTCTTTACCTTGTACAGAAGGGATAAGTAAATATCTTCAAATAACTAGTCGATTGTATTTCTAATGATGTTACCTTGATAGTTCAGCTTTTTCATACCCCACTTCATAGGAAAGAAGCACTGTAGTTCTTGAGAGGTTTGGAAGGCTGGGGTGAGAACTTCTCTTTTCGTAGCATTAAGGGTGTACCCTGAGAGGGTCACAAACTCCTCCACCAGAGTCATATATCATGGCAGGGAATGCTCCAGACCTGTAAGGTATAGGAGCACATCATCTAAATAAAGGCTATCTTGTGCTCCATAATCCAACTCAACTCCACGCACCCTGGGACCTGTCTAATCCTCTGGGCTAGGGGCTCAATGTAGAAGGCAAAGAGCAGGGAGAGATGGGACATCCCTCTCTGGTGCCCCAACCCAGTTGCTTAGCTGAAGAGAGATGCCCATTTGCCCTTACATTTGCTGAGGGATCAGTGCATAGTGCCTGAATTTGGTGCGCAAATTCTTTGGCAAAGTCAAACCCAGCACGGAACCCATCCATATAAGAAAGACCAATCCACTTCGTCAAATGCCTTCTCAGCAACCATAATCATTGTGATTCCAGGGATATGAGTATGGGTTAGATGGTCTATAACATGTAGGTTACATCAACATTATTGGAGGCCTTGCGACGCTGGCTACCCAGGTTTGGGAATGGACCCAGGTCACTGAAGGGCCACCGGGGGGAGTAGGATCGAGCATCCCACGGACTGTTCTCCTTCTCCAGGGGAAGGGTGTGGGTTGTGCACAGGGCTTGATGGACCCCTGGCAGAAGCTGGGGGTTTGCGCAGCTACTGGCGCCAACATCTGAAGGGCGGGGCAGACACTGGACATCATTGCACGTCCCCACCCCTGAAAAAGCAAGGAAAACTCCTTGCAGCTGGCTGCACTTGTGAAGCCTGCCCTGGCTTCAATTAGCCTCTGGGACCTGCTCTTCCCAGACAGTTACTAGTCATGCGGCACTTGAATGCTGCATCCCTGCCCTCTGGGGGGTAAGCCAGGGGTGCTGGAAGATGAGCAATAAGAGCCCCGGAGGTGGAAGCATGGGGGCACCGTGACCAGGCTGATGTTCGGCAGGGGAAAAAAAGAGGGGGAAATTAAAAAAAATACAAAAAACATTATCAGAGGCTTGGTGGCCCATTACAAAGCCAGTTTGGTCCTGGTTCACTAATAACAGGACAAGACCCTCCAAACGTTCAGTAACTATGGTCATCAGGAACTTATAGTCGATATTTAGGATTGAGATCGGCCAATAAGAGGAGCACTGCATGGGGTTCCTTTTGGGCTTGGGCAGGACTGAAATAACTACCTGTCTCCACGAAGGGGGCATCTGACCTCCCTCCTTTATTGTTCCCCTGTAGACTTCCAGCAATAAGAATACAGTCTGTTCCCTAAAGTCTTTATCAAATTCGGCTGGCAAGCCATCTGAACCAGGGCACTTGCCAGTCTTACTATGGAAGATGGCCTGAAAAATCTCTCCCTCCCTAATTGGGGCACACAACTGTACATTCTGTTCCTCCATACGTTTGGGGAGGTTAAGGGTGCGGAGATAGTCCGCTATGTCCTGCTGTGACCTGCTAGACTAGGTTTGCTGGCAAAGGTACCTAGCTTCACCTGAGCTCTTTTCTTCTAGGTTTGCTTGTAAGGACAGAGCAAGGAACAACATTATCAGAGCAAGGAAAAAGAATAAGGCTTCTTTTGGCTAGGCAGATTTACTGAGTGTTACTATTTTCTTTTGTGCTCACAGGGGTTGTTACTGTTTTTTTGCTTACATTTTACTGCTGTAATCTTCTCTGACTCAAATTGCTGTTGCAGGGTATACTTTCTGATGCATTATTACAGGGTGTGCCTACAGGTTTGTTACTGTTTTGTGTTTACAGATTACTGCTGTAATCTCTGATTGATATTGTTTTTTGCAAGGTATATCTTCTGTTACTGCTTTATTTTTCTCTATAGCAAAGTGTTTTTGCAGGGTGTATCTTATGTGAAATTGTTACAGGTGGTGCTTACAGGTTTTACAGTTTTATCTATCATTAGGCTAAGCATTCAGGGCTACTGCATTTGTTGTTGGTTGATTCTGCTCTTACCTCCTTGTTTCTTTTGCCCATGGTTCTTCTTTTTCAGCAGGAGAAAGGCCCAACCACCCCATGCTACACTCCTTTTATACAGTAGCACAGTCTCTTTCCTGTAGCAAAGCAGGAAGGGGAGGATCAGAGGGGTATCCACACAGTGACCTCACTTACAGGGGCACAAGTAATTTAACTTGTTATAACAGGTTATACAAAAACAAATAAACAAAAAATCAAATTTTTGCATGCATTTTCCTCCTTCTAATTACTTGGACCAGGTTATGAACTCAGCAACTCAACTGGAATGGATATTATTAACTGCAGGTACTGCGGGACACTTTCCAAAAGGGCAGTTATACAGGATGTAGGATACTTCCTACATGCTGGATCATTGGAGATCTCAGGACTCAGTTCCAGGCAGCATGAGCAGAGATTGCGTACCTCAAATTGCATATTCAGGGGGAAATATATTATAAGAACTGCCTGCCATTTCCCCAACATCCAACTGAAGCACCTCAACCACAGAGGGTAGTTGATCTGGAAGGTTGGCAGGTGGTTAGAAGGGACAAATTGGGTGCCCCATCACTCAGTGCTCTCCAACGTATCACCTCCACAAACCATATAAAAACTACAAATGGATATGTGTTTCTATCTCTGAAATCAAACAAAGGGCAAGACACTGCAGCACAGGAGCTAGTGCTACAAAACTTGCCCAAAACAGGAACCAAAACAAAAAAAGCAAAAAGGAAATCCAAAACACTTCTGATTATAGGAGACTCCATGATTTGGGGAGTTGATACCTACCTCCAGCCGGTGGTAATGGTCAGATATCTCCCAGGTACATCAGCATGCAGAGACACTGGCCACATTGCTAAAATCGTGCAGGAAGCAGGAGAAAACATTGATGTCCTTGTACACATAGGGTCTAATGATCTCGCCAGCTGGTCAGTTGTGGAGATCAAGGAATACCTGACCAGGCTGGGAGACAAACTGTTATCCATTTCATCTGGCATCTCCTTCTTTGAGATCCTGCTGGTCTGGGAGAGGGGGCAGATGGATGGAAGGCCAGAGAAGGGGAGATAGGGAGCTAAACATGTGGCTCAAGGGCTGGTGCCAGGAAAAAGGACACAAATTTGTAGGTAACTGGCAACAGTTTTGGGAATAAAAGTTCTTTAAATTTGATGGACTGCTTCTGACTAAGGAGGGAATCAGTGCATTGGGGCAGAAATTTGACGTCTTTTGAGACTATTTAAACTAGCAAATGGGGAGAGGGGTGCAGCACCCGATACATTGAATTGGAAGAACACCCCTCCCCCTTAGCTAGTGATCAAACAGGAGTTTAGCATGTTTGTAGTTCATTTGCATTACCATGTAAGAAAAAAGGTCTTGCTCCCCATATGACATGCAGGGGAAATGCCAGCCTCGCCCAACAGCTAACACACTGAAATCTCGCCAATGGAAAATCATGTACACAAATGCCTGCAGTCTGGGAAACAAGATCCCAAACCTGCAGGCAACAATGACAGAGGCTAAACTGGACATAGTAGCCATTAGTGAGACATGGTTCACCAGTAAGCACACTTGGGAAACTTGAGTACCCGGCTATGTACTGTTCAGAAGAGACTGAGGTGCAAAAAGGGGAAGAGAGTGGCCTTTAATGTCAATGAAAATATCAAAGCTACAGAAATTCAGAATACACATAAGGAGCCAGAAGAACTGTGGGTCACCCTGGAAGCAGGAAAGGGGACAGCCATACAAACTGGTTGTTTACAGGCCTCCAGACTGGGGGAGGACATACACGTTACTGTTAGAAGATATACAAAACATGACAGCTAAAGGGGAGGTTCTGATAATGGGAGACTTCAACATGCCAAATACAGATTGGTCAATATCAGTAGGAACATCTGCCAGAACTAGACACATAGGGGATTCCCTGCGGGAGAGGGCCTCAAACAATTGGTACAACAACCCACAAGAGACAGGGTTATCCTAGATCTAGTACTGACTAATGTGGAAAGGATCACAGATCTCCAGGTAGAAGGTCACCTGGTGGCCAGTGACCATCACATGGTATGGTTCAATTTGACCACTGGAACTAAATCATCCCATTCCAAGGCAAAAATATGGGGCTTCAGAGGAGCTGACTTTGATGAGATGTTCAACAGAGTTAAGCTAGCCCTGGTAAGAAAAAATACAGATGAGGGAGTACAGGCAAAGTGGGCAAGCATTAAGAATGCAATACTTGAAGCAACATCCCATTGCGTTAGGGAGAAAAGCAAGAGCAAAAGAAGATGGAAACCACTTTGGTTCTCAAAAAGAGTAGCAGAAAAGATCAGAGCCAAAAGGCTGGCCTTCAGGAAATATAAGGGAACGCAGCGGGATAAAGATAGGGAGGCATACCAAACTTCCCTAAGGGAAGCAAGTAAGGCAGTAAGGCAGGCAAAGGCCCAAACCGAGGAAACACTAGCACAGACAGTAAAAGAAGGGGATGGTGCTTTCTATAGGTACATTAGTGAAAGGAGAAAGTCCAGAGGGGGTATTGCTAAGATCAAAGGGGATAAGGGGGAGTGTGTGGAGGAGGACCAAGGAAAAACATCTTTCCTAAATAGATACTTCTGCTCAGTATTTACTGAGGAGAAGGTAGGGCAGGGCCCACAGCTCAGCACTATGGAAACGGGTGAGGGGGAGGGAGGTGTGCACAAGTCCCTTCACAAAAGGAAGGGTCCTGCAAGAGCTCGCTAAGCTCAGGGTGGACAAGGCAATAGGACCTAATGACATACACCCCAGGGTACTAAAGGAGCTGAGGGTGGAACTAGCAAAGCCATTATCAGAACTGTTTAGCAAGTCTCTGAGCACAGGTGAGGTCCCAGAAGACTGGAGAAGGGCTCATGTGATCCCGCTCCACAAGAGTGGTAGCAAGGAGGAGTCAGGGAACTACAGACCAGTCAGTCTTACCTAAGTAGTGGGCAAGATTATGGATGCAATCCTTAAAGAAAGGATAGTGCAACACCTGGAATCCATAGGAGCACAGGATCCAAGACAGCATGGGTTTACAAAAGGAAGGTCCTGTCAAACTAATCTCATAGATTTCTTTGACTGGGTAACCAGAGTGGTGGACCAAGGGAGAGCATTTGATGTTGCCTACCTTGACTTCGGCAAAGCTTTCGATACTGTTCCACATAGATGATTGATTAATAAGCTGGGTAGGCTTGGGGTGGGTCAGAAGTTGGTGAACTGGTGGCAAACTGGTTGGCGGGCAGAAAACAGAGAGTGGTGGTAAATGGTATACAGTCAGAAGAGATGCAAATCACAAGTGGGGTTCCTCAGGGATCAGTCCTGGGGCCAGTCCTCTTCAATATCTTCATCAGTGACATTGCAGATGGACTGGAGGGTAAGGTTTGTCTGTTTGCAGATGACACCAAGATCTGCAACAGAGTAGATGATCCAGATGGGGTGGGCAGAATGAGAGGAGATCTGGATAAACTGGCAAAATGGTCAGAAGAGTGGCAACTGGGGTTTAACGCAAAGAAGTGCAAGATCATGCACATAAGGAAGAGAAATCCTGAAGCCACCTATAGGTTGGGAGGAAGTTGCTGACAGTCACAAGGGAAGAAAGAGTCTTGGGCATCATCATCACCGATGACCTGAAATCATCAAGCAGACCACTAAAGCTGTAGGTAAGGCTAGAGGGATGTTGGGGTGTATTAATAGGGATATCACAAGTCGTAAGAGAGAGGTAATAATCCCTCTTTAGAAGACACTGGTTAGGCCCCATCTGCAGTACTGCGTGCAGTGCTGGAGGCTGCACCTGCATAAGGATATTAACAAAATGGAGGCAGTCCAGAGAAGGGCAACCAAAATGGTGCAGGGACTGTATCAGAAAACATGGGGACAGATTAATGGAGTTCAATATGTATAACCTGGAGCAAAGGAGGGAGAGAGGTGATATGATCGAAACATTCAAACATCTTAAGGGTATTAACAAGGTGAAAGAGTCTAACATGTTTCAATGTAAGAAAAATAGCAGGACAAGAGGGCACAGCATGAGATTAGAGGGAGGCCGATTAAGGGGTAATGTGAGGATGTTCTTTTTCACAGAAAGGGTGGTAGATTCATGGAATGGCCTACCTCAGGAAGTGGTGGGTCTGAATACAGTGCAGGGCTTCAAACAGGCATGGGACAGGCATAAGGGAGCAATACAGATGAGTATGAATAAATAGGCCATTGACAGAGTAAAGGTCTATGGCACATTCATAAGGTAGAAAAAATGGGCAGACTGGATGGGCCTTGCAGTCCTTTTCTGCCGTCAACTTCTATATTTCTATTCCTTGCCACAAAAGGCCCTCATCATAAGATTTAAAAGCCTCCACAATTTCCCTCGTTGTTATCTTAAGTCCTGTCCCCGGGTGAATTACTTTAGTAATGTGAGCCCTTGCTTTTCCCACTTGTAGCCAGCAGGCTAGGTGTTTGAGGGCCCTACCAGCACAGGGAACAGAGTGGGAGGGGGACCGCACACAGAGGAGGGAGCGGGAGTTTTTTTTTTTTTGTATAGCGGGACAGGGAATGGAGTGTGGGGGTGGTACAGTACACAGAGGGAGGGAGCGGCAGGGTTTTTCTTCTACATACCTCACACTCAGCTGGTTGCTGGGAGGTCTCTCCTAAATGAAAGTAGCCAGCCCCTGTCTGATAGGAGAGGCTGAGTCACTTTCAAGCAGGAGAAGTTTCCGCCCTGCAAGCAGTGAGTACTGTCATGACAGGCTCCTGGCGTTAAAAGGTGATCAGCTGTTTGCTGATACAGCTTCATGCAAATCAAAGAACCAAAGTCCTCTGTGATTGGAGTGGCCTCAGTCCTTTGAAGTACATGCAGTTTCTGCCCAGTAAGCTGCAAGTGGTGTCCCAACTACAGTGTGTGGACATTGGTCTAGGCTGCTGAGCCCTTGCTATTTTGAACTGTAATGGGCTTGGCAGTGACACCCCCCCAAATCCCTTTTCACTCATCACAAAATGTTTGGTGTGCAGGTGCATGAAATGTAATAACTCCCAACTTGTGCATTAAAATAGTTTTGCAATGAAATTTTGTCTTTTTGAGATGGATAGTTATAGTAGCTTGCTTTGTGCATGGCCCAGTGTACCAAAAGCAAAACTAATGCTTAGCTAGGCACAGCCCCAGACCTGTAGCTTGCTTTAAGCATGACTCTGTGGGCCCAATGCAAAGTAGTTAAGTTATCAGGCACTGCACCAGACCTGTAGCGTACTTTAAGTGTGACCCTGCGGGCCATGCACAAAGCCGCTGAGAGATCAGGCACAGCCCCAGACCTGTAGCTTGCTTTCTGCATGACCCTGTGGGCTCTACGCATAGTAGCTGAGTGATCAGACAGAGCCCACAACCTGTAGCTTGCTTTGTGCATAACTCTACAGGCTCTTTGCAAAGCAGCTGAGTGATTGGGCACAGTCTTAGACCAGTAGCTTGCTTTGTGCATGACCCTACAGGCCCTACTCAAAGCAACTGAGTGATTGGGCATAGCCCCAGTCCTGTAGCTTGCTGGTGCATGACCCTGCGGGCCCTATGCAAAGCAGTTGAGTGACTGGGCATAGCCTCAGACCTGTAGCTTGCTTTCTGCATGACCCTGATGGCCCTCTGCAAAGCAGCTGAGTGATCGGGCACAATCTCAGATCTGTAACTTGCATTGTGCATGACCCTGTGGGCCCAATGCAGAGCAGCTAAGTGATCAAGTACAGCCCTAGACCTGTAGCTTTCTTTGTGCATGACCATATGGGCCCTATGCAAAGCAGCTGAGTGATTGGGCACAACCCCAGACCTGTAGCTTGTTTTATGCATGACCCTGTGGGCCCAATCTAAAGCACCTAAGTGATTGGGCACAGCCCCAGACCTGTAGCCTGTGTTGTGCATGACCCTATGGGCTGTACTCAAAGCAGCTGAGTGATTGGGCACAGCCCCAGATCTGTTGCTTGTTTTGTGCATGACTCTGTGGGCCCTATGTAAAGCAGCTGATTGGGTACAGCCCCAGACCTGTAGCTTGTGTTGTGCTGGACCCTATGGGCTGTACTCAAAGCAGCTGAGTGATTGGGCACAGCCCCAGACCTGTAGCTTGCTTTGTGAATTACCCTATGGGCCCTGCCCAAAGCAGCTGAGTGATTGAGCTTAGCTCCAGAGCTGTAGCTTGCTTTTTGCATGACTCTACAGGCCCTATGCAAAGTAGCTGAGTGACTGGGCACAGCCTCAGATCTGTAGCTTGCTTTGTGTATGACCCTGTGGGCCCTGCACAAAGCAGCCGAGTGATCAGGCACAGTCTCAGATCTGTATTTTGTTTTGTGCATGATCCTCCGGGCCCAGTACAAAGCAGCTGAGTGACTGCGCACAGCCCCAGACCTGTGGCTAATGCATAGAGCCATACACAAAACAGGTGCCCATCAAACATGGCCTTGGACCTGTAGCTTGCTTTGTTCCTGGCTCTATGGGTTGCAACCCATCACACGCTGCTCTGGCATAAAGCTTGCTTTGCAAATGGCCCTGTGGACCATTTGAAAAGCACACGGCCTGTCACATAGTACCCTGAGCCTAAAGCATTGTTTGTGAAGGGCCCTGTGAGCCTTTGGCAAAGCAGACCATGATCATATATATTTTACAAAGACCAATGAACATGTACACTGTCTGAATTTTACTTTGCTTTCATCATATCCATATAATGTCATGAAAGTGGAGATATTTTCTCATAAAAACAGGTTTAACAGGTCCTCAGGAATTTCTCTTAATGTTTTGAGCTTTCACATATTGGAGTTTTTCTCAAAGGCTAACATTTAATAATCACTTTGATTGCATGTCAGTGGCTCAGCAGGTAGCACACTCACCTCTGAGGCCGGGAGATCAGAGGGCTGTGGGTTCAGTTCCCACATCTGGCACTTGGGTTAATATCCCAGTACTGACACTGTAGTGCAGCATGAGAGGGTGCTGCACTTTTGAGGTGCCGTCTTTCGGATGAGACGTTAAACTGAGGTCCCATCTGCCTGGATTGGTGGTAGTTCAGGTGGATGCTAAAGATCCCATGGCACTTATCGAAAAGAGTAGGGGAATTTTATTGGTAATAAAGTGGGCTTCATTACAAAAAACAAAACAACTCAATAAACAGAAACAATCCAAACAAGGCAAAAATCAGTTAACAGAAGAAAGTATCACAATGTTTCCAAAACAATACAGCTTCGAAGTAGAAAAAGTAAGAAGTCAGACTTTTTACAGAACACAAAGCAACCCTAATATTACAAAATACTTCATGAATGGAAATAGTTTTTGGTGTAACACTAGCAAACATCCGGATTGCCATAAATAATAACGAATAATAGCAAAAATTATATATAAACTGTCAACATGATACTTTCTATTAAACAGGTCATTCGTGCAAAACATAACATGTTCATAAGAAAGAGAGGCCAACAAAGGTTCTGCCAGTTAGCAGATAGGGTAGACCAGACTTCAAAGAAAAGGGCATTCACAAAATAAATGTTGCTGAGTTTCACAAACATTGAGGCAAGAGGATCTAGGACAATATCTCAAAGACAAGGCTTTATGCTTATGATTGTTGTTAACTCCTAGTCTATCATAGTTGCATAACCATACCATATCCCATAAATCGATGGCAGCCGTTGATTTAGCAGTTGGTGGAGTACCCAGGGGAGGCGTCTAGAGGGCAGAACAGAAAAACAATCTCCTCCGAGCCTCCAACCTCCAAAGTCGCTCATATAGTTGGGTCTAGATAAGATACAAAAGTCCTGAGGATGAAGACACCAGGTCAAGGCCATCTTAAAACTCTCTTTCCCATAAGAGGGATCAGTTGGGATTTGAAATAACCCCTTTATAGCAGACTTGCAGTTATCAAGGCAGAGGAGAACCATGCTAAAAATAGGGCTTCAAAAACAGTCCCTGGTTTCAGCACTTTCCCATAATTATAATGAAGAAAAGGCTGTAAAAAAAACACGAGGTGGATCATACCAAGTCCACCTTCCTTGGCGGTCTGTAAGTAATATGTCTTTTAATGGAGTTTAGCCTGGATCCCACAATCCTTTGAAAAAATCCCGTTAATCTGGAAAATAGGAAATGGGCGGGGAACACATAACAAAGATGCAGGAAAATCGGTATAACCAGAGTTTTAAGGAGCACAACCCGCTTTCTTCTTCCCAATTAAATGCTTTTTCCACCCATTAATCACATTATCTGCCTTTTGTAGGGCAAGATCCAATTATAGATATGGATCATCACAACCAAAAAAATACCTAAATACTAAAAAACAGTAGTGGATATAGAAACACCAGCATAAAGGCCCGTACTAGGGAGGGAAGTATGCCCTAGTGGTACACAAATACTTTTGTAAAATTTATCTTAGAACCTGAAACAGAAGAGAATGCCTGTAAAACCTGAACAATATCCTCTTGTTTCGTGGAAGAATCCACAGCCAAAATTAAATCATCCATAAGCTAATATTTTAAGTGGTAAAGAGGAGGAGTACAGAGCAACCCAATAATCTGTGGGCAAAGAAAAAAGGCTCTCAAAGAGTATCAATAAAAAAGGTATATAATAAGGGACAGGCACCCTACAGCGTACCACAGGCCAGAATAGTAGGGCGGCCTATCCAGCTGTTCACATTAGGGCGAATACAACATTCCTATATAATAAAACTAAGCCAGGAAAGGAAGCATCACGGAACCCAAAAGCCTTCAGGGCTAGAAATAAGAACTCATGAGAGACTGTATCAAATGCTTTTCCTGGTCTAAACTTATAATCCATCCTGTTACAGCATTTTGTTGTCCCAGAGTAAACAATTCTCTCAATAAAATCAAATTGTCAGAAAGATGCCTGCCTGGGATACCACAGGTTTGAGTTGGGCTAATCATGTGTGATGCCAAAGTAATCATTCTAGATAAAGAATTTTGGCAAGGATCTTATAATCCACATTAAGCAGACTGATTGGTCTCCAATTTGTAATGTCAAAGGATCCCTTTTCTTAAACAGTAAAATCAGTAAAGCGTCTTTCATAGAAGTAGCCAAGGCATCAGAATGTAACATCTCATTATAGAGAATAGTTAGAACCGGAACAAGATCAGCAGAGAAAGTCTTGAAAAATGTGGGGTTAGGCCATCAGACCCTGGAACAGAATGTGATTTTAAACTAGTAATGGCCGCAAGACCTCTGGTTCAGTAATGACCAAGAAAGCTTGTTTCGATCAGAGTCCAAGCTGAGGTAAGGACAGTGAGCTAAGAAAATGATCCGCATTGTCAAGGTCAGCTTTAGTGCCAAACATGTTGAAAACATAATTTTCAACACAGTGAAGCAAATCTTCAGGTTTCTTAAGTAACTCCCTGATGGAGACAATAGAGAGGTAATTAATTTAGCTTCAACTCTATCTTTACAGGCCTTAAACGGGTCTAAACAACCTTTAGTAAGATGAGTGCCAAGCAGCGCTCCTGTCCAAAGAGTCAGCACGATTATACTAGGATAACCTCATTTTAGCGCTGACCTCACTAATCTGAGAGCTAAAATCATGAGTAGTAGAGAGCTAGCTAAAGAGAATAGGTGCTGTAGCTGATGCCGTAGTGACAGATAAGACAAATATTTAGTATTCTGTTTTTTGCCGCTACCTTCTGAAAAACTGTTTCCAGCTTAGCTAGATTCCTCCCACCAATCCATCCCAGTATCATAAAATCAACTACTGACAACCGAGCTGTAAACTCTTTGTGCCAAAGTTTAAGAAAAAGAGGGTCATTAAGTAGAGAATCATTAAGGCGTAACTGGCTTTCTTACATCTAGGAGCAGAGTCCCAGGAAAAGTGGCACATAGGGCAACGTGATCCGAAAATTCGGTAGCCACAGTTGTACAGGAAAGTAAAATAAAAATCTTAGATAAAAAAAGAAAATCTATCCTAGTATGTAAGGACCCTTTAAAAAAAGTTGACCCACCTGTTTTATGGAAATGTCTATAAACATCCACAAGCTTGGCCATAGAGACCACACTATTTAAAGCCACAGAGTCACAAAATAACTTGGAAGTCTTTAGGCCTCGATCTGTTTGATGTAGGCCGTAATTGAAATCTCCACCCATAGGGTAATCTGGATGAAAAAGGTATGGCTTAATTTGGTGAAAAGAAGCCCTCTGAGCCTTGGTTTGAGGCGCGTGAGGTCCCAATCATGAAATCTCTCAGATTTATGGAAATCTAATAACAAAGCTCTACCAGGAAATATCTACAAGTCTAGAGACTGTAAAATTAGAGCTGGAGAACAATATCCGACCCCCATCACAAGTATCAGGTCCAACAGACCAAAAGAAGAGCCTGCAGTCCATGCCTTAGAGGCCTGGAATAATTCCCCATGGGTCTTTAATCTAGTGTCAACAAGGCAGATAATGTCACACTGTAAATCAGAAAGGGTTAAAAAATCCCCCTAGTTTTCTCTTCCCTTTAATGCTGTTCACATTTAAAGAGCAGATCTTTAAGGAAGACAGGATTTAAGTAATAGGTGGTGACTTACCCTTCTCGCTGCCTCAATACGTTTGCAATGGGATCCATTATCAGCCCTATCACCCCATCCGGGAAAGAAAGAAGAGAGGAGAATCAGTATCCTCACCCCTGAGTCTTTGTCTGAAAAATCTGTGGCTAAAACCGCAAATTTGTTAGAGGTTTGCCAGTTCGTGTAGGGGGTTCCTTACTACGAGTAGCAACAGCTAAACCCTTCCTAGTCCGTTTATGGGTAACAGTGGTAAAACTAAAATTATCTCCCCTTGACCCGAGGGGAGGCATATCCATATCTGGAATAACGGGTGTAGTATCAGGAAACCACAATGGCAGTAGGAGTAGGTATAACAGGAAAGAGGTTGGAAAACTGGAACAGAAGAGACATCTCCAACTACCGGAGGAGGGTAACCTCTGGATTAGAGGAAGCTAGACTATGGGCAAGTGACTGTTGAGCAATAGTAATAATGCCATCATGAGAGGGACAATCTTCTCTGTTATGAGAGGCCCAGGGGCACCTGCCATCAGCGTGGCCAGTCCCATCACATAAGTTACACTTGAATGAATTAGTACATTTAGCTGCAATATGACCGTATTCAAAGCAGTGGCTACATTTAAAGGGTATCACAAGCCAGAACTTAAATAGATGCGTGACCCACATTTAAAAACAGGACTTGGGTTGTCCGGCGAAAATGAAGCCCTTGTCTTACCTAGAAAGAAAAATTAGGCAAATGTCGTGGGCCAGTGTTAGTGGAAAAAGCTTAACACGGACCTTCCACCTGCCATCCCAAATCTGTTCAGAGTCTAGATTAGGGGTAGGCCTATTCAAGACTTCACAGCGTTTGTTTAACCAAAATAAAATGTCTTCAATGTGAACTCCTCATTTTTAAAAACAACAGTAATGTTCTGAATGGCAGGTTTGGTGAGAGGATGGCCTGGAAGGGGACCAAATGGGTGTAGTCTGAAGTTTGTCATATTGGGCCCAGAATCTATCAAGCCCAGACATTTGTTTAAAACTAACATCAAAATTGGAATTACCTTTATTAATCAGGGCAAAAATCTCAGAAGAAAAAACTTCATGGAACCCTTAAGGAGGGTTTTAGCTATATACAAACGATCTGGTGGGAGTTCTAATCCACCCTTATAAAGCAAACGTGCTGCATTCCTCCTAGGTGCAGGTTCAGCCTTTGGAGGAAAATAAATCAGTAAGTTTAAATGTTGAACTTTTAGGTGCAGCAACAGTAGGTAACAAAGTAGGTCCTGAGAAAACAGTAGTGGGTTCAGGTACAGTAGAAATAGACTTAGAAACAACAATAGTGTCACTAGTAACAGTAGAAGAAGAAAGAGTCACACCGGGGTTCGTTGGAGCTCAGGTCATTATTCTTAGCAGAGTTTTGAAGCATATTAATGTAGACAGGGTCCTGAGAATCAGGAGTCCAAGTCCTTCAATATCTCTTTCCCAGCCAGCATGTAATAAAGCTGACTCTGGTGACCAGTCTAAATCAGTATTTTGGCCAGATTTAATTTTTGGGGAATAAGGAACCCCTCGTTTGGACCAGCCAGGTTCCTGTGTAGCTGAGAAAAAAATACTGTGGGTTTCTCCGAAAGCGAAGCGGAAGCAGTTGTGCGCTAAAGTCACTTACAGAGCAGGGAATAGCTGCAGGATTTCAGAATCTGGCTTTTCCGACGTCGGTAGTCGAAGTGGGTCATTTGAAGTAGTCTGAGAAACAGCAGTAGCAGGGGCTGAAGAATTCTCCACAGCAGGAACAGAAGCCAGATCCATCGGTGAGGCCATCGACAGGGGCTTTCCAATGCGGCGTCGCGAGAAGGAGAACAAGAAAGTGGCGTCCGGCGTGCCTGCGCAGAAACTTCGCAATGCGAATCTAAAGCTGCAATTGCAGGACTAATGCCTGCGCTGCTCCTGAAGACTGGAACTGAGCAGCAGACCACTTTGCACATCAGGTAGACTGGAAACAACTTCTTTAGGGTCGTTTCGAAGAATGGAGTCAAATTCAAAAATAGTAGTATTAACATCAGCAACAGCAAGACATGCATCTGGGGCCTCTTGAGAAGGTAGCACAGAGGAGGAGGCCGACTCCCTGAGCTAACAGCATCCATCTCCTCCAGGGGATCATGCGAACTGGCCATCTTGCAGCCAGCAGCAAAGGCTCCACCTACTCAGAGTAGGGGAATTTCCCCGGTGTCCTGTCCAAGTTTCCCTCATTCACTAAAAATACCACCAACAGCTTAATGTGGTTCAAGGTCAGTTGGCATTCATCTGTATCCCCCTCCCCCGGGTCGTGCCTGAAAATAGGCACGATTTGTCTAGTGCACTTACCCAGTCAACAAAAACTAAATAAATAAACACTAAATAAAACCCATTCTTACCAGTAGCGCCATATGGCATAGGAACCATCCAGTGCTTAACCTGACCCAAAATGGCTGCACAAGATAGAATGAGTTTTCATTATCTTTCTTCTCTAACAACCCTATCCAATGGACGGTCACTGTTAACATAGCCTAGCCAGTACATTTTATGGGGCATACCGTCAACCCTTAAATAATTATTTATGTAATTGACAACTGATTCATTTTGGCTAGCTGATATGAATTTACTGTGTATATGATCATGATATGATATAAATAATAACAAGCATTTGTCAATGCCGAATGTTTGCTTGCTGGTATTAGCTCTGGAAATGCAGGAGGGAGACTGATGCAGAATAGGAATGGCAGTGAAGTATTGAACTTCACATGAACCCCACCTCCATCCTGTTGAGATGGACAGACTTTGGGGTAAGTGTTTGGGTTGTCTCCCATGACGGTCATGCCATGTCACATCACCCTATTCTGCAGACACCGACACATGTTGAGGTGTGCCTTGGGGTGCTTGGCATTACAGTTACCCCATTCCATAAGGACATACACTGAAATGGGTGCAGCATAGGAGAATAGGGTGAAGTCTGGGGCAGAAGAGTCCAAGGTACACCTCAATGCCTGCCGGTGGCTGGGGGGTGGGAGTGGGATGGCATGAGAAGTACAGTCGGCAGTCCAAAGGCACACCCCAGTGCCTGGCAGTCTGAACAGGGTGGGATGTTATGGTTAGAAACCCTAATGCCCCGGGTTGGTATTTGCACTAGAAATTTTCAACATGGTCTTTTTGTGACCCCACCTCATGAAAGCATTTGGGACCTCTTCTCATGAAGAGTGGCAGTGTGATTTTGTCAATGTGTCCTGAACTTTGAGTACCAACAGTGACCGTGCCATACTGTGCCACATGTACGAAAACAGGGATCGAGCAGGATGTGAAGAATGACAGCCGAACCATCCATAGGGAGGTGTGAAAAGATGGCAATGTTAAAAATCTGTAGTGAGAATTTAAAAATGCTCGTACTTCCGAGCATACATGGAAACTGCGCAAAGCATACGTGTAACACAGTCATTTTTATGGATGTTCATCACCAATGTTTCAACATAGGCATTTTAAGACCTCTGCTCATTAACAGTGTCACTGTGATTTTCTTAATGTGTCCCGAACACTGATTTCCCACAGCGACCACGCTATTCTGCGCCGGAAGTGCAAAAACACATTTTGGCCAGGATGTGAAAAATGACAGCTGTACT
Organism: Neoceratodus forsteri; assembly: GCA_016271365.2. NCBI lineage: Eukaryota > Metazoa > Chordata > Ceratodontiformes > Ceratodontidae > Neoceratodus > Neoceratodus forsteri. Next base: position 1,202,526,256 of record CM057449.1, read on the forward strand.
GTTCATAAGGAGGTGCAGAAAAATGGCAATGTTGAAATCTGAAGTGAAAATATTACAAATGTGCTGACGTTACGGCGTGCGTGCAAACTGCACAACGCCACGCTCATAACACAGTCATTTTATGGACTTTCATCACAAAGTTTTCAACATAGGCATTTTAGGACCTCTGCTCATGAACAGTGTCACTGTGATTTTTGCAATGTGTCCCGAGCACAGATTTCCTACAGTGACCACACTATTCTGCACCAGAAGTGCGAAAACACATTTTGGCCAGGATGTGAAAAATGACAGCTGTACTGTTCATAAGGAGGTGTGAAAAAATGCCAATGTTGAAAATCTGGAGTGAAAAATATTGCAAATTCTCGGTTACGGTGTCGCGTAACAACTCATAGCGCCTCTCATAAAACAGTCATTTCTTGTATTTTTCCACCAAATTTGTAACATAGACTTTTGAGCCCACCTCATGAACACTGGCACTGTCGTATTTGTTAATCGGTCCCAAAAGGTGATTCCACGCAGTGACCGTGAAATCACCTTTCAGGACCGAATAATGCCACGACAGTGGCTGAATTCATGAGGAGGGGTCCCAATAACCCCATGTTGAAAATTTGGTGCCAAAATTCCCCAAAATGCCTGAGATATGCACCAAAGTTGAAAAACCCTATATATGCCATTATACAGCTTATCGGCATTTCTTCAGTTTGCAGTCAGCTTTGAAGAGTGCAGACGTGTTCCCGGTCCACCGAAGATCATCCTGCTGGGCTCCAGAGGTAAGTATGGGGTGAAGGGTGTATGGGGAGGCAGGGTGCACAGAGGATGGGCGCGGGGCCACCAAACTCGACGAGGGACCGTTTCCTGATTTACAAGGAAAAAAAAAACATTGTGGGACTGTTTTTTGTTTAACAAGGACATTTGGTGTGCTGGGGTGGGCTCCCAGCATGCCACCCAAGTGTTTTTTTGGGGGGTCTGTAGCCAGTGGGGGATTGGGCACCCCTGTTGGCATATATGGGGGGACAAGAGTCGAGGAGTATTGGGCACCCCCCTCGGCACAAACCAATGTATTTTTTGGGGGACTTTATGACGATGGGGAGTGGGATCCTCCATCGGCAAATTAAACTGGGAAGGGAGGGACTGAAGCTGATGGAGGTTGGGCCCCCTGTCGGCAAGCAAACACTGTTTTGGTGGGGCGCATGATGTGCTCGGCAGTGAGGGCTCTGTAACATTGTTTATCAACATGATGGTGGCTTACCGCAGTGTTCACAAACAATATTATAGTATGCAATGTTCTGCCCTGCAATGATGGGTCACTCCCTCATTGCAGCAGAATGGCTGACACTGCAATGACGAGGTGGCCCCTGATTGCTGCAGTGAAAATGTTACAACTTGGTGGCACTTTTGGAAGCCAGTGTCATCAGCACACTGTGCCTCCATTGGTCCACCAGTGCCAAGCCCCCAAATGCAGTGCCTCTGTTGGCTGCTGCAGTGCCGCGCCTCCACAACCCGCTTCTCTCCTAAACTGTCACATAATGTTTCTTGTGAATGTGTGCAAGCAAACATAAAAATGATTAAATACAAAAAAAGAGGTTTTGAGTCACAAAAACAAGTGTTTAAAAACAAAAGTACAGTAGAAATGACACCCTTACATCACACTCTGTTGCCCACACAAGTTACACATTTGAGCATGCATCCATTTTTCAGAAAACTTCACTTTTATGACCACTAAGTCTAAAAAAAATGGCAGGCTTATGTCACGAAACTGGGAGCCCTGCTTTCACAAAAAGCACCTTATGAAAAATAGTTGAAAAATGGAACTGCTTATGTTAAAAAAAAATCTTATTTTGTAAAGAATTCAAATTCTACATGTTGCATAACAAAACCAAATTTCAAAGTGACACCCTTGAACCTAAATATAACAAACATGAAATGTTCAGGTTTCCACTCTAAGCCATTTTTTGCTATCTGTGAGCAACAAAAAGGTCTTAAAACATATTTTTCATATTTCTTTTTTTTATTTTAATTTTAAACTTTTTATCTATGGATTATGCAATGCAAAGTACATGACATATATATACTACATACAGAGCAAAGCCCACTGACGTGTCCTGTTCAGAAATAAAAGTAAACATAAAAGTATTATACCAGCCGGCCTGGTGGCACTGAGGGTTGAGGCGCTGGATGCCACACCTCGCTCCACTTCGGTGACCCGGGTTCGGAAGTGGACTCGGGTCACTGGTGGGTCGGCTGTGGGGGGAGATAGGCTGGAGTGTCCCATGACAGCTCTCCTACTCCGGGGAGGGTGGAGGCCACAACCCGCACACTTGCCTGACTCCGAGCGGAGGCTCGGAGTACTGCAAGCCTCTAATGGTAGGGGATGGGCAGCCGCTATACAGCGTGATGTCGGTGCCTTGACATCAGGGGCCTCACGCTGTAGGGGAGAGAGAAAGAGGAAAACCGCTTGCCATCGCCGGGAAGACAGAGCTCCGGAGTCATGCTCTCAATGTGCCTTCACCTGACCGACGGCCCCGGACCGAGGAAATATAAGGTATGGGGTAAAGGGGCTCTGCCCCAGCCCCGCTCGGGGGTAAGCCGTAGCTCCATGAGGTTCTAGGGGTCGTTCGGGTAGGGTGGATGGCAGAGGGATGTCTGCCTAGGGACTCCTGATGGGTCAAGAATGGCAGGCTGGGACAGTGGAATAAACAAAGATTTCAAAAAACAAACAAAAAAAGTATTATACCACTCTCCCTCATTCTCAGGAATAACAGTGGCTACACAACATTATAACAAGCATTTGTCAATGCTGAATGTTTGCTGCTGGTATTGCTGTTTTACCGGGTCATGCTTCTACACATTTTTACTATATATATTTACCCATGATAGAGCAGATGAGATGCAATGTCTCATTTTCAGTTGTGTCCCACTTTAACAGTTTGTTAGATTGTAATTACCCAGATAGGGCAGCTGGAAGGCAATATCTACTTTAAGTGGGCTCCCACATTTTGACCTAAAATGTCCAACAGTCTTTTTATGACCTGACCTTATGATCAAGAAAAGGTGAAATGTTTAAAATCCCACCCGAAAGGTGATTTTGCTGTGTGACTGTGGAAACAAGTTTTGGAGGGGATTTAAAAAATGACACTGCCATGTTCAGTAGGTGGGGTAACACAAGGAATATGTTGAGTATTAAGGGCCAAAATCTGCAAAAAATAAAATTATGAGTAAATGTTGGAACAGTTAATTTCCTCATAACTTAGTTGGTTTTTCACATTTTAACCCCACATTTTCAACGTAGTTTTTTTTACCACTGCTTCTGAGCTTGACAGGTGTCATTTATGAAACAATGGCTGAAACATCATTTTGTGCCACAAGTGTGAAAACACATTTTGGGTAGGGTTTGAGAAATGACAGCTGTCACATTCATGAGGTGGTGTGAAAAAATGGCTATGTTGAAAAGTTAGGATCATAATATTGAAAATTACCGCTGTTATGAATGTACGTTGAAAGATTGCTACACAGACTCATACCTCAAATTTTCAACATAGCCTTCTTATGACCCTAAGGGCAGAGAAAATGTTCAACCCCCTGCCCAAAAGGTGATTTTGCACTGCAAATGCTAAAACACATTTTGGCCAGGATCTGAAAAATGGCAACTGTCACATTCATGATGTGTTGTGAACAAATGGCTATGTTGAAACTTTGGGGTCAAAATATTAATAAGTAATATTTTATTTCTTGAGTGTCCAATCCCAGAGGCGCTGGGCACTTCACAAAAGAGGTGTGACAAAATTCAAAACCCAGTTTAAAACAAGAGTCAGATACTCAGTACAGAAGTCAATAAAATAATAAATAAACAAAGCAGTAAACTCCCTATAAATAAACATCAATAAATATCAAATGTCTCTGTAAAAAGATGTGCCTTTAGGCTTCTCTTAAAAACCTCCACCGTTGAAGCCTCCCTTAAAGGCCTTGGAAGTGATTTCCAGAGGGCTGGTCCTGCCACGTCAAAAACATGGTCACCTGATGTTTTAAGCCTCGCACTTGGAACTACCAGGAGGCCCTCAGTGGAGGAGAGGAGTGAGCGCACCCAAAGTTTCTTGACTTCATTCATAAATTTCAACACAGGTTCATAACATTGTTGTTTTTTAATATTTTTACCCCACATTTTCAACATAGCCTTCTTATGACCCCACCTCATAAACAAGGGTGGAGAAAATGTTTAGCTCCTGCCCGATGGTGATTTCGCACAGTGACCACAAAATCACCTTTTTGGACAAATTTGCCTAATTTCACTGCCATTGTTCATGAGGTGGTCTCCCAAAAAAGGCACGTTGAAAATCTGGGGCAAAAATATTCAAAAATGCCCAAGTTATGTCAGTAAGTTTAAAACCCCATTGAAATACACTGAACCACATACCTGATTTCCTAAGTTTGCAGTCCAGCATTGAAGAGTGAAGACATGTCTGTGGTCCAGAGAGGATTACAGCTTTGGACCCCTGCTGGGTAAGGAAGAGCTTGGGGGTATGGAGTGGTGGATGCTGAGTGGGAGGGTTGGGTGGGAAGACAGTAATGGTGGCAGCAATGGACATCGATGGACGTTTTCCTTTTTACAGGGTGTTTTAAAAAAAACAACTATGAGGGATGGTTTTCTTTCTTTCAGGTACCAACAGTGGGCTTGGGCACCCCAGTGTTGGTGTTATGTTTGGAAGCACCAGGGGTGGGCTCCCCAGTGTCACATAATGAAAACAGGCAGGGTAAGGTGTAGCAGCTGGCATGGGGATTGGGCACCCCTGTGCCAGAATTTTAACATGAAGAGGGCAGGATACTTATGTTTGGCAGCAACAGGGGTGGCCTCCCCAGTCCGCACAATGAAAATAGCCATAGGGGGTGCTAGAGGATGGCATTGGGGATGACGTTGGAGGGGGGTGCCACAACAGGCTGATCATGACAGATCAGCTGTGCATACTGGGCAGCATTATAGGATCAAAGGAAAGAGTCACCCTATGATTGGATTGGCTCTTTCCTTTGAACTACACGAAGTTTCTGCCCAGCAAGCCACAATAGTGTCATGATCAGCCTGGCTGATGATTGGTGTGACACTGACAAGCCCCTTGCAGACCACTCTGCATTGGACTGACAGTAGCAAACCCTTTAAAAGCCACTCTCAAAGCAAAGTGTTCTCTGTAAGTGTGTGCATGGTGAACATAAAAAGGAGTAAAAGTCTAACCAGGTGACTGTGTAGGAGCTGTCGCTTTCATCTATACAATATCAACAGGTTTATGTGCTGACTTTCCCCACCTCTCACAAGAGTAGGAAATGTGATAGAGGGTTGAATACCTATAAAGCAATGCAGGAAAGAAAAACAGTGCAGTTGTCAGTGAATGTCTTAGTGTATAGTGAGAGTTTGTTCTGCATGGATTTCTATGCCAGCTGAAACCTTGTTGTACTGCAGCTCAAAGGTCATGGAACACAGTTGTACCCTTCTGTGGTACATCAAAGTTCCAGCTGATCAGAAATCCTCAATGCAGCTGGTGTTTATCACAGTGCTGCTGCGCACACAGCAATCAGTTCAAGTTCTGAACTGAAACTGCCAGCACATTCACTGCTGCCACAGAGCACTGTGAAAGCACTGTGAAAATGCTTTCATTTAAAAACAAACAGACAATGATACAGTATAAAATACTGGTTGGGCAATCACATGCCCAACCAGCCTCAGGCTTCTGATTACATCAGACCCCTTGAGCTTTGCTCTTAAGGTCTGATTTAATCAGAAGCCCTCTGTGGCAGCAAAGCTTGGTTGTGCATAGTTGCTCAATCAGCATTCTCTATGTATTTATCAGAGGTGCAGTGTATACAGAATAAAAAACAAACAAACAGTGCAGAGTGCCATCTGCTGGTGAAAGTTGAAATCGCAACCTGCAAAGAACAGGAGTCCTTCTAACAACTTGTCTAACAGGAAATTACCCTTTAGCTGAATGGCTGGAGATGCTACCTTGAGCCTTGGGATAGAAGGATCAGTCTTAAGGCCTGGCTCTTAATCGTACACTCCTGTAATTTAGTTAAAAAAAAAAAAACAAAAAAAAAACATTTGGGCCTACACCCCATGACATGTTTTTATTTGATTGATTGGTTTTTGGTGACTGGGTAGGCTGCCTGGATTTTACAGACTCATTTTCAGGAGTGACCCAGAGTTAGTTACGTAAAGTGGTACACACGAGAATTAAGCAGGAGACATACTGCAAAATTAAGCTGTGCAAAACATTTACATAGACAATAATACACAAGACTAGACCCTCAGCGCTTCTACAGATCAAAAACAGGAGCTCTTACAACAATTCTGCAGCTGAGAAATGATTAATCACTATACATATTACACAAGGAAAACCCAGTCCCACAAGGAAGTTACAGTAGAGATAAGCTAAGTACATAGGTGTGTTTGATAATACACAGTTGAAAACAGGGTCCAGTGTGCAACATTTGACACGTCAGTTACATTTGGCTAGAATGAGCAGATGATCCTTGAGGGCTGATGCGAAGGAATCAGTAGATTGAGATTCCTTAATAGTGGGGTTGGGAGTTCACAGTGAAGAGGCTATGTAGGCAGAAGTATGGAACAAAGCTTGTTTGCAGCAAAAAGTGTTTCATTTAGGTGATATAAAGTCTGCTTGAAAAAACACTATATAGTGTGAAACATTGGAGGGCAGTGGAAGGGAAGCAACAGCATGTCATCAACATCATTATCTTTAGTTAGGATCACCTAATAAAACACTTTCTTCACACCAAACAAATTTTATGCAATAGTTCATGGTGCTGAATGCCTGGCTTTGTTTCTTGCAAATGTAATTGCAATTTAGTATGCATGCACTGGGACTCCAAGGCATCTTCCTTTGTTTGCTTTTCAAGCCTGTAATTCTGTTTGCAGACGTCCCCCCTTGGCCAGGGTGAGGGCATTACAAACAGTTTACATGTTGTTTACATTTACTGATAACAGGGATTACTATAACAATAATACTTTATCAAAACATTAGTGTGATTCCTCTTGTAAACCTGTGTCAATATGAACAAACAAAGGAGAAAGGAGGGCAGTTTTTTAAGCTGGTCTAAAATACCTGGTTACAATGTTGTGACTCATACCAGTTCTCTGTAAACTCTGTAGTGCAGCATGGTGTAGCATAGTGTGACCATGGTGTCAACTACATGAAACTCCTGTATCCCAAAGAACTTTAAAAGCCATAAATAGTTGCAGCAACAGCAGCAGCAGCAATTCTGCAAGCACATGAACATTAAAGTGTATATCCACACCTTTTGGGGGGACCCATAGAGTCTGTAGGGAACTTGTAAGGTAAGTGATGAAAAGTAATAATACAAACTGACAACTCAGCTTGTCTAGGAGTACCCTAAGTCCTTATTTAAAAAACAAATAGTTTTATTATCTGCATGCAGGTACTCCCGCTGCTTGCTGGTTCAGCGATCTCTGCAGATGGAGGTGGGTGGAGTGGTCTGTTTTTTTCCCCATCTTTTTTATCCTGGGGGTCCTTCTTTCTCCTCCCTGCTTTAGGAGACCTCCCTACCCCCTGCAGTAGTCCCCCACCCCATCGTTATACTGGCAAGGAGCTATGCCGAGCAGCAACCCAAGAATGCAGACATCTTCCTTCTGATGACTCCAGATCTAGTTTTTCCCCACAGTGCCCCTTGACTGACCCTCTTCCCCTGACAGTGGCAATGGGCTTGTGCAAATACAGTGAATGCCAATGGGAGAAGCAAGCTCACCTGCCCACTGTAGGGTGCCATAGGCAAAAGAAATATAAATATATTTATCAGCATATATTGTTAAATATATTTGTAAATACATTTTAGATATGTTTTGATGATATCTGAAGTATATACAAAACATCTCACGTTGGCAGATTTGAAATATCTGATTTCTCTGCAAATGTTACGTGATGAAATCTATTTCATATGCATTATACATATATTCCTATGATATATTATAGGTGCATAATATATATTTTATATGTCTGCTGATACATCTTGAATACAAAATAAATATACTTTTTGTGTAGTTGACATTTGTAAAATATTTTGCAAATATGCACTTTACAAAACAATGTTAAAATACTCAGACAAAAAGATAATGAATTAATGAATATGTAATGTATCCTCATATTTTATTTTTTATTTTATTTATTTGTACAAATCGGAATTACAATCCTTTGAGTCAGTAACTCGTTTCTAAAGGCTCCTCGTCAGACAAAGTACAGGTTACATACAAACAGGACACCATATAGTTACAGAGGAATATAATACCATAGCTTCATATGGTTACATAGGTACATATGTAATTTTGGAATTCGTCTTGTTAGCAACCATTTAGAGATCTGTAAAGGCGTTATTCATTATAAATGCATCTTTAACTCAGGCATACATACTTACATATTCTTTGCAAAAAACTTTGTTAATGCACCAGTTAAAGCAACTTAATGCCACGAAAGCAGGGAAATGTGGTGTTAGGCTTTTCAGTCCTAACTCCCAACCCCCAAAGCAGCAAAAGGAAGAAACTTTAAGGTTTTGGGTTTCTGGAGTCTTGTCGAATCAGTGGTGGGGTCTTCTTTGGGGTTGTCAACCCTAATGCCAGCCCTGTTCCCTGAGTAAACAGTATCACACATGATCTTTCTTCACACAGGGCCCAAGAAAACTACAACAAATTATGTTGGCAAAATGTGGTGAGACATACTTCTGTACCTTTGAAGAGTGTATCACTGTGAGGCATGGTTTTGAATTGTACCTTGTGCTTTGTGCTAGAGGCTATGGGCTGGGGGGGGCAGGGAGAGCATTAGGGCTGAAAGCCACAAGGAAGACCTCACCACTGATTTGTCAAGACTCCAGAGACCCAATACCCTAATATTTTTCCTTCTTCTACTTGGGAGGTAGGGGTATGGAGTTAGGGTCAGAAATCCTAACACCACATTTTCCTACTTTTGTGGCATAAAGTTACCCTAACTAGTGCATTAAAGGAGTTTTTTTTTTTTTACAAAGAATTTCCTTTCTTTCTCTTTGAGACAGTGGTATTGTAGTCTTATTCATGCAGGTCCCTTTGGGACTTGCATGAACAGATTCAGATGTCCTGTGCCAAGGGAAGACTCCATCTGCTTAGAGAAGTGCAGCGATGGATGTGAAGAATTCATGGGGCTGTCTAGCGGGCTGCAGAAGTGCAGGACCTTGTGGTTTCTGCACTTCTGTGTAGCTGCAGATACAGATACAGATGAAGATGCACAGAGCAATGAGTGTATCTGTCAGTGAAATGCACTGGGCCCTCTCCCACCCACAGTGCAGAGCCCTAAGCCAAGAGGAATGTTGTCTTTATTATATGGTATCCAGACCTGTGTGGACAACCCTGCATCTTTAATTCTCTGGCTGGGGGGATGTTGCATAACAGCGCCATCCCACAACCTTTACCCCATTCAGCTGGGTCACTGAGCCACCACCGAACTCAGTTCACCGGCACACTATCACAAAGCATACCTGTTGGGATCAAGACTGGCACTACACACAAAGTTTGTTAACAATGTTTATATATATATATATATATATATATATATATATATATATTATATATATATTTATACAATGGGGTGAGAGCTATTCCAGTGCAAATAATTCAGATATTTTCACTGCAGTGAGATAAATGCTGACTGGAGTGAGATAAATGCTCACTGCAGTGAGATAATGTATGACGCCAGTGTGGAGTGAGATATATCCATTTATTCTCACTCCACTGGACGTCACCTAGTTAACCCTACAAAAAAACTCCTACAACCAATAAACAAATCAAGAAAACATGAATAAAACTCACCTGAAGCCCAGTAACACAATGTCAAACTCCTCCATGTTCACGTGCTCTTATTCAAAACCTAAACCTAAAATCTCTGGCAAAACGACTTTACTATCCTTATAGAAAGTAAAAAAAAGCCTGCTATTGAACTCATATACAAAAATGAAGAGAACTTGTAAATCAAACAACATTCTTCGAACAGAAACAAAAGCCTGCCAAATGAAACAAACAAATATGACTAAATATATAAAAAAGGCCTCGATGGAAAATGAAATTGTAGATCTATGTACACAGTTTGAATGGGACAAGGAACCCCTACTTGACCCTACAGAACACCTTATACCAGAAACCCAAGAACGACAAATGCCACAGAAAAACGCGTATTTCCTAGATCCAGACTACATCGAAAAATACATTCACAGCACGTAAAATCGAAAACACAACAAAAAACAGAAACGGACCTCAAACATCTACAACAGTTTCTACTACAGGATTTAGAGATCACAACTCCCATTACTAAAATTGAACCAGAAGAACTGGACAGCCTGTTATGCCATTATTTTATAACGGCACAAAAAGATGGCACTGATTACTTAACCCTGACCATTCGCTCCTGTTTCCAAAGTATAGAGAGATTTAAAAGAAAATCGATACTCGGAATCTCTCTCCACATCTTTAAAATTGAAAAACACGACAAGTCGTATTATCTAAACAAAAACATTTAAAACAAAAGGAATGGGAAACAAACCATTTGCAGCAGATGACATCACAGATGAAATACTAACCAAATTATATGACAGCAATCTACTAGGACCTGACAATCCAGATCGCTCATCAATTCCATGTGGTTAATTGTCAATTTATACTTCGAATTAGAGGAAACTCTGAAGCTCGAAACTTAAAATGGGGAGATGTCACTTAAAAAGACAACCAAAACACAAATTACCTGGAATTCTCAACTGAAAGACAAACAAAAACCGCAGTGGCTCAAACTCCAAAGACACAAGACTAATAAAACCACGAGCCTATGAAACCAGAGACCCTAAACGATGTCCTATAAAAATATACCTAACATACAGAGACAAACGACCTTACAAATGTAACACCCCAGATGCACCACTGTTTCTATCACTACATTACCCCATTGAAATACAGTCCCCATGTTGGTACAAAAACCAACCTCTAGGGATAAATACCATCGGAAAGACTGTAAAAACAATGATCCAGGAAGTGGGACTAGAAACTGACTGAAGACTCACAAACCATTCCATTCGGAAGCACCTGGTGCAAAAGCTGACGGATTCTGACATTGCCCCCACATAAATAATACAAGTTTCTGGACACAAAAAGCTTGAATCTCTCAACACATACTCCAAATTAAATGACAAAAAGCAAAGAAAAATATCAGACTTACTGAGTAACCCAGTGAAAGATAACGAAAACCTCTACTTCCAAACCTGAGTCTCACAGCACTCTGAACCTGAAACCTGGAACACCTGCTGCCTGTTACATGGACATGCTCCCAGCCTGCTTCAACAATCCAATCATTAACGCATCACATATTACATTTAACATAATACAAGGTATGCCAAACTAACAACTCTCACTTACTTACACGTAGTTGAACAACACTAAACATTTTTTTTATCTCCACAGGACACCAATATCAACAGAAAGCCAAAAAAAGAGACAGAGACTTAACATCGGACTCTGATACGGACTAAACTGCAAACTACAAAATGAAACAGTCGGACACTACAATCAACACTCCTCACATCATTAAACATTGATTTCCTGATTTTGCTAACTTCAAAATATTTACTTTAAAATCAAAGTTTAAATGAGTTCTTGACAGGCAGTTCCAAAAAATATACCCTTATCAGAACTCTGCAGTGAATAAAACCACAAAACACTAACAAAACTCATTATGTCTGCACAAAACATTTCCACAATAAATAAATAAATAAATCTAAATCTCACAAATTCCACCCTCAAACACTACAACCAAATGAAATATACATACCATTATTTCAAAGTACGCTCACCCCATTTGTATAAATAGCACAATGATGTGGGGAGAAATGGTAAATATTCTCACTCCTGCAGAGTGAGCTGTGCATTCTCACCGTGCCTGCGGCACTCATAAGAATACAGAGCTCACTCTGCAGGAGTGAGAATATTTACCATATCTCACTCCTGCCCATCATGTATCCCCTATATAATGGTAGCACGGTAGTGCTATCATAGTTAGGGTTGAGTAGCCACTTTAAGGTTAAAGGGTCAAACTTTGCACCTTAATAACTTTGCCACTGTTCAACAGATTTGCCTGAAATTTGGAATGCACAGTCAAAAATCATACGTCTTGGGATCTGCCAACTTTTGTAGTGGCCGGATATACGGCTGCGGAGTTATTAAGTGAGATCTGTGCATGTGTTTACGGTTTTTGTGAATTCTTTGCTCTAGCCTACAGGTCACACAGTTTGTGCGACAGGGTCCAAAAACTTCAGGGAACGTGTGGCCAGGGTCTCTGATGTGCCTTTTGAAGATTTCATGAAAAAATATTGAACGGTTCAAAAGTTATTCAAAAAACAAGTTCCCATTATAAGGCAATGGGAAAAGTTAACAAAAAGTTTGACAGTGTCGAAAATGCACTTTTTAGTGTCACAAATGGCCCTAGTAGTGTCACAAATCTGCCATTTTGTTTTCAGTTGGTGATCAGAAAAATGCTTGGCATTTAAAATTGGGACTCTCTAGGAACACAATTATTTTTGTGTTCACCTAGTCAGACCCTCAGGATGCTTGCCATGTCTTTATTTTGGGGTTAAACACCCCAGAAATATGTTTTTCAAATTTCTGGGAAAAGTGGTGTCATAAAGTAGTGTCACACTCACGACACTTTCATGATTTCATTTGCGAAAGTTTCGTGATTTGCGACACTATGCCCAAAATAACAGGAATTGTTGGCCACCCTGCTGCAAAAGAACGGTTTAGTCTATTGGGCTGAAATTTGAAGGGAAGACAGCCAACATGCCACAGATGTGCCTTTTGGTGGTTTGGTGAAAAAATATTGGAGGGATGCAAAGTTACGGCACTCCGAAGTTGAGACTTTTTCGCATAGGATAACATTACGGCGTCCGTCGCACCTTTCGGGGCCTGTATCTCGGAAACGGTGCGAGATACGGACTTTTCGTTAGAAAAATGCTTAGTCCCCCCAAATGGGGGCTAAGTATAAAACACACCAGGAGTGTCATTATTCATATGAAATTTTCATTTTTTTTCTACGTTGTACGGTTCCTGAGATATAATCAGTTTAGTATTCCAAGTCCTCCTTTTCTGCTCCGAGGCCCATTATTATGCATATATTCTTTGTATTTGCTATCTTTTTCAATGCAGTTTTTGGGGAAAAGAAGGGTGTGCCCTTTTGTTACTGTGCCAGTTAGCATTTCCAGTTATGTTTCATATTATCGTGCTCACCGTGCCCGTAGGTCACCGTCTCCCGTATGCCACGTGTGCGTTATAGTTTCCATTTTGTTTGCCCTTCTGTTTGTGTTACTGTTACCATTTGCATTTCCATTACTGTTTATGTTTTCAGTTTTTTTTGTATCAGCCTGTGCATTGCCATTTGTGTTTGCGGTCCACCTTCCGTTTGCGTGTGTCTTTCGTTTTGCGTCATCGTCGCTGTTACCATTACCATTGGCGTTTCCAATCGTGTTACCATGACTGTGCTTGTTACGGTTTGCATTTCTGTATGCACTTGCATTTGCATTTCTGTTTCTGTTTCCTTTGGCATTACTGTTGCTGTTACCGTTACCATTTACATTTCCAATTGTGGTACCATGACCGTGCGCGTAACGGTTTGCATTTCCGTACATGCTTGTGTTTGCATTTCTGTTTCCTTTGGCATTATTGTTGCTGTTACCATTACCATTTGCATTTACAATTTGTGGTACCGTGCCTTATGCGTTACGGTTTTGCGTTCCGATACTTTCGCTTCCGTTCATTATTTCGTTCTGTTTCCTTATGCGTATTGTTGCTGTTACCATTACCATTTGCATTTACAATAGCGTGTTCCATGACCATGTGTCACGGTTTGCGTTTCTGTATGCGCCTGCATTTTGGTTTGCGTTTCTGTTTTCTTTGGCATTATTGTTGCTGTTACAGTTACCATTTGCATTTCCAGTTGTGGTACCATGACTGTGCGCATTACCAGTTGGTTCCATATGCACTTGCATTTGGGTCTCTGTTTCCGTCACTGTTCGCTTTGGTGTCACTTTGTGCTTGCGTTTCTATTACTGTTTGTGTTACCATTTACGTTTGTGTCACCATGTGCGTAACCCTTTGTGCTTGTGTTTGCATTGCACTTACCATTACTATGTCACAAAAAATTATGTGGTGGGAGTGAGGGGCCCGAAAGTCCCATGCTCCCACCACCACATTACGGTCACTAATTAATAGTCCTCATTCTCAAAAAGAAGGAAAATTCATGGCAAAAAAAGTCTGTTTAATGCATCAGTTAGGGTTGTTCCACAGTGACAAAAGCGAGGAAATTCGATGTTAGGGTTGAAAGCCCCCCTTGCACCCCGCCACTCCCCCCCCCAACTGGCATCAGGATGTGTGTTGGGGTCATCTGTCCAAACTCTCACCCCATTCTCCTACACTTCAGCACCTCAGCTTGTTTACACATGGAATGGGGTGAGAGTTAGAACCCGATGACCTGCAGCACACCCCGATGCCGGTTGCGGAGGGAGTGCAAGGGGGTTTTCAACCCTAACATCGAATTTCCTCACTTTTGTCACTGTGAAACAACCCTAACTGATGTATTAATTGGAGTTTTTATATGTATATTAGTGCCATGGTAGTGGTGCTATAGTTAGGGTTTTCTGGCCCCATCTATGTTAAACCCAAAATTTTGCATGATAATAACTTTGCAACTGGTCAACTGATTTGTGTGGTCTGGTACCATAGAGCTCTGGATCTGGGAAGTTTTGTTCCAGTAAGATGTGTGGTTGCGGAGCTGCACAGTGTGAAAAAAATGTGAAAAATACCACTTTTTGGGCATTTTCTTTGCTCAGGGCTACAGCCCAAATGTTTTTCCCATCTGATCTGCAATTTTCAAGGAATATGGGGTCTGGGTCACTGATGTGCCTTTTGAAGGTTTGGTGAAAAAATATTAATCCGTTAAAAAGTTATTAAAGATTTCATTTTTCCATTATAGCCTGTGGGAAAAAAATATATGTGCCGTGCAAAAGCACGTTTTACTTTCACGAAAGCACCTTTTTCTGTCACAAATGGGTTCAGTACTGTCATGCACTAGCCATCTTGTTTTCAGTTAGCAATGGAGAAAAAATATTGTAATTCAAAAAATCATGGTCCTTGGTAAACACCAACAATTGTGTTTACCTAATCGGGTACCTAGGAACATGATCCTGGCTTCAGATTTCTGAAATAATGCTCAGAAATATGTCTTTTTCATTTTCTCATTTGTAGTGTCACAATTTATGACGGAACGGTGTGACACTTTCTCAAAATTTGCAACAGTGTGTCACTGTATGTTCGGAAATTACGACAGGCTTTCACGACCGCTTTCGCAAAATTAGCAAAACTGTTGCAATTTGTGACAACACTTCACAAAAAAAAAATTCCTTTGCCACTTCACTGAAACTAAATGGTTTGGACTTATGGGCTAACGTTTGCAGGGTAGAAAGGACTTGCCTCACGGATGTGCCTTTTGCTAGTTTGGTGGAAAAATTTACATCAGTTCCATAGTTTCAGCACTCCAAAGTTTAGACATTTCCCATAGGATGACATTGTGGCAGCTGTGCCACCTTTCAGCGGCTATATCTCAAAAATGATTCAAGATATGGATTTTTCGCTAAGCACTGCTTAGCATGGCGTGCATATTGCCAGGTCATGATTACAACTGCAGTGGATTTTTTTCCAGAGTTGCTATGGTTACTGAGATATTGCCATATTCGCAGCACAAGGGTTACTTGGAATAGCTCTAGGCCTGCGCTATTTCTCTATACTTATGGGTAGATGGGAGTGACTCCCACATATGGATACCATTATGCAATAATGGGAGCACAGGTCCCTCTATGCAGTACTGGGATTGCAGATTGTGGGAGCTACAGGGAGATGAAGGATCATTACAATATCTCTACACTTATGGATACATGGCCCATAGGGCACTGCGCTCCCACAAATGGATACCATTATGGAGACAAGGCAGCGTGATGGGATTGCAGGCCCCCACAAACACATATGGGTGAGATTGTACTTCCTTAAAAAGGAGGGAACTTCATTGCAAAAAAACTCCAATAATGCATCAGTTAGGGTTGATAGTACTGTGACAAAAGTCTGGAAATTTGATGTTAGGGTTACCAACTCTATCACCCCCCACCTC
Source organism: Neoceratodus forsteri (assembly GCA_016271365.2). Lineage (NCBI taxonomy): Eukaryota > Metazoa > Chordata > Ceratodontiformes > Ceratodontidae > Neoceratodus > Neoceratodus forsteri. Next base: position 1,202,542,485 of record CM057449.1, read on the forward strand.
CCCCACTCTCCACACACCAACAGGCGTCGAGGTGTGCCTTGGAGTCATCGGGCCTAACTCTCATTCCATTCTCCTATACTGTACCATCTCAGCTTGTTTACACATGGAATGGGGTGAGAGTTAGGGCTGATGACCCCAAAGCACACTCCGACGCCTATTGTCATGTGGATGGTGGGGTGGTAGGGTTGGTAACCCTAACATCTAATTTCCAGACTTTTGTCACTGTACTACCAACCCTAACTGATACATTAATGGAGGTTTTGCAATGAATATATATATATATATATATATATATATATATATATATATATATATATATATATATACATAAACACGCGCACACATACACACACACACACACGCACACACACATATATGTGTATATATTTAATTCTGGTCCCAAATTTTCAAGATACTGATTTTATGATTCTGCTTACAAACATGACATGTACCATTTCTAGTATATTGGACAAAATGACATTTTGCATCAGAAGTGCAAAAACACGTGTTGTCCAGCAGTTTAAAAATGACACATCATGTTTATGAGGTGGTGTGGAGAAAAGGCTATGTTAAAAGTTTGGAGTCAAAATACTGACAGTTAGTGAAGTTATGAGTGAATGTTGAAATACTGCAGTGTTCACTCATAACCTAGGCATTTTAACATATTTGTATACCAAATTTTCAGCATAGCCTTCTTATTAGCCCACCTCATGAACTCGGTAGGTGAACATTTTCAAATCACCACCGAAATGTCATTCCATGCAACAGGTGTGAAAAACACATTTTGGCAAGGATTTGAAAAATGACAGCGGTCACATTAATGAGGTGGTATGAAAATAAGGTTATGTTGAAAATTTGAGGTCATAATATTTAAAATCACCAAAGTTACGAGTGGGCATAGAAAAATTTACATATTTCTGACCCTAAAGTGTCAACATAACCTTCTTATGACCCCACCTCATGAACAAGGGCAGTGAAAATTTTCAAATCTTGCCTGAAAGGTGATTTCACCAAGTGACTGCGACATTGCCTTTCGGGCCTGATTTGCATAATTCCACCACTATTTTTCATGAGGTTGGGTCCCAAAAAGGCCATGTTGAAAATATGGAGTCAAAATATACAAAAATTACAAGATTATGCATTAAAGTTCAAAACCTCATTGAAAGACATTGAACCACACTGACCTGATTTTCTCATATTGTAGTCTGTGGTTCCAGCAGCAAAACGTGTCTTTCATTGGAGAGCGGATCTTCACCGTGGAACATGTTTAGGTGAGTGAGGGTGTGTGTGCATGGGGGGTGGTGCTGAGTGGGAGGTTGAGGTGGGGGGGTTAGATTGCCAAGGGACCATTGGGACAGTTTTCTTTTTTTGCAGGTACAAAAATTAAAAAACAACGAGGGATGGTTTTCTTTTTTTCAGGGGATACTGAGATTCTGACACTGGGGATTGGAATTCCAGTGTCAGGCTACTGTTCAGTGGTCTTGGTGGTGGGCACTCTGGTGCTGCTACCTGTTTAGTGAGAAGGGGGAGGGATGACCTGGAGGGGAGGAGGGGTCATGAGAAGCAGTACTGGGGTGGGCATTCCAGTCTACTTACAGTATATGCTGTAAACAAAAGAAATAAGCATTGGGAATGGCAGGTGGATGACCTGGAGAGGAGGAGGAGGGAGAAAGAAGCTGTACCAGGGTGGGCAGCCCAGTCTGCTTGATAGATATATATAGACTGTTAGACAGACAGACAGGCAGGCAGATAGACAGATGGATGCAGGCAGACAGAACAGGGGATTGGCAGCTCACTGCAACCTGCAGCAGGGCTCCAGCTGCAGATGTAGAAGTCAAGAAAGTCCTGCTGTTGTCATACAGAGAAAGCTGGTGAATGGCTCCTATTGCTAAGCTGGCACCCTGGATTTGGGGTTCTGGCCATTATTTTAAAAAACAAACATCATAATCTAGCTAAATAGGTCTCATTTAGTTAGGTTCAGATGTTTTGTTTTTTAAAATTACACTATTTTATTTATTTTCTATGTTCTTTATTTCAAGGGGAAAAAACAAGATGGCAGCTCTCACAGCACTAAAAACATTTTTGGTGCTATGGGAAGCACGTGATAAGATACCAAAAATAGTCTTGGGACACAGAATTTTTGGTGTGTCAGAATGTTATCCCCAAAACCCTACTGAGCATGCTCAGACTAGAAAAAAACAAAATGTTATGGGCAGGATTTTCAAACCTGCCGAGACACCGCAAGCCCCCTGGTGCGCCAAACATAGGTCGCATGGAGCTTGTGGCAGTCTCCGGTCGGCAATCAGGATTTTCTAGCCCTTGCGCCAACCGCAGGTCCTTAGACCACATATTTGTGGTCTAGCCTGTGCCACATCCGGGAGCCAAATACACGGGGCTTGCGCTGGACATTTGGCGCAAGCCGCCGTAAATCAGGGAAACTGTCACAACTGCACCTGGTATTGGAAAATCTGGTGCAGCTGTGGCAAAGGGGTTTGGCACATCACTGATTTCTGAGTCCCCTGGCGCAGGTCTTGTCGCAAGCCCTGTGCCATTGTTTGAAGATCCTGCCCTATATCTTTATAACTCTGGAACAGTTAAATATTTTTTTCCCAGATCTTCTAAAGGCACTACCTTGGCACAGCACACTTCTACCCTGAATGTTTTGGGGAAACAATTCCATTTTGTGTAGGCTGTATGTGAGAACAAACCCAAATCCCATGTTAAGTATAGGAAAAAATTAGGCATTTACAGGAAAATGACGTGCAAATCTCAGAAACCACACAAGCGGCAGTGACAAAACTTTCCACAGGTGTCGACCTTGCCTCTTAGGCACCACTTTCAAAATTTCAGCTAATTTTGTCAAACACCACCAAACCTATTCAGGTGCAAAGTTACAGGTTTAGCACTGAATGCCCTACGTAACCCTAACTAAAGGGGAACTACTGCACCTCTATAATGGTACTTACCTCTAGCTCTCATGCTTAGTAAAAGCTCAAATTGGTATTTATATCACCTCTTTTGCTTTTGCTTCCATTTTAGGTTGGGGTGAGTTCCTATGTATACTGATTTATACTCGGTACCTTTCCCTCTGGTCTTTAAGTTAGCATTGTCAACTGAAAATAATTTTAAAAATAGATATTACCATGATTTTGGTTGATAGACTGGTTCATAGACTATGCTTTTGAAATATGCAAAATAGTTATGCAAATGTATACACAGTACCAAAGCAAGTATTCACCAAAATATATGTAACATATATAATGAACATATATTCTACCTATATTATATGTGCAGTACCTGCACCATATTCAAACCCTGTCTCTGTCCCTGCTCTAAGGCTAAAACTTGATTATTTCCCTTCTCTGAGTTTATACAGTTTCAGCCTGTGCTCGGAGTTAAAATCCCATTTTGTCCTCTCTCTGTGTTATACCCTGTTTCTCCCTCCTACCACTGCTATCTCATTTTATTTATTTAGGAATTTTTTTCTCTCTATGTTTTCTGGTTTCCCTGCTCTGGGGTCCAACATTGTCCCTCCACCTTGCAGTTCAGGTGCAGTTTCTCTCTGTTCTTTGGCTCAAACTCCACTCCCCAACCACTGTGCCTCAGAACACTTCCTTGACCTGACTACAGCCTCTGTTCTTCAAGATGCGGTTGTTCCCCCCCACTCGCTCCCACCCCTCATAAGGTTAGCTCCCTTTTCCCCCCATTCTCAATCCCTCTCCCCAAACTCCTGTTACCTGACTCCTGTAGCTTGCCCTCCCAGTTACCTCCCACAGTGTAAGCATCACTCTTCACCTACCTATTTTATTTTTCTCCACAGCTCCTCTGTCCCTATTCCACAGGGCTTCTGCCCTTACAGTTGCGTGGGGGTCAAGGATCTGCAACAAGGTATGCACACTGCGGAAAATGCACAGCTTTGGACAATTTCTGTTCTTTTCAAACCTGGTGCCATTTCTGTCTACCCTGCCAGCTTCACTGAGGATCGGGTCTGACATTAATGTGAATCACCAGTACTGGAGCTGAATTTAGCTCAGTAGTCGGCACCTCCTAAGGCATTTTAATTTAATAGTAAAGCACTTTATTGAGCCATATGCTGTGCAGAGCATTTTATAGTTAAAGTGCTGATGGCACATACTGGGTCACAGGGCAGGACCTAGGTTCGTCACCACAGCCGCTACGTGGCTGCTCCCTGCCCACCCCAATACCCTCCCACCTTTAGCTGGCTTTATCTAGGCTGTGGTTACCACGTGGCCTATACTTTATTTTTTCTATCTGCTCACTTTTGCATTTGCAGATTATATGTTTCCTCCTCTAGAGGTCACCACTGCAACTCGTCCAGCCCAGCACTCTCTTGTCATGTTCTCTGACCTCAGCCTCAAGCTTGATGCTATTTCTTCTAGGGCTGTTACCCCTTGGCTCCTGCCCTCTTGGAGTCATTGACAGCTCCTTCCTATCCTTATTCCATTCTGGTCTTACACTGCACTCTATCCTCCCTCCCCCCTGTCCCCCCGCTCTCTCTCATTGATTTGCTACTATTCGGTTCTACCTTTATTATTGCCACCCCTTCTCTGTCTCCCTAACAGACTGCCTAGGGTGGCCTTGTTCTATTTGTTTGGTGCACTCCTTACCCTTCTAGCCCTTGACTCTCTTGCTCTTTCCATTGGGACCCCCTCACATAGGTTTGAAGGGGCTCTTAATTTCACGTACTCTAACATGCTAGCTTAAAGTTCCTTCTCGCCTATGCCTCAGGGGTTCCTTACATACAAACTCATTGGGTTTCTGCTTAGACTCCTTGTATTTAGTACACTTAAATCCCCCCTGTGCCTATTCTGGCCCATTGCAGTTGTCACATTATGGGTTATCGCTCTATCCCTTACACTTGCTGGGGATATTGAGCTAAACCCTGACCTAGCGGTCGCTCTCAACCCAACTAATTGTCACTCCAGACATCTTCTGCCTCAGGCCATGGGTCTGACATTTGTCCACCTCAATATCAGAAGCCTTATACCCAATCTCCCAGAACTTGAAGCCTGAGTTCAGATCAACAACCCTGACATACTCGTCCTTTCGGAAACCTGGCTGAAACCTACAGTATCAGAACTAAGTTGTACTTTACCAGGCTATAATATGTACCAGGCTGACAGACCTTCCTCTAAAAGAGGGAAGGGGATTGGATCTCTACTACAAATCTCACCTGTGTGTCTCTCTTCTACCCACTCCTCCTCTACTCAATGGTGAGGTTTTACACTCGATCCTACTCGGGGGTGCAAAAAAGCTGCACATCTTTGGGGTATATATTCCATCTCAGAATAGGAAACTTGGCCTCGAAGAGTTTATTGACCTACTTCCTATGGTATCCAAGAAAAATGAGATGATATGTCTGGGGGATTTTAACCTAGACTGGCTTGGGCCAAACTCTTCCCTTCTAGCCTCTACCATCAGCAAGTCCAACCTCTGCCAACTCATCTCTTCACATACTAGGATTTCACAGAATGGATCCTGCCATACTCTGATTGACTGGATCCTCACTAACCAGAAAGATTGCTACTCCCCTTCTGGGCTTTGCCCTGACTTGATTAGCGATCACTGCCCTGTCTACTGCATGAGGGGCACGTCCACTTCCTCTTATCCTCCCAAAGTTTATCCTTTCCAAACTTTTCAAACTTTGACCCGACAGGGTTCCTTAATTATGTAAAACTTACTGAGTGGTCTCCCCTATTTATTACCTCTGATATCAATCTAGCCACTGACTATTTTAATAAAACTTTACTTGCTTTGCAAAACAAGCACATACCATTGTCGATGCATAGGGTCAGTGGGAAAGTGACCAAGTGTCTCAAGAGGCCTTTACTGCAACAGCTTAAGCACTGGGACAAACTCTGGTCTAAATGGAAATCTTCCTCTCTCCAGGTTGACCTTCAAGAGTATCGTATACTGCATAATACTTGCAAGAAGGAGATACGTGCAGCCAAAAGTGCATACTACCGAGAGCTCCTGAACTCCTCTGCCTCTAACCCAAAGAAATATGGAACCAGATTAATGAGATCCTGGGGCATGACAAGCCACAGGCACCAAACAATATGCTTATCAAGCGATACCCTTTGTAACAACCCCTACACTATTGCCAACGCCTTTAACATCCTCTTTACCAAGATTCCACATAATGCCCCGCCTTCACCTAGTGGCCCCCTTCCCTGCCCACCATCTCCTCCAGGGGCATCTCCCTCATTGTTACTCTCCCTCATCACTCGGCAGGAGGTACTTAAGTTGCTAAGTACCATTCCATCTTGTGGTAGCGCCGGGCCGGATGGACTTGAACCCAGGATCCTCAGACTTGCTGCACCTCTTTTAGCCACTTCTGTTATGCGGCTGTTTAACTTATCCATCAGCACCTCTACAGTACCCTCAGCCTGGAAAGCTGCCAGAACTGTCCCTGTGTTCAAGAAAGGGGATCCCAGAATCTTATCTAACTATTGCCCCATCGCTTTACTTCCTGCCCTCAGTAAGTTAGTGGAGAAACTTATCCACTGCCAGATCTCAGCTCATTTACTTACCTTCAACCTACTATCCCCTGCTCAACATGGGTTCAGGGCTGGACATAGCGCCACCACTGCTCTCACCCTATTCACCAGTGAGGTAAAATCAAACATGGATAAAGGTCAACTCACTGGTTCTGTGTTCATTGAGCTAACCAAAGCTTTTGACTTAGTTAGTCACTTCTTGCTCCTAGATAAGTTGCGGTCTCTCGGTGCATCTGAACCTACACTGGCCTGGCTCAACAGCTACCTCAAAAACCGTTCCCAATCCGTATCCTTTTGCAAAGTTCTCTCATCCCCTGCCTCTGTCTCCACTGGTGAACCACAAAGATCCATACTTGGGTCCCTACTCTTTTCTATATTTGTTAATGATATTCTTACTACCTTATCCCACTGTAACTCCATCATGTATGCTGACGACATTGTACTCTACTCTGCTTCTCGCTCCATCACTGAACTTAATGACTACCTCACCTCAGCATTCCAACAGCTTCAGACCTGGTTCTCCCTCAACTCCATAATCCTCAACCTTCCTAAAACTCAGGCCATGCTCTTTGGGTCCACCAGGAAAGCCCAGGCCTTGTCTCCCAGGTTTTGTGTGCTATGTTATGATGGGTCAATTGTACCGACCATGTGCTCCTTCAAGTACCTTGGTGTGAAGCTGGATCCTGCACTTGATTTCTCCACTCACACTAATGAAATATGTCAATCCGTTAACATGAGGATAGGGGCAGCCTACCGCATTCGCCACTCTTTAATCCCAGCTGCTAGGGTCTCAGTAGCTAGAGGTGTCCTGCTCCCAAGGCTTCTCTATGCTCTCCCTGTCCTTTCTCACATTGCTGCTGGAAATCTCTGGAAGTGGGACACCATGTACAACAATATTTGTAGATTTGCTCTGTCTGCCCCTCACCTCACCCACCACTGTCTTCTCTACACTGCCCTGCAATGGCTGTCACCTAAATCCCATCGCCTTTACTCACTATGCTGTTTCATCGATTCTATGACCAGAACTCCCTGCCCTAAAGCTCTTAGATCCATGTTCTGCCCTGTGTTACACTACCGCCCACTAAGGTCTTCTATTTTCCCTCTGCTCGCTGTCCCACATTGTTCTACTAAAATGGGTGAGCAATCACTCATGCATTTTGCCCCTAAATTCTGGAATGTCCTCCCCTGTAGTTTAAAGGGCCCCTTGTCCCATCCATCTTTCAAATCTGCGCTATTTTCTCACCTATTAGCACTTGACACATGGGACTGCACCTAGTCATAGCCTATCCTAACTGCCTTTACCCCTGATTTCAACTACTGTGCATACTACCCTTAAAGTTTTGACTTGCCTAACTCATCCCTGTGTGGATGGTCCTGCTTGATGTATAAATCTGTCTATCCCTGTGTGGATATCTGGTGTGTGTGTGTGTATATATATACATATATATATGTGTGTGTGTAATAAAAACCCACTCTTAGGTGTGCGATCATGCCATATACTCATGCCTTGGTGTGTGCTGTATGCATGTGTTGCAGGCTGAGTCGTCAATAACCACCAAAAGGCATATTTCAGGCCGACTGCACATCCTAGAGTGGGTTATCTATCTTATAAAATGGTAAAATTGTTTTTTTGGGAGGGGGTTAAAAGTGCAGGTGTGCGGTCGGGGTCTGATACATGTACGGTCATGTGATGTGTTCTGTACAATCAGAACACTAGATTTTCAGGAGGATGTTCTCCTCCATTTTATTTTATTTTTTCTTAAGACTGTATCTATGTACCTGAGTTCTGTTTGTAATTACTGTATTTCCTGTACTCTCCCGGGTTGTGTCTGAAAATAGGTAGGTTTATTGCCTAATGCACTTACCCGGTCATCAAAAGTTAATAAATAAATGAATAATAAATACATGTATCTTGCATGTAAACAAGATACGCATTTTACTGTAAGAAGATATGTAGAAACAATGCATTAAATATATATTCACAGAATGAAGTCTACATGTCTTTTAAAGATATTTGTAAAATATCTACCAGCCATATTTATTAAATATAAAAGTATCTTAATTTTCTAAATAAAAGATATATTTGGCATATATCAGTATACAATAGCTAAACATAACACTTACATTCCATATAATTTCCAGATGGATGTGAGGTTAATTCTATTTTAATGATATATTTCATTTAATTTAGTTTTTGTTGCCTGGGAAGGAAGGGGTAGGCAATATTGCCTATTTTCAGCCTCATCATGCGATATATCTCAGAATATATATCTTTAATGTATTAAAAATATGATTAACATATACATATTATAGAAATTACAATGACTGGGGAATCAAGGGGCATGATCAGTCACCAGCTTGAACTCCCCCCAGCAGGTAGCAGCACAAGGCTACCACCCTCCACTTCACCACCAGCCAGGCCCATAACCAACAGCCATTGGCTTTTTCCTTCATTATTTCTCATGGGCGTCAGAATGCAATGATGTACACTCATGGACATGGTAGAGCACGTGAGTGCAATGGCATTTGGCGGCACTTCTCTCTGCAGTGTATACTTACTGAGCTAGCACCTGGCCAGTGCCTGGTGGCAATCCGGCAGCAAGGCGCATGCACCCTCCCACCCTGTGGAAGGAGAGCTGTCTCTGGGATGCCGTATTCTCCCTCCTCTGGCCAGCCACCGAGTGGCCTGAGGTCATTCCTGAACTCAGCTTGCTAGCGTAACAAGTGGTAGCGTTATTGTTACTCTACTGGGCAGGCTCATAAGTAAGCTGTAAGACATGACAGTGTGTTGGTTCCTATCTCGTATCTTCACACCCATGTGCATAGCAAGGCAAAAGGCAGTTATGCTGAGTACATTTAGAACCTGGAAGTGCAGTTATCAGATAGAAACCAACACCCTAGAGTGTCTTATCGTGCTTATAGAGTGGGAAATTGTGAGAGAGACAGGCACTTGACATTTATTAGCATGCTGGCTTATTATGAACTTTAACTTTTTAAAACTGTGTATTTAATGTGACAGAAAAAAAAACAGTCCCTAATTTACTGGGGGTGGTATAAATAAGCGTTGCTGGGCCAAGCTTTCAAACAGCACTTTCATTTTACATTTCTTATTATTCTGCAGTTGACTGGTCAGGATAATTATGTGCTTTCTTTAAAGCAGTTTCTATTCTTGTATTTGAGTTCAGGATTTCGTTCAGTCACTCATTTGTTGGCAGGTCCTGCTGATGTACAGTACGTCTTCTACAGCACTTTTGATTTTTGTGGCTGGCAGGGTAAAGATTATCAGCTCGTTTGCTGGTCATTTAGATTTATTTTTGTTTCTGCAGTTGTCAGTGACTCAGTGGCTCAGACTACACTATTAATTACCTCACTGATAGCACTTTTTTGTCTGCATAGCCAGGGCAGTTTGCCAGTTAAATTGGCAACTCCGTTTAAGCAGTATGCTCACCAGGGCGGTTCAGCAGTTAATTTGGCTGCTCCCTTTTAGCAATATGTGTTTTATACGTGCCTTCATATTGTTTCTAGAGATTAAGATCCACTATAAGGTTAAAATGTATTCCAGGTATGTATGCCATACTTAGATCGTAGCAGTTGGGTACTTGAAATTAATGGTTTACATGATTTAAAATATTGAATAAAAGAAATGGCAGCTGATTTTATAAAATGTGGAGTCCCAGGCATAATGATTTGACAGTGAACATCGGCTGGCATGCCAAAAAATTGCAAATTCATTGGCTATCCAGAGATAATTAAATGGCTTAGTACAGGGATGTATGGTCTGCAGTCACCTACAAAGGTTGTGTGTTGTTTTGGCTCTTGTACTGTCTTTATTAAGTTATGATATAAACAGTGTTTTAACTTATTGATATCCTACCAAAAGTGTCTCTGTGTTAAAGTGCTAGTGTTAGTCTCTCTAGACAGAGTCTGAAAGTTATGCAGTTCTGGGGGGATTGAAGAAACAGCCCAGAGAGGGAGGAGGACAGAAGGCACAACAGGCAACAGGGCCGGGTGACTCTCAAAAACCACTGTCAGGAGCCAAAAGCACGTCAAAAGATATTCTTCAGGCCATCAAGGCTTTAGATCTAAAAGTGGCATCTCTTGATCAAAAGATGATGGATTTCCAGACTTGCATCCTCGTCTGTGAAATACAATCTTCTGTAGCTTATGTTGGAGGCCAAGGAGGCAGTTGGTGTGATGCTTCATGCAGTGATCTCTACAGCAGAACCAATAAAAGAAATTATAAAATGGGTTTGAAAAATCATGAAACCTCATTGGCTGGAGGCCATCTTTACCTGTGCCGTTATCTCAGCACAAAAGCACTAGATAAAGATCCATCAGCCTTAGCACATGAAAAACAAGACTAACCGCACATCCCTGACTGCCATCACAAACACGGCTGCCATCTTTACTCACTTAAAATCCCTCTGGGAAAAAAAAATCTTAACGACTCATTTTATAATTGCTGTAAGACATCTCAGAGTGTGCTTTGTGGTGGTATAATGACACGTTTTGGGTGGTTGAAGACACTTGTCAGTGCCTCGTGCCTCACAATACACCCAAGGTATGCCATTATCCCACCACAGTGCACACCTGGTCATGTCATATTGCATAAATAAAACCATGAGGTACCTTCTTGAGGCGCTGGAGAACTTTTCTCATTCAGCTGACCTTCGAGATCTATGGCTGCAGGAAACCTGAGGGAGACAATCCTGTGTCCTATTACTATGTTTCCTATACTAATATTTTGCTACTATTTCACTACTACTGTTATCCTATATTGCTGGATGGTTTGGGGATGCTTTACAGTTAAATCCTGCTCCTATGGTTTACCATGCTTATCAGATCACTCCCCACAAGAGTGACATCTAATAAGCCATGTACTTTGCTTGTGATCTTGGTTGGGTCATAAGAGGGATCGAGTACTGAAGGCTGCCCACCACATGGAGTCTTTATTGCAGGAAGGCGGGGTTTGAGTTTCAGTGCATCCCGATTTGAATTTCACAACCCAGTCCTGCAGAAAGGCTTTTGAAGCTATTCTTGCTACTCTTCGTTTTTTCTGTATGATGCATGCACTCCAGTACCCTGCCATGCTTCGGTTTATTTACTTTAGGAAGGGATACTTATTTAGTGAACTACTGGAGGATAATGCTTTACTTAACACCATTAAACTGGATTTCATAGAAAAAGCAAGATTAGAGAATGTGGAGGAGGACTGAACTGTTTATGTCTCACCCTTTTACTCCTAATGATACATACCGTGGATGTTTTTTGGTGCAGTATTAACCACTTAGATCACAAACTGTAGTGAGAAAGAAATAATGTGACCTACTGGGAACTGAACCCAGGTCCCCAGAATACTGTCTCAGTGCTCTAACCACTTAGCTATAGGCTCACATGGTTAGACCTGACTCTTCCTGGACACACTTCCGTACTCTGGTATTGCAAATCCTGCAACTAGGAACAACTGAGATAACAATAAGATGTGTTTTGGTGCAGTATTAGACACTGCTAAGCAATTTAGATAACAAATTGTTGTGAGAAAGAAATGATGTGACGTACTGAGAATTGAACCCAGGCCCCCAGAATACCATCCCCGTGTTCTAACCACTGAGCTATAGGCTCACATTGTTGGACTTCACACTTCCCAATGCACTTCCTTTCTCTGGTATTGCAAATCACTTTTACTTGTGGATAACGAATTGAAGGTTTGAGGTGGTGCCTTATTGATAATGACAGCTATATAGAAGTAGTCTTGATATTATGGTAAGGCTTTTAGTACTCGCTGGTGTACAGTATTCAGAGCCATGTTTGTATTAGAATGTTAAAATATTTCTTACCCTCTCCAGTTTTATTGTAATTATGATGAGGCCACTGATCATGTGGACATGTGCTTCCTTCACCCCCCTGAGTTATATGTTTTTAATATGTGGTGTTACAGGACCTCAACAGATTTTCCCCGTTGGACTGCTGATGCTCTGATTTCTTATTTGGGACTGTATGTGAGGGAAAGTTCTGTTTTTTTGGAATTTTTGAGGTCCTGTATATTAACACTTCAAAGCTGTTCTTTTCCTTTTATTGGTGTACTTATTCTCCCCATGCCCTGACTAGTCCCCATCAGTCCAACCTCGCACCCAGCCTTGTCTCCCACCTTCTCCAGGGCTTATCTCTCCCATCTTCCTCCCTGGCTTGCCCTCCAGGTTGGGGCCAATGGAGGCACCCAACCTCAGTGGAGTTAGAGTGTGGTGTCATAAGAGTGCCATGGTTGGCAGTGCAGGCGGAGCCTGCGGTGCAAGGCAAGTGTTATCCTGCATCACTCAGGGGTGTTTTCCTTGTTCTCCCCTGGACCCTGTGGCATCAGTGGCATGTGTAATGTGTGCATTTATGCACATGCATGCATGCCGACATCCACCCTCCCTGAGCCTGGCTCTGACTGCATTGTCACCATGGATCACCCAGGTGGCAGTACTGCACCGGAGACCCATCTCTCCCTCCCCCAATGTACAGAGTGTCCTGAGTGGATGCCCCACCCACCTCTGCCAGTTAGCCCTTCAGTGTCCCAGGCTCGTTCCCGAGCCCTGGTCATTGGTATTGCATGCAGTAGTGTTATCGCTGCACCAGAGGGCCAGATTAGTTTTTCTTTTTTGTTCATTTGTAATATTTGGTGGGATAACTGAGTAAAATCATCTCCTATAGTTCGTCTCTGGGTGTGAGGTTCAGAATTAAAGAGGGTGATGCAAGATTTAAAGTAGTGCCTGATATGTTGTAAATAATTTGATTGTGGGACCACGGTCTGCCTTTAGAAGGCAGTGAAACTCTGTGTTATATTATTTTATGTCGGTCATCTCACTGTGACTTTTATATGATCTTACTTTTTGCCATCTTAGAGTATGCATATATTTTATTATTGCACCCCTTTATGCAATATAACACTGAGCAGTGATGATTTTTGTTATGTCTGTTGTGATATTCTTTTGTAAGAATATCTGGCTTTGTACTGCTGTTGGCCAATCACGATTCAATTTTTTTTAATGTCCATTATATAACATTTCGTTAATGTTTTGAAAGACAGTTTGACACTCCGGACAGTAATGGCCCTTATTTGGGGCAATCTTCTTAGTCAGGGTCAGTCAGTGGATCAGTGAGAATTTTTGATTAAACCAGCAATAACACTTTGCAAGTCCAAGAAAGGAGATAACCTGCATCTTCTTAGGACAGAGCAGTCTGCTAAGGCCTTTATTTCTTCAATAACTGAGCATATGGGGCTGTTACTGACCTGGTACCCCAGGTATTTTATCCTTTCATGATATTGCATTGTATATACTGTATATCTTTTTTGCTGTATTTGTGTTGCTTTGCATTAAATGTATCTATGCTGTACCTGTAAGTGTATTATCCATGTTCTTGCCAATTCTGTATGTCTGCCCTGGTCCACCTTGGAAATGAGCTTGCTCAATGGTGTTCCACCTGGTAAAATAAAGATTGATTGATTTTGTTTCGTGGCATCCAAAGGCACATTTTTTTTTGGTGCTGGCCATGAGACCTGCTTTCCTGGACAATTGAAGTACCCTAACCATATCCCACAGGTGGCGGTCCTGGTCAGGGCTATATATGACAATGTCATCTAGGTATGCTGCTGCTTGCAGTCAGTAGGAGCCGAGGATGCAGCCCATCATCCACTGGAATGTGGCTGGGGCTTCAAGCAACCCAAAGGAGAGCACAGTAAACTGATACAGCACTACGATGGCAGTTCGACAACTGAGTTGCCATCACAGTGACAGATTTATGTAGACTGCAACTGGCGGTCAACATAAATCCAACTTGGGACCCCAGCTATTTTTTCATCAGGGGGCTTTGCCCCCCCCGAACTCCCCATGCAGGGGGACTCTGCCCCCCGCACCCCTGATCTCTAGGATTCCAACTCCAAGTCAGAGTTGGATTGGGGAGGGGGTGCAGGACCAGGAGAGAGAGTGCCAGGGTCTCTGGTGGTCTATTACAGTGAAAACATTGATGTTGTCGGCATCAACATTTTCGTTGTAATGGTGTCGCCAGCCATGGCACATACCAACTAATACTAGCCAAATGGGGTGAAAATGACTGTTTTATCATGCGACTCATTTAATGGGATTTGACAATATCCCTTCATCAGATCCAGAGTGCTGATGAATTGGGCCTTTCCTAGTTGGTCCAAAATTGTGTCCACCTTGGCAAAGGGTACACATCGAACTAGTTCATGACACTAACTTTCCTGAAGCCTATACAAAACCAGGTGGACTCATCCAGTTTTGGAATCAACACAGTGCAGTCAGACAATCCATTTTGGAATTTCTTATTGACTCACAACTCCAGCATAGACTAGATTTCCTACTGTACTGACCTGGACACCTGGTTGCATGCCTATGTGATGTTGGGCCACATGGGTTTATCCCAGCTTCAGGTACAACATATACCCAAAGTCTATGACCAACCTCTGGACTTCCTTTTATTGGGTTGTATTAAGTCTATCATCCACTGGTATGTCAGTTGTTTCCCTTAAAATCTTATGGCCTGAGGGCCACCTGATGGCCCAGCGGGTAGTGCTCTGTCTTCCTGCACTGGCAACCTAGGGTTTGGAGCAAATCTGAGAGCTGGATCAGGCTGGGAGTGCTCCAGCTCGGGGAGGTAAAAGTTGGGATCTGCCACTCAGGTGACACCTGTGGTGGGTTGGGGAGCTTGCTGCTCCATGGGGGCGTGTCAGCAGTGTGTGAGGCCGTCAGCGAGGCTGTATCCAACATCAAGGAGGCGGGTGGGGTAAAAACAGAAAATGGAGCCAGTGTATGAAGCCTGGCCCATTCTCAGGTCCAAGCTGCCAGCCAGGCCCAGCAATCTGGATGTGTGTACTTGGTGGGGAAAGGATGGACCTTCCGTTCCTGGCTGTGTCATGGAGGACAATCCATGAAAGATTCATGCCGATAAGTGCTGGGGAGGTATGTGCCAGTTTGGAGCAGATTGGGGTTGATGGTTGGCTGACTCTGGGCAGAAAAAAGCTTTGTAGAAAAAAACATTTTAGAGCCGAAGTCCAAGGTTCTAGCATCAATGTTTTTATCCATCACCTGACTTGGGGCACTATTCTTTTCTTCTGGGTAACTGAGGAGTACCTCCCTGTTTGTCCTAGTTTTCAAACAAAATAACATATAAAACACACCTTTCTTTTTTTTCTTTTCTGGTTGTAATATTTCATAATTAGGTGTCAGCATGTATGACAACCAGACAAGTTTTGCTGGTAGTATGAAATATTTTTGTCACATGCTAGTACCTTCTGTAGCTGTGGGGAGCCAGGAGGTTGTGTTTAAAGGTATGAAAACTGGCCTATTTGGGAAATTCTCAATAGCTCAGCAAGATTTCTTAAGTAAGTGTGGACTTTCTTTACATTGGCTTCCTGGAATGGGGATATATTCGTTAGTACACAGAGGACTCGGAGACATTTTGTCCCAGTGACATCTGAGCACATACATTCAGATGGTAAATAATCTGCGAGAGGATGTTAGGTCTTAGAGACACCAAGGACAGATAATATGGAAGATAGGCACCACACAAAATTCCAGGCCTGAAGCGGTTTCTGCCAGTCAGATGAACCAGGGTATAGGGAACTGACATCAGCCTTGCTTAACCAAGACAACAGGGAGAGAGAGAGAAAGAGAGGGAGAAGGCATATATGCTTCAACCCAGATTTGTTTCTGTTTCTTCTCAGTAACATTTCTGTGTGTCCAATAAGGGAGCCAGACTTTGTGTCTGCATAGAGAAGTTGAGGTAACAAGGCTAGTGAACAGTGAATTGTGAAGACTCTAACTTGTGGGAAAGATAGAAGCGTTTATCTGCACAAGTGTACAAGCTGTCTTTTATAATCCTGTATGCGTACTGTTGTTTTACTATATGTATATAATGTTATACCTGATTATTACTTATGTATTTACACAACCAGTGTTTATTAATAAATTAGTTATTTTTCTAAAGACTGGAGTGGCTGGTTGTTTTTGACCGCATCTCTGAAGGAAGGGTATCTGGATAAAAGGGGTATATAGTAAAAGGTCTCTGAGAGAGTAGAGTGTGTCCTACCCAGAGCAGAGACCCTCACTGCAGGGAGTTTAAAGGGTTGAAGATGGTGGAAAAGGGCCATCAGAGCACCAGGGTCTGAGCTATTGTTAAAGAGGGGACCTTGACAGAGGTGACGCTGGTCCAGATGGTCTCAGTGGCAAAGGCCTGAGAGAGAGAAAGAGGCTCACTGGACACTGTGGGGTGTTCTGACTATCACAGCATGACTCTGTTGGTGGCACATCTGCCACTGGGCCAGAGGATCATGGGTTCTAGTCCTACACTAGGAATGGGCTCATACCAAATGCAACTGAGTGCAGTACTAAGGGGATGCTGTACTGTCGGAGAGTGCCATCCTTTGGATGAAACATTAAACTGAGGTCTGGTGGCTGTTCAGGTGGACATTAAGGATCTTATGGCAGTTCTTCAAAAGAGCATGAGAATGTCCAGTGTCCTTGCCAAATTTCCCCTAATCACAAAAAAATATCACCAACAGCCTAATCTGCTTCTGTTTCAGTTGCTTAACATCTGTATGACCCACCCCCATTCCCAGGACGAGGCTGAAAACAGGCACTATTGGGCAGCCCACCTTTCCCTGTCAACAAAAACTAACCAAAGAAACTGGTCCCACCTTCCTGAGTATTTGACACAATCCTTGCCATTTGACCAGAGCTAGGCAGCAGAAGTAATACACTGTTTCCAGACTTGAACTCCCAGTATCTGGCCACTTGGTTATACAGAAGTGACCTGTCTGGGTATGTTATGCTTTTAGCAAATTTTCTTTAACAAGTCTGCTGACTGTGTAACAGTTACAGTTACAAGTTACTCTCAAAGAAATGTAATCAGTTACAGTTATTTATTACTCTGTCATAAAAAGTAATTTTGTAACTATAACTCATATTACTTTTCAAATTAATTTTAAGAAGTTTGTTATGTTTACTCATTAAACATATTTATGAGCTCAGGGAATTCCAAAAATAGATTCCACAGGCAATGACTAGAAACATAGGAAGTGATGGCAGAAGGAGACCAAGGATCCATCTAGTTTGCTCATGGATACTTGGGACTTAGTGTCAGTCTGGCTTATATGTGAATTTATTTCATGTTTTCTAAATTAAAACTATGGAAACAGTCATATTGCATTTTTTGACTTTGCACATAATGTGCAATATTAAGCATATTCACATCAAAAGTTGACTTTTTCCAGCAAAACCCTCAACATGAGTGTTATAAATGTTTCTGTTTCATTTGTTTTTGCCGATGCCATGGTGTGCAATGTTGAAGCAAATATAATAAAAACAAGTACCGCCTTAAGTGCTTTTTTGTGTTTGTGGGTTATAGCAATCTATTATTAAACTGCCAGTTGTCACAAATAAAACTGTACAAGATGACACTTTACTGCAAATTTTTAAAAGTACACCACCACGCATAGCACACTACATGAAGTGAAGTGGCCATACACTTCTGGTGTAGTGTGTAATGAATGGTGTACTTTTTTGGTGCAGATAGTTAATGTCTACCTGGTGAAGTGGTCAGGCAGGTCACCAGGTGAGAAGCCTGTCAGATATCACTCCAGGAAAGGTGCCATACTGCCACACTACATAGATACATAAATATTGACAGCAGATAAGGGCCTATGGCCAACCTAGTTTGCCCATTTGTGCACTTAACTGTGCTTGTTCAAGCTTCCCAAGGAATAGGTTGTGCCCTTCCTCCAACTACCAGGATCTCCTGATGCCTATCCCTTGCATTCTTAAATCCTGTAATTGTTTCTGCCTCCACCGCCACTTCCGGGAGGGCATCCCATTTGTCCACCACCCTCTCCGTGAAGAAGTACTTCCTCACGTTCCCCCTGAACCTCTCCCCCCTCCAGTTTCATTCCATGTTCCCTAGTCCTGGAACATCTTTTTCTGTGAAAAATTGTGTTTTTCTGCACCTTGTTCTTCCCAGCCGAGTATTTGTATGTCTCAGTCATATCTCCGCTCTCCCTCTTCTGTTCCAGGGAGCACATATTTAAGTCCTTTAGTTTGTCCTTGTAGGTTTTGTGATGTAATCCTTGCACCATCTTGGCTGGCCTCCTCTGAACAGCCTTCACACTGTCTATATCCTTATGAAGGTAAGGTCTCCAGAACGGGAAACTGTATTCAAGGTGTGGCCTCACTAATGTCTTGTATAGTGGAATTATGACCTCTCTTTTCCTGCTGGTGATGCCCCTGCCTATACATCCCAGCGTCCTGTTTACCTTTCCTGCCACCTTGATGCACTGACTCCCTGCCTTCAGGTCATCAGAGAGATGATAACCCCTAGGTCCCTTTCCTGCTTGGAGCATTCTGTCTCCTCCCCCAGCTGACATACTATTCCTGGGTTTTTGTGCTACATTTGAATTATTTTGCGTTTCTTTGCACTAAATCTCAACTGCCACTCCCTTGACCAGTCCCCCAGATTCTGCAGATCTCTCCTCATTATTTCCACACCCTCCTGTGTGTCCACCCTGTTGCAGAGCTTTGTGTCATTAGTGAACTGGCATATTCTCCATTCTAGGTCTTCTGTAATGTCACTGATAAATATGTTGAATAAGGCTGGACACAGCACTGGTCATTGTGACACCCCACTGGTCACCTTTCCTCTGCAGAGTGACAGCCATTTACCACCACCCTCTGTGTCCTGCTATCCAGCCTGTTTTCCACCCACCTCACCACAATCCTACCCACTCCCATGTTCTCTAGCTTGTTTAACAGCCTTCTATGTGGCACAGTGTCAAAGACCTTGCTGATTTCCAGGCAGGCCATGTCCACTGCACCCTCCTGGCCACCTCCCTTGTCACACAGTCAAAGAATTCAGTGAGGTTAGTCTGGCATGACCTCCCACCCCCATTAAAATCATCTTGCCTTGGGTCCTGTAGATGTTGACAACAAGGTGTTCCACTATTATTTCCATGATCTTCCCCTCTACTGACGTCAGGCTGACTGGTCTGTAGTTTCCCACCTCCTCCTTGCCCCTCCCTTTTTTTTGCTCCTACCCCTGCTCCTGGTCGGCCACTCCTTCAGGCTGCCTAGGTCTCTCACTGACACCCCTGCCTCAAAGCCAGCCACCTTCACCCCACATTGCAGGCCGCCCGGGGTAATCTAGCATGTCCCTTCGCCAGAAGGGTCCCCCTCCTCCGAGGGAGATAGGCACCAGTGGGGGATGGCCAGCACACTCTACATTTTGCCCCAGGTGCTGCTGAGGTGAAACTTGGGTCGCATCAGGAACTCGGTGGCAGCGGGGGCTGGTGACCATCATCTGGCCGGTCATGGAGCATTTTTCCTGTTTGCACTCCAGGGGCGTGGTGTGCCATGAACGTCAAGGCATACATGGACATTCACCATGCCCATTTTAGATCTTTGGGACCCAGCGCATTGCTGTACTCCTGGCCTCTGCCAGGAGCCAGCAAGCGCTGGGTCCATACTCCACCCTCCCCCTGAGGGAAGACGAGCAGTCTACAGATGCTCAAGCCTTCTCTCCCCGGCCAGCCCTCCAGCTCCTGGGTCTGTTGCCAAACCAAGGACACTGGCGCCGCATGTGGAAATCCAACCGCTGCACCGACGGGACAGCTTGTTCCCACTTTTGTAAAGGGGAACTACATCAGCTGTCCTCCAGTCTTTGAGTACCTCCCCTGTTTCCAGTGACAGGCTAAACAGGGTTGCCAGGGGTTCAACAACCACCTCCCTTAGGTCCCTCAGCACCCTGGAGTGTACCCTATCTAGCCCCAGAACTTTATCAACTCTTAGTCCTTCCAGTTCCTTTAGGAACCTCTCCCATGGAAACAGACTTGTATTTATTTCTGTGACCTGCCTGCCCTTTCTACTCCCTTCAGGCCCATTACCACCCCCTCCTCTGTAAAGACTGCGCAGAAATATCTGTTCAGAACATCTGCTTTGCTGCTGTCATCCTCCACTCTACTACCGTCCTCCCCTTTCAGCCTCACTATCCCTCCCTTTGCCTTCCTTTTTTCACTGACATACCTTTAAAAGGTTTTGTCCCCACTAACCACAGATTTTGCAATGCGTTCCTCTGTTTGTGCTTTGGCTTCCTTTACCCTTACATAAATGAAATATATTTTAAAATATAGTATTAACAATATATTTACATATATTGAATTATATTCTGATCTACTTGTTTGATAATATATTGTAATGTATTGGAAAATCGATATATTTCCATAAATTTTAAAATTTGCAAATATATTGCAATATACTATAAATATACATGTTATGTCTGCTTTAGCATATTACATATATTGCAAAATATATTGATTAAATTCCAAATATATTGAAATAAGGATGGTAAATATGTTATTGGTATACTGCCAATATATGTATATGTGTGGATGTGCGTGTATATATATATATATATATATTTATATCTACAATGTATGTTTTGGGATAAATGGCAGGATAAAACATTGTATCTAAGGCAGGCAGTGGAGATATCACTGATATCTCCATGTTCCTATACGTCATAGTGATATCTCCATGTTCCTATACGTCATGGCGATATCTCTATGTTGGTATACGTCATCGTTAACAAAGTGAAAGTATTTTCACTTCTGGCAGACGCGTGCTGTCGGGGAACACTCCAAGCTCCCGTGTGTATCTCCGCCACGTACAACCCCCCTCTCTCTATCATTTATTTCATTTTCCCACAACTTTGATACATATTTCAAAACTTATCTGACTAATCCTGCTCTTTCTACATGCCCTTGCCTATCTAGCGCTTTCAGTTCTGACCCTCTAACTAGCTTCAACAAGCACTGTTCTTTTTTCAAATCATTCCACCCTCTTACCTAAAACTAATGTGGAAAATATTCTCATTGTGTCCAAATTCACTCAGCTTTATTTTAAAAAAAGCCGCTGACTGTACAAGAATAAGAGCGACCAACTCGCCGGCTTCAGAAAACTAGAACCAAGTGTGAGTGTGTGTTATTATAGCTTGCTCACCGCTCTCTCGCTACATTAACTACATTCTTTGAACAAATTCAGTTAACATTAGGAAAAAAGAGTTAGTTTTCTTACTTTTCTAACACAGGCTGCCCTTATTCTAATGAATGTAGAAGCATGTCATGTCTCAGAGTCGAAAGCGCTCTGCACGCTACATTTCCAGGAGAAAAGTGAAAGTACTTTTGGTCATTTGATACAACCAGATATACAAAGATGCGAAATAGGAGCAGAATACTTTTAAATAATTTATTTATGTAAAAAAAAATGTCTGAATCAACCAAATACATTTCTTTATATAACCTATATAAACCAGATATTTGCTATCTGTTGTATTGTGCAGGGATATGGGGGGCATGGAGGGGGAGATATGGCTGGAGCAACCAAAAGACAAATAATATTTTCAAACAATTTTAAAATAGCTTCATTAACCACATATTTTTTTAAATAACATCTCATCTGTTGTGATCATAGGGATATGGGGGGAGTACATTACAGATTGTATTGATGGTGCATGTGTAAGATGGATCTTCTGTGACACCCAAAACATATATTGTGTAAACAGAACATGACATGGCCTGACTGAAGATATCATATTTATCTTCACTCGAGGCCAGTGACATCGAGATATCTCATATCATGATATCATTGGCCTCTTGTGAAGATAAATATGATATCTTCAGTCGAAAATCATGTCCTCATCTATATATATATATATATATATATGTATGTAATAAATAACCCACTCTTAGGTATGTGGTCGTGCTCTGGTATATGTAGATGTTTTGGTGTGTTGTAAAGACAAACGCTAACCACACAAGGTGTGCGTATATCAGATCACGACAGCACACTGTAAAGTGGGTTATCTATCTTAGAAATGGCAAAATTGTTTTAGGGGGTAAAAGTGCAGGTGTGTGGTCGTACTCTGATATACGCATGGTCATGTGATGTGTTTTATACAATCAGAACTTTGCTTTTGTTGGAGCTATTTTTATCCATTTTATATATATATATATATCTCGAGGAACTTGATAAAAAATCAAAACAGAGGCTTGGTCTGTTTTTCTGCATTAAGCACTTACTTACTCAGGAAGCCAAAACTAGATTGGTTCAAACCAACTTTCTTCTGCTGCTGAACTATGCAGATTTCCTGTATGGTCAAGGTCCTATCACTGCTTTATCTAAACTTGACACCCTCTATCACCGTGCACTAAGATTTATTACTGGAGCACCATACTCCACCCATCATTGCTCCTTATACTCTAAACTGGGATGGATATCGCTCAAATTCAGATGTCAAAAAAACATGCAGCTTCCTGGACATACAGAGCTATCTGCAGTATGCTGCCACAGTATATTTCAGACTGCCTGCCTAGTGTGCTCTGTCAGAAGCTACCCTCTTCGAAGCCTCTCCCACATTACACTTATCCCCAGAGTTAGAATGTGTTTTGGTAGGTCGACCATAAGTCATGCCCTTCCAGTTTTATGGAATACCCTCCAAAAAAACGTGAAGATAGCAATCCCTGTCAAATTGTCCATTTTTAAAATGCTGTTTGTGCGTTATTTCAATGAATCCTGTACTTGCTTCCTCTGAAGCTCTGCAAACATTGTACCTTGTTCCTTGATTACTCCTACCCCTTGGCTGTACTGCTCTATGTCACTTACAATTTCCTTTTTTTGTGTATTTTGTGTAGATATTTTATATATTGTTCTTATTGCATTTGTATATACTGTAGGGTACTACATGTTCTGCTGATTCCATATTACTTGTTACTCTCTGCCATTTTATGTTTTAGTACTATACAGTATATTGTTATTATACTCTGTAATGTTTGCTGAAACCATACTGTTGTATTATGGTTGTTTTACATGTACCTTATCCAGGTCCATACGGGTGTTTTACCTGGTAAAATAAAGATATATATATGTGTAATAAATGTAGACCTACATATATATATATATATATATATATATATATATATATATATGTGTGTGTGTGTGTGTATAACATAATTATTAACCAGACAAAAGCAAAGGGAATTATTTATGATTTAATCTACCTTTATCTGTACAACTGGAGTTCATTTTGTTAGTCACCATGGGGATACATATATTGGAATTATTGTTTTTAATGTACCTTTAGCTATATAACTGGAGTTCATCTTTTTAGTCACCATGGATATATATATACATTGGAATTATTGTTTTACAGTACAGTTTTAACTCAAACATACATTTTATATGTTTATACTTACACATAAGACATACCTCACAAGCTCATGCATCTTAAGGGCTCAGATCAGTATTTAAACTATCACATTTCTTTCTCTTTTAGGTCAGGGTGAGATCCTACATGTACATGTGTTATAACTTGTACCTTTCCTTTCAGTCTGTAAGCTAATGTTGTGAATTTGAGATTGTTGTAGTACTAGTAATTATCATGATTCTGGCTGCAAAAATTATGTTTTTGAAATATGCAAATTAGTTATACAAATGTACACTTGGGACCAAACTAAGCATTTCCAAAATATGTATGCAACACATATAAACAATATATGTCACATGTACAAACATATATGTAACATATATAAAATAAATGTAACATATATAAAATATATGTAACGTATATAAAAAATATATGTAACATGTATAAAAAATATATTTATTTATTCAATTATAGGATTAATACCTTTGAACTATAAACAAAGGTTCCATGTCAACAGTAAACAATACAAATACAGCAAAACAATACAGACAGTGGTTACAAAATTACATTGGAAACAGAAATGATGTTCAACTGTTTTGTAACTAAAATTACAAAATTCAATCACGTTAAGCATTAAGTACATTGTGAGGGGTAAACAAAATGGAAAGGTAGCTTACTATGGAGAGAGAAACTGGTAGCAACAGAGGCTGGGTGCTGAGAGAGTGCTGAGTAGGTGAGGAAGGTATAAGGGAGAATAAGTGGAGAAAACGGGAGCAGCCATAGGGCCTTCTCATTGGTTTACTGGAAGGGGAAAATTGCATGGGGCTTTAGAGTGGAAGGATATGGTGAGGGGAGGAGGGAAGCAGATTAGGTGGGGGGGAGGTGGGAAATGGATGAGGAATGAAATGGAGGATGAAGGTAGAGGGAACCGGCAGAGGAGAGGGGTAAATAACGAGGCAGTTGGATAGGGGAGATTGTAAGTGCTATAATGAACAGAAAGAAGACAGGAGTTGGCTTGTGCAATTTAGAAGTTACTGTCACACCCATTAAGTGTTGCCAGGTGGTTATGAAGTTTAGAGTTGAAGGGGCCAAGTTTAGATTTTGCCAGCAGGTTGTCATGTAGTGAGTTGAGCCAAGCGGGTGCCCGGTACTCAAAAGACCGCTGACCCTGGGAGGTGCGGTGAAAAGGGACTTTTAGTGGCTGGCTTTTAGCCTGTCTGGTAATTCTAGCCTTGTTGGTGGGACAGAGGAGACTCTGAACACCAAGTGCTGTTAGACCTAGGGATGACTTTTTAGCCAGCAGGCAGACCTGGTATTGAGTTCTACAGTGCAGATTTAACCACCCAGACTGGAAATAGAGATTGCAGGTGTCAGCGTAGATTACAGGGGGCAGGGGCAAGTTGCTCACTTTGTTTTTGGGGGGTTCTTTGCTCTTCTGGACCTGGCTGGCTGGGAGATGAGAAGAGGCCGGGGGGGGGGTGTTAATTTTTTTAAAATTTAAAGCGGACTCCTGTCCTGATGATTGTGCCAAATATCCACATTTCTGATTAGCTGCAATGTGCATTTTGCAGCCAATCAGAGTGCTACAGCCATAGTCGCATACATGCCTGCACAAGCTAACCATTTGGCGCCATTTCTTGCCAGTTACCCAGAATGAATGCAATGCCTGAATGCCTGCATCGAAAAGAGACACTGTGACACTAGCATAGCGAGTTGTGAGAGAAAGCACATTTGATGTCTCATGTCATTGTCGCTTCGAGCTAGTGGTTGGACAGTCCACCACCTGACTCCACCATTGACTTGCTGTTGCTGCTGTTCGCTCGAGAAAAGAAAAATTCTCCTCAGTCACCATCGCCGACTATCCAGCAGTTGGATAAGACATTCTGTCTTCCCCCGGTCTCTGCTGAGAGGCCCACTGGCCGCCTCGAATACACATCATTGCCAGGCCTTGGGGAAGAAACTGCTGCCGAGCCGAGGAGAAAAGAGTTGGAGAGAGTTGTGGTGTTAACTCGTGTTGCTGGGCTTGGCTTGTTGTCTGTCTGTC
This sequence comes from Neoceratodus forsteri, assembly GCA_016271365.2. Lineage (NCBI taxonomy): Eukaryota > Metazoa > Chordata > Ceratodontiformes > Ceratodontidae > Neoceratodus > Neoceratodus forsteri. Next base: position 1,202,568,300 of record CM057449.1, read on the forward strand.
TCCTCTGGGTCACAGCAGCAGGCCACAAGAAGATCAGAAAGAAAGACCCGTCCTGCGGGCACTGGGTAGTAGGAGGAGGAAACAACTTTTAGACCGCCGCTGCCAGAAGTCCGGGACCCAACTTGGGAGGAGGGATAGAGCCAGAGCAGATGGGTCAACTGGCTGAGAGGTGACTGTGAGCTGCAAGAAAGCCCACATGTTTCTGCTGGAGTGCGGCCTGTGCCAAGAGTGCCTGCGTGATGTATGAAGGAAGGAGATGTGCCGGGAGGTAAACAGGAGTACTTGGCTTACTTTTTGTTCCTTGGCTAAAATGTTGAATACAGATTTTACAAGTGTGGGAAACAGTTGGGGAATTTCACTGGATCAGACTGGTGCAATCTGGACGGACTGGTCCAACATACAGGACCATGTAACTTACATGGTTATAGCTTCACCAAACTCTAGCTAGTCGGTCTGGCTACTTCTTATCTGACCCAGTACAGAAGACTGTCCATTATTTTCCTCACTCACTCCTAGATATTGGAGAACTGTTTAACTGACAGATTGGGTACATGTTTTTAGTCTCCCTCCCAACACCAGTGAACAGAGATGAATCCATTGGGTAACCTCTGTTTTTGGAGCCAGGGCATGGGGTAGCTATCAGGCTATGTACAGTGTACACACTTAGCTTGAGGCATTACTTCTAAGACTGATGGAAAGCTATTAGGTCAGAGGCTGTGTTTATCCACAGACTCCTCACCCCACTTGGATGGAATCTGCGAACTCAGAAGCTGCTGAATCAAGGAGGGAGGCCAGGGTCAAAGGCAAGCCATCACCTGAACCTGCTTCTATGGGCCATCCCCATGAAAGTTCTAAGGACTCAATTGTAGTCAATGTGTGATGCAGCTGGTCCCTATCCTAACTGGGCAGCCAGTACTCTACCGGGTAGCCCTGGGTGAGCTGCAATGCTCTGGCCTCTGGGTGCACTTTGGGCCTGTAAGCTCTTTCCATTGATCTCTGCATTACCCCAGACAATGCCTTTCCTATCCAGATATTCCTATATGCTGGAAGGAATACAAGATGATGGATACATTTATTCAATTCCTGTGAACTGTACCTTGAGATTCATGTGGTCTTTATGTTTAGAGATAAGCCAGGCCCCCCTGAGATTATTGGCTAATTTCTTTCACCATTATTGCAGAGGATGTTGTACAGTAGTTGTCTTCAGTTAAAGGGTTTTGATTATTAATGGTGTACTGCATGTTCTAGGCAGTTTGTGGAGCACTGATGGAGGGGGCTACTTATTCATATATTCTTGCAAATCATTTTTGCAAGAAAGAGAGTAATCATAGTATTCCTTCATGCCCTCAAGGTGGATTTTGCTAGCAATTTTATGGGCATGCTTTTGGTTGCAACCTCGTGCCAATCCACCTGATACACTGCACACTTGTTTTGTGGCACAGCGGTTTTTCTGGTTATATTATTCTAGTTTACTTTTTTGTGAACAGATGCCATATTTGTCTGAGTGGACATTATGTACCTATAACTCGAGGTGCTGCCAGCTATAACCCCTTCCACCCCACTCACTTCAGCTTGTGACATGGTTTTCATCCAGATCCAGAATAATCTGTATGTCTTGTCCACCATGATGGCTGACATCTTAGATCACACATGGAATGTGACAGGGCACAGGGATCAACTTTTCAATATAAAATAAAAAAAAAATTCTGTTTTAAATGTGATAAATCCCAAATAGATTTTCTGAAAGTTAGACCTGCTATTGATGCATGGCTCCCTGATCCTGTCCTGGATTTAGTCTGAGATAGCTGCATTTCAGTAACAGAATGTAACAGCAGAAATCTCTCTCTCTGTAAGCAGACACAGGCAGAGTGGAGGTAATTTGGGCAGACTGAAATAAGTAACTGGTCCAAGATGGAGCCCTGTCGGACCCCTGCTAGAATGGGGGGGGAGGACACCACCCATCTGAACTGTCTGTTTATGGCCCAATGAGCAGAACCTGTCCACAGCATGAGATGAAAGGCCAGAAAAAATTCAACTTGTTGATGAGCAACTGATGGGACAATGACTTGAAAGCTTTAGCTAGACTGATGAATATGGCTGTGTTGACATGTCCCTGATCCATCCCAGAAATTATAGAATCCATTACAAACAGCAGAGAAGAGATAGTAAAGAGGTTCCTACTAAAGCCAGACTGGTAAGGTAAGCATAAACTTGAGGAGCCAATAAAGTCAGGGATCTTAGAGTACACAATGGACTACTGGAGCTTAACGTTACTGTATGTGGGAGAATTGAAATTGGCCTGTGGTTGCCTTATGAGGAGGGATCACCTCCACCCCAGCAGCCCTGTGCAGTGGCAGCACCTTAGCTTTTTACCAGGCCTGAAGGAAAGCACTGAGGGAGAAGGAGAGGTTCAGAAGGTGGGACTTGGAGAGGTCGAGGGCTAACTCAAGCAAAAATTTCAAGGAGTTCAGGATCCACCTATCAGGGCTGCACTTGGAAGGGTTAGATAAGCAGCAAAAGTGGGGTGAGAGACTAGTGAACTATTCACCTGGAGGTTGGGGTGGGGGCAAAATTAGGTCAAGACTGATTTGAATTGAAGCTGAGGTGAGGCCCTGTCCTCCTGAGAAGGAAGTTAAGTAAGCTCATTAAGTATTTTCAACTTTTCAAGCAAGTCCCCACTCCCGAGGCCGAAGAACTGAATAATAAAAAAAATTCATATCTCGGTCAGTTTTTTGACTCTGGGCTCAGGAAGAGTTGGGCCGAGAGCAGGCTGCAGTAAAACCAGGGGTGGGGGTGGCGTCTGACTTGGCCTGGGTTGGTCCCTCCCAGGAGTTGTTCAGTTGTAGTGTTAATGTTTTTTGGGCATTATTTAATGCTGGTTGATTTGTTTGCATTACGCAGGCTGCCCGCCCTTTTCACTGCCGTAATGCATGAAAATCAGGACTTTTTCGTTACTTTGTTCCCCCCCCCGTAAAAATAACAAACTATGCTCCTGGCAGGTGTGTTTAAGGTGTGGCACATCTAGGACAAGCCTACAGGCTTTGTTTAGGGCTAGCTTTATTCTCTTGAGAGCTGTATCAGTTGCCGTACTGTAGACTATGAGCCCTTAGTCAGACATGGATAAGACCAGCTGCACACAGCGAGTTTTAATGCCTTATCAGTTAGGCAACATTTATGCCTAAATAGCTGACCAATTTTGACATTTGCAGTCTTGGCTACAAGGTCAATGTGCTGTGAAAATGTTACTGAACAGTCTAGAGTGACCCCAAGATATTTAAAACTTTGGACCATTTCTAGTGAGGCATTTTGGTTGTTTACTATTTTTAATAGATGGGATCTCAGTCAGTTGTGAGGAGAGGCAAATAGCATTGTCTTGGTCTTCTTATAATTAAGCAAGAGCTTTGAATCAAGAAACCAGGTCTCAACTATACAGAAATTAATTTGCATTCACTTTTCCAGTGCTTCTGGGTCAGTGTGGCTGGTGTAGAGTACTGCATCATCAGCGTACAGTAGGACCTTATCCTGGCACGCTAGAGGAAGGCAGTTTAGGAACAGGCTAAAGAGCAGGGGGCCCATGATTGAACCTTGGGGGACCCCTGTGTTGACATTCAGACTTTCAGAGAGGATATCTACGATTTTTACTTGTGTTCTCCCGGACGAGTAGCTCTGGAACCACCCCACTGATTCAGATGATAACCCAGTGCAGGTTAATTGGTTCAGCAGCAGTTCATAATTAATTGTGTCGAAGACCTTAGTGATGTCTATATAGGTCGCCCCACCGTAAGCCCCTGATCAAGTGCAGCATGCATGCAGCCTGTGAACTCCACCAGCACTGTAGTAGTACTATGTTGTTTCCTGAAACCATGCTGTTCCGGGGATTGCAACTGGTATTTGTCAAGGCAGTCGACAAGCTGGTCATAGACAATATGCTCCAGCACTTTTGAGAGTGGGGGGAATATGGAGATTGGATGGTAGTTGTTATGACTAGCCCTGTCACCACTTTTAAAAACAGGGGTGACCATCATCACTTTGCATAGCTGTGGGAATTTACCGGTTATAAGTGATAGATTCATAATTCTGGCAAGGGGTGACAGTAACTCATCAAATGTGGGTGCAATGAGCTTGAGGTCACGTTTGTCATCACTCATTCTAGTTTTTCCTAGAACTTGTAAAAGGTATTTTTGGGCTTTGGCTTGAGAGATAATTTTGAAGTAGAAAGGTGGGGCAATGCCAGTATGGGTAGTCTGCCTGTTATTTCGATTTGCGCCACTTGGGGGGGTCTAGGAAATTAGGGTGAAGTACATCATTAAGTCAGTAAATGCCTTACTAAAGGTGTTTATTATGATATTGGGTTCCTGGGTTGTGGTTTCTTCAAGATTTAGCATGGTTGGAGGTGTCTTATTTGGTTTCCCTGTTAGGGTCCTGATATTGTCCTAGAACGTGCAGCTGTCCCCAGGAGTTAGTCAGCTCATTTTTGAAGAAATGGCTTTTTGCTTGACAAATAGCCCAGGTACATCCATTTTGGGTGGTTTTATAGTTCTGATTATCTGTTTGAGAGTCAGTGCTTCAAGCTTTATACCAGAGGTTACCTCTTTGCTTCATAAGTTCAATGAGGGGTGGAGTGATCCAGGACTTACAAACTAGGGATGGGCGGACCCGAAAAAGTCCTGACCCTTATTATCAGGACCAGGATCCAGGTCAGAGTCCTGATTAGTTCTGACTGGTTCTGATTCAAATCAGAACCTTTAGGAAATTTTTAGAAATACGAAAACATTCACAAAATGCACTAAAAATAAAGACTTTTTCTAACATGTGTATGCTGGTTTGTGTTTTGATTCTTCTAGGCATTCTTCTGCTCTGTCTTTTCTTTCTTGTTCTTTGTTCCCATCCCTTACCTTCTGTGTGGGGTATGGATAAACATATCACAGGTCACCTTCCTTCCCCAGTATAAACACACATACCTATCCCCTCCCAGCCCCCCTTCTTACATTTCTGCTCCTCCTTCCCTGTTTCCAAATTTCTGCCTCTTCCCTGCCCTAGGATTTTCCATTTCTGCCCTCTCCTACCCAGGACTTCCCATTTATGTCCCCTTCCTACCCAGGATTTCTCAGGCCCCTTCCCTGCCCTATATTTCCCATTTCTGCCCACACCCTGCCCTAGTTCTCAAATTTCTTCCCCCTTCTCTGCCTTAGTTATAACATTTTGGCCCCCTTCCCTAGCCCAGTCCTGACAACAGACTGCTGCCTGTAGTGCATAGTGTCCCTATCTCCTTCCCCCACAAATTTCATATCTATCTCTAACTTTACTGTAATGCAGGCAACACCCTCACCACATACTGCAAACTGCAATTTTGCTAACTTGAAAAACAAATCTTTATCTTCTGGGCAGGCTGGTCCTCGTCTGTTGCCATGCTGCTGCCATCAACCACTTGTCTACTATATCAGTCAGACATCAACTACTGCCTCATTTGCCCAGTGCAACCACTGACTATCCACTTCCTTGGCTGGCTGACCACTTCTGATCTCTTTATCAACTGACCATGATGAACCGACCAACTGCGATGGACCGACCTACCATGATGGACTGCATTGGTCCAAGTTTCATCAACTAGAATGCTGGTCCAGCTGCAGCTGAGCAGGATGGACAACTGCCCCTCCTCAAAAAGGATGCATCCCAGACCCCCCCCCAAATAGATAGAAAGGAGTAATTATACACCACACCACATCAAATCCAGCTTGCTTGTAAAGACATAAAAATAACACGTTTTTCCTCCCTTATTTTGCTAGCATTCCATTCCAGCTTACTTTTTAACTGACAGGTATTACAGCTGAATCAGCTAGAAGGGAGCCTCACCACATTTTTTTATTTTTTTTTACCCAAGCCAAGTCAAAGAATCAGCAGCTTGCTTGTTCACTAAGGTTAAACATTTTCATTTGTCCTTTTGTTCACATTTTTTTTACTCTGTATATCCCACATCCTAGTGCAAAGCAGAGAGTAAAGTCTGACTAATAAAGCAAATCCCTCTAGTCTGTGCTGGAGTGGAGGAGCTGCACTACATTAACTTAAGTGACTCCAGTTTTTCTGTCAAGCAGGTCTCTCCTCGATGCCCCCCGCAAACAATGGCAGATCAGACCACCTCATACAATGCATCGATCCTGTTTTGTTTTTAACCACTGAGTGCACAGACACTAATACCAGGTGTTCTTAGCCAGTGTTCCCCATTGAATATGGCCCAAGCCAAGAGATCACTGTTTAATAGCTGAGTAGCAATTTTCATTGGCCTTATCGAACACCTCGCTTTTCCAGGACTGCTGCTCCTTTTATTGGCTGCATCAACCAACGGCTCGCCTGGACTGTCCTTCTCAGACTTCATTTATTTATTAAAAAACAAAAACTTTTCCTCCAATGTGGTGACTGAGGCAATGATCTAGAAGGAAGCTCACAATCCGCACTTCTGCCCGCTCAAACTGATCTGAACCCAACCCCGCAGAGTATGCAGATATGGACGCTCACAGCATGTCAGGACACATGCTACTGCAGAGAGCGGATACAGGAAATAGGAAAACAAATCCAGTCCAGAAATAAAATAAATGAAAAAATCTTTTTTTTTAATTACAATTATTACTATTGGGGCATTTCTTTTGGAATTTTACAGGGGATGGGGTGGTTTTTGCAAATGGGAGTGGTATTTTCACGGACCCAGTACACTTCACGGCAGGGTTCTTATTTACCCGCATCAGCCGGACATCATGGGATCCGGGGGTTCTGATTCTCAACGGGTTGGTCTGTGCATCCCTATTACAAATCCCACAAACATTTCATTTACAGTAGGGGGCATATATGTTGCATGCTGCATTGAATGTCTTGATGAAATGGTCAAGTGCTTCATCAACATCATTTGCAGCATATAGGTCTGTCCAGTCTTGCTGACTGAGGTGCGCTTTAAGTGAGGCAAGCTTCCCTTTCTTTAGCACTCTAGATGTGAATATTTTAGCTGGGGTTCTGGGGGACTTACTCGACCAGGTACAGAAGATAGGGAAGTGATTGCTGATGGAGTCAGGGAGGACAGTTGAGAGGGTTATTATCTCTGGCCAGTTGGTAATCATCCAGTCTAGCAGCGTGCTGGTTCCAGTATGATAATTTGTTTGTGTTGGAGAATTCACTAATTGGGCCATGTATATTGACGAGATTGCATCCTTGTAGGGTGCTGCCTCAGGGGATAGCCAGTTTACACTGAAATTCCCTAACACTGGTACCTACAAGTTGTGGCACAGGCCAGAGAGGTAATCTATGAGTACTTTAAATCCACTAGACTGCCCTTTTGGGAGAATGTAGACAGAGACAAGTGTTAATCCTTTACCCTGAGTGCCTAGTAGTAGTTTTATTGCCAGAACTTGTACATTATCGCTAGTGGCAAGGTGAGGTAGGACTCGACTGTGGATGGTGTCCTTGATATACACGACACATCCACCACCTTGCTTCAAATAACATGAAGTATTGTTGTATTCTGACATATGCAGTTAGCCCCACCATTTGAACTGCCCCGGAGAGGAAAGAATTAACTCTATGCAAGAAGCATAGAATGTTAAGCTCGAGCTCAGTTTCAAACCTCTGTCTGCAGCACTTCAAAGTGTAACCATCAGATTCTTTACTCTGCGAAACAGTTCAGTCGCTCCGGAGATTTCTCCTTCACTACAGTTGGTTTGGTTAAGAATCTGTCGGTTTAATCACTGATTTGTCATTATTTTCAGCTTCAGATCCCTGTCTGCGGTATGGTAAGTGTTGCAGGTAGTGGACAGTAGGGTTAGAATTATTATATTTCTGTGGAAATTGTAAAAACCTGTAGATTGATCCGGTTCAGAACCGATTGTTTTAGGGTTTCTTATTTCTTTCTGTTTAGTGTGAGGTACCAGTTCCCATCGGTTTAAAAAAAATACGTGATTTTACATGTTTTTTTCCACGACCTGTAACATGGTTGGTGACTGATAGTAGGGTTTTACCTTGCTAATAAGCTGTAAAGGGTAAGTTCGTAGTCTGGCCATATCTGAGAAACACAAGAAAAAAAACAGGCCCACTGAGTTTCAGCACTGTGGTGAGTGTGGGGATGCCTTTGCTAAGGCAGACCCTCACGCATTTATGTTTATTGTCTGGGGTTTGACCACCTTGATTCAGACTGCCAAATTTGTAAAAATTTTCCAAAGGCCACCCTAGAAAAGAGGTTGGGTAGGCTCAGGTAAAAGGAGGCTGAGAAGTCCGCAAATCCAGATGGCCAGCCCAGTTTGGTTCCTACCAAACCTGAGGGAGTGCCCACTGACCTTGGCGATACTCCCTTGGGCAAGAGGAGATCTGACTCTGAGGGGTCAGTTCCATCAAAGCGCAAAAGGAAATCATCCAGTTCAGATCCAGAACTGCATAATCCAACCACTGAAGAAATAGCCAGGGCAATATGTATTGTGGAATCGCTCCGTCTGGTTCCGTCTGATCCGGCGCCTCTCATTAGGTGCTTGGTTTGGTCGGTTCCCCCCGGTTCTGGAATATGTTCTGGATGAATTTTATGAACTGGAGTGGGAGGGGGAAGGAAGAACAAGACGATGATATGAGGATAACGGTGATGAAGGTCTGGATGAGCCCATTGAACCGAACATCTCCCCAGACAGGATTTCTAATGTTTCCCCTCCCAGGCTTTCTGAGTCCCCATCCCACTATTTGTTCTACAAGAAAGTGGCTGATACCCTCCAGCTTCCCTTGGTTGAAGCTGTTGAGGAACAAGAGGAGCCTGATTTTGTGGAAATGATGGACATCCTAGAGTCCAAGAGGTTGTCTATTCCTCTCCATAAATTCTTTGGGAAACAGACACAGAAAATTCTTCAAACTGCAAATTCGTTACCTCCTGTAGATAAAAGAATGGACAGGAGGTATATGCTTTCAGACTCAGGTACAGAGTTTTTGTTCCACCAATGCAACCATGTTGGGGTAATGCAGGCTGCAGCCTGTGACAAGGCTAACATACCCTTGGCTTCACACACCCCAGATAAAGACTCTAGGAAGGTGGATGCTATGACCAAAAATCAGTACTTTGCATCCTCTTTGGGACTCAGGCAGGCTAATTATATGGCCTACTCAGCCAGATACCAGAAGTCTAGATGGGATACTGTTCTGGAGCTGGCTAAACAGGCCTCCCCCCAGCTAACTGGAGGAGGTGGCTGCTGATGGGACTGAGGCATCCAAAATGCAATTCCCTGCTGCTGTGGACTTGAATGATATCGCATCACGAGTCTTGGCTATATCTGTGTCTCTTAGGAGGTTTGCTTGGCTCAGATGTACTAGCCTCTCACAGGACACCCAGGCTAAGGCCATGGATTTCCCTGTGGTGGGTAATTCTCTGTTTGGAGAACAGACAGAGAATTACATGAAGAAAATGGATGAGTATAGGACCACCTAAAGGAGTGCACAGGCCAAGGAAAGGCAGGCAACTCCTCAGAGGCAGCAGTCTAGGGGCAGGGGCAGGCTTTTTCACAGGTCTTTCTACCAAGCGCAGGCCTCCTCTTCCTTTCCACAGAGGGGGTTCTTCAGAGGGAGAGGTGGGAGGGGGATGAGCAGGGCTGCATCCCCCTCTCAGTCCAAGGCTCCTGCCAAGCAGACACCCTGATGTGTCAGCCCGGGTCGACTCCCCCTTTCCAGTAGGAGGCAAGCTGGCTTACTGCTTCCAGGCCTGGAAGTCTGTTACCTCAGACAAGTGGGTTCTGGAGGTAGTAAGTCAGGGATTGACCCTCAGTTTTGCAAAGTTCCCAAAACTGAGGGCCAAATTCTTTCCACCTGCAAACCTTTCCGAGACTACTGCTTTAGAAGCAGAGGCTTCCTCTCTGCTAACCCTTAGGGCTGTAGCGAGAGTTCCTACTCAGCACAGGGGCAAAGGTCTGTATTCAGATATTTTCTTACCCCAAAAAAGACAGGGGAGTGGCAGCTCATCCTAGACCTAAGATATCTCACAAGCACATCTTAAAACCAAAATTCAAAATTGTGATTCTGGGGTTAATTCTTCCCTCTCTAAGGCCAGGGGATTGGCTAGCTTCCCCGGACATCAAGGATGCCTACTTTCACATCCCAGTCAGGTGCTCCCACAGAAAGTGCCTCAGGTTTGAATTGCCTTCAGGCCATTATCAGTTCAGAGCAATGCAGTGCCCTCCGGCCTAACATCAGCTCCAAGGGTGTTCACTAAGTGCCTAGCCATAGTAGTGGCCTTCCTCAGAAGACAGGGGATCTCCATATTCCTTTACCTGGACAACTGGCTCATCATGGGGCAGTCTCCAGACCAAGTCAAGTCAGGCCTACAAGTTACTCAACAGCTGCTCACTTCTCTAGGTTTTCTTCTCAATCTGCCAAAGTTGGTTCTTGAACCAGTGCAACTCCTCACTTTCATAGGGGTAGAGTTGGATACTGTGCAGGCAAAGGCTTTTCTCCCCTTGGCAAGGGTGAAGTCCGTTACAGTTTTTGCTTCTTCTTTCTGCCTTCTGGTGTCTCGACCAGCAAGACATTTTCTTCAGCTCCTGGACCACATGGAAAGCTTCCACTGCGGTGGTACAGGGAGCCAGATTTCAAATGAGGGACATGCGGTTCCACCTGAGGTCCTTTTGGTCCTAGAAAAAGACATCCTTTGACCAAATTGATTCCAGTGATTCAGACTCTGGTCCAAGCTCTCCAATGGTGGTTAGATCAGGAAAATCTCAGACAATGAGTCCTATTCATCAATCAGACTCATTCAGTGGTACTAACCACAGATGCCTCTCTCCTGGGTTGGGGAGCCCACCTGGGAGCCCTTACAGCACAAGGTGTCTGGTCTCCTCAGGAGTCTCTAGTTCATATCAATCTTCTGGAACTCAGGGCAGTATTCCTGGCCCTCCAAGCTTTCTCGGACTCAGTGAGGAACAAAGTGGTTCAGGTCAGGACAGACAACACCACCGCCATGTGGTACATCAACAGGCAGGGAGGCACTCAGTCTTCGACCTTGTGCACAGAAGCCATGAAGATATGGTCTCTGACTTATGACCTGCAAGCATCCCTAGTAGCAGTCCATCTACCAGGGAAGGACAATGTGCTAGCAGATGCCCTGAGCAGAATATCTCAGGGCCACCATGAATGGGCCCTAGACCCCTTCATACTGAAAGTAGTCTTCTCCAGGTGGGGCACTCCAGAGGTAGCTCTCTTTGCAGCTCCAGACAATCATCAACTTCCACTCTTCTGTTGCAGGACTCCAGTCCTGGGCACAGTTCCCCTGGATGCTCTGGTTCTGGATTGGGGGGGGCAAATTCCTTTATGCCTTTCCTCCCTTTCCTCTGTTATTCAGAGTCCTGGTCAAGATCAGGTTGCAACCATGCAGGGTGATTCTGATTGCCCCAGACTGGGCCAGACAGCCTTGGTATCCTCTGTTGATGTCCCTAGCAGTCCATCTTCCCCTGTCTCTCCCCAAGAGGCACAATCTGCCAACCTCCTCTCAGGGAAGAATCTGGTACCCCAACCTTCAGCCTCTCAACCTCAAATGTTTGGTTCTTGAAGAGTTAGAGTATGCAGGTCTGCACCTGTCTTGGGGGTTCTGGATATTCTCAAGGCCTCTCAAAAACCCACAACCAGAAAAACTTATAATTCCAAATGGAAGAGATTCAGTATTTGGTGTTCCAATAAGGATATTTTACCAGATACCGCTGATCTGGCTACAGTTCTGGATTACATGGTTCATCTTAATGGCCTGGGCCTCAGGCCAGCCACTTTAAAAGTTCATTTAGCAGTGGTATCTGCATTCCTGTCAGCAGGGAAGGCATCTCTGGCATCTCATCCTGTCTTCTGTAAGTTCTTTAAAGGTTTGGTTCATACCAACCCTCCCTTTAGGGACCCTACCCCTGCTTGGGATCTTAATGTTTGCAGTGCTCAGCTCATGCAACCCCCTTTCAAGCCTCTAGCTTTAGCTGAGCTCAAGTATTTGACCTGGAAAACTGTGTTCCTGGTAGCTATCACTTCTGCCAGGTGTATTAGTGAATTGCAAGCCCTGTCAGTGGAGCCAGATTTTATCTCATTCCATAGAGATAAGGTGGTCCTTAGAAACAGTAGGAGGTTCTTACTCAAAGTGGTCTCAGATTTTCATCTGACCCAGTCCATGTCTCTTCCTGTGTTTTCACTGATCATTATTTTTCAGGAGAAAGAAGATTACATAGGTTGGATGTTAAGAAGGCACTTAGCTACTACATTGAGCATACTAAGGCACATAGGAATGAATGTCTCCAATTGTTTCTCACTTATTTTGAAGTGGGGAAAGGTAAGCCTGTTACTAAGAGAACTATTGGCAGATGGATTGTCTCTTGTATACAATTCTGCTATGACAAGCTAGGCAAAACACCCCCTTCAGGCCTGAGGGCTCAATCGACTAGGGGTACAGCTGCTTCCCAGGCTGCTGCCAGGGATATACCTTTACTAGAGATATGCAAAGCAGCCACCTGGAAACCTGCCCATACTTTCACCAAGCATTACTCTCTGGATATTCAGGCTAGGAGTGATGCTCGGTTTGGAACAGCAGTACTGCAGAGCCTGTTCCCAAAATAGGTTCAATACCCCCCCTCCATGGTGGTACTGCTTGGTAGTCTGCATATGTCAGAATACAGCAAGACGTCATGTTGTTTGAAGAAAAAATTACTCATCTTAGTAATTGTGTTTCTTCTAATGGAGTCTTGCTGTATTCTGAGCTGCCTCCCTGCCTCCCCCCTCAGAACCTGTTTTTGGGAAGTGGGCTGGCAGGTACAGTATTGCACCTCAGGGGTGTACTTGGCACCCCCCCCCTTTCTAGAAGGGGGGAGTGGGTTATTGTTATGTTGTTTTTTTATACTTATATGTTGGTTCATTACCTGGTCATTTATTTTGGGTTCTCAACTTGAGTCTTTTGGGGAACCCAATCTGTTGTCTGTTGGCTTATGTTCCTTTACAATTTCCACTATAGAAGTATAGTTAGTTAGTAATAGCTCGTAAGAATCTGACGGTTACACTTTGCTGCAGGCAGAGGCCTGAAACCGAGCTCGAGCTCAACATTCTATGCTTCCTGCATAGAGTTAACTCTTTCCTCTCAGGGGCAGTTCAAGTGCTGGGGCTAACTGCATATATCAGAATACAGCAAGACTATTAGAAGAAACAAGTTACTAAGGTGAGTAATTGTTTCTTATCAGTCCTGTCCAACCTAAAAGAGGCGTACTCCTCCAGCTGGATAGCCATATCTGTAACCCTTGGTGTGAGCCATGTTTCAACCACTGAGAGCACATCTGGTTTATGTTGGGCTGCCCAAACATGTAGCGAGTCAAACTTAGCCATGAGACTGCAGATGTTAATGGAGGCTACTGTTACATCACTGTGCTTCTTTAAGTATTCAGATGTTAGTGGAGTGGGTCCAGGGTTGGGATGGACATTGCCTGACAGTAGCAGAAGTAGCCATGCCATTCTTATTGATTGCTATTTTAGTTGTTTTAATGCCTGCATGTGGTTTCAGACTTTTTTGCACAGTCTTTTCGGTTTTTGTTAGAGATTGTTATCATATTTAAAGTTACAGGAGTGAGGGGATAAGTGGTGTAGTCCTAAGCTTATTGCCACTTATGCAAGCACAGCTTTATACCAAAGACTGAGAACACTGGAGTGGATGTGATTTTATGTCACTGATGGTGGTGGTAGGAGGGAGGGGTCCTGTTCCTGGCCTTGGAGAAGCTGATCATATGAAGTGTGGTTCACCAGCAATGGCTTCTGTAACAGGATCCAGGGGAACAAGCTAGGATGCCCCTCCATAACACAGCACAATGTGGTAATCAGAAATAACAGCAGTACAAAATGGCAGGGCTATCACTAGTAACAATGCAATGGGACTAAGCAGCACAGCAGAGACGACAGCCTTAAAGTACCTTTCAAAAACAGCACTACACACAGTGAAATCAGAGCAGCTGTTAAGGTGCCTCCTTGCAGGGAGTCGATACAGGTAAAAGACTGTCACAAACAAAACCTATCAGGTGATGTTAGCCTACTAAAAGTCCAGATTTTTTCTTTTTCACAGTTCACAGGTGTTGGCTGTAGTTACCTTGTGCAGTGCTGCAGGGAGCTCTGTGGGCTGGGAAGAGGAGGCTTGTGAAGAGGTAACAGCCTTGTGCAGTGCTGCAGGGAGCTCTGTGGGCAGGGAAGAGGAGGCTTGTGAAGAGGTAACAGCCTTGTGCAGTGCTGCAGGGAGCTCTGTGGGCAGGGAAGAGGAGGCTTGTGAAGAGGTAACAGCCTTGTGCAGTGCTGCAGGGAGCTCTGTGGGCAGGGAAGAGGAGGCTTGTGAAGAGGTAACAGCCTTGTGCAGTGCTGCAGGGAGCTCTGTGGGCTGGGAAGAGGAGGCTTGTGAAGAGGTAACAGCCTTGTGCAGTGCTGCAGGGAGCTCTTGGGCAGGGAAGAGGAGGCTGTGAAGAGGTAACAGCCTTGTGCAGTGCTGCAGGGAGCTCTGTGGGCAGGGAAGGAGGCTTGTGAAGAGGTAACAGCCTTGTGCAGTGCTGCAGGGAGCTCTGTGGGCTGGGAAGAGGAGGCTTGTGAAGAGCTAACAGCCTTGTGCAGTGCTGCAGAGAGCTCTGTGGGCTGGGAAGAGGAGGCTTGTGAAGAGCTAACAGCCTTGTGCAGTGCTGCAGGGAGCTCTGTGGGCTGGGAAGAGGAGGCTTGTGAAGAGGTAACAGTCTTGTGCAGTACTGCAGGGAGCTCTGTGGGCTGGGAAGAAGAGGCTTGTTAAGAGCTAACAGCCTTGTGCAGTGTTGCAGGGAGCTCTGTGGGCTGGGAAGAGAAGGCTTGTGAAGAGCTAACAGCCTTGTGCAGTGCTGCAGGGAGCTCTGTGGACTGGGAAGAGAAGGCTTGTGAAGAGCTAACAGCCTTGTGCAGTGCTGCAGGGAGCTCTGTGGGCTGGGAAGAGAAGGCTTGTGAAGAGCTAACAGCCTGCAAGGAAGAAGCAATACACATATAAAATATATGTAACATATATATATATATAAAATATATGTAACATATAAAATATATATGTAACGTATACATAAAATATATGTCACACACAATATGTCATCTGTTAGCACCCTTTGCAAACTGTGTGAGAGGCCTTTTGGCACCATGCAATTCTGCTTAAAGTTGAACCAGCATAACATTCCGTGGTGATTTGCATATGCAGCCCATGATGCTTTGCATTGTGTGGGCATGTGTGATTTTGTATTTTCTTTAAATATATGTAAAATATATATGTAATATATATAAAATATATGTAACATTATAAAATATACTACAAAGGAACCCCTGAGCAAATGCACTGGGGCGTGGGGTTATCCCGGAGGATATTTGCCATATAGCCAAATTGTAAAGAAAACACAAATTGCACATACCCCAATAATGCAAAGCATCATGGGAAGAATATGCAAATGACCACGAATAAATTTGGACTGGCTCAATGCAAATGAATTAATTTGGACCGGCTAAGTGCAATTCTGCTTAAAATTGAGGCAGTCCAAATGAATTCATGGGCATTTACATATGCTTCCCATGATGCTTTACATTATTGAGGTATGTGCGATTTGTGGTTTCATATATAAAATAGATATGTAATGTATGAAAATATATGTTTTATATATACATATATATATATATATATATATATATATATATATATCTATATCTATATCTATATCTATATCTATATAAAAACATAAATGTAACTTGTTTAAATATATATGCAATAAGTGTCGTTTGGGAAGTTTGAAAGTGGTGAAGGAAGTGCTGTCGATGTGCGGCTGGTGTGGTCGGCTTGAAGGATGCAACGTGTCTGATGAGGGAACCTGTGAGCGGTTGAGAGGGAGCGGGCTACGAGGGTAGTTTTTCATGTTGGAGGTGATTTTATAAGGGGTGTTGGGGAGAAACAGAATGTCTGAGGTAGAGGAAAAAATAATAAGTGTACAGGGATTTGTTGGTTCCTTGTATTTTGGGAGTGGTGTGGGGGTAACTGAAGTTTTGGAGTTCTGTTTTGTGGTACAGTGGGAGAAGGTAGTGCTGGCAGGTGGGGGAGTAGTGACGTAGTCACTGTACAGATAAATGGGCTGTGACGTAATCACTATGGGAATAACTTCAAGTTATTCTCATAGTGATTACGTCATAGTGATTTATTTGTACAGTGTGTTAAATAAACATGTTTATGCAGCAGTTTTTGTCCTGACGCCTGTTGCATAATATATATATATATATATATATATATATATATATACATACATACTGTATGTATCTATATATATAGTTAGGGTTGAGTACCCCATTTAAGGTTAAACTCTGAAATTTGGCAGCTTAATAACTTTGCCACTGTATGATGGATTTGCCTGAAATTTGGCAGACACACAGAGCGGTACCATAGATCTCCGGATCTGCCAAGTTTTGTAATGTTAGGAGGTACGGTTGCGGAGCTGCATAGCGCCATAGAATGTGGTACTTACACATTTTTGTGCATTCTTTGCTCATGCCTACAGGTCGCATGGTCTGCGAGACCAGTATGACTCCTTCAGGGAACATGCAGCCTGGGTCCTTGTTGTGCCTTTCAAAAATTTTGTGAAAAAATATTAAACAGTTCAAAAGTTATTCAAAAAACAAATTTCCCATTATAGTCAATGGGAAAAGTTAAGAAAAAGTTTGACAGTGTCGCAAATGCAGTTTTTAGTGTCGCAAATGACCCCTGTAGTGTCGCAAATCCACCATCTTGTTTTCAGTTGGTGGTCACAGAAATGCTTGGCACTTAAATTTAGAACCATCTAGGGACACAGTTCTTTTTGCGTTCACCTAGTTGAGTCCTGAGGATGCTAGCCATGTCTTTTTTTTGGGGCGGTTAAACACCCCAGAAATATGGTTTTCAAATTTTTGTAAACAGTAGTGTCGCACATTCAACACTTTTGTGATTTTTTATGCGAAAGTGTCGCAACTCACGACACTACTTTGCGACACTATGCCCAAAAGAATAGGAAATCTTTGCAACCCTGCTGCAAAAGAATGGTTTAGTCTTTTGGGCTGAAATTTGAAGGGAAGAAAGACAAGATCCCACAGATGTGCCTTTTGGTAGTTTGGTGACAAAAAGTTAGAGGGCTGCAAAGTTACGGCACTCTGAAGTTGATTTTTCCCATAGGCTAACATTACAGCATTCGCTGAGCCTTTCGGGGCCCGTATCGCAAATGCTTCCAGATTCTGACTTTTTGTCAGAAAAATGCTTAGCCCCCCCCCACTAAGGGGCTAAGTGCAAAACTAGCCAGGAAAGTCAGAAATAATATGAGATTTTAATTTTTTTTCTACGTCATACGGTTCCTGAGATATAAGCCAATTTAGTATTCCAAGTGTTCATTTTCTGCTCCGAGGCCCATTATTATGCATACATTCTTTGCATTCACTGTGCTTCTGAATGCAGCTTTTGGGGGGGAAAAAGGGTGTGCGTTTCCGTTACTGTTACAGTTAGCATTTCCACTTGTGTTTCCATAACCATTTGTGTTAGCGTTACCTTTCACGTCACTGTGTGCGTTACCCTTTGCGTTTGTGTTTGCGCTTGCATTACTGTTATGATTTACATTTTGATTACTGTTTTTTTTTTGCATTTCCTTTTGCATCACCGTGTTCATTACCATTTGCGTTTGTGTTCGTGCTTCCGTTTGCATTTCCGTCTCCTTTGGCATCATCGTTGGTATTACCATTAGCATTTGCATTTCCAATTTCGTTACTGTGCCCGTGCGTGTTACGATTTGTATTTGCATACGTGCTTGCGTTTGTACTTACATTTGTGTTACTGCTCCCTTTGGCATCATTGTTGGTGTTACCATCACTGTTTCCAATTGCATCACTGTTACTGTTTACGTGTCCGTCACCATTTGTGTTTCTGTTAGCCTTACCGTTTGCATTTTCGGTAGTGTTGGCGATTCTGTTACTGTTTCCTTCTGTGTCATCATTGCCATTACCATTTGCATTTCTGTTTGCATACCTAATTTTCATTTCACTTGGTCATACAGTTTTTGTGCAGCAATGTGACAAAAAATCACATGGTGGGTCCCGTGCTCCCACAGTCACATTCCATTCACTATTTATAGTGCACATTCTCAAAAAGAAGGGAAATTCATGGCAAAAAGCTCTGTTTAATGCATCAGTTAGGGTTGTTCCACAGCGACAAAAGTGAGGAAATTTGGTGTTAGGGTTGAAAACCCTAACTCTGATTCCCCCACCCCACCACCACCACACACACATACATACATGCAAGTAGGGGAAGAACTAAGACAACACAATCAATCCCACACAACTGCCACCAAGTAACAGGAATAACATACAACTATGTAAGCCACGAAACCCCACACCCCTGCTCCCATCAGGCTATCACATGGGGTTGCCACTGCTACCTCTCATCCCGGACATTCCACGCACCGCTGAATACATATCACTACAGACAACTGGACATCGTGGGCCACATGCTGGCACCAACACATAACACAGACTATACATACGGTATTTTGCGGTTCACAAGATCCAAAACAGGATTTTGCACAATCCCTGAAATACTTTGTGAATCACTTTTGCAAATGTGAAAGTGTTGTGCTATGACACTTTCATGTTTGCAAAAGTATTTTGTGAAAGTATGCTCCTAATGACTGCACATCTTTGCCATTATCCTGCAAGTGAACGGTTGGGTCCTTTGGGCTGATATTTGCAGGCTGGCAAGACCTGGTCCCACAGATGTGCTTTTTCCCACTAGTGTGCTAAAATACTTAAGGATTACAAAGTTACACTGTTCCAAAATTGAGCAATTTGCCATAGACTAACATTGCAGCGCCCATGATGCCTTTCACCACCCATATGTTGAAAACGGAAGTGAGGTACACCGTTTTCGCTACTGCCAGCTTGGTTCACCTTTATGTGGACTAATCTCGAACAACTTTGTAAATAATCTATGATGTCTCAAGTTGGATTTCTCCACTTCCTACAGTAACACAGGTATATACCTCCTGCTGGATGTGTGTGATTGGTTGTGTTGCCTTGGTCCTTCCCCTACTTGCATGTATGTGTGTGTGTGTGGTGGTGGGGGTGGAGAGGGAGTGCGCAGTTAGGGTTTCCAACCCTAACACAGAATTTCCTTGCTTTTGTCACTGTGGAACAACCATAACTGATGCATTAAACTGAGTTTTTTTGCCATGCATATAACATATATGTAACATATAAAATATATGTAATATATATAACATGTATAAAAATATATGTACTATATATATGAAATATATATAACAATATATACAAAATATATGTAACATGTATAAACATATATAATACATGTAACATATATAAAATATATATGTAACATGTATACACATATATGTTATATACATAAACTATATGCAACATATACATTTTATATATATATATATATAAATATAAAATATACATAACATGTATAAACATATAGGTAACATATATTATATATATATATATATATATATATATATATATATATATATGACTGCACATCTTTGCCATTATCCTGCAAGTGATGAGACATTAAACCGAGATCCCTTCTGCCCATCCTGGTGTTGTCCTGGTGGGTGTCCAGGTGGAAGTAAAAGAACCCAGGGCACTCTTCGCAAAGAGTAGGGAACATTCCCGGTGTCTTGGCCAACATTTCCCTTCCCATAAACCGTTTCATGCAGTTATCCAGGCTGTGTGTAGGTGATGATGTGCAATATGGCTGCCACCACACATTCAGTCACTTCACTACCAGTCTAGCATTGCTTTAAAGCTTTGGGATACTGTGTATGAAAAGCGCTATATAAATGCTGATTCTTCTTCTTCATATATATATATATATATATATATATATATATATATATAAAATATATGCAATGATACAGTGGTAATCGTGCAAAAGTGTCCCATTACTGTGCAACGCATGTCATTGCGTGGTAATGATATACATGTTTATCAATGGTACCACACATTTGCATGGTAGCGACATACAATGCTACCGAGAAACTTTTGTGCAATTACCACTGTATGAAATATATATGGATAAAATATATGTAACATATGTAATAAATATATGTAACATATAAAATATATGTAACATATATAACATATACGTAACACGCATAAACACATATGTAGCATGCATTAAAATATATGTAAAATGTACGTAACATGTATAGACATGTATGCAATATATATATATGTAATGTGTATAAAAATATATGTAACATACATATAAAACATATGTAACATATATATGACAAATATGTAACCTATATAAACATATAAAATATATGTAGCATAAAATATATGTAACATGTATAAACATATATGTCACATATATTTTATTTAAGTCTCAGATTACAACCTTTGAACTATTAGCTCATTTGAAAAGGTTCGACATCATATAGGATGAAAATACATAAGGATACATACAGTCAAAGAGGAGATACAAAGGTAAATCAATGTTGGATACATAAAAAACATACAACTTGGTTGACCAGCATCAGTGGCATACAGATCAGTGGTAGAGACATGGGTAAATATTGAACAAAATTGTGCAGGGATAGGACACCCACAGAGAGCTGAGGAGATCAGAACATTATTCGAGGGTAAAGTGCTAGTAAAATAAAAGAGAGGAAAGAGAGAGAGGTAGTAGTTGGGGCAGGGATTTGGAGACCAGAGCTTCCCTTTGTCAGTTGAAAAGGATATATTCAGGCAGGAAATTGGAAGAACCAAGATTCTCTTTTCAGTCACGGAGGATGATGTGAGGGAGGTAAGGAGATTAGCAATATAGTTGACTGAGGATATGGCCTGTAGTGGGTAGGGGGGTGGGGGGTACAAGAGTGCTGGGGAGTGGGGAGAAGAAGAATCTAGGTCTAAGGGGAGGGAGTAAGAATACTAGGATGGGGAGAGGGGGGATTGGGGGCAGGATAAGCAGGTACAGTTTAATGTAGGGTGAGGTCAAAGGGGGGAGTGAAGAGAGGGAGAAGAGCTGGTGAGTAAATGTAGAGGGGTGGTGGAGACAAGGAATAAATCAGGTTGGAGCAGGCACCACACGGGGAAGAGATGGAGATAAGGGATAGGAATATAAAATATATGTAACATGTATAAAAATATATGCAACATATTCAAAGAATACAGTATATATTTTGAAATATACTAATATATTTCACACAATGTATTACTAAATAGATTGACATGCTTTCACACAAAGCATGATTCAGAAATACATTATGATTATATATTTCTGAAATATATTGTTTGATGTAGTTCATCAATTCAGTGTATTGACGTACTGAATCTAATTTCCAGTATATTGAAATGTATTTTTATTTTTGTAATAAAATATATTCTTTCAATACATTTACATACATTAGATCATTTACAATTTCTTTAATTAGAAATGTATGGTTTCAGTCTGTGCTGACATACACAGTGTATTACATTTCATTAAGTAAATGTATTTCTCAATATAGTGACATATATTTTTGCATACTATGAATTAGAAATATATTATCTCAGTACATTTAAAATATATTTAATAAAATATTATGTAATATATTACATTGGGACAATGTATTTCTCAGTGTAGTGACATACATTAACACATATTTTTCAATATATTGCAATATATCCCATTTTCGTAAGGGTACTGCTACCTCCCTTTGCATCTTCCTGTACCTCTCCCTATCCTCTTCTGCCTATGTCTTTTTGTACTGAATAAATGTGAGGTTTTTTTTTACTTTTATTTTCTCTGCTATCTCCTTGAAATACCATAACGGTCTCATCTTTCTTTTCCCTTTGCTAACCTGCTTTACACATAATTATGTTGTCCTTGTTATTGCACTGAATACTGCCCACTGTTCCTCCACCTCTACTCTCTTCCCTATTCCTGCTAGAGCCTCTTCTGAGCATTGCCCCATCTTTCCAAAATCAGCCCTCTTAAAGTCAAGGATTCATGTTTTTGTGTGGCTGGGTTCTGCCCCTTCTGTTATGTTAAACCACACTGACCAGTGGTCACTGTTCCTCAGGTGCACCCTTACTGTGATCCCTGTCACATTGTCCCCAGTTGTGAGCACCAGTTCCAGTAGTGCTGTCTGTCATGTGGGTTCCATGACCAGTTGTTTAAGGAAGGCTCCCTGTAGGGAGTCCATGATAAGCCTGCTCTTGAATGATGACTATGCATTGTGCTTGTGGCATTTAAAGTGAACAGTCAGCGCTAAGAACAGCAGAGCCTCACATCCAAATGTGGGTTTATTCTCAGTTCACACATTTTTGTGTGTATTGCACAAAACATGGGGTCGGATTTTCAAAGCTTCTGGAATGGTGAAAGCCCCAGGTATGCAGTTGATGTAATTCTCAGCAACAATCTCAAACAAGGAATGGTGTGTGCAGTTACTGATAGCCAAGTGGCAAAGGAAAATTGTGGTGCCCCGGACCCCATAGAAGCCACTGTGGAAACCATTAGGAGGCTAGTTCCCCAGCCCGTATCTCCTGATATGGAGACTAATGAAAAGGGGGTAGAAATTTCCCCGGTAGCAGTTAACCACACAGCTACAGAGGGTTACTTCAAAGAAGGAGTGGTGACGCTTTGTCAGAGGGTTAGGGATGGCAGTGATCCTGAGTGCCCTGATGCTAGTGCTATGGAACCTAGTTTAGAGACTGAAGGGGGACCTGTCCCATGCCTTGGAAATGTGTAGGAGTTTGCAGCTGCTCAGAAAAGTGACCCTAGAGTCTAGAGAAGCTGAGGGCTTGGGCAGACTCTGATGGAGCACAGGGAGGTGATGGGAAACATAAAGTTTATTGGGAAAATGGACTGATGTATACTCAGGATGCTAAGAAAGAGGGAGGGATGATAGATAGGCAGCTTGTCGTTCCCCAGGGGTACCGTGAACAACTGCTCAAGATTGCACACGATATTCCCTTGTCTGTTCATCTGGGAATCACGGGCACTATACAGCAGTTGGCCCAGAATTTCTATTGGCCCAACTTCACCCAGCAGGTGAAGGAGTATTGCAGGTCTTGTCACCGGTGCCCAGAAATAGGGAAGGTGGGTGAGAAACCCCAAGCTGTCCTAATTCCATTGCCCATAGTGGAGGTGCCATTCCAGAGGGTGGGAATGGATATTGTGGAGCCTTTAACTACTCCCAGCTGCTCCGGGAAGAGGTTCATCCTGACTGTGGTGCATTATGTCAGCCGGTATCCAGAGACAGTCACCCTATCCTCACTGAGGACAGACAAAGTGGCAGATGCCTTACTTGGGATTTTCTCTCATGTTGGGTTTCCACAGGAGGTTATCACTGATTGAGGGGATTCCTTCATGTCAGACCTGATGAAATGTTTGTGGGAGAAGTGTGGGGTGGTGCAGAGGTGCATGACACCTTATCACCTGCAAACCAATGGGCTTGTGGAAAGATTTAACGGTACTGTGAAGTCAATGCTCCAAGCCTTTGCTGAACATCATGGGAGAGACTGGGAGAAATACCTTCCCCATCTGTTGTTTTCATACAGGGAGGTGCCCCAAGAGTTGACAGGGTTTTCCCTGTTTGAGCTCTTATATTGACGCTGGGTATGTCGGCCTCTAGACTTGATCTGGGAGGACTGGGAAGGCAGGCACACCACCCAGGAACTCCCATAGTGGATTACATCCTTAGGTTTAGGGAAAGGCTGAAGGAGCTTATGGGGACAGCCCAGAGCAACCTGGCAGCTGCCCAACAGAAACAAAAAGTGTGGTATGACTGCAGAGCCAGAGCTCACTCACATGCATTTGGTCAGGAAGTCATGGTCCTTATCCCAGTCCGGAAAGACAAGCTGCAGGCTGAGTGGGCAGGACCGTACAAAGCAGTTAGAAACGTAAATGACGTGAACTATATCATAGAGTTACCTAATAGAAGACATACAGAAAGAATGTACCATGTCAACATGATGAAGCCATATGCTAATAGGGCTGACATGGTGTTTGCCGTATGTAGTCCTGGAGAGGGGATGGATGGAGGAGACCCCCTTCTGGATTTGCTGGAAAAAAGCAAGCAGGAGTCCTCTGTGGAGACAGTTAAATTGTCACCACAGCTGGCCCCGGACAAGATCCAGGAAGTAAGGGAGGTTTTAGCAGACTTTGCCCCCCTGTTTAGTGCCAGCCTGGACTAAACCCCTTAGCAACTCATGATGTGGAGACAGGGACACAGATGCCCATATGGTGGACAGCATATCAGGTGTCAGAGGCTGTCCAGAAGGACATTAGGAGGGAGGTGGAGGAAATGCTGGATTTAGGGGTAATCCAGAGATCCCACAGCCCCTGGGCCTCACCTGTAGTCCTTGTGCCCAAGCCAGATGGCTCTACTCATTTTTGTGTAGACTGTCATGGACTGAATACAGTCACAAAGTCAGACACCCACCCGATGCCCCGGATGGATGAACTCCTGGACAAGCTGAGAGGGGCAACCTACCTTACGACTATTGACCTGACAAAGGGGTACTGGCAGGTAGAGTTAACCGACAGAGCTAGGGAGAGGTCAGCCTTCATCACTCTGGTAGGCTTATTTGAATTTAAAGTAATGCCTTTAGGAATGAAGAATGCCCCAGCCACTTTCCAAAGGTTGGTGAACCAGATGTTAAATGGTGCTGAGAAGTACACTGTGGCTTACCTGGATGACATTGCCATCTTTAGTGCCAGCTGGGAAGAACACCTGTCCCACCTTAGGGAAGTGCTGTGCAGGATACAGAGGGCTGGGCTCACTGTCAAAGCTGAGAAGTGCCAGGTGACCATAGCTGAAGTGGCATACCTCAGGCATGCTGTAGGCCGGGGGCAGCTTTGTCCCAACCAAGTAAAAATAAAGGTGATCAAGGCATGGCCCAGACCAGAAATGCAGAAGCAGGTCAGGAGTTTTCTAGGGACAGCAGGGTACTATAGGAAATGTGTACCCAGTTACAGTGCCCTGGCTGCTCCCCTATCTGACCTGGTAAAGAAAAGGATGTCTAAGAAAATTACCTGGGGACCAGCCTGGGAAAAAGCCTTTAGCAGACTGAAGGAGGCACTGTGCAGTGCTCCTGTATTAACAAGTCCTGACTACAGCAGACCCTTTATAGTCCAGACTGATGCCTCAGACATTGGTATTGGGGCAGTACTGAGTCAGACATCCAACCAAGGGAAAGATCACCCTGTAGTGTACCTGAGTAAAACATTACTTCCCAGGGAGCTGGCATACACTACTGTGGAAAAAGAGTGTCTTGCCATGGTGTGAGCCCTAAAGACGCTAGAGCCTTACTTATATGGGCAGCATTTTGAGGTACAAACTGACCACAACGCCCTGGTTTGGCCGACACAAATGGGAAAAAACTAATGGTAGACTATTAAGATGGAGTCTTGCATTGCAAGGGTATGACATGATGATTTTACATAGGGCTGGAGCAACCACTCAGAACGCAGATGGCTTGTCACGTCTATATGAGGAGTGAACTGACTTAGAGAGCTCATCCCATGCAGGGGATAGAGCCCCCAAATTCAGTCTTGGTGGGGAGGATTGTGATGCTTGGCCAGCTGGTTATGATTATTGTATGATATTGGTATTATAAATAAATGGTCAGTGTATGAAATGTCAGTCTGTGAGATTTGGCCCTTTTAAATTACAAGGTGTCAGCAGCTGAAATCACTGGATATATTACACTGACCAGGAGATCTCTGTAATGTAATTAACTTCCTTGAGAAATTGCATTTTATGGCCTTTTTATGACCTCATGCTTTTGAAGTTGGAAACTAAATATACATTTTATTACATCAGGAAAGGACGTCATGTAGCTGATTCTTTGTTGGCTATCTCACACCTGGGTAACGGACTGCAGGGTTGTAAACCTCAAAGGAACTGGTTGATAAAAGACTCATAATTTGGGAAATGGGTTTTGCTGATGGTCACATTATTTAAAATACCTACTGGAAGGAAATCATGTTTGTAATTTTATAATTCTAAACAGGAGGAGCTAAATGACTGACAAAGGGGGTGGAGAGACAGAGCTAAACTAATACTTGTGTCTGAACTGTTTGTCATATCATCTTGGGACTCTAGAGAGACACAGTTCTCTGATCTAACTTTAAAATGCACTTACAGATATAATACCTTAGATAGCAAAGGTCTAAATGTATTGTGGTAGGAATTTTATTCTATAAGTTTCCCATTTTATTTTGTAACTGTAAGCTCTTGATATTTGTTCTGTATTTTATTGTTCTTATTTTACAATTTTTAATAAACCAGATTTTCTTTAGATACTGCCTGGGTGTGTCTTCCAAGTTCTTTTTGCATGTGATGTATATGTGGTTAAGTCTGACAGCTGTTTGAAGGGCTTGATGGTGTTACTAAACTGGAAAAAGGTATGAATATACCTAAGGTCTCTTATAGAGTTTTATTGGTTCATTTTGGATAACTGGTTAGGTGCTCTTAGGCTAAAGATATATTGCATCCCCCGAAGAGAATATTATCTGAGCCTGTACATTTGGGTATGCTAGCATAAGGTTCATAGTTTGAATCCCCCAGAACTTGAGACTAAAGGTGATTCAGACCTAAAAGCAGATGGTAGGGTTACCCTGTCTGTTACCTGCTCACACTATTGCGCTCTGAGGTTGGCACTGTGGGAGCAGAGGGCCTGACTTGCGGAGTGTGTTTGTGACAGGCTCTAACAGATCCCTTTTGACCAACATCAGGGATGCTCCTGTGTCTCTTAACCCTTGTGTCTGTACACCATTCACAGTGACTGGGTGCATGTATTCCCTCATGTTTACAGGCATGCTTTCAAGGACATACAAACAACCCACTTCTTTCCTAGCACCACTTTGTGTATTGCTCATCCTTTTGGGACACTGTCTGGCAATATGGCCAGTTTCTTTACAAACCCAACATTAATTTCTTTTCTCAGAAAAATCTTTTTTTTGAAACCTGGGGCTAGCTGGTTTTGGTGGAGACAATGAGGGTTTTAGCTGCCCTGAAGGCATGCTTTTCCCTTGCCCAATTTGCTCTCAGAGCAGGTCTGCTCTTGGCATAGCAGTCAGAGAGTTCAGCAGTTTCTTGCACTGTTTTTGGCTCTCGGTCCTCCAGCCAGGTTTTCAGCTCTGTGGGGCATGCCCCAAAAAACTGCTTTAACAATACAACATTTTCAATTTTATCTACAAAGTTTGCTTCAGTTCCTTCCCACCAACATTTTAAAAACTGATGTTGTTTCATGGCTAGCTCCTCATAATGCCTGAGCTTACGGAATTTAGCTCTGTATGCTTCTGCAGTTAATTCATACTTTTTTTAAAGTGCAGCGTTAAGTTTGCTGTAATCATTATTGTCCTCATTGTCCATTTGACTCAATGCATCCTGAGCTTTCCCAGTAAGTAGCGGGGATAGCTGGAAGCTCCAGGACCCTCTAGGAATATTGGCCTGAATACAAACTTTTTCAAAGGAATTTAAAAAGGCATTCATATTCTCCCCCTCTTTAAATTCAGCTATCAATTTGGAATTTAATTTGCAACCTAGTTCTGTAGTTCCAGTTAAACCCATGCCACTTACCTGCTCTGGTGCTAGTGATTGGAGTTGTAGCTTCTCCAGTTCATGTTGCCTCTGGTGCTTATGCTCTTCAAGGTCAGTTTCTCTCTGTTCTCACTCAGCTTCCTGCTGTTCTCACTCTGCCTCTTGCCAAAGCTGCTCCCTCTTCTCCTCTGCCTCTCGCTGAAGTTGTCGCTCTTTCCTCTGGAATTCCAGCTCCATTCTGCATAACTCAGTCTAGAGATTGATTGCTTCTGGCTCCAGAATGCTGGTGTCCTTCTCTTGCTGCTGTGGCCCTTGGCTTGCACTGGCCCAGCCGTCCTCCTCACCGGATCTGGATACTGCACTGGCCGCTGGCCCCTCCAAGCCCAAGGTTTGGTCCTTTCCAGTCACAGACTGTGACTCAATGCTCTGGGTATTGGTGGCCATCAGAGCATCTATGAGGTTCTGCTTGTTGGCTCTTCCCTCATACAGGACTTTTCTCTCCTTACACAACTGCCTTAGGTAGTCGACAGTGTATTTGCTGTAGTTAGAAGCCATCTTTTTCCCTAAGTACAGCTACTCTAACTAGCACCCAAAAAAAAAAAGATAAGAACTTTGACTTTAAGCAGAATTATGTAATTCTGTTTTCTTTTTAAAAATAAATCACTGCCTTATGTTGCAAGTGAGTTGTATAGTATTAAGCTGACACACTGAACTGTTAAAGCTTGTGTTACCAATTACTTTAAATCACACCACTGCCAACCAAATCTGTCACAAATGCACTCCTCAGGTCAGGCCCTCTGCTCCCACAGTGCCAACCTCAGAGTGTAATAGTGTGAACAGATAACAGATAGGGTAACCCTCCTGCCTGCTTTGAGTCCAAATCACCTTTAGCCTTGAGTTCTGGAGGGATTCAAACTGTGAACCTTTTGCTAGCATACTCAATGTACAGGCTCAGAAATGTACCCTTTTCAGGACTGCAGTACAATCTTTCACCAGGGGCACCAAACCAGGTATCCAAAATGAACCCTTTTAAACTTTATAAGGGACCTAGGTAGTTCTTACCTTTTTAAGCAAGCTCAGTAATGCAATCAAGCTTTTCAAACAGCTGTCAGACTTAACCACCTATACATCACATGCAAAAAGAACTGACAAACACCCAGGCAGTATTTCAAAGAAATTGTTGTTTACTAAAAGATGATAAAACTATGTAAAATTAAACATAGAACAATATATCATACAGCTCACAATCTTATAAAACAAAAAGGAACTTTCATAACAATGCTTCTGCCACAAAAACTTACTTGCTTTCTAACTATTACCTAAGTGCTCTCCCAGTCAGAGCCTATTCCAGATATGTCCATTCCATACTGTTTCATTCTTAACTCTATCTGTCCCCATCCCCTTTGATGAGGTCAGCTAGAACCTCCCCAGTTTTAATATTCTTACATCAGCGTCTCTGAGGATGTGAGTCATATGCTTTAAAAAAATCTGTAACTAGCCATTTCCCAAATATGACAGTCTTTTATTAAATGTTTCTCTTGGAACTTAACAATTCCACACTCATGTCCCTTATTCTCAGATACATGAGAAAACCATTAAGAGTCAGTCCAGTGACTTCTTCTTCCTGCTACATCATAAAAGTCATATATGTGGGACACTTCAAAGGCAGCACACGTTATGAGGGCCATAAACTGTCTCTCTAGAAGCATGTCTTAATGGTTCTCCTGGTCTGTTTAATTACATCCTGCAGTTCCAGCTACTGACCTTTAAAGTTACAGGCCAAATCTGCCAACTTGTGTGAGACAATTTTATACACAGACCAGTTATTTATTTTACAGATATCATACAATAATCATAAGCAAGGGGGCAGAGCATTACAGTGGTCACCCAGGTCAGGCTAGTATCAATGTGCAGTGATGGGGTGGGTCACATTGCTACCATGGGCCCCTACTCCATATCTAGCTTGCTCTCAGTCATTTCCTTTCATGCAGTGAATGAATCACTGATGATGATGATGATGATTACTGTCAGAATGATGAGATGTCACCCCCAACCCCCATCTATGTATAGTAGCTGCCAAGTCAAAAACTTCCTATGCCTGTGGTGAAGTGGACTGGTTTGCCTCAACTGTGACAGGGCTGGCAGCTACTAATGCCAGGCCATTGTCAATGTGTAGTTGTTCTAGTTTGCTCTCATCTCAGTCATTTACTCTCATACACTGAATGAATCACTGATGATGATGATGATGATGACTGTCAGTCAGGATGATGACAATAACCACTTTTTTATGACTGTCTGAGTTTGTAAAGATGATGCTGATAATGATGATGCTAACATTATTACCAGACAGTAGTCTGGCATTTCACTAGAAGTTGGCTATGCCAAAGTGGTAGATAGCCTAGGGTTACTTAGCTGGGTTTTGAATGTCAGGCAGCAGACAAGTAGCTTTGGCTAAAGGTAATTGGCAGCCAACAATTTTGCATTCTTGTGTGCCAAAGAAATAAAAGAAAATTAGAAAAATATCAGTGAGTGTCTACCGTGAAAATCTAAAATTGTAAGGGTGGTTATTTGGGCAACCAAGGGAGGCCCTGGTTAATCCTACATGGTGTATATATGGCACCAGTCCATGTCCATGGCACTAGAACCACCATAGATAAGAAGCATGGCCTTACACAGATTAACATGGAAGAAAACCAAACTGCACTTGACCCAGGGTACTTTAAGTAGCAGTTTTGCAAGTCAGTCACCAGTTTTTTCCAGCACTAACTCAGTAACAAATGTTACTTAGTTCAGTTTTCCCATCAAAACAAATTAAGACCCATTTTTGCATTGACTGGTGGCATTCTTGCCACCACCAATAAATAAAGTTTATGTGTTTTGGTAAACCTTATGTACCATTACCACATACTTGAAATAGCTCTATGATCAGACCATTGTTGACCAGTGACCACTAATAATATTCTCCCTCAAAAAAACAAGTATGAAAGAATTTTGTTGACTTACTTGGTTGTTTATGCATCCATACATACGTCATGATGGCAGTATTCACAATTATGCTCAACTTGACCACAAGATTTGTAAATCCGGCCATGGAGGTTGACTTTAACTTAAGTAAGCGATTCACACAAATATCATGTGGAAATCTGGAATATCACACCTTTCTGTATGTTGCGAATAATTAAATGATTTTGAGTTGAAATGCTGGAAGCCTTGGGCCACTGGTCCACTGATAATGGTTTTTTTTTTACTTTATTTATTAACTTTATGCATAAACGTATATATCAATGACACTGGAAGTTAACAGCAAC
The DNA here is from genome assembly GCA_016271365.2 of Neoceratodus forsteri. Classification (NCBI taxonomy): domain Eukaryota; kingdom Metazoa; phylum Chordata; order Ceratodontiformes; family Ceratodontidae; genus Neoceratodus; species Neoceratodus forsteri. Next base: position 1,202,599,159 of record CM057449.1, read on the forward strand.
TACTTCAAGACAGTCTCAAAATAAGGTACATAGTTGAACTCTTCCAAAACGTTACTGCAAGGAGAGAGATAAAATAAATGTAATACATGTTATAATAAGAACATACTGCTAATAGCAGTCATACAGACTGAAGCGCCTGAGCAATTCAGAAATTAATATGGAATTTTCATAAAACCTTTCAACCTACTGGTCATAGTAGCAGGAACCAAAATAGTAGCTAAGCTGACTACCTAATAATCATTGCCTGAGACAGGTGTCATCATTTAATATTTAAACTAAACAAATGCATTGCAGTTACTAAATGAGAGGTATTGATTACTAACTGTTACCCCACAGACAGTGACAATAGGCCTATAGTGCCACAGTTTGAAAACACAATAACCAAATCAAAGTATGAATAATTCCAAAGCTCTATAACTTACTTGTGCTGTAGGGAAAACAAGTTGAAATCAGGCTACCTGAAAACATTAGAAACAGACTCCCTTAACTAAGTAACTATGTAAATAGCATGAACAGAAAACAATTAAGCCCATATGAGCATAAAATATGTATACTATTCGGGTCCTGCAGCCGGCGATGTAAAGTATGCTCCCATGTGAAGGAAAGTGAGGGCTGAAGCCAGCACTTTGAACCTTCAGAGGTGCTATTTTAATATGTGACACAGTTCAAAAGTAAAGTAAAATTAATCCATCTGGACTAAAGTTTTAATCACAAAGTCACAGTTGGCCCCTCTATATACTCTCCACAGCACCAGACCCATAGTACTTACATCACCAAGTAGGGAATAATAGTGCCAGGTTTTGGCTGTCCTCATCAAAACCTATTGCTCCATTCTCATGGCTCTCTCTCTCTTTCCTGATGAATTTTAGAGATGAATTTGGTGGCATCTTTTGGTTCAGAGAAAATGTACATGTGATCCCCATCTATCACCAATAGTTTAGCTGGTAGCAGCATTTAATGATGCACTTTCAATTCCTGGAGGTCCCTCCTAATGGGATCAAACTGTTTACGCTGTATCCTAGTGCTGCAAGACAGGTTTGGGGAGATCGCTATCTTAACATCCTCCAACGTTGTACCTTGCTGTTGGCAAGCTGCTTTTTTTTATCATGACATTATTTCTGCCACCACCTCCGCAGACCCAGCAGGGGTTATGAGCCCCCCCTCTGAGGGGCACATCCTCCGGCCCATCAGGGCCATCATGGGTCCTGCTGGGTCCCGGTATTTCTCCTCTGGTTTTTCTCCCACTCCCGCACCCGTGCAATGAGTACAGTAGCTGTCTCCACCTCCGTGGAAGCAGCGGAGCACCCTGGGTGTGGGCCGAACCCCTCTTGTTGTAGTGACGCATGCAGAACAAACCCCCCCTCCTCAAGGAAGGACAGCAGTCCTCCATACACTCAAGCCTTGCCTCTCCCAGCCAACCCCTGAATGACCTGAGTCTGTTCCTGAACCCAGGTTGCCGGCGTGGTGTGAGGTGTGGCGTCCAGCACCTCAACCCTCAGTGCCACTGGGCTGGCATAGTGAGCTGCTTTTAAGATAACATCCTTTGTGCTGACTCTGGTACACATAACCAACATAGTTCTCGAGCCCTGAGACCCGGTTGCTCTCTGTGGGGTGATGCGGCAAACCTTTTCAAAACTGAGAAGTTCCATAATATTCAGAGCCTTGCCCAGCCATGCTTCAAAAAACATCATACAGTTATCACCCTCCATTCCCTCTGGGAGGCCTACCAAGCTGAGATTGCAAGATTGGGACATATTTTCCACTGCCTCAAGTCGTTGCCTCAACAGGTGATTTTCTTGAAGAAGTTTAGCCATGGCATCATGGGCCTTCCCTGCATTGGCATCTACCTTGTCAGCGGTCATCTGTATGGCATCTACTTTATGCTCAAGGGTGGCTACTTTCCCATAAGTCCATCTAATTTTTTGTCCATGTTGCTGGCTGCGCAACATAATTGGGAAAGTGTCTGACTGACCATTGCTAAAGTCACCTCTCCTTGTGGGTGAGACTATTGTTGTGATGGATGTTCTACAGCCTGCTTGCTCATTGAGGGTTGGGGGTTTTTAGGCTTAAAAAATCCAACTGAGGAGCAGAACCTTTCAGACGACCCATTCTGCCATGCACCAGGTAGTACCAGTTCAGATGGTAGCAAATATTGAGAAGAAATGTTGATAAATAGCACAGTTTAAATCAACAAAATAAACCCTTCACTGGAACCAATGCAAACACATCTGCTCTATTCGACTGCTTAGTCATGCCCCCTTCACTGATAATGTTGACCTCTCATATTTTCTGGGGACTAACAACAACCGATACTGCTTCTTGAATTGTTATCATTGACTTGAATGTATCATAGGTTTGTCATGATGGTCATCACAATTCAGTATGACTATAATTCACATACTTTCAGAAATAAATAATTATTTAATGTAAAAACAAGTAAAAACTAACATGTGTTAGACTGTTCTGTATACACCATAAATGCTAAGATTAATTCAAATGGTTATCATTAAGATTTAGTGCTGTAATTACAGACATGACAAAGAACTATGTAAAGATAAAGAAACAATTTTCCTTTTTTGTGTACGAGAGTTGGCTATAGCAAATTCAAATAGCATAAGGCTGCTATGCTAAATAACAGTAACACGGATCAGCTAATTTTCCAGGGGATATTGACAGATTGAATGGAGATGACGAGAAGACAATATAGCATATACTATAGCTTTCAGTAAGAGAAACAAGTTCAAGTCATTGTCTGTGATTATGATATAATAAAGAGTAAAGGTGACATAACAAATACTATTGGTAGATTCGTATTCATTTTTCTTTTAGTTATTATCAGAAATAGCAACAGAAGATGAGATGAAGATGATAAGATCCGCTCATTTTTGGTTTATAATAATGGCATCCATTTAGCATTTCACCTGACTTTCAAAATACCAACAGTTATGCTTATTCTAGCGGGATGTAGTATAAGGCAGAGCTGGCAGCAGCATGGGGCCGCCCACCTCTGCCACATAAAAACTTTTTGTAAAGATGTTACACTATATTACGCCACCACCACTGTGGGCCTACCATTGTTTTAGCATCACAAAGGTCCACACCAGAAGACACCAGGAGAAAGGACTGCTGTGTGACTGAACTTTTCTGCTGGGACTAAAGTAGAAGAACTTTTGTACTTGGACCTTTAATTTAGGTTAAAAAAACTAACATACAAAAAAAAAGTGTGTGTTTGGGTTAACTGAACTGAATGGGTATCTGAAGAGTTATCTAGGTGTAAATCTCAGGTGACTGAAAGGACTTAACTGCTGTGAGGTTTAAATTACTTGTAGAAAGATCTGGTAAGTAGGGGAGTGGCTTAGCTAGAAGGAAGCTACATTTAAAACTGCCTTAGAAAGATTCTGCTAATAGCTTGCAGAAGACACCAGGAGAAAGGACTGCTGTGTGACTGAACTTCTGTTGGGAAAATATTGCTCTGCTTTCTCCCTCCACCCCCACCCAAAGCTAGTTCTATTTTTATAGGCACAGGATTTGACTGACAACAGGAACTTCCTGTTTAGGGCAGGAAGTGAGTGGTCACAGAACCACCAAGGACCCACCATCCTAGAAGGGCAAGAGTAGCTCTCCAGCCCTCTAGCTGCTGGAGGTCTGCCTCTGAGCAAGTAAGTGGTCTACTGAGAAATATAAGATATTCTTGTCTCAGAAGAGGACAATCAGGAGCTAAAGGGCACACAGGCAGAAAGTAAGAGAGAGAGGAAAAACAGAGGAAAGAGTAAGGATTGCAAACAGTTAAGGGCCAGAAATAAGACATGATTGAGTGGTGCAGTGAGTGGCTGTGGAGCAGCAGTCTTCCGGAGATGTTCTGGAGGATGTGGTGTTGTCCCATCTGCAGGCACCCTCTGGGCTGAGGGAGGAGGTTGCTCATCTCCAGGCTGAGTTGGCCAGGATTTGTGAGACCTCCTCTTCCATCCAGGGACCACCAGTGCCACTGCCGCTGCCTCAGAGGTTGCCAAGAAAGAGGAGTGGCTTGACCACAGTGGGCTCAGGGAGGGTGAGGTGGTGGAACAGAGGTGCATCCCTCCAGTTGTACCTCCACAATTCCTATGCCATTCTGGCAAAGTGTGGTTCCTCTATGGAGGCACCCACAGTGGAGACCAAGGAGGATGCTGGGAACCTCCACAAAGGAGACCCACAGGAGGGTGGCAGGGGACCCCTGCAGGGGAAGGAAACAACTCCTGGTGGGGGACTCAATTGTTAGAAAGGTAGAACTGGGGAAGGAAGGGGAGAGGGAGGTAAGGTGCCTGCCTGGCACCATGGCTTGGAGGGACAGGGAGCGAATCCTCAGGCTAGCCGGAGCAGCTGCACAGGGGAGGGAGCTGGATGTCATTGTCCACCTAGGGACAAATGACCTGGCTAAGAAAGGGATTAGAGAAATGCAGGAAGAGTTTGTGGAATTGGGGAGGGGCCTTAGTCAAGTAGCACGACGAAACCTTCTCGGAGGTGCTACCCATCTATGGCATAGAAGAGGCTAGGTGTTCCGCACTCATGGATTGAATCAGTGGTTGAAAACTGGTGGAGCCCAGGATTTGGCTTCATTGGGACTGGGGATCCACTTGGAGTGATGCAAGCCTATACTGGCATGATGGGCTGCATCTGTCTGGGAGGGGAACCAGGATCCTAGGTGATAGGTTTAAATGCTTCATTGGCAAGCTTTTAACTAGCCAAGAGGGAGGCACTGGAAAGGAGCAGGAAAACTCAGCCCCCAAATAATCTCGGTAGTAAGGGCAACACCAACATAGAGGTGTCGATAGGAGAAGGGCAGGGTAAATGGAGAAAGTGACAAAGGCAAGAAGGACAGGGATGAGGCAAAGGGAGTAAGGCCATCAGGAAATGGAGGGTAATGAGTACCAATGCTCGTAGTCTGGGCAACAAGCTCCTGAGCTGATGGCCTTAATGGAAGAGGGATGCCTGGATATCGTAGTAGTCACATAAACATGGTACACAGAGAACCATGACTGGGATGTTAACATACCAGGGTACATAACTCACAGGAGAGACAGGCAGGGAGAAGGGGGAGAGTAGCCTCATGTAAAGGAAGGGATAAAAGCAACTGAACAAAAGAGTAAACAGGGAGGAGAGGAGGCACTGTGGGTCACCTTGGAGACTGGAAAGCACTACAATCCGCACAGGGTTGTGTACAGACCCCATGTCAGGGAAGGAATGGACAAGGATATGATAGAAGACATTCTTAGAATGGCAGAGAAAGGGAGATACTGTTGATGGGAGACCTGAATATACCAGATGTTAACTGGAGCACATTTGCTGCAGCCACATCCAAGAGCAGGGCTATCTTGATGCCCTACAGGTGGCAGGCATTAGACAGCTAGTTTCGAACCCACTCATGAGGGAGCAATCTTAGACCTCGTACTCTCAAATGGGAGCAGTGAGAGATCTCAGATCTAGAAGTGGGTTGCCATCTGGGGACAAGTGACCATCAAACAGTGTGGTTCACGTTAAACTCAGCTACAGAGTCATGCCATACAAAAAGTGAGGGTACTGGACTTTAGGAGGGCTGACTTTGGCAAGATGGGAGAGTGCCTCAGAAAAGCACTAGCAAACAGGCTAGAAGGAGGTGTGGAGCAACAATGGGAATTATCAAAACTGCCATCACAGAGGCACAAGCCTTTGTGTGAAGCAAATAAACAAATCAAATGAAAGAAAAGCCACTATGGTTTCTCAAAAGAGTGGCTGTGAAAGTCAGGAAGAAAAGATAGCATTCCGGAAGTAAAAGGAAACACAGAAGGAGCAGGACAGAGAACTGTACCAGTTAAGGCAGAAGGAAGCAGGGAGGGAAGTCAGAATAGCAAAGGCCCAAACTGAGGAAGATAGCCAACTCAGTTAAGAAGGGATAAAACCTTTTATGGGTACATCAGCGATGAGAAAGACAAAGGGAGGATAGTGAGGCTGAATAGAATGAACAGGGTGGGCAGAGGGAACAGTGAAAGCAGGAATACTGAACTAATATTTCTGCTCAGTATTCACTAAAAGAGGAGGGGAAGTGCCTAATCCAATTAACAGAAGCACTTTTGATAGGGGGTCGATCCAGTCCTTTCACAGAAGAAAGGGTTCTGCAAGAACTCCTAAAACTGAAGGTGGAAAAGCAATGGGTCCTGATGGAATTCACCCCAGAATTCTAAAAGAATTAAGGAGGAACTAGTGAAACCACTGGCTACTCTTTTTAATAAATCATGGAGGATGGTGTGTTCCGAGGACTGGAGGAAGGCGATGTGATTCCCTTCACAAAAGTGGGACCAAGACAGAGGCAGGAAACTACAGACCTGTCAGTCTGACCTCTGTGGTAGGGAAAGTGATGGAGTCACTTGAAGGAAAGAATAGTTGAGTACCTAGAGGCCAGTGGGAGCACAGGACCCAAGGAGCATGGGTTCACAGCGGAAGGTCATTCAGATGAATCTAATAGATTTCTTTGACAGGGTGACCAAAGTAGTAGACCAGGGAGGGGCTGTGGACATGGCCTACCTAGATTTTAGCAAGGCATTTGACACAGTCCCACACAAAAGATTAATAGTCAAATTAATCAGCCTGGGATGGGACCCAGGGTGGTAGCCTGGGTAAAACATTGGCTGGACAACAGGACACAGAAGGTAATTGTAAATGGAGTCCACTCTGAAGAAAGGGGTTACTTAGTGGGACAAATGAGAGGTTCAGTATTGGGTCCAATCTTTTAATGTCTTCATCAGTGACATTGCAGAGGGACTGGAAGGAAAAGTATGCCTCTTTGCAGATGACACAAAGATCTGCAACAGGGTTGATACACAAGGAGGCGTGGAAAGGATGAGAAGGGACTTGGCAAGGTTGGAGGAATGGTTAGAAGTATGGCAGCTGGGATTCAATGCAAAGAAGTGCAAAATAATGCACCTGGGAAACAAAAACCCGGGAAGATTACACAATGGGTGGGAGGTAGTAACAACAACAAAAATGGAAAGGGACCTGGGGTAATCATATCAGATGACCTTAAGGTTAGCAAGCAATGTGAGAAGGCAGTAGGGAGGGCTGGGGGTATACTGGGATGTATAGGGAGAGGCATCACCAGCAGAAAACAGGAAGTTGTTATCCCTCTGTACAGACAGTTGGTGAGACCCCATCTGGAGTACTGTGTCCAGTTCTGGAGACCCTATCTCCGCAAGGACATAGACAGGATAGAGGCAGTCCAGAGGAGGGCAACTAAAATGGTGCAGGGTCTGCAAGAGAAGCCGTATGAGGAGAGACTAAAGGAGCTTAATATGTATACCCTTGAGGAAAGAAGGGAGAGGGGGGACATGATAGAAACTTTTAAGTACCTCAGTGGAATCAACAAAGTCCAAGAGGGTAGCATCTTTCAGAAAAAGAGACTTGCAAGAACAAGGGTACACAATTTAAAGATAGAAGGAGGACGGTTCAGGGCAATGTGAGGAAGTATTATTTCACAGAGAGGTAGTGGATGCATGGAACAGCCTTCCGGAGGAGGTTGTAGGGTCTAAAACTGTGGGAGAATTCAAGAATGCATGGGACAGACATAAGGCAATTCTTGTGGGGGGTAGGAAGAAATAAGCTGTTGGTTAACTAGGATCTGCGGCCTATCCTGTAGGTAGGGAAATGGGCAGACTAGATGGGCCTAGCGGTCCTTATCTGCCGTCAAAGTCTATGTTTCTATGTTTCTACTATTCCCAGTACATTTTGCTGCAATGTAAAAGTAGCTGTAGTTCAAAGTTTTCATTATCTAGTCAATTTCTTTGAGCAGTAAGGACCTGTCCACCAATGCTGAATAAACTTTCAATAGGTGCACTTGTTGGAAGTGCAGTATTGTAACTCACAGATGTTTTCTTTATTGTTGGGAATGTGTGCAAAATGCCTACTGTTTTATTTGTGTCTTTGAGGTATGGCTCAAGCTCATGAAAAACACCACAGCTAGGTTGCTGATTTTCTTTGAATTTGAAGAAATTATCATCATCATCCTCAAGGTTATCTTCAGATGATATACTTCTTCAACCATCATCTTGCTGATGTGACAGCAACTCATTTTCAAGCATATTTTTAGCTGCACGTGTTTCATCTTCATTGGCAATCCACCAAATGTGAAACTGTTGTAATGTGATACTGGACAGATTTAACTCCTTCTCTTTAAAGATCATGTGCAAAGGTTTTTGCATATTGTTAATAAAGCTTGAATTTAAGTCCCTGTGTCATAATTAGAGTTTTCTGAAAATGTCATGCTGTTTGGTTTTGTGGTTTTCTCTAAATCAGCATTTGTTAACTTGCTCTACAGTGGCTGAAAACAATGGAGTTATTTCTATCTCTCAGGCTTGGAGAGTGATGACATCATTGTGGAGTATTGCAGCTTACTTCTTCAGATATCTAATCACAGCAGGCTGTAGAGTTAATAGTTTGCGCACCAGATTTCTTATAAACTCAGTCTGCGGTTTGTGTTTAGATAGATTAGCTTAAAATCTACCATTCTCTTCTTATAAAAGTTGATCATTTGAGTTTCTGTGCTGAATTGAAGTAATGGAAATCTTTCTCTGTGAGAGATCAGCTTGTCTATCACAGCTGTCCATTCTTTCTCATCAAAACTCTGATTTTTTCTGACTGTGTAACATATTTTTTTATTGAATATAAAATAAATCTAAATTGTGTTAATTCATAGAAATAGTTTTTCTTTGATGTAGCCTTCATAAATACATTCATGTAAGAACTTTTTTTTTCATGTCAGATTGACAGACAGGTGTCTATCACACTTTAATATTTCAAGCACATGTAACTATCTGAACTCACAAATTTCATTTCTTTGGTGGTTTCTGTGTGAAAATACGTCATGTATGTGTATAAATATTTCATTTCATTTCATTTATTAGTTTTACCAAGAAAGTGGATTGGGTCCAAAGACCCTTTTTCAACCACACCTGGGGAAAGGGATTACAAAGGATACAACACAATAACAAACACAAATAGAAACACTATATGGCATCCTGATGCACTGTGTCTCTTCTCCACAGTTGAGGCATCTGAACTCTGCTGTCACCTGTCCCTGCCCCACAAGCCGCCTGCCTTCTGCTCCATATTCGAGACTGCTGTGCCCTGCTGCCCACTGTCTTTTCCCACACAGTCAGGGATTGTGAACCCTGCTGCCTCTATTCTCTGCCTAAAGAATCAGGGTTGCTGCACCCGCTGTCCCCTGCCAAAACAGTTGAGGTTGCTGCACTCTGATGACTTCTCTCCCCCCCACTGTCCAGGATGCTACACCTGTTACCCCGTTCCTGTCTCCACAGTCAGGGCTGCTGTGCTTTGCTAAGCCCTAGAGTCCCAGGTCTCTCTGCCTCCACATTAAGGCCAGCTGCACCATGCTACCCTAGGTCACCTGAGTTGGGGCTTTTGCTGCATTCTGCTTCCCAATACCATTGTCCCAAATGGGCAGGGCTGCTGCACCCCCCCATCTCACAGTCAGGGCTGCTGCACCCTGATGCCCCCCTGTGTCCATCCCCACAGTTGAGGCTTCTGCACCATGCTGTCCTCTGTCCCGTCACCACAGCCAGGGCTGCTGCACCCTGTTGTCTACACACTTGGGGTTGCTGTGGCCTGCTGTGCCCTAGAGCCCCATACTTCTGCAGTTAGGGCTACTGCACCATGCTGTCTTTTGCCACAAGAGTCAGGGCATTTGCTGCACCCTGGTGTGTGCCTCCACAGTTGAGGCAGTTGCACCCTCCTGTCCCTCTGTTACCAGAGAAAGATCCTTTGCTACACCCTGCTGCCTACATCCCTTGTCCCAAACAAGCATGGCTGCTGTACCCTGTCCCTCATTTTGTACTTCTGTACCCTGATGCCATGCCTATCTCCTACCAGAACAGTCAGGGCTTCTGCACCCTGCTGCCCTCTGCCCCCACCCTCAGAGTCACAGCTATGGCACCCTGTTGCCCCGTTCATGTCTGCACAGTCAGGGCTGCTATGCTGTGTTACACTCTAGACTCCCATGCCCCCTGCCTCCAAAGTTGGGGCTGCTAAAGCCTGCTACGAACTTCCATTGCCCCAAATGGGCTGGGCTGCTGCACCATGTGGGAGCTGTGCCACTGTCAGGCTGCTGTACCCTGATGCCCACTTGTGTCCTGTCCAATATTCAAGGCTTCTGCACCATGCTGTCCTCTGTCCCCTGCCACCATTGTGTCCTACTGCACCCTCCTGCAGGAACAGGGGGTGAAAGGGTGCTGTGGCTGTGACTGTGGGGGTGGGGAAAGAGGGCAGCAGGCAGGGTGCTGCAGCCATGATTGTTCGACCAGAAGACAAGGATGACATCAGGTTACAGCAGCCCAAACTATGGGACAGGATACAGCAGCCATGCCTGTTTCATGACACATTACCCTACATAAACTTACACAGATTTTTATTTCATAGGATGGACATTTAATAGGACTTCAGTGTGTTGTTGTTATTTTCATAGAGTCCTTTTTATCTGGTTACAACATGTTGGTTTCTCACCAAATATACTGTATGTGTGTGTGTTGGGGGGTAGGTTGTGTTGTGTTGGGTGAGTGTGTATGGGGGAGTTCACTGTGTGTATGTGGGGCTAACTTTGTGTCTGTTTTTTGGGGGGGTTGTAGGATGGTGTATTTTTGTGGGGAGGGGCTGTGTGTGGGGGAGGGGTTGGGGTTTTGCTAACATATTTAGGTAGTCTTATGTTCAGGACCATGTCATAATTATGCTACAGGGTGTTAGGACTCTTGGCTCACATGCATAGTGAATATACACTTCTTTTCTAGTTATCTTTTCCAGGGGGGAGTGGGAAGAGTTTAATTCCATTGGGGTTTTATTCAGATTCTTAAAACTGTTTCTGTTCATATAGTTAATTGATTATATACTGGCTCATTATTGAACTTTGAACAATTTAAGATGTATGAACTCATTTTCTATCTGGTCCCTCAGAGATTTATTTTTTGATTTGGCAATAATACTGACAATTGATATTATCTTGTAAAAAATATTGCTACAGCACTGTAGGTTTTAATGTTTATGGAGTGTGTTACCTGATTGAGAGTATACTTTAGAAAATATCTCCAGACAGGTTTAATTCTGTATGAATGTTTTAAACAGTTGTTCATACAAGGTACACATTTTTTTTTATTTTATTCCCTCTTATTTCCATACATAAATTTCTGTTGTACAGTTTTTTTTAATCATACAATACTATCAGGTTTTAACTTGGACATCTGTGATATTAAATCTAGGGACTTTCTTTCAATTTTCAAAGTATTCTTATAACACACTCATTCAATAACAATTTCAGTCAGAGGTTTTGTCTACTTGAGTGTTTAGCTTATCTGCTGTGGATGTTATTTGACTTTGAAAAGATTCTCAGCAATAACAAGTTAATGGAACGCTATTCATTTCATTTAAATCTGTGATTTTTTTGAAAAAGGAACTTTAAACCAATAAGAATTGTTTCTGTTTTTTTATGTATTTTCATGTATGATCTGGGTGTTAATAGAATGTGACTCTCTGAACAATTGTCATAAATCTCCGGGGAAGGACTTGGTTGGTCCGAAAGCTTAGACATGGTTTCCTTTTTGTAACATCTATGTTGGTCCAGTAAAAGCTATCAAACTATTTGCTTCTGGATCTGTTTGTGACAAAGGATGTGGGCAGCAGGGTGTAGCAAAGGATCTGAATTAGGTGGCAGGGGGGCAGCAGGGTGCAACTGCCTCAACTGTGGAGGAACACAACAGGGTGCAGCAAATGCCCTGACTCTTGTTGCAAGTGACAGCATGGTGCAGCAGCCCTAACAGTGGAGGCATGGGGCTCTAGGGCACAGCAGGCCACAGCAACCTCAATTGTGTAGACAGGAGCAGGGTGCAGCAGCCCTGGTATTTTTATTTATTTATTTATTGGAATCTTGAAAGACACTATTGAGCTCGAAGCTCATTACATAGGTTCCACGTCATGTAAGTTACAGAAAAGGGATAGTTTATGCTGCTAGTCAGCAGCTAGCAACATTTACAATGAATTAAAGTGACAAGGCAGTACAGTTAAACAGCAGCATCAGAAAATGGCAACACTAGAGTGAACACCCACTTGCAGAGATCCATGGTACACAGGAGAGGGGTACAGAGAGCACTTAGAGACAAGATGACATAAGAAGAGGAGGGTAAGCTCATGGGCCTAGACGAGCAGAGGAGAGTTAGGCTTAGGCATTGGCTAGGAGAACTGAGTCTGGGGAAGAACACAATAAGGGAAGGGAGAATCAGACCAGGAGGTCTTGTCAGCAAGGTAAACAGGGAGGGAAGGGAAGAAGAAAGGAGTAGCTGGGGTGGGGGTGGAGGTGGGGTAACAAGGGGGATAAAATGAGGAAGGCCAAGGTAGTAGGAGGGTCCAGATAAGACAGGATGGGGTGGATTGGGAGGAAAGAGAGAGGGAGGAAGGGAGGGGAGGAGGAAGTAGGAGGGGAGGGAGGGGTGAGAAAGAATGTGGAGGGAGGTGATATAGACAGCACACAAAGAAACAGGAGGAGAATGTAAGAGGGTGAAGGGAAGTGTGAGGGAGTGAAAGGGGGAAGGGAGTGGGGCTTGTGGAGGATGAAATGCTACAAGTCGTTAATGTGGTGAGGAGGGGAGGGGAGGAGGGAGGTTAAGTGCCAGGTTCTGGGTATAGGTAGGTTAGTGAAAGCAATCACAACTGGCGTTTGCTACTAGGTGTTGCTGCTGCTTCCTCTTAAATGAGCCCAAGGTAACAGTTGAAGATACATCATTACTGAGGGGGTTAAACCAGAGTGGGGCTCGATGAGCAAAATACCGTTGATTTTGTGAGGTACGACAATGAGGGATCCTACTCTGCACTTCTTGTGTGTCATTGATTGTTGGAGGGGGAGAGGAGCTTCTGTACCCCTGGTGGCATCAATTCAAGGCTAACTTTTTTGGCTAGAAGACAGGTTTGGTACATGAGCCTGTTCTTGAGCTGGAGCCAGTTAGCCTGAGATTATAGGTCACAAGTGTAGGTCAAGCACCCAGAGCCAGTAAGGAGGCGGCAGACTTTTTTTAGTGCTACCTTGAACTGGCAGAGGGGAGTGTCTGTGGCTGCCCCATAAATGACCAGTCCATAGTCAATGAGTGAGACAACTGAGCTATGGATGGCAAGGCTAAAGGCCTTAGTGGTTAGACAATGCTTATGTCTATACAGTAACCCGATGCAATTATTAATTGATTTGGCAATATTGTCAATGTGGGGAACACAAGACAAGGTACTGTCAATAGTGATCCCCAGGTACTTAAACTGAGGAACTAATTCCAGTGGAGAGCCCATGACGCTGTTGGTAGTAAGAGGATAGGTCCTGTGCCTATTTTGAGGGTTGGAGAATAACATTGTTTTAGTCTTCTTATAGTTCATTATGAGCTTGTGTTTGCTGAATCAGTTTTCTACTTCTGCAAAGTGTTGCTGAAGTTGTGTCTCAAGGGCCTTGGGGTTAGGGTTTCTGGCAAAGAGGATGGTGTCATCTGCATATAGCAGCATGTGACCTTGACAGGCAAATGGGAGTGAGTTGAGGAAGATACTAAACAGGAGCAGCCCTAGTATGGCCCCTTGTGGTACTCCTGAACGGATGAGTCTACTGTCAGAATGGGCATTGCCTAATTTTATTTTCTGTGTTTGATTGTGAAGATAGCTTCTGAACCAGTCCACAGAGTCATGGGAGAGGCCTGAGGCTGCAAGCTGGTCAAGCAAGAGGGCGTGGTGCACTGTATCAATGGCTTTGGTTAAATCGATAAAAGCGCACCAGTGAGATGTCCTTGGTCAAAGGAATTATGTAAGAATCCAGTGAACTGCAGTAGTGCTGTTGTGGCGCTATGTCCTTGTCAAAACCCATGTTGCTGTGGGCATTGGAGCTGATATTTATCCAGATAGTTAACTGGCTGGTTGGCTACTATCTGTTCCAGTACTTTAGATAGTGGAGGGAGAATGTAAATAGGTCTGTAGTTACCGTGAATGGCACAGTTCCCACTCTTGTGAACTGACGTCACCACTGCTGACTTCAATTTTTGTGGAAATTGTGAGTACTTGAGGGAAAGTTTAACAATATGGGTAAGTGGATCCAGGACTTCATCCAGGGTATGGGCAAAAACTTGAGACCGAAGTAATCACCACTATGTCTAGTTTTTCCTAGCACCTTAAGGAAATACTTTTTGGCTTTGTATTGCGAGATGACATTGAAGTGGAAAAGTGGGTGCATGAGGGCACAGTCATGGTTCCCATGGCTGGCATTTACAGCTCTGGAGCTGAAGAAGTCAAGGGGGAGGACACCACTGAGGTTGTCAAATGCATTGTTGAACACATTAGCAATGAGATTTGGGTCAAGGGAGGGGACACCATCAATGTTTAGCATCGAGGGGGCAAGCTTGGGGTCTTTCCCTGTGACTTCTTTTAGGTTGCTCCAGAACTTTTTTCCATTGCTCCAGAATTGTGAGAGGGCTTCCTTGTAGTGCTGGCTTTTTGTGGCATGGATAGCTCTTGTGCAGGCATTCCTTGATTTTTTATAAACTTGAAGATCAGATTGTTTGCCCATAGTTCGGGCCCTGTGCCAGAGATAATCCCTGAGTGGAAGGCATTTAGTTAGTACAGGGGTGATCCAAGGATTGCTTGGTCCTTTAATTTTGTGCTTTTTGATCGGGGCATGTTTATTGCATGCTGCTCTGAATTTTGAGATGAATTGTTCCAGAGCGGTACATTGGAACCCTCTTATAATGGACACGTTTGTGCAAGCAGGTTTTGTCCATTATAAGGGGTGTCTGCTATATAATAAAATCTGAAAATGTGAATCTCCTCCACCACAGCTCAAACACAGGAGTTAAAATGAGAACATGCCATGTTCTCTGCCAACCAGAGGTATCGGGAACTGCCAATTGTAGCTGATGAGAACTGAGCAGTAAACAAGATTAGAAAGATTTTGCTGTACAGTACTGTACCTGTGCTCATTGGGATTAGGGGGCTGAGCAGTAAACATCATTGGTAAGATTTTGCTGTACAGAGCCTGTACTGATTGGGGGATCAGGATAGTGCAGGAGTAATCCCCTGGAGTAAGGTGTCAGGTATCAGACATCAAGTGAGGTGAGTGATGTTTTTATAGTGCCCAACAAACTAGCTAAATAATCAGATGAAAATTAACAGGCACTTTGGAGCATGTAATGGGTACAGAGGAGCTCACAGTGTCCGCTATACAGGGGTAGCAGAGAATGGTATAAATGGGATTTTTAATATTACTGGCATAGTTTTTGGCTTTTGACAAGGCAGATCTGTCCGTTATAAGTGAGTGTCCACTATAAGTGTGTCCATTATGAGTAGGGTTTCTGGTTTTAGGTGTTTATTTTTTGTAAAAAAAGGTGTTTATTTTCAGCATTTTTCTCCCCCTTTCAGAAGTACCAGAAATCTGTTATTTTAGGTGTAATCAATTTCTCGGACAACAAAAATCTTTATAAATCAGTGTTTATTCATTCAAGTTAAAAAATAGATATTACACTTTTTCAAACTGTGTACCATGACTATTGCATGTAGGGATATTGCACCATATTAATATTGCATTAGTTTTACAAAATAGTGCACCATAACTGTAGAACTATACATATACAAATATGTAAATGGTGATGGTGGGCTAGGAGCAGCACAGTATTAGAGCTCTGTTCCACCATACAAGTGAAAGGTGTAGTACAAAAAAACACGATCCACCCACATATCCAGCTCACAGTTGGTCAGCTGGAAGAGTGGGGACACAACGAAATTCGGTGTTTTTCCGTTATAACTGATTTCCCAATTTTCACCACGGTGGTGTTTTATAGGTGTTTATCGGTTATAACCTAAAACCGGAAACCCTAATTATAAGTGAGTTCCACTGTATCAGCATTGTGGGTGGAGTGGACTTCAGTTAAGTCTAGGAGATGGAGGTCCAATTTCAGGAGCTCCATGTGATCTTTATGCAGGGCCCTGCTAGTGAGAGTTCTAGCAGGGGGCTTGGGAAACTTATTCAAGCAATTGAACAAAACAGTGGAGTGGTCACTGATGGTATGTGGGATGGGTATTGGAGATGTGTGCAGGTTGACTAGAGAGCACTCAATCTAATAAGGTACAGGTACCAGTCATGTAGTTCATTCTAGTTGGGGACTCAACAAGTTTGGTGAAGTGGACAGCGGAGACTGCACCTTTGAATGAGTTCACTTTGGGGAGAGCCAATTGACATTGAAGTCTCCCAGCATGATGACTTCTGAGTTTAGACTCAGACTGTCTAGGCAGTTCATGTGCGATTCAAAGCCGGGTGACGTCTGCCTAGGCGGAATATAAACAGAGAGCACAGTAAGTGCTCTGTTCTGAGGAATAAGGAGGACTTCAATGAAAAGGGCTTGCATGTTGTCACCAGTGTTGGGCAGTCACATGACAAGGCCATGTAAGTTGTCCAGAAGGTAGATCGCACAACCGCCACCTCTCTTAGTTAGCCTGCTTTGCCTAAAGACTGTATAGCCCAGAATCAAGATTGAAGTGTCAGGTACTTTTGATGTGAACCAAGATTCAATGAGGGATAAAACATCAGGGTTGTGCTGTGGGACCCAGACTTGCAAGCTGTCAAGCTTAGAGAGGAGGCTGTAGATATTAAGTGAAGCAAAAGTAAGTGATCCAGATTCCGTTTGAAGTGCAGACTGCTGTTCTAGGGGGGCCAGGGTTGGGGTGTATGTTTCCCAAAAGAAGCAGCAATTATACTGCAAGTCTACATAGATATTCTTTAAATTGCTTGTTACTGAAATTGTGAAGCCTATACTGAATACGACGAGATTTACTGTTTACCTAAGAAGTGATTTGTCCCAAGAGGAGTATCAGAGGCAGAGTCAGGGAGAAGTTGTTAATCAATGGCCAACAGGTGCAGGGTGGCAATATTTCCCCACATGGATTGTGGTGGCCAGCGACACATGGTTGGGTAGAGGTTATTATGCTTTATGCACCGAGAGGGTTAGTTAACAAGATTTGCATGGCTTTTGTGGGCTCAGGGGTCCTGTGCAAAACCTGGGAGTGTAAGCAGCAGGATCAACGTAATGCCTCTGGGCAGTAAGCAGTGAATAGAATCTAACATTGCTAAGCCAGATGTCATGAGAGAGGTGACTGAGTAGGTACACACAACAGGCAGGGAAGTGAGGAAGAGAGGGAAGGGTAAGTGTATGGCCAGGAGAGACGAAATCAAAGTCACACTACCAAGGTGCTGTTGTTACTAGTCAATGTAGATTACTCCAGGAAGTTGTCTGGTCTGTGGTATTTAAGCAATTTACACTATTAAGTGCAGGAGTTGATGGTCAGTGTGGGAAGGCAGGTCAGGAGAGATTAGGCAGAGCAAACTACCATGGTGACAGGAGACAGAGAACAGCATGGTGCAGAAGCCTTGACTGTAGGGCAGAACCCAGGGGGACATTAGGGTGCAGCAGCCCTGACTGTGAGATGGTGTGCATGGTGCAGCAGCCCTGCTCATTTGGGGCAATGGAAGTTGGTAGCAAGGTGCAGAAAAGGCCCCACCTCAGGTGGCCTAAGGCAGCATGGCACAGCAGCCCCAACTGTGAAGGCAGGGGGACCTAGGACTCTAGGGCTTAGCAGAGCACAGCAACCCTGACTGTGGAGACAGGAATAGGCGGCAACAGGTGCAGTGTCCCTGCTTGTGAGGGGGGTAACAGGCTGCAGCACCCCCAACTGTTTGTGCAAGATGCAGCAGGGTGCAGCAGGCCTGATTCTTTAGGCAGCGGATGGGAGCAACAGGGTGCATAATCCATGACTGTGTAGGAGAAGACAGTGGGCAGCAGGGTGCATCAGCCTTGAACGTGTAGCAGAAGGCAGGGGGCTTGTGGGGCAGGGGACAGGAGGCAGTAGAGTGCAGCTGCCTCAGCTGTGGGGAACAGACAGTGCATTGGGATGTCATATAGTGTTTCTGTTTATACACATACATGATGTATTTTCACACAGAAACAACCAAAAGACTGAAATTTGTGAGTTCAGACAGAACATATGCTTCAAACAGTAGAATGTGACAGGTAGCAGTTTGTCAAACTGACATAAAAAAATGTTCATACATGAATTTATTTAGGAAGTCTACAACAAAGACAAACTATTTGTATGAATGAACAAAATTTAGAATTATTTTATATTCATTAAACAAACCTGTGATATATAGCTAGAAAAAAATCAGAGTTTTGATGAGAAAGAATGGAGAGCTGTGATACAGACTAGCTGATCACTCGCAGAGAAAGAGTTCCACTACTTCAACTCAGCACTGAAACTCAGATTATCATTTATAAGAAGAGAATAATAGCTTTTAAGCTAATCTATCTAAACACAAACCACAGACTGAGTTTGTTAGAAACCTGGTGAGCAAACCATTAACTCTTCAGCCTGCTGTGATTGGGAATCTGAAGCAGCAAACTACAGTACTCCACAATGATGTCATCGCTCTCCAAGCCTGACTGAGAGAGACAGAAAAAACTCCACTGTTTTTAGCCACTGTAGAGCAAGATAACAAATGCTGATTTAAAGAAAACCACAAAACCAAATAGCACAAAACTTTCAGGAAACTCTAAGCATGACATAGGAACTTGAATTCAAGCTTTATTAACAATATGCAAAAACCTTTGCACGTGATCTTTAAAGCTGGTGCCAAACTGAGTGTTCACAGCTCTCACAATGGCATCAAGAAGAGGAGTGGCAAAACACAAAAGTGGTCTTATATCAAGTAACTTCTTTTTCAATGCCACCAATGTTGGAAGAAGATATCCCATGTAGCATTGTGTTTCTGCTTGCAGAATATCCAATGAGTTTGCAAGAGGCTACATTACTTCGCAGTTCTCCACCACAAAAGCAATTTTCAGTTGTTCTAAACCTTGCTAGGCCAAGTTCATTATAAATGTTAGGCAGATCATCTTCTGCTTTTTCTACTATGGCTCTTATTTTTTCTGCAGCTCTGTAGTAAGAATTCTTCCTTGTGTCATTGTGGATAATGAACTTAGTATCAATTTTGTCTAAAACAATTTCACTTGCTGGTGAACTTTGTTGAACTTTGTTCCAGAGAGCAGAACATTTTGGCATTGTGCTGTAGTAGATGTTTTTGTATGCAGGATTTGTAGTAGCAGAGTCTATATCCTTCAAGATATTAAGTTTAGAGTATGTGATGTACATCATTGATGCAAAAAAGGCTGTAGATCTCCTCCATGTGTTCATCTGCATCATCCAGAATCCTGCATACGTCCTTGAAGGTTACTACATTGCTGACTGTATCATCATCATCTTCATTGGCATGGCTGCAGCCTGCCCCTTACTGCTTCGGGTCATTGTGCTCATCATCATCATCACTGTCATAATTCGGAATCCCATCGGTGGAACTGATGGGTGTGGTATTATATTATCTGTGCCAAACTCCTTAAATGCTTTAAGTCTGACCTATTGTCAGTCACAGTTTTAACAACCTTGTTCTAGATGTGATATTTCAGGTGAACTTGTTCAATGTTTTTTGCAATAACATTGTACATGTGTCTTCCTTTTATCTGCACATATGCCAATACTACTGACTTTCTAGTAAATGTTTTCTAATCAGTTCAATGCGCTGTCACACCTAGGTAGCTCCTGTTATATGCAGTCTAAATGTTTGCAGTACTGCATGTATGGCTGACATTGCTGAATTCAGATATCAGATTTGTCTTCATGGTTTGGTACATTTTATCTACTCAGTCTGTCAATGTTTTCTCTTTTGTGAAGCACACATTAAGCATGGGGCTTAATGTTAGTGGCCACCCCTTTAAGAGCATTTAGAACTAGCATGTTACCATTTGTTGCGCTGCCTAGAAGTGTCATGTAATTCCTATCAGTCAGATAATCCTGTCAGTCTGCTGCTAGACCTCATGAAGAGAACATGTCCTGCTGTACAGAATAAACTCCCATTTATTCATTTATTTCTGTGTCCGTCAGTTTATTTGCATGGTCCAGCAAGGCGTCCACTACAGCAGCAGCAAGAGATGGGCCTGGCTGGTCTGAAGAGAATGTAAGGGTCCTTAGTGGCAGACCAACACCAAAATGCCACACATGGTGGAGAATGCAGCCCTTCTTCTGTCCAGACCTTATCTCACTTGACTGCATTGCTGGGTACCCCAAGTCACTTGTACCAGTATACCTGAACTGCTTGAATGTTACTTGCACCACAGCCTTGGTTGCAGGGAAAAAAATGAACTGTCTCCTGCCTTGTCCAACAGCCTCCAACCCTCCTCTAATGTTTTAGGCTGTGACAGGAAAAAAAAGTGTTGCATATTACAGTCCAGTTCCTGAGTAAATGCACAGCCAGCAATTAATTCTTCCAAGTCTCAAATGTCCCCAGAGCTCAACGAATGAAATGCACTAACCCTCCATGCTGCAGAACTCACTTTGTGGTTTCTTAATGCTCCCAATGGCTGCTTACAGCCATATACAAGAACCCTGATTGTTCCGGTGCCCTGCCACTGTCATAACTGTGAGCCAGTACCCAAGAGAAAACAAAGTGAGGAACATTTTTCCAGTGCTTCGCATGCTACTGTGCACTGCTTCCCCTATGCCACTTATACTGTCTGCAACTACATCCAGGCCCTCGGCCTCATGGAACCCCAACCCATGGCTCCCCAGAGACTGGCCCATTCCACAACTCGTGGCTCCTGCCACACTGGACCTCTAATCAGGACCGTGGCTCTGCAGTGACATGAAATGCTCTCCAAGACTGCAGCCTTCTCCTAGCAGCACAATCTCTGTATTGGACTGCAGTTTCAGCTTGGTCCCTGAGAGGTTCCGATGCCCACTAGCTGCTCCATTTATTCAGTGGCCCTGCAACTTTGTTCCCCAATGTGGCTTAGCAATGTACTTTGCCCTCCTTCAAAGCTGCTCCACATAACCTGTGGCTCAGCTCAGCTATTGTCTCTCTTTTGAAAGCTGCAATGGACTGCATCTCCTCCACAGCGTGACCTGCTCTTGACTTGCCTCCATTCATTCCACACAAGCGGGGACATGCAGGACTGCAGCTCTGTATGCTGCTTATTGGCCACTCTGCCCTCCTCGCAACTGCTGCTCCTTGATTTACTAGCTGCCCTACTAGCAACCGTGGCTTCCCTCTTACTATTGCAGCTGCACAGAGCTTCACTTTCCACTTGACCATGCTACAAAGGGCCCTACAACAACTTCAATCCACAAGCAAATAAATAAAAACAGATAAAGACTGCAGGAGTCCCATTGAGTGAATTTGTAAACTGGGGCAAAATATAAATGCAAGGGACAATATCTTAGAGGCAACCGAGAGAGAACAGGAAAAAAATGAAATAAAAAGCAGCACAACAAACATACTAGCTCCCCCGACTATCCAAGCTGCAAAACAAGCCGCCTCTCAGTCATGCTACAAGGGGGGTCCACAACAAATATATAAACATAAAAATAAACGGAGGTAGTATGCAGCATTGCAAACCAAATAAAACGCAGGATAGGACCCAAAATTGCCAGGGCATGACTACAAACCAACAATAAATAAAATACAACAGACACCCCTAGAATACGGAGCCACAGACTTTCAAGCAGAGTACATACCCTTAAATAAAGTAATCTGAGGGCAATGAATCAAATAAAAAAAGATAAAGCCTGTGAGCAAAAGGAAAAAAAAAAAACTGGGAACAATCAAATACATACGGTAACTTCCCCAGCAACTTTCACTCACCAAAATAAAAGCCCGCCATTTCTGTCATCTCGGCTGGGGAAGAAAGACAGCAGCACAGCAATTGTCATTTTGCCCATTGTGATGCAACACAGCAGTCTTGTGTAAAGAAGCATGTATCTCTGTTTACAAAAAACAACAAGACAGGAAGTGACCCTTAACCCCTCCTGCTGGCAATCATCTTGATAAAGTCAATAAACAGGAACTGTATATCCAGGTTTGACGGCCACATTGTGAAGGGCACCTGATGTTTAAAATGACTTCACTCCTTAGAAATTAATACCAAACCTATTGAAATGAATGGACACTGCAACAAATAGTTGATTTTTGCAAATAAAACTTTATTTGAATAAAAGACAACACATAATTGAGTTGGAAATGTTTATTAAGACATCATTTGATGGACTTAGCTTACAAATAATTGTACTATTGCCTACAAAAATATTTTCTTCTTGGCACTTCATCTACTCCACGACATCCCATCTCCTGCATGACAGCAATTCCTTTTCATCCTTATGACCTTCGCTCAGTGAAACAAAGCTCATTTCCAACCACACCATCTGAAGAAGATGCAGATATGGGCGCCGGAGCGTCCGGAGTTCTACCTTCACCCACTACAAGGGTGTGGGGCTACAAAATAGAAACCATTCTGCACGACATCCAGTCTTCCATCTCAGCTCAGAGAGCACCAGCAATGCAAGCCATTCATGATGACCTTGCCTATATTAAGGCTATTTCACCTCAGTCCATGGTCCATACCAGCCTACAGAAAGTACCCTTCTCGGCCTTGCCCCACAAAGAAGCTGTCGACTGGCTCAAGCAATTTCGAGCCTGGATTGCCTTCAGTGGTTGGACTGATCCTTTACGCATTTCCAATGCCTTGCACTTACTTCTGAGAGGGACTGCCATTTCCTGGTTCAGCGCACTTACAGAACAAGTCAAAGCACATCCACCTTGGTTATTGGAACAACAGCTGTGGGAATGCATCATGCAACCCTCTGACTCTCTAGAAGCATTCATAGTGGACATTGAGTCGTTCTGCAAATGTCTGCAGAAAACAGAAAAAGATCAAATCACAGCCTTTGTCCGGGGACTGCTGCCTCAATTCCGAACTTACGTAATTCAGCAAAAGCCAACAACCTGGATGGTCACAATCTAAGCTGCAAGACTTGCACAAGAGTCCATCTCAATGTTCCAGTCCACCAGTGTACAAGCACCTCAGTCCTCACAAATGGCTGCACTCACAACATGTGTCCAACAGCAACAAGTGATGATTGACAAGTTCATTACAACTGTCAATAGCTTACACCTCCGCTTCAACAGCTTCCTCTGCAACCTCTGTCAATGCTCTTCAACC
Organism: Neoceratodus forsteri; assembly: GCA_016271365.2. NCBI lineage: Eukaryota > Metazoa > Chordata > Ceratodontiformes > Ceratodontidae > Neoceratodus > Neoceratodus forsteri. The sequence continues at coordinate 1,202,622,273 of CM057449.1, forward strand.
ACCTCGACACTGCCTGATCCATCTCTGCCTTTACGAGAGCCTGTGACCTGCCAGTGGTGTGGATTCAGACACACTGCCACTGTCTGCCAAAAGCTAAAGTATTACAACATAAATCAAGAGAACCAAAGGTGCCCACCACAGTACAATCAGCAAGATAATCTCAACTACTCCCAGGATCAGGGAAGCGAGCACTGACAATAGACTAGGGGCTTTTGTTGGGGCAGGGAACTATTTCAACTGGCCGCCTCTCTGACTCTCACAATTCAAGCAAACCGTATCCTCTGATTGCCAATCTGGCACCCTATTGCTTCCAGGGGCAAAGGTACCTGTTATCAGATCACCACTCCTAGCAAACTATGTCCCTGTAATCATCGGAGATTGGTCCATGCATGCCTTGGTCGACACTGGAGCAGAAATTTCAGTTTTCAGTAACAGTATTTTGAACAACCAAGCAATTCGTCATTTACCCATTGTCTCTCCAGCTGACTTAAAGTACATTATCACAGCAAGTACCGCTACAGTTCCTATCACAGACGTGGTCAATCTTAAGCTACACTTTGGCTCACAGAAAGCTACTGTCAAGTTCTACCTAGTGCCTGATCTACAACCAGCAGTGCTCCTTGATTTGGACTTCCTCAAAGCTCACAAAGCCATCCTAGACTTTGCATCAAACTGTCACTAGACCCTCAGAGGCAACTAGCAGCTACAGACTCAGTCACTGTGCTTCCTCAGACAGAGATAGTTTTGTTTGCCAAGATTCAAGCTGAACCACTTCCTCAAGGTGTTGTTGGCATCATAACGGGATCCCCCGCTCTGCATTCATCAGGTTTTCTCCCAGGAAAACGCCATGTCTGCAGTGCATGGCAGCACAGTCTTTCACAAATGTTACAACTTCACAGATGAGCTAGTAGTCATCTCAAAGGGTGCTAACATTGGAAAGTTTGTCTGCTTGTCTACAGGGGACCAGCTCTATCTCATGCAAGAACCTCAGTCTGGTTCCACCCACTCTAGTCCTGTCAGTACTATCACTACCACTCCAGTTTCACCAGAGTTACTCCTCAGTAAGTGACTGTCTTCTTCAAAACTTCCAGCATCTCCAACAGAAAAACAACAACTTTTGAAATTCCTGGAGAATTACCTGGATGTCTTTGTTGGTCCAGATAACAAGCTCGAATGCTGTGATATCCTGCAACACACCATCGAGGTACAGCCCAACCAGAAACCAATCCATCAGCGAGCCTACAAAGTGGGACACAAACAGAAACAAATCCTAGCAGACATGATCAAAGACATGCTTGAACAAGACATTGTTTGAAGAGTCTACAAGTCCCTGGATTGCACCTTGCCTGCTGGTGGTAAGAAAGACAAGGGGTATCGCTTTGTGGTAGACTTCAGAAAGCTCAACGTCTACACGTTTCAGGATGCTCATCCCTTACCTACAACCGAAGATGCCTTAGAGAGTCTTGATGCGGCCAGCCCAGCTTATTTCACCACTCTAGACCTTCAGAGTGGGTTCTACCAAGTCTCCTTTGATCCAGCTTCTTATTCATACACAACCTGGCACTGCCACTTGGGACTTTTTCAATTGAAATGACTGCCTATGGGACATCGGAACAGTCCAGCCACATTTCTGCATGATACAGAAGCTGTACTACATGAGTTATCTTAGAAATCTTGCCTAGTTTACCTAGACAATGTTATTGTCTTCAGCAGAACTTTACCAGAGCACCTCCAACATCTCAAAGAAGTGTTTGAACATCTCAGTCAAACCAATCTCAAGCTTCGCCCAGAGAAGTGTTGTTTTGCACAACATCAAATTCATTACCTGGGACATGTTGTTAGTTCTCAAAGCATCTCTACAGACCCAGACAAACTCTCAGCAAAAACAATCCAGAACTGTACAATCTCAAGGACCTTAAAGCTTTCCTGGGCTTGTCTGGATACTACAGAAAGTTCATTTGTAACTATGCCAAGATTGCAGCTCCACTGTATGTTCTCATCAACAGGGATGTGAATATACATGGACTTCCGAGTGCAAAGAGGGCTTTGAAACCTTGAAAGAAAAACTAATCTCTTCTCCAGTATCGGCCTACCCAAGGTTCGATCAACCCTTCAAACTCTACTCCGATAATAGTTCCTTTGCAGTGGGCGCTGTGCTATGTCAAATGCAAGATGGAACAGAATTAGTTGTTTCCTATGCCAAGCACTTACTTTCCTCAGCTGAACAGAACTATGGCATCACAGAAAACAAATGTCTAGCCATGGTATTTGCCATAAAGAGATTTGACTGTTACCTTCACTATTACTCCTTTACAGCCATCATTGATCATTCTGCCCTCAGATGGTTATTTGAAATGAAGGAGCCAATAGGCAAGTTCATCCAATGGATCACCATGCTGCAAAACTACAACTTTGAAATTCAGTACAGACCAGGTTGAGTGCACTCCAGTGCCGATGGTGTAAGTTGGAGACGATATCCCTCTGCCCCATCCTCAACAGATGAAGAATTCTGCTTACAAGCTCTTCCTTTACATGCTACAGATGTGCTGCCTGTGGACACTCCTACAACACTGCAAGTCGCCTTGCTGCTACCAACTGCTTCTTACAGAGAAAAGCACCAATCCTCACCTACTGCAAGCAGCCGAAGAGCTTCTCACCTCCTCTACTTCTGATCTTTCCCTGGCAACTGTTAAAACACAACAAAGAATGGATCCTCAATTCACACATAATCTCTTAGTTAGAGTCTGGAACCTTACTGCAAAAAAAGCAACATTGCCAGGCTCTACTTTTCTTTGCTTCGCAGCACTTCCTCAATGTCGGAGTGCTTTTCCACATTTGGACCAAGGAAGGCAAGGGTTATCCCATGGATAGAACTCATGTACAGCTAGTTGTGCCAGCCTCGCTAATTAACCAAGTTCTTCTCTCCACTCATGCCTCTCCACTTTCTGGAGGTCATGTGAGAATCCACAGAACTCTTAAAATGACAAGGTTTCACTTCTTCTGGCCTCACATGAATAAGGACATTGTCTGAATTTTCAAGTCTTGTCAGCCCTGCTCCCAAAGAAAGCCTCCTACCAAACCGAGCAAGGCACACATCATTCCAATGCCTGTAGCCACTGAACCATTTCAAAGAGTCAGTACAGACATTCTTGGACCATTACCAACGTGCTCTGACTCTGGCAACAAATACATTCTTGTATTTGTGGACTACCTAACAAAATACTTGGAACTAATCCCCCTAAAAGACATCAAAGCTGCCACTGTAGCAAATTTCTTTCTCAACACAGTCATTTGTCATCACGGTACCCCCTTGTACCTGCATTCAGACAGAGACATGAACTATCTTTCAACCATTGTCTGAGAAACATACAAACTTCTCGACATAAAAAAGACACATACAACAAATTATCATCCACAATGCAATGGACAAAGTGAAAGAATGATGTCTACCATTTTCAATACACTCTCCAAGTACCTGGATGAAACTCACGACACCTGGGACCATTTTGCTCCCTTTGTTCACTTTACCTACAGTACCAGCCCTTGTGTCAACAGTACAGAGTACACACCATTTTTCTTGGTCCACGGATGTCACCCAAGAACTCCATTGGACAGGGATCTCAGACTGTTAGAGGTTCCAAAATCAGCTTCTTCCTTCATCATTCCTGTGCTGGAACAGCTTGAACTTGCCAGACATGTTGCAATCACCACGTTGTGCCAGAGAAAATCTGCCATGCAGCGAATGTCAGCAGCCAAGTCACATGAATCTTCATTTTCTGTTGGGGACATTGTCTATTTGTACCAACCTGTCCTTGTTCTGGGCACCACCAAGAAACTGCTTCGCCCTTGGACTGGCCCCTTCTACATCATAGAAAAGCATCCTCCTGTTCATGTACGTTTGCGATGCAAGTCCGATGGAAAGCTTGTACACAGCAAAGTCCACATCAATCAACTGAAACATGAGTACCTGAGTAACACCCTCCAGGATGATCCCAGTCCACTCAACAATGAAGCTGCACTTGAGCCTGTCATACTCTCTGAAGCTGAAATTCCTTCCCACAACTTGCAACCAGCGTCTCCAGATCTTCACATTCCTGACACTCTCCAACTGGATTCTGTTTTGCCTGATCAGCCAGATGAACTTCCTGAGACTTCTCAGCCTTCTTCTTCTCAGGACTCTCTCGTACACACACCGTTGTATCAGATTGAGAAGATTCTTAGAAAGAATTACACCAATGGATCCTGGACTTATCGAGTCAAGTGGTGTGACTTTGACAGCGCACAGAACTTCTGGGTTGCTTTTAACGATCTGACACCATCCTGTCAGGAACTGGTTCAAGCCACACATACCATCATTCCCACTGACCAGAAAAGTCGATGGAGGTCTTGAACTTTTGGGTAACTGGACTCAGTGGTGGTATATACCCTTTTTCTTCTGGTAGTACCCTATATGTTCATTGTACATATGACTGTTCTGCAACTGTTATTGCATTGTTTATCTTGCATTCTGGGTATCCTCCAGCTGCTACCCTTCCCTTTCTTATGCTCTTTCTTCCCTGCACTGTGGCACTTGTTGCCCTGATCAAGCTTCAGGTTGCTATGGTGTTTCCCCTCCCCCAGTACTACTCTGACTGGCCACCACGGTAGTCCAAATCCTTCCCCCTCCCCTCCCTCCCCTGCAGCGGAGTAATGTCAAGTAAAATGCTGTATGCCATGCTTAAAAATATTTTCTTTAAAATATCTTATTTTAATGTTAATACGTTATTGCTTGTTTGAGTGGTGCTCACATTCACTGCCCTGGCAGTGATATGAAGCACACATTAAGCATGGGGCTTAATGTTAGTGGCCACCCCTTTAAGATCATTTAGAACTCCATTTGTTGCACTGCCTGGCAGTGCCATGTAATTTCTGTCAGTTAGATAATCCTGTCAGTCTGGGCCTAGGCCTCATGAAGAGAACATGTCCTGCTGTACAGAATAAACTCCCATTTATTCATTTATTTCTGCATCCATCAGTTTATTCACACATTCCAGCAAGGTGTCCACTGCAGCAGCAAGAGACGAACCCAGCAGATTTGAAGAGAAAGTAAGGGTCCTTAGTGGCAGACCAACATCAAAATGTCACAGTGTCATTACTTTTTTGTTAGGTTGTAGACCATCAACTAATTTGACAAATGGAAGCTATTCAACAACACTGAATGATTGTAGATCTTCAACTACAAACTGAATAATAAGCTTATCAACTCGAGATTAACTGATAAGTGAAATCTTTGTAGACTCAAATAATTGTTGTTGGAGAAGACATTTATCTTGCTGAACGATGAGGATGCCACTGGCAACAAAGTACTGCTGCTGCATGAGCTGGAGAATACATCTTCCACCTCTACTTCCTTTTCCCGTATCCTTTTCTGACCAGGGCTGTTGATGACTGGTGAACTATCACCTCTACTGCCACACAGCTTTCTGAATTTCTCTAAAGATGCTGGATGCTAGTGCTCCATATGTTTCTTCAAGTCTGACATACTATTTTTTGATGTTGATATAAGCTTTGCTTTCAGCATACAGACTTTTCACTGAACGGAGAGATTTTTACCATTCTCAGATTTCACAGTAAAAAAACTCTCCCAAATATTATTATTGAAAAACTGACATAGTCTTTCTCTGTGATGATGATGACTTAGTAGCAGTAGTAGGAGTCAATGAGGAGGACGAAGAAGAGGACGATGGACCAGTTTGAGGTGTTTCAGGCTGTACAGCTTCAGTGTCTACTGTTTCTTTCTCAGCCATGTTAAGTGATGAACATGCCATTGTGTTGAAAACAGAAATGTCTGCATATTCTATTCCTGTGTTAGATTACTTATTAAAGTTATACAGTTTGTAGCCTGTTTTATCTTTCTAGCTCGTGTTTTGTTTGTTTTTCTGTTACTTGTTCCCTTATCAACTTCAAACAAAGAACTGAATGTATGTTGTCTACAGAAATCTGCCAATGTCATCAGATAAAATATATCAATAAACATTGAAGAAATCTATATAACCATACAAGTTGAATCATTCTGCTGCAATGCTTCTGCTCACTTCAAACGAAACTCAGTTAGTGTGAGTGGAGCAGGGGGTGACACTGAACTGAATGACATTGGATACACACTGCACACTGACCCTGGAAAAATAAAGTCTAACAAACCATTGTTGACTGTTTATGGTACAGCTACTACTTCTTAAGTACAGAACTATTACAAACGTCGCATGTAGAAATTATGAAATAATACTATGTCTATTTGCACGGGATGGTACAATGTGCCACTCTGTTTGCACACTGCTGAACTGATGTTGGATCTTTAAATTAGGTAAGTTACACAGCCACTTCACACATCGCATTATTTAGTATGCAACTCTGAGAGACGTGGCTGGCTTATATATCAAACAGTTAGAATTAGGTACAAAAAACTAACAGATAAAAAAATACACATCTGCACAGTAACAACACTGATGCTCAGGTTACTTAGGTATGACATTTGTTGGCAAGGCAGCTAGTGTGTAATGCTGACTTAACACTGTCTGTACGGACAAATGCTATATATACTGCTGTACACTGTCTAGCAGTCTTAGTTGTTAAAAGTCAACAGAGAGTCACTATAGTTAGGGGCCCAGGCAGTAGTGGAGCCAGGTTTGGGAACATTTGGGAGCCGGGGGGGCCTTTCAGTTAATCATTGGCTCCACAGTGGGCACTAAGCATTAAATAAAGATGGTGGTGGGGCACCACTACTCACACTGAGGCAGCCAGGAGGGGCGACTACCCCCCTAGCCCCACCACTGGGCCCAGGCACAGGACTGCTACAGCAGTGATAAAGCAAAGTGCTGCTGGAGTACCAGTGCCACTGTGGCACTGGCAGAGCGGACACAGGCCAAAAAAATAGGTTGTACAAATGCAGACAGTGATACTGACTGTGACTCATCCCTTCACATTCTTAAAATCTTTAAATATACAATATTAAACAATAAACAGCACATTCAGTCATAGCACAGGTTTTCAATAAGTTGTATGATTTAAAAATGTCATAATGTTCTTCAGTACATTGAAAACATTCAGCAATAGTATCATTGTCTGCATTCTTTTTACTGGCCTGTGCCTCCTGGCATACTGGTGGTTGGTGAGGGTGACTAAATTTAGTGGCTTCTTCCTTTCTTCGGACTTGCTGATGCTGCCAGTGAACAAGCTGCTGCACATTGCTGAGGCCAGACGGATGCCAGTGCTGATTGTGCATTCATCTACTGCTTAAAGTCACTTTTACTGTCTCCCTTCTGAGTCCTGGTGTTGAACATTATCTTGTCTTACTTATTCTAAATGATTCCCTCTTCCTTCTTCTGTCTCTCTATGTTTCTCTGTCTCTGGTCTTACAAAAATAACAGAAATGCTAGTCACACTGGCTCAATAACACACTGCACCACATCTGTTCTGTCAACTATTAAAATAATAACAATATGACTAAAACAGAAGAGGTGCTGGGTGCGTTCGATTACTGGTCAGCTTTAAACCATTCAGTGCCTTTGTCAGACACAACCAGATCAAACACATCTCAGCCGCTGGTACTCTTGCTGATGCCTTAACTGACCACTCTCCTACTTTCTGAATCCTGTCCTTGGGGGCACCTCCATCTCCTCCACCACGTCTCATTACTCTCATAAACTTTGCTCACCTAGGCCAAGAGGTGTTTCTGTATGACGTCTCCAGAATTGATTGGTCAGAGATCTATCTATCACACTGTTCTCAGGACACTCTTAACCTCTTCATCACTAAATTCCTTATGGTTCAATGTAAACATGCCCCAAAGATCACCCGGAGAGTGAGGGGTAAACAAACAAGATGGCTAAACAAAGTCTTGCTCAAAGGTTTGCGCCATAGAGATGAACTCTGGAAGCGCTACAAAACATCAGGCCAGCAAACAGATTTCAACGCTTACTGCACACTGCAGAATTCATGTAAAAGACAAGTCAGAGCTGTTAAGAGCAAGTACTATAAAGACCTACTGATTAACTCGGCCAATGGTCTCATAAAATTCTGGTCACACATGAAATCCTTCCTAGGATCCTCACAGTGAACTACCCCTGGTGATATGCTGATAAATGATGTGCATTGCAATGACTCACAAACCATAGCTAATTCTTTCAACCTGCATTTCTCTGATCTCTCCCAATATACCTCTTCCTTTGATCCCACTGCAGTGTCCTCCAACTCCTCATCAGGAACCTGTCTGGATAAGCTGGAAGTGTTGTCCCCTGTGCCTCCTTATACTCCTCCATTCTATTTTAAGGCTGTGTCTAGAAAGGAAGTCCTGAAGCTCCTGAAGTCCATCTCTGATCATACCAGCTCTGGCTCAGACTCCCTGGAACCCCGCCTTCTGAAACTTGCAGCCCCTTATTGCATTATCATACAAAATTTATACTGCTATCACTTTCAGGTTGAGTGGTCCCTGACCTTTGGAAAGCTGCTCAGATCATGCCTGTACTTAAAAAAGTGGATCCTAAGGTTGTCATGAACTACAGACCAATTGCCATACTCCCGGTACTGAGCAAAATCTTGGAGAAAATTGTCGCAACTCAGACAACTGACTATCTACTCAAGCACAGCCTGCTCTCGGATGCCCAACATGGCTCCAGAAAAGGATATAGCACAATGACTACACTCCTTAAATTCACCACAGACACTCTTTCAAAAATGGATACTGGCAATCTGACTGGAGCTGTCTTTATTGACCTCACAAAGGCTTTTGACCTTGTTGATCACACTTTGCTTCTCTCTTCACCTCGACACCTGCATTTCTCCTCCTCTGTTGTTGACTGGTATGAAAGCTACCTGATAAATAGGACTCAAATGGTGAAAATTAATTCCTCTCTATCAAACAGTACCACCATTAACATTGGTGTACCTAAGGGCTCCATCCTAGGGCCCCTCCTATTCTCTCTTTATATAAATAACATTGGAGCTGCTCTAAAATCCTGCTCTGCTATTCTATATGCTCATGATCTTGTCATCTATACAAGTTCTACTAATACAGACACTATCAACACAACCCTTTCCTCTGACTTTAACGATATCCAAAACTGGCTATACGACCAAAAACTGGCTGTCAACACTAGCAAAACTAAAGCCATGCTGCTTGGATCGGCCCCAAAGCTCCGGACTTGCACAACAGCACTGACGGTGCAGGACTTAGAAGGTCAATTACTGGAATGTGTGGCCTCTTTCAAGTACCTGAGCATCCTGCTAGATCAATCTCTTGATCTTAAATCTTAATCTTCATGTACAATCTGTTTGCAGAGCTGTCAACTCCAAACTGGGTGTTGCATATAAGACTAGTTATATGCTTATGCCATTGGCTAAAATGGCCATTGCAAGGGGAATTCTGCTCCCCACCCTAACCTATGGGGCTCCCTTATTTGGGGCTGCTCATAAAACTGACCTACTCAGATGGGATATTATGTATAACAACATATGTCACTATGCCTCTTCTGCTCCTCGGCTTAAACACCACTGTCAACTTAATAATGATCTTGGTTGGCTCTCTCCGTTAGCTGGTAGGAAATACTACCTTGGCTCTCTTATTGATTCGATAATTCAAAATCAAACCCCTAGGTGCCTTGCAGCTATGCTTGTTCCTCAGGACACACTCCATGGTCTATGATCAGCTGATAAATCCTTTCTGAATTTGACAAGGTGCCGCACTAGGAAAGGAACTGTTGCATTTGAGCATGTGGCTGCACAGCTGTGGAATTCCCTTCCCCTCGACATTCGACTTTCTAGCTCCCACACATGCTTTAAGAGAAAACTGCACTCGAATCTGCTGATTGCTGATACCTGTTCCTGCTTTCACCCTACCTAATGACTGATGTCTCTGGCCATACAATAGTATTTCCTCACCTCTATATAACCCTCTTACTGCCTCAGCCTGTCCCGGCTCCCTTCCCTGCCCATATACAATCTTGCACTGCAGGCATCTCCCTTACACTTACATACACTCATATAATCTAATTTCATGGCTTGCTTCCCCTTCCTCACTTACCAACCTTTTTCTTAATGACACCCCCTGCTCTCAATAGTTATTTCTTCATTTTGTATTACCTGTTTTTGTTTTTGTGTACCTTGTTCTGTTCATATGATATGTCACCTGATAATTTATTGTCCAAGGTCCTCTCTATTCATTGCATAGGTAGACACCTATGAACTTATGAATGGTCTACTCTGTATGTCTCTGATACATTGTATCCACTTTAACTCATTGTATGTAAAGCACTTTACTTTGTTTGTTTTGATATATTGTATCCTCTTTAACTCATTGTATGTAAAGCACTTATAATTTGTTATCCTGTTAAGTTTCTGCATCTCTGTACTCTCCTGGGTCATGCCTGAAAATAGTCATTTTATGGCTAGTGCACTTACCCGGTTAACAAAAGCTAAATAAAATAAATAGTCTTTAATATTAGCAGTTTAAACCCCCCAAAATATATATTTCTTCTTGTTTTTTTAACTTTTGAAACCATTTTCTTTCACAAGTGCAATAACACTAGTCCAGTGTGTATGTGTGTGTGTGTGTGTGTGTGTGTGGTAACTAATACTTTTAGTTACAACCCCTGGCCTGTGAACCCACCTCAGTCAACCTTGGCTCAGCTGTATCATTGCCCTGGACCCTAGCATACCGCACACATAATGACTAGATGTGATAAGGAATTAGCTTAGTTGAGAAAATGTGCTCAATCATCACATAAAGGGCAATGACAAGTAAACTGTGCCCCCCCAAATATTCAGTGGTGGGGTGGCTGCAGAATTCTGCTCAGCACAATGCCACCACACAGTCTTATGCAACAGCATTGTGCTGCATATTAAGAACAAACCCACAATGGGCATGCAAATGAACCCTTGAACATTTCTGGTTTAAAAGCATCACAAGATAGAGCAGCATATTTCTAGGGGTACTGACCAGCAACATTATTCTGTTTGAGAGTGCTATTATTTCCAACATGCTGCTGTGATTTTGTGAGGAAGGATGTTGAGACGTATTAAAAGGACTTACCGGAATCAAAGCACACTGGCTATATCAAATGAAGTGGCAAACTTCTCATGAGATACAGAGCAGTTGGCTGAGTATGGGGCTATTCAGACAATGTGCTCTGACTTAAGTGTGTCAGTTATCTGAATATGGCACTGTGTCAGTGGTGGTGCAGAAGATCATAGGGCTATGCATTGATCTGACGCAGCCCCCTACTCAATATATGACAACAACAACCACAACTACTACGTGTGTCACATCATCATTCAATATAGCCAGTTAGGAAATGGACAAGTAAATAAGTAAATCCTAGCACTCTGATTGGCTAGGGCACCCGCAGCAGCGGGTGGGTATTTCTCAATTGAGCCCTGTTAGAAACAAGAGCCAATTTGGAGTGCCCCATTACTTAGTTTGTCGTTAGGCACCCCGAATTTTCAAAGGGACCAGTCGCCATTTTTTTTCTCTTGGTTACTGGGTCACTTGGTGGTCAGCCAGCACTGCCCCTTTTGTCCGTTAAAAAAGGAAACAGTAGCCAGGACAATAACAAACAGCAGATGGAATCCACACAAAAAAACCCCAAAAAAAGCAAAACTAAAAGAAACAAGGTCTTGCTACGGCAGTCCCTGCTACTATTCATCCTCCTAAACTCCTGAAACACCGGCCGCTGAATTACTTTGTATAACTGAGCATCCTGTCGCCATCTCCTGTGAGATGAACTCACCAAAGTCACACCACCGTTTCTGTTCACTCCACTCTCCAGTTGTAACTTTCTAGCCCTAATCAGTAATGAGAGGAGCACAGAAAGGAAATGAAAACAAACAAAATACCTGCTTCTCCAGAGACTGCCCTTCTCGATAACGCAGTAGCCCACTCGTGAGCTTCTGAACTGTTCTACACATACTGACCTGCTCGCTGTCTGTGGTATGTGTCAGTTTAAATTAAATAAATGTGTGTGTGGTAGAGTGGGGGACAAAGGAAAATTAATCAAAACCGGACATCATACTGGAAATAAAGTGCACCATGGGGGGAGGGGCGGCGGCAGACCGTAGGTGTAACTGCATACAAACAGCTTTTTTTTTTTAACTATAGGGTCTCCAATAGAACAAACCTCCTCTCCCCAAAAAAAACTCATTATAATGCAGGCGGAGGAACTATTTTATTACAAAACTTACTTTTAATGAATAGTTTATTAACAATTTTTTATCCAACTTTTTTTTTTATAATGGATCCCATTTTCTAAGTGCAATAATACCTGACAGGATGGGCAAAATTGGGAAATACCAAGCCTTCCAGGGGTTATAAGGCCCTCTGCCTGCTTCGTCAGGCCTCATTATGCCCCTAGGCGGTCCAGTTTTTCCCAGTACTGTCCACCCTGTCGGGTATTATTGCTTACTGATTCATTCAGAATCACTTATTTCATTCAGATAGTTCCCTTAACACATGCATCTCAGCATCATTCATCTCAAATCAGGGAAACTGGTGTCTTTAAAACAATCAGGAAAAAGGACTCAAAATTCAGGGACCAATCTTATAAAATAAAATCAGTGTTAACTTAATAAGTCTGTTCTACTGTGTGGCTTAAAGCTCAATGCTTGCTTACATATTATATTTTAAAAAGTACTGCTTTTCTGACCGCTGGCCCTGCTGCTAGCTGCTGCTCAAGGCTGTATGTTTATCTCTGTCTTGTCTGTCTCCATGGCATCTCAGCTTCACTTTCTAAACCTTAATGAGTCCTTTAAGGAACAACCTGGCTGGGTACAGTTAATACACATTGGGCCTGATATTCAAACATGCGCCTGGCAATGGAGCAAGTGGATGCGGAGCGCAACTAAGATGCGCTGGAACAACAAAAGGACATATTCAAAAGAGATGTGCCATGGCGCATCTCCTCTGAATATAGCAACCAATGCACATGGCACAGCTACAATGCGCTGGTGCATCCACCCAGCCAGGTCAGAATACCAGGACTGGGAATGCTCCAGTGCAACTGTAGCTGCGATGTGTGCAAAATACAGATATTCAGACCTGTATATGCAAATGGGGCCATTATACATGCATGGTGCAAATGGGCCCTTTTGCATGTCATTATGGCCCCATTTGCATGTGTTGTGCAGGGCCGGCCCGGGAAATGCACCTAGTGCCCTGCACAGTGTGCGGTCCCTGTACCAGGGACTGCAGTAGTACCGCCTCCACAAAACGTGACCCTGAGTGCCGATTCACCACTGTCCACAGATCCCTGGTGGACCAGTGGTTCCCCACCCATACCGCGTCGCTGATCATCGTGGTTAAAGCATAAATACATAAATCTTCGGTAATCTTGTAGTGTAGTGGCAGTAACACAGCAGATGCCAGCCATGGTGGCAATTCCCTTCAATGATGTATTGGGCACTCACATAGCAACCTGGTGGTCTATGGTATTTCTCTCATCTGACCTTCACTGCCACAGAACAGGCGGTACGGATCTTCAGAAACAGTGAATGCCTTCCTTCTGCAGCACTGCTCACCATGCTACCAGCTAAAGAATGACCTTGGTGGTCCAGTGGGTCCCCTATCCTTCTGTACCTCCGATCGCCAACTGTAGCAGTCTGTGTAATCCCTGGTAGTCCAATGGTACCCCCATGTTGCCCATATCCACGATCACTGTCATATCAATTGAACAGATTGCCCTGGTGGTCCAGTGGGTCCTCCCAGCCCCCCAGCTCCCCCTGTCATCGGCGGTCAGCAGACCCACCCACATACCACTGTGGCTGCCCACCGAATGACAGCTTACAGTAGGTGCTGTAAGCTCATTGTTCACACTGTGGACCAATGGGCTTGCAGTGTGTTGTATATCATAACTTTGTGAATGAATGACTTCATTCCAAAGTTGTGAAGTAGTACAGTATGCACAGTAGCTCCATTGGTCCACAGTGTGGACCAATGAGAATACAGCACCTATTGCAAGCTGTCATTTGGCGGGCAACCATGGTGGTATGCGGGTGAGTATGCTGCCGCCAATGATGGGGAGCTGGGTGGGTTGGGGATCCTGTGTGGGTGGGTGGGTGGGAGGACCCACTGGACCAGTAGGGCAATCTGCTTGATTGATATGATGGCGATTGTGGATACGGGTGATGTCGGGGGGGTACCACTGGACTACCAGGGATTATACAGACTGCTGCAGTAGGCGATTGGAGGTACAGGAGGGAAGGGGGGACCTACTGGTCCACCAGGGTTATGTATAACATTTTAACAAGGCAAACAGTGGTCCAGTATGGGTGGGGGGCACCACTGGACCACCAGGGTCATTTCTTTAGCTGGTAGCATGGTGAGCAGTGCTACGGGGGGAGGGGCATTCCACTTGACTACCAGGGATCCGTACCACATATTCTATGGCAATTGGTGGGTCAGGATGGGGAGGGGATACCACTAGACCACCAGGGACATATGTGGGTGCTTGTGCATGGTGTTCCAGGAAGGGGGTTGCCACCCATGGCTGGCATCTGCTGTGTTGCACACTGCACTACAGCAGCACACCTGTGGGTGGTGGGCACTTGAGCCTTTTTCTACAGGCTTAACTTTGGGCTCAGGTATGTGGCACATCTCTGGGTTGTGCCTGCAGATGCGCCACACATCCCAGGCTGAATATCTGGATGTGCCACATATGCAAGGGCATGCCCCCTAGAGTTGTGCTGCATACATTATCTTTGCACCCTGGGGCATTGGGAATTGCACTGGGCACTTCACCCTTTTGAATATTGCCCCGGGGGAACGGTTCTGGGGTTACAATGGTGCATCTCAGTTGCACCAGGCACAACCCCTTTGAATATCTAGCCCATACTGCATAAATACTGCAAATCATAATTGAAATATATAACAAGTAAAAAATGGCCCAAGAAAAGGAGACATACCTTCCCCCACCTAGTCCTCATCAGACCATGGTCCTCCAAACTGAGGAAGGAAAGTCGCATTGGTATGGCAGGCAGGCAGTGGATATATGCCCACCATGGTTTTATCCTTATCCCACTGCCACTGCCTGGGCACAGTATATGCATCTGAGTGGGTCCATGCCATGTGATGAAGCCCATCAGGAACACTGTCATCATCATTTGACTGGCTGTGTGGTTTGGCCACCTTCAGCACGCAGTTTCTTTTCTCTCTTGGAGTTCTGCTCATACAGTCCCACTCCTTGACCCCCCCAGACTTGGTGCCACAAAACGGCACATACGTAAACAGTACCGACAGGTCACAGCAGGGGTCATGCTTATTGGCCCTCTACTTGCAGTTGCTGCAGCGGTGGACTGGTTTTGCCATCCCAGCTGGGGGGAGTGCTGCCACTGTCAGTGTTAGCACTACCAAAGCACCAAACACATGTCCCATGTACTCCCCCTGAACCCAGGTCAGTGGTCAACAGTGCGTTTTTAGCACAATGCACTGCCAGTGGCAGTGCCCAGCCACTGACCACCAGCCCATTTTTAAATAAGTAATTCTGGCTACCGTGTCTGACGAGGTGGACATAATGCCATCTGGGCAATCTCAGCCATTGTGAAGTATGGACAGTTGCGATTTAACCCTTAACTTCCCCCTGGCTGCTATTTCCACATGACTATCCACATCCCCTGATGGCAGTATATATAAGTGTTTGGAACATAGTCCCTGCTGGCAGAAGTGTGCGCAGCACATGTGCATGCATAATACACTCTGCAAAAAATTCTTTACCCTCCCTACTCAATCAACTACTGTGGGCCAAGCAAGCTATAAACCTCCAGGACGTGGCAGCGGTAACACGGTGAGGCAAAGCCTCCCTGGAGGAGGAGAGCATCCACCCTGGCCATTCAGTACATCAAACCCTCCCCTGTGTCACTGTCAAATAATTGCATCTTAACATTATTGTTTATCTGTCACCATCAATCCATCCATAAGTGTTTAAAGCACCTTCCCCAGAACACCCAGCCCCCACCCAGTACCCAGGCTAGACACAGACACATAAGGAAACTTCATTGTATTTGCAGCTAACTCTCACTGTCAGCACTCTCCCTAGAGCCAAAAGTGCAGAGTTCTGCACTCCAGGTATAAGATCATCAACATTTAACCAACATTTCTTTGACAAATATTGCTTAAATTAGGTGTACAGAAAAATAAAGCTGAGTGAACTCCTAGTCCTAGTAAGCTAAAGCTATAGTAATACATTCACAAGAGCTGCTTTTTTTTCTCTTTAAAAAAAAACAAACTGGGGTGAGGGCTTTGCACATTCTTTTAATTTTTCAATCAAGCTTTATTAAAGAAATTTGGTAAGGATCTACAAGAGATTCAATATGGCAGAAGACAGGGAAGAATATGTGAAGAAATCCAGAGAAGTGAGCAGAGTGGTAAGGGCAGCAAAGGCGGCTAGGAAACGGAGGTTAGCACAGGGGATCAAAAAAGGAGGAAAGGATTTCTTCAGATATATCAGAGAGAAGAGGAAGAGCAAGGATCAGATTGTTAGGATCAGGAGGGGAAGTGGGTGGGTAGAAAAGGGGGCTGAGCAGGCAGAAGTACTTAATGAACACTTCTGTTTAGTCTTCACCAAGGAGAGGGATGGGCCCATACCTAAGAAGAAGGGCGAGGTGGGAGAGGGTGGAGGAGAAGCAACCATGGATGGGGAAATCACAGTGAAAATGGTGAGGGAAGGCCTAAAGTCCCTGAAGGTAGACAAGGCACCTGGCCCAGACGGAGTCCACCCCAGGGTGCTGAGAGAGTTGGCAGAGGTCCTGGCAGGACCATTGGCAGACCTGTTCAATACCTCTTGGGCTGTGTGCCCAGGGACTGGAGGGAAGCACATGTGGTACCTTTCCATAAGAGTGGGTCCGAGGACGAACCGTGGAATTACAGACCAGTAAGCCTTACTGCAATTGTGGGAAAACTGATGGAGACAATCCTCAAGGAAAGACTGGTGCAATTTCTTGAGGATAACAATCTCCAAGACAGCAGGCAGCACGGGTTTGTTTCAGGCAGATCCTGCCAGATGAACTTAGTTGATTTTTATGACTGGGTTATGGGGGCACCAGACAGGGGACATGGAGTGGATGTCCTCTACTTGGATTTCAGCAAGGCCTTTAACTTGGTGCCATACGGTAGGCTGACCTGCAGGTTGAAGAGTCTGGGAGCAGGGAGGAAACTGGTCAGATGGGTCAAGAACTGGCTGCAGGGTAGACAGCAGAAGGTAGTAGTAGGGAGGGGGAGGCATCTGAACCCAGGGCAGTAGCAAGTGGTGTACCACAGGACTCAGTGCTGGGACTGGTTCTGTTTAACATTTTCATGGCTGACATTGCAGCGGAGATTAAGAGCAAGATCAGTCTCTTCGTACATGTCACAAAGATTTGTGCCACGGTAGATGGGAGGGGGGGAGCAAAAGTATTTCAGGATGATTTGGTAAAACTGGAGGAATGGTCTTACACTTGGCAGTTTGGTTTCAATGCCAAGAAGTGCAAAGTGATGCATTTAGGAGGCAAGAACCGGGACACAGTTACTGGCTGGAGGGTGTCCTGTTAACAAAATCCAAGAAGGAGAAGGATCTGGGAGTACTGGTAACCGGGGAGATGAACCACTCTGCTCAGCGCAGGAAGGCAGCAGTGAAGGGTGCATAGCAAAGGAGATTAATTCTAGGAGTGGGGAGGTCATCTGGCTCCTGTACAGGTTCCTAGTGAGACCGCACCTAGAGTTCTGCGTGCAATACTGGAGCCCCTACTTGAAAAGGGACATCAAACTACTGGAGGGGGTACAGCACAGGGTAACAAAAATGATCCTGGGGTTGAGGACCAGGTGGGTTTTATAAAAAAACAGCAGGCCAGAGATGCAGTACAATGTACTGCTCTCATAATGGAGTACGCTACTAAACACAATATCCCTATGATCCTCCTTGGGCCTGATGCAGAAAAGGCCTTTGAAAGGGTCAATTGGGCCTTTCTGTGGTCCATCCTGGAACACTTTGGCCTACCACTGGCCTTTACTTGACAAATCATGCAGATATATGAATCTCCAAAAGCATATTTAAAATTGGATGGAGCTGTATCCAAACCCTTTCCCCTCACTAGAGGAACCCGTCAAGGGTGCCCCTTATCCCCCTTATTATTTGCCCTGTACCTAGAGCCCCTAGCCTTAGCTATTAGCAACTCACTTAATATAGAGGGCTC
Source organism: Neoceratodus forsteri (assembly GCA_016271365.2). NCBI lineage: Eukaryota > Metazoa > Chordata > Ceratodontiformes > Ceratodontidae > Neoceratodus > Neoceratodus forsteri. Next base: position 1,202,640,462 of record CM057449.1, read on the forward strand.
ACTGTAGGAGAAAAGAACCACAAAATTAACCTTTATGCGGATGATATATTACTTACGCTGACCTCCCCTGAATCAGTACTCGCAGTCCGGCTACTTTTACAGCAGTTTGGGTCACTGGCAGGCTATAAGATCAATAATACTAAAACAGAAGTCCTGACATGCTTCTTCCACCCTTCCCCTTCCCTTAAACAAAGCTTCCCTTTTAAATGGAGTAGAATCTCAATGAGATATTTGGGAATACAACTTCCATATAATCTAATGCACTTTGAAATGGTTAATTTCGAACCCATTACACAACAAATAACTAAAGATTTAGCAGGATGGACAGAACTCTCTCTGACTTTCCTTAATAGGATAGAAACTATACAGCAAAACATTCTCCCCTGTTTATTATTCTTTTTTCAGATACTCCCCATAACCTCGAATAATACTTATTTCCATTACTGGAATAAAGTCATCTCTCGATTTATTTGGAAAGGGAGACCTCCTAGAATTAAATTTTCAACCTTTCAGCTGCCTAAGTCAAAAGGTGGCCTGAATCTACCAGATTTAAGAACTTATGCTATAGCAACCCAACTACAGCTTCGACTAAATCATATTAACCCAGTATATAAAGCTCTGTGGAAGGAACTTGAACTAACAGTAATGAATAATCTGGATATACTCTCTCTTCTGTTTGGAAATTCACCACAATGTATCCCATTAACTCAATTCACTGAATTTATAGCAGAACCCTGCAAGACTTGGCTTGCTGTGTCAAATACAGTACTTTTATTCTCTGAAAAACTTTATTTCCAACCCTTAACTGCAGATCTGCATTTATTACCTAATCAAACAAAAGAAATAACTAAATCTTGGTCAACTCGACTCTGGTATGTGGGCAAGTTAGTTACCCCAACTGGGTTATCATCTTTTAGTCTCCTTCAAACTCCCACACTTCTCCATCCCCTACTACTCTAAGTTAACAAATTCATTACTTCCATTTGAGGATCACCTAGCTAAAATAACAGAATCTCCAACTTCCCTGATACTACTTATTAAGGCAGGCCTAGAGGGACAGAAACAATTACATTTAACTAGTCAACTATATAAAGCTCTTAAAGCTTATAAAGAGGACTCCACAGATCATATAAGGCGGGCATGTGCCCTAGAAATAACAGAAGACATAAATAGTGATCAGTGGCTAGCTAGCTCCTTCCTGGCTTTAAAAGTTTTAAATTCTTCCTACTGGCAGGAATTTGCCTGGAAATCTAGGATTTGTTTTTTCAGACCCCCAGCCGTAGTTGCTAAATACTGCGGTCCAGAACTGGGAGAATGCTGGAGAAAATGTGGTAACTGCCTGGCTAACATAACCCATGTACTTTGGGAATGCCCTAAATTGAGCCTCTACTGGACAGAGATCCTCTCGGAATTGAAAGATCTCTTTGATCGTCAAGGTCTTTTCACCCCCACATATGTTTTAACGGCTACCCCTCCACAAGGCATCAAGATCTCTAAGCCAATACTTAAAATAACTATGATCCTGATTCTAGCAGCCAAGAAGGCTATTACGAAGCCACGGCATACTGGGAGTGTTCCAACGAAAGAATGTTGGAGAGCCCTGACTTAGACATCTACAACTTAGATAGAATAATAGCAAACATAAACTCATGCACTAAATCCTTCCATACATTCTGGCATGCATGGGTGACCTATCAAGCCCTTGATTTCTCTGACTTTGTCCCATAACTAACTTCCTTTTAGACTCTCAAGGCTGTTGCTCATGCCCACACTCACTGAACGGCTCTCTCATGGGTAATATTTACCTTTACATAACCACATACCTCCTGCCCTCTCAAATTATATATTTACTAACCACTTCATATCTTCCTACCTGTTTTAATCACTGACTTAGATTTAATCTTGTATGTAACAAACCTTCTAATACCCCAGACTTTCTCTTATTATATATTTAACATGAGGCCGACAGTATTGTCTCACTAACCTGCTTTCTCTAAGGGAGGAATACCAACCAGACAGTATAACATTCTAGAAATTAAGACACAACTGTCACTGAGTTGTACAGGATAGATTTTATTTCTTCCCAAAACAGACATTACATGAGAATAATTTTGTTGTGGCTCTTAATTGTTTTTTCTCTATCTCTCTTAGCAACTGTCATATATGCTTGTAAACATACTTGACTTGGATATGAATGCATAAGGATTTATGATATTGAGAACACTTCGACTATGCACTTGAATGTACTTTGTACTTGGTCTCACAACCTACTGTGTAAATGCAAAAACTTAATAAAAAGGCAATTTAAAAAAAATAAATAAAAATGATCCTGGGGTTGGGGGAGAGACCATATGAGGAGAGACTGAGAGAGCTCAATATGTATACCCTGGAGGAAAGAAGGGAGAGAGGGGATATAATTGAGACCTTTAGGTACTTGAAGGGTTTGAACAAAGTAGACACCAGGTGTATGTTCAATCTGAAAGGTGGAAGGGATACCAGGGGACACTCTAGGAAGCTGGAAGGGGGCAGGTTCAAAAGAGAACTGAGGAGGCACTATTTCACAGAAAGGGTGGTGGCAGGCTGGAACGCTCTGCCAGAGGACGTTGTATCATTGCAGAGTGTTGGGGGGCTTCAAGAGGGGTTGGGATAGATTTAAAGGGAGGGTACAAATTGGGAGGGGGTGGGAGATGGGAGAGGGCATATGAGGGAGGGCGGCAGCTGCAGTCTAATGGACTGAAGTGCAGCACACATGAGCAGGCTAGATAGACCAAATGGCCTGTATCTGCTGGCAATTTTGTATGTTCGTATAAAGTTCAAAGAGTACAGCAGGCAATACATCAGTCATTACAATATATTGGCACCTTTAGTATGAAAGAAAATCCAAACATGATAGGAATGCAGAGTCCCATAAAATCCAGATGTCCTCAGAAATGGAAAACCAACAGTGAGACCATGCTTTGAGTTATTCAAATACACTGCATGGTGTGGTTCAATGTAAGGACGTCTGTGGAATTGAACTATACAAGTGCAAGTCTCTTGGACTTCAGGAGGGCAGATTTTATAAAGCTGGGTGAATGCCTCAGGAATGACCTGGCACGGAAGGATTGCCTGCGGTGGGGGTGAAGGAACAGTGGGTGAAGATAAAAGGGAGCACAGTAAAGGCAACAAGCCTGTGTGTCAAACAAGTGAGCAAAAGCAAGAGGAAAAACAGACCACTATGGTTCTCAAAAGAGGTAGCTGAAAAGGTAAAGGCTAAAAGGATATTATTCAGAAGGTGCAAGGAGACACAGAGGGAGGAGAGTAGGGAGGTGTATCAGGGGAAACAGAAGCAGGGAAAGCAGTATGGAGCAGAAAGGCACAAACTGAAGAGAGAATAGCCTACGAGGTAACGAATGGGGACAAGACATTTTTTTGGTATGTAAGTGAAAAGAGGAAGACCAGAGGCCAGATTTTCAGCCCTCCCAGGACTAAGTCCTACTCCACTGCGGCTGACATGGAATGAATTCTCTGCATCTGTGGACTTTACTATTTTCAGCCCAAACTCTGCACGGGCGACAGGTGCAGCTGTGGGAGATGTTATGCCTGGTCCCACCAGGTGTAACATTTTGGCACAGCTGTGCCAAATAAACAGCTGCAAGTTGCCAGAAATTGGTGAGCCAGTCGTAAACTGGATCCTACTTTGAAAATACAGCACATACAGGAAAAACTGTGGCTGCACAAGTGAAGCCCCACTTGCGACAGTTTTTCTCCCATACCTGCACTGACTTGGGGTGGGGGGACTGAAAATCTGGCCCCAGGAGTTGGATTGTAAGATTAAAATGGGAAGTGGGGACTGTGCAGAGGGGGACCAGGAAAAGGCAGACATCCTGAACAAATACTTTAGTTCAGTGTTCACAGAGGAAGAAGAAGGGGAGGGGCCACAAAAAAGCAACAGAAGCTTTGAAGGGAGGGTGGTAGACACTAGTCCATTTTTGGAGGTAAGAGTCCTGAACAGACTTGCTAATCTGAAGGTGGACAAAGCAGTGTGGCCAGGTGGAGTGCATCCATGGGTATTGAAGGAGCTCAGGGAAATACTGTCTCACCTCTAACAGTTTTATTTAACAGCTCACTGGAAACAAGAGAGGTTCTGGAGGACTAGAGGAGGGCAGATCTAGTCCCACTACATGAAAGTAGTAGCCGGGAGGAGGCTGGTAATTATAGGCCATTGAGCCTGACATTGGTGGTGGGAAAGTTAATGGAATCACTGCTGAAGGAAAGGATTGTGGAATATCTTGAATCCATTGGGTTACAAGACCTGAGGCAGCATGGTTTCACAGGGAGGAGATCATGAGAAATGAATCTGACAGATTTCTTTGAGTGGATGACCAAGGAGTTAAGTCATGGTGGAGTGGTGGATGTGGCCTACCTAGATTTCAGTAAGGTTTTAGACACCACTCCACATAGGAGACTAGTAAGCAAGCTGGGAAGCTTAAAAGTTGGTTCAAAGGTGGTAAACTGGATAAGAAATTTATTAGGGGATAGGAAACAGAGAGTGTTGGTAAATGTAGTTCACTCCAAGGAGTGGAGGGTGACCAGTGTGGTGCTGGGACCGTCTTTATAAGTGACATTGCAAAGGAACTGGAAGGGAAAGTCTGCCTCTTTGCGGATGCATACCTGCTAATATTTTGCAACCTGGTATTGTTCTGTTAATTTTAATTTATACTGGTTTTTGGTTTATGTTTAGACCATGGATCTTAATGGTTAAAACATATTTTTGGGATGTTATAAGAGACAGTAGACACCCAAATGGGTGCAAATGTCTCAAAATGATTTTATTCAAATGTATATGCAGTATAGCACAGTGGTTTAAGGCTCTGAGATGCAAATCTGGAGAGATGGGTTTGAATCCCACAGCCCCACTTGCATACTGTGTGACCCTAAGCAAGTCACTTAACTTTCCTGTGCTCCCAGGTCACACCTGTAAACAAATTTTCAGCTTAGTGTGCCACCCCTGGTTAAACAATTGAAAAAAAAGTGTAACAAAATTAAACAAGTATAAAAAAAAATATTTACAAGATGCATTGCAAAATTATAGATACAGTCATGAAATACTGCTGGCAGGGGGCTTTAATGTCAATTGGATATCTATTAATTCCTGACATTGCTAAAAAGATTTACAAATGAATTTAGGTATGGAGCAATGTACACCTGAACCTACTTGAATTAACTATGACACCCCAGCTCAGTCAACTAGAATTTATTTAATTTTCACAAATAGGCCAGATAATTACAAATTGAGTGTTTTTTTTTATTGGATTCTCTAAGTGACCACAAGTTTATCTATTGTATACGGGCAAAAAAGAACAATGTGTGGAAAATGAAACTATAGTCATGTATAAATCTTACAAAAATGTTGATTATATTTCATTTATACTAGATTTAGAAAGAACTGATTGGTCAAGGTTAGACTTGGAACCTACAAGTGATGATGCTTGGGCTTTGTTTTTTCAAGAATTTATGAAGGTATGCAATTTGCATGCAGTAAAAAAAAAAAAAAGTAGTAATTCATTTTTGTATACTTCAAAATTACGTCTTGCAAAAACAAGCTGATAAACTTGGGAGACATGTCAAAGAAAACTAATACTCAAAGGGATTGGTTAATTTATCACCAATCAAGGAATTTATATATGAAGACTATAAGGAAGGTGAAAGAAGATTACTATAAAAAAAACCTTTGATGATACTAGGAAACATCACTGAAAAAACTTTAGGAATGAAATGAATACAGTAAGTTGCTAAACAAACATGATTATGGTTTTCCAGAATTCTTTGATGTGCATGGACAACATATCCCTTTGGGTACCACAGCATTAGAAGAGTATAATACATTTTTCATTAATATGGATTGTGAGCAGCTAGTGAACAAAAATGGGCCAACTGTGAATGATTTTCTAATAGTGTACAAACTCAAATGTCTCTCATTAAATTTAATTTTATGCCTATTAAAGTAGAAGATTTAATGAGGGGAATTACTAAATCTGAATATGAAAAAGGCTACAGGTCATGATAGCATTCCATCAATAATGCTAAAGTATGCTCTCCCAGTGATAGCCTACCCATTAACTAAACTATTTAATTGGTCACTATTAAAAGGAGAATTTCCCATGGCATGGAAAACTACCAAGGTTACCCCTATATTTAAAACTGGTAAAATATCTGATATACATAACTATAGACCAATTCCACTCCTACCAATTGTATCTAAGATATTGGAGAAATGTGTGAGTAGTCAACTTAGATCATTTTTAGATGAAAATAATATCATGAAGGCATCCGAGTCACGATTTTACTTGATGGATGCACAGCACAATTTCTGCCTTAATTACGGTGGTTGATGATGTACTGTACAGGAGGCTCTAAATGGGCGATGTCAGTGGGGCCATCCATATAGACCGCTCCAAGGCCTTCGAAACTTTGGGTCATGACGTCCTTCTGTCAAAATTATGTTGGTTAAGTCTAGCTCCAACTGCTCAAAAGTGGTTTAAGGACTATCTAAAAGATAGACAAAAACTGGTATCTGTCAAAAATCATGAATCGAAAGTTGCTGAAATAAAATCAGGAGTCCCAAAGGACTCAATATTAAGTCCCTTACTTTTTAACCTATACATGAATGATTTCTCTCTCAATAATATAGAAATGCAGTTTCATCTTTACATGGATGACATGATTATCTATGCCTCTGGGTGTTCTCTAAAGTGGATAGAGTTACATTCACAATCTGCATTTATTAAGGTTTAAGGTTTCTTTTTACAGAATAAACTAGTACTTAATGAAAAAAATGTCAAACTATGGTATTCGGAGGAAATTTTTTTTTTAAATCTCTATTTATCCACCCCCATCTCTGCAGGCTCTACATCATTGGGAGCACCCATGAAGACTGTCCTCACTTCAGCCATCCTACCTGAGTCCTCTGGTCTATCCCCATGGAGCTGTGGTTCTTCCCCCCCCCGGATGGGGATGAGGTGGGGCGGGCTTACACCCAAACAATTCTGGTTTCGTTGGGGGCCACAGGACCAGGCAGGTAGGAGCAATTAGGGATCTGCTTCAGTGCTCTGTCTTCTTGGAGCCTGCAGAGTGATTTTCCCTTGTTCTTGGGGGAGTGGCACATACCCAGACACCATGGCATCACTGCCGATGTTGCCACTCCCCATCCCCTAGATGTCAGCTCTGCACTTGCTATGCCTCCAACTTCCACCAGAGGCCAGTCAAGCACCGAGCATGGACCCCCCTTCCCTCCAGGAGAGAAAAGCTGTCCCCGGATGCTCAATCCTCTCCCTCCCCTGCTGACTCTTGATGGCCCGGGCTCATTCCCAAACCCGGGTCACCAGCGTGGCGTGAGGTGTGGCTTCCAGAACCTCAACCCTCAGCACCACCGGGATAGCTCATTCAGAGGGAATTTTAATCAGAATGTCCTATCTGAGCTACTGTACTACAAAATAAAATTTTTGAAGCCATAAAATTGAAGCAGGTTAATTCCTATCGTTATTTGGGCTTATGGTCAGACATGGCCTGTAGTTGGAATAGTCATACTGAAAAACTAGTGGCAAATAAAAATTAAAAATTGAGTTTGCTATATATAGTAAAAAGGTGCCTTTCTATTGAGGCTAGGAAACACATTGTAAATACAATGATAATTCTAATTCTAGATTATGTAGATGTACTATTCTCTGTGGCATCGGGGAGGGAGCTGGTGAGGATAGATAGGCTGTACAATAGCAATAGCCTCTCCCACTTTATCCTTGATGCACCTAGGAGACAACACCATTGCCTCATGTATTCCGAACTTGGATGGTTACATTTATAGAAAGAAGGGAGTTTCACATAATCAAATATGTGTATCAATGTTTTGAAAAGAGAGTACCAAGATATATCTTACACAAACTGGAATTTAGAAATCTAAATGAAGGCTTAAGAGCTGCTCACAGTGTAGAATTTATCTTACCAAGAAAAAGAACAGACCTTGGGAGATGATCCTTTTTCCATCTTGGCCCCAAAATTTGAAATTCCATGCCCTTTTAATGGAGACAAGCTAAATGCCAAATATTGTTCAATAGAATCAAATGTTGTGTTTTGGATACTACAAAGTCCCCATTACAGTGTTGTCCTAATTTTGATGTCCCATAAATATTTGTTGGTACTGCAATAGGTGATAACTGACACACCAATTGTCATGACCTAGAATATGGTAGAACAATAGTATATCTTAAATGATAGTATAGCCTTAGGGACCTGTGCAATATAGTGTATGTTGTATTTTGTAATTTGCACTTCATTCTGCATTTCAAATTTGGAATTTGTATTACAATTATGTGTTATTTGCTATTTTGATTTTTAGTTTATTATTTGTATTATTTGATTTGTAACCTTGTATATTTTGTAATGTACTGGACCCCATTGGAAATGAGCATTGGCTTAATTGGGTTATCCACGTTCATGGAAATTTTACAAATGAATGAAATAAACTAATAGTACTAGTGTAATTAAACTACCATAATGTGTTACTACCTTACACTGAATACTGCACATTAAAAAAACTTGAATTTAATTTGGGGGTACACAAAAATTAGGAAAGGGCAATATGGATGTACTGTGAATTGCACATTGAGAGCCCTCTATGGACTTTACCTTTATTTTTTATTAATTTTACAATTTTTGGCCAGGAAAGAAACACTAAGCTGAGGCTTGTTTCCAGGTGCGTCCTGGGAGGGAAAGTAAAGAGCTGGTGACACGATCAGGTGAACTTTAACAAACCCAGCTTGTATTTAACATTAGTTCTGTATTTCTTATCCCTATTATTTGTTACTGAGGTTATTTGTATCAAAACAGGATTTCTGCTCCTAAACAGTTCATCTTTTCCTGCCGCTTTCTCCCTACCTGAAGTAATAGAGCACTGCTTGTAACATTACAGTTACTCCCATGGCAACAGACGGTGATGTCACAACAGAGGATTATGACTTGGAACAGGGAGTAAGATATAGAGGCAGATGAACTCAAAATAAACTCTAAGGGACAACTGTCATATATTCATATACATTTCCTTAGTAATAAATTATGGAGAGGAGAAATATATAAAATATTAAATGAAATGCAAGCAGAATTGTACCTAATTATTGTGTTTTTTAAAGTTTTCTTTGAGGTGTCAGTAGCTCTTTAATAAGAGACTCGGGCATGGTCACACAGTATGCAGATGGTGGATTTAGGATTCTAACAACAGTTTTCCAAGTTTGCAGCTCAGTTTTGGTGCATGAATAAGAAATGCACTTTAAGTAAAAGAGGGAGATTAGAGATAGGAAGAGTGAGAGATACAGCGAGCGAGAAAGAGAGGATTTGACTCTCTGAGAGGTAAAGTAATTTACTTAAAGCAGCATTGCAATGAAAAATGTTTTTCCAAAAAAAATCTAGCTTCAGCTACAGTTAGGAAAAATATTAGCATACCCATCAAATGTACTTGTCTAGGTACCTGCTAAGCTGCCTACCATGAGTCTTTTTTTAGTTTTTCAATGCTAACCCTTGCCAGGTCTACAATACTATGTCTATGCAAAATGTGGCGGCCATCTTTTTTTCTAGAGAACAAATTATACTAAAACATTCATAAAATTGTCAAATGTTGGTGGAATTAGAAAGTTGTACCACCAAATAAAACTGGAAGATGCCTAAAATCTTTTAAAGTGAAAAGAATGTACGATCAAATTTTTTGTCCAATTTCGTTGCACTGCTACTTTAAGGTCACATAATGAATATGTTAACTAGCAACAGTAAAATAGAAAGAATGTTTTTCTAAGTGGAGAATAAGTACAATGATTTCAAGAAACTCTGGACCCCTTGCTTCAAATAAAATAAAATACATTTTCAACGGAAGAAAAATTAAAACGTGTAGTTTTTTTTCTTAAAAAGAAGGCAATAGGAGCATATGATGAATGGGCATGGTTCTTACTATACTAGTGTTTTATCACTGGAAAAGCTATGTAAGAAATATGTGCCTCTTTTGGTTGCTAACAAACAAAAAAGTCACATAGGGCTCTGTTCACAAATGCCTACGCACAGCGTGCGGGCAGTGCATAGGCATTCCAGCATCCAAAGCCATGTGGTGATGCCCTACACCCCCAGCAGCACTTACAAATGGCATGAAAGCCCCTTGCATGAGGGATCCCTTTGCTGGCTGTGCGGCTTCATGCTGGGGGTGGGATGGGGGCATGACGGGGGTGCCCGCGCCGACGCGTATTCAAGGAGGCAAATATGTGCCGCACCAGCTAAAGATAGCTGTGCTGGGGGACCCTGCCATAACTGTCCTGCATGGTTACACACACCCTTAATTGACACCAGCTGGCTGTTTCAGACAGCAGGTCCCCTGCCGCACTGTTGCCCCAGCCCACTGTGCTGTTTGAGTTGGTTGGGGTGGATGTACGGGCAAATGCCCAGTGGAAGTACATCATGACTCATGAGGTATGCCCACTTCCAGTAGCCTGTGCCTGGCTGTGAAAAGGATCCATCATGGGAGCCAGGACAAGCATCCCATTGGATGCTGCCCTGTGTCTTGCACCCTGCCCTTGGGCTGCCACGTTCCCCAACTGTATGACTGCATGCTGGGTGGTGGGCCATGGACAGGTAGGCAGCAGTTATGAATGCTGACTGGTGCATGCCTGTGCTGTGGTGCAGTTCTGGGCGGGCAGGATACACGTGTTTCACGTGCAAGTCCTGCCCATTCCTAAAAAGAGCCCATCGTGAGTAAGGGGCTCTGTTAGGATGCAGACCTGGGTCTTCAGGTTCAGAGCTGTGGGCTCCATCCACTGGACTACATTGCCTCTTTATGAGGGTGTAAACATAGAAACATAGATATTGGCAGCAGATAAAGGCCTTGAGACCCATCTTGTCTGCACAAAGCCAGTCTAATAGTCATTTCTTCCCTCCCCCCAGCTACCCCTCACACACCTTTTCCATGCTTCTGTCCCAGACCCTTTTGAACCCTCCAACTCTTTTAGCACATACAACTTTTTCTGGAAGCTTGTTCCATTTATCCACTACCCTTTCTGTGAAATAGTACTTCCTGACTTGAAGGATCACTTCCTGATGTGACATAGTACTTTTTGTCAATCCTTGTATGACAGCAGTATTCACTTCTGCTCTTCTTTTTCTACTAGCAATCATTGTTTTCTCCTGACGTATTCATCATTGTTCAGGTGATGATGACCTCTCCTTTCAGCAGCGTGACTCCAGTTTGGCTGACTGAAAGTATAAAAGAGTTTTGTCACTGACACTTAATGGGGAGAGGACTCTACTGTGAATAGTGACATGATGCTGTTTGTAAGGCCTGTCCAGGATTGGCATAAGCACCCAGCACCAGAGCTAGGCCTTTTTACCAAGGCCCTCAGAGTCCTCCTCTCCCTTCTCTCTCAGGGGGCCAACCTAGGTTCTCTTTGGTTTCATGGTGCCTTCACCTGGGGGAATTAAAGAGTGCCCCAGGATGCACCTGGGCTCAGGGGCAACTCAGCAGGTGGTTCATGATGCAATTTTGGTTAGCAAAGCCGTTGGGGTAATTGTTGCTTTCAGAGAGAATCTGCACTGGCATCTGCAACTGCTGTGGCTGGGCACGCTTACTCAGCAGAGTGACTGGCTTTAATGTTATTCCCCATTAGCACCGCTCATTGCATAGTCACTGATACAATTTCAGCATTCTGTCTCCCAACATTATGGTGGCAAAACAGGGCACTTAGATGTAAACATGGGATGCACAACTAAATTTATTTACAGAAGCTTCAGTGCACACAGGCCTACACAGTACATTAGCACTATAGATGTTGCTACAGTACTGCTCCATCAGTGGTACACTGGGTCCCAAAAGAAACATACTTCATTTGTGTGGCCATCACGTCAAGTCTAATATTCATTGGTTACATCCAACAGTTTAAAGACCGATTCCTTTGCAATCAGCATGAGGGGCATACTCCCCAAGAGGTAAAAGATGATGGCCCCAATAGGGTGACTGTATTATATAATTTCACATACACATTGTACATAAACATTGCCACAGATAACCCCAGCACATTATATTTATATCTGGCAGTAGCCATCTGGGCAGAAATGGGTTAATCGTTTTAAATATACCTTCAACCTCCTTCCTGGAAGGGTGGAATGGGAGAGGACATCAGCATGATGATCTGAATCCAAGCACTCTCTGTTCCATCATTTCAATGCTTAAATGGCCTCCTGGGCAGGCCAGCCTGGTGGTGCAGAGGGCTGAGGCGCCAAGCCTCACCTGCTGCCATGCCAGTGACCCAGGGTTGGAGTGACTTTGATGCGTTGGGAGTTGATTGGGGAGAGGAGGATTGAGTGTCTCAAGGACTGCTCTCCTCCACGGAGGGAAGGGGATCAGTGGCCGGTGTTAGCCTGGCCCCTAGCGGAGATTGGGGGGGTGGCACACCGATGCTGCAGAATGGGGCTGAAGGCGGGACAGACGCTTGGCGTGCTGTGCATGGGAGCATGTGCAACACTGCTATTGGCATCATTACACCAGGGAGAAAATGGGGACATCCCAGTCGCGAATGATGACCAGTGGCCTCTGCAGGTTCTGCTCCCTGGCGACTCAGGTGCCTCCCGAATCTGGATCTGGTCTGGTGGGTCGAGAGGGACTTACCACCCCCAGCCATGGAGGGCAAGCCATGGAGAATACTGGGAGAAGGTAGGTCCTTGGGGATGCCAGGGTAACGGGGCTGGGAGGTTTGGTGGGAAGGAGGATTTGGCCAGGATGGGGGGAAAAACAAAGAAACTTAAAAAAAAAAAAAAAAAAAAAGGACTCCTGTGCACTTGGATGGGAAGCCCAGTAGATGGATGTCATCCACCACACCTCCTTGAGAGGGAACCAGCAAGAGGCCCCAACCATCCTGGTGATGGTCTTCACAGGTCTAGTCAAGTAATGGCCTCTGGAGTCTCTGCCCGGAGGGTACAGGTGCCATTGTCCATACTTAAGTCCCAATTGCCACACCCTGAGTCTGGCCAATCCCCTCCGGCCTGTTACAGTGAAAGCCTACCCTGGGTGAACCCTGTTGCTGGTGGTGTGGAACCCTCATCTCTCAGTGCACTCTTATCTTCCCCTTTTCCCTGGGGGAGGGCTTCTACCTGTGTTATATTAAAGGAGAAATCCTTAGACCATTAAGGAAAAACTTCAAATTTCTAGTAGGTCTGATGGTTCCATGAACTCAGATAGAATGAGAAGCTTAGAAAGACGATTGCAAGTGGCCAGCCCGGTAGCTCAACAGTAGCGCTACTGCTTCTGATGCCAGCAACTTGCATTCCGGAACAAGTGCAGTGAGTGTCCCAGGGACTACTGTCCTTCCTTGGGAAGGGTGGGCACACAGCTCCTGCTACTTGACTGCTGACAGAAGGAGACCAGTCAACAGCACAGACAAAGCAGACTAGGGAAGGGGCTGATGCTGGATACCTGGCATGTATCTGTGCCAATGCATGCATGCATGATTGTATCATTGCATGCTGGCACCCTGGGGAGAAACCTGGGGGTGGAGGACAAGTTGTGCTGACCCAGGTTGGCATCCCCTGCAGGATCTTGCATGAGAGACATGGCTAACCACCCACCTTGTTCTAGTCCTGATGAAGTGGTGGATAACTAGTGAGTCTGTGAGCAGGGCAGTGACATGGCTGGGGGTTACCAGCAGGCAGACTGGGGATGAGAAAGCTTGCTGAAAAGAATAGCTACAACAGTGTCGTCACTCTGATTTCCTTGGAAAAGATTAGATCATTTGTAAGTCTCGGTCTAAACCTTGCTGAGCTATGGTAGTAACCTGTTAAAAAAATGTTTGCTACAGCTAGCATTACCTCAGATTTCCTTGGACAATATGGATTTTGTTTCAGAGGAGAACTGAACCAGCAATCTATTAGTTTGTAGGACTGCACTTTTACCTTCCTTACTATTCAACCAGAGCTATTTACATCTGTACATCTGTGACCTAGATACTCCACTGTTTATCCCAGCTTTTCTGAGCTTTTACCATTGGTAGCCTCAGTTCTTCTGGGGTGGTTTTGTCTAAGTTATTTCAACTTTAGCAACTCCAGAAATCAGAGGGTCAGCCCAGGGAGAGGGGGGACTGAGAGTCTGATAGACTGCTTTCCTCTGGTGAGGGTGGGACACAACACCTGACACAAGTCTGGCTCCTAGTGGCAGCTGGGGGCATGGCAGCCAAGGACCACATCAGGGGGAGGAGGAGCAGTAGTCTTTGATGTCCATTGTACGGGAATCTGCACAGTGCCATCTTGGATGGCATTGCATGTCTGCTTCTTCTGGGGAGAAACTAGGATGAGAGAACATACAAGCTGGGCAGGGTGAAAGTTCCGACCCACTGCAGGCCTTCCACCAGGTGGTGTGGCATGCCTTGTGACTGAGGATACTTTGGGCTGCCCCCACCACGGGGGTGGGGTAATCTGTAAGGATGGAGGGGGCTGGACAGTAAGTCTGCAGGATGATGTGCAGATGAGGCTGTGATGGTTGGACTTGATAGGGCCAAGTTGGACAATAGATCACAGATTAACAAAAAAAAAATAAAACTATACCATCATCGGCTTTTAGCTTCTTCTCGCATACATTAAAACAAGAACTACAACACAAATTTAAAAGGATGAAAAATTAAAAACTTAAAAACATAAACAGTTTTTGCAGAAAAAGACCAATGGTCTATCCTGTCTGCCCTGTTTTACCTTATCCTGCCCTGAGACATACTGTTTAGACATGGGTTTTGCCCTCACCTTCCCCTCTTGCTCCCTGCCATACTGTTGCTTCCCTAAGTATCTGTTAAGCTACTATGTCTGTTACAGCTGTGCTTGAATCCATTGATGGTGCTTTGGACCCACCAACTCAGCAAACAAGCTCTTCCATAGCGCGACCACTGTCTCTGTAATGTACAACTTCCTCACATCCCTCCTGAATCAACCCCCATCAGCTTCTACTCATGGCTTCTTGGCATTGACCTGCCATTTCTGCTGAATAGTTCCTTGCAGTTTACCTTGTTCACTCTTCAGGAACAAGAGGCTGTGTATCATGTTGCCCCTCTCCATTCTGGCTTCCAATGAGTACATGTTCAGTGCCACCAAGGATCTGCCCTGCTGGTTCTGAATCATTTTTGTTACCCTGTACTGCACCATTTCCAACCTGTCTTTGTCTTTCTTAGGTGGTGATTCCAGAACTGGGCACAGTATTCCAGAAGTGGTCTCACAAGTGATCTCTAGAGAGGTAGTATTACCTGTTTCCTCCTGCTGTCAAAAAGCCTCCCATTACACCTCAACATTCTGATTGTCTTGCTGTAGGCTTTTTTGTAATGGCTAGTGTATTTTGGGGAGTTGCTTATGACTCCCAGGTCCCTTTTCTCTGAACTAGTGCCCAGCTTAACCCTCCCATCCAGTATTCTGTCCAGGGGTTCTAGTTCCCTACGTGCATCACCGTGCACTTTTTGGCATTGAATTTTAGCTGCCAAACCTTGGGCCACCTCTCCACGCTTTGCAGGTCCCTCTGCAACTCCTTTACTCCCCCTTTGCTGTTCACCCTGGCACAGTGCTTAGTGTCATGAGTAAAGAGACACATCTTGCCCTATATTCCTTCTCATATGTTGCTTATGTAAACCCCCTCTGAGAGCTTACTAGTTAATTTTGGTTGCTAATCACAGCTAGGCTGGTTGCTAGGTGTAGCTAGTCAGGAAGAGCTGTGGTGCCAGTAAGTCTGGGATGTGTGCTTGTCTGCTGACTGCACATGGGGCCGATTTCAGAGGGTCTAAATGGGAGAGAGATTATTTTTCTGGAGGATTCTGAGAGAGACCTTGGGTGAGAGAAATCGGTGGGGGGGGGGGTTCAACCTGCAAGTTTGTCCAATGGACCTTTATGTGGCTGGGATGGGCCGCTTGCCAGTCCGGCCCTCCACCCTTGAAGACCCGCAATGTGGAAAATGACGATTTGGATTTTTTAGTAAAGGGGAGCAATGGAGCAAAGCAGAAAGAGGAGCCATGGAGCAAAGAAATAGAGCAAAGCAGAAGGGAGCCTGTTGATGCATTTGTGAGCCGGAGCCTGGGGAGAAATGGAAAATGGAGGCCCGCCAAGTGAACTCTGGCACCTTGGTGGAGTAAACACTGATAGGGCCTAAATGCCCAAATAAAAGTATTGCCCATGGGTAGTTCAGCTGTTGAGTTTGAATGGTTTACTGTGGGTGGGCCTGCTATGGCAAATAGGGCATGTGGCATGGCTTGGAAGTGGCAGCCAAGCGGTGAGGGCATAACGGTGGCAGAGTTACCCCTTTCCCTGGGTTGGAGGCCACAGCAGAGTTGGGACCCATGGTGTGAGTGTCTTGTGGAGGCGGGGAAAGTACATTTGGGGGAGTGATGTTTGGGACCCCAGTTGGGTGGCAGTCCATTGGGTGATCTGTGTGGCACTGGCTCAAGTCTCCCTAGTAAGTCAGTTCAGAGGCTGGAATCGCTGCATGAGTGGAGTGTGGTGATTAGGACTGGGATCAGGTCCAGGGCAACCAAAACCCCAGAATAAGGCCCGGCCACCAGCCAGGGCATCAACGATTGGATGTCTGAAAGGGTTCTGGTGGTTCAGTTCTTGCTACAAGAACATCAAATGAAACATACTGAAATAAGACATTGAAGCAAAAGTGTATGCTCCATTAAGAAATAGCCCCGGGTGAAGAAGGTATAAGATCAGACTAGGGGAAATGAATCAAAGAGAGTGTAAAGGTTTGGGACAGTAGAAATTTTTCGTGCTGTCATAAGCCCAGAGGAAAAGTGTAGAAATGAAATTGCCTGAAGAAAGAGTAAAGGGAAAGGAAGGTAACTGCCAGAGAGAGAAGGCAAGGAAGGGGATATGAGTTGCTAGAGTATCAGTACCAAGCTACCTCAATCGGAAGCCTCTTTCGGCCCCAAAATTACTGCCAGGAATGTAGCCAGATCGGCTCAAGGGATACTGCATGACATAGTCAGTCTGTTAGCATGAGAGACTGCTGCAGGATTTAGGTGTCCACTTGAGGATGCCCCCACCGTATGTGTTACCCAAAGCTCCATGGAGTGACTGTTTTTGCTTTTTAACTGTTCATTAAATGGGATCCCCTGTTTTCTGCAGTTCTGGTGTTTGCCTCATTTATTGAAGAAGCTGTTTTGCTATTAAAAGCAGCTTGCCTCCACAGCAGCCTGTTTCAGTGTGTTACAGGGTTGATCCCAAAGAACCTGCGTACCATTGAGAAGGTAGTGAGAGGTCTGCCTGGTGAAGACTGTCGACAAAGGCCACCAGGGTGAAGATGGCAAGGTTAGGCAGGTGAAGATCTACGTCATCCCAGTATACCATCCCTTTATAGTCTGACTGCCAGGGAGCCCCCACGATAGAGGAAATCCATCAAAAAGCAACACCCGTGGGACTCAAGTACTGTTTACCCTGTTTCATTTTGGACTGTGTTTTCTTGGGTTGTGAAGTGCCCCCTTATAACCTAGGATATTTTATTAGCCTGTGGTGGAAATCGGTGTCAAGAAAGTAAAAAAAAAAATTAATCTCCTTATCTGATGCGCAGCAAAGTGGGTATCCAACAGTTACTGCACATGATAAAATCACAACCTGTCTTGAACAATGTTTAAAATCTTTTGTCTTCAACTCTAAACTACTTAACAACAAATATATTATGGCTTAGATTCCAGATATTAAAGTAAATAAGAGATAAGTCAGAAAATAGAATACAGTAAGAAATGTTTAAGGAAGGGCTCTGAGACCAATTGAACATAATGGAAAAGGCATTCATAAAACATGCAAATTCTTGTTACCTTTCAGTGCCTTAGAACTGTGCAAGTCTATTTTATTCTTGGGGGCCCCATATTGAAAGTTGGCTGTGCGCGCCATATAGACAGGAGCCCTACGTGGTAAAGAGCACACTTGTGGTTTGGGGGCAATATTCAAACAGTTAGCATGTTAGCTGAATATGGAGCTGTTTCAGTGCAGCACATAGTGACTGTGCACTGTGCTGACATAGACCCCAACTGGAAGTGGCCCACAGGAGCCCAACAGAGATAGTATGGCCAAAACAGGATAATGCCAAGGCTCCTGTTGGCCATATTTAGCCCTAAGAAGCTAATGAGCCCACTGGGCATGCAAAGCGCTATAGGTCACTTGCATACTCATTATGGACTGATTGGTATGCATTGGTCCCTAACCCCCCCCCAACTGCCCATTCTGACATTCAGATACAGTCCTTGGTAGTCTAGTGGTCCCCCTACCTCCCCCCAATCCTGGTCTGACAGTAGCAAACCCATTCCCTGGTGTCCAGTGGTCTCACCTATTGCCCATCCCATAATACAACCACAGTACCTGATGGCTAGTGGACCTCCCACCCCCCTGAAAGTACTTGTCGACCCCCTTCCCAACCCATACATTCAGACTCCTCCTCCTCCTCCTCCTCCTCCCTGTTCTCCCCTTGTCCTGGTTACTGATGCGATAATATGGTATTATAAATAGCAACCAGAACAGCCCTCTGCTCACCACCTTGGCTGGTCACCGTCTGAGTGGCAGAGAGCAGTTGCGCACTTACTTTAGAATAATTTCTATGGTGTGTATGTGATTGCTCTCTGCCAATCAGACAGTGGCTGGCCAAGGCTGTGAGCAGAGGACTTAGCTGGTTGTGATCTCTAATACCCTATTATGGTATTAGTGACCAGGGTGAGGTGGGTTGCAGGGGAGGGTCCTGAGAGGGGCATTGGTAGCACTTCCAGGGGTGGTGGTACACTAGACCACCGGGAATGTGGTTGCTTTACTGGATGGATGATGGCAGACCACTTGACACCAGGGAATGTGTTTGCTACTGGGACTGGGAGTAGGGAAATCACTAGGCTACCAGGGGCTGATTCTGAATTTCAGGAGTGGCAACTGGGGGTGAGGGGACCACTAGACTACTAGGACTGATTCTGAATCTTAGGACAGGCAGTCAGGGGTGGGGTGGGAGACCACTAGACTACCAGGGAATGGATATGTTTGACAGGATGGGTGATGAAGAGGGCACCTCTGCACAGGGAATAGTTTGGAGCATTAAACAGCACTCTAACATACACTGTTAAGAGCTGCAGAATCTTCTGAATATACTGCTGCACCCAGGATGCATGGGGGATCCCTCATTTGCATGAGTACAGTGGTATATTCTGAGCGGTCACACTTTCGGGTTGGTGCAGCTCAACTGGAGCCTTTGAATATGGTCCCTGCCCCATTGGCTTGCACTGTTCTTGGTTAGTGCCGCACTGTTTGAATATGGAGGCCATAGACTTTTCTCTTTTCAGCAATTTGCAATACATTTCTTACAGACAGCTGAACTATAAAATGCTTAGTTTAAATGTTTCCTTGCTAATCCCATCCTCCAATTATCTCACACTAAAAATCCACACATTTCGCAGTACAGTGTTTTTTTAGACATTCAAGGTTCACAAAACCTGAGAAAAGCTGGGAATACAAGGATTTCTGTGTGCCGAAAAAGTCTAAACATCAAGTTATAACCTCTGATAGATCTGAGAAATCCCCAGGATTCCTATGTATTCTAACTTTTTAACATTCTGCATAGGCACTTTATATACCCGGGGTTAACCCAGACAGAACTCTTGTTTACAGTACCACTTAACAATCACTTGAGGCCTAACTGAGTGGGTATTCTATAAGAAAACAGCTATAGTCTTTACTAATTACAGCCTTGATAGCCTATGGTGATTTATGTGCTTTTTATGGCTGGATGTAGTTTGATGAAATTAAACGCTTTAAAATCAAAACATTTACTCCTGCTAACTAGACCTAGACAAACATATAGAAAACAAAAATCATGAATTAGCATCAGGCTTCTATCTTCAGATTACTGCTGCAGCACGTTCCCTCACTGAATCAGTGGTCCTGGATAGAAACACAGAATCTGACGGCAGATGAAGACCGCTTGGCCCACCCAGTCTGCCCATTTCCTTACCTAATAGATAAGCTGCAGATCCTAGTTAACCAACAGCCTACTTCTTTCTACCCCAACCCCCTAGAATTGCCTTATGACTGTCCCATGCATTCTTGAAACCCACCACTGTGTTTGA
Organism: Neoceratodus forsteri; assembly: GCA_016271365.2. Taxonomy (NCBI): domain Eukaryota; kingdom Metazoa; phylum Chordata; order Ceratodontiformes; family Ceratodontidae; genus Neoceratodus; species Neoceratodus forsteri. The sequence continues at coordinate 1,202,660,582 of CM057449.1, forward strand.
CTCCACAACCTCCTCAAGAAGGCTGTTCCGTGCATCCACAACCCTTTCTGTGAAGAAATACTTCCTCACATTACCTCTGAGCCGTCCCCCCATAATCTTCAAATTGTGCCCCCTTGTTCTTGCACACCTCTTTTTCTGAAAGATGCTACCCTCTTGGACTCTGTTGATTCCCTTGAAGTGCTTGAACATTTCTATCATGTCTCCCCTCTCCTTCCTTTCCTCGAGGCTATACATATTAAGTTCAAGTCTCTCTTCATATGTCTTCTGGTGCAGACCCTGCACTATTTTAGTTGCCCTCCTCTGGACTGCCTCCATCCTGTCTATGTCTTGGTGGAGATTGGGTCTCCAGAACTGCACGCAGTACTCCAGATGGGGTCTCACCAGCTGTCTGTACAGAGGCAGAACAATTTCCTGTTTTCTATTGGTGTTGCCTCTCCCTATGCATCCCAGTATCCCTCCAGCCCTCCTTACTGCCCTCTCACATTGCTTGCCCACCTTTAGGTCATCTGCTATGACTACCCCCAGGTCCCTTTCCTTTTTTGTTGTTGTTAGTATCTCACCCCCCTCATTGTGTACTTTTTCCCTTGGGTTTTTATTTCCCAGGTGCATTACTTTGCACTTCTTAGCATTGAATCCAAGCTGCCATACATGTGACCATTCTTTCAGCCTTGCCAAGTCCCTTCTCCTCCTTTCCACCCCACCTTGTGTATCAACTCTGTTGCAGATCTTTGTGTCATCTGCAAAGAGACATACTTTTCCTTCCAATCCCTCTGTAATTACACTTATAAAGACATTAAAGAGGACCGGTCCTAGTACTGAACCCTGCAGTACCCCACTAGTAACCCCCCTTTCTTCAGTATGGACTCTGTTTACTATTACTCTCTGTGTCCTATTCTCCATCAAATTCTTTACCCAGGCTACCATCTTGGGACCCACTACCAGGCTGGCCAGCTTGTATATTGATCTTTTGTGTGGGACTGTGTCAAATGCCTTGCTAAAGTCTAGGTAGACCATGTCCATAGCCCCTTCTTGATCAATTACTTTGGTCACCCAGTCAAAGAAATCTATTAGATTCTTCTGACATGACCTTCCTGCTGTGAATCCATGCTGTATTGGGTCCTGCACCCCTCTGGCCTCTAGGTACTCAACAATTCTTTCCTTCAGAAGTGATTCCATCATTTTCCCAATCACTGAGGTTAAACTAACAGGTCTGTAGTTTCCTGCTTTTGCCCTGCTCCCACTTTTGTGAAGTGGAATAGCATCTGCTCTCTTCCAGTCTTCAGGTACCAACCCATCCTCCCATGATTTGTTAAAGAGCGTAGTAAGTGGTGTCACTAGTTCTAACCCTAGTTCTTTTAGAATTCTGGGATGAATCCCATCAGGCCCCATTGCTTTGTCCACCTTCAGTTTTAAGAGTTCTTTCAGAACCCTTTCTTCTGTGAATGGGCTGGTATCAACTTCTGTATCCAGAGTGTTTCTATTGTTTGGATTCAGTATTTCCCCCTCTTCATTTGTGAATACTGAGTAAAACATTTTTGTTTAGTATCTCTGCCTTTTCACAGTCACCCTCTGTCCACCACCCTCCCCTTTATTAAGCCTCACTATCCCTCCCTTGGTCTTCCTTCGCTCCCTGATATACCTATAAAAGGTTTTATCTCCCTTCTTAACTAAGTTGGCTATCTTTTCCTTGGTTTTGGCCTTTGCTGTTCTGACTGCCTTCCCTGCTTCCTTTTGCTTTAATTGATACAATTCTCTGTCCTGCTCCTTCTGTGATTCCTTGTACTTCCTGAATGCTTTCTTTTTCTCCCTAATCTTCCCTGCCACCTCCATTGAGAACCATAGTGGTTGCATCATAATATCACAGTAATGTGTCAGCAGAAAAAGACCATCCTGGCCCATCCAGTCTGCCCATCTCCCCTCTCCTCTACTTGTCACCGGCTCACAAGGAGCCTATCCTCTGTCCTCTAACCAACCACATGTCTATCCCATGCTCTCTTGAATCCCTCCACTGTTTTGACACCTACCACCTCCTCAGATAATCTGTTTCAGGGTTCAACCATCCTCTCAGTGAAATAACACCCCCTTACATTACCTTTAAATCTTCCTCCTTCCAATCTTAAAGTATGACCTCTTGTTTTAACTCCAGCTTTCCTTTTAGATAGCCTTCCTTCCCTCACTTTATTTATCCCCTTCACGTACTTGAATGTCTCTATCATGTACCCTCTCTCTCTCTTCTAAACTCCAATGGATACTGATTTAATTCTCTCAATATTGTATCATATGGTTTGCCTTGCATACCCTGCACCATCTTTGTTGCCCTTCTCTGAACCTTTTCTATTACAGCTATGCCCTTTCTTAAATGAGGCCTCCAGAACTGTACTCCATACTCCAGGTGCGGTATAACCATGGTCTTATATAATGGCATCAGCACCTCCCTCTTCCTACTAGTTATGCCCCTTCCAATGCACGCCATCATTCTATTACCGTTGCGAACCGCCTTACTGCATTGATCATTTACCTTAAGGTTTTTGTTATTGTAATCCCCAGATCCCTTTCCTGTTCCGTTTGCTTTTTTTTTTACTTTTTATTTATATTTTATACATATGCATAAAACATGTTGCCAGATCATGTAGAAACACCAGTGTCTTACATTAAACATTACCAAGGAAGTATGATTACATGCTACAGTTGGTACAGCATTTGGAGATGATAATTCAGGTACATTAAGAGTAAGTAAATAGCATGTGGAACCATATAAGCAGTCAACACCCAACATGAACATAATCCATAATAGGAAATCAGTGTGGTTTAGCCGACCTTCCCGGTCCTTTTGTTCAAATCTAAAACAATATTAAAGAAATTTCTATATTCCTGAGCCCCCTTATAGCCCTAGTATGTAAAGTAAAGGAATATACTGATGAAATTACTCCTAAACATTCAAATCTCCCAAAAATAAATTAAATGGGACAGAACAAAACATAGTGCCTCACTTACTTCAGTGCCAAAAATGAATGTTATAGAGCCAGAGATCAGCTCCTAAACACTTCACACACATATACAACGTTAAGTGAAGGCCTTAAACACAGAATTAATCTCTCTTGGGACTCAAGTTCCTTTAGTAAGACTTAACCTAATAGAATCAAGTAAATAATAAGCTGCATTCTATTATTTAACTACATCACAACATGCCCTCTGAGCCAAGGTATCTAAGTAAACTAAACTCTGAGATCTGTCGTAATATAAAACATGCCAGAGTAACTCCCCCAGTTGAATAGTCATTGTACAGTTCAAAGCCTGACCAGATTGTCCCATATTCTCTTATTAAATTAGAGGAGACAGATTAACAAGTAGGTAATATCCCCCAGGACTTAAGGTTGATAAAAATCAAAAGATAATGGCTGAAACCCCTTCCCTTCTGAGCCAAACTCAGAAGTAAAACTGTACACTAGTGGTAATATAAAAAGAAAAAGCAAAGGGGAAGAAATATTAGGCAAACCCAAACGACAGTCCCGAATTCAGAATGAAAGCCAGTGTTCACCAAACAGTCAATCCTCATCCAATTCTTCCTCAGATGGCCGTTCTTCGTGAATCCTCGGCATGGAAATCTTCTCTACACATGCCCCAGCCTTTTTAGGATCAGTAAAGCAATGCTGCTTGCATCCATCTGCAAAACAGAGGTGAACTGGAAAGCCATTGAATAGGAAATACCCAATTCCCTCAGCTTATGTTTCACGCCATCGAAAGCCTTACGGCGTATTTGAGTAGCATAAGCAAGATCCAGGAAAAACAGAACTCTATTTTCATCATAGTAGATCGGACTGTTGTTAAGGATTGCACCCAACACCAGATCTTGCTCTGCTGCCGAGGAAAGTGTAGCTAATATGGTGCAGGGGTTATCTGAATTGGAGAAAGGCCTGCGAGAGGTGATTCTGTATGCATGCAGAATAGTTATAGTAGTCAGGCCCGTTATTGTAGGAAGCCACTCACTCAGATATAGTAACAGGTTTTCACCCTCCGACCCTTCGGGAAGGCCTAAAATCCAGATATTGGCATCTCTAACTGAATTTTCGAGCTGCCCCACTCGACTTTTTAAGGCCACCTGTTCCTTAATGGAGGTGGCTGTTGCAGCTAAGGACTTCCCGGCTGTTGCCTCAGATTGCTTGATGGTCTCCCCCATGGTGTCCAATCTCATTTCCACCGCTTGAAATTTCAGCGAGAAAGAGTCCAATTTTTGATCAATTCCCTGAACCATTTCAGTAAGGGCATTTACTGCTAGTTGTAAAATTTTCAGGGAAGCTATAGATTGCTCCGTATTAACTGAAGCCGAAGCTCCATCTGCCGTGTCCAGTTGTTTGGTAGTCTGAGCCCGTGGTTGTAAAAAATCTTGCTTCATCGGCTTAGTTTTTCCCATTTTGGCTGAAATTTTAGTTCCACAGCAACAGAAGACACTATTTGAGACAGTGGTTGATATTGTAAAATGGAATTAGCACTAAAAATAGTATTTTTATTGTAAAAATATGGCTTTACTCAGGAGCTACAGAATTTTGCTGCTTCTGGCTGGACTGCTGGCTTCGCTCCCCTGTTCTGTTTCCTTTATCTGCTCTCCCCCCAGTGAGTACTTGGCCAGTCGATTTTTACACCCTATATGCATCACTGCACACTTCTTTGTTTTGAACTTCAGCTGCCATGTTTCTGACAATTTCTCTAGTATACTCAGATCCCTCCTCATGGCCTCAACCCCTCCTTCAATGTTGATCCTATTCCATAACTTTGTATCATCTGCAAACAGAAACATTTTCCCCTCAATTCCCTCTGATATATCACTAATATATATGTTAAAAAGGATTGGTCCTAGTACAGACCCTTGAGGAACCCTGCTTATAACCTTCTTTACCTCAGAATGTGCACCATTTACCACCACCCTCTGACTTCTATCCTTCAGCCAGTTTTCCACCCATCTAGTTATTTTCTATCCCACCCTCAGGCTCTCTGTCTTATTTACCAGTCTGCAGTGATGGACAGAGTCAAAGGCCTTACTGAAGTCCAGGTAGGCAACATCAACTGCCCTGCCTTGATCAACCACCTTCGTTACCCCATCAAAAAATTCTATCAGATTTCTTTGGCAAGATCTCTTTCTAGTTAATCCATGTTGCTTTTTATCTAATAGTTTGTTGTCCATTAAGTATCACTGTCACATGAGACAGGAGGCATTGTAGGACAAAGAAGAGCAATAAGCCATTCTAACATGGAGATCCCCAGAGGCCATAAAACTAGTAGGCACAGTTAGAAAAACTCCTAACAGCAGACAAAGAGAAGGACATACCAGGACTAAACACACAAATCAAAACACTCTGCACAATATAGGTTTTTGCAAATTTTGACTGTAATACTCCTTTAAGGGCCCAGGCCAGAGTCTTGCACATTACCTTCTTAGTGCCTAGAGGGCAGGATAAGGACAAATCAAAGTTAAGAGTAAACACCCAACTGCTTGCATAGGGCAGGGGTTACATGCTGATCACAGTGAACTTGTCATAGCAAAAAGCTCTTTGTATAAAGGTAATGCATCTGAATTTATTACTGTTTTAATTACATTATTAATAGTGAAATAACTCTTGATTTTTTTGAGGATGAGAAGTTGGAGACACCCATTGGTTCTGTTCTTTTTTTAAACATATTTTTATTCAGTTTCTGTACACATAGTCACATATAAAAACTTCCCTCAGAGGGGCTGTATAGTCTTCAGTGTGTTGAAAACTGAATTGCTATTTTACTGCCCCCAACATTGAAGATGCAGCATATGGGGGTATCTTACTTTGCATTTACTAAATAATAAATGTCCAGTGGAACACGCTCATGGGCTGTGGACAGTAGGTAGTAGTGATAAATCCTGAGAGACATAGTAACATTGTTGCCAAGCAGCCATTGTCCAGAGCAGTATCACAGGTATCATAGGTGTGTACAAGCTCATAGACTTTCATCCTTATTGCTTGCCTGCTATCAGTGGAAAGGTACATTTTTTTTGAGCTATTGAAGAATTTGTCCAGTCTTTTTTTGAAAGTATCCATAGACTGGCTTGTGACTATTTCTATTGGAAGTTTGTTCCATAGTGGAACCACTCTCTGACTAAACCAATGTTTCCATTTAAGCAGGTTCCATTTATTCAGAGTTAATTGCAATGGATGCCCTCTTGGCTCATATCTACAGTTTTTTAAAGACAGCCCCAATTCTTCCCATAGTGTATTGTCCGGCATTGCCCTGTATAGCATGCACATATCCCCTCTTGTGCATCTGTATTGTAGGGAAAAAAGATGAAGTCTGTCTAGTCTCTCTTCATACAGCATATTGTTTAGCCCCATAACAGATTTTGTAGCCCTTCTCTGAATGTTTTCCAGTTTAAGACTGTCCCCTTTCTTATAGGGTGCCCAAACCTGCACACAGTACTCCAGGACTGGTCTCACCAGGGCTCCATACATTGACATTAGAACCCTACTATCCCTGCTACCAATGTGTCTGAGTATACAGTTAAGGGTTTGGTTTGCATTTTTAGCTATTTTGTCACAATGTGCACTGAATTGTAAATCTTCACTTATTATGACTCCCAGATCCCTTTCTTCGGTTGTTTTCTCCAGTTTCTTATTCCCCATTTGGTAGCTAGTTTTTTTTATTTCGCCTCCCCATATGCATTACTGTACATTTACTCATGTTGAGCTCAAATTTGTTCCTGACTGTCCACCTGTAAATGTTGTCCAAAGCTTCTTGTAGTATCACACTATCAACTTCCGTGTTAATGATAGCTCCTACCCTACAGTCGTCAGCAAATTTTGTTAGCCACTATTTCCAAGTGGGCTGTCTACTACTACCTCCTTTAATGTGCTGCCCATATTTGTCAGTATAATATCTCGTGCGTTGCTTGCTCTAGTTTTTTCTTTAACAAGCTGCTCCAGTCCTTCCTGATCTAATACGTCCAACAAAAGTTTCTCAGTTCTTGTACTTCCCTATAATTCATCCCAGTTGATTCTGGGTAGATTAAAATCTCCCATAAGTATTATCCTATCAGTTGGATCTAAATTTGCTATCTGGTTAAGTATCAATGGATCAGTATCTATGGGTGTGGATGGGAGTCTATACAGTAATCCTAATTTGAGTTTTGCTGAAGCCTGTGGTAATAATTTTAGCCACATCATTTCTAAATTGTCTTCGTCCATTTGGATTTCCTCACATTTAATTGAATTATCTATATAAATAGCTTTACCGCCTCCTCTCCTGTGTTCCCTAGACTTATCAAATAGGCTGTACTCCAAGATGTTTTTTTCCCACTTATCATCCTTTTCCTACCATGTTTCAGTTATTAGCGTAACCTGGATGTCGTGAGTGATTAATAGCTGTTGAAACTCTTCAAATTTATTGGTCATACTCCTAGCATTTATAAGAATGCCTCTCCAACCATCATGATGGCCACTATGTGTCTCCTGGGACTTTATATCCATTTCGGTTCACTAGCCCCCCCCTGCCAGTTTAAATGAAATGTAATTACATAATTCATTTTTTTGCCCAAACATTCGGGCCCCCGCTTTATTTAAGTGTAGTCCATCCTGTTTGTAAACCAGTCTATTTCTGAAGGTGTTAGAATTATCATAAACCCAATGTTAGTTAATTTATAATAGGAACGTAGCCACATCTTCATTCTATCTATGGCTGCTTACCAGAGATAATTGTATCCCCCTCCTTTTCTCTTATCCTTCTAACAACGGTACCATAGTCATCTTGAATGTATTTATCCTCTCGCCTCCCCAGATCATTTATTCAGACGTGTAATATAATGATGGGTTTGTTCATGCCCTCCATTAGTACTTTTAACATATTCTCTATATTGGCTAACTGAACCCCCGGGAGTGTACTCACTGCTGCATGTGTTTTTCTCCCTTTGCAAACTAGTGTGTCTATGCCTCTATTGGTGGAATCCCCAATAATAAGGATATATCTTTCAAGCTCTCTCTCAGCCTCCCTTATAACTTGTTTTTTATTTAGGCCCAGTATATTTGTCATCCCCTTTATTGGTGATATGGTCATTTGAGCCCCCTCTGATATATTCTCTACTAGTACCCCTTTGTCTGTGGTGTTTTCCTGCTGTCTTCCAGCTGATTTTAGGTCCTTGGCCCTAGCATTGTTTATATCCTCCTTCTCTGTATCTTTATTTTCCAGACTTGGATTCAGTGTATCAAATCTATTATGCAGTTCAATTGGTGCACTTTTATATAGCTGCCCTCCCCTACACTTTCTGCTTTTGTTTGGAACCATCAATAATCTATGGTATGAGTTACCCGAAAAGATAGCAAACATGTTCTCAAGTATGAAAATTCGATTATCTCCTAATTTACATAAACTTTGTAACACTCACTGCATATATCAAACTGATAAGAAATGTGAGATCAACTTGGACCATTGACGTAGCTGGCATTTTGGGTGAACAGTAGTACTAAAAGTATCATGGTTAACTACATTGTCCATTTCTTTAATCCTAATATTCTGAGCTATGAAGCTGCTCTTAATTCCATCAGAGATATTGTCTAGTGGCCGCATAGTGTGTGTTAGTAAAATAGTTATTTTCCTACCTAGGGGAGGTCTAAGTGCAGGTTGCAAAAAAACAGAATTCTGGACTATAACAAGAGGGGTACAGTAAGGCTAACAGGGGAAGATATGGGATCAAAAAAGCTGGAGCAGGCATCAGGAAAGTGGGGAGGCACAAAGTTGGGGCAAAGGTGGAAGAATCAGGACGCGGGGGGGCAGTGAGGGTGGTCTGCTGTAATGGGTGTGGGGCTGCAATTTTCCTAGGTACAATGGGGAGAGCAGGAGGTTGTCAAGTATGTAGATAGCTTGGGAATCTTAGGTTTAAGATATGGAGGCTGAAATGGGAAGTGGGAAGGGGGTTGGAGAAGCAGGGAGGAAAGTCAGAGGTGGAAGGGTCAGGGGTTATCGCCTCCCAACAGCATGGTAAGTGTTCTCAGGGTAGAACCAAGGAGTACAACACGGGGTTCAGGGACATCCTCACTGTAGGGACCACTGGGTAATGGGGTGGAGAACTAGCAGGTGATGAAGGGTAGGGGGGGAAAATATATGAGGCAAGGAAGGTAGAAAAGGGAACAAGGTGAGAAATCAGAAATTAGTCCTATCAAGGGGGGGAGGGAGTGTACCTCAAACAGGTTTGCAATATTTGCAGGTGTGGTGGAGCGGGGAGAAGAGGAGGTCTCCAATGATCAGGGTGGTGTAGAAGCCAGTAACAGAGCCAAGGGAAACAGTGGGGCAAGAGGGAATGAGGAGTGGAGGATCAGAGGCAGTGGTGAAAGGGCAGGGGGATACATGGAGAAGAGGAGAGGCCTAGTCTGAGATGGGAGATCAGTGGGTGGGAGGCAGGGAAGGCACCGGGGTAGGCAAAGCTGGGCATGAGCAGAGGGGAAGGAGGGGCTGTGAGTAAGGGCAGTAATTGTGCTCTGTGAGGTACACAGCAAGGTAGGCAAAATGAGAAGGAAGGAAGGGAAGGGCGAGAGGGTCTTTATCCTGGGAGACTCAATACTGAAGGATGTGAGACGGGAGTGCAAGGGTGTGGGGAATAGTCATAGATGGGTAGAGTGTATGCCAGGCATGACGACAGGGAGGGTGTGACAGGAAGCTCCTGCCACTCCTGAGGACTGACCTTTTCTTAAATCTGTTGCAACAGTTCTTTTATTTCTTAGCCTACTCTATCCTTTACAAATTCTAGTCCATAAGGTTGGCCACCAATTGGCACCCTTCCCCTTTCTTGACTATGCTATAGTGTCCTCTTTAATTTTTTTTCCCCTCTCAGGTCCTCGTACAGGGAGGTTATTGTGGTGACCTCCAAGCTTATAAAGGAATAATGCCCGACAGGGTGGGTGTTATGCTGGGATAACATCCCACCTTGGGTGGTTGGACCCGAGGCCACGGCCGAGAGGGCTGCCCATTACCCATGGGATGTTATCCCAGCATAACACCCACCCTGGAGGGCATTATTCCTATTATACAATGGCTTGGGAGTCAGAGAAGAAAGAAAAAGATGAAAAGTTTATTTAAAAGTATATTTTTTGTGTTTTTGAAAAGCGTAGGTTTACTTTTTAAGAAATAGATCCTGTTTTCTTTTGGCCAGCAGGTGGAGCTCCTGTATGATAACTGTGGCTCTACACTGGTAAGTACTGACAAAACATTTTCGTGTTGTCTCCTGTCTTCGTGCCACCTGAAACTCAAATGATTCACTGCTCAGCCCCCATGCCTGTGTGTTTCTCTTTATTTGACCTGTATCGGCCTTTTGTTTCTGTTCTGTGGTTGACGGCAGTATTTACTTCCTGCTGCCGTACTGACACTGTTGACTTGTTTTTCGGGTTGCCGCCAAGTTGGGAACGGAGCGCTGATCCACGCGCACAGCGTCACCGGGTTTAAATTTAATTTCTGTTTTATGTTCTCCCGGTAGTTTTGTGGTAATTTATGATGTGTACCAGAACAAACCTATGGACAACATCGAAAGTGCTAGGTGCAAGGATCAATCGACGGAGGTGGGTTCTGGCACGCTTCTGTTACTTTGAGAAGCCGCTCATAAAGAAAAAAACCCGGTTTGTTTTATCAGTTTAAAGTTTTAATTGCAGCAAGTGAAGGGAGTTGTGCTGCATTTATGAAAAGCTCGCTGCTGACTACGGATAAATTTTAAAAGTGGCTAGCAGCATGAAATCAGTAGAGTGCACTGATTTTTTAAGTGGTTGGGTCATTTTCTGTACTGGGACTACAGCCGGGATGTTATGCTGGGATAACATCCCGGGTCCAGCCCCAGACTGACCAATCACAGTCCAGCATTATTTCTTGCCATTGTATAATGTAAAATAACAGGCTGTGTTCCCAATTGGATTTAGTGTGCAATGGCACTATGTCATAAAATACTTTAAAGTATATACATTATGTGTATAAAACCTGTAAATGTTGAAAATACCATGGCACTAGGTGTTTTTGATAAAGGTAAAACATTGCTAGTGGACTGTATGATAAAAATTAAGTTAGTTGTGCTATTTAAAATGCATGTAAATTGCTGTAAACTGAGCCAATCTGAAATGTCATGGTGATTTGCATATAATCCATGATGCTTTGCATTATAGAAGTATGTGTAATGTTGTGTTTCTTTGAAACCTAGCTTATTGCCAATGCCCTTTGGGGTAACCCTTGCTTCAGTGCTTCTGCACTGAAGTTCTTTGTCTTTAGCTTGTTTGTTTTTTTTATTTGAGCCCCACCACCCAAGTAAACAAGGCCCACATAGGGGAGGTTGAATCTCAACTGATAAGTTAGATGAGAGATCAGTGAGTCCGTAGGTGCTGACAAGTGCAGAGGAAGGACATGAATAGTCTGTTGCTGCAGTATTGAAGAAGGGATATGCCATTGCTGCAGGTTAGCTTCTGTATTTTGAATAAACATCACACACAGATTGTGTGTTGAACCTAAAGTTCAGTGTCTGGTACATCTGTTATCCCACAACCCCTCCACAAACTCTAGGACCTTTTATACCAAAGTGTTTAGAGCAGGATCAGGAGAAACCTCGCATTGTGGTGCATCTGGGTACCAATGATCCTGCAGGGTGTGAGATGGAGGTGATACAGCAGAGGCTTAAGGAGGTAGGGAAGATCTGTAGGGATGCAGGAAAATCAGTTTCTTTCTCTGAGGTACTTCCAGTCCCTAGAGCAAGTACTGCTAGGAAGCTGAGGATTGAGGAGCCCAACATGTGACTGAGGGGGTGGTGTTGGACTAATGGGTACGGGCTGGTGGGTGATTGGGGTAGAACATGGGAGATATGACCTATATGCACCAGACAGGCTGCACTTAAGTAAATTGAGCACAAAGATCCTGAAGGATAAATTAGAGGAATGTTTAACAGATAAAATTATTATGTCCTATTGTACCTGCACCTCTTTGTCCTATGCACTACCCACAATTGTCTATACAACTTTGTTTGATTCACTGAGGAACTGCTGTATTTGTGTATATCTCTGCACCTTGATTTTGTGACATGGAACATTTGTAAAAGTGCTCTCCAGCTCAAAGGTTATGTAATCTGAATCTGCAATAAATAAAATAAAATAAAGATGGGGGGGGAAGGGTATGCTTCATTCATAATCACCAGGAGAGGGGGGCCATCATGCCTCCCCCATAGTGGATTATCAGATGGAAGGGAGTTGAAACGTGAGAGGGAAGGGGGAAAGATCACAGAAGGGGAGGTGACATAGAGGGTCAACCAGAATGAAAGAGATGCAGGGGTCACGATGGAAGGTGGTGTTCTTGAATGCAAGGAGTCTGGCAAACAAAATGGCAGATCTTAAAGCACTGATGGAGGTAGGAGGGGGTGAATATAGTGACCATCACAGAGAGATGAGCAACCCAATACCATGACTGGGACCTTATAATCCATGGGTACAGATTGTTCTGTAAGGACAGGGAGAAGGGAAGGGGTGGTGGTGGAGCCTTATTCATAAGGGAAGGAATAATATGCACCAGGGAGGAGGAGTAGGAGGAGGAGGAGGAGGAGGGAAGGACAGAAGCCTTTTGGGTATTACTTCAGAACAGCAAAGGGAGAAGGATTCGATTTGGGGTGGTATATAGACCACCCTAACAGGATAGGGAGGCAGACAGAGAACTGGGGAGTCAGATCAGAAAGCTAGGAGGTAGACAAATCCTCGTCATAACTGGTGACTTCAACCCGCTTGGATTAGACTGGAGTACCCCGTTCACCTCCTGTGCCAGAGATCATATCCTTGTGGAAGCTTTCCAGGACTGTTTCCTGATTCAGGGTGTCACACAGTCAGCCAGAGATTGTGCCATACTGAATCTGGTGTTATCAGATGGTGAGCATGTCCAAGAAGTTGCTGAGAGGATCCCCTTGCGGGCAAGACCACCACACAGTTTGGTTTTACCTCAATATGGGTAAAGATACAGCTAAGACCAAGACAAAGGTGGTGGACTTCAAGAGGACAGACTTTAGAGGAATGGAGGATATTCGTGTAGGGGTCCTTGTGAAAATCAGGCTGGAGATGGCTGTGGAGCAGAAATGGTCTGTCATTAAATTGGGTCTGAATGAAGCTACAAACATCTGCATGAAGATCCAGAGTAAAAAGTCCAGGACCAAGAGACCAAGTTGGTTCAACAAGGACGTCACAGCGAAGGTGAGGGAGGACAGGGCTGCCTATAAGAAGTACAGGTGTACTATATGAAAGGAGGACAGGGAGGTTTACTCAGTGAAATTCTAAGAGGCAGGGAGAGTGGTCCAGGCAGCTAAAGCTGCAAAGGAACTAAGGCTAGCAGAGGGGATCAGAGAAGGGGAAAAGGACTTCTTCAAATATATAAAGGAGAGAAGAAGCAGGAAAGAGGGGATTGTTAGGATCAAGAAGGAGGGGGTAATGGGTGGAAAATAGGATCAGGCAGAGGCACTAAATGAGTACTTCAGCTCTGTATTCACTAAGGAAAAGGATGGACCTAAGTTAGGGGTAGGAAGGGGGGGTAACAGATGGGGTGATCAAGAATGACAGGGTCTTAAAGGGTCTCAGGCCCTTAGGGTGGACAAGGCATCTGGCCTGGATGGCATACACCCAAGGGTCCTGAGAGAGCTGGTGGAGGTACTGGCAGCCCTACTGGCAAATCTGTTTAACACCTCGCTAGAGACAGGGAGTGTGCCTCAAGACTGGAGAATGGTTTATGTGGTTCCACTCCTCAGAGTGGTCCAGAGATGAACCTGGTAACTACAGACTGGTCAACCTTACCTCCATTGTAGGTAAATTAATGGAGATCATTCTAAAAGAAAGGCTGGCAAACATTCTGGATGTTAACAGTCTCCAGGATGATAGGCAGCATGGGTTTGTCATGGGGAAATCCTGCTAGACGAACATGATAAAATGTTTTGACTGGGTCACAAGGTCATTGGTCAAGGGCCAGGCAGTGGATGTACCATACCTGGATTTCAATAACTGCATGGAAGGTTGCTTAGCAAACAATAACCTGGGAGCTGGTAATAAGCTGCTGAGGTGGATCAGGAACTGGCTGCAAGAAAGGAACCAGACAGTGATGGTGGGGGGTACTATCTAAGCCTAGACCTGTAACCAGTGGGGTCCCACAGTGTTCAGTGCTCAGTCCAGTGCTATTTAACATCTTTACTGGTGACAGTAGATGGGGTCAGAAGCAAAATCTGCCTTTTCGCAGATGATACTAAGCTCTGTGGGAGGGTAGACATGATTGGGGGGGACAGGAGCTCAGGGAGGATCTGGCCATGCTAGAGAAATGGTCTGGCACCTGGCAGTTGGGGTTCAGTGCCAAGAAATGCAAGGTCATGGACCTGGGAGCTAGCAACCCAGGGGCCAGCTACTGGTTGGGCGTACTGGTGTCCAGCTCAGAGAAGCAAAAGGACCTAGGGGTGATAGTCAGGGGAGACATGAAACACTGTACAGAGCTGTAGAATGGCAGCCAGAATAAATAAAATGCTGGGATGCATCCCCAGAGGAATCACCTCCAGGAGAGGAAATAATTCTGCCTTTATACAGGTCCATTGTTGAGATCGCATGTGGAGTACTGTGTGCAGTTCTGGTGCCCTTCTTTGAAGAATGACATCAAACTACTGGAGGGGGTCCAGCAAAGGACAACCAAGATGATCCAGGGCATGGGGGACAAACCATACGATGAGAGATTATGGGAGCTCAGTATATATTCCCTGGAAGACAGAAGGGAAAGGGGGGATATGATAGAAACCTTGAAGTACCTAAAGGGTATAAACAAGGCTGGAGCGGATGGTATTTTCAATTTAAAAAGGGAAGGGGCCACAATGGGGCACAGTCTGAAACTTGTAGGGGGTAGATTTAAAAAGGAAATGAGGAGGCACTTTTTCACAGAAAGGGTGATGTCAAAGTAGAATGAACTGCCAGAAGAGGTGGCATCATTGAAAACAGTGGGAAGGTTTAAATGGGGATGGGACAGGGTATGAAGGAGAGTGGCAATGGGAGGGAGGAAGGAAATGGGGGAAGAGAGAGTGGGGGAGAGTAACTTCAGAGGGCAAGGGTGGGAGGAACAGCTCCAGTAAAATAGACTGAGCTGCACACTCGAGCAAACTTGATAGACCACTAGGCCTGTTTCTGCTGCCAATTTTTGTATTTTCGTATGTTTGTTCACACATTCGAACATTAAACATTGTGAGGGGTCTGATTAAGAGTTTTAACTCCTTTTCATCAATGCAAAGGTTTTGGCACCATTTTACAGTTAAGATGGTTGATTTTTGCAGTCAAAGAAACATTTCAATAGTTAATATGATCCAAAGATGAAAGTTCCATCGGCATATTGATCAATAAAATCAGAGAAAACACTCACAGAAAATGTGCTTCCAAACTTGTATTTTAATGAACAAAGTTCAGTCTTTGTATAGCTGGTAAAAAAGGGCCACATTAAACAGATCCTTTCACTTAAAGGGGAACTACATGGCCCAGTGGCGCTGAGGGTTGAGGCGCTGTACATCACACCTCACGCCACATCGATGACACAAGTTTGGGAATGAGCTCCAGTGCCGGTGGTCGGCAGGGGAGGGAGAGGATCCAATATCCAGAGGACTGCTCTCCTCTCCCTGGGGAGGGCTCAGAACTTCTCCAGCGCAGTAGAGACCCCAGTGGAGACCAGGATTACTACTAGCGCAGGAGCACATTGTGTGGGAGGAGCGCGGTGGATGTCTATGGGCAGTTGTGCTGATGTCATTGCACTGCTGCACTCCAGGGGGAAAGAAAAAGAGAAAACCTCAGCCCTGAGGATAGGCAAAGGCACCTCCTGTCCTTCTACCACACTCTCATCGTCAGGCTCACCATCCAGGGCCCCCCCCCCCTGACTGCAGCCCGGCGCATTAGATTTCTGATAGATGCCAGGGCATAAGACGGTCCCACCTCAGGGGGCTCAGAGCCAGGGGATCCGCTGGGCTGGAGTGGCCTGGATTTGTTGGCTTCAGATAGGGAGCTAGAGCCAAGGTCACAGGGGTAGCTGGAGAGAGTTCCTCGGCTGCCCAGAGAATAAAGAAAATCTTCAAAAAAAATAAATAAAGGGGAACTACAGCCAAAATTTACAAAAAGATGTGTGCAGAGTGTTTTGATTTCTGTGTGTAGCCCGAGAGCCTCCTTTCCTTTTTTACTGTGAAGATTTTTTCTAAATGTACCTGCTTGTCTTATGGCCCCCCGAAGAACTCTATAATTGTATCTTTTATTGCATTTCCATTTGCCAGTATGCCTCCTCTTCCTTGTGACAGTGATATTTCAGAGACCTCTGATTCAGTGAATTCTGACATAGCCTATTCTTTTAAGCACCTCTTCTTGTCCAATGAGCATGAATAAAGGCTACATTCACAGTCTGGCAAACACCTGAGAGATAATTGGGTGGGCTAGTCTTTAAATAGCTGCCGAATGGTATTTTCTTAGGAGCTGGCAGTTTCTGGCAAGTAATTGCCTGCCTGAGGACCTCCAATTGCCTGCCTGCAGACCTCCATAAGACCAAAACAGAATTAGTTTTTGTCCAGGGGTTATTTAGTATTTTACTTTAGTAGAACTGCGATCTCACTTCCTTATTGCCAGATAGTCGCTGAGCGCTTGCCACAGCCCACCATAAATAGCATTATACAGTAATGCTACTGGGGGCAGCAGCAGCCTTTAGATGAACTCCCTTAACATGTACAAATGCCTGTAATAAATGCAGGTTTTATGTAAAGGCTGCCACTGCTCCTGATAGCCATATAATGCTATTTATAGTCCTGACTGAGTCACCTGTACCCATCATGACTATCCTAGGTGAATCACTAGATGTGGTTGATCAATTCAAATATCTGGGTGTTTCAATAGGCAGCAAACTTTCTTTCAGTGCGCACACTGACTACCTTTCTAGTAAGTTGAAGGAAAGACTCAGCTTTTTCTTCAGGAATGGAGTGCTCTTTTCCCCTGACATTAGACGTAGACTAGTACAGGCCATATTCCTGCCACTCCTAGACTATGGTGACATCATCTACAACTGTGCCGCTGCTTCCAACCTTCGCAAGCTCAATATACTGTTCCATCAGGCTCTGTGCTTCATTACTAAAGCACCTTTCAGGACGCACCACTGTGACTTATATAAAGAAGTCAGCAGGCAACCCTTCGCCACCCGGCGGCTACTCCATTTAGGTACCTGAACCCTCAAAAGTCTACTAAACAAATTAATGACATATATCTCCTCTCTTGTTAATATTTGCCACTGCTCCTACTCCCTTAGGAAATCTGCCTACATCCTCCTCGACATACCCCGGACATGTACCTCCCTTGGCAAGAGTGTCATTAGCTATGCCATCCCATCAGCGTGGAATCTCATCCAGACATCACTCAGGCTGACCAGCGTTGTCTCATTAAATTTCTTCAGAGCCCTGACCTACAAATTCTTCCCAGTAGTCTGTCACTGCCATAGGTCCTAGCATATCATGCCAGTCTCTTGCCACTGCTATCAAGTGAGTACCCTCTGACTTCTCATATCCTTCTCCCTAGTCTCCCTATCCACCCTGGTCCCTGTCCTCCCTAGTCCATCCTCACCCTTATGCCCAGGACTCCATCTATATCCTCCATTCCTGATCCCTGCCCAACTCCCTTCCTTACTCTTTTGTCCTCTTGCAGCTTCTTACACTTATCCCTTGCCCCCTCGGTCGGACTCCTTCCTCATCAGAAGTAATGTATTTCTCCTTACCCCCTTCCTTCCTTCTTGCACTCTCAGCCATCTTGGGAATCTGACAGCAAGCATATAAGTTCCTACTGATACTACTTTTTGTTCTCCCTCTTAATATGAATTGGTTCCTGTATGCTTCACTATTGGTTTTCTTTTCATTGACCCAGTATGTATTTCGTACCAATTATTGTTACCTTATGGTATGTCACTGCTGCTTACCTCGGCACCGGATTCCGATCTGCTTTATTGTTGTTTTTACTCACCATATATGCACTTTTTTCCTACCAGTTATTGTACCTGTATGCAGTGTCATCACTTTTATTGTACAGTGTTGTTTAACGTTGTCCTTATAGGACCTCCTTGAAAATGAGTGTGCTCAATGGAGTCTTCCTGTCAATGAACTTAAACTTAACTTAAACGTTCCTACTTTGCATCATTAAAATGTGGTTTTGTGGGCAGAGTTGTGGCAAGCACTCGGTGGTTATCTGCCAATAAGCAAGTGAGATTACAGTTCTACTAAGGAAAAATAATAACCCCTGGATAAAAAATTCTGTTTTGACCTTATTTAGGCCCAGGGGCAGACATCTACTTGCCATAAGCTGCCTTTCCTTAAAGTGTCAGTTGCTTTTTAAGGAAAGAGATAGAGTCTCCACAAATTATAGCATTGATCACCTGGGGGGATTTGTGTGCTTAGCTATGGCTATGTATGTTATCATGAAAAGAAAAGCTTTAAAAATAAAACGTTTAGTCTTTCTGGCTAAACCTAGGCATACATGCAGAAAAAAAGAGATCGGATTATAAAAAGTTATCTATTTGAGGCCAGAACAACAGGCTGTTAACAGCACGATGCTGTTGCAGAACAATAAGCCAGTGCTAACTAAACCATTGGTCTCTCAAGTATCATGGTCTCATTGGACAGGAAGCAGTGTGGGAAAAAGTTGGTAATAAAATGTACTGGCATGGAGATCTGCAGGGGTCATAAAACAAGCAGGAATATTCAGAAAAACATCCTACTTGCAAACAAAGGAAATGATAAACTAGGACTAAACACACAAATCAAAATGCACTGCACAACATTCTTTTTTTGTTGTTTTTACTATAGTCCTTGAACTAGACACTGTATGTACTATACTTATGACTACCTGAAATGGAAAATCAAAGGATTCGTTCACATCTCTGGCTCTGTCTACTGCCTATGCTGCCAGTGCTTTCTCCATGTCTTCCAGTTTCTGGATCCACTGCTCATGCTGTCTCCTTCTCTTTCAGTTTCAGGATCTACAGACTGGTATCTTTAGGGTCTGCAAAAAATAAACACTCTCTCCTCAAGCAGTTTGTAACTTCACTAGAAGCAACATATTGTGCTCGATACCCTGCTCCCTGAGTGTACAGTCGATTCCATCAAATTTCTTCTACTCTGCCGCATTGCATAATTAACATCTAGAAAGATCTCAATGTTGACACCATCCATGGAACACTCCCTCTTACTCCTTGCAAGTTGTAGTACCCAATCCCGCAACTGGACTCCAGGCATCACGACTAGCATGGTATGGGGGATATCAGAGGTCTGAGTGTGCCTTGGGGTGATACGATATGCCTTTTTCACTGCAAGTGGTTCACCCTTGGGAACCGGGTCCAATATTTCTGGCAGCTAGTTGATCACAAAAAAGATATGGGGAGTTCCCTACCACCTCCTCAGGCAGAATGATAATTCTTTGGGGGTACTGGGGAAAACCAGACTGCCAGTCTGGACTGGACCAGATCATTAAAAACTGGACTGGATTAGCCGCCCTGGGGGCGCAAGTTCTGCAAATTTTGGTGGTCTGACCAGTGTGACCAGACTGGATGGTCTGGCTTTAACCAATCTAGCCTGGTCCAGTTCTGGTGGTGTAATTTTCACTAAGTCCCATCTTTAGGTTTTAGTTTCTGGCCTGGTTTTAATGTTCAAGTCAAACTCTGAGGTGTATGTTTTAATATGATTAGCAGAACTGTGGATTGCCTCACTTTTCTCGTCAATACTGCGGAATCTGTTGTCAGGGAGGCTATCTCCTTTATTTAATTTTCCATGCTGGATAAGGGGACTGTCATTCACATCTAGTATTTTGGCCATGGCTGCTATATGTTAGCACTCTTGTCCTCTTTGAGTACCCTGCCAGGATCACCCCCTGCTCCAAACCCACCAACCTGTTCCAACTGCTTCCTGCTTTCTCCCTTCTGTTTTGATTGACCTGTACCTCTTTGTGGTCTTTACATCCACACAGTCAGGTATAGTCAGAAGTTATACTTTAGCTGTAGATATTGTTTAATAAGGCAATAAGACTGTTTCATACACAAAAATGAAAGTTTTTCCAGCAGTTCCTAAGAAACATGCCCCACCCTCTCAATTGCTTAGCCATGCACCCCCAGAGTGTTGTTCTATACAGTATTAATAAAAAAAATCTAGAAATGATTACCTGATAGCTATACCAGCTTTAGTGTTTCTTTAAGACAGCAATACTACCTTTGATAACAAATAAAAATTATTGAGTTTGCAGTTAGAACAAACAAAAATGAGGACTTCTGGTGATGTCACCATCCTAATGACAATTTAATCCAGGAGCTCCGATCCAGCATTTCTGGTCTAAGTCAGTCCTGGTACGTAAACCGAGATTCTCTACCAAACAAACACTTAGTAACAGATCTCATCATGTTGAAGAGACAGTGATTGAAATATTTTTCGGCCACTGCTAGTCTGAAGGTGCTGAAATCACTTTTACCTAATCAGCAGTGAAGACAGTGCAGCTCAGCTTCCTACGCTTCCACCTCCTCTCCTCTGACCAGTGATCTGGATGAAGAGGAAGACTTCATTATCCCCTCCAAATGGCTCTGTTTGCAACTCTGGAGTGTATAGGTGGCACGCTGTACAGACTGGTAACTATGGTATCAGATGACAGACGTGATCTCTGCATAGTGGAAAAATGGTCCGGCACCATAGAAACCTGTCTCCCACACTATATACACACTGTGGATGTGTATAGTTCAGCCCTATTAGCTTTACAGCAAGAACAGCTAGATCTGGAGCAAAGCATTCAGGAGTTGGAAAATAGGCACAGACACAACAACATCAGGCTTTATGGCTTTCCAGAAAAAACTGAGGCCAGCGACATGCTTCACTTCATAGATGACCTACTGAAAGAAATCCTGGGTCTGCCACTGGATAATCCCCTCAATACCATTCCAGGGCATCAGACACTGGGAGCACCACCGAAGGATGTTAACCCTCATCCCCACTCCATAATAATGGCGTTTCTGGACTATCGCATCAATGGTGATATTTTGCAAACAGCCTGGGCCAAAAAGGAGGTATACTTTGGAGACCACAGTTTGTACTTTGACCATGATTTTGACCCCTCCACACAATGGTGGAGACAGATCCTGATGGTGTAAAGGTCCTGCAAGCAGAAAGGGATAGTAGTGTGCCTCGAATATCCAGCCTGCCTGGAAGTGCAAACTTTGGATGGTATCAAGTGCTTTTCTGAACTCAGTGAAGTGGAGGACTATCTAAAAGTTGAAGGAATACACCGTGAGGAGCTTCAGAAAAAGTTCAGGCTACAGGAGGTTCAAAAGAGGGCATGACAACAGTGTCACCCACCCAGTAAGAACATGGCTAAATCTTCTAATAAACTTTGGACTCCACTGCAGCACATGCTAAGAACAGCCAGACTGCCCTACTGTGAATCACACCTTGACTGCCAGCACATCGCATTCCTCAGCAGCCCCAGTGACTGACTCAGATGATACAGCTCTCTTTCTGTTATTCCGGCTCAACCTGTGTATTTGGCACAAAAGTGATATCATTGGGAAAGACTTTATCTTTCGTTTTCTTGAGCTTCACTTTACATCTGGATTGACACAGGTGAGTGGTGTGAGGTGCCTGGTGATGGGGGGAGGATCGGGGTGCAGGGCAAGGGGGGAGACTTTCTGAGGCATGGAGTTTCAGGGGACGGGTTTCCTCCCTGCGGGAGCACAACTCTGTCCACTGTATGGATTGAACCTTAGCACAGCAGGTGGGGGGGGGCATAAATGAGATGGGATGAGTTTCACTGAGTATGATAGAGGCTTCCTGCATGGTCAGTAATCAGTCGGGTAGCAGCTGTGACTGACCACCCAGTTTATTTCGACCAGAAGTGGCACGTCTATGTTTCGGAAGCAATAATAGGGTGATGTAAGAGATCTATTGGGCACTTTGTGCTCTACTTGGTTGAGACAGGGGGCCTCTCAGGTCACCTGGCTCAACGGAAGGAAGGGAGGGAGGAATTAGTGGAGGTTTCCAGACTGCACAGCCACCCGAGGGCTAATCATTAAGCAGTGAGGACACAGATAAAGTGTTTTTGTCCTCTCCTTCCCTGTCCCTGATATATATTTTTTTATTTTATTTTAGTTTTTGTTGACCGGGTAAGTGAACTAGACAAATCCTGCCTATTTTCAGGCACGACCCGGAGGAGGGGGATACAGATGAATGCCAACTGACCTTGAACCAGATTAAGCTGTTGGTGGTATTTTTAGTGAATCCTGAAGCCTTGTCACTATCTCCCCAGTTAAATTGGCTGGACAGGGGGTCTGAGAACATTTTGGAATATTTTCCATGAGTCATGAGACAGGCTCACAGATTGCTCAGAGACCTTTTGTTACAACAATGATCTGTTGCGGTGGATGTGGCAGGCTGTCATGGGGGGGGGGGCTTTCTTCTCCTGGCTCACCTGAGCAAATGAATGCAGGAAAACCTGTATGGTATTTTAAAGGAATAATGCATGACTGGGTGTGTGTAGTGCTGGGATAACATCATGCCTCGGGTGGTTGGGCCCAAGGCTGCAGGCTGAGCGTGCCCAACACCTGAGAAGTGACGTTATCCCAACACAACACCCTGGGGTGCATTATTCCTATTATACACTGGTTCTTGTGTAAAACAAAAATTGAAAAAGTTGAAAACATACATTTAACAATATATCTTTTGGTGTTTTTTCAATGGGCAGGTATATCTTTTAAAAAAAATAGTGCTGATTGACTGTTTTGGCTTGAGTGTTTTGGCCAGTAGGTGGAGCTGCTGTGGTGTTACTGTGGCTCTGTGGTCCTGTTTTCTTATCCTTGCTTTTGTGGGCACTTGTTGTTTTGTGCTCTAGTCTGTTTTTGCACCTCCACTGCTCCATGTTAAGATCGCAGTTTCAGTTTGCATCTTTCTTTGTTAGTTTTCATTAGAAAATGGGGAAAATCCATTCCTTAATCTGATTGGCTGAGCCACTCATTTAGGTGAGCATCTATCAGACAACAATGCCCACCTAAAATGAGTGCCAGTCCAGGATGCCCCACCACCCAAAAATATCCCACAGCCACATACATCACACAGCTCACCTCGAACACTCGAGATGGGAACCAAGCAGCATGCCACAGGAGATTCATGACGTCCAGCAGCACTCACAAACGGACCGTAGCTAAACAGGAAAACACCTCAATTTAAACTAAATGTTGAGCTTGTCACTGCCAAAGGGCTTAAAAAAATGCTAAGAGACATCGAAGAAAACCACCTGAGACCACCACCAGCTAAAAATGGAAAACGGAGGTTAAAAGAACAACAAAGAGACTTCACTGGTCCTTTCCTGATTCTCCCGATCTCCTTAATTGAAAAAGCGTACCCCAGATAAGTTACTAACCCCCTTCAATGCTGCACAGGAAAACTATGAAAAAAACAAACAAAAACAAAACAGAACTACCTGTTTTACAGGCTTCTGTCTGTGTTTCCTGCAAGGTTGCTACTTGCTACAAGTCTCTAGCTTTTCAGCTCCCAGTCTTGTTCGTCCCCCATCACCAGCTCCACACGCAACTGCCTTGCCCGATCATGAAACACTGCTTGTTGTGATAGTTTCCTAATTTCACTTTTAAAACCCAGCATGAGTGTAATGGGGCTGGGGGACACTCTATACAAAATAGAGGGGCAAGGATTAAAGACCAGACAAATACTGCTACAGGCAAAACTTAATGGTGACAGTGCCCTCTACTGCCAGTACCACCATTGTGCAGTGCAGGGACTACTTTACACACACCAGTTTTCTTAATTTTTTTTATTAATTTTATTTTACACTTTTTAATTTTTTATAAACATTTTAATGAAATCACCCCAAGATCATTTTCGAAGTGCAATAATACCCTCCAGGGTGGGCAGTATGGGCTATACCCACCCTTCCAGGGGCTATAAGGCCCTCCACCTGTGGAATCTGGCCTCATTACACCCCTGGGTGGGTGGGTATAGCCCACTACCGCCCACCCTGTTGGGTATTATTGCTTGCTTAGCTGCCCCCGTCTCTGTGTTAAGATTGGGGTTTCAGTTTGGCTCTGTCATTTTCCCGGTACAGTTGGCGTGAGTTTTATACCGGGAGAAGAAATACAATACTACAGAAACTGTAAGTATGTAAAGCACAGTGTGCTTTTAAACAGATGCGCTGACTGACCACATGGAGTCTGTCTGGGGTGGCTGGGGAGAACTGATGGTGGAAGTGGGTAGTAGTGAAACTGAACTCAGTGAGGTTTCTTGCGACCATCCATTTTTATGAGTGCGGTTTTTGTGTTCCCACCCTGACATTCTTGGTGTGATTGCTTCTCCCAGTACAGTTCTACTGTGTTTGTAGTAATACCAGGAGAAGAAATTTAAATGAATACCGATACCATAAGTTTAATAGAAGTGCTGCGTCATGTGCTGTCTTTGGTCCGGGAGATGACTGGGGGCTGGTGAAGGAGATCATGGGAAAGACCACTTAAATGTACCTTGCTGCCGATAGGATGAACACATTAAATGTATCCAGGGTGTTTTGGCTATTTTTTGTGGCACTGGGAGGGATTTACTTAAAAAGAAAAAGGAACAAAATGGAACAAGTGCCAGGATATACCACAACAAGCAGGCGAGTTGGACCTGGGCTGTGGAACCATTTTAACATTTTATGCTTGGCTCTTTCAAAGCACTAGAGCTGAGAGAGAACTGAAATGCTGTTTCAGATTATAGCTTTCTTTTAGTTAAAAGATGTTTGTGTCCAATGTGGGGTAGAATGTTTTTGTGATTCTGTGTTGTTGTGGCTGCTGTATTTTGGGGCGTGCCGTTGCTGAACAAGCGAGGAGTGCAGAATCCAGTGTTGGGAATGGCTGTGGAATGATTTTTTTTAAACATTAAATGCAGTCATGAGTGTGCTGGGACTAGATCCATGATGTTATGCTCAGATAACATCATGGGTCCATCCCAGATGGACCAATCAGAGCCCAGCATTATTTCTTGCCATTGTATAATAAAGGAATAATGCACAACAGGGTGTGTGTCATGCTGAGATAACATCACGTCTCAGGTTGTTGGGCACGAGGCCACAGGCTGAGTGTATCCAGTACCTAAGAAGTGATATTATCCCAACACAGCACACACCCTGGAGTGCATTATTCCTATTATACAATGGCTCGTTTGTGTGAAAAGCATAAAAAAGATAAAAAAATAGATTTAAAAGTAGTTTTTTGTAGTCTTTTTAATGGGTAGGTATACATTGGAAAAATAGTGTGAAATTACTGTTTTGTCCTGCAGTTGCAGCTGCTGCTCCAAAACTTGTTCCTCAGTGTCACAGTGTCTGCCTTTAGGTTTGTGTCTCTTTGGTTTGTCTCCTTTCCTCTGACTGGCTTTTCATTAATGTAACCCCCCCCCCTTCCTGCCCCGTCTAGGGGCATACGTTTTACTCGTAGTTTTTCTAGGCAGGAGGAAGGGAGCATTCAAAAGTGCTAACATTCGAGACCTTTTGCACACCACTGAAACAGAGAAAACAGATATTCTCCTACCTGCTTACTGTCTTCAAGCTGTGCACTTTACCTCCTCAATCTCATCATCTGATCTCCTCCCCGAGCTGACCACCAGACTGAGACCTCCCTCTTCTCCTATTGCGGTCTCATGGAAGCTCTTGCAGCTCAACCAGGATGGATTCTGCCCCAGGAATGTAACTCGTGACAAACTAATCAGACTGCAAATACGAGGGGAAAAAGGATTTCATTTTATTAACCTCCCCCCTACAGTCAAATAAGGCACAAATCACTGTTTCTCCCCAACTGGCCTTTATTTTCACCTGCATGGCAAATGATTCCAGCAATACAGGGGTCACCATTCCTCTTTCACCATTCTTCTCTAGAAAATAAATAATCAGCTCCATGGGGCTACAACTCTGTACACTTCGGGCTGGACATAATAAACAACAGAACCACTGATTTAGCAGACACTGGAAGGATTCTCTTTTCCTACCGCTTCCACTCTCAGGTGATCTACCCAAGGCCCTGGAACACAGATCGCTGCAACCTCCTGGCATATAAAAGATCTGGTAAGCCAACCTTCCTTTTCTTTCCTTTAACAGGTCCCTTTTACTCTGTCACTGGTCATCCTCCCTTTCACTGGCATGGAAAAGTTAGCTGCCCTCCCCACCTGATCCCTGGGCGTTGGCCCAAGCCACAAGGGCATCCGGGAATTTTCCTGATGACCCAGGCCCGACTCACCTTCCAAATAGCTGGCACTGATGTACAGGGCTGAGGCCACTCCTCCTTTAATCACTCACCTCCGCCTCAGCACTGCATGGCCCCCAACTCACTCTGGGGTTTTCTGCTGTTACCTACTTCCTACGGTGAGTACCTGCCAGGCCCACATCCCTGCTACAGTTCCTGGGCTTGAGTTAAGCTCCAGCATGGGGACTACCCTCCAAGGTCTACCAATTCATTGGTGAGCAATCTGCCTGGACTTTATAGACTGGCGCCCCAGGACCTGTCCCTCCAAACAGGCCCCACATATGGGTGAAGGGCTCTCTGGCTTCCTCAACCCCCAGGCTGCCCTGCCACACTGGGAATGAGAAGAACCTCTGTCACTGGTTCCTCTCCTGACAGGGCCATGCCACAGCCCTCCCAGCCCTGGTGACCTGGGTATACACCAACAGGCTTCCTAGGGGCTCCTACATTTCTTTCAACTAGGCTTACTAAAGCCCCCTAATGCCCTAGCCCCCCACGATGCAGGACCTGGCTACCTGTGTCCCCAGTGAAGCTCCATACCCCCACTCCTCATCGGCCATGGTGCATAAAACCATCCTGACTGCACTCCACTTGTGGGGGTTCCCCGCTGGCCCTCCTGGACCACCGAGCTCCCTCACTTGTCCACCTATTCTGGTCCTGATACTACTCTTCCAGCCTCCCCTTTCCAGCCTCAGGCCTAATGCGCGGGCTGGAAAAGGCCCCGCTACTTCCTCTCAGTCCCTTTTTATACCCTTTTTCTACTCTTTGCTGCCACCTTGAGGCATTCAGAGTAATATCCCTAGAGCACTAAACCAATTTCCTAGCCGGGGGTGTAGGAGGGAAAGGATGCCTAAAAGTGGGAATATAAGCTTTGCATTTGCAGGGGGCTTACACTCTTCCCCCACCCAGGAAATCATTCCCTCCTGGGAATGATTGCAAGGGTCCAGTGATGGTCCTCTCCCATCAGGCTCAGTATTGACATTCCTCAACATTCTGGTACCAAACACACCATGCCTGGTCACCAGGCACCACCCAACCTGCCTACCTAGCCCAAACTATATCCTAAAAACTAATTCCAGCTGGCCTGGTGGTGCTGAAGGTTGATGCGCTGGAAGGCACATCTCAAGCCATGCCGGCAACCCGGGTTCGGGATCGAGCCCGGGCCATCGGGGGTTGGCAGGGGAGGGAGAGGATTGAGCATCCAGAGGACAGCTCTCCTCTCCTGGGAGGGAAGGGGGGTATGCACTCGGCACTTGACTGGACTCTGGTGGAGGCCAGTGGCATGGCAAGCACAGTGCACACATAGAAGGTTGGGGGAGAGGCAGTGCCGGCAATGATGCCTTGGCGTAGGGTGCAGAGGTGAGTCTGGGTAGGGCAAGCGAGGCAGGAGGATGACTCCTTGGTGATCCCGAAGGGTCGGATCTGCAGGATGTAGGGGGGGACAAAAAGTGATTTAAAAAAAATAAAATAAAATAATTCCTAAACCCTAGCTGGGCCAGGAGATAAATCTAAAGAGCTAGTCACAACCATCATTATTTCTTTTTTTAAACAGTAATAGCAATCACTTTTCATAATGATTAGGCATTTCAACAGATTTTCCTTAAGCTTTTGCTAAACATTATTAATGAGGTAGAACTGTTCAGACATTCCCCTAAATACCTCCCACCAAAATTTTAAAATAAGTTTTCCTGTGTACAACCCCCGCAAACCACTCACTCACATATGCACACAAGCTTTCTCTCACCAATCTCTCGAAACATACAGTACTTTATCATGATCATAAAACAGTAACCATAAAACCTCTTTTTTCCAATTTTAAGAACCCAATTAGAAAACTGAATCAGTCACCATATCTGCTCCATAGAGCAATTGTCCTGGCTCAGTCCACAAGTCTCAGACCAAGAGGCCTAGGTTGCAGGCCCTCTTCCTCGAGGGAAATAATAAGCTGGTTCCGGCTTAGTGGTCACCTCTCCAAAACAATCTTGGTCCAAAATGTAATACTTGATTGAGTCCCAGTTAAGTCCTGGACCACGGCGAACTATTTGAAAATGGTTAGTCCTGACCAAGTCCCTGTGTGGCATATCGACCATGCCTGCTGGAATAACTGTTAAGGTGGGACACTTCCTCTTCCTGAATGGTTCTTCAACCTCTCCAGCTGCTCCTTGAAAATCCAGTCCTCCCACATCTCTTCAATAATATCCCAAATTCTTTCTGGCACATAAGGATAGTTCAGATTGGGATATTCTACCCGCAGCCTCTTGCAAACCCACCTTTCAGCCTGACTCCACTCAAGTAGGTCCCTCACGCTCGTTCTCCTGGCTTGTCCCATTGGTAGCCATATCCCGTTGATATTTTAGGTTCTCCGGGTTATTTGGGTTTAACCCATCCATCCAAGTCCGGAAGGTCTTGGCCCAGACCAGGAGCTGTGGGGTGGTATCACCAAAAGTAATAACTGGGCGATAGTAGGGCCTAAGGATTGCCCTAACCACCATGTGGTCCTGGAACTTGAACTGGCTGCCAACATATTTTTCCTCATCCAGCTCCCTTAGGTCTTGTGGTTCACTAACCCTTCCTCCAGCTGACACTGGTGCAGGGTCAGACTCGGGGCCGCTCTCTATGGGTCTGGTTTTACTCCTGGCACCTGAGATAGGCTCCGATTTACTGGATAAAGCCTGTGGACTCCCACCGGACAGGAGCCGTGGTGAGGGTCCCACGGGTCCTGGAGGATCCCCAACCAGTTGTCTGAGGCCTCTGCCCCTCCCTCTGCCAGTGGGATAGCCGGTAGCCAATGGAGGCGAGCTGGGCAGACAGCTGTGTTCCCTCGGTGGTGGCACTCTCTGTAAAAAGTTGTACCCATGCTCGTCTGCACATTTTAGAAATGACCCCTTTCCTTGTTTTTTTCAGGAAAAAAATGGACCCCTTTAATACAAAAACAAGGAGTCAGTTATGGTCTCCAACCCCCCTTTTCGCTTCAAGCGAGGAACCAACCATGGGAACCAACGTGGTAATGGGTTTGCATCATATGTACACATAATGTTGTTAAACAGTAATAACTGTATGTAAAAGCTTGTTTACATGTTTAGAATGTATGCTTTCTTAAAGTTGTTTACAGTGCTTTCAGGTAATTTAAATAAGTCAGGTGCAGGGGGAGGGTCCAAGGTCCTGCTTTGAAGGAGAACCCATAGCTGTCTTTTTAGACCTTTCTACTCCTCAACTGGAAGTCATGTCCTGACAGTAGGATAGCAACATGTATAGTCACAATGGAACTCTAGCACTGTTCATTCATACATGTGTTCCTGAACCTACCTCGCTATATTATCTCGGCATGGGTGTGAGGGTCATAGGGAGGGATCGGGTCATTCAGTCAACACCAGTCAGTGTAAAAAAGGGTGCTGTCTCCAGCTGCACAGTAATACCCACATCTTTTGAGTTAAAAATGTAGTTAGTTATTTATTTAGTTATTCTAAATATTTTACCAGGACACTGAGCTGCAAACAGATTGTTTACAGGTCTGTTCCGGAGGGGTGCCATCATGGGATGCATGTGAATATGGCAATACCACCACAGTACCATTATTAAAATATAAAAGCAATTTATCCTTATAGTGCAAGAGAAAAAAAAGACACTGAATAGTTTCCCAAAAGTACAGGTTTCCACAATATTCAACTCATGATGCCTTCCCAGTTAAAAAGTGTAAATAAATAAAAGGGGTCTTTGTGCCATAAATATATACATTTGTTTCACAATATTTACTGCTTGCAACCACAGTGTATGACAGGTACAAAGAAAGCTTCACATATTTTTGTAGCAACCACTGCCAGTCATCCGTCTGTGACAAGAATGTCTTTGTATTCTGCAAATCTTTACTAAAGACAAGAATTAAGACCCCAGCACAGATACGGGATTGGGACACCATGTCCTGGGGAGTGCGTTTAAAACAGGGTTTGTATGTCACATGCGAGAATCTCATCTCTGCCTACTCCACATGTGTGAGCCCTACTCATAGTAACATGGCACTCCAAACAGTGGGCCCTCTTTCAGTACTTACTCTGCAGTTCACACACATTGGCCCTATTCTCAGTACTAACCCCGGGTACTAACATAGCACTCCACCCGGGCTCTGGCGGCTCACCTGAGAGTTCTGTCCCAGGCAAAAACCCTGGGCTACTCACCAATGCCAGAGCTTTGTTGGATTTATTTCTCTTCCCCACCATCAGTCAAGCGCTCCTTCTCTGCTTATACTCCCCTTCCTGTCGTAGCACGCTCCTATAAGCATCACAGAGCTGAATACCCTCAGAGGACTTACTTGCCCTCCCAGCTAACAAGATGGCTGGGTAAGCACCTCCTACTCAAGGAAGGCAGACCAACTGAGGGGAGTACCTCCAGTCAGTAATGGGGTGAGAAGCCGGACACTCCCATGTTAACATGATGACAATGGAGATACCACCTACTCACCCATGCCTGATTCTCCAGAACCCTTCCTTCAACATCCTCCCTCTACAGCTGGGGATATTTCCAGCATCATTCCAGGGAACAGAACTGTCAAACCCGGGTGTCAAACACAGAAACAATGGAGCAGAGGTCCTTGCACAGTTTTAACAACATGTAACTGGCTTGTTTTTTCATGGCAAACAATTCAAATAGACACTGTATGGTACTAGTCATTTCTCATATATACCCAGCATAAAAGCCATAAGAACAGAACTGCCCCCTTCCCCCCACAATTAAAATCACAGGGTAAAATCCACACCCGGAATCCACGGCAAAAATCATCCATTTCCTGAGGCCTGGACCTGAGATCTGAGGGGTGAAGCTCGGGGTGAAGCTGCAAGAGTATTGGCCAGAGTATTGGTGGCCTGGATTGGTGTCACGGCTTGGCTGTTTCCTGGGGCTGTTTCTTGAACTTCCGCTTGGGCTGTTTTTTCCTCCTGGTTCTTCCTCCTGAGTTCTTCCTCCAGTTTCTTTGGGGGGCTCTCTCCTGCTCAGGAGACCAGGTTGGAAGACAACCAGGAAAGACAAGGAGACCGGGCCCGACACTGGGCAAGGTGGAGGGCAATCGGGGGGGATGAGAGATGAAAGGAGAGACGACTGGGCAGCTTGAGCAGCACCGGACTGGGAGCAGCAGCATGGCCATGAGCAAGGCAGACAGCCCGGGCAGACGGCTATCCTCCCACTCTTCTGATGATGCTGGGGGACGTGAGGACAGATGTGAGGTGACAAGGGTCAAGTGACATCCCCCCCCAGTTGCACATGTGCACAAGCTTGAGCACAAGATCCACCACAGCCACTGGGAAACTCGAGCAGGGGCACTAAAATAAGGGCCCGAAAAAGGGGCTACACTGGGGGCAACAGATCACATTTTCCAACCCCACTGGACCCCGGACACCCCCCCTAATCTGCACAATCATGGAGAAACATTACTCAGACAAGTCCAAAAAATACCCCTATTTAAAAATTACGCGGAGGCAAGCATCTGCGCCTGCACTTTAAAAAACACCCCTTTGCAGCGATTTTGCAGACGCGGATGCATACCTCAGTACAAAGAAAATGCCACCAGCGGGTGTGCTCCCCATCACCTTTGTCCCTTTCTGGTGCACCTGCACTCCCTTTCTCAACAGCCTCCACTATCACATCTGGGGATTCACTTTGGGTTTCCTCCACCTGGACCTTGGTGCTCTCTCCCAGGGACAGTCTCTCATACACCCTCTGAATCTCCACTGGCTGGTGACCACAGTATGAATAAGCTGGTGGTGGAACTGGGAGCATACATCCCTCTACATGGTACTGGTGGAATGAAACTTTGCTTTGGCTGCAGTGTGTGAGGGTTTTGGGTTAAAGTAGTTTAAATCCGATTGGAAATGCGGCTTTCACTTTAGCTGGGACCAGGGACCAGTGACGCTGATGGCAGGGATGGCTGTGGACTGATTTTTGTTTTACATTTATTGCGGTCATGAATGCACTAGCACTAGATCTGTGATGTTATGCCAAGATAACATGATGGATCCTGTCCCAGACCGACCAATCAGAGACCAACATTCTTTCTTGCCATTGTATAATATTTCATTTAGTCACCAGGTTTGGCCACCGGCCATCCCTGCCTCCTTTCCTCAGGCTCTAAGATCTCTTCTTTTTTTTTGATTTACAGTTTTCCCTCCTGCCTCCCTGGCTGGCCCTCTTTCCTGCTGAACCTCCCAGACCTGTCACCCTGGCTTTTCCTAGGACTTACTTCTCCCTTCTCCCTCACAACTTGCCCTCTGCGGCAGGATGGCGAGGAGTCCCTCGACCCACTGTGGTCTGGATCTGAAGTCGGGAGGAGCATGAGTCACCATGTGCAGGGCCTGTGGAGCTGGTAATCATCCTGCCAGTCAAGGCATTTTTCCAGTCTTTTGTTTTGCCCATGATCTGCTGCTCTATCCTTCCCCACAAAGACGCCGGTGTTTGGGACTATGTACCCGACGTGAACGTGTGGAAGCACGTTCATGTGATATGCAACATGTAACATCCCTTCCCTTCTATGTCCCACACACCCTGCCACACACACACCTGTAGGTGGCAGTGCTGCAGCAGAATGCAGCCCCCCTCGGAGAAGGAGAGCATCCTGTGGGATGCTTGGTCCCCTCCCCCCAGGATGGCCCCAATGATCCAGGCTCCAAATCCGGATTGCTGGCATTGCGAGCAGTAGCTCTACTTGTGTGCCGAGGGCTGGTGCTCTAAGATCTCTTCTTACTCTCGGGCACTGCACCTCTCTATTCCAAATAACTGAGTTTATAACTGAGAAGTCTGCTTTGGGGGTCCCCTATATGACCCTCTATATTTCAGCATTTATCATCCTGACCCACTAACACAGGGGAAGGGCTTAATTACTTCCCTGATTTGCAGTGAAATGAAAACTTGACCACATCTAACCTACCCTCTGGATGCTTGCAGACATTTGGTGCAGCACCAGAAATAGGACCCCTCTTGCAGAGTTTCTAGCCACTCCCCACTCCCACAAATTAGTAAACTGGGGCTGCTCGGGTATTTCACCTTGAAGCACAAGTTGACTTTACTTTCTTTTAACTGTAGACCTGTGTTTTGTATTTTATAGTTCTACTGGTTCATTTGTACCTATGTTTTATGCCTGCTGCATAAGGTTACCTGAGCACCGGTCTGTTCCATATATCACCACGGTTTACTCCTTACAAACTGGCTACTTTTATGGCAGACTTGACCTTGGTATCTTACAATATTACGGGATTAAACAATCCAATCAAAAGGTCTAGGGTGCTGGGGGAACTGCAGAAACAGGGGGCAAGGATAGCTTTCTTCCAGGAGACTCGCCTCACAGCATTGGCGCATTTCAAATTGAGATGCGCATGAGTGGGGGAGGTCCATGCCTCACACTTCGAGGTACATAGGAGGGGCACTGTAATTCTAATGCATACGAATCTACCCTTTCAAACCAAGAGAATGGAGATGACTAGAGAGGAACGGTATGTCAGGTTATGGGGAGACTATAGGAGTCTTTTATTTTTTTTTATTTAATTTTACAATTTTTGGCCAGGAAAGGCACATTAAACTGAGGCTTGTTTCCAGGTGCATGCTCATAGTCAAACAATCTGCAAGTGGCTGTGGGATTCAAACCCAGTTCTCCAGGTCTGCAGTTCAGTGATTTTAACCACTATTCTATACTACCTCCCCTCTAAGTGTTTATGCTCTGAATGAGGAGTCACAAAGGGGCCCTGTTCTTAAAAAAGTTATTTTGGAGACTGTCACAGATGCTACTAGTCTGGTAATAATAGGTGGTAGCTTTAATACAGTCCTTAACCCTACCCTGGATGAATCAGGCTCCCAGGTGACTTCCCAGTCTACTGGGGAGAGTGATTTCTGAGCTTGGTCTGATGGACATTTGGCACTTTACTAACCCAGGGGTCCAAGATTATTCTGTGTATCCCCCACAGCATTCCAAATACTCCAGAAACAACCACTTTTTTATTCCATTTCATTGTGCCTCTGCAGCTCAGAAGTGCTCTATTGCCAGTATTACAAGCTCTGGTCATGCCCCTCTGTTCACATTTTTCCAATACCTAAAACAACCAATTGGAAACTATGGACAGGATTTTCAACAGGTGGACACAGCACATGCATCTGTATTTTAGACGTGGGCTGAATCCACACATATGTGTCCAGATGTAGGCATCCTATTCATATACCTCTGGATGCGTTTGCGACAATTCATGCAGTTTACTGCAATTTCTGCTGCAACTGTAGGACTCGTGTCCATTTTTCTGCTGCAACTGTGGAATTCCTTCCTGGGAGTTAGACCTTTTCCTGGTATGACTTCTCAGGGAGGATTTTGTACTTGCATCTGAAAAACGGATGCAAATCTGTATAAATACTACCCTAAATGCCAGCTTATTGAATGCTGATGAGTTTAAAGGGCTGGGGCAACAGCAGAAAGAATTTGTGGCATCTGATCCACAGAAAGACAGTCCAGCCCACTCTGCTGGAATGCACCGAAAGCAACGCTTAGAGGCTCTGTCATTTCCTACACCTCCCAGCAGCAAAAAAGCCAGAACTGTCAGGCAATTATCTCTACAGTGTCTCATTAAGGACCTACAATTTGAACATACAATAATCCACAATAGAGAAGTGAAAAAGCAATTAGATAACAAAATGGTAAAACTGACCAGGCTATTAGAGGTGAAAACTGAGGGGGCCTTGAGATATTCCAGACAGAGATTTTATTGTAACCCCTAGGTGGCACTATCCCAAGGGCTACTACTCCTGCCTCTCGGGCTAGTGACAGGTTAAGGGGCCTAGGTTCTATGACGGGTGCCTCCACTCAGAGGTCAGGGTTAATAGTGATTAAAGTGGCTCAGGTACACCCCTCTGGGACACTGCAACCCCCTTTGTCCCCACTAGTGGCCCACACAGTACACGGGAGTTACCTTCCCAATACCCCACATATGAACACTTTTCACACATATAGCTACCACTTACCCTCGAGACTGATTCTGCAGCACTTCTCTGAGGACACCCTGTAAAACAAGGTTAAACAACACACACAGCAAAATGCATACTGTTTCTATATGTACTGACACCACAGACAGTATATAGTATAATAACAACTAATCTGATTTATTTAGGGAACAGCAACACGGGAGGGGGCAATCAGGTTGATTAGTTTTTGCAAAGTTCAAATCACAGTACTGTGCACATATATAGGGTCCAAAAAAGTCACACTCTGGGTACCCAGGATGGTGGGGGGCCAGAGTCAGTGCAGCTGGTTGGGGCCCTTTGATGGAAAAAAACAACAAAACAAATTATAATCTGGAGCCCTGGGGCTCAGTTCGTGAAGAAATGAAACAGCAATAATCAGATGACACTTGTAATTGATAACAGGCTGCAGGGAGAATACCCTGATTTGTACTCACAATACCCAAGCTGAGAACTAGATGGTGGATGTTCTTTCTGGATTGCCAGAAACAACAGGGCATGGAGATGAAGTCCTTGAGAATGGACCCAACTGCAGTTGATAACAAATGGATTTAGTCTGACACAAGCTGGGGTTTGCTTCCAGCTTCAGCATACAGCTCACAGTACAGGGGACATGAAATAGCAGTTTCCCACAAGCACTACGCACTTTCATATGTAAAAGGGAAGTACTATACCAGGCAGGCTGCTCCTCGATCCCGATCGCACTTACTGCAAAACACCTGAGAGCACACACAGCAGCTTCAGTTCCTGACAGACCGAGCGTGATTCAGCAATATCTCCAGTCTTCTACAGGGTGAGCCTGGTTTCCACACTTCTGGTGCTTCTTTCTCCTCACAACTCGGATTCAGTCCAAACTGGCACTCACAATGGCTGCAGACCGAATCGCAGGGCCTCACACGCGCTTCCCGCGTGAAACTACACGCCGCAGCAGAAGCAGGGCTTCTTCTCTCTTCACTATCACTACTGATCTGACTTTCCAGTAACAGAGCAGGGCATTTCTTTGGCTCCACACCAGTTATGTTGGCTGGTTCAGCTGTCACTCACAATAGGGCTCTCTCTGTTGGTGCAAAAAGGCGCCAAGGTCAAAACTACATTTCCCAAAGTCACTACCCATACAATCCCCTTGTGGCTGGCTCAAAATTGAGAGTCCAAGTTCTGATTTGTCCACAGGCTCCATTTTAAGGTCTCCCTATCATCGGGATTGGTCCAAGTCAGCAGTTCAGGACCAAAATGAAAGAGCTACACTGAAACAGTTTGTGCTGAAATAAAGACAGGTTAGACGAACTACATTTTCTCAGTCACTCTAAGTGATTTCTGGCAAACAGTTATATCATTCAACAAGGCTCCCTCTGCACATGTAGTGATGGCAGAAATGGAGCGAATTGACAGCAGCCTGGGTGGGATTCGGGCGTTAGAACACACAGTCCCCCCTTTCCAATTAATTATGGCTACAAGCAGGCAGCTCTTAAAGAGACAGTACCAGAGGCTCTAAAAGCACTCACACTTAAGTGGCTTAAACGCTGAACACCTCCAGACCTGGAGCATTCAGGCAAGCTCTTGGAAGACTTTTGGGAACCCCCATTTGCAGGGGGGTTACATTATGAGAATGGC
Source organism: Neoceratodus forsteri (assembly GCA_016271365.2). Lineage (NCBI taxonomy): Eukaryota > Metazoa > Chordata > Ceratodontiformes > Ceratodontidae > Neoceratodus > Neoceratodus forsteri. Next base: position 1,202,697,452 of record CM057449.1, read on the forward strand.
AATGGGGCTGGCCAGCACAGAAAACAGGCAGCATCCAGAGCAGTTTTAAAAATTAAATCTTCGGGAGAGGGCAGAGCAGTTGCTAATCCAGTAGAGCTATAGAAGGGATTCATAGACTTTTACTCATTATACAAAACAGAAAGGGCCCCTGGCCATGCAACGGTGGTGGAAGCATACTTAGCCCACTAACCACTGCCAATCCTGGGAGAACGGGACAGAGAAGAACTTAACACCCCTATAACACCAGCAGAAATCTCAGCAAAAATAAAATCTCTGAAAAATGCAAGTTGCCTGGCCTTGATGGCTCCACTCAAGTTCTATAAGACTTTTGCGAATTTGGTGGCCCCTCACCTGAAACACATTAGTGTGGCCATACTGACCAAATACCAACAAATTCCCACTTCCTGGCAACAGGCCCAAATATCTCTTATACTGAAACCTGACAGAGATCCTGAAGAACATGGCTTATGTTGCCCAACTGGCAACTGGGGAGGCAGTATAGCATAGTGGTTTAAGGCTCTGAGCTACAAATCTGGTGATATCTAACAGACCACACCTGCGTTTGAATCCCACAGTTTCCACTTGCATACTGTGTGACCCTAAGCAAGTCACTTAACTTCCCTGTGCTCCCAGGTTGCTCCTGTAAAAAAGCTTTCAGCTTAGTGTGCCACTCCTGGTTAAACAACTAAATTAAAAAAAAAAAAAAAACTGCAGTTTTAAACATAGTTCTAAAAATGTTCATGGGGATTCTAGCTGATGGTCTTCAGTGCCATATCTAGAAATTAGTTCATTGTAATCAAACTAGTTTTATTCAAGGCTGTTTTTTACTGGGCAGTATAAGTCACCTGCTTAATAGGGGTGTGCGAATACCTTATTTCGAATATTCGCCACGTATTCACGTGTCCTAATTATTCATTATTCGTGTTTCGCTGTTTGGCTGCTGGAGCTTGCTTGTGAGACTGCAAGATCTCCTAAGACTTCCTGTCCAGTCAGAGTCCACTTTGGAAGCTCACTGAAGACAGGTCATATAACCCAGCACTTGCAGAAGCTTCAGGCAGGAGAGACAGACAACATGACCTGCTGCAGAGTTAGAATTTACTTCCATCCACTTCTTAAAACTACACAAAAATCAGAAATATTGACATTTTTTGTTCCCTCTCTAAATCCCAAGCTAGAGAGGGTACTTTTTATCACACTTTTGTTTGATAATTTTCAGAGTTTCTCAGGAGAACTACTAGGATTGCCCCCCCCCACCCAGTTTCTGCTCTGCAAGCAAAAACAGTCACAGCCTGACTGCTATGGCTTCTTTAGGGGAGTGTTACTGTTGTCATCAATCTGTTATCCCTTTCTTACTTGCAATTATTTATTGTGAAAAATCAGTCTACTTTCATCCACTTGGTAAAATTAGCAAAACCCAGAAATCTTGAGTTTTGTTCCTATGCTAAATCCCACGCTAGAGAGGGTAATTTTTGTCACGTATTTGTCTGATTATTTTTAATATCTCCCAAGAGAACTTGTCATACATTTGTTTGATTATTTTCAGTGTTTCTCAGGAGAACTGTTAGGAGTGTTTTTTACCTCCTGAATGCTAGGCCTGTTTCTGCTCTGCAAGCAAAAACAATCAGTCATAGCCTGGCTGACAGTGCTTGTTCAGGGGAATGTTACTGTTGACATCATTTTGCTATCCCTTTCTTACTTGCAATTATATGTTGTGAAAGGGCAACCTACTTCCATCAACTTGTTAAAATTAGCTAAAAAGCAGACATATTGACAGTTTTGTTCCTTTACTAAATCCCAAGCTAGAGAAGAGAGTAAATTCTTCATACTTCTGTGTCATCATTTAAATGTTCAGTGTTTATTTATTTGTTTATTAAATTTTGATTACCGGGTGAGCACACTGAGCCCCTTTTTCAGGGACGACCAGGGATACAGTACAGAGACAGATTATTAGGTACAGATTATTGGGTACAACATGTTACAGAGCTAGTACAATGCTAAACAGGTTACAGTGAAGGCAGTAACACAGTAAAAGCAGTAATTCACAATAAGTAAGCAAGTCAGAAAACATATTCGACATAAGAGCAGTGATTTTTTTTTTTAGACAAGACCGAGCCTAATAGACTATTTGGGTGACAGGGAAGAGGGGTAGTATTGTTAGTTGGAACAGGGGGAAGACTTCCCTATACCTTGACAGTGGTAAGTGCTGGTCTCAAACATGTGGGCCTTGAGCCTAGTGCGAAAATTTGATAGGGAGGGGCTTCCTGTACTGACGGTGAAAGATTATTCCACAGGTAGGGGGCAGTGAAGGAGAAGGATCTGTCACCGGCATTTGTCCTGACTCTGGGGGTTACTAGTAGAGACCGATCTGTGGTCCTGAGCATCCGAGAATTGTGCTTAAGGGGGATAGTGCCTTTTAGGTTTGGGGGAGCTGCCGGACTCAGTATTTTGAACGCGAGGCAGAGCAGGGGTACTGAAGTCATAAAGCAAAGGAAGGCCACTGCAGCTGGGCAAGCTAATCACAGGGGTGGCTTCCTGGGTGATTTTGGGTAGCAAACCATGCAACCTTGTTATACAGTACAGTATCTGTAGCCAGTTGAACTCTTGCTTAGGAATACTCTGTAGTACTGGGGCAGCATAGGTAAGTGTTGGGAGCAAAACACTGGAGAACTGCTAGGAAAGTAATTTTTTCCCTAAAAATGAAAATAAAAGTCATACTACTAGACCAGGCCTATTTCTGCACTGCAACCAAGAATCCGTTACAGTCCTGGTGCAAATCCAATGATAAGGAAGATTTCATTAGGTGTAATAGCATAGAGAGGACACTTAGCCAGCAGCTGTAATTTGTTCAAAGCCAAAAAGTACAGAACATTTCCAATATCAGTTTGTTACATTTTTTCCCATTAAAACCACACATATTAACCCCAACATTTCACTGATAGGGCTTGTTTAGGGGAATGTTTTTACTGTTGTATCATTTTCTTACTTGTAATAATTTATTTATCACACAAAAAAGGATGCCTGCTTTTATGGCTTTTTTATTTTACATCCTTTCATTTCACTTTCAAGGAGAGCCCAAGGGAAAGGCCTCACAGAACATTTTATCTAGAGCGTCATGTTGGTCTCCTTGCAGGGATTCCCCAACCCACTGGGAGATCAACATGGCATAGTCAAACTGTTTTGGTGGTATGGCCGCCCTGATGGACCAGGTTCAGGAGGAGCAGAGCTGAGTGGGCACCATGTAGTATAACGAGCTCCTGACTGAAAAAAAAAACCTCCCTACTGTCTCAGTGACAGCTCATAGAGCCTGAACAGGGTATATCCCATTCCCTATCTGATTACAGGGCAGGGTATATCCCTATCTGTTTTGAGGGTACATCCCTGTCTGATTACAGAGTATATCTATGGTGCACAACAGGAGGGGAAGTAAAAAAATATTTTTTTTTTCTTAAATGAAAAGAAACAGCCTGACCCATAGCATTACTGCTAACTACTCTGACACACCAAGTTTCAGACTGCACCTTGCTCACTCGAGGACCAACCATGGGGGAGAGAGGACTGAGTATTCCATGGATGGCTCTTCTCTCGGGAAGTGCAGGCACAGATGTTGTCCCCCTATGGGACAGCCGTAGCACCTTAGCATAAGCTGGGTGCTGGGTGGCCTCTGAGCAAAGTAGATGTGTGAAAAAAGGAAATTAAATGAAAGTATTTTAAAAGAGCAATAACAAAAAAAAAAAAAAAAAAAAAACAGCAGGCAGCCTTTTTGTTTGTGAGGTAAATAATTGCAAGCAAGAAAGGGATAGCAAAATGATGAAAGCAGCAAATACAGCCACCTAAGCAAGCTGTATCTGTAAAACATTGGGGCGATGTGGGAACTGGGAAGCAAGAAGATTTTGGGAATGTTGTTTTTGTAGGCTTTATGCAGAAGCAGAGTGTACCCAGTTTCACAGCTTCATTCTTATGAAGTCATAACATGAGAAGCAAGTTATTAGCACTCACTGGGTTTTGATTTAACCTGGGGCTATTATAGCTGTGTTCTTGGTCAGCATCCTTGCTGTTTCTAAGATACATGATAATAACACGTATTAAAGTAACAAGAGAAGTTATCTCTGGTTCAGAAAAAATTAATATATTTTATTATGAAATGGGGTTTCAGAATCCTAAGTCCTAATTGGCTGAGAGCCTCTTTCATCTGGGCTGTTATCCCAGCACAGTGGCCCGGCTGAAAGTACTCCCAGACCAACAGACTGACCACACACATTTTAAGCGCTCCGCCTCACCTGACCACCCCATGGTGCCCGCCTCAGCTGATCATCCAGCCACTCACAACGCATAGTGGATCATGCCCGTGCCTCTTTTAAAAACAATGTCCAGTTGCCGCCAATTCCGTGGCACAAGTAGCCACAAACTTTCCCTTTACAGCCACCTCACCTCAGATTCAGCAGCATCCTCTTTAAATGTAATGTCTCCAGCTCTAGCTGGCTGCTCTCACTTCCCGCAGCCACTCTCCCTCTTCTGTGAGTCTCGCTGGCCGCTCGCACTCCGCTCTGTGGTTCTCTCGCTCTCTCTGTCAGCCATGCTACATGTGCATCACTCCATCTCCTGCTCAAAGAAACTACGTTATTAAACCCAACATTGTAATAATAAAAAAAAAATGAACAAAAAAAGGAGTAACAATCAAACGGTGGTGGTGGTGGGGGGGGGGACGTTAAAGCCACCTCTCTGAAGATTGCCCATGCTCTCCTCACAGCTGCTGCCCACAGTGCTGGCACCACCTACTGGATTAAAAGGTAGGCAACAAGAAGATGATGCAGGAAAAAGGGCACTACTTTTTGTCTTTTTAATTTATTGCTAATTTTTGTAGTTTTTTTTAACAAAACACAAAAACTATTTATTTAAAAAAATTTAATTTATTAAAATGGATGGACCCATTTCATAACCGCAATAAGGTACTTCAGGGGGAGCATTATGGTGGGATAATGGCCCTTCTCAGTTGGTGGAAGCACTCGGCTTTGCCTTGTGCTTCAACCCACCGGAGGTGGGCTGTTATTCCACCATAATGCCCCCCCCATTATGCTTTAGTGCCTAATTATATTATAGTAGTCCCGCTCTATAACGCACAGCTTGGGAACCATAGTGAATGTTCATTATAGTATGTCGTTCATTAAAGCGAGGGATGCTCTTTCAGCATCAGGTCAGATTTTGGTTGGTGCGATCTCATTGCGTATATTGCTATGCATGGTACAGGGACATACATGTTCATGCTTGTGTTTGTTTATGTTAAGGTACATAAAGATTTTAATATATATATATATATATAAATTTTTTTTTTGAAAGCCAGCATTTGGCATCAGGAAGTTAACAGTGCTAGGGGAATGTGAAGTGGTATTGTATCAGGGGGGTCAGTGGAGGTATACAGTGTTTATTTTTTACTGTGTTGTCCTTTGGTTTGGTTTGTGCATTTGTGCTTGCTGACTTTACATTTTAAAAATGTAAAACTTTATTTTTTATCACACATTAAAAAAAAGTAAGTTTGGTCTGGCGCTGCTGCGATACTTTCCCTGCCACATCCTTTGCGAAAGAAATCAGCTGTCTCAACTGAATCATCTTGATTGGATCAACCTCTTGTGTCTGTAGCCATGACAGTCCAACGTATTGCCCTTGGATTGCTTGTTTTGTAGTGGGCATCAAGACAAGCCAGAACAGTACAATAAAAATCAATGGATCCTACACACATGCCAATCCAGCAATGTGGTTTACCTAATTCAGTGTAAGTAGTGCACATGTGGATGCTATACCACGGAAACTAGGCAACCACTGCAAACCAGGATGAACCACCACAGACACACAATAGTAAACAAGATTAGCAGCACACCAGTAGGAAACCATTTTTCACAAACAGATCATTCTCTCTCTGACTTATCTGTCCTGATACTAAGACGCAATTGCAAAAACACACAGGACAGAAGGACATGGGAACTTAAATATATTAACAATTTAAATCTAATATTTGTGGACTGAATTGGGACATTTGATTTATGATACACTATGGTAAACTATAATTCTTTTACTTGTTACCCAAAGTTTTTTACTCTTTTTTTTGTGTTCCCGCCTAACGTTTCTTGTTACCTGTTCTTTCCTGCCTCTCTTACATTTTCCTTTCAGCCTCAGTCCTGCCCAGCCCCTCCCCATCTCACACTTCACTGTATATACTTACCTACCACTTTGTTTATCCTGGCCTTTGATGTTTTGTGTCATTCCTTCAAAGTTTCCTTTCATTTCTTAACATTTCCTACGTCATACCCTTCCTGCTAACATCTTCTATCTCAAATCTTTCTTATCTGTTTTCCCGGTCTGTGTTTCTGTCTTGTCACATTCTTAGCATCCTTTCATCTTCACATGCTCTGTTCCTATTCTTGCCACCCCACCCCAACCCACCCCCTTAGTTCTTCTCACATCCTATTGTTCATCACTTTGCAACTTTTATAGACTCTTATCTCAGGGCTTAATTGTTCAGTGTTCCTTTCTTCACTTCTGAGCTGCACACTGCCTACCATTCTACCCTTCCTGTAATTCTCTTCTACTGTTTTTTATACATTGCTCCACAGCATATATAAATACTGCTTATGTTGCTCAGTTTTGTCATTCACCTGAAGAAGGGACCAGTGAGGCCCCAAAAGCTTGTGTAGAATTCCACCTTTGTACAAGACTCTTAATGGTTCAATAAATGGTATCAAACTTTCTAGTGTCTCCTATTTTATCCATATATTTATCATAGTTCTATCCTAGCTATTTAACGTGTTAGTTACAATTAAATAAATCAAACACATGACCAAAACAATTACAAAATAAATGAATTAAGCCTGGCCTGGTGGCGCTGAGGGTTGAGGCACTGGATGCCACATTTCACGCCACCCCGGTGCTGCCAAGGGTCGGCAGGGGTGGGAGAGGATTGAGTGTCTGGAGGACAGCTGTCCTCTCCTGGAGGGATGGGGATCCATGGCTTGGAGCCTTACTGCCCTCTGGCGGAGGCCTGAGGTGCAGCGCACTCCCTGCCCTACATTGAAGGGGAAAGGATGCATGGTGGACACGCCTTGATGTCAGGGATTTACACCATGCATGGAACACTGGAAAAGTGTCCCCAGGCTCCTGGAAGATGGAGCACTCTAGAGCAGACCCTACCTGCCCACCTGCCTGTCCTGGTCTGGTGCTCTGATGACTGGACTTGGTTGGGGATGTCAGTCCCCATCTCTGTCACCGCCTTGGGGGGCAATCTGAGGCTACATGGAGGGATTACTGTGGGTGCAAGAAAGGTGAGGTAAGGGCAGATACAATTGGTGACTCTCGAGGCAGTGGAGTCTAGGGGGGCGGGGGAGCATAAATAGAAACTAAAAATAAATAAATGAATTAAAGTCAATCACTGCTCATTTCTTGGTAAATGCATATTAAAAAAAGTCATGTCTTCTATTGTCAACAGACCTGTTTTCATATTACTCCTTTAGGAAACTTAGATTATGTATTTATTTATTTAGGCTCCCAGAAAGGATTGGGTCATGTACTTATGTCCCCACACCATTATCTCATATGCAAACATTTTCATTTCCTTATCCCCACCCAAGCATTACTGCATCCTCTGGTGCAAGAGTACCTAAGAACCCACTCCAGTCCTCTATGAACTTCTACACCTTCCCCTTTAGCGCACAAGTAAGATGGTCTACTGTTAAAACTTGGATAACTAATTTTCGCCATTGTTCTACAGTTGGAACTGTCCCTGCCACCTGAGTATTTTGTATGCCTTGTTGGGTGACAGCCAGGAGAACCTGAACCCATCTTGGGTATAGTCCCCATTGTTCATCATCAGTCCTCTCCAACCCATACAGGAGTGAAAGGGGAGAGAACACCACTGCTGTTCCTTTCATAGCTGTTATCTCCCTGGCTATCCCCCTCCAACATGTTACTAGGCAAGGACATTCCCAATAGTAGTGAAAATATGTTCCTCGAGCTACCTTAGATCTTCCAAACAATGGGGATGTTCCTGGAAAAAATCTGTGGACCATACAGGGTGGGTAGTATAAGTGATGTACAAACTTGTATTGTATTTCTTTATACTTATTGCATATGGGTAGTCCCATATGTGATCCAATTATAAGCTCCCAGTTATCCGTAGAAATCTGTATGCCAAGGTCCATCTCCCACCATTGCTTAACTCTCTGTGTTCTATCAGGGAACAAAAAAGAAACATGTCTAGTGACTCTACCTATAAGCTCCTTTTCTTTCAGTCTCACCCCTAAAATTTCTTGTTCAAAACTCCCAAGTGCAAGTCTCTAGGGGATATTCTTCCCAATTTCTTAACATAGTTTCTGATCTGTAGAAATCGATAGAAGTGGGAGTATGGTAGATCTAGCCACCGTCGAAGCTCCTCAAAACTCTGCAACTCCCCTTTAGCAAATAAGTCTCCCACACATTTTATGCCTTTGCTTTGCCATAGATGAAATCCTGTATCCTCCATCCCTGGTAGGAATCCCGGATCATCTGCCACCTGAACTAACAAAGTGTTTTCTAGTTCAGTTCCTCTTCTCTTTTTAATGTGTTCCCATGCTTCTAATGTATACTGTATAATTATAATGTATAATGTATAATCTATAACCAGAAGATTAGGATTTGGCAACCGTTGGTCAGCTTTCACCTCCTTTTGCTGGATAGGCTGACACTCTGCTTGGACACCCATCTTCCTCTAAATCCAACCAAACAGCTGCTGTACTACAATTTATCCAGTTATGAATATATCTATATTGGACCTCCAGATAATAATATAAAGTTAATTCTCCCTATCCTAGATATAGGGAGAGCCTTCCATCTGTCTAAGTACTTCCTAATTTGTTCAAAGATTGGTGTATAATTTAATTGATATAAGCTTTCAATCTCTTGACCCACTCTAATGCCCAAATAAGTAAAAGCTTTTTCCGCCTTTTTCAGTCCCCAGGTAGTAGTAACTCTTGCCCCTCCCTGCTTACCTAAAAACATAATTTCCAACTTATGTATGTTAAGTTTGTAATTGGAAAAGGAAGTGAACTGAGCTATGATCTAAAGTAACAATGGCACTGAGTCCTCTGGCTGGGTCACGAACAATAAAATACTGTCTGCGTACAGCGTGATAATATGATCCCGGCCATTCCTACCTGCAACCCCATGGATCACAGGACAACTTCTGATCCTTATTTCTAATGGCTTAATGGCTAAAGCAAACAGGAGAGGGGAGAGGGGGCATTCCTATCTCATGCCTCGCCACAACCAGAACTCTTCTGAGGGTGCACCATTCATCAGGACCCAAATGTATGGCGCCCTGTAGAAGGCACAACCCTCCCCACAAACCCATCTCCTAATCCAAAGCAGTAGAAAGTTATTGGTGGCAGTATCTTTCCTAAAGCTCTCGTAGTGACTATAGGGCTGGTTTCTGATGTCATAAAAGTTACATCAAGGAAATCAATATTGTGTGGTTGGAAATTGCTGGTGAATCACAAGTGTAGATCATTCTGGTTAATCCACTATAAAATATTATCTGCTTCTAAGTTGTTTCCATCCCAAACACACAGCAAATCATCTTTATAGTGGTACCATGCCACGATGTGCCTATGAAATGGATTGCATGCTATGTTGTGAATTAAATCCTCCTCCCATTTTCCCACGAAGAGATGGGCAATAGATGGGCCATTGATGCCTCCATCACTGTGCCACAGGTCTGTGTTTAGTGCTGGCCATCAAATTCAAAGTAATTGTGGCTCAGCACAAATTCCATTCTGGATAAAACAAAATGGCATATCTCCTTCCAATGGATCCCTCCTGAGAAAATGCATACATGCTGCCACCTCCTTGTTGTGTGGAATAAATGCATACAATGATTACATATCTATAGTAAGCCATTTAAACTGTGGTCTGCAGACAAAGTCAGAAAACATATGTAGGATGTTCATGGTATCTCCGACATGAGATTTAAAACTTAGAACAATATGTTGTACAAAGAAATCTATAAAATGACACAAAATGTCAGTGACGGAACCAATGCTCAGCACAACTGGTCTGCCAGGTGGGTTCATAAGCTTTTTATGTACCTTGGGTAAAATGTATAAAGCTGGAATGATAGGGAAATCTGGTAATAGGTGCTAAATTCCTACTCTGTTATTTCCCCATTATGCAGTGCATAGCCAAGCAAATCTGACAGTTGCTATTTAAAGGTCAAGGTGGGGTCAGAGGGCAACAATTCATAGCTGCTATCATTTTGTCACCTACCAGGTCATAATGCTGCACGCTTAATAGCGTATGACCTTATGGCTAAATGCCTACAGCGTAGTCCGTAACAGCTACTGGTGCAATACCTCGTATACTGCTGTACACGGTATTGCACTAGTAGCGCTCTCCCAGGCAGAGGATATGACCTTTGCTGGGAGTGGGTTCCGCTGAGCAGCTGCTGTGGCTCACAGGACTGAGCCACAGTAGCAAGAACCCAGACCCTGCGACTGGGACCGGGTTTGATTCACGGTCACAGAATCTTTTATTTTTCACACTTTTGTGCGTTCCCCAAGTCACCCCCCCCCCCGGAGTTGAGAATCTTTAGTGAAGGGTTCAGGGGGTGCAGTCCCCCCATAATGGGTGGTGTGGGGGGCAGAGTCCCCCCAGAAAAAAGACTTATGCCTCATGCAGAAATCGCGCTGCATTGGCAGCGTGATTTTGCCATGAGACATAATGTCTTGCGACATTATGACCCCGTGCCATTTTGTAATAATTCAAGAACCTTAGTCCTGTAAAAATCTTTAGTCATCACTACTAAGTTGCCCCCCTTTTCTGCAGCTTTGAAAACTAGTTTTTTTCCCCTGTAATTCTTTAAGAACTAGTTTCTCATCATTAGTTAAATTATGATAGACTGTAAAGGGGACTGTAATGGTCTCAGTGGGCCAACCTGGTTATCAAAATTTAAATAAATAATAAATAAATGATTGCTAGGGCCAGACTCTTTAGCCAGCACACCATTAACCTCAGAAAACACCACTTTTTTTGAACACATTGATATACTGGTTATTGGTCACTGGGCAAAAAGCAGATGTAGACATAAACATTCTTTTCCATATGTTTCTAAGTGACTTTCTATTAACATCATACAGTTGTGTGTGAAAATGCCTACCAAAATCAATATCTCCTGATGCATTATAAAGGGCTTCTAAATTAACAAAATGTGCCCAGTCCAAAGGTGTCCAGTTACTTATGTAATCTTCCACCAGCATATCTTCTGATAGGTAGTCAGAGAAATTGAGAAGGGACTACATACAGTAGAAAATGGGCACTTACCAACCAAATAAGCATCACACAGGCTCCAAAAGTCCAATAACAAAAAGTGTTTATTCCAAAACACACATGACACAGCTGCACGCTTGACACATTTCGGACAAAGGTCCTTTCTCAAAAACTAGTGCAGTGGAAATACTAACAACCATTTATCTAAAATCAATCATGATGTCAATATTGCAGAGTTACTTCTGACTGGTGAAATTAAAACAATCACAGATGTGATTGATACATCTAAAATGAGAGCCAGAACCAAGACAACAGTGGGGGGTAGTGGAACAACCACTAATGTAAGGAAAACAAAAGGTTTATATGCGGGGGATTGGGAAAGACAAAACCACAACTATATCTACACCACTGTGGTCCATCAAATACAATTTTAAACAATTGCAAGTCTATAAATACCGTTTCAAATACATAAATTCAAAAGCACTTTATTTCCTCTTTCTTAAAAAAGGTTTCGAATTGAGCCCAGTATACAAACCTGGAAACTGATTGGCCTTTAAACTAATGATTCAAAAGGCTTCTCTTTGTAAAATAAGATCATTCAAACACCATGAAGTCTTGCTATATTATGACTAAATGCAGTCAGCCACTGCAGCTGAACTGCCCCGGAGAGGAAAGAGTTAACTCCAGAGAGTCTGGAGTTCCACAGTGCGAGGGCGCTATACCAAAGCTCTATCTGGCCAGTTTCAAATGAAACTGTCAGATTCTTTACTCCGCTTCACTGAACAGTCGCTCCGGAGATCAGCTCCTTCACATCGGTTCATTTCTCGGTTCAAGCGAGTATTTTCGGTTCATTTGAACCGGCAAAAAGTATTTATTTTACCGCATTTCGGTTAAAAGCTCTATCTGGTAAACCGTAAGTAGAAAATTTAAAGTCTGTGTGGAAATTCAATTATCGGTTCGGTTTTGAACCCGATCGGTTTGCTTAATTTAACGTTTTAAAGTGTGGTTGGGCTTTTAGAGTGCGGTTCCCGGTTCTTATCGGTTCTAAAAAAACCTTGCTTTTAAAATAGTTTTTCAAATACCCGTGACACGGTTAGGAACCGATAAGGGTGTCTTGCCTGGCACTGCCATCAAAAGGGCAAGTTTTTGGTTAGGCTGGCATTATGTCTGAGAAACCCAAAAGAAAAACCGGGCCCACTGGGTTTCAACACTGTGATGTCTGTGGGGAAGCCTTTGCCAAGGCTGACCCACACACCACTTGTGTTTATTGTCTGGGGGCTGACCACCTCCTGTCAGACTGCCAGGTGTGTAAAAATTTCCCTGCAGCCACCCTGGAAAAGAGATTGGGCCGGCTCAGGGAACGAGAGGCCAAGAAGTCCGCTGACCCGGATGGCCAGCCCTGTCCAGTACCCACTGGACCAGAGGGAGTGCCCTCTGACCAGGGTGAGACTTCCTCGGGCAAAAGGAAGGCTGGTTCAGGGGAACCAGTCTCAGTGAAAAAGACTAAGAAATCAGTAGGTTTGGAGTCCAAAATTGTCCCTCCAACTGCTGCAGAAATAGCTAAAGCCATACAGATTGTCCAGTCACTGTCTCAGGGTCCTGCCAGACCACCTACAGTTGGTAAAGGTTGGTTAGTTCAGTGCCAGTGGTTCAGGAGTATGATGTTGAGGAATTTTATGAACCACAGGAGAGGGAGGACAATTTGATCATTACATGTGTGGCTGGAAGGGTCTGGACGTGCCCATTGAACCGGACATTTCTCCAGACAGACCTTTAGAATCTCCTCCTATTCTGTCTGAGTCCCTTCTCATTTTATGTTTTACAAAAGGTTGCAGAAACCCTCCAGCTTCCTTTAGAGGAAGCTGTGGATGTCAAGAGGAGCCTGATTATGTAGAAATGATGGATATACCAGAGTCTAGGAGGTTGTCTATTCCTTTGCATAAGTCATTTAGGAAGCAAACAACAAAGATTTTAAAAAATCCTCATTCTGTCCCTCCTGTAGATAAAAAAATGGACAGAAGATATACCTTGTCAGGCTCTGATACAGACTTCCTCACTGAGCAGTGTAGTCATGTAGGTGTGGTACAAGCTGCAGCCTGTGACAAGGCTAATATTCCTCTGGCCTCACATCCTCCTGATAAGGATTCCAGGAAGATTGATGCCATGGCGAAAAAACAGTATATGGCAGCTTCTTTGGGACTCAGGCAGGCAAATTTATATGGCTTATGTGGCTAGATATCAGAAATCTAGGTGGGACACAGTATTGCAGTTAGCCAGCAGACCCATGGCCAGCTGGCCAGTGAGTTGGAACAGGTGGCTGCTGATGGCATTGAAACCTCTAAGTTCAATTTCATACTGCTGTTGATGTTAATGATGTTTCCTCTAGGGTCATGGCCACTTCTGTAGCTTTCCGTAGGTTGGCATGGCTCAGATGCACTAATCTGTCCCAAGATACTCAGTCAAAGGCTATGGATTTTCCTGTTGTGGGTAATTCTCTGTTTGGGGAACAAACAGAAAACTATATGAAAAAGATGGATGAATACAGACTACCTACAAAAGTGCCCAGGCTAAGAGAGGCATGCCACTCCACAGAGGCACGCTCCCAGAGGTAGGGGCAGGCCTTTCCACAGGCCTTTTTACCAATTTCAGGCCTCCTCTGCATTTGCATAGAGGGGTTTCTTTAGAGGCAGAGGTAGACGGGGCACAAGTAAACCGTCCCCCTCCCCTCAGCCTAAGGCTACTGCCAAGCAGGCACCCTGATGGGGTGCCCAGGGCCGATTCTCCTGTACCAGTGTGGGGCAGGTTGGTTTATTTCAGCCAGAACTGGGTGTCCCTAACTTCGGACAGGTGGGTTCTGGAGGTAATAGGCCAGGGTCTGGTTCTCAGCTTCAAACAGTTTCCGAAGATGAGAGCCAGACATTTCCACCTGCAAATCCTTCAGAAGCCCTTGCTTTGGAAGCAGAGGTTTCTTCTCTTTGGACTGCAAAGCAGTGAAAGGGTCCCTCCTTGCCATCAGGGCAGGGGCTGTACTCAAGATACTTTCTTACCCCAAAAAAGACAGGAGAATGGTGGCCCATTTTAGATTTAAGGTACCTGAACAAGCATCTTTTGAAACCAAAGTTCTAAATGTTAACTCTGACAATGATTTTGCCCTCCCTGAGGCCAGGGGACTGGTTAGCTTCCCTGGACCTCAAGGATGCCTATTTTCATGTTCTGATCAGGCCTTCTCACCGAAAGTACTTCAGGTTCGAACTACCCTCGGGCCACTACCAGTTCAGGGCAATGCCCTTCGGCCTTACCTCTGCGCCAAGGGTATTCACGAAATGTCTAGCTGTGGTAGTGGCTCATTTAAGGCGGCAAGGGATTGCTGTGTTTCCCTACCTGGACGACTGGCTCATAGTGGGTCAGTCCCCAGATCAGGTAAAATCCCACTTGCAAGTCACCCAGCAGCTTCTCACTTCCCTGGGATTCCTGCTGAATTTACCAAAGTCAGTTCTCGAACCAGTTCAGGTACTAACTTTCATAGGTGCAGAATTGAAACAAAGTTAGCCAGGCATTTCTCCCCTCGGAAAGGGTAGACAGACTCATTGCCCTGGCATCCTCCTTTACCCTCTGGTCTCTCGACCAGCAAGGCATTTTCTGCAACTCCTAGGGCACATGGCTGCTTCACAGCTGTAGTGCAAGGAGCAAGATTCCAGATGAGGGACATTCAGTTCCATTTGAGGGCCTATTGGTCTCAAAGGAGGGACCCCTTTCAAATTGGTTCCAGTGACCCAAACCTGATCCTGGCCTTACACTGGTGGCAGGATCAAAGCAATCTAAAACAAGGGGTTCCTTTCATTCCCGTTTCCACTCCTCACCCTCACCACGGATGCTTCCCTGTTAGGTGGGGAGCTCACTTAGGCGACCTGTCCACTCAGGGAGTGTGGTCTCCTCAGGAATCTCTGCTCCACATCAATCTTTTGGAACTCAGAGCTGTCCTTTTAGCTCTTCAGGCATTTTCAGCTTCTGTCCAGAACAAAGTAGTTCAAGTCAGGACAGACAACACCACAACAATGTGGTATCAACATGAGGGGCACTCAGTCATCAGCCTTGTGCACCAAGCAATGAAGTTGTGGTCTCTGGCTTACTCCTGAACACCTCCCTGATAGCAGTTCACCTTCCAGGAAGGACAATGTCCTGGCGGATGCCCTCAGCAGGATTTCTCAGGGCCATCACGAATGGGCTCTGAATCCTCAGGTGCTGGGGTTAGTCTTTGCCAGATGGGGCACCCCTCAGATAGATCTTTTCGCAGCCCCAGACAACCACCAACTTCCTCTGTTTTGTTGCAGACCTCCAGTGCTGGGATCAGTCCCCTGGACGCCTTTCAGTTGGATTGGAAAGGAAGTTCCTGTATGCCTTTCCCCTTTCCCCTTCTTTTCAGGGTACTAGTAAAATCAGATCTCAGCCCTGCAAGGTGATTCTGATTGCTCCAGATTAGCCAGACAGCCCTGGTACCCACTGCTTCTGTCCTTGACAGTCCACCCTGCCCTGAGCTTGCCCAGAGTCCATGACTTACTGGCCTGTGCACAGGGGAGGTATCGGACCTCAAATCCCTCCATCTCAAGGCATGGCTCTTGAGGAGTTAGAATTGCTGACTTACACCTTTCTCAAGGTGTTTTGGATATTTTAAAGGCTTCAAGGAAGCCTTCCACTAGGCCACTTACAATTCTAAGTGGAAAAGGTTTTCCATCTGGTGCTCTGAGAAGCAGATTATCCCAGAATCTGCTGATCTGCCCATTTTACTGGACTATTTGGTCCATTTAAATTCCTTAGGCCAGCTACCTTAAAGGTTCATCTGGCAGCTGTCTCTGCTTTTCTGTCAGCAGGGAAGCCTGCTTCCTTTTCTTCTCACCCTGTGCTTTCCAAGTTTTTTAAAGGGTTACTTCACACCAACCCTCCTTTTCGAGAACCAGCTCCCGCTTGGGACCTGAATGTTTGCATTGCTCAGTTAATGCAACCCCCCTTTGAGCCTCTGTCCTCAGCAGAGCTCAAGTTTCTGACTTGGAAAACTGTTTTCCAGTGGCTATCACTTCTGCCAGATGCATAAGTGAACTACAGGCCCTGTCAGTGGAAGAAGATTTTATCTCTTTCCACAGAGATAAGGTAGTCCTCAGGACTAACAGAAAGTTTTGCCTAAAGTGGTTTCAGATTTCCACCTGAACCAATCCATCTCTCTTCCAGTATTTTTCACTGAGCATTCTTCCTCAGGTGAGAGGAGTCTGCACAGCTTGGACATCAAAAGAGCCTTAAGCTACTATTTGGAACGCACCAAGGGTCACAGGTTCGAATCCCTCCAACTCTTCCTTACCTATGGCGAGGTTGGCAAAGGGAAACCTGCCACTAAGAGGACAATTGCAAGGTGGATTGTCTCTTGTATCCAATTTTGTTATCAAAAACTAGGTAGAGAATCCCCCTCAGGACTGAGGGCTCACTCCACCAGGGGTACAGCTGCATCTCTAGCGGCTGCTAGAGATATTCCCATTCTGGAAATCTGTCAAGCTGCTACTTGGAAAACAGTTCACACTTTTACCAAGCATTATTCCCTGGATATTCAGTCCAGGAGAGATGGTCGTTTTGGCACAGCTGTACTTCAGAGCCTATTTCCTATGAAGGTTCTGACCCTCCTCCATGGAGGTACTGCTGTGTAATCTGCATTTAGTCATAATATAGCAAGACTTCATGGTGTTTGAAGAAAAAATTACTCACCTTAGTAATTGCTTTTCTTCTCATGGAGTCTTATATATTTAAACCACCCTCCCTCCTGCCCTCTCAGAACTTCTACTTGGGTAGGGGTGGCAAATTAGTGCAAGCACTGTGTCATGCCATTTTAGTTCTTCCCTTCACCCCCTTTATTTAGGGTTAGGGAATTAGGTATTTCTGTTTTAAGCAATATGTTGGCCCCCTTCCTGGACTTGAGTCTTGGGGGAAGGGGGGTCTAATAGTCTTGTTAGGGAGAAACTAATAATACTGTTATTCATTGTTATTATTATTATTGCTGTTTATATTGTTGTTTATATTGTTGTTATTCCTACTAGTAGGTAGCCACTTGGCTAGTGTAGAGCTTTCCACACAGACTTGTTGCTTAGTGTTAGCCAGAAGATCTGACAGTTTCATTTGAAACTGGCCAGATAGAGCTTTGGTATAGCGCCCTCGCGCTGTGGAACTCCAGACTCTCTGGAGTTAACTCTTTCCTCTCCGGGGCAGTTCAGCTGCAGTGGCTGACTGCATTTAGTCATAATATAGCAAGACTCCATGAGAAGAAAAGCAATTACTAAGGTGAGTAATTTTTTCTTATAACTTCCACCTCTAGGGTGTTGGTTAACCTTATCAATTGCCATGAATTTAAAAGAATGAAGAGTGCCATCAGTATTAAATTTAACATGATTAGCTGTAGCATAAGTAATGTGTCCATTATTTATGGCCCTAATATGTTCACTGGTTCTAATCTAAAAGTGTCTGGTTGTATTACCTACATAAAATGCCATGCAGTCACATGTTGCTAAGTACATTACACCATTGATGTCACAAGTTGTGACTTGTCTTATGTCAAATTTGTTTACTGTGTTAATGCTAGAGAATTTTTTATCTGGTTCTACATATTTACAAAAAGAACATCTTTTGCAGGAATGGCACCCCTGTGCCCCATGTGTAAGTTAAGTTTCACTTTGTTGTTCCATATAATGGATATATGTCAGTATATCCCCAATTGTAAGGCTAATCAGTTTCCAGGTTTGAATACTGGGTTCAAGTTGAAACCTTTTTTAAGAAAGAGGAAATAAAGTGCTTTTGAATTTATGTATTTGAAATGGTATTTATAGACTTGCACTTATTTAAAATTGTATTTGATGCACCACAGTGGTGTAGATAAAATTGTGTTTTTGTCTTTCCCATCCCCCCTGTACAGCAACTGTTTTCCTTTACCTTAGTGGTTGTTCCCACTACCTTTCTCTCTCACTGTTGTCTTGGTCCTGGCTCTCATTTTAAATGTATCAATCACATCTGTGATTGTTTTAACTTCACCAATCAGAAGTAACTCTGCAGTATTGACATCATGATTACATCAAGATTGATTTTAGATAAATGGTTGTTAGTATTTCCACTGCACTAGCTTTTAAGAAAGGACATTTGTCTGAAATGCATCAAGTGTGCAGCTGTGTCATGTGTGTTTTGGAATAAACTCTTTCTGTCATTGGACTTTTGGAGCCTGTGTGATGCTTATCTGGTTGGTGAGTGCCCATTTTCTGCTGTATGTAATTTCTGATTTCATTGGAGCACCACCTTACCTTGTGCAGCCTTTTTTGGTTTTCTTGTCTTTCACTTAAGTGCTAGTACAGTTGCAAGAAGGGAACAAATCTCTGTGTGTAAAACCAACCCTTCACACTATAGGATCAACTATATAGAGCCTAAAATGTCTTTGAACCAATCACCAAATTCAATTTTTCCAAACACATTGCCTAATAACACTTTGGAGTATGTAAAACATCACCTATCTGCAGCAAGCAGTGCAAATCCTTTTTTACAACAAAATATACCTCCAAATGAACTGCCACCTGAAGCATCCTCTCTTGTAGGAGCTTTTAGAGATTTACAAAAAACAGCCCACCAGATGTGATGGGTCATTTGGAACATTACAAGCCTGGAGGACTGTTTACAAGTAAAAAGAATTCCCCATGGCTTAAGATTTGTTAAAGATCCTGCTTATGGACAGGGGAACCCCGAATTCCTGAGAGCCTGGGAAACCATATTGTCTAAAGCAAGTTTTAAACTTATGGAGCTGATTATCAAATTTAGTAAAACGAGGGAAGAAATCCTAAGAAATGAACTTAAACAGAAAGAAAAAACAGTACTCTCTTTCCATTCTTTTCAAGATTTTAATGCAGAAAATGAGAAGTTCAAATTGTAAAGAAGTCAAAGCCATTAAAACAACTAAATCTAAATGAGATTGAGGAGATTATCAATGAACCGAGTCTTTATCTGGAAAAAGAAAAGTAATCTTAAAGGCATCTTAAAATAAACAAGACATATACAGTATAATTTAATTACAGCACTGAATATACTGACTCTGAACTGGAAGAACCCATGGCTCAGTCTTCTTTTCACAGGGAACAACATCAGATGGATCCGCCTACGGAGCCCCGATGCAGTCCTAGGCTGGTCGGCAATCAGCAGTGGCCACCATACAATGTAGGAGACTATGAAGAGGCAAGGGATGAAAGAGGAAATTACAATGGCCGACGTGGTTTCAACAACAGTTGGGGCTGGGGCAGAGGAAGCAACAGGAGGAATTAGCAAGTGAGACAGTACTAGAAGAAGAAACACATACCAACAAGGTAACTAACCTCTCTGATTATCTACTAAATAAACATGAAATTGATGTGCTCAGTAAAGGCTTGAGTTTTATACCAACTGTGCCACTGAACTATTTTTAGGCTATTATTGATCTAGTTTCATCCATCAATCACTTGATGAAGGCAGTTTAGTGGATGCAGCCTTCATAGACCTAACAAAGGCCTTTAACACTGTTCACCATACTCTTCTACTTCAACAACTAGCCTCCATTGGTCTCACCTCCGACGCATTACATTGGTTCAAGAGTTACCTGGATGGTCGCTCCCAACAGGTGAAAATCACAAATGTTACCTTCGACAAACTGCTTTTCAGCATTTTCATAAACTCCTCCCTCAGGCCTGCCACCAATGGATTCTACTGTATGCGGATGATGCTGTCATCTTTACTAGTAACCCTGACCCACGGCAACTGGAAAGTCGATTACAGTATAGTTTTATAGAAGCTGAGAACTGGTTCAGCTCTCACAAATTAATCCTGAACTACATAAAAAGCAGTCATGTTGTTCAGCGGCACCCATAACAAACACAAATCACAAACACTTACAATCAGAAATTGCATGGGAGCAAAACTGGAAAAAATCCAAAACTTTAGGTATATAGGAATAACCCTGGATAGCTCACTTTCCTATGCTCTGCATATCAACAACATTGCCCAGGCTGTCAATATTAAGATTGGTCTGCTCCACAGACACAAACACTGCTAGATGCCTGAAGCCCTCAAAACTGCTATTATCAGCTTTGTCTTACCTACTCTCAACTATGGCTTGGCCATCTATGGTGCTGCTACTACTTCATCCCTCCGTAGAATATCCATTGCACTAAATAAGGTGTGTAGACTTCTCACCATTGCTGCAAGCCTTACCCACATCTGTGACCTGTACACTCAAACTGGTTGGCTTCAACTAAGTGGAAGGATACAGTATCAAACATATCCGTTAGCAAAAAAAAGCACTTCTTGGCCTTTTGCCCCCTGGAACTGACAACCTTCTTAGCCCTCACTCCAGCTCTCAGCACACTCGAAGCTCAGCCCATCAATCTCTGAAGATTCCTAGGTGCAGGACAGCTCAAGCACAGTGTTCATTCGCATACAGAGCCCCTCTCGGCTCAATGCACTCCCCAACGAAATCTTGTCCATATCAAAATTGAGTCTTTTCAAGCATAGACTCCGTCAGCATCTTACAACAAACTGTTTCTGTGACTGCTTAACCCTATGATGCAACCACTGTGTTCACTTCAGCTCCCTCTTCACACCACCACAAAGCTGTACCTTTCCTACCCTTGCTTTATCCTCTTACCCTCGCCCTACCCCCTCCACTTCTCCCCCCACCTCCTCCCTACTACCGACCTCTGCCACACGTTATATTCCCTTACTGACAAGGCCTTCTGGCCGCTTACCCCTCTTCCTCTCTCCTAGTACCTCCCTTGCCCCTTTCTTCTCCATTCCTAAAGTTTTTAATTCTAGATATAAAGTGAACACTATTGCTGTTTGTTTTTAAAGTGTGTACTATTACTGTTTGTTTTAAACCTGTCTTGTATTACCATCTTTGTATGTTTGTTCACCCTTCTCCACTGACGTGGAACCTTTGCAAATGAGCGCCTTGCGCTCAAAGGTATTGTAATCTGAGATTGAATAAATAAATAAAATTGATGTTAACCTCTTATGCAGAACTTTAAGTTTAAAATCCTTTTTGTGAAGCATGATGCTATAACTGAATTGCCAGCTCTGTCAGAGACTGTTAAACCTAAATCAGAATTTTGCCAGCCCCAAGCACTCCTATTACTATCTTTAAAAAATTAGTTGGAAAAAATCTTGAAGATGCCTTACAAAATCCAACACCAATAAGCTACAACAGTTTAACTAGAGCAGAACGAGAAGCTCTAGAAAGCCTTAAAGCAAATGACACAATCATCATCAAAGCAGCCGATTAAGGCAGCTGCATTGAGATCCAGAACAAAAGTATCTATCTGGCAGAGGCTTATAAACAGTTTGTTCTACAGGAAACTAAATGCTGATCCGACCTTTGAATTTAAAAGTGCCATAGATGACTGTATTGTGGCTGCATTTGATTCAGGTTACATTAATGAAAAAAAAAACAAAAAAACGTTCTAATCAATAAAGACACCATTAAAGCTACTTTTTACCTTTTACCCAACGTTCACAAATGACTGTTGCTGCCACTGGGATGCCCAATAGTAAACAGTATTGAGTCTTTCACAGAGCCTCTGTCACAATTCCTGGATGCACATTTAAGATAATTTGTTAATGATTTGCCAGCATTTATCCAGGACACCACGGATGTTCTTTTACAAACCAAAGAAATACAGACTACTCCAGGAATGATAGTAGTCACATTGAACACTGAGGCTCTGTACACCAGTATTCCCCATGATGGAGCCCTTGATGCTGGTGCTTTCTTCTTGAATAAAAGGGACAGTGATCAATCACCCCTACTGAGTTTCTTATAAAACTACTGGATTTTGTATTGACTGGTAAAGTTTTCACATTTAACAAAGATTTGAACCGACAGATCAAGGGGACTGCAATGGGGGCCACTTGTGCTCCCTCTATTGCCAACTTGTTTGTGGGTGCTTGGGAAGAGAAAATGGTTCTGAATGAAACAACTAACCCCTTTTTCTGTAAAATTAAGTTCTACAAGTGTTTTATTGATGATGTACTGATTTTGTGGGAGGGAACTGAAAATGAGTTGAAACATTTTATAGATTAGCTGCATCACTCCAATGATAGCCTGAAATTCACTTCAACAAGCAGTACTGACTCCATAAGCTTAGAATTCAAAGTAAACTTTATAGGAAAGACATATCTGGCAACCTACTAATATTGGGTAGTAGTTGCCATCCCCGGCATATTATCGAAAATATACCAAAGGGGCAATTCATGCATGTTAAACGCAACTGTACTACTAATGAAAACTTTGAAGCAGCAGCAAATTACCTTGGTGAGAGATTAATTGAGAGAGGCTGTAGTAATGCTGATATTTTTACAGCCAGAGAATCAGTGACTAATAATGATAGAAATTCCCTGTTGGAATGAAAACAAGCATTTGTCAATGCCGAATATTTGCTTTCTGGCACTAGCATTGGTAGTGTAGGAGTTAGAGAGCTGCATAATAGGAATGGCAGTGAAGTACTGAACTGAAGCCAACCCCACCACCACCCTGCAGAGACTGACAGGCATTGGGGTGTGCCTTTGGGTCAACAGGCATAACGGCCATGCCATTTCACCACACCCTACCTTGCAGACACCGACAAGTGTCACGGTGTGCCTTGGGGTCTTTGGCCCTTATGCTCACACCATTCTACCAGGAAATATGGTGAGATGAGTGCTGTATAGGAGAATGGGGTGAACTTTGGGGCTGAAGAATCCAAGGCACACCTCGGTGCCTCTCACTGGCTGCAGGGTGTGGAATGGTATGAGCATTACAGGTGAGAATCCCAAGTCACACCCCTTATGCCTGTCAATCTCTACAGGGTGGTGCGTTATGGTCAGAAACCTTAACACCTCAGGCGTTTGTGGGCATTTTCACTCCAAATTTTCAACATGGGTTTTTTGTGACCCCCACCTTATGAACAGTGGCAATATCAGTGCGTTAGCTGAAAGCTGATTTTGCACAGCGACTATGCCATTTGGCACCACAGGTGCGAAAACACATTTCGAACAGGATGTGAAAAATGACAGCTGTACTGTTCATGGGGGGAAAATGGCAATGTTGAAAATCTGCAGTGAAAATATTAAAAAAAAAACTGGTGAAGTCACGAGCATGCGTAGAAACTGCGCAACGCACACCTGTAATGCAATTAGTTTGAGGATTTTTTACTGCAGATTGTCAACACAGGCATTTTGGAACCTCCGATCATGAACAGTGTCACTGTGATTTTCTTAATCTGTCCCAAACAGTGATTTCCCACGGTGACCATGCATTTCTGCGCTGGAAGTGCAAAAACACATTTCGGCCATGGTGTGAAAAGTGACAGCTGTACTGTTCATAAGGAAGTGTGGAAAAATGCCAATGCTGAAAATCTGGACTGAAAATATTAGAAATCCATGAATATATGAGAATGTGTGGCAACTGCGCAATGGCCACTCGTAACACAGTCATTTTATGGACTTTTGTCACCAAATTTTTAACATAGCCATTTTAAGACCTCTGCTCATGAACAGTGTCATTGTGATTTTCTTAATCTGTCCAGAACATTGATTTTGCACACCAACTGCGCCATTGTGTGCTTCATGTGTGGAAACACATTTTGGGCAAGATGTGGAAAATGACAGCTGTACTGCTCATAAGGAGGTGTGGTAAAATGGCAATGTTGAAAATCTGGAGTGAAAATATTGAAAATTCGCAAACTTATGAGTGTGCTTAGGAGCAGCGCAACGCATGCTAATAAAACAGTCATTCTGGGGAATTTTTTCACCAAATTTTTAACATAGCCATTTTAGCACCTCTGCTCATGAACAGTGTCACTGTGGTTTTCTTAATCTGTCCCGAACTTTGATTTCACACACCGACTACGCCATTGTGCGCTACAAGTGTGGAAACACATTTTGGGTGAGATGTAGAAATTGACAGCTGTACTGCTCATAAGAAGGTGTGGTAAAATGGCAATGTTGAAAATCTGGAGTGAAAATGTTGAAAATTCGCAAACTTACGAACGTGCGTAGGAACAGCACAACGCATGCTCATAAAACAGTCCTTTTTGGGAATTTGCTCACCAAATTTTCAACTTAGGGTTTTTGGGGGCCTACCTCATGAACTGTAACACTGTCGTTTCATAAATCGGTCCCAAAAGGTGGTTCCGCGCAGTGACCACGAAATCACCTTTTGGGTTGATTAACAAAATGACAGTGACAGAATTCATGAGGTGGGGTCCCAAAACCCCCATGTTGAAAATTTGATGAAAAAAGTTCCAAAAATGCCTGAGATATGCAGCAAAGTTGAAAAATCCTATTTATTCCATTATACAGCTTACTGGCATTTTCTCAGTTCGCGGTCGGCTTTGAACAGTGCAGACATGTTCCTGGTCCCACAGAAGATCTCGTGCCAGACTCCGGAGGTAGTAAGTATGGGGGGGTGTAGGGAAGCAGGGTGCGAGAGGGGTGGCGCAGGTGGGGACGGGGTCAGGACAGTCAGCGAGGGAAGGTTTTTGTCTTGCAGGTTTTTTTTTCCATTTGACAACGTGGGACTTGTGCCACGCTGGGGTGGACTCCCAGCGTGGCAGCTGGAAGGCTGTTTGGGGGGGCAGTGGAGCTGATGGGGGATTGGGCACCCCCGTTGGCCATACAGAGTATTGCCATGCTGGGGTGGGTTCCCAGCATGGTACCTGGAACTGTATTGGGGGTGAGCGAGCGCAGCAGAGACGACGGGAGATTGGGCACTCACATTGGCCATACAGTGTGTGCATGGGGAGGACACTGGAGCATGCAATATGCATGTGTGTGTGGGTGGAGCGCATGAGCACGTGTCTTATTGCTGCTCACTGAAGCGGAGCTCTCCCTTTCAACTGTAAGGCACTGCATTTTCAACTGCTGTCATAGACAGCTGCAGCATTCATTGGCAAACTGTGGCCGCGCCTGCAAACACACTGACTGCATTGGAAGACGGTGCCACACCTACGAAAACTCGGATGATGGCACTATGTTTCTTGCACATGCATGCAAGCAAACATAAACACATGAAAACCTAGACAACAGAGTTAATTTTGTCATTACATACTCTGCTCAAGCAAATATTGTACAAAACATTATCTTTAAAAACTGGCATGTATTACAGATGGGTCCAGGCCTCAGACAAATTACAAAGGCGCCGCCTAGGTTAGCTTTCAGGAGAGCTACCACAATTGGGGATATACTAACACATAGCCACTGTATGGAACAACAAAGTGAAAGTTGGCTTACACATGGGGCACAGGGTTGCCATTCCTGCAAAAGATGATCTTTTTGTAAATATGTAGAACCAGGTAAAAAATTCTCTAGCATCAACACAGTAAACAAATTTGACATAAGACAAGTCACAACTTGTGACACCAATGGTGTAATGTACTCAGCAGCATGTGACTGCATGGCATTTTATGTAGGTAAAACAACCTGACACTTTAAGGTTAGAATTAGTGAACATATTAGGGCCATAAATAATGGACACATTACTTATGCTACAGTTAATCATGTCAAATTTAATACTGATGGCACTCTTCATTCTTTTAAATTCATGGCAATTGATAAGGTTAACCAACACCCTAGAGGTGGAAGTTATAATGATCTTATTTTACAAAGGGAAGCCTTTTAGATTATTAGTTTAAAGGCTAATCAGTTTGTATACTGGGTTCACTTTGAAACCTTTTTTAAGAAAGAGGAAATAAAGTGCTTTTGAATTTATATATTTGAAACTGTATTTATAGACTTGCACTTGTTTAAAATTGTATTTGATGCACTACTGTGGTCTAAATATAATTGTGTTTTGTCTTTCTCATCCCCTCCATACGTCAACCCTGTTTTCCCTTACCTTAGTGGTTGTTCCCACTACCTTTCTCCACCACTGTTGTCTTGGTTCTGGCTCTCATTTTAAATGTATCAATCACATCTGTGATTACTTTAACTTCACCAATCAGAAGTAACTCTGTAATACTGACATCATGATTGATTTTAGATAAATGGTTGTTTGTATTTCCACTGCACTAGCTTTTGAGAAAGGACCTTTTTCGAAACGCGTCAAGTGTGCAGCTGTGTCATGTGTGTTTTAGAATGAACTCTTTTTGTCATCGGACTTTTGGAGCCCGTGTGATGCTTATCTGGTTGGTGAGTGCCCATTTTCTGCTGTATGTAATTTCTGATTTAATTGGAGCACCACCTTACCTTGTGCAGCTTTTTTTGGTTTTCAAATCAAGAAGGGAAGCGTCAATATCTAGATTCAAACCCATAACATCCTCCATTAACAAATTGCTCCCCGTGACTTCTTCCTCTGAGTCAATTTTTGAAAAGAAATCCTTCAAGTAAATGTTCTGATGAACTTCTCCAGGTCCACAGTAATGTCAAATTAATTCAGTTTCAAACTGGGTACAAATGACAGACCTCTTTGCAACACCTTAATTTGTGTGGCTGTGAATCCTCCTGTCAAATTATTTGCCGCTCCTCGTGGCTGGACATGCTGGTTGTGTTCTTCCTCCCTCCTTGCCATCCTCTCTTTGTTTTTTCATTTTTTGTTGCTATTTCTTTTGCTTGTGTCTTTTCCATTCTCCTTGACCTTGTTTACCCCCGTATTGATAGAAAAAGACACCTCTTTGGTCATGCTTGATGTGCTGGGGGTCTGTTTCTCCATGTTTCCTGTGGCTTGTGGATTGCCACTTTCACTTGCCCCTTGTTCAGTTGTTTTCTGACAAATGTTTGATCTTTGCTGCCGATTTCTTGACCTGCCTCTAGATCTCGGTCCCCTGCTCATAGACCTTGAATGGGACCGTTTAAATATATGCCCTTCCTTATAATTGTCAGTGTCTCTCACAAGTTTCTTTTGTTTTCTAGAGATTAGCTCTTTTTCATGCTTATTTAATTTTTTCTGGAGCTCTTTGTTCAAAGACACAAACACATGATTCTTTATGTATTTCTTAAGGGCTGTTTTGGTGTCTGCAATTTCCGTGCTCATTTCTTTATGTTTCAAACTGTCCTTTTTATTTAGGATTGCAAAGAACATTTTTGCACACAGAGCTGCCACCTGTTTCCACTCCTCCATGTAATGAAAATCTTCAAAGCCACAAGAGGGAGCGATTGTTATGCTCAGACCCCGCGGTGCAATTTCCTGTTCCAGATACTGTTCTAAATTACATATATTGTAGGTTAGGTTTAATTCTTTAAAGGAAAACTTCACACTCATGTCTTCCAGATGTTATTTGTTTCCACGTCAACAGACAACTCTTTTCATGTAGCTGTTAAGGATGTATGCAAATGCTTTAGTCAGTTTTCACAGTTCATACTCGGCCCTATTACTGTCCTGGGAGGCTCCATTTTGTGGTTGTTGAAATCTCATTGTCCCTGAGAGCTGCATTAGCATAAGAGAACATGATGCGTAATCACTCTTTAAACTCCCCAGTATGCCTGTCTGCTTAATTAGTCTTAAAAGAAACAAGCAGTAAGAAGGTGTGAAATACCACATTTACCTTCAGTGAGCTTTGTAAACTATGTGAGTTTTAATGCAGTTTTTTTCACTTCAAATTTCATTCCGTTTATGAGTTTCTAGAGAGTTTTTGCAGGGTATTTGTTTTTTCAGCATATTGATACATGGTATGAATGGGTGATCTGACATCAGGTTCTCATATGCTAATGAAGTTCTCATGGGCAATGAGATTTCAACAACCATGAAATGGAGACTCAAAGGGAAGTCACAGGGGCTACGATGAGCAGTGAAAACAAACTACAGCTAACACATATAGCCCTAACAGCTACAGGAAAGGAGTTGTCTGTTGACATGGAAACAAATAAAATTTAAATGATATGAGGGTGTAATTTTCCTTTAGCAGCTGTCTCCAGAGTTAAGGTTAAATTTCTTAATTCATTAGACTTACCACCCCCCCCCCGGACTGCTGCATTGTCCCAGTTTATTTTTGGCTGTGAGCTTCCGTGTTGCTAAATCCTCCCTAGTGGTAAGTGAAACAGGTGGTGATTCCTCTTCACTGCTGCTGCTGTTAATTGCAATATAATTAATGGTCTTCCCTTTTTCCCATAGGGAAACCATGGCATAATTTGCCATTATAAAGGAGCGTTTATAATGGCAAATATGCGCACAGTTTTCCCCACACTGCGCATGCCCGAACTCCTCGCTTGCTGTATCCTTCCCGAACAGGAATCCGCAAACCCACGGTAGAGAGAAACTGCCACGGACACTTGGCAGTAAGTAATTTTTACAATTAGTT
The DNA here is from genome assembly GCA_016271365.2 of Neoceratodus forsteri. Taxonomy (NCBI): domain Eukaryota; kingdom Metazoa; phylum Chordata; order Ceratodontiformes; family Ceratodontidae; genus Neoceratodus; species Neoceratodus forsteri. Next base: position 1,202,726,041 of record CM057449.1, read on the forward strand.
GAAATGTTCCACATAGCTACTGGACTGACCACCCTAAAAATATTTTAAATAAAGTTAAAGTGGATCTTGCGCACTGAGGTAATCTGACTGTGCCGGCACAGCAGTCTTTTTTTATTTTACATAATTGCTGAGGTGAAAAAGAGAAGCCCAACAATTATATAAAATAAAATATGGGTCTCGGGGTGTAAACTTGAATTTATACACATCCTCAGGGTTTGATGCTATACATAAACCCCTCGAGCTTTGCTCTTGGGGTTTATGCAGCATCAAACCCCTTGGGAGAGTGTGAATTCTCGTTACACACCGAGACCCATACTTTATCCTATATATTTTCGGAGCTCATATTTTATCTAGGATGACTTAATGTTTCATGCAGCACATACAGCCATCTGTAAAAATAACTGGCTCCTGACTGGTTGAAGTCCAGAGATAATAATTAACTTGGACTGATGACTCCACTCGAACACCAGTCTGCAAATCGACTTCCAGGCTGCAAGTTACAAGCACCACACCTGATATCAATTTATGAAGCTGCACCTGGAAAAATGAGGTGGTGCAGGGTCTGGGGGTGTGCTACCCCAGTGTATTTCAATAAGTACAAAGCTGACCCACACTCAGGAGCGATAAGGAAAGTGGTAGCGCACACACATGAAATGTAATGTAGTTCAGTGCCAAATGCAATTTATTTTGCCACTCCACATCAAAATTACAAACAAACCAAATCAGAGCCAACCACGACATGTGCTCAATACCCCAGTGCTTCTCTCAATGGAGCTTCCTCAGGGGGTGCTATAGCAAGGCTGTAACCATACTTATATATCTGAAAAAGTAGTATTGATATGACATCATAATAAATGGACTGCTATTCTATTAGAATGCTACCATTATAAACCAGGCTATACCGTGTGCTGATAAAAGTGATGCTCCTCTAGTGATCCTGGCTCTGGATGGAGTATATATACAACAAGTAACAGAGTAAAAGTACCTGGGAGTTTTGCCGGATGCTAAATTAAATTGGGAAGCACACCTTGAGGCCTTACTGAAAAACATGGGTAGAAAGTTGGGAACATTGTATAGACTAAAACGTTATATGACTCCTGATATATGCTTAAAATTATTAATGCCATGGTGCTTCCTGTATTGGATTATGGGGATGTACAGTAGTCTATGTTGGGGCATCGAGGATGGAGCTAGCCAGGTTGGATGTAATGTATAATTGGATGGCTAGCTTCATTCTCGATGCTCCCAGGAGGACGCATCACTGTGACTTATACAGACCCTTAAACTGGTTGAAGCTTGAAGTAAGGAGTGCTTGGCATCTTTTGACATACATGTTTAAATTACAAAAAGAAAATTTGCCCTGGTACATCTTGGATTTTTTCAAAATCAGAGGCATCAAGGGATCCCTCAGATCTGCACAAGGTCTGGAATATATGGTTCCGAAATATAATTTAGAATTAGAGGTCATCTACATGGTATAGGGGGCCGGTTTTGTGGAACTTCATGCCTATTAGTCTAAGAGGTGTGAATGCATGCATTCACCTAGGCCCAATACAACAGTGGTTTTATGATAGGGCCATAGCACCATCGCAATGTTGTCATGAGGGTATAACCTAAATGGGGAATCTAAGAAAATGATGTATTTTATGCACTTTGTTCTATGTGTCTGGTAACTTGCATTGTGTTATTTGTGATCTAGGAATGCATTGTGTAAATTAGAATATTTATAATTTTTTTGTATCGGCAACTACATTTTAAATGTAAAGGATCTCCTTGGAAATGAGCATCTTGCTCAGTGGAGTTGTAACATCTTTCCTGTTCATGATTACATTAGCTTTTGCTCTACAGCATACCCTGAGTACTTACATGAATAAAATTGATTACTACTACTACCGCTTGTGTGGTTAAACATAAGAATAAACAACAAAAGTAAATATTTGACTACTGATACAAAATTTATCAATTTTAAATAAAAATATTGTCCAAAAATACAGTAGAAAATGTTTCAGAAGACAGTCACAGTAATGCCAAACAATCATTAGAGTAGGAGGACATTTAACACTAATATACAAGACAGGATCATCCCGCGCTTGATCACATCTCCAGCCTGTAAGTGAGAGAGGCTGGAGACTTGGTTGAGCACAGGATGATCCTGTCTTAACAATTATTTAGTTGTTAATAAGCTCCCTACTCTAGCTGACTGTTTTCTGCCTGAGTCCCTATTCACTACTTCAATATAACCCTATTGATTTGGACATTAATTGTAACTGGCTTCTAAAACATTTCTTTTCTACTTGATTTTTGGAGAAAATTATTTTTATTTAAAATTGATAAATTTTGGATCAGTTGTCAAATATTTACTTTTGCTGTTTATTCTTATGTTTAACCACACACGGTATAGCCTGGTACATAATGTTAGCATTCTAATAGAATATCAGTCCATTTGTTATGATGTCATATCAATGCTACCTTTTCAGGTATATAAGTATAGTTGCAACCTTGGTATAGTGCCCCCTGAGGAAGCTCTAATGAGAGAAGCGCTGGGATACTGAACACATGTAGTGGTTGGCTCCAATTGGTTTGTTTGCAATTTTGATTTGGAGAGGTAAAATAAATTGCATTTGGTATGGAACTACATTATGCTTCACGTGTGTTGTACCACCTTCCTTATCACTCCTGAGTGCAGGTCAACTTTGTACTTATTGAAATATGTTGGGGTAGTATACCCCCAACCCTGCACCACCTCATTTTTCCAGGTGTAGCTTCATAGACTGATATCAGCCTCCATCCTGCAGCACTTGCTTTAACTTGGGGAGAAATTCAGCAACTGCACTGTCATTGCAGCTACGTTGTTCTCCAGCATTGCTTACTCTCCTTATCCCGTGTCACTGCTGTAAGTGCCATAACCATCTGGTGGATGCATGAAATTCTGTGCTTGCACCATGTATGGTGTTTGCAAACTGCTCAGCCTTTTCATGCATGATTGAACCAGACACCAGCACACTGCTGGCCTGCTGCTGTTGGAACCACGGCTAAGTAGCTCTGTCTATTTTGGCTTCATCAGCCTGACAAAGCTTTTGTGCTTGAGGGTATCACCCTCAGAACATGCTAACACAAAGTCCCTTAATGCACCCTCTTGTTTTTTCCAGGTGCTGATCGTACTTTTGGAGAATCTGGTTCCACAGCTGATTTTGGAAATGATTTCTCCATCTTTCAGCCTGTCTAGTATGGCTAGCTTTTGCTCTACAGCATACCCTGAGCACTTCATTATTTCAGACTGACATCAGCTGTCAGGTCGGTGGAAAGCAGCTTTTATACTGACAGCATTTGATTGACTGCCTCTCAGACAAACTAAAGTGACCCCAGGCTTTCCAGTCACTGAAGGCTGATCTTAAAATCATCACGCTCTCCACAGAAAATCTCGGTTTTGTTGATCGGGAGAGGAAGGCTGAACAGCTGGCTGTAAATACATGATTTTTAATGGGAACCATGATGGTCATTTGTCTTTTGGCTGAATGTTTGCTATAACAAGGTTCATTATAGTGAGGGACTGCTGTATAATGACGGTGCATGCATTAAACAGGTAGGAAGCACAGGGGGAAAATAAGCAGGTTTACTTTATGAAGGAAAACCACAAAAGCAGACCTGAGAGACTATATTTCTGTTTTCATGAGGGTAACTAATATTTGTACCCAAGTAGTGGTGAGTTAAGCTTGATAATATAAGCTGTTGGATGTATTCAGAGTTTAGCGTTGAACGATGATGCTTAACAACATCACCAACTGTGCTAAACATCCTCTCGGATGGCACATGTGTAGGGGACAGTCAATGTACCTCACAGCCAGTTGTGCCAAGTGAGGGGATGACTGCATCTTCAATACCCAGTAGCCTAATGGAGCAACCAGAAATGGCTCAAGAGCCTCTGCCAAATAGTCATTCAAGATATTTTCAGCAGAAAAAGGCTGTGACTGTGTCCTCTTCTGTTGCTCTTGATGTAGGGATGTGCTGAGCAGTGCCCACTCACTTCCATCAGTGCTACTGTCAGTAAAAAACAAAGACAAAAAAAATTGTTGTAAAAGTGCCGTATAACATACCTGTCTCCATGATATAGCTAGGGTAAGTAAATTAAAGGATGCAGTCACTACACCTTTTTATTTACTCACCCTAGCTGTATATACTGTAGTGTATTATTTTGCATTGTGTTGTACTGTGGTAATTGAATTGTAGTGTAATATACTTTGGTAACAGGTACTGGGTTCAGCTTAGCCATACTGGGTTCTGGAACAGGAGGACAGAAAGCACAGGGACACAGAATGTGAAGAGTGGTTGTGGAGTGGCAGTACTGCTCCATCTGTGTGTGCCTCTCTGGGTTGGTTGGAGAAGGTCTCTAGACTTGAAGGTGCACTGGTTGCAAGTCAGGAGGATGTCACTAGACTTGCGGCTGTGTTGACTAGGAGGAAGGCTCAAAGGATGGTCTTCCTGCTTTCTTTATTTTTAATAAAGAGACCACTCTCCTGGCTTCATTGCTTATATAGTGTGCTCTGGCCAATGAAAGGCTCACAGGTGTTTAATGGGGAGCTCACCAATAAGAAGAAGGCCACAATTCTCTTACATTTAAATCAGTATAAAGGATTTGTCAAGCTCAAATGCTGCATTTACAATGCAACTTACTTTAGTAAAATTAGTGGGGTAACAGAGAAAGCAAGGAGACCTCAGTTGAGGACCGGGCAGGAAGAGCACCCCAGCCAAAGCGGACTAAGCTTCAGCCAGCGGGCGGTCGGCCTCCTCTGCCGCCGCTCAAAACCACCAGCCCGGATACTCGGTGCAGAAAGCCGAGGACTGAGCCAAGAAGAGCCCCACAGCCAAGTGCTGGCGCAAGCTTCAGCCAGCAGGCGGTCGGCCTCCTCTGCCGCCGCTCAAAACCACCAGCCCGGATACTCGGCACAGAAAGGTACGGCAAAGCCGCAACCAGTTGGAAGGTGAGTGCCTTCTACTGCTTCAACTCTGATTGGTCCCCGCTCACTTGCATCTTTAAATTCTACATTTTGGTGTCTTCTACTGGGAAATGTGTGCAAATCTGTACTAAAAAGGCTGTTTTTACTGATTCTTGTGGGTTTGGGGATTGACTGTTGGTTTAAGGTTAGCTTTTACAAGTGATCTCAGCCCCTGTAGTCAAATTGTAATTTCACCCAGACGCTCTGGCACCAAACCCACTCCACAAGCTTTTGTCTTGCAAATTGTGACCCCACTGCTGCTTCAGCAGACACCTCTGCTTCGGTGCAGTATTTAATCTGAGCACCTCTCTCTCTCCCTCCCCTAGCCAAGGACTGAGTCAGGATGAGCCCCCAGCCAAGCACCGGGTCAAGCTTCGGCCAGTGGGCGGTCGGCCTCCTTTGCCACCACTTGAAACCACCAGCCTGGATACTCGGCACAGAAAGGTATGGCAAAGCTGTAAATTTTATGCCTGCCCACCCCCCCCTCCTCCTGCCCTTATTATATAGACCCTCTCCCCACCTCCTTCTATAGTCACGCCCACTGGAAAGTCACCACCGTATAGCAGTTCCTCCCCTAAAATACATTTGCCTCCTATTATTTAGACTGTGATTATTCACTCCTATGCAAAACAAATATTAATACCTATATAGCTGCGCACCAGCCTGACTAGGTCCAATTCCATAAAGCTGGACATTACTTTCTCTATAAGGTTTATAATGGGGGGGAGGCTGTGGACAATGTCACCAATCTCATCATGCCCTGAAGGGGGACTGGAGGCTGCCATTGCACAATGATGATACAACTTCAGTTGCGGATCAGTTTGCACACTTTCATAACTTCCCCCAGTATCAGAGGAGCCCTTGGCTATTTTACTATGGTGGGACACACTTGGACTCTTTATGACCAGAAATACAGCTCCCCTCCCCTGCCACTGAATCTTCACTGCTATTCTCAGTCAGAGTCCTAGCCTCTGCTATCCTAGGGGGACAAAGCATCCCACCTAGACATGGTAGAACACCAACTGAGAGCCCGTGAAAGCGAGAAAAAGCAAGAATCTACAAATTATTCCTTGCTGCAATTACGAAGCTCCTGCTCCTGCTACTACCATGCTCTGGCAATGTAGAACTTAATCCAGGGCCCACAGAGGCTATTGCAGCGCCATCCAACCTTGCCAAACTTAAAGGATTAAGCTTCCTCTACGTCAATGTATGCAGCCTACTTAAAAAGCTCACTATGATCCAAGCATGGGTAATCCACACCATACCAGATATCTTGGTGGTCTCCGAGATGTGGCTTAGGCCTACCACAGCAGATGGGGATGTCAATTTACCTAACTGCCAACTATTCAGAGCTGATCGTCAATCTGGGGGTGTAGCTATTTATGTGAAGAACAACCTCACAGCGACTTGCCTTACTTCAATATCTGTGGCACATGAGTTCGAATGCATATCCCTTAAAGTGGTAATCTCACATACCACATCATTACAGGTAATAGGCTGATATAGACCCCCTACTGCCAGTCTCAATTTGCTATCACACTTAGGGGATATAATGGAAAAGGGACCCCTAGAAACTGTTATTTTAGTAGACATTAATTTAAATTGGCTCTCCAAGGCTGCTACTCCACTCTTATCTTTCTGTGATGCCCATGGCTTAACACAGCTCATCAGCAAGCCGACCAGAATTAACAAGAAGACCCCAAGTAATAGTACACTGCTGGACATTATCCTGGTGAGCAAGCCTCATCTATTCTCCTATGCTGGCATTTTCTTCAATGATATCAGTGACCACTGCTTTATTGCCAGCATAAGGACAACCAACAAACCAATTTCCCCCTCTAAATTCTCAGTTAGAAGATCAAAGCAGAACTTTGCCATACATGCATATTTGGAAGATATGAAGCACTCAACACTCTGGCAAGAATTCTACCTGGCAAAAACGATGGATGCAGCCTATAATGTTCTCAATGATATAATCATAGGAGCCCTAAACAAATATGCACCCCTATCTAAAGTGCGAGTAAGAAACAAATCTTGCCGCTGGTTTACTCCAGACCCTAAAATTGCGCTCCTAGAGAGAGACAATCTATGGAAAAAAGCACAAAAAACAAAGACTCAGTCAGATTGGGGCCAGTTCAGAAAGGCTAGGAATTTATGTACCAGAAAGATCAGCGACGCAAAGACAACTTACTATTGTACCAAGTTAGACTCTTCTTTCCATAACCCTGCTAAATTCTGGAATACCATCAAGGACATATCCGGACACACACCAAGTAACTCACTACCAGCTAAGATATTGTCTGGGACAACCATTATCATTGACAAACTGGAAATCCTAGAGTCATTCAACAATCACTTCATGACCGCAGGATTGGCATTTGACAACTTGCCAGCAAATTTAATGTGATCCCAATTAGGCGTACAACTCTCCGAAACCCTGGTGACAGACTCTAGTTTCTCATTACAACCAGCTATGCTGAAACAAGTGGAAGACTTACTTTGGCATCTAGATATCAAGAAAAGTGCAGGGGCGGACTCCCTTGACCCTACTTTCTGAAGGTTCCCGTCCATGTGCTAGCGATACCGATAACACATCTGTTTAACCTTTCATTACTACTAGGGACTATCCCTTCAATCTGGAAAACTGCACAGGTCATTCTGTTATTTAAATCAGGAGACCCTTGTGACCTCAACAATTACAGACCAATCTCTATCCTCCCTGTACTATCTAAACTGCTGGAAAAGATTGTAAGTACTCAACTGAAAGCCTACCTAGAATCAACTAATCTCCTAAACCCTGTGCAATCTGGTATCAAGGTAAAACATAGCACCATTACAGCCCTAGCAAAAGTAACCAATGACTGCCAATCAGAATTGGATAACAAAAATTGTATCTGTGCCGTGTTCCTGGATCTAAATAAGGCATTCGACACAGTTGACCACGATCTGCTCCTTACATCCCTGAAATCCATAGGTCTGGACTCACTCTCCCTGCAATGGTTCAATAACTACCTTACTGGATGGCTCCAGCAGGTTAAGGCTGAAGGCAATCTGTCTCCCCTTAAGCCATTGCAAAGAGGCGTACCACAGGGATCTATCCTTGGTCCTATTCTATTCGCTATCTATATCAACAATATCGATAATAATATTACCAAGACCACTGTACACCTATTTGCCGACGATACGGTGCTCTATGTCAGCCACCCTTCACCAGAGGCAGCCTGCAAAGATTTACAAACTGACTTTAACCTACTCCAACACCAACTTCTGAGCAAAAAACTTTTGCTCAATGCAAAGAAAACAAAAGCAATGTTTTTCTCTCCTTACATGCGTGCAGGACATCCAGGTTCAAGCACACTCCCACACATATCCACTATCCTCGGTGAAAATCTTGAATTTGTATCTAAATTCAAGTACCTGGGATTCTGGCTTGACAATAGGCTTTATTTAATTGAACATATGGAAGAACTATTAAAAAAACTCCGTCAGAGACTTGGCCTCTATTTTAGAATCAAACACTTTCTCACAACCAACGCTAAGCTAAGACTGGTACAGGCCACTTTTCTTTCTATAATTGACTATGCTGACTTCTTATACAGTCACTGCCCTGCCTCTTATTTGGGTAAATTGGATACACTCTATCACAGGGCACTGAGGTTTATCAAAGGACTACCATATGACACACATCATTGGTCTCTATAAGGAGCAGTTGGATGGACTTCACTCCACTCCACTTTAGAAGGGACAGAAATGCAGCATTATGTACATTCAGAGCCATATCCAAGCAATTACCACAATATATCTCGGACTGCTTCACACAAACCCCTATAAGCAAATATGCCCTAAGAAGCTACTCTTCCATCCTGCTCAAAGTGCCCAAAGTCAATACCCGCTCTGGAAGAACAGCCGTTAGTTTCATATTGCCCTCCCTATGGAACAAACTACAGAAAATCCTAAAACTGAGTATACCTATATCCATTACGTCCTTCAAAACCCTTTACTCAAAGCTTATCAAGGAGCAATGCAAATGTTTTTGACAGCACTAGGGTGAATTATGCCCCTCTATCTTCTGTAACCAGTCCCTTCCTCTAACTTTCCACATGTTCTGCAATCCTACCATACTTCATCCACGATAATACCCCTTTTGTCCATCCTTCCCCTACATCTCTTCACCCCATCACTAACTGTTCTCACTCCCCTCCTCCTCCCTCCCTCCCTGCCACCCACTTCCTCCCTCTCCCTTCGCTCCCCCTGTCAAGCCTCTACCACCCACCTCCTACCCAGATCTTTCATTGGCCACTTCCTTTGCCTTCTGACAAATCCCTCTACTCAATCATGTATGTTAGTCGTCAACAACACTTCTTCCTTGCCATATTGCAATATTCTGTCTATGACCTTAGATTTATGTAAAAATGTAAATATAAAAAATAATATGTAAATATGAAAATTTATGTTAATGTATCATGACGTTTCACATGTGCATGCAGGTATTTTTATTGACTTGTATATCCTTATCTACTATGTATATTGTATCTTGTTCCCTGCATTGCACTATGTCTATGTAACTGACCCTGACCTAACCAGGTCCATCTTGCAAATGAGCACTGCTCAGTGATGTCCACCTGGATAAATAAAGATTTGATTGATTGATTGATATGACAAGTTAAAATGTGATGCTTTTTACCTGACCGATGGAGGTGGCCACTTTGTTGAAGTGGTCAGGCTTAATCATGGTTCAGCTGGATAATGAAACCAAGAACCCCTCTGAAATGTATGACAAGTAAGAACACTGGAGTTAATTTAAAAAAATTGCAGGCTTTGATGCAGCAAAATGGGGGGGGGGGCAGGACTGGTACTTTAACTATATGCTTCTGTTTGGTCACACACCAGGTGCCACCCCACTAATTTCACTAAGTTGCATTGTAAATGCAGGGGTTGATCTTGTCAAACCATTTATACTGATTTGAATGTAGGAGAATTGTGGCCTTCTTCTTACTGGTGAGCTCCCCATTAAACACCTGTGAGCCTTTCATTGGCTAGAGCACACTATATAAGTAATGAAGCCAAGAGAGTGGTCTCTTTATTAAAAATAAAGAAAGTAGGGAGACCTCAGCTCTGATATGGCAAGTTAAAATGTGATCCTTTTTACCTGACCAATGGAGGTGGTCACTTTGCCGAAGTGGTCAGGCTTAATCATGGTTCAGCTTAGGGTCACCACCTTTGGATGAGGTAAAAAACAGATGCTAAACCACACTGCAAACTCTGCCTCTGGCCCCACCCCCTTTTTATGACTGGCAAGTATATCGCGCCTCCTTCAAAGCCATTTGTAATGTTGGAATAGACATTACTAGTGATAGGAAATCATTTTTATACTGTTATTTATTTGATTTATTTATTCAGTTATTTATTTTTTTTCTTTGGCAACCAGGTTAACTCCCATAGGTCACATGGCCCATTTTACAGGAGTGACCCAGGAGCACAGGAAGGTTAAGTGACTTGCTCATGGTCACACAGTATGTAAGTGGAGGTTGTGGGAATCAAACTCAGGTCTGCTGGATGTGCCAAGTTCATCCACAGCTTATTGCACAAGCCTCTGTTAAACACTCTCCCATTTTCCTTTCCATGTCAGTCATGTATTCTGATGCTTTGACCAATTTTTGATAACTTAATTATTGGTGCTTGTGGTACCCTTAATACTGCATTATGTTCCCCTTTACCTCAGCAGCTACTGCTGTTTCTTTTCATATTTCTAAGACATTCCGCAATTTCAGACACACCATTCTATGCTGTTTATCAGAATGACCTGCAAAAGTGTAGCCAATATCATGGAATGTTCAGGTAATACAAAAAATGAGAGCCAATGTAGTGATAAAGGCAACAAAAGCTAGATTATTACTTTAACAAACAAGCATTTGTCAATGCCGAATGTTTGCTTGCTGGCATTGGCAGTGGTAGTGTAGAAGTTACAGAGCTGCGTAATAGGAATGGCAGTGAAGTATTGAACTGAAGCCAACCCCACCACCACCCTGCAGAGAGTGACAGGCATTGGGGTGTGCCTTTGGGTCATCAGGCATAACGGCCACCCCATTTCACCACACCCCACCCTGAAGACACTGACAAGTGTCACGGTGTTCCTTGGGGTCTTTGGCCCTTATGCGCACCCCATTCCATTAGGAAATACGGTGAGATGGGTGTGATATAGGAGAATGGGGTGAACTTTGGGTCCGAAGAGTCCAAGGCATACCTCGATGCCTCTCACTGGCTGCAGGGTGTGGAATGGTATGAGCATTACAGGCAAGAATCCCAAGTCACACCCCTGATGCCTGTCATTCTCTACAGGGTTGGGCGTTATGGTTGGAAACCCTAATACCTCAGGCATTCATTGGTATTTTCACTCCAAATTTTCAACATGGTTTTTTTGTGACCCCACCTCATGAACAGGGGAATATCAGTTTGTTAGCCGGCTGCTTATGCACAGCGACTACGGCATTTAGCACCACAGGTGCAAAAACATTCAACAGGATGTAAAAAATGACAGCTGTACTGTTCATGGGGAGGTGTAAAAAATGGCAATGTTGCAAATCTGCAGTAAAAATATTAAAAAATGGTGAAGTCACGAGCGTACATAGAAACTGTGCAATGCACACCCATAATATAATTAGGTTGGGGATTTTTTTACAGCAGATTGTCAACTCAGGCATTTTGGTGCCTCCGATCATGAACAGTGTCACTGTGATTTTCTTTATCTGTCCAAAACAATGATTTCCCACAGCGACCACGAATCTCGGCGCTGAAAGTGTGAAAACACACTTCGGCAGTGTTGTGAAAAATGACAGCTGTACTGTTCATAAGGAAGTGTGGAAAAATGCCACAGGTGAAAATATGGACTTAAAATATTACAAAGTCATGAACTTACGATGATGGCGCGTGGAAACTGCGCAATGCTCACTCGTAACACAGTCATTTTATGGACTTTTGTCACCAAATTTTCAACATAGCCATTTTAAGACTTCTGCTCATGAACAGTGTAACTGTGATTTTCTTAATCTGTCCCAAACATTGCTTTCGCACACCAACAGCACCATTGTGCGCTACATGTGCGAAAACACATTTTGGATGACATATGAAAAATGGCAGCTGTACTGTTCATAAGGAAGTGTAATAAAATGGCAATGTTGAAAATCTGGAGTGCAAATATTAAATTCAGAAACTTACGAGCATGCATAGGAACTGCTCAACGCACGCTCGTAAAACAGTCATTTTTAGGAATTTTTTCACCAAATTTTCAACATAGCCATTTTAAGACCTAAGCTCATGAACAGTGTCACTGTGATTTTCTTAATGTGTCCCATACATTGATTTAGCACATTGATTGCGCCATTGTGCGCTACATGGGCGGAAACACATTTTGGGCAAGATGTGAAAAATGACAGCTGTACTGCTCATAAAGAGGTATGGTAAAATGGCAATGTTGAAAATCTGGAGTGAAAATATTGAAAATTCGCAAACTACGAGCGTGCGTAGGAACTGCATAGCTGCGGCTAAATAAAACAGTCATTTTTAGGAATTTTTTCACCAAATTTTCAACATAGCCATTTTAAGACCTCTGCTCATGAACAGTGTCACTGTGATTTTCTTACTTTGTCTCGTACATTGATTTCGCACATCGACTGCACCATTGTGCGCTACATGGGTGGAAACATGTTTTGGGTGAGTTGTGAAAAATGACAGCTGTACTACTCATAAGAAGGTGTGGTAAAATGGCAATGTTGAAAATCTGGAGTGAAAATATTGAAAATTTGCGAACTTATGAGCGTGCGTAGGAACTGCACAACGCACGCTCATAAAACAGTCATTTTTTGGAATTTTTCCACCAAATTTTCAAAATAGGCTTCTTGAGAGTCCACCTTATGAACACTGGCAGTGTCATTTCATTAATCAGTCCGGAAAGGTGATTTCGCGCAGTGAAACTCACGCCATGACAGTGACAGCATTCATGAGAAGGGGTCCCAAAACCCCATGTTGAAAATTTGGTGCAAAAATTAAAAAAAATGCCTGAGATATGCAACAAAGTTGAAAAAACCCTATCTATCCCATTATACAGCTTACCGGCATTTCCTCAGTTCGCGGTCGGCTTTGAAGAGTGCAGACATGTTTCCAGTCCACTGAAGATCATCGTGCGGACTCCGGAGGTAAGTATGGGGTGTGGGGGTGTGGGGAGGCAGGGTGCGCAGTGGGTGGGTGTGGGTTGTGGGGGCAGGGAGACTGCGTGGGACGTTTTAATTTACAGGTTGTTTTTTAAATTGACGGCGTGGGGCGTTTGCCACGCTGGGGTGAGCTCCCAGTGTGGCACAAGAGATGACTGGTTGGGGGCGTGGAGCTGACGGGGATTGGGCATCCCGCCGGACATAACATCTATTGCCACGCTGGGGTGGGCTCCCATCGTGGCACCCTGTACGGGGAGGGCAGTGGAGCCGGCGGGGGATTGGGCATCCCCATCAGCTATACTATGAGTTGCCATGCTGGAGTGGGCACCCAGCGTGGCATGTGGAAGCTTTGGGGAAGTGCAGCACAGCCAATGGGGTTAGGCACCCCATTGGCTATATGTGTGTCGTGGTAGGGCAGCCACGCAGTATGTGTGTGTTGTGTGTGTGTGTGTGTGTGTGTGTGTGTGTGTGTGGGGGAGGCTGCACGCAGGCGAAGCGATATCTGATCGCTGCTCACTGAAGCGTAACTCCCCCCCTTTCTGACTACGCCACTGCATTTTGGAGCTGTCATAGACAGCTCCAGCATCGATAGCGGACTGGGAGCCGCCTGCCAACACACTGACTGAATTGGAAGAGGGGGTGACACACCTCCGAAAACTCGGATGATGGCACTATGTTTCTTGCACATGCGTGCAAGCAAACATAAAAATGGGTCTAAAACATACCAGAATATAGGAAAAACAAAAAGAAACACATGAGAGCACATAAAGGTGTAAAAGCTATTTCCTGTCATAGCAGTAAAAGACCATACTTAAAATTCAGAGTGGAAAAGATTAGGTTAATTTACTGATAATGATCTTAATGGCTGTACTTTACACCTCCCAGACAGACTGGTTTTACAAACAAAGGCAGGTCTGAATGACTGTGCCATCAGAACTTCTTTGCCATCTGGACATGCAATGCAGCCAAAACAGTGAATGATTTGATACATCAGCTTTAAAAGTATATGAGCACTCAAAATGGCCCAAAAACTGGACTGCATTTAATCAAAACCAGATAACCGGATAAGGACCCTAAAAACCAGATTATCCAGTCAAAAACCAGATAGGTGGCAACCCTAGTTCAGCTGGATAATGAAACCAAGAACCCCTCCAAAATGTATGACAAGTAAGAACATTGGAGTTACTTAAAAAAAATTGCAGGCTTTGATGCAGCACAATGGGGGCGGGGGGGGGAGAGCACTGGTACTTTAACTATATCATCCTGGAAACAGGAAATGGGACAACCACATGAACTGGGGTTGTCTACAGGCCTCCAGACCAGGGGGAGGACATACAGTAGACACATTACTGTTAGAAGATATACAAAACATGACAGCTAAAGGGGAGGTTCTGCTAATGGGAGACTTCAACATGCCAGATACAGATTGGTCAATACCAGCAGGACCATCCACCAGAACTAGACACATAATGGAGTCCCTGCAGGGGAAGGGCCTCAAACAATTGGTACAACAACCCACAAAAGACTAACCTGGATCTAGTACTGACTAACAGGGAAAGGATCACAGATCTCCAGGTAGAAGGTCACTTGGGGGCCAGTGACCATCACATGGAATGGTTCAATTTGGCCACTAAATCATCCCATTCCAAGGCAAAAATAATGGGACTTCAGAGCAGCTGACTTTGATAAGATGACCAACAGAGTTAAGTTAGCCCTGTGGAAGTCCTGCATGGTTGCTGTATGCTCTGTCTGTGTGCTGGGGAAAGAGATGAATTCCGAAGCACGTGGCAGCAGAGCGTTGAGGAACTGTGTGAGGAAGCAGGACTTGGCCAACTGGGTTATGCCTGTGGTATCCCCTGTTGGTCTCTGGAAGGTGCCCATGGTGAGCAGGCACATGACGACTGCCACCTTCATCTCCATAGACATGGCGTGGCTCCGTCTGGTGGGTGCCTGCCTCTCCTTGCTGCACAGCTCGCAGAGCTGCCTCAGAATGGCCCTGTTCAGGTGGTACCGTCCCACAATCTCTGTGTCACTGTAATTCTCAATGGTGATGCGAGCACGGTACCACCTGTGTTGGGCATACTGCTGATGGGCCCTTCCTCGGCCACGTCACTGTTCCTCCTGCCCCTCACACCCCTCATTACGGCCTCCATCAGGAAGGGTGCACTGTCCATGGCCCTTGCTGTCCAATGTCCCCCTGGGTGGTTGGCTGCTGTTGGCTGTGTGCCAACCTGGTGCACTGCCTGTCAGTGTGTGTGTGTGTGTGTGTGTGTGTGTCTCTCTCTCTCTCTCTCTGTCTCTCTCTCTCTCTCACTCTCTCTCCCCCTCTCTCTCCCTGTCCAATGCCACCTCTGTCCCTCTCCCTCTGTGTCTGCCTTGGTCTGTCTGTCTGTCTCTCTCTCACTCCCTCTCACTCTTATCCCTGGTGCAAGTGCTGTCTGTGTGTTTGCGCCCTGTATTTATAGGAACAAGTCTGCTCGGAGCAACTTTGATTTGCTTCACACTTGCACCATGGTTTCATGGTTGAATATGCCACTGCGCTGGATATTCATGGGAATGCCCCCTGCACTTGTGCCTGCGTTCATTAAAGTTGTGCATTGGCAAAATGGATTTTGTGCTGCACTGTGGTGCATGCTGAATATGGCTCCTTGGCGCACGTCCACACTTGCGCCGGTGCAACTGAGTTGCGCCATGAGCAACTGCTCTGAATATCTAGGCCGTGGTGTTTGTTTTGCTGGAATAATTTGATTAATACAGGCCACCACCAGAAAATTGGAAGCAAAGACTGCACCTTGTTCGAATTATCCTTTTATTGTGCTGATTTTGTTAACCCTTGCTGTGCCATGGACTGATATATCAGTCCTGAATTCCTTTATGTTCCAATTCTGTTGGCAGCCTAATGGTTAATTATCTCCCTACTGTCTGTTCACCAGACTTGCACCTGTTTCAGTTATCCTTTATATTTCTGTTCACTTTTATTGTCATTGCTGTTACCTCTCACTACATGTGCCAGTCTCTTGCCCAGGCCGTGCTTGAAAAAGTTCCTCGGATCAGTGCACCCACCTGGTTAACAAATGAATAAAGTAATATGATGTACTGAGCTGCCTGGACCGCGAGGAAACTGACGTCATTGTTGCTTAAATGGAATCAGCACTCACCCAAGATTCCACCAGCTGGTCTGAAAATGTCTGAGGGATTTTCTGTGAAACTTTCAGAAATGACAGGCAGTAGAATAGCAAATGTACATGACAAATGACTGTTCCTGCACGTTACTTGCAATATATACGGAGTGGTTGTTCTCATGGTGAGCAAATAAAATACGGTAAAAGCATTTTAAAAACATCACAACTGATCTTTAATTGCCATGTGAAAACATCTTTTAAAAGAGAACAATGCTTGTTTAGGGAGAGAGAGAGAGAGAGAGAGAAAGAGAGATTGAAATGTAAGATGTAGAGATAACCTCAGATGAAGGACTTTGTTTTGTTTGACCTGCCTGTATAAGAGCTACCCTGCATAATTTTATTTCTTTTATGTCATTGTTATTGATAGTAATAAAATACTACTTGCAAATGTTATGATTTCTCCTGGTTTGGCTGTGCTTCCAGACCTATGCCTCTAAGACACTGGACCAGCTACATTTTCTGGTACTATATCCGCTGTCTGTCATGGTTGTATTCCACACTGGAAGATGTATTAAATTTAAATTATATTATATCTTCAAGTCACTGCAGCAATGCTGAGATGACAAGTCTCACTCCCTTACAGTCAAGCCTAATTAGTAAATTCTCAGAAAAAAATATTTTTTAAATTTTGTCTTGGGAAGAATTATTTTTTTAATTTCTTCCTGGTCAGGTAGCCACAAACTCAGAAAAATGTTTTGAGTGCACAGCAGTGCACATACACAGAACAGAAAAAGCAGCTAACTGAAGCAGTGGGAATCAGCTGACTAGTTCCACCCTACCTGCTACACTGTACTCACACTTTGTAAGTGACTGTGGAGGGACCCACACCTGGGGACCTTGCAGGAGATGTGTGATATTAAATGTAAATTATATTTATTATAAAATCACATCACTTCAGTCAATGCAGCGATGCTGAACTGACAGGTCTCACTCACTAATAGGCAAGCCTGACTAAATTCATGGAAAAAAAAATAATTTTTTTAATTTCTTTTTGGGGACACAGCCAAAAACTTAGAAAAATGTCTTGAGTACACAGCCGTGCACACACACAAAATAGAAGAGCAGCTAACTGAAGCAGTGTGAGTCAGCTGGCTAGTCCCATCCTACCAGCTACTGTGAACTCGCACTTGCTTAAGTGGCCATGCAGGGATCCCAGCCTGGGTTCCTCACTGGAAGACTTCTGATATTAAATTTAAATTTTATTCATTATGAAATCAAGTTACTCCAGTCACTGCAGCAATGTGGAAATGACAAGTCTCACTCATTTTTGCATCATCTTCTTTATTAAGATTATAAAATATCACAATCCACAGATATGTAATAATAGACACCACTAATACAGTCAGAACCTATTAATGTGACAAGACAAAAGGAATCAACACTTATTTTCTTTTTTTATATCACTTCCATATTTGTCGCCTTTCTGTGGCGAGACCGACTTGGGGCATCCAGCCACCGGTCCTACCTACCCGGAGAGCTGGGTGGCTCATATTGCACCTAGGAGGGTCTGGGACGGCCGTCGAGCTGTCCCACCGGAGGGCCCCCTCTGCCACTCCTAGCCAGGACAGCCCCAGATCCTCCCCAATGGGACTCCTCGCAAGTCCTCCGGGCAGGGCACAGCCATTAAGCTGCACGGTCGCGCCCAGCCATTTTCCTCTAATTTTTTGTCCCTCGGGGATGCGAACATGCAATGACATCAGGCACTGCATGCCGACATCCGCCACACTCCTCCCCATCTGCCATCACGTTGACAGTATCACCAGGCGTCCCCAGAGGTCACTGCTGTGCGATGGTGTTCCCCAACGCACCCCAGGACAAGGAGAGCAGTCAACGGACACTCAATCCTAGTCCTCCCCTGCCAGCCTCCGATGACCCGGGCTCATTCCCGAACCCGGGTTGCCAGCGTGGTGCGAAGTGTGGCATCCAGTGCCTCAAACCTCAGCACCACTGGGCTGGCCAACACTTATTTTCTTAAAGACTAATTATAGTTCATCATCTAAATCTATCTGTGTCTATTAGTACCATTTATCAAATTTCTAATTTCATATAAAAACCAGCTACAAAAACTGACTATAAGTAACAAATGTCCAAAAACTGAAATAACATTACAAACATTCATGAAAAAGCTAAAGAAAAACCCACAACAAGAACAGGTGGTCCATCCAATACTACTAAGATTTAAAACTTATAATCAGGTCTAATAAATGCTTAGTTATTCCATTATTCTGAAGGCAGTTCCATCATATGTATGGCAGGGATTTTATAATCAACAGCACTCATTCCTGGGGGGTCAACTCCTGCATACCTAAACCTCCGAGGAGAGATAAGGTGCCCCTTCCTCCCCATTAACCCAAGATCCACTGCTACACCACACCTTCCTGCAAAATATTGGCCTCAGCAAGTGAAAGAGAGTTCAGAAAGGGCTCCCAGGTTGACAGAAATTGTTCCCCTCTCCCTCTCAGGGCAAAGGAAAGGCGCTCTAGGGCTAGGGTCTGAATAGTCAGTGTCTTCCATTGTTTAACCTTTGGGGGTATACAGAATACTCAAGTATTCATGAGACATTGGTATGCTAAAATTAATAAAACTCGAATCCACCTGGGATATAGTTCCCAGCCCTCCGCCCCTTGGTCATCCACCCCAAACAATAAAGCAATTGGTGTAAGCAGTATTTACATTCCTCATATATTGGAAAGCTTGTCTGCTACTGCTCTCCAGAAAATCTGCAGTGTTGGGCATGTCCAAAAATAATGCAGATATGTGCCACGTACCGACTGACACCTGCCACATATTGGGGAGACTGAGGGGTGATATTTATGTACAATGACTGGCGGGCAGTATAGCCTGTGAATACATTTGTACTGGGACTCTTTATACCTGTTACTAAGTAATACACCCATATGAGACTTTAATATCAATATCCAACCCTCATCACCAATGGATACCCCTAAGTCCCTCTCCCATAGGTGTTTCATTTTGGTAGTAGTATCCAGATAAAACTGCCTCTCCTGCTGCACAGTCTTACTAATGAAGCCCTTGGGATCCCTAACAGCCCCCTGTATCAACTGTTCTGTTTGTGCCAAAGGGGAAATGTTTGCCTACTTCCTGCCTAGTCTTCTTCCATAATCCCACACAAGTAACAAAAGAAGTGGGAGTGTGGGACCCCTGTGGCCTCTTACATTTCTGCAAATGAACGTATTCCTCCATTGGCATATAAAACTCCCAAACTGGTTATCCCGCTACTCTCCCATTCTCTAAAGCCCACATCCTCCAACCCCAGCAGAAAAACGGAATTACATGTTATCGGGACCAACAACAACTCCTCTGCTAAGCCCCCTCTTCATTGTCTCAAGAGGTCCCAGGCCCCCAACGTCCAAGTTACCAAGAGGTTAGGTGAGGCCTGCCTGGTGCATGCTCACCATCCCTGTGAAGCCAAATAAGGAGCCAAACGCCCATTGGCACTCCCCTCTTCTAAGTCTAACCAGCTAGCCTCTGGTGGCCTAAATACCCAGTCATATATAAACTGACATTATGTTGCCACCAAATAGATTCTAAGGTCTGGGAAGCTAATCCCTCCCCTGGGTGTATCCAATCTAAGACTCTGCAGGCTCATCCGGGAGCACTTGCCCTGCCAAATAAAGGAAGAAAATGCCCCCTCCAAGTGCCTCATGTCCCCTTTAGTAAAGTTCATGGGAAGCATCTGAACCATGTACTGTATATCAACCCAGGCAAAATTGAGATGCCCTAGCCATGAGATTGGCAATGCCCTCAAATGGGATAGATCCCTTAAAACCTTTTCTACTTATGGGGTATGGTTTAACCGGTACAATGACTCCAAGCTTTTACCTATATGCACCCCTAAATATTTAAATTAGCCTCCCACAGCTCTTATGCACCACATGTTGTGGGCGTACTGCTCTCCAACCCGCCCAAGAGAGAGCAACTCTGATTTACTCAGGTTCAGCTTATACCCGGAAAAGAGGAAAAATCCTCAATCAACTGCAGCAGAGCTGGCATGGAATTATCAGGGTTTGTTACATAAAGCAACAGATCACCAGCATAAAGGGAAAGTTTATGATGCTTCCCCAAGTTACCCTCCACCCCTTGCACTCTACCATCTACCCTGATGTTAATTGCTAGTGGCTCTATAGCTGGTGCAAATAACAGGGGTGAGAGGGGGCACCTCTGCCTTGTTCCCCGAGAGAGTGAGAAACCTTCTGTGAGAGATCCATTCACCAGAACCTGGGCCCTTGGAGCTGCATATAAAGCAGCTACCATCCTAATAAACTCCTCCTCTAAGCCAAACCGGCTTAAGACCTCAAAGAGATATTCCCACTCAATGTGATCAAAGGCCTTCTCTGCATCCATGGACATCACACAAGTGCACCCAGGACACCAAGAGACCCACCACATAACATTCAAAAGCTTGTGAACATTATGATAGGATAGACGCCCCTTCACAAAGCCGGTCTGTTCTTTTGTACCAGATGGTGCCTTGTACACACCATTCAGCAGCTTGAGCTGTTTTTGCTGTTTCCCGCGTGTAGTTTTCATTTGAACCTGCTTGCTGCAAGCTTGTGGACTGGCATTTATAGTAATGGTCTGTTTGGGCTCCACAGCTGGTTTCTTTAAAAAAAATTTTTTGTAGTAATATATGGCCTGTTTGAGATTTGTTTAGCTCGTCTGGCGGCGGTTTTTGGTGGCGCTGCAGTTTTCTTTTCCTGAAAGCAGCAATTCGAATGTACTATCTGTATTTACTTTTGTAAGCCGCGTGTCACGAGAATTAAAATGAGCACTTCTCTTCAGAGCACTACCACAAACCCCATTTCGGCATGTCCATGTTTTTCTCGGACATCAGATTGGGGCAGAGGCAGGATCTCTTGCAGCGAACGTGTTCGCATCAGCGGGAGAAGACAAGCTTTTTTTCCGATACTGAGGTTGCTGTGAGAGGAGACACTATTGATCAAGCGTGTGCTGCATCCCAGGAGGGTCAAGTAATTGATATCAAAACTGCTTTGCTTCATTTACAGCGTGCCATTGTACGAGGGAGATGGCACTACTGGGGGTGGATTACCTTGGAAGCTTACCTTAAGGTTGGACATTCACCCAGGGGTCTTAGAGTTCAAAATAAGCTGGGATATGGATGGACAGAGAACTTTTCATGACTGATCGGAAAACATCATTACAAGCAGGGACTGATTTATTGATTAAAACAGTGATCAAGGACTATGAAGCCCAACAACCTGAGGTTGCCCAGGATATACGGGTGAAAGAGGAACCGGTCAACTCATTTAAAGATAGTCCTGAATTCAGTTTATATGAAAGCCAGCTGAAAGAATTTGTGCAAACAGAGGAGAAGAGAATCAAGCAAATAAAACTGAACAAGTTCGAATGAGATAGACAAGATTACCTTTTGGATCGGGTCTTTGACTGGCATAGTAGTAGTAATAATAATAATAAATATAAAAATAAATATAAAGGTCGGGGTAATCCTAGACAATTCCATCAACAGGATACAATAAATCAGCAGCAACAGTTATGTCCTATCCTTAAAAATCGTAGTCATTCACCAATGTATACATCTAATAGTGAATCAGAAGGTGAACTTTTTTTAGAGGAGGACCTGGGAGATGTCTTGGATCACAGGGGGAGCGAACAACACATAGTTCAATTTCAAGACCAACAACAACATCCTGCACAGAGGAAGGTGGTCAGATTACTACGAGATTCAGTCCAAGTCACTCCATCACCGAACCGCACTCTAAATTGATGAGGAGAGGGAGAGCAGAAAACATCGGAGGCAGAGTTCACAGCAGGAAGAAGTAGATCAGCGACAAGATAATTTGGTGTTTAACATCTCAGGAGAAGAATTAAATGAGGATCAACTTCTAGTTTTACAGAAGGGTTTGTCGTTTGCCCCAACAGTGAATATAAAACCATTTTATCTATATGTGGACTTACATCGCTTCACTAGTAATTTGAATTTGAGGGCTTTTTTGGAAAAACAAAAAATGTGTAGAGGAAGATCTGCAGTTAGTGATGGAATGCTGGGCGAACTACCCCCTGGACCTGTGATAAGATCATTTAAACCACCTTCTACTTTTTTACCTCAATATAATGAAACTGTCAAAATCTTTGAGCGGGCTTGTAAAAATGGGATCCAGGAACTTCTACCAGCAGACAGTGGACCTTCCTTTGTCAATATAACAAACAAAGAAGCATTGGCCCTTAAGTCTTTAAGGGCCAATAAGAAAATTGTTATTAAATCAGCTGTCAAGGGTGGTTCCATTGTTGTTTTTTCAACACATGATTATCTAATGGAAGTTCTGAGACAATTATCTGATGTTGCCTTTTACAAGAAACTTGTGAAAGATCTCACATTGCAATTTAAATGTAATATTGACTCATTTTTATCTAATGCAGTGTTGGAAGGTATTGTAGATACCAATGAACTGTTATACCTCTCTGTGACACATCCGATAAGAGCCAGTATGTATGTTTTGCCAAAGATCCATAAGAGCACGCAGAATCCTCCAGGAAGACCAATAATGGCAGGCATAGGTTCACTAGTGGAGCCTTTGTCTAAATATGTGGATTTTTACATCAAAGACTATGTTATCAGTCTTCCCTCTTATATAAGGGTTAATATGCACATTCTAGAAGTGTTAGTAGACATGCAATCTGAATTAGATTGGCTGTTGGTCTCCATGGATGTTAGCTCTCTTTATACTAATATCCCCTCATACAGAGGGATTGGATGCATTAAGATACTGGTTTGAGCAAGATACCGGAATGGATAATGGCAAAAAGGAATTTTTGTTGGAATGTTCTGAACAGGTATTAACAAAAAATTATTTTTTGTTCCAGGATACATTTTACCTACAAATCAAGAGTACTGTTATGGGTGCTACTTTTGCACCCAATTATGCAAACCTCTATCTGGGGAAATGGGAGAAGGAATATGTCTATGACGGCCAGGTCAATCCTTACTTAGATAAGATTGACATTTGGTGTCGCTTTATAGATGACATTTTTATGGTGTGGTGAGGCATACAAGAAGAATTAATGGAATTTGTTGCATATTTAGAAACAAGCAATAATAATCTAATATTCATGGTACAATGTAACCCTGTCTCTATCTCCTTCCTGGATCTGATGATTATTAAGAATTCTGATGGTACGTATACAACGGATCTATTTAGGAAGGAGACGGATAGGAATTCATTATTGCATGCCACCAGTTGCCACCCACCCCATCAAATTAAGAGCATTCCCAAAGCCCAGATGCTATGTCTTAGGAGAAATTGCAGTGAGGATGTAGACTTTATCGTTCAGGCCACAGATTTGTGTGGCAGATTTGTCAAGAGAGGATATAACTCTGGGCTAGTTAGAGAAGCCTTCCAGGAAGCATTGGATATTGACAGACAAACCTTGCTAACAGTTAAAAAAGTGACACAGGATTCCCCGAGAATGAATTTTGTCACACAGTTCACTAGACATGCAAGGAAAGTAGAAAAGATTATTTTGGATAATTGGAGAATTTTGGAAACTGAACCATTGTTAAATTAAGTAGTTAAGATGAAACCTCGTATGGTATACAGGCGTAATTGTAATTTAAAGGATCAACTTGTGCATAGCCATCAAACTATAAAATCTTCTATGACAGGAATACATGAGGGCAATTGGCTACCACCACTCCCGGATGGTAATTTTGGTTGTGGCAGATGTAAATTCTGCCCTTCCATTTTGAAGACTGATACATTCACTAATAGCAATTGTAGTCAGCATCAACAAGCTAATGGATTTTTTAATTGTAACACTACACATGTGATATATATGGCTACTTGTGAGTGTGAGGCCTTCTATGTAGATAAGACATCCAGACAATTTAAGATCAGAATAGGTGAGCACCTACGATGTATCACAGCTAAGGATAGTGGCAATGCCCTAGCCCACCATTGTAACATACTTGGTACCATCGGCCACTCTTTTAAGTTTCGTGGCATTGAGAAGGTCACATTAGGACCTAGAGGTGGTGACCTGGACAAAAAACTCAAACAAAGAGAGTCTTTTTGGATATTCACTCTAGGTGCCTTAAGACCACCTGGCTTAAATGACAAAATAGAGTTGATGGCATGCATCAAAGGATGACCTTCTGGATATATATATATATATATGTATACACACATGTCTTTTTTGTCTCCTTAGGTGTTAATTTAACTTCACTCAGCCTTTCATAAATCATATTTGTAGATTTATTAATTGTATATTTCCTTTGCTTGTTTTCTGTTTCAGATTGATAGGGAATTAGTACTAACAGTCCATCAACTGACACAATTTGAGGAAACACTGCACAATATTAAGTGAAATACTGTGGAATAGCTCAGTTTTCCTTAGTATCCTTTTTTGAAATATAACAATATTACAAATAATGGCTAGTATTAATAGCATGTTTTTCTCCTTTTTATTTTATTTTATAGTAGGTGGTTTGTTTTATTCACATTATGTTTATAGCACAATAAACACATTTATACAATATAAGGTTGTAGTATCGCTTTAAGAGACTACTATAAAATAATGGATGCATGAAGTAATGTTCCATCCCCCTGATGACGCACTAGGTGCGAAACTGGTTGGGGTTCATTTGTATCCTGTCTCTTACCTTGTTGTGAAGCCTGCCCATTTGGGTATGTTTATTTTATTCTAAATAAAGCCTATTGTCCTAGCTTCGGTGTGTTGCTGGCTTGTTGTTTTTCTATGTTGTTCGGACGGTGCCTTGCACACACTATTCAGCAGCTTGAGCTGTTTTTGCTGTTTCCCTCTGGGTGGGCCAAGCCTGGGAGCATCCGCTCGAGACGATTGGCCATAACTTTCACAAACATTTTAGTGTCACAATTCAGTAAAGAGATAGGAAGATAGGAGGAACATTCATTCTGATCTTTATCAGGTTTTAAAAGAAGATAGATAGTTGTATCCTAGCAGGTAAGGGGCAATGTCCCTTCACTTCTCATCTCTCTCTCATCACCTCCCAAAGAGGCTCCACCAGCAGGTCAGCCATTTCCTTGTAGTATTCAGCAGAAAATCCATTGGGGCCACTTGCCTTTCCCCGCTTGAGCCCAGTTATCTCCTTTCGAATCTCCTCCCTTGTGATTTCAGCTCCCAGGTCCTCCTGCTGCTCGGTGGTGAGTGGGGGTAAATTTAATCCCTCAAGGAAGCTAGCTAGAGCTGCCCGGCTTCCTTTACGTTCTACCATGTATAAATGTTTGTAAAATTGATGAAAGGTCTCCTGAATCTGTCCCCTATCAGTTGTCAGAACCCCTCGCTTTGTCTTAATGGTAGGGATATGTGTAGGGACATTCCTCCCCTTTATAAGCCTTACTAACAGTGGGCCTGGCTTATTATCCTGCTCATAAAATTGTTTCTTAGCAAAGAATCAAGAAGTCTGAGCTTCTTCTGTCAGAAGCAGGTTGAGCGCCTCCCTGGTTGACTTCAATAAATCCAAATCTCCCTGTTGCTGCCCCATAGACACCCTTCTCTCCAGAGTTTTAAGCTGAGCCTCCAAGTCTAACCTCCTTGCATGTTTATGTTTTTTATAGTTAGCAACATATTTAATAATGACCCGCCTCATAAATGCCTTACTGGCGTTCCTGAAAAATATTCACGCTCACTGTAGATCCGTAGTTTGTTTGTTTGTATATCTGCCACTGTTCCTTCAAGTAAGAACGGAATTCCTGACAGGCTAGCAGATACATGGGGAACTTCAATGGGGTGGACCTGTCTGTTTCTTTCACACCCACCGCATAAGGCACACCATGGCATGATCTGACAGATGTATAGGGGTGTGCCAAAACCCTAACCAAGTGATGATATTGTGTTCTAGGCATGTAGATATAGTCCAACCTGGACCATGTCTTATGAGGGCTGAAATAAAAGGTATATTCTTTCACACCAGGGTTAGCCATTCTCCACCCATTCACTAAATCAAAATCATTCATCTCCAGCTGCCATTGTTGGAGTGACTGCTGGTGGCGCTCCTTACCCAGGGAGTGATCCAGTACTGGATCCATAGTTGTGTTGAGCTCTCCACCCAAGATTAACCCTGGGAATTGCTCCCGAGTAATAACATCCAAAATAGTTTGATAAAAACTAGGATCAAAGACAGCCGGGGCATATATACTGGCAAATGTAATATCTTCACCTAATAACTCCACAACTACAAATGCATACTTCCCCCCTTGGGGATCAGCCACTATGAGTTGGACTTTAAATGGTAAGTTCCGATGACTACGTATGGCCACATCCTGCTTATGGGATGAGTAAGAAACTGCATAGCACGAACCCACCCACCCTGCACCAATTTGTTATGTTCTTTATTGGTGAGGTGTGTCTCTTGCAGAAGTGAAATTTGGACATTTTGATGCCTAAGGGCTGTTAGAATCTTTGTTCTTTTCATAGGGGTGGAGATCCCACGGACATTCCAAGTTATAACTGTGACCTGTTTACTAGCATCCATATATAACAAAACTAGAGGAAGTATCTAAAGAGAACCCCCCCCATGCTCCACTGCCAGACAGCTTATGCCATTCAGTATTGGATCTGAGGACCAGAAACAGAATATGATGGACCAAAACAAACTCTTCAGAAACATTTAAAACATCTGCGTATCAGATCACCCAATCTTCGTAGTCAGGAAAATACATAGACCAAAACCGCCACACAAATGTTTGCAGCTCTGCTCCTTCAGCTTCAGCTTCAGCTCCTTAAACCTTAATCCCCTTCTTACTGAACTGCCAGCTCCGATTGGTCCCCTATTTCCTTTGCTCCTTCCATTGACCAAGCCCTCACTTATTTTAAAGATAAATTTCTAACTACACGGAACTACTACGCTCCTTTCAAATGCACTAGAGTTCATGGCAACCATCATCCCTGGGTCTTCCCCGAGTTACTGACTTGTCTCAGGGAGTGAGACAAAGCTTGAAGGAAACATAAGGCCTCCCAGCTTCCCCTAGACTATGCTGGGTATCGCATGTTAAGAAATGCTTGCACAAAAGCTATCAGACTTGCCAAGTCTGAATATTTTAAATAATCGTTTCTCAAAAAGATCAATTCCCCCTCCAAATTCTGGAAAGTGATCCACGCCCTATTCTCCCCCTTTCACATCTGCCTCCCCCTGTGCTTAAAATAAAAAAACTCATTGTTCTCCAATCCATGCGCAGTGGCTCAAGAGTTTAACCCCTATTAATATACCTCCTGCATCACAGCACTTCTAAAGGCCCTCCCCTCTAACCTCCCTCCTCCTCATCCTCCCACACCCAGCACTCAATTCCTCCATGCCCACCCTTTCTTCTCCTTTTCTGTTGTCTCCCCAGAAGAAACTCTAGTGGCCTTTCTCTCTCTTAATCATTCCAAAGGCTCATCACCGGATGACCTTGACTCTAAACTCCTCTACCTTTCGGCTTCTGCTATAGCATACCCTCTCTCCTTAATCCTAAATATTTCCTTCCCGTCCTCATCTGTCCCTTTGTGCTGGAAACATGTGGTAGTCCTCCTTCTCCCAATGAGTGGTAACCCAATCTCCCTCCTCCCTGCCCTTGCTAAACTCCAAGAACACCTGGTCCTCTCAACTAGCCTCCTTCCTCAATGACTCTTCCTTTTCCACCCCATTTAATCTGGTTTTTGGAAGAACCACTCCACTACCACCTCCCTACTCAGGCTCACTGACTCCATCCTCACTGGGATGGATAATGGCCTCATTACCTCTGCCATCTTTGTTGACCTCGCCAAGGCTTTCAACACAGTCTCCCATGCCCTACTTCTTGACTCCCTTATGGCTGCTGGGTTGTCTACTTCTGCCCAAAACTGGTTTAGAGCTTACCTCTCAGGCAGAACAGTCAGTCAAGATCCAGGATACAATCTCACCCCCCTCCCTATTTCCACAGGAGTCCCACTGTGCTCGGTGCTTGGACCCATTTCTCTTCTCCATCTGCCTAAATGACTTGCCCTCAGTATGTTCCCCCTCCGCCTCTATCCATATGTATGCTGAACACCATCCTGTTTCCCTCTGGCAAATGCCCCGCTGATGTAGCAACCACCATTCAGCATGACTTCCGCCAGGTTCAGCTATGGTTTGCCTCACATCAGCTATTCCTAAATGCCAAAAAGACTGTCTCCATGACCTTTGGCACTAGGTAGAGACTCTCTAGGCTCCACTCTTTATCATCTTTCCATACCCTTGATGGAACAATCCTAGAGGACATCTCCTCATTCAGATACCTTGGGGTTTGGTTGGACCAATACCTCAACTTTTCTGGCCACATTGACTTCATCCTGAAAAAACTGCACCCCAAGCTTGGTACCTTATTCAGGAACCATAGCTGAATCCCTCCTGTGGCTCAACGTGAACTTGTCCAGAAGATGATCCTCTTCATTTTTGACTACTGTGATGTAGTCTATGGTGCTGCTCCCAAATCCTCCCTACCCAGACTGGACACTCTCTTTAACTCCTTCTGTCAATTTGCCCTTAATGCTCCATCACGTACTCATCACTGTGACCTCTACCATGCCCTATCCCTTTCCCTGCTTGCCAACAGGTGCCTCACTCATTGTAGCAAACTCACTTTCTAAATTTTGGTTAGGAGATCTTCCCTTCTACCACTCATGCTCACTCTCTCCCCCCAACTCCCTCAGATCCTCTGACACTCGCACTTTGTTGGTCCCATATCGAACCACTCTCATCAGTCAGTAAGGCTTTACCTATAATTTCCTGCAAATCTGGAACCCCCCCAAAAATACGGCACTCCTCCTCCTCCTGTTCCCTTGCCTCTACCTTACATAACTTTCTCTCATCTAACTGCTCCCTCTTTAACCCTTCTTAACCATCCTCCTATACCTCTGCTCCTCTCGAAGACTCACATCCCCTATTAAACCTTCCCCCCAAGCCTGCTTCTCAGCACGCTCTCCTCTTCCTTCACCGCTTATCCCCTCACTCCTATTCCTAACCTTTTTTTCCATTACCAACTGGCCCCTGCTTAGTTTTGACCTCTGGCAGGGTTCTCAGCATCCTGGAGGGGTCTAGCACTGGGCAAGCTTCCTCCTTCCCCTCCCGTCTCCTTTCTACTCAACTTGTCCTCACCTAAATCTGCCCTCTGTCAGGATTCTTAGCACCCTGGTGATGTGTACTGTCAGGTAAGTTTCTTCCCTCCCTCCTGTTTTCCTTTTCTCTTTTATCCCTCCTATTCCCTCTGCCCAACTTGTCCTCACCTAATTCTATCCTCTGGCAGGGTTCTCTGCATCCTGGAGGGGCCCAGCACTGGGCAATTACTCTTCCTTCACTCCCCTACCCCTTTATCCTTTCTACCCAGCTAGTCCTCACACCTGTGCTCTGGCAGGGTTCTCAGCATTCTGGAGTGGCCTAGTCTTAGGCAACCTTCTTCTTTCCCTCCTCTTCCCTCCTTTCCCTTCATCCTTACTTTTCTCTCTTCCCAACTTGTCCTCACCTAGTTCTACCCCATGGCAGGATTTTCTGCATCCTGGAGGGATCCAGCACTGGAAAATGACTCTTCCTTCCCTCCCCTTTCCCCTGCATCCTCTCTACCTAACTCATCCTTGCCTGACTCTGCTCTCTGGCAGGGTTCTCAGAATCCTGAAGAGGCCTAGTCTTAGGCAAGTTTCTCCCACCCCTCCTCCTCATTCCCTTTACCATCCCCTCTGCTATCTCTACCCAACTTGTCCTAGCTTACTCCTGCCCCTTATTCTATGTCCTCGCCTCACTCTGTCACTGGCAGCGATCTCCGCACTCTGAAGGGGCCAGTTCCTGGTATGACATGCCCTTCCCTTCCCTATCCCTTGCCCTCACCTCTCTCCAGCCCCCCTCTCTACCCCTGTGCTTAATCAAAGGAATTAGTTCACTTGAACTAATAATTTGCACTTTTTGTTCAGTCTGAGGTGCTCCCAGATTGCACTAGCCTTGTGTTAACTTGCCCCTCACAACTGATTTTTTTTTTGCACTTTTCTTTGGTAATGTCCCCCCCCATCTTTATCCCTTCCTTCCCCCAGCTGGTTTCCCCTGTCTACCCCTCTACCCTCCTTGATGTCCCCCCACTGCACCTCATTTATTCAATAACTGCTAAATAATCTGCCTCTTAACCATGATCCATTCCTGCAAGGAGTTGGTTCCAAGGCTACATTAAATTTCTGTACTATGTTCCTCAGATATGCCACTTGTAATTAAATGCATATTCCATAGGTATGATATATTTAACTGTATGTTATGTCACAAATGCAATTGTATGATTATTTATAATATTTTTAACTGTATGTCTTGTTACAAATGTAATTGAATGTTTAATTTCTTGAATATGTTAAATGTTACACTGTATGTCTAATTCTTCATCCAATAACCCCCCCTCCAGTCGCACTGGGAGATGAGCAACTTGTTGTTCATTGTGGCTTCCTGGTGAAACATTTCAATAAATAAATAAATAAATCTGCAACTAGTAAACTTCCAACTCTAAAACAAGGAACAACTACCCCCTGGCCCCTTTTCTTCAAATCCCAAGCAATAGTGCACCATAGGTGCCAAGAGAGTGTAAAAGTAACTCCAAGAAATGAACCAACCTTCAGTCCCACATTGTAAAAAATGGACTCCCCCTCCCCCGGTTCCCCAGAACCATTAACAAAGACTGTGGGCAGGATTCACAAAAGGGATGTGCCCAGCACATTCGAGATGTGCCAGCGCATCCCCGACTTGCGCATAAAGGCGATTCAGAAAGGGGTCCAATGCGCCGACACAATCCCGATGTGCCAATGCATTGCAGATGTGCAGCACAATGCCAGTAATGATATGCGGTGCATCTCGGGGGGCTGTGAAGGGGGCATGCCCATGCATACTGGGTGCAGCCCCATTCACAGTCCAATTCGGAGGAGCATCCCCGGGGCATGTCCGGGGATGTGCCACCAAAAGATAAGTACAAAAAAAAACTGCACTTATGTGGGTGGCCACCCACAGGCAGGCTGCCACACTGCAGACAGCAGCATGGCAGTCTGCACTCCCTGGCAGTCCAATCACCACCCCCAACCAGCCCATAGCACTATACCACCTGTCACCCGTTACGGCCACAGGTGGTATAGTGGAACCCCCCCATCCCACCTGTACTGGCAACCCCGGTGCCATCTCTAACAATGCCCTGGTGTCATAGTGGACCCCCCTCCCTGCCTGTAGCACCACATCCCCAAACATAGGGCATGCAGACTCCCAGTCATTATAGTAACCTCCCCATCCCTGGCCAGACCAATGTGTAAGTGGTGCTGTACCAAGTACCCTGGTGGTCCAGTGGTTCCCCCCACACCTCCCACCACTTAGGCACCCCTCCTGCCCAACCCCATGTTCAGTCCCATAATGGGCTATCAGGCAGGACAACCCACCCACACACCACCGCCACAGCTGCCCGCCATCTATGCTGTCTGAGCATGACAGCATACAGTACTGCTCGCAGCCCATTGATAGACCATGTCAACCAATGGGCTTGCAGCGTGTACTGTAGGCTGTCATTCACAACTTTCAAAGTTGTGAATGACAGCCACAGTACATACTGCAAGCCCGGTATTGATTGGCGATAATCTAATGAGCTGCGGTAGCCTATGCGCTGTCTTGCTCAGGCGGCATAGTCGATGAGCTGCCGTGGTGGCATGCAGGGGTTCTCCTGCCCACCTGCCCCATTACAGAACTGGACATGGGCCAGTGGGGTGCCCAAGTGGTTTGGGGTGGGGACCAGTGGACTATAATGACTGGGGGTCTGTGTGCTGTATGTTCAGGAATGTGGTGCTACAGGCAGGGAGGGGTGTCCACTGTGCCACCAGGGCATTGTTAGATACGGTACTGGGGTTGTTGCTATGGGCAGGGAGAGGCCACTATGCCACCAGGGTGGGTACTGTGCTAGGGCTGCACTGTCAGCTCTGCAGGGCTTCTGGCACATTCTGCCAGATGCATCCCTGTGGCATGCATGCAAATGTGGCCATAATGACATGCAAAAGGCCCCATTGTGCCTTGCATGCCTAATGGCCCCATTTGCATGTTCATGGCTGTGAATCGCAATTTTGGGCGCAGCGCATCCTGAGATGCACTGCCCCATTGGATTCCCAGCCCAATGTAGGGGATGTGCTGGTGCAGCCTGGGCTGGGCACAATTGTGGTATTCACAGAGGGGATGCGAAGGGGCATTCCCCCACGCATCTTCTGTGAATACCACTGTTTGCGCTCAATGCATCTCCTCTGCACCGGGGCAGCTGAGATGCGCCGAGCGCATCTCCTTTGTGAATCCTGCCCTGTATGTATATCTAGAAAGAAAAAAGAGAAGAAAAGAAAAAAAATCTAACATTGAACTTTATCCCATAGGAAGAATACCCATATTAACCACCTTCCTAATATAAATATTCAGTAAACTGTGGCATGGTTTTGTTTACCCCCTGGGTTATAAAAGGCCACAAGTCTTACTTCACATGAGTACCCTGACCTGGACAGATTTGTTAATTGCTATGAAAGGGTCCAGATACCCACCCAGATCATAGACTACCATGGCTACCCCAGTTCCTGGGCCAAACCAGGGAGGCAGCCACCCAATAACCCAGCCGGTTTCCATAAAGGTATTACCTCACATAGTGGCCCTTAAGGTCCTTTCCCCCTGTGAAACCTGTGACCCTGCCCCTTGAGACAGTCATAAACAGATTTAGTTCAATTTAGTTGTCTACCTGGAAGAAAGAGGGGGGAAGAAACAAGAAAAAGGAAAGGAAAATAAGAGGGGAAAAAGAAAGGGAAAAAGGCTGCTGTCCAAGGCCCTAAACCCCTTGGGAGCCAATCAGACCGCCCACCCACCCCTCCGGTATCCACCGAAGGGGGGTAGTGTACACGGCTGTGCCCCTTCAGTAAAAAAGGTGAGAGTTGCGCCCCAACAGCTGAGGCCCAAGTTTGTTGGTGTCCCACCATGAAGAAGAGTCCTCACCCCATCTCACGTGCACAGCCCACAGGTACCACTATATGGGGTCCCAGATTCCCGGAGTAGCAACAGTACATATTAGACTTCTGTTATTCCTGCACCTGCTACACAGTCCCCCCCCCCACAACACCACCTATAATGGTTTCATATGGTTTATATGGCATTGGGGGGATGATCCCATAAATGTAGCCAGGCAAGGAGGGCAGGAGGCTGCAGCACAACATTAATCTACACGCAGGCAGGCACCCTCCAGACCTACTGTATGTAACTGGCAGAATTCCATCCAGTCCGAGTCTCCGGGATTCACAGGCCTCTCCTCCACTCGTTACTTGCAATGGACGTCCCCCTTCTAGATGGAAGCATAAAACATTGTCCTGTGGAGAAGAAACACAGGGGACCCACAATAGGCAGAGTGGCATCCACCTCCTGCATGTGTAGCACCCAGAACAAGAAAGCCTCCAACTAATCTGAAAAGAGAAGCATAACAGGGAGAGAGTCATAAAGTAGGAGTCCCCACCCCTTGTCCTCCGGTGGCTACAGGG
The DNA here is from genome assembly GCA_016271365.2 of Neoceratodus forsteri. NCBI lineage: Eukaryota > Metazoa > Chordata > Ceratodontiformes > Ceratodontidae > Neoceratodus > Neoceratodus forsteri. The sequence continues at coordinate 1,202,759,953 of CM057449.1, forward strand.
ATGACACAGCCTTGGGGCCAAAGAAAATTAAATCAGCAGCTAAAGAGTCACAGTCTAGATACCTATATCCTCCATTCAAGTCAGGCCAGTTTCCCTTCTAGGTCTTGCACAAATTTTGAAGCTTTATTGGCTTCATATAAGGTGTACGTGGCCCCTTCAAATTTGATTTTGGGGATTGCAGGAAAGGCAAAAAAAAGTCCACCTTTAGTTCTTTCTGTTTGTTCATGATGGGGTAAAACACCCCCTCTTTTTCTGTAAGCTCTGTGATAGATTTTGGAAAATTGTTAAATGGCTTCCCTCATAAGAAAATTCCTTCTTGGCCTGGTATGCATTTAACACTGCCTGCCGACCACAAAAGTTGTTAAACTGGACAATTATTTGCCTTGGAGACTGGTCAGGTGGCAGCTTGGGCATCACAGCTCTGTGCACTCTTTCTAACTTTAGATGTCCCCCCTTAGGGTTCAGGCCCAAAAGAGCTGGCAGAGTCACAGCAAAGAAGTCCTCGATGCTGGCACCTTCTTTACCTTCCAGGAGGCCTCTGATTTGGAGATTAAGCCTCCTGTAGTAATTCTCCTGATAATCAAACATCTCCCAAAAGTCTTCGAAGTCCTTCTTGAGGTGGGTTACTTTGTCCAGGATTGGCCCAACTGTATCCTCCAGATGAGAAATCCGTTGCTCTGCTTCGGTAATGTGGGAGGCATGTAGAAACATAGAAACATAGAAGTTGACGGCAGATAAGGACCTCAAGGCCCATCCAGTCTGCCCATTTCTTTTTCTACCTTATAAATGTGCCTTCGGCTTTTGCTCTGTCAGTGACCTATCTATTCATAGTCATTTGTATTGCTCCCTTATGCCTATCCCATGCCTGTTTGAAGCCCTGCACTGTATTCATAGCCACCACTTCTTGTGGTAAGCCATTCCATGCATCCACCACCCTTTCTGTGAAAAGATTTCCTCACATTCCCCTTAATCGGCCTCCCTCTAATCTCATGCTGTGTCCTCTTGTCCTGCTATTTTCTTATATTTAAACATGTTAGACTCTTTCACCTTGTTTATGCCCTTAAGGTGTTTGAATGCCTCGATCATATCACCTCTCTCCTCCTTTGCTCAAGGGTATACATATTGAGCTCCGTTAATCTGTCCTCATATGTCTTCTGATGCAGTCCCTGCACCATTTTGGTTGCCCTTCTCTGGACTGCCTCAATTTGTTAATGTCCTTGTGAAGGTGTGGCCTCCAATACTGCACGCAGTACTCCAGATGGGGCCTAACCAGTGTCTTGTACAGAGGGATTATTACCTCCCTCTTACGACTTGTGATACCCTACTAATACACCCTAACACCCCCTAGCCTTACCTACTGCTTTAGAGGTCTGCTTGGATGATTTTAGGTCATCAGTGATGATGATGCCCAAGTCTCTTTCTTCCTTTGTGACTGCTAGCAACTCCTCCCAGCCTATAGGTGGCTTCAGGGTTTCTCTTCCCTATGTGCATGATTTTGCACTTCTTTGCATTAAATCCCAGTTGCCACTCTTCTGACCATTCTGCTAGTTTATCCAGATCTCTTCTCATTCTGCCCACCCCATCTGGATCATACTCTTGTTGCAGATCTTGGTGTCATCTGCAAACAGACAAGCCTTACCCTCTAGTCCATCTGCAAGGTCACTAATGAAGATGTTGAAGAGGACTGGCCCCAGGACTGATCCCTGAGGTACCCTACTTGTGACTTGCATCTCTTCTGACTGTATACCATTTACCACCACTCTCTGTTTTCTGCCTGTCAACCAGTTTGCCACCCAGTTGACCAACTTCTGACCCACCCCGAGCCTACCCAGCTTATTTATCAATCTTCTATGTGGAACAGTGTCAAAAGCTTTGCTGAAGTCAAGGTAGGCGACATCAACTGCTCCCCCTTGGTCCACCACTCTGGTTACCCAGTCAAAGAAATCTATGAGATTAGTTTGACAGGACCTTCCTTTTGTAAACCCATGCTGTCTTGGATCCTGTGCCCTATGGATTCTAGGTGTTGCACTATCCTTTCCTTAAGAGTGCCTCCATAATCTTGCCCACTACTGAGGTAAGACTGACCGGTCTGTAGTTCCCCTCCCCTGCTACCACTCTTGTGGAGCGGGATCACATGAGCCCTTCTCCAGTCTTCTGGGACCTCTCCTGTGCTCAGAGACTCACTAAACAATTCTGCTAATGGCTCTGCTAGTTCCTCCTTTAGCTCCTTAAGTACCCTGGGATGTATGCCATCAGGTCCCATTGCCTTATCCACCCTGAGCTTAGCAAGCTCTTGTAGGACCACTTTCTTTTTGTGAAGGGCAGTGCTCACCTCCCTCCCCTGTGTCCATGATGCTGAGCTGTGGGCCCTGTCCCACCTTCTCTTCAGTAAATACTGAGCAAAAGTATCTATTTAGGATAGATGCCTTTACAGAGTCCTCCTCCTCACATGCTCCCTTTTCTCCATTAAACTTAGCAATACCCCCTCTGGACTTTCTCCTTCACTAATGTATCTATAGAAAGTCTTGTCACCTTCTTTTACTGTTTTGTGCTAGTGTTTCCTCAGTTTGGAACTTTGCCTGCCTTACTGCCTTACCTGCTTCCCTTAGGGCAGTTTGGTATGCCTCCCTATCTTCATCCCGGCTGTGTTCCCTTATATTTCCTGAAGGCCAGCCTTTGGCTCTGACCTTTTCTGCTACTGTATTTGAGAACCAAAGTGGTTTCCTTCTTCTTTTGCACTTCCTTTTCTGTCTAACACAATGGGATGTTGCTTCAAGTATTGCATCCTTAATGCTTGCCCACTTTGCCTGTACCCCTCACCTGTGTTTCTTTTTGCGAGGTTAGCTTAACTCTGTAGGCCATCTTATCAAAGTCAGCTCCTCTGAAGTCCCATATTTTTGCCTTGGAATGGGATGATTTAGATGTAGTAGCCAAACTGAACCATACCATGTGATGGTCACTGGCCCCAGGTGACCTTCTACCTGGAGATCTGTGATCCTTCTTTGTTAGTCAGTACTAGATCTAGGATAGTCCTGTCTCTTGTGGGTTGCTGTACCAGTTGTTTGAGGCCTCCCCTGCAGGGAATCCACTATGAGTCTAGTTCTGCAGATGTTCCTGCTGGTATTGACCAATCTGTATCTGGCATGTTGAAGTCTCCCATTATCAGAACCTCCCTTTAGCTGTCATGTTTTGTATATCTTCTAACAGTAATGATCTATGTCCTCCTCTGGTCCGGGGCCTGTAGACAACCCCAGTTCTTATGGCTGTCCCATTTCCTGTTTCCAGGGTGACCCACAGTTCTTCTGGCTCCTTATGTGTATTCTGAATTTCTGTAGCTTTTATATTTTCGTTAACATACAGGGCCACCCTCCCCCTTTTGCACCTCGGTCTCTTCTGAACAATACATAGCCAGGTACTGAAGTCTCCCATAGTGTGATTACTGGTAAACCACGCCTCACTAATTGCTACTATGTCCAGTTTAGCCTCTGACATTATTGCCTGCAGGTCTGGGATCTTATTTCCCAGGCTGTGAGCATTGTGACATGATTTTCCATTGGCCAGATTTTGGTGTGTTAGTTGTTGGGTGAAGTTTGGCATTACCCTGTGAACTGTATGGGGAGACAAACCTTTTCTTACCTGGTGATGCAAATGAACGGCAAACATGCTGAATTCCTGTTTGACCACTAGCTGAGGGGAGGTGTTCTTCCATTCGACGATGGGGTGCTGCACCTCTCCCCATTTGCTAGTTTAAATATTCTGCAAAGACGTCAAACTTCTGCCCCAATGCACTGACTCCTCTTTAGTCAGATGCAGTCCATCAAATTAAAGAACTTTCGCTCCCAGAACTGTTGCCAGTTCCTACAAATCTGTGTCCTTTTCCTGGCACCAGTCCTTGAGCCACATGTTTAGCTCCCTATCTCCCTTCTTCTGACCTTCCGCCCATCTGCTCCCTCTCCCAGACTGGCAGGATCTCAGAGAAGGAGATGCCGGACGAAATAGATGATAGTTTGTCACCCAGCCTAGTCAGGTGTTCCTTGGTCTCCACAACTGACCGGCTGGCGAGATCATTAGTCCCTATGTGTACTAGGACATCAATGTTTTCTCCTGCCTTGTGAACAATTTTAGTAATCGGTCAGTGTCTCTCCATGCTGATGTACCTGGGAGACATCTGACCATCACCCCTGGCTGGAGATGGGTATCAACTCCCCGAATCATGGAGTCTCCTATGATCAGAAGTTTTTTGGATTTCCTTTGTGCTTGTTTAGTTTTGGTTCCTGATTTGGGTGAGTTTTGTTGTGCTAGCTCCTGTGCCGCAGTGTCCTGCTCTGCAGTGTCTTCTGCCTCTTTATTTGATTTCAGAGATAGAGGCAGATACCTGTTTGTAGTGTTTATATGGTTTATGGAGGTAATGTGTTGGAGAGCAGAGATGATGGGGCACCTGATTTGCTCCTCCTAACCACCTGCCAACCTCCTGGACCAACTACCCTCTGCGGTCGAGGTTTTTCTGTTGGATGCTGGGGAAATGGCGGTGGTTCTTATAATGTATTTCCTCTTCAATATGAAATTTAGCGGCAATCTCTGCCCATGCTGCCCGGAGCTGAGCCCTAAGATCTCCAAAGGCCCAGCATGTAGGACAGTGTCCTAAATCCTGTAAGACTGTCCTTCTGAAAATTGTTCCACAGTACCTGCAGTTAATGAAATCCATTCCAAATAAGTTGCTGGGTTTGTAACCTAGTCAGAGTAATTAGAAGGAAAAAAAAATGAAAAAAAATACAAGTAATGGTTTAATTGTGCTTTATTTAACTTGTTATAACAAGTTAAATTACTAGTGCCCCTGTAAATGAGATCACCTTGTGGAGGCCCCACTGATCCGCCCCTTCCTGCTCTGCCACAGGATATGTCACAACTGTGGTACCCTATAAAAGGAGTGTAGCGTGGGGTGGTTGGGGATGGGGTGAGTGGCTGGGCCCTTCCCCTGCCTAAAAAGAAGAAACCACTAGACGAAAAGAACAAGGAGGTAAGAGCAGAAACAATCAGTCAACAACAAATGCAGTAACCCTGAAAGCTTATCCTAATGTTAGATAAAACTGTAAAACCTGTAAAGCACCACCTGTAATAATTTCAGAGAAGATATACCCTGTAAGAAACACTTTGCTCCAGAGAAAAATAAAGCAGTAACAGAAGATATACCTTGCAAAGACAATTTGAATCAGAAGATTACAGCAGTAATCTGTTAGCACACACCTGTAGGCACACCTTGTAGAAGAAGGTATACCAGCAACAACAATTTGAATCAGAGAAAAATAAAGCAATGAAATGTTAGCAACAAACAGTAGCAATCCCTGTGAGTAAAATAAAAACACCACCACACAGTAAATCTGCTTAGCCAAACTAAGTCTTAATCCTTCTCCCTTGCTCTGGTAAGTTTCTCTACTCTGCCTTTCAAGCAGTCTTAGAAGGAAAGAGCCCAGGTGAAGCTAGGTGCCTTGGCCAGCAAACCAAGTCTTCTAGTGAGGTGGGTGGATTCAGTTTTGTCCAGACACAGGTTTAGTGCAGCCATTACCTTATCCGAGAGGGTGCAGGCCAGAGACGACTTCTCAGCCACAGACAGTGATACCAAGTTTGGGCCTTTGGCAGGCGAAGGTGTTGGCTGCTTTTTGGCATTTTTTGTCCCTGCACACTGCGATTTGCCAGGATTTGATAGCTGATATTATTCCATGGTCCTCTCACACAGCAAAGACATCAACCAGGAATAATTCAATATACTGGATATGAATTAAATTTATAAATTAAGTTCTGGCAGGACAGTGCTCAGGCAAAGCACGGCTTAACCGCTAGCTGCTCATCAGCCTCCCCAAGTCTCACTTATTAATAGTCAAGTCTGACTAAATTCTCACCAAAAAATGTTTACATTTTTTCTTTGGCACATAGTCACAAGCTTAGAAAACACACACAGAACATAAAATCAGCCACATAAAGAGGTGGGAGTCAATCGACTTGTGCCACCCTACCAGCAGCAGCTATGGTGCATTGGCACTTGATTGAAGAGCACCTTTCTTGCTCTTTTTGCAATTGCCCACCAAGAACCTGGGAGGTCCCTTTCCTGCCCCCCAATTCAAATGGTGCCAGAATCATAATTTTTACATGCTCCTATTTTAGAAAAGAAGGAGTCATCTTGGCTGCTTTGAGCCAAGCTGCCAACCGCTTCCACTTCCTGAAAATGAGAGCAGCTCCCCACACTAGCTCGTTTCATGATGCCATTATATGGAGAGTGGGGGTGCTCTCCGTAGACATTAATGAAGCCATCTTCTTAACTTGATTTTTCATATTTTAGATTGCCATCATAAACAATTCAAGGCCACTGCTCAACTAACAAGGTCCTTGTTAGTTAAGCAGTGGTCTTGATTTGTTCTGTCTTGCCATCTAAAATATGAAACATGGAGTTAAAAAAACAGCCCTGTGTGCTAGTGTGGGGATGGCTCTTAATATCAGGAACTGGAAGGGATTGTGGCTTGGCTTCACAGAGCCAAAATATGATCCCTTCCTTTCTAAAATAGGGACTTAGAAAAATTATGATTCTGGCACTACTGGAATTGGGGGCAGGTGAGGGTCCTTCCAGGTTTTTGGCATGAGCACCAGAAAAGGTGCTTTTTAAGGGGCAGTGGAGGGACCCAAGCCTGGATTCCTCACAAGCAGATTTCTGATGTTGAATTTAAATTATATTTATTATGAAATCAAGCCACTCAAGTCAATGTAGCAATGCTGAGCTGACAAATCTCACTCACTGTAGTCAAGCCAGACTAAATTCGGAGGAATTTTTTTCAGTAACAAGTTTATTAATTTTCAACGAGAAGAACACTACATAGTAATACAGTGAAAAAAACAATAACAAAAAAGAAACAATTGGATAAGTTTTCAGAACAGCTGAAAACACAATTATGTCAAAGTAAGACATTTCATTTGCTGTTGACTATGAGAATTGCCAAGACTGAATTGGTTAAATAACCTATCAGTACTGCTAACAGGAGGGTTACTGTATATATCTGATAGGTTCACAGTGGCTTGCATGCTATAGAGTGTACATTTTGTTTCTTCAGGATGCCTAGAAAAGAACCTCAAGTCTTATTAAGCATCACAAGCTAAGCACACAGCCGCAGACTTAGAAAACTGTCTTGATTGCACAGCTTTGCACACACACACACATACACACACACACACACACACACACACACACACACGCACGAAGAGCAGCTAATTGAATCTGTGGGAGTCAGCTGACTAGTCTCACCCTACCAACTATGGTGCACTTGCTTAAGTGGCTGTGGAGGGAGCCAAGTCTGGGTTCCTCACTGGAAGATTTCTGATATTAAATTTAAATTATATTTATTATGAAATCAAATCACTCAAGTCACTGCAGCACTGCTGAGATGAGAAGTCTTATCTCTATAGTTAAGCCTGACTAAATTATCAGAAAAAAAAAAAATTTTTTGGTTTTCTTTCTTGGACATGAAGCCAGGCCACAAACAGCAATAGAAAAAAGGTCCCTAACAGCTAACTGCTCTTCAGTTAGACTACTTTTCTTGTTCTATGTTTCAGACAACAACTAATAATCAAAATAAATCCCTACAAAATATTCTTTAGTCCCTTAAGCTGTTAGTCTTTAAAACACACACCACTGCAGCTTTAAATCTCATTTGGTTTTAGTACAGTACACGCATGTATGCACATTCTGTGTGTGTGTGTGTGCTGTTGGAACCCTGCCTCACTGCCTTTCTTAACAAACACTAAACAGTCCTTCTATTTTCCCTTTCCTAGAAGCCTAGTTTTCACTTGCAGTGTGAAAATGTACCCTCTTGCTTGGGATTTAGAGAGGGAACAAATATATCCAGCTTTCTGATTCTTGTCTAGTTTTGACAAGTGGATGGAAGCAGATTCTTTCTCTGCAGCAGTTCAAGTCATCTGTCTCTCCTGCCTGAAGCTTCTGTAAGTGCTGGGTCAAATGACATGCCTTTATTGAGCTTCCAAAGTGGTCTCTGATCAGACTGGAAGTCTCTGGAGACCTTGAACTCCCACCCAATAGCAAAACTCCGAATAGCCCGAAATAGTGCCGATTATTAATTTTTCTTCCTAATGAATAGCCTATTATTCATGGTATTCAAAAAATGCTATTTGTTACTCACATACCCCTACTGCTTAATATTATTATTACTCAGAAACAAACAGGGACCTTCCAACTTGCCATAAGTATGGACACTAAGAGGTCCTTTGATAGGGTGGACTGGCCCTTCCTTACTCAGGTATTAGGTAAATTTCAGTTTGGGACAATTTTATGGGAGCAGTTACTGCATTATATAACCACCCTGTGGCATCAGTCCAAGTCAGTGGACACCTTTCAGACAGGTTTCAGTTAGGAAGGGGCAATTGGCAGGGTTGCCCACTTTCACCGCTTTTATTTGCCTCTGTCTGGACCCCCTGGCAATAGACACCAGATAGAGCCCAGACATACAGGGTGTAATGGCTGGGGGAGTCAAGCAGAAACTAGCCTTGTATGTGGATGGCTTCCTGTTTTACCAGGGAGACCCATTGTACTCCCTCCCGCACCTCCTACAGACACTGCAGAACCTTGACAAATTGGCAGGTGACAAATTAGTCAGACTAAGTTTGGAAACAATTATACTGAGCGGCGTCCCTCCTCCTGGATTTAAAAGCAATTATCCTTTTGACTGGGCCCCGTAATAACTTCCAGTATTTGGATATTTGAGTTTCAAGAAACAGACTTTCGGTCTAGCCATGCCTCAGAAAAACAGAAAAAGTAAATTAAATAGGGAGAGGCCAAAATCCGATCAATGCTAAATGTGAATTAGAAACAGACTGGAATAAATAGACCCCCTCACCAAACATGGAATGTATTAAACAATCTTTTTTTTATTTTCAAAAAATGTTTTTTTGTCATCCAGACCATAATAATCAATGTTTCAGGAAATGTTCCCTTCGTCGGGGTGTCTGGTTATGATTTTAGTCAGTCCTTATATATTCTTGTATAGTATGATCTATCTCATAAGCTCCTTACCCTAAATTGGACATGGGTCAAATAACAAAGTTTTGGCTCCCCTTCACACCTCGCAGTATTTGTTAAGGTACATCAGTTTGTCATTTTAATATCCATTACAATTTTCATATTTTCACTTCCTCAGCTGCTGGTTCTACTATCATGTTTGGTGACTGGGCCGATTTATTCCAGTCTGGTTGTATTTTATATTTGAGTTTCAGCAGAGGTTACCGGGCTCTTTTATGATAACTGCCAGACATTATTTGATATCCTCACAACAATTTTTGCTTGCTGGAAGCTTCTACCATAACTTTCTATGGTAGAATTCTTGTTATTAAGATGAATGTGCTTCCCTGAATATTATATTTATTCCAAACACTACCTGTCTCTATCCCAAATTCATTTTGGAGTATTTTTTTCAAGGCAATTTGAAGTTTTTAAGACTAGGGAAAAGTCCCAGCACCTCTCAACAGATCTTACAACTACCCAAAGAGCAGGGCGGCTAGGGTTGCTATGTTTTAAATGGTAGTATTTGGCAGTACAAGCAGCCTTCCTTTGTACCTGGGTGAAACAAAGATAGACTCAGGCTGCTATTTAATTGAAGAGGCTTCTACCCCTGTACTCCCATTAGGGACTTTTCCCACCACGGTGGTACTGTTTAGGGACCCGGGCCATACCATAAGTAACCCATGGTCGAAACATACAGATAAAATCCTTACAAAAATACAAAGGTTGACAGGTACACCCAATACATTGGGACAGCTCTCCTTGATCAGACACCACAAGGATTTTCCCCCCTCAAATAGGTGTAGGCTATGGACCATGAAAACAAAGAGATCTCAAAACATTTAGTTAACGTGTCACAGAACAGAGATGTCTCTCTTTATAAGAGCTCTGGGGTATGAACCAACTGGGGCAAAGAAACCTTTACAGATTTTTGATGGTCAGACATTTTATTTTAGAATGAGGTAACTTGGACAAGGTAAATCGACTTCAATCTGACCTGGAACAATTTTCTTATTGGCTGGTTGTCCTCAAGGTCAAAGTCTGACTGATTTTGGAGCTATATAAAATACTGACCAACCTTACCCTCCCTCTTACACCAGATTAGACTGAAAAGGGAAGAAGAAAAAGGAGATATTGTAGCAGCACAGCAGTGGGAAATGGGACTTAAGAGGACATGGGCAGTGACAGCATCACCTACTTGAAGATAGTTGAACTGGAGGGTGTTAACCCCTATATTTTAGGACCCCCATGGTTACTAAACACTTTGGAGCAACTTTAACAGGCCAGTGCTGGAGGCAGTGTGGGGCTATTGGATCCTGTTCTCATGTGTTTTGGCTTGTAGAGCATTGGCTCTGTTTAGGCAGGAAGTGCACAGTGCCTTACAGAAGACTCTTAAAGGAGAACTGCGCTGAACCTTTAAGTCATTTTTCCTAGAAGTGTTTTTTTTATATATTGCATTACATTTTGTTATTATTTAGTCTTTACTGGCCTTTTAGTAAGCTCAGTGGGTGCTTCCGAATCATATACTGATGCAAAGTACCATTTTAGAACTGCATGATGTAGTTTATGTCCCTGACAGACTGCAGAGTTCTAAAGCAGAACACAAATGCATTGTGAAAACAATGTAAGGTCTTTAACAAGGACGTAAGTGCATCATACAGTTCTCAAATGATACTGCCTACTAGAGTGTAAAGCACATACACTGACTGCATTTACCAAATAACCAGTAAAGATGGAGCAAAAATATAGAATGTGACCCAGTATTGGAAACACTGCTTCTTCAGAAAACACAGGCTTACAGATTCAAGGAAATTTTCCTTTAAGTTAAAGATTCCTAGAACCTTCAGTGAATTAGTTTTAGGATTACCCACACTCCTGAAAGGGCCTACAAATAAGCAAAACCTGTGCCGTTGAGGGTTGCAGCTCTGAAATGTATCACCCTTAACTGAATGACTTCCCAGTGTCTAACAGTTGAACAATGGAGATGTAAAGTGCAGGAGATTCATAGAATCATAGAAATCTGATTGTAGAAAAAGACCTCACAGCCCATCCAGTCTGCCTGTAAGCCCTCTTCCCACTCAGAGGCCCCCTTTTTCCCATTTCTGATCTGCCCCCTACCCATCAGGCCCATGTGCAGATCCCAGGCTCTCTTGAATTTCTCCACTGTATTCACCCCACCACCCAATCCAGCAGCTCATTCCCTGGCCGTACCACCCTCTCAGAGAACCCCCCAATGTCCCCTCTGAATTGTCCCCCTTCTAGCTTGTAGATATGCCCCCAGTGGAGTTATTTTTACTCGTCTTAAAGATGCTGTCTACACTCACCCTGTTTATGCCTTTTAAGTATTTGAACATCTCCACAATATCTCCCCTCTTCCTCCTCTTCTCCAGTGTGTACAGACCCAGTTCACCCAACCTTTCCTCATACGACTGCCCCTGCATCCCACTCACCATCTTGGCTGCCCTTCTCTGGACCCTTTCCAGCCTGTCCTTGTCCCCTTGCTGGTAAAGCCTCCAGAACTGGACCCCATAGTCCATGTGCGGTCTGACCATGGTTTTGTATAGTGGCAGGAGCACCTCCCTCTTTCTGCTAGCGAATCCCCTCCCAATGCATGCCAGAATTTTGAATGCCTGCCCAGCTGCTGTGTCACACTGACCGTGGATCTTCAGACTGTCTGACATAGTGATCCCCAGATTCCTCTCCTGTGCTACCACCTCCAATTCTTCACCCCCAAGCCAGTATGTTACCTTTGGGTTTTTCACCCAATGTGCATAATCCTGCACTTCCTGGTATTGAACTGCAGCTGCCACCTCTCTCCAACCACTTCTCCAGCCTAACCAGATCCTCTCTCATATCCTTCACCCCCCCAACTCCGTATCTGCCCTATTGCTGCAGATCTTCATATCATCAGCAAACATACATACCTTACTTTGCAGCCCCTTCATCATGTCTCCTATGTACATGTTGAAGAATATGGGTCCCAAGACAGACACTAGGGGAACCCCACTCGTCACCTTCACTTCCTTGGAATGGACTCCATTTACCACCACACTCTGGGTCCTCTCCTGCAGCTAATGTTCAATCCATTTTGTGAGCTTGTTCCCAACTCCCAAATGGTCTACGTTGCCTACCAGTTTCCTATGGGGACGGTGTTGAATGCCATCCTGAAGTCCAGGTAGGCCACGTGCACCGCCCCTCCCTGGTCGCATATCTCCGTCACTCTGCCAAAAAATTCAATCAGGTTGGTCTGGCATGATCTACCACCTGTGAATCCATGCTAATTGTCATTTAAGAGGCCCTCCCCTTCCAGATATTTGATCAGCCTTTCCTTATTGAGTGCCTCCATTAGTTTACCGACCTCCGAGGTAAGGCTAACTGGGTGGTAGTTTTCTGGCTCCTCCCTTCCTTCCCCTTTGTGTGGAGGTACTACATTGGCCCTTTTCTAGTCCCCAGGTACCCTGCCAATGTACAGTGATAGGTTAAATAGCTTCATGAGCGGTGCCACCAGTTCCTGCTTCAGTTCTCTGAGTACCCTTGGGTGAATCATGTTCGGGCCCATTGCCTTATCCGTCTGCAGCCTTCATAATTGCTCCAATACCCTATCTACCATGAAGGGACAGAAGTCCATCTCGCTACCCATCCTTCCCCTGTTTTTCAACTTCAGCCGCACCCCCTCCCCGACCGTGAAAACCGATGCAAAGTATTTATTCAGGACCTCTACTTTATCTATATCCACCTCCACCAGAGACCCTCTACCCCCCTGAGCTTCGTAATCCCACTCGTCCCTTTTCTCCAGTCACTCATGTATCTGAAGAACCTCTTGACCCCCCTTTTTGCCTCCTTTGCTATTTGCTCCTCCATTTCCACCTTCACCTGCCTGATCACCCTTCCCACCTCCTGCTGCTTTTCTGTGCATACCTCCCTGTCTGTCTCCCTCTGCAACGCTTTGTATATCTTAAACATCCTCCTTTTTTCTCTGACTGCAGTCCTCACTTCTGGTCTGAACCAGAGTTGTTTCCTTCCCCTCTTCCTTTTGCCTACTGTCCTATCACATGGTTCCATCGTCCTTAAAATTCCTCCTTTAATTCTCTCCCATAGTTCCTCCACGTCCTCCAGGTCCTCCCTCCCCTCTAGTTCCTCCTCAACTACTGACCTCATCCTCCTTGGAAACCATGGAATGCATCATGGCTTCACAAGAACTGAGAACCCAAGTTCTTAGAAATCTGGCAACCCTGGCACTGTTATCAGATATTTGTACTGGAACAAGATCTATGCCCCGGCTGAGTTCTTTTCTCTCAGAAACAATATGTATAAGACAGCCAGTAAAAGTTAGTAGTGTTTTGTATGCTACTGTTGGTTATCCTTCCATGCTTAGATTTGAGAATGGTATGCATTAAGGGACAGCTAATGAACTTGTCTTATGTACTTTGAAACTTAATAAACCTGAAGTTAAAAAAAAAAACAGAGCAAACCAAAATCTTGACATGTTTATTTTCCTGATTGTTGTATTTATTCCTGAGGCAAGATAGATGATTCTAATGTTTCTAAAAGTGCCTGCTCTTCAGGCTGCTCTGATGGCCCTGTAGCAGGGCATTGTACTACCATGCAGATGACCCCGGTTTAGGAGCGAACCTGAGTCGCTGCAGTGGTAGGCCGGCCAGACTGAAGTAGTTGTGGTGTGGCAGTGTGCCTCAGCCAGGGAGGGACAACGGCAAGCTATAGTGTCACAGAGACCCCTGCAGCTGAGCCGGGGAGATTGCTGCTGCTGCAGGGGACATGCTGTGGACTTGTAAGACCACCAAAAGGCTGCACTTATGTCAGAGAGGTGGGAGAGATTTAAAATGGGAGGAAAAAAAACTTATTCATTGAATTGATAGGCTAAAAGACTTCTGGATTCCCCTGGGTCCCAGTGCCTACGGGCACCAGATCCTAGTCCACCTAGTAGACTGCCTCAGTTGGGGATGACCCTTCACCCTGGAGCCCCTGCGATCAAGGTCAGGCTGTGGGGGTAAGCGGCGAATCACTGAGAGCCTCAGGTGATCCGAGGACATAGGCCTGAACTTGGTGTATCTGTGAAACCAGAGTATATCTCTGAGAAGATGAATGTGGCCAGGGAGAAAAACCTCTACTGAAAAAAACAGGGCCTACCCCTTGCCAGGCCCACCTTCATGGGTATTAGTATTTCAGGATGGAACAGTGCTGTGAATAATCAGAAACCACCCATTCCCCCACTCACAACTTTGGACTACCAATAAGAAAAAAAAATACTAATTCTGAAATCGTTTTCCATGGGACAATCTTGTTTGGTGAAAGTAAGTCATTTATGAGGCTTCCTTTTAGCTTGATTTTGTCTTACTGTACTAGTATTGGGACTATATAACTTCTAAATCAGTGTGCAGCACAGTGAAACTGCAGGCTTTTACCCATTGACTCAGAAGCATCACATTGGGGAGTCAACAGTTCAAGCTTCTTTTGAACTGTGCCTGGTCACAGCTTGCTGCATTTTCATTCTGAATGCATTTAGCTAAAATTGACATTTTGCAAAGACATGTGACATAGTGCTTCTTGTGTTTAAGACTGGTAGTTTTTATCTTTTGTGCTCATAGACAGTGAGTGACAGGCAACACTTTAGAGTCAATCTATATACAGTATTCACAGGCTTGATACAGCATTAAGGAATGCAGTGCATGCTTTCCCCAGACAATGCAACTAAACCCTGATCTGGAGAGGGTATTCACGCACAGAGGAACTGCCTGATTCAGAATTATTGATTATTCAGATAAGCTTTTTTAGTAATACTTTTATTGCATTTGAGAATTTAGCAATTACAAATTTCCTATACCACAGGGAACACATTGTGAATGTACAATGATCTGACGCAAAATACGCACTTTACCATCAAGTGTGCGGGGACAAGACTGTAACTCATGAGTTAAGGAGCCACGAGTGAGTTATGAAAGTCTTGCTGCCCTCACAAGTGATGATGAACTCCATAAAATGAATAGGGAATATTCTGCAGACCAATTGGCTAGCAGCTGTGCATTAAGAGCGCGCAACGCATGAGGTAAAAAGTGCTGGCAATCGGGACACAGTGCACTAACAGTATCAGTGGTTTCGTTACAATTTCTGATTGTCATTACAAGCATGGTTGCCACCTTTACTCACTAAAAAAGTAATCTAGGCCCTAAAAATTTATCTCCCTCAAAATAAAATGAACAAGCAAACTGATTAAATGTTCTTTGCCTCTGTATTCCACTGCTTAAACACACAGACAAATTAAAATGAAGTACTACTCACAGTTTTATTTTTTGTAACTTATTTTGTGATCACTAACCCCCCCCATCTTTACCTGTCTACTGCCAAGTCTTTGTTACTTGCCCTGCCCCAGCTACAATTGAATCCCTGGCTTTACGGAGGCTTTCTATTGTTTGTGTTTGTGTGAGGTAGAAGTGAACATTTAACAAGTTGAATTCTGCAGAAGTTTGAATTCTTGCATTCCATGATAAACATTTATTCTGTTGAATGTGTGGATATACAGATGTTTGACAGCTGGTGGGGGACTACTTTTAACTATTTACTTTTTTTTTTGCTTTATCTTTCTCCCCCCGGCCCTGGTTGGCTCGTCATCTGGCTGCCGTCCCTTGCTTCGCTTCTTCAGGCCCTCATCCCTGCAACTCCCACGGCTTACCCCCATGGTGGGGCTGCGGAGAGCCCTCTACTCACTTGCTGAACAGGATTCACTTCAGGGCAATCCTTCGGAGATGAACTGCCAGGGACAGCCATCAAGCCACAATGACCAGACACCAGGGTCTTTCTCCTCCAATTTTCTCCCTTGAGGCCATTCATCGTGCAGTGACACCAGCGACGGGCACCTGCATGCATCCCTGCCAAGCATCTGCTGAGCTCCCATCCCGCCTTTCATGTGGCAGCGTAGCACCGAGCCCCAGCCTCCACCAGGTGTCAGACATGTGCTGACCGCAGATCTTCCCCCTTCCCGGAGATGGAGAGCAGTCCATCGTGTGCTCGATCCATTTTCTCGCTGCTGACCCCCAGTGGCCCACACTCATTCCCAAATGCAGGTCACCGGCGTGGCTTGAGGTGTGGTGTCCAGCGCCTCAAACCTCAGTGCCACCGGGCTGGACTACTATTTACTTTTAACAAAAACAAAATTTCATAAAAAGTTGGTATTTTTTGTTTTGTAAATTATCATAGTATATCCAGTTTAGAAGTACAATAAGATACATTAGGGGTGTGCATTATGCTGTTCTATCACACTTCCAGGGGCTGGAGACACTCTGCCTGTGGTGTTGTGCATCAGCATGACCCTGGGCATGCTGCTAGATGAGCATAATACACACTGTATCTCATCTTTTTGCTTACTTATAAAATGGATAAGGAAAATACAGCTTTCTGATTGATTAGGAGCTGTGTATTGAGACAGCACAATGCATGGGTAAAAAAAAGTGCTGGCAATCAGGGCACAGCACTCTAACAATATCAATGCCTTTTTTACGGCTGCAGTGGGCAGAGCCTGCAGATGTTTTGCATGTACACAAGGGGTGATGTCATGTTTTCTGTCCATGGAACTGACTGAAGGTGTAAATAGTCTACTCCGCCTTACCCTCCTCCAAGAAATGTTTTTTGCCTCAAATAAATACACTTTCATGTTAGTCAATGGTTGCAGGGCACTATTTTCTTTCTTAAATGGGAGGTACAAGAACTCGAACCTGAGTAGTGGGAGGCAGCATTAGTTTTTTGGGGGGAGTAAAATCCACCCCCACCTCCACCAAAGAAGCTTCTAAAGATCCACCCCCACCTTTTTGTTGGTTCATGTGGGAAGGACATGAGGTGGATCTATCATGTTGGAACAACTGACTATCAGAGCTGCCTGGGGAAGTAATTAAGGAGTGCCTGAAACTGCATCTAGGCATATCCTTCCCACACACATAGACATCATGATTTTTTTTTAAGTTGGGCATAAAAATAAAATAGAAAAAAAAAGGATCAAGCAGGTGCCTTCTCCTTTGTCAGATACATGCAGAAAGAAGCTCACAAATCCTGTATGACAAGTTCATTATATGGATATTTTCCATGTAAAACAGACATTTTGTCAATGTCATGTCTATAGCATCATTTGTAGCCAGTAAACTATTATTTACGTAGGTACTGTAAATGACAGGTTTTAATTCAGAAATCTAGTCTTGATAAATTTGTTTTTTTAGCATTTCTGTAAGGTTTATGTATCTCTGGTGTAAGAGTGCATAGCACAGAAATGAAAAGGGTTTCTGTAATTGATTGTTGTTTGCATGAGAAGTGAGCGTGACAGTGGCATGCAAGAGTGAAGTCTAAATTGTTTCTTGGCCATTCTGGGATCCGAAGTTTAACATTAATGTGTGAAGAGACTAAAGTCTTGTGTTTTGAGCATTTGAATAGGTTTAGTGCTTTGAAGTTATAAATATATATACACAGGGTGGGATATTCAGAGCAGATGCGCCAGCGCAAGTACGGAAATGCACCATTTCAGCAGGACGTGGCTGCGCAGTGCAACAAGCAATGCACCAGAGCGCAACAGTAATGAATGCATGCACAAGCATAGGGGGCGGAACCATGAATAACCTGCACAGTGCGATATTCAACAGCATGCGATGTGCGCAGTAGCGGAGCAAACGGAAGTTGCGCGACAGCGGAAATGAGCCAAAATAAAAGGGAGCAAGAGAGGGGAGGAAGAACACACCACAGGGAAGCCACAGGTGGGAGCATGAAGACAGAGAGCCAGGGAGGAAAAACAGGAAGCAGGGCATAGGACTGGGCAGGATTAGGACAGGGCCCACCAGAAATGTGCCAGAGTGAGGATAGGAGTGGGTGTGCCCATGCCAATGTGCAGAAAAGGGCGTGAGAGTGCCACAGTGGACTGAGGGCAGTGGCAAGAGGCAGGACAGCCACAGGCAAACAGCTAGAGGTGAACCCAGTGCAGGGGAAGCACCAGGAACAGACAACAGGGGGAACAGGACAACAGCTGCCTGGGGGGGAACACCAGCCAGGGACATGGCCAGTGCCACCTTCCAGATGGAGGTGGCAATGAGGGGTGTGAGAAGGCAGGCAGCAGGGAGGCATGGCTGTGGAAGGGCCCATCAGCGGTACACCCAGAACAGGCAGTACCGAGCCCGCACCAGCTTCGAACAGTACTCTGACACAGAGATTGTGGGCTGGTACCACCTGAACTGCACGATACTGAGGCAGCTCTGTGAGCTGTGCAGTGATGAGATGCAGGCACCCACATGACAGAATCATGCTCTGTCAGTGGAGACAAAGGTGACAGCCGTCATGTGCCTGCTCACCATGGGCATCTTCCAGAGACCAACAGGGGACATGACAGGCATAACCCAGTCGGCCGCATCACTCCTACTCACACAATTCCTCAGTGCACTGCTGTCACATGCTGCGGAGTACATCCATTTCCTCAGCACACAGGTGGAGCGCATAGCACACATACAGGAGTTCCACAGGGTAGCACAGTTTCCTGGCGTGCTCGGGGCCATTGATTGCACCGATGTAGGCATCCGCATGCCACCTGGCCTGGAGGGTGCGGCATACATAAACCGCAAGGGATACCCGAGCATAAACTGCCAGGTGATGTGCGATGCCAATGGATGCATAACCAATGTCTGTGCCACGCACCCTGGGGGAGCACACGATGCCTTCATCTGGCACCAGTCTGCACTGAGCCACAAGTCTGAGAGTGGGGACATCCCCACCGGCTATCTAGTAGGTGAGTATGCATATCACGCAGGATGACGTGAGCAGACGTGGGGGGGTGCATAGTCAGAGGTGCCAAGGGTACCGGCCATGTTGGCCCATGGCATAGCGACACAGACCACCATTCTAATGTCCCCCCTCTACACACAGGTGACAGTGGTTACCTGCTATGGCCCTGGCTGCTCACACCATACCAGTGCCCCATGACCCCATCGCAGCTATGGTACAATGAGGCACACGCCACAATATGGAATGTCATCGAGCAGTGTTCAGGCTGCTGAAGGCATGGTTCCAGTGCCCGGACACATCAGGCAGTGCCCTACAGTACAGCCCCTCGAAGGCCTGTGGGCTATTCCTGACCTGCTGTATCCTGCACAACATGGCTACCAACTGTGGGATAGCCATAGAGATGGGGACAGTGGTGGCGATGATGAAGATGCCGGTCCAGCTGGTGAAGGGCAGCTACCCCCGGGTGACGAGACCCCTGGCTGATCCGGATGGCACAGAAGCACGGGACATCATTACAGAGCAGCACTTCAGACAACACAGGTAGGTCACAGGGCCATACACAATCACCAAGGGCAAGAGCACAGCCCACAGACAGGCAGGGCAGGACACCAGGGGCAGACGGCAGTAAGGGAATAGGTCTGAGCGGGGCACCGCACACAATGGCAGGGATGGGCAGGGCTTAACACAACACGTGCACACACACAAAAAAACACACAACAACACATGCACAAAGGGAAAATGGCACGCCAACCCCAACAGCCACCCCCACCCAGGACCACACACGACCATGCTCAGTGGCTGTTACTGTGTGTACCTCAGATGCTGGGCACCATTGCACACTGGCGGACAGCACAACACAGGCATCATCATGCACACGCCACAGTGGCCAGCAGCTGGGAGGGTGTGCACAGGGACCGTGTGTGTGCAGGGCCAGGCACCCCACCTGTAGGTCGCACAATGCACACCACAGTGCACACAGGGCAGAGACAGACAGTGGCCATGGTGGGAGACAGGTCAGTCATGCAACACAGTACCACGGCTGCCACGGATGTGTGGGAGGCCCCGCCAAGACCTGCCAGCTGTGCCAGGCTGACCAGTGGCCTCTTGGGGTGGCACCGATGGGCCCCAAGGGGTGATGCTGCATGAACGTGACCATGTTTGCACAGGGGTCTGCAGCCCACAAAACATGCCCGTGCCAGGCGTGCTCGGTATGCCCACAGCCGAACCCGGTGTTGACATAGCAGGTGTCGCACGGTGCCGGGAACAGGTGGTGGACATTACACTGTGCAGTGTCTGCGGTGGCTGGGCACTGAACTGGGTGCCCAGTGTAGCCATGACAGTTGGCAATGCACTGGTCTGCCTGTAAATGGCAGCGGTCATATCCGCCTGCTGCCGGGCCATCTCTGCCAGGAGCAATCCGTGGTCCCTGCTGCACCACTCGTCTGCCTGGTGCAGAGCCGCACTGACTGCATCCACCGCCATCACGATCCACATCTGCTGATCTACTGAAGCCTGGAGAAGATGACTGTGTTCATCCAAGGGGTCGTCCGCTGGTCTGGTGTGCTGTCCCTCATGGTGTTCCTGGCCCTGCTGGCCAGCACCCCTCAACGTTGGGCACTGCACACCAGAGCCATGCCAGGGCATGTCCACATGCGGTGCACTGCCACTGCCCCCGACACTGTCCCTCCATTGCCATTGGCCGACTGCTGGCACTGCCCCTCCAGCTACCGATCGCCAGGGCATACCGGTGCTGCTGCAGCAGCTACAACAGCCCCACCACCCTGGATGCACACCAGTGCTGCCCCACTGGGGCATACAGGCACAGGCTGGGACTGGGTTGTTATGCAGGCAGCCACGGCGGCATCACCCGCGGTAACGCCCATGTGGTTGCCTGCTGTGGGTCCATCATGTGTCCCACATGTATCACTGTCCGGGATGTGCGGTCCAGCATCATCGGTGCTGGATCTGGCCCCAATCTGTGTCCCAGCATGCTGGAGACCGGGAGGCGATGTCATGCTGGGACACAGGCAGGGCCTTGTCCGTACCTGCATCACCCACATCAGTCTGGACAGACATGCAGGTATGCACTTGGCCAGTCTCTTGGACACCTGTGGAGGTGGATGGGTGATCCTCCATGTCCAGGGCCTTTCCCTCGGTGGACACACTCACCACCGCTGCCCCATGTAGACACTCAGGAGCTGTAAGGGAACACATTAGCGTTAGTGGCTCTGCCTTGCCCCGTGGCATGTCCTCCACCACCCACACACTGACAGCACAGGACCTACCATGCAGTGATGGGCTGCCACCCATCTGGAAGCCACCACAAGGAACACCCTTGATGGCACTATGCCACATGCTGCTGGCCACCCACTCCTCCTGTGGCATCAGGCGGGGTACATCCGGCTAGCCCCCACCGGTGGCAGCACATGCAGCCCTGATGGCAGCCACCTTGTCCTTGATCTGCCTCCTGTCCATGCCTACCTTCTTCTTGCATTCCTGCATGAACCACTGGTGGCTGCCATGCTGGTTCATGGCACGCACCACCTCACCTCATGCCGCAGCATGGGCATGTGGCATTCTCTGTTGTCTGCTAAGCAGCAGTTCCTTGTCCAGATATGCCTTGAACAGGGCATCAGATTCAGCCCTGGTGAAGTTGGGTCTCCTCCTTCTCCCCTTCCCTGTTCCTCCTCTTCCCCACACTCGGTCATGCTTGTGCCTGTGGGAATGACAGGTGTTACCTTGGACTGTGCAGTCCTATACAGCCCTCCCAAACCACAGTCCCCACATCCCAACAGCATGCAATGCACCACAATGGACTGCAATACTGAACCATGGCCTCTGCAGCCCCAGGTTGCATTTATATAGTGCAACGCATGCAAATGAGAGCATGCGCAACTGTAAGTGGATGCTAATGCAGTGGATGTGCTGTGGAATGGCTAATGAGCTGATTTGCATAACCTGGCTGAATATCATGCTGTTGTGCCTTACGCAATGTGGGTGAGCATGCTTAGGCTATGGTGCAGCACTGTGACGTGTACAATCGGCATCGTACGGCACATGCCGGGGGTGCTGATGCCGATGTGTGCAGTGCTGCTGACTTGCTGTGCATGGGAGGCAGTGCAGAGCATGGCCACCACTGTACCTGTGGTGCTAGTGCACTGTATACCCATGTGGCGCTCGTGCCATGGTGCACCGTGGGTGCCATGGTGCCACAGCACGGTAGACCACTGCAGGGCATCACACTCAAGCACCCTACTGTGCTACATGCAGAGCATCCCAATAGCACTGTGGTGTCCCATGCATGGACAGACCCTTGACCTTGCGGTCGACCTTTGCCCCCTAGGCACCATGCGTCCACGTGGCTGCACCCCTATCACGCAGTCCTTGTGACAGCGTGATTGGGACTGGCAGAGCACCATTTTGTTGGTGTTTGTGACAGCAACATGCTGAGAACAAGAGCACAGGTCTGGAGTGCCACTGAACTGGCAAACTTGGTGGCCCTGGTGGAGCCACATGCTGGTGCTCTCTTTGGACAGGAACCCCTCCACAGGCCATGGACTGCTGTGTGGCAGGAGGTCTCAGAGGGCCTGGAGGAGGCGATAGGGAACAGCCGGTCAGTGGAGCAGTGTCGCCACCACTATGGTGACCTGCAGCAGCGGGACTCTGACAGCCTGGGGCATCTGCAGTCATGTGCCTGGCGAGGCACTGTGCCACGGCCAGGTAGGTGCTCCTTCCTATCACTGGTAGTGTCCGTCTGTCCTGGTATTGGGGTGTGCATAAGGCCACACCGCAGGGGGGTGGGGGCCATCTAGTGGTGGTGGTGCATCATGGCTGGGCTGTGTGGGACCGCACACACCGGGGGTAGGCTTTGTTACTGACCTGTACTGATGTTTCCATCTCCATGTTTGCACCCTAGGCCTGGAGAAGCGGCATAGGGCACATTTGGCCCGGGAACAGGGAGAGCAGGCCGGAGTGGGTGCAGTGGACATGCAGCTGGGCCATGTTGGTGGGACCATGGGCCAGCAGCGCCCTGCTGGCCAGGATGCAGGTGAGTGCCATGTTTCTCTTTACATCTGTGCATGCTGGGTTGCAGGGGTGGTGGCGGGACGTGGCCACCCGCACTTGGCCCCACTGCCATGTACACCACACGGTGCACTCAGCACTGTCCTGTGGCACTGTACATGTGGGTGGGTGTCGCAGGTGGGCTGTGTGTGCACTGGGTCCATGGCTGTGCCACTGCCTTCGCACCGCATAGCCATGTCACTGTACGGCTACATTGGTGCTTTGCAGAACATGGGCGTTGGGTGTGTGCAGTGTTCCACATGGCTATGGGTGCCTGGGTAGGTGGGTCTTGTGGGTGCGGACACTGTGGGTGGTTGCATGCCATCACAGGAACGTGGCCCATGGCTGTCTGCCGTGCACATTGGGTGGGCTGCAGAGGTCTGGCCAGTCACGCGTACTGACTCTGCTCCCTTGTCCTAGGTGGACAACGCTGGACTGCCCTTGAGCAGAACATTCAGGAGCTACTGCAGCTGTCCCAGGCTACTCTGGAGCTGCTCCAGAGGATAGATCGAGGTGACCGTAGGAGGCACAGGAAGCGCCACAGGGACCAGAGTGAGGGGAGGGGTCACTATTAGGCCCTACGGTGCACATGTTGTGCATTCCCCCCCTGGACTTACTCTCACACCCCTTCATCCCACTCCCTGATGTACACCCTTGCCCCATGCCCAACCCCACCTGGTTTGTGGCCCTTCCCCCCCACTTTGTACATAGTTTTGATTTGTTGTGTTGTTTGTACAGTTTACCCCTTTAATACATACTGTACTCATTTGATATGACAACTGTGGTGGTCTCTGATTTGCAGCGGGCATGTGGTGCTTGGCTGCAGTGGTGTGCATGGCGTCAGGGGTGGTGCAGGCCTGGGCATGTGTGTGTCCAGCAGGGACTCACTTATGGTGTGGGTGGGGGACTTGGTCCCTGTCTGTGGTATGTGTGTTGTTCCCTGTGCACTGGATGCCTGTGTGCAGTGATACCTGGTGCATGTGCTGTGTCCCTGGCACCCCTGTCAGTATGTCCATGGCCCATGCAGCTGGCCCCCTTGCATGTCTGTGGTACACATGGTCTGCTGGCATGTCATTGGTGGCTGTCCATGCCGGCCACCGTCTAGGCACGGCGCAATGGTGGCTTGCCTCCTGTCACCGGTTTGTTGCACGTCTGCCTTGGGTGACACTGTGGGCTATGCTGTTGTTGTCCCCCTTCAATGCTGTCGCTAGTGTCTGTTGCAGTGTCTGTGTTCTAATGTCTGTCACTTGTGCTCTGGCCACATGCTGGCAGCAGATGGCTTCATGGTGCATGCGCATGATGGCTGGTTCACCTGTGCCATGGTGGGGTGCAGGCCGTGGATACACAGCATCAGTGGACGCATGCCAGCGGCATTTGTTGCCCCACTATTGTGGCCCTGTGTCAGGGTGCCCTCGGGTCAGGGTGGGTGTTTGTCCATGCCCTGTGTCGCATCCTGTGTGGTGCATGCCTCCATGCACCACAGTGGGTGGCTGTGCTGTCTGTTGGGGCCAGTGCTGGGGCAGGGTGTGTGCATGGGTGGGTGTGCGGGGTGCTGTCCTGCTGGTGGTGGGGTCCAGGGCAGGACTTGTCACATGTGAGGTCCCTCAGGTACTGACGCAGTGTCAACCTCTCTGCTGTGCCATGGGGGGAGGCCTTGCAGGATGGCATTGTGTCTGCAGTTGTTGCATCAGTGGCTGGTGCCACCTGCTGCAGGGTGCTCACAGTAGGGCTGCCATGCATGGCTCCATGGTGCACAGGGTTGCATTGTCACAGTGGGGGTGGTGGCATGCATTCGGTGCCATGCACTGTTGGGTGCTGCTCCTGGGCTGGGTGTCTGGGGATCACTATACAGGGTGTGCTCTGCATTGGTGGGATGGAGTGGCACTGGGTGGCTGGCCCTCCTTGTGTTGCGGTCACTGCTTGCCAGGGGGGTATGCTGGGGCACCATGCCCCGGCTGTGGATTCGGTGGTGGTGTTCATGGGTTGGTGGTCCATCCAGCTTACCACTGGTTGTGCAGTTCATGGGGTGCTGGGGGGGGCACTGTCTGGCCTGCTGTGTGCTCCTCTGCCCATGGCTTCCATGGGTGGTGCACCCCTGCATCCTGTCCCTGTCCCTGTGCATCCCCGGTTGTGCTGCTGTGCATCTACCCTGCTCCACTGCGCATCCCTGGTTATGCTACTGCACATCAGCCCTGCTCCACTGTACATCCCTGGTTGCGCCATTGCACAGTTGGCGCGATATTCAGCTGTGTTGTGCAGGTGCACCTTGGCCTGCACTGTGTTTGAATATTATGTGTGTTGCGCAGGGGCGCACTGCACTTGTGCCTGCTCCTGCTATTGCGCTTCTTTGTGGCGCAGTCTGAATATCCCGCCCCTAGTGTCATGGGCACCTGAAAAAGAAGGAGATACTACTGAAATAAATGTTATTCTCACAATTTATTTATTTACGTGTAAGATTTTAAGTGTAGTTCTGCCTAGGTCACAGACACATAAACTATAAAAAATACATTTAAGGATGGATGTATTAGTCAAAGTTTGTAGTAGCAAAAAATAAAGCACGAAAAATAATACATTGTTTTTTTTTTCCTTCAATTGTTTAACCAGGAGTGGCACACTAAGCTGAAAGCTTGTTTACAGGGGTAACCTGGGAGCACATGGAAGTTAAGTGACTTGCTCAGGGTCACCTAGTATGCAAGTGGGGGCTGTGGGATTCAAACCCAGATCTCCAGATCTGCAGCTCAGAGCCTTAAACCACTGTGCTATGCTGCCTCCCTAGTTATGGCAGTCATCTGCTTTATGGTTCATGATGTTGGTGTAGTAAGCAGCAATACATTGCATAGCAGATATAAAATGTCAGTAAGTAGGTCATGCAATAGATCTGCTGAGCAGTTACTGAAGCAAGAAATGTATTTAGGATAGTAAAATATCCCTGTTAGAAAACTGATAAATGTGTGACATTTGCATCTCAATTTCAAGGAGGTCCTTATGGGGTGTCAATGTACAATATAAAGTAGTTAGAGTTTTCAAGTTGTCTGAGTAATTGCTTTGTACTACCACTGTTACTAAATTTAAATTATTCTATGAAGGAAATTAAGTTTATGTAACTGTCTGTAAATGTATTAAAAACATTTACTTGTCCTTATAATGTAATGCATTAAATGCTGTTGCTAAGTTAAGAAGTCACATAACAGCAATAGTGATGAAAACAATGGGATGCATAGGGATTTGAAAAAAGTATACATTAGCAGGAGCAGAGTCATGACTTCACCAATGTTTAATAGTTTCACTGCAGATTTTCAACAGTACCATTTTTTACACCTCCTCATAAACAGTACAACTGTCATTTTTTACATCCTGTTCAAAATGTGTTTTTGTACCTGTGGTGCCAAATGGCACAGTCATTGTGCAAAATCACCTTTCAGCTAATGAACTGATAGTGTCACTGTTCATGCGGTGGGGTCTCAAAAAGCCCATGCTGAAAACTTGGAGTAAAAATACCAAGAAACACCCAAGGCATTAGGGTTTCTGACCATAATACCCTGCCCTGTAGGGACTTACAGGCATCAGGGGTGTGATTTGGGATTGTCAACAGTCATGCTCATGCAATTCCACCCCCATCCCCACCCTGTAGCCAGTGACAGGTATCGAGGTGTGCCTTTGGGTGTTCAAACTTTATACTCACCCCATTCCATAAACTTGTCTGTGTTGTCTGTGTCTGCAGGGTAGGGTGAGGTGAAATGGCATGAGCATTATGGGCAATGACCCAAAGGCACACCCCAATGCCTGTCCATGTCTGCGGGATGGGGGTGGGGTTGGCATCACTTCAATACTTCACTGCCATTCCTATTCTGCCTGTCTGTGTGTGTGTGTGTCTCTCTATCCATATGTCTATGTAATTATCTATCTTTCTATCAATTGCATGTATCGCTATTTTTACCTATTTTTAAAACAAATCTGATTGTCATTACAAACATGACTGCCACCGTTACTCACTGAAAGTATCATTTAGGCCTAAAAATGAAAGTAATTCAAAATTAAAAAGAAGAAATAAATTGAGGTAATGTTGTCATCCCTCTGTATTCCACTCCTTACACACATACACAAATTAAAATGAAGCACTACTCACAGTTTTATTTTTTCGAGCTTCTTTCCTGACCATGGTCTCCCCCCCCCCCATCCTTATCTGTCTACTAGGAAAATTTTGGCAGCTTTCCCTGCCCCAGATAAAACTGAATCCCTAGCTTTACTGAGGTCTTCTGTTGTGTGTTTGTGTAGGGAGAGGTGAACATCTAGTCAGCAGAATTCTGCAGGGGTTTGAATTCCAGCATTCCATGTTGAACATACATTCCATTTATTGAATATGTGGATACACAGATGCTTGGCACCTGGTGAGGGGTTACGTTTTATGTTTGCTTGTGCGCATGTGCAAAGCAAACATTTTGGGACTGATTAAACAAAGTAGGGCTCAGGAAGGCATATGTGTGTGTCAATGCAGCTGAGCCTACAGAATGTGTGCCAGTTACAGCCCAATGGTGACAACGCTGCTGCTGATGCTTCTAAACCTGGCTGGTGGGCAGAAATGTATTGTGTTTCAAAGGATGTAGCCACACCTATCAGAGTACTGCTGCATACCTTCATGTCAGCCTGGCTCAGAAATCTCATCAGCTGCCACCTGCAACACATATAAACCCACCCACTGCTGCTGAACAACCCACCCACCTCTCGAGCGCGCTCTCTGTGCAACACACACAGACCCAGCTGCTGCTGCTGAACAATCCCCTGCCTGCTGAATGCTCCCTCAGATGCCTATAAACCCACCCGCTGCAGCTAAACAACCCACCTGCCTCCAGAGTGCTCCTCCCCAGCCCCAGATACACACAAAGCCATCCATTGCTGTTGAACAGCCCACTTGCCTACCAAGTGCTCCTCCAACCAACAAATATAAACCCATCTGCTGCTGCTGAACAACCTGTCCACCTCCTGACAAACACCCCCAGCAACACTTTTTGATGCTCAGGTGCTCACCCTCTGTGTGGCCATGGTTTGTCTTCTTGGGATCCCTCATTTGTTTGCAACACTGGTGCCACCAAAAGCCACTCCTGAAATAAAGAAAACTGTCTCTCATAGTTCTTTTTCTAAAATTTTTAATCCCTACAAAAAACAAAAAGATCCAGTAACTTCTTTTGTGGTCCCTGACCCCCCCAACCCTCCTCTCAGCACCCATTACCCCCAGTCCTGCTCCTACCCAGTGTGACCATGAACTGACTGAAAACAAGGTAAGTCTGGTTAATAAATTTCTAATGCATTTTGAACTTTTACTCATGACTTTGCCATTTTTTTTTTATTTTTACTCCAAATTTCCAACATTGCCTTTTTGATCCACCTCATGAACTAGGCAGGTGAAATTTTTCAAATTCACTGGAAACATGTTCTCACAGTTGCTCTGTAAAATCATGTTTCAAAAAATATTTAAAACATTTAAATCATCTTGGTCGTAAGATGGAGTCTTGAAGCTGAGGTCCCAAACGTGGATGGAAACCTGGCCCTCATTCCTCCGAAAGCAGGTATTTCACACGGTGGGCAGAAGATGAGCGAGAACACAAAGGATGGTTATCGAGCCCAATCTGTAATGGAAGAGGTAAGAATGCCTACGGAGGGTGGTAACAAAAATGGGCTGGAAAGAATACACAAGGGAGAGGGTGAAAACACAAAAAGGAAGGGTATAAAGAAGTGGTGAGCCATGTGTACAAATGCCCGAAGCTTGGCAAATAAAATCCCAAATCTAATAGCCTTAATGGCTGAGGCAGAACTAGACATTGTAGCCATCACAGATTCATGATACAGAGAGAGCCATGCCTGAGACACAGAAATGCTGGTGTATACCCTATACTGGAGAGACAGGAGTGGAGAAAGGGCCGGGAAGGGTGGTGGCTATATATGTTAGACAGGGAATTAAAGCGACTGAGGTACAAGGGTGTCAGGAAGGCGAGGAGGCTCTGTGGATCACGTTGGAGCCCAGAAATGGGGTAGCAATTCAGACAGGAGTGATCTACAGATCCCCGGGACAGGGGGAGGAGATGGACAAGGAGCTGGTGGAAACCATATACAAAATGACAGATAGTGGAGATGTATCAGTTATGGGTGACTTCAATATACTAGACACGGATTGGAGCACCCATACTGTAGCCACAGCTAGGAGAAGAGCCATCCTGGAAGCTCAGCAAGGGGTGGGACTCAAGCAGCTTGTGATGTGGCCCACCAGGGAGGGGGTTATTCTGGACCTGGTGCTCACTAATGGGGAAAGAGTTACAGATGTACAGGTAGGCAATCATCTAGGGTCCAGAGATCACTGTACGGTGCGGTTTTCCATAGAAACAGTGAAGAAGTCCAGCCTCTCTAGGGTGAAAATCATGGATTTCAAGATGGTTGTTTTTGCAAAGTTGAGGGAATGTCTAATGAAAGCATTACAGGAAAGGGAGGGAGGAGGGAGGGGTCTAAAAGCAATGGGCAAATCTAAGAGGAGCCATAGTTGAAGCTACTAACATGTGCATTAGGCAAGCAAGAAAGAATAAGAGAAGGAAAAGCCCGCATTGGTTCACTAAGGAAATAGTCTGGAGGGTGAGAGAGAAAAAGAGGGCATTCAAAAAATACAAAGAAACACAGAGGGAGAAAGATAGGGAAGTGTACATGGAAAGGCTGAGAGAGGCTGGAAAAGCAGTTAGACGGGCCAAGGCAAAAACAGAGGAAAGGATAGTCCAGTCAATTAAGAAAGGTGACAAGACCTGTTTTAGATACATCATTGAGTGATATGGGTGGTGGGAAGGGAGGGCAGAGACATTAGCTGAAGCTGTGGACCCTGCAATATGAGCAGAGTTGATAGACCAAATGGCCTTCTTTTGCTGGCTTCTTCTTATGTTCCTGTGAAAGGAGAAAAACTAGGGGAGTGATAGTGAGACTAAAAAGGGAAGAAGGAGGACCGAGAATATGCAGAAATCCTGAACAAGTATTTCATCAGTATTTATGATAGAAGGGGAGAGGGAGGGACCACTATTGATGGAAAAAGGAAGTCAAAGTCAGGGAGTGGATACAAGTCCTTTCAGAAAGGGGAGAGTCCTAAAAGAGCTTGAGAAACTGAGGATAGACGAGACAATGGGATAAGATGGAATTTACCCCAGCATACTAAAAGTGTTTGGAAACGATCTGGCATCACCCCTGGCAGAACTATTCAGTATATCATTAGAGACAGGCTGATCCCTGCAGATTGAGGAAGGGCAAATGTTGTACCTCTCCACAAAAGTGGGAGTAGGCTGGAGGTGGACAATTTCCGGCCAGTCAGCCTAACTTCAGTGGTTGGGAAATTGATGCAATCATTATTCAAGGAAAGGATTTTGTGGAGTACCTTAAATCCAGCGGGCAGGATAACAAACAACATGGTTTCATGGCAGGCATGTCTTGCCAAACAAACCTGATAGATTTCTTTGAATGGGTAACCAGGATGATAGATGGGGGTGGGGGGCGTTAGATGTGGCATACCTGGATTTTAGCAAGTTTTTTGACACTGTTCCACATAAAAGGTAAATAAACAAGTTGAGCAGCCTGGGAGTGGGACACAGGGTGGTGGACTGGGTTAGAAATTGGTTGAGTGGGAGGACGTAAAGAGTAGTAGTGAATGGGGCTCAATCTATGGAGAGGGAGGTGACAAGTGGGGTGCCCAAAAGTTCGGTGCTTGGACATTGTGGAAGGGCTGGTGAGGAAGTGTGTCTATTTGTGGATGACACAAAGATCTGCAATAGAGTAGATACTCTGGAGGAGGGAAGAATGAGAAGAGACCTGTTTAAGGCTAAGGAATGGTCAAGAGTGTGGCAGTTGAAATTCAATGAAAAGAAGTGCAAAGTTATGCACTTGGAGCATCATGAAACCCAGGAGAAGAGTATTCAATGGGAGGGGGGGAGCTACTGGCACCAACCAGGCAAGAAAGAAATCTGGGGGCGATTATAATAGATGACCTAAAGGTGGCCAGACAGTGTGAGAAAGCGATAAGGAAGGCCAGCGGAATATTGGGGTGCACAGGGAGGGCATCTCCAGCAGAAGAAGGGAAGTGATGATGTCACTTTACAGATCACTGGTGAAACCTCACCTGGAATACTGCATCCAGTTCTGCATCTCAGAAAAGACATAGACAAAGTAGAGACAGTACAGAGGAGGGCTACAAAGATGATACAGGGGCTTCACCAGAAGACATATGAAGAGAGGTGAGCAGACTTTGACATGTATTTGCTGGAGATGAAAAGGGAGAGGGGCATCATACAGACATTTAAATACCTCAAGGGTTTTAATAAGGTCCAGGAGGGGAGCCTCTTTCAGAAAAGAGAATGCTCAAAAACAAGGGGGCATGATATGAGGCTGGAGAGAGGTAGACTCAAGGGGAATGTGAGGAAATACTTCTTCACAGAAAGAGTGGTGGATGCATGGAACAGCCTCCGCATGGAAGCTGCAAAGGTGCAAACAGTGGAGGCATTAAAAATGCGTGGGATAGACATATGGGATCCCTAGCAACGATAAGGAAAGGTTAAACAAGGGACACTTGGGGGGGTAGGATAAATGGGCAGATTAGATGGGTGAGGCAGTCATCATCTGCTGTCAGATTCTATTTGGAAAGACTATGCTTGGAGTTCAATGGCCAAGCAGCCAGCCACTCCCACTTCCTGAGCTATATAAGCAGTTCCTCTCAACCTCATTGTGAAGCACTTTTTCTTTGCAGCCGAAGGCTCTGTCGGTCTGTCCTCTGAGCTGGTTGGGCCTACCTGACTGGCTGGGGCCTGTGCACCCCCCCACCTTGCTGCTCCTGCTTGTCTCTGCTGGGCTTCTGTGTTTCTTTTCCTGCTTTTGGTTTGTATTTTGCCTTCGGCTGTGTGTGCGTCCTTCTGTTTGTTCACTGTTTTCTGTCTTCGTGTGTCTTTGGTTTTGTCTTTGGGGGGGGGCTTTGTTTCTCAGCTCCTAGCATAATGCTACTCCAGAGCTCATTCTACTTGCTCTCCGTTATTCAACTCTCAAATTACTTGCACTGTAACTTCGAACCTGATCTGTGTGATTTAGCTCAACCATAGCTGCTCCATGTTGCATACTTGATTAATTTCACCTGTTTTAGATTTACTTTGAACCTAGCTATACAGCTCAAGCATGCTCATTCTGCCTGCCTCATTGCAGCAGCTTCATTGCACTGCCTGGTTACCCTGCTTTCAGAAGCATTGTGTCTCCTTATTTATGTTTATTGCAGTTTTACAACTCAGTGTACTCCATTCAGATGTTGCTGTATGTTTATTCACCCTGATTCAAGCTCTTTACCTTGTTATGCAGTTCATTCATGCTAGTCCCAGTTTGTATATTGCTGTTTCACTCTGAGGTCAGCTAAAGTTCCTACTGAGGCTGTTAAACTAGCTTTAATATCTGCATGGGGTTCTCAGCCTTCCATCACTTTCTTGTTTGTCCTATGGCGGGGACTGGGAAGTGTTGGGGAGTTGTGGCCCCATGTGGCTACTTATTTCTGTTCTAAATCTTGCCTTCGCCACCAAAAATCATCAGAGTATTTGTCACCTTGATTTGGTTTTTCAATGTCTGTCTGGCTTGCCCCACTATTCAGTGCTGTTTCATTGCTACTACATTATGCAGACCTACGTACAGGTCCATTTATTACTACTCTGTTTACTGACCTATGTACAGGTCCATGCTTGCTCACGCAATTGTTGCTCATTGCTTACACAAATCATTGCTTCATGCCTACTGCCATCCCCTCGGCTTCAGCCTCTGGGATTCTGCTGCACTCACTTCTGCATTGGCCTTGCAAGGTCTCAACACTCACTGCTTATTATGATTTCAGCACACCAGTGCTCAATCAGCTCACCAGCTTTCAGCTGCTGCTCACCAGCTTTTCAGCTGTCTCTCAAATTTCTGGGGAATGCCAGCCATACCATTCTGGCTCAGGGCTTCCTGAAGCCGACGGTCTCACTCTGCACCATGAGTCCGCAGCTTGAGCATGCAAAGCTTGGGGGGGTCCTTCTCACCTGGCAGCTGAACTGTGGTTCCTAAATACATCTGCTTTGTATTACTGATATCACAGACTTTCATTATCAATTCCTACCACTGCTGCTAGTACCGGTATCACAGACGGTCATTATCAGTTCTCCTTAATGCCTACCACCATCCCCTCAGCTTCAGCCTCTGGGATGTCAGCTGCAGCTGGAAATGTCCTCACTCCAGGTGGACCTTCAGTCATCAACCGTACTGATGGCACCTCAAGTTGTAGCAGTTAAGACTCAGCTTGATGGGGTAGGGCTCTCACGGGGACCCCTTTAGATTGCCCGAGCGGGTTCGGAGGCACCCTTCAAAGCTGTTCTCCCCATGACTACCTCAGGTTCACCTGGTTTGTGTTTAGGGTGAGTAGGCCAGTTGAGTGCCTCAGCAGTTGTTGCTCTCCTCCTCCCGCCTTGGTTGCCTATCGTGTTGCAGAGTGTTCTTGCAGTCTTCCACAGCATTCCCGCTAGAGGGTTTGAACTGAGAGCCTTCTTCTAATTTGGAATATTTTCCACCTCCTTTTAATTGGGTTTTACAAATTGCAACTGCAGAGCCATCACTAACTAAACTGTCCCAAGCGTGGAGGGAAGGCGACCTAGGTCTTGGATCCCCAGAGATTTCCTCCTCAAAGGGTTTTTTCTCTCTCCTCAGTTGCCTCAGATCATAGCTGTTAGTTAGCATAGTAGTGTCCCCTGGTTTCTTTAGGTAGGTTCCGCTGTTGGATGGAGGTGGAGGATGTCTGCCATTCCCTCTCTCTTTAGAGGATCACCTCATTCTCAATGCAAACCATCAGTATCATGCTACGCAAACTGGGCATTTCATTACATTATCAAACTGAGCATCTCATAACGTTATCAAACTGTCTATGCTTCTCTACTACTCCATTCCAGTTACTGCTCCTACGTCACGGTTACTGCTTGCTCATAACTTCGTGTCACCTCATTCTTTGGGATATGATTGTACTACATTTCTTTTGGGGATTCCTAAGGTACCTTTAGCCATAGGAAGCGTCCCGTGGCACCTCTAGGGGTGGAACCCTCTCTGAGGGTTCCTTGCTTTTTGTACCACTACAGGGTGGTAATTCCTCTGAAATAGAGAGTGTGAACAGCCAAAACCAAACTAACACAGTTGAACAAGCATAACACTGTACTGGCTGTGCAGGACAGTGAATTGGAAAGGCTATGCCTGGAGTTCAATGGCCAAGCAGCCAGCCACTCCCACTTCCTGAGCTATATAAGCAGTTCCTCTCAGCCTCATTGTGAAGCACTTTTTCTTTTCCCCACCATCCTGCCCTCCTCTTCCAGCAGCAGCACCACTTCTCTCCTTAGGGGGATTCCTAAGGTACCTTTAGCCATGGGAATTGTCCCGTGGCACCTCTAGGGGTGGAACCCTCTTCGAGAGTTCCTTGCCTTTCATACCCCTACAGGGTGGTAATTCCTCTGGAATAGACGGTGCGAATAGCCGAAACCAAACTAACATAGTTGCACAAGCATAACACTATACTGGCTGTGCAGGTTAGTGAAGTATCTATGTATGTATCATATAAAGACTATTTAGAAAATTTGGGGTTGAAATGTCAAAAAACAAAAAACAAAAAAAACAAAACAAAGTTATGAAGAAACAATTAACTTTTTCAATGTTTTCTCATAACTTTGCTATTTTTCCAGATTTTGACTTCAAATTTTCGACATAGCCTTTTTTTTACCCCACCTCATGAGCAGTCAGGTGTAATTCTTCAAGTCCCCTCTGAAACATGTTTTTTGCAGCAGTCAAGCCGTGAAATCACCTTTGGGAGGGATTTAAAAAATTCCCCCTGTCTTGGTCATAAGGTGGGTTCATAAAAAGACCATGTTGAAAATTTAGAGTAACAATTTCAAAAAAACAATGAAATTATAAAGAAACATTGAATGTTTTCGATGCTTACTCATAACTATGTTATTTTTAAAATTTTTTTTTGTTAACTTTATCACCCACTCTCTGGAACTCTCTTTAGCTACCCCCTCTCACTCCTCATCCTCTACCGCCCAGTCTGAAGCTCTTTTTCTGCATGGAATTGGGGACAGACACTCCCTCTCCCCACCTACTCCAACAATCCGGGAATACCAACCATTGCTGGACCTAGGCTGATTGGAGGGATCTGGAGAGCCGGAGGATTTAGCCCGACTATTGGGTGTGTGACGGTGGGGTCCCTGGAGAGCACCTTTGCCTATTCAGACAACAATGGTTTTTCTTTGCTGTTTCTCCCTTGGAGTGTGGCATGCAGTGATGCCTCCGCACGGCTGCCCTGCTGACGTCTGCCACACTCCGCCCCTTACATCGGCTGGTGTACCTGTAGTACCTCCGATCTCCATCAGGGGTCACCAGGATGCCGAGCATCCCTGGAACCCTCCCCAGGGAGAGGAGAGCTGAGAGCTGTCCTCTGGATGCTCCATCCTCTCCCTCCCCTGCCGACCCCCGGCTTCCAGAATCTGTCACCGAACCCAGGTTGCTGGTGTGGTGTGAGGTGTGACGTCCAGCCCCTCAACCCTTAGCACCACCGGGCCAGCATTTTTTGGCTATTTTGACTCCAAATTTTCAACATAGCTATTTTGTTACACCACTTCACAAACATGGCAAGTGTAAGTTTTCAAATCTCGCCCAACCTATCTTTTTATACTTGTGCAGCAAAATGACATTTTGGCCAGGATTTCATAAATGACACCTGCCATGTTCATAAGGGGGGTGTCCTTAAAGGTGGCAGGCAAAGATACATAAGCACAGGGCAGTCCCTGCAATATCTCGTACCCTGCTAGCTGAAGTCTTCATACTGCTAATTATTGCAAGTTGTTGTTACGTCCTTAATTTGTAATTTTACTTTGCAGAGTTTTGGCAAATGCAGAAGCAAAGGTGGCTGCCTGAGAAGCCCTATTGAGTGGCACTAAGAATTATGGGACAACTTCCCATTTTAGTGACGTAGATCCCGCTATTGCTGTATTGAACACAGCAGGGAGCGGGTATTAGTTTCCCATTTTCATAGCGTCAGTGTGAGGGTTCATGTTTAAAAGTACACTTACAGTTAGTTTAGGTCTAAGACTAGCTGTAAGCATACTTTTAAACATGAACCCTCATGCTGATGCTATGAAAACATAAAACTAATTCCCGCTCCCTGCTGTGTTAAATACAGCAATAGCAGGATCTAAATTTTATTTAATTTATTTATTTCAAAGTTTTACCAGGAAAGGCATACTGAGCAGACTACCGCTCGATTCCAGATGCGTCCTGGGGGTAGAAGGGAATGGGATAAGTACATACAAGTAGAAAATACAGAATTGCAGAACACCAAAATTTAAATCACTAAAATGGGAAGTTTTTCTATAATTCTTAGTGCCGCTCGATCGGGGCTTCTGAGGGAGCCACCTCCACTTCCATGTTTGCTGAAACTCTGTAAAGTAAAATTACAAATTAAGGAAGTAATGACAGCTTGCAACAATTAGTAGTATGAAGACTTCAGCTAGCAGGGTACGTGATATTACAGGGACAGCCCTGTGCTTACATATTTATTTATTTAAGAGTTTCACCAGGAATACATACTGAGCAATACTGCCGGTTTCCAGATATGTCTGGGGGATAAGGGCAAAATACAGAGAGAATACAGGATGGCAATAGGCAATAAAATAAGCATATAAAATAAAATAGCATGAAATAAAATAAGCATAAGATACAGTGATGACAATAAAGCAGAAATGCAAGCTGAGGATACAGTGATCACACTGCATAACCATGGCTATATAGTAAATTGTAGAAAACATAAGTGCTTAATATAACAGGTCATAGTTGTACTCCCAGAGCAAGACAAGGAGGGGAGCCCACATGGGATTTGCAAGGAAGTAGGGTAGCAGAGTAAAAATAAAGGTTTAGGTAGGTTAGCTATGGGAGTAGGGCAGGAGGGAATACATAGGGTAGGCAGGGGGTTAGGTACAGTTGCAGGTGGGGAGGTGAAAGTTCGCAGGAGGTAGAAGAGGATGCGAGGAGAGGGGACATTTCGAATGGAAGCTGGGAACAAATTCCAGAGCTTGGGGAAGTGGTGGGAGAAGGATGCCTGGCCAGCAGATGAGGACCTGGAGGGGATGGCAAGGGTGCAAGCATCACTACTTCTGAGGGAGAGGGAAGAGGAAGGAGGGGGTGAGAGGGAGGAGGAGAGGTAAGAGGGGAGTGCTCCAAATCAGACTTTGCTGTGGAAGCTAACACAATGAGCCAGGTATCAATCATTGAGGGACGGGAGTGCCAGTGATTATTATAAGGAGCAGTAGTGAGTGTGAGGAGGGCAGCTAAGAGAAAAGCAAAAGAAGTGGAACAGGATGTCCAATCTGGCTAGGGTAGTTTTGGAGGTAGAACTATAGGCCACATCACTGTAGTCAAATGTTGGAAGGCTCATTCTCAGAAGGATTTCTCGGCGGGCCGGCAAAAGGATGCATTCACGATTCTGGTATAAGGCGCCAAGTCTGGGGAGTAGTTTTTTGTGACTAGCATCCACGTGACCAGAGAAGTTGAGTGTTTATCAAGCCAGACCCTGAGGTACCTGAATGAGGCAGTGTCTTCCAACACGGTCCCATCTAGAATGAGGAATGGGGGAGGGAAGGGAGGGAAGGGAGCTCAGAGAATCTCTGCCTTGTGTCAAAGGTCATAGAGACTGTCTTCTTCATGTTTAGAAACAGTTGGTTGGAGTGTAGCCAGCACTGAACATTATTGAAGTCCTGCTGAAGAGTGGACGCCACCAAGGGAGTGGAAGGACCAGAAGCATACAGAATGGTGTCATCGGCAAACATGTGAATGGATGCAGATGGGCAGACTGAGGGGAGATCATTAAGAAAAATGGAGAAAAGAATTGGTCCAAGGACTGAGCCTTGTGGGACCCCAGTGTGGATGGGAAGGGGCAGAGAAAGTGAACCCCTAATTCTGACTGATTGTGATCTGCCCATTAGATGA
Source organism: Neoceratodus forsteri (assembly GCA_016271365.2). Classification (NCBI taxonomy): domain Eukaryota; kingdom Metazoa; phylum Chordata; order Ceratodontiformes; family Ceratodontidae; genus Neoceratodus; species Neoceratodus forsteri. The sequence goes on from CM057449.1 coordinate 1,202,797,871, forward strand.
GATCTGAACCAGTTGATGGCAGTAGTTGACAGCCCTGTGGCTGAGAATTTGTCCAGTAGGAGGGGATATGAGACAGCGTCGAAAGCCTTGGCTAGGTTGATAAAGATGGCAGAGGTGATGAGACCCCCACCTATTTCAGAGAGGATGGTATCAGTGAGCTTAAGGAGGGAGGTGGATGTAGAGTGGTTCTTGCAGAAGCCAGATTGGAAAGGTGTGAAAAAGTAGGTAGAGTCAAGGTAAGCAGAGAGTTGGGAGAGTACAATGTGTTCCTGCAGTTTGGCAAGGATGGGAAGGAGGGAGATGGGGCAATAGTTAGTGGCAGCAGAGGGGTCACCACCTTTAGGGAGAGGAATGATGGTGGTGTGCTTCCAAGTGTCCAGGAAAGAGGCTAGGGCAAATGAGAGGTTTAGGAGTGCTGCAATTGGATGCGTGATGGCAGGAGCAGACAGTAATTTAGCATCAAGGTTCTCTGGGTTTTTGTCTTTAGATGGGTTTAGGGCAAGGAGCATCTTAAAGGCAGTGGAGGGGGATATTGGGGAGAAGAAGAAGGGAGGAGCAGGCTTCTCAAGATGCAGGGGGCTGAGGGGGAGGGGATGAGGTGGGGAGAGGAGAGGAGAGGAGGGAGGAGGCACAGGAGGTAAAGAAGGCACTAAATTCTTTGGCTACAGCGAGGGGGTCAGACAGGGAGGTATCACCCACTCTGAGGACAGGGGTAGCAGGACCATTTGGTGGGGAGAAAAGGGCATCAACTACTTACCAGAATTTTAAAGGGTGGTTTATGTTTGCCTGGAAGGTGCTGGAAAGGTAGTTAGCTTTAACTTGTCTAACTAGCCATGTGCTGGTTTTTCGAAGGCATCAGTACCTTTGATAGACTGCAACAGAGGGTGTGCATTTATGTTTTTCCATGGCTGGCCCCAAACCCGTAGACAAGCCATAAGATCGATTGTGATCCAGGGGAGGTGGGACCCATGGACCCTGGTGCATCTGAGCATGGCGTGGCAATTTCAGATGCTGAGGAATGTAGATTTGAAGTAATCAAGGGTTGAGTCAATTGAGGTGGTGGTGTTGACGGGAGACCAGTCAGTGTTGGACAGATCTCCAAGGAGAGGAGCAAGGTCTAAGGATTTAAATGAGTGGATTTGCAAGATTTGGGGGGAGCTCTGGGGTGCTGAATTTTCCGATTGCAGTAGGTGATGTGATGGTTGCTTAAAGCATCTGGCAAGAGACCGGCATTTATGATGTGGTGTGGGTGTGATGTCAGAACCCAGTCAGTGAGGGATAGGTTGTGTGTTTTTGGGTTGAGGTGTATGAGTTCACTGAGTTGGGCGGCACTTTTGTAGTGGGTAGTGGAGTAGGAGGTGGCGAGCCAGTTCAGGTTGAAATTGCCCAGGCTAAGTAGTTCACCTGAAGATACATGTGCTGAAAGGGATGTCAGTAGGTCAGTGATAGAGGAGCGGGGAGGCCAGGACAACAGTAGACCCCCACTATGAAGACTGGCAAGGGGGGGATCTTTATTAGAACCAGTTCATAAGTGGAGAGGACCTAGAAAGCCAGGATAGTAGTGAAGTGAATGGTGGTTGTGGTGTACATAGCCACTCCACCTCCCCTACTAGCATGGTCCTGGCAAATGAGGGTAAAGCCAAGGACAGAGATGCACTGGTTAGGGATTTTGGGGTGAGCCAGGATTCAGACCAGATAAGAACGTCTGGTTGGAGAGACAGGGCAAGAGGTTGGATTTGGTCAGTTTTGGGCAGGAGGCTTCTGATATTTAAGTGGACAATTCTCAGACCTTGAGGGAGTTGGGGGAGAGGAGGGGGGTGGGCCAGGGTTTGATTCAATGTCACCGGCAAGCAGTAGCAATAAGGCAACAAGGTACGGTGTAAGGGTGAAAATACGCTTCCTAGGCATCCAGTGGGGTTGACGGCAGCAGCTAGCAGGTGGGGGGAGAGACATATATGAGAGCCTGAGTAGGGCTATTTGAGGGCAGTGGGAGGGCAGGATAGATGCACCAAGGGGCCAAGGGTAGTGGGGCGCAGTGTGGGAGGAGTTTGCCTGTCACCTTTAAAAGACTAGGATGAAAATCTGGGGTCAATATCTCAAGAGTTATGAATAAACATTGACAGTTTTCAGCATTTACTCACTGCATTTTTTTAACCTTTTGAACCTGCACTTTCAACTAGGGTTGTGCAGGGGCGAAATATTATTTCCCGAATACCACAAATAGTAGGGCTCCCGAATATTTGGAAGCAGTTCCCGAATAGCGGACTATTCGTATTTGGGAAAGAGTATTTGGACAATTTAAAAAAAAAAAAAAAAAAGCCCCTCCACCTCCTTCCCAGCCCAAAGAACTCAGTAAAATGTAACCCCAACCCCCCACCCCTATCAGCAGTCCAATCTCACCTCCTCCCCACAAGAACCCACAATTTACTATAGTTAATTACAAAATGTTAAATAAATCCCTCAATGGTTGACCAGCATTACCCGCCCACTACCACAGTCAGCTGTCATCTTTCTTATCGTATAGCTCATTTTGAAAAACAAAATAGTTATTTCATCCCCCCCACACAGGCAGCACCCTACTCCCACCTTCCACCCCCCAGCACCCAATTCTTGATGAGAGAAGATGACCAGCACAAACCTGCCCTCCTCCACAGCTGGTCACCTCTCATGAATAAAAGTGCTCACGCTTGTTTTGTTACAAATCAGTTATGTTCCCCCACTCTCCACCTGCCAACACCCAGTTCTTGATAGGAGAAGGTGACTGGCACAAACCGGCCCTCCACCACTGCCAACTGCCTCTCATGAATGAAAGTGATTGTGCTCTCTCTGTATAGTAAAAGCAATGAAAGTGCTCATGCTAGCACTCTCTCTGTATAATAAAACCAGCGGACTGGTTTTACTGTACAGAGAGAGCAAGAGCACGAGCGCTTTCATTCACCGGAGGTGGCCGGCAATGGAGTAAGGCCGGTTTGTGCCGGTCTCCTTCTCCTATCAAGAATTGGGTGTTGGGGGGATGGAGGGTGTGAGTAGGGTTTTTGCCAGGGTGGGGGGGGGACATAACAGATTTGTTTTTCACAAAATGAGCACATGAGAGGCAGATCAGCCATGGAGGGGGTGGGTTTATGCTGGTCGCCTTCTCATCAAGAATTGGGTGCTGGGGGGTGGAGGGTGGGAGTAAGAGTGCTAAGGTGGGGTTGGGGGGGACATAATGGATTTTTTTAACAAAATGAGCTATACAATTAGAAAGCCGGAAGCCGGCCATGGAGGTGGGTGGTTTGTGCCAGTTGTACATCGAGGGATTTATTTAACATTTTATTTATTTATTTGTATTTATTTATTGAAAATTTTCACCAGAAAAGGCACACTGAGCAACAATTTTGCTAGTTTCCAGGTGTGTCCTGGTGGAAGTAGGGAATAGGAGTTGCAAATAACTTAACATATTAGCATTCTTCACTGCATACATATTCAAATATACATTACAAACACATAATGTTACTTTTAAAGTGCTTAGATAACAGTTTAAAGTGCTAGAGAACTGATATAACCAGAGAGTCCAGTATTGTGTTATGGAAAAAAGGGAGTGGGGGTAACAACATACTGGGCATTATCCTAGAATACATACATTAGGTATAGCATTACAAGGTAGATGAAATTTGTACTAGCAGTGCTTAAGCAAATTACAGTTACACAGAGTTAACACAACACCCTTAGGTAAATACAAGACTCAGGTTAGGTGGGGTAGACAATTGACAATTGATTAATTTTATGATTAAATACAACCAATTGTTGGTGCTGTGGGGGGGGGGCAGCGGGGGGAGGGAGTTGGGATTGGTCTGCTGATAGAGAATGAGGGGACAGGGGTTACATTTTACTGTTTTTTTAGGCTGGCAAAGAGGAGGAGTGGATTTTTAAAAATGTGTTATTGTTAATGGGCTCCGAATATGAATACCGGAATACCTGAATATTTGGCTGCCGAATATGAATATTCGAGCCGGATATTTGGAAAAAGGTATTAAAACAGCCCTACTTTCAACATAGTTATTTTTACTCCATCCCATGAACATAACAGGTATAATTTTCAAATCCCTTCCAAACTTGCTTTCACAGTTGTTCTGGAAAGTCACGTTTTGGGAGAAATTTGATAAATTACACCTGTCATGTTCATGCACAATACACGATCTTTGTTCAATCAATTGTTCAAAACAATCTTAATCACCCCTCTAAGTTTTGTAAGGCAATTCATGCACTTTCCTCCCCTCTGGCTCAGTCCCCTCTCCGTGTACTCAAGATGGCTAGTACTCTTATCTCTGACACTGCTGCAGTGGCCTCATCTTTCAATTCTATTTCACCTCCTGGGTCCATTCTCTCCTCTTTTCCCCTCTCCTCCTCTCGCTCTTCTTCTTTTCCCTCTTATTCTTCTCCTCTCTCTCTGACTTACTGACCCCCCTCCTCCCTCTTCTCTTTTTTACCCATTACCCCTGCTGTTGCTATTATGGCCCTTTTGGCTCTTAATCCACACAAGGGTGGGAGCCCTGATTGTCTTGATCCTAGACTCCTTTTTCTTTTTGCTCATGCAATTGCTCTCCCTATTACCTACCTCCTTAACCTCTCTTTCTCCTTATCCTGTGTCCCTAACTCTTAAAAGTTGGCTACTATCATTATCCTTCCCAAAGGGGGTGATCTCTCTTCCCCTAGTATTTTCCATGCTATCTCTCTCCTTCTCAATCTGGTTATACTCCAGGAACATGGCCAAATTTCCCCTCATTTACTAAAAATACCACCAACAGCTTAATCTGGTTCAAGGTCAGTTGGCATTCATCTGTATCCCCCCTCCCCAGGGTTGTGCCTGAAAATAGGCAGGATTTGTCTAGTGCACTTACCCGGTCAACAAAAATGAAATAAATAATAAATAAACATCTTGATCTTCCCTTGTCAGACTTCACTATTCATTACTGCTGGGTGTAAGCCGGAAGCACGCACTTGCACAGGAGAGTTGTTTTTTTTTTTGGGGGGGAGGAGTCTGCACCAATGGCACTGCCCACGACGCCGGTGCACTGTGTGGTGCATGGGGCTTGGCCGTTAGGTGCTGCAGACTCCTCCTCCACTCCAGTTCTTTTCTGTAGTTTTGTTAAAGTGTTTTCTGCTCATGTCTGGTTCAGGGGCTAAGAAGAAATCCAAAACAGGCCGTGTCCCCATGCGTCGGTGCCCCTGTGGCCGGCATTTTTCCATTACAGACTGGCATGGCATCTGCCTTTGTTGCCTGGATCCCAACCCTGATATGAGCAATTGCAATGCCTGTTTCTCCATGGACCACCACGTTCTTAAGATCCACGCATTTAAAGTCGGCAGGGCCCCGTCGACTTTCGGAGGACGGGCATCATTCTAGGGATGTCATGGTGAGAACTCTTGACCCTGCCTCCAGGTCCCCTCCTGGGTTTATACGGCCCAGTGAGGAGGAAACGTCCTCTTCTGATTCCAGCCATGCCATCAAAGAGGTTTCTTCCACAGTGCAGTAGGAATGGCTTAGTTTCCTGCAGAGCCAGGTTGGGAGCACCACTATGGCAGTCACCTCCTCGGAAGTTGCAGGCTCCCCCAGTGTTGTGGCCCATGGCTGCTGGGCCTGGCACTGGTGGACCCTCAGTGCTGCCTGCCAGTGCTGCTTCAGATCCCAGTGCCATTTGCAGTGCCAGTGATTGAAGTGGCACTGCAGGCGGTGTTATGTCCTCATGTCCTGCGGCTTCACCATTCATGGTGCCGTTGGCAGGGGAGCTCCTGGAATCGCTAGTCTAGTGATATGTGTGGTCTCCTACTCTTCAGGGGAGGATGATTCCCTGGCCAATCTGGACTGGCATCCTGACTCCTCGGAGTCAGGGTGTCCTCTTGGACATGACACTAGACTGCCCAGTGTTCATCTCCCAGGATCCCCAGAGTACGTGGTCTCTGGGAGCCCACATGTCAACCCTGGTCTTGGGGGCTCTGTGGCTGATAGTGGTGCCAAGGTGCCTGGGGTGATGGTCTCAACCTCAGGAGCCAGAACAGCTGCCACCCCTGGTGCTGCCCTGACTACCACAGTTGGGATGAGGACCCCATCTTCTGCAACCTCCCTCGGGGGTCTGCGGGATCGGGGCACCCCTTTGCACCAGGTTTGAGGAAGAGGGTGTCCTCGGAGTCCGAGGGGTTGAGAGGCCAGGATGAAGTACAGGGGCCCTCTTTCATTAATCTGTGAGGGGTGGGGAGGAGTCACAGTGCCAAGCCCCGCTTCTCCTCCTCTGAGACTTCAGGGGCACCCTTAGTGGGCAGCGCTGGGAGCTACCCTTCTTGATCCATGCAGCCCCGGTGCCTGCTGACTAGATCAACCCCCAGGTCTCCCCATGTGGGAGGATCTACTGTGGGGTCTCAGAACCCTGGCAGAGGCTGGGCACTTTCTGTTAGGTGCCCCTCCCCAATCCCTCTGCATACACCTCCTCCTCTCCCAGGCCATTGGGCCTTACGGGATCCTTAACCTTGGAGACATTCAGGGCCACTGCAGTGGTCTTCCCCAGGTATTTTAGAGCCATGGACAAGCAGGTCTTTAGCCTGTCTCCACTGCCGCAGGAGGACTCTGAGCATCTGAGCTCCTCTACTTCCTTGGCTTCCTCATCTAAGGAAGAGGAGCGTTCCATCCACCTTTTCTCCAACACTGATTTCACTGAATATCAGTGATTCCTCTCAAGGTTAGTTCTGGAGATCCACATTTCCTATGTGGTAAGATGCAATACTGAGCAGGAGATGTGCTCCTTTTTGAGCAAGTTTAGTGCTAACCATTTCGTGGTACCTTCCTGGTCCATTCCCTTCCAGAAAACATCAATCCGCACCTGGAAGTCACTGGCCACCTCATCCCCAGCCCAAGCGGACTGCAGGAGGAGGTACTGCACTCCCCAAGAGCCTCTCGGTTCTCTGCCTCACCCTCCCTCGGGGCTGACGGCTTTAGATACTCCTTCTGGGCTTCAACACCCAGCACACGACTGGCCACAGGATCCAGATTCCACTGAGTTCGACCAGTGGGGAAGAAGAGTTTTCTCTTCAGCGCATGTGTTACTCTGCATCAGCTCACATCAGGCTCACCACACTGCCTATAACAGGCACCTAGGCAAGCCATTGCCCTCTCTGCACAGGGTCTGGAGCTTGCAAGGTACCAAGCAAGGGCATCATATGATGCCAATGAGGTGGCTTCCATACTGGCAGGGACAGTGATCTGCATCAGGTGGATGGCATGGCTTTGACTGTCTAGATTGTCACCATTGCCTGGCATAGGGTGATTTCCTCCATGTTCTGGGGGACCTGACTTTTCTCCTGCAGGGCAAGGAGGAATTTACAGGGGTTTCTTCCATCCCCCTGGCCACTGGGGACACCTCCTTGTCCTGACCAGCCTTGGGCTGTGTTGGTCTAGTATGGCTATAGGGTCTCCCCCTCCTGCGTCTCCCCTTCAGGAGGCTGAGAGAATCTGTCCCCTCAGGGCAGTGCCATGTCCCTTCTGGGGGGCTTGGTACTCACTCAGCAGTAATGAATAGTGAAGATTGGCAAAGGAAGATATGAAAATTAAGTACCTACTGTAATTCTTGCTCTTTTCTTGTATCTTTACCATTCATTACTGATTCCTGTCCACCTTCCCCTTTTGGGCCTCAGCTCCTGGGCACCACCTCCACCCTGCTCCCCTTCCCCCTCTTCAAGGCCAATTGGGGCAGAGTCCCCCTGGTACCTCAGGGTCCTCTGTTTCCATCTCTAGAGTCACAGAGTGCCCAACCTAGGAGGGCGGCGAGTAGGGTCTTCACCCTGCCTTGGAGGGAACACCCTGGGATTCTCAGTGGGGTGCACTGTAGAGTCTATTCCATGTCTTGGCATGGATCTGTTGGTCTGTTGTCAACTTGTTTAAGGGTGGGGACTTTGTCAGTGCATCCGGTGGGAGGACCCTTAGGGACCCCCCCCTTCTTCTTTCTCACTGTCCCTTTGCTTATAGGTGTCATTCTGGACATAGTCCTCTCCTGTTTAAGGGGCTATCCCCCCTTGGCTAAGCCCTCAGGTGGTAAGCTAGAGAGTGCCATGCTCCAGGACTTTCATCCCAAATGTAGGCTTAGGGGTGGAGGGGGGATCAGACCCTGCCATGCTTTATATTATCGAAGACCATCTCACATTTTCTTCTGGATCTACTGTAGGTCCAGTGGTCTCTGAAGTTGACTGGATCCTTGCACCTGTGTCTTCATATCTCTCAGAATTTTGAGGCTAAAAATATGCCAATGGTCTTCTGGCTTAGCATGGCAGAGGTCTCCCCTTCTATATATATATATATATATACACATATACATATATACAGTATATATATTATTTGCAAAAACTCCATTAATGCATCAGTTGGGGTTGTTTCCACACTGACAAAAGTGTGGAAATTCCACATTAGGGTTACCCCCATGCCCCCTCCTCAAAACCCTAACTCCACATTCCCCCCCCCACACACACACATGTAAGCAAGGGAAGGGCCAAGGCAAGACAAGCAACCAGGGACAAGCAGGATCAGGTAACAGAAGCGACATACAACTCTGTGAATGTTCCACAAGACACAGGCATTGTCACAGTCTGCCAAGCGAGTTCTGAAGCCATCATAGTAGCTTGGGGGTACACACACATGCTGGGTAATCATGGCACAGATACCCATATTTCAATAGTTAACAGCTGATGAAACACACAGTATGTTATCCACACATAGTGTGTTAGAAATGACAGTTTCTGTGAGCCTAGCAGCAGTCATTGGATGTTTACATTTTGTTTTGTGATACAATGAGTCAGTCCTAATAACAAACAGTGGTAGTAATAAAAGTATTTTTTGTAGCATAATTTACAAGTAAGATGTAAAAGCAACAGTTGTAACATGCAAAGATAACCATAACATACTGTTAATGATTATTTCCAGGTAACGCAGCAGCATAACAACATGTGTCGGTGGTAGTTTCCCACTGGAGCAGTATCTCCAAAGTATTGTGTATGTGTCAGGTGTATCTGTCCTGCCACCACATGCCTATGTAGTAACAGCGATACTTGCAGTGACCCAATTGTTGAATTATGACACATATAAATCAATATTCTGAAAATGTGTACAGATCAAGTGTCATTGTATTAGGAAGATATGCCAGCAGTAATGTGTCATCATACTGTGCGGGCAGTACAGAGTCGCTTACACTGTATTTGTTTTTTCATTACATAGTGTTATGTGAAATTAGTACAGTGTTGTGATTATTGTACCTACAGATGTGCTGGAGTTGTATAGTGTTGTACAATGTTGCATGTGTCTTGCATATGTGTGCGTGTGTGTGTGTGTGTGGGTAGAATGTGGAGTTAGGGTTTTGAGGAGGGGCATGGGGGTAGGGTGATAACCCTAATGTGTAATTTCCACGCTTTTGTCGGTGTGGAAACAACCCTAACTGATGCATTAACAGAGTTTTTGCAAAGAATTTCCTTTCTTTTTTAAAAGTGTAATGTAAGTAGTAAACGGTATGTGTTTGTGGGAGCACAGGGCCCCACCAAGCTGCCCATTTATGCACAATGATGTGTGTCTTGGGAGCACGGGCCCTCTGGGCCCTGTGCTCCCACTTACACATAAGTATGGAGGCATACAGCAGCCCTATAAGGCAAGGAGCCCTTGTAACACTAATTTGCCCATATCTCGGGAACCTTAGCAGCTAGAAAATAAATTCAAGTGTCGTTGTAATCACGAGAGTGAGTATTTTTCGCAACATAGTCCATATCTCACATCATTTCCGAGATTCAGGCACCAAAAAGCACTGTGACTGCTAACTCTGAAGGTATAATAGTTGGAAAATGAGCAATTGGAACAAGGTAGAAATAAATTTAAATTTCATGGTTTTCATGGCTTTCCAACCTACTTCTGCACTTAGTACCCCTAAGCATTTTTGTGAGGAAAAGTCGGTATCTCAAACCTGTTTCGAAATACGGGCCCCGAAAGGTGTCACGGGTAGCCGCAATGTTATCCTATAGTAAAATTTCTGAACTTTGGAATGCTGTAACTGTAGGCCTGTTCAATATTTCTGTACCAAACCACCAAAAGGCACACCTGTGGGACTAGGGCTTGCCACCCTTAAAATGTCAGGCTAATAGCGCAATCCACGTTGCCACAATGAAGTGACAAAGAAAAGAACCGCTGCAATGTTATCCTACGGGAAAATTTCAGAACTTCTTAATGGTGTGACTATGGGCCTGTTGAATGTTTTCATACCAAACCACTGAAAGGCACATCTGTGGTGCTAGAGCTTGCCACCCTGGAAATTTCAGGCCAGTATCACAATCCAGCTTGCCACAATCAAGTGACAAAGAAAACAACACATAATAAAATGTGTTCGTGCAGTGTTGCCGCGATTTCTTTAATGTTTTTGCGATTCTCCTCTCTCTGTAATGGGAATGTTGTCACACACAAAAAAATTTCACCACGGTTACTTTTTTGAGTGAGCACGATTGTTTGCACAGCAACATAAAGTTTACGTGATCAAAAAATGGCAAACATTTTAAAAACATATTTCCAAAATAGCTGGTGAAAAACTAACACCAAGGGCATGTTCCTCGGGCTCGATTAGGTAAACACAGTGGTTGGTGTTTTGTAAAGTGCAGTATTTTTTGAATTACAGCATTTTTTCTCTGTTGCTAACTGAAAACAAGATGGCGGCAGCACGACAACATTTCTGTGCAAGCTCAACAACAAAATGTAATCGCGAATGTTTTCGCAGTGCACGTATACATTTTTCCATAGGCTATAATGTTACATGAAAAAATGGAATAACTTTTGAATGGAGAAATATTTTTTCACCAGATCTTCAAAAGGCACCAGTGTAACCCAGGACACATGTAGATAACCCAATTTGAACCCACTCAAATGCATTCTTCAGTCCATTATGCCTGGACAAAGAATTTGCAACATTGGGGAAAATTCACTTTTTCAGCACACTACAGTTCTGCAACCATACATCTGACCAAAACCAGATCCTGTGATCTGTGGTCGATCTTTCTACATTCCAAATTTCAGGCATATCAGATGAACAGTTCAAAAGTTATTAAAGTGCAAAATCTGAGGTTTAACATAGAAATGGCTACGTAACCCTAATTATAATGGCACTACCGTGCCACTATTCCACATATAAATATATATATATATATATATATATATATATATATATATATATATATATATATATATTTATTATATCTTTCTCCTTCCTTTCTGTCTCTTTCACTCCTTCTTTCCTGTGCTGGTACCCAGGGGCTGTGGCCCTAAGGCCAGTTAGAGAAATTCTATTCCCTTTGTTCTGTGGTCGGCTTATTCCATTTTCAGTTAATATCCTTTCCTTTTCCTATCCCTTGGCTCTCTTGCCTCTTTGGATTTCTCTATCCCCTTATGTTTCATCCTCTCTGGCAAAACAGAACTGGGGTGGAGGAGGAGTCTGTAGCACCTAATGGCCAACCCTTGTGCACCATGCAATGCCTTGGCCTTGTGGGTGGCGCCATCAGCACCGACTCTGCCCCCCCAAAAAGAGCTCCCATGCAGGTGCGCGCCTCTAGCTTACACCCAGCAGTAATGAATGGTGAAGATACAAGAGAAGATCAAGAATTATGGTAGGTACGTAATTTTCATTTCTCTCCCAAATCTCCCCTTTTCTTGACTTAACTTACTTATTTAGTCCTTTCCAGTCTGGCTTTACAAAGTCATACTCCACCTCTCTCCTTCGGCTTCTGATACTATTCTGTCTGGCATGGATCAGGGGCTAGTCATCTTCACCATTTTTGTCGATTTAGGCAAAGCGTTTGACACTCTTGCCCATTCCATACTTCTGAACAAGCTTAAGGTAGCTGGACTTTCAGCTTCCTCAGTTGAATGGTTCTGCTCCTACCTTGAAGACCAGGTGCAAGCTGTCCATGTCGAAGACTTCCTATCTCCTGCACTCCCTATTAGCTCAGACTTACTCCAAGGGTTTGTCCTTGGCCCACTTCTTTTCTCCATTTTTCTGAATGACCTCCCCAAAGTCTGCTCCTTTGTGTTCATTCATATGTATGCAGATAATACAATATTCTTTTCCTCTGGCTTCTCTACCTCTGATCTCATGAACTATCTCCAACTAGACTTAACAACATCCAGCTCTGGTTCAGCAAAAATCAGTTATCCCTCAATGCTAATAAAGCCATCTTAGTGATGTTTGGCACTAGGTAGAGGCTTGCTAGAGTCTCCCCTCTTCTCTGCTATCATATATTTGATGGTGCAGCTGTTGTAGACGTCTCATCTTTCAAATACCTCGAGGTCTGGCCGGATAGTCACCTTGATTTTTCTGTTCATGTAGATGCTATCTGTAAAGAAGCTTCACCCAAAGATTGGAGCACTTTACAGAAATAAATAAAGTATACTGCTTCCTGCTCGCAGAGAAATCCTCACTAAGATGATTCTCCCCATTTTTGACTAAGGCGGTATTGTTTATAGTGCTGCCCCAAAGTCCACATTGCTAGACTGGACCCTCTCTTTCACTCCTTTTGTCCCTTTGCCCTTGATAAACCCTACACCAGTGTACTCTGTATGCTTCCCTTTTCTTCCTTCTGTTGAAACTAGGCACCTCTCCTGCTATATTTCCTTCATCTCTAAACATTGGTTTAGCTCTGTCCCCTCTTCTCTTCTCTTCTCTTCTCTTCTCTTCTCTTCTCTTCTCTTCCCTCAACTGAAATCTACTGCTGGTCAAGCTGTCTTCTCATTCCATTTCCCAAATATATGGAATTCTCTTCCCCTTCCATTCATTCTACTCCTTCCTTTCCTGCTGTGAAATATCTCCTTAGGATTTCTCCATTCACTCCTGCTGTTGCTTCTGATACTGGGGTGGCTTCTTTTTATTTACCTTCCACCAACACTAACATTAGCACTGCCCTCCCCTTGTTTCAGTTATTTTTCTGTGTTCTTTTTGTTGCTGTTTTTTTGTTTATTGTTCTTTTGCTCATTCCACAATTTACTTCATGGTAATTTTACTGTTTGACAATTTATTCTGAAGTGTTCATAGACTGTATACTTGATTTGTTATTTAAGCAATAAGGGATGACAGGGTATGTGTTATTGTCTAATAACATCACTCCTGGGGTGGGTTGAAACACAAGGCACAGCCGAGTGCTTCCACCACCCCAGAAGTGATGTTATTAGACAATAACACACTCCCTGGAGTGTCTTATTGCTATTATACAATGGTTCGTTTTAAAAATAATAATAAAAAGCTGTAAAAAAATTGTAAAATTTTTATTTTTATTCTTTTTTGAACTGGAGCCATATTTTGGTAATATGAGAAAAAGTAGTCCAGTAGGTGATGCTGTTGCTTATACTGTGGGTTTCATGTAGATGTGTTCCACCCCCACACATACACTCGTTGTTACGTGGTGACCTTTGCTCTAACATGAATCTGTGTGGTTCCCCAGCTTGTCCTGGGGCCCGGTGAAAATGTTTTTTTTTTGTCTCCCCTGTGAAAACTGAGTAAAAATGAGAAAATAGCACAGCTGCCTGGAGACTTCCGGTTTCCCGTGTTTGCTCCGTAACTGGACATCATCAGAGTGTGTGAGTTACATAACTGTTCTGGTTTTTATTGTTAAAGTGGTTTATTTGAATGGCTAGTGTATGTGGCTTTGGTGAGAGACTGCCATGGGCTTCAAAAGAAAGTGTGTTAGCTTTTTGTGTAGACGGCCGAGAGCGCACGTTTTACCAGCGTGGGGCAGCGTCTGTGAAGTGAAAGAGACGGCAGCTGTTTTTCTTATTTTGGTGAAGCCAACAGCTTTTATCTGAATTCCCAAGACACCCAGGCACTGAAGTTTGTGTGTGTGTGTGGGGGGTAGCCGTGTCAGCTTCAGGGCATCATCGGCTTCACAATGACTTGTGTTGGGAAGGAGGAATTTTACTGTGATGTGGTCATTTGTGTGCCTGGTCTTAATACAGTGATGTTATTGTGTAATATCATCACTGTGCCAGGCACACACAGGCCAATCAGAATACAGGAATTTTCCTTGCCATTGTATAATTTCTCTTTTTTCTTGCACAATTTATTGCATTGTATTTGTATATGTTCCTTCTCCTCTTCCCCCCTCCCTCAGGATGCATCTGGAGATGAGCTGTTACCAGATCAATGTGTCTTTCCTGGTGAAACTTATGAAATAAATAAATAAATACTTACATGCATACATAAATAAATAAATATATACAGAAATATGCTGGAGTAATCAAAATAACATCTTGAAAATGGAGAGGGAAGGTTGCTGGCTTTGTTGCATGACTGCCACCAGGCAGAAGCCAGATAGTAGGCTAGGATGGGAGCAGCACAGTTGGAAGCTGACGGACTTCTGCAGTGCATGCATGGCTCCACATGCACATGCCATCGTACAAACCCAGCTATGAGTAGGGACTAGAAAATGGAAAAAGGGTTAGGGTGGTCATCATAAAATCATGACTGCTCCTCTCCAGCCCACACTATCACCTGGCCACCAGCATCTGGATTTGTATGTGCTGAGGGGGAGGACAGACCTCTCCTGCCAGCACTGCCACAGGGGGCAGTCCACGGGGGACTCTCCGGTGGCTGGGGGAAGTGAGTGCCTATTGCTGGGAGTGGGGACAAGGCTCTTAGCTGCCTGCCTGCAACCCATGGAGAAATGCCTTTATGTCAACCCCCCCACCAAAAAAAAAACATGTTTGGCATTGACAGATGCTTGTTACTATTTACTTTTATTTTTTGTAACTAGGGTGCCAAGTACTAGCAAGCTGCTACCCCTGCCTGATGACCACATTACAGGTTGAGGGGCCTAGGCTCTGTTCTGATGGCCTCCACCCAGAGTAAATATAGTGGGCCAGATGTTTGTAGGGTACGACCTCCTGGGATACTGTACCTACCCACTTCCCTTCCAATCACTCCCCACACAGAATACCATAAACTGACTTAATACTTTATGGTACATGTATTTATTTAAACTTTTGTTTACCAGGTAAGTGCAATGAACCAATGGCACTTTTTCATGCACAACCAGGGACCATAAGTATACAGTCAAGATGTTACATGATAATAATTGCAATAAACACAAAATTAATATAAAATAACATAAAATTAAATCAGTTACAGTACAGTTACTTAACATGATCTAAGAAAAACATATACATTATAATTGACTAGAGAGGTATTTTGCCAAGTTTAATTAAAAAACTTTGTGACTTATTCCACCTTGAAGTGACCCAGGGAGATTATTCCAACTTTTAGCTGTTCTGTTAGCAAAACCACGATCTCCCATGTTGTTTTTTTGTGTATGGAACAACTAATCTATTAGTTCTATTTCAGCGTAATTCCCTGTTATCTTTTTTGAGTCGGAATAGTTAATAAATTGTCCTTGTGTCTTAAGATATCATCTGTGAGGCAATTTAAGTTATACAAGCTGTTCAACCTTGGTGGAAGCCAACCCGTTTGCTGATAAAGCATACAATGGTGAGTATGGTAAGGAAATTTATGTGCGAACCTACAAATACCATAAAAAGTTGTGGTCAGAAGACATAAGTCCTGTTGAGATAGATCTGAAAAAAGGAATGAATTATAATTCAGAGTAGAAAGTAGTACTCTCTTAGCTACAGACGTTCTGGCCTGTAAGGTAAGTGAGTGTTGTAATTTAAACAGTACACCCAATTTCTGATTAATCTGCCTACTTATGGATTTAATATGGTTAGAAAAAGTTAAGTTTGGATCCAACAGGATTCCCAAGTATTTACATTTTGTAACCAGTTCCAACCTATTTTCTAAGGGATCAGTTATTTCAAGTTCTGCAGATTTAGCAAGTCTAGGTCTTGAACGGAAAAGCATGCTTTTGGTTTTTTTTGCAATCTAAGGACAAGTGGTATTTCTTTTAGCCAGTTCTCCAATTCTTGAAAATCTTCACTCAATGTATGATTTAAAGTTTCCACCAAAGATAAGCTGCTGTACAATATTACATCATCTGCATACATTATTTTGTTCATATTTTTCAGTATGGATGGTATTAGGTCAATAAACAAAGTGAACAGGAGAGGCCCCAGGATCAGGCCCTGGGGGATTCCTTGTTCCATTATCCTGCTACTGGACACATTTCCACCACAATTCAGCCTCAAAGAATGTCCCATGAGATAACTATCGAACCATTCACATGGGAATCTGCCAATCCAATATCTCCCAACCTCCCGAGCAGCAGGCGATGGTTCACCAGATCAAAACCCTTGGACAGGTTCACGAACACAGTGCCAGGGAGCATCCCCTCATCCATAGGCTCACTGATGTGGTCTGTGAACCTGGCCAAGCCCATACCTTTACCATGGTACCTTGCTGCTTAGGAGTCTGGAAGCCACTGGAGTTTAGATAACCAGTGAGTTGTTCACTGACAATTTTTTCTAGAAGTTTCCCTAGAGGTGGCAACAAAGAAATAGGTTGATAATTGTCCATATCATTTGTACACCCACTTTTAAAAATTGGTTTAATTATGGTTTGCTTTCATTGGCTAGGGAAGCTTCCAGTAGTCAAGGACAAGTTAAATATTTCTGTCAAAGGATAATTAATGTAGGCAGCAATTAGTTTTAGAAACCGTAGTTCAAGTTCACAAGCTCCACAGCTTTTGATTGGTATCTGCTTTAATAATTTAAGCACCTGATATGGTTTAATTGTTCTGAAATAAAAAAGTAGAGCTTATATCAGCTATCTTTGAAGGAATATCTTCATTATTATCAGTTGGGTCAAACTCCTTAGTATAGTTACTTAACTCTATGAATTTATTTAGAAAAATATCACTAATTTCCTGCATATTAGTTAATTCCTTACCATTGTTATAGAATACTTCAGTCTGCTGTTTTATAGAAGTTGACGGCAGATAAGGACCGCAAGGCCCATCCAGTCTGCCCATTTCTTTTTTCTACCTTATAAATGTGCCATTGGCCTTTGTCAGTGACCTATCTATTCATAGTCATTTGTATTGCTCCCTTATGCCTATCCCATGCCTGTTTGAAGCCCTGCACTGTATTCATAGCCACCACTTCTTGTGGTAAGCCATTCCATGCATCTACCACCCTTTCTGTGAAAAATAATTTCCTCACATTCCCTCTTAATCGGCCTCCCTCTAATCTCATGCTGTGTCCTCTTGTCCTGCTATTTTTCTTATATTTAAACATGTTAGACTCTTTCACCTTGTTTATGCCCTTAAGGTGTTTGAATGCCTCGATCATATCACCTCTCTCCCTCCTTTGCTCAAGGGTATACATATTGAGCTCCGTTAATCTGTCCTCATATGTCTTCTGATGCAGTCCTGCACCATTTTGGTTGCCCTTCTCTGGACTGCCTCAATTTGGTTAATGTCCTTTTGAAGGTGTGGCCTCCAATACTGCACGCAGTACTCCAGATGGGGCCTAACCAATGTCTTGTACACAGGGATTATTACCTCCCTCTTACGACTTGTGATACCCCTACTAATACACCCTAACACCCCCCTAGCCTTACCTACTGCTTTAGAGGTCTGCTTGGATGATTTCAGGTCATCAGTGATGATGATGCCCAAGTCTCTTTCTTCCTTTGTGACTGCTAGCAATTCCCCTCCCAGCCTATAAGTGGCTTCAGGGTTTCTCTTCCCTATGTGCATGATTTTGCACTTCTTTGCATTAAATCCCAGTTGCCACTCTTCTGACCATTCTGCTAGTTTATCAGATCTCTTCTCATTCTGCCCACCCATCTGGCTCATCTACTCTGTTGCAGATCTTGGTGTCATCTGCAAACAGACAAGCCTTACCCTCTAGTCCATCTGCGAGGTCACTAATGAAGATGTTGAATAGGACTGGCCCCATGACTGATCCCTGAGGTACCCCACTTGTGACTTGCATCTCTTCTGACTGTATACCATTTACCATGATTAGATTTGTGAGAGACTTCATTGATAACAAGAATGTTTTAAGATTTTTTAACTCAGTGTTCTGTTGATTTAAGTGATAATTGAATTTGCTTTGTCTTAATTTAATCTTACATTAATTTCTTAGCCTTTGGTGATTGTTAAAATCAATATCACTGTTAGTTAATTTAAAAAGTCTCCACGCAGTGTCCCTCAACTTCATTAAGTGGAACAAATTTGAGGTGATCCATTTGTTTACAACTCCTCTTGATCTTCTGGTAATTTTAGGAAGATACTTATTTTGCATGCAGTTAATAGCTGTTGCAGATATTAAGCTCACGGTATTCAGTGAACACAGAGACCGAAATTGAGCACTTACAAAAATGGTGACTCAATTACGGTGCCTGTGTTCAGAACTACCTGGCAGGGTAGCGACCGGATACCTGGGTGGGCGAGGTAGAGTGGCCAGGGGCGTGCGTGCGCACATGTGTGGGGAGGACCACACTACATGAGGCGGAAGGGAGGGAGGTACGTGGGTGGGAGTGTGGCAGGCTGCTGCTAAGTTGGTCGGCTAGCATGGTGGGGAGGGTGGTCGGTTAGGAATGTGCAGGGTTCGGGTTTGGGCCGGCGTGTTTTGTTTCCTGGCGGCGTCTATTTTTTTTTTTAAATTTCACCCCTGACATGCACCCCTCTGTAGTTGAGAATAGTAAGTTAGTGGGGTGCGGGGTCTAACCCCATACATGCAAGTCAGTTGCTGCCTTGCAGTTTGCCACGGTGTACATCATGCATAATTAATTTTCGTGATGTACACTCATCCAAATGGCGATTGCGCTTCCGCAGTCACCATTTTCACATACAGCCTATGCTCACAGACAAAATTATGCAGTAAAAACAATAACTGATTTATTTTAGGGAAGGGTATTAGGGAATGCAAATTTAGAGCAATTATTTGAAATTTGCAGCTTGAACCAACAATAGAATACATTAACAACTGTGCCCACTCCCAGCAGCAACAGCATTCAATGTGCCCTATTCCCCACTGGTACCAGTGTCCCAAAAGTCTCCCATGGTAAACAGATAGTAGTGCAGGCCTGAACGTTGCCACGGGTTGGCTGGTGTTGGTGCACTTAACTTTAAACTTTTAAAATGAAACTCTGAAAACTTAGTTGATTCCCCAGCTCAGGACAGACCCTGGGCTTACTCATGGTTCAGAAGCTTCGCTGGGCAGGGTCTGAATAGGGTCAGATGATATAGACTGCACTTGCTGAGCAGGACCTTGAATGGCAGACCTGGCAGTCGCCAAGGTTGGTTGTGATGTCCGGCAGCTAGCTTGTCCCCTCTAGGTGGTTGCAGGCTCTTGCAGCTTGTCACCTTTGGGATCTTCTTCCATGGATGCTGGGTTAGGCCAGACTCAGGGACCAGGGCCACTCACTTGCTCCACATGTAAAGGCTTCCAACTGTCAGGGCCAAATATTCAGTAATGCCTAACATTGACACTACTGGGGTGACTCCTGGACTAACCTGAGTACATGCAGTCTCTTTGCAACTGAAAGTCAAGCGGTCTGTCACTCTCTGTGGGCAGCAAACACAGTTAGTGGTGGCTCGGATGCCTTTCTGGTGAATAATCATGCAGCTTTTAAGCAGAATCCCACACTTCCTGGTGGGAAACTTTAACACTTTCTGGCTGCCCAGGCAATGGGAACCCAGCAGGCTTCTCATGTTGCTGCTGTTGGTCACTGGAACCCCTTTAAGCTCAGGATGCACAGTTCTAGCCCTTGCATTGACTGAGGGCTACTCTCAGGTTGGCAAATTATTTTCTTTCAGCTGGAAACTGGGAATGTTGGTGCTCCCATGTAGTGAAAAGACTTGAGCAAATCCTGTTGCCTTTTGCAGTGGAAGCGATGGGCCGACTATCCAAATTGTCTCTCTCACTCACGCACAGCTCCCCTCTATACTCAGAGAGCCTCTGCCACTAACTGGCCCAAGCTGAAAACTGTCCCAGGGTTTCAGAGGAAAAATGGCAGCTTTTCATTGGTCCAAACTACTGTCCATCTTTAAAATGAATAAACATTAAGTCTCTTTGATGCCTGATTGATTGGCTATTTGGGTGCCATGGGCATTGTCCAAACCCACTTCCAAGGACCCGTAGCTGCAGGTCCTTGGGCTACTTGAATCCTGATTGGTTGTGGCAGGGGTCAAAGGAGCACAAAATGGCTGCTATTGCTTAGTTTATGTGCAGTCCCATCTTTAAGTCCATAATGCAGGCAGATAGTATCATTGTAACATTTATTGCCTCCAATGTCTAGTAGCAGCCCCTCTGCCCTTGTGTCCTGTGGCAGAGTGGGGCTGGAAAGGGTCTTCCTCTGCCTGTTGCTAGTGCTGTAGTGCTGACCACCTAGGTGGCAGGTAGGGCAACAGTACATATAGCAGCCTTGGCTGCTTCCTTAAAGCAACAGTGCCCCTTTCTATAACAGTGCTTAAGAGTGCTCTTCAGCATTTTATTTTCTTCCCCCCAGTGTGCTTCTGAACCCCCTAATGGGCATTTCTGAGGTCTCATGGGTTGGAGCACAAAGAAAGAACATGCTTCAGCCACCTCAGCAGCTTTAATAATGAGCACTGTAGCACTAGTGACAAGAGAGAGCTGACCGCTGCAGCTCACATGTCCGAGCAGGGCTGCACAGCACTCTACAATACCGCCAAACTCGCAGTCAAGATTCAAACTCCTCCAGTCCCCTCTCATAGGGTTAACACCTGGAGGCAGACAAGAGCAATAGGGCAGGCACAAGGACTGGGACTGGCGGTGGTGAGCAGTATGGGAGGCGATTCAAGGTAAGCCCCACCTGTGGGGGGGGGTACATTTTAATAAAAAAGTTGGCTTTTTTTTGTTTTTGAAATATTCTCAGTTTACCAATTTTATAACCGCAAGACACTTGGGGGTGTGCGTCATGCTGATCTAACCACACTTCCAGGGGCTGGGGGCAAGCTGCCTGTGATGGGGTGCCTCTCTATGCCCCTGGGCATGTGATTACATCAGAATAATGCACACCCCATCATGTCTTATCGCTTATATATATTGAGCCCTGCTATTCCGTATTTTGGTAGAATAAAGAACAATAACACTGCTGATATATACAGCAGTGGAACACTAATTTTTCTCATTTTTACAGCTGCATGGGTGGAGCCATGCTGATGTATTGCAATGGATAGGAGAGAGAAGGGACTGTGGAAGCACATGATCGGATACTGCTCCTAAGTGCTTCCATGGTGTTGTGGTCAGTGGTGTGACATTGGTTCTCTGCTGCCTCTCCCCTCCATGGGCCGCACTACCCCCCCCACAGGGGCACTATTTTATTTCTGCCCATCACTTCTGCAGTTGTGGGTGAAACAAAAGAGACCACCATGCCCAAAATGGCCACTGTGAGCTCACTGTGCGTGTGCGAGAATTGCGCATGCACACTGAAAGTTTATGGCTTCATAGAAAGGTAAATTGAACTGGGTCTACTACCTCCCCTAAGTCGCTGACCCAAGTCATTTGATTATTGCCAGTATGTACTGCCTATCAGACAAATGTGACCAATATGAAAATACAAAGTGTTCCTTCTCCTCTGCCAAGTATTAGGCTCCAGACATGCAGCAAATAAGTTAAACGTCTACCTGTCCATTTTTAACAGCTGTTTTAAGTTGTTGAGGTTAGAGCATCAGACTGAGTTAAGGGGGACCAAAGGAGTGAGCCCATACCTTCCCACAAGTGCATGCACTGTGAATCTGTTGGTTTGAAAATTGCATCTTTGGCTTCTCTAGTATGTGTATCACTGGGGGGGGGGGGTCTTGACACCACAGCAACCTCACAATCTTCACTCGCCAGCTACAAACTGAATTCTAGTTACCAAAACTGATGGATAGTCATGGTTTACTCTGAGTCCTTCCAAGTGTCAGATTAAAATAACTGAAATTCAGGGCACACATTTAAACTACAGAACAAAACAATAAGGGGAAGGAAAACTTAGTATTTCCATATTGGTCAAATTTTTCTGATACCATATACTGTCAATAATCAGGTGACTACGGCCGGTGACTCAGGATGTAGTAGACCCAGTTTGGTTTACCTTTCCATGAAGCCATTACCCTGCAAAAATAATATTCAGTTTGCAGGAGGATTGCACATGGAGACTTCTGTCCATTAGAGGTTCACTGAAAGTGCTGCCTCCTCACAGTAGCAGTGCCGATTTCACACCTGTGCAGCAGAGATACAGAAACAGCCCTACTGTATAGTGGGGTCTGCCTGTTGATAAAGTTTCAGGTCTGGGGGGGGTGTAGAGAGAAAAGGGGCCATGACTTGGGAGGGGGATAACTCTCAACCCTGTGCCCCACTAATTATGGATATGGCTCAAAAAGTAGGGAAAATGCACCAAAATCAGGGACGCATCTTTGAAGTTAGTAATATCAGCTCTTGTAGCTCTTAGGATATGTGACATGGTAATACAATAATTTTCTGCCTATGACTTTCAGTCACCCGCTAGCCCTGCGTCCGAAGAATACCCAGACTACACTACCTTTGCAGTTTCATATACTGTATTTATGTAATCATTTATTGTTGTTTACATGTGGATGTTTTATATGTCTTTAAGTGATTGTTTTGTCATTTTCTGTGGTCAGCAGCAACAAGCTAGATGAGGCATTCCCCTTCCCTAATGAATATGCAATTTATAGGTTGAAAAGGACTAGTGGAGCACCAGCCTATCAGCTCTGCGGAAGCCCTTATGGCAAAATGTCAGCTGATCTGCTACATGGTACTTGTTTGCCCCAGGATGCATGTACAGTATGCTTCTGACTTATCTGCTGGCAAGATTTTGCTGCTACGGATGCACCTTGTTGGTGCCGGCATGATGTTTGCTTGTTCTTGTTAACATCAAAGGAAGTGTGGAATGGTATAAGGAGCGCAAAGGTATGGACTGAGGAGGGATTAGCACAGACAGTGAAGAAAGGGGACAAGACATTCTATAGGTACATCACCGAAAGAAGAAAAACCGAGGGGAGGAAGATTGTAAGGCTTAAAGGAGATGAAGGAGAGTGTAAGGAGGGAGACCTAGACAAGGCAGAAATACTGAATAAATACTTCTGTTCAGTATTCATTGAAGAGGGGGAGGATCAGGGACCAGAGCTGGGCAACAGATGGAAAGGGCAGGAGAGGTGTATCCCAGTCCATTCACAGTGGAGAGAGTCATGGAGGAGCTCACAAAACTGAAGATGGACAAAGCTATGGGGCCAGATGGCATACACCTGAGGATATAAAGGGAGCTGTGAAGGGAACTAGTAGAGTTTCTGGCAGCCATGTTCACTGAGTCACTCAACACAGAAGTGGTTCAAGAGGACTGGAAGAGGGCACATGGAGGAGACAGGGATCTACAGGTTGGTCAGCCTCACCTCAGTGGTGGGGAAGATCATGGAGGCACTGCTGGAAGAAAGAATAGTGGTACATTTGGAATCCAACAGTGCCCAGCATCCAAGGCAACATGGATTCACAGTAGGAAGGTTGTGTCAAATGAATCTTATAGATGTTTTTGATTGGGTGATGAAGGAAGGAAGCAAATTGGGGGAGGGAGGGTGGTGGACATCACCTACCTCGATTTCAGAAAAGCCTTCGACACCATCCCACATAAAAGGCTAGTTAACAAGCTGGGTAGTCTGGGCATGTTCGATAACGTGGTAAACTGGGTTAGAAACTGGATAACGGACAGAAGGCAGAGAGTAAATGGGGTACAATCCAGGGAGAGGGGGTGACCAGCGGGGTTCCTCAGGGATCAGTCCTTGGGCCAGTCTTGTTCAATGTCTTCATTAGTGACATTGCAAAAGGGCTGTAAGGAAAGGTCTGCCTGTTTGCAGATGACACCAAGATCTGCAACAGGGTGGATACTCCAGAAGGGGTGGAGAAAATGAGAAGGGACCTCGGGAAGCTTGAAAAATGGTCTGAGGCGTGGCAACGGAGGTTCAATGCAAAGTAGTGCAAAATAATGCCACTTAGGAAGAAGGAACTCTGGGGTGGACTACAGAATGGGGGGGGGCTGCTGACAATCACCAAGGAAGAAAGGGACATGGGGGTTATCATTTCAGATGACCTAAAGGTGTCAAATCCAGAAGCAAATGATTTGGTATTGGACCAATATAGATGTAACAAAAAGAACAAAGTACTTTAGCTTTTGGACCAACCCAGTCCTTAAACTTAAGTGCGTTAAGCTTAAGCTTCCAATGAAGGACTGGGTTGGTCTGAAAGCTAAAGCACTTTGTTCTTTTTGTTACATCTATGTTGGTCCAATAAAATGTATCAAATCATTTGCTTCTGGATCTGTTCTTACAAGGACCAATACCGCAAAGACTAAATCTGTATGTCACAAAAGGTGTCATAGCAGAACAAAAAGGCTGCAGGGAGGGCCAGTGGCATGCTGGGGTGCAAAGGTAGAGTTCTCACTAGCAAAAGGCGGGAGGTGGTGATGCCATTTGTAAGACGTTAGAGAGGCCTCATTTAGAGTACTGTGTGCAATTCTGGAGGCCACACCTTGGCAAGGACATGGACAGGGTGGAGGCGGTCCAGAGAAGGGTGACCAAGACGGTACAGGGCTTCACCACAAAACATGTGAGGAGAGATTAAAGGACGTCAATATGTATTCACTGGAGAAAAGGAGGGAGCAGGTGGACATGATAGAAACATTCAGGTTCCACAAGAGCATAAACAAGGTGCAGGGAGGAGACATCTTCTAATGTAGAAATGCAGACTGGGCATGACTAAGCCTACTAGAGAGTATTGATGAAGCTGCCCAGTACTTCCAGGACACCTTCGCTGCGGCGGCCAATCTCCATGTACCAGTTAAGAAAAGACGCGCAAAAGGGCAATGCCATAGATGGATTTTGCGTGAACTAAAATCCCTAATAATAAGCAGAGACAAGGCCTGGAAAAAGACCAGATGCTCAACTAGTCCAGCAGATCTAGCGGACTACAGGTCCCTAAGGAACAAGTGCAAGAAAGCCTCAAAATCCGCTAAAAAGACCTATATCAAACTCTACAGAGGGATACCCTGGCAGACCCCAAGTCTTTCTGGACCTGTATCAACTCTCTATTAAAAGGCTCAAACAAACCTCAGCCTGGAAATTTAATCTACAACGGAATGACCCTGAATGATGGACGAGAGGCCGCCATAGCCTTCAAAAGCATCTTCGCAGACCTAGGCTCTCACAGAAGCAACTGCACTCCCAGTCAACAGGGTCCACTTGTCATCGAAATGCAGGATCCTCTGACCCCCCACTTCCACCTAAAGATTGTAAGAGTCAAAGACATGCTACCCCGCCTGCAATCCCTAAAACCCATGGAATCTCCCGGACCTGATGGACTGGATACAAGACTGCTCAAAGTGGCTGCCCCCGCTATAGCCCTACCCATCACCACATTAATAAATAGATCTCAATTGGAAGGAACAGTCCCCAAAATATGGAAACATGCCCATGTGGTCCCAAGCCATAAAGGTGGTTCCAGAGGCCCTATTGGCCACTACAGACCCATCTCCATTCTCTGCCACCTGGCAAAGATACAGGAGTGGCTAGTATATGGCCAACTGAGAGACTACCTGGAAGGTAATCAGCTTCTGGCACTGACACAGCATGGTTTCCGCCAAAAGCACGGGATGGACACTGCCCTCATCAGGATTACCTCCGAAGTCCCAGCTGCGTTGGACAAAGGCATCCCCATGGGGGCTGTCTTCATAGGCCTAACAAAGGTTTTTGACCTGGTCAACCGCCCCCTCCTGCTATCCAAGCTGAGCACATTTGGACTGGACCAACACTCTCTGAATTGGTTTGGTAACTATCTGACTGACTGCACCCAACAGGTCAAGTGGTGAGGTGCGACCTCTGACTCGCTACCATTAAATGAGGGGGTACCTCAAGGCTCCATCCTTGGCCCACCTCTGTTCTCCCTGTTCACTAATGACCTCCACCTCCACTGTGGAGGCAGCTCTGTGGTGCAGTACGCAGACAATGCAGTACTCTACAGAACCGAGCCATGCCGGGATGTCCTGGGACCCTTGCTCCAGTCTGACTTCACACAGGCAGTGGCGGAGCTAGAGGGGGCGGGGGGGCAATTGCCCCTCCTGGCTGCCCCAGTGTCAGTAGTGGCACCCCGCCACCATCTTTATTCACTGTTTAGTGCCCATTGTGGAGCCTGTGATTGACTGAATGGTCCCCCCGGCTCCCAAACGTTCCTAAACCTGGCTCTGCCGCTGCACACAGGCTGAAGAGTGGCTGACTGAGAATCGCCTGGTCCTCAACCCTAGCAAGACCAAAGTGCTCCTGTTTGGCCCTAAATCACTGGGTCCTTCCCGGGAACATCTTCTTTCTCTGGTCACCACATCGGGTGCCACTATCGAAGTGGCCCAATCCATCAAATACCTGGGTTTTACACTGGACCAGGGACTCACACTAAAGTCTCATGTAGATCTGGTGACAAAGAATGTCCATCAAAAACTAGGGCTACTCTACCGGCTTAGCGCACATTTGATACCTGAAACAAGACTGGCAATAGCTCAGAATGTCCTCCTACCAACCCTTTCTTATGCTCCCCCAGTCCTACTCGGTATAGCAAAACTCGATCAAGGTCGACTACAGACATTGTACCACAAAGTTGCCCGATTTGCCACAAGTGCCCACCCAAGGACCCACCACTGCAAAGCCCTTGCCACCCTCAAATGGCCCACTCTGAACCTTCAGCTGCAGTACCCCCTGTTAAGTTGGGCTTATAAGCTCCTCTCTGCTGATCCCCCTGCAGGACTATTGGGTCTACTTGCCCAAAAGCAGGTCAACCAGCCCCTCCGGACCTCGGGAAAAACTCTGCTAGAACTGCCCAGGTCCAGATCTGCAGCGGGCAGTAAATCCTTTGCCCACATAGCCCCCACGCTGTGGAACAAGCTCCCTAGTCAACTCCAAGAAACCCCATCACTGATAATCTTTCAGGCGTGACTACGCAATCACCACCGGAAACTTAGCTCCTGCACCTGTCCAGTAGACTAGCCTAAACACACTCCCTGTAGCATGTCCAGGGAACATCTAATCTAACTGGCACCAAATTGCCACCCCAAGCTTGTGTTCCATTTTCTGTTAGTAGTCGTTCTCGCTTTTGATAACCCATCAT
Source organism: Neoceratodus forsteri (assembly GCA_016271365.2). NCBI lineage: Eukaryota > Metazoa > Chordata > Ceratodontiformes > Ceratodontidae > Neoceratodus > Neoceratodus forsteri. The sequence continues at coordinate 1,202,824,971 of CM057449.1, forward strand.
TCTAATGTAACCTGTCTCCTGTCGTCCTACACTGAACGGGGCGCAGATGCAATAGTTCTGCCTACCCCAGATATAACTGCTACCACTGTTGTCATGTCAATAGTTACCCCTTCTCCAATGATCATTGTACATTGTCTTAATATTCTGTATGCATTGTACTGCTATGTATACTGTGATTGTACCTGCACTGCTCTGTTGTAACCACTATGTATTCTTGGAATGCACCTGCACCGCTCTATGTAACCACTATGTACACTTGGACTGTACCTGCACTGCTTTTAATATGTAATTAACTCCAGGTCACCCCTGAAAAAGGGACCTCCGGGGCCCAGAGGGCTTACCCGGTTAACAACATTTAATAAATAAATAAATACATAATGTAGAATGAGTACAAGAACGAGGGATCATGATATGAAATTGGAGGCGGGCAGGTTAAGGGGAAATGTGAGAAGGTTTTTCTTCACAGAGAGGGTGGTGGACACATGGAATGGTCTGCCACAAGAGGTGGTGGGAACAAGCACAGTGGGGAAGGGGTTAAACATGCCTGGGACAGGCACAAGGGTACCTTGAGGTGGGAAGAAGTGATGGAAACTGACTGACCAGATAGGGTCAGAGGCCGCAAACAAGTATAGGGCTTATGGGCAGACTGGATTGGCCTAGCGGTCCTTATCTACTGACAATTTCTATGCTTCTAAGTGCTCTCACTGCAGTATTTATTTGCACTTGCACTTTATGGCTACAGATTATGAGCAGTTGAGCACAATAACATTGGAGATAGAAGCAAGGTAAGCTATTCTGATGTATTTGTTAAGCACACTTGCCCATGGCTAGGGCTTTTGCAATTTATTGTGTTACTTTTTTGTTTCCTATGCGGTGTTTACACTGCCTTTGCACCATGGTATGTCCTGTTGGAAAACTGGGCAGACAGGGCTAGGGTGGCTGGCATCCGGAGGGCTGCTTCGGGCCAGGTGAGAAAAAAGAAGTAACTGCAAAAAAAAAAATAATATTTTGAAGGGTAATGAAAGTGCAACAGGAATGTCTGACAGCATTTTATGATTCAGATTCTGATGTTTTTGTGACAAAAATGAAATATTTATAAGGGGACAAGAAAACTTTTAGAGTCAAAATCAGGGGCAAGTGAGGGGAATGGGGGCATTCCTCATCTGTCTAATATTTATTTCCAAAGAAGGGAGGGTCCATAATGGGAAAAGCAGATGAAGGATTTATTGGGGAGGGTCTCAGTTTGTGTTACCCCAATGGTCACTGTCAATCTGCTCATATTTATTTGTACTTCAAAGACAGGGACCAAAGATTTATTTTGGTGGGGGAGGAATGAAGTTGTATTTTGCGTCTCCCAGTGAAACTGTCCATTGATATGTGCAACTCTGCTCTTTAGTATATACTTTAATAATTTACTTTTTAATAACAATTCATTCACAAGAAAATCTTTTTTAAACCAGCAGGGTTTGTTAGCAAAATATTTCATCATTTTTTTTCACAAAAACATAATTCTGATATCCTTAGAATTGTTCTTCATATATTCATTTCCTCAGATATTTTAAAAACAACTTTTGTAGCTAATTGTGTAATTAATAACGCAAGTCATTGAAGATGGCCCCCAGAGGGTGTGGCTAGCTACAGAACATGGCAGATGCTTTTTAGCTAGCTCCTCTGGACACTGCGTTAAAAACAACTTATAAGGCACCCAATTTGCATTACAATTGGCACCAAAGTTAAATTAGATTCACCAGAGTCCATGGCCTCCAGCAAACAGAAGAACAAACAAGCAAAGCTTCATTTCAAGCCTATTTATACCCCAAAGGACTCTCGTAAGGGATCAGAGCTCTGCAGCAGGCCTCAGGCCTATGAAGCCACGAGTACAACAACTTCTCCCGACTTCAGTATGTCCGACCTAGAGAGATCGCTAACCATGGTACCAGCCACTTTAGCACAAATGCAATACAAAATGAAATTTGGGTTTGCTAATATCGCTGCACAAATCACCCACCTGCAAAGTGTTGTGACAGGGCTGTCTGAAACCTCCGTGACTCACTCGACACAAATCTCTGAATTGGAGCATCGGGTGAGTGGCCTTGAAGATTTCCTGAATGCAGTCACCAATGAGTGGAATGGCTTAAAAAAGGCAGTGAAGGAGTTAGCAGCTTAGAGTGGATGACCAGGAAAACGTCTCGCGGCATTCCAATCTGCATATAGTTGGCCTTCCCTAGGGAACAGAAGGCCGCAGCCCTGAAAAGGAGTTGCACAAATGGCTGATGGATCACTTGAAACTACCAGCAGAGGCCACCAACTATGAAATAGAGAGAGCCCACAGGGTGGGTCCAACTCCGAAGCCTGGTGATAGGCCTCGCCACTGCTTAATAAAATATCTCCGATACACTGATAAGGAAGCCATCCTCAGGAAAGCCAAGAATAAGGGTCCAATTCTATATAAAAATGCCAATGTGTATATCTTCCAGGACTATAGCCATGACCTGCAAGTGCAAAGACAAAAATTAAATTCGGTCAAAACAAAGCTTTGCAATTTAGGCTAGTCTTTTGCATTCATGTACCTGATCAAGCTGAGACTCGATAAGACTGGTCAGCCCCCAATTTTCTTTACCTAAAAGTCGTGGAAAAATGGGTGGAGGACGAGGAAACCAGAAAAGGGAGAGCTTACGCTACACCGATTTCGGACAAAGCAGCCAACAGATAAGTGTGTCTTTTGGTTAACTTCTTACAACCTATCTCTGGATAAGCTTGTAATCTTTTAGTTCACTCACTTTTGGACCTTATCCAGAGCTCCGTTACGGCCCAAATTCTGGTGACTCCCAGGCGCTTAGCCCGATGGAATAATTCAACTCCACAATGCTTCCATGCCTTGGGACTCCTGGTGTTGGGCTTCCTACCATATTGGGAGCCACATCCCCCCTGACTATGTCTGGGGACATGGGTAACAGTGGAGGGGGGGGAACTATGTGTATCGCTTCAGCTGGCAGAGGCCTAATCCGTCTGAAGCACGGTATCACACTAGAGATACTGTGACCTTTTCAGTACTGCATATTAGTTCCCCACAACAGTTGGCTGCTAAGTTCTGTAGTTCTTACTACAAAGGGGCTGAAGAAAGCCTCATGCTTAATTTGCTGGTATTGTTTGGTTTTTCTTTTTATTACTTTCAATGGCTAATGGTCACAAAGTATTTGTGCCAACCCATCATGAACTGCATTGTACCAACATTGACTTTCTAAACTTAAATTCTTTTAATGTGTTTTCCTTTCTTATGTAGTTTGAGTTGCCCTCAAGAAGCAGCGCACAGACTTTGAACTGGGTAGCCTTACCAGATTTGCATTTTAAACTTTACTCAGTGCCATAAGATGTTCATTTAGGATGTTATTAGTTGCTATCACCATGTTATTGTCTGCCAGATGTTTGCAAGGAGAATCCACGCAGGCACTGTTGTGCCCTGAAGGTTGGGGGGCATTTAGAAGTTGTTATGTTTAGTTGGGGGTTAAAGTAATAGACAAGTGGGGGGATGTTACAGTTCAAGCTTGGAGAAGGGGTGGGGTGGGACTTTCCTCGACCGGCATGGATAATAGCTGGAAACCGTGCTAGGGGAAGGTGTTCCCATAGATCACCTAACTCCACAGGGTTGGGGCAGGGGGAGTGGGGGGGATCGTTTATTAAAGGATAAAAATAAGGAGAAGCTGTGTGGTTTTAAATATATAGACTGTGGTGTGACCAATTCAAACAATACTGTACTCCTTGGTGGTCACAGGGGAGATATTAATTTGAGTTCTTCAATCTATGTGGGGATTCTCAGCAAACATCGACAGGCGCTACCCGAAAATGGATAACACTACTAGAATTGCAACATGGAATATAAATGAGCTAAAATCAGTAATCAAGTGGAGGAATTTCCTGGCTGAGGTTAAGAGGTCAAAATTGCAAGCAGTACTAATACAAGAGATGCATATGACAGCAGGGGAGGCACTAAGAACTGGTGAATCCTTGGGGGGGTATGTGGATCTCCTTCACAGTCTCGTCAAAGGTATGGGGGTCCTCAATGTGGTTTCCATGGGGCACCCAAGTTAATATTCTGGGGCAGATCGTGGATCTTGCGGGCAGATATGCTCTGGTCAGGGCAGCGATTCCGGGGCTGGGCACGTTATCCATTGGTTCAATCTATGTCCTTAATGTGGAGGACCCAGGCTTCTTTCAAAAGCTGGCATTAGATATGGTGGGCTGGTCTGGACAGTGGATCCTTGGGGGGTGACTTTAACTGCATTACAGACACTATATTGGACTGATCCAGCACAACCCCTGCCACCCTTTCTAAAAATGCTAAAGCATTAAAGGAACTGGAGACAGAGTTTGGTCTCATAGACATCTGGAGTCACATGAATCCCTTAGGAAGAGACTACAGCTTCTTTTCCCATTCCCACCATTCGCATGCACGTTTGGACAGACTGTTGACCTCCCCTTCCCTTATTCCTGGGTTCAGTGAGGTTTGCTACTTCCCTATTCTGCTATCAGACCACGTCTCCCTCAGTATATCTCTGGTCATTCCTGGTTCTCCTCCTCATACCCAGACAGTGGAAGTTGCACTCATTGCTCCTGAAAGATCATAAATACATTTCTGCAATGACCAAGCACATTCAAGAATTTTTGCAATTTAATAAAAGGGAGGACACTTCACATCAGACCAGATGGGAGGCACTCAAAGCATTCATTAGAGGGCATACATAGGCCTTTTCGACTTATTAAAAGAAACTCAGGAAGGGGGAGTTGGAATTTCTTAAGTCCAAGATTGAAGCATGTGAAGCAGTGCATAGAGCATAGCCCACTTTACCATTATATAGAATAATCCAAAAGCTAAAATGGCATTTCAACACTTTGACCAGCTCGAGACTTGAACGAGCTATTCTACTTGCTAAAGCAGGTGCATACTTTGATGAAAGACAGAGGGGGAAAGCTGCTGACCTGGCAGCTACGGAGACAAGAAACTGAAAGGACAATGGGCCAAATACACAATGAATGTGGCCAATTAGTGCAAGATCCACTGGCAATTGGGAGTGCTTTTGGCACTTTTTATGGTACTTTGTACTCCTCCGAGGTGTCCCCATCTGCACAAGAATTTTGAACAATTTTTCTCAGGGATCCCACTCCCGAAGCTGGGTGAAAGGGAGGCCAAAGAACTTGACTCCCCAGTGACTAAGGACAAGGTACTAGCTGATATTGGGGCCCTGAAGGGGGGGAAGTTCCAGGCCTGGATGGCCTCCCCATCGACTTTTTCAAGACTTTTGCCCAAATCCTTGCTGATCCCCTCTATGATATGTTGGTAGAAAGCCTAGACAAGGGTGAACTGCCCCCTCCACACGGTTGGCTACCATTACTGCCCTGCCCAAGCCAGGTAAAGACCCTGCTTGGTGTGGCTCCTACAGGTCTGTTTCCTTGCCCACAGCAAATTATAAAATCTTAGCTAAAATTATAGCCTCTTGGTTGGACCCTCTACTACCCAATCTGATTCACCCAGACCAGTCTGGTTTTGTAAAAGGGCACCAAGGGAAGCATAATATACATTGAACCTTAAATGTGATACATAGATGGGGCAAGAAGTGTCAGAAACACAGTGCAACTGTGTTGGCATTGGATACTGAGAAAGCCTTTGACTGTGTGGCGTGGGGGTACCTTTTTGAAACCCTGGAGATAATGGGCTTCAGACCTTGCTTTAGACAGTGGGTTCACACTTTATATACAAACCCCCAAGCCCAGATAGCAGTGAATGACATGATCACCCCCCCATTTGGCCTAGGTCGGGGGAGTCGGCAGGGGTGCCCTCTGTCTCACCTGCTATACACAATGTCTCTTTAGCCCCTGGCTGCGCCCTTAGACAGCATAAAGGAGTTAGGGGTTTGGGGGGGGGCACCGAGCATAAAGTAGCAATGTATGCAGATGACCTGCTATTGTACCTCCAACACCCTACACAAGACCTTCTGGCTGTACATAAGCTGATGAAAGTTTATGGGGAGCTTTCAGGACATAACGTTAACTGGACCAAAAGTGAGCTACTCCCCATTGGTTTGAAGGATAGAGCACAGTTAATCTCTAACTTGGGAGGCTTGCAATTGCTAAATAAAATTAAATACTTGGGAGTCACCTTATCTGCAAAGTTAACCATGCTTTATGCACTTAATTACAGGCCTCTCCTCGCAAGGATTTTGGAGGACTGTGACAGATAGACAGCCCTCCCGCTGTCATTAATAGGATGTGTGGGAGTGATTAAGAAGACAATTTTACCAGAGTGCCCAAATTTATACCAAATGCTTCCTATTAGCTTACCAAAAGCCCATTTTAAACTTCTTTATACTATACTTCATAAGTTTCTCTGACGTGGCAGGAATGCTAGGAGTAAGAGAGCTGCTCTGCAACTGCCACCTCAGGGAGGGAGGAGTCAGCTTACCAAATTGTCAGAGCTATTACTGGGCAGCACAGCTTGCCTTTATCCCTGTGGGTAATGTAACAGCTGGAAACACCTGGCTAGGGCTAGAGGATGATTCTCTCCTGGGCATCTTAACGGAAGACATCCTTACAATGGCTCTGGGTGCTCCCCTCTCCTGGTGATTGCTAACCCATTCACTGCCACCACGCTTAGAGTATGTTGGAGGTTCATAGGAGTATAATGCACCCCCAGTGTGACTCACCTTACTACAGCCTTCTGCCTGTGGTTCAAAGTAGGGGGAAGAGCTCTATACCCTCGTTTCATAGACTCTTGGATTGGATGCATAGAGGTTTGATCTCCGTGCACCAATTATACGAAGGGGGCTTAGTAAAGCAATTTACTTCCATCTGCAACAAGTGGGGTATTCAGCCTGGAGATTTCTTCATCTGCCTCACGGTCAGACAATGTTGTGGCCTATCCTTAACACATGTGAATGGATGGGCCCCCTTCCCCATTCAAGGAGGAGGTGTTAAGGCCCCAACCTGGTCAACAAATGCTCACTATATTTTACCGCATTATTCAGGGTCAGACAAACCAAGCTGCTGATGGGATTAAGGCTAAATGGAGCCGGGACCTACTCACCCCTATTGGTTCTAAGGTGTGGCACTTGGCTTGCTCCCACCTCCAGCAGTGCTCTCATTGTAATAAACTGAGACAAGTCCAATTAAATTTTTTATACAGAACCTATATAACTTCCCAAAGGCTGCATGCTATGAATGCTTCAAAACCCAGCGAATGTCCTAAATGCATCAGTGGAGAGGGAGACTTGATTCACCTGGCTTTGACATGTCCTAGGGTGACCCCCTTTTGGTTTACTGTCCACTAGATAATGAGTAGAATCCTTGGGTACAGCCCTTCGAAATCTCCACTAGAACTTTTACTAGGGGTGGACCCTATTCACCCGGGTGAGAAGACGCATAACCCCCTGTGATCCCTTGCTCTGGTTAATGCACGGAAAACAGTAGCACAGGCTTGGATGTCTCCTTCTCCACCTACCATATCACAATGAGTTAATAATCTTAAGTCATGTATGACCCTGGAATGGGTACAGCTTGGTACATTGGGACAGCACCAGTTGTTTTGGGAGACTTGGGACCCTCTCATTAAAGCAATTGAAATGGAAGAGTTCCCGGTTTGAGTAACCACTGTCTCAGCCCTGCTCACAGACCGTTTCCATGAAGCTTTGTAAATGTTCAGGTGCTCTAATAATTGATAATTGAAAACAGTGTACAATTAGCTCATTTACTGTAATCTGATCTTCATCATGTTGTACCAGTATCTACTTATATGGTCTGCATTCTGCACAACTTCTACCTTCAATAAAGTATTTAAAAAAAAAATGGCCCCCATATGAAATTTTGAAAAAAAATCTTTTATACTGAGATTACTTGTTGAATGTACATACTACTGTAGATCCATGCAGTGGTTGTATTAGGACCATAATAACACATGATACTGTGACACAATATTTAATTTTTTTCCATGGTAGGCTTGACACCTGAGTGGCAAGTTTTCAAAAACTTTAAAATGTCATACTGTAATTTAGGAACAAAAGAAAATGAAATTAAGAATAGGTCTATTAACATTTTTTTCAGTAGAATATTATTGCTGAAAAAAATACATGGTGAGTAACATATACTGTTGTATTAAGTGTATTAGTGACAAATCTTTATGCAAATGAGACATTCTGCTGCAAATATGATATCTAATGAAAAGCCGGCTGTGTTTAATACAATGTGGCTGGGATATTAGAAGCCATATAGTGATTGTTAATGAGTTAGCAGCTTGCTAACACTGCTTGGCTTCCACAAAGCTGGGTGTAAGAGAAAACTGACATACTGTACACAATACACAAGAGGTGCGTTACCAGTAAGTTGCTGCTGAAAAGTGCAAGGAAACTTAAGACACAAATTACAGTACAGCACATCCATAGGTAGTACATCAAGAAGTGATGTTGTGTTTTTACTGACAAAAAAGATGCAGAGACACACTCGTCAAAAAAATGGGTTTTAGCTAGTGTGTCTCTGCATCTTCTGTTAATAAAAACACGCCAGCGCTTCTTGAGGTGCTACCTGTAGTGGAGTCCTGCAGGATGCAGTGCAGTGCCACACGTTCCTGCATGATAAAAGGTATTAACTGACATCAAAATTGCACTGTTTCCTGCAGTAACTGTACATTTCTGTAGAATTCTGTGTTGCATCCTGGTGGGCTCCACTGTATGTTGTGTGTGCTGTAACTTGTGCCAGTTTAAGCTACCTTATTGAATGGCAGGGGTACAAAGTCACTAACCCATTTGCCAGCAGGCCTAACACATGCCAGTGCTCCTATGCAAAGCAACTGACTGTACCATGCATATAGGCACACTGGCATATTGGAGAGGTTACTATACCTCGGTACATTTTTCTTTTCTCCTTTCTGTCTCCTATTTAACCCCCTCTATCTTTCCTTCCTGCAGTTCTTTCTCTTGTTGTTCCTCCCTGTTGCCCTTCCTTATAATGTCATTTTCTACCTTTCCTGAACTGATGTTGTAGCCTGTGAGTGTCTGGTTTACCTCTCAGTCCAGGTGTTGCCTATCTATCATGTTTACCAAATGCCATTTACATTTACTGTATATACTGTATGTAGCTGTGCCTTTTTTGTTTATCAGATTACTGTGCTTTGCTTATTATATGTATTTATTCCCTCCCACCTTTCCCAGGACATATCTGGAAACAAGCGTCATGGCTCAGTATGTATTTTCCTGGTAAATCTCTTTCAATAAATAAATAGCCATTAGTGCCTCACTAATTACTGTCTTTCCAAAAAAGGTCTTACAGCCCTGCGCCTTCCCAAACACCCCACATCGATTGCCCACCTGGTACTTTTAAATTATTCCTGGGTATCAAGTGGTTCCCCCCATCCCTTTGGTTGCCTGCTTGGTATCTGTAGAAACTTTTCCTGGTGTCATGCGGTCCCCCACTCCGCCTCCTGCTCATGCAGGACCCTCCACCACAACAATTCATGCCTCCCCTAACCTACATAGCTGGTACCCCTAAGACAGCAACCAACATGACCCCTCCACTCGCCACCTCAGATACCAATCGTCTGAATGACAGGGAGGAAGCACGTGCCTACTGTATGAACAGCTATTTCTACTGTAGGCATGTACTCGCTATCTGTCATTCAGATGATGGCTGGTCAAGGTGGTGAGTGGAGGGAATTTGCCAACACTGTCTTGGTGGTGAGTTTTGGGGTATCATGTCAAAAGAGTGAACCAAAATCAGTGACTCATAAATGAGCCCATCATTTTGGTTGCTTTAAGGTTTGGCGACTGTGGAGGGATAGCGAAGGAGGGAATAGTGAGAGAGGGTGGGAGGAGGAAAAAACAGCAAGGGGAGGGAATAGCGATGTGACAGAAGGAAGGGATGGAAGGAAGTGGGAGGAAGACGGATGGGCTAACTAGGGGTGTGGAGTGTGATCCTGCCAAACTACCCATGTAGCATAGCGGGTAGATACATTGGCTGCAGTGGTGGTGGTCCTGGGTTTGGGACTATGGACAGGTATTTTATTTTGTTTTTGGCAGATGATGTTTTTTTAGTTCTTGCTGTCCTCGGTCCCTCATGTTTCCTTCAGTGTCTACCCCCCCTTGGAGATGATTATAATAGTTTGGGGGGTGCGGCCCCCCCGCAATAAACATGTATTTAGATATGCGCCGATTTTGTATATGGTGAGTATGGTTGTGTGCTGTATTTGTGTTCATCAGGATGCACTCGCTGTTGTACGAGTTGTTAATTTCACTTCACTCTTATGACATGGAACTGAGTTTTGGCTACATTGGTAAGTGAGGTGGTGGTGGTGGTGGTGGAGGGTCCTATGTTGGTGGGATGGGGAGGGAGGTCTAATGGTCTATGGGAACAGTGGGCCACTGGACAACAGGGAATAATGGTAATCCAATGGGTGATCAGGGAAGGGGGGAGCTGGACACCATGGAATATTTATTTATTTGTTTTTGATGAGACATAGAAAATGCCTATTTTCAGGCATGATCCAGGAGAGTACAGATCAAGTACAGTCAATACAGAGGAGTATAGGTACACTAAATACAATGTACATGATCAAGTGGCAGGGGAAACAAAAAACATCACAACAAGTATAATACAAACTGTAATGTACAAAAGTTTTAGAGATAAATCTTAAGCAGCAGTAATGTACAATAAGCAAAGGTTGTTATACTAATCACTAAATGAAGCAACTGCAGGACAAGTAAGATAAAAATTCTTGGAGGATCAAGTGCACAACTGTTGGCTGAAATGTCCCCAGGTGGGAGGAGGAAAGCTTTGATAGTACTGAGGGAGGGAGAGAGTATATGTAAGACGATAGAGATTAATTAGGGAGAAATTGACTTAAGACATTAAGCAGTAAATATAAAGGAGTAAGGCTAAGGCCTAGAGCAGGCCCTGCATGGTAGGAGAGGTGTCAGGTAGAGTTCAGGGGGGAAGGGAACAAGTGCAGGGGTCTGTCTGTAGGCGGTAACTACATAGCTGGCGCTTCAAGCTAGTGTGAGTAGAGGTAAGGTGGATGTCAGTAGGTAAGGAGTTCCAGTGTAGAGATACAAAATGGGAAAAGACCTGAGCTCCCATTTGCTGTCTTACATCTAGGAACTTGAAAAAGTATCTGATCACCAGAGCGGAGGGCATAGCGGGGGCTTTGTGGAATCAGCATTTGCCTTCAGGTACCAGATGGGCAATCAGTGAAGGGGTAGGAAAACCACCTCACACCAGGGAGTATTGCTACAAGTAATGCATGTGTGATTGAGGGGGACCATTAGACACCTCAAAATATTATTGAGATACTGGGCAGGTGACTGTGGAGGCAGGGGGTCCACTGGATGCCAAGGAATATGTTAAAAGTTACCAAGCAGGTGATCAGGAGGGTAGGCAGTACACCAGACCGCCATGTTAGGTAGCACTACTGACTGACAGCTACTGGGAGTTGAGGGAAGGTGTTAACATGATTTGCTCTGGGCCTGTAATGAGGCCGTAATGGGATGCAAATGATCGCATAGTGCCTTGCAAGTGCTACTGAGTCATTTGCATAGGGCTGCATGAATATGGGCAATTATTCCACATGAGCAATTTCTATCAGTGGGTCCTACCAGACCTGTTTGCTCCCACAAGCCCCATTGCTCCCATTTGGCCTTATACTATACCTCATGAAGCCAGTAGGGGGTTGTGGTTTGCAAGAGCAGTTGAATGAGTGCCTGGTTGGCATGTTGGAACATGCCATTAATGCTAGTAATGTGCTTCGGGCATGGTCCAATACACCTGTAGTTTGCTCCAGGCACTGATTTCCTCCTGAAGCAAACTTTTTGCAAGCACAAACCAGAATTTGTGAATATTTTGGCCTATCAGTGATCACACGTGACCCTTGTTGCACAGGCACTGAATTGGGGGGGGGGGTGAAGTGGTTCACTAAAAACTCAAACCAACCTGAACAAGCCAAAGTGTTCAGAAATGAACAGCTTCTGAACACTTTTGGCTGTTCAGATCAGTTCCAGCAGCTTCATCACAGGAATTGAGTGCGAGAAGCGTGAGAGCACAGGAGGGACCAGAGACAAGACTCTGGTTCCTCATTGGATGGGCGAGTTGTCCATCTTCTTCAGGTGGCAGTGGCACATGATTGGGTTTGCTGTGTAGCAACCCACGTGGTCCACCTTAGGAGCTGGCACAGAGGATCAGAATGGAGAAGGCGCAGCAGCGTTTACTGGCTGCTCTGTGTGTGCTGTTGCAACTTGCTGCTTTGTATTTTGCTGGTTGGGCAACTATTAGTCGGGACTCGTCGAACTCTCAAAAAAAAATGTATAAAATAATAATTATATTTTATTTTTTTGAAAAACAAACAATAGAAAACGTTAGGGTGGGGATTGGGGACTGGGTCTAGGAGTTGAGGAGTGGGGATTGGGGAATCAGAGACTTAGGGAGGGGAGGAGGAAGACTGGAGCAAGCGAGTGAGTGTCAGTTTTTTTTTTATTCGGCAGCAGAGGGGTGAACTGTGCCACTACTCAGCCAAGTTAGCCAACCAGTGCCACATGTTGCTGTGTGCGCCCCCCTGAATAAGTCAGTCAGCTCTCATCTCCTGCCTGTGCTCCGTGGGATAAATCTACAAACTTTGGCTCAGTAGGCATTACGTCACTTGGAATACTGCTTGAAAGAAAAGTAAAGTGTTAGAGGGGTTAGGCCAGGTCCTTGAATTTCTGTGGGTAGCATAGCAGTGTCTGCAGCATCAGTCCTTATAGCCTAGGTCCAGTGTGTGAATTATTGTGTGTGTGTGAAATAAAATCTGACAGCTAGGCACCAGTGCCACTTCTTACATACTGATTGTGTGATACCCCCCCCCCCCAAACAATTCAGTCAGCTCTCACTTATTCCTCCCTGTGGTCTGTGGGGTAACTCTACATGTTTTGACTCAGTGGGCAGGGCATTCCATCATGTGGAATAAATAAAAATAAATAATCCTTGAAGGAAAAGTTAATTACTGTGTCAGAGAGGATTAGGCCAGGTCCCTGAATCTCTGTGGGTAGCAGCGCCTGTAGCATCAGCCCTTATAGTCTAGGTCCAGTGTGTGAACTACTGTATGCGTGTGAAATAAAATCTGACAGCCAGTCTCCAGTGCCACTTTTTGCATACTGTCTGTGTGATCCCTACCCCCCCAAACAAGTCAGTCAGCTCTCATCTCCTATTTATTTATTTATTTAAAAGTTTTATCAGGAAGGCACACTGAACAGAGTACTGTTCGATTCCAGGTGCGTCCTAGGGATGGGGATAGTGGAAATAAAATATATACAATATACAATCTGAACTATAATACAGGGAACTGAACAATTAAGTTTGATACATCAGTGATTCAAGGATACTGAGAAAACAATAAGCAGATTAACAAAAAAAAAATAAAATCATGCAAGACAGTAGACTAGGCAGTTAGACATAACAGGAACTTAGCAGTGTCAGCATACATTCAGCCTAGCCATTAGCCACAAGCACAGGAGGGGAGAAATGTGCTTTGATGAGAGGACTGAGGTGTTGAGTTGGGGGCGTGAGCCAGATGGCAGCAGGGAGGGAGTTCCACAGTTTGGGCATGCAATGTCTGAAGACTGTCTGACCAGAAGTGGAGGGCATGCGCGACACATCCAGGAGGCGGGTGTTGAAGTTTCTGAGGTGGTACGTTGTAGGGTTCTGGGCAGCTGGGGCAGTGGCAAGGTAAGATGGCAAGGACAGGGACCAGAAATTGGCCGTGAGACTTGCACAGTAGGCCTGTCTACGATCCTGGAGAGAGGGGAAGTTGAGAGTCCGGTAGAGAGTGCAGTGGTGTGTGTGTGTGGGGGGGGGGCAATCAAAAGCAAAATGGCAGAAACAGTAAAAGAGGGTGTCCAGTCTCCTGCCTGTACTCCGTGGGGTAAATCTACAAGCTTTGGCTTAGTAGGCATTCCGTCACATGAAGTAATCCTTGAAGGAAAAAGTAAATACTGTGTCATAGAGGGTTAGGCCGGGTCCCAGCATCTCTGTGGATAGCAACTCCTGCAGTCTCAGCCCTTATAGCCTAGGTCCAGTGTGTGAACTACTGTGTGTGTGAAATAAAATCTGATAGCCAGCCACCAGTGCCACTTCTTGCATGCTGTCTGTGTGATACCCCCAAAACAAGCCAGTCGGCTCTCACCTCTTCCTCCCTGTGCTCCATGGGGTAAATCTACAAGCTTTGACTCAGTGGGTAGGGTATTCCATCACGTGGAATAAATAAAATAAAAATAATAATCCTTGAAGGAAAAGAAACTGACTGTGTCAGAGAGGGTTGGGTCAGGTCTCTGAATCTCTGTGAGTAGCAGTGCCTGCAGCATTAGCCCTTATAGTCTAGGTACAGTGTGTGAAGTGCGCGCGCGTGTGTGTGTGTGTGTGTGTGAACTACTGTGTGTGTGTGTGTGCGGCGTGTGAAATAAAATCTGACAGCCAGCCACCAGTGCCACTTCTTGCATACTACCTTTGTGACCCCTCCCTGAACAAGTCAGTCAGCTCTCATCTTCTGCCTGTACTCTGTGGGATAAATCTACAAGCTTTGGCTCAGTGGGCATTCTGTTACGTGGAATAATCTTTGAAGGAAAAAGTGAATCCTGTGTCATAGAGGGCTAGGCCAGGTCCCTGAATCTCTGTGGGTAGCAGCGCCTGTAGCATCAGCCCTTATAGCTGAGGTTGAGTGTGTGAACTATTGTGTGTGTGAAATAAAATCTGGCAGCCAGCAACCAGTGCCACTTCTTGCTTACTGTCTTTGCGACCCTTCCCCGAACAAATCAGTCAGCGCTCATCTCCTCCCTATGGTCTGTGGGGTAAATCTACATGCTTTGGCTCAGTGGGCAGAGCATTCTGTCACATGGAATAAATAAAATTAAAATAAAAAATAATCCTTAAAAGAAAAGTAAATGACTGTGTCAGAGAGGGTTAGGCCAGGTCTCTGAATCTCTGTGGTTGGCAGCTGCAGCACAAACCCTTGTAGCCTAGGTCCAGTATGTATGTGAACTACTATGTGTGTGTGAGTGTGACAGATCTATGTGTGAATTAATCTGACAGCCGCCACCACTTGCTTTTGACCCTGAACAAGCTACAGACTGGAAGTATTTATGAGCAAGGCCCCTAGAACTCTGCGGCTGCAGAAGTTTGCACAGAACTTGCAACCTACCACAGAACTTCTGCAATGCCGCAGAATTCACTGTTCTTGGTGATCCTTTATTAATATTTCCATTTATCCATAGAACCTGGTTCCCTTCCCCTCTTTTAATTTTTTATCATTGAACATTTTCCTACCTGCAGCCACAGTCCTGCTATTCTCCAGCCACTGCTCATCCACCGCAGACTCAGAAGCTGGCATGCCCAGCTGGCATAGGCAGCTACGCCGTCAAGAGGGGCTCCCCCAAGCCCCCACGCCCGGTAAGGATCCACTACCGGCGCACGACCTCCAGGCATCATCAGGTCGGTGAACTGCGGCCATCAAGCTGCCGTGGACTTGCACTGCTTTTCCCTGTTCATTCCCAAATGGGGGCATGGGCGTGCAATGACGTCCACACACTAACGTGCAGACGTCTGCCGTGCCCCCCCAACCTTGGCTCCCGCACCTCTGCAGTACCTCTGGGCATCCCCAGGGACCACTAGAGCGCGGTATGCACCCACCCCTTTCCCCCGGACTAGGAGGCTGTGGTGGATGCTCAATCCTAGTCTGCCCCCGAACCCATGACCGGGCTCGTTCCAGAATCAGTCGCCGGCATGGAGCGAGGTGTGTCGACCAGCGCCTCAACCCTCAGCACCACCGGGCTGGGCTCCTTCCCCTCTTTTTATATCCAAAACCCATCTATGCTCAGAATGTGATGTTATCAGTGCTATAACATTGTACATTAGCTAATGAAAATGACTGTATTCTGCCACAGACATGAATAGTCACTTATCTACCACAACTCCCACTGCCAGAGGTGGTGGCACAGCACATCAGGTACGATGATATTTGCTCAACCTGCACTACAGCCTAATACCATTTTCAGTCTTATGTTATTACACTAGGGCCAACTTAAACAAAACCTTGACAATAGCAGAGACCTTTTATCCATACCTTACTTTGTACAAACTTTTTTGTGCCTTTAAGGTATAGAAATGCCATCTGAAATGAATAACTGGTAAAATTAACCAACCTGTCATTTTTAAGAAAAATAAAGTAATTATGCCCAGAAAAGTGGAATATAATAATTTGTAGACCTGTTGAAAGAATAGATCTGTTAAATAAATAATTGCACTGTACACATTTTTGCCATGGTTATTGATTACATATTGTCATTGGCTGAGAGAATCACCTAAAAGTTATGGAGAAATGTTGTGTGCAGGGCCAGCTGTTAGGTCAGATGGTAGCATGTTGTGTTCCCATGCCAGCAACTCAGGTTTAGAGACAAGCTCTGGGAGCTGGCAAGGCAGCCCAAGGATTGGGGAGCACACCACTGCTCTGAGCCTGGGAAAGTATGGCGCAGTGTTTTCTGTCACATGGGGGACATATTGTGATGGGCTGGAGAGCTTTATCTCACAGTGGATTCACATGCATGTCATGGCCTGATGGTGTTACGTAGTGTGTCAGGGGAAGTGGGCTGGCATGAAAAATGAGTTTTGCATTTTCTCCTCTAGTCTGGAGCTGAACCAACTCCTAACTCCCTCTAAGCATGGCTTTCAGGCAAACCATGGGACTGACTCGGCACTCATCAATCTCACAGTGGATATATTCAGGGCAATGGATGTAGGCAAGCCGACGGGCACAATCTTTATAGATCTGTCCAAGGCATTCGACCTCGTGGACCACAACCTTCTACTCACAAAGCTTCACAGTATAGGTCTGGATGCCCAGGCCCTAAACTGGTTCAAGAGCTACCTATCAGGCCATGCCCAGAGGGTCATCTGGAAGAGAGAGCAGTCTGACCCTCTTCTCATCAAGGAGGGTGTACCCCAGGGCTCAATTCTTGGCCCTCTCCTGTTTTCTCTCTCTTCACAAATGACCTCAACTGTCACTGTGGGGAAAGTTCAGTGGTTCAATATGCTGATGATACCGCCATCTACCCATCCATGGACACCTTACCTGAACTGGGTCCTCTCCTCCAAGGGGACCTAAATACACTTGAGACCTGGCTTACATCAAACAAAATGGTCCTCAATGCAGCAAAAACAAAAGCCTTGCTGTTTGGTTCTAGATCTCTCAGCCAAGACAGGACCAAATCCTTACACCTAACTTCCCTTGTTGGAAAAAGGATAGACGTGGTAGACTCCATGAAATACCTTGGGCTAACTATTGACCAAGGTCTCACCTTTAAGACACACGTAGACCAAGTAACCAGGACTATCCACAGTAAACTTGGCACCCTGTACCGGCTAAAAGACCAGCTTATCCCGGAGGCTAGGCTTGCAATTGCCTCCAGTGTCCTTCTTCTACACTAACTTATGCTGCCCCTGTAATTCCGGGAATGTCTAAGCATAAGGGCGACTGACTACAGGTCCTGTACAACAAGGTTGCATGGTTTGTGACCCTGAGTCACCCTAGAAGCCACCCCTGTATCTTGCTCACCCAGCTGCACTGGCCTTCGTTTGAGGCTCGACTTCAGTACCCCCGCTCTGCCTTGCGTACAAACTGCAGTGCCCGGCTGCCCCACCCAGCCTAACAGGAACCATCACTCCAAAGTCGAACCCTGAAATGCTTAGGACCTCAGGTAGGACCCTACTAGCAATCCCCAGAGTCAAGACTAACATGGGAGGAAAATCATTCGCTTACACTGCCCCTTATCTGTGGAACACTCTCCCACCATCAGTACAGGAAGCCTCATCACTGCCAAACTTTCGTATAAGGCTCAAGTCCCACTTGCTTGAGGCTAGCTCACGCCACTGTCAGGGTACAGGATAGTATCCCCTGGTACCACATCCTACTCCGACCCTCTCCCTTTCTCACCCAAACGGACTTCAAGCTCATGCCTAAACGCTATCAATTGCTGCACTTCTGTTCAATATATTCAGATTTATTGCCTTACTGTAACCTTGTAATCATGTCTACTTTCTCTGTACCCTGTACTACCTGACTGTCTTGTACTGTTCTGTATCCCAGATCGCCCCTGAAAAAGGGACCTTCATGGCTCAGTGGGCTTACCCGGTCATCAAAATTCAATAAATAAATGAATAAATTCTGTTTATTCCATTTCCAAAGGACCTGTATGAATGAGGATACAATTTCATGGAAATTTAAGATATATATATATATATATATATATATATATATATATATATATATATATATATATACATACACACACACACAGCATCTCTCTCTCACTATATATATATATATATATATATATATACACACACACATATACATGCATATATATATATATATACACACACACACATATTTGTATTTGAATGTATGTTCTAGATTGCATATAAATATATAAGTGATACACAGTGAGGACCTCATGAGTGGTGTAGACATCACATATAAATATATAAGTGATACACAGTGGGGACCTCATGAGTGGTATAGACATCACATATAAATATATAAGTGATACACAGTGGGGACCTCATGGGTGGTACAGACAGCATGAATATAGAAAGTTAATATAGAAACCTAGGTCATCTGGCATGGCACCTTAGACTAATGTTAGTTGTCCATCTTTTGAACCTACCTCTCCTTTGTATTGCTACCTGTATGTCTCATGGTACCTTAATTTACCATGATTGTATACCACAGGTAATCAACAGATGTCTCAACATCCATCTTGGTGTTTTGTGCAGTATAATTTCAAATGTTTGTAAAGTGTAACCTTATGCGTATACTGTGTATACCACTATGTCTCATGCCACCACGTTGTGGCTTAGGTCGTGACTGAAAATGGTCCTCTAGATCAGTGCACCTACCTGGTTACCAAAAACACAAATAAATAAATAAATACCTTATTTATCACATAATGTCCCCTCTGTGTATTTCATTTATGCAATAGGCTAGGACCTTAAGGGATCGATTTTTTTTTTTAGACATAAAATTATTTCTGTAAGTCTGTTATTTTTTGAACTAGTGTTGCTTTGCTTTCCCCTAGTCTGATTGCTATAACCATTGCCAAGGACATGAAGTCAGGATGACAAGCTGACACTGTGATGTGGTAGTTCGTTAGTGCCACAGAACTTCAGCAGAAATTACAAACCACTGCCACAGAAGTTCTGCGGCAAATGGTAATCTTGCCGCAGAACCTGGCCCCAATGTGCTGCAGAAAAGTAGGGGCCTTGTTTATGAGTACTCCAAAAAATAGTAAAGCAAAAGCAGGGGGCAAAGGAAGTAAACATAGGTTTATTCAATAGCCCAGAAAGAAGTGGCCCAAAAAGAAAAATAAAAGCACCACAGTCTGTTGAAGGGGCTGAGCTAAATGCTACTTTGATCAATGTGCAGACTAAATCTCATGATACTGAAAACTCGGCAAGGTGGGTGGACTGTCTGTGTCAGAAAGGCTCAGTACAGCAAGAAGTTCCAGTCTCTGAGAAACCTCAGAATGTCCCACGGGAAATGAGCCTCTCATAGTCTAATTGCTGCCACCCTGATGTGAATGCCAAAATGATAAAGTTCTCCAGTAGCAGAAATGTGAAGGGGGTGCAAATGAACATACAGCAGACAGCTTGAATGTAGGAAAAATGTTCACAATAATTTATTCAATTTTCATGGCAAACAATCTCTATGTTTCACCTACATGTGTAGGCTTCTTCACATTATTTTCAGTGTTTATACTTAAGAGTAGCAACTTGGCGTCTTGGGTAGATTTCAACCAGAAATCCACTGAATGATTATTAAGGCTATATGCCTAAGTATAAACATTGAAAGTAACGTGGAAATGAAGATGTTTAAAAACAGGGTTTGATGAACTGCAAAAAGAATTGTTGGACACATCAATAGGCTTCCATAGTTTGAGCAGTGAAAGACATCTACTGAAGAAGCCTACACATGTAGGCAAAATGTAGAGATTGTTTGCTGTGAAAATTGAATAAATAATTGTGAAAATTTTTCTACATCCAAGCTGTCTGCTGTATATTCATTTGCACCCCCCCACACATGTCCGCTACTGGAGAACTTTATTGGCTCAGTACAGCAAACAAAGTTTTGAAAGATAGTACCAAGTCATCTGAGGAATGTGCAAAAACAAAAGAATATTCCAGTTGTACATAAAGTTTGAATTACTTACGGGTACAACTCGCAGTGGAGCTGCTCGATTTGCAACACATGCATATTGAATAACTCAATCTGTGACTGCAAGTATTAACTCTGCTGAATCTGTTGATGATGACCATGGTATGGTCAGACTGATGATGAGCTTGTGACTTTACCTTTAGTTGTGTCTCATTCTGGTTCTGACAGAGACAATGTGGATAAAGGTAAAGACAGTAGTAGAGTGTCAAAAGGGAAAAAGAAAAAGTCAAAGGCACAAGCTACACAAAGTGAAATAAAGTCTGACTGTAGTGATGACGGCAATGGTGCTGCAGAGGATTCTATGATTGTCTCACCTGATGAACCTGAATCCTCCACTAATATGTCTTTCCCACTTAAACCCAGTCACTTGACTCCTACTGAACTTGTTACTAGACATAGACAGTTCACCTCTACTGTTTGGAATCAGTTTTACGTAAACCCCAAGGATGTTTGCCAAGCTATGTGTGCATTGCAACACTTGTGTTAATAGGGGGAAAAATAAAGGGCATCTTGGAACCACAACAATGATGCAACACCTTACTAGACTTCACCCCATTATTATATATGGTTCAAATTAACAGTCTAAAATTTGTGCTTGGAAATGTAGCAGGGCTCTCGATGAACAGGAACATTCTGCTGAAACAGTGGGAGACAATCACCAGGCAGGATCCAGAAGTGCACTTTCACCTCAAGATAATTCTGTAACATCCTTTGTTTTACCAGGCATGGCAGGCAGTACAACAACCCCAGCCAAATCTAACTTTACCCATGATAAGAGGCAATTGAAGTTAAAAGAAGTTTTTGAGTGAAAGTCTAAATATTCACAAAACCATCCCATAGCACTGGCAATAAACTGTAAAATAGCAGAAATGATTGTACTTGATTTGCAGTCATACTGTGTTGTGGAAGACGTGGGTTTCAGAAGTCTTATAGAATACTTAGAGCCACGATATGTAATGCCAAGTAGAAAATACTCCTCAGTAACTTCTGTGCTCAGGATGTATGACAGCTTAGTACTTCATGTAAGGCATGCTCTCCGAGAGGCTGAGGACAAGGTAGTTCACTTTACTACTACTATGTGGACCAGAACCCAAACCACTGCCTGTCTTTCTCTTACTGCACACTGGGTCACTTTTACGGGCAACTCATCATCATCCTCACATACCAGTCTGCCTGCTGCTACCCCTACCACTTCAACCAGTACTACTGCTACCATTACTATCTCTAAGAGCTCCATAAAACCTGTCACATTTCAGAAAAGGGAAGTTCTTCATGTATCTCACTTTCAAGACACACATACAGCACAGCACATTCAGCAAGAACAGTAAAGCTAGTGACTGCTTAGGTCACTTCAGTTTCATTGGGTTTGAAAGTTTTTTTTTTTTGCCGACAATGGTTCAAATATTAAAGAAGCACTTAATGATGGCAACTATTTACATATATGCTGTTTTGCACATTGTTTCAACCTAATCATTCAAAGTTTCCTAGATAATGACCAGCAAGTTATCAACCACTGTGGGAAGAGTGTGCAAATTGTGTGGCCACTTGAACCATTCAGTAAAAGCCTGTGACATCCTTGCTGATATCCAGAAGGACAAGGGTCTTCTCATCTCCAGCTTGTTCAGGATGTACCAACAAGGTGGAAACTCAGAAACATAGAAGTTGACAGCAGATAAGGACCGCAAGGCTCATCCAGTCTGCCCATTTTTGCTACCTTATAAATGTGCCGTAGGCCTTTACTCTGTCAATGGCCTATTTGTTCATACATCTGTATTGCTCCCTTATGCCTATCCCATGCCTGTTTAAAGTCATGCACTGTATTCCTATCCACCACTTCCTGAGATAGGCTGTTCCATGCATCCACCACCCTTTCTGTGAAAAAGAACTTCCTCACATTACCCCTTAATCAGCCTCACTCTAATCTCATGCTGTGTCCTCTTGTCCTGCTATTTTTCTTATATTGAAACATGTTCGATTCTTTCACCTTGTTAATGCCCTTAAGATGTTTGAATGTTTCGATCATATCACATCTCTCCCTCCTTTGCTCTAGGTTATACATATTGAGCTCTGTTAATCTGTCCTCATATGTTTTTTGATGCAGTTCCTGCACCATTTTGGTTGCTCTTCTCTAGACTGCCTCCATTTTGTTAATGTCCTTGTGCAGGTGTGGCCTCCAGTACTGCATGCAGTACTCTAGATGGGGCCTAACCAGTGTCTTGTTAAGAGGGACTATTACCTCCATCTTATGACTTGTGATACCCCTACTAATACACCCCAACATCCCTCTAGCCTTACCTACTGCTTTAGTGGTCTGCTTGGATGATTTCAGGTCATTTGTGATGATGATGCCCAAGTCTCTTTCTTCCCTTGTGATTGTCAGCAACTCCCCTCCCAACCAATTGGTAGCTTCAAGGTTTCTCTTCCCTATGTGCGTGATCTTGCACCTCTTTGTGTTAAACCCCAGTTGCCACGCTTCAGACCATTTTGCTAGTTTATCCAGATCTCTTCTCATTCTGCTCACCACATTTGGATCATCTACTCTTTTGCAGATCTTGGTGTCATCTGCAAACAGGCAAACCTTACCCTCCAGTCCATTTGCAATGTCACTGATGAAGATATTGAAGAGGACTGGCCCCGGGACTGATCCCTGAGGTACCTCACTTGTGACTTCCATCTCTTCTGACTGTATATCGTTTACCACCACTCTTTGTTTTCTGCCCACCAACCAGTTTGCCACCCAGTTGACCAGCTTCTGACCCACCCCAAGCCTACCCAGCTTATTAATCAATCTTCTATGTGGAACAGTGTCGAAAGCTTTGCTGAAGTCAAGGTAGGTGACATCAACTGTCCCCCCTTGGTCCACCACTCTGGTTACCAAGTCAAAGAAATCTATGAGATTAGTTTGACAGGACCTTCCTGTTGTAAACCCATGCTGTCTTAGATCCTGTGCTCTTTTGGATTTCAGATGTTGCACTATCCTTTCCTTAAGGAGTGCCTCCATAATCTTGTCCACTACTGAGGTAAGACTGACTGGTCAGCAGTTCCCTGCCTCCTCCCTGCTACCACTTGTGTGGAGTGGGATCAATCACATGAGCCCTTCTCCAGTCTTCTGGGACCTCTCCTGTGCTCAGAGACTCACTAAACAGTTCTGCTAATGGCTCTGCTAGTTCCACCCATAGCTCCATTAGTACCCTGGGATGTACGACATCAGGTCCTATTGCCTTGTCCACCCTGAGCTAAGTAAGCTCTTGTACGACCCCTTCTTTTGTGAAGGGACTTGTGTACACCCCCTCCCCCATGTCCATGGTGTTGAGCTATGGGCCCTGCCCTACCTTCTCCTGAGTAAATACTGAGAAGAAGTATCTATTTAGAATAGATGCTTTGCCTTGGTCCTCCTCCACACACTCCCCCTTTGATCTTAGCAATACCCCCTCTGGACTTTCTCCTTTGACTATTGTAGCTATAGAAAATCTTGTCCCCTTCTTTTACTGTTCGTGCTAGTGTTTCCTCGGATTGGGCCGTTGCCTGTCTTACTGCCTTCCCTGCTTCCCTTAGGAAAGTTTGGTATGCCTCCCTATCTTTGTCCCACTGTGTTCCCTTGTATTTCCTGAAGGCCAACCTTTTGGCTCTGATCTTTTCTGCTACTGTTTTTAAGAACCAAAGTGGTTTCCTCCTTCTTTTACTCTTGCTTTTCTCCCTAACACAATGGGATGTTGCTTCAAGTATTGCATCCTTAATGTCTTCCCACTTTGCCTGTACCCCCTCACCTGTATTTCTTCTTGCCAGGGCTAGCTTAACTCTGTTGGCCACCTTATCAAAGTCAACTCCTCTGAAGTCCCATATTTTTGCCTTGGAATGGGATGATTTAGTTCTAATGGCCAAATTGAACCATACCATGTAATGGTCACTTGCCCCCAGTTGATCTTCTACCTGGAGATCTGTGATCCTTCCCCTGTTAGTCAGTACTAAATCCAGGATAGCCCTGTCTCTTGTGGGTTGTTGTACCAATTGTTTGAGGCCCTCCCCTTGCAGGGAATATACTATGTGTCTAGTTCTGGTGGATGTTCCTACTGGTATTGACCAATTTGTTTCTGGCATGTTGAAGTCTCCCATTATCAGAACCCCTCCCTTTAGCTGTCATGTTTTGTATATCTTTTAACAGTAAAGTGTCTATGTCCTCCCCCTGGTCTGGAGGCCTGTAGACAACCCCAGTTCATATGGCTGTCCCATTTCCTGTTTCCAGGGTGACCCGCAGTTCTTCTGGCTCCTTATATGTATTCTGCATTTTTGTTGCTTTGATATTTTCATTGACATAAAGAGCCACTCCCCCCCCCTGCTTTTTGCACCTCGGTCTCTTCTGAACAGTACATAGCCGGGTACTGAAGTCTCCCAAGTGTGGTTACTGGTGAACCATGTCTCGCTAATGGCTACTATGTCTAGTTTAGCCTCTGTCATTGTTGCCTGCAGGTCTGGGATCTTGTTTCCCAGACTGCAGGCATTTGTGTACATGATTTTCCATTGTACAGATTTCTGTGCGTTAGTTGTGGGGTGAGGTCCGGCTTTTCCCCTGCGTGTCATATGGGGAGCTAGACCTTTTTCCTTACCTTGTGATGTAAATGCACTACAAACATGCTGAACTCCTGTTTAATCACTAGCTGAGGGGGGAGGGGTGTTCTTCCCGTTCGATGTATTGGGTGCTGCACCCCTCTCCCCATTTGCTAGTTTAAATATTCCTCAAAGACATCAAACTTCTGCCGCAAAGCACTGACTCCCTCCTTAATCAGATGCAGTCCATTGAATTTAAAGAACTTTTGCTCCCCAAACTGTTGCCAGTTACCTACAAATGTGTGTCCTTTTTCCTGGCACCAGCCCTTGAGTCACATGTTTAGCTCCCCTATCTCCTCTTCCCTGACCTTCCATCCATCTACCCCCCTCTCCCAGATCGGCAAGATCTCAGAGAAGTAGATGTCGGATGAAATGAATGACAGTTTGTCTCCCAGCATGGGCAGGAGTTCCTTGGTCTCCACAACTGACCAGCTGGCAAGATCATTAGTCCCTATGTGTACCAGGACATTGATGTTTTCTCCTGCTTCCTGCATGATTTTAGCAATGCAGTCAGTGTCTCTCCATGCTGCTGTACCTGGGAGACATCTGACCATTACCCCCGGCCGGAGGTAGGTATCAACTCCCCAAATCATGAAGTCTCCTATGATCAGAAGTGTTTTGGATTTTCTTTTTTGCTTTTTTTTGTTTTGGTCCCTGTTTTGGGTGTGTTTTGTAGTGCCAGCTCCTGTGCTGGAATTCAACTTACTTTATGATTGAACACATCCTTGAATAAAAGGTAGCTATCATTGAGTATATCATGAACAGTGATATTGGGCAGACCATTGTACTCTATTCTACTCATCGGTCTCTGCTGGGACAGTTGTGTCACATTCTGAAACCATTTATGAGTGCTACAAAAGAGATCAGTACAGAAAAGACATCCCTTAGCCAAGTTATTCCACTCATTCTATTTCTCAAAGAAAGTTGGAGAGAATGAGGAACAACTTAGATATGAACTAATCTCTAGTCAATAACATGCTTACCAGATTTATTTATTTATTTATTGTCTTGGAGAAACACCTTTGAGCTAGAAGCTCTTTTACATAGGTTCTACATCATAAACAGACACACGTTACAGGCATACAAGGTACAGTAAACTACAACAGTCAGTTATACAGGGTAAGTGCCAGCAAGTTAAGGACTTAGCAATGATGACAAATTATCAGCCATGACATGGAGCAATGAGTATCTCTTAGCAACATTACTAGACCCACGTTTCTGGAACAGACACCTTCCTGATGTGGTTTCTGAGGAAATGGAGGAGTTGAACTACAGGCAACTTTTCATTGATGCAGTAGATTTCATTAGGAGGATTGGAAGCAGTACTACAATGACACCACCTGAAATTCAAAAGACTGCTCAGATAAACAGTACAGAAGCAGGTCCCTGTATTCAGTGACTGAAGGTCGTACAAACACTGTACTGTGCTGAAGAAGTGGTGCTACCTTTATTTTGGAGCAATAGATAGCTGCTCATTTGGGAGGCTTTACTGTAGTAGTGCCGTTGTCCTGGCAACTACACAAAAAGGAAGTTGGGTAATGTAGTTCATCTGGGAGACCAGAAACTACAGTACAAGTCGCATTAAACTATTTCACCAATGAGTTGGTTTAGCATTGTTTTTTACAGTTGGTAATGCACTGGCAACTCATACTGCATTGTTTTTCAATCCTTAACCCGCTCAAAAGCAATGTTTGTAAAATATCTTTGCAATCCATTTGGAATGTATCTGCAGTCCAGTCACAATGCAATGAAAAGCTGCATTTTAACTCTTAAGAAACAGTTTATGCAGGGCTTTGTGCTGGATCTAGCAACACTTATGCAACTCAATCAGAAATACTAAAACAGCTTGTCAGAGGAACAGTTTAATGTGACTTGTACTGTACTACTTCAAAACTACGAGACTGTGCAATTCTTTTAACTTAGGCATATCTGTGAGGCAGAGTAGCCTGCTTTTAACCTGAGTGTGCATTTTTATCCATTTTAAATGTTTTGAAACTTGTCAGATTGTCTCTGAGAGTAAAGGGAGGTCACGTGACATATGAACCTTACTTTTGGATCACGACTGGTTAAATGTCGTCCATACAGCAAGTTGTGTGCACATGAGCACAGGCAGAGATGCACACAGAGACAAGTATATTAGCACATAGAAACATAGAAACATAGATTTTGACGGCAGATAAGGACCGCTTGGCCCACCCAGTCTGCCCATTTCCCTACCTAATGGATAAACTGCAGATCCTTGTTAACCAGCAGCCTACTTCTTCCTACCCCCACCCCCTAGAATTGCCTTATGACTGTCCCATGCATGCTTGAATTCCACCACTGTTTTTGACTCCACAACCTCCTCGGGAAGGCTGTTCCATGCATCCACAACCCTCTCTGTGAAAAAATACTTCCTTAAATTACCTCTGAGCGCCCCCTTCTATCTTCAAATTGTGCCCCCTTGTTCTTGCACACCTCTTTTTTTGAAAGATGCTACCCTCTTGGACTTTGTTGATTCCCTTGAGGTACTTGAAAGTTTCTATCATGTCCCCCTTTCCCTCCTTTCCTCGAAGCTATACATATTTAGCTCCTTAAGTCTCTCTATATATGTCTTCCGGTGCAGACCCTGCACCATTTGAGTTGCCCTCCTCTGGACAGCTTCCATCCTGTCTATGTCTTTGCGGAGATTGGGTCTCCAGAACTGCACGCAGTACTCCAGATGGGGTCTCACCAACTGTCTGTACAGAGGATAATAACTTCCTATTTTCTACTGGTGATGCCTCTCCCTATGCATCCCAGTATCCCCCAGCCCTCCTTGCTGCCCTCTCACATTGCTTGCCCACCTTTAGGTCATCTGATAGGACTACCCCAGGTCCCTTTCCATTTTTGTTGTTGTTAGTATCTCACCCCCCATTGTGTACTCTTCCCCTGGGTTTTTGTTTCCCAGGTGCATTACCTTGCACTTCTTAGCATTGAATCTAAGCCGCCATACATTTGACCATTCCTCGAACCTTGCCAAGTCCCTTCTCATCCTTTCCACCCCACCTTGTGCATCAACTCTGTTGCAGATCTTTGTGTCATCTGCAAAGAGACATACTTTTCCTTCCAGTCCCTCTGCAATGTCACTTATAAAGACATTGAAGAGGACCGATCTAATACTGAATCCTGCGGTACCCCACTAGTAACCCCCATTTCTTCAGAGTGGACTCCATTTACTATTACTCTCTGTGTCCTATTCTCCAGCCAATTCTTTACCCAGGCTGTCATCTTGGGACCCACTCCCAGGCTGGCTAACTTGTATATTAATCTTTTGTGTGGGACTGTGTCAAATGCCTTGCTAAAAGTCTAGGTAGGCCATGTCCACAGCCCCTCCCTGATCTACTACTTTGGTCACCCAGTCAAAGAAATCTATCAGATTTGTCTGGCATGACCTTCCGCTGTGAATCCATGCTACCTTGGGTCCTGTGCCCTCTGGCCTCTAGATACTCAACAATTCTTTCCTTCAGAAGTGATTCCATCATTTTCCCTACCACTGAGGTTAAACTAACAGGTCTGTAGTTTCCTGCTTCTGCCTTGCTCCCACTTTTGTGAAGGGGAATCATCTGCCCTCCTCCAGTCCTCGGGTACCACCCATCCTCCATGATTTGTTAAAGAGGGTAGTTAGTGGTGTCGCTAGTTCTACCCTTAGTTCTTTTAGAATTCTGGGATGAATCCCATCAGGCCCCATTGCTTTGTCCATCTTCAGTTTTAAGAGTTCTTTCAGAACCCTTTCTTCTGTAAATGGGCTGGTATCACTTCTGTATCCAGAGTGTTTCTGCTGTTTGTTTAGGTACCTCCCCTCTTCCTTTGTAAATACTGAGCAAAAATATTTGTTTAGTATCTCTGCCTTTCACAGTCACCCTCAGCCCCTCCCTCCCTTTATTAAGCCTCACTAACCCTCCTTGGTCTTCCTTCGCTCCCTGATGTACCTATAAAGGTTTATCCCCTTCTTAACTGAGTTGGCTATCTTTTCCTCGGTTTGGGCCTTTGCTGTTTTGACTGCCTTCCCAGCATCCTTTGCTTTAACTGATACAGTTCTCTGTCCTGCTCCTTCTGTGATTCCT
The DNA here is from genome assembly GCA_016271365.2 of Neoceratodus forsteri. NCBI lineage: Eukaryota > Metazoa > Chordata > Ceratodontiformes > Ceratodontidae > Neoceratodus > Neoceratodus forsteri. Next base: position 1,202,853,927 of record CM057449.1, read on the forward strand.
TGTACTTCCTGAATGCTTTCTTTTCTCTTGAACCTTCCTGCCACTTCCTTTGAGAACCACAGTGGTTTCTTACATCGTTTGTTTTGTTTATTTGCTTCACACAAAGGCTCGTTACTTCTGTGATGGCAGTTTTATTATTCCCATTGTTCTTCCACCCTCCTTCCTGCCCATTTGCTAGTGCATTCCTTAGGCACTCACCCATTTTGGCAAAGTCAGCCCTCCTAAAGTCCAGTACTTTTGCCTTTGTATGGCTTGACTCTATTGCTGTGTTTATTGTGAAACATATTGTTCGATGGTCGCTAGTTCCCAGATGGCTACCCACTTCTACATCTGTGATCCTCTCTTCATCTCCATTTGAGAGAACCAGGTCTAAGATTGCTCCTTCTCGAGTGGGCTCCAATACTAGTTGTCTAAGGCATGCCCCCTGTAGGGCATTTAGAATAACCCCACTCTTGGAAGTGGCTGCTGCAACTGCACTCCAGTTAACATCTGGCATATTCAGATCATCCATCAGCAATATCTCCCCTTTTTCTGCCATTCTAAGTATTCTTTCTATCATTTCCTTGTCCATTTCCTCCCCCTCTGGTATGTCCTGCATAACTGGTGGAACTACAGGAGATATACTAAAGGAAGGGATAGAATACTGCTGCAATAAACAACAAGCATTTGTCAATGCTAAATGTTTCTTGCATGGTTTATATGGCAGGTGTGTACTGTGTTAGTTCAACTTCTGGTGGGAGGAAAAGCCTGCCTGAACTATGTTTTGACAAGCTGTCCTATTTTGGACAGCAGTTGAATACAGAAGCTCAGATAAAAAGAAGGCTATGTTGAAAATGTGGGGTGCATCGTCAGCCCGGTGGTGCTGAGGGTTGACGCGCTGGACGACACACCTCATGCCATGCTGACGACCCATGCTCAGAAGCAAGCACAGGCTGCTGGGGGTCAGCAGGGGAGGAGAAGGATCAAATGTCCCAGGGACAGCTCTCCTTTTCCGGGGAGAGGGGTGACCAGTTGTCATTGTATGCCTGGCCCCTAACGGTGGCTGGGGGCTGGCACACTGATGCTGCAGACATTGGGACAGAGGTGGGGCAGATGCCTGATAAGGTGAACGCATGGGAGCATACACGGCACCATTGCCAGCATCCTTGTACACTATGCCCCAGAAGGGGAGAAACCAGGAGGAATAAAGCTCATGGTGGATCATGGAGGGAGCTTGCAGGTCCTACCCCTGAATAGTCAGGGCACCAACCACTGTACTGGATCCATTTTTGGTGGAGGTGTGCCCCCCTGCTGACCCCACTGGGAGGGTAAGCCTTGGGGGTAGCTGGTCAGCATCAGCTGGTGGACGTCGTAGGGGGCAGGCTGGAGCTCCTTCCAGATAGAGAGGGCTGTGGAGCAGGAGTACAAATAATTAAAAACAAATGTGGGGTGCAAATATTTAAGATTTCCCCAGTTAATAGCATGCATACTGAAACTGCAACAAGTGACCATAACATGGCCATTTTCTCATATTTTGTTTTTTTTATACTTTTTATTTATAGCATTTAGTACATAAGCATACCTAATACTCAGTTCCTGAACAGGTATATAGATTACAGAGTCAGACATACATTACTTAGGATGAAGACTATCCACTCGGTTGGTACAGCATAAGGGGTATCAACTATCATACATTTATAGTAAGCATCACATCCATTTCAGGAGCTATAATGCAGTCAATGCTCTAATTAGTCTGATTAGAAATGGCAAAACTCAACATGTTAAAGCGACCAGAAAAAGGTCTTGTGATAGATTTGGCAATCATGGTATAACAGAGAGATCTCCATTCTAGAGCTCTCCCTAAAGTACAGAAAATGCAAATGGTGCTGCCTTCAGTGGCCCGGGAAAATAGCCCACTAAGGAGTAAGACAGAAGAAATATGTTTGATGCCTAGAGAAGATATATTTCACTCGCACCAAGACCAGCTCGTGCCTTAAGTTTATACAGTAGTGGCACCAAGTTAAGGAAGATCACGTTTCCAGAGATCCCAGGAACAACTGCACTGCAGCATATGGTAAGCTGCAAGAAGGCAGAATGCACCTCTTACCCCACCTTATTCAGAGTACACTGTTATGCAACAATTAGAATGTAACTTGTTTAAATACTATTAACTTGTAGAGCAAATATCGCAACAGCTAAATACTGACAAAGAGGAGTATCTAATCAAGTGAAAAACAAGTTTCAGAAAGTCCCAACTCAATGGAGTCATTATTATTAGAGGTCGAATCCTTCAAACAAAGATTTGAGAAAGTCTCAATAGTTGACACCTTAGGGAACATATATATAGCAACCATAGTGAGTAAACTCACTTAACTAAAAAGTACAGACTATATAATATTTTAACATGGCTCACAGTCTCAAATGCTCTCAGTCCCCTTCAAATTCTTCTCCCTCCGAGGAGCGCTCTTCCTGCTGCCATTCAGGAATTATTCTTTCTATGCAGACCCCAGCCTCCTTCAGGTCAGTAAAGCGGTATTGTCGACTATCGACAGTGAAGCAAAGTTGAGCAGGAAAGGAGCGAGTGTTCGGAGACGATGCTTCACTCCATCAAATGCCTTCCCTGTCATGCGGGCAGCATAAGACACATCTGGAAAGGAATAAAATGCAGGCCTCATCGACATGGATCGGGCCCCCATTTCTTAGGGACCCCAACAACAGGTCTCATTCTCCTGGGGAGCACAGTGTAAGTAAGACAGTAAGGGGATTAGTAAGTCCACTCGAGGGTCTCCTAGGTGTAATTCAGTATGCTTTAATTATTTTGAAAGCCAATGGATCAGTCAAATCCTCAAGCCAGGATTGCAGATAGTTAAGTAGGGAATCACCTTCAGACTCCTCAGGAAGACCGAGAACCCGGACATTGGTGGCTCGTACTGAATTTTCAAGCTGTTCCACACGGCTTCTCAGGGTTGCCTGTTCTTTTAAAGATGTAGCCATGGCGGCCAGAGCCTTTCTTTCAGTAGCTTCCACTGACTTTGTGGTTTCCCCATAGCGTCATGTCTGTGCTCCATTGCAAGAAATTTTTTGGAGAAACTATCCAGCTTTTGGTCCATTTGTTGGATCGTTTTAGTAAAAGCCTGCACCATGATTTATAGAGTTGCTAGGGTAGCCCCAATAGAATCAGAGCTTGAGGATTGAGTTAAGCCTGGTGGTTGATCTGGCGGTTTGGCATTGGAGGAGCGTGGCAAAAAGAAATGCTGTTTTGTTGTTTTTGTATGCCCCATTTTCGGATTGAGATTCAGTGCCCCAAGTACAGTATCTCCTTTTCTGTCAATATTCAGCAAGTAGTGGTTGTTCTAGGCTCAGAATTATATCTTTGTTAAGGATTATAAAGCTCAAGATAGGGAGCTCCAGAAAATTGCTGCTGCTAGCTGGGCTGCAAGCTCCATCCCCCCACCATTTTTTCATATTTTGACCCTAAATGTTGAACACAGTCTTCTTATTACCCCACCTCATGAACCCTGTAGGTGAAATTTTTCAAATCCATGGGAAAACAGTATTCCATGCCAAAGGTACGAAAACACATTGTGGGCAGGATGTGAAAAATGACAGCTGTACTGGTCATGAGGTGGTGTGATAAAAAGGCTATATTGAAAATTTGGAGTGAAAATATTGAAAATGACTAAAGTTACATGCGTGTGTAGAAAATTTTGAATGACCGAGTGTAACTAGACATTTTTTGGAGTTGTTTCACCAAGTTTTCAACATGTCCATTTTGGGACCCCACCTCATGAAGAGTGCCACTGTCATTTCATTCACTTATCCCGAGAGGTGATTTCGTAGCGCGACCACATCATTTTGCTCCACAGGTACGAAAACACATTTTAGGCAGGATGTGAAAAATGACAGCTGTACTGTTCATAAAGAGGTGTGAAAAACAGCAATTTTGAAAATCTGGAGTGAAAATAATAAAAATTGGCAAAGTTAGGTGCATGTGTAGAAACTGCACAACACACCCTCATAACGCAGTCATTTTTTGGAATTTTTTCACCAGATTTGCAACATGGGGTTCTTGGAACCCCACCTCATGAACAGTGGCACTGTCATTTTGTTACTCAGTCCCAAAAGGTGATTCTGTGCAGTAACCTCAAAATCATCTTTCAGGACTGAGTAATGAAACGACAGTGACAATGTTCATGAAGTGGGGTCCCAAGAACCCCATGTTGAAAATGTTGGGCCAAAATTCCTAAAAATGGTTGCAATATCAACCTAAGATGAAAACCCCATTGACTGCCATTGTATGGCAGTTACTTTTGATTATTCAGTTTGCCGGTCAGCTTTGAAGAGTGCAGACGTGTCCTGGTCCTCAGAAGATGACAGCACCAACCTCTGGAGGTAAGTGTGGGTAAAGGGGGGGGGTGGAGGGAGGTGGGTGCTCATTGGGAGGGTAGGATGGAGGAGGGGGGACTGGGGAGACAATGAGGGACCGTTTTCTTTTTTACAGGTTAAAAAAAGAGAGATCAGGGGACGGTTTTCTTTATTTAGAGGTACAAAAAAATTAAATAATTGGGCACACTGGGGTGGGCTCCTAGTATGCCACATGAGTTGGGGGGTTACATGATGATGGCATGGGGATTGGGCACTCTGATGCTGGCAAGAGAATGGAGGGTGTGGGATGGACTGCAGCAGTGGGAGGAAGCGGGAGGGTTTGATTACATGCCTGGGGCTGGGATGGGAGCAGGGAGGACAGCAGCAGTAGGAAGAAGCGGGAGGGTTTGATTAGATGCCTGGGGCTGGGACGGGAGCAGGGAGGACAGCAGCAGTAGGAGGCAGTGGGAGAGATTAATGAAAGCTGCTGGCCCAGGGCCACTCGGGGAATGAAGGTGTGTGCTGGGTGGACTGCAGCAGTGGGGGGTGGGGAGCAGGAGGGTCTGCAGACTTGCAATGATGGCTATGCAAATGAGAGAAATGAAGCACACTGTCTCATTGGTGCGGTTCATTTCTCTCAAGTGTGAGCCGGCTCCCCTCTGTGAAATTCTGACAGCCATCATACTCGGTTTCAGTGGTCATTGGTGTGTCAGGGTTGTGCCCACTGTCCAGTGCTCTGCATTGGACTCATCCCTGACACACCTCTCAAATGCCATACTGTTCCAAGGTGTTTCTTGCGCAAGCATAAGGAAACACAAATTATTTCAATAACTGGTTCAATTTTTAAGTGAAAGTTTTCACTACTGAAACAACAATATTGAGGTACATCTCTAGTACTAGACTACAGCTGTAAGATACTTGCATATGTTGACATTTCATTGGGGGAACTAAGGTATTTACAGTTCATCACACCTCTGAAGTTGTACTTGGGATACACGTTGAAGTAGCTGGTTAGAAACACCAGAGTCCAATTTCAAAAGCACCAGTTACTAGATCATAAAATCAGTAAGCGCTACTCTATTCTAGTTAGTCAGGGGCCATACTATATCATAGCAACAGACAAGGATCTAAATGTTGTCACATTATCCACAGGGGAAATGGGGGTTAAATGTTCAAAATGCAACATGCATAGTATGAAACCTGATTCACTATTTGAAGTGTATATATGCAAGCTTTGCAAAGAAATAGAAGATCTACATAAAAGACTAATAGAAAAGGAAAACAAAATTGATGACTTAAAAAAAGCTGTTGGAAAATAGTCAATTTAATAGCACAGTAGTGCAATTCAGAAAGAGGGACAGAGTACAAAAAGGCAAAGAGTACAGAATTACAAAGATACTGATGACTGGTGTGTTGTGGAGGGATGCAAAAAGAAGAAAAAAGGAAGGAGAGCAATAACAGTAAACTTTGAGACAGAAAATCATTACACCCCCCTATTAAACTTGCTAGAGGATTTTGAAACCCACTCACAAGATTTATTAGAACTAGCAGGGAGTAACCTTATGAAAACAGAAGGGATACAATAGATAATCCAACAATTAACAAAATAAATGAGCAGGAAGTGAGCTGTGAAACAATGAACCCTAAAGACACACAAGAACAAGCCGGCCCATTGGCGCAGTGGTTGGATTACCGCTTGCGACGCCAGCGACCCAGGTTCGGGAGCAGACTCGGATCACTGGAGGGCCAGCCAGGTGAGAGAGCCTTGAGCATCCCACAACAGCTCTCCCTCTCCGGGGGGAAGGGGGGGGCCAATGCCCATGACTTGTCTGGCCCCGAGTGGAGGCTCGGGGCACTACAAGCCCCACTGGGGAAGGGCAGCCAAGAGTACGCGGTGGATGTTGGCACATTGTGTCATGGCATCAAGGGATACACGGCATATGGGGAGAAAACTGGTGGAAATGCCTGCCAGCGCCAGGAAGATGGGCTGCCTGGAGTGTGCTTCTGATGTGCCCCTGCTCACCCAGCCACCTCCGGACCAACGAGAAGTGAGTAGCTTGGGGTGTTGGGGCCCCACCTCATCCCCACTTGAGGGGGGTAAAACTGAAGCTTCATGGGGCCAGGAGGTAGGTGTGGGTAGGGTGGGAGGCAGGAGGATGACTCCTTAGTAGCCTCAAAGGGTCGGGGCTGGCAGGACATGGGGAGTACAACTTGCAATTTAAAAAAAAACAAAACAAGACACACAAGAACTGCAAATCTTTTTACTGGGTGACTCCACAACTAAATATGCAGACAGGTACTCTATTAAAGATAATAAAGAAAATGCTACATCCTGTAGTTATGGAGGGGCTAAAATTAGTGACATTACAAGGATGCTCCCAAATATTCTCACAAACTCAACCCACCCAAGAACAATATTAATACATGTGGGTACAAATAACTTGGGGAAACATGGCACTGATTACACAATTAAGGCATTTCAGCAGTTACACAGGGTGGGATATTCAAAATGGTTGCGCCATGCACAATAGGGTTGTGCCTGCGCAAGTCCGAAATTGCACCATTCTGCGATATTCAGCAGGAGGTAGTTGCGCCACTGAAAACATGCTGAGCAACAGCGCAATGCAAATGAATGCATGCTGAACTGGAGGGGGAGGAACCATTCATAAACTGCACAGCCCGATATTCAGCCAGGCTGTGCAGAGTTGTCAGGCGCAACCCCAACCTGTGCCTGCACAACTTTGAGCCAAAAAAAGAGAGTAAGCGAGGCCACCCACAGGTGAGCTGCCGCATTGCAGGCGCAACACAGCAGCTGCCACCTGTGGCTGGCCCTCAACCTCTCCTGTGCCCCCCTGCAGCCCGATCGCGGGCAAAAGCGAAAAATACCCCCTCCCGACTGGCCCGATCGCAGGCATAGCTTAAATCACTCTCCCCACCAGCCCGATCATGGGCAGCAAAGTGTTCCCAGAACATATCCCTGGTGGTCCAGTGGACCGATAAGCCCGATCGCGGGATGCATTATGTTGTGACACCCCCCACCCCAAGACCTTATCCCTGGTGATCTAGTATCCCCCCACCCCACCCACCCACGAGCCCCACCACCCCGCTCCCCCTCAGCAGCGCGGGGCTGGCAGCATCCCACCCGCCTGCCGCCCGCCGCCCGCCGACTGACTGCCCGGTAGGGCTGCATGCCCATTGGTGCAGAGCAAGAGCCAATGGATGTGCAGCCCATACCATTCAAGGCAGTCCAGATTTGGCACGGAACAGAACTGGATCTGGTGTTCGGGTGGGGCCTGGGGTATACCCCACTGAGACTGCCAGGGGAGCAAGTCCTGATTGAAGATGGTCAGTGCTGGCTGGTAGACATCAGGGGATGGGGCTGGACTCCCTCCTGAATGTGGGCTGCCAGAGAGGGGTGTAAAAAGAGTAACAAAAAAAAAAGTCACACAAACAGATGTAAAATTACAAAAAATAGACATCACTAAATTAGCGGGTCCTGATAAGGTTCATGCCTGGCTAATTAAGGAGGTCAGTAACTGGCTGGTAGATCTACTTGTAAAGCTCTATTTCATGTCACTGGTGTCTGGGGAAGTTCCAGAGGATTGCAAACTGCAGCTGTGGTTCCTATATTTAAAAAGGGAGATAAAGGCGAAGTGTCCAATTACAGGCCGATAAGCCTGACTTCAATATTAGGTAAGAACTTGGAAACCATCATTAAGGAAAAATTGGAATTAGATATTATTCGGAACACTATACATGATGATATGTAACATGGATTTAAAAAGCATAGATCGTGTTTAATCAACATGCTGGTTTTCTATGAGAAAGTTAGGATAAAAGGTGTATTATCTGAGCTGGGAAGAGTGACAAGCGGAGTGCCTCAATGGTCGGCCCTGGGGCCTGCCTTTCTTACACTATTTATTATTGATATGAACAGTAGTATTAACAGCTGGTTACAAAAATTTGCTGATGATTCAAAACTGGGAGCTGAAGTAAATAATATGGATCAGGTGAATAACCTCAGAAGGGATTTAAAAACTCTGGAAGACTAGACTCATGCGAATAGTATGAGCTTTAATTTAGAAACGTGTGTGGTAATGCACCTGTGTGCTAGCAATAAAAACCCATATGAACTAAATGGCCAACGGTTAAAAGCAGTTGAGTGTGAGAGGGACTTAGGGATTCTAATCAATAATAACCTAAGCTTCAGCCCACAGTGTAATGAAGCACTCAAAAAATGTAATAAATCCTAGGATGCATCAGAAGGGTATTCATATCCAGACATATAAGTTACACTATCCCTCTGTTCAGAGCCTATGTGAGACCCCAGTTAGATTACTGTACACCACTGTGGAGTCCCTTTCTGAAAAAGGATATAGATAACTTGGAGAGGGTCTAGTGCAGGGCCACCAAAATGATCCATGGACTTAATGAAATGCAGTATGAATCCAGACTTTAACTACTGGGCCTGTATCCGTTAGAAGTGAGGTGTTATTAGAGGTGACATCCTTGAGATCTTTAAAATAATTAGAGATAATCAATTAAGGAGTAGCCTGGGACTAGAACTAAATAACAGAAATGCCAACTTGAGAAGTCATCAGTACCAACTGAAATTGACATTCCTCAAAAGGAGCTCTAGAAGATACTTTTTTACATAATTCTAATCTTGAAGATGACAATGACAGCAGTACCTGTGCTACATCTGTGGATTAAGTGACACATCAATTTTCAGTTTTCAGACTGGACTGATTAAAAGTAGAGATCAGGGACTTGTCTGCCTTTAGATCACATTATCATCATCCTGGGGGTGGGTGGGAGGTGCAGCCAGTGCAACACATGATTGTACTGGTAGCAACTTTGGCAGACATGTCCCTGATCTCACACACAGTTGCTTTCTTATTCTGAAGAGATCATTTACCTAAATGCACCTAAGAATAATTTTTAGAACCATATTGATACATGCTGCTAGTTCTGTTTTTTCCCCTGATAGTAGTAGTAGTAGTAGCAGTGGTGAATTGGTCATTTTGGACTGCCTGGTGCTCTTCTTTCACATTGCTTCGTGTTGCATTCCATATTGAGAGCCATTGCTAAACATAATTGGTGACATACAAACACACTGTCCCAAAAGTCAGACTCAGGAGACTCATTTTAAAAATAGAGATCTGGGACTTGCCTGCCATTGGAGCAAATCACTGTCATCCTGGGGGTGGGTGGGAGGTGCAGCCAGTACATGATGTGATTGTACTGGTAGCAACTGTAGCAGACAAGTCCCTGTTCTCACACACACAGTCGCTTTCTCGTCCTAAGAAGATCATTTAGCTAAATGTGTATAATAACCACATTGATAAATGCTGCTAGCTCTGTTTTCTTTCCCCTGGTAGTAGTGTTAGTAACCAGTAAGAGTGGCGAATTGATTACTTTTGGACTGCCTGGTGCTCTTCTCTCATGTTGCTTTGCTTTGCATTCCATACCGAGAGAGAGCCTTTACTGGTAAACAAAAAAACATGTGGTGCCTATAACTGAGAAAGAAAATTAATAAACTACCTATACAAAATACAATTAAACTCTCTATCCCCTTCTAAAAATCAGACTCGGGAGGAGACTATTTACAAACTAGAGATCTGGTCTGGGACTTGCTCATTATCACAATCGCTTTCTCATTCTTTTCTAAGCAGTCATTTTCGGTAAATGTGCCTTAACCATATTGATCTCAGTGCTGGCAGACTACTTCTGTTTTTCTCCTGATTGTAGTAGATAGGGGTAGTAGCAGTCTTGAAGTGGTAGCTGGCCGACTGTCTCTCTCTCTCTCTCTCTCTCTCTCTGACTGGCTGCCCTCTGCTCTGGCCTGGTTCTGTTTTTGTTTTCCTGGCTTCTTCTTCTTCATCACTTAACTAACAGACATTCACACTGGTGCCTGTACCTGCTGAGAAATAGAAATCACAACTGTTAATAACTTATACACTGTATTAGAATTACTTTTTTAAATGTGATAAACAGAAGAGTGATTAGAGAGAGTTCTGGGAGTTGCCTGCCTTTTGACAACGCAATCCCACAGACAGTGTGTGGTGGGTGAGCTGTCAGAGTTTAATGGTTCACATTGGTGCTTTAACTGCTATGCTATAAGGGCTGGTCAGAGTTCTAGGACATGCCTGCCTTTGGACAAAATCATCATCATCTTAGAGGTCAGTGCCAGTTGTGTTGTTCAGCACATACATATTACAGCACTGGCACTTCCAGTACACTCATCCGCAGTCACATTGTTCACTCCTTCTCATCCCATTTCACTAATCTTTCTGTTTATTACTATTAAACAGTGGCTTAATTGCTATTTTTTCCTACAGATATGTTGATTAAAAGCAGTTTAAAATGATTTTAACATACAGTTACCATAAAACAATAATGGTTATAAGAGGTTTGGATAAGGTTCAGATAAGCATCCGAACCTTTATTTGCATATCAGAACCTTTTAGAACCTTAGAACCTTTTGAGGTTCTCCCATCCCTACATTGAATGTCATTGAAATAACCAGCTTTTGTAGAAAATCCTGTATGCTTTATTACTCGTGACCCAAGCTGGAGTGCCATTAAGTGTACTGTTATTTGAATTATTTATTTACTTTTTTGTAGAAAGGTTTTTCTCCCAGGCTATGTTTTCTCCAGGGATATGCCCTGATCCCAGGGATAGACACTGTTCTGGCTGATTGACTCTCGGCTCCCCCAGGTTCAATGCCACCCCAGCCTCCCCCATGTCTTCCACCTTGTGGCAGGGGCTCCAGGGGAAAGCTGCCCCTCCCCCCGAGGCAGCCTACTATGTGAGCTAGAATCCAGATTCAGGCAGACATAGGACCCAGGGGAATACAGGAACCTAGAGATTACCTAAACACTTCAGTACTGTATTCAGTCACTTATGAAGTTTTTGCACCGATGGCACCTTGACATGCACGTTTTTGGTGAACTGCTCTGACATAGTGCCATAAATACCTACAAAAGAATTGAGATTTTGTCTTGAACCTTCTGTATACAGTGCCTGGTAACTGGAGGGACTGGTCATATGAAGGGTACATGGGTTACTTATCTCCTTGTATTTTACCACCCACCTGACTCATCTTGGTATAGCATAGCCCCTTCAAGCCTTACTGTACATTGTGATGTACTGCCTAGAGAGCAAGCTTCTCTGGCTCACCGCAGGGGTTACTGTGACACTATGCACAGCACCATCTCTTCCTGACCACAACTCACTGACAAACGGCAACTGCTAAAGTCTGGCCTGCCTCCTGATGTGTCGACCAGGGCTTCCTCTCAAACTCTTGTCACCTGTCTGCTGGGACATCAAGGCAGCCATTATTTGAATTATTTAACTATGAAATCCTGCATACGTAGTTCTGTATATCTTAGCCCCAGTCTGAGTGAAAATGGGACCCTATGAACTAGCCCACCTCCTGGTCAAAAATAAATATAATGTTTTCAGCTCTTACAATTCACAATAAATTACATTTTTTTTAATTTCAGTCTTCTTTTCCATGGTTTATAAAAATCTTTGTAGCTTAAGTAATGTGTTTAAAAAGGATAGTTACTTAGGTAAATACCTGCTGCAAACATTAGCCTTATAAAGACTGCTGTATGAACTGTATTAGGAATGAATTCCTTCACTGAACTCTTACAGGGCATAGAAGTTGCAGCACCAATTCTTGTCTTCATGGAAGAGAATTGCAATAGTGTGATTGATAAGCTAGACCTGGACAGACAGTGAACTTCCACAAGTAAGAATAAACCAAACAAAACTGAGCAAACTCTCCAAGAAGATAAATATCTGGAGTGGCATGCACTCACTCTAATGCAATATTATTAGAGCAAGAGAATTCCCAGAGTAATACACATTCTGTTGGAGCCCAAGTTAGGTTTTGAAAGGTGGAACAGAATATGAACTAAAGTCTCATTTTATGTCATTATTAGTTTAATAGAAAGTCTCACAGGAAAGCACACTCAGACAACCTAAACAAAAACCCATCTGCAAACAGCTTTAGTACACCACCAGAAAATCAAGCATTTGTCAATGCTGAATGTTGTCTCACTGGCATTGGCACTGGTAGTGCGGGAGTTAGAGATGCATAATAGGAATGGCAGTAAAGTATGGAACTGACGCCAACCTCACCCTGCAGAGACTGACAGGCGTTGGGGTGTGCCTTTGGGGTGTTAGCTATAACGCTCATGCCATTTTGCCTCACACTACCCTGTAGACACTGACAAGTGTCATGGTATGCTTTGGGGTCTTTGGGCCTTATACTTACCCCATTCCATAAGGAAATACACTGAGACGGGTGTAATATAGGAGAATGGGATAAACTTTAGGGCTGAACACTCCAAGGCACACCTCGATGCCTGTCACTGGCTGCAGGAGGGGGTGGGGGTGGAATGGCGTGAACATAACAGCCAATGATCCCAAGTCACACCTCTGATGCCTGTCAGTCTCTACAGGGTGGGGTGTTACAGTTGAAAACCCTAATGTTGTAGTTGTTTGTTGGTATTTTCACTCCAAATTTTCAACATAGGCTTTTTGTGACCCCACCTCAAGAAGAGTGGCACAATCAGTTTTGTTAGCTGAAAGGTGGCTTTGCACAGTGGATATGCCATTTGGAGATACAGGGACGAAAACACATTTTGGGCAAGATGTGAAAAATAACAACTGTATTGCTCATGAGGAGGTGTAAAAAAATGGCAACATTGAAAATCAGGAGTGAAAATATGAAAAATTGGTGATGTCATAAGCATGCATAGAAACTGCGCAACACACGTCCGTAACCCAATTATTTTTGGGATTTTTGTAACCACATTTTCAACATAGGCATTTTGGGACCTTCCCTCATGAACAGTGGTGCTGCAATTTTGTTAAGTTGTCCCAAAAGTTGACTTCCCACAGCGACCACGCCATTGTGCGCCATAGGTGCGGAAACACATTTTGGGCAGGCTGTGAAAAATGAAAGCTATACTGTTCATAAGGAGGTGTGAAAAATTACCAGTGCTGAAAATCTGGCATGAAAATATTGCAAATTTGCGAAGTTACAAGGATGTGTGGAAACTGCGCAATGCATGCTTGTAACACAGTCAGTTTATAGACGTTTATCAACACATTTTCAACATAGGCATTTTAGGACCTCTGTTCATGAACAATGTCACCGTCATTTTCTCAAACTGTCCCGAACACTGATTTCACACAGCAACCACGCTATTCTGCGCCAGACATGTGAAAACACATTTCAGCCAGGATATGTAAAATGACAGCTGTACTGTTCATACGGAGGTGTGGAAAGATGCCAATTTTGAAAATCTGGAGTGGAAATATTACAAATTCATGAAGTTACAAGCGTGCGTGGAAACTGCGCAACGCACGCTTGTAAAGTAGCCATTTGTTAGATTTTTTTTCACCAAATTTACAACATAGGCTTTTTGAGAGCCCCTCTCATGAACAGTGGCACTGTCATTTCACTAATCAGTCCCGAAAGGTGATTCTGTGCAGTGACTGCGAAATCACTTTTCAGGACCGAATAACGCCATGACTGCATTCATGAGGAGGGGTCCCAATAAACCCATGTTGAAAATTTGGTACCAAAATTCCCCAAAATGCCAGAGATATGCACCAAAGTTAAAAAAAAAAGAACGTATTTATGCCATTATACAGCTTACCAGCATTTCTTCAGTTCGTGGTCGGCTTTGAAGAGTGCAGACGTGTTGCCGGTCCACCGAAGATCGCCGCTACTGCGGCTCTGGAGGTAAGTATGGGATGAGGGGGGTGGGGAGGCAGGGTCCACAGAGGGTGGCGTGGGCTGGGGAGGCCACGGAGGTTGACAAGGACCGTTTTCTGCTTTACAGGTTTAAAAAAAAAAAACACCTTGCGGGATGGTTTTCTTTTACGGGCATTTGGCACACTGGGGTGGGCTCCCAGCATGCCATCTGAGTGTTTTTTTTGGGGGGGTTCTGTAGCCTACAGGGGTTTGGGCACCCCCATCAGCAAACAACAAATGAGGGGGGACATTATGCTGACAGGGAGTGGGCTCCCCCTTCGGCAAATTAAACTGGGAAGGGCGGACATGCTGCTGAGGGTGGGATTGGGCATCCCCTCGGCACATGCTTGAAATGGGAGGGTGCATTATGCTGATGGGGAGTGGGCTCCCCTGTTGGCAAATGATGTGGGTTGGGGCATGCCGACAGGGGGATTGAGCACCCCTGAAGTCGGCTGTCCATGCAGTGGCAGTCAGTGCCACCATGTTAATTGAAGGGCATGTTTTGGTGCCGCTGCATGACGAACTTGCCTGTCATTGCAGTGGACTTTTTCCTAGATGTGCTTGCCACATTATGTATTCCTGGTGCGGTGCCTGCATGCTGGCTTATTGGGGAATGAGGGACGCACCTACTGATGCGTGCCCTGCATTCACCAAACAGTGGTTGCGCCTCCAAATCTGCTACTAATGCAATATGTTGGTTGCGCAAGCGTGAGCTAACATAAAAACGGCACAGTTACCCTGAGTCTATATGTGTCTTCCTCAAAAAGTGGAGTTTCAGAACTTGTCACATGGTATTTATACAGGCTTCTTAAAGGCATGCCACCAAATACATCTTTAAAGAGCAACTCTCTATTATAATAACAAAGTTAAAAAACACTAGATGTACACCAATTATGCTATAACTTTATTGTTTTCTAGTTATCTTTTTTTATTTTCCCCTGCTGTTGGGCTATTAAATATTGTAGATAATCCAGAAATATTTCACTGAATCTTTCAAACTATATCTGACTCTGCCCTGCTAACCACATTATTGTTGTTGGTGACATCACAGTTGGTCATCATAGTGAGCACTGTGATGCCATGAACAAAGGCACTGTGAGGTTAACAGGGGAGAGGCAAATGATTTCAAATGTTTTCTATACAGACATTTTAGACGGACTACCAAGATGTGCTGTAAATCTTGGAAAGGAACATAGAAAATAAAAAAAATGTTCTCTAGTATATTGTGACAGCTGAAACATCTTATTTATAAAAACAGAGTTGCTCTTTAAGTACATCCATGATTGTTAAATGTTAACAATGATAAAATGTCAGTAAATTATAAATCCAAGCCCAACACTGAAAATAAATAACAAATCCCACTTGATTATTTTATTGAAAACCTGTGAACTTGAAAATACAAAAAAGAATGGTAAAATAAAAAAGTAAAAAATAAAACTGCAACTTATCTAAACACTTTTGCAGAATATATCTCCATAAAACCTTGTAGATACCAATATTATATAGACTAATGTCAAACTGGTTAAACCATACAGAAGAAAAATCACAGAATTAAGAATATAATGTCCTATTGTACAATGGCTGTATATTTATTTGTATGAAGAGTTCTAACTGTAATCAGAATTGTTACTCAGTGCGCTATATTTTACTGCAGTGTATATTGAAGTTCTTCAATAAACTTGAAGTTACAAATAAAGGATATAATAAATACAATAAAAAACAGAAAAAGAAGAAAGGAAAAAAGACACATATAAGTCACTGTGAGATGAGGGGATAGAAATCAAAATCTTCTCAGACAAGAGATGTGGAAGAACTAGAACTTGGAACTTTACACCACAAAAGAAGCATTAATGACAAAGAGGATTGGTTGGTGTTTTTAATCCCATTACTGGGGACTGTTTTGTTTCTTAAATGTAACAGCTAAATATGGCTAATTGGTGATTCGCTCTGTGGATATTGATATACTGTACAATATTTACCGATTAGTGGTTATAAACCACTGCCAGCGAGTGCCCAACAGCTCCATAAACCACATATGTGGTTTATGGAGCTCCATAAACTACAGGCAGAACAGTACCGCAGCATCACCAGAAAAACTGCCGAACAAGCTGTCCTCACACTGGACATTCACAAGTGCTACACAGTTGGTCACTCAACGTGAGACAAGCATGTCAGCAGCAACAGTTACCCTCGCAAAGTGACAAAAAAGATGATTTAAACCAAAAAACACCAAAAACCAGTAAATATAAAAAATAAAACACGGAGAAGTGTGGTCCTCTGTGGATTTTATGCACTCCCTCGGTGTGTGATGCCCAAATAAACACCTTGGGCTTTGTCCTCTGGGTTTATGGGGTGTCACATATCTTGGGGGTGCATAAAATCCCCATAAACCACACTTCTCCATGCATCATTATATACAGCATGTATGTTCCTCTTGCTGAATCCTCGCTTCATATTCTATTGTATGTATGTATGTATGACTCTTATTGATCCAGGAAGGAAACTGTGAGCTTGGTCACTGTGTAATATTCCCACTGCCAGCTTGCAGTCTCTACCACTGTCACTGCCCTAGATACATACCCTAAAGTGGGGGAGCACACTACTTCACATGCTTACGTGTCAACCTCCCTGGATCACATCATCATCATTTCTCTTTTTTTTTTACTTTTGTTTGTGCCTTCTTCCATCACCACAGCCAGCCTTCCTTTTCAAGTCCCATAAGGCATTCTACATCTCTGCTTGACCCCAGATGCCAGTGGCCCACACCCCCATATTGCTGCAGTTTACCCCCTGGGCAGGGAAGAATAGAGCCCGCTCATTACCCTCCTAATGCTAGCCATGTTGGGTTAGTGACTGCGGGTCCTGGGTCAGGTCCATGCTAAGGCTCCAGAGGCTCATTATCTGGCCTGGCTGTGGGACCAGTTTCCATTTTTCCATACATTCTTCCAAACATCAGCCCACAAAGAGCTCATGGAAGCATGGGAATGCGAAGGCATGTCCAAACTTCTCTGGAGCCTATTCAACATCTTCCCTTACTTACGGTGTCCCCCAGGCTGCACCTCCACTCCTGGTCACCCAGATGGTGGTATAGCAATGGGGACAACAACTCGTCCCCCCCCCCAGAGGAGAAGCGTGTCCCCTGGGATGCTCAATCCTCCTCCCCCCCCCATTGGCCCTGAAAACTGGTGTCCATTCCTGAACCTGGGTTGCCAGTGTCATGAGTGGCAGTGCTACCACTGTGCAAACAGGCCAGCCACATCATCATCATTTCGTATTATAAAATGGGTCTTAAAATCAAAGAAATTTAACCACATAAAATTAGCCAGGTGACCATGCATTATTTCAGCATAATGCACAGTCATTCTGGTTCTAAACCTTACTGTAGAAGACTTGGTTTGCTGGCCAAGGCACCTAGCTTCACCTGAGCTCTTTCCTTCTAAGACTGCTTGAAAGGCAGAGTAGAGAAACTTACCAGAGCAAGGGAGAAGGATTAAGACTTAGTTTGGCTAAGCAGATTTACTGTGTGGTGGTGTTTTTATTTTTTACTCACAGGATTGCTACTGTTTGTTGCTAACATTTCATTGCTTTATTTTTCTCTGATTCAAATTGTTTTGCTGGTATACCTTCTTCTGCATTATTACAAGGTGTGCCTACAGGTGTGTGCTAACAGATTACTGCTGTAATCTTCTGATTCAAATTGTCTTTTGCAAGGTATATCTTCTGTTACTGCTTTATTTTCTCTGGAGCAAAGTGTTTCTTACAGGGTATATCTTCTGAAATCATTACAGGTGGTGCTTTACAGGTTTTACAGTTTTATCTAACATTAGGATAAGCTTTCAGGGTTACTGCATTTGTTGTTGACTGATTGTTTCTGCTCTTACCTCCTTGTTCTTTCGTCTGTGGTTCTTCTTTTTAGGCAGGGAAGGCCCAACCACCCACCCCATCCCCAACCACCCCACGCTTACACTCCTTTTATAGGGTACCACAGTTGTGACATTTCCTGTGGCAGAGCAGGAAGGGGCGGATCAGTGGGGCCTCACAAGGTGATCTCATTTACAGGGCACTAGTAATTTAACTTGTTATAACAAGTTAAACAAAGCACAATTAAACCATTACTTGCATTTTTCCTTTTGTTTCCTTCTAATTACTCTGACTAGGTTACAAACCCAGCAACTTATTTGGAATGGATTTCATTAACTGCAGGTACTGTGGAACAATTTTCAGAAGGACTGTCTTACAGGATTTAGGACACTGTCCTACATGCTGGGCCTTTGGAGATCTTAGGGCTCAGCTCCAGGCAGCATGGGCAGAGATTGCACGCCTCAAATTTCATATTGAAGAAGATACATTATAAGAACCACTCGCCATTTCCCCAGCATCCAACAGAAAAACCTCGACCGCAGAGGGTAGTTGGTCCAGGAGGTTGGCAGGTGGTTAGGAGGAGCAAATCAGGTGCCCCATCACTCTCTGCTCTCCAACACGTTGCCTCCAAAAACCATATAAACACTACAAACAGGTATCTGCCTCTATCTCTGAAATCAAATAAAGAGGCAGAAGACACTGCAGAGCAGGACACTGCGGCACAGGAGCTAGCACAACAAAACTCACCCAAATCAGGAACCAAAACTAAACAAGCACAAAGGAAATCCAAAAAACTTCTGATCATAGGAGACTCCATGATTCGGGAGTTGATACCATCTCCAGCCAGGGTGATGGTCAGATGTCTCCCAGGTACATCAGCATGGAGAGACACTGACCGCATTGCTAAAATTGTTCACAAAGCAGGAGAAACATTGATGTCCTAATACACATAGGGACTAATGATCCCGCCAGCCGGTCAGTAGGAGACCAATGAACACCTGACTAGGCTGGGTGACAAACCATCATCTATTTCGTCCGGCATCTCCTTCTGAGATCCTGCCAGTCTGGGAGAGGGAGCAGATGGACGGAAGGTCAGAGAAGGGGAGATAGGGAGCCAAACACGTGGCTCAAGGACTGGTGCTAGGAAAAGGAAACAGATTTGTAGGGAACTGGCAACAGTTCTGGGAGCGAAAAGTTCTTTAAATTTGATGGACTGCATCTGACTAAAGAGAGTCAGTGCATTGGGGCAGAAGTTTGACGTCTTTGCAGAATATTTAAACTAGCAAATGGGAGGGTGCAGCACCCATCATTCGAATGGGAAGAACACCTCCCCCTCAGCTAGTGGTCAAACAGGAATTCAGCGTGTTTGCCGCTTCATTTGCATCACCAGGTAAGAAAAAGGTTTGTCTCCCATGTCGAGCACAGGGGTAATGCCAACCACCCAACAACTAACACACCACCAAAATCTGGCCAATGGAAAATCATGTACACAATGCTCACAGCCTGGGAAATAAGATCCCAGACCTGCAGGCAATAATGTCAGAGGCTAAACTGGACATAGTAGCAATTAGTGAGACGTGGTTTACCAGTAACCACACTTGGGAGACTTCAGTACCTGGCTATGTATTGTTCAGAAGAGACCGAGGTGCAAAAGGGGGAGGTGGCCCAGTATGTTAATGAAAATATCAAAGCTACAGAAATTCAGAATACACATAGGAGCCAGAAGAACTGTGGGTCACCCTGGAAACAGAAATGGGACAGCCATAAGAACTGGGTTGTCTACAGGTCCCCAGACCAGAGGGAGGACATAGACACATTACTGTTAGAAGATATACAAAACATGACAGCTAAAGGAGGTTCTGATAATGGGAGACTTCAACATGCCAGATACAGATTGGTCAATACCAGCAGGAACATCTGCCAGAACTAGACTCATTGTGGATTCCTGCAGGGGAGGGCCTCAAACAACTGGTACAGCAACCCACAAGAGACAGGGCTATCCTAGATCTAGTACTGACTAACAAAGAAGGGATCACAGATCTCCAGGTAGAAGGTCATCTGAGGGCCAGTGACCATCACATAGTATGGTTCAATTTGGCTACTACATCTAAATCATCCCATTCCAAGGCAAAATATGGGACTTCAGAGGAGCTGACTTTGATAAGATGGCCAACAGAGTTAAGCTAGCCCTGGCAAAAAGAAACACAGGTGAGGGGTACAGGCAAAGTGGGCAAGCATTAAGGATGCAATACTTGAAGCAACATCCCATTGTGTTAGACAGAAAAGGAAGTGCAAAGGAGAAGGAAACCACTTTGGTTCTCAAATACAGTAGCAGAAAAGGTCAGAGCCAAAAGGCTGGCCTTCAGGAAATATAAGGGAACACAGCAGGATGAAGATAGGAGGCATACCAAACTGCCCTAAGGGAAGCAGTAAGGCAGTAAGGCAGGAAAAGTCCCAAACTGAGGAAACACTAGCACGAACAGTAAAAGAAGGTGACAAGACTTTCTATAGATACATTAGTGAAAGGAGAAAGTCCAGAGGGGTATTGCTAAGCTTAATGGAGAAAAGGGAGCATGTGAGGAGGAGGACCCTGTAAAGGCATCTATCCTAAATAGATACTTTTGCTCAGTATTTACTGAAGAGAAGGTAGGGCAGGGCCCACAGCTCACCATCATGGACACAGGGGGGAGGGAGGTGAGCACTACTCCCTTCACAAAAGAAAGGGTCCTACAAGAGCTTGCTAAGCTCAGGGTGGATAAGGCAATGGGACCTGATGGCATACATCCCAGGGTACTTAAGGAGCTAAAAGAGGAACTAGCAGAGCCATTAGCAGAATTTTTAGTGAGTCTCTGAGCACAGGAGAGGTCCCAGAAGACTGGAGAAGGGCTCATGTGATCCCGCTCCACAAGAGTGGTAGCAGGAGGAGGCGGGAACTACAGACCGTCAGTCTTACCTCAGTAGTGGGCAAGATTATGGAGGCACCCTTAAGGAAAGGATAGTGCAACACCTGGAATCCATAGGGCACAGGATCCAAGACAGCATGGGTTTACAAAGGAAGGTCCTGTCAACTAATCTCATAGATTTCTTTGACTGGGTAACCAGAGTGGTGGACCAAGGGGAGCAGTTGATGTTGTCCTACCTTGACTTCAGCAAAGCTTTGACACTGTTCCACATAGAAGATTGATAAATAAGCTGGGTAGGCTCGGGTGGGTCAGAAGTTGGTCAACTGGGTGGCAAACTGGTTGACTGGCAGAAAACAGAGAGTGGTGGTAAATGGTATACAGTCAGAAGAGATGCAAGTCACAAGTGGGGTACCTCAGGGATCAGTCCTGGGGCCAGTCCTATTCAACATCTTCATTAGTGACCTTGCAGATGGACTAGAGGGTGAGGTTTGTCTGTTTGCAGATGACACCAAGATCTGCAACAGAGTAGATGAGCCAGATGGGGTGGGCAGAATGAGAAGAGATCTGGATAAACTAGCAGAATGGTCAGAAGAGTGGCAACTGGGATTTAATGCAAAGAAGTGCAAAATCATGCACATAGGAAGAGAAACCCTGAAGCCACTTATAGGCTGGGAGGGGAGTTGCTAGCAGTCACGAAGGAAGAAAGAGACTTGGGCATCATCATCACTGATGACCTAAAATCATCCAAGCAGACCTCTAAAGCAGTAGGTAAGGCTAGGGGGTGTTAGGGTGTATTAGTAGGGGTATCACAAGTCGTAAGAGGGAGGTAATAATCCCTCTGTACAAGACATTGGTTAGGCCCCATCTGGAGTACTGCGTGCAGTATTGGAGGCCACACCTTCACAAGGACATTAACCAAATTGAGGCAGTCCAGAGAAGGGCAACCAAAATGGTGCAGGAACTGCATCAGAAGACATATGAGGACAGATTAACGGAGCTCAATATGTATACCCTTGAGCAAAGGAGGGAGAGAGGTGATATGATCGAGGCATTCAAACACCTAAGGGCATAAACAAGGTGAAAGAGTCTAACATGTTTAAATATAAGAAAAATAGCAGGACAAGAGGACACAGCATGAGATTAGAGGAGGCCGATTAAGGGGAATGTGAGGACATTCTTTTTCACAGAAAGGGTGGTGGATGCATGGAATGGCTTACCACAAGTGGTGGCTATGAATACAGTGCAGGGCTTCAAACAGGCATGGGATAGGCATAAGGGAGCAATACAAATGACTATGAATAGATAGGTCACTGACAGAGCAAAGGCCGATGGCACATTTATAAGGTAGAAAAAGAAATGGGCAGACTGGATGGGCCTTGCGGTCCTTATCTGCCATCAACTTCTATGTTTCTATGTTTCTATGTTACTGGATTTGTTAGCAGCCACATCACACAATAAGCTAATCTGTCCCCCACAACCATAATTTATCTTCCTTCACAAATATGGCTTCTACCTTTATATACTAAAAACCTTCAGCTAGGCCCAAAAAATAAAACTACCTTAAAAAAATACCAAAACAGATTCATTAAATGTTGTTTCCCTACTCATCACTCTCTCCTTACTCACATAAACAAATTAGAGACATTAAAAATTGTTCATTAGTTTTCATTTCGTGTTTCTTTGCTGACATTGAAAAATCCTTGTTCTGTCTTACCTGCTTATTAGGGCAAATTGCTGCATTGTCAGGCTGATGGCTGAGTGTTCTAAGTCAGTCTGTGTTAAATTCACCAGGGGGCCGTCGTCAGGCCGGTTGTTTTTTTTTCTGTTGTTTCTCCCTAGCCAGAGAATGCAGGTGCACATGGAAATCCTAGGTGCGTATGCAAGCATAGACATGGAGCTGCGCTGGATCTCAACCTGTGTCCCTCCCTCCCACAGCAACCTTGACTGTACTGCCACCTGTGGTCACCCAGTTGGCAGTATTGCAGTGAGGGTGG
Organism: Neoceratodus forsteri; assembly: GCA_016271365.2. Lineage (NCBI taxonomy): Eukaryota > Metazoa > Chordata > Ceratodontiformes > Ceratodontidae > Neoceratodus > Neoceratodus forsteri. The sequence continues at coordinate 1,202,876,807 of CM057449.1, forward strand.
CAACCCTCCCACCCCAGAGAAAGACAGCATCCCCTGGCATGCTCAGTCCTTCTTCCCCCAGCTAGCCCCTGATAATCCAAGCTCATTCCCAAACTTGGGGTCACCTGCATTATGAGTGATAGTACTACCTCTGCACTGATGGGCTGGCCAACACTTCAATTTTGAATGTGGGGAAAAAGAGAGACAAAAAAAAACAGGATGAAGAAAGGAGAAAATAACACTATGCTAACAAAGAGAAAAGGTGGAAAAACTCAGTTACAACAGCAGACCCAAATTGCTTAAATACATTTCTGAAGTTCATAAAAGCACATACATCTGAATCGTGTGGGTGTTTTCAGGTGAAATCTACCCTTCCCAAAAAACCAACAACCTGGCAGGTTCAAAGTCTTGAATACATTTCCATTAAAACACTGTACATGTATTGATTTGAAGTGCAAATAAGGTACATTTTTTCTTATACAAATGTGTGCCCCACATGGTTTCCATTTACTTTTATTGTTTTTAGCTAACCCACCCAGTGACCAGAATATGGACTATTTTTTTGTCTTCAAAGCTGGAAAGGAAGCAGATTTCAATGAAAGGTCCTATTTTTATCTTTTTAAAATGCTTTCTTCTTAATTTCATTCATTTTAAGTCAAATATTTAAATGCCATTTTATAACTGTAATAAGGCACTGCAGGGTATGCCATTATGGTGATATAATCATACTTCTCAGGTGCATTTAATGGCACTCGGCTGTGCCTTGTGCCAAACAACGTACCTGAGGTGAGTGATTACATTACTAGAATGCACATTATGTCATGTCTTATTGCTTACTAAACTGGCAGATGGTGACTGAAATGCTGTGAAGGAGCTGCTCATCTGATTTTTTTTTTTATTCTGTCTTTGTACGGGGCGTACGGGGTGTACGCTGCAGCTCAGTCTGTTCCTCAGGGTCCTCCGAGGTGTCTAAGACTGGCCTTCTATTGATCTTGCTCAGGTGCTCTGCCTCCATGCTGCCTCATATTGACCCCCTTAGGTGGAGAAGGAGAGAGACGCACATTACTCCATCCTACCTGCATGCTGCTTTTGTCAGACTGGCATCTTGAGGGTCTCCAATTTGGTCCTTCAGTGACGCACCAGAGGCCATTATCAGGCTGCCTGTGGGGCATTTTCCCTTGCCACTTCCTTGCCCCTGAAGATGCCTGCACATGTTGAGATCCAAAGTATATGCACACAAGGCGTGCTGCCACTCCAGATCTCAGTAGATGTCCTTCACTCCCACAGTACCTCCAACTGCACTGCCACTTGTGGGCACCCAGGTGGCAGTATAGTAGTGGGAACAGTGACCTTCCCTTCCCAGTGGAGGAGGAGGAGAGTATCCCCTGGTATGTTCAATCTTCCTCCTGGCTGACCTTTGCCAACATCGCGAGTGATAGCAGTATCGCTGCGCTGATGGGCCAGCCTCAGACGCTGTTTTAATGCTTGACTGTGTTAAACTAGGAATAATAATATTAATAAGCATTCATATAACACTTTTTATACACATTGTTTCCCAAAGCACTTTACAAGCAATGAGAGACTGGCAGTGAAGTTACTGCAAACACGTGGTGGCAGCCATTTCACACATCAATACCAACAGACAGCCTAGGAGAGTTGCATGAACTGGTTTAATGGGAAGGGGAATGTTGGCCAGGACACCAGGGTAAATCCCCTACTCTCCTGCAGGGGAACCTTTGTCATCCTGGTCTTTGGCCAAGATGGCGGCTCCCACGGATCCTGGTGGAGGAGGTGGATGTGAGATGGCCGCAGTAGCAGAAGAGCTTGCCTCTTCCTCTGTTCTTTTTTTGCATGAGGCTTCTTCTGTCTCTGAGAAGATGGATGTGGACATTAGGAATCCTGACTCTGACTTAGACTTTTCTGAGACTGGTGTTCAGGTGGTTGATGTGGAGTGAGGCTTTATTGATCTCTGAGCCTGTAATGTTCTCCCTGTTCTACCTGCTATTTCAGTGCATCTCATGCTGAATGAGGACTTTAAGAGCTGTCACAGGCTTAAAACCCGGAGTGAGTACTTGCGAGTGCTATTGGCCGTTGAGGAGCGCTGCAAGTCCTAGGATGAAGTTCATGGCTCTACGAGTGGCTTACCTGCTTTAGAGGTTCTGCTACCTACGGACGATCTCTCTCTAGTTCTGAGTCCTGCAGTGGATGCTGCAGGACATTGTATCTCTGGTTCTGCTAAAGTTTCTACTCGAGTTGTTTGCACTTTGCCTGTTGGGGATGAACAGATGGATCATCAGTCACCTCCTGAGGGAAGTATCTTTGCTTTTTCTACCAATTCTGTTAAACAACCCTGTTTAGAACCTTTTGTGGGGAGGAGGGGGGGCGTTGTGATGGACCTTGCTTCTGGTGGAACGGACTCCCAGTTCTTGTCCGATAACATTTGTTGTACCACAACTCCTCCTTCAGTTGAACAGAGCACTGATTTGATTCCAGAGGGACCTAATTATGATACAAATATTTTAGTGACTGGACATACTGTGGCTGAGGCCTTACAGGCTGCTGGGTGGGTAAAATCTGTCCCAAAACATCCGTAGGTGTCTCCTGATCGGCCAGTTGAAGACCAGATGGACCCTTTAGATCTTCCCTCCTCCCTTGAATTTTCTGATACTCCAGTTTTATTTCCTGTGGACCAGGTTCTTCCCTTGATTACTCCTTGAATTGACATTCACACTGAACTTAGTGCCCCCGGCTGACCCACTGCTGGAATCTGTACCTATTATTCCCAAGCTTGGACTGACTTGATCGGCCCCCCGCTCCAAACTATCCAGCCACTGACAGTTCTGGGGCTTTTGATGATACTGGTTGGGCCTCTTTTCACAGGTCCTATACGGGTCTTTTTCATGCACCCCGGAACCTGCTAAACGTAGAAATGCTGTTCGCATTAAATACAAGGGTGGACTTGACTCTTATCCTGACCGTGTATATGTAAGTCGCACTCTCTTGAAAGACAGTTTGGGATTTTCAGCACAGGAAATATATGCTTTAATCCACACCTCTGGAGACCCTAACTTTGATGCCAGTTTCAAGATGGCTGATGGGTTAGAGTTGTTTTGGGAAAGATATCAAGGAGTTTGAAGTAGCCCTGAGTGGAAAGCTTTTGTTGTCATCCCATTAACTAAACCAGCTTACAGGACTATAACTGTCTTACTTAAAAATGAAGGGGTGGCAATTTCTGATATTTTGTTCTGGCTATGGGCCAAATGTTCTGTACTTGGTCTTCCCGACCCTATTATAGAGTCTGAGGATATCTGGACAGGCGGTTGGTGGATGCGGGTGAGACTTCCTCAAGAAAAAGGTATCATTCAACATCTGTCCAGTTGCTTCTATCTTGGAAGGGACCAGGGCTTCATCTTTTATGCAGGTCAGCCATGGTCCTGCTTTCAGTGTGGGGCCCACATGCACTTAAGTAGTGCCTGTGATAAAATGAAATGTTCCCTCTGTGGGGGGATTGGCCATGTGACTTTTGCATGACAGACTGCTGTGGTCTGTAGCCTCTGTGATGAGACCAACCACACTTTCAGGGATTGCCCCTGGGCCTCCCATAATGCTGGGGGTGAAGAACCTGAGGATGTGGAGGAGGCTGATCCCCAGCAGCCTGAGGAAGTGTCATGTCCTGATTTTCCGTAACAGTCTCCCTCTCGCCCGCCCCATCTTCTGTTGTTGCTACCCCTTTTGTTAATTCCCCTAGGAGGCAGGTGTCTTCTCCTTCCTCTGTCCCTGCCAGATGCCCTTCAGCGGGGGTTGTTTCCTCTGATGGGGGTGCCTTGGTGGATATTGTTGCTCCAAGTGTTTCACTTAATCTTGTGGGTGACGCTGCACCAGTTGATTCAGCTATACTTCCAGGACCTTCTTCACTACTGGTTTCTACTATGCCACCTCCACAGATGGATGGATGAATGGGAACATCAGAAGTCTAGATGGATGACACTTCGTGCATCCCAAAAACTAGGAAAAGGTGCTAATGAAGGGAGTGATGCTGGTCTTAGTATGTCTAACAGATTTCTTCCCCTTGCAAAAAGAAAACAATGGGAAGAAGAGGATGATGATTTGGATTCTTCTTCTGTGATTTCCTCACAACCAGAAACTGTGACTGATTCTGAAATTCCTCTCTTGGACACAAAAAGGGGTGATAAGAAAAGGAAAAAATCTAAACGTTCTGCTACTAAGGCCTCGAGGGCAGTGGTTTCTGATGTCACAGTTGCTTCCGACATCTGACCATGGAGTGGCACCTGACTTTGGGCTCATTGAATGTCAATAGTCTCAAAAATCATAAAATAAGACTTACCACCTTTTCTATTATTGTGGGTCATCACCTCGACATTTGCCTGGTACAGGAGGACACTCATTTACATACCATCAGGGAAACTTGCCAGGCATCAAGGGACTGGTTTTGGGTTCTTCTTTTTTGGTGTTTGGGAGAGGAGTTATGCTCATTGGTAGGGTTCTTAATTTTAAATCCTGGCCTCCGAGTCTCCTGCCTTATTGATTTGGTCCCGGGGAGGGTGTACATTTTGGATGCGAGAACTGGGGGCAATGAAATGAGGTTTATTAATGTATACAATCATCAAACTAAACATCAAAGGGTTGATTTACTGAAAAAAGTGCAACCGTATTTATATACTACTAGATCTGTGTTTTTGGGAGGGGATTTTAATTGTATTTTATCACTCTCTGATAAGACGGGCAGAACACAGAAGTTGTACACTGACTCTAATTTTTTGAACAAAATGTACACACAAGCCAAGCTTAAGGATTGTGTGGCTGCTTTTACTCGACTTCCGGAACATACTTATTCTAGGGGGCATTTGTCAAGTCGAATTGATTTCTTGTTTGCCTCTCAATGGGTCCCAGGGGAGGCTTTTTAAGTTTCTCCTGTGGAGACCTCTGACCACAGATTAATTAAAACTGTTGTGTGGCATCCTTTAAATAAACCAGGCCCCAATCCAGTTTGGAGAATGAATTTGGCTCTTTTATCAGATGTGGAAACCTGGTCTGTCATTCAGGAGGAATTGGAGGCCAGATTTTCCGTCTCTGAATTGTATGATAATTCTCTTTTTTGGTGGCAGGACACCAACCGAGATCTGAAAACCTTATGCGGTTAGTTGGCCAAGAAGGCTGCTAATAATAAATATCTTACCTATTTGCATTTAAGAGACAGACTTCAGATGCCGTTTTCCTGGTCAGTAGAAACTGGAGAAGTTCCCACTGAGGACATACAAGCTGTTAAGATTGAGATGAGTAAGTATCAATAAGATAGAGCTCACACTTTATTTATAGAACAGAAGTTTGGTACTCAAGGAAAAGCTCAGAATATTAACCCATATGATTGTTGTGCAAGATGGGGCGAGTCTAAATATATGGACGCTTTGAGATCTGATTCTGGTCTGATTGTGTATACTGGGGATGTGACTGAAAGTGTTGTTCAAGATTTTGTAGAAGCCTCTTTTAGAGACTACTCTCTTCCTCTTACTGGGATTACCGTGTTTCTTAGTCAATTGGATATACCTGAGCTGTTAGAGGCTGATAAAACAGTGCTAACCTCTCCTATCTCACAAAAGAAAGTGGAAGAAGTAACTGGTAGCTTGCAGAATGGATCTTCTCCTGGTCTGGATGGCATACCAGGGGAATTCTATAAGAAATCTGTGGGACTGCTAAGAAAGTTCTTGGTAACTGTTTATAATGATATTCTATCTGGATTGGTCCTCTTTCCTACGGCCTTAGCAGATAGCCTTTTAATCTTTTCATATAGAAAGGGAGACAGAGTGGATCTCTGAAATTGGCAGCCTGTTAGTCTCCTTAACTTGGATTGGAAAGTTTTGTGCAAAATTTTGCGTAATCGCTTATCCTGGGTGGCTCAGGAAGTGACTTCCCCTGGTCAAACTTGTGCTGTTCCCCAACGTGGTATGGGAGATATAGCAAAATTATTATGGGACACTTTTGATGGGTCTTGGGGTTCGGGATATTTGATATAACTGGACCAGGCCAAGACTTTTGATGAAGTTCCTCATCTCATTATGTTCCGTGTATTGGAACATTATGGGATTCCTGAAATGTTTCTTAACTGGCTTAAAATCATTTATAAATATGCTTCTTCTCGGCCCTTGGTGAAAGGCAGACTAGGGAATTATGTAAAGATCTGGTGAGTGGTTCAGCAGGGGTTCCCATTGAGCCCTCTTTTATATGTTTTTTCCCTGGATCCTTTATTGAGAATGTTGAATAGGGTACCTGGGATTTTACCCATTCAGGGACTTTGGGGTGGTGGTTCTTTTCCAGTTGCCTTGGCATATGCCGATGACACTACCATATTAGTAGCTGACCAGGTATCTGGGGAGCGGTCTATGGGGGTGGTAGACTCCTTCTCAGTTGTCTCTGGCTCCAAGGTTAACAAACAAAAGAGTAAAGTTGTGGGTATTCATATTTCGGGTATTGCTCTGTAGGCAATTGGGGGTATTCTCATGACTGATTTGCCGATTAAGATTTTGGGCTTTTGGTTTGGTGCTCTAGATTCGGCATGTTTGAACTGGGAACTAGCCTTATCCCAGGCTGATAAGAAAGTAGGTAGATGGAAGAGCTATCCTATGACAAAAATAAAGGGTGTACATGTATAACATTTTTATTGTGCCTCTATTTTTGAATATTAGCCAAATTTATCCTTTACCAGTCAAATTGGAGGTAAAGATATACAGTGTGGCTTTTCAAATACTTTGGAGGAGCCGGCTCAATCCTATAAAATGAAATAGTACTTATTGGCCTGTTGGTGACAGTGGTCTGAATATGTTAAATCCTGTGATTTTCTTTTTGTCTATATTTATTTATGCTAATTTTGTGTCTAACTTAATGCATAAACAACTTCGCTGGGTTTCGTTGTTAAAATATAGATGCCTCTATTTTAGGCAGAGGTGGGAAACCCAGCAATGGGGGACATTTTGGGGGTATCCCACTGAGTTTGTCTCCGTATTTAATGGAAGTTTGTAGAAAGTTGAAGATTTGGCATGTTTCAACTTTGGAACTTTTACATAACAGTAGAAAAATGGAGCACCACAAACTCCTGCATTCCATATGTTTTACAGAACCCTGTCTTGTTTTACCTGAGTCTGTGGTACTTTCTGATGTCCTTCAACAATTGTCAGACCCTAGGATCCCTCCTAAAGTGTGGGATTCTGTATGGCTCTGTTGTCATTCTAGATTGAATGTTTGGGGGAATAATTTCCATAAAAGTATTCTGGAGAGATTTTGTTTGCAGGAGGGTTGTGGGGTGGAGGTGGAAACAATGACACATTTATTTTTTCAGTGTAAGTATATTACTGATCTGTTGCCATTGTTAGCAATTTCCTGGTGTATCCCACAGTTACAGGATATGGATTATGAAACTTTGATTTATGGGCAGCATGGTCTGAATGTATGGAGGAGTTTTCATCTAGGGATGACTCAAGTGGTATTGGCTCTTATAAAATTGGTAATTTGGCAAACAAGATGTCAATTTGTGCTGCAACAGAAACGACTTTCTTTATTGGGTTTGAAACTCAAACTTGAGCAAGAAATTTGTATAGTGTATAATAAAGAAATACTTGCTTTTCCCAGACTTGTGCTGCAAGTCTGGTGGAGGGGTTGGGGTTCTCTTCCTTTTTTACAGAGTTATGCCTGATCCCTTTGTGGATACTGAATACTTCTGAACTCCTTAAGTATGATTTCTTTTCCGCAGTCCTTACGGAGAAGGTGAGTTGTGGGATGTAATAGCTGTTTGTGTTTTATGTGGAATATACCTACTAGTGGTGCTTGTGTTAAGGTTTTATATAATTTCACTACTGTCCACTATGGGGTGATGGTTCTATATATTTTATTTAGTTCGTGGTGGGTATTTGGAGTTTTTGCAGGTTCTTTTCTGTTGTGGAGGAGGGGGTTTGTTTTTGTTTTATTTTGGACATTATGTGTATTTTTTTCTTGCCATTTTCATGATTGTTTTGATGATGCTTGTTTTTCTGTTTGTGCTTTTCCCTGTATTGTCTTGAAGTTTTTTCCAATAAAAAACTCCCCTACTTTTTTGGTAGGGGGAGCTGCTGTCCCTATGGAAGATGGCAGATGCCCGTTTGCTATCGGAGGAGGAGGACGTACTGCTGACTGGGGTCTGATCCCTGGCCTCAGTCGATGTTCCTTTATGAGATGAAGATAATAGACCAGGAATGGACTGTGTTATGGATCAAAACCAGAGTGTTTCTATGGTGACAAGAACCACTGGACTTCAAACTACAAGCTTGCAAGCCAGAATGAGTCTTCCTGAAATTAGCCAATTGCCTGGTGAAGATCCTCTTATGGAAACCATGGAGGTAGTACATGAAGTAGCAGTGGGTACTACTAGTAAAGACTATGATAACAATGAGACCGAGGCTATAAGATAGCTAGAGCAAGCACCTGGTACACCACTAAGACAGGCGGTAATTGCTGGTAAAGATTCGTTAGAAGGTATGAGTAGTGACTGGCTAGCACGGAAAATATTGGCTTTAGTACAAGAAAAACTGCTGTTGAAAAAATCTTTAGAGGAGAAATGGAGCTACTTACTCCGACAAATTGAAGAAGAGGAGGAAAAATATAAAATTGCAGCCGCAAAACTCCAACTAGCTGTCCCGACACCAGTTGTTTCTGAGTCGTTACAAACCACACTCATTTTAACCACAGGATGCTGCACTGACTACTTCTCCCGCACCTGTTTCAGAGAACTTGACTGATGAAGCACTGAATAATAAACAGAGAAAGTCCCTGGGAGTACGGAGTTTGGGAATACAAAGAACAAAACTGCAGCTTCTGTAAGTAAGCCTTTTGAACCTGTAAATATGCAGGGAAAACATTCGCAAGACCAGCCATTGTCAGCGTCAACAGCTTTCTTAAGTGCTGGGTAGGTTCAGTCTGAGAATGGGGACTGGATTCCAGAACCAAAAGACCCTGCAGTACAAACTTATAACACACAGTTTATTACCATGGATCAAACCAAAACTGAAAAAGGATCAGGTAAAGGAAATAATAATGAAATGACTTTAAACAGAAATGCATTACTAGAGAACAATGAAAATACACAGGTACCTGATGCCTCTGCTAAAACAGGGGCCCCTGACCCACCGGAAGAGGAATCTGAACCTTCCAATATGAATGAAAGTCTTTAACATTTGGTCTAGAAGAGAAACACATACAGGACTTACATAAAAGACCTTTTGTAAAACCTTTACTCAGAATGTCAGACCTCTTTAAGACTAAGGGTGAACCTACACCTCGGAAGAATGCTTTCAGACTACTATATAAAGGAGGCCTAGAGATACCCCCAGATCGAGTGTACATTGCCAGAACCTTATTAAAAGACTCATTAAAATTCTATACATCAGAAATCTTTGCTCTGATGCATACAGATGAGTATAATTATGACATCAGCTTCAAAACAGTGGAGGGCTTGGTCAGATTTTGGTGCAAGTACAATACACTGAAGGACACCACACTCTGGACCCCTTTTGTTGCAGTTCCCATTACCAAGCCAGCAGTGCGCACAATAACTATACAATTTAAAAACAAAGTGGTAACTGTATCAGACATTGTTTTTTGGCTTAAAAAAAGGTGTGAGGTACTGGAAGATCCTAGTCTTATAATTGATTCAGAATGAATATGGACTGGGAGTTGGAGGGCGAACGTTAAACTGTATAGGACAAATAATGGTATTATGCATTTGCCAAGTGTTTTTTATGTAGGAAGGGATAGGGGTGCATTATTCTATCCAGGACAACCTAAGTCATTTCACGAGTGTGGGTCATGACTACACCTTAGTAACGCTTGTGATACCCCAGTTGTACCCATTGCCTTGAATTAGGGCATACAGCAGCTGCCTGTATAAACCTGCTCAGATGCAACTTATGTGAGGAGAAGGGACATGCTTATGTTAAGTGCCCCCGGGCCTCACATAACAGTATAGAAATGTTTTCTCATGAACTTTTAATTACTCATGCTAAAAAAAAGGGTCAGCAAGGGCATCAGAAGTTAGATTAGCAGCTTTACAAAAGGAGTTAGAAACCAGGTTGTTGCAAGACCAAAGGAATAAGCAAACTGAACAGCAAGATCAAAGTAATACAACAAATGCAAAAACTGAGATTCAGACAGAAAAACAGCGGAGTTACAGATAGAAACAACAGTAGAAATTCAAGAAACTTCTCAGGAGTCAGTTGCAAAGGACACTATGCCCCCCCACCTCAGACACATAAACCAGATGATGTAGTATTTCAATTGGTGGAACACAAAAAAAGACCTCAAAGCAAGATAGGAAAAGGCAAGGAGCCAAAAGGAAAGGAACGACAAGATGAATAGTCAAAGAGAAAACTTCCATCCTGAGTGAAAACAGATTTGCTTCATTAAGTCAGAAAATGAATTGGGGGGACACAGAAGAGGAGGGGGATGATTCAGATGCTTCTTCCATTGCAACCTCCTATAGAGGAAACTCTTCAGGAGTTGAAGACTTAGGAAGTGGGGATAATGTTAAAAAAAATGGGACACTGGATCAAAATAGTGTGAAAAGAATTCATAAGTAAATAGGATGTCTTAAAATACTTTAAATGTTAACAGTATAAAGAATAGTAGAAGACACTTAACTATTTTATCTGAACTAAAGTATTTTAGTTGTAACATCCTATACATTCAGGACACTAGAATTAAGACCTTTTTTGAAACATCAAAAGCATCTAAAATATGGGACTAAGGGGCTTCCTTTTGGTCTATAGGGGAGTCTAAGTGTGATGGTTTAGGTATATTTTTTTAAAAACCCTAACTTGAAGGTTACAAAATGAATAGATCTGGACCCTGGAAGGGTCTTAATACTACCATAACATATGGAGCTAATAGGTTTAAAATTATTAATAGCTATGCTCCGCAAACAAAAGTGTCCAGAATAGAGTTCTTTAAAAAAATTCAGCCATACTTACATACAGCAAGAATGATAGTCTGGGGAGGAGACTACAATTGTGGTTTGCATCAAACAGATCGACGGCTGAGGACACAAAAAATGTTTTGTGACTCAAATGCTCTTAAGGAAGTTATCATACATAAATGGAAATATCATGGTAGGCACAAACCCCATGTAATAAAACACCATGGCATTTAAATGCAGAGCTTTTAGACAACGTAAAAATACAGAAAAAATGGAAATCATTTTGGGTAGCCAAAATCTCAGTTCTTATTTTCTACAACTCCATTTCAGAATGGTAGGAAGATACAAAACAGGACATAAAATCTTTTTTTTTCAAAAGGCTACAGGTAAACTGGCAACTGAGAAATATTTAAAGTATTTAACGCTGTGAAAGTAGTTGCATTCCCTAATTTCAAAATTGGAAACTTTAAAAATAAATTATGGATCGCAAATAAAGAAAGAGATGTTCCAATTACAATATGATAGAGCAAAACCATTGAAGCAAGAACTGAAATTTGGAATGCAAAATAAAACAAAAGCTTTTGATCCTTTCAAAGACAATAGACACCAGGTAGACAATAAATTAATAGTTGAATTAAAAGATGATACAGGAAATACACATGCCACCAAAGCTGGAATACTTAAAACAGTGGACTCTTTTGTAGAAAGGGCATTTGGTACTGCTCTACAGTCCAAACCAAAGTATGATTATTTCAAAACACTAGATATCACTGCACTAACAGAAACAGAAAGGCTAAACCTTAGAAAAAAAAAATTACAGAAGATGAAGTAAAAACTACAATAAATACACTAAATAATAATACAGCCCAGGGACGGATGGTTTAACATCAGAATTCTATAAAAGAAACATAGAAGTTCTAACCCCTTATTTAACTTATACAATGAAATCTTAGAAAAAAATACCTAAAACATTGGCAGAAGCATATATGATTTTTCTTTTCATAAAAGGCGAAAAGACAGATTTGAAAAATGTGATGTCTATTAGCCTATTGAATACTGATTTTAAGATTTTGGGTAAAATCCTTGCTAAACAATTGGCTACAGTTTCTAATACCTTAATAAGTACATTTTGAACATGCACTATTCCAGGGAGATCCATACAAGATAACTTAATTTTGGTAAGGGAAATACTCATTAAATGTCAACAAAAGGTGGAACCAGGACTACTTCTTAGTTTAGACCAAGATAAAGCCTTTGACTCTGTTTCTCATGACTATTTATTTTATACACTACTACATTATGGAATACCAGAGATTTTTTTTTTAACTGGCTAAAATGCGTCTATACAGAAGCAAGTATTACGCCTTTGATTAATGGGTGGAAAGGGAAACTATCAAATTTAGAAAGGGGGCAGACAGGACTGTCTATTGGGCCCCTTGTTGTACATCTAATGTGTAGACCCCCCTTTTTTCATGAGATATTGAATTAGATATGGCTATAAGTGGGATACCTTTAACACAAGGGGGTTCACTGATAAAGACATTAGTGTACGCAGATGATGTTGCTATTATAATAAAACCTATTACTGCAGAAAAGGTAGCTCTTCATCAAATAGAGTAATACTCAGATGTTTCTGGGTTCAAGATTAACGTAGAGAAAAGTAAAGGGTTGGTATTAGGAAGCCGTATTGCACCAAATATGAAAACACATGAAGGTATTAAGATAGCAGAAGACAACATTAAGTTTCTGGGAATCACATTTGGAAGTGGGGATATAGCAATGTTGAACTGGGATTTAAAGCTGAAGAAAGCAGAACAATTGGTATCATAGTAGAAGCTAAAACAAATAGCAAAGCTCAAAAGGGTTTGGTTAGTAACTCTGTTATTACCCATATTCACACATATTAGTTATATATTTTCTCCACTTTTGCAATTACAGACTAGACTTTATAGTGTATTTTTTCAGGCACTATGAAGGAGTAGATCAAACCTCATAAAAAGGGAAGTAACATACAAAAAAACGATCATAGAAGGAGGCCTACAAAAGCTGAACCCCATGGCATTTTTGCTATAGTGTCTTCATTCATTTCAATATAACAAAGAAAAGAGAGACAGCTTCTGTGTTATGGCTGGCAGTTGTTACTGAGTGGGCTAAAATCTGTATAACAGCATAGGAACAGTACACATACAGGCTTATTACAGCTACAACAATAGTACCTCAATATATAAGACCAGTCATGCAAAAGCTTATAAAATGGAAAATTCCTTATCCTTCCCATCAGGTGGAAACTAGACAAGGGCTATTTGATACCATAATGGATACAGCTTTTAATGCCCCTTTGACAATACCAGAATGCCCACATAATAGGCGGGTAGAAACTTTAACATGATTAACAAATCAGAGCACTCCTAAATATGTTTGTGACACTGTATGGCTCTCTATACATGGTAGGGTAAATGTGAGAAATTATAGCAAACATAAACAAATAACTGACAGATATTGTTTACGTCCAGATTGTAATGAAATTCTAGAAACACAAACTCATCTCTTTTTTGAGTGACCCCAAGCACAAGAGTTTTGGGATCTGTTAAGCAGAAAATGGAAAGAGATCAGTTTTAGAATAATCTCCTATGATATTCTTATATTAAGACTATATACTGGGAAATGGCAATGCCATCATGCACATACATTACAGGTAATTTGTGCATTAATCAAATACTATATGTGGCAGACGAGATATAAATGGGTGTTGCAACAGCAGTAGATACTGTAGCTCTAAATGAAAGCATAAAGAATATTACCATAGAGTTGCAAAAAGTATATGAAATAGATACAACTATTTTCTCTAATACTGAGTTACAGAACCTGTGAAAATATTGTAATAATATATTTATTGCTGAGTAGATTGTAATAAGTTTCTGTTTATGGGTTCTGTTTAAGTGTGCTGTATTTGCAATTGTATTTGTTTTTGAATTTTTGCCTAGTCCCCAATAAAATCCCCCTACTCTTCCTACAGGGGGCCCTGTCTGCTTCCTGTTGGAGGAATGGAGGAGCCTGGAGAGAAAGTGCTGATAGTGTCCTGGGTGGAGGAGTCTGCTTTCCACCCCACCTGGAGTAGTGAGGAAGCAATGCCTGCTTTAAAACCTAACTAACAAAGTGTTTTTTTTTGCCTGAGGAGATGAAGGAGAATGATGTTGTGGACCCCAATGATAAGCTGGCTACTTCACCTTCTGGTTTGGTAGAAGATGCAGAGGAGAAAATGATGGTTGAAGCCTTGAGGCACATGAAACAGCACCTTCTTGCCCAAACTGTAGAAAAAGGAGCAGATGTATTGCCCACAAGCAGGCAAACTAGCCTGGTCTCCATGAGGGCAACAGATCAAAGGAGTACGACTCTGGAGCAGCTGAGGACACCTTTCTGACCAGGTGCTTTTCTAAGTTCAGACCTGCTGGCTGTTCCAGGCAAGTTCTGTCTGTCACACTTACCAAAATTTTTTTCTGAAACACTTATTGGAATTAAAATTGGATATTCACCTTCCCCCAAATCAGAAGCTTGAGTATGGCATTTAAATAGTTTCTTTCTAGATAATCTCGTGGTACAAAGAGAACTGTATTACTTATTGCTAGTGAAAAAAGTACATTTACTTTGAATGGTACCCCAATTCATTGGCGGGGAAATAAGTAGAAAAGATTTAAAAGAGTTTTTGTATTTTGTTTCTCAGGAGAAGAAAATAAAAATAAAAATATTTAAAATACTTTGACCTTGGAGCCCAGTTAGACTGTTTTTTCTGGCCATCCTACCAAAGATACTGTAACTTTACTGAGAAAATTAAAAATATTAAACAACATTTGAAAGATATTCAGTATGAAAGAAGTTCTTCCTTGTATTAGAAAAACTTGGGACTTAAGGCTGGGCACAATAATTCAATCCTTTTGACAGCTGTAGGGAATGAGTGTCTAAACAAATTATTTTAGAAGTGACTGATGACTTAAGTGTTTTCCATTCCGATGGACCCTGTATTTCACAAGTTGGAAAGCAGTTGTTTGGAAAATCATTAGGCACTCCATTTGTCGTCACACTGATATTAATATTTTCTTATATTTGAGTTACGTCCACAAGTAACACTAGGAAAACTTTTCTTTCTAGAACAATGTCTGTCCAAGGGAGAAATTATACATGCAGTCTCCTCACTTAACATCAGTAGAACAGTCTCCTCACTTAACATCAGTAGAACCCCAGGGGAAGATGGGCTACTCAATGAGCTTTATAAGTTTGTGGCTGATATTATACTAGATGAGCTGGTTCTCTTACTGATCTAGATACCGCAGATGTTGAGGAAACTGAGTATGTGACTAAAGGAACTGTTGCAGTGCTGGCTAACATCACTAACTAATGGGGTAGCTGTGCCAAACTCAGAAATGGGAATTTTTGCTGGTGTTTACTGAAGCCGAGGCACAGAGACTATGGAGGAAAATGCATTACACAAATATAAGTGAACTGACTGACCAGGCTTACTGAGTGATAAATATGGCTGCTCAGTGTTTTTATTTTGACAGCTATACTGGCACATTAATTGTAAAGCTGTAGTAAGGCTGTTGCTATGCGGGATACTTCAGTTTATTAATAAACTGTGCCTACATGGGTGATTAATGAATGGTCAGGTGATGACTTCCTACCCATTTATAATACAGTAGATTACTTTGCTATGTGCTACTGGTTAGAAGATTGTTTCAGGAAATGTCACAGATGTTACACAACTCATTTCATTTGCATACCCATGATGCAGTGCTTGCAACCAGATGTTACACAATCAATACGATTTGCATACTCATGATTCAGTACGTGCAACTCATGGAATTAATGTAGTCTCATATGTTGTAAAAAGCAAGTAAAACAGTTGTCATAACACGTCCTATATTCATTGATCACTTTGGGTAAGGAGCTAGATTACTCTGCTTACCTGTGTTTTGAACACTAAAATGAAAGCATTTTGCTTGTTGCAAAATAAATAAACGGCTCAACATATATACTCCAGGAAGCAAGTACATCTGTTTGATTGTGAAACATGTAAATAAAGTGGGTGTGCCCCTTCTTCTCTTATCATACCTCCAGAATACTTAACCCACTCAGCCCCAGAACTCAAATGTGAGTCAAAATGTTCTATGCTTAACCTTATTCAAAATGGCCACCTGAGGCTGAATGAGTTAATCTATTCCTATATCCCATTCATGCTCGGCCTTTCTCCTGCTTTTCCCTTTGAAGTCTTTGTCCACTCACAAGTCTGGAAAATGAAAGGGGGAGGGGTCTTGTGTAACTCCTAATTCCTGCTTCAAATCTTACTTCTATCGTTTGTTCCACATATGCCACTGTCTACTGCTTTCATGTATGCTACTCTTTAGAAGTTTGTTTCTCAAGAAGTGGCAGAAATGTTGCACAACCCATATAATTTGCCTACCCATGGGGCAGCGCTTACCACACATATATTGCAGGAATCAGATGAATGTGTGCTGGTAAACCATCTGAATAAATTGGTATCAATCTGAACTGTGAGTTGTCTTATGAGGGGGTGTACCGTTTCTTTACCTATCCTAGCATCAGTATGCTGAATGTCCTTCATAATTCTGCCCACTTTCTGCCTTTCACCTCCTCTTTGCTCTGCAGTCTTTGCCCAGAGACATGGTACACAAGTCACAGTCTAAGAAAATGTTATGTAAGAACCATTTAATTTTCCAATCATGACAATTTCACTATTATATTATAACTCATTACTAATTTGTTAATTTTCACTGCTGCACTATCTATGCCAAACAACTACACAGCAACTACAAACAAGAGAACATCTGGCTTTTGCCAGTTCTTTTTAAAACTAGTAAACATCATTAAAAGTTTTGTCAGCACAAGAATTAAGTATTTATTTCTATTCTTAAAATCTCTCCTATGTCCTCCTCTTACCAAGAACTCCCAGTATGTTCTAAGCTTGCTGTGGCATGCCTACACTTGAATGTCACTGGGGTCAGTTTTCTTCGCACTGGAACTTCATGTGCATTTCCCAAACATTTTTTATCATAACTTTTTCACTATATATAAAAAAAAACCTAATGACTTTCAAAGCACCTCTCCCAGATTCCCCCATTTGTGGGATGATAAACATTAGTTCAAATCAGTTTCCATTGTTTACTAAGGGGCAATTTATTACATTCACCTTGCCATGTCTGTTGAATACTATACCTTAGATATGAATAGATATAGCTGTCTTGCACAGTCTGGAGATTTAATGCCTTGTTTATACATTTTTATTGTATCATTTTTATAATTAAGTTTACAGTAAGATTTACAGAGTTGCTTTTCCGTCCATTGTTGAGAAACTAACAAATAACATCTTACCTGAAAATACAAAAGCATAGTTGAAATGCAGCTTTTATGTGTTTTTCATTAAAAACATTCAAATCTACAAGTTATTTGAGGAGTCTTTGGTAATTTGGGTTCAAGTAAGCAATAATACATGATGGGGTGTGGGTTGTTGTCTGATAAACATATGCCCCAGGTGCTTTGTGAGGCATGAGGCACTTGCGCCAAGTGCCTTCACCACCTGGGAAGTGCATTCATCAGACAGTCAACCCACATCCCTACAGTGTCTTTTTTCTCTCATAAAATGGATTTCATAAATTAATATTTTAAGATAAAAAAGTCACAAAATATATGCAAGACGTTTTTAAAAGTGAGTCGTTGTTGGTTTTTAATGTAAAGTACTATGCCTTTTACATTGAAAGTAATGTATTCCTTGTGTAGTACTGCCTAGTTGCCACTAGATGGGACCTGTATTGTGTCTGCATATCGTACTGTAGAAATGACACTTCTTCCTGCCCCACACACACACTCACATTGTGTCTGTAGAAGCCTCTCCTACTACTGTCCCCTTCCTAGCACCCCTAGTGTTTTCTGATGGCAGGCTTTTATGAGGGTGGCTTTACAGAGTGAGTATGTTATGGAATGGGCAAGTGTATCAGTGGGAATGACCACCAGCTTTTAGTGAGCGAGCATGTTAGTGAGAGATAGTGTATGAGTGGCTTTATGAAAATCATCTTTTAGCAGGTGACCATATCAGCACGAGTGAGTGTCCAAAATGCTTTTTGTTTTAAATAGTTCTACTCCCAGGTTTGGAGGAAGTGTGTTGGTGGTGTATGCAGTGCTTTTGGGGTGGGGGTGGGGGTGAGTATACAGCTAGCAAGAGAGCAGGCTGGCCTGCAGAGGGAAGGGGGTATGGTGGGTACCTGTACTAAGAAGCAATCAGCATGGGAGAAAGGATAAAAGGCCGACAAGAAACTTTCAGAAAAGGAAATGAAACCTGAGGTCACATCATGAATTTTTATATTTTTTTCATTAAATTTCTGTTTGTTAGTTGTGGTGTGGGGGTGGGGAGGGATTCTAAACTGTAAAAACTGTTATTTATATGTTAGGGAAATTACTGGGTGTTCTGTGTAAATAGAGCACTAACATGGCTAACAAAATTCAAAAGTTGCTGGCAGGCATGGATATGTACCATGTGCTGTATCCGTGTTGCTAGTAAAGTACCGTCCTCAGGGTTGTCACTTTATAAATGTACTCTGAGGGGAGGCTGTTGACCAATCAGGATGCAGCATTTTCCCTACCTATTTTATAAATATAAATAAATGCCCAAGTGCACTGCTATGTCAAGGCAACTGTTGGAGTTGCGTTGATGTAAAGTAAAGTAAAGCTTGATCATTTGCTTCATTTGAATTCATGGAGCCAAAAACACCTGAAATGACTTTAAGATTGATTTCTTGGGTTTGTGTGATACAGTATTTCTCTTGTGTTTGGCATTAAAAATTTGCAAATTTCTATGTATAAAAACAGTGGCTTGCACAAACTACCTTTTTTACCTTGTGCCCTTTTGAACTTCAGCCCTCAACTTTCTCCATGTTCTGGCACCCATGGAAGCAGACAGGTTGCTTCAGAGAGTAGCTGACCATGTGAAGAAGGGAGGATCAATCCTCCTTGTCTGATGTGTGAGTGTACTAGCTGGGCGGTCACACAGCTGAGCCTAGTGATTTAGACTGGAGTTGCATGAGGCCAAAATCAGAGGAGAGAGATGCCTGCTGGGTAAATACCCAGTTGTCAGGGTAGGAATGGGGCGGGTATGGATCCTGAGTGTATGGAAAGGTGCCCATGGTATAAATCCCCATAAGTAATGTTTACTCCTTTCAGGAGAGATATTGGTAAGCAGCTGCAGTTTAGATCTTGTGACCTGGCATAGATTAAGGTTTAACTACCCTTCCCTAACCCAGGGTTCCATATATAAATGAGCCAGTCAAGGTTGATGTGGGTAACTGGGAGTTGAATGTCTATTGTAGTCTGTAGAGCCATCTTCACAGGTTTGCGTGCGGGGTAAGCAGAGGTGGGCAAGCCAGGAATTGTTTACCTAGAGCCAAACCACAGCTGAGCCGGGGGTTTAGGCATTACTGTGTGAGCCAAAGCACGAGCTGAGTCGTGGCTGCTGCAGGCTGTTCTCTACATTAAGACAGTGCCCCTCATGGTTGCATGAGAGTAGCTGATAGTCTCAGTCTCTGTGCTAACTACTCAAGCTGACAAAAATGCTTGTTTTGATCATAGCTGGCACAGCTTGATCTTGACTCTCAGTTGCTTACAGAGGTTGAACTGAGCCAGGCACTAGGCTTGAGCCAGGCTTGAGTCTGCTCTAGCTTGTCCCCCTCTACTGGTAGCTGTCAAGGTGAGATTGTGCTCAGGTGGAAACCACCAAGAAGAGAAAGGAAGAGTGAACCAGTAGGAAAGGCAGGTACTGGGTACCCGTGGTGTCACATTTTAGTACTTCTAGTCAGAGAGGGGTGCATCTTTGAGACTGATTGTGGACGGAAATGTATGCACATATTTTATTGTTTTTGTTAAACTTTTATTCAGATTTTAAGGTAAGAGGAACATGACTGGTAGTCAGATTACAGCCTTCAACAATACAAGTACAGCAGAGGGTCACATAATTATAGCACTGAACTTTTGTAGGCCACAACAATTGTCAGCGACCTATAAAAGACAAAATAATAACAGCAATTGCAGAGTGTAATGATGCACTTGCTTACTGTTTAACATGACAGGGCTGCAGTTGGGCTCAAGTCTCCTCCATACAAATTTAAAGAGACAGACAGACAGTAACTATATGCAGTAACAAAGTAAGTGCGATCTACAATAGATGAATAGAGGCTGAACTTGGTCATTGCAGACATGTACGTATGGGATGAGGTATGCTCAGGGTGTGAATGGGAAGGGGCCTACTGAGATCTAATATTGAGTACCTGGCAGAATTTTCCTGTCCCTACTCTGGGAAGAGGAGGTATCACCTGGCATGGTTGTGCCCCAGCTTGCAAGATATGGTGAAGACAGGCATTGAAGGGGGACCAAACTTTGTCATGCTGTGCTATGGAGTTTGACACCAGGTGACACATGTGCTCATATGTGGCCAGCTGGGTCATACCTGATAGGAATTCAGTATTGGGTGGGATTTCTGTGGTGCACCACCTGTGTACCAGTAAGTGTTTTACTTTGATACTGGTGTGTATCACCAGGTCGTATTGACTTTTCAGTAAGTGTGGAATATCTTGCTTTGACCCCAAGAGAAGGAGGCCAGGTGACAGGGGTATATGTGTCTTAAGGATCATTTGCTGAGTGTTACATATACCTGGCCAATAGCCTTTTAGTGCTGGACATGCCCACAGAATGTGAAAGAGATCTCCGAGAGGCTTATCGCACCTCCTGCACTGCTCCGTGGGAATGAGGTGAGCAGCATGTAACACTATTGGAGTGCAGTAGCAGCAGCAGTGGAGCACCATGTTTTGTAGGAGCCTACTACGAGAGTCTCTAACAAGATTACAAGTACTCCCCCAACAGGCTTGCCATTCTTCATCATCTATGTCTCGACCTCAGCTACCACTCAGAACCTTCTCGCCTGAGTTGTCTGGTCAGGTATTTCATCCTGGATTAGGGAGTAGGTGGTTCAAGCTCTCCCAGTCACATTAGACATCCATGAGAAGAAGGGTTGTAAGTGCACTGGGGTTTGTGCTTCTCTGAGCTACCCTCAGTTGCGAGGTCAGAAACACTGCACAATTGGAGATATCCAGAATTCTGATTTACGTGGGCGCATCTGGCCTGAAGGCCATGAAAGGAGTCTATGGTATTGGAAATGGGAAGGAGAAGGTCCGACAGGGTGTGAATGCCTTTGGACTTCCAATGTGTCCAATCCAAATACTGCCCTCCCACCTTTATGGAGTGGTTGCCCCATGGGGGTGTAAGCATGGGGTGTGCCATTTCTGTGCCCAGACATTTCCCCATTTGGGTCCAAACATTACGGGATGTGTGGATTGTGGGTGGAGCTTGTGTAGGTATTCTGCAAAGATGGAGTCCATATAAGCAAACTGAAGGAGGATTTCCTCCTAACAAGTGGGATGTGATGGTTGCTCAGCGAAGAGGCAGCTCTGGGTTATGGAACCATCTGGTGGTTTGCGCTGCTCTGTATGCCCAGTAATAGCCCTTGAACAAAGGGAAGCCTCAGCCATCCTTATCCAGTGGGACCTGGGTTTTGTTTTACTGTATCTGGGCTGCTTGCCTTCTCATAGAAATTGGCCCAGTGGCTTGTCTGTACAATCAAACCATTTTGTATGTATACAGATAGAAATGTGCAGTATTAGATGAAAAAATTTCGGTGCTGTAATCATCTTTATCGCTTCAGTTTTCCCAGCCATGGATAGCTGAAGGGGTTTCCATCTATCCATCTCAGCCTGCATTCTAGATAGAAGCTGTGTCAGGTTCATGTCACACAACTTGGTAGGGTGGGGGGTATTTTGATCCCCAGGTGTGTGATGAAGTCCAGTGCCCAGTGCACATCTAGAGCTGTGAAAGTGGAGGGCTGACATGGTTGACATGGAGAATGTCTGTTTTAGAAACAGAACCATAGAAGTTGTCAGCAGATGAAGACTTCCTGGCCCACCTAGTCTGACATATTTTCCCTACCTACGGTGACAACGCAGACCCTACTCAGTCTCTGGTCTTCACCCCCTTACTTCTAAGATCCCTTTGTGTCTATCCCATGCATTCTTAAATCCTATAATCGTTACTGCTCCCACCACCTCTGCTGGGAGGCTGTTCCATGCATCCACCAACCTCTCAGTGAAGAAGTATTTCCTCACATTTCCTCTGTGCCTCCTCCTTCCATTTTCATAGTGTGACCCTTTGTCCTGGAGCATCTTTTTCTTTGAAAAATGCTACCTTCCTGTACCTTGCTTTTACCTGTGAGGTATTTGAATGTTTCTATCATATCCCCTCTTTCTCGCCTTCCTCCAGGGAGTACATATTTAATTCCTTAATACTTTCCTCATAGGGATTTTGATGCAGGCCCTGCACCATTTTGATTGCCCTCCTTTGCACCACCTCCACCCTATGTCCTTTTGGAGATAGGGCCTCCAGAACTGTACACAGTATACCAGCGATCTATACAGGGATATTATTACCTCCCTCTTTCTGCTGGTGATACCCCTCCCTTTTCATTTGACCATTCTGCTAGCCTTTCCCACTGCCTTGTCACACTATTTATCTACCTTTAGATCATCAGAAATTATAAGCCCCATGCCTCTTTCCTGTTTGGTGACCACTGATACTTCCCCCCAGAGTTGGTACATTGCCCCCGGGATTTTGTACCCTAAGTGCATGATTTTGATTTTTTTTGCATTGAATCTTAGCTGCAAATCTCATGACCATTCTTCTAACTTTTTTAGGTCCTCTCTCATTCTTTCAATCTCCCCCAATGTGTCTGCTCTGTTGTAGATTTTTGTGTCAAACGCGAACAGGCACACCTTGTTTTGTTTTGATTAATCTCAAGCCCCGAGAAAGATGCAAAGGTCTGTAGCAATTGCATCAGTAGATTTTTGGAGGCATGGACCTCATCTAATAGCAACATGAGATTGTCATCATCAGCAAAGCTTAGTAGCTGTCCTGCCGAACAGCGATAGCACTAACGCACAGCGCTGATGACCTGGGACTGGAAGTCATCTTGGGAGTTGGAGGGCTAACAGGGGGGGAGGGATCGAGTGTCCCATGGACCACTCTCCCCCTCTGGGGGGGGGGGAGGAAGTCACTGGTGTGGTACTGACTCCTTCTAGAAGCTGAGGGTCCAACCACTGAAACTGTGTCTGGCTGGGAGCCGTGCTGGACATCGGATGTGCATGCCAATCACATCATTGCATGCCATGCCTCCCTGGGGAGAAAAGGGGAAAACCCCCAGCCTGCAGGATGAAGCCTCCTCCTCACAGACCCCATACCCACATACTGGGCACTCGTCTCATCCAAGCTAAACTCCTCCTGGACAAGTGGTGGTCCCCCAGGAGGCTGCACCATGGGGAGGAGAAAGAGGGGGTTAAACAATGGGGCACTGTGGGCATGTCAGGTGAGTCCCAGAGATGGCAGGGTGATGGGGCTGAAGAAGAGACAGAAGGGGACAGGCTGGGGACATGAATAGAAAGCATACTACCAAAAAAAAAAAAACCAGCAAAGCTTTGTGCTGGATATCACCTACTTGTATGCCCTTGATATTCTGGTGTTCCCAGATTGCTGCAGCCATGGGTTCAATGGCAAGGACAGACAATAGTGGAAATATGGGGCAGCCTTGCCTGGTGCCCCACGCTGGGGGGGGGTCAATAGTGTGCTAATAGTGAGATCCTGTGCTTGGGGTGTGGAATATGTCACTTGTATAGCTGATAGAAATGGGCTTCCAAAACCCATGTGTTGTAACACAGTATGCAGGTACCACTACTCCACAGAGTGAAAGGCTTTTTTGAAGTCTGTTGCTACTACTTTGGTTGGAGTAGGGGTAGGCTGGGCAACATGCATTAGATCAAGCAAAGTACATATTGATCTGAGCTCAGCCCTCCTCAAACGAACCCAGCTTGTGAAGGGTGGATCAATTGGGGTAGAAGGGCTTCAAGTCTGGTAGCTAGGACTTTGGCATATATTTTGCTGTCCATCGTTATGAGGGATATTGGGCAACAACTGTCTGGAAGCGTAGGATCCTTACCCTGTTTGGAAAGAACAGTAATCATTGCTGTAGCTGTCATGGGCAGGAACTTTCCAGCTGATCTCATCTCTGTGTATAGGTGTTGTAGGATCAAACAAATCTGGGGAGCAAGAATCTGCTAAGCTTGGTGGGTAAGCCATCTCCTTGGGGTTTTCCATGGATTAAGAACTTTCACAGCTGCACTAATTTCTTCCGGAATGAGTGGGCGGTCTAGAGCAGTTATTATGCAGGCTCAAGTTTAGGGAGCTACAGTGTTGAAAGGAAAGAGGGCAGCTGAGTAGGGTCTGGAATAGAAACTGTGGAGTACAGCTGTCTCTAAAACTCCTTCATTGTGTCGCTGAGTTCAGATGGGCTTGTGCAGAGTCTGCCTGCAGCGTTACAGAGAGATGTGATATGGCACTCGGCCTGTTGCTTTTTCAAGTGATATGTTAATAACATCCCATTTTTTTCCGCCTTCCCAGTAACAGTGCTTAAGGTGGAGAATTGCCAGTTCCACCTTCCTAGATCTAAAGGTGTTGATGTCATGGGGAATTTGTAAGATGTCTTTACATAGGGTTTAGATGGCATCAGCCTTGGGATTCACTTTAAAGGCCACTTCCTTTAGGGCTAGTTCAGTTTCATGGTCAGCTAATTCCTGCTCCTGCTGCTTTTGACGGTGCGAACATAGCCTATGATATGCAACATGACCTTGAAGGCCTCCCACAATGTGGCTACAGATGTGTATAGTTTGCGAATTGTCATTCAGGCAGAAAACTTCATCTGTAGCCTCTGTAAGCTGCATTTTGAATTGTGGATCCTGCAGTAGGAGAGGCTTCAGTCTCCAGTGAGGTGATTGCCGGGCTGTGTGTCCACATAGGATAGCCAGCTGGAGAGGGGCATGATCTGATATGACCAATGGGTTTATAAGCGCTGCTGTGACCATCAGAGTCAGCTGCTGAGAGGTAAGTCATAAATCCAGTCGGCTGTATGTCCCATGCACAGTGAAGTGATATGTGTAGTCATGAGTCCTTGGATTATGGATACGTCAGGTATCAACCAGAGCTTGGTTAGACAGCCATAGCTTTACGACCTGTGCTGCCTGGGTGTGTGGCTCTGGTTTTCCATAACTCCTGTTGAGGGAGGGGCTCAGAGTCTGGTTGAAATCTACCCCAATTAGGAGAGGAGCCTGTGAATAATTAAACTCTGAAATCTGCATTGCCAGCATGTGAAAGAACGGTGGCGAGTCCACATTTAGACCGTATAGGTTACCTACTGCCAATGGGCCCTTTGGGGTATCAAACAATAATCATTTACTTACTGTACTGCACACTGGCTACACAACCTCCCTTCCTCCATCTCTGAGTTACCAAAAATATCTCATTTCAAGAGTGCCCTCAAGAAGGAACTCACTCGAGACTCCTCATGTCGATGCCTATCCTAATCCTAACCTGAGCCTGTCCATCCAGTTTACCCTCCTCCCCCCGGTCCACCATTGCCCCATGCAACCTTACGTTCCACTCCCACCATCTCCCTCTTCCTTCTGAACTAACCTAGGAAGTAATTACATCTACAGTAATCAACTGATTTATTGATTAAAACATAACTTGCATTGTATATTTGATTGTTGTTGCTTCGACAATGCTCACTTGAGCTACATGTACCCAATGTACTGATTGAATTACAGGGAGGAACAGGGTGCAGGAAAACATTATTTTTAAGCGAAAAAGATGTTTCAGGACTAGAGGGCATGGGATGAAGTTGGAGGGAGGACAATTCAGAGGAAACATGAGAAAGAATTTCTTCACAGAACGGGTGGTGGACAAGTGGAACACCCTGCCAGAGGAAGTGGAGGGGGCTGAAACAATCACGGGATTTAAGAATGCATGGGATAGACATAAAGGAATTCTAGGGGTCAGGGGGAAGGGGAAATAGACTTCTAGGAAAACAAACTGAACTTACAAGCTCAAATGGGCAGACTAGGTGGGCCATAGGCCCTTATCTGCCGACACTGTCTATGTATCTATGTATCTATGAATTGACAAATGCTCATCTATGCTGCCTGTATCCAAATATGTTCGTTACAATACTTGACCTGGAACCTTTGCAAATGAACACTTAGCTCAAACGTTGTCTGATTTGCAAATAAAAAACAAAACAAAAAAAACAAACAGTGCAAATACCCACCTACTTTCTGTATCTGTGGCTGATGTGCGGAGTGTCCAATGCAGGTTTTTGTGCACTAGAATGGAGATTTCTGTTACTCTTGGCTCCCACACCCTTATTGGATACCCACTGTGCACTGCTGACAATATGTATATGCTATGCTATGTTATGTATGATTATTACTAACATATAGAGCGTTGGTACTTACTATACAAGAGTAAGTGACCAGGGATATATTTCTGACCATAATCAATATATTCACTGCTAGTAATGCATTCCAAGTACTATGCCGAGAATACACTTGTGTGTTCTCTGTTTATTTCTTCTGAGAAGCTATCGTGTAGCCAACATTGCCATCATGCGGATTTATGTAACACCGCACTTATTTTCTGTATGATCCTTTGTTCTCATTTTAGCTGATTTTACTTATTTTGTATGTTGCTAGATAACACTGTGGAGCCACCTAACTTTTGACCAATAGGGCTTGTTTTGTATATATCTAACATATTACTAATGTAATAGTTATTATGGTAATTATTTAAGTAGATAAGTTACTGCATTATGTATCTCCTCTGAGACCTTATTCATCCTCGGGGGTATTGGGAAACTCTCGGCTCCCAGTGTCTATTGGTAAGACCTGTTTTTAGGGCATATGTCTGACTCTGTGTAATAAACAAGTTTATTACAGCATATGCCGTTTGTCTGTTGTTTCTTTTGCTGATTTACTACCACCAAGAACCTGAGCAGGGCTGAACACCCTGACATTATTGGCGACCATGTGCTGGTGGTCTAAATTAGCAAAGATTCACTGTTTGCTGGCTTACCATTCCCTTGTGGGTAGTAAGTAGGTGTACATACCTGTACCACCTCACCCGTATTTTTCACTCCATAATATCTTATAAAGTCTGGCTGCTTACTGGGCAAGGTTGATGCCATCTCACCTTGTTCAATAGCAGTTTTGAATTGCAGGATTGCAAGAGTGCAGATGTCTGACCGTCTGTTTGGTTCAACGTCTGTGGATTGATACACAGCAGGGTAACCACTGATGGGATAATTTTGGGTTTTAAACCTTTTCTTTTGTTACTATCATGTCCAGTATCTGCGCAGATCTGAGACTCGACGTCTCTGACTTTCTCACCTCCCTTGGAGGCAGGAGCAACTTCACGCTGGTCATGGAACACTCTGATAACCCCATACTGGGGATCTCACCCCAGTACTCAGAGGTGAGACAAACAGCCAAAAAACGTGATGCTAAAGGGCTGTTGGTTGCGGCTCTCTTTGCTGCTTTAGAAGCCTCTGAATCAAGGTTTTGTTCCCTCAAACTGCAAAACTCAGCTCTTAAGAAAGAGTTGGGCTTGCAGACATCTGAATGTTTAAGGAAAGAGCAGAGACTGGAAGAAGAACTCCAGTCGCTGCATAGTAAGAATGAAACTCTTTTGCACTGTACTGTACAGAATAATGATCAAGAGTTATGTATGTTGAGAGAGGAATGTGATGGGTTGAAGCAGGATAAGAAACAGGTGTTGCAAATGAATGATTTTTTGAGTGATATGAATGAAACTTTGCATGAGAAGCTTGACGAGATGAGAGACAACCTAAAACAGGCAAACAAAGAGTTGAACAGGGAACTTAGGGACGACTGCGAATTGAGCGCCGCGTATAGAGTGTTACAGAAAGAGGTTGTGAAAGATGTTGAGCAGAACACTGCAAAAGTTAGTCACAAACAGTGCAGAGCTAAAATGGCAAAACTGCGTCATCAGCGAGAGGTGTTGGCTGGTCACGTCAAGGCAATGGGTGGGTTTTACTACACATCTATTGACCTTACGTCATCCAGCGATGATGATTCTGGTGATGACAACAGCCTCACCCTCAATATAGCCTAGTGTCCAACCACCGCCCACAAGATGGCGGCACCCAACAATGTTCCAGCATGACCCTATGTCATGAGCGATATAACGATTATCATGTGTGATGTCAAAATGACTACCCCCCATAATGGGGGGGTGATCAAGGCCTAGCCGCTCCGATTGCTGTCCTGAGGAAGGAAGACAGAGCGGAGACTGATCAGATGATCGAGGTCACCCTCACTAGGACTGAGATGTCTGATGAGCAGAAACAGGTCTTCCGGCAGAACATGGAAACCATATTAAGGGAGGCCGCTGCTCAGCAGTCGCTTGTCCGCACTGTGGCATATGACACAGTGGAGGATGCCCTTTGCAGGCACAATCCCAAAACCCTTTCCTGTATGCATGTCCCATAATTCAGATGAGTCCCTTTCAGGTGGCTCACTCTGTACAGCAGATCACTGACAATATAGGCTGCATGACCCCTAATGACAATCTCAGCTGTCATTTGGAAAAAGTTTGTTCCAAATGTGAGATTCTCAGTCTGCTGCCAAGCTACCAAGTCAGGTTCTCCAGCAGACTGTAGACCCCAGCATCTGGGCAAAACTTTCAAAGCCAGTTTGCCAAACCACAGATGGTTCCTTTAAAGACATTGCTGTGGAACTCATTGCTGCACACTCTCCAGGCATGGTTGGCATTATGCTGGCCCATCCTGTCAAATAGTATGCCAAGGAAAGTCTAGCACCATACCATCAGAGGTTATGGTTGGCCTACTGCATTGGCGAAGCACTATCACAGGAACTGGTGGACAGAGACCAAACTGAGTACAAGTCTTTGTTCATTCATAACATGATTCCGGCCGTGAGTGACAAAGTCGAACCTGATGTTTTCCCCAGAACTGACAAATTTTTAGACATTCTCGCAAGGATGGCGCGTGTCTACCAGCTCTACCTCCGAGATTTGAATTGTTGCTCAAAAAACAAGGTGGCCATGGTACAGTCTACCAGTGAGCCCACAACCCACTATACAGTGGGAAGCAAGGCTCAGGACAAAAAGGCTGCACCCTCGGATGATAACTAAAACTACAGAACAGGGGGAAGCAAAGAAATAGGAACAAGCAAAGAAATTGTAACAACCCCAATTCCAATCAGAATGATAATTGGAGCAATCAAAATTATTGACAAGACCCTTCTTATTGAGATGTAGTGGTGGAGAATAACAACCTCCATACACTCTTTGGGAAGGTCCAATCAGTGGCTGAGGCCATCCCAAGGCAGACCGTTGCAGCGTTAGCTCTAGTAACCCAGTCCCTACTAGGTCAAGAAGATATCAGAACCTCCCTGGACCAGGCTGCACCAGGCCCAAACCCTGAGGCCTTGTCCACTGCAGCTACAACCAGTACCCAGACCTCCTTGTATCCTATGCAGGACCTGGAAGAGGCCAGGTGAGATCCATTTTGTCTATGTTTTCGGGAACAACCTGAAGACAGCAGCAGTAGTTTGGATTAACAACTACAGGGCCCCAGTCCATATTGTGAACAAGCTCACTATTGACAGAAATGGAAGGCCTTGCACCAAGGCCACGGTCAGGGGCCACCAAATGGTTGTACTGCTAGATACAGGCGTGGCTGTGTCTGTACTACATGATGAGGATCCAGAAATTCCTCTTGGTCCATCGGAAAGAGGACCACTGCTCAAGGTGTAGATGGCACTAGATTGTCCACCTACTACTCCATTGTACTTTTCATGGTGTTGAGTAGCCTCAGCATGAATCACACTTTTGACCTGATGATATTGCATTATCACCCCAGCATCCTAGGAATTGATTTCCTAGCACTATATGGCTGTGTAGTAGATTTGGCTAACATGCTTCTGATCCAAATCAAAGGACAATACAATATGGTCATGATCCCTGATTCTCATGTGGTTGCTGCTATCATGGTCAATGACAAGGAATATGACATCATAGCTCTATTCCAGACACATGAGTTTTCCGAAGAACTGTTACCCATTCTGCAGAAGCAAGGGAAGATGTTACTACTTTTCCTGCCACTTTTCCTCATGCCTTTTCCCCTAGCCTCTCTCCCCTGCAATCCACCCTCAACGGCACCCTGACCCCCTTCACACTCATTATCCCCCCAACCACTTTCTCACAGCACCACACACACAGACCAATGAAACAGTGGAACTTGTGCTACCATCCTTCTTCCTCCTTTTTCCCTGGGCTAACTGTCCTATGGAACTCAGCATTTTCCGCCACTACACCCACCCATAACACACCCCCCTCACCCTGTTCGGCCAGACTTTCATGGCACAAAACAAAAATTATTATCATGCTGCTTCTTCTGTTAGCAGGGGACATCAAGCCAAATCTGGGTCCCACCCCTCCCACTCCCCACACTCAAACGACCATCCCCAAGGGCCTCTGACTACTGCATCTCAATATCTGTAGCCTCCTTAAAAAATTACCAGAACTTCAACTCACCACCCTGTCCCTGCATCCCGACATCCTCATACTATCAGAGACCTAGCTAAAGCCACACCACATGGACTTGGCTATTTCCATCCCTGGTTATGTAGTTACCAGGCAAGACCATTTAGGCAAGAAAAGGGTGGTGGTATTGCCATGTTTATCTCCTCCAGACTACGTTTCATCCAGGTCTAGATCCCCACCCCATCACCCCAAATAGAGTCTGCAGTAATCAAACTTGCAATGCCTTATTCCTTCTCTATTTACGTTGTGGGCTCGTACTGCACCCCCTAGTACCCCCTTGCCCAGCATTCTAGAACACCTGGCCTCACTAAAATCTACAGCCACAGCTGGGGAGCTCCATGCCTTTGGCGATTTCAATTTCAATTGGCTAGCAAGAGACAGGTCCAAACTATGCACCAAAATAAGCACACTAAACCTCTCCCAGCAAATCTCACAACCGACCTGACAAAACGCTAAAACTCCAAACCACTCCCTCCTGGACTGGGACCTCACCACCCACCCTCACAGAATCATTAGTGCTGGTCTACTCCCAGACTCCCTAAGTGACCACCACGTGATATACATGGGGAGGAAAGTACATAGACCCACAAAACCACCCTCTAGGATGATTCTCACACGGTCTTACAACTCATCAGTTCTACCTGCGCTTCTATACAACAAGGCTCATATTGACTGGTCTTTCATACCTAACGCACCCTTGATTGACTACGCTTACGATACTTTTAAGTCCAGTTTTCTCTCAGTCTGGGATAAACATGCCCTGCAAAGGTGTACGTGAGTTAGAGGCTCCCACCTTCCATGGATCTCAGCCGATCTCATTAGCAACTGCTGCACCAGAGATCAGGCATGGCTCAAACATAAACTGACATGCTCTCACAAATCTCTGCAAAGATATCGGACCCTCCATAACTCCTGCACCAAACTGATTCGGCAGGCAAAAAAGACCTATTTCACATCCGCTTTAAACGCAAACCTCAACCAACCCACAAATTTCTGGAAAACTCTTAAATCCCTCCTCCCCCCCATCCAGCCTCCAGCCCCGACCCTAACCATCCAAGGTTTGACCGTCACTGACCCTGGAGAAGTAGCGACTGTCTTTAATACTTTCTTCACTAGCTGTGCAGCGTCTCTCCTATCCAATCACCAGCACACCTTAACAAAACCATGCAACCCACAGCATTCGCCAAACTCCACACACGCCCCCAGTTTCTTTTTCCATCCAGTCACCCCAGCCAAAGTACTGCAAGCACTGTCTTCACTCAATCCTAACAAAGGTAAATGCCCATCTGACCTGGACGCCAGGTTGCTCCACTTATCTGCTCCTGCCATAGCCGCCTCTCTAGCCGATCTTCTCAACCTCTCCTTTTCCATGGCCAAACTCCCAGCCAACTGGAAGCATGCAACTGTTATCCTCCTCCCAAAGGGCGGTGATCCTGCCACGCCTGGTAATTATCGACCCATCTCCCTTCTCCCAATTCTGGCTAAAATACAGGAACACCTCGCATTCGCCCAACTGTCCAAATTCCTAGACACAACCTCTTTCTTCACCCCTTATCAGTCTGGTTTCCGAAAGTCCCACTGTACCGTCACCTCACTACTGAGGCTCACTGATGACATCCTATCTGGAATGGACAAAGGGCATATCACCTCTGCCATTTTCATTGACCTGGCCAAGGCTTTTGACACGGTCTCCCACCCTAAGCTACTAGTGAAATTAAGTGGGGCTGGCCTCTCAGACTTTGGCACTAGCTGGTTTCATGCCTACCTGGTAGGCAGATATCAATCAGTGGAAATCGGCCCTCACATCTCTACCACTCTTCCAATCACTATGGGTGTCCCCCAAGGCTCAGTCCTGGGACCCCTGCTTTTTTCAATATTCCTAAATGACCTCCCGCAGGCCTGCACACTGTCTTCCTTCCAAATGTATGCGGACAACACCGTACTGTACGCCTCCAGTATGTCCACCGGAGCAGTATCAAATGTGCTTCAGCAGGATTTCAATGCCATACAGAATTGGTTTATGTCAAACCAGCTATCCCTAAATAATAAAAAAAAATCTCACACACTTTCGGGTCATGCTCCCGACTCTCCCACCTAGCATCACGCCCCTCCTTCTGTACCCTAGATGGGACCCTCCTCGAGTTCTGCACTTCTTTCAGATACCTGGGTGTCTGGCTTGACCAATACCTGGATTTCTCCACCCATATAGAATCCTTACACACTAAGTTGCACCTTAACTTGGTACTCTATATCGCAATAGGGAAATTGTTCAAAAAATGATATTCCCTACACTTGACTATGGGGACGTAGTATATGGAGCCACACCCCAATCAAACCTGGTCAGCCTAGACACTCTTTTTCACTCCTTCTGCCATTTCCCCCTAGACTCCCCCCAAATGACCCACCACTGTGACCTGTACAGGGACCTAGCCCTGCCTTCACTCACAACCCACAGACTGCTCCACTGCTCCAGAGCAATCACCAAATTCTGGTCACAGTCCCTTCCCCCATCTCGCATGCGCCAAATCGGCCCAGCCCTCCCCACCTCCCCACCTACTCACTCAGAAGTGCCGACTCAAGGCTTCTACAAGTCCCTTTCATGTACACCTCCAAGGGTCAAATGGCTTTCAAATACTGCATGCCAAAACTATGGAATGACCTGCCTGCTGATATCAGGAGTTCCACAAACCCGGGGTGCCTAAACCCACTCCTCTACGCTCATTTCCCCACCATATGCACATGCTCGCAGTACTCATAAAGCTTCAAGCGAGCAATTTTCTTTCCTAGAAACCTAAGCTCAGTTGCTACAAGCAGGGACTGCATACTACTTGCCTGTATTTAAAAGCAGAACAAAAAAGTAACTCGCCTGCACTGTCAGGTGCCCTGCCACTGCTGACAACAAACTCTGTTGCACTAATTGTGTTACTAATGTTGTATGTAATATGTTGTCTTGCAACTTATGTCTTATCATTGTAAGGCTGAAATGCCCCAGTTTTCATCTCATCCATGTATTCTACCTACACTGTATAATAATTGTATTGTAAATTGTGAATTTTGAAATGTATGTACTTTTCAATGCTTCCCTATCCCCCTCACCCCCTAGGTCGTGTCTGGAAATGAGTGGTTCCCCACTCAGTACGCCTGCCTGGTTAAACTCTTAAATAAATAAATAAATAAATAAATAAATAAACTTCCTTGTCCATTTCCTCCTCCTGAGACCGGGGGTCTGTATACAACCCCAATGCGGATTGTGGAGCCATTTCCAGTCTCCAGGGTGACCCACAGTGCCTCCTCTCCTCCCTGTTTACCCTTTAGTTCTGTTGCTTTTATCCCTTCCCTTACATAGAGAGCTACTCCTCCTCCTCTTCTTCCCTCCCTGTCCCTCCTGTAGATTGTGTACCCTGGTATGTTGACATCCCAGTCATGGTTCTCTGTGTACCATGTTTCTGTGACTGCCACAATATCCAGGCATCCCTCTTCCATCAAGGCCACCATTTCAGGGAGCTTTTTACTTAGACTATGGGCATTGGTACTCATTATCCTCCATTTTTTTATGGCTTTATTTCTTTTTGCCCCATCCCTGTCCCTACTGCCTTTATGTTTTTCTCCATTTACCCCTGCCCTTCTCCCTAGTGACTGCTCTATTTTGGTGTTTACCTCACTAATTACCCTGATTTTTTGGGGGGCTAGGATTTCCTTTCTCCTCTTCAGTGCCTCTCCCCCTTGGCTAGTTTAAATGCTTGCCACTGAAGCATTTAAACCTATCACCTAGGATTCTGGTTCCCCTCAAGGATAGATGCAGACCATCATGCCTATATAGGACTGAATCCCTCCAGGTGGAGCCCCAGTTCCCAGTGAAGCCAAATCCCTGAGCTCTGCACCAGCTTTTCAACCAGTCATTGAATCCCATGGTGCAGAGTGCCCTAGCCTCATCCATGCCATAGACAGGTAGCACTTCTGAGAAAGTTACCATGTGTGCTACTCATCTAAGGCCCCTTCCCAACTCCACAAACTCCTGTTGCGCTGCTTTGATCACAGTCTCAGCCAGGTCATTCGTCCCTAGGTGGATAATGACATCCAGCTCCCTCCCTCTTGCTGATGCTCCCATGATCCTGAGGATTTGTTTCCTGTCCCTCCAAGCCTTAGCACTGGGCAGGCACCTTATCTCCCTTTCCCCTCCCTCCCCCAGTTCTACCCCCTAACAATTGAGTCCCCCACTAGGAGTTGTTTCCTTCCCCTGTGGGGTCCTGGGTCACCCTCCTGTGGATCTCCATTGTAGAGGTTCCCAGCCTCCTCCTTGGTCTCCTCTGCAGGTGCCTTCATAGAGGAACCATACTTCGCCAGAGTGGTGAATGAATTGTGGAGAGGCACAACTGGAGGAATGTGCCTCTGTTCCACCAGCCTCACCCTCCCTGAGCCCACCATGGTCCAACCACTCCTCTTTCTTGGTAACCTCTGAGGTAGTGGCAGTGGCCTGGGTGGTCCCTGGGTGGGGGAGCAGGTTTCCTGAATCCTTGCCAGGTCAGCATGGAGACGAACAACCTCCTCCCTCAGACCAAGTTCAAGTTCAAGTTCAAGTTCAAGTGTATTGCAGGAAAGACTCCATTGAGCAAGCTCCTTCACAAGGAGGTCCTAAGGCACATACACATACAGTTTGCAATTACATAGACAGGAGATATAAAATGTAGAACAACAAAGAAAACATGTATAACACAAGAGGTATACACAATAGAAGTCCTTATGCTATATATGCAGTACATTACAGCTTTAACCTTGTCCTAAATTATGCAACACATTTCAGTTTAATAAGTAGAGGGCCAGTTGGTACCTAGGAAGTTGACTTGGTGTTGGGGGCCTAGTAGCACCTGCATATGTCTTTTAATTCAGAGATAGCTAGTGTTTTGTAGTAGTTAATTGATACGATGCTGGTTAGCTTCAGCATGGCTTGTAGTTGGTTCCAAATGTTTGGGAGGGCATATGAGACAGCTCTTTGGCCAGCTGTGGTATGTGCCCTGGGAACATCTAGTAGGATAAGGTTGGATTTCCTAAGGGAGTAGGCGCTATGAGAGATGTTAAATAGACAGGCAGTTTGTGAAGTAGTAATTTGAGGGTCCAAATGCCAGCATGCAGGAGGCGTCTGGTGGCAAGAGAGGTCCACCCAATTGCTGCATAAACATCACAGTGGTGGGTCCTGTACGCAGAGTTAGTAATGAAGCGAAGAGCATGGTGATAGAGTATGTCCAGTTTAGATAGGCTCAAGGTTGGGGAGGAGATAAAGATAATGTCTCCGTAGTCAAGCAAGGGAAGGAATGTTGCTTGGACAAGTCTTTTGTGGGTCGTGAGAGAAATGAAGGTCCTATTTCTAAAGAAGAAACCCAAGCGTGCTTTAAGCCTCTTTGATAGATCCTCGATGTGGTCATTGAAGGAAAGCTTGTTGTCTATCTACATACCTAGATATTTAAATTTAGGTACAACTTCCAAGGGTTCACTTAGGAAGGTAACTCGAACAGTAAAAGAAGGTGACAAGACTTTTTATAGATACATTAGTGAAAGGAGAAAGTCCAGAGGGGGTATTGCTAAGCTTAATGGAGAAAAGGGAGCATGTGAGGAGGAGGACCCTGTAAAGGCATCTATCCTAAATTGATACTTTTGCTCAGTATTTACTGAAGAGAAGGTAGGGCAGGGCCCACAGCTCAGCATCATGGACACAGGGGGGAGGGAGGTGAGCCCTACTCCCTTCACAAAAGAAAGGGTCCTACAAGAGCTTGCTAAGCTCAGGGTGGATAAGGCAATGGGACCTGATGGCATACATCCCAGAGTACTTAAGGAGCTAAAGGTGGAACTAGCAGAGCCATTAGCAGAACTGTTTAGTGAGTCTCTGAGCACAGGAGAGGTCCCAGAAGACTGGAGAAGGGCTCATGTGATCCCACTCCACAAGAGTGGTAGCAGGGAGGAGGCGGGGAACTACAGACCAGTCAGTCTTACCTTAGTAGTGGGCAAGATTATGGAGGCACTCCTTAAGGAAAGGATAGTACAACACCTGGAATCCATAGGAGCACAGGATCCAAGACAGCATGGGTTTACAAAAGGAAGGTCCTGTCAAACTAATCTCATAGATTTCTTTGACTTGGTAACCAGAGTGGTGGACCAAGGGGGAGCAGTTGATGTCACCTACCTTGACTTCAGCAAAGCTTTTGACACTGTTCCACATAGAAGATTGATAAATAAACTGGGTAGGCTCGGGGTGGGTCAGAAGTTGGTCAACTGGGTGGCAAACTGGTTGATGGGCAGAAAACAGAGAGTGGTGGTAAATGGTATACAGTCAGAAGAGATGCAAGTCACAAGTGGGGTACCTCAGGGATCAGTTCTGGGGCCAGTCCTCTTCAACATCTTCATCAGTGACCTTGCAGATGGACTAGAGGGTAAGGCTTGTCTGTTTGCAGATGACACCAAGATCTGCAACAGAGTAGATGATCCAGATGGGGTGAGCAGAATGAGAGAGATCTGGATAAACTAGCAAAATGGTCAGAAGAGTGGCAACTGGGATTTAAGGCAAAGAAGTGCAAAATCATGCACATAGGGAAGAGAAACCCTGAAGCCACCTATAGGTTGGGAGGGGAGTTGCAAGCAGTCACAAAGGAAGAAAGAGACTTGGGCATCATCATCACTGATGACCTGAAATCATCCAAGCAGACCTTTAAAGCAGTAGGTAAGGCTAGGGGGTGTTAGGGTGTATTAGTAGGGGTATCACAAGTTGTAAGAGGGAGATAATAATCCCTCTTTACAAGACACTGGTTAGGCCCCATCTGGAGTACTGCGTGCAGTATTGGAGGCCACACCTTCACAAGGACATTAACCAAATTGAGGCAGTACAGCGAAGAGCAACCAAAATGATGCAGGGACTGCATCAGAAGACATATGAGGACAGATTAACAGAGCTCAATATGTATACCCTTGAGCAAAGGAGGGAGAGAGGTGCTATGATCGAGGCATTCAAACACCTTAAGGGCATTAACAAGGTGAAAGAGTCTAACATGTTTAAATATAAGAAAAATAGCAGGACAAGAGGACACAGCATGAGATTAGAGGGGGCCATTTAAGGGGGAATGTGAGGAAATTCTTTTTCACAGAAAGGGTGGTGGATGCATGGAATGGCTTACCACAAGAAGTGGTGGCTATGAATACAGTGCAGGGCTTCAAACAGGCATGGGATAGGCATAAGGGAGCAAGACAAATGACTATGAATAGATAGGCCACTGACAGAGCAAAGGCCGATGGCACATTTATAAGGTAGAAAAAGAAATGGGCAGACTGGATGGGCCTTGTGGTCCTTATCTGCCGTCAACTTCTATGTTTCTATGTTTCTATAACTATGAAGTTTTTAGGTGGGGTAGGTAGGGCACCAGACAAGGCAAGTCTCGAGAAAATCATTGTCTTGGTTTTTTTGGCATTTAAGAGAAGCTTGGCATTGATAAGGTTGCTTTCTAACTGGATAAAGTTGGCTTGGAGTGCTTCTCTGACTTCAGTTAAGGACTAGCCTGATGTGCACAAAACCATATTGTCCACAAAGAAATGTATGCTAGAGTTCTTTATGTGGGAGTCAAGGTTGTTGATGTACAGGGAAAAAAGGATTGGTCCTAGGATGGAGCCTTGAGGGACTCCTCTGGCAACTGGAAGGGGAGCAGATAGTAGGCCATCAGCTTTGACTTTTTGTATCCTTCCCATGAGATAACTGTTAAACCACTGTAAGGTAAGTGGAGTGGCACCTATGTAGGCAAGACAGGTGATTAGGAGGTGATGGTCTACAGTGCTGAAGGCCTTAGGTCTAAAAAAGACTGCCCCAGTAGCCTTCTTGGTGTCCATAGCATGGATCCAGTCGTTAGAGATTTTAGCCAAGGCTGAGATGGTACTGTGCTTCGACCTGAAGCCAGATTGGGCCAGGTTTAGGAGTGAGTGCACTTCAAGGTGATTTTTTTAGTTGGTTGTATATAAGTTTTTCCAGCACTTTGGAGAGAATGGGCAAGATAGAGATAGGACGCTAGTTGTTTAAGTCACAAGGATCTCCTGATTTGAAGAAAGGAAGAACATGGGCAGATTTCCAGCAGGATGGAACAGTGGCTGTGGTAATAGAGAGGTTGAAGATGTGAAGGGTGGGGGCTGTGAGCTGGGCATAGCCTAGCCACAAGAAAAATGATTCAAGGCCATCGTCCTCTGCACTTTTCTTGGTGTCAAGGCTAAGAATTATGTGTTCGACTTCTTTGTAGCTAAACAGGGACAACTGGAAGGGATGAGGTGGAGTAGCATGTGTAGAATCTGGGCTAGTGTTGCTATTCACTCGGCTAGTGTATGGGGAGGAGTCGAATGCCAACCCAGCAGTGGCAACGTGAAGGTTAAGTTCTTCGAGGATTCAGTTTATTTTCAACCATCCTGTCCTTGGACAGAATCTTGGTGGGAAGGGAGAAAGCAGCAGGATGGCCTTCAATGGATCTCAGTGTCTTCCAGATTTTTTGGGAGTTCGCTTTGGCCTGCTCCAGAGTGGAGATGTAGAAGTTTGCTTTAGTAGCATGTACACTTTTAACACAGGCATTTCTGGCAGTTCTAAATGCCTGCCAGTCTACCAGGTTCTTTGTGTGCCTGGCGCTAGCCCATAGCTTGTCTCTATTGGTAAGTGCAGATTTGAGCTCTTGGGTGAACCACGGATGCGAGATTTTCCTTACCCTCATTTTAATAAGAGGAGCATGCTTGTTAGTTAGGGTGGTGAGGTTGTCATTTAGGACAGAGATGGCGGCATCAGCAGATTTGGCAAGATATAGGTCTTGCCACCTGATCATAGCTAGATCGGTTAGGAAGTTTACTGAGTTGAATTTACGGAACAAGCGTTTGATTCTGAATTTAGGGTGCTACTGGGTTTTAGATTAGAATCTTGTACATACAAAAATACTGTGTGTTGCTCATGTCATTATGGAAAACTGCAGAATGTGAGATTTTATAGGGATGCGGAGTTAAGATGACATCTAAGAGTGAGCTGTTGGCAGAGTTAGAAGCACGATTCTTGTGGGTTCAGTTACTATCTGTGTAAGACCCAGCTCATCAAAGATGGCTTTTAGGGAGTGGGATTTAGCAGTGAGCCAATCCATATTGAAGTCCCCTAAGATTATTGTTTCCGTGTTAGCAGCCAAAGTTATGGATTTCAACACATTAAGAATTTCTGTGCCTCCTGATGGGGGTCTATAGCCACCAATGATTGCGATGCACTCTGAGGATGGAAGGTGAAGTTTAAGCAAGACAATCTCATATTCCTTGGGCTTAATTTTACAGGAAATGCTGCTAACATCAAATTTTGATTTAGCGTATACAACCACCCCCCCTCAAATCCCTATCAGCCCTAAAGAGCTTGAAGCCCGGTATAGTAATTTGTGGATCAGTGTTGGTCTTGCTAAGCTATGACTTGGTAATTATAATCAGATTTGGGTCAGTGTGAGCTGCCCAAACTTGAAGATGATCAAGTTTTTGAGTAGGCTTCGAATATTTACCATCATCAGTTTCATCCAAGGAGCAGCTGCAAACTCTGATGGAGAAGTGATTTGAGTTGGGGGACCTGGATTTAGTTTGACATTGCCTGAACAGAAAAGGAGAATTGGAAACATTTTCTTGAGGGCATTTATCAGGTAGAAGTGGGCTGTTTTCGTATGGGTTCTTGTGTGGTGTTCAGTCATTGAGATACGTCTAGCCAGGGCATAGAAGATACTGACATGGCCATTCAAAGCTAGAAGGGGAAGTGCACAGAAAGACATTGATGAAGGGAGGAGGGCCAGAGGAGAGGTATGAAAATTAAAATGAAAACCCGACAGATTAAGAGTAGACCAGAGAGGTGCCTGCAAATAGGGCAGCAATGCAGTCTCTAGAATGTCTCCCAGAAGACTGCTGCTCCACAGCCAGTGCATTGCACCCCTCCCCACATATCTGTGTCCCTTCCAGTTACAGATGCTTTTTTGTTTTATTGTTCTTGTTTTAGTATGTGCAAGCTTGTGAGTGTCTCTACCCCCATTCAATGTGCTGTGCCTTTAAGGATATGAACAGGTGTATGTTGTTAGCAGTTT
Source organism: Neoceratodus forsteri (assembly GCA_016271365.2). Taxonomy (NCBI): domain Eukaryota; kingdom Metazoa; phylum Chordata; order Ceratodontiformes; family Ceratodontidae; genus Neoceratodus; species Neoceratodus forsteri. The sequence goes on from CM057449.1 coordinate 1,202,917,412, forward strand.
TGAGGAAGTGATGTCAGAGCCCCTGCTATAAAGGAAGTTATGCACTTGGGACAGGTGGGGTGAGGGGAAGGGTGGGTGGGAGTAAACCTATGCTGTCCAGAAACAATCACCTACAACTCTTACACTCCACCCCGGGGAGTGCCTTCCTTCCTTTCAGACACCTATTTCACAAAGGCTAAGTAACAGGTCTAGTCACAACTGACTGCAGATATTTCCCAGCTACAGTTCCTCCCTGGCAAATTAAAGTTAAAACTAAGAAAAGTCCACCCCAAAACAGAATCAATACTAGTTACTTACACAGGTCCAAAAAGTAATAATTCAGTTTAGTGTAGTCTAGAAAATAACCTCCTTGATTCAAGGAAACTGTGGCTGCTTTCTCACTCTCCCTGTCTTCAATGTGAGAAGGAGACTGCAACACCTCTGAGACAAAAAACCTTTTCAGCAAAAAATAAATAAATAAAATGGGGCAAACAGTAGTTTTGCTTAGCCTAATGATAAAAAGTCACAAAAATGTAAGCACCACCTGTAATAATTTCACAGAAGATATACCCTGTAAGAAACACTTTGCTACAGAGAAAAATAAAGCAGTAACAGAAGATATACCTTGCAAAAGACAATTTGAATCAGAAGATTACAGCAGTAATCTGTTAGCACACACCTGGTAATAATGCAGCAGAAGGTGTACCCAGCAACAACAATTTGAATCAGAGAAAAATAAAGCAAGAAAATGTTAGCAACAAAGAATAACAATCCTTGTGAGTACAAAATAAAAACAACACACAGTAAATCTGCCTAGCCAAAAGTCTTACTCCTTTCCCTTACTCTGGTAAGGTTCTTTGTTCTGTCCTTTCAAGCAAGCTGGAAGGAAAGAGCTCAGGTGAAGCTAGGTGCCTTGACCAGCAAACCTAGCCTTCCACCTCTTTGTTAAGGATTATAAAGCTCAAGGTAGGGAGCTCCAGAAAATTGCTGCTGCTAGCTGGGCTGTAAGCTCTGTCCCCCCACCATTTTTTCATATTTTGACCCTAAATGTTGAACATAGTCTTCTTATCATCCCACCTCATGAACCCTGTAGGTGAAATTTTTCAAATCCATGGGAAAACGGTATTCCATGCCAAAGGTATGAAAACACATTATGGGTAGGATGTGAAAAGTGACAGCTGTACTGGTCATGAGGTGGTGGGATAAAAAGGCTATATTGAAAATTTGGAGTGAAAATATTGAAAATGACGGAAGTTACATGTGTGTGTATAAAATTTTGAATGACTGGGTGTAACTTGGCCATTTTTTGGAGTTGTTTCACCAAGTTTTCAATGTGGCCATTTTGGGACCACACCTCACGAAGAGTGTCACTGTCATTTTGTTCACTTATCCCAAAAGGTGATTTCATAGAGTGACTGCGCCATTCTGCTCCAGAGGTGCGAAAACACATTTTTGGCAGGATGTGAAGAAATGACAGCTGTACTGTTCATAAAGAGGTATGAAAAAATAGCAGTATTGAAAATCTGGAGTGTAAATAATAAAAATTGGCAAAGTTAGGAGCGTGCATAAAAACTGCACAACACAAGCTCATAACGCAGTCATTTCTTGAAATTGTTTCACCAAATTTGCAACATGGGGTTCTTGGGACCCCACCTCATGAACAGTGGCACAGCCATTTTGTTAATCAGTCCCAAAAGGTGATTCCATGCAGCGACTGCGAAATCGTCTTTTGGGACCGAGTAATGAAACTACAGTGACAATGTTCATGAATTAGGGTCCCAAGAACCCCATTTTGAAAATGTGTGGCCACAATTCCTAAAAATGGTTGAGATATCAACCTAAGCTGAAAACCCCATTGACTGCCATTATACAGTGCTTACCTTTGATTCTTCAGTTTGCCGGTCAGCTTTGAAGAGTGCAGACGTGTCCCGATCCTCAGAAGATGAAAGTATCAACCTCTGGAGCTAAGTATGGGTAAGGGAGGGGTGCAGGGAGGTGGGTGCTCAGTGGGAGGGTAAGAATGGGGACAGGGGAGATGACGAGGGACCATTTTCTTTTTTACAGGTTAAAAAAAGAGATTGGGATGGTTTCTTTATTTACAGGCACAAAAAAATTAGGTACACTGGGGTGGGCTCCCAGTGTGCCACATGAGTTGGGGGGTACATGATTATAACACAGGGATTGGGCACCCTGATGTTGGCATGAGAATGGAGTGGGGAGGACAGCAGCATTGGGAGGGCTTATTGAAAGATGTTGGGTTGGTGGGGAAAAGGAGGGTGCAGGGTGGACTGCAGCAGTGTGAGGGTTTGATTAGATGCCTGGGGCTGGGATGGGAGTGGGGAGGAAAGCAGCAGTGGGAGGCAGTGGGAGGGTTTAATGATAGATGCTGGTCCAGGGCCAGTGGGGGAATGGAGGGTGCATGCTGGGTGGACTGCAGCAGTGGGAGAAAGTGGGAGGGTCTGCAGACTTGCAATGCCGGCTATGCAAATGTTAGGAATGAAGCACAGTGCTCTCATTAGTGTAGTTAATTTCTCTCAAGTGCGAGCCAGCTCCCTGCTGTGAAATTCCGACAGCCGTCATACTCGGCTTCAGTGGTCATTGGTGCGTCAGGGTCATGCCCACTGTTCAGTGCTCTGCATTGGACTCATCCCTGACACACCTCTTAAATGCCATACTGTTCCAAGGTGTTTCTTGCGCAAGCACAAAGAAACACAAAAAATGTCAATAACTGGTTCAATCTTTAAATGAAAGTTTTCACTACTGAAACAACAATATTGAGATTCATCTCTAGTACTAGGCTACTGCTATAAGATTCTTGCATATGTTGACATTTAATTGGGGGAACTAAGGTATTTACAGTTCATCACACCTCTGAAGTTATACTTGGGGTACACGTTGAAGTAGCTGGTTAGAAACACCAGAGTCTAATTTCAAAAGCACCAGTTACTAGATCATAGAATCAGTAAGTGCTACTCTATTCCAGTTAGTCAGGGGCCATACTATATCATAGCAGGAGACATGGATCTAAATGTTGTCACATTATCCACAGGGGAAATGGGGGTTAAATGTTCAAATTGCAACATGCATAGTATAATACCTGATTCACTTTTTGAAGTGTATATATGCAAGCATTGCAAAGAAATAGAAGATCTACATAAAAGACTAATAGACAAGGAAAACAAAATTGATGACTTAAAAAAAGCTGTTGGAAAATAGCCAATCGAATAGCACAGGTAGTGCAATTCAGAAGGAGGGACAGAGTACAAAAAGGCAAAGAGTACAGGATTACAAAGATACTGATGACTGGTGTGTAGTGGAGTGATACAAAAAGAAGAAAAAAGGAAGGAGAGCAATAACAGTAAACTTTGAGACAGAAAATCATTACACACCCCTACTAAACTTGCTAGAGGATATTGAAATCCACTCACAAGATTTATTAGAACTAGCAGGGAGTAACCTTATGAAAACAGAAGGGATATAATAGATAATCCAACAATTAATGTAATAAATGAGCAGGAAGTGAGCTGTGAAACTATGAACCCTAAAGACACACAAGAGCGACAAATCTTTATACTGAGTGACTCCACAACTAAATATACAGACAGGTACTCTATTAGGGATAATAAAGAAAATGCTACATCCTGTAGTTATGGAGGGGCTAAAATTAGTGACGTTACAAGGATGCTCCCAAATATTCTCACAAATGCAACCCACCCAATAACAATATTAATACATCTGGGTACAAGTAACTTGGGGAAACATGCCATTGATGACACAATTAAGGAATTTCAGCAGTTACATAGTATATTAGAGCAAAACAACTGTGGAATCAAATACTTAGAGATACTGTCTATATCGAGAGCAAGCCGTGAGAGGAACAACATTAATAAGACATTCAGTCACTGACTGAGAAGATGGTGCTTAGAAAAGAAAAACATAGCATGTGCAAGATCTTGGGAACTATTTGAAGGAAACTATGCTTTGTTTTGCCAAGATGGCCTTCACTTCATTAGAAGGGGCAGTAAAACAGTTGTTGGGCAACATGTTCTATGACATCTTAAATAATACAAAAGGAACCCCAGAAAATTAAATATTAAAGGGGAGAATGGGAGGTACCACCAGTACTAAAAGTATTAAAGGGCGGCTGATAAATAGGGATGGATTGAAAGTATTACTAGTTAACGTGAGAAGTCTGAACACCATAAAAAAAGCAGAACTCGAAATACTACTGCATGAAAGGCATATTGATATGGCTGCAATAACAGAGACATGGTCGTCTGACCATACGTGTTGGAGTAAGAGTATTCCTTGCTTTAGATTTTTCAATAAAGACAGGGAACTAAGGAGAGTTGGTGGTGTTGCTCTGTATATAAGAGAAGACATAACCACAAGGCACTTACCAAATGATTCGATGACACCAAATGATAATGATGTACTTTGGATTGAAATTACAGAAAGAAATCGGAAAAAAATGAATCGCTGGGGTGTGTTACAGACCACCAAATACTCCCAGGGATGATCACCTTAAATTACTTAACATAGCTAATGTAGCCCACAACAAGGATATTTTACTCTTAGGTGACTTCAATTTACTGGGAATCAAATGGGACCACTACAGTGCAGCCAATGCTCAGGAACAACTATTCCTAGACACCTTGATAAACAATGGCTAAAATCAAATAGTGGACAGTCCAATAACAGATGAAACATGTCCATGATTTAGTAATATCAAATAGAATAGAAGGAATCCACAGTATTGTTACCCTAGAGCCACTAATGAATAGCGACCACCGATGATTTTGTTTAATGTAACTGTCACACCAAAAAAGATTGTGGGCAGTACAATAATTAAAAATGATCATAAAGCTGACTTCACATCCATCAGGAAGGAGCTTGATAACTGGGAATGGGACAACAATAATCTAGATACTGAGCAATTTTGGCTGAAGATTAAAACAAACTACTTGACCTGAGAATATATATATATATATATATATATATATATATAATATATATATATATATATATATATATATATATATATATATATATATATATATATATATATATATAGGTGCCTAATAAAGCACTATATAATAACAGAGGTAAGGTACCTATGTGGTTTACCCACAATATAAGAAACAATTAAGAAGGGAAAGGGCAGTGTTTAGAGTTATGAAAAAAGACTAAAACCACTTTAATATAGACAACTATAAAAAATGATGAAAAACAATCACAAATATGATAAAGAAGGAAAAAAGTAGAACTGAATTTAGATTGGCTCACATTAAAGGCAATGGCAAGTCCTTTTATGCATATACAAATAATAAAGCTGCAGATAGAACTGTGAGCCCCATTAGGGATGGTGCAGATATGGTGTCAGACCCATCAGGGCATTGAAATCTCTTAAATCCAGAAAACTAAAAAACACAGCTACTTGGACCTATAGAGCACTTACTAGCAAGCTAATCTAATGCATTTCCAGTTGCCTGCTAACTAGTATCCCTGGTAGTTACTCCCTGAGAAACCACTCCTACATCTCTTTCGATACTCCTAGAATCATAATGTGCTTTGGCAGATCTTCTATGAGCCATGCCCTTCCTGTCCTTTGGAATAATCTACAAAAAAACCCTGAAACTATCAAATTTTGTTAAAATGGCCACTTTTAAGACTCTGCTCGCACGTTCAATTAAAGATACTTGTAGCTGGTTTACTTAATTGCCTTCATATCTGGAGCTTTGTATGCTTGCACTCTACCCCAGCTCTCATCTAATATGACTTGTTGCTGTTACATCCTCCTCCTCTTCCCTGCCATCTACCTCTTCCATCTACCCTCCTTATGCTCTTGCTGATTTGCTTCTGCCTCTCAGCTTAATAGTAATCTTATTTCTTGCTTAGGTGTACTATATGTCATTGTTATATTGTGCTCCATGAATTTTATATGATTCTATCCTGTGCTGTAATGTGCTGCTGACTTATATTCTCCTTGGCCCAGGTCCACCTTGTAAATGAGACCTCTCAATGGTGATCCACCTAGTAAAATAAAGATTGATTGACTGATTGAATTTGATATGGAAAGTGCTGAAGTAAAAATTATACTTCACACATGTTTCATAGAAAATACTGCTTTAGAAGACATCAAAGTCACATACACAACAGCCAGCCCAGTGGCTTGGAGGGCTGAGGAGTCCTGCCTTACCTCTTGCCACATTGGTGACCCATGTTTGCAGTGCGAGCGGGTTGCTGGGGGTGGCTGGGGAGGAGAAGGATCATGCACCCCCAGGGACAGCGCTCCTTCTCCAGGGAGGGAAGGGATGAGTGGCTGGTACTTGCCTGGACCCTACTGGAGGCTGGTGGCTGGTGCATTGAGGCTGACCATGGTGGGTGGAGGTGGGGCAAACTCCCGATGGGACGCACACAAGAGAATGCGCGGCACCATCATTAGTGTCATTGCATGCCTCGCCTCCAGGCAGAAAATGGAAAAAGATCTCCAGTGGCTGGGTGACAGAGGGGATCGCAGGTCCTGCTCCCTGACCAGCCATGACACTGAACAGAACTGGATCCAGTCTTCAGTGGGGGCCTGGGGTATCCCCCACTGACCCTGCCAGGGGGGCAAGCCCTGAGGGAAGATGGTCACTGCTGGCTGGTAGATGTCAGGGGGATGGGCCTGGGGCTCCCTCCCGAACATGGGCTGCCAGAGAGGGGTGTAAAAAGACTAACAAAACAAAAATCACACAAAAGTTACAAAATATAGATATCACTTAATCAGTGGGTCCTAATAAGGTTCATCCCCGACTAATTAAGGAGGTCATTAACTGGCTGGTAGATCTACTTGTAAATCTCTATAGCATGTCACTGGAGTCTGGGAAAATTCCAGAGGATTGGAAAACAGCAGCTGTGGTTCCTATATTTAAAAAGGGAGATAAAGGTGAAGTGTTCAATTACAGGCCAATAAGCCTGACTTCAATATTAGGTAAGAACTTGGAAACCATCATTAAGGAAAAATTGGAATTAGATATTATTTGGAACACTATACATGATGCTATGCAACATGGCTTTAAAAGGCATAGATCGTGTTTAACCAACATGCTGGTTTTCTATGAGAAGGTTAGTAAAGTACTGGAAAACAACAGACTGGTGGATGTGATCTTTTTAGACTTTAAAAAGGCTTTCAATAGAGTGCCTCATGGAACTTGAATTAATAAATTAACTGTCATGAAAATAGATGGGAAGTTATTAAAATGGGTAAAAAACTGGTTGCTTGAAAGAACCCAGCAGGTTAGGATAAAGGGAGTATTGTCTGAGCTGGGAAGAGTGACAAGTGGCGTGCCTCAAGGGTCTGTCCTGGGGCCTGCCTTTTTTACACTATTTATTCTATTTATTATTGATATGAACAGTAGTATTAACAGCTGGTTACAAAAATTTGCTGGTGATTCAAAACTGGGAGCTGAAGTAAATAATATGGATCAGGTGAATAACCTCAGAAGGGATTTAAAAACTCTGGAAGACTAGGCTCATAAGAATAGTATGAGCTTTAATTTAGAAACATGTGTAATAATGCACCTGTGTGCTAGCGATAATAAACACCCATATGAACTAAATGACCAATGGTTAAAAACAGTTGAGTGTGAGAGGGACTTAAGGATTCTAATCAATAATAACCTAAGCTTCAACCCACAGTGTAATGAAGTACTCAAAAAAATTTAATAAAATCCTAGGATGCATCAGGAGGGCATTCGTATCTAGACATATAAGCTGCACTATCCCCCTGTGCAGAGCCTATGTGAGTCCCCAGTTAGATTATTGTACACCACTGTGGAGTCCCTTTCTGAGAAGGGATATCGATAACTTGGAGAGGGTGTAGTGCAGGGCCACCAAAATGATCCATGGACTTAGTGAAATGCAGTATGAATCCAGACTTCAACTACTGGGCCTGTATCCATTAGAACTGAGGCATATTAGGGGTGACATCCTTGAGATCTTTAAAATAATTAGAGATAATCAATTAAGGAATAGCCTGGGACTAGAACTAAATAACAGAAATGCCAACTTGAGAAGTCATCAGTGCCAATTGAAATTGACATTCCTCAAAAGGAGCTCTAGAAGATACTTTTTCACACAAATGATTATAATATGGTGGAATGAACTCCCAAGAAGTGTGTTAAAACCGAGTCATTTGACTTATTCAAAGCAAAATTGGACAAATACGTTATTCATGAAACCCACAGAATGGCACACTAATGTGGGAGACAGGCTAAATATTGATGTCTTGCCTTCCGTCCGTCTCAGGATACCCAGTATAGAATCCAGTATAAGTAGTCAATGAGGAGGATAACATTTGGTGTCAGCTGCAGGACACTGAAATTCCACAAAGAGAAAATGCATGCTCAGTAGTAAGCATGGTAGATATATATCTGTCTGAGCCCAACATTAGTATTGAGGATGACCCTTTAGCTTACTGGCAACAGAAAAATCATGCTGACCAAAGCTGGCTACCCTGGCTTGTAAGTATATTGGATATCCACCCACCAGTGTCTATTCTGAACGTTTACTTAGCTCTGTTGAGGATGTTGTGACTGATAAACAAAAAAGATTAACACCAGACAATGTGGAGAAATTAATGTTCTTTAAGGTTAACTTGCCACTCTTTGGCTGCATATGTAATTCTAATCTTGAAGAAGATGACAATGACAGCAGTACCTGTGCTACATCTGTGGATTAAGTGACACATGAGTTTTCAATTTTCAGACTGGACTGGTTAAAAGTAGAGATCAGGGACCTGTCTGCTTTTGGATTGCATCGTCATCCTGGGGTTGGGTGGGAGGTGCACCAGTACATCACATGATTGTACTGGTAGCAACTTTGGCAGACAAGTCCCCAATCTCACACACAGTCGCTTTTTCAATCTAACAAGATAATTTACCAAAATGCACCTAAGAATAATTATTATAACCATATTGATACATGCTGCTAGTTTTGTTTTTTCCCCCTGATAGTGGTGGTAGTAATAGTGGTGAAGTGGTCACTTTGAACTGCCTGGTGCTCTTCTTTCACATTGCTTTGCATTCCATACTGAGAGCTGTTGCTAAACATAACTGGTGACAAACAAACTCACTGTCACCTTCAAGAAAAAGGCAGACTCAGGAGACTGGTTTAAAAAAAAGTAGAGATCTGGGACTTGCCTGCGTTTGGAACAAATCCTCATCATCATCCTGGGTGGGTGGGAGGTGCAGCCAATACATCACATAATTGTACTGGTAGCAACTGTGGTAGATACGTCCCTGATCTCACACACAGTTACTTTCTCATTCTGAGGAGATCATTTAGCTAAATGCACCTAAGAATAATTATTATAACCATATTGATACATGCTGCTAGCTGTTTTTTTCCCCTGATAGTAGTGGTAGTAGCACTGGTGAAGTGGTCACTTTGGACTGCCTAGTGCTCTTCTTTCACATTGCTTCGTGTTGCATTCCATATCGAGAGCCATTGCTAAACCTAACTGGTGACATACAAACACAATGTCTCAAAAGTCAAACTCAGGAGACTCATTTAAAAAAATAGAGATCTGGAACTTGCCTGCCTTTGGACCAAATCATTGTCATCCTGGGGGTGGGTGGGAGGTGCAGTCAGTACATGACATGATTGTACTGGTAGCAACTGTAGCAGACAAGTCCCTGTTCTCACACACACAGTCGCTTTCTCGTCCTAAGAAGATCATTTAGCTAAATGTGTATAATAACCACATTGATAAATGCTGCTAGCTCTGTTTTTTTTTCCCTGGTAGTGGTGTTAGTAACCAGTAAGAGTGGTGAATTGATTACTTTTGGACTGCCTGGTGCTCTTCTCTCATGTTGCTTTGCTTTGCATTCCATACTGAGGAAAGAGCCTTTGCTGCTAAACAAAAAATACGTGGTGCCTATGACTGAGAAAGAAAATTAATAAACTACCTATACAAAATACAATTAAACACTCTATCCCCTTCTTAAAAAATCAGACTCGGGAGGAGACTATTTACAAACTAGAGATCTGGTCTGGGACTTGCTCATTATCACAGTCACTTTCTCATTCTTTTCTAAGCAGTCATTTTTGGTAAATGTGTCTTAACCATATTGATCTCAGTGCTGGCAGACTACTTCTGTTTTTCTCCTGATTGTAGTAGGCGGGGGTAGTAGCAGTCTTGAAGTGGTAGCCGGCTGACTGGCTCTCTCTGACAGGTTGCCCTCTGCTCCGGCCTGGTGCTATTTTTGTGTTCCTGGCTTCTTCATTACTTAACTAAGAGACATTCACAGAGGTGCCTGTTGAGAAATAGAAATCACTACTGTTAATAACTTATACACAGCAGTAGTAATACTTTCTTAAATGTGAGAAACAGAAGAGTGATTAGAGAGCGTTCTGGGAGGTGCCTGACTTTTGACAAAAAAATCCCACAGACAATATGTGGTGGGTAGCTGTCAGAGTTTCATGGTTCACATTGGTGCTTTAACTACTACCCTATAAGTTCCCTCAGAGTTCTGAGACTTGCCCGCCTTTGGACAAAATCATCATCATCATTATCTTAGAGGTCGGTGCCAGTTGTGAGGTTCAGCACGTACATATTACAGCACTGGCACTTACAGTAGGCTCATCCACAGTCAATTGTTCACTCCTTCTCATCTCATTTCACTAATCATTCTGTTTATTACTACTAAACAGTGGTTGAATTGCTTTTTTTTCTACTGATATATTGATTTAAAGCAGTTTAAAATGATTTTTAACATACAGTTACCATAAAACAATAATGGTTATAAAAGGTTTGGATAGGGTTCAGATAAGCATCCAAACCTTTATTTGCGTATCAGAACCTTTTAGAACCTCAGAACCTTTTGAGGTTCTCCCATCCCTATATTGAATGTCATTGAAATAACCAGCTTTTGTAGAAAATCCTGTATGCTTTATTACTCGTGACCCAAGCTGGAGTGCCATTAAGTGTACTATTATTTGAATTATTTATTTACTTTTTTGTAGAAAGGTTTTTCTCCAGGGATATGCCCTGGTCCCAAGGATAGACACTGTTCTGGCTGATTGACCCTTGGCTCCCCCAGGTCCAATGCCACCCCAACCTTCCCCATGTCTTTCTACTTGTGGCAGAGGCTCCAGGGGAAAGCTGCCCCTCCCCTCAAGGCAACCTACAATGTGAGCTAGAACCCAGATTCAGGCAGACACTAGGACCCAGTGGAATACAGAAATCTAGAGATTACCTGAACACTTCAGTACTGTATTCAGTCACTTATAAAGTTTTTGCACTGATGGCACCTTGACATGCACGTTTTTGATTAACTGCTCTGAAACAGTGCCATAAATAGCTACAAAATAATTGAGATTTTGTCTTGAAACTTCTGTATACGGTGCCTGGTAACTGGAGGGACTGGTCATATGAAGGGTACATGGGTTACTTATCTCCTTGCTTTTTTACCACCCATCTGACTCATCTTGGTATAGCATAGCCCCTTCAAGCCTTACTGTACACTGCGATGTCCAGCGTAGAGAGCAAGGTTCTCTGGCTCACTGCAGGGGTCACTGTTGCACTGTGCACAGCACCATGTCTTCCCGACCACAACTCACTGACAAACGGCAACTGCTAAAGTCTGGCCTGCCTCCTCATGTGTCGATCTGGGCTTCCTCTCAAACTCTTGACACCTGTCTGCTTTGACATCAAGGCAGCCATTATTTGAATTATTTAACTATGAAATCCTGCATATGTAGTTCTGTATATCTTACCCCCAGTCTGACTGAAAATGGGACCCTATGAACTAGCCCACCTCCTTGTCAAAAATAAAACATTAATATAATGTTTTCAGCTTTTACAATTCGCAATAAACTACATTTTTTCAATGTCAGTCTGCTTTTTCAAGGTTTATAAAAATTTTTGTAGCCTCTGTAAGTAATGTGTTTAAAAAGCATTTGCCTGTCCCTGACTGACCTCACAGTGCCTTTATTTATAACATCATAGTGCTTACCATGATGACAGGCTATTATGTCACAAACAGCAACTGCGAGGTTAGTTGGGACAGTCAATCTATTTAAAGACAAAGTAAAATAAGTTCTGCATTATTGAAAATATTCAGTAGCTCAATAACAGGAAAAAGTAAAAAAGAAAACTAGAAAACACTAATGTTAAACCTAACTGTTGTAAATCTTAGAGTTTTTAGCATTTTGTTTAGTAAAGATTTGCTCATTTAAGGTCAGAGACTGGAACTACAGATGGCAGAAGGGGAAGCATTTCTGAGGGGAGCAGTTTGTGTTTCCCCAAAGATCACTGTCTATCTGTGGTTACAGTATATGTGTAGAGATCAGTGACTCAGATCAAAAATGGGGATGCTGTAATTAAGAAAGGCGACCAGTTTGTGTTTCAAACTTTCTCCAGGGATCAGTAGCTGTCTTTCCACCAACATTTATTTACATGTCGGGAACTGGGACCCAAGATGGAGTGAGAGGTATCATTATTTAAGTGGACAATATCCCTTTAAAGCAGTATAGCAGCCGTGCTGGGTCTGACCAGAATGTTTTGGCTTATGGTAGCACCTTAGAAGTTTGCACCTCTGGACTATTTGAGAGAGCCCTATTAGGGCAGTGGGCAACCTGAACTCACCCTGTAAGTGTCTGTTTTACTGAAATAGCAGTAACACCAGCATTTAAATGTATTTTCACTTAGTTCACATAGTGAGGATAGTTACTTAGGTAAATACCTGCTGCAAATATTAGCCTTATAAAGACTACTGTATGAACTGTATTAGGAATGAATTCCTTCTCTGAACTCTTACAGGGCATAGAAGTTGCAGCACCAATTGTCTTCACGGAAGAGAATTGTGACAGTGTGATTGATAGGCTAGACCTGGACAGACAGTGGACTTCCACAAGTAAGAATAAACCAAACAAAACTGAGCAAACTCTCCAAGAAGATAAATATCTGGAGTGGCATGCACTCACTCTAATGCAATATTATAAGAGCAAGAGAATTCCCAGAGTAATACGCATTCTGTTGGAGCCCAAGTTAGGTTTTGAAAGGTAGAACAGAATATGGACTAAAGTCTCATTTTATGTCATTATTACTTTAATAGAAAGTCTCAAAGGAAAGTGCACTCAGACAACCTAAAAAAAAAACCATCTGCAAATAGCTTTAGTGCACCACCAGAAAAACAAGCATTTGTCAATGCCGAATGTTGTCTCGCTGCCATTGGCATTGGTAGTGCAGGAGTTAGAGGTGCATAATAGGAATGGTAGGGAATTGAAGTGATGTCAGCCCCACCCCCACCCTGCAGAGACTGACAGGCATTGGGGTGTGTCTTTGGGGCATCAGCTATAATGCTCATGCCATTTTACCTCACCCTACCCTACCCTTTAAGCACTGACAAGTGTTGTGGTGTGCTTTGGCGTCTTTGGGCCTTATACTTACCCCACTCCATAAGGAAATACGCTGAGACGGGTGCAGTATAGGAGAATGGGCCTCACCCTACCCTGTAGACACTGACAAGTGTCGTGGTGTGCTTTGGGGTCTTTGGGCCTTATACATACCCCATTCCATAAGGAAATACGCTGAGATGGGTTTAGTATAGGAGAATGGGGTGAACTTTAGGGCTGAACACTCCAAGGCACACCTCGATGCCTTTCACTGGCTGCAGGGTGGGGGTGGGGGTGGAATGGCGTGAGCATTACAGCCAATGATCCCAAGTCACACCCCTGATGCCTGGCAGTCTCTACAGGGTGGGGTGTTACAGTTGGAAACCCTAACATCATAGGCATTTGTTGGTATTTTCACTCCAAATTTTCAACATAGGCTTTTTGTGACCCCTCCTTATGAAGAGCGGCACAATCAGTTTGTTAGCTAAAAGGTGGTTTTGCACAGTGGCTATGCCATTTGGCGACATAGGGATGAAAACACATTTTGGGCAGGATATGAAAAATGACAACTCTATTGTTCATTAGGAGGTGTAAAAAAATGGCAACGTTGAAAATCTGGAGTGAAAATATGAAAAAATTGGTGAAGTCATGAGCATGCATAGAAACTACTTAACATCGTCCGTAACCCAATTATTTTGGGATTTTTAGTCACATTTAAACATAGACATTTTAGGACTTCCCTCATGAAAATTAGTGACTGAATTTGTTAATCTGTCCCAAAGTTGATTTCCCACAATCACCCATCATTGCATATACATAGATGGAAACACATTTTTGGGCAGGCTGTGAAAATGACAGCTGTACTTTCATAAGGAGGTGTGAAAATTGCCAGTGCTGAAAATCTGGCATAAAATATTGCAAATTTGCAAAGTTACAAGTAACAGTAGAGCTGTGCAACACATCTTGTAACTTAGTCATTTATGGACGTTCATTACCAAATTTTTAACATAGGCATTTTAGGACCTCTGTTCATGAACAGTGTCACCATCATTTTCTCAAACTGTCCTGAACACTGATTTCACACAGCGACCGCGCTATTCTGCGCCGGACATGTGAAAACACATTTCAGCTGTGATATGTAAAATGTCAGCTATACTGATCATAAGGAGGTGTGGAAAAATAGTAATTTTGAAAATCTGGAGTGAAAATATTACAAATTCACGAAGTTATGAGCGTGCGTGGAAACTGCGCAATGGATGCTCGTAAAGCAGCCATTTTTTTGATTTATTTCACCAAATTTGAAAAATAGGCTTTTTGAGAGCCCCCTCATGAACAGTGGCACTGTTGTTTTGTTAATCGGTCCAAAGGTGATTCTGTGCAGTGACTGCGAAATCACCTTTAGGACAGAATAATCGCCATGACAGTGACTGAACGTTCATAAGGAGGACAATAACCTGATTCAAAATGTGGTGCTAAAATTCCCAAAATGCCAGAGATATGCAAAGTTGAAAAACCCTATTTATGCCATTATACAGCATACTGGCATTTCTTCAGTTTGCAGTCAGCTTTGAAGAGTGCAGACATGTTCCTAGTACACAAGATCATTACGCCATGCTCTGGAAGTAAGTATGGGAATTGTGAGGGAGGTGTGGGGCTGAAGTCTTGCAGAAGATGGAGCCAGGTTGGGGAGGGCCACTGGAGTTGATGAGGGACCGTTTTCTGCTTTGCAGGTTTGAAAAAAAAACAAAAACATTGTGGGACGGTTTTTCTTTTACAGGTGCATTTGGCATGCTGGGGTGGGCTCCAGCATGCCACCTAAATGTTTTTTTGGGGGGTTCTGTAGCCGACAGGGTTAGGCACCCCATTGCACACAACAAATGAGGGGACATTATGCTGATGGGAGTGGACTCCCCATCAACAAGATAAACTTGGGAAGGGGTGCCATGATGCTGAGGGATTAGGTTCCCCCTCAGCTACACTGAAATGGAAGTGAATTATGCCGAGGGGTGGGCTCCCCCGTCGGCAAATGACGTGGGTTGGGGTATGCTGACAGGGGGATTGGGCACCCCTGAAGTCGACTCTCTGTGCAGCAGCAGTCAGTGCTGCCATGTTAATTGAAGAGCTTCACCAGGAAAGGCATGTAGGGAGGGCGTGTTTAGGTGCTGCTGCATGACGAGCTTGGCTGTCATTGCAGTGGATCTTTTCTTAGATGTGCTCGCCACATTATGTATTCCTGGTGTGGCGCCCGCATGCTGGCTTATTGGGGAATGAGGGACACACCTACTGATGCATGCCCTGCATTCCCCCAACAGTGACTGCGCCTCCAAATCTGCTACTAATGCAATATGTTGGCTGCGCAAGCGCGAGCCAACATAAAAACAGCACAGATACCCCAGTGATTTGAGTCTATATGTGTCTTCCTCAAAAAGTGGAGTTTCAGAACTTGTCACATGGTATTTATACAGGCTTCTTAAAGGCATGCCACCAAATACATCTTTAAAGAGCAACTCTCTATTATAATAACAAAGTTAAAAAACACTAGATGTACACCAATTATGCTGTAACGTTATTGTTTTCTAGTTATTTCTTTTACTTTCCCCTGCGGTTGGGGTAAAAAATATTGTAGATAATCCAGAAATTATTTCACTGAGTCTTTCAAACTGTATCTGACTCTGCCCTGCTAACCACATTATTGTTGTTGGTGACATCACAGTTGTTCATCATAGTGAGCACTGTGATGCCATGGACAAAGGCACTGTGAGGTTAACAGGGGAAAGGCAAATGCTTTCAAATGTTTTCTATACAGACATTTTAGATGGTCTACCAAGATGTGCTGTAAATCTTGGAAAGGAACATAGAAAATGAAAAAAAAAAGTGTTCTCTAGTATATTGTGACAGCTGAAACATCTTATTTATAAAAACAGAGTTGCTCTTTAAGTACATCCATGATTGTTAAATGTTAACAATGATAAAATGTCAGTAAATTATAAATCCAAGCCCAACACTGAAAATAAATAACAAATCCCACTTGATTATTTTATTGAAAACCTGTGAACTTGAAAATACAAAAAAGAATGGTAAAATAAAAAAGTAAAAAATAAAACTGCAACTTATCTAAACACTTTTGCAGAGTATATCTTCATAAAACCTTGTAGATACCAATATTATATAGACTAATGTCAAATTGGTTAAACCATACAGAAGAAAAATCTCAGAATTAAGAATATAATGTCCTATTGTACAATGGCTGTATATTTATTTATATGAAGAGTTCTAACTGTAATCAGAATTGTTACTCAGTGCGCTATATTTTACTGCAGTGTATATTGAAGTTCTTCAATAAACTTGAAGTTACAAATAAAGGATATAATAAATACAATAAAAAACAGAAAAAGAAGAAAGGAAAAAAGACACATATAAGTCACTGTGAGATGAGGGGATAGAAATCAAAATCTTCTCTGACAAGAGATGTGGAAGAACTAGAACTTGGAACTTTACACCACAAAAGAAGCATTAATGACAAAGAGGATTGGTTGGTGTTTTTAATCCCATTATTGGAGACTTGTTTCTTAATATAACAGCTAAATGTGGCTAATTGGTCATTTGCAATGTGGATATTGATATACTGTACAATATTTACTGGTTAGTGGTTATAAACGACTGCCAGCAAGTGCCCAACAGCTCCATAAACCTCAAATGTGGTTTATGGAGCTCCGTAAACCATGGACGGAACAGTACCGCAGCATCACCAGAAAACTGCAGAACAAGCTGTCCTCGCACTGGATGTTCACAAGTGCTACACAATTGGTCATTCAGCATGACACAAGCTTGTTGGCGGCAACAGTTACCCTCGCAAAGTGACAAAAAAGACAATTTAAACCAAAAAACACCAAAAAAACAGTAAATATAAAAAATAAAACATGGAGAAGTGTGGTTCTCTGGGGATTTCATGCACCCCCTCGGTGTGTGATGCCTAAATAAACCCCTCAGGCTTCACCCTCGGGGTTTATGGGGCATCACACACCTTGGGGGTGCATAAAATCCCCATAAACCACACTTCTCCATGCATCATTCTATATGTATGTTCCTCCTGCTGAATCCTCACTTCATATTCTATTGTATGTATGTATGTATGACTCTTATTGATCCAGGGAGGAAATTGGGAGCTTGGTCACTGTGTGATAGTCCCTCTGCCAGCTTGCAGCCTCTACCACTCTCACTGCCCTAGATACATACCCTAAAGTGGGGGAGCACACTACTTCACATGCTTGCATGTCAACCTCCCTGGATCACACCATCATCATTTCTTTTTTTTTTTACTTTTATTTATGCCCTCTTCCATCATCACAGCCAGCCTTCCCTTTCAAGTCCCCTAAGGCATCCTACATCTCTACTCGACCCCAGGTGCTGGTGGCCCACACCCCCATACTGCTGCAGTTTATCCCCTGGGCAGGGAAGAATAGAGCCTGCTCATTACCTTCCTAATGCTAGGCATGTTGGGTTAGTGTCTGCGGGTCCTGGGTTGGGTCCATGCTAAGGTGTCAGGGGCTCGTCATCTGGCCTGGCTGTGGAACCAGTTTCCATTTTTTTGTACATCCCTCCAAACATCAGCCCACAAAGAGCTCATGGGAGCATGGGCATTCAAAGGCATGTTCAAACTTCTCTGGAGCCCATTCAACATCTTCCCTTGTTTATGTTGCCCCCCCCCCCAGGCTACACCTCCACCCCTGGTCACCCAGGTGGTGGTATAGCAATGGGGGCAACAACTCGCCCCCAGAGGAGAAGTTGTCCCCTGGGATGCCTCAATCCCTCCTCCCATTGGCCCTGAAAACTGGGTCCATTCCTGAACCTGGGATGCCAGTGTCATGAGTGGCAGCGCTACCGCTGTGCAAACAGGCCAGCCACATCGTCATCATTTCATATTATAAAATGTGTCTTAAAATCAAAGAAATTTAACCACATAAAACTAGCCAGGTGACCATGCATTATTTCAGCATAATGCACAGTTGTTCTGGTTCTAAACCTTACTGGATGTATTAGTAACCACATCACACAATAAGCAAATCTGTCCCCCACAACCAGAATTTATCTTCCATCACAAATGTGGCTTCTACCTTTACATACTAAAAACCTTCAGCTAGGCCCTAAAAATAAAAATACCTTAAAAAAGAGGCAGTATAGCGCAGTAGTTTAAGGCTCTGAGCTGCAAACCTGGAGACCTGGGTTTGAATCCCACAGCCCCCACTTGCATACTGTGTGACCCTGAGCAAGTCACTTAATTTCCTTGTGCTCCCAGGTCGCACCTGTAAACAAGCTTTCAGCTTAGTGTGTCTCTCCTGGTTAAACAAACAAAAAAACAAAACAAAAAAAAAGATTAATTAAATGTTGTTTCCCTACTCATCACTCTCTCTTTACACACGTAAATGAATTAGAAACATTAAAAATTGTTCATAGTTATCATTACATGTGTTTCTTTGCTGACAATGAAAAATCCTAGTTTTGTCTTTACCTGCTTATTAGGGCAGATCCCTGCTGCTTACCCTAACAGAGATAAAACAGGCTGTAGCTCCACATGCAGCCTTTGTTGTGTGTGTATCATTTGTTGGGAGAGGAACATTCTGGCAATGGAACTGAGCAGAATTTTGAATCCTTGTATTATTTGGTAAACATTTCATGGTAAACATTCCTTTATTATTATTATTTCTTTATGCCCCCTTCTGTGCCACAACCAGTCCTATCCCTCAAGGCCCCTCAAGGTGCCTAGCTCTGCCGAACTCCAGTCCCCTCCAGCCAGCTACCTCCATGCTGCCGTGGTGTCAGACCCCCTGGGTGGGGAAGGAGGGAGGAAGGGCCCACTTCGATCTGAACAATGCATTGTCAGGCTGATGGCTGAGTGTTCTAAGTTGGTCTGTATTAAGCTCACCAGGGGGTCATCGTCAGGCCGGTTGTGTTTTTTTTTCCTTGTTTCTTCCTAGCCAGAGGATGCAGGTGTGTGTGGAGATCCTAGGTGTGTACACAAGCATAGACATGCTGCTGTGCCAGATCTCAGCCTGTGTCCCTCCCTCCTACAGTACCCTTGACTGTACTGCCACCTGTGGTCATCCAGTTGGCAGTATTGCAGTGAGGGTGGCGACCCTCCCACCCCAGAGAAAGATGGCATCCCCTGGCATGCTCAGTCCTTCTTCCCCCAGCCAGCCCCTGATGACCCGAGCTCATTCCCATACTCAGGGTCACCTGCATCATGAGTGGTATTACTACCTCAGCACTGATGGGCTGGCCAACACTTCATTTTTATGTTTGCTTGCGCACATGTGCAAGAAACATTTTGTGACAGCTTAGGTGAGAAGCTGAGTTTTGGAGGTGAGGCACTATGGGGGGGGGCAATTCCCCCAGTGCCTTTTGAGACTTGGCCCGCTTTCCCCAATGCGGTGGCACACTGCTGCTGACACAAGTTCAGCCAGCGTGCCACCAATTTGAAATGAATCTGCTGCTGCAATGAGGGAGCAACCCGTCATTGCAGGGTGGTGCCTTGCCTGGTGTAACATTTCCTATAACATGATGGCCATCGGCGGCTCTCGCCACCCACCTCAGAGTCCCCATGAAAGCCAACTTGGGGGTTCCCAATTCCTCTGTTGGCATGCCCCCCCATCCCCAGTTCATTTGCCGACAGGGTAACCCAATCCCTGTTAGCATGATGCACCCCCCCATTTGTTATGTGCCAAGGGGTGCCCATCATCGTCGGCTGATGCACTCCCACTCCCTCCCACCACACTGTATGGCTGATGGGGATGCCCAATCCCTGTTGCTCCAATATCTACCTCACCAACAAACACCCAGCCAGGTGGCATGCTGGGAACCCACCCCAGCATGCCAAAAGTGTCCACAATGTCTTTTTTAAAATTTTACATCCCGTAAAAAAAAAACACTATCCCTTGTTGAGCCCCATGCCCCCTCACCAACCTGCGCTCACCCTCTGCATACTCTACCTCCCCACACACACCCTCACTCCATACTTACCTGCGGAGCCTGGCGCAACGATCTTTGGTGGACTGGGAACACGTCTGCACTCTTCAAAGCCGACCATTAACTAAAGAAATGCTGGTAAGATGTTTAATGGTATAAATGTTTTTTTTTTCAACTTTGGTGCATATCTCGGCCATTTTTTTGAATTTTGGCACCAAATTTTCAACATGGGGTTCTTGGGACCCCACCTCATGAATTCAGTCACTGTCATCTCGTTATTCAGTCCCAAAAGGTGATTTTTCATTCACCGCACAGAATCACCTTTCCAGACCAATTAACAAAATAACAGTGTCACTGTTCATGAGGTGGGATCTCAAAAAGCCTATCTTGCAAATTTGGTGAAAAAAATTCCAAAAAAATGACTGCATTATGAGCGTGCATTGCACAGTTTTTATGCATGCCCATAACTTCACGAATTTGTAATATTTTCCTTCCAGGTTTTCAAGTTTGGCATTTTCCACAGCTCCTTATGAACAGTACAGTTGTCATTTTTCACATCCTGGCCGAAATGTTTTATCACACTCCTGGCACAGAATGGTGTGATTGCTTGTATGAAATCAGTGTTTGGGACAGAGTAAGAAAATCACAGTGACACTGTTCATGAGCAGAGGTCCTAAAATGCCTATGTTGAAAATTTGGTGACAAAAGTCCATAAAATGACTGTGTTACAAGCATGTGTTGGGCAGTTTCCACGCACCCTCGTAACTTCGTAAATTTATAATATTTTCACTCCAGATTTTCAACATTGGCATTTTGCCACTCCTCCTTATGAACAGTACAGCTGTCATTTTTCATATCCTGCCCAAAATATGCTTTTGCACATCTGGCCACAATGGCGCAGTTGCTGTGAGAAGTTAATGTTTCGGACAGATTAAGAAAATCATAGTGACAGTGTTTATGAGCAGAGGTCACAAAATGCCTATGTTGAAAATTTGGTGAAATAATTCCACTAAATGACTGTGGTACAAGCATGTGTTGCACAGTTTCCATGTTCACTTGGAACGTCAAGCATTTTTAATATTTTCGCTACAGATTTTCAACATTACCATCTCTTCACACCTCCCTATGAGTGGTACAGCTGTCATTCTTCACATCCTGCCTGACCTGTGCTTTCGCACATCTGACACAGAATGGCACGGTTGCTGTGGGAACTCGAAGTTCGGGACACATTAACAAAATCACAGTGCCACTGTTCATGAGAGGAGGTCCCAAATGCTTTCATGAGGTGGGGGTCACAAAAAGGCCATGTTGAAAATTTGTAGTGAAAATACCAACACACACCCGGGGCGTTAGGCTTTCTAACCATAACGTCCCACCTTGTACAGACTGACAGGCATCAGAGGTGTGACTTTGGATTGCTGGCTGTAATGCTCATGCCATCCCACCTCCACCCTGAAGCCAGTGACAGGCATTAAGGTGTGCCTTGCACTCTTCAGCCCCAGACTTCACCCCATTCTCCTGTACTGCACACATTTCAGTGTATGTCCTTATGAAATGGGGTGACTGTGAAGCTGAACACCACAAGGCACACCTCAACACTTGTTGGTGTCTACAGGATAGGGTGAGGTGAAATGCCGTGAGCATTATGGGCAACGACCCACCGGCACACCCCAATGCCTGTTCATCTCTGCAGGGTGGAGGTGGGATTGGCATGAGTTCAATACTTCACTGCCACTGCTATTCTGCATCTGTTTAACTCCTGCACGTCCAAGGCTAAAATCAGCAAGCAAACATTTGGCATTGACAAATGCTTGTTTGAATGTGGGGAAAAACAGAGACAAAAATAACAGGATGAAGAAATGAGAAAATAACACTATACTAACAAAGAGAAAAGGTGGAAAAACACAGTTACATCGGCAGACCCAAACTGCTTAAATACATTTCTGAAGTTCATAAAAGCACATACATCTGAATCGTGTGGGTGTTTTCAGGTGAAATCTACACCTCCCAAAAAAACAACAACCTGACAGGTTCAAAGTCTTGAATACATTTCCACTGAAATACTGTACATGTATTGATTTGAAATGCAGAAAAGGTACATTTTTCTTATAAAAATGTGTGCCCCACATGGTTTTCATTTACTTTTATTATTTTTAGCTAACCCACCCAGTGACCAGAATATGGACTATTTTTTGTCTTCAAGGTTGAAATGGAAGCAGATTTCAATGAAAGGTCCTATTTTTATCTTTTTAAAATGCTTTCTTCTTAATTTCATTAACTTTAAGTCAAATATTTAAATGCCATTTTATAACTGCAATAAGGCACTGCAGGGTATGCCATTATGGTGATACAATCACACTTCTCAGGTGCATTTAATGGCACTCCGCTGTGCCTTGTGCCAAACAACGTACCTGAGGTGAGTGATTACATTACAAGAATGCACATTATGTCATGTCTTATTGCTTACTAAACTAGCAGATGGTGACTGAAATGCTGTGAAGGAGCTGCTCATCTGATTTTTTTTTAATTCTCTCTTTGTGCGCCCACTTCTACGCTGCAGCTCAGCCTGTCCCTCAGGGTCCTCCAAGGTGTCTAAGACTAGGCCTGCTATTGATCTTGCTCAGGTGCTCTGCCTCCATGCTGCCTCGTATTGACCCCCTTGGGTGGAGAAGGAGAGAGACGCCTGTTACTCCATCCTACCTGCATGCTGCTTTTGTCAGACTGGCATCTTGAGGGTCTCCAATTTGGTCCTTCAGTGGTGCACCAGAGGCCATTATCAGGCTGCCTGTGGGGCATTTTCCCTTGCTACTTCCCTGCCCCTGAAGATGCCTGCACATGTTGAGATCCAAAGTATATGCACACAAGGCGTGCTGCCACTCCAGATCTCAGTGGATGTCCTCCCCTCCCACAGTGCCTCCAACTGCACTGCCACTTGTGGGCACCCAGGTGGCAGTATAGTAGTGGAATCAGTGACCTTTCCTTCCCAGTGGAGGAGGAAGAGAGTATCCCCTGGCATACCTCTCAGGTGTCCCTGATTTTCAGAGATGTCCCTGATTTCACCTCAAAATTTTACTCTGTCCCTCCTAAAATCTGTGTTGCCCTGACTAAATGGTGATGATTGCAAGAATAAAATTATGTCAAACAATACAGTTGCAGACTTCTTATTCTTCAGAAAATGTATTATACACTGAGTCCCTTATTCTGCCAGCTTCCTGAGTGGATAGCACCAATTTTAAAAATGTGTCCCTGATTTTGGGCCTTTGTCTCTGATTTTTTTAAGCCTTGTCCCTGATTTATGAGGCAGGAGGTTGAGAGGTATGTCCCCTGGTATGTTCAGTCCTCCTCCTGGCTGACCTTTGCCAGCATCGCGAGTGATAGCAGTATCGCTGCACTGATGGGCCAGCCTCAGCTGCTGTTTTAATGCTTGACTGTGTTAAACTAGGAATAATAATAATAACAAGCATTCATACAGCACTTTCTATACACATTGTTTCCCAAAGCACTTTACAAGCAATGAGAGACTGGTAGTGAAGTTACTGCAAACAAGTGGTGGCAGCCATTTCACACATCAATACCAACAGACAGCCTAGGACAGTTGAATGAACTGGTTTTATGGGAAGGGGAATGTTAGCCAGGACACCAGGGTAAATCCCCTACTTTTGGATAGGGGGAGCTGCTGTCCCTATGGAAGATGGCAGATGCCCGTTTTCTATCGGAGGAGGAGGAGAAGGAGGATGTGCTGCTGTCTGGGGTCTGGTCCCTGGCCTCAGTCAATGTTCCTTTAGGAGATGAAGATAATAGACCAGAAATGGACTGAGCTATGGATCAAAACCAGAGTGTTTCTATGGCGACGAGAACCACTGGACTTCAAACTACAAGCTTGCAAGCCATTGTGAGTCTTCCTGAAATGAACCAATTGCCTGGTGAAGATTCTCTTCTGGAAATGATGGAGGTAGTACATAATGTAGAAGTTGGTACTACTGGTGAAGACTAAGATAACAATGAGACCGAGGCTATAAGGTAGCTAGAGCAAGCACCTGGTACACCGCTAAGACAGGTGGTAATTGATGATAAAGATTTGTTAGAAGGTATGAGTAAAAGAACTGGTGTTGAAAAAATCTTTAGAGGAGAAATGCAGCTACTTACTCTGACAAATTGAAGAAGAGGAGGAAAAATATTAAATTGCAGCTGCAAAACTCCAACAAGCTGTCCCGACAGCAGTTGTTGCTGAGTCATTACAAACCACTCTTGTTTTAACCACAGGATGCTGCACTGACTACTCTGCCTCCCGTACCTGTTTCAGAGAACTTGACTGATGTAGCACTGAGTAATAAACAGAGAAAGTCCCTGGGAGTACGGCATTTGGGAAGACAACAGAACAAAACTGCAGCTTCTGTAAGTAAGCCTTTTGAACCTGTAAATATGCAGGGATAACATCTGCAAGGCCAGCCATTGTCAGCGTCAACAGCTTTGTTAAATGCAGAGTGGGTTCAGTCTGAGAAAGGGGACTGGATTCCAGACCCAAAAGACCCTGCAGTACAAACTTATAACACGCAGTTTATTACCATGGATTAAACCAAAACTGAAAAAGGGTCAGGTAAAGCAAATAATAATGAAATGACTTTAAACAGAAATACATTACTAGAGAACAATGCAAATACACAGGTACCTGATGCCTCTGCTAAAACAGGAGCCCCTGACCCATCGGAAGAGGAGTCTGAACCTTCCAATATGAATGAAAGTCTTTAACATTTGGTCTAGGAGAGAACCACATACAGGACTTACATAAAAGACCTTTTGTAAAACCTTTACTCAGAATGTCAGACTTCTTTAAGACTAAGGGTGAACCTGCACCTTGGAAGAATGCTTTCAGACTGCTATATAAAGGAGGCCTAGAGACACCCCCAGATCAAGTGTACATTGTCAGAACCTTATTAAAAGAATCATTAAAATTATATGCATCAGAAATCTTTGCCCTAATGCATACAGATGAATATAATTATGACATCAGTTTCGAAACAGTGGAGGGCTTGGACAGATTTTAGTGTAAGTACAGTACACTGAAGGACACCACACTCTGACCCCTTTTGTTGCAGTTCCCATTACCAAGCCAGCAGTGCGCTCAATAACTATACAACTTAAAAAACAAAGTGGTAAATGTATCAGACATTCTTTTTTGGCTTAAAAAAAGGTGTGAGGTACTGGAAGATCCTAGTCTTATAATTGATTCTGAACAGATATGGACTGGGGGTTGGAGGGTGAAAGTTAAACTGTACTACACCTCAGTAACGCTAGTGATACCCCCAGCTGAACCCATTGACTTGAATTAGGGCATACAGCAGCTGCCTGTATAAACCTGCTCAGATGCAACTTATGTGAGGAGCAGGGACACTCTTATGCTAAGCGCCCTTAAGCCTCACATAACAGGGTAGAAATGGTTTCTTATGAGCTTTTAATTACTCAAGCTAAAAAAAAAGGGTCAGCAAGGGCATCAGAAGTTAGATTAACAGCTTTACAAAAGGAGTCAGAAACCAGGTTGTTGCAAGACCAAAGGAAGAAGCAAACTGAACAGCAAGATCAAAGTAATACAACAAATGCAAAAATTCAGACTCAGGCAGAAAAACAGTGGAGCTGCAGATAGAAACAACAGTAGAAATTCAAGAAACTTCTGAGGAGTCAACTGCAAAGGACACTATACCTCCCCCTCTCCACCTCAGACACATGAATCAGATGATGTTGTATTTCAATTGGTGGAACCCAAAAAAAGACCTTGAAGCAAGATAGGAAAAGGCAAGGAGCCAAAAGGAAAGGAAAGACAAGATGAATAGTCAAAGAGAAAACTTCCATTCTGAGTGAAAACAGATTTGCTTCATTAAGTCATAAAGTGAATTGGAGTGACACAGAATAGGGGGAGATGATTCAAATGCTTCTTCCATTGCATCCTCCTACAGAAGAAAGTCTTCAGGAGTTGAAGACTCAGGAAGTGAGGATAACGTTAAAAAAACATGGGACACCGGATCAAAATAGTGTGAGAAGAACTCATAAGTAAATGAGATGTCACTTAAAATACTTACTTTAAATGTTAATCGCATAAAGAATAGTAGAAGACACTTAACTATTTTATCTGAACTAAAGTATTTTAATTGTGACATCCTATACATTCAGGATACTAGAATTAAGACATTTTTTGAAACATCACAAGCATCTAAAATATGGGATTAAGGGGCTTCCTTTTGGTCTATTGGGGAGTCTATTTGTGATGGTTTAGGTGTATTTAAAAAAAAAAACCCTAACCTGAAGATTACAAAATGAATAGATTTGGACCCTGGAAGGGTCTTAATACTACCGTAACATATGGAACTAATAGGTTTCAAATTATTAATAGCTATGCTCCACAAACAAAAGTATCCAGAATAGAGTTCTTTAAAAAAATTCAGCCATACTTACATACAGCAACAATAATAGTCTGGGAAGGAGACTTCAACTGTGGTTTGCATCAAACAGATAGAGGTTTGAAGACACAAAAATGTTCCGTGACTCAAATGCTCTTAAGGAAATTATCACACATGCAAAACTTTTGGATGCTTGCAGATCTGTCCATAGCACAGGAGGGAATACCTACATTAGAGGTATTTATGCAGCAAGAATTGATTTTGTGTTTATCTCTCAAACAGTACTGGTAGAAAGTGCAGGAGTTCTTGATATAGCTTTCTCAGATCATAGAGTTTTACAAGTGGAAATATCACAGTAGGCACAAACCCCATGTAATAAAACACCTTGGTGTTTAAATGCAGAGCTTTTAGACAATGTAAAAATATAGAAAAAATGGAAATCATTTTCGGTAGCCAAAATCTCAGCTCTTTGCTTACAACTCCATTTCAGAATGGTGGGAAGATACAAAACAGGACATAAAATCTTTTTTTTCAAAAGGCTACAGGTAAACAGGCAACTGAGAAATATTTAAAGTATTTAACAGTGCAAAAGTAGTTGCATTCTCTAATTTCAAAATTAGAAACTTTAAAAATAAATTATGGATTGCAAATAAGTAACATAAAGAAAGAGATGTTCCAATTATAATATGATAGAGCAAAACCATTGAAACAAGAACTGACATTTGGAATGCAGATAAAAAAATAAGCTTTTGATCCTTTCAAAGACAACAGACACCAGGTAGACAATAAATTAAAAGTTGAATTAAAAGATGATACAGGAAATACACATGCCACCAAAACTGGAATACTTAAAACAGTGGACTCTTTTGTAGAAAGGGCATTTGGTCCTTCTCTACAGTCCAAACCAAAGTATGATTATTTCAAAACACTAGATATACCTGCACTAACAGAAACAGAAAGGCTAAACCTTACAAAAAAAAGGAAGGTGAGGTAAAAACTACAATAAATACACTAAGTAATAATACAGCCCAGGGACAGATGGGGTAACATCAGAATTCTATAAAACAGACATAGAAGATCGAACCCCTTGTTGAAGTTATACAATGAAATCTTAGAAAAAAAAATTACCTAAAACATTGGCAGAAGCATATATGATTTTTCTTTTCAAAAAAGGAGAAAAGACAGATTTGAAAAATTTGAGGCCTATTAGCCTATTAAATACTGATTTTAAGATTGTGGGTAAAATCCTTGCTAAACAATTGGCTACAGTTTCTAATACCTTAATAAGTACATTTTGAACATGCACTATTCCAGGGATATCCATACAAGATAACTTAATTTTGTTAAGGGAAATACTCATTTAATGTCAACAAAAGGTGGAACCAGGAGTACTTCTTAGTTTAGATCAAGAAAAAGCCTTTGATTTTGTTTCTCATGACTATTTATTTTATACACTACTACATTATGAAATACCAGAGATTTTTTTTAACTGGTTAAAATGCCTCTATACAGAAGCAAGTATTACGCCTTTGATTAATGGGTGGAAAGGGAAAACTATCAAATTTAGAAAGGGGGTCAGACAGGGCTGTCTATTGAGCCCCTTGTTGTACATCTATTGTGTAGACCCCCCCTTTTTTTTTTTTAAATATTGAATCAGATACGGCTATAAGTGGGATACCTTTAACAAAAGGGGGTTCACTGATAAAGACATTAGTGTACGCAGATGATGTTGCTATTATAATAAAACCTAATACTGGAGAAAGGGTAGTTCTTCATCAAATAGAGTAATACCCAAATGTTTCTGGGTCCAAGATTAATGTAGAGAAAAGAAAAGGGTTGGTATTAGGAAGCCGTACTGCACAAATATGAAAACACATGAAGGTATTAAGATAGCAGAAGACAACATTAAGTTTCTGGGAATCACATTTGGAACTGGGGATATAGCAATGTTGACCTGGGATTTAAAGTTGTAGAAAGCAGAACAATTGGTATCACGGTAGAAACAAAAACAAATAGCAAAGCTCAAAAGGGTTTGGTTAGTAAAAACTCTGTTATTACCCATATTCACATATATTAGTTATATATTTCCTCCACCTTTGCAATTAGAGACTAGACTTTATAGTGTATTTTTTCAGGAACTATGGGGGAGTAGATTAAACCTCATAAAAAGGGAAGTAACATATAAAAAGATCACAGAAAGAGGCCTACAAATGCTGAACCCCATAGTTTTTTGCTATAGTGTCTTTATACATTTCAATATAACAAAGAAAAGAGAGACAGCTTCTGTGTTATGGCTGGCAATTGTTACTGAGTGGGCTAAAATCTGTATAATAGCATGGGAACAGTACACATACAGGATTATTACAGCTACAACAACAGTACCTCAATATGTAAGACTAGTCATGCAAAAGCTTATAAAATGGAAAATTCCTTATCCTTCCCATCAGGTGGAAAGTAGACAAGGGCTATATGATACCATAATGGATATAGCTTTTAATGCCCCTTTGACAATACCAGAATGCCCACAAAATAGGCAGGCAGAAACTTTAACATGATTAACAAATCAGAGCACTCCTAAATATGTTTGTGACATTGTATAGCTCTCTATACATGGTAGGCTAAATGTGAGAAATTATAACAAACATAAACAAATAACTGACAGATATTGTTTACGTCCAGATTGTAATGAAATTCTAGAAACACAAACTCATCTCTTTTTTTGAGTGTCCCCAAGCACAAGAGTTTTGGGATCTGTTAAGCAGAAAATGGAAAGAGATCAGTTTTAGAATAATCTCCTATGATATTCTTATGTTAAGACTACATGCTGGGAAATGGCAATGCTATCGTGCGCATACATTACAGGTAATTTGTGCATTAATCAAATACTATATGTGGCAGTCGAGATATAAATGGGTGTTACAACAGCAGCAGATACTGTAGCTCTAAATGAAATCATAAGGAATATTACCATAGAGTTGCAAAAAGTATATAAAATAGATAAAACTATCTTCTCTAATATTCAGTTTCAGAACCTGTGGAAATATTGCAATAATATATTGATTGCTGGGTAGATTGTAATATGTTTCTGTTTATGGGTTCTGTTTACGTGTGCTCTGTATTGCAATTGTATTTGTTTTTGAATTTTACTGCCCTAGTCCCCCAATAAAATTTCCCTACTCTTCCTGCAGGGGGCCCTGTCTGCTTCCTGTTGGAGTAATGGAGGAGCCTGGAGGGAAAGTGCTGATGGTGTCCTGGGTGGAGGAGTTTGCTTTCCACCCCACCTGGAGTAGTGAGGAAGCAATGTATGGTTTAAAAATCTAACAAAGTGTTTTTTTGCCTGAGGAGATGAAGGAGAATGATTTTGTGGACCCCAATGATATGCTGGCTACTTCACCTTCTGGTTTGGTAGAAGACCCAGAGGAGAAAATGGTGGATGAAGCCTTGAGGCACATGAAACAGTACCTTCTTACCCAAACTGTAGAAAAAGACCCCAATTGTAGAGAAAGAAGCAGATGTAGTGCCCACAAGCAGGTAAACTAGCCTGGTCTCCATGAGGGCAACGGATCAAAGGAGTACGACTCTGGAGCAACTGAGGACACCTTTCTGACCACGTACTTTTCCAAGTTCTGACCTGCTGGCTGTTTCAGGCAAGTTCTGTCTGTCACAGTCACCAAAATTGTTTTCTGAAACACTTATTGTAATTAAAATTGGATATTTACCTTCCCCCAAATCAGAAGCTAGAGTATGGCATTTAAATAGTTTCTTTCTTGATACTCTCATTGTACAAAGAGAACTGTATTACTTATTGCTAGTGAAAAAAAAAGTACATTTACTTTGAATGGTACCCCAATTCATTGGTGGGGGAAAAAAACTAGAAAAGATTTAAAAGAGTTTTGGTTTTTTGTTTCTCAGGAGAAGAAAATAAAAAGAGAAAAATATTTAAAATACTTTGACCTTAGAGCCCAGTTAGACTAGTTTTTCTGGCCATCCTACCAAAGATAACTTTACTGAGAATATTAAAAATATTAAACAACAGTTGAAAGATATTCAGTATGAAAGAATTTCTTCCTTGTATAAGAAAAACTGTGCCCAACAATTCAATCCTTTTGACAGATGTAGGGAATGAGTGTTTAAACAAATTATTTTAGAAGTGACTGATGACATAAGTGTTTCCCATTCCGATGGACCCTGTATTTCACAAGTTGGAAAGCAGTTGTTTGGAAAATCATTAGGCACTCCTTTTGATAGTCACACTGATACTATAATTTTCTTATATTTGAGTTATGCCCACAAGTAACACTAGGAAAACTTTTCTTTCTAGAACAATGTCTGTCCAAGGAAGAAATTATACATGTGGTCTCCTCACTTAACATCAGTAGAACCCCAGGGGAAGATAGGCTACCCAATGAGCTTTATAAGTTTATGGCTGATATTATACTAGATGAACTGGTTATCTTACAGATCTAGATACCTCGGATGTTGAGGAAGCTGACTATGTGACTAAAGGAACTGTTGCAGTGCTGGCTAACATCACTAACTAATGGGGTAGCTGTGCCAAACTCAGAAATGGGAATTTTTGCTGGTGTTTACTGAAGCCGAGGCACAGAGACTATGGAGGAAAATGCATAACACAAATAAAAGTAAACTTACTGACCAGGCTTACTGAGTGATAAACATGGCTGCTCAATGTATTTATTTTGAGAGCTATACTGGCATGTTAATTGTATAGCTGTAGTAAGGCTGTTGCTACACAGGATACTTCAGTTTATTAATAAACTGTGCCTACATGGGTGATTAATTAATGGTCAGGTGATGACTTCCTACCCATTTTATAATACAATTGATTACTTTGCTATGTGCTACTGGTTAGAAGATTGTTTCAGGAAATGTCACAGATGTTACACAACCAATTTCATTTGCATACCCATGATGCAGTGCTTGCAACCAGATATTACACAATCAATACGATTTACGTATTCATGATGCACTACGTGCAACTCATGAAATTAATGTAGTTTCATATGTTGCAAAAAGCAAGTAAAACAGTTGTTCTAACACGAGCTACATTCATTGATCACTTTGGGTAAGGAGCTATATTACTCTGCTTACCTGTGTTTTGAATACTAAAATTAAAGCATTTTGCTTGTTGCAAAATAAATAAACTAGGCTGAACATATATACTCCAGGAAGCAAGTGCATCTGTTTGATTGTGAAACATGTAAATAAAGTGGGTGTGCCCCTTCTTCACTTATCATACCTCCAGAATACTTAATCTACTGCTATATCCCATTCATGCTTGGCCTTTCTCCTGCTTTTCCATTTGAAGTCTTTGTCCACTCACAAGACTGGAAAATGAAAGGGGAGGGGTTTTGTGTAACTCCTAATTCCTGCTTCAAATCTTACTGCTATCTTTTGTTCCACATATGCCACTGTCTACTGCTTTCATGTGTGCTACTCTTTAGAAGTTTGTTTCTCAAGAAGTGGCAGAGATGTTGCACAACCCTTATAATTTTCATACCCAAGAGGCAGTGCTTACCACACATATACTGCAGGAATCAGATGAATATGTGCTGGTAAACCATCTGAATAAATTGGTATCAATCTGAACTGTGAGTTGTCTTATGAGGGGGTGTAGCATTTCTTTACCTATCCTAGCAGCAGTATGCTGAATGTCCTTCATAATTCTGCCCACTTTCTGCCTTTCTCCTCCTCTTTGCTCTGCAGTGTTTGCCCAGTGACAAGGTACACAAGTTACAGTCTAAGAAAATGTTATGTAAGAACCTCTTAATTTTCCAATCATGACAATTTCATTTTTATATTATAACTCGTTACTAATTTGTTAATTTTAACTGCTGCACTATCTATGCCAAACAACTACACAGCAACTACAAACAAGAGAACATCTGGCTTTTGCCAGTTCTTTTTAAAAGTAGTAAACATCACTAAAAGTTTTGTCAGCACAAGAATTAAATATTGATTTCTATTCTTAAACTCTCTCCTACGTCCTCCTCTTACCAAGAACTCCCAGTATGTTCTAAGCTTGCTGTGCATACCTGCATTTGAATGTCACTGGGGTCAGTTTTCTGCACACTGGAACTTCATGTGCATTTCCCAAACATTTTTTATCATTTTTCACTATATATAAAAAAAAAAAGCTAATGACTTTCAAAGCACCTCTCCCAGATTCCTCCATTTGTGGGATGATAAACATTAGTTCAAATCAGTTTCCATTGTTTACTAGGGGCAATTTATTACATTCACCTTGCCATGTCTGTTGAATACTATACCTTAGATATGAATAGCTATAGCTGTCTTGCAGAGTCTGGAGATTTGATGCCTTGTTTATACATTTTTATTGTATCATTTTTATGATTAAGTTTACAGTAAGATTTACAGAGTTGCTTTTCTGTCCATTGTTGATAAACTAACAAATAACGTCTTACCTGAAAATACAAAAACATAGTTGAAATGCAGCTCTTATGTGTTTTTCATTAAAAACATTCAAATCTACAAGTTATTTGAGGAGTCTTTGGTAATTTGGGTTCAAGTAAGGAATAAGGCACGATGTGGTGTAGGTTGTTGTCTGATAAACATATGCCCCAGGTGCTTTGTGAGGCATGAGGCACTTGCGCCAAGTGCCTTCAGCACCTGGGAAATGCATTCATCAGACAATCAACCCACATCCCAACAGTGTCTTATTGTTCTTATAAAATTGATTCCACAAGTTAATATTTTAAGATAAAAAAGTAACAAAAAATATACAAAATGTTTTTAAAAGTGAGTCTTTGTTGGTTTTTAATGTAAAGTACTATGCCTTTTACATTGAAAGTAATGTATTCCTTGTGTAGTACTGTCTAGTTGCCACTAGATGGCCCCTGTATTGTGTACTGTATATTATACTGTGGAAATGACACTTCTTCCTGCCCCCCCACACGCACTCACACTGGGTCTGTAGAAGCCTCTCCTACTACCGTCCCCTTCCCAGCACCTCTAGTGTTTTTTGTTGCAGGTTTTTATGAGGTGGCTTTAGAGAGTGAGTATATTATAGAATGGGCAAGCGTATCAGTGGGAGTGACCACCAAATTTTAGTGAGCGAGCATGTCAGCAAGAGAGAGAGTGTATGAGAGGCTTTATGAAAATCGTCTTTTAGCAGGTGACCATATCAACACGAGTGAGTGTCCAAAATGCTTTTTGTTTTAAATAATTCTACTCCCAGGTTTTGAGGAAGTGTGTTGGGGGAGTGGGGGTGGGGATGAGTAGACAGCAAGCAAGTGAGTGGGTTTGTCTGCAGAGGGAAGGGGGCATGGTGGGTACCTGTACTAAGAAACAATCAGCGTAGGAGCCAAGGATAAAAGGCCTACAAGAAACCTTCAGAAAAGGAAACGAAACCTGAGGTCACATCATGGATTTTTACATTTTTTGCATTAAATTTCTTTTTGTTAGTTGTGGTGTGGGGTTGGGGAGGGATTCTAAACCGTAAAAACTGTTATTTATATGTTAGGGAAATTACTGGGTGTTCTGTGTTAATATAGCACTAACATGGCTGCCAAAATTCAAAAGTTGCTGGCAGGCATGGATATGTGCCATGAGCTGCATCCGTGTTGCCAGTAAAGTACCACTGTCAGGGTTGTCACTTTATAAATGCACTCCGTGGGATGCTGTTGAGCAATCAGGATGCAGCATTTTCCTACCCATTTTATAAATATAAATAAATGGCCAAGTGCACCGCTATGTCAAGGCAACTGTTGGAGTTGCGTTTATGTGAAGTAAAGTTTGATCATTTGCTTCATTTGAGTTCATGGAACCAAAAACACCTGAAATGAGTTTAATATTGATTTTTGGGGTTTGTGTGATACAGTATTTCTCTTGTGTTTGGCATTAAAAATTTGCTAATTTACATGTATAAAAACAGTGGCTTGCACAAACTGCCTTTTTTACGTTGTACCATTTTGAACTTCAGCCCCCCAATTTTCCCAATGTTCTGGCATCCATGGAAGCAGACAGGGTGCTTCAGAGAGTAGCTGACCATGTGAAGAAGGGAGAATAAATCCTCCACGTCTGATGTGAGAGTGTGCTAGCTGGGAGGTCACACAGCTGAGCCTAGTGATTTAGACTGGAGTTGCATGAGGCCAAAATCAGAGGAGAGAGATGCCTGCTCGGTAAATACCCAATTGTCAGGGTAGGAATAGGGCGGGTATGGATCCTGAGTGTATGGAAAGGTGCCCATGGTATAAATCTCCATAAGTAATGTTTACTCCTTTCAGGAGAGATATTGGTAAGGAGCTGTAGTTTAGATCTTGTGACCTGGCATAGATTAAGGTTTAACTACCCTTCCCTAACCCAGGGTTCCATATATAAATGAGCCAGTCAAGGCTGATGTGGGTAACTGGGAGTTGAATGTCTATTGTAGTCTGTAGAGCCATCTTCACAGGTTTGCGTGCGGGGTAAGCAGAGGTGGGCAAGCCAGGAATTGTTTACCTAGAGCCAAACCACAGCTGAGCCGGGGGTTTAGGCATTACTGTGTGAGCCAAAGCACGAGCTGAGTCGTGGCTGCTGCAGGCTGTTCTCTACATTAAGACAGTGCCCCTCATGGTTGCATGGGAGGAGATGATAGTCTCAGTCTCTGTACTAACTGCTCAAGCTGACAAAAATGCTTGTTTTGATCATAGCTGGCATAGCTTGATCTTGACTCTCAGTTACTTACAGAGGTTGAACTGAGCCAGGCACTAGGCTTGAGCCAGGCTTGAGTCTGCTCTAGCTTGCCCACCTCTGCTGGTAGCTGCTAAGGAGAGACTGTGCTCAGGTTGAAACCACCAAGAAGAGAAAGGAAGAGTGAACCAGTAGGAAAGGCAGGTACTGGGTACCCGTGGTGTCACATTTTTGTACTTCTAGTCAGAGAGGGGTGCATCTTTGAGACTGACTGTGGAGGGAAATGTATGCAAAGGTTTTTTTGTTTTTGTTAAACTTTTATTCAGATTTTAAGGTAAGAGGAACATGACTGGTAGTCAGATTACAGCCTTCAACAATACAAGTACAGTAGAGGGTCACATAATTATAGCACTGAACTTTTGTTGCCCACATCAATTGGCAGCGACCTATAAAAGACAAAACAATAACAGCAATTGCGGAGTGTAACGACGCACTTGCTTACTGTTTAACATGACAGGGCTGCAGTTGAGCTCAAGTCTCCTCCATACAAATTTAAAGAGACAGACAGACAGTAACCATATGCAGTAACAAAGTAAGTGCTGTCTACAATGGATGAATAGAGGATGAACTTGGTCATGGCAGACATGTACGTATGGGATGAGGTATGCTCGGGGTGTGAATGGGGAGGGACCTACTGATATCCAAGGTGGAGTACCTGGCAGAATTTTTCGTGTCCCTACTCTGAGAAGAGGGGGTATCATCTGGCATGGTTGTGCCCCAGCTTGCAAGGTTTGATGAAGCTAGGCATTGAAGGGGGACCAAACTTTGTCATGCTGTGCTATGGAATCTGACACTGGGAGACACATGCTTTCATAGGTGGTCAGCTGGGTCATACATGATAGGAGTTCAGTAATGGGTGGGATTTCTGTGGTGCGCCACCTATATACCAGTAAGCGTTTTGCTTCAATACTGGTGTGTATCACCAGGTCGTATTGCCTTTCAATAAGTGCAGAGTGTCTTGCTATGACCCCAAGAGAAGGATACCAGGTGACAGGGGTATATGTGCCTTAAGAATCATTTTCAGAGTGTTACATATACCTGGCCAATAGCCTTTTAGTGCTGGACATGCCCACAGAATGTGAAAGAGATCTCCGTGAGGCTTATCACACCTCCAGCACTGCTCCGTGGGAATGAGGTGAGCAGCATGTAACACTATTGGAGTGCAGTAGCAGCAGTGGAGCACCATGTTTTGTAGGAGCCTACAACGAGAGTTTCTAACAGGATTACAAGTACTCCCCCAACAGGCTTGCCATTCTTCATCATCTATGTCTCGACCTCAGCTACCATTCAGAACCTTCTCGGCTGAGTTGTCTGGTCAGGTATTTCATCCTGGATTAGGGAGTAGGTGGTTCCAGCTCTCCCAGTCACATTAGACATCCATGAGAAGAAGGGTTGTAAGTGCACTGGGGTTTGTGCTTCTCTGAGCTGCCTCAGTTGCGAGGTCAGAGCACTGCACAATTGGAGATATCTCCAGAATTCTGATTTACGTAGGCCGCATCTGGCCTGAAGGCCATGAAAGGAGTCTATGGTATTGGAAATGGGAAGGAGAAGGTCCGACAGGGTGTGAATGCCTTTGGACTTCCAATGTGTCCAATCCAAATACTGCCCTCCCACCTTTATGGAGTGGTTGCCCCATGGGGGTGTAAGCATGGGGTGTGCCATTTCTGTGCCCAGACATTTCCCCATTTGGGTCCAAACATTACGGGATGTGTGGATTGTGGGTGGAGCTTGTGTAGGTATTCTGCAAAGATGGAGTCCATATAAGCAAACTGAAGGAGGATTTCCTCCTAACAAGTGGGATGTGATGGTTGCTCAGGGAGGAGGCAGGTCTGGGTTATGGAACCATCTGGTGGTTTGCGCTGCTCTGTTAGCCCAGTAATAGCCCTTGAACCAAGGGAGGCCTCAGTCACCCTTATCCAGTGGGACCTGGGTTTTGTTCTACTGTATCTGGGCTGCTTGCCTTCTCATAGAAATTGGCCCAGTATCAAACCATTTATTAGGTATACAGATATGAATGTGCAGTATTAGATGAAAAAATTCTGGTGCTGTAACCATCTTTATTGCCTCAGTTTTCCCAGCCGTGGATAGCTGAAGTGGTTTCCATCTATCCATCTCAGCCTGCATTCTAGATAGAAGTGGTGCTAGGTTCATGTCACACAACTTGGTAGGGTGGGGGGGGTATTTTGATCCCCAGGTGTGTGATGAAGTCCAGTGCCCAGTGCACATCTAGAGCTGTGAAAGTGGAGGGCTGACATGGTTGACATGGAGAATATCTGTTTTACAAAAACATAGAAACATAGAAGTTGTCAGCAGATGAAGACTTCCTGGCCCACCTAGTCTGACATATTTTCCCTTTCTACAGTGGCAACGCAGACCCTACTCGGTCTCCGGTCTTCAACCCCCTTACTTCTAAGATCCCTTTGTGTCTATTCCTTGCATTCTTAGATCCTGTAATCATTACTGCCCCCTCCACCTAGGCTGGGATGCTGTTGCATGCATCCACCAACCTCTGAATGAAGAAGTATTTCCTCACATTTCCTCTGAGCCTCCCCCTTGCATTTTCATAGTGTGACCCTTTGTCCTGGAGCATCTTTTTCTTTGGAAAATGCTACCTTCCTGTACCTTGGTTTTACCTGTGAGGCATTTGAATGTTTCTATCATATCCCCTCTTTCTCTCCCTCCTCCAGGAAATACATATTTCATTCCTTAATACTTTCCTCATAGGGATTTTGATGCAGGCCCTGCACCATTCTGATTGCCCTCCTTTGCACCACGTCCACCCTATGTCCTTTTGGAGATAGGACCTCCAGAGCTGTACACAGTACACCAGCGATCTATACAGGGGTATTATTACCTCCCTCTTTCTGCTGGTGATACCCCTCCCTATTCATTTGACTATTCTGCTAGCCTTTCCCACCGCCTTGTCACACTATTTAGCTACCTTCAGATCATCAGAAATGATAACCTCCAGGTCTCTTTCCTGTTTGGTGACTACTAATACTCCCCCCAGAGTTGGTACATTGCCCCCAGGATTTTGTGCCCGAAGTGCATGATTTTGCACTTTTTTGCATTGAATCTTAGCTGCCAAACTCATGACCATTCTTCTAACTTGTTTAGATCCTCTCTCATTCTTTCAACCTCCCCCGATGTGTCAGCTCTGTTGTAGATTTTTGTGTCATCTGTGAGTAGGCACACCTTGTTTTGTTTCGATTAATCTCGAGCCCCGAGAAAGATGTAAAGGTCTGTAGCAATTGCATCAGTAGATTTATGGAGGCATGGACCTCATCTAATAGCAACATGAGATTGTCATCATACAGCAAAGCTTAGTAGCTGTCCTGCTGGCACAGCGATAGCACTAGCGCATGCAACGCTGATGACCTGGGACTGGAAGTCATCTTGGGAGTCTGAGGGCCGGCTGGTGAGGGAGTGGGTAGGACTGAGTGTCCCAAGGACTGCTTTCCTCCTCTGGAGGGAAGGGGAAGAAGTCACCGGCGTGGTACTGACCCCTTCCGGAGGCCGAGGGTCCAACTACTGAAACTGTATCTGGCTGGGAGGCATGCTGGACATCAGGTGTGGATGCCAATCACATCATTGCATGCCACACCTCCCTGAGGAGAAAAGGGTAAAACTCCCAGCCTGCAGGATGATGCCTCCTCCTCGCAGGCCCTGCACCTGCCTACTGGGCACTCTGGTCACATCTGAGCTAAACTCCTCCCGGACAAGTGCTGATCCCCCGGGAGGCTTCATCATGGGGAGGGGAAGGGGGGGGTTAAACAATGGGGCACTGTGGACAGGTCAGGTAAGTCCCAGAGATGGTAGGATGACGGGGCTATAGGAGAGGCAAAAGGGGACAGGCAGGGCACAGGAGTACAAAGCATACTACCAAAAAAAAAAAAAATAGCAAAGTTTTGTGCTGGATATCACCTACTTGTATGCCCTTGATATTCGTGTGTTCCCTGATTGCTGCAGCCAGGGGTTCAATGGTAAGGGAAAACAATGTGGAAATAAGGGGCAGCCTTGCCTGGTGCTCCACTCTAGGGGGTCAGTAGTGTGCTATTAGTGAAAACCTGTGGTTGGGTGAGGAATATGTCACTTGTATAACTGATAGAAAGAGGGTTCCAAAACCCATGTGTTGTAATACAGCATACACGTACCACCACTCCACAGAGTCAAACGCTTTTTTGAAGTCAGTTGCTACTACTTTGGTTAGAGTAGGGGTAGGCTGGGCAACATACATTAAATCAAGCAGAGTTATTAGCCCGGTGGCGCTGAGGGTTGAGGCGCTGGGCGCCACACACCTCGCCCGGCGACCCGGTTCGAAACGAGCCTGGGTCAGTCGAGGATCGGCAGGGAGGAGAGAGGATTGAGCGCTTGTAAGACTGCTCTCCTCTCTGGGGGCGGTGTGTTGCCTTGGTGGCCTGGCGGCTCTAGCGGTGGCTGGGCTTGGCAGGCCATGGGCAGAGTAGAGGACATGCTAGAGGTGGGCTGGGATGGGGCATGTATCTGGTGGCGTGCCTTTCGGGATCACCAGTGTTGCGCCTCAGACATATGGGGAGAAAAGTGGAAAACCTTGCAGGCTACATGAAGGCCGGACAGGCAGCACCGCTGGCTTCTGGTCCCTGGATGCTCCTCCTTGCCGGAACCCCCCCCAGATCCTGTGGCAGTGGTCGCGTGCCCACCATGGCTGATCGCTGTGTAGGTGGAGGTGAGGGGTAGAGCTTGGGGATTGGG
Source organism: Neoceratodus forsteri (assembly GCA_016271365.2). NCBI lineage: Eukaryota > Metazoa > Chordata > Ceratodontiformes > Ceratodontidae > Neoceratodus > Neoceratodus forsteri. The sequence goes on from CM057449.1 coordinate 1,202,957,566, forward strand.
GGGGCAGAGAAGGGGCTGAAGGTCGGGCTGGATTGGGGGGGACCATAGGTAACACCTCCCAGCCGCAGAGGAGGAGTAAAAAAGTATAACAAAAATCAAGCAAAGTCCGTATTGATCTGAGCTCAGCCCTCCTCAAATGAACCCAGCTTGTGAAGGGTGGATCAATTGGGGTAGAAGGTCTTCAAGTCTGGTAGCTAGGACTTTGGCATATATTTTGCTGTCCATCGTTATGAGGGATATTAGGCAATATCTGTCTGGAAGTGTAGGATCCTTACCCTGTTTGGGAAGAACAGCAATCATTGCTGTAGCTGTCATGGGCAGGAACTTTCCAGCTGATCTCATCTCTGTGTATAGGTGTTGTAGGATCAAACAAATCTTGGGAGCAAGAATCTGCTATAGCTTGGTGGGTAAGCCATCTCCTTGGGGCTTTCCATTGATTAAGGACTTTCACAGCTGCACTAATTTCTTCCGGAATGAGTGGGTGGTCTAGAGCAGTTATTATGCAGGCTCAAGTTTAGGGAGCCACAGTGTTGAAAGGAAAGAGGGCAGCTGACTAGGGTCTGGAGTAGAAACTGTGGAGTACAGCTGTCTGTAAAACTCTTTCACTGTGTTGCTGAGTTCAGATGGGCTTGTGCAGAGTTTGCCTGCAGCATTACAGAGGGGTGTGATATGGTGCTTGGCCTGTTACTTTTTCAAGGTATAGGTTAATAACTCCCCACTTTTTTGGCCCCCTTCCCAATAACAGCGCTTAAGGTGGAGGATTGCCAGTTCCACCTTCCTAGATCTAAAGGTGTTGATGTCATGGGAAATTTGTAAGATTTCTTTACATAGTGTTAAGATGGCAGCAGCCTTGGGATTCACTTTAAAGGCTGCTTCCTTCAGGGCTAGTTGAGTCTCCTGGTCAGCTAATTCCTGTTCCTGCTGCTTTTGGTGGTGCGCACATAGCCTAAGATATGTAACATGACCTTGAAGGCCTCCCACAATGTGGCTACAGATGTGGCCCCATTGTCATTTAGGCAGAAAAATTCATCTGAAGCATCTGTAAGCCACATTTTGAATTGTGGATCCTGCAGTAGGAGAGGCTTCAGTCTCCAGTGAGGGGATTGCCGGGCTGTGTGACCACATATGATAGCCAGCTGGAGAGAGGCATGATCTGATATGACCAATGGGTTTATAAGCACTGCTGTGACCATCAGAGTCATCTGCTGAGAGGTAAGTCATAAATCCAGTTGGCTGTATGTCCCATGCACAGTGGAGTGATATGTGTTGTCAAGAGTCCTTGGATTATGGATATGTCAGGTATCAACCAGAGTTTGGTTAGACAGCCATAGCTTTACCACCTGTGCTGCCTGGGTGTGTGGCTCTGGTTTTCCAGAACTCCTGTTGAGGAAGGGGTTCAGAGTCTGGTTGAAATCTCCTCCAATTAGGAGAGGAGCCTGTGAGTAATTAAACTCTGAGATCTGCATTGCCAGCATGTGAACATTTGGAGCTTAGAGGTTACCTACTGCCAATGGGCCCTTTGGGGAATCAAACAACGATCATTTGCTTACTTTGCTGCACACTGGCTAAACAACCTTCGTACGTCCATCTTTGAGATACCAAAAATGTCTCAGTTCAAGAGTGCCCTCAAGAAGGGACTCACTCGAGACTCCTCATGTTGATGCCTATCCTAATCCTAACCTGAGCCTGTCCATCCAGTTTACCCTCCTCCCCCCGGTCCACCATTGCTCCATGCAACCTTGCGTTCCACTCCCACCATCTTCCTCTTCCTTCTGAACTAACCTAGGAAGTAATTACATCTACAGTAATCAACTGATTTATTTATTAAAACATTACTTGCATTGTATATTTGATTGTTGTTACTTCGACAATGCTCACTTGAGCTGCATGTACCCAATGTACTGATTGCATTGACAAATGCTCATCTATGCTGCCTGTATCCACATATGTTCACTACAATACTTGATGTGGAACCTTTGCAAATGAGCACTTAGCTCAAACATCTGATTTGCAAATAAAAAAAACAAAAACAAAAAATCAAACAGTGCAAATACCCATCTACTTTCTGCATCTGTGGCTGATGTGTGGAGTGTCCAATGCAGGTTTTTGTGCACTGGAATGGAGACTCCTGTTACTCTTGGTCCCCACACCCTTATTGGATACCCACTGTGCACTGCTGACAATATGTATATGCTATGCTATGTTATGTTGTGTATGATTATTACTAACATATAGAGCATTGGTACTTACTGTACAAGAGTAAGTGACCAGGGATATATTTCTGACGATAACCAATATATTCACTGCTACTAATGCATTCCAAGTACTATGCCGAGAATACACTTGTGTGTTCTCTGTTTATTTCTTCTGAGAAGCTATTGTGCAGCCAACACTGCCATCATGCGGATTTATGTAACACCGCACTTACTTTCTGTTTTATGTATGATCCTTTGTTTTCATTTTAGCTGATTTTACTCATGTTGTATATCGCTAGATAATACTGTGGAGCCACCTAACTTTTGACCAATAGGGCTTGTTTTGTATATCTAATATATTACAAATGTTATAGTTACTATGGTAGTTATCTAAGTATATAAGTTACTGCATTATGTATCTCCCTGAGACCTTATTCATCCCCAGGGGTGTTGGGAAACTCTCGGCTCCCAGTATGTATTGGTAAGACCTGTTTTTAGGGCATATGTCTGACTTTGTGTAATAAACAAGTTTATTACAGCATATGCCACCTGTCTGTTGTTTCTTTTGCTGGTTTACTACCACCAAGAACATGAGCAGGGCTGAACACCCTGACATTATTGGCAACCATGTGCAGGTGGTCTAACTTAGCAAAGATTCACTGTTTGCTGGCTTACCCTTCCCTTGCGGGTATTAAGTAGGTGTACATACCCGTATCACCTCCCCTATATTTTTCACTCCGTAGCATCTTGTAAAGTCTGGCTGCTTACTGGGCCAGGTTGATTCCATCTCACTTCATTCAATGGCAGTTTTCAATTGCAGGATTGAAAGAGTGGAGATGCCTGACTGTCTGTTTGGTTCAACCTCTGTGGATAGATTCACAGCAGGGTAACCACTGACGGGTTAATTTTGGGTTTCCCAACCTTTTCTTTTGTTACTATCATGTCCAATATCTGCACAAATCTGAGACTCGACAACTCTAACTTTCTCACCTCCTGTGGAGGATGGAGCAACTTCACACTGGTAACGGAACACTCTGATAACCCCATACTGGGGATCTCATCCCAGTACTCAGAGGTGAGACAAACAGACAAAAAGTGTGGTGCTAAAGGACTGTTGGTCACGGCTCTCTATGCTGCTTTAGAAGCCTCCGAATCGAGGTTTTGTTCCCTCAAACTGTAAAATTCAGCTCTTAAGGAAGAGTTGGGCTTGCAGGCATTTGAATGTTTAAGGAAAGAGCAGAGACTGGAAGAAGAACTCCAGTCACTGTGTAGTAAGAATGAGACTCTTTTGCACTGTACTGTACAGAATAATGATTGAGAGTTATGTATTTTGAGAGAGGAATGTGATAGGTTGAAGTAGGATAAGAAACAGGTGTTGCAAATGAATGATTTATTGAGTGATATGAATGAAACTTTGCGTGAAGAGCTTGACGAGATGACAGACAACCTGAAACAGGCAAGTGAAGAGTTGGACAGGGAACTTAGGGACAACTGCGAATTGAGCGCTGCATATAGAGTGTTACAGGAAGAGGTTGCGAAAGGTGTAGAGCAGAACATTGCAAAAGTTAGTCACAAGCAGTGCTGAGCTAAGATGGCATAACTGCGTCATCAGCGAGAGGTGTTGGCTGGTCATGTCAAGGCGATGGGTGGGTTTTACTACACATCCATTGACCTTACGTCATCCGGTGATGATGATTCTGGTGATGACAACAGCCAAGATGGTGCCCAGCCACACCCCAATATGGCCTAGTGTCCAACCACCACCCACAAGATGGTGGCACCCTACGCTGTTCCGGCATGACCCTACATCATGAAAGATATGATGATTATCATGTGTGATGCCAAGATGGCGACCCCCATAATGGGGGTGGTGGTCAAGGCCTAGCCACTCAGATTGCTGTCCTGAAGAAGGAGGACAGAGTGGAGGTCAATCAGATGATCGAGGTCACCCTCACTAGGACTGAGATGTCTGAGGATCAGAAAAGGTCTTCTGGCAGCACATGGAAACCATGTTAAGGGAGGCCGCTGCTCAGCAGTCGCTCTTCCACACTGTGGCATACGCCACAGCAGAGGACGTCCTTTGTGGGCACAATCCCAAAACCCTTTCCTGGATTCGCATCCCATAATTCAGATGAGTCCCCTTCAGGTGGCTCACTCTGTACAGCAGATCGCTGACTGCATAGGCCGCATGACCCCTAATGACAATCTCAGCTGTCATTTGGAAAAAGTTTGTTCCAAATGTGAAATGCTCAGTCTACTGCCAAGTTATCAAGTACAAGTTCTTTGGCAGACTGTAGACCCCAGCCTCTGGGCAAAACTTTCAGAGGTGGCTCGCCAAGCCACAGATGGATCCTTTGATGACACTACTGCCGAACCCATAGTTGCACACTCCTCAGGCATGGTTGGCGTTATGTTGGCCCATCCTGTCAAACAGTATGGGAAGGAAAGTCCAGCACCATACCGTCGGAGGTTATGGTTGGCCTACTGCACTGGCAAAGCGCTATCACAGGAACTGGTGGACAGAGACCAAACTGAGTACAAGACTTTGTTCATTCGGAACATGATTCTGGCTGTGCGTGACAAAGTCGAGCCTGACGTTTTCTCCAGAACTGACAAATTTTCAGGCATTCTTGCAAGAAGAGAGTGTGTCTACCAGCTCTACCTATGAGATTGGAATTCTAGCTAAAAAAAACAAGGTGGCCATGGTACAGTCTGCCAGCGCGACCACAACCCTCTATACAGTGGAGGGCAAGGCTCAGGAAAAAAAGGCTGCGCCCTCGGTGATAAATAAAACTACAGAACAGGGGGAAGCCGCAACAAAAATAGGAACAAGCAAAGAAATTGTAACAACCTTAATTCCGATCAGAATAATAATTGGGGCAATCAAAATTATCGACAAGGCCCTTCTTATCAAGATGTAGTGGTGTAGAATAACAGCCACCATACACTCCTTGGGAAGGCCCAGTCAGTGGCCGAGGCCATCCCAAGGCAGACCGCTGCAGCTTTAGCTCTGGTAATCCAGTCCCTACTAGGCCAAGAAGATACTGGAACCTCCTTGGACCAGGCCGCACCAGGCCCAAACCCTGAGGCCTTGTCCATTGCAGCTACTACCAGTACCCAGACCTCCTTGTATCCTATGCAGGACCTGGAAGAGCCCAGGCGAGATCCATCTGGCCTACATTTCCAGGAACAACCTGAAGACGGCAGCAGTAATTCAGATTGACAACTACAGGCCCCAGTCCATATTGTGAACAAGCTCACTATTGACACAAACAGAAGACCTTGCACCAAGGCCATGGTCAGGGGCCGCCAATTGGTTGTACTGCTAGATATAGGCATGGCCGTGTCTGTACTACATGATAAGGATCCAGCTAATTCCTCTTGGTCCACTGGAAGGAGGACCATTGCTCAAGGTGTAGATGGCACCAGATTGCCAACTTACTGCTCCATTGTACTTTCTGTGGTGTTGGGTAGCCTCAGCACGAATCACACTTTTGACCTGATGGTATTGCGTCATCACCCCAGCATCCTAGGAATTGATTTCCTAGCACTACATGGCTGTGTAGTATATTTGGCTAACATGCTTCTGATCCAAATCAAAGGACAATACCATATGGTCATGATCCCTGATTCTCATGTGGTTGCTGCCAATGTGGTCAATGACAAGGAACATGACATCATAGCTCTATTCCAGGCACATGAGTTTTTCAAAGAACTGTTACCCATTCTGCAGAAGCACCTCAATGCCTTTGCAACACATACATGATTGTGGCAGAATGTAAACCATCATTGAGATTCCAGGCCCGGCACATAACAGGCAAAGGCAATATTCTTTTTCTGCCAAGGCCTTACCATCGCTCAGAGAAACCATTCAATCACTCCTTAAGCAAGGTGTGATCAACTGCCAACTCACCCATCTGGATTGTGAAGAAGCCCACTGGATAGTGGAGACTCACTATTGATTACAGGAGACTCAACAAAGTCACTCCTAGCTGCTCCCCTACGGTAGCCTCAGCACTAGATGTGCTCAAACTGCTAACTCCAGATCATAGGTGGTTCAGCACCCTTGACATCTCTAGTGGGTTTCGGTCACTGCCCCTTGCACAGGAAAGTCAATACAAATTTGCTTTCACCTTTGAGGGTTGTCAGTACACTTGAACCTGCTTACCTCAGGGCTTCCACAGCAGCTCCTCCCTTTTCCATTTACACAAGGTGGACCCCTTGCAGGGTTTCTTCACCCCACAATGCCTTCTGCAGTATGTGGATGACTTATTGTTGGCAACTGCCACCAAGGAGCAACTTCATGACCTCCTTGATGAACTACTGACTCTCTTGCAGAGAGCAGGCCTCAAGTGCAACCCCGCAAAAGCACAGCATTGCCAGAAAGAGGTTATCCTGTATATCATAGAACAAGGCAGAAGCCCAGCCTGGAAGAAGATCCAAGGCCTACAAGATTTGCCACTCCCCACCAGTGTGACGACGCTCAGACATTTCCTGGGAATGGTCGGCTATTCCAGGGACTTTATTTGTGAGTTTGCACAAAAGGCCGCCCTCTTTATCAGCTCCTGAAAAAGGGTGTTCCCTGGACTTGGGGTCCCATTCACACTAATGCTGTGACCCTTCTGAAACAGGCCTTAGCCTCTGCTGCAACATTAGTTATCCCCAATCCAGCTTTACCTTTCCATCTGGAATCTGCTGCTTTAGACATAGCCACGTCTGCAGTACTTGCCCAAAAAGTAAATGGCACTTTGAGACCCATTGTGTATGCTTTCCAGATGCTGTACCCAGTGGAACAGAAGTATAGTCTTTGTGACAGAAACCTTCTGGCTACCTACTGGACTGTGAAGCATTTCCTGTACATCATTGGTTACTCACCCATCATTTTGCACATCAATCATACTCCCACAAACTTTCTGCTGTCAGACAGAGTGAAGGATGGTTCAGTGTCTAATACCAGATTGATTCACTGGACCCTTCTTCTCCAGGACCATGACATACAGGTCCATGTGCCAAAATGCCCTCAATTTTATACCATGGTCTTCTGTACCAAGGAAACCCACATGATTGCTCACTCCAGCCTCCTGATTTGCCTGATCCAGGCCCATTCCTTCCTGCTACTCCAAAGCTCCCTGCTGACACTTCCCTGTATCATGTCTTTACTGATGGCTCCGCCTTATACTACCAAGGAGAACAGATAGCTGGATTTGGAGTGCTCATCATGTACCCTAATGATAACACTGTTCATGCTTCTAAATGCTGCAGTGTTGCATCTTCTCAGTATGCAGAACTGGCAGCAGTGGCCTGTGTTCTTGAACTGATACAACATAGTACTGAAGATACCATCATTTCTACAGACTCTAACTGGATCTGTTGGTTTTTGACTAAATTTCTACCATTCTGGGAGAAGAACTCGTTTGCTTCTTCTGATGGCACACCTGTGAAATACAAAGCACTCTTTGTATATATTCACAACTTGACTCAACAGTTTAAACACAAACTGTTCATCCACAAGGTGAAGCCCATTCAAAATCTGACCCATACCATGTTTTCAACAATCAAGCAGGCACTCTGGCCAAAGAAGGTGCTCTGCGGGGGGGACACATGGGATATGGCTCACCATGTGGCTTGGACAGCTCTACAAATAGCCACCACGAAGAAGAAATCTGGTGCTTTTGTGTCTTGTCCACCGCAAATAACTGGCCTTCAGCTGAAAGAAGTGCCTACCCCTAGTCCTTACAAAAGACATGCAGAAAATTGCATCTATCCCATGACAACAAACTGATATGGTATCAGCCTGAAGACCTGAATTATAGGTTGTGGGTAATTCCCGAAGCTCTGAGATCTGAGTTCATTCATCAGGCCCATGACACCCTGACTGGGGTGGGTGGAGAATACAGTTCAAAGAGACATCTGTAAGTTGGTGGCCTGGCCTCACCAGGGATGTCAAACATTCATCCAAAATTGTGTAATTTGTGCACAGAACAATCCTGTTCCAACCAAGAGAAATGCTAAGTTACTTCCCCAGAGACAATCTGGTCCCTGGCATGCAATTCAGATTGACTTTATTGGTCTTTTGGCCAATACCAGCAGGAACAAGTATGCACTTGTAGTCACTGACCCATTCTCCAAATGGGTTAAGGTCTTTCCCACTTGAAACTGCACAGCAAAGGCAACTGTAAAAGTCCTGGTAGAACAATTGTTTTCCAGGTGGGGTCTACCTCTTAAGGTAGACTCCGATCAAGGAACCTGCTTTACAGGTGAGCTGATGCAAGAAACACTCAAACTTCTTGGTATACACCACAAGTTTCACATTCCTTACCACCCACAATCTTCAGGTCAGGTAGAAAGAGCCAATAGACAGATTACATAAATGCTTTCCAAATTCATCGAGGACAATCCCAAGGACTGGGATTCCCTTTAGCCTTTACTCCTTATGACAATTAAGGGTACTCCTTCAGCCACCTCCCAGTGTACACCCTTTGAGGTGATAACTGGTAGAACCATGAGATTACCTGAATACCTGTTGATTGATCTGAACACACCCACTGCAAACCGAGTGTCCGCAGACACATATGTTGCAAAACTCAGAGATGGCATCATTAAAACCCACTTGTACGTTGCACAACGTATGGGCAAGGCCCAACAGCAATCCAAGATTCACTTTGACAAACATGCACAGGAGGTGGATTGGCAAGTTGGAGATCAGGTAAAGGTGCTCAGATTTGCACACCCCACACATCCCTTCTCCAATAAATGGGAAGGACCCTACCCCATCATTAACAAACTCAGTCCCGCAGTCTACCAAGTTAGACTCATTCAGCAGAAGAAACCTACTGAGAAAAGGCTGCATGCTAATCAGTTCAAGTTGAATAAAGGAGAATAATTACTTTTCCTAACCCCATTGGGTGGAATAGTACCTATTGACATTTTTCTTTCTTCCTTACAGGTATACCAGCAGGTTTTGCTATCTTGCTACTGTTCCTCTTTGCAGGAATCTTTCCAGGTGTCCATTCACAGGATGCAGCACACGCCACATGCATCAAGCTACTCCATCAGCACCTTGACCTACCTGCATATCCTCACCTTGATCTCCATCCACCCCAAAACCTTTGCCCACATAATGTACCTAATGTACCTTCTGACACCACCATCCCTAAAGGAGTCAGCACTGATGTTCCCAACAAACCGATCACTGTTCAGGAAGGCACAGACACCTACCTAACTGCCATGGTTGTGGCACCTGACAAATCTTCCCTCCAAATTGAATGGCAAACTGGCAGTGATGGACAGACACTTTCCATTGCCCACCTCTACAAAGGCACTTTCCAAGGCTGGCCCAGTACTAGAATCACTCCAAATGGTACCCTGTCCATTCACCAAGCTATTTACAGACATTCTGGTTTTTATAACTTTACTGCTTTGATTAATCCTACCTTTTGTGATAAATATCCAAAAAGACTCTGCAAGAGACTTTTGTGTTCACAATTATATGGCTACAGCGGCTAGGTTTCTGTCTGTAGTACCCCCTACTGAAGCAGAACTTACTAATTGTTCTTCACAGGAACCTGGTCCACCCAGTGGTCTTATTGCCACATCCCTTCCAGGTACACTTGTGAGCAATGTGCAATTCATGCACATTCCAGTTATTTTTACTCTCACATATTGAAATATGGCAGAATTTGATATGTGTTCTAAAACTAACACTTCTCGGTTTTTCAGAACTATGTTATTAGATAGTCTTGCTGCATACCAGACATGCTCACAAGATCCTGTGGCTGGTCCACATACCGTTGAACATTTAGATTTATTCAAGTCTAGACCTAACCCTGTTAATAAGAAAACACCGTCATCATGCAGAAGGTGTGCCACTACTGATGTCACTGGTGCAATTGGCACCATATCTGGACTCTTCGGATCCGGCATGTCCATCAGGAACAGAGCAGACATTGCTACAATCAGAAACCAAACAAATTCCAGACTGGCATGAAGAATGATGTTTTACCACTCCTATTGCATGGTGTAGATGGGCCTAGTCAGGAGAGTGATACACTGTTTATAATATTCACACCATTGCTAAGAGTTTTAATGACACTAAGAATACAATTAATGAACTCGTTTTACAGAATAACAAGGAGGCAGACAAGCAATATATTGCCAGGGAACTTTTATGCTCTGCTTATGGCTCTTATGTTATAACCACTGTCAATAATCTCTTCCAGGATTTGCAGTCTGGATGTATTCCAGATATTATCAATGATAAATGACTAGCTAAATGGTATTATCCACATTGTAGGTCTGCTGCTTGTATTACAATGTGTATGTCTAGATCCATTACTATACCCATGTCTAATGCTAGAAATTTGGGTTATACCACATGCCATCCCAACAGGGGCCCATGTTACACTGCCAACCACTGCACCATATGGGATACCATGTTTGTTACATTTACTGTATCCTTACCATGCTTTGATCCAGAGTCCGCTATTTTTGATAGACTGGCCTCCATATATTCCATTAGGCATCTCAATGAGGACATCTACCGAGAGAGGATTAACCTTCCACCTCTTCTGGTCTTTCATCCCACCCTGGAAGCCTGGGTGGCACTTCATACTGGCTGTTGTGCCAAAAAAGGATACCAGTACTTGTGTCGCTGTGACATATCAATGTCATCAAGCTGGTTTGTAGATACTCACCAGACAGCATTGACTGGTCTTTCATTTTGGACTTGGACATTAACTCAGATGAAACTGATACCCCAAGGGCAACAGCATCTTCATTTTCAACTACATTATCACCAGTGGGCCACACTGGACACCTTTACCAGAACTATGCTGAAGAGGTTCATTGCTTCACTACAAGACTCATGAATCAATCTTTCATCTGCCCAATTTGTTTGCATAAATGGAGGGTTCCTACTGTGAAAATGTCATATAATTCTGATGGGCAGTACTACGTGGTAACTAATTATAAATCCCTAACACTCCCCTTTTCTTTGAGCTAGCACAGCTGTGGATCTCAATTCCCCCCACTCCCTTTTAAGCTTCTGAGACTCCAGATCCATAAGTTTTGTTTCTTGCAGGAGAACCAGTTGAGATCTGAGTCTTTGAAGATGGGTCAACACCTGCTTTTGTTTAATTGGGGAATTTAGTCCCTGAACATTCCAACTGTGACAGCATAGATCTGTCATCGCAGGGGTTGATTGTGTCAGCAAATAGCTCAGGCAGCTTGAGAATGTAAGCATAGGCATTGGCCAATCTGCATGGGGGTTTTAGGGGGCCCTTCAGTCCATGAGGCATTTCTCCCCTTCAGCCCCATGCATAGAATACATGAAAGTAGCAGCACTGTACTAAAAAATAATTTCTAAATATAAACCAGAACCATACAAGTACAAACCAGTAACAGAACAAAATTAGAGAGTAGTTAATAAGGGTGCAGTCTGTAGAGCTCTAAGTACAACAGGAGATAGGGGCTGGGTGTCCACAAGTACCCTAGACCGTCTCCGTATCTACCAAGGGTGGCAATTAGTATGCCAGACCTAATAGGCAATTTGTGGGTTTTGCAGGTAAAGAACTAACTAGGGCTAATGGGCCAGTCACCCAAACCCTCCTCCCCCAGTCCTCAATCCTGTGCACTGCAGGGCAGGGAGTCTTCTTTTTCCCTTGTTACCAGGGGCATGAGAGGCAAGCAGTTCTTATGCATACTTAAGATTTGTGAGATAGGTGCTTCCTACAGCACTAGAGTCTGCGTTTAGTTCGACATGAGAGTCCACTTCTATTTGTTGAGGAGAAGGGGTATATTCACCTGCAGCAAGTAACTGTGTACCTGGTCCTCTGGGATGGGGACAATTAGAGGGAAAGGAGTAGATCCATAAGCAATAGTGGTGGAAGTAGGCATACCCAGGAGATTGGTGCTGGGCCAAGTCTATTTAGGTTTCCCAGCAACAAGGCATCCCCTGTGCAATTGATGATGGCACCAGCTGTAGCCATGAGTCAGCTTTGGCAGATAAGGCCAGAAAAGGGCAGTTGAATGTCTCACTGAGCTAGGTAGGTCCCACAGTGTCCTTGCATCTGGCCTGGTATCAAGTCAGCAGCAAGAAATGCTGTGGAATCTATGCTAGTGGAATTATTGGGTTTGGTTCAGTCACTGATGTGTGCTGCAGCAGGCTCACTGGCTGCTGCCCATGTCCCGGCCCCCAGAAGAACGGGGTTGGGTGAGGGGCCCAGAGGGAGCATCAGTAGCTTCATTTGACACAGGGGGGATTCCACCTACCTTACATTAGGCATGTTTAGAGTCACAGAGGGGTGTGCACCGAGGGGGGGCTTGCTCTGTTGATATCTGTGTGGGACTCATCTTCTGGCCAGGGGGATGGAGAAAGAAAAGATGGTAAACATGGAGGTGAGAGAAAAGGAGAGGGATAGGAGGGAATTGGGGGAAATAAGGAACAAAGGAGGGAGCTCTCATTAGAAGGCAGTAAAAGAGCAAAGCAGGGAGGGAGTAGAGAATCAGACTATTCCTGAGGCTATCTGGGAATGCTGTACATCATCCAGATAGTATAAGGGGGAAGATTCAGGAGGGAGATGAGGAGGCACTACTTTACAGACAGAGTGGTGGCGAGATGGAATGCACTGCTGGAGGAGTTACTTGAACTGAGGACAGTGGATAGCTTTAAGTGGAGTTGGGGTAGAGTCAAGCACAGGATTAGTACAGACAAGAACACAAAGAGGGGAAAGACCAGGAAAGGGGAGGAAGGGAGGGGTTTGGGTGGCAGCTGTAGTAATATGAAACTAAGAGCTGCACAATCGGGCAGACTTGATAGACCTGTGGGCCTTTTTATGCTGCAATTTTGTATGTTTGTACCCTTCCCCACTCTGGGGCGGGACTGGAGTAAGGGATTGCTGAGTTCTGTAGTGCTCCCAGAGTTTGAACCTCTCCCAGCAAGTCTGGGGCTAAGCCCACAGCCCTGGCATCGGTACAGTAATGACAGCGGGTTAAGGTCATCATCAGCCCGGTGCTGCCCTTGTGACATGTCTTTTGATCATCGGTGCACAATCTTATTGGGAGTACTTGAGAGGGAGACTTTGAATTATGCATGGAGGATGCCTTTTGAGCATACATCCCAACACATAGTACAAGGCTTGTTAATATTGGAAGTGGGGGGGGGCAGTCTTTCCACCCTGGACCTTACATCAATGCCACAGGGGTCTGCTTCCTGGTTGCCGGGAGCTATGTATTGTGCCATTAGATTCACACTGGGGAGTTGCCGTAAGTGCCAAAGCATAAAGAAAAGGAGAATTTCTGTAGCAACCAGGGGAGGAAGGAAAAAAAGAGAGATTTAAGCAGCCACTTGGGCACTATGGCTGTATGCCAATACAGGTAATTTAAGATCATATCTCGTTGGGATATCTCTGGTTGCCACAAAATTCTTTATTTCCCAGACCTTCTCCCGTTACATTTAATCAGTGATGTCCACCTGCGGTCTAGCCTTTTCACTCTTTCCCCCAAGAAAGCAACTCCCAAGGCTTACAATATTGTATATGTAAATCCCATCTGGAGGCTTACCTTAATTGCCCCATTTCACCCGATCTCCCGGGTGTCCTCGACCCCTTTTGGTGATCCAAGTCCTCCTCAAGCCAACCCTGTATTCAATTTAAGCCCCTTTTGGGCTTAGAGTTAGTAGCTATTGCTGCTCATTCTTTTGCACTACGTTGCAGTGGCCAATCACGCATGAGCTGGATGGCACTTTTGTTTTGCTGACCACTGGTATTGCGGTCAACTGGGGAGTGATTTGGTGGTCCTGGTGCACCTGCTGGGGTAAATGGACACCGGAGACTTCTAAGAGGCAAGAAAGAAGCCTCTTCAATGTTCTGAAATAAAGTTTGAGTAAGGGGCATATAGCAGGGGCTCATGAATAATTCATGAGCCTGTATGAATATTAATGAGGATGCTGCCTGCTGCCTGAGGGAATTGTGTTTTGGAAGCAGTGAAAGGAGTGGGGCTAAAGATTATTTTAAAGCCATGTGGTTGCCAGATACAGCACTAATGGGGCTACCCAAGGGAGTTCGTAAAAGGGACTTCCCTTGACTGCACCAGAAATTTGTTCCAAGGGACACTGTGTGGGACTGCATACTAAGGTGTACCAGCAGCCACTTCCTGGATGCTTTGACCCTTACAAACAGCCAATGAGATAACTGGACACCCAAAAACTGTGAAAAAGGACTTCTGGGAGAAGGTGGTGACTAATTCAGGTGCCTAATTCATGTCCCAATGAGAAATCAGGAAATATTGATCTCTGTAGTTATTGATGACTGATCAGCTTGAGCAGCCAATCAGGAGGCTGGGATCTCGAGTGAAAACCCAGGGACCAGGTGGGCTTGAGTCAGTCTTTTCCCGGGCTCTTCTCAAGTCAGGAGGATTCTGTGTAAGTGGATCTGGACTATGAGAGGCCTTGCTCAGGCCTCCCTTGGAGACTGCCACTGCAGAAAAGGAATATCAGGAGAAAAGAGAGTGAGAGACTGGACTGATTCCTTCAACTCTCCAGGTATTGTGAACTATGCTGCCTGGACTGGAGAGGATCAGAGTCGCAGAGACCTGCACTGTATATGGGACTGAGCTAACAGAACTGTGCTGCTGATTGAAAGTAAACAGTTGTTGCAGAGGAATCGCTTTAAGTATTGGGACTCAAGCTGGGTTCTGTGAATTTGCTGTGTGAGCTGAACAAAGTGGCCGAGAGCTGTGTTCTAGCTGAGGCTGAGGAGAAACTGTTGTGTGCATTTTTAGGATCTAAAAGCACAAAAGAGTGGGCAGGGGCCTGTTCAGTTCTGAACCCCTTGCTGATTGCTGCGGTCCAAGTTCCATCCGAAGCTGTTTCTAAGAGGCTAGCACCCATGGCAAATTGTCACTGCTGTTATCCAGGAGAGTTGTCTGCTGTCGGTTCATTTGCAGATTCAGTGCAGGGACTGCAGGGGATTTCTGTTGTTTAGGAGTCCTCACCCAGAGCCAGGGAGGGAACCAGTTAACCTCTTCCAAGTAGGACCCACTGTCTCAGGAGGTCACTGTTGCTTGTTGGGGTGCTAGGGCACCTGAGACCCTTGTGGGGAGCCGGGCTGTGGAGCCACTCCCGGGTCTGGGCCTTCTGGGGCTGGTGTGGACCTGCCATTGAGCTCTGCAATGGGCCACAAGCAGCTGAAGGTGACAAGTGGCCAGATCTTCAATCAAGGGGACAAGCTGCAAGACCTTCAAGCAAGATCCAACCTGCCAAGGGACCAGAGACCATCCTCCCTTCTGCCCACTGCTGCATTTACTAAGTGGAGCTCCACACTCCAGGACACCTGGAAATTACAGCTATGGCTACTGATGAGTTCTGCAAACCATGAGTACCCAGGACCTGGCTCCTGGAAATATAGCAAGGGAGTATGAATTTAATTTAAACATTGTCGAAGCTTTCAGCACCCTAACAGCCGGACAACCCACGGCAATGTCCAGACCTGCAACTGGTGGGTACCTCAGGGACTTCTCAGGGAGTAACACTGGTACCAGTGGGGGTGGGCAGCCAGGGGATGGTTTGGCCTATGGGCCCATATGGTTACTGTTTGTTATTTTGCTAATAACCCTTATCTCCTCCACAGTTATCCCTCATCCAGGTACCCCTATCCTAGCCCTTACCCTCAATAAAGCTGTGAGTTTACTGTTTGAAATTACTGCATACAGGGTGTTTGTGTGACTGCTAAGTTATTGCTGGTTTATGGTTCAGGGTGGTAAGGAACTGCTGGGTATCCAGTGTGTGGGGTGGTTGGTAGGGGAGCTGGGTAGGTGCAGCATCCCAGGGGGCTGCGCCAGCCAGTCAACTTACCCACTTCTAACTTACTCTAGGTGGAGGCACTGCACTTATAATTTTGATGTAGGACCCCCAGTCACTACCATAGCAGAATCCAAGCCCCTTAACCTGTTAGAGGGCCAACAGGCAGGGGTAGTAGCCCATTGGCACATGGCGCCTGGGCTACATATATGTCCACCAGAAAATAAAGGATACTATCGGTCTCAGTTATATGGGCTGTCCTGTATAAGTGGCAGTCAGTGCATCATCCCAATCCCAGCTGGGTAGCCGCACAATGCAGAGGCTGGTGGAGCATTGGGTCAGGCTGCAGGAGAGTCATTTTGAAGGTGAGGGAGGCACACAGTCTACTGGGAAGAATCTGGGATCTTGTTTTGGGGGGGGAGGTAGTCCAGCACCCTGACAGAGATGAAAATTGTGAGCACACTATCTGTGCAGGTGGTGGCAGAGTAAGGTTTTGTTCCAAAAAGTGTTTACTCTGGTTCTGGGAGGCAGGGGAGAGGTCAGTGCTTACTCTCCTTGCAGCAGGTTATTTGGCTTAATGTTTCCTTCAACTGTAGGAGATCCAGAGGAGGCTGGATGGACCACTGATGCCACCACCGAGGTCCATGACTGCTGCTAGGGATCTGGAGCTGGCAGCATTATTAGTTCCTTTGCGTCTGGTAAGGCAGTCTTGGCAGGTTTTGAGGTTGTGTTGGGGTCTGCAGAGGGAGGTATAGCCACAAGTGGTGAATACCGGTTGAAGGCCAGCAGGCTGGAGGGGCCTTCTTCTCCATCATCTGAGGCTTTGCTGTAACTGTGACTTTATGACCTCACTTGTTGTTACAAGGGGTTCCTTCAGGAGCTCCTCCAGTTATGGTTCCACCTTTTGCTTTTTGGCTGCTGCATCTAGAACTCCTCTTCTTCATGTTCAGCAGGCATGGGGTCCCAAGGGGTGGAGAGGGACAAGTTCATCTCCATCTGTGTCGCAGTAAGGTCTGCTTCCTGTAATGATTGAGACCAGGGATTGGTAACAGTCACAACTCTAGTCCAGTTAAGCTCTGATAAAGTCCATCACCAACTCTGGAGTACAAAAGGTCCGTGGGACCCCATTATGTACCAAATGAAGCAGGGCTGGGTATCTCAGAGTAAAGGAATTCCAGCTCTGTGGAGGGCCTGGTGGGTTTCTGTAAATGCTCTGCGCCAGGTGATGAGGTATTTGGAGTAGTCTTGAAAGACCATCACGTGGTGCCCTTGCCATTCCATTCCATGCTTCTGTGTTCTTTTGCTCATCTCAGGCTATCTTTTTTAACTTGGAAGTGGGCAATAATGGGATGCGGGTGCTCTCCTCATCTGGGCTTGGGGGCCAGAGGGCTGTGGGCTTGCTCAATATCAACTCTAGAGTCACCAAGTAATTTCAGCAGCTGTGGAAGAGCATGGCAGAGAAAAGCAGTTGTGTCCCCCAGCACTACACTTTTAGGGAAGCCGACAAACTGCAAATTGTTTTGTCAGCTCCTGTTCTCTAGTTCTTCAATTTTTTCTTGCATAGTCTGTAGTTTCTTGTCTTGTTCTCTAAGCAGGGCCCTCAACTTGTGGCAGGAGGTTTCATTTGTCTGTGCTTTCTGATCTATAGCAGCAGTCCAGATTTCCAGCTGGTCGATCTGCTCTTTATTTTGGATGGAGCCCAATTTTATGTCTTTGAATTGTGTTAGGAGCTGGGAGAATATCAACTCTACCTTGTCAATCAGGAGGTCCACTGTCATGGGCAAGCCATTGTTGCCACGTCCAGTGCTGAGCTGAGAGCAGGAAACATAATCACGATTGTCTTTTCATCTGGTAAATGAGACCCAGCCAAGTGTGGTATCCAAATGAACAGGGAAACTTCAGCTGTTAAATATTTGCCTCAGAATCACAAAAGTAGGTTGTAAAATGTCCAGATGCCTAGCGATTAGGGACAAGGGGTTAGGTGTGTTGGATTTAAGTAGCCATCGTGCTCAAGGGCTAGCTACACCCCTCATGTGCATGGATTTAAGACCACTGTCAGGTATGAGAGGGTCATGGAATGCCTTGATCTTTACCAAAATCACCCTAGTTGAATGTTTCTGTTCCCAGTGTAACAGTGGCGGTATCTTGGCACTCACAGGAAACCCATTCCAGACTTCTAGTGTCTAGTGTACACCATACAAGTTGTGAGTCATAGTCCCTTATAGGGTGTGAGGACTCTCCAGTGTCTAATGCAACTTTTTTATTCCAGTATGGAGAGAGGGTATCCTGATAAGCCAACATGTTAACTACAGTGTGTGTTAACATCTAATGAGTGATCACTTGAAAGGCCTGTGTACCCATACTGTACGTAAACTTGTTCTTTGTTTCATTACAACTGGAAGTCTTTGTATCATCTTATAGCTGCCTAATGCAGTAAACAGTGACTCAGTAGTGTTGAGGGATATACTGAAAGTTCAAAAGTAAATAGGGGAACTGTTTTTTTATATAGGTTTTTCTCTCATCGGGGGCACTGGGCAGGTTCCGTTCAGCTATTTTCCTCGAGAGGACTCATTCCACCCCTGAGCACATAGCATCATCCTACCAGTCCTAGTGCTCCCTTTTTCCCATTTTCTCCCTATTAACCTGAGACCCTGGTACACAGACACACGTGCAGGTGGAGGCACACACGTGCTTCAAGGCTCTGGTGATGGCTTCTTCCTCGCACCCGATCTAGCACCAGGCCCCCCCTTTGGCTTGGTGCTGCCATCAAGCATCTACCTGGTGGCAACCACGAGCCATTGAAACCTCACGTCCCTCCCCAGGAGAGGAGAGCTGCCTATAAGCAGCTTAGTCCAACTCCTCGACCTCCCCCCGACCGTTCTCTGTCAACCCATGCTTGTTCCCAAACCCAGGTTACCGGCATGGGAAGAGGTGAAGCGCCAGTGCCTCAGCCCTCTTTGCCACTGGACCGGTCAACGGGGGAACTGTTTAATGAAGTTTGGAACCAGGCACCATAAGTGTGTGAAGTGCCCAACCATGAATGTAGCCACAGAGTTTAAATCAGAGATCCCATTGCTGGATCTTGGAAGGTCATAGTGACAAATGCACGAGCCTTGGAAATAAAGTCCCAGACATGGAGGCCTTAATAATAAAGAAGATGACCTGGACATAGTAGCAATAACTGAAACCTGGTACACAGCTAATCATGAGTGGGAAACAAATGTACCAGGATATGTTCTATTCAGGAGGGATAGGGAGGGCAAAAAGGGAGGGAGAGTAGCTCTGTATGTCAGAGAGGGTATAATAGTAACATAGGTATAGGGTAGGCAGGGGGAGGCTGAAGCACTGTGGGTCACCCTTCAACCTGGAAATGGCACAGCGATACACACAGGGGTGATATACAGGCCTCCAGGACAAGGAGAGGAACTGGACAGGGAGCTAGTGGAGGAAATACATGAGATGGCAATGAAAGGTGAAATTCTACTGATGGGGGATTTCAATATGCCAGACGTGGATTGGAACATCAGTGTAGCTGCTTCAGCCAGAAGCAGAGGCATCCTTGATTCAGTCCAGGAGGCTGGACTCTGGCAGCTGGTGCTTGATCCCACCAGAGAAGGGGCAATTCTGGATCTAGTAATGACCAACAGGGATCGAATTGCAGATGTCCATTTCTTGTGCCTATGCTGTGAGACCTCATCCTGAGGTGAGACAGTACGGACAAGAAGTGCTTGGAGGATCTTGGAGCTGCACAGAGCTCTATACATTGTGTGTTGGGATCAGAGACAGGAAAAGACATGGGAGCTGTAATTCTGTGGGTTTGCCAGGAACTACTGAATATCCTGTCCTCTATTCCATTTTTTAAACCACTTGGGTTCAGTGTAAATCAGTTAGCTGTGCCTTATAGCTGTTCTCACAGCTTGTAAACAGTTTTGGGGCAGAAACACTTTATTTTAAACCAGGATTAGTGCACTTTGAGTGCAGTAAGGTAGGGAGGTGGTGTCACGTGACCTGATGAACTTCCAGGTTCTGCTGGCATAAAGCTGAACCCCGTGGAGTCCTAGTGCTACGTTTCTTGTGCCTATGCTGTGAGGCCTCATCCTGAGGTGAGACAGTATGGACAAGAAGCACTTGGAGGACCTTGGAGCTGCAGAAAGCTCTATACATTGTGTGTTGGGATCAGAGACAGGAAGAGACCAGGGAGCTGTAGTTCTGTGGGCTTGCCAGGAACTACTGAATATGCTGTCCTCTGCTCCATTTTTTAAACCACTTGGGTTCGTGTAAATCAGTTAACTATGCCTTATAGCTGTTCTCACAGCTTGTAAACAGTTTGGGGGTAGAAGCACTTTATTTTAAACCTGGATTAGTGTACTTTGAGTGCGGTAAGGTAGGGAGGCAGTGTCACGTGACCTGACAAACTTACGGGTCCCACTGACATAAAGCTGAGCCCTGTGCGATCAGGACAAGCATGTAAAGACATGTGCTAAGACACGCGCAGCGCATCTGCGCATGTTTGAAGTGTCAGAAGGGGAAGAAGGGGAAAAGGCTCAATAGAGATCGCTGTTGGCACTAGAGCTGTGAGTAAAGGCATAAATTACTAGTTTTAGGATTTGTGTTAGAATTAACCAAGTTCCATTTACTGAAAGGCAGTTACTACAAGATGGATACAAATTTGGTCAAACTAGAAGGTGGACAACTGGGCTTAAGATGCATTGTGTGCAAAAGATAAGCACATAGGTTGCAAATGAGGTCCTGATATTTACTTGTGAGGAGTGCTGTTTAATAAAATAACTTAAACTGAAGCTGCTAGAAGCAGAAATGCAATTGGTTTCAATACAGCAAAATATACTTCTTAAGCACACTGATGATAGTCACCAGAATATAGAAAGTAGTAGTGAAACAGGAAAGGAAACAAGGAAAAGAGGAAGAAAATTGAAGGGTGAAGGGGAATGGACAGTGGAACAAATAAAATTAAAAAAGGGTAGGAGAAGGGCGATGGGGTTCAGTCTGGAAACACAAAATAGTTTCGAACCACTACTAATGTTTGATGAAAACTGTGAAGACTATAATTTGGGGAACACAGACAATACTATGACAACAGAAAATACAGTAGGAGAAAGTATGTCTTCAACACCAGAATATAGCCATCAAATACAAACCAAGGTACAGATTGCTGCTACATAGAGACCAACAGCAGGCTAGGCTGGTTAATCTTGAATGTATGCAGGAGGTGACTACTACTTACCTAGAGGAGAATGTACATGTCTCTCATGACAGTACAAACATGATACAGAATGAGATGGGTACAACATCACCAAGCACCAAAACAAATACAGAGACTTCAATAAGAAATCAGATAGATAAAAAAGTGTATGTACTAGGTGATTCCATTGTAAAGTACACTGATAGGTATACCTCTAGGGGCAGTAAAGAGAATGTGACCACTAGCTATTTCTCTGGGGTCAAGATAAAGGATGTGCAAAAATGCTAAAGGAAATAGTGAAAGAAAAGGACGATAACACCACAGTAATTCTTCGCCTAGAAGTAAACAACATTAGAGCACAAGGGCAAACAGAGATAAAGAAAGAATACGAAAGAATCTAGGGAGAAGCAAGCTAGCTTAATTGTAAGGTGTATTTTTCTGAAATACTACCAGTGCCTAGAGAAAGCGAATTTAATATGGGTAAAATTAAAGATATGAACAACTGGATGAGACAATGGACACTACAGGAGGGAACTGGTTGTATTAAGCATTGGGAGGAGTTCATAAATGACCAGACATATTTTTGCCATGATGGATTACATCTTAGCAAAAGGGGAAGCAGAAAATTGGGACTAACATTAATGAAATTTGTGGATATGTCTTTAAATTGAAAAGCAGGGGGAGAGGGGAAAATGTGCTGGGTAGAAGCATGAAGGGGCTTCAATTAACAACACAAATAATAATATAGAGTCAAGGAAAAAACATCTGAAATGAAGATATGGTCATTAAATGCAAGAAGCCTAAATATTCATAAGAAATCAGAATTGGAAATATTGTTAGTAGAAGAGAATATGGATATTTGTATGATATCTGAAACATGGTGGGAAGAAGGTATGGCATGGAATAGAGAAATTGAAAGCAATAAGTTGTTTACGAAAGACAGACTACTTAAGAAGGGTGGTGGTGTGGCAGTTTATATTAGGAACACAATAAATGGGGTGCAGTGTGCAACCACATGAAGGATTCAGGCACAGAATCTCTATGGTTGACAGTGCAGGGAACAACTGATAAGAAACTATACCTGGGAATATATTATAGGGTGCCAAATACGAATAGAGAAATGTACAGGAATATTGAAAATGAAACTGAATATATGGCAGAAAAAGGAGACATAATAGTAACAGGCGATTTTAACCACCAGGAGATCAATTGGAAAGATCGGACTGTGCATAGTACGAGTGCAAATCATTTTGTAGAAAAGCTACATAGGGCTAACCTATCCCAATTAGTTTATAAAGCAACTGGGTGTAACAATGTCTTGAACCTATTGTAACAAACAGGAAATAAATGGTTAGTAAAATTAAAATAAGGGAAAATTTAAGTAATAGCAATCACAATATTATCGAGTTTAAGGTAAAAAAAACATTTAATATATACAAAAGGATCAACAATTGCAAAAAATTACAACAAAGACAATTTTGTAAAAATTAAACAGAAACTGATGGAATGGGCCTGGGAGAAAGAATTTGACAGAGAGAGTGTAGAAGAGAAATGAACCTTATTAAAGAACAAATTGAGGCAGTTGGAGAATCAATATGTCCCTAATAAAAAGATGTACACAAAGAGGGGAAAGAGATCAGGATGGTGGACCAGTGGAGTGCTCCAGTTGATAACAAATTAAAAAAGGGCATACACAATGATGAAAAAAAATAGGAGAGCATAGGACACAAATAAATATAAAAATGTGTTAAAAGAATTGAAAAGTACAATAAGATCAGAAAGAAGTAAGCTGGAATTTAACCTTTTGCATGGAAATGATAATGGGAAATGTTTCTTTTCGTATATTAACAAACAAAGCTGGAGTAATAATCAAGTTGGCCCAATAATGGTCAATGGAGGAGAAATAACTGATCCCAGAGAAATGGCGGAGAATTTCAATAGTTACCTTTGCTCAGTGCATGAAGGTAAAATCCAGCAAAGTAATGGGACAGGATCTGAAACATGCCCAAAGTCTCAATTTGACTGTCAATACAAAAGAAATATTGGACAAGTTAAATAAGCTAAAACCTCACAAGTCAGCAGGACCAGATGCCCTAAGCCCTAGACCTTTAAAAGAAATTAAAGACTATATAGCTAAACCTTTGGAAAATCTCTTTAATTAATCTTTCCATACAGGAGAAATACCTGAAGACTGGAAATCAGCAATGGTTATCCCCTTGTATAAAAAGGGAAATAGGGCAGAGACCTCAAATTATAGACCAGTCAGCCTGACGGCTATATTTTGTAAGATTGTGGAAAGCTTACTCAAAGAAAAAAATAGAAGAACATCTTAGCTATTTGGGATATGAAGATAAAAGACAACATGGTTTTAAGAAAAATAGGGGTTGTATTACAAATCAACTCAGCTTCAATGAATACATACATAAACATTTAAACAACGGTATAGCAATGGGCATTTTGTTTCTGGAATTTTCGAAGGCCTTTGATAAGGTCCCACATGACAATTTAATAAACAAACTAAATGTAATAGGGATAGATAGCAGAATAATAAAGTGGATTAGGAATTGGTTAGATGGTAGAAAAGAGATGGAGTAAATTTTGGGGGTGTTTTCTGAACCTGTGGAGGTGACCAGCGGAGTACCACAGGACTCCATGTTGGGACCTGTTTTATATGCATTATATATAAGTGATTTCCATTACAACATAAACAACACGCTGATAAAATCTGCAGATTATATTAAGTTGGGGGCCAAGTAGAAACTGAAGAATAACAACAACAAAGAATTACTGAAGATTTGGCTAGAATAGAAGGTTGGTCTGCTAGGAATAAGATGCCTTTTAGTGTTGAAAAGTGTACAGTGATACACTTGGGTAATAATAATAATAATATTTATTTATAAAGCGCAATTCAAACTTATCAAAGCGCTGCACAATAAAACAATAAAAACAGAGATAAAACAGTAAAATACAATAAAACAAACATTAATAGAATTTGCAGTAAACAATATTCTTATGTACAATCCCCAAAGGCATGGTAAAACAGTTCAGTCTTTAAAGTCGTCTTAAAGCTCTCCATGGTCTGGCACTCTTGAATCCGATGAAGTAGAGAATTCCACAGGGCCGGAGCTGCATACATAAATGCTTGAGCACCTGAAGTTTTCAATCTAACCCTGGGAACCTCTAGCAATCCCTCGTTGGCTGAGCAGAGGGGATGGAGGGAGCAGTAAGGAACCAGGAGCTCTTGCAGATAGCCTGGACCCTGTCCGTGTAGGGCCTTGTAGGTCAGTAAACTGACCTTGAAGGTGATCCACCACTGTACAGGCAGCCAGTGTAGTTCGCACAGCACAGGGGTGATATGACTTTCTCGGGAAACCCCTGTCAGTAATCTGGCTGCCCCGTTCTGTACCAGCTGCAAGCAGTGGATATCAACCCCCAGGAGCCCTAGGTAGAGGGAGTTGCAGTAGTCGAGGCATGAGGTCACAAAGGCATGGAACAACGTTGGAAGGTTGCAAGATGGAACAAGGTGCTTAATCCGGGTGATGCTCCTCAGGTGGTAAATAGAGGACTTGACTACTGCCGACACCTGCGTACGCAGTGTCAACCCCTCATCAAAAATCACCCCCAGATTCTGCACCTGAACAGAAGGCATGAGCTGGCTACCTCTGAGCCAAAGCCCAGAGGCAGAGCTTGCCCCTGCCCTCTCTATCCTGTGACCCGGATCCACCACCAATGCCTCAGTCTTATCGGGACTCAACCTTAACCAGCTGGCCCGCATCCAGTCCTGGATTTCTATGAGGCAGCTATTAAAGACAGAGACTGCACTATCCTGGACAGGTGAAAAAGACAGGTAGAGCTGGGTGTCATCTGCATAACAGTGAAACCTCAGCCCGTACTGTCTCCCAATGTCTTCCAATGGCAGCAAATACACCGCAAACAACATAGGGAACAGCACAGCGCCCTGAGGAACCCCACATGGCAGAGACAATGAAGCCGAGGAATAAATCCCAGACACCACTTTCTGAGTTCTGCCAGTGAGGAAAGATCTAAACCAACTGAGAATTGTACCTGACAGGCCACAGATGTTCCTCAGGCACTCCAGCCACCCCCCCCCATGGTCCACGGTGTTGAAGACTGAAGAGAGATCAAGAAGGACCAAGACTGAACGGCGCTTCTGATCTCTTGCAATCAGGAAATCACTGAGCACCCGAACCAGAGCAGTCTCAGTACTATGCCTCTTCCGAAAACCGGACTGGAAAGGATCATAGACGTCATGGATGGTCAAATGATTCTCCAGCTGCAGGGCAACTACTTTCTCTATCATCTTCCCAACAAACAGAAGGTTAGAGATTGGCCTGTAGTTAGCAGGGCAGTTTAGGTCCAGGGAAGATTTTTCAAGGAGAGGGATTACCACCGCCTCCTTCAGGGAGTTGGGGAACTCACCTATCTAAAGAGCACCAAACTATCTCTGCCAGGACAGGGCAGATGGTATCCACACTCAACAAAATGAGTTGTGTAGGGCTAGTGTCCAAATTACAGCACATAGGCCGCATACTCTGGACAATCTACGTGACATCAGAGATCGCCGGCCGGTCAAAGTATACCCAAGAAAACTGAGGTATAGTAACCATATGCCGACCACTGTCAACCCCCATAGAGTGGGCTGAATGGATCTCCGCTCTAATGCCGGCCACTTTATTAGCAAAGAATTGAGCAAACTTGTCATACTTATTCTGTGAAAATGCTCTATGAATTTGTAGACAGGTTGGATTGCACAACCTGTCCACAGTTCAAAAGAGCTGAGCCGGTCGATTCTGAGCCACAGCAATCTCTCTGGACAGGAACTCTGCCATCTTATGGGAGATTATTGATTGATAGACTTGATAATGTTCCATCAATCTAAGGCAGTCGGCATCCAGGGCAGATCTCCGCCAGCACTGCTCTAGATTTCATCCCACTCGCCTCAGCTCCCTCAAGGTCCCATCAAACCAAGGGGACTGAGGGCGAAGAGTGAGGTGGCGAACTCAGACAGGAGCAATGGAATCCAGAGTGCCTGCCATAGCCTTATTATAGGCTTGGACTAGATTCTTTGGACCCTTGCTAGCATCCGGAAATCCTGATAGGTTTAATATCGCCAAAAGATTGACGGGAATAACATCCCTCAAAGGGCGGTATCTGACCATCTCCACAGGGGCAGGCCTATAGGGGGGAGCCCGGAAACTGAACCTAACAGTGTGATGGTCAGACCATCCAACCGGTTCCACCACCAGGTCAGAGGCTTCCATCCCCAGGAGGAAAACCAGGTTGAGTGAGTGACCCTGATCATGGGTTGCAGAGGCAACTACCTGTGTGAAGCCCAACATATTCATGAGTTGGAGGAAGTCCTGACCAAATTGCGAGAGTTCATCGTCAACCCAGGTGTTGAAGTCACCCAGCACCATCAATCTGGGCGACTCCAACACCATTTCCCCAGTGAAGTCCGCGATTTCCTGCAGAAACAATTTTTCACCCCCGGGTGGACGGTAGATGATAATGATCCTGCACCCCACACCTGAAGCCGCAGTACTCTCAAACAATCTGGGAACCTCAACTGGAACTTCAGTAAAGCCCAGTTCCATTTTAAAACAAATGGCTACACTCCCGCCCCTGTGGTCCAATCTCGAGTGGTGTATCACCAAGAACCCAGCAGGAATAGCCACCTCCAAAATTGGGCCGGCATTTTCATCCAACCAGGTCTCGGTGATGCATGCCAGGTCAGCTGTTCCAACAAGATCAACAATAATATCTGTCTCGTTCTTTATAGACCTGGCATTGCATAGCACCACTCAAGATGGACGAGACTCTGGAGCCAGCTGGACTACCAGCCCCGAAATACAGGAGCCCTTGGGTATGGGAACCAAATGTGAAGGACCACGATCTGGAACCCCATTTTGCCCCAGGGTATCTCCTGGACTTAACTACCCCAATGCGACCCCCAGCTCATCCCTCCCCCAAGATTCAGAGCACCCGACCCTCCTAGGCAAAGAACAATACAGTCTTATAGGCTAAACAGAAATAATATGAAAGTATCCACACAGGAAAAAGACTGTGGTATTACTGTCAACAACAAGTTAAATTTCAAACAACACAGGACAAATCTAATACAGAAAACAAATGACACGATAAGGAATATAAATAGGAGCTTTATCAATAAATCTATAGGCTATCTGGTCCCACTCTATAAAACGTATGTGAGGCCACATTTAGCTTATGGATCCTCATTGTGGAGCCCATATATGTTGGGTGATAGCAATCGAGTGGAGAAAACCCAGAGGAGGTTTATGAAAATGATTGGATCACCGAGACAATATGAATATGAGAAGAGATTACAAAGACTAGGATGGTTTTCATTACAACAAAGAAGAGTGAGGGGTGACCTTTTAGCGATGTACAAAATAATTGGAGACAGAATTAATGGAGGGAATGGGTATAATCACACCGGATAAACCTTCACACTTGAGAGGGCATAATAGAGACTGCCAGAAATAACAGCAGGCATTATACATTTATAAATAGAACTAGTAGAATATGGAATGCATTACTGAGCGAATTAGTAAATAGCACATCCTTAACGAGCTTTAAGAAAGGGGTTGATACCTGGTTGATGCATGAATAGGCAAAAATGGTCCCACTAATGCGGGGAACAGTAATAATGGGCTATTGAAGCCTCCTTCCGTTCATAACCCAGTATAAGAAGGGCAACTGGGATCCAGCAATCACAACATTTTGTGGTTCAGCATAGGGACAGAGACTCACTCAAGTCTTACTAGGACAAAGGTTTTGGATTTCAAAAATGCTGACTTCTCTGAAATGGGGAGGGGTATTAAAAGAGCCATGGAGAGAACGGGGCAGGAGGGGGAGTAGAAGAACGGTGGAAGAGTCTAAAGAAAGCTTTACTGGAAGTAACAAACCAATGCATCAGATTGGTATCCAAAGGCAAGAGAGGAGAAAGCCACTGTGGTTCTCGAGAGAGGTGGCAGTAAAGGTCAGGGCAAAAAGGAAAGGGTTCAGGAAATATAAGGAGACCC
This sequence comes from Neoceratodus forsteri, assembly GCA_016271365.2. Taxonomy (NCBI): domain Eukaryota; kingdom Metazoa; phylum Chordata; order Ceratodontiformes; family Ceratodontidae; genus Neoceratodus; species Neoceratodus forsteri. Next base: position 1,202,985,820 of record CM057449.1, read on the forward strand.
AAAGGGAGGAGGACAGGGAGGACTACCTAGAGTGTCTAAGGGAAGTGAGAAAGGCAGTAAGGAGAGAAAAGGCACAGACTGAGGAAGGTTTAGCACAGTCAGTTAAGAAAGGGGACAAGACATTCTTCAGGTACATCAGCAAAAGGAGGAAAAACAAGGGGGGGATTGCAAGGTTCAAGAGAGAGGGAGGGAATGCAAGTAGGGTGATATGGAAAAGGCAGAACTACTGAATAAATATTTCTGTTTAGTATTCACAGAAGAGGGGGAGGGACAGGGGCTACAGCAGTACAGCAGTTGCCAAGGGGGTGAAGAGACGGACAATAGTCCTTTCACTGGGCGAAGAGTCCTGCAGAAACTCACTAAATTGGAGGTGGACAAAGTGATGGGATCAGATGGCATACACCCAAGGATATTAAGAGAACTGCGAAGTGAGATAGAACTTCTGGCAGCCATGTTCACTGAGTCATTCAACACAGGAGTGGTACCAGAGGATTGGAGGATGGCACATGTGGTCCCTTTACACAAATCCGGCAGCAGGGAGGAGGCAGGGTACTATAGGTTGGTCAGCCTCACCTCAGTAGTGGGGAAGATCATTGAGGCATTGCTTAAAGAAAGGCTAGTGGGACATCTAGAAGCCATCAGAGCCAGGACCATAGGCAACATGGATTCACAGCTGGGAGCTCACGTCAGACAAATCTGGCTTTGACTGGGTGACAAAGGAGGTAAATCAGGGTGGGGCAGTGGAGATCACTTACCTTGATTTCAGCAAAGCCTTTGACATCGTCTCACATAGAAGGCTGATAAACAAGTTGGGTAGATTGGACATGGGGGACAGGGTGGTAAACTGGGTTAGAAACTGGCTAACAGAGAGGAGGCAGAGGATGGTAGTAAATGGGGTGTAGTCTGGGGAGAGGGGGGTGACCAGTGGGGTGCCTCAGGGATCGGTTCTGGGTCCAGTCCTGTTCAATGTCTTTATTAGCAACATTGCAAAAGGGCTAGAGGGAAAGGTCTATCTGTTTGCAGGTGACACCAAGATCTGTAAGACAGTGGATACCCTTGAGGGCATGGAGAAAATGAGGAGGGACCTGGGGAAGCTTGAAAAATGGTCTGAGGACTGGTAACTGAAGTTTAATTCAAAAAAGTGCAAAATTATGCACCTGGGACACAGAAACCCTGGGGAAAGCTACAGGATGGGGGGGGGGGGGGTGCTGACAGTCACATAGGAGGAAAGGGACCTGGGGATTATTATTTTGGATGACCTGAAAATGTCAAAGCAGAGTGCTAAGGCAACTGGGAGGGCCAGTGGCATGCTGGGGTGCATAGGAAGGGGTATCACCAGCAGAAGGAGGGAGATAGTGATGCCATTATATAAAACCATGGTCAGGCTTCACATGTAGTACTGTGTGCAGTTCTGGAGACCGCACCTTCATAAGGACATTAACAGGCTGGAGACAGTCCAGAGAAGGCCGACTACGATGACACAGGGCTTGCAACACAAGACTTACAAGGAAAGATTACAGGACCTCAATATGTACTCGCTGGAAGAGAGCAGGGAAAGAGGGGACATGATAGAAATATTCAAGTACCTCAAGGGTATTAACAAGGTGCAGAGGGGAGACATTTTCCAATACAGGAGGAACACAAGAACAAGGGGGTATGACATGAAATTGGAAGGTGGAAGGTTAAGAGGGAATGTGATGAAGTTCTTCTTCACAGAGAGGGTGGTGGACACATGGAATGATCTGCCTCAGGAGGTGGTGGGAGTGAGCACTGTGGATGGATTCAAGCATGCTTGGGACAGGCATAGGGGAACCATAGAGGTACAGCAGCAGGTGGGTTGAAAGCAGTAATCCAGTACAAGGGCGTACGGGCATACTAGATGGGCCAGGCAGTCCTTATCTGCCAACAATTTCTATGTTTCTATGTTTCTATCGCACCCCCAACGGATAGGAAGAGTTACAAGTGCATCTGTACTGACAGTACATTTCTTAAAGGGCAATACCTCTACATATATATATAGAAAGTCACTTTGGCTTGAGGTACCACAAAATTTGAAAACAAAGTACAATTACTGGTTGCACACAGCTATACACTGAAATCAGCAATGTGTTTCCCATTACACCCTCCTCATCATTAAACACACATGTGTGTAATGTAGAATTGCCTTGTTCTCATACACAGCACCAAGTGTAAATCACAATGGCAAAACTCAAAATCTACTTTTGTTTCTTGTACGCTGTGCTGCTACTTGCCGACCACTGCTCACTAAACCAGCAATTAGATAAAATAAACCATGGGCAACAGTTAAACTCATATTTTTTACACCCCCTTTGCATCTGATACCATGATCAACTACTCCACCTTCAATCTTGTGGTTATCTGGTATCACACACCTTGTGTAAAAAAAAGACTTGTTACACACTGTTGCCCATACATTATTCTCTATTTTATAAGTTACATCACTGAGCCATGGGCCATCTGCCAAAAGGACAGACCCACTAAGTCCCTGAAAATGCTTTGTTTGCCAGGGCTTAGCTAATTCTCATGGGTCATAGAAACCAAAGAGACTAGAATGGAAAACCAGTTTCACTGCATGCTGCTGCTTCGGAAGGCAGTGCTATAGTATACAGGCATGCAAATGTCCTAACATTATGTGCCGATATTGAGAGCGCTCATCATGTTCTCATTTCCTGATGCTTACAGTCTTACCCATAGAATTAGAGGAGTATTATGGAAAGCCATGATTGTTGTGATGGCAGAGAATGTGTTGCAGTACAAGCCCGCTGTATGCAGGAAGACAAGCTATGCCAGAGTATTTAAGCGTGCATTTTTCTATTTGATTTTTGTTGTTTTTCACTGTGGCATATGGATCAGAAGAATACTTTTATTTGTTTATTTGTTTGTTTTTATTTGTTTCCCCCAAATGGCTGGATGCAATTTGTGATTGCAAATGCATGGTGCATGGAAGGAAACGGGATGTTCATCTTCCTGTATACAGCAGGCTTGTAGTATGACACATTCTCCGCTGTCATGAAATTGCAGCTTTCTTTTCTAGTTTTCTAAGTCTGTGTGGTGCATATTTGTACTTAGATTACAGATGTTAAAAATGTTCGCTCGATTGGCTAACAACTTTTCTGAAACTAACAGCATTCATAATAGCTGTGCTCTGAGAAAGAAGGCATGTGATGCTTTTGGGATATTCCAAGTGCTCTGCTTCAGCATGTACTTTCATAAACATAATGTCTGAGATGTTGTAAAATATGGCTGGTAATTTTTTCCCATAGAACCCAGCAACATTAACAACTTATAATACCATTGTTCAATGGTGTACACAGCTTCATGAGGAATTATGCTACGCACCTTTGTTGATAGTTTGAAGGTGTTTGAATGAATATGTTGTTGACTGTCATACATGGATACTTTGGCCATTCGCACTCTCTGTCCCATGGGGAACTACTGTCAGGTGACTGTGAAGGCAAAAGAACCCTCTTGAGGAGGGTTCCACCCCTAGAGGTGCCTCGGGAATGTAATTAGATTAGGCCTAGGGTACCTTATGAAGGAGCCTCAAGGAGAGAGGTGCACCACTGGAGGAGGAGGGGAGCATGGCGAGGCAAAGAAACAGTGCTTCTTAGTGAGGCAGGAGGAAGTTGGCTTATATAGCTTGTGCAGGGGGCATGGCTGGCTCATCCCACCCTCTGAACTGCAGGCATAGCCTTTGAATTCAGTGAGCATATACAACTTAGTGAGAAGTTATGCATGTGCAACTTTTTTAAAGTCTGAACATATTTGAATAAATGTGTTGTTGACTGCCATACGTGGATACTTTGGCCATCCGTACGCTCTGTCCCATGGGGAGCTACCACCTAGTCAGGGTACTGTGAAGGCAAAAGCACTCTCTTGAAGCAGATTCTACCCCTAGAGGTGCTGCGGCAACTTAATTTCTTTAGGCTAAAGGTATCTTAGGAAGGAGCCTGAAACTACTGCGCAGCAGGTGGTGAACACAGAGCTTGAGGAGGACAGATTGACAGCTACTAGTGATGGTTGATAACAGACAGAGATCGAAATGAGCAATGACTGATAGTAATTGGTGACTGATAGCAGACAGAGGCATGACTTCCATAAGGAGAGAGGGAATGGCAAGACAGAAAGAGGGCCACAATCCAGCCGCAGCTCACAGCAGAAACCTACTAGGGTAAACTGTATACTAATATAAATATATTACATTATGGACTGCCTCCTGCAGAGACTAGCTTACATTTATTACCTTTGGCATGGAGAAGAGGAAACCCCTCTATGAGGAGGAAATCTCTGGGGATCCAAGGCTTTGGTCACTTTTTCTTACAGGCTTGGGATGAAATTAACGACTGCTTGGCTACCACAACTTAGAGACCCAATTCAAGGTGAATGTTCTAGAGGAAGGGCCCTCACTCTATGCCTGTAATGGGAATGCATGTGGGTGTTGCTGATCTATGCAGCTAAAGGAGCTTCTCCACAAAGGATACACCTCCTAAGGTGGGAGGAGGAGAGCAACAACTGTGGAAAGGCACTCATCTGGCCTCCACTGAGAGGAGGCCTAGAGAGGAAGCTGAACCCTGAGGGGTAAGTTATAGGAGCTGGGCCCTGAGGGACCAGGACTTGCATAACTGTATGATCTTCATCCTTGAAGGGCAGAGAAAAGGAGGTAGGTGGAGATAAGATGAACTTTAAGTGGCTATGGGGAATAGCTTTTGATGTGGGCATGGTCTGCATAGTTAAGGATCCCCATGGTCTTAGCAGCCCTACCCTCTGGCAGCTGAAATCTTAAATGATACATCAAGAGGTGATGCCAAGTTGATCTTCATGGCCAAAGCTTCCCCTGGAGCATACGACATTCTGACCCAAAAGGCAGAAAGAGAAGGCCCCCACCAGAGTCGAGGGACCTATCCTCATGTGCAGACACTTTAAGGGAGTAGAGGGAGACCATTGGAATAAAGATCCTTGGAAGCCATGCTATGGTCATGGTCAGCATGTGTCTGAGTGCAGGAAAAGTGGAAGGCCGATGGCAAGCCTGCCAGGCACGAGCACAAAGTAGAAAAAAAAACATAGACTAGGCTGAATGACTGATTGAGACATCAAATGACAACTAGAGCAATGTATAAGACTGAATTATACTTGCTTGGACTGAATGACGCATGCATGCCAACCAATTCCATAAGGGAGGTCAGTGGTAGTTGCCGATGCACTGCAGGCCAGGTAGGTTGAGGTAGTAGAGAACAAAATGAAACTGCTAGGGAAAACAGGAGCATATGAGAACTGAAAACTAGGAAGCAGCATGCTGCTGAACTGAGCAACTATTAAACCACCCACACCGCAGAAGGGGACTGGCTGCCTTGATAGGAGCCAGATGTAAACATTTAATGACTGCAGCTGAACTGGGAATTTGCAAATGGCCTGGAACAAACAGCAACATGTAAAGTCTGAAATACGGTAGCACAAGGAAAGCAAATCAAAGATCGACAAAGGCAGGACACTGTGGAAACTAATAAGCACACAAGGACAAAAACAGAAAGAAATAGGAGTTTCAAGAGAACAGGAATGCAGCAGAAGTAGTTGACTGAGAGAACAAGGAAGCACAAACTGCAGCCAGCAAGGTAGAAAAATGAAATACTGACCTAGAAAGCAGTTAGAGGCACAAACCAGAAAGCCCAAAAGAACAAAGAGAAAGTGGGAGACAAACACAGGGGAGAAGTGGGGGGGGGGGAGGCAGAGCCTCTGGCTGCAGCAAAGAAACAGTGCTTCTGAGTGAGGCTGGAGAAAGCTGACTAATATAGCTTAGGCAAGGGATGTGGCTGGTTGCTCCTGCCCATTGAACTGCAGGCATAACCTTTGAATTCTGACATCAGAAAGTCATAATATCATCTTTCTGATATCAGATCCATGGGGCTGAATTTTCAACGTGACCAGATTGCCGCAAGCTCTGGGTGAGCCAAAGATATGGTGTAGCGGGCTTGCGACATCCTGTGTGGCAGTTGCCCACAAGTTAGACCAGCTTTTTGTGGTCTAGCTTGCATCAATCCCGGGACCCTTTATGGTACTTGCACCAAAAATTTGGAACAAGCTGCTGTAAATCGATAAACTGTGGCAACCGCGTCCAGCTTACTAAAATCGACTCAGATGCAGCAAAACCTTGCCGTGACTGCCAGATTCAAAGTATTGTGGTGCAGGACTTGACGGAAGCTCTTGGGGCACCATTTTGAAAATCCGCCCATAGTATTTTCAGATAGAGTGTTCCAGAGTTCCACGTATATAAACAATAATAGATAGGAACCCATCAGTAACACACTTTGTCATTCTGATACTATCACAAAACAATGAAGCTTGATTGACTCTTGTGGTTTATGATGTCACCAGAACCTTCGTGGAATTACAGGCCTGTTAATGATTTCCATCTATTGTTTGGTTTGTCATTCACTAGAGAAATAGAGGATAATGCCTGATGTACAGGTGATAATCATGGTGTAATCACTTCGAGTGATTGCTAGGGTATCAGTAAACCTTGAGATCACAGCTTGAGAGGTTTACCATTGCGCTAGCAACCATGAGAGGTGATTACACCGTGGTTATCACCTGTACATCGTTGTCATTTATAGTGTATGGGACTCAACATGAGAAGCCCCCTCCCCCGAACACAAGTAATTTAGCCTTACTGTACCTTATTAGTGAATCTGCACTATGGCCATATGCTCATGTAGGAAAATAATTTATTAAGATACACTGACTGAACAACAGCAGGCTGAAATAGCACCAGAGTTAAAATCTCTGTCAGACATGGCAATCGCTAGACTCAGTATACCATGATAATAGTGCTAGCATATGGGCAACCGTCAAAACGGCAACCCATATAAGGGTACTATTATCATGAGCGACCTGCCAGAATACCCAGGAATGTGACTGCAAGGGGATGGTTGGGCGAGTGGAAAGGGAATATAGCGAGGGGAAGAGGAGGAATAGAGAAGAGGGTTATTATCCTCAAGTGTGCTTGCTCCACTGAGCCAACCATGTTTTGTGGTGGGTAGGGAGGCTGATTCTGATGGAGCAGGTCCCGGTTCAAGGCTGGGGCCAGGAAAATGTGCTTATTCCTGCGGCTGTGTGACTTAAATTTTTTTTTTTAAGCAAATGCCCCTCCCTGACGCCACCCCTGGAGTTGGGAATCCATAATCAGGAGAGGGGGGTGTCCCCCCACACCCACACTTACAGTACTGTGTGTGCCCGGTCACCTGCAAGTGCTTATCGCCGAATTGCCTTTCGGCAATGATGCACTCGCCATATTAAGATTGCTATTATCACATGGAGCCCTAGACTCACTAACAGTAAACTGTGACAACTGGAATGTTATTTAAATACTGTACTGAGACTAGCAATTGCGTTCTGGGTGTTTAGATACTGAATAACATTGGCACTCCGTTTTGTAAACCCACTGCCATGACATAGATGAGAGGGGTTTCTAAGGTTCTGACATCATGACAGTGGGATTACAAGGTTGTAAACAGTTTGCACTAAGTGGGTAATAAACACATACCCCTCAGCAGTCTCACATATAGCCACGATTCAACTTCCCTATATTGCTCCCCTCAGGGAGTGTCTTGTTCTGCTTGCCTCTTGCTGGCTTATCAATTTATTAAAGACCAGTCGGGTGCTTCCATTTTAGCTGGAGTGCAGCTTTACATACCGACTCGGCCATGCTGCTGCTGCCCATTCTGACCTGCATGTAAAGCCCTCTCAGGCATTCTACTGGCACAGCAGCACTGACTTTACATTCTGGTGGCTCCTGCTGCCTCCTGCTCCTGACTGGGAGGACACTACCGGTGAGTTCCTGCTCCCTACAAGCCTCCTTTGCTTGCAATCCTTCTCAGATCCATATATTAGAAAAAATAACAGATAGATGGCTGTGATTACTCTGCTATAATACCATCTCAGGGTTCTGGGGACATGTTGGAACCTCTCGAGCTCACTCTTGAGGTTCACATATCACCAGAACCTTGAGATGGTATTATATCCGAGTAATACAGAGTCCCCTATCTATTATGCTATTTGTTTTAATTGTTAGTTTTCCGTACCAGGGTTTATAACCTATCTTGGCAGGCTGTCTGAGAATTGTGTGTAAAAAGCATTTAATTTTCTTCAACTGGCCTCATAATGCCTTTGTTTATGACATCATAGTGCCTGCCATTACAGTTGACTGTGATGTCACAAATAGCAGTTGTGATTTGTGAGGTTAGTTGTGGACAGTTAGAGTTTTTTTGAAAGACAAAACAAAATAACCACAGCATTATCTAAAATATTAAAGGAATTTTCTAAGATCCAGGTACTCCTTACTTATTTTGGTAGTGTAGGTCAGTGATAGTCAAAGTGCACCTGCTTTTTGGGGGCCGCATCCACAGTTGCTCCACCCTTGCCTACTCCAGGCTCCCTCCCATCCCATCCACCGAGGCACCCTCAACCACCGACCACCCTGGCCCTGGCTTGCCCCACATGGCTGGGCTGCTGGAGATACCCCTCCCCAGAGGAACTTGTCTAGAGTACTGACAGTATCACTGCTGCCAGTGGGGCTCCTAAGGCTTACCCCCCCCAAGGTGAGGTGGCAGGGGTGGAAAAAATCAGCGGAGAACTGTATCGGTCAGGGCAAGGAGCCTCGGCAAGTGCACTGGGAACTGGGAGCTAGGCATCATGGAAGGGACCATCAGCATTTTTTTTGCAATGTTGACTTCCCTAGAGGCATTGACGATGCGCGCAACTGACGCTGGTTCCACCTCTCGCAATGTAGGTGCCGGGCCATGGCGAACCCCCTGCCTCTGCCAGTTGTCTGTAGTAAGCCAGACACATGACCCTCCTCCCACCCAGAGAAGAAGAGCTGTCCCTGAGACACTTCATCCTCCTTCCCTCAGCCAGCCCTCTGACTCTCGAGTCCATTGCTGTACTCAGGACGTTGGCATTGCGGGCGGACACCCTGCTGCTGCACCGGCAGGTAGACCCAAAGTGCACCAGTTTTAGCATTTTTGGAAAAGGCTGCAAGTGGTGGGAAGGCATCATATTTTGGCCCCAATAAGGTGGACAGTCAATCCCTTCCACTTCCTTATAGATACGATGCTCCTGTGCTTCAATGCTCTGGGCATATAATGACGTGTTCCCAGGAACAGCGTGGGAGCGTGTGCAATAGAAGTCAATGGGTCATCTTAGTGGAGCAGTGGCTTTGATTAAAGTCATCGTAACCATTAATGTGCATTTAAAATCAGTGAAATATTAGCCCCATTGACTTTTTTGGCACGCACTCCCATGATGTTCTTGAGGACAAGCCATTACACGCCCAGTGTGGAGGGCATCAGAGCCATAGATAGAAGGGATCAACTGGCCACCTTTTTGGGCCAAAATAGATCCCTTTACCACCTGCAGGCTTTTCCAAAAATATTAAAACTAGTACACTTTACAAGGGGAACTTCCCCGACTTATTCAGGAGACTTACAATTTCAAATGGAACAAGCCCTTTATCGTGTACTTGGGTATTAAAATTCCCCTAAAATTTGAAGAGCTTTATGATCTCAATTACGGATCTCTTTTTTTTGAGATACAGCTAGATTTAGATAGGTAGCCCCCCCTGTCTCTGCCTTTAATGTCAAGAGTTCAATCCTTACAAATGAATACACTCCCTAAGATGTTATACCTTATGCAAAATATTCCGATACTGCCGTTACGTAGGGATCTAAATCACTGGGATCGGTTATTCAGGAAGTACATTTAGGCTGGGAACAGACCCAGGCTTACATTTGGTAAGCTACAACTCCCCAAAGATAGAGGAGGGCTCGCACTTCTTAATGCATATAATTACTGTGTGGCCTCTCTGATATCTCACATGGCCAGCTGGCTCCTCTTGGAGGGGCAGGCAACTTTGTGGGTGTCATTGGAGAGAGATGGTGCTGCTACACCATTAGATAAATACAGTATTTGTCAACCCCACTGGACATTTACTACACGTTGAGATGCACCATTCTGTAACAAGATCTTGGAGAGCTGATCAGCTTTTCTGTCCCTGCCAGAAAATAATTTTCTTAACACTTGGGTGAGTATCCCAGCTAGGGACCTCTCCTTCCTGCCTGCCCAGTTAGATCCCACATTTAGAAAATGGGAGAGCTGGGGACTAGCATATGCCTACCAATTCTTTGAGAATGGCATTTTAAAACTTACGAGCAACTACAGAGAGAATTTCTTTACCTCAATAGGACTTCTTTCACTATTTACAAATCAGACATTATCTAGGTGAAAGAATAGGATTGGATGTCTCTTCCCAACATACCCTCCATTATACTTTCTATTGACTCAGATCATGGAAGGAGGAGACCAGAGACATTTAATCTCTAGAGTATATAGAGCTATCCAAGAGGGAAGAATGCAGGGGATGGAACAAGTTCAGTATCAATGGGAAACCGAGTTACTGATAGATCTTTCCCCAGAAGAGTGGCTTTACATACTATGGAGAAGACAACATAAAATTACAAACTCATATTCCTGGAGGGAGCTTTCATGGAAGGTAGTGGTCAGATACTTTCGCACTCCGCAAATTACAGCAAAATACTCTAGATTCAAAGACTCCTCTTGTTGGAGGCTCTGTGGTTGCGAAATGGCAACGCAGTCTCACATATTTTGGTCCTGCTCAGTATTACAGAGGTTCTGGAATAAGATAGGTGTGACAGTGAAGAATATGTTCCCTGTTATAGAGACCCTGACACCAGAAATAGCCATACTATTACACTTCCTGAACCAGCTTCTCAAGGCCAGACACCAAGTGTATTTACTCAGTATATTGATGGTAGCAGCGAAAAGTGTATTACCAGGCTGTGGCTTAATGTGGAGCCTCCATGATCATGACCTGGGAAAATGATATATGATTTTATATATATATATATATATATATATATATGATGGAGTCTCTGACAGCCAAACTTCAGAATAAGACTACAGCTCTAATCAGCAGATGGAACCTTTGGTTCCTTAATATAGCACAGATTCCATGAGCCAGAGGCAGGGGATTGTCAGATGTGGTGATCTAAGAGTCGAGTGAGTGGCCGGCCGTCCCATATGATTGAATTGGAAACATTCTTGCTATCTTAATAGTCAGAGCCATTTATTGGGGTTATAACACAGGCAAGTTGGGGAAGAGAGAGTTTAGAGGTAAAGGGATTACATTAGGGTGTTCACTGGTCCAGGACCCTCCCCCCCAGGTATAATAACCACCTCTCGGCATTTGAAAGACCACCTAAGGAGTTGGGGGAGAGAGAAAGGCAGGTTCCTTAATACATTTAATACAGGAATGAGCATTGGATAGACAGTGATATTTTTCTTTTTTTTTTTGCATACTGTATAAATTATATCTATAACCATTAAGAATGAAGTGGATATATTGAATAATTACCCTGTGATTGATATATGGAAATGTAATGCTTTCTTTGTGTGTGGAATAGAAATATGGAAAATTAAAAAGTATAAAAAAAAAAACTAGTACACTTTGACTATTATTGACCTAAGCTACCAGAATAAGTAGTGGCCTTGGGAAAATAAGCTTAGAAAAACACTAAGTAAACCTATAAGAGAAAGAAAAAGAAAATCTAAAAATGATAGTTAAACATAATTGCCATAAATATAGTTTTAGCCTTTTAGTTTAGTAGTTACTTGTAGTTAGTATTTTCTGCAGATTGCAACCTATTGAAACTATTCTTAACTGATTTTGGCTGTGGGCCCGAAACAGGAAAAACAATCTTTTGACAATACGGCCCCCTAGAGGCCATTAGTTAAATTAAAATTGTTTTGGGAGAAGCAGGGTGGCCAGACTGCGCTGCTAGCAGGCAACCAGTGTTCAGGAGCAGACTTAGATTGTTAGCACTGGTGCGGTCAGGCTGGGGAAGGTTAGCAGCATGTCCCAGCCCAGAAAGAGTGAGCATTGCATTGCACCACAAAAGCCCCCCCCCCCCCAGCAGGGACATGGACCTTGCTTCTTTGCTGGGGGTGCAGCAGCTATGTGCATGCATCTCATTGGGGGCATGAACCTATGGCTGACTGAGACAGGGGCTTGTGGGACAGGGGAAAAAAAGGAAATATGGTGGCTACCAGGATGATGGAATCTGCAGACTTGGGCCCTGTTTTGCCTGCCAGCCCCATGCCAGATTGTGATCTGATGGGGGAAGGAATGCTCCCTGCCAGCCCTGTCACTGGGGGCAAGCTGCAGAGGACCTGGAAAGGTAAGGTCATTAACGAGGTAGTGTGTATGCCAGTATTGGAGTGGGGGTCTCTGGTCAGGAACAAACAGCTTGATAAAAAATTGGAGATGTTAAGTGCAGGGACTTTAGGTGGGGAACTATAATTTCTAAGTCGAGAACTCTTCTGTAGTATTGAGTGGAGAAGAAGAGGAACACAAACTCATACGAATTTGTAAGGGGGTGGTTTGATTTCCACCAGTTCAATCCCTGCCAGTGCTAACATCAGCAACCAGCTTATTTTAGCCCACTGACCCACTTAAAAGGGTTTCTTCTTGACAGTGTGACAGACCCATAGCAACAAATGAACACCCAATTCTGAGTTGCCAAGTTAAGCCCTAATGCTGGTGGGAAAAGGAAACCTAGGCAATGATGGCAGGAAAAGGCTGATGATCCAGCCAGTCTGCCCACATTACCCTACCATACCCTGGATACCCTGGGGTCTAGTGTTTCTCTGGGGCTTTCGCTTACACTTGTAACCAACCACACCCACAAAGTGTGCTGCCTAAACCTGGAGATGGTAAAGGGCAAAGTCTGTTATGCCTTTGAGTGAATGGCGTTTGGTTTCGTGGTTAGAAATGGGATTGGAAACTGGTATGGTGCCTCCACCTATGGGGATCCTTATGACAGAGTGCTGCCAGTGTGTTTCTTCATAGGAAATACACCCCCAACCTCTGTGACAGGAACACAGTGACACAATCCCCTCCCCATTTATTACTGTAAACTTGCAAATAAACAGCATGGAAATAATGGCAAAATATGTCAGCAGTTGCAAATAAATAACCAATGGGTTTATTTTGAAGTTGGAGAACAAGGTAGGGATAAAGGAAACAAGGGTAAAATGAATGAAGACAGGGGCTCAGTTTCAAAAATAAGGTGGCGCAAGCTGCCTGCACCAAGCAGGTATGATGCAAGTGGTACCATGCATCAAATTTTGTGAGCTATCCCAATTTGTGAATGTCAGCTGTGTCAAAATCAGGATGCCGTGCTTCCAGCCACCCTGCGCCACTCTAGTGGCAGAAGTGCCTGTACGCCAGGTCACAAGGATGGTGCCATCCCTTTTGCAATTCTAGAAACCTATTGTGGTCACAACAGGGGGCTGACTTTAGAGCAGCTAGAAGGTGGTCTAAGGGCCCTGCACCATGGCCTGGCAGGGTGGCAATTGGGGGGATCTGGAAGGTGGGGACTAAGGTCTGATGGAGCCCTGGGGGTGCCATGAGGGGCCAGAGGGCATGATGGCAGTGGGAGGGATGTGCGGATGCAGCTGGAGGAGGTGCCATGTGACTTGCCACACAGCTGGTCTGGCTGGGCAGGGGAAGGGGCATGGCTGGACCATCATGACCTGGACCCCAGGTAACAGGAGCCCTGGCACCTGCCCCACGGGACCCACAGTCACCTAAAGTAGGCAAGTAGCAGTGGGTACAAGTTGTGGGGTGTAGTTGGTGGCCAGGGATGTGCCCTGGGCACTGCAACATTCCCCACATATAGAGCTCCCAGTGTGGTGCCGGAGGATGTCCTACTACAGTGCCAGGAACTGAGCATCCTGTGGGGCTATTGCCAGGGCTTCTGCCCACCGGAGTCTGGGTCATGATGATCCGGCAGTGCACCCCGCTCGACGTGATCCACTGTGTGGCAAGTCGCATGGCATCTCCACCGGGTGCCTCTGCACATCCCTCCCACTTTTGCCAAGCGACATCACTGTCACATGGCACCCCCAGGCTCCATTGCCCCCCCCATCCCCACCTTCCAGGCATAGTTAACCCCCCAACCTCTGTGGGTCATCTACGATTGCACTGGGTGGAGAGGTGATGGATCCCTCTGCCAAACTGTGCAGGTGCGCCCAATGTTTGGCACAGTCCTGCAGTTGTGGCAGCTCCCTGGTCTTTGGTACAAGAACCTCCTGTTTTGTAAAATAGGGTGCAGGGTCCCTGTCCCACCCAGAGTTTGCCGCAGCCATAGATCAAGGCAAATTACATCAATCTATGAGCGGTTGGAAAATCGAGCCCAGGATCTCAAGTCTGTTGGAAAATTTTAGTTAGACAGGAAAAGCAAGGAAAACTATTCACAAATGCTCTTCTCTTCTCTTCTCAGAGGTTTTGTTTCAGACAAATCTGCTCCATTTGCACATATCTCTCTCATGCAGAAATCCAGGGATCAAATATCAGTGGCTAGCATCTCATACTTTATTCCTTATGCTAACCTCCTGGCTCTCAGTGACTGTCAGATCTCACTTCGAGATAGAGCTCTTGCAGCAGGTAACACCATTAGGACTATGCCATCAGGCACTAGGACCCCATGGAAAAATTCTAGCTAACAGTCTAAGGTGGGGGACTGCCCTCCTGACATCAGCCTCACCCCCGATATTGCCAAAAGTATAAAGGGGCGCTCCCCCCGAAACCACCTCAGTTTTTTCCTGCCGTCGACCCATGCATATCGACTCCATAGAAGCCTCCTGCTTCCAGTAGACCGCCATCAGGTAAGGAAACATAGCAACATAGAATTTGATGGCAGATAAGGACCGCTTGGCCCACCCAGTCTGCCCATTTCCCTACCTAATGGATAAGCTGCAGAATCTAGTTAACCAGCAGCCTATTTTCTACCCCACCCCTAGAATTGCCTTATGGCTGTCCCATGCATGCTTGAATTCAACCACTGTTTTTGACTCCACAACCTCCTCCGGAAGGCCATTCCATGCATCCACAACCCTCTCTGTGAAAAAATACTTCCTTACGTTACCTCTGAGCCTCCCCATCTTCAAATTGTGCCCCTTGTTCTTGCACACCTCTTTTTTTGAAAGATGCTACCCTCTTGGACTTTGTTGATTCCCTTGAGGTACTTGAAAGTTTCTATCATGTCCCCCCTCTCCCTCCTTTCCTCAATGCTATACATATTAAGCTCCTTTAGTCTCTCATCATATGTCTTCTGGTGCAGACCCTGCACCATTTTAGTTGCCCTCCTCTGGACAGCTTCCATCTTGTCTATGTCCTTGCGGAGATTGGGTCTCCATAACTGCACACAGTACTCCAGATGGGGTCTCACCAGCTGTCTGTACAGAGGGATAACAACTTCCTGTTTTCTACTGGTGATGCCTCTCCCTATGCATCCCAGTATCCCCCCAGCCCTCCTTACTGCCCTCTCACATTGCTTGCTCACCTTTAAGTCATCTGATAATGACTACCCCGGGTCCCTTCCATTTTGTTGTTGTTAGTATCTCACCCCCATCGTGTACTCTTCCCTGGGTTTTGTTTCCCAGGTGCATTACCTTGCACTTTAGCATTAAATCTAAGCTCCTATACATTTGACCATTCCTCTAACCTTGCCAAGTCCCTTCTCATCCTTTCCACCCCACCTTGTGCATCAACTCTGTTGCAGATCTTTGTGTCATCTTGCAAAGAGACATACTTTTCCTTCCAGTCCCTCTGCAATGTCGCTTACAAAAACATTAAAGATGACCGGTCCTAATACTGAGCCCTGCGGCACCCCACTAGTAACCCCCCTTTCTTCAGAGTGGACTCCATTTACTATTACCCTCTGTGTCCTATTCTCCAGCCAATTTTTTACCCAGGCTATCATCTTGGGACCCACTCCCAGGCTGGCTAACTTGTATATTAATCTTTCATGTGGGACTGAGTCAAATGCCTTGCTAAAGTCTAGGTAGGCCATGTCCACATCCCCACGCAACACACAGGGGAAACGCCAGATCTCACCCAACAACTAACACACTGAAATCTGGCCAATGGAACATCACGACATTAATGCTCGTAGTCTGGGAAACAAGATCCCAGACCTGCAGTCAATAATGACAGAGGCTAAACTGGACATAGTAGCCATTAGCGAGACATGGTTTACCAGTAACCACATGGGAGACTTCAGTACCCGGCTGTACTGTTCAAGAAGAGACCAAGGTGCAAAAAGGGGGGTGGAGTGGCCTTTATGTCAATAAAAATATCAAAACTACTGAAATTCAGAATACACATAAGGAGCCAGAAGAACTGTGGGTCACCCAGGAAACAGGAAATGGGACAGCCATGCAAACTGGGGTTTTGTACAGGCCTCCAGTCCAGGGGGAGGACATAGACACATTACTGTTAGAAGTTATATAAAACATGACAGCTAAAGGGGAGGTTCTGATAATGGGAGATTTCAACATGCCAGATACAGATTGGTCAATATCAGCAGGAACATCTGCCAGAACTAGTCACATGGTGGATTCCCTGCAGGCAGAGGGACTCAAACAACTGGTACAACTACAACAACCCACAAGTGACGGGGCTATCCTAGATCTAGTACTGACTAACAGGGAAAGGATCACAGATCTCTAGGTAGAAGGTCACCTGGGGGCCAGTGACCATCACATGGTATGGTTCAATTTGACCACTAGAACTAAATCATCCCATTCCAAGGCAATAATATGGGACTTCAGAGGAGCTGACTTTGATAAGATGGCCAACAGAGTCAAGCTAGCCCTGGCAAAAAGAAATACAGGTGAGGGGGTACAGGCAAAATGGGCAAGCATTAAAGATGCAAAACTTGAAGCAACATCTCATTGTGTTATAGAGAAAAGGAAGTGCAAAAGAAGAAGGAAAACACTTTGGTTCTCAAAAACAGTAGCAGAAAAGGTCCGAGCCAAAAGGCTGGCCTTCAGGAAATATAAGGAACGAGCAGGATGAAGATAGGGAGGCATACCAAATTTCCCTAAGGGAAGCAGGGAAGGCAGTAAGGCAGGCAAAGGCCCAAGGAAACACTAGCACAAACAGTAAAAGAAGGTGACAAGACTTTCTATAGATACATTAGTGAAAGGAGAAAGTCCAGAGGGGTATTGCTAAGATCAAAGGGGATAGGCATGTGAGGAGGAGGACCATGTAAAAGCATCTATCCTAAATAGATACTTCTGCTCAGTATTTACTGAAGAGAAGGTAGGGCAGGTCCCACAGCTCAGCACCATGGACACGGGGAGAGGTGTGCACTAGTCCCTTCACAAAAGAAAGGGTCCTACAAGAGCTTCATAAGCTCAGGGTGGACAAGGCAATGGGACCTGATGGCATACATCCCAGGGTACTAAAGGAGCTAAAGGTGGAACTAGCAGAGCCATTATCAGAACTGTTTAGTGAGTCTCTGAGCACAGGAGAGGTCCCAGAAGACTGGAGAAGGGCTCATGTGATCCCATTCCACAAGAGTGGTAGCAGGGAAGAGGCAGAGAACTACAGACCAGTCAGTCTTACCTCAGTAGTGGGTAAGATTATGGAGCCACTCCTTAAGGAAAGGATAGTAACACCTGGAATCCATAGGGGCACAGGATCCAAGACAGCATGGGTTTAGAAAAGGGTCCTGTCAAACTAATCTCATAGATTTCTTTGACTGGGCAACCAGAGTGGTGGACCAAGGGGGGACAGTTGATGTCACCTGCCTTGACTTCAGCAAAGCTTTCGACACTGTTCCACATAGAAGATTGATTAATAAGTTGGGTAGGCTTGGGGTAGGTCAGAAGCTGGTCAACTGGGTGGCAAACTGGTTGGCAGGCAGAAAACAAAGAGTGGTGGTAAACAGTATACAGTCAGAAGAGATGGAAGTCACAAGTGGGGTACCTCAGGGATCAGTCCTGGGGCTAGTCCTCTTCAGTACGATAGATGTGATGAGTTTATATACCTCAATAGTACATAATTTGGGTTTACAGGCATTGGAATACCATTTGAGTACTAGTAATATAGCTGCAAATTTTCCACAAGGATTTATTATCGAAATTGTGAAATTTATTTTGTATAATAATTATTTTTTGTTTGACAATAAGTATTACGTGCAGACTATGGGGACGGCAATGGGGACCACCATGGCCCCATCATATTTCAATTTATTTATGGCTTGGTGGGAAGAAACACTGATTTATGATTCATTCAAAAATCCCTTTAGTAGCCATATACAGTTTTGGGGTAGATTTATAGATGATTTGTTGATTATTTGGAGAGGAGCTATATTATCAGCATCTAAGTTTGTGGATTTTTTGAATAACAATGATGTGGGACTCAGGCTTACTTTTGATACACGTATGTCCAAAATATCATTTTTGGATTTATTTTTAGAGGGACAAATGGAGAAAAAATCTCCAGTACACTTTTCAGGAAGCCTACTGCTGGAAACATGCTTCTACATGCTATACGTGCTTGCCCCAGGCATGTTAACGGGGGGTCCCATATGGACAGTTTGTTCACCTTCGACATACTTGTACTTTCTTTGCTGATTTTGAGAAAGAAAGTAGATTATTAAAAGATAGACTTCTGGGAAGGGGCTATTCTGAAACACAAATTGAGCAAGCATATGCAAAAGCTAAAGGCCTTAATAGACAGACACTTCTAAAACTAAACCCCAAAACAATCAGGATTTAACACCTATAGTATTTGTAAATGAGTATAATCGTGCCAGTAATCAAATTACCAATATCATTACAAAACATTGTGGGGTTTTACATGCTGACTCAGATTTAAGGGCAGTCGTAGGCAACAAATCCTTGGTGTCTTTTAAAAAAGGCAATAACTTGTCAGATTTACTAACACATAGTTTGTATACAAAACCTCAAAACAAAAGAACTTGGCTACCTGATAAACCTTTGGGATGTTTTAAATGTGGTCATTGCAATATATGCAAATTTAGCCAAAAAGGTGTTTTGTTTCAGCATCCTACTCTTGATCAAAAAAATATAGAAATTGTACATTTCATTAATTGTTCTACATCATATGTAGTATATATTTTACAATGCACATGTCCATATATCTATGTAGGCAGAACAAAAAGAACTTTAAGAGAAAGAATGCAGGAACATGTACAAGCAATAATAAAAGATGAGTCCAATACCCCCATAGGGCTGCACTTTAAGAATTTTCATATTGAAAATTTACAATATTTTAAATTGATGGGGGTAGATCATATAAAGAACAATACAAGAGGAGGGAATAGGCCCAACAAACTAGCACAATGTGAGCAAAAGTGGATTTACACAATGAAAGCCCTGTATCCTACTGGCCTGAATGACTGTTTAGATATTACAGTATTTTTATAAGTGCTTTTTTTCCCCTCCCTCTCTTTCCCCTTCCCTCTCCCTTCCCTTTTTCTTTTTCCTTCTCTTTTCTAGTTTCTTTCTTTCTTTTTTCTTTTTTCTTCCTTCTCTTTTATCTTATTATTATTATTTCTGTTCTGGATTGTTACCAAGATAGTTCATTATGAAATTGTACCTGCACTGATGTGTATGATTGCTGTTTTTATATATTTCTATCACAGTGGTCATTTTGATGTATTAAGGTGATTAAATTTTGCACTGGCACCTTAAGAATTCAAATAAAATACAACATGTATGTAGCACATTAGCCTCCCTTGAGAAAGGTTTACGAGAAGACCAAGTGCTGGGGTAACTGTAGCCGTGAGCTCCATGCTTTAAAGTTTGACTCTGGCGTTCTGGTGGGATTTATTTTATGCATTTGTGCTCCTTCCTTTTGTGTGTTTTTTGCAGGGAGCAGTTGATGTTGCCTACCTTGACTTCAGCAAAGCTTTCAATACTGTTCCACTTAGAAGATTGATTAATAAGCTGGGTAGGCTCGGGGTGGGTCAGAAGTTGGTCAACTGGGTGGCAAACAGAGAGTGGTGGTAAACGGTATACAGTCAGAAGAGATGCAAGTCACAAGTGGGGTACCTCAGGGATCAATCCTGGGGCCAGTCCTCTTCAGTATCTTCATCAGTGACATTGCAGATGGACTGGAGGGTAAGGTTTGTCTGTTTGCAGATGACACTAAGATCTGCAACAGAGTAGATGATCCAGATAGGGTGGGCAGAATGAGAAGAGATCTGGATAAACTAGCAAAATGGTCGGAATATTGGCAACTGGAGTTTAACGCAAAGAAGTGCAAGATCATGCACATAGGGAAGAGAAACCCAGAAGCCACCTATAGGCTGGGAGGGGAGTTGCTGGCAGTCACAAGGGAAGAAAGAGACTTGGGCATCATCATCACCGATGACCTGAAATCATCCAAGCAGACCACTAAAGCAGTAGGTAAGGCAAGAGGGATGTTGAGGTGTATTAGTAGGGGTATCACAAGTCGTAAGAGGGAGGTAATAATCCCTCTTTACAAGACACTGGTTAGGCCCCATTTGTAGTACTGCATGCAGTACTGGAGGCCACACCTTCACAAGGACATTAACCAAATTGAGGCAGTCCAGAGAAGGGCAACCAAAATGGTGCAGGGACTGCATCAGAAAACATATGAGGACAGATTAACGGAGTTCAATATGTATACTCTAGAGCAAAGGAGGGAGAGAGGTGATATGTTCGAAACATTCAAACACCTTAAGGGCATTAACAAGGTGAAAGAGTCTAACATGTTTCAATATAAGAAAAATAGCAGGACAAGAGGACACAGCATGAGATTAGAGGGAGGCCGATTAAGGGGTAATGTGAGGAAGTTCTTTTTCACAGAAAGGGTGGTGGATGCATGGAACAGCCTACCTCAGGAAGTCGTGGATATGAATACAGTGCAGGGCTTCAAACAGGCATGGGATAGGCATAAGGGAGCAATACAGATGAGTATGAATAGATAGGTCATTGACAGAGCAAAGGCCGATGGCACATTCATAAGGCAGAAAAAGAAATGGGCAGACTGGATGGGCCTTGTGGTCCTTATCTGCCGGCAACTTCTATGTTTCTATGTTTTTAAAATTTTTGCGCTTCGCGCAGTTAATGTTTTTTCCTTCGAAATACGAGTTCATCGTGTGTGTCTACCCAGCCATCTTCTTCAGCAGAGCAGTGGAAATCAAAGTGTGCGTGTGGCAAACAGATCCCGGCAAAGGATGGCCATTCAGCCTGACTGCTTTGCTTAGGCCCCAAACACAAGCTGGATGACTGCATGCACTGCCACAGCTTCAACAGGAGGACTCGAATCCGCTGCCTGAAGACCTTGAAAGCAAACCTCCTTGAACAACAAGTGGCCGCCATGCAGAAGACCCACTTGGGGGACAGCTTGGCTTCCTCCTTTGCTAAGAATTCCTCCCCAGAGAGAAGAACTAGAGTAGGAAGCACCATCATTGGGACAAGGACAGGTCCAGGTCAGAATCCCATCCTAGGTTCCCACACAAGACTTCCAAATCTTCTGCCTCCGGCAAGAGGTCAGACTCAGCCCCTTCGGTCTCCCTGGCTCTCCCAGGTTTGCCATTGAGGAAGCCCCCTCCTCTTCTCAGACATATGGCAGGGAGTCTTCTGGGTTCATGCTTTCTCAAACCCATGTCCCTGGCTATCTGGCCTCACAAGCTAGTGCTAGGGTCTCAGCCAGCAGGACCAACCCATTCTTTATCGGGCTGCAGGTCGGAACCTGCCATCCACTGGTGGATATGAATACAGTGCAGGGCTTCAAACAGGCATGGGATAGGCATGTCTCTGTCTCTGTCATAGTCTCTGGATTGTCGGGCAGGATAATGGAGTCAGACAACACCAGAAGATGTCAGGAACATGAGCGACATAAGAAACCATGCTTGCCTTCAAAACCATCGCCAGCCGAGACTTTGGACCAATGTCAGACCTCAACACCTCTGTCACTACGGAGCCAGACCAGATGCCACCCTCCAAGCCACCATCTGCTCTGCAGGGCCGGAAAAAGTGTCTGACTACAGACTTGTTGTCAGTGGACCTGACGCTTGTCTCAGGGGATGCCATGGATTGGGCGTCACCCCCTCCACTGCTACCTCCCCCTCGGGAGCCCGATGATCAGATGTCAGGGCATCTGATACCATAGGACACTGTCCCACCATATCCGATGTCCGACAAAATGGTGCCATCAGACCTGACGCCAGAGGGGACCACACCGCAAGGTCCCACAGCAGGACCAACCAGTGCCCCTACCCCGATGCCAGCACTCCAACCAGGCCCTGTGGTCCCTTTGGTTGAGGTCAGGGTTCTTTTCAACAGCTGGTGGAACACCATTAGGGCGGACCTTTTGTCTAGGCCACTGGAGCTGACCCCCAACCCTGCGGGGACCCCGGCTCCGCCTAGCCATCTGAACCCCCTGTGCTCACCTTCGCCACCCCGGACACCAGCTGTCCTACTCCAGGGGAAGATAGGCAAGGATCACCTGAACGACGGTGATACAGTTGCCACCTGTCATTCAGATCCTCCTCTTGGGGATGTCAGTACATGTCATCAGAAGAATACTACAGAGGCTCCTCCTTCGAGATTCTTCAGAAGATGAATTGTCTCTTCCATACCTGGACACATGGAGAGATTCCCCAAGGTCTCCTCTGGACGACCCCTCCTTCCTGGATGTGATGAGACACATACTAAGGATCGTACTAAGGAAATAAAAGGAGCAAAAGGCGTTATGCCCATACTAGCTCCTTATTTACATATAGTAGGCAAGATCTGTATTTGTTAATAGAAAGTCATCTAATTTATTCTTAAATATACTCTTATTATTACTGATAATAACTGATGTTGGTAGCATATTCCAAGGGGTCTATGTGATAACGGCGAACGCCTAACTTTATCACTCAGTCAGAGTGCAGAACACATTTTTGGTACTCTGACAACCCCGGCACACCAGAACAATGGCACCAGGACAGATTTTACTGCTTTGTGGGGCTGTGCCTTCACCTCCTCGCTGGGGCTTGACCCCGCACCCCCTCCTTATTTAAGGATTCTCAACTCCGGGGAGTGGGTGAAAGCAGTAAAAATAAAAGGTTCAGGCCGGCCGCAATAAAAAAATCACACCAGCACCAGGACCCGAACCCAGTACCTCAGCCACCCCAGCCACTAGCCAATCCCCGATGCCACTCGACCAGCAACTGCAGCATCACCCCCTCCCAGCCCACGCTCGCCGTGCTCACTCCCACCCCTGCATGTACGTATAGCAACATCCTGTTGCCTAGTTCACCCACCCTCATCCAGTCGCCCCTACCTTTCCGTCGCCATGAGTGGATTGTGCGAGAAGGAGTCGTCATAGCAGACCCTTCCTCATGTGCCCACTTCTGGGTTACCTATTCCAAGAATTAACAATTCTCTGAGAGAAAGAATGCTCTGTATCCAGTTCCTTAATCAGTGGAGGACGGCCGAGAGATGCCGCCTAGCAAAGTTCTTAGGGGCCACTGACCCCAAATGCTTAGTCAGTCCAGCATTAGTGGAACCCTTCCACGACATTATGAAAGTAGCCTGGAAGCACCCTTCCACGACCTTGGTGGTCCCTAAAAAGGCTGACTGCTTTTATAGAATCCCAAGGGGAGAACCACACTTAAACGAGTAGCCCAAGGCGGACTCTATGATCCTCATGGCAGCTCACGGGACAACCGAACAGCCGAAGCATATGAGTTCCCAACCACTGGATATGGAGTCCAAGAAACTGGACCATCTTGGCCACAAGGTGTATTCCTCAGCCACCTGTGCAGTCCGGTCACTTAATTTTCTGACACACATTGAGATGTATCAGAAATACCTCTGGAATAATGCTGTGGACCTAGCTCAGTCACAACCTGACTCTGTCAACAAGTCTGAACTTTTAGCAGTTCTCTAATCGGGTGCTGACGTCAGTAAGCACATACTTTTTTGCTCATACGACTTGGCAGACACTGCTAATAGAGCATCGGCTCCAGGGATATGCCTACGGTGACACTCCTGGCTGAGGGTCTCAAGCTTCTGTCAGGATTTGCAAGATGCTATCCTGGACTCCCCTTTCCAAGGGCCAGTTCTTTTTGGCCAGGAGGCCAAAAGCTAATAACTGGTGCAGGACTCAGGAAAGGCAGTTTCTGAAGTCCACAAATACATAAATCTGAACCAGCCACGCACCAGGCGTTGCTCCTTTCGTAGGCATCAGGGCCAGCAGGGTAGGCGACAACAGCAAAGAGGGGATTACAAAAGATAAGGTACCCCACTGTCTTCAGGAGCACAGGGACCTAAGAATACTAAAAACACCAGAGTTCCCTTGCCCACTTCAACAACCTCGGCATGACTCCCTGCCTGCTCCCCTCCTCTGGTGTAGCTACAGGGGGAGGCAGTAGACGGAGATGCTCCCTTTACCTCAGTGGTTGGTCCAATATCATCGCAGATCAGTGGGTTCTCCAGATAATAGAAAGGTTATGCACTGAAGTTCACCCAGATCCCTCCAGACAACCCCCCAATCCCTACCCATTGCTCTGCGTCCCATGCAGGCCTCATCCAGGCAGAAATCCAAGCCCTACTGAGCAAGAGAGTGATCCAGGCAGTCCCACCAAGTCAAAGAGGAAGGGGGTACTACTCCTACTTCTTCCTAGTTCCCAAAAAAGACCGGGGACCTTTGTCCCATCCTGGATCTCAGTCAGCTGAACACTTTCATCGAATACAAAAGGTTCAGGATGGTGACACTGCTGGAATTGCTGCCCATGCTTCACCAAGGGGACTGGCTATGCTCCCAGGACATGCAGAATACCTACATGCATATCAAAATCCTGCCGTCCCACAGAAAATACCTCCACCTTACCTTCCAGGGAGAGCACTACCAGTTCAGAGCACTGCCGTTGATCCTTTCCTCAGCACCCAGGATGTTCACTAAGTGCCTGGCAGTGGTGACAGCAGCTCTCAGGAGGCAGGGACATTACATCTATCCCTACCTCAATGACTGGCACTTGAGCTCCCACAAGGGAACAGCTACATCGCTCACTGGAAGACACCTTTCAACTGTTCCAAGATCTGGGGTTACCTTGACTGTTTCCAAGTCATCCCCTGGCCCACCCAGAGGTTACAGTACATAGCCATCTTGGACACTGTCCAGGGAGAGTCTTTTCCCTCAGATAAGGCAGATTGACTAAGGACACTGGCTCGGAGGGTCATTTCCACAAACCAGACTCCAGCCAGAATGATATTACAACTGCTAGGCCATATGCCAGCCACCATTGTAACAGTACCATTAGCTCGTCTGCACATGAGGATTCTCCAGTGGAACCTCTGGGTTCAATGGGACCAACGTTTGGACGATCTAGAGCAGACAGTCCGGATCTCCAAAGCAGTGTGTCAGACTCTGGAATGGTGGCTCACCCCTTTCTTGGCTGAACTCCGAGGCTCCCTTTCAAAGTCCCAGTTCCCAGCAGATCCTGATAACGGATGCCTCAGGAATAGGGTGGGGCACACATTTCGGAGACCATCGGACAAGTGGGACGTGGACTCCTCTGGAACGCAATCTCCACATCAATGTGTTGGAGATGAGAGATGTTCTGTATGCCTTACAGGCATTTCAGATGGTTCTTCTTCCAAGGCCCCTACTGATTCAGTCAGACATCATGCTAGTGGTCTTCTACATCAACAAGCAAGGGGGCACACACTCTTACCCCCTTTACAGAGATGCCATGAGAGTCTAGTACTGGGCAGTGGAGCACAACCAGGAACTCACAGCAGTTCACATTCCAGGAATTCAAACATCCTAGCTAACAGCCTCAGCCACTCTGTCTCAGGCTCATGAGTGGGAGCTACTACAGGATGTAGTGAGCGACCTTTTCAAAAAGTGGGGTCTTCCAGAACTGGACCTTTCTGCATCCCCATTCAGTGCCAAACTGCCCTATTTCTGCTTGCTAGATCCAGGGCCTGGTATTTTCTGGTGAGTCACTTTGTCCCTCTCTTGGGCAGGTAGGTTCCTTTATGCCCTTCCTCCCTTCCCATTGCTTCAGAGAGTACTGCTCAAGCTACAAGTGGAATGAGCTGTCATGATCCTCATAGCGCCATTTTGGCCTCGACAAATTTGGTTCCTGTTACTACAACAATTGGCATCGGAACCTCCACTTCCTTTGCCCCATCTCTTTGCTTGCTGTCCCAGGAGCAGAAAACTCTAGTATATCCAAATCTTCAGTCTCTGTACCTGCATGCATGGCTCCTGCAGACCTAGTCAGGGACAGTTATGGAGTGTCTACAAGGGTAGCGAAAGTCCTAGTGGCCGTGAGGAAACCCTCGACCAGGGCCACATATGCCATGAAATGGAAATGTTTCTGCCTGTGGTCTTCATCCTGTCTCCTGGATCCATTCACCTGTCAGCTGAATGCGAATCCTGAGTACCTCCTTTCCCTGTCTGATGAGCTCAGCTATTCGTCCATAAAGGTAGACCTTTCTGCACAGTCAGCTTATCATGTACCAATGGATAGCAGGACCCTGGCACAAATGGATTTGTCCTGGACCTTCTTGCATGGTAATCTGCATATTAAGCCTCCCAGATGGGACCCTATTCCCCCATGGGATCTCTTATTCATGTTAGAAAAGCTTACGTTGCCTTCCTTTGAGCCAGCTGCAAGTTGCAAGCTACGCTTCCTATCTTGGAAACTGTTGTTTTTAGTTGCCATTTCTTCAGCCCGGAGGATTTGTGAGCTTCAGGCTGTGATGTGTAGAGAGCCTTGTTTGATTTTTCACAGGGACACGGTATCTCTGTGTACTAATCCTAAGTTTCTCCTGAAGGTGGTGTCTGAGTTCACTTTTAATCAGGACATTCAACTTACAGTTTATTACCCAGAGTACTCAAATAAAGGGGAGGCCTTGTTGCATACTCTGGATGTTCACAGGATTCTTTGTTTCTACACAGATCGTACTCGATCTTCTAGGAAGACAGACCAGTTGTTTGTCTCTTTCACCCAAAGAATGTTAGGGGCACCAATGACTAAGCAGACATTGACCAAATGGTTGGTCAATTGCATAGTTTTCTGCTATCAAAAGTACGACAAACCTTTACTGGAACTGGTTAAAGGTCACTCCACTAGGGGTGTTGCAACTTCATTTGCATCCCTAAGGAATATCTCGGCAGCTGATCTCTGTCAGCTGTCACTTGAGGTTCAGTCCACACCTTCATTAAACACTACAGTCTGGACATTGCTTCTGGAGGAGGACAGGCTTTGGCCTTGCTGCTTCTCCAGGTTCTGTCCTCTTAAGAGTACCTGTGGTTTACTTCTGCCTATAACCACCACCCTTCTGACCTGGATTCTATCCTTGTACTGCTTGGTACTCAGTCCTAATGATGTTACCTGCTGCAAGAGCTCTATCTTGAAGTGAGATAGTACAGTTACATAAGAACTTACAGTAACAGTAGATCTTTGATAAGAGCTCTTGCAGCAGGTATGCTTCCCCTCCTACATTCCCCCATGGTTATATAAGTTTTCTTCTCTCTGGGGGATGTTAGAACCTCCTCGGTTCCCCATCCTTTATGTTAGCCAGGTCTCCAGTGGGTGAACTAAGGTGGTGCCGGGGGACCACCCCTTTATACTTTTGGTGATGTCGGGGTGGGGCCGATGTCGGGGGGGTGGTCCCCCACCTTAGACTGCTAGCTAGAATTTTTCCATGGGGTCCTAGTGCCTGGCGGCATAGTCCTAATGGTGTTACCTGCTGCAAGAGCTCTTCTCGAAGATCTACTGTTACGGTAAATTCTTACGTAACAGTACTTTCCAGGGGAAAAGTATGTAAAAGGCCTGAGACAGCTTGCAATTCAGAGCTGTTTTGTAGAGAGCTCCAAATTGATGTCAGTCTCATAGGGACAGGATGTACTAATTTTGTTGTTTTTCAGAGCTAAATTAGTCTCCAAATTGATGTCAGTTTCACAGAGACAGGATGTACTAATTTAGTTATTTTGCACTTTGCACAGTTTTGAGAGCTGCTTGAAACTAAGCAACCTCCTTGCAGAGGGCTTCCCAACCCTGACGTCAGTCTAGGGGCTGGTTGAGAGAAGAGAGGCGGTGGCACATTGACCACAGTAAGGGCACAGTACAAGCCTGCAGAACAAATGACAGTGTCCAATCCAGCCCTGGGTCCCACAGCTGCAATCTAAGTCGGGACTGGGATGATGGAGTGGTGCAGGAGAAGGTGGCAGCAGGGCTCCAGAGAAAGCCAAAGGCATGCCCCCTTTTAGGAGGGCTTACACACTATTTCCACTTTTGTTATTCATGTTTTGATGCCCCCTGTTCTGGCGGAGTAACTTTAATCCCACTAACTTTATCCCAGCTATGTTTGAAGCTGTTTATGGTTTTGGCCCCCACCACCCCTGCCAACACACCATTCCATGGCTCAACCACACTACTGCAATACTTCTTAACATCTTGTTTTTTTGTCAACTTTCTTTATCCTCCGAGCTCTGGTCCCTTAGACCTCTTTCCAGTGGGACACTCAGACAGGCCATATCCCTCCCAGCCTGAGGTCCTCCTGACCAGTTCTCCACTCGCCAGCACTCTCCCCAACTCTGCCAACCACCCCACCCCCCGGCTCTGAGCCCCTTGGAGTGGGACTGCCTTTAAATCCTCCAGTGCTCTATCTAGAATCTAGAAGGGCTGCTGGGGAGTGGAGGAAAATCAGAGACCAGCCAGGTTGGGCCCAGCAGAGGGTGTGGGGGTCATCCACTGGACCCTCCTTTGCCTGTCTGGGTGCTGGGGTTTTTCCTTTGTTCTGGTCCTGGAGATGTGGATGTGCAATGATGTCCAGTGCGTGGTGGGCACGGTCCTACATCCGCCTGCAGGACATCTGCCAGCACCTCCATAACCCTATGCATGGCTCCTGCAAGTGGCGAAACCCCCAGTCTCCACTGGGAGCTGCGGAACAGCAAGAAGCCCAACCCATCCACCCCCAAGAGAGGAGAGCAGGCCTCCATACACTCAGTCCTCTTCTGTCCCTGGTGACCTCTGATGACCTGAGCTCATTCATGAACACGGGTCAACGGTGTGGGACAAGGTGTGGCGTCCAGTGCCTCAACCCTCAACGCCATTGGGCCGGCTTTCACATCTTTTTTAAACCTGCTCCCATTAACCTCCACTTGTGACTCTGTGTCCTAGTTTGTCTATTCCTGACAAATATCTCCTCACAGTCCACCTTGTTAATTCCTTTCAGGAACTGGAAGGTCTCTATCATATCCTCCTTTCCCTTCTGGTTTCAGATGAATACATGTTCAGTGCCTTTAGTCGATTCTCATAGGCTCTCCCCTCCTGGCTCTGAATCATCTTGATCAGCTGTGCTGTACCCTCTCTAGCCAGTTCCTGTCCTTTTTTGGGTGGGGACTTGAGAACTGGGCATAATACTCCAGGTGTAGCCTCACCAGTGACCTATACAATGGTAACATTGTCTTCTACCTTCTTCTGGCAAAAACTCTCCCCAAACACCCAAGCATCCTGTTAGCCTTGCTGAAGGCCTTGTTAAACTGGCTGGTTTGTTTAAGGGAGTCACTAATGATGACTCCTAGGTCACATTCCTCTGATGTTGTGTCCGGCTTAATCCTCCTATCCAGTACTCTGTTTCGGGAGTTTTGTTCCTGAAATGCATAATTTTGCACTTTGTTGCACTGAATTTCAATTCACAGTCTTTGGACCTTGGACCAATTGTCCAACGTTTGCAGGTTTCTCTACAACTCCCTTATCCCCTTCACATTGTCTACACTACCACAGAGTTTAATGTCAGCTGCAAATAGACATAACCTGCTCTGGATTCTCTCTCCCATATCACTGATAAACACATTGAAGAGGACTGGGCCCAGAACAGATTCCTGTGGTACTCCTCTCGTGATTCTTTCACCTAATCTGATACCATTTACCACAGCTCTTTGCTGTCCCTTCCAGCCAACTCCTACTGTCCTTACTATTTCTTTTGGTGCTTCCAGATCTCTCATCTTCAGTAGTCTTCTGTGGTACAAAGTTGAATGCCTTGTTGAAGTCAAAGTAGAGTAAATCAACTGCATGGCTCTTATCAACTACCCTGGTTACCCAATCAAAGAACACTATCAGGCTGGTCTGACAAGACCTGCCATGAACCTGTGCTGCTTATTTTACTGATGCCTGTTTTTCTCCACTTACTCAACTAGATCCTCGTTGACTAGAGTCTCAGTTTCCTATCACAGATCTAAAGCTGATAGGTCTACGTGTACTTGCTGCTCCTTGTCCCTCTCTTGTGCAGCGGAATCACTTCTGCCATACTTCAGTCCCTAGGAACCACCTTTTGCTGCATAGAGTTATTGAATAGTCCCCCCAGTGGTTTGGGTAACACCGATGCCAGTTCCCGTAGCACCCATTGATGTATCCCATTCAGCCCCAGGGCCTTGTTTACCTTCAAGGCTGCTAGCCCCTTTTTGACCCCTTCTCCAGTAAATTTCTGCAGTTTCATTTCTGGTTCAGCTGCTTTTATGCTGCTCTCTGGCAAGGGCTTGTTATGCTCCTTAGTGAATACTGAGCAGAAGTAGTCATTTAGCTTAGCTGCTTTCTGCCCATCCTCCTTATTACACTTTCAGGGGTAACTATAGATTAGGAGTTTGCACATCGTTGCCAATCTGTTGTCCCCCACGGTAATGTACAGGCAGCCCTTTTTGAATCGTGTATTTTTTTGCACCATCCAACACTAATTATGAGGCGATATATAGAGAATAATGCATGTGTAGGTGTGTGATATGCAGTTTTTTACACACCCAAGGTGTGTGATAATATATAAATCTCGAGAGCGAAGCTCGAGAGGTTTATATATTGTCACACACCAAGGGTGTGTAAAACAACTGCAGATCACACACCTACATATGTGTTATTTTTTATAATAACTGGTGCTAAGTAAACACAGCACAGAGTTTTAGCATTATGTGCTTCCTGCATTGCTGATTTGACCTCTGTATGGGCTCCATGGCATGCTGATTATTATGACAACAAGGTGAAGATTCAATGGCTTCTTCATTGTTTAAAGTAAAAAAAAACAAAAACGGAACGGTTCAATTTTCTGAGTCAGTAAGTACCTTAGCATGGTACACACAACCTGGCATGAGACAGTAAAAGTCATATCAACTCGCAGGTTGATATGACTTTTTACAAGTCTCAAAAACAGGTTGATATTGGGGGTCACCAGTTATTATAATGTCTGTACTGCAGAGTATTATATTCAATACAGAGTGTAAAAAAAACAGAAATAGTAAACACAAGTAAAATGTTGCTACCTGCAAATTTTAATTTTTTCATAAAACAAATACTGTACATGCACATTCAGTATGGTATTTGTGACAGAGGCACAGGTGAAGGTCAGACAGACACAAAAGACTATAGTTAAGACACAGTGCAGATAGTGCAGAATAGTTTTATTCACGAAAAGTACAAGGCAAGAATGTTTCAGATGTGCATAAAAGTTCTGAAAAAAGTCCATTTTACCAGTTTTTGTCAGGATACAGAATGACAAGAGTTGCAGTATAGAAGCTTCTCACAGTGACCTTTTAAAAGTTTTCAATTTCAGATGGAGGATTTCAGCAAAACTGCAGCTGGATAGACCCCTACAGGCTCCTAGGATTGTTGGAATCATCAGCAGCACGAGTTAGCAGACATCTTACCTCCAGCAAGGCTGGATACCTACCTACCTACCTACCTAACTAACTAACTAACTAAACAATTAGTGGAATGGGTCTTTTCATACCACTCCCACTGGCCATGTGAAATGCTTCCACTTACAATGAGTGGTTTATATCTTTCCTATAATATTCTCCAGTACATATATAACAGAATCCAATGTGAAATACCTTACTATTATAGACATGCCTTTTACATTTTTATGTTGCTTGCACACATGTGCAAGAAACATAGTGCCATCATCCGAGTTTTCGGAGGTGTGGCAGCCCTCTTCCAATTCAGTCAGTGTGTTTGCAGGCGTGGCCACAGTTCTCCAATGGCTGCTGGAGCTGTTTATGACAGCAGTCGAAAATGCAGTGGAGTACAGTTGAAAGGGGGAGCTACGTTTCAGTGAGCAGTGATAAGATGTCGCCTGCTCATGCGGCCTCCCCTACACACACACACACACACACGCATGCACGCATACCGGGGCGTGTCACCCCACGCACACACTGTATAGCCGACGGGTGCCCAATCCCATCGGCTGTGCTGCGCCCCCCAAACAGAGTTCCACACACGCTGGGTGCCCACTCCCAGCATGGCTACACATCGATAGAGCCAATGGGGTGCCTAATCTCTGTCGGCTCCACTGTTCCAGAGAGTACAGGGTGCCATGTTGGGAGCCCACGCCAGCGTGGCAACAGGTGCTATCACTGATGGGGGTGCCCAATCCCCCGTCGGCTCCACACCCCCCAAACAGTTGTTCTTGTGCCACGCTAGGAGCCCACCCCAGCGTGGCAAACGTCCCGCGTCGTCATCCTTTTTAAAAAAAAAAACAAACTGAAACACAAAAACAGTCCCTTGCTGTCTCTGCCCCCACCCATGCCCATCCACTGTGCACCCTGCCTCCCCCACCCCTCACCCCATACTTACCTCTGGACTCCGGTAGCGACAATCTTCGGTGGACCGGGAACACGCCTGCACTCTTCAAAGCCGACCGCGAACTGAGGAAATGCCTGTAAACTGTATAATGTAATAAATAGGGTTTTTTCAACTTTGCTGCATATCTCAGGCATTTTTTGGAATTTTTGCACCAAATTTTCAACATGGGGTTTTTGGGACCCCTTCTCATGAATGCTCTCACTGTCATGGCGTTAATCGCGCCCGAAGGGTGATTTCGCAGTCACTGCGCGAAATCACCTTTCGGCACTGATTAATGAAATGACACTGCCAGTGTTCATAAGGTGGGCTCTCAAAAAGCCTATGTTGAAAATTTGGTGGAAAAATTCCTAAAATGACTGTTTTACGAGCGTGCGTTGCACAGTTCCTACGCACGCTCGTAAGTTCGCGAATTTTCAATATTTTCACTCCAGATTTTCAACATTGTCATTTTACCACACCTCCTTATGAGCAGTACAGCTGTCATTTTTAACATCTTGCCCAAAACGTGTTTCCGCCCATGTAGCGCACAATGGCGCAGTCGGTGTGCGAAATCACTGTATGGGACACATTAAGAAAATCACATTGACACTGTTCATGAGCAGAGGTCTTAAAATGACTATGTTGAAATTTGTGAAAAAATCCTAAAAATTACTGTTTTATTTAGCCTACATTGCGCAGTTCCTACGCACGTCAGAAGTTCACTAATTTTCAATATTTTCACTCCAGATTTTCAACATTGTCATTTTACCACACCTTCTTATGAGCAGTACAGCTGTCATTTTTCACATCTCACCCAAAATGTGTTTCCACCCATGTAGCGCACAATGGCGCAGTCGGTGTGCGAAATCACTGTATGGGACACATTAAGAAAATCACAGTCGACCCGGGTTCGGGAACGGACCTGGGTCACTGGAGGGCCAGCCGGGGGGAGATGGATAGAGCATCCCATGGACTGCTCTCCTTCTCCTGGGGGAGGGTGGGGAAGTGCCCGGAGCATCGGCGACCCCTGGCGGAGGCCAGGAAGTTGCGCAGCTCCGCGGCACTAGCACGCTCAGGAGGTGGGGCAGACGCTAGGTGTCATTGCATGACCCCGCCTCCCGGAAAACGGAAAAAAAGACAGCTGCCTGCCACCTTCCGTGAAGCCCCTACGGCTTCAATTAGCTCCTCAGGCCAGCCTCCGACCTATTCCAATGACTGCGGCATGCAAGGGGAGCCAGAGCCCACCATGGGGGGTAAGCCATGAGGCTTCGGAGGGCTCAAGGCTGATTTGAGGAGGAGCTCGTGGTCCGTGACCAGGCAGATAATACCGGCTGCAGGCAGCTCGGGAGGAAAAATAAAGAATTTAAAAGAGAAAATCACAGTGACACTGTTCATGAGCAGAGGTCTTAAAATGGCTATGTTGAAAATTTGGTGACAAACTTCCTAAAATTACTGTTTTCTGGCGTGCATTCGCAGTTCCTGCACGCTAGTAAGTCTGCAAATTTTCAATATTTGCACTCCACTGACTTCCAAATACCTACACAGCACATACAAGCAAGCAACATTTGGCATTGACAAATGCTTGTTTCTTTAGGTACAGGAAAGGAGATTGTTATCAAAATTCATTAACAAGGGGTCTAACTCCTCCTCTGGTCCCATCTCCAAGCCATTCCACTTCTCAGCTCAGACACAAAAGAAGCAGAGGTTTGGCCAGCAGGAGCCTATCCATTTGGAACAGATAAGTTTGACTTGCTTTTGCCTTATTTCTTGATATCTACTTTCTTGCTTTCTTTCTTTAACTTTCCTCTTTTTCTTTGTTTTGCAGGTCCTTTTCACATTTCAACAGTGTGTTTGTAGTAATACTTGTGTAACATTAAACAACTAGGAACAAACAATTAAAAACAAAACACCAGTGCAAACTGTTTTTATTTATTTATTTATTTTTTATTTAATTCATATATCGGATTTACAACCTTTGAGTCAAAGACTCATTTACCAAGGCACCTTGTCGCAGGGAGGGGGAAACAACCAACTTGTGAGACAAGACAGTGTGGAAGAATTCAGGTGAGATACATACAGCATACATAGCAGAAAATTCAGCAAAATAAACATAGGCAGTTTACCGAAGCACATAACAGTAATTCACTGGGGGGTCCCAGCAGGTCATGCAGGCAATAGCCAGTGGGAAATAGCCTGGGGTAGGCTATCAAGCGAACTGTTGGGCCTGGATCAGTTTGGAGCACGACAGGCTCCTGATGAGCACATACATTTCGAGTGCTAAGTAGGTGCTTGCGTAGGGCAGTTTTGAATTGACCAATTTAAGGGGTGTTTGAGATGTGCGTGGATAGGGAGTTATACCAGGACGGAGCTCTGTGATAAAAGGATCTTTGGGCAAGTGAGGTCCTGGCTCTAGGTACCTGGAAGGTGGCTTTGTTAGCGGTACGGGTGGTGACCAAGCGAGAAGCATGCTGAAACTGTGCAGTGACACCTGGGGGACACAGTCCAAGTAGAGCCTTAGCCAGTATGCCGGTGTGATATTGCAGG
The DNA here is from genome assembly GCA_016271365.2 of Neoceratodus forsteri. Classification (NCBI taxonomy): domain Eukaryota; kingdom Metazoa; phylum Chordata; order Ceratodontiformes; family Ceratodontidae; genus Neoceratodus; species Neoceratodus forsteri. The sequence goes on from CM057449.1 coordinate 1,203,020,856, forward strand.
CGTTCTTCCAGACTGAGTATGTTCGAGGTGGAATAGAGTCGGCATGTGTGGGTTCTGCTTGGGGCACCGGTCAAGAGCCTGCAGGCTTTGTTGATGGAGGTCTGAATTTTGGTGAGGGCAGTGGGGTCAGTGGCTGCATAGATGGGGAGGCCATAGTCAACTAATGACAGGATGGAGGAAGTGATAGCCAGCCATAGGGCGAAGTCAGGGAGGCAGTCTTTGTGGCGATAGAGGAGTCCAATCCGGGTGGTCATGGCAGAGGATAAAGCACTGACATGGGCATGGAAAGAAAACGCCGAATCAAAGGTGATGCCCAGATATTTGTATGTTGATACCTGCTCAAGGGGGTGGAGGGTGTTGGGAAGGATGGAAAGGAGCATTTTTGGAGTTACTTTGGCGGTGTGCAAAGATCATTGACTTTGTTTTCTTGAGGTTCAGGACCAGGCGATGGTTGAGGAACCATTTTCAGCTTGGCTGAAGGAGGACTGCAAGTTGCTCTGGAGAGTGACCGGGTCGGGGTGTGAGGCAAGTAGGACTGCATCATCGGCATATAATAGCAGCTTTCCTGAGCAAGAGCTGGGAAGGGTGTTCAAGAAGAGACTGAACAATGTGGGGCCCAGAATGGAGCCTTGTGGGACTCTGGAACGTACAGGCAGTGCCGAGGATAGGCTACCATTTAACTTGACACGTTGGGATCTATCACAGAGGTAGCTGGAGAACCAGGCCAAAGGGCCGGATGAGAGTCCCATTTTACAGAGGGTGTCTAGCATTAATGGGTGGTTCACAGTGTTGAAGGCCTTGGACAGGTCAATGAACACTGCCCCAGCCATCTCCCTGGTATCTAATGCGGAGTGTATATGGTAGGAGAACTCCAGCAGAGCTGTGGTGGTGCTGTGACCTGATGGAAGCCATGCTGTTCAGGGCACAGAATGTTGTGGCTGGATAGATAAGCTCAAGTTGTGTGGATACTATATTTTCCAGGGCTTTGAGAGGATGGGGAGGATGGAGATAGGTCTGTAGTTGATTGGTACAGTCGTTCTCCATTTTATGTATAGGGTGATTTCAGCCTGTTTCCATGCCCTGAGGAATTGGCTGAGGCACAGGGATTGATTAAGGAGGTCCGTGAGGGGACTAGCATGACATCCAGTGATATGCGGAGTATCCAGGAGTCGAGGGGTCACAGCTCAGGTTGGGAGGAGAGAGCATTTTGAGGATTGGCTTTTAGTCTATGGAGAGATAGTCCTAAAGAGAAGAGAGGGGCAGCGATAGCTGGGTTGTTGCTTCATCGAGATGGGGTCAAAGAAGTGGGCCGGAAGGACTGAGCTTAGATCAGAGAAAGTTTTGTTAAGGCAGTCGGCAATACAGGAAGGGTCCACGTTAATAGCGCCATTTATGACCATCTGAGAGGAGGAGGGAGCAGGTCATCCCGCTTAACTCCTTCACGTTATCCCAGAAGGTACGGGCATTGCCCCAGGAGGAGGTCAAGGTGGATTGGTAGTGGCTGGCTTTGGCTTGTCTTATGGCCCAGGTGCACTGGTTGCGAGCTGCGTTATAAGCTTGCCTGTCTGCTAGTTTGCCAGTCTCGACAGCAATGTGCCATAGGTTATCACGCTGCTTCAGTTGTTGGATCGGGGATATCCAGGCAGCTGAGTGTCTCTTAGTACGGATGTTGGTGACAGGGGCGAAAACATCACAGGCCTTGCAGAAGGCATTGGTGAGGAAAGCAAGGGCGATGTCTATATCCGCTGTGAGGGAGATTGGGGACCAATCAAGCTGGGCAAGGTGCCGCTTAAGTTTGTGTAGTCCTCCGGGCCGAAAATGGCGATGGGGGGTGGCGTGGTGTGCAGTTTTGAGCATGGGGGAGGACCAGTGGCAGAGAATTGGCGAGTGGTCGCTGAGGGAGTTGGCTAGGACATTAACATCCTTTACTTGGTGAGGGCGGTTAGAGAGCACGATGTCTAGCAGCATGCTAGTCCCACTTGATTGGTTAAATCTGGTGGGTTGAGTCACTAGTTGGGATAGGTCAAGAGCTGTGAAGTTGTCTTTAATTTGTGTTGAGGTGGAGCTGAGCCAGTTAATGTTGAGATCTCCTACTATGAGCTGTTCAGCCTTGTGTGATAGGGTAGTGAGATAGTCGGTGAGGGAGCAGATAGCTTGGCTTTGTTCTCATGGGGGTACATATGCCGTAGTGAGGTAAAGAGGGCCACGGCCTGGGTCAGGGGTAATTTTTAAGGTGATGGCTTGAGCCCCATGGTCGAGTTTCGGGGTGTGCAGGGCATGACCCAGGAGGGAGTTAGTTAGGTAGACAGCACATCCCCCACCACGCTTACCCACACGATCTTCTCTGAAGAGGGTGAAGCCAGAGAGGGAGACCGTCGAGTCTGGGGTCGACGGTGAGAGCCAGGTTTCCACTATGGCAAGGATGTCAGGCTTATGTTGGGAGACCCAGCAATGCAGTGCAGCAGTCTTTTTTGGGAGACTGCAGATATTCATGAAGGCAATGCGGAGTCCATGCCCTATGGGGGGCGATGTACCAGGTCCTGGTCCTGGGTTGGGGTGGACATTCCCAGAGAGCAGGAGGAGTAGGATGGTGAGCCAGAGTAAGGGACTGCGGTGGTAGCGGTAGTGGTAGGGATGCCTGGGCAGTTGGAAGGATTTGTGGGGGACATGAGGATGGGTAGGGAGTTAGGGTGGGTAGGGCTAGCACAGAGGATACCACCTGCTACTGTGGGCTGTGGGGGGTATGGGTACCGGGGGTGAGATGGGGCGGTTAGGTGATCCAGCGTGTGCAGGGTGTTGATGGAGAATGGAGGTAGATGGAGGTTCGAGGGAGTTGGGGGATGAGAAGTTAGTATAGTACATATAACGGGTGTTACGGAGATTTTGACCGTGATTTTGTAGAGGGGTTGGGATAATAAGGAGCAATGTGAGTAATCCAAGACCTAAAAGAGGCATATTGTTATATTGCTGTTTGAGAAATATGTCAGGGAGGGCTTAGGCAAGCAGGATCCCCTAGTGTTCAGCAGGTATAACCTGCAGATGGGAAAGTGGGCTGATTGGTTCTACAGCCGCGCGTGACCGTGATACTGCCTATAAAACAGAGAGCCGACCAAGGGTGGTGGTGGGAGCGGTGGGGAGCCGGCACACAGTGCCGGTGGGGTTTAAACTTCACACCTCCAACTGTCCTGCTTGGCTTCCTTTGCACGTACCTGTGGTCCGGGGGGGGGTGCAGCAAGCGAGTCGAGTCCCGCTGGGCTCCTGGTGCTGGGGAGGGCAGGCTGCTTCCTCTGGCCCTCGCGACCCAAGGTAGAGATCTAGGGAGAGGAGAGGTTTAAACACCCTGCTGAGACAGGAGGTGGGTCAGGTAGGACAATGGTTAGATTACTAGCAGTAGTCAGATTATGAATTTAGAAAATGCATTGGCTACACAATTCAAAGAGAGCTTTCCTATGGTTTTAACACAATGATCGATTAAGCAGCAGTCTCTCTGAGCAAAAACACTAGCTTTCTACCAGGAAATGACTTTCTACAGTTTAACTAAGTTGGCTAAGCATGTACACTTTGTTTTAGCTTTTAGTTTTACAAATGTCCACAGTTGTGCAGCGAGCTGTTTGTTTGCATTTAGGCGCCAAATTTAAACTCCACGCCTCCAACTGTCCTGCTTGGCTTCCTTTGCTCGTACCTGTGGTCCGGGGGGAGGGTGGCAAGCGAGTCGAGTCCCACTGGGCTCCTGGTGCTGGGGAGGGCGGGCTGCTTCCTCCGGCCCTCGCGACCCGAGGTAGAGGATCTGTGGTCCGGGGGGGGGGTGCGGCAAGCGAGTCGAGTCCCACTGGGCTCCTGGTGTTTGGTATTTGGCTCCTGGTATTTACAGTGTTTACGGGGCTTTTCAGTGGTAGTGCTGGTCCACTAAAAGTAGGTTTGTTACCAAACTGTTTTTATTCAAAAACAAACTATCCCCTATCAGCAGCTTCAGTGTTTGGTTTCTGACATTACCACATGTTTTGGTTTGCTCCCTTTTTATTTTCTCTACACCTGTTTGGAGTGTTGTATTGGTATTAGTTTATTCAGAAAGAAAGGCATGCTTTATTTTACATATAGTGCAAGCCCTTACATTTTTAAAGGACGTAGGCAGGCTGATACCTCTAGCACTTTTGTGGGGAGGGAGTGCAGAGAGTAGAGGCCACCTGAGGAGGAGATGTGCTTCAGCATGCCCAGGAGGGCCTCATTTTAACAAAATAGCCTAGGAGGAGCTTTTACTTTGAAACATAGCCCAGCAAGGTTTTTTCTTTTTCAGACAAAACACCCAAGGGATGGGTTCAAGCAGTCTCTCCTTCAGAGAACTTGCCTGCACTCATCAGTGCTGTCAAGTCTCAGGCAGGACATCACCTGGGACCAAAATGTTCTTTAAACAGTTTCTGCACTGGAGTCTCTCAGGAGACTCACGATGTCTGCCTGCAGTACAGACTTCTATGGCAGAACATGGGGTGGAGGTTACCAGGCTTAACCATGTAGAAGGAAAGATGAAACAGAAGAAGAAAGTGGATAAGGTGAGGATATGAGGGTTGGGGGATCAGTAATAGCTCTCTAGAGGGGCCAGTTCTCAGATCTGCCAGGGAACAGAAATGCTGTCATAACAAGACTTTTTCAGAACAGAATAGGACAGAAAGAACAAAATAGATATGGTTTTTAAAATGCTGAAGTCCAGGCAGGGTGCCATTTCAGCAAAATCATAGGGGTAGCAAGGTGGATTGGCATGATGTGGGTGGAGAACAGTGTGGGCGGAGCCAGAGAGGGTGGCATTTGTCAATGTGACATAGAGCTAGTTACCAAGTAATTTAGAAATGGGTATGAATTGGATAGTAAAGTCTGAATATAAATCTGAAATGGGTCATTACAGATGTTGATTCAAGTTGAATAGCTAGTTTTCATCAAATTATGGAATCATCAGTATAGTGAAAGTCCCATTCCTCAACTGTACAAATATTAAACAATATTATAATGTATGGTAAGTGCCTATTAACCACCATAATCAGCAGTCACACAGCTTTGTTATGCACGGTTTAGAATTTTAAAAGTTGTTAACCACACTTCAGAACTTCGAAACAGTGGCATAAGAAAAAAGAATGCACCAGAGTTCCATAATTCTCACACATAGAATGCAAACAGTGTTTTTTGACCGTTCACTATAAAAGATAATGGCTGGGGATCGGGTGACAACCACGCTGAAATCACCTCTTGTGGTTGCTAGGACTACAGTAAACCTCTCAAGCTGCGCTCTCGAGGTTTACCACGCTGCCCCAGCAACCACCGAGGTGATTACAGTGTGGTTATCACCCCATCCCCAGCCATTATCCTCTATATAATGCATGGGTAGCCCTTATTACCCATTGAAATCAAACAGATTACAACCTTGTAATCCCACTGTTGTGATGTCAGAACCTTATAAACCTATCTCTCTATGTCATAGCAGTGGGTTTACAAAATGGAATGCCAGAGTTATTCAGTATTCTACATACTCAGAATGTGATTGTTAGTCTCAGTACAGTATTCAAATAACATTCCAATTGTCACAGTTTACTGTTACCGAGTCTAGCAATCACTGTGTCTGATAGAGATTTTAACTCTGGTGCTATTTTGGCCCACTGTCATTCAGTCCGTGTATCCTAATAAATTGTTTTCCTAAACAATCACGTGGGCGTAGTGCAGATTCATTAGTAAGGTAAGGCTCAATTACTTGTGTTGGGGGGGAGGGACTTCTCATGTTGAGCCCCATACACTATAAATGACAATGCATGATGTACAGGTGATAACCAGGGTGTAATCATCTCTTGTGGTTGCTAGGGCAATTGTAAACCTCTCAAGCTGTGCACTCTAGGTTTACTGATGCCTTAGACACCACTCGAAGTGATTATACCATGGTTATCACCTGTACATCAGGCATTATCCTCTATGTATTATCACACTGTCTGTGTCCAAAAAAATATTATGACACTGTTCATGTCAAATGACTGGTACTATACAAGCTAAGGCACACATTGCTAAAAATAAAGAACCGTCTCTATACCAGTACCTTACAGTACATAAAACACACATCAAAACATGAGAGAAATTATACTGCTATGAAAGCATACTCGAACCTTGAACCATGCAGAGAACTTTACCTCTCTCTGTTAAAACAAGAGCTTAGTAAAAGAAATGACACAATGAAACCTGTAAAAGAAGTAATAAAAGGAAAACGAATTGATGAAAAAAAAATCACACCAAAAGCCTGTAAAGAAAAATAATAAAAGGAAAAAGAACCGATTAAAACTCACTGACCAAAAACCTGTAAAGAAAAAAGTAATAAAAGAAAAGATCCTAGTAAAATTGTACACCAAAAAACCTGTAAAGAAAAATTGTAATAAAAGGAAAAAGAACTGAGTCCCAGGGTTACACAAAAGAAAGTCTTCCAGACTTCCAATTACTGCAGCAAAGCAAATGAACGTATTTCTTTAACTTCCACACCTAGGCTACTACTCCTCTTACAATAATGTAAAGAGTTAAACCCCTCCCAAACACCCATGAAAGTGGTAAAGCAAAGGACATAGGAGTGCATACCTGCCTGAGGCTGGAGACACTGCTGGCACACTGGAGATTGGGATGGTAGGTGACTGGAAGTGCTGGAAGCTGACTGGTGACTGCTGGCACACTGGACTGCTGACTAGTTGGGGACACTGCTGGCAAACTGGACTGGTAGCTGTCTGGAGACAAAACTGGCAAACTGTCTCTGGACTGGTAGCTAAGCTGACTGGAGACACTGGCTGCTGGCACACTGGACTGCTAGCTGACTGGTGACACTGCTGGCACACTGATATCTAACTGGAGACTCTGCTAGCACACTGAATTGCTGGACCACTGGACTGGTATCTGACTGGAGAAAAGGCTGGCAGACTGGACTCGCTGCTGACTGGAGGCACAAGTTGCAAACTGGACTGGTATCTGACTGGAGACACTACTGGCAAACTGGACTGCTGGTTGGCTGACTGGTAACACTGCTGGCACACTGGACTGGTCGCTGACTGTAGGCACAACTTGCAAACTAGACTTGCTGCTGATCTGAGTGGGACAGAACTGGCACACTGACTGCTGGCTGACTGGAGACACTGCTGGCAGACTGGACTGCTGGCTGACTGGAGGCACAACTTGCAAACTGGACTGCTGGCTGACTGGAGACTACTGGCAGACTGGACTGCTGGTTGGCTGACTGGTAACACTGCTGGCACACTGGACTGGTTGCTGACTGGAGGCACAAGTTGCAAACTGGACTCGTTGCTGAGCTGACTGGGACAGAACTGGCACACTGACTGCTGGCTGACTGGAGACACTACTGGCAGACTGACTGCTGGTTGGCTGACTGGTAACACTGCTGGCACACTGGACTGGTTGCTGACTGGAGGCACAGTTGCAAACTGGACTCATTGCTGAGCTGACTGGGACAGAACTGGCACACTGACTGCTGGCTGACTGGAGACACTACTGGCAGACTGGACTGCTGGTTGGCTGACTGGTAACATTGCTGGCACACTGGACTGGTTGCTGACTGGAGGCACAAGTTGCAAACTGGACTCATTGCTGAGCTGACTGGGACAGAACTGGCACACTGATTGCTGGCTGACTGGAGACACTACTGGCAGACTGGACTGCTGGTTGGCTGAGTGGTAACACTGCTGGCAAACTGGACTGGTTGCTGACTGGAGGCACAAGTTGCAGACTGGACTGGTAGCGGAGATGACTGGGACAGAACTGGAACACAGGACTGGTGGCTAACTGGAGACACTGGTAGCACACATGACTGATGGCTGACTGTAGATAGTAATGTTACTTCAGTAATGGGTATCTTCTTGAATGCATCTGAGCAAATCTGTCTATTGCTACTGACAGGTCTAGCTGCTTCACCTCCAGTGGCTCACATGCCATCATCATTAAGTCACTGAATCGTCTGTCACCACAACTGTTTCTTAAGTAAGTTTTCACTCTTTTCATGCATAAGAAGAAACGTTCATTTGAAGCTGTGGTCACAGGGAGTGCCAGCACCAGGTTCAAAATCTCCAGGACTTCTGAAAATGCATTACAAAGGCATTGTAACTGTTGTCTGACACAGTGAATACTTTGCATATTTTTGTTCTGTAGGTATGCCTTTGCTGATTCCAGCTGTGACTCTAACACAATTGTTCTATATTTGCTCCTGGATAAGATTCTGCTAGGACCTTTAAAGCAGAGTAATTCAGAAAACTGTCATCCTTGGGTTGAGAGCAGCAACAGCTTTAAGAGGTCCAGATTACTTGTGAAGCGTGAATCAAGTTCTCAGAAAACTGTCATCCTTTGGGTTGAGAACAGCAACAGCTTTTAAGAGGTCCAGATTACTTGTGAAGCGTGAATCAAGTTCAGTAACAAACCTGTCAATGCAGGCCAGGTATAGTTCCTGTTTAAGCCTGTCACTGTTAGATCTTGCAGAAATGTCCTGAATTTCTATATGTGCAGTCCGTTTCCCAAAGTGGATGAAACAAAATTCTGTCAGTTTTCAGCTCAACTGATGTTTCATGCAGTGGCCTTCCGTGTGCAAAGTGGCTTGTACATCGTAATCAATGCCACAGTGATCAGCAGCTTGTTGTGCCTCCTTGTAAATCTTTTGCCACTGTGAATCATTACGTGAGATAAGAGCTCACTTTTCGAAGACTGAACAAGATTACAGGCACTTGGCAAATCCAGATCTTTTCTCTGAAGTTCCTCAGACACCGATTGTATCTTCCTTAAAATTGTTTCTAGGCTGTACAGTGTTACTACAAAGGTAAAGTTCTGAATTTTAAACAGATGACCTTTTGCTTCACTACTTGCCTCTTTGTCAGTGTTTTGTGACTGAATAGCATGAAGTGTTATAATAATGGACTCTAGATGCAACTGAAATTTCTTGACACAGTTGTACCAGTAAAACCACCATGTACCACACAGTCGTTCCAGTTCTAGAACTTGTAGACCTTCTTCTTTCTGAGCTTTAACAAACAACTCATGTCTTCGTGAACTTTGACAAATAAATACATATACCGCCTGTGAGATGCTGAAAAATTCTTTCACTTCTGATATATTATATAGAGAATAATAGATAGGCAACTGTGTGTTATGGATTTTTTTTACACACCCAAAGGGTGTGATGACCCATAAACCTCGAGAGCGAAGCTCGAGAGGTTTATGAGGTCATCACACCTTGAGGGTGTGTAAAAAAAATCCATATACATGCAGTTGCTTATTTTTAATTTTTTATAATTACTGGTGCAGAGTATGGTGCATTTAGAAACACACACACACACACACACACACACACACTCTCTCACAGACACTGTCTCTCACACTCTCACAGACACTGGCTCTCACACTCACACACACACACTGTCTCTCACACACACACTGTCTCTCTCTCTCTCACACACACACACACACACACACACACGCACACACGCACACACTTTCCCTTTCCCTGCTTTGACTTACTTTATTTTTAGGTGTCATCCACAGCTTTAGTAGGAGTCCGCGCGTCTACCGATTCGGGGGCACGGCGGGATCAACCAGATATTCAATTTATGTTTGAAAGGCAGGATCAACCAGATAAGCAAATGTAAAGAGAAGGGGACAGAGAATTAACAAAAGGCTCCTCGGTAAACGGAAAACCGAGACGCCATTTTTGAAATACTGCTAGCCCCTAATAAGCAGAATGTGAGCCAATGAAGTGGCTCAGAATGCTAGAGTGACAGACAATGGATGCTAGCGGGAAAAAGTGGGAACGTGACGTAATAACTCGATTTCGGTTATTACGGCATTTTTACTGTGCCTGAAATCCGTGTTAGTAAAGGGAGTCACCAGTAATTATTAATTGTTTGCACCAAGACAAGATTCAGTCTGTGTACATGATAATGAATATAAACAGTTTGAGGAGCAATCTCTCTTATTCTTGCCTGTACTCCACTGAAGCACCCACTCATGACAGAGGCTCCATCATAGCACTGTGCCACACAGTGCTTCCACTGCAGTCCAGCCTGACATACTGCCTGATTGATGGCATCAGCCAAACTAGCAGCATCCAGTTTATCCATGTGGTAGCAGCCAAGTGGTTTTTCACAGATATTACCATCTTCGCAACAAAATGGATTACAAAGCTGAGCTGTTTCATGTGATGCATCCTTAGTTTCATCGACTAAAACAGAGAAATATTTTGTAACTTTACTTACAATTTTCTCTCATATTAATGTTGCAACTATGTTAATCAAATCATTTTGATACTCTGAGAGGTATAATGACCGTATCTCCTAGACATTTTTTCTTTTAATTTTGAGTCATGTGCAGATAATGTTTCCAGAAAATCAATAAAATTGCCTTTGTTAGCGGAATTTGTTGACTCATCACCACCTCTGAAAGCAAGACCTTGCTGCCCTAGGTAACAAACTGCATGCAATAATAATTCAACATGGCGTCTATTTTCTTCATTTCAATGTCCCTATTTTTTTCAAGCCATCTTGCAACTGACTGATGTCCTAATGAAGACTATATGGTTAAATTCACACCATGCTACAGCAGAAGCTTTGTGTTCTTAGACTCGCTGTGCTTTCTTAGCACAACCAATTTTTCCCATTTACAGAAACCAATATCGACAAAAAGGAATGTTTCCACGTTCATGACCTCCACCTCCAGATGCAGTACGAATACTAGTAATATGCCTGCATGCAAAACAGTATACAGCATCTCTCTGTACTGAATATCTACCCACTTATGAGTTTTGTAATCACCATTAAATTTAGGTGATTTTGTCACAGGGAAAACACACTTTGGCTGAACTGGAGCTTGGTAAGGAGTAGCAGATATGTCACTTGGCACAGTATCATGATCAACACACTCACCCACTGAAAATGAATGGCCTTCACTAGATGGCAATGACGTGCTTTCACATGCATCGGAGGATGTGCTTTCATGCATCAGAGGGTGAGGGTGAAGCAACAAGTAATGGGCCTGTAGCAGCATAACTAGGCTCTGAAACTATACTACTACCATCAGATTCATGCATACCAGCTAACAGAACACTATCTTCAGGTATTGATTTCTTCACTGTATGTTCAGCATGTGCAGTATCTGCTGTAATTCTTTTCTTAGCAAATAACTGAAGCATCGATGGTTGCTTTGGATCACTGGATGCCTTCTTCTTAGACAGAGACATTTCAGTAATACTTATTTAGCAGCCAGCTTCAAAGAAATTTCAATCAGTGAAGGCTACTAAAGAAGAAATTTAGCAATGTACAGACTACAGTCAGTTGACTAGCCTGCCAGCAGCTATGCCCAGTGATTAGCAAATCAGATATCAGTTTTGAAACCCGTGGAAAACAGGTATGAATTCAAATGTGCACACAGTCTAAAGAAATCAACAGTGTGCATTACGAAATCTGCAAACAGTGATGATATCAGGGAATTAAAAACATTAACATATGGGTGTAAATTTTACATTTAACTGTACCTATGAACCTAAAAAAAAAGGTCTGTTATAATTCTGAATTTTAAAAACAATCTTATAAATGCAAGGATGAACTAAAACATTTTTGTTATAAAACAAAAGTAGGATGCATACAAGTGCTGTAAATCTGGCAAAAAATGTTACTTTGAATCACCAGTTGTGTTATGAAGCACTATTCTTTGGCATGTGGAGTATGTACAAATGTTGGGTGAGTACTGGTACTCATTAAAAAATTTCTGAGCGTATGTCCTCAAATGAGGTGAGTAAAATAGGTTGGTACAGACCTTATCATAGCCATTGCATAATAGAATATACCCTTCCAGGGAGGGTTACTGGTGGATTATTTCTTCTGGTGTGGTTAAGTCACTGGCTGCACCTCGGACCGAACCACACCAGCCGTGGGAAATCCACCAGTATACCCACACCCTGGAGGGGTATATTGCTGTATTATACAATGTGGTAAATCGAATGAGCCAAATCCTGCAACTTGATTGGTTGGCTGGTACCTTTCCCAGCATGGTAAATCCTCCAGTGTACCCACTGGAAAAAGTACCAGCCAATCTTATATCGTGCCAATCTGGTCGCTTTCATTTTGATTGAAACTGCAGCCATTTGTCCTGTCGCCGCTTCACTAAAACACCGCGGTAAATATTAAAAAAAATTACATGCTCCTTCCAACTGTACGGACTTCAGTTACTTACAAAATAGCTAAAAAAATTCAATAAAACTACATTTGCCATTGTATAATATAAATTTATCCTTCCAGGGTGTGGGTATACTGGAGGACTAAACACAACATGACACATCCTCTAGTATACCCACACCCTGGAGGGATAAATTGCTCAATTAACATACTTGTACAACTTACTCATATATTGAACAAGGTTTAACACTGTTTAAAAAAACATTTTTATTATAACAGCAATAAGGCACCCCAAGGGGTTATGTTAGTGGTCAGTTAATCACTCTCTAGGTGCATGTGGCACTCGGCAATGCCTCGTGCCACGTTATGCCTCTAGAGGGTGATTAAAAGACCATTAACATAACCCCTGGTCATGCCTTATTGCTTAAGTGTTGGACGTGGCTGTGCTCAGTACAACAAAGGGCTTCTCTCACTTGTCCAAACATCGCTGCTAACATCTGAAAGCATCATGACGCCATGGGACTTTTTGTAGAAGCAGTGTACAGTTACAATAACAAGCATTTGTCAATGCCAAATGTTGCTTGCTTCTATGTGCTGTTTAGGTATTTGAAGTCATTGGAGTGCAAATATTGAAAATTTATGAACTTCACGAGCGCGATGAGGAACTGCACAATGCACGTCAGAAAACAGTCATTTTAGAATTTTTCACCAAATTTTCAACATAGCCATTTTAAGACCTCTGCTCATGAACAGTGTCACTGTGATTTTTGTTAATGTGTCCCATACATTGAGTTTGACACCGACTGCGCCAGCGCTACATGTATGGAAACACGCTTTGAGCAGGATGTGAAATGACAGCTGTACTGCTCATAAGGAGGTGTGGTAAAATGGCAATGTTGAAAATCTGGAGGAAATATTGAAAATTCACAAACTTACGAGCCTCGTGAGGAACTGTGCAACGCACACTGTGAAACAGTCATTTTTAGGAATTTTTTCACCAAATTTTCAACACAGGCATTTTAAGACCTCTGCTCATGATCAGTGTCACTGTGATTTTCTTAATGTGTCCCATACATTGAGTTCAGACACCGACCGCGCCATTGTGCACTACTATGGGCGGAAACACATTTTGGGTGAGATGTGAAATGACAGCTGTACTGCTCATAAGAAGGTGTGGTAAAATGGCAATGTTGAAAATCTGGAGTGAAAATATTGAAATTTGCGATTCACGAACTTTAGCAGGAACTGCTGCAACGCACGCTACATAAAACAGTCATTTTGGAATTTGGACTAATTTACCCTAATATGGGATTTTGGGACCTTCATGAATGATGTCACTGTCATGGTGGTATTTGGGCCTGAAGTGTGATTTTGCAGTCACTGCACGTAATCACCCTTCGGGCCCGAATAACGCCATGACAGTGACATCATTCATGAGAAGGTGTCCCAAAAACCCAATGTTGAAAATTTGGTACAAAAATTCCCAAAAATGCCTGAGATATGCAACAAAGTTGAAACCCCCCCCCCATCTAGCCCATTATACAGCTTACCGGCATTTCCTCAGTTCGCGGTCGGCTTTGAAGAGTGCAGACGTGTTCCCGTCCACCAAGATCATTGCGCTGGAGTCCGAGGTATGGGGTGGGGTGGGTAGGCTGGGTGTGCAGTGGGTGGGTGCGGTTGTGGGGGCTGGGAGACGTGCAGCGGGACCGTTGCTTACAGGTTTCAAAAAAAAAAAAGACGCTAGATGCTTTTGCCACGCTGGGGTGGGCCTCAGCGTGGCACAAGGATGTTGGGCGTCCAGCTGACGGGGATTGGGCACCCTCGTCGGCCATAGATGCTTGCCACGCTGGGGTGGGCCCCAGCGTGGCACCTTCTACTGGGGATCGAGCTCAGCCGACGGGGATTGGGCACCGTCAGTCATATAGTGCGTAGCGGGGCTGCCGCATGCCTGTGGTGGGAGCGCGTGAGCAGCCTCTTATTCGTGCTCACTGAAGCGTAGCTCCCTTTCAATTATCAGAGGTTACTGCATTTGGAGCGCGTCACAGACAGCTCCAAAATGCATTGGCTTACAGGGCCGCGCCTGCCAGCACACTGACTGAATTGGAGGAGGAGGTGACACACCAAATCTCCGATGATGGCACTATGTTTCTTGCACATGCGAAGCAACATAAAACGGTAATTGTGTCTGCATTCCTTTTCACATTGACAATTACATTGAGTAAGCTGTTACACTGCTGTTGCCAAATGTTCACAGCCAAGCCCAGCTCAGCAGACATAAATCAAGGGTGACTGTAAACAACTGTAAGCATTTAGCACTGTCTGAACCATTAACAAAATTGAAATGTCCTGCAGCCTTGAATCTCTTCATAGGAAGAGTTTTTTTTTAATCCCCCTCCCCCAAACACACTGACACACACACACCTAAAGCTTAGTTGTCCTGCTTGCTCATTTCTTATCATTTAAGCAGATTTAGCTGAAGCAGGAAAACTGACTGTTGTCCCCATGGTTAGAGAAGAGCACAAAAGAATTTCAGGTTCAAAACCCACTACAACTCAACATCTAGCTTGGAGTGAACCCTTTAGCAGGTCAATTGGCTTCCTTATGCTTTAAATCTCTCCCAGATGTAAAACTGGGCAGAAAGGAGTAGGGGACCCCACTGTTGTTAAGATGTTTCATAGCTGGACTACTATCCTGGAGCCATGGGTGTAGGCAGGCATACTCCATGTACACCATGGTGCATACTTGTATTGAAGGGGGGCAGCATATAGGCCCTGAACAGCTTCCCTAGTCCATGGACACAACACAGAACCAGCAGAACCTCTCTGTATGTTTATACGTCTCAGCAACAGAAGGATTGGCCACTGCTACTGTCTTTGCAGCCCAGGGGCTATACAGCTTTACAGGGTCTGGGCTGGTGTATTGGTGTCCCAAGGAACAATGCATGACATCTGCATATATCCATGCATGGGGCAGCAACCAGTATCAGAGAGTACAAATGTCATATTGATTGTGCCATACAGTGACACACACACAGTCCTGGTGTACATATGTATATTGTCTGGCTACACCTACACCCTGCCTGGAGCAATATACTGTACCACAAAGAACTAAGAAGGTTCAGGTTGCATGCAGCGTCAGTTGCTTGGGCCCCCACATCATTCCACAGCTCAGTCCAAACAAACACAAGTGAGAAAAAAATGTCCTAGCCTGCCAGCAGGCAGCTACTTACCTTACCACCTTTGCTGGGCAATGCTGGCTGGCTGTGCTGACGGATGCTCTCCAACTCCTCTGCTACTGCAACTTCTCCCCTCGCTTGCTCCTCCGCGGCTCCACTCCAGCTCCAACAGAAGAAAACCGCTGGCTTCTGCTCCTCCTCTGTCTCATCTCACCTGCCAGACACCTAAATCCTTTAGCACCCTCCCCAGCTGTGTGCAAGTGCAGCGATCAGGAGCAAGGGCAAAGGATGGGGACTTCGGGTCAGGCCTCGCCACCTCAACAGTAAAAGAGGAGTTCCGAATTGCTACTGAGCAGCTCACTTCTGAAAGCCCCTTCCCCTAAGTCAGTGACTGGCTGCCATGCCACCCGGTGACCTGGAGAGTCTGTTTAGGCCTCAGGCTCACTCAGCCTGCCTTAGCTGCCTAAACTAACCTCCTCTTTCCCGACCCAACCTTAACGGCAACCCCACCTGGCGGCACCACCTGCAGAGTGCTCCAATCATCACCTGCCTGGCCCACCACTCACTCTATTCTCTCCCCAGTGTCACCCCTGCAGCACCGGAGTGCCTGGTGGTCTCCCGACTGGCCGACTGACTCCCTCTCCCAACCCAGTCCTGACCTGGATGTACGCTCTCTCTCTCCCATCTCCCCGGTTGACACACTGCACTGCCGACTTTGCAACAAGTAGTCCCGACTCCCACCTGGTCCTCCGAGTCCGCACCGTCTCTGGCCTGGGGTCTTCTTGTCTGCCCAGCCGTGCCCACTCTGCCGATGGATTGTGGATGATCGGATCGCCCCACTGCCACCTGGATCAGCTGCTCTTGGCTTGAAGCTTTCTTCCTTCCTTGGCTTTAATACACCTACACCTGCTGCCTAGCCCTTACTGTCTGCCTGCCACGATGGACCCGGTCAAATCCCGGCAATCCCCACGCATGCGCGTATTGCGGATTTGCACCTAAGCCCTCCCCTCCCAGCCAATCACAGCAGCGCCAGCACAAGTGGCACTTGCCAACCCCAACACCAATGATTTTCAGGGGGGGCAAACTAAGCTGCAGACAGTCGGCGCCATCCGTCCCTGATTAGATCATCTGTGCTAATTTTATGTCAGCACAGCAGACTGTCAGGCTCCCTGAAACCAACCTCCGGTCCTTCTCACACAGCAGCACAAGCGCAAGCGATGGCCACGGGCATGTTATGCCGCCAGAGCAAAGCGCATCCATTTTAAGCCACGCCAAGGTCCCAAGGAGCCAGGGCAGGCAGGGGTCACAGTCCTGTCATAGGGGTCGCATAATTTTCATAGGGGTCGCGAATGCGACCCCTGGCGACCCCTAAATGACACCCCTGAGTCCAGGATCATAAAATTGGGGGGGTACCAACATTCCCTATATATTGGGACAGGGGCCCTAACCCTGTCACAGTATTAAAAACAACTCCTAAGCTAGGCCTTCAACCATCTCAGTGTGCTGAAAGACCTCCCTACAGTTGCAATACTGATTGGCATTGTTTCCAAGACCATTAAAGCAACATTAATGTCTGGACAGAATGCAGAATTTATGTGCCGCAATGTCATAATTAGGAACTCTGGGTGTGCCACTGGAGCATTTACCCAGGTTGCATGCCATCTTTCATGTTCCATCCTAAATTCTTCAATGTGTCTCAAGTTAACCTTGCAGGCATTATAGAGCTCCAACACCTGATCCTCATTGTTTAGGAACTGTAGCTTTTGTGGGACCAGGTACTGGGCAAGGAAGTGAGGCTGACATTCAGTAAGCTGATCATTTAGCTCAGAAATTACATGGTCCAGTACTGGCCAGGTAGCGCAGGTGGTAGAGTTACCACTTGCCATCCAGACAATCCGGGTTCGTGCCCCAACATTGGAATGTTTGTTGCCAGCCGGTGAGGTGGGGTTCTGGCGTCCATTGGATGCCTTCCGCCTCTGGGAGGGAAGGCACCTCCTTCTGTTGCACGACCGCCCCCTGGTGATCCATGGAAAGGGGGCTGTCATGCAGGAAGGAGCAAGTGGTCCCTCTGAGGTGGCCTTACGTCGGCACATATTCACTCACCTCGCAGGTGTTGTGGAGGCATCACATGCCCAGAGTGGGGCCGGCAGGGGAACACCAAAGGTGGGACAGGGCTCACTCACTCTTCCGATGGCCCTGGTAGGCATTTTGCCAAGGCCACCTCTTAGGACCATGCCCTGGGGTGGGGTAAGGGGAGGGTCTAGTAGGGGAATAAAACTCCCAGCAGCACTGGGCAGGTGAAGCAGTCCTGCCCCCCCCACACCAGTTGGGTCTCCTCAACTCCCCCCCCACACATCACTGACTCCACCCCATGGGCCCAACTGTTGAGTGAAGTATGTTTCTCCCAGCTTGAGGGGAACCGGGGGGGGGTCCCATCCATGGTTGATAAGCCGTGGGTCCCACCCATGGGGGATAAGCCATGGGTTACAGTTGGGGAACCCAGAAAGTTTTTGAGCAAAGGCTGATATTTGGCTGGACCATCGAGGGGGATGCCACATGGCTGGTGGAGTGCTTGGGCAGGTGGAAGGAAGTCCTGGCAGTTGGTGAGGCAAAATTGGGGGACAAAAACAGAAAGTTAAAAAAGGAAAAAGAAAAGAAATGACATGGTCCAAAAATGGAATAAAGATGTTGAGCCTATAATATTCCTTAGGGTGGTGGCACTGCTGTTGCTGCATTGTGTTTATCTTCCACAGATGCGGGGAATTGACTCCTTGACACATATTGTACAGTTCCCCAAATTTGCTTTCAGAAGACTCCTTCATGCTCCTGAATACTTGCAACACAGTAATAGCCCCCTCTGAAGCTTGAATGAGTTCAATGTCACAGTCTGCATGCTGTAAATAAAGGTGCAAGGGTTTTGTTAAGGCCAGAATGTGATCAATGCAGCTAAGGGTCACAAGAAAATCGAACCTGGTGATGGAAAAAAAAAACCTTTTAGCATCTTCTTCAAATTTTGATATCTTCTCTAGTGTACTACATATCACTAAGAATGTATTCTTAAATCTTGATCAAAAATTGTAGTGAGAAAGAAATAATGTGACCTACTGGGATTTGAACCCAGGCCCCCGGAATACCGTCCTGGTGTTCTTAACCACTAAGAGAAAGAATCAACCTGGCTCATCCATCTTGAGTTTCCAGCTGCAGCAATAGATGTAGTGCAATCTGCAGGTTCATCGTCATAATCATTGGGGATGTTGCTAAATTCCTTTAGTTCTGAAATAAAAATTAGTTTTTTCTTTGACAGAGGATTTCGATGCTGCAATAATTTTTCTGTAGTATCAAGTATATTATGTACTTGTGCCATGGAGCAGGAGTGCACAGTTGCAGTATTGAAACTATGAGCTTTGCAAATTGTATACAAGGCTTGTGATGCAACAGCCATAATGTTTGCCTGGACACTGTTAAACTTGTCACTCATGTTACTGCCTTTGTTGCAGCCTGTCCCTGCATCATGTTAACATCAGTGCGCCAAGCTGAGAAACATTGCGGAAGAAGGACTGCCATACTTTGTTGTGTCGAAGCTTTCAGTGAACGCCACAAAATCTTCACTTACATCTATGTTGCTTGTGATGTCATGATGGACGTATGGAACAGATGGCAAGGCAGTTTTATTTATATGGTGCACAAACCCAAGGGCCTCAGGTGCCTAACAATAAGTACAGCAAAATAAGTAGCATTTTAAAATCAATGAATACAAGATTAAAATAGTATGTCACAGAGGCAGGCCCAACTCTTAAATTAAATATGGGTTTTAAGGATTTTTTAAAAGTGGCAAGTGAAGGAGCACTTCTTACCTCCCAGGGGAGGGCATTCCACAAAATCAGAGCCGCCACACTAAACACTCCTGTTATCTGAGGATTTTAGATGAGATCTAGGCACTGACAAGAGGTCTGCCTCTGCTGACTGTAGAGTACGGCCAGGAGCATAAGATGTCAAGAGGTCTTTCAGGTAGCCTGGGCCCAGACTGTGCAGGGTCTTGTATGTCAACAAGCACACCCTGAAGTTGGTGTACCACTGAACTGGCAGCCAATGGAGAGCACGGAGAACCAGCATGATGTGATCTAACCGGGAGGTCCCAGTAACCAGCCGAGCTGCTGCATTCTGGACTAGCTGCAAATGATGCAGCAGCCCCGTGGATAACCCAAGATAAAGAGCATTGCAGTAATCCAACCTTGACATGGCTAAGGCATGCACCAGTGTTCCCAGATCAGTCGGTTTAAGCTAGAGATTGATCCAGGAGATGTTACACAAATGATAGAAGCCACTGCAGACAACAGCTGACACCTGATATTCTAAAGTCAGTTTGGAGTCCACAATGACCCCCAGATTCTTTACCTTATCTGCAGATCGAAGTACCATGCTGTCCAATGAAGGAAGGACAGCATTATTACTTATAGCCACTGTACCCAGCCAACCCAGCTCCACCAGTAACACCTCTGTCTTCAAGGGATTAAGTCTAAGCCAGCTAGCCACCATTCACTCCTGAATTTCCCAAGTCACTCACTCAGTCCCAAAACAGTCTCAACTTCATTGGGGCCCAAGACACATAAAGTTGGGTATCATCTGCATAACAATGAAAACCAAAGCCGTAGCATCTGATGAGTTCCCCTAATAGCAACATGTACAAAGTGAACAACATGGGGGCTTGAATTTACCCAAGGCACACCAGAACAGAGTGTAGTGCTGCTCAATGTAAAAGAGCTGAATGTCACCTGTTGCACCCTGCCGGACAAGTAGGACTGAAACCATTGCAGCACTGTTGTCCTACATAGTGCCTCAGATGAGCCAACAGCATACGTATCAAAGGTCGAAGAAATGTCTAGCAAGACAAGAATGGAATGATGTCCGCTATCCCTTGCTAAAAGGAGATCAAAGTGCACCCTGACTAGCTGGGTCTCCACACTATGGGGAGGCTGGAAACTGGACCGAAAAGACTTGTAGATGTCATATTCTTCCAGGTGATGTTCCAGCTGCATTGCCACAAACCACTTGATCATCTACCCCAAAAAGGGAAGGTTTGAGATGGGCCTGTAATTGGAGAGATTGTCAGGATCCAAAGAAGGTTTCTTGAGGAGGGGCGTCACCACTGTCTTTTGAGGGCAAATGGGAAAAACCTCCTTCCCAAGTAACACCTGGCGATCTCCACCACAGTCGGACTGAGCAAATACTAACACTTTACAAAAAGCTGGGGTTAGTCTAGGGCCCAGAAAACAGAAGGTGGGATGCAGACTAGAGAATGTCAGGAGAACATCATTTGCCAATACCAACTCAAACTCTGCCCATAAAAACGGAGTGCCTCTGTCCATCAAAGTTCGTATACTGTCAGCTGGTGTCAGGCTGATTGAGGATACCCTAGCCTGAATGGATGACACCTTGTCAAGAAAGAACAGGTTGAACTCCTCACTTTTATCAAGAGAAAAGGCTCTGTAGAACAGGAGACAGAGTGGATTTAATAGTCAGTCCACAGTGTTCAAGAGCCGAGTAGGCTGAGTCCTTCCAAGAGCAATCATGCATGACAGGAATGATAACTTTTTCTGAGTGATTGCCCACTGATACTCACCATAATGAGCCCTCAGCACCAATTCATCCTCTGAGCGGGATCTCCACCAACAGTGCTCCAAGCTCCACCCCTTAGTCTTCAGCCTTCTCAAGTTAACATCATACCAAGGTGACCTGAGATGAGAAATCAAGGGGCAGGCACAGAGAGGTACTAGGAAGTCAATCGCAGTTTGCAAGGGCCTGCCTATAACCCTCCATGGTTGCCTCAGTTCCCATCACACAGGCCGTCTCCATGCCCAAGATATGCAGCACCGCCAAGAAGCTCTGAGGCTCCAGAGTTCTAAAAGAGCAGTATCTGACCATCTCCACCAGGGAGGTTGAACAAAGAGCCCTGCAGAGGAACTGCACAACATGATGATGACCAAATGACCAGCTCAACCCTGATATCACTAATATCAAGACCCAGTGAAAAAAACAGATCCAAGGCATGGCCACACTGGTGGGTACCAGTGGCAACCACCTGTACAAAGCCCAGGGAAGATATCACCGGAGGAACTGCATTCCAAAGAGAGAGGTTTCATCATCAACCTAAGTGTTAAAGTCACCCAAGACCAAAAGTTAGATAAGAGGTATCTGTTCCTTGGTTGAGACATCAGCAGGGATAGTGGTTTACCACGATTGAAAAAGGACAAAATCCATTTTGCTGAATGGAAAAAATGGTATTGTCACCAGTATCTACAAAGTTAAAATCTATTTTTATCAGTGTTTTGTTTTGTGGGTTTTAACAAACTTTTTCATCTAGCATGTACTGTATAGCAGGTATATTTCACATTCCGTTTAATTTTGCTGTATTCACTATTAGCATTGAAATAGCAAATTTTAAATGGAACGTGATTATTATCTGCTTCCAAACCTAAACAATCTGCTGCCAGGAATGGGAGTTACAGTTCGAGCCATGTGGGAGAGGGGTCAGTGCGTCAGACAGTAACACTTTTAATTTGTCCCATTCACACCATTCTCACTGCGCTGTTGTTAATTGCACTCGGTAAGTAAGTGACAGCCATTCACAGCCATTCACAGATATTTCAGCAGTAATTCAGTAATGCAAGACAACTGTGACTACGACATTACAGCAGTGTCAGTTTTTATTTCATTGAGCAGACAAAGTAGTCAAAGTAACCCCCCCAAAAAAGAATAGCTAAAATACATGAGAGGTACTGGCACTTTGGCAGTTCAAACCACTTAAACATTCTGTTGCTCTTGTTCAAATAGAAACTTTTGTTCTTCGATCTGAAAAAAAACAAACTAAGCTACTCTTACTACTCAACAAGCGAATCCCTAACATAAAGAAAAGGTTGGACTGTACTTACAGTTTAAATCCCTTAAACATTCTGAGACTCTTGTGCAGTTCAAACCTCTTGTTCTTCGCTCTGAAAAAAATAAAAATAAAACTAAGCTACTCTTACAAGTGAATCTCCAACATACAGAAAAGGTTGGACTGTACTTACAAAATTCAGGCAATTCATGTGTGCTTGCTGTACCTACCGGGTCATAATGTTGCAGCTAATAGCGTATGACATTATGGTTAACCGGTACAGCTATAGTATACTACTAGTTATTACTAATACCGCTGTATACTGCTGTAATGCTGTATTGCACTAGTATCACTTTCCCACGCAGAGGATAAGACCTCTGCTGGGAGCAGGTTCCGATGAGCAGCTGCCATGGCTTACAGGACTGAGCCACAGCAGTAGGAACCCAGGCGCTGCGTCTGGGACCGAGTTTGATTCGGTCCCAGAAACTTTTATTTTTTTACGACTTGTGTGCTCCCCATTGGCCCCCCCCCCCAGAGCTGAGCATCTTTAGTGGGTAGGGGGTCTGGGGGTGCAGTCCCCCACAGAAAAAAGTCTTATGCCTCATGGCAGAAATTGTGCTGTATTGGCAGCGCGATTTTGCCATGTGACATAATGTCTTGCGACATTATGACCCTGTGCCCTTGCTGTATCCTGGCTTGCCGAAAGCCTCATACGATGTCATCATGCTGGGTAGCTAAAATGTTAAAGCTGGCTTCCATCCATCGGGTGTGATGCTCTTTAAGTGTCAGCTGCTTTAGGTCAATTTTAAAATCGAGGACTCTGGAGGCAGTTTTTTCAGAAACCAATCCGGCATACCACTGAGTAAAACTGTCTTTCAAGAGATCCTTAAAGATCTTATTTATGGACACATCTAGAGGCTGTAGAGAGTCCGTACATGATGCTGGGACATAGACTGGAATTATGGAGCACTCTTCCCATTTTTGCATAATGTTTTGTGTACTATGAGCACAATACAAGTCGAGTATCAGCAGACATTTCTGCTCTTCTAGTAGTCCCAGTCTGTTTTTTGTGCATTCAAAATATGGCAGCAGAACATCATCAACGAAATTTATCATTGTTTTTTCATTGACCCAATGGTTTTCGGATTGGGTTATGTGCTATGCAGGTGGGAACTTGTAGGATAGGGTACACACTGAGGTCCTTGTCTTATAGATCACCTGTGGCGCTAGCATTTCACCTGATAATGTGCAAGCCAGGATGACCAAAACCAGGCGTTTGTCACCGAGTCCAGTTAAGGATACCTGTCTTGACACTGTTGCCTCCATGGTCCACTGTTACACTGGGACCATGTTTACTCTGGTCTTGTCTAAGCTGATTATCAACTCTGGGGGAATAAGCCCCTGGGCACAAGCTTTAGTGATGCGGTTTTAAAAAACAGCTTTCAAGTTTTGAAAGTCTATAGGGACATTACAAGCAACCTTGGTCCCCTTTCTCTTACTGAACCCCATCCTATTTAAAACCCCCCAAGCCAGTGTTGTGGTCAGCTGCAGATGACCACCATTCTCACACAACTGAGGGGAGTTTGCTTTAATAATGCCAACGGCAATGGTATGTATCACATTGGCATTGACTACTGCTCCCTCTACTCGCATGGAGCAAATGATTTTTTTAAGTTGCTCCTCGAAGTCATCTGCCAGCTGTGCTGGTCTGCCACGGGGCTTTTGTGGAAGTAAGGAAGACAGGCTGGTGGGGTCAGCAGCTTTGTTTAAAGCTGCTTGGTAATCACTTTTAAACTTGTGCACTGTGCTTTCATTGATGACAGGACCAGACTGCGAAATATGAAAGCGGATGGCTGCCATTACACCATTCTCTGCTGCGTACTTGCCGCGTTTGAACCTTAGGTCTGGGGTGTAGTTTGCATAGCTTGCAGATCTGATTTTCTTTGCTGGTGGAGGGGATGATGCTGCAAGTTCCCTCGCAACAGACGATGCAACATGCAATTCCGCCCCAGAGCATTTGGTAGGTACTTCACTGTCTAGTGCACTCGGCTCTAGAGGATATTTTCATTTACTTTGGGACCCACTCTTAATCCATTTTAGGAGAGACATCCTGAGACTGGATACTGGAATCAGAGACAAGAGAAAGTGTGGACTACAGGGGGAAAATTAAGTGACTAATGACTGATTTTAAATGTGTAGGGTGCTTGATTGATTGAACCGTAATAGCTAACAGAGTAGCAGCGTGATTTCAATCTGACACAAATGTGTGTAGCAGGTTGAAATCTGTGAAATCTGCACGACACAAATTCAACCTGCTATACAGTATTTTAACAATTTTGCTGTCTAGTATTGTGCATCAGTCCATGTAACTATTAAAAAACAATAAACTCTATGATAAGCTCATCCTGTATCTCATTTTGTTTTTTGTGTCTTATATGTACACACAGCCCTCCCACTGTTGTCAGTGCCTATTTGCCAAAGTGATTCGAGTGTGCAGATCTTGGAGGCATATGTGTGTGTGTGTGTGTGACCTCATGTGGCATCTCTAGTTGAACAAGCCCTCATATGTGACAGCAGCAGCACTATGGCCCCCATCTCTCAGGGATGACAGCAGAACCAGCACTATCACCCCCAAGGGGGCCATTTCAACTTTCATGGGGGGGGGGCAACAACTTCTCAGAGGAACTGTGGGGATGGAGCTAGGGGCTGAAAAACAATAAAAAACAACAATGGCCTGCAATGCAAGGGGGAGCAACTGCCACCCCCCCCAAATGGGCGCCCCTGTCACCCCCATCCATCAGGGGTGACAGCAGGAGCAGCACTATGGTCCCTATCCCTGAGGGGTGACAGCAGCAGCACTATGGCTCCTATCCCTGAAGGGTGATGGAAGCAGCACTATGGTCCCTATCCCTGAGGGGTGACAGCAGCAGCAACACTATGGCCCCTATCCCTGAGGGGTGACAGCAGCAGCAGCACTATGGCCCCTATCCCTGAGGGGTGACAGCAGCAGCAGCACCACTATGGCCCCTATCCCTGAGGGGTGATGGCAGCAGCACTATGGTCCCTATCCCTGAGGGGTGACAGCAGCAGCAGCACTATGGCCCCTATCCCTGAGGGGTGATGGCAGCAGCACTATGGTCCCTATCCCTGAGGGGTGATGGCAGCAGCACTATGGCCCCTATCCCTGAGGGGTGACAGCAGCAGCAGCACTATGGCCCCTATCCCTGAGGGGTGATGGCAGCAGCACTATGGCCCCTATCCCTGAGGGGTGATGGCAGCAGCACTATGGCCCCTATCCCTGAGGGGTGACAGCAGCAGCAGCACTATGGTCCCTATCCCTGAGGGGTGACAGCAGCAGCAGCACTATGGTCCCTATCCCTGAGGGGTGATGGCAGCAGCACTGTGGTCCCTATCCCTGAGGGATGATGACAGCAGCGCTATGGCCCCTATCCCTGAGGGGTGATGGCAGCAGCACTATGGCCCCTATCCCTGGGGGGTGATGGCAGCAGCACTATGGCCCCTATCCCTGAGGGGTGACAGCAGCAGCACTATGGCCCCTATCCCTGAGGGGTGACAGCAGCAGCAGCACTATGGCCCCTATCCCTGAGGGGTGATGGCAGCAGCACTATGGTCCCTATCCCTGAGGGGTGATGGCAGCAGCACTATGGCCCCTATCCCTGAGGGGTGACAGCAGCAGCAGCACTATGGCCCCTATCCCTGAGGGGTGATGGCAGCAGCACTATGGCCCCTATCCCTGAGGGGTGATGGCAGCAGCACTGTGGCCCCTATCCCTGAGGGATGATGGCAGCAGCACTATGGCCCCTTTCCCTGAGGGGTGACAGCGGCAGCAGCAGCACTGTGGCCCCTATCCCTGAGGGGTGATGGCAGCAGCACTATGGCCCCTATCCCTGAGGGGTGATGGCAGCAGCATTACGGCCTTCACCCCTTTCCATCGGGGTGACAGCAGCAGCACTATGGCCCCCGTCCCTGAGGGGTGGCAGTGACAGCAGTAGGAGAAGCACTATGGTTCCCAGCCCTCAGGGCTTTGTCCGAACTCAGACATGATTGAAGCCAAAGCACCAGATGCCAAGGTGGCCTTCCTCGGTTTGGTCCTATCTAACATTTAACCGCCTGAATTGGCTTCTTTGAAAAAAAGGGCCTTCACCTAAAAAATCCACACGTGATTAGTGGAGGACCTTCTAATGGAAAACCATGCATCTCCCAAACACGTGGATTCCTTTTTTTCTTGTGTAAATATCTTTTTATTAATAACTTTTTCTGTGCATTCAACATATACAATAGTACATAGAAGGGTGTAAATTGTGCAGAAATACAGGAATATCTGTGAGTTCAGTACAGCTTGCTTAGGCAATGTTTGCCTTCCAACACAGCAACGGGAGTTCTGTCTCCTTTTAAAGACTTATATCATTCCTGCTTTCATTACATCTGTATGTAATTATTGTAGTGGTGGGTGGGACCCAATAAGGGGAGATCAGGGGAACCTTACCAGGTAATATACCAGGACATGCATCCATCCTCTGGCCACTTATATCCGGGCAGCGTCAGGGTAAATTCCTGTTTGCAGAGCAGTGTGGGAAGCTCTCATCTCTCATTCCACCCAGCTAACTTTCCTGTGTAGGGCATCATTTAGCGAGTGAAAGCAGGATCATGCTGCATGATGTACATGACTCAAAAATTCATCTAGCAGTAAAAATCTCCCCTTTTTCATTCAAACAGGATGTAATCTTCTCCATTTTGTAGATATAATTTATCATGGTCCTCCATTGGACTAGGAGTAGCCAGTTGTGATGGATTCCTTTTTCACTTGGTCTCCATAAAAAGGGTGTCTCTCATTTTTCATGTCTGAGCCCAGACGTGAATTGAGCACCACTCTGCCCACTGACATTGTACAGCACCTGGGATCTTACCTTCTATGTGTCCCTGAGTGTGCTTTCTGGCTTGTGTGCGGTTGCATCACCCCCCCTCCCCCAACTCTAATGGTGTTATAAAGTGGCAGGCAGAGTGACAACAACAGTTGGTCCATATAGCAAACTCAAGGTCACACAGATTCTAAAGCCCCCTGCCTCACTCAGGGGAACACAACAAGCAACAGCAGCAGCTGTACTTTGTCCACTGGCATCATACAATATCTGGCACCTTACCTGCTGTTTGCCTCTGAGTATGCAGTCTGGCTTGAGTAATGATGCATCACCACACCCACCCACACTGGTATCATGCAGTGGTAGGTAGGGTAACAACAGAACCCAGGATATATAGAAAATGTAGGGGCACACAGAAGCTAAGCCTCCCCCTCTCGCACTCAGGGGCAAACAACTAACAGCAGCATGGAGAAGTGCCAGCACTTACGCCATCAGCAGCCCAGCTCACCCACCCAGCTTAAAAAAAATACTCCCAAAATTAAAAACAAAATAGTGGTGCAGGCTGTTGGTGCACAACACTGGCAAGTGGGTGATCTGTATTTGTGAGCTGAGCTGACTGAGACTCCCCTACCTTGGGCTGGTGGGGTTTACAGCATGAGGAAGAGGCAGTACATGCTGACCTGGGGGGGCATATCTCAGCAGGAAGTGGGGGCTGCCTAGATGATGTAGGTGACCATGCAGTGTTGTAAGCCCCTCCAGATTGGTTGATCCCACACAAACACACCCAGTTTAGCAAACATCCCTTGAGCCTCCTAGCTCAGCAATGCTAACAATTCAACTTCCCAGCGACACACATTTAAATAAATGCAATTAAGGACACCCAACTGAACAGCCCATCCACCTGATTCTCCAAGTGTACTGATATTAAGCTTCCTGGGGTTTTAATCATGCAGTTTAAAAATAACATAGGCACATACTTTTTTTCTACACAAAAACTTTATTGTCTGGAAAGAGGGCAGTTGAATCAGCTGATCAAAGGGTTAGATGCAGAGGAGTTAATAAACTTTAAACCTATCTCCCCAACCCATGCTCTCCCGCCTGGTTCCCCAAGTGGGCTGAGACTTAACTTTTTTTGTTGTTGTTTTTAAATCATCTAGAAGGAAAAATGTTTAGACATATACCTTTTCTGCACAAAGACGTTACTTTCAGGTTGGTGAGTAGTCACATCAGCAGATCCAATGAAGGGTTAGATGCCGGAACAGTTAAACTTTAAACCTGACACCTCCTCCCATGCTGCCTAGTCCTATTCCTTGAATGTGCTGACACTTATTTTTTTTTTCTATTTTTACCATCCAGTGTAATATAGATAATATAAGAAGTTTAGGCACGTACTAAATAAAAACTGTGCTTTCAGCATGGAGAGCATTCGTCAGCTGATAGAAAGGTTGGAGGGAAGCATGGGGGGTTAAAATGAAGCATGGGTGGGTACAACAAAGCAGAGTGGGTGGTTTCCTTACTGATTCTATAAGCAGTGAAGCAGAAAGAATGCACAGCAGAGCATCATTCATTTTAAGATGCTGAAATCTTGGGGATTCCGTGTAGTGACATGTGATTTCTGTGAGGCACCGTTGATAGAATTCAAAATCCACAAAGCAGGATTCCATGATTTTTACCAGTTTTACCATGAAAGATAGAAAACCAGGGTCCCTGGACATTGGTTATCCCATCCACAATTAGGCTAAACCATTTTGCTTCTTTAACATTTTGCAAAATTTTTCTCTGCCGTTGCAGGCCCATAGGCATCTCTTTCTGAACTTGAGGTGATGTGTACAGGGCATTTCTTGGAGCCAGTCTCAAGTGATCCTGAAGTTCTGGATCCAGTTTGGCAGTGTATTGTAAGAGGGAATGGAAGTTTCCACTATCTGCATATTTCCCTCTCAGTGCAATGTTTTGTCTTCCACAGTAAAGGATGATTTTGACAGTTCTGCATAGGATGCGCTTGGTCTGCTTGGACATCTTTTTGTTACATTCAGTCAGAGACTAGTAGTCAATAACCAGCTTGCCATCACAGGCAGAAAGAAACCCACCTGCTTTAGCAGTGGCATTTAAATGTTCATGTAATTTACTGTGCCTCTCAAGGACTTTTTTGATGTTGGACCAGTCTCTCATTGGTGAGGACATTAACACAGTGTCACTTGCACTGCTGAACACAAAACAAGGGTCACAAAATACTCCATCAAAATGTCTGTAATATTATAGTGTCATAGTGTTTACAGACAAAATATAGGCCAAGGCCCCTCAAGTTTTTCCACTGCCAGCTCAGCAGTTGAGGTTACTGTTGTTCTCCATACATACATATGTGTATATATCTATCTATCTATCTATCTATCTATCTATCTATCTATATATACTGTATATACTGTATATATATATATATAAATATATATATATACATATATATCTATGTGTGTGTGTATGTATGTATATATATATATATATATATAATATATATCTGGTCTGAGGGAGGAGGTTGCCCGTCTTCAGGCTGACCTGGCTAGGATTAGTGAAACCTCCATCCCCACCCAGGGATCACCAGGGCCACTGCCACTACCTCAGAGGTTGCCAAGAAAGAGGAGCAACTGGACCAAGGTGGGCTCAGGGAGGGAGAGGGTGGTGGAACAGAGGTGCATCCCTCCAGCTGTACCTCTCCACAATTCATACGCTGTTCTGGCAGCTAGTGGTTCCTCAATGGAGGCACCTGCAGTGGAGACCAAGGAAGATGCTGAGAAACTCCACAAAGAAGACCTACAAGAGGGTGGCATGGAACTCCACAGGGGAAGGAAACAACTACTGGTGGGGACTCGGTCATTGGGGGTAGAAGTGGGGAGGAAGGGAGAGGAGGTAAGGTGCCTGCCTGGTGCCATGGCTTGGAGGGACAGGAAGTGAATCCTCAGGATCATTGGAGCAGCTGCATGGGGAGGGAGCTGGATGTCATTGTCCACCTAGGGACAAATGACCTGGCTGGGAATGGGATCAGAGCAGTGCAAGAGGAGTTTGTAGAGTTGGAGAGGGGCCTTAGACAAGTAGCGCATACGGTAAAATTCTCGGAAGTGCTGCCTGTCTATGGCAAGGATGATGCTAGGGTACTCCACACCATGGAATTCAAAGAATGGTTGAAAAACTGGTGTGGAGCTCAGGGCTTTGGCTTCATTGGGGACTGGGGAGCCACTTGGAGGGACACAGGCCGATATTGGTGCGATGGTCTGAATCTGTCCGGGGGGGAACCAGGATCCTAGGTGATAGGTTTAAATGCTTCACTGGCAAGCATTTAAACTAACCGGGGAGGCACTGAAAAGGAGCAGGGGAAATCCTAGCCTTCTCCCACAAAACATGGTAATTAGTGAGGTAAACACCAAATAGAGAAGTCATTAGGGAGCAGGACAGAGGTAAATGCAAAAAAAGCAAAGGCAGTAAGGACAGAGATGAGCCTAAAAGGGGTAAGGCCATCAAGAATGGAGGGTGATGAGTACCAATGCCCGTAGTCTGTGTAACAAGCTCTCTGAACTAGTGGCCTTATTGGAAGAGGGATGCCTGGATATTGTGGCAGTCACAGAAACATGGTACACAGAGAACCATGACTGAGATGTCAACATACAAGGATACACAATCTACAGGAGGGACAGGGAGGGTAAAAGAGGAGGAGGAGTAGTTCTCTATGTAAGGGAAGAGATCAAAGCAACAGAACTAAAGAGTAAACAGGGAGCAGATGAGGCACTCGGGGGTCATCCTGGAGACAGGAAATGGCACCACAATCCACATGGGGGTTGTATATAGACCCCCATCTCAGGGGGAGGGAATGGACAAGGAAATGATAGAAGGCTTCCTTAGAATGGCAGAAAAAGGGGAGATTTTGTTAATGGGGGACCTGAATATGCCAGATATTAACTGGAGCACCTTTGTTATAGGCACATCCAAGAGCAGGGTCATTCTTGATGCCCTACAAGGGGCATGCCTCAGACAGCTAGTGTTGGAACCCACTCGAGAGGGAGCAGTCTTAGACCTGGTACTCTCAAATGAGGATGGAGAAAGGATCTTGGATTTAGAAGTGGGTAGCCATCTGGGAACAAGTGACCACCAAACAGTGTGGTGGTTCACAATAAACACAACCATAGAGTGAAGCCATACAAAAGCAGGAGTACTAGACTTTAGGAGGGCTTACTTTGGGAAAATGAGAGTGCCTCAGAAAAGCACTAGCAAACAGGCAAGAAGGAGGGATGGAGTAACAATGGGGAGTAATCAAAACAGCCATCACAGAGGCAACAAGCCTTTGTGTGAAACAAATCAGCAAAACACAATGAAGGAAAAATATGCCATGGTTCTCAAAAGAGGTGACAGGGAATGTTAAGAAGAAAAGGATAACATTCAGGAAATATAATGAAACACAGAAGGACCAGGACAGAGAACTTTATCAGTTAAAGCAGAAAGAGGCAGGGAAGGCAGTCAGCATAGCAAAAGCTCAAATTAAGGATAGCCAACTGTTTTAAGAAGGGGATAAGACCTTTTATGGGTACATTAGGGAGCAAAGAAAGACCAAGGAAGGGATATTGAGGCTTAATAAAGGGAAGGGGATGTGGGCAGAGGGTGACAGTGAAAAAGCAGGGATACTGAAAGAATATTTCTGCTCAGTATTCACAAAGGAAGAGGAGGGGGAGGTACCTAAACCAAACAAGAGAAACACTCTGGATAGGAGGTCAATACCAGTCCATTCACAGAAGAAAGGGTTCTGAAAGAACTAGTAAAACTGAAGGTGGACAAAGCAATGGGGCCTGTTGGAATTCACCCAAGAATTCTAAAAGAACTAAGGGTAGAACTAGTGACACCACTGACTATTCTCTTTAACAAATCATGGAAGGATGGGGTGATACCTGAGGGCTGGAGGAGGGCAGATGTGATTCCTCTTCACAAAAGTGGAAGCAGGGCAGAGGCAGGAAACTACAGACCAGTTAGTTTGACCTCAGTGGTAGGGAAAATGATGGAATCACTTGTGAAGGAAAGAACTGTTGAGTACCTAGAGGCCAGTGGGGCACAGGACCCAAGGCAGCATGGATTCACAGCGGGAAGGTCGTGTCAGATGAATCTAATAGATTTCTTTGACTGGGTGACCAAAGTAGTAGACCAGGGAGGGGCTATGGACATGGCCTACCTAGATTTTAGCAAGGCATTTGATACAGTCCCACACAAAAAGATTAATATACAAGTTAGCCAGCCTTAGAGTGGGTCCCAAGGTGGTAGCCTGGATAAAAAATTGGCTGGAAAACAGGATGCAAAGGGTAATAGTAAACGACAAGGTAATACACCTGGGAAACAAAAACCCAGGGGAAGAGTACCCAGTGGTGGGTGAGATACTGACAACAACAAAAATGGAAAGGCACCTGGGGGTAATTATATCAGATGACCTAAAGGTGGGCAAGCAATGTGAGAAGGCAGTAAGGAGGGCAAGGGGGATACTGGGATGCATAGGGGAGAGGCATCAACAGTAGAAAACAGGAAGTTGTTATCCATCTGTACAGACAGTTGTTGGGACCCCATCTGGAGCATTGTGTGCAGTTCTGGAGACCCCATCTCCGCAAAGACATAAACAGAGTGGAGGCTGTCCAGAGGAGGGTAACCAAAATGGTGCATGGTCTGCACCAGAAGACATACAAAGAAAGACTAAAGGAGCTTAATATGTATACCCTTGAGGAAAGAAGGGAGAGGGGGGGACATGATAGAAACTTTCAAGTACCTCAAGGGACTCAAAAAGTCCAAGAAGGTAGTATCGTTCAGAAAAAGAGATGTGCAAGAACAAGGGGGCACGATTTGAAGATAGAAGGGTGACGGCTCAGAGGTAATGTGAGGAAGTATTTTTCCACAGAGAGGGTTGTGGATGCATGGAACAGCCTTCCTGAGGAGGTCATGGAGTCAAGAACAGATGGGGGAATTCAAGAATGCATGGGACAGACATAAGGCAGTTCTGGGGGGGTAGGAGGAAGTAGGCTGCTGTTGGTTAACTAGGATCTGCAGCTTATCCATAAAATAGGAAAATGGGCGGACTAGGTGGGCCAGGTGGTCCTTATCTGTTGTCAAATTCTATGTTTCTATGTTTCTATATGTATCTGTATGTGTGTGTATGTGTATATATATATATATATATATATATATTTATATGTATTCTAACCTACCTGTACTATATACTATGTACCTGTACTATATACTATGTATTGTATAATCTCATCTCATTTTATGTATGTATTCTCCCGGGTCATGTCTGAAAATAGTCAACTTTGGCTAGCGCACCTAACCCGGTTAACAAAAACTAATATATATATATATATAGTTATAAAATGGGTAAGAAAAAAATAATCATCTGGTTGGGTGAAACACATCAGATGACCTTGCGTATATCAGAGCGCACTCGCACACCTGCACTTTCACCCCCGTCCAAATTAATTTTACCATTTTATAAGATAGATATAACCCACTCTAGGGTGTGCGGTCACGCTCTGATATATGCACATCTTGGGTGGTTGACGCACTTGGCCTGTGGCACCGAGGCATGCGTATATCAGACCGTGACAACACACACTAGAGTGGGTTATCTATTACATAAGTATATGTATGTATACAGTGTATATACTGTATATATATATATATATATATATATATATATGTGTGTGTGTGTGTGTGTGTATATATATATATATATATATAAATTTTAAAAGATGTGAAGGAGTTACTATCTACCATCTCACTCGGTAATCCATTCCAAGATTCTGCCACCCTTTGGTTGAACCAGTGCCCTCTTTTTCCCTGTCCTGTATAACTCCCATTTAGCTGGTATGTGTGTCCTTTTGAGATTGTATCACATTCCTTCTTTTGAATGCACAAACATTCAGATACGTTTCTATCTCTAATTGCCTTATATACAAGGATCATGACCCCCTCTTATTCTCCTTCTCTCCAATAAAAATAACTTCAGTTATTTCAATCTGTTCACATAATCCATCCCTCTGATGTTGTAAATTGTCCTGGTTGCCCTCCACTGGACCACCTCTGATCTATTCACATCTTCCTGTCTATACAGATACCAGAACTGCACATTGTACTTCAAGTGGGACTTACCAAAGATGTAAACAGTGGTACTATCACTTTCCTATCCCTACTCACAAAGTTCCTTCTCATACAGGACAGTAGTCTAATTCCCTGTTTAATAAAACTATCACACTGAGCATCATTATTTAAATTATTAGAAACCAGTACCCTGAGATCCCTTTCATGCTCTCTTTTCCTCAGATATTTTCCATTTAACTCCTATTTAGCCAGTTTGTTTATTTCTCCAAATTGCATAACTATGCATTTATCCAGGTTAACTAGCGTGTTTCCCTTATGTGCCCAGTTACTATTTTTTTTTTAATATATAGATTTTTATCTGATTTTTAACCCCCGTTTTCACCCATCCCCATGCCCCAGGCATGCGTGCATGTGGAGGCACCTGCACACCATGCCTTGAGGCATATTTCCGCTACTTGCCACCCCCTTCCCCCATGCTGCCCATCGGACCTCCACCCAATGGGAGCAGAACTATGGGGGGGCATGACAGCCTTCCTGGGAGAAGAGAGCTGTCTTTTGGCTGCTCAATCCTGCTCCCTGTCCCTCCCCATGCTGGCTCTTTGATGACCTGAGGTCATTACTGAACTGCGTCGGCTATGTGCCCAGTTACTTAAGGAATCTAATTCCCTTTGTTATTTTCCTATTCCTTCCCAAGTGTTTACCTCACAAATTGTTCTGATATCATTGGTGAATTTGGCCATCCATCCACTCTCAGTACGCTGCATATCCCCCACATAAACATTAAACAGTGTAGGACCTAACACCGACCTCTGCAGTACCCCACTGGTCACCTCTCCCCAGTTCAAAACGTATCCATTTACCCTAACCCTCTGTCTCCTTCCAAGTAGACAACTGGCTGTCCCTCTTACTATACTGTTGTCCACTCCTGTTTCCTTTAGTTTATTGATTAGCTCCATGTGTAGTACAGTGTCAAATGCCTTACTAAAATCCACGAACACCTCATCCATGAGAATATCTCTATTTAGTGTCTTACTTATAGGTTCAAAATATTTAATCTGGTTTATAAGCCATGATCTCCCAGTCCTAAAACTACATTGAGTTCTAGCCATTCTGTTGTTCTCTATCAAATATGTTTCTATTTGTTCTCTTAGAATTTTCTCCTGTATATTTTTAACCACTGATGTAAGACTGACTGGCCTACAGTTATTTTTAGTTATTTATTGAATAATCGGAATTACAACCTTTGAGCTAAAAGCTCTTTTACAAAGGATCCTTGTCGTATAAGGGGAGGGGAAAATACATAAGTAAGGGAGACAATAGCAGCTAAATAGGCTTTGTCAATAACATGTAGCATAGGATAACAAAGGCAGAAGCATCACATAATCCAAGGCATGGGTACAGTACATAGGAATACAGTTCACACAGCTGCCTAGTTACGTAAAAGTGCAGTAAGTACAAATATGTACTAGTTAGAGTGATCAGAAGTAGGGGTTATACAGCAGTATCAATACCTAGGGAGTACTAAAGGTAGCATTATCCAGGAGGGTAAGTGCAGCACTAGTAGACAAACAGGATAAGGGGGAAAAATCAAGATTAGGTGACAAAAGTGGAGTCAGATAAGGTGACAGAGGTGGAATAAGGGTAGGCTGATCAAGGGAGGGTGGGATGAGTAGGGGGAAGGTAACTGTTAGGTAGTTGAGGGTTCATCAAGGGGGGTGTAAGGCACAGGGGGTACCAGGTAGGTAGGCTTGCGGGGGCAGGTGAACAGCAGGGAACTTCAATACCATTAGGAGAGTACAAGAGGAACCTGGGCAAGGCCCAAGGAACAGGAGGCTGGTGACAGCTGAGTTAAGAGTGGCAATAGCAGAGTATAGGAGGGGGGATGGGTACAGAGTAGCCTAAAGGTTGGCTGGCAGTATAGCCTAGAGGTTAGAGTAACGAGCTGTGAATGAGCTTGCTACATCCAACAGACCGGGGTTTGATTCCCACGACCTCCACTTGCATACTGTGTGACTCTGAGCAAGTCACTTAACCACCCCAGTACTTCCAGGTTACACCTGAAAACAGGCACTTGTTTATTGATTTTATCTATTTATTTATTTAAGAGTTTAACCAGGAAAGCATGCTGAGCAAACATCCGCTCGATTCCAGATGCGACCTGGGGGACGAATCCCAACATAGATAATACAATACATTGTAACAAATAAAATGAGAAGACGTGCAAATGCTTTTATACATAGAAGCACAGTAATACAATTCATGCAGGGCTGCACTTGAGATACCCATATTAGGCTGAAGAGAATAGAGTGTTCGGGGCGGGGCGGCTAAGAGACTGGATGGCTAGGCATACACATTACACGGCTTTGGGGTAAATGCCGCTGTTGAAATACAGGCTAGAAACACATACAGCTGGTGGTGAAGTGGGTGCTGAGGAGGTGATTAAGGTGCTGGGAGCTTGTGGTGTGTCTGATTGTAGCGGGCAACGCATTCCACAGTTTGGGTATGTGGCATTGGAAGGCAGATTGACTTTTAGATGAGCCCATGAAAGGGACACGGAGGAGCCTGGAGTCCGTAATTCTGAGTGAGTAGGTTGGTATGGGCTGTGCTGAGAGAGTAGATGCGAGGTATG
The DNA here is from genome assembly GCA_016271365.2 of Neoceratodus forsteri. Taxonomy (NCBI): domain Eukaryota; kingdom Metazoa; phylum Chordata; order Ceratodontiformes; family Ceratodontidae; genus Neoceratodus; species Neoceratodus forsteri. Next base: position 1,203,057,697 of record CM057449.1, read on the forward strand.
GGGGAAGGGACTGAGACCAGAATTTGGCGGCAGTCCTTACAGAGTGAATCTGTCTGCGTGCCTGGAGAGAGGGCAGGGCTAGGGAGTTGTAAAGGTCGCAGTGGTGAGTCAATTTTGGACAGTCCAGAATGAATTGGCAGAAGGAGTGGAAGAATGTATCCAAGCTGGCTAGGAAGGAGGGGGAGCAGCACCATAGACTACATCACCATAGTCAAATAATGGGAGAATCATCTTGAGTACAATTTCCTTCCGTGTCGGTGTGGGGATACTACCCGTGTTGCGGTATAAGGCGCCAAGTTTAGGGAGCAGTTTCTTGTGGATGGAGTCAATGTGTGTGGAGAAATCAAGGTGCTGGTCAAGTCAGACACCTAGGTATCTGAAAGAGGTGCAGACGTTCAAGGGGGAACCATCCAAGGATTGGAATGAGGGGCAAGCAGCTAGGCGGGAGAATCTTGCCTGTGACCGGAATGTTAACGAGTCAGTTTTCTTTGAGTTTAGGCATAGCTGGTTGGAGCAGAACCAGTGCTGGACTGCGTTGAAATCTTTCTGGAGTACGTCAGCCGTTTCCCCGGGGGAGGGGCCTGCAGCATACAGAACTGTGTCACTGCATACATGTGGATGGATGAATTTTGGCAGACTGATGGGAGATCGCTTAGGAATATGGAGAAGAGTACCGGTCCCAGGACTGAACCTTGCGGGACTCTGGCAGTGACTGGCTGAGGACTAGAGCAATGGGTGCCGATTTTTACCGATTGACATCTACCTACCAGGTAGGCATGAAATCAGCTGGAGGCCGAGTCAGACAGACCGACAGTTTTTAGCTTGGATAGAAGCAATGTGTGGGAGACGGTGTTGAAGGCTTTGGCTAAGTCGATAAAAATGGCTGAGGTGTCGAGCCCTTTGTCCATGCCAGTGAGTATGTCATATGTGAGCCTTAGCAGGGAGGTGATAGTAGAGTGTGATTTGCAAAAGCCTGATTGATAAGGGGTGAAGATGGACGATTTGTCTAGATAGGAGGTGAGTTGGGCAAGCACTAGATGTTCCTGCAGTTTGGCCAGGATAGGTAGGAGAGAGAGATCGGGTGGTAGCTACCCAGCGATGAGGGGTCTCCACCTTTGTGGAGGGGGATGACAGTTGCTTGCTTCCATTCGGCTGGTATTATGGCAAGTGATGAAGGAGAGTGGACTTGTGCGTAGTGAGCATTACCTGGTTACTAAAAGAATAATAAAAAAAAAAGATAGAGTTCTTAAGCTCAGACTTGAAGGGATTGAGGCAAGTCAGGCTTGTAGTGGTATGTGTGAGCCCTTACGGAAAAGGCTCACCTCCCGAGGGCAGTCCTTCTGAATGGAACTACTAGTGCTTGCTTAGTGACACTTCTTGCTGCATGTTCAGCTGGGGCAGGATGGAATAGGGCTTGTAGGGAGGGAGGTGCTAGTCCTAGTAGGACCGTCTTTCCCAGAAGGCAGGTATGGAGCTTAATTTGATTCAGTAGCGGAAGCCATTTAGTTCTAATGTATAGGTCGCATGTATGTGTTAGGCGATCGGCACCTAACACAAATTCACAGGCTTTATTGAGAGTAATGTGTACTCTGAGCAGGCTTGTATCAGAGGCTGCACTATATTACCCAACTCCAGGATGGGTAGGATTGTTCCTCTAACTGCCTGGACCCTAGCCTCGGGAGTGAGGCAGAACCAAAGCTTGTATAGTGCCCCTAGTTTCCTGTTGATGGCAGTGGTAATATTGCGTATGTGTTTGTTGAATGACAGGGACTCATCTATTGTGACTCCAAGATACCATAATGAAGACACCTGCTCCAAGGTGGGGCGAGAGTTGCAGGTAATTGAGATGGGAGCGGTAGATCTCCTCTTTTGTCATCCGGAAAAGAGCATAGACTTGTTTTTTTAGCTATTAAGCACCAGCATGTTGTCTTTGAACCAGTCCGGTAGGAAGTTAAGTTGTACAAGCAATCCTTATTGAAAGCTTCTTGACAGGAGTTTCGAGAGAATACTACCATGTCGTCTGCAAATAGCAGGATCAAGAGCGGGCCCAGAATAGATCCCTGGGTGACCCCTACTGTGACCGCGCAGGTGTTGGAGATGGCGCCATTGATTTTTACTTTCTGAGACCACCCAAACAGATAGTTGGAGAACCACCTGACCATGGTGATGGACAGTCCTAGGCCACTTAACCTGTGGAGCAGCAGTTGGTGGTCCACAAAGTCGAAAGCCTTGGTTAGGTCTATAAAGATTGCCCTGGCCAGCTGGCCCTAGTCAGTGCCTTGTACATGCAGCCAGTGAAGTCAATTAGTGCTATGCAGCTTTTGGAAGCTGTGCTGTTCGGGGGAGAGGTCATATTTATGCAGATGATCCATGAGTTGATTGGCTATGATTCTTTCCAGTGCTTTAGAGTGGTGATAAAATTGAGATGGTTGGTCTGTAATTCAATACTAGTGACCGGTAGCGCTCTTTGTGCACAGGTGTGACCAGAGCGGATTTCCAGATGGAAGGGAAAGCGGACAAGCGGCGTAACAAGTTGAACAGCTTGGTGATAGGTCTATCGACCTCGGGTAGGGCAATGGTGATCAGTTTCATGTCAATACCATCGCCTCCCAATCTTGTTTTGTCAAGGACTCTTGCAAGGTATTTTCTTGTTTCCTTGATGGTTGCCCATCTGAAGTAAAAGGTTGAGCAGGTCCTAGAGGAGGGCGAGTGGTCAGTGGCTCGTATTCCTTCAGGGTATGTAGCTGGTTTAGGAGGGAGAACAGCGCTATAATCCATGAATGCCTTGTTAAAAATATTGGCCATAGTGTCATCATCTAGTATTACTTCATCATTGTGGTGAAGCATGATGGGGGGGGAGGATCTGTCACTGGTTCTGATGAGGTTTTTAATAGAGGCCCAGAATTTCTTCCCATCACCCCAGCACTGAGACTGATGGTCTTCGTGGTACATAGCCTTGGCCTGTCGGATTGCCCATGTGCACCTGTTTCGGGCTGTCTTGTACTTCTGGACATCTGTAGCAGTCCCTGTTGCCCTAGCCTGATGCCAGAGTAGATCTCATTGCTGCATCAAACCTAGAAGTTGAGGGGTGACCCAGTCCATGCTGCAACCTTTAATCATTTTCTTACAATATGGGGCGAACTTATCCACTGTCACATTGAAGTGACTGAGGAAGAGCTGCAGGGCTGTGTCAACAGAGGGGCATGAGTCAACGATGCTCCAGTCTATCTCTGAGGTGTTTCCTAAAGTCGACAATTGAGCTATTTTTAATAACTGTATTCCTCACCATTCTTGGGGAAATCTTGGCCTGTTTAGTTGGCCACCCATGTTGGCTAAGTGAGTGGTCACTGAGGATGTCCGGGAGTACCGTGACATCCTTTAGTCGCTCTGGGTGCGTTGTCAGTAGCCAGTCAATCAGTGTGCTTGTGCCTGTAAGGTAGTTTGTATGGGTGCTGTTCTTGACCATCTGCATTAGGTAGAGTCCCGATACCAAGTCTCTGTGTGTGGCGCCGGAGCTGGCAAGTCAGTTAGAGTTAAAATCACCTAGAACGATAGTTTCCTTGTTCTGGCTTGCCTGGGTGTATAAGTTAGCAAAGGCTTCCAGCCCTGCTTGTTGCCATCCTGGTGGGATGTAAACTGCCATAACAATCAAGCCTTTATACCCCTTGCCTATCAGGACTTTTTTTGCTAGGCATGCACAGTCATTACTGGTGGCTGACAGTTAGACTCTATGGCATTGCAGGTGGTTGTGGGTATAGATTAAACATCCACCACCTCTTTTCCCTGAATGGTCCAGTCTGTGCAAGTTGTAGCCGGGCATAGAGACTGCTGAGTTAGATGTATGTTTAGTGAGCCAGGTCTCAGTCAGTGCAATGATGTCTGGCTAGGTATATGCCACCCAAGCCTCAAACTGTGTCAGCTTGGCTAGGAGGCTTGCAATGTTCATAGCCACAATCCTCAGTTGCCCATTCAGCGCTGGGGTCTGGGCATGGGTTGTCTGAGGGCCTGGGTTAGGGTGGATGTTTTCTGACATCAGCAGTAGGATAAGAATGAATTTCCTACATATTTTTGGGAAGTGGTGTTTTAGTTTTGACCTTCGTAGATTCTGGGAGTTGCAATTAGTAGCTGGGGTTCCAAGTGCAAAGCGCAGGCCAGAAAAGAGCCATAAAGTCAGAAAAGAGATCCCTGTAATAGTAGGGGACCAAGAGGTTAGTCGCATAGGGCAAGCAGGAGGGGGTGCTCTACAGCAGGTTTCCCACTGTGCTGGTTTACCACATTATATTACAGGAAAGACAAGGCGGTGGGTGGTGGATGTTGAGGCAGTTTGTTTTTGTGCCAGGATCGACACCAGGAGAAGGAACAATTGTATAGGGATACCTCTTGGCACGAGGTGTAAGCTCACTTTGGCATTTATTTTTAATGAGTAATGTGAAGGAGCCTTCCTATATGCCCCTATCAGTCTTGATAGCCTAGCAGTGACACAGATTAAGTGAAGTAAAGTGAAGGAGTCTTTCCTGTACACTCCTTTCACTCTTGATCTTCTAGCTGCAGTTTACACTGAGTAATGTGAAGGAGCCTTCCTAAACACTCCCTTCGCTCCTGAACTCCTAGTAGTTTACATTGAGAAAGGGCAGAGTTTCCTATTTCTTTTCTTGTGAAGGAGCCTTCCTGAACTCTCCTTTCACTCTTGAACTCCTAGTAGTTTACATTAAGAAAGGGCATAGTAGTCAACTGATAGGAGGAGGGCACTAAAAAAAATGTGGGCTGTCACTTTAATGGGTGGTCTGTCACTGTGAAATCAGAAGACAAGAGGAAGGGGGCAGTACCAGGAGGAAGAAAGATTATTTAATAGAGGACGGGGCCAGGGTGGGCGGACGGTGCTGGGGTGGGCAGGCGTAGAGAAAATTTAGAGCTACAGTAATAATCCAAGTTTCAGACAAGCCCTAGTTTAAAATCAGCACGTGGAGAAAGCAGAACATTAAGCATCCAATGAGGAGCTGCTTCTCAGCCTTCTGCTTCAATCAAATTAGTGGCTTTCAAGCCGAGCACCTGCAGAGGATCCTGGCCATACCTGAGTTCGGGGCTGTTGGGTGGGTGTCCAGAGGGGGGCACACAGCTGCCTGAAGACAGAGCCAGTGCATTGAGCTGCGGGGCACCTAATCAGAGCGACATTGCAGAGTCCTGGAGAGGAAGGGGAGAGAGTGAAAGGTCAGTGTAAAGGCTCAGAACACAGAACCAGGCAGAAATGGTGGGAGTACCTAGCGGAAAGACAATAGTTATGGGCAGGAGTATGAGAAGTGAGAGTGAATGGAAGGCAGGAGACAAAAGATCAGCTGGGTGCCATCTGTAAATAGGCGCCAAGGACAGACAAAGAAAAAGTGAGAGGGTTTTCAGCTAGGGGGGGCTGAGGGCAGGATCAGAGGGACAGGCGTTCAGGAACCAGAGAGACAACAGAATGCCTTGGTGGGGGGGAGCGAGGGAGAGTAAAGGCAGAGTGAGCAGGCTAATTACCAAAGGCCTCGAGGGGGGACGCCCAGGAGAGTAAGGCAGAGTGAGCTGTCAAATAGGGCAGACGCGGGTCTGAAAAAATAAAATAAAATAAAAAAGCCTCAGGAGTGAGGGCAGAAGCTGGTTTGAAGAAGAACAAAAGCCTTGGGCGAGGGAGCATAGGGAGAGCAGTCAGAAATTTTGTAGAAGCTGAGATTCAGGTTTGAAAAAGAGCAAAAGCCTCAGGCAAGGGAGTGTAGTGGGAGAGCAATCAGAAATTTGGTAGAAGCTGAGAAGCAGTAGTTTAAATTAAAATGAATGCAGTACCTTACAGGCTAACCTGCTGTAGCTTAAATTAGATTGGATGTACTACCTTACAGGTTAGCCCGGAATGCTGAGTTGGCTTACGCTGTCTGTTACTAAAACAGAACGTTCCAGTAAAGAGTTAATTAGGCAGCACTTAGTCCTAGCTGGGCTGGTATTATCTAATTATACAATGGCAAGAAAGAATCTTGGACTGTGATTGGTCAGTTTGGGGCTGGACACGTGGCGTTATCCCACCATAACGCCATGGATCTAGTCTCAGCACTGTGAACCAATATAGATGAGCTCTAGGAGCTGCATATCTTTTTTTGCATCTCTTCTTAAAGATCATGTGCAACAAATGAGTGGTTTCCGTGTCACAAGTATATACGTTGCTTCCTTACCTGTTGAATGTGTGTGCTGTGTGCTCCATTTGCACCACTTTTGTGTGTTTTTCTTGTAAAATAAACTTTTATATCTGAGTATCATGCTCTTGACGATCATTCCATTTTTATCCTCGGAGCTCCATTTTGGCAGCAGACGTCCTGCGTAATGACATAATTAGGTGGGGACCTGCAGACAGAGACCCCCAGTGAGAAGCCGACTACCGTCATTCCCGTGAGACTGTCAACACAGAGAGCACCAATTATTATTGTGGCTGTATTTTCTGTTCCAGCTAAAATTAAAATGATGTTCTCTGATGAGGAGAGTGAAAAGTCAGCTCTGTCTTGTGCTGTTGTTTCTCCCGCAAGTATTGAGCCTTATTTATTCCAGCCACTTGCCTCTGCATTGTCAGCTTCTGCCAGCAATCAGCCTGACAGCTCTGCAGATGACGAGAGCAATGGAGAAGGCTCTATGGAGGTTTCAGACTGGTAAGGCATCATGTGTCCTCACAGATAATGATAATTTATTTTGTATATGGTCCGCTACATGTTTGCTTTATTCAGCCTGATATGTGACCCCCCCATGTCCACTCGCACAGTCAAAGTGGCTTGAAGATAGTGTCCAGGGTAGTTATTTGCCTTCCACCCAATGATTTGTGGGTGCCACTGTAAGCAAATCATATTTCTTATGCCCTGCACATTGTTTTAGCGCATTATCACTTTCTCGTTTTCTACTGCCATCTGCAACCCTGCAATGATACCTTTGCAAAGTTTGTCACCTGTAGCAGTGAATGTGTTTCACTACTGCATTTAGAGGGCTCTAACTGTGTCCATATACAGTAAGCAGTAACGTTAAACGTATGATGTGTTATGGCTTATGTGTATTGTCTTATGTGTTACAAGCAGTATCCATCATCTTGTTGTTTTACATGTAGTAGCCATAGTTGTGTTGTATTAAAAGAGATGAATAGTAACACTGTTATGCAGTGATGTTATTTTGTGGGTGATCAAGTGGTACTTAGGGGAAACAGCACATTGGCACAGTAAGCTAAATATTGTTTGTAAATGAGACATGGGATAACAGGATCACACAGTATGCACCAAGGCGGCTGTGGGATTCAAACACAGATCTCCAGGTCTGCACCTCACAGCCTCATCCCACTGTTCTATGCTGCTTCCTATGAGCGGTTAAGGTATATTACTGTATACGTATGACAGCAGCCACAGAGTGTTGCACGCTTATCTCCAATGATTTCATCTGTCAGAAATTGTGGTAGCTGGTGTCTGTATGGCTATATGGCTGTCCCACTCACATGATATCATGGTACTCAATGTCCTTCTTCATTACCGGTGTGAATAATGTGGCTTGTAATCATGTCACCCATATTGTCTTTATGTTGCCACTTCACAGTTATGTACATTTCATTGTATTTTAGTGTCTTCATATTTTTTTCCATTTCTCAATACTGTTTGTCTGTACATGAAACTATCAAGATGCCTGAGTCATCCCCTGCCTGTCCATTTCTGTATTCACGATGGTTGCTATGGTGTGGTCCCGGTCGTGCTTAGTTACTGGGTGGCACACCATATGCTACGTTGGTGACCCTGTTTCTGATATGTGAATTGTCCACCTGAGTTTGACAGAGGGAGGAGAAGATTGAGAGTCTGGATGACTGCTGTCTTCTAATGTGGTGGGTATAGGGTGCAGTGTATATTCTTGCACGGTTGCAAGCCCTGGCTGAGTATGTGGGTTAGTAGTTGGTGTCTGTGGGACAGCAATGCGGTGATGCCATTGCATGCTGCACCACTGGGCATACAAAGCCAAAATACATGATCTCCGTCGATAGGTTAAGATGTTCCCAGTGTCAGTGGCCTCACATTCACTGCTGGGTTTTCTGGAAGCTCCCTCCGGTTCCTCTGCATGTGCTGTCATGCAAGCCACCATTATATATATAACAGTGGTTTCAGGAGTTTAGTTCCTTTCTCGTGGTTCTGATATCAGGGGAAAATGTTGAAAATGTGGTGTGCAAATATTACTAATTTGCGAACTTACGATCGTGCATGCAAACTATTGCAATGTGCGTGCTAAATATTTCAGTCATTTATTGAGTATATACATTTTCAACATAGGCAGTTTTTTTCCTCTGCTCATTAACAGTGTCACTGTCATTTTCATAATCTGTCCTGAACACTGATTTCCCACAGGGATGGCACTATTCTGCGCCGGAAGTGCGAAAACACATTTTGGCCATGATGTGAAAAATGACAGCTATACTGTTGACAAGGAGGTGTTGAACAATGCCAGTGTTTAAAATGTGTCATGAAAATATTGCAAATTCTCGAAGTTACGAGTGTGCATAGCAACTGCGCAATGCACGCTTGTAAAACAGTAATTTTTTGGATTTTTTTCACAAAATTTGCAACATACGCTTTTTGATAGCCCACCTGATAAACACTGGCAATGTCATTTTGTTAATCGGTCCCGAAAGGTGATTCCGCGCAGTGACTGCAAACTCACCTTTTGGGGCTGAGTAACGCCATGACAGTGGCAGAATTCATGAGGAGGGGTCCCAAAAACCACATGTTGAAAATCTGTGGCATGCTGGATGAACTGGTGTCAGCAGTGGCATGCCATGGCATTGAGGAAAGCGCCTCCACAACCGGCTTCTGGAGCAAGCTGCCGCAATATGTTTCTTGTAGTGCTTTATGCATAGCTAACAGTTTTTTTTGTTGAATTAAAAGCTGACGATTACAGTGACATAGCAGAGCAGGGGTGTGCAGTACTCATCATGCAGACACACCAGGGATCAGAAGAAAATGTACCAGGGAACTGGAAGACCACATGTGTTAGCACGCACAGCCCTTCACATTATGCCTGTTGTCCCATGGGACCTGTTGGCACCTGCTTCCCTCTCCTTAACACTTCCAACCTTTCCCATAGTGTGAAGTCTCCCCTCTTCCACCCCACACCCTACCAAAGAGTCCCTGGGGACCTGTTGGTACTTTCTTACCTCCCCGGAACCCTGTCTGCCTTTTCTGAGTCTTGGTGGCACTTGCATGTCCAACCACACACTGCTTTTGTCTCCCTAACCATGTCTATCTTTCAGGGGGCCTGGTGTCTCCCATCACCCACCCCACACCCTGCCAAACTGTCTGTGGGGACCTGTTGGCACTGCCATCAAAGTAAATGATTTTGCCCCCATGGGAATGTGTCATTTGATCCGCTGTGTACTTCATCATGACTGTAACCTGATTTGACAACACAACCAAAGCCATGCCGCCACCCTCAACCCAGTCCCATTACCATCCCTGCTATCACTGTGGGTGAGGTCAGTAGGCTGAAGTGTCATAGACAGTATTACTTGGTATTACTTGGTATGAAAGAACAGAAGAAGGCCAGAGCCCATCGAGACTGTTCCCCACACTATGTGGGACATTATTTATCTATTATCCCTCAACCAAACACCTAATTTGTTTTTAAAGACAGTGGTACTCGTTGCCTCTACCAATTTTTGTGGCAAGGTGTTCCATACAATGGATGCTCTAATTGGAAAAAAGTTTCCCCTTTTGCTGGTTTTATAAGTTTTTACTTCAAGCTGTTTATTATGCAGTCTCGGAACTTATCTCCTTTTGGAGAGTGTTAGATCACATTTTTTCCATTAGATCTGGTGAATTTATTAAATTAAAAACCCATAAGCATATCACCTCTTAATCTTCTAGTTTGAAGAGAGAAGAGACCAGTAGCTTTTCATCTGTTCTGATAATCCAAGTTTGTTAATCTTGGAATCATTCTAGTTACTCTCCTTTGAACCTGTTCAAGAATTGCTATGTCTTTTTTTTGGTTTAGATTCCAGAAAGGGGAGCCATAGTCTAGATACAGTCTAATGTATGCCCTATACAATGGAATAAGGCATTGTTCAGTGCGATTAACAAAAGTGTGTTTTATTTGCCTCAAAAGTCTGTTGGTCATGTGAGCAGTTCTAACACAGTGATCATTTGATGTAAGTTTATTATTAACATATATCCCTAAATCTTTTTCACAATTTGATGAATGAAGTGGTAGTCCATTTATATAATATATCGTTTTTGGATTATTTACACTGAAATGCACTACCAAACTTTTGTCTTGATTAAACTGCATATGATTTTCATTTGCCCAAAGTGTTAATTTTTCCAAATCCTTCTTTAATGCAGAAATATTTTCTTGATTATTAACCTTGCCCCCCAATTGAGTATCATCTGCAAATTTAACCATGACGTTATTTGGCCCTATTTGTAAACCACTGATAAAGAGATTAAACAATGTTGGGCCCAAGACTGACCCCTGTGGTACACCACTTGTCACACTACCCGAATCAGACAAGATATCATTAATTCTGACTCTCTGAGAACGATTTGTCAACCAATTTAAAGTCCAGTTGACAATATCAGGTGACAAACCTAGATTGTGCATTTTAGTAATGAGTTTTCATGTGAAACTTTATCGAAGCTCTACTAAAGTCCAAAAGAATTACATCATTAGGGATACCCACATCTAGTAGATTACTTATATTATTGTAAAAGATATCAGATTGGTGGTGCAAGAATACTTGGAGTAAACCCATGCTGATTTGAATCATAAATTCCTAATTTTTTACAATCTTGATCTATTAGAGACTTCATTACTCATTCCATTAATTTACCAGCCACTGAGGTCAGGCTAATTGGATGATAATTTTGCACAGAACCTCTATTGCCTTTTTTAAATATGGGAGTAACTATTGCTGAATACCAATCATTTGGTACAATGCTTTCTTGTAAGGATTTGTTGAAGATAATTGACAAAGGTATAGAAATATTTATAGAGGTTTCGATCAGAAACCATGGATGAATACCGTCTGGGCCTGGACTAGTATTTTTTTTTAGTTTTTTGATAGCCTGTATAATGTCAGTTGGATAGAACCTATGATAATCTACGTGGTGAACTTTAAATGTACTAATAGGTGATTTTTGAGAAAAGACAGAACAAAAGTACTTATTAAAGAGATTCGAGGTTTCTGTATCAGATAGAGAAGAGCCATTGGTTATAATGGGACCAATGGTCCTTGTTACACCTTTTTTACTATTTATATAGGAGAAAAGAGATTTGTGACAGTCTTTGGTGTGAGGTAGTTTAAATTCTAGCTTATTTTTTGCCAATTTAATAGAATTTTTTAAGTTTTTCACAGATAGTCTGTATTTATGTACTACAGTAGTTTTAAATGGAACAGAACTATTCTTAAGTTTCCTAAAAAGTTTAATTTTTATTTTAATCTGATTTTTAATTGTCTTGTTGAACCAAGGGGGAATTTTTCCTTTATTATTAAATTTCCTCTTAGTTGGAATAAAGGTATTTTCAAATAATGTACAATGTTTTAAAAAGTCCCAAGCTTGTTGTGTTGTACAATTAAGAAGATTAGATTCCCAGTTTATGTTTTGTAAGTGTTCATTGATTTTAGAAAAATTTGCTTTATTATAATTTTTGGTACAGTATAACTTCCTTTGTGCAGTTTTAAACTGTTGAATTTCTAAAAGAATAGATGAATGATCAATGGTCCCAAGTGAATCCCAAATTTGTAAATTGCTAATTTGTTGCTCTATGTTAGTAAATAATAGATCCAAAATATTAGGACCTCAAGTGGGTTCAGTAACAAGTTATTGTAATCCAGTACTAACTACCACATCTATTATTCCTTTCTTGGCATAGGACTGTCCTGAGAATGAGTCCCAGTTAATATGAGGGAGGTTAAAGTCACCAAATATTACAGTATCTTGAAATTCTGAAAAATTTGTAATTTCTTTAAACGTATCAGTTGTGTAATCTGAATTTGCAGATGGAGGTCGATAGATGTTACCAATAGTTATATAGGACTGCTCCTTCAATAAGATTTTAACCCATATACTTTCCAAAGGAAAGGGAGAACACACTTCAAAAGAAGGAATATCATTTCGTATGTATATACAAACTCCACCGCCTTGCTTTTCTAATCTGTTTTTGTGATATAATTTATAACCTGGAATTTCTCTGGACCAAATTGAGGATGCATCCCATCAAGTTTCAGTTACTCCCACCACACCTATATTTAAAGTTTTACATTTGGCTTTGAGTTCTGCTAATTTGAGTTGGTTTAAAGATCTTGCATTCAAAGCTAGGAATTTACATTTAGTTGTAATAATATTTTGGTAAGTATTCAGAGACTTGGGAATAGACCCATTCTCCCCCATTGTTTTTAGTTTAAACAATGATTTATGATTTTAGTGATACTTTTCCCCATAAGTGTACTACCCCTACGACTGAGATGTAAACTGTCCCACCAAAACAAGGAAGAACGATCTGAAAATGATTCCCAGTGGGTAATACAGGGTATATCCTGCTTAAAACACCACTTTCCCAGCCATTCATTTAAGGCTTTGATTTTCTGCATCATGGTAGATGTTGCTCTCGGGACAGGTATAATTTCAGATATACATACACAGCATCCCTATCAAGTAACAGTGTTCCAGCCACAACATTGACAGGAACATAGTTTAAATCAACATTACTTGCTGTACATTCAAACATCCTGTGCATCAGACATCCTCACCCACAATCATTACATGTGACCTTGACACAGTCAATACTGAGCTGTTATCCCATGTGTTTACATTGTGTCATGGTACACCATAGAATGTGGTTTCAGAACAAAGTCTCTCATCGTCATTGTACTATGACCAGTGAGTAGCATGTTGTATATCATAGACACATGAATGTACTGTCATATACTACTTTCAGCATGTAAAAACTTTTATTATTACAGGTAATAGCAAGTCCGAACCATATCATGTGGATACATTAATGTCATCTTTGTATGCTCTACAGGTACATCTTTGAAATTCTTGATGACCACGAATACAAGAGTATTGACTGAAGAACTCAACTTAACATTTTCATCAATGTCTGTTTGTTACTGCCATTTGTCACACTGTTCTTCTAACTGTAACCCTGGTATATCAATACTGTGTCAGTTATACACAGTCAGAGTTTAGACATTTCAGTACTGATTTTTTTTGTGCTTCAATAAACACACATTATGTATTATATATTTTTTGCGTACTGTCTTTCATTACATATTGTTATTAGATGCAGTTCTTACATACAGGATAATGAACGGGCAACGGTGAACAACAACAATGTTGTTCACTTGGTAATGTTATTACAACCATGTAAACCTCGAGGTGAAGCCATTCAACCTCGAAGTGAACAAAAAAAATCAGTCATCTATATGTTAAACAATACTGAAACCACAGTCCTTTGCGTGCCAGCTATGCAGTAGTATGGCGCATGTAGCAGTATGTTTGCCATTAAAGTCAATGTTTTTCAAGTAATGGCACAGTAATTCATACAAGTCCATCAAAACAATAATTGTTAAAAGGTCAAAATGCCCACAGAAAACTCTTAGCACACTGTTCAGAAAATTCGACACTGCATTTTCTTGAAAGCAGTGCATGGTACATGTTGGGTGCTACATGTCAGACAAGTACATTTGATTGTTTCCAGTGACAGACTCGAATGTTTCTTAGTATTCCGGTTCCACATGACGTTCCTGTTAGAGACAATGAAATAAAAGACAAAGGTATAATTGTTTGTATGATGGATAAGAACAATTATAAAATGGAAATAAAAAATCTAGAAATCTCACTGGCCAAGAGACATCAGCTGACCGTGCATTAAGTTTCTTTATAAAACGGGCAAATGATTTCAAGCAATCTGATTGGTTTTCAGCCGTGCATTAGATAGAGAATAATGTATGGACAATCATACACAACAAGGTTTTGTTTCCATCAAGGGGTTGAGATGACAGCATATGAACCTCAAGAGCGAAGCTCGAAAGGTCCATGCTGTGATCTCAACCCCGAGATAGAAACACATACTGAGGTGTGTGTAGTTGACAATATTTTATTTTTTTTAGGATATTGTTTTTTACACTATAGTGACAGACCCCCACTGAAGTGAAAACAAAAAATCTTGCCATTTCTTTGTTCTACTTAGATTCATAGATTCATAGAAGTGTGACAGCAGAAAAGGACCGAACCAGGTCCACCAAGTCTGCCCATTTTCCCAGCTATGTGCTTAGACCTGTGCCCCCCCTTTAACACTCCCATGTGGTTGTCCCATGCCCTTTTGAATCCCTCCACTGTTTCCTCCCCAACAACTGCTTCTGGGAGTCTGTTCCACTTTTCTACGACTCTCTCTGAGTAATAGTATTTTCTAATGTTACCCCTGAACTGTTCTCCCTCCACCTGCAGGCCATGCCCCCTCGTCCTCTGACTTCCTTTCATCTTGAAGATGCTTCCCCCTGGCACCCTGTTTATACCCTTAAGGTACTTGAAGGTCTCGATCATGTCCCCCCTCTCCCTCCTCTGCTCCAGGGAGTACATGTTCAAATCTCTCAACCTTTCTTCATAGGATGGGTAGCTTAACCCTTTTACCATTTTTGTCACTCTCCTCTGAACCCTCTCTATCCTTCCCACATCCTTCCTGAGGTATAGCCTCCAGAACTGGACTCCGTACTCCAAGTGTGGTCTAACCAAATGGGTGTACAAGGGTACTATGACCTCCCTATTCCTACTGGTGATCCCCCTTCCGATGCATCCCAGCATTCCACTCCCCCTGGCCACTGCCCTCCTGCACTGCCATTCCACCTTCAGGTCCCTGGATATAATGATGCCTAGGTCCCTTTCTTGCTCCGTCTCCTCCAGCTCTCTGCCCCCAGTACGGTATCCTGCCTTCTGATTTCTGTAGCCCAGATGCATGATTTTACATTTTTCTGCATTGAATTCAAGCTGCCACCTTTTTGACCATGCCTCAAGTCTCCCCAAATCTCTCTGCATTTGTTCCACCCCTTCCTCCGTGTCCACCCTATTGTAGATTTTGATATCATCCGCAAACATACTCACACCCCCCTCAAGGCCCTCCACAATGTCTCCTACGAATATATTGAACAGTAGGGGCCCCAGCACTGATCCTTGGGGGACCCCACTAGTGACCTTGCCTTCCCCAGATGCCACCCCATTTATTATGACCCTCTGCCTCCTTTCGCCAGCCAGTTTCCCACCCATTTGACTACCCTCTGCCCCATTCCCAGTTCTGCAATTTTACGCAGCAGCCCCCCATGAGGCACTGAGTAAAACGCCTTTCTGAAATCCAAATAAGCTAGATCTACCTCTCTGCCTTGATCTATTTCCTTGGTGACCCCGTCAAAAAACTCTATCAAATTTGTTTGACAGGATCTGCCCCTAGTAAAACCATGTTGTCTTGGATTCATCAGGCCATTTGTCTCCAGGTAGCTGGTGATCCTGCCTTTTACTAGCTTCTCCATGAGCTTGCCTACCACTGATGTCAAGCTCACGGGCCTGTAACTTCCCACTTCCTCCCTCCCTCCCCCCTTATGCAGAGGGACCACATTTGCCTGCCTCCAGTCCTCCGGCACCACCCCCGTTTTCAGGGACTGATTGAAGAGTGCAGTCAAGGTTCCCGCCATTACCTCCTTTAGTTCCCTTAACACCCTTGGGTGCACTCCATCTGGCCCCATTGCCCTGTCCACCTTCACATAGCCCAGTTCTTCCAATATTTCCTCCGTGAGAAATGGCCTCATCTCAACCCCCCTTCCCCAGCCATTTCATTACCTGCTCTGCTGCCTTCTTCTCCTTCTTCCTCCCTCTTGAACACTGAGCAAAAGTAGGTGTTTAGTAGGTCTGCCTTTTCTCTGTCTCCTTGTAGCGCCACCCCCTCTTTTGTTCTTAACTGGAGAATCCCCTGCCTAGTCTTCCTTTTATCATTTACATACAGAAAGAAAGTCTTATCCCTTTTCTGCCCCTCTGCTATTGCTCCTCTATCTGTGCCTTTGCCCTCCTTACCTCAACCCCTGCTTCTCTCTAGCTCACCTGGTATTTTACCAGTTAAGCTTCCGTCTGAGTTATCTTGAACCTCCTAAAGGCTTTCCTTTTGTCCTTACCTTTTTACTACTACCCTCGTATACCACAGAGGTTTTCTCCTCCTCTTATTTTTACTCTCTCTCTTGGCACAGATGTCAGTGGCTCCTACAATAGCTTCCTTGATCTTCCCCCACTTTGCCTCCACCTCCATCAACTCCCCAACCCCCTGCAATGCCCTCTCCACTATTTCCCCCATTCTTCTGAAGTCCATCCTCCTGAAATCCAGGACCTTTAACCTAGGATGGTGAAACTCTGCAGTGTTTCTCATTTTAAACCTGACCGTGTTGTGGTCACTTGTACCGAGATGTTCCCCAACCGATAGCTCTTCCAACCTTCCCCCATTCGTCAGGACCAGATCAAGAGTAGCTTCTGCCCTGGTTGGCTCTCTGACCAGTTGATTTAGGAGGGCCAACTGCAGGGAGTCCAATATTTCCCTGCTGCTGGTTGAAGCAGCTGAAAGGGTGTTCCAGTCTACGTCCGGTAGATTTAGGTCCCCCATCAGCACCACCACCTCCCCCCTTGCCGCCATTCTCAAGAACTTGTCAGTCATACTTCTATCTGCAGATTCGTGCTGTGCTGGGGGTCTGTACACCACCCCCATACACACTGACTGCCCCTTCCCCACTGCCAACGAGACCCAGAGTCCTTCTGCCTCTCCCCACTTACCCTGCAATTCTGATGCCCTGATACCCTCCTTTACATAGAGTGCAACCCCCCCATATCAAAATCAAATTTCCAGACTCTAGAATGCACATAATGGGTTAGAGTGTGCTTAACAAGGATTTTGAGCAGGCTGATTTTTATACATAACAAACAGTAAACGTAAGGATGGCTGCTACATCCCACATCATGACTCTGGAAAACCCACCGGTGGACAGCTGATGTAAATGGTGTTTGCCATCCGCAGTGGGTTGCCACTGTGCCACTGCTCTACAGACCCTGTGTGCTACAGCCCCCAACACCCCCACATGACCAGACACCACCAACACATGTCCGGTTCCCCCCGAATGCCCGCTGCTGCACCCCTCGTTACCCTGGATCATGATCACCCCTCCAGGCATGTCACGTATAATCATGGTGGTGTAACAGCCCCCCACCCCACAATGCGACAATGAGAGCCCAGCACACTGGCCCCCCCCACCATCGGTCACACACACTCCCAGCAGGTGAGTTGGAGACTGGCACAGCCCACCTGTTACCACTGCTCCCAGCCGTCAACTGAACTGTGCCAAGATCATGTACAGTACTAATACACGCTCCACGAATATCACCAGCTGTCATTCATGTAACATGGGGCAAGGTGTATCGAGTTCATATCCTGAATGTTTGCTGACCATTTTGCCTATCTGGGAATAAAAGGCTTTTATCCTGACACATCAATTGTGGAATTTGTATCTAACAGTAGATGGTTACGAGGTGCCGACCTATATGGACAGTTCGTGAGTACTATTTGGATTTGGTTTTGGCCCCGTCTTTGTGGCGTTTGTAGCCGCCTATGTATGCTTGTGTGGTTGTGTAGCATGGCAACATGGAACTCAACAGTACCTTGTACTACAGTAAAGGCAGCCTGGGTGAATAATACAGTGTTCTGGCAAATACAAATACCCAATATTCAGTTGAGTACACCTTACAATAGGTATGTAGTAATGGCAGTACTGTACATGGGTTACAAAAAAAAATAGATAAATGATAATTACACAACTCACCAAGCATTCAGTTTGGCACATGGCATCATGAAAACGTTGAACATCTGCTGCACAGTCCACAGTAATGAAACTTGTGAAGTCCGGTACTGTATCTGTTAATTGTGATTCCCCTACAGCAGTGTGATCAACCTCTACGGATCCCCTATCTCTGCCTTCAAATGCTGTACTAGTGGATGTTGATGCACTGCTTGATGAACTCCTGACAGTACTGATAAGCCCAAGATCTGTGAGCACCTAGTAAAGAAATACAGCAGTGATGGTGAGGCTGTGGAACACGTACTGCTTCATCCTGACAATGCAGAGTCAAAAATCAGATTTTACATATATGTTTAAAACAACATTTTATCAATCATTAAAGAAATACAGAATTAGGCAGTATACCATGGCAGGGAGTGTGTATATTGGGGCATTTAACATGTCTGGTGTGATTCAATGCCTCTGCCAAACTGCACCAATAAAGGAATAATGCATGACAGGGTGGGTGTCATGCTGGGATAAATTGCAACCTCAGGTGGTTGGGCCCGAGGCCAACAGCTGAGGGTGTCCAACACCCGAGAAGGGATGTTATCCCAACATAACAGCCACCCTGGAAGGCATTATTCCTATTATACAATGGCTCATTGTTTTATACAGAAAAAAAATAATTTTTAAGAATTTTATTTAGTGTTTTAAAATATTTTTTTACGAAAAGATGCTCAGGGTCCTCACGCATATCATCAGCAGGGATGTTATGCCAGGATAACATCCCTGCTGTGATGGCCAACTGACGAATCAGGAGCCAGGATTCTTTCTTGCCATTGTATAATGTGCCATAATCCCACCTGCAACATGACGTAAGGGGTTAATGGCAGCATTTGCACCCTATTCAGGTCAGGTGGCTGCTATGTTTTCAAGTCTGTATTCAGAGACAACCAGCAGTGAACATCTGTCAAATACCATTTCACACATAAAGCTGGCATTAGTGGTCTTTGCCATTCAGTGTAGGTTGGCACTGTGCAGTCCCTACTGTACAAGTGTGGGGCAACCATGGCTCCCACCACCACGTACCCCTAGTGTACACCACTGACCACCCCCATGTCCACACTCACCACAATAGCCAGCAACCTACCCACTTTGGGCTATCACCTGCCCCACACCCTGATCCTGCCAGGTGTCCTGCCCTCTATGCTGCCTGACCACCACCCTCCTCCAACTCCAATGACCACTTCCCACACCTCGCACCCACATCCCAGCCCAACAGGTACCATAGCACTGGGTACCGCATATGCCCAATACAACCCTGGTGGTCCAGTGGCCCACATCCCACCACCCCACAGTGCGAGAGGTCAAACTCCAACAATATCTCACCGGCGAGTGGCACATCCCTCCACTCACCACTACAGCCATCCACCGACTGAGCTGTGTCATGATCACATACGGTAGTAATACGCGCTCTACGAATCACAGCCACGCTGTCATTTATGGAGTGTGTATTACTACTATACCCAATCATGACACAGCTCACTCAGTGAATGGCCATGGTGCTGAGCAAAGGGATGTGCAAGTTGCCGACTCACCCACCAGATGTGTGTATGTTGGGTGGATTGGCACGAGTGAGAGGAGGGATGGGGTACCACTGGGCCACCAGGGTAGGTAATGGTGTTTCGTGGTGGGGGGTATTCAAGTCAGGTGTGCTTGGGGATGGGGCCCACACCTTCCGGGGATTTAGGCCGGCATGTGAGTACCAGGGCTCCCATCAGCTGACGTATCTGCCTCCTACCCACTCCTGTGACTTGCGGCATACCTGGGACCTGCGCCCTACCTTACACAGCTACCAGAAGTCACGGGACACAGAACCCTGGTTCCGCTACAATACTGAATGGGATGAAGGGGCCAGGTTGCAAGAATGGTCTAAAAATAAAACTGCAAGTGTGAATATTAATATACGGTGAACATACTTGCAAATAAAGTATTATTTCACTGGTGAAAACCTTTAATATGGTACTTTTTGAAGTACAGGATGCACATTCACTGTTGCTGTTGGTGTGGTCAGTAACAAAAAATGTAAAATGATACATAATAAAAAACACATGAGAACATTGTCATCATACACATTGTCAGAACATCCTGAGGGAAATATGGAGTTGTATGAAGGGATGCTGAGTTTGCCGCATATGGGAAGACCACTGGATGTACAGTTTCTGACGTTCAGACAGACATTTCAGTCAGTGACACATCCAGTGACACTGGGTAAGCAGGAGGACATCGTGGTGGGATGGGGGGGCATGGTCAGATGGATCAGAAACTGGATAGTGGGTCATTTACAGATGCTGCCCGCATTAGGGGATCATCCTCTATTACAGGAATTACGGGAGTCCCAAAGGTGCCAGTACTGGGCCCACTCCTGTTTAAGGCGTACATCTCAGACGATCATAATGTAACAGTGCAACAGCGCTGTCACTGACATACAAGGCTGAAACAGACATAATTCCGAATGTCAGCATTGTGCTGTCAGGGATGCCCATGAATGTCTATCGCAGTGCCAACCACACCACCACCCAGGCAGTAAATATCTCCAAGTTCTAATTGGACCTTGGGTGGGGAATGCAACACCAGGAAATGAACACACTGTGTCTTCATCGCACCAGCACGTGGAACCTTTGTAAACAAGCAGTTCCTGCTCAAAGGTGTTTGTAATCCTAGATTTCAATAAAATTCAAATGAAATAAAAATGGCGATTCATAACAGACTGGTTATTTTGCTCACTGTGCTGCTGTTCCTGGTTGTGGTGCTGACCTTGTGTCGCCACACCATCTCAGACATCTAACAGTAGCAGCAGTGGGACGAGACTCTTTGATGATGACTGGGAGGTATCAACGGTGGTTGAAGGCGATCAAGGAAAGACGACCATGCATGAGGATCTGGACACTCTGGGGTCAGGAGCATGGAAGCTAAAATCCAGGGTTTTGCAAGCGGGTGGAAAAAGCATTGCTTATGCATGCACATGCGTGGGGGTTGGGGAAGAAACTCCAGCCTTCTAGTGGGACAAGGAACATGATGTGGTGGTACTTGACAAAATGAATAACTCTCACCACTACATAGGGCCTGTTGCAAAAAGAAAAATTAAATGCGGTGATGCATAGACAGGGGAGATAAACACAAGGAGATGAGAGTCGCTCCTTCCACTATACAGTTGTCTGTGGTTTTATGTGATAAGGGACCCTCCAAATGTGTGAGTCCCCAATGGGTGACTGCACAAGGGACAGTGCCATAAGGGTGACCAGATAAAAGACCAAATGACGGTGGGATCATCCTGCTGGGTGGAGTCAGAGTGCACCAGACATCATCCTGCAGGTCACAGCCTGAGTATAACCAGGCATCATCCTGCAGGGTGGTGTCTGACTGTGTACCAGGCATCATCCTACAGGTTGGTATCTAAGTGTACTAGGCATCACCCTGCAGGGCACAGTCTGACTGTACCAGGCATCATACTGCAGGGCAGCATGGGGTATGACTGTACCTGGCATCATCCTGCTGGGTGGAGTCACAGTGCACCAGACGTCATCCTGCTGGGCAGGGTGGGGTACAAATGCAGCAGGTATCATTCTTCAGGGCAGGGCAGGGACTAAGTGTACAAGGGATCATCCTGCAGAGTAGGGTCTGAGTGTACCTGGCATCATCCTATGGGACAGCATGAGGTCCAAGTGTACCAGGCATCATCCTGCAGTGCAGGACCTGAGTTTACCAAGCATCATCCTCCAAGTTGGGGAAGTACGAGTGTACAGGGCATCATCATGAAGGGCAGGGCCTGAGTGTGCCAGGCATCATCCTGCAGAGCAGGGCCTGAGTGTAACAGGCATAATCCTGCAGGGCATGCCTCAGTGTACCACACATCATCCTGAGTGTATGAAGCATCAAAGCAGGTCTTGCATGTACCAGGCAGAGGAAACATGAAATGCAGTACCAATATCCACAGCATCTGAACAATAACAGAAAACAATGTACACCCACCTGTATCCGTTTTCTCTTTTCAGATGCAGTGCTGCAGCAACTTGGCTTGTTGTTGAGTGTGAAGACTGTAGGACAAGCATCAGGTTTCAGTCTCCTCTGCCCGGGCTTGAAACCAGTGACATCTAACAGGACTTGAGATATGGCAAACTGTTCTTCTTTGAAATGATCTGCACATATCAAAGTATGGTCGTTCAGTTCCCATCCATCACGCTTTACTGCAATTGTCCACTGCTTTCTACATTTTTTATCTTTAGGGAAGCGATAAAAGCTTCATGTATAACCCTTCTCATTGGTGCAACCCACTGCACAACAGTGCTTCATTGTCAAATAAAAACAGGGTACGGGTCTAGTACATATATAGGCTTGTTATCAGAAAGGATGAATTATTGACAGTACTTATACTAGCAACAGGTAGTAGACACACAGACACACAAAAAAAGGCAAACAAGGAATAAGGAATATAGAATTTTTATTGAAAGTCAACAATTACAATACTGAAGAAACAGGTAATATGCTACAGCTGTCAGGAACTGATATGAATTGATAAGAAACACACAATGGAAAAATGCTAAAAGGATGCCCTGACTACATTCAAAACAAGTACATCACTGTAGTAACACACATGCACAATGTCAACCACAATAACAAACTGGGAATGTCACAATGTCACTATACCAACAAATTGCTGTGACACACATAAACAAAAAATAATAGGAATTTGAACAATGAATGCAAAACACATATGTGAAAATGTGTCAGCACTATAGAAATGCATAACTTGCAATTATATTGTCTAGCTCTGTACACAGAATCTCACCATCCAAAAATATATACCTGAAAACTGTCTGCAATGTGAAAATTTCCACAAATTAGCACAGTCAGAAGGACAAATACTGTATTAATAAGAATCCAGACAGTATGATGCCACTGTTCCCTCAGATACCTAAAATACTACAAGTTCTATAGATAGTGCATCCAAACTACATCTAATACTGCACTTCACTATGTTGTGATGTATTTACTGAAGTCAGGATAGAGACATACAGGGGCGAATAATATCACAGTCCAGAATAACTACAGCTGCTTACGGGCGCTTTATATGTTCCCCTCGAGGCAAGGTATCACACATGCAGTCACCACAGTTAAAACATAGTGAAAAATGCCCTTGAAGTGTTTGTCACATATACTAAGACAAAGAATTATGCACAATACACACTCCCAGATGAACCATTGATGCACAATTCATAAAGTAGCTCCACAGACGCACAGTCACCAATCGGGATTACCACAGCATCTCAACATACTGAAAAAGAAATTATTACCAGAATGCAGACAGTGATGCCGAAAATGATTATAACTACACACAACTGCAATCAGATATCTGATAAGGAGATGTGGGGTGGGGTTGACAGCTGTCAGTTATGTGGAGAACAGCAGCTAGAACAACAAATAGTGAACCGCAGTAAACAAGAAACATGCACGGACAATAGGGGATCGTGATCGGTAAAAGTAAAAAAAACACTGGACAACAGTTTTAAATACTGATGACACACGGAGACAATACACACACTCGAAGATGTGCCACATTTGCTCCTGACAGTGGGAACACATAGCGGGAATCTCAGTCTAGCTGTCAGTGTTGAAGCTCACCCACCCAACAGGCCATATCAGCCAAAGACGCATCTAGACTAACTATCAGGGAAGGCAAAGCAGCACCAAGGCTGACTGCTGAAAACCTGTTTTTTAAAATGTATATAACTGCAGCAATAAAGGAGGAACAATAAAAATACACACACACACACGATGTTTTAAAGAGTCATTTATTACATCACGGCATCTTAAAACACTATTTTAAAAGCATTACACATGATCTTTAAGAAAAAAAATATTTTTCCACACTAATAAAAACATTCTTTAAAATTATTTTTTATTTTTATATAGAACAACAAGCCATTGTATAATAGGAATATGTACTCCAGGGTGTGTGTTCGTTTGGGATAACGCCATCGCCTGGGGCATTGGATGCCCTCGGCCTTTGTCCACGTGTGCAACCCCCCAGGCGTGGCGTTATCCCAGCATGACACACACCCTGTCATGCATTATTCCTTTATTAAACAAGTCAACAGACTAAGCTAAGCATGCAGTGGTTAACAAAGACAAACAATAGATCAGGCTAATCGTACAGTGAATAACTTAGGCAACAATAGAATAAATGAAAATTTAGAGCTGCAGTAATAATCCAGGTTTCAAACAAGCCATAGTTTAAAATTGGCACCTGGAGAAAGTAGAAAATTAAGCATCCAATGAAGAGCTGCTTCTCAGCCTTCTGCTCCAATCAAATTTAGCAGATTTCAGGCCAAGCACCTGCAGGGGATCCTGGCCATACCTGAGTTTGGGGCTGTCGGACGGGTGTCCAGAGAAGGGCTCATGGCCGGCTGAAGACAGAGCCAGTGCACCGAGCCACGAGATGCCCAGTCAGGGTGATGTTGCTGAGTCCTGAGTTCGGAGCTGTAAGGCGGGTGTCTAGAGGGGGGCTCGCAGCCGGCTGAAGACAGAGCCAGTGTGCCAAGCCATGGGGTGCCCGGTCAGGGCGATGTTGCAGAGTCCTAAGTTCAGGGCTGTTGAGCAGGTGTCCAGAGGGGGGCTCGCAGCTGGCTGAAGACAGAGCTGGTGTGCTGAGCCGCGGGGTGCCAGGTTATTGTTGTCTCTATTATTTCCTTTTCCATTGTAGATAGGGACAACTATAGCATCCTTTCAAACACCTGGAAGAACTCTCTCCCTCAGACTACTGTTATAGATATGGGCAAGAGGTCCAGACAGTGGTTGAGCTAGTTCTTTTAGCACTGTGGGGTGTATATCATCTAGTCCTGGGGATTTATTGGGGTTCAGTTCCTTGAGATATTTAAATACTTTCTCCCTGCTTATAGTAAAGGCCTGCCTTCCATTACACTTAATTTGGTCTGTTGTTACTGTATTTCGGTTATGTAAAGAGTAGAAAAAATGATTTAATTTACATGCAATTTCCTCCTCCCTTGCTACCTCTTTTCTGTTTTCCACTACTGGTCAACCTTTCTTGATGTTTCTTTTTTAAAACTAATGTAGTTAAAAAAAAAACTTTGGATTCCTTTTTGCATTTTCCGCAATGCTATTTTCTTGATTCCGTTTGGCTGCTCTAATCGAAAAATTTAGTCTCATGAAAATTTGCAGAAAATGTAGATTATATCACCTATACTGTTGATTAGCTACTTTGGAACTTGTCAGTCAGGAAGGAAAATGAAATCCAGATGGTGGTTGCCACTGAGTTTCAAGGATGTGCTTCTTCTGGGCATCAGTAAGAAGAAAATGATCAAAATAGCTGATGTCTTCCATATTCTGATAGTTCAGGTCAGGCTTCAGGAAAATCGGAGGCACTTACGCATCTCTCCATTCCACAATGCTTGCTTCCATGGCCTCCATCATTACAGGGTGCTGGTCAGACTCATCAGGTTCTTGGGAAACATTATTTATTTATTTATTTATTGAAATGTTTCACCAGGAAGGCACACTGAACAACAAGTTGCTCGTCTCCCAGTGCGACCTGGGGAGGGGGGTACAATTGGATGAAGAATTAGACATACAATTTAACATTTAAAATATACAAGAAATTAAACATTCAATAAAATTTGTAACAAGACAGTTAAAAAATATCATAAAGAATCATACAGTCGCATTTGTAACATATCATACAATTAAATATATCATATCTGTGAAATATGCATTTAATTACAAGTGGCATAT
Source organism: Neoceratodus forsteri (assembly GCA_016271365.2). NCBI lineage: Eukaryota > Metazoa > Chordata > Ceratodontiformes > Ceratodontidae > Neoceratodus > Neoceratodus forsteri. Next base: position 1,203,083,336 of record CM057449.1, read on the forward strand.
CTGAAGAACATAGTACATAGCGGTGAAGGAGGGAGAAGAGCGTGCTGAGATGCAGGCTGGGGGGGTGGAAGGTTTAATAGGGTGATGTGAGTCATGGAGAGGAGCAGAGGCATAGGAGGACAGTTAAGGAGGGTTAAAGCAGGAGCAGTTAGATGAGAGAAAGTTATGTAAGGCAGAGGCAAGGGAGTGGGAGGAGGTGGAGGAGTGCCATATTTGGGGGGGGTTCCAGATTTGTGGGAAACGATGGGTAAAGCCTGACTGACTGATGAGAGTGGTATGACGGGGGAACCAACAAAGTGCGAGTGTCAGAGGATCTGAGGGAGTGGGAGGGGAAGGTGGGGAAGACAGTGAGCATGAGAGGTAGGAGGGAAGTTCTCCTAACCAAAATTTAGAAGTGAGTTTGGCACAATGAGTGAAGTGCCTGTTGGCAAGTGGGGGAAGGGAAATGGTGTGTTAGAGGTCACAGTGATGAGTGTGTGATGGGGCATCAAGGGCAAATCAACAGAAGGAGTTAAATAGAGTGTCCAATCTGGTTAGGGAGGATTTGGGAGTCTTCTGGACTATTTCACGCTGCGCTGTAGGAGGGATGCAACTATGGTTCCTGAATAAGGCACCAAGCTTGGGGAGCAATATTTTCAGGATGGCGTCAATGTAGCCAGAGAAGTTGAGCTGTTGGTCCAACCAAACCCCAAGGTATCTGGATGAGAAGGTGTCCTCTAATATTGTTCCATCAAGGATATGGAAAGACGGTAAAGGATGGAGCCTAGAGAGTCTCTGCCTAGTGCCAAAGGTCATAGAGACAGTCTTTTTGGCATTTAGAAATAGTTGATGTGAGGCAAACCATAACTGAACCTGGTGGAAGTCAAGCTGAAGGGTGGTTGTAACATCAGCAGGGCATTTGCCAGACAAGAACAGGACAGTGTCGTTGGCATACATATGGATAGAGGTGGAAGGGAGCATACTGAGGGCAAGTAATTTAGGAAGATGGAGAGGAGAATGGGCCCAAGCACCGAGCCCTGTAGTGCTTCAGTTGAAATGGGAGGGGATTGTATTCTGGATCTTGAATGATTGTGTTCTGCCTGAGAAGTAAGCTCTAAACCAGTTTTGGGCAGAAGTAGACAACCCAGCAGCCGTAAGGCAGTCAAGAAGTAGGGCATGGGAGACTGTGTCGAATGCCTTGGCGAGGTCGACAAAGATGGCAGAGGTAATGAGGCCATTATCCATCCCAGTGAGGATGGAGTCAGTGAACCTGAGTAGAGAGGTGGTAGTGGAGTGGTTCTTCTGAAAACCAGATTGGAACGGGGTAAAAAAGGAAGAGTCATCGAGGAAGGAGGTTAGCTGAGAGAGGACCAGGTGTTCTTGGAGTTTAGCAAGGGCAGGGAGTAGGGAGATTGGGCAAAAATTTGCAGGAGAGGAGGAGTCACCACCCTTTTGGAGAGGGAGGACCACTGCATGTTTCCAGGATGAAGGGACAGATGAGGACAAGAAGGAAAGATTTAAGATCAAGGAGCAAAAGTAAGCTATAGCAGAAGCTGAAAGGTAGAGGAGTTTAGGGTCAAGGTCATCCAGCGATGAACCTTTGGAAGGATTAAGAGAGAGAAGGGCCATTAGTGTTTCTTCTGGGGAGACCGCAGAAAAAGAGAAGGAAGGATGGGCATGGAGGGGTTGAGTACTGGGTGTGGGAGGATGAGGAGGGGGGCGGTTAGAAGGAAGTGACTTTAGAAGTGCTGTGGTGCAGGAGGTATAATAGGAGTTAAACTCTAAAGTTAAACATTAGCAGGCTGTAAGGTCTGGACTTCTCTGGTGGCTTTGGTGTCAGCTGCATTTGGAATTAGCACAGGTTCATGTGATGTTGGTGGTGTCTCCAAGTTGTTACCACTAAGAAAAATAAGCAAGAGTTGGTGAACTGAAAATGTGTCAAGGGTTTCTATTTAGACATGGATGGATCGACATTAGACCAAGAAAAGCTTCTTAGGTTGAAAGATAGAATGAGAAATGACTGCTTCAGCAGAGACATTTTTGCATTTTGTTCCATTTTGGCCTGTTTTACCTTTCGGAGCTGTGATCAAGATTGCTGTTTTTGCTTTCCTGCCTCCGTTTTGCAAATATGGAAGCTATTGTTTTTAAACCCTGCAATATAAAAGATTGGAAAATCAATCTTTGACAAATATAGAAAATATAGCAAAGGATAATTAAAGGGAGGGAGTGAGTGAAAAGAGGAGCATGCAGGAAGTTAAAAAATGTGATGTACTGTACCTTAATGGAACAATTGGTGCAATCCTCTGTTCGGTAAACTTAAGTCTTCAAGAAATTTGCAGGATATGCAGCTCTTGCCTGAGAACCGACATTGTAGCCGTTGCCTGAGAATCAACACTGCAGCTGTTGCCCTGTGTAACTGCACTCCTAGTGTATACCCAATGCCTCTGCCGCCAGCCCTGTGTAACAACACTACTGTGTGCCAGTCATAGCTGCCACCCTTTAACAATAAAAAAACATACAAAATTACCCCTACACTAAAATGCAGAGTTCAGCACAATGCACCCTGACAACGCAACCCTAATCATGACATCAGTAAAAACTGCCCCTCCCAAAAAAATGTGTTAAAATCTTCATCAACAAGAACAAGACCCTATGTCACAGCAACAATACATCTTTAACATTCAGTGGCCAACCCCTGACCTTTCATCAACAAGAACAAGTCCCCATGCCTCAGCAATAAGAAATCTTTAAACATTCGGGGGTCAACTCCTGACCTTTCATCGACAGGAACAAGACCCCCATGTCTCAGCAACAAGAAATCTTTAACATTCAGGGGTTAACTCCTGATCTTTCATCAACAAGAACAAAACCCCATATCTCAGCAACAAGAAATCCTTAACATTCAGAGGTCAGCCCCTTACCTTTCATCGACAAGAACAAGATCCCATGTCTCAGCGACCAAAAATCTTTAACATTCAGGAGTCACCCACTGATCTTTCATTGACAAGAACAAGACCCCATGTCTCTGCAACAAGAAATCTTTAACACTCAGGAGGCAGTACAGTGTAGTGGTTAAGGGCACTGAGCTGCAAACCTGGAGACCTGGGTTTGAATCCCATCAGCCCCCACTTGCATACTGTGTGACCCTGAGCAAGTCACTTAACTTCCTTGTGCTCCCAGTTCGCACCTGGAAGGAAACAAGCTCTGGCTTAGTGCCTTTCCTGGTTAAACAACTTCCCCTCCCCACCTTAACATTCACGGGTCTACCCCTAGTCTTTTCATTAACAACCATAACTCATGGCACCAATAAAAAATAAAATGTTGTTTTATGATCAGGTTAGCTGCATTCTTAGCCCCTTCCCCCAAGCATGAAACACAAGTTTTTGTACATCTCCACCCCCAGTTACTCCATCAAATACAAATTCAGTATTTTACAACTATTTTTAATTCAAGTCATATTGTACAGCAGGCCAGTGGCAACAGCATAATAATAATAACAATATTAATAAATTAAATCTTTATTTATAAAGCACCTTTCTAGAACCAAGACACTGTATATAAAACAAAATAATTTAAAACACACATTACGATCAAATATTAAAACCCATAAAACTACAATATCATAAATATTAACTTCAATAAAATCTAAATATGCTATACACAATATTTGAATTAGAGACTAATCTGGATATGCCAGGTTAAATAAATATCTCTAAGTGCTGTCTTGAAACTCTGGACGGTCAGGTAATCTGTTATCCGATGAGGTAGAGTATTCCACAGGGTTGGGGCCACAAAGGCAAAAGATCGGGCCCCCGATGTCTTTAAATGAACCCTGGGAATCTCTAGCAATCCCTCTTTGGTGGATTGGAGAGGATGGAGGGGGCAATAAGGGTGAAGGAGATCTTGCAAGTAATGGGGTCCCTGATTGTGTAGGGTTTTATAGGTCAGTAACCCTACCTTGAAGGTGATCTGCCACTGTATTGGCAGCAGTGCAGTCACAGAGCACAGGTGTTATATGACTGGCCCTAGAAAGAACCAGTCAATAACCTGGCTGTTGCATTCTGCACTAGCTGCAAGGGATGGATATCAACTCGGTAGCCCTAGGTAAAGGGCATTGCAGTAGTCAAGGCGGAGGTTACGAAGACATGGACCAACATTGGAAGATCATCAGGAGCAACCAGATCCTTCACCAGAGTGATATTCCTCAGATGATAAAAAGAGGATTTGATGATGGCCGACACCTGAGATTTAAGGGTCAGTCCATCATAAAAAATAATGCCCAGGTTCCGCACCTGATCTGAGGTAGTCAGCGGAATACCCCTGAGCCAAAGCCCAGAAGGTTGTCCCACTGACATATCCACCTCCCGACAATCTGGGTCCACAACCAACATCTCAGTTTTAGCTGGGTTCAACCGAAGCCAGCTGGCACTCATCCAGTCCTGGATTTCGACAGACAGTTGTTAAATACTCAGAGGATCACATCTTGTCCGGGCACAAAGGACATGTACAGCTGAATATCATCTGCATAGCAGTGAAAATTCAGACCGTATCACCCAATGATCTCTCCCAATGGCAGCATATACACTGCAAACAACATGGGTGACAAATGGAGCCCTCATGGTACCCCACAGGTTAGGAGAGAGGGCCAAGAATGAATTCCAGACACCACTCTGAGTCCTACCCTTGAGGAAAGATCAAACCATCTGAGGACCATTCCGATAGTCCACAGATGAACTGCAGGTGCTCCAACAGCACCATGGTCCACAGTGTCGAACGCTGCAGACAGAGCAAGGAGGACCAAGATGGAATGAGTCCTCCGATCTCGCTATTAGGAGGTCATTATGCACCTGAACAAGGGCCGTCTTGGTACTAGGCCTCTTCCTAAATCCCGACTGGAACGAGTCATAGATATCATGGCTGGATAAATGATTGTCCAGCTGCAGTGCAACCACCTTCTCGATAACCTTACTCAAAAGGGTAGGTTAGAGACTGGTCTGTAGTTAGCCAGGCAGTCAGGATCAAGGACGCTTTTAAGGAGGGTTGAACGACCACCTCCTTTAGAGCATCCAGAAAGCCCCTCTCCAATGACCTCCAGACTATCTCAGTGAGGACCAGGCCGATTTCAGCCACGCACCTACAAGAAAGTGTGCAGGACCTGGGTCCAAACTACAGCTGGTTGGCCTCAACGCCTGGACGACCTCACCATATCCATGTTTTTCTGGCAGGCTGAGTCCAGACCAGGCAAACTGGGCTTCCGTCACCTCCTGCCAACCTATACAATTTCCCACTGGGGCCGGACAGATCCCATACCTGATGGTGACCTTATCTGTGAAAACTGAGCACACTCATCACACTTCTGTAAAAAGCTCCACTAGATAGAAGACAGATTGGATTGCACAATCTGTCTATGGTCCGGAAGAGCTGAGCTGGTCGGTTCTGCACAGTGGCAATCTCCTTGGACAAGAACTCTGCCTTCTTATGGGTGATTGCTGATTGATAGCATAATGGTCCATCAATTTAAGTCTGTCACACTCCAGGCCCGATTTCCACCTGCCCTCTCTAGCCTTCCTCCCACCCTCCTCATCTCCTTCAAGGTCCCATCAAACCATGGGGACCTTGGGCTAAGAGCAGTGGGTGAACATGAACAGAACTATGGAATCCAGGGCATCTGTCACCCCCCTGTTATAGGCGAGTACTAGATTCCCCGGGATCTATGATTTCACCTGGTATACTTAATAGGTCCAGCACCACCATCAGGCCATCCAAGGTCACACCCCTCAAAGGGCGGTACCGGACCATCTCCGTAGGGGCTGGCCTATTAGGAGGAGCCATGAAACTGAACCCCACGGTTGATGGTCAGACCACCCGACTGGCTCCACCACCAAGTCAGATATCTCCATCCCCAGAAGGAACACCAAGTCCAATGAATGACCATGAATGTGGGTCGCGGAGGTAACAACCTGTGTAAGGCCCAATGAACTCATTAGTTGGAGGAAGTCTTGTCCCAGTTGTGGGAGTTCATCGTCGACCCAGGCATTGAAATACCCCAGAATCAACCATCTGGGGGATCCCAGTACCATGTCGATGATGAAGTCCATGACTTCCTGCAGGAAAGCTTTCCCATCTCCTGGTGGACGGTAGATGAGAAATATCCTGCACCCTACACCCATGCCCATGATACATTCAAAGGAGTTGGTGATCCCTACCAGAATCTCCGTAAGGTCCAGTTTTGAACTAAAACAGATGGCTACACCTCCTCCCCTACGATCCGTTCTCAGACGGTGTATCACCGAGTACCCAGACGAAATTGCTGAAGTCAACACTGGGGCCAGCATTTTCATCCAGCCAGGTCTCGGTGATGCAAGCCAGGTCCACTGCTCCAACAGGATCCACTATTAAAGCAGTCTTGTTCTTGATGGACCTGGCATTGCATAGCATCGTCTGAGTAGGATGAGCAACTAGGAAGACCGCTCCTTGCCTGTGTGAACAGAGCCCTTTGGGTATGGGAACCAGGCAGGAGGGAGGACCCCTTCCTGGGCCTATTTCACCCCAGGGTGTCTTCTTGTTCCCACCACCCCAATCTGCTCTCTCCTTTCCAATTCCCTATCCAGACCCAGCAACCCCACCCTTCTTCCTCCTCCTAACTATCCCCAGAGCTCAACACAACCTATATGCTTCCAGGGGCAGCAGAGGTCAGTAATACAACACACACACACACACACACACACACACACACACACACACACACACCAGAAACAATCACAGTACCAGTAAAATAATACTTTTGCATACTACCACCCTCTCCTCAGAACGGCCCACCATGTAGTTTTTCCACAAAGTCCTTAGCAGATCAAGCCAACCTACATCCAAAATTAAATTAATCATGGATCAATGTTAAAAATGTACTGGTTTATTTTTAGCCATAACACCAACTTCAAACACATTTTTCATAAATCCATAGGTCCTGTCTGAAAGTATTACCCCCAAGTCACATCTGTAAATGAGAATACAAGATACATAGAAACTGACCGCAGAAAAAGGCTCTTGGTCCATCCAGTCCACCAGCCTAACTAACTATCCTGCCTTGTTCTAGTGGCAGTCTTCCCTTTTTAAGGGCTGCAGTGGGTGGAGCCCTTCAGACCTCTTGCCATTGAAAAAGGACTCGGCATTCCTAGCATTTCTTTGCTACCAAACAACATGTTGGAGTTGCACCACAGTCGCCTATGCTTCTGAGAAGCACTCCACTCACACTGCACTATTTTGTACTTGGTTGCTGTTTGTTTTTCCTTTTTAAATTAGAGATATCCCCGCTACCCAACCTTCCCTCTCAGCACCCACCCCCCCAGAAACATACGAGTGATACTGGTGGTGCCCAATACCCCAGTGTTGGGATCAGGATGCTGCTGATTATTTTGTCACATTCCCCTACCTGACCCTCCCATTCAGCACCCACCACCCCACACCTTCCCAGAAACATAACAGTAACACTGGGGGTGCACAATCCCCCAGTGTCACGATTACAAATCTTGTTTTTTTTGGGTGACCCCCCCACTACCGCACATACGCGGTTATTTTTTTAATCACCCATCCACCCGAGTCTCCCTCTCAGCACCCCCCCAAAAATGTTATAGTGACACTGGGGGGTGCCCAGTCCCCCGGTGCAGGAATCCTCTTTTCTTTTCTTTTTTTTTTTAATACCTGTAAAAATAAAACTGCCCATCAATGTCTTTTATGGCTGTTAGACTCCCCCCACATGATCCTCCCACTCAGAACCCACCCCCCAGCTCTTACTTACCAATCGGGGGTCCAACACTGTAATCCTCTCAGGACCTCAGACATGTCTTCACTCTTTAAAGCCGGACCACAAACTGAGGAAACAGGTATGCGGTTCACTGTATTTCAATTGAGTTTTGAACTTATTGCCATAACTTGGACATTTTGCATATTTTGCCCCAAATTTTCCAACATGTTTTGGAGACCCCACCTTATGAACAATGGAACTTATTAGCAGATCTGTCCCAAAAGTGATTTTGAAGTCCCTGCACAAAATCCCTTTCTGGCATGAGTTTAGACCTTCTCTGTCCTTGTTCATGAGGTGGGCCATAAGAAGACTAAGTTGAAAATTTGGTGTATAAATATCCAAAACAATAAAGTTGTGAGCCTACACTGAATTTTGCAAACACAGGCTCATAACTTTGGTAATTTTCAATATTTATCCCCCAAATTCACAACATAGCCATATCTTTACAGCACCTCATGGTGTGGCTGTCATTTTTCAAACCCTGGTCAAAATGTTTTTTGGTTTTTTTTACATCCTGAAAGGTGATTTTGTGATTCCTGAATGAAATCCTCTTTCAGGCATGGGTTGAAACTTTTCTCTGCCCTTGTTCATGAGGTGGGGTTATAAGAAGGCTATGTTGAAAATTTGGTGTAAAAATATTTAAAAACAAGTAAGTTATGAACCTATATTGACTTTTGCAAATGCAAGCTCATAACTGGTAATTTTCAATATTTATCCCTCGAATTCACAACATTGCCATATCTTTACAGCACCTCATGAGTGTGACAGCTGTCATTTTTCAAATCCTGGCCAAAGTGGGTTTTTGTTTTACATCCCGAAAGGTGATTTAGTGGTCCCTGTATGAAATTACCTTTCAGGCAGGAGACGAAAATTTTGTCTGTCCTTGTTCATGAGGTGGGGTCAAAAGAAGACGATGTTGAGAATTTGGTATAAAAATATTTATAAGTTGCTAAGCAGCTCAACAGGAGGCAGCATGTTTGAGAGCTCTTAGAAAGTTTAATTTACTTATAAAACTTGCTCTTTTGAAATTCTGTGCTGGTTTCTATATCCCTACTGGTTTAATACCCTACCAGGAGAACTCATGAGGAAAACCAAAGGCAACTTGGCTGCCTCATCAGAGTTTTACACTGAAGGGTCAGTGAGATGTTGGGCCTACAGGAAATGGTGCAGCAGGGACCTCTGCCACGATGCCTACAGGAGAGGTTATGCTGCATGGTGAATGCTACCCTTTTGAGACTGGTCTCCACTGTACAAGACCTAGACAAGAAATTTGATCTTTGACACCACGGGTGCCGCCCTGGAGTCCAAAGCTGACATTATTGACCAAAAACTGTCTAAAATGGACACTAAGCTGAATAAAAATACTGATGTTTCCACTAAGCTGATGAAAGATAACATGACTGCGGCAACAGCTGGAAATGGTGGAGAACCAGGTCCGTGAGTGGAATATACAGATTCTAGGATTACCTGAGGCTGCCAAAGGAGCTGACCCTTTGGACTTTGTGCTACTTTCCTGTCGGGAATATTGGGGCTGGGATAGGAAGATCGGCTTCTTTCCTTTGAGAGGGCCTTCCGGATCAACCCATGCAGAGGATTGGTAAACCAATCTGCACCCTATACTCTTGTGGTGATATGCTCCTGGATTGGGGACCGTGACAGAGTATTAATGGCAGCCAGGAGGAAATGTCATCTGAAATATGGTGAGGCGGACATATCTGTGTTCCCGGACTTTGTCTTTTGGAACCAGGAACGCCGCAAGGCCTACGATGGGGTGAGGAGTCGACTGCGTAGCCTGGGGGTCCAGCATCAGCTCGTTTTTCCTGCTTGTTTAAGGCTTTTCTGGCAGGACAAGGTTTATATGTTTGGCACACCGGAGGAGGCAGAAAAAATTCTCCCCACTGTAGAGCAGGGGATACCCGAAAGCCAGGATGATGGGGACTGAATGGCTTTGTTTCTTACAACTGTAATGTACTAAATATGTTTCTACTACCCTAGTGCTAAGCCTCTAATTCTTTTCTATGTGATGGGTGTTTTTCTTGTTGGGATGGGGGTGTACTACTAGTATCATAACATTTAGTTGCCTTATTGCACTGAAGACTATATAAGAGAGCTAATTTGTGGACTGACCTACGGGACACATGGCCTTGACTATCGGATGAGATACTCAGCCTATGGAATACTGATGCCTATACTTTTGTGTTGCAAATGAGGGATATAGAATTAGTATTAGTAATCTGATATCTGGTATTTCCTGTTTTCTTCATAAGCATAGTGGCTATAATGGTTATTTTACTTTATTCTGTGGGGCTGTTAATACAAGTGCGGATAAATATCCTTAGGGGACAGTGGGTCCTTGGACCTGCTCACTGGCTGGCCTGGATTGTTAGCTGGGTAGGTAGTTCCTCTGGGTTACTCCTTGAGCTGTATGCGTATGACATATTTTAAAAATATTTTTTTTCTTTTCTGCTTTGTACTTTTCCCAATGTGGTGAGTGAATTTCAGGGTGTTTCCTAATTCCATTTTGTGGTTTGGGATATTCTGTCTACAGCATCAGTTATTGTATGGATTCACCTGTGTATCTATGCTTTATGTGAGCTGAATTCTTGCAACAAAGCTTAATAAAACTATTATGCAAAAAAAAAAATTTTAAAAAAACCCCAAAGTTATGAGGCTATGTTGAATTTTGCAAATGCAGGCTCGTAAGTTTGGTAATATTCAACATTTTTACCCCAAATTTTCAACGTAGCCATTTCTTTACAGTATCTCATGAATGTGACAGCTGTTATTTTTCAACTACAGTCCAAAATGTGTTTTTACATCCCGAAAATTGGTTTTGCAGTCCCTGCGCAAAATCACCTTTAGGCCAGGAGTTGAACATTTTCTCTGCCCTTCTTCATGAGGCAGGGTCATAACAAGGTTATGTTGAAAATTTGGTATACACATATTACAAAACAACAAATTTATAATCTTATGTTACATTTTGCGAATGCAGGCTCATAACTTTGGTAATTTTCAATATTTTCACCCCAACTTCCTCACCTGCAGCCCTATCAGCTCTGACCAGGGTTTGTTTACTGTTTAATATATATCTCTGCATGTTTACCTGGCAAAACAGTCTGAAATAAATTATCAATGGGGGGGTAAATATAAATAAAGAAATCACGAATTTAACCAGATGAATTTGTGCTTCTTTTAAAAAGTCATTCTAACATCTTTTTAAGAGAATGAAAAAGGTTCCTTATATCCTGCTGCCCCAGATCCAAATGAAAGCAGATTGAAATGATGGCAGATGGGATCTAGCATTTTACACATGGACCTAGTAGGCGAAGAGGACAGTAACTGAACTGAACAAGGGCAACAACACAGAATTAGCTGACAGCACACATCGCAACACCCAAATGCCAGCCTTTTAGTACAGAATCAAGGGTCCAAATTATATCACACCCCAATCAAACAGGAAATAACTGGGCACCAATATACCACAGGCTGGACATGAGAATCAATTATAACACCAGACACCTTCAAACACAAGAGTCTCTAATTTCTGAGGCTGGCCTACTGGTGCAACGGTAGGGTTTCTGCTTGCGACACTGACACTGTGGGTTCGGAAACAGACACGAGGAGTTGGAGGGCCTGCTGGGGAGAGGGGGACTGAGCATCTGAAGGACTGCTTTCCTCCTCCTCTGGGGGGAGGGTGGGCAAGCATCTGGTGCAAGACTGACCTCTGGTGGAGGCCGGGGGGGAGTGGCTACCAGAGCTTAAATAGTGAGGAGGCATGCCGGACATTGACGCTTTGCACCATCACGCCATTGCATGCCACATCTGGAAATTTTGACCAGGAAAGCATACTGAGCAACACCTGTTTCCATGTGCGACAGGGGTGGGTAGAACAGAGGAGATACAAGTACAATAAAAGATACAATAAACAATGAAACCAACAACAACACAGAGCGGTACAAATACAACAACAACAACAACAAAAAAAGCAACAACAGTGCAGTAAGTAATACAATTAATAATGCAGAGAACAAAAAAGAATAGTGTTGTAATAAACAGCAACCACAGAACTGCTCCATGAAGGTGGTATGTGCCAGGTAACTGGTTCAATTCAAAAGCAAAAAAAAAAGGCACCATACAAGAGGTTTATAAAAAGCAATCAACTTTATTCAAAGTGCTGCAGTGGTAAAGTGCAATAGCACACAGTGTAGGCAGGTGCAGTACAAACAATAGACTTGCCAGGTGGTGGCAATTTTAACCCTCGCATGGCCGCGGACTGATATATCAGTCCAAAATACCTATACTTTCTAATTCTGTTGGCAGCCTAAGGATTAAAACATACCGAACCCGAGACCTGACCATTTTTACCGTGAGCTTTTTCAAGAGTCCCAGATACAAGGGAGTAGTACCAGTTTATAAGGGTGGAGTTAAAGAAGTAGTGCTCCTATGTATGCAGGTAGTGAGCAAAAATTTAAAACCAGTTTTCTTTTTAAGTAGCAGCTTTATTATTATGTTTCAAAGACATTAATCTCTTATGTCTTTCCTCTTTTCCAGATGCCTGCTGTTTGTATGGGTCCCTATCTTTCAAGAGGAACAGCCAGACTTATGAATTGTGCTGGCAAGCCATCACATCTCTGGAGCAATATGTTCAATTCTTGATCTTGGGCTCATGACAGGACTGGAATATATAAAATGAAGGGATTCAGTGTTTACCATATTAATGAATTTCTCCCCTACAACAATGTATGTAACAGAAGTTTGTACTGACTCTAATATTCGAGTTAGACATTGCTTTTAATTTTTTGTTCACTAAATGCTGAAATATGAGCACTAGCACTTTAAATCCACCATTATAAATTGGTACTGTTTCCTTACATCCGTGACTTTTGAAAAAGCCTACGGCGAAACAGGTTGGGACCCCGGTTCAAGCATTCTGCATGTTTTAAAAGTGCCACCGCCTGGTAAGTCTCTTGTTTATACTGTACCTGCCTACACTTTGTGCTGTTGCACTTTAGCACTGCAGCACTTTGAATAAAACTGAGAACTTTTTTCAAACCTCTTGTATGGTATCATTTTTTTTTTGGTGTTGTAATAAGCAGCAGACTGTGTCAGTGGGGGAGTGGAGGGCCACTAGTCTGCCAAATATATTGCCCGAGAACATAGAGATTGCTGCTGCGAGGGGGAGGAGCTAGCGCAGCTCCGCACAATGCTTCTGTGCAGTCATGCGTGACACATTGTATGGAGCTGCTAATAAGCACATAACAGCATGCAGAAGGCCGCTTAGTGCCTTGCATGCCATATGTGCTTATTAGCATGCCAACTGCTGAAAATGGCTCGTAACCGCAAGGGCGCTATCCCATTCAGGTGTGCTGTCTCCCTTTGTTCCTGTGAGCTTCTTCCTAGCAGGGGGGCTGTGTTAGTGCAGTGCATAGTCACTCTGCTCAGTGCTCACACAGCTCCCATGTTCAGACAGGCAACGCATACTTATCGGAGTGTGCTGCCTGTCTGAATATGTCCCCCAGGCTGGTCATGTGTTATCTTATGCCCACCGTTAAGTGGTACATGGTGCTAATGGGCAGCTCTGAAAATCTGGGCCAGTGTCTGTTATGATGGGTTTGATAATGTACGAAAGTTAAAGGGTTTTGCAACATTAAATTCTTTGTCATGAACATTGCAAAGTTTGTAAGCATTCAAAACGAAAAGCTACATCACTTTTTCTTTTGCCAACTGTGAGTTATGGCATATAGGAATCAGTATTAGTCCTTTTTTAAATTCTCAGCTCTCTCCCACTGCACTATTGCAGGGCTGCAGTTGTGAAGACACGCAACACGCTGAATTCCCACTTGGAGAAGTGAAATTGTGTTATTTCAGAAGTTCTTACACTTTCAAATATTGTAATGGTTTTCAGTACATAGGCTAACTTAGTACTGTATACTCTAAATTCACTTTAAAAAAGGATATCAGCTTTCCCAGAAAATTAGAACCTGCAATTTAAAAAAAATATTTTGCCCTTATTGATTTAGACTTGCAATCTGAAAGAAGGTTGACATACTGTGCTTTGTGAGTTACTGGCTCTTGGCTTATATTTTCTGAGATATGTTAAAAGTATTTTCCATTTTTTGGGTCAGATGGCAGTGCAGATTTGTTTGTTTCTGATACAGAAACCAAGAAGTAAAACATTACTAGATGTCTTGAATGAATGTAAAACTAATGAACATTTTTGTTTCTTTTCTTTTCTTTTCCTTTTTTGAGGGGGGAGGGGGGAGTTCCCTTTTTTCCTCCTGCAGTATTTATTCACTTTTCTATGTAAGCTCCCTCTATGAGAGGGGCTTGCATTCACTTTTAGTAGCCCACTTTTTGTGCCTTCCCTTCCAGTTTATGGGTTTTGTAGGTTTTTGGGGAAGGCACCTTCTGGGCTATACTGTGAGACTGCCACTAGGGTCAGGCTCCTTTAGCCCCTTAAAAGCTGGGAGTGTGGGTAGCCTGAGGGGAGATAGGAGGCTGGCTGGGAGATGGCAGGACAGGCAGGAAGGAAGGAGCTTGTCGGTCCGGGTTTGGGGCCATATGCTGGGGGCCCCTCCAGTGAGTCCAAGATAGTGCCGGGAACAAGGCAACGTGGTGCCAGTAATGGGATGTGCGGGGAAGGGCACTGGTTAGCCTACCAGCATTGTTTGGGGCAGATGGGGCTCCAGGGAAAAATGGGGTGAGAGTGTCCTAGGAGGTAGCTTGGTAAAGTCCCAGGCCCATGGGAAGTAAGCCTAGACCAACAGGGCTGGAGGTTTCATGGCAGGATTCCTCCAGGGGAGGGGTGGTGGCAGCTCCCCTCCCATCTTCCGGTGTGGCAGGGTGGTCCAGGTTTGTTTAAGGGGGTTATGGAGGCTTCTCACCCATTTTGGGGCCTGCTTGGAGGGGCAGGCCACGGGGCACCAGTCACAAGCTGTTCAGGTGGGCAACAAGTTGATTTGGGACAGGCCTTAGGAAGCCCTCAGAACCCGATAACTTAAAGCAAGCACAGGATGAAAGGTGTGTGGGAATGCAGGCCAGAAGTAATTTGAAGGCCCCCCCATTCTATAGATGGATAGGAGACCAGGTGTGATTTTGGCCACAGTTTAAGGGGAGTCCGGCACCCTTGAGGAGTTGGAAGGACTGATCAGGGAAGGAAAAGTCCTGTGTCTCTTGGCACGGAACCAGGTGGGAAAAGCAGCTCGATTCTCCGATGGGTGGGAGACTGACCAGGGACATATGGTAAAGACAAGCAAAATTAGAGATCTACTTACCAGTGCCAGAGGGTAGGTTGACCTCTAAGGTCCGTGTGAAGGTCTGAGGAAGGCCTTGGGTAATAGCTAGTTCTGAGGTTCCATCAGCTGCCTGGAGTGGAATGCTGCCTAGTGCATCTGTTCTTTCAGCCTTATGCCCCCCCCCCCCGGTATTGTAAATAGTTAGTGCTCCATGGAGCTGGGTGGCTGATAAGATTTAAGCAAGCAGTGAGAACCCCTGGGTCCTGGCAGAAATCATTCAGTTCAATGGTGGTGTGCAGATGGGGTGGTGGTGCTTCTCCAATCAATGATGTTTAACTTGAAACAGTGGAGAACACTCACCCCAGCCAAGGATTTTCAAGAAAGCTGCTGACAATGAGGAAGCCGAAGTAGTCGGACGAGGTAACCCGTGAAGTGGGCGCATGAGGAAGGGTGCCGTCCATTATGGTGACACCTTCTCCATGCAATCCACTCACGAAGAACAGGTAGGGCCACTGGATGAAGGGGTGGGCGAACTAGATGACAGGATGTCACTATATGTTTGCGCTGCGGGTGGGAGAGCACGGGAGCGTGGCTGGGGAGGAGGTGGAGAGGCTGTAGGGAGTGGTGCTGTGGTTGCTGGTCGAGCTGCCGTGGCATCAGGGATTGGCTAGTGGTTGGGGTGGCTGAGGTACTGGGTTTGGGTCTGGGCGTTAGTGCGATTTTATTGCGCCCGGCCAGAACCTTTATTTTACTGCTTTCACCTCCCCGACAGCCCCCCTGGAGTTGAGAATCCTTAAGTAGAAGTAGCGAGCAGGCCCCGTGAAGGTGTGTGGGGAGCACAGCCCGCCCACAGAAAGCAGAAAATATGTCCCGGTCCTGTTGTACTGAAAGTGCTGGGTTTGTCAGAGTGCCGAAAATGTGTTCTGCACTCTGACTGAGCGATAACGGTGATCGCCTTTAGTCATTCATCATTATCACATAGACCAGTTGGGTGAAATGTAAGATTGTCCTGTTGTGCTATTGCCTATCATCTACGCAGGAATAAACAGCTCTAAACACTATTTTTTTGTGTGAGCAGCTTTCTTGAAAATCCTTGGCTGGGGTGAGTGCTCTCCACTATTTCAAGTTAATCCTAGCAGAAATCATTGGGACCTCAGATGAAATAAATTGGTTTGCTGCTTATTCCTGAGTGCATGAGTGTGTTTTTAAAAAATTACTAAATAGATGAAATCCAGAGAACTTAATGAATTCCTAACCAGATTTCTTTGGGGGGAGTTTAAAGTTTGCAGCCCCTCTGATGTTTGGTGCTTCCTGGGCCAGGATGCTGGTGGGAGACTCCGAAGAAGAAAGAGAAAAGAGAAGGTCTCTGGATCCATCAGGCAGTATCCAAAGGAGTGGCGAGGAGTAGCAGTTTCCATTATGCTGCAGTAGGACCCCAGCCGTGGTAAGACAACACCATTTTATTCTCCATGGTAGTGTACTGTTCTGGTCTAGGTCCCTTTGAGTAGGCCCCCTTCCCTTCTTGTAATATGAGGATCCCCTAGACAAATAAGAAGGTAGGGTGGCTACATGTGGGGGCTCATCCAGGATGTTTTGGGGGAGACCTCTCACACCCCCAGTGCCCTGTGTCCAGGAACGGAGGGCTGATGGGTCTGGCCCGTGCTGGATAGGCCGTGTGGCACACTTAAATTTCCATCCTGGGTGTGGTGGTTTGGGTGGAAGGCTGCAGCCTGACTCTCATGTGTAAGCTCATGTGATTTGCCAGTCATGTGATCCCAGCCTGTTGTCTGGTTGGCTGGAAGGTGAGCTGAGGGGAAAAACAGTGAAGAAGGCATTGACATTTTAGATATAGAGCAGGAGCAAGTAGAACAAGGAGGACTGAGTTGAGACATCTAAGCGTAGGGGAGGTTTGGAGTTGACAACTGCCTGAACCCACTAACCCTGGAAGGTTTCTTGAGCCTGGCAGGTATGAGACCCAATGTCATGAATGGCTGGGTAGGGGTTTGGAGGTGAAGGTGTGCCTCCCTCTGCGAACCCATGTCCATGGCTCCCTCATCACTACTGTCCTGGTTATGGAACACTGCAGGAAAAGGGTAGGCTGAGGAGAGATATGTTAGATGTGGCTATAAAGGAGAGGGAATAGCCCATCTACCAGTGTGTAGCTTGTGCTCAGCCCTGGCCCCTGGAGGCATATTTGATCGGGCCCCTCCAGTTTTTCATTGGGTGTACCCCCTTAGCATGTCAGAAGGCCCATCCTCGGTATGGTCACAAGGGATCCTGGAACCTGGTGCTGTGGAACAGCTTTCATTAGAAGAGTGGACCCCAGAGCAGGTGAAGAAAGCAAAGTCAGCGAGAGGGCCCTACCCCGATGTGATTATTGAAGCCGAGGAGGTGCAGGGGAAGGGTGCTGCTGCAGCAGAAGAGAAAAAGGGTGAGGAGGGACATAGCTGTCTGCCCTGGTCCTCTTCGCCGGCTGCCTCTACTCCCCATGGCAGAGGGAAGGGCAGGGGCCTTAGACCATTGGCGAGCAAACCCCCAGGCCCCAGGGGAATGCCACCAAGCCCTCTGTATGGAGGTAGCCTTCCAGCTACAAGGTCACGGTCAGCCTCTCCAGAGCAAGTGTGACCTAAAATTGCTGCTGCTGGTCTGGGGTCACTAGATAAGAAGGAGTAAAGCCTGGTAAAGGGTTGCTGGCTGACGATGAGAACTTTGATAAAGGCAGGTTTCTCAACAAAAAGTTTCAGCTAAACAATTATGACATCTATTGGGCCATACCTAAGCCTTTTCATTGCTCGGTGATTACAGCTAATGATAGAACCCCCCACATCCCAGAGCACTTGTATGCCCTTCTGAGCAGGCTAGATGGTCTCAACAGGGAGGACCCTCTAAATGCTGAGTACAAGAAGGGAGTATGGCTGGAAACAGAAAAAGCCACAGGACTAGCATAAGGGATCTGCCAGAATGGAACCAGGTAGAACGATGGGTGTGGCGCAAATTAAGGCTGGAGTATGAGAGCCTGCATTACCTGTCGGAGAGATAGTGGGACACTGTGGAGGAAATGAGAGAAGACTGGATCTACCATGAACAGCTAGAGAGGGTCAAACATCACCCTGGAAGTAGTGGTTGCCCATCCCAGGAACAATTCCAAAAAGCCAGAGTTATGTGCCACACTGCCCCCTGGACTGGGTTAACTTTATCCATTTTGCCCTGGTGTGAGACTTGGCTGGATGTCATGCAAAGTACTCTATAATCTGAACTACCAAGCCAGACCCTGAATTTTATTTTCCACCAGGAGGAGTACCCCATACTTAAAGTGCCCTTTAAAGAACTCTGACTGTGCCAGGTATTCCCCCACTCCCGAGCAGGTTACTGACCCCCAGGATTAAAAAAGCACTTCAGAGAACTGACAATGGACTAGAATTACATTTTTACTTCAAAAGATTTTACCTTTGGGACAATAGTTTGCTATACTTTGAAATGTTTTTGCAGAAAATAAAATTATTAATCATTAAAGTGTGTGCATGAGTGAATGGGTGCGTGAGTGGTTCTGTGAGTGGGTAGAATGATTATGGTTTGAACCCTTCATATAAATGTCTATCTTTTTGGTGATTATGGTTATTACAATCAATCTTAAAGTCCTATCAATGATAAGTTCACCTAGTAGAAAGAGATTTATATTATGCTGTTATTGTTCATATTTCTTAGGCAGTGTCTAAAATTTTGATTCCCCTGGCAAAGAGAGAATTAAAAATAGAAGGTTCCTCTTTTTGGGTTTTTGGGTATAGCAGCAGGTAGACAGGGGAACCCTCCTCCCTTTTTCCCTTTTCTTTGAAAGGGAGGCCCACCATAGGTGACTTCGGTTGGTGCTGGCTTCCCCTGGGAGTGCGCATACCGGGGGGGTGGGAGTGGGTCAGAGGAACTGGTGAGGTCTTTGCCTTAATTCCCCTGGGGAATGATTCCCTTGGGTGGGGGAAAAGTGTAAGCCCCATCTATGAGAGGGGCTTACGTTCACCATTAGGGGCCCCACTTTTTGTGCTTTCCCCTCCAGTTTATGGGTTTTATAGGTTTTGGGGAAGGCACCTTCTGGGCTATACTGTGAGACTGCCACTAGGGGCAGGCTCCTTTAGCCCTTTAAAAGCTGGGAGTGTGGGTAGCCTGCGTGAAGATAGGAGGCTGGCTGGGAGATGGCAGAACAGGCAGGTGAGAAGGATCTTGTCGGTCTGGGTTTGGGGCCGTATGCCAGGGGGCCCCCCCCCAGTGAGTCCAAGGTAGTGCTGGGAACAAGGCGATGTAGTGCCGGTAACGGGAGGTGTGGGGGAAGGGCATTAGCGAGTCTGCCAGTGTTGTGTGGGGCAGATGCGGTTCCAGGGAAAAAGGGGTGGTGAGAGTGCCCTAGGAGATAGCTTGGTGGGGTCCCAGGCCCGTGGGAAGTAGGCCTAGACCACCAGGGCTGGAGGCTTTGTGGCAGGATTCCTTCAGGAGAGGGGTGGTGGCAGCTCCCTTCCCATCTCCCGGTGTGGCAGGATGGTCCAGATTTGTTCAAGGGGATTCTGGAGGCTTCTCACCCATTTTGGGGCTTGCTTGGAGGGACAGACCTTGGGGCCCTGATCACAAGCTGTTCGGGTGAGCTGCAGGTCGATTTGGGACAGGCCATGAAAAGACGTCCAGACCCAGTAGCTTAAAGCAAG
This sequence comes from Neoceratodus forsteri, assembly GCA_016271365.2. Classification (NCBI taxonomy): domain Eukaryota; kingdom Metazoa; phylum Chordata; order Ceratodontiformes; family Ceratodontidae; genus Neoceratodus; species Neoceratodus forsteri. Next base: position 1,203,103,039 of record CM057449.1, read on the forward strand.
CACAGGATGAAAGGTGTGTAGGGATGCAGACCAGAAGTAATTTAAAGGCCCTCCCATTCTATAGGTGGACAGGAGATTGGGTGCGACTTCAACCATGGTTTAAGGGAAGTCCGGCACCCTTGAGGATTTGAAAGGACTGGTCAGAGAAGAAAAAGTCCTGTGTCCCTTGGCACAGTACCAGGTGGGAGAAGCAGCTCAATTTTCCAGTGGGTGGGAGACTGACCAGGGAAATATGGTAAAGATGAATAAAATTAGAGATCCACTTACCAGTGCCAGAGGGTAGGTTGGGCTCTAAGGTCATGTGAAGGTCCGAGGAAGGCCTTGGGTAATAGCAAGTTCTGAGGTTCCATCAGCTGCCTGGAGTGGAATGCTGCCTAGTGCATCTGTTCTCTCAGCCTTATGCTCCCCTGGTATTGTAAATAGTTAGTGCTCCATGGAGCCGGGTGGCTGATAAGATTTAAGCAAGCAATGAGAACCCCTGGGTCCTGGCAGAAATCATTGGGACCTCAGGTGAAATAAATTGATTTGTTGCTTATTCCTGAGTGCTGAGTGTGTTTTTAAAAAAATTACTAAATAGATGAAATCCAGAGAACTTTATGAATTCCTAACCAGATTTCTTTGCGGGGAGTTTAAAGTTTGCAGCCCCTCTGATGTTCGGTGCTTCCTGGGCCAGGATGCTGGTGGGAGACTCCAAAGAAGAAAGAGAAAAGAGAAGGTCTCCGGATCCATCAGGCAGCATCCAAAGGAGTGGTGAGGGGTAGCAGTTTCCATTATGCTTCAGTAGGGCCTGGGCCATGGTAAGACAACACCATTTTATTCTCCATGGTAGTATAATGTTCTGAGCTAGGTCTCTTTGAGTAAGCCCCCCTTCCCTTCTTGTAATATGAGGATCCCCTAGACAAATAAGAAGGTGGGTTGGCTACATATGGGGGCTTATCCGGGATGTTTTGGGTGGGCCCCTCACACCCCCAGTGCCCCGTGTCCAGGAACGGAGGGCTGATGGGTCTGGCTCATGCTGGATAGGCCATTTGGTGCACATAAATTTCCATCCTGGGTGTGGTGGTTCGGGTGGAAGGCCGCAGCCTGGCTCTCATGTGTAGCAGTTTTTATTATGCTTCAGTAGGACCCGGGCCATGGTAAGACAACACCATTTTATTCTCCATGGTAGTATAATGTTCTGATATAGGTCTGTTTGAGTAGGCCCCCTTCCCTTCTTGTAACATCTGGAGCCCCTAGACAAATGGAAAGGTGGGGTGGCTATATCTATTTCTAACATTTGATTCATTCTTGTCAGTCATTGCATTTTCTCATCTCATTTTTTATTTTCTACTTTGTTTCTTGAACAGCACTGCAATTTTCCAGTTTTACTGATTCTTTTGTTATAAACGTCCTAATAATTTTGCTACTTCAAATTATGATGCATTGACATTTATGATTGCAAAATTTTCTCTTTTCCTAGAGTCATGTGTTTTTTTCTTAGATTAAGAACCAGTTTTCAGTCTCCTTATTTTAGACTAACTGTGCACTGTATGTAAGACAGCTTTCTCATTTAATGTGATTTTTGTCAGCCAAACATACTAGTCATTTATGTCCAGTCTGTGCCTCAGAACAAAAAACCCACAAAAATTGGATCCCATGTCTTGTAGTCTTTTACTCATTAGATAACTTCGATAGAAAGTGTCACACACCAGTGAGTACTGTAATGATCCTGATGGGAAAGCATAAGTCTTTGATGAAATCAAGAAAAGATCTATAACTCAGATTATTTAACGGCTGATGAACCATATACAGACCTCTTCTCCTCCTTCACCTAGAGCCATAATCTAATTAGGCTAGCTGAAAAGTCTTATTAAATACAAACCAATTAGGTCAAATGAAATCCTCAGTAAGCCCAAAGTACTCAGGTACCCTATCCCAGATCCCCATGGACTATCTATAATTTTTAATATTTCTCTATGATTTTCTGCCAAGGAGGCCAGAAGGAGGGTGTACAACCACTGCTTTCACTTGCTTGACCTTCCAGGACTCAGGGTGACCCCCAAGTGATCAGATGCGCTCGGGGGGTTGTAGTAGCACATTTAGGAACAATTACGGAGGGTCCACAACTTGGATAAAGCCTAACCAGTGGGACATTTAATTATTCAGCATGTGAGCTTATTAGTAATCAAGTACTGATCATAGTACAAACAGCTTCTGGCATCAAAATCCATGTACTCGCTCTCATTCTTCCCTGGATGGAGGTCCAAATCCATTTAGATGGGAATTATTTCAGAGGGTTTTAAAGTCCACAACTCATTTTCAGGCTAGAAAGCAAGCCAGAGGGTACAGACATCTGGGCAGACTGGCTGTGCCAAACAGTCCCTTTCTGCTGACAAATTTTGTTTCTATGTTTTCAGGAAATTTGCTACAGTGGATATTTGGGCCCTCAACGGTTGCTACAGGGCTCTCTAGCCAAATACATTTAGTGGGATTTTCTTCACACTGGGATTTACTTTTGATCCAAAGTGGACCACGGTCACTTCTCTCTTTAGACAGGTTACAGATTAGGCACCTGGCATGTGGCTCTTGGGGCATTCTGTCTCTCAGAGGACTCCCCTGAAAATGCGTAGCATGCTCCCACAGACCTGGCGCACACAGCCCAGATCTGCCTGTTGTATGAGTGTCCCTCGTGGATTCTGCACAAGCGCCAGAGGGACTAGGGGTTTTACAAACCTCCAGTTGACTTATGGCCCTTGAGCCTGCTAGGGAATCATCCATGTCCTATCCATTTCTCTCCTCAGAAATACTTTTAAAGGCAAACTGTCCACCCTTTACTTACATTTTTGGGCTTCACTCAGAAACATGTTTCACTGCCTGTAGCAATTGTTGTGTGGCATATTCAAGACAGCAGAAATGTAGGCTCCACAACAATTTTTTCTAATTTTACTCATAAGGGAAACCCAGATGGTCTGAATGTATTGACTGCATGCTGATCTCATACCTGAGTTCAGCTAAATGCGATCTGCGCATGCCTAGTATTACGGCTTGACTTTCAGACCATGATTTAACACCGTTTTAGCCCTCGTTTCAAAGAAAAATACACTTTCCTGAGTTCAGTTTTCTTTCTACTGCTGGAAAATGCTTTTAGCTGATGTCAGGTAAGGCACTTTGTGAATGAGCCTTCTGGCACTTCAGTGTCATTTACAAATGAGACCGCACTTTGGGATCGGTGCACAGTCAATATCTCGGACTGCCTGGGTTTCCAGTCTGACGAAAATTAGAAAAAATTATAATTTTTATGGAGCCTACATTTCTGCTGTTTTTAATATGCCACAAGACGACTGCTACAGGAAAGGTAACCACGTTTCTGAGTGCTGCGCCACAAAAATGTAAGTAAAGGGTAGACAGTGTCCCTTTAACTTGAAGTTTGACTTTTAAGTGGGCAAGGAGGGGCAAGCATTCACCGGGGGCCGCAGCTTCTGCAGGCCCTGCCACCTCACCCTCTCCCACCCCAGCCCCACAGGGCAGAGGGTCCCAGGCTGAATTACATTTTTGCATTGGTATAGGTTAACTCTCCTGCTTGGCTGCAAGGAGGGAGGGAGGGAGGAGGGAGAAGGCACAGATTGTTCTCTAAGGCAGTTCTAGGATCTCATTAAAATACCTTTCAGCTCTGAATAGCAGCAACAGTCTGTCTAGTTCTTTCTCTTCCAAATTTCTCCCCCTCAGGATGGAATCTGTTAGTCTGCAAGGGGCTTCATCTCATGAGGGGCAGTCCAAATTGTGTCCGCTGCCATGATCCCCAAATATTTTAGTTCATTAACCTTCTGGAAACAGGGGACTGGCAGAGGGAAACTCAGGCACTGCTGTCTGTCTGGCATTTCTTCTCCCACTCTCTCAACTACTGCAGCTCTCCAGTTACAGGCATTTGGCTCCTCCCCCTTTAGAATTCTGGTGCTGGCCAGCTGAAGCCTTCATTGGGCTCCAGAGATTAACCCTTTGCAGACCTAGTAGATGTATAGGGAAGTCTGAGGCTACCCAGTTCCCAGGGGCTACACTAACCTGTACTACCCAATAATAAACCTTCCATTTTATGAAGTTCAATCCCCCTTGTTAGGAAAAAAATATTGCCCTGTATTACTGTACCTACAGCCACCATCCTGCTCAAAAGACTCTAGAAATAATTTGATCAAGAACAGTGAATTTAGGATTGGGTACCTCAACTGGTAATTCCTGATGTATTCTGGGCAAAATGCTCATTGTAACAATCTGTATGGTAACACTGAATGTCCTTCCCCACAGGGCACTGTTGTCAACGAGATCTTAGTGAGTTTCTCCACCTGGTAAAATGTCTTTATTGCTACTTAAATGGGAAAAGGTTTTTAACATTTCAAGGTTTGTCATTTCCCAAGCTTAAAACCTCAGATCTGTCCTAGTTTAGGGAGTATCTGGAAACCCTGAAGAATCCGCTGATACCTTCTATTAGAGGAAATAATGATTCTACAGGGATGGCTCCAGTCCACTATCTGCAATCTGGTAGTTCCACTGGAAGTGCTGATTCATTGAACGTCTTGAAGCAAAGCTTCTCCCACTACCTGGGCAGTATATCCCCTGACTCCGCCCCCTCAATGTCAGATCTTTCTGCTGGAAGAACAGGTCATCTCCTTCGTGGCTCTTGCGTAGAATTTAATGCTCCATTGGCAAATTTTTCTTTTCAGGTTTTTTGAAACCCTTTCCAGTTATTAGTGCCTGTACTATCTGGGCAGGCAGCATGACATGATCAGGTGCAGCCTATGACTTTTGATGCTTTGGGAATCCTTTGAGGATTGGAAGCACCTGATGATCTGGTTTAAGGTCCACAAGAAGGCCTCAGTGGCTGCCAGGTCTGTGTTGCAACTTGTGGCCCTCAAGGAGGAAGCAGTGACCACTGTGGTAGTTATCTTCTTGGTCTCAGTGCTGCTCCCAGCTGGGGCCAGTGTCATGGGATCATTCTTGTGGGGATTCTGAGAGGTGTGAATGGCCCTCCAGACCTTGGGGGAGAGCCCTATCCACCATGGCAAAACCCAAAAGTGCCGCCGGTGCCAATTGTGGGATCAGGAGAGACTGAGGTCCTCCCAATCCCTTGACTCCTCCAACTGCTAGACTTTGATTGAGACTCCTTCGGTCGAGGGGAAGGTTGAGAGCCCCTCGGTGCCCCTGTCTTGCTTCTTGACCTCAATTCTGATCAAGCAAGCCATGGAGATTTGCCTCGAGCCTGTCTGTCAGCTGTCGGATGAGATTAAGGATTCATTCTCTCAGACCCTGGTACTTCTGGTCTTCACTTAGGAGGGTATGACCTGGTCAGGGTCCCCGACCGGGTCACCTTGGGAGCAGCCTCCACTGGTAGTCGAGCCTTCACAGCCAGTCTTGCTTAGTGTAGCAAGACTTGTGGTCTATCATGACCAGCCAGAGGGCTAAGATGAGGTCTCAATTGAGGTATTCCTGGTCTTGATCCCACTCAACTGTAAGGCATTGCCGTCAACACTCCTTGGCCTCCTCATCCTCGGGTGAGGAAAGGCACCACTGGAAGATGTACCGGTGATACGAGGAGCTTCTTTGACAACAGTGGATCATTGTGGGGCAGGGTAGGGCTCTACCACATGGACCTTTGGTCACCCGGCAGCTGCCAGTGATGCCTTCACTGGTGCACACAATGCAAGTGCTTCCTGCAAGTGCTTTCCCCCCATACAGGTGGAGCTGCCACCACTGCATCTGAAGGTGTGCACTTTGACTAAGGAGGCCCAGTCAGCAACCAGCTTGCCATGGTGATTGTCAGTGGAGATCACCCTATCTAAGGGTACTTGGGTGGTGTAGATCAAAAAATGGTCGAGGGCCATTTTCGAGGAGTCCTCGAATCCTCGGATGACTCCAATTGTTTTATCCATGACCTCCTCTGGGACTCACACCCTCGACTGGGGTGCAGTAGAGGAGTTGAACATTGACCATGCGCCAGTGTCTTTCTGAGCTCTCATCTGATTACTATCAGAGTCCATGAATGTTTTTCTAGAGCCTGTCCTAAATATCCTTTCATGGACATTTTGGACAGGGACAAATCCCCAAGGGTTGCCTTTCCCATGGCTGAGGCCATACTGTGTCTGGCCTAGGAGCTTTGGCTGCATCCAGAATTTGGTCAGGCACCCCTACCTGTATGATCTGCAAGTATGCAATCCCTACTTGGTCTCGCTCAGATCCCAGACCACTCTTTGGCCAAAGGGTTGGTCTCTGACTTGGTCTTACACAAATCTAGGGGCCAAGGGGACATGGACAATCCTCTGGACAAAGAGACCAGAAATATTGACCACACCACTAAAAGGGTTTATGCTGTGGCATCCTAGGGTCTCAGTCAAGTGGATTACTCCATCATGATGGTCAATTTCAGTCACTCCCTGTTGGGAGTCTTTGAGATCCTCCTTTACCTTCCTGCTGACCAGCAGTCACTGGTGAAGATGTTTTGAAACCAAGATCAATCACTGGCTAAACACCAGCTCCTGATGGCCTTGAACGTGGATGACTCTAGTGCCCGTGCCATGGCAGTAGCTGTCTCCATGTATTGCAGGGCCCGGCTGCTCCTGTCCACCTTTAAGGAGGACACCAAGCACTGTCTGGCTGATGTCCCTTTCTTGGGCACTGACCTCTTTGGTCCTGGGGTAAAGGGACATCTCACTCACATAGAGAAGTCCATTGCCACCCTTGACTCTGCGATATCGTCCAGGAAGAACCAGAAACAAAAGTCTAAGAAAAAGGCTTTTCAGTAAATGTCCTTTTAGCTACAGTCTCCTTGGCAGCAGCCTCAACAGGGGTAGTACCAGGCCTGGCATCCTAACCCCAGATTTGGTGCCCAGGACCCCAAGAGAGGTGGGTGAATTGAAGGGGAGCATTCCTTAATGCCAGGAGCCTAGGCAACAAACTCAGTGAGCTCCAGGTACTGATGGCAGACACTGAAATGGACCTGGTGGCCATCAGGGAAACATGGGCCACAAGTAAAAATGACAGGGAGATGATGGTCCCTGAGTATTCACTGTTCAGGAAGGATAGAAGAAATGGGCTGGGTTTAGGAGTTGCCATTTTTGTCAAGGAGGGCACTGAAGTGGCAGAAGATGGAAGTATTAGGGGTAGCAGTGGGGAGGCTGAGTCAGTATGGGTGCAACTCACGGCACCCTCAGGCAGGAAAGTGCACGTAGGGGTGATCTATATGCCTTCAGGGCAAGGGGATGAATGGTACAGAGAACTCGAGGAGAAACTTAAAAGAGGGTCAGCAAAGGGAAAGTAATGGTGTTGGGTGAATTGTTGAGTATCTAGAGGCCAGTGGGGCACAGGACCCAAGGCAGCATGGATTCACAATGGGAAAGTCGTGTCAGACGAATCTAATAGATTTCTTTGACTGGGTGACCAAAGTAGTAGACCAGGGAGGGGCTGTGGACATGGCCTATCTAGATTTTAGCAAGGCATTTGATACAGTCCCACACAAAAGATTAATACACAAGTTAGCCAGCCTTGGAGTGGGTCCCAAGGTGGTAGCCTGGATAAAAAATTGGCTAGACAACAGGGCGCAAATGGTAGTATAACGGAGTCCACAGTGAAGAAAGGAGGGTTACTAGCGGGGTACTGCAGGGTTCAGTACTGGGACCGGTCCTTTAATGTCTTTTATAAGTGACATTGCAGAGGAACTGGAAGGAAAAGTATGTCTCTTTGCAGACAACACAAAGATCTGCAACAGGGTTGATACACAAGATGGAGTGGAAAGGATAAGAAGGGACTTGGCAAGGTAGGAGGAATGGTCAAATGTATGGCAGCTCAGATTCAGTGCAAAGAAGTGCAAGGTAATGCATCTGGGAAACAAAACCCAGGGAAGAGTACACAATGGGGGTGAGATACTGACAACAGTAAAATGGAAAGGGATCTGGGGTAATTATATCAGATGACCTAAAGGTTGGCAAGCAATGTGAGAAGGCAGTAAGGAAGGCTGGAGGATACTGGGATGCATAGGGAGAGGCATCAATAGTAGAAAACAGGAAGTTGTTATCCCTCTGTACAGACAGTTGGTGAGACCCCATCTGAGTACGTGTGCAGTTCTGGAGACCTCATCTCCATAAAGACATAGACAGAGTGGAGGCTGTCCAGAGGAGGGCAACCAAAATGGTGCAGGGTCTGCACCGAAGACATACTAAGAAAGACTAAAGGAGCTTAATATGTATACCTTTGAGGAAAGAAGGGAGAGAGGGGACATGATAGAAACTTTCAAGTACCTTAAGGGAATCAACAAAGTCCAAGAGGGTAGCATCTTTCAAAAAAAGAGATGTGCAAGAACAAGGGGGTACAATTTGAAGATAGAGGGGGACAGCTCAGAGGTAATGTGAGGAAGTATTTTTTCATGGAGAGTGTTGTGGATGTTTGGAACAGCCTTCCTGAGAAGGTTGTGGAGTCAAGAACAGTGGGGGAATTCAAGAATGCATGGGACAGACATAAGGCAGTCCTAGTGGGGGGGTAGGAGGAAGTAAACTGTTGGTTAACTAGGATCTGCAGCTTATCTGTTAGGTAGGAAAGTGGGCAGACTAGGTGGGCCAAGCGATCCTTATCTGCCTTCAAATTCTATGTTTCTATGTAACCTGCCTGATGTTGATTGGGAGGCCCTGGTGGCCAAGAGTGCCAGGAGTCAGACATTACTGGACACCTTCCATGACTGTCTGGTGCAGCTTGTTAAGGAACCTACCAAGCAGAATGCAATCTTTGATGTGGTGCTAATGAACTCAGAGATAGTGGGTGCTGTGGGAGTAGGGGAGCTGCTAGGGAACTGCGACCATAACTCTGTGTGGTTTGAATTGGCCCTCGAGGTAGGCAACCCACAATCAAGAACCAAAGTCTTTGACTTTAGAAGGGTGGACTTTAATAGGTTGAGGGAACTGGTCAGGGAGAAGTTAGTAGGGGTGGAGGACATAAGGGGTATAGAGTAGAGATGGGGGCTATAAAGAGAGCCATCCTCGAGGCATCAAAGGCAAGTATAAGAACAGCATCTAAAAAAAAACAGGTTTAAGAGACCACTGTGGTTCTCAGCGAGCATCAGGGAAGCTGTTAGTGTCAAAAAGAAGGCTTTCTATAAATACATGTAAAAGCAGGGGGAGGCAGAATGGGAGGATTATCTAAGAAATACAGGGAGACAAAGAGGGTTGGCAGGGAGCTGCGCATCGCGAAGGGGGTCAAGAATGGAGAAAAACAGTTTTTTTAGATATATCAATGAAAAAAGAAAAAAGGGGGCATTGCACGGCTAGTTGGGGGGGTAGGGTGATAGAGGAGGATGAGCAAAATAATGCAGTCCTGAATAACTACTTTTGTTCTGTATTCACTAAGAGGGACTGCAGGTCCATGCCGGAAAGTGGTATCAAAGTGTCCCAGAAATCAGGCAGCCAATACTTACTAGTGAAAGGGTCCTGAAAGGCTGGCAGCCCTTAAGATAGATAAGGCCTCAGGACCAGATGGGTTGCAGCCGATGATACTTAGGGAATTAGCTTTAGCAGCAGAACTGGCTGAACTACTGACTGAGCTGTTGAACAGCTCACTTAGGTCAGGGGAAGTTCCAAGGGATTGGAGAATGGCAGACATCGTACCACTTCATCGGGGGGTGGGGGTGGCTGGGTGGGTAGGGAGTAACCAGGGAACTACAGGCCTGTCAGTCTGACCTCCATCGTGGGGAAGCTGATGGAATCACTAATTAAAAGAGGACCTCGTGGACTACCTAGAGAGCAGTAGGCTTCAGGATAGTAAACAACACTGTTTCATGGCAGGATGGTCTTTTCAGACTAACCTGATTTTTTTCTTTGACTGGGTGACCAAGGAAGTAGACAAGGGCCACGCTGTGGATGTACTGTACTTAGACTTCAGCAAGGCTTTTGATTTGGTACTGCACAAAAGGTTGCTCAAAAAGATGGAAGACCTGGGTGCAGCAAAAACCATAGAGAACTGGGTGGGTAGCTGGCTATAGGGGAAGCAGCAGAAGGTGGTGGTGGTCAATGGGGGTTCAATCAGAGGAAAGGGAGGCTACGAGTGGGGTTCCACAGAGATTTGTCCTGGATCCAGTCCTCTTCAACATGTTCATTAATGATTTTAGTGAGGGAATCCAGGGCAGGGTGTGTCTCTTCACAGATGATACAAGACTATGTGGGAGGGTGTATAGTAATGAGGGAATAAGGAATATGCAGAGGAACCTAAAAAACTAGAGGGGTGGTCAAAGATTTGGCAGTTAAAATTCAACACCAAAAAGTGCAAGGTAATGCACCTAGGGAAAAGGAACCACAAGATGGAGTACTGGATGGGTGGGGACTACAGAAGAGGAACGGAATCTAGGAGCTGCTATCGGTAATTCCCTTAAACAAATGAACCGGTGCAACAAGGCCTTTAGCAAGGCCAACAGGATGCTGGGATGTATCAATAGTGGTACTGATAACAGAAGAAAAGAGGTAATACTTCCCCATGCAGATCCCTAGTGAGGCCTTACCTAGAGTACTGCATCTAGTTCTGGAGCCCTCACCTCAGAAAGGACAAGGATAAGTTGGAAACTGTGCAGCACAGAGTAACAAAAATGATTCAGGTCTGGCAGGGCAGATCTAGTGTTGCTAGGATAGTGCCACCATGGATCCGCCAGTGATTCGGCGGGTGGCGGCACTATTTGAGTTGGATCCGTCCCGGGATACGGCCGAATATGGAGGTCATATCCTAGGCTAGCTTCCACATTATCTGGTGCTGGACCCAGGGAAACGGCATTGGATCCCGGTGCTTGATCCAGGGAACTGGTGTCGGATCCCTGGATCTGGCACCAGATCCCTGGATCCGACCGTCAGAGAATGTAGGTTCTGACCAGGGATCTGATGGCTGGATCCATGGGCAGATAGTGTAAGTATCTGGCGGATCCACTAACCTACCACAAACGGCAGGTATCTGGTGGATCTGGATTTGTTTGAATCTATCTGAGCAACACTAAGCAGATCCTATGAGGAGCACCTCAAGACACTAAATATGTACTCACTGGAAACCAGAAGGGAAAGAAGAGGTGTGACAGAGACCTTCAAATTCCTTAAAGGAATTAACAGGGTAAAGTGCAGGGAATTATTTACCCTGAATATGAACTCGAAGTCACGTGGTTATGAGTGGAAATTAACAGAAAGGATGTTCAGGAGGGACCTGAGGAGGTACTTCTTTATGGAAAGGGTGGTGGAGCCTTGGAACAGTCTGTTGGCAAAGGTGGTGGGTACAGACACAATCAGGGGATTCAAACAGGCATGGGACATAATGTAGGGAATAGTGGTCACCCGAGGCGACAAGACCAGGGAGGAGAATGGGCTAGGATGGGGAGGGTTAGTACCCAGGAAGAATAATAGGTTCCAGGGAAGGTTACAGGGATTATAGGGAGTATGTGCAGACTGGATGGACCTCTGGTCTTTGTCTGCCATCATGGTCTATGTTTCCATTTACCCTCTTCCTACCAGTGGTGGGAAGAGGTTGTTCCCCTTGTATCCAACCTGAGACTGACACTTTGGTGCCAGATGTCATGGTGTAGCTTGGTGGGAGGAGTTTAGTAATAAAAACTGCATCATCATTCTAGAACAGTCTGAGTCTTCTCTGAGGGAGAAGTGAAAGAGAGAGACAAGGACGGAGCAGTCTTTCAGGCCTGCAGAGATTCAGGAGAGGCCTGGATCTGTTTCTTTATTGGGATCGTTATATAGCAACCACTAGGTAGCTGGATCATTGGCAGGGTGAGAAAACTCCAGGGAGGGTTCCCCTCAAGGGAAACAGCCCAGTTTCCAGTTGGTCTGTGGTGGGTTCCTTGGACGACATAGAGGGAAACCCTGGTGGGTGTTGATCTTGGAGAAGTACATGTGCAGGAGTTCAGCACCTGAAGTTTTCAGTAGAGACTCTGGTGATAGCAAAGCTGCTAGACAAGGCAGGGCATCTGTGGCCAGGTTCTGGAGTGACCCTAGGAAGTGGGGCCCTCAGGATAGCTGCCAGTAATTGTCTCTGTGGGTGACATGGTCCCTGTGAGCATGAGAGTGGTTGTGCCAGGGTATACATATGGCTGTATCTGGGGTACTAGCTAGGCTGGGTAAGCTCATGCTAGGGACAGGGGAGAGTCAGTGGGTGGCTGCGATGTGGAACACTTGGCCCTGTCTTCTTTACCTTGGGTTTATATGACATGGGCAGGCGCAAAAGGGCAACTACAAAATTGTGACAGCAAAACAGCGAGGCAAAAACGAGTGACCCTGAAATAACAACGATTGCTGAAATGGCAACAGCACTGCCACAGTGAGTTTCATGGGGGGACTTTGTCACCTGCATCCCCTTTGTCTTCACATCCGTTTTATATATACTCAACTCCGGGGGGGGACACAACATGGGGAGGGGTAGAAAGCCGTAGGTCACCGTTTCAGCGTTGCACTGTTTGCCTCATTGTTTTGCCGTCACCATTTTTACGTTTGCAATTTTGCACTCGCGCCTTTCATGGGATACCTTTACCTTGTACTGTTGATAGAATGGCAGGTTAAATGGCACATGTCTGCATGGCACAAAAGTGGAACCAAGAGAGAAAAAGAGGAAAACAGCAGCAGATAGCGTGGAGTAGCACGGAGAAGGCAATTTCCAAATGCACTGTGCAAATGCAAGGAAGAATTGGACACTTTGGTTTTGTTAATTGGATTCTGTATCAAGTACTAATCTAGAAAATGAATTAAGAATCACATCAGCTGGGGCAGCTAGTTGACACAGCAGCAGCGTTAGCACTCACAATGCTAGTGACCCAGGTTAGGGAATGAGATGGGCACTGGCAGGCCAGCATTGGGAGGACATTATGACATCCCATAGGACACTTGCCTCCTCAGGGAGGGTAGTCGACTGGTCCCTGCTGCATGAACACCCCCTGGGGGTCCAATGGCAAGTCAGTAAGAAGGGCAGTGAGAGGTACAGTGTCTGGCTCTGTGACAAGCACCTCTGTTACATGCTCATGTTGCTCATTCATGCTAGTGTCATGTGGTTCGGAAGTTAAGGGGGAAACACTTGCCGACAAGATGATGCAACCAATGGCACACTCAGGCTCTGCACCATGCACCCACTCCACACAACAGGAGCCACTCTCCCACAGATTTGGACACCTCAGGATGATTCTACCGGAAAGAGAAACTCCTGCAAGCACACAAAGTGCAGGAGCTGCTGCAGAAATGCCCGATTAGGGCCTTTAGCATTAAGCCGATGTTTTTACTTACCTGCTAGGTTGGGAGTTTGCTTTGAAAGATCCGTGCCTTCCATAATATCTTCAGAGCCGCCTGTGTGTCTAGAAGCACCCAGGCGGCTTCCATACTCTGGGTTATGCTAATGAGGGCTACCAGACAATGGCAGAGTTGGTAGCCCTCATTAGCATAACCCACGGGGGGATGCTGCCCAGGTGCGCAAGATGGCTGCAAGCAGCTCTGGAGATATTATGGATGGCATGGATCTTTCAAAGTAAAATCCCAACCCAACGGGTAAGCAAAAACATTGGTTTAATGCTAAAGGCCCTAACCGGATATTTCTGCAGCAGCTGCTGAACTTTGTGGGCTTGCAGAAGTTTCTCTTTCAGGCCACATCATTGGGGTATGAGCCATGAGTTAAAAAAAGTGAGTACGCCTATGGGGTGTAGGGCCAGGTGAAGCAGTTAGTTAGTAGCTACACATCTCGCAGAAGGAGGACAGTTGGGTGTGGCAGAAAAAGAGTAATTAAAAACAAATGACATCCAGTGAGACTTCCAGAGCAAGCTTTGTGGCACAAAACCTCATGGGGCTGCCCAGCTTGCTGGGGATTGAGGTTTGCGCACCGAGCCTGGAATGGAAGGTGAGAAGACTGGCAGAAAGCATGAGGAGCATCTGGGAGGATGCTCTCCTTTTGAGGGCAGGTGGTTCTGATGAACTGCGCAGAGAGTGACACCTTGCTTTGGTCAGGTTTAAGTGAGTAGCCACACATTTCTCGACCCCCCCCCCCCAGGGTTGCTCATTATAGTAATATACATACATTTCAGATTAAACAGGGTTTGAATGACACAGAACTAGCAACAGCAATCATTAAAGATCCAAGCTTTAATTAACAATACATGATTTTGAAGAGCCTAATATCCTGAAAAAAGGGGAGGCAGGAAAGGGTTCATTTAACTGGCTGTTCTAATCCATTATTAAAAAAAGATGTTACTACGATGTCACAGTGCTCTCACACTGATTTGACACTTTCCCTATAATTACATAGCAATTTTCCTGTGTTTTCCTGTAGATTGCATTATTTCCTATGGAAGCAGAATTATTCTGTTTTCCCGTATAACCAGTGCAAGTCTATGGGACCGGTTTCCCTATAAATGGCTCAATGTTCCTGTCAAATACAGGAATCCCTGTAGATCTGGGAGCCCTGTGATGAGTAACATTTCCTTCTAACCACATGAATTAGGACAGCCTAGTCAAACTTGTGCAGACTCCAAGCAGTGGCCGGGGTGGGAGGGGTTTAGGATTACTTCTGGAATAGGTTCTAAAGCACAGAGATCCCAAATATAGCATTCTCACTTTCCAGTGTGTACAAGCAAAAATGAGGTGTGAATGTGTGGACTGTGGACGAGGTAGCAGCTTTACAAATTTCTGCCAGGAGCACATTCCTTCTTGCTGCCTCTGATGCTGATGTTCTCTTAATGAAGTGAGCTTTAATACAATCTGGTGGGCCTTCCCTGCTTTTTTATGGCAAATATTTTTTGTGGCTTCCATCAACTGTCATATAGTCTACTTAGAGGATGGGTGTCCCTTTGACACCTCATTATATGTGATAAACAGCTTTTTGTTGCTATTCCTAATGTCATCTGTTCAACACTTGTAGAAACTGAGGGCAATTTTGACACATAATGTATAGATTTTATTTCCTTCCATTTATTGGCATGTGGCCTAGGGAAATACACTGGCAAAGTGCAGTAATAATCTGACTCATGTGGGATTCCGACATCACTATAGGGAGGAATTGTACATTTGTTGATAATGTAGCTTTCTCCCCTGTGGAAAATCAAGAATGAAAGATCAATGCAGAGTGCTTGTAACTTGCTCTGACCCTACTTGCTTATGCAATCGTCACCAGAAATAATGTTTTCAAGTTGGGGTGTATTAACTCAGTAGTGGCCATAGGCTCACAAGGATGGCCACCAGCAGAGTGAGGACCAGGTTCTGGTACCTAGAATGTATAGATTTCATTATGGGGGATGCATACTGTACTATGCTGGCCATCTGATGCAAGTGCAGTATCACAGTTTTTGCAGTGATATTTTGCAGGATACTGTAGGGACTCAATGTAATCCAATGGTAATTACTCCAGTTTGTTGTACAGTAAACTGTGCAATCTCACACAGTGTGCTTGATCCTGGTGGATGACACTGTATATGAGAGGCCTTATCTTAAACACTGGATGTGCAAACAAAGATTCTGCTGAGACCTTGGATCTAAATGCAGAAATGGTTGAAACATTAACCTGTAAAGATGCTGACCTTAAGCCCGGGGACTTTGGGGAAGAGTTATGTGCAACTGTTAACATTAACAATTTGCAGATAACTTGGCTTTACCAAACATCGCTTCAAAGTACCAGGCATGTCATTGTCACTTAGCTCTAGTGGCTTGTTTACATGCTGTAAAACATATTACCCATGGCAGGAGGGCAGAACTGATGAAGCATCATCATTCCCATCTCCTTATATCTTGAATAGGGAGAAATGGCAATTTGGCTCTGGTTTAACAAACAAACATACATTTTCCTTCTTTTGAGCATGGATCAAGTTTTTTTAAGACTTCTGCCTCGTCTACCATAATTTTCCCCTTACATCTGGGGTTTGGGGGTTGTTCTCTCTCCACTAATAAGTCCATATCTGGTAGGCAGAGGACCTGAACTGGCCCTGAGCATGTCAGTGCACACTGCTGTCATACTGACAGTGAAGGGTCCGGGGAAGAAGGATTGAGCATCCCAAGGACTGCTGTTCTTCTCGGGGGGAGGGGGTGAGTGTCCGGCACATCATGGACCTCTGGCGGAGGCTGGGGGTCCTATCATGCTGCTGCCAACACTTGCGGGGGTGGGGCGGACATGGGATGTCATTGCACGTCCCATTCCCAGGTACCACCGCAAAATCATTGAGAAAAAACTCCGGACCCCCATGCATGATGGTTTCCTCTGCCGGTGTCCCCGCTGCCACCAGTGTCCGCTGGGGGGGCCCGGTCCTGTGGCCCCTCCCTGGGGGGTAAGCCTGGGCAAGATCTGAAGGACCATGGGGAGGGGGACACCCACCCGGCGGCCCCTTCCAGGGGGGTAAACCTGGGCATGGGGAGGCAGTGCGGGGGTTGATCTGAGCTCCCTTCGGGAAGGGGGAGGTCTGGACCATAAAAAAAAATAAAAATAAAAATACTGATGGTGAAGAGGGATGTTGTTCCTCTGGAACCTCACATTGTTGGATGTTATTCTAGTGCCTCACCCTGTGATTCTTGATTAAATACACATAACCATGCACTCAGTAGATTGCAGCTGGTGCTTACTTAAAAGTCACATCAATGAAAAACACAGGGTAGAACACTTGGTCAGAGGAAAGAGCCAGGGACAAAAAGTTTGTAAACTCACAGGTTATTCAGCATATGAAGCAGGGTGCAGGGTTTTTGAGTGGCGCTCTCTTTCATATGCTGACTAAACCGTGCGTTTACAAACTTATTTTTCTGGCTTTCCTCTGACTAAGTACTCTACCCTGTGTTTTCCCTGTGCCTATTGCCTTCCCACTTTCAATGCCACCATGCTTAGATGCACTAGGCTAGGGCCTTTTACAGAAGCAGTGTGTCACCTCATGAGGGAGCACGTTCCAAACCTTGCTCCCTAATTGTTGGCACTTGGGTCCAGTCCCAAACCCAGGTCACCCACATGGAAGCATGATACGCTTCCTCTAGGCCACTGGCAGCCCCTACATTTAATGGGGACAGGAAATTAGTGATATTTGGCTGTAAGGTTCATATTTGCAGTAATAAAACTGATACTGCCAAAGGATTTATATTTAACTGTACCTGAATGAACATGGATAAGAAAAGCTGTGATTTGCATCATTTTCTTTTTATGGACTACATTCTAAACAGTTGTCTTCATGGAGCCAGTAATTTGGAGTATTCACTATGTCACAGTTTATATACAGAATACTAAACATGAACTGTTCACCTATCAGAACAGTACTCAGAGGTCTGTATGCAAACCATTCCATAATCAAAATTCCAAATTACTGATTCCATGAAGAGGAGCATGCAGACTGTTGCCCAAACAATGCAAAGTACAGTTTCCACCTGACCGTTTATTCGGGTACAGTTACATATCGATCCTTTTCTGGTATGAGTATTATTTCTGAATATGGGAACATTACAAATAGCTGTCCGTTATTAATTTCTTGTCCTCGATTACACAGCCCTGGACCCCAGCAGCAGTACTTCAGCTCAACTGGTTGAGAGATGAGTGACTTGAAACTGACAAGAAGGGTAATATTTCAGACCATATTTCAACTGAAAGGTAGTTGATATCAGCTCTAGGCTCTCTGTTGTGGAAATTAAAGCAGAAGTGGCCATTAATGATGCTAAGGAAGAAATGGGTTCAGCTAAGCAGGCCTTGATGGCTGTCACAGGAATGATAAAATCAAATAAACTGTTGAGATTCCACATTAATCATCTTGAAAATCAATCACAGGCAGTGAACGTTCAGAACTGTGGACCTCTTGGAGGAGGTTAGAGTTCAGGATCACTGCTCCTATGCTTTTTTCCCCCAAAATTCTATTTATTCATTGCCACCCGAGGAACTCTCTTGGGCATCCACTTTAACCCACAGCACTACCTCCTAGCCTGAAACTCCTCCTGTGTCCTGGCACCAGCCCGGCTATCCCCTGGCTCTGAGCCCCCCTAGGTAGGGCAGCTCTATCCACCCAGGGCACTCTATCTATAATTTGGGCCGGGCTGGGCTTGGCCTAGGACAGGAGAGAGTCCAGCTGATGGAGTGTGGCTAGTGGGAGGTGGTGCTGTCGCCTATCCTTGAGGGCAGGGTTTTTCTTGGAGTTATGCCCTTGTCCCACCCCCCCCAGGTGGAGCTCGAGCATGCAATGACACTAGGGGACATCCTTCACGGCTCCACTTCCCCTCTGCTGATGCCCTGAGCATTGCAGTGCCTCTGGTCTCCACCAGGGCCGCTGCAGTGCCGGGCATACCCTGAATCCCCGAGAGAGGAGGCAATCCTTTGGATGCTCGATCCTCTCTGCCCTGCCAACCCCAGCAAACCAGGCTTGTTCGCCGGCGTGGAGGGAGGTGTGGCGTCCCGCATCTCTGCACTTGGATCCACCACCAGCCATTGACCAGGATTATTGCATTGCCCTCTGTTGGAGACTGGGTGGGCCAATGCCCGCCAGATACTTTTGTTGGTTATCACAGGTCCTTTAAAGTATGGCAGGATTTCAGGTGCATTTACAGTACAGCATTGTAAACGGTGCAGATGAGTTTAGCCAATGGCAGATCCTGTTGTGCAAACACTTGCCGGAGCATTGTAAATCACTCGTTTGCAGCTTAAAGCAATCTCTGTTTTGTTGGCATAGTGTACCCTTGCAGACGTTTTATGCTAACATATAAACACACTGCTCTGCCTGCACTGGTGCAGCCCTGGTACACTCAACGCCATGTCATTTGTTTTAGGAAATCCAGTACAGAGCAGTACTGAGGGGGAACAACAGATAATTATGCACTGTCTGTCTACCTTAGTAATCACTGTCTGCCTGTTTTAGTAAACACCGCCCATTAGTAAGCTCTGTGTGGCCATCTTAGTAATCACTGTTCATTAATAAGCACTGTCTGTTAGTGTCCATCTACCTTTCACCTGAACTCACAAGGCACATGTCAGATTTCGACTGATAGGTTCTCCTACTCTTAGTCACAACCCAGGTGCTGATTCACAAGGTACATAATATGTATTGCTATGGCAGGCCACAAAATAAAAAACAAAACAGCTTTTTTTCCCCTTAGAGTTTTACTCTATCATTGCCACTGCTCAAACCCCCCCCCACCCCGATGGCGAATGGCAGGAAGTTCAGTCTGACACAAAGACTGACCCTGCAGCGGTGTACAAGAAAAAAAATTACTTACCATAGTAATATTGTTTCTTCCAAGGGATCCCTCATTATGCTTAACTATGCAGTTAGCCTGGAAGGTGAAGCTGCCCTGGAGAGTGTGGAATGCATTTTCAAACTGTGCTATGCCTTGATAAAGAGCCAGTGCAGCTCAAAAACGTTTGGCGAAAGGTTGCTGAGTGTTGTCATCTTTTTTTTACGTGTTTTTAATAAATACATTTTAACCAGACAGCCAAGGGTGTTTTTGGCTTAACTGTGGCAGCCTTAGCACAGTCTCCTGAGTCACATTGTTTAAACCTAATATGACCGGAGCTTGGCGTCCTGTCTGGTGGCCACCTTTTATTCTACAATAGCCATGAATCTTACTAACCTACCCTTAAATAAACCTAAAATGAAAATTACCCAAAACACAATAAAAGAATGGCCTCTTAGGCCAAGCTGTGGCAGACTAAAACAGAGAAACTGCGGTAAAAAAACTGATGGTGGAAGAACAACATGTAATGCTCAAGGAATTGAATATCCAGCAAACACTGATTCTTGTAGAACCTTTTCCAGGCTCTGGAAGGGGAAGTAGGGTGGGAGATGTAAGCATAATGAGGGATCCCTTGGAAGAAACAACATTACTGTGGTATATATTTTTTTCTTCAAACCCCAGGAATCCCTCACTATATTTAACTATGCAGATTACAAACAGTACCTTGGGAGGCTGGGTACAGAACCAATTTAGGGAAAAGGTTCTGCAATACAGCAGTGCCAAACCTGGCATCCCTTCTGGACTGCACATCCAGCCAGTAGTGCTTTGTAATGGTGTGCACAGTTTTCCAGGTAGTTGTTTTACAATTTCTAACAATGGACTATCCCTTGCAGCTGCCACTGAAGCAGCAGTGCCATGAGTGGAATGTGTCCTGAGGGTTTGTGGTGGATGCCTGCCAGCCTTACTGTAGCAAAATTGGATGTAGGAGACTATCCAGAGGGCAATGGTCTTCTTAGAAGCTGACCTGCCCTTCCCCACTTCACCATATGTAAGATACCACTGTCAGTGGAAAGATCTGATATCCCTAGTGTGGTCCAGATAGTAACTAGGTTCCCTCTTAATGTCCAGGCTGTGAAACCTCTGCTCACCAGAACTGGACTTTGTTGTAAAGAACACTGGGAGAGTGATAGACTGGTTCAGGTGAAACTCGAACACCACCTTTGGAAGGAATTTCCTATTAGTCTGAAGGACTACCTTGTCTTTGTGGAAGATAATGTAGTTAGGGTCAGGGCAGAGGGTCTGCAGCTCACACACCCTTCTGGCTGAAGTTATGGCCACCAAGAAGACTGGCTTTCAGGTGACATACTTCAGATCTGTCATGGCCATATGCTCAAAGGGAGGTTCAAATCCAAGGGGGATAGAGATGCAACAGGCCCTTAAAGGATTTCTTGAAAATGGGGTGTGAAGCCACTGTTTCCTTGTTGCCTGCTGAAGAATAGGCAGAAATAGCTGCCCAGTGAACTTTAAGAATTGAGGGCCTGAGGCCCAAAGCTTGCAAGTAAACCAAATAGTCCAAATGAATGGGCAGCTCTGCCTGTAAAAGGTTGAGCTGCTTGGGAGTATAACAGAGAGAAAACCTTTTCCATTTGGAAGCATATGTCTTTCTCATAGCAGACTTCCTGGAGACCTTGAGGACCTCTTCTGAAAATTAGAAATCAGAATATTCTAGCTGTTCAAGAACCAAACCTTGAGGTGCAGTGACTTGATGTTCAGAAAGGCTACTCTGCCCTGAGGCATAGTAGAGTGTGTCTCTGTAGAAGATGAATGGACTGTTTGGTAGAGAGTGCTAGAAGTATGGAGAACCAGGGCTCTCTGGTCCGGTCTGGTGCTACTGATATCATGGTCGCAAGTTGTCTCCTTAATTTCAGGAGAACTCAAAGTAACAGAGGACATGGAGGGAAGGCATACGGGAATTTCCCTTTCAGTTCAGGATCAGGATGTCCATGGGGACTGAACCTACTGCTGGAGGTCTACAACAAAAGTGAAGGAGCTGATAATTCACTTGGAAGTGAACAGGTCTATTTCTGGTGTGCTTCATCTCCTGAAGACTGTAGCTAGCACTTGCTTTCTCAGAGACCATTCGTAATGCCTCTGGCTGGTCCTGCTGAGGGAGTCTGCTAGGACATTGTCTTTCCCTGGAAGATGGACTGCTGATGGTTGCAATTCCATGGAATAAGACAGATTCCAGGTCTTCATAGCTGCTGTGCACAGCTTTGAGGATCTTGTGCCTCCTTGTTTGTTGATGTACTCCATGGTAGTGGTGTTGTCTGTCCTGATTTGGACTGACTAGCCCTTTATCTTGGAAGAGAGTGAGGAAGACTCCCCTTAGTTCCAGGAGGATTATATGCTCCTGGGATTCCTGGGGGGACCACACTTCACTTACTGTTAGATTGCCCAGGTGGGCTTCCCAGCCAAGAAAGGAGGCAACTGTTGTCAGGACCACTGTGGGGAATTGTTGTTAAAAAGGCATTCCCTCCCTGAGGTTGTCTTTTTCTCTCCACCAGTCCAGGGCTTATAACACAGTCTTTGTCACTGGTATCGGTCTTGAAAGGGGATGCAGCTTTTTGGGACCCATGGGCCCTTAAGTGATACTGGATGTCTCTCATTTGAAATCTGACTCCTGGCACCATGGCTGTGGTAGAGGCCATATGACCCAGGAGCTGCAGGAAATGCCTTGCTGGCCTGGGCTGGCCCAGGACGAAGATGTTTGCCATGTTTAGGAGGCTTTTTACTCTTTTGTTGGTGTAGGAATGCCTTGCCCTGGGGGGCATTTAGCTCTGCTCTGATGAACTCCAAAACCTGCACTGGCTCTGTTTGGGATTTTTGGGTATTTATGAGAAAACCCAATGTCTCCAAAGTGTCCTGGTTAGCCTGAGAGAATCCTTGACTAGCTGGTGTGACTTCCCCATGACTAGCCAGTCATCCAGCTAAGGAAAGACCACTCCTTGCATCCTGTGATGTGCTGCCACCATAGCTAAACACTTTGTGAACACCCTGGGGCAGATGAAAGGCTGAGGGGAAGGGCTCTGAACTGATAATTACCAGAAGGCAACCTGAACCTTAAGTATTTCCTGTGACTGGGCCTGATTGGAATGTGGAGATACCCATCATTCAGGTCCAGAGATCCCATCCAGTCTCCCTCTTGCAAGGATGGTATCACTGAGGACAGAGTGATTATTTTAAACTTGTCCTTTTTCAAATGTTTGTTCAGAAACCTGAGGTCCAAAATGTGTCACCACTCGCCATTTTTCTTGTGAGTGAGGATGTACCTTCAGTAAAGTCCCTTTCCTCACTGGGAGGGAGGAACTCTTTCTGTTGCACTTGCCTGCAGCAACTTTTTGACCTCCAACTCCAGCAAAATCCTTTCTATTGGAGTGGGAGGGTTGGAGTATCTGCGAATCTGCAGCCTGGAAAGTCTTTTAAACTGCAATGTGAGCCCCTGTGTCACAACTTCCAGGACCCACTTGTCTGTGGAGACATTTTTTCATTCCTGGAGGAAGTGAGCCAGCCTTCCTCCCACTGGCAATTGATGGGTGACCTGGACCGACTCGTCAGGGGTTCTGTTTGGGCTGAGCCTTAGCGGCTGAGGTTAGGGCAACCAATTTGGAAGCTCTTCAGGCCCTGCTCCTAAAGTAACCTCTCATCTGCGAATAATCATAGGGCAAGGGCATGGATATGAAAACACAAGAGAAATAACCCCTACTCGCATGGGAAATCTATGGCCTCCACCTGGGTGTCCTGGGACACATTAATGGTCTTCAGTCAAGCAAATCTTCTTAAAGAGACAGCATGGGCCACAACCCTGGAGGCAGTGTCACTGGCATCCACTGCCATATGGAACTGTTTGTCAATGTCTGCCAAAATTGTGCCCCATTCCTCAAGGCCTTCCTCCAGAGGGTTTTCCGGTACTGGGCATTTTTCTTCCCCATACTATCCAGCTTTCTGGAATCTTTGTGCGGGGCTGGGTAGAGACAGAAGCCTTAGCCTTGCCACAGTCAGTCACCTGGACCACTCCTTCAAGATCTAGATGCAAGTAGAGGTACTCAGCATCACATCTGTTCAGCTGGTACTCTTCTCAATTTTCTTGTCAATCCCCAGGGAGACATAGAGGTCTGTAATACCATGCAGGTTGCTTTCTTAAGGGATTTGTGGACAGGTGAAAGCAACCTCTTGGTTGGGGTAAACTCCATCATATCTAAAATTCAGCCACCTCGTCATCCTCCACAGTTTTCTGGGTGGAGAAGTTGAGACTGGAGAGGAACAGAAGCTGTAGGAGGAACCTACATGCCCCTTAGGGTAACCACTGCTTGAAAAGTCTGGCAGAATTGCCAAGCATCAGTCATGTTCTCCATAGAGGGTATCTGCTTTGTTCACTGACTGCTCCTTTTCTTCTTCAACATGAGGGTCAGTGACACTTTTATTTTTTTTTTGTTAGCAGGAACCTGGTCCGGAACCTGCTCAGAAGATCTTGTGTGCTTGTCCACCAGTGGATTCCCTTTTCAGGAACCCTGGAAACAGTGTTTTTTTTTAGAGGGCCTTTTCTTTTGCTTATTATGTGAGGAAGGGCCCTCATCTGTATGCTTTGGTGACAAGAAGCCTGACTGAGGGGCCATAATAACTTCTAGCCTCTTGACCCCTTTTTTGGGGGAACAAAACCTACTGCACAAGTTGGGAGGCAGTATAGCACAGTGGTTTAAGGCTCTGAGCTGCAAATCTGGAAACTTGGGTTTGAATCCCACAGCCCCCACTTGCATACTGTGTGACCCTGAGCAAGTCACTTAACTTCCCTGTGCTCCCAGGTTGCACCTGTAAACAAGCTTTCAGCTTAGTGTGTCTCACCTGGTTAAACAATTGGAAAGAAAAAAAAAGTCACTAATGAACAGGACCTAGGCACCATATACATGAATCATGGTAGTCTGTCTTCGCCAAGAGTCTATAGCACCTAAACAATTTTAAACCTAGTAGGTCTTGTTTTCTCTCTGGGTCTGTGTGTCATGCCAGTCTAGAACAGACCCTGCAGAACAAATGGTCCCCAATACAGAAAGTAAAAGAATGTGGTATGGTTCCTGAAACAAAAGGACCACCAATAAAAAGAACTAGGATCTCTTTTTTTTAATGACCCTTAGAAAGTAAAAATATATACTTTTGAGGTCTGGTTCCCTAAAAACAAAAGTACCACTAAAAAACAAACCAGAAGTGAATGCTTAGGGCCATATTTTCTTTTTTTTTATATTTCTATTTTCTCACCTGCAGCCACAGTCCTGCCTATTTTCCAGTCACCGCTCCACCTTCACCACTGACCCTGAAGCTGACGTGCCCGGCTGGCATATGCAGCAGTACCGTCGAGAGGGCTCTCCCATGCCCCCGCGCCTGGTCAGTATCCAATACCGGCACATGCCTTATTCCAGGCATCATTGGCCGGTGAAGCTGTGGCCATCAAGCTGCCATGGACTATGCTGCCATTTTCCCTTTTTTCCCTTCCCCGATGGGAGCACGGATGTGCAATGACGTCCATGCACAACATGTGGACATCCACCATGCTGCCCCCCATTTGGCACCCGCGTGTCTATAGTACCTCTGGGAGTCCCCAGGGACCACCAGAGCGTGGTGTGCATCCACCCCTTTCCCCAGGACTAGGTGAGCTGTTTTTGGACACTCAATCCTAGTCCTCCCCTGCCGACCCCCAATGACCCAGGCTCATTCCCGAACCCAGGTTGCTAGCGTGGAGCGAGGTGTAGCGTCCAGCACCTCAACCCTCAGCGCCACCGGGCCGGCCACTTAAGGCCATATTTTCAAAAGGTTTGGGTGGTGCAACTGTGGTTACACTGCAAATACCTGGAAAAGCACCAGCTGTCAGAGGCATGCTCATATTCAAAGGGAACACATGACACACGCCAGACAGTGCCGATGTACACAGTATTGTACTGTGCCTATGCAAATGAGGGGTCTCCCATGCATGTGAGGCGCAGCACAATATTGAAATACTTCAGAAGCACAAATCAGCCTACAGCAGTGGTGCAGATTTAGGCTTCTGAAACCCAGCCCTAAAATGTGCACAGACCTGTCTGGCCACTGTTAAGGGCTGGGTACTCTGGCAGATCTGCAGTCCCTCCCGAGCCCTGATCCTGGTATCACTGAAACACCCCCCTGTCCTAGTAGTCTAGTAGTCCCCCCTCCCCAGCCCCGATCACAGTTATAATAAAACACCCCTGATCCCCATTTCCAAGGTAGTCTAGTGTTCTCCCCTCCCCAGCCCTGATCACAGTTATAGTACTTAAACATCCCCAATCCCCATTTCCCTGGTAGTCTAGTGGTCCCCCCTTCTCAGCCCCAATCACAGTTATAGTAAAACACCCCTAATCCTCGTATCCCAGGTAGTCTAGTGGTCCGCCCTCCCCAGCCCCGATCATAGTTATAATAAAACACCCCCAAACCCCATTTCCCTGGTAGTCTAGTGGTCCCCCCCTCCCCAGCCCTGGTCACAGTTATATTAAAACACCCCTGATCTCAGTTTCCCTGGTAGTCTAGTGGTCCCCTCTCCTCAGCTCCAATCATAGTTATAATAAAACACCTCCGATCCCTGTTTCCTTGGTAGTCTAGAGGTTCCCCTTCCCTGAGCTGTGATTCGTGTAATAATAAAAATGTCCCCAGTCCCTGGTAGTCAAGTGGCCCCCCCATCCTGTTAGGTAGTTACCCACAACCCTACTCGCCCCACAACCTGACCAGAGCTGGCGACTGCACAGTCCACCCATATGCCACAGACAGCTGCTGACTGAACTGAACAGGAGCATGTACAGTATGCAGTACACGCCCATTGGTTGACTGGTCAGCCAATGACTGTGTACTGTATAGTGTACGCACTCCTGTTCAGTTCAGTTGGTGGCTGGCTGTGGTGGTGTGGGTGGGCTGTGCCAGTCGCTGGCTCCAGTCAGGCTGGGGGAAGTGGGGCTGTGGGTCACTGCCTAATGGGGTGGGGAGGGCACTTGACTACCAGGGACTGGGGACATTTTTACTATAATATGGATCAGGGCTCAGGGAGAGGGAACCACTAGACTACCAGGTAAATGGGGATTGGGGATGGTTTATTATAACTGTGATCGGGGCTGGGGAGGGGGACTGCTAGACTACCAGGGAAACGTGGAATAGGGAGTATTTTAAAATCATATCATCGATTGGGGCTGGGGGGGACCACTAGACTACCAGGGACACTGGGTGGGATGTTCATGTCTATGAGGATCGGGGCTGAAGGGACTGGCCCGGTGTACTCCACTGCAATGCATCCATGCAGATGAGTCCATAATGGGAATGCGAATGGAACCACTGCACTGTGCTTGCCAAATGGGCTCATCTGCACGTTTGGGCTGAATATCCCCCATGGAGGCCGTGGCGCAAACTAGTGCTGTGCTCCTATGGACAGTCCTCAGCCCCGCACCCTGGTCACACTGCACCGAACATAGCGAACCCCTGCTGTGCGCCGCATGACCAGGGTCCGACATTCAGTCAGATTGTGCGGTCAGTTCAGAACACGCATTCTGTTTGAATATGGTGCCAGAGTCGGTGGACCATTTTTTTTGGGCGGCACACCAATTAAGCTTAGTGAGGCTTGTGTGCTGTTACCTTCTACTCATTAAAGAGCCCCTGCCACCAATAGAAAAACATGAACAATTTTGATATTTAGACACAATTCTGTTTACATTTTGTATATTTTGTATAATCTTTTCCCTTTTTTCTTTATTACTGAGGACAACTGTATGAAAGAGGATTACTGTCCTTTAGACTTTATTTGCTCTTTCTGCTTTCCTACACCTGACATCATAATCCACTGCTTATGGCAGCATAATTATCTTCACAGCAATAGATTATGATGCCATAAATAGAATTGTGCTGTCAGGTGTAGGCAAGCAGCCAGAACTAATAGGGCTGTGGTCCTGTTTACATGCAAATGTCCTTAGTAATGAAGAATTAGGGTGTGACTTGCAGAAAAAATTTGAAGTACAGGCGGCATTGTGTCTAAATACTAAATTTTTTCAAAGTTGTCACAATGGCAGCAGGAGCTCTTTAAGATGAAAAAAATGGTGGAATTTGAAAACAGAGTGTTCTAACTGCACATTAATTTTTTTTTTTCATTTTGATCCTGCATTTGAGGACTTGTCTTCACCTGTACATCAAATGGATTTGATGTACAGCTAAAGACCAATCATAATATGCCAGCCCGCTGGCACAGCGACATGGCATCTGTCTGCGACACTGATGTCCCAGGTTTGGGAATGGACCCGGGAAGTCGGAGGGTCAGCCGGGGGATTGAGCATTCTAGGGTCGTCTCTCTCCTTCTCTGGGGGAGGGGCAGTGTGTCTGGTACAAGTTGGACCCCTAGCAGAAGCTGGGGGCTTCACTGTGACTGGCACCTGGACTTCTCTGGAGGCATGTCAGACGCTGGCATTATTGCACGCCATGCCTCCTTCAGGAAAAATAGGGAAAATGACTTAACCGCGGCCACCATAGATGACACCCTGCCTTCCAGGCCATGGTCACCCACTGTGGCACTCCTGCTGGTGACCTATCCTGTCATCTGCTGTGTCTGGCCCGACTCCACGCCCCACCATGGGGGATAAGTCAAGGAGGCAATGCCAGTAGGCGCCCCTGCCAGAATCTCTTTCCTGTCATTGTGCGGGTCTGTGCCAGTGCAGCGGCCCCATCCTGGAGGGCAATTCAGGGGATATCCTCAGTTAGGAGGTAAGTCTGGGGGACTAGGAGGGGATCAGGGGCGGGCAGGGGCTGAGACATGGTGGTACACGGGGAAACAAAGTATATCAAATAATAAAAAAAAATTGTAATGCAGGATTTTCTATCCCCATTTTATAAGATCCCTTACTGATCTCCATTCCTCATTAAGTTCTCAGTTAGCTGCAACACTCCTGAACCACCCCTGTGGAATTGCTTCTCAAAGTCCCACTAGGGTTAGAGGTGCTGTGGCATGCAACCTACTATTCGGGGCCCAGGAAGCATCTGGGCATAGTACAACACTTCATTTGCATTCCTGACCCCCACAACACTCCTTTTCATCAGCACAAGTAAAGGCTTATGACCCCACCATGAGTAGCACAAAAGGGTGCAAGGTTAAACAAAGGTGCAACATAGTCATTGTGACCCCTTAGCACCATCAAATTGTAACAGTGCATGGGGTCACCTGATTTCTACATGCCATCCAAATGTAGTGCTCGTCATTGCTAGAAAATTGCTTACTAACTTAAGGTTTGACCTTTTTGTAGAGTTCTATGTTTAGTTAAAGTGTAATAACTTTCATATACAGCATAGTGAATGTTATGTAATGCGGACATAGCCACTAGTTTTACT
This sequence comes from Neoceratodus forsteri, assembly GCA_016271365.2. Classification (NCBI taxonomy): domain Eukaryota; kingdom Metazoa; phylum Chordata; order Ceratodontiformes; family Ceratodontidae; genus Neoceratodus; species Neoceratodus forsteri. Next base: position 1,203,131,592 of record CM057449.1, read on the forward strand.
TGTTATAGGCAGATGTGTCTGAGTGTCTATTATTTTTTGCCCTATGCAACATAACCTTAGTTCATTCTGAATACCTTAGACGGGGGTTCACTGAAGTGCACATTGTATAAGTTACCTAGGGATTTCATTATTCAAAATGAAGAGACCATTTACTGTTATAGGAACATTAATTTTTTTGTATTACATGTCACTTCAATGCAACCATGTGCAGTTATGTAGTACATATGTACATTCATTTTTTATAGTTGGCTATACACCCTAATGATGCAACACTTGAAAGGGGACATGGATTAATTACTGCAATTTTTCATATATGATAATGTTTACCTCTCCTCTTGGAATACATTGTATTTGATTGTAATGAAATTCAATAAAAGTAGGATATTGTAAGCTGGCAGGCTTCACAAATATTAGTTGAGTGGTTGACTGCACCCACACAGGCATTCATGCCCCATCACAGAATGAGCATGTGTTTCATTTTCATTCAATAAAGGTGCCGTTTGTCTGTTATTATCAATACTGCATCACAAATGTATATGAACAGTTCCCTGGATCCTGCCATGACTTGTACAATCACCTTGGCCCACTTCCAGCTTGGACAGCATTCTGAGTCGCGGTACATTACTGGAGGATGGCTAAAACTAATGATGGAGAAAGGTATTTATTATAAATCTGTGAAAATGTGTGGTCTTTCAAAGCTTAATTTCTCTGAACAGGAGACAATGGCTATTCATTAAGGATCTGACTAATGATCCCTTTCCCAAACCAACAGAGCAATGCCGAGAGAAGACACAATGGTGCACATTACACAGCTAGAAAAACTATGGAGAAAACGTGTTATTTTTTAACTATTTCTAGCAGCTCCTGATCATACCATTATACTGTACCTCCTTTGGCTGACCCGAAATTCCCTTACTTGACTGCACTTCTGTATGGATTGCTGGTATTGTAGCTCTGGATCACTGCTCCTCTCCTCTTGGAGCTTCTGGGTGTGTTCCTATCCTGGCAGTAAATCTGCTCCCCAACCAAAGGGACTAGCCTTGTGTGCCTTGGCTGTCCCCCTAGTGCAGAAGTCAAGATAAGAGTAGAAGATAGGGAGGGACCAGAAGTATGAGCACCCAAACATTGTAATTGATGGGTATGGCAGCATTATCTGTGTGGGGGGTTTCTTTTATTTATCATTGTAGCTGCTCTTATTGGCCTGGCCTCCTCCCAGTCTCATCCTTCCCTTTTCCCTTGCTTACCCAACTTCATGGGATCCATGGAGTCCTTTCCTCCTTTCCCTGGTCCTTCTTGGTGGATTCCATTGGGGTCAATGCAAGTCCCTCATGGGTCCTGTATTAAGTAATGTAAGCTTCTGGACTAGCTTTGTGTGTCCCTAGGTAGCCTTTCCGTTACCTGATTTTGTGTCCCACCCTCCCCCAGCCCCGACCTCTATTAAATACACTTAAATCCCACTCTCCTGCCTCTACCTTGCCTCCTATTGGCTACCTTTCTAGGCATTTTCCTCTCCTCCTAAAGGGCTGCCTTATCTACCTTTCTGCCCTACTAATCTGTGGCCTTGTTCTAAGTCCTATAATGGGACCAATTTTTCCCTTGCTTGATATGCTCATCTTTTTATTTCTATTCTCCCATGCTGGACTGACTAGAAGACCACTACACTACCAGTTCTCAGATCATTTAAATGAATTTCCACAGTCTGCACAATGGACCACTACAACCCCCTATCCTCAGATCCACACCTGGCAGCTCCCACCCAGACCCATTTATTTTTGATTGATTCTGCCACCCACTGTCCATGCTCCGATGCTTATTAGCTCATCGCTGTTGTTTACTGGTTTCTACTCAGCACAACAACCAGTTGGGAAACTGGACTCTATGAAAAGGATACTGCTGCCTCGTAGAACCCACCTCATAGCCCTCATATATCTCATAATATTTTTGTTGCTGCTTATTTCAGGCAATATTCACCCTAACCCTGGCCCCCCATGCATGGCCCCTGGGGCTCAGGCAAGGCTGGGATGCTCTTCCTTGCCAGCATAAACATCTATAGCCTCCTCACTAAACTGGATTCCCTCACTGCATGGGTCTCTCAGCACAACCCAAACATCATATCAATGACTGAGACATGGTTGTCTCCAAAAATCCCTGATTCTGCAATAACTATTTCTGGTTACGCAGTTTTCAGGCAAGACAGGCTAACCAAGAAAGGTGTGGTCTGTGCACTCCATCTTAAAGAGTCCCTCACAAGTCATGTCCAGTCCATGCCCTCCTCTGGGAATGACATCCAAGTCCTTGCCACCAAGATATGCTTGGAGTGCAAAACAAGGTCCTCAGTGTGGCCTTGGCCTATATTCCATCCAAGCTAGCTAATCAGGGCCTTCACTCCCTCCTTGACTGTATCAACTATCTTGATCAGAACATGGAAAAATACTGCTTGGGGATTTCAATGTCAGTTGGCTGGCCCCCAATGCAAACAGCTATAAGGATGCCCTTATTGGAGAAAATTTCTCAAAAACAGTTCAATCAACTACGAGGATGAACATAGAATGGGTACTAGTACACTTGTGGACTGGGTTCTCACCAACCGCTCCGAGCACATCACAAATTCGGAAGTTCTCTCTGACTCATTAGGTGACCATTCCCCTGTACTATGCACCTGGTCAAACAAATTCAATAAACCCCATCCAAAAGCTATCTACTGCAGACAACTGGCTCCCGGTCACCTAGGGCCCCTAAAAACTCTTCTACGGGAACATGATTGGTCACCAATTGACTCAGCCCCTGATGTGGACACCGCACTCGAGTATTTCATCTCCAGTTTCAACTCCACCTGTGATGCTCATGCCCCTTTCAAAAAATGGAAGACCAAGGGTGTCAATAACCAATGGTTTACCATGGATCTGCTTGGTCTAATGAAGTCTTACGACCATCTCTGGTACCATGCAAAGATGGCCAGCACTCAGGCCAACATCCAGGCTTACAAAATGGCAAGAAATGCCTGCACTAAAGCCATTCACCTTGAGAAAGCCAACTACTATAGGAACACCTTAGCTAGCACCTGGAAAAATGGCAAGAAATTCTGGAGCAACATTACTGAAGTGACAGGAAAAGACCCCAGAATAGCACCCTCAATGCTCAATGTTGATGGTACCATCACCTTGGACCAAAAAACCATGGCAAATGCTTTTAACACCTCCTTCACGGATCTCAATCACGTGCTACCCTCCAATTTCTTTGACCCCCCTCGAACGCAATACACACAGATAACTCAGTTAAGACTCAGAAGCATCCACTGTTCTACTTTAAAGCAATCTCTGAAAGTCTAACTAAAAAGCACCTACAGTACTTAAAGTGCTTGGGAGGTCTAGATTCAGTGGAGATTCCCTTGACCTGAAGCTGCTCTCCCTCACACTTGACAAAGTCCTGTCCCCTCTCACCAAAATTCTAAACCACTCCCTCATGCTCTCACAGTTGCCCTTAAAATGGAAATCTGCCTTGGTGACCCCAATTCACAAATCCATTGACAAGACTCTTACTAGCAATTACAGGCCAATCTCCATCCTTTCCCCACTCTCCAAAGCGCTGGAATGGATAGTGACTGACCAGCTTGTTGAACACCTGGAAAAGTACAGCCTGCAATGTCCCTAGCAGCACAGTTTTTGGAAAGGGAACAGCACTACTACAGTGCTCCTTGATTTCACCTCCTGTATTCACGACGCTCTTGATCTTGAACAACTGGTCGGTGCCATATTTCTAGACCTGACAAAGGCATTCCATACTGTGAAGCACACCCTACTGATCGAACAATTATCCCTCCTTGGACTTTCAACGGAAACCACCCACTGGTTCCAAAGCTACCTCAGTGACTGCACCCAACAAGTCAGAATTGGTGAATCCTTATCTTCCTCCCTACCGGTCCACTCTGGAGTCCCTCAAGGATCCATCTTGGGTCCACTGCTTTTCAACATATTTTTAAATAACCTACCAGCCTCCTACAGTGAAAGAATCCTACTGTATGCGGATGGTGCAGTACAGTGCAGCCCACTTTTATCGGACCCATCCATGCATATGGATTTTATACAGTATAACCGAGTTCCGATGTAATCCTTTTGCAGTATAGAAGCATTTTTTTTTTTTGCCGTTGCCGTTTTTTTGGGGTTCGTGATTTTTTTGTGTGCTTTTTGTATGCTTCAGTGACACAGTAACATTATTATACATTGTGCTTGTGTTTTGGTGCTTTTCACAGTGTGGGTGGGATTGGGGTTATTTATTCATGTGGAGATAATCTGTTATTGTGGCTTGATATGATCGGGTTCGAGTGTACAGTGCCCATTCTCTCTCCATTCTCTGGATGAGGTTCCAGTTGGGGAGCAAGTCCGCGCTCGCTGTTCCATTGCTCTTGGAGGGTAATTCAAGCATTCCATGCATCCTTGGTTGTGACTGCCGGTTCTTCAGTTTGCTCACCTTCCTCTCCCTCATCTTTGTCTTCTGCTGCTGCGATGGACATGGTTGAAAATGCAACTGCACTGTCGTCTCGTTCTGTAGGAATGTCTGTGTTGTCACCAAGATGGCAGAGTTCTTCGAACTGATTAATGGTGAGTCCAGGGGGTGGTTCCTCACTGTCACTAACCTCTTCATCAATATTTTCATCAGTAGGTTGTGAAGGGGTAACAAACCCACCTTTGCGAAAGCAACGTTTGATAGTCTCCGGGATCACTGCATCCCAAGCGGTCTTCATCATGCGCACTGCATCAAGGATGTAAATGTTTTTTTTATGCAGTCCACAGCAGACAAGTCATTCAATGCTGTATCTAACATTTAAGAACATGACTCCTCATATCCTGAATGTAGTGCCTTTTAAAGGCATAAATGATTTCCTGATCAAGGGACTGTATGAGGCAAGTCGTGTTTGTTGGCAGAAACATAAGTTTGATGTTCAGCAACAAAAGCTGACTTATTAAGTGCAACTTACATACAATTAAGCTCCATGAAGGAATGTAGACACCACAGGGCAATGAACAAAGACCTGCTAAGTGGCGTGTGTTGCAAAACCGCTAGCAAACCAAAGGTGTGAATGGGCGATAATTGGCATTAATGGCCTACATGATATGGCTTGCATGGGAAGGATGGCCACTAAATACGGGCTGCTTAGTTCACTATAAATGAATGGGATTGCATTGCATTACATGTGAATGGCTTTTTGCAATGGTAAACGATTCGGTAAAAATAAAATTCTGGGGTAAACCAATCTGATACATGTGGGCTGCACTGTAATCTACACCAGCAACCCGGATCCTTCCCTCCTGCAGCTTCAGCTGCAGACTAGTTTTGCAGAAGTTGAGACCTGGTTCAAGTCATACAAACTCATCCTAAATTATAAAAAAACTAAAACAATGTTGTTCCATAGACCCCATAGCAAACATAAAGACAGAAAACTAACAATCAACAGCAGTGCCGGCATAACACTTGAACAGGTGTATCTCTTTAAATATTTGGGTGTGACCCTTGACTGCACTCTTGCATATACAAAACATATTGATAATGTTGCCAAAGCCGTGAATATATCTATTGGGCTCCGTTGTAAGCATAGGCACTGCCTTACTGATTAAGCCCTTAAATCTTGCTATACAGAGCTCCGTCATCTCAATTATAGACTACGGTCTGGTTATCTATGGATCAGCTACCAACACTGCACTCTGGCACATAACCCTTGCCCTTAACAAGGCCTGCCATCTCTTCACCGCATCCTCCTGCCTTTCTCACACCTGTGATATTTATAAGCAGACACATTAGCTCCAGCTAACAAATAGACTAAGGTACCAGGCCTGTATCTTAGCTAAGAAGACCACTATGGGTCTCATGACCCCTGAAGTCCAGGCCATACTAACCCTCTACTGTGCTTCCCACCAAACCAAAAGTTCTGATTGTCTTACGTTTACCGTACCTCACTGCCGGATGTCCCAAAGTCTATGTTCATACAAGGTTAGAGCCTCTCACTGGTTCAACTCCCTTCAATCTGATATTACCAGCATTGCTTCTGTTGGTGTTTTTAAGCACACACTCCATTGGCACCTGGTGGTCAGTGTCTCATGTGACTGTTTTACTTAATTCCTGACTCCAGTAATGTTCATCCCTGACTCCATCACTAAGACTTCTTCCTCTCCCCTTCCTGCCTACACTTTTCCCACACCACTTATTATGTGTGACTGCCAGGACTATCCTGCCCACTATCTATTTCCTTCTCCTACCATGCTCCCACTTAGTACCCTCACCTCCCCTTTCCTGCTAGTCTTTTACCTAGCTTCTTGACCCACACCTCCACCACCCCTCTTTACCTTGCCCCACCCACCACAATCCTCCCACTTCCCCCCATTACCTTTCCCTGCTCTCCCTCCCTCCTTGCCCACCTCTCTTTTTCCCACAACCACACCACTTCCCCCTATCCTGTCCCTCCTTGTTTATTGACAATGCTTCCGTAGCTGCTTCACCTCACTCCTCTACCTTTCTTCAACTGATAATACCTCTGTCTCTACCTCACTAGCAATTTCCCTAGGCATATGATATACACCTGCCTGGTATCATGCCCTACTGATTAACCAGTCTCAAGCAATTATCTGACAATGTCAATGACTGCTCCTTGTTTGTATTTTGTATGTTATTTTGTTTTAACTGCATTCTTTATTGCTGGGTTTTTTTTTTGTTCTCCATTGTCCTGTTTTCCTGACGTGGAACCTCTGTAAATGAGCCCTGGCTCAAAGGTGTTATCTGAAATCTTAATAAATAAAATAAAATAAATAAAATGGTGGGGCATCGGGTTGGTAGGGTCTGAGAGTAATGGTGTCATGCTGTACTGCTTTGGGGGGGGCTTGTTTAACTTTACTGACTCCTTAGGATTCCAGCAAAAAGGGCATCAAGTGTGCAGGAATGGCCACATATGGCATCTGCCAGTGTCCTTCCTCCTGTAGCTGCTCGAACTGCATTGCCCCTGTGGTTACCCAGGTGTCAGAATAACACTGAAGCCTGCTTCCCTCCCTCCACCAGAGGATGAGAGTGCCCTCTGGGTTGATAAGTCCTCCTCTGCCTATCATTCTCCAGCATCCCAGGATAATTCAAACCTGGGTCACTGACATCGCGAGAGATAATCCTACTGCTGTACTGAAGGTCTGGCCTGGGCAGGGCAATTTTTGTACATCACTCCCCATTGATGAACCCCACTCTTGAGGATGTAGAGGTGCTGTGCTGTAGCAGTACAGATACATCTGCATTTTCCATGCGCACTCCTGAGCTGCAGTGCCGTCTGCTAGTAACTCAGGCAGCAATATAGAAGCAGACATCACTGCCCTCCCTCTCTGAAGGAGGAGAGCATCCCATAGCATTGTGGTGCTGGATGTGGGATACAAACCTGGGCCACCAGCAGTGGGCTGGCTTCACTTGGCATTCCTGAGGCAAGATTGTGCCATGTGAGTTGAATACTGTATAAGGAGCGCTGTAAAAGAATCTAAAAAAAAAACATTATTGACATCATTACAGCCTGCTATGTGACAGATAACCCACTATAGGGCATGTGGTCGTGCTCTGATATAGGCAGACCTTAATGTGCGTTGTGAGGCAGGAGGCTACAGGCCAAGTCCGTTCAACCACCCAAGGCATGCTTATATCAGAGAACAACAATGCACCTTGTAGTGGATTATCTGCCTTATAAAATGTCTAAAATTGTTTTGGAGACGGGGTGAAAAATAGGAAGAAGTGCAGGTGTGTGGTCATAGTGGGCTAATGCCAGTCATGTGGTGTGCTTCGTCCAATCAGGTGACAATTAGGTGACAGCATTTTTACTGATTTTTCTCACCCATTTTATTTTTCAAGTGCTGTTAATACCTCAGTGTGGAATAGTTAAGCAATACAGCTTTATGTAGCAGGCACTTCTCTGTCAGATAAGGGCTGGGGAAGGTGATATTCTCCTCAGGTGCTTATCCTAGCTGACCCTCATTTCACAGAAAACTATTCAATATGGAGATCTTTATTGTATTTATAAACAACTGGAATGTGTTCACTAATTAAAATTATACTGGTAAGATTGTTATTTTTTAATAAAAAACACTGCCACGGTACATGGTGAATTTTCAGTTTTGTTCTTGGAATAATTTTCTTTTGAGATAAGGACCAATAACCAACACATCTGAGAACATGCTGTTGTTTTGTGCCTACTGTGTTTCAGGAGGCTTTGTGCTCTACTAATAGGCAGATTGATGTCAGTTCGCCATGGTGATGCTGTCCACAAGGATCTTTAGTCTTAGTGCTCCCAGCACTAACAGTGTGAAACGGAGGTGAGATAAACTTGCAGAGGTAAACGGATATAGATGACAAGAGCATACATGCCCATCACGTTCTCTGTCTTAGGGCAGAAAGACATACTGAAACAACCAACTCTTTAATGTTACCTTAAAGGAGGTTTCTGTGAGGTGCTATGGATGCATTCTAATATGAAGGGTCTGCCACAAGAAAAGGCATGATCACATGTAGATTTCAGTCCAGCCAGGGGGACTACTAACAGATATTGCTCGGAGGAACGCAGATGCCTTGACTTTTCAGCATGTGAGCAGATTGTTAAAGGGTCTTTGAGTTATTTATTTGAAAACTGGTAACTGGGAAAGGCAGACTGATTTGTGATTCATTTACAGGTGTGATCTGGGGAGAGGGGAAGAGGAGACAAGGTACACAGCAACAAGCAGCAAAATGATACAACTAGCAACGTAATGGTACAATGTAAAGTGAATACAGTGCACAGAATTGCTGGTGGTATAACATCAAGATGGTACAATGACCAGCTTAAAGGTACAGTGCAAAGTGCTTACAGTGTACAAAAATACAAGTGACAAAAAGCAGTAGCAGTGTTATTATAAAGTGTATGGGAAAAAATGCAGTACAGTACAAATAACGGTTTCTCCAACTCACTGGTTTAGCATTTTTCAACAGGTTGCTTAATGTGTGCACTGCTCATTGCAAAGAATTGATAAACGTTTCCTCATGATTGTCTCTAGCTGCTATTCAGCTGCAGCTACTTTGAGCTCACTGGAAACTTTTATTAATTCCATGCAATGAGCAGTGCACATATTAAGCAACCCACTGAAAATGCTAAACCAGAGTTGGAGCCAGATTTCACTGTAGAGCACTGTATTTGATTGGGACACACTATATGGATTTATCATTCCCACTGTACAGAATGGTCCCCAATCTGCCTAATACAATTTATACTCAGCCTTCTTTTTATAACATATAAAATAAGGGCTGGGTTGGTGGTTCTAACAAGAATTTTACACACAACCGAGATGTGGGATGCCACATAAACCCCGAGAACAAAACTTGAGGGGTTTGTAAAGGCATCCCACACTGACGGTGTGTGTAAAATCTGAGTTTTACACACCTACCCAGCCTTTATTTTATATAAATGCTGGGGACTGTTTTTCTACCACAGCAATGATTTAAAATAAATAGACATCCCTATGGAGCCGTGTCAGATTTCAACATCAGCAGGGTCCATAGCAGCTCATGAAGAAACATTTACTTTTTTTTTAAGCAGCCCAGTACAAATATTAAGTATTTTTTAACCCAGTTATTATTATTCTTTTTTAAATGAACTTACCGCCAACTCCTAGTCACAGAGAACTGTGTAGTGCTGAGGGTTGGTGGCTGGCACAGAGGAAGGAAAGAGAAGAGTGGTGGCTGGTGCATGCACAATAGAAGGGAGACCAAACATGTGTTTGCTGTTATAACCGGTGGTTTATAATGGGGGAATTACAACCTGGTTTCCCTTAGGGAAAAATTAGCACCAGTTATTACAATATAATTCCAGACAGCCTGAGCTCATCCTGCAGCTAGACTCATGCATTCACAAGTTATGAATTTTTCATACCCCCTGATATTTTTACTGACTGTGAAGCTAGGCAACATTCTTAGTAGAAATATGCTGCTTATACCTAAAAAGGAGTGCTTTAAAGAAAGATAAGAAACTGCTGAATTCTTGGCTCTGGGCATGCACATTATTTGTACAGTGCATTGTCCATGCCCGAAACCAAAGATTCATCAGTTTCTTTTTCCCCCTTCTGGTCGGCCCTCCTTCTAAGGAGCACCCCAGCCCCATCACCCTGACATCCACCAGGATTTACTTGCTGGCCATCTTCCACCAGGGCTTTCCACCCCCACCGTGGCGTCTGCGGGTCCCACAAGCCCCGCCATAGAACAGATCTGGTAAGCTCGACATGCTCAGCTGGTTAGGTGTGGGGCCAGCTGGCACTCCTCTTCATCCTGCCACCAGACTCTGTTCCAGTCTTCATCCATGGGGAGGCGTGGCATGCAGTGCTGTCATGATGTATGACATATGCTCACCCATGATGTGCACTGATGTCTGCCATGCCTCCCAACCTTCCTTGCCTGGGCTGCCTTTCCCCCAGCTTCCACCAGAGGCCAGGCAAGCATCGGGGTCTGCCCACCCTCCTCCCAAGGAGGAGAGCAGTCCAATGAATGCTCAATCCTACTTCACTCAGTTGGTGCTCCAACACCCTGGATTCACTTCCGAACTCAGGTCATTGGCATGTCAAATGGTAGTGCTACCGCTGCACCAGTGTGGCGGTGATTCAGCAGTTTCTTATCTTTCTTTCTACAGGTTAGAGTGCTCATTTTTAGATGTAAGCAGCTTATTGCAACTGAGAATTCTGCTTAGTTTCACAATCAATAAAAAATATCAGGAGGTATACAAAATTCATAACTCGTGCATGCACGAGTCTATCTGCAGAACGATGACAATCAGTGGTCAAGCTCACAATGAGCTTGGGCTGTCTGGAATTACATTGTTTAAAAAAGGATGAATGGTAATGGTATTAGCAGTAGTAAAATGTAGTAGTAAACAGTTTTATTCATTTTCAAGAAATGAATAGGATACTCATCTGAGACAAGCTCATTTCCAGAGAGGTCCTGAGTGCATAATATCAAGTTACATAAACAAGTTTCATGAACATTAATAACTTACAATCACAAGATACTATAACACAACACAAATAAAATAATTAACAACTTACTGAACAGACATCCTGACTTATTTACAGAATACAAATTCATTACCACAGTTACGGGTAACTGATAGAAAATAGTGCAGTTCTAAGTAAGAGACATCTCTCATCTACAGTGCAATTCAGAGCAGCAGCTTAATTTTTGATGTGCCCATGATATGTACAATTTTTGATGGCTCCAAAATGGAAATTAGAGTGTAAAGGTCTAAGTGTGAGATGCATAGAGTTCCATATCTGGGGACCTATGTAGAAAAAAGGCGTTCTTCCTATTTCTAGCTTGCACTTGGGTAATATAAATTCCAACCCTCCCGTAGGTCTAAGACCATTTTTTTATACTTCTAGCTTGATTTGATCTAATTTATACTCTGGTACCCTTGCTTTATAACACTTAAACATATAAGCTAGTATGTGAAGAAATCTTCTATCATTAAGATGTTACCAATTGAGAATTTTATATAATGCACATCTGTGCATTCTTCTGGGTAAATCTACCACAAACCTAGATAATCTGTTATAAATTGTATCTAGTTTTGAGAGTTCCATTGCAGAAGCCCCTGCAAAAAGTAGGTCTCCATAATCTAACAATGGTAGAATAAGTAAATGTACAATGTGACTCCTAACTTCCATGGGCATACAATGCTTCACTCGATATAGTGCTCCCAGTCACTTTTCCACCTTTTTAGTTAGACAATTAACATGTATGTCTCACCTAATTCTATTATCAATCCACAGACCAAGGTATCAGTAACTGTGAACCTATTCCAGTACAATATGTTCATTTGTTTCAATGTGCAAAGGATGGTTCAATAAGATTGTAGCTTTATCCCTTGTAGAAAGCATTACTTGTGACTTTTTTGCATTAATTACAAGCCTTGAATAAAGAAAATAATCTTGTGGTTCAACAAAAGCTTCCTGAATTATATGTTAAATTTGCATTAATAGGGAACCCCCTGCATATATGATAGTGTCATCAGCATATAAGTGATAATTACTAAAAGTATCAGCCAGGGTAAGATTCTTCAAATAAATGCTAAATAAGATTGGACCTAAAATTGATCCCTGTTGGACTCCAGAGACTATGGTAGCCAACTCAGAGTTAAATTAATTTAGTGATACCAATTGCTGCCTCTCTGTCAAATACGATCTAAACCAATCAACTACTCCCTTTGCCATTCCATTTAATTGTAGTGTGGACAGGAGGATGTCATGGTCGAGGGTGTCAAACGCCTTTGACAAATCCACAAATATAGCTTCCACTGACATCCCCCTGTCCAGCATTTCGTGGATGTTGCCCCATGACTTTCAACAAAGCAGAGGTGGTACTATGCAATGGTCTAAAACAAGATTGATGTTTACTTATAATTATTTCCTTTTTCTAGTTAGTATTTTAATTGATCCCCTACCAGTTTCTCAAAAACCGTTGATATTGTAGGCAAAAGAGAGAAACCGGGCAGTAATTCTCTAATACATCTCTTTGACTGGATTTGAAGATAGGTACCACCTTTGCAACTTTCCATGCCTGAAGACGTTCTGCAAAGGAAAGTGATAAACAATTTAGCCAGTGGAAAAGATATCACTGGGGTGGCATATTTTAATAGTATACTGGGAAAATCATTTAAACTCCAGGATTTTCTGGTATCAATTTTCAGAAGTTTATCTTGAACTTTATTAGGAGTGATCATTTCAAAAAACAAATTGTTACTCTGGGGCTGTTCCCCAAATACTTTAGATGTTGTGTGAACAGGAGATTGGTCCAAAGCTTTCTTACTCATGGTTACAAAGTACTCATTAAATTTACCTGCAACAGATTTACTCATGGGGGTCGCCTGACCATCAATAACAAAAGAATCAGGCAAGGTCAAGTTCTGTGTTCCCTGCAATTTTTTTTTTTTATCAATTTCCAGAACTGCCTAGACTCTGATTTTAAATTAGTCAGTTCTTTTTTTATAAAAAATGATTTTACTTTTCCTTAGTTCCAAAGTACAGTTGTTCCTTAATTGTTTATATTTCACCCAATCTAAATGATTACCAGTAATCTTTGCCCTTCTCCCTGCCTTATCACGTTCCTTTTTTCCTTAAGTAAGTGTATGTATTGTACCAGAGTGCATTATTTGATTTTACTTTTCTGCTTCTTATAGGGGTGTGTTTATTGCCATCTCCATAAAGATATTGTGAAAATATTGTCAAAGAATCTTCTACTGTGGGAATTATGTCCGATCTTTCCCAGTCTTGTTTTTCTAAATCTGACATAAAATCAATGTAATCAAAGTTTCAATAAGATCTAATTGTAGTTTCTTTCCCTGGTACTCTGTCTATAAACAGACTTCTTATACAAAAATTCATTTGATGATTAGACAGAGAATTGGGCAATGTATCACTAGAAACGATCTTCTCTGGGTGAGATGTAAAAATTAAATCTAACATTGAAGAAGATTTTGGATGTTTCATATACAATCTGGTGACATCTTTTATTAGTGGGGTCAATCCCAAAGATGTAACCAGGTCCATCAAATTATGTTTTTTATCAATTTTGAACCAATCTACATTTAGGTCTCCAATTAATAATAATTCATGAGTAGACACACAGTCAATTAACAATTCTTGCAAGGTTTCAAATACTTCAAAGTTGGTTCCAGGGGGATGATGCATACCTGTTAATAAAACTGGTTTTGCAAAAGGTAATTTAATTTCCAGTAATACTACTTCTGAGCCATACCACTCTATCTGAATATCAATTTATTTTACTGCCAAATGATTAGATGTATAAATAATGACCCCTCCCCCATTTCTATCCATTCATCATGACACAAAACCTTGCATATAAATTACATTCTTGGGGATTTTCTTATTTAACCATGATTCAGTAACAATTAAAATATCGGGCTTATACTGTATAGTCCATTCCCTAAGGTGGTCAATCTTTCCTAATAAAGTTTGTGCATTAATGTAAATTAAATGAAGCCCATTGTCTTTTAGAAGGTCTGCTGTAAGGTCACAATTCAAACTGATGTCAGGACCTGGACTGGGGTGAACATCTCCATGGATAACTAAACTAACTAAAAACAGTAATTTATATGATTTTGAGACATGTACCCTATGTAACAGTTTTCTATTTAATCTAGCCAAGTCTAATGTATAACCATTACGGTATTTACATCTCCCAAATCATGGAAAACTATTCATAATAGATGCTAGTTTAAAAACAAATACCCCAAATTACATTCTAGAAGATCCGGAGCCACTAAGACATTCCATGTTGAAAGTTGTAAATTGTCCAAAGCAGATGTCCCCAAATTTGCTAGTCCACACGTATTTCATTTGAATTGATGTTCACTATTCTCCAATGTTGTATCAGATATGGTTGCTAATAAATGACCCCAGCATATAAAAACAGTTCCTATCCACATACAAAACATGATAACTAACTTATGTGCAATGGTCCTTAAACTATTAAATGATTATAGAAAGTGTATCAGAATAAAAGGACCCAATATAAATTTAAGAATAGACCTCAAATATCAGGAAACAGAGCGTGTACTAGTGAAAATATTATGAGTTAATAATAATAAATGTTGTTACTATTCTTAACTAAGCCTATAAAAATTAAAAATATTACAAGTTAGTCTTGGTTAGTTTGATTACAAGGTTATGCCATGGAGCATCTAACAGCACATTTTATGCAAGGCATTAAAGCTACAGGGACAAATGGGGTTACCACTAAAAGGCAACCTGAATTATCAAGTGGCCCAGATAAAAATGAGTAGGTGATGGGAGGGGTAAGAGATGCAGCTGGGGATGGGGGGAGGGGCCTGGTGACATCAGCAGTGAGGTCACACAGGTAGTGTGATATGATGCAGGTAAAGGGCCAGGGTGGTGATTGGTCAAGGGGAGGTGCCAGATGGGGTCCTGAAGGGGTTTATAAGGTGATGTAAGCCCCCTCTTCTGCTGAAATTTTGATCCCACCCACCCACTCAAGGGGACAACTAGGCCAGAAGAGGGTGGGATGGAAGTGGCCCAGGGCCACAGAAGGGCAACTGGGTTGGTTGGGGAAATTGGGATGGCAATGCTAGGAGGCCACGGGCTGTGAAGGGTGCAGTGGGGGGCTGAAAGAGCCCAGTTGGGCAGCAAGTCACCTGTGAAAATGGGGGAAAATGAGGGCCGGGGGGAGCAAGAGATGGAATGGGGGCAGACAGAAGGGGAGGGGCAGGGCAATACGGGCTGGGATCAAAGGCACCCAGGCATGGACGTAAAATGGGAAGGGACAAAGGGGTTAGCGCTAGTGGTCAGATCTTAGTGTCCAGACCTAGAAGGAGCAAGGTCCTGGTAAGTTGGTACCTGGTACTGGTGATGGTGTGGGGGATCGAATCTGGCATCTGAACCCCGAAGACAAGGATCAGATCAAGACGGAAGATCAAGAAGAAAATATGAAAGGAAATGGACTGGAATATAAAATGAGTGATTTTGGACTGGAATATGAAATATGTGATTTCATAAGAAATTGAGTGTGTAAATATTAATGGTGTTCAATACAATGCTGCCAGCGAGCAACCAAGCTAGAAGTGTGTTGAGTTTTCATTTCCAGAGGGGATCAAATGACAATATAATTTCTCTTGTATTTCCAAATATGACCTGTGTAAGGGCAATGTGTACCTTGACTCAAACTAACTCTGCTAAGTGCTTTAAATAAATACAATACTTGTTAAAAATCAGCACTACTTTGTGTATCTCTAATACCAGATTTCTTGCTTGCTCACACTTGCAGGTGGTGCGGGCTTTTGAAATTAACAAAGCTCGCTCCCCTTGCTGATATACCTGACTGCCAGCTTCCCCGAGCCCCTTACACACCAGGCAAAATTATATTAAAATCTGGAGCAGCTAACCAGCTGAGGAAACAGTTCTCAGTTGAGCAGATGAAAGGCTGCAGGTAGATATCACAAATGGCAGCTTCAGCAGTTGTAGACAGCAGGAGAGGAATTAGGCAGATTGGGGGCCATTCATGAACTGTGAATGCCAATACATTAGGCAAGGCACACAGGTCCCACAGAATAAGTTCTGAAATTCTTACAGAATTGGAAAGGCTATGCCTGGAGTTCAATGGCCAAGCAGCCAGCCACTCCCACTTCCTGAGCTATATACAGTAAGCAGTTCCTCTCAGTCTCATTGTGAAGCACTTTTTCATTGCAGCCGAAGGCTCTGTCTATCTGTTGCTGGTTGGGGCATGCAAGGCTGGCTGAGCCCCCTCCCCCACCTGCTGCTCCTACTTGTCTTTGCTGAATTTCTGTGTTTATTTTCCTGCTTCTGGCTTGTATTTTGCCTTCGTCAGCATGTGTGCTTCTTCTTTCTTTGTTCCCTGTTCTGTGTTTGTGTGTCTTTGGTTTTGTTTAGTTTTTGGGGCTTTGTTTCTAAACTCCTAGCATATTGTTCCAGAGCTCCTACTACTTGCTTTCAGTCACTCAACTCTCAAACTACTGCAATGCTACTGCAATCATCATTTGTGTGTTTTAGCTCAACCATAGCTGCTCCATGTTGCATACTCAATTGATTTCACCTGACTAAGGCTTACACTGAACCTAGCTTGTAGCTCAATCATGCTGTCTCATTCTGCTTACCTCATTATAGCAGCTTCATTGCACTGCCTGGCTACACCTGCTTTCAGAGCAGTGTGTCTCCTTATTTATGTTTTTGCAGTTACAACTCAGTGTACTCCATACGGATGTTGCTTTTATATTTATTCACTCTGTTATACTCCGAGGTCAGCTAAAAAAGCTCCTGCTGAGGCTGTTAACGTTTCTGTTCTAAAACCTGTCTTCACCACCGAAAATCCTCAGAGTATTTGTCACCTTGATTTGGCTTTTAAATGTTTGGCTGGCTTGCCCTAATATTCAGTGCTGTTTCATTGCTACTACATTATGCAGACCTACGTGCAGGTCAACTTACTACTCTGTTTACTGACCTAGGTTCAGGTTTAACTTGCTCACACAATCGATTGCTGATGCCTACTGCATCTTCTCAACTTCGGCCTCTGGGATGTCTGCTGCACTCAATCTGCTTTTGACATTGCAAGGTCTCAGCACTCACTGCTCATTATGATCAGCACCCCGTGCTCAATCAACTTGCCAGCTTCTCAGATCTCAATCTAATTCTGAGGCATGCCAGCCATTCTATTCTGGCACAGGGTCCCTGCAGCCAATGGTCTCACTCTGCATTTAGTCTGCATCTTGAGTGTGTCCAACTTGGGTCAGGATCCTTCTCGCCTGGCCCATAGCTGGGAATGTCCTCACCCCAGGCTTGGCTTTAGCTGCCTGCTACATGACAGCAGCTCCTAGTGTAGAATTTAAGACTAGCGGTGAAGGGTGGTTACAATGATCTCCTTTGGCTCTAATGTTCCACTATAACGGTTAGCCATTGACTTTAGTGGTTTCCCTAGCAAGGCACCTTCACTGCACTCTCCCTATGACTGTCTTTGGTTCACCTGGTTTGAGTTTAGGGTGGGAAGGCCAGGTGAGTGCCTCAGCAGTCATTGCTCTCCTCCTGCACCTTGGTTGCACGTATTGTTGCAGAGTTTCCTCGCAACCTTCCATGGTGTTCCTACTAGAGGGTTTGAGTGAGAGCCTTCCTCCAAATTGGAATATTTTCTACCTCCCTTCAATTGGGTTTCCAAATTGCAGCTGCAGAGCCGTCACCAAATAAACTATCCCAAGTCTGGAGGGAAGGCAACCTAGGCCTTGGATCCCCAGAGATTTCTCCTCATAGGGTTTTTTTTCTCTCCTCCATTGCCTCAGGTCATAACTGTTAGTTAGTATAATAGTGTCCCCCTAGTTTCTTTAGGTATGTTCCACTGTTGGATGGAGGTGGAGGATGTCTTGCCGTTCCCTCTCCTTAGAAGATCCTCTCATTCTCAGTGCAAACCATTAGTATCATGCTATGCAAACCTGGGCATTTCATTACATTATCAAACTGAGCATCTCACTATGTTATCAAACTGTCTATGCTTCTCTACTACATTATAGTTATTGCTCCTACATCACAGTTACTGCTTGCTCATAAGCTTGTGTCACTTCATTCTTTGGGATATGATTGTACTACATTTCTTTTGGGGATACCTAAGGTATCTTTAGCCATGGGAATCATCCCATGGCACCTCTAGGAGTGGAACCCTCTCCGAGGGTTCCTTGCCTTTTGTACCCCTACAGGGTGGTAATTCCTCTGGAACAGAGAGTACGAATGGCCAAAACCAAACTAACACAGTTGCACAAGCATAACACTATACTGGCTGCGCAGGACATTGAACAATAAATAAATTACTACTGCATTGAAATTGCACATGACAATGCATTGAATCAGCACTGGGAGGGAGCTGAAGGGAATTTGTACATGGTTGAAAAAGAATTGCATGTGAGTTGATGGCTGGTTGAAATTAAGTTAATACAATATTTTAAGCAGTTAGAATTACCACTGCATTGTTAGCACACACACACACACACACACACACACACAAAATGGAAGTGCAGTGAGTTGGAGGAACAATTTACTGTAACTTGTTCCAATGAGCAAGCAACAAGAACCCACACATTATGGATTACATGACAAAAGTTAAGCAAATAGTTAACCAAAATCAATAAGTAGGATCAGGCCAGCCTAGTGGTGCTGAGGGTGGAGGCGCCAGATGCCACACCTCGCACCACACTGGCAATCCAGGTTTGGGAGCAAGCTCAGGCCACTGGGGGTCGGCAGGGGGAAGGGCGAGAGATGGATCAAGCAGCCAACAGGCAGCTTTCCTCTCTGGGGAGGGATGTGGGGTTTCCTTGGCACTTGACTGCCACCTTGTGGAGGCTAGGTGGTAGCGCCATGCCATGGGGGAAACCAGGCAATAGGCTGGGAGGGTGGAAGGGGCCATCACCGGAGCCACGGTGTGCATGCGCACCTCCACGTGCATGGGCATCCGCATTCTGGGGTTCCTGGAATAAGGGAAGAAAAATGGATAATCGGGGGCCACAGTTGGATGAAGCCCCCGCATCAGGTCCGGTGGTTCTGCCGGGTAGAGGAGAGGGTGCCCGAATGACCACAGAAGTCTGATGATGGATGGCTGACAGGAGCTGCTGCCTGCCGGGTGGATAAACAAAGGATAGAAAAAAAAAAGAAGTAGGATCAGTCAGACCATCCGACAGGCATGGTGGGGGGAGAACCGGGGTCAGGTGGAAAATTGGCAGGAGCAGGATGGGGCAGGGAAAATGTAGGGACAGCCCAGATTGTTCAAGGCCTTGTATGTTAATAGCAAAACTTTAAAGTCAAACCACCACTTTACTGGCAGTTAGTGCAAGGCCACCAACAGGAGTGATATGTTCTGATCTGCCAACTGAAATCTTTGATTGGCAGCCGCATTCTGCATCAGTTGAAAGTAGTGAATCTAGTATGCAGGAAAGCCCAGATAGAGTGCATTGCAGTAGTCTATGCTGGAGGTGACAAAGCATGAACCAGTGTCATCAAATCACTGTAGTAAAGTTAGGAGCACAACCTACAGAAACTTCATTTTTCAGAAGATAAAACCTGCACTGAGTGACAGCAGACACATTATGACTTAAGGTAAGCTGATGATCTACAGTAACTTCCAGACTGTAAGCCTCCTGCATAGCCTCTGGTCTGTCCCCATCAAGCACTGGTAGGCAATGCTATTCAAAATGGTTGACCTAAGGTGAGGCAGTCTCACCAACTCAGCTCCATTTTGTCAGGATTGAGCATAAGCCAACTGACAGGCATTCAAGATCTGATCTCAGCAAAACCTTTTCCAACACAGTGACCGAATGGCACTGCCTGGGTACAAATGAAAGATACAGTAGAGTTTCATCTGCATAGCAGTGAGACTAAAACTGCACTTCTGGATCTCAGCTCATAGCAGGATCATGAACACAGTGAGCAAGAACAGGGATAAAATCGAGTCCTGTGAGAGGCCAGACTCAATGCATGGGAAGGAGATCTAAAACTACCCAAGGCAACAAACTGCCAGTAATCACTCAGGAATGTGAAAAACCAATCAAGGACTGTCCAGATAGGCTGCAACATCCTCTCAGGCATTCAGTCATCTCCCAGTGCTAACCCTTGTGAAATACTGAGGACTTACTGAGGAGCAAGACAGTCAACTTTCCTCAGTAGCAGATAATGCAGTACCCTCACCATGGTGGTTTCTCTGCTGTGTTGGGGCTGACAACCGGATTATAAAGGCTCAAAGAGGTTGTTTTACTCCATAAGGCTTAAAGACCTTTAAAAAATCAAAACTTAAAATTAAATGTAACGGTAATTAATTAATACATCAGTTAACTGATTAAGTAATTCTCATAACAACCTACCACTATACTATAAAACATCACTGTCTGAAGATATACTTAGTATTGTAGACGGGTGTGACTCTGAATTCTGTAGGTCTCTTTCCAAAACAATGGAGAGCATATCAGAAAACGGCCCTTTTTCTTGAAAACAGTGTTCTTTCCTTTGGAAATAGCATCTTAAAAGTCCTTTCACCGGTAGGTATTGTTCTTGAAAATTGCTGTAACACCTCTCTCTTCCGGTGGTAAAAAAAGGAATTAGAATCTCTGTGTTTAGTTGAAGGGCAGCGTGCTTACCATACATTAGTTTTAAGAGCTCTGAAAGTGAGGTTCTCGTCCAGAAAATTAATAGGGCCACTGATATCACAACTTTTTTATCATACCTGTTGCTGACTGGGTAATTTTGAATCTGAGAGAATAGCTTCTCCACTTCCTTCAGCTTACTGTCAGGGGGAGGACCTTTTTCTGGAATGTAGTTTAATATCTGATTTTGTTAAACATTTCTTGACAGTTCATAACACGTCATAAGAGATTGCCACACTAATAAAATATTTATTTCTGGGTTAGTCATTACCCAATGAAGCTTTTAAAGTGACTCATGTCTTAATATCAGTCTTAATATTTTACAATTTAATTTCTTGAACTAAATCAAATTCTGAACATGGTAAAGGTCTGAAAACACATCATATTGTTCCTGATTTTTTTATCTACTGTATCAGATGGAGTATGCAAAGTTAAGGTATTTATAAAAGCCTCTTTATATAATGCATTTGAACAGTATAAAAAAGCAAATCCCCTAGTCTCACTGCAAGTTTTCTTTGCTTGGATCTGGAATGTAGCCTGTCATAAATGTTCAGATGTTAATCATGTAGCCTTCTTACCTCAGTGTTAAAATTTATTTATTTCAATCTAGGATTACAATACCTTTGAGCCGAGGCTCTTTTACAAAGGTTCCACGTCAGCGTGTGCACCAGTCATCATTTTTAGTTACAAACATAACGTCACTGACTTACAGACATGTAATAACCAGTACAAAGACTTGAGCTATGAGCAAGACAAGGGGGTCGATGGGGAGAAGTGAGGTAAGAGATCGGGGGGTAGGAGGTGCAGGGGTAAGGGGAGTACGGGAGGTGGGTGGGGGCAGGGGCAGGAGTGGAGATGCAGGGAGAGGTGGGTGAGGGTGGGAGACAGTGCAGCCAGGGGGCATTGTCGAGAAATATGCCAGCAAGGTGTTAGGGTGCAAAGACTGATTGTAAGTGCTGGGTGCTGGGCATCTGCAGCTGGAATGGTGGAAATGTTAAGATGGGCAATCGCAGGATACAAGCAGTGAGGCGCAGCTTGGACTTGAAAAGGCCAAGTGTTGGAGCCAGTCACTATGTAGCCTGCCAAGAGAGTTGAGCCAGTTGGATGCCCGATAGGCAAATGATCTTTGTCCTTGGGTCGTGCGACATCGTGGGATATGTATTAGATGGGAATTGGATCTCCTTGTAGTGATATTCCTATGTCTAGGCTTAAGGAGGGCACAGACACCAGGTGGGGCAAGTCTCATTATGATTTTCTTGGCCTTGATGCAGGTTTGGTATTTTATGCGTTTGTCCAGTTGAAGCCATCCAGATTGGGAATAAAGGTCACAAGTATGGGTATGGTGATGTGAGCCAGTGATGAGATGACAGGCCTTATTCATGGAGGTCACGATACGTTTGAGAGCAGTGGTAGTTGCAGACCCATATATGATAAGACCATAGTCTATGATGCTGACAATGGAGCTTTGGACGGCCACTGACAGTGCTTCTGGGGTTAGGTGTTTCCTGTGCCGGAATAATATGCCTAACCTCTCATTGGCAGACTTTGCCACATTGCTAATATGGACAGCGTATGAGAGGTGGGGATCAAGGGTGATGCCAAGGTACTTGAACGATTGTGTTTGCTCTAGGATGGCTCCTTGTTCAGTTGCAATGGAGAGGTGGAGTTGTTTGTTTTTGTTGTGGGGGCCGCAAAAGACCATAGACTTGTTTTTTTTCTGATTGAGAAGCAGTTTATGATTTAGGAATCAGGATTCGATGGAGGAGAGGCCGCTGAAGTTTATTTTGTAATTGGTTTGGATCAGGGTCTGAGGTGAGGATCACAGCATCGTCGGCGTGAATTATTTGTTCTGGGCAGCTATCCGGTAGTGAGTTTAGAATAGGCTGAAGAGGAGGGTCCCAGAATGGAGCCCTGGGGGACTCGAGCAGACCGGTCTAGGCTCCGAGGTGTATCAGCGATTTCTTACTGTTTGGGACCATTCTTCAGGGAGCTCTTAAACCAGCCAATGGTGTCGGTTGACAGCCCAGTGTTCTGAAGCTGGACAAGTAGGGAGGTGATTGACGGTGTCAAGGCTTTAGTTAAGTCAATGTAGATTGAGCCTAGTAGTTCACCGGAATCAAGTGTGTTGTGGATTGCGCTGGTGAATTCAAGTAGGGCTGTGGAGGTGCTGTGGCCTTTGCGGAACCCGTGTTGTTGCTTGCACAGGATGTTGTACGTATCCAGGTATTCTGTGAGCTGGTCCAAGACGATGCGTTCTAGTGCCTTGGAGAGTGGGGGTAGTAGGGAGATAGGTCTGTAGTTATCGTGGGCAGTTTTGTCACCACTTTTATTGACTGGGTGACAGTGGCAGATTTCCATCTGTCCGGGAACTGGCTAAGGCTGAGGAGAGGTTGAAAATTCTGGTCAGAGGACTAAGCACTTCATCAAGTGTGAGAGACAGGATTTTGAGATCGAGGAGTCATTACTGAATCTTGATTACCAGGGCTATGGTAGCGTATTGCGTGCTGGTAGTATGTGACTGCTTTGAAGTAGCAGCAGGGGAGCTAGTGGGAATGAGTGTTCATTCCAGACAGGGTGCTACACCATCTTTGAAGTAGACCTGAGGTAGGGACAGCGCTGAGGTGGGTAAAGGCTTTGTTAAGGTATCCGCAATGGTTTTTGGGTTGAGGGTTGTGGTTCCGTTGATGTTGAGTATTGATGGGGGGGTTTTGGGTGGATTCCCAGTGAGTTCCTTTATGTTCTGCCAGAATTCCCGACCATTGCCACAGGAGTTTGTGAGGGCATGCTTATAGTAGGTGGACTTCATTTGCCGGATGGTTTTGGTGCAGTCATTGCGGGCACGTTTGTAGTTTTGGATGTCGTTTTGCTTTCCAGAGTTTCTGGCCAGCTCCCATAGGTGGTCTCTTGTTTTTAGCATCCTGAGGAGGTCACCTGTGAGCCAAGGGTTACTCAGTGATTTGACTTTGCGTTTCTTAATAAGCATCGTGTCTAGAGGCCATAGTGAAGATGTTTATGAAGTGGTCAAGGGCAGTGTTTACATTGGTTGCATTGAAGATAGGGGACCAGTCTTGGTGGAGGAGGTGGTATTTGAGTCGAGGAAGGTGACCACTGGGTAGAACCCTGCTGGTGATTGTTTTTGGTGGTTGTTTGATGAATTTATTTGACCAGGTGCAGCTAACAGGGGAGTGCTCGCTGAGAGAGTCAGGGAGGATATTAGTGTTAGATATCCGCAATGGGTGACTGGTAAGGATCCAGTCCAAGAGTGTGCTGGTGCTGGTCCTGTAATTTTTCCTGGTTGGTGAGTCAACCATTTGTGTGAGGTTTGCCGCAGCAACGGTATCCCTGTGTGCACCAGCATCAGCCACAGGCCAGTTGATGCTGAAGTCACCTAGGAGGATGGATTCGGTGTCTGGTGGGAGTGACTTTACAAAGTCAAGCACAGCTGTTAGACCAGTTCCCTGTTCTTTGGGAGGGATGTAGATGGTGGCAACAGTGAAGGTTTTGTTTTGGTCACCGAGGAGGAGTCTCACTGGCAGTATCTGAGCAGTTGTGGGTTGGAGTGAGGTAATGATGTGGTGCCCTTGTATGGAGTATTTTAGGTAGAGAGCGCAGCCCCCGCCTCTTTTGGAGAGGCAATCCAGCCTAAAGACGTTGTAGCCGGGAAGGCTGATTGCATGGTCTGGTACCGATGGCATGAGCCAGGTTTCGACAACTGCCAGGATGTCAGGGCAGTGTTGACTGGTGAAGGCCTGTAGGGCATCCATTAATCCATATAATTCATCGAAATGCACTTTTTAAATAATACCAAGAAAAACATTAAAAATAATCTTTTCGTTGTTTGGACATGCAACTTCATCTGTTAAAACTCTCTTTTTCTAATTCTATTTTTTCACTCAGTCAGTCTTTAAGAGAAGACCATACCACTACACCCTGTGAAAGATGCACCGTCTGTTTAATAACTGTCTTTTTGGAGCTGTTACTGGTGAGATTCACTCAGGTGTGGAGCTCAGACAGGTGGCTGCAATTTGGCCTTGTGAGGGGAAGGGGGAATATAGCAGGCACCATCTTGGCTCACAAACACTGGGGAACAACAAAAAGCAAGAGACCTGGTCACGGAAGTGCTGTTTTTGTTTTCTTTTTTCTGTTTAATTTTGATATTGGAATTGTTTGTGCTGTGAGGGGATAAGTTGGTGGGGATTTAAATCAGTACTATGAGTTACAACTGTTGCTGAGTGAACTTCTGGACTGTGATATTTAATCTGTGCTGTTTAAATTTTTGAAGCTGTTACCGGTGAGATTTTCTCAGGTGTTGAGCTCAGACAGGAAGCTGCAGTTTGGCCTTGTACCTTTGTGTGGGGATTGAGAGGTCTCGGTGGGGAAAGGGTCAGGGCTGATTGACTCTCGAGAGAGAGAGAGTCAGGGGAGAGCCCAATTAACTCTCAACTGTACCACATTACGAGGAACGTTCCTCATTTTACTTCAAAAAAGCTCTATGTTCCACATTGTGAGGACTTGTTCCACATTCAAAGTCAACATTTTAAAGCAAAAATCCATAGTAAATGATGGAAAAAATAAATTATTCAATTAATAACAGACTTTCTGAACATAAATGCAACATTTTAACAGTGTTTTGAGCTTCTTAAGTAAAGATTTGATTAAGTGTTCCATATTTTGCCCATTTGTTCCACATTTTGACAGGCAATGTTCCACATTTGGGGGACAAAAGGTTGAGAGGTATGGGCCCAAACCCCACCCTCTCCCATCACTCCCACCCCAGAGTACTTCACATTTATAGGGGAGAAGCTGCCCTACAATTGGTGGACAGGACTGTCAGGTGCAGCCCATTTCATTCCCTGGCCAGAAGTATGAACGTCACAGGGCATGGAAACACATAGCTTTTAAACAGGAAAAATCTCACCTTAGGTCTAAACTAAAAGCTTTGCACAGGCAAGAGAAGAGTATGGGGGGAGGGAACACATTGGCGAGGCAAATGGAGCAGGGTGAGGGCAGATCAAGGGCAGGATCCCAGTGCTTCAAGGGATGGGGGCATCTTTAGGAGGGTGGGAGGGTGTACTAGTTGTGGGTCAGCCATGGTACTGAATATAGCCCAGAAAATGGGGGGATGTATGGTATGTAGGCAGATTGCACAGCTAAGGGAGGAGGTGGGATGACTCAGATGGGCACTAAGCTGGGAAAGAGAGAGGAGTAGATGGGAGGACATGAGGGGTCCTGCCGAGGAGCTATATCAGCAAGTGAGGGCACTGTGGGGGGACAAGGCACAGCCAAAAGGGGAGCTGCAGGGGGACAAGGAGCAAACTCAGCCACAGAAAGGGGAAGATGGAATGGGGACTGGAGGAAAGTTGGGGAGCATGAATACAAGGGAGAAGGGGAAAGCACTGGAGGAGATACAGGAATCACAGATAAGGACAGCAATGGGCACAAGAGAAACCTGGTGAAATGGCAGGTGATACAGTATAAAGGTACAAAGCCTGTGCAGAGGACAAAGGAGGAGGGATCAAGGGGAAGACTTGTAATGCCCCAAAGTTGGTCATTCCAGAAATAAATAAAAATAATTAAATGAACGCAGGACACACAGGTGCCCAGAGTACCTGCTGCAGGTGTAGGTGGCAGGGTACAACGCTAAAGGGCCCCTAGGCATAAAAGTCAACCTCCCTACACACACAAAACACTGTAAATAATGGAAAAAGTGCCTTGTGCACTTACACCTGGTCAAAAGACAGAAAAAAAAAGCATTCCATGTCATAATGGCCTGGATGGAATACTGTGCTAAGTGGCTCATGCACAGCATTCCAATCCAGCCATTCTAGAACTTAGGCAAGTTTAACTTTTAAAAATAATTCTATAACTGGTCAGTTCCTGGGCAGCTGTTGAGGAGAGAGGACACAGTAAGTCAGAGGGACAAGGAAAGGGCTTACCTGGAGGGTTGAACCCGTCCCTGAGGCTTACCTGTGTGTCTGCTCTGCCTCCACTGCCTGAAGAAGCCTCGCGGTGGTGTGAAGTTGTCGGTGGTGCCATCGGGGCACCACGAAGAAAAACGCTGCTCCCGACGCGCTGTATGGGCTTAAAAGCCCTCCGTTTATTTGTTTTTGCCCCTCCGATTATTTATTTTCAGCCCCGAGTGTTTTAAAAAGTTTATTTTCAGTCCCACCTCGGCAGCAAGCATGCTTCATCTTCCTCGGCGGTTTTAGACCCCCCAGAATCGTCCCTCCAGCTGCCTGCTCATTTTCCCTCCCACTGCCAGCATCCCTCCCGCCTCCCGACAGCCCGGCGAGCCCACAAGACCGCAGAGCGGTAAGTCGGCGGCAGCACACGTCGTGCTGACCGCCCGTTTGTTGGAGGAGACTGTTTTTTTTTGTAATTAGCGCACTAGGTGCTTGAAAAAGGTGGCCGAGCGCCGCGGGGACATCGGGTCGTTAGGACCCGCGATTTTAATATTCAAGAGGCGTATAATGACTTCCTGGGGAGGGGGTAGGAAAGCAAGGCCTTTAGTACGGCCTATGAATATTTATTAAGGGCCGGGATTAAAGGTGGGATTTGCTGCACTGAATGACAGCAGGCACTGGGAGCCTGCAGATTTAAAGGGGCAACGTGATTTAAAAGGGCAATTCTGGCCCAGCATTTAAAGTAGGGCATCAGGCCCATTGGAAAGTGGGGCATTTGGCCCAAAGTGTTGAGGGGCATCAGGCCCATTGTAAATTGGGGCACCAGGCCCAGTCTAAGGTGGGGCACCAGGCCAAAGCTAACGTAGGGCTTCAGGCCCGAGGTAAAGGTAGGGCATTAGGCCCGAGGTAAAGCCTGGTTGACAGGGAGGCCCCGGCCTAGCGGAATAGGGCAAGCCAGCCTAGCGGTACTAAAGGGAGGCCCCGGCCTAACGGAATAGGGCAAGCCAGCCTAGCGGTACTAAAGGGAGGCCCCGGCCTAGCGGAATAGGGCAAGCCAGCCTAGCGGTACTACAGGAGGCCCCGGCCTAGTGGAATAGGGAAAGCCAGCCTAGCGGTACTAAAGGGGAGGCCCCGGCCTAGCGGAATAGGGCAAGCCAGCCTAGTGGTACTACAGGAGGCCCTGCCCAGCGGAATAGGGCAAGCCAGCCTAGTGGTACTACAGGGAGGCCCTGGCCTAGCGGAATAGGGCAAGCCAGCCTAGTGGTACTAAAGGGAGGCCCCGGCCTAGCGGAATAGGCAAGCCAGCCTAGTGGTACTAAAGGGAGGCCCCAGCCTAGTGGAATCAGGCAGGCTCAAGCTAACTTAGGGCTTCAGGCCCGAGGTAATGGTAGGGCATTAGGCCCGAGGTAAAGCCTGGTCTAAAGGGAGGCCCCAGCCACAGCGGACGGTAAGGGATCTTTTCCCAGAAGTACCCTACCTATAGAAACAGGGGTTCATTTGAGAGTGTTCTAATTGCCTATACTGTGAATTTACTGTGATTACTGTACTGCTTATGCTGAGCTATTACCTTAAGTACCTGAACTATTGCCTAAGTACCTGAACTATTGCCCTAAGTACCTGAACTATTGCTCTAAGTACCTGAACTATTGTCAAGTACCTGAACTATTGGTCCAAGTACCTGAACTATTGCTCTAAGCACCTGGACATTGGCCCTTATCAGTAACGATTACCCTGAAGTTATAATTTGCCCTCCCAGGCAAATTATTATACTATTCCACAGTTCTTTGGGCATTCTTCAGTTATGTTTGCTACTGTACAAAGGCAGTCTCAGTCTTCTACCACACTGCAGTCTCTAGTGTGGTCTGTTACACAGTGCTCAGAATCAGTCTCTACTCAGAAGACATCCTTCCAGCATTCTTCACTCCAGGAAGATCATCTATCAACTCATCCCGATCCGTTCATATTAGTCTGGAAGTCAAGTCGATAAATCAGTTGTACCAATTCGTACCCACCGTTTTCTTGTTTTCACAGCTTGAAAGTACGTCCCGCTGAAATGCATCACGACAGCCGTCCAGTGCCGCTCCTGTATGGTTCCTGTTCCAGATGTCCCAAGTTGGTCGCCTCTACAGAAGAGAGAGCGCTCATCTTGGAGAACCTGTTCTGCGCCCCCACCTGGTCGTTCGCCGAAAGTCGAGTCCGTCGAAGCCCAGTCCGGGATGCGTCCGCCGTTTCTTTGTTTTGTGTTAGTTCCTGACCTGAGGATTGCAGATTCAACCATCATCTCTTCAGATTCCTATGGTTCCTGGTTCTGTCAGAGTTTCTTCCGAGTCCAGCTGGCCCTTGGAGTGCTGCAGCATCAGTCGGATCGTGGTAGTCCTCCATTGGATTCATCGCCATGCAGATCTTGGTCTTTCTCCATCCTTGGCAACCCTAGAAGTGGGTTTTGGCCGAGGAACCTCTTACTTCAGTGTGTGTTATTTCAGGAACCAGTTGCTTTGGTTCTACATTCAAGCAGCCTCGGGAGAGTGGGCTTTGCGAAGATATAGGTCTGTTTACCAAACCTCTCACCACCCCAGTGGCCTTACCTAGGTCCTTGCTGGGAATTGAGATTAGGTTCCTACAGTTCTGTTTATTTCCTTAGCTACCAACGAAGAACAACAGTGTGCACGAAGACGACAGACATTTGGACTTTGTGAGAATTGGATGGTCGTTGTAAAACTAAATATTTGTATTGTGGGTAGTGAAGAACATCTGATTTCCGTCTATGTACTAGTTGCTCTTACAGGATACTGCTAAGGAATTTTAGGAGTATAGTGGCAATAGGCCGTGGTGCACCAATAGAGAATAATAGTCTAGAGTTTATACATTTTAGAGTTTAGTTGTTACTGTTTAGATATCCATAATGCTGTCCATACTCCTAATTGTTTTTGTGGTTGGTTATAATCTGCCCTATTGTTAACCGGGCATTTCTCTAAGCTTCTTGTGACTGTGTCTGTCTACCCCCTCTTTTGGTTTCAAATAAAACATTCGCCCTTTGGGCATTTTAAAAAAAACTACTAAGTCGACTCCTGCCTCTCCTTGTCCGGATAGCAGTTATCCTATCCAAAAAATAATTCGGACCTCTGGTGCCCCCCTCATCTCTTTTCACCACCTTAGAGTAGAGCGCACTCATCACATAATTATCATCATCATCTTGAGAGCACCACATCACAAAATAATTGGCGTAGTCGGCAGGATAGAGATAATTTATCCGAGGAGTCCAAAGTTGGTGTGGCTTAGTAGGAATCACCAATGGAGCCGGGAAGTAGTGGATTGTCCAGAGGAGACCGAGATGGACTTAGAGGGTATCCCACTCTCCATAACCATGCCATGCTACTTTGGAGCCATGGCTTCGTAGTTTTCGGAGAGAAAGATGGAAGCGGAACCAGCAATCTGGGAGAATTCTGTTCAAAAATGCAAGCCATGTTCTGGTTATATCAATCCCAGAGCCACAAAAAGTTGAAATTTTGATCGAGCAATTGAAGGAGCTGCCCACCGTGAAGTCCAATCATGGCCAAGTGGAGCAAAAGCCACAGCAGACCAGATACTCCAGAGGTTGCAACAGATTTTTGATGCTAGGACCATATCCGACCTCAAGATGAAGTTCTTCTCACGTACCCAAAGTCTCAAGAGACCCAGAGAGAATTTGCATTAAGTCTACAAGAGCTGTTATGAGCAATAGAGAGAGTAGGCGTGGCAGAGGTCCGGGATGCAGACAGAGTCCTAGTTGAGAAATTTGTGGAGGAGTACAAAGTGAGGCCTTAAAAGAGAACTACGGATGTTGCATTTGCAGAACCCTGAAGTGGACTTCCTGGATTTTAAAGCTATCCGTGATATTTGGTTCAGGGCATCCTAGAGAGGAAGCTCCAGCATATCCCCAAATCTCCATGGGAACTCAATGGCCGACCTATACTGACAAGGGTTGAAAGAGGATCAGTCCTGGCAACTAGGCCTCCAATCAGAAGTGTCCGTACGAAGGCGAGAGTCAGGAAGAGAAGCTGTTGCATACCCGAGCCGGCATTCCGAACATGATCGTATACATGACCCAAGGTCACGGGCCCCAATATGCTCAGTACAGATGGGCGCTCAACACCATTCAGAGCTGACAGAACAGATTGCCATGTTGACCAACCAGATGGCGGAAATGCATAAAGAGATGCAAAGCTGGAAGGCTGGATGGAAGAACGAGAAAAGCTATGGTCCATAGGAGAAAGAGAGAAAGCCCGACCGAATGAACCACTCTAGGAGGACGAAGGAAGACGCTCCACAGATCGATTTGATGGCCAAGGTAGGCCTATATGTCGCCGGTGCGGTGTGAGTGGTCATGTCGAGCGGAGATGTGGTCAGCCAGTCCACAACACCTTAAGTTTAAACAAGAATTCTTTGGAGATGAGGACCGACCCCCGAAGAACAGACGAGCAGGTCCAACAGTCCTGCTAAAACAGTCATGTTTTGTTGGCGACAGCCCGATGATTCCAGTTAAGATTGATGGCATCGAGCTAATGGCACTATTGGACACTGGATCTCAAGTTACAATCCTGCAAGGAAGAGAGCTTCAAAGGTACTGGACGCCCAATGATTTGAAGCCACCTCCTAGATCTTGGGAAAAGCTAATTGCAAGCAATGGGGATGAAGTCCCATACCTGGGTTACCTGGAAGCTGATGTACAGCTCGGGGCTAACGTTCAACATAGCATGGGCATCATTGTGAGCGATATTGAGAGTGACCAGCTACCACCACTCATTCTCGGAATGAACGTTTTGCAGAATTGTTTCAGCGAACTAATTGCCATCCTTCGACAGCAAGTCAACCATGTGCCGCAAATGGAGAAGCATGCCCTTCAACAGACCATCGCAATTTGCAATGCCACAAAGATTCGCCAATGCGAAGGTGAAATCGGTAAAGAATGCAGATGATGGATACTAGCCCGTAACCTTTAAGCGAGCACCGAAACTACTTCGTGGTGCAAAGCAAAGGTGGGCCCAGGGTCAAGACTACTACACCCTGGTGAACTGGCACTTATGAATAAGGAAGAGCCCATAATAGTGGCTGGGGTGTAGCCATGGTGAGCCAAGGGAGAATACCAGTCCGGGTGCTCAATTACGGGACTCATGACATACAGCTGTACCGGAACCAGCCGCTTGTGCAGATCCACACAGTATGTTTGCAGGATATAGTTGAAGCTGGGGAAGGAACGGAGAAGGTGCTGGAATATGGGATGGAAGAAGACCAAAGACCAGAGTGGACCAAGGAGATCAAAGTTGGCAATGCAACGACCAGCATGAAGCAAAAAGCCGATGTTTTGGAGGTGGTTTTGCACCGGAAAGAAGCGTTTAGCCAACACCCTTGGATTTTGGGTCAGCTCGTGGGTAACATCACATCAGTACCCATGGACATCCACCTATCCGAGAGAGATTTAGGACGATTCCACCAGCTATGTACCAGCAGGTCAAAGAGATGATCAAGGAGATGAAAGAGGCAAGGTGATAGAGAAAGTCACAGCCCTTGGGCAGCGCCAATTGTTCTGGTCAAAAGAAGGATGGCAAGATCCGGTTCTGTGGACTACACATGAGTTGAATGCCATCACTCATAAAGACGCTACCTCTGCCTAGGATCGAGGATTCCCCACGGTTTTTCAGTCAGCAGTCAGTGTTCTCCACGCTGATCTGACCAGTGGATACTGGCAGGTTCCTATGGCGCCTTCTGGATCAGAGAAAACAGCTTTCATTACTCCCATGGGATTATTTGAGTTCACTAGGATGCCTTTTGGTTTGTGTAACGCACCTGGAACTTTCAAAGGCTAGTGGAACATTGTCTTGGGAGCAGAATTTGACACCCTGCTGTTGTATTTGGACGATATTATCGTATATTCCAAAAGCATGAAGATCATCTGCGCACCTGGACGAAGTATTCAAAAGCTGATCCAGTATGGGTTGAAAGTTAAACCATCCAAATGTCACCTGCTACAGACCAAAGTAAGTTACCTGGGACATATCGTCTCCGCAGATGGAGTGACGCCAGACCCAGAGAAGATCGAAGCTGTTAAGAAATGGCCTGTTCCCACCACCATCAGAGAGGTCCGGAAATTCTTGGGATTTGTTTTGTACTACCGAAGGTTTATTAAGAATTTCGCAAAGATTGCAGTGCCTTTGCACGAACTCCTGAGAGGATCAGCAGAAGGTAGGGTCCCTAAGAATCACCTGGTTACATGGGGTACCAAGCAACAAGAGGCCTTCAATCAACTAAAGACCATACTTACTGAAGCTCCCATCTTAGCATATCCAGACTATGCAAAACCATTTCTATTGTATACAGACGCTAGCAACAGAGGATTGGGTGCAGTACTTGCACAAGAGCAAAATGGTGTAGAAAGGGTGATCGCTATGCCAGCAGAGGATTAAGGGCTCTGAGCGGATGAGCGCAGCTATAGCTCTTTTAAATTGGAATTCTTGGTGCTAGTCTGAGCCATCACTGAAAAATTTAGACAATATTTGACACACCTCTTTCACAGTCTTCACAGACAATAACCGTTAGCACACCTGAATACTACAAAGCTAGGGCCCTTGAGCAAGGTGAACTTCGACTATAAATTACAGATTCTCCATCAAGTATCGCTCAGGTAAATTGAATGTGAATGCCGATGCCTTGTCCCGGATGCCTAACCCGTAGAAGCTGAAACAGGCGACAGCCAGCTGGAAAATATTGAAATGCCACCTTTCTTACAAGTACCGCAGAGATTGTGCAGTCATGCTGTCTACTTGCTCCGGAGGTTGGAGGAAGACCAACCAGAAGTAAGACGTGATTGCTAATCAAAAAGAGCCTATGGGCGAAACTACAAAGCCAAGACCCCTTAGTGCGTCGAGTAAAGGATCTGGTTGGCAACAGAAGTGCATGTGCAGAAATGAAGAAGGAAATTGACCCCAGAGATGACGAAACTGAGGAGGCACAGGACCGCTTGACAATAGAGGATGATCGTCTGGTGAAAAGAGTAGAGATCCCACCACCCATACTGGGATAACTCAAATCGCGTTCCAAAGACCAGTGCTTCAGTAGTGTTGGAAGCATACCATGACAACTCAGGGCATTTCAGTCACAAAGAAATGGAAGCTATCATCAGAAGGTGATTCTATTGGGTAGGAATGCGCGTGATATGTCGAAATGGTGTGAGGAATGTCCAACATGCAACTAAAGCGCAAGGAAAAGGGAATCAGAGCTCCTCTCCATCAGATAAGTCAGTAGCGCACCATTGGAACTAGTTGCTCTTGAGCACTTGAAATTGGATCCTAGTTCAAATGGACACGTTTACATCCTCACTATGGTAGATCACTTTTCCAAGTTCATAGTTGCAAGTGCAGTGAAGGATCTATCTGCACGAACCACTGCAGAAACCTTTATGAGATGCTTTGTACAACCTTATGGATACCCCACTAAAATCCTGACCGATCAAGGAACATCGTTTGAATCTCAACTCTTTCACGAACTATGTGCTTTATATGGGACTCGTAAGTTAAAGACTACTGCGTACCATCCGCAAGGAAACGGACTTTGTGAAAGAACAAACCGAATTCTCTTAGAAATGTTGCGAGCTCTACCAGAATATAAACATCCTTTCTGGCCTGCTCTACTCCCGGAACTCACGTATCTGTACAACAATACAATTCATTACTCCACAGGCTATACCCCACACTACTTGATGTTTGGAAGACATGGAAGACTTCCAATGGATTTGGTATTGGAAGTGCCACCAGAAGAAGTTAAAGGAAAGAAGCCAGTGACAAATTGGGTCCAAGAACATAATGAACGATTACAAGAAGCTGGAAGAATAGTTGGAAAACACATGGAACAAGCACGGCAGAAGCAGAAAACCAACTACGATACCAAGGCCAAAGCTGCACCTTTACTTATTGGAGAAAGGGTGATGTTGAAGAGACCCAGAAATGTAGTAAACTTTCTTCAAAATGAGAATCCGAACCTTATTACATCATCGAGATACCTTTACCCTGAACTGCGGTCTACAAGATCAAACAAGAATTTGGACATGGCACCAAAATTGTCCATCTAACCTACTAAAAGCGTGCACTTTCAGAGACACTGTGATCAGTAAAGAACAGACAGTCCTAAGCCAAAGAGGCAGGAGTTCACCAAAGACAAAATATGGAAACCAGAATCACCAACAAATTGGTGTACAGAACCCTGATTAGTACTTGCATATGCCTTCCTTGACTGTTCGAACTATGTACCAGTATTAGCTCCAGAAATACAGGATTTCCTGGAAGGAGAATGTCCTGCTCCAGAACCTATTGATTTCCAACCCCTCAGATCTCAAAGATCGAATGCAGGTATCCCTCCTAGAAGGTATATCACAGAAGTTTCTCAACTTGTACCTTGGTACAACGGGTAGATCTAATTCAAGTAATTTCCCCAGACACAGTCACTTTAAGGTAAATCTTTAAAACAAAAATTTATAGTACAGTAGATGTTTTAAGAATATTTTAGAGATTTTAAGAATGTTTTATTAAAGTAAGATCTTCATAGAGTATTAAGTAAGGTTTTAGAGGTTGATAAGATGATAGATTTTATAGAATGTTAAGGGAATACATGGGGACATGTATTGTTAGGCAGGCCCGAATCTGTAATGCCCCAAAGTTGGTCATTCCAGAAATAAATAAAAATAATTAAATGAACGCAGGACACACAGGTGCCCAGAGTACCTGCTGCAGGTGTAGGTGGCAGGGTACAATGCTAAAGGGCCCCTAGGCATAAAAGTCAACCTCCCTACACACACAAAACACTGTAAATAATGGAAAAAGTGCCTTGTGCACTTACACCTGGTCAAAAGACAGTAAAAAAAAGCATTCCATGTCATAATGGCCTGGATGGAATGCTGTGCTAAGTGGCTCATGCAATTCCAATCCAGCCATTCTAGAACAAACAAGTTTAACTTTTAAAAATAATTCTATAACTGGTCAGTTCCTGGGCAGCTGTTGAGAGAGAGGACACAGTAAGTCAGAGGACAAGGAAAGGGCTTACCTGGAGGTTGAAGCCGTCCTGAGGCTTACCTGGTGCCTGCTCTGCCTCCACTGCCTGAAGAACCCTGGATGTGTGATGAAGTTGTCGGTGGTGCCATCGAAGGGCACCCGGAAAAGCACTGCTCCCGTCGCTGTATGGGCTTAAAAGCCCTCCGTTTATTGTTTTGCCCCTCCGATTATTTATTTTCAGCCCAGTGTTTTAAAAGTTTATTTTCAGTCCCACGTCGGCAGCAAGCATGCTGCATCTTCCTCGGCCATTTTAGGCCCCCCAGAATCGTCCCTCTAGCTGCTCGTTTTCCTTCCCACTGCCAGCATCCCTCCCGCCTCCCGACAGCCCGGCGAGCCCACAAGACCGTAGAGCGGTAAGTCGGCGGCAGCACACGTTGTGCTGACGGCCCGTTTGTTGGAAGAGACTGTTTTTTTTTGTAATTAGCACACTAGGTGCTTGAAAAAGGTGGCTCAGTGCCGGGACATCGGGTCGTTAGGACCCGCGATTTTAATATTCAAGAGGGAGGCGGGGCTAGCGACGCCCCTAGGGAGGGGCAGAAAGCAAGG
The DNA here is from genome assembly GCA_016271365.2 of Neoceratodus forsteri. NCBI lineage: Eukaryota > Metazoa > Chordata > Ceratodontiformes > Ceratodontidae > Neoceratodus > Neoceratodus forsteri. The sequence continues at coordinate 1,203,167,807 of CM057449.1, forward strand.
CCTTTAGCGCGGCCTATGAATATTTATTAAGGAGCGGGATTAAAGGTGGGATTTGCTGCACTGAATGACAACAGGCACTGGGAGCCTGCAGATTTAAAGGGGCAACATGATTTAAAAGGGCAATTCTGGCCCAACGTTTAAAGTAGGGCACCAGGCCCATTGGAAAGTGGGGCATTTGGCCCAAAGTGTTGAGGGGCATCAGGCCCATTATAAATTGGGGCACCAGGCCCAGTCTAAGGTGGGGCACCAGGCCAAAGCTAACGTAGGGCTTCAGGCCCGAGGTAAAGGTAGGGCATTAGGCCCGAGGTAAAGCCTGGTTGACAGGGAGGCCCCGGCCTAGCGGAATAGGGCAAGCCAGCCTAGTGGTACTAAAGGGAGGCCCCGGCCTAGCGGAATAGGGCAAGCCAGCCTAGCAGTACTAAAGGGAGGCCCCGGCCTAGCGGAATAGGGCAAGCCAGCCTAGTGGTACTAAAGGAAGGCCCCGGCCTAGCGGAATAGGGCAAGCCAGCCTAGTGGTACTACAGGGAGGCCCAGGCCTAGCGGAATAGGGCAAGCCAGCCTAGTGGTACTAAAGGGAGGCCCCGGCCTAGTGGAATAGGGCAAGCCAGCCTAGTGGTACTAAAGGGAGGCCCCAGCCTAGTGGAATCAGGCAGGCTCAAGCTAACGTAGGGCTTCAGGCCCGAGGTAATGGTAGGGCATTAGGCCCGAGGTAAAGCCTGGTCTAAAGGGAGGCCCCAGCCACAGCAGACAGTAAGGGATCCTTTCCCAGAAGTACCCTACCTATAGAAACAGGGGTTCATTTGAGAGTGTTCTAATTGCATATACTGTGAATTTACTGTGATTACTGTACTGCTTATGCTGAGCTATTACCCTAAGTACCTGAACTATTGCCCTAAGTACCTGAACTATTGCCCTAAGTACCTGAACTATTGCTCTAAGTACCTGAACTATTGTCCGAAGTACCTGAACTATTGGTCCAAGTACCTGAACTATTGCTCTAAGCACCTGGACATTGGCCCTTATCAGTAACGATTACCCCTGAAGTTATAATTTGCCCTCCCAGGCAAATTATTGTACTATTCCACAGTTCTTTGGGCATTCTTCAGTTATATGTTTGCTACTGTACAAAGACAGTCTCAGTCTTCTACCACACTGCAGTCTCCTAGTGTGGTCTGTTACACCACGTGCTCAGAATCAGTCTCTACTCAGAAGAAGACATCCTTCCAGCATTCTTCACTCCAGGAAGATCATCTATCAACTCATCCCATCCGTTCATGTCGTCCGCCGAAGTTGAAGTCCGTCGTCAGTTGTACCAGTCGTACCCACCGTTTTCTTGTTTTCACAGCTTGAAAGTACGTCCGCTGAAACGCATCACGACAGCCGTGCCAGTGCCGTCCTGTATGGTTCCTGTTCCAGATGTCCCAAAGTTGGTCGCCCTCTACAGAAGAGAGCGCTCATCTTGGAGAACCTGTTCTGCGCCCCCACCTGGTCGTTCCAAAAGTCGAGTCCGCCAAGCTCCAGTCCGGGATGTGTCCGCCGCTTTTGTTTTGTGTTAGTTCCTGACCTGAGGATTGCAGATTCAACCATCATCTCTTCAGATTCCTATGGTTCTGGTCCTGTCAGAGTTCCTTCCAGTCCAGCTGGCCCTTGAGTGCTGCAGCATCAGTCGGATCGTGGTAGTCCTCCATTGATTCATCGCCATGCAGATCTTGGTCTTTCTCCATCCTTGGCAACCCTAGAAGTGGGTTTGGCCAAGGAACCTCTACTTCAGTGTGTGTTATTTCAGGAACCAGTTGCTTTGGTTCTACATTCCGCAGCCTCGGAGAGAGTGGGCTTTTGCAAGATATATGGTCTGTTTACCAAACCTCTCACCACCCCAGTGGCCTTACCTAGGTCCTTGCTGGGAATTGAGATTAGGGTTCCACAGTTCTGTTTTATTTCCTTGTAGCTACCAGCGAAAGACAACGCAGTGCATGAAGGCGAAGACATTTGGACTTTGTGAGGAATTGGATGGTCGTTGTAAAACTAAATATTTGTATTGTGGGTAGTGAAGAACATCTGATTTCCGTCTATGTACTAGTTGCTCTTACAGGATACTGCTAAGGAATTTTAGGAGTATAGTGGCAATAGGCCGTGGTGCGCAATAGAGAATAATAGTCTAGAGTTTATACATTTTAGAGTTTAGTTGTTACTGTTTAGATATCCATAATGCTGTCCATACTCCTAATTGTTTTTGTGATTGGTTATAATCTGCCCTATAGTTAACCGGGCATTTCCCTAAGCTTCTTGTGACTGTGTCTGTCTACCCCCTCTTTTGGTTGCAAATAAAACATCCGCCCTTTGGGCATTTTAAAAAAAACTACTAAGTCGACTCCTGCCTCTCCTTGTCCGGATAGCAGTTATCCTATCCGAAAAATAATTCGGACCTCTGGTGCCCCGCTCATCTCTTTTCACCACCTTAGAGTAGAGCACACTCATCACATAATTAACATCATCATCTTGAGAGCACCACAGACTATTGTCCAGAGGGGGTATAGGCAGTGGGTTTAGAACAGAAGAATAGATTTGTCCCACTAGCGGCGCTAAATGAGGGGGAAAATCAGGAAAAGGGTGCTGAAGAGCACACAGAGGAAGAAGGAGGGGCAAGCATGAAGGAAGGAGCAGAACAATTGGAAAAGGTGGAGGCCCTATCAGGTAACACCAACAGGCAAGCCCAGAAGGAGGGGGTGACAGCATGATCATGTTCAGAGGAGCAAAAGCTGGATGGGGAAGGAAGGGAGGAAGGTCCCCAGGGAAAATCAAGCAGGGCATGGGCAGGGACAGATAAGCAGGGAGGGGAAAAGTTGCAAAATGGAGGGGCAGAGGTGGGCAGCCTGACAGATAGAACCTGGGGGGGGTGCAAAGCTGGGGGGACGCAGAACGAAGATGCTGGGGGAGCACAGAGTGAGGATACTGCTTCAGGAGTGAAATGGGCAAAGGGGTATTGATAATAAGATATTTTCTTTTTTTTTTATTTATTCACAATTCAGATTTACAACCTTTGAGTCAAGGACTCATTTACAAAGGCACCTCACCACAGGGAGGGGAGACAACATTTTGGTGGAGCAAAACAGTGGGTAATAATACAGGTGAGATACAAAAAAGAGCATACAAAGCAAAGTAATTTCAGCGATACAGTGGAGCACGCAGGTTTCAATGCATGGTGTACAGACTACAAGTAAGCTAATCTAAATAAACTAGTACATGTTTAATACTATAAGGTCCCTAGAGATACTAGGTGACGATTACCTGGGTGGGTGCAGAGGGGAAGAAATAGGATGCAGGGGGTTGGGGGAAGGATAGTAAGGATATGCAATCAGAAGGAGATGGACAGCAGGGCCCTACTGGTTGGGGACTTTATAATAAAAGGGATTAGATGGGGGAAGGGGAGACAAAAACAGCGCAGTGTGGGTCATTCATTATATCTCCTCAAGGGGGAGGCAGCAGGATGAGAAAATGCACCTGCTGTTTCACCTGGTAATGAATGACCTGGCAGAAAGTAGCCTGAGTGAGGTGCAGCTAGATTCAGAGCTCTGGCTAGATATTGTAGCAGTCTGGGGTTTAAATCAGTGGCGTTCTTAGAGGTGTTACCAGTACTGAGGGCAAACACTGATAGAAAGTCGAGGATTAGGAAGTTCAGTGAGTGGCTGGTGGGGTGGTATGAGCAAATGGGATATGGCTTGGTAGGAGATTGGGGATCTACATGGAAGGACGAGAGCCTATTTGCACTGAACAGACTGAACCTGAATAAGGAGGGGGTAGCAGTACTGAAGAGCAAGCTAGGAGAATACATAGCGGATACCTACAATTTAAACTAAGTTGGGAGGGTGGTGGGGACAAATCTGCTCCACAAGGAGAAAAGCTTGGGGGGGACTACCGGCCTCCCCCCTAAGATAGCACTACATAGCTGAGCAAGAGGGTCATGGGCGCAAAGGGAAATGAAGGGGTAGACTGGTGGAAGGGGTTGTCAGCAAATGCCAGGAGTTTAGGAAATAAGATGGTGAACCTGGAGGCCATCATGAGGGATGAGAGTTTAGATTTAGTCACAATAAGTGAGACCTGGTGGACAGAGCAACACACCTGGGAAACAACCATTCCAGGTTATAGAATGTTCAGAAGGGACAGGGAAGGCAAGAAGGGGGGGGAGGAGTGGCCTTATACATTAGGGAAGGCATTAGTGTTACTGAAGGTTAGGAGGAGGAAGGGGAGACTGAACTGTTGTGGGTAACACTAGGTAGGAAGACGGGTGAATCCATGAATCCCTGCAGCTAGGGGTGGTATACAGGCCCCCTGCGCAAGGAGAGGAAGATGATAGATGGCTAACTCAGGCAATCACAAGGCTGGCACAAAAATGTGAACTGCTGCTGGTGGGTGATCTGAACCTCCCAGATGTTGACTGGGAAATCCCAGATGCAGCATCAGCAAGAAGCAGGGAGGTATTAGCCGAGCTGCAGGGGGTATTCCTTCAACAGCTGGTCAGGGAGCCAACAAAGGGAAGCAACTTGTTGGACGTGGTCCTGACTAACAGGGAGAGCATGGAGGAGGAGGTGTGAGTGGGAGAAACCTTGGGCACCAGTGACCACAGCGCGGTACAGTTCAGGGTCAGGGAGGGAGGGACAAGTAAGACTAATAAGACATTCATGGACTTCAGACACACAGACTTTAAGATGAGAAAGATAGTTGGGGAAAAAATGGAAGGTACGGAGAAGATGGGGCAGTGGAGGAACTCTGGGAAGCTATCAGGGGAGGCATTCAGGAAGCAGCAGAAATGTGCATAAAAAAGGCCAGGAAGAGTAAGAGGGGGAGGAGACCACTCTTGGTCACTAGGGAGGTGGCGGTGTAGTCAAGGAAAGGAGGACGGTTTCAGAAAATTTAAGATGACACTTAGAGAGGAGGCTAGGGAGGAGTATAGGGAGAAGAGAAGTCTGGCAGGAAGGGGAGATCAGAAGGGCAAAAGCAGCCACTCAGGAGAAAAATAGCCAAAAGGGCCAGGAGGGAGGATAAAATGTTTTTTAGATATGTGAGGGAGAGGAAGAGAGCAGGGCAGGGGATTGCTAGACTGAGGGAGGAAGGAGGGATAAACTTGGAGCAGGACCATGAAAAGACAGAGGCACTAAATGAGTCTTAGCTCGGTGTTCACAGAGGAGGTGGAAGGCAGGAGTCTGATACTAGCACCTAAGGGGAAGGAGGGCAAATGGGTGGATCAGAGCCCACTCACTGTGGATAGGGTCAGGGCTGAGCTGGATAGACTAAGGGTGGACAAGGCAATAGGACCTGATGGGTTGCACCCCAGGGTGATCAATGAATTGAGGGAGAAGCTGGCCGCAACTTTGACAAGGCTCTTCAACCTGTCCCTGGATATGGGGAGGGTGCTGGAGCACTGAAGGAAGGCTGATGTAGTGCCCTTGCACAAGGGAGGTAGCAGGGAGCTGAAGGAGAACTACTACCCAGTCAGCCTTATGTCTGTGGTAGGGAAAGTAATGGAGGGATTAATCAAAGAGCAAGTGGTGAATTACCTGGAGGAGTGTGGCTTGCAGGACAGCAGACAACATGGCTTCACCAAGGGGAAATAATGCCAGACCAGCCTAATTGAGTTCTTTGATTGGGTGACTCAGGTAATCTACCAAGGAGGGGCAGCGTACATGGCCTATCTGGACTTCAGAAAGGCCTTCGACACTGTCCCTCATAGGAGGTTGGTGAGCAAGATGGAAAGCATGGGATTGTGAAGGAAAATAGCAGGCTGGGTGGCGGCCTAGCTGGTAGGGAGAACTCAGAGGGTAGGGCTTAACGGGATACACTCTGAGATGGCAAGGGTGAGGAGTAGAGTGTCACAGGGGTCAGTTTTGATTCCGCTCCTCTTCAACATCTACATAAGTGATATTGCGAAGGGTTTGAGAGGGAGGGTATGCCTATTTGCCGATAATACAAAAATCTGCAACAGGTTGGACACCCCAGAGGGGGAGGAAGACATGAGGAGGGACCTCAAAATGCTCGAGGAATGGGACAGGAAATGTCAGCTGAAAATGGATGCCAAGAAGTGCACTGTGATGCACCTAGAGAGGGAAAAACACGAAAGCGGGGTACACGCTGGGGGAGAGGAAATCAAAGAATCAGAATGGAAAAGGGATCTGGGGGTCATAGTCTTCTCAAACCTTAAGGTAGGTTTCCAATGTAGTAGGGTAGCGGGAAGGGCCAATGGAATGCTGGCATGCATAGGCAGGGGCATTACTAGCCTATGTATGCCAGCCGATCTGGTTTGCATTGCAGAGACCTGGATTGGTGATGATGCTGGCCCGGTTTTAGAGACCACCGTCCCATCCGGGTATACCATAGTGCACTGCCCCAGAGTAGAATGCAGGGGAAGGGGGTAACCATCTGTTTTAGATCCAAGCTTGGCTTCACCTTGCACCCTGTGAGAACACCACATTCATTTGAATGTGTGGGCATCCATGGGGGTCCGGGCGCAGGTTGCCGGATTCTCCTTATTTACCGCCCTTCTGGGGTGGCAGGAGATTTCCTGCAGGAAGTGGCCAATTTTGTTGTCGGTGAAACATTGGAGTCCCCCAGATGTTTAGTGCTGGAGGACTTCAATGTTTGGGCCGACGACAAATCTACTCGGCTTGGTTATAGCTTCCTCCAGATGATGTCATCTCTGGCCCTTGTGCAAGGAGTTCTCTCCGTGACCTCAGGGCGGTCACATGTTGGACCTGGTGTTCTCACTGGGGCTTGAGATTAATAATCTCAGAATTGATCAGGTTGTTTGGTCTGATCATTGCACGGTGAAGTTTTCATTTGGGCACCCTCTAAGAGCTCTCCCCCTGCTGAGATGGTCAGCTGCCGCCCTTTAAGGGGGTTGACCAAGGATGGTTTTTGGCGGTGGCTGATCTATCTAGTGTGGACAGTGGATGTGTTGGAGGTGTGGGCGTGGCAGTTGTTGCCTATAATAAGGCATTGTCTGGTGTGCTTGACTCGCTCGCATCAGTCCGTGTACGACCCAGGTCTTCTGACTTGAGGTCCCTTTGGTTTGATGGGGAGCTCAGGGTGATGAAGACCTTGGGTCAGAGATTAGAGCACTGCTGGCAGAAGTCCAGCCTGGAGGTGGATAAACTGGCCCTGCGTGTGCACTATGGTGCATACCAGGGGGCAATCAACTGTAAGAAGGCAGAGTTCCTGTCCAGGGAGATTGCTGTTGGGAGGAACTAACCAACTATGCTCTTTCGGACTGTGGACAGGCTTCTCCATCCTTCCTGTCTACAGCTGAAGGTAGCCTTTTTGGATGTATTGTGTGAGGAGTTTGCTCGGTTCTTCTCGGACAGGGTGTCCGCCAGCAGGCAGGGGGTACCACCTGTGGGCCAGGAGTTTGGCTGACAGTGGTCGCCAGGGGCTTTCAGAGAGCAATCTGCCTGGTTGGGGTGAGTTTTGACTGGTGGAGGTGGCTGAGGTCATTGAGATTGCTTCCAAGCTCCGGCACACTTTTTGTGAACTGGACCCGGTGCCAGCTCATTTCTTAATGGGATGTGTTGACTCCGTTGGCCCGGTGGTTGCCTTGATTATCTGAAGTTCCCTGTCAGAGGGGGTCTTTCCTGATGTCTTGAAGGAGGCATTGGTGAGACCCCTTCTGAAAAAAACATCTTTGGACCCTGATGTCATGGCAAATTGCCATCCCATCTCCAATCTTCTATTTTTGGGTAAGATTGTGGAGAAGGTGGTGGTGCTTCAGCTTGAGGAACATCTTGTGGCCCATGATCTATACAAGCCTCTCAAGTCTGGGTTTCATGCAAAGCATAGCACTGAAACTGCACTAGTTTGGGTGCATAATGACTTTCTCAGGGCTAAAGATTGAGGGAAGGGGACAATTCTGGTTCTCCTCGATCTGTCTTTAGCATTTGATACGGTGGACCATCGACTGTTACTTGACCGCCTAAGGGATTTCTGTGGACTAGCCGGCACTGTCATCTGCTGGTTTGAGTCTTTTTTATCTAACAGGAGGTAGAGGGTTGTGATGGGGAATTTCTCCTCCTCCTCAGCTCTCCTGTCATGCGGAGTTGCCCAGGGTTTGGTCTTGTCGCCGATGTTGTTCGCCATGTACATGCTGCCCCTGAGAGAGATAATTAGGAAGTACAGTCTGGGTTTTCATTGCTATGCTGATGACACCCAGCTGTATTTTTCCTTTGCCCCTGGAACATCCTGTGTAGTGGAATTGCTTAACAGCTGCCTCGCTGAGATCAATGACTGGATGGCCTCCAGCTGGTTGCAACTGAACCCCGAAAAGACAGAGGTACTGGTGGTGGAGTTGAACAGAGGGCATGATAGGTTGGCCTCTGGTGCAGAGACAGGGCTTTTTCTTGGCTCTGTACCATTGAAGGCCTCCTCTATGGTGTGTGATCTTGGCGTTATTCTTCACAGCGGATTGTCACTTGAGTCTCAGGTGGTATCCGTTGTCCGTTCCAGCTTTTACCATCTGAGGAATATCGCCAGGATAAAACCCTAGTTCCACCACTGGACCTCCCCACCTTGGTGCATGCCTTCATGACATCCAGGCTTGACTACTGTAATGCACTCTATCTCAGGGTCTCTGGGGGTGCCCTGCCAACTGCAGCTGGTGCAGAACGCAGCAGCTAGGTTGTTGGCAGGACAATCTAAGTACTGTCATATCACTCCGGTGCTGTGTCAACTGCACTGGCTGCCGGTCAGGTGGAGGGTCTTCTTTAAGGTGGGCCTGCTCACCTTGAAGGCTCTACACAGCCTGGGCCCCGGTTACCTGAAGGACCTTCTCACACGTGCTGTCTTGGTCCACCCCCTCCACTCCTCCTCGTGATTCCCAGGACGAGATTTAAAACAGTCAGTGACAGAGCTTTTAGTGTCGCCATTCCCATCCTGTGGAATTCACTTGCTCCAGCTGTTAGGGAGGCCCCTTCTGTTGAGGTATTCAAGGCTTCTCAAGGCCTTCTTATATAATCAGGCCTTTCCGGACTGTGTTGTGCATCCTTAACCTGACTTCTGAATTTGATATCTGAAATCATCTCTGGCTTCCCTTGAGCTTATTGTGGCTGTTGAGGATATTATTTTAATTTTAATGATGTGTATCATTGTTTATAAGTGTATTATTTATTTATTCTTTGTATTTGTATGTATATGGAATTTTTAACATGTGAGTTGCCCAGAGCCTCCGGGATGGGAGTCTTTTAAATAAAATGCACCTTACCTACCTTACCAGAAGGAGGGAGGTTATAATGCCCCTCTGCAAAGCCATGGTGAGGCCACAGTTAGAGTATGGGGTTCAGTTCTGGAGACCACACCTCTGCGTTGGTGATTGGTGTATATAGATGCATTGGAGAGGGTTCAGAGAAGGGCAACAAAGTTGGTGCAGGGTATAGGGGAAGACAAATGAGCAGAGGTGTAAGGACATGATTGAAACCTTTAAATATGTAAGGGGGCTCAATAAAGTAGGTGAAGGGGGCCTGCAGAGGAGGAAGGAACTAGAGGGCATTGCCTCAGATTGAAAGGAAACAGTTTCAGGGGCAATGTGAGAGGGCACTTCTTCACAGAGAGGGTGGTGGAGCCCTGGAACAGACTGCCAGATGGAGTGGTGGGGACTGAGACGTTGGAAGAATTTAAGAGGGCATGGGACAGGCATATGGGACTGAGTGGGGGAGGGTGGAGGCAGGTGGGAAGGGGGGTATGTGAAAGGGGAGGGTTGGGCAGACTAGATGGGCCTGGAAGGGTCCTTTTCTGCCATCTAACTTCTATAATTGTATGATTCTCTAAGGACAGGGCTTTGTGTTCATGTTCTAACTTACCATATTTACGTTTGAGAGTACCTATTATTTCTTTCATTAGTCTCACCATGTTATACAAAATATGCACATTCAGAAGTAGTTTTAGGCAGTTTTACTATAAGTCTGATTTTCTTCTTTGATTAATGAACTTCCATCACAGTTTCCGCACCTAAACCTGGCCAAGTAAACCAAGTATTGTGTTCTTTTCCAACATATCTTTTCAAAGGACTCAGCACTTTGCTTTATCTTTGAGTCTCTGAGTCTTTAGAGGGCTTCTGATACACTTCATATGTAACGTTTCTTAAACCTAGGACACCTTCAGTTTCACTGTGTAGTGCCATAATTACAAGTAAAACACAGAACAATTAAATAATAACAAAGTTTGTATAACACTGATAATGTGAGTCTTCCAGAGGGTAGTGCCTGTGAAAACATCACTTCTCATCCTTGTTGCAGGTGTTCAGATCTTAAAGGATGGCATCTCAAGCCTCTTGAAGTGACAGCAATGACAGGAGCACTGCCTTTGTGTACTCTTGTTCTTGGCCCCCTGTAAATCTGAACAAGTGTTACGGAGGCCCACCATTTCTAAAGAAAACAAAAACAGGAAAACTAATTTTCTTTCACTGCAAATTTTACTCTTATTTTTAGTCACATTCTCGATGTATGCATTGTTTATTAAAACAAATACAAAATTGATATTAACATCAAAAACATTTACTGCTGATATTATTAGCTTTAGTCAAAAGTATTCCTATGGACCAGCCTCCAAATTGTCAGAAGAAAAGACTTGAATTTCGTCAATACTTCTGTAGAGTAAGACATAAAGCTCATTTTATTCTGTTTCAAATGGCACAACTTTTTCCTTTGTAATCTATTATTTAATAAGGTTTAAATAACACTTCATACTGTGCAAAATACTTTGGATTGTGAGATAGAATAAGACAATGATGCCCATGCTATGTGTATCTCATAACTAAATAAGAAATTCTTTATAATGTTGGTTATCCATTGAGCTGTCCAGTCCCTTTTTAAATATTATAGAGTTTTTGCATTTTACCAGTTCAGTTGGTAAGTTGCTCCAAAGTTTACAAATATACAAAGGAGCCAGCAGAAGAAGGCTGTTCGATCTATTGATTCTGCTTGTACTGCAGGATCCCCAGCTAACACTACTGATACTGCCCCCCCGGTCCCCCCCCTTCCACTCTATCTGCCATCCCAGTCCCCAAGGTTTACCCTTTTGCTTATCCCAAGCCCTCTCAAAACTACTCACTGACTTCACTGAGACCACTACCTCCAGCAGCGCATTCCAATTGGCGATCACCCTCTCTGTGAAGAAATGCTTCCTAACATCCCTTCTAACCCTCCCCCCTTCCATCTTTTGACTGTGTCCCCTTGTGGTTTGGCTGCCCCTTAGCTTGAAGAGACCCTCTCCATCCACCCTATTTATCCCTTTCAAGTATTTGAAGGTCTCTATCATGTCTCCCTCTCTCTCTCTCCTCTCCTCCAAGGAGTACATCCTCGGGGCTCCCAACCTCTCCTCTTAAGACATATCCTGCTGACCCACAGTCATCATAGTTGCCCTCCTCTGGCCTTTCTCCAAAGGCTGATGTCTTTCTTAAGGTGTGGGCACCAGTATCTTACTCCATAATCTAGATGCGTTCTCACTAGCAACCGGTACAAGGGCAATATGACCTCGCTCTGCCTATTGGTGATTCCCCTGGCTATGCACCCCAGCATCCTGTTTGCATTTGCTGCTGCCTTTTTGCACTGCGAGGAGTGCTTCAGATCACTAATTATCATCACTCCCAGATCCTTTTCCACATCTGTTGCTGCTTCCCGGCTCCCCCCCTCTCCGTAGTACCTGGTCCTTGCGTTACCCAATCCAACATGCAAAACTTTGTATTTCTTGGCATTGAAGCCAAGTTGTCTGATCCCTGGCCATCTTTCAAGTTTTCTGAGGTCCTCCCGCAGGTCTTGTAGCCCTTCCACTGTGTCCACCCTCCCATAGAGTTTGGTGTTGTCTGCAAATAGGCACATTTTGATTTTAATGCCCTCCCCAATGTCATAGATGAAGACATTGAACAACACCAGCCCCAGCACCAAGGCCTGCAGGACCCCATGGGTAACTTCCCTGGTGTTGTATAACTTTCCCCCTACCACCACCCTCTAAGTCCTGTCCCTCAGCCAGCTTTCTACCCACCTGGTCATTTTGTCCCCATTTGCAAGAACAGCCAGTTTCCTGATCTACTTCTTGTGGGGTACAGATTTGAAGGCCTTGCTGAAGTCCAGGTAAAGGATGTCCACTGCCTGGCCCCTGTCTACTGCCCGAGTCAAAGAAGTCAATCAGATTTGTTTGGCATGATCTTCCTCCCACAAATCCATGCTGTCTCTCATTCTGGAGACCGTTCTCCTCCATACTCCTGGGTTGCACCTGTAAATGAGCCTTGGCTTAGTGTGCTTTTCCCAGTTACCAGATTTTAAATAAAAAAGTAAATAAATAAATATACCTTACCAATCTTTCCTTAAGTATGGTCTACATGACCTTGCACATGGTTGAGGTCAGAATAACTGGCCTGTAGTTCCCTGGGTCATTCCTTGGACCACTCTTGTGGAGGGTACCATATGTGCCATTCTCCAGTCTGCGGCACCATGCCCAACCCCAAGGAACCACTCTTTGTGCAAAGTAATTTTTTCTTGTGTTCATCCTGAAATGCTCTGCTTTGATTTGTTTAGTGCTTCTTCTTAGAGTATAAGTATCTTGTGCCCCAGTAAGAGTTAGCTCCCTCATTAGTTCTTTATCCTTATGTATATTATATAGCATTAGCAAATCACCCCTTGTTCTTCTGCTTTCCACATTTGTGCAGCTCTAAGTGAGTCAACATACCCTCATAGCTTTTAGTTTCTAAAACTTTTATCATTTTTGTTACTTTGTTGTAGTCACTCCAATGTCACACTTTCCTCGATTGTTAATCCACCCCATGCCTGTGACTCATAATCTACAGTATGATTGGCCTAACATAATTCCTATACAGTGGCAATAGTACACTTTTTGTTTTGTGACTGAATTGCCTTGTAATAGTGTTAAGCATATGATTTGCTTTACTGTATATTACATCAACTTGCTTCTTGTTACTTAGGTTGTTCGTTAGGCAAATACCCAGATACTTTTCATTCTTAATTCTCTGCAAGAGATAAGGAGGGCAAAAAGCAGGCATGAGATTTATTTGGCCACTAGAGTTAGAGACAGTTATAAGGCATTTTATAATCACGTTAACTACAAAAGAGGTGGAACTATGCAGGTAGGACCATTAGTTGATGATAGTGGAAAACTAGTTACTGAAGACACAAAAATGGTCAATATAGTAAATGAGTACTTTGGTAGCATATTTAACAAAAAAGGTAACATCACTATTGCTACTCAGCAGTCTGAAGGAGCAGCTAGTATCAACATAGAGGAGAACAGTGTCCTAACAAGATTACTCAAAACTGACCCAAATGAGGCTCCAGAACCAGATGAGTTACAGCCAAGGATCATTAGGTAGCTTGCACCTGAGTTGACAGGACCTATGACTCAAATTTTCCAGACATCAATAGATATTGGGCAAGTAGTAGCGTGCTGGAGGAAGGTGATTGTTATATATAAGAAGGGTGATAGAAAACATTGGATGAACTACAGGTCAGTTAGTCTTACTTGCTCATTGGGTAAGACCATGGAGGGGATAGTAAAGGAGGGAAGGGAAACTTTCATTGATACAAAAAATTTTAGAGTTCAAATACAGCACGATTTTACAAGGTTCAAGTCCTGCCAAACAAACCTGTTATCTTTTTTTGGCAGGGTTAGCAAGGCTCTTAAGGAGGCAGAAGCTGTTGATGTGGTGTTCTTGGATTAGCCTTTGATAAGGTCCCACATAAAGGTCTTATTGATAGCTTGGGTAGATTAGGAATTAAATCCAGAATAACAGCATGGATCAAGTTGTGGTTGTCCAAGAGGGAATAGCAGGTCATCATAAGGGGTGAGAGGTCAGGCTGGGTACCTGTTACAAGTGGGGTGCCTCAGGGATCAGTGCTGGGACCATGCTTTTTTAACATATATATATATATATATATATATATATTTAGAGGCAAAAAACTCCGTTTAATGCATTAGTTAGGGTTGTTCCACAGCGACAAAGTGAGAAATTAAGCTGTTGGGTTGAAAACCTAACTCCAAATTCACCCCAGCACCACACACACACACAGACACACACACACACATTCAAGTATGGGGAGGACCAAGTCAACACAACCAATGACAGACATCCAGCAGCAGGTGACAGAAATAACAAACAATTGTCTAAATGTACTACGAGACATCCCCACCCACCTGACCAGGTACTGCATGCTCAGTGGAGATCAACAGCAAAACTGAGGCCATGTACACCAAGCATTACACATCCCTGATTGCAGCTGCACACATTACCACACTTATAGTTGCATGGCCTTACCTACCAATGCCCCACACCACACCACAACTGGTACTGTGCCGTTATTCAATATAAATGCTGAAGGTGCTTGATGACAGTTGTAGAAAGGTTTAACACTACTGAGTATACATTAATTAAGAGAAGCACATAAATTAACTACAAGAAACTAGCATGCTCAAGATAAAAGTAGTGATACATTTAGTAGGTGATTTACATAGTAGTACATTTACTGCAATGGTTTACTCAACATAGAGAGGCTGATGTAAACGTGTGGAAAAGCATTGCCTGTTCAACGCTGTGAAATTGGTACTGCCAGTATCACATGCATTCTTACTGATGAAGGTGTACTGCTAATGTACATACATAGACCTTCAGTGTGTTTTCAATATTAAAGATGCAGTAAGTATTCTTTGTAAGAAAGATTGTAATTGCATGAATCAGGCCAAGCAACTTCTAAATATCATAGCACTACTGAGCCAACAATGATGTACCTGTATCGGACATGTATATAGGATAGATTTTCCTGTAGGCACTTACTGAGTATGTTGTACCTGATAAAGACAATCTCATTGCATCTGTGATGACTAACTTATTCAAATAGTAATACATTTGCTATTGTTGCAATGAGTGATCTATGCCACTTATGGACACAGTGTGATTTTTTAACAGTTGTTTCATACTCAGGCTGTATGCCTACTGTTTGGGTTTGCCACACTTCTGTCACTGATGCTATCAAAGTGATAACTATGTTAATTCTGCTACAACAGGAATCAAGTAGGTATGGTGTAGATATAAACAGAATGTCTTTTAGTATTGATTTAACTCATAATGGGGTAAATGTACTAGGACAGCAGGGTTATCCTCTATCACTGAGTCTGTCAGTTATAATCACACTAGGGTTTCGATGACTGTAATGATCAAGTTACACTGTTCATCTTCCATGAGTTCATATTCACAGCCATTCTCCAGCAACTAGACAGTGTATGGTGTAACTGGGTGGGACACTGTGTTGCAAAGCTGCTGCAGTGCCTAGCAGAGGAGAGTATCTACTCATAAAGACAATTAAGCAATAAAGCATGACCAACAGTTATGTTAAATGGTCTGTTAATCACCCTGTAGGGTTTAATGTTGAATGAGGCATATCCGAGTGCCACATGTCGCTAGACAGTGATAAACTGACCATTAACATAATACCTGGGAGTGGCTTATTGCTATCATAATAAAACTTTTTTAAACAACATTAAACCATGTTCATCATATGGTTAGGCTCTACATGTATGTTAATAAAAACTAAACATAAGGCTGTTACAATGTTTACAGTCAATTAGAAAGGTGCATTTCTCAACCCCTTGTTATAATCAGAGATATTATACCTGTACAACTCCTTGGTTTTGCTTAACTCTATTGCTCAGGTGGCCCACCACAAGTGGTGTGGTGTGGTGTGGGGCATCGGTAGGTAGAGCCATGCAACTACTAAGTGTGGTACGTTGTGTGCAGCTGCAATCAGGGATGTACATTTGGTGTACATGGCCTCATTTTGTGTTGATCTCCACTGAGCATGCAGTACCTGGTCAGGTGGGTGGGGATGTCTCGTAGTACATTTAGACAATTGTTTGTTATTTCTGTCACCTGCTGCTGGATGTCTGTCATTGGTTGTATTGACTTGGTCCTCCCCATACTTGAATTGTGTGTGTGTCTGTGTGTGTGTGGTCCTGGGGGTGAATTCGAGTTAGGGTTTTCAACCCTAACAGCGATCCCTCACTTTGTCACTGTGGAACAACCCTAACTAATGCATTAAATGGAGTTTTTTGCCTCTAATTTCCCTTTTTTGAGAATGATATTGAGAAATAGTGAATGTAATGCGTTGGTGATGACGGGCCTTTTGGCCCCACGCCCTACCCACATGATGTCTTGTGGCATAGTAACAGGAGCGCAATGCAAACAGAAATGCTAACAGTGGCACACATGGTAAATAAGCATGAATGATAACAGAAAGGGGCGACACGGTGGCATAGATGGGAACGGTGTGCCACGCGGGATGTCTGGTCACATAGTAACATGGTGCCTGCAAATGGAAATGTCAATGGGCATGGTGGCAAGTGAAACAGAAAGAGAAACAGTGCAGTACACACAAATGGCAAAAAAAGTAACAGAAAGCATAGCGCAAATGAAAAGCAAAGGATGACGCACGTGGTAGCATGAGTGTATTGGGATCATCAGCCCTAACTCTCACCCCATGACCTGTGTAAAGCAGCAGAAGTATAGGAGAATGGGGTGAGAGTTGGACTCATGATCCCAATGCCGGTTGGGGGTGGGTGGGGGTGCAAGGGGTTTTCAACCCTAACAGCGAATTTCCTCACTTTTGTCGCTATGGAACAACTCTAACTAATGCATTAAACTGAGTTTTTGCCTCTAATTTCCCTTCTTTTGAGAATGATAACAAGAAATAGTGAATGTAATGCAGCAGGAGCGGTGCCCTCTGGCCCCGCGCCCCACCGATATCGCGGTGGGATGGGGGCGCTGGCCCTTGGGTCTCCGCTTCCCGCCCACATGATGTCTTGTGGCATACTAACAGGGACAGCAACGCAAACAGAAGTGCTAACAGTGGCACATGGTAACACAAGCACGAATGAGAACAGAAAGGGTAACGCATGGTGGCGTAGACGGAATGGTCTGTCACGTGATGTGTTGTCACATAGTAACATGGTGCCTGCAAACAGAAATGTCAATGGGCATGGTGATGTAAAGTGAAACAGAAAGATAAACAGTACTGTAGACAGAAAATGGCAAAAATAACAGAAGCAAGCGCAAATGAAAACGCATAAGGATAAGCATATATGGCGCGCAGAGGTCAATCGAAAGTGAAGCGAGTACGGAACCGCCAGCGGAAAGGGCAACAGTAACAGTAATGTAAGCGCACAGGCTGGTTTTCCCCAAAACCTGCATTGAGAAAGACAGTGAGTACAAATAATGTATGCAAAATAATGAGTATCGGCGCAGAAAATGAGATCTTGGAATACTAAATACATTATATCTCAGGAACCGTACGACATAGAAAAAAAATTTAAAAGTCATATTATTTACAACTGTCCTGGCTAATTTGAATCTTAGCCCTACTAGGGGGCTAAGAAATTTTCCGACGAAAAGTCCGTATCTCGCACTGTTTCGAGATACGGCTGCAGGCCGTGAGCATGCTAATGTTATCCTATGGGAAAAAGAAAGTTGGGCGCCATAACTTTGCCTCCTGTAATGTTTTTTCACCAAACCACTGAAAGGCACATCTGTGGGCTATTGGCTGTCTTCCTCCAAATTTCAGGAAAAAAGACCAAACCGTTATTTTGCAGCAGGGATCCAAAGGATTTCTGTTATGCGTTGGGCGCCGTAATGTTATCCTATGGGAAAAAATGTCAACTTTGGAGTGCCGTAACTTTGCCACCGTGTGATATTTTTTCACCAAACTACTGAAGGGCACATCTGTGGGCTGTTGGCTGTCTTCCCTCCAAATTTCAGGAAAAAAGACCAAACCGTTATTTTGCAGCAGGGTGCCAAAGGATTTCTGTAATGCGTTGGGTGCCGTAATGTTATCCTATGGGAAAAACCGTCAACTTTGGAGTGCCGTAACTTTGCCGCCATGTAATATTTTTTCAATACAACACTGAAAGGCATCTGTGAGATGTCGGCTCCGTTCCCTCAAATTTCAGCTCAAAACTCCCAGCGGTTCTTTTGCAGCGCAGTGCCAAAGAGGTACTGTCATTTCCACAGACTAGAAAACTACTATCGCAATTTCTAAAGCTTTCAAAATTTGGCGACACTTCGCGGAGCACGAAAGCACTTATGAAGTACTTTTTCCAGAAATTTGAAAACATATTTCTGGGGTGTTTTACCACAAAAATAAAGACATGGCAAGTATCCTCAGGGCCCGACTAGGTGAATACAAAAAAATTAGGTTGCTGAGGGTCCCAAATTTAAATGCCAACATTTTTCTGATCACCAACTGAAAACAAAATGGCTGATTTTGAAAGTAACAGGCCCATTTGCGAAAAGTAAAATGCATTTGCGAAAGTGTTGAACTTTTGTTAACTTTTCCCATTGACTTATAATGGAAACTGTTTTTGAATAACTTTGAACCGTTAATATTTTTCACGAAATCTTTGAAAGGCACATCGGGACCCTGGCTGCATGTTCCCTGAAGATTTTGGGCCAGTCACATAAACCATACGACCTGTTAGGCGCGACCACAGAATCTGGGAGAAAGCGCAAATGCGCCGCACAGATCGACATTAATAACTCCACAGCTGTATATCCAACCAGTACGAAACTTGGCAGATCCCAAGGCCTATGGTTCTTGATCATAAATTCAAATTTCAGGCAAATCCATCAAATGGTTACAAAGTTATTAAGGTGCAAAGTTTTGGGGTTTAACATAGAAATGGCTCCTCAACCTAACTATGGTAGCACTACCGTATACCATTATATATATATATATATATATATATATATATATATATATATATATATGTATCATTCATGGCATGTAGTGAGGGTGTATGGTTGGCAAAATTTGCCAACGATACAAAGCTGGGATCGGTGGTAAATGGAGCATCTGAAATTGGGAGACTGCAAACAGAGTTAATTAGACTAGATATCATGGGCACATCAACATAAATTAGAATTTCACATCGACAAGTGTGCAGTGATGCACTTTGGATGTAGTAACCGGTTAGCAACATATGTGCTGAGGGGAAAAGTTTTAAAAGTGATATCAGAAGAAACTGACCTGGGGATTCTTGTAGCAAATGACCTGAGTTTTAAGAAACATACTTGCTTGGTAGTGAAAAAGGCAAATGGCATACTAGCCTGCATATGTAGGCACGTAACTAGCAGGGATAGTAGAATGATCTTGTCCCTGTACACTGCATTGGTGAGGCCTCACACTTACCGTGCGCAGTTCTGGGCATCTTACAAAAGGCTGGAGATTAGATTGTTGGAGGGGGGAGGGTGATGAAAATGATAACAGATATAAATGGGATGCAATATCATGAAAGGTTGGTAGAACTGGATCTATATACTTTTGAATTCCATAGATTAAGAGGGGATATGTGTCTGGTATTCAGGGCATATAGCAATCATAAGTTATGGGATTGTTTGGGCTTTGAAATGAACAACAATTAAAAGGCTACAAGGTCTCACTTGTTACGACTCGAAGGGAAGACAAGCAAAATCAAAAAAAGTGCAAGTTGGTTTTCCCAAATGGTGGTGTCCTTTTGGAACAGCCTGCCAGAGGATGTGGTGGGAAGTAAGAATATCAGTGAGTTTAAAACCAAATTAGATACTTACTGTTTCAATAGTAATGTGGGTGGATACATCCTTTGAAAAAAAGGATGAGCATTTAAAATGGGCACTGTTGCCTCTCTAAGCTCGTAATACACTTATGATGATACGTATGATGATTCTCAGTCACACATAATCTGGTACTTTTTATGCGATATGAACGCGTTTGGTAATTTCTTCCTAGGTCCATCGACTTGCATTTGTCACAGTTAAAGGTTGTACTCCATTCCCTTGTCCAGTTGGTCATCTTATTTAAGTCCTGTTGTAATGCAGCCGTATTGGCATAAGTATTTACTTTGCCTCCCAGCTTTGTGCCATCAGTGAATTCGCTGCAGAAATTTTGGATATTATTTCCTAGGTCACTATAAACAACCCAAGGTGTACAGGTCCCAGGACCAAGCCTTGTGAGACTCCGCTCATCACGCTTCCCTCTGCTGACAGATTACCCTTGGCTCTTACCCTCTGCCTGTGTTTTCTCAACCATTTGGCTATCTAGTTTATAAGGCTACCATTTATTACCAGCTTTCTGTTTTTTTCTATGAATTTAGAGTGTGATGTCACATTGAACTGCTGAAGTCGAGAAATATCAGTTCCATGTTATTCTCTTCATCAAGCTCTTTAGTGACTTTCTTAAAGATGGTTAGGAGGTTTGTGGTACAAGATCTCCCAGTCCTACAACCATGTTGTAATTTATCCTGTATCCCTTTAGCAATGCAATACTTTTATTGATGAACATCCCACGTGGCACCAAGAAGTGATAAAATAGATGTTTTATTTTAATATAAAACAGAGAAAATTACTATAACAGAATGCCCATGAAATGATTGTTAATTAAAAGGTGTATACATGTATGTCTGTGGTAGAGAGATTATGTAACTAAACAGTGACAAGAAATAAAAAAGCAAAACACATCAACTTACTTCTTGTTAAAGAAAAGATAACAATATCAGTTTACATTTTTGAACATTTTGATATTTAAACATTGTTTTGTATACCCAGGAGTTAAATTGGGCACAATCCCACAGGAACTCAGTTCCACCACCCCTTAAAAAAACTGTATGAGAGTTCCACCACCTCTGTCAACTTTCTCCACTGACTACCATAGGAGAGTTCCACCACCTAAAAATCTAGGTGTGAGATTTCCCCCACCTAAACATTTCCAATTTAACCACTGTGTATACTTATAACTCTATAAAGCTAAACAATCTTAAAAAATTAACATAAAAATAACTAAAAAATAACAGTAATTAATTAATCAGTTAACTGATCAATTAATTATTTACCTTACCAACCCAACACCATACTGTACTCTGCAATCCAAAGTATCACCAGCTCTGTGATATGAGTGAGCAAAGGGGTAAGAACAGTGGGAAAAATTGCACCAAGTAATGATCACTCTGCTATACTTGAAAGAAACACATTCCATCTAGCATGAAGCACAGAAGTACATTTTATTCTATAAAATCAGGCTGTTGCTCTATCATCATCAGGCAGTGCAATTGGAGTGATTAAATTCACATGTATAGTAGTCTATGACTATAATGTGCAACAAAAATTATAACGTGCTAAGTGTTTGTTCCTGAAAAGAAAATTGTTTCAGAAGGGATCTACTCAGAACATTTTTGGTTATCTGCTCACTTTAGACCAGGAGAAGGTTTTTGATCAGTTAGTTCATGGTTATCTTTTTGATGGCCTAAGGAAATATGGTGTGCCAAAAGAATTTATATCTTGGGTCAGAACATTACATAAGAATGCAGCTATAAACCTGTTTATTAATGGATGAATGGGCCAGCCAGTCAAAACTTCTATAGGGGTAAAACAAAGATGTCCATAAAGTTCTCTTTTATATGTTTTCTCTATTGATCTAGTCTTACAAAAGATTTAGAGAAGCTCAGAGGTGGAGGGACTTTGTATAACCAGTGACATATATTATCAAAACAATGGTTTACACAGATGATGTATGTCTTTTTTTGGGAATGGCAGAGGTGGGGACAGCAGCATTATAGATTTTCAGCAGTACTTGGAAATATCTGGTGCCACACAACATTTTCAAAAAAGTACTGGTGTGTAAGTTGGAGCTGACCCTAATGGGGTGACTAGGAAGGAGGTGGGGAATTTTTCCATTACTACTGAAAAAAAAATTAAATACTGGGTATCTAGTTTGGGACTGTAGATTTGGCTAGAAGTAACTGGGAAATAAGTTTATCTCTAGCACAAAGCAGGGTAGATCTTTGGAAAGAGTAAACCATTTCAAAACTAAAACAGGGTTTCTTGATCAAAACCATAATAATTCCCTGCCTCTTATTTTTAAGTTATGTTTTCCCCCTCCTTTGGAGTTTAAGGAAAAACTTTTAAGTATTTTCTTTCAAGCCCTGTGTGGCAGTCACTTCAATTAATTTGTAGGGAAACTACCTCTTTACATATTAAGGATGGGGTCCTAGGTATGATACAGTCTGTAATTTTCTATGACCATATTCTTTAAGGTGGATTTTAGTCTAGCACTATCCTCAGATTATAATTTTTGGATTGCCTTAGGCCATGAATGGTTGGATCCCTTCCTTGACTCGTGGACTGTGGGTAAATTAAGGGTTCCCAGTGCAAACCACATGCCTCTGTCACCTTTATATGGTCATATAGCCTTAAGTAAGTTGAGAGTCTGGAAGGTCAAAACTAAGGAGGTGAAATTGCAACAGAGGAAAGTCTTATATGACAACATTTTAAATTCTGTAGCTCCAACCCAGACCTTATTTCCTTTTTATTTGTATTTATTTGTTGAACAGAATCAGAATTACAATCCTTTGAGTCAGAGACTCGTTTATAAAGGCTCCATGTCATAAAGGTACAAAACAAGCATGTACAGTTTTCATTATACAATGATGCTGGTACAAAACATCAACATACAGTTTACATCATACAATAATGCTGGTACAGACAGTTGGAGTGGTAAATACAAACAAGTGTGAGAAAGTACAATTAGATAGTCACAAAATGTTGTTGGAGCATTCATTAGGTGAAGGAATGCAATACATGGAAGGGGAAGAACAAGATTAGGCACTGGCAGATAGTTGCAGTTAGGGTTTTGATTCACTATTGCCTGGGTTTATGCGGGGGGGGGGTGAGCAGGACATAAGTCCTTTGTCCATGGCAACCAATTGCCAGAGCTGAAGCAGGGGAGAGGTAGGCAGGACAGAGGTCCTTTGTCAAGGGCGAGTTTCTGGGAGATGAGTTAACCATGGTAGTGGCAGGAGCGAGAGGCCAGAAGGTGGTCCCTGATGAGGGACTTGAAACACCCAAGTTTGGGTTCAAGAGAGATGAGACTTGGGAGGAAGTTGAACCAGGTGGGGGTTCTGTAGAAAAAGGAGCACTGGGCCCGAAAGGTCCTACAGCGTGGGACTAGCAGGTTGGATTTGGTTGAGCTGTGCGTGGCAATGGAGTTGGGAGAGTGTTTGACAAGGAGGGAGAGCCCAGGTGGGGCCAGACCATTGGTGATTTTACGGGTGAGTAGGCAGGTCTGGTACCCAAGGTGTTCCTCAAAGTTTAGCCAGGGAACCAGGTTATAAAGCGTGCAGGTGTGGGTGAGTCTAGGGCAGCCTATGGCTAGTTGGTATGCCTTGTTAAGGGAGGTTTTAATTCTTTGCAGTGCTGTGTTATCAGCAGCTGCATAGACTACGATCCAGTAGTCTATAAGAGATAGGACTGAGGATGAGATAGTGAGGTGGAGGGCTTCAGGGGGGAGGCAGCTCTTGTGGCAGTAGAGCATGCCAATACGAGAGTTGACTGCTGTATTAAGGAGGTGAATGTGATTACGGAAGGTGAGGGAAGAGTCGAGGGAGATCCCCAGGTACTTAAATGCATTCACTTGCTCAAGTGGTTGGGAGAGGCTGGTAAGTATATCAAGGGAGGACTCACTGTGCTTGTTCTGGGGGTGGGCAAACAGCATTACCTTGGTTTTCTTTTGATTTAATATGAGCTTGTGGTTAGTGAACCAGTATTCTGCCACTGTGAAGGAGTTCTGGAGAGATATTTGGAGGGAGGAGGGGTCAGAGTGAGTAGAGTAGAGCACTGCATCTTTAGCGTATAGGAGGATTTTACCTGGGCATGACTTAGGGAAGGAGTTAAGAAAAAGGCTGAAGAGGAGGGGTCACAAAATGGAGCCCTGAGGAACACCAGAGGGGCTGGAGAGGGTGTTACCAATTCAGACCCATTGGGTACAGTTGGATAGGTAGGCCTTAAACCAGGTAGTGACATCTAGGGAGAGGCCCAGGTGGGAGAGGACACTTAGCAGGACAGCGTGATTGACAGTGTCAAAAGCCTTTGACAGGTCAAGGAAGGCAGCACCAGCTAGCCACCTGTTGTCGAGGGAGTCATGTATGAAGTTAGTGAACTCCAAGAGGGCAGTGGACATGCTGTGACCCTCCTGGAAACTGTGCTGTTCTTTCATGCGGAGGTCATATTTGGCAGGGTAGTCAGTGAGTTGGTCAGAGACAACTCTTTTGAGGGCCTGGGGTGGGAGGATGGATATTGGGTGGTAGTTCCCAGGGAGAAGAAGGTCGCCGCTCTTGTGGGTGGGCGTGATGATGGTGGTCTTCCAGACTGAGGGGACTTTATTAAGGCTGAGCAATTGAGCAGACAGGTGAGAGGGGAGAGGATCACATCTAGTACTAGGCATAGTAGTTTGAGGTCAAGGGAATTGTTGCTGTGACAGGAGTCATTAAGGGCTTTGAGAAGGTATGATCTGGCTTCAAGGGGAGTGAGGGCTCCAAAGCAGAAAGGGGGTTGGGGTAGGGGGGACTGGGGGGACTCTGTGGGATCAAAGAAACTGGGAGACAGGACCGTGCTAAGGTCCGAGAAGGAGGAGGAGTTTAGACCGTTGGTGACACTTTTGGGGTTAGAGGTTATGGTGCCATTGATGTTTATTTGTGTAGGGGGAGGGGTGGTGGATTTACCGGAGGTGACCTTCATGTTCTTCCAGAACTTGCAACTGGAGCACTGGTGGCAGTAAGGGAGGTTTTGAAGTAGTCAGATTTTGCTTTGCGTATGGCCCAGGTGCATTTATTGCATAACACATAGTAATTTTGCCTGTCAGCAGGCTTTCTGGAGCCAATGACTTTTTGCCAGTGGTTGTCTCTGAGCTGCATCATGTTAAGTAGAGCCTGTGATAGTCAGGGGGTGTTTGGGTCCTTATAGGTGCATTTGGTGAGGGGGGCATAAATACTGCAAGTGTGGTTAAACGAGTGGATGAAATAGTCAGGGGCTGTATTGATGTCCCTGGCTTGGATAATGGGTGACCAGTCCCAGTTTGCGAGGAAGTCTTTGAGCTGGCCAAACCTTCCAGGTTTGAGAAGTTGGTGGAAGACTGTTTTGGGGGCAGGTTTCTCAGTCTTGCAGGACCAGGTTCATAGGACAGGGGAGTGGTCACTGAGGGCATTAGGGAGTACTGTAGCATTACTTATTTTGTCTGGGTGATTGGTGAATATGAGGCCCAGCAGGGTGGCAGTGCCCATGGTGGGGTTGATGCGCATGTGGCGGGAAATGAGCTGCGTGAAGTTGAGAGTGGCAATGGTGTCTTTGTATAGGGAGGCAGTTTATGAGAGTCAGTTCATGTTGAAATCCCCAAGGATTAGTTGTTCAGTCTTGAGGGGGAAAGGAGGAGTGGTAGTCCAGAGTGGATTGGAACGCAGTTTTCTGATCTTGGCGAGGTATGTAGACTGTGGTGATGATCAGAGGGGACTTGAAGGGGCCAGGAGGTGGGGAGAGCATGCACTTGGAGGGATTCCCAGAGGTAGACTGCACAACTGTCCCCCCACTTCCTGACTCTGTCGGACCAGTGCACTGTGTAGCCAGGGATAGAGGTCATGGAGTCAGGGGTGGATTTGGATAGCCAGGTCTCTGCCAAGGAGAGTATATTGGGCTGGTGCTATGCTATCCAAGCCTGAAGGCAATCAAATGTTTTTGAAAGGCTGCAAATGTTCATTGACCTGTATATATCTGTCAGTTGAACTAGCTAGTCTACAGTGTATAATCTGAAATGTGCTTACTACTATATGTTTCCCCAGCGTCAAATGATGTATTTCCCACATGTTTGTTTACTGTGACAAAAAACTGTACTCTCTTTGCTATGTCTCCTTGACTGTTGTTCCTCATGTTGTATTCTCCCGGGTCGTTCCTGAAAATAGGCTTAATACTTGTCTAGTGTACTTACCCGGTAAACAAAAGTTAACTAAATAAATAAATAAATAAAGGCTATATGCAGCCCTAGCAGGGAGGGGTCAGGGTTAGCAGATCTGGGGGGGGGTCCAGGGTTGGGGTGTATGTTACCAGGCATGAGGAGGAGTAATGAGAGGGTACGAAGAAGCAGGTGGCATAGAGGGCAAGGACCTGTGTGGAGGTATGAGGAGGGCAGGTGGTTGCTAATAGGAATTGGTAATGTCTGGATGTGTGGTATGGAGAGGTAGAGGAGTGGTCATGGAGTGCCTGGGTGATTTTGGGGTGAGAGGGAGGGGTCTGAGGTGGGTGGGAGGGAGGCAATGGGTGAAGGTGGTGGAATGGTGGTTGTATGTAGAAAGGGGTGAGTATATCCATCAGGGGTTGGGCTGCAGGGGGGACCAGAGGGAGGTGTGCCATAAGGAGAAAGAGGGTGCGAGGAGTGAGTGGAAATGGGGGAATATTGTACTTAGCGGGCAGAGTGACATAATAACAAAAGGGTAAAAGGAGCATACACTAGTAAGGCAGCTACAGTAGCACAGTGGAAGGGTGCCTGGCCTTGGTGCAGAAGGTACAGGGTTCAAGGCTGGGTGTGGGAGGACTGAGAGAGCAGTCCAAAATTGGGGAAAACAGAGGGGGAAGACAGGGGAGTCAGGGCATAAAAGATAGGGCAAGAGTGTAGAAAGAGAAGGAAAACAGAGGTAGAGGAGTGGGAAACACCACCTCCTAGTGGCAAAGAAGAGGAGTGAGGTGGAGGATGAAAGTAGTAAGGGGAAAGATGAAGATGTGTGCTGCCACCTAATGGCAGAAGATGATAAGCTGCTAAGGGAAAAGTGGACACTTAGTATGAGGGGGTCACATGACAGGAAGTTACCTATAAATTAAGGGACGCCCCTGGGTGGGAGGGTGGTGAGGGCGACATGAAGTGTCGATGGGCTATCACCCCTGCACAAGGTTGCTTAAGAGAGGGAAGCAATTACCTTTAGCAGGCTCCCACATTCCACACTCTCCGTGTGTGTGTGTGTGTGTGTGTGTGTGTGTGTGTGCAGTGCCTGAGCTGGAGTGACTCTAGGGCTGTTGTCCTGTGGCCTTTAGCAGGCTCCCACGGTCCACACTGTCCCACTATCCCAACAGCTATAGAGGTACCAGTTTTGAAAGTCTTAACAGATACCAGGATTCCCATGTATATGTGGGGTGTACAGTGGCTATGCTGCTACAATAGGGTTGGGGCCAGGAATACAAAACATAAATCTATTGAAGAAAGAAAGTGCCCAAGGGACATCTGTGTGGGTGTATTAGAAACCCAGTGACATATCTTCTTGGAATACTTGTATCTTATAGATTTTTGTACATTAGTCAGTAATGAGTGGGGGAACAGTACATGGAGTACTATGACTTATTAAGTATTAATTCTGGATCTATATAAGCATGAATGAGCAAACTTTAATGCCAGGACCTTAAGAGTTTGCTCGCAATACTGAAATATTTCTTATGGCAGGGGAGATGTAGTTTAACTCTGCAACAGAAAACATTTTCACAACTGGAGATAACGAAAATGTCAGACTCTGCCATATTCTGCATACCAAAAATGAATATAAGATCAACATTACATAATGGTTTGAGTAACATTGGAAACATTTTGATTGGATGAAAAACTGGGTCAGCTCTGTGTAACACACACATGCATTTCCCTCTGAGGGTAGTGTCTTTTGTATAAAATGGCTGTATAATTATGAGTTTTCTGCTGGCTATATTGAAAGTTTCAAATATATGTACATACTCTTTTGGTCTTTCTTTTTCTGGTTTTGTTTGGTAAACATTTTCTATATATGATTTACTTTCATGATTTTTTGTACATGTTCTACTGTATATGCAGAGTAACCATAACCATATCCATAACCCTTTCTGTCAGAGCTGCACACTAAGCTCTCTTTCTCCTCCTCACTCACCCCTCTTTTTCATGCTGCTACTGCTACATTATCTATCACAAGTTACTGTATATCATCTGACCATTCAGTATTGTACTGTGCTTGAACATAGGCATCCTTGTAACTTGTTATTGTATTTTCTTCATTATTTTCTTATTGCCACTTGCATGTGGAATTTCTATTGTATTCCTCTAACGATTTTGTACATTCCTATGTTTGTTTGTCACCCCCTGTCCCCGGGTCACACCTGGAAATGAGCCTCGGCTCAGTGTGCCTTTCCTGGTTACCAAATGTTAAAATAAAATATACTGTTATGCTTTGTTTAATCTTAGATTCTTTTAAATGAAAATTCCCCTACTCTTCTTCTGGTGTGCACATATTTTGGCCCCAGTGGTGGAAATATCACAAAAGCACTTTGAATGTTTGGTGTGCTGTACTTAGATTGTTTATCTGACAAATAAGATGCTGTCATTTGGTGTTGTCATAAAAAAAGTAAGGGGTGAGTGTGGCAAGCTGCCCGGCTGATAGCCCTTATTTGTAGATATTATCCTGTTTTACATATGTTTTTAAATGTAATTCTTATGTATATGTACATGCCAGTGTCAGCAAAAGCACATAGACAAAAGACTAGATTTTTTTAAAGGGGTTTGACCTTCCTCTGACTTACAAGGCCAGCCTTGCTTGCAGGAATCTCATAAGTTCTTGTTAAAAAGCATGTGGATACATGATCAAAAAGTATTCCTCTAATGTTAACTGGCCAATGGAAACAGAAGTAATAAAATCAGGTTGTATAATCATATAACTTACAGGATCTCCATGTATCTAATTAAATTAAGCCAGTTCAAAATCCCAGGATGAGAGAAGCTATTTCCACTGTTGTAAACCCTTAAGATCAAAAGGGATATGTTCTTAGACAAGAGGTGACATAAAAGGTTCCCACAGTACACTGACATTTTTTTAAGTGCAAGGAAACATCCTTCTAACAGGCATGTGTGAGATTGTAATGTCAAGCTACAGAAAAGGTTCCCACAGTACACTGACAGGTTTTCTAAATGCCAAGAATTTGGGAAAGCACAAGAGTGACACCCAGTGACCTAAAGTGGAAGGGCCAGCCTTTATTCACAAAAGGGCCAGTCCTTATTCACAGACTGGGGTGGGGGTGGGTGGTGGTATCTGGTATAGAACTTCTAGCACAGACACTCAGGCATTTTGCATTTTGCAGCCTCTCTCCTGACCACAGAGAACATCTGTCAGCACAGAGACTGCCTAAGAACCAAAGGCTGCTACAGAAAGACTGAAATATTTTGCAAACCAGTGATTCTCTGGACTTTGAAATCTTCATACTTCAGGTAGACTAGCTAACAATGTTAGTGCATTTGAATTGTACATTTTTCCATTTTATTTTCTGTGTACTGTAACCCAAATTAATATTCTCTTTTTAGTTGTATCCGTATTTATTTAAGTATTCTAGTAAAACATATGTTTTCCTAAAGAAATTCTGCCTGTGTGAGATTCCTTATATTGTATGTGGGACTGTAGAAGGTTTATTAATAATCTGTAAAAACTGTTATTGCCAAAGGGGCCACCATAAGCAACCAAATTGTAAAGGGGGTCTGGAAGAGACATCTGGAAGAATAGAGAGAATACCAGAGTCTACAAAGATTTTGAACCAGGCTGTTGTATGTCCTGTAAGGAGAAGGCCAAATCAGGTTTTTACGGTGCTTCCCAAAGAGAGTGTGATACCTGGGTCTTCCTCCTGTGTGTAATAGCCAAGGAATGGTTTATATTTGGCCACAAGACTCAAGACTGGTATTGTGCTCTTGTCCAGAGCTAGAGGGATGCCTGGGATCCTCGTGGCAGAGGTGCAGTCATAATCTTGGCGAGCATTCTAAAGGGCGAGGAGGGTATCCTTGTTCTTCCCTGTCAGGGATTGCACTTAAGGGTGGGCACTGTGAACTCAATGGGCCTGACCCGCAGGAGTGGGTTTGTGACAGATCTGATGCGCAGCATTGGGATCTGAGAGATTTGGTTGCATACTGTTGCGATTTGAGATATTGGTGGCAAAGGCTTAATGGTGGATTTGAGCCCAGTGTATCAGATTGATAAACTGAAACAGTCCAACAACACAACAGGCAGAGATAATTATAATATATATATATATATATATATATACTATATATATATATATATATATATATATAAAAATTGATTACGTATAAAGTTCCCTACTTGTTTTGGTTTTTTTTCCTCGAGTGAACCAAGCACCTCATGAAGGCTCTTGTGGCAGCTGACGAGCAAGTGACTGCCCATGGTCTGAAGTCACAGCTGGTGACTGAAAGGGACCAGACCTTGGGCACGGGGCTGCCAAGTGAGTCACAGAGTCCAGTCCCAGGGAGGAGGACAGAGAGACCAGAGTGAACCCAGAGCCACAGCACCAGGGGAAAGTCACCACAACGATGGAGCCAGAAGGGATAAGGCTGCAGCTAGAGTTGAGGAAATTGGAGCTATAATTCGAGCATAGGAAGTTCCAGATGGAGCTGGAGATACAGCGAAAAGAAAACCAGTGTTGGAGAGAGGCTGAGAGAGAGGAAAAACAGTGTCAGAGGGAGTTTGAACTGGAGAAGCTAAAACTCCAACGACCAGCACCAGAGGATGTAAGTGGCAGGGGTGAACTTGGAACTCCAGGACTTGGGTATAAATTAAATTCCAAATTGATAGCTGAATTTGAAGAGGGGGAGGATATGGATGCATTTTTGAATTTGTTTGAAAAGGTCTGTATCCAGGCTAAAATACCCAGGGAGTTCTGGAGCTTCCAGCTATCCCCACTGCTTACTGAGAAAGGGCGTGAGGCACTAAGCCACATGGATAATCAGGACAGCAGTAATTATGAGAAACTTAAAGCTGCATTGCTTAAAAATATGAATTAATGCCTGAATCATACAGGGTTAAGTTCCATAAGCTGCAGTGAAGCCCTGACTTGAGCAATGAGGAACTCTCCACAAAGCAACATCAGTTTTTTGAAATATTGGTGGGAAGGAGTGGAAGCAACCTCTGTGGAGAAAACTGAGGAGGTTTTACTTCTGGAGCAATTCTTTTGCACTTGCCCAGTTGAGCTAAAAACCTGGTTAGAGGACTGAGACCCCAAAACAGTGCAGGAGGCTGCTGAGCTCTTGGACCGCTATGCCAGGAACAAGCCTACTCTGAAAGGGAGTGGGGTGGGCGAGGCAGCGCAGAAGGAAAAAAACATGCCTTCAGGGCAGCTAAAACTCTCACTGCCTCCACAGAAAGGGGGGAACCCCAGGTTACTAAAAAGATTTATCAGATAAAAGACATGATGTTCATTGGTTTTGCAAACAGCCAAGGCATCTTGCTAGACAGTGTCCTAAAAATGCACAGAGTGGACAAAGTGGTGCTTGAACAGAGTTGGGTGCACTGTGTATCCCAGAAAGCATGCCTATGAACATGAGGGAGCACATACAACTTGTTACCATAAACGGGATGCATACCCATGGGTTAAGAGACATAGGGGCATCTCTTACCTTAGTAAAAGGGGACTTGGTTGAGCCTGAACAGCTTATACCTAATCAGTTCATACTAGTAAGGGGATTCACTGGGGAGGAGAAAACTAGCTAGTGTTCTCCTGGACTGGGGTGAGACAGGAGAGAGGGTACAAAAAGCGGCCGTGGCATACAACCTCACCCTGGATGTAATTATAGGGAAGAATCTCTAGAAGGGGTAATGTGTGTGGTTACCCACAGTCAGATGGCAAAGGCCTATTGTAGGTTTCTGGACACCATAGAAGCCCCTGTGGAAAACAATGGGAGGCTGGTTCCCCAGCCTGTGTCTCCTGAAATGGAGAGTAGTGATAGGGAGGTAGGACTTCCCCAAGTAGCAGTACACAAAACAGCTACAGAAGGTTACTCTGAGGAGAGAGGAGTAACCAATGGTCAGAAGATTAGGGATGGCAGTGACCCTGAATGCTCTGATGCTAGAGTTATGGACCCCAGTTTAGGAACTGAAAGGGACACGTCCCATGCCTCGGGAAAATGTGAAGAATTTGCAGCTGTTCAGAGGACTGATCCTAGTTTGGAGAGGCTGAGGGCTTGTGTAGAATCTGATGGGACACAGGGAGGTGACAGGAGACATAGACCATATTGGGACAATACAAAATCACACATACCCCCATAATGCAAAACATCATGGGCTATATTTGCAAATTGGGACAATGGACTGTTGTATAAGCAGGATGTAAGGACAGAGGGAGGGGTGATGGGCAGGCAGCTTGTTCCCTAGGGGTAACGTGAGCGACTGCTCAAAATCACTCATGCTATCCCCTTGTCTGGACATCTGGGAATTGTGTGCACCACACAGTGATTGTCCCAGAATTTCTATTGACTCAACTTCACCCAGCAGGTGAAGGAATATTGCAGGTCTTGTCACCGGTGCCAACAAATCGGAAAGGCAGATAGTAAAACCAAAGCCGCCTTAATTCTCTTGCCATCGTGGAGGAGCCATTCCAGAGGAAGGGAATGGACATTGTTAGACTTTTGAGTATCTCAGGCTCCTCCTGAAAGCGGTTTATCCTGATGGTGGTAGATTATGCCACCTGATACCCAGAGGCGGTTGCCCTTTCCTTCCTAGGACAGACAAAGTGGCAGATACCTTGCTAGGGATTTTCTCCCATGTCGGGTTTCTGCAGGAGGTTATCACTGATCAAGGGGGTACCTTCATGTTGTTCCTAATGAAGTGTTTGTGGGAGAAGTGTGGGGTGGTGCAGAGATGCACAACACCTTATCACCCACAAGCTAATGGGCTTGTGGAAAGGTTTAATGGTACCCTAAAATCAATGCTCCAATTGTTTGTGGAACAGCATGGGAGGGACTAGGAGAAATACCTTCCCCACCTGTTGTTCACATACAGGGAAGTGTCCCAAGAGTCGACAGGGTTTCCCCCCTTCAAACTCTTATATGGACATAGGGTGTGTGAACCCTTAGACTAGATCCAGGAATACTGGGGAGGCAAGCATGCCACAAAGGGAACTCCCATAATGGAGTATGTCCTAAGGTTTAGGGAAAAGCTGAAGGAACTTATGGGAGCAGCCCAGAGCAACCTGTCAGCCGGCCAGCAAATGCAAAAGGCCCGGTACAACTGCAGAGCCAGAGCTCACTTGTACAGTGTAGGTCAGGAGGTCATGGTCCTAATTCCAGTCCAGAAAGGACAAATTGCAGGCCGAGTAGGTGGGACCATACAAGGTAGTCCATCAAGTAAATGATGTGAATTATATTGTAGAACTGCCTGACAGGAGACATACCCATAGAATGTACCATGTCAACATGATGAAGCCATATAGAAATAGGGCTGACATGGTATGTGCAGTGTGTAGTCCTGTGGAGGGGACTGATGAAGAAGACCCCCTACTGGACTTGCTGGAGGAAAGCAAGTGGGAGTCCTTTGTGGAGGCTATCAAACTGTCACCCCAGCTGACCCCAGAACAGACCCAGGAAGTGAGGGTGGGTTTAGCAGACTTAGCTCCTTTGTTTACGGCCAAGCCTGGACTAAGCCCCTTAGCGACATATGATATAGACAGGGGGACGCAAGTGCCCATATGGTGGACAACCTACTGGGTGTCTGACACTGTCCTAAAGGACATTAGGAGGGAGGTGGAGGAAATGCTGGATTTAGGGGTAATTCCAGAAATCCCACAGCCCCTAGGCCTCACACATAGTCCTCGTTCCCATGCCAGATGGCTCTACTCACTTCTGTGTGGACTATCATGGACTCAACGCAGTCACAAAGTCTGATGGCCACCCAATGCCATGAATGGATGAACTACTGGACAAGTTGGGAGGGGCAACATACCTTACCATAATTAACCTGACAAAAGGGTATTGGCAGGTGGAGTTAACTGCCAGAGCTAGGGAGAGATCAGTCTTCATCACTCAAATAGGATTATTCAAGTTTAGGGAAATGCCTTTTGGAATGAAGAACACCCCACCGCCTTCCAAAGGTTGGTCATCCAGGTGTTACGTGGTACTGAAGAGTATGCAGCGGCGTATCTGGATAATATTGCCATCTTCGGTACCAATTTGAAGGAACACCTGTCCCACCACAAGGAAGCGTTGGGCAGGATACAGAGGGCAGGGCTCACTGTCAAGGCTGAGAAGTGCCAGGTGGCCATGGTGGAGGTGGAATACCTAGGACATGTAGTAGCACGGGGTAGCTCCATCCCAATCAAGTCAAGATTGAGGGGATAGAGGCATGGCCCAGGCCTGAAACCCAGAAGCCAGTTTGGAATTTCTTAGGGACCGCCGGGTACTATCGAAAGTTTGTAACAAATTACAGTACCCTGGCAGCTTTCCTATCTGGTCTGCTAAAGAAAAGAATGCCCAAAAAGGTAAAATGGGAGCCAGCCTGTGAATGAGCCTTTGCATGGCTAAAGGAGGCACTGTGCAGTCCTCTTGTGTTGGCCAGTCCAGATTACAATAAGCCATTTGTAGTCCAGACAGATGCCTCAAGTGTGGGGATTGGAGCAGTCCTCAGTCAGACCTCTAACCAAGGGAAAGACCACCCAATTATGTACCTTAGCAAAAAGTTGTTTCCCTGAGAGTAGGCCTATTCCACAGTTGAAAAGGAATGCCTTGCACTGGTATGGGCCCTGAAGAAATTAGAGCCATACCTCTACAAGAAGCACTTTGAGGAACAGACTGATCATAGCCCCCTGGTGTGGCTGACACAGATGGGCAAAATGAATGGTCATCTCTTAAGATGGAGTATTGCCTTACAGGGCTATGATATGACCATTACTCACAGAGCCAGATCGTCCAGTGCTAACGCAGAAGGGCTATCTTGCCAGTTAGAGCAGTGAACAGAATTTGTGAAAATCATACCATGCCTAGGGATGGATTCCCACAAATTCAGTCTAGGAGGAAGGGATATGGTGAGCTACCTGGCTGCTAGACCTTATCTGTAGATATCACTCTGTTGTATATATGTTTTCATGTAATTCTTATGTATATGAACATGCCAGTGTCAGCAAAGGCACATAGAGTAAAGACAAGATTTATTTTTTTTTTAAAAAGGGGTTCAGCCTTCCTCTAACCTACAAGGCCAGCCTTGCTGCAGGAATCTGACAAGTTCTTGTCAAAAAGCTTGTGATTACATGATCAAAGAGTATTCCTCAAATGTTAACTGGCCAAGGGAAACAGAAGTAATACAATCAGGTTGTATAATCATATAACTTACAGGATTTTCCTTATAACTAATTAAATTAAGCCAGTTCAAAATATCAGGATGAAAGAAACTATGTCCATGGTTGTAAACCCTTAAGATCAAAAGGGAACTGTTCTTAGACAAGAGGTGATGGAAAAGGTTCCCACAGTACACTGAAATTTTTTCTAAGTGCCAAGACTTTGGTAAAGTGCAAGAATGACACCTGGTTGCCTACAGTGGAAGGGCCAGCCTTTATTCACAGAAGGGCCAACCCTTTTTCACAGATGGGGGGGTCTTCTATGTAAACTCTCCAGCAGAGGCACTGAGCCATTCTGCCATTCTGTTTGGACTCCTTCCTCCTGACCACGGAGAACACCTATCAACACAGAGACTGTCTAAGAACCAAAGGCTGCTACAGAAAGACTGAAATATTTAGCAAACCAACGATTCTCTGGACTTTGAAATCTTCATACCTCAGGTAGACTAGCTAACAGTGTTAGTGCATTTTCATTGTACATTTTTCCATTTTTTCTGTATACTGTAACTCAAATTAATATTCTCTTTTTAGTTGTATCTGTATTTATTTAAGTATTTTAGTAAAACATTTGTTTTCCTAAAGAAATGTTGCTTGTGTGAGATTCCTTATATTGAATGTGAAACTGTAGAAGGTTTATTTATTTTCTATAAAAACTGTTATTGCCAAAGGGGCCACCATAAGCAACCAAATTGGAAAGGGGGTCTGGAAGGGACATCTGGAAAACTAGGGAGAATACCAGAGTCTACAAAAGATTTTGAACCAGGCTGTTATATGTCCTGTAAGGAGAAGGCCAAATCAGGTTTTTATGCTGCTACCACGAAGAGTGGATACCTGGGTCTTCCTCCTGTGTGTAATAGCCAAGGAAGGGTTCATATTCAGCCACAAGACTTGAGACTGGTATTGTGCCCTTATCCAAAGCTAGATGGATGCTCAGGATCCTCATGGCAGAGGTGCAGTCATGACCTTTGTGAGCATTCTAAAGGATGAGGAGGGTATCCCTGTTCCCCGCGTCACAGATTGCACTTAAGGGTGGGCACTGTGAGCTCAGTGGGCCTGATCCCCAGGAGTGGGTTTGTGATAGAAGGATCTGGAAAAGATGGTGAAAGGATGCCTGCGAATATAGAAACATGAATTTGAGTAATGACCTGGTGGTCAAAGGACAGAAATGGGGAAGAACGTGTCTTGGATATTTTTTTATGAAGTAGAATTCTTTTTTTGTACTTACTTAAATGAAAGTCTTGAAAGGATTATGTAAATTTTAATGTTTTTTCTGTCTTTTGCTCTTTGTTTTTTCTTTTCAGTGACTAATCAGATTGTGAAATGCTTTGTTGCTTTTTTTTTCATTTCTGTAAACAAGTGTAAATATCTGTGTAAATAGTTCTTTAAATTTTTAATAAAAAATTCCTGTACTCTTCATCTCCTTATCAGAGATGAGAGTTATGTTTCTCAAGCACTATACTTTTTCAGGGTAGTTGTTCAGTGGTAGCTTTGAACCTGGATAAAGTATAAGGAGGTTATTAGGTGCTCAGGTAAGAATTCTACCACCCCAGTGGCAGAAATCAAACTCACTTCAGCCTCTCCTTTCGATACTTGGTGTACACTTTGGGAATAGATATTTAGCCCTGTTGAATTGGAAAGCCTCCATAGAAATTGGAAACAAAAAATAGCCAGGTGGTAACAATGGCCTATGGGGAACAGAAATCAAATTTATATGATTATGACATTTGAATCCTGTAGCTTTTTGCACATTGGTCACATTTTTCCATCCCCAGCATTGATAGAAACTACAATTTTCAGTGTATTTCCAAGTTTTATGGGCAGTAGATTGAATCCCATAAAACATAACATGAAATACTTATTGATTTGGGGATCAATGGTGAACCCAATAGTCTTTTATTATTGTATACTCTTTCAAAGTAACCTTAGACACCTACTAAGCCAAGTACAAAAGCCATAGGTTGAATAGAAACATATATTTTATTAGCAGAAATGGATCTTTAGGCACATCAAGTCTGCCCTTGTCCCTGACTATTCCATCACAACTGATTCTAGTTGGTCACAGGGGTCACCCTTCCCCCATTCCTCTAACTAACATGCCTCTGTGCCTATCCCGTACATGTAATAGTAGTAGTAGTAGTAAAATCTTTATTTTTAGTCAGGAAAGGATATCTTTTACACCATTAGGACAAAGTCTTATTTATAGGGTGCACCTGAAAACTATGGAATAAAACTTTAAATATACAAAAGACTTAATCAGAGTACATCATATCACAGACTTACAGTAAATTTCATATTACATTAGAACTAAATTACATAGACATGCACAGAATTAGCATATACAGCTGTCACACCTAGACCATTCCTCTTGTTTCCTTAGATCCCTTTGCATTCTCTCCACATGTTTGAAGCTCTCCACAATCTGTGCCCCAACTGTCTCCTCTGGCAGGCTGTTATAGTCATCCACCACCCTTTCCATGAAGAAGTATTTCCACACATCTCTCCTAAACATTCCCCACCTTAGCTTCACTGCATGCCTCCTTGTTCTAGTGCCTTTCTTTCTCTGAGGTGTAGACCATCCACTTGCACCATATTCACTCCTATGAGGTACTTCATGTCCCCTCTCACTCTCCTCTCTTCCAGGGACTACATGTTGAGTTCCTGCAGCCTTTCCTCATATGGCTTCTCATGTAACCCCCTCACCATTTTGATAGCCCTCCTCTGTACCACCTCCACCCTTTCAATGTCCTTGCAGAGGTGCAGCCTACAGAAGTGGACACAGTACTCCAGATGGGGCCTCACCAGTGAGCTATACAATGGCAGAACCACCTCCCTCCTCCTGCTAGAAATCCATCTCCCAGTGCACCGTGGCATTCTGCTAGCCTTTCCCACTGCGTGGTCACACTTCGCAGCTACCTTTGGGTCATCAGATATGATGACCCCCTAAGTTTCTTTCTTACTTGGTGACTGTAAGCTCCACTCCCCTCATCTTATACATAGCATCTGGGTTCTGCATCTCTAAATGCATAACATTGAGCTTTTTGGCATTGAAACCCAGCTGCCATCCCTTAGACCATTCGTCTAGTTTCCTCAAATCCCTTTGCATTCTTTCCACCCCTTCTAGAATGTCAACCCTGTTGCAGATTTTTGTAGCATCTTCAAAGAGACACACCTTACCCTCAAGCACCTCTATAATGTTGCTTATAAAGACACTGAAGAGGACTGGTCGCAACACTGAATCCTATGGCACCCCACTGGTCACTTCTCTATCACCTAAGTGGCTGCTGTTTACTACCATCCTTTGCCTCCTAGCCCTTAACCAGTTTGATACCCAGCTTGTCAATCTCTCCCCCACCCCCAGGCAGCTTAGTTTCTTCACTATACTCCGGTGTGGCACAGTGTAGAAATACTTATGGAAGTCCAGATAGGCCACATCCACTGCTCTCCCTTTATCCACCTCCCTGGTAATGTTTGAAATGACATTCCCTCTGTGAAACTATGCTGCTGTTGGTCTTGCAGCCCTTTTGCCTCCAGGTGCTACATGAGCCTCTCCTTCAGTAGCATCTCCAGTAAGTTCCCCACCACTGATTTGAGACTGACTGCCCTGTAGCATCCTCTCTACTGCCACTTTGGTGCAGAGGGACCACATCGGCCCTTCTCCAGTCCTCAGGATTTTTCCCTATCTCCACTGAGGTGCTAAAAAGCACTGCCTGAGGGGCGGCTCACACTATGCTCTATGCTCAGTTCCTTTAGGACTCCTAAGTGAATCCCATCTGGCACCATTGTCATATTCTGCTTTAAGGCTTCCAATCCCTTCTGGACCCTCTCCACTGAGAATGGACTTGTGTCCACTCCCCCCCAGTGCTTACTGCAGGATGCTGGTTCACCCCCCCCACCCTCTACCATGAAAACCAAGTAGCACTAATCATTTAGTATTTCCCTTTTCTCTTGATCTTCCTCTGTACAGTCCCCCCTGCCGTCTTGATTCACAGTATCCTTCCCTTCCTCTTTTCCCCACATACCTGAAGAAGTTCTTGTTCCCCTTTTTGACCTCCTAACTATCCCCTCCTCTGTTAATGCTATAGCTGCCCTCACTCTTTTTCCTGCCTCCCTTTATTTTGCCAGTGATACCTTCTTGTCTTCATCCTTCTGGTCTCTTCATACTTTCCAAATGGGAAGATCAGGGGTAGCTGTTCACACCTGTTGACATTGTAGGGAAACACTGCGATGGCTCATTTAGGAAATTTACTTACAATCCAGTATCATTTTCACAGGGTCTTTCTCAAAATTTGCATTTGGAAATTAAATCATGACCAACTGAGGCAATGGACTCAGAGACTGATTTATTCAGAAATGCTTGCTATCCTTTTTACAGTTTTTAAGGTTTATGATAAGAGTCCTCTCTCCTCTGAAACTATGGTGCTATGTCATCTCACTGAACACAGAGTCCCAGCTAAAATGTTGGACACCTTATGGATATGTTAAGCACAATCATAAGCACTTACAGGATCATTACTGTAATAGACCAGATTGCACGCAGCTGGTTGAAACTACGCAACATTTATTCTTTGATTGTTACTACATATTTGGATTTCGGACCCTGGTTACAACCTGTTGGAAAGAACCACTGTTTTCTTATATTATATATGAGGCTTTGGTTCTGGGCAGTTTTTCTGGGGGATGGGGGATGTGGCACGTACAGAAGGATCACTTATTGTGATGTGTATATGTTTTAGTTGGTACATACATGGTTAAACGGCTGCCACTTTTCCTGGCAACAGAAGAACTGTTCAGTTACACCAGCTTCACATGACTGAAAGGGAGCTTTCTTATATTTGTGATTTGGAAGCTCAGTGCCTCCCTTGGGCTCTCCTGAGGGAATTTCAGAGACATATGCCCTGGATTCACCAGTTTGGAGCAAGCATGAGTTAGTACTGTATATTGTATATTGAGATAATGATCTTTGTTCTCTATATCTTGTTTTTTTTCTCATCATGGGATTCATTCAGGAGTCTACAGGTGGTATGGATTTATTTTCACACTTTATTTTATTTTATAATGTCTAAGTCTTATCCCTTTTGTCTGGTTTATTCTTTCTCTCCTTTTGGTTTGGATCCTTTTTTTTCCTTTTTTGGTATTAATTTGTCAATAATTTTCTTTTCTTTTCTGTATGAACTTTGTTGTCAATAAAAATTCCCCTACTCTTCTTCGATAAGTGCCTTAGGATCTTTAACTTCCACCTGGACAGTGACCAGAGATGGACAGAAGGGACTTTGGTTTAATGTCTCATCTAGGTCCATCAAGTCTGCTCTGTTCAAACCTATCAGCCGCATATATTATTTTAACATGCTGATATGAGCTGTGGTCTGACTGTTTTCTCTGTTTATGAAGTTTCACTCTCAAGCTTCCCAGTATCCACTTTTATACACTGTGCTGGCCCATAAGAGGCTCACAGGTGGCCAGTGAGAACATGCTTAACAGGTGAGAGCAACACCTCTTTTGAACTTTAGGCAATTCAGGACATAGCAAGCTAAACCCTTGCACATTCACTTAGTTTCAATATCATTTCTTACAAATTTTGTTGTATTGTAAAATGAATTGAATAAACCCCACACATCAGTAACATCTTTACAAAACAAAGAAATGTATAAGAAATGTGATTATTACAACTAAGTGAATGAACCCTTTTAAAATCATGGCATATAGAAAGAATGTGAGTCACAAAGCAACAGAACTTTAATTGATTGCCAGGCTCTTTTGTGCATCTTGGCGGGGGGCAGTGGATGGTCGGGTTGGGGGTGGGGAGAGTGCACTGGATTTTGTTTGTTTCTGATACTGACCACATATGGTACCAGTACCAAACTTCAAAAACTAAAATAAGAAATGTAATTAACACAAGTGAATGAGCCAGGACTGAATTTGCTATGTCCTTAACTGCCAAATCATGTTTACATTGTAAAGGTTTTGATTTATCCCTTTATGTAGGAGTGCTACTAACTACTCACCCCTTTTCTCTCCTTCTGCATACCCTCCTGCTTCTACCTCCCTATGGCCTCCTCCTGCTCCATTTTCCTATTCTTTTTTTTTAAACCCAAACATTTACTCCTCTCCTCACACCTCCAGTGCCTGTCTCCCTCAGAATCCCCAAGGCACTGGAAGACCCCCTACACTTCTCACCTGCTCTCGCTGCCTCCATCATGCTCTAGATAGTCACCCAGGTGGAGTAGGGGTTGCAAGATATACTCTTGACAGTGTCTTTCATCAGGTGGTGGGCAGTGGAGTCACGGGACTGAGATATACTAGGGTCTGTCATTTACAGGCAATAGGGTGATTTCCCTGTTTTCATCCCCTCTCTCTAGGATACCAGCACTGGTGATGCCCATTGCATGCACACACATAGAGTATGTGGCTGCATGGTGTTGGCCAACATGCCTCACTTCAAAGGTGCACCCTGCCCCTAACGTCACCTTTGGTCACCCAGGTGGTGAAGTATGTGCGGTGTCACACAGCTGCCCTCCTGGAGAGGAAGAACATCCTCTGGGATGCTCAGTCCCTCTCCCCTGGCAACCAAGGTCTACTCCTGAACCCTGGAATCTTGGTCACAAGCTTCACGAGAGCTAGTCCTATAGCTGCACTGATGGGATTGCTTCCCTCTTTCTGTTCTTCCTCTCGTCAATCAGTCAATCAATCAATCAAAGTTTATTTTATACTGGAAAAGGTATGTCAGCACAAATGCCCATTTTCCCAAATGTCCAGTTTTACAAAAAGTTACTAAGATATAAAAGATACAAAAATAAACAATATGCATAGTACGTAGTATACACAAGTAGTGAACAGCAAAATATTAATGGAATAGGCAACACGACATGAGCAAAAGTTACATAAATGCAAACATGGGTACAAGCAGTCAGTGATAGCATTGGGTATACTTGAAGAGCACAGCTGACATTAGGATCAGAGGAGCAGGGTACAGTGATCATTGGGAGTACCAAAACTAGAAAAGTGATCAGGGAAAGGAGAGTAAGTGGGAGATGGAGGAGATCAGCAGTTAGTTACCACGGGGGGGCACAGGTGCAAGACAGCTTGGTAAGGAGGTGACAAGGGATTTATGAAAAGCATGGATAGAGTTGCAGGCAAGCAGTGTGGGAGGGAGCTGGTTGTAGAGCTTTGTTCCCTTATAGGCGAGGGAATTTTGAGCAAGGGAGGTGTGGGAAAAAAGAGATATGAAATATGTTGCTGGAGGCACCTCCAGTCAGGGGGGCAGGAGTAGACTTGGGGAACATAGAGGTCAAGCTGGGCGAAAGTTTGTCCAGCAGAATTTTGTGGAAGGAAGACACTTTTTTGAACGAAAAGCCTCTTTCCTAACCTTTCCCCATTACTATTGCCCAAATCCCTAATAGTGTTAATTACCCCATTCCAGTTATCTCCCCCACACTTGCACTGATTTGCCAGCTGACTCATCACCACTACTAAAGTAACTTTGAGTTTTTGAATACATCGCTTGTTTTGAACACTCTGGATATCTGCATGTTTAGTCATTGATTTAGTCATTTCCCTCTATATTACGCTGTATACTCTGCTTTCATTTTATGGTTTTGAACTCCTTTTGCACATTTTTACTATTATGCATTGCTTTCTCTACGCCCACCCCAGACTGCACATAGAAATGAGCCATGGCTTAGTGTGCTTTTCCCCATCACCAGTTTCTAATCAATCAATCAGTGTACTTATGTATGTAGGAATGTTGTTTGTGTTTAGTTTTTTAACTTCAGGAGACTTGTTTTTATTGTGGGTTGTAAGAGTCACCTTCCCCAGAGCACCGCCAGGATCCCAAAGCAAACAGTCTGAAGCCCCCCTCATGGGTCGTGAGGGTTGCCCTCCCCAGAGCACCACCAGGATCCCCAAGCAAGCAGTCTGAAACCTCCCTCATTGGTCGCGAGGGTCACCCTACCCAGAGCACTGCCAGGATCCCCAAGCCAGGTATGAAAAAGCAGTTGCACACAGATAGATTAGGAGCAAGAGTTTTGGCACCAATTTCAAATTAAGGACTGATTCTGCACCAATCCTTTCCTGGTCTTAACAGTCAGCATACAAATTCAGATAGTTTTTTCTGAGCTGGATTCTGCCAAATGAGGTAATTTTTAGATAGTTCAGCAGTGTGCTTTAACAATATGTTATTCTATCTACAGTACTGCTCAGATTTAAAGTTAAAGAACAAAATTATTAACTGTGCTCCAGCCCAAGGCATTGCGTGCTAGATTGTAACGGGCTTCCTATACCAAGTGAATCCGTGTTATTTTAAATGTACTGTGCAATATTGAGCTAGTTGTTTTAAAGTTTAAAGTTTAAGCAACTTTACAGAAGATTTAAAGTCTAGTTCCCTGTTCAAAAGCCTCTCTGCTAACTGCAGCATAGATTAAATTAATTTGCTGAACAGAGCTAGGAAACCAAATGTGTGGCAGATGCAGTCCTTTCAATTCCAAGGCTAAAGTAATTTAATTTAATATGTGTGCTGCCTCAGGCTGTAAACTACTAGAAACTGTTTTGTAAGAGGCTTCTCTTTTGGTCCAATGGTAGCCCCCACCACCACCCTCCCTTACCTGTTTTAAATTTGTTTTCTGCTTCCTCCACAGCAGTCTGAAGCCCCTCATGGGTCACGAAGGTCACCTTCCCCAGAGCACCACCAGGATCCCCAA
The DNA here is from genome assembly GCA_016271365.2 of Neoceratodus forsteri. Taxonomy (NCBI): domain Eukaryota; kingdom Metazoa; phylum Chordata; order Ceratodontiformes; family Ceratodontidae; genus Neoceratodus; species Neoceratodus forsteri. The sequence goes on from CM057449.1 coordinate 1,203,211,490, forward strand.
GCAAGTTACAAAAATGTGGTTGCACATGGATGGATTAGGAAGTCCCCGCCGACACACGCATCAGCTGCCCCCCCCCACCACCACCCTTAGTGAACTCGCTCTTATATAGGGGCTGTGATGCGGTTCCCAGAACCAATCAGTGGACTTTACAATCTGAAGATTATCAGAATCTGCCACTAGTGGTTGCTAACTTGCTAAGGCTTTCTGATCTCTCCCTTAAAGAGGACCTTCCCCAGTCACTTTGACTTTCATGTATTAATTACCCCTTCTTGCATTGATTCTGGAATTGTATTTAATTGATGTCTGCAGCAGTTAGTTTTCACATTCTGAGCTGCTAAAAACTGCAGGGTGTACCAGAGTTTCTATAGCAAGCCTGGTGTTGCTGTGGGTCCAGGGTTGTACTGCTGACATCACTGTAGGGCAGGGTCAATTTCACAAAAAAACAAAAACAAAAAAAGCATACAGATGAGGCCTTTAGATTTTGGCATAATGCATTGCTAACAGGGTGTCTTGGGGAAGGGGGAGCACAGTATGTACACTGAGTACTGGTAGGTTTCCCTTGCAACATTGTTGCAACTGCATGGTACTGAACAGTGTGAGTCACTCCTCTATCCTACAGTGATGTCATCAGGAGCTAGCAGCCCAGCAAGCTGAACAGCAAAGGCAAGTGCAGCAGGGCTCAAAAACAAATCCAAATTATGGAAGGCAGAGTAAACCTTGGCCAGAAATAACAAATGCATACACCTTTTAAGTTCTAGTATTGCAAATAATGACTACAAGCTGTAACTTTTTGGACCATCAGGGAAGTTCTTGCAAGTTTCTCTCTCCTGGCCCCCCTACTGTGTCTCCCACCATCCTCTCGGCCAGCTACGCAGGAGTGCCTGCAAGCACCATTTTCTATGGTCACTTGCCCTCCTCCTTCCGGTACCTGCCCTGATGGAAAATTCCCCATGACCTACATACTGAAACCATTTGTGGCCCATCACATCCTTCAACCCTCCTTCCACCCAGGCCACCTAGCCCTACACCACATTGCTCATGCCTACTCTATGGTCAGCAAGTTTTCTGTTACCTATCCCCACAAACCCCTGTGGGCACGGCTCCTAACCAAACTGCTGATCACCCTCCTACTGATGCTATACGGGAACATAGAACTGCACCCTGAACCTCTCCCTCCCCACGATCCAGCCCCTGCTTCACCCTCTCAGCTTCCTAGAGGTCTAAAACTTGTGCATCTGAACATCTGCAGCCTCCTGACCAAAATACCCCTGCTGCAACCAACTATACTCTCTCTCACTTCACCCTGACATCCTGATTATCACAGAGTCATGGCTAAAGCCACATAATAAAGACACCAAAATTGCCATCCCAGGTTACACAGTCATCCTCCATGACCGGCCAGGCTGCAATCATGGTAGCAGTGTTGCCACGTATATTGCATCCACGTTGCAGTTCACAAATATCCCCCTTTGTCTTCCCACGCATGCCATTGACACCACTAATAAAACTTGCCCTTCCCCACACTGCACCTGTATTCATCGCTGGCTCTTAATGTGCACCTAACGTCCCACTGCCTGCCATCTTGGATCACCTCGGTGATCTAAAAACACTGGCTTCTGGGGGTGGACTCCACATCCTTGGGGACTTTAATCAAAATTGGCTTTCTTGTGGAAACTCCAAGCTCCTGGATAAAGTCGGTGCCCTAAACCTTTTTCAAATGATCGCTGAGCCCACTCGCCTCAACCACAAAATGCTAAATCACTCTCTCCTGGACTGGTCACTTACCTCCCACCCACACAGAATACTAGCCGCAGGCCTGCTCTCTGACTCTCTTAGCAACCACCACATGACTTACATGGTCAGAAAAATCTTCCCACCCAAAGGGCCCCCCCACACATCCTGCTGACCAGGTCCTACAAATCCCTTGACCTCACCTCTCTCCTACACAACCTGTCCACTATTGACTGGTCCTTCATACACCTAGCTTCCTCCACTGAAGCCGCTCTTGAGGGCTTCAAAACTAGGTTCCTGGCCATCTGGAGCCACTATGCCCCATTTTGACAAGTTAGTGTGCATGGTGCACACCTCCCCTGGATTACAGATGACATCATTGCCAATCTCAAGGCAAGAAACATGGCCTGGACAGTGTTTAAGGAATCAGGTTTGCCACAAGCTCATCTAAAGTACCGTGCTCTGTGCAACGCATGCACCAGGCAAATCCACCGGGCAAAAGCCAATTACTTCAGTACTGCCTTTCACTCAAATATAAACCATCCAGCCAAATTTTGGAAGGTCCAAAAATCTCTTTTTGCTCCCCCTTTCCAGCCCCCAATGCCCACCCTAAACATAGGCACATCCACGGTTACCGACCCTCCAGCAGTAGCCTCTGCTTTCAACTCCTACTTCACTAACTGCACTGCTGCACTGTTATCCTGTCTCCCCCCTCCCACTGGACCTGCCCAAACCCGGCCTCCCAACCACTCCTTCTCCTTCCATCCATTTACATCACTTAAGGTGAGGGAGGCAATATAACGCAGTGGTTTAAGGCTCTGAGCTGCAAATCTAGAGACCTGGGTTTGAATCCCACAGCCCCCACTTGCATACTGTGTGACCCTGAGCAAGTCACTTAACTTCCCTGTGCTCCCAGGTCACACCTGTAAACACGCTTTCAGCTTAGTGTGCCACTCCTGGTTAAACAATTGGAACAAATAAACCACGCCTTACTTGCCCTCAATCTAACCAAGGGCAAATGCCCCACCTCCCTCGATGCTAAAATGCTGTACCTATTGGCCCCTGCCATTGCCTTACCCCTGGCAACTACATTCAACTTGTCCTTCTCCCTAGCTTCGGTACTGGCTGAGTGGAAGCACGCCATAGACATCCCACTACCCAAAGGAGGTGATCCCTTTGTCCCAGGAAACTACTGCCCCAATTCCCTTCTTCCCATACTGACTAAAATCTAAGAAAAACTTGTATTCTCTCAACTCTCCTCCTTCCTTATCTCCTCTTCCTTCTACACCGCTTACCAGTCTGGCTTCAGGAAGTCCCACTCCACCACCACCTCCCTGCTGAGGCTCAAAGACTCCATCCTCTCTGCCATGGATAAGGGGCACATCACCTCAGCCATCTTTGTCGATCTAGCAAAAGCGTTCAATACAGTCTCCCACTCCCTCCTCCTGACTAAGCTCACCAATGCAGGGCTCTCTAGATCGGCCACCAACTGGTTCCAATCATATCTAATTGGCCGAACGCAGTCTGTCAGGATTGGTAACTCCACCTCTGATCCTCTCCCTGTCTTGTGGGGGGGGTGTCACAGGGCTCAGTCCTGGGTCACTCCTGTTCTCTAGCTTCCTAAATGACCTGCCCTCTGCCTGTCCACATACCTCCATTCACATGTGTGCAAACGACACGGTGCTGTATATATCCAGTCCCACCCCCTACTGATGTGGCTACCATTTTGCAGCAGGACTTCAACAGTATTCAGCTTTGGTTTTGCTCAAATCAGCTTCACCTTAACACCAAGAAGACAGTCCCCATGACCTTTGGCACAAGGTAGAGACTCTCATGGCTTCCCCCCTCCCCAACCTACCACACCCTGGACAAGACTTCATTGGAGGTCTGCACCTCCTTCAGATACCCCGGGATCCGGCTGGACCAGCACCTTGAATTTTCTGTACACATTGGTGACATCCACAAAAAAACTCTGCCCCAGACTGGGTGCACTGTTCCATAACCATGGTTGCAACCCACTGCCGGGTCACTGACCAATTGTACAGAAAATGATTCTATGAATTTTTGACTATGGAGACGTGGACTAAAGTGCTGCCCCCAAGTCCATCCTGACCAGACTGGATTCCCTCTTCCATTCCTTCTGTCATTTCACCCTTGCCTGTCCTTACTCCACCCATCACTGTACCCTCTACCAGGCCATGGGACTACCCTTCCTTCAGGACTGCAGATAACCTCACTGTGCACGCCTCGCTGCCAAGTTCTGGCATCAGTCCCTGCCCTCCTACCTCTCCACAGTCCTGTCCACCTACTGTCCCCCAGCCTATGGGCTTAAGCAAAATGACTCATTGTTTACTACATGCTCCCTACTGGGCCACCCTCGACAGGCCAAGCAGCTTTCAGCTACCTTATGCCCAAACTATCGAACTCATTCCCTCCAGACATATGGCTAACCTCTCCATCCCAGCACCTCAATAGCCTTCTCTCAGCGCATTTCTCATCCACCTGCTCATGCTCATAATCTCATCCTGAGCTAGGCCAACAACCCCCCTGACTCACCCTGTGCTACTCTGTGCCATGCTTCATACCAACCTTTTACTAATCTTATGGTGTCAAGCGCTGTCTCATGTCTCACCCCTTATGCTAGTGCATCATTGTAAATGCAGCGCTATTTGTTTGTATAATACTGCCTAATTCACACTGCCTCACTGTATTATTGTCACCATGTTTTTGCCATTTTTGTACTATTGTATCTTTATTGTTGTCATGTACTGTCCCCAGGACTCATCTGGAATCGAGCGGTACTCTGCTCAGCATGCCTTCCTGGTAAAACTCTTAAATAAATAAATTGTATTATAGAGTAACATTATTGGACAACCTGATATGGCAGTGGTTAGTGGAGCTGCTTACCATTTCGGGTTCATGCTCCATTCCTGGAATGGCACACCAGGCCACAAGGAGAAAGACTGAGCATCCCACTGGATACTCTTCAGTTCCAGATGTAGTGGGGTCTGCCACTGCCACAGTACCTTTGTGTTCAAGGTTGCTGAAGTCTGTGTTCTGCTGGCAGAGGTGGGCAGATGGACTGGGTCCCACCTAGAATGGTGAATGGGTGGAGAGAAAGTCATAATGAAATGGGAGGGGAAGGGGGGAGAGTCCAAACAGACAATGTCACCATGTCTCCATTTCCACAGGAGCTGCTCTTCTCATTCCAAAATAGGGCACTTCTCTCCATTCCTCACCCAATTCCTTTCTTGGTAGGGAAGCCCTGAGGGCTGAGCCCTGCTGCAAGGAAGTAAGCCTCGTACAGAATAACATATATCTCCAGGAATCCCTGGTGGTCCAGGGGGCTGTGTGACATTTGGATACAAGCTGCAGGTGGGGTGGACACAAGAGGGTTCACAGCACTACACTATTGTGTCAACACCTGGCCCCACAACTGATGTCTTAACATGGGTGGAAAATTGGGGTGGGCTTCCCACCCCCAAAGTGAAAGAAATCTGGCATGAAAAAAGAACTGGCTACTGACAGAAGGATGACAGTATAGCAACATGGATTAAAATATATAGGAGAGCACAAGCCATATGAATCATGGGGCTCACATATATTATGGGATACAAGATGAATGAGCCAGCCCAGTAAAACTGTTACTTTCTAAAAAAATACAGACACTAACAGAAGACTTAAAAACAGGTAAAAGACAGTCAGAAAATGTTAAACAAATAAAATGTTAACAGCTTAATAAAAAACCCAGAAAGTCACATACATAAAGAAGAATATAAAACCAGTGTTTTTTGTTAATAATAAAGACAAACAGGAATTCTTTTTAAGAAAAATAAATGAATTAAGCTCCACATCTTTGAACTGGTTCAGACACGCTGGAAGTGAAACTAACTTTATTCAGTAAAAATGCCAACTAAATATATTATTTAGATGTTTTTTCAACAGCCCAGTCTATTATTAATATAGGTCTAATTGCATCACAGACCTTGCTAACAATCCCTTCCTTGCCCTCACCCCAGAGTTGTATACGTAAGCACTGAATGATTATAGCTATTGTCACCCCAGCTGCTTCCCTTCCCTTGAGAAACCTAAGACATGTTATTGCTTTCAGTAATCTGAATACTGTATCTGTCTTTTATAGCTACTTGTCTACCACGCTGGAAACCATTATGTGTTTTACATTTAAGTCATTCACACAGAAATCCTGCTGAGAAACGGATCACTTGACACCTATTACAGATATTAGTCATGCCCTACAGGTGTACACCAAAGAATAATAGTGGCAGGACTTCCTCGCCTAAAGCATTTATTTCTGGTGAGACTCCATGTCTTTCACCCTACCTCCCTACTTCTGTTCCCATGACCAGAGCCTCTCTCTCTCTCTCTTGCTGTGTTGTTACAGTTACAGAATTGGGGGAGGGGTCACAAAAGAAACAAACAAGAATTAAAATAATGAAGTATTAAGAGTTGAGAAAAAAATAGAAATACAGAAACATAAAATTTGTTGGCAGAAAAGGAGCACTTGGCCCACCGTGTCTGCCTAGATGTTCCCTGCCTAATCTATATCCGCAGATCCTAACTGGTCTCCGATGACTGTACCTCTTCCCTGCTTATTTTCTCATATTCCCCATGTCTGTCCCATGCATTCTTGAAGCCTCACCTATTTTTGTCTGCACTACTTTTGCAGACTATTTATTCCATGCATTTCAGTGAAGTAGTACTTCCTCACATCCCTCTTAACCTCCCTCCCTCCCTCCATCTTCATTGCATGCCCCCTGATTCTGGTGCTGTTTCTCATTTGAAAGGGACTCCCCTCCTGCACCCTGTTCATCCCTGTGAGATACTTGTGGGTCTCTATCATGTTCCCTCTCGCTCTCCTGTCTTTCAGGATGCACATGTTGAGATCCAGCAATCTCTCCTCGTAGGTTCTCCTGCAATCCCATACCATTATATTTGCCCTCCTTATGCCTGCCTCCACCCTGTTTATGTCTTTTCTGAGATGCTGGCTCCAAACCTGGACACAATACTCGAGCAGGATCTCACTAGCGAGTGATACAGTTCCAACACCACCTCCCTCCTCCTGCTTGAGATACCCTTCCCTGTGTACCCCAGCAGCTGACTAGCCCTACCAACTGCTTTGTCACACTGCCTTGCTACTTTGAGGTCCTAAGTTAGGATAACCCCAAGGTCCCTTTCCTACTTGGCAACTGTCAGTACCTCCCCCATCCTATACTCTGTTCCTGGATTCCTATTGACTAGGTGCATGATTCTGCACTTTTTGGCATTGAACCCAACTGCTATGCTCTTGGCTTCTCCTCAAGTTTCCCAAGATTTCTGTGAATTCTCTCTACCCCCTCCTGAGTGTCCATTATATTGCAGATTTTATCATCTGCAAAAAGGAATACCTTCCCTTCCAGTTCTTCTGCAGTGTCACTTATGAAGACGTTGAAGAGGATCAGTCCCAGTACAGGGCCCTTTGGCACCCTGCTGGTCATTTTTCCATCATTAGAGTGAGTGCCGTTAACCACCACCCTCTGTGGCTTTTCTGTTAACCAGTTCCTGGCCCAGTGTACCACTTTGGATCCCACCCGTAGGCTGCTTCATTTCTTTATTAGTCTCCTATGTGGCACAGTGTTGAAGGCCTTGCTAAAGTCCAGATAGTCAATGTCCATTGCCCTCCCCTGTTCTAGTTCCCTGGTCACTCAGTAAAAGAAATCCATTTGATTTGTCTTGTATTACTCCATGCTGCCTGTGGTCTTGCAGCCCTACTGGTTTCAAGCTTCTCAATGAACCTTTCCTTAACCAGGTTTCCATTAATTTCCCCACCACTGATGTGAGACTGACTGGCCTATAGTTGTAAGCCTCCTTCCTGCTGCTGCTGTGATGTAGTTGTACAGGGATCATGTCTGCTCTTTTCCAGTCCTCCAGAATCACTCCTGCTTCCAGTGAACTGTTGAATAAGGCCATCACTGGGGAAGCTAGCACTTCCCTGAGTTCCTTTATTATCCTTGGGTGTATCCTGTCCAGTCCCATACCCGTATTCACCTTTAGAGCTGTAAGTATCTTCAGAACTCTTTCCGCTGAAAATGGACCGGTGTCCACCTTGCCCCCCCCATTCCTGCTACTCCCTGGTGGTTCGTCTCCCCTGTCTCCTCTGTGAAGACTAACCAGAAGTAAGTACTTGTTCAGGATGGCAGTTTTTTTCTTGGTCCTCTCCTGTGTAGTCTCCCCCTGCCTCCCTCCTAATCCTCACTGTCCCACCCTTAGCTTTCCTCTTCTCACTTATGTATCTGAAGAACGTCTTATTCCCTTTAGCCATCCCTTGGGCTATCCTTTCGTCTGTCATCACCTTTGCTTTCCTCACCACCTTACCTCTTATAAAAGAGGAAAGGCGGCGAGGGAGAGAGAGAGAGAGAGAGAAAGAGAGAGAGTGAGAGAGAGAGAGAGAGACGCAGAGCAAGGGGGGGGGGAGGAGAGAGAAAGAGAGACAGAAGAGAGAAATCAGAAAACAGACAAAGAAACAATGTGCCTTTGTTGGTGACTCCCTTCCCCCGATATCATTTCACATATTTTTCTGAGGAAAACACTGATGTTATTTTATAAAATAAAACATAGAATTTGATGCATGATAAATAATTCGGCAGCAACAGTTTAGCTGCTGAGACTGGAGAAAATATATGTTTTTAGTAACTGCACAGATCACAGTTTGTTTTGTAAAGCTGCAACATTACATAATACTGCAATTTTTTTCACTTGCAATACAATATACAGCATTAACATAATCAGAACAATTGTGAGCAACACAGCCATGACAAGGTCCTTCCTCTCGTCTGTGGAACACTAATACACTTACTTGCAGGTGTCCAAATCAGTTGAATTCATTTTATATGTAAGAAATATTAGACAGGGTGAGTAGTGACTCTATAATAATCACATGCCCTGGGTGAGTGGTGAGGCTTGAGATGCAGCCGAGGGTCTTCAATCACACAGGAAGTACAATGTACTGTATGTAGCAACCCCCTGCCCATGGAATATGAGTCTAAGCTCTGGCACAACACTCCCAGTAAGGGACTAAGCACACCTGGTCTTTGGTCAGAAAGCCTTTGATTCTTGGATACAGTAGTTCTAGGGTTTAAATGGCTTGTGGTGCCTCCATCTGAGGTGACTCTTTATATGAATGACCTACTTTACAGGTGCTGTACCTCCAGAAAAGTACTATAGGTACAGTTGTGCTTGGTGTTGCACCCTTGGAGGGTCAGGGTTCCTGTCGTACACTTGGAAATTACAGTGTCTGTTACATGACTGTGCACTCTCTTGGTTACAGGGACTGGCTTTTAAGAGCTCCTGACACTGTTAAGACAACTCTGAAAAAAAGACAATATTTAGGCATAAATGTAACTTACATTTTGTATTTTATTCAGTAATTCTCACCCTTATTTCCTTATTACTATGGGTATCTGCATGAATACAGTATCTCTGCCCTTTTAGCTCTGGCAGCCTGCCTACATCTGACATCGTAATTCGGTTTATGACATCAGAAGGTGTTGCTGTGGAGATGATTATGGCGTCATAAACAGGAGATTGTGATGTCATGTGTAGAGAACCAACCAGAAAAGATATAGTGTAGGGGTCATGGATCTTGTTTTCAGTAATTAAGAAAATGAGGAATAAATTACTGAAATATATGAAGTAATAAAGAAAATGGGACTGAGTTGAAAATCAATGTTTTTTTCAAAGTTTTCCTATGCTGTCAGGGGCTCTTTAAACTTCAGTTAACAACAGTTCCCAATTTACATTCAGATTTTCAGTGCATCCCTTAACACCACTGACTCTGTTTGCAACATTGGGCCAAGTTAGCCAAAGTACACAGTCTTCAGGTTGCAATGAAGCAAGAACAAGTTCAAACACAAGATGTGTACACAGGCATTTAGATGAGATCACTTGTCAGATGGTAACACAGTCAACATAGATGGTACTTCAGGGTTTTTTTTCTCCATGGATGAGCATGCTGTCTGATAACAGTGTATACTGGCATCAGCTGTTGGCTTGTAATCCGCACTTACATTAGGGGCTACGACTGACAGCTCCAGTGGTAAAAGTCTATCATCTGTTCCATGTAAAATTTTGGAAGCAATAATAAAATACATGATCCTTGACCATCTCAGTAAACATAATCTAGCAGATACTGACAAACACTGGTTTACAGCAAAAAGATCTTGTATAACAAATCTCCTGTGCCGATATGAAAAAATTACATTAGCATTAGATAATGGATTGCCAGTAGACTGCATCTACCTAGACTTTTCCAAGGCATTGAAACTGGCTAACCTGGAAATTGATCACATAATTGTATGGTGGATACAGAAATGGTTAAGGGATAGAATAGAGGTGGCCTGTATAAATGGTTTTTATTCTACATCTAACCCTGTGACTAGTGGGGTACCGTAGGGATTCGTGTTGGGACCAGTGCTTTTCCAGACTCTGTTTCTGGTATGGGCGTGGGATTAGCTAACTGCACCAGCAAGTAAGCGGATGATATGAAACTTGCAGGTGTAGTGGTTACGGGGGAAGCAAGAAACTCAATGCAGGCTGACCTGGATTTAATTCATAGATGGGCTTCTGACAGGGGGATGAAATTCAATATTGACAAATGCTGTGTTATGCATTTAGGAAACCAGGTTAATAAACATACATATTTAATAGGGGGTACAGCTATCCTGGAATCCAATGAAGAAAAAGAATTGGGCATCATAATAAATAGAAAGTTAACCTCTGCATCCCACTACACTACTGTACTCTGGTGGCTAAGGTGAAAAAACTACTGCGGACCATTAAAAAGCACTCCAGAGGACGAAGTAAGGAGGTTATTATGCCCCGTATAGAATCATTGTTAGGCCCCTTTTGGATTATGGGAGCTCTGTGTGGTGCCCTATAAGTAAAAGTGATATTACCAAATTAGAGGGAGTACAACAATAGACTACTAAATTTATTTTTAGAAAATGGTCTTAAAAATATAAGCAATCTGATTGACTGCTGGTGGGGGTACTTTAACTAACAGAGGCCTGGAAAAAACATGTGCCAGGCATGCCAACTCCTTTACTGGTATCATGGTGCCACCCTGGATTTCAAACGTTGATGACTGCCATGTTTTTCTCTCACTTAGAAAGAACTGAGTTACTGACCAACCCCCCCTTTTGTCTTCACAGTCCCTCATGTCACTGTTAACTAAATAAAAAAATACTTTCTACAGCATAGCACTGTTTACACAGCAACATCAATCCTCCCATCACTTCATCATCACCCCTGCCTCCTCTGTCACTCCATCTGCTGTTCACTCACTCACCTCTGCCACCAAGCATTTATTCTGCAGCTCTCCATTCTCTACAATGGCCAACGTGGTTTCGTTTGAAGAACCCACTTGCAACAGCTGCAGTTAGAGTTGCAATCAGTGTCCTTTAAATGTAAAAGTGTACACCGCTACTGTGTTTGCTGCCGTGCCACACCATACTTCTTGCTCTAGTTAGCAATGTCACAACTTCCAAGCAGGAAAAAAAAAAGGACTCTTCCAAGAGGTACAGATAGCTTTTTTTATTAAGAACACCAATGAAAGGGAGAAGTGTACAACAAACTCCACATCTTGATCTAGAGGTGGTGGAGCGGGAGGGGAGTAGAAGAGAATGGCTCTGTGGGGGGTGCAACAAAATATGGAACAGCACAGAAAGGGAAGAACTGCTTAACAATATAAAGACTTTGAGTCCATCTTTCCACTAGTTTATTAAACTTCTATTTTAATTTTATTAAATTCCATATTAAAATGCCACAGGTAGTCCATTTTCCAAGCGCAATAATACCCTCCAGGGTGGGCAGTATGGGCAATACTTGACCTTCCAGGGCTATAAGGTCCTCCACCTGTCGGGCCTCATTACGCCCATGGGTGGTTCAGTATTGCCCAATACCATAAACCCTGGAGGGTACTATTGCTTGCATAATATCAAACATCTGACATATAAGGAACTCCTTACACAATTGAATCTAATGTCCTTAGAGACTAGACATCTAAGAGGGAATCTGTTATTGTGTTGTGACATCATGCAGCATATACCCCAGAACAGATTTTATTCCACTTGTTATAACACGTTACCCACTTCTCGACTGGTACCAGCCCCCCCCCCCGTGTCTAACTTGGGAGCTCACACTGTCTGTCTTGGTACCCAGTTTGAAGCAGTTGCAGGCCTGATATGGTCCAGCTGGTTGGCTGCCGTTGATGCAATTTTTGAGAATAAACACTTTAAATTTATACCCCTTTGCACTGTTGCAACAGCTAGTGATGGAACCTGATGACTTTTAACTGGGTGGCTAAATTCAAAAACTTTGGTGGCAACTATGTACAGTTTCCCCAGATGCAGGATGAGCCCTGCTTTACTCAGGGATTTGGAGAACAGTCCCTGATGTCTTTCAGACTGTAGATCTGGGGTGCTTGGAATTAGTAGGAAACCTGAACATCAGAATAGCTGAGATGAGCAGCAGGATCTTGCAGCTTGCACCTTCTCTTTGCATTGCTTACAGGTTGTACCTCCTCAGCAGCAGCTCTTGCAGCTTTAAACAGGCTGGATACCTGTCAGCTTCTCTAGCAGCTTGTCGTCTTCTTCCTGCATCGTCACAAAACTGGAACAAGCCAGTACTGGGGACCAGGGCCAACATGCCTCCGGGGAGGAGAGACGATGGATAATGCTTAGCAGTGACACTACTTGGCTGACTCCCCAGGCTGTCCTTGGCTGGCAGACACTGTCTTTCTGGTATTCAGGACACTTCGGCTGCAAATGGCTTCAGCCACACTGCTAGTGAGTGGCAGCGGCTGTCACTCAAAAGGACATAGTCTCTGAATTTCCTACCAGACTGTGGCAGGAAACAGTCTCTCAGCTTCGGGCTTCAGGTGCTCAGGCTTGCAAACAAGACAGTTTTCCTCTTCAAAATCTGAATGCTCAGACCGGGGACAGAGACTGGCATTCATCTTCACTTTAAAGCCTCAGACTTAACAGAAGAATGAATCTTCTCACTTTAGTACTCAGACTTGAACAGAAGAAAGGATCTTCTCACTTTAACAGCTCAGACTACTTTCATCTTCAAAATTGAAATGCTTAGCATTGAACAGGAGATGTCTATCTCCTTCCTCACCAGTTTTCCATCTACTGGTACATCAGGAAGGTGTCCCTTGGCAGTTTGGCTGTACAGGCCCCAAGTAGCCTTCACAACTTCTCTCAGACATAACAGCAAAAGTCTGATGTCCCTGGCAGGAGGCTGTGAAAACCCCAGGAACACCTCAAAACTTCTTTCGAGTATCACAGTAGTTTCTTCTTCCTCTGAAAACTCCGAGACAATTTCAGCAACAGCACTTTCATTCTGGAAACAACTCCTTCTAGGCATTGGAAGACAATGCAGGGCACATTCTGGGCTGGTGGTTGTGCAAGCCTCCAGGCAGGCCTTCTTCTTCACTCCACGATCACAGAAAGGCTTCCTCTCCCTTGGGAACCTCTCAGACAACTTTCTGGCTTCTGGACAGCAAATCAACACTTTGATTCTGAAGCAGCTACTTCTAGATATTGGAAGCCAACACTGCATGTCTCCCAGCCTGGTGGCTGTGCAAGCCCCTGGGCTGGCCTTCTCCATCTTCTCGGGTGCAAGGCTGGAGCCCATAGGTGTAGGAACTGGGCGGCGGGAAGGGCGGCAGCTGTCCACTTTTATTTTTGTATGGCAAAAACTAGTTTGGAAAAAGTGCCCTTTGTACCCTCATAAGTGCCCCTCTGATCCTCTGCCCCCTCAGCTTTTACTATCTTCAGGCACACTTGCTGGAGCCCCCCCTCCCTCAGGAGGGGCTCCAGCAGAACTGACTCAAGCTGAATCTGCCCTCTGGGTTTGGTGAGTTCAGGGCAGCATCTGATTGGTCAAACAGCCTGTTCATCGATAAAATTAATATGCATCAGGCTCACTTGATGCTCAGTTGGCTATCTGTTAGGGTGCTAAACATTGCCCTTGCCTCTTCCCAGAAATCACTTCATTAGGTCCTCCTGGGCACCTTGATCTCTGACTAGCTGCTTGGCAGGTCAAAGGTGGCAAAGATGGCTGCAGCAATACAATTCAAATGAAGGCCCAACATTTAAGCCTTTTTGTAGGCAAACAACATTACTTTTAATTTAAATGCTGTCAGCAATTGTTAGCAGCCCCATTGCCCTGGTGCCTGGTGGAAGAATGGGGCTTGCAAGGCTCTCCCCCTGCCTGTCACAAGCACTGTAACACTACCTCCCTAGGCGACAGACAGCACCATTCACATCTAGCAACCCTGGCTGCTTCTTACTGTAATATCGCCCCTTTTATAGTAGTAGTGCTTAAGAGTGCTTTTCTTTAACATTTTATTTCTTTCCCCCAAGTGCCTCTGGACGCCCCTTTGCTATGTTTATATCCACAGGGGCCATGACACACAAATGTGCCAGAGCTGCCAGAGCGGCTTTTCCATACTAAATGCCCCAGCGCTTCCATTGAATGGGAGGTGACCCGCCAGCTCGCACATTCGAGCCAAGCAGTGGATCAGCCAACTGGAAGGTGTCTGGCTTCACTCTTACTCAGCTTCTCCAGTGCCACACTTAATTTCTGAACCTCGGGGGCTGGCAGAAGTACATAGGAGACACCAGCAGGACCAGGACTGGTGGGGCAAGTGGTCGTGAGGAAGACAAAGTAAGCCCCACTGGGAGGGGGATTATATTGTCATATCCATTTCTCGAGAAAAATATTGTATACTTACAGGTTCCACATGGAAAGTATAGAAAGAAGAGCAAACAAACTTATAGTTACTGGATGAAGGACAGTCAGGGCCCATGCTGCCAATTTTCTACAAGAGACTGCAAGACACCTTTATGAATCCTCTTCTTTCTGCGAAAAATGTGATCTATCCCTGCATCCTGACATATACCTGACAGGCCAAGCTCAGCACACGTGTGCCTCCTCTTGGAGTTTAAGGCATCAACAGGATAGTTGGAGGACTTTTCCTGAGCCCCCTGCAGCTCTGCAGTGTGGTCTAGGACACTTCCACCAGGCACGAAACCTGGAGTAGATCCTTGTGGAACTCAGTTGACTCCCTTGGGGGAGACCCACACCTTTCCACTGCCTTTTCCTCTCCACTGGTGAGACCTAGTGGACTCAGGATTATCACTTTCTTTCTCTGTTTCCTATTTAATGCTGCCTCTTGTCTCTAAAATTCTCTCTCTCTCTCTCTGTCTTGGTTACTCTGTCTCCCTTGATCTTTTCTCCTTTCTATGCTTGCAAGCTTGCTGCCTCTGGCCAAGAGCACCATCATCATCTCATGGCTCTCTCCTGCTTTTCACTATTTTTTCAGTAGTCTCAGCATACCTCTGAGCTACAGGCTCAGAACTCTTTGAGCTGGAGTCTTAGAACTAACATGTGCTGGAGCTTCTTTTACAGGCAGAGGGAGGGACAGACAACCTAAATTAGCCTAGCCACTCAGCACATGTGCAGGCACGTACAGTAACTCAGCTGTCTGAGTTACTTCCTGAGAGGGAGCCTGGCGAGTTCCAGTACTCATGCACTTCTGATTCATACATTAACTATTTAGTAACTGGACTCAAACCAGCAGGGTGTAAAGGCCCTGTTATTGCCTTCCCATCTCTATCTGCACATCTTCCTCCACCTCTATTCTGAAATTCCTTCTCTGTGCCATGACCTCTTATGTCTGCTTCTGCTCCTAACACCCTCACCTCTCTTTCCCCTACTGTCCCCTCTCTTCTCCATCCCTTCACTTCCCACTCCTATAATTTCCTTTGCATGTACTCATTTCCTAGTCTCTCTAACCATCACATAGTTCTCCCTTGCCTGGCAGAGGCATAGCATGGTTGGCATGGGCCCTGGTGCAAGGAATGAAGATAGGCCCCCCATGAAAGGAATGAAGATGCCCCCCCATGAATGGTTAAAAATGGGTAAACTTTCAGTCAGCTAGTGAAGGGGCCTTTTCTGTGCTTTTTCCTATTAGAAGACATCAATTATTTTTGAGACATTTAATTTCCTCGCATGTTCATTTTCTATCGATAAAAGAGTGAGGCCACTGAGTCATTCTTGCACCACTGTACTTCTTAAATAACCCTTGATAAGTTTTAGTTTAGAAAATGAATGCTCTGCAGTTGCCACTGTTACTGGTATTGTCATGAACAGTGAGTATGCTGTACAAATGTCTGGAAAACTTGAAGCAAGAGCATGGTTTTCAATCAACAGCAGTTCAGCTACTTCCTTCACTGCAGATTTTCTTGAAATGTCTGATTTCAGACAATTTCTGAATGACAGTAGTTGACCTGGGAGTGAGGGTGAAAAGTCAGATTCATATTGTTTGACCAGATTTTCTCTGGCAGCATATAACTCGTTGTTGGTAGCTGAAGTCAGTGTGGAAGGGAGAATAGCCTTGAATGTGGCCACCACTTCATTTAAACCTTCAAAGCGGCATTCCAATTGCGAGATGGCTCTGTCCAGTGTCACAAATTCGCTCAACCAGTCAGTCCTCTACTCCTAAAGTGTCAACCTCTGAGCATATGATTTGTGGGCAATGAACAGTACAAGGTAACCCTCTTGTCTGTTTTGTGGGTTTGAGTCACCTTAGTCTCAAGTACTGGAGGGATTCAAACTGATAACCTCTTGTTAGCGTACCCAATTATCAGGCTCAGATAATTCTGTCTCCGGGGGGGCCAGATACTTTTGCCTATGGCACCTAATCAGGTATTTCAAATAAACCCTTAGAACTCTATGCAAGACCTTAGAGAACTCTTATCCCTTTCCCAGTTTGGTATCACAATAGCACATGCACAGTGTCAACTATAACAACTCTAAGCTCTACCTATATAAAAAGAAATTTCAAGGCACTCCAGGCAGTTTCCATTTTAAAAATATATATCTTTACTTTAAAATAGGAAAACAGAAAATATTACAGAACAAAATATCCCAACACATACAGCCTTAAAACAAACAGGTAAAAAGTGCAAATTCCTACAAATAATTGTCTAAGGTCCTCATTTCAGTGCTTTGATGGTCTCTCTTCTCTCAGTCAGCTAATGAATGTGTGTCTGTCAAGGTTTTCTCAGTATGTTTAAAACCAGTCCTGAGCCGGTCTTCTGGCTGAGGTCACCAAACTCCACCTAGGTGTAACAAAATCTATATTGTATAACACCAAGATGGCCTACTGAGGTATTTAAAAAAATAAGAGATGACATAATGAATTTCCTCTTCTTATGTTTGACTGGTCAGACCCAGTTTGTGCTTTTCTTCACCCACACATCAAAAGTCTCTTTGATATAAGTCACTGTATTCAAAGCAAAAGTGTATTTGACTCCTTAATTCCATCTGGGCTTTGGTATCTACACATCAAAGGTCTCTTTGATGAAATTAGCTGGTTTCCTGGGCTGATACCAAAAACACATGCATGCTCTTTCCATTATGACACCTAGAGCAAAATCAAAGGATTTCCTTGGGGATGCCATTAATAGCTCATTTCATTTCCTGGGATCAAAGCAAATTGACATGCTAATTGACCCTCAGATCTCTGTAGTTTAAAGTACCTCCTGTCCTTAGAACTTATGCCTAGGGAGGTTTTATGTGTCACTTTAGCAAGACAGTGTTTTTTCTTGACACAGTCCATCACACATTTTTTATATGTACACAAAAAATTGATAACAAAGATCAGAACCAGCTGTCCAAGTGTGACATCCAGTGAGAGTAAAACACAATAACTTTGAACCTTTCTTCTGCAGACGTAATCCTATGGTCTTCACACAGTTCATTGTGGAACCGTTTTACTCTTTGCACATGACGCTCTTCAAATTTCTCTAATATTCCCCAGACTTTGGCCATTTCTACAGCAGTTTCATGAAAGGTTTCAGATTTATTTCTGGATTCCTGTAAACTACTGTGGGCAGTTTGAAGAAGTGTGGTGACTTTCGTCACATCTTTCTGTGGTGACTGCAGCAGCTTTGAAACACAGTTAACAGATTCCAAAATTTTGGTGAGCAGTATAACTAAAAATACAAATTGGAACTTCTCGATTTTCAACTTCAGAGCTGTTGCTTCCGTGATTTCTTCTTTCTTTGCACTAGTAAGTATTATCTTGGATAATGCTTTATGGACATCCGTAAAACAGTAATGAAGAGACACTAAGGAGCCATACCCTGATGACCATCTGGTTGGACATAGTCTCTTTAACGTGACATTGGAGGAGGATGCAAATGACGACAGCATGTGCCATTGCTTTATGCTGTGTCCAATGAAGGTATACAGATTTTCTACTGTACCAAAGAAGTTCCTCACTTCTGGCACATCTGACAGGGCATCATTCAGGACTAAATTCAAGTTATTTGCAGCGCAGTGAACACAGGTTGCTTTTGGTTGTCTGGCCTTAATTCTTGCTTGCACGCCTGCATATATGCTGCACATAGTTGCAGACCCATTGTAACCTTGGCCTCACAGTTTGGATATGTGCAACCTATTATTTTGTATACTATTAATAATCATCTCTTCCAAGCCTGCTGCTGACTGGTCCTCTACTTTCACGAATTCCATGAAAGACTCATTCATTTTTATGTGTCTTGGTTTCCCACTTTCATCGATATCGATGGACACATAGCGGATCACTTGACTGAGCTGATCTGTTTTTGCAATATCCTGAGTGGTGTTCATAATGACAGAAAAGAATGGAGAATTATTGACATCATCTATTATTTCGGCCTTGACACAGTTTGAGAGTATTGCAATCAATTAATTCTGTATGTCAGGACTTAAATATTTCACTGTTCCCTCTGGCATACTTATTTGCTTTTCCAATACTGGATCATACTTTGTAAGAAGCGTAATAATAGAAAGAAAATTTCCACAATTTGCATTGGACCTTACATTCTCCCTGCGGCCTCTGAATGCCAGGTTAGACATGGCCAAAGTCAACATAACGTTGATAATTCTGTCAAGCACTTGCCTCCAGTAGTTAACTTCTTTCTTGATGGATTCTTCCAAATCTTCTGTTAATGTCCTGTGCCAACACCATTGTTCCAATACCAGGCAGCACTGTAGGTGCAGGGTTGAGTTTTCATGCAAGTTTATTTTTGCTGATAGATGGCACCAGTCACATACTCCATTCACCCATGTAGCATTAGCTCTATCCTTTTTGGTATAAAACAGCCAACAAGCCTGGCAATGTACACTGTCTAAGGCTGGTGAGTAGCACAGCCATGTGCACTCTAGTTTAACACCTGCTTTGTTTACCTTCTCATAGTAGGTTTTGGAAAAACATCTCCCCTTCTGAAGAGGATCACGTGGAAATGGGCCTGATGGTCGGTATGGACCATGTGATATTGTGAACCACTGGTCTTGAGCACTGCGGGGCTCACTAGAGTGTGCTTTGTGGGTGGGGAATTTTTCTGAGCTAGATTAACAAGATGTGTGTTGTAACTTTCAATCATTGCTGAGGAACCTTCACCAGGAGCATCTCTCTCTCTCCACTGCTATCTACATTGTCACTTATTACATTATCATCATCATCATCAACCTTCGTATCACTACTGGTATCATGTTCATTAACACTGATGTATTCTTCAGTGTTCAGACTTGGCACTGAGTCACCCACATCATGAACAGTATCCATATCCACAACCTGGCACACATCACTCTCTTTCAAAGGTTCATCTCTGTAAACCTCACTGTCCTTCTTGGATGTGACTGCACTGTCTTTCTTAAAAAATGTGGACCTTTTGGGTAACTTCTTTAATTTCTCATCCCTCTCTTTGCTCAGCTTTCTCTTTGCTGCACTGCTAAGATGCTTAGATGGAACACTCGACATTTTTATACTTAATTAAAACCTTATGGACAACTGCCTGGCACTGGCTGGCTAAATGTATGTATACTTCACTCATGCACTACAATGAGGGTGGGACACAAGTTTACAGTGATTGATACAGTGAAAGTTCAGTTTTTTTTGCAGGATATTGGACTCTCAGTTATAATTATGTCTAACAAAACTTACAAAAAATGTGTTGTGTGTTTTCTTGATATAGTGGGGGGTCAGAAGTATGGGGCATGAGATAAGACTGAGGAGTAAATGCTTGTTAATGCTTGTGCATAACTTTATTTTACTTCATTTGAAAAAACTGTTTTCTTTGCAGTTTCTTTCACCCACCTACCATATACTGCCACCTTTCCCAAACTCCCAACTGTCCCTCCCCACATCCGTCTGTCTTCTCCTTCAAAAAGATGGCTCAAAATGCTTTCTCTTTTTAAGCTTTTGAAAAGTCTCTCTGTATTTATTTATGTTCCACACACAACAGCTTAGGTTTTGTTTATTATTTGCTTATGCAGCACTGCAGCAGCAATACTGCACTTACTGTTCCTTAACTTAATCTCAGCTGTCTGGCCTGTCTCTACTTTACTTTATCAAATCTCCTTCTCTCCTCAGCTTGCTTGGTCTCTTCTGTTGTCTCTCCGTCTCAGTCCCTCTGCTGTCTCAGTATATAGTATACCTTGGCTTCTGTAACCCCAGTAGAGTAGTTTAATTTTTTATTATGAACGGCATATATGCAAGTGTGCAAGCAAGTTAAGTTTCTTTGCTTTGGCTTTCAATCTAGGCTTTGCTAATTGCTATCTTGCCTTTCAAGTTAGAACAGTTCCTCACTCTCCTTAAATTCAGAAATTCAGAGTTTCAGTCAGACTCCCCCAGACAGCCCGGGAGCCCTCTCTTTCTGTAATTATTTTTATTTTAATGTATAATGCAGCAACAATGCAACAGTTCTGTTATTCCCTAACTGATCACATCCTTTTGTTTTGTGATTCCAGGCCAGCAGAGTAATTCTTTTTTAAGCAAAAAAAAAAAAAAAAAAACTCTGCCTTTCCTTTCTTTGCTTTGGCTTTCTGGGATGATGACTTTGCTAATTGCTTGCCTTTTAAGTTCCTCCTGACATCCTCCTTTCACTCAAACTCCCCCAGCCAGTCAGTCAGGTCCCCAGTCACCCAATATCTCTTTTTTACGTTCGCTTGTGCACATGCGCAAGGAACATTTTGGGAGAGTAGCACACTTGGAGGTGTGCCTCTCCCACCCAATGCACTGCTCCCTTGAGCAGGCGTGGCGGTCCTGCACCAATGGGTGCAGGAGCTCAGTATGACAGCAGTGTTCCTCTGCTTCAAAGGAAAGCACCGCTGCCATACTGGCGCCACCCCTCGATCACATGCTATCTCCCACCCCCCACGACATCATGCCACCCCCAAAGCTTTGGTGCCACGCTGGGAGCCCACCGCAGCGTGGAAATGTTGTTTGCCAAGGGGCGCAATCCCCATCGGCTCCACAGCCCCACCCCCAAGTTGTCCTGCTGCCATGCTGGGAGCCCACCCAGCATGGCAATGGTCCTTTATTTTGCCGACGGGGTGCCCAACCTCCGCCGGGCCTCGCCTCTGCCAGAAGCCCGCCGACGGGTGCCCAATCCCCATTGGCTCCTCGCCCCCAGCCATCTTCTGCCATGCTGGAGCCCACCCCAGTGTGGCAAATGTCCCACGTCATCTTTTTAAATTTTTAACCTGTAAAACAAAAGCGGTCCATGGCCGCGTCTCCCAGCCCCCCTCCCAGTACACCCACCCTGCGCACAGCCTCCCCACAGCCCCCCTCACCCCATACTTACCTCTGGACTCTGGCGTGATGATCTTCGGTGGACCGGGAACACGTCTGCACTCTTCAAAGCCGACCGCGAACTGAGGAAATGCCGGTAAGCTGTATAATGGGCTACATGGGGGGTTTCAACTTTATTTCATATCTCAGTCATTTTTTTGGAATTTTGGCACCAAATTTTCAACATGGAGTTTTTGAGACCCCTTCTCATGAATGATGTCACTCTCATGGCATTATTCAGGCCAGAAGAGTGATTTCGCAGGCACTGCGCAGTCACTGTGTGAAATCACCCTTTGGCTTAGAATAACACCATGACAGTGACATCATTCATGAGAAGGGGTCCCAAAAACCCCATGTTGAAAATTTGGTGCAAAAATTCCAAAATATGACTGTATTACGAGCGTGCATTGTGCAGTTCCTACGCAGGCTAGTAAGTTCGCGAATTTTCAATATTTTCACTCCAGATTTTCAACATTGCCATTTTATCACACCTTCTTATGAGCTGTATAGCTGTCATTTTTCACATCTCACCCAAAACATGTTTCTGCCCATGTAGCGCACAATGGCGCAGTCGGTGTGCGAAATCAATGTATGGAACACACTAAAAATCACAGTGATACTGATCATGAGCAGAGGTCTTAAAATGGCTATGTTGAAAATTTGGTGAAAAATTCCTGTAAATGACTGTTTTGATGAGCGTATGCTGTGCAGTTCCTACGCACACTGTACGCTTGCAAATTTTCAATATTTGCACTCCAGATTTTCAACATTGCCATTTTACCACACCTCCTCATGAGCAGTACAGCTGTCATTTTTCACATCCTGCCCAAAATGTGTTTCTGCCCATGTAGCGCACAATGGCGCAGTCGGTGTGCGAACTCAATGTATGGGACACATTAAGAAAATCACAGTGACACTGATCATGAGCAGAGGTCTTAAAATGGCTGTGCTGAAAATTTGGTGAAAAAATTCCTGAAAATGACTGTTTTATGACTCTGCATTGCGCAGTTCCTACGCACGCTTGTAAGTTTGCAAATTTTCAATATTTCCACTCCAGATTTTCAACATTGCCATTTTACCACACCTCCTCATGAGCAGTACAACTGTCATTTTTCATATCCTGCCCAAAACGTCTTTCCGCCCATGTAGTGCACAATGGCGCAGCCGGTGTGCGAAATCAATGTATGGGACACAGTAAGAAAATCACAGGACACTGTTCATTAGTTATTAGAAATGAATGGCAATGTTGAAAATTTGGTGAAAAAAATCCCACAAATGACTGTTTTCACGAGTGTGTATTGCACAGTTCCCACGCACGCTCGTAGGTTTGCGAATTTTCAATATTTCCACTCCAGATTTTCAACATTGCCATTTTACCATACTTCCTTATGAGCAGTACAGCTGTCATTTTTCACATCCTGCCCAAAACGTGTTTCCGCTTATGTAGCGCACAATGGGGGTAGCAACAAGGTCATGCTGACAATTTATTGTGCAAATACCAGCAATCTCACAGGGCATTAGGGTAAAGCACCATACATGCCAAACACCACTGCAAATACCTGCAAGCGAACGTTTGGCATTGACAAATGCTTGTTTGTTTTATTTCAATCATAAAACTAACAGGACCACCACTGCCAGTGTCTGTTGCTTGTTTGCTGCTGCAGTGTGTGTCTGTCTGAACAGCCTTTTATTTTACTTGCACTTCTACTTTTTCTCCAATCTTATCTCTCCTTAGCTGAACTCCCCTTACATCATTATTCTCTGTCAGTCTGGCCCATGAGAGTACACAGTCCCTGACCCCTTCCCTATTGTCTCTTTAATTTAGAGTTCCAGGAGGAAGACCACCAGTGACATTTGTCCACTGTCAGCTTCTGTTGCTTTGTTGCTTATTTGATTTGGGTTGCTCAAAGCACTGAAAGCAGCCTACAGCCACCAGCAGAAGCAGGCCAGCAGCACTTATTGCTTCTGTGAAATTCTTCTAGTCTGTGTGACTGAACCATTTATTTATCTTTTTTTTGTAAACAGTACTTTTTCTCTAATAATCTTTTGTATCTTTCTTCTTTCTTTCTTATGTAATCTGTCTCCGCCTTAGCTAAGCTCCCCTATAATAATCATTCAGTCTGCTCTGCTGTCTGCTGTTCTTTAAGTAGGATAGAGGTGGTTAAGTCCAGGAGACGCCCTGGAATAAATAGAGCATCTAGGAGAAGCCAGTCATGGTTGGTGCCTATTTCAAGGGGGGCCACTAGACCAAGTGGCCAGGTGACCTATAGGGCTGCGTCACCCTCAATACCTCTGACGGCGGTGCTATGCAATGCCAGGTCGATCAGAAATAAGACGGCTATTATTGCCGCTCTGGTTTCATTGGTCGACCTGGCTTGCATTACAGAGACCTGGGTGGGAGATGATGCTGGCCCTGTTTTTGAGGCTGCAGTCCCCCCAGGATATACTGTGGTGCACTGCCCCAGAGAAAATCGTAGGGAAGGCAGTGTAGCTATTTGTTTTAAGTCGAGCCTGGACTTCTCCGTGCACCCAGTGGGAACCCCGGGTTCATTTGAATGTGTGGCCATTCATGGAGGACTTGGCGTTGGTTGCAGGATCCTCCTCATCTATCGCCCTCCTGGCCCGATGGGGGGGTTCCTGCAAGAATTCGCCGAGTTTGTTGCCGACGAAACATTGGATTCCCCAAGATGTATTTTTCTTGGGGACTTCAATGTTTGGGCCGAGGATAGGAGTCAAAGGTGCGCCGATGAGTTATTGCAGAGTATGTCCATATTGGGGCTGGTGCAGTCTGTCGGCGCGCCTACTCACCAGGATGGCCACACATTGGACCTGGTGTTCTCACTGGGGCTTGAGATCGCTGATCTTGAAATTGATCAGGTAGCTTGGTCTGACCATTGCACGGTGAAGTTCACGTTCAGCGCTCCCGTTATAAATCCTTCCCCTTCTGAGATGTTTCGCTGCCGCCCTTTAAAAGATCTTACCCCTGAGGGTTTTATGGCGGCAGTTGACTTATCAAGTGTGGGTGATGCATGCGTCGGAGCTGTTGACGCCGGGGTAGACACCTATAATAAGATACTATCTGGCGCCATCGACTCCCTCGCACCTATCCGTGTACGACCCAGAACCTCATACCTGAAGTCGCCTTGGTATGATGGTGATCTCAGGGAAATGAAGAAGCTGGGTCGGAGATTAGAGCGTCGCTGGAGGAAATCCCGTCTGGGGGCTGACAAACTGGTCCTGTGTGCGCATTATTGCACATATCAGGAGGCAATCAACCAAAAGAAGGCAGTATTTCAGTCCGGCCTCACTCTTCCGGACTGTTGATAGACTTCTTCATCCATCCTGTCTTCAGCCTGGAAGAGTTTCCTCGAATGAGGATTGTGAGGAATTTGCTCGGTTTTTCTCGGACAGGGTGTCTGTGATCCGGCGGGAGGTCTCCTCAGCCAGTAATATCATTGCTGTCAGTAGTCGTCAGTTGTGTTCTAAGAGCACTCCTTCTGGTTGGGGAGAGTTTAGGCCAGTGGAGGTTCGTGAGGTTATTGAGATAGCGGCCAACTTGAAGTATACCTTCTGTGAACTGGATCCTGTGCCAACACACTTCTTAATGAGGTGTGTTGACACTGTTGGCCCAGTGTTTGCCCTGATTGTCCGGTGCTCCTTGAGTCAGGGTGTTTTTCCAGATGCCTTGAAGGAGGCTCTGGTGAGACCCTTTAAAAGCTTCTCTGGACCCGGAGATTGGGCAAAGTACCGTCCTATCTCCAATCTTCCATTTTGGGAAAGGTTGTTGAGAAAGTGGTATCACTTCAGTTGGGGAACATCTCATGACCCACAGGTTGTCACGATCCCTTCAGTCAGCTTTTCAGACCAGACATAGCACTGAAACTGCGGTAGTCTGGTGCAAAATGACCTCCTCAGGGCTAGAGATTGGGGACAAGACAATTCTTGTTCTCCTTGATCTCCTCAGCATTTGATACTGTGGACTATTGTGTGTTGCTTTTCCACCTGAGGGAGTTATGGACTCACTGGTATTGTCATCAAATGGTTTGAGTCATTTCTTACTAACAGGAGGCAGCGGGTTGTGATGGGTAATTTCTCATCTGCACCCTGCCTCCTTTCGTGTGGAGTCCCTCAGGGTTCGGTATTGGCCCCAATGTTGTTCGCAGTATATATGCTGCCCATGGGGGGGATCATTAGGAGGTATGGTTTGAGTTTTCATTGTTATGCCGATGATACTCAACTATACCTGTCCTTTGCCCCAGGAACACCAAATGCAGTGGATGTGCTGAATATCTGTCTGGCTGAGATAAATGACTGGATGTCCTCCAGCTGGCTGCGACTGAACCCTAACAAGACTGAGGTACTGGTAGTGGAGTCAAACAGAGCTCATGATGGGATGGCCTCTGACTCTGCGTCTGACCTTGTGCTAGGAGCCGTGTCATTGATGGCCTCCCCATGGGTGCGAAATCTTGGTGTGATCTTTGACAGGAACCTGTCCATGGAGGCTCAAATATCCTCTGTGGTTCATTCCTGTTTTTTCCATCTTAGAAATATTGCCAGTATTAAGCCCCTTGTTCCGGCTCTGGACCTCCCTACTCTGATACATGCCTTAGTCACTTCTAGGCTTGACTACTGTAATGCCCTCTATCTCGGGGTCTCTGGAAGTTCTCTTCGCAGACTGCAGCTAGTGCAAAACGCTGCTGCCCGGCTTTTATCCGGACAAAGTAAATTCTGTCACATCACTCCAGTATTGTGCGAACTGCACTGGCTGCCTGTCAGGTGGAGAGTACTGTTCAAGGTGGGTTTTCTCACCTATAAGACCCTACAAGGACAGGGCCCTGGTTACCTATCTGATCTCCTGGTACCGTCCACCTCTGTCCGGAATCTCCGCTCCTCCAGTGGTGGCCTCCTTAAGGTTCCGAGAGTAAGATTAAAATCAGCAGGTGATCGAGCATTTGGAGTTTCTGCTCCCGCTTTCTGGAACTCATTGCCGTTTGAAGTGAGAGAGGCCGCCACTGTAGAGGCCTTTAAGAGTCGTCTAAAGACCTTCCTATTTACGCAAGCTTTTGGGGATTAAGTTTTTATACGTATTATATTTTATGTAATGTATATGGTATGACATACTGTATAGTTTCTGTCCGGCGCTCAGAGCCTTCAGGATTGGGCGTCTTTTTAAATAAAATTGACTTGACTTGACTTTAAGTATTATTTTTTTAATAAAAAAAACTTCCTTGTTCATTCTGACCTTAACTCTCCTCCTCCACCAAATCATCACACTCTCTTCCTTATCCTCCCTCCCTCCCCAAAGTCCCTGGCACTGTGGCACTGGTACAGTCCTTCCTTGTCTGGTCTGGTCTGGCCCAGACAGCCCCCTGCCTGTGGTGTCTGTGATTGTCTGTCTTTAAGTATTTTTTTTTTTTTAGTAAACAAAAATGTCCTTGTTTGTTTTCAGTGAGTGAGTCTTTCTCAGTGAGTGAACAATGACTCCAGTCCGCCAACTAAATCTCTACCCACTCCCCAGTGACAGTCCTATCTAGGGAGAGTCTCCTCCTGCCTCCTTCCTTCTTGTCCCCGACCCTGAGTCCCTGTGTCCCTGATTCCCTGGGCCCCCAAGCTGGTTCAGACCCACCGCCTCACCTAACCGAGCAGGCACCACCCCAGTATCAAGACTCAAGCAAGACCAAGACCCACAGGAAATATGTGCGCGGCGCAGTCAAAATAAATACATTTTTTTTTCTATTCTCTTCTCAGCCACCTAAGACAGCGAGCTCAGCAAGTGAGTATGTGAGAGCTAGAACAGGCTGCAGGCGGGAGCACTGGTGGCGCAAGAAAGACCAAATAGTCTGGCGAAGAAGAGCGAGAGAAAAACACTGTCTGCCTGACCCGTCAGACTGAGTGCTAACTTAGCCTAAGTGTACATGCATGCTCCGTCAGAAGGAGCACCGAAGGAAGAAGAATGAAGGGGAATTTATTATTAATTTGCAATGCCAGGGGAGGAGGAGAGTGGACAGACAGACAGAGCATTCGGGAGAGAGTGAGACAACCAGACTGTCTCAGGAGTGCGAGTGCCGCCTGTGAGAATTGCTGGACGGTCTGGTAAGCTAAAAAATTAAATTTTTAGACAGGTGGGCAATCTGGATTGGCCCCTCTAGTTCATGGGCCCCAGTGCAGATGCACCACCTGCACACTCCATTCCTACGCCCCTGATGCCTGGCCACCTTTGATTGTTCACTCTTCAGCTTATTTTTCTTAGAGTATATTTTTCCTTAGCTTTGTTTAAGCTGTGCTGCTAGTCCTCTTGTGGTCCTTCTTTTTGTGCTGAACTGCCTATTGGTATACTACCAAAATAAGCAGCGCATCCTTGATATTAGCGAGCAGATAGAAACATAGAAACACAGACTTTGATGGCAGATAAGGACCGCTTGGCCCACCCAGTCTGTCCACTTCCCTACCCATTGGATAAGCTGCAGATCACAGTTAACCAACAGCCTATTTCTTCCTACCCCCCACAAGAATTGCCTTATGTCTGTCCCATGCATTCTTGAATTCTCCCAAAATTTTAGACCCCACAACCTTCTCAGGAAGGCGCTTCCATGCACCCTCTCTGTGAAAAAAATACTTCCTCACATTGCCCCTGAGCCATCCTCCCTCTATCTTCAAATTATGTCCCCTTGTTCTTGCCTCAGATGCCACCAGTGATTGCCTATTGGTATACCTGTTCTATCATGGCTGTTCCTATTTTACATACTTTTAGCACTTTATTGTATATCATTGCTGCATTGTGTCTTCTCTTGTACTTTCCCCCAGGATGCCTCTAGAAAAGGGCTATTATCAGACCAACAGGCCTTTTCAGACCTTTTGTAACCAACCTGAAGTTGTGGAGCCACCACAAGGCTGGGTTCCTGCCCATGCTCCCTGTTTGACACAGAAAGTGTTAGAGGGCCCACTGCATAAATGGCCTGGGGCTCCAGGTTTGGAGGTTTCAGTCATTTCCCCTTTGGGGTTCCCCTTCAGGTATTAGCCAGGGATTCTCCAGTCTCTCAGAGGAATCATGGAGGAAGAGGACTAAGGGAGCAGTCACCTGCATGAAGAGCTGGTGGTTCCCCACCATCGATTTGTAGTGCCACTGGGGTCTGACCTACTGTAACTGGTCCTGAAGCAGGCACATCATCTACAGGAGTGGGGGTAGGATGGGAGGTATGTGGAGGGGGCAGCAGCAGCTCTGAGGTAGTCCGCCTCATTTGCCACACCGGCACACTGGCCATTGTATCATGGTCTTGACTGGCCACTGTCTCTGTCTGATTCAGCCATCCAGCCACCTGGTATGCCTTGTAACTCACACCTAGTCCATGAGCTTGGAGGGCACTGAACTTACAACCCTGATTCTGGAATCAAGGTTCCAAGGTACTGGTACCACAAAAATGAATGACTGACTAGCATGTAAATATATAATTGTTTAATGGGATTCACCATCTGAATGAACTCAGCAGGCCATGAAAGAAAGCACCACAGATTTGTTTTTCAAAAAGAAAACGCGTACAGATTAGATGATACATGGCAGCAAGCTGGTGTGAGTTTCCAGTCTTTCATGTCAGCATTTAACATTTATATTCTGGCAGATCTAAGGCACTAATGGATGTGAGCTACAGAACTGGAAGTATAGCCTACAGGTTAGAGTAACCGGCAGTGAATGAGCTTGGTCCAGCAGACCTGAGTTTGATTCCCACAACCTCCACCTACTTACTGTGTGACTCTGAGCAAGTCACTTAACCTCCACAGTACACCTGGGTTGCCCCTGAAAACAGGTACTTATGTCTAGTGGGCCTTACCCTGTTACCAATGAATAACAAATATGATTGGCTGAGCGGTCTGATTCCAGGACATTGCCTGTGTTGCATGAGGAGCCTTCGTGAAGATCTACATCTGTCCCATATCATGAACTTTTACAACTGTTTTCCAGCTACTGTAAGCACTGGCACCTCTGTGACTATTTGATTTCACTGTGATTGTTGTATCCTGATTGCTAGGTTTGCCTGCGAATGCTGTGCTGTATGCTAATAAGTGTTGAGGCTGCAAATGCTGTTTGATTTATATGAGTCTTCATTTGCACCCTTCTCTGCCAGTGAGGGAGGAAGGGTCACCAAGATGTTGCAATAGAAAGCATAACATTATACAGCACACCCAGGGTCTCCTAATTCACAGAGCCTTCAACCATTCCTACAAAATTAAAGGGGTACCCTTTCTACGAGGAGACCCTGGCCCTGGGAACCACCCTCACCACCCACAGGGGACCAGGGTTACACTTTTAATCAGTCAATCAATCAATCAATTTATGCTGCTCATCCAAGCCTGGTTCTTAAGTGTCTCCAAGTGAGTATGCAGGTATTTAGTTTTCCTTCAGCAACTATCCAGTGGCATACATGGCCGAACCTAGCTGTTTTCTTATGCAGGTCCAAGAAATTCTGACTTACATATCTCCACCATTGCCTAAACAATAGTATGTAATCCTAACACATTATCAACTTTGTCATTACGGCCCATCACTGAAGCAATATGTTGTTTCTTTTTTGCATCCAAGCTCTGTATAGTTTCCTCAGATGCCTGCTTGGGCACAGTGCCACACTCAGTCCCAGACCCTGTGGTTGTAGCTGAGGTTGTTTTGTTCTTTACAGTATAACTGGTATCCCATGCAGGGCGACCACGATTGAGAGCTTTCAAAAAGGGTGACTCAATCACAGCACCTGTTCACAGGGCCACCTGGCAGGGGGCTACTGAATGGGAGGGTAGGTGAATATAGTGATGGGATGTCGCTGTGTATACATGCATACGTGGGGGTGGGAGGGACCATGCCATGCGACAGGTGGAAGGGGAAGGAGGGTTTATGGGGTGTAGTGTGGCAGTGGGCTGCTGAGCTGGCCTTGTGGCATGGTGGGTTGGTGGCAGGCTGGGGCTGGGAGGGTGCTGGATTCAGTTCTGGGCATGCTCGTGTTTTTTGTGCCAGGTCAGGGTTTTGTTTATTTAGTTTTTCACTCCCTGACATGCACTACCCTGGAGTTGAGAATCCTTTAGTAGGGGGGTGCAGGGTGTGGGGGGCACAGCCCCCACATAAAATAAGGAAACCTCAGTCTCGGGCACCCTCTTGCTGTTCGCTGTAAGTGTACATTGCTGATATTTATTTTTGGAGATGTACACTCGCCCAAACGGCGATCACTATTCCGCGAGCACCATTATCACATGGAACTGAATGACCCAACATTTGAAACTCCTTGGGAAATGCAGTTTGATGTGAAGTGTAGAAGAGGTGAAATCACCAAAAGTAGAAACCTGGTACCCTAAAACTCATGTTTTTAACACACAAAATGGCTATAATGCAAGAACTAATAACAGGCACATCTGTCCAATACAAGCTGCACAGTGTCACTGACCTCTTATCCTGTGAACAGTTACAGAGTGTCATGCATCAACCTCTATTTCTTTAAAATTGTTGTCCAAGAAAAACGTACTGAACAGAAATGTTTTTTTAGGTGGGACCTGGGGAAGGGGGTTACATGGCATAAAAAAATGAGTTCATGTAGCCCACCCTTTAGGTTACTATGCCTTTAAGACTCTTTTCCTTGCTTGGACATCACAGGTGCTTCCTGAGACTGATGGAGCAGGCATTGCCATGGCAGTGACTAAACCCATAATCGCCCGATATATTTACTTTTTGCCTCAGGCGTGAGAGTGCACTCATACTAGACTGTTTCAGGGTGTGATTCAGTGTTGGGACTGTTTCTAGGAATCAGTATTTTTATGGAAACTGTATTTGGGATTACAAAAATGGCAACCATGTTGCTGCCCTTTGACCTGCCTTACCATGGTGATGGGGTTGATGGGCCCTGGGACGACCAGTCACTGTTGTTTGCCGGTTCAGAGAGCCATGGAGCTCATCTAGTACAGGTGGGTCTAATTAACTCAGGAGCCTTCATAGTGGCCAATCGCATGTTGTGTAACAGACCTCCAGGGCAGCTTTTCCTGATTGACAGCCTGAATGGACCAATCAGATTTGCTGTCATCCTGTAAAGTGCAGGGGCTGAGCTGCCCTCAAGGCAGATTCTTGGGAGATCTTATCAGAGCAGGATTGTTGTCTGGGGTCCAAGAACTGCACAGCAAGAGACTGTGCATCTGAAGAAGACCAACTGAAGGTACTGGCAAGCAGTTTTCCTGCTTGACTAAAAGGGGAAATTCTCATGCAAGTCAACATGCCATTGCTGCTGAGCATTGCCAGCACAGAGCCAGAGTGAGAGAGTGAAAGTTGAACTGCCACTTGAGAGTGCCGTGGGATCTGTCTGGTACCAGGCTATTACCATTTTGGGGGGGCAGGTCTGGATGCCTGGACATGGAGATTTGTCATGGCACGAAAGACCAAAGGACAGCTGCACTTTTAAAGTGCATCACCAGAGCAAATGCATGGGGTGAGACTGAAAGAAAGTAAAAGTAAGTGAACAAAGAGGTTGATTGACTGACTCAGAGGGATCAGTGCCAGAGAGAGCCGCATACATCTGCATAATGAGGGAGATCTGAGCACCAGAACCATGAGTAAACTCATGACTTGCCCCTGCACCTGGGGAACTGCTCAATAGTTGGAACTGTTCAATAGGATTAGGCCGGCCAGCCAACGAGTTATAAAACCTCAGTTTGAGGTTTAGCCACTTTTGCAATTACATGACCTTTTGGTTTGGGGTTTAACTGTGTTCACTGAGCATTGTTGCTATTTTGTGTGAGAGCATCTCAGGGAGACCAAATGCTTTGCTTTGCTCAACCTTGCCTTGTGGTCCTCTCTCACCCAGAGGACAAGGAAAAGGTACATGTAGTGGGGGATTCAATTGTCAGGGGCACTGAGAGAGACTCGGGTCTTACAATCGATGGTAGAAGGTGGTCTGCTGCTTCTGTGGAGCAGCAGCAGACAGCCATAACCAGGACTGTGAAACTCATGGGAAGGGGGTAGGGAAGGCCAGATCTAGTTGTGCATGTGTGCATGAATGATCTGACCAGGCAAGGATGGAACAGGTGAAGTCAGATTTCTATGTGTTAGGAAAAATAGCAAAGGAGAGAGCAGGGGCTGTAGCCTTCTCCAAGGTGCTACTGTGGCCATAACAGAATTAAAGGGAACCGTTACATGTGTTCTAGTTCAATGCATGGCTAATGGGATGGTGCAGGAAGCAGGGATTTCAGTTAGTAACAGAGACATAGAATTTGTTGGTAGAAAAGGACTGCTTGGCCCACCCAGTTGTTTCAGACAGTCCCTGCTTAGTCTGTCTCTGCAGACCTCAACTGGTCATTAGCAACCCTTCCTCCTCATACCTATGTACTAATGTTCCCTATGTCTATCCTATGCATGCAGGAAGCCTCCTTCTGTTTTTGCCTCTGCCACTTCTGCTGGCAGTTTGTTCCAGATGTCCATCATTCTTTTAGTGAAGTAGTACTTCCTTGTTGTGACACGGTTGAATAAGACCCTATCCTATTTGTTATGCAGAAAGAGTTAAAAATAAGGATCTAGTCTATTCTATCTGATAGCGCAATCAAATTTTCTTGCGAGCCCTAGGAACTGACCACTCTGACTGTCTCACGATTCTCTCCCTCCCGCTAGCTCCCTGCCTTCACTTTCTGTTTCTTACTGTTTCTGTCTTTTCTTCCCCCTTGCTTATCTTGGTTATAAAAATATATCTGGATCTTTATTTGAAACTGAGTTCTCTGGTTTGAAAATGTATATAGTTATATTGCTGAAATGATTGCAAAAAGCTATTTGGAACTCAGAGGGTTAACCTTGAGGTGCAGTTTGACCTCCACAAGCTAATTTGCAGGGATGTCAACAGAAATTAGTTCTGGGCCACAATGTTCTACTTTGTTGCACCTGCAAGGAAAGAAACTGACAAAATACTGATACATTTTGTGAGAAACAGGATGTCTCTTATCGAGTTTAGGATGCAGAAGTTAATTGACAGAAAAAGTCATTATATATATCAAGAGAGCAATCTTTTGTTGGAAAGAGGGAGAGATTGAAATTTAGAATTAGAGAAACCCGCAGATGAATGACTTTGTTTTCATTGTGCTGCCTTTGTAAAGAGCAGTTCTGAACAATTTTATTTTTTATTTTACTGTTATTGATATTAAAACACTACTTGCAAATTTTATGACTTCTGGTTTTCCTATGCTTCCTGAACTGTGCCTCAATGACACTCGAATCCCTCTTAAACTCCTCCCCAAACTTCATTGAATGACCCCTGGTCCTGGTGCTCTTTCTTATTTGAAAGAGGCTTTCCTTCTGCACCCTTGTCACTCCCATGAGGTACTTGTAGGTTTCTATCATGTCCCCTCTTGCTCGCCTCTCTTCTAGGGTGTACGTGTTGAGATCCCTCAGTATCTCTCTTTGTAGGGCTTTTGATGAAACCCCTACACCATTTTAGTTGCCCTCCACCCTGTCTATGTCCTTTCTGAGATGTGGTCTCCAGAACTGCACACAATAATCCAGGTAGGGTCTCACAGATAAGCAATACAGTGACAACACCATCTCCACCCTCTTTAAATGAGCAATACAGTGACATCACCACCTCCATCCTCTTGCTGGAGATACCTCTCCCCCGACATTTTAGCTCCCACTGGCCCACCCACTGCTTTATCTGGCTGCCTGGCTGAGCTCCTGCACCTGTACATCCCCACTAACCCACTCCATTTCACCGGGGAGGGTCTTCTGGTGGTTTCAAGTGCTAGATTGAAGACTTCTGGGGACCTGGCTTTCAAGGTAGCAGGCCCTTGCCTTTGGAATTCCCTATCCAGAGCCTTGAGGGAGGCCCCCTTGGTGGAGGCCTTTAAGAAGGGCTTGAAAAGATATCTGTTTCAACAAGCATTTCGGGATCATTAGTAGCATCATATCTGAACACATCCTAAATTGTTAACCTGTGTTTTGTTTTTTTGTGTCATATAAGCTATATATAATTATTTGTTATTTATTCTTGTGTTTTTAAAGTTATTGGGTTAATTATATTTATGGTTTTATGTATTATATATAGAATAGTGGATGGATGACCATCCACAACAAGGCTGTATTTCCATCAAGGATGTTGATGACATCATAGCGACCTCAAGAGCGAAGCTTGAGAGGTCTCCATGATGTCATCAATCCCTGAGATGGGGAAACACAGTCTTTGTTGTGGATGGTCACCCATCCATTATTTTGTATAGTGTATAGTTCCTCTATATTCTGGAGACAGTCATTTAACAAGGTTTGATTACTTGTGTTCATGGTCCTGGTTGCTCCTGGTACTCGCTGCAGATGCACGGTGCTCCTGACTCTGAAGATCCCAGTACTTGCTGTCGTTTCTCTGTTCCCAACACCAAACAAAAACAGTGGCATTTACTTAAAAAAAAACTGACAAATTGAAAGTTTGGAAACACGGAGCTGACTGTGGCAGTTGGTGACCAAACTTTCTTTCAATTGCCCACCTGACTGCTCGCTAAGTGGCGCTGCCATTTTTCACTAATTGTTTTTTGTGAGGAGCCACAATTTCCACCAATCAGGTGGCAGTTTCAGGCTAAAAAGTTGTTGTACTATTGATGTGACATCAGAATGATAGTACAACAACATTTTTGACCTTTGAACTGTCCTATAACAAGTTTGGAAAACCATCGTTTTCCATACACAATAAGCCTGAGCCATATGCTATAGTCTTATTGTAATGGTGCTCTGAGGCCCTGGGGAAGGGCATCACAAACAAATAAAGCTACCACTACTCATCCTTATCACACTGCCCTGTCACCTTGAGGTCATCAGATATGCTAACACCAAGGTTCCTTTCCTCTTTAGTGACTGTCACTACCTCCCGCCATTACAGATTCTGGTGTCAGTACCTCCCCCCATTACAGATTTTGGTGTCATCTGCAAAAAGAGATATCTTCCCTTTTAGTTTTTCCACAATGTCACTTATGTAGACATTGAAGAAGACTTGCCTTGTACTGAGCCCTGTGGCACCCCACTGGTCACTCTTCCCTCATTAGAGTGAGTGCCATTAACCACCACCCTCTATTACCTATACATTAGCCAGTTTCTTACTCAGTTCACCACTTTGGGTCCCACGCCTCAGCTGCTGCATTTTTTTATTACTCTCCTGTGTGGCACAGTGTCGAAAGCCTTGATAAGGTCCAGATAGCCCATGTCCACTGCCCTCCTCTAATCTATTTCCCTGGTCTCCCAGTCAAAGAAATCAAACAGATTTTGCTTGCATGACCTCCCCCCCAACTGTGAATCCATGCTGCCTTTGGTCTTGTAGCCCACTGGATTCAAGATACTCTACCACCCTTTCCTTTAACTAGGTTTTCATTAATTTCCACCACTGATGAGAGACAGACTGGCCTATAGTTACTAGACTCCTCCCTGCTGCTGCTCTTATGTACAGGGACCATGTCTGCTCTCCTGTAGTCCTTTAGAGCTATGCCTGTTTCCAGTAAGCTATTGAGTAAGGTCATTGGGAGGAAGCTAGCACCTCCCTCATTCCTTTAGTACCCTTGGGTGTATCCCACCTGGTCCCCTAGCCTTGTCCACTTTCACAGCTGCAAGTCCCTGCAAGACTCTTTCCACTGAAAATGAACTTGTGTCCATTCCCCCCTCCCTTTGTGCCTGAGGAGAAGTACCTGTTAAGGATGTTTGCTTTTTCTTGACTCTTTTCTGTGCAGTCTCAGTCACCACACTCTGTATTCTCACTGTAACCCCCCTACAAATGGGGGTTCCCAAAAAGTCTTCCTTGAGCTTGCCTAAATGCTCACTGCCAGGCTGGTGTCCTGCATTTTAGAAGTTTCAATGTGATTACCAGAGCCTGTATAGCCTCTATGTACTGTCTCTTTAAGAGATGCCTAATTGCAGCTTAAGTAATCTGAGAGGGAGCTCTGTTGAAAGATGTAACTATTTACTGAAAATCATTTAGAGTGATAATGATAATGTAGTTTGTCTAACCTGCTTTCTTTGTAGCAAGGACTGTTTTGTTTGTCTCCACTATCTTGGTCCTGGACTGCAAATTGGACCAAACAGTACTGGTGGGACTTAAAATGTAGCCAGACTACAGGAGCTGTCTGAATTCAAAATCTGTAGTAACTGTAGTTTGAACTTTTTGCGCCTTTTTTGCAGCTGAAGGAGTAGCTCTTGCTTTGACTGACAGCCAAATCAGTCAACCAAATCTTTTGGATCTTGGGGAAGTCCCAGGCTGCTTGCAGTTTTCAGTTAGATCTAAGCTGGAAGCTGAACAAGAAGGAGCTGAAGTGATTCTGACCAGCAATCCTGAGTGGATTCGCATGGGAGAACTGTGAAAAGGCTACGTTTTTGGCCTACATGTCGGTGTGCTGCTCCTGAGAGGGAGAGAAGAGAATTATTTTGGACAGAATCCAAGTTTGTGTGACTAAAGTAAGCTACTGAAGTGGGCCAGGCTCAACCTGAAGAAGACCAAAGATTTTGCTGAATGCGATCGGCCTGTCAGGAGTTCCAGATACCCCTAAGCTCCCGGTGTGTGCCGACACTTTGCAATTGTGACCGGGGAGCTCTTTGCCTTGTACAGTAGAATTCCCGTACATGTATATGTGCTATGAGCTGCTAGTGGGTTGTGAGTTAGTCCCCCACTGTGTGAACTGTGTTCTGCTTGCTGGAAGCTGTATCCAGCCCAAAATGGACTGCATCCGAATTTGTATCCATGTGGTCTGAGCCTTGCCAGACTGGCCCAGCCAGACTACCCACTGCACA
This sequence comes from Neoceratodus forsteri, assembly GCA_016271365.2. Classification (NCBI taxonomy): domain Eukaryota; kingdom Metazoa; phylum Chordata; order Ceratodontiformes; family Ceratodontidae; genus Neoceratodus; species Neoceratodus forsteri. The sequence goes on from CM057449.1 coordinate 1,203,248,668, forward strand.
GAGAAGCCATTGATGAGAGACTTGCCTGGGGATCAGCCCCCTGCTCCACGTTTGAATAGGAACAATGCCTCTAACATAGAAACATAGACTTTGACAGCAGATAAGGACCACTTGACCCACCCAGTCTGCCCATTTCCCTACCTATTGGATAAGCTGCAGATTCTAGTTAACGAACAGCCTACTTCCTGCAACCCCCCACTATAATTGCCTTATGTCTGTCCCATGCATGTTTGAATTCCCCCACTGTTTTAGACAAAACGACCTCCTCAGGAAGGTGGTTCCATGTATTCACCACTCTCTCTGTGAAAAAAATTTCCTCACATTACCCCTAAGCTGTCCCCCTCTATCTTTAAATTTTGCCCCTTGTTCTTACACATCTTTTTTCTGAAAGATGCTACCTCCTGGACTTTGTTGATTCCTTGAGGTACTTGAAAGTTTCTATCATGTCCCCATGTCCCTCCTTTCATCAAGAGTATACATATTAAGCTCTCTCAGTCTCTCTTTATATGGTTTCTGCTGCAGACCCTGCACCATTTTAGTTGCCCTCCTCTGGACTGCTTCCATCCTGTCTATGTCCTTGTGAGATGAGGCCTCCAGAACTGCACACAGTACTCCAGATGGGGTCTCACCAACTGTCTGTATAGAGGGATAACCACTCCTTTTTCTATTTGTGATGCCCCTTCCTATGCATCCCAGTATCCCCCTGGCTCTCCTTACCGACTTTTCACATTGCTTACCCACCTTTAGGTCATCTGATATGTCTACCCTCAGGTCCCTTTCCATTTTTGTTGCTGTTAGTCTCTCCCCTGCAACTGTGTACTCTTCTCCAGGGTTTTTGTTTCCCAGGTGCATTACTTTGCACTTCTTTGCATTGGCTCTAAGTTGCCATATGTCTGACCATTCCTCCAACCTTGCCAAGTCCCCTCTCATCTTTTCTACCCCCTCTTGTGTATCAACTCTGTTACAGATCTTTGTGTCATCTGTAAAGAGGCATATCTTTCCTCCAGACCCTCTGCAATGTCACCTATAAAGATGTTAAAGAGGACTGGACCCAGTACTGAACCCTGCGGTACCCCACTAGTAACCCCTTTACTTCAGAGTGGACTCCATTTACTATTACTCTCTGTGTCCTATTCTCCAGCCAATCTTTTACCCAGGCTGTCATCTGGGACCCACTCCCAGGCTGGCTAACTTGTATATTAATCTTTTGTGTGGACTGTGTCAAATGCCTGCATAAAGTCTAGGTAGGCCATATCCACAGCCCTCCCTGGTCTATTACTTTGGTCACCCAGTAAAAGAAATCAATTAGATTCGTCTGCCATGACCTTCCTGCTGTAAATCCATGCTGCTTTGGGTCCTGTGCCCCGCTGGCCTCTAGGTACTCAACAATTCTTTCTTTTAGAAGTGATTCCATCATTTTCCCTACCACTGAGGTCAAACTTACAGGTCTATAGTTTCCTGCTTCTGCCTTGCTCCCACTTTTGTGAAGGGGAATCACATCTGCCCTCCTCCAGTCCTCAGCTACCACCCCATCCTGCCATGATTTGTTAAAAAGCGTGGTCAGTGGTGTCACTAGGTCGTTCCTTAGTTCTTTTAGGATTCTGGAGTGAATCCCATCAGGCCCCATTGCTTTGTCCACCTTGAGTTTTAGGAGTTCTTTCAGGACTCTTTCTTCTGTGAATGGACTGGTGTCAACCCCCCTACCCAGAGTGCTTCTATTGCCTGGTTTAGGTAACTCCTCCTCATCTTCTTTTGTGAATACTGAGCAAAAGTATTCATTCACTATCTCTGCCTTTCCACTGTCTCCCACTGCCCATCTCCCCTCTCCTTTATTAATCTTCACTATCCCTCCCTTAACCTTTCTATGCTTCCTAATGTACCTATAAAAGGGTTAATCCCCCTTCTTAACTGAGTTGGCTATTTTTTCCTCAGTGTGGGCCTTTGCTATTCTGACTGCCTTCCCCACTTCTTTCTGCTTTAATTGATACAGTTTCCTGTCGTGCTCCTTCTGTGATTCCTTATACTTTTTGAATGCAGCCTTTTTCTCCTTAACCTTCCCTGCCTCCTCTTTTGAGAACCATAGTGGTTTTTTACTCCGTTTTGTTTTCTTTATTTGTTTCAATAAAGGCTTGTTGCCTCTATGATGGCAGTTTTGATTTTTCTCGATTGTTCTTCCACCCCTCCTTTTTGGCCATTTGCTAGTGCATTCTTCAGGTATTCACCCATTTTGCCAAATTCAGCCCTTCTAAAGTCCAGTTCCTTGTTTTTGTATGGCTTATCTCCATGGTTGTGCTCATTGTGAAGCACACTGTGCAGTGGTCACTTGTTCCCAGATGTCTACTGACTTCTAAATTTGTGATCCTCTCTCCATTTGAGAGTACCAGGTCTAGTATTGCTCCCTCCCAAGTGGGTTCCAACACTAGCTGTCTAAGGCCTGCCCCTGCAGGGCCTCTGTGACTCATGTGGGCCCTGCTTCTCCTGGCATTCCAGATCAACCAGCTGCAGTCTCGATTTTGGTCCAGCCTGTTTCCAGTCTTGGGTATCGTGAGTAAATACCAGGGTAGCTCCCTGCAACAACAGCTTAATCTGAGTTCTGTCATCTGATTGTCTTGTTTTGTTTCCTTTATGAAATGAGCCCTCTGGCTCCGGATTGCAAATATTGTGTACTGTGCATGTTGTGTTTTCCATCACAGGGCCCCAACCAGCTGCAACCCTGGGCAACGGTCCTGGCTAGCCCATCTTGTCTCCACCTGGGTACCCAAAGGTGGACTGTGTGGGGGGACTCAAAGCGCATGCATAACTGCTTGACTGATATAACCTTTAATCTAATTAACCTGATTTTGCCCCTCCCTTGTTCAAGTCCCCTGAATAAATCTGATCTAACTTTTTCTGCATGTAATCTGACTGTGGTTCCAGTTTGTGCTCAAAGTACTGTACTGTTGCTATTTGCTGTGCATAACTTTGTTTTACAGGGGGTTCCCAGGGTCAAGCCAGAGGAACCAGCCCTGGTGGTAAGTGCAAACAGTGTGGGTACTTATGTGGTGTGCCAGGGGTGTTGTGAAAGTGATTATTGTACAGTGTTCAGGCCACTAGAGGGGAAAGAGGGGGGGTTACAGTGTCCCGGAGGGCTGTGCCCAGGTTAGCTTGACCACTACCAACCCTGATCTCTGGGTGGAGGCACCCATTTCAGAACTCAGGCCCCTTAACCTACTACTAGCCAAGCAGGCAGGGGTAGTAGCCCTTGGGATAGCACCACCTATGGGTTACATCACTATCCCTCCCCTTGCTTTCCTCTTCTCACTTATGTCCCTGAAGAATGTCTTGTCTACTTTAACTACCTCTGTGGCTATCCTTTCCACTGTCTGTCCTTGGGAACTAGGGCCTGATCTGGAGGGATTGGAGGCTGTTTAAAAGTGATGGCTTACATCCCAATGAAGAGGGCAAGAGGGTGCTGGGTGCTAGATGGGTGCTGCTCATAACTAGTTTAAACTAGCCAGGGGGTAGTCAGTAAGGCAAGGTACACAACTCATGTCGCAATCGGGGGGCATTGCCAGGGTCTCTCCACCAAAAGACAGAAGGGCAACCAGTCCCAAGGAGAAAAGTAAAGAGGGGCAGGATCAGTTGCTGGAGACTTATATGCACCAATATAAGGAGTTTTGGCAACAAAATATAAAAGAGTTCAAAAGAGGCCCCTCCCTCCCCTGATGAAGCCTCATTTTGGAGACGAAATGTAGGGGTATTGGTCCAGCGGACATGCTGCTGGTGGCCTTTATACTTAAATAAATGTTTAAATATCCAGTATTGGTATGTGCAGAGCTTTTTTTGTTTTTCTTGGACTTGGCAATAAAATGCAAGAACTACAGATGCTGGTCGTGGGCTATGAGAAAGATTGGGGGAACGCACATCAGCTACTCCAAAGGTGCTTCAGTCCCAACAGTATGCAACATGAAAAAGAAAAAAAATTGGGCACACACCAAAGCTGAATTTAAATCAGATTGCCATTTTATTAGGGCTGTAGATGGACGGAGCCCTGCAGACCTTTTGCTTTCAGAAAAGGGCTGTATGAAGAACAACATGATACATTGCCCCATAGTCACCTCCGAGGTGAAGCACTCTGCTTGCACTGCACTGCACTATTTGTTTGGCTGCTGACTGCTGTTTTGATACTTTTTGACTGGTATTTCATTATTAAGAGTTATTCCCCCCACCCGACGCTCCCTCACAGCATCCCCCGAAACCTAAGAGTGACACTGGGGGTGCCTGGTTCCCCAGTGTCACAATCAGTACACCCCCAATGTCTTTTGTGACCCCTGCCTCCCACTACTGCGCATGCGTGGTTCTTTCTTTTGTGTGTGTGTGTTTTTTTTTTTCAGTTTAAATAATCATGGCTCCTTACTCCGGTCTTCCCTCTCTATAACCCCCAACCTTCGCCCGCTCACTTGCCTGCCCACTTCCCTTTAGCCGTGGTGTGGCTTTACTAAACAGCAGCTCCTTTCACAACCACCACCCTTGCACTGCCACTGGACTCCATGCCACCCCGCCCTGCTGCTCTTCATATGAACTTTCCTTTTAGGCTTTTCAAGGGCATACTGGAAATTATTATTATTTTTTCAAACTCCTTACTCCGCTCTCTCTCTCTCTCTCTCTCTACAACCCTGCTCACTCGCTCGCTCACTTTTCTTTATCCACAGTGCGGATTTACTCCAGCTGCTCCTTTCACAACCACCACAACCCAGGCTCTTCATATGCAATAGAGCGGCTTTACTACATTACAGCACCTACCGCCCGGTGCACTCTCCCTCCCCGCCTTGTACTGCTGCCGAAGCCCCTGCCCACTTGCTCACTCTTAATATGAACTTTTCTTTTAGGCTTTTCAAGGGCAGACTGGATACTATTATTATTATTTTTTTTTAGCTGCTTGTAATTTTATTATATTTGGTTTTTGGTCAGTCTCTATATGTAATGGTGGTTAAGCAAGTGGCGCAGAGATACAGTCAGAACTAAATGATACTCCAAGTGACTGAGTCTACTGTCTGACATCTGTCTAATTGCAGCTCAGAGTCACCGCTCAAAGATGCCCAGTCAGTCAGTTGGACAGACCAGTCTGGCAGTGGGTCACGTGGATTCGGAGGAAGCCTGCGGCCCAGGAAGAGAGTCGGTCAGGTCCGGAGCACTGGAGAAAAGTTCAAGACAGTCACAGCAGGAGTGGGAAACTGATTGAAGAAGAAGAGAACGGTCAGTCTGGACCACTGGAGAGGAAGGATCAAGCAAGCAGCAAACCCAAGCCAGCCATAAAGCCAAAGGACTGGAGGAATAAGGAAAAAAAGGAAAAAAAAAGGTTAGTCAGAAGTCGAGGGTTGAGGGTCGGGGCCAGGGAAGGAAACTATTGGAATGAAGAAAAAAAAAAAAGCAGCAGGCAGCAGCTGGCTGGGGTCTTCGTGTATGCTGCCCAAGAGGGGAATTTATTATACTTAATTTTTTTTGGGTGCAGCCACAAGTTGTAGTGTAGCAAGTACTCGTTCCATCTGCGGCCCATGTCAATTGGTTGTTGGTTACAACTTAAAGATCCCATAGCGTTATTCACAAAGAGTGTGGTACTGTATAATAACTGCTACATGTATTGGGTCAAAAGACTGTCCCCCAAAGAAAACACTCCAGGCTCTAATGTGGTTGTCAGTGACTAGGGTGGATGCTGTTTAGTGCACTGCTTAACTGTTTTGCATGCAGTCACTGCATTACCAGCACCTATCCGCTTATAACACACTTTGAGATACTTCACATATGAAAGGCGCCCCATGCAAAATCTAAAATCTAATTTTAAACACCTACATAAAGTAGGAAACCGGGGGCTAACTATTGCTTATGATGAATTGAAACCATCAAATGTTATTGTGGTAAGTGAATAACAACTTTTCCATTCTATAATGCATACATTCACCAAATTGGAATATGCTGAGTGCTGCCAGACATGAGCCATTTGGTAAATGCCAGGCTTTAAGGTATCACAGGTTCATTCAGTAGCTTTAAAAAGTTCTATAATTAAATTCCCTGAGCTGGGTTTTCTTAAGAAATTTTCCACAGTATGGTCAGACTTGATGAACCTTCTTCAGTCTCCGTCCTTCTGCTGTCTGATTCTATGTTTCTGTACTCTTCACACCTGGGGGTGATTTATTCTCAGTGTACTGCATACCTAAAATCTATCACAGTGGAGAACAATGGCTCACTCAAAAGTATTGGGCATATAGCTAGTGTCCTCATGAAGTGGTCAGAGCTGTTTTTCTAGATCACGAAACATTGTCTAATTTGTATGTGATATGCCAGAGTAAGGGCAATGGAATAAATTAAAAACATTTCTAAACAATTACACCAGTGAGTGGGTCATTGTCCTCCACTGTGCTAGATTTTGAATGTTTTTTGGTTTGTGGAGCAGATCCTTCTTGATTTTGTTTTATGTTACAGGTGGGCCACACTGCCTCAGGTGTCTTTTGGTTCTCTATGAATATGACAATCCATGGTACCCCACCCCGGCCAGCAGCGGGCCCAGAAGCTGGGCCACCAGTGGTCCGAGACAGCCATCAGTGTGGTGCCAGTGGCAACTGGCTACTGTAGATTTGGGAGTCTTGGGCCAGGCCAGCACAATGTTGCTGGCTGCTGAAGGTTTGGGCCAGGCTACTGGCAGGCTGGTGAAGGTTTTGGCCAGGCAGACTGCATTGAGAGTGCTTAGTGCTTTGCTTTCCTCAATCCTCTCATCAGATTTGGGACAACAGACAGTTGCATTATTGCTTAGGCTGCAGGCTTGGTTTCTGGTTGTTTAGCGATTGGGGCAGGCTGCACTGTGAATGGACTGCTTGTGTACACCTTCCCTGGAAACTCTTACATGCCTAGTCTGACCCTAATACTCCTTATAATACACTTAAGGGCAACACCAAAGCCAACTGATAGGAACACTCACAAGACAACATACAAGCAAGCAACCAAATAAACAAGTGTCAGGTACAAATACAGTGCTTTTACTTTATTCGCTGATGTGCAGATTCCTCAGTTTGGGTGTGTAAAGTTATCCCTGTGGTAAACTCCATATAAATGCAGAACAGGTACACAGCTAGTCCATATAGTCCACCAAAAGTGCAAAACTGCACCAACAGCATAATTTACAGCTTGATAGCCTCAGAGTCCTGATTCAAAGTTCTGCTTTCATGACGAGGAATCAGTGAATTTGAAATGGCAGGGCAGACAGGCAGTTATTCCTGAATTTCTCTTTGTGCAGTGTGTTTGTCAGTTTGGGATATTCACAGTATTTCATGAAAGCAGAACTTTGAATCAGGACTCTGAGACTATTAAGCCATGACCTGTGCTTTTGGCGCCCCTGTACCTGTTCTGCATTTATACGGAATTTACTATGGGGATCACATTACACTTCTCTACGCTGCAGTCTGTTGACCACCTGTGTAAAGAAATCTGTGCATCAGCAAACAAAGTAAACACTGCATTTGTACATGATACTTGTTTGTATGTTGCCTCACGAGTGCTCCTATCAGTTGACTTTGGTGCTGTGGTTTTTGGGTGGTAGAGTACTCTTTGTAGGAGCACCAGTCCTGCACTGCTTGAATTGTGGTTTCTTTGTACCAGGGTTATAATAAACTTTAAGGGTAATGTGGCTAATCACCACCATCTTTTGAATGGCATACTCTGGAGTTGCTATCTTGGTAAAAGCCGTCCAGCAAGCAGAAAAATCTGTCCTGTTTGCATACTCTGGAGTTACTATCTCGGTAAAAGCCGGCTGGCAAACAAAGAGCTCTGTCCCCTGTTCCCTGCTACTGTGTTACAATTTTCCACTCTCGCTGCTGCCTCCTTACTCTGCTCTTCTCTCTCTCTCTACCTCCCCCCCACTTTTCTTTAGCCATGGTGTGGCTTTTCTAAACAGCAGCTCCAGCTGATGTCTGCCTCCCCACTGCTCCTTTCACAACCACCCCCACCCCCAGGCTTTTCATGTGGCTCAAGTGGCTTTACTAAATAATGGCTCCTGCCACCCGGTGCACTCTTCCTCCCCGCCTTGCACTGCCACTGGAGTGGCTGCACTGAATAGCAGCTACTTGCTGCTTCTTTTCCCCAGCTGCCTTCTGAAAGCCCCGTAAGGCATAAACAGTACCACCACAGCTGCGATTTGGGAAGATGGGAGGAGGTACTTCATCCCATGCCTCCTCCACCTCCCGCTCACTTCTTTTTCCTTCTCTTCTCCCATCCATGTGGAGTAGGCTGCAGCCTAAGCTCCATACAGGCTGGAAGTTTTCAGTGCCTGCAGGTACTTTCTCTATCAACACAGTAGTACTAGCAACAGACTGCAACTGCAGCCCCAATGTACCCTCTTGCTGCTGAAAACAATAAGTCATCTAACAATGCCCACACAATATGCAAGGGCTCAGGTAGCCCCCACTACACCCCCAGGGAGGGTATTACTGTATTTAAAAGAACGCTACCCCTATCACTTACGGAGTTAGCCCACTAGACCACAAGGGCATAATTTTACACAGTGCCCCACCCCAGGCATTTCCTAGCCCACACAAATACCAATACCTCTCCTTATTAAGACAAAAAGGGCTACTAGCCCCCCACTAGCCATCACTAGCCACCTGGGCTACTAAATAAATTACTGGCCACTTGGCCACTGTTATGGACAAAGGGTTTTTTAGCTGAGCCCCTTCCCCAAACCACACTCCCTTTACTCTTCTTTTGCTCATTTTACATCTTTTTCCTTCTTAACTAACCTATTTTTCCATTTATCTCTACAGATCTGACAGGACATGGACTCCGACCCCATCAGATAAGTATAATTTTATTTCTCTCCTGTCCTTTTCACCCTCTTTAACCCTCCTAAGACCTGCAGATTATTTGTGACCCCCTTGCCTCTTCCTTTACAGGTGCAGTGGATGACATCTCCCCAGGACTTACTTTTAGTTTTGATGAGGAATCAGGTATACCTCACCCTAAAATGTGACCCAAGACAGAACTCACTTTTATTAAGGCTACATCCCCTTAGAAAATATGGGTTAAAGGGGAAGATGGTAAATACAGCATTCTTTGCACTTTATCTTTTACAATGTGGTGATATTAATCCCAATTCAGGCCCAATGAATAATCATAAACTTAGGAAAGGCATGCGCTTCACTCATTCCAACATTAGGAGTTTAGTCCCTAAAATAGACCTAATTAGAGACTTTGCAATTGAACATCATCCTGATTTTATGATATACACAGAAAATTGATTAAGTGACAAGGTGGGTGACTTTGATATCATGGTTAGTGGGTATAATATTTATAGGGCAGCTAGGAATAAAAGGGAAGGGGGCCTGATATATGCTGTTGATAAATATTTCCCAAAACAACTCCACCTTGACGTCAGCCCAGATAGTTGTGAGCATTTAGCACTGTAAATTAAATTTTTGCTGGGGAAACCTATATTGTTCATTGATGCCTACCATCCCCCTAAGAAGGGAAAGAGCAAGATGCAACAATTCATAGATATATTATCTCCTTTTGTTTATACCCATGACATTTTACTCATGGGGGATTTTTTTTTCCATAGAGATGTTTTTCCTCCTGCAACCTGGCAGCATATCTCAGCCCTTCTGCCAGTCTCCGGCCACTATGCTACCCCAAAGCTCTGGGCCCTGTGTCCCCCATGGATTACCCCCGTGGCGGGGCAGAAGAAGGAAGGGCCGTCCTCCCTCCCGAGTGATATCTGGAGTGGGCCCGAGAGCATCATGAATCCGCAGTGATGGAGTACTGCAGGGGCTTCATCAAGCTGGCAGTTGCTTTTTCCCTTTTTCTGGTGTCCCTGCCCCTGCGGCTTGGAAAGCGCACACGTGGAGGCACGCGTGCGTCCTGATGCCACATTCTTGCATCTCCCATCATCCAGTGCTGCTCCTATCCTCCACCAGGAGGCAGCCAAGGAGTGGGATGATGGACCACCTGCCCCCAGGAGAGGGGAGCTGTCATGGGACACTCAATCCTCTCCCTCCCCTGCTGACTCCCAGCAGCCTGAGCTCATTCCTGAACCCAGGTCGCTGGCATGGCATGAGGTATGACGTCCAGTGCCTCAACCCTCAGCACCACCGAGCAGGGTACTCATGGGGGATTTTAATGATAACTGGTTACAAACAGCTGATTCTGGTGTAATGAAAAGCATGGCACTAACTTTGGGCTTGGAACAACCGATAAAAGACCCTACATATGTTAATATTAAAAATCCTTTGGACTCCACATTGTTAGATTTGATCCTGACAAATATTCCTCGCCATTACCATAATATTATATACTGTGTTAGAGGTAAAAATCATACCCACAATCAGCCCAGGTTTATTTCATATCGAGCTACCAGAAACTTTGACTACTTATCTTTACTAGAGATTTAGATAGAATTAACTTGGATAGAATTACTTTGATTCCTGATATAGATTTGGCATGGCATTATTTCCTTACTGAGTTGCTGCAGGTTATTGATTTTCATATGGCAATTACAATTAGGAAAATAAAACAAACTTCTGCTCCATGGTATTCATCAGCCTTGAGGAAGCTGAAAAGGCAAAAAATACAAAAAACAGGCTTTGGAAAGGGTGCATAATTCTAACCAGAGGAGAGATTGGGAATACTATAGAAGCCTCATGTAGCAGTCGTAAGAGAAACAAAAAGAATATATTACAATACGAAGTTTGAGGCTTCTGCTGGGGATACCAAAATGCTTTGGAAAATAATAAAAGAAATAAATGGCCATCAAAAACAAAAGTGATTTATACATAATATAGAAATTCCAGGGCATGTGGGAGAGAAGTCTTTAGCTGATGTATTCAATAATTATTTTGTGAATTCAGGGAATTCTTTTGGTAACCCTGGTCCCAGTAACATTCTAAAGCAATTCTAGTTTGATAAAGACTCACCTCACATGTTCTCATTTAAAAAGTTAGAGGAACGTGAGGTTGTTGAGGCCTTGTTGAGATTGAAAACTGGCAAAAGCTGAGGTCCAGGTTGTTGAACTCCTTTTTTACTAAAACTCTCTGCCTTACAGATAGCAGCCCTTCTTACGTATCTGTTTAACTGGTCTATTGCTGAGGGAATGATACCAGATGATTAGAAACTGGCCAGGGTTGTTCCTATTTTTGAAGGGGACAGCCCTGGCCAGTTGACCAATTACCACCCTATCTCCCTGTTGTCACAGGTATCTAAATTGTTGGAGAGACTCCTGGCGAGGCAACTGACTGATTTTTTTGCATCAGAATGATTAGTATGACAAACATCAGTCAGGTTTTTGCAAATCATATGGTACGATGGTCTCTGTAGCGAGGGTCTTGGACAATGTCAACAAAGCAATGAACAAAGGCAATTTAACTGCTGCCATCTTAGTTGACCTCTTCAAGGCCTTCAACATGGTGGACCACCAAATTCTTCTCAAAAGTCTGATGGACATTGGGTTGTCAGTTAATGCATTAAAGTGGTTTGCCTCCTGTTTAGAAGGGAGGATGCAGATTACTAATGTAAACAAGATGACTTCTGTTCCATTGCCTATTGTCCGGGGTGTCCCCCAGGGCTCAGTGCTTGGCTCCTTATTGTTCTTAATTTATTTGAGAGGCCTTGGACACCATGTGAAAAGTTCAGCTTACCATCTTTATGCCGATGACACCATAGTCTATACTTTAGCTCCAATCCTGGAAGAGATTCAGGCTAAATTGCAGTTAAGTTTTAATGGTTTATCTGATTATTTCACTAAGTTAAAACTTAAAATGAATATTAGTAAAATGAAATGCATGTTCTTTGGCTCTGCTAAGAAACTTTAAGATTGTGCTGGTTTATCAATATTTGATATTGATGGGACCAAGCTAGAACAAGTAACAACTTACAAATATCTGGGCTACTGGGTGGACTCCTTGGCTATAGGCAATTCACATGTGGACAAACTTATTTGATCAATTAGAAAAAGGGTGGGTTTACTGCAGTATATTGGAATAAATATTGCCTGGGTGGGTGTATGATTAAAAAAATAGTTGAATCACAAGTTTTTCCATTATTTGATTACGGTGATGTATTATATGATTATTCAAATATAGAAAAACTATACAAATTAGATATATTGTATAGTCCATTGGCTAGACTAATATTGCAATGCCCCAGGGACACTCATCAGTGTCTCATGTATAAAAAACTTGGCAGGCTTTCTTTATCTGAAAGAAGGTAACTTCATAAATTTGTTCTGGCTTATAAAAGTGTCACGGGTAAAATACCTGGTTACTTGGCTGAAAAACCTGAAGTCAGAGATGCAAATGTTTCCCTTACGAAAGCTGTGTATTGTGAATTAATTGTTCCAAAGACAACTAAGCTATCTGAATACTTATTTAGCTAGTTGATCCCCTTGTACTGGAAAAAACTAATCTCAAAGTTCAGCTTGATTAATATTAGAATTCCCTCTCAAAATGCTGTCGAGCAATGGGTTTTAGAGACAACGATAACTCAAACTAAGGCCTGTTGTGGCTGATATAAAATCAGTTTTGTGCGTGAATTTTTGTATTTGTAATGTATATTTATGTTATGTGTATAAGTTATGCTTCCATTATGTCAAGTAATAGTTTGATAACTGTATGTAAATGCTATGGGTCACCATTTTAAACGAGTTTGCTCAATAGTCTAACCCATGTAATAAAATGGAATGAAGAAGGACTACCCCGTGCCACCCTGTACTCAGGTAAGTCCCTCTCTTCTAGCTATATTTTGCTGGGTTGACTGTAACGGGGCGGATGTGCCAGTTACAAACTTTCCTTTAGTAAAATTACTTTTTTGAAGTATTGATTTATTTAATTAAAATACTGCTGCCATGGTGTCTTAAAAGCTCCTAAAAGCTCTGCAGAGTCATGTTGGCACTGACAAGAGCTTTTTTTTTTAAAGGTCACCACAGGTACGAGGCACATTTAACTTTATTCAGCAACACTTTTCATGTCTGCTTCCCTATTATTTTATGAAGCAACTGTGTGTAATGTGTTGCTGAATAGAGAACCTTTAATCTAAGGTTCCAATATTTTTAGTTTTTGAAGCTGTGCTTCTTTTTGTGTAAGCAGCATTATATCTACTCCAGTTTATTAAAAACAATGAAAAGAAAACCAAGAGGATGCCAGGATAAATAAATTCTCACGTATGTAAGTCTATCAAAGTAAGTTTTAGCTTCCGATCTAACAGAATGCATGAGAACAAGTGCTGTTGCTCATGAAAGTTAGGAGGGAAATACATGAGCCTCTGATGCCTTCTTTTTTTGTTCTGCTCAAAATTTCATTGGAATAGTATTTTCTCTTCACTGCACCATGGTCACATTATAAGTTAAGGTTGAGAGACAGTGGCACAGAGAAGAGCACAGAGCAAATGTTATTAGTGTTTAAAATTAGCCAGTTGTTACTTTTTATTTCTGAAATGTTTTGCTGTTACTAATTAGAAGAGTTTGTAGCTGATAATATTAGGTATCAACACAAAATGGTACTCTTCCCCAGGAGATTATTTATTTATTTATTTATTTATATTCTGATATAAGCCGTAGCTAAATTCTTTTGGAGAGCAGGGAGAGAAAGGGTTGATATAAATAGGAATGCGCACCCCCTTCCGACCTCACTGATAGTTTTATAGCTTACATTGGAGATTGCCATTAATTAGCACAATGGCAGTGTAAGGTCTGAAATAAGACTGCCTTCCTCTCCATAGGGTTCTACATAAAATGTTCAAAGGCTAGCAGATATATGATGGTGTAAGGTCCGAAATAAAATTGCTTTGTAAGGTCCGTAATAACATTGCTTTCTGCTCTATCTCCATAGAGTTCCACATAAAAATGTTGAATGGATAGCAGATATAGTATGTCACCTACCAGCAAAGTGATGGGCAGGCATGATTATATAAAAGTCCAGACACTGACACTTGAACACTTCCAACAGCAAAAAGAAAAAAAAAAGTTAGGGAAGAAATTGATGACTTTCTGTGGATCAGGCTGTGGCACACCTCAGCAGGCAATTGTATCCACTGTGTCGATGTTGTCAGAGCAGATCCCCTTTTCTATCATGACTCGGGTTGTTGTGTGGTCAAGTTTGTTTGTAGGAAAGTAAATTAAAAGAAATTTTCACTAGCATGGGGATGAAAGATAGCGATGGCTTCAATAGCTCTTTGCTGTTGCCTGAGGAGCTGACTCTGGACCAGCCTTCGTGGATGACCACCTCTTTGGCCATTATTCTCATTTTAACCATTGTGGTTGCCATCCTGGGGAATTTTCTGGACATTTTCTTGGTACACAGCAGCAGGAAACTGAGGAATGCAGGTAAATGGCTTTATAATCATATATTAATAAAAATTGAGTTCATGGACTGGAATTATGTACAGACATGTCTGTGTGTGTGTTAGGAGAGCTTGGATTTTTAGGTAAAGAACATATATTCTAAATAAGAATGGACTGGACGAACATATATTCTAAAAAAAAATCTGATTACTCTTTATTTTGTTTCACCATAAAATGCTTACAAGCTCGTAACTTTGGTAATTTTCAATATTCTTACCCCAGATTTACAACATAGCCATATATTTACAGCACCTCATGAATGTGATAGCAGTCACTTTTCTAATCCTGGTCAAAATGTTTTTTGTTACATCCTGAAAAGCGATTTTGCTATCCCTGGGCGAAATCACCTTTTGGGCAGAACTTAAAAATTTTCTCTGCCATTGTTCGTGAGGTGGAGTCATAAGAAGGCTATTTTCTAAAGTTGGTGTAAAAATATTTAGAAACAAAAGATTATGAGGCTATGTTGAATTTTTCAAATGCAGGCTTGTAAGTTTGGTAATATTCAATATTTTTATCCCAAATTTTCAACATAGCCATTCTTTTACAGCACCTCATAAATGTGACAGCTGCCATATTTCAACTCCTGTCCAAAATGTGTTTTTTTTGGCCCCAAAAGTTGATTTTGTGGTCCCTGTGTGAAATCACCTGTCAGGCAGGAGTTAAACATTTCCTCTGCCCTTTTTCATGAAGCAGTGTCATAACAAGGCTATATTGAAAATGTGGTGTACAAATATTACAAAACAACAAATTTATGAGCCTACATTACAAATTTGCTAAAGCAGGCCTGTAAATGTTTCTAATTTGCAGTATTTTTACCCCAGATTCATCAGCTGCAGCCCTATTGGCTCTGGTCAGAGTTTGTTTATTTCAGGCACCACATATCAAACACCAATGCTAACACCCCTATGTTGCTATTCAACCTCACGGGTCTTCATCAGGGGGGTAGTGGGCTATCACTGCAACATGGGCAACTCCAAACCATGACAGGGACATGGCCACACTGGGATGCTCTCTGTTCAGGAAGAACAGAAAAAAGTGCAAGGGAGTGGTGCTGACACTATACAGTAAGGAAGGAAAAGAGACAGTGAAAATGGACAGCTTGGGGGACTTGGAAAAGCTGGAAACACTGTGGGTACTAACATTAACAGGGAATGAGAAACAAATTAGGATTGGGGTGGTATGCATACCACCAGGCTAGGACCAGGGGACAGATAAGGAGCTAGGAGAGATGCTGATAAGAGTGGCAAAATTAGGGGAAGTTGTACGGGACTTCAGCATGTCAGATGTGGACTGGAATTTGGCCCAGGCAGACTTTATTTGACATTTTCTAAATGGGAATGTCTCAGGCTAAAACAGATACGTCAAATATTTGACAGGGGCACTATTAAATCATTTACCCAGCATATACTTGGTCAAAATGGGGATCACTCCCCCTCTGATATGATCTTACATGCTGTCACTTGTACTAACAGCTTCACCATGGCTAAAGCTTTAACAGCTTTTTCTGGGACCTCTTCACTGACTCGACAACATCTCCATGTAATAGTGCCTCCACTCTACAATCCTCCCTGCACACAGCCCATCCCCCTTTTTATTTTAAAAGGGTTGGTATATCTGAGGTTTACAAACTCCTCAAGCAGGTTCCTGTCTCAAAACCGGCAGGCTCTGATGGTACTGAACCTAAATTACTCAACGTTGCAGCTGATGAGTTAGCCCCTCTGGTTACCAGACTAATTAATTTGTCCCTGTCATCTGGTGTGGTAGCCGACCTGTGGAAAACCACACATGAGCATGTGGATCCCAGCTGGCATGATGACAGGGGGAGTGGCAGATATGATTGGAGGAGTCAAGAACTCACCTGAAGAAGGCAAAAGTGGTGACTGGGGCCAAAAATCTCTATAAAAAAAAAAAATTAAGAAATTAGGAAAGGACAACATACAGTGGGTCTTTTTGTTCATTTAATTGCACCGGGCAGCACAGTACCATGATCTGCCATGGTGGCCATGGTGTGGCAAAGCAACATTCCACTGGCCTAGATTGAACTACTGTATTTTTTGCAGCAGCCAAACCTTCACACAAAAGTTATTTTTATTTGTTTATTTATTTTTTGAAATTTGGTGACCGGGAAAGGCACATTGAGCTAAGGTTCATTTCCAGGTGCGACCTGGGGAAAGGGGAGTAGACAGTATTACAGCAATTAAACTAGTCAGGAGGAGATACAATGTACAGTTTTAAAAATATACATATATACAAAAGATATACAAGGAAGCGCTCTATACTAGTAGAATAAAATACAGGGTGGAGGTGTTGTAATGAGCAAGGTAGCACAAGGTATTGCTGCATATGACAATTAACAAGTTAATGTTACAGCAAGTAACAAAGATACACCATGGGCTTGAGCTGAGAGAAGCTGATCTGAATCCATAACAGGAGGAGAGATGGCAAGAGAGGGGAACTGGGTGATAGAAGGAATAGGATGTGTGAAGAGGAAGGGATGGGACAGGAAGGAGGTACTTGAGGGGAAGGGGGAGATGGAGAAGGTGGAGAAAACTGCACCAGGAGAGGAACTAGATACGAGGCAGGCATGTACAGGAGGAGGGAAGGGAGAGGGAGAGGGAGATGGTAAGTTTAAAAGAGTGGAGCAAAGGAGATCGATGAAGTAAGGGGGGGAGAGTTCCAGATATGAGCAAGGGGGTAAGAGAAAGCAGCCTTCCCAGAGTTAGACTGTGGGTGAAGAAGGTCAAAGGTGCGAGTCTCTGGAATGGAAAGAGCTGGAAGAGTGGGAGGAAGGGTAAAGGAGAGTGGAGAGGTAAGGGGTGAGGAACCTGAACCAGTATTTGGAAATGAGTGAAGGTGATGGTGGGAGGAGAGGCAGGGGAAAGAGGGGAGAAGAGAAGAGAAGAGAAGTAAAGGGTGCAGTAGTGAGTTAAGAGAGGGCATTGCTGGCAAAGCAGCAGAAGGCATTGAAAAGAGAATCCAGCCTGGAGAGGGAGGAGGAGGAGGAGGGACAGACCCATAGACAACATCAGCATAGTCAAAAAATAGGCAAGATGGTTTTAGTGAACAGTTAGCGGAGGACTGGAAGAGAGAGGGCATCTTTGTTTCTATACATGGCATCAAGCCTAGGGTGCAGCCTAGAGTGAATGTAGTTGATGTAGGAGTAGTCAAGTCGGCTGTACAGCCAGACCGCCAAGGTACTTATAGGCAGAGACTGTTTCCAGGGTGGTGCCATCCAGGGTGGAAAAGGAGGGGAGTGGTAAAAGACTGAAGAGTTTCTGAGAGGTTCGGAAGTTCATGGATGCTGCTTTTTTCATGCTGACTTTTAGTTAGTTGGCTTGGAGCCAGTGCAGCACACGAGTAAAGTCACTTTGCAGTTGAGTGGTCGCCAGGGGGGCAGAGGGGCCTGAAGCATAGAGAATGGTGTCGTTGGAACAAAGGTGAATTTTGGAAGAGGAACAGACAAAGAGGAGGTTGTTAAGAAAGACAGAGAAGAGAATGAGGCCAAGGATAGATCCTTGGGAACTCCAGCCAGGATACGGGGGGAGGGGAGAGTGTTGCCTGCTAGGGCACATTGGGTGTAACAAAACAGGTAGGATCTTAACCAGTTGACTGAGGAAGGTGAAAGGCCAGCAGACCTAGCTTGGATAGTAGGAGAGAATGAGAAACTGAGTTGAAGGCCTTTGCTAGATTTATAAATATGGCTGAAGTAAGGTGTTCTTTGTCCATTCCAATAAGGATGGCTTCAGTGACACGGAGAAGGGAGGATACTGTTGAATGTTTTTTATGGAAGCTGGACTGGTAGGGCAAGAGGAAGTTGGTGGAGGAGAGGAGGCTGGTAAGTCTGGTGAGGACTAGGGACTCTTGGAACTTGGCTAGCACAGGAAGCAGGGAGATGGGGCAGTAGTTTCCAGGTGAGGAGAGATCTCCTCCTTTATGAAGGGGAATAACTTTGGTGGATTTCCAGGCCTGGGGGACCATGCAGAAGGTAAACAAGAGGTTGAGCAGATGGGATAGGGGATGGGCTATGACAGGAGGAGAGATGTGAAGGAGGAGTGAGTCAAGACCATCAGGACTAGTTTTGCATGGGTTTAGAGAAAGAAGGGCACAAAGGACATCTTGGGCAGAGATGGGGGAGAACTGGAAGCCAGTTGAAGAGGGGGGGAGTAGGAGGGTAGTTTGTGGGGTTGGCAGAGAGGGCTCAGGTGGTGAAGAAGGTGTTCAGAGAGGAGGCAAGGGTAGGCATGTCCATGACTAGCTTGTCATCAATGAGGAGGAAGGGGGGTGTGGATTTCAGTTTCAGTTTATAGGCAGGTAAATGCTCCTTTGAGCAGACTCATTTACAAGGAGGTTCTAAGTAGATAAGTCATATACATAAGTAAATGTAAAGAAGGCATATACTGTACATAGCAAATATATGTAACCCCCCTACAAATGGGGGTTCCCGTAAAGTCTTCCGTGGGCTTGCCTAAATGCTCACTGCCAGGCTGGTGTCTTGCATTCTAGCAGTTTAGACGTTATTGTCAGAGAGTGCCTGTATAAGCCTCTGTGCTCTGTCTCTTTAAGAGCTGCCTATTTGTGGTGTAAAACTAATCTGGATATTGGCCGAGTGTTTCCATGGTCGAGTCCTGCCCGGGCTGCCAGATAATCGCTCCGTTTCTGCCATCGCTACTTGCGCAGAGGGTGCTCTGTTAGAAGATGTACTTATTTGCTGATTATCTGTTAGAATGGTAAAGATATTGAAGTTTGTCTAACCTGCCTGCTTTGCAGCATGGACAGTTTCGTTTATCACCACCATCTTGGTCCTGGACTGCTGAAATGGGCCAATCAGTACCTTTTGGGACTCTAAAATCAAGCTTGTCCCCAGGGGTCTTGTGGGAGCAAAATTCTGAAGGAATTGTAGTTTTGGTGCCCAAATGGATCTGGAGGGGGAGACCTTGTTGTGACTGACAGACAGATCAACCAACCAAACTGTTTGGATCTTGGGGAAAGTCCCAGGCTGCTTGCAGCTAGAGTCAGTCTGAGTTGGGAAGTGAAAGAGGTAACAGCTCGAGATAGTCGAGCAGCAATCCTGCATAGATTCGCGTGGGAGAACTGTGAAAGGGCCGAGTTTTGGCCTGCCTGTCTGCCTGCTGTCCCTGAGAGGGAGATTAGAATATATTCAAACTGAATCTGAATTGGGAAGAGTGAGATAAGCCACTGAACGGTGACCGGGCTGTCAACCTGAAGAAGACCGAAGATTTGCTGAACGTGATCGGCCTGTCAGGACTTCCAGCCACTTCTGAACTCCCGGATTGTGCAGAGACCCTGTGATTGTGACCGGAGAGCCATTTGCCTGGTACAGTGGAATTTCCTTACATGTAAATGTGCTGTGTGCTGATAGTGGGTCGTGATTTGGTTCCCCACTGTGTGTCTGAACTGTGTTCTGCTTGCTGGAGGCTGCATCCCGCTCCACGGACTAAATCCATATTTATCTCTGTTTGGCCCGGGGCTTGTCACACTGGCCCAGCCAGAATACCCGCTACACAGAGAAAGTCATCAATGAGAGACCTGCCTGGGGATCAGCCCCCTGCTCAATGCCTTGAGCAGGAAAGATGCCTCAGTGATTTGTGTGGGCCCTGCTTCTCCTGGCACTCCAGCTCAACAGCCTGCAGTCTCAATTTCGTCCTGCCTGTGTCCTGTAATCGGTATCATGAGTAAACATCAGGGTAGCTCCCTGCAATAGCTAAATCTAAAGTGTTGTCATCTGATTGCCTTGTTGTCTATTCTTTCGCGAACTGAGCCCTCCGGCTCCGGATTACAAATAGTGTGTGTTGTGCATGTTGCTTTCTTCCATCACAGGGCCCTAACCATCTGCGATGCTGGCCTACCCTGAGCAATGTTTTTCTAACTGGGTACCCAGAGTGTGTGACTGAGTGGGGACTCTGAAGTGCATGCATAACTGTCTGATTGATTTAGCCTTTAAGCTAATCGACCTGATTACACCCCTTCCTTGTTCAAGTCCCCTGAATAAATCAGATCTAACTCTTTTTGCATCTAACCTGACTGTGGTTCCAGTTTGTACTCAAAGCACTGTGCTGTTGTTGATTACTGTGCCTGACCTTGTTTTATAGGGGGCTTCCAGGGTCGAACTGGTGGAACCAGCCCTGGTGGTAAGTGCAAGCAGTGTGGATACTTGCATGGTAAATAAGGGACATTGCAAAAGTGATTATTGTATATTGTTTCAGCCACTAGAAGGGTTACAGTGTCCCGGAGGGCTGTGCCCAGGTTAGCGTGACCACTAACAAACCTGACCTCCAGGTGGAGGCACCAGTTTCAGTACCCAGGCCCCTTAACCTGCTACTAGCCAAGCAAGCAGGGGTAGTAGCCCTTGGGATAGTGCCACTTAGGGGTTACATATAGGTAACATTATATAGAATATATGAAGAAACACTCAGCATTTGTGTACATCTATATACAGTCAACATTGTATACAAGTGAACTTCCATGCTATAGAACTAAGCAGTAATATATAGTTGAACACAAGGCAGTCACAAAACTGGGTTGCAGGATATAGCAAGAGTCAACTGTAAGTAGAGAGGTAGTAGACGGAGCAGGGCAATGAGGTAGAAAGCAGGCAAGAAGGGAGACAGGAAGAAAATAGAATGCGGAGAATGGAGATTGTGAAGGAGGGTGGATGAGGGTTGGAAGGTGAGGGTGATGCAGGGTCAGAAGTGGAAAGAGGTATAAGGTTTAGAGTAACTGGGTCTTAATCAGTAACAAGCACATGTCAGATAAACTGCTGGTAGCTAATTTTTTGAAGCTATTCAGGGTAATTAGATGTTGAAGCTTGAGTTTAGCCTGGGCTTTTTTCCAGGCAGCTGGTAGCGCACGACTTAGGGTGAGCAAGAGCTTGGTACATCTAGCATAATATATGAATTACTGTGTAGGAGATATAAGCAGGCAGACTGCCGAAAGAGATTAGAGATGTATGGGGGGAGTTTACACAGAAGAGCTTTGTACAACCAGGTTAGGGAGTGGATAAGATGTCTGGTCACTAAAGAGGTCCAGGCTAAGGAGGCATACAGATCACAGTGATGTGTATGCCAGTGGGGGTTGAAGAGGAATGAGAGGGTCTGCCAGAATTTGTGAGCTGAGTTTAGGTTTTGCTGAAGGGTGGCCCTGATTGACGGAGGATATTCCATTTGTAGGTCACCGGTTAGCAGTATGTTCACAAATTAAAGAATGAAAGACACTAATGCCTCACCTGAGATCATAGAAGGAGAAATACAAGGCTAGATGGCTACCATTATAGAGCGTCTCTGAGAAAAAGGTAAGTCTATCCTTGAGGGCTTGGCTGTGGAGGCATAATTTTCCATGAGATTTGCTTGTCAGTGTCACCTTACAGTAGCATTATATAGCACCTTGCCTACGCCCTCCTTAGTACTATGTGTGGTCATGGGTTGGGGCCCTTAAGCCAAGACTGCATTAGGAAGGAGGAATATTCTTTGCACAGACTTATCTTGAGTTGTCTTCAGTATATACAGTAGCTGCATATTCAGGTACTCTTTTAGTTATTCTATTTTGTTTACTGCTTCTTTGCTGTATGTCACTGCATCATTAAGGCTTATTTGTCTGAAGCATAACTACAATGAAATCCTTAATAAAGTTTAATTACAAAAACATACCATGAATCTGTAACAATGTTTCATTATAAATGGCCCCACATAACTTATTATATATAAGATGCACAATAAATATGGGCCACACAGTGACCTGACCAGGAATATGCAAAGTTTTTTTTTTTCACATTTCTTTTTCCCTCTGGTCACGGCCTGTGGAGCCTCTCTCAGGCATTCTGCCTGTTCCTGCATGCCTGAGGTCCTCTCAATCAATCAATCAATCAATCAAATCTTTATTTATTCAGGCGAACATCATTGAGCAAGGCTCATTTACAAGATGGACCTGATAAGGTCAAGGTTCAATAGTTGATACACAGCAAATACATCATACGCTTTATAAGACAGTTATACATACAGAGAAAAATAATGTTTATAACACAATGATGTACAGTGAATTCACATGTTAAAACCTCGGTTAAAGGAAGGTTAAGCTAATATCTACAGTATGTACTGTACATACATATCCCAATAAGGGGCCATGACAGACACACAACATAATGAATACTAGGATGGTGAAGGTATTATTGGGTGTCATAAGCTGGGGGTGTCTGACTGGAAGGAATATGCCATATATGATTGGAGCCAGATTTGTAGGATGACTATTCTAGCTCTAGCGTAGCAACTGCATTTTCTCTGTGAAGAAGGCTGTACAATGCTGTTTAAAGGATGCAAATGGAATGATAATGGACAGTTTAGGGATTTTTGTAGATGTTCCATGCTATTGCTAGAGAATAGCTGATTGCTGCCCTCCCTAGTCTGGTGCTGACTTTGGGCAATTTGAGCAGGATGATATTGTTGCTTCTTAGGCATAGGAGCTAGGAGTGGTCTGGTTGAAGCAGTCCAGGATATAGTTTGGGAGTTTTTGATAAAGCTCTGTAAATCCATAGAGCTGCATTTCTGCTCCTCCTGATATGAAGGAAACCCATCCAACGCGTCATAAAGAGAGCAATGGTGGGTATTATATGGCAGATCTGTAATGAACCTATTGCTCTATGATATAAGGTATCCAACTTGTGAAGGTAGGAGATGGGGCAGTGACTATAAAGGAAGTCTGCATAGTCAATAACTGATAGAAAGATGGCCTGGACTAACCTCATCTTTGAGTCTCTGTTAAGGAAGGGTTTTAATCTATAGAGGAGGCCAAGCCTTTGGCTTAAGCTTTTAACAGTTTTCTAGATGATGAGTGAAGTTTGAGTCTGTTGTCAATCCCACACTTAGGTATTTGAAGTTTTCAACATACTCCAGATTTTCTCAAGTATAGTGCATAGCTGGGGAGAGTGATTGAAGAGGATGCTGGTGGAGTTTTGAGTTGTGAACATCATTGCTTTAGTTTTCTTTGCATTTAGCAGAAGCTTTTTCTCGAGTAGCTGATGTTGTAACAAGGAGAATTCTGTTTGTAGGATTTCATGAGCAACTGTAGGCGAAGGGTTGCTGACATACAGAACAGTGTCATCAGCAAAGAGGTGTACTGAGGACTTGGTAAGGGTTGAATCAATGTTATTTATATAAATGGCAAAAAGGATAGGACCCAGATAGAGCTTTTGGGGACTCCTCTGACAGTGGTCTTAATGGGGATAGGTCACCTTCAGCTTTTACCTGCTGTGACCTACTGAGAGGTAGCATCTGAACCACTTAAGGGAGGTGGATCTAGGCCAAGGGAGTGCAGGGATGAGAGTAACAGCTCATGGTCCACAGTATCGAATGCTTTGCTCAGGTCCAGGAATACTGCACAGACATTATTCTTTTATCTAATTCGGTTTTGCCAGTCATTTGTGACCTTGGCTAATGCAGTGATAGTGCTATGTTTGGCCCTGAATCCAGATTGAGCTGGATTTAATAGGTTAGCATTGTCAAGATATTCCCTTAGCTGATTACTCACTAATTTCTCCAGCATCTTGGATAGCACAGGTAGAATGGAAATGGGCCTGTAATTATTAAGATCCATAGGGTCCCTGATTTTAGAAGGGGACACTGGCTCTCTTCCACAGTGTAGGAATAGAGCCAGAGTTTAGGAAAGGTTAAAGAGGTGTGTTAGGGGGACTGCAGGTACATGGCATGCAATCTTTAGAAGAAGGGTCCAGAAAGTCTGCTCCTGCATTTTTTTTGGTATCCAGATGCCATAATAGATCCTCAACTTGTTTCAACAGTATAGGTTTGAAGCTAAAGGAAGAGTCAACTCTTTGATCACCAATGTAGTGGGAGCTTAATTGGTCCCTCAGCAGGTTAGCTGGGGAGGTGTCAAAGGCAAGGCCAGCCATTGTGAAGTGGTTGTTGAATGCGTCCAGGATTTCCATTTTGCCAGTGATAGGGCCATAACTATTGTGTAGTTGAGTTGGAAGGGGGGTTGTTAGTGTCTCAACCCTAAGCCTCCTCTCTCCCCCCCCCTGCAGCCAATACCTCTGGCTTAACCCCTCCAGGGTGGGGCCACCCCTCCTCATTGGGCATTCTTAGAGACAGACCCTGGCTGCAAGTGAGGGCCCAGGTGGAGGAACTGGAAGGCTGGGAGAGATGGATCCAGCGGTGGGCATGGGGGTCAGGTTTCGTCGCTTACCCATGCAGAGCCGGGCTTTTCCTTGTTCTGGTGAGCTCCCCATCCTCTCTCTCCCTTGTGTGGAGCACACCTGACATCATGGTGCACGGCAACCCAGCCGTCAGCCACGCTGCGACATGTGCTGTCCACGTTCTGCAGCACTCCCGATCTCCACCGGGGGCCGCTGGAATGCCAGACAAACCCCAGCCCTCCCCCTGGGAGAGGAGAGCAGCCCAGCGGGCGCTTGATCCTTGCCCTCCCCTGCTGACCTCTGGCGCTCGAGCTTGCTCCCGAACTTGGGTCGCCGGGCATGGTGCAAGGTGTGGCGTCCAGAGCCTCAACCCTCAGCACCACTGGACCAGCTAGGAATATGCAATTTAATCAAAGCACGATGGGCAGGACTGCAACTCATGAGTGGCAAAGACAGGAGTGAGTTATTAGGTTCTCATCCCCTTGTATGTGGAATAAAATGTGCATTCATTCAGGCCATTGTGTTTTGATTTACATAACACTGTTTTAAGGGTATAACATTTAAATTAGATCTTTCGGTGGAGATTGAACTGATTCTTTTTCAGCTTACTATTTTGTGAAAACTGCTTTCCCATTTATGAAGTGTTCCATTGTGACAGGTCTAGAGTGAGAGTATAAGGTGATGCTGCCTCTAGAAGAAGAATGTCATAGGCATTTTCACTCTTAGTTGCATCGTCAACAAAAACATCTATAATTTCTTGCAGCACATTTGTTTCTACAGGTGTTATATGAATCAACTGGTAACACTGGAGCTCTCTGTGTATATTATGCTACAATAACTACTTCTTGGGTGGCTGAAGGCCAGCCAACCCAGGACATGGACTAGTACAGTATTACTGTACAGTCTGTCTTGTCGTGTTCCCCACATATATAGGACGTAAATCATATTCAGTCTAGCAAGTAGCCAATAAAAATAAATTCTTCCAGGTGATGTTAATCATTGCAGAGACAATCCCAGGTCACCCTCTGATCTATAAAGGAAGGGGAGTGATCCATGGATCCATGAGAATTTGCCAGATCTGGTTTACCTCACGTGGTAGCTCAGTGTGGGATCTGCTTACTATGTATGCTGCTGTCTGCCAGTTTATAGGGCATTAAGGATCACTCATGAATTCTTTAGCATGCAAACAGCTTTACTCTCTATTAATTCCAGAGCATATCATGTAGCAGCACTGTAGATATAAAAAGTGTTTGTATTTGGTGGGCCAACAAAAAAAGCTGATCTTTTTAAAAGGCTGCATGTTACTAACATTTTAACTGTGTGCATGTCCAGCTTTGTCTTTCTTCAATATGCAGATAGACTAAAAATATGGTGACATTTCAGCCACCTGCAGCTAGAACGTTGCTCTTGAAATTGCAGTACTTTAATGATAATTGCAGGTCTGCAAGCAAAATTCCAGTAATTTAGAACGTTAAGTATTTTTACAAAGGTCACAGATGCACGGGTCAGATTAACAATATTAGCTCAACTCTGGGGGTCGACAAGGCACAGACTGCTCTGGAATTTAAAGATTGAGAAGCTAGGTCAAGAAATTCATGCCACTGCCTGCATCCATCTCTCTATCTGTCTGTCTACCTGCTTCGATCTATCTATCTATCTATCTATCTATCTATCTATCTATCTATCTATCTATCTATCTGGAATACATACTGTCACAACCCCATTCAGCAGGTCAGGCCCTCTGCTCCCACAGTGTCAACCTCTGAGCGCAGTATTGTGAACAGTTAACAGAACAGGGTAACCCTCTTCTCTATTTTGTGGGTTAGAATCAAGCTTTGGTCTCAAGTTCTGGAGGGATTCAAATTGTGAACCTCTTGCTGGCGTACCCAATGTACAGGCTCAGATAATTCTGCTCTTCGGGGGCCAGATATCTTTCGCCTACAGGCACCTAATCAGGTGTACAAAATGAACCCTTAAAAACAAAATTAAAGACCTCAGAATAAACTCTTACCTTTTCCCAGTTTAGTATTACCAATAGCTTTGCACAGTGCCAGCTTTAACCAAATATGCTTTGCTTGTCAAATAAAGAATTTCAAAGGCACACCAAAGTAGTCTCTAAAAATGAGATGTTTACTTAAAAATAGATAAAAATGTAAATACAGAACCAAATATCACAAAACATACAAATCACTTAAAATAATAAGGTTTTAAATACAAACAAAATTCCCTACCACAGTACCCTTAGACTTGTCTAATCTAATGTATTCTTATCTCCTCCCAGTGCTGATCTTGCTTTTTTCAGAGTCCAGATGTGTGTGTGTCAAGATCAGTCACAGCACAGTTAAAAAACTGTCTCCGACCCTTCCTCCTCCATGATGTCACCCAGTTCCTCCTCTGTTTATTAAAAATTATACAACCCAGGATGTCTCATCATTCAGAAGGTAAATTTAATAGGTGACATCAGCAAAACTTTGTTTCCCCATGTGACTTCCCTATCAAGTCTGTAATTTTCCAATTTCTTTCTTTCATCCATGAGCAACATCTTGCTCTTTACAAAGACATGAAATAACTTTTTATGACTTTCTCTCTCTCTCTCTGCTAGTTCTCACTGAGGTGTAATATTCTTTGACACCAGCTGCAATTAATTGACCTTCCTGAGGACGCCATAAAATGGATATTTCAGGGCTTAGCTACAAACAACCCATATCCTAAATAAGGCTATAAAATGCGAGTTCTTAGGAGTTAATCTCATCACAGAGATCTGCTGTTTGACATATATTCTGTCCTGTTAGAACTGAAACCTGGGAGGGGTGGGGTTGTTGGTTTGGTTATTCAGGCACAGCATTTCTCATGACAGACAATCACACTACAATTTTGTAATATTCCAAAAAGCATAGATTAATCAGAACTGGTTGCTCAAGTGTCACACATACTGTAATAGGTTTTAGTGAAATAACACATTTATCGCTAGTGAGTTGTAAGATCCACAACTCAAGAGTGGCGAAGCTGCACGTTAGTTACTAAGATATCACCATGCACATATGAAGATAAATGTGTTGCTCTACCACAATCAAATTGGGTAAAAACAGCAATTTGGAAATGTGCCTCTGCTGCCCCCCCCCCAGCCAGTTCCCCATGTATCTGTCTGAAGTCTTCTCAACTTCTAAGTCCTCCCATGTCTTTGGCAGCCTTCTGTGTGGCACTGAATCAAAAGCTTCACTGAAGTCAGAAATAGAAAGAGTCCAGCTTTGTCTTTCTACCATCTGCCCACTATCTATCACTTTTGTGACTCAAATAAAAAACACAGTCAGGTTAGTATGACTACCTCCTTGCCAAAAACTCATGCTGTTTGTTGTCCTGCAGGCCGTTTTTCTTGAAGTAGCCCACCAGGCTTTCTTTTTTCAAGGTCTCATCTGCTTACCCACAATAAAGGTAAGACTAAGCGGCCCTTAGTTGCCTGGGTTCTCCCTCCTCCCTTGTGGAGTGGGACCATGTTTGTTGGTCTCCATTCCTCCAACACTGCTCTAGACTCCAGTGAGTCACTAAATAGCTTGACCAAGGGCTCTGCCAGCTCTGAAGTCAGTTCCTTAACTACGCTTGGGTGAAAGCCATCTGGGCTGGATGCTTTATCTGCCCAAAGGGTCTCCAGCCCTTTTCTCATCCATTGGGCTGCAAGCACTACCCTTCCTATTTCCTGCAACCTCATGTGACTGCCTTGACCTCATTCTCTGGAAGAGGCCCATTGTCCTGCACTGTGAATACCAAGCAGAAGTAATTGTTTAGGACACTGGCCTTCTATTATTATCTTTCACTGTCTCCTCCAGCTAGCCTAACAATCTCCACTCCAGCCTTCCTTTTCTCACAAATGTATCTAAAGAATTATTTTTCCTCCTCCCTTAACACCTTTTCAATTCAAACTCTGTGTCTGCCTGTGTCATCCTGACTGCCACCTTCGCCTCTTTTGACCTGCTTTGTTATTTCTTCCATTCCTCCTCCCCCTTAGCCACCTTGTACCTTATAAAGGCTTCATTTTCGTCCTCACAGCCTCCCTTGAGAACCAGATCAGTCTTTTGTGCTTATTTGTTTTGGGGACCTTCCTTGCACAACAGTTGATTGCCTCCAGAATTTCCCTTTTATCTTTCTACACTTTTCCTTTACCCCTTTTTATCTTGTTTGTACCCATTAAATTTTTCTTGACCTTTCCCTGCTTCTGTTGAAAATCATCCCATTTGAAATCCAGAACTACTGCTCTCAAGCATGCCAGATGTACACTATCGCCAATTCAAACCACTCATAAGTGTGGTTACTGGACTCCAAAGCTTCCCTGACTGCCACTTCTCCCACCACTTCTGAGCTGGTAAGTACCAAGCTGAAAATGGCATCCTGATGGGTGGGATACCTAACCAGTTGCACCAGTAAGCAGTTCTGCATTGTGTCCAGTAATGCCTGGCACTCTTAGCACTAGAATATATCCCAGTCTGTGTCTAGCAGGTTTAGATCCCTCACTATACTGTAACTAGTTTCCCTTTTGCTACCCCCTTCTAGTTTCATCTCCAATTCTTTATCTGCTTGGTTTTTTTGCCCCGGTGGTTTATAGACCACCTCCCTTTCAACTGTCTTTTTCTGCAGCCATAGTCAGTTGAACCTAGACTGACTTCACTACCTCCTTCCTTCTTGATGGTTCCGGTCTCTGTAGCCTCCATTTTTTCCCTGATACAGAGGGCTACTCTTCCCCTTTCATGGTACCACCTGCCTCTCCTATATAAGGTATGCTTTGGAACTGCAAGAATCCATTCATTATTTCCAGGAGCCCTAGTATGTGTGATGGCCACTGAGTCTAACAAGGCCCCTGCTACCATTGCCTGTAATTCATTGATCTTGTTATTCAGGCTTGTGGTGTTTAGGCAGCCTGCCTTCCATCTGCCTTATGCCCTCTTGCCTTACCTGTTCTGCAATTACTGCCACTATACCTTTTCTGCTCCACCCATTGCTCTTCCTGTTTGTACAGCATGTCATGGTCCTCCTCCTCCCCTCCTTTCCTGCCCTTTCCTGTTCCCTGCTTTTGCCCCCACTATCACTCCTTTGCCTCCTGCCCACTTTCAGGGGAGTCCCTGCTAGGCTTCTCTGTTCTCCCCCAATTAGGGAATTCCCAGCATCTTTCTCCACGCCATTCAGCTTAAATGCTGATCCACATAGATGTCAAGCATCTACCCAAGTGCACTTGTTCCATCCCTTGTGAGGTGAAGGCCATCTCCACTCAATAGCCCTTTATCCTAGATGTTCCCCCAGCCTCCCACAAGTCTATACTTCTCCTCTTGAGACCACCCTTTCAGCCAGGCATTGAATGCCGCAGTTTGTTACAGCCTCACACTCTTCTCTCCTCCTTCCCCTGTGTCACACTGGTATGACCTCTGAAAAGGCTAGTGTGACTACCTTCCCCTTTAGTTTCCCATCTAGCATCTGGAAGTTCAATTGAATGTTTTCCAGACTTTGTTTTGCCAGGTCGTTTGTACCCAAGTGCACAAGGACATGAGGCACTTCTCCTATCCTATTGATCATTTTACGTATCCTGTCTTTATCTTTCATTGCTGATATGCCTGGCAGGCATCTGACCACTGCCCTCTCCTTTTCCTCTCCAAACACCACCCTCTTCACACCCCTTACCATGAAATCCCCCAGATTTCAGTACTCTACTGGCTGACTTCTTTTTCCCCATTACACCACAGGGTGTTGCACTCCCTGCCTGATCTTGCTTCATGACTGGTCCTCAGTCTTCCTAGGTAGTGTCATATTACTGGACCTCCTGCAGGGGTTCAAACATATGTTCTAAGTGAAAATAGATATTTATCCCAAAATAACATAATATATTTACCAATTTATTTACCACTGGTGTGTTATCTATAGGGAATAGTCTATGAGGTAACTTAAAACATGATTGTTAGTCAGTGTAGAAAGTTGCTTTTCATTGCTTCTTCGTAACAAGTGCCTGAGCGAAACCATGAATGCAAGGGAGTGTGATAGGGTTGAATAAGACCCTGTCCCATTTGTTATGTAAAAAGATTTATTATGTACAAAGAATTAAATGTAAGGATCTGTTTTATCCTTTTCTGCTCTGTCTCTTGTCTGTGTCTGACTGCACAGTCAAATTTGCTTGTTAGACCTAGGAACTGGCCACTCTAATGGACTCACTATTCTCCCCCCTGCTATTGCTCTGCCTTCACTTGCTGTTTCTATCTTTTCTTCCTCCTTGCATATCTGAAGTTATATAATATGTGTGAATCTTTATGTGAAACTGGGATCATATGGTTTGAAAATGTATACGGTTATATTGTTGAAATGATTGCAAACAGCTATTTGGAACATAGGGCGTTAACCTGAGATGCTGGTTTGCAAACTTTTGCAGAGCTGTCAACAAGAGGTCAGTTCTGGGACACCATGTACCGTTTTGCTGTGCCTGCAAGGAAGAAAACTGACAAATGCATTTTCTGAAAAACAGGATGTCTTCTTAACAATTCCCAGACAGAGACTTATAAAAAGAGCAGCAATGCTTTTGCTAGAGAGAGAAAGAGAGAGAGAGAGAGAGAGAGAGAGAGAGAGAGACTGAGAGACTGAAACTTGGAATTAGATATACCCCTAGATGAAGGACGTTGTTTTCTCTGTTTCTATTGCCTTTGTAAATAGTTATGCTGAACAATTTTTTTTTACTGTTATTGGGAAAAAATAAAACACTACTTGCAAATTTTATACCCACTCCTGTTCTTCCTATGCTTCCTGACCTGTGCCTTGATGACAGATAGTGTCAAATTAAATGGGATTTACACCATGCATACTCTAAGCCAGGAGTTTTGTGCGTGGGCACTAGACCCCGGTACTAGGGAAGCATAGCAGATTGTTATGGATTCTGCAGTAGCAAGCCAGAAAGATGACAGTCAAACTAGCAGAGACAGAAGTCCAAGCCGAGACTGTACAGCCAGCGCAAGTGATGAAAAAAAAGAACAGGCAGTGAAAGAACCTGAAAGCCTTACCCTCTTTTTCAAATGGTGGGCTATACAACAAAAACAGATGTAGAAACAAAGAGAAGAAATGCAGCAACAGGTGCAGCAGAGAAAAGAAGAGATGCAGCGACAAGAGCAGCAGAGAAGAGATGCAGTGACTGGAGTAGTGATGGCTGGATGCCTTGCAAGTTATAAAAGCTGGAGGATCTGACACAGGTCCAGCAGAGGAACAAAACACCAACAACATAAAAGACCTTAAACTTACAAAGCTGTGTCCATCGGAAGATATTGAAGCATACCTGACAACTTTTGAAAGGGTTGCCTCAGCCTGCCAGTGGCCAAAGCAGCAATGGGAAATCAGGCTGGTACTTTACCTGACAGGTAAAGCCCAACTTGCCTACAGCAATATGGATACTGCACAGTCAGGAAACTATGACCCTGTGAAAAAAGAAATTCTGAAAAGATACAACATCTCGGGAGAGACCTACAGGCAAAGATTCTGGTCCCTGAAATACAACTCAGTTGACAATCCTCGAGAAGCCTTCACCTGACTCAGATAACTCCTTATTAAATGGCTCCAACCAGAGGGCAAAACAGTCCCACAGATCACTGACACATTTGCAATGGAGCAATTCATCAACATCCTGCCTACAGATGTACAGCTTTGGGTAAAAGAACACCAATCAGAAAGTGGGAAAAAGGCTGTTTCTTTGGCCGAGGACTATCAGATGACCAGACAGACCATGCAGCAGCGAAGTAACAGCCAAAGACTGGTATGGTCCACTTTTTCCCAATCTAATTCAAAATCAGATAAAAACTGTGGTGGGGGCAACAAGTCTGCACCGAAATACTTTATTTGCTATAACTTAACAAGCCAGGCCATATCGCAAGAAACTGCCATAAAAATAAGGAGGGCACCACAGCAGCAGATTTTGCCTTAACAAACTTGGGCAAGTATTTAACAGATGTCATGATGGGAGATAAGACTGTAAAGGGACTTACTGATTTAGGAAGCAGACAGACCCTAGTGTATGTTGAAGTGCTTTGAAAACACTATGTAAAAGGACCAGGTACTGGTGTCATCTGCATCCATGGGGACACGTGATACTATCCCACCACACAAGTGACACTGAATATTAATGGGATGTTGCACCAAATGAAAGTGGGGATAGTACCCAAGTTACCAGTACCTGTGATTATTGGAAATGATTATCCAGGATTTACTGAGTTATTCTCAGATTAACTGAAACTGCCAGTTTCAGCAGCAGTGGTAATAAGAGCACAGGCAAAGAAAATCTCAGATGGTGGGGACACTTTTCCTTTTGGTGACTTTGATGTGGACTTGTTTGAGCCCAGCTTCAAGATCCGGAAGTCCACGAAAGAAAGAAGACGCCTGAAACAACAGTGGCAACAAAAGACTGATGGACATAAGGGGTTAAAATATGAAAATGCTGAAACTAAACTGATAACTGATTGTGATTTTGTTTCAGAACAAACTAATGATGCTTCTCTCCAAGGTTATTTTAAGCAGCTGGAGGTGAAACAAAAACAGGGTGAACCAATGTGAACAAGCATTTATCAATGCTGAAAGTTTGCCATTGGTATTGCTGTTGTACATGCTGTATTTCTTACGTTCTCCCAGCACTGGTTACTATCATCAAGATTCTGAATCCTACAATCACTTTTGGACCCCAAGCAAGGCCCACTCCACCACATCACTGCTCAGCCTGACCACATCTCTACTCCACAACACTGCTCAGTCCTCAGCACACATAATAATACCAACACAACTGACAGCCAACCCAACTGACAGACTGAGCTAGGGAAAGAGGAGAGAGGGGTTACTTTTAAAAAAGGTAGATGAGACAGCATTTCTCTCCTGAGGTACTACTGTGACACACACACACACACACACAGCACAAAAATATAATGGAACAACTAATTGTTAGGTAAAAAAAAAACTCAGTCATGGGGGGGGGGCGTACACAACTCATGGCAGCACCAGAGAAAGCAAACAAGCAGAATGCACAGTGCTACAAGGACAAGGAACAAAAGCCATTAACACAAAGACTTAGAAAAGAAAGATTTAAAACAGTCAACACATATCAATCAGATGGTTCTCTCTCTCATAGCAGGCAAACAATTCTTTATTTATAAAATGCTATTCCAAAAGATCATAGCATTGTACAACTTTCATAAAAGCAGTTATCAATCGGCAAAAAACTTATAAAATGTAATAAAACAACATTTTAAATAACAGGGAAAGCTGACCCGAATACAATCAAACCCACTTAATAGCATAGGCTCGGGACTGGAGCTGATTATGCAATTAAGCGGGCTATTCTATTATGCGAGCCTGCTGTTTTTTTTGTTTTTTTTCCCTGTCATGGACTTAACCGCGTCTCACACAGAGCTGTATAGGGTGTGTGCGTGAAATGGGAGACTCATAATGGGATATAGTGCAAGTTCTTTTGTTGTGTTGTGCTTGAGTACTGTATTTTTATTAAAAAAGCATTTGTATTGCTACTTTATTGTTGCCTTATACTGTATTGTTAAAATCTTCTGTTCGTGTGTGCACCCCTTTGGTGTTTATTTCACATTGAGCACAGTGAAGCGATCTGTCAGCTTCGACTGGCATTGCCATTCTGTAGTTGCTTTAATGCACACATTTTCCAGGTCATAAAATGCCCTTTAATCTTCTTCACCACTCGCATTCAACTCTATGTAGCGGTGGATCATTTTAAAACTTTGTGCCACTTCCTTGAATGTTGGCTCCGGCACTGTGGTTCCCTTGTCAGCATCATCCTCTTCGTCCTCCCTGTCTTGCTGCCCATCACCCTCTTCATCACTGATAGCAGTGGCAGCTAGCTCATCATCTGTAATCATTCCTGTGCACTGTAAGTCATTGTCAGAAGGCACAAACTGCTTGAAAACAGACTGCTCGATGTTATCAGGTGCAACATTGTCTTTCTCTAATTCCCCCACATCTTCCTCAGTGTCACTGCTTTCCCTGAAGAATCTTGCCTTTTTGTAGCAGTTTTCAATTGTCAGTTGTTTGACATCAGACCACACTTGACTCAGGAGATGTATGGCATCTAGAATTGTGAATTTATGAGCCAGGTCAGTGGCAGACACTGCTGTGCCTTCATCAAAGACTGAGATAACCATGGAAAGCATCCGCTTTCGATACAGGCATTTTAGATTGTGGATGATCCCCCGATCCATAGGCTGGATCAGGGATGTGGTGTTGGGGGGAGAAAGATGATTTTAACGTGAGACAGCTCTATCTGGGGGTGTGCTGTACAGTTGTGAACAAAC
The DNA here is from genome assembly GCA_016271365.2 of Neoceratodus forsteri. Classification (NCBI taxonomy): domain Eukaryota; kingdom Metazoa; phylum Chordata; order Ceratodontiformes; family Ceratodontidae; genus Neoceratodus; species Neoceratodus forsteri. The sequence goes on from CM057449.1 coordinate 1,203,283,493, forward strand.
AACAGTGTGTGTTTTAGTTTTCGGCGCATCTCTTTATTGAATTCCTTAGCCTACTCTGTGAATAGCAGGGATGTCATCTAAGCATTACTGTTGGAACGGTACATAACTGGTAGCCTTTGGACATTTACATCCTTGAAACAATGAGGGTTTCTGCTATTGCCAATAATCATCAGCTTCAACTTATGTGACCCATCCATGATAGCACAGGTCAGCACAGTGATCCTATCCTTCGATTTCTTACGGCCAAAAATGCAATCTGAGTTAAAAGTCAGAGTCCCGTCTGGTGTAGCTCTGTAAAAAATGCCAGTCTCATCGGCATTGTACACACAATCAGGGGGAATTCTGCTAAAAGGGAGAGTAAAACAGTGGAGATCCAGTGATCAGCAGAAGCGGTGTCGGCATCTTTTTTTCCCCCTTGAGCTTTTTTTTTTGGCATTATATGTTTATTGGATTTTCCAACCATAACAAAAGTAAACACAGATTTACACCTACAAAAACAAATTTATACATAAAAATAAAAATACATAAAAACCAGTCACCACTTGAGTTTTAGTACATTATGATTATTATATCAGTCCCCTTTACGTATCTCCTTCTCATACTGATTCATTAAATTGCCCTTCCCCATCCCTGCCCTATTACCACCCGCGTTCCGGCGAAAGACAATCAGAGCCCAAACTAATTATACAGACTAAAAACCCCTAAAAAAAAGGGGGGGGAGGGGGGAAAAACAATTCTTCTTGTCTCTCATCTAAGCTCCCTATGTCTCATTCTTCCCAATGTGCCCTGTCTCACCATCCCGGCCCACTCTTCGGCTTCCCCCTCCACCTTATCTGTCTCTTTCTTATCCCTGTAGCCCTTTCTCCATAGTCTCCATTTCCCCTGGGGGCAACGAGGGTAAATATGTTCCCCAAACCTTCCAGAACTGGTCCTCTCTATTCTTAGCCCCATAATATAATTTTTCCATCCCTAGGGCTTGTAAACACAGACTTTTCCACTGCTGAACAGTTGGGGTCTCATTTGTGACCCAAGTGTTTAGAATACACTGTCTAGCTAAAACAACCAGTATCCATGCCCATCGCGGGAGAGGTCTCCACTCCTCCTCTTCTGAATCATCCGCTCCAAGCAACATCACAATTGGGCTTTTCTCCACCTGCTTCCCCCACACTGTACCAATTCCCTCGGGCCACACCTATCCAGAACTGCTTCAAGGACGGACACCCCCAGAAGCAGTATATGTACGTACCCTCCTCTTCCTTACACCTTCCACATAATGGGGAGATCTCTGGGTGGAATTTGTGTACCATGTTTGGTGGGCAGTAAAGCCTATGCAGGAATTTATAATAGGACTCCTGGTATTTATTACAGATCAATAACCCTTTATGCATTTTAAACAATAGCTCCCAACTCTGGTCTGGTATCTCCCTCTTTAAATCCCTGTTACACATTTTCCTGGTCTTGCTAGTAAGATCAGGCATATACTGCTGACCCATTCTTGCTGCCCTTCCTATTATACCCCTCCCCTCCTCCCTTGTACTTAGAACCATATGTTCGACATGTTCTAAAGGAGAGTCCACTGTTCGGCTTCTGCCAATTGCTCTAGCATAATTCCTTGCCTGGATGATTCTGAACATACCTGACCCCACATGGTCACCGATCTCTTCTCTCGACATCATCTTTCCTTGTTTCCACAGGTCTCTTACACATTTGATTCCCCGCTTCTCCCATAGCAAAAAAACCTGCATCCTCTAAACCTACTACAAACCCCGGATTCCCCATCAATGGGAGTAGCAGTGTCTCTTCCCCCGGTTTTACCCCCACCCATTTCAACAGCTGCTCCTATCCCTCCAATACTGAAATTACCAGCGGGTTTGGCTTCTCCTGTCTCTTGTACACCTTCTTCCCTCCTCTTCTCAGGAGAGCCGAGATCCTCACCCCCTTCCCTCCTTCCTCCAGATCTATCCAGCCAGCCTCTGGCGGCTTGTTTACCCAGTCCCCCAGGATTCTATAATGCATGGCTAGGGCATAATTCCTTAGATCGGGCATATTCAGAACCCCCCTCTCCCCATCTTCCCTTAGCCTGTGAAGACTCACTCTAGTTTTTTTCCCTCCCCATATAAATCCAGCAAAGGCCTTATCGACTTTCTTCAGATCTTTCCTATTTAAACCCATTGGCAGCATTTGCATTAGGTACAAGAGCCTAGGTAAAGTGTTCATTTTTATCAGGTTTATACATCCCATCCACGATATAGGGAGATTACGCCACCGCCTCAGCTCCTCTTCTATACTTTGCACCATTGGGGTGAAGTTTAATTTATATAGTTGACCTAGCTCATGGCCAATGTGGATCCCTAGATAAGTAAATTCCGTCTTTGCCTTCATAAGGCCCCAGGCCGTGTCTCCAAATTTTTTCTCCGTTTCCCCCCACAGCATTATTTCCAATTTATGGATATTTATTTTATACCCAGAAAATGTTGCGAATTGCTCTATGATTGCCAACAATGGGGGAACAGATCTGGCCGGGTCTCGAACATACAAAAGCATGTCATCTGCATATAATGTGATCTTATGTTCTTTCCCAGACCCTCTCACTACTCCTTTAATTTCAGTCAAGCTTCTAATTGCTATCGCCAAGGGTTCTATGGCCAGTGCAAACAGCGGTGGTGAAAGGGGACACCCCTGTTTAGTACCCCTGTGGAGGGTGACCTTTCCAGTTAGACTTCCATTCACTAAGACTCTTGCTTCAGGGGCTTTATACAGACCCTCTACTAACCCTATAAATCCCTCCCCAAGCCCATACCTGTGGACAGCATCAAACAGGTAGTTCCATTCTATGCGGTCAAATGCCTTCTTGGCATCCATTATTAAAACCGCTATATTTTTTTGACCGTAAGAGGCCCTCCATACCACGTTAAGGAGTTTCCTCACATCATGGTATGAGTTTCTCCCAGTGACAAACCCCGTCTGGTCCAGATGCACAAACTCGGGAGCACCCGGTCCAGCCTCCTGGCCAAAACCTTGGCCAAAATTTTGGTGTCACAATTTAATAAAGAGATCGGCTGGTATGAAGAGCATTCCTGCCCATCCTTCCCTGGCTTTGGGACTAAACAGATGACTGCCTCTCTAAATGACCTTGGAAGGTCCCCACCTCCCTTAGCCTCAGAAACCACTCGACACAGGGGATCCACCACCTGCCCCTTCATCACTTTGGTAAAATTCTATGGGAAACCCATCTGGTCCACTGGCCTTCCCCTGTTTAAACATTGTATTGCCTGCCTGACTTCAGATTGGGTAATATCCTCCCCCAGCAGCTTTTGTTGCTGCTCTGTTACCCTAGGGATTTTAACTCCATCCAAAAACTGCTTTATGCTTTCTTCGGTGCCAGTACACTCCGCCTGGTAAAGCTGCTTATAAAATTGTTCAAATCTGGTTCTAATTAAGTCCCTGTCCCTCAATAGCTTCCCATCCTTGTCCTTAACTTCAGCTATACTTGTATAGACACGCTTGCCCTTTATTAACTGGACTATTAATGGGCCATATTTGTTCACCTATTCATACAGGCGACTTCTGGCTAACATCACTGTCGTTCTTGCCTCTCCCAAGAGAAATGCATTCAATACTTCCCTTGCAGTCTTCAAATTCTGGACCCTCTCCTCTGTTGATCTTTCAACTACTGCCCTTTCCCATCTTCTAACCTCTTCTTCCAATTCCACCCGGGTGACTTCTTTCTTTCTTTCATATTGTGCCACAAATCTAATAATAGCTCCCCTTAAAAAGGCTTTCCCAGCTTCCCAGTATATCCCTGGGGATTCCACCGAACCCTCATTGGTCTCCTTATACAACTGCCACTGTTGTTCAAGGTACTCTGTAAACTCCTTTTTCCCCATCAGATACCTTAGAAACTTCCAGGGTGGAGGCCCTTCTTTCTGTTCTTTTAGTTCCAGTACCATCCAGATCATAGCATGATCCGAAAGGAAAATGGGACCATGATCACATTTATATACACTCTACACAGCCAAGGGCGGGGGATATATATATAGTCTATCCTAGACCAAGTTTTGTGCGGGTTTGAATAAAACGTGAACTCCTTCTCTACTGGGTGTAATGCTCGCCAACAATCGATCATGTCTAAGTCAATCACCCCCTTCTGCCAGTGTTTCATCCTCCCTCCGTGCTTACACTTCCCCTCTGAGTGGTCCAACTCACCTTGCATGAATGCATTAAATTCCCCCCCCCCCATAATCAACCCTTCAAGTTGCTCCCTAACCAGAACATCCAGAACCTCCTGATAGAAGGCTGGGTTAAAGACCGAAGGGGCATACACACTCCCAAAGGTAAACTTCTCCTCCAATAACATACCTTCTACAAAAATGAATCTATCCTGAACTTTTTTAAAGATTATGTTATGCCGCACTTTAAACCTACATAACCACCCATTGCTTGGCTCAAAATTAGGTCTACCCATCACACATGCCAGTTTCCTAGCTTTTTCCTGCAGGAGCGGTCCTGAAACTGGCATGTCTGAGCCATGGGTATGCTCGAACCTGCGGAGCAAAGTCTCCTCTACCGCATTATCCTTCCCTTCCCTTTTGTGCTTCTGATCAGCATTGCCATTTGCTCGAAAGTCATACAGGATCTTGTCCCTGTTTTCAACAATCCTGCATATCTCGCTTTGGGACACAGAAAGCCTGTGAGCCACTTCAGACTGGGAGGCACCAGGACTATCAAGAAGCTTTAGTGTTTTTTCCCTATCGCCGAAGGTAAGCTCCCTTCTTTTCTTTGGGGTAACATCCACTGTTTAATGATGGCACACTAGCACTAGCACAACAACAAAGAGCTGCAATCTGAGTGTGTGGCAGGGCTCAGTGCTCATTTATGGGAAAGAGGCGTTAATTAGCAAATCAGATGCAGGTACACCTCATTGAGAGGTGCTAACGAGTAAATGCAAGTCGGTGCTGAAGTCTTAATGGCAGCAGCAGTTAAAACAAAGTATGTTTTCAAGCATTTTGTGGCTAGAACAATCACAAAAGAGTGGCCAGAAATTCTGCCATTAAACAGGTGCAATCAATGCATTTAGCCGATCGTTTTATTATGGTTCACATAGAAAATGAATCGGGGAATAGGGTTTCTAGTCGTTTAAGCGGGATTTTCTATTAAGCAGTATTCAATTAAGTGGGCTTGACTGTAAATAAGTTTTCAGGGCAGATTTAAAGGCCTCAACAGATGGGCACTGTAATCCGACGAGTAGAGAATTCTGCAGAGTCTGAGCTGCAAAAGTAAACGATCTGGCTCCCGTAGTTGTCAAACAGACCATGGGAATCTCCAGCAATCCCTCATTGACAGAGTGAAGAGGGCGAAGTGGGTGGTAGGGACAAAGGAGAACTTGCAAGTACCGTGGATCCTGTCCATGTAAGGCTTTATAAATCAGTAATCTGACCCTGAAGGTGATCCTCCACCACACTGACAGCCAGTGCAGGTCGCGGAGCACAGGTGTGATGTGGCAAGATCTCGATAAGCCCGTCAACAACCTGGCAGCTGCATTCTGAACCAGCTGTAGGTGGCAGAGATCTACCCCTGGTAGCCCTAATATAGGGCATTACAGTAATCAAGGTGCGAGGTCACAAAGGCATGAACCAGTGTCGGAAGATCATCCAGTGGAACCAGGTGTTTTATCTAGGTGATATTCCTCAGATGATAAAATGAGGTCTCGACAATGGCTGACACCTGAGATTTAAGTGTCAGTTCACTATCAAGCATAACGCCCAGATTCTGCACCCGATCTGAGGACACTAACTGGTTGCCTCCTAGCCAAAGCCCGGATGGCTGCCCAGCCAACGATCCCTGCCCTCGATGACCTAGATCCACAACCAGCACCATAGTCTTATCCAAATTCAGCCGAAACCAGTTGGCACTCATCCAGCTCTGAATCTCCGAGAAGCAGTTGTTAAAGACTGAAACAGTGTCATCTTGTCTGGACACAAAGGACAAGTACAGTTGAGTACCATCTGCATAGCAGTGTAAACTCAACTTGTACTGTATAATAATGTCTTGCAATGGCAGCATATACACCACAAACAACATGGGAGAAAGCTCAGAGCATTGCAGCACCCCACAAGGCAGGGGGAGAGGAGCTGAGGAAAACACCCCTGACTCCACTCTCTGTGACCTGCCCATGAGGAAAGAGTGGAACCATTTGAGAACTGTACCAGACAGCCCACAGAGTAGCCGCAAGCACTCTAGCTGCACTTCATGATCTACGGTGTCAAATGCTGGAGAGAGATCAAGGAGAACCAAGATGGAACAGCTCCTCCAATCCCTCCCTGTCAGGAGATCATTAAGTACCCAAACTAACGTGGTCTCGGTACTATGTCTCTTCCTGAAACTGGACTGGAGAGGAGTGTAGATATGGTGGGTGGTCAGATGCTCCTCAAGCTGTGACACGACTACCTTCTCAATAACCTTAACCAAAAATGGCAGGTTAGAGACAGGTCTGTAGTTTGCGAGACAGTCAGGGTCAAGAGAAGATTTTTTCAACAGAGGTTGGACCACTGCCTCCTTCAGGGTGTCCGGAAACACCCCGGTCTCTAATGAACACCTGAGTATCTCAGCCAGGACTGGTCTGATTACTTCCACACACCCCACCATGAGGCATGTTGGACCAGGGTCCAAACTACAGTAAGTCGGCCACAAACCCTGGATCATCTTCATGACATCCCCAATTGTACCTGGCCAAAGTCGGACCAGACAGACTGGGTGCTTGTCATGTTGCACTGATCTCTGCTCTGCCCATTTGAATGAGCTATGTGGATCTCGGACCTGATGATGCCACCCTTATCTGCAAAAAAAAATTGAGTGAACTCATCACACTTCTCCTGTGAAAAGGCTCTCCAATTCTGGAGACAGGCTGCACTGTACAGCCTGTCCACAATTTGGAAGAGCTGGGCTGGTCAATTTTGCAGCTGTGATCTCCCTGGACAGGAACTCTGCCTTCTTACAGGAGACAGCAGATTGATAGTCCTTGTAATGGGACATCAATTTAAGTTTGTCATCACTCAGGCTTGATTTCTGCCAGCAACGCTCCAACCTTCTTCCCACTCCACAACTCCCCCAAAGTCTCATCAAACCAAGGGGACTGAGGGTGAAGGGTGAGGAGGCATACCCAGACAGGAGCTATGGAATACAGAGCAGCCTCCACTGCCTTAATATAGGCTAGCAAAAGATTCTCTGGATCCATGCTAACATTCAAGTTCCCTGATAGATCCAGTACTATCATAAGACCATCAGGGGTCAAATCCCACAAAGGGCAGTACCAAACCGTCTCCGTAGGGGCAGATCTATTGGGGGGACACAAAACTGAACCCTATAGTGTGATGATCAGACCACCCAATGGGTTCCACCACTGCGTCGGAGATCTCCATCCCCTGCAGAAACACCAGGTCCAAAGAATGCCCTTTTATGTGGGTTGCAGAGGTAATCACTTGTGTAAAGCCCAATAAAACAATCAGTTGGAGGAAGTCACAACCAAAATGTGAGAGTTCATCATCAACCCAGGCATTGAAATTCCCCAGCACCAACCACCTGGGGGACTCCAAAACCAACTCAATGATGAATCCCACAACTTCCTGCAGGAAATCCTTCTTGCCCCTGGGTGGACGGTAGATGAGAAGTATCCTACAGCCCACACCTGTACCCATGATACATTCAAATGATCTAGTGATCCCAACTGGCACATTTACAAGGCTCAGCCCCATCTTAAAACAAATGGCTACCTCCCCGCCCCTATGATTCAACCTCGGGCGGTGTATCACTGAGTACTCAGCTGGAACAGCTGATTCCAGAATGGGACCAGCATTCTCATCCAGCCAGGTCTCGGTGATGCATGCCAGGTTGGATGACCCCCACAAGATCAGCAATTACTGCCGTCTTGTTTTTAATTGACCTGGCATTACATAACACCGCCCGGGTTGGGTGAGTAGTCAGTGTTAACCATGTCATCTGCCCACACAAAGTGGAGCCCTTGGCTAGGCAGGAAGGACCCCTTTCCTGGGTCCATTTCACCCCAGGGCATCTCCTTGACCTCACAAACCCAATTCGTCCACTATGCTCCACTCCCCCACTGAATGCTCCTCCACATCTCTGCCGCTCCCTTACTATACCCAAGGCACGACAATGCCCATAAACCTCCGCTGGCAGTGGGGGGCAGCTGAAGGGGTGGAGGGCACGAAGCTTGGTGGAAGAGTAGTACCTGCCCGTAGAAGCCCTCTGCCAGCACATCCTGCCCTAAACACTAAACCAGCAGCTATAGTTTAAAACATCAAACACCCACTGAATCAATCACTATGCAATCAAACATCATACACTCTCTCTCACTCTACCGCACTCCCCCAAACAACAGTTAAACCCCCACAATAATATCATTGTAACCAATCACTCACTAACTCACTCACTCACTCACTCACTCACTCACTGACTCACTCACTCACTCACGCACTCACTCACTCACCCAAATACTCAAGTCTCATATCCTTTAAAATACTCCTATAACTAAACCCCGAGACATAACAACCCAAAATATCATCAAAATAAACTGTTTTCTGTCTTAATTGCAGCACAGCACCAAACCAGCAGCAGCACCCCCTTTAAACCCAGTACAGAAAGTAAACATAATCTAACGGTCCATTACTGTCCTTATAAAATTGCACTCTCAATGCCTTCACAGTGTGCAGTATTTCCAAATGTTAAAAAGAAAAGTTCGCCACAGCTTCTCGGTAATTTGCAGTAGAAAGGAAGTGTTCTCACCACCTCCTTCACCAAAACAGTCAATTATGTAATGTAGCACTCTCACTGCTATTTTTCACAGAGACTAAAATGCCGCAAAAGTCAAATGGAGGCCCTCTCACTGCCTCCTTGAGTAGTAACTACTGTTATTGTACCAGCTTAGTTCTTAAATACTTGCAGTACACAAGGTCCTCGTGTTCTAGTTCCCGCTTTCTGCCATAGAAGTCCAGAAGATCTTCATTAGTAGATGTTCATTCCTCCAAGGCCACGACCAGAATCCCCAAGAACATTAGATCCAGACAGATTAAATGTTTTTTCAAGGACTGTCAGTTCCAATCACCAGATAAGATCCAACCGGGCCGGGCACAACAAAAATGCACCAGCATCCGGACCAACCGATGCTGGCAAACCACCCACTAGGCCACGGGGTCTGCTCAGCAACCCACCATGGTGCCACCCCTCATATCCCTTGCTGTGCATGCCTCCCACCACCCCAGCGTGTGTGTGTATAGCAACATCCTGTAGCTACAGTCACCCACCCACCCTATCTGGCCACCCTACACTGCCGTAGCCATCCCTGAAATGTGCTGGGGAGTGGGTCACCATTATTGTAGGTGCCCATTTCCCAGCGGTCTTATCACGGGATACCGTTTTCCCCAATTGACTATGGATCTATGATCTATGTAAATACGTGCAAACATAACTTACAAAAACTTGATAGGCTTCAATACAAGCTAGCCAGGTTTGTGCTGGGTCTTATGGACCCATACTCATCCTATCACCACTGCGATCTGCTTCTTAGGTTAAATTGGGTTCCCCTGAGTAATAGAAGGGACTGAATTTTAAATAATTTTCTTCTTAAATGCTAAATGGGCTTGCTCCTGATTACCTCAAAGCTAAACTGATCCCAAATGTATCAAATTATCCACTACGAGACATTTGTGGGAGAGGTTGGAAAGTCCCACTTATAAAATCCAAATATGGTAAAATGAGATTTAACTACATGGCTTCTACCAGATGGAATACGCTCCCCCTCACGTATGCAATATGCCCACATACCAAACTTCGGAGTCTGCTTTATTTGATTCCTATTTGTTCCGATGTACTTGTTAACGTTGAATTTTACATTGTGTTATTTTTATTGTGCCTCTTTGTATGTATTGTTGTATATCTTTTCATTGTTTTTGTTATGTTGTAACTCTGTAAACAGGACAGTATTGCAAACAAGCTTTTGCCTAATACTCTATCCTGATGAAATAGAAATAAACAACAACAACATTATGGGGGTGAGGCACTGGTGTGAGCATAGAGTTAGGCAAGCCAGAGCAGGCTCGAGCCTGGCTCGGCTCAGCTCGACTGTAACAGGTGCAGCCACCCCGTTACAGTCAACCCACAAAAATAATGTAAAACAGAGGAACTTACCTGCCCTAGGAAACTGAAGGTAGAAGTCCAAAGGGGTGATGTACATTATATCTATAAAATAAAAGAATGGGAAAAGGGATCACAAAGGATCTGCAGCTCTAAGAGGGGTCCAATAGGGCAAAAGGGACAGGACAGATATAAAAGTATACTTATCTGATAAGGTAGGAGCCCTCATCCAGTTAGATCTGTAGAAATAAAAGGAAAATAGGTTAGTTAGAAGAAAGCATAAAAGTGCAGAAACAGAGGAAAGGGAGTGAGGTTTGTGGAAGGGGGGCTCAGCTAAAACCCCTTTGCCCTTTAATGTGGGCCAAGTGGCCAGTAATTTATTTGGTAGGCCAGGTGGCTAGTGGAGGCTCTTGGGGGGCTAATGGCCCTGTGGGTAAATAATAGTACCATTGGTGGTCCTGTGGGCTAGGAAATGTTCTGGGGGGCACAGTGAAATAGCCCTGGTGGACTAATGGGCTAGCTACATGTATGCCTGAGGCCAGCGTTTTGTTCATAATAAAATTAAACTCTTCCCTGGGGTCTAATGGGAGCTCTATGAGCCCTTGTATTGTGTGGGTAGTGTTGGAGGGCTTGTTTGCAGCAGTGGCAGGAAGAGGAGAGCCAGGTTGGGCTGCAGTGGCACCAAGTCACCAGCACAATCACGCTGCAAGGAGAGTGCCTGTGGGTGCTCTAAACTCACAGCCCACACAGAGCTCAGGCTGTGGCCTGCTCCACATGGGTGGGAGAGATAGGACAGGAGAAGTCAGAGGGAGGAAGCATGTAAAGAAAGTGCCTCCCCCCACCTTCCCAAATCACTGCTCTGGCAGTGTAGTTTATGCCCTTCTGGGGTCTTTAAAAGGAGGCAGCCTGGAGTGAAAGGTGCATGATCAAAAGCAGCAGGGAAGCTGCTGTTTAAGTAAAGCTGCTCCAGCAGCAGTATAAGGAGCGAGGAGGCAACAGAGTGGCAGGTGCTTCACTGTGTGAGCTACACTGCGGCTCGTGAGGGCTGGTGGGCTAAATTTAAAACAGAACATGAAGCCTGCAGGTATGCAGGGAAGAGCAGAGCACTCCCTGAGGGGACAAATAACTAAGGAGCTGCACCATGGCTACAAATGAGCCCCGATGGGCTGTATAATGGTGGGGAAGGGTGCAGAAGTAAGCAAGGAGAGCATGTGGATGTGTCACAGCTGATGAGGCTCAGTGTAGCGGGTTGGGCTCCCACAAGATTGTTCCATATCTGGCTGATCAGGATGTATCCCATAATAATAGCAACTCAAAAATTGCGAAGAGATTATCACGACTGAAAGACAGCAAAATTTAAAACACAGACTAGTACTTAATTGTGAAAGAACAGAAATCTCGAAATTCATAGTAATACTAGCGCCAGCACTCACTTACCATGCAGTGCAGAAGCTGTGAAAGCTGTTATATCACCATGGAGCACTCTAAACTTCCATTTCCTGCTGTCCTGTATTGAATCTCCCCCCCCAAAAAGTGCATCCTACATATAGGCACTCCATACTTTGGCAGGTCAGTTCACAACATTCGGTGATTCTGCAAGGTTGTGTTGCTCAAGAACTACAAACTGACTTTGAATATGTCCATCGAGTTCGTGACTAGCCAGAAAAGTAAGCCCCTGGCACTCTATGGTGGATACCTCTATAGAAAGGATAAGGAGAAGGCAGCAAAAGTATATTGGAGATGTGCAGAATTGCACAAATATAATTGCCTTGAGAGGCTGCACACTGCTGCAGACAGTGTTGCAGCCACAGCTAAAGAACATAACCATGTGCCAGATGCTGCTGAGCTCGGGGTTAGGCATGTGATGGCAGACATTTGTACGAGAGCTCATACAACAGTAGAGACAACCTCACAGGTTGTCGTTGAGTGTACTGCAGCTGCCCCCCATTCTGTGACTGGTAGGCTAACTTGCATAAGCTATATAAAATTAACTGTGCAGCGTATTTGTCAGCAGGAACGAAGGTGTCCTGCACCTCCAAACACAGTGGAGGACCTAATTATACCCCACAAATTTACTGTGCTGAGCTCTGGTGAGCGTTTCCTGATCTCTGATAGTGGTCAGGAGAAAGATTGAGTTATATTGTTTGCAACAGTTGATAATCTGCATTTTTTGCGCGAATGTGGAGACTGGTGCCCAGATATTCAAAAGGGTTGCGCATGGCGCAACAGTGTTGCGCCATGCACAACCCACTGATGCATCCCAGTGCGATATTTAAAAGGGAAAAGTGCACCTGCACAAATCCTGATGTGCCGGGGCCCAATATTCAGCCGGGCCATGCAGAGTTATGCAGGCGCAACCCCTACCTGCGCCTGCACAACTTTACGCCGAAAAAAAAAGGATCAAGTTGAGGGCCACCCACAGGTGAGCTGCCGCATTGCAGGGTGCAACACAGCAGCTGCCACCTGTGGGTGGCCCTCCACTTGTTCCCGCTGCACCTGGCGGTGCCCCCATGCCCCAGTCGTGAGCTGAAGTTCCCCCCAAGTAGCCCGATCGCGGGCAGCACAGCATTTTCCCCAGCAGCGATCACGGGCATATTGTACCTCCCTCACCCCGAATAGCGGATGGCGGGCATACTGTAACTCTCCCCACCTGAGTAGCCCGATTGCGGGCATGTGAGATCCCTCAGTAGCCCGATCGCTGGTGGCATCTCATTCCTCACGTTAATCCTCGGTGATCTAGTGGCCTCCACCCCTCCTCGCCCTTGAGCTTCACCACCCGGCCTCGCTAGCCAGCAGGTGGCAGCATCACGCCTGCCACCTCGCGCCCGCTGACTGACAGCTCGGTAGGGCTGCGCACCGGGCGGCAGCTCATATGGTGCTAAGGCAAGTCTGTGAATTCATTCACATATCTGACTGCCTTGTGTCGGCAGGCTGCACGCCTTTGGCTCATGCTCAAACCAATGGGCGCAGTCCCACCGAGCTGTCGGTCGGCTGGTGGCGGGCGGCAGGCAGGTGGGGGTGCTACCATCCCACGCTGATGGGGGGGAGTGGGGTGGTGGGGCTTCTGGGTGGCAGGGGGTGGGGCTACTAGATCACCAGGATTCTGAACGCAGGAGGATGTCACCATGATAGGGCTACTGGGGAGGGAGATGTACAATATGCCCATGATCGGGCTACTGGGGGTGGGGGAAGATGTACAATATGCCCGTGATCGGGCTACTCGGGGTGGGGTGGGGAGGATTTACATTATGCCTGGATCGGGCTGCTGGGGGGGGACAGAATACTGTTCTGCCCGCGATCGGGCTACAGGGGGCGTCAGTCCCGACGTCTGCTGCCTGGCAGGGCGCCAGGCGCAAGTTGTTGGGGATCGGCACACCTGCATGCTAATGGCATGCAAATGGGGCTGTAATTAGATGCAAATGACCCCCCATGCGTCTTGCATTAATTATGGCCCAATTTGCATGTCACCCTTTGAATATCGCAGGTGCTGCGCATGGCACAATGGAACTTGCACCACCGCATCTCAATGCTCCACTCTGACCACTTGCGCTGGCGCAGTTCCACTGCACCATGCACAGTGGGTGTGGCTAGGGGGCGATATTCAAAGAAGTTGTGCCATAGCCCAACTCCGTTGAATATCGCCCTGGCCACACCCCAGCGCAACTATTTTCTGCGGTGCAGGGGCTTGCGCCACAGAATGGCGCGGTTTGAATATCTGGGCCTGGATGCTCAACGGCTCATTTAAATCTTGTCCTGCACTGTTTGATCAATTGTATACAGTGCATGGGCTACATTCTGGCACTGTGTTAACTGCTGCATATGCATTGATGAGTTCACGGAAAACTGCATCATATGACAGGATGTTTTGTGAGCTAAAGACATTTGTTGGTGAAGCCTGTCCATCCAATTCCATCACGGATTATGGGATGGCATCATGGAAAGCATTTTCTACAGTTTTTCCAGATACACAGCTGCATGATTGTTTCTTCCATTTCACGTAAGCTATGTGGATAAAAATCCAAAAGTGCCCCGAGGTGGAGAAGAAATACTGCAATGACCCTGACTTCACATTACATTTAAGAAGGCTATCGTCTTTGTCATTTGTCCCTCCAAGTGATGTTGTTATCAAGTTTGAGGAGCTGAAAGAAATTATTTTTTTTTACCAGAAATGAAGAACTGTTGCAGCCAGTGCTTGATTATTTCGAAGGCACCTGGCTTGGTAGACCGAGAGGTCGTTCCAGATGCAGAAGTGTAAGTTTACCCATTGAGCAGTGGAATTGTTATGCTGGAACACAGATGGGGTTAGCAAGAACAAATAATGCTGTGGAAGACTGGCACGGGGGTTTAACTTTAGGCTTGGCGCTTGTTATCCAAGCATTTGGAAGCTTATTGATGTTTTAAAAGAAGAACAAAAACTAAATGAGATAAAAATGGAGCAACTAATTTCAGGAGCTGCTTCTAATGGCACCAAAAGGAAGTACAAGGACCAGAATCTTTGCATTGCTTCCATTGTATCACAGTACGAGTCCCGCAATACATATGAATACTTGCGAGGACTCGCCTATAATTTTCAGTTCAAGCAGTGAAGACAAAACACAGTTGTTTGAAGACAGCAGGCTACAATACAGGTATTGAATGAATAAAGACTTGTTCTCTAGCTTCGGCCAGTTTTTTTTTCAAATCAAAATGTCGCAATTTTGACGGTGGCTAGGTAGCTAGGTTGCTATGTTGCATGGTTGATAGATTGCTAGGTCGACAGGTTGCTATGTTGCTAGGTTGCTATTTTGCACAGTCGCTAGGTTGCTAGGTTGCTATGTTACCTGGCTGCTAGGTTGCTAGGTTGACAGGTTGCTATGTTGCTAGGTCGCTGCATGAAAGGAATGTTTTCAAGGTAAGTAATTAACAACTGGTAGTACAAGAGCACTGCAAATTTCACTGTTTTTCCCATTGCTAAGATGAACTGTTGCTTTTTAAACAGTTGCCGAAATTATGTTGCGGATTTTGCAGTCGCGATTTAATAGTCGCTATTATAACATAGAACCATCAGGACACCAATCAGCTGTTTGCTGGGCGGTGTTCATCTCGCACATCAAAGAAAAAAGCCACCATACGATTGGTGTATCTTTTTCTTTACAAGTAGGAAAGTTTCTACCCATGACAAAAAGACAGCGTCACAATTAATCTGTCTGGTGATTGGTGTGGCACTGTCTCGACCCTTGCAGATCACTCTGCATTGGACAGACAGTATCACATTCTTCAAAAGGCACTCATAGCAAGAAGTTTGCTGTGTGTGCATGCACAGTGAACTTTAAAAAATGTAATGGGTTACTGTACTGAGTTTATCTTAAGCCTCAGACACATGAACAGATAGAACAACTGGTTATACCACAAAAGTATAGAACTTAGTTGTTACAGATATCACATGAGAGTCCTAGGGCTGGTCACTCAGGGAGGGATCACACCCTTGCCAGATTGCTGTACAGAATTTACTGGCCTGGAATTCATGAAGATGCTGCTACCTATTGCAGTTCTTGCGCTGAATGTTAGAAAGTAGCCCCAGTAAATAAAAAAGGCAAGATGCCCCTGGGGCCCCTACCCTTGATAGATGTGCCTTTTGAGAGAATTGCAATGTATGTGGTTGGCCCCTTAGACAAAAGTAAAAAGGGTAATCGATTCATTCTGGTAGTATGTGACTATGCTACTTGATACCCAGAGGCAGTTTCAATGCGTACTGTCACAGCCCCAAAAGTGGCAGTAGAGCTTGCCAAAATGTTCAGCAGGTGGGCATACCTAAAGAGACTATTACTGATCAGGGTAGTAATTTTGGTGCTGTATTACTGAAGGAGCTGTGCCAACTACTAGGTATCACTGCCATAAGAACCTCCCCTTATCACCCTCAGACAAACAATCTTGTTGAGCATTTTAATCGAACCCTAAAACACATGTTAAAAAGGATTGTAAAAGGGGACGGTAAAGACTGGGACCAATATTTACCTTACCTTTTTTGCTTACAGAGGAGTGCCACAAGACTCAACAGATTTTTCACCATTTGAAATGCTGTATGATAGACAACCTAGAGGGCCACTGGATGTAATAAGAGAAACATGGGAAGATAATTCCACTCAAAAACAATCTATCACATCTTACGTGTGCTCTGAGACTGTAACTGGCAAAATATGTTGAAATTGCCCATATTAATCAGGAAGAGGCCCCAAATCAGCAAAAGGCATATTATGACTAAGGGGTTAAAAGAAAAGGTTTTTGAGCCAGGTGAAAATGTCTTGCTACTGTTACCCACTACAGAAAATAAACTGTTAATGAAGAGGCAAGAGCCTTATAAAGTGTTTAGATGTACTGGCACAGCTGACTATGAGAATGAGACCCCGCTAGGAAAAATCCTACCAAGATATATCATGCTAACCTCCTGAAGAAATGGGTTGAAAAAACACCAAAGACTGCTTCGTTAGTTTTACCAGAAGCTTCTACTGAACATATTGATATAGCTTATGACACACCGGAACAAACTGTAACCGATGATGCCATAAAGATAAATGTTTCCTTAACCTCTGAACAAACTGCAGAAATTCATAACTTACTAAAGACATTTAACAGTACTTTCACCACAGTGCCAGGGCGAGCAAAAGAGGTCTAGCATGTAACAGTGACAGGGAATGAGCGCCCTATTAGACAAAAGACATACAGATTACTAGAGCTGTTATGAGCAGACATGGTTAAGAAAATATAAAACATGAAAGAGCTGGATAGCACAGAAGAGTCAAGAAGTGCTTGGTCATCACCAATGGTGATTGTAAATAAAAAAGAGGGGGTTTAAGAATCTGCCTTGATTTTAGGAAACTTAATCAAGCATCCAAATTTGACAGTTATCCTGTGCTCTGGATAGTTTATTTGGTGGACAGCTTGGGAAGTGCCAAGTATATCAGTACCCTCAATCTCATCAAGGGGTACTGGCAGATTCCTCTAGATAAAGAATCCAGAGACAAAACTGCATTTGCCACTCTTGTTGGATTCTATCAGTTCACCACCATGCCGTTTGGTTTACATGATGCACCCGCTACATTCCAGCGGCCCATGAATGTAATTTTAGCTACTCACACTGGTTATCATGCAGCTTACCTGGATGATGTTATGGTGTACAGTACAGATTGGAAAAGCCACCTAGAACACCTATGACCAGTTATTCATGTTATCAAAAATGCAGGTCTGATCATTAATCCTACCAAATGTGCATTGAGATATTTGGGATATGTTTTGGGAAATGGAGACATAAAGCTAGAGAGTTCTAAGATAGAAGCTGTAGCTAACAGTCCTATCCCTAAAACAAAGAAACATGTCAGATAATTTTTAGGGCTGGCTGGTTACTATCGGAGATTTGTTCCCAGCGTTGGCTAGTTAGCTACTCCCTTCACTGAAGTCACGAAGACACGTTTTCCAAAAAATTTAAAATGGTCCCAAGAGTGTGATGAAGCTTTTCAGGCCATCAAGGCTGCATTATGTTGAGCCCCTGTTTTAAGAAGCCCAGACTTTAAGAAACTATTTTGGTACAGACAGATGCATCAGAGATTGGTCTAGGTGCAGTCTTGAGTTAAAATATAGATGGGAAGGAACATCCCATTCTATATATCAGTAGGAAGTTGCACAACAGAGAAAAAAGGTACTCCATCATTGAAAAGGAATACCTTGCAGCAAAGTGGGCCATGGAGTCCCTTAAATTTTATTTGCTAGGAGCTGACTTTGTACTTTTAACTGATCATAATCCTCTCTGTTGGCTTAACCAAATGAAGGATACAAATTTCAGAATCACAAGGTGGTACCTGGCACTACAGCCATATAAATTCAAAGTGATACACGAATACGGAAAAGAGAATGCCAATGTTGATTTTCTATCAAGATATGGATCAGGAACTAAAGTGATTTTCTGTTGTTTGTCATAACAAATGGGAATAGTAACCTGTAGGAGTTGTGAATAAGTATCCTACCATTCAAACAGCCAAAAAGTGTTGTTTTCCATGAAAAAAAATGCTTTTATTTCTGTGCTCTGCTTCATTTGCATAACTCACCCCTTTTTTTCTCAGTGTTGCAACCCCCAACTGTGACATCATATCAAGGAAACTAAGATATTAAAGAGACACTGTCAGTTTTTAGTTTGGGATAGAAAAATCAGCTATGTACTGTACCCACAATGCCTCACTATATAAATTAGTATACAGGCTATTATATTTCCATGCTCACTACAGAAATAGGAGACTATGGGCCAGATATTCAAAACTTTGCCCAAGGGTTAAATTAGCACTGCCCAGCATGCTAAATTAACCTGGATCCAATAGCCCACTATATTAAAAAAGGTATAGCCCCAGTGCTAAACCTGCTGAATACAGCATGCTAAAGAAGCTGGGCAAACTGGGCTGGGAATGCAGTGCAAAAATAGCCCTGGAATAATACAGCTCTGAATATAGCAACCAGGAAGTGCAAACCACAACAGCATCCCAGTTCACAGTGACGTGAAGGAAGGTAGAGGTGAACTATGTGGGGCAATGTGTGTACTAGTATAGGAGTGGAGTCAGTAAAGCTGCAAGCAGCAATGCATGTGAAATTACATTGTGCAAAAATGTACAATATTTCTGAAACATTTGCACGGCGCAAACACATTTGCGCAGGTTTAGCCAGGTGTAATCATGTTTGCCTGGGGCAAAACTTTTGCAATATTCAAAAGTGACATGCAAATGAGCCTACTTAGGCAGTCTGTGGGCAAACATCCAGATTAGCATCTCTTTATGACCTGATTTGCATGCAGTTTGCCCAGCGCTATTGCAGGGTCCCACAGCTACACCTGTAGGTCAGTCTGGAAGTACAGGGGCTGGCTGGGTCTGCCCACAGCTCCATCTGTAGGTTAGTCTGGCAGTGCATGGTGGTAGCTGCAGGCTACATTTGTACAGTACAGCATAGCATATTGTGCCCCAGGGGACTACACAGCACATGCATAGGTGGTGGTGTTGCATGCAATTGTCAAACTGTAGTTTATGCTACAATGCACAGCAGACACTACAGTAGCAAGGGGGCCAGTAGTGTGAGGGACACAACAATGCCTATGGTGTGTAGGGCAGTGATGACCACTGCATTGTACACAGTGACAGGCCCAACTTGCAGGTGTTTTCTGACAGTGGACATTACTGCTATGCTGTTGTGTGACCCACAGATACTGCACCACTGGCATGGTATGCTCACAGTGACATATACATGGCTGGCTGTGTGTGATGTGGTGTCTGTACAGATGTGTGGTATGTGGCTGGGGGAGCACATACCATTGGACAGGCACACTGGTGTTGGGGTATTCCCAACACTGGCCCATGTGCACTGTGTGGCTTGTCCCAGCCTTGTGGATGCACCCAGTTTGTGGTGTAGCCTGACCACTTGGACAACCTCCCCTCAATATCCTCCATGCCCACAGTGCTGCATGTATATGCTGGCATCTGTTGGTGTCCACTGAAGGGTGGTCTGCAGGTGTGTGCTGTATGGCTGCAATGCCATGGTGTCCACTGGGAGCTGAGTTACCACTTACTGCCTGGCATGGCTGGGACTGGTGGCAGATGATGGCATCATGGGAATGTCATCAGTGTGCAGCATGTTTCCTCTATGTCTGGTTTATTTCTATGTGTCATACTTACTGGATAGGATCACGCAAAACCTAGCAAAAGTCTTGCAAAGCCACACAAAGCAACAAAGTCATGCAAAGCTGGTTTGGCCCAGTGGTAAGACTACCTTTTCCTGGGCGATAATTTGCACCATGCAAAGTGCTGCGCTAAGTCACGCAAAAACACTTTGCGCGGCGCTATTCACTGAATATAAGATTGTGCCTATTTTCATTTACATGCCCCATCCATTTGCCCCTTTCATACATTATAATTTTGCCCGGCACTAATGCAGTTTGAGCATGCTATTTGACCTTTTGAATATAGTAGACCCGTGCTAACCCAATGCTAACCCCATGCAAACGGTTTGCGCCCAGAGCAAAATTTTGAATATCTGGCCCTACATCTCTCAGTATAGAAGTCTTGTAGCTTGATACTGTATGCAAAATGCCTTGTTTTGCAAATAAACATACAAGAGCTTATATCATTGACACCACTACAGAAATATGAGACTGCATCTCACAGTAAGGAAATTGGAAAAAGAGTGTCATATTTTACCCACAATGCCTTGCTATGGATATTAACATATTAGGTGCTCACCACTACCAACATATGAGACTGTATTTCTGAGTAAGGCACATTTAAGTCAATGGTATAAATTACCCAGAATTCCTTGCTGCTGTATGTAAAACATTGACAGCTCCCTGGTATGACATCACTCTCAGAGTGTGGCCATACAGAGAAACTGGAAGGCAGCCAGAAACAAAGCGCTGCTAAAACATAACAATAAAATGACTATGACATATTCTTTTACAAAACAAATTGCAGCTTCAACATCTGAAGCATGGGCGGTAACTGCATACTACAATATGTGAAAAAGGCATCTGCGAAACATCGGAAAATCCCTTTAAAGATTATATGAGGTATTAAAAAAGTTAGAAGGAATATAAAAATTAACTATTCCAAGATTAAAAGACGTGTAGCAGTCCCAGACCTACAGTTATATCTTATTGCGAATAAACAAAAAATATATGTTCAGGTGGGTAATAGAAGACAGAAATTGCAAATGTTTGGACTTAGAGAAAAGTTTTATGAATAACACAAAACTGAATCTAATTAATGTACTTACTGGCAATTACAAAACCTTATCTCTACTGAAGCATAAACATATTATGACTGGTTCAGTTATTCAGGCTTGGCAAACCTTTAGGCTACTGATTCTTAAAAAATGCCAGAGAAATTCTAATATAGAGTCTAAATCTTTTATATATGAGCCAGTTATAGGTACTGTAACATAACAGTTCCAGCTGTAAGAACCAGTAATCAAATGCTGGCATGGCAAACCGAAGGTCTGAATTACTAGGGAGATAGTTTGATAAAAAAAATATTTATATAGTTTTGGTATTTGAACAAATAAGGAATAAGTTTAAATTATGACTATCTGATGACTATAGATACAAACAATACAGAGACTTTACTGAATGGCACATTTTGTGAGGTAAACCATTCTACAAAGGGAAATTACATTGTGTAACAAATTGAAAGTTGCAGAAAATCAGTTTTATATCTGTATAATTGTACACTAAATAAAAAAATGTACTAATTTGATATTTACAGACAAATGGACTAATAAACTTGACAAAGGGATTTCAGAAGCAATGTGCCACAATGCAATTAAACATATCAATATGTACCTTTGAAGTGCTTACAACTATTCACTCTAATTTAAAATCCACACCACTGTACTGTAGTTATTGTTACTGCTAATAACCTGCTGCAATTTCGGTCACTTGTGATGTCACACTATATGAGGTCACCATGCTGATGAGGTATGAAAGGGAATAGAATTAGCTATGTCAGTGTCCAGGTAATGTACTGCTCTTTACATTACACATAACATTACTGGGAAGAAATAAAAGGTAACAACTATTTAAAAAAAATAATAATGTTATGCTTGCTGTGTTTGCTGCCACTTTCTCTTTGACACATTTTGGCATAACTGTATTTTGGGGAAAATGATGTACATTATTTTCCCACACAATTTATATTACTTTTGTGGCAGATCTGCCTTTTGCATGACTCATAGTGGTCACACAAATAGCAGAGCTGAGTTGCCCTGAAAAAAAAAAAAAAAGTTTTACTGTATTTCATTTGGTCGGGGGAGGGGGGCTAACTGAGGTAGTCCCAAAGTGTGGGCCCCAGACCTGTTAAGATGTCAAAGTTATAATTATTTGGCTGGTCTAGTGGTGCGGAGGACTGAGGTGCTATCAGCACCTTACCTCCTGCCACGCTGGTGACCTGTGTTCTGTTTTAGCGTGGATTGCTGGTGGTCAGCCAGGGAGGGAAAGGACTGAGCTCCTGATGGCAGCTGTCCTTTCCCAGGGGGAGGACCTGCATGCTCCATCAAATGACTGCCACCTGGTGGAGGCCAAGTGGTAGTACGGGCCTAGGAGGGCAGTGGAAGGATGGACTGCGGGACTTGATGTTCTTTATTTTTATAGTGTGGAATGATTTTGCTTCCTACTGCTTTCTACTGTGCAGTGTGCTGCCACCGCCCCTTCAGAACTTTTTGTCCATGAGTTTTTGCAGATGCTCCCATTCCCATTTAAGGTGTTAAGAGGCCATTACCAGCTCATTATGTGGCCATTTTAATCTTATTAATAGGACTTTGCTCCTTGTATTATGAGGAGGCTAGGCTAGAGCCCACTGTTTATAGAAGGCTATTGGGGCAGTGGAATCTGTGTTGCAGATTCCAACCCCAGTATAACGGGTTGGGGGAGTGCAGAACAATGAAGCAACAGGGCTTCATTACTTAAAAAGTCTGATCTAGGTATTAGTGTCCCAGTGAGGACCAGGAACAAATGACATTGTTCAGTCCTTGAACCTGATATCAGCAAGCGGGAAGGGGGCAGCACCACGGATGCTCATCAGGACTGATACAAGCGATTCTACGCTACGAATATTTTATATGTGTTAATGGTTATTTTAGGTGTATTGGTGGGGAGGTAGGACCTCATGAAATATTTTGTAGGAGTGCTTAATGTCTCTGACAAGGCACTGCAAGTCATGTGTGGGCTGTCTGAAAATGTCATCTACACTGCGCACTGTGTTAAAACATGCCTTCTAAATGCGATAATTTATGCAGTGCAAAATTACCCATAGCACTGTCACAATTAATTGAAGATAATTTAGCGCACTATATGCAGGCCCTTCTCATTTGCATGTGCCTAATCCCTAACTTTTTGCCACTGTGCAATCAAATTTGTGCTGCACAAACTTATGCTTTGAGTATAGAAACATACATAGAAACATAGAAGTTGACGGCAGATAAGGACCGCAAGGCCCATCCAGTCTGCCCATTTCTTTTTCTACCTTATAAATGTGCCATCGGCCTTTGCTCTGTCAGTGACCTATCTATTCATAGTCATTTGTATTGCTCCCTTATGCCTATCCCATGCCTGTTTGAAGCCCTGCACTGTATTCATAGCCACCACTTCTTGTGGTAAGCCATTCCATGCATCTACCACCCTTTCTGTGAAAAAGAATTTCCTCACATTCCCCTTAATCGGCCTCCTCTAATCTCATGCTGTGTCCTCTTGTCCTGCTATTTTTCTTATATTTAAACATGTTAGACTCTTTCACCTTGTTTATGCCCTTAAGGTGTTTAAATGTCTCGATCATATCACCTCTCTCCCTCCTTTGCTCAAGGGTATACATATTGAGCTCCGTTAATCTGTCCTCATATGTCTTCTGATGCAGTCCCTGCACCATTTTGGTTGCCCTTCTCTGGACTGCCTCAATTTGGTTAATGTCCTTGTGAAGGTGTGGCCTCCAATACTGCACGCAGTACTCCAGATGGGGCTCAACTAATGTCTTGTACAGAGGATTATTACCTCTCTCTTACGACTTGTGATACCCCTACTAATACATCCCTAACACCCCCTAGCCTTACCTACTGCTTTAGAGGTCTGCTTGATGATTTTAGGTCATCAGTGATGATGATGCCAAGTCTCTTTCTTCCTTTGTGACTGCTAGCAACTCCTCCCAGCCTATAAGTGGCTTCAGGGTTTCTCTTCCCTATGTGCATGATTTTGCACTTCTTTGCATTAAATCCCAGTTGCCACTCTTCTGACCATTCTGCTAGTTTATCCAGATCTCTTCTCATTCTGCCCACCCCATCTGGATCATCTACTCTGTTGCAGATCTTGGTGTCATCTGCAAACAGACAAGCCTTACCCTCTAGTCCATCTCAGAGGTCACTAATGAAGATGTTGAATAGGACTGGCCCCAGGACTGATCCCTGAGGTACCCACTTGTGACTTGCATCTCTTCTGACTGTATACCATTTACCACCACTCTCTGTTTTCTGCCAGTCAACCAGTTTGCCACCCAGTTGACCAACTTCTGACCCACCCCGAACCTACCTAGCTTATTTATCAATCTTCTATGTGGAACAGTGTCAAAAGCTTTGCTGAAGTCAAGGTAGGCGACATCAACTGCTCCCCCTTGGTCCACCACTCTGGTTACCCAGTCAAAGAAATCTATGAGATTAGTTTGACAGGACCTTCCTTTTGTAAACCCATGCTGTCTTGGATCCTGTGCCCCTATGGATTCCAGGTGTTGCACTATCCTTTCCTTAAGGAGTGCCTCCATAATCTTGCCCACTACTGAGGTAAGACTGACCGGTCTGTAGTTCCCCGCCTCCTCCCTGCTACCACTCTTGTGGAGTGGGATCACATGAGCCCTTCTCCAGTCTTCTGGGACCTCTCCTGTGCTCAGAGACTCACTAAACAATTCTGCTAAAGGCTCTGCTAGTTCCTCCTTTAGCTCCTTAAGTACCCTGGGATGTATGCCATCAGGTCCCATTGCCTTATCCACCTGAGCTTAGCAAGCTCTTGTAGGACCCTTTCTTTTGTGAAGGAGTAGTGCTCACCTCCTCCCGCTGTGTCCATGATGCTGAGCTGTGGGCCCTGCTCCTACCTTCTTCTTCAGTAAATACTGAGCAAAAGTATCTATTTAGGATAGAGCCTTTACAGGGTCCTCCTCCTCACATGCTCCCTTTTCTCCATTAAGCTTAGCAATCCCCTCTGGACTTTCTCCTTTCACTAATGTATCTATAGAAAGTCTTGTCACCTTCTTTTACTGTCCGTGCTAGTGTTTCCTCAGTTTGGGACTTTGCCTGCCTTACTGCCTTACCTGCTTCCCTTAGGGCAGTTTGGTATGCCTCCCTATCTTCATCCCGCTGTGTTCTCTTTATATTTTCTGAAGGCCAGCCTTTGGCTCTGACCTTTTCTGCTACTGTATTTGAGAACCAAAGTGGTTTCCTTCTTTTACACTTCCTTTTCTGTCTAACACAATGGGATGTTGCTTCAAGTATTGTATCCTTAATGCTTGCCCACTTTGCCTGTACCTCCTCACCTGTGTTTTTTGCCAGGCTAGCTTAACTCTGTTGGCCATCTTATCAAAGTCAGCTCCTCTGAAGTCCCATATTTTTGCCTTGGAATGGGATGATTTAGATGTAGTAGCCAAATTGAACCATACCATGTGATGGTCACTGGCCCCCAGGTGACCTTCTACCTGGAGATCTGTGATCCCTTCTTTGTTAGTCAGTACTAGATCTAGGATAGCCCTGTCTCTTGTGGGTTGCTGTACCAGTTGTTTGAGGCCCTCCCCCTGCAGGGAATCCACTATGTGTCTAGTTCTGGCCGATGTTCCTGCTGGTATTGACCAATCTGTATCTGGCATGTTGAAGTCTCCCATTATCAGAACCTCCCCTTTAGCTGTCATGTTTTGTATATCTTCTAACAGTAATGTGTCTATGTCCTCCCTCTGGTCTGGGGGCCTGTAGACAACCCCAGTTCTTATGGCTGTCCCATTTCCTGTTTCCAGGGTGACCCACAGTTCTTCTGGCTCATTATGTGTATTCTGAATTTCTGTAGCTTTGATATTTTCATTAACATACAGGGCCATACATAATGCTAAAGCTTTGAATACCTGACCCATTAACCTTTCTGGTATATTTCACGGAATTTTTGCTTGCACTAGTTTAGAAAACATGCATTAGGTAACAATTGGTTATGTTCTCGCCGTACTTGGGATCATCTATCCAACTTATCAGACTTGCACTTTGCTAAATATATTAACAGACAAAAGACAAGAACCCTATAGCAAATGCCCTGAGGCAAGGGTTACCCTGGAAGTGTACTGGCCATAGAGCCAAATTTCAAAGAGAAACACAATTGCACATACCCAAATAATGCAAAGCATCATAGGAAGCATATACAAATACCCATGAAGGAATTTGGACTGGCTCAACTTTAAGCAGAATTGCATGGTGATGAAAAGCTCCACAATGCAACCAGCAAAGACTGAGAACAGCAGACACAGACATATATTTTGTCCTTGTAAAAGCCTCACAATGCAACCAGCAAAGGCTGAGAATAGCAGGCACAGACATGTGTTTCATCCTTGCTAGGACTCATCAGTGTGCCGTATCTGTATCTCAGCCCAGAGGTAGGGAGCGAGCCAGCCTCAGAAGGATCTTACTTATTTGGGTCATGGGGAGCCCATAGTAGATAAGAGAAGAACTACAAAACACAAGAACCCCAGAGCAAATGCCCTGAGGCAAGGGTTACCTCGGAAGGGTATCTGCCATACAGCCAAGTTTTCAAAGAGAAAAACAATTGCGCATATCCCAATAATGCAGAGCATCATGAGAAGCATATGCAAATCCCCTTGAAGAAATTTGGACTGGTTCAACCTAAAGCAGAATTGCATGGTACCAAAAAGCCTTACAATGCAACCAGTAAAGACTGAGAACAGCAAACACGGACATGTGTTTTATTTTGTTAGGACTCATCAGTGTGCCATATCTATATTTCAACCCAGAGGTAGGGAGTGAGCTAGTCTTAGGAGGATCTTACCTGTTTGGGTCACGGAGAGTCCATAGTAGAGAAGAGAAGAACTACAAAAGACAAGAACCCCAGAGCAAAAGCTCTGAGGCAAGGGTTATTCTGGAAGGGTATTGACCATACAGTCAAATTTCAAAGAGAAACACAATTGCACATACCCTAATAATGCAAAGTAACATGAGAAGCATATCCAAATCCCCATGAAGGAATTAGGACTGGCTCAACTTTAAGTAGTATTGCATGATGCCAAAAGGCCTGACAATGCAACCAGCAAAGGCCAACAGCAAGAGACACAGACACAGGTTTTGTCCTTGTTAGGACTCATCTGTGTGCCATATCTGTATCTCAGCCCCTCTGGGGCTTTTTCTTACATGAAAAAACCATAAATGTTTAAAAAGTTTTTCAGGGCTTTCTTAAAATGAGAGTCATTGTTCAAAAATGTTCCTGTTTAAAATGACAAATTATTGTAAACATTTTATCATGGATAACCATATAGTAAATAAAATAAATGGGCAAAAGTAAACTACTTAATTTTATCTCTGGGTGTTGGTGACTTACTGTACATAAACCACTTCAGCATTTGTTATGTTATCAAACCCCATTGATAAAATGGTCTCCTTGTAACCCACTGCTGCCCCTCCTCTGTGTATCTCATGAGGTGCCCATGTTGTCTGGTGTATGTGGTATAGCATCATGCACCCCTTCAAGATTAAGGCACACCAGCATATCTGTGCTATTGCAAATCAAAAACCAGATCACTTAATGGCTGTTTACTGTTCCTTAATGTACAAAGGCAAAACTGACATGGTCAAATTTGTATGCTTTTACTCTGCCCCCACATCCATCAGAGGTAGCGTCCGTCCTCGTACCTTGCTCAGGAAAGAATTCAAAATGAATTTGAAATGAAAAGCTTTGAGTCCAGATGGACTAAATGAGGAGTTAGATTACAAGACATTTTTATAATCTAAACTGCTTTAGTTTAAAATTGGTCTGGTTCCAATGTGATTAATTCAGTTTTTATTATTTTTCAGACATCATAATTATCTCCACAGAGCATTCCTCATTTGCTTCTACAAAGACAATAATGAATGATCCTCTTGACCTCTACAATGACATCTGCTTCAATTTCTTCTTTAGATAAGCTATTAGATATTATTAGTATGCAATCATTTTTTTGATATGCACACTATTATTAGTATGCAACGGTCTTTTTAAACACTATGTAGATTTAGCATTTCATAGATGCCACTTCTCATTGGTGCTGTTTTTACAGTCGTGCAGTTGTTCAGCAGAAAGGCTGACAAAGATTTTAATACATGCTTTTCCGTCAGTTTTGGTTTATATAGCAATTTTTCCCCTCAATTTGTTCTTTTGTCTGTATTCCTTATCAAGATTTTTTGATTCACTTCTGAACCTTGGATTTCCATGACTGTTGTTTATTACCTCATCTTTTTTTACATGTTACTTTTATTAGCTTATAAGAAGATTTTACAACTTGATTTATGGCAAGGCAGTGCACACATAAATTATTGCACAATATTACTGTGGGATACCATAATTTCTTGTCTCGTGTGGTACCACATAGGGGGTTAGGGAACATATTCAGACTACCAGACTTTCAGTATTCGCACAAGTCTGTGTATTGCCATTAAAGGATGGACCCTTCCAAATTATAAATCATTCCTAAAAATAATTGTACCAGCTACTATCAGTGTCAGTTTTTCAGCAGATTGCACTTTCACCTCTGAGGACAGAAGATCAGAAAGTTGTGGATTCTAGCCCCACACCAGGAACTTGGGGTAAATCCTTATACTGTAGTACATAATGAGGGGGTGCTGCACTCCTGAGGTGCAGTCTTTTGGGTGAGACATTAAACTGAAGTCCGGAGGTTGTTCAGGTGGACACTAAAGATCCTATAACACTTCTCCAAAAAGAGTAGGGGAATTTTCCCAGTGTCTGAAGTACCCCCATTCACTAAAAATACCTCCAACAGCTCAACCTGGTTTAGTATGTCAGTTTGCATTAGTATTCCCCTCCTTCAGGATGAGGCTGAAAATGGGCAGAATTGCCTAATGTTCTTTTCCCAGTTAACAAAAACTAACTCACTCACTCACTCACTCACTCACTCGCCCACTCACTCACTAACTGTTTATTTTAGTCTACTGGTCCATGTGGTTAATAAAATAAATGAAAAGTTTGACATCTCTCTGAAATTCAACACTGTTCCACTAAGCATTATACTATGTAATTAAGTTGAATTGCAATAACGCTAAAAGTTGGCCCAAAGCATATTGAATAAACTTGTATCAACGAGTCCCAACTTATTCAAGTATCAAGCAAAAGCGTGGCTGTAAATCAGTAACACTCTTTTTTTTTTAAATACAACTCAGTTGGTGCTTGCAGACTAAAAATGTAAAATCCCATTGTCCACAAACAACATTCAAGCAATGTTCAGACACACACTAAGAAGTCTACTAAATGATCTCCATCATAGACGGTTGTGGAGAAGAAGGGGGCAGTAGAGAGGGAAGTCAGAGGGCAGTACCACATGACTGGCACACTTTTAATTAGTTTTAAAATCCAGAGTAACAACATTTATATAATGAAGTAATCATTATTTCATTGGGAGACATATCCTGTACCAAGCATATAGATTATAGCTCACCAAAAGTCATCACCATATTACCCCTCCAAATTGCTTCTGCTGTCCCCAAATCCCAAGATTTTCAGTCCAGCACCACAGTTTGTTGAAGTTGACCCAATGTCTTTCTCAATTCAGGCCAACAGTTTCCCTGCTTCTTGAAGATCACTATATAAGTACTGCTCTCCAGAATAAGTAACTTTGAGTTTAAAAGGATACCGCATTGCATGAGAAACTCCAAATGAATGCAGTGCAGCATGAATCACATCGAAGGATAGTGCCAAGTAGCATAGCTATGATTGGAATAAAAGGAGAGCTTTTCACCTTAAGTTGTGATAATTGGACCCATTTGATCATGCATTTCTCTGGACTCTGTCAGGTTCATGCATGCCAGCTAACACAATGAAAAATATACTTGTAAAATTAGCTTCATCAACTCTCTTACGTGTCATGATGCAGTATGCCTGGCCTGTATACCAATGGTGGTGACTCTAATTTAAATGTATTGCCTGGCCAGTCTCTAATATGTCCTCTTCTATGGACTCAGGCATGCCCAAAATTCTTACATTTACTGACCTTAGTAGTTTTTCTATGGCTTCAAGCCAAAACCTGACATCCTTAATTTCTTTGATTAGTCCTCTTGATGTTGAGGCCTCCATGAGACCTGCTCCTGCTGCCTCTTTTGCCTCCAAAACAGCCACCTGTGCTTGGCTCTGGTGTAGTAACAGACATGCCTAAAAAATAGGTCACTTTTTCTTCCAAGGCAATAACACACTTACCTAATGCTTTGATTGCGTGCTAGACCTGAAGGAGCATAGTTTATGGCCCCTCTGTCCTTGCTCTCTGCTGCCTCCATGCTGCTGCTAGATCCTGCAGCCTGCTGCTCAATTTTTCTATCTTTTTCTTTGGGCTCCTCATAGTGCAACAGGAGCAAACTCACTCCAAATATGACCACTATGGTTCTCGGTAAGGGTCAGAGAAGTGGTGAGGGCCAAGACAAATCTTTCTACAGATTTAAAGAAAAGCAGGTGGAGGAAGAATGGGACAAATATTTGCTGCAAAACAGAGAGGCAAAGAGAACACATAGAGAGGCAAAAGCAGACACAGAGTTGTGTATTGTGGAGGGGGATCAAGAGCAGAGAAAAACAATTCATCAGGTACTCTATATTAGTGAAACAAGGAGTTCGAATTATGAGGCTAACAGAGGGGGCTAGGGCAACTGAGGCAGATGGGCAGGGCTGCCATCCTTAATGAAGCATTAATGATTACTCTTGCTAAGTTTTCACTAGGGAGGACAGCGGGTCCGTGCCAGAGAGTAGCTTAAAAGCGTCCATTAAGGGGGTCTCGGAGATGAGGCAGCCAGCATTTACTAGCAAAAGGGTCCTGAAAGGACTGGCAGCCCTAAAGATTGATAAGACCCCAGGACCAGATGAGTTGCATCTAAGGATACTAAAGCAATTGGCAGCAGAAATGACTGATTCACTGGTAGGTCTATTCAACAGCTTTCTAAGGACAGGGGTGGTTCCAAAGGACTGGAGGGTGAGAGACATAGTTCCACTTCATGGGGAAGGGGACAAGGAACAAGCAGGGAACCACAATCCTGTCAGTCTTACCTCTGTTGTAGGAAAACTGATGGAGGTACTGGTTGAATAGGATCTTGTGGAATACTTGGAGAGCAATGGTCACCAGGATAGTAAGCAGCATGGATTCATGGCAGCGAGGTCTTGTCAGACTAACCTGGAAGTTTTCTTTGACTGGGAGAGAGAATTGGATGGAGGCCACACTGTGGATTTGCTCTACTTCAACTTCGGCAAGGCTTTTGACTTGGTACCCCACAGATGCTTGCTGAAGAAGATGGGGGATCTGGATGTGGCTAAGGTCATAGTAAACTGGATAGGTAACTGGATAAAGGGGAAGCAGCAGAGGGTAGTGGTCCATGGGGTTAAATCAGAAGAGAAGGAGGTCATGAGGGGTTCCAGAGGGATCTGTCCTGGGTCTGGTCCTCCTCAACATGTTTTTCAGTGACATTGGTAAGGGTACCCAGGGAAGGCAGTGTCTTTTTGACACTAATCTCTGTGGGAGGGTGGCTAGTGATGAGGGAATAAAGGCACAGAGACTTGCAGAAACTGGAGGAGTGGTCAAAGGTTTGTCAGCTGAAATTCAACACCAAAAATGTCAAGGTGATGTGCCTAGGGAACAAGAACCCTAGGACAGAGTACTGGATGGGAGGGGTGAGACTCAGTACCACAGCTGAGGAACAAGACCTTGGAGTTATCATAAGCGACTCCCTAAAGCAATTGAATAAGTACAACAAGGCTTATAACAAGGTAACTAGGATGCTTGGCTGTATCAGGAGGGGTACTGATAGCAGATAAAGGGATGTAATACTTCCCCTGTATAGATCCTTGGTGAGGCCACTTCTGGGGTACTGTGCCCAGTTCTGCAGTCCTCACCACAGTCAGGATAGTGATAGGCTTAGGACGGTGCCGTGCAGGATAAAAAAAATTATTCAATGCTAGCAGGACATATGAGGAGTGCCTCAATGCACTGACAATGACTTGCTGAAGACCAGGAGGGAGAAGGGTCATATGATAGAGACCTTCAAATTCCTAAAAGGAATTAACAGGGTGAACTTTGGGGAACTATTTAACTTGAATACTGGCTTGAAGTCTCATTGTCATAAATGGAAGCTAACAGGAGGGAGGTTCAGGAGGGACATGAGGAAATACTGTTAACAGAAAGGGTGATGGAGCTGTGGAACAGGCTGCCAGCAGTGATGGTGGGTGCAAAAACCGTCAGTGGTTTTAAGCATGGCTGGGACAGAATGGAGGGTATAGTGGTTGCTAACAGCATCAGACCTGGGGAGGAGAATGGAGGAGGGATGGGGAGGGCTTGGAGTCGGATCCTGGAGGAACAGTAGGCCCTAGGACTAAATAGGAAACTTGAGCAGAGGGGATGAACCTTTGGTCTTTTTTCCTCCGTCATTGTCTATGTTTCTATTACTTAAATCCAAACAAACAAATCTTCCAACTTTCAGCCTTATACACCCTGTTTTTTCAGAAATCCAACACTCTAGGAGAAAACTGTGAGAAGCACATCCTCTCCTAATGGCTGCAGACTTCGCACCCTTTAACCTCAGTTTCCTACCAAATGATTGCATGCTCCCCCTCATTTGGGGGTGAGCACTAATGAGGATTTTTATATTGGCTTGCCGCACCTGCGCGTAAGTCAACATCTTGCAGTAGTGCAGATTTGGAGGCACGGCCGCTGTTGGGTGTCCCTCATTCCCCAATCAGCCTGCATGCCGGTGCCACACCATGCATGCTAATGTGGTGAGCACATCTAAGGAAAGGTCTGCTGCAATCCGAGCAAAGCTCGTCAGACACAGCGGACCCTTCCTGCATGCTTGCCACGTTAGCAGCATGGCGGGTGGCCTCCCAATGGCCGACTTCAGGGGTGCCCAATCCCCCAGCTGGCTTACTGTGGCCACACAAATTTGTCGATGGGGGAGCCCACTCCCCATCAGCATACAGCAGCCCCCCCATTTCCTATATGTCGAGGGGGGTGCCAATCCCCCTCGGCTCTTGCCTCCCCCCCGGCTGTCATTGTGTGCCGACAGGGGTGCCAATCCCGCCAGCATAAATTGCCTCTATTGTCTGCCGAATAGGTGCCCAATCCCCATCGGCTGCAGCAACCTCTAAAATAGTTAGGTGGCATGCTGGGCCCACCCCAGCATGCTAAGTTCCTGAAAAAACTGTCCCGCAATGTTAGTTTTTTCTTCTTCTCTGTAACATAAAACGGTCCCTCGTAGTCTCCTGCCCCCCATCCGCACCCACCCACTGCGCACCCTGCCTCCTCACACCCTCACCCCATACTTACCTCCGGAGTCCGGCGTGATGATCTTTGGTGGACCAGGAACACGTCTGCACTCTTCAAAGCCGACCGCGAACTGAGGAAATGCCGGTAAGCTGTATAATGGAATGAATAGGGTTTTTTCAACTTTGCTGCATATCTCAGGCATTTGTTGGAATTTTGGCACCAAATTTTCAACATGGGGTTTTTGGGGCCCCTCCTCATGAATTCTACCACTGTCATGGTGTTAATCGTCCTCAAAAGGTGATTTCGCAGTCACTGCGCGAAATCACCTTTCGGAACCCATTAACAAAATGTCAGTGCCAGTGTTCATGAGGTGGCCTCTCAAAAAGTCTATGTTCCAAATTTGGTGGAAAAATCCAACAAATGCCTGTTTTATTAGCTTATGTTGTGTGTTGCTATTTATACCGTGAACTTCCGTTTTAATTCGGCATATTTTAACACCAGATTTTCAGCATTGTCATTTTTTGTACACCCTCTGTGAACAGTACAGCTGTCATTTTCCACATCTTGCCTGAAATGTTCCCGTGCTAGACAATATCGCAGTCGCTAATGGAAATCAGTGTTTGGGCCAGATTATGAAAATGCCAGTGACACAGTTTATGAGAGCAGGTCCTAAAATGCCTATGTTGAAAATTTGGTGATGATACTCATAAAATGACTGTGTTACGAGGCATGCGTTATAGATTGCATGCACACTCGTACCGTCATGCATTTGTGATATTTTCTCTCTGGATTTTCACCATTGCCATTTCTCCACACCTCTTGATGAACAGTACAGCTGCCATTTCACATATCCTGCCCAAAATGTGTTTTTGCACTTCCGGCACAGAATAGCGTGGTCGCTGTGCGAAATCACTTCTTGGGACACTTTGAGGAAATAATAGTGACACAGTACATGAGCAGAGGTGCTAAAATGCCTATGCTAAAAATTTGGTGCCAAACGCCCATAAAATGGCAGTGTTACAAGCGTGCGTTGCATATTTCCCACGCACTCTTGTAACTTTGCAAATTTGCTGTATTTACATGCTACATTTTCAACACTGGCATTTTTTTACAACTCCTTATGAACTGTACAGCTGTCATTTTTCACATCCTGCCCAAAATGTTTTCCCGCACTGCAATACCAAAGTTAATGCCAGCGCGACAACATTCAGCATTGACAAATGCTTGTTTGAATTTTGGCTCGAGATTTTCAACATGGGGTTCTTGGGACCCCATCTCTTGAACACATGCACTGTTATTTTGTTACTCAGTCCTGAAAGGTGATTTTGTGGTCACTGCACGGCATCACCTTTTGGGACCAATTAACAAAATGACAGTGCCATTGTTTATGAGGTGGGGTCCCAGAAAGCCTATGTTGCAAATTTGGTTTAAAAATTCCAAAAGATGACTGTGTTACGAGTGTGCATTTTGCAGTTTCCACACATACTTGTAACTTCGGCAGTTTTTAATATTTTCACTCCAGATTTTCAACATTGCCGTTTTTTCACACCTCCTTATGAACAGTACAGCTGTCATTTTTCACATCCTGCCCAAACTGTGTTTTCGCACATCAGGCTCACAATGGCTCAGTCACTGTGGGAAATCAACTTTCGGGACAGATTAACAAAATTGCAGTGCCACTGTTTATGAGCAGAGGTCCCAAAATGCCTATGCTGAAAATTTGGTTAAAAATTCCCCAAAATAATTGCATTACAGGCATGTGTTGCCCAGTTTTCATGCACGCTCATGACTTCACCAATTTTTTATATTTTCACTCCAGATTTTCAACATTGCCATTTTTTTGTACCTCCTCTTGAAAAGTACAGCTGTCATTTTTCACATCCTGTGCAAAATGTGTTTTCGTACCTGTGGTGCCAAATGGCACACTAGCTGTACAAAAATCACCTTTCGGATAACGAACTGATAGTGCCACTGTTCACGATGAAGGGTCACAAAAAGTCCATGTTGAAATATTGGAGTGAAAATGCCTCGGGCGTTAGGGTTTCCAACCGTAATGCCCTACCCTGTAGAGACTGTCAGGTGTCAGGGGTGTGACTTGGGATTGTCAGATGTAATGCTCATGCATTCCCCCCACCCCACCCTGCAGCAGTGACAATCATCAAGATGTGCCTTGGACACTTTGGCTCCAAAGTTCACCCCACTGTCCTATACTGCACCCATCTCAGTGTATTTCCTTATGGAATGGGGTGAGTATAAGCCCGAAGACCCCAATGCACACCACAACACTTGTTGGTGTCTGCAGGATAAGGAGAGGTGAAATGGCATGAGCACTATGGCCAACACCCAAAGGGACACCCCAATGCCTGTCAGTCTCTGCAGGGTGGGGGTGGGATGGCATCAGTTCAATACTTCACTGCCATTCCTATTATGCATCTCTCTAACTCCTGCACTACCAATGCTAATGCCAATGCCAGCAAGACAACATTCAGCATTGACAAATGCTTGTTCTACCTTAGCGTAACATTTTCCCACAGAGTTCAAGCTTGTTATTAGCTCCAGTCACAGTTAAGGGGTGGGGTGGGGTGAGGTGGGGGGAGTCAGTATTTAGGTTTGCTACCTGTTTTTTGTTTGTGGCTCTTTTGATGAGATATCTTAATATTGTAGTGAATAATATTTTAACAGTATACCAAATTGTTTAAAACACATTTTTCTGTGAAACTCATTTTTTGAATCACTTGAAGGACACTTAATAGTTTATGGGCTCTGGCAGATGCAATGTATTCCATCTAATTTACAATGTTTTAAATTGTTAACGGCATAATCTAACACCCTTTGGTGTTTGTGCCATCATTTGTTGTATGAACTTTGTGCCATCATTTGTTGTATGAACATATTATTAATTGTTGCACTTCACCACTTTAAAAGACACAAAACTGATGCTTTCCTTGCTGTACTTTGTATTCACTTTTTCATAATTAATGGGTTGCAATTTTGATAAACTTTGCTAAGCACTGTTGCACTTCAAGAAGCCCTTGTTTTTTCCCCTGTGTATATGTTTATTGATATGTAAATATATTCATCAGCAACTCATGTTTAGGCATGGTCTGGTTCCAGCATCGCAAAACCTCTGAAGAAGAGGTGTGACCTCAAAGTACTGGGCGGTACTGCTGTTACTATGTGCTGCTGGTTACAGTTTCTGTGTGAGCTGCATAGCAACGTTTGCATGTGCTGACATTTGTTGAATTAAATATGTCTGCATTCTTTAATTCCTGAGTTGGCAAGTATCTGTTTTTTCATTTCACTGTTCTGTGCAAGTCTCCCCTGGTCCTGAACACACTTTCCAGGATCCCATCTAGCCCCAGTGTGGGTTGCCTGCAACCCTTTAAATTGGTCTAGAGGGCTAGGGGCCTTAAAAAAAACAATAAAGGTCCTTTCTGATCAGTATACAGCTGTCCTTGGAGGACTGCTGAATCTCACAATCCCCTGGTCCATGGAGAGCAAAGGATTCACTTGAGTACTGGCCAGGGTATTGGACTGGATGCCCATTGTCTGACTTTGTTCCACCTCTGACACATCTCCTGTCTCTCTGAGCTTTGGTATGCGTGTGGATCTGGGAGGCTGGATGTCATAGATGCTGACACTTGTGTGATACTCTTTTAGTGTGGCACTTTGTGGCCCAGATTCACACATTTGGTGCTTATCAGGACCATCTTTGTAGATCAGGTACCTAATTAGTCATCCAGAATTATTATTTGCCACACTGTATCTGTCTTAAGCATCGTACTGTCTAAAGCAATACAAAACGAAGTTTCGCTGTAGTGGAGTTTTTTTAAACCAAATGTTTAACCTTGAATTGACATACAGTAGGTGGCCAGTGGCCTGTGATGGGCTGACCAAGACAAATATTGGGTATACCTGTTGTTATGGTGGGGTACCTATATAAGTATATACTGTAAGTTGCCCATTGGACAACCAGTGGTTCTACAGTTCAGTTAACATCACTTTGGTTGGCCTTGTGTATCTCTACAAAAAGATGCTGAGCTGTCATAAAGATGCTGGTTGTAGCCCCGTGATCTACCAGGGTACAAAAGAGCTGGTTCCCCTTTGTATGGCTAACATGCCCATCGGCAGAGTGGTTCCTGATGCTAATAGCTTGCTTTACAGTCTTTCTAGAAACCTCCTTCAAATTTCTAATTATACACCTGAAAAGATTTCTTTGTAATATTTAAACACACAGCTACAGGGCAAATGTTCATCAAATAACAAAAAGATTAGAAAGCTGACTAAACAGTTTCTGCTTGTTTAACCTGATGTGCCTTTTCTAAAATTACACTCTTACTACCTACGTGAGCTGGATTCAGTTTCCATGTTTGCCTTTTAACAGTGAAAATCTGTGTACACAGCTGTAGTTCCCAGTGCTATTACAAGACTTATATTACAAGCATCAAAACTATTTCAATTAAATTATACACTGTTTTGTATTTAAATAGGTAGTACAAATGTGGAGGGCATCATTATTGCAGTCAGACCTTCCTCCTTTTTGTATCTACATTTCATTATATTTTAGTGGTATTAGATGCTGAGAAATTACCTTAATTTAAAAGTTTACATGTCTTTTGAATAACAAAATGACTGTGATATAGACAATAAACTCTACCCTGTTGCCCTTTAACCCAGCACTCTTTATTCCCTCTTGTGCCCCCTCTCATTCTGTTGCTAGTTTCTTCTTACTTGATCTCATCGCAAAAGCCAATGGAGGTGACAGGCTGGGTTACCACTACAGCCTGTCCTGTGAAAGTCCATGGGTCCAGGAGTTACAGTGGTTCATCTTTTTTGGGATTTCCCCTCTTCTAGGAAGGAAAATATAAAAAAAAATGAATGTCCTGCCTGCTTCCATGAGAATGACATTTTGCAGGCACAATTCTTGTCCCCCCCAACCCAGCAGCACTATAAGCTGGCCACTGCTATATTACAGACAACAGCTGGCTCACTGCAATTTAGCTATGGTCACCTGTGAAACGACTGCAGACTGACACTGTCAGGTTCTGTTAGCATGATTTTAACTTGAAGGCATAAGACTTTAAAAAGATCTAAAATGTTTGTATTTTGTGCTCACAAAAAAGTGATTTTTTTTTTACCCCAGTAGATCATGGCTCTCTTGTTGTCCACTTCGTACACCATGGGTATATGGATCTATGTACACCATGGAGTACAATTTTTACTTCAATGGGGCAACAAGAGGTGCTCTGCACCTCCCACATAACCCTACATCTGGCCTTTCTACAGGGACAGCTATTTATTTCTGTCTTCTTACTTGTGAATCCAAATAAGAAGAGTTAGCCAATGAAGATCTGACAGTGTAACCTAGAGGTTAGAGAGCAACAAGCTGTGAATGAGCTTGGTGCATCTAGCAGACGTTGGTTTGATTCTCACAACCTCCACTGGCATACTGTGCGACGTTGATAGTCACTTAACCTCAACCAGCTCTGCAACTAGTCCGTGCCCTCTCACTTACACAAAAACTGAAAAAAGTTGTCACTACCATTTTTTTAAATCTCACTCCTCCCTAGCCTGACCCCTTCAGGTCCCAGAACAAGTCTATTTAATAGTTGCCTCCCATTGATCCCCTGAGCAATGATGTGCATCAGAGAAGAAATCAATAACCAAACCAGGCTAAATGAGTTTTCCCCCTTCCCTCCCAATTCAACTTAAAGCAAGCATTTGTCAATGCCGAATGTTTGCTTGTATGTATGTGCTGTGCAGGTGTTTGGTACTGGTAGTGCACAGATGCAGATGCCCTGCACCAAGGGAAGAGAAAAAGTTTTGTTGTTCATTAACCAGCCACACTTATTTTGCATAAAATCTATTTCCTTTTATTTGTTGTTTTACTATGATCACAGCAATCCCATGTGGCCCAACGTTTTACCCAACTCTGGGCTTCATCAGGGGCAAGGATCTGAATGAACATACAAACATAATATTCATTTTCCTGGACTTATTTTTTTTTTTAATAATTTTTTATATTTGTATTTTTGATCAGACAAAATGTGTCCATATCGGACCATATTACGCTTTGGCAAAATACTAATGCATAGATTCATATCTCAGTTGATGGTTATCAACAACCACTCCAAATAACTAGACAGAAAGGATTAATTCCTACATGTAACGTATATTCAAACAACATGAAGTCTTGCTGTATTCTGACTATTGCAGTTAGCCCCAGCACTCAAACTGCCCCGGAGAGTAGAGGGTTAATTTCTATGCAGAGCATAGAATGCTGAGCTGGAGCTCGGTTCAAACCTCTGTCTGCTGCACTTTGAAGCACAACCACCAGATTCTTTACTCCACCTACCTGAACGGTCGCTCCGGAGATTTCTCCTTTGTTCGCAGTTTGAAATTCGGTTAAAGTCCTCGGTTTTACCGATTATTTTTCTCAAGTTTTAGTTCAGATCTCTGTCTGTGGTACAGTAAGTACTAGGTAGTGAACTAGACATAGTAAACTTGTGGAAATTGTAAACATTTATTTTTTGACCGGTTCAGCTGAACCGGTCGTTTAGTGAATTATATATTCTGTCTTTGTTTCTAAACTTAGAGTGTGGTTACCAGTCCTTATCGGTTTTAGAAAAACTGCATTTTCTTGTGTTTTTTTCCAATACCTGTGACATGGTTAGAAACTGATAAGGGTGTCTTGCCTTGTTGTTTGCCATAAAAAGGGTAATTTTGTGGTTAGGATGGCTACGTCTGAGAAACCTAAAAGAAAAACTGGGCCCACTGGGTTTCAACACTGCAGTGTGTGTGGGGAGGTCTTTGCTAAGGCTGATCCCCACACCACCTGTGTTGATTGTCTGGGGTTTGACCACCTCGATTCAGACTGCCAAATCTGTAAAAATTTCCATAAGTCTACCCTGGAAAAAAGATTAGGTAGGCTTGGGGATAAGGAGGCTGAGAAGTCCGCTGACCCAGATGGCCAGCCCGGTTCGGTTCCGACCAAACCTGAGGGAGTGCCCTCTGACCAGGGCGATACTTCTTCGGGCAAGAGGAGAGCCGATCCTGAGGGATCGGTTCCTACAAAAAGGAAAAGAAAAGAAAAATCGTCCGGTTCAGATCCAGAGACCCATTTTCAGACTCCCGAAGAGATTGCCAAAGTGATAAGGATTGTAGAATCGCTGCGCCCGGTTCCATCTGATCCGGCACCTTCTGGCAGGTGCTTGGTTTGGTCGGTTCCTCCAGTTCAAGATTATGCCCCCTGAAGATTTATATGAACTGGATTTGGAGGGGGATGAAGATTGTGATGATGATGATGACGATAGCGATGGTGTGAAAGGTCTGGGTGAGTCCATTGAACCGGACATTTCCGCAGACAGGCCTTCTAGTGTTTCCCTTCTAGGCTTTCTAAGTCCCATTCCCACTACATGTTTTACAGGAAAGTGGCAGAAACCCTCCAGCTCCCTGTGGAAGAAGCTGTAGAAGAATAAGAGGAACCTGATTATGTGGAGATGATGGACATCCCAGAATCCATGAGACTGTCTATTCCACTTCATAAGTCTTTTGGGAAACAGACACAGAAGATTTTAAAAACTCCAAATTCTGTACCTCCTGTTGCCAGAAGGATGGACAAACGGTGCACCTTATCAGGTTCGGGTACAGAGTACTTGTATCAACAATGCAGCCATGTTGGGGTTGTGCAGGCTGCAGCCTGTGATATGGCTAATATATCCTCGGCTTCACACCCCCCCAGATAAGGACTCTAGGAAGCTGGATGCCATGGCGAAGAAACAGTACATGGCATCTGCCTTGGGACTCAGGCAGGCTAGTTATATGGCCTATGCAGCCAGGTATCAGAAGTCCAGGTGGGACACTGTACTGGCACTGGCTAAGCAGTTCTCTCCCCAGCTAGCCTCGGAGCTGGAGGGGGTGACTGCTGATGGGATTGAGGCATCTAAGGTACAGTTCCATGCTGCTGCGGACTCCAATGATGTGTTATCTAGAGTCATGGCTACATCTGTGGCTCTTCGGAGAATAGCTTGGCTCAGATGTACTAGCCTCTCACAGGACACCCAGGCTAAGGCCATGGATTTCCCTGTGGTGGGTAATTCTCTGTTTGGGGAACAGACAGAGAATTACATGAAAAAGATGGATGAGTATAGGAACACCTATAGGAGTGCACAGGCCAAGGAAAGGCAGGCAACTCCTTCAAGGCAGCAAGCTAGGGGCAGGGGCAAGCCTTTTCATAGGCCTTTCTACCAAGCACAGGCCTCTTCTCCCTTTCCTCAGAAGGGGTTCTTCAGAGGGAGAGGCAGAAGGGGGATGAGCAGGACTGCATCCATCCCTCAACCTAAGGCTCCTGCCAAGCAGACACCATGATGTGTCAGCCCAGGTCAACTCCACCATTCCTGTAGGAGGTAGGCTGGCTTACTTCATCCAGGACTGGATGTCTGTTACCTAAGACAAGTGGGTCCTGGAGGTGGTAAGCCAGGGGCTGGTTCTCAGCTTCAAGAAATTTCCAAAGCTGAGGACCAGATCTTTTCCACCTGCAAGCATCTTCGAAACCATTGCCCTAGAGGCAGAAGTTTCATCTCTACTGGCTCTAAAGGCTGTAGACAGAGTTCCTACATTGCACAGGGGCAAAGGTCTGTACTCCAGGTACTTCCTTACCCCAAAAAAAGACAGGAGAGTGGCGACTCATCCTAGACTTACGATACCTGAACAAACATCTTTTAAAACCAAAATTCAAAATGGTGACTCTGGGAATAATCCTTCCCTCTCTAAGGCCAGGGGACTGGCTAGCCTCCCTGGACTTAAAAGATGCCTACTTTCACATTCCCATCAGGTGCTCCCACAGAAAGTACCTCAGGTTCGAATTGTCTTCAGGCCAGTATCAGTTCAAAGCTATGCTCTTCGGCCTGACATCAGCTCCCAAGGGTATTCACAAAATGCCTAGCAGTAGTAGTGGCCTTTTTAAGAA
The DNA here is from genome assembly GCA_016271365.2 of Neoceratodus forsteri. NCBI lineage: Eukaryota > Metazoa > Chordata > Ceratodontiformes > Ceratodontidae > Neoceratodus > Neoceratodus forsteri. The sequence continues at coordinate 1,203,325,625 of CM057449.1, forward strand.
GGGAAAAATATTTCCATATTTCCATACCTGGATGACTGGCTCATTGTGGGTCAGTCCCCAGACCAAGTCAAGTCAGACCTTCAAGTGACTCAGCAAGTGCTCACTTCCCTAGGATTCCTTCTCAATCTTCCCAAGTCAGTTTTTGAGGCTGTACAGTTCCTCACCTTCATGGGGCAGAGTTGGATACAGTCAAAGCAAGAGCTTTTCTTCCCCTGGAAAGGGCAAGGGCTATTGCAGAGCTGGCTTCTTCATTCCACCTTCTGGTCTCTCAGCCAGCAAAGCTCTTCCTCCAGCTTCTGGGCCACATGGCAGCTTCTACAGCAGTGGTCCAAGGGGTCATATTTCAGATGAGGGACATTCATTTTCACCTGAGGGCCTTTTGGTCTCAGAAGATTTTCTAACCAAACTAGTTCCAGTGACTCAAACTCTGATCCAGGCTCTCCAATAGTGGCAGGATCAGGGCAACCTCAGGCAAGGAGTCCCATTCATCACTCAGTCTCACTCTGTGGTCCTAACCATGGGTGCCTCTCTATAGGGGTAGGGAGCCCATCTGGGGGCTCTCACAGCCCAGGGACTGTGGTCCCCTCAGGAATCCCTTCTTCATATCAATCTCTTGGAACTCAGGGCGGTCTTTCTGGCCCTGTAAGCTTTCTCTCAGTCAGTGCAGAACAAGGTGGCTCAGGTCAGGACAGACAACACCACCACCATGTGGTACATCAACAAGCAGGGAGGCACTCAGTCCATTGCCTTGTGCATGGAAGCCATGAAATTGTGATCCCTAGCTTATTCTCTGCAGACCTCTCTGATAGCAGTCCACCTTCCAGGGAAGGACAATGTGCTAGCAGATGCATTGAACAGGATCTCCCAGGGCCATCACGGATGGTCCCTGGACCCTCTGGTGTTGAAAGTGATTTTTTCAAGGTGGGGCACTCCAGAGATAGATCTTTTTGCAGCCCCAGACAATCACCAACTTCCTCTGTTTTGTTGCAGACCCCCAGTCTTGGGCTCAGTTCCTCTGGATGCTCTGATTCTGAACTTGGAAGGGAAATTTCTATATGCCTTCCCTTCCTTTCCTCTTCTGTTCAAAGGTCTGGTCAAGGTAAGGTCACATCCTTGCAAAGAGATTCTGATTGCTCCAGACTGGGCCAGGCAGCCTTGGTACCCCCTGTTGCTGTCCCTAGCAGTCCATATTCCCCTGTCTCTTCCCAGGAATTACAACCTGTTAACCTCCTCTCAGGGTAGGATTTGGTACCCCAATCTTTGGTCTCTCAATCTCAAGGCATGGCTCTTGAAGAGTTAGAGTATGCAGATTTGCATCTGTCCTAAGGGGTTCTGGATATTCTCAAAGCCTCTTGAAAGCCTGCCACCTGAAAAACGTATAACTCCAAATGGCAAAGATTCAGCATTTGATGTTCCAAGAAGCATATACTCCCAGACACTGCTGAATTGTCTATAGTTCTGGATTATATGGTTCATCTTAATGGTGTAGGCTTCAGACCAGCTACTCTCAAAGTACATTTGTCAGCTGTTTCTGCTTTTCTGTCAGTGGGAAACCCTTCCTCACTGTCATCTCACCCTGTATTCTGTAAATTTTTCAAGGGATTGCTTCATACCAATCCCCCCTTTAGGGATCCTACCTCTGCTTGGGATCTTAATGTTTGCATTGCTCAGCTTATGCAACTCCCTTTTGAGCCTTTGTTTTTAGCAGAGCTTAAGTACTTGACTTGGAAAACTGTGTTCCTGGTAGCTATTACCTCTGCCAGGCGTATCAATGAATTGCAAGCTCTGTCAGTGGAGCCTGATTTTATCTCATTCCATAGAGATAAGGTGGTCCTTAGAACTAATAGGAGGTTTTTACCTAAAGTGGTTTCAGATTTTCATCTGAACCAGTCTATGTCTCTCCCTGTGTTCTTCACTGATCATTCTTCTTCAGGAGAAAGAAGTTTACACAGTTTGGATGTTAAAAGAGCCCTTAGTTTCTGCATTGAGCATACTAAGGCTCACAGGTTTGACTCCCTCCAGTTGTTTCTCACTTATGGGGAAGTGGGGAAGGGCAAGCCTGCCACTAAGAGAACTATTGCCCGGTGAATTGTCTCTTGTATTCAATTCTGCTATGAGAAGCTAGGCAAAATACCTCCCTCAGGTCTGAGGGCTCATTCGACTAGAGGTGCAGCTGCTTCCTGGCTGCGGCCAGGGATATTCCTTGCTAGAGATATGTAAAGCAGCCACCTGGAAAACAGTTCATACATTTACCAAGCATTACTCCCTGGACATCCAGGCTAGGAGTGATGCTCGGTTTTAACACAACCAGTACTGCAGATCCTATTCCCAAGGTAGGTTGATTCCCTCCTCCATGGAGGCACTGCTTGTAGTTCGTATTGAAGTCAGAATACAGGAAGACTTCATGTTGTTTGAAGAAAAAAATACTCACCTTAGTAATTATGTTTCTTCTAATGGAGTCTTTCTGTATTCCGATATCCCTCCCTGCCTCCCCTTTCAGAACCTGTTTTTGGGAAGTGGGCTGGCGGTTGCAGTGTTGCACATGAGGGGTGCATTATGGTACTCCCTCCTTTTAAAGAGGGGGGGTTATATTATTAATTTAACAGTCTTAAGTTGTTCACTACCTGGTTTTTGATTTTGGATATCTTGACTTGAGTCTTTTGGTCATCCAAAATATTTGGTTGCCATTTGGGTAGTAAAAATTTTACAATTTCCACATAGTAGTTAGTATTAGCTCATAAGAATCTGACGGTTGTGCTTCAAAGTGCAGCAAACAGAGGTTTGAACTGAGCTCGAGCTCAACGTTCTAAGCTCTGAATAGAAATTAACCCTCTACTCTCCGGAGCAGTTTGAGTGCTGGGGTTAACTGCAATAGTCAGAATACAGCAAGACTCCATTAGAAGAAACATAATTACTAAGGTGAGTAATTTTTTCTTACTGCCTGAAACTAATAGAAATAGTATGAGAATCTTAATGAGACTGCCATCCCTCTTTGTGGCTGGATCAGACTGATTCAGTTTTAAAATCAAGCTTGCAGTGTCGGGCGTATAGGGATCAGTGTGGAAGTGGGGATTGCCTCTGCCCAGGCAACCTGCACTTCACACTCACTCCCTGGTTGCATAGCAACACCCCTGGGAGTACACATGGGCAGATACTGCTCTTCACACATCACATTGTGAGCGGATCAGTAGAGTGATGCACCAGATGTACCGCCCACTCTGCTGGCACATAAAAACGTATCACTAAAGTGAGACACACTCCTTGAACTTTTTGAAACTGCACCACACAAGGCCCAGGACATAGCAGCAAAGTAAATACATGAGAAACGTTATACAAAGCTAAAGAATAAGTGTTTGATGGTTAAACAAATGTAAGGCATTTGCAACCAATGACTAGTTTTTAAAGAATTGTAACATTTATATCTCCAGCTCCTGCATAAAACCGGCCCATTGAAAAGGGTAACAAAAACTTTAAAGGCCCTAGCTGCAAAGTAAAAGACACTGGCAGGCCATTTAGAGGCCCTATACATGAATCAATAAGAAACAAAAAAAAGTAAGTAACAATATAACAGATGCAGCAGTACAAAGTCAAACAATAGTGGCCAGGACTGTAGAGTTGTATTTTACCGCTGCTTTTAACTTCAAGGGATGTGCATATGTCATTATATTCAAATTAAAATTGCTAAGAAAATGTTAAGATGTAGATTATATTCTGTATATGTGCTAATAGAGTGTAAGGAAATATAAGACAAAATCAATAATAGAACCATGACTTGTAAACAATATGAGAAATACTAAACTAAGATGATAGACACTTTGTTAACATTTACATATGCTGAAAAAATGCTTTACTGTTAAGTCGTTACACACAGAGATAAAATGAGTTGTATCTAAATGCACCTCTTTAGTCCATAGGGAACTAGTAAGCTTATTGAACATCCTTATTTATCTAACAGACTAAAAATGAAAAACGGTCACCAAATAACATAAAGAGGATTTATGTGTGAGATTGAACAGCAGGTTAATATGAGATTCAGTTTTTATATGTAGCTCATAAGGTGGCTAGTACAGCTTTGAGCATAAAGAGCTTTAACAGTAATGGCAAGGCAAATGTTTATGTGGATAAACTTAGTAGCTGATAAATTTTATGCTGATGAAACAATATTGTATTCCTTTGAAATTTATTTAAACCATGGTGATTAATACATTTAGTCTTTAAAGAGACAGTAACAGATTATGATGGAAATAGACAAAGTTTATCATTGCCTTACAGTGATTAATCATCAAATGAGATATGAATCTATGCATTAATATTTTGCCAAAGCGTAATATGGTCCAATATGGACAAATTTTATCTGATCAAAAATACAAATATAATTTTTTTTTAAATGATAAGTAAGGGAAAATGAATAATATGTCTGTATGTGTTAGATCCTTGCCCCTGATGAAGCCCAGAGCTGGGTGAAACGTTGGGCCACATGGGATCACTGTGCTCATAGTAAAGCAACAAACAAATAAAAGGAAATAGATTTTATACAAAACAAGTGTGGCTGGTTGATGAACAACAAAACTTTTTCTCTGCATCTTGAAATCTGTACTACCAGCCCTCCACATAAACTTTTATGACTTATCCATAACCAAAAGATACCCACCTGATGAACCTTCTGTCTTTGCTGCACCAGGGGAAGACTCTGTGCAAGGACCTTGCACTTCCATGCAGTGACAGATGTGAAGAATACATGGGGCTGGCTGTCTGGTGGGCTGCAGAAGTGCAGGGCCCTATGGACCCTGCACTTCCATGTGGCCACAGATACAGATACACAGGGTAAAGAGTGCATTTGTCAGCCAATGCACAAACCACTCTGCCACCCATGGGTGAAGAGGTGCAGAACCCTATGCCAAGAGGACAGTTATCTTCACCATATGGTATCCTGCCCATGCAGACAACCCTGCACCTTTCATTCCCTGTCTGGGATGTTGCATAACAGCACCATTCCCCTACCCTCATCCCATCCAGCTGGGTCACTGAACTCACCCCTGAACTCAGCTCACTGGCATGAGATCACAAAGCATGGCCACCACTAGGGTGAAGACTGGCACTACACACAAAGGTTGTTAGACATTATGATTTGCCTTATAAACATGACATATAGCATTTATAGTGTATTGTCTGTATTGTAATTTCACACTAGAGTTGCAAAAACACATCTTGACATGACATTCAATCATAACCTGGGCATTTTACCATATTTGTACACAGAATTTTAAGCATTGCCTTCTTTTTGTCCCATCTCATGAACCCAGTAGGTGAAAATGTTCAAATCCCCAGCAAAACATCATTCCATACCACAGGTGTGAAAACATATTTTGGCAGGATTTGAAAAATGACAGTTGTCCTGTTTGTGAGCTGGTGTGAAAAAATGGCTATGTTGACAAATTTGAGTCAATATATCACAAATTACCAGAGTTACAGTATGAGCGAGCATGGAAATATTTCAGTGTATGAGCATAACTTTGCCATTTTTTCATGTTTTGACCACACATTTTCAACATAGCCTTCTTATGACCCCATCTCATGGACATGGGTGGTGCAAATTTTTGAATCCTGCCCAAAAGGTGATCTCACAATGTGAATGTAACATCACATTTCAGGCCTGATTTGCATAATTCCACTGCCATTGGTCATGAAGTGGTGTCCCAAAAAGGCCATGTTGAAACTTTGAGGCAAAAATATGCAAAGATGATAATGTTATGCATCAGAGTTCAAAATGCCATTGAAATACATTGAACTGCATTTACCTTAGTTTCTCATATTGCAGTCACTGGTTCCAGCAGCAAGACATGTCTTCGATCAGAGAGTGGATCTTCACCCTGGGACATGTTCGGGTGAATGAGGGTGTGGGGTGGTGGGTGCTGAGTGGGAGGTCGGGGTGAGGGGGCAGAATGGTGAGAGTCCATTTTCTGTTTTACAGGTTAAAAAACATTGAGGGATGGTTTTCTTATTTCAGGGATGTTCTGACACTGGGGACTGGGCACCCCAGTGTCAGGCTCATGTTCGGTGGCACCGGGTTGGACAACCTGGTGCCACCACCTACATAAGAGAAACAGGGGCGGACGACCCGGAGGGTGGTCACTTGAAGTGGTACCAGGGGTGGGCACCCTGGCCTGCTTCTATATTAATTATTAAATTATATGTAAGGATTGGAAAGGGTAGGTGGGTGACCTGGAGGGGAGGGGCAGAAAGAAGCAGTACTGGTGTTGGGCACCCCAGTCCATTTAATAGATAGATAGACATACAGATAAATCAATCTCTCATGATGTAGAGGGAGCCATTCTGGAGCTGAGAGGGAGATTGAAACCCAAGATGGGGTGGCAGCAATATTCCAAACTAGTTGACTGGCTCTCACAGTTAAATAACAGATACAAAACATGGGAGTGCTGCTGCTGAGTGACAGAATCAGCTGGTTGCTGACCGACTTCATGCAAATGAAGGACTGAAGCCCCCTCTGATAGGAGCAGCATCAGTCCTTTCAGCTACACAAAGTTTCTGCCCAGCATGTGGTGAGTAGTGTCATGACCATAATGCGTGGTCATTGGTCTGAACTGCTGAATCCCTTCCAGCTTGAGCTACAATGTGCTCGGCAATGACACACTCCTGAAATGCCATTATTTTGTAACAAAACATTTCTTGCTAATGTGCAAGCAAATGTAAAAATGAAAGCTTGCTGGCATCCTTGCTCTGAGCCAGGAGCTGGCAGTGGTGTAATATCAATCTCACCTCCCTAATCCCTCCACTGAGAGTGCAAAGTACCTTTACTCAGAAGTTGTGCCCCACCCTGACCTCCAATCCACAATTTGTGGGGAGCCCAGTGTCCAAGATTCCCAGCTAAATCAATTGTCTCCTTCCCCCACAGAACGCCCACTCTATTACATTCATAAAAGTAGACTGACTGGAGTGAGCCAGCATGTGATTGGGAGAGAGGGGGTGGGCCAGCTACGTCTTTGATGATGTTAGGCAGACTGGCTAATCATTTGCCTTGCATCATCAAATATGCAGCTGCTCCACAGTTTCCAAGTAAGGGAGGGAGTTGAATTAAAAGACCTTGTCAGCTCCTGGTGCAGGGGCAGGAGCCAGCATTTTTGTTTTTAATGTGTAGGAGGGGAGGAAGGAAGGGAGGGACATGACTGAGTAGGGTAGGAGTGATCAATGGACTAGTTCTGGCCACCTAGACAACCATGAGTCCTTTACTAAACCTTGCAGTGTTCTCTGTACAGTCCCAGATTCCACCACGTGGTGATGCGAGCAAAGTTCTATCCAAAAAAGAGAGCTTTGCACACTAGCTGTTAAGGATCATTTATTTATTTATTTTATTTATTTAATTTTGTTGACCCGGTAAGCCCACTGGGCCTAGAAATCCCTTTTTCAGGGAGCGACTGGGGGAAGGGGGGGATAGAGATGGTAAGCAACTGAAATTGAACCAGATTAAGCTGTTGGTGGTATTTTTAGTGAATGGGAGAAATGTGGCCTGAACACCAGGGAAATTCCCCTACTCTGACAGTAGGGGGACCGGCTGCTGTGTGAACATGGCAGATGGCTCTGGACCTTTGAAGGAGCAACATGTTCCTGACGCTGCTTATCTTGAGCAGACTACACTGATAGAGAACCGTGCATTGGAAGGAGAGAACTCATCGGGTTCCCCAATGGAGGTCGCTGCAGTGGGGCATGGTGAGAACCATGCATCGGGAGTTTTATTTCGGCTACTGAGTCTCATGCATTCATAACTGCAGAATTAGTGACCTCTGAGTTACCTCTATTGCTGACTGAAGAGTTTACAGCTCTTATTTTGGTCGCAAATAGCACTATCTCTGAAGCTGCTCCTGCACTCATATTTCTTGCACAAGAATGTACTGCTTGGCCGACTTTGACAGATTCCTTCGGCATGACTCACCCGGATGATGCTTCTGACCCGGGAATGCGGAAGCAGACTACGAGGAAGGAGTCCTTTCCAAACGGAGACTGGTCAAAAGAGACTGCTCTATCTGATGCGGGCTGGAGTTTGGTGACTGGCAAGTGGATGCCTGATTTGCAATGGGAAACTTTCACTCAGGAGAATGTACAATGCAATTCAGAACGTCCTGAGAGTTCTTCACCAGGTCAGCCTTTTGTTTTACCTGAGGTTCCAGTTTTTGAGGGGGAAGGGGCATCTAATGCTTCGACAATACTAAGGGTGCTCCACAATGTTCTCCTCCTGTTTCCCCCCCCCCCATGCTCAACGCTACCCTGGGGCCCATTTTTCTGACCTTTTTAAGAACAATAGGTTGGAACAGGCACCCAGACGGAACGCTGTTCTTCTTCATTATCATGGAGGTTTGGAAGAACACCCTGACAGGCTCTATGTGGCCAGAAAATTGTTAAAGGACTCCATGAATTTTCAAACTACCGATATTTTTGCTTTAATTAATATACGAGGAGAAGATACTTTCAATATTAACTTCAAGACATTCTCAGACCTTGATACATTTTGGTCTCGCTATGAGAGTTGTAAAACCCAGCCTTTATTTTTGCCGTTTTGGGCTATCCCTATTACTAAATCCCTCTATAAGGTAGTGCATGTTATGTTCAGGAATGAAGGGGTTAATCTGGGAGATATTCTTTTTTGGATGGAACATAAACGTACTGTTTTGGTGCCAATGGAAGCAGTTATTGATGGGGAAGGAATTTGGACAGGCAATTGGAAATTCAGAGTAAAACTGCATATTATAGGAAATTAGGTGGCACATATCCCTAATACTTTCTTTTTAGGTAAAGATAGGGGCTGTGTTTTTATTCTGGACAGCCTAAAGCCTGTAATAAATGCAGTAGCAGGTGGCACCTTAGTAATGCATGCGATAAAATTAAAAGTGCTTTATGCAGAGATTTTGACCACGATAGCGGTACTTGTAGGAATGTCTTTCGTTGCAACCTCTGTGATGAACAAGGACATGCTTATCACCAGAGTCCTTGGGCTGGTCAAAATAAGCAGGGAGGGGTGAACAAGGAAGATCTGATAAACAATGCACTAGACAGGTTTAGATTCAGGGAGAGGCCAGATCCAAGCTCCGGTACAGCTCCAGCTTCTGATCCAGACCCTGCCTCTGCTTCTGAAGGCACCGCCTTCACCCCTTCTGTTACCCCTTCTGATGCTGGGACTTCTGTCTCAGGACCCCTCCAGACTTCGCAACCATGTACTGATGTACCCTCTATGGACTCTGACCCTATAAGTCATAAGAACCAACCCCATGCTGAGGTACTTGAGGCCTCCCTTTCTGGGGATCTACCTCATACACTAGGTGAACGGCCTATACCTCCCTCCACTTCTGAGTTTCAAATTCCCCCTCCTAAACGAGTGACCAGAGCTTCTAGTCGGATTCTGATTTCACCCCCTGTAATTCCCACTGATAACCCTTTTAGCCCCTTCAGACCCATGAAGAAAGGTCGGAGTCAGATGTTTCTATACAATTTGGTATTATATCTGATATGGATTGTGAAGGAGATGGGGGGGGGGATGGTGGAGGGAAAGAAAAAGAAAGGAAAAAAAAAGAAAGACGAAAGATGCTCCCAATCCCTAATGTTTTGTTGTACATTTCTTTTCCTTGATTTATGGCAAGCATCACACTTATTTCTTTAAATACTTGCAGTATTAAGAATTAAAAAAAAAAGAATGGCCTGTCTCCATTTTTGTCTTTTGCTACAAGCTGACATTATTTTTTTGCAAGAAACTAGGTTTAATTGTCTTGCTGATACTAGGCAGGCATCTAAACTCTGGACTACAGGGCCTGCTTTTTGGTCATACTGGGAAGATGCTGCTGACGGCCTTGCATTCTGTTCAATCATACCTCTGTCCCTCTCTCTAGACTTGTGGATATACATCCTGGGAGGGTTTTGCTTTTGGATTGTGTTTTTAAGGGGGTTTCTTTGCGTTTAATTAATACTTATGCGCCCCAAGTAAAGACCTCATGAATATCTTTGTTTAACACTATTCTGCCCTACCTGTTTACTAGGAAACAAATTAGTTGTGGTGGAGACATGAATTGTGGTCTGGATGTTAAAATTAAAGGTTCAAGTCAGACAAAAGTTTGTTGTGATTCGCATGCTCTATTGAAAGTGTTGCAGACTGCTTCCCGGAAAGATGCATATCGTATGCTCCATACTAATGAAGGAGCTACCTATAGACGCAGTGCATTTCACACTAGAATTTATTTTTTCTTTTTATCTAAGCTTTTATTTCCCATTTCTTTTTTTCTTCGTTTATGTGAATTTTCAGATCATTTGGTTTTACGTTATGCAATTAGTATGTCTCAATTCCCTCCAAGATTTCAAGGGGTACCAAATAGATGGAAATTGAATTCTTCAGTATTGCAAGCTCAAGGTTTACAGGTTAAATTGAGATCCCTTCTAGTAGCTAGGAATGCAGTTCGATTTTTTTATGACTCTATGGCACTATGGTGGACAGATACTAAATGGGACTTTAGAGATTTCTTTATATTTCAGGGACAATATGCACAAAACAAAAAATATATACAGTTTCTAACTTTTCGACAGCAGTTCTATCGTTTAACTTCTTCACCTAATGTTGCTGATGTTAGGATTAAATCACAAATAGATGTTGTTAAACAGCATATGAGGAATTATCAATATGACCGTGCGGTTTCCTTACAAGCAGAGATGCAATATGGTTCTGTGAAGTCACCTTCTGCTTACCCTTTTGCAGCCTGCAAAACCCATTTAGATAACACTTTCACGTAGGGACTTATGGATTCTGCAGGAATGGTATTACAGTCTACGATTGGGATGTTTCAAGTAATTAGAAATTCTATCTGCACACTCCAGGGAACTAATTATGTTACTGGGATTCGATGGGAGGATATTTTTTCTTGCATACCACCAAGCCCCTCAAAACTTGATATTGAGGCTTTAGAAAAACCTATCACAATAGAAGAAGTTCGACAGGAGATTTCAAGGTTAGCATTAGGAATTTCCCAAGGGGTAGATGGCCTGACAAATGAATTTTATAAGTTTTTCTTGGAAGAATTTTGTGAGGTATTACAGGTTTTATATAATGAAATTCTGAACACAGGGACACTGCCCCAAGATTTTTCAGATGCAATACTATTATATATATTCAAAAAGGGTGACAAGACAGATATTGGAAATTGGAGGCCTGTTAGCATACTTAATACTGATTATAACATTTTCTCGGCAATTCTTTGTCGTAGATTACAAACTGTAGCATCCCATTTGATGCATCCAGTACAAACTTGCTCTATTCCAGTGCGAAATATACAACATAATTTGATGTTTTTATGAAATATTTGTGAGTTTGGGAAGCACCGATGCCTTTCAGGTTATCTGTTGGCTCTGGATCAAACCAAAGCATTTGATAGGGTGTCTCATAAGTTTCTCTGGGAGGTTCTGGAATGCTATGGGCTCCCTAGTCACTTCAGGACTTGGATTAGTCTCTGTTATATGGGGGCTAAAATTTTTCCCACACTTAATGGGGAATTGGGAGAACCTATATCTTTACATAGAGGAGTCAGACAGGGATGTCCCCTTAGTCCCCTGTTATATACATTTGTTTTGGATCCAGTAATTCGGGAGATTTTCCATGACACTACTATTCAGGGCTTAACACCCTCCCCTGTTTTGGAACCTCAAAAATTAACTGTTTATGCTGATGATATAGTGATTATTGTTCCTGAAGTTAGATCGGGGGAGGCAGCTATACGGGTTTTAGAAACATATGCTTCTATTTCAGGAGCAGCGATTAATTACTCCAAAAGTAAGAGGGTATATGTGGGTAATGGGGTTCCCGTATCAAACATTGGGCAAATCTCGATCTTCCAGGAGCCGATTAAAATTCTTGGGTGTTTTTTTTTTGTCCAGGGGATGTTGCCTTTCTGAACTGGGTAGATCGAATTAAAATCGGGGAATATAAGGTGCAACTCTGGAAATCTTGGTCTTTGTCAAAGCTAAAAAGAGTCTTGATTGTTAAAAAATTCCTTCTCCCTTTATTTTTATATTTGTGTGGTTCTTTTCCACTTCCTATTTCACTAGAAACAAGATTATACAGTATATTTTTTCAGATGGTTTGGGGGAGCCGTTTTAATCCGGTGAGAAGAGAATTTACCTATTTGCCCATTAAAAAGGGGGTCTCGGAATGATACACCCCGTGGCATTTTTTTATCTGTTTTTTTTCCCACCATGCTTCCTAAAACAGAGGGTAATAGACACCAGTGGGATGGTTGGACAGACTTACTCCTTGGGCAGTTTGTATTAAAATGGGGAGACTCTGTACCTAGACTTTGTGCCACTTCAGAAGTTCTGTATTTTCTGGTTCCTGCTGTTTGAAAACTTTATCAGTGGGGAATCAAGAAGGAACATGTTCTGACTCTCTCATAAATGTTTATATGGGGATATAATGGGGAGAAACTCAGCAGGTCAGGTAGATTTCCCCAGATGTATTCCTATGAAATTAACTTATGGTTTACGTACCTTAGCGGATAAACGGGTTCCAGTACATATGTGGGATATACTATGGCTTTGCTGTCATGGTAGACTTGGGGTTAAAGGTAATTTAAAACATAAGCCATTATTGGAAAGGCAATGCATCCGGCTGGCATGTGTGGGTATTGAGGAAACCATGGAACATTTTTTCTTTACATGTTCATATGCCCGACTGTTTTGGCAAGATCTAGCATTTAAGTGGCATTGGGGCTTGGCATCATTGGTTAATTATGAGACTTTGATTTTGGGGGATTACACTGGGGCTTTTTCACGCTATCATCCCAGTACTTTGAATTTACTTTTTGCTTGTGCTAAATATTTTCTTTGGCAGGCCCGATGTCAATTTTCTTTGCAACATTTAAATGTACCAACACTGACTGTTATTTCACAGATTGAGAACACAGTCCGGAAACAACAGGACTCTGAACGAACACTACTTGCTTTACCTAAGTTTCGAATTTTTTGGAAACATATCTTCTGGCTCTTTAACTGTTATTTTCTTATTTATCGTGATTGCACAGTTCTTCTTTTTGTTTAGTATACTGATGTTTCAAATATTGATTTTGTGTGAAAGTTCACGTTTCTTATTTTCAAAAGGGGGGGGTTATATTTTGTTGTATTGTATCTACCATACTATATTCTGATGTTTCTGGTATTTTTTTCTTTTTCATGTGATTGGTTGTTGTGATGTATTGTTATTTCAATAAAAAAAATCCGCTACTCTTTTCCAACAAGTGCCATCGGATCTTTAGCACCACCTGAACTACCACCAATCCAGGCAGATGGGACCTCGGTTTAACGTCTCATTTGAAAGATGGTTTAGTTCTCCGAACTGAGTGTTTCTGATGGCTGTGCTGGCCTGTTACCTCCAACTGCGATCCACAGACTGCAAGCCACACATCTCCCAATGTGAACATCAGAACAGGCACTCCTCTGCATTACAAGACATCTGTGGCAGTTCTCCAGCTCGCAGCATGCACTGCCCACCAACTGCCAATATATACGAGAATCCCATGGCATTGAGGAGAAGGGAGGGAAGTTCAAAAGTCAACACATGGGAGAAAAGGGTGCCAAACTCCATGCTGTGTTCCCAACAACCACACTTTGGCAAATATGAAAATCAGTTTTATGGTTATTTTTCAGTAGCTCCACCTGCACACATGACCACCTCACTTTGTCAGTCTCCTAAAAAGTGTACTTCTGGTTCTCATACTTTACCTTCACAATTGCTGGATATAGGAATCTGAAGTCCACTTTCTGTAGGCGTAGGTCCTTTAGCAGGGGTCGTCTGAATACCTTGCGCTTATTCTGGATGATTCTAGAAAAGTCTTGAAAGATAGAGGGATCCCCATATTTTAGATTACACATCTTCCAAAAATCTGCCAGGATTTGCTGTTTAGCCTGGTAGTTATGTAATTTAAATATGATTTTTCTCAGTGGTGCATCATCTGGGGGTCAAGGGGCTAGAGTCCTGTGTGCTCTGTCAATCTTGATTCTGCCTTTTGATCAGTTTAAATTTAGTGCTTGGAACAGCCACTTTTCAATAAAAGTGACTACATCTGTACCCTCAGCTCTTCTGGTATGCCCCTCAGCTGCATATTATTCCATGTCTGAAAGTTCTCCTGTGAGTCTAGGTTGTCTTGTAGCTCTGCTACCTCCTTTTCTAACTTGACAAGTTTTGTGGCAGTTTCTCGGTCTTATCCTCTACAGTGGAGATCCATGTCTCCATCTTGGTCAGCCTTGCTTGTTGTTTCTCATAGTTGGCCGTCAGTTTACCCAATTTAGAAGCCACAACCTCAATCTTCAGTATCAGGGCCTCCAACATTCTCTCAGACACAGCACGGTTCCAGGCTGCTGCTACATCCTCTGTGCCTTCTTTGTCTGGGCCTGTTGCTGCTACAGACTCTGGAGCAGTCTTCTTTGTGGTATGTTTTGTACAACACATGGATTTACCCACCGCTGCAGCCAGATACCCATCCATTCTGCTTTTATCTGCTGTTTTCCACCATTTGTTGCCCGTTACGTCAACTTTTAATTGCAAACAAAACAAAAAGAGAAATATGTTGGTGCAAGGGTCAGAAGTGGTTGGTGAAGCATCTGCTTGAGCTTACTGCAGATGCACAGTTCCCCTACATCCTTCTTTTCTGAGGTCTGCACCAGTCGTTACCCCTCCCTCCAATATTTGGTTATTGGATTCCCCTTCCCTGAGTGCGTAACATTGCACTTTGTGGCATTGGATTTCAGTGGCCAAACATTGAACTACCTTTCCAGTTTTCCAAAGTCTCTTTTCAGTTCCCTCTTACCTTCTTCACTATCCACCCTGCCACATATTTTTGTGTCATCCACAAATAGAAATATCTTGTCCTTGATCCCTTCTCCAGTGTCACAAATGAACACACTGAAAAGCACCAGGCCAAGGACCATCCCATGTTGGTTCCTGCTGTTAACCCCAGACCTTGGAGTATGTACTGTTTAGTACCACCCTTTGGATTCCCTCACCTATCTAATTCCTCATGCATATTGTGACTTTCTCCCCAACTCCCATGTTGCCCAATTTATTTACCAGCCTGTTGTGGGTTACAGAGTCAAAGGCCTCGCTAATGTCTATGTAAAGGATGTCCAGTGCTTAGCCCTTATCCAAAACTTGTGAAACGACATTGAAGAAATCCCTGAGGTCAGTCTAATAGGGCCTCCCCTTCACAAAGCCATGTGGGACTGTTGCATGCTCACCAGTTGCTCCTTGATTATGGTCTCAAGGAGCTTCCCAACAATGGAAGCCAGGCTGACCGGTCAGTAATTCCCTAGGTTCCCCATATCTTCACTCTTGTGCAGGGGAACAATATCTGCTACATTCCAGTCCCTGAGGACAATGCCCATCTCAAATGACCAGTCAAATACTGTAGGTCTGTTGGGGGTGCTGTCAGAGCCTGCAAACAGCTCCCTGAGTACCTGTGGGCTCAAACTGTTCAGTCCCAGGGACTTACCCACCTGCATCCTCTTCAGCTCCATAAGCACTCTTTCCTCTGTGATACTACCCATTAACTATTTGTTCCATGCCCTACCTGGGTGCTGCACTCTGGCACTGGCAGTGGACTCCTTTCTTTGACCATGAAGACCCTGCCGAAGTATTCATTCAGAGTATAATTTGTGCCCATCCCCCTCCACCAATGCATTACCCTTTCTCAACCTCTGGTCCACCCTTGTTCTTTCTCCTTTCCCTGGCATATTTTAAGAGGTAATGGTTATTTTGCCTCACCCCTTCTGCGATCTTTAGTCCTACTGTACGTTTCCCCTGGTCCTCCTCACTGACTTACTAGCTTCCTTTTTTCTTGACAAAGTAGAACTCCCTGCTTGCCTTTGTACACTCAGAAGGTCACCTTTTTTCCTTCACTGCTACCATATCCTCCAAGGAAAACAACATAGGCCTCTTGTCTGAGGAAACCTTTAGTTACAGCTCAAATCCCTTCTTTGATTATCTCTCACTTGCTCTCTTCACCAACTAGCAAGATGCTGGACAGGTGAGGCGTTCCCTTCAAGGCAAGTGCTTGAGATTCTTGAGGATCTTCTCTAGATTCAAAGCTGGTTGAAGGAAAGTGTACTGAGGAAATGTGATGGTGCAGAAGGGGAGTCCAGGAGAAACCTCCATGAGCTACCATTGAATAGCTTTGGTTGTGGAGGACATATGTTTGTGCAGACTTCTGACAAAGGCATGCTTTCTTTTCCGAGGAAGGTCCAAGAAAGTTCACCCTCTGTGAGTCATGAGGTGTTCCTTGGGGAGAACTATAGTCTAGAAAAAGTCTGCCGGAAATGGATGTGGTGGCAGCACTGCATGTTTGGGTTGTGGCTCAGATAAGCTTGTTGGTTTGAGTTTCCTCAGAAGAGTTCATACAGCAGCCCAAAGTATGCAGTGTTTAGGGACAGAGTGAATTCCCTATGCTTCTGTATGGTTGAGGGGAAGAAAGTATGTCCAAAAGTACAGCAGTGATCATGAAGGGGATAGTATAAGTTCTATGTAGCCTTATATGCTTGTTGGGCCCTACAGTGTTTAGGTGGTTGTTAAATGTAACCTGTCTTCCTGGGGGTTGTCTCCAAAAGTGTGAATAACAGTTGCTCTATCCAGGGTGGATGATGTTAGGAATGCTGATCATGGAAGGAATGATAAATTGTAAATGACCCTGAGGGTCTAGCCAAAGTCACACTGGTACTGGTAACAAGAACACAATCTTCAAGTGCTGGAGCATGACACTAGGTAGTGAGGACATGCATAGGATCTGGCACAGTGATTAAAATGAAGGGAAACTCTGGGGAACTAGTTCCCCCACGCCCCTTCATGGTACACATTAGGGGGAACTCAAGGGAACTCATATGCTCTCCCCCCTCCTGGTTTTCAATAATGGCAGCCATTTTCTACAGGCAGTTTATTTCCCTATTGAAGATACATTGCTGGGCACTAGTATCCAGTGGAATAGTCGGAGGTGGAGAGGAGAAGATCCTGATGTTGGGACGTCAACCCGTAACATTGTGACATTTCCAATCATGTCAGGACTCAGAAAGCAGCGTACCGCCACCCACCCTGCCCATTGCTACCACTGGGAGTCTGGTGACTAGGTGGCCATGGATTAACTGTGTCACCTGACTCCGTAGCAATCCTGAGTGGTGATGAGTGGGAAGAGAGGCTTCCTAGAAATGGCTGAGCGCATCAATTGCGCATGTTCAGATTAGCATTGCACATGTGCAGTTGATGTGTTCTTGCTTGCTGTTCTCCATGGACTGTGTTGTAGCTGTTAGTACTGTCATCACAGCACAGATAGTGGGAGAGCACCAGATCAAGCCTGAGGGGGACGGAAAGGGACTATTTGTGCATTCCTCCTATCTGTGCATTGTGCAATCAAACAATTACAAAGTCAAACTCAAACATTTAAAGAAAAAAAAACAGCCCTTTTCAGGGTTCTCTTGTGGGTGGGGGAAGCATCAGAATAATGCAGGGCTGCCTTGAGGGCAGTGTTGGTTCTCAATCTCAGCAAGTGGAAGGGAGAGAAGGTGGTAGGGGGATTGAATAGATAGGCATTGTGCTGTTTTGCAAACAGCCCTTCAAAAGTTCGGACATCAGTGTTTTGGGGGCAGATTGGGCAGAAAGAATAAGCAAGCAAGTGTAACCCCCCCCCACCGGCCCCCCTTGTTTAACTAGCAGGGCTGCTCCTCCCACCACAGACGTCTAGGGGCAAACGAGAGGAGTGGGTTTTACATAAGTGAATACAGATTTGGAAAACAGAGAAATGGCCACCATTAGGCTAGGTGACCTGACTGTTGCACTAGAACAGTCAAACTCAAGTGTGGATACATAGCTTACACCTGTGGGTAGCAATTACCACGGCCAGCAACCCAGGTCCCTGAGAGAAAACGTTTGCTCACAATTATGCTACGTTTACACTTCTGGACAGGGGCACCCAAGCAAATCCAGACAAGGAAGCAATAACAATACTGTCCACCCCAGGCTGGGATTCTAGAGCATGGCTTTTATTGACGTAACAAAGTAGGAATAATCACAAAGCGAAGATGGACCCCCATAAGGCTACACATACTGGTATTGCAGATTCTCCAGAGTACAGAGATTCCTGACATTCCCGTTTAGCATAGGCTGAAGTAACACAAAACAGCAAACACCCTGGTTCTGAAATGGAGATTGGCACACATGGCCAGAACTGGTACATTTCCCATCGACTAGGCACACATGGCCAGTACTAGGACACTTTCCCATATTTCACGAGGAATGAAGGTAGTACACATGACTACAAAGGAGCACATCCAGGTTCAGAAACTTTCAGAACCCACCACACTGGGGTAAACTGAGAGAAAACAACCCACATACAGGGGTAACTACTTCTATTTTGCATTGGCCTGATGCACTAAATGAAAAAGTACTGGTGCCCAAACTGAACCCGGACAGGTAAACAGGGTCACTCCAGATGGGGGGGTCTCCCACCTTTTGCTTCCAAGTTTATACTCAGCCATTCATATTTATTTATTGAATTTTGTTGATCCGGTAAGCCCACTGGGCCTAGAAGTCCCTTTTTCAGGGGCAACCTGGGGGAGGTTAAAAACACCACACAACTGTAGAAAACTGTAGATGCTGTCTTGAAATGTATTTCACACTTAACATACTACAACACACAAACCTCTGAGGTATCAGAAGTTAAAAGTTCTGTACTTGGACGGTCACATACTGGACTCCAACGTAGGCAGACACTTCTAAAACACAAAAAGTCTAGGTGACAGAGTCCCTTTGTCAGAGAAATTCACCCCTAGGTATTGTAGGTGCCCCTCCTGGGCTTACTCAGAAGACAAGTTGTACTCACAACAAACGAAGATGTCGAAGGCAGCTTCACCAGACAGAATGGATTGAGGGGATTGCCCCTGAACCCTGAAGATCGCCCCCATCCCTTATAGGATGGGGCAAAGGAAAACCCACTTAGCAAGGTGTCCACCACTTAGACACTGTTTTCTATGTTCTTCTTCTAGGGTGAGAACAAATTACCCAAAACTAAAGAGGTAGCTCTCTGTCAGAGCTAAGTGAGGAGCTGCACAGCAAGCTACAGTCTCCTCCAGGAAGACTCACTCACAGACTACTGAACATTCTCTTCTAGCTGACAACTGCTTGCCGGAGTGTGGCTTATGTAGCTTTGAGAGTTCTAAGATTACATCATCACTCCATCTCAGTTAAGGTTGAAAACAGAGCATGACAGAGTGAAACCCATTTACCTGGCATTTCACAAGCTACCTTCCCTACCTGCCACTGATTCTAACTGGGATTCTAGTAACCCCTGAGAACAAGGGGGTTACAAGCAAGCAAGCAAACTTTATTTATATAGCGCCTTTCTCAAAATCAAGGCGCTGTACAAAACTACAAGCATAAAATCAGATATACACATAATTAATTAATTAATTAAAATCATCTGGGAATGCCATTCTAAAAAGATGGGTCTTAAGTTCTTGTTTAAATCTCCAGATGGTCAGGCATTCTCTTAACCAACGAGGTAGAGAATTCCACAGGGTAGGGGCCGCAAAAGAAAAAGCACGAGCACCAGATGTCTTTAAACGTCCCCTGGGAATCTCTAGCAATCCCTCATCGGTGGATTGGAGAGGATGGGGGGTGGTAGGGAACCAATAGATCTTTCAGGTAGCTGGGACCCAGTTCATGTAGAGGTTTGAAGGTCAGAAGACCGACCTTAAAGGTGATCTGCCACTGTACAGGCAGCCAGTGCAGTCCTGGATGTACCAGTCAATAACCGGCTTCCACATTCTGCAGTAGTTGCAAGTGATGTTTATCAGCCCCAGGAAGCCCTAGGTAGAGGACATTGCAGTAGTCAAGGAGGGTGATGACAAAGGAGTAGACCAATGTTGGAAGGTCATCTGGAGGAACCAGGTGTTTCACTTGGGCGATATTCCTCAGATGGTAAAAGGATGATTTGACAATGGCGGACACCTGAGACTTCAGGGTCAAGCCATCATCAAAAATAATGCCCAGGTTATGCACCCGGTCAGAGGTAAAAAGCTGGACATCATCAAGCCATATGCTGATGCCTGCCCATCCCTGGACAACTGGGGTCCACATCCAACACTTCAGTCGTGTCAGGATTCAGTCTCAGCCAGCTGGTGCTCATCCAGTCCTTGATTTCGGCAAGACAGTTGTTAAACACAGAGACTGCATCCCCCTGCTCATGTAGAAAGGACAGATACAGTTGAATATCATCTGCATAGCAGTGGAAACTCACACTGTATCACCTAATCATCTCTCCCAATGGCAGCATATACACTGCGAACAACATGGGTGCCAATATGGAGCCCTGTGGGACCCCACAGGACAGGGAAGGGCATCAGAGGAATAAATTCCAGTGACCACCCTCTGAGACCTGCCCATGAGGAAAGATTGAAACCATTCTAGGACTGTCTGTGACAGTCCACAAACACACCACAGGCACTCCAATACATGGTCCACAGTGTCAAATGCTGCAGAGAGATCGAGAAGGACTAAGATGGTCCATGCCTTTCAATCCCTCACTATTAGGAGGTCATTCAATACCCAAACAAGTGCAGTCTCGGTACTATGTCTTTTCCGAAACCCAGACTGGAGGGCTTTATAAACATTGTGGGTCACAAGGTAGTCATCCAATTGCAATGCAACCACCTTCTCAATAACCTTCTTACCAAAAGGAAGGTTTGAGACAGGCCTGTAGTTAGCAGAACAGTCTGGATCCAAGGATGATTTTTTAAGAGTGGTTGTACAACTGCCTCCTTGAGGGGATCTGGAAAGACACCCCTTTCCAAGGATCCCCAGACAGTTTTAGCTAGGATCGGGCAGATGACATCAACACAACCCACTAATAGGGGTGTTGGGCCTGGATCCAAACTACAGCTGGTTGGGTGCAATGTTTGGAGGATCTGCACAATGTCTATGAATTCCAGCCGGCTAAAATCCGCTCAGATTGACCAAGTGTCCATCACCTCCCACCGACCTCCGCAGTCCCTCATGGGGAGAGTAGGGCCGATGCCGGACTGGATGCTGGCAACCTTATCCGCAAAGAATAGAGTGAATTCCTCACATTTAGCTTGAGAAAATTCTCTTCCAGGCTGAAGGCAGGCTAGATTGTACAGTCTGTCCACAGTCCGGAATAGCTGAGTCAGTTGATTCTGTGCAGCAGAAATATCCTTGGACAGGAATTCTGCCTTCTTATAGGAGAGTTCAGAATAAGAGTGGCTGGTACTGTGCTGGTTTCAAACATTCTTCAGAGTTCAGACTTCACTTCAGTGTTTTTTGTGGGCAGATTGGGCAGAAAGAATGTCCAGCAGCAGGCTGTTTTGTAAAAACAGCTCGCCCAGAAGTGTGTGTGAGGATTCTGTTGTCTTTTAGCACACTGTGCAATCACATCACACAACCTGATGGGCAGAATAAGAGTGTCTGGCACTGTGCTGTTTTACAAACAGTCACCCTTCAGAAGTGTGTGTGTGTGAGCGTGTGAGCATTCTGTTGCCTTTCAGCACAACTGTGCAATCACATCGCACAACCTGAAAAAAGACATCAAAATGCACCAGCACCTTACTGTAACCCCCCTGCTACCCGGGGTTACTAGAATCCCAGTAAGACCTAGTGGTAGGCGGGGAAGGCAGCTTGTGAAACTCCAGTTAAATGGATTGCACACTGTCTCACTCTGTTCTCAGTCTCAGCTGAGACTGAGGAATGACATCACCATAGAACTATTGCAGCTGCATGAGCCACATTGGAATCTGCAGATGGAAGTTAGGTTAGAATGTTGGGAGTTTTTGAACAGTGGGCAGCAGTTGTGTGTGAGCAGTCTTGAAGAGAGGAGCACAGCAGTCTGTGCACAGGCTCTTGGAGCCTAAAGCTCTGGTATAGAGCTACTTTTAGGGAAAGGTGTGTGTTTCCGCCAAAAGAGGAACACAGTACGCTGTTCTTGAAGTGGTGGAGACTGCTGATACAGGTCTCTGTGCCCCATCCCTGAGGGGATGGGGGTAGAAGGTTTGCCTGTTATTCCAGGGGCAACCTCCTGGTTCTGGCTAGGGAAGAAGCTGCCTTATTTTTCCAAGTGTATTGTGGCACCAGAAGCTGTCAAGATTCGCCTGTGGGGCACCTGCAACCAAAGGGTGAGTTCTGCTCTTGTCATGGGGCCTATGTTTCACCTGAACTGTTGTTAAAGTGGGGATTGAACTACTGAATCAGTGGGAGGCCTAGAGGAATAGGCTAAGTCAAAGTAAAAGTATGTTCAAGTCCAGCACAAGGGGAAAGTCAAGACATGTAGAGGAAATGTGCTATACATTTACCCTTTAATCTACAGTGCCAAGCTTTTCAGGAAGAGATGTTTAAGTATGTTCAAGTCTAGTACAAGAGGAAAGTCAAGACATGTAGAGGAAATGTGCTATACATTTACCCTTTAATCTACATTGCCAAGCTTTCAAAAAGAGTTGTTTAATGTCCAGAGAAATGGCCGGGTATGGATTGTGGAAGCTAGTGGTGGGAGACTCCCCATCTTTAGTAACCAGGTTTACCTCTACGGATTTGCTCTGTGGGCCTTTTACTTTGCCTCAGGCACTTGGCCAGTGCTGAGGGAAGTACCCAAATGTGGGATTGAAAGGAAATTTCCCTTAAGGAGTCGAAGGCTCTAAGGTGGTTTAGGGAGCCACTGGAAAATGTGTCCACTGCCATATGGACAGGGTCTGAGTGGCCAGCAGGGGAGTTGGGCCAGGAAAAACCTAAATAGTGTACAAGTCGGGCTGTGTACCCAATGCAGCATGCAAGTCTGGGCTGTGTGCCTGGTGGGTTCAGAGCCTGAGGGCTGAAGTGTTGAAGAAGTGTTCTGTATCTCTTATCTGCATTACCAGGAATGTAGCCCTGTGGGGGTCCATCTATGCTTTGTTTGTTCAGTTTGGATGTGAATAAAAGCCACACTTTAGAATTCCATTCCTGGTATTGGACATTACAGTTATTGCTTCCTGTGTTTGGATTTACTTGGGTGCCCCTGTGCAGAGTAGCCAAGCCTAAGCCCTTGTGCCGAGTAACCTAGTCCTCCCCGAACCCAGTCCCCACCTGGTACTGCTGTCAGCTTCAACGGCATACCACCTGTCATTTTGCAAAAAGGCAGGGGTGTAAGGCATTACAAAATGGAGGCACCGCTTTGGATTTTTAATTTAGGGAGGAAGGGTGCTCGGGCAAGGGGCTCTGCCACCAGGCGCTACTACCTGGGCTGTCTAAATGACTCTATCCTCAGGCTAGGCAGCCAGCAGCCCTTGCTGAGCTGCTTCGTTCTCCTATACCAAACCGAGCAGATCGGTAGATAAAGCTCTCCTGGAAGTTCCTCGATGCCATACCAACAGCGAACTTGATCCTTTTCATTCGCAGCCTCTACGATGTGGAACCTGCTCTCTGGATCTCAGGCAAGCATCTTCGCACCTTGTATTCAGACGTGGTTGAGACACCACCTGGTCACCTCTGACCAATGCACCTGCTTTGACCCTACCTGACTGCCTTACCTGCCCTACTTTTACCCTCCCCTGGCTACCTACCTTCCTATTTCTCTCCTCCCACACCTCATGCTGCCCTCAGACCCTTAAGCCCCCTGCCTCAACTACTTCTTTATAAACTACATTGATGCTAGTGCAATTTTAGTTTTTGTTTTTGTAGACCGTATTGTCTTGTAAACTGTTACTTATTAACTGCCTCTATTGTTATCTGTTGCCGTAATCTCCCAATAACTGTCTTATTTTAGCTACTTCTCACAGGCTCAACTGTCGAATCTGGAAGGGCTACCTCTGACCAGATAGGTGCTGGTACTGCGAGTGTCATTACCCCCATACCCCTCCTGCTCCTTGTTCATTGCCTTTGGATGTCCCGGGGCAGAGACTGACTTATGATCTCATGCCCAGCTTTGGAACCGCAAGCCTGGCTGCGTGTACCTTCCTCCAACCGCTAAAGCTGTAAGTGCGCCGCTTTGTCTTTTTATCCTCGACCTCTCTTTTCTCTCATGCCCAACCACAGGACTATGAACCCGGCGCTCTTCCCAACACTCTGCTGCAAAAGCCGTAGGCTTGCCTGACTGTCCCCAGATACCATGGACTGCCTGCCGCCGTACGCCAGCCTACGGCGCCTCCCTGCCCAGCCTCCCCTCCCAGTCTCCCACCCCAATGCCTACAGCTTCTGCTGGGTGCCGTGCTATCTCCCCACTAAGTCACTCTCTCAACCAACTACTGAACCATGAGCCCGGTTGCCTACCCCTTCTAAAGCCTCAATGTCTTTTACTTTCCGGCCACTCTTTACCTTCTTGCCCAGCTGTGAAGCCATGTTCGGCTTCTACTTCCTACGCTTTACCGCATTAAAGCCGTAAGTTTACTCTAACTGTCCTTCAGAAACCCTTTACCGCTTGCCTCCTCGCACACCCGACTTGGTACCCAACAGCCCAGTCTCACACACCCACCGCCCTGCAGCCAAATCTGGGAGCCATGCAACCCTCTAAAGCTCCCACGTCGGTCTTGGGTAACTTAGCTATCTGAACCTGGATCCCACCCTCTCTCCCAAACTCCCTCCCCGCCATCTCCTGACCTCGAAATCTGTCCTCGGGGTGTAATGACTTTGATTTCGCATCAGTACCTACACCTTGTAACACCTCCTGTACTATCTAACCAACGATTAGCTCTGGCCTAGTCGTAATAACAAATAGCCTCCAGTCAGTAAACTGCCTCTCTGTATGTATGTACTTTGCACTGCCTTTCAAATTGTATTGTTGAAATTTTCCTTGGTTTATCCTGTATTGTACTCTCCCGGGTCGTGCCTGAAAATAGTCACCTGCTGGCTAGTGCATCTACCCGGTAAACAAAAGCTAAATAAATAAAATAAAAAAAATAAATTTTGGTTATCTGGCAGTGGGTAGCCCAAAAAGCTGAAGCAAGTTTAACTAGTGTGTCGCTGTGTGCTGTGGTTCATATGCTGCTGTTAAAATGCCAACTGTTTACCAAGGAGCAGTAAAGCTGAAAGAGTATGCCCTTGTCCTGCATCAAATATTTACAGCTTTTTTGCCAGCTTTCTAAAAACTGTGTGTGATAAAGAAAAGTGTGGAAGACTAGGGGTAGCAACAGGAAAATTGTGCCCTGGACATTGGAAATGCTCTCTAAAGAACTGTTGTGATAAAGAAAAGTGTGGAAGATTAGGGGTAGCAACAGGAAAATTGTGCCCTGGATGTTGGAAATGCTTTTTAGTAAACTGAGAGACTCGCTGTGTTAATGGCCATGCTAAATGGTTGAAATGGGCTCCCGCCGTGAAGTCAGTTCGAAGAAAAAAAAAAGTGGTTTCTGCAGTTTAAATTTGCCTGCTCGAAGATCGCCGTGAGCAGAAGAGCACTCGTGAGGGAAAGAGGCTCATTTGCATGGCGTCATGTGATTGGTGAGGCTGCAATCATTCCCACCCCCCAGCCAGCTCTACAGTGACTGCCCAGCATTCGAGAGGGAGTGTGAGAGGAGTGTGTGTACTGGCTTAGCGGAGGAGCATCGCAGTGATTAAAAAGCACCGTAAAAGTACTAAAAATAGACTTTTCTGCTTAAAATCGGGCTCAACCCGCATCTCGATCGACTGGATTGTGAGTGTGGTGATCGGAGAGACGATCGGCAGGACTGCCCACCCGCTTCCTTTCTGAGGCCTCCAAGACTAGCTGCAGGCAGTTTTTCCATCGCAGCAAACAGCTACTGATAACAATGAGTACCAACTGTAATAATTGCTCAAAACACTGATTTTCTGCCAAAAGCCAGCTGAATCTGTGTGCAGCAGTGTAGTCGCTTTGCAATAAAGACTGTGTCAAGTTTTACCAGCTAAAGAAAGTCTGTTAATCCATTGACTGTGAGCATAGTTATGGGTTCAGCATCAGAATAAAGTTTCAAAGCCAGTAGAGAGACTGTGAGTTGTAGCAAAATATGCAGCACTAGTTATAGGCAATCCTGTGCTTGAAATCCTGAGGCTTTAAGGGACTGTGAGCTAAAGAAATGTTTTCAGCAAGTGAAAAGTCCGTGGCAAATCGTATAAATGTGCTAGAGAAAGAACAGTGCAAGTGTGTGCAGTTTTGAGCAAAGTTATCAGTAGTATGTGTAAATCGGATGCGCAGTGGCTTGACCCAATTTCTGAATGTTGATGCGCAGGAGTGCTGCTGCCGCCATTACAGGGTGGGGTAGTAATGTAAACACAGCAGCAGAGGAGCCATTTTAAAAGTAAAAGAAAGTGTTCAGTGAAGTGGGACTTTTAGTAACACTGAGCATTTTTTTGTTTTTCCCTGCAGTCATGGCCTCAGGACCAGCCCGCTACCCAGATCATGCCCGGGCTGCAGTAGCAGAAGTAAATAAGTTAAGGGACATTGAAAGGTGTTGCTATGGAGGACAACTGCCTCTCATGTGGCGATTCCTGATACCCAGTGCAAGTGTGTTTAATATGCTTAAATGCTGGAAGGGACGCCTTCATGGTAACTCACTGTTCGGGTACTTAGAGAAATATGGCTTTGTATAAAGCACCCAAGATCTGCTTATTCCACATGGACAAAAGTTCAGGAATTTGTAGTTGGCAGCACACAGCACCAGGTGGAGCCTGTTGAAGAAGGCCCCTCTGGGGAGTGTGGCACAAAGCTAGAGGGTGCAGATTTAGAGACAGAACCATATGCTGATGTTTCGGATGCTGGATCGCAGAAGGATAATTCAGACAAAGCATCAATAGACCCCTGGAGGGGTCAACCTCCACACCCAGTGATGAATGGATAGTCTCAGGAGTGAGAACGACTGCTCACTCCTGGGCACAGATTCTCAGTGAGGAAGAAGACGAGGAGAAACCTGTGGCCTTGTGAAAAAGGAACGGGTACACAGCCTCAAGCTCTTACCTAGGAAGAATGCATGGAAGAGAGTGGTGATGCCACTGCCCTGGCTGTGCAAGAAGAAGAAGTCAGGGATCCATTTTTCATCTCGTTGAGAATGCCTAGCTGGCAGAACCAGGACTGGCAGCCCCCAAGCTAGGCCAGCAGTCTCAGGTTGACCAAAGCTAGCAAAAAGGAGAGACTGGTTAGTAGGAAGGCGAATGAAATCTATGGGATGTCCTTTCCTACCTTTCCTCGGAGAGTCTGGAAGGAGATTGAGAACAGCAGGAAATCCTGGATCTGGGCAGAAGCAATGAAATGTGTGCATCCTGGTGCAAACAAGCACGTCAGGAACAGACTGTTTCATGAAAAATACACCCAGTGGAAAAGAGGCAGGACTCTGTTTATGGACACTGTTCAAATAGTGGATGGAGAGGGACGTGAAACCTTTCACAGTGTGAATTATGTGCGCCCAGACAGGGTAATAATTCAAGCTCCTGACCCCCTATACTGTTGGCCTCAATGCAAAGACCTCCCTGCAAATGTGCCCGTGCCTACCAGATGGAAAGCAGAGCAGTGGTAGTCAATACTGCCACACCAGCCTTTGTTGTTTCGCCAGTATGGACATCCAGGACTCAGGTGCTCCACATTCATCAGTTCTACTGTACAGTGTACTGGCCTTTCCAGAATCCATCGACTGGCCCACCAGATGACTTCAGATCCAGAGAGGACACCAACCCAGCTGTATCCTGATACATCACCTGGTAATCGGATGACGTCAGACCAGCTGTTTTCCTTTTTGTTCCTGTTTTAAGGCTCCATCTCCAGAGATGACATCAACCCAGCAGTTTCCAGATGTGCCCTCCTGTAGTTCCTGGAAGATGTCTTCCCAGCTGTATTGGAAGAATGCTGCCAGGGAGAGTCTTTGGCTGAGGAGCAGGACGGTGTGTGTTATTCCTTCTACAAGGGGCTGGTAAGTCCAAATTTTTCTATTCTTATGACATTGCAGTACACACCCTACACTAGCAGACTCCAGAATGCGTGAACTGTCCTCAAAGACTCTCCCCTCCGGGACTTTGGCCTGCTAGAACTGTGCTTCACCGGGCTCTGGCCCAGGAGAGACTCTTTAATGGACTAGCCTTCGGGCACTGTAGTCACTAGATGGGACTTTTAGGGCACTCCATCCCCCAAATCTGTATTGTAAATAATATCATTGTTTTTCTAATGTTTTCTAGTGTATATACTGTTTTTCTACCTTTTCTAAAAAATATTTTTGGGATTCTCCAGTGTTTTGATGGTAGGGATTTAGATAGACTGTGTATGCAGATTAGGAGTGTGTGTTGTCTTTCTTTTTCTTGCAGGTGTTCCTGAAGAAGATAGAAGAGAAGACAAGAAGAGGAGGAGGGGCTCATCAGAGTTCCTAAATAGTGCTTTAGTGTGTAGAGTTTAAAGTACTGTTATTGTTGTTGTTACTGTCGTAACCCTTTCCTTCCACAGGTGTGGTTGTGGGGGTAAGAGGCAGTAATGTAATGTAATAGATGGTATTAGTTCCTGGTGTGTGGTTGCAGGGTGTCCAAGGTCGGGGAGGTCCCCAGGTTGTTTTGTTTTGGGGTATTAAGTTAGAGGCAGATAGGTTTTTCCTAGAGGGCTAGGGGGGATAGACAGGCTGTGGCCCTGACCTGCAGTAGGGGTTGCAGTGCTGATCTATTAGGGCTATACTCTGGACAGTTCTACCAGAGCCACTAGGCACCCATAGTTAGTGGGTAGAGTAGAGGCTGATATGTCAGCCAAAGGCCTCTAGGCCCTTAGTGTTGCCTGCCTGTGCTTCGCACATGGTAGGAGGGGGCCTGATCACCCCCCTCTGCAGGTAGCACATAGGGTGGGATGGCCTAAACCTGGTAAATAATGACTGCAGACAGTCATTTTCCTGGCCCAGGGTGAGTGTAACCCCCCTGTTACCCGGGGTTACTAGAATCTCAGTAAGACCTAGTGGTAGGCAGGGAAGGCAGCTTGTGAAACTCCAGTTAAATGGATTGCACACTGTCTCACTCTGTTCTCAGTCTCAGCTGAGACTGAGGGATGACATCACCATAGAACTATCGCAGCTGCATGAGCCACATTGGAATCTGCAGATGGGAGTTAGATTAGAATGTTGGGAGTTTTTGAACAGTGGGCAGCAGTTGTGTGTGAGCAGTCTTGAAGAGTGGAGCACAGCAGTCTGTGCACAGGCTCTTGGAGCCTAAAGTTCTGATATAGAGCTACTTTTAGGGAAAGGTGTGTGTTTCCGCCAAAAGAGGAACACAGTAAGCTGTTCTTGAAGTGGTGGAGACCGCTGATACGAGTCTCTGTGCCCCATCCCTGAGGGGATGGAGTAGAAGGTTTGCCTGTTATTCCAGGGGCAACCTCCTGGTTCTGGCTAGGGATGAAGCTGCCTTATTTTTCCAAGTGTGTTGTGGCACCAGAAGCTGTCAAGATTCGCCTGTGGGGCACCTGCAACCAAAGGGTGAGTTCTGCTCTTGTCATGGGGCCTATGTTTCACCTGAACTGTTGTTAAAGTGGGGATTGCACTGCTGAATCAGTGGGAGGCCTAGAGGAATAGGCTAAGTCAAAGTAAAAGTATGTTCAAGTCCAGCACAAGGGGAAAGTCAAGACAGGTAGAGGAAATGTGCTATACATTTACCCTTCAATCTACAGTGCCAAGCTTTTCAGTAAGAGATGCTTAATGTCCAGAGAAATGGCTGGGTATGGATTGTGGAGGCTAGTGGTGGGAGATCCCCCATCTTTAGTAACCAGGTTCACCTCTACGGATTTGCTCTGTGGCCCTTTTACTTTGCCTCAGGCACTTGGCCAGTGCTGAGGGAAGTACCCAGATGTGGGATTGAAAGGAAATTTCCCTTAAGGAGTCGAAGGCTCTAAGGTGGTTTAGGGAGCCACCAGAAAATGTGTCCACTGCCATATGGACAGGGTTCGAGTGGCCGGCAGGTGAGCCGGGCCAGGAAAAACCTAAATAGTGTACAAGTCGGGCTGTGTACCCAATGCAGCGTGCAAGTCCGGGCTGTGTGCCTGGTGGGTTCAGAGCCTGAGGGCTGAAGTGTTGAAGAAGTGTTCTGTATCTCTTATCTGCATTACCAGGAATGTAGCCCTGTGGGGGTCCGTCTATGCTTTGTTCAGTTTGGATGTGAATAAAAGCCACACTTTAGATTCCCGTTCCTGGTATTGGACATTACAGTTATTGCTTCCTGTGTTCAGATTTACTAGGGTGCTCCTGTGCAGAGTAGCCAAACCTAAGCCCTTGTGCCGAGTAACCTAGTCCTCCCCGAACCCAGTCCCCACCTGGTACTGCTGTCAGCTTCAACAGCATACCACCTGTCGTTTTGCAAAAAGGCAGGGGTGTAAGGTGTTACATTACCATTCTGCTGCAGTTCAGCAGGTTGTGGAAGTGATTGACAGCCAGCTAAAAGGCACCAGAGTGCACCATTTAACTTGACCTTTTAAAAAATGTCATAAGGACAAAAACTCGTAGGTGAGTGGAGTGTGACTTTTATAATTAATTATGCAATACAAACATTGCTATTGGTATACCTCAGCATTCTTCTGCCTTTTAGTCGGATGTCATGAAGCTGCTTCACAGACTGCTAAAAGTCACTAAAATGCACCATTTGGCATCAATTTTTTTAAATGTTTTGGGTGGACCATGCCTTTGGGGCATGGGGTCATAATGTCTAATGCAAAAACAGCTAATGTATAAACAGTGCAGGCAAAACAGCTAATACCAAAATAGCTAACATACAGAATGTTGCACACAAAAACTGTGCAAGCAGGCCCACGTGGTGGGACCAGGAACAAAGAGGCATGACAACGGAATTGTGTGCAGAATGAATTTACTGGTGCAAGTCAAGTACAGTACATAGTGCAGTGGTGAAGGTGAAGCAAACATGAACCCTCACCCCCTAAACAGAAGCCCGTACCCACAAAGTTAGGTCACACCTGGAGGGACAGATTGAAGGTGATACCCCTCAGGTAGTCCACAGTGTTGCATTCTCCATTGGCCGCCACAATGCCCGCAGTCCTATGGCTGGCATCCTTGTAGCAAAGCTTTGCAGTAGGCACTGTTCCCCGCTGTCAACTGTGCCAGTCTGACATCAGTGAGCTGCTGCTCTGCAACCAGCACCCAGATGAACCTCCAGAGGTTGGGATGGCATGCCCTGAGCCATCTACTAAATCCCCAGTGCCACGCCTCCACTGTGTTGATTGTATGGGGCGTGTCATCCCACGCTGCCTCGTATACATTCTAGCATGGAATAGGGAACAGGGGCCTATGCCTTGCTGTACAACCCACAGGCCTGCCAACCCATGTGTCTTCGAAGTAATCGAGCAAGTGTGACAGAAGGTCCCCATTGGCCTTGTAGTAGTCCAGGTCCCTTAGCTCATTGAATGTGGATAGCACATTGTATGGGGGCACAAAAGCCAGGGCCACAATCATCCTGACATATAGTGAAAATTCAGGGTCATCTGTGTAATGTGTGATGACTTCCTCATTGCGCTGGCATCTCTTCCATACCACCTGCGCCAGGTGTAAAAAACAGCCATGCAGCTGGCATCCTGGGAAAATATTGTCAAAGGCCCAGATGACCACCAGTTCAAAGTCCGTGAGTACAGATGTGGCTGCAAGGCCAGGGCACAGGGACTTGATCCGCTGGAGGGCAGACGTGTAGGCTGCAGTGTTCTGGGCACTCATGAGGATGTACACCACAGGGAAGGTAGTGTCCTCGAGCAGCCCATGTATGGTGTAGAGCTGTGAGAATAGGGGAGGTGTGACACTGAAGGTGCTGACAGCCAGAAGGGTCCCACAGCCCTCTAATTGCACCAGTCTTGGCCCTGTGGTGAAGATGAGTACCCTGTTGTCCACAGGTCCACTCTTGTATTGCAGGAAGGTCTCACCAGTCTCTGTTGTTGTGTACTCAGTGGGTATCACCAGATGCTGCAGGGATGTGGGCTGAGCTGGTGGCCTGTGTGCTGCAGACCTCACCCTGGCACATGTCCTCTTAATAAGCGGCAATGCTGGCAGTCTCCCAGTGATGTCTGATGTGACACCAGTTGTGCAGGTTGCCACCAACACATTGCAGGTCTCGTTAGTGCGGTGTGCACAGTCCTTGACAGCCACTAACACCTCCCTGGCGGCAATGTCCACAGCATCGGGGACATAGTTGTGGTTACCAGTGTTGTGCACCACCTCTTCCCCCTGTGTGTGAACCCTGGCCAGGCAGCATGCCTTATCATATTCCACGCACTTCCAGTACATGCTTTCAAGGTGTACTCTCACCCTCTGGAATAAGTAGCCAGCATGGTGCAGCCGGGAGGCACCCTCCTGACTTTTGACAAATGTGAGAGGCATCCTGACAGACTTCCACACACCAAAGACTCCTTCCACTGTCTGGATAATGGGCCCACAGTGAGTCAGCCCTTATATGCTGGCATGCCATGAACCTGAGTGGAGGCACCTGTTGCAGGCTGCAGCAGCACAGCAGTTCCCTCCACCCCCTTCCCCACCTAGATGTAGCAGCCATATACCGGCAGGGATGTGTGCACTGTGGTAGTCAGTGGTGCAGGCAGGCCCTAACAGGTTCCAGCT
This sequence comes from Neoceratodus forsteri, assembly GCA_016271365.2. Lineage (NCBI taxonomy): Eukaryota > Metazoa > Chordata > Ceratodontiformes > Ceratodontidae > Neoceratodus > Neoceratodus forsteri. Next base: position 1,203,358,190 of record CM057449.1, read on the forward strand.
GCAGTCTGTTTGCCTGGCTCATTCTGTGATGGGGAAGGGGGCTGCCTCCTATTGGCCACAGGTGGACATGTGGCAGCACAAGTAGGGGTAGCATGGCCCGTGGCCTCCCTTACCTGCTGTGCAATGCAGGCTGACAGAGCATCAGGACAGGTAAGTATGTTCAGGTCAGTGTTATCCACTTGTAGCAGGCTCAGTCACACTGCAGGGCAGGCACCACCAAGTGTGTGCACTGCATGCAGTTGTGGGTGGGTGAGGAGGACGTCCTGAGAGGATCTGCACACAGTGGCTGTTACCACCTCCCATGTCATACACTGTTATTGTTGGCTGCACATCCTGCCTGGCACTTGGGTGGCCTGGGTGTGTGTGCCTACCTGGTGGTGGTACAGTGCTGGCTTGGAATGCCAGCCAGCCCATATGTGGACCTTGAAGCAGGTAGGCAGAAGGCTGGAGCCCGCTGTTGTGGCCACCACAGGCTCAGCATGCATGGGCAACTGGATGGTGACCCTTTCTTGACATACAGTATGTCAATTGGCCCACTCCATGCCCTGCTCACAGGGCTAAGTGTCCATCCTGCCATACAAGTGTGGTGGAGGGGCAGACCCCGTGTGTGCCCAGACCCAACAGTGACAGTCTTACTGCCCAAGATCTTACAGGGCACTGTAGAAATGCTGCGGTTCATCTGTGCTGGCCCTGGTGGCACTTTGCGGCACTGTGTAGCATCGGCGGAACCGCCCACCATGTGCAGTGCAACAGCCATGTTGCATTGTGTGGTAATAATGCAGTGGTTTGTATGCCTGGCCTGTTTGCTTGCGACATTGCTGGCCTACACACACCACTGCTCAGTGCTTCTCTGTGTTGCACTGTGGACTGGGCATGCACTCTAGGGACTACCTGTGGGTGGCAGCCAGCATGCCAGACACAGCACACTGTTACGCCAGGGTCTCAGTTCCATTGCCCCAGGCGCTACGGTCCACCATGGAACTGGTGCAAGTGTTAACAGCACTACCTGTGTGGAGGGGGGGATGCAGAGCACAGTGGTCACCCAGAAGCCAGTACTGTGACATGTACGGGCAAGTAGTTGCTTCTGTGTGGTGGGGAAGGGGGTGTTTGCAGAGCAAATTGTGTAACCTGCCGGCAGTACCATTGAGGGAAAAGGCATATAGTTCCTGCTGTGTGTTTGGGGAGAGGGGTTGCACAGCAAAATGTTTAACCTGCCACCAGTACTGTTGAGGGTAAAGGCATGTAGTTGCTTACCTGTTGGGCTCCTCAGTGGGAGGGGTCGACATCCATGGCTGCAGTCCTGTATGTGGAGCAAATGTCTGTTGGTGATCACTGTGTTCTGTGGGGTTGCATGCATGCCATATATACATTGCTTCCAGTCTTGTGGGTTTGGGCAGTGGTGCAGCAACAGATGGATAGATGGACTGTTTTGGTGCACAGGTGTGCATGTTGTAGAGCAGCCACAGGTCTCGAACCTGCAGACTCACGATGTTGCCTGCCTGCATATAATGTGTGCTTGTGGCCCCACCCTCTATGTCATGGATGCTGCTTGGTGGGGCCTGCACCTGCATGACACTTGTTTTACATCTCTCTCGCGGGCACAACACACTCGTGGGGGACTGACCCCCCCCTCCGATTAATAGACACAGGATGGTAGCTGTAACTCTATAGCAAAATTTCCTCTGACTATGTGTGTGTGTCCCTGTTATGTTGTACTTTGATGGAAAGGATAAGTATTGAGTAAAGTGAGTACCCCAATATAGGGACCCTTAGGAGATATGCACTGAAGCAAAGATCCTTGTGTATGATATATTGTTAATAAAGACCCAGAACTGCTTGGCTCTAAAGTTTTGGTAGGATACTGGTGTTTTTAAGGTTAGAAATGTTATGCAACTGTAATGCTCTTGGGTAACCCATAGCTATTGGCCCAGTGACAAGACATTTTAGGACCCTGGCTGATTCTCTACCCTGAGGAGTGAGGCCTATAGTAACCAGCACCCGGTGGACTAATTACAGCTGCACTTTTGGTACAAGCATCCCCAGATTGCTCTGCCCACGGTATTCCATAACTTACCCAGATGGGCCACCTCTCTCCTAGATGATTCATTTCTCAGTTCATTCAGCCCATTGTCTCTTTTTAGAAAAGACTACCTATTAGACCAGATTGCACTAACCTGTCTGTAGCTAGCCTGCGTGGATCACTCTTCAGTAGGAATACGTCAGATGACCAAACACAGGACAGCTGTCATATTAGCCAAGATTCAGATTTATTCATCTAGCAGCAAAGTGCTAGCGCCTCATTTCCCAAACCCACCAGTCCCCGTAAGTAGTACTATTGTCACAGGACAGGAAGTTAGACTACTGGCAAAACATTTTTTTGCATTTATTGTTTACCTCCACTCGATATGTATTCCGCCATCCTGCTGGTTGTACTCAGCCCTGTTCCCCCTTGTCTGCAGCACTTGCCTCCTCAGCCTGACCCCATAGCTTACCCCTCCTCTCAACTGAAGGGCCTGGCCAAAGCCAGGCAGCATTCTCCACCACTACAGTTATTGTGGTGGGAGACACCTCTGCAGAATCAGAGTGGCTGATAGCAAAGAGCTGAACGCAATGTACTGGCTGCCATACTGCTTGCTTCAAGGACTTTTTCCATTAGGCCTGCCAACCTCTCCAGCATACTGCCTATAAGTTTCATACATTTCGTAAGTTAATTGTTAATACAATGGCTTTCGCCAAGATAGTCTTGCCATTTAAGACCTAGCTGTCCCAAATGGAGATCTCACTGCTGCACAGTATGAGTCCAGCTTATTTTTAAATGTAATAATTGACTCACTGTCAGCTTCGTCAGATGGAAGATTATTCCATAGTGTCACCACCCTTTGATTAATCCATCATTTCTTCCTATTGGTTTTATGGTATTCACCCCTTAATTGATAACCATGGGCTCTTGTGCATATAATTGTCTCTTTCCTCACTAGGTCTACACACGCCTAAAGATCTTGATTCTTGAATGCTGCCTATACCAAACACGGTCACCCCTCATTCTATGATATTTCAATGTAATCAGTGATAAATTCTGAATTATGTCATACCCATGTACATGCTGGCACTTAATGATCCTTTTCGTTATTCTTTTCTGAACTCTCTCGAGCAGCACCACATCTCTTCTGTGCCATAATTGTACTCCACACTCCAGATGGGGCCTCTCCAGTGCTTTATACAATAGCATCATTGCTGCACTGTATCTGCTTTTAATATGCCTTAATATACAGTTAATCACTCTGTTAGCATTTTTAACAACTTATAATGTGTGGTGTTCAAAAGTTAGATCATTAGTAACCAGGATCCCCAGGCCTTTCTCACTTTGAACTGTATATATTATATTTCCATTTAATGTAGAGTTACCTAACATATTGTGCTTTCCGAAATGCATTGCAGCACATTTGTTGATGTTAAATTTCATTTTATGTTTTCTTCCCAAATACTAAGTGTCATTTTGAAATTTGGTAATATCTTCTTGATGCCTTACTATAGCCCAACCTTTTTATCATCCACAAATTTTACAATTCATGAATTTTCTGAGGTTTGCAATGATGATACAAAGATGTCAGATAGTGTAGGACCCAGGATGGAGCCCTGGGGCACCACACTTGTCATCTCTCCCCAGTCCGATTCATAATCTATTGGCACGCTGTTGTCTATTGTTTAGCCAAGCATCAATCCATCTAACTATTGGTTGTTCTATGTTCAGATTTATCAGACTATTTTTTAATTCTGCATGGGGGAGTAAATCAAAAGACCTGGAAAAATCCAGGTAAACCACGTCCACTGGGAGACCAATTTTCAGGGCCCTACTGACATGGTCAAAGAAGTATAAAAGATTTGCCTGACAGATCTTTTGGGCGTCAAATCGTACTGCGAGACATCAGTTTGGCCTGATTTTCTAATATATTTCTGAAGATATTCTTTAACATACCCTTCCATGATCTTACTTATAATGCTGATTAGACTAATCGGTCTGTAATTCTGAGGGTCAGATTTATTTCCCTTTTTGTGGATTGGTGTAACATCTGCTTTACAACAATCTTCTGGAACTATCCCAGTCCTTAGAGATTCCTTGAAAAGAATGGACAGGGGACCTCAGAGTTCTGTGGCCAGTTCTCTGAGAAGTCATGGGTGCAAGCTATCTGGCCCGGGTGATTTGTTTATTTTAAGTTTATTCAGCATAGCAGCTATGTTAACTCTGTCAAAGCGTATTACTTCTCCCCTATCAGTCCCTAGGTATGTTCTTATGTTTGTAACATAAATTTTTTCGTGAAAGATACTTAGGAAACAGTCATTAAATATATTAAACATAGCCTGTTCATCAGAAATCAAGCTTCCATTCATGCTCAAGGGGCCAATTCCATTAATTCCTTTTCGCTGGTTATTAACATAATAAAAAAGGTTTTTTTTATTATCAACTGTCATAGTTACAATCCGTTCTTCTTCATTTCTTTTAGCCTCTTTAATAGCTTTTTTACATTGTGTCGCAGTTATTTTAAACTTCTGCAAATTGTCTGCAGTAGGCCTCTTCTTATACCTGGCATATGCTCTCTTTTTCTTTTTTATGTATTTGTTAATATTATTACTTAGCCATGTGGGAATTTTCCCCCCGATTGTTGTATTTAGTCTTTTCTGGTATAAATTGTCTTACACACTGCTCTATCTTATTTTTAATCACTGTCCGTATACTATGTACATTCAAGTCTTTCAGTTCCATGTTCCAATCCCATCCGTTCATGTAACTTCTAATTGTGTTGTAATCAGCATTGTTCCAACATTTGATTTTGGTCATCCCCTTATGTGTGGGTGCTAAGTGTATGAGTTGGAATCCAACCATGTTATGGTCACTTGAACCCAGAGGCTCACTTAATATACACTCACGTATTTCATTTTACATGTTAGTAAGGACCAAATCTAATATATTTAGCCCTCTTGTTCCCTCACAGATGTATATTCTAAGTCATTAGAGATAATTAGATCGATAAAGTCTTTCTCTAGTTCAGTGGTACCTATCGGCTATTTCCAGTTTATTTTGGGAAGGTTAAAATCCTACATAATAAGTGCCTTGCCACTTAACTCTATGCTCTTAACCCTTGGGCTACCAACAGAATTAGAACATATAGGAATTCTGGACTGATATATCATTCCGTGGCCCTGGAAGGGTTAATAGCTTGTAAAAAGCTCTTATTTTCCTCAGGACATAGTCCAGGTGCCCTATAGCAGATACCTACTGTTATTTTTTTTTACTATGGGATTGCATAAGGTTTATCGACAGCTGTTCTACCATCTCATTATTAGGCAAATATGAGTTTTATCTCATGGGCATCGTATGTTTCCTTAACATGTAATGCAATCCCACCCCCTCTTTTCCCTACATGATTGTTGGTAAATAAATTATAGCTTGGAATATGTTGACACCAATCGTTGTCCTGCCACCAGGTTTCATATGAACATACAAACATATGAAATACCAGCAGAAACAGGCCTCATGGTCTATTGAGTTTGCTTGATTGTGCAGCTAGCCCCTCAACTCTGCAGCTGCCCCACCTCCCTCTCCCTCCTCATAACCCACGCTCACCTGTCCCACCCTTTCTAAATCCTCCTACCATTCTACATGATACCACCTCCTCAGGCAGAGTGTTCCACTTATCTACCACCTTTCCATGAAAAAGTGTCTCCTGATTTCCCTCCTGAATCTCCCCCCCAATCTCAGCTGATGCCTTCTCGTGTCCCTCTCCCTTCTGATCTGAAGAATCCCTTCTGTATTAATCCTGTTAATACTCTTTAGGTACTTAAAGGTTTCAATCATATCTGCCCTATCTCTCCTGTCTTCCAGGGAATACATTTGCAGCTCTCCCAGCCTCTCCTCATAGGATTTTCCCTCAAATCCCTGTATCATCTTCATTGCCCTACGCTGCACCCCCTCCAACAATCTAATGTCCCTCTTTAGGAATGGATGCCAGTACTGCACGCAGTATTCCAGGTGTGGCCTGAACAGTGACCTGTACAGGGGTAGGATAACTTCTCTGTGCCTGGAGAAGTCTCCCCTCGCTATGCACCCCAGCATCTTGTTTGCCTTTGCAGCCGCCTTCCTGCACTGAGCTGAGTGATTCATAGGTTCATACTCCCCGTTATTAGTACCCCTAGATCCTTTTCCTCCACTGTGCTTTCCAACTGTACCCCTCCCAACTGATATTTCCTCCCCTGGTTCCTTGCTCTGAAGTGCAGTACCTTGCACTTCTTGGCACTGAACCCCAACTGCCATGTCTCTGACCATTCCTGTCATTTGATTAGGTCTTCCTGCAGCCCCCTCCACCCCTCCATGTCATCTACCACAATGCACAAATCTTAGTATCATCTGAGAACAGACTGATTCTACTCCAGATCCCATTTGAGATATTGGCTATGAATATCTCGAACAGCAGTGACTGCACACAGATCAAATTTCTCATTCTGTAACAGGAGTTCTAATTAGTCTTTTTTATTGACAAAGCTTCTTGCATTGATTAAAATAGCCTTAATTTCTTGAGGGTAGATCTTCTTAGCATATCTATTATTATGTGCCCTAGGAATCAGTGGGTTATTTGGATTAATTATATTTTTTATAATGATTTCTTCCCTTTCCCCCACTTTAGTTAGTTTAAAGGTTTGCTCATGATGAATTTTTTAATGATTTGCCCTAGACATCTGCTGCCTTTTTTACTTAAATGCAGTCCATCATATACAAATAGGTCATATCGTCCATCAAACAATTCCCAGGTTTTTATACATTGCATGTTGTCTTGTAAACACCATAATCTTAGTTTATTATTGACATTTTATTTTCCTTGTCCATCTCTGTATGGCTTTAGGTACAGATAGTATTTCGGATATGATTAATCCAGCCTGTCTATCATTCATAAGTTTCTTAAATTCTTTATATTCTCTAAGATTTCTTCCACTGACTGTCTCTTTGTGTTATTAGTTCCAGCATGTGATACAACTAAAGGCTTTAACCCTGCAGGTTTCAAAATATTTAGCAACATCTGCTCAGTGGGGCCTATGCACAATGGTGTGGAGTGGCTACGTGCCACGTATCTGTGGTACGTTGCCACTCCACACCAACTGTGCCCCCTGCATGGGATGCACCAAGGTGGGCACATAACCACAATATACCCGATGCCCCGGGCTCGGGGACTGTATTATGCTGGGGTGAGCACGGTGTGTGCCTGCACTATGTGCTATTCTCCAAGGCACATAGTGCTGCCCACAGGAGTGTGGAGGAGGGCACAGGGTGCAGCAGTTGGGACCCTGCCACAACCCAATGCTCACCCCCTGAACTGCACCCACCAGTCACGGTGGGACCATGCATCAACCCTCTGTGCCACCACAGCACACTGGGCTGATAGGAAAGGCTAGGGTGGCTGAACGGCTGAGTGCCTGAACCAATGTGCAGGAGTGACCCACTGTCATGGATCTGCACCGCCAGTGTGTGGCCATCCACCTGCTCTCATGCCATGCCATACAGAATCCTCTAAAACTACCCCCACCCCAGAGGTAGAAGTAGCCCTTCTCCATCCAGCGTACCACTGAGAAGACCTCCATGATGCCAGGGGACATAGCTGACATTGCCCACCAGGTGAACGAGTACTTGACTGGTGCCAGCTGCTCCTGTATACATCCTGGCTTGGCTGGCAGTCACCTGGATGGAGCCAAGATGGCATGGATCCATGCTACCTGTATAGCAGGCATGCCAACAGTGGGGTCTGGGGGTGGTGATATCGGTGCCACTGGGGGGGCATCTGTGCACTGGGTGGGCATTCCCATTGTGGTGGGTCTCAGGCTGGATGGACTGCAGGATGTCAGGATATGGCAGCACAGGTCCAGGTGCACTTGGGGACTATTCACATACCCGAACTCATTTCTTTTTGCATAGGGGATCCACTGTGGGACCCATGCTGGGCATCCCATTGGATGTCTGACTGGGTCTGCAACTCCACCCCAAGCCACCCTGTGGAGTACTGGGCTCCAGGAGGGAGTGGAGCCATGGACAGGTAGTGGCCGATGGTGAATGCCAGCTGGGTGCACCTGTCCACAGGTGTGGAGCTCTGTGAGAGGGATATGCTCCTCAGGCACATAATTCCCACTGTGCATAGGCATCAATATCCTTAACTGTGGCCCCCAAGAAACTGCAATTAGCTATGTTTTCCTTATTACCATAGGTGGTGTAATAATCAATATATATTTAATCATAGAGTCTCCTAGGATGAATATTTGCCTATGAATGCCCACTGCATTGACCTGTAGATGAGGAGCTGCTGACACTGCATAATCATCCACAGTGTCAAGGCAGTCCCACTTCACAACTGCAGGTGGCGCTCAGAGAACAGGACACTCAGCACCCTCCTCTAGGGCACAGTGCCTCTGCATAATGCTCCAGACTCTAACAGTTTAAGGAGGGATAGTCTGGACTGATGATCGAGCCCAGGTCTCCCACACAGCAGAGCAGTACTGTGCTGGGGCGAAATATCTTTTTTCATATAATAAAGGTTCTCACTTGGTAAAAGACTGGGGTGTTATATTTTCAGATGGCTTACATAAGGGATAACAGATGACAGAGTGTGCAGTTATAAGGGAATAATGCACACCTTGGGTGGTTGTTAGGCATGAACTGTAGCCCAGTGCTGCAACCACCCAACATGTGTAGTATTCCCTTATGACCACACACCACTTAAAAAAGTGGCTTCATTTGTTAAAACATGTTCAGTTCAGGTGAGGTCTACAGTTTTCAAAGACTAAGCATTGTCATGTGATGTGTTTCGACCAATGAGACTTCAGGATTTTCATGGCCCATGTTATAAAATTGCAACAAGGCACACAGTAGCAGGAGAGATGGACTGCACCACACTTTGGATCTGCAACCTGCAGTAATCTGACTACATGACTGACTATCTAAAAACATAGAAACAGTCAATACATTAACTAACCATTCTCTTTTTTTCTTGAATTTTGTAAAGGGAGCCATCACTAATATTTTGAGTTGAAGTACTTTCAAGTTATCTAAGGTCAGTGCTAAGAGTGAAGACTGTGTAGTTCAGATTTCAAGTCTGTTTTTAAATAAATGTGTAGTATGAAAAAGTGTAACTTTTACAAGTCCCATGTAATGTCAGAGAAACAGGGAAGCTTTACTCACATTTAGAATAAAAGAGCAAAACACTGATCTGTTTGTTAAACTACACCAAGGTGGCGTATACCATGCAGCAAAGTAAAATCCAACAAACATTGAGTTGATATTAAAGTAACACCAATCAGTATTAATGTAACACTTTTCAGCATTACAGTAACACTTCTTAGTAAGAAAGTAACACTTCTCCATATTAAAGTAACACTTCTGAATATTAAAGTAACACTTCTCAGTACCGAAGTAACACTTCTCAGTAATAAAGTAACACCATTCTGCATTAAACTAATACTTCTCAGTATTATAGTATTAAAGAAGAACTGTCCAGTATTAAAGTAGTACTGCTTGTTATTAAAGTAACAGTTCTTAGATTTAAAGTAGCTTTTCTCACTATTAAAGTAACACTTCTCCATATCAAAGTAATAATTGTTGGTATTAAAGTAACACTTAAGTATTTAAAGACAAAGAACCTCAACATAAAAGCACTGAGGCAAGAATTACTCTGCAAGGGCATTGGCAGCAAAGCCAAGTTTCAAAGAAATTCAAAATTATACATAACCTAATAATGCAAAGCATCATGGGATGTATATGCAAGTCACCATGAAATTTAGACTGGTTCTGCTTTAAGCTCTGATTCAGACTGGTTCTGCTTTAAGCAGGAGTGTGCGCACTCAGCTTAAAGCAGAAACAGTCTTAATGTCCATGGTGATTTGCATATACATCTCAAAGTGTATTGCCGTAGGCAGTTACAGCAGTCAGTATCATGTCTCTGTAGCCATCGTTAATGGGAATGAGTTCCAGTAGATTTTATGGACTTTGGCACCATGGCAGTGAAAAACTGCCAGCTGCAGAAACCTCTGGGCACCTTAGACCAAGTGATCTGCCCTCTCCTCCTAGGAATAGTAATTCTGCTATGAGGCATGTTCTTTGTGACCCTACCTTCCAGGATGTATTTAAAATGCTGTGCTTGGGAATACTACTGTCTACAAAATGTGCTTCCTTGCTGGAAAATTGCTATTTATTTTATTGGGAGGAACCGAGAGATTGGTACTCACCACCCTGAGGGCAAGTATGAAATGATATCAAATAACCATTGAATCAGTTAAAAAGTCATGCTTTATTTGTGTATCCAAGTACTTCATTCAGATCAAACAGAGCCAGGCATACCCCAGACTTCTCAATTAGTTTTTGTGTAGTTAAGCTTTGTCAAAGGAAATGCCATCTCTTAAAGACACAGGCACTTAATCACATCAATAGTACATAGTACTCAATAAACTGTGAAGTAATGACTACAGAAAATCCTAAAACTAATTATAAAATGGGTAGCCAAAACCAGCCAATCAGAACCTAAGTTGTCCATGCATAAAATATGATCCATGCATGGGTAAAAAAAGAGCTGGCAGTGAAAAGGCCAAGATTCTTGTGCCATAGAATGTTGGCATTTTGACTGTCAGATACCTTTTCTTTACCCACTGCAAGAGAATACCAGAGATTCAAGCATGACAGAACAACCAAAATGACAGAAAGGTTATCCCCCCCTGCATTAGCTGCCAGTGAAACGTCATTTAATAATATTGAATATACACAATGTTTATTTTCTGCTGCTGACAATCACGTTTCTTCTTCCATGCTCCCGGTCTCCCCGTTAATCTCTCCATCCACCGAGTGCTCACTCACTCATTTGGCACATTGTTACCGTAAACTAAATTGACACCAACGACACTGCAGCAGTATGAAGACAGGAAAAAAGATATACTGCCAGCCCATTAGGAAGGTAAAAAACATGATGCTCCCTCTGACCATTTTCCTCAACCCATAGCTCAACACGGTGACATGGACTCTTTGGGCATTCTTTTTCTCACTGGCAGTGCTGTGATGTGACTTCTTTCCTGACTCCCACTGTAGCCATCGTGCTGCCGGTCTCGTGATGTAAAGAAAGAAATAATTATTGGTTCAATTTCTCTTTTAAAACTATGTTTTTAACCAGGCATCTTCCTAAATTTCTAAAGTCAGTTGGTAGGGAGTATGTGCTGTCAGTTTCTTTATGTACCTGTTCGCTGCCCCTCTGGCAGTCCTCCAATGTTACTCATATGCTGCTATGAGAAAATCAGTCGTGGGGTAAATAACAAAAAAAAAGTTGTACATTATATTTTCACTCCACACTAAAGTGTTATATACCAATTAGCTCATGAATATTGGATATGCAAATGAGCTCATGCATATTAAACAATGTAGGCAGCAGGACTATTTTAACTTAGACTAGCAGAATAAAATCTTTTTTCTACAGATAAGCATGATTTTTATAATTGTACAAAGTAAAAAAAAAATAGTAGCCTATTTTATAAGAGCAATAAGACACTCCAGAGTGTGAATGGAACATATTTTACCATGCAGCCTGCGGCCTCGTGCCTTAATATGCCCGTGGCCAAATATGTTCCATGCACACCCTGTTGTCGTGTCTTTTTGCTTACATAGAGGGCAATCATATGTAAACCCAGGGGAAAAAAGTGCAACATGCTAGTGTATAATTCTTTAAATAAATTGAACTATATAATAAAAGCAGGGATAAAACTCAAATGCCCAAAATAAGGAGTTTATCCTACTGAAGACGTTTTAAGCATTTGCTAGAGTGCCGCTTAAATCAGTGGGCCAGAACTTGACTGGGGCCAAAACTGGAACCGACCCACTAGCCAGATGCTAGTATATTTTTGTGTCAGGCTGTCAAAATGCTGCTTTAATTATTTACAATATGCTGGCTTGTATCGGAGAAGATAACATTTCAATATGTACACCAGCTGGGCCAGTGAAAATGTCTATGGGCCCAGTTCCAGTGGATTTTCCCAGTTGAAGCCTCATATTCTTTTTTTTTTTTCTACTTATTTTTTATCCACTCCTACAGTCCCTTCCAACCACCACTCCTTCCGTTCTACAAGGAGTGACGACCTCCCAACCACTGCCGACCAGCTTGGTCTGCCCCTAGAGTGCCACACTGCCACTGGGGGCCCTTTGACAGCCTGGATTCCCTTTCTACCCCCCTCTTTGCCCCTGAGACAGCTGCACATTGGGGTCTGCCCCGATCGGTGGGTGGTGAGGCCTGCTCCGGAGGACTTCATCCATGCGACTGGAGGGCATTTTCCTCCAAGTAGTTCCCCCCCTTAGCCCCACCTTCTGAGACACCAGTGCAGAGAGTCTACATGCAGACACATACTCCTCTCAAGTGCCTAATGACATCTGCCCTCCCCGGCTCCGGTAGATGAAGCCACCGAGCCCTTCATGAGTCGGTGCATCCACCGACCCTCTCAGGACGTCAGGCACCCCAAAGCACCCCTGGCATCCCACCCCAAGGGAGGAGAGCACCCATTGGATGCTCTATCCCTCCTTCCCCCAGCCAACCCCTGATGACCCGGGTCTGTTCCCGAACCCAGGTTGCCGGCGAAGCGCGAGGTGTGGCATCCAGCACCTCAACCCTCAGCGACACTGGGCCGGACCAAAACCTCATATTCTGAGGTGAAACGCTGGGGAGAGTTGGTTGGTCATCTGATATCTCCTGCTATGAGGTGTAAGTGTGTCATACAATAGTTTATAAAATGGATAGGTTAAATCCAGCAATATGATTGGCTGCTTACCCATGCATGAAATATGTTCCATGCATAGGTAAAAAAAAGGACGACAGTAAAAAGGCTAAAATTACTAAGCCTTAGAACATTGGAATTTAAAAATGCCGCCATTGTTGTTTCCTCGCTAAAAGCACCCTCTCCCGCTTATAACACAAATCAGTCAGTGTCCTTCCTGTGCTCCATTCTGAAATAGCCCACAAAATCTATTTCTCCACATATTATGAGGATTTACCCCAGTGCTCCCTGATACAACCTCCACTTACACAGATTTGTGCTGCACTTCCCAAATGAACGAGACAAATGGAGTAGCTTCAATTTATTTTTAATGTTTAATAAAACAACTCCAAAGCGTCGATATGGTGTGAATGCGCACATAACTGGTATGCCTCCGGTGGTGTGGTGCAATGGGTTTACCGTTGTCCTGTCTGTTGCAGCAGTGTTGTGAGCGCCTGTGAAGGGATGGCACAATCTGGTCTGATTCGACTAGAGCTGCACTGCTGAAGTAATAATGCCAATGCGGGTCCCGATGACACGGCCCTTCCCCAGTCCCGCTTTGCTTTAGCGGTGTGCAGTTCAGCTGCTATCCCAGTTCTTATCAACACTTTTTATTCTTTTTTCCCACATCAGAGTGCAGGATGTGTGAAATCATGTCACGATCGGAGTGCTGTGTTCATATCACACTCAGCTCTCTGGCTCCGCTGGTGCAGACAGCAACCCTGGTCTCAATGTAACCCTACCCCAGTTCTCCCTTCCCTGCCTCACGTCTTTTCTGAGAGGGTCATCAGCACCATTAAAAAAGAGGATTATGTTGCTCAGTGCTCACCCCAACTCTCCCATTCACTACATGCTGCCCGCTCAGGTAGTCTCTCTCAGGTCTCCACTTCCCACAGACTAGAGACAGCAGCATGACATCATTTTGTACTAGGTGGAAGGATTATTTTATCTTAAATCAGCATAAACAAATGCATTTACCATGTAAGAAAATTAATTTTCTAAATGTAAAACATTTTGTTTTTAAAGTAGACCATTTTATAAGCGCAATGAGACACTCCAGGTGTGTGCATGGAACAGATTTTGCCACACGCCAGGGGCTAAAGGCACTCAGCCAAGGCCTCATGCCTTATTACACCCCTGGCCGTGTGGTAAAATCTGTTCCATGCACACCCTGTTGTGTCTTATTGCTTACATCATAGTAATGTGTCAACAGAAAAGGCCCATCCTAGCCCATCCAGTCTGCCCATCTCCCCCCTCCCCTACTTGTCACCGGTGCACAAGGAGCCTATCCTCTGTCCTCTAACCAATCTCATATGTCTATTCCATGCTCTCTTGAATCCCTTCACTGTTTTGATACCTACCATCTCCTCAGGTAATCTGTTCCAGGTTCGACCACCCTCTCAGTGAAATAACACCCGCTTACATTACCTTTAAATCTTCCTCCTTCCAATCTTAAAGTATGACCTGTTGTTGTAACGCTGACTTTCCTTTTTAGCTAGACTTCCTTCCCTCACTTTATTTATCCCCTTCATGTACTTGAATGTCTCTATCATGTCTCCTCTCGCTCTTCTGAACTCCAGCGGATACAGATTTAATTCTCTTAGTCTTGTCTCATATGGTTTCCCTTGCATTCCCTGCACCATCTTTGTTGCCCTTCTCTGAACCTTTTCTATTACATTAGTAGCCCCTCTCTGGTGCTGTCCTAGAGAAGGTCACCGCCCCTGCCTTGCTGGCCAGACCAAGGATAAGGGGCCTGGGTTCCCATAGCTGACCTACGGGTCCTTTCCCAAAAGACACAATTAAAATGGTGGTGCCTCCACCCAGAGTACATATTCAATGGGTCTGATTACCTGCAGTACAACCCCCCTGGGATGTCATACCAACCCACCTCCCCAACAGTTACCCCAAGCATGGACTCACCAAGATTTGAGCCTCCCCACATTTAGTTATACCATTTACCTTTTCCATTCCATCCAATAACATGCTTAATAAAATTAGGATCTGGATTCATCTTTGCTGCAAAACAATAACATCTGATATATTTACAGGAGGGAGGGAGGGCTAGGATTGGGTAAGTGGAATAGAATTCAAGCGTTTGTAATATTTGCAATTCCCAGTAATCATATTTCCCTTTTTGATTCAATCCCATATTACAATCACTGCAGCCACCAGGTCTGTCTAATCTAGTTAACTGCTGCAGGGGTGCCCAAAACCGGACCTGCAGGTCCCAGTCCATTTCCAACCCCAAAGTCCGTTTACTGGGTACCCAAATTTAAGTTGCAGGCCTGAGGTGCGGCTGGTAGCTGGTGCTGGCGTGCTTGAAGAATTTTACTTTTTACATGCTTTCCCCTTGGCTTTACCCCCTGCCTTAGTATGTGTACTTTATTTACAGTCCCCAGGTGCAGAGCAATTCCTACAATTTACCCATGGTTCTGCAGAATCAGTCCTTGGAGGGCACAGTTCGCTGAGGTCCAGGGGATGGATGGCAACACAGCAGAACCGGGCACAATGCTTGAAACAGGAGGCACAGAGGCTGCAGCTTGCTCTCTCTTTCTCTTGCTTGCAGATCTTGCAGCTTGTCCCCTTCAGCCCATTACAGGCCTCATTGCAGAGCATGTGCGCAAGGCCTGCCAACTACAGAGGATCCAGACCTGCGAGTGGTCCCATGGCCCAGCTCCCTCCAATTAGGGTACCCTAGCACTCGGGTACAAGACCCATGATCCCCTACAGTGGCAGACCCCACTTGATGGGGGTGAGTGAGTTCCCCACTTGGCCCCGGGTGTCAGCAGAAACATTCAGCCCATTCTCTTCTGCTTCTCTTTCTTTTTCTTCCTGCTATGGTGTGTAGCCACGATAATCTGTTTCTCTCTTTTCTCTTGCTGTATCTCAGGAGAAGAGAAGCACCCGGCCCTGAAAGGCGCCTGTCCATCCTTCTGCTTTCACAGTTTCTTGACTTCAACACAGCCACATTCTCATTCTAGATCACACATATTCATTGCCCTCACAGTCTCTTTTCTCACCATGTAGGTACTTAGCAATTCTCCAGTTGAAGAGGTTCACTCTTCCTTTTCTTTTCTCAGTGCATTCATATTCACGTGTTCCTCATCATTCCCCTGTATCCCATCTTTTCACAGGCTTAGACACAACCTTTGTCCTTTTTCCAGGCTCTGGATGCAACCTCTGTCTTTTTTTTCATGATCAAAATGCAATCTTTTCCCTTTTCCCAGGTTCGGGACACAACCTCTTCTCTCTTCTTCTTTATCTCACCTCTATGGTGAAATTTCAGAACAATACAGAACATTCAGCATCCTGCAGATTTCCTTTTCTCTCTGCCAAGCTGCTTCTTTAATCTCTTTTCTCTCTCTAGCTTTTCTTTTCCTGATGGGGCAGGCATCCCCTGCCTGGGGGACAAATTGCTGGCAGCATCCAGGCAGGACCATCCTGAAGCCCCATTCTCTACAGTGGCAAGAGCCCCCCTCCTCCTGGACAGGCTCCCAAATAAGCTGACCCAAAACACAACAGTTATGTCCTCTTGGGAGCTTTCTGGCAGCTCATCATTGGCTGGAGCCACAGTCCTTCAGAAAAATTAATATGTATGAGGCTCCCTCAATGCCTCATTGGTGCAGAAAAAGGTGCCTAAACTTTCCCCGGTATTTTCCCCCAAAGTCCTTTCAAACAGTCCCAGAGTCCTTGGCAAAAATCCTGGCTCAGTGGTTGGCTGGTTGGTGTCACATGGCTGCCCAACATTGTGGATGAAGTAACCAGTGTCTCTCAGATCACCAGTGTCCCAGGTTTAAACTGTTTTTTGCAGTCAAACACTGTACTTTTACTTATTCATCCCCCCACCTATTTACAGCCACCCCGTGCCCTGGTAAGTGACTGCATTATTTTACTTGTCAGCTCATCCCTCATTCAGTCACTGCTGCCATTTCCTAATGACCTCATGCAGAACACACAGTCCCAGTGCAGTGGTACCATTTACCTTATTGCAGCCCAGCATATACATTTTATTTACATAGTTTTCCCTCAGGACCACAACATCCTTGTGGTGTGTGCAATCTTGTGCACTCTTTAACTTTTATTTTAATTTCTTTGCCTGTCACTAGCACTGTGTCTCAGTATCCCTATGTGCTGAACTGGACTCCTGACTCTTCAAAGGGGTGCCATCTCATGAATTTTAATGAAGCGGCTCCCAAATGCTGTAGCATGATTGGCGCATTTACAGATTGCTCCTGCCACTTTCCTGCTGCATCTCTGGTTTGGCAAAGGTCACTGGTCCCCTTTCTTACATTACTCTGGGACTGTGACCACCAGAGAGGCACACTGACAGGCCACTGGATGGCCATTCAAAAAATGTGCTAGTGCCCATGCACTGAGCTTGCCAGTGCCGCAGTGCCATTTCCAAAGCCGGTGGCTCCATGAACTTGCTCCTCCGGCCATGCTCTCCCTTAAGAACCATATGGAGGTTGGCAGGAGAGGGCAGAACACAGAGGCAGAAGCCAGGACATGGAAAAAATGAATGGGGGCGGAAGCAAAACCCAGGGGAAATAAGCCTTTTTCCAGGGCTCACAGGTAAGCCCAAAGCATGGAGATTACACTCTCCCTCCCCTTAAATGCTTGGCATCCATGCCAAGCCAAGGACTTACCCTCAAGTCATTCCTGTAACCCATTCACATTAACAGTAATGTCAAAACCTATGGCATCCTACTGTATACATAGGGTTACCTATTCTATTCATCAATATCAATCCATTTCTCATTTTCGATAATCATCACCTATTTCCACAAATTTTCACCTTGCCCCATCAACTCAGAGCTTTTGATGGTATTAACACTTCCTGGGGACCCCTGGCACCATTATGTTCCAAGTGGCACAATTTGTGGAGCAACTTCCACCTTTAACCAGCTGGGGGTGTGCTGTATTTTCCGCTGACCAGCAATGAAGTCAGCCCAAGACTGTTTTGGTACCAAAATCACTTTTACAATACCTTTCATGACATCTTTACCATTTCCCACCAGTTGCAAGGGTCCCCAATTTTAGTGAGCTGGGGGGTCCATGCCAGGTGAGATTGGCACAGGAGATCCCAGTGGTGTCTCCATGTGTAGCCCCTCTCTGGTGCCATCCTGGAGAGGACCATTGCCCCTGCTTTGCTGGCTAGACCAAGGATAAAGGCCTGGGCTCCCATAACTGACCTAAGGGGGTCCTTTCCCAAAAGATACAATTAAAATGGAAGTGCCTCCACCCAGAGTACATAGTCGGTGGGTCTGATTACCTGTAGTACAACCCCTTGGGATGTCGTATCAACCCATCTCCCCAACAGTTACCCCAGGCATGGACTCACCAAGATTCAAAACTTCCACATTTAGTTATACCATTTACCTTTTCCATTCCATCCAATGAAATGTTCACTAAAATTAGGCTCTGGATTCATCTCTGCTGCAAAACAATAACATCCGGTTTATTTACAGGATGGAGGGCTAGGATGGGTAAGTGGAATAGAATTCATGTATTTGTAATATTTGCAATTCCCAGTAATCACATTTCCCTTTTTGATTCAATCCCATATTGCAATCAATGCAGCTATCAGGTCTGTCTAATCTAGCTAACTGCTGCAGGGGTGCCCAAAACCAGACCTGCAGGTCCCAGTCCATTTCCAACCCCAAAGTCCATTTACTGGGTACCCAGATTTAAGTTGCAGGCCTGAGGTGCGGCTGGTAGCCGGCGTTGGCACGCTTGAAGAATTTAACTTTTTACATGCTTTCCCCTTGGCTTTACCCCCAGCCTTAGTATGTGTACTTTATTTACAGTCCCCAGGCAGGGCACCCTACACTTACCCATGGTTCTGCAGAATCAGTCCTGAGGCACAGTTCGCTGAGGTCCAGGGATGGATGGCAACACAGGCAGAACCGGGCACAATGCTTGAAACAGGAGGCACAGAGGCTGCAGCTTGCTCTCTCTTTCTCTTGCTTGCAGATCTTGCAGCTTGTCCCCTTCAGCCCATTACAGGCCTCATTGCAGAGCATGTGCGCAAGGCCTGCCAACTTCAGAGGATCCAGACCTGCGAGTGGCCCCATGGCCCAGCTCCCTCCAATCAGAGCACCCTAGCACTCTGGCACAGTTTCTTGACTTCAACACAGCCTAAACTTTCCCCAGTATTTTCCCCCAAAAGTCCTCTCAAACAGTTCTAGAGTCCTTATCAAAAATCCTGGCTCGGTGGTTGGCTGGCTGGTGTCACATGGCTGCACAACATGGTGGCTGAAGTAAACAGTGTCTCTCAGAAAACCAGTGTCCCAGATTTAAACTGTTTTTTGTGGCCAAACACTGTACTTTTAATTAATCATCCCCCCACCTATTTACAGCCACCCCTGTGCCCTGGTAAGCAACTGCAATATTTTACTTGTCAGCTCATCCCTCACTCAGTCACTTCTACCATTTCCTAATGTCCCTAGGCAGCGCACACACAGTCCCAGTGCAGAGGCACCATTTCCCTTACCGCAGTTCAGCATAAACATTTTATTTATATAGTTTTCCCCCAGGAGTACAGTATCCCCTTGGCCCATGCAGTCTTGTGCACTCTTTAACTTTTATTTTCATTACTCTGCCTGTCACTAGTAGTGTATCTCAGTGCCCCTAGGCACTGAACAGGACTCCTGACTCTTCAAAGGGGCACCACCTCATGAATATTAATGAGGCAGCTCCCAAATCCTGCAGTGCGACTGGCGCTTTTACAGACTGCTCCTGCCACTTTCCCTCTGCCTCTCCGGTTTAGCAATGGTCACTGGTCCCTACATTACTCTGGGACTGGGACCACTGGAAAGGCACACTGAAAGGCCATTAAACGGCCACATGAAAATGCGCTAGTGCGCATGCATGGAGCTCGCCGGCAGTGCAGTACTGTTTCCAAAGCCAGCAGCTCCACGAACTTGCTTCTCTGTCCCCGCTCTCCCTTAAGAACTATGTGGGGGCCAGCAGGAGAGAACAGAACACAGAGGCAGAAGCCAGGACATGGAAAAGAATAATGGTGGGTGGAAGTAAAACCCAGGGGAAATGAGCCTTTTTCAGGGGTTCACAGGTAAGCCCCCTGACAGGGGTTACACATCTATGTCCTTTCTTAAATGAGGCCTCCAGAACTGTACCCCATACTCCAGGTGCAGCCTAACCATGGTCTTATATAATGGCATCAGCACCTCCCTCTTCCTACTAGTTATGCCCCTTCCTATGCACAAGATTATTCTATAAGCTTTGCCAACCACCTTACTATATTGGTCACTTACCCTAAGGTTGTTTGATATTATAATCCTCAGATCCCTTTTCTGTTCTGTTTGCTTCATCTTCTCTCCCCAAGTGAATACTTGGCCAGTCAGTTTTTACACTCTACATGCATCACCACCCACTTCTTTGTATTGAACTTCAGCTGCTATGTTTCTGACCATTTCTCTAGTACAGTATACTCAAATGCCTCCTCATGGCCTCAGCCCCTCCTTCAATGTCGACCCTATTCCATAACCTTGTATCATGTGCAAACAGACACATTTTCCCTTCAGTTTCCTCTGATATATCACGAATACATACAGTATGTTAAAAAGGATTGGTCCTAGTACAGATGAGGAACCTCGCTTGTAACCTTCCTTACCCAGAATGTACACTATTTACCACCACCTTCTGACACCTATCCTTCAGCCAGTTTTCTACCCATCTAGTTATTTTCTGTCCCATTCCCAGGCTCTCTGTCTTATTTATCAGCCTGCAGTGAAGGACAGAGTCAAAGGCCTTACTGAAGTCCAGGTAGGCAACATCAACTGCCCCTCCTTGATTAACCACCTTTGTTACCCCATAAAAAACAAAAATTCTATCAGATTTGTTTGGCAAGATCTCCCACTAGTGAATCCATATTGCTTTTCATGTAATAGTTTGTCTGTTAAGTATTTTACTACTCTTTCTTTATTAGCAGCACCATCACCTTGCCCACCACTGATGTGAGGCTGACAGGTCTGTAATTCCCTGCCTCCTCCTTGCAGCCTCCTGCTGTTGTACTGTTGCGTTGTGCTGCTGTGTTTATGTCTTTGTATGCACTTTGAATAAACGTGAGATTATTTTTTCACCTCATTATGAACTCTGTGGTTTTGTATGCAACTATATACTTTTTATGCTGTTTCAAAGTCACTAGCCCTGGTAACTAGTGCTACGAAACCTAATTTTGACCCCTGCTAAAGTCCTACTGGAAAGTGTGCAGTATGAATAAAGAGAGGTGGCTGACACCAGACACAAATGGGTTGAGGTAAATGGATGCTTTTCAGATTGGCAGACAGCGTGCTAGTGGCTGGATTATCTCAAGGATTGATTAGGGGTCATCCTTTGATCTCCATATACCGTGTAAACTAGTCATACGTTGACACAGAGGATTGCTATCAGCGTTTACTAATAATACTAAATACAGAAGATTTGCAAACTTCTTGGAATAATGCAGAAGATCGCAGGAGGACAAAAACTGGTAGAGTGGACAAGCAAATGGCAGATTGAGTTTAATTCAGTAAAAATGTTAATAGGTACACTTTGGGAGCAAGAGTAGAACACAGAAGTATACTTTACATGGCAAAGTTCTCAATATTGTACAGAAACAAAAGAGATCTAGACGTGCAGATACACAAATCTTTAAAATGTGAACATAGGCAAAAAGCCATAAAGAAGGCAAACATTAATATATATTTACATCTGTTACTCCTCTGCCCCTCCCATATCCGATGCATCATGGAACCCTTTTGAAGTCCAATGTATAGGTATGTATTTGAACAATATGATATTTTACTGTGTGCAATGATTTTATCTGTTAAACTTAGTTACGTAGTATATTTAATTGAACATATTGTATCAGATAACACAGCTCTGCTGCTGTAATCTCCTCCAGGTCCCTCTTGGAAACTCGGAGCTTCACCTAAACAAGGCCATCCTGGATTGCGCAAATCTTGGATAAAATAACATTCATTTTAATGACCATGTGCTAAGAAGAGAATTCTATTGGAGACTGGCCAGGCCTCAATGGAAAAAACTAAGAAAACACCCTGTCTGTAGACAGATAAACATTGTAATGTCTGAAGTGCAAATGTTTTCTAGCTACAGTATGAAGTGGGCTAATTCAGTATTTTTTTATATGCAGTTTTATGGTATTTTTCCATTTTCTCCTCGTGATCCAGCCCCCTACCTTGGATGTGCGCGTGCATGTGGAGGCATGCGCATGCCGCGTCTCAAGGTACCCACCCACTATGTGTCACCCCGGCCGACTTCGCTAACTATTGGGTCTCCAACTGGTGGCAATGGGATTATGGGGGGCAGCGACTATCCCCCCATAGAGGAGAGCTGCCTTACGGCTGCTCAATCCTGCTGTGACCTTCCCCCTTGTGCCGGCTCCCCGATGACCTGAGTCCGTTCCAGAAGCTAGGTCGCCAGCATGGCTTGAGGTAAGGCACCCAGTGCCTCAGTCCGTAGCACCACTTAGCTGGCAATTCAGTATTTTTTTATGTATTTGAAATCTTTTCTAAACATCTAGCAAAAATTGTTTTTGTGTAGGTTGCATTTTGAGCTGAGTTGTATTTTTTGCCCAGGGACAAACACCAAGTCCAGAATTGTGCAACAGTGTGGTCCCAAAATAGGGATTTACTCAAGAGTGGTGAGATATATACAGCAGACCAAAATATAGCAAATATGTAATGTTTTTCATGAACATATACTTATAATCTAATCAAGAAATAGCTACAAAATATATTATGCATAGTAGATGAACTCCTTAGTTCAAATTGAGCAATATCTGAAAACAAATACGTTAGTGGTGAGTGGGTCAAGTTCTGCCAACTGGAATATGTTAGCAATAACCAACAGGGTGTGGGGTTATAGGCATTTAATCCACACCTGACGCGTGTTGTGAGGCATGAGGCTGCAGCCTGAGTATCCTCACAGCGCCCCAGGTGTGGATCAAATGCCTATAACCCCACACCCTGAAGTGGGTTATTGTGCTTATAACACGGGTTAGATTAACCATATGGTACAACCCCCCCCACAACAGCTGCTCCTCCTGTTTAAATGGCAGAAAGGAATTTTATCCTTCTGACTTGCAAAGTAGTTCCTGACTGTGGATTAAATTGAGAGTTTAATCAATGGCAGAGAAAGGAAGAAGGACTTCTGCACTTCTGGAGTGCAACACACAGCAGGACTTCTGTGTTTAGCTGTCACTCTCTCTCTGGATCGCAGACAATGTAGAAGCAGGACTCCAAGGGCTAATGACACAGAGAGAGAGTGAGAGGAGACAGGACACTGCAGTCACTGACATAGTGATGATCATCCAGACGTTGCGACCAACCAGCTGTAGTTTGGATCCAGGCCCTACATGCCTCCTGGTAGGATGTGTAGATGAGATTGACCCAGTCCTAGCTGAGATATTCTGGAGGTCATTGGAGAGGGGGATCTTTCCAGACCCTCTGAAGGAGGTGGTTGTTTGGCACCTCCTTAAAAAGCCCTCCTTTGACCCTGATTGCTTGGCGAGCTGCAGATCTGTCTCTAACCTACCCTTTGTGGGTAAGGTTATTGAGAAGGTGGTTGCATCACAATTGGATGATCATTTGACCAGCCACAATGTCTATGATTCTTTCCAGTCAGGATTTAGGAAGAGACATAGTACCAAGATGGCTCTTGTCCAGGTACTAAATGACCTCCTAATAGCGAGAGATCGGAAGACCCATTCCATCTTGGTCCTCCTTCATCTCTCAGTAGCATTTGACACTGTAGACCATGGTATGCTGTAGGAGCACCTGCGGCTCATTTGTGGACTGTCTGGTGCAGTCCTTGGGTGGTTTCAATCCTTCCTTGAGGGTAGGACTCAGAGAGTGGTGTCTGGGATTTATTTCTTGGCCCCTCTCCCCCTATCCTGTGGGGTGCCACAGGGTGCCATCTTGTCACCCATGCTGTTTACAATGTATATACTGCCATTAGGAGAGCTTATTAGGTGGCATGGTCTGAGTTTTCACTGCTATGCAGATGACACTCAACTGTACATGTCCTTTGCACCTGGTCAGGATGTGTTCCTCCCGGTATTTAACAACTGTCTCACTGAGATCCGGGACTGGATGAGTGCGAGCTGGCTGCGGTTGAACCTGGCTAAAACTGAGGTTCTGGTTGTGGACCCTGATCACTGGGAGGTGGGTTTGTTAGCAGGTTCACCCTTGGGACTATGTCTCGGGGGTGTTGAGCTGACTACCTCAGACTGGGTGTGGAACCTGAGCATTATTGTTGACGACGGCTTGACACTGAAATCGCAGGTGTCTGCAGTCAAGACCTCTTTTTACCATCTGAGGAATACCGTCCAGATGAACACCTGGTTCCACCCGAGGATCTTCCAGTGCTGGTCACTGTCTTTGTTACCTCCCACCTTGACTACTGCAATGCCCTTTACCTAGGGTCACTGGGGGTTGATGTCTTCTTCCTTCAGCTAGTGCAGAATGCAGCATCCAGGCTGTTGACTGGTACATCTAGAACCAGTCACATAATACCTATGCTCCTTGGACTGCACTGGCTGCCAGTGCAGTGGAGGATCAACTTCAAGGTTGGTTTGCTGACCTACAAAGCCCTACATGACCAGGGACCCAGTTACTTACAAGATCTCCTTCACCCTTACTGTCCCCTCCGCCGTCTCCGATCTGCCGATGAGGGATTGTTAGACATTCCCAGGGTCTGTTTAGAGACATCTGGGGCCTGGTCTTTTAACTTTGTTGCCCTGACTCTGTGGAATTCTCTACCTCGCTGTGTGCGCGATTGCCTGACCATCCAGGAGTTTACAACTGCACTAAAGACTCACTTATTTGAACTGACATATCCAGATTTTTAATGTTGTATTATAACTGTTAGAGTTTTAAACCGTAGGACTTTATTGATTATTGTTGGGATTATTTATTGTATTTTGT
Organism: Neoceratodus forsteri; assembly: GCA_016271365.2. Lineage (NCBI taxonomy): Eukaryota > Metazoa > Chordata > Ceratodontiformes > Ceratodontidae > Neoceratodus > Neoceratodus forsteri. Next base: position 1,203,382,954 of record CM057449.1, read on the forward strand.
TTTATTAAGTACAAGCTCCTTGGTTGCAAGAAAGGTGCTTTTTATAAATAAAGTATGATTTGATTTGATTAATGCTAAAGGAAATGTCCTGCTGTCTCTCTCACTCCGTGCGAGTGTCACATACCTTTCTCCCACTGACACAGAGAGAGCAGCACTTTTTTGCGAATACTGATAAAAACCTGGTCCGAGCCATATTAAAAGGAGTGCTCCTTTTATTATTTCAAATGTGGAAAAAAGTAGCAAAGCAGGCACACACTTGAGAAGAAAGGGCATCATACAAGTCAGGAGATAAGGGGCAATATAACACAGCATAAAAAAAATATAGGTCAAAATTTTAACTGCATTCATGCACTGCTGCTTTAAGGGGAGGGTAAGAGAATCAGGGAAGCATGCTGCAAAGCAACATGTAAAGAAGGATGCATGGGCTCTGCTTCATACATACTAAGACCTTCTTCAGACTACAACACAGTAACTTAAAATGTTTTTAAAAATAGATTAAAACTTACCGTACTGTAGTGTCCGCATTACAGCAAGTAAAGACGGTTTACAACATCTGCACTACTGCCTCTGGACTGAGTTAAACTAACAACTGGTTTCATGTGCTGACATTGTGCTGCATGGAGAACCATGCCTGACCATCTGCACTACAGGTAAAACCAAACTAACTCCTGTAACATTTTTAAAACTGTGTTTAAGTCTAGGCCTTATCAGGGTTTAAGCAAGGTTTTTAATGTAATACTTTGTTAAGTGCGGACGCGACCCAAGCTATGGGGGCTTAAAATGATTTTAGCTCCTTAAACTGTTTTAAGCCCTGAAGTCTGAACAAGGCCATAGAAACATAATATTTGGCAGCAGATAAAGACCAGCTTGTCCCACCCAGTCTGCCTCTTTTTTCCCTACCTACAGTGTCACCGCAGACCTTAACTGAACTCCTGCTCTTTCTCCCCCCTTCCTTTCCAGTAAGATTCTCTTATGCCTATCTCATGCATTCTTTTAAATATTTATGGATGTTTATCATTTGATCATATTGTTTGCATATTTTACTGTACAGGGCCTTGGTATCTGAAAGGCTCTTAAGAAATACATTTTACTTACTTACTTACTTCTTGAACCCCACCACTGTTTTTGCCCCCACCAGCTCCACTGAAAGAAACATAGGAACATAGAATTTGATGGCAGATAAGGACCTTTTGCCCACTTAGTCTGCCCATTTTCCCTACTTACTGAAATACCACAGAGCCTATTTGATCTCCGGCTTTTACCCTCTCTGTCCTACCCACTAAGGTTCCCTTGTGCTTATCCCATGCATTCCTGAATTCTGTCGCAATTTTTGTCCCTACCTCCACCTGTGGGAGTTTGTTGCATGCATCCACCACTCTTTCTGTGAAGAAGTATTTTCTCACGTTTCCCCGAGTCTACCCCGCTCCAGCTTCATAGCATGACCCCTTGTTCTTGAACATCTTTTTCTCTGAAAAATGCTACCCTCTTGTACAGTACCTTATTTCTACCTGTGAGGTATTTGAAAGTCTCTATCATATCCCCCCTCTCCCTCCTTTCCTCCAGGTTGCACATATTGAGGTCCTTTAGTCTCTTTTAGACTGTTGCAGGCATCCACCACTCTTTCTGTGAAGAAGTACTTCATCACATCTTTATTGAATCGGCCCCCTCCAGCTTCATTGCATGTCGCCTTGTTCTTGAGCATCTTTCCTTCTACAAAGTACTCCCCTCTTCTACATTATTTACTCTGGTGAGGTATTTACAGATCTCTATCATATTCCCCCCTCCCTCCTCTCATCCAGGATGTATAAGATTATTGAGGTCCTTTAGTCTCTCCTCATAGGGATTTTGATGCAGACCATGCACCATGTTAACTGCCCTCCTCTGCACAGCCTCCACCCTGTCTATGTCTTTCAGGAGATGTGGTCTCCTGAACTGGACACAGTATTTGAGGTGGGGTCTCACCAGTGATCTACACAGAGGCAACATCACCTCCCTCTTTCTGCTGGTGATACCGCTACCTATACACCCTAGCATCCCACTGGCCCTCCCAACTACTTATTTGAAATCCAAAAGAAATAAGTACTCCAGCCTGATAACAGCAAAAATGCAGGTCCAAACAGGTGTTTCAATGCTATAAAATGTTAATTTAATTATAATGCAACATGCATAGTGACCAACAGGCTACCAAACACAAAGGTCACCAAACCCCAGTGCTTCGACTTAAACAGGAGTCTACATAAGGGGTCTTACTTTTAGGTAATCAGATATGATTACCCCCAGATATCTTTCCTGTTTGGTGGTTGTCACTACCTCATCTCCCATTTTGAATTCTGCCCTTGGGTTTATGTGCACAAGGTGCATGATTTTGCACTTTTTTGCATTGAAACCCAACTGCCATACCCTTGACCACTCATCGCATTTTCTCAGGTCTCTGTGAATTCTATCCACCCCCACTGGAATGTCCATCCTACTACAGATTTTGGTGTCATCTGCAAAGAGGCAGACCTTCCCCTCCAGCTTCTTTGTAATGTCTCTTATAAAGACAGTAAAGAGGACCAGGCCCAGTACTGATTCCTGAGGCACCCCGCTGCTCATGCTCCCTTCTCCATATTGAACTCCATTTGCCACCACTCTCTGTTGCCTATCCCTAAACCTATTTGTTACCTAGTTTACCACATTTGGAACCATGCCTATACTGCCCAGCTTCCTTATGAGTCTCCTCTGAAGAATGGTGTAGAAAGCCTTACTGAAGTCTAGGGAGGCCATGTCCACCGCTTCACCCTGATCTAATTCCCTGGTCACTCTGTCAAAGAATTCTATCAGATTCATTTGACATGACTCCCCCCAACTAATCCATGCTGCCTCAGGTCTTGTAACCCACTGGATTCAAGAAACTTCACACTCTTTTCCTTCAGCAGTTTCTCTAAGTCTATTAACTTCTCACCACTGATGTCAGGCTGACTGGCCTATAGTTGCCAGCTTCCTCCCTTCTACCACTTTTGTGAAGTGGGACTACATCTGCCCTCCCCCAGTCCTCTGGAACCACTCCTGTTTCCAGTGAACTGTTAAATAGGACCCTCAAGAGTGCAGCCAGTACCTCTCTGAGTTCCTTTAATACCCTTGGATGCACCACGTCTGGCCCGATCGCTTTGTCCACTGGCAGATTTGTGAGTCCCATCAGGACTCTCTCCTCTGGAAAAGACGTAGTGTTCACCTCCCTCCCTCATATGATCCTGCTACTTTTGTGTGGATCCTCCCCTTCTTCCTCTGTGAACACTGAACAAAAGTATTTGTTCCAGATATCTGCCTTTTCCTGGTCCTTCTCTGCACAGTCTCACCTCCCTCCTTAACTTTTCAATCCCTCTCCTGGCCTTCCTCTTCCCACTTATATACCTAAAAAATGTCTTTTCCCCTTTCATTAACTCATGGGATATTGTCTCCTAAGTCTGCACCTTCACATTCCTTACCACTTTTCCTGGCTTCTTCTGTTTATTCTGATACACCTCCCTATCCTCCTCCCTATGCATCTCCTTATACCTTCTGATTGCTACCCTTTTAGTTTTTACCTTTCCAGTCACATTTTTCAAGAGCAGCAGTCTCTTCTTCCTCTTGCTTTTGCTCACCTGCTTTGTGCAGAGGTTTGCTGCCTTCACTATGCCCTGCTTTAGCTTTGCCCACTGTTCCTCCACCTGACCCAGGTAATCCACTCTCCCGCCAAGTCATCCCTTCGGCATTAACCCATCTTTGTAAAATCTGCCCTCCTGCAGTCCAGGACCCTTGGCCTTGTGTGGTTTGATTTTGCTGCTGTCCTTAAGTTGAAACACACAGTCCAGTGATCACTGGCCCCCAGATGGCCTCCCACCTTGACGTGTGCAGTACTGTCCCTTTTAGTGAGCACCAGGTCCAGTATTGCCCCATTGTGAGTGGGTTCCCTGACTAGCTGCCTGAGAACTGCCTCCTGCAGGGAGTCCAGGATGCCCCTGCATTCAGCTGAAGCTACAGCTGGGAGGCTCCAGTCTACATCCTGCAGATTGAATCACCCACCAGCAGTGCCTCCCCCTTTTCTGCCATATTGTCAATGGCTTCCTCGAGTACCTTATCCAAATCCTCGTACTGTACTAGAGATCTTTAGATTGCACCAGTGCAAATAGTGGCTCCATTACCCATCTGCAGGGTGACCCACAGTACCTCTGTCTACCCCGGCTTCCCTGTATCTCTGTCAGCTTTACACCTTCCCTTACATAAAGCACTACTGTATCTCCTTTTCTTCCTATCCTGTCTTTCCTGAACTGAGTATAGTCTGGTATGGCTATGTCCCAGTCATGGTTTTGAGTGCGCCATGACTTGGTAATGACCACAATATCCAGGTCAGCCTCTGCCATGATGGTGTCTAGGTCCAAAGTTTACTTTCTAGACTTCCTGTATTTGTGCATGTGATCTTCCAGATTTTGTTAACACTCTGCTTGCTCCCCTTCTTTTTATCTTTTTGTCCTCTCTTCTCTCATCCCCATCTCTTTTTAATGCTCTCATCTCATCCCTCTTCAGTTCTACTACCCTGCTTCTCTTATTAATTTGCACCCTGGGGGATCCACCTCCCCTCAAGTCCTCTCTACTCTCTATTTCAGTCTCTTGCGGGGCAGTTTATGCCTCCCTGATTCTTCCGCCACCCTCTCGGCTAGTTTAAATGTTCATCAAAGTAACATTTAAACCATCCACTGAGGACTGTGGTTCCCCTCCCAGACAGATGCAGGCCGTCACCCCTGTATAGGCCCTTTGTCCTCCAGGTTGGTCCCTACTCCCCAACGTAGCTGAGCCCTTCCTCTCTGCACCATTCCTTCAACCATGTGTTGAAGCTCCTGGTTCGGAAAACCCTTTCCTCCCCCATCATAGACAGGCAGCACCTCTGTGAAAGACATTGAACATGCTACCTGTCTAAAACCTCTCTCCAGCTCCCTAGCCGCCTCTTATACTATCCCAGCCCTATCCCTAGAAAGGTCATTAATCCCCAGGTGGACAATGATATCCAGCTCTCTGTCCTGCCTTGCTGCCCTACCAATCCTCAGGATCAGCCCTCTATCCCTATGGGCTGCAGTGCCACAAAATCACCTTATCTCCCTCTCTCCCTCCCTTCCTATTCTCAAATATATCTTCTTCAGAATCGGGTCCCCCACCAGAAGTTGCTTCGTCATCTTCTGGGGTGCCCTACTACTGCCCTCCTTGGGGTCTCCACAATGGGGAACACTTCTTGGGGACTCCACTGTGCTCTACATTCTCCCTGTCCACTACCCCGGTGCCTCCTATTAGTAGTTCTGGCCCGCCAGAGTGGTGTATGTATTATGTAATGGTGCCAGCTGAGGAATGTGCCTCTGATCCCCCCACCCATCCTTAGCCCACCATGGTCCAGCCATTCTTCCTTCCTGGCATCCTTTGAGACAAAGGTAACAGCCTTGGTGGCCCCTGTGTGGGGGAAGAGGTCCCCACAAATCCTTGCCAACTCAGTCTGGAGTCTAGTACCCTCCTCTGTCAGTCCAGTTAGATGCATGCATATGGGCCAGCGCTGCAGTCTACAGAAGGTATCTCTGAAAACTGCTGTCCCACAATCACCACACTGAACCACTCACAGCATTTCTAGTTCCTACTCTTCCTGTGCCCCTAGAAATGCTTTTGTACCCTTACCACTGATAGAGTATTTCTAGTATTCCTCTTTTTTGCTTGCTTTGCTCCCTTCTACCCTTACCTTAGATAGGGTGTTACCTCCAACTCACACAACAAGTAATTCTGACTTGTATAAAGTGATTTCTTCTTTACATTACTCCCTTAGCCTTTCTGCTTTCTCCTACAACTGCAGCAGCACTTCCACATTCATCTAACCTTTTGGTACCTGACCCTAAATAGGTTGCTATTAGTGTTTCCCTATTTCCACCTTAAATCTCTTTATTCTCCCACCCTAAATGAATGTTACACCTATTTCCCACTTGTGGCCTATTATTTACCTTCCACCCTTCCTTGCAGTGAGTGTTAACAACTGGACTAACTAAAACCTTACCTTAGTTAACTGGCAGAGCCTCCTGCTTCCCTGCTTCCTCCTGCAGATGCCTGCCAGTGCCTAAGTCACCAGTTACCTGTTCCACTCCTTCTCTGTTCCATGCCAGTTACCTGTTCCACTTCTTCTCTGTTCCATGCCAGTTACCTGTTCCACTTCTTCTCTGTTCTGTGCCAGTTATCTCTTCCACTACTTCCCTGTTCTGTGCCAGTTACCTGTTCCACTTCTTCTCTGTTCTGAGCCAGTTACCTGTTCCGTTCCTTTGTTGTTCTGTGCCAGTTACCTCTTCCACTCCTTCTCTGTTCCATGCCAGTTACCTGTTCCACTTCTTCTCTGTTCCGTGCCAGTTACCTGTTCCACTTCTTCTCTGTTCTGTGCCAGTTACCTCTTCCACTACTTCCCTGTTCTGTGCCAGTTACTTGTTCCACTTCTTCTCTATTCAATGCCAGTTACCTGTTCCACTTCTTCGCTGTTCTGTGCCAGTTACCTCTTTCACTTCTTCTCTGTTCCATGCCAGATACCTGTTCCACTTCTTCTCTGTTTCATGCCAGTTACCTGTTTCACTTCTCTGTTCCGTGCCAGTTACCTGTTCCACTCCATCTCTGTTCTGAGCCAGTTACTTGTTTTACTCCTTCTCTGTTCTGAGCCAGTTACCTGTTCCACTTCTTCTCTGTTCCCTGCCAGTTACCTGTTCCACTCCTTCTCTGTTCCCTGCCAGTTACCTGTTCTACTTCTTATCTGTTCTGTGCCAGTTACCTTTCCCACTTCTTCTCTGTTCCGTGCCAGTTACCTGTTCCACGTCTTCTCTGTTCTGAGCCAGTTACTTGTTACACTCCTTCTCTATTCTGAGCCAGTTACCTGTTCCACTCCTTCTCTGTTCTGAGTCAGTTACCTGTTCCACTCCTTCTCTGTTCTGTGCCAGTTACCTGTTCTACTTCTTCTTTGTTCCCTGCCAATTACCTATTCCACTCCTTCTCTGTTCCCTGCCAGTTACCTGTTCCACTTCTTCTATGTTCCATGCTAGTTACCTGTTCCACTCCTTCTCTCTTCTGTGGAAGTTACCTGTTCCACTCCTCCTCTGTTCCATGCCAGTTACCTGTTGCACTCCTTCTCTGTTCTATGCCAGTTACCTGTCCCACTTCTTTTCTGTTCTGTGCCAGTTACCTGTTCCACTCCTTCTCTGTTCCCTGCCAGTTACCTTTCCCACTTCTTCTCTGTTCCGTGCCAGTTACCCGTTCCACGTCTTCTCTGTTCTGAGCCAGTTACTTGTTACACTCCTTCTCTATTCTGAGCCAGTTACCTGTTCCACTCCTTCTCTGTTCTGAGTCAGTTACCTGTTCCAACCCTTCTCTGTTCTGTGCCAGTTACCTGTTCTACTTCTTCTTTGTTCCCTGCCAATTACCTATTCCACTCCTTCTCTGTTCCCTGCCAGTTACCTGTTCCACTTCTTCTCTGTTCCATGCCAGTTACCTGTTCCACTCCTTCTCTCTTCTGTGGAAGTTACCTGTTCCACTCCTCCTCTGTTCCGTGCCAGTTACCTGTTGCACTCCTTCTCTGTTCTATGCCAGTTACCTGTCCCACTTCTTTTCTGTTCCGTGCCAGTTACCTGTTCCACTCCTTCTCTGTTCCCTGCCAGTTACCTGTTCCACTCCTTCTCTGTTCCATGCCAGTTGCCTGTTCCACTCCTCTGTTCCCTGCCAGTTACCTGTTCCACTCCTTCTCTGTTCCATGCCAGTTACCTGTTCCACTTCTTCTCTGTTCTGAGCCAGTTACCTGTTCCACTCCTTCTCTGTTCTGAGCCAGTTACCTGTTCCACTCCTTCTCTGTTCCGTGCCAGTTACCTGTTCCACCTCTTCTCTGTTCCATGCCAGTTACCTTTTCCATTCCTTCTCTGTTCCCTGCCTGTTAACTATTCCACTCCTTCTCTGTTTCCTGCCAGTTACCTGTTCCACTTCTTCTCTGTTCCGTGCCAGTTACCTGTTCACTCCTTCTCTCGTCTGTGCCAGTTACCTGTTCCACTCCTTCTCTGTTCCATGCCGGTTACCTGGTTCACTCCTTCTCTGCACCCTGCCAGTTACCTGTTCCACTCCTTCTCTGTTCTGAGCCAGTTACTTGTTCCACTCCTTCTCTGTTCCATGCCAGTTACCTGTTCTACTTCTTCTCTGTTCCATGTCAGTTACCTGTTCCACTCCTTCTCTGTTCGCTGCCAGTTACCTGTTCCACTCCTTCTCTGTTCTGAGCCAGTTACCTGTTACACTCCTTCTCTGTTCTGTGCCAGTTACCTCTTCCACTCCTTCTCTGTTCTGTGCCAGTTACCTGTTCCACTTCTTCTCTGTTTTGTGCCAGTTACGTGTTCCACTCCTTCTCTGTTCCATACCAGTTACTTGTTCCACTCCATCTCTATAATATTTCACTTTAATTGCTTCTTACTAGATTGTTGGTTTTAGGAATGACTGGACACCATAAGTAACTTCTAACAGCTCTGAGGTTTATTCAACAAACATACATTAGATAGATCAGCAGGCCTCAGCAGAACTACTACTACAATCTGCTCATGCGGTTTCTAAAACCCGGTTTCCACCCCAGACATACCATTGGCCCAAAACTGCAGGGGGATGTGGACTAAACCATTCTACAATGTTACTAGAGTAAGTTACCATATACTACAATCTCTGTTCCGTGCCAGTAACCTGTTCCACTACTTCTCTGTTCCATGCCAGTTACCTGTTCCACTCCTTCTCTGTTCCAGTCACTTGCTGGGACATGAACATGCTGGGAGACATTGGATTGGCTGAATTTTGAATCCCTCAGAGCAGTTCCCGATTGGCTAGCTTGGATCACTTGGTCTTGGTGTGCTCCGGATTACCAAATTTGCTGAGAATTGCTTCCTACTGGTCACTTGGAGATCACCTGTGAAAAGACACTCCTGGAAGGAAAAACTAGAGAAAGATGCAAAAATTAAGTTCCCAGGTTAGTTCAAACTACTGCAGCAGCATGGTTCAACATAGCCCTTGTTCTGAGTTGGTGTGTTTACTTTCTGACCCTAACATGCCCCAAGTACACTTTTGCCCAGCTTTTTAAATTACTAGGATTACTAGGATTTTAGTGACATGTGGGAGCCTATAGGCCCATTCTACATGTCTCCCAATTACACCCAATATATTGTTGTTATAATAGGTATAGTCTAAGTAGTTTTTAAAAGATTCCAGGCAGGGGCCATTTATTCCATCCTGAGATAGTCTGTTCCATGCCAATGCTGTTCTAATTGTAAAATATTGATCCCTTTTAAAGAGCTAGTGTACTGCTTGCGAGTATTAGCAATTTTCTGATGCAGTCAGCTATCACTTCTTATATCTCAAGTATTTTTTTCTTTTCTGTTTGTTAATTAGAAGATTTTCCACCTGGCAGTACTGGGGTGATGTGTAGAGCAGCACTCTGTCTGGAGGAAAAAAAAAGTCAGTTCTGTTTCTCCCACTACATCATCAGAAATGAGACCGAACAACCTGAGGCACCACAATCCTTGCAGCCTGAGCAGTGACTCTCACAAGCTACCAGTCAAAATGCAGGAAATTGTGAGATCACTAGTAACCAGGAAGAGCCAGTCCCTGCTGCTTCATATGAAAGTGAAACCTGGCAGTGACACATGGTTCTCATTGGTTACTAGTGATGTCATAGTCATTGTGGTCTCAGTGTTGATGTAGTGGGATGAACGGAAATGACTTTTTTTTTCCTCTAGACAGAGTGCTGCTCCACACATCACCCCAGTACTGCCAGGTGGAAAATCTTCTAATTAGCAAACAGAAAAGACAAAATACTTGAGATAGAAGAAGTGATAGCTGACTACATCTGAATGTTACAATTAATTGCAGGCAGTTTCCAGGCAGTACACTAGCTCTTTAAGGGTTTTGCTTTTCTCGACCAATATTTTCTGGTCATGGGAACGGAGATTCCTCCTTGTATTACTATAATGCATATTAAACTCTTGTAGACCAAAATCACTATGGACCAATTTGTACAGAAAAAGAAGATCCCCTCTTTGTCTGCGTGCCTCCAGTGTGTGTAGTCCAGTCTCTTTCAATCTATCATTGTATTATTTTGATTTTAGCCTAGGAATATATCTAGTTATTTTTCTTTGCACCCCTTCCAACAACCCAATATCCTTTTTTAAGTATGGCGACCAAAATTGCGAACCATTATCCATAATGGATCGTACATAGGTCTTATACAAGGGTACAATAATGTGCTCAGATCTTCCTACAAAGGTTCATCTTATTCTAGTTAGTAAGGACTGGGCAGACCCTGCTAATTTTTTACACTGACTATCTGATGATAAAGTTTCATTAACTATTATTCCCAGATCTCTGACACAATGTGTTGTTTTGAGTATAGTTTGGTTGAGAATATAAGTATATCTAGGGTTATTTTTGCCAGCATGTAGTACTACACACTTATATGTGATAAATTTCATATCATTTTCATAGGCCCACTTTTCAATCTTGGCCAAATCTGAAATTAACTGAAAATGTTTATGAATGGTGCTAACTTCACCACACAGCTTAGTGTCATCTGCAAATTTACTTATATGAGAGTGAATATTACTATTCATATCTTGGACATAGATGTTAAATAGTAAAGTTCCAAGCACCGAACCCTGCGGCACCCCACTACCCACATCTCCCTCTCCAGAAAGAGCTCCATTAATACATACTATTTGCCTCCTATTCAGTAACCAATTGTGTATCCATTTAATCAGGTAACTATTAACTTTTAATGAAATAAGTCTGGTTATTAATTTATCATGAACTACTCTATCAAAGGCCTTGGAAAAATCTAGTAGGATTATATCACAAGGATTCCCTTCATCTAATTTTATACTAACATTCTCATAGAGTGTAATCAGATTTGTAGTGCAGGATCTTCCCTTGATAAATCCGTGTTGTTTAACATCAGGTTGACCTGTTTTTTCCAAATGTTGTTCAAGCCTATTTTTAATAAGCCACTCTAATAATTTACAACAGTGAGAAGTGAGACTAATTGGTCTATAGTTTTCAATTTTACCTCTATCGCCTGACTTGTGTATCGATACAACTATAGCACATCTCCAGTCATCAGGTATATTGCCTTCGGTTACCGACATATTAAAAAGTAAGGACAGAGGATATGCCTGTGTACTTCCAGCCTTTTTTAGAAGGATGATATTAATGCCATCTGGTCCTGGACTAGAATTAGTGTTGAGCTGTTCTATGAGATTAATAATCTCTTCCTCTTGAAAGTGTATATCCCTAGATTTAACAAGTTCTGGTATAGTTTTCTTAATTGGTCTAGAAAATACTGAGCAGAAATATTAATTAAATTTATTAACAACTACTTTGTCATCATTTATTACATGTTGATCCTCTCTAATAGGTTCTATGGTTTTGACCTTATTCTGGCAATTAGTATTCATGTAGGAATATAATAGCTTCTTCTTATTAGTAGTTGCTATAGACAGCTCCAGCTGTACTTTCCATGCTCTAATTGTTTTTATGTTGGTGCGCTTGCGCAGCCAACATCTTGGGACAGTGCAGCTTTGGAGGCACAGTTGTTGTTGGGTGAATGCAGGGCACGCATCAGTAGGTGCTTCCCTCATTCCCCAGTCAGCCTGCATGCCGGTGCCACATCATGCATACATAATGTGGCAAGCACATCTGAGAAAAGGTACACTGCAATCCGAGCAATGCTTGTCAGATGCAGTGGACCTTTTCTTTACATGCTTGCTGACATTATGCTCATGGCTGCACACTGGCCACCGAACTGCCAACTTTGGGGGTGCCCAATCCCCCTGTCGGTTGACCCTGCCACCTATGAATGTGCACCGGGGGAGCCCACTCCCCATCGGCATAAAGCACCCCCCCATTTGTGATATGTCGAGGGGGTGCCCAATCCCCCTTGGCTTTAACCCCTCCCCCTTTCCATGTGTGCCGATGGGGGAGCCCACTCCCTGCCAGCATAAAGAACCCCCCCAATTGTTTAATGTCAAGGGGGGTGCCCAATCCCCCTCAGCTCTGTGCCCCCTGCCCTTCTTTGTGTGTCGACAGGGGTGCCCAATCCCCATCACCATAAATTACTCCCCCCCTTGTGTTGTTTGCCAACGAGGGTGCCCAATATCCTGTCAGCTACAGACAGCCCCCAAACAGTTAGGTGGCATGCTGGGAGCCAACCCCAGTGTGCCAAATCCCCTGCAAAAAAAACTGCCCTGCGATGTTTTTTTTTTTGTTTCCCAGTAAAATGAAAATGGTCTCTCATAGTCTCAATGCCCCTTCCCCTCACCTGCACCCACCCTCTGTGCACCCTGCCTCCTCTCACCCCATACTCACCTGTGGAGTCCAGCGCGACGATCTTCGGTGGACCGGGAACACGTCTGCACTCTTCAAAGCCGACCGCGAGCTGAGGAAATACTGGTAAGCTGTATAATGGAATAAATAGGGTTTTTTCAACTTTAGTGCATATCTCAGGCATTTTTGCAAATTTTGGCCCCAAATTTTCAACATGGGGTTTTTGGGACCCCTTCTCATGAATTCTTGCACTGTCATGGCGTTATTCGGTCCTGAAAGTTGATTTCACAGTCACTGCATGGAATCACCTTTCAGGACCAAGTAATGAAATGACAGTGCCACTGTTCATGGGGGGGGGCCCAGAGGGGCCCTCAAAAAGCCTATGTTGCAAATTTGGTGGGAAAATTAAAAAAATGACTGTTTTAGGAGCGTACATAGCAACTGCACAACACACGCTCATAAGTTAGCGCATTTGCACTATTTTCATGCCAGATTCTCAACATTGGCATTTTACCACACCTTCTTGTGAACTGCACAGCAGTCATTTTTCACATCCTGGCTGAAATGTGTTTTCGCACTTCCGGCGCAGAATAGTGTGGTTGTTGTGCAAAAATCAGTGTTTGGGACACATTATAAAAATGACAGTGACACTGTTCATGAGCACAGGTCTTAAAATGCCTGTGTTGAAAATTTGGTGACAATACTCCTTAAAATGACTGTTTTATGAGAGTGTGTAGCAACTGCGCAACACACGCTCGTAAGTTAGAGCACTCACAATATTTTCATGCCAAATTCTCAACACTGGCATTTTACTACACCTTCTTGTGAACCATACAGCTGTCATTTTTCACATCCTGGCCAAAATGTGTTTTCGCACTTCTGGTGCAGAATAGCACAGTCACTGTGCGAAATCAGTGTTCGGGACACATTACAAAAATGACAGTGACACTGTTCATGAGTAGAGGTCCTAAAATGCCTGTATTGAAAATTTGGTGACAATACTCCATAAAATGATTGTGTTACGGGTGTGCATTGCGCAGTTTGCACGCACGCCCGTATGTTCGCAAACTTCTAATATTTTTACTCCAGATTTTCAACAGTGCCATTGTTCTGCACCTCCTAATGAACAGTACAGCTGTCATTTTTCACATCCTGACCAAAATCTGTTTTTACGCAGTTCCGGCGCAGAATAGCGCGGTCGCTGTGGAAAGCCCGTGTTCGAGACACATGATGAAAATGACAGTGACACTGTTCATTAGCAGATGTCCTAAAATGCCTATGTTTAAAATTTGGGAATGAAAGTCAATAAAATGAGTGATTTTCGAGCGTGCATTGCACAGTTTGCACGCACGCTCATGACTTTGTGAATTTGTAATAGTTTCACTCCAGCTGTTCATCATTGGCATTTTTCCATACCTCCTTATGAACAGTGCAGCTGCCTGAAATGTGTTTTCACATGTCCGTTGCAGAATTGCATGGTCGCTGTGTGAAATCAGTTTTCAGGACAGTTTGAGGAAATGACGATGACACTATTCATGAGCCAAGGTCCTAAAATGCCTATGTTGAAAATTTGATACGGAAAGTCCATACAATGACTGTGTTGCAAGCGTGCATTGCGCAGTTTCCACGCACCCTTGTAACTTCGTCAATCTGCAATATTTGCATGCCACATTTTCACCACTGGCATTTCTGCACATCTCCTTATCAGCAGTCCAGTTGCCATTTTTCACAGCCTGCCCAAAACATGTTTCCACAGTTGTGGCGCACAATGGCGTACTCGCTGTGCAAAATCACCTTTTGAGACACATTCACAAAATCACAGCACTATGCATCTCTAGCTTCTCCACTCCCACTGTCAATGCCAGTGCGACAACATTCAGCATTGACAAATGCTTGTTTTTAGTAATTTCTGTACTATCAAATATCTCTCCCATCTTTCTTTAGTAGAGTTTAACTTAAATTTATGAAATAATCTCTGTGTAACCCCCCCCACAAATGGTGGTTCCCAAAAAGACTTCTTTGAGCTTGCCTAAATGTTCACTGCCAGGCTGGTGTCCTGTGTTTTAGCAGTTTAAATGTGATTACCAGAGTTTGTATAGCCTCTGTGTACTGTCTCTTTAAGAGCTGCTTGATTGCAGCATACGTAATCTGAGATGGAGCTTTGTTGAACGATGTAACTATTTGCTGAAAACCATTTAGCATGATAATGATAATGTACTTTGTCTAACCTGCTTTCTTTGTAGCAAGGACTGTTGTGTTTGTCTCCACTATCTTGGTCCTGGACTGCAAATTGGACCGATCCGTTCTGGTGAAACCTAAAATGTAGCCGGACTACAGGAGCTGTCTAAATTCAAAATTTATAGGAACTGTGGTGTGAGTTTTTGCGCCTTTTTTGCAACTGAAGGGGGAGCTCTTGCTTTGACTGACAGCCAAATCAGCCAACCAAATCTTTTGGATCTTGGGGAAGTCCCGGGCTGCTTACAGTTTTCAGTTTAGTTCTGAGCTGGAAGCTCAAGAAGAAAGAGTGGAAGTAATTTTGGGCAGAAATCCTGAGTGGATTCGCATGGGAAAACTGTGAAAGGGCTGAACTTTTGGCTGCATGTCTGCTGCTGCTCCATGAGAGGGAGAGAAGAGAATTATTTTGGACTAAATCCAAGTTTGTGTGACTAAAGTAAGCTACTGAAGTGGGCCAGGCTCAGCCTGAAGAAAACCAAATATTTTTGTTGAATACGATTGGCCTGTCAGGAGTTCCAGCTACCCCTAAGCTCCTGGTGTGTGCAGAGACTTTGCGATTGTGACCGGGGAGCACTTTGCCTGGTACAGTAGAATTCCTGTACATGTAAATGTGCTATGAGCTGCTAGTGGGTTGTGAGTTAGTTCCCCACTGTGTGAACTGTGTTCTGCTAGCTGGAAGCTGTATCCAGCCCAAAACGGACTGCATCCAAACTTGTCTCCATGTGGTCTGGGCTTTGCCAGACTGGCCCAGCCAGACTACCCACTGCACAGAGTAGCCATCAATGAGAGACCTGCCTGGGGATCAGCCCCCGCTCCATGCTTGAACAGCAACGATGCCTCTGTGACTTGTGTGGGCCCTGCTTCTCCTGGCATCCCAGATCAACCACCTGCTGTCTTGATTTTTGTCCAGCCTGTGTCCAGTCTTGGGTATCATGAGTAAATACCAGGGTAGCTCCCTGCACCAACAGCTTAATCTGAGTGTGTCATCTGATTGTCTTGTTGTTTCGTTTCCATTACGAACTGAACCCTCTGGCTCTGGATTACAAATATTGTGTACTGTGCATGTTGTGTTTTCCATCACAGGGCCCCAACCAGCTGCAACCCTGGGCAACCATCCTGGCTAGCCCATCTCTTCTCCACCTGGGTACCCAGAGGTGGACTGTGTGGGGGGGACTCAAAGCACATAACTGCTTGATTGATATAACCTTTAAGCTAATTAACCTGATTTGGCCCCTCCCTTGTTCAAGTCCCCTGAATAAATCAGATCTAACTTTTTCTGCATGTAATCTGACTGTGGTTCCAGTTTGTGCTCAAAGTACTGTACTGTTGCTATTTGCTGTCTTAACCTTGTTTTACAGGGGGTCCCCAGGGTCGAGCCAGAGGAACCAGCCCTGGTGGTAAGTCCAAACAGTGTGGGTACTTGTGTGGTGTACCAGGGGTATTGTGAAAGTGATTATTGTACAATGTTCAGGCCCATAGAGGGGAAAGGGGGGGTTACAGTACCCCGGAGGGCTGTGCCCAGGTTAGCTTGACCACTACCAACCCTGACCCCTAGGTGGAGGCATCTTTTTCAGAACTCAGGCCCCTTAACCTTCTTCTACTAGCCAAGCAGGCAGGGGTAGTAGCCCTTGGGATAGCGCCACCTAGGGTTACATCTGTCTGTGCTTAATTAGTTTTTTGATCTTATCATTCATCCATACTGGGATTTAACCCTTTATATTGTATTTAGCCCTAGTAGGGACATAAATATCCTCTATTTCCCATAGTATTTCTTTAAATTCAGTCCAAGCCTTTTCTATAGGTTTTGAGCCAAGAAACCTCTCTCAGTCTATATCTAAAATCATGGAATAGATTTTTACAAAATCAGCTTTATGATAGTCTTTCACCATAATTTTGGATCCTTGGTAAAGGTGTCCTATATCTAAATGGTATCTAACAGTATAATGATGACTATTGCCCAGTGCTGGTCCCATAGACAAATTGTTAATCTCTTCCTCTATATTAGTCAGAAATAGATCTAATATATTCCCTTCCCCTGTTGGGGAATCAATAATTTGATTTAGTCCACTATTAATACAGGAATCAATAAATTCTCTTTCTTTGACATCAGATCCATTAAGGTCCAACCAATTAATTCCAGGATGATTGTAATCTCCCATCAATAACACATCCCCCAATGTAGACATTTTAAATATTTCCTCATTAAGAGCTTGATTATATTCATTATTAGCTGCCGGTGGTCTATAACAGTTTCCTAGTATTATAGGTGATCTACCTAGGGATAAGATTTTAACCCAAACTGATTCCAGATTAATATCACCATTTATTGAAGGTTCAGTAATAATAGATTGAACCGACTCATGCACATATATACAGACTCCACCACCTTTTACATTTCCATCCCTATCCTTTTTATATAACCTATAACCTGATATATTCATAGTACGATCAGAATCCTGGTTCCACCAAGTCTCAGTAATTGCCACTACATGTAATTTATATAAATTCATTAACGCTTCCAGTTCCAATTTTTTTAACAAGTTTAAACTTCTTACATTTGTAAAGAAGATATTACAACCCTCATTCCGTGATCCTTTAACACCTATTTTTCCCTCCCCCCATTTATTTAGTTTAAAGACTTAGTAAGAGTTGACAGAAACTTCTTGGCCAGGAGGTTACTTCCCCTTTTGTTTAGGTGAAGACCATCCCAAGCAAATAAATGTTTTCTGTTTTCAAACTCCTCCCAGTGAGTAATACAATTATAATCCTTATTAAGACACCATTGTCTCAACCAATTATTAATTATTTTGATTTTGTTAATCATTTCACTTGTTGCTCGTGCGATCGGCAGAATCTCAGAAAAGGTGATATCACAATTCCTGGCTTTCAAAATATCACTTAATATAATATAGTCTTTCTTAATATCTTCTATCTTATTTTTATTAATGTTATTTGTACCAGCATGTACACTAACAAATGGTTTATCCCCACCACTCTTCAGAATATCTGTAGCCATTAATGTAATATCTGATATAGTAGCTCCTTTAAAGCTGCTCATTGTTCTATTACGTCTGTCAGGTTACATATGTGTCCATCAATCTGCTTTATCATGGAATCACCAAGTACAAACACCTGTTGTGATATCTGATTTATTAGGGACTCTTGTTGTGTGTCATTAGTTAAAATAATTCCATTATCAGAAGGACAGGCTGAGTCATTGCTTGTATTATCTATAGATTTAGGGGACATAAGAGCTTGTGTAAGTGATATTTGCTCGGTGCTTTTATTACATATTGTTGGGTTAACAACCGGATTATTAGCCACACAATTAGTAGGGACTACTTCATGAATCATGCCTTAGACATCTAACATACTTATGCTATCTTCCCAGTCACTCAGTGTAGAATATTGATTCCTAAGTGGCAACGAGAAATACATTTCTTTTCTCCCTCTTTTTGATTTACTTCCAGTCACTGTTGACCATTCAAAACTACTGTCATTAGTCCATTCTGCTTCTATTTCCTTTCTCTTAACTCCCCCATCTCCTATTGTGGAAGGCTAGGTTTGCTGGCCAAGACACCTAGCTTCACCTGAGCTCTTTTCTTCTAGCTTGCTTGAAAGGACAGAACTAAGAACCTTACCAGAGTAAGGGAAAGGATTAAGACTTTTGGCTAGGCAGATTTACTATGTGTTGTTGTTTTTATTTTGTACTCACAGGGATTGTTACTCTTTGTTGCTAACATTTTATTGCTTTATTTTTCTCTGATTCACATTGCTGTTGCTGGGTATACCTTCTGCTGCATTATTACAAGGTGTGCCTACAGATGTGTGCTAACAGATTACTGTTGTAATCTTCTGATTCAAATTGTCTTTTGCAAGGTATACCTTCTGTTACTGCTTTATTTTTCTCTGTAGCAAAGTGTTTCTTACAGGGTATATCTTCTGTGAAATTATTACAGGTGGTGCTTAAATTTTTGTGACTTTTTATCATTTGGCTAAGCAAAATTACTGTTTGCCCCTATTTTATTTATTTATTTTTTGCTGAAAAGGGTTTTTTTTTGTCTCAGCGGTGTTGCAGTCTCCTTCTCACATTGAAGACAGGGAGAGTGAGAAAGCAGCCACAGTTTCCTTGAATCAAGGCGCTTATTTTCTTTTTTTTAAGAGTATCTTTATTGTATTTTGCATAAACATACAAACACTCATACATACCAACCCGGGAGCCCGGGTGCCCACCCCTATAACTGAGTAGGTGAACTATGTACAAGAAACAATATACAATCACAGCTGCAGAGAACCGCCCGCCTCTATCCAGACATGAAAACCAGGACTCCACCCTCGCATTGAGGAGAAAGAACAAAAAGTAGTAAATTGGGACTGGATATTAACGACAAACAAGAACCCCAAAGTGTAAAGACTAGAATTAGTCCACCAATCCCATAATTCCCAAAACCCTCTAGTCCAGTGGAGGATGTTCCACAGCTGTGTCCCAGGAAAGAGAGAGCCCCAAAAATAAAAATAAAATCCCTTGCTTGGCAGTCCAGGTCCTATCTTATTAATGTACAATGTTACAGGAAAATAAAAAAGGAGAAGAAAAATTAGTTCTAAACCTACAGATCTCTAGATCTAGAGATAGAGAAAACTAGAGTATTCCCAATATAAACAACCAGTCATAAAAAATATAAAAATATAAAACCCACCTACAATAAGCTACACTTGAGACAGACAGACCGATGGCAAGGAGGCTAGAGCTGGGTCGAATGGACAGCCTCTAAAATTCGCCACCTCTTATCAGTAAATTCCTTTTTTCCCATTCCGAGACAAGTGGTGCTTAATCCTCCTAGTACCTCATAAGATCCGCTAGCCAGCGGTCATATGAATAAATGCATTCACTTTTCCAGTGCCTCAACACATAAGCTTTAACCAGGGCGGACATCAGGGCAATATGATACTTAATCTGCGAACCCAGGATCTGAGTCAAATCCCCCAAAATACAGACCTCCGGTGAAATGTAATCTACATAATTTAGAAGGGGGTCCATATTCTGCTTAATTAAAACCCAAATTGGGTATATCCTAGGGCAGTCCCAAAATATATGTAATGTATCCCCGGAATTCAAACCACACCTGAAACATAGATCTGTCTGTCCAAGCTTCCTAGCACAGAGTTTGCGGGGTGAAATACAAATTAGAAAAAATGAAAAATTGCATAGTTCTGAATTTGGGTATAGATATGTAGGCCACACTTTTCATATTGTCTCCCAGTCCGGCTTCCGTAGGGTATCCTTCTTCTCCCAGTAGGCCACGTTACGTGAGACTTCCTTGCTGAGGAAATCAAGAAGCACCTTATACATTGTTGACAGAGGCTTTTGAGCGCAATTAATTCCTTAAGATTATCCCAGGTGAATGGAGTCCCTTCTTGACTAATATTATCCTTTGCATTCTCTGTAACATTTTGGTAATCTGTAACTTCTTGAAGAATTAATACCACTACATTGAGGCGGAAACATGACTTTATCGTCTAGAATCAAGTCTGACCAAACACAATTAATAACTGGAGCCAGGAGACCTAATAAGTCGGCCACCAATAGCCATGTTCGGATTACCTAAAATAGGTTGACCTCTACAGCTCTTCTGAAGCTTCTACGAAGTGGGGACAAAAGAGCCCACCAAGCCATGACTGTCTTAACTATTGGGAATCCTTACCCACATCAGGGAGGGATCCGGATTAGTAAAGAGCAAAGACTCGAGAATACCCTTATCTCTTAAAATTTGCTGTTCAATATGTAGCCAAGTTGGCATATAGCCTCTCCTCCTGAGTACTATTCCATCGTGTCATTATCGATAATTGCCCAGCAACATAGTATAGGAAGATATCTGAATTCCAAGCCCCTGAAGTAGAGGGTAATCTAAAACTACATGTTTCCTCCTCGGAGGCTTGGAATTCCATAAAAGTTGGAGAAAAGTTTTGTATTCTAATAAACCAAGACTTGGAAATATTATGGGGGACAAATATATAGGATATAAAATCTAGGTAATAGATTCATTTTAATTAATCCTATTCTAGCTGTCTAATTTAAGGAAGTTTGTTCCACCTATCCAAATCAGCCCTAGCTGCTCAGTAGTATTTTGTCCAGGTTTGCTTCAGCACCTTGCTGGAAATTAGAGTAACCCGAATCCCAAATAGTCAATACCATCTGGAGCCCATTTTAGGTGAAGATGGTCAAAATCTGCCTTAAATACATGTGTGGTAAGGGAGAACCTGGGTCTTGGTTAAATTTAACTTATAGTTTGAAACTACCGAAAATCTCTTTATAATCTCAGAACCCTATCAAAACTCTTCACCGATCGTAAAGATGCAGAAGAATATCGCCTGCAAAAACCGAAAACTTCAGTTCCTACCTAACCTCAATCCCGTATTTCAGGGTCTGATTGAATCACCCTCAAAAGAGGCTCCAGATAAATATTAAATAAAATTGGGGAGAGGGGCAACCCTGCCTGGTCCCATTATCCAGATGGAATTCCTTTGACAAAAACCATTACATAGGACCCTGGCCGTAGGTATAGCATAAAGATTCCTAATACCCTGAGAAGGCTCTCCGGAAGCCCATCCTCTCCATGGTGGCAAATAGAAAGGGATGGGAGCCGGTCAAGGCCTTCTCGGCATCCAAGGAGAAAAGGCCATATCCAGACAAGAGGTAGAGGCCTCCACAAGGATATGGTGAAGCTTACATAAGCATCATGAGCCCCTGCCCGGCATAAAACCAACCTGGTCTTGGCTAATAATCCGAGGAGCTATCTTTAAAATTCTATTAGCCAATATTTTAGTTAACAATTTGATGTCCTGGTTCAAGAAGGCAATAGGTCTATAACTACCTGGTGATTCTCGGGGCTTATCTGGTTTAGGAATAAGTGTAATATAAGCCTGATATAACGGCAAATGGGGGATTCCCTCAGACAAAATACCAGAGAGAAGCTCATGGAGTAAAGGTAAAAGACTCTTCAGATGGGCTTTGTAAAACCCAGCTGAAAGACCATCTGGACCTGGAGTCTTGCCCCTAGGCATAGTGTTAATTGCATCACATATTTCAGCCTCCATTATAGGTATTACCAGGGCCTGGGCCTGTTCTTGGTCCAGTCTAGGTAATGCAATACTCTCCAGAAATTCCCACGCACTTTCCTCAGTGCTGTCTGATGCCCCTGATATAAATCTGAGAAATAGTGGCAAAGCATCTGCCATATCCTGAGGGTCTGTGATCAGGTCCCCGGTATTCCAGGTATGGTATCATCACGAGCTTGCTTCCCTACTCTAACCCGGCTTGCAAGAAGCCTGCTGGGCAGGTCCTTGCAAAAGGTATTCAGCATGAAGCCTTTCAGTCCAAGCCTCAATTTGACATACATAATATCCATCAGCTCGTCCCTCAGTTCACGGTTCTCTATCCACCTCCTCACCAGATCCTCAAGGGGGTGAGTGAGTTAATAGCACCCTCAATGAATTCCTCCCTTGCTTTCCTCAACTTATTCCTCCTAATGGAAAGGGTCTGGGCTATACTGGAATATAGGACTTTACAAGTAGGCCATGCTAAGTTCTTATTGTCCAGGGTAGGGATCTGGGTCGCAATAATATCTTTAAGAGTTTCCTCCAAATGAGATAACATGTTGTCTTCTAAAAAAAGGGATTCATCCAATCTCCACCTGAACGGTTTTGTCGGAACAGACTCCAATATCCAACACATCTGTAATGGAGAATGGTCAGACAAAATTCTACTATGATAAACAGCTTCTTAACCCTCGTAAGGCCTCCTGATTAACCAAGAAAAAATCGATCGTGTTTGAGTTTATGCACCCCTGAATAAAGGTCATTATACCATTTCCTTGTTTAAACTTCCAAAGGGTCTGTCAGTGCTGCCACCTCTAGTAATCTGGCCAAGGATACCTGTGCTCTAGAAGGCAGTTTTTAGAGGGGTTCTATCCACCAAGTTACTAAAGCAAAGATTCCAATCCCTGCCATAACTAGGGGTGAGCGAGAAGCTGATGAGGTCTAATTCAGGAGGAAAAAATTCAGGGTTAGGGAGTTGGCCATTATACAGAAGCTATTGTTATTAGCCTCCCCATAATAGTACCCGTGACAAAACTCCCGCGCATCCTCCGGGTTTTATATTGCACAGGAGTAAGCGGACAGCTCTTTGCAATCAAAATAGCGCCCCCTGAGGCTTTGGCATGCCCTCTCAAAAACTTGACTACCCAAAGCCTTCTCAAAAGCAGTAACTCTTCTTTTAAGAGGTGTGTCTCCTGCAGCAAAGCTATATGAGCCCCTATCTGTGAAATAAATTTCAGAATCAATAGCCTCTTTTTCCTCCCTCTAAGGCCTTTGACATTCCAGGATAAAATGTTAACCGTAAACATATTCATGTATTACACCCCATACCTCCCAGCCCCGGCTGCCCGCTAAGGAAAAAAAGAAAAAACATTCAAAATCTGCAGTTTGGACTCTCTCTCTTCCCCCCCCCCAAACCCCACCTTTCACTACCCCGATCCACTGATCGTCCTCCTAACCATTGTCGAGAACGAGATGAGCCAGCCACTGAGCTCACTCCCTAGACCCTCCAACCTCAAAATAACCCAAAAACAAGTATCTATTCCCCTTTACCCAGCAAATCAAAATTTTTATTTGTAAGCTCCTTCCTCCCCCTCTCATACTTCTTCTGAGGTCCCAACTTATAACTCCACCTTCATTAAGGCTTTAAATCAATAGTCTCAGTCACCACAATCCTCAGGTGAAATTGTGTTGTATCATTAGTAGGAATCCTTATTCCAAAGTATCATAACTAGGGAAAACAGAGTTCAGCCACATCCACGGACTTGTCCCGAGCCGTAGATTCAGGTTGCCGCCCTGAACAGATCTGGAAGTTCAGCTTTCAGCCCCTCGCCAGCATCCTCGCTGTCAAAACCTCCGGTCCCCTGCTTGCAACTTGACCACCAGAGTAACAGGATGTTGCATCCGAAACTTCACACCTGCTAAATAGAGTTTCTTTTTAATGTCAATATATTCTTTCTGTTTTTCACGTATGGCAGGTGTCTGGTCCTGAAAAAGCCAAATTGCAGCTCCATTCCAGTGCAGGTTTTTAAGTGCTCTCGCTCTCATAAGAACGTGGGTCTTCTCCTAAAATTCAAGAAGCGCATTATGATAACCCTGGGTCGAGCCCCTGGGGGGGTCTCTCTCAGAGACCGATGTGCCCTCTCAATATTATATGCCTCTCCATAAGGAGTAGGGCCCAGGATCTTTAACAGCAGTCCCTGAATAAAAGTGATACAGTCCGCACTCTCGGAGCGCTCTGGCAGACCAGCCAGAATTAAATTATTCCTTCTGCTACGCGATTCTTGATCGTCTACTCTCTCCTCCAATTTTTTCACTTGTCTCCTTAGGGCCACCAACTCCTGCTCGTGTGTAGATGTTTTTCTGTCTTGAGAGGCAGCTCTAGCTTCCAGATCCCCTACTCTCTGTGCCAAAACGTTAAGAGTAGGCTAATAGTAGCAAAATCAGTTACCAGCCCTCGTAGAGTGATTTAATTTCTTCTAAATCATCCTGAGGGTTCTGGCCTTTCTCCTCCACACCCATGCATGCCTCCTGGTCTTCTGGCGTTGGCGAGAGGGGTTTCGAGCATTTGAGGGCGGCTCGTGCGTCAAGCGAGTTCGGGGCTTCCTGGATCCATCCTCGGTACTGCAGCACAGGAGGGTACACTCGCGCAGCTAAAGCGGAATAACGAACCGAGCGGATTTTCGGTAAGTCCAAAGTAAACAGCTGCCGGTTCTAATACAATTTATCAGCCCGTTAGCGATAGTCGGGGATTTTAAATTGATTTAGAGGCTGAGTCGGCCTGGGAGTAGCGCTCTGCACGTCTGCTCGGCACTAGCACATCACGTGATTCAAGGCGCTTATTTTCTAGACTACACTGAACTGAATTATTACTTTTTGGACCTGTGTAAGTAACTAGCATTGATTCTGTTGTTGGGGTGGACTTTTCTTAGTTTTAACTTTAATTTGTCTTGGAGGAACTGTAGCTGGGAGATATTTGCAGTCAGTTGTGACTAGACCTGTTACTTAGCCTTTATGAAATAGGTGTCTGAAAGGAAGGAAGGCACTCCCTGGGGTGGAGAGTAAGAGTTGTAGGTGATTGTTTCTGGACAGCATAGGTTTACTCCACCCACCCTTCCCTCACCTCACTCACCCCAAGTGCATAACTTCCTTTATAGCAGGGCTCTGACATCACTTCCTCAAAACTGCTAACAACATACACCTGTTCATATCCTAAAAACATAGTACACTGAATAGGGGTAGAGACACTCACAAGCTTGCATACACTAAAACAAGAACAAAAACCAAAAAAGCAGTAGAGACACTCAAAAGCTTGCCTACACTAAAACAAGAACAAAAACCAAAAAAAAAAAAAAGCAGCTGCAACTGGAAGGGACACAGACATGTGGGGAGTGGTGCAATGCACTGGCTGTGGAGCAGCAGTCTTCTGGGAGACATTCTGGAAAATGCATTGCTGCCCTATTTGCAGGTACCTCTCTGATCTGAAGGAGGAGGTTGTTTGTCTCCATGCTGACCTGGCAAGGATTCTGGAAACCTGCTCCCCAACCCAGGGACCACCCAGGCCACTACCACTACCTCAGAGGTTGCCAAGCAAGAGGAGTGGTTGGACCATGGTGGGCTCAGGGAGGGTGAGGGTGGTAGAACAGAAGCACATCCCTCCCATTGTGCCTCTCCACACTTCATTCACCACTCTGGTGAAGCATGGTTCCTCTATGGAGGCACCTGCAGTGGAGACCAAGGAGGATGCTGGGAACATCCACAATGGAGACCCACAGGAGGGTGGCCCAGGACCCCACTGGGGAAGGAAACAACTACTGGTGGGAGACTCAATTGTTAGGGGGTAGAACTTGGGGAGGGAGGGGAAAGGGAGGTAACGTGCCTGCCCCGGTGCTAAGGCTTGGAGGGACAGGAAACAAATCCTCAGGATCGTGAGAGCAGCAGCAAGGGGGAGGGAGCTGGATGTCATTATCCACCTAGGGACGAATGACCTGGCTGAGAATGGGATCAGAGCAGTGCAACAGGAGTTTGTGGAGTTGGGAAGGGGCCTTAGACAAGTAGCACACATGGTAACTTTCTTGGAAGTGCTACCTGTCTATGGCATGGATGAGGCTAGGGCACTCCGCACCATGGGATTCAATGACTGGTTGAAAAGCTGGTGCAGAGCTCAGGGATTTGGCTTCATTGGGGACTGGGGCTCCACCTGTACAGGCACAATGGTCTGCATCTATCCTGGAGGGGAACCAGGATCCTAGGTGATAGGTTTAAATGCTTCAGTGGCAAGCATTTAAACTAGCTAAAGGGGGAGGCACTGAAGAGGAGAAGGGAACTCCTAGCCCCCCAAAAAATCAGGCTAATTAGTGAGGCAAACACCAAAATAGAGCAGTCAACAGGGAGAAGGGCAGGGGTAAATGGACAAAAAGACAAAGGCAGTAGGGACAGGGATGGGGCCAAAAGAAATAAAGCCATAAAAAATGGAGGGTAATGAGTACCAATGCCCGTAGTCTAGGTAAAAAGCTCCCTGAAATGGTGACCTTGATGGAGGAGGTATGCCTGGATATTCTGGCAGTCACAGAAACATGGTACACAGAGAGCCATGACTGGGATGTCAACATACCAGGGTACACAGTCTACAGGAGGGTCAGGGAGGGAAGAAGAGGAGGAGTAGCTCTCTATGTAAGGGAAGGGATAAAAGCAACAGAACTAAAGGGTAAACAGGGAGGAGAGTAGGCACTGTGGGTCACCCTAGAGACTGGAAATGGCTCCACAATCTGCACAGGGTTGTATACAGACCCCCATCTCAGGGAGGAAATGGAGAAGGAAATGATAGAAGGCATCCTTGGGATGGCAGAGAAAGGGGAGATATTGCTTATGGGGGACCTGAATATGCCAGATGTTGCCTGGAGCACCTTTGCTGCAGCCACAGCCAAGAGCAGGGCCATTCTTGATGCCCTACAGGGGGCATGTCTCAGACAGCTAGTTTTGGAACCCACTCGGGAGAGAGCAATCTTGGACTTGGTGCTCTCAAATGGGGATGGAGAAAGGATCTCTGATCTTGAAGTGGGTAGCCATCTGGGAACAAGTGACCACCAAACAGTGTGGTTCATGATAAACTTAGCTGTAGAGTCAAGCCACACAAAAGTGGAGGTACTGGACTTCAGGAGGGCTGATTTTGACAAAATGGGAGAGTGTCTCAGAAAAGCACTAGCAAACAGGCAAGAAGGTGGGGTGGAGCAACAATAGGGAAACATCAAAACCACCATCACAGAGGCAACAAGTCTTTGTGTGAAGCAAATAAACAAATCAAAACGAAAGAAAACCACTATGGTTCTCAAAAAGTGGCGGGAAGGTAAGGGAAAAAAAGACTGCATTCAGGAAGTATAAGGAAACACAGAAGGAGCAGTACAGAGAACTGTACCAGTTAAAGCAGAAGGAAGCGGGTAAGGCAGTCAGAATAGCAAAGGCCCAAACTGAGGAAAAGATAGCCAACTCGGTTAAGAAGGGGGATAAAACCTTTTATAGGTACATTAGAGAGCAAAGAAAGACTAAGGCAGGGTAACTGAGGCTGAACAAAGAGGAAGGTGGTTGGGCAGAGAGCGACAGTGAAAAAGCAGGGATACTGAACGAATATTTCTGCTTAGAATTCACAATGAAAAAGCAGGGGGAAATACCTAATCTGGTCAATAGAAGCACTCTGGATAGGGGGGTTGATATTAGTCCTTTCACAGAAGAAAGGGTTCTGAAAGAACTCCTAAAACTGAAGGTGGATAAAGCAATGGGGCCTGATGGGATTCACCCCTGAATTCTAAAAGAACTAAGGGAAGAACTAGTAACACCACTGACTTCCTTTTAATAAATCATGGGAGGATGGGGTGGTACCTGAGGACTGGAGGAGGTGGATGTGATTCCCTTCACAAAAGTGGGAGCAAGACAGAGGCAGGAAACTACAGACCTGTCAGTTTGACCTCAGTGGTAGGAAAATGATGGAATCACTTCTGAAGGAAAGAATTGTTGGTACCTAGAGGTCAGTGGGGCTGGACCGAAGGCAGCATGGATTTATAGCGGGAAGGTCATGTCAGACAAATCTAATTGATTTCTTTGACCGGGCGACCAAAGCAGTAGACCAGGGAAGGGCTGTGGACATGGCCTACCTAGACTTTAACAAGGCATTTGACACAGTCCCACACAAAAGATTAATAAACAAATTAGCCAGCCTGGGAGTGGGTCCTAGGGTGGTATCCTGGGTAAAACACTGGTTGGACAACAGGACACAGCGGGTAATAGTAAATGGAGTCCACAGTGAAGAAAGGAGGGTTACTAGTGGGGTACCGCAGGGTTCAGTACTGGGGCCGGTCCTTTTTAATGTCTTTATAAGTCACATTGCAGAGAGACTGGAAGGGAAAGTATGTCTCTTTGCAGATGACACAAAGATCTGCAACAGGTTTGATACCAAAGGTGGGGTGGAAAGGATGAGAAGGGACTTGGGAAGGTTGGAGGAATGGTCAGATGTATGGCAGCTTATATTCAATGCAAAGAAGTGCAAAGTAATGCACCTGGGAAACAAAAACCCAGGGGAAGAGTACACAGTGGGGGGTGAGATACTGACAACAACAAAAATGGAAAGGGACCTGGAGGTTGTCATGTCATAGATGACCTAAAGGTGGGCCAGCAATGTGAGAAGGCAGTAAGGAGGGCTTGGGGGATACTGGGATGCATAGGGAGAGGCATCCTCAGTAGAAAACAGGAAGTTGTTGGCCCTCTGTACAAACAGTTGGTAAGACCACATCTGGTGTACTGTGTACAGTTCTGGAGACCCCATCTCCACAAAGACATAGATAGGTTGGAGACTGTTCAGAGGAGGGCAACCAAAATGATGCAGGGTCTGCATCAGAAGACATATGAAGAAAGACTAAAGGAACTAAAGATGTATAGCCTCGAGGAAAGGAGGGAGAGGGGGGACATGGTAGAAACTTTCAAATACCTCAAAGGAATCAACAAAGTCCAAGAGGGTAGCATATTTCAGAAAAAGAGATGTGCAAAAACAAGGGGGAATAATTTGAAGATAGAGGAGGGACGGCTCAGAGGTAATGTGAGGAAGGATTTCTTCACAGAGTGGGTTGTGGATACATGGAACAGCCTTCTTGAGGAGGTTGTAGAGTCAAAAACAGTGGGGGAATTCAAGAATGCATGGGACAGACATAAGGCAATTTTAGTGGGGGGGTAGGAGGAAGTAGGCTGTTGGTTAACTGGGATCTGAAGCTTATCCGTTAGGTAGGGAAACAGGCAGACTAGGTGGGCCAAGCGGTCCTTATCTGTTGTCAAATTCTATGTTTCTATGTTACTTTGCGCGACAGGCTCATTTACTACAGGTGATCGATTACTCTGTGTCTTAATCCCTTCAATCAGCTCAGCAGGCTCCCTATGCTGGATAACTGGAACTGGATTAATAATGCTTGTCATTAGTAGCTGACTCGTTTTTTGATTACTTATGGCATCATTGATTTTTTGATGTAACTCGGCTAACTCTCTTTGTAAGGTGGCTATATGAACACAATTAGTACAGATAGGGCCTAGATCAGGACCTGCTTTTTCCACTAATGTAAACATACTACATTTTGGCATTTAAATGCCCTATCTCCCTCAGGAGTTATGGTTTTAAACTCCATTTGAGTAGCTGACCTTGAATCATTATTTTGATCTAGTTGCAACTTACAACTAATGTGTCTCCTCTACCCCTGCTTCCACTGCTGACACTGCAGACACACGCAGATGCGTGTTGCGTGTCTTTGCGCGTCTTAGTGTGCGCTCACATGCTCACGCTCGCTCCGCCCGCAGAACATGCCCTTAAGTGCCTCGCACCCGGAAGTATGTCTGCTGAAACTGACGAAACCTCACTCGGTTTCAGCACCAGCTAAGTTTCTTTTTAAAATCAGCAGCAGAGTACCTGCTATCTTCTCTGAGTGCTAGTTATATAAAACAAAAACACCTGCAGTGCTGTTTCCTACAGTACAATCACCCTTGCAATATAATGATAGTCCAGACCAGGAACATGTAGTCCTTGGGTCTTCTAAAAACTACAAGCCCCAGACTACTTCCTGCCCAGGTATGACTTGCTCAATGCTCTTACTGTGCTTCTGAGGACTACACTCACACACTCAAGTTAGGCTCATTTCTACGATGTTGTTCCCACTGCCCATACTGTCTCACTACTCAGGTAGTCTCACAGCATAGGCACAGTGGAGTGAACGAGTGCTCACGGAGCGTGCCCTTAAGTGCCTCGCACCCGGAAGTGTGTCGAGTGAAACTGACGAAACCTCACTCAGTTTCAACACCAGCTAAGTTTCTTTTTAAAATCAGCAGCAGAGTACCTGCTATCTTCTCTGAGTGCTAGTTATACAAAATGAAGACACCTGCAGTGCTATTTCTTACAGTACAATCACCCTTGCAAGATGATGATAGTCCAGACCAGGAACATGTAGTCCTTGGGTCTTCTAAAAACTACAAGCCCCAGACTACTTCCTACCCAGGTATGACTTGCTCAGTGTTCTTACTGTGCTTCTGAGGACTACACTCACACACTCAAGTTAGGCTCGTTTCTACGATGTTGTTCCCACTGCCCATACTGTCTCACTACTCAGGTAATCTCACAGCATAGGCATAGTGAAGAAGAAGAAGAAGAATCAGCATTTATATAGCACTTTTCATACACAGTATCCCAAAGCACTTTACAAGCAATGCTAGACTGGTAGTGAAGTGACTGAATGTTTGGTGGTGGCCATATCGCACATCATCACTCACACACAGCCTGGATAATTGCATGAACTGGTTTATGGGAAGGGAAATGTTGGCCAAGACACTGGTAATGTTCCCTGCACTTTGCGAAGAGTGCCCTGGGTCCTTTTACTTCCACCTGGACAACACTAGGATGGGCAGAAGGGACCTCAGTTTAATGTCTCATCTGAAGGATGGCACACCCCAACAGTACAGCACCCCCCAATACTGCATTCAGATGCCAACGATTTTTAGGTGCAAGTCCAATCCCGGTGTGGGATGAGAACCCACAACCTTCTGGTTCAGAGGCGGATGTGCTACCAACTGAGCCACGCTGACACCTACTGTGGAGTGTTCCCAATTGGCCAGTCCTGATCATGTGGCCCCTGACTGCTCTGGACTACCCAAATGGCTGAGAACTGCTTCCTGCTGATCGCTTGGAGGTCACCTGTGAAAAGACTAGAGAAAACAAAAGAGAAATGCAAAAGCTAAGTTTCCAGGATCATGCAAACTGCTGCCCTAGCATGTTTCAAGGTAGCCCTTGTTCTGTGTTGGTGTGTTTTCTCCCCCACCCTAATGTGCGTTTTACTCACCGACCCTAACCCCAACCCTAAGGCTTGATAGACCGCATGGCCTTCTTCTGTTGTTATAATTCTTTGGTTCTTTTGTAAATAAATATTTGTTATTATAAAATATTTAAAAGACCGAAAATAGGAAAAATCTAAAAACCAAGTTCACATTTAAGTTAATAGCAATTACAATAAACACGATCATTTTAAACATTCTAGTTTTGTAGGTAGCTGCTTTTCAACAGGTAAGGATTACTAAAAGTTTCAGGAGCTAAACTAAAGCAAAGCAGTGGAGATGAGTTCTCAACCGTGACAGGCCTTTTATCTGCACAAAATGGAGGGGGGTTTCAGCTAGAGTGGGTTTTCAGCAAGTGATATGATTGCAGCTGTGACCAGGTTTTTGATCACAATACCAGTTTCGAGTCATCTTGATACTGCAGCTCAACTGCACTGTAGGCCATTTTCACTTAAGAACCGCATGCAGCATTTTTTTTTTTCTGGCAGTGGCTATGCCTTCGGGTCTGTTAGATCCATCCTATACAGCTGATGAAATTGTCAGATAAAGGCATAACTAGATAACAGTGCCAGAGTATGATGTTAATTCTGGATAGCATTATGCAAATTCGAACAGATTTGAGAAGCCATGGATGTCGCCAGCTGGGACATTATCTAAATCAGCTACTTTATTTGAGATGTTTACACTGCATGAGGCTATGGCCTCCCTATGTAAAACTATCTTTAGAAACACTGCCAAGGTATGTCATGTAATCAATGTGCTATAGTGCATCTTAGACTTGCTACAACTCCCCTACACACACACACACACACACACACACCCCACCAAGGATAATGAAATTAATGCTAGATTGTAGTGACTGATGAAATTGTTCTCGAGTGTGGCAATGAGGGGACATTTTGACCCAACCCCCAAACAAACCAGTACTTTGTTTGCTAATCAAACACTTTCGGCTGCATTACAGTTGCTAGCTGTACTTGGAAGTGAATATTGACCTAAAGTGCTAGCTGGAACACCATGCATGTAAACAAAGTAGAGGGACATGAGTTCTGGGTCTCAACACACTGTATGATCAATATCCTATTACTGCTCAACTGCTCCTTTTTCACTGTAGCGAAATTAGCATGCAAGATATAGGAACATTTAAACTAGACATACAAGGAGCAAAAGAACGTTGCGGGGAATTCTAATTATTGTAGGTTCATGATTCCTTCATGAAGAACAAAGAGCAGGCAGTAATTCACATTAAATTATGCAAGTGTGGCTTTGGATAAAGCGTGGGGACCATGTTAATTTTGCATTCTGACTGCATATCTTATCTGCGACCATATGTACTGTACATCACTTAACTTTACAGTTTGCCCTTTTTGCACCAGTCATTGTTCTTTCTGTTTTGAACATTTAGGATGCCCAAATAATGCCAAGAGGCCCGTGTGGTTTGATAATGACGTGTCACTTTCTAGCAGCCTTTTACGTAAATGAACACAGGAACGTACAAACATACAAAAGGGCTGCAGAAGCAGGTCTGAACTTGATGCGGAGCTCATGCACGTATGCTACATGTTGCTCCACCCCTTCCCTATCAACCTAACCTTCCCTTTAAATCTATCCCACCTTATTTTAAACCCCCCAACTGTACTGTGATTTACTGCCCCCTCTGGTAGTGCAATCCATTCTATCACCACTCTTTCAGTGAAGAAGTGCCTTCTGACCACTTTCCTGTACCTCCCCCTTCTGATCTGTGAAGTAAAAGCCCATCCAATGACAGGGCAGTAGTGCTACTGCCGACCACACCAGTGACCCAGGATCGGGAGTGATCCAGGGTTGCTGGGGTCCATCCAAGGGGGAGAGAAAGAAGTGTCCAATGGACAGGGAAAAGGATTGCTGCTTCAGTCAAATGACTGCCACCAGGTGGAGGCTTGTCAGTGCAGGTCTGTGAGCAGCAATAGAGGGTGGGCGCTGCGGGACTTTGCAGTGTGCACGTGCCTCCACGTGCACACATTGAAGTGCATGATCTTTGTGGATAGATAGTCGAGTGGGTTAGCTAAAGGGCTGGTAACCTTCAAGGCTTGGCTGGCAGCCAATGCTAGTCCTCAAGGCACTCATCCATCCAGGCTTTTCTTTCCTCATCAGAACACTTCAGCTCTTTCTCAACATGTGTACACAGTTCAGTCCATGTGTCAAAGTCCTCCTCCGTGCTGGGGGTAGGTTTGATACTGAAAATACAAGCAGCCTCTTATACTCCAATTTCTCAGTGGATCTACCACATCTCAGTGCTGCATTTAGGGTGCCGTGTCAAGGCAACACCCAAGTTTGGCAGTTGTCACTTAGAGCGACCTCTCTGTTTGTGGGGGGGGGCTGCACCCCGGTACCCCCCCCTTGTAAGGGGCTGTGCCCCTCACACCCCCTTACTAAATACACTAACTCTGAGGGGGTGGATCTTGGTGAGGGGGTCACAGAGAAGTCACTGTAAAGACAGTCACCAAAATCTGGTGCTGTCTTGATGCGGCACACTAAACGCGGAGCCATAACAATAGTATCCCTTTCTCAGTGGCTTCCTGGCCTTCTCCATCAAGGATTCCACTGCATACAGTGATGACTCAATCTAACCACAGTTTTACTTTCAGGACCTAACTCTTGCAATTAAAGGGTACCTAAACAAGCAGTTTTTTAAAACTACAAACTCCAAAATTTGGCTTCATTGCGAGGTAAAGTAAAGGCTGCTGTTTACATGTATGCTAAAACTGCATTTATGTAAATAACATAAATGCAGCTTCATAGCATTTGAAAAATGTAAACATCAGTCTTTCATTTTCAAAAAACAGCCTTGGCTTCTCCCTAAGATGTCAGCCAAGTGTGTTAAGTGATGAGTCATGATGACATCATCGGAACCAGAGCCAGAGATCCACATATATTTCTATAGTGCTAACTAGTTCTTCTTTCCCTCTTTATTTTGAATTGTTGTACCAGAATGATCAACACCATGTATTACCTTGTGGATTATTTTGATCAATACACATGTTAGGCTATGATTTTGTTCATTTTGTTTACTTTAACTTGCAGAAAATATTTTGCAATCCAGCTGACTTTTTCTTTGGCAAACTGCATTACAGTACAACACTTCAAATGCCTGATGATCTAGTGGTTAGATGATGCACTGAACTTTGTTTTTTGTTAACCAGGAGAGACACACTAAGCTGAAAGCTTGTTTACAGGTGTGGCCTGTGAGCACAAGGAAGTTTAGTGACTTGCTCAGGGTCAGACAGCAAAGTACCAGTCTTGTTCAGTTCCAAAGCTCATGCTCTCTTGTTAATCTACAAATAAGGCTTTATTTTTCCATGTGAACCCCCTGCACCTAGCCTACCTTCTGTTGAACACCCCACCATCCATACCCTGTCCTTAGTACTGCCTGGGGCCGCATATAAGCTTGTGGTCTCATGAAGAGAATTATCACATCTCAGATTGTAATCTTGTACCTCAGAAGGTTGTGCACACCTATACTGATACGCATCATCAGCTGGCACTTTTAAAAAATGCCTCCCAAATAATTCTCCAGAACACATTCTCAGTGTTTGACTTCTGCTCCCACAGTAAACATTGAGTGGATCACCACCCTTCTGCACAGTGACGGTAGTATGTACAGTTCCCTGTTGTGTTTTTTTCTCACCTCATTAACCAACAAGTAGGTCTTCCTGGAGGGCGAAGAAAGAAGCGTCATGACCCACCAGAAAAACTGCTGTTCATGCCGTCATAAGGACTGCACTTACGATGGATAACGATATAAATAGCTGGAGAGGCACACTAATACCGTGAGTGAATCAACCTGACTTCCAGTGTCAGTCTACTCCTTTACCTGTGATCTGCAGAACCCCGCAGGACAGTTCCCAGCAATTCTTCTCCAGTACTTTTCTGTGATCTACTCCACAATGTGAGTTGGCTGGCTACCACCCTTCCAAATCTTGAATGAGCTATACACAACTCCCTCAATACTGTCCTAACAAATGTCAACCCCGCCCCACCCAAGGGTAATCGCCCTACACTGAATTCAAGTAACAGTTTAGGTGTAGCCCTGCCACTCTGAGTATTTGTCATTGCTGGCTACTCTCATCCAGAGTCAGATAGTGATCACGATTCTGGTAGCCCCACATTTCAGATCTCACAGTGATCTGCTCAGCGTCCTCCTTCATGTCTTCAACTAACCTGAATATAGCTGTACTCTGATGGAATAGCCTGTTCAGTCCCTCTCTGGCATTCATTCTTCTCACCTGCTCCACACCAAAAACTGGTGAGCTCACTACCCTTCCGAATCATGAATGTGGTTAGTACAATCTCCTATGTTATAGTTACATATTAATAATAAACATGATCTTCTGGTAAGCCAGGCTGATAGCAGCATGGCACAAGTGGAAAAATAGGCTTTCCTACCCATGTAAGATCTAAGCCACCTATGATTAGGCACTATTAAATGATGTGCATAATGATGTGCGCACCCGTCATTTAATAGTGCCCAATCAAAGGTAGCCTAGATCTTTTAAGGATAGGAAAACCCATCATTCTCCTTGTTCCCTGCTGCTATCAGCCTGACTTACTGGAAAGATATGTTTATATTTGATATGTCAAAATAAAACAGGGACTGTACTACTTGCATTCATGATGCAGAAAGTGATGAGCTCACCAGTTTTCCGATGAGGAGGAATAGTGAAGAATGAATACCAGAGGGGGACTGAGAAAGCCACTCTTGCAAGGTACTGCTATATTCAGGGAAGAAGAAGACAGAAGGAGAGAAATATAAGCAGATTACTGTGAGAAATAAGATGTGGGGCTGCCAGCACCTTGATCACTACCTGACCCCGTTGTCCGGCCAACATTCCTCTTCCCATAAAACCAGTTCATGCAATTTGTCCAAGGCTGTTTGTGGATATTAATGTATGGAACAGCTCCCACTACACGTTCAGTCACTTCACTATTAGTCTAGTATTGCTTGTAAAGCACTTTGGGATACAATGTGTATGAAAGCCACTGTATAAATGCTGATTCTTCTTCTTATTGTTATTTCCCATGGAAGACAAGACAAGCATATATTTGAGTTTTGAGAAAGTATGAACTCTAGCATTGGACTGCACAAGAACTTTGCTACAAATAAGTGGTGGATCTAGTGGCAGTGAAGGGTGTGGCTGCAACCCCCCACCACATAGGAACATACTTGCTTACTGCCGCTGCTGCTGCATTTCACTTTGTTGAAGAAGTCTGATTTATTGATTGTACAAATGTTTACATTCAAACTGCAGATTACATTTGTAGGTTCTGCCAAAAATGTACTAGAAAAGAATAATAGAAAATATAAAGGTTTAATAAAAATGTTAAAAAGTGCATATTAAGCATGCACACAACCCCAGCACCCCCATGGTAGCATACTGGATCCACCATGGCCACGGTTATTCAAGATTTGTACTGCACTCTGGTTTGCCACAGAGAGAGACGGTTGGATTAAAACACATTTTCAGTATGGTAAAGTAAACAAAATGAACAGAACCATAGCCTGACATGTGTATTATACAAAATAATGCACATGGTTTTGACCATTTGGGTGAAACAATTCTATACAAAGGGAATAAAGGACTAGTCAGCACTATAGAGAGCCATATATCTCTCTGACTTTGGCTCCTATGATGTCATCACATAACACATTTGTCGGCCATTTTAGGAAGCAGGTAAGACAGTTTTTTTTAAATTGGAAGGCTAATTTTAACATTTTCAAATGCTCCGGAACCACATTTAGGTAAATTATGTAAATGTAGTTTTGGCATTAATGACTACAGCAGCCTTTCCTTTAGTCACATACAGAGTCAGATTTTTGAATAGTTTGTTGTCAAAACATTGTTTAGGTATCCTTTAAGTTGGGTACCGCAGGGTTTAGTACTGGGTCCAGTCCTTTTTAATGTCTTTATAAGTGACATTGCAGAGGGACTGGAAGGAAAAGTATGCCTTTTTGCAGATGACACAAAGATCTGCAACAGGGTTGATACACAAGGAGGCATGGAAAGGATGAGAAAGGACTTGGCAAGGTTGGAGGAATGGTCAGAAGTATGGCAGCTAGGATTCAATGCAAAGAAGTGCAAAATAATGCACCTGGGAAACAAGAACCCAGGAGAAGATTACACAATGGGGGAGAGGTAGTAACAACAACAAAAAAGAAAAGGGACCTGGGGGTAATCATATCAGATGACCTTAAGGTCAGCAAGCAATGTGAGAAGGCAGTAGGGAGGGCTAGGGGTATACTGGGATGCATAGGGAGAGGCATCACCAGCAGAAAACAGGAAGTTGTTATCCCTCTGTACAGACAGTTGGTGAGACCTCATCTGGAGTACTGCGTCCAGTTCTGGAGACCCCATCTCTGCAAGGACATAGACAGGATAAAGGCAGTCCAGAGGAGGGCAACTAAAATGGTGCAGGGTCTGCAAGAGAAGCCATATGAGGAGAGACTAAAGGAGCTTAATATGTATACCCTTGAGGAAAGAAGAGAGGCGGGGACATGATAGAAACTTTTAAGTACCTCAGTGGAATCAACAAAGTCCAAGAGGGTAGCATCTTTCAGAAAAAGAGACGTGCAAGAACAAGGGGACACAATTAAAGATAGAGGGGCGGTTCCGGGGCAATGTGAGGAAGTATTTTTTCACAGAGAGGGTAGTGGATGCATGGAACAGCCTTCTTGAGAAGGTTGTGGGGTCTAAAACTGTGGCAGAATTCAAGAATGTATGGGACAGACATAAGGCAATTCTTGTGGGGGGTAGGAAGAAATAGGCTGTTGGTTAACTAGGATCTGCGGCCTATCATGTAGGTAGGGAAATGGGCAGACTAGGTGGGCCAAGCGGTCCTTATCTGCTGTCAAAGTCTATGTTTCTATGTTTCCATGGTTTAAGAAAAAAGTAGTAACTCAGACGATGTCACCACATTCCAGTTAGGTGCCATGAATGCATGCAGATCCTGCACATACCCCTGGAGAAAGAGCTGAAGTGTTCTGATGAGGAAAGGAAAGCTTGGATGGGTGAGTGTCTGCAGTGACTAGCACTGGATGCCAACCAAGCCTTCAAGGTTACGAGACCTATAGCTAACCCACTTGACTATCTATCCACAAAGAAAGGAATGTTTAGGAGTACGGAGAAACCTGAATGAGTTCTGACTAAGTTGGTCTTTTTTTTTATAATCAAAATATTCTTGATTTTCCTCATCTTGTTACGGTTGCAGCAAGCATAGTACCAGCGTACATCCAGAAGTCAACATATGTAAGCACAAGTTGATGACTGGTATACATGAGATGTATCCATGCCGTAGTTGTTTTAGAGTCTATGGGAACAGTTATAGATTTATAATACAAGGTATGCATCTGAGAGAAAGGGTAATGAAATTGCTCACAATATCTGGGCACAACCTGTACAGGGTAACACTTCTCCAAACCCAATTGATCAAGGAAGAATGTCAAGTAATTCATGGTCGGGGTCTATGCTCCTGTAGAAACAAAAAAAGGGGGTGGGCCTGTGACCTATGAGAGGGGTGGGGTAGGTTGGAAGTTGGAGATTGTCGGGTCCAGAGGGAGCTTATAGTAAGGAAAAGAGAGGTAGCTATCCCAAAGGGCTAAGTATTCCAGCATTTTACCCCAGAGGAGCATAATATTCCCTAAACACTGGCCACCATGCCCAGCTACATCAGCCATTCTTCCATTGCCAGAGGAGTTTTATCCTTCCAATGTCTAAGGATGATGTGTGTCACTGTGATAAGTGCCTAAATGAGCCATCTGCATTGAGAGCTCGTGAGACAGGAAGGGGATTACGAAGAGAAACCCAGCATTATAGTGGAGCCTATGCCTAAGATGTGGGAGTTGATAAGGGACTGAAAGATCTTTGAATTTCTCACAGTAATTGGCTATGCCAGGGTAAGTCCATAGGAGTTGTCTAATTGACTCTTTCCCAATGTCACATCTCCACCATAAATGATGAGGCATGAGACCACAGGCATGTAGTTTCTGGGGTGTCCTGTGCCATCTGTGCATCATTTTAAACTAGGTGAAGCAGTTTCTTGCATCCTTGGTCCCTTGTAAAAAGGCTGTCTAACAACTTGTTTATTGTTCAGGGGATATTCCATGCCGAGCTCTGATTCACATTTTGCCCAGGTGGAGTAAAGTGCATCTGGGGTGCAGTCTAGAAGTTCAATACAAAATACACTGCCTATTGGAGTAACTGTGCTCCCCCTTACTTTGGAGGAAGTCTAACTCTGTGGGGTCCTATAAGGAAAGACAGGGACCCAGGTGCTTGTTAAGGTCATGCTTGATTTGGAGTTATCTTTAGAGGTGGGTTCTAGAGAGCGGAATGATTTCTGCAGTTGAGAGAGGACTCTGGTTGCAGGGTCAATGAGATTCCCCAGGGTATGGATTCCTGATTCACTCCAGAGGGACCAATACATGGGCTAATTGTCAATGGTGAGCTCAGGGTTATTCCAAAGAGGTAGAAGAGAGGAACTCCAGGGGCACCATTTGTAGAGTTTAGCTGTCTGACCCCATGC
Organism: Neoceratodus forsteri; assembly: GCA_016271365.2. NCBI lineage: Eukaryota > Metazoa > Chordata > Ceratodontiformes > Ceratodontidae > Neoceratodus > Neoceratodus forsteri. The sequence continues at coordinate 1,203,422,548 of CM057449.1, forward strand.
CGTTGTAGTGAACTGTAGTGAGGGGTGGTCCTTTAGGGAAGTTGGTAGTTTGTGGAAGATAATGTACTGGCCAGCAGGAAAATCAAGGAGTTCCCTATCACATTGAACTCATTTGGATTCCTGAGATGGGTCAACCAGGAGTAGTTAAAGCAAACTGTTTCAGAGTCAGGGAGACATATTTCTGGCAGAAATTGGAAAGTCTGAGGCAGCCTTTGTTGAGATTTTGATTACACTTTTTGAGGTCAGTCTAGGGTTACTGCTACCCCACAATAATTTGTATATTTTTGAGTGGATGATTTTGAAAATTTGTGGGCTAATCCTAACAGCCAGGTTGTTCAGGAGATAATGGAGTATAGGAGGAAGGAACTCCCTAAAACAATATAATTCAATAAAAATGTAATAATTTAATATTAATTTAATAAATAGTGGTAGCAGGGAAGAGGCTGGCAGCTGTAGGCCAGACAGCTTAACTTTGGTGGTGGGAAAGTTAAGGGAATCACTGCTGAAAGAAAGGATTGTAGAATCTGTTGAATCCAAAGGGTTACAAGACTCAAGCTTGCATGGATTCACCGGGGGCGGGGGAGCGGGAGGCCATGCCAAAGTAATCTGATAGATTTCTTTGAGTGGGTGGCCAAGGAACTAGATCAGTATGTGGAAAGGATGAGCAGTGACTTAAGAAAACTTGAGGAGTGGTCAGGGGTATGGTAGCAGCTGGGTTTCAATGTGGAAAAGTGCAAAGTAATGCACTTGGGGTACAGAAGCTATGGGGTGGAGTACAAAATGGGGGGGGTGGAACTGACGACCACCAAGCAGGAAAGAGACCTGGGGGTGATCATATCATAGGGGCTGGCAGTATAGCCTAGAGGTTAGAGTAACGAGCTGTGAATGAACTTGATACATCTAGCAGATCTGGGTTTGATTCTCACAACCTCCACTTGCATAATGTATGACTCTGAGCATGTCACTTAACCATCCCAATGCTCCAGGGTCACCCCTGAAAACTTGCACTTGTACCTAGTGGGCCTTACCTGGTTACCAAAAGAATAAATTAAAAAAAAATTTAAATTAAATATCAGATGACCTAAAGGTGGCCAGGCAATGCAACAAGGCAGTAGGGAGGGTTAGTGGGATGCTGGGGTGCATAGGGAGATGTAACACATGCAGAAAGATGGTGGTGGTGGTGGTGTTGCCTCTGTATAGATCACTGGTAAGACCTCACCTAGAGTACTGTATCCAGTTCTGGAGACCACATCTCCAGAAGTACATAGAGTGGAGGCAGTCCAGAGGAGGGCAACTAAAATGATGCAAGATCTGCATCAGAAGCCCTACGGGGAGAGATTAAAGAACCAAAATATGTACACGCTGGAAGAAAGGAGGCAGAGGGGATATGATAAAGACCTTTAAATACCTCATGGGGGTAAGCAAGGTACAAGAAGGATGTATTTTTCAGGAAAAAGGTGCTCAATAACAAGGAGACATGCTATGAAGCTGGGGGATTCAGGAGAGATGTGAAGAAATACTTCTTCACAGAAAAAGTGGTGGGTTCATGGAACAGCCTTCCAGCAGAGGTGGTTGGGGCAAAAACAGTGCTGGGGTTCAAGAATACATTGGACAGGTGTACAAGATTCATAAGGGAAAGGAAGGTGGGAGAGAAAATGAGCCAGCGATCAAGCAATATCTGCGGTAATACTGTAGATAGGGAAAAATGGGCAGATGTGGTAGGCCAAGCAGTTCTTATGTGCCAGCAAATTCTCTATTTCTGTTTCTGTGTTCATCTAGCCAATGTAACAAGGCCTACAGCAAAATAATCAGGATGCTGGGTTGTATTGGGAGGGGTTCGATAGCAAGAGGAAGAGGTAAAAGATGGACAGATGGGTGGAAAACTGGCTGAGGGACAGAACCCAGAGGGTGGTTGTGGAGGGAGAGTTATCTGGTACCAGAGAGGTAACCAGCGGGGTTCCACAAGGCTCTGTGCTGTGGCCGGTGTTGTTCAATGTCTTCATCAATGACACTGGGGATGGCATTAAGGCTAAAATGCGTCTATTCAAGGATGACACCAAGCTCTGCGGAAGAGTGGACACAGCTGAAGGGATACAGGACCTACAAGAAGATCTGGAATAGCTGAGGAGGTGGTCCAGGAACTGGCAGCTTGGCTTAAATGCCAAGAAATGCAAAGTTATGCATATTGGAGCCAAGAATCTCAGGACAGAGTACTACCTGGGTGGAGTCTGAGTAACTGCATCAGAGGAGAAGGACCTGGGAGTGATGATCACTGGTGACGTGAAGCACTCCATGCAGTGCAAGAAAGCAGCAGCAAAGGCAAGCAAGATGCTGGGATGCATATCTAGGGGAATCAGTAGTGGGAGAGAGGAGGTTATGCTGCTTTTGTACAGATCACTGGTAAGGAAGCATCTAGAGTATGGAGTTCAGTACTGGTGCCCACACCTCAAAAAGGACATTAACTTGCTGGAGAAGGTCCAGAGGAGGGCTACAAAGATGATAGTGGGTCAACAGGGTAAGGCATATGAGGAGAGGTTGAGGGCACTGAACATGTGCTTCCTGGAAGACAGGAGAGAGAGGTGACATGATTGGGACCTTCAAGTACTTGAAAGGGATAAATAAGATTGATAAGGAGAGTCTCTTTAAGCTGAGTGGCAACCAAAACACTAGGGGGCACAGTCTTAAGCTGGAAGGTAAGTGGTTTAGGAGGGAGGTCAGGAAACACTTCTTCACAGAGAGGGTGGTGGACACTTGGAATACACTACCAGAAGAGGTCATCTCATTGAAGACAGTAGGCAGCTTTAAGAGAGGCTGAGATAGGCATATGGGGAAAGTAAGGATCATGGGTAGGGAGGATGGGAGGGGAGGGACAGTAGCTCAAGCTGTGGACCCTGCAATATGAGCAGACTTGATAGACCAAATGGCTTTCTTCTGCTGGCTTCATTGTATGTTCGTATGTTTGTATGTAACACTGCCTCTCTATAGATCACTTGTGGAGCTCCATCTGGAATACTGTGCCCAGTTCTGGAGTTCCCACCCATGAAAAAACAAAGACAGGCTGGAGAAAGTGCAGTGCAGAGTAACCAGAATGTTATTGTAAATGGAGTCCACTCTGAAGAAAGAGAGGTTATTAGTTGGGTACCGCAGGGTTCAGTACTGGGTCCAGTCCTTTTTAATGTCTTTATAAGTGACATTGCAGAGGGACTGGAAGGAAAAGTATGCCTCTTTGCAGATGACACAAAGATCTGCAACAGGGTTGATACACGAGAAGGCGTAGAAAGGATGAGAAGGGACTTGGCAAGGTTGGAGGAATGGTCAGAAGTATGGCAGCTTGGATTCAATGCAAAGAAGTGCAAAAAAATGCACCTGGAATGGGGGGAGGAGGTTGTAACAACAACAAAAATGAAAAGGAACCTGGGGGTAATCATATCAGATGACCTTAAGGTTGGCAAGTAATGTGAGAAGGAGGTAGGGAGAGCTGGGGGGATACTGGGATGTATAGGGAGAGACATTACCAGCAGAAAACAGGAAGTTGTTATCCCCCTGTACAGATAGTTGGTGAGACCCCATCTGGTGTACTGCATCCAGTTCTGGAGACCCCATCTCCGCAAGGACATAGACAGAATGAAGGCAGTTCAGAGGAGGGCAACTAAAATGGTGCAGGGTCTGCAAGAGAAGCCATACGAGGAGAGACTAAAGGAGCTTAATATGTATACCCTTGAGGAAAGGGGGGGGGGACATGATAGAAACGTTTAAGTACCTCAGTGGAGTCAACAAAGTCCAAGAGGGTAGCATCTTTCAGAAAAAGAGATGTTCAAGAACAAGGGGACACAATTTGAAGATAGTAGGGGGACGGCTCAGGGGCAATGTGAGGAAGTATTTTTTCACAGAGAGGGTGGTGGACACACGGACCGGCCTTCCTGAGGAGGTTGTGGGGTCTAAAACTGTGGGAGAATTCAAGAATGCATGGGACAGACATAAGGCAATTTTTGTGGGGGGTATGAAGAAATAGGCTGTTCGTTAAATAGGATCTGCAGCTTATCCTCTAGGTAGGGAAATGGGCAGAGTAGGTGGGCCAAGCGGTCCTTATCTACTGTCAAAGTCTATGTTTCTATGTTTCTATGTAACCAAAGTGATTCAGGGCCAACAGGGCAGATCCTTCAAGGACTGGCTTAGGGCACTGAACATGTATTTACTGGTTCCACCAAGCTGCATCAACAAAAAAGTTGTCGACATGTGACACTTAGAAATCTCCGATACCGACAGGTAAAATTTCGACCGTCAGTATCTGACAGTGTTTCTTTTAGGGGGGGCTGTGCCCCCAGGAACCCCCCATGCGGTGGGCTCTGCCCCCCACCCCCCTGTTACTAATATAATCAACTCTGAGTTGGAGGTGATTTTGAAGGGGGGAAACACCAGCGAATCCAGCCCCGGTGTGCAGCTGGACCCTTACAGCGACAACTTTGAACCTGTTCAAAAGTGTTGCTGTAATGGGTTTTGCTGTCCAGCTGTCACTGTTCTAATGTGATACGGTATTTACTGTAGGTCAGAAGGGAGGTGGGCAATATGATAGAAACCTTCAAGTTCCTGAAAGGAATGAACAAGGTGAACTGTGAGAGACTATTCAGCAGGAACAGTGATTCAAACACACAGGGACAACATGAGTGGAAGTTGGCAGGGGGAGATTCTGCAGGGACAAGAGAAAGTTTTATTTTACAGAGAGTGGTTGAGCCATGGAACAGCCTGCTGGCAGATGTGGTGGGCATGAAACCCATTAATGGTGTTGAGCACAGCTGGACCAGAGTTATGGACTTAATAGTTACTCTGGTAGATAGTGGTATGGCAGGGGGCAAGGGGGAGAGGAGGGGACAGACTCTCCATCTAGACAACAGGTCTTGGGGTAGGACGGGGTATAATAGGGCAGACTGGATGGACCAGTGGTCTTTTTATGCAAACATTGCCTATGTTACTTGGTTTCAGTGTCAGTGGCTCAGCAGGTAGCACACTTGCCTCTGAAGATGGGAGATCAGAAGGCTGTGGGTTCTATCCCCACACTAGGCACTTGGGTTAAAATCCCAATACTGACACTGTAGTGCAGCATGAGGGGGTGCTGCACTCCTGAGGTGCCATCTTTCGGATGAGACGTTAAACCGAGGTCCCATCTGCCTGTTCAAGTGGATGTTAAAAATCCCACAGCACTTCTTGAAAAGAGTAGGGGAATTTTTTATACATATCACAAAAGAACATATAAAGAAAGCAGTATTACTTCATACAAAATCAGAAAAGAAAAAAAAAACAGAAACTCAGCAAAGTATTACTTCATACTTCAAAAACCAGGAATACACAAACATAAAAGGGAAAAATCATAAATGCAAAGGCATAGTAAGTCATACATAGATCCCAGTCAGAAAATAAAATTTACTAAAAAAATACCACCTTCCCCCACCCTACCAAAAGAGTAGGGGAATTTTTTATTATAACTTCAAAATCAAATAAATACAAAACGGTGTTAATTCACACAAAAATATAAAACCAAATAAGTAGATCTTAGGAGAAAAGTTTCTAAAACCCAGAGGAGAACCTTTGTCATGCTTAAACCAGGTAGGATCCTTTACCTTTCTACCCCTAATATTCCCTCCTGTTATGACAACCAATCAATGCTCCCCTATCTTACATGAAATAATTTGGAAGAAACCAACGTATGTTCTTGTTGTTTACGTTTCTTAACCATATGCTCCACCATATAAAATAGTTCAGTCGACATATAGTGGAGTTGCTGTATTGTCAGCCGACATCGAACATACCATATGTGAAACTTAAAACACACCAGAAATAGCCACATGGTTGTCTTGTCATGCTTTGTCCACAAAAAAGGCAAAACGCCTAAACATAAGAGGCAGGATTCACAAAGAAGATGCACCTGGTGCAACTCAGATGCGCCGAGCCCAAGCATTGGCATTCACAGAGGGATGCTCCGTGCCACGCACCAAGCACAACACCACTGTAAATCACCAGAGGACACAACGCCGCAACCGTAGATGCACCAGAACAACCTGTGATGCACCAGGGCAGGCAGGCAGCCCTGCAGCCACACAGGGGAGCCAGCAGAACAACTGGAGCAAAACAGCAGGCAGGAGAAGCAGCCACAGAGCTGGAACAAACAGACCCATGGACACAAATTTAGAGTAAAACATTGTTTATAAAACGTAATGACCATATAAACTGTATAAATGCCAGAAAAGGAACAAGAAGAAGAACAACAACATCCACAGATGGGGAAGAGGGGGAGCAGGGACAGGAAGGAGGATGGGAAAGGGACAGAAACAGGGGACAGGGTAGGGTAGCTTTCTGCACAATAAGGCCCCCAGATATTGGCAGGAGAACACTAGCGGCGCCATGCCCTGCCACGCAGCACCCTGGCATGGCCCGGAAGATGCAGCACGATGCTCCACAGGGCAGCTGACAGGCACTGAACAGTCCGTGTAAGAGGGCGCAGGGATGTCTGGATGGCTACACGGATCCTCCGGTCCACATCCACTGGTACAGCACCACCACCATCACCACCCAGAACAGCACAACGATCAAGAACACCTACAGAAAATGACAGAAGGAACACACACTGAGGGCCAGAACGTGGAACAAAACCCCACCCACCACCGACCGCACAATACCAGAAAGACTGCAATCATGGAAAGTGGTACTTACCCGCCTCTGGCGGGGCACCAGGCCTGGCACCCAAGTATCGCTGCCGATGCTCCTCAGCTGCATCTGCGGCATGCTGCCTGGCCCCTGGTCCTGCAAAACACAACAAACAGCACCATGAGAAAACACTGCTACTGTGCAGGATGCATGTCCCCCCCCCCGCCAGCATGTGGCCATGCAGCAGACAGTGATGCCAGTGTCCTAAGCACCTGGTATAAACAGGCACACACAGCCATGCCCTGGCTCCCCCGGCACCAGGACAATGTAGCACAGGAGCACCATTGGGGCAGTGATAGACATACCCAGCATGTGCCACAGAAGCATACAGCCGAAGAACACCTACCTGGATGTGGCAGTGCACCCCTGCTTACATGGCGCCACAGCCGCGCAAGCCCCTCTGGGTCCCACCTCTGGATGTCACCATAGCGATGCCTGCACTGCTCCCCTGTGCGTGGCATCCCAGTATGGCACACAATCTGTGTAGCAATGTTGGCCCACACCCTGGCCCTGGGCACATGGAGGTCCTCCTGTCCAAACAGGTGGCCCTCCACAGCCATGACCTGTTCTACTAGATGTAGCAGTTCCAAATGTGACCAGTTCATGGCCCTAGGCACCATTCTCCCAGCCCCAGGCATCCTACACTGTGTACATACAGTGGCAAGGTGCAAACAGGGAATGCGCCGTCTACCGACTGTCATGTGCCACGTGAAACAGTGATACACGTACAGCACAGCGCGCACTGAACATGACGCATGACTGGCCGCGGCTGACGGACCTGCGCATGTGCATGCCACCATGCTATGGTGCCGCATGGCAAGGATAAGGTCACGCATGCGCGGTGCGCATGCAGGTGCCATGTTGTGCATGGCATATGCCATTAATGTGTACCATGCGTAGTGCGTGATCGGTGGGGAGGGCCGGACAATGCCACATGGGCAGCACATTGTGGAACACGCTGTGCAATATGGCACATGGCACTGTGATTGTCAGGCACGCTATGGTGCACTAGACTACGGCGGAACGGCACATCACAGATGATGCGCCGTATCACACGTACACCGCACATGCACAGGGGATGCTCCCTGTAGACTGCCCCAGCCATGTAGATGCGCCACCCAGAACACGCATGCGCTGGAAATGTGCTGTACGGTCATTGGCGCATCACACAGATGCTCCATGCAAAGTGAGATGAGCTGGGAGCAATTATGCTATTCAGAGAGAATGCGCCCCAAACAGCCTCATCAACCATGCATGGGCAACTCAGCTGATTAGCATCTCATTAACAGGTGCTCAAGCCTCATTTGTGTGCCCTGAGCCATAAATGCTCCCAATTCAGCAGGCTGAGACCAGGGCACTGAGAGGAGTCAGTGCCTACAGGGTGAGTATTCTGCCACATATACAGGGCTACAGCACACACTGGTGTGCCTGCATCGGAGCGTGCACAGCAGATGGTGCCCCAGGACACCGCATGCGGGACCAGACATCCATTAAGTGGCTCCCACGGCAAACCATGTTGTACAACTGCAGAGTTGTATCCAGGGGGTGACATTGGACTGGTCCCTGCCATCTCCACAGCAGAAGACCGTGTCCCTGGGACACACAACACAGCTTCGTATGGAGCACCGTTACCAAACTGTGGTGCGGTTGTCATTTGTCAGCCTGAGGTGCAATGTGGGGGAGGGGTCAACGTGTACAGAGGACCACACACAGTACACAGGGACACAGGAATGGTAAGGATGGCTGGGGGTGGATTGCACTGTGAGGTGCATGCAGCACCATGCCACATGTATGTACGTCGCACAGTGCAACACCTGTGTAGATACAGTGTCACCACTGCCAGTACACACACACTGCCGCTATCCCAACTATGCATGCCACCACATGGCAGTCCCCCACCCTGCAGCCATCACAGGGGTGGCACCCAGGTATGATGTGGCACCATGGTGATGGAGCACACACTGCTGGGGTATTGGGACATACCCACGGCAGATGGGTTGGTGTCACACACCCTGTGGCAGCCACACGGTACCCCAACCATGTCCTGGGTGCCATGTGAGGCACGTGCACCATCCCACGTGGACTGTACACCATGGTGCATGTCCACCTGTGCTTGGCAGCACACATGCAGACCATGGCACAGGCCACCAGCAACACAGACCATGGTGAGGCCGCAGACAGTGGGAGATGGGTGCGGGTCTGTGTGTACACATTGGCGGGACTGACACAAGGTTGCTTCTCCCCACTGTGTTTAGAATGTCTGAGGAGTTAGGTTCCGCCACCAGGCGGCAACCAGACTTCACGAGGAATGAAGAGAGGGTAGTCATCAAGGCATGCCTTCTATGCCTGGATGTACTCACCAGCAGGGGTGGCAGCATGACGGCACATGCAGAGGGCTGGGAGGAGGTGGCCTGGCACATGGACGCAGTCACACCATACAACTGTATGGTGCAGGAGTGCAGAAAGCATTGGAATGACAGCCGACGGAGGGCCAAGGAGAGGGTGGCCAGCATCCAGGCCTCCCTGCGGCAGACAGGGGGTGGACCCAACTCAGTGGCACAGCTCAGCCTCAACGAGGCCCTCCTGGCCACCAGTGTGTTGGGGACAACCGTGCATGGTGTCCCTGGGGGTGGCTTCCAGATGGGGGGCAGCCTGTCGCAGCATGGTGAGTAGCTGTGCACCCTGTCTGCACCCGCCATGGACAGGCATGCATACCTGGCTGTGCATGGCTGACTGTTTTGTGTGTCATGTGCATCCTGTGCATTAACCATGTTTCCCTTTCTCTCTTCCACAGCTCCATCATGACTCCAGGGTGCGGCCATGGCCGACTGTGCATCCCCCATAGGCAATGATGCGGGCCCACCCATGGGGCCGATGACACCGACGTGGCATGTCCGCACCTGCAATGTCCATGCCCGCATACACCGGTCATGGTACCTGTGGCGGCCCTTACTGGAGCCCCTACCAGCGATGGCGGTACTGCAGGTGGGTGCATCACATGGTTGAGGGGCCAGGCTGGGTTGCCTGATAGTGACCCAGATGAGGCGGTGGACATAGCAGATGCACTCATCATGCTCGCCAATGGCTTTCAGGGGGAGGGCATTTGCACCGATGCTTGTTCCACCGTCAGCAGCGCCACTGCCATGGGTGACTGCAGTGCACATGGTGTGGGGATGCCTGTGCATTGGACCCTGGGTGCCAAAGGCATTCTCACTGTGCTGGACACTGGTGCAGCGGTGGCACGGCTGCCCAGGGCTGTGTGTGCCATGCCCCCTGCACCACTGCCCAGCACAGTGCTGGTGGCATCATTGGCATCCAGGCAGGGTGCCAGTGTTCATGCTCCTGCTACAGTGGGCCCACTGGATGACATGCATGGACAACAGGCACCTGTGCCCAGCCCACATACGCACACAGCACAGCCTGACAGGGTGCATTCATTGCCTGTGGATGACCCTGGTGAGGCCGACCATTCCCCAGTACGTCATCACCGCCCCCATGCCACATCACCTGCCGATGACATGGGTGTCTACCTTGACCTGTTGCAGGCAACTGTGGACAGTCAGAAGGCACTCCTGGTGGGGTTCTGGAGCCACTGGGCCATCATGGTCCAGGAGCATGAGTCCACGGTGGTTTGGCATGCTCAGATGTTGGCTGAGACATGCCTCATGTGGGTGGGCATGACCGCAGCCATGGAGCAGATCGCAGTTGCTGCAGAGGCAGTGGCTGCTTCCACAGCATGCCATGGACAGCATGCATCCAGTCTGATGCCCAGGAGCACGTCCTGGACACCCCGATGGCAGGGCCAGGTGGGCCCCCTGCTGCTGACCTCGTCGCCACTGGCATCCACTCCCACCAGCCATGGCTTGGCTGGTGGGAGTACAACAGCCACCCCACTGAGCACCCATTCACAGTCTCAGTGCAGCACCCCTGAGGGGTCCCTGGGGATGCCCCCTGTGGCTAGTGGTGGCACCCCATCACCAGCGGCCATGGCAGAGGCCGCTCACGTGTCCGTGGCGGTCATGGGGCAGCCCTGTGATGTCCATGCCCAGGGGCTTGTGGAGGAGGGTGGCATGGCGGTGTGTACTGGCTGCCCTTTGGGTGGTGCCAGTGCCACTGTGCATGGTGGTCTCCAGCCACACGGTTGCCCTGGCACCCCCATGTCACCTGTACAGGTGCACCGGAGTGTTTGTGTGTACCACAGTCGTGCCATGTGTCATAGGAATGATGAGTGCGTTACTCTGCATGCAGTGCCCGTGTGCTGGCTGCAGTGCACACTGACCCATGACAGTGTGGGCGGGGCCTCTGTGGTTCTGGTGTGGTGAATGCATGGTGCCTGTGTGTGAGTGTGTATGTCCCCCACCGTGTGCATGCGCCTGCATGTGCACCCTGGTGTGGCATATGGTGTCTGCCATTCCTCCGTCATGCTGTCCCTACACTGTGGTGCTCACACCTGCTCATGTACCAACCTGTGTACTCACCTGCATGTCCCGAAGTGTTCCTCCACCACACGTGTGTGGTATGCCTGTGCCCTAGCCACCAGCCGGGAATGGATCCCTGCGCCCATGTCCGCCTTCAGCTCCATGGTCCCCTGGGTGTGCCCCTGCTGCGCCTTCCCCCCCATCTCCCCTGAACTGTTGCCCTCACTGGCCTCGACAGGTATCCCATGGTCATGGACCATGTTGTGTAGCATACAACAGGCCAGGAATATGCCACAGGCCTTCTCAGGACTGTACTGCAGGGCACCACCTGACTGACAGAGGTACCGGAAACGCATCTTCAGCATGCCGAAGACACGCTCGATGATGGTGCGTGTCGCGACATGTGCCTCATTGTAGCGTTCTTCCTCCACTTTTCCAGGTCGTTGGATGGGGTGAGGAGCCAGGGCCGTAATGGGTATGCAGTGTCACCTGTGGGGGTAGATGTGTCTCCATTAGTGCATGGTGTTACACTGTGGTGTGTGGCCCGACCCCATCCCTCCCTGTGTTGTGTGCCCCTGTCCTGGCCCCCCACCTATGCAGCCGCATGCCTGGTGGTTCTGCATCCCCTGTCCCGGCTTCCCCTGCCTGCTCCTGTCCATCTTGTGGTGCACATCTGTCTCATGCCACCCTGCATCTGCCCCAGCACCCTTCCACAACCCAGCTGTCCCAATGCCCTCATGCCTGTGACCTCCGGCCCACTGCCCGACCCAGGTGTCCCGAACATGGTGCCCCCCCCATGCTGCTGGTGCCCGGTCACATGTACCTAACAGGTGGCCACTTTGGATGTCCCCGGCCGCGAACCTTGTGCAGAGTGTCGAGTGATGCCATATGTATGCATCATGTGCGCTCCCAGGGTGTGTGGCGCAGACATTGGTGATGTGACCCGTGGCATCACACACCACCTGGTAGTTCACTGAATTGTACCCCTTTTGATTCACATATGTGATGCCCTCCTCACCAGGTGGTGCACTAATTGCCACATGGGTGCAGAGGATGGCCCCTATGACACCTGGTATGCATGCCACCCTGTGGAACCCCTGCATGGCTTCTGTCCGCTCTGCCTGCATGCTGGGGAATCTGATGTATTCCGAAGCATGCGGTAGCAGTGCAGTGAGGAACTGTGTGAGGAGGTGGGATGTTGAGGCCTGTGATATGTCAGTGGTGTCCCCTGTAGGCCTCTGGAAGGTTCCCGTGGTGAGCAGGCACATGACCGTTGTCACCTTGGTCTCCACCGAGATGGCATGTCCTCGTGCAGTGGATGCCTGCATCACATCATGGCACAGCTCACATACAGTAGCTGCCTCATCATGGCCCTGTTGAGGCAGTATCGCCCGACTGTCTCCACCTCTGTAGGCTGCTCGAAGGACAGCCGGGTGCGGTACCGCTGTGGGGCCGGCCGCCTACGGGTCCTTCCAGCATCCTGTCTCCTCCTCCTCATTAGGGCACCAGCGATGGTGAATGCTGCTGGGTTCATCCCCTTTGTTACTGTGTCCCTCTGGTGTGGCTTGCTGCCTGGTGTTGTTGCTGGCTGTTTGCCTGCCTGTGTCTTCCCCTCTGGTTCAACTTCCCCTCTGGGTATGACCTGCTGTCGTTGTTCCATTGATGGCCTGCTGGTGTGCTGGATTTAAATCTCCTTCTTTTGTACTTATCTTTCTTTGGCGCATCTTGGTTTTGCGCTGGAGTTGCTCCATTACTGCGCCTTGGTTGTGCTCTGTGAATTGGGATGCGCGGTGTATGCATGGGTACGCTCCCTGTATATGCTCCGCATGTCATTACGTTGCACCTATGGCACATGTCTTTCAGCACAGGGCATCTCATTTGCACTGGTGCTTCCTCCCTATACCTGAATCGCTCTCCGGCACATTTCTGACTTGCGCTGGTGCATCTGAGTTGCGTCAGGTGTATTTGTTTTGTGAATCCTGCCCAAAATCTCTAATTTTAAATTATAAAAGGGTGATGTAGGCCAGCTTTGTCTAACAATTTACCAAAGCCCTTGAATAAAAGGGCAGTCTAAAAACAAATGCTCCATAGTTTCCACTGTTTCAATGCACGTAGCTCTAGGGCAGTATCTATCGCTCAATTGTTTATGCTTCAGATTCCCTCTAACATTCAGCTTCCCATGAAAGGACAGCCATAGCACATCCCACATATAGTGAAGGATCCGGGGGGATTCTAATATGTCTCCCATGCCCAGTCTGTCCTGTACTGGATAATTATCAAAATGGGCAGTAGCCTGGAAATACTTCTGTATAATAAACCCATACAGTTCTTTCCTGCTAGATTGAGTTATATGATCTTTAGCTATCCCCCATCATTTTATTTTCCCAAAACATGTTTTGAATGTATCAGGTAGTTGTTTCAAGGATTGTTGTCTCGCTAAAGTAGTGTGCCTAGGCCAATTTAAGAAAATGTGGTCTAATGAATCCAGCACCCGAGGTATCCAGAAATTTGTACTATGGGATAATATGGGTTTTAGGTTAGAATACACAAACATAGTGAAAAAAAAATACAACGGGTTGTATCATTTTCAAACCTCCACTTTTGTTCTCTCTTAAAAGTAGACATTTTTTAATTGGGTTTATTCTGTTCCCCCAAATACAAGAAAAAAACAACCGTATATTTTTGTTTCCAATTGAGGGGGTGGGCAAAAAATGGTACTTAGGTACAGGAATAGAGGAAGCAAAAAGGTTTTACCCATCTGTACTCTTTTTAGTTTGGAAAGCCTGCATCTATTCCACCCATCTACTTTACTTTGTGCTATTTCTAGCTTAGCGGACCAGTTCAGGAAAGCCAAGTCACCCGGGCCAAAAAGTAGGCCCAGAATAGTGCAGGGTTCATTTACCACTGGAATACCTATAATTTGGTTTTCTAGGACCCCATCCCTTTGTAGAGGTATGTATTTACATTTCCCAAAATTAACCTGTGCCTCTGTATCCTGCATGAAATCTTGTAAAATTTGGCCTAGATGCAAAGCAGAGGGGATATCTCCCACTGTGCAGCAGATATCATCTGCATATGCAATGCACTTCACCTCTGGGTCAACTCTAGAAAAGGAAAGCACTAGAATGTCTATATTGTCCACAACTCTTCTAATTAATGGGTCCAAAGTAAAGATATACAGAAGCGGACTCATGGGGCAGCCTTGTCTAACCCCTCTTTTAATTTGACATATCTTACCTAACCAACCATTATAATACATCTGCGCCTTTGCTGACAGATAACAAGTCCGGATCCAATTTCTAAAGGTGGGTGAAATCCTGTATTGAGAAAGACATCCCCATAGATAAGCATGATTCACTTTATCGAAAGCCTTAGCCTGATACAGGCTAAATAATAATCCTGTGAGTTACTCCATGGCCCCCTATGGAGGAATTCTCTAGGCATAATCAGGCCATCTGTAATTTTCCATCCTGGTAGTGTGCAAGATTGTGAAGAGTGAATCAATGAGGAGGCACACAGCAATCTGTTATTAAGTAATTTCGTCAGGATTTTGAAATCTGCATTTAACAGGGTGACGGTACGCCAGTTATTTAAATCCACTCTGTCCCCTTTCTTATACATAAAAAGAACTAGGCCTTCTGTCATGCTATCTGGGACCATCCCTGTTTCTAAGTTCTCCTGTAATACTTCTATGAACTCTTGCAATAATATCTGGAAAATCAAATGGTATAGCTCATAAGGAATCCCATCCTTACCAGGTGCCGTGCCAGATTTTGTTTGTGCCAAGGTATTTTTAACTTCCAAAGGTGTAATGGGGGTAATTAGCATCTTATTGTCTGATTCTGATTGTGAGATGGGGTAGCATCACATCCAGTGAAAGCCGAATGAGTTTAAGGTCCAGGGAATCACTGCTGTATCGAAAGCTTGCCAATGCTTTGGTGAGATAGCATTTTGCCTCATTACAAGAGATGACTCTTACCCTAAGGGGTGGGGGGGAGGTGGTAGAGTTGATGTAGGGGGGAGGGTGGTGGGGTTAAGGGAGTCAGTAGGGAGAATATTAGAGACGTCAGAGAAGGATGAGTTGAGGGCATCTGCGATAGCAAGGGGGTCATGAGTGGTAGCCCCATTTACCGTAAGTTGGGCAGGGGTAGAGGAAACAGTTTTCCAAGAAAGATCCTTTATATTGTTCCAGAATTTTTTCCAAGAGCCCCAAGTTGAGGTGAGGGTTTGATTGTAGTAGGCAGTTTTGGCTTGCTTGGTGGCCCATGTGCATTTGTTGCAAGCCTCCCTGTATTTTTGCCGATCCTGAGGGAGCTGCGAGTCAAGAGCCTTATGCCACTGGCACATTTGATCAAGCAGAGCTTGGGAAATCCAAGGGAGGTTTTTTTTCTTAAGTAATTGTTTGGAGAAGGGTACGTAAATATCGCAGGCCCTATTGAATATGGCAATGAAGTAGGTGAGAGCTGCATCCACTGACTGGGCTGTGTGTATGGGGGACCAGTCGCAGGAGGCAAGGTGAGACTTGAAGTGTGTTAGGGCTCCTTTTTTAAGGCGTCTAAGCAAAGTGATGTTCGGGGAGGGGGGTGTGAGTTTTGTGGACCATAGGCAGATCACAGGGGAATGGTCACTAATAGAGTCTGGGAGCACAGTGACTTGTGAGATGTTCTTAGGCCTGTTGGTGAAGATAAGGTTGATAAGGGTGGAGGTCCATGTTCTGGTGTCCAGTCTGGTCAGGGAGTTAATGACCTGGGTGAGGTCACAAGCTAAGGCTGAGTCTTTGCTGTGGGATGAGGCAGTTGACAGGCAGTTGATGTTGAAGTCACCCAGTAAAATGTCTTCACTCCTAGGCGGGAGGTGGGAGATACTGTCCAGTACTGAATCAAAAGCAATTTTTTGGTTGCTGGGGGGGATATAGACCACCATAATGTAGAGTGCTTTACCTGGGTTGCCCAGGCTGAGATTGACTGTTAGGGTCTGGGCTCCATGCAAGGGTGGCGGTGTATGTACCCCCAGGGAGCGTAAAGAGGATCTAACATAGATGACACAGACACTGCCCCTCTTGCTAATCCTGTCGGCATGGTAGAGGGTGTAGTCACTGATGGTGATAGTTCCGCTGGGTATTTTATGCGAGAGCCATGTCTCTGATAGGGCTAAGACATCAGGTGAGTGCTTGGCAATCCAGCCCTGTGGGGGGGTGAACTTTTTAGTGAGGCTGCAGATGTTAAGGGTAGCCAGCAGGAGGCCTTCACATTTTCTGATAGTGAAGACAGTGGGGGGGGGAGGGTAGGTCCAGGGTTGGGGTGTATATTACCTGATAGCAGCAGAAGGAGGAGAGCATGTCGCAGAAGCTCTAACCTGCACCGTTTTGGTGCAGTACGTTTAGACCGATAATTAGTGGGTCTTTTATTCTGCGAGATAGGTACTGGGAGGGTGCATAGGAGGTGGGTTATGGTGACAGGGGTAGGGTACCAGGAAGGATGGTAAACAGAAGAGTAGGGGGTTGAGGTGTGAGGGGTATCAGAGTAGCCGTACAGTGAGTGTAGCAATTGTGGAGGAAGGGAATAAGCGCTGGGAGAGAGTATGTGTATGTGTGGTCACGTAGCATGGAGTCAATGGATTGGGAGAGTCAAATTTGGGATTGTACCAGGTGATTGTGTATTGGCCAGCAGGGTAGCTGCTGCCGCATAGAGGTAGTTCCTTAGGGAGGGGAGGTAGAGTCATATGGGGGAACATAGAGGCTATGAGGATGGGTATCCCAAGCAGTGGGAGCATTTTAACTGTGCTGATGGTAAGGTATTAAGAAGGGTGGCCACTAGTGGTGAGCTGGTATAAGCTGCAGGTGGGGAAGTGGACAGTGATCCCTATATAAGGAAAAGCAGACCAAGGGTGGTGGTGGGGGCGGCGGGGCTAAGCAAGTATGCCGATAGTTAATTCTCTCAGAAAATCGGCGCCAAGTAGGACAATTTAAAAATCCACCACTGGAGCTGCGCAGCACGGGTCGCAGTCAGGCTAGCAGGGTAAACTCTTTGCTGTGGAGGTTCTGTACCTGGGCAAGTTTTTGGATTTCTGGCTGTGGGGGAGGGCTGATTCCAAGCCCTCACGACCTCCCTTGATTGACGGGGGTGGCTGGGCAAGGTTTTGGATTGCTGGCTGTGGAGAAGGGCTGATTCCAAGCCTAACGACCTCCTTGATCAATGGGGGGTTGGCTGGACAAGTTTTCATATTGCTGGATGTGGGGGAGGGCTGATTCCAAGCCTTCACGACCTTCTTGATCGACGGGGGGTCGGCTGTGGAACCCTGCTGTCTATCTGCCAGTGTTTATTTTACAATAAAAATCATATTAGACAGAGCAGTGACTGACTGACTTATTAAATAAAGGAATTTTGCATGACAGGGTGCGTGTCTTGCTGGGATAACACCACACCTGGGGAGGGGGTAGGGTACGAGGCCGCAAGCCGAGTGCTTCCAATGCCCCAGGAAAGGCATTATCTCAGCACGATACACACCCTGGAGTGCATTATTCCTATTATGCAATAGCTTGTTGTTATGTATAAAATAAAAAAATAATTTTAAAGAATGTTTATATTAGTGAGTAGATGCAAAAAAAGAGAGTGCCAAATGGTCATCTACATTGGTTCACAGTGCTGAGACTAGACCTGCGGCATTATGCTGTGATAACGCCATGGGTCCAGCCCCAAACTGACCAATCACAGTCCAAGATTCTTTCTTGCAATTGTATAATATCAAATAAAAACTGACAATTAACTAGCATGACCTCCATGAATCTGTAAATATCCACATAAATTTGCATAGATAGAACAAGCACTGAATACGTAGGCCCCCATATTCAAAGCTTATGTCTGCACCATGCAGCTAGATTGCCACCCAGAAGAAATGGGTTGACGAAATAACATGCTATATTCAAACAATATGCATAATCATGAATCTCATCTGAATACAGTGTTTTAAATAGCCAGTATCGCATTGCATTTTGCGACTTAAACTGGCTTCACATGCGACCCATTTTTTGGGGGGATCCATTGACTGAACCTCCTTAGCCGCCCATAATATAGTAACACTAGTCTCACCGCCATGACACTGGCCTGTCAGCAATTGCTCCCAGTAGTACTTTGTGGTATTGCTTGCAAAGCACTACCGGGAGCAATTACTGGCACCTGTGGCCGCTACGGTGAGACTGTTTCTATATTATGGCTGGTACGGCACAGCACTTAGACTCCATTGCACTTGAGGGGGAGTTTAACATCAGTCCCCCGGCTCTCCAGTGGTTCCTCTGCTCTGACTGGCTGACTGCACCCCCCAACACACACTTTACCACTGGTACACTTCCTCTGCCCTCGGTGCCTGTTGATTCTGAATTTTGATGCCAAGCTGCTTGCTGCTCAGAATTGCACAGTATACAGTGGAGGTTGTGGAAATCAAACCCTTGTCTGCTGGAGTGGGGAATCTTTCTTTGGTAGCCAGGTATGGCCCAATATACAAGTTCCTGTTTTCAGGGGAGGTTAAGTGTGCTTGCTCAGAGTTGCACAATATGCAAGTGGATGTTGTGGGAATCAAACCCAGGTCTACTGAATGTATCAAGCTCATTCACAGCTCATTACATTACCCTAACCCTAGGCTTGCCAGTTAGACTTGTGTCTGTAGTGTATAATGAAACAGATCACACAAGACAGTTAATTTTAATGAGAATTTTTATCCAAGATACTTTTTTTTAATTGCATGTATATACACATTTTTGGTATTTTTCATTTTTGCTTATAAAATTGAGACAAGTGCTATGCATCTTCACAATTGATTAGCATGAAGTGCTAATCAATTTTCGCAGCTTATTTGAAACCCTGGACTATAGTAGATAAAGTGAGTTGTGCAAATGTGGGCCATGCATCCCCCTGTTCAGCCTAAATACCTGGAATGGGGATGCAGAGCGCATTTTGAGGATGCACCATGCCCAAATTCCAGATATTCAGCCCAAAACATTCAAATGGGGCCATTAAGCATGCAAGACACAAATGGGTTCATTTGCATATCGTTATGGCTCCATTTGCATGTGTGCAGCAGGGATGTAGCCAGCAGGATGTGCCAGGCAGCCTGCAAACCCCTCCACTCCCCGGCCAGTCCTGTGCTGTGTGCCCGCCCAACAGCACCGAACACCCATTGCCCAAATGTAGTTGTCATTATGGAAATCCCTCCCTGGTAGTCTGGTGGCCCATCCCCAAACCCCAAACATTCTGTAGAAACTCCCCAGATTCCCTGGTAGTCTAGTGGCCCCCCAAAATCTCAAGAGCATCTGAATATATAATCAATCATTTCCCTGGTAGTCTAGCGGTAACCCCCTCCCATCCCTGAACCCCGATCGCATCTGACTATATCATCAACCATTTCCATGGTAGTCTAGTGCCCCCCCCATCCCCGAATGTTCTGTAGAAAGAAACTCCCTAGATTCCCTGGTAGTCTACTGGCTAATTGTGTGTACAGAATGCCTAAAGTAAACATACTGTATGTTTTCCCCAGTAAACCTCTCACATCTCTCTCCCATGGGCTGACTAAATTGTTTTTATTTATTTCAAAGTTTCACCAGGAAAGACATACTGAGCAGGCATGCTTGTTTCCAGATGCATCCCGGGGGAGAGGGGGGAAAAGGACCCTAAAGGGGTCCCCAAGCACCCTATCAAGCCCTGTCTGAGGTCCCTGGCAAACTGTTGTTTCAGTAGGGCTCCTATCTTATCACAAGGCTGCCGCCCCACAGCAGGAACCCATATCCCATAGACAAGCTACCCCCTGCAGCTGCCAACCCCCTTCCCCCATTGGGAGAGGCCCAAGAAAGTGGAAGATCCACAGCAGATAAATGCTGCTCAGCTATGGGTGCTGGGAGGGGGTCTGCTTGGGTAAGGGGGGTAG
Source organism: Neoceratodus forsteri (assembly GCA_016271365.2). Classification (NCBI taxonomy): domain Eukaryota; kingdom Metazoa; phylum Chordata; order Ceratodontiformes; family Ceratodontidae; genus Neoceratodus; species Neoceratodus forsteri. The sequence continues at coordinate 1,203,442,581 of CM057449.1, forward strand.
ATTGGTGGGGGGGGAGCAGACCCAAAGACTGCTCTGATTGAGTGAGGCTGGTGCATGTCTAGCAGTGGTACAGAGTTGCTCATGCAGACAGATACAGGCACCTCAAGGGATTAGATGCCATCCTCGAATGGCACACGTACCTTTGGGTTGTCTCACCTGAAATCACTCCTTTTGTGTGTGGTGTGAACAGCCAGGGGGGAACATGGAAATGGATGGGGTGGGGGTGTGGGTTCCAGTGGGATGGGGCGGTCTTGAGTTTGAAAGCACAAAGCCAGTCCAAATAACAAAATATTTTTGTCACTTAAATGAAGGACAAAGACCCTCCAAATGAGGGACAGTGTGGGGTATAGCATCAAACTTGGGAGGGGGGGCTAGCTGCCGTACCTCTGACCACTTCTCAAATTTTTTCAGGTCTCTGCATGTTTTTTCCACTCCGCATCACCCCACCCCCAGAGTGTCCAATCTACTGCATATTTTGGTTTAATCCACAAAGAGGTAGACTTTCCCTTCCAGCTCCTCTGCAATGTCACTTATTTTTCCCCTTCCCCTCCTCCCACACAGCCCTCCTTCAGAGGGGCACCCCGGCACCACCAATCTGACATCTGCCGGAACTTACATTTCCACCTGTCTTCCTTCAGAGTATGACCCCTGGCCAAGTTCCCTAAGCCCCACTGGAGAATGGATCCAGTTCAGGCTGGCATGCCCAGCTGGTCAGGTGCGGGGCCCATGAGTGCTTCTCTTCATCCTGCAGCTGGGCTGTTTCTGGATTTCCTGTCCCTGGGGAGGCATGGCATGCACCAACATCTGATACACCTCCCAACTCTCTGGCTCAAGCTACCTTTCCCCAGCTTCTGCCAGAGCCCAGACAAAGTGCTGAGCTCTGCGCACCCTTCCCCTGGAAAGCAGTTTTACAGATACTCAATCCTCCTGCCCTGGCAGGCCCTCTGACACCCCAGATTCACTTCCAAACCCAGGTTGTCAGTGTCACCGCTGATCTGGTGGGCAGCCTGCAGTGTCACTTACAAAGACATTAAGAGGACTGGTCCCAGCACTAATCCCTAAGGCACCCCGGTGGTCACCCACCATTCCTCTGAGTGAATGCCAGTTACCACCACCCTCTGACTCATATCCCTTAACCAATTTCCTATCCAGCTTAAGACCTTTGGACACACTCCTAAGCTATCCAGCTTGCTTACTAGTCTCCTGTGTAGAATAGTGTCAAACACCTTACTGAACTCTAGGTAGGTCACGTCCACCGCTCCACCCTGATCTAATTCCTTGGTGAACCAATCAAATCTATAAGATTTGCTTGACAAACCCCCCACCGATGAATCCATGTTGTCTCAGGTCATGTAACCCACTGGATTCAATATATTCCACAAACCTTTACTTCAGCAGTGACCACATTATCTTTCCCATCACTGATGTCAGTCTGACTGGTATATAATTGCCAGCCCCTTTCCCTCGGTACCAATTTTATGAAGTGTGACTACATCTGCCCTCTTCCAGTCCTCTGGAACCACTCCTGTTTCCAACCCTTAAAAGTGTGCACAAGAAATGTGCTGCTCCAAATAAAAGCTAAGAATACATTACCATAAAATTCAGGCACACACAATCCATTAAGAGGGACTCCAGAACTGCATTTATAATAAAAACATGTATTTGGAAATAAATAAAATAAACACCTAACACATTTTGGACATTTAGGAAACTTTGAGAAGGGACAAGCACTATCCAACACGCATAAGGCGATTATTTTATTTATTTCTGAATAAATGTGCCAAGTGCAGTGCCATTACTATGCTGTGCCACGTGCACGTCCAACACTGAACTGTGCATGTGGCACAGTGTGGTGTCAGCATAGCACCTGGCACAGTGTGGTGTCGGCAATGTATGTGGCGCAGCATGATGTCAGCAGTGCACATGGCCCAGCACAGCATCATAGTGCTCGTGACACAGCGTGGTGTTGTCATCCTACTTGGCACAGCGTGGTGTCAGAATGCATGTGGCACAACATGGTGTCAGAATTGTTTAGTGCACAGCCCTGTGGTGGGGTACGTGCATGGGAACAGGGCTGTAGAAGCAAGATGTGTACATGGTTGGTAGGTGGGGATGCATGAGTGGTGTTTGGGTAGGTCTGTGGGGGACAGGTACATGGATGGTCACAAGTATGTGGAAACACTGTGCCAGGGTATGTGCATGGGAACACATGAGTGTAGAAGGCATGTATGTGCACATGGGTGGGAGGGACGGGGGTACTTGAGTGGCGTCGAGGTAGGTGTGGGACGTAAGGATATGTTTAGACACTGTTTTGGGGTAGTTGGGATGGTGGAGGTTCGAGTTTGTTCCTGGGTATGTGAACACACTTTGCCATGGTAGGTAAATATTTAGTCCATGATATGTAATAGGCTGGTGAGGGGGGTCACATGGTACTCCTGTATGTGTGGGAATGGAGGGTGAATAGGTGGACCCGGGTATGTGGAGACACTATGCTGGAATAGGTAGGGAGAGTGGATAGTGGCATAGGTGGCTTTGGGTATGTGGAGTCATCGTGCTGGTGTGGGGTGGGTGTGTGTGTATGCAGGGACACTAGGTCATTGTAGGTGGGGTTGGGGAGGTACATATTAACTGTGCCATGCTAAGTGTTTTTGTTTACTGTTATTTCTCTGTTGTTTCCTTGTTTTATGTTACTCCTGATGTGGAACCTTTGTAAAAAAGCCTTGGCTCAAAGATACTTGCAATTCTAGACTAAATAAATAAAATAAATAAGAGTGAAGGGGAGGAGCAATCGTGAGTGGTGCCAAATAAGTTTAGGTATAGAATTGCTTGAGTACATGGGTGGGCAGTGTATGTTGAGATATATGCAGTCCTGGATATCTGGAGACACCTTACCATGGTAGTTGGTGAGGGAGAGGTGCAGGGTCTATGGGGGTATACGTGCATGGAAACACATGTGTTGAAAAGGATCATGTATGCAAAGAAATCATGTTTATATTAAATACACTGAATTTTACTGGTAGAAAGTGTTATTAATTGTGACTGCTCTATTTTGCAGGAAATCCATGCAAGTAGGGCATGTCCTCCTGCCAAGATGGCAGTGTCCCTGCATTGCCATGCCTCCACTTCTGCCCATATAGGGGACCCTGGCTGATACTGTCCAGGCGATGGAGGAAAATAGAAAGAGTTTCTGTCAGGCTGACATCACTGGCACATTCTGACCCTGCGCCACATACATGTGACCACCAATGTACCTGACCACAGCCCTACTCCAATAACACTCATGTACCCTCCTCCCCACCTACCACCCATGTGCAAATGTTGCTTCTACAGTCCTGTGTTTCCAAGCACATATCTCACCACAGGGCTGCGCACTAAGCAATTCTGACACTGCAGTGTACCATGTGTACTCTGACACCATGCTGTGCAACGTATGATGCCAATACCACACTGTGCCATGTGCATTGTGACACCCTCCTGTTAGCACACCAACAGCTTTTGCCACGTACACTGCCAACACTTCTCTGTGCCAAGTGTGATGCTGACACCACACTGTGCCATGTGCACAGCATTGTGATGGCACTGCACATGGCATACTGCAGTGCTGGCAGTGCACACGGCACAGAAAAGTTATCAGCTGTGCACATGGTACTGTAGAGTGTCAACAGCACATATGGCACACTGCAGTGTTGGCCATGAATGTGGCATAACTGAGTGGCAGGTGAAATTAATGAAGAGCACAGCCAAGCACCTCAGAATTGAACTTTACCATCCGGCCGGATCAATGGTAGAGCTTCCGCTTACGACTCGGACATTCCTATTTTGGAGGGGAGCCACTGATGTCAGAGGGCTGGCTGGGGGAGGAAGCTCAAGGACTGACTGCTCTCCTCTTGGGGGGGCATGGGGAAGCTTCTAGCATTTGACTGACCCATGCCGGAGACCGGACATCTGACAGCGACTGATCGAGATCTTCAGGATGTGTGCCAGATGTCCGCTATATCACTGCATCCCATGCCTCCCTGGGGTACAGAAAAAAAAATAATCTGCCTATGCAGGAGGATGTCCGCCTTCCACCAGACCATATTATGCCAACCGAGGCACTCCCCCCCCCAAGATACAAACCAGTCTCCATTCCTGAAGAGGTTCCTCCCTAATGACTTGCCCTGGGGGGGGGAGCCAGGGTTCACTCCGGTGGGGTGGGTAAGTCCCGAGAGATGAGGGGTGGGGTTAGACAGATGGTGGGCATCCAACAGCCCCCCCAATTTTTTTTTTTTATAAAAATAGCACTTTGCAGCTCATTAGGTTCTGCATGATTGTTTTTTCCATATTGGTTCATCTCCTCAGCAGGATAATGGGGGGGGATTCTCACTCCTGTCCCTCTCCCTATGGATCAGTGCCTGCTTCCCCCTGGGGCCTAACTCATTGAAGGGAACCACCACGGATTCCCCTAGTGGTGGGGTGGGGGAGGGAAGGAAGGGCCACCCCCCCCACCTAAGACACAGTCTAGTTCAGACAGCGGTGGTCAGCGTGGCTATGCAAATTAGTGCGACACTTTGAGAGAAATAGTGAAGCACCTGAAACACAAACGTCTCTCGCACCGTCCCTGTGTATTCATGTAGTATAATTGTTTGGTAATATGCTTTACATGGTCGTCCTCTGTGCAGTCACTAAGATGAATAACTGTGGCCATACTTAATTCCTGCATTGCTTGTCTACAAAGTTGAACTGTGAGCTTCACATGTACAGGAGACATAAATAAACATAAACAGACACGCAGCATAATGGTGCTGATCGGAAGAAATGCTACAGGATGGAGAGTTTAACTTTGGAGGCAAACGATGAAGAAAGTAAGTACTGCCATAGTTTTCCATTTTGGTGACTGCACAAAGGACAAACTTGTCATGCATGTTACCAAACAGTGGGCTCTATTGGGCGAGTAGCCACCCTGTACCAACTGCTTGAAGGAGGAGTGCACAGGACATACATGCCTGATTCCCGGGACACACGATGGGCAATGCACGGGAGGTGGGTGAGGTGGGCGGCACCCACGCCATGCACAAAGGCATGTAATGCTGGCCATGGGGGTGCGTAGGGAGTCAGGGGGTATGCCAGGGAGTCCCAGATGTAACCCCTCTATATGCCCACCACACACCCTGCTGTACATGGTGAACTGCCCACCTACCCCCCCAGGGTCACAGGACCAGGATGCCGGAAGCCACCCACCTGCCCCAGCACACAGCGGTGCATTCGATGACCACCCCAACCCCACATCACCCTTACCCTGCACAGGGGCACTGGCACAAGGCTGCTGCCCCCCTCCCCAGTTGCGCCACATGGCAACCCCCAAAACCAGTGATGTTGGCACTCTGGCACCCCTCTGCCTGCAGACATGCCCCCCACCCAACCCACTGCACCACTCGGTGCCAAAGGAGGCCAGTGGCATTGCCTCCTTCATCTGCCACAGCTGCAGGCGTAAGTTATCCTCGGGGTGCCCGCCACACAAGGGATCCAGTACGGGTCCCTCCTGCATGCTGGGGGGGCGGGGCCGCGGACAGGTGGCTAGCAGTCGTGAATGCCGTCGGTGCGCACCTGTCAGCAGGTGCGCAGCTACGTAGGTGGGGGGTATGCGTGGATTCCACATACCTCCACCTCTTCATGATTAGGACCCAATGATACTTCAGCAATACATGGGGATACTGCGAGAGACGTTTGTATGTCAGGTGCTTCACTGTTTCTCTCACAGCATCCCACTAGATTGCATGTGCTGAGTTAGGGACGTCACTTAGGACCCAGTGTGTGAATGCTGCAGTAATTGCAGATGATGCTCCTGATTGGCTCCTGTTGCTGCACCCCCCCTTCCTGACGCAGGGCTCACATCTCCTTATGCAGGGCTTTTACCAACCTTCTGGGCATCGGCAGTGGTAGTGCACATGGCTCAATGCAGTTACAGCAGTGCATGTGACAACAATTAATGTGGCATAGTACAGTAATGGCAGTGCACATGGCACAGTGCAGTGTTGGCAGCACATGATTTATTGTGCAGGGACAGTGATACATATGAAACAGTTCAGTGATGGCAGTGCACATGGCACAGCATAGTGACGGCAGTGCACACAGCACTGCGCTATAACAGCAGTGCAACTGGCACAGCGTAGTGATGGATGTGCCCATTATGCAGCTCAGTACTGACAAGCAGCATGTTACAGAACAGTGATGGCAGACCACGTGACAAAGTGTGGTGTCCGCTATGCACATAGTACTGTACTGTTGTAGCAGTACATGCTGCACAGTGCTGGCTGTGTGTTGTGTTATATATAGTGGTGTTGCCACATTGTGGTGTGTGCTCTTCCAACACTGCACTGTGCCACGTGCAGTGCAGACACCACAATATGCCATGTGCAGTGCTGACACAGCAGTGTGCCAGGTGGCGGGCTGCCACTTTACAGTGCCATGTGCACTGCTAACACTGCAGGGTGCTATGTGCACTGCCGATAACACATTGTGCCATGTGCTGTGCAGACATTGCGTTGTGCCACATGACGTGCAGACACTACACTGTGCGGTGCTATCAGTGAGCTGTGCCACATGCACCACAGGAACTTCACTGTGTCATGTGCAATGCCAACACAACACTGTCATGTGGCATACTGGCACTGTGCTGTGCCATGGTGATCCTGACACCACACTTTGCCACATACAATACAGACAGCACGTGTCACATGCAATGCCAACATTGTGCTGTGCCACACAAGGCTCCAGATAAAAAATTTTCAGAGTGAGTACTGTAAGCTTCAGTTTTGAACAAAGGTGAGTAAAACCAAGTTTTGATGCATACAAATAACAAAATATGGTGAGTAAGGAATACAAATTAAAATGCTACAAAAATTAATTTGTGTCATTTGTCTTCATAATTGAACTTTTCTGGCCTGTGGGAACATTGGCAGTGCTTCTTCTTGCATCGTCACTGCCCTGGTTTGAAAACAAGCCAAGGATTTTAGAAGGCTGGTGGGGGGCAGAGGGTAAAGCATACCAGGAGAGGTTGAGGGCACTGAACATGTACTCCCTGGAAGACAGGAGAGAGAGAGAGAGAGGGGACATGATTGGGACTTTCAAGTACTTGAAAGGGATAAATTAGGTTGATAAGGAGAGTCTCTTTAAGCTGAGTGACAACCATAACACGAGGGGGCACAGTCTTAAGCTGGAGGGTGGGAGGTTTAAGAGGGGGGTCAGGAAGCACTTCTTCACAGAGAGGGTGGTGGACACTTGAAATGTGCTACTGGAAGAGGTCATCTCATTGAAGACAGTGGACAGCTTTAAGAGAAGTTGGGATAGGCATGGGGGAAAGTAAAGATCATGGGTAGGGAGGATAGGAGATGTGGGGAGGGAGGGCAGGGAAATTAGCTCAAGCTGTGGACCTTCAACATGAAGAGACTTACCGGCCTGGTGATGCTGAGGGTTGAGGCGCTGGACGCCACACCTCGTGCCATGCTGGCAACCCGGGTTTGGAAGCAAACTCGGGGGCCGGGGGTTGGTTGGGGAGGAGCAGGATTGAGCATCCGTCCGACTGCTCTCCTCTACTGGAAGGAAGGGGGGTTCTTGTCCCGTGGCACTAGTGGCCCCTGGTGGAGACTGGGGATCACAGCAACTGAGGGGGCCATGCAGTGGGGGACATCAGATGGTCATCATATAGGGTAGGCAGGCACGCTCACGTCTTGCGTGGATGGCATTGCATGTCCTGCATTGGGTGGAGGAGAACAAAAGAAAATCCCTGGTTCCAGAGAGGCAAAGGTGTTACCCTGTGGACATGCTCACACACCCAATGCTGGCTCAAACCCGATTCGGCTATCCGTGGTCCTCCACCTCTCATGGGGCTGGAAGAGGAGGGAGGACCCAGCATATCTGGTTTCCCGGCCAGGCAAGGGTTCAGGCAAGCAGTGAAAGCATGAGACCCTGTGGCCCACTGGAGAGATGCCTTGGAGTCCAGTGTAAGGAGGGAAAAAGAATTCGGGAAAAAAAAAATTAAAAATACGAGCAGACTTGAAAGACCAAATGGCCTTCTGCTGGCTTCTTTGTATGTTCGTATGTGTGTTTGCAGTGTAACATTCAGTCATACCCTATACATTTTATCGTATATGTACACCACATTTTCAGCTTAGCCTTCTTCTTATCTCAGCTAACGGACCTGGCAGGGGAAGATTTTCAAATCCATGCCAAAACGTCATACAGTGCCATCAAAACATCATTCCGTGCCACAGCTTTGAAAACACATTTGGGCCAGAATTTGAAAAATGGCAGCTATCGCATTCATGAGGTTCTGTGAAGAAATGACTATTTTTAAAATTTGGACTCAGAATACTGAAACTTACCAAAGTTATGAGCCTGTGTTTGTAAATTTCAAGGTAGGCTCATAACTTTGTTGTTTTTAAAGACTTCTGCCCCAAATTTTCAACATACCCTTATTATGACCCTACCTCATGAACAAGTGAACCCAGTGGTGGGGAGCCCCCAAATCCCCACCAGGACCGGATCCAGTACAGGTGGTGTCCTCTGAGATGGTGCATTAGGCAGACAGCCATCAAGCTGCTCAACCTGGCTGCCATTTCCCTTCAGTGGCAAAGTGTACAATGCCGACAATGGGCGTGCCATGTGCGCGTCCACACATAGTGCGCCCACCAGCTGCTCTGACTCTTTGCCCCACTGTATTGGCCAGGCGTGCCAACACCTAGCCTCCACTAGGTGTCAGGCAAATTCTGGTCCCTGTTCCCCGTCCTCCCCAGGAGAGGAAAGCAGTCCTCGTGGAGCTTGATTCTCTCCCACCCTGGCTGGCCCCTGACAACCCACTCGCACCCCGAACATGGGTCGCTGGCATGGCAGGAAGTAAGGCATTGCTGCCTCAGCCTTCAGTGCCACTGGGCCGGCCTGCGCAAGTGGTTTTTGATTTTGATACCAGGGGTTAGATTCACAAAACTTTGCCGCAATGCAAAGCCGGTCTTATTCCCCTGGTGCCAGTGGTTGTTTCTCCTCCCTGCGTGTGATTGCCAGCAATGTGGTTGGTGGTGCTGAGGTCAGATGCATGGTGCAGGGTTTTGTTCCCCATTATAGGCCCTCCCACCTACCTCTGAGGGGGGAGGCACTGCATGGACAGCCACATCACAAAGGCCCTCCACTGAGCTCACAAGGAGGTGGGGTGTGGTGGCTCTACTGCAGTTGAGTGAACAGATTGTATTTAAGCAATAGGGTATGACATGCTGTGTGTTACTGTGAGATAATCGCATGCCCCATGAAGTGAGGCAGAAGCAAAGCTGAGTTATTTAACCCTGGTTGAATGCCACCAGCTCCTCTGATGGTGCATTCAGCAAGGCTAAATGCCCTGCCAGAGGAGCTGGTGGCATTAAGGACATTGGATAGCTTTAAAAGGGGGTAGGACATGGTCAAGGGGAGAGTCATAGTGGAGATGGCAGGGGAATGGGGGCAGCAGTGGCTTAACAGACTGGGTGCTGCACACTCAATCACACTTGCTAGACTATAAGGCTGGAGGGGGTACAGAGAAGGGCAACTAAGATGATCCTAGCAATGGGTGAGAAACTATGAGGAACATCTGAGGCCTTGTTCAGGCAAAAAAGAGTTAGGGAACCCATAGGGCACACTCTGAAGCTGGAGGGCAGAAGATTAAAGACGGAAATGAGGAGGCACTACATCATACAGAGTGGTAACAGGGTTGAATGCACTGCCGGAATGTATATCGACTGTAAATCTAAACTTTCACAACAAAGTCTGTTACAGTGACAGCTTTGATGTTGTAGCTGTAATGTACTTCAAGGTGAAATTTCGTCTTTTCTCCATGTCGCCCCCCCCCAACGAACAAAGCCTGACTCAGAGTTTGTATCTAAAACAGAACTAGAAGAGAAAGATTAGAATGGCTGCTCTTATCCGAGCAGCAGAGCACCAGTACGTGAAGCAGTACATCATCTTGTGGTTTTTAAAAATCAGGAAGTGTGCTCATTGACATACACAAGATTCTCACAGAGTGGCTAACTGCACTCAAGGGATTAACTGCTCTTTCTATGCAAATAAACCTGGACCGAAAAAGGAAGGTATATATTACTTACATTTAGTGGAGAAGTCACTTAGGCAGTGCTTTGATTAAGAAGATTAATTTCAAAAATGACTATATTGTGAACTTGGCCAAGTGGTGTTACACATGCATGCCAAAACCGGGAAATTACACCTAAGTGTGCATTACTGAAAAGGTAGTCTAGCATGCCAACCCTGGCTCCTTGACTCTATGGATGCCCTGGTGTCTGATTGGCCATTGTCATAGTCACTTAGATTTTCCCTATTGTCCACAATCAAAATCTGCCACCCTTTACTGTCCTGTGCGACCAAGTCAATGGATTTCACTGGTGTCTACTGTCATCCCCCATCCACTTATTGCACTTATCGCACAATGCCATATTAACACTGATTGCTGTGGTGCCTAGTGGCACCACCTGCTCCGTGATGCCCTGGCCCTGGCACTGCAAATGTCAGGCCGGGGCATCAGAGTTGTGTGATAGGAGGGTGGGGAATGACAGTAGACACCAAGTGAAATTGCTGGCATGGTGGCACAGGACAGTTGAGGGCGGCAGAGAGTGACAGTGGATAACAGTGAAATCCAAGTGATTATGACAATGTAGAATCAGAGTGTGCGGCTAACCAGACCAGGGTGTGGCTGGACAGATCCCTGCACTAGATTTTGAGTCTCTTTTGCATGCATGGGTAATCACATGCCTAACTTCACAAAACTAATTTTCAAAACATGTGTTAGTCGGAGCACTGCACAATTGAATTCTCAGTGAAATATAATATTAAATAGCAGATTAAATAGCAGATGCAAAGTATAAATTCGACCTTGTGGACTATGCTGAGCTCTTGAAACAGTTACCTGGTGTACATTTATCAGATGAGGTGATCTCCTGGTTTGGTAACTATTTGTCTAATAGGAATCAGAAAACACTAATTAGTAGAACATTTTCTGGACAGGCAATGTTAAGGTGTGGAGTCCCACAGAGCTCCATACTTGGCCCTTTGCTTTTTTTCATTATTTGTTAATTCTTTATCAGTCAATTTCAGACAAACTGAATTAATATTATACACTGATGACACGGTTCTTTTCTGTTCTGGTGCTAATCTATCCATTCTTCAAAAAACATTACAATCTGATTTTAATTTATTACATTATTGGTCAGACAAACATAAACGGGTGTTAAATTCTGCTAAAATCAAGACTGGTATTTTCTCATCCCAGGAGATCAACAATGTCTGCATTTATTATTTTTGATAATTTAGGTAATTCCATAGAACACGTTAGAGTGTTTAAATATTTAGGTATACTAATTGATTGTCACTTAACATTTGAGTTTCATGTTTTTTATTTAATCAGTAGACTACATAAAATATTAGGGTTTTTATATCAAATCAGAGGTAATCTTACAGTTGATATTAGATATCTACTTACACATAGTTTATTATTTTCTTTAATCGATTATAGGTCTATAGTTTACTCATATACTACTGACAGGATTCTATTAAAACTTCAGGCTACTTACCATTCTGTTACTTGTTTTGCCACTGGACAACCTAGGTCAACACATCACTGTTCTCTCTACAAACACTTCAGTTGTTTTTCATTAGTGGAGCATTTTAATTTCAGGTCACTGATGTTTTTACATGAAATTATATTGGGCACAATGCCACAAAGCATTCTTGGTTTATTTCTGTAAATCATAGAAACATCGAAACATAGACTTTGACGGCAGATAAGGACCGCTAGGCCCATCTAGTCTGCCCATTTCCCTACCTACAGGATAGGCCTCAGATCCTAGTTAACCAACAGCCTATATCTTCCTGCCCCCCACAAGAATTGCCTTATGTCTGTCCCATGCATTCTTGAATTCTCCCACAGTTTTAGAGCCCACAACTTCCTCAGGAAGGCTGTTCCATGCATCCACTACCCTCTCTGTGAAATAATACTTCCTCACATTGCCCCTGAACTGCCCTCCTTCTGTCTTTAAATTGTGTCCCCTTGTTCTTGCAAGTCTCTTTTTCTGAAAGATGATACCCTCTTGGACTTTGTTGATTCCCTTGAGGTACTTGAAAGTTTCTATCATGTCCCCCCTCTCCCTTCTTTCCTCAAGGGTATACATATTAAGCTCCTTTAGTCTCTCCTCATACAGCTTCTCTTGCAGACCCTGCACCATTTTAGTTGCCCTCCTCTGGACTGCCTCTATCCTGTCTTTGTCCTTGCGGAGATGGGGTCTCCAGAACTGGACACAGTATTCCAGATGGGGTCTCACCAACTGTCTGTACAGAGGGATAACAACTTCCTGTTTTCTGCTGCTGATGCCTCTCCCTATACATCCCAGTATACCCCAGCCCTCCCTACTGCCTTCTCACATTGCTTGCTAACCTTAAGGTCATCTGATATGATTACCCCAGGTCCCTTTCCTGTTTGTTGTTGTTACTACCTCCCCACCCATTGTGTATTCTTCCCTGGGTTCTTGTTTCCCAGGTGCATTGTTACACTTTTGCATTGAATCCTACCTGCCATATGTCTGACCATTCCTCCAACCTTGCCAAGTCCCTTTTCATCCTTTCCACGCCTCCTTGTGTATCAACCCTGTTGCAGATCTTTGTGTCATCTGCAAAAGGCATATTTTCCTTCAGTCCTCTGCAATGTCACTGATAGAAGACATTAAAAGGACTGGACCATCTGAACCCTGTGGTACCCACTAGTAACAGCCCTTTTCTTCAGAGTGGACTCCATTTACAATTACCTTCTGTGTCTGTTGTCCAGCCAATGTTTACCAGAGGCTACCGCAGGGACCCTCCCAGGCTGGTTAATTTGACTAATAATCTTTTGTGTGGGACTGTGTCAAATGCCTTGCTAAAGTCTAGGTAGGCCATGTCCACAGCCCCCCTGGTCTACTACTTTGGTCACCCAGTCAAAGAAATCTATTAGATTCGTCTGACATGACCTTCCCGCTGTGAACCCATGCTGCCTTGGATCCTGTGCTCCACTGACCTCTAGGTACTCAACTATTCTTTCCTTCAGAAGTGACTCCATCACTTTCCCTACCACAGAGGTCAGACTGACAGGTCTGTAGTTTCCTGCCTCTGTCTTGGTCCCACTTTTGTGAAGGGGAATCACATCTGCCTGGTAATCTGGTAACACATGACTGCAGAGTAAGGATTATTTTAGTATCCAATTTTTTCACACTGCCTTTGGTCAAAACTCATTGAATTTTGCTGCTACCAAGTTATATAATGGTCTTCCCAGTAGTATTATTCTACTATGATGATGAAGCCTAGTCGCATTTCTAATTGTATCATTCTTTCAACCGTCCCACTGTATGTATCTACCTGCCTGTCTGTAACTTTCGGCCAAATGTATGCCAGGCAGTAAGCCATTTCATTCCACTATTGAATGTCTATGTATTAAATACCATATTTTTAAGTATTGGGTCTCGGCCCCCAGGTCGCATCTGGAATTGAGCATCACTGCTCAGTATGCCTTCCTGGTAAAACTCGTAAATAAATAAATAAATAAATAGTCAAAAGAAGCTAGTCACCTTTAAGACAGCCCTTAGAAATAGTATGTTTTCAAACTCTATTTGTAAATGTTTTACATAATGTACATTTTTATTGATTATTAATTGTACTGTAAATGTTTGTCATGTTTTATATTAGTTTTGTAATAACTGGACATCGGTGAAAATGGACTTGGCCCACAGACCTTTCAGTATAAAATAAAAAAATGAAATGAAATGAAATTACCTTGAATTAACTCCAGGAATGCTTATATCCATGTTACCGTCAATAGGCAGATATAGTTAATCCATTGAAAACAGTAGCCTCAGTTCTGTTCAATAATATATAATATATATCCACGATAAGTAATGACAGTGAAGACTGCCAGCATCATTCTGTGCCACAGGATTCAGGCTACATAGTAAGTATCACATAAACATAATATCATGTAAACAGTTAATATTTAAATGAAACACTCGTCGAAGTTACTGTGGATGTCAATGCGCAATGCTTTTGCTATAGGACTTCAAGTAAGCATTAATCCACGATGAAGGTGGCACCTAATGGGGAGTTAATGCATGGTTGGGACCACTGTGGCCCGAGGCTGCAGGCCGAGTGCCTACGACGGACCAACCATGCATTAACTCCCCATTAGATGCTACCTTCGGAGTGGATTAATGCACTTGTAACATGGTCTAGAGATGGATGTAAATGTCCTATATATGTTTCTGGTGATACAATACAATACGCAATCACACTAATAAAGTTTCTCACTTAGTTTTAATGTTACTTTGAAAATTCTGAACGAACCTCCCTTTCATACATATGTGTGTTTTTTTGTCTTTTTTATAGTAGTACAATTATATATTTCTTAACGATTGGGATACATTTTATAGATTTCTTAGCGACTGCTCATTTGATATTCTTGCTAGGCTGACCTCGATGTTGCTCATTTTCTAGTTCGCGGTCTATCTGTCTCTCTCATTTGCATACAGAAATCATGGTTTACTTCGCTCTCGTTCTATTGTTTGGGTACTCACACTTTCTTACTACAGCTCAGTTCATTTCTGTAGTCAGATTTCTCCACTCTGTCTGCTATGTTCTGTGTCTGTGTTTGCTCCTGGATAATTACAATTAACAGTCCCATAGACTGTGAAACTGTTAAACTGAAATGCGTTTCCGGATGTTCGCTGTGCTGTTCGCTGTTCCGGTCCATTCGATCCTCTCTCCCTTAGTACTTCTGGCCCAGGTTGCTGCATTCTCTCTGTCTCACGTGCTCTGTGGTTGTTACTTTGCAATATTTCAATTTCTGGCTCTTTCCTGGCTCTTTCTCCCTCTGACATTAGTATCTGGTCATCCTCAACCTAAACATTGTTCGCATTTTCTCCATATCTAACTTTTCCACTTCCTTCGTTCTACCTTTTACCTAGTCCCTCTCTGATATTTCTCTCACTGCTCATCTACTGTACATACTTACTATTTACAAACTTGATGACTTCTGTTTTTTCTCTTCTCATATTTCACACACTACTCGTTTTCCTTCCATGGCTCCTTTATGTATTTCACGAGCAACACAGCATTATCATCTCATAATCTATGTTCCCCCTAAGGTGTGTGCATATGCGCCCACACAGCAGTCAGAAATAACCCACACACAGCTTTAGTAGTAGCGCACATAGCAGCTGACAGGGATCCTCATGTTCATGAAGTAGTGACTACAGTCATCACTCAGATTTAAGACTCAGACAGCAGGACATGAAAGTGAATGGGAATGAAACAT
Source organism: Neoceratodus forsteri (assembly GCA_016271365.2). Taxonomy (NCBI): domain Eukaryota; kingdom Metazoa; phylum Chordata; order Ceratodontiformes; family Ceratodontidae; genus Neoceratodus; species Neoceratodus forsteri. The sequence continues at coordinate 1,203,457,927 of CM057449.1, forward strand.
TGTATGCCCACCTCTGAGGCCACAACCCATTAACTTTAACAAGCCAGCAGTTAACAAGCCAGACATCTCGCTCTTATTCTGCTTATTGAACAATGGTACCACTCTGCAAAATTCCAACCAATCGGCTTTGCAGTTACAGCAATGTTTTTGGCTTGACACCTCTTTTCAGTAAGACAGTACTTGATAATGAACAGTACTCCCCTGCTGTTCACAGAAATGGCATGTTTTATTTGGTTGGTAGATTCCCCCCAACAAAGCAATGCGAGAGATTCTCTGACATAGGGTGTATATTATATTATTTCAGTTTTAAAGTTGCACAACTTCAGTGTAATCTGCCTCCTCTCCCAGCAGCGTCTCACATACAGAATGTGTTTATAATGGATTTAAAGCCTCACCATTGAAAGCGTGTTCATTTTTTTTCAGTACAAGACTGTAAATATGTTTAGAGAGATGAGATTGTGCTTCCACTTAAAACAGGGTCTCACATTATAGACACATTTGAGATTCAATGAATCAGTGCTTGTAAAAGGTTGTCCATGTTGGCTACATGGGGATAGTAATTCTAAAATGGACAACAAGAAATAGCAGTGCAACAAATGTCCTTTTCATTTAATTTCATAAATTCAGACTGCTCTTAGTATGGATCCAGAATGGAAGAAATTATAGTCTCCTAAATGCATCTCCTCTCTAATCACACTTACTCACTCACTATATTGCAAAATACATTTTAAAACCCCACTGAGCTTGACAATACCCAGCATAGTTATTGTAAACCATACCTAGGGTAAATGACATCACATACAATTTTTCATGCATCCATCAAAGATCCCATTGCTAAGTACTGCTTTAAGAAGCTGTCCAACCCTGAATACCACATTGCCATAACAGTATTAAATGATGTACTTTTGGGGTTGGCAGAGTTGCCTAAGATGTTTCAGAAAGTGGTCTAACAAGTTGAAGCTGTACAAATTGATAGGTCAAAAATAAAAAAGATCAGAAGCCAGTACCTGGGTGAAACTGTCTACTGGAGCCCACCAGTAAAACTGCTTTTGGCTAACTGCACAGCTGAAGTAAGCACAACAGCAATGTTGCAATTCATTGGCCTGTTATGTGACCATCTGGACAGCTGATTTCCTGCAGGTGAACTTTCTGACTGATCTGCCTTTGATTTTGCAGCAATGCCACATTGCAGCTTTGGGTTTGGCTTATCAAATATTGAGAGACTGTACAGCAAATATCAGGACTATTTATTTTCATTAGTGGACCAGGCAGAAATTGTTAGCCAGTACAATGACTTCAGATTTATAGTTGCTGAAAAAATAAAGGGAGGATCATTAAAATCCTTTACTGACATGATCCACTTTGCTTTGACTAATGTGCAGTACAGCATGGTGGCTAAACTTACTGATGTATGTGCTACATTCCAAGCTAAACATGAAGCTATCATGTGTAGAGGTTCCTACACAGTCTTATCATTCCCCATAAGAGATTCTCCATAGGGAGGTACAGAGTGAGAAGGATACGATAGCACAGAGAAAAATCTTAGGAGTGATAGAGGATCTTGCACTGAAGCAGACAGAAGTATGGCTGAGTAGGACCATAACTGTCTTTGGGTGGAAGGCTTCGCTCAAGGATTCTCATAGGAAAGTTAGGGAAGATTTGTTGCTGCTCTTCGAAAGAGCATTAGGATTTTATATCTCCAGAAACATGATGGACTCCATAAAGTTATATGGAGACCCTGAGCTCACAACACAGATTGATATTGCATTTAAAAATCCTCATACAGCTAGCAACTTGATTTCTCTGGCCAGCAAGCTGGATTGTTTGGAAATACATTTAGTTAACACGTTAGACTTGGGTGAAGTCTTTTCATGGTTTAAACAGACTAAGGATAGTCCAGAATCAATCTTAGAAACAGGTAACCCTCGATTGACTTTGGAAACCTAATTGACCCTAATACCTACTCACCACTGACAGTTATTGATTCAGCCTGACAAATGCAGCCTGTAGATAATATCAAACAAATGAACACTGAATGCCAGCTAGATTTGGATAAGGGAGCTGGGGATCGAGATGTGGTTGCCCTTTCTATACTTTCATGGAATATTGAGGGCATCCATCTTAAAATAATTGACCCTGAAGTAGTGAGATTTCTGGATAATTTTGATATTATTGGACTGCAAGAAAGATGGTGTACAGAACATGTAACTCCCAAATTGGCTGGATATTCTGTCTTTACTGTGCCAGCAACTAAAGATAAAAAGTTTGAAAGGTTTAAAGGGGGTATTTCCTTTTTTATCAAAACTTTGCTAAATTTTCAGATCACTAACATTTCTACTAAGTCAGAGGGTATTTTGGCTCTAATGAGTAGCAAGGGACAAGAAAAGATCATTCTCTGCAATATATACTTGCCTCCTCTCAATAGAGCTACTGATCCCGCTGACCTTTTCATACAGGATCTGAAAATGGCACTTAAATTGTCAGATAAGAGTATACCTTGTCCTATAATTATTTTGGGAGATTTTAATGCCAGAATTCCTTCTCATTTCTTGGAGGATGTATATTCAGATATGATCCGTACAATATATATAATTAATCCAAATATCTCATATACTAGGACTGCTGAGGATCTAAAATCTAACCTCAGAGGTAAGGAATTGCTAGCGGGCTTAGCCAGTGAAATGTTTGTATTTAAAATGGTAGAACTCAGGTTGATCTAGATGGATCCTTACCGTGTAGAGGACCTACTGGATCTTCAACCCCTGATTAGGTTTGGACCAATTTGAAAGCAGTAAAGTGGATCCAAAAGTTAGAGGTCATGGATAGATTGGAATCAGCACACTGTGCTATTGTAATTAACATCAAATGCCCTTTTGGAACTTTAGGGAGTGAGGCACAACAGGAAGAGAGTCTGGAAGTCATAAACAAGAGAAGGATTGGATGGAAGCCGATTCATCAAGCTAGTTTCAAAGAAATTGTTAGTACAGGAGTCTTAGGTAATATTCATGAGTTGGTCCCGGACAAAAGTAAGACCTTTAATATTTTGGAGAATTGGGAAACTATTCATTCTTTACTTGGACCTAGATGTAAAACAACGTACCATCCTAGGTCCCTTTATAAAAAGTCTTAGTTTAATTAGGTATGCCTACAGGCAAAGAAAGAGTTTGGAGGAAAACTAAGACAGCATAAGAAGAAAATAAATAAGTCTGCAGCAGATTTTAAATTGCTAAAGACTGAAAGAGAAAAATATAGGAAAATTCTTGAACAGGAGAGACATAAACATACTCCGGGACTTTGGGAAAAACTGAGGCAGGCTGTTTTGGATAGGGATGGAAGGCAATTTTGGAATATTGTTACCAAGGGATATAATAGATATGCCAGTAAGATTGAAGCCTATATTACACCTGAAGTCTGGGCATCTCACTTCTCCAATCTCTATTATTCTCATGAAGAGCAGGAGACATCTGATGCTTTCAAAATACAGGAGGATTAAATTTTTCCAAGACCTATATTGATCACAGAGGACAAAATCCAGATGGCACTGATTGGCCTTAAGGCAAATAAAGCACCAGGGCCAGATGGGGTCCTAACTGATCTCTATAAGGTTTTTATCAACTGATGGATTCCTTTTCTTCTTTTACTGTTTAATGGCCTGGTTCAGGGGTACTCCTACCCTGCCAGTTGGGCAGGTAGTGTTATCTTCCCAATTTTTAAAAAAGAGGATCCGAATGACCCAAGGACCCAAGGTCTATAAGTTTGATAGATGCTTCACAGAAGATTTTGTCTAGGATAATTTTGGGCAGATTGCTGTCATGAATCAGGGAGAACTCAGTATCGAATGAGGCACAGAACAGTTTCTGGAAGGACTGTTCTACAGTACAACACTATTATGTGCTTCAGCACCTGATCTGGAAGTATATTAAAGTGAGAAAAAAAGATTATATTGCTGTTTTGTGGACTTCTCCTCAGCCTTCGACAGCATTAGTAGAAAAATCCTTTGGGCTACATTAAGGGATCTGAAGTTGGAGGTTCACTTCTTGATGTTATTAATAGACTCTATGAAAATATGTAGGCAAGGGTCCAGTATAATCAATATGGTCATCTAACTGATAGATTTGAGACAAATGTGGGGGACAGACAGGGGTGTATTTTGGCCCCCACTCTATTTAACATCTACATTAATACAGTCTTGGATCAGCTAGGTAACCCAGATTTCCATTCTGCAAAAATTGATGATCAAAGGGTTGAATATTTAGCATATGCAGATGATTTAGTCTTGCTCTCTACTTCAGTCCTAGGTCTTAAAAGAAAACTGTCTCACTTTGAATCTCTCTGTTCTCAAAGGAAACTAAAAGTTAATCTTGGCAAGACCAACATTGTAGTTTTTGGCTCTCAAACCAAAAATACAGTAGGCTTTAGGCTAAACGGTAACCATATAGACACTGTTAAGTGTTATGACTATTTAGGTGCCCATTTTGCCTATAGCCTATCTTGAACCAAACATTTGGAGGCTATTCAATTTAAAATGAGATCTTCTGTAAATGCTCTAAAAATATTTAACAGCAAGATGGGTAAGTCATCGGTGATTGGGGTATTAAGAGTTGTCAATGCCAAAATAAGAACAATCATGTTATATGCCTCTGAAATCTGGGGTTATACTAAGGTTAGAGAATTAGAAATAATTCTGAATAAACTCTATAGATACAGCTTAATATTTTTAAATGGAACTCCAAGCTGTATTCTTGCCTTGGAGGTAGGACAACATTCCTTGACTTCTCTCATCTGTGAATGACAGATTCTCTTTCAGTTGAAACTTTTTCTTTTGCCCCTACAAAGATATCCCAGAATGTATGTAGTGGAAGCCATCAAATCGGCCAGCATGGGATATGTACATCCCTTTATTCAACTTATTAAGGAAACAATAATGCCGACCGGATTGGACCACCTCTTGTATAAAATTTACACAAGAGCATTTGAGGAGATTAGGCAGGATGTCAAATTGAGGCTTATTGACTTAAGATAGAAATTCTTTCTGTGTTCAACTCTCCAAGCTTAAGCTATATGGATTTTATAAAAAAGTAAAGATGTCATGTGGATATGAGCCATATCTCTCTTTTTTTAACCTGTCCAAAACAAAGAAGAATCTATACAAGATTTGCAACTGAAAACTATAATGCTCAGTGCATTCATTTCTGACAAAAGAGAGGGGATACTTTTTCCATATTGTAAATGTGGAGTGGGGACTGTAGATGATCTCAAACATGTGGTACTCTTGTGTCCTAGGTGCAAATCAACTAGGAAAAAACTGCTGGGGGATCTTGACCTCCCCTTGGAGGATCTTTTGGAATATTTGTTTACTATGAAAGTGAAGAACATGGAAGAGATCTTTGCAAAATTCTTCATCTCAACTCATTTGTAAAGTTTATTAAAGTAGTTCTGTGGAGGTTTTTTATGTGAAAAGATACTCTGTTAAATTGAATTGCACTGTAAAGATATCTAAGTTCCTTATTGATTTATTTATTGTCTATTTATATTTACTATGTATTTTGTCCTGATTTTAGTATACTGTAACTGCTTTATGCGGAACAATAAATTGTACTACTACTACTACTACATTCCAAGCTTCTAGTGCTGACTTTGAAAGAGGCTTCAGCCTCATGAACTGCATTAAGAGCAAACAAAGAAACTGCTTGGAAGAAAGCCATTTAGATATGCTGATGCGATCAAAATTGTTTTTAACATCTGGTGGAAAAATGGATCTTAATAAAATATAAGTCCACTGGAAGAATGGGAAAAACAAGGGAGAAAAACAGTAAATATTGATTTCTTAGCAGTGCATCATCAGCCGCAACCCTTTTAGATGCATGCAAGACTCTTTAAAATGTACACAGTTTACACATGTTTCCAGTTCATACTGTTATGGTGCACAATGCACATCCAAGCTTCGGACTGTGTCAGAATATGTAGTTATACTTTGCATTGAGTATTTGAGTGTTTGGTTATATTTTCTACTGTTTACTGGCAATAAAATATATCACTTGTTTGGGCCACCCAATTTGCGCACATGAATCAATTTTTTTGCACAAAGTGCCACACACACATCTCGGTCACCCACCCACAGAGACTAAAAATTAGAGGGAACATTGCTCATAATGCCGTGTTGCTCGTGTACCACCTGACGCTATTGCTCCTATCGGCTTTCTTTCCTCAACTGCTAATGTTTTTGCCATGTTACAATGTGCAATAGCTGCTGCTGCATTTTAAATTATATATACTGCCATGATACTGTAATGACAGTGCATGATTTTGGCATTAATCTTTGCCACGTAGTCTGGTCTTCACAAAAAAAACTCCAAAATACGGTGTTACTGCTCCTGAGCATAACAAAATTGAACATAAAGCAAGCACCACACTAAAATCCTGAAGATTTCAATGAGCAGTTTCTGAGATTTGACATCCACAAGATGGCAGTGTGTTTTACATACTGGCGATCGGCAGCGCTGATAGGCGCTGCCATTCTAGTCTTTTTCTTCTAGTTCTATGGAAGCTCCAGTCTTTGCTGTGCCACTGAGGAGAAACAACAGAGAAGATTCTTTCTGGATATTTTTTTTGTTATTTTCTGACTTTATTGTGAAGATTGCACATCTCTAGAACAAGTTGGGCTCCTTGGTTACAGGGGCACTCCAAAACTAGAAATCGTGCATGTTAAGCTGCAGCTTTCAAATTGCCTAACCAGCTCATATAACTCTCCATTTCTAGTGCCTTATGTGCATTGATTGGGGTCACATGCCAACGCATCAATTATGGGTATACAGGTCTCCAATTAATTTTTCCTGGTGCCTTAAGGCAATGATTTTTTTTTCCTTTTTGTTTGGGGTACTCAGTGAGGCTGGGACCCGCTAACTTTCCATTTTTCTGTTTCTCTAGTTTCAATTAGTTGTCGGTCCTTCCCTCACTCCCCTTTTTCCCCTGTGATTTAAAGTGGGAATTTAGTGTAAGCAGTGCACAGTTTGTTTTTATTTTTGTGGAGACTGATCAAGACTGCCTACTTTAACTGTAACTATTTATAGCGGGGCTCTGTGGAAGTTATATTTTTTCCCTTTTTCCATATTCACTATTTGTAGCCGCATCTATCAGTTCCCTAGAGCACTGTTGAACAGCACTTTCTAGTGTGTCTTTTGGCTCTTCAGAGCCACGTGGAGAGCTGGTTGTTACTGGCAGTTTGCCAGCAGAGATTAACGCCTTTCTTTGCTGTTGGAGTGCTTCCAGCTCTCTCTTCCACTGAATTTGTGCTTCTTGTGTCTGAGCACACACACATCATCGTGGTAACATCACCAAAATGTTGTGATGTGATATCGCCCAGGTTATGCACTTAAGCTTAAGTGCTTGAACTTCCTATTTTTATACTGCAGAAGGGCTTGTGGGGAAAAGAAATCTTCACATTGTTTAGAAATAGAGCTTGCCTGGACTACTGAATACCTCTTTTAGACTCAGGCAGTCTGCATTCCTTGACTTGAAAATGGAAAGCAACTGGCATCAATGTAACAGGAGGTTTTAAACAGATCTGGTCCACAGAGCAAGATTTTGGACTCTGGCATTCCGCATTTCCTAGTCTGGGAAGCAGAACGCTAGTTACACTAATTTCAACAGGACATTTTTTCCTTACAGGCAGTTTACAAAGTCTCCTATCTTAGTTTAGTTCCCTCAGTGTGCACACACTATCTAATTATAAACATTCAGGAGCCTTGCAAATATTTTGATGTTTATTTTATGGTACTACATTCATAAAACAAAAGGCACCATGGCTTTTCAGAGACCTGTGGAATTTAATCAGTGTAAGATCTGCTGAAGGGTGATAAGTCCCTCCCCTTTAGGATCTTATTGCCTTAACTGTGTAATGCAATCTATGTGGATAATTCGGTCTCCCCCATTCAAACATCTGAGCTGGGTGGGGGTGCACCTGGGATTCCAGCTGGCAGTGGCAAGGCTAAGTTGCACAAAATCCTTTATATTGCTTTTCAATGAGATACTGACTACTGATTTTCTGCAGGACATCCCCACCCAATATACCTGAACCCAAGTGGGTCCCTCGGGTGGGGGCCCATACAGACATGTCCAGGTGTGCCAGAACAGGACAAGTCTGCTCAACCAGACATGTAGGCAGACACTGACCTTGACTATATATAGAGGGTCAAGATGATGATACAGGGGGCCATAAGGAACACCCTGACTCGAATGTGCTTTTGATGAGGAGGAGGCCCCTCTGAAGAGGAAGAGGAGGAGGAGGAAGGGGCGTGGACAGAGCCTAAGAGAAAGATTCCAATCCCTCCCCTCCCCTTTTGTTACTAAAAATCTGCCCTACCATATAACAGAGGTTTGTAAGACATTGCAGTTGAAGGAGGTGTAAGTCATGAAATTACTGGATGGGAATCCAATCATGTCCGTGTTCTCCTATGCACCTAAATGTTTTTCCAAGCTTTGTGCACTGCAACCAGACTACTGAATGGGATAGGGCAGGCATGGCCTGGCAAATACATCTACCCAGGCTCGAGTGAGATGTTAGCCTTTTATGGAAGAGATCCCCTCCTCTGGCAGATAAAGCTGTGCATAATCTATCAAGCACACAACTATATACTGATCAAAGGCTCTCTGCTCTTATCCAGTACACATGATAAGCAATTGTATGTGCCATACAGAAGAGCTTTTGTCTCAAATGGAGTAAATCTTTGCACCTTTTCTATGTCCTTTATTGTTCCCACAGCCCTAAACTCTTGGTGTGTGGCACTGGGTAGTTTTGTTTTCCTGGACTGGCAGGGGGCAAGCATTTTATAGCTGGAATCCATGGCTCCCTCCTCATTTAGGGGTTGCCACAGTGGACAGTTTATGAATGTCAGCACACTCTGCTTATCGCATTGTGTTGGCCATGTGGGGTGTATACTGTAGCTCAAGCACTGGGTCACAGGATAGGTCCTGAGGGCCAAAACTGTTTTGTCTTATCCTTTGAGGGAGGACTGTTAGTCGGATCTGGCTTGGTTGACATTTTAAGAGATAGCCAAGATAAGAAGGGACTCCTTCCGGTGTCAAAGCAGCAATAGAAAGCACAATACCAAAAACTCGTAGAGGCAGCCGCTGGTGGCAGTCTTGAGGTGGCTTTTGTCTCTTCGGAATTTCAGAAATCAAAGAAATAGGGGAGCCTATGCTGAATTTAAGGGCAGTAGTAACAAAGGATTCTTTGCCCATTTTCCTGCAACCCTCATGCCAAAAGACCAGTGAAGAGACAGGCAGCATCTCAAACCTCAGATCATCTCAGACAAATTGGGGCAGGTTGGGGATCCTACTTTACATATGGATCCCGGAAATCAGGGCACTTCAGCCAATTCTGGATCTGAAGCAGCTAAACAAACCTGTCCACCACATGACTTTCAAGATAGAGTCCCTGTGCTCAATCATAAGGGCTGTTCAGACAGGGGATTATCTAGCAGGGATGCACATCTCAACACCCCCATTTGCCAGTTTCATCAGCAGTTTCTGCAACTCTGGGGCAGCACTTCTAGTAGTGGGCACTCCCGTGTTTTGGGCTGACAACACTGCCAAGGTCCTCATAGTACTTGTGGTACAATTGAGACAGGAGGGACATCATGTGTATCCTTACCTGGAGCAATTACTCATCCAAGTGTCATTTGTCCAGCTGGCAAGGAAATCCATGTCCAGGGCCCAGGCAGTGCAGCGGACACACGGTGGGGTGGCCATTTGGGAGGAAATCTCCCTCAACCCATATTAGATTCTAGAACACTTGGGCATGGTGTTCAGATTGGATTAGGGGAAAGTTTTCCGTTCTTTATCCAGAAAGGGGACCCTGAGACGAGAGGTTCGGTGGCTGAGAAGCCAGTCATTGGCCACTGTTCACAGGCTGCTCCAGTTGTTGGGACTGATGAATGTAATGCTGCAGCTAGTGCTGTGGGCCTGCTTCTACATAAGGCCCCTACAGAATGGGCTATTAGCAATCTGGAATCTGGCCTTAGAGGGATATCAGACCCTGATCCCATTTACATGGTCAGTTTAGCAATCTGCGACTTGGTGAGACAGTTCCAAGACCTAAGCAAAGGCTCCACATTAGAGGGGTATACCATTGAAACAACGACTTTTTTACAGTGAAGACCATTACAGAGACTATTTTGATGTTCTCTCTGTAATGGTCCCAGTGTACATCGGCACTGGTTTCATCGGTGTTTTGCCCCCTCCTGAATCAACTTTGACTCGGAGTTGATTATTAAAAAATCAGGGAGTGCAGGGGGCAGTAACTTTGTGACACGCTAAATTTCGACAGTCAAAATTTTGCCCGTTGCTGTAGTGGATTTGAACAACTCGTTGTCGAAGCGCCTTGGTGGAACCCATGGAACCCATTAGAGGGCCCATCAGAACTGATTGTGCTGATTGTTGCCAGTCTTATGGACTGGGATGTGGTTCTGGACCGAATTCTGGTCCAGGGCATTTGGACTGAGTGGGGGCAAAAGATAGAGACAAATGTGCTAGAGAAAATGGCAGTTCAACTTGCCTTTCTTCATTTTCACAATCTGGTTTGTTCAAATGCCATGAAAGTAAGATCAGACACCACCACCACCGTGGCATATATAAACAAGCAAGGGGGCACATAAATCAAGAAGATGCCAGCGAAGCAACCAAAGTGCTGTTCTGAGCAGAGGAGAACCTTCTATCTCTCTCTTGACAGTTTGTTTGGCATGAGAACTGAGCTTTCAGGCTAACTGACTGAGTTGAGACTGTTCATCCAGGGGAATGGATGTTAAATTTGGAGGTGGAAACTTTCCATACAGAAGGTTAGCTTGGTCCCAGATCGACCTATTCACCTCAAGTTGGAAGGTTCAGGTACCGAGGCTCATCGGTTGGTACCCATACCCAAAGGCAGAAGCGGTGGTTGATCTTCTGAGATATGGGATTCTTCAGAGCATATCTGTTTCCCTTCCCCCTCTGCTGCTTCTTCCAAGGTCATTCACAAACTAAGTCTCTCCAGGGAAGTTCTCTCTTGATGGCATCAGAGCGGCTAAGAAGGCTGTGTTCCCAGATCTAGTAAATCTAACTCAGTACGCACCATTTTGGTTCCCAAGCTGGAGAGACATTTTCTCCCATTCTGCATCCATTTCTGAAGGTGATACAGCTGGCAGCCTGACTTCTGAGAGGAAGAGATAGTTAATTCAGGGATTTCCCAGAAAAGTGGTGGTTATTCTGATATCTGACAGGAATTTTCTCTACATCTGCAGATTATGACAGAGGGTGGAACACTTTCTTGGCTTGGGCCAGAGAGAGAGAGAGAGAGAGAGAGAGAGAGGTCTCTGACCTCCTAAGATAAGGTTCTGCAAATTTTGAACATTTTTGCAGCTGGGAGTAGACAGAGGACTTGCTCTGAATACTGTGAGAGATCAAGTCTTGGCACTGGGAGCAGCTCCGGGAATCTCCATGGGTTCGCCCCTTGGGTCAAGCCAGGAGGCCCTCCAACTTATAATAGCGGTTAGCAGAAATAGACCACTATTTCAATATCTGGTAGCCCCTGGGACCTGAATCTGTTGTTGAATGTTCTTTGCAAAGCACCTTTCAAGTGCTTTTGTCATCGCCACTGGACATTCTATCATACAGGTCTTGTCTTATCATCTGTAAGGAAAAGGTAGTCCTGAGGACGGTTTCATACTTTGTAGTGAAAATACCTATGACATTTCATGTAAATTAATTATTCTGTCTGCTGTCCTGCTGACCGAAGCGGGATCATGCTAGGGAGCATAGGCTGTGCAAGTTAGATTTGCGGAGGGCAGTCAGGACATACTTCGACAAACTAGAGAGTTAAGAAAATCAGGAAGCTTGTTCTTTTCTCTTCAAGCAGTGACGAAGGTTAAAAAAAAAGGCCTCAAAGGCCATCTTAGACAGGTGGGTGAGAACTTGTATCACCAAGGCCTATGTGGCAGAAAAGAAAGAGGCTCCAGATCTCATCTGGGCTCACTCGCTCAGGGCTCTGGCTACTTCCTGGATGAAGGGGGGGGGGCATCTGTGTTAGAATTGTGCAAGGCAGCAACATGGTCCAACAGCCACACATTCACTAAGCACTGCAGACTGAAGATTCACGTTCCACCGATGCAGTCTTTGGTAACAGAGTCTTTGTAGGCAGTGGTTAGTGGATAATTATTTTTTGCCCGCATAGGCTATATATGGGACAATATTATCCCCCACCCAATTGGGAAATGGGTACTACTTCTTAGAACCCATATGTATTAAATACCAATTGACAATGTGGAGTGCTAAAGAAAGAAGAAATTTCTTCATACTTACCGTAATTTCCGTTTCTGTTAGCTCCAACATTTTCAATGGGGCCTCTCCCGGGAGCCTTGGCTCCATCTACAGAATATTGTCCGATATATATCTAAGGATAATGTTTTCAGAAATTATGATTTCTATATATTATGGTCATGCTATTCAAATTATCTGCTAACATAAAAAACAGGTAACAGTTTATTGGATTTCAAGCTCATAGGTTCGGTTGATATTTCTGGACAGGAGGGTTGCCTCCCTGTTACAGGTCAGTGCTTATACTGTTTATTCCACAACCATGCTTACTTTTATTACTGTGTTGACTGTTATACTTTTTCAATGTTAACAACTTTAAAAGAGACACACTTCAGGAGGATATGCCCTCTGTATGGTGACACCATTACAGTGAACACATTGATGCCGACAACGTCGACAGTTCATTGTAATTGTCCGCCCGAGAGCCCAGTACTCTGTCCCCCAGTCCTGCACCCCTTCCCTGAATGAACTCCAACTTGGAGTTGATAATTCTTATATTTGGGTGTAGGGGGAAGAGCCCCCTGCATGGGGGTTGGGGGGCAAAGCCCCCCCGATAGAAAAGCAACCGGGGCCTCCTGCTGGATTTACGTCAATCACAACTTGCAGTCAACATAAATCCATTGCTGTGATGTTGGTTGACAACATAGTTGTCGAACCGGCATCGTAGATCCCTTCAACAGCACTATCAAGAAACCACAAAGAAAAAGGCCTCAAAGAAAGAAAGGTTTATGCAGGCCGTAGTACAAATCTCCAGAGTGAGGTAGGATATAAACTTAGACCCAGATATTCAAACTGCGTCACAAAGGTGCGCAATAGCAGGAGCAGGCACAAGTGCACTACGCCCATGCACAACACGCGTGATGTTCAAACACTGCACAGGTCAAGATGCACCATGCACAAGGACCGAACGTTTCATGCCAACCGCGCCCATAGCTAACCAGGAAACGTGCAGTGGCGCAGGTCAGATGAGCAATAGCACAACCAGGGACACCTAGTGGAGGAGGGCAGCAGCGCAACAGCACAACCAGGGATGCGCAGGGACAGGATGCAGGGGCCCACCACCCGTGGTAGGGATTGGCAGAATAACACACAGCAGAACAGACATCGTCCCCCACATCCCATGCACTGCACAACCGGAGGAGAGCAGGAAGAACCACTGGCACAGGGACACCAGCAACAAACACACCGCCGGGTCATGGTGCCCCAGCACACCCCCTTGCAAGCTGTGACCATCACACATGGATGCCCATCCACCCTGTGCCACACCATCCCACCAATGCAGAGCACACCCTGCATCACGATCTGCATACACCCTACCCAGGAGTAGCGCCCAACAGTGCAGGACACCCCAAGCATGCCACCACCCCCACTGTGACAATACAATCCTATGCACCACAGAACCATGCAAGGCAGCCCCATCATGAGCACCCGTCAGCGGGCGGCAGTGGACAGTGATGCGATGACTGCATACACAGTGCCACCATGCATGTCCCCCCCCAGGTACAGCTGTGAGACTAACCATGCGTCGGCACACGAGGTACCCCACACGTGATACAGCATGCCCCGGATCCCACCACCAGTGGTACAGCACCCTGCACACCCTCCCAAGGACACACCCCATCTCAGCACTAGCCACAACAGCCAGTGCAGACACCCACAGTGTTGCATGGAAGCATGCGCCACACAGGATGCAACACAGTGCACAGACAAACAACCACCCATACCCAAGGGCACACCAACACAGGGACACAGTAGAGGGTCAACCAAGCCCCCAGTGTGTGGCCACGGCAGCTGTGTACACATGGCCAGAACCCCCCATGGCACAGGTGTGCCAGCAACCCTGTGCAGGCACCATGACACCGTACACCACTAGCATGCGGCTGGAGCACAAGTGACAGACAGTGGAGCACATCCCTTGCAACAGACACAAGTGACAGCATCGAGGTGGTACAACAACAGTGGAGGCAACAGTGCCACCCAAGGCAGACGTGAACCACACCAGTGACAGGATGCAACCCAGCATCGTGCTGGGTACAGTGGCAGCCCAGCATGGACAGCCACCACTGACTTGCCAGCGGACTGTGTAGGTCACAGACATGCAAGGGTGGCAGCTGCACAGGCCATGGATAGTCTGACAGGTGCACCATGGACACAGTGCATGCACTGTGTACCACTGCACACAGTCATCCAGTGCACAGGGAACAACACACAGACCACAGACAGTGACTGAGAGCTATGTCCACACCAAACCCACCTCCCCTACGGACACACACACATACACACACACCTATGAGAGCACCACCCCCCGACGCCATGCACACCACTGCAGCTGAGCACCATTAGCACGCTGCAAATCAGAGACCACCACAGTAGGTATAACTAAACAAATGCATTGTAACAGTATAAACAAAACTATGTACATATATTTACAAAACAAAAGGGGTGAGGGCCATAAACCGGGTGGTGGTGGGTAAGGTGCAGGTGTGAACATACGGGAGAGGGAAGGAGGGGTGTGAGGGTGGGTCTGGGGGAGGTGTAGTCCAGGGTAGGATGTATTTCAGCGGGAGCCCCACTCCCCACTCCTATGGTGCCTCCTGCCATGCCTCAGTCTCACACCATGCTGCTCCACCCTCTGTAGAATTGAAAGGGAGGATCTGGCCACCTGAAGCAGCTCCTGCAGCGCCCTCTCAATGTGCACCATCCGTCGTACACCTAGGACAAGGGAGCAGAGTCAATAGGTGTGAATGCACAGCCCCCTGCATCCCACCCATTGTGCATGGCATACAGCCATGGGACACGCCCCTGTGATGGTGTGCAACCACCCACAGTGATCATGTCCACAAGACCTGCCCACCCAGGTGCACACAGCCACGTGGACCGCTGCGCACACCCACCACCCAAGTCCCGCACAGCACCACTGTGGATGTACAGTGACATGGCTTTACGGTGCTAAGGCAGTGGCACTGCCATGTACCCTGTACACGCATGGACCACCAGTGATGCACACC
This sequence comes from Neoceratodus forsteri, assembly GCA_016271365.2. Taxonomy (NCBI): domain Eukaryota; kingdom Metazoa; phylum Chordata; order Ceratodontiformes; family Ceratodontidae; genus Neoceratodus; species Neoceratodus forsteri. The sequence continues at coordinate 1,203,473,283 of CM057449.1, forward strand.
CAGACTTGCAGTGCCACTGGACAGTGCTGACTGTACCAGGTGGCATGCACAGCAGTGGTGTCAATGGGTGGTGGCCATGCCCCACCTCCTGCCCTGCTACACAGCATGCACAGAAAACCTGGATGTAAGGCACTCACCATCATCGGGCTGGTCCTTGCGCTGAGCCTGTGTGGGAGCTGCAGCATGGGGACATGGCTCACGTCTCTGCCTCTCCTCCCTGGCATGTCGATGCTCTACAGGGCCTAGGGTGCAAACATGGAGAGAGGAACATCAGTACAATCCAGTAGCAAAGGCCCCCCACCCCCAGGTGTGTGCGATCCCACACAGCCAAACCATTCAGCCCCCCACCCCTATACCACCACCACCACCACCACTGCCCACACTGGACGGACCACCCCCCCATGTGGTGGACACATGCCCACCGTGATACCCGTATGGATGCAACCAGTGTATGGATAGGGCACCTACCTGGCCGTGGAACAGTGCCTCTCCTGGTGCGTGCCCTCAGGTGGGCAAGCCTGTCTGGGTCCCTCCGCTGTAGGTCCCCGCACTGGTGTCGGCACTGTTCAGCTGTTCTCTGTATCCCTGTCGCCTCCTCCAGTGCCACCACCACCTCCTCCCGCATGGCACTCCTGGCCTTGTCTGGGGTGCCTCACCAAACAACTAGGTTTGCCAGTTCTACCTGGCTCCAGATCGCTGCTCATCGCCGTGCCATCTTTGGACAGTCTCTGATTCAAAATGGTGCTCCCTAGTGCACGTCTGCCACATGCGGATGCTGTGTGGTACTGCGCTGCCATTCCCCATTGCACTGTCACCGAACAGTGTGATGGGGTGCACCATGCAGATGCATGGCTCCTAGGGGGCAAAGGTCGGGCACAGGGTCAAGGGTCTCTCATGCACAGACCGCCACAGTACGATTAGTACTCACCGTGTGTAGTGTGGTAGGGTGCCTCTGTGTGACTTCCTGTAGTGGCCTACCATGCTGTGGCACCATGGCGCCTATGGCACACCAGAGCAAGGGCGCTATACATGTGAACAGCACACTAGCACCACTGGCACAGTGGTGGACATACCCTGCACTGCCTGCTATGCTCAGCACATCAGCAGCATGGCAGGCGTCGGCGTCAGCACCCCGGGCATGCGCCATGCTGTGTCTACTGCACACGCCATAAAGCTGTGCCCCTGCCTGAGCATGTTCAACACGATTGCACAAAGTGCAATAGCATGATATTCAGCTGGCATATGCAAAACAGCTCATCAGCAATTCCATGGTGCAGCTACTGCATTAGCATCCACTTAAAATTGAGCCTCGCCTCATTTGCATGCGTTGCGCTATATAAATGCGACATGGGGCTGCAGAGGCCATAGTCTGGTATTGCAGTCTATTATGGTGGGTTGCATGCTGTTTGCCAGTGTGGACTATGGTGTGTGGGAGTTGCATGGGACTGCACATTCAGAGGTAACACCTGTCATTCCCACAGGATGAATAATGACCAAATGTGAGGTGGAGGTGGAGGAGGAACAGAGATGTGGGAGCTGGAGGAGGCCTAACTTCACCCGGGCAGAATCAGATGCCCTGTTTGAGGCCTACTTTGACCAGGAACCGCTGCTCAGGAGACAGCGGGGAACACCGCAGGCCCGTGCTGTGGCATGGGATGAGGTAGCAAGTGCCGTCAACCAACATGGCAGCCACCAGCAGTCCGTGCAGGAGTGCAAGAAGAAGGTGGGTTCAGAAAAGGCTGCCATCAGGGCAGCACGTTCTGTGACTGGTGGTGGACAGCCAGCTGTGCCACGCCTGATGCCACAGAAAGAGCGAGTGGCTGGCAGCATGCGGCGTTGTGCCCTGGAGGGCGTTCCAGGTGGTGGCTTCCAAACGGGTGGCAGCCCGCACTGCATGGTAGGTCCTGATTTGTCATTGTGTGGGGGGTGGGGGGAATGCCACAGAGTAGGGCAGAGACATTAATGCTACTGTGTTCCCTTACAGCTCCTGAGCGTCTACATGGGTCAGCGGTGGTGGGTTTGTCCACTGAGGGCGATACCCTGGACACAGAGGAGTGCCCATCCACCTCCGCAGGTGTCCGAGGGTCAGGACAACAGTGTACCCACCTGTGTGTCCGGACTGAAGTTGGTGGAGCTGGTGCGGAGGAGGCCCTGCCCGGGTCCCAGCATGATAGCGTCCATGGATGCCAGCATGCTGAGAGTCAGACTGGTGCCGGATCCATCACCGATGATGATGGAGCTCACATCATGGACAGTGATACGTGTGGGACGCAGGATGGCCCCACAACAGGTAACAGCACAGGCATATCCATGGGTAGTGCTGCCGTGGAGTCCTGCATGACATCACAGTCCCAGCCTCTGCCTGTCTGCACCAGTGGGGCAGCACTGGTGTGCGTCCAGGCCAGTGGGGCTGTTGCGGCCACTGCGGCGGCACCATTGAATCCTGGTGAGTGGCGGCCGGAGGGGCAGTGTCAGCAGTCGGCCAATGGTGATGGGGGGATAGTGTCAGGGGCGGCGTCAGTGCACCGCGTGTGGCCATTCCCTGGCATGGCTCTGGTGTGCAGCACCCATCATAAAGGGGTGATGCCCAGCAGGGCCAGGAACATCATGAGGGATGTCATGACGATCCGGCGGATGACCTCTTTGATGAGCACAGCTGACTACTCCAGGCTTCCGTGGATCAGCAGTCGCAGCTTGTCAGGGCAGTGGACGCACTCAGTGCGGTTCTGCGGCAGGCAGAGGAGCAGCGCAGCAGAGACCACGCTTTGCTCCTGGCACAGATGGCCTGGTAGCGGGAGGATGTGACCGCTGCCATTGACAGGCAGACATGTGCATTTACAGCTGTCATGGCCACATTGGGCACGCAGTTTGTTGCCCATGTGCCGCAGACACCGCACAGTGTCATGTCCACCCCCCCATTCTCGGTGTCATGTGACACCCTCCATGTTGACACCGGGTTCAGCTGTGGGCATCCCGAGCATGCCTTGTGCAGGCATGTTCAGTGAAAAGCAGACCCCTGCTCAAACATGGTCGCGTTCCTGCAGCATCACCCCTGGGGGACCATCGTTGCCACCCCATGAGGCCAATGGTCAGCCTGTCACAGCTGGCAGGTCTCAGTGGAGCCGCCCACACATCTGTGGCAGCCGTGGCACTGTGCCACGTGACTGACCTGTCTCCCACCATGGCTAATGTCTGACGTTGCCCTGTGTGCAGTGCGTTGTTCAATGTGCGATGCACGGGTGGGGTACCCGGCCCTGCGCACACACATGGTACATGTGCACACCCTCCTGGCCGCTGTGGCGTGTGCATGATGATTCCTATGTTGTGCTGTCTGCCACTGTGCATTGGTGCCCAGCATCTGAGACACGCACAATGATGGGCGCTGGGCATGATCATCTGTGGACCTGTGTGTGGCTAGGGGTAGCGGTTGGGGTCGGCATGCCTCCTACTCCTTGTGCATGTCTTGTGGGGTGGGTGTTTGTGTGTGTGTGTGTACATGACCGCATGTCATGTTAGGCCTTGCCCATCTCTGGCAGTGTGTGCGGTTCTACGCTCAGCCAATTCCCTTGCCGCCATGCACCCCTGGGGTTCATCCATGCAAGTTTGTGGGTTGTGCCGTTGCCATTGGTGGCTGCACATGGCCCCTTGACTTACCTGGGTTGGTTGAAGTGCTCCTCTGTGATGGTGTCCCGGTGCAGCTGCAACATCCGGATCAGGCGGGGGTCCCTTCACCCAAGGGGGGCTGCCCATCACCGTCTGCATTGGCGTCCTCATCATCCCCATTGCTGTCCCCCTCTTCAACCTCTACAGCTATCCCACAGTCGTTGGCCATGTTGTGCAGGATGCAACAGGCCAGGAATAGCCCACAGACCTTTGAGGGGCTGTACTGTAGGGCACCGCCAGATGTGTCCAGGCAATGGAAACATGCCTTCAGCATCCCGAACACCCACTCTATGACATTGCCTGTGGTGGCATGTGCCTCATTGTACTGTTGCTGCGATGGGGTCGCGGGCCACCAGTATGGTGTGAGCAGCCAGGGACAGTGTGGATAGCCACTGTCACCAGTGTGTAGAGGGTGGACATTAGTATGGTGGTCAGCGTCACTCTGCCATGGGCCATCAAGGCCAGTGCCCATGGCACCTCTGACTATGCCCCCCCCAAAATCCATGTCATCCCATGTGATTTGCATACTCACCCACTAGGTGGCCAGTGGGGATGTCCCTACTCTCGAACCTGTGGCACAGTGCAAACTGGTGCCAGATGAAAGCATCATGTGCTCCCCCAGGGTGCATGGCACAGACATTGGTTATGCGCCCCCTAGCATCGCATACCACCTGGCAGTTGATGCTGGCATAGCCCTTCCGGTTGATATAAGCAGCACCTTCTGGGCCAGGTGGCGTGCAGATGGCCACATGGGTGCAGTCAATGACCCCGAGCACGCCAGGCATACGTGCTACCCTGTGGAACTCTTGTATGTGTGCTGTGCACTCTGCCAGTGTGCTGGGGAAATGGATGTGCTCCGCAGCATGTGGCAGCAGTGTGCTGAGGAATTGTGTGAGTAGGCATGATGCAGCCAACTGGGTTATGTCTGTGTTGTGTCCCCTGTTGGTCTCTGGAAGGTGCCCGTGGTGAGCAGGCACATGATGGCTGTTACCTTTGTCTCCACTGACAGAGCATGGCTCCGTCGTGTGGGTGTCTGCGTCTCATCACTGCACAGCTCACAGAGCCGCCTAAGGATCGCCCGGTTCAGACGGTACCAGCCCACAATCTTTGTGTCACTGTAGTGCTCGAAGCTGGTGTGGGCTCGGTACTGCCTGTTGGAGGCATACCGCTGACAGGCCCTTCCACGGCCACACCCCCCTGCTACCTGCCTTCTCACACCCCTCATTAGCACCTCCATCTAGTGGCGCCCCTACCCTCCGATCACTGTCACTGTAATTTGTTTTCCTTTCCCTGGTGTCTAGTGTCACTCCCCCACCCTCTGATCACCATCCCTGTAATTATTCTATTTTTCCCTGATGTTTATGGCACCCCCACCCTCCATTCACTGTCCCTGCTCAAATTTTTTCATACCCTGGTGTCTAGTGGCACCCCCCTCCAATCACTGTCCAGTCTGAAATAAAGAAAACAGTTCCTTGATGGCTTTTTTAAATTTAAACCTTTAAAAAAGAAAATGGTCTGTCGCTGATCTGATCCCACCACCCTGACCTCCCACTAAGCACGTACCAGCCTGCACCTTCTCACACCCCTCACACACCCTCACTCACCTGAATAGTTGTGAGGGTGAAGATCCACTCTCCCATGGAAGACATGTCTTGCTGCTGGAAACACTGACTGCTATAAAAGAAAGTAAGGTAACTGTGGTTCAATATATTTTAGTAGGGTTTTCAACTTAGATGCATAACTTTGACATTTTTGCATACTTTAATACCAAATTTTCAGTATGGTCTTTTTGAGAGCTAATGTCATGAACAGTAGTGGTGGAATTACACAAATCCTGGCTAAAAGGTGATTTCACGGTTGCTTGGCGAAATCACCTTTTGGGTGGGATTTGAACATTTTCACCACCTTTGTTCATGAGGTGGGGTCATAAGAAGGGTATGCTGAAAGTTTTGGGTCAAATATGAGCACTAGGTTTGAGACAATACCAAGGAAGAATCCACCCTTCATTTGCTTTAGGGGAGGGGCAGGGGTGTTAGGGTTGGAATCCCTAATAGCACATTTCTCTACTTTTGTCAGTTTAATCTGAACCCTAACTGTTGCATTAACCACATTAATGTAGATTTGCTTGCAAAGAATATTATATCTATCTATCCATCTATCTGTTTATCTGTCTATCTATTCATTGCAAAAAAACTTTGTTAATGCACTAGTTAGGGTTGGTTACAGTGACAAAGGTCGGAAAATGTGGTATTAGGGTTTCCAACCCTAACACGCCACATCCACCCTGCAGGCAGCAACAGGGATGGGGTGTGCCTTGGGGTTCTCAGCCCTAATGCTCACCCCATTCCATGAGTAAATAAGCTGAGATGTGTACAGTATATGAGAATGGGGTGAGCATTAGGTTTGAGAACTCCAAGGCACACCCCACCCATGTTGCTGCCTGCAGGGTGGTCTTAGGGTGTTAGGGTTGGAAACCCTGATGCCACATTTCCCTACTTTTGTCTCTGTAACCAACCCTAACTTGTACATTAACAATATTTTTTGAAAATCATTTCCTTACTTCTTTTTTCGATGATTTGTTTATCCGTTTTCCCATTTTTTCTCCCCACCCTCATGTCCTCGGTGTGAGCATGCAAGTGTGAAGACACAGGCACATCATGCACTGTGGGACGCCCCACCCTACCACCCGTTTTCCCATTTTTTTCTCCCCACCCTCATGTCCTCGGTGTGAGCATGCAAGTGTGAAGGCACAGGCACATCATGCACTGTGGGACGCCCCACCCTACCGGTCACCCATGCCCACTTTTGCCACCATCGGCCCTCCAACCAGAGGAGGCAGGCCTGTGGGAGGGTGACCCCCCTCCCTGGGAGAGGAGAGCCACCATTAGGCAGTTCAATCCTGCTCCCGTCTTCCACTCCATGCTGGCTCCCCAATGACCTGAGGTCATTCCTGAACCTGGGTCACCAGCATAGTGCGAAGTAAGGCACTATTGCCTCAGCCCTCAGCACCACCGGGCTGGCCTGTGAATTTCCTTACTTTCTGAGATAGTATAATCTTATCCTCAATTGGCTGTGACAGTGCAGTGCCCTCCAAGCCCTGTGCTCCCATCCCTCCATAGATGTGTACATATATGTTGCTGTGGAAGCAATTCAGCCAAAACAGCAACCAAATTGTCAGCATAGACTTGTTATTACCCTACCTTATGAATGCTGGGCTGAGAATTTTCAAATCCCTGCTGAAACGTTATTCCAAGGCACCACAATGTCATGCCATATCACATTTGAGAAAACACATTTTGGCCAGGATTTGTAAACTGACAGCTGTCATGTTCATGAGGTGATGTAACGAAATGGATATGTTGAAAATCTGAGGTGAAAATATTGAAAATTATGAAAGGTAGAAGCAAGTATAGTGAAATGTCAACAGATGCACACAACTTTGCCATTTTAACATATTTTGACCCCAAATTTTCAACATACCCTGCTTATAATCCCACCTCATGAACAAGTATGGTGACAATTTTGAAATCCCACCTGAAAGATGATTTTGTCAACCAACTGTGAAATCACTTTTTGGGCAGGATTTGCAAAATGACAGCAACATCGTTCATGAGGAGGTGTATGTTGAAAATTTGGGGTCAAAATCATTAAAAATGAAAAGTTATGCAAGAAAGTTGAAAACCCCATTGAAATACATTGAACTACATTTACCTTAGTTTCTCATACTGCAGTTGCTGGTTCCAGCAGCAAGACATGTCTTTCATGGGAGAGTGGATCTTCAGCTTGGCACCTTTTGATGTGAGTGAAGGTGTGTGTGGGGGGGAATGGTGGGTGCTGAGTGGGATGTAGGGGTGGGTGGGTCAGATTTGTGAGGGACAATTTTCTTTTTTACAGGTAAACAAACAAACAAACAAACATCCAAGGACCATTTTCTGTATTTCAGGTCAGAATGGATGTCAGAGGGTGGGGAGTGCCACTAGACACTAGGGATAATAAAGACAATCTTAGGGATGGTGATCAGAGGGTGGGGGTACCATTAGACACCAGGTATAACAAAAAAATAATGTGGATGGTAATCAGAGGATGGGGGGTGCCACTAGACACTAGGGATAATAAAGACAATCTTAGGGATGGTGATCAGAGGGTGGGGGTGCCATTAGACACCAGGTATAACAAAAAAATAATGTGGATGGTAATCAGAGGGTGGGGGGTGCCACTAGACACCAGGGCTAATAAAGACAATTGCGGGGATGGTAATGGGAGGGTGGAGGATGCTACTAGATACCTGTAATAGTAAAAAAATAATGGGAATGGCAGTCAGAGGGTGGGGGTGCAACTAGACACCAGGGAAACTATGGAAATGGCAATTGGAGGGTGGGGGTGTCACTAGACACCAGGAAAAGGATTTTCCATCACAAAAAGGGATACTTTTTTGTGACTTATAATATGAAAATAATCTTTTTTCATATGGCAAGTCATGAAAAAAGATTTATAATGTTAAAAAAACCTTCAAGGGCATTTCTGCAATAGATAAGTGCAGAATCTGGCTGAAGGGGTTTCCGATAAGCAAGCTACATCTGTTGGTGTCTGCTAAAGACATCATTTCATTGAGTTAAATAAATTTGTTTCCCTTGGTAACTTAAAAGCAAAATGGAGTTGGCACGAAAAAAGATTTCCCATTTGCGACACAGGATGACTTGTCTGCGAAAAAGGATTACTCATTTGCGACAAAGGATCCTTTTTCGACTGGGACATCTATAAATCCCTATTGAAAATAATGGGAAATTTAAAATTAAATAAGTTTGGAATGAATTCATATTTATTCACCAAAACAGCAAACAGCACATCTGTGAGGCAAGGGTTTTTTACCCTGAAAATTACAGACCACAGTTCTAAACTGTTTGTGAGATACAGGTGGACAAAGAAACAGCACAAAACATGTAAATTACACAATTTGTCAGACATCTTCCCCACGAGATTAAGCATGCAAAATGTCGTACAAATCCTTTGTACAGTTGCAAAGTTATTAAACTGCAAAAATTAGGGTTTAACATTAAACTGCCTACTCAATTCAAACTACGCTACCATGCCAGTATAATATATATTATACAGTTAGGGTTCAACCTTCACTTTTATGTTAAACTCAAAACAATGTACTTTAATAATTTTGCAACCATTCAAGTGAATTGCATTAAATTTTGTATGCACCATCAGGGGCCAAAGATCTCTTTTTTTATGATTAACTTTTTATTGAGTTTTCAAAAGTCATAACAGTAGATTAACCATTTATACAAACAAGGATATCACATAAAATAGAAGTCTATGATCATGAAGAAACATAGGACAAAAATTAACATGGGTGTAGTCATTACCAACAAATTTAGGGATGGTGTATGATTATCTTTCAACAAGTTTAGTAATATAGTACTTCTGTTTTAGGCATCAAATTAGGCAAGGAATTTAAATTAACTGCGTATGCAGATGTTATCCTCCTATCCCTTAATAATCTGCCACTCTCTCTTCCTCACCTTTTCTCTATTATTGGAAAATGTTCAGATTTCTCTGGGTTTAAAATTAATTGGAGCAAATGTGAAGCCTTGCCTTTATCATATAATGTAGATCATAAACATATATTGACATACGGTATAAACATTTGCATGTAGGAATCAAGTATTTAGGAATTATACATTGTAAGGAACTCAAATGCATGGTCAGGAAAAATATGTTGCCTCTCATAGGGACCAAAGATCTCTCGATGTGGCAAGTTTTGCTCTAGTCGGATGTGTGGATGCGAAGATACGGATTGCCCAAAAATGCGAAAATTACTGTTTTTTGGTGAAATTCTTTGTCATGCTGCTGCACAAAAACAGTGTGGTATTTTGCTCTGACATTTTTACTGTGTGTAGGTCTTGGGTCACAGATGTGCCTTTTGAAAGATTGGTGAAAAAATATTAATCCATAGAAACACAGAAAATGATGTCTGAAGGGGACCTTGCGATACATCTAATCTGCCCATTTTAGAGTAACTACACCCCATCCCCTATTTACTGCTGAGTGCTATGACACATTTGCATTTATCCCATGTGTGTTTGAATTTTCTGACTGTCCTGACCCCTACCTCCTCCTGGGGAGACTGTTCCAAGGGTCCACCACTCTCTCCATGAAGAACTTCCTTGTGTTGCCCCATAACTTCCCTCCCTCAATCTTCATATCATGCCCTCTGGTTTTTGTGTAACTCCTACCTAGGAACAGGTCTTGTACCTGAGTTTTGTTGATATCTTTTAGGTATTTGAAGGTTTCCATTATGTCCCCTCTGTCCCTCCTCTGTTTGAGAGAATACATGTTGAGTTCCCATAGTCCATCTTCATATATTGTCTCATGCAGCTCTTGTATCATTTAAGTTGCCCGGCACTAAACCCTTTCGAATCTATTTATGTCCTTTTTGAGATGCAGACACCAGAACTGTACACAGTACTCCAGGTGAGGCCTCACCACAGATCTATAAAGTGGGAGCACCACCTCCCTTTTCCTGCTGGCGATTCCCCTACCTATGCAACCCAGTATCCTATTTGCCCTAGGTGCTGCCTTTGCACACCCTAGCGGTATCTACACTGTTACTAATCTTTGTGTCATCTGTGAACAGGCACACTTTTCTTTCTAAACCTACAGCTATGTCACCAATGAAGATGTTAAACAGGATAGGAACTAATACTGAACCCTGAGGCACCCCACTGGTCACTTCATTTTCCTCAGATAGTGTGTGGTTTACTAATACCTTCACTCTGTTTCAAAGTTATAACATTTTAAAGTTTTCCATTATTTCCTATGGGACCAGTTAGATGTTCCACTTGAAAAAGGATTCTTCATTGCAAATGCAGAATCCTTTTTCACAAATGCAGAATCTTTAGACAGGATAGAGACAGTCCAGAGAAGGGCAAATAAAATGGTGCAGGGTCTGTAAGAGAAGCCATACGAGGAGAGGCTAAAGGAGATTAATGTGTATACCCTTGAGGAAAGGAGGGAGAGGGGAGACATGATAGAAACTGTTAAGTACCTCAGTGGAATCAACAAAGTCCAAGAGAGTAGCATCTTTCAGAAAAAGAGACGTGCAAGAACAAGGGGACACAATTTAAAGATAGAGGAGGCAGTTCAGGGGCAATGTAAGGAAGTATTTTTTGATAGAGAGGGTAGTGGATGCATGGAACAGCCTTCCTGAGGAGGTTGTGGGGTCTAAAACTGTGGGAGAATTCAAGAATGCATGGGAGAGACATATGGAAATTCTTGTGAGGGGTAGGAAGAAATAGGGCGTTGGTTAACTAGGATCTGCGGCTTATCCTCTAGGTAGGGAAATGGGCAGACTAGGTGGGCCAAGTGGTCCTTATCTGTCATAAATGTCTGTGTTTCTATGTTTCTATGCTGCCGCTGTCTTGTTTTCAGTTAACAGTGAGAATAAAATTAAATAACTTAAAAAATAAATGGATTTAGTACACAACAGTTGTCTTTACCTAATTAGGACCTGTACAATTCAATTCTGGGGTAGTAATTCTGATAAGTCACTTATAAATGTGTTTTTTTAACATTCGGAAATCCTTTTTGGCAAACCATGGGAGAAAAAGCTGCAAAACAAGATCCTTTTTTGCAATTTGCAGAAAAGGATTTTCTATTACCTCAAATTGTAAAACAATAAGCGTAGAAAAGGATTCTTTTTTGCAATTTGCTGAAAATTAATTTTAAGACAGCTGTTTCTTTGTCGCTCCACAGTTCACATATGGTTCTTGATTTTGGTCTAACATTTTCATTATACAAAGGGCTCGCCCCACAGTTGTGCCTTTTGCTGGTTTGGTGGAAATACATTACTTTGCTGTGGAGTTCTGTGGTTTTAAATTTATTCATTTATTTATGACTTTGATAACTAGGTAGGTGCACCAATCCCAGGGTCTGTTTTCAGGCATGATCCGGGCCAAGGAATGGCACAGGGTTAACAACACACAAGAACACATGACAGTGGAGTGGTTAACAATGCCAAAAGCAAAATAAAGTAAACAAAATGCAATGCAGTACAATTAATTAAAGTAGATGTACAAACAAAACAAGGTGTCAGTTTCCATGGCAAACTGAACAAGCAAGTGCACTAGGAGTCATCTGACAAACAAGATAATTGCAAGTGGCAGAAACCCCAAGGCAGGGGAGGGGTACTCAGAAGTGCAGGGAGGTAGAGGGGAGGGAGGGAAGAGGTACAGGAGAGGGAGGGATTGGTGAATAAAGCACTAAGGTACAGTAGAGATAGAGATTGGTGAGTAAAGCACAAAAGCAAAGTTGAACTAGGATAAACACCAGGTGGTTAGAGGGGTCAGGGGAGGGGGCTACCCAGTAAATCAACAGCAGCAGGATTCAGCTAGGACTCAATCTTTGAGGCGGGACTTGAACAAGCGGTGGGTATCCAGGAAGCAGAGCTCAGCAGGCAGCTTATTCCAGAATGAAGGGGCAGCAGCTGACAGAGCTCTCCTGCCCATATTGGTAGAAAGCCTGGGAACATTAAGAGGGGGATAGTGTTGGAGCGTAGAAAATGGTGTAGCATTTGGACTTTGAGGAGGGCAGCAAGGGGAGATTCCTGGCCAGTTCGGACGGCATTGTCAACCATGCTGCAAAGGGTGAAGTCAAAGTGGCCTTGTAGTGGGAGCCATCAAAGTGATTGGTAGAGGGCACAGTGGTGGGTGGTAAAAGGGGCCAGTAAGGCAAAGTGACTGGAACTATTGTGGGTAGTTGAGAGTTTGGCCAAGAGGGTCACAGATGACCTAGCATAAATGGTGGATCAGTAGTCGAGTATAAGCAGTAGGTTCCTCTGAACAATGGCAAGTCAGGCTTCTGGGGGAGGTACTGCCTGAATCTATAGGCAGCACCCAGCTTTTAGCGAATTCTGTGAACCACTGAATTGATGTGCTCGGAGAAGGAGAGATGGGATCAAGCAAGACTCCTAAGCATTTGAAGATATCGACATTATGGTTAATTTCCCATAGGATAATATTGTAATGTGAGGTTTACACAGTCATTTCTTTGTCACTACACTGTGAAGAAATGGTTTTCAATTTTGCTCCGAAATTTTCAGGGTACAAAGGCCTTGTGCCACCGATGGGCCTTTTGCTTGTTTCGAGAAATATAATAATTTGGTGTCTAGTTTCACAGGTTTCACATTTTGCTGTGTTTTCTAAAGGATAATATTGCAATGTGAGGTGATTTTTGGCACTGAACACTATGGTATGGCAGCACAGGGCCCAGAGGGCCCTGCACTCTCACATGCAAATATGGATACGATTATGGACCGATGAGAGTGCAGGGCCCAGAGGGTCCTGCACTCCCACAAGCAAATAAGGCTATGATTATACGATCTCAAAAAGTAAGGAAATTTTTGGCAAAAAACTTCATTAATGCATCAGTTAGGGTTCCAATGACAAATACTTAGAAATGTGGTGTTAGGGTTTCCAACCCTAACCCCAACCCCCACCCTGCATGCAGCAACAGGTGTATTGTGAGTGCCTTGTGGTTGCCAGCCCTAACGCTCTGCCATTTCCCTAGTGGGGGTGCATATTACTCATTTGTATTAAATACCCATTGACAAAGTCGGAACGAACAGAAAAGGAAATTACGGTAAGTATGAAGACATTTCTTCTATTTAGCAACTGCTACGCATTATACTGCTTGTTATAATGGAGTTAAATTGCTTGAATCTCATAAATAAGTGAGTAAATGGTATAAGCATGGAGGTCACTAAGGAACACAACGGTGCTATCTGGATTTTGTATCATTTATCAATGCTTGACCAAGTAAAGTCATTTAATAGACTGTTAACAACATGTAATTTCAAAATATTCAGGAATGGTCTGCTTGTGCTGTGGCCTTTGAGGCATATGACTTGATGAACTGCTGTTTGCCACATGTTTTTTTTTTCCACCCCTCAGGTAGAATACCCTGGATAGGGCTTTGAAGTATCCTATGATAAGTATGCTTGTTGGTATTTCTGCCAAGTACCTATTGTGGCTTGATTTAAATGGCACTGCCTTTTTAAAACTAATAAAAAGAAATGACAAAAAAAAGAACAAATGCTTCCTGATTGTCCCCTTTCTTGAACTACTTTTTCTTATATATTGGGTCAGCACTACTTTATCACAGAGCATTCTGCTCCTTGCCAACCAGTATTCCGAGCATCAAACCACTCATTTCTTCACAGGATTATTCTTTGGTTTATTGAAGGACTGATGGTGCCATCAGTTATGTTTGTTTGGCTGGCACTGATGCATTGCTCTCTGAAGCTGACATATCAGATGCATTCCAAATCGTTCCAGTTCCCCTGGACCTATGGTATCTCTACCAAGTAAAGTGGCAGTAGTAGTAAACTTTATTTATATAGCACCCAATCCCAGGGGCTCTGAGCACTTAACAAAATATAAACAGACATTACAATGAATAAAACATTACTATGAATGAATAGATTAAAAGACAAATAAATATATAAAATTACTTATTTAAAAATAATTCAAATAATATTGCAAAGGTAAGCGAGTGTTGAAGAGATTATCAAGGTTTTAATCCAAGTGATGTTCCTTAGATGATAAAAGCCAAGCTGAACTATGGCCATCACCTGAAATTCAAGTGTCAGCCTTTTGTCCTGAATGACCACCAGATTCTTAAGCTTAGCAATGACCACCAACTCAGAAGAACCCTGCCGTACACTCGTCTGGTCTCCTCACCAGTGGCCCCTGCACCCCCTTTCCAACCAAGCTTAATTGTATTTTTGTCTTGTGTGAATTGAGTTGTAACCAGCTTGATGGCACCCAGTCCTGGATCTCAGCCAGGCACAGGTTAATTATCTCAATGGTACCAGATGCCCCGGGTGCAAAAGACAAATACAGCTGGGTATGGTCCGCATAGCAGTAAAAACTCAACCCATATCATCTAATGATCCCTCCTAGGGGCTGCATGTACACCAAAAACAACATGAAAGAGAGAATCGAACCTTGGGGTAGTCCACAGAGCAGGGGCGTTGGGTGCGAGGATGAACTTCCCATCACCACCTTCTGTGTCCTGTGTCCAAGATAAGACTCAAATCAGTGGATGACAGAGCCAGTGAGTCCACAGTACTCCCTGAGATGATTCAAAAATAAACAATGGTCAGTGGTGTCAACAGCTGAAGTGCAATCAAGGAGAATGAGAACTGACCATTCCCCTTGATCCCTAGCCTTGAGGCAGATCATTCTGCACCCTGACTAATGCCATCTTAGTACTATGCCTAGACCTAAACCCATACTGTAGAGGTTTATATATGTCAAAGGCTGTGAGGTGCTCCTCCAGCTGAATGGTCACTGTCTTCTCTTTAACCTTACCCAAAAAAGGGAGGTTAAGGACAGGTCTATAATTAGCCAAACAGGCCAGGTCCAACGATGGCTTTTTTCAAAGAGGTCTCACCACAGCTGCTTGCAATGCCCAAGGAAAGACCCCCTCTGAAAGGGAACACTGGATAAGTTCAGTGAACACTGGGCCCAGAAACTTTACACACCCAAATATTAGGCAAGTCAGGCCTGGATCCAGTTCACTATAGGTGGGCTGCAGCTCTGAGATCACCTCACAGACCACTTTTGTCAAAACTGGTCTAAACTCACTCCAATCTGATGGATCGCATCTCTCCCTCACTCACCTGACACTGCTGGATTGAAATGACCCAGATGAAGACATCCCTGATTACATTGAGGACAACCTGTCAGAGAAAAACCAAACAAACTCATCTTCATGGGAGGATGAATTAGCTCTTACTGGTTGCAAACAGGTCAGGTTTAAAAGTCTGTCCACCACCTTGGGAGAGCTGAACTGGTCAGTTTCTCCCTGCAGCGATCTCCCTAGACAGGAATACTGCCTTTGTATTGTAGCTCACCCTTTGATACTCACGGTAGTGAGTCCTCAAAGCCGGTTTTTCCTTATCAAACCTGGATGTTCTCTAGCAATGCTCCAAACTCCGACCCCTTAACTTAAGCTCCCTGAGTTCCCCATCAAATATGGGACTGTCAAGCACCAAGTCAGGGTCTTGTACGAACCGGTGTGACTGTGTCAAATTCCAAGGCAGCAATTCCAAACCTGTGGGGGATGGGGCCACTGCTATATCAACTAATTGGAGGAATATTGGATAAGTGTTAAGAGCTGCTATGTATTATGTGCCCTCGTCCCACACTTTTCCAAGTCTTACACTTCATTTTGTTGGATTTCCATGGCTCCAACTAGGCTCTCAGCTTCAAACCGGACACCAGTTGTTAGCTGATATTTTTATTGTTCAATGTATTGATCTGCCGCTGTGTTTCTATTGTTTTCCTTTTTCTGTAAGCTAGAGCTGCAGAGCAGTAAGCATCAGATTATGTTGGAAGCCAATTCAATGTGTCATGTTCAACCAGGTGGTGGAGGTAAGAACAGCTGAGGCACAAATAATTGCACGTTTGACTTCTATGTTTCATTGTGTAAAGTCTCTGTGTTATGCATTAGCCTGTAACCCAAGGATCTAAACTTGTTTGGATCTGACCAGGTTAGGTGAGGAATTCTGGCATTTTGTTTTAAGCTTTGAGTCCATATGGGGATTGGGGACAACCCCTTTAAAGAGTGATAGTGTACCATTTCCATGGGGGATGGACACTGGGAGGGCCCCAAAAGAGAAACTCACTGTACAATGATCTGACTAACTAACCAGATCAACCCTGAGGTTACGAACCTGAAGCCCCAGTGAAAACACCACGTCCGAGATGCAGTCGTGTTGATGAGTCACAGAGGTAGGCACCTGTGCAAGGCTCAGAGAATCCATTAACTGGAGAAAATATTGATCAAACTGCAAACCTTCGTCATCAATCCAGGCATCAAAGTCACCCAGAATTAGACATCTAGGCAACTCCAATACCACCTCGGTGATGAGGTCTGTAATTTCTTGTAGGCTCCCATCCCCTGGAGGCCAGTAAATGAGGAGGATCCTGTACCTTACACTTGGACCCCATGCACAGCCACATACTCAAACAATGAGGTCATTCCCACTGGGTATACAGTGAAACTCAATTCGTATCTAAAACAAATGTTCACTCTCCCCCACGATCCCTCTGCTGACAGTGCATAGAAAAACTGGCTGGTACGATTGCCTCCAAAATAGGGCTGGCATCATCCCCCAGCCAGGTCTCCATAACACAAACCAGACTGACCAAGGAACCAGACATTAAATCCACCATGTTCCTCATCAATCTGGGGTTGCAAAGCACAACCCACAGAGAATGAGCAGCAGCTGCTGGCCTATTGGCTACCTGCATGATCATTCTGGGAACGACTACTGGCATTCAGGGCCGCAGCAGTGAGACTGAGAATACTACATACATCACTACTAGGTGGATAGCTTAACTAATACAGTTAACTACGTTACGGCTGCCAGCGTTTATTTTGGGGCCCCTGTGGTAAGACTGGGTGGCTTTCTAAACTAATGAGGTACCTTGTTATGTGGGTGAGTGTCTGTGGGGACATGGGTGGGAAAGGGTGGTAGGGCTGAGATGGGTGGGGGGAGGGTCACAGAATGCAACGCACTTTTTTGCGATGCAAATGTGAGAATGGATTGCCCAAGCAGCCAGATTGCATCGCAAATTGTGATGCGATACTGGCTATTTAAAACCCTGGGGCGGGGACATGATTGAGACCTTCAAGTACCTTAAGGGTATAAACCAGGTGCCAGTGGACAGTATCTTCCAGCTGAAAGGTAATCAGAGGAAGAGGGGACATGGCCTGCAGGTGGAGGGGGGGCAGTTCAGGGGAAACATTAGGAAGTACTATTTCACAGAGAGGGTGGTGGATAAGTGGAATAGGCTCCCCGAGGCAGTGATTGGTAAGGAGGCAGTGGAGAAATTCAAAAGGGAATGGGACAGACACAGGGAAGTGTTGAGGATGGGGGGGGGGCATGTCCTAGCAGATAGCTGGACAAATGGGCAGACTGGGTGGGCCTGTCGGTCCTTTTCTGCCATCACACTTCTATGAAATCTATGAAGCTACAGTAGGGGATAATAAAAATCCCTACCATAGGGAAGCTATGAGAAGATGTGTTTACTGACTCTGCCCAATTCCATCACATATTCCAGCAGTTTTACACCAGACTATACTTTTTTGACAGCACAGCCACATCAGCTCAATTAGATGAGTTTAAGAGAAAATAAGGAAGGGGAAAGCTTCCCAAGATGGATCATAACCTCTGAGAAATCAACATAACTGGCCTTTCACTAGATGCTTTTTAATCCATTCTAATACCCAAAGTGACAGTGGTTCTACACGAACACCAACAGGTAGAACAGATTCACAATGAGAGGGGCAATCATTTTACTAATAACAGTAACATGGAAAAGATGCCTGTCAGAATTACACAAATAGTAGCTTCAAGTGTGCTCAGGAATACCCTCGGTGCTAGAAAACAAAATTGCCAGTTTCCAGTTGTACATCCAGAAAATTTCTGCACTCTAACACACACAAGGAGAGCTTATTTCTTGGTTAGTCCATTATTTATTGCAGCAAGGTGCCCTTGTGTTTGTTCGAGTGTAGAAATTCTGTCAGAATTACAGTCCAGTGAGTCTCCCTTTCCCTTATTCAGGTGGGTGCCAAGCTCCTAGCTCCACTGACGCAGCACCTGAGTAGACAGACACATGAAGGATTATTGCATACATCCCTAGCTCAGTTGTACCTTTAGGTTTAGCTGCAGTTTGATCCTGGCAGGCCTCAGAGGAATTCTGGACTCCAGGGAAAGTTCAGACTCAGGGGGCCTCTACCAGTTTACACAGCCCTGTCAGAGTAATTTTGCTGGGAGGCTTGGGTCCCTCTTGGTGCTGGGTCCTGGCCTGGGAATTATCCTCCCCACCGCTCCGGAGTCCCCCCCCCCTCTCAAGGGCCCTCCTGCTTGACTGCCATCAGACACTTTTTACTGATGACTGGATTAAGCGCAGACAAGATGACCATGGAGGCCATCCACAGTACTTACAATCTGGTGTGTGATGGTGATGGTCTGATCTCTCTCTCTCCTTGGCTCGTCGTCCTCCTTCCAGTCAGTTTTGGGCTCAGGCTGGCTGCTGGTGCTGTGCTGGTTCAGGAATCAGTTCTCGAGTCATCCTCTGCTGTGGCCTGGCGGCACCCCTCTCTACTCAAAACATCATCCACCCCGACGCCGTCCACTGTCATGACCACTGACCAGACCCAGAGGGCTCTTTCTCCTCCCAACCTGGCCTCTCCTACTGTCTCACCTACCTGTTCAGAGCCCGAGGACTCAGATTTTCTCCCTCCCAAGTCCTGACCCAGCCTCTCTCTCTCTCTCTCTCTCTACCCTGGATAGGCCACAGGCCCCGACTCTCCTCCTCACTACGGCCTGGCCACACTGTACAGCACCATGGCCTTTGATGCTGGCAGCTGCTGCTCGCTCAGTCACCTCACCATCTCAGACTGGGGCTGGGCTAGGACTACCACCGATGGCCCAATGCCTCATGCACGTCTGCTGACTTGCCCCTTGCCCTTGGCTCCCTGGACCGACCGGCGACCCACACAGCACCACAGAGTCAACACTGGCATGGCACCTCTCCTCGTCGTCTGCTGTAGTCTTGACTCTCTCCCTCCTGACTACCAGTCTACTCCATTTGGAGAGTCAGTCCAGCGGCCACTTGAATTGGAAAGTCAAAAGGTCTCGCTCTCGCCGAGCTCGCCTCACTCCATGCTCTCCTGTCCTTGCCTAACCACCTTGCTACTGCATGCCACCTCACACAAATCACCCAACAGAGACAGACACACACGTATGGTGCCTATAAGTCCTTCCCCCGGTCAATCACAGAGCAGCAATGCTGGCAAATTGCGAGAAATGCCACTTTGCCAACCAACCAGCAGCCCTCAATGATTGGGGGGGGGGGAAAACCAAACAGCAGCAAAGAACTAAAGGCACGTGAATTTAAAAAACAGGAGTGCCGCCTGCCAGCCAAATTAAACAGGAAGGGGTTGCTGACAGTCGGAGTGCTGCCCGCTGCTGGCACAGCAGTAGCAGGAGATGCACTGCACGTGTGCACTGTGACAGAGCCAAAGAAAAGGCAGGCAGCTGTGGAAAATATTGCTGGGGCTCAGCCCAGGTCCGTAAATATTGATGGGGCCGGTGCCACACGGGCCCATATAACCCAGCGCCTATGCAAGTCTGCATGCAAAATTATCAATATATTTGAGAGTATTTTGTTAAAAATATTAATACTTTTTACATAGTTCAATATAAAAACTCAAAAATTGCAAGAAATTGTGGAACATGTCAATTTTTGCGGAGAATGGTGAAAATTGCGGATTCCCCCCAAAAATTGCGGGCGCAATTTTTCGGTGGCCCTGCTCATGAGGTCACTGAACTATGGTGGTGGTGGCAAAATGCCAACATATTCATCTGAAGGCCACCAATCTCTTACGGCTTGTACCGCGCAGGCAGGTATCACCACACAAACTCTTCTCCCCAGCCAGCCCCAGTACCAGTGTATGAAACTTCTGTGTGAAAGAAATCGATGACAGCTGCATAGAAAAAAAGAAACAAAAGAATAATAAGTTTTTGAAAATATGTTAGTAACAGTTTGTCAAATGAGGCATTTCACATGTCACTCTTGAATGACAGTTTATGAATACTTACGGCATTGCACATTACATTCTTGTCATAACAGACGGCCGCACTACTACAACGTGCTATACAAAGCTGGGATGCGATGATAGGCAGAGCACATAGGTGCTCTCCGTTACAGTCTTCCTGTGGCACCTTTAGAAATATTTTTTTTATATTGTAATTGTCACTTTGTAATGATACATGTGCACTGCACATTTCAGTACAAACGGACCATCACAATAAAACAAAAAAAACATCCTAAGGGTGCCCCCAATAGTCTATAATTGATCTCACCAGCATGCTGTGCCTATCATCACGTCACAAATTTGTGTAGCATGGCATCGGAGCATGGGGGATCTGGCACAAAAGGCAAGTAATGGGCACCTGGCATACCTATGTTCATGAGCATTTGGGGACACCTCTGCAGTTACAGTAGTTTCCTGAGAGAAGGCACCCATGCTTTGGGTGCACATGCATTCTCAGTTAACTTGGTGTATCATAGAAACATAGAAATATAGAAACATAGAATTTGATGGCAGATAAGGACCGCTTGGTCCACCCAGTCTGCCCATTTCCCTACCTAATGGATAAGCTGCAGATCCTAGTTAACCAGCAGCCTACTTCTTCCTACCCCAACCCCCTTGGAATTGCCTTATGACTGTCCCATGCATGCTTGAATTCCACCACTGTTTTTGACTCCACAACCTCCTCTGGAAGGCCGTTCCATGCATCCACAACCCTCTCTGCGAAAAAATACTTCCTTAAATTACCTCTGAGCCACCCCCCCATCTTCAAATTGTGCCCTCTTGTTCTTGCACACCTCTTTTTTTGAAAGATGATACCATCTTGGACTTTGTTGATTCCCTTGAGGTACTTGAAAGTTTCTATCATGTCCCCCCTCTCCCTCCTTTCCTCAAGGCTATACATATTAAGCTCCTTAAGTCTCTCTTCATATGTCTTCTGGTGCAGACCCTGCACCATTTTAGTTGCCCTACTCTGGACAGCTTCCATCCTGTCTATGTCTTTGTGGAGATTGGGTCTCCAGAACTGCATGCAGTACTCCAGATGGGATCTGACCAGCTGTCTGTACAGAGGGATGATACCTTCCTGTTTTCTACTGGTGATGCCTCTCCCTATGCATCCCAGTATCCCCCCAGCCCTCCTTGCTGCCCTCTCACATTGTTTTCCCACCTTTAGGTCATCTGATATGACTACCCCCAGATCCCTTTCCATTTTTGTTGTTGTTAGTATCTCACCCCCCATTGTGTACTCTTCCCCAGAGTTTTTGTTTCCCAGGTGCATTACCTTGCACTTCTTAGCATAGATTCTAAGCTGCCATACATTTGACCATTCCTCTAACCTTGCCAAGTCCCTTCTCATCCTTTCCACCCCACCTTGTGCATCAACTCTGTTGCAGATCTTTGTGTCATCTGCAAAGAGACATACTTTTCCTTCCAGTCCCTCTGCAATGTCACTTATAGAGACATATTTCTATCTTCTCCTCTTCATTCTGCATAGTCTGTTGTGACAGCATCCTTTTTTTCTATTCTTTGTCTTTTCATTTTTCTGCATAGGCAGGTTGGAAGGAAGGGTTCTCTGTTTTGTTTTTCTGTTTCCCTTTCCTCCACCCTTGTAGGCCAGAACTGGGCCTACCTGTTGCCTGGAGGCGAATGAGCTCTCACTATAGGGGAGCAGTGCTCTTTTCAGACCCTATTTATAATAGCAAACCTGACACTCATTGTGGAAATAGGAGGGATTAAGCTCTTATTAAGTGCTTGTTACACATGTATGGGTCTATAACTATTGTTCTTTAAAGAAGGTACCAAATGCGCTTATGCAGTCCTATGTAATAATAAAAGCTGATTATTATGGTGGGTCATCCTGACACATTTGTCTTAGGGATAGTTATTTCCCTGTATTAGATAAGGGATGGATCAGGTGACCAGACCTTTTTGTATAAAAGCCCACCACTAGGGGCTAGAGATTCAGATAGGGAGATCAGCTGAACACTGACCATCAGAGGAGAAAGACCTCATGAGTGTGCTTGAACAAGAACTGGCAGATTGACTGATTTCAGACTGAAGCTAAGCCACAGTTTGCTGAGTATGATTAACCTCATTTTGAATTTTGTATGTACTCTTTTTATTATTTTTAATTTTCTGAATAAAATAAAATGATAAACGCATGACTGCATTTTTTCTGTGCCTAATTCTTAGTCTGCTGTGTTATCCTTCACCCATGCCCCATTCACAGAATACAAAACAACTCATCCTTATGCTTGTAGAGTTATGATCTGGTAAGTCCATTCATTGGGTTCATTTCCCTGTATGTAACACTTACATAGAGAATAATGAATACTTAACTATTGGTAATAAGCTGGTTAGTTCATTGAGAGGCTGCCACGGCAACTGTTTGAATCTCAAGAGTGTAGCTCTAGAGGTTTGGTTGCCATGGGCAACCTCGGAGATGAATAAACCCAGCTTATTACTGTTAGTTCTGTATTCATTATTCTTTATAGTGTAGGATGCCAACTGCTACTGAAACAAATACTTTACATGACTATATGGGAGATGTACTTTGTCCCCCCCCCCCCACTATGCCATTCTCCTTTGTTCTTGTTTTCACTGCTGTGGCCACTTTCTGGTCATAAAACACACATGCACTAGCATGTTCAATGTTGTTATGCTGTAGTAACTACATAGCTAGTGCAGCATAACAGCTACAATGATGTAGCTACTACAGCACAACAACATTTCAAAAGTGATGGATTCATATCACTAACAACACTCCATCATACACTATATATAATTTGTTCTATATATATATTTAACTTCCCTGACATTAATTGGGAAACTTATTTGGAAGGCAGACATGAACGCCAGAGGTTCCTGTATATGGTTCAAGAAAACATCCGCCCACAGAGGGTGCACTGTCCAGCCAGAAGGATGGTAATATAATATTAAACTTGTATTGTGGAACCAGGACATAGGCAGAAATGTTGCTAACAACAAGTATCCGATATAGATCTGAATGACTACATCTCAATCAGATTCAGTGTTGGCTGGGAGAAAGAAGATTAAATGCAGTGATTCCCAACTTTGAACTGGGGGAAATGAAAGGGTGATCAAGGAGTTAAACACTATTTGGCAATGATTCATGAGGAGACAGGTAGGAGTTCTTGGCAGACTGGATGGACTTTGAGTCTTTTTCTGCCATCACTGTCAATGTTTTTGCAGTATGTTAAAAAGGTAGACAATAATAAAATACATTTTATAATAGATAAGAAGCTGGGGGACACAAGGGTAAAGAATAGTTGGACAAAAATATTTTGGCCCCATTATTCAAAGTGAATGCATGGGCACAACCTGGGATGAGCTGTGCATGCCTTGAAATGTGCCAGCTGTTGGGGGCATGCCCATATTCAAAGGGCACAGATGCGTGGTGCACCCCCAACAGCTCTGATGCACACAATATTGTCCTGTGCCTATATAGATGAGGGGTGCCCCATGCATATGCAGTGCAGAACAATATTGAATTGTTTCAGAAGTGCAAATTGACCCCCAGCAGTGGCACAGAATTATGCTTTTGAAACCCTGCCCTAACTAGTGCACAGACCCAGTTGCCCACTGTTAAGGGCAGGGAGCTCTGGCAGTACAGCCATCCCTCACAGCCCCAATCCATATAAGAATATACAGATCCCTGTAACCCTGGTAGTCTAGTGGTCCCCTTCCCCGATCCCTGATCTGTGTACAAATAAATGAAATCCCCCATTCTCAATGGTAGTCTAGTGGTCCCCCCCTTCCCAATTCCAGATCCAGATCTGTGCATGCTTGCTATTCCATGGAGTCCATTGGGCCAGTTCCCCCCAGCCCCAATCCGCAGAATAACAAATAATTCCCCACATCACTGGAAGTCTAATAGCCACACTGTGCTCGCCACCACCGCCCATTGTTTAAGACTATTCGGTGTGGTTACCACCATCTGTGTGAAGACAAATGCCCTGCCTCTCCCCAGACAAAATCCCAAAACAGCCCTACTTCACCAGACCATAAGACAGTATTTTGTCTCCTTCAGATCACTCACTATGCACCACACACCCACATTGCTCTATATAGTTTGGGAAGCATTTAGTAACTACAAAGCGGTCATGTATCCATGAACCTCCTTAAAATGAAATAGGTGCATCACATTGCATGTATCATAAGGTATAACATGTTTTGCTGACAATTACGGAAGATGTGCAGTTCAATTGATTAATCCACAAAATACACACCAAAAGATAGAATGAGAAAAAGAACTGAATAAAAGGTAAAGCAAACTGTGCAATACATAAGAGATCTAATGTATATAGAGGTTGAAAATGACAATTATATAATGTATATTTATTACTATTGTATCTGACAAATATGTGTATAGATAATAAAGTGATTTTAATGTGAAAGTAAAAAGTGTGTATTTAAATGGTAGCAACAAACCTTGTTATGCAATAAACTTTTGATACCAGATACCTGATACCACAAAATACACACAATTTGAGTGAAGGTACAATGCCCATTATCATTGGGTTGTATGGGTCATGATGTTAATTGCTGTCATTTTAGCCTAAACCCATGTTATAAGCGCAGTACCACACTACACTCATGGGTTATTGTTTATGTTATCACAGCACCCACACATCTACTGACACATTGTGACTCAATATTATGATGATAATTTTCTTCAAACACCACGTCTAAAAAAATTGTGATCATTGTTCCTCATGAAGGCACCATGGGTGTCCTCCACAAATCCATCACAATCAACTTACATGTTTGGAGTGATCAGACTACCTGGTATCTGGTGCCATGCACTGGATGGTCAGCAGCACAATCCTCATCACAGCACTGCATCTGCCAGATGGTCCAAGTGAGGATTGGAGCCTGTGGCCTATATACAGGGGTGTACTCACAGCAGCACTTGGCCATCCACCATCCACTACCATGTGAGGAAGGCTGTGGCACTGATCATCCAGTTTACGGCAACCATTGCCATGTCCGGGTGGTTGGGGGTGGTGGTGCATCGGGGTGGTTTACACTGACCAACAATGAGGAATGGGGTACCAGGGTCAGGGGAGCTACCCAGAGTGGATAAGGGCACCTTTTGCATGGTTGGGGGTGGGCATCCAGGTCAACAACTCGTGATACTGGCAGTGCTGGGTTATGGGGGTAGTGTTCAGCCTAAGTCAACAGGGGACGGGGCAGTAGGGTTTTGGTGGGGGTGTGGGGGGACGAATGATACCCTGCTACCCCATTGATGGGGCAGGATTAATGTTTGTGGAAGGGTGGCACTACAGGCACACTGGCATGCATGAAACAATGCCAACGATCCAATTTTGAGTGGTGCATTGGCATCGTGCAATACTCACTTGGTGTATGTTAACTAGATACAGTGGCGTGAAAAAGTATTTGCCCCCTTCCTGATTTTCTCTATTATTGCATATTTGTCACACTGGATGTTTTCAGGTCTTTACAGAAAATGTAACATTAGATAAAGGGAACCTGAGTGAACAAATAACGCTTGTTTTTTTTTTTTATTTCACTTATTTAATGAAAAAAAGTTAACCAACACCAACTGGCACTGTGTGAAAAAGTAATTGCCCCTTACACTTAATAACTGGTTACGCCACATTTAGCTCAATGACTACAACCAAACACTTCCTATAATTCAATATCAGTCTTTCACATCGCTGTGGAGAATTTTAACCCACACTTCCTCGTAGAACTGCTTTAATTCAGTAACATTTGGTAGGTTTTCGAGCATGAACTGCTCGTTTCAGGTCCTGCCACAGCAACTCTATTGGGTTTAAGTCTGGACTTGACTGAGGCCACTCAAAACTTTAATTTTACTTCTTTTTAGCCATTCTGATGTGGACTTGCTTTTGTGTTTTGGATCATTGTCTTGCTGCATGAACCTACTACGCTTCGCTTCAGCTGATGGAAGGATGACGGACATTGTCCTTAAGAATTTTCTGGTACAGAGCAAGAATTCATGGTTCCTTTAATTGTGACAAGTCATCCAGGTCCTTAGGCAGCAAAAGCATCCCACACCATACATTACCACCACCATGTTTGACTGTTGGTATGGTGTTCTTACTGTGGAATGCTGTGTTTGCTTTACGGAGACATTATGGGATCCATGTCATCAAAAAGTTCCACTTTGGACTCATCTGTCCATAGAGCATTTTCCCAAAAGGCTTGTGGATCATCCAGGTGCTTCTTGGCAAATGAGAGACGAGCGTTTATGTTCTTCTTGGTTAGCAGTGTTTCCGCCTTTTACTCTCACATGAAGCCCATTTTGCCAGTCTCTTTCTGATTGTGGAGTCATGAACACTGACCTTAGCTGAGGCAAGAGAAGCCTGCAGTTCTTTAGATGTTGTTTTAGGATCCTTTGAGACTTCCTGGATGATTTTATGCTGCACCCTTGAGTAATTTTGGCAGGCCGCCCACTCCTGGGAAGATTCACTACTGTTCCAAGTGTTCTCCATTTGGAGATTATGGCTCTCACTGTGGTTCGATGGAGTCCCAGAGCCTTAGAAATAGCTTTGTAACCCTTTCCAGACTGATAGAGGCAGCAAATGTTTTTCTGATCTTTTCAGGAACTTCCTTTGATCATAGCATACTGTGCTTGTTGAATCTTTGTGCAGGCAACGTGACTCTGATAGTAAGGTCAAAATAAGTGAGGTTTATATTGAGCAGAGGCTGGCTGTAATCAAGCCTGGCTGTGTTCAGCCTGCTGACTCTAATTATCCCTTTAATTGGGTTGATTTAACTAGGGGCAATTACTTTTCACACAGTGCTAGTTGGTGTTGGTTAACTTTTCCGTTAAATAAATGAAATAACTAAAAAAAAAAAGTGTTATTTGTTCACTCAGGTTCCCTTTATCTAATATTATATTTTGTCTAAAGACCTGAAAACATCCAGTGTGACAAATATGCAATAATAGAGAAAATCAGGAAGGGGGCAAATACTTTTTCACGCCACTGTATGTCAATACAGTGTACTGTATTATAATGTTGATGTGCTGTCTGGTGTTTATGAAATGTTGATTTTATCATCACTGTGTTCTCATAAGGTATGCATTTGAAATGGTATTCCTCTTGTAAGTAAATAAGTGTTATAAAGTTGTACACTGAAATGATATAATATGTCCCCTACTCACTCACTGTCTTGTATTCCATCATTGCCATGGTACTGGCGGTATACAGCCACAACAGTTTGCAACATCCAGATACTGAGACAAACATGTTCAAAACCGGGATGTTCAGTAATGCAGCAGGGAACTTCAGAGTCTGTAATGACGTTTGGTGTGTCATTCAGCTTGTTCACCACTCTGGCTATCTCCTGACAGCATCTGCATTCCACTTCGGAGGGCATAGCAGCACAATTCCAACAGTGACACCTAAAATTCAAACTTGTATTACTGTCTTCATAAACACATAGCCTCAGGTACAGTATGCAGGGTAATTAGATTGTGAAACCTTGCAGACAGTCACTGTTTAGACAGATACAGTATTGAATGTATATAATACAATTGCTGTATTTTCAAATCCATCTTTTTCAACATGTTGCTGTTATGTAGTGCAAAGGCCATATAATGTGATTGTTCACTTCTGTGACACAACAGCATTTTAGAACCTCTATTCACTACATAAGTCAGTTGGTTTGAGCAAGTTAACAAAACATAAATTATGACACATTGCATATAGTACTATGCACTATGAAAAATACCACATGAGACACTGAATGCATAACCAATGTGTTGTTATACACATGTGTTCAGTTGCCCACAGGCAACTCCAGCTGTGATCTGATGGTGATGGAGATTCACAACCACAATAGTGATAATACCAAAATGGAAAATGTCATCAAGTATCTCAACAGATGTTTTCCACCTGTCAGTCATCTATATTTCTTCAGATACCTGGTAGGCTGTCCAGGTCAACAACACGAGGTAGTGGTTGTGCTGGGTTGTGGGATATAGCAGTGCGGTATTGGGGGGGGGCACGGGTGTTTACCTGCTACCACCGTTGATGGGGCGAGGCTGATTTAGGTGGTAGGGTGGCACAGAGAGGATCACCAGCACATGATGCTGCAAGTCATGGTGCATGAATAGCACCCGCATGCACGTTGACATGCACAGCAAGGTCCTGAAGTCCACTGTGTCCCCATGCGGTATGTGGCATCATGACACCCAAAGACACCTCCATGCCAGTCCATGATGTATCCAACCCCTGCCCCTTTTGTGATCACACCACCACTGACCCTGGTACACATGCCCTTCATTTGTGGTCAGTATACACCCACACCCACAGCATCAAGAGACACCCGTATCTGGTCGCCTGTGCCATGCATTGGCCGGCCAGTGACACAACCATCCTTAGACATCTCCTCGGCTGGTGGTTAGCACTTGGATGGATGGTGGCCATGGACATGTGAAGAGGGTTGTGGCAATGACTGTCCAGCGCACAGCAACCACTACCAGGTCTGAGGGGGGCTGTTGCTGCCACAGTGAGTGGGTTACATTGACCACCAATGGTGGGAGCAGGTACCAGGGTCATCAGGGGAGCTTCCCAGTGCAGATCAGTGTCGATGCCATGGTGGGTGGGTTTACATTGACCACCAATGAGGGTCATGGGAACCAAGGTCAGGGAAGCCACCCAGTTCGAACCAGGGCACTTGTGCATGATGATGCCAGTCATGGTGCATGATTAGCACCCGTGTGCTCACTGTCACACACAGCAAGGCACTGATGTCCACTGTGTCCCCGTGGCCAAGCCAAATGTATGAGGTGCCTACATGGTGCAGTGAAGGTCAACCCTCACCCACCCCCACGCAGAGATCAGTGCATTGACCACCATATAAAAAGTGGCATCAGGCCACCCACAGACACCTCCATGCCAGTCCATGACATATCCAACCCCTGCCCCTCTCGTGATCGCACCACCACTGACCCTGGTACACATGCCCTTCATTTGTGGTCAGTGTACACCCACACCCGCAGCATCAAGACACACCCATATCTAGTAGCCTGTGCTGTGTGCTGGCCAGCCAGTGACATAACCATCCTCAGACACCTCCTCAGCTGGTGTTCAGTGCCTGGAAGGATGGTGGCTGTGTACAGGTGAGGAAGGTTGTGGCAATGACCGTCCAATGCATGGCAACCACTACCAGCCCTGAGGGGGGGGTGCCACTGCCACAGTGGGTGGGTCTACATTAATCACCTATGAGGGTCATGGGCACCAGGGTCAGGGGAACTGCACAATGTGGACCAGTGCACTTGTGCATGATGATGCCAGTCATGGTGCATGATTAGCATTCGCGTGCTCACTGTCATGCACATCAAGGCACTGACATCCACTGTGTCCCCCTGGCCAAGCCAAATGAATGAGGTGCCCACATGGTGCAGTGACGGTCAACCCTCACCCACCCCCACACTGACATCAGTGCACTGACCACCATGGGACAAGTGGCATCACGCCACCCACAGCCACCTCTGTGCAAGTCCATGACTATCCAACCCTGCCCCTCTTGTGATCTCACCATCACTGACCTTTGTACACATGCCCTTCATTTGTGGTTAGTGTACATGGCAACCACTACCAGGTCTGAGGGGGGGTGTCACTGAATGGTGGGTGGGTTTACATTGACCACCAATGAGGGTTGTGGGCACCAGGGTTGAGGGAGCTGCACAAGGTGGACCAGGGCACCTGTGCATGATGATGCCAGTCATAGTGCATGATTAGCACCCATGTGCTCACTGACATGCACAGCAAGGCACTGACATCCACTGTGTCCACCTGGCCAAGCCAAATGTACAAGGTGCCCGCATGGTGCAGTGATGGTCAACCCGCACCCACCCCCATGCAGACATCAGTGCAATGACCACCATGAGACAAGTGGCATCACGCCGCCCACAGCCACCTCTGTACCAGTCCATGACGTATCCAAACCCTGCCCCTCTTGTGATTGCACCACCACTGACCCTGGTACGCATGCCCTTCATTTGTGGTCAGTATACACCCACATCTGCATCATCAAGACACACCCATACCTGGTAGTCTGTTCCTTGTGCTGGCCAGCCAGTGATACAACCATCCTCAGACACCTCCTTGACCGGCGGTCAGCGCTTGGCTGGATGGTGGCTGTGGACATGTGAGGAGAGTTGAGGCAATGACTGTCCAGTGCATGGCAACCACTACCAGGTCTGGGGGGGTGTCACTGCTACAGTGAGTGGGTTTAAATTGACCACTAATGAGGTTTGTGGGCACCTGGGTCGGTGGAGATGCCAAGTGCGGACCAGGGAACCTGGGCACAATGATGCCAGTCATGGTGCATGATGTGCATGGTTGGTCATGTGCGTCCAGGTCGACAACACAAGATAGTGACTGTGCTGGGTCATGGGGGCAGTGTACAGCATAAGTCAATATGGGACGTGGCAGTGCGGTTTTGGGGGGTGGGGCACGGGTTGTTCCCTGCTACCACAGTGGGTAGGGCAGAACTGTGTAATGGACATCGAATAGAATCAATAATTGTGCTCTCAAAATGTAGCACCAGTGGTCAAGGGTCAAATCCATAACACACTACAACAACACATGGGACAATAACAGTACATACCTATATACATACAGCAACATAAATGAGCCGGTGGTCAATTACCTTCCCCCCCCAAACACACACACATGGAAAAACAACAGAAAAAATAACATAATGGCATAGAAGGGCGAAAGTTTCACAATAAGATAGTGACTTGGGCACTGGCTAATAGGACAGAAAGCAGGTGGGACTAATCACAGGACAGGCATAAAATGACGGGTGAGTTTTGACAGAATGAATAGCACATGCACGATGCAGGAACCGCAGAAATGAAGGGAGTAACAGTGACATGAAATGTAAATTTATTCAAGGGTCTTCAACAGTCACAAACACCTGGGACATCGACAGCTGCACTGAAAAATTCTTCGGGCAACACAACGACATACCAGTAGGTGTTGTCCGTGAGGGTCATGCGGGCGCTGTCGCCCAATTGAGAAGATCCACAGACTGATTCATTGCTACCGTACACTGGATCGAAGACATAAGGGTCTTCCAAATTAAATGGTGCAGTGTAATCACATCCGTTATCAGTATTGGACAGTTCACTGTCCAGTTTGGTTCCATCACTGCTGCTGGCACTACTCATTTTAACCACTGACTAATACTTTGGCCGTTAATAAGCATATGTCACACGCCAAGACAAGCTAAAACTGATGTGATTGATGCATGCTTCTGCCACTTCCTGGCAAGAGACAAAAACTTTGCTAAATATTGTTTTAAAATGTGTTTTTTTTTTTTTAAATAATTGAACCCATGGTTACTAATAGGGACAAATGATATACTGAGATAACTCTGGTTTCACCATGGGAGCCCTTCTTTAAAGAGAAAAGTGAGAAAGGAATCTGAAAACCCAAACCTGGAAAGGACCACCCACAGAAAGGGCCAGGAGACCTTGTCAAAGGCTTTTTCGGTGTCAAGACTGAGTAGCACAGCTGGTTGTTTAAAGAGATTCACTAAACTAATGCCTTGCACTACATATAATGGTGTCTTACCCCTGCAAGAAGCATTTGGTGAAGATGGTGCCAAAAAGAACACTAGTTTTCTTGTAAACCACTTGTAAAATTGCAGCCACTGGGTCTTTACTTCCCGTATATAGGTGCCATGCCAGACAGGCACGTTATGCTGTAAGGCCAGGAGAGGGCAGGAAGGCACTCCATTATAGTTTATGGGTTACTTTCCAATCGATTTTATATGCTGTAATGCTCAACTGGTGACGATCGAGGGCACTGATCTACTAACAAGGTCCTTGTTAGACAATCGGTGCCCTTGATTGATCACTAGTTGGCCAGTACAATATATAAAATCGATTGGAAAGTATCCCCCCATAGGCTTTACTGGAGTGCATCCCCGCACTTTCCCTGGCCTAGCATCATAACATGGCTGTGCGTGGGGCTGAGCTACATACCGGGAAGTAAGCAAGACCTGGTGGCTGCAATTTTACGAGCAGTTTTACAAGAAAACTACAGTGTTCTTTTTGGCACCATCTGCACCAAATGCTTCTTGCAGAAGTAAGGTACCACTATATGTGGTGCAAATCTATATTTGTATAACTTAGTAGATCTCTTTAAGAGAGTGTAGGTGATCTATGAAATGCACAGTGTACCTTAAATTATCTTGCACCTGGTGGCCAGGTATAAATCCTGACCGGTCTATATGTATTAGGTGTGGAATTATTTGTTGTAATCTCTGGGTCATAAGGGATGTCAAAATTTTATAATCAGTGTTAAGTATGGAAATGGGCCGATATGATGGGCAAAGTTAGCAGTCCTTTCCAGGTTTGGGAATGATGGATATAACAGCTTGAGACCAGGAGTTTAGAACCCTCCCATCTGAGGGCAAGGCATCTCTAGAGACCCTTGTTAAAAAGGGAAGGAGCATGTCCCCGTGAGCCTTATAAAATTTTCCCTGTAGTCCATCCGCTCCCAGACATTTGCCTGTTTTAAACATAACAGTTTCTGCCAGCAGCTCTGTGCCCAAAAAGGGTTTAAACAGTGTCTCTCCTTGTTCCTGAGACAATCTCAGAAGGGATAGGCCCACCAAAAATTGGGTCATAGCCATATCCTCTATCTGGGGATCTGGGCTATATAGATCAGAGTAATAGGTTTTAAAAGCCTCAGTTATGTCGGGGATCAGTCCTAGAGTCTTTTGAGACACCGGGTGCTTTAGAGCTGTAATGCAGGCTTTAGCCCTTTGAAATCGCAATCATCCAGCTAAAAGCTGGAGAGACCTAGGACCCACTCATAATATCTGTTTCAGAAATAACAATTTTTGTTTCACCTGATAGTCCAGTATGGTACCCAACTCTTTTTTAAGAGTAGTCAGAGTTCTGGATTGGACTTTGTCTATCTTAATCTTTTGTTGGGTTTCCAATTGTTGTATCTGGGACACTAAATCCAGCCTCCTTGCCTCCTGGAGCCTCTTTTTGTGGACAGATATTGCTATGTATATTCCATGGAGGATTGCTTTTATGGTATCCCACAAAAGAGCAGGGGTGGTCTCTGGGGAATCATTATCTAAAACTGCCTGGTCAAAGACCTCCTGAATAGACTCCTTCACCTGCGCTTCTTGCAGCAAGGATAATTCAGGTGCTAGAACGTGTTTTTTTTAAAGTTTCCTAGGTTAATCTTTTAAAATAAGGGGGCATGATTGGATGAAGTGATATCACCAATCCAGCAATCCTGAGTCTTTCCCGCAGTCTCTTTTGGGATGAAGAAATAATTTATTTGGGAATACATCTGGTGAGCGGAGGTGTAATATGTATAATTCCTCCATCCACTATTATGAAAACACCAGGGACCCAATTCCAAGATGCATGGCGCAACTCATGGGTATATGCGAGTTGTGCCATGCAGTGCCACACCAGGGACCCTGCGCTTTATTCCAAGACAGGCAGAGTCCCTGGCAATTATGTCCTGTGACTTGCGGCAGCTGCAGGCTAGCACCACAGGAATGGCGTAATGGACCTGGGCGCCACAAGTCACAGCCCATGGAGAGCTGCCCCCCCAGACCACCCCACCCTGGAACACCACTGCATGCACCAGGAGGCATTGAAGGGGGCTTGCCAGGTGGCATTGGCATTTGGGGGGCACTTTGTGAAATGGACCCTGGGGATCCCCGCCAATCGAGGGTGGGGGGCATGTTTGTGTTGGGGAGGTACAGGGAGTCCATCAATGTGCATGCCACAGTGCTACATAGTGGGCATCCATCAGTTGGCATGGACAGATGCCCCTTAGACCATCTCCCTGCTGGTCTAACTCCACTATGCCATTGCATCTATTGGAATAGCGTAAGTGGATTACAGCAGCCACCCTTTTGGAATAGGGTGTAGTTGGTGCTGTAACCCACCCTTGTGCCATACCACTGTGAGTTGCGGGTGTAGTGGGTGGCATAACCCACATTTAGTGCAACCCACATATGGCATGGTGTAAGTCACCTTTGGGAATTGCAACTTGTGTAACGCATGGTGCAAGTTGCGATTTACACTATGGGGTTTGGCATAAATCGCCTTGCGCCATGCGTAACACATCTTGGAATCGGGCTTCAGGTGTCTATGTAACCCATCTCCCCCAAGAACTTAGCACCCTGGCTGTTTTATGTTCCTTCCTGGGAATTCCCCAGGTGGTGTTCATTTGAGGGTTCAAAGTTAAATTGAAGTCTCCCGCACAAATAATCTCCCCTTCAGCCCAGTCCTGCAATGTGAGTAAAAAAGAATGGTATAACTGAAATTCAGAACCTGGGGGGAAGTAGATTGAGGCTAATGTAACCAGGTTCCCCAGGTATCTGCCCTTCAGTAAAACAAATTTGCTGTCTTTATCACTATAGGTATCCAGTTGCTCGAATGGTACTCGGGCAGGTACTAATACATCTCCCTTTTCTATAAGAAGCTGACGCAGTAGTCCCAAATCCAAATTTACCTAATTTTGCACAGTTCTGGGGGGAGAGAGATGGGTTTCCTAAAGAAACAAGAGACCTGCCTGAGTTTTTATCAGAAAACTCAGGATTTTGCTGTGTTTGATTGGATTTGTTAAGCCATGGATATTAAAAGAACAGATCACTGTGGCTTTATCCATCAGGTAACAGTACTTTTCACCATAATTGAAAGCATTTCACATTGAACTTCTGTGGAAATAGTTGTACTACCCTGTAAAAACTAGCCATAGAGAAATAGTAACCAGTGATACTTTGACCCAAGGAAAACACACATAACAATGCCAACTGGGCAGCCTTGAACTGAAAAACAAACAGCGACTCCCAAAGTTGGAAGTCTGTTAAAACAGATTCCTGTATCCTACCTGTTACTGCAGATGGAGAACCACTAATAAGGTAGGGAAAGAAGAGGAAAATGTGCCTTAGATAAGTGGGGCCCTCTCCTTGAGTCAAGTTATCTTGGAGGTGGCTCTGTTACCAAGACTCAGTCCTAGAAAAGAAGACATGCAGTGTGAAAAGTAAAGGGTCTGGACCGAGGGAGAAAAAAATTCCCCTATGCGTCTCACCCCCTTGGGACATTTTCATTAGTCCTAAAGGAAAAAGATAAAGGTCTGTTAACAGGGGCAACCATTTACTTTGAACCTGAAGTCTGCCTAATACTGACATATCAAATGGATCATAGCTAGGGTGGCACAGTCACTGTCCCCACCTGCTTCCACATCGTCAACAAAAGAAAATGTGCTCCCAGAAAAAAGAACATCTGGACATACTAAAGCCCTGGATGATATTTTAAATGGAGGTATTAGGGCTTTAGTAGTAGAGGAATCAGGTCTAGTGGTATAACTCTCGAGCCCGTGTTGGGCACGGGAGGGTGAGAGGGGAAAGGGTAGGGCCAGACCACCTTCCCCATCAGTGGAATACCGTAAGGAGGTCCAGACATCAAGCTCACTGTTAAGCATTCCAGCCAGGGAAAGAGAAGTCAACAACAACAATTTTTTCCCTCTCTTTTCCCCCTTTTCTTTACTTTAAAAAAAAATAACCCCCCCCACTTCTATCAGGGTACATTTACAAGTTCAGTAGCTAATATGTCCAGAATAAGGTAATTTTGTGATATGCAGTTCATTTCCCATTCAACGGGACCATACCAACAGAAAACTGGTGAGATGCTACTGAAAAAAGAAAAAAAAAAGAAAAGTCTTAACATGGGAAATACAAGTCGCTATTATTAATGAAGTCATAAAGAGCTAGGTGGTGACATAGTTGACGCTATTAGCTCTGTAGCAGAGGGAGTTAGAAGTCCGTGTTGAGAAGTATTTACAGTCTCCTAATCCTGGAAAGCTATCAGTGGCATCATGCCGTCTCAACCACCTTACAGCCGCGATAGGCAGAAGGAAGAACAGAATCACTCACTGTGCCTGTCAAACCCTTCAATGCACTGATTCAGCGGAGGTGGCCCTGGCAGTGCGGTTGCTGGTTTGGGTAAGTGTGCCTAGCTGTTGGAGCACTTCCTTTGCCAGCTGAAGTGAGGAAGTACCTTTTTTCCTCTGTGTCATCAGAATTCAGTCCAAGTGGAACCCACATTTTTCAAAATCAGGTATGCTTCCTGTTGTGGTATTGAGTGCCCCTTGGACTGCATAGCTGCCAGAGCTTCATTGGCTGTGTGATAGATTTGCAGTCCATCCTCCCAGAACATTTTCAGTCTTGTGGGGCATGGGGTCTGAAAACAGATCCCCTTTGTCTTAAGCTGTTTGATAAGGGGAGTATACCGTTGCCCGGCTTGTTGCACTTCTGGGGGAAAATCCTGGTCAAATGTAAGCCAAGAATTAAGGTAAGTTATAGTCTTCTTAGTCCAGGCCCTTCTCAGAATGGCCTCCTTCATCTAAAAGTTGCTAAATTTCATCACTGTGGACCGTAGTCTGGTGGTCAGGTCTGTGGGTTGGGGAATCAAAGAACAGTGAGCTCTTTCTATGGAGATCATGTAATCTGATGGAAGATCTAAAACGTCTTTCAATAAGTTCTCCAAGAAGACGGTCATCGGTGCTGTTTAAGCCCCTTCTATGAGACCATACACTCTTAAATTATCTTGCCTTGATCTCCCTTCTAAATCTAAGTACTTAGCTGGCAGGTCAATGGTGTGCTGGAAGAGAGAGTCCATGGCTCGGTTGAGATGAGTCGCGCCTTCTTCTAATGCGGTGACCATGTGGCGATCTGCTCCTCTACTTGCTCAAGGCATTTTTGAATTTTAGAAAACTTCTTGGAAAGATTTTTAAAGTTCTTTTTAATTTTCAGCCCTTGAGCTTTTAATTTCCTTCAGCAGTATCTCAAAGCGTGAACGGGAAAGATGTTATGCTTCACCGTCCATGTTGTAATCGGATCCTCTCAGACTGGAAGGTGTGGAGCTTCTGCTGTGGCCTCTGGTTTGGATTTGTTGCCCTGATCAGTTCTGCAACCTTCTCCAGACATTGTATTGTAATTTTTGGATTTTTAATTAAATTTAGAGGTTCAAATTGTCCCGAAGGGGATTGAGCTCTGTGCTTAGGCTTTTAGCAGCTCCGTGACATCACCAGAATTCCTTTAACACATGTTTTTGCGTTTGCTCTGCCAAATCACCTTTCAGATAGGATTTAAAAAATTCCACCAGTCCTGATCATAACATAAGATCATGAAAAGACTATGTTGAAAACTTGGGATCAAAATGTAAAAAAAAAAAAAGTTGTGAAGAAATGTTGAATTTCTCCAGTGTTTATTCATAATTTATTGTTGCAGATTTTGGCCCCAAATTTTCAACAGATCTCTTGTGTTACCCATCCCCACATGCACCTAACAGGTGTAATTTTTCAAAACCCCTCTGAAACATATTTTTGTAGCCACTCCAAAAATCATCTTTGGAATGGGATTTATGAAAATCCCACCTGTCTGGATCATGAGATGAGGTCATAAAAAGACTATGGGCCTGATTCATGAAACAGACAGTGCAGGGGGCTTGTGGCAGACATTTGGCACTGATCACAATTCACGATCAGGTGCACCAGATGCAGCAAGTTAGACCAGCTCCTTCCTGGTCTAACTTTGCATCCAAGGGGGATACAGTTTACAGGGCTTGTGCCAAACCTTTGGCACAAGCTGCTGTAAACTGTGGAAATGGTCACAAATGCGCTAGCCCCTCCTGAATTGGGCTGTGTTGCACCAGATAGCTTTGGCGCAGCTGCACCAAACATTGCAGATGATGCCGGGCTTGGCACAAGCCCAGTATCATCCCTTTGTGAATCGGGCACTATGTTTGAAATTTGGGTTTACAATGTTGGAGCTCACTGAAAGTGAGATATTGCTTTGCAGCTGGCCTATCATGGGTAAATAAATTGTAAAAATGGGTGAAAGCTGGGCCCTCACTGAAAATGGCATATAATATTGCATCTCTACTATGTTATCCTGGGTGATACAGTGTAAAAATGGGTACAAGCTGAACACCACTGAAAATGAGATAGCGCATCTCAGCTAGTCCATCCTCAGGAATACATTTTAAAAATGGATAAAAGCAGGATCCCAAGCTGGCCCGATAGCACAGTGGTAGAGCTACTACTTAAAAGCTATCAGGAGAGTTGGCACTTAAACTCTGACCGGAGTCACAACGTAAATCACAAAACTACAAAGGATGTAAAGAGTTGGGCATTATGGTATGCTGAAAAAAGATCTACTGCATATATCTATACATCTATATGTACAAATATATACACAGAAATGCACTAACCAAATCTGTGTAAGTATTTGGTTAGTGCACTTCTGTGTCTATATTTGTACATATAAATGTATATATTTATTTTTTATCCAATCAGCCTGTTTTGGGGTTTGTGTTTTAATGGCTATGGTAAAGGTATAGATCGACATGGGACATAGTCCCTTTAAGCAGGTGCTTTTTAACTGGTGCTTTCATACCTGG
Source organism: Neoceratodus forsteri (assembly GCA_016271365.2). Lineage (NCBI taxonomy): Eukaryota > Metazoa > Chordata > Ceratodontiformes > Ceratodontidae > Neoceratodus > Neoceratodus forsteri. The sequence goes on from CM057449.1 coordinate 1,203,512,095, forward strand.
TAGCCATGCCTTGAAAAAGCATGTGTAGTATGCGAAACATTGGCATTAGTGTGGAGGGTGATGCTGAGTGTACCTTTTAACTTTTATTTATAATAAATGTGTTTTTAAGAGAACCTATGTAGGTCTTTTTTAGGTAGACTGTGATGCCCAACTTTTTGTCCTTTATAGTAGTGCTACCACTTACTGTGCTGGTGACATGCATTCCAGAATGAGCGTGAGCCATTGGGGGCTGGCTAGGGGAGGAAGGCTTGAGCATCCCATGGACTGCTGCCCCTTCCTAGAGGAGAGAAGACTGCTATTCCCACTGCGTGACTGCCGATTGACCAATTACTCTGTTACTGTGTTACTTCATCAATGAATGGAAATTTGATTTCAACCAATCAACTGTGTGCAACCAACAGGGGATTCTGAGGCTGGGAGAACCACAGAGGAAGGAGGACATAAAGCGTTGATATGTTTGTTCTGCCCATCCTGTTTTAGAAGAGGCACGCACCAAGGTTCAACAGTTGAAAACAGAGGTAATTATTAATTCCAAAACAAGGAAAAGAGTCCAAGGGTGAAGACGAAAAAGAATGAAGCAACAGTGCGGACCTTTGTTACCAAGTTAAACCATTTAGCAGGATGTGTGGGTAGTATTGTCCACAAACTGTGGCCAATACCATTAACAGATTCCTTTATGCAGGAAAACATACGTCAGAAACCAAGGGTGACTTTCATTAAGAGAAGTATTGTGAAGTTAGTCAGGTCTAGTCACTTCAAAGCCACAGAACAAACAAGTCAACATCCTTAGTGACTTCAGAAGGTGCAGTGTCTGCAGGCATGCCAACACAGGTAACACCTTCACAATGGGAGATCGGTCAATTGAAATCAGTCAATTTATTACCTGTGTTACGGGTTTCATTTTTTATATCTGTTGGTGCCCATGTGGATTTTACTATGTGGGCAGGACAATGTGTCCACTGAAAGTACACATCCAGGAATGGTTCACCCATGCTGTGGCAACATGCAAAGTGGTGATGTAAACTGCAGTGCAAGCAATTCACCAACAACACCTACAGTGCCTTGGCATTGTGCCATCTGGGAGCTGGAGTGTCATCCCTAGAAACAAAATTCAAGTACAAACAGGGAAACCTGCACAAATTAGTTGGACACCAAGCACTAATACCACTATGGAACTTCCTTATTGCCCCCACCCCCCCCACAACTTAATATAACAAACTCTACATTATAGCAAGGTAGACAGAAGGCAAATATCAAGTCCAACAAAGAAGTACAGGAGCCCCAGAAGGTGTGTTTCAAGCAACTTTACTGATGGTGTTGTGCAACCGCTTACACTAAGCAAACAGAGTGACAATAAATCAATGTAGCACCAGAAGCCTGTGGCAACATCCTGGTGACATAATCACCATGCCACTAATCAGTTGGGACAATAATGGGATACGCATACGTCCAGGAACACATCAGGGCCATCATCAATATCAATAAAATATATGCTCTGGGTGAACCCTTTTATTTGACCCACAAATCTGACCCTACCTCACTCAGATATATGGCATTGGAACACATACTACCACTAACCAGAGGGCGAGACAGAGTCAGAATCCTTCTCCAAAAGGAGACTAGGTGGACGGTAACTCTGGACACAGTGCACCCAAAAGGATTAAATGAGGAAGTGGACTATGTGCCATTCTTGTAACATGAACCGTATCTTGCTTTTTGACAGATTCTCAGGTTATTTTATTTAAAATTTTTATTTCCAGAAAAAGAAAATTTCATCATAAGACAAGAAATATGGAAACGTGCAGCATTCGTATTCTGTTTAGTGACACTTGGTCCAAGATTTCAGTTAACCTGGATGGTAATCCTGCACAATATATCACGTCAGGCATTCTCCCCAGGCAGATACCCCTTGTACCTTTTTGACTTTTTCTGAGAAACCTCTTTGTTTGTGGTTGCATGAAACTCTGTCTCTGATGTCACCCTAATTTCACCTCCTACCCTCCCTATCCTTTTAACAGCGCTCCTTATCCCCCCGACTTCCCCTTTTTGTACTCATTTATTTTACCTTTATTTCTGTCTCTTCCTCATCATTTATAGACTGTAAAATGTGCACTGAAAATGTAATAGTTAAAACTGTAAGTGTTATTTATGAAGAAAAAATAACATTATTATAATACTGAATGCATTTATTTGGTATATTATGTATGCCTTTCTACACAACTCTCTGCATTTCTTGTATTTTTTGTAATGTTTTAAAATTAGTTGTTTCACTATTAGAATTTTTTTAATTTAACATGCTTTATTAATTTTCCAAACAAGAAAAAAGGAGACAAACTAGCAAAGCAGTACAAACCATAAATGGAACAAACACCAGATCCACAAAAAATGAAAACATAGAAATATAACAATGAAACCCCTCATCAATATAACCTTCTCCCTCTGAGTGCTTCTCCCCCAAAGATATATTGTAGCAACCAAGATGCAGTTGAAATAAGAAAAAACAAACCACCATAAAAAGCAACAATTTGGAGATCTAGAAGAAGAATTGTAACAGGTTTCTAAAAAAGAATATAAGTGGATAAAAAATGTTAGAGAGTAACTAACTAAGCATACGATTATCCCCATTTCTCCCTAAAATCACTGTTAGAATTTTAATACACTGTGGGATATTTGTATTAATTGAAATGTTAACTCTGGTGTACTGTTACTTTAAGAACTGTGTATTTATTTGAACGTATGTTCCTATGCACACTGAGCCCACCCCCTGACAAAGCCACTCTGCGGGTTGAAGCACCGGGACCTGAGGATTTAGTTGGTGTTCATCTGAAGGATTGCAATAAATGTTGTTTTTGCACATTAATCTGATTCACTGAAATTTCTCAGCATCTTCTTGAGTACAGAGCTTTTGGATTTTCTGTCATCCCCAAAAACTTTCTGTAAGCTGGAATTTAAAATTCATAAAAATTGAGCTTTTTGGGGGAAATTCTCATTAGTTAGGGCAGAGCTTCTTTATTAAGCTGCCAGGGCTTTTGAATCGTCTGACACAGCAGGCTATCTGCCTTGCCCTGCACCACCTCCTCTTTCCAGGATACGCTAAGAATGGTGATATAATGGGGGATGAAAGGACCAGCAAGGTGAGAGAGTGTTTCAGGTGCTGGAGGATGGCAATGGGTCTAAGTAGGAGCCTACCCCTATATAGCAGAAGTGAGATCAAGAACAGCAACACCTAGAGTTGAAAGCTTCACTGACAGATTTAGAACAACAAAAGAAAACTAGGTCCACCCTAGAATTTTCTCAGGAGCAGACAATATGCTGCAAATTACAAGAGCCTTCAGAATTTAAAACCCAACAGCTCCTTACCTTCCTTCATCAATGATTCTACAAAGGAGAACCTGAAGCCTACAAACATTTTTTCCATTGCTTCAAGACACAAACAGCGGAAGTGACCATTATGAAGCTGCAAGACTCTACCTCTAATATTTTCTTTTCCAGGATGGAACAACTAGCAGATGCTTTTGTCCGTTATTACACTGATTTCTATATATACTGTACCTCAGTACAGGCCTCTAGTGATCTACAGTAATGCTTTCTTGGCCTCATTATCCCTCCTCAAACTACAACAGCAAAGGGAGGATCTTAATCAACTTGTTTCTGACGTAGAACTGGTAGACGCAATCGAGAGGCTTAAAAGTGGAAAATGCATTGGGATAGATGATGTCCCAGGAGAATACTACAAAACTACTGAGGATTACACCTATTACCTATTAAACTGTGTAATCAACTGGATATTGGTGAAACAAGAGATTCCTCCATCCTACAAACAAGCCATTATTTCAGTAATTCCTAAGGAAGGGAAGGATTCACAATTTCCAACTTCCTATTGGTGATTGCAGTCCTTAATGTGGACTAAACCTTAAGAGAATCATTTTTGGCAAAAGCATTGAAATGTCTGCTCCCTGCTGTTATTGGCCGAGACCAAACTGGCTCTATTCTGGATCAGCAGATACAGGACTGCATCCATTGTACCCTGCACATTCTACATACTATCAAAGCTAATCATATTCTGAATTACCTGGGGGGGCTCGATCCTGAAAAAGCATTCAAAATTGTTTGACGGTCTTCCTTGTTTGTAGTGACAAGGACTTTTAGTTTTACTGAATGTGTAATTACTACTCTTCAGTCTTTTTATGATTCCTCGACTGCTATGTCTGGGTGAACTGTCAAATCTTGGGAAGACACAATCTCCAAGGTAGTTTGAGAAGGGGTGTCCCTTGTTGCTACTACCTTTTGAACTCTACACACAGCACTTGGCACAATGGACTTGAAAGAACCGTCAAGTTGAAGGAGTCACAATTAATAGTATTTATAAAAGATAGCACTCTTTGTCTATGCTGTTCTGTTTTAATTTCTGATCCAAAGAGCTCCAGCAAAAGATGATATGTGGCCTGACATAATACTGTATATAGACTTGTCTGGCTATAAAACATTTTTTTCTAAATCTGAATTAATGTCTTTCCATACTGCCTCTGCACCAGCACTCCTAAAATATAATATTAACAATATTCTATTAGACAGGAGGTTGTCTTAAACTCAAATATTTTATACTATGGTGCATACTACAGCTCTGTAAGGAGCAAAAAGACAGTGGCCCATGAATGCTCCTGTTACACTTAAACCTGCTATATTTCCTGATAGACTATATCTGTCCATCCTATTATTGAATGTAAGCTTAGTGTTACTTATTATATCAATAGGTAAGTTGTTCCATGGATTGGAGATTCTTACAGTGTAGTGACATTTTCTTTTTTGGGTGTTAAAAGTCCTTCAGATGATCTGTAATGGGTGACCTTTTATGTCTACAGTTGTGTTTTTAAATTCCAGACCCAGTCCACAAAACAAGTATGGATCACTTACAATGTCAATCATTAGTAAAAAGTCCCCCCAAATGCATTTCAGATCCAGAGGCATAAGATTTAATTTCTGCAGTCTCTCCTGGTACATAGATCTTTGATGTCAAAAATGTGTTTAGTGTACCTCATTTGTACTTTTTCTAACTGATTTACATTTCTTCTTTTGTAAGGGCACTAAACTGAAATGCATAGTTGAAATGAGGACATGTATATGCTCTATATAATGGCAAGAGTACTTTGTGATCTCTAGATCTGATGCTATGTTTAATAGCCAACATGATTGTATTGGTTTTGGCCTCATTTGTTTGTCTAGTGCATTCTAGATAATTTGTGATTAGTATTCCCAAATATTTTTCAGTTGTAGTTTTACCGAGTCATTTTCCACTTAAAAAAATAGTGCATAACTTTGCATTTTCCAGATTGAAAAGCATCTCCTAGGTGGTGGACCATTGAGAGATGTGGTCTAGATCTAATTATAACCTTTGTCTTTGTTCTGTAGTTTCACAGGATCCACCTACTTTTGAATCATCAGCATTGCTGAGACCAGAAGTTGAAATTTATTTTGTTAAATGAAATATAAATATCTGAAAGATTATATGCCCTAAAACCGAGCCCTGCAGTACCACACTTGAAACAGTACATGACTTTCACGCATGCCCTTTTATAACTACCTTCTGTATTCTGTTGTCCAACCATTTAGAAATCCATTTTATCAATTTAGAATTTATCTTGACAGCTTTCAATTTTGTTATAATTGCCTAATGAAGTACCAAATCAAATGCTGTACTAAAGTCTAGATAAATAATATCACACAGTGTTTAATTATCAAGACAGTTATTCATTTTTTCATAAAAACGTATGAGATTGGTTGTACAGGTTCTTCCTTCCCTAAATCCATGCTGATCATGATACATATCTTCTAGGGTAGAGTATTTTTTTCCTTGATTATACTTTCCAGGATCTTACACGGAATAGAAGTAAGGCTAAAGGGCCTATAATTGCTGGGATCCTGTTTACTTCCTGTTTTGAATAATGGGATAACATGTACAGATGTCCAGTTATTTGGGATGATTGCTGTGTTTGGTGATTCCTTGTACAGCATTTTTAATGGATGGGTTCGAAAGTCAGCCATGATTTTAATCATATTTCCAGTAATCATGTCTGGGCCAGAAGAAGAATCTGCCCTTTGTTTTTTTTAATTTTACTTTTTATTTCGTCAACTAAGATTTTATTCTGTTCATAGGGTTTTCATCTTCACAGTTAATGCGCCTGTCTTTAGGTGGGAATACTCCATAGAAGTATGTATAAAATATTTCTGACATTTTTTTCTGGTTCATTTACCTCAATATGTTTCATGATTAATGGACCAACCTTATTTTGTTGATTTTTTAATGAGTTTACATAACCAAAGAAGGCTTTACTGTTTTGTGCCTTAGCATTTTAGCTAGTTTTAACTTACCACCCTAAAAGTCTGGACTGGTTATTTAAGAACCATGGGACACTGTTTTTAGCTTTTAAATGATCCAAATGAATATACTGCTACAGTTTCTTTACTGTATTCAGACCCTCCCCATCCCAATCCTACAAGCTCAATTTTCAATCTGGGAGAAAAGTATTTCCTATTTTAATAAATGGATTTAGAAACTAATGGTACTGTAAAGCATACAAAAAATTCCTGGTAATACTGTCTCTCCCAGAGCGATAATACTACACTTCACCACCGATAATAATATTGTTCAGATGTGGTAACACCACTGTTCCATACCTGAACTATACTATTATCTCAAAGTTTCAACAGAGCAACTTCAAGTCTGTCCTAGATGTCTTCCTAAGTGTGCCTTGCGATTGGTTGCTTTTCCTGTGTGGGTGGGCAGAACAACTCGCAAAACATGGCAGCTTGCTCTCTCGCTTAGCAAGAGAAATCCCCGGTGCTAACAGCAGCATTTTTTACATTTTTTCCCATTCTCACCACACAATACTTGACAATCTGCCTGTATCTGCTCTGTACAGCCCTACTTGTCTGGCATGAATCTACCAAACAATGAGGCGGGGCACCTTGTGGACATATCGAGCCAACCCACTTGCCAAAAATCACCACCGACATGAGGAACTGCAAAGTCTGGTCCACAGCCACCTTCTCTTTTCTCATCACTCTGGACTCCACATTGCCTACATTGAGGTCAGTGTAACTTTTACAATACACACCTTAGATCCATATATAAAAAAAATAATGGAAAGCTTAGTGTCTATTACTGGGGACTCCTACCATCTTGAAGTTCTGGACACAATGGAACCTCTCGAGCTTTGCTCTTGAGGTTCCTGTGTCCAGAACCTCTTGATGATATTACTCCCCAGTAATGTATACCTACCTATCAATTATTCTCTTTTTATTTGGTATGATTGGAGATGTAATAAGGACATAGACAAGATGGAGGCAGTCCAGAGGAAGGCAACTAAAATGGTGCATGGTCTACACCAGAAGCCATATGAAGAGAGATTAAAGAACCTTAACATGTATACTCTCGAGGAAAGGGGGGGGACATGATAGAAATGTTCAAGTACCTCAAGGGAATTAACAATGTCCAGGAGAGTAGCATCTTTCAGAAAAAGAGATGTGCAAGAACAAGGGGGCACAATTTGAAGATAGAGGAGGGACGGCTCAGGGGCAACATGAGGAAGCATTTTTTCACGGAGAGGGTGGTGGACGCATGGAACAGCCTTCCTGAGGAGGTCATGGGGTCAAAAACAGTGGGGGAATTCAAGAATTCATGGTGCAAACATAAGGCAATTCTGGTTGGGGGGGTAGGAAGAAGTAGGCTGTTGGTTAACAGGATCTGCAGCTTATCCAGTAGGTAGGGAAATGAGCAGACTAGGTGGGCCAAGTGGTTCTTATCTGCCATCAGAGTCTATGTTTCTATGTTCTATGTTTCTAATATATAAAAACTAATTTTAATTAACTAAATGGAGGGCTGGCCCCTCCCCAATATTATTATTTACATTGTGTGGCACAAGTATGACCTCTTTCCTACTGTGGTGTAAATGTAACTATATTTTTCTTTGAAAATAAATTGAGGAAGAGCAGATTGATACTTACTTGCCTCTGTGCTTCTTGACCCAAATCTGGAGAGGTTCTGCCACCTCAAATTGAACTCATGGACTGTGACACCACTCATCTGAACCACAAACGTTTAGCCTCATCTAGCCATTTTCAGTGGGTTTAGAGGAAGCAGATATTTTCTCCAGTGAAACTTGATACAAGATTCAGCGACTGCACCAGACTGTGTTTGAGGATACCGTTACACTTATTGTTCAGAATATGATACAAAATTTTGATAAACTCAAGACAGAGCATTTTGTTGTGTCTGTGTGCATTGTGGAGGAGTGTTTACTCAAGAGTCTGTCTGTGTGCATTGTGGTGGTTTACTGTGAAGTGTGTGTGTGTGTGTGTGTGTGTGTGTGTGTGTAGTGTACAGAAAATCCCCTTGGTAACTATAACTATCCAGATATGAAAGAGACAGAATATCTGATAGAAATACAAGTGATACTAAGGTCAGAAAATGAAACACAGGAGAAATTGACTGACTGGATGACATATCTCCTCCAGCTTTATTCAGTTAAGGAGAAAATATATGTCATGAGACCCGCAAACTTACAATATCCAGATACAGCATTACTCTACTGCCAGTCAAAGGAAACTGCTAGGTGTATTTGGGCTAAAGAATCCATTTTAAAATTGAGAGGTATAGAGATTAAAGCCCCATTACTCGTCCCAGTTTTTTTTTTTAGAACTAAGGAAAATATTGAATCCCTTTTTCAGTCTCCACTGTATACAAAGGAGTCACACAATAATTGGGCGAATGAGGGAAAAAGAGAGGAAATTGTTAATTTACTGGAAACCATAAAGTTATTTGAGAAGAAACAACAAACTGATTGGGAATGCAGAACAATCTCTATTTTTGGATGGGAAGTTACAAAAAATGATACTGCCAGTAATATAAGAGAATACCAGCCCATTTACAGAAGAAAGGGTTCTGAAAGAACTCTTAAAACTGAAGGTAGGCAAAGCAAGGGGGCCTGATGAGATTCATCCCAGAATTCTAAAAGAACTAAGGGTAGAACTAGTGACACCACTGACTACCCTCTTTAACAAATCATGGGAGGATGAGGTGGTACCTGAGGACTGGAGGAGGGCAGATGTGATTCCCCTTCACAAAAGTGGGAGTTGGGCAGAAGCAGTCAACTACAGATCTGTTAGTTTAACCTCAGTGATAGGGAAAATGATGGAATCACTTGTGAAGGAAAGAATTGTCGAGTACCTAGAGGCCAGAGGGGCACAGAACCCAAGGCAGCACAGATTCACAGTGGGAAGTTCATGCCAGATGAATCTAATAGATTTCTTTGACTGGGTGACCAAAGTAGTATATCAGGGAGGGGCTGTGGACATGGCCTACCTAGACTTTAGCAAGGCATTTGACTCAGTCCCACACGAAAGATTAATATACAAGTTAGGCAGCCTGGGAGAGGGTCCCAAAATGATAGCCTGGGTAAAGAATTAGCTGGAGAATAGGACACAGAGGGTAATAGTAAATGGAGTCCACTCTGAAGAAAGGGGGGTTACTAGTGGGGTACCGCAGGGTTCAGTATTAGGACAGGTCCTCTTCAATGTCTTTATAAGTGACATTGCAGAGGGACTGGAAGGAAAAGTATGTCTCTTTGCAGATTACACAAAGATCTGCAACAGAGTTGATGCACAAGTTGGGGTGGAAAGGATTAGAAGGGACTTGGCAAGGTTAGAGGAATGGTCAAATGTATGGCAGCTTAGATTCAATGCTTAGAAGTGCAAGGTAATGCACCTGGGAAACAAAAACCCAGGGGAAGAGTACAAAATAGAGGGTGAGATACTAACAACAACAAAAATGGAAAGGGACCTGGGGGTAGTCATATCAGATGACTTAAAGGTGGGCAAGCAATGTGAGAGGGCAGTAAGGAGGGCTGGGAGGATACTGGGATGCATAAGGAGAGGCATCACCAGTAGAAAACAAGAAGTTGTTATCCCTCTGTACAGACAGCTGGTGAGACCCCATCTGGAGTACTGTGTGCAGTTCTGGAGACCCAGTCTCCGCAAGGACATAGACAAGATGGAAGCTGTCCAGAGGAGGGCAAGTAAAATGATGCACGGTCTGCACCAGAAGACATATGAAGACAGACTAAAGGAGCTTAATATGTATAGCCTTGAGGAAAGAGGGGGGGACATGATAGAAACTTTCAAGTACCTCAAGGAATCAACAAAGTCCAAGAGGGTAGCATCTTTCAAAAAAAGAGGTGTGCAAGAACAAGGGGGCACAATTTGAAGACAAAGGGGGAGCAGCTCAGAGGTAATGCAAGGAAGTATTTTTTCACAGAGAGGGTTGTGGATGCATGGAACAGCTTTCCTGAGGAGGTTGTGGAGTCAAAAACAGTGGTTGAATTCAAGCATGCATTGGACAGTCATAAGGCAGTTCTAGGGGTTGGGGGTAGAAAGAAGTAGGCTGCTGGTTAACTAGGATCTGCAGCTTATCCATTTGGTAGGGAAATGGGCAGACTGGGTGGGCCAAGCGGTCCTTATCTGTCATCAAATTCTATGTTTCTATGTTAAGAACTGTTATCATTTCTGACTCGTTCACTAGGTCTTGAAGTAACTAGAAAGTCTGTAGACTATTAAAATCTATAGAGTCACAGTTTCTTCTTCCCAGATAGATGTTACATTCAAAAATCCAGCTTTAGCAAGCACATTATTACAATCAGCACCCAAACTGGATTTGCTGGGCATATATACAGTGTCTCCATAAATGCTTGGTGATAAAATCCCCTGTAAATACAGAAGGAAGATCAGGGATAAGAAGACCAAAATCTGATGGTCGGGATACTTTAATTAACCTTGAAGATCTTATTAAAGCTAGCATGTTTGTATTATTAAGAAATACAAAAATTGACTGACTCAGAGAAGCCAGGGGTACACAAGAGAAAAAATAGAACAGGGACAATCAAATACCCCACTTAAGTTTGTTTCATGGAATATTGAGGGTTTCCATCTTAAATTAGCTGACCCAGAGGTTATGAATTTCCTGGAGAAATATGTCATCTGTCTTCAGGAAACCTGGTGTGCAGATTATATGACTCCCAGATTGCTGGGATACTCTAGTTATATGTATCTGGCACTCAAAGAGAAGAGATACGGGAGACACAAATGTGGCCTGTTGATATATATTAAAACCTCATTTAATTTGTGTACCTCCAAAATTGAATTAGAGAAAGAGCTGGTAAATGACAGTTCTTTGGACAGATTCCTACTCTTAAATGTGTATTATCCACCAAAACCAAAAAAACACTGTTTCAATGGATACTGTCATCCATTATTTATAATCTGCATTAGACTGGATAGAAGAACTTGAAGGAAACATGCCCATAATAATTCTAGGAGATTTTAATGCCCAATTACCTCCGTTTTACTTGGTAGATAGAGAGCACTTAGGTTTCATACCCTGACTACCCCTTATTAACCATCGCATGACTTACCTCAGAGAAGGGAATGATCAGAAAAGTAATGGTAGAGGGAAATAATTGCTCACATTTCTCTCAGAAAGAAACGTTTGTGTTCTGAATGGGAAACTCCCAGGGGACAGATCAGGTAAGATGACATATGCAGGACCTATCGGGTCTTCTACTATAGATTTGGTTTGGACCAACCAGGAGGCCATTAAATTGTTCCTTGGCCTATATATAACTGAACATTCAGAATCTGCTCATTTTACAGTAACTTTAATCTTACCGTTTAATAATCCAAATCAAGTTGCTATAACAATGCATATTGATAAAGGGATTGAAATAGTAAACAAAAGGAGAATTATGTGGGGATCTAGTTCCTATGCACAGTTTAGTGAGATATTATTTACAGGGGTATCTTATTTATTTATTTAGTTTTTGTTTACCGGGTAAGAATAAATTACATTCACAAATTTTGAGGAATATTGACTAACTTGATATGATTAAAAACTAGTATTACATTAGTCTTCTGTTGAGGCTACACTGTTCAATTAATAAACTTATTACATCTAACTCTAACAGAGAAGGAACAATTTGGTTTAATAGCAAATGCAGGAAGGCTAAACAAAGCCTAAACAGAGTTCTCAGAACTCACAAAAATGGCGATTTAAATAATAAACAGCAACGTGTAATTTTAAAAAAGGAGAGAGAGAAATACAAAAAGATCTTGGAAAGTGAGAGATGGGAACACTCAGTCATGCTGTGGGAAAGGTTGAGGAAATCTGTCTTAAATAGAGAAGGGAAAACATTTTGGAATATTGTGGCTCAGGGCTATAATAAATATCTTTCAAGAGCTGAAACACCCATTATTCCCAATCTATGGATATCTCATTTCTCAGGTCTTTATTATTCTAGTGAGGAAGAATCTCTGGAGCTGAAGTTAGTTAGCATAACCCCAACAAACTTTCCCCTTCTGATAATTATAAGGGAAGAAGAAATCATATCTGCCCTTGTATTACTGGCATCTAATAAAGCACCAGGCCCCGATAAAATCATTGGAGATATATTAAAATAATTTCCAGAATGGTGCATTTATTCAAAATCAAGAATTCCCTTCAAGCTGTCAGGGCAGTGTTATATTTCCCATTTACAAAAAAGGAAATCCCAATGTTCCAAAGATGTATGGGTCTATAGACCTGATAGATGTAACTCAAAAATTCAAAATATTTCTAGTTAGATTTTTGGACTGGCTGGAGTAAAATTCCCTTATAAGCGAATTCCAAAACAGCTTTAGGAAACACAGATCAACAATTCAACATTATTATGTTTTATACAACTTAATTTGGAAATACTGTACATTAAAATTAGGAAGGGGTAGTTGTTTTGTTGTTTTATGGATTTCTTGGCTGCCTTTGACAGCATTAGTCAGAAAATTATTTGGCAAATGCTTGAGGGTCTTGGGTTGGATAGAGTTCTTCCTGACATCTTGATAAGGCTTCATGATAAAACTTGGGCCACAGTCCAATATGATCAGTTTAGACACACTACACCATTGCTTCAGACTAATTTAGGTGTTAGGCAACGTTGCCTTTTAGTCCCAACCTTACTTAATATTTATATTAACAGTGTACTGAAGAGCATATCCAACCCTGACTTCAATGCACCAAAGATTTTGGAGCAGAGAATTGACTGTCTCGCTTATGCGGATGACATAGTACTCATTTTGACCTCCGCTTTAGGATTAAAAAGAAAATTAAAACGTTTCATGAGTTTATGTAAACACAAAATGTTAAAGATAAACCTAAATAAAACTAAAATCATTATCTTTGGGAACAAGTCCAAAATTATTCCCAATTGAGGCAGTATAGCGCAATGGTTTCAGGCTCTGAGCTGCAAATCTGGTGACATCCAGCAGACCAGACCTGGGTTTGAATCCCACAGCTTCCACTTGCATATTGTGTGATCCTGAACAAGTCACTTAACTTCCCTGAGCTTCCAGGTCACTCCTGTAAAAAAGCTTTCAGCTTAGTGTGCTAATCCTGGTTAAACAACTAAATAAAAAATAAAAATAAAAAAAAAGTTTGGGATAGATAAGGATAAGGTAGAAGTTGTAGATGATTATGATTATCTTGGGGTTAGATTTGCATATGATATGACATGAAGTAAACATGTTAAACTGATACAATCCAACATGACTACTGCTGTTAATGCCCTTAAAATCTTCAATGCCAAAATGGGCAAAACCTCAGTTAGGGGCATTTTGATAGTCAAAATGCAAAAATAAAGGCAAGTATATTATATGCCTCTGAGATCTGAGGTTCTTTTAACATAATGGCGATAGAGACTATTCTTAATAAATTATGTAGATATATCCTCATGGTCCTACCGGGGACCCCAACCTATATTCTTAAATTAGAATCGGGACAATATTCAATGTTGTATTAGTTAAAGAGAGACAGATTATGTTCCTTTTAAAGACTTTTCTACTTCCAGACACTAGACTTCCTAGAATTTATCTGGAAGAAGAAATAAAGTTCTCTGCTTTGGGATATGTTCATCCATTCATTCAGTTAATTAAAACAAACGGTCTTGCCCTCAGGACTGGGACATCTCCGATATATATTTAAGACCATGGGAAGATATAGCCGTCTTTAGTAAGACTAGACTAAGAGATTTGGGGCCAGATATTCAAAACTTTGCCCAGGTCTAGGTTAGCCCTGTCCGGCATGCAAACATAGCCCAGGCCAAAAAGGCAGCCATATTCAAAAGGAATAGCCCAGTGCTAAACCGGCTGAATATAACAAGCAAAGGAAGCTGGGCAAACTGGGTTGGCAGTGCAGTGCAAACATTGCCCTTGAGCAGGACATCACTGAATATAGCAAATAAGACATCACTGAGTATCCTACCCAGGCAGTGCAAACACCCACAGGAACACAGTGCAGATGGAGCTGCCATGCTCTGGACCACAAGCAAAGGAGCACAGGCTGGAAAGGAAGCCCAGCAGCAGATAGCAGTGCAGAACCCAGACACTGAAACACACCCAGCCAGGGGACTGCCCAGAGGGCACTAGGACCCAGGGGCAGGGCCAAATAACAGAACAACCCTGTTGTCAAAGCCATGCACCCATAAATGACACAGGACACAGTGCAAATTTGTTAAAGAAAAGTGTAATGTGACAAATGCACAATACAGGAAACAGGTAAACAACAACTGAACAGCAATACAAAACAAAACAAAAGCAATGTAATGAAACACATAATGCAAACATGTAAAAGGAAACCTACAGCACACACCACTACAATGATGAACACTATATACAACAGGAACCATGATGACCACTACAACTACTACTATGACTACTAATATGACTAATACTAATGCTAACACTACCACTACATAACAGACTAACTACAGGAAATGAGCAATGTGAACTACAGCAACAAGGGGATGGGATGTGGAAAACAAGCACAGGAACAGAAACCAAACTGGAAAGCAACTGAACAGGAGGGGACAGGGATGTGGACACATACAATGGGGTAAGAGGTCACTAAAAGGCAATACAATCCAGCAAAGGGGGAGGGGCAAGGTAGACGTTGGCCACAGGAAGGCATCATGGCTGGGATATCAGAGGTTCAGGCAGTTGTGCCTCCAGTATGGTGGCTACCCTCCTCGTCTCCAAAATGAGCACTGCCTGCTGCTCAATGACGGTGTGCTGCTGTCGCACAAGTTGCCTCAGGAGGTCTTCGGAGCCTTCAGATGCCTCCGGCCACGTTGTCCACAAGGAGGATCAGAGTGGACCTACAAGAGGAAGGGGGAGCATGTGAGGATGGGACACCAGTCAGGAGTTATACATCAGCCACAGGTGGGCATACAGTGATGGACAGTATGTCCCAATGGACAATCCTGAGTGGAGGTGAGTGCCACACCGGTAGGCCAACTCAGAAGGTGCCCACACAGCAGGCCCAGGTGACGCTGGCACCAACCCAAACTGCAACAAACACAGCAACAACAAGCCCGACAACACCAGGGCACAGGTGACACTGCTCACCCTGGCACAGCACACAGCCAGACAGGGCAGACATACTGCTGGACCCCCAGAGAGCTGTGTGCAAGGGCCACGCCACAACATGCACAAGGGCACCCACACGTCGGGACATGCTGCCCACTGACAGATGGCAATGTACCATAAAGCAGAGCAGAGCAACAGCAACAGAAGGGTGTGCCGGAGCAGCACCAGACCATGATAGTGGCCTGCCAATAAGCAACTCAGGACAGGAAATAACAGGCACACAGGGTGCAGACAGTGGCAGGGATTGTCCGACACATGCCACCATGCAAGGCCCCTGAAAGCATACCTCATAACTGTACTACAGTACATGGAATGTTCCCCAATCACCGGTCAAAAGCTCCCTGTACCACCCCATGAGGACAGATACCACAGCCCAGGCAACAGTGTAAAGCAACATCCCATAGTAAATGATGCACATAATATAATAGCAATGGAACAACAGACCCTCAGAACATACATGCATCAAGGTACCTGTGACATGAGCAACACAGGTAGGTATCCCAGTTCGTGAACTGCAAATTGCCAAGAAGTACCACAGTATGACAGGTAATGAAGCACAGTAGGTGGACATTAAGAGAAGAGGTATGCCTGGAAGTTCTGGGGTGGGATGTCCCACAGCCACAACAGGCATGTGTGCGGCACTATGCAGGCCTGTCCTGTAAAGCCCCAGGAAAGCAAGGTAATGCCACCCGTGCACATGCGGGTGGTCTGGGATGGGCCGGAGGGCTGGAGCACACTGCACCACAGAGGGGGGCATGGCAACTGACAGTGTGTGCACCCCACTGAACACCCACCACCAGAGCCCCCACCACCAACTGGCACCCTCACAGCAATGCAAGCTGACAGTGCCCCACAGCCCTCCCCAGGGTACAGCGGATGCGCAGCCATCACCCGGCAGTGGTGTGCAACACAGGTGTAATGCACAGCACAGTGCCACAATGCCACTGGCCCAATGCCCATCGCAGCCATGCCACTGGACCAGGCACTGGCAGAACACAGAATGAGACACACAGAACAGTGTAACAGCACACAGTATAAAGGATGGGTACTCACGCAACAGGCCTCTGCTCTCAGGGCTGCTCTCCTGCGCCCACTGCAGCATGGCCGGCACCCTTGGGCTGCCCCTCTGCTGCTCCTGGGCCATGTTCTAACCCCCATTTCCATTCCTGGGCTGCTCGATCCACTCTACAGAGAAAAGGTGAAACATTCGCATTAGTGCCTGACACAGCATACACCACGTGCAGCACAGCAAGATGCACATGCAACCCCAACAACACTTCACACACAGGGATGCCAAGGGTCAGTGGCTGAACATGGAGGACACCCACTCAGAGTGTGGCTTGGCCTACGGAGCATTCACCAGGCACAGACAACATGTCATCAAGGCAGTACAGTGATGCGACAGTGCTGGTCGCAGCAGCCGTGCGATGGTCCGCACACCTGTGTGTGACAGTCGGCAGGCTCCCAGGAGCAGGTCCCCTGCACCACGGTGCTGCACCAGGACCTGCCACCAACCATGTCCCAAGCAGACACACCCATGCCACCCCCGTGGCCACAGCATGCACCATGCCCCCAATGTGCACACTGCCACACATCCTGTACCAGGACGCTCCCTAGGGTGCCATCATGTGAGGCCCCACCCCACCACATGCACACAAGCACCATGCAGAGTGGCACACACATGCGTGCACACACACAGACACACTGACACACAGTCACACACAGACACACACACACACACACACTCACAGGCACTAGTGCTGCCCTAAACACATATGAGAGTGGGTGTCAATGTGCATCTCCACTTACCTGGCACAGGTACAGTGCCATCACACACCATGCACTTGTAGTGCTCCAGCTGCTGATGCTGCCACCGTTGCAGGTCTGTGTAATGGTGCTTGCACTTCTCAGCATCACGGGTGATGCCCGTGTGGGCACACAGTTTCCTTGCCACCATGGCCGACACCTTCATGCGTGGGAGGTCACCCTCCCTGACCTCCCCAATGCCTTTTCTGGACCAGCTCTACCAGGTTGGCTGTTTCAACCTCCCCCCAACGCCTGTCCCAGTGCACCACCACCCACTGCCACCTACTCTCTGGCATTACTACTATGTGTGTCTCTGACTGGCACCAGTAACACACCAAAGAAGATGCACCTCTGTCTGCTCCCTCACTGAAAGTGCCGTAGTGCCATGCTAGCATGTGACATAAGCGGCTGGCTACCCGAGCTCAGACCCAGTGTGCATGTGTGACCCCCGCACGACCCCTGGCCACAACGCCATGCATGTGCATTGTTCTGTGCTGTGTGTGCTAGCGCTGTGCTATGCTGCACTATGCCTGCCAGCTAGTGTGGACCCAGGGCCTCACAGGCATGTGTGGTCACCGCACTATACCACATAGCGCTGCGCTAACAGGACAGTGCGGCACTGGCCACCCCCATTGCCCAGTGCTGCCATTTGCACAGTGCTAATCTGTTAGCCCGGCACTAATCAGGCCCATATTCAACAGGAATATGCAAATGAGGGCACTTGTGCATGCAATGTGCAAACACTGTGATTAGCATATTGGGGAGTGATGGGATAGACATGAAGGTTGGGGTTGGTTGGGGAGTGATGGGATAGACATGAAGATACTATCTCTGACACTTGATGTTCTGATCAACCCCATTATGATGATATTTAACAAATCCCTGGCCCTAGCTCAATTCCCAGAAGTCTGGAAGCAAGCCCTAGTAACTCCAGTGCATAAGAATGGTGACAAGGCACTGGTATCTAACTACAGGCCAATATCTATCCTCTCCCCTCTATCCAAAGCACTGGAGAAAATCATGGCAAACCAACTCACAGAATACCTAAACAAATACAATCTGCTCTGCCCAAACCAACATGGTTTCCGACAAAAACATAGTACCACCACTGCATTGCTTGCATACTCTGATTACGCACACAAGGCACTAGATGAAGGCAAATTGATGGGGTCCATGTTCATTGACCTCACCAAAGCCTTTTATACCGTCAACCACCCTCTACTGATATTCAAGCTCCAAAGACTGAGAGTGGCACCAAATGCCCTAAATTGATTCAATGATTACCTATCACAAAGGAGTCAGCGAGTCAAAATCGGGCAGACATTATCCAGCTCCAGAGAGGTACTCCTTGGAGTTCCTCGGGGATCAGTCCTTGGTCCCTTGCTTTTTAGCCTCTTTGTTAATGAACTGCCCATGGCCTGTGACACCAATCTCATCCTGTATGCGGACGATGCTGTGCTGCTGAGTAGTGGCACCTCCCAGGCAGCACTACAAACAGAACTACAGACCTCCTTCAACAAACTCGAGGACTGGTTCTGTAGGAAAAGGCTGCTACTGAACTACAAGAAAACCAAGGCCGTGCTCCATTCCAGCCATTACAATAAATGCAGACTCCCCCTTCCCCGTTATTACCAATAACGCTGGTGAGCAGATTGAGCAGGTACAATCATTTAAGTACCTAGGGGTCACCATTGATGACTCTCTCATGTATACAAACCATATTGACTCCCTTGTCAGATCAGTAAATACAAAGATCGAGGTCCTCTACAGACATAAGAAATCCCTCACTCCAGAAGCACTCCGAATCTCAGTCTCCAGCTCAATACTCCCCACGATAGACTATGGGTTTCTGGTCTATGGAGCTGCCACTGCCACTGCACTCAACAGGGTCCAAATTGCATTAAATAAGGCATGGCACCTGACCTTGTGCACAGACCATTACACTCACACTTGCACCCTATATGAGAGCACTAACTGGCTTAACCTAAAAGACAGGCTCAAATATCAAACCTGTCTACTGGGTAAAAAGGCACTCCTCGGAAAAACACCACCCTGCATAGAAAACCTGCTCGAGGCCTCTCTCTCATCCCATATCACCAGACAGAAGAAGAATGGAGCACTGTCCATCCCATTCCAGTGAACCTCACTTGGGCAGCGTACTTTCTCCTACCGAGCCCCTCTCTGGCTAAATGAACTCCCGCAGAAACTACAAACACACAGCCTGCCACAGTTCAAAACAGACCTCAAACAGCACCTACAGTCTAGCTCACAATGCACATGTTCCTCAGGCCAAACCTGAAAGATTAACCCACTCCCACTGTTAAATCCAGCACTGACACCTAGAAAACTTGACCTCATCCTAGCCTAGCCAGGAGCACTAGTAAGCTACTAGCCCTCCTCTCAGGCTCAACGTATAACAGCCCTCAACCCCCCCACCTTTTCAACCATAGTCTATCAATAGACCTCTCAAGGTTTCTAGGGATGAGCCACCCCTAGAATCTTCCAAGACATAACCAACTTTCTCTGACATTAGATTTGTTTTCCACTACTTGCCAATAAATCTCATACTACTCTTTAACTGCCTAATATGCTGAACCCATTAATAACTGTATTTGTTCTGAAATCTGTATCTACTGTACTGGTGTTTTGTATTATTTGTCCACCCTGACGTGGAACCTTTGTAACTGAATTTGTTCTGAAATCTCTAACTACTGTATAGGTGTTTTGTATTATTTGTCCACCCTGACGTGGAATCTTTGTAAAAGAGCTCACGCTCAAAGGTCTTCGAAAATTCATAAATAAATAAATAAATTTGCATGCATAACAGGCTGGATTGCCCGGCTGGGCTATAAAAGGACAATCAGTGCTCCACCAGTGTTGTGTTGTGGGAATGCAGCATACAGCAGACACTGCAGTACAGAGAACGACACTGAAGGAGACATACAACAGGAGGGAGAGTAGCGGGTGTAAGGTCTGTATAGCTGCTGGAGAGGTGTTGGAATGACAGTGGTGCAACACAGTGTTACACGAGGTCCCTGCACGCTAATTGGTACCCTCAGAGGTACACCGTAGACAGCTAACACTTAGATATGGATTATACTAATATTTAGGGCTAAGAGCATCTACCATATAAGAGTAGATGTCAGGATATGTATGCATATTGTTGTAATACACTTTGCTTGCTAATACACATATATTCTGCAATGTATTTTCTGCGTATTTCTTACTTGTCAGATGCCAAGACACCTGTGTCCTTGAAGTAATGGTAATATGTAAGACGGCATTGCCACCTTTTGGTGATTTGTACCACTACACTGAGTTATGTAAGACTCTGTATAAGAACTCTTTTGTTCTCAAACTGATGACTTTACAGAATTGTATAATGTTATCTTGGACCGTGGAGCCACCTCTAATTTAGCCAATAGGGCTCATCTCTGTAACTAGAAATGTTTCTATCTTTTGGTAACCATAGTAATTATCATAGGTATATAATGTAATGCACAAGCTTTACACCTCGGAGACCCGAGAGACCCCAAGAGACAACAGAGAAACCTCGAGGTGTAGGGAACGCTCAGTACTGGCTCCTGGTTCATATTAGTAAGAACTGCTTTGGGCAACTGTGATTTATCCCTTGGTAGTAATAAACTTGTTTATTACTCTAATGCAATGTGTCCATGATTACTTGCATTCCCAATATCGTCAAGAATCTGAAAGTGAGGTTCAGACCTCTCAATAAATTGGCGACCGTGTGAAGGCGATATTTGGTGTTTGTAAGTTTTCACTTGTTGCTTAAACTTTTTTCCTTTCCCACGGGGACAGTAGGTGTACATTCCTGTAACACCTCTCCTGTTTCAAAACTAGTTTGTAGTCACTTGCAAAGTCTGGCTGACTTTTTGGGTGTGGTCGATGCCGTCTCGACCCACTCCATAGCAGCTTTGATTTGCAAGCCTGCAACTAATACAGTAGCCCGGTTGTGTTTAAAGTACTTGTACTGTGGATGGGTACGCAGCATGCTGTCTTTTTCATAGTTTGAATTTTCGTTCCCTCCCACACAATGGCCACAGTATCAGATATCTGCACAGAACTGAGACTCGATGTCTCGAACTTCCTTGCCTCCCATGGAGGATGGACTGACTTCGCGCGGGACGCAAGTCAATCTGACAACCCTATACTGGGGATTTCAACCCAGTATACAGAGACGAGGCAATCAACCAATAAGCATCATGCTAAAGGGTTGATGGTCGCAGCTCTCTATGCTGCTTTGGAAGCCTCCAAAGTGAGGTTTCGAACCCTTGATCTGCAGATTTTGTCTCTTAAGCAACAGATGGGTTTGCAGGAAACAGAATGTGTTAGACTGCAGCAGAACTTGGAGTCTGAACTCCAAACTCTGCGGAATGAAAAGGATTCACTATTGCATCATTCAGCCCAGGCTGGTGAACAGGAAATATGCATGTTGAAGCATGAGTGTGAAAGTTTGAGACAGGATAAGAGTCAGGCTGTGAAAATGAATGATTTGCTGAGTGCTGTGAATGCTCAGTTGAGTGATGAAATGGGTGCGCTGCAGGACGAGATTAACCAGGTATGTAATGATTTAGAAATAGCTTACAGGGACAATCGCGAATTGAGCACCGCGTATAGAGTTTTGCAAAAGCAAAAGCAAGATCAGGTTGATATGGATGTTGCAAGTGTGAATCACGATGAATGTAGAAATTAGATGGTGACACTGCGCCATCAGCGAGAGGTTCTGGCTGGCCATGTTAAGGCAATGGGAGGCGTAGCCCCTGCCTTTCATTCGTCATCAGAGGGGGAGTTATCTGATTATGACGTTTCACAATACAATGCCCAGTCACGCCCCTACTATGGCCCAGACTCCACACTCAGCCATCCACAGCATGGCGGGTCCCGGCCCCCAACTCCCCAGGTCATACATCGGCGACGTCGTTACGCTCATCATGGGAGATGCCAACATGGCGGCCCCCATGATGGGGGGAGCAGGCCCAAGCCTGGTCCCAATGGCACCTCTGGTAGCCATTATTAATGTGGAAGACAGGCAAGAGATAGAAACCATGACTGAAACTGTGATAGGCAATACTCCTCTTCCTGAGAGGAGTATGAGGGCTATTAAAACCCAGATTAGGCAGCTGTTTCAAGAGGCTGGCACTCAGGAAGATATTGTCAGCACTGCGGCTGAAGCTGCAGCTCACGCAGCCTTGGATGGTGCTCGAGACAATCTACCTTTGCCTGATCGACCCACTAATCCCCTACAAATGGCGTACTCTGTTCAGCAGATTGCTGACAGCATTGGTCGGATGAGTCTGTCCAACAACCTCAGCTGTCACTTGGAGAAGGTACGTTCTAAATACGAGATACTTAGCCTTGCTGCAGAATATCAGGTCCAGATACTACGCCAGACCATCAATCCTGGTTTATGGGCCAAACTCCCCGAAGCTGTCCGCCAGGATGGGAACGCTACCTTTGATGAGGTCGCAGCTGAGCTCATTTCTGCTCACAGCCCAGGTGTAGTAGGAGTGATGCTTGCATATCCTGTGAAGCAGAATGCAAAAGAAAGTCCAGCGACTTACCACCAGAGACTCTGGATGGCCTACTGAGCAGGAAAACACCTGGCACAAGAAGCTGCAGATGTAGCTCTTATTGAATATAAGACCCTGTTCCTTAGGAACATGATTCCAGCAGTAAGAGAAAAGGTAGAGCCAGCCACATACCCAAATACGGATAGGTTTGCTGATATTCTTCGGAAAACCGAGAGAGTGTATCAACTGTATATCCGTGATTTGGGCTCCAGTTCCAAAAAGATAGCTGCTGTGGAACCCGTTTCGGAGGCCACGACACACTACACAGTGGAAGGGCAGGCTCAACGCCAACAGGCCCAACATCAGCCAGCCCCTCCAGCTGATAATCAACACCCTCAACAGGCCCATCAACAACAACCACATCCACAACAGCAATGGGGTGGGAACCGGAATTGGCATAAGAAAAGGAAGCATAAGGGTAGAGGTAAACCACAACAAAGAACGGGGCCCTCATATAGGGAGACAGCCGAAGAGAATCAGAAATTCCGAGAGCTCCTGGGACAAGTACACTCTGTGGCGGATGCTGTCCCCGCACAAGCCCTTGCGGCGGTACAACCAGCAACCCAGGCCTCAACTGGCCATGGGGATACCGGAGGCACTGGCTCTCAGGCCCACACAGGTCTGAACCCAGAAGCTCCTCCCTATATAGCATCGGTACAACATGGTGAAGTCATCCACTTGAGGCAGGCCCAACCTCTGCATGCTTCCGGTAGTACGGATTGACAATTACAGGCCCCAGTCTGTATTGTAAACAAGCTAGTCTTGGATATAAACGGGAGGCCCTGCACCGAGGCCAAGGTCGGGGGCTGCCTACTAGTAATTTTGCTAGATACAGGTGCAGCTGTATCTGTGCTACATGATGAACACCAGGACACATCCCCTTGGTCCACCGGATGGAGGACCAACATGTCAGGAGTCGACGGTACTAGGCTACCTGCATACCGGTCTCTACCTTTACTGGTAGAGCTAGGCCACTTAAAGGCCTCACATACTTTCCAACTAATGGTACTGCATGATCATCCTAGTATTATAGGGATTAACTTCCTTGCGCCACACGGCTGTGTGGTGGACCTAGCTAACATGCTACTGATACAGATTCAGGGTCAATATCATACCATCTTGATTCCTGATTCACACATTGTGGCGATGATATCTGCCAATGACAAATAGTATGATGTCATAGATTTGTTCAAGAATCATGAACTTTTTCCAAAACTCCTACCTATCCTGCAATGACATTTGGAAGTGTTTGCAGTTAACAAGCATGACTGTGGTAGAATGCACACTGTCATTGAAGTGCCAGGCCCAGCACATGAGAGGCAAAGGCAATATGCTTTCCCAGCTGAGGCCTTGCCTTCCCTTAGAGAAATGATCAAGTCACTCCTCAAGCAAGAAATAATCAGAACTTGTGTTTCCACTGCCAACTCCCCAGTATGGCCCGCGAAGAAGCCCACAGGTGCCTGGAGACTTACTATTGACTACAGGAAACTGAATCAGGTCACCCCCAGTTGTTCCCCAACTGTGGCATCAGCACCAGATGTGCTATGACTTCTAACCCCTGACCTGAAATGGTTCAGTGCCCTGGACATTTTCAGTGGTTTTTGGTCATTGCCATTGGCCCTTAAGAGTCAATATAAGTTTGCCTTCACCTTTGAAGGAAGACGTAGCACGTGGACTTGCTTGCCAAGGATCTAATAACAGTCCATCCCTTTTCCATCTCCACATGATGGATGCCCTCAAGAGTTTTCTACTCCCAATGTCTCTTACAGATGTGGATGACCTGTTGCTAGCAACAGCCACACAGGAACAACATTTGGATCTCTTGGACGAACTATTGACTCTCATTCAGAAAGCAGGCTTGAAATGTAACCCAGCAAAAGCACAATTGTGTCAGAAAGAAGTACTCTTTCTGGGTCTGAAAATAACTGACCAAGGTCGAAGCCCTACCTGGAGGAAGGTACAGGGATTACAAGACTTGCCATTACCTACCAGTGCGGCCACTCTTCGAAGGTTTCTGGGTATGGTAAACTATTCCAGAAATTTCATTTGTGATTTTGCTCAGAAAGCTGCTCCTCTGGATGAATTACTCAAAAAGGATGTACCATGGACTTGGGGCCCTATTCACACCCAGGCTGTGATGTCACTGAAGCAGGCCTTGGCCTCTACCCCAGCACTGGTGAACCCCAATCCAGCACTACCATTTTATCTAGAGTGTGCCACCTCTAACATTGCTATGTCAGCAGTGCTGGCCCAGAAGGTGCATGGCACCTTGACACCCATTGCATATGCCTCACAGCTCTTGACCCCAGTGGAACAGAAGTACAGCCTTTGTGAAGGGAACCTTCTAGCCACCTACTGAGCTGTCAAGCACTTCCTGTATATCATTGGGTACTCACCACTGATTATTAACACTAACCATATGCCAACCACCTTCCTGCTCTCAGACAGGGTGAAGGATGGGTCAGTTTCTAACACCAGGCTGATGTACTGGTCACTTCTTCTCCAGGACAGAGATATACAGGTACAGCCAACTAAAGTTCCATCTATGCTAGCTTATGGCCTCCTTTTCCAGGGAGAACCCCATGACTGTGCACTACAGTCACCTGATCTTCCTGATCCAGGTCCTTTCCTCCCTGCCACGCCACAGGTACTTGATAATACTTCTTTGTGCCGTATCTTCACTGATGGTTCAGCATCCTACTATCAGGGAGAACAAATTGCAGGGATGGGTATTTTGGTGATTTACCCTTATGGGAACACTGTCAAGATATCTAAGCGCTGTAGTGTAGCTTCATCTCAGTATGCCGAGATGGCAGCGGTGGCCTGTGCCCTCGAGTTCATCCAACATGGAACCGAGGATACCATCATTTTCACAGACTCTAACTGGGTTTGTTGTTCTCTCACAGAATTTCTTCCTTTCTGGCAGAAGAATCCTCTCTTCTGATGGCAGTCCAGTGAAGTACAAGGAATTGGTAATATACATACATTCACTGGCACCAAAATTTGCGCACAAACTCTATGTACACAAAGTTAAAGCCCACTCTCTCCATGACCCCTATCATGCCTTCAATGACACAGCAGACACCCTTGCTAAGGAAGGAACCCGAGGGGGGGATGTCTGGATGATGGATCATCCAGAGGCTAATGCAGCTGTACACATTGCAGCACTCAAGAAGAAACCTGAACCCTTTCCCCCCTTGGACCTCTCCGCAGCCCAGCAGCTTGATACTGAACTCAAAGAGATGTCCAGATTCCTTGATAAAGGCACTGAAGAGAAACTTCCCACACATAACCCCTATCGAAGGCATGAAGGTAAGTTGTGCTTATCACCAGATGACAAGCTCATTTGGTTTCAACCAGATAACTCTACCACCAAGTTGTGGGTAGTCCCCAGACACCTAAGATCTGAATTCTTGCACCAAGTGCATGACACTCCTACTGGTGGACACCAGGGAGCAGAGAGTACCCTTCAATGACTCAAGACCACCGCCTGGTGGCCTGGTATCACCAAAGACATTAAATAATACATAGACAACTGTCTTGTGTGTGCACAAAACAATCCTATCCCTACCAAACGAAATGCCAAACTTTTACCACAAAGACATTCTGGCCCTTGGTATGCCATTCAAATTGATTTAATTGGCCCTCTGACCAACACCAGCAGAAATAATAAGTATGCTCTTGTGGTAACTGACCTCTTCTCTAAGTGGGTAGAAGCTTTCCCCACTAAGACATGTACAGTGAAGACTACTGCCAAAATCCTGGTGGAACAGATTTTCTCCAGGTAGGGTCTACCTCTTTAGGTAGATTCTGATAAAGGAACCAGTTTTACAGGTGAGTTGATGAAAGAATCCCTTGAACTCCTCAGAGTTCAGCAGAAGTTCCACATACCTTACCACCCTCAATCCTCAGGTCAAGTAGAAAGAGCCAACAGATGGATTAAGCAAATGCTTTCCAAATTCATTGAGGATAATCCCAAAACCTGGGATTCCCTATTGCTTTTACTCCTTATGGCAATTAGGGGCACACCCTCAGCCATCACTCAGCTTACAGCCTTTGAGGTGATGACTGGTAGACAAATGAGATTACCTGAACACCTATTGTTTGACCTGCATACCCCTACTGCAGACCGTGTGTCTGTGGACCAATATGTGGAAAAACTCAGAAAAGACCTCATACACACACACACACTTGTATGCTGCAAACTGCATGGGCAAGGCCCAGCAACAATCCAAAATACAGTTTGACAAACACACACAAGAAGTGGACTGGCAAGTTGGAGATCAGGTAATGGTACTTCTATTTGCATATCCCATCCACTCCTTCTCCAATAAGTGGGAAGGTCCATACCCTATTGTCAACAAACTCAGTCCGGCAGTCTATTAAGTTAGACTCCTCCACAACAACAAGTTGACTGACAAATGGTTACATGCAAACCAGCTGAAACTGTATAAAGGAGCTTAAATTACTTTTCCTCACCCCAATGGTCGGAATTCTACTAACATACTAATCTTTGATCTTCCTTTTCAGATACACTGACAAGATGGCAATCTTGTTCCATTATTTCCTCCTCTCAGGAGTGATCCCCTGCATCCAAGGCATGGTACCAGACCTCCTACGACACCTCGATCCTCCAGCACCTCCTCCAGAGGGAGTATCCATCAATATACCAGATAGTATGATCACTGTCCAGGAAGGTTCCGATGCTTACCTCACTGCCTCGGTTGTTACTCCTGACAAATCTACCCTTCAAATTGAGTGGCAAACCACATCACAAGGACAAATTCTCCCTGTGGCCAAACTCTCCAAAGGAACTTTCCAGGGTTGGCCCAGTGCTAAATTATCCCCAAATGGTTCACTGTCCTTGTTACAAACTGCATTACTACATTCTGGTTTGTACAACATAACTGCCTAAATAGAGCCTTCTTACTGTAATTCTTTGTCCAAAGATTCTTCTCTCAGATTTTGTGCTATACACCACAAGGCTTCTGCAGCCATGTACCTCTCTGTCTTACCACCCACTGATAAGTAGCTTTTGGAATGTCCAAAGCATACCCCTGGTCCCCGTAGTGGTCTTACAGCCACTGCCCTCCCAGGTTCTTTGATTAATAACTTACAGTTTATGCATATACCTGTTTTGTTTAATCTTACTTACTGGAATATGAAAGAGTTTGGTATATGTCACAATACTAATACATCAGCATTTTATAGTACATTATTGCTTGATAGTTTAGCTGCATTTCAGATTCGTACACAAGACCCAATTGCCAGGGTCCATTCTACTGAGCATAGAGGCAACTTCAGAAGGAAGCCTTCTCCTGATAATCTAAATCATAAACATAACAAACGTGAGGTTGACAGTTCTGATGTCACAGGCGCAAAAGGCACTGTCACAGGTCTTTTTGGTACGGCTATGTCTATCTGGAATAAAGCAGACATTGCTGCTATCAAAAGTCATTCTGCCAAGTTCTCCACTGGCTTGGTCAATAACATTTTACCTCCATTATTGCATGGTGTGGATGGCCTTAGTCAGGAAGAAAGATACACTGTATACAACATGCATGCCATCGCTAAGGCATTTACTGATTCTAAAGATAAGATCAACGCACTCATACAACAAAACAATAAGGAAGCAGATAAACAATACATTGCTAGAGAGATACTCTGCTCTGCTTATGGCTCCTACATCTTCACTACCATCAACAACCTCTTCCGTGATCTAGAATCTGGAAGAATTCCTGACATTATACATGATAGATGCATTTCCAAATGGTATTGTCCAAGGTGTAAAACCACTAGCTGTGTTTCCATGTGTATGCAACAGACTTTAGCAATTCCTCTCTCCACAGCTAGGAATTTGGGGTTTGTGACCAGACACCCTAATACTGGTCCTTGTTTCACTGCTAGAAATGTTCCATAAGAGATACCATGTTTGTTTCTTTCACTGTCTCCTTACCACGCTTTGATCCTACTACAGCCTTGTTCGACAAGCTTGCACTGGTACATTCCATTGGGCATTTGGACAAAGACATCTACAGTGAATGCCTGGATCTAGCACCTCTACTGGTCTACCATTCTTTCCTGGTTGCCTTGGTGGCTCCGCACATGGACTGCTGTGCCAAAAAGCAATATATCTACTTGTGCCGATGTGATGTGTTTGATGTCATACAGCCTGTTTGTGGCTAATCCCCAGACAGCATTGATTGGACTTTCACAATGGATGATGACATCACTGCAAATAGCACCAACTCTTTCTACTCAACTTTGGCTCCAGATAAGCTCTACCAATCCTATCATGAGGAGGTTCATCACCTGTCAACACGGATTTTGAAGACAACCTACACCTGCCCTGTCCAGTTGTAAAAGTGGAGACTGCCTACTGTGCTATCCCAGTATAATTCCGATGGTGAATATTGTTTAGTTACGAACTATAAAACCTACACATATGGTTCTGTTACTTGTGCTATTGATTACCCCAATTTCTGTTTTGTCCCCCACCAGAAGACTGTTATTGGACATACTGTTATAACCCCGGTCCCCCTTCTGGATGCAGACATTATTGATGGTAACCCAGATTATCTACTCACACTGTCAGAATACTTGCCATACTTTAATGTACACATAGACCGACTCACACTCACACTTACACTGAAATCACTTTTAGACAGGATAGACACACACCTCATCCACATCAGCAATAATATGACCAAAGCCAATGAAGCTGTTCTTGCCTTGATTAATGATGGAGATATGAATAACGCACTAACTAACACCTGGTTAGAGATTACTTTTAAAGGTTTTGTTATTATACAAGCATTTTTAATTTTAATTTTGATTATCATGCTTTGCTGCCTATGGTGCACACTACACTAACACCATGAGCAGCACGAGTTCCTTTACAAGGCTCATGCATTGGGTTTGTAAACGACCACTGCTCCTGTCCTTACCCTAGACATTTGCCTGTGTTGCCCTTGGAGGCAACAAGGGGGGGAATGTTACACGAGGTCCTTGCACCCTAATTGGTACCCTCAGAGGTACACCGTAGACAGCTAACACTTAAGTATGGATTATACTAATATTTAGGGCTAAGGGCATCTACCATATAAGAGTAGATGTCAGGATATGAATGCATAATATTGTAATACACTTTGCTTGCTAATACACATATATTCTGCAATGTATTTTTTGTGTATTTCTTACTTGTCAGATGCCAAGACACCTGTGTCCTTGATGTAATGGTAATATGTTAGACTGCATTGCCACCTTTTGGTGATTTGTACCACTACACTGAGTTATGTAAGACTCTGTATAAGAACTCTTTTGTTCTCAAACTGATGACTTTACAGAATTGTATAATGTTATCATGGACCGTGGAGCCACCTCTAATTTAGCCAATAGGGCTCATCTCTGTAACTAGAAATGTTTCTATCTTTTGGTTACCATAGTAATTATCATAGGTATATAATGTAATGCACAAGCTTTACACTTCAGAGACCCGAGAGACCCCAAGAGACAACAGTGAAACCTCGAGGTGTAGGGAACACTTAGCACTGGCTCCCAGTTCGTATTGGTAAGAACTGCTTAGGGCAACTGTGATTTATCCCTTGGTAGTAATAAACTTGTTTATTACTCTAATGCAATGTGCCTGTGATTACTTGCATTCCCAATATCATCAAGAATCTGAAAGTGAGGTTTAGACCACTTAACAACAGGGTTGGGGCATACGTATTGCATACCAGTTGTCCATCGCTGTACCGGCTGGGGACAGGTCCACCTACCGCAGGACCACTGGCATGCATAGTGCTGCACAATGGTGCACAGAGCCAGAAAGATGGCAGTCCAGCTCACCTGACCTAGTGCTGTGACTGTGCCCCTGCATCAGGCTGCTCCGGATGGGACTGCTTGTGGTACTGTGCATACTAGGCAGATGCAGTGGGGGTCCCCACCACAGAATGTGGGTGCGCAACGCAACTGTGGCTGACTGCCAAGGGGTCCATGGCACCTCTGTTGCCACCCTGGATGTGGGGCGTGGAGGTTCACAAATGCTCCATCGGTGGTACACAGCTATGGAACAGGGGTCACAGGGTCCCAGCAGTGTGTTGCTGAGAGCTCTGTGTGGCCTGTGCCTGGTAGCCTGCCATTGCATGCCAGTCCCCGTGTCCTTGCCCTGTGTGCAGTGCCCATGTCTCCTGGGGTGCATGGTACACTGCAAGGTGGCAGCCATTGAGGTTGACCCATCCTAGGGTGCACATGTCAGCCATGTGTGACTGCGGTGCCCTTGTGGGTCTGGTACATGCTGTCCAGACACTGACAGCAGTGCAGTGGCACAGTGCACACAGGGGTTGCCGCAGCACATGCCGGCCAGTGCCAGATCCATGCAACCTATGCCACACTAGATGGTGACATGCACATGCAGTTGCACATGCATGACACATCACAGGCATGCAACAGCAGTTGACACACGTCCCTTTCCATCTCTCCCATAGGTGGTGCAGCATGGCCAGAGCAGATACGTGCCCATAGCTTCTCACAGGAGGAACTGAGAACAATGGTGCATGGTGTCAAGGAGAGGGAGCAGGTTCTGAGGCAACACAAGGCCATGGACATGGTGGTGCACCAGACGTGGGAGGAGGTCACCGCTGGGGTGAATGCAGTCAGTGGTCATGGCAGGACAACAGGAACAGTGCGCAAGTGGTGGAGCAACCTGCTGCAGAGGGCAGAAGAGGAGGAGGCACAGCAGCTTCGTGAAAGGATGAGAACTGGTGGTGGCCCGCAACCAGCACAGCAGTGGGAGGAGGACCCACTCATGGCCATAGTGGCATCCACACTGCACCCAGTGACTGTCGCTGGTGTACTGGGTGGTGGGTGTGAGACGCCTCTAACACTGCCCAGGGCAGGTCTGTAACTGCATGTGTGTACCCTGCATGGTGTGGCGGCACAGGATGTTAGCGTTGGGGCTGAGCCTGGGGTGCACTGTGGAGCTGCAGTAATGTGTACACTATGCACAAGGGATGGGTATGCATGCACACTATGGGGAGATTGGGTGCATGTGGCCATATGATATTGCCATAGGGGTGGTGTGTGGGGTGTGCATCCCCAGGTTGAGGATCTGGGCAGTGGGTAGGTGATCCTCCTGACTGTAACAAGTGACATTGACCCAGATGTGTCAGAGGGTTCCTACCTCATGCCCGTGGATGGACCTGTGGAGGGGGTTACAGGGGTGGGGCTAGGTGCAGGCTGCAACACAGGCACCAGGTGGGTGGGCAGCCTTGCTGGCATGGGTGCTCCCATGCAGCCAGTGGTTGGCTGTGTGGGGAATGTGTGTGCACCACTGGACATGCGGTGTCCCCTACAGGTTGTGGGGGCAGGTCCCTCCGGTACAACAGCACATTGCCAGTGGTCTACAGTGGCAGGACATGCTGCCTGTGCACCAGCATCCCAACCCACTTGTGATGCAGGCCCAGTGCAAGCTGCCACTGGTGGGGCAGCACCCCTGGAGCAGGATGCCCTGTGGGCCCTCTCACTGCCACAGGCTGCCCTGATGTCACAGCAGGAGGCTCTGATGGACCTGAATGGCCTCAGGCATGAGCTTTCGCTGCTGCGTGAGTCCATGTCCCTGGGCTTTGCCCATGTGGAACAGCATGCCGAGGACAGGGTGGGCCATGTGGTTGCTACACTGGACCTCAGCTTTGAGGGGCTCATGTCTGTAGTGGTCGACCTCACCACTGTGCTGCGTGGGGTGCATGGTAGTCACTGGGATGTGCAGGGGGGGCAGAGTGACCATGGCACAGGGGCCCACAGGCGTGGCATCTGTGGCCACAGGACTGCCACTGGCTCCATCTTGAATGCATCAGGCACATCTACAGGCACTCAGTGCCACCGTGGATGTCCATCCACCCTGTCAGGTTCCACCAGTCGATGGGGGCACAGGCAGTCCAACCTGCCTGCATTGCCGTAGTCCTCCCCCAATGTGTCCTCAGCACAGAGCACCCCTGGTTCTGTGACCCACTCCTGTGGTGTGCACCGAGTGCATGGTGGTAGTTGCTGGTGATCGGAATGGCCATCCTGCACCTGTGCACAGTCGCCACCCCTGTGTGTACATTGGCACACCCACACCCTTGTACACACATGCACACACACAGACACGTACACACCCGCACTCCTTCACATGCACCACCTCACTGGCACAGCCATGGAGGCCCTCCTCACACTGCCACCACACATTGGGCATTAACCTTTCCACCATGCCATGGCTGTGTTTCCACTTTCTATGTGACCTGCACACCCCTCACATCACACCGCACACACTCACATGCGTTCTGATCCAGTTTTTTGTGCACCTGCTCTGATTAGTGATGTCACTGTTGTGGTTATTTGCTCACATTAAAACTTACACCATTGTACTGTTTCATGTTGCTGTGCTGTCTGTACTCACCCTCTGGCCTGTGACAGTGTCCTGATGATGTTGGCCCTGCGGGCCATGCAAGGATCCCTCCTCTTGATTTGCTCCACTATCCCCCTGACCACTGGCTCTGGGTCACTGTCAGCCTGTTCCTCATGGTTCATCACCATGTTGTGCAACATGCAACAGGCTAGGAAGATATGGCATACCTTCTAAGGCCTATACTGTAGGGCACCGCATGATGTGTGTAGGCATCGGAAGCACATCTTCAGTATGCCAAACACCCTCTGTATGATGTTTCTGGTGCTGGCGTGTGCCTCATTGTACTGCTCTTTAGCTGCTGTTGCTGGCCGGGGTACCAGTGTCAGCAGCCAGGGTTGCAGGGGATAAGCGCTGTCCCCTGTTGGGAGATATACACCTGTTCGTGTTGTACTGCTGTCTGCCTGTCGCTGTCATGCATCCCTGTGTTGCCCTCTCATGCCCCTTCCCAGCCTCCCATGCCTGTCCCTGTCCATGCTGTGGTGTGTGTGCCTTGTGAACTGCTACTCACTGACTAGGTGCCCACTGGCTATCCTGCCCTCTTGGTGCCAGATGAAGGCGCTGTGTGCACTGCCGGGGTACTACACATAGACATTGCTGATGTGCCCAGTCACATCGCATACCACCTGGCAATTTATGGAGTGGTACCCCTTCCTGTTTACGTATACATCACTGCTATCACCAGGTGGTGTGCAGATGGGGACATGGGTGCAGTCAATGGCACCCGGTACTACTGGTAGGTGTGCAACTCAATGGAATTGCTGCATTGTTTCTCTGCACTCTGCTGCTGTGCTGGGGAATACTATGAACTCCCTAGCATGTGGCAGGAGAGCCTCTAGGAACTGGGTCAAGAGGCATGAGGTTGCAGACTGTGATACCCCAATGGTGTCCCCCATTGGTCGTTGTAACATCCATGTGGCTAGGAAGCACATCACTGCTATCACCTTCTCCTCTACTGTTATGGCATGGCTGCATCTGGTGTTGGGGTGCAGCTGCTCATACAGGAGTTCACATAGCTGCCACAACATTCCCCTGTCCATCCTGTACCGGCCAGTGATGTGCTCATCTAGTAGGGTCTCAAAGGAGACCCTGAGCCGGTACCACCTGTTTGCAGCATACCGTCTCCTCGGCCTGCGTTGTGGCCCATGTTGGGCCTGCTTCCTCTCCTCCTCCTCCTCACTACAGCTACCATGAATGACAGCATCACTGCTAGTGGTACAGCACTCATTCCCACTTCCTGTTGTGGTCTCTCCCTCTAGCTGATTTGCCCTGGGTTAAGACCAGCCTTTCATAGGTGGTAGCTAGTGCCACGCTAGGTGTCACGCTATGTGTCCTAGTGTGGTGCTATAACTTTTAATATCCTGTTGCACATGTATGCAGCCCCCCCCTTTGCTCCTTGCATACGTTATTGGTTTGCCCCATGCTAAGGCAGTTTGTACGCGCTAACAGGTCCTTTGAATATGGTCACTCCGTGCTATTCCCGTGCTATTCTCATGCTACTGGTTTGCGTGCTGTGCTATGCTTTGAATATCTGGCCCCTGGACTCATGTAGCCTATTCTGCCAACTTTCTGTACTAAAATTACAAGGCTGGTACAGACAAATTGAAATTTCATGGGGCTTTGAATGTTATATAACTAAACTAACCAATCCCAAGTTATGCAGAGTCTTCACTAGATTTAGATTAGAAGTTTATAATGCCCAATACATCCATTTCAGACAACAAAGGCCAACTGTCCCAGATTCCTTTTATAAATGTGGATTCAAAATATATGATGACCTTAAACATGTGGTCCTGATTTGCTCGCTTCATAAAAAAAACAGGAAGCGGTGGCTGGGGAAAATATTGGGTGGTCTCGGTCTCCCACCTGACAATATATTACTTCACTTATTTGCCTCACAGGATTCTAATGTCCAAGAGAAATTAGCTAGATTCCCGATGACAGCTTATATATAAGGTCTTTCTGTTATTGGGCAATTTAGTCCCATACTAGAATTATCATTCTTAAGAAATGTACTTCATACTGTGTTACCAAAGAAATGATAAATACTACTGCTCTGTATAGAACAGCTATGAGATTTTATCTGCAGATGTGCATGTTGTTTTAATCTGGTTTTAGGATTTATACATTGTAATAGCTGCAGCTGATCAATAAAAATGTTTGTACTATATTGTACAGCATGTTTGTTTTGACTGCAGCGTACATGTGTTATTGTTGTGTGTGTAAATGCTGTGCTCTAGCATCAGCAGCTCTGTTTATTAAACGGCTTATCCCTGTCTCATTGGCAGCACAAGTGCCAGATAATGTAGTAAAGTGACATGCGAGAATATCTGTGACATCCACATTTTCAAGACTGACTGCCAGCATTACAAACAAGGTCAAACTGTCCGTCCAACACACTTTGTAATGCTCATGCAATGCCTATGTGTTTCTTATCAGAGTGTTGTGTGTGTGTGGGGGGGGGACATCTGTTTGTATGTGTGTGTGTGTGTGTGTGTGTGTGTGTGTGGATGGGGGTCTGTGTGTGCGTGTGTGTGTGTGTCCACTTCTGCCTCTTTCAGCAGCTCAGTCACCTGCAGCACTGACAGGTTAAGTGACTTGCCCAAGGTCAGACAGTGAGTATTTGGCTCTAGCAGGGTCTGAACCTACAATTGTCTTGTTACGACTAGACCACACTGCTTCCAACCTTTAAATGAGTATTTGTTTCAGTATTGTTTAGGCTATATTTATTGTGTTCTGTATATATTGTGAGATATGCATGTATGTTTGTGTAGTCTCTGTGTTTTTTCCTTTTAGTGGACAGGTGTGGAGCATGTGTATGATCTGGTTGGAGAAGAAGTACGCATTGTTGGGGACATGTACACATCATTAAAGTGTGTGTTTGTCTTCAGCTGAGGTATCTGTCCACAATGTGTGGCATTTATTTGCCAGCATTTCATGGCACATGTATCTCTACATTGCATGGGGTTGTGTACATGCACTATGTTGACTCTTGCATGTGTGAGCAATGTGTGGTGAGTTTGAATAACTGGGGAATATGTATTTGTGCATTGTATGTGGGGTGTATGCATGCACTCTGTGTTGTATATATAGTCTGGGCTGTGTAGATGCACTCTGAGATAGGTGTTTGTGTAGAGAGAAGTGTCTATATGAGAATTTGTTATGCCTCTGTATTGGGAAGTCTATGTGCACTGCTGTGTGTGTGTGTGTGTGTGTGTGTGTAGATTGGGTGTAGGTATATGTGTGTATATTGTGTGGTGTCTAGACACTGTGGATGTTTAATTCTGTAACATGTTTGGATTCTGTGTGGTTTGCTTATGCATTCTGGTTGGTGTGTACACTATGTATAGCATCTGTGCGTGCATTCTTCAGTAAATATATAGGTCTGCATTGTAGTATTGGGCATGACTGTGAACACAGTACCGTGTGGGTGAGCACTGTGTTTCAACTCAAAAAACAGGAAGCATGCCAATGTCTTTTACTAAACAAAGAAACACAGCCTTCCTCTGGTGCCTGTCAGTACAATTTGAACTTTTCTTTTTTGTGTGGCCCAAAGTGTAAATTTATTTTGGACTGGCCCACCCTAATACCTGGAAATTTCCAGGTGGGCCTCCTATGGTGGATAAATGGCCACCTTCTGAACACTGAAAATCTTTGCATTTGCCATCTATTTTCTAATTAAATGAGGTTGTTTTGGCACTGCAAGGAAATTTAAAACAGCAGTGCATGAAAGTGGTAAAACATTTTACCTATACTGTCATATTCTATTTTAGATTGCCCCTTATCTATTGACTTATACAATGCCCTTCTTTCTACAATTTGAGTCTGTTTTAGTACTGTTTTTCACATCTGAAAGAACAAAAGGAGCACTCCTTTTAATATGGCTTGGACCAGGTTTTCATCAGTACTCTCAGCCGTTTTTGCACATCATTTATTTAAAATTACTTCTTTTGTGACAAAAATTAACTATTATGCATCAAGCAAGTGCTCTCTGACCTTACAGAACAATAGGTGTTCAAAACAGCTGCAAATACTGTTGAAAACCTGGTCCGAGCCATATTAAAAGGAGCGCTCCTTTATTATTTCAAATGTGAAAAATAGTACTAAAGCAGACTCAAAATGGAGAAAGAAGGGTATCATACAAGTCAAAAGATAATGGGCAACCTTAAAATAGCATAAAAAGGTATAGGTAAAAATGTTCACCGCATTCATGCACTGCTGCTTTAAGATGCAAACATGAAGCTAATGTATTAAATGTAAGTGGAATACTGATAAAACGTATCACCCTGGGCCACCCCTTATTGATTTTCCAAGTGAGCCCCCTGTACTCCAGTCTGACCGTGCTTGTAATCTGTAGTCTGCAAAATGCAGTATGTGCCTTGAATAGGGCCAGGGTTGTTACTTCCTTTAATATTCTTGAATTTCAATGCATTTGACACACTGTGGAAGACTTTCTCTGAATCATGAGTTCTCCGTGTTCTCTTTTAGGAATGTGCCCCATCATCATTTTGGTTGTTTTATTATGCTGTTATAAATGTTTGAGTATGGCTATTATGTGAAATGGGCGACAGGGATTTTCATGTGTGCTATTATGTTATACCGCTTTACATCTTTACGAACAATAACCTCCCACTGCTTCTTAGTTTGATGTGATAATTTGTGATAATGTGGGTGTGCGGAAAATGCTGCAGAGGAATGTAAAAGCACATTGTTAAGTTGCTTCTCTGCTGCAGAGATTGGTAAAGAATTATACTTCCTGCAGCTAACAGCCTGGTGTGAAACTGAAAATCTTCTGCCAAGATTATCAAAGTCCCTTATAATCACTGTTTGCAGATGTTAGAGTGGAAGATATATGGGAGCACTGGAGAAGAGCCATGATATAGGCTTGTGAAACTTCCAGACAAATAACTTCAGCGACTGTGCATGTCATCTCAAACACTAACAATGAAATATGAGCAGCATCAAAGCAGCAAATTCATGAGGTTTGTATGTGACAAGAGTATACTTTTAGAAAGCATGAAATGCATTTTCATATGACAAGGAAATTGTAGGCCTCAATATAAACTCTGGAACCGGAATGCTAACATCTTCAGTAATGTGATATAGCTAAGGCAGTATAAGGGTCTGATACACACTTCAAAATTTAAAATAAAACTTTTGGTGTCTCAAAAAAATGAGATGAGCATTTTATCTTGAGATGGATAGAAATGTGCTATTGGGATTGCTTTCCTTTATCATTTTGAAGCTCAGTTTTCTCTTTGCTACAGTCCTCTGTCTACTTTAAAGTAACTAAAACAATGAGTGCTGATCCTAATTCAATCAGACACCAGAAATATTTGATACAAATTCATCTTTTGATATTATCACTAACTGATTATAGCAGACTTTCTTGAAACAACCATTTCAGTTGATTTGTAGAGTTCTTATTTACATATAGGATACCTTCCTTTTGATTTTTATATAATTAATTCTGATATAACTTTAGTTTTAATGTCATAAAATGAAATTTAAATACCTGTAAATGTTCTTTCTCTGACTGCTGGCTGCAGGGTTGTCATACCACTGGGATCTTCCCACTTAGGCTTCTGAAGAGACAGGAAGTAGACTATTGAAACAGGTGTACATGCTTGTCCGCTGTGGATTGTGCCAGTCTGTTCTAAAGTAAAAACATTCAAAACACCGAACCAGACAATTCACCTAAACTGTACTCCAAATAAATGTATAACTGCAGCTGAACACTGTAACGTATAAACTGTAACTGTGAGGGCTCCAGCTTTGTGATCAGTTGGAGAAAGAAAATTTACAGGCATTTAACATTTCTTTGTTCCTCTCCTGTTGTTGGCTGCAGCACTGCTGTGCCAGTGGGATATAAATAATAGCAACAATACTAAGTTATACCCAAGGGTGCACTATGTGAGCTGTAAGCTGACTATGCATCAATTACTGCTTGTAGGACTTTCTGGATAAAGGATGTGGTTGCCAAAGCAGCAATTTCTAACTTGTAGAGCTTGGTGAAAGTGTGTAGGGTGCTCCATGTGGCCACTCTACAGCTGGCTGACGTAGATGTTTCTTTAAGTTCCGCCCATGCTATGGCCCCCACTGTCTTAGAATGGGATCATACTGGCCCCGGTAGTTCCACATCTGATCACTGATATGCCTGAGTAATCACTGATTGTATCCATCTTGCAGAAATGTCCTTTGAAGTATTCGGGCCTTGGTTATGACTGTTGTAAGGACTAGCAGCCACGGCAGTTTTTCAAATTGATTCTGGTTTCTGCAAATGATATTTCAGAGCTCCTTTGTAATCAAAGCTGCATAGATCTCTTTCCTTGTAATTTCATGATTTCAGGCAAAATGTTGGGTGTATCAGTTCCTGGTTACAGTAAAATGCCAAAGTGACCATTGGTAGAAATGTTGGAGTTGTACAGAGGACTACAGAGTCCTGATGAAAAGCTAAATATTGTTCATCTCCTTGGATAGCAGTGACCTTGTTTCACTTACTTTTCCAGCTGATGTAATGACAACCAAGAAAGCTACTTTGATTGTGAGGTTGCAAAGGGAAGCATACACTAAACTTTCAAAGGGTTACCTTGTAAGAGCATTTAAACTCAATGGCGTTTCTGGTAGGCATTGTATATACATGGCCCTAATGAATCTTCTTAAATGTGAATGAAACCTAAGCTCTTCTCCCAGTTCCTCCAAGCGGAGGGCCTGCAAGTCTCCCACTTGTTCTTTGAACATTGCTGGTTTAAGCCCTCCTTTGAATCCTTCTTTGAGAAGTTGGAGTAGTAGTGGCATGAATATTATACAGTGAGATCATTCCTGTACCAGCTTCAGAGTCAGAAAAGGAATTTTGTCCACATTCTGTAAAATACTTTTAATATTGGTTGGTGCTGTGAGGTAATCAGCATATGTATCACATCATGTGAGTACCCCATACCCCCTAAAATATCCCTTTTAATGTCTAAGCCATTAGGGGCAGATGGCATATATTGGCATGCATTACTGGCTGTTGGTGGAACAGCTCCTGGCTGTAGGGGAATCAAATTGGCTTCTCCACTGCCATTTGGATCAGGTGAGGGAACTACAGTCAATGCAGCCAATACAGGCAGATTATGATCAGCATTGCCTTGTCCTGTGCTATCTTTCAAAGGACTCTTGGTGGCATGGGGATTGGCAGAAAGACCAATATGAGTCCCAGCTGTCCTAGTGTAGGGAGAATGCATTCCAGGCTAACACTTGGCCGTCCCTGGTTGGTGAGCAAAAATGTGGCATTTTGCATTGTTGCCATTGGTAAACAGGTTTATTTGCAGTTGTCTCCAGTGTTGAATGATGGTTTAGGAGGTGTCACTCTGTAACTTTTATTCTCAGGGTTGTATGTTTTTGCTAATGAGCCGGTCTACTGTATAATATCCCTTGCCCTGGGTTACACACTGCAGAAAGTCTGAATAGATGATCTTATGCCCAACCTAGCAGATGGAAGGTTTCTTAGAGCATTTTGCAGCTCCTTGTGCCTCATTGTAGTTTGATGTACAACATTGTTTTTCGGTTGTTGTAAGTATCAGGTTGTCTTGATGGAGTACAGATGAGGCTAAATCCTGAAAGGTCAGGAAAACTACTCTCATTTCCAGAACATTGATGCCAAAACTTGACTGCAATTATGACCATTTGCTCCTTGACTGTAGGTGTTCCACTCACACTTCCCACCCTTTGAAGTTGTCATCCAATATTAGTTGGAAAGGCTGTGTCTGGTCCATTGTCTCCCATTGTCATGATTTTCTCTCTGTTGATCTAACATGTTAGACTGACCTTCATCTGTTGAGATACTTAACTCATTTGTGCTTGTTGACCCTGTGTGGTGACCATTGACATAGTTGGTTCAACTGTGCTGGCTGCATGTGTACCATGGATCAGGGTACTATGTCTGCTAGGGAGACCATCACTCCAATAAATTATAGAAACAGCTGGGCTGGCTAATGATAGGAGGCTAGAAGCCATTGAAAGAGCTACTAAAGGTTCCAGTACTTCTGTTCTGTTGGGAAATAGCTTAATAAGTGTTGCCTTGAGCTCAACTTCCAAGTGCAGAATGATTTCTGATGGCTGTTTTGCAGGCTGATAATGAAGTCATGTGAAGTCATGTGAAGTGAGACAGTTGATGATGGGCAATATAGCTTACTTTGCTAGGTGACATGTTGGTTCCAGGATAAAAATATAATTGAAGTAGAGAAAAACTTATACTCTTCACCTCCATAAACATACTATGAAGAATATTAGGAGTTCTGAGAATACTCAAGGAGTGGATGGTAGACCAAAAGGAAGAGCTTTGAACTGAAAATGCTGTCTCTGAACTTTGAACCCCAGGTGCTCTTAATAACACTCCTCTATGGGAACATGAAGGATAGCCTCTTGGAGGTATTTTCTTGCTGAACCTCTCTAATGATTTGTCTCACAAATTGATTCAGGAATTTTAGGTCTTGGATGAGTTGGAATCCTCCTGTGAATTTTGGGATGGCAAAGAAAAGGGAATATCCCCCTCTCTTGTTGTAGTGGAAGCAATGGCTTGATTGCCTTGTTTTGAAGTAATCTCCTTATGAGGTCCAGGATCACTATTCTTTTGATGGGGTCAGAAGGCATCGATGAAGGAATCAGGTAGGGTACAGGTTGTAGTGAGCCTAGTACAATGAGGTATCTTTTTTATGATTTCGCAACCCACCTGGCTGTGGTGGAATGGATCCATTCCCAAAAAATGTGAGACAGCCTTCCTTCTATTTGGGAGCAGGTCTGGAACATTTCATTGTGAGTATTTCCACGCTGAGCAGCCAGAGGTTTGGTTACTGTTGCCTCCTCCCCTGCTGGAAGGCTGATTTTGGCAGGGAACCCTTGCCACTCTTTGTTGTATCTACTGCTTTGTTAAGATTTTTTCCTGTAGAATTCTTGGGCATTAAATGGCTTCTTGAAGTGGTC
This sequence comes from Neoceratodus forsteri, assembly GCA_016271365.2. Lineage (NCBI taxonomy): Eukaryota > Metazoa > Chordata > Ceratodontiformes > Ceratodontidae > Neoceratodus > Neoceratodus forsteri. Next base: position 1,203,554,398 of record CM057449.1, read on the forward strand.
AAACTTATCTCTTTCTTTTCCCTTAGATTGCGGGAGTCACACCTTGGTTGTTTCCCCTGAGTCATTGGCTGCTTCTTTCAAGGATGCTCCAAAGGGAAGGCTTCCTTTGTATGATGAGTTCACCAAATGTATTTTGGAGGAGGTGTCTGCCTGCCAGTTCCTTAAACAGAAGGTTTGTGTGCTGAGGTATGGTAAAGCATAGCCCAAGTTGAGCATCTGATTGCCTGTTCCGACATCCTTATTTTTCTTTAGCTACTTGGCTGTGTCAGCTGTGAGGGACTTTGCCCATGATAATACCACTGGTTAAGAACAATGTCACTGTAGTGACTTTTAGTGAAGCTGTCATGGCTTGGAATGCTTTTTTCACTGAGTTGTTTACTGTATAGTCTACCACATCTCTGAGGCTGGCTCCTCCTTCTGCTGGTATGATTGTTCTCTGTGTCATAGTGAGATCATCAGGACGAGGTTGGTGAGGTTAAGCCACGTATCCCCCTTTTTCCTGTCGAACTTCAGCAGTCTGTTGGCACACTGTGGTATGCAGTATTTGTTTTCTGGGCCTTGCCACTCAACCCTGAGTAGATCTTCGAGAGCCTTCAGGATAGAAAGGTGGACTCCAACTTTGTCAGCTTGGATAGCTTGGACTGTTTTTCCTCCTTCAAGGTAGCCTCTCCTGGGGTTAGGCTGAGGTTGAAGAACACCCAGTATTGAAGTGCTGCCCATTGTCCTGGTTTCAGTATGAGGAAAAGGTCTCCATTTCACCATCATCCAGTGAAAATGTCTCTGAATCAAATGAGGATGGTGACTGCTACTGTTTTTGTGGGAATGTGTGCATGTGTCCTTCTCATCTGAGGAGGCTGACAGTGTCTTTTTTACTGGTTGCTTTCTTGTGTGGAGGTCTTCCTGTTGGCTGCTTTTTTGACTAAGTGCATGGAAAGCCAAGGTAGGCTGAGTCTAGGGGAATGCTCTGCTTGAGTTAAGGGATGATGTCTGGTGTCAAGTGTAGTTGCAGCTGACTTACCTGGTTGATGGGCCTCTGTGACTGTGTCTCCTGGGTTCATACCACTCTGTCAGCTTTGGATGGCTCTGCCTCTTGCAACACTTTTCGTGCTGGAGGCATAAGGACACTGTGCATGTGGTTCGCAGTGGGCACATACAGCTCATGCATTTCCTACCCCTGCTAGACATGCTGATGGCTGTTTTTCTTTGGAATTTTATTTTTTCATATTTTAACAGGATGGGACCACTTGACACAAGCCTGTTTTCAGGCTCTTCCTTCTGTGGACATTATGCTGGAAGCCTGGAGGGCTGCCTCTGTCAGTAGTGCATAGGTCTAGGCTGATCCAAGGAATATTTTTGCTGCCTGCCAGTGGCTCCTGGTTGTGAAACTTCTTCCTGCTGTGTGGGCTTGGACTATTACCTAGGATGGCTTGTACCTAGATGAGCAGGAGCTGTGCCCCCTCCTTCTGCTGTGTGGGCTCAGACTGGTAGGAAAGTTTGCACCCAGATGAGCAGAAGCTGTATAAAAGTTAGAGCCTCTTCCTACCTGGTGAGATGGGTTGGGGCAGGCCCCATCTGTAATTGCTGTTGGCCGACTAATTGTCAGTAGGTCCTGGCTGGTTGGCTTTCCTCTCTTTTTGTAAATTTTATGGCCAGCCAGTTGCTTAGAAATCTGCCCTCCTTGACCAAGACTTTGACTTTACCAGTCATTGAACCTGCTGGTGGAAGTTGCCCTCTTGGTGGAAGGTGCCCATTATCCTTGTCTTCACCAAGATCAAGGAGATCGGGAGGCCTGCTGGAATTCTAAATGTGTGCAATTAAAATGGCAGGAACTCCGGTCACACTCCCAAAGATGCAAGTGCTGTGCAGGGCTTTGTGCTCACCACCCAATAGGGTGTAACTGCTGTGATCCCCCGGGGTCCCTGGAATTCACTGTTTCAGAAATTTTGGTGAGCTGCCTCCCTATTGTTGTCACTCTGATAGTCTTGGTATTCCTGACCTTCACTTTTTTTGTCCATAGTATGTTGATGACAACTTTTCTGCTGTAAGCTGCTGTCAGCTTTTATTTTACTCCTTTAGCTCATTGGACTTGGAGGAAGTTGGTCCTGGGAGTGAGGTAAGCACCAAATCAGGCAATGTGGCTATGTCTGTTCTCAGGCCACATAGATGCGATGACTGCTGGTAGACAGTGCAGGGTAGGTCCATGTGGGAAGGTTCCCTGGTACTGGGTCTAGCCCTGCAAAACTCAACCTAGCAACAACCATCCTCAAGTTCTGACTGAAAAGTGAAAGTCTAAAGACCAAGCATTGAAGAAAGGACAAACAAAATAAAACCTTAAGATCGGGCTGCTGTCACAAAGTGACAGCCTTTGTCTTGTGCTGTCTATCTTTGTGGAGGCAGGAAGAAAACTGGCACAATCCAATGGGGGAAGGGAAGCATGTGTACCTTTGTCAGATTTCTACTTCTTGCTTCAATGCAAGCCTAAGAGGGAAGATCTCAGTGGTATGTCAGCCCTGTGACCAGCACCATGAAAAAAGAACTATTGTTTCTATTATAAAGAAATCTACCAACCATAATTTTTGCCTAAAATATAAACCATCGACAGAATTAATTTTTATGATAGGGATCATGTGTAACAGCAGGCACATTGCTACTGTAAAGAAACAGGCCCTGATGATGATAACATCTGTGTGCAAGTTAGGTATGGATGTGAGTTCAGGATTTTGTAAAAGGGTGCTGCTGGCTGCTAAGAGAATTCTAATTCTAGGAGCAGATAACATGACGGACTTTGGCAAATAGTAAGTGACGGAGGATGCAGAGCACTGAGTGGATGGCAGGCATTACTGCATTGACACAATCCATTACTAGTCATGTAGGCAAAGCAGAGCACTGCAATGAAGGACTTGCATTTTGCTATTATTGGGATTCTCAGCATGATATGGGGAAAGAATGTGCTTTTATATAGTGCCTTCCATATAAATTATAACCCAAAGCACTTTACAATCTGGGAGAGGGCACAGAGAGAAGGCTGCTGCCATTTTAGCCATGTGGGAGATCAAAGTAGCACAGAGATAGATAAGAAAGACATGACAGAGAAAGAGAAACAGTTTAAGCACAGGGAGGTTATGTGACTTATTCAAGTTCATACAGTGAGTTAAGTGGTGGGTATGAGATTTAAACCCATGTGTCCAGGTTCATAGCTCTGTCCTCTAATCACCAGGCCAGACTACATCCAGGTATAGCTGCACTCTGACCAACAGAAAGTTCCTGGGGTATTGCAGAGAATGGGAAATGAATTACAGTGAATGCAAGCAAAACAAGGCATCATTTGTTTTCCGCAGTAGAAAATGTATGTTGCTGTATTGCTTGTTCTTTGTAACAGTACCATTTCATCCCAATCCTCCCCATTGCAACTGGAAATGAGTTCTAAGCTCTGTGTGCTCAACTGGTAAAATACGTTTAAATAAAATAGATAAAATATTTGTGCAAAAGGAAACAGTAGGTAACCACTTTAACACTGTTTCAGCTAAACAAATAATTCTCATGTTCTGGTGCTACCAATAAGATTATGCACCAGGTTGCACTGGCCATACCCAATCCAGGGGTTCTGTGTGAGCCTGGTTACTGGAGTCCTTATGAGGAAAGTGGGCAGTCTTTGGAAAGGTCCTCTTCCCTGTAGCTGCCTCTGCATGTCTCCTTGTTCTACTGAAAAAACAATTTCTTGAAATGTTCTGGTTAACTTCATCTCCCAGTCTGGTGGGCTGCATCTGGAGGGATACATTCGGGGCACAAAAGAGGATCAGCAGTGGGTGGCTGGAAACCAGAAGCAACCACTCCTGCCCATGTAGGAATATGGGCTTGTGGATAGGCTGAAGGACAGACTGGTCCACCCCCAGGAGAGGTGGTGGGGTGAAAATAGGAAGCAAAACAATACATTTTTTGCTGGTTCTTGCACACTCTCTGTGTTAGAATGTAATCCAGGGTGCCACCTTTGGATATGGTGAAAAATGGATACTAACACACATGCCAAATTCTGCCCCTAACCACCTTTTTATGACTATTAAATTGATCCTCCTCCAAAGTCATTTGTAATGCCAGAGAAGACTAATGGATAACTACAGTGCCATACTTAAAATGCAGAGTGGAAAAAATTAGGTACATTTACTGCTAATAACCTTAATAGCTATAGCTGAGACCAGACATCAGAACTTGTTTGTAACCTGGACATGCAGCCAAAATAATGAATGATTTACTGTAACTGAATCTATTTTATGAGTATGTGAGCACTCCAAATGGCTCATTGCATAAGGACCCTGAAAACCAGATTATCTGGTCCAAAACTGACTGGTGGTAACCCTAATTCAGTCTTGAAAGGACCATGATATGCACACACCTAGCACTAAATAAAAAACAATACAGATGGGCCACCAGGTGGGGTGGCAGAGTATTGCACTGTGATGCAGGAGACCTTGATTTAGTAGTGAACTTGGGGCTGTCAGTCTCTGGGCCAGCAGAGAGTGGATGTATCATGCAGCTTCAGTGCTTGCTTTGTGGGGAAGAGCATTGGCCTGTCTCACTCTCACTGTTCTCCCCCCATGTCTGAACCACAAGGAGGACTCAGCAAGGATGTCAGCAGAGGCAAGTGCCTGTTCCTTTACTGACTGGGAAATGTATGCAGTGATGTAGAAAAGGATGGGGGGGAGGGGGGCAACAGATAAACCAAAGGAAAAAAAATAGTTCTAAGAAAGTAAGTCTCCCCAAGTAGAACAAAAACAAGCAAGGAAAGGAAACTGAACAGACACATAGAAAACCAGGAAGAAGTGAGGTCTGTCAGGCAGTTGAAGTTTTTTAGAGGCACTTCTACTCTCTGGGGGCCTAGTGGCTCCGCTGGCTATGCTATGTTAACGTTGTTCTCAGTGCTGGACACAGATGAGGCAACCATGGGTGACAACCTTGAAATATGTGGATAATGCTAATAATAGCATCGAAACCCATACAGAAAATTTGCCATAATAACATCATTAGAACTGCAACAATAGTATTACAAGATCTCATAATACTATCATTCTGAGTTCTGTATGATGATATTACAAGAAAGAGCATTTCCTCGTGATGCGAGCAGTCCATCAGCTGAGTGCAAGACGGCATTCCTTGTAACCGCTGTGTACCGTAAAACGCTGGCTTGCCACTGACTCAGAAATTTTCCAATACAAATTTTAAAACAAAATATATAAGACAAGCTCATGGGGGATGATTATGCCACTTGTTGCTCTTCACACTCTCTCTCTTTCTCTTTCTCTCTCCTAGCCCCCAATGCTCACATCTTGCTCTCTCTCTCTCTACTCACTCTCTCTCTCTCTCTCTCTCTCCCAACCCCTGTATAAACAAGCATTTGTCAATGCCGAATGTTTGCTTGCTGGCATTGACATTGGTAGTGTAGGAGTTACAGAGCAACATAATAGGAATGGCAGTGAAGTATTGAACTGAAGCCAACCCCACCACCACCCTGCAGATACTGACAGGCATTGGGGTGTGCCTTTGTGTCATCAGGCATAACGGCCATGCCATTTCACCACACCCTACCATGCAGACATTGACAAGTGTCACAGTGTGCCTTGTGGTCTTTGGCCCTTATGTGCACCCCCATTCCATCAGGAAATACAGTGAGATGGGTGCGGTATAGGAGAATGGGGTGAACTTTGGGGCCGAAGAGTCCAAGGCACACCTCGATGCCTCTCACTTGCTGCAGGGTGTGGAATGGTAAGAGCATTACAGGCGAGAATCCCAAGTCACACCCTGATGCCTGTCATTCTCTACAGGGTGGGGTGTTATGGTCGGAAACCCTAACGCCTCAGGCATTCATTGGTATTTTCACTCCAAATTTTCAACATGTTTTTTTTGTGACCCCCACCTCATGAACAGTGGCAATATCAGTTTGTTAGCTGAAAGCTGCTTTTGCACAGTGACTACGGCATTTAGCACCACAGGTGCAAAAACACATTCTGAACAGGATGTGAAAAATGACAGCTGTACTGTTCGTGGGGTGGTGTAAAAAATGGCAATGTTGAAAATCTGCAGTGAAAATATTAAAAAAAACTGGCGAAGTCACGAGCGTGCGTAGAAACTGTGTAACGCACAATCTGTAATGTAATTAGTTTGGGGATTTTTACAGCAGACTGTCAACACAGGCATTTTGGGACATCCGATCATGAACAGTGTCACTGTGATTTTCTTTATCTGTCCTGAACAATGATTTCCCACAGTGATCATGCATTTCTGCGTTGAAAGTGTGAAAACACATTTCGGCCATGTTGTGAAAAATGACAGCTGTACTGTTCATAAGGAAGTGTGGAAAAATGGCAGTGGTGAAAATCTGGACTAAAAATATTACAAATTCATGAACTTACGAGGGTGCGTGGAAACTGTGTAATGCTCACTCATAACACAGTCATTTTATGGCGTTTGATTTAATAAGTCATAGTGTACTGATTGAGAGATTGGGACGCTTGGGAGTGGATGATGAACCATGTGGCTGGTTTAGATCATACTTAGAAGACAGATCTCAATTTGTAATGGTAAATGGACTTAGTTCTAGCATGGGTACTGTTACCAGAGGGGTACCCAAGGGATCAATCTTGGGTCCACTCTTGTTTCTAGTATATTTAAACGATCTACCAGGATTAATAAAATGCTCACAAATAAGACTTTATGCTGACGACACAGTCCTGCTTGCATCAGGTAATAATGTGGGTGATTTAGAACAAAAACTGCAGGAAGATTTCCTAACCATGCAAAAATATTTTACAAAGCTTGGACTATTGATTAATAATAGAAAAACCCAGACTATGTATTTTGGGTTAGAGAAAAAGGATAGAGCAGTTCCCAACCTGATAATCAAGACACAGGATGGAAAAATATTAGAGCAAACTCAGTCTTATAAATATTTGGGGGTCATAATTGATCAGGAATTGAATTTTGTACAACACGTGACAGAACTTATAAATAAAACAAACTCTAAATTAGGGGTAATGAGATGCATATCACACTGCTTAACAAGGGAAATGCGACTAAGCATTGTAAATCAATTACTCCTTCCTGTGATTGATTATGGTAGCCATATTTATAGACACACCTTAAAAAAACAGGTACACAGTCTGGATGTTTTATACAATAAATTAGCCAGATTTGTGTTAAAATGTGATCTTGGTACCCATCACTGCGATATGTATACAGAGTTGGGATGGAATTCACTAGAACAGAAGGCAGAGGCCTATTGGTTAACACAGATAAAAGGATTACATAAAAATAAGTTACAAAATTATTTAATAAGTAATCTTATAAAAACAGATCATGGGTTAAACTTATGAAAAACAGGAGCAAGAGATTTTCTAATTCCAAAAATTAAAAATAGATATAGCACAATGACTTTTCAGTACAAAATCTCAACAAGTTGGAATAGGCTCCCCCCACCCCCACCGGGACCCAAACCTGTCTTTTATAGAATATAAGACTGCAATGAAACATGAGCTGCGTTTTAAATGTTTATGTAATAGGTAAAGTTTGAATGCCAACATATATGATGTTTGGCTGTTTAAAAAATAAGAAAGAATGTATGTATTTGAATGTATGAGAATTGTATTTGTAAGTTGTGTATTTGTTTACTATGTTTATTTATTTTGCTACTGAACAGGTATGCCTTGTAAATAGGGATCTTGTACCCGTAATGACATAATTTTCTGTATAAATAAAATTTTACTACTACTACTACTACTACTACTACTTATGGACTTTTGTCACCAAATTTTCAACATAGCCATTTTAAGACCTCTGCTCATGAACAGTGTCACTGCGATTTTTTTATCTGTCCCAAACATTGCTTTCGCACACCAACTGCACCATTGTGTGCTACATGTGTGGAAACACATTTTGGGAAAGATGTGAAAAGTGGCAGCTGTACTGCTTATAAGGAAGTGTAATAAAATGGCAATGTTGAAAATCTGGTGTGCAAATACAAAAAATTCGCAAACTTGCGAGCGTGCATAGGAACTGCGCAACGTGCGCTCCTAAAACAGTCATTTTTGGGAATTTTTTCACCAAATTTTCAACACAGCCATTTTAAGACCTCTGCTCATGAATAGTGTCACTGTGATTTTCTTAATCTGCCCCAAACATTGATCGCACACACCGACTGTGCCATTGTGCGCTACATGCAAGGAAACACATTTTGGATGACATGTGAAAAATGACAGCTGCACTGCTCATAAGGAGGTATGGTAAAATGGCAATGTTGAAAATCCAGAGTGCAAATATTAAAAATTCATGAACTTACAAGCATGCGAGGAACTGCGCAACGCACACTCGTAAAACAGTAATTTTTTAGGAATTTTTTCACCAAATTTTCAACATAGCCATTTTAGGACCTCTGCTCATGAACAGTGTCACTGTGATTTTCTTAATGTGTCCCATACATTGATTTCGCACACCGACTGCGCCATTGCACGCTACATGCGCAGAAACACATTTTGGTCAAGATGTGAAAAATGACAGCTGTACTGCTCATAAGGAGGTGTGGTAAAATGGCAATGTTGAAAATCCAGAGTGCAAATATTAAAAATTTGTGAACTTATGAGCATGCGTAGGAACTGTGCACATGCAGCTTAAAAAGTCATTTTAGGAATGTTTCACCAAATTTGCAACATAGGCTTTTGACAGCCCACCTTATGAACACTGGCACTGCCATTTCATTAATCAGTCCTGAAAGATGATTTTACACAGTGATCATGAATCACCCTTTGGGCCCGATTAACACCATGACAGTTCAAGAATTCATGAGGAGGGGTCCCAAAAAGCTCCATGTTGAAAATTTGGTGCCAAAATTCCAAAAAATGCCTGAGATATGCATTAAAGTTGAAAAAAACCCTATTTATTGCATTATACAGCTTATCTGCATTTCCTTAGTTCGCGGTTGGCTTTGAAGAGTGTAGACGTGTTCCTGGTCCACCAAAGATAGTCCTGTGGAGCTCCGGTGGGTAGAGTATGGGGTGGGGTGTGGCACAGTGGGTGGGTGTGGGTGGGGGCAGGGAGACTGCCGAGGAACTTTTTGTTTACAGGTTTTTTTGGAAGACGACGCTGGGGCGTTTGCCACGCTGGGTGGGCTCCCACTGTGGCAGCTGGAAGGCTGTTTGGGGGGGCCTGGAGCCAATGGGGGATTGGGCACCCCAATTGGCCATACAGTGTGTGCCTGGGGGGAGCACATGAGCATGCAATATGCATGCGTGTGGAGGGGGGAGCGCTGCTCACTGAAGCAGAGCTCTCCCTTTCAACTGCATGGCACTGCATTTTCAACTGCTGTCATAGACAACTGCAGCATTCATTGGAGAACTGTGGCTATGCCTGCAAACACACTGACTGAATTGGAAGACGGGTGCCACACTTCCGAAAACTCGGATGATGGCACTATGTTTCTTGCACATGTGCGCAAGCAAACATAAAAACGTATAAAGATTTTAAACAAAACAGAAAGAAGCTCATGGGAGGGAGTCTATTTTAGCAATATTTAGAATTTCAATTTTCAGCCCTAATTCATTGGCTAACCTACTGGTGAGTACAGGAAATTTTACAAGTAAAAAAGTGAAATTTTCTTGGATCCATATATGTTTTACAAAAAATAAACAGAGGACTGGGTATAGCATTGCTATAATACCATTTTGAGTTTCTGGTGGTGTGTTGGAACCTCTCAAGGTTCACTTTCAAGGTTCACATATCACCAGAACCTCTCAATAGTATTATAGCCTCCTAAAACACAGCCTCATACCTATTATTCTATTTGTGATGTCTACCCCATAGCTCCCCCCATTCATTTGCACTCTACTCATCACATCTCATCTTTTATGTTAAAAGGAACATACAGTAAACCTTGCTTTACCTCTTTTTTCCAATACAATGGGAAGTGTGGACAAGTGTTTAACTTCCTTTATCTCCCTTTACTTTGTATTTTCTTTGATATAATCTGTTTTTTTGTTGTTGTTGTTTTTTTAGGTTTTCTTGTTGACACTGCCTTTTCCCTGCATGATATTCTTTTTTGTAATTACTGATTAGTTCTGGAATCCAGTGACAGAGTGGACGCCTGCATTGAAACTTGTATTGTGTCAGCTTCCACTCAACTGATGTCATCAGGGTCAAGGACTGATTAGATAGGGAATAATAGATGGGGTATAGTACATTATGAGTTTTTTTTAAACACCCAGGGTGTGTAATATCACATAAAGCATGAGGTCACAGTCCCTTCCCAAAATCCCACTGGGGGGAGCGGAGCGGGAAGATTGCCGCAGTGCTGCTCCGCTCCACGCTGCATGATTTTTGCTCCCTGTTTGCCAATTATAAAAAGTAATTTTTTTTGTGGGTTCTGTGAATGAAACCCATTCTGTTTTAATTTGTTTTAACTTGCAGCTTTGGAAATGGGTTTTCTTTTGCAGCTCAGAAAGTCATACAGTGTTTTTTCATGGCTGTGGGCAGAGCCTACAGCCATCTTTCTGTCTGTAGCTGGAAAAATGGAGGATCGTGGAATACATTTTTGGACTTTTCAATGTATCCTTCCACAACTATAGATCACAGTTGAAATAAAATACTCCCTTCATTCTGTTTAGAATGTTGGAAACAGCACTCCAAGCTGCTTATCAGATGACCATTAGGAAACTAAAACAGCTTGTCAAATATTGGTTGCCTATTAAACTGGAGATTTGTTTACCCCCTCCGAAATGCAACAACTTGCACATTTAAATACTTAGCATTTAAACATTTTCTTGCTACTACTGTAGCTTCAGTTGGGCAGGTATTGTCTTTCAAGAAAGATTCATACCTCATAAATGTCACCCTTTCCCAGCAACTTTCCTAGCAATGAATCTAAAAAGATGTACACTGTTTCTTTTAACCTCTTAAGACACTATCTGATAAGAACTGTCTCAGACATATGCTGGGTCTTCTTTCCAGACTAAATATATAGCAATCAACAGGCATGTTTTTACTATGCTTTTTGGGAAAATATATTGAGCTACAGCAAACACACACACACACACACACACACACACACACACACACACACACACACACACACACATTGTACATACCCTCTTCATGGCCACAACATTCAAAATAAATACTGCAGTCTAATATGTTATAAAACAATAAAGAAACTGTTTGTTTATGTCAGTGAACACAGTGAAGTTCAGTTTACAGTAGAGTTCCTTTAAATATTTCTTATCTTATATTTTGTATCCTAGATAGCACAGAGGAGACGCTACATCTCATTGTCATAAGGATCTTCATTTTACAAATGTTTGCACTGTATTTACTCAAGATGTTCCAGATAAGATGCAATATCTTGTTTTCAGTGGGGTCAGAAATATTCTAGGAAAACACATTGTAAAAATGTGTAAAAGGAAGACCACATTAAACTGCCTCTCAGGAGATCTGCATTATGCAAATTCATTAGAAATAATGGGTATAAGCATCCCAAAAGCTCTCCACAGCCATATCGGCTCTGACAAGAGTTTGTTCTCTGAGTGACGGTTCTGCCTGCCCATTTGTTCCAGCATTCTGGCAGACACTAGCTGAATTGAGGTGAGAGAGAACAGTGTTGAGCTGTGCGGTGTTCATTGGAAAACTCTTATTTTAAATGCTGAGTACAAGTATGACTAGTGTTTTAAGCTTGTAGGCTGGAAGAATGGAATTAATTAAGTAAATGCCTAATGACATGGAGGGAGTCCTGTTTTAGTGGAGTTATGGAGTTATGGAGCTCTTTCATGCTGAATTGGATGTCTCAGCAGAGTTTGACCACATTATAAGAGTGTGAAGGTGCTTTTATCTTTTATCTGCTTGAATGGTATGGTAATGATACCTTGGGGAATGGGGTCTCCTTGTGTATCTGCTTAAGAAAATACTACACTCAGCGGAGCGTGTCTTTTTATCTTTTATCTTTTAGATGGATTGTGTGAACCAGAGACTGGAAAATGCAGCTCAGGTGCCAGAAGAAGAGAATGTGACATAGTAGCTGAGAAATGTGAAGTGGGTCTGTATAGATGAGGACTCATGGCCGGACCTGGTCGAGGATATGAAGCCCAAGATGGCCTGATTTTATGAATGAGGATTTGGAAAGTGATGTTTTGGAATGCTATTCCTGTACTGTAGAAATCAGTTAGATGGAAAGTGCACTGTCGCTTTCATGGATGTCGGTGTTGTGCTGTGCAGGCTGGTAACTTTTGATAGGGAGAACATGAACTCCGGTATGCTAAGATGCTTTTATATCTCCTCCAGTATGAATTTCTTTTTCCTTTGGTTACAAACATATGAACATGCAAAGAAGCCAGCAGAGGAAGGCCATTTGGTCTATCAATACTGCTGGTATTGCAGGGTCCACAGCTTGAACTACTGTCCCTGCCCTCCCTCCCAACTCCTTCCATTCTCCCTACCCATGAGACTTACTTTCCCCCATGCCTATCCCAGTCTCTCTTAAAGCTACCCACTGTCTTCAACGAGATGACCTCTTCTAGTAGTGCATTCCAAGTGTCTACCACCCTCTCTGTGAAGAAGTGCTTCCTGACCTCCCTCCTAAACCTCCCACCATCCAGCTTAAGACTGTTCTCCCTCTTGTTATGGTTGCCACTTAGCTTAAAGAGACTCACCTTATTAACCTTATTTATCCCTTTCAAGTACCTGAAGGTCCCAATCATGTCCCTTCTTTCTCTCCTGTCTTTCAGGGAGTACATGTTCAGTGCCCTTAACCTCTCCTCATCTGCCTTACCCTGCTGAACCGCTATCATCATTGTAGCCCTTCTCTGGAGGAAATCTCCTATGAGGTATTTGATTTGACCTACATTTAGTATCAACTGCAGCGCTAAATACTCAGACTAACTAGTGAAAATAATAACTGTTGTTTTTTTGTGCCCCGGCACTGTTTTATATGCTATTATGGAGTCTGAATTCCCACCACATCTATCTCCTGAAAACAAAGATTTTTTTTTTAACGCAATAAACTCCTGCTGTTAAAGTTTATATAAATGCTATTCCTGCAAAGTGCTGACATTTCAGACTCCAGTGTTTAAATAGAGCTTCCATTACATTTAATCATCTGTTATTTCAAGTTATAATTTTCCTAAGTGCTCCAGTAGGAATAAAGAAATCCTGAGTGAGACTCTATATTATGATTGGAGCCGCTGAAAGGTTCACACTACAGTGGAGAGGATTTCTAATACTCATTATGTGTTAAATGGATATAAAATGCACAATTAAAGCACTTTAGTGTGTTGAAGTGGGACTCCTGTTTTGGAGCTGGTCATCATGCCGAATGGAACTGGGCTGGTAATAGATTGTTCATACCTGTAGCATTGGACCTGATCTATTTTAAAATTCACTCACTATTCAAATTTTATGTCTATTAAATTTAAGTAAAATTTTTGCACTCTGTATATATGCTGGTGGACAAATTTTAAAGGTACAAACGCAAACTCGTCTGAACGTCTATCTGCTAAACTGGCTTGGATCATCATGGTGATTATTTACATTGTTTAAACAGCAGGATTCCTCAGTAAAGGGAATGCAGCTTTTTTTTTCCTTGCAGATCTATATCAAGGTACTAATCTGGAAAAACGATCTTTGTATAAAAGACTGTCTGAAATGTAGCTCATCTTTTACATTATTTGAGCATAGCTGGCCTGGTGGCATTGAGGGTTGAGATGTTGAATGCCTTACCTCACACCATGTCAGCGACCCAGGTTTGGGAATGACCTTGGGTCATCAGGATGCGGGCATGGGGGGGAGGATGGGAGCAGGATTGAGCAGCCTTGTGGCTGCTTTCCTTTCCTGGGAGGGAAGGTTGCCCGTCCGCAGTCCTGCCATCACCAGGTGGAGATCCGTTGGTGGCACAGGTGGCTACGGGTGACAGGTAGGGTGGAGCATCCCTCAAAGTGTGTGACGTGCGTATGCCTCCACGTGCACAAGCTCTGCCAAGGATGTGAGGGCAGGGGAGAAAAAATGGGAAAAAGGAATAAACAGATAATTGAAAAGAAAAAAAAAAGTCTGAGCATGATTCCAGATTCCTCATGATGGACCTTATTAAGGCACCATTAGGAAATTTCATTCCCTACTCTTGGCTCTGTTGATCCAGCTTTTGACTTTAAAGTGCGACTGAACTCTGAAACTCTTGAGAGTGCTGTAGAATTGACTAAGATGATTTACTAAGCCAGGTTTACGTTAATGTTCATACTTTATTGGTTTCAAGACATTTAATAGTACACCTCTCTGAACAGAGGACTATCTTTCTTATCATTATTTGTCTGCATGAATGTTTACTAAGTGAATTTGCTTTATTTTACTTCCAAAGCATTTCTCTACTTTCAGCTTTGTGGCAATCTGACCAATAGGCTTGGATTAGCGTGCCATATCAAATGCTTATATTACTAATGTGTGCACTTTAATTCATCTCATTATTATATCGGATGGAACTTTTATTTTTTGGAATATTGTAATGGCAAATGCTGATCAATAAACTTGACTTGAACTTTAACATAAACCATGGATGCGGAGATTCTAGTGATGTAATTAAAGCAATGGCTGCCTGATTCTGTAGCTCTGCCACCCCTCTGAGATAAATCATTATCCATCACAGACTAAACAGTATGGATTCTCCAACAAAAACCACCAGGCAGACAGCGGCTTGGGTGAAGAACCCAGCAATGCTCACACAAAAGCTGAAGGAGCTTTTGAACTCAGAAAAAAATAGGCACCCACCGTGCAGCTGGGGCAGAAGCCACAGCTAAGTAGATTGAGGAGACTGAGCTGCAGGAGGACACAGAGGAGGACATGGATGTATTTCAGCATTCAAACAGACTGCCAAAAGAGTAACACAAATAGACAAAACCATCACTTCAATAAAGAAGGATTTAAAAAGTGCTGAAATCTGAAAAGAGTCATTGGAGGGCTAGGTAACAGACCTAGACATGATAACAGAACAGCATGACAGGCTGCTGCTTTATCTGTTGGCCAGAGGAAGGGGGCTCACACTCAAACTGGATGACTCAAGGAAGAAGCTGCAGACAAAACATCTGTATCTATGGGACCTGAGAAGGGGTGGAATGATTGGCTGAATCCATGACAACGTTTCTGCAAAATCTGTTTAAAGATATGCTGCTTTTACCAGATAACTATGACCTGTGGATGAATCATTCCCACGGCACCATTGGCCCTAAACCCACCACTTCTGAAGCCAGACCTCGATCAATATTCACAAAACTTACTAACTACACCAGTAAAAAGGATATCCTGAAACAAGCTT
Organism: Neoceratodus forsteri; assembly: GCA_016271365.2. Taxonomy (NCBI): domain Eukaryota; kingdom Metazoa; phylum Chordata; order Ceratodontiformes; family Ceratodontidae; genus Neoceratodus; species Neoceratodus forsteri. The sequence continues at coordinate 1,203,569,723 of CM057449.1, forward strand.
ATCAGCAGAAGACTTAAGATATCGAGGACACAGGATCACCTTTGATAATGACTTCACCACTATGGTACAGGAGAAACAGAGAGTGATGTGGGGTTTAGTGAAACAGCTTCATGCTAAAAATCCCAACGCACAACTCCTTTTTCCAGCACGACTCAGAGTGGACACACCAAATGGCCCAAAGCTGTTCACTGACCTCATGACAGAGTCACAATACCTGGACAAGCTAAATGTCCAGTACATCCTACTGGCGTAAGACAGACTTGAATGGTACCTCCTCAAATCAACCTGGGACGTGGCCTGTGGCAGTTCCCATAAACAGAGCTCACAGAGTGCGAGATGACCCCCTCCATTCAAAACAGACATTCACTCCCTCTTGCAGCCTTACTTGGACATGAAGAAAGAAGGCAGAGCCAAGACTGGACCTACATAGGATCAGTCTGTATGTGAACTAATAGAGTCCTTCCCGGAGACCTTCACTCAAGCATAAAATGCATTCCATCAGTGCTGCGCTGATGGAAGAACTGCATGCCACACACTGATTGATTAAAAACACATCTTGAACATTGGTTATTTTTTTCTGTCTGAGAAGTACAATGTGCTCTTCCATACCCTTTACAGCTAAAAGTAACTTTTACTTTTTTATTCATATTGGGAGCAATTCTCCAAAGGGCAGGAAGTAAACCCCAAAGGTACATATCCCGCCAGCATAACCACGCACCCCTGGAATGATGGGCAGTGGCTGTATTCATGTCCACCAGCCACCGCTCAGCCTCCTTCCATGGCCCTGCTTCCCGGCATGCAGGTGCATGGGGGCTGTCCAATGGGATGCCCGGACTGGGTCCACCACTGGATCTCTTGCACTGTGTGGCACCATGGCTGCAGAGATGTTCAGCGGGGCCACACACACCAACACTGGGTGAGTGCCCTGGTGGCCACTCCTGCTCTCGCAGTGTTCCAGGAAGGCAGAGGTGCATGTTTGTGGGGCCCTACAGTGTCTGCCACTGCTGGTGGCATACTGTTGTGAGGTGTGCCATGGCTATGGCTGCCTCTGGAATGTGTAGCTTGCATCCCCCCCCTTGCCTGGCACTCCGTGCTCTCACGAGTAATGCAGAGTATGGGCATGCCCCCTCTGCAGCCCCCCTGGGTCACCTATGCATGGAGCTCACTGGCCAGCAGGGGGATCCTGTGCAAAACTGCCCTGTGCCTCTGTGGACAATAGGGCACAGGAGGGTGGCGGTTGCAGAGTGTCTATGTGCCATAGCTACCTGGTGTGTAGCCACTCCGCACCTTGGAGAATAGCCCCCATTGTGAGTTTGTGTGCTACTGTCTAGATGAGATAACATAGCTTTCTGAAACTGAACAGAAAAAAAGGAGGGAGAGGGGAATGGGTTGTACCACTCCTGACATAAAGTGAGGGGGAGCCCCTCCAAACATTAGGGAGTCTGTTGAGTGCTATGAGTGAGTTTCACAGAGAGACTTCATGGAGTACGAGGTATACAGATGACTCAACCTTCCATTTTCTTGGCTCTTTATTGTGGCTGTTTCATATTAAAAGAAAGATAAACAATTTTTTTTTTTTGGTGAAAACAGAGAGAGGGACACAAAGCCATGGGATATTTTTAGACAGCATTGATTGTCCCTTCCCTGCTTTGCAGAGCTTATAGGCTGGGATGGCACAACATTATGTGTTCCCCAGTAGCTCTGCCCCTCAGGATGAACCCGAAACCAGGGAGATCTAGATAACTATCACACCCCACAGGGACGAGACACAAGTTAGGCAGCAAATGGAAGAGTAGGCATCCTTGCCCACAAACAGCTTGTTGTGCACCTTTCAAGTCCAGAATAATATATATATATATAGATAGATATATATATATATATATATATATATATATATATCTATCTATATATATATATATCACTTTTTTCCTCTGGTAAGCTATCAACCCTGTCCCTACCTCCTCCCGTCTGGCATATCTCGGGTCCAGGATCCTCCACGGATTGTCCCCTGTGGTAAGGCCAGGAAGAGGAGGGCCATCCTCTCCCCACTCAGAGAACCACATCTAGACTGGGCCAGAGACCGGGTGATGGCATGGGATGGAGGTAGGCAGGAAGGGCTTCATATGTCCCCTGCCAACCATGTTCCATTTTCTCCCTTCCCCATTGCTGGGGTGCACATGTCAGTGTGCTCACATGGAGGCATGTGCAAGCTGCGGAGTCCCATAGTACCCTCCTCTCTTTGGTGCCCCTGAACCCATACTACCTTCAGGCCTCCAACTGGTGGCAGCCATTTGGCAGGAACATCAATACACCCTACCTGAGAGAGGAGAGCTGTTCTCTGGGTGCTTGATCCTCTCCTTCCCCCTCCCCTCCCCGTCAGACCCCCAGCAACCCACATGGGTCGCCGATGTGGCAGGAGGTAAGGTGGCAGCGCCTCAGCCATCCACAACACTGGGCCATCCCAAACAATATTTGGCTATCAAACTGCCTATAATTCACAATTTGGCCCTTGAAGCAACACCATAAAACCCTGCCTTTTTCTTTTGCAGCTTCTGGCTGATTGGACTGAGGTGCAATGGGACCCTACCATGCTGTGGTTCAGGATGGCAGATCCGATGGCTGCAGGGCCATCATTGCTCAGGGTGCAGGAGAGAGGACATGGCAAACATTGCAGCTGAGGTGGCAGAGAGCGTAAGTCACATAGAGCTCCTTGCTGACACATCACAACATAGTGATAATAGAAGTAGCTTAGCTGCATGTTCAGTTCTATGCATGTATAATCAAATGGTTGTGGGGTAGCCAAAAGGAAAGACCCCTTCAGCAGAGAAGCACCTTAGAGAAGGAAGGGCTGGAGCTGGACATCTGTGATAGGGGAGAGACCCCTTTTATGCACGAGTGTAATAAGAGTGAGAAGTACTTACCCCCCCAAGGTCACTGCATTTTAGAACCTGGTCTTTGGTGTGGTCAATATGGATGCCTCTGAGGGGTGATCTTTCATAAGGGATTGCTCCCAGTATTTACAGGGGGAAGGGAACAGAAAGAGAGACCACTTCTTAGCATAATCCAAGGGTACTAAAGAGAGGAGAGATAATAGACAGGAAGGATGTGGGGGGCCTTAAGAAACAGCGAGTCCATGTACCCAAGCTATAAACACAGTGGAATAGGATATGCACATGGAGCCTGTTTTCCTTCTATGAGTAAACAGAGAGCGACTAAAAACTCGTTTTTGAAAGTTTTGATCTTGGGGGTATGGATCAATTCTTCTTAATGCTCAGTCTATGGCATTATCCCAGCTACGAGGGAACGGACTCATCCGGATTAATCTAATTCTTTTTCTGGGTCCCCTAACCATTGAGGATACAGACACTAGAAGACTAGTAGGGCACAGAGAGGATGACACCCTGCATAGGGGTGAGAGCAGGGTCTCCGCCTTTGCCTAGGAAGATGAGGAAGTGAGGTAGAGAGAGAAGTGGCCCCTCACAGGGAGCAGTTGAAGGGCAGTTTTTGTCTGGATCATAACCAGAACCTGTGTCACCAATCCCAAGTTTCCACCAGGCACCGTAACAGAAATGTAACAGCTCTCATTGCTAAAATTTACACCTTTGCTTATTTTTCTTTATTGTTGAGTTTATATATGTTCTTGGTTACGGTAGCCAAATAAGTGATAGATGTCACCGCAGCCAGTTGCAGATGATTCAGATCTCAGACAGACTTTGTACAGGAAAAGGGAAATCACAGAATAACACATTACAGCTCTGGTAAAGGTGCTTACTTTTTAATTTTAATGGGATTGAACAGTCCTGCAAATGCAAAAAGCTTTTGTCCTTTAACAAGGGGAGGTGATATTCTTTTTCCAAGAAACACACCTGAGCCCTCAGGAAGTCCAGAAACTGCAAAGGTGGGGGGTCTTAACAAATGTTTACTAATTATTGCTGGAAAAGGGCAGGAAATGAGGAGTGGCAGCTCTAACCTCCAGCTCACTGCCCTTTGAAGAGAAAGAAGTATTGGCAGACAGAGAGGAGGTATCTAATTTTATAGGCAGAGTTCAAGACACCCTAGTGACCCTTGTAAACTTGTACGCCCTACAAGGTTCACCTTACTCATTTTACGTGACCCTGCTGATATCAGTAAACAGAAAAAGCACAGGGAATGATCATGAAGGGAGGAGGTTGGAACCTAATTTTAAATAGACCACTAGACACTACCTCACAGATCCCAGGTCCTAGTTTGGCCATGGCCAAGAGGGTAACTGGGTTGTCCGAAGAGCTGGGGATGGGAGATGTTTGGTATGTGAAATATCTGCAGGCCAGAGATTACACATACTCCTCTCCCAATTTTTTAAATCCATTCTAGATTAGATACATACATCATCTACAATCTTTGATTCCATGTGGGTGTGGACTGCCACTATATCACACCAACCAGTGTTTGCACAGAAAAAGACACACTGGAGGTTGAATGTGTCCCTCCTTAGGGCTTGGTGAAGAGTTTGAGAGACAAGCTAAAGAGGAAATAAGGGAAAATGATGGATGGAAGACCTCTCTGCAAATGCTATGGGATACTGCTAAGACAGTATTGAGGAAGAAGCTAATTTCAGGAGCCACATACAGAAACAGAACAAGAAAGAACCAATTGCAGACACTAACACATAGCTTTATAGAAGGAACAGAAGAAACATGGGAAAAGGATAGAGATGGGAAAATAAAACAACTGAAGACAAACATTCAGGGAATACAAAAAGCGGACACAGAGAGTACTTCTGTATTTACAGCAGCGGTATTATGAAGGCAGAGTGAGAGCTACAAAGCTTATAGCCTGCTAGCTACAATAGCATGCAGCAAAAACCTCTATCATTAAAATACAGCATTCAGTTTATGGGACCCTTGGGATGAAGGTGGAGCAGAACTCCAAGGCATTTGTAGTATATTATAAATCACTTTACAGGCCCCATCCAGAAATGACACATCAAAGCACACTAGCTTACTTGAACTCTCTGGAACTCCCTCAAGGACACAGGAGCCTGCTAAACAATTAATCTGACCAATATTTGGACTGGAAATCCTAGAAGCTGTAAAACAATTCAGAACAAATAAATGTCCAGGCCTGGATGGGTATAGCAGGCAGTACTATAAATGTTTCCCAGAGGAAGTGACACCACTACTACTACAGAAGGTTTTTAATGAGATATGATACAAACATAAGGAGTCTCTATAGATGGTCTATAGCTCTAAATATCTTGGCATCACCCTGGATAGTTCCCTCTCCTACTCCACCCATGTCGACCTTGTCGCCAGGTCTGCTAATCACAAACTCGGGCAATTACACCGACACCATCACTGTCTCATTGATGTAGCCCTCCAACTTGCTATAACCAGCTCAAGTCTTCTCTTGTATGGACTATGACCTTGCTATATATAGTGCAGCCCCCAACACTACCCTCAAATGCATAGCCGCCACCCTGAATAAGGCATGCAGGCTGACACTAGGCACACCTCGTCTGACCCACACCTGTCATCTCTATTCTTTAACTGTCTGGTTAGACTTGAGAAGAGAATTCAATACTAGGTTTGTTTCTTGGCCAAAAAAGCAGCCCATGGCCTGTTGCCACCAGGAGCATGTGACAGGCACAGCCCAGTAGAAATGGGAAGGCTAACTAGAGCCTCAAACATCAATCTTTTTAGGTCCCATTCCATCTTTACTCCAAAAGATTTTCACAAAAATGCTGATTTTTTAGTGTTTGAAAAGTAATAGAGCAGCTTGAAATAATATCCTGACAGAATGCCATTTCTGTTTTCTTTCCCTACCAATAAGTGATACAAACTGAAAATGGTCATGGTCTAAAGAACACAGAGGACGAGTTTAAAACATTATGATAACAGGTTAGCGTTTTACCCAATTTGCTTTTGAATTTTGGTAATGGGTACTTAAATTAGAGACATGAGAACCATTAAATGTCTTTAGGTACTAATCTCGGAGCCAAATGGTGATGGGTTAAAAGTTCATTTTAAGTGAAACTGCTTTCTAGCATTTAAAATATTACAAAATAAGTTAGCGTTTTACTTGTATGTTTACTGATTCTGGTTATTGGTCTTTAAATCAGAAACAAAAAACTATTACAGAGTCAAATGGTGATTTGTTAAAAGTTCATTTAAAGTGAAATAGCTTTTTAGTATGGTAGGATTAAATGGCAACTTGTGAATATATATTTTTCTAGAGTAAAAAACTGTTTTAAGAATGGAAATTTGATTTAGTTGTATATTGAGTAATACAGTGGTATTAGTTGTAAAGTTGAATAACTTTTTTAGTTGATTTTTTCTTTGTCTGTTTTTTGTTTAACAGTGGCTGTAAAGGGGAGTCAAACTTAGAACCTAATGCATTTATGCATAAGAAGACAACAGATATTTGAATGTAAATTTTGATATGTAAGGACATTTTTCGATATTTGTTTGCATAGAGTTTATTTGAATTAACATGGAAAAATGAATTTGTGTAAAATTAGTTATTAATATATATTTTTATGTTTTTTCTTATTCTTTAGAAATTTTACCAGTGTCCTGATGAAGGGTATATCCTGAAATGTTGAATATTAGCCTGGAAGATACATGAATAAACTATTTGGACACTATACTTAAAGTCTTTTTCATATGGGTGAAATGGGAGAGTGGGCCTTACTATATCCAGTATTGTCTTTTTCAATTGCATAGTGTCAGCTATATAGTGGAATCAGCCCACCCCGTATAGTAATCTTTTACATATTTTTGAGGAATATGGGCTGTACTGGATGATCCCTTTTTTCTGAAGTTTGATTTGGCACTTGGCTGAGGTGCTGAAGTTCCAGAGGGCCTTTGTCCTGGTTAAAAACATTGAGAAGTGTTCCTTATTTTATCTTATTTGGAAAGAAGCAGGAAGACATCTTAAAGGACTTAATATTTAAGACCTTTAGAATATTTTTTGAAATTTTGACATTCATGGTAGAAATGTTGGACTTGGTATGGAATAACAATTAGTCTATATTCATTGTGACCTTTTCATATATTAATTAGTTACGCATCTATTGTGTCTTCTCTTTTTTTGAGATTAGTTTATCATTAATATTCATATACTGTATATATTAAAAAATTAGTAATTTTGAAGAAAGTGGTTCAATTACTGATAAAAGGTCATTACCTAGGATAATAACAGAATCTGAGGAAACAGCTATTCTTAAAAAGTTTAAATCAAAAAGACAATTTATTGGTCCTACTCTGTCCAAAACTGTACAACATGATTATGAATTTTGCAGACAGAAACAGTTAAGGTGGGATTGGCACGCATTAACTTTAACGGAATATCTTAAACAAAAAAGAATCCCTCGGGGGGCTAAGGATATTGGTAGAACCAATTTTAGGTTTCTCTACTGAAGAACTGATGGAAAAGTGGAATGGAGCCAGAAATAGATGCTCTAAAGACTTTATGTTAATCGTAGTTGAAGCTCTCACTAAGGAAATTGAGAAGATGGATAAAGAAATAGTTTCTCTGAAGGGAGAAGTTAAAAAACAATTTTTAAGTGATGATTTAAATTTATTTTTGGATAAAGTAAATAAACAAATAGATGAATATGAGAACGAAATTAGATCAATAAAAATTACAAAATTTAAAAGAGATTTGAATGATTACAAGGAAGGTCAAGTCTATTCTTGGTTTAAAAATAAAGAATCTAAAACTAGAATACCATTTCTATATAATCCAGATTCTGATGGAAACATTTATACACCTAGCAGTGATACGGATTTAGACATACTGTAAATAGGGGAGGTAGAGGAGAATTTTTTTCGGCAGGAGGAGATACAGAGGTCGGGGCAGGCATCAGTGGAACAGGCAGAATCAGGGGTACCAGTATACAAAGAAAGATCAAAGAAGTCCCTCAGATCCAGATGTGGATGGACCAGGGCTAGGAAGAATAGAAAGCAGTACAGAAACAGAAGGAAGATGAAAAGAAAACCAAAAAGAACAACTACAAGTAGTAACGAGTTCACAAATGAAATAGTAGTTTTTAATTTATCAGATAGAACCTTAACTACAGAAGAGATGAAAGTTCTGAATAAGGGACTAACTTTTTCTCCCCATGAAAAAATAGACGATTTTGAAATTAAATTAGACCTCAATAGATTATTTAGGAAACTGAGGCTAAGATACTTTTTGATAATCAAACAGTAGAATCAGTTAATAAAGATGAACAACAAAAGAGGATTGAACTAGGACATAAATTACAATTAAAATCCCAATTCCCCCAGTCTAGTACCTCATATCGTTGAAACATATATTTGTATGGCCAGTAAAGATGTGGAAATTTTGATTAAAAAAAAAAAGAATAAAGATAGAAGAACTCATTTTAATCTAACATCAAAAGAATTTGCTGCATTGCGAAATCTTGAAAATGACCATAATATAGTTATAAAAAAAGCGGACAAAGGGGGAAGAATTGTGATAGAGAACTATGAGACATATAAAACTAAGTGTTTACAACTTTTAAGTGACAAAGACAGCTATTTGAAATTAACAGAAGATCCTACACAAAAGATAGCTAATTTGATAGAAGAAGTACTTAACAGAGCAATTGATAATAACTGGATAGATGACTGGGAATTTAAAGTACTGAAAAAAGATTTCTCGATTATCCCAATTTTCAATACTCTCCCTAAGATACATAAAGACCCTCTTTCTCCTCCTGGTAGACCTATAGTGGCAGGAATAGGTTCAATTCTAGGGCCCCTTTCAGTTTTTTCAGATTTTCATATTAAGGATTTAGTGGAACAAACTCAGTCATATTTGAAGGATTCAACACATTTGATACATCTATTGGAAGATTTGAATAATAGTAATGATTTGGTAGGAAAATAATATTATCTTGTGAGTTTTGATGTTAAAGATCTTTATACTTCGATCCCACATCTGAAGGGGTGTAAAGTGTTGGAAGATACCTTATTAAGACATAGAAATGAAACAAAACCTCCCAATGAATTTTTATTACAATTGGCTTATTTAGTTTTGACACAAAATTATTTTCGATTTGAAAAGACTTTTTATGTTCAAGTGAAAGGCACAGCTATGGGATCAAGTATGGCACCTTCTTATGCCAACTTATTCATGAGTTGGTTTGAAACAGAATTTGTTTTTGAAAATAATCCTTTTTTCAGTAATATATTGCTTTGGAAATGTTTTATTGATGATACATTTGTCATTTGGATAGGATCTGAAAAATAACTTTTTGATTTTTATTTACACGTTAATAAACATACTGAGTTTCTGAAATTTACAATGAATCATAATAGGGAGGAAATTTCATTTCTAGATCTAGTTATTTTTATTAAAAATGAGAAACTGTGCACTAAAATCTTTCGGAAATCTACTGATAGAAATACGATTTTACACGCAGAAAGTTTTCATCTGAAAAAACTAATTGACTCCTTTCCTTATTCCCAATTCATTAGAGTTAAAAAGAACTGTACAGATATGGAGGATATGGTACAATTGACCAATAATATGACAGATTTGCGGAAAGGGAATACAAATGTGAAGTATTGCAAAAAGCTAAAATGAAGGCCCATCTAAAGGATAGAAAAGACTTATTGGCAAAAAAGGTTAAGACACATGTAGAGTCAATGGATAAAATTATCTGTTTCTTGAAATTTAGTGACATTTTTTATGGTATTAGAAAATCTGTATATAAAAACTGGAATATATTGAAGTTCACTCCTATAGGTAGTAAAGCTTTTAATAAAGGGGTACAAGTAGTTGCAAAAAAGGTTAAATCATTATCAAACCATATAGTTCATACAGATCATATAATACCTGAAATTAAGAAGTTTTCATCATTTACAAGTGATGACCTGAGCGGAGATTTTAGCCGTGGAAGATGCATTCATTGTCATAACACCTATAAATAAAAACAGTTAGAAACAGTAGCAGGGGAGAGGACTTCAAAATAAAGGATTTTATTAATTGTCAGACAGAAGGTGTCATTTATGGTATCAAGTGTCCATGTGACGTAATATATATAGGTAAAACTAAAGGAGCCTTAAAACAAAGAGTTGGGGAACACAAAGGGTACATACGGAATAAAGATCTTTCATCCCCAATAGCTAGGCATTTCATAGAAAGAGGACATTCCATTGCCACTTTAAGATTTTTTGGTATTGAAAAAGTGCATAAAAATAACAGAGGGGGAAATTACAATACTAAACTATTGTTAAGGGAAGCAAGGTTTATCAATTATTTTCAAACTACAAATCCGAAATTTGGGCTAAATGAAATGATTGATTGGCAAACTATTTTTATAAAAGAGACGGATATGTCCTTAATAATATTACTCTAATATTGTACCCTTTTGGTTCCATAGTAGGACATATTTGGTTTAAGTGGCTGTAAGGGGGAGTTGAACCCATAGTTATGAGTTTGAAAATAAGTGACATTTTTGTTACAATCTGGTTAAGCATATGATCAAGTGGCTATAAGTGAGCATTGACACTGTATTTAAGTGAGAGAAAATGGAAAACTCAATATTTATTTAAGACATAGAGACGTTCATCGGGCCTAGAGATTTATAATATAATGTATTGGATAAGCTTTCCTAGTTGCTTTTTCATATGCCTCTTTCTCTTTAAAAATGCATTAACAGTTAGAAAATAAGAACTTTGGTAAGGATTAGCAATGACCATTTTCTGTTATGATTTACATAGCCTAAATGCCAATAAGCATTTTTAAAAATAAAAATAAAAAATCTCTGGATAGGATAAAGGTAACGATATTGACTGTTGCCTGTTCTGTAGATGGATCCAATTTTCTCAACGTAGTTGTATAATGGTATTGTAAAGACTGCAACAGTTTTATAGAAATGATAGTTATTTTTCAACCTTTCTTCTTTTTTGAATCATTATGTGAATTACAAGTAGCCTCTGACACCGAGAAATAAGGTACTCGGTGCCATGTAGAGGTGGGTCCAGCACACAGGTGAGCACGTAAGTGCTTACGTCGACGCTTTGCGTTGGTTGCTGGATTCAGGGGCGGTGCTTCTTTCCTTTTAAAAGTAAGTCATTCTTTTCCCCATGTCTTTACTTCCGCTGAATAGACGCCAGACTTGTTATCCTGAAGTATTGAGAAGTTAGTCTTTACTCCAAAAGATTTTCATAAAAATGCTGATTTTTTAGTGTTTGAAAAGTAATAGAGCAGCTTAAAATAATATCCTGACAGAGTGTCATTTCTGTTTTCTTTCCCTACCAATAAGTGATACAAACTGAAAACATTCATGGTCTAAAGAACACAGAGGACAAGTTTAAAACATTATGATTACAGGTTAGCGTTTTACCCAATTCACTTTTGAATTTTGGTAATGGGTACTTAAATTAGAGACATGAGAACCATTAAATGTCTTTAGGTACTAATCACGGAACCAAATGGTGACGGGTTAAAAGTTCATTTTAAGTGAAACTGCTTTCTAGCATTTAAAACATTACAAAATAAGTTAGCGTTTTACTTGTATGTTTACTGATTCTGGTTGTTGGTTTTTAAATCAGAAACAAACTTTCACAGAGTCAAATGGTGATTTGCTAAAAGTTCATTTAAAGTGAAATAGTTTTTTAGTATGGTAGGATTAAATGGCAACTTGTGAATATATATTTTTCTAGAGTAAAAAACTGTTTTAAGAATGGAAATTTGATTTAGTTGTATATTAAGTAATACAATGGTATTAGTTGTAAAGTTGAATAACTTTTTTAGTTGAGGTTCTCTTTGTCTGGTTTTTGTTTAACAGTGGCTGTAAGGGGGAGTCAAACTTAGAACCTAATGCATTTGTGCATAAGAAAGACAACAGATATTTGAAAGTAAATTTTGATATGTAAGGCATTTTCGATATTTGTTTGCATAGAGTTTATTTGAATTAACATGGAAAAATGAATTTGTGTAAAATTAGTTATTAATATGTATTTTTATGTGTTTATTATTCTTTAGAAATTTGACCAGTGTCCTGATGAAGGATATATCCCGAAACGTTGAATATTAGCCTGAAAGATACATGAATAAACTATTTGGACACTATACTTAAAGTCTTTTTCATATGGGTGAAATGGGAGAGTAGGCCCTACTATATCCAGTATTGTCTTTTTCGATTTTCCCATTCCATTGCACTAAGCAAGGCCAGAGATCCTTTGAATACAGGGCACCACTATGGCTAAACTCCCTGCCGACTGATCTCATTACTGAACCTAAGATTGGGCCCTTCAAACCCAAACTCCACACCCATCTCTCTACTCTCATGTCCTGCTCCTGCTTTCAATAACCCTTTCTCCTTCACCACTGACAACCTTGCCCCTCGGATTTTAACACTTATATCCTTCCTCCAACTGTAGCACTTCTCTTCCTCCTCACCTTATTACCTACTCCTCTCTGCCTGCTGCACTCGCCTCTCTCCTTCCACCCTATCCCCTTTCCACCCCTTCCCTTCCTCCTCCCACCCTTCCCTAGTTAATTCACCTCTCCCCCTCTATCTTCCTCACCCCCTCTTATTCTTCCTACCTAACAATGGAAACCATTATTCTGATTTCCAGCACTGCCTTACTTGTTACACCCTCCCTTCTGTGCCCTAGTGTCTCAACTCCCCTCTCTTACCTTTAGTCTGACAGTGGAGTCCTTTGGCTCAGTTTTCCTGCACTATCCCACCTGTTTCTTTCCCTCTACCTGTGAACCATGTATTTTTATTCCAACCCCGAATCTAAATATCCTCCTGTTGTTTACATGCATTTTATTTTTTTTATTTATTTATTGATATCTGGGATTACAAGTACCTTTGAGCAAGAACTGCTTGTTTACAAAGGTTCCATGTCAAATGATGGAGGGTAAACATACATACAAAGGTAGCCAAAGTTAGAGTCATGAAAACAGTAAGAAGTCTGAGCCTTAAAGAAAAAAAATCCATAGTCTTACAGTGAGCCAGAGTCAGATAGATTAAGACAAATTACAGGGTAAAACATTATACGTGAGCTGAAATTTTGAGAAGGTCGGGTAGGTGGGTAGGGAAAGAGTAGGCAGACAGAGAGGCTGTTGTCTAAGGGGAAGGGGTGAGGTGAGAGAAGTGCATAGTAGGAGGGATTAAGGGTGACAGTAGTCCAAGAAGTGCCTTAGAGAAGGGGGAAGGGGGAGGTAGGGCAGTGGGGTGGAGGGAGGGTGATAAGGGGAGAAGAAGGGGAAGTAGGATAAGGGGGGTTAGTGCCAAGTAACTGCTAAAGTGCAGAGAAGAGATGAACACCTTAGGTGAAGCAGTCATATTTGCTAGTTGAGGTGAGGTGTTGTCGGAGTTGCCTTTTAAAGGGGTCAAGGGTAGCAGTTGCAAGTGTTTCTTTGTTGAGAGTATTGTACCACTGTGGGGCTCTATGAAAGAAAACCCTCTGACCCATTGTGGTCCAGCATCTGGGGACTTTGAAGGTTTGTTGTTGCGCACTTCAAGTATGCTAGGTGCTACAGTGGACAGTGAGGAGCTTTTCAACACCTGGGGGCATAATCCTGAGAAGAACCTTTTTGGTTAATAGGCAGGTTTGATACTGTATCCTGCTGAGAAGTGGAAGCCACCCAGCCATTGCATATACTGTAGGTCACAGGTGTGTGTATGATAGGTAGCGCCCATTAGAAGCCTGCATGCTTTGTTGACTGTCACCGATATCCTGCGGAGGGCAGTGGCAGAGGCAGAGCCATAGATTGTAAGCCCATAATCAATGATAGAGGTGACAGAGTTGTAGATAGCCAGTCTAAGGGTATCAGCAGGCATGCAGTCTTTGTGCCTGTAGAGGAGGCCTATCCTTATATTAGTGGCTTTTGCAACATAGTCAGTGCGCCTACTGTAGGAGAGGGAGCTATCCAGGGTGATGCCAAGGTATTTAAATTCTGGAATATGTTTAAGTATAGTCCCTGAGTGGTTCTTGATGGTGAGGGACAGAGACTTATGCTTACTCCTAGCATTGTAGAATGACATCACCTTTGTTTTGCTATAGTTCACGACCAGTTTGTGTGAGCTGAACCATTTTTCAACACGCATGAAGTCACTTTGCAGTTGGCTCTCAAGGAGCTCAGGGCCGTGGTGGCTGGTGAACAAGACTGCATTATCCATGTATAGCAGTACTTTCTGGTGGCAGACATGGGGGAGGCTGTTCAGGAAGAAGCTAAAAAGTAGTGGTCCCAGGATAGACCCCTGTGGAACTGCAGAGAGGACCGGTTTCACATCCGAGGTGACCCCGGTGATCTTGACATGCTGGACCCTACCCCCAAGGTAACTTGCAAACCAGAGTTGTGCGTCTTTGGAGAACCCAATGCTTGATAGTTGCCTGAGTAGAAGTGGGTGATTGATGGTGTCAAAGGCTTTTATAAGGTCAATGAACACTGCCTCTGCACAGTTTCCTTGGTCAAGAGTGGCATGGATGAAGCCCATGAATTCCAACAGTGCAGTGGTAGTGCTATGCCCTTGTCTAAAGCCATGTTGCTCGGGGCACTGGATGCCAAATTTTTCCAGGTAATCAACTAGCTGGTCTGATGCAATTCACTCCAGGGCCTTTGATAATGGAGGGAGGATGGAGATAGGCCTGTAGTTGACGTGTAGTGACCTATCTCGGCTCTTGTATACAGAAGTGATAGTAGCCTGTTTCCATAGTGATGGGAACTGGGCCATCCTTAGTGATAAGTTGAAGATATTTGTTAGTCGCACAAGGATTTCATTGAGGACTAGCGCAAACAGCTTCAGGTCGAGGGAGTCACTGCTGTATCCTGTATTTCGGATGGTCTTCCAAATATATGTTCTGGCTAAACACACTGGAATACCTTTGAAGTAGAACTGTAGAGCTGTGTGTAGATGGGTGGCATTGTCAGGTTGGTTACTGGTGGTGGGGGCATCAAAGAAATCAGGAGGGAGGAAGGGCACTGCCCGGGTTAGAAAACACATTATTGAAAGTGTTGGTGATTGTTCCAAGGTTTAGTGTTGGTACTCCATTAACATTGAGCATGGTGGCTGGTGCCTTAGGATCCTTCCCAATAAGGTCTTTCATGTTATTCCAGAATCTTTTCCCATCACCCCAGGAGTTGGAGAGTGCCTCGCTAAAGTATTTGCTCTTTGCATTTTGTATTTCACACATGCAATCATTTCTTGCAGATTTGTACTTTTGACTATACGCTTGTGCAGATGTTGCTTGAGCATAGTGCCAGAGATGATCCCTGTGTTTGAGATGAGTAATTAGATTGGGGGTAATCCATGGGTTGACCCTTCCTTTAACCTTATTCTTTTTTATTGGTGCATAGATATCACAGGCCATCATAAAGTGGTTGATGAAAAAGATCAAGGACTGGTTAACATCATTGGCTGAGTCAATCGGTGTCCAGTCCAGACAGTGTAGATGTGTTTTTAGTAGCTCAAGGTGCCCCTGTTTTAACACCCTGTTGAGGATTATTTTAGGAGGGGGCTTAAAGAATTTGTTAGTCCAGGTACAGATAATGGGTGAGTGGTCACTTATGGAGTCAGGGAGCACTGTGATCTTAGTAATGCATTCAGGTTGATTGGTCAGCACCCAGTCAAGTAGAGTGTGTGACCTGGTCCTATAGTTGCATCTGGTGGGGGTTGGGACCAATTGAGTGAGGTGCTGTGCCATGACGGCATCCTTGTAGGAGTAGTCCTCAGGCGAGAGCCAGTTTATGTTAAAGTCACCAGGTATTATGGTTTTTGAGTTATGGCTGGAGTCCACTGAGGTTTTCCATTATGCCGGTGAAGCCACTGGCCTGGTCCTTTGTGGTAGGCATACAGAAGCAATTGTGATCTCTTTGTTATGTGCTCCAAGGAGAACTTTGATGGCTAGAACCTGAGAATAAGATCCAGGGTTTAAGAATGAATTGACATGGCCCATCAATATATCCCTCAGGTAGATGGCACAACCCCCACCTCGTTGAGCAGTCCTGTCCTGCCTGAAGATAGTGTATCCAGAGAAAGAGACTGCAGAGTCTGGTACCTTAGGATTTAGCCAAGTTTTGACAACTGCTAGAATGCCAGGATTGTGTAGCTGTACCCAGGTTTGAAGGTTATCGAGTTTGCTGAGGAGGCTACAGACATTGATTGAGGCCAGTGTTAGGGACCCCTCCCGCCTTTTAGGAGGGTGGGGGGCAAGCCCAGTTGGTCCTGGGTTGGAGTGGACATTGCCTGATAGCAGAAGTAGCATTAGCAGGATCCTGAGGAGATAGGTTTTGAGCAATATGCTGGCTAGTTTGGTTGTAAGGCATCTATTCCTCTTGTCCCTACAGTACTATACTTTGTAACACAATAACTCTCGTATCTGACATGCTTGCTATAATTTGTAATTTTGTATTGTAATCGTTTTTCCTTGATTAACCTTCTGCTGATGCGGAACCTATGTAAATGAGCTTCAGCTCATAGGTTGTAATTCAGAGAAATAAATAAAGTAAAATAAATAAATAAATAGGTGGGGGACCCTGTTGCCTACCTGGAATGGAACTATGCCACGATTTTGGTAATTCCAAAAGAAGGGAAGGACCCCTCACACTGCAGTTCCTACTGTCCCATTTCCTCCTCAACGCAGACTAAAAGTTGTTTACATCCGTTTTGGCCAGATGATTAAACACCATCATGCCCAGTATAATTAACCTAGATCAATCAGATTTCACCCAAGACAGACAAGCAGCATATAATGTGCTAATGTGTGACGTACGATTAACATAATAGATGGAATTGGACAATGAAACCTTCAGGCTTGCGTGATAAGCCTAGATGCCAAAAAGGCATTTGATAAAGTAGTGTGGAACTTTCTATTTGTGACCTTAGAACATTTTCAATTTCGTCATCAGTTTGCAGCAGGGGTCATATTACTGTATGCATCCCCCCCCCAGGCTTAAGTCCATATGAATGGTGGAATATCCCATAGATTTAACCTTTATAGATGAATGCAGCAGGGCTGCCCCATCACCACTTTTATTCACAATTTATATAGAATCTTAGCCCAATGGATTAGATCTAAGCTGAGCATCCAAGGGATTGACATTAGGGGAAGCTCCTATAAAATTGCCCTGTACTCTGACATACTCTTGTACTTGACAAACCTCAAGGAATCACTAAAGGAGATTTGGTGAGGCCTAGAACTTTGAGTGCCCACACTGTATATGTCTTAAACAAAACCAAAATGGAAGTGCTCAAATTTAACTTTAAGCCATCTCCTCAACTGACGGAGCTATGCCGCCTAAAATGGCAAGTAAATAAGATGAAATATCTTGCCATTTAAACCACAAACGATCTGACTAAACTTTATGATGCTAGTTTCACCCCAGTGGTGCAGAAGGTCCAAGAAGATCTTAAGCGGTCGGTGCTGATAAACTTCCCATTATATTCTAGAATAGAATCATTAACTATGAACATTCTCCCTCGATTTTTTATCTTTTCCAATGTATCCTAGTGTTAATTCCTTGGAAGAAAAGCCAGGAATTACAGAAATTATTCTATAAATATTTATGGGTAGGGAGGAGACCATGTATTAAATATAAACTCCTACAAGGGAAAGCTGCAAAGGGCAAGGGTGGTACCAGACCTAGAACTGTACTATTACACAGTGCATGTTAAGACCCTGATCCTATGTTCAGCACCTACATATGAATCCAGTTGGAAGACCCAGGAACAGTTAGGGAAGGGGAGGTGCTCCATTAAGCATGAGGACCCTAAACAGTGCTCACAGGAGACATAATGCAGACTTAACTTTAAGGGCAGTAAAGCACACAATGGAAGTGGGATGCAGAGCCTGGGACCAGCTGAGGGTGGGCTTCACCTATGGCCATTTCACTGGTTGGTGTGGGACCATGTGTTTACACCGCCATCACTTGATCCAAATTACCGCCGATGGGCCTGACAAGGCCTACGCTTCCTAATTCAGTTCCTAACCTAGGGTGAGATATTTGATTTCAACACCAGGAAGCAGGCATTCCTTTGGGGCAATAATGACAATTTTAGGTATCTCCAGATCAGGAGATATAAATATATACATATATATATATTTATATGTGTGTGTGTGTGTGTGTATATATATATATATATATATATATATACATAACACACACACTCTGTGTATATACATATATATATATATATATATATATATATATTTATTTATACATATATATATATATATATATAAATAGATAACTCACTCTTATATGTGCGGTCATGCTCTGATATATGCATGCCTTGGTGTGCGTCAACCACACAATGAGTGCATATATCAGAGCACAACCACACATCCTAGAGTGGGTTATCTATCTTATAAAATGGCAAAATTGATTTTTGGGGGGTAAAAGTGCAGGTGTGCGGTTGCGCTCTGATATACGCACGGTCATGTGGTGGTCATCAGCCAATAAATCCCAAGCAATTTCCCTATCCATATTATAAATATATATATATATATATATAACAAATGAAAAGCAGACAGTTGCCAATATCCTCAGAAATTAAAAACTTTAGGGACACACAAATAGTGACCGGGCAGGTTTCAGCCCTCCATAAAACTTTTGGAGACCAGATTGAGGACCAGGCTGCTAGAATCAAACATAAGTGGGAAGGGGAAAATTATACACTTACATAGAGTTACAGTAAAATAGCTTGCGTGCTGCACACACAAGCAGACTTGATAGAATGTTATGGCCTGTACTTGTCACAGAGAAATGGTCTAGCACATTCCAGTTGCCCTTTAAAACAACCAACTCACCACTCTGGCAGGAATATTTTATTGTATTTATTTATTTATTAAACTCTAGGATTACAAATGCCTTTGAGTAGGAACTGCTCATTGTCAAAGGTTCCACGTCAAAGGATGTAGGATAATATACATACAAAGGCCAACAATGGTTACAGTCTTAAAACACAAAGATGACTAAGCATTAATTATACAGCCAAAAGTGGAGAGAGACAACATAAGCCAGCTTCTAACAAATTTCGGGGTGAACAGTATGTGGTTAGTATAGGGTTGGAGGGAGTCAGGAAGAAGTAGGCAGGCTATAGGGCCATTGTCAGAGGGAAGAGGTGGGTGGCAAAAGTGTGGGATGGATGGGCTGGAAGGCCCCATGAATGAAAGTGCTAGTTGAGAGGAGGGTGGGTGGGTGGGGGTAATGGGTGAGAGTGGAAGCTGGTGCCAGTAGTGGGAGGCTCTATGGCAGGTTGCCGGTCACCTTCGACTAGGGTAAAAAGAGATGACAGTTATTTAGGAGAGGCAGTCACATTGCGTGGTAGAGGCGAGGAATAGTCGGAGTTGCCTTTTAACGGGACCTAGCATCGCAGTTGCAAGTGTTTCTTTGTTGAAGGTATTCTACCACTGAGGAGCCCTGTGTGTGAAAGACCTCTGACCCATAGTGGTCCAGCATCTGGGGATCTGGAAGGTCTGATATTGAGCACTATGTGTAAGCTGGGTGCTGCTGCTGGCAGTAAGGAGTTTTGCCACTCCTGATGGCATGAGCCCAAGGAGAATTTTTTTTGGTTATCAGACAGGTCTGGTATTATATTCTACTAAGGAGTGGTAGCCATCCGGCCTGGGCATACAGGTCACATGTGTGCGTTAGGCGGGTGGCATCCGTTGGAAGACTACAGGCCTTGTTGAGTGTCACAGCTATCCTCTGGAGAGCAGTAGGGGAGGCAGAGCCATAGATGACTAGACTGTCGTCAATGATTGAGGTGACAGAGCTGTAGATGGCCAATCTAAGGGCATCAGTGGTCATGCAGTGTTTGTGCTTGTGAAGCAGGCCGATCTGTATATTGGCGGACTTAGCTACAATGCCGATATGCATGGAAAATATGGACCTGATTCTTTTATACCCCAGAAATTCAAAGGAAGTGGGTTCCAAATTCTTCCCAGGTATCGTGGAAGCTGTGTGCAGAAACAAAGGTGCACTACTCCCACATTTTATGGTCCTGCCCAAAGCTCATGGTCTATTGAAGGGAGCTGAGAGCAGTTCTAGTGGAACTGTGTTTAGTCTAGATGCGTCCCTGCAGGTGACGTACTCTTACTGGGTCTACTCTTGGATGGGGTATGGGGCAAGGATGCCCTATACCTGTGGAGAGTACTGATAGTAGCAGCACAAAGGGTCATAATGCGCCGATGACTTCAAATTGATCTTCCTACATTATCCAATGGGATAGATATAATGCAAGAGATATACAATATAAAGCAAATCACCTGTCAGGTAAATCAATGTACCATCAACTTCTCAGATCCCAACTATGTCCCATAAACTCCAGGCACACAGACTGATTTTATTAAACATCTGGGGATTACAAAGGCTAAAAGGGAATATGGGGGAAGCTGAGTATGTATGCAACTTGAAAGAGTGTAGAACATACACCAGAAAAAATGGAAAATGTTATTTTGATCACTGAAGAACTAATAAGGTGTCACATTATCATATAGCCTTGTGTCCACATAGAAGACTGGCCTTTCTGAGAGTGGGTCAAAAGTTATAAACTGGGTTAGAAGTTGATTAGGCTACAGGAGTCAGAGGGTGGTGGTAAATGGTGTCTACTCTGGAGACAGCAAGGTGACCAGTGGGGTACCTCAGGGCTCAGTTCTAGGCCCGGTCCTTTTCAATGTCTTTATTAGTGACAATGCAGAAGGACTAGAAGGAGAAGTATGCCTGTTCGCAGATGACAAAAAAATCTGGAACAGAATAGACACACCAGGGGTGTGTGGAAAATATGAGGGATGATTTGAAAAGGTTAGATGAATGGTCAAGGGTTTGGCAGCTGGGTTTCGAGGCAAAAAATGCAAAATCATGCACTTGGGGCACAGAAACCCAGGGGTTGCATAACAACTGGGAAGGGAAGTACTGGCAATTACCAAACAGGAAAGGTACCTGGGAGTAATCATTTCTAATAACCTGAAGGTAGCCAAGCAGGGTGATAAGGCAGTGGGGAAGGCTAGCAGTATGCTTGAGTGAATAGGGAGGGGCATCACCAGTAGGAAGAAGAAGAAGGAGGTAATATTACCCCAATACAGATCACTGGTAAGACCCCATCTCGAGTACTGTGTCCAGTTCTGGGGGCCTCACCTCCAGGAGGACATTGATAAGGTGGAGGTGGTATGAAAAAGGGCTACAAAAATGGTGCAGGGCCTACATCAAAAGCCCTATGAGAAGAGACCCAAGAAACTGAATATGTACTCTCTGGAGGAGAGGAGGGAAAGGGGGGATATGATAGGAACATTCATATACCTAGCAGGTATCAATAAGGTGCAGGGAAGTGGTATTTTCCATAGAAG
This sequence comes from Neoceratodus forsteri, assembly GCA_016271365.2. Classification (NCBI taxonomy): domain Eukaryota; kingdom Metazoa; phylum Chordata; order Ceratodontiformes; family Ceratodontidae; genus Neoceratodus; species Neoceratodus forsteri. The sequence continues at coordinate 1,203,591,025 of CM057449.1, forward strand.
AAAAAGCTTGAGGACAAGGGGTCACACTGTGAAGTTAGCGGGGGCAGGCTCAGAAAAAATATGAGGAAATACTTCCTCATGGCGAGGGTGGTGGTTGCCTGGAACAGCCCTCCAGCAGAGGTGATGGGTGCCAAAACAGTGACGGGATACAAGCATACATGGGACAGATACAAGGGGACATTGGTAGTAAGGCAAGGGGAGGAGATGACCAGAGATTGAATAGGATCTATGGTGGCACCATAGGCAGGGAAAATTGAACAGACTAGGTGAGACAAGAGGTCCTTATCTGCTGACGACTTCAATGTTTCTATGTATCTATGTGTCACAAGTTATGAAATATGGCTTGTAATTCCATGTATTGTACCCATGTTATTAAGTAAACATGAATTAAAAAAAAATATTACTGTGAATCACAACTGGTTTGTGAAGGTATTACACACCAAGGGCATGTAAAAAAACAAAAAATGTTTGCTTTTCTGTGGCATTTTGTTTCTCTGCCAGCGAGACAGTGGTGGCATTCACTTTCGGTTTGACTGGTTGACACCCCTGCTGTAATAACAGGGTTGCATTCCATAATGACTAGCTGGTTATTACAGTGTTAAAAAAGTGGTGTCAGTCAAGTCAATAAATGGGTGTGCCAGTAATTATATATAGAATAATATATCGGGTGGTGTACGCTATGAGAATTTAACACACACCAGAGGCATGTGATGCCACATAAACCCCTAAAGTGAAGCTCGAGGGGTTTATTGAAGCATCACACAGGCACACACTGGGCTTGAGAGATTTATTAAAGCATCTTAGAGACACACACTGAGGGTTTGTATTACATTTGATTATGAAATGGAAACTAAGAATCCTGCATCATGACTGACTGAAACTTATTCCTGCCCACGGGACTGAGACAGCACAACCAATGGGAATGAAAAAAATCCCTGTACCAATGTTGTACAATTATTAAAAATATCAGTGTGCTGCTGCTTTAGCAGACGGTGCAATCCCTAATCCTGGTTTCACTTTCCTTCACACTACTACACTGCTTGGTGATGGGGTAATACTGGACCTGGTACTCACTAACAGCGACAGTACTGCAGACTTCAAGGTGGGAGGACACATGGGGACCAGTGATCACTGTGTGGTGTGGTTCAGTACAAGGATGGCTGTGGAATTGAACTACACAAGGGTGAAATCCCTGGATTTCAGGAGGACAGATTTTATAAAATGGATGAATGCCACAGGGATGACCTGGCGGGGGAATGGCCTGAGTGGGTGGAGGAACAGCCAGTAAAGCTAAAAGGGAGCACAGTAAATGCAGCAAAAACACAGCAACAAATAAGTGAGCAAAAGCAAGAGGGAAAAATAGACTGTTATGGTTCTCAAAACAGGTGGCTGAAAAGTTAATGGCTAAAAGGGTAGCATTCAGAAGGTGTTAGGAGATGCAGAGGGAAGAGGATAGGGAGGTGTATCAGGGAAACAGAGGAAAGCAGGAAAAGCAGTAAGGAATGCAAAGGCACAAACTGAAGCGAGAATAGCCCAGGAGGTAATGAAAAGGGAACAAGACATTTTTTTAGGTATGTAAGTGGAAAGGGGAAGACCAGGTATGGGATTGTAAGGTTAAAAAGGAAGGGGTGGGGCAGTGCAGAGGAAGACCAGGAAGAGGCAGATATACTGAACAAATACCTTTGTTTAGTGTTCATGGAGGAAGGAGAAGGGAAGGGGGCCACAGAAAAGTAACAGAAGCTTTGGAGGGAGGGAAGTGGACCCTAGTCCTTTTTTGGAGGAGAGATTCCTAAAGGGACTTGCTAATCTGAAGGTGGACAAAGCAGTGGAGCCAGATGGGGTGCATACAAGTGTATTGAGAGAGCTATGGGAAATACTGGTGTAACTCCCCCCTTTTCTGTGTCTAGGGATATAGTGGTGAATGTCCAAGAGAGAGGGGACACTATACAGACATATAGAGTCCACATAAATGGTCAGCCTGGCTTCCCAAACCTGATGAAGCTGGGGTACCCTCAGACCTCTGAGAACTCACTGGGTGACTGGAGCATGGAGGTGATGTTCTTCGCTTGCCTGGCCTTGCCATCTTCATGGCAATGGCCTGTGTAGACAGTCTTCATCAGGCAGGCCTTTCAATGTCTTCCTCTCTGGATCTTTACATCACTGGTACCCACCCTTGAAGCACACACTAGGAGCTGGCTGTGGAGGCAAACAGTTCCTTCAACTAATGAGGCAGCACTCCAAACTGCAGAAACAGGGCATCCCATTTAATGAACAGTTAATAAACAGGAACAATTGCTCCATGGAGCAGGAAAACACAGACAAAATCACTGGACTGTAGGGTCACATTATAATTTTGGGTTCACTTTGGACTGTATAGGTCACTTTTGAGCATAGAATCCTGATGGCTAGCTATAGCCTAGGCAGCCAAACAGTCCAGTTGCAGGCAACAAAAGCTTGTGGCTGAATCGGGCCTCTAGTCTTAGGCAGCAACTCTCTCTCTTTACCTCTTCTGCACTGCTTCAGGACAAAGCCCCATTCTTCCAGAGGGAAGAATGCCCAGCCCACAATCACTCTCGAAACAAGCTCCATTTGAGGCACTAAACCCTATCCACAGCAGTCGTGAAGTAGGGCAGCATGGGACCAGGGATGGCTCTGGACTCCTGGTTCCCCAATTAAACTCCATCACCGGCTTTTTCTCTCCACTGTCATCCTCTCCCGTTTAGGTACAAACAAGTGGCCAATTCTTGGGTCCAGCCCCAAAGATGGGCTCTAGCACCGATGGCTGCTGCCTCATCCTCTCTGCTGTCTGAGATACACTACTGTAAAAACAACTGTTGCCTGAATGGCCAATAAGGCAAGGCCCCGCTCCAACCTCTTCCTCTTTCTCTCTGCTCTGATGCCCTTCCTCTGGCATCTAAGCAGCCCTGTATATTTTCTCCCTTCGTTGCACAAAAAAAACCCTGCCAGAAACAAGGTCCAATCACAGACCAAACATAAGGCGCCAAATCCACTCTGCAATCCTGCAACCTATGGGATCTGTATTAACTATTTACGTGTGTAACTATTTACATTTGTCTCCCATAAGGCACCAGCTGGCACAGAAAATCACTTTCCTCCAAATGGAGCTACTGCTCCTTTAAACTTTCCCCCCACCAGCGGCCACTCATGCCCAGAAGTGTGGACCACTGAAACTATTGCAACATTTATTTTGTTATTTACATTTTCCTTTTTTCTTCTCAATGCGATCCTGAGCCCAGCCTGAGCACCCCAGACCTAGGACCACAATACCTGGAGACACAGAACCAACAACCCAAATCTAGACCCCCCCAACACAGACCGAGACACAGGATCAGACAGCTGAGGCCACAACTATTTACAATATTTAATCTTGTTGTTTTCTTCCCTTTATCTTTTCCCTCTTCTTGGCCCAGAACTCCAACAAATAAGCCCGGAAGAGCGGACCACCGACGTGGTGCTCGTCCCACCGGCCACAGACTGAGCTCCACGAACACTGCAGCTGGAGCCGCAAAAAGGGAGTTATGGATCTGAATCCTGCCTGGGATCCCTGACCAAAAGGTAAGCCTGATTTGGGGGCTTCCACTGGCTCCACCTCTGACAGTTATATTTAACAGCTCCCTGGAAACAGGAGTGGTTCTTGATAACTGGAGGAGGGTGGACATAGTCTCAATACACAAAAGTGGTAGCAGGGAGAAGGCAGGCAATTATAGACCCGTGAGCCTGACATCGGTGGTGGAAAACTTAATGGAATCACTGCTGAAGGAAAGGATTGTTGGAATATCTTGAATCCAGTGGTTTACAAGACCCAAGGGGGAGGTCATGTCAAACAAATCTGACAAGAATTCTTTGATTGGGTGACAAAGGATTTAGATACGGGTGGAGCGGTGGCCATGGCCTACCTAGGTTTCAGTAACACTTTCAACACCATTCCACATAGGAGACTAGTAACAAGCTAAGTAGCTTAGGAGTAGGTCCAAAGGTGGTAAACTGGATAAGAAATTGGTTAGGGTATAGGCGACAGAGTGTGGTGGCAAATAGAGTTCACTTCAAGGAAGGGAGGGTGGCCTGTGGGTTGCCTCAGGGCTCACTGCTGGGACCGGTCCATTTAATGTCTTTATAAGTGACATTACAGAGGAGCTGGAAGGGAAGGTCTGCCTCTTTGCGGATGACACCAAAATCTCCAAAAGGGTGGACACTCCAGGGGTGGAAAGGATGTGCAGAGGAATCTGAAAAGGCATCAGTACTGAACAAATACTTCTGTTTAGTATTCACTGAAGGAGGGGAGTGGCAGGGAACATAGCTAGGCATCAGAAATAAAGGGGAGAGGGAGGTAAACACCAACCCATTTACAGACATGAGAGTCCTAGAGGAGCTCACAAAACTAAAGGTAGACAAGGCAATGGGACCAGATGGCACACATCCTAGGATATTAAGAGAACTAAGGATGGAGCCAGCAGCACCATGGGCAGCCATGTTCAGTGAGTCGCTCAATGAAGGAGTGGTTTCAGAGGAATTGAGGAGGGCACATGTAGTCCCTCTTCACAAAAATGGTAGCAGGGAGGAGGCAGAAAACTACAGGCCAGCCAGCCTCACCTCAATAGCGGGTAAGATTATGGAGGCACTGCTTAAGGAAAGAATTGAGGAACACTTGGAATCTAATGGAGCCCAGGATCTGAGACAGCATGGATTCACAGTAGGAAGATCATGTCAAACAAATCTGATAGATTTTTTTGACTGGGTGATGAAGGAGGTGGACCGGGGGGAGCGGTAGATGCTGCCTACCTTGATTTCAGCAAGGCCTTCGACACTGTTCCACATAGAAGACTGGTTAACAAGTTGAGTAGCCTGGGTATGGGTCACAAGGTGGTGAACTTGGTTAGAAACTGGTTAGGGGACAGGAAGCAGAGGGTGGTAGTACATGGTATCCAATCCGAGGTAAAGGGGGTGACTAGTGGGGCACTTCAAGGATCAGTCCTGGGGCCAGTCCTTTTTAATGTCTTCATCAGTGGCATTGTAGAAGGGCTAGAAGTGAAGGTTTGCCTGTTTGCAGATGACACCAAGATCTGTAACAGGGTAGACACTTCAGAGGGGGTGGAGAGAATGCGGAGGGACCTAGGAAAACTGGAAAAATGGTCTGAAGTGTGGCAGCTGAGGTTCAATGTGAAGAAGTGCAAAATCATGCACCTAGGGTGTAGAAACCCCACAGGATTGGGGGTGGGAGTTCCTGATGGTCACTAAGGAAGAAAGAGGTTTGGGGATTCTCAGATGACCTAAAGGTGGCCAAGCAGAGAACAAAGGCAGTAGAGAAGGCCAGTGGCATGTGGGGTGGGAGTTCCTGATGGTCACTAAGGAAGAAAGAGATTTGGGGATTATTATCTCAGATGACCTAAAGGTGGCCAAGCAGAGAACAAAGGCAGTAGAGAAGGCCAGTGGCATGTTGGGGTGCATAGGAAGGGGTATCACTAACCAAAGAAAGGAGGTGGTGATACCACGATACAAAACAGTGGTGAGGCCTCATCTGGAATACTGTGTAAAGTTCTGGAGGCTGCATCTTCGTAAGGACAAAGACAGGGTGGAGGTGGTTCAGAGAAGGGCAACAAAGATGGTGTAGGGCTTACACTAGAAGTTATATGAGGAGAGATTAAAATACCTCAATATGTATACACTGGAAGAGAGGAGGGAATGGGGTGATATGATAGAAACCTTCAATTATCTTAGGGGCATAAACAAGGTGCAAAGGGGCAGCATCTTTCAATACAGGAGAGGTACAAAAATGAGAGGGTACGATATGAGATTGGAGGGGGCAGGTTAAGGGGGAAAGTGAGAAGGTTTTTTTCATGGAAAGGGTGGTGGATGCATGGAAAAGCCTACCTCAGGAGGTGGTGGGAGCGAGCACAGTGGGGGAATTTAAACATGCATGGGATAGGCATACGGGTACCCTAGAGGTGGGAAGGAGAGGCTAAAACCGAAAACCAAGTAGGGTCATTGACCGCCAATATAGGCAGGTTATACAGACAGATTGGATGGGCCTGGTGGTCCTCATCTGCTGACAGTTTCTATGTTTCTGTGTTTCTGAGAAAACTAGAGGCATGATCAAGGGTATGGTAGCTGGGTTTCAATGCATAAAAGAGCAAACTAATGCACTTAGGGCACAGAAATCCAAGGGCAGAGTACAAAATGGGTGAAGTGGTATTGATGACCACCAAGCAGGAAAGAGAGCTGGGAGTAATTATAGCAGATGACCTAAAGGTGGCCAGGCAGTGCAACAAGGCATAGGGAGGGCTAGTGGAATGCTGGGGTACATAGTGAAGGGTATCATCAACAGAAAGAGGGAGATGGTGTTACCTCTGTATAGATCATTGGTAGGACCCATCTTGAATACTGTGTCTGGTTCTAGAGACCACAGGCTGGATTTTCAGTCCATCCAAAATTGGCACAGGTGCATGGAAAAAGTGGTACAATTGGGTCTTCATTTGCGAAATTGCAGTTTTCACCACACATGACGTATTTTCAAAGTGGGAGCCAGTTTATAACTGACTCACTGATTTGTGGCACCCTTGCAGCCATTTGTCGGCAAAGTTGTGCCGAAATGTCATGCCCGATGGGACAAGACTTAACATTCCCCGCAGCTGCACCGGTTAGCAGGTGTGGAGATTTCATCCCATAGCAGTGATTGCGCATGGGAGTTTGTCTCAAAACATTCTGAAAATCTAGCCCCACATCTCCAGAAGGACATGGGCAGAGTGGAGGGGGTCCAGAGGAGGGCAACTAAAATGATGCAAGGTCTGCGTTAAATGCGCTGTGAGGAGAGACTAAGGACCTAATATGTACACCTGGGAACAGGAGGAAGAGGGAAGATATAATAGAGACCTTTAAATATCTCACGGGGGTAAATAAGGTATAGGAAGGGAGTATTTTTCAGAAGAAAAGGTACTCAGAAACAATGGACATGCTATGAAACTGGAGGAGATAGAATCAGGAGAGATGTGAGGAAATGCTTATTAACAGAAAGAGTGATGGATGCCTGGAAAAGATTTCCAGTGGAAGCGGTAGGGGTAAAAAACAGTGAGGGGGTTCAAGAATGCATCGGATAAGCACAAAGGAATCATAGTTGACAGAAAGGGGGGAGGGAGAAAGCTGTAGATTGGATTTGGTCTGTGGGGTAATAGCGTAGGTAGGGAGGAATGGTCAGACTGGATGGGCCAAGTGGTCCTTATCTGCCATCAAATTCTATGTATCAATGTTTCTATGTTTGGACCACTCAGTCACTGAACTAAAACCCCTGAAACCAATGTCTTCCAATTCTCGCCCACAAACTAACACAGTATGACATTTTATTTTTTCAGTTTAAAGAAAAAAAGCGGACAGAATGGGGGGTGGGTGGGTAACTTCAACAGACAGTTCACACAAAAAGTACACACAGCATAGTGGCTCACACAGTACAACTCTGGCTAGCACCCTGTAGTGGCATCATATCCACAGAGGCACTATTTCACACAAAACTATTGATTTTTTTAAAACATTTTTAAGTTTTTATTTTCTCACTTCTTAACACAAAACTCATTTTATAAGCACAGTCAGACACTTCAGGATGTTGGTTGGACTACTACAAAAACACTTCCAGGGACTGAAGATATTTGGCCTACGGCCTCAAGCCTTTCTACACCTCTGGGCGGGTGGTTGTGACTGCACAACCAACACCCCATTGTGTCTTACTGCTTGTGTAACTACACCATCACACTTTGTTTTATAGAATCAATAGACATCAAATATTTCTCACCCCGTCCTTTTTATTTCAATTTTTGCAGTGAAATCCAAGCAGAATCCAATCCCGAAAGTAGAAAACAGTTTAAGGTTACTTGGTGGGTTTTTTATTCCTTCTGATTATCTTACTGCTGGATTAATGCATGGCACTCTATTAACCCATCCCCCTGACTAAATCACACTTCCATCATTTTTATGTTGCTTGCGCAAGAAACATCTTGTGGAAGCTTGCTGCAGAAGCAGGTTGTGGAGATGTGGCACTGTTGTGGCCAATGCCCCCACTGCCTTTGGAGGCTTGGCCCATGTTCCCCAATGAGGCGGCACGCTGCTGCTGACACTAGTTCAGCCAGCTTGCCACCACATTGAAACATTTTAGCCGCTACAATCAGGGGCTGCCTCGTCATTGCAGCGTCATCCGCTGCAATGATGGAGCGACCCCTCATTGCAGGGCTTGCCGACGGTGCACCCATTTCCTGTCGGCTTCAGTCCCCTTCCCTTTCTGATGGGGAGCTTGCTCCCCATCGGCATAAGTCCCCCGCCATTCTGTGCCGAGGGGTGCTCAATCCCTCAGCTCTTGTGCCCCCTGGTATGTGCCGATGGGGTGCCCAATCTCCCATCGGCTACTTATCCTCCCCAAAAAACACTCCAGTGGCACGCTGGGAGACCACCCTAGTGTGTTAAATGCCCTTGAAAAGAAAACTCGGCCCCGCGATTTTTTTAAACCTGTTAAAAAGAAAACAGTCCTCATGGGTCTCCCTGCCCCTCCCCAACCCGTACTCTACCCTCTGTGTGCCCTGTTCTCCACACCCCCTCACCCCATACTTACCTTCGAAGCCTGGTGCGATGATCTTCCGTGAACCGGGAACATATCTGCACTCTTCAAAGCCGGCCATGAACTGAGGAAGTGCCGGTAAGCTGTATAATGGCATAAATAGGGTTTTTTCAACTTTGGTGTATATCTCAGGCATTTTGGGGAATTTTGGCACCAAATGTTTCACATGGGGTTATTAGGGCTGCTCCTCATGAATTCAACCACTGTCATGGCGTTATTCAGTCCCGAAAGTTGATTTTGTGGTTACTGCGCAGAATCGCCTCTCGGGATCTATTAACGAAACGACAGTGCCAGTGTTCATGAGATGGGCTCTCAAGAAGCCTATACTGCAAATTTGGTGGGAAAAAGAAAATAAATGACTGTTTTATGAGCATGCGTTGCACAGTTGCTACGCACGCTTGTACATGCGTTGCCCAGTTGCTATGCATGCTCATAACTTCTCAAATTTGCAATATTTTCACTCCAGATTTTCAACATTGACATTTTCCACACCTCCTTATGAACAGTACAGCTGTCATTTTTCATATCCTGGCTGAAATGTGTTTTCGCACTTGTGGTGCAGAATAGCACGGTCGCTGTGGGAAATCAGTGTTCGGGACACATTAAGAAAATCACAGTGACACTGTTCATGAGCAGAGGTCCTAAAATGCCTACATTTAAAATTTTGTAATGAAAGTGCATAAAATGAATGTGTTATGAGCGTGTGTTGTGCACTTTCCACGCACCCTTGTAACTTCGCAAATTAATAATATTTTCACGCTAAATTTTCAACACTGGCATTTTTTCACACCTCCTTATGAACAGTGCAGCTGTCATTTTTAACATCCTGGCTGAAATAAGTTTTCGTACTTCCAGCGCAGAATTGCACAGTCGCTTTGGGAAATTAGTGTTTGGGACAGATTAAGATCGAGTGAGAGAGGAGGAGTGACTGAGCTCAACTGAGCTCTGTCGGGACTGCTGCGGATTTCATTGTGGGCAGAAAAAGGTGCCAATGCAGGCAGGAGCCCAGTACAAAAGGGCAGCCTGCAGCGCCAGAAGAAACAATGAGCGAGTGAGGGAGGGGGAGTGAGCAAGCTCAATGGAGCACTTTCAGGACTGCTGCAGATTTCTTTGTGGGCAGAAAAGGGCACCAATGCAGGCAGGAGCCCAGTACAAAAGGGCAGCCTGCAGCACCAGGAGAAATGAAATGAGCGAGTGAGAGAGGGGGAGTGAATGAGTGAGCTCAGCGGAGCTCTGTTGAACTGCTGCAGATTTATTTGTGGGCAGAAAAAGGCACCAACAGAGCCAGGAGCCCAGTACAAAAAGGCAGCCTGCAGCGCCAGGAGAAACAGAATGAGCGAGTGAGACAGGTTGAGTGAGCGACCTCAACAGAGCTCTGTCAGGAGAGCTGTGAATGACTTTGTGGGCAACAAAAGGTGCCAACACAGGCAGGAGTCCAGTACAAAAAGGCATCCTGCAGCGCTGGGAGAAACAGAATGACCGAGAGACAGAGGGGAGAGTAAGTGAGCTCAACAGAGCTCTGTAGAGACTGCTGCAGATTTCTTTGTGGGCTAAAAAAAGTGCCAATGCAGGCAGGAGCCCAGTACAAAAGGGCAGCCTGCAGCTCTGGGAGAAACAGAACGAGCAAGTGAGAGACAGTGAGTGAGTGAGCTTAATGGAGCTCTGTTGGAACTGCTGCGGATTTCTTTGTGGGTAGAAAAAGGTGCCAACGCAATCAGGAGCCCAGTACAAAAGGGCAGCCTGCAGCGTCGGGAGAAATAGAATGAGCGAGTGAGAGAGGGGGAGTGGGCGAGCTCAATGGAGCTCTGCCGGGACTTCAGAGTTGCACACCCTTCCGCCCAGGGTCCTCTGTGGTCCTATTTTACAGCAGGGTCTTTGGAATGGACACAAAGCAATTTATTTATTTTTTTTTTATTTATTTGAGTCTAGGATTACAAAGTACCTTTGAGCTGGGGCTCTTTTACAAAGGTTCCATGTCAGTGAGTACAGGCTTACAGTTTCAATTACAGTATAGAACAATCAGTAACACTGATTGTCGTAACATGTTATTACAAGGATTACTACATGAAACACAGGGAAGTGTACACAAACAGAGGAAAAGGAGAAATGAGAGGTGGGAAAAGGAGAGGGTGGGGGGGTGAGACTGGGGCAGGGGTATAGCAGCCTAGTGGGCTTTGTCAAGGACGGACAGGGGTAAGTGCATCAGATGGGCTGTGGTGGAGGCAAGTGTTAGGTGGAGGGGTAACAACAGGCAGCAGAAAACAAAGTGTAGCTATGTGTGAGTTCTGATTAATCATGGCAGTCACAGGTGCTGGAGGCAAGAAGAGCGAGGTGAAGCTTGGACCTGAATGCACCCAGCATGGGTGAGGTGGAGATGTCACTACTGAGACTATTTAGTCAACTGGGTGCCCTATATGCAAAGGACCTTTGGCCTTGAGAGGTGCGACAGCAGGGGATTTGTAGGAGTTGAGGTTTAGACCTCCTGGTGTTGCAGTTGTTGTTTCTGAGTTTAAGGAGAGAGCAGACACCAGGAGGGGCACTGCCCATCGTTATTTTCTTTGCTGTGATGCAGGTTTGATATTTTATTCGGCTGTTGAGTTGCAGCCACTCAGATAGAGAGTAGAGGTTGCAGGTATGGGTGAGATGGTGAGATCTGGTGATGAATCTGCAGGCTATATTGAGGGAGGTAGAAACACATTTGAGAGAGGAGGCAGTGGCGGAGCCATAAATTATGAGTCTGTAGTCAATGATGCTAACAATGGAGCTCTGGATGGCAACTGATAATGCTTCAGGGGTTAAATGTTTCCTGTGACTGAACAGTAGGCCCAGCCTGATGTTAGCAGCTTTCAACACAGTATTAATGTGGGCAGCATAGGAGAGGTGGGAGTCAAGGGTGACGCCAAGGTATTTGAAGGACTGGACTTGTTCAAGAGTGACTCCTTGCTTGGTTTTGACGGAGAGGTGATACTGCTTATTTTTGTTGTGAGAGCTGCTGAAGATCATTGTCTTTGTTTTTTTTCTGGTTTAGGATCAATTTGTGCTTTAAGAACCAGTTTTCAACTGATGTGAAGCCACGCTGGAGGTTTTCTTGCAGTTGTTTCAGAACATGGTGGGAGGCTAGAATTACAGCATCATCTATGTAGAGTATGATTTGCTCTGGGCAGGAATCTGGTAGTGAGTTCAGGAACAGGCTAAAGAGGAGGGGGCCCAAAATAGAGCCCCAGGGGACACTAGAGCTGACAGGTCTGACATCTGACAGCATGTCAGTAATTTTCACTCTTTGAGACCGGTTGTTTAGGTAGCTTTTGAACCAGTTTACATAATTGGGTGAGAGCCCCGCTTTCCGGAGCTGGACATGCAGGAGGCCATGGTGGCCGGTATCAAAGGCCTTTGTTAAATCGATGAAAGCAGAACCAGTTTGCTGCCCATTTTCCAATGAGTGGTGGATGGCGCCGGTGAATTCAAGTAGTGCCATGGAGGTGCTATGATTCTTTCTAAAACCATGTTGCTGCCTGCACAGTGTGTTGTGCTTGTCTAAGAAGTCAGTCAGCTGGTCTGTTACAGTACGTTCCAGTGCCCTTGAGAGGGGAGGTAGGATGAAGATTGGACTGAAATTGTCATGGGCAGTTTTGATGCCACTTTTGTGTATAGGGGTTACAGTGGCAGATTTCCATTTGTCAGGGAACTGGCTGAGGCTGAGGGAGAGGTTAAACATCCTGTTTAATGGCCTAATTACTTCTTCAAGGGTGAGAGATAGAAGTTTGAGGTCCAGTGAATCATTGCTCGTTCTGCACTTGTTAATGGCTTTGGTAACACAATTGCGAACCCGGTACATCTTGACTGCTTTAAAGTAGAAGGGGTGGTGACTAGTGGGAGCAGTAGAAATTGGGGACATAGAATTGTCCACTTCTTTGAAAAAATCAGGGGGAAGTACAGTACTAAGGTCAGTAAAAACAGTATTGAAGGTGTCCACAATGATTTTCGAGTTGAGTGTAATATCTCCATTTATGCTGAGCACCGATGGGGCAATGATTGGATACTTTTAGGATTGCTATAATAGTACAGATTTAGTTATTCTGTTTATTTCTCTAACTGAGCTAAGTACTGAGCTATGCTGTTATGATTGCTGTAATAATACAATGGATGTCTCGGGGGGGAGGGGGCGGGTCTTAGGCATGGCACTTTCAATTCCAAATGCCTAAACAGCACATATAAGCAAGCAACATTTGTCACTGACAAATGCTTGTTTTTGAATGCACCTGTAAAATGTCCTAACTGAACGCTGACCTGTCCCAGTAGTAAAAGACATTTGCAGTGCTGCTCTCATTCTGAACATGGTCAGATTTATAAACAGAGTTTGAGAACAACGAACAAGGTCAGCCTTTTTTTTATCTAAATTGTAGCTGTTTGTCAGTTGGAAAGTGATGGCCTTGTCACAGGGGAAACTGATGTCTGAGTGAAGGCTGTGCTTGAGAGTGTCTTGAGACTTCCATTGCTGATGAGTATGCAGCTGTTTGCCAGTTTGTTGGTCAGTTATAATAAGTGAATATCAGGTAAGAAAAGTGCAGCATCAATACAATACCCTAGAATGGGAAAATAAACACTATTTTTCACAAAGCAAACAAAACAGAAAAGTACAGTAGGGAAGCTAAGGAAGCAACACACATATTCAGAGTTCCAGTTATATTAAAAAAGGTACAGCATGCTTTGTGATCTCTTAAACCGGGGAGGGGGGGGCAAGATAATCCAAGCAGAAATCCTATCGGACATGATTAGTGACCACTCCCCCTCATATATAATCTGGTCCACCACAACCAAGTGCCCCCCTCCCCATAAATACCTGACCTTTAGAAACTTTGCCTGCACTGACACCTCCCGCCTGCACACAGATGTTAGGGCAGTCAGCTGTCATACTCTACACTTCATCGTGGATATTGCCTCAGCTGTCGGCTTCTTCACTGATGCCTACCTCCAAATCCAGGACAGACACTTCCCTCTGACCACATGTAGAGTGAGAGGTTGGAGCACTCACTGGATCACAAAGGACCTACTCTCACTCACGAAAGAGCGAGACAAACAGTAGACTACCTACAAATCCCTCCCTACAAGAAGGCCTATAGACAATGGCGAAACTAGTGTAAGCAAACCACAAAATCCCTGAAAGTGACCTACTTCCACAAACTGCAGAAGGAAAACCTAAAAAAAACCAACACTTCTGGTCCACTGTAGGCTCCATGTTAAACCCGAGGATCATCTTCCCTGTCATTCACCTTAGCTCTCCCTCACGCTTCATAACAGATCCCTCTGCTGTTGCCCATGCTTTCAACAACAAATTCACTGACCTCTCTGCACACCTTGATTAACTACCAACCCTCCCTGCCCAGGAAACCAAACGGGCCACTCCCCCCATGATGATACTCCAAATTCTCCGTTCTATTTCTGAGCTATCTCCCCCAGAGATACTTTCAAACTACTGATGAGCCTCCCTAAAAGAGACAGTCCAGGTAGTGATGAGATCTCCCCTCATTTTCTTAAGCTCATTGCTCTCTGCATCTCTAAACCCCTTACCTTCATCTTCAACCTTGCCTTGACCTCGTCATCCATGCCCCCCATTTGGAAGAACACCAAAGTTGTCCCAATCTTCAAGGCAGGTGACCCCCCTCTCCCTGACAACTACAAGCCTATCTCCATCCTCCCCCACTTAAGCAAACTCCTTGAAAAGGCAGTCCACCACCGGCTCACTGAACATATTGACAAGTACCACCTACTTTGCCTACAACAGCACGGATTCAGGAAATGCCATAGCACCACATCTGCTTTGGCACACTTCACCAACCATGTCCTCAGGAATATGGATACTGGAAACACCATAGGTGTTGTGTTCGTAGACCTAAGGCATTTGACTAGGCAGACCATAACCTCCTACATGTCACACTGCTGAACCTTGGCTGCTCTGCTTGATAGATCTACATGGTTTCTGAGCTAGCTCTTGGGCAGATCCCAGTCAGTGAACATCTGGGCAGCCACCTCTACGGCCATAACAGTACCCATTGGAGTCCCCCAGGGCTCCATCCTGGGTCTCCTGCTGTTTTTCCTCTTTATTAATATCCTACGTGCAGACAGCATCTCATGCGAGACCCTACTTTTAGCTGATGATCTAGTAGTATATCATAGTGACAAATCCTTGGCGAATCTATCCTCCACCCTCACCCATAACTATGGGGCCACCCATAAATAGTTCCTGACCAACAGCCTACTAGTTAATGGAAATAAAACTAAAGTCATGCTTCTGGGGTCCAAACCCAACCTCTTAAAACATGCCAAAACTAATTCCTTCATCACAGTTCTAACACCTGATGGCTCCCTTCCAGAACATAACCTATTTTAAATACTTGGATGTCACACTCTAACCCTCCCTAACTTTCTCGGAGCATGTCAATATCACTGTAAGATGGATCAACCAGAAACTTGGGGCTGGTTTTAGACTCAAAACACTGCCTTACCCCTAAGGCACACCTCACTATAGCCTAAGGGAATCCTTTCCCGCTATCAGACTACTGTGCCCTGATTTACTCACATGCTTCCACCTTCCTATGCACAAGTTGAAACTCGGTCTACAATAGCATCTGTAGGTTTGCACTAATTGCCCCTAACACTACACACCCCTGCACCTTGTACCAGTCCTTAGGATGGCTCCTCTGGAAACAAGATATACCTTTGCCCTTGGATGCATTATAGACAATGCCATTGAAGTGATAACCGGTCGCTCTACTCATCCCTGATCAGACACAAAGCCCCTGCCAGGCGCCTCCAGAAATCCTCGGTCCTATCTCTTGAAGTCCCTAGGATTTCCTCCTGTCTAGGCAGTAAAGCCCTGTCCTTCATGGCTCCCTCACTTTGGAACAATCTTCCTGCCTCCCTCTGCTCCCTAGGTTCTCACCTCACTTTTAAAACACACTTTAAAGCATGGCTGCTGACAGAAGCAAAGTGTACTTCCTAAGCCGGGAAACCTCTGCTGAGAGTCCTTCCCCCACTCCCAGACCACAACTGTCCCTATTCCTTGCACTCATATTTCAAGGCTGTCTGACTGTACCTTCCAACATCATGCACTTGCATCTTACGTGTACTGTATTGTATTCAAGTTGTATATCATGTATCCTAATATAGTATATAGGTGCCTTCTGTTGTGCATGGATTTCAGCAACTGCTGAAATCTTGTTGTAGGGCAGTTCAAAGGTCAAAAAAACTGTTGTACTATCGTTCTGATGTCACATTGATAGTACAACAACTTTTTAACTTTGACCTGCCACCTGATTGGCTCAGACTAGGCTTGATGAACAAAATAAAGACAAACATGACGGCGCGATTTAGCGAGCTCTGGGCAGTGCAGTCACCGACTTTTAAATTTGGAATCGAGACATGGCCTAAAGCCATACATGGCTCCCTCTCAGAAAAATATATATTTTTTTTTATTCTAAAAATAAGCGGCGCAGAGAACCGAAAGTAAGAAGCGGGACCGAGCATGAGTGTCAGCATCAGGAATAGGAGCGAGCAGGAGCACCAGCGGGAATGGAGCAGCACCCACAAGTAATTTTATCAATAAAATAATGTGAAGCTAAACAGAAGGCATCCATATACTGTATGAAACAGTGGATGGGCGACCATCCACAACTAAGGCTGTGTTTCCCTCTCGGGAGGTAGATGACATCAACGAGACCTCTCGAGCTTCGCTCTCGAGGTCTCTGATGTCATCAACTCCATGAGGGAAACACAGTCTTGTTGTGGATGGTCGCCCATCCACTATTCTATATGTCTTCTTGCATATACTCTGTATGTTACTGTATCCAAAGCATTCCAAGTATTCCTAGTTGTTACATCATATGTACCTTTTTATTTAATGTGAATGTATTTGTACTTTCAATGCGCCAGCTCCATGGCCTGGGTTGTGCCTGAAAACAGTCCACTGTATCAGTGCACCTACCCAATAAATAAATAAAAGACATTATCATGCAACCGGGAAACATTTGTATTTAGACATAATTAAGCTTTTATTTGATATGCCATTTATTCTTTATTACCAAGGACATTATAAAACAAATGTTCCCAAGTGCATGCTACTAGGTCCAGGTGATCAAAAATATGTTTTATTTATTCATTGTACATACCCAAACATAGTTATACCAAATACAGTATATTGGAAGCGTTCTGGCCTCATCAGGTTTGTAATCCTTGTTACAAACAAAAAGCTATTAAAGGCAAAATACTGTATTTGTTAGCAGGGAAAATGCTTCTCCAGAGTCCTTCATAGCTGTGTATTTCCTGAAAGTCTGCAAACCTCTGTTGTGGCATTTAAAACTTAGTGAGCTTATTTTTTTGTTTTTTCCCTCCTTCATTTACTCCCCACCCACTGGGCTGAGGCTGGTACATTCTTCCATCTCTATGAAACACTCCCTTCTCAATGATTCTCCAGCCTTATTCATAGGGGTTAAATCACGCAGGAGCCCACAGGAACTCCATTTCATCACCTCTTAAAAATTGCATGATCAATCCTGAACCTCTGTCATCTTTGCCCATTGAATACTGTAGTAGAGTTCCATCACCTAGAAATGACAATTCCTCTACCTAAAAATCTAGACGTGAAAGTTCTCCCAGCTAAACATTTCCAATGAAACCACTGCTAATTCACTTGATAAGAACCTGTAAGAAGATGCAGTTTTCCTGAAGAAGTCTTCCAACTTTTGGGCTGGGGGGGAGGGGGGACATAGGCCTGGAGAAGGAGTTGGCACGTGATTGATAAGGTCTAATGGGATTATCATTAGGTGTGGGGTGTGACAGACTTCCGTGAACCAGCCCTTCCATAACTTTTCTCCCCCCTCAGGCATTGTTTGTGTTGTCAATCCATGCCTCTGCTACCGTGGGATGTCAGGGGATAGACTCTAATGCATCCCCCTTCATGATGTCCCTGCCAATTCCCACTCTATAATCAGGGCACCTCCACATCATACTTTAAAGAAGTAGTTACAAACTATATACAGAATGTCATCTAAGAGCCATGGATTCCTTCTTGCACTACTCCATTCTGTTGTCTAACATGATGCAACTGTGCATCAGCAAGAGTGGTCTGATCTGTCTGAAGCAGGAGGATGGAAACACTCTTTGTTTCAGCTGGTTGACTTCAGACATCTTGGGCTTGGTACACAGATCGATGTTGCTGGCATGGCAACCGACTCCTCCCCAGCTGCTTTGCTATGGTGTTGGCCCAATTGAAACTATTTTTAAACAAGTGTTATTATCTTCTGATGCATTTTCAGGAAGCATGGGGTGATTTTGGAGTTACCCAAGTGGGACATGAGGATTTTATGCATTGTTATTGTAACCCCCTTGCAAATGGGGGTTCCCAAAAGTCTTCCAGGAGCTTGCCTGAATGCTCCAAGTCTGGGCGGTGTTCAGCGTCTGAGCTGTTTAAATGTGGTTCCAAGTGAGTGCTAGTTGAGCCTCCATGTACTGTCTCTTTAAGAGCTGTCTGCTTGCAGACTTAATTAATTTGCATGGGGGACTGTGTATTTAATGCTCGAATTCCACCCGAGCTGCGGAGTAATCACTCCATTTTTCGGTTGCTGGAAGTGCAAAGGAAGCCTATCAGAAAGCTATAACTGTTTGCCTGTAATCATTTAAAGCATTAGCAAAATTGTAGTTTGTCTAACCTTCCTTTATTGCAGCTGGGACTCTCTGTGTATGTTACCCCTCCATTTTGGACCTAAACTGCTGTGCTGGGCCAATTGGGTTAAGGGAGCCCTAAAATGGAGCCTGTGGACGAATCAGAACTTGGACTCTTAATTCTGAGCTGGCCACAAGGGTATTGTATGGGCAGTGACTCTGGGAAATGTAGTTTTGACCTTGGCACCTTTTTCCACCAACAGAGGGAGTCTTATTGTGAGTGACAGCTGAACCAACCAACAGAATGATGTGGAGCTAAAGGAAATGGCCTGCTCTGTGACTGGAAAGCTCAGATTAGTTGTGACAGTGAAGGGAGAAAGAGCTCTGTGCTTCTGCGGTGTACAGTTTCGCATGGGAAGCGCATGTTAGGCCCTGAGGTTCGGCTTGCAGCCGTTGTAAGTGCCATTTCGGAATGAATCTGATTTGTGAGGAGAAAGAAGGAGATCTGAAGAGTAGAAACTAGGCTCACCTTGAAGAAGACTGAAGAAATTGCTGAATCGCGCTCGGCCTGTCAGGAACTGAAACAGCTGTGTGTGCTCCCGGGTATTTAGCAGTAATTGCGATCGGGGAATGAGGAGCAGTCTGCCTGGTATAGTACTTTTCTTTTACATATGAATCTGCATATTGCTTGTAGGGAATCGCTATTTCCAATCCCTTGTATAGTGTGCTGTGTGTTGAAGCTGGGAGCAAACCCCAGCTTGTCTCGGACTAAATCCGTTTGCGATCAACAGTAGTGGGGTCCAGTTACAAGGACCTTGTCTCCATGCCCTGCTGTTTCTGGCAATCCAGAAGAACACCCACCATCCGGTTCTCAGCTTGGGTATTGTGAGTACAAATCAAGGTATTCCCATGCAGCCTGCTATCAATTACAAGTGTGTCATCTAATTGTTGTTGTTTCACTTCTTCATGGACTGAGCCCTCCGGCTCTGGATTACAAATGAGTGTTGTGCATATATTTTCTTCTACAGGGCCTTATCCATCTGCACCTGCCGGCCAACCCCAGGCAATGGACTTGGCTAGCCCCCTCCCAACCTGGGTACCCAGAGTGTGACTTTTCAGACCCTGTATGTGTGCACAGTACTGTGATTTAATGCCACTAATTAACCTGATTTCCCCCTCCTGTGTTACTGTTCCCTAAATAAATCAGATTTGTTGTTGTTGTTAAACTTTAAACTGTCTGAAGTGTCAGTACCTTCATGCCAAGCACTGTATTGGTTTGTGTATGCTGCTTAACCTTATTTTTCAGGGGGTCCTCAGAGACGAACCTCAGAATCAGTCTCGAGGGTAAGTAGTACTTTATGATTGAACAGTGTGTACATGTGGGGTATTGGGACTGTAACTTCTATGCATTGTGTGAGCCACTAGAGGGAATAAAAGGGGGTCTCAGTGTCCCAGAGGGCTGTGACCAAGCTAGTCTAACCACTACAAACCCTGACCTCTGGGTGGAGGCACCTGCCATAGAACCTAGGCCCCTCAACCTGTCAGTAGTCAAGCAGGCGGGAGTAGTAGCCCTTGGGATAGCGCCACCTGGGGGTTACATCTTGGAGGCTCACCGCTGGGATTTTGTGTCCTCTAGTGGCCACATTTATGAACCACTGTTAGAAAAAATAAATGGGTACCCCGACAGAAGTGGCTGTGCACTGGTTGGTGGAGTGGTGTACTGGGAAGAAGATTGACCCCTAAAATGCTATGCTTATCCTGGACATCCCCCTGGGTATCAATACAGACACTGTACAGGGAGTACTTTCCAAGGTGGAAGGTTTACAAAACCCTGTGGTGTGTCGACATGCTGATCTGCTCACCCACACTTTCATGGCCCTAGTAGAGTATAAGGACCCCAAAGATAGCTCCAAAGTGCCACAGACTATTACCCTAGAGGGAGCCCTCACTGCCTGGAGAGTGATAACCAAGGACAGCAAAGCCCCGGGGGAAATGAGCCCCTCCCACTATCTGAAACTTTTGAGGAGAAATTTACTAAGTTGTTGCTGGAGGAAGGGAAAACTGTGGAGGACTTGAAGAAACTATTCTTGCCACCTGGGGGTGTTCCCCCCCCACACCCTCTCCCGCTCCAGTACCCATTATGGTGGCTGAACCAATGCAGGCTCCTATTTCTGCACATGCCATTAGTCACGACTCTTACCGAAGGTTGAGGATTTTCTCTGGCACTCTCCCCACCCCGTAGGGGGAGGATGATTGGGACACCCGGATAGATTGTATTGTCCTCCCGATACCTGAATGGCAGTGTGTCTGGAGGCTGAAAAATGGAAAAGTCCGAGGGGTCCTGCCCTAGAGGCCATTACATTTCTGAGGTCCACAAATCCTGATGCATCTGCCCAGAAGTACCTAACTGCATTTGAAGGCAATTTTGGGAGCATTGAGTTAGGGGAGAGCTTGATGTGGAAATTTCAAGATACAAAACAGTGGCCAGGGGAGAGTTTTTCTGCATATGTAACTTGTATGGAAAGAGCTCTGCAGAAGGCTTACCGAAAAGGTGGGGTAGCCGCCAGTGACTTAAACCGTGTAAGGTTGGAGCACTTACTACAGCATGCAAAGCATTCTAAATTGCAGCTCCTTCAATTAAGACTCCCAGACAGAAGAGGTAACCCACTGGACTACTGAGACTTAATAACAGAACTTCAGGAAGTTGAAGATGAGGAGGGGGATTCTAAATCTGGGGGGATTCTAATTCTGGGGTGAGCGCAGCCCAAGTGATCATGTGCAAACTTCAGCTAAGTTGGTTGCCTCTGGCCATAGGCGGCTTTCTGCATTATCTACATATGACTATGCTGTTGAATACAGAACAGGCCTGAATCACAGAGATGCTGATGCTTCCTTCTGGAGACCTGTTCCCTGGAATGACTGGGTCAGACTGTCAGAACCTGATATTCGAGCACTCTGCCAGAAGTTTAACCAGGAGGAACAGATGTCCATGGACGCAGTGGACTGTATGGTGGATTGTTTGGGACCCTCTGAGAATTGCATACCTGCTTATTGCTACTTTTCTGCAATAGACATCGGTGCACTGCCTCAGCTGGACAATGACAGTATTCAGTGGACTCAATCCCGAGATCCCATGATCAAATCAGCTTTAGAAGGCCTCTATGCAGGGAAAGATGTGTCCAAATTATGCTCCACTGATTTGAGAACTGCTTTGTTATACAAGGAAGGTCCTAAGTTGAAACTGATCAATAGACTGTTATATAGAGAAACAGTAGACAGAGGGAGACAAATAGACAAACAACAACTAGTGCTGCCCACGGCCTTTCAAGACTCAGTACTGATGTCCTTACTCAACCACATGGGGCACCTTGGTATAGACAGAACACCTGACTTGGTGAGATCCAGATTCTATTGGCCTAAGATGGGGGCTGATGTTGAGCAACACATTCAAACTTGTAGTCACTGCTTACAGAGGAAAGCTTTGCCCCAGAGGGCTGCCCCCCCTTGTTAACATCACCACTAGTGCACCCATGGAGCTGGTCTGTATTGATTTTCTGAGTTTGGAGTCAGATCAAAGAAACATTAGTAATGTGCTGGTGGTCACTGACCATTTTACGAGCTATGCCCAAGCTTTCCCCACCAAGGACCAGAAGGCATCCACTGTGGCAAAAGTACTTGTAGAAAACATTTTGTTCACTATGGGGCTCCACAAATAATCCATTCTGATCAAGGGAGAGACTTTGAGAGTCATCTGATCAAAGAGATGCTTTCTCTGTGGGGAGTGTGAAAGTCCAGAACCACCCCTTACTACCCCCAGGGGGACCCACAGCCTGAACGTTTCAACCGTACTTTGCTATATATGCTAGGCACCCTCCACCAAAAGGACAAGCCTAGATGGAGCCAACAAATTAGCACCTTGGTACATGCCTGCAACTGCACCAAAATGCCACTGGGTTCTCCCTCTACTGCCTGATGTTTGGAAGAGAAGCTTGACTGCCGGTAGATGTATGTTTTGGAGTTTCTCCTGATGGGGTTTGAGCTGACAACTATTTACAGTATGTGCAAAAGTTAAAGGCCCAGCTAAATCATGCGTACCAACTGGCTCAAACCATGGCTGCCAAAAGAAATCTGGCCAACAAAGAAAGGTGTGATAAAAAGGTGAAATCACAGGAACTCCAGGAGGGAGATCGGGTATTGCTAAGAAATCTGGGACTGCATGGCAAACATAAGATTGCTGACAGATGGCACCATCTCCCTCACATTGTAGTGGGCAAACTAGATGATCTGCCTGTGTACAAAGTAAGGCCTGAGAATAATTCAAAAGATGTTAAAACAATGCATAGAAATCATTTACTGCCCATTGAACAAATCTTGATTGAGTCTGAGCCCCGAGAAAGTGCTCCTCTGGACCAGTGACCGAGCTGCTGCTAAGCAAAAGCAAAGAAAGTCTGCACCTACAGATGCTGAGTTAAAGTGTTCCCCACAACAAGTCCCAGTTGAAAATGACTGTCAATCCATGTCAGAGGAAAATGAGTGCAACTTTGGGTACTACCCCTCTTACGAACTGAGTCAATTGTTTCGGGGCAATTCCCTAGTCAATCCTGGAAATGAAGCTAAGCCTTCTGGACTGTCTAGGCCCCCAGCTTTGTCCCTGGAGCCAATGCTCCCAGAAAGTGAAGCGCAAAGCATCAAGTCAGATGACATGGAATTATTGTGTATGGTTGAACTGTTTGAGCTTTCAGAGGAGGAAGATGATGAACTGGAACAGACTGGTGATATACCAGAACAAGAAGAGTATTTTGAGTGCCCTGACGGTCCACTACCAGTGTCCAAAAGCTCACCATATAAGCCAAGTGTTGTGGACTCAGAGATTGTAATTCCTGGAGCTGAAAGTGCCCCAAGTTCTAGCCTCTCTACCCCAATGGAGACTCCCCTGACAAGTGAGGACAATGCTGAAAATGAGGCTCAGGGTACAGAGACTGTAACAGTTCCCCCTAGAAAGACTGGTTGAGCTGTAAAGCCTGTGGTGCACCTCAGTTATGATTCCCCTGGGAGGCCTGTGGATTTGCCTCTCAGTGTTGTCCATAAAGGAGTGTATGTGTCCCCGAACTCAATGCCCAAACTGAACATCAGTGCTAACTCCAAGTTACTTGTGTTGCCCTCTAGGCCCCTGCCCCATCCAGCCATAAGGTATCTGATAGGGAAGAGCCCCCTCTGTTCAAGTTTCATGTACAGGAGGTAATAACCTGAGTGTTGGTACAATGTGTGTATAATACTGTGAAAAAAGTGATGTACTAAAAATTTTCAGAAATGAGTTTCTGGTAAGGTGATATGTTGACTGATGATTACATGTATAAGCCTAATGTGATACTGATGTAAATGTATATGGTTGTATTGAAACTTATGGGGGTACTTACTTGACATGGACGCCAAGTTTTTCCAGGCCAGGAAGAGTGTAACTCCCTTGCAAATGGGGGTTCCCAAAAGTTTTCCAGGAGCTTGCCTGAATGCTCCAAGTCTGGGTGGTGTTCAGCGTCTGACCTGTTTAAATGTGGTTCCAAGTGAGTGCTATTTTAGCCTCCACATACTGTCTCTTTAAGAGCTGTCTGCTTGTAGACTTAATTAATTTGCACGGGAGGACTGTGTATTTAATGCTCGAATCCCGCCCGAGCTGCGGAGTAATCGCTCCATTTTGCAGTCGCTAGAAGTGCAAAGGGAGCCTATCAGAAAGCTGTAACTGTTTGCCTGTAATCATTTAAAGCATTAGCAAAATTGTAGTTTGTCTAACCTGCCTTTATAGCAGCTGGGAATGTGTGTGTATGTGTGTGCTGGGCCAATTGGGTTAAGGGAGTCCTAAAATGGAGCCTGTGGAAGAATCAGAACTTGGACTCTTAATTTTGAACCAGCCAAAATGGGATTGTATGGGCAGTGACTCTGGGAAATGTAGTTTTGACCTTGGCGCCTTTTTCCACCAACAGAGGGAGTCTTATTGGGAGTGACAGCTGAACCAACCAACAGAATGATGTGGAGCTAAAGGAAATGGCCTGCTCTGTGACTGGAAAGCTCAGATCAGTTGTGACAGTGAAGGGAGAAGGACCTCTGTGCTTCTGCGGTGTATAGTTTCGCTTGGAAAGAGAGTGTGAGGCCCTGAGGTTAGGCCTGCAGGCTGCAGCCGTTCTAAGTGCCATTTCAGACTGAATCCGATTTGTGAGGAGAAAGAAGGAGATCTGAAGAGTAGAAACCAGGCTCACCCTGTAGAAGACTGGAGAAATTGCTGAATCACGCTCGGTCTGTCAGGAACTGAAGCTGCTGTGTGTGCTCCCGAGTATTTCACTAAAAATACCACCAACAGCTTAATATGATTCAAGGTCAGTTGGCATTCATCTGTATCCCCCTCCCCCGGGTCGTGTCTGAAAATAGGCAGGATTTGTCTAGTGCACTTACCTGATCAACAAAAACGAAATAAAAAAGAAAAAGAAAAATTTTGCAGTAATTGCGATCAGGATCGAGGAGCAGTCTGCCTGCCTGGTATAGTACTTTCCTTTTACATATGAATGTGCATAGTGCTTGTGGGGAATCACTATTTTCAATCCCCGTACAGTGTGCTGTGTGTTGAAGCTGGAAGCAAACCCCAGCTTGTCTCGGACTAAATCCGTTTCCTATCAACTGCAGTGGGGTCCAGTTACAAGGACCTTGTCTCCATGCACTGTTGTTTCTGGCAATCCAGAAGAACATCCACCATCCAGTTCTCAGCTTGGGTATTGTGAGTACAAATCAGGGTATTCCCCTGCAGCCTGCTATCAATTACAAGTGTGTCATCTAATTGTTGCTGTTTCACTTCTTCATGGACTGAGCCCTCCAGCTCCGGATTGCAATTGGGTGTTGTGCATATATTTTCTTCTACTGGGCCTTATCCATCTGCACCTGCTGGCCAACCCCGGGCAATGGACCTGGCTAGACCCCCCCAATCTGGGTACCCAGAGTGTGACTTCAGGGAACTGTGGACATGAGGGCAGAAGCCCTGAAGAAAACAGTGGGCCTGGGCACTTTGATGGTATGGACAGTGTCATCTTGGTGAACCCCAATCCCTGGGACAACCCATCAGGGCATTGAAGACTCCACGCACAGAAGGCACCTGGTAAACTCTGGGAGAAGGAAGGGCTGTAATTCTGGCACCCTTTCTTGTACCTTTAGGGCATCGAGCAATTGGAGTGACAGCAGGATGAGACAGTGAGAGCTTGTCAGAAAAAGTGCTGATAAAAGGGGGATGTGCTAGATACTAAATGATCAGAGAGAGAGAGAGAGAGAGAGAGAGAGATCTTAAAGAGACAGGATCTGCTGCATGTGTGCAGAGGTCATGCTTTGCCTCATTGGGCCTTGGATCTAGAAAAAATCAGAAGGAAGCAGCTGAATTTCAGAGAATGATGAGGGAGTTACTGCATACAAGCCAGAACAAGTACAATGCTGAAGAGCCAGCGCAGAACAAAAGACTGAGATCAAGAGCTGCTGATACAGGTCCTATAGCAGGCACTGCAGCCAGGTGTTTGGCTCCCATTGACCTAAGAATTTGAGAGCTGTGACATGTGTAGGAGGGCCTGGAGCCTCAGCAGTTGTGAACAAAAAAGAAATGACGGAGAGCCAGTGACCCATCTTGCCAGTAACTGAGAGGCCAGGGTTCACCCATGTCAGTGCGACAATGTTATTACAGATGGCAATTACAGTGCTAGCATTCTGCCAACACCGGAATCCATGACAGAGAACTTGAGTGCCCCACAACATGAGTGACCTACAGCTAGGGGAAAAAAGTAAAACAAGTGTCTCTGTTGACTGCTTAATACCCCAGCACATGCCACAGTATCTCAGACCACTACACACAGAAAAATTGCAGTTATGTAAGAACTCACCATAACAGTAGATCTTTTAGAGATGTTCCTGCAGTAGGTCTTCACATATAGGACTGTGCCCTCTGGCATCAGGTTCCAACTGCAAACTTGTAGATAGCAATCATCAGCGGGGACTGCGCCCGCCCTCCAGTTCTTTTCCACCAAAGACCTAGAAAAAGGTAAATAGAAAAATTAGGAGTGAAGACTCCTAGAACCATGCTTCCTCTCTAGACCCAGGGGCTAGGCAGGATGAAAATGAAGGAAACGATCCAGGAGTAGGGGGAAGGTGGGTGGGAAACTAGACCTACTGCAGGAACCTCTCTCGAAGATCTACGGTTACGGTAAGTTCTTACGTAACTGCAAATCTTACTTTGAGAGGGTTCTTGCAGTAGGTCTTCACATATACGACTGAATACCAAGCAGTCCCAAAGATAAAACGGAAGTACATCCGGGAGGAGGAGAAGTCGCCAACTGCTAGTTATGACAGGAGGCCTTGCAAAACCGCAATTCCGAAGGCAGTTCTGTGCCTAGAGGCGATGTCCAGACTGTAATGCTTAGTGAAGGTGTGGACACATGACCACATGGCCGCTGCACAGATTTCTGCAGTGGACACATTCCTGAAAAAGGTGGTAGAAGTAGTGACACTCCTACTGGAGTGACCTTTAACCGCCCCCGGAAGGGATTTTCCATGCTTTTGGTAGGTGAAGTGGATGCAGTTAGCCAACCACCTCAAAATGGTCTGTTTGGAAATGGCCTTGTCCTGGCAATGGGGAGTAAAGGCCACGAAGAGTTGATTTGTCTTACGGACCTCTTTAGTCTGGTTAGTGTAATATCTCAGAATCCTGTGCACATCAAGAGTGTGCAGAAGGTATTCCCCCCTGTTGGAATGTTGTGGATAATATACCGTCAGTTCGACACTCTGGTTGAGAGTGGTTTCTGAGACTATCTTAGGCAGAAACTAAAGGTTTGTCCAAAGGACTACTCTGTCCTGATGGAAAATCAGATAGAGTTCCTTACAGATAAATGCCTGAAGTTCCGAGACCTTCGGTGGAAGTGACTGCAACTAAAAACAGAGTCTTCCAGGAAAGGAAGAGCAAGTCACAGTCAGAGGCTGGTTCAAAAGGGGGCAAGGTCAGTTTTTCCAACAAAAAATTCAGGTCCCAGGGGTGACATGGGTTCCGAATCAGTGATTTCAAGTGGAGGATGCCCTTTAAAATAGTCTTAGTAACCGCCAGTTGAGCCAAAGGTTTTCCCTCCACTGGGAGGTGGTAGGCCAACACCGCAGAGAGATGGACCATAATGGAAGAATAGCTAAGGCCCGACTCTGATAAATGTGTGAGGTACTCTAATACCTGGGCAGCTGAACATGAAAAGGGATCCCAGCTCCTGGCTATGGCCCAGATTGAGAATCTTTTCCACTTCATGGCGTTGGTGGATCTAGTAGATGGTTTTCTGGCTTCCACCAGGATATGGGCAACCTGAGTAGAAACCCCATAGTGGGAGGCCGCTACGTCCACAGATGCCATGCCTGAAGGTGAAGAGACTGAAGGCTTGGGTGCACCAGGGTGCCCTGCTCCTGAGTCAGAAGGTCATGGGATAATGGCAGGGGAACCAGAGGTTCTAGCACCAGATGCTGTAAAAGAGGGAACCAAATCTGGCAAGGCCAGAGAGGGGTGATCGGAAACAAATGTGCCCCTTCCTCCTGAAGTTTCTCCAGAACCTTCTGAATGAGAGGAAAGGGAGGAAAAGTGAAAAGAAACCTCCCTGTCCAAGAGAGAGACAGTGCGTCTCACCAAAAAGCACCATGCCCGGGAACGAGCAAGCAAAAGTTGGGTAGTTTTGTGATGAATGGGGAGGTGAACAGATCTATCTCTGGTTGACCCCATCGAAGAAAGAGATCTTCGACTACCTCTAGCTTTAATTCCCACTCGTGAGCCCTGGCCACTGATCGTCTGAGACTGTCCGGCAGGATGTTGCTTAAGCCTGGAATGTGGACTGCTGTCAGGAAAAGGCTGTGCTGAATTGTCCAGTACCAAACCCTCATGGCTTCTCTGCAGAGAGGGTACAAGTGAGTTCCTCCCTATTTTTTGATGTACCAGACAGTGGATATGTTGTCCATCTGGACCAGAAGTGATCCCGGTAATAGAAGGGACTGAAACGCCTGGAGGGCGTACAGAACTGCTCTGGTCTCCAGAACGTTGATATGGAGCAGAAGTTCCTGGCTTGACCAAGACCCTTGAGTCTTGTGAGCCCCCAGATGGGCTTCCCAGTCCAGGTCTGAGGCATCCGTGGTAAGGATCTGGGTTGGGACAAGGGAATGGAAAGGGGCTCCCTGTGATAGGTTGGCGAGATCTTGCCACCAGCGAAGATCTCTCTGTAGGCTGTTGGAGATCATGACCATCTGAGTCATGTCATCCATCCTCTGATCCCATTGGACTCGAAGAGACCATTGGGTGACCCTCATGTGAAGTCTGGCCAAGGGGACTGTGGGAATGTCCGCTGCCATCAGTCCCAAAAGATGAAGCACAGCATGTGCTGGGATCCACCAGGCTGGGCCACGAGAGTGGCTTGAGAAACTAGGGTCTTGGCTTGATCTGATGGCAGAAAAGCCCTGCTCTGAACTGTGTCTAGTACTGCTCCAGTGAATTGGAGCCATTGAGATGGTACTAGCTGGGACTTGGGCAAATTGACTGTATTACCCAGAAGTGCGAACAAGCTCAGAGTGAAAGAAAGAGATTCTTTCAGGCTGGTCGGAGAGGGTGCTGCAAGGAGTCAGTCATCCTGGCGCAGGAACACGTAAATACCCTGGTGATGAAGAAAAGCTGCAACCATCTCTAAACACTTGGTGAACACCCGAGGGACCGAGGAAAGGCCAAAGGGGAGTGCTTGAAACTGAAAATGGTTCTACTGAAAAGTAAAACGGAAGAAGCGGCGGTGGGACGGGAGGATAGGGATATGCAGGCAGGCATCCTGATGTCCAGGGAGCACAGCCAAGAATTTGTTTGGAGCAGGGGAAAAGTTCCTGAATGGTCAGCATGCAAAACTTCTTGTACTCGACGAAGAGGTTGAGCATGCTGAGGTCCAGGATCGGTCTCAGATCACCCATTTTCTTTGGAACTAGGAAGAAGTTGGAGTAAAATACCCTGACTAGCTGATTTTGAGGGACGGGTTCTATGGCCACTTTTAACAGGAGGGCCTGTATCTCCTGGAAGACTATGAGGATCTGATACCTTGGATAAAAAGACCATCCGGCGGATGAGGCGCAGGGATCTCCGAAAACTCTATCGAGTGACCTTGCTGGATAAGTTGAAGCACCCATGCTTCTGCAGTGATGAACCTCCACCCCTACAGGTGGAGGCTGAACCTCCCTCCTACTGGTTCCTCCGAGACTGCTGGAGGCAGCGGAAGGAGGGGAAAGGAGTCAGGATGCCTAGGGGAGGGAAGCTTTTGCCCCAGAGACTGGCTTGGGGAACTTGGACTGGGGGGTTTGGGCTCCCGAACCAGGGGCTCGTCATTTTCCCTGATGCTTACCCTGGTTTTTGTTCCATCTCCTTTGGTGATGAAAAGGCTGCTGCTTCTTTTGCCCCATCTGGTATATTGAACGTACATCCCAAAGGGAGCGTCCACTCTCCTGCAGCCTGGTAATGATATCTTTGGTGTCACCTCCTAAAAGGACTGAACCCCTAAAAGGGGCATCCAGAAGGGAGGACTGGACATCAGGTGCCAAACCTGCAATCCAAAACCAGGAAAGGCAATGGATGCAGATCCCCATGGCTGCTGCCCTGGCCACTGAGTCTACTGAGTCATATGTTGAACGCAAAGCATGACGACAGGAAGACTTGCCCATTCTGACTTTGTCCAGCAATTTATTATGGAGCGACTCATCCTGGACTTCCTGAAGATCCCTCTCCAGCTCGGAGTGAGAGACTTTCTGAAAAGCCATCATGTGAGAGACATAGTTGAGGGACTGGGTAGCACAAGAGGAAGAGGAGTAAACCTTCCAGCCAAACTGATCCAGCTGCCGAGAGTCCTTGTCAGGAGGCGAGGAACTCAAGTGCTTTGGTTGCGCTGACTGGTCGTGGGCGGCAGTGATCACCATAGAGTCAGCTTTGGGATGAGTCGTAAGATGTTGAATCCCTTCTGGGGGATAGTAGGTACGGTCTGCCTTTCTGGAGACAGCTGGGATAGAAGACAGCTGCTGCCAGATAGTAGTCTCCAAATCCTCATGAGGACCCATTCAGGAGGAAATGGGTAGAGGTTCCGTGGTGGCTAAATCCAAATGTTTCGCCACACTGGGGGTCCACTTCCTTGGAAGGCCAGCCTCCTGCTGCCTGGATAGTGTGCAAAAGATCCCCAAAGGAAGGATCTTCTGGAGGAGATTTTGGGGATTCTTTGGGTGGTATCTCAACTGGGAACCTAGGGTCCAAAGGCACGGAATCAGACTCCATGTTAGAAGGCTCAGAATCACTGGGGATGAAAGGGTCTGCCCCAGATGAGCCTACAGGTAAAGCACCTGCTGCCCTGCCAGAGGGTATCGGTGGGGGAGGGGCCCTTGGAAGAGGGATGTCTCCCACAGATTGCCGAAGCTCCGTAATGAGCTGGGTCCTGGCATCCTGCCACCATGTGGGGATTGTCTCCTGAGCTGAAACTGGAGGAGGAGGAGGAGGCTGGTGCCCCTGGTAACCCCAGTACTGCAGGTATTGCCAAGAAGGGTACTGAAAACCTGGTAATCCAGGATAATAGCTGTAAGGGTTACATTCTGGGTTATACCCAGGGTATTCTGGCGTCGGGTACCCCGGCAATGGGTATCCTGGCATCAGAGGCATGTGGCCTATCATTAGGTACTGAGGAGCCAATGGCAGGATGCCCAGTAGTGGTGCTTGGGGATCTGGGTATGGAAGATCCCCAGGAGGGTCAATTGGACCTTCCAGGGGAGGTGCCATAGAGCCACAGGGTGACGTGGGATCTGGGAGGGCCCCTGAAGGTCCTGAGGGGAGGCGCTTCATATCAGGATTCTTAGCTGGCAGTGGAGTCTTGTCCAGAGGCTGCAGCAGACCTAGCGAAGGGTGAAGTTCTGGAAGGGACCCCAATGAAAGGTTGAACAGTGATCCTGTTGACAGGGACAGAGCAGAATCGGATGGTGAATCCCTGGGGTGCAAGACCCAAAGGGATGCAGAGTCTCTCGAGAGCACACTCTGACCAGTGTCAGGGGCCTCGCAGAAGCCTGATGGGTGAGAGGAGTCTGGGCGGGTGATGGAGGATCTGCTGTCCAACAGATGAGACCTCACTGGGCTAGTGGCAGTGAGAGGGCCGCTGCTAGACTTATCGGCCAAAGCCGTGCCCCCGTCGACAGAGTCGAGGGGAGACTTACCGGCAGTGCTAGGAGGAGACACCACTGAGACCTCAAGAGAGGCTACCCCCAACTGTCCGCTCAACTCAGCAGTTGGGGGAGAAGGTGCGTGGCCCAAAGAGGCAGATGGGGCACCAGCAGGAGTATTCATGGTTTTAGTCGCAGGCCTCCCATGTGGTGACGGACTCCTGTCCCAGCGCTTCTGCTTGCTCTTCTTCTTTCCTGGGGCCAGTGATGATGACCTTTCCCTCAATTACTGGAGCTCCTTCTTCATTGACGCCAGCTGTCGGGTAAGGAGGTGGGCCTCGAGGGTCTGCTTACGCCTGGTCCTGGTGGCTTGGTTGAAGGTCTGGCAGATGGCACACTCATCCGAGTTGTGCTTGGGGCCTAAGCACAAGAGACAGTGGGAATGGTCATCCCTGTGTAGGATTTGGGTTCTGCACTTCGAGCACTTCTTCTTGACTTGAGTTGACATACAATCGGTCAAATATCTGAAGAAAACATTTTTAAGGTATAAGGAAAAATTTCGATTGACGTGCGGGCATTAGATCACTGTTCTAATTCCTGAGCCGAACGAACTGAGGCGACGGTGGGAAAGAACTGGAGGGTGGGCGCAGGACGGCCTCTTTTATAGTTGGGCTGATGTCATGTCACCTGATGTCAGGGGCTGTCACCACTGATGATTGCTATCTACAAGTTTGCCGTTGGAACCTGATGCCAGGGGATGCAGTCCTATATGTGAAGACCTACTGTAGGAACCCTCTCGAAGTAAGATCTTGAGATTTGTGGGGGGGGCTCTGCCTCACCCCCCCATGTGGGGCACCCCCTGAACTTCATATAACCAACTCCACAGTTGCACCAAGGTTGCTGTGGGGTAGTAATTTCGACCAGTTGCACTAACACTGCACCTGATACCACTCAGCAACCCTGCGCCCAAATCACTTCACATCAAATCCAGCCAAACGCCCAAAACACTAGGCGCTGTAAAGCTCAGGTCATGCTACTGTCCAGTGACAACCCGTGGTAACTGTAATGAGGGCGGCAATATTAAGTTGCCGTTCTAATGGCCTACCAGAGGTCAGCCCCAAAGAAGTGGAGTGAGTTGGAGGAGGGAGGCAGTATGAGTTGAGGTACCACAGCAAGCTTATAGAAACCTAGCTGCTGCCACTGCTAGAGACTATGACCAGGTAAAACTGTCTATCCTTGACTGGATTGGGATAACTGAAGAGAGCTATCAATGGACCTTTTGCACATTTTGTTTTAAAGCTGGAACCCAACTTCGTTACTTGGTGGTTAAAACCAAAGGTACATTCTAAAGAGGACATATTTGAGTTGCTGGCCTGGTGGTACTGAGGGATGAGGCACTGGACGCCACACCTTGCGGCACACTGGTGACCCGGGTTCAGGAATGGACTCGGGTGCTGGAGGTCGGCAGGGGAAGGGTTGAGGTTTGAGCGCCCATGTGGTGCTCTCCTCCCCGGACCAAGGGGATGGGATGGCCTGGCATGCCAGTGACCTCTGGTGGAGACCAAGGGGTACTGCAGCAAGCAGAGCCAGCATGTAGTAGCGTGGCCGACACAGGCAGGGTTGCCGTGCGCCATTTGCTTCGGGGCATGCACATGCATGGGAAGAAAGGCACAGAAAATGGAAAAACCCGGTCCTGGGGGTAGGTGACAGCATCAATCCCCATGCCCGCAGTCGGGTCCAACTCCACCGGCCTTCATTGATCTCCCTCCTGGGACCCACATCCACAGCTGGAGTCTAAACTTCAAGAGCGCCCAAGGTAGGAGGGGTAGCCCAACCCCGGAGGGGTTAAGTTGGGGGTGCCAGCTGCGAGACGGGGTGGTGGAGAGGAAGGTTCAGATGGGGAGGCTTCAGGCTGGGCAGGAACAGGTTGGATGCCTGAGAGAAGGCTTTCAGGACTGCGACCAGAGGAAAGACAGTTAAAAAAAAGAGGACATATTTGATATAATTGTGTTGGAACAGTACCTGAATATTTTGCCAAATCGAGTATGTGACTAGTCGAGTTGTTATAAACAAACCTTGCCTGCCCACTGCCGTCAAGATCACAGAGAGTTGTTTGGAAATGGACAGACCAGAGGCCACTAAGAAGAGTGGAACCCACAATGAACCTTGGGTGGTGACCCAAGGGGAAGATCCCTTCAAAGGAGGAGAATAAGGACAATGAGGAGATGGGAATAAGCATACTGGTATGCATAAGTGGTAAAGTAGTTCCCCTCCATGCCCTAAAGGTACAACCCCAGGATCTAGTGTAATCCCCCCAGTCCTAAGACCCTGGTCCCCAGTAAACCAAATGGGGGGGGGACCACAGGTCATTGACCTGATAGAACCATTATATATTTTTGCTGTAGTAAAGTGGGGCATATCCATACATTTTGTGACAGTAAGGACTGTGACTTTGTGGAATGTGTAGCTATGGACCACAAAAATGGACCCCATTCCAGCCATCCTTATATGGTCCCGGTGCAAGTGGGGGACCAAACAGTTATGGCTCTGGTGGATTCAGGTTGTGCGCAGACGCTAGTTAAAGAATCTGTGATAGAATCCAGTTCAGGTCACTGGGAAGAATCCATAAAAATCGCCTGCATAAAGTACATGGGGATATTTGCACATATCCCACAGCCCTAGTGTGGTTAAAAGTGGACAATTGGGTATGAATAATAAAGGTGGGAATTTCTAAAACTCTACCTTGACTAGTAGTCCTGGGCTGAGATTGGGAAGATTTTTGTGCCATCTTATAAAATAGTACTGAAAGCGTATGCTGAGGGGAAGAGGAAAACTTGGAGGGCTTAGAACAAATATTTCCCTTCACTGATGCTGAACTATTTGGCCCAGAGTGGAAGCCCAAGAAGTTTGAAGGACAGAAGCAGAGGAAGAAACACAAGGGAAACCCTCTGTCCAAGGTTGTAGTGGTTGGGGACTGTAAGCAGTTGGATTCAGGGAAGATCAGAAGTGACTGCAGTGAGGAACAGGCATCCATATCAATGGGAGATTAAGAGGCATTTCTGGAGGTCAGGCCAGGCATGTTTCAAAATTCAGTCAATAGGATTTCTGAACAAAGAAACAATGAGATTCTTTTTTTTTGTGTAACCCCTTTGTTACCTGGGGTTACTAGAATCCCAGTAAGACCTAGTGGTTGGCAGGGAAGGCAGCTTGTGAGACTCCAGTTAAATGGGTTTCACACTGTCTCACTCTGTCCTCAGTCCCAGCTGAGACTGGAGAGATGACATCATTATAGAATTGCTACAGCTGCATGAGCCACATTTGGAATCTTCAGCTCAGAGTAGTTCTAGAACCTCAGGAATTTGAAAAGCCAGTCTTCTGTTCGTCCTTGAGCAAGAAGGAAGCATCAGACTGTAGTTTGAGTTTTGCCTCCACACAGAAGGAAGTTTTTCTGTGTTTCACCATTCTTCAAGTGGTGGAGACCGTCCCCTCGGTCTCAGTGCCCCCTCCCTCTGGGGGGGGGGGAAAAGGTCTCTGTGGGTTCCAGGGGCAATCCCCTTTTCCCACCAAGGAAAGAAGCTGCCTGAAATTACTTTGTCTGTTTGGGTATGACAGAAAAGGTTAAAGAACTTCACCTGTGGGGCACCTGCAACGATTGGGTGAGTGTTTGGCTCCAGTTTAAGGGGCAAACAACTGTTTTTCAGTCAGGAAATGTTATTGGGGACTGCTGTTTAAGAGCACTATATACACTAGAACGAACAAATAGAGCAGTCAGTTTAAAGTTTAAATGGATTTAGAGTTCACAGTAGAGGGGGTGCATCAGTTCATCCACCATGCAATCTACATTTTTACAGTCCTGAAGTTTCTGTGTGTTCAGAGAAATGGCCGGGTATGGGCTGTGGGAGCTGGAGGTGGATAGATCCCCATCTTTAGTAACCAGGTCCACCTCTACGGATTTCTTCTGTTTTTGATACTTGCCTCATGCGCTTGGCCAGTGATGGGGTGGGTACCCAGTCGTGGGTTGCAACTTGAAAATCTCTCTAGGAGTCACAGACTTCAAGTGGTGTGGGGAGCCACAGTTTGGGAGCCTCCTTGTTTGATGGGAGTTTCGAATTGGAAGTACGAAAACAAAATCTCTCTAGGAGTCGCAGACTTCAAGTAGTGTGGGGAGCCACAGTTTGGGAGCCTCCTTGTTTGATGGGATGTCTTTCTAAGTAGAGTTTGGGTTCATTCGCCAAGTGGACCATCAGTAGAGTGGCCGGCAGGGGAGCCGGGCCAGTCGGGCTGTGTATCCAATGCGCATGCAAAGTCCGGGCTGAGTGCCTGGTGGATCCAAAGCCAGACAACTGTTGTAAAGTGTTCATTCCTCAAATGGACTGCTGTGTTTAACCTCTAATCTGCATTACAGTTACGTAGCCCTGTGGGGGACCATACAGAGCTCTGTTTATGTTTAGTGAGTTAATAAATAAAGCCACACTGAAAAATCCCAATTCTGGTTCTGGACATTACAGTTATTGCTTCCTGTAGTTAGATTTACTTGGGTGCCCCTGTGCAGAGTAGTCAGACCTAGGTCTCTTGTGCCAGGTAGTCTCATCCCTCCCTGAACCCGTAGATATACACTCCCCACCAAGTATTGCTGCCAAATGCCAACAGCATGCCACCTGTCATTGTTTTAGTAAAAGGACAGGGGTGGAGAGGGTTACATTTGCTCCCCCACTCAGCCCCTTCATCCACTGTCCCTGGTACATAGAACTTACCTTCCTTGGTGATCCTCCCTGAATACCCCCAGGAAGGGGCCTTCAGGAGGGGGAGCTTCCCCCCTCAGATGTCTAACACAGTGTCTGGGGGTGCCACGAGTCAGCGGTGCGGGGCCTGCGACACAAGGTGGGTGGCATCCTGCACAACCAGCTGGCCCAATTTTTTTCCTGGTTTTTTTCCTTGGAGGTGTGGCTTGCAATGACATCAGGGGCACATATGCTAACATCTTCCCTTCTTCTGAATACATTAGTTCCGGCTGTTGAACTCCTGGCTTCCACCAGAGGTTAGGCAGGCATTAGAAGCATTCCCCACCCTCCCCCCAAGAGAAGGAGAGCAGTCTGTAGGATGTTCAGTCCTCCTTACCCTGGCCAGTCCTCTGACACCCAGGCTTGCTTCTGAACCCAGGTAGTTGGTGTTACAAGTGATAGCACTACTGCTGGTATATGAGATTCTTAAAAATGCTTAGCAGAACATACAGTAGATGTGGTAAATGGCAATGTAGTTGATAAACAAAAAGCACACATTTCCAAGATTTGAATTGAAAAATTATATTTTGTACAAGGTGGAGCAGGAAAAATAAATGGTAACGGTACACTATTAGCTTTTGGTTCCCTGGTCTGCAAGAAGGGAGGTATTAAGACTTGCCCATACCATACCTATTGTGGGTCACTTGGGCTGAGAGAAAACTGAGAAGCGCATACTTGCCTGTTTGTTCTGGCCAGGTACAGTATATGGAAGGAAACAGTGGATTTTTCTGCTTCCTGCCTGGAGAGTTAGTTGGTTGCCCCAAGACATATAAAGCAGGCTCCATTGATCCCTATGTCCATAACAGATGTTCCGTTTGACAGAATTGGGGTTGATATGGTAGGACCCTGGTGAAAGATCAGCTGGGTATCAATATATTATGGTGATATTCCCACTTCTAATACAGAATCTTGGAAGGCAGTATAGCGCAGTGGTTTAAGGCTCTGCGCTGCAAACCTGGAGTCCTGGGTTTGAATCCCACAGCCCCTACTTGCATACTGTGTGACCCTGAGCAAGTCACTTTACTTCCTTGTGCTCCCAGGATGTGCCTGTAAACAAAATTTCAGCTTAGTGTGTCTGTCCTAGTAAACCAAAAAGTAAAAAAAAATAAAATAATGGATTCCGCCACCCAATACCCTGAGTCTATTCCCATTCACTTCATTACAGCCTAGACTGTAGCCAAAAAATTACTAAAGGTATTTTTCCAAGTTGTGCTACCAAAGGAAATCTTAACTGACCAGGGCACCAACTTTATGTCAAAGCTTATGAGCAAGGTGCATGCTTTACTGAAAGTTAAGGCCATCCAGACATCAGTGTACCACCCTCAGACTGAAGACATAGTCAAAACATTTTATAAATCCATAAATGGTATACTATCTAAATTTGTTTCAACTGAGGCAAAAACTGTTACATGTCTGCAGTTTGGGAGGTGCCACAGTCGTCCATGGGATTCTCATCCTTTGAATTGTTGTATGGGTAATAAACCTGATGGATGCGGATTTTGTAAAACAGATATGGGAAGAACAGGCACATAGCCCCACTAACATGCTTCAATATGTAATACAAATGAGAGAAAGATTAGACACGATTGGCAGATTTTCCAGAGAAAATTTATTCAAAGTGCAACAAACCCAGGCAGGACACTATAACTAATGGGCCAGGATACAGGAGTTGAAACCTGGAGACAGAGTGCTCCTCTGCTCCCTAGCTGTGCAAGTAAACTTCTTGCTAAATGGCAAGGACTGTATAAGGTCCTGGGAAAAGTGGGGACAATTGATTATGAGGTATTACAGACCAAATGAAGAAAGGAAAAACAAATTCTTTATGTTAATTTGTTGAAACCCCAGAAAGACAGGGACGTTTTCTGAGTTGCACACTTCCATGGGTGGAGTGGAGGGGGCTGCGCTCTCAGAAACATTTCTTCACATTGTTTCAACTGGTGAATTTTCATTTTGCTTCCACCCAAGCAAGAGATGGACAGGGTGCTGTGTTCACAGCCGAAAGACATAGCAGGGAGGGGGGAGGTAGTAGTACAGTAACGTGGGACTTTAACCTGCCCACTATAGACTGGGACACTCCTACCATGACTTGTGCCAGAAGTCAAGTGATCCTTGATGCTATACAAGATGGCTTCATGTCACAATTGGTGATGGGTCCGACAAGGGAGAGGCAATGCTGAACTTAGTGCTTATTAATGGGGAGCATGTTCAGGAAATTGATATCAGAGAACCCCTGGGTGGAAGTGACCACAGCTCGGTGTAATTTGAGATAGATATGGGAAAGGAAGTTATCCCAACATGGACTAGGGTGCTGGACTTCAGGAGAGTGAACTTTAACAAAATGGGGGAAATGATGAGGGAGCAACTGGTGAGCATAAATGAGGGGATGGAGGTGGAAACACTTTGGAAAACCATCAAGGGAGCCATTCAAAACACCACAGACAGCTATATAAAAATGAGAGGGAAGAAGAAGGAGGGGGCAAGATGGCCTAGTTGGTTCAGTGTGGAGGTTGTTAGAACAATAAGGGAAAAGAGGGAAGCCTACAGGAAAGCAGAGGAACTGCTGGAGTAGAGGATGAAGAGGAATTCCAAAGGCTGGCTAAACTAGCAAGAAAGGAAGTACAGAAGGCCAAGGTGCAGAAAGAACTCCAGATAGCGGAAGGGATAAAGAGGGGACAAAAGGCCTTCTTTAACTACACAAAGGAAAAAAGGGACAAGAAGGATGGCATTATCAGACTTAGGAACGGGGATGAATGGTAGTAGAGGACAGGGCAAAAGCAGAAGTATTGAATAAATACTTCTGCCCTGTCTATATGAAAGAAAAAGATGGACCAATGCCACAGGCAGGGATAAGAAAGGAGAGAAATTCAAATTATGTACTTACCGTAATTATGATCTTTCTGTGTATCTTCACCATTCATCACAGATGGGTACTGGCCGGAGATCAGGACCCCGGGAGCCTTTTAAAAAAAAAAAAAATAGGCGGAGCCGATGCAGCATCGGCGCCATCCTCGAGGCCGACGTACTATGTGGCGCTCGAGGATTAGCCGTTAGGCTGCATCGACTCTGCCTGCCTACCAGTTCTGAGTCACCGGAGAGGTAAGAGGAAGGATGGAGGGTGGGACAAGAGAGTCCAAGGGACAGAAAAGGAGAGAAAACTGAACTAAAAGGAGAAATAATGACTGAGAGGACAGCATAGAAGAAGTAAGACTAAGGGGGATTGGGTAGGGGCCCCAATCTCTGGAAACGGAAGAAGGGAGGGAAGGGGGGAGAGAATTTCAGGAGAGAGAGTGAGAGGTAACAGGGATGCAGGACCCTTGTCCGTCACCGGACTGTATAGGAACTGCAAGGAGTTAGCAAAGCTCTTTGCCAGAATTCAAGGTACAGAATAACTGGCAATACCTCAAAGCAGAGTCGGCTATTCTGGAGAAGGACAGGGTACAGGGACTCAGTACTCTCTCTCTAAAGAGATATTTGGTGAAAAAAGGAAAAAGGAAAAACATTTTTTTTTTTTTTGATTAGATGGATAACAGAAGGAGGGCAACCACCAGCTCCTACCCCATAGGGGAGAAGATATGTAGAAGAGAGGAGTGCCACTCAAACTATACCCCTTAGGAAAGACTGTCCCCCCCTGTGTGTCTCAACTAATCTCACTCAAGCAAGGGTGCCGGAAGATGGCAACAGTTGAGGGGGGCTAAGGAAGAAAGGGCACTTTCCCTATACTGGTTTTAACCATACAGGAACAACAAGTGGAGGGCACCCTTCGCCCCAAGAGGTTCCGGCACCTATGCAGTGAAGATAGGGAAGGCACAGAGGGAGGAGGATTCCAGAGACTGAAGCCCCAAGGGGGATGGTGGGAGGGATTGTGATGAATGGTGAAGATACACAGAAAGATCATAATTACGGTAAGTACGTAATTTGAATATCTTATCTGTGTCAATCTTCACCATTCATCACAGATGGGTGAGTACCAAGCCCCCCGAAGGGGGTTGACTGATTGTGCCCTAAGGGACAGTGTCCCTTAGCCCTCAGTGGGTGACACACTAAGTGGGGGAACCTTCTGGGCCTGAGGAGGCCCTAGAGAGGGGAGAGCGAGATGGGGTTCCCCCGGAGGGGGAAGGAATTTTCCCCGACAAAGGCCGTCTTGCCCTACGGGAAAAGAGGTAGGTTCCCTGGTGAGCGGAGCAAATCACCCTACGCTGGGCCAAGGGTGACAACCGGGAAAGGCGAAGCCATGCCGATCTTCTGGTGCAGATCGCTGTCCCTACAACCCTGGTAGCTACCTCATTGGTGTCGTAAGATGACCTTGCTTGGTGCCTTGCTAGCTCCAGGCCACGTGCAGAGAGAGCAATGGCTTGTCTGGTTTGCTCTGAGTCAGGCAGAGTGGCTAGGAACTGACCTAGCACTGACCACAAGTACCTGTTATAGGCAGCGTAGTGGGCCTGATGCACAGAAATGGAGAGAAGCAGCCGTGCCGAGTAGAAAGTCCTCCTCCCCCAGAAATCAAAATCCGAGGAGTCCTGATCTGGGGGCTGGTCACGGCGGAGGGCGCGAAGCCCATCAGGAGTGTCCAGGTGCATCAATCCAGACTGTGGATGAGGCAAGGAGCCTGGAGACTCCGGGGGAGTGCAATACCTCTGGCAGAGGTCCCTAGGGGCAGGAACTCCGGAGAAGGGCCTCTGCCAGAAACGCATGGATGCCTCCCGAAAGGGAGCAGGCTAAGGCGGCACCACGAGGGTGGCTGTCCCAAAATCGCCTAGAAAGGCGGGCGCCGCATGCTCTGGATTGCTCACAGAAGAAGGAGAAAGGTGAAGGTCCTCCATCATCCTCATGAGGAAACGCTGATACTCAGAGAGATCAGCAGCAGGAGAGATGTGGACAGAAGGTTCCTCTACCCCAGAAGAGGGGGATGAGGAGCTGGAGGTCACCATAGGCTCAGAGGGTGGCTGCTCGGGGGGAGTTGAAAAACCTGGCTGTCCAAAGCCCTAACATAAGCAGGGAACCGAGCAGCCACCGCTCTGAACTGTTCCCAGGTGAGAGGCCCGCTAGGACCAAAGATACCTGGGAACGCAGGAGAAGGTGGCAGAGGAGAGTGGACAGAGCTGAGAGAAGAAGTCGGCTGACCTCTGCCAGGGCTAAGGAGCGGACCACGGACTCCCGCGGGGGGAGTCCTGGAAGACTCCGCAGTCGACAGCTGCATAACCGCTTCGGTACTGCCTAGACTGCACCCAAAAGAATCCCCCAAGTGAGGCGACCGGGGCCGTGAAGGTCCAGAAGGACAGTCCCCTGCCTCAAAAGAATGGGACCCTCTCAAGGAACCCGAAGGGGAAGGGCGAAGTCTGCATCTGGCTCTGTCCAGGACCGGGCAGGTCCCAGAGAGGGCCGGCACGCCGAACCTATACCCCTCGACCCTTCGGAGTCCGAAAGGGTCCTAGCCCTCGAAGTGGCCAGTCTAGGCAGCTCCATACCCAGGGCTGCTCCTGAAGGGGCAATCCCGGAAGGAGCACCTTCCCTTCCCGTGGCCCTCTCGATAGGCCCCAAAGTTGGGTGACCGAGAGATGTCACAGTAGGGGGTACCACCGTAGAGGGGTCAAGGAACCCCCCAAGGCTAGGCTGCAAGGCGATGGTGGCACGCACCACAGCCCGCTGGTCAGCACCACTGACCCTAGCCCTAGAGGAAACCCGACTCACCTCGGAGGGGGACTGGCCGCAACCCGAAGAGGAAACCACCAGCTCGTCCTCCCTTGCAGACAACCCCGAAGGGTGTGACTGCCCATTCGACTCCGAGCTGGACTCCGACTCTGAAGAGGAAGAGTCCGAGGCCCTAAGCCAAACAGTAGGGGGTCGAGGAAGGGACACCTTCCCGAG
Organism: Neoceratodus forsteri; assembly: GCA_016271365.2. NCBI lineage: Eukaryota > Metazoa > Chordata > Ceratodontiformes > Ceratodontidae > Neoceratodus > Neoceratodus forsteri. The sequence continues at coordinate 1,203,633,142 of CM057449.1, forward strand.
AGGCCCAGGAGCCAAGGCAATCCCCGCCTGGTTCACAGCACCGCGAGCAGTGCCAGCAGAAGGTGGCAGGGCAGCTTGGGCCAGAAGTCCTAGGCCAGGGCCAGCTGCGGCACCATCAGGTCCACCAGTGCCAGGGGAGGCACCCGGGATGGAGACGGCGCCGTCAGCAACCCCAGTCTCGGAGCCGACGCCAGGCCGCTCCGACACGCGGCGCGAGGGACCAAGGTGGTGTCGATGACCCGGCGACTCGCTCCGATTACGCACGATGACACCGGGCGCCGAGACCCTCGGGTGCCGTGAGCGGGCGCCGAGTCCCAACGGCACCTACGCCAGCTGGACGGTGACACCGAGGCGGCGCCGAGGTGAGACACAGCGGAGACTCACGTCGAAGGCAGTTTCATGGCACCCCAAGCAGTGTTGGCACCATTGCCCCACGACGCTGACAGTCAGGTCGGCGCCGACGCCGACATCGACAGAACCTCGGCACCGCGAACGGGCACGGAAGGGCCCCAACGGCACCGAACGACGGGCGCCGAGGACAGCATCGACCGGGGCCTAGTGGACCGCTGGAGAAACATGGGGAGCCTTTCACCTCCGGGGAGTGATTGCTGGAGCGGCGGTTCTCCCGCCCGCCTCCCGGGGAAGCAGGACGGGTCTCCTGCGCGCGGAAGGAGCCTCGGCCCACGGCTAGGCTAGAAGGGCGAGGCTCCCTCCTCCGTGGTCTGTATAGAGACAGGAGGGACGAGAGGGCCGAAGGAAGGCGGCTTGGCCCGGACGACAGGCTTACCCCTGAAAGTCGGCGGAGCTCGCCCGACCTTAACGCTACTGTTCCAAAATCCTGGCGGTCCATCGAAGCAGGTATCGACGAATCCATGTCATATGGCAGGCCCAAAGCATGAAAGGCACCGGTCATGTTGGTGGGTGGCCGGGTACTTCTTGACCGCCGCAATTTCAGCGCGCCAAAGCCCTGCCGTCTTCTGCGATTTTTGCCCTCCGATCCGCGACATGACCTACGGAGAAAAAACACCAAAAACAGACTCAACGCCGCTTTAAATGTAATAAAAGGGAAAGATCTTACCGGCGACGTCGAGTGGAGGCAAACACAGAACTAGTAGACCGATGACTAGAGACGCAGGCTCAAGGCCTAAAATTTTAGAATAAGGCTTTCAGGCTTCCCACGAGGCAACCTCGACGGCGGGAGATGAAGAACTGGTAGAGCAAGCGAGTTGATGCAGCCTAATGGCTAATCCTCGCGCCACGTAATCGTCAGCCTCGAGGACGGCGCCCGATGCTGCATGAGCCGCCTATCTTTTAAAAAAAAAAAAAAAGGCTCCCACGGGGTCCTGATCTCTGGCCAGTACCCATCTGTGATGAATGGTGAAGATTGGCACAGATAAGATCTGGGGCAGATCCAGTAGGGATCATTGGGATACAAAGAGGGAGGGAGGGACTGAGGGCACTGAAGGGTGATAAATCCCCAGGGCCGGATGAAGTACACCCCAGGATACTCAGAGTAAAGGCCTATGAGCTGGCAGACTTGATGGCAATTCTATTTAACAATTCCATGAATTCAGGAGCAGTGCCAGAGGAATGGAGAACAGCAAATGTGGTACCACTCCACAAAAGTGCATGGTCCCAGGGAGGACCTGGGCAACTACATGCTGGTCAGTCTGATCTCGATAGTATGCAGACTTATGGAGACCATACTGAAGGAGGGACTAGTGAAGTACATGGAGGAGAATGGTCTGCAAGATAGAAAGCAGCATGGATTTGTGACTGGCAGGTCCTGTCAAGGAATTTAACTGAGTTCTTTGACTATGTTGCGAAGGCAGTAGACAAAGGTCAGGCAGTAGACATCATTTACCTAGACTTTAGTAAGGCCTTTGATTCCATGCCACACAAAAGGCTGATAAAACTGAGGGAGCTAGGGGTGGGGAGAAATTAGTATGATGGGTTGAGAACTGGTTAGGGGCAGAATGCAGAGGGTGGTGACGGGGGTGTAGTCTCTAGTACAAAAAAGGGGTCACCAGTGGGGTTCCACAGGGGTTGGTTTTGGGACCAGTATTGTTAAATATATTTATAAGTGACATTGGGGAGGTAATTCAGGGCAAAATGTGTCTATTCACTAATGACACCAATCTCTGTGGGAGGGTGGACATCCAGGAGGGGATAAAAGAGTTAAGGGAGGACCTAGCCAGACTGGAGAAATGGTCAGGAATGTGGCAGTTGGGATTCAACACCAAAAAGGTGCAAGGTGATGCACATTGTGGCAAGAAACCGAAGAGCAGAGTACTAAATCGAGAAAGTACAGGTAGTAGAGATTGAAAAGGAAAAAGACCTGGGAGTAGTAATTAATAGTGATCTAAAGCAGTCCGTGCAATGCAGAAAGGTGGTGGCAAAGGCCAACAGGATGCTGGGATGCATCACAGTGGATCATTATTTACTTAAATTTTTGGTGACTGGGAATAGCACACTGAGAATAGGTGTGACCCGGGGTATATAGCCCAAGACAAAAATTCAGAAACAGGAACAGGCAGATACTGAAAATTGACATGTAACAGTACTTTGATTAAAGAGTAATCACAGCAGAACAAACAGCAAATCTTGCAGCTACATACCAATAAAGTGCATAACATGGGTTAAGAAGTACAGCTAGTCTGACATACTGTATAAACAGACAATTAGTTAGCCTGAGTGACATTTCAGAGAATGATGGATCAAACCCTCCAACCACATGGATTATATGCAGCAGTGTACCTGGATGATGTTGTCATATTTCGTTCTCATTGGAAAATCCACTTGTGGATGTGGCTGTTGTACTTCAGTTGCTCAGGGAGGCAGGTCTCAGGGCAACAGTACAGTATGCTGATGACACTGTCATCTATCGATCCTTGGGCAATGTGGCTGCTCTTGGTCCCCTCCTCCAAAAGGAACTCACATCCCTAGAAACATGGCTGTGTGAGAACAGAATGGTACTTAATGCAGACAAAACCAAGGAGATGCTACTTGGGCCTAGATCATTGGGCCATGACAGGACCACATCCCTGCAACTTACCACACTCTCTGGTGAAAGCATCAAAGTAGTGCCCTCCTTAAAATACCTAGGCCTTACTCTTGACCAATCAATCACCTTCAAGGACCATGTGGACTAGGTCACCAAGACCCTACACTGCAAACTTGGAACCTTGTACCAACTCAAGAACCAGCTCATCCCCGAGGCCAGACTCTCCATTGTCACAAGTGTCCTGCTCCCTACCCTGACTTATGCAACTCCGACTATACAGGGCATGGCTAAACAAGAGGTCTCCAGGATGCAAATCCTGTACAACAAGGTAGTTCGGTTCGCTACCCAGGACCACCCGCGACACCACCACTGTGATACACTGGCCCAGCTATGGTGCCCCTCATTGACTGCTCATCTACAGTACCCTTTGCTTGTCCAGACCTACAAGCTAATCAAACTCCCTGCTCCACCTAGCATAACTGGAACCATATCAATTAAACATAACCCCAGGAGACTATGGACATCAGAACGTACTCTACTGAAAGTCCCCCAAGTAAGAACCAATGCTGGTAGCAGATCTTTCTCTTGCCTAGCCCCCAGCCTGTGGAACAAGCTCCCTCCTCAGGTGCAGGAGGCCTCCACACTTAGGAACTTCCGCACCAGACTTAAGGCTCATATGATTGACATAAGCACATGCTTCTGCCACGGCTCATAAAGTACCCTCCTCTCCTGCATCAACCCTCCCAAAAGTGAGCCGACCCAGGTACCCCCATCAAGATTCAGGACACCTAGGTCCCTTTATTCTAAATGCAACATCATGTATAATACTATGCCATGTAGCACTTAGGCAAAACTGTGTCATGATGATAACCATATCTGTAACTGCCATATGCCTGTATAACCTTGTGACCTAAAGTTTCTCCATTGTATTAAGCCATGTATTGTTATCCCGGGTCGCCCCTGAAAATGGACCTTTGGGGCTCAGTGGGCCTACCCGGTCACCAAAATTTAATAAATAAAATAAATAAATAAAATGCCACAAAATGTTCCTTAGAGTGACAGGAAACTAAATACCTGGGAAACATGACTGGGAATGGTCATATATGCCCAGTTGTTGGTATGGTAAAAGCTCTTGCTGATTGCCCTGTACCGACTACCAAATGTCACAAATTCGCTCAGCTGGTCAGCCCTCTACTTCCAAAGTGCCAACCTCTGAGCATAGGATTTGTGGACAGTTAACAGTACAAGGTAAACCTCTTGTCTGTTTTGTGGGTTCGAGCCACTTTAGTCTCAAGTTCTGGAGGGATTCAAACTGATAACCTCTTGTTAGTGTACCCAATTATCAGGCTCAGATAATTCTGTCTTCGGGGGGGCCAGATATCTTTGCCTACAGGCACCTAAGCAGGTCTATAAAATGAACCCTTAGAACTCTACGCAAGACCTTAGAGAACTCTATCCATTTCCCAGTTTGGTATAACAATAAGCTCATACACAATGTTAACTATAACCTTTACAGCTCCACTTATATCAAAAGAAATTTCAAGGCACACCAGCAGTTTCCGTTTTAAAATATATATCATTACTTTAAAATAGGAAAACAGAAAATATTACAGAACAAAATATCCCAACACATACAGCCTTAAAACAAACAGGTTAAAGTGCAGATTCCTACAAATAATAACACTCAGGCTAATCTTGTCTAAGGTCCTTACTTCTTAATCTTTTCAGTGCTCTGTTGTTCCTCTTCTCTCAGTCAGAAATATGAAAGTGTCTATGTCAAGGTTTGCTCAGTAGTTAAAAACAGTCCTGAGCCGGCCTTCTCTCTGAGGTCACCAAACTCCACCTTGGTGTAACAAAATCTATATTTTATAACACCAAGATGGCCTACTAAGGTATTTAAAAAAAAATAAGATATGACATAATAAATCTCCTCTTCTCATGTTTACTGGTCTAAACCGGTCTGTGCTTTGCTTCACACACACACACACATCAAAAGTATCTTTGATATAAGTCACTGTATATTCAGCAAAAGTGTATTTGACTCCTTAATTCCATCTGAGCCTTGATATCTACACATCAAAGGTCTCCTCAATGAAATGAGCTGGCTTCCTGGGAGGTTATTCATAACACTGGCCAGTGTCCCTTTTCTTGGGACATCTAGTGCAGATCAAAGGATTTCCCTGAGGACATCATGAATGGCTAATTTTATTTTCTGAGATCAAAGCAAATTGGCAAGATAATTGCACCCCAGATATCTGCAGTTTAGCTATGCCCACTCCTTTGAACTTATCCCTGGGGGGGGGGGGTTGAAGTGTCAGTTTCAGCAAGCCAGCATTTCCTCTTACCACAGTCCATCATATATTTTTTTTATATTTACAAAAAAAAAAAATATGATACAGGGATCAGAATGAGCTGTCCAAGTGTGACACCAAAAAGCAAGTTTGATCCTCCCTTGACTTAGCATAGTTTATCACTGATTCATTTCAGAGTTTTCAACACTTGTGGCCCCCTCTGACTGACCTGACTAAAAAGGCTGCTCCAAGTAAGGTTCAGTGGCCCTCAAAGTGTCAGATGCCTTCCAAACTATTAAAAGTGTGCTGTGTGAGTGGCCTATCATACAAAGTCCTGATTTCAACAGTCCATTCATTTTTCACACAGTCACCTCAAAAATAGGGTTAGGGGCTGTCTTGTCACAACATTTTAATGATATTCACCCCATCCTCTTTTTTTTCAATTAGAATTTTATTGAATTTTCAACAAATAAAAACATCATATACGGAATGTTCAAATACATAGTAATTTATTTTCGTATAACCAATATGTATAATACAGTTTCACAATAAACCTATTGTTTAGTCTCGGTATACCACTCTTAACTACATACACAACTCTAAAAAGGACCCACAGGAAGCGTTTCAGTTTGATTGACAGCATAATAGCTTATTCTGTCATTGTTTGCCCAAATAGCCAAAGAATCCAGCCATTGCTTAATTGCAGGGATTTGGGGATCTTTCCAGCTTTTTAGCAACAGTCTTTTAAAAGCAAGGGCTGCAGAAAGTAACCATAGTTTCTTTTGTTTCTAAATGTCATGAATAGCAGAAAGATCTCCTAGAACAAAAACTAGAGGAGAGAAAGGTATGGGAGAACCCCAAAAATGTTGACAGATTGCATGTATTTGTTTCCATACATTAAAAATGCCCTTACATTGTCAGAGGAGGTGACCCAGGCCCACATTTGTCGCTCCACATCTCCAACAAAAGTCATTTTGGCTGAGACCTAACTTATATAACTGTTTAGGGGAACAGTAAAAATAATATAATATTTTAAATTGAATAAGTCTCCCTTCAGTTTCCTTACAGCATTTGATTGCATTATTCCAAGTCCTATCCCATATTGTATTAGAGATTTGTATTTGTAAATTTAGCTCTCATTTTGTTTTAGCTGAATTTGTAAGAGAAGGATCAGTTTCATTTAAGTTTTTATAAATATGGTTGAAAGCCTTAGGTAGGAAAGCTATTTTAAAGAAATGTTCCCACGCTAAACGTATTACTAACATACTAACATACTAAAATGCCAGCAGAATTGCCTAATGGTCTTTCGAGTCTGCTCGATTGGTCAGCCCCCACCCTGGGTGACCTTGCTGCCCCCCTTGCCTTCTCTGGCTTCTCCCTTCCCAGTTCTGGATATTCTTGCTGCATTGGATTTTGCTTCCAGAACTCTTCCCCTATACCTGTCCCAGCCCCTCTTGAACCCCTCCACCGTCTCTGCCTCCACCAGCCCCCTAGGCAGTGCATTCCATGGCTCCGCCACCCTCTCAGTGAAGTAGCACCTCCTCCTTTCTCCCCTGAATCTTCCCCCCTCCAGCTTCCACCCATGCCCTCTAGTGGCCCCCTCCTCCTTCCTTCGAAGCACCCTGACTGTTCCTCCCCTATTTACCCTCTTCATGTACTTGAAGACCTCTATCATGTCCCCCCGGTCCCTTCTCTCTTCCAATGTGTACATATTTAGCTCTTCAAGCCTCTCCTCATAGGTCCTATCCCCCAAGCCCCAAATCATTTTGGTTGCCCTTCTCTGGACCCTCTCCAGGAGTTTAATGTCCCTCTTTAAGTGTGGCCTCCAAAACTGCACGCAGTACTCAAGGTGTGGCCTCACCAAGCAGTTATACAGAGGGATCATCACTTCCCTCCTTCTGGAGGTGATCCCCTTAGCGATGCATCCCAGCATCCTGTTGGCCTTGGCTGCTGCCCTCCTACAAGTCTCTGAGTTGTTCATTTTGACATCCACCACCATCCCCAGGTCCCTCTCAGCCATCGAGACTTGTAGCATTCCCCCCCCAGGGTGTACACTTGGCCTGGGTTTCTGGCCCCCAGGTGGAGTACCCTGCATTTCCCTGCATTGAACCTCAGCTTCCACTTTCTAGACCATCTTTCCAGAGCCTCCAGGTCCCCCTGTAGGGCCACCCTCCCCTCCTCCCCATCCACCACGGCCCCCAGTTTTGAGTCATCTGCAAAGAGACTCATCTCACTCCTGATTCCTGTCCTTATGTCAGAGATGTAGGCGTTGAACAGGAGGGGCCCAAGGACTGATCCCTGTGGGATCCCACTATTGACCCTCTTTGGGGGTGAGACTATCCCGCCAACTATGACCCTCTGGGTCCGGTCCTGGAATCAATTGCCTATCCATCTGATCACCTGGTTCCCCACCCCCATTTCTCCCAGTTTATCCAACAGGCCCATCTGAGGAACAGAGTCAAATGTCTTGCTGAAGTCTAGAAAGAGGATGTCCACTGGTCTACCAAGGTCCAAGGCACTCGTCACCCAGTCATAGAACTCCACAAGGTTTGTCTGACATGATTTCCCCGAGATGAATCCATGCTGTCTATCGTCCAGGCACCCTGACTTTTTCAGGTCCCCCCCAGCCTCTCCTTGACAATGCCCTCCATCACCTTGCCCACCACCGATGTCAGGCTGACAGGCCTGTAGTTCTCTGCACCTCCCTTGATCCCCCTTGTGGATAGGCACTATATGCACCACCTTCCAGTCCTGGGGCACCACCCTGTCCTCAGAGAGATGGTGAAAAGCTCTGCCAGGGGTTTCACCAGGACATCCATAAGTTCCTTCAGCATTCTGGGATGTAATTTATCTGGCCCCGTGCTTTCTCTGTCTTAAGGGCTGAGAGCTTCCTCACTCTCTCTGCTGTGATTTCACTTCCAGTACCTCTTCTCCCTGCTTAGCCCTCCCCCCTCCTGCCAGTGATGCCTCCCCTCTCCCCAGACCCGCCGATCAGTAAGGGTCCCCTCTCCTCAGTATCTCTGTCTCCTCCCATGTATGATGCAGCACCCCCATTTTCCTTGGTGAAAACTGAGGTGAAGTACTCATTTAGTACCTCAGCCTGCTCCCCCGGGTCTTGTGCCCATCTCTCCCCTGATTTAATCCTGCTAATCTGCCCCTTCACCCTTCATTTTTCCCCAATGTATCTAAAGAACCCCTTGTTCCCTCTCCTGATTTCCCTGGCCAGGTTCTGCTCCTTCCTTGCCTTAGCCACCCTCACCACCCTAGTGGCCCTTCTAGCAATCATCTCATACTCCCCTCGATCCTTTCACTCCTTGAGCACTTGAATTACCTATAGGCTGCCTTCTTTCCCTGCACCACCTCCTGGACCTCCCTGGTCCACCAGCAGGGTTTTCGGGCCCTACCGCATTTTCGTCTTACTCTTGCACAGGTGCTGGTAGCATCTTACACCCCTCTCCTGATGATTTCCCACCTACTATCAGCGTCCATGTCTGACCCAATCCCATTCAAATGCTCCTTAAGGATCCTTCCCATTTCCTTAAAATCCGTTCCCCTGAAGTCAGTTACCTCCGTCTTTGTGCAACTTTCTAGACCTCCTAAGTCCAGGCAGAACCAGACCGTGGCATGGTCACTCCCCGCCAACGGGTCCCTTACCTCCAGGCCCCAAATCTGGTCACTGTCTGCCAGGATCACATCCAGTAGCCGCGCCTCCCTGGTCGTTTCCCCCACCTGCTGAGTTAGGAACGCGTCTTGAAAGACATCCAACAACCTCTGTTCCCTGGCCACCGAGGATGTCATAGTCTCCCAGTCTGTTCCTGGCATGTTTAAGTCCCCCAACACCACCACCCTTCCCCTCCCCAATCTGCACTGTCTCCCATCATCTGCCACCAGTCTCTCCTCCAGCTCCTCTGCCAGGGCAGGGGGTCTATACACCACTCCTATTTTTACTCTCTTGCCCCCCCTTGTTATCAAGGTGACCCAAATTGCTTCCACGGTTCCCTCCGCCTCCTCTACTCCCCCATGCCAATGCAGTTTTTGACTATCATTGCTACTCCTCCTCCCCTTCCTTCCCCCCTGTCCTTCCTGAACATAGTGTAACCCTCCAGGTTCAGGTCCCAGTCATGTCCTGCAGTGGCCCAGGTCTCAGTGACCGCTGCCCATCTACTGCTCCCTCAGTTAGCATCGCCTGGGCTCAGGCATTTTATTTCCCAAGCTCCTGGCATTTAGCAGGACTACCTTCCACCTTTCCCTATACTTCCATTTCCCCTGCTCGTGTGCCCATGGGATTCTGTTTTCCCCTGGTCTGCACTTACCAGTCGGCCTTTTCCTGCTATCCTCCAGCTCCCAGGGAGGGTGGAGACAGGTCCTCCTTTATCGGCACCCTTGACAGCCTTTTCTCCCATCCCTCCCTCCTTCACAAGTTTAAACCCCACTTTTCACCAATGAACCCCTCTATTTTCAACTTAAGGATTCCCCTCCCCTCCAAGTTGAGATGGAGTCTATCTCTAGCATACAGCTCCTTATCATCCCAGGTCTCCCCCAATCCCCATCAACCCATACCTCTGGCCTCACACCACTCCCTGAGCCACTGGTTTATCTCCCTAATCTTCCTTTTGTGCTCCCCACTAGCCCTTGGCACTGTCAGGATTTCTGAGAAGGAAACTGTATCCTATGTCATGACAGACCCTGGCAAGCTCCTGAATCTTGCCTGTATCTCTAGCTTGCTATTTCCTCAATGTCATTTGTACCCAGGTGGACCAGTATGTCCAGGGAACCCCACAATCCTTTGCCAGCTGATATACCTCAGTTTAACCCTGTGCTGCCTTAGTCCAGGGAAGCATTTTGTTCTAACTGGCCAGGCTTCTCCTCCTATCCCATTTGATACCCCTGATCATAGAATCCCCCAACAGGAGCACTCTGACCACTCCTTTTCCTCCATTTCCCCCCTTCCATGTCCCTCATCCTTTCTACAGGCCCCTCCGCCCAGCCGGCTCCTTGTTCCTCCTCCTATCTGGGTGCCACATGCCACCCCCTCCTCTCCAATCCTATGCCTCTCCTCCTCCTGAGTATCCTTCTGTACCTTGCTAACTCCCCCTCATTGCTTACTACTGGTCCTTCTCCCCCATCTGCTAAACTAGCCTGGCTCATCCTCCCTTCCTTGCTGTCTCCATTTAGTCCCTCCTTGCTTGTTGTGCTCCCCTGGCCTAAACCCTCAGCTCCCTTTACTAAATCCTCCTTGTACTTCTGGTCCTTCTCCTTTACCTTTCCTCCCAACTAGTCCTTCTCCTTGCACTTTCCTCCCTCTTCCCCCTGCCCCTCCTGCTCTGATTCACTACTCCCCCCATTCTCCTGCATTCCAGGTCTCCCCCTGTTCTTCCTGCTATCTGGCCCCTGCTTCCTGCCTCCCACTCCCTTTCCATCTCTAACCACCCCTGTCATGGCTACATCACCCCCCCAGCCTCGAGCAGAAGAAGAGAATTGAAGTGGTTACTGAGTGTAAGATCTGATCCACCTCCCCGCCTTGCTTCCTTCTGTCCAGCCCTGGCCATCTGCCTACTTCCCTGAAAATGTTGTCCCTCTGTCACTCCTTTGTGAGGATCCCCAGTTACCTGCCTGCTTCCTTGGTAGTGTCCTTTTGGACCCCCTCTGCCAGGGTCCCTCTGTGACCCCTGAGTATTCTCCTTCACTCCTTTCCCTATGCCGCTGCCTCCAGTGCTTGGTGCAACCCTGTGGGAAATCCCTGCACCCTTCCCCAACCATACCTCCCCCCTTCCCACAGCTGTCTCCTAATCCCCGCAACCTCCTCCCCAAGCTGTGCCAGCTGGTAGTACACTGGGCAACCACCAAACTTCCAAGCCCAGTCCAGTATCATGGCTGCTCCATACTTGTGCTCCCCACCACCCTCCCAAAGATGCCAGCCATAATGCCATGTGGTTCCATCCCCTTCCAAGTAGGCTTCCTTGGATGAGCCACCAGGTTCCCCCCCAGTCCAAGATACACCCCTACTGCCTACTCAGGTCACCCACTAATCTTAGATATAGGCCCACAGTACACCGGTAACCCTGTTACTAGGTGCAGTACAACACAGTAAACTTATAAGGGAAATGAACAACTCCCTAAGCTCCTCTCTCCTGGCCTTTAAATCCAACCCCCAGTGGCTAGAACTACATGAGCTGCACCTGCAGCCTTTTCCTCAATTGCAGGGCAGGTGTTCCCCTATAAATTAGCAGAACTCTGGGAGGGAGGGTGAGGGAGGGTGGGTCTTGGGCAGACACCCGACTCGAGAGAGAGTGTATCAGCCCTGTGTCTCCCCTCCAAGCCCAGCAGCCAAATACCCAGGCCCAAGCAAATCCCACCAAATAGGTTTTAAATCAGAAGAAATAGGCCTCCACCAGCGCAGCCTGTTACACAGTGAAACATCCAACAAATAAGCCCACTTACAGCAACCAAATCAGTTTTCAAACTTCCAGTAGCCCCCACAACAATACCCTGCTAGCCCCTTAGAAGTAAGAAAGCAAAGAAATAACCTTCTACCAAGTAAAATCCACAAGAACCCTGGAAAAACAATAAGCAGCAGCAGCTACTGTCCTGGAACACAACTGATCCTGTCCCCTTCCATTTCCTTCTAATAGTATAATCCTCTTCTAGGAAATTTACTTTCAAAAAGTGTCTTATCTGTAAGCAAAACCAAAGTCATATTTACTAAAGCTGAATTTTTGTTTTAGAGTTTCAAAAGAGAGCAGACGATTGTGGCAGTCTAACATATTGCCTACATTTTTTATACATTTAGCCAGCCATCCATTATGGGAGATTGTTTTACCTTCTGATGTAAGAAATTTGTTATGCCATAGAGGCATGAACTTGAGAGAAGCATACTCCATCTTTTTAAGTTGATTACATTTTCTACATGCCATAACTGTTATTTGAAGAGTTGGATAATTCCTTAATTTTGCAGGAGTCTATTTAAAGAATTGACCTAATAAAGCTAAGGGATATGCTAGGTTTTCCTCTATTTTGGGCCATAGACGCACCAATTTATTTTTATCAGAGTTAAACCATATAGCAGCTTGTTTGAATTTGAAAGCCCAGAAATATCCCTGACAGCGAGGGAGGGCAAAACCTCCTTTCAGTGCTGAAGCCCTTAGTTTATTTTTAGCCAGCCTTGGTGGTTTACCTTCCCATAAAAAAATGGAGATATGTCTTTCAATTCTATTGAACCACTCAGAGGAAATCTTAGCAGGAAAATTGTTCATAAAATAAAAGAATTTTGGTGTAATAATCATTTTTATTGTGTTACTTTTCTCCCAGAGGGATGAATGTAATTTTGATCATTTGTCCAAATCTGACTTTATATCACCAATTAATTTGGACAGGTTGTGGTGAAGAATATTTTCTATTGAATTAAAAACATTTATGCCTAAATAGGATAATCCATCAGATGGCCAGGATATATGTATATTCTTTTTTAAATCATCTAATTCAGGAGAGTGTTTGCTTAACTATAAGCATTCAGATTTGCTCCAGTTTATAAAAAGGCCAGAAATACTCCCAAAAGTATTTAGGATTCTTTTAACATCTTTAAGAGAGGATGTGGGGTGTGAGATAGTTAGCAGATTATCATCTGCAAATGCAAATACCTTGTTGTAATAACTTCCTACTCTAACACCAGAAATTTTGTTTGAATTCATGATTCCCCTAATGAGAGATTCGATAGCAAGAATAAATAATAACGGGGATAATGGGCATTCTTTCCTAGATCCTTTAAATAAGGGTATGGGAGGTGATTTTATATCATTTGAAATCACACATGCTCTTGGTTTGTTATATAGGGTTTGGATACACCTCAGAATATCAGCTCCAAAGCCATAATACTGCAAAACTTTGTATAGGTAGTCCCATTCTAGTGAGTCAAATGTTTTACCAATGTCTAAGGATAGTGCAAGGGAGGATAGCCCACTATCTTCTGACATCTTGGTTGACAACAATACAAAGAACAATCTTCTAAAGTTATCTGAGGCCTATCTGCCTTTCATGAAGCCTACCTGTTCTTTACCTATTAGATTAGCAAGAACTTTGGATATTCTATTGGTCAATACTTCAGCAATAATCTTGTAATCAAAATTTAGCAGTGAAATAGGCCTATAATAGCCATATTCCATATCATCTTTACCTTTTTTATGTAGTAAACAGATGTAGGCTTCATTCATAGAGTCAGGTAAAGTACCATCAACAAAGGAATCATGAATTGCTTCTAATAAGTATGGGGAAATAGAGATGCCCAGGTGTTTATAAAATTTACCAGGTAACCCATCAGGCCCTGAAGATTTCCCTTTTGGAGCTCCCGCAATGACTTCAGAAATCTCTTGTATTATAATTGGTTTATCCAAATAGTTTTTATCTTCCTCTAGAATAGGTAAATTAGCATTTTTTAGAAAATTCTCAGTGACAGCTTTATTTCCTGCCCCTTGTGTCTTATATAAATCACTATAAAAATTCCAGAAACACTTATTAATTTCTTTTACATTGTAGGTTATCACCCCACTTTTATTTCTGATTCCTTTAATAATATTTTGATTTTGTCTCTGATTGATCCTGTATGCTAATAACTTCCAATTTTTTTCCTCCCGTTTCCCAAATTTTTTGTTTTATTCTGAAACTCGAGTATTCAATCTTGGCAGAATGCAATTTATTAAGTTTTTATTTCAAACCCAGGATTTTATAGTGTCTCCTTTGATCTCAATGGATTTTTTTTAATTCAGATAAGGTCCTGCTTAGTAGAGCCTGTTTTTCTTGCAGCTCCTTTGGTCTCTCTTTTTTCTGTTTTGAAGCAAAACTGATAATACTACCCCTTATGAATGCCTTATATACCTCCTAAACAATTTTTGGCAATGATTTTCCCTGGTTATTTACTTTAAAGTAGAATGAGGTCTCTTCTTGAATCTATTTTTGAAAGCTAGGGTCTAGTAATAGCAAAGTATTGAATTTCCAGCTATTAGATTTCTTATTATGATTTTCTAATAATAAGGAGCTCTTAAGTAAACTATGCTCAGAAATCAGAAGATTTTCGTATCCAATGTGAATAGTACTATTGCAAAGGGATATGGGCATACAAAGATAACCTAGCCTATTAAACACCCCATGCCTTGCTCACAGAAAGGAAAAATCTCATCCACTAGAGTGCACTATTCTCCATATGTCTAATAGGCCCAAAGCATTTAACATAGTATGTAAACTTTTTTGCGAAGCTGATAGAGAACCAACATTTCTTGAAGTGGATCTATCCAAAGTGGGATCCACTACTTCATTAAAATCCCCTCCCATAATCAATTCATAGTCCCCCACATTGGCTAGTACAAAAGATACATTTTGAAAGAACTCTTTTTGTTTCATATTTGGGGCATAAACATTACAGATTGCTATATTTCTTCCATAAAGGCTCCCTAATAAATTCTGATACCTCCCTTCAGTGTCTGTGAAATGACCGTGCTTAATAAAATGTATCCCCTTCTGGATTAAAATTGCTGCCCCTCTCTTTTTAGATAAAAAACCCAGTGTTCTATTGAGGAAACCCAACTCCTTGCTAACTTGTCAGCCTCAACAGGTAAAAGACGAGTTTCCTGTAACAAAGCTATGTCTGCTCTGTACTTATTTAAATGATTTAAAATCCTGTACCTTTTAACCAGAGAGCCCATGCCTTGAAGATTACAAGTAATTATATTAACTATGGCCATAACTGACCTGAAACAAGTACTTCCAGAGTAATTTCCCTAGTAAAAACAGAAAAAAGATAATATAGATATATTATAAAAAAATCTCAAGTTATAACTAACTTGACAATATTTACTTGCAAGAGATACAAAAGAGAAACATATATTGCTTAAGATACATAGAGAGTCTTCTGAATCCACCTCAAGACAAACTCAGTAAGAATGATGTGAGCAGATCACTGATGACAAGTCCCAAATTGGAACCCGTGACATAAAGACAGCCCACTTGTGAGACCCACATTACTCTAGTTAACGCTATATATTTTCTTTTTTTATTTTTCTTGTAATTAAATATGCTCATGTACCTTAAAACCACAGACAATCAACCCTTATCTATCCGATAACCCACTTAGTTACTGTTTCAAGATCATAACATGAAAGATGTAGCAAGGTTATCCCATGTGACCAGCAGTCTAGGCACCATAAAATTAGCTCGAAGTTATTAAGGAGCTAAATATTTCAATACCTGAGGGCAAATATTTCCTCATAAGTTTTACTTACTTTAACCCTTTGATGATGCTGTAACCACTGAGGACATCTCATAATTCCAGCATAAGAGGCAACTATGCCCTGGATCCTTCATCCAGCACTAACCAACAAAGAACATAAAATTATTTTTATATGGTTTAGCCTTAGATTAAATAGCCTGCAAAAACAGGCAAGCAATAATCTTACCAAACGTGACCTTGCTTAAATGTCTGATTTACTTTTGCTATCAAGGGATCCCTGAATGGAAGGCTAATCACAGCAAACTTATAGGGGGAATCATACAAATTATGAAAGAATACATGCCTTGAGTACTAAAATATTAATAGATATAAATGTAATATTATTTTTACAAATAATAGGAGTGCCCTTGCTGCCTCCCTATCCCATGAACTTATGGGAGAAAAATTCACCTGACCCCAATATACTACCCCACAATGACTTAATCCTATTTAAGACCCCCCATTTTGTCTTGATAATAAGGCACATAATGCTTAAAACATATGCCGTAACAGTATGTTATACAATAATGCCACTTAATTGGTAATCCTATGCACATTTGTCCACAAATTTCACTTAACTATAAATAAAAGGCTGATTTACCTTAACTTTATGAGCATTAACTGTTTAAATTTCTGAAAAAACTACCTGGAACCCTCTTGCATCCTTGACCTTTGCCTCTTAACCCTTAACCTCTTTGCGAGATCTTTTTTGAAGCAAAAAGGTCAGGAAGAGAGGAATTATATTTAACAACAAAACCCAAGAGAAATTATATATAAAAAAAAAAGAAATAAATAATGTTAGGCAACAATGTTAAATAAACGACAAAAGTGTATTTAAACAACATTTTTCCTCATCTCATATGTTCGTGTGACTACAGGCAGCCAATTGCCACCCAGTTACAACAGCAAGGAGGTCACCATTTTCTTTTTTCCTCCATGAAGAAATCACAACATCCATGCAGACCGAAGCTTCAAGTTTCTCCTTCACAGTCAGTATTTGATGGTGAGTATGGCTGCTGAAACATGTCAGCCACTGGACTGAAATTACTTTGGAGACAGTCGGGTGTTTTCTGCGTCCCTACGAAGGATTGTGTTTAGATTGGTTTCAATGTAGGTCTGCATGAGAAATTTTATTTTAGAAACCACAAACTCATCTTTGGGTAACTGTGTATTTAGTTTCCAGGTTGTGTCCCATTGTAGATCAGACAATGGGCTAAGCAGAAGCCAAACTACAGCATGATCAGAGAGGATCTGGGGTTCAAGGCTAGCATTAATTACACACTGCCTGTAGAGTCTAAAGACTAACCAGAATGTAGTCTATCCGAGATGAGGTATGATGAACCGCTGAATGGAAGGAATAGCTATGGGAGGAGGGGTTAAAAATCCACCAGGGTCACAAAGCCCTATTGAGTCCATTAGATCACTAAGAGCACATTGAGAAGGGGTTATGGGCTGAAGGGATGGATTAGAATGATCTAAGTCTTGTGTAGGCAGAGTATTCCAGTCCCCTCCAAGAATTAAGGGAGCTGGCAAAAAAAGGGAGCTAGTTTGTCTGCTAAGTCCATAAAAAAGCAGGGATCTCCCCCAGCTGGGCCATAAATGCTATAAAGGATGACTTCAGTGAGGTCCAAGGAACCCTTAACAAAAATGAAATGGTCTTGAGAATCTGAAATGACCTGACTAGCTTGGAAGGAAAGAGATTTCACAATTAATATAGCTACACCTGTTCTTGAGATAGAGTCCCCTGTGGCAAAAACTTGGCCTATAAATTGCCTGCATAGCCAGTTAGCTTCCTGGCTAAGTAGGTGAGTTTCTTCCAGAAAAGTGATCTTGCCCTGAAACAATGCAATGTGTTTGAGTATCTGGTATCTCTTAAGCTGCTCTCTTGCTCCCCCTGATATTCCATGATAGGAGCTTGATAGCACTATTAGCCATTGTAACAATACATGAATACCACCAATCTTAATCTCCTTGAGTGAAGGCACACTCCGTCCACCCTCCCAATCTAAACCTAAACAGAATTCACCCCTTCCCAGAAGGAACAACAAATTATGAAACTCAGACAGTTGTAACAATGTGATCAGCGAAGGAAGTAAAAACAGTTTGCCTAGGTGAATGAATAGACAAAAGTGACCTAAACTCCCCACCCCATTCCCCATAAACTATATACAACCCACCCCTCCCAAAAATCCCTCCCAATTGGAAAATAGCCAGAAAAGAAGCAAATCCCCTCCTCCTTCCTTCCCCGTTGACCAAAGAACCAAAACCTATATACAATGGTCCTCCCCAAGTCGAACAACCAGAATGCATATAATGAAGAAACTGCCAGGAGAGACCAAACCCTCTTAAGCCCACACTTAACCCACTCAGGCAAGAAGTTCCCAAAAGGGGAGCTAATATGTACTTGTCAGTAAAGACTATATTGAGGGATGTAAGAAGACAAGAGGAATGCCGAAGTGCTAGAATCCCTCTGTATCCAACGTTGCCCTCCTAGTTTCCTGGAAGACCATAGTTTATTGCCCAAAGTGAGGTAGACCAGGCTAACCCACCCTATCAACCAGTACGTGGTGAACCCCAGCTCGTGAAATGACCCAGCAACAGGTAATTCCCCCCCCACCTTAAATATAGAAAGTTCAAATAGTAACATCAAATCCAACAGAGTGGGTGGATCGTGTTGACAGACAGACGGACAGATCAGTTAAAAGAAACTGTTGCAGGATTAGAGGATCAGATTCATAATCAAAACTAACAAATTAATTATCTCTTAGGCAAGGCAGACAACCTTGAAAATAGAGGCAGGTAGAACAATTTAAAGAATATTGGGTGTACCAGAAGGTTTCGAGGGAAGTAACATGATAGAGGTTTTACAGAAATTTCTCCCAGCACTACTGGCCATGAGCACTGGAAACAGAAAGGGCTTACTGCTCACTGGGATCCAACACCAACCAGGGCATAGATCTCACCCCATTATTGCCTTTTTATGGTTTTCAGTCAAAGAGGACATTCTCTGATTTGCCAGGGCAAAAAGCAAGTGACTTGGAGGGGAAATAGAATACTACTGTTTCAAGATATTTTGTCTCATGTAATAGACAAACACAAACCTTTTATTGAAGTTAAACAACACTTGAGAAAAATGGGATTGCTGGATTATTTCACATATCTGGCCACTCTTAATATTGTGGGAACAAATGGATCTGTATACTCATTCACCTGTCCTAGGAGTGCTAAGGATTTTATTTCGAATTGCAATGCTGCATGTAAAGGCTCTGTCAAACTAATGGCCAATGTCAGAAATGAATTTCAAATCTTCAGGTGATAGACATTCTTGGAATCACACTGTAGAGCACTCCAGATCGCGAGCTGGCAGGAACTCTGACACTTAGGATCTCAAAGAAGCACCCACAGTTTCTGGCAAGATGGATAGCATGCATGACTCTTCATTCAGCAACTATACATCTTGGCCCTCCACCCCACACCTTTATTCCGAAGAGGTCCAAGCCCAGCCACAATGGAACTTGCCATCTACAGTAATTCTGTCCTCTGTAGGAAAGCTAGCCCTTATTATAGACAAAGTCATCTTCCCAGTGGATCCCTATGGCTTTTAAGTGTTAGCACTTCCGGTTTCACAACAAAAAAACTCACGATCCTGCTTTTACCTAGCCTACTGTACTCTGTTCACTTTCATCTGCTACTTTATAGTTTAGAAGAGGTAAGCTAGTTGTCATCTTTTATCGCTCACAGACTGAATTCGCAGGAGTCAACACTATTTACCTGTGTTACCTGAACATCTACTAATAATTGAGCACACTGTGTGAATGCCCCTATTTCTGAGCACAGTATACTATACAGTGACCTTTTAAAACTAACTTTAAACCTAAAGAAACCTGTAGCTGTGTAATGCTGTCCATTACCTGATTGTTATTGTCACTAAGACCATCTCTTTAGGCGTTACCTGTAACTTTTTTTTGCTCGTGTTGGGAGGTCTGAATCCCACTTCCCCTTACTTGATACTAAAGTGAGGAATGGCATATTTGATGACATAATTTAAAAAACCTCACACACAAGTTATGGGAATTGTGTTTGGCTCACTTTGATATTGATAGTCCATCTAAATTCAGCCATCAGTGACATTGCAGATGGACTGGAAGGTAAGGTTTGTCTCTTTGCAGATGACACCAAGATCTGCAACAGAGTAGATGACCTAGATGGGGTGGGCAGAATGAGAAGAGATCTGGATAAACTGGCAAAATGGTCGGAAGAGTGGCAACTGGGGTTTAATGCAAAGAAGTGTAAGATCATGCACATATGGAAGAGAAACCCTGAAACCACCTATAGGTTGGGAGAGGAGTTACTGACAGTCACAAGGGAAGAAAGAGACTTTGGGCATCATCATCATCACAGATGATCTGAAATCATCCACGCAGACCACTAAAGCAGTAGGTAAGGCTAGAGGTGTTACACTTGGGTTATGCCCCCTGTTGTCCCACATACACCTCACACTGTATTCCTGGTCTATTGTACTGTAATACTGCTATTTTGCACTAGCTAATGCTGATTATTATACCTCATTATAATACATTTATCTAGATTATGTTTGTCTTTTATAGATATTCCATATATTATCTACCTAATACACTGATAAGATGACTCAGAGGGATCATCAGTGATTATTGCATACTTACATTCACATATAATTATATGTAGAGTATTTTACACTCAGAAATGCTATGTAATAGGCTGTCAGTAGTTCTCTTTGTCTCTAAGCAAGCTGACAGAGACAGAAGGCCTTTGTTATGTCTAATATTTTATATTGTACGTAAGTAAGAAATGTGCATGTAGTTTTAAACTGTCAGCATTTCTTTTGTCTAAGCTATAATGCTAATGGAAGCATATTCTGTCTCATATGATATTCATTAGTAATTCTGTCTCCTAAGTCATTCTCCAGTGGAGAATGACTTAGGACCAATACATATTGTTTCTCATAACTGTAACTATGTTGTAATCTCTGTTGCTATGCTGTTATCTGTAGTATTCAGCTGTCTGCAAAACATTGTAACGCTCTCGAGACACTACTGTAACTTCTCTAGAAGGGCAGAGAGCTGGAGTGCAGGGAGAGATAGAACAGAGATAGAACCTAAGATCTACAGTTCTGGAGATTATGTACATTCTTCAGGAATGGTGAGAAACCCATCTCCCTTGTGATTTTCTTTGTCACATGCTTGGCATAAGTAGCATAATAAACTTTATTAGTACTCCTTGCTTCTTTACGAATGTTTCTTGGCTGACTCCGAGACACAAGAATCTGTATTATTATTATTATTTTTATTGTTTACCCTACACACCAAGAGTGTTTAGACAACATAATGGCGACCGCATTATGATAATGGCGACCGCGAATTGGAGTCTGGATGTTTTTGCCAAGTTTCATTTTAATTTCCTCTGTAAATTAAAACACTGGGTGAGAGATCCCCAGTAAAAACAAGCTGAAAGTGTCTAATGTTTAAAATGTTTGGGTCAGTTGTGTGTTCCACAGTGCAGACAAAACAATCTCTTGGCAGATATTCAATTTCCATGTAATGAGTTGTTTTATTTTTGATTTTTTTTCCCTATTCTTTCTCTGAGGGAACACAGCTATTAAGGATCTGAAACAAACAGTTAGACAGCTTTCTTGTGCACTCAAATCCTGATGGGAATTTACTCATCTAGGTGTCCACATACGCCAAAGGCTGTTTGTGTGCTTCTATGAATTTTGGTTGCAAAGTTTTTTGATCCACAGACGGCTAAGGGTTTCTTATCTTAAGATATGTCTAAATATATCAGTACTGAGTTGAGGTTGGATGCCATAACAAGCCAAACTGCTAACATTAGTTGGCTTGATTTTGCTAAACTAGCAAAATTCAATGCTAGTCCTTTAAGGGATATCATAAAAGCCCATTATGGGGAATTGAAAAATGGTACCAATGATCTGAAAGGATTATTAATTGCAATGTTGTTTAATTGTTTTGATGCTGTTCTAAGTAAGATATCTGTTTTGGAATCTGAGCATGTTGCTTGCAAAATGGAGAATGCTGCTTTGATGCAGATGATTAGTCTGAAACAGGCTTCTAATATGGAAAGAATATTGGAGTCTGTCCATTTAGAAAATGAGTCTCGCTTTAATGAGAGAAGCAGCCATGACCTGCATTCCTTAAGAGATAACGCTCAAAAGGCAAAACTTAGAAAAAATGTTTTTCAAACAAATGGTGTTCTAGCTAGTAACACTGATTCCTTACGTTTCGAAAACAGGGAACTTAAAGATGATACGTTTGAAGTAATTACTGAAAAAGTTAACTAGCTAGTATTTCAACACCAGACATTGACGGTACAGCATGATTCAGTATGTTTTAATTACAGCAGACTAGAAATGAAGGTTTTCAATATAAACTATGACACGGCTTCTGTCAATAATAAGCATGTTTTACAAGATGGGAATGTCTTGAAATCTGAAAACAAAGCACTTAATAGCTTGTTAACTCCTGTAACTGAATTAGAATGTAGGAGTAAAAAGTCAGATATGACGAACTTGCACCGTCAACCAGAGGTATTGGCAGGGCATACTAGCTTAATGCCCAAAGACTTTGCCTCTTCTGATGTTGAAGAGTTTGAGTTTGAAAACTCACAGTATGCTGTGGGGTGGACTAGAGCAAAGGCTAGCCACTTGTTTTTCTGTGATTCACAAAATGGAGAATTGTTAGAGTCTCAAAATGGTGGACACGCATGTGATTAGGTTGCATCCCCATACCATCCCCGAAATGGCCGCTCATGGTCATGTGATGATGATCATGACACAGTAACCCATGATGCCCATGAGGTAATCCAAAATGGACAACCACCATCTCACGGAGATTCGATCCTGCAGTCGCAGGGACCTGTGATTTCTGCCCTAACCAAACAAAACAAACCGGAGTTTTTTGGCATGATTAATAATGTTATCGGTAACACCAGTGTTTCTGAGGGACAGAAGATTCTCATTAAAAATGATGCTGATGTACTTTTGAATAATGCTGATATGCAATCTGTCATGAAGTCAGCGTTTGATGCTGCAGAAACAACTGATGCTGTTAATGCTTTCTTTATTAGCATAGCCTTGGATAAAGAACACATTGCAGTTAATTACATGAAAGGTTGTTTTCATTTCCTATGCAATTTAACATCTGCTTCCCCTGAGAAGACTAAATGTACTGTTTTTCCTATGCAGTGCATTAATACCATAAGCTGCAATATTAAAATCAATGTTGCTACAATCCAGCAACATTCAGATGGGGAAACCCACTTTACATTTGATGGGGAAGGGGACAACCCTGATTCTAAATGCCCTGTGGATGTGGTATTTTCAGCATCACAGGCCACATTGGGGGGATGGTTACAGGTTTGATTTCTGAACCTGAGCTGACAGCTGTCTCAGCACTACTTTCTCCACCCCTGATGGCTACTGAACCACAATCCATAGCTGGAGAACTACGTGCAGCTTGTACACCACTTTTCTCCACTGTGCAGGTGCCCTTGATAGTGCCAACACTGCCTGCATGTGATGCAGAACCACCTCCATCAGTGACACCTGGCTCCTAATACTGATATCATTGTCTTTTCTTTTGGGATCACTGGCCATGGTCCCAGCATTGGTTAATCCTAACACAGTTTTAGGGCATTATTTTGAAACTGCTACATCAGACATAGCAATCTCAGCAGTTTTAGCCCCAAAATACAATGGACATCAGACCCATTGCTTATGCATCCCAGAAGCTTGCCCCAGTGGAGCTGAAATACAACCTTTGTGAAAGGAATCTTTTGATTACATACTGGGCAGTGAGAAACATTATGTATGTCATTAGATATGCACCAATTGTGCTGCATTCTGATTATTTGCCAACAAACTTTCTGTTGTCAGAGTAAAATATGACTCTGGCTCTAATGCCAGACTTACACACTGGTCTCTCATTTTACAGGATTATGACATCTCTGTCCTTCCTATCAAAACTCCATCTTTGTTGGCCCATGGCCTATAATTTACAAGAGAGACCAGTGCTTGTTCACTCCAACTCAATGACCTACCTGTCCCAGTGCCTTTTCTGACAGAACCTCAGAAAGTGTTAAAATACACCACTGTTTGTCATGTTTTGACTGATGACTCAGCCACACATACCAACGAGGGTCAGATGGCAGGATTTGGAATTATTTTACATTCCGGTGATGACAGAGTGTGCATGGCTAGTAATTGCATCATCATATATGTACGATTCACAGGCAATGATAAAACACGCCTGGCAAATACAATGAAAAGCAGGGAGGTGAGGAGTCTCCTAATTACCACAAATATTTGTGAATGGTTTAGAGAGCTGAAACATCCTTGAGAAATACACAGCTTGTGTTAAGAAAGGAATAAAAATATTTTTCCTTACATCAAATGATACCAGCACTCCATGAGAGGGTTACGTTCTGCCCGCTTCAAGAAATGTCTTTGAGATAATTACAGAAAGCACTGCAGATACAATGTTTTTATTACAGTTTCTAATTGGGTCTGTTTCTCTCTACACTGAATTTCTTTGGCAGAAGACAAACTGCTGTTCCAATTCTCTGATATTACCTCTGAGAAATGCAGTGACTTGCTTGTGTATGTCACAACACTAATCAGTTTAAATACTGTACATTCATAAGGTTCGAGCATGTTGTATGTATATTCCTTATTCTCCATTAGAAGGACCCTCATATGAGGGCAGTGTATAGGTTCTTTAATAAGGGAACTGAGGAATAACTTCCAGAAAATAGCTCTTATAAGAAAGTGAAAATGACATTTACCTATCCAGTGATGGTCTACTCATTTGGCATCACTACTGTAGCACTCATGAAAAGTTACAGGTAATTCCGAAACACCTGAGAGCAGATTTTCTATACTATACCAAATACATAGTGCTCCAACTGGTGTATACCGGTGAGTCAGTAAAAACCCTAGACAGACTAAAATCCTCTGTCTTATGGCTACACATAAGAAATTACATAGAACACTACATTAGTAACTGTGTGATCTGTGCACAGAACAATCCTATACCAGTTAGGACAAATGCATTGTTACCCCACAGGAAAAGGCCCCTGGAACAGAATCCAGTTTAACTACATTGGCCTTACGCCAACCACTAAGACCAACTAGTTTGCACTAGTGATCACCAACCTATTTTCCAAACAGTTTAAAGCTATCCCAAAACAACAACACAGTCAAAGTGACTGCAAATGTCTTGGTAAACCAACTATTTACCAGGTAGGGTTTTACCTCTAAAGGTAAATTCTGATTACAGGGATCTGGCTTTATAGCCAAAGTAATGTAGGAAATTCTGGATTTGTTATGGGTGAAACAAAAGTTTTATATCCCTTGCAACCCACAGTCATCAGGACAGGTGGAATGGGCTAATAGGCAGATCAAAGTTATATTATCCAAAGTTCTTCAGAAAACCCTGAAAGGACTGAAATTCATTATTGCCTTTACTTCTTAAGGCAATAAGAGGGACATCCTCTGCAGGTACACAGCGTACCCATTTTTAAAATCATGACCGGATGGTCCATGAGACCTCCAGAACATTTACTTCGGGATCTGTATACTGCCACTGCTGATGGAGCATCAGTAGATAAATATATTAAATAACTCAAACAAGACATCCAAAAGGTATACTTGTTTGCTTCACAATGTATGGGCAAGGCTCAAAAACATGCCCTATCTCAGTGTAAACAAACTCAGTCCAGCAGTCTACTAAGTTAGACTGCCTCACTATAACAGTCATTGATAAATGGCTACATGCCAATCAAATGAACCTGTTTAAAGGAGATTAAATTACTTTTTCATACCCCAGTGGGAGGAATAGTACTAAACTAACCATGTTTTTCTTTTCTCTTTTCTTTTAGGTTCCAGAGAGAGAGAGAGATGCTTGTATTTATGCTTGTTATTCTTTTTAAAAGTATGGGTCTTTTTACAAGCCCAAACTGCACATTTTATTGCAGATAAGATGCAGTGACCTAATCCTAAACAGATTGTTGAGGCAAAACACCTCACAAGCCCACATGATTTAATTGCATCCTGTGGAATTCACACTAAAGTCCTAAAAGACATGTTCATTGTCCAGAAGGGTAGTGAGGCCCTATGGAACGTTATGATCATTGCTTTGGATCAATTCTAGCAGTCAGACTTGATCTGGACTCCTGTTTACATTTTATTGATAATCAGGAATTTTGCATCCAAATTTATATGGCATTAAAAGCCATTAGACCTTAAGGTTTTTAACCCTATGATGCTTCATAATTTGTGACACTTAATATTGAGTGCCCAAAACAGAACCCTGGCCCACCCAGTGGTCTAATAGCCACTTCTCAACCAGGTACCCTAGTTAATAATGTGCAGCTTATGCACAACCTAGTGATTTTTAAATTTCACCTTTTAAAACTTGGAATGATTTGTTTTATGTTTCACAACAAACATTTCCCACTTTTTTTTTAAATAATGATGTGATTGAATACCCTGGCAGCATACCAGATACCCATTAATGACTCCCTATACAGGAACTGATAGCACCACACATATACACACTTATGGTTTTCACATCCTGACTGCAAGTGGTACATCTTATGACTGTAAACCTACCCAAACACACTAGGCATTTTGGTTTTGATTTTTTTTAAACAAAACACAGGTTTAGACTGAGACCTACTTGGTTCTGACATATCTATTTGAAACAGGGCTGATATAGCCAATAATCATCCATATGTTAAAGGTTCCTGATAGTATGAAATATGATATCATACCCCCACTCACCATTGCATGGTATACGTGATTTTACTCATTAAGAGTAATTTATATTTACAATATTAAGGATATTGTGAAGGGGTTTGACCTGACAAATGTTCATGTTAATGAATTAATTTCTGCTCACATTAAGGAAGCAGATGAGCATCACATAGCTAGGAAAGTCCTTTGCACTGCCTACAGCTATTATGTTTTTACAACCCAGTGGTAATCTTTTCCGGGATCTATAATTAGGACATATCCTTATGGGCCAGTGGCATTGCCACATTTTGCACTTCTAGTGCATGTGTTAACAAATGTTTATTTGAATTTAGTACTATTCCATTGTCAATGGCAAGGAACCTTGGATATGTCACCACACACACCAGTATTGCTACATGTTTTGAAACTTATTCCTGCATAATCTAGGAAGACTTGTTTGTGACTCTCACAGTGTCATTGCCACATTTTTATCCGGCAACATCCATCTCTGATCGTCTGGCAACTGTCCATTCTATTGATCATCTTGATGGGAACTTTTATCATGAAAAGGTTGAAACTACCTCCTTTTCTTGTTTACCATGAGGTCTTGGAATCATGACTGGCTCTGATCTTTGAATGTCGTACCTGAAAGGAACATCACCTTTTATGCAAATGTGACATCTTCCAACTTGTCTTACCAACTTGTGAATACTGGCCTAATAACTGAAATTAGGCTTCCATTTGTGAACTTTCAAATAAACTGTATTCAGTCCAGCCAATTAAGATTATACAATCAAGCTCATTGTTATACATACCATGAAGCTAGTCTGGGGTAAGGGCAATTCCCTAGCTCAGCAAGACGACTCTTCTTTATTTGATCTACAATCAAGAAATCCATTTTCTTCACTGCTTGTTTTCCAAGCCTGGTTGGCACCTCATACAAACTGAGTACTGTCATAAACTTTTACACTTTGTGCAGCCGTGTGATCACCTTCCACTGAACACTGTTGCTATTCCATTGTAAAACTCAATGTGCAATCTAATGCACCCCCTGCTGAGGCTTCTGGAAATACTGCTGCCTCCAGAACATTTTGATCAACCTTTGGAAAATCTGAATGCATCAAATTTGAACTATGAATCTTCATCTAACACTTGAAGAAACCCTGAATTTATCCCTGGAACTGTTCGTAGTTTATGCCTTGTGGACATTGACATTTTGTGTCCTGTTCAACTTACCAACTGAAAAATGCCATCCTTCAAGGTGGTACATTCTGCCGATGTGGAACATTGTGTGGTGACCAACTATACATTCTTCTGATATGGACTAAAAGTTATGCAAAGTGAACATTTCTAACTACTGTTTTTATTCCCTAAACAGGTAATAGGTTATTCGGTAATCACGCCTGCTCTCATCCCGGAACCAGATATCATTAAGTCTAGTCCTAACTATCTTGATGCTCTAACTCGATTTTTACTTATTTTTATTATCCATACAAGCAATTTAAGTTTGTCTCTTCAATTTCTTCCCAATAGGACAGATACACACTTGATACATATCAGTATTTACTGATTGTTTTGATATTGGAAAATCCCAATGCGAAGTTTTATTCCAAATGTTTATAGTAATACAAGGTCTACTATCATTTTCCCTTATAATTACCTTTTGTTGTTTAAGGAAAACCCTGAGATACCTTTGTAACCAGTTAATATTCCTCAATCAGGTTCATGCCACGGGCCTGTAGACAAATGGTGCCTAACCGCCATCTTTTTGTTGTGTTGCCACTTTTGCAATTGGGGCAACAAAGAGGGGATTGTTACACTTGTGTTATGCCCCCTATTGTCCTACATACACCTCACATACACCTCACGCTGTATTCCTGGTCTATTGTACTGTAATACTGCTATTTTGCACTACGCTAATACTGATCATGCATGATTCATTATACCTCACTATAATACATTTATCTAGATTATGTTTGTCTTTTATAGCTATTCCATATATTATCTACCTAATCAATGATAAGATGACGCAGAGGGATCATCAACGATTATTGTATACTTATATTTACATATAATTATATGTAGTGTATTTTACACTCAGATATGCTGTGTAATAGGCCTGTCAGAAGTTCTCTTTGTCTCTAAGCAAGCTGACAGAGGCAGAAGGCCTTTGTTATGTCTAATATTTTGTATTGTATGTAAGTAAGAAATGTGCATGTAGTTTTAAACTGTCAGCATTTCTTTTGTCTAAGCTATAATGCTAATCGAAGCATATTCTGTCTTATATGATACTCATTAGTAATTCTGTCTCCTAAGTCAATATCCAATGGAGAATGACTTAGGACCAATACATATTGTTTCTCATAACTGTAACTATGTTGCAATCTCTGTTGCTGTGCTGTTATCTATAGTATTTAGCTGTCTGCAATCCATTGTAGTGCTCTTGAGACACTACTGTAACTTCTCTAGAAGGGCAGAGAGCTGGAGCGTGGGGAGAAATAGAACAAGATCTTAGAGAACCTAAGATTTACAATTCTGGAGATTATGTACATTCTTCAGGAATGGTGAGAAATCCATCTTCCTTGTGATTTTCTTTGTCACATGCTTGGCATAAGTAGCATAGTAAACTTTATTAGTACTCCTTGCTTGTTTACTAATGTTTCTTGGCAGACTCCGAGACACAAGAATCTCTATTATTATTATTTTTATTGTTTACCCTACACACCAAGAGTGTTTAGACAACAGAGGGATGTTGGGGTGTATTAGTAGGGGTATCACAAGTTGTAAGTGAAAGTTAATAATCCCTCTTTACAAGACACTGGTTAGGCCCCATCTGGAGTACTGCGTGCAGTACTGGAGGCCACACCTGCACAAGGACATTAACAAAATGGAGGCAGTCCAGAGAAGGGCAATCAAAATGGTGTAGGGACTGCATCAGAAAACATATGAGGACAGATTAATGGAGATTAATATGAATACCCTAGAGTAAAGGAGGGAAAGAGATGATATGATCGAAACATTCAAACATCTTAAGTGCATTAACAAGGTGAAAGAGTCTAACATGTTTCAATATAAGAAACACGGCAGGGCAAGAGGACACAGCATGAGATTAGAGGGAAACTGATTAAGGGGTAATGTGAGGAAGTTCTTTTTCACAGAAAGGGTGGTGGATGCATGGAACGGCCTACCTCAGGATGTGGTGGACATGAATACAGTGCAGGGCTTCAAACAGGCATTGGACAGGCATAAGGGAGCAATACAGATGAGTATGAATAGATAGGCCATTGACAGAGTAAAGGCCTATGGCACATTCATAAGGTAGAAAAAATGGGCAGACTGGATGGGCCTTGCAGTACTTATCTGCTGTCAACTTCTATGTTTCTATGTTTCATTATCCAGGACAGTAATAAATGTGATTGTTTGAATCTAAGTTTAGTACCATACTCACAACAACCTTGTGGCATGGAACTCATGTCTTATTGACTGTGATTAAGCAGATTTTTTTCTCTCTCTCTCTCTCTCCTCTCTCCTTCCATCTCCTCTCCCATTTTCTACAATACAAGTTAATTTAATAGTTCCACTCAACAGTCAACTTCAGACCTCCTGGCTGCATCAACTGTCTCCGAGGAAAGCTACTGGGCATGAGACATTGCTGGGTAAGTATCAGTGTACATATTCTAGGTGAGTAGCACCAGATCAGCTTTTGCAAGCTGTAAGTAATTACAATGCTAGCAATACAAATGTTGCTGGAAAGGAGATGTAGAGTAAACACCTTGTAAATAAGAATGGATGCAATACCTGGGATACTGAGTAGGAAAGATGATCATGATTGAAGGGGAACTGTCATCTTCAGGTTTTCTTAGTGTCTGAAAGCCCATAAAAAGCTGATTTGAGTGAACAATTGTGCTTACCTGTGAGTCTTAGCAGTTCAGAGTTATTCATTATGAAAATCAGCCTGTTATGAAGTGCTGGGGGCAGCCATGTGTTTTAGGCTACTGACAGGCAATGATGTCACCGAGGGTCTTAGCCCAACTTTGTAGATAATCCAACAGTTTAAATAGTAGACCACCTGTCTTATTAATTGTGTTTTAAGGTGTTATTACAACATTTTCTACATTTATAATAATTGTTTTGTACGTGCATTGAAACTAGAGAGTTATCACCTTTACGCTTCAAACTTAGTAAAATAATCCAGTGGAATTCTGGCATTGTTATGGTGGAAAACCCCATTCCATCAAAGTATTTCAGTAAGAAACTTTTATACTTTTAACTTCATCAAAATAAGTAAAATATTCTTTTAATAATAATTTCAGGTTATGCATGTTTTAACAATGTTGTCCATCTATGTGATTTTGCAATTAATAAACAAGTAATTGTGTCCTATTTTTTTCTTTTCAAATCAAATCTGGATAGAAAGAGCATAATATTTTTAGAATCATAACACATGGAGGCAATAAAGCACAATGGTTTAAGCCTCTAAGCTGCAAATCTGGAAACCTAGGTTTGAATCCCACAGCCCCCACTTGCATACTGTGTGACCTTGAGCAATTCACTTAACTTTCCTGTGGTCCCATGTTGCACCTGTAAACAAGCTTTCAGCTTAGTGTGTCTCACCTGGTTAAACAACTGGGGAAAAAAAAACATGCTCAGATTGTTTTTACTGTCTTTGTCCAGCAAAGGCACACTGAGCTACAGCTTGTTCCCTGGTGTATTTTGTGAGCAAATGGAGGTCAAGTGACTTGCTCTGATCACACAATATTCAAGTAGAGCATTTTGGAATCAAAACCCATCCTGCTGGATGAATGAAGCTTGTTCACAGCTCTTTGCTCTAGGCTGTACTGCCAGCTGATAATCAAAAACTGCACATTTCAAGGCTGGCCCCATGATGCCAGGCCAGTAGGTACATAGCCACATTTGCATCTTGTAGACCTGAGTTGACACCTGAAATTGTAAGAGTAAAGGCTGTAAGAGAGGGACTGGAAAAAGACAGAAGTGGATGCTGTGGTAGCCACAAAAATCTGTACTGACATGAACACAGCCAGGGTTTAGAAATTTTGATATGGAGCCCCAATACCTGTTGGCACCACAGAGCCAGCCTTGAGATGTGGAGTTTTTGATAATCAGCTCAGGGCCAGATTAAGGGAACCTGGAGCCCCAGGCCCAAAAGAAATCTGGGGCCCCCTTATCACAACCACGCATCTTCGCCAAGACTGTACCTTTTCCCCATGACTGCACCCCTTGGTCATTGAATATCAGTAACTGAAACTTTAAAAACAATTCTTATTGTACCTAGAAAGTGTCACAAAACATAAATAACCTAACTAAAATGCTTCAAAATTAATGAAACTAATATTGCCAGCATGGAAAAAAGCAATAGTCTGAATTTTGATCATTTAAAGAAATAATTACTGACTGGCCTTTTAAAAATAATTTTTGGGGTGTGAAATGTCATGATTTACACTGCTCCAAAGGCTTCCCCCAAACACACGTGTGTGCTCACAGTCTGAGTGTTATCATTTTGTCCTGTCAGGTAGTATGCACAAGGATGTGGGAGTTTTGCTATGGTATGGATCCATTTCTAAAAGAGGCTAGGTCCTAGGTGGTGTAGGAGTTAAGTTGGTGGTTTACTAGAGGAGTCATGAATTTTAGAGATTATACTGCAAAGCAAGTAATTATTGGAAGAAACCATTCCCAGGATCAAACATTTCTGTTATTGATAAGTACATCAGGATCAGTAAATGGCAAGATTTACTGATGGGAATCTGGAAATACGTTCATTTGTTCACCATGAAATAGAGCAATATCAAGGTCAGAACTTCAATATGAGTGAGATGATGGAACAAAAAAATACGATTTTTAATTATACCATTGAAACACATTGTAGATTTCTTTATTTTAGGAGTGAGACTAAAGCATACATATTGAATTACACTGTTAATGTTTTGTATTTTAGAGTGAAATTTGATTCTAAGTAGTGGTAGGAGACAAAGCAAAGG
This sequence comes from Neoceratodus forsteri, assembly GCA_016271365.2. Classification (NCBI taxonomy): domain Eukaryota; kingdom Metazoa; phylum Chordata; order Ceratodontiformes; family Ceratodontidae; genus Neoceratodus; species Neoceratodus forsteri. The sequence continues at coordinate 1,203,665,474 of CM057449.1, forward strand.
ACATGGGCCTGTTCACACATTTTAGGTCAGCCTGGCTAGGAGTTCCCTGAAGCTATCAGCTGCACTTACTGTAACACCTAATGAGTGAGGTGAGAGTCATGTCAAAGTTCATCCCTGCATTACTCAGATTACTCAGTGGCCGAGTCCATTACAGAAACAAATGCAGTTCAGGCAGAAAGAAAAGGATATATAGTAAATATATGAAGGGCGTTGCTGGGGGCCACCTTGCAGGCAGGGGCCCTAGACCCATGCATTTGTTGCCTATGCCTCAATCCGGCCCTGGATCAGCTGGCAGTGTAGCCTAGAGGTTAAAGCAGTCCTGAAGATGGATTATTTTTACTAACAGTTTGAAATGTAAAGGTGATGACTCACTAGTTTCAATGCACATACAAAACAATTATTATACATGTAGAAAGTGTTGTAATAAGACTTTAAACTCACTTAATAAAACAGACGATCTCCTATTTAATCTGTTGGATTAACTACAGTCAAAGCAGAGCCAAGTCCCTTGGTGACATCATTTTCTGTCAGGAGCCTAAAACACAAGGCTGCCCCCAGCCCTTAATTACAGACTGATTTCCATATGAATAACTCTGGACTACAAAGACTCACAGATAAATATAATGGCATACTTAAATTAGCTTTTTATGAGCTTTCAGACATTAAGAAATCCTGAAGATTTCCCCTGAACAGTCCTTATTATGCACGTCAAGATCCAGCTTGAGTCGAAGTGGACAGTTTTTGATCATCGTTGTTGGATGCTTGTCTGTCTTGGAAACTTTTTTTTTCTCTGCCTCTCTCTCTCCCCCTGCCTTTTCCATTCCCCCCTTCTCTATGCCCACTCACATTGTGAAATTAACTGAAGAAATAATAAACCAAACTGAATTTCATTGGCTCCATGATTGTGTTGAATGGCATCATACTTACTAGCAGCAGAGCTGATGGGTGTTCACCCACCTTGCATCTGGCACAACTAGCACACTCAGTGCCTTGGACCTCAGTCCGGTACATAGTGGGCTGCCTAAGAAGAGTTCCAACCTACTTGGTCCTATTGGTCTTTCTGTTTTCAGTCTTGTATTCTTTCTTACATTATAGATATTCATCAAATTTTTTTGGGTGTTTTCACATTTAGAAATTAACTGTTTGCAGTCTATAATCATTAATATCATCATTCCTTTTGTTTCTGCAAATGGAATCTATTTAAAAGGACTGCAATATGTATTGTTATACAATAGTTTTAAGTTGAGAACTGTTAAGAATATATTTGATCTATATAGTAGGTATTGCATTAGATTTACTTCATACTTTCACTTGTTCTTAGGTGCCTACCATCTATGCTATACTAAGTACTCTTGTACTGTGTGAGTAGCTAGAGTAGTTACAGGAAGTTACATTACATTTTTGCATCCTGGAATGTAAAAGGCTTAGGGTCCCCTGTCAAAAGAAAGAAAAAACATGTTGGGTTATTTGAATAAAAGAAAATCTGATATTGCCTTTATACAGGAAAACCACTTGACTCAAGTCAAGGTGGATAAACTGCAGAGAGCCTGGGTGGGCCAAGCAGAAAGTTACTGTTTCTCTTCTAACAAATGGGATACATCTATCTTAATTAGGAAAGAGATTCATTTTTGCAAACATAATCATTTAATTGACCCAGAGGGAAGATATTGTACCAGATTTTGGCTGGGACACTTGATGGTCTCAAAATAACTCACTGCAGTGTTTATGCACCAAACAAGGGTCAATGAGGATTCTTTAACTCCCTTGCAGTGGAACTTAATAACTTTGCAGACTATGAGCTAGTTATAGGAGGAGATTTTAATGAAATATTTGATTCTGTACTAGATTGATCATCCAGCAGACCCATCCATTTAATTACAGTACAAAAGTCAGGGAATTGTTCAGAAAATTATTGGTGGTTATAGGTCTCTCTGACTCCTGGCAGATTGTACATCCTCAAGGACAAGGCTATTTCTTCTTCTTGAATAGGCACTCTTCGTATAGTACGATTGATTATTTTAAAATTTCTAACAGTTTGATATCCTCCATTTTAGATGCCAAGATTGATAACATCATCATCTCAGATCATGCATTGATTAGTATAAACCTGGTCAGGGCTGTGCCAACAACTGTAAGGGCCCCCTGCAAAATATTTTTTTGGGCCCACCTCCCTAACAATAAATTTAAAATAACCATTAGTGCATATGAAATTTTTATAGCGTAAGTTTCTTTGCATCAGTCCTGCTGAACATACATAGTTTGTCCATGTTAGCCCTGTCCCCCTTGCTGGCACCATGATCAATGAACTGAACAATGTAATTTGTTCCTGCTCCTCTTGGGGACACCAGCACCAAGATTATCTGTAGATGTTTTGAGTAATGGGCCCTATTCTGTACTCCCCCCAACCATGTGAAACTGGAGTTGGAATCTTCTGACACCACTGCTGACAAATCCAATTTCAAATGGATGAGCAGTTTCCAAAGAGAAACTTGCAAGTTTGTCTGTGAGTAAAAGTTTTTTAATGTTGACCTGTAAGGAAGTGGGCCCCCTAGCAGTGTGGGCCCTACTGCAACTGCAGTTCTTGCACCCCCCCCGGTCACTACCCTGAACCTCGTAACTGGTGATCTGAGTGGGAAAATGCATCATTGGAGACTCAATACCAACCTTCTTAAAGAAAAAAGACTTTCTGGACTAGGCAGACCAGACTAAGGAATACTTTGACACTGATGACAATGAGGAGGTCTCACAAATCTGCCTTTGGGAGGCATACAAAGTGTACATTAGGGGTAGGATCATAAGCTTCTCCTCTAAAAGGAAAAAAGGAAAGGGAGAAACTGCTTGAGCAAACAGAGAAGGAACAAAATGATCTAGAGAAATTCTTCAAGTTTGCTAAGACACCACCTAAGGAACTTTTACTTAAAATTTCAGTTCTCAAAGGAGAGATTAATGTAATATTGTCCCAGAATGCTGAATGTGCACTTTTTAGGATAAAATAAAAATACTGGGAGGCAGGAAATAAGACTAGCAAGCTCCTAGCCCTTAGATTAAGGAAAATCCAACACCAGAATATAATTACTGGTATTAGGAATAGCTTGGGCAACATTCTCACAAGCAACAAAGACAAACATGGTGAGTTTTATAAGTTCTATAGCAATATTTATGTGAATCAGGAAATCCCCTCACACAAAATTCTGAACAGTTTCTTAAAAAAAATCAACCTTTCCTCCCTCGCACCTCAGGATAGATATCAACTTGGGAAAGATATCACCTTAGATGAAATCTTACATGCAATCCAAGTCCTACCATCTTGAAAGACTCCAGACCGGATGGCTTTCTGGGGCAATTCTATAAAAAATTCATCATCACACTCTCACACTGATTATATAACACACTTCAGGAAGCAAGGAATAACAGGTCTCTACCCACTACCATGAAGCAGGCTTTTTTTACTTCAATTCCCAAAAAAGTTAAAGATAACTTGGACTGTACCAGTTATAGGCTGATATCCCTGATGAGTAAGATACTAGCAAAAATCCTTGAAAAAAAAGTAAAACTTGCCATCACTAAACTGGTACTGTAGGTCTGGAACAGGTAGGATTTATCCAGAATAGATCAGGGGTCGACTGTACTCATAGACTCCTTAACCTGATATGGTGGGACAATAAGGGAAAAGATCCCTTTACTGCACTCTCCTTAGACATCAGTAAGGCCTTTGACTCTGTCAGCTGGGTCTATATGTCCAGAGCACTGTCTGAATTTGGTTATGGGAGGAAATTCAATGAATGGATAGCCATGATGTATGATGAGCCTTTGACACAAGTCATAACCAATGGTGTACTATGTTATTCATATTAGCTTCTGAACCCTTAATTAGGACTAACAATGATCACTCGGGTATCAAAGGAATAAAGCTAGGAAAATCAGAGCATACATCTTTCACTTTTGTGGATGATCAATCAACATTTTATTTGTAAAAAAGCACAATTTGCAAATAGATCAACGCACTTGTACATTGATTATAAACTTTGAAATTAAAATATCTAATAAATATTAAAATACTCAGCTACATCATCTAGCTATTCATCAGAATGCAGGAAAGGCAAGATTAAAAAGATGCATCTTCAGTGCAGATTTAAAATTCTCCAAGGTCAGGCACTCTGTTATCTGGTGAGGTACAGAGTTCCATAGAGCAGGGGCCACGATCACAAATGCATGGCACCCGAGGTCTTCAAATGGACCATGTGAACCTCTAGCAATCCCTCATCAGTGGAGCAGGGGGCGGTAGGGATAAAGAAGATCTTGCAGGTAACACAGTCCCTGTCTGTGTAGGGCCTTATAGGTCAGCAAACTGACCATGGAGCACAGGTGTGACATGGCATGATTGAGGTAAACCAGTCAACAGTCTGGCAGCCTCATTCTGCACCAGCTGCAAGCAGTGGATATCAACCCCTGGTAGCCCTAGGTACAGGGTGTTTCAGTAGTCAAGGCAGGAGGTCACAAAGGCATGGACCAATGTTGGAAGGTCATTAGGTGGAAAAAGGTGCTTAATCAGGGCAATATTCCTTAGATGGTAAAATGAGGTCTTGATGACGGCCGACACCTGAGATCTCAGCGCCAGTCCCTCACCAAAAATAACACCCAGATTATGCACCCTATCAGAGGTTATCAGCTGGCTGCCTCCAAGACAAAGCCCAGAAGGCCACCCAGCCAAAAGACCCTCTACCGGATGATCCGGGTTCACAACCAACACCTTGGTCTTGTCGTGGTTCAACCTTGGTCAGTTGGCATTTATCCAGTCTTGGATCTCAGTGAGGAAGTTATTGAAGGTCGAGACAGCTCCCTCCTGATCAGGCACAAATGACATGTATAGCTGAGAATCATCTGCGTAGCAGTGAAAACTCAACCCATACCACCTTACAATGTCTCCCAATGGCAGCATGTATACCACGAACAACATGGGTGATAAGACAGAGCCCTGCAGCACCCCACAAGACAGGGAGAATGGGTCTGAGGATTAAATCCCCGACATCACTCTCTGAAATCTGCCAGTGGGGAAAGACTGGAACCACCTGAGGACTGTACCAGACAGTACACAGATCAGCCACTGGTGCTCCAATAGCACACCATGGCCCACGGTGTCAAACACTGAAGAGAGATCAAGGAGAACCAAGATGGAATGGCTCTTCTGATCTCTCGCTATCAGGAGATCATTGAGTACCTGAACTAGAGCTGTCTTAGCACTATGCCTCTTCTGAAATCCAGACTGGAGAGATTTTTAGATGTTGTTGATGGTAAGATGATCCTCCAGCTGCAGCGTGACCACCCTCTCAAAATCCTACACACAAAGGGAAGGTTAGAGATAGGTCTGATAAGACATGATTGGAGTGGTGCAGTGCAGTGGCTGTGGAGCAGCAGTCTTCCGGGAGATGTTCTGGAGGATGCAGTGTTGTACCATCTGCAGGCACCTCTCTGGGCTGAGGGAGGAGGTTGCTCATCTCCAGGCTGAGTTGGCCAGGATTTGTGGGACCTCCTCTTCCATCCAGGGACCACCAGTGCCACTGCCGCTGCCTCAGAGGTTGCCAAGAAAGAGGAGCGGTTGGACCACAGTGGGCTCAGGGAGGGTGAGAGTGGTGGAACAGGCGCATCCCTCCCATTGTACCTCTCCACAATTCCTATGCCATTCTGGCAAAGTGTGGTTCCTCTATGGAGGCACCCACAGTGGAGACCAAGGAGGATGCTGGGAACCTCCACAAGGAGACCCACAGGAGGGTGGCAGAGGACCCTGCAGGGAAGGAAACAACTCCTGGTGGGACTCCATTGTTAGGAAAGGTGAACTGGGGAAGAAGGGAGAAGGAGGTAAGGTGCCTGTCTGGTGCCATGGCTTGCAGGGACAGGAAGCGAATCCTCAGGATTGCCAGAGCAGCTGCACAGGGGAGGGAGCTGGATGTCATTTTCCACCTAGGGACAAATGACCTGGCTAAGAAAGGGATTAGAGAAGTGCAGGAAGAGTTTGTGGAATTGGGGAGGGGCCTTAGTCAAGTAGCATGCACGGTAACCTTCTCGGAGGTGCTACCCATCTATGGCATAGGAGAGGCTAGGGTGTTCCACACTATGGGATTCAATCAGTGGTTGAAAAACTGGTGTGGAGCTCAGGGATTTGGCTTCATTGGGGACTGGGGGTCCACCTGGAGTGATGCAAGCCTATACTGGCATGATGGGCTGCATCTGTCCGGGAGGGGAACCAGGATCCTAGGTGATAGGTTTAAATGCTTCATTGGCAAGCTTTTAAACTAGCCAAGGGAGGCACTGGAAAGGAGCAGGAAAATCCTAGCCCCCAAATAATCACGGTAGTAAGTGCAGCAAACACCAACATAGAGGTGTCGATGAGGGAGAAGGCAGGGGTAAATGGAGAAAGTGAGAAAGGCAAGAAGGACAGGGATGGGGCAAAAGGAGTAAGGCCATCAGGAAATGGAGGGTAATGAGTACCAATGCCCATAGTCTGGGCAACAAGCTCCCCTGAGCTGATGGCCTTAATGGAAGAGGATGCCTGGATATAGTAGCAGTCACAGAAACATGGTACACAAGAACCATGACTGGGATGTTAACATACCAGGGTACATAACCTACAGGAGAGACAGGCAGGGGAGAAGAGGGGGAGGAGTAGCTCTCTATGTAAAGGAAGGGATAAAAGCAACTGAACAAAAGAGTAAACAGGGAGGAGAGGAGGCACTGTGGGTCACCTTGGAGACTGGAAAGGGTACCATAATCCACACAGGGGTTGTGTACAGACCCCCATGTCAGGGGGAAGAAATGGACAAGGATATGATAGAAGGCATTCTTAGAATGGCAGAGAAAGGGGAGATACTGTTGATGGGAGACCTGAATATGCCAGATGTTAACTGGAACACATTTGCTGCAGCCACATCCAAGAGCAGGGCCATTCTTGATGCCCTACAGGTGGCAGGCATTAGACAGCTAGTTTCGGAACCCACTCATGAGGGAGCAATCTTAGACCTCATACTCTCAAATGGGGACAGTGAGAGGATCTCAGATCTAGAAGTGGGTTGCCATCTGGGGACAAGTGACCATCAAACAGTGTGGTTCACGTTAAACTCAGCTACAGAGTCAAGCCATACAAAAGTGAGGGTACTGGACTTTAAGAGAGCTGACTTTGGCAAGATGGGAGAGTGCCTCAGAAAAGCACTAGCAAACAGGCTAGAAGGAGGTGTGAAGCAACAATGGGGAATTATCAAAACTGCCATCACAGAGGCAACAAGCCTTTGTGTGAAGCAAATGAACAAATCAAAACGAAAGAAAAAGCCACTATGGTTCTCAAAAGAGGTGGCTGTGAAAGTCAGGAAGGAAAGATAGCATTCCGAAGTATAAGGAAACACAGAAAGAGCAGGACAGAGAGCTGTACCAGTAAAGGCAGAAGGAAGCAGGGAGAAGTCAGAATAGCAAAGGCCCAAACTGAGGAAAAGATAGCCAACTCAGTTAAGAAGGGGATAAAACCTTTTATAAGTACGTCAGCGAGTGTAAAAGACAAAGGGAGGGATAGTGAGGCTGAATAGAATGAACAGTGGGTGGGCAGAGGGGACAGTGAAAAGCAGGAATACTGAACGAATATTTCTGCTCAGTATTCTAAAGAGGAGGGGAAGTGCTTAATCCAATACAGAAGCACTCTTGATAGAGGTCGATCCCAGTCCTTTCACAGAAGAAAGGATTCTGCAAGAACTCCTAAAACTGAAGGTGGACAAAGCAATGGGTCTGATGGAATTCACCCAGAATTCTAAAAGAATTAAGGAGGAACTAGTGAAACCACTGGCTACTCTTTTAATAAATCATGGGAGGATGGTGTGGTACCCGAGGACTGGAGGAAGGCGGATGTGATTCCCCTTCACAAAGTGGGTCCAAGACAGAGGCAGGAAACTAAAGACCTGTCAGTTTGACCTCTGTGGTAGGGAAGTGATGGAGTCACTTCTGAAGGAAAGAATAGTCGAGTACCTAGAGGCCAGTGGAGCACAGGACCCAAGGCAGCATGGGTTCACAGTGGGAAAGTCATGTCAGATGAATCTAATAGATTTCTTTGACTGGGTGACCAAAGTAGTAGACCAGGGAGGGGCTGTGGACATGGCCTACCTAGACTTTAGCAAGGCATTTGACACAGCCCCACACAAAGATTAATAGTCAAATTAACCAGCCTGGGAGTGGGACCCAGGGTGGTAGCCTAGGTAAAACACTGGCTGGACAACAGGACACTGAAGGTAATTGTAAATGGAGTCCATTCTGAAGAAGGGGGTTACTAGTGGGTACCGCAGGAGTTCAGTATTGGGTCCAGTCCTTTTAATGTCTTCATCAGTGACATTGCAGAGGACTGGAAGGAAAAGTATGCCTTTTTGCAGATGACACAAAATCTGCAACAGGGTTGATACACAAGGAGGCGTGGAAAGGATGAAAAGGGACTAGGCAAGGTTGGAGGAATGGTCAGAAGTATGGCAGCTGGGATTCAATGCAAAGAAGTGCAAAATAATGCACCTGGGAAATAAGAAGCCAGGGGAAGAATACACAATGGGTGGGGAGGTAGTAACAACAACAAAAAAGGAAAGGGACCTGGGGGTAATCATATCAGATGACCTTAAGGTTAGCAAGCAATGTGAGAAGGCAGTAGGGAGGGCTGGGGGTATACTAGGATGTATAGAGAGGCATCAGCAGCAGAAAACAGGAAGTTGTTATCCCTCTGTACAGACAGTTGGTGAGACCCCATGTGGAGTACTGTGTCCAGTTCTGGAGACCCCATCTCCACAAGGACATAGACAGGATAGAGGCAGTCAGAGGAGGGCAACTAAAATGGTGCAGGGTCTGCAAGAGAAGCCGTATGAGGAGAGACTAAAGGAGCTTAATATGTATACCCTTGAGGAAAGAAGGGAGAGGGGGGACATGATAGAAACTTTTAAGTACCTCAGTAGACTCAACAAAGTCCAAGAGGGTAGCATTTTCAGAAAAAGAGACTTGCAAGAACAAGGGGACACAATTTAAAGATAGAAGGAGGGCGGTTCAGGGGCAATGTGAGGAAGTATTATTTCACAGAGAGGGTAGTGGATGCATGGAACAGCCTTCCTGAGGAGGTTATTAGGGTCTAAAACTGTGGGAGAATTCAAGAATGCATTGGACAGACATAAGGCAATTCTTGTGGGGGGTAGGAAGAAATAGGCTGTTGGTTAACTAGGATCTGCGGCCTATCCTGTAGGTAGGGAAATGGGCAGACTAGATGGGCCTAGCGGTCCTTATCTGCCGTCAAAGTCTATGTTTCTGTGTTTCTATGTCTGTAGTTGGTGAGACAGTTCGGGTCGAGAGAGGATTTCTTAAGGAAGGTGTCATGACCGCCTGCTTCAGGGTGTCAGGAAACACACCTGTCTCTAATGAACATCTGTTATTTTTTTCCCCTATATTTCCCTCTGGTCAGAGGTTTCTGAGGCATCCCTCAGGCATCCCCAGCTGATCCTGCCCTGTCTAAGATCCCCTGCGCCTCAAGTCCCCCCGGAACCCTGACCTCACACCACCTTAGATGCCCCCTGGCTTGTGCCCCCCAGGATGGGGCTGCCCTCTCCTACCTTTGGGCACTCCTTCAATCAGGTCTGGTGGTTGTATGTGGGCCAGAGGATATCGGGACTGGGTGGGTGGAATCTGGCAGTGGGCATGGGGCTGGCATGCTGTCGTCTCCCCAGAATCTAGAGTTTTTCCTTGTTCTATGTGTGTTCCCCCCCTTGGAGGCATGGACGTGCGATGATGCTCCAAGTGAGCTGGGCATGATCCCGCACCCCCACTCATGACTGTTCACTGTCGTCGCCTCTTCCCCTTTTGCGTGTGTGATCCTGCTTGATGCTTTCAGTCTCCACTGGGAGTCACTGCTGTAGTGGGATCACGATCCCCACCCTCCCCAGGAGAGGAGAGCTGTCCTTTGGATGCTCAATCCTCTCCTCCCCAGTCAACTACCGGCAACCCGAGCTCACTCCCGAACACGGGTCGCCATTGTGGTGCAAGGTGTGATGTCCATCACCTCAGCCCTCAGTGCCATCTGGCCGGCTCTAACATCTGTTATTAATGCTTAGTAACCCAGTACAGTCCAGCAATAACCTTCAAACAATTCTTAAGGTTTTTGAAGATCTTTCAGGTCTCAAGATAAATTGGGATAAAACACAGTTATTGCACAACAATATCTCTAAAACCACTATGGAAGACCTAGAAGGAATCCTTGATAAAAAATGGTTTAAAAGTACAATTACTTATCTAGGTTTGCAGGTATCTACTAAACTAGTGAAAATTTTCGAGGTAAATTACATACCATTAATGGCTGACATTGAGTTAGACTTGACTAGATGGGGAAAATGTATCTATCCTTGTGGGGAAAAATTAATGCTATTAAGATGAAAGTTGCCCCAAAAATGTTTTTTATCTCTTTCAGAATTTATCAATCCTACTTAATAAAAAATGACAAGCATTTAGAAAGAATTATCCGAGAATTTCTTTGGAATGCGAAGCTGCCAAGAACTGGTGTTACCAAATTAAGGGCTACTCAAGATATGGGAAGTTTTGCCCTCCCATGGTGGGGGCATTACCAGTTTGCTTTCATCCTTAAACAGGCCCTAAGACACATAGCAAAACCCTCTATAAAGACAGGCTCTCAACCCCTATGGTGAGCTATGGGAAAAAAAAACATACTTAGCCCACAGTGCCTTACTGATTTTATGTTTTCTCCTCCACACTCCCAGTTTAAGGATGACCCATGCATAAGAGGATCCATAGAAACATTTAAAAAAGTTGATAATATTATTAATATGAACAGACCTCCTTTACATTTTATGCCTATCTAGTCAAACCCAATTCTAACGGGGGGGGGTATAAAATCCAGACTGGGTAAAGGTTGGGATCACAAAACTAAATCACTTAACCAATCAGGACACAGGTCTTCTGTTCTCTTTCCAAGAAATTAGAGACAAGTATGACGTTCAGAAATTCCACTTCCATTATTACCTTCAGTTAAGGGAAATCCTTAGGAAGAATATTTTATCTAGTTACTATGTCATGCTGAAATGTAAAAAATGGAATCAATTAATTAAATCAGGCTGTCTTAGAAAAGGCACTGGCTTCACCTATAAATGTCTAGTTAATAATTTAGTGTCTACTTGTTTAACAAATAAGGCTAAGGAGTCTTGGGAGGAAGAATTACAGCTCCAAATTACTGTAAGGAATGGAACTCAACATAGAGGGCTAGCGGGAGTTTTAAGGAATTACAAGGTAGGCTGATCCAATTCAAAATCTTACACAGTTACCACTTAAGTCCAAATAGGTTGTGCACAATGGGCTACTTAAGTGATTCTAGATGTTAGAGATGTAAAAGTCCCAATGCTGGCCTGGCTCACATGTTTTGGGACTGCCCTAGCATCCAGGAACTCTGGCAATTGATTTGCACCATATGGGCAAAAGTCATTAAAATTCATATTCCACCCTCACCGTTAATATTCCTACTGGGGTTATTCCCAGAACCCTTGGGTGTGAACATGTACCAGAAAATCTGGATCTCACATGCTTCACTGAGCATTAAATGACTTGTATTAAAGAACTGGAAGGGCACATCTATACCCTGTCTTAGTGAATGGTACAACCAGATGGTATTTTTAGCGAATAATGAAAGGATTTGTTACTCACTTGATGATAGACTAGACATCTTCCAGAGAATTTAGGAACCCTTTACTGAACTGGAATAATTAATATGTACATAGGATGTATCACATCCACTTACTATGACACTGTAACTTCTTAATTATTCTTCTTTCCATAAAACATTTAGTTGATTAAGAAATACTAAGGTTTATAAAAAGTACATACAGGAAATTGGTACATCATATGTTAAACATAGAGACATTGAAACACAGAAGCTTTTGGCAGAAAAGGATCTCTTAGTCCACCCAGTCTGCCCCAAATGTTCTACTGTTCTGATGACTGTAACTGTTCTTAACTTTGTAATAGTGCTTTTTGTGTGTTGTTTTGGAAAACCAATAAAAATTATTATGAAAAGAACATTGAAACATTTCAATGTTTTTCATACCTTTTTTATGTTTGGATCCTAAATTATCAATATAATCTGTTTATGACCCCACATTGTGATCATGAGAGGTGGAAATTTTACTGTGTGACTGTGAAAGCATTTTTCAGAGGGGAGTTGAAAATTACACATGCCTTGTTTGTGAGGTTGGATAAAAAGTGGCAATGTTGAAAATTTGGGCACAAATATTAAAAAATAACAATGTTATGAGTAAAAGTTCAAAATGCATTATAAAGCCATTAGCCAGACTTACCTTGTTTTTAGTCAGTTCACAGATGGGTATTATAGGAAGAGGAGCCTCACCAGTCTGGAGGGTATTAGTTTATTGGACCATTCTCACTAAGTGAGGGGTGGGTGGATGTGGGGTGTTGGGTGCTGAAAGGGGGTCAGGATGAGGTCGCAGAAGTGCTAGATCGATTGACGAGTTTTCTTCTTTTTGTGTTCAAATAACTTTGGTTATACAGGTTCTGACACTGGGGATTGGGCACCTCAGTATTGGGGAGGTTGTTTTATGGCACCAGCGGAGGGCACCCCAGTGTTGCATACAGTTTCCGGGGGTGTTAGATGGCATGGGAGGTCAGGCATCCTGATGATGCATTTAAGAGATGGGTCAGGCAGGGTGGAGGATACAGGCAGAGAGATTGAGCATCCTTCACCAGTTTTATTGAAATGGTGGTTGGGTGGGAGGGGTGATACTGGTGGTGGGATTGAGCACCTGCCACCAGTTTAAATTAAATTAATAGATGGGTCAGGCAGGAGTGGGGGATACCATTGTGAGTTTGAGCAATCATCACCATTTTTTTGTACTGGCTGGGTTGGTCAGGGGTGGATAATGATGGTGAGGTGGAGAAGCACCCACTGCCAGTTTCCTGTACTCGCTGGTAGGGCAGAGGGGTATACCATTGGCAGGGTTGAGCACTCACCACTGGTTTTGTTGAAGGGTTGTTGGACACTGACATGGTGGCCATGGCCATTGTGCAACATCTCTGCCATTCCCTGAGAAACAAAGTACTAAACAGTAGTACATATAATGGTGATAAACATTAGCACATATATAGAATGAAAAGCAGATGGAAGGTTTCAAGCAGGAATTAGAAGCTGCACTAAAATCCACATTGACCTTACATTTTCCAACCTTGTGATTAGACATGAACTTCAAAGGGTAGAAGAGGAGAAAGGTAGAGATTGGGAAGTATTAAGGAAGAGATTCAATATTCTGAAGTTGTGATAGGTGGAGGAGAGACACACACACACACACACGCGTCCTCTTGCAGTGCAAACTAATATAAATATGTTATCATGCTTTGCAAGTGCATATTAACAGCATTACTCCTTGAAGAGGAGGAGAAGCCAATACCTAAAAGGAATGGGGGAAACTTGTATATAAGTTGTGCATTGTTTATTTATGTTGCAAGCACAAAAATGCTTTGCTTTCAATATTCAAAACACAGGTAAGCAGAATAATACAGCTCCTTCGCTAAACTGATAATTGAATATAGGGACATTGTAGAGCATCTGTTTTACTTATTGTTTACGAAGGTATAGGCATTCATTAATTCTTTGAGTTGTAAGCACTGCATCATGGGTTTGCAAATGATATAGGTTGTGCAGCATCTCTGCCATTCCCTGAGAAACAAAGTACTAAACAGTAGCACACATGAAAGTAGTAAATAACACATGTGGAACGAAATGCAGGGAGATAGTTTTAAGCAGGAATTAGGAGTTGCACAAGAAAAAACACTTCCACCTTGCATTTTTCAAGCTTGTGATTGGGCAACGACTTCAATGGGAAAAGGAGGAAAAGGGATAGTGGGTAGAATTAGGGAGAGGATACAGTATTCTGAGGCTATGATAGGTGAGGGGTGCTTCCTCAAAAGCCCTCTCACAGCTCAGACTGATATTATTATGTTTGCATGCTTTGCAAGTGAACATAAAATGTCCCTAGCCCTAATGTTTCCAAAGTTAGCTAATCCTTAAGATATTTTATTTGAAAAGGATGAATTTTGCAACAACTGGGGCAAGGAACTAATTATTTTTTAAATGAAAACTTGGAGTCAGGTTAACATGGCAGTGTTCTGTCAATACAGTTGTCTTGCATTGATGCACATCAATGATATTCATCAATACACCTTGCATCATGACATCATTTGGTTTAAAATGGGTCAGCACACTTAAATATATCAAGAAAGCAAATATCCAACTGCTCCATGGTGGTAGATGATGCTTGATATATGAGCAGTTGCATCAGATTCAATCAAAGAAATAACATACATTTTTCTAGTTTGTTTTGTAATTATAGTCTCTTATCAATAAAGATTGAAGCTTCCAGTAGGTTCTGTGAATCTTCTTCCCTCAGCAGGGGCATAGTTATGCTAAGCCACAGTATTTGTACATTGAAAGAGATCACCATTTTCTCAGGCAGGGTCCCTCAGTGGATAGTCTTCAACAGACACATTTCCAGGCTAAAGTGCTCATCCAAAGATTATCTAGAAGGATAGGGGAGCAGTTATACAATCAGCACAACATTATCATTATTCAGACCTTCTTCCCAATCTACAAAGAAAATGAACAGCATATGTGGACTTGAAAGGTACTGTTTACCACATAAACAACACATTAAATTTAACATCTTATACCCAACTAAACTAACAGTACTGTGCTGTACATCTGCCCTCTGGCACTAATAGTCATGCAATTACTGATATTGCAAGGTTCTATCTCTTCAGAGAGCTAACAGTAATTTTCTAACAAGAGTTTGGATCTGAGAATGAGGACTAGCAGTGGAATTGCTCCTACAATGGAATTTCTCCTACAACCATACACAGTAACTACTTTCTGGTGACAAAAAAACATCCTAATGATGAATGACATGTAATTTGAAGAAAAAAAGTTTTATGTTGTTATAGAGCACAGAGTTACAGACCCATTCCTTTTATTAAAACCGACAATAAAATTCTGACTAAACTTTTAGCGTTTATACTTGAACGAGTGCTGCTAGTATTTATCTCCACTGATCAGCTGGGCATCATAAAGGAAGATATGCTGACTGATCCACTGGTGCAGTGGTAGATCCCACTTGTGATACCAACGATCAAGGTTCAGAAGCAAACCTGAGGTGTTGGGGGGCCGGCGGGGAGGAGGATTGAACGTCTGCTGAACTGCTCTCCTACTCTGGGGTGGGTGGGTGGGGAAGAGCTTGTTGCTTGACTGGCCTCTGGCATAAGTCAGGAAAGGCAGTCTGAGCCAAAATAGGTGGGGAGATGTGGCAGACATCAGTGTGTGTGCCTTGACGTTGATGCACACCATGTTCCCCATGGGGAGAAAACCAGAAAACTCCCAGTCGCACAGAATGACTGCTGGCCTCTGCAGGCCCTGCATCCAGTGACTCAGGCACCTCCTGGAAATCTGGATCCTGTCCTGGTGGGTCAAGGGTCTCCCTGCCACTCTGCCATGGAGGGCAAGCCGTGTGGGATTACAGGAGCAGATACACCCTGGGAGAATCCAGGGTGACAGGGCTTGGAGGACTGGTGGGAAGGAAGGCTGCCTAGAATGGGGAGATAAAAAAAAGGAAGATATGCCACTGGAAAAGAACATTACAGCAAAATACTTCACATCATTCAACAAATCACAGATCTAAATTAATCCACTTGATTCCTTGTGCTCATTGCTGGAAAGGCATTTGAGTATGTAAGCCACCCCTCTAGGGGCTGGCTTACTGCACTGTGCTCTCCCCTGTTGGTCAGGGTCCTGGCTTTGGGGCATCTTTTGTCCTGCTCCCTGGGGGGTGTTGCTCCAGGCTCAGGTATAAAGAGGGTGGAGGTTCCTTTGCAAGGGGAGCTGGTGGGCAGGATGTAGGGGCAAGTTGGGTTGGGCCTAAAACCCCCTGGCCCAGGAAATACTGGCTTCGTCAGCGTCGATGATATGGTGTACATTTTAATTTCTGAAGGGAAGGGTGGCAGTTGTGTGGTGACCGTGAGGAACTGGGGTTCCAGGAGCTCAGCAGTGAGGAGGACAGCAGACAGAGGAAGGCCCAATCATGGCTGGGTTTGGGAGGCCTGGTGCTCTAACAGAAAGATATGGCAGTGGAACTGTCATGGTGGTGGCAAGGCCATGTCAGGGTCTTCTTGAAGGTGGCAGCTCCAAGAGGTCAGTACCTGGTGTGGCATGCTGCCATGGGTCACTCTGGTGGGTGCATTCTGGGGATTCATTTTACTGGACCTACCATACTCATGTCTGGGGCAGTACCCATGTTAGACCCCCTAATGGAATACACAGTGGTGAGATTAATGGGAAAGGAGGGAGTCATGTCATCCATTTCTTATGTTTAAATCCATGTATCTTTTCCCGGAGAAAAGCGGGTGGTGAACTGGTTGGGTTACAAGGCAAGATTTTCTGGGCAGTCGATGTATGGATTAAAGGCCGCGTGCCCGGTATTTTAGTTAATTTGGGAAGGGGTAGTAAGGCACTTCCCCGGGTTAATTGTTGGATATGGATTCACACGCTTTAAAGTCCTGAGCTTTATTATGACTTTGGGTACCTGCGTGGAATCTGCACCTGGTCTAATTACTTTAGGTCTGTTACAAGCACTTGTGTTTTCTGGTACTGTTTAGTGGCTCTTGTATGTTGCCTAATGTTCTGTCTTGGTCTTCTGGCTCTATGGAGCTGAGCAATCTATTTATTTGTTAATGTTAATATGAGAATCAGAATTACATTTCTTTCATTTCTACTTCATGTGCCGCTAAGATTATTGAATGAACTAACCAATTCCATTCTTGGATGAAGCAAGCTGATCAGTCTGTTTCCTCCCCGGCCCGGTTTGAAGCTGCAGCGAGTGGTAAGATGGGGTTTGGTGGAGATGGCATAACTTGCACTGCGCTGATAGCACCAAGTTTGAGGTAAGGCCTTTTGTTTTCTATATCTGCTGGCTTTACCTCCCTGGAAGGTTTTTGGTCTGTACCGCCCTTGCTTACCATCAGGACCCCTAGACAGAATGGGGGTGGAGGGAAGGTTACAGATGTGGGGGCTCATCCGGGATGTAATTTGGACGTTTTTGAGGGTGGACTTATGAAGGCTGGGGTCCCCACTGCTGGCAGGCCTGGATTTTGGTGGTGTGTAAATGGAGACCACCATGGTGGTTTTTTTGGCACTATTTTCTGTCTTCCAGTGAGAGAAGGTGCCTGGCAGTAAAAGGAAGAGGTCATCTGGTTCAAAGTGGCACTGCTGATTTGCTCTGGCATTGGCTGAGTGAGTAATGTGCAAAGAAGGCACCATTTTCTCCTTGAATGCATGGCAGAAAAAAGCACATTTCAGAAGAAAAGGAAAATGCTAAAGAAGCTATGGTGGAGAAGGCCCCTTCTGAGGAACCCCAGTACACTGTGCCCACGTTCCTCTTGTCCTGGCTGTAGAAGTCAGCAAGAAGAGGGGCGACAGAGGACAAATGTGTAAAATGTGGATTTCAAGGAGTGGGGGTGGTCTGTCTGCCTTTGCGTACTAACTGTTCCAGAGGGTCTTTCTGAAGAATATCCATGGGTACTCCTTTCATCTAGGCTTGGCCCTATCCTGCACTGGCATCAGTGGGTGCTGCCTCCTTAGTATCCCAGGGGAGCCTGGATGTTTTTGGAGAGACCAATCCATTTCAGTCATTGGAGGATGTGAAGCCGCCTGTTCCTCAGGAGAAAGCAAGAGAGTGGGTGCCTGATGTAGTCATGAAGGCTATGTAGGAGGATACTTGAGAGGCTGCTGTGTGGCACAGCCATCTGCCCAGCACCATGGTACCCACCACCACCGACTATCCCCATTGCAGAGGGAGAGGTAGGGGATGGGCTGCTAGAGCAGGTGATCCCCAGGGCCCAGGGGTCAGCTGCAAGTCCCCTACCTGGTGATGGTGGTGCGGCAGAAGCTCCAGGCAGAGAGTCCCCCTATTTGAGCACCATAGTGAAGGTAAAGGTGGAGAAACTGGAGGAGGAGGCTGTATGGGAGATGCCAGCTGTGCTTCCCCCATACAGGCCACACAGGCCTACCAATTTACTGACCAAGAGGTGTACAGAGCCATTCCTTATCCATACCAGAACCCTGTGTTAAAGCTGCCAGACAACACCACATGCCTCCTGATGCTGTGCAAGGCCACCCGTATTCAGCTGGATTGACACTTGAACAGTGACCCTATGAATGTGCCATACAGTACAGGACTCAGGTGTGGCTGGAGCCAGGAACCACCCGGTAGACCAGTGTTCGAGAACTGCTCCAGTTGTCACAGGCCGAGAGGTGGGTGAGGCGAAGAATAAACATTGAATATCCAACTGCTGAATATCCTTATGTCCCAAAGAGGTTGTGGGATATTGTAGAGGAGAAATGGCCTGACTGGGTGTTTTGGGGAATGGTCCAAAAGTAACAGCAGCCATCTGAGTCGTCCAGCCCACTGACCCAAGAAATCATTCAGAAAGCCAAAACTACGTGTTATTCATCCCCTTGGGCAGGGCTGACTTTGTTTAAACATTATGCTCTTGTCCAGGATGTGGCTGCTGGATGTCATGTAAAGCACTACATAATATCAATGGACTCTTTTGCCAGCAAAACCACCAAGCCAGACCCGGCTTTCTATTTTCCCCGTGGCAGACGGCCCGCCATCTAGAGGAAGATTCTCAGCATCTGTGATATGCCAAGATTGTTCTGTACGTTTGTTCAGCTGTTCCTAGTTTAAAAGTAACAATGTTTTGAAAGAGACTGTGCCCAGTGGATAGTGCTGCAGGACTATGTGAACTGCCACCCCCTCCGTGACTATTTATTTGTGATTCAAGGAAAAACAAAATCCTTTTGCTGTTCCCTGCTGGGACTTAAAACAAATGAGTCAAAATGTTAAACAAGGGGCTGGCCTACTGTCACAGTGGAAGCACTACCATTTGCAATGCCAGCAACCCGGGGTCTGGAGTGACCTCGGGTTGCTGGCTGGCTGGCCAGTGGGAGGAGGACTGAGCACCTGGAGGGCTACTCTCTTCCTCCTTGGAGGGCTGGCTGCAAGTCCCACCACTTTACCACCATCTGGGTGACCACGGGTGAAGGTGCAGTGGGACTGCAGAAACCTAGGAGGGAGGACGTCAGCCAGAATCTAGAGCGGTGGCATGTCTCAACGTGCCCTGCCTCCTTGGATCCCCTCAAGTGCCAGCATTCAGAGGAGGAACAAGAAAAAGCAGGAGATATCCCACTCCAGTCACTGGTAAATGGGACCCTGCTGCCCCAAGACTCCTAAACCATGCTCACTGAGGGGCCATCAAGACCACTCGATGCACACTTACAGACCGTGGGGGGAACAAACTGGAGTCACCTCCACTCCCCACCCGGGGGGGGGGGGTAAACCGAGGCAGGATGGGAAGGCCAGTCTGACAGAGCCCGAAAGGTGTTACCTGGAGTGGAGCTGAGGGACATCCAGCTTAGGGCTTCCTAAAAAGTGGCGACTGGTGTGGAGAGAAGGGGGACTAAAAAAAAGGGTTAAACAAGAATCTACCTCTTACTGTAAAGGCTTGAGTGAGAGAGTATATGAAGTTAAAGTGATTATGGGGAATGTGTGTGGAGAGAGTGGACTTCTAACATGTAAATATTCAAGTTGGATAGCTTTGTTAAAAACAGCCTGGCTCTTCTGTTTCATAATTTAAAATTCTAGTTATCCAGAATATTGTTTCTGGGCAGGAGCAGCTCCATGGGGTGGTTTTTGAAGTAGGCCCGGGGGTTGGTTATGGACTTTTGGTGTACCCTGGGAGGGGTTACTGGGTGGGAGCATACCAGTGCCAGTGGGTGCCCTCATGGCTGGAGCAGATGCTCCATTTCCAGGAGAAAATGGGTTTTTAAGGGGGGGGTGTAAGCCTCCCCTCTTAGAGATGGCTTACTACACAGTGCTCACCCTTATTGGTCAGGGTCCTGGCTTTGGGGCATCTTTTGCCCCACCCTCTTGGGGGGGGGGCGTTGCTCTGGGCTTAGGTATAAAGAGAGGGGAGGTTCATTTGCAAGGGGAGCTGGTGGGCAGGATGTAGGGCAAGTCAAGTTGGGGCCTAAAAACCCACAGCCAGGGAGGTACCGGCTTTGTAAGCATCAATGCTACAGTGTGGCATTTTAATTTCTGAAGGGAAGGGTGGCAGGAATGTGGCAACCGTGGGGGACTAGGGGTCCAAGAGCTCAGCGGTGAGGAGGACAGCAGATGGATGAAGGCTCAATCATAGCTGGGTTTGGGAGGCCTGGTACTCTAACAGAAAGGTATGGCAGTGGGGCTGTGGTGGTGGTGGCAGGGCCTTCTTGGAGGTGGGAGCTCTAAGAGGTCAGTACCCGGTGTTGCACGCTGTCATGGGTCAGCCTGGTGGGTGCAATCCAGGGATTCATTTTATTGGGCCTGCTGTGCCTGTGTGTGGGGCAGCACCCATGTTAGACCCACTAACGGAATGCACAGTGGTGAGAGTAATGGGAAAGGAGGGAGTCATGTCATCCATGTCTTATGTTGAAATCTACCCATTTTTTCCCTGCAGGAAAGAGGGTGGCAAACTGGTTGAGTTACAAGGCAAGGTTTTTTGGGCAGCCATGGTATGGATTAAAAGCTGCATCCCTGGTATTTTAGTTAATTTGGGGAGGGGGAGTAAGGCACTTCCCTGGGCAAATGACTGGATATGGATTCACAACCTTTAAGGTTCTGAGCTTTATTATGACTTTGGGTATCTGCATGTAGTATGTGCTGAGTCTAATTACTTTAGGCATGTCATGATCACTTGTGTTATCTGGTACTGTTTAGTGCCTCTCGCATATTGCCCTATGTTCTGTCTTGGTCTTTCGGAACCATGGAGTTCAGTGAGCAATTAATTTATTTATCAATTTTAATATGAGAATCAGAATTAAATTTCTTTTGTTTCTGCTTCATGTATTGCTGAGATTATTGAATAAACTAATTGATTCCTTCCTCAGATGAAGCAATCTGGTCAGTCCGCTCCCCGCCCCACCAGCCTGGCCTGAAGCTGCAGCAAGTGGTAAAATGGGGTTTGGTGGAGGAGGCTTAAACTGCACTGCACTGTGCTGATAGTACCAAGTTTGAGATAAGACCTTGTTTTTTCTATGTCTGCTGACTTTACCTCCCTGGAAGGTTTTCGCTTACCGTCAGGACCCCTAGACACAGTGGGGGGTGGAGGGCAGGTTACAAATATGCCCCAGGCCATAATTATTTGTAAGGCTTGGTAAATTTATCTCCCCTCACATTTTATTAGTTGGATTTTCATTCCTCTATTGTCATAGATACAGGGATACAGATACATAGACAATGACAGGGAAAATACCCATCGACCTAGCCAGTCTGTTCACCCTGCCTAATGACTCTGCACTGGCCCTAGTGGCCATTCAGTCTCTTAATTTCTGCCACCCTTTTTCTTGACTAACCCCATATGTCTGTCCCATCTCTGCTTGAAGCTGCTTACTGATTTGGCCTGTACCACTACCTCTAGCAGCTTGTTCCACTCACCTACCACTCTTTCCATGAAAAAGTGCTTTTGGATGTCCCTCATGAATCTCCCCCTCCTACGAATTTAAGCGTGTTACCCACTGTCCCTGTATTTGAGCTCAAGAAGAGAATTTCTTATTTATCCTGTGCAGGTACTTGTATGTTTCAAGCATGTCACACCTTTCCCTCTTTCTCAGCGATGTACATGTTCAGATCCTGCAGCCTCTCCTTGTATGTCTTGCCCCCTAGTTATGGGACCATCTTGGTTGCCTAGCACTGTACAGCCTCCACTTTGCTGAAGTCTCTCATCAGGTGTGGACCCCAGCACCTTGTGCAATATTCCAGGTGTGATTGCAACAGTGATCTGTACAATTGGAGGATCACCTCCCTGCTGCTACTCCTTATCCCCATCTCTGTGCATCCCAGCATCCTGTTTGCTCTGTTACAGTGTGATGTTTTTAGGTTCTCTAATGTCATTACCCCAGGATCCTTTTCCTTCATGGTGGTTTCCAGCACCATCCACCCCCTCCAGGGAGTGTAGCTTAGTTGTTAAGAGCACTGAGCTGCAAACCTGGAGAACTGGGTTTGAAGCCCACAGCCACCACTTGTATACTGTCTGACCATGAACAAGTCACTTAACCCCTGTGCTCTCATGACACACCTGGAAACAAGCTGTGGCTTACTATGTGTTTCCTGGCCAACAATTGTAAAATAAAATAAATAAATAAACAAATAAATAACTACATTTCATGCTGCACTCATTAGTGCCTTTTCCCAATGTGCACCACCTTACATTTTTTAGCACCGAAGCCCAGCTGTCAGATCTTTGACCAACTCTCCAACCTGCTTAGATCCTCCCTGCATTTACTTACACCTTTGTCTGTGTCCAACCTTGCAATGATCTTTGTGTTGTCTGTAAAGAGTCAGATCCTGCCCTTGATGACTTCCCCTATTTTGCAAACTAACACATTGAAAAGAATTGGGCTCAGCACTGACCTTGTGGTACACTACTTGTTACTTCCATATCCTCTCCTAATCCTGGATGAATGATGCTCCAGGCTGGCATCTGTCCACCCCATCTCCTTTCTTGCACTGCACAACACCTTCTCCATGCCTCTAACCATACAGTATCCTATCACTAGAATCCTCCTTACTTCTGCTCACTCTTGCCCCCTGGGTGTCACCACTTTCATCTGCTCTTGCCTCCAGGTGTATACTTTCCCCTTAACACCAACTGACTTGAGCCCCCCTCCCCCCCAGTTAGAGGCTGGTAGCTGTACAGCATTACAGATAGTTTGGTATATATCACATACATAAAGGGTTGCTGTTGAATAACACATGTCCACACATGAGTAGTAAGATCTTTATAACTAACTCTTGGCTTTGCCACGCTTGAATTATGCATCCTACCACTAACTAGTAGACAGTAATGTGTTATTCCACTGCAAAGTTCATGTATTCCCTATGTACCAACAATAAAACAGAAGTTGATGAGAAACTATAAAAAATAATACACCGATAAAGAACAAACACACCTTTTCCAAATTCAATGTATTGTATGCACATAATTTACTATAATCCCATCTGAAGCCCTCAAAAGATGAATTATTACAAATTATTACCCTCTTTAGTCTACTCTCAGTCCATAAACTCAGGACCCAAAAGTTGGAATCCCCATTTTTTTATTATTTGTTCACTAAAATAATCTCTCCACATGTTGTTTCTTATGGGCCCATACTTCACTGTTTATCTGACTCTACAAATCTCAAGAAAAATTTAAGAGGTAAAACTCCTTAATCTAGATAATTTAATCTCCCATTATCACTTTCAGGCAAGATTTCTACTGTTAAACTGATTCTGTTACTGAGTGTTAACTATACCATGTCTATGCTGTCACTATTTATACAAAAATGATTCAGCACTCTTCAAGGAATTATCTATTCTTTTTGTATAGAAAAACAAAATTCACAAATGCTGTTATGTAAGACTATCAAGAGCACCATGTAAGGGAGATCTGAAACTGCTTGATTTCCATTTATATTTTTATATTTTTATACTTTTAGAGTGCAATATTATATCAGTTGGAGTTTGAAAACTGATCATCTCTTGCCTACTGTAGCCACACCTTTATACCTTCCTGGTTATTTATAGAGAAAGGGACAAATGAAAGTAATAAACTTCATTTGAAGAGCATTCTCTTAACTCAAAATGTATTTTCTGCACTTATAACAGGTTTGGTTTGCTGGTTGTCAGATCGCTCGATTGTGCAAAACAAATATATAGACAGCCTCTCTACAACCTTTGTGGGATAATTTAAATATGTGTAATAATGGTCTTCTTTACAATTGAACTCTTGGGAATCACTACGCGTCTTGATTATTAAGCATGTGATCTAGGACAGTATCATTAAACCTTTCTCTGTAATTCAAGGTTATTCTCATTTAGAGAGTAAAGTACTGTTATTCCATGTTAGCATTGGAAGAATCATTTAAATCACTGCCACGCAAGCCATACTCAGTTCTGAAAACTGTTTTAACTCCTGTCTTGGTGAGTAGCAGTGCCTCAATGACATACACAATATAATTATCTAATGTACGTGGATCAGAGCATGAAATTGAGCTGTTTTGCTATAGTATGCTTCATTTTCAAATTCTTCTCCCAAACTGGACTTAAATTTGGGATTTTTTTCATGGAAACTTTTTTGGTCAGACTCACAAATTAATTTCCTTTTTTTTTGCATCATCTTTATATTCTTTGCTCTGCCCATTTTAATGTTTTAAACAATATATCTGTTATACCACCGAACCTAAATAAACAAAATCTGGTCAGAGCCAATATGGCTGCTAATGTATTTGCCTGACAAGGAATATAGAATAATGTATAACTTTGTTGTAATGTACTTTATTGTATTACTGTGATGTAAACATCCCATATTCACTGGACAACAGGATAAAGTTTATGGGCATGGATGCTGCTACCCTCTAGAAACTACTTGAAATTGGGGGGGGGCAGCTGATTTGCAAAGGCGTATATTCCTATGCAAGCTATAGCACTGCATTAAAGCTGTGCTGTGGTTGGCACCCCACTGAATTTTATCCTTGGAGGGGTTAAACAGCAGAATTCACCTTTTCAGGTTTTAGCCACACCCAATAGATAAACTGAAAAAGCAACTTGGAGGGGAATACTGGAGTACATATGTGAAAACCTCAATTGCTTGTAATTAAAAAGCCTTAACTCACAAAAGAACATAAATGGACCAATTGCCCATGCCAAATTAAAGTGCAAAAAATATTTTATTGTGTCATACAGATAAAAACAATGTCATATACTGTGCAAAAATAGACTTCAGTTTTACATAGCAATACAGTTCTTTATTGTTGTGGAATGCTGAGTTCTATTTTTTCTCTGTATATGCCACTATGTTTATCTGTATGACTCAGTAGAATATTGTTTGCACTTTAATTTGGCATGGACAATTGGTCTGTTTACAGTTTTTTGTGAGCAAGGGCTTTTCATTACGAGTACTTTAGCCACACACTGCAAAATGCTAACAAGAAGTCTGCTTTCATGTTGGAAATGGGAAAGATTCACTGAGGGAACCCTTGCATTTTTACACTTTTATCAAGTCAGTTGCATGTATTTGGCAGGGGGGGCATTTTCCATAGAAGTAGTCATTCCTCATTTTGCTCTTGGAACTGAGTCAAGACCTCATGTTATAAAGAAAGGCCCAAAGGGAACAAGCAGAGTCAGCTGTCCTGCTAACCTGTTGCCTGCTGACATTTGGCATGGCTCTAGGGAGAGGAATAAGACAGGGAGGACCCTTGTCATTATTCCATCTCCTCCCTTCTTGCTTCTGAGTCCTCACTAACCCTATGTAACCCCTCATCAGCCCTATTGGAACCTCCACCACAGCCTTTGCTCCATCTTCGGGTGATCCCCAGTCCTGTGCATCAGCTGGAAACATCTAACCACACATGACTGTGGCGGATCTTCTGAATGGATAGAACAGCTGTAGCTGGTCTGAAGTGTAGCTGTGCCTAATAACATCTTCACCCTTACACAAAATGCTAACCCACTAATCTGATTAAACTAAAAAAACAACTGCAAACACAATAAAATCTCTAACCACAGCCCCAAAGCCACCCCACCCTATCCCTTACTGATACTCACAGTCATACACTTAGTCAATTAATACCACGCACTCACCCCATCCAATCCAGCAAACAAGTTAAAACAAACTGTAGTATAAAACCAAGAAGCAAGGGGTGCATACAGTATATATATATATATATATATATATATATATATATATATATATATATATACACAGATATAGATATATATATATATATATATATATATATATATATATATATCAAACTTTGAAGTAATAATTCTAAATGTCCATTTATGTTTTAGCCAAGCATATGGAGTCCCATTCACGGCCACTGAGGGGCTAATGTCCAGCAACAACAGTCAGAGAAAAAATTGTTTGCATTCAGGTGGCTGATCAGACATAAACAAGCATTTATCAATGCCGAATGTTTGCTTGCTGGCATTGGTAGTGGTAGTGTAGAAGTTACAGAGCTGCGAAATAGGAATGGCAGTGAAGTACTGAACTGAAGCCAACCCCACCACCACCCTGCAGAGAGTGACAGGCATTGAGGTGTGCCTTTGGGTCATCAGGCATAACGGCCATGCCATTTCACCGCACCCCACCCTGCAGACACTGACAAGTGTCACGGTGTACTGGGGTCTTTGGCCCTTATGCGCACCCCATTCCATCAGGAAATACGGTGAGATGGGTGTGGTATAGGAGAATGGGGTGAACTTTGGGGCCAAAGAGTCCAAGGCATACCTCGATGCCTCTCACTGGCTGCAGGGTGTGGAATGGTATGAGCATTACAGGCAAGAATCCCAAGTCACACCCCTGATGCCTGTCATTCTCTACAGGGTTGGGCGTTATGGTTGGAAACCCTAATACCTCAGGCATTCGTTGGTATTTTCACTCCAAATTTTCAACATGGATTTTTTGTGACCCCACCTCATGAACAGTGGCAATATCAGTTTGTTAGCCGAAAGCTGCTTATGCACAGTGACTATGGCATTTAGTACCACAGGTGCAAAAACATTCCAAACAGGATGTAAAAAATTACAGCTGTACTGTTCATGTGGAGGTGTAAAAAATGGCAATGTTGCAAATCTGCAGTAAAAATATTAAAAAAACTGGTGAAGTCACGAGCGTGCATAGAAACTGTGCAACGACATCGGTAATGTAATTAGTTTGGGATTTTTACAGCAGATTGTCAACACAGGCATTTTGGGACCTCCAATCATAACAGTGTCACTGTGATTTTCTTTATCTGTCCCGAACAATGATTTCCC
Organism: Neoceratodus forsteri; assembly: GCA_016271365.2. Lineage (NCBI taxonomy): Eukaryota > Metazoa > Chordata > Ceratodontiformes > Ceratodontidae > Neoceratodus > Neoceratodus forsteri. The sequence continues at coordinate 1,203,692,428 of CM057449.1, forward strand.
ACAGCAACCATGCATCTCTGCACTGAAAGTGTGAAAACATATTTCGCCATGTTGTGAAAATGACAGCTGTACTGTGCATAAGGAAGTGTGGAAAAATGCGCTGGTGAAAATCTGGACTGAAAATATTACAAAGTCATGAACTTACGAGGGTGCGTGGAAACTGCACAATGCTCACTCGTAACACAGTCATTTTATGGACTTTTGTCACCAAATTTTCAACATAGCCATTTTAAGACCTCTGCTCATGAACAGTTTAACTGTGATTTTCTTAATCTGTCCCAAACATTGCTTTCGCACACCGACTGCACCATTGTGCGCTACATGTGTGAAAACACATTTTGGGTGACATATGAAAAATGGCAGCTGTACAGTTCATAAGGAAGTGTAATAAAATGGCAATGTTGAAAATCCAGAGTGAAAATATTGAAAATTTGCAAACTTACGAGCGTGTGTAGGAACTGCGCAATGCACGCTCGTAAAACAGTCATTTTTAGGGATTTTTTCACCAAATTTTCAACATAGCCATTTTAAGACCTCTGCTCATGAACAGTGTCACTGTGATTTTCTTAATGTGTCCCATACATTGATTTCACACACCGACTGCGCCATTGTGCGCTTCATGGCAGGAAACACATTTTGGGCAAGATGTGAAAAATGACAGCTGTACTGCTCATAAGGAGGTGTGGTAAAATGGCAATGTTGAAAATCTGGAGTGAAAATATTGAACATTCGCAACTTATGAGCGCGTAGGAACTGCACAACGCACGCTCATAAAACAGTCATTTTGGAATTTTTCCACCAAATTTTCAAAATAGGCTTCTTGAGAGCCCACCTTATGAACACTGGCAGTGTCGTTTGTTAATCGGTCCCGAAAGGTGATTTCGTGCAGTGACTCTGAAATCACCCTTCGGGCCCGAATAACGCCATGACAGTGACAGCATTCATGAGAAGGGGTCCCAAAACCCATGTTGAAAATTTGGTGCAAAAATTCCAAAAATGCCTGAGATATGCAGCAAAGTTGAAAACCCTATCTATCCCATTATACAGCTTACCGCATTTCCTCAGTTCAAGGGTCAGCTTTGAAGAGTGCAGACGTGTTCCGGTCCACCAAGATCGTCGCACCGAGGTCCGAGGTAAGTATGGGGTGAGGGGTGGGAGGCAGGGTGCACAGTGGTGGGTGCGGGTTGTGGAGAGGGGCAGGAGAAGCTTCAGGGACAGTTTTTTATTTGCAGTTTTTTTTTTAATGACGAATAGAACGCTTGCCACGCTGGGGTGGGCTCCCAGCGTGGCACAAGGACGGCTGGTTGGGGTGTGTGGAGCTGATGGGGATTGGGCACCCTTGGCCATAGCATTTGTTGCCACGCTGGGGTGGGCTCCCAGCATGGCACCCTGTACTCTGGGGGGAGGACAGTGGAGCCGGCGGGATTGGGCACCCCATCTGCTATCGATGAAGTTGCCACGCTGGGGTGGGCACCCAGCGTGGCATGTGGAAGCTTTTGGGGAGAGCGCAGCAGCCGATGGGGATTGGGCACCCCGGCCGTACAGTGTGTGTAGGGGCAGCGCAGTATGTGTGCGTGCGTGTGTGTGTGTGTGTGTGTGTGTGTGTGGGGAGCGCATGAGCAGGCGATATCTTATCACTGCTCACTGAAGCAAAGCTCCCCTTTCAACTGTACTCCACTGCATTTTGGAGCTGTCATAGACAGCTCGAGCAGGCATTGGAGAACTGCGGCCGCGCCTACAAACACACTGCCTGAACTGGAAGAGGGCTGCCACACCTCCGAAAACTCGGATGTTGGCACTATGTTTCTTGCACATGCGTGCAAGCAAACATAAAAAGCTAGGAGGCAGAGATAACACAGTATTATGGAGAGCAAACTACATGCATTCTTTTACCATGCTCTTTCACTGTGTGGAGCACTTAGGAAGCTGAATAGATGGAAGACAGAATAACCCACAGCTTTCTGTCTTCAAGTATGCAGACTGCCTCTCAGTCAGGTCAGCTGCTATAAGAAAAAATAATTAGAAACATAGAAACATAGACTTTGACGGCAGATAAGGACCCCTTGGCCCATCTAGTCTGCTCATTTCCCTACCTACAGGATAGGCTGCAGATCCTAGTTAACCAACAGCCTATTTCTTCCTACCCCCCACAAGAATTGCCTTATGTCTGTCCCATGCATTTTTGAATTCTCCACAGTTTTAGACCCCACAACCTCCTCAGGAAGGCTGTTCCATGCATCCACTACCTCTCTGTGAAATAATACTTCTCACATTGCCCCTGAACCTCCCCATCTTTAAATTGTGTCCCTTGTTCTTGCACGCTCTTTTTCTGAAAGATGCTACCCTCTTGGACTTTGTTGATTCCACTGAGGTACTTAAAAGTTTCTATCATGTCCCCCTTCTTCCTCAAGGGCATACATATTAAGCTCCTTTAGTCTCTCCTCATACGGCCTCTCTTGCAGACCCTGCACCATTTTAGTTGCCCTCCTCCAGACTGCCTCTATCTTGTCTATGTCCTTGCGGAGATGGGATCTCCAGAACTGGACGCAGTACTCCAGATGGGGTCTCAACAACTGTCTGTAAAGAGGGATAACAACTTCCTGTTTTCTGCTGGTGATGCTTCTCCCTATGCATCCCAGTATATCCCCAGCCCTCCCTACTGCCTTCTCACATTGCTTACAACCTTAAGGTCATCTGATATGATTACCCCAGGTCCCTTTCCTTTTTGTTGTTATCACTACCCCCCATTGTGTATTCTTCCCCTGGGTTCTTGTTTCCCAGGTGCATTATTTGCACTTCTTTGCATTGAATCCAAGCTGCCATACTTGACCATTCCTCCAACCTTGCCAAGTCCCTTCTCATCCTTTTCATGCCTCCTTGTGTATCAACCCTGTTGCAGATCTTTGTGTCATCTGCAAAGAGGCATACTTTTCCTTCCAGTCCCTCTGTAATGTCACTTATAAAGACATTAAAAAGGACTGGACCCAGTACTGAACCCTGCAGTACCCCACTAGTAACCCTCTTTCTTCAGGTGGACTCCATTTACAATTACCTTCTGTGTCCTGTTGTCCAGCCAATGTTTTACCCAGGCTCCACCCTGGGACCCACTCCCAGGCTGGTTAATTTGACTATTAATCTTTTGTGGGACTGTGTCAAATGCCTTGCTAAAGTCTAGGTAGGCCATGTCCACAGCACCTCCCTGGTCTACTACTTTGGTCCCCAGTCAAAGAAACCTATTAGATTTGTCTGACATGACCTTCCACTGTGAACCCATGCTGCCTTGGGTCCTGTGCCCCACTGGCCTCTAGGTACTCAACAATTCTTTCCTTCAGAAGTGACTCCATCACTTTCCTACCACAGAGGTCAAACTGACAGGTCTGTAGTTTCCTGCCTCTGTCTTGGTCCCACTTTTATGAAGGGAATCACATCCGCTTCCTCCAGTCCTTGGGTACCATACCATCCTCCCATGATTTATTAAAAAGAGTAGCCAGTGGTTTCACTAGTTCCCCTTAATTCTTTTAGAATTCTGGGTGAATTCCATCAGGCCCCATTGCTTTGTCCACCTTCAGTTTTAGGAGTTCTTGAAGAACCCTTTCTTCTGTGAAAGGACTGGGATTGATCCCTATCAAGAGTGCTTCTGTTAATTGGATTAGGCACTTCTCCTCTTTTGTGAATACAGAGCAGAAATATTTGTTCAGTATCCCTGCTTTTTCACTGTCCCCCTGCCCACCCACTGCTTATCCTATTCAGCCTCACTATCCTCCTTTGTCTTTCTACGCCGCTGATGTACCTATAAAAGGTTTTATCCTCTTAACCGAGTTGGCTATCTTTTCCTCAGTTTGGGCCTTTGCTATTCTGACTTCCCTCCTACTTCCTTCTGCCTTAACTGGTACAGCTGTCTGTCCTGCTCTTTCTGTGTTTCCTTATACTTCCGGAATGCTATCTTTTCTTCCTGACTTTCACAGCCACCTCTTTTGAGAACCATAGTGGCTTTTTCTTCATTTTGATTTATTTGTTTCTGACAAAGGCTTGTTGCCTCGATGGCAGTTTTGATGATTCCTCATTGTTGCTCCACACCTCCTTCTAGCCTGTTTGCTAGTGCTTTTCTGAGGCACTCTCCCATCTTGCCAAAGTCAGCCCTCCGCAGTCCAGTACCCCTCACTTTGTATGGCTTGACTCTGTAGCTGAGTTTAATGTGAACCACACTGTTTGATGGTTACTTGTTCCCAGATGGCAACCCACTTCTAGATCTGAGATCCTCTCACTGCCCCCGTTTGAGAGTATGAGGTCTAAGATTGCTCCCTCACGAGTGGGTTCCGAAACTAGCTGTCTGAGGCCTGCCACCTGTAGGGTATCAAGAATGGCCCTGGTCCTCCCATTACTGCTCTCTCAGCACAGCACTGACAGGAGGAGACAAACCAAGTCTATTAAGTCTAGAGTGACGAGTGATACATTAACACCACCATCCAGCAAACAGGTGAACTGACCAGCTTAGACTATTACCACGTAAACTCTCCTGTCTCCTCTTCTCAGACCTCTTGCTGCTGCTATAATCTACTCGGCCAAGTCCATTGACTAGTCAGTTGGGCCAAGAAACAGACCAAAACACCTGTCTCTGATTGAAACGGGGAGCAAGGAGAAAGTTCACAACTCCCTAAGGCAAGTCCAGAATCTGAAAATAACCCACCCTCTGTAGTGTCAGAAAAAGACTGTAAGATGGCAAGGTGCAGACAGATGCCAACAAACACTGAAATTAAAAAAGGGAACAACTGAAACCAGTACCGAGCTACAAGTTGATGGTTCCATTAAAAATCAACTAAGCATGTTTGTGCTGGCTTCCCAAGTAGACATGTGGGACATCAAAGTAACAAAGTAGTCCAGGCTTTAAGGCACCTACTCTAAAAATAAAGTCCTAGATTACCTTACCTAACTCACTTAAAAATCTCTGTGTATACTAAACAAGGGTCTCCTGGTTACCAATTTATATTAGCCACCAAATTAACCATGCAGCTTCTCCTGGCTCAGTCTCTTGCCGGTGGCACCTTCAGAGTTAACATACTTTACATACGTCCCTTTCCTCCTAAAGTGAACCCAGCTTACTAATTATGTCTAAAGGCAGGCTGTCTAGACCCCATAGCACCCCACCAACCAGCAGGGAATCTGAAGATGCTGCTGCTGCTCACTTAGTGGGTGATTTCCTGCCTGGACCTAGACCATGTCCATCTGACTGTCTGTAGACCAGCTCCAAGTTCTCCCATCCAAGCAGCTCAGTATTATGAATCCTGGTACCTGTCACACTGCCGTACTGATGATTCCTGGAGGACTACCAGTGCTGGTGGTGGTGTTGCAGCAACCCCGTTTGTCACAGATTTGGTCCTCAAAAGCTCTCCATTCCCCCAGAGGTGCTGGGATAGCCTGGCAGACTGGTGTCAAGAGCCATTGGTGCTGCTGCAGTCATCTGATCAGTTTGGTGAAGCACGTCCTATTTATGTGGGAGATGGGGGCAACATCTTGGAAATGTGGGGTTTGGATCCCGGTGCTCCCAGTAGTTTTTTGCTGAATGAAAAAACTTTCTTTTGATCACCTGGCAGTTTACACATAATTGACTCAGGGAGGGAATGTGGAGCAGGAAAGAGGCAGGGCAACAGCTAAACACATCTGCATAATGTTGCTAGTGACACACTGGATAGGCCAATCAAGAAAAAGAGGTGTGATTGTGAAGCCACAGATTGGGCTAAGTGGGATAGTTGAGATTTATGGGATAAAAGTTGGGGTTCTGACTTTGTACCAACATGGCCAGTGTGTGTCAGTACTGTATATGTTGTATAGCACAACACAGTATATGCTATTTTCAGATTATATTTATGTCTCTATAATTCTAAATATTTCAGTGTTGCTTTGCTAACCTCCTCCCTAACCAGTATAGAGAGAGCTTTGCACAGTATAGGATCTCCTCAGGAACAAGAAAATAGTGCAGCGGGGGTAGGTGGTGGTGGGGTCTAGCATGCAGTGAGATGTGATTCAATTCCACTCTGTGGAAGGACATAGCTGTTCTGCATTTGGTATCCAGCAACAGCCATGACCCAGATCCCATTTCTCTGTACTACATCAGCAAGATGTCATCATAGCTCTGGCTATGCAATGCCAAAAAATAACTAAAGTTTTCCCACTTTAAGCTATCAAGTAGCTCAGCTGTTTTTGGTTTTTGTGTTTAATCTGTATGTTTTAGTTATGCTATTATTTTTATGGTGACATTTTACCATGTCTGATTTATGGCTGTTTGTGATATTTATATTGATAGGAATGTTTTACAGGTACTCCAGACCATGAAAGATCACCTCTTATAAATCAATAAACCAAACCAAAATAAATGGAGAGTTTGACAACTGTGTTGGCCCCAAAAGGAAGGGGGTATTTAAAAAACACCTGTTATGTGAGCTAATGTAGTAGATTACAAATAATCAGTATACAGTATATATGTGCCAGACCATTAGGAGTACTGGAAAGTGCTGATAGTGAAGTGATGACATGCTGAGTCACATGGACCTGGGACAGTAGTGAGAATGCACAATATAGTAAGTAGCTCAGTATTCCAAATAGCAGTACCTGTCACACTGCCGCACCGATCATTCCTGGAGGATTGCCAGCACTGGTGATGCTGCTGCAGCAACCCCGTTCATCACAAATTCAGTCTTCATCAGCACTCCATTCCCCCAAAATTCCTGGGATAGCCTGACAAACCAGTGCTGGGAGCCTTCATGCTGCTGCAGCCACCCGACTGGTTAGGTGAAGCATGTTCTGTTTAAGTGGGAGATGGAGGCAACAGATTGGAAATGTGGGGTTCAGATCCTGGTGCTCCCAGTACTCCCAGTACTTTTTTGTTATAAGGGAAAAGTTTCTTTTGCTTGTTTGGCAGCTCGCACACAATTGGGAGGGGAGGTGGAGTGGAAGGGAGGCAGGGCAACAGTTATACACATCTGCATAATGCTGTTAGTGACACAATGGTACTGGCACTTTAAGAGCTGTAGAAGGTCCCAGGTGGCTTAACCTGTTTTACTAGCACTGTATTCAGGGTTCTCAGGGGGTGGATTGCAAGGGGAGATTGTGCTATGTTTTGTGCTGTAGCCATACTGGCATTTTCCAAATTCTTTGGGTAATTTAATCCACTGTGTCTGGCTGTGTAGGGTGTCTGACATAGGCCCCCAACCCCTTTGTCTCCTTCCTGCCCTGACCCCACCATTCTTCCTGCCTTGACCCTATCCCATTAATCTATGTTCTGCATTTCACTCCACAGGCTACCTTTCTCCCAATGCTGTTCCAGCCCTCTCTCCTCCACCCTCCCAGCAGCAGCAGACCAGCATTTTCAGGAGTTTGCAGGTACTTCCAAGTGACCTCTGTGAGCTCTGCTCAGGTGTAGCTACCGCGGCTTATGCGGTGGCAGCCCCACCTTCCCACCCTGGGTGGACACTCCTTTCGTAAGTAGTCTAGGTCACATGACAGTGTCAGGTGACTGCTGTCCTGTTTTTCTATCTCCCCAGATCCTCCTTTACAGGTTATACCATTAAGCCACCATGGGGTGCTATAATCCGCCACCACTCAAATTTAAATAGAACAGTGGTTGCCCTTCCTTAGCTGCCCTTCCTGCTTATTTTACTTCCTCTCATTTCACCTGTGTATTCTGTCTGGAATGTACTCTCGACTCTCTCTCTCTCTTGTTTTACTCTCCCCCACGAGTCTTGAGCCTAGGCCTTTGATATATAGTATACTCTGAAGCTCATAACCTTTTCCCTAGGCTTCATAGCCTATTACTATCTCACATCTTCTGCTATCCTATAGTACCCTTGCCCCCATCTATTCACTTGGTACATTTACTGTGATCTCCCCATTTTACCATCTGCAGGTTATACTGATCAACCTGTAGAGGGAGTCTCAGGCTAAAGATCCATTTATTCTCTCTCTGAAGTGCTTTTGCACTCTCCCAGTTATTAGTCCCCTATATCACAAACCCTTACAATGTTCCCTTTCCTCCTTGTCTTGCTGTCCTTCTGCTCCTATCTTTCATTCCCTTCCAACCCCACACTCTGCACTCCATTATCAGCTACTTCCAAGTCACTAGTGCTAACTCACCTGCATATTTATTCTCCAAATCTCTGTACTATCCCAGCCCAGTGGTGCTGAGGGTTGAGGTGCTGGACACTACACCTCGTGCAATGCCTGAGACCCATGTTCAGGAACGATCACGGGCCACCATGGGTCAGCAGAGGAGGAGATGGATTGAGCATCCAATGGACTGCTCTCCATCTCCGGGGAGGGGGGACCAGTGGCCAGTGCATGCCTGACCCCTAGCAGAGGCTAGGGCTCAGCAACATGGAGCCACAACAGCATGGGTTGGGCGCACTGCAGATGCTTGATGGGGGTGTGCATGGGAGCATGCACAACCCCATCATAGGTGTCATTGCATGCTGCATGCCCACAAGGGGGCACAAAAAATGGGAAAAGAGTAGTGTGGCAGGATGAAGGAGGATGCTTTGCAGTCCCTGCTCCCTGCTAGCTGTGGCACTGGCCACACTGGATCTGGTCTCCGGCCGGGGTTGGGGAACCCCTCGGCCCTACTGGGGGGGCAGACCCTGGGGATAAGTGCCAGTACTGGCTGATGGATGCTGGGGGATGGGACTGGGAGCACCCTTCAGATGGAGGATTGCACTGAGGAGGAGAGAAAAAATAATAGCAAAAAAAAAAATCTCTCTACTATCCTTCCAATATACCCCCTTTGGGATTCATCTGTAACAAACTTTGCTGTATACTTGATTTCACCATGTCCTCTACAGTTTTGAACAATGCTGCTCTTCTACAAGATGTTCCCATCCTGTCTGTCCAGCTTTGGTAATCAGGTGCCATGCTCCACACATAGAATTCTCCACTATTCAAAATTCAAATTACTAAGTAGATGGATCAAGAATCTGATCTTTCTATTCCTGTTCTGTGGTGGAAACATTGAATTAAACCTGGGCCCTCCAATAGCTTTAGCCTCGCCCTCTGAGTCTGAGGCCACCAAAGGTATGACGTGCATGCACCTAAATGTGTGTAGCCTACTAAAAAAGATAGGCTTTGTCCAAACCTGGGTATCACACACAAACCCAGATATCCTGGTAGTGACAGAGACCTGGCTAAAAAGGACAATCCTGGATAATCTGCTGTCACTCCCATCCTATAACATTTTCCATACTGATAGGCAATCTAGGGGAGGGGGAGTTGCATTATATGTCAAAGATAATTTTGCAGCTTCTGTAATCACTGCTGTCTCTATCCCGAAGGATTTGAGTGTTTGGCATTAAATTTAATAGTCACCTCAGTAGAGTCCATAAATGTGATAGGTTGTTATAGACTACCGTCGGGGGTCTGGATCTCTTACATTATTTGTGTAACTTTGCAGATTCTAAACAAAATGAAACCATCATTCTTGGTGACCTAAATCTTGACTGGCATAGCACCAATACTAAATGTAAACAACTGAGAAACCTTTGTGATGAATCAGGCTTCACTCAATATCGGAAATTACTTGCCCCAACCCTAGGAACAATGAAAATAGTTCATTAATCAATCTGATCGTTACCAACAGACCTCACAAATTATCCCATGCAGCAGTTTTTCATAATGATGTTCACAGCCACTGCACAGTGGTCTGCATTAGAGGTTTGACAGCAATTAATACCACCAGCAGATTTATTTGGAAAAGGAGCTTCCACAAATTTAGCCTGCCCATTATCTACCTGACCTGAGAGATATAAACTAGGGGAAATTCTACCTGGTCACAAATGTCAATGAAGCATCCTCTATTTTTACTGACACCTTAAGTCATATCATCAATAAACCCACCCCTATGAAAAAATGTAGAGCCAGGAAGCTCTCTTGCCCATGGTTCAATGTTGATCTGAAAATTACCCTAAACAAAAGGGACCAATTATGTGCCACTGCAAGATGGACCAAACTCCCCTTGGATTGAGTGGCTTTTAGATCTAGTTGGAATGAATGCATCAAACTGGTTAGATTGGCTAAGGCAAACTACTACTAAGCAGCCTTCGAATTGGCAAAAGGTAATTCTGCTAAGTTCTGGGGGGTTATAAAGTCAGCGGAGGGAAATAAACCATCCTCTACATTACCTGACAAAATTACCCATCAGGGTAAGACCTTAACCATTAAGTCAGAAATCCTGGATAGCTTCAATATTCATTTCTCCACTGCAGGCCTAGCCTTCAACACCTCAAAAGCCGCTGCCCTAAAATCTAATCTGCCTCAACCAACCTCCCCTATCAACTGACAATATTTTCTCATTCTCCCCGTTCCAGTATAAGTAAGTAGAAGACCTGCTTCTACACCTAGACACAAAGAAAGGTGCTGGTGCTGATGGAATAGGCCCCTTTTTCCTCACATCTTGGTTTCATTACTTAACTGCTCCCATGTTGCATTTATTCAATTTGTCAATTACCTCCTGTGTTGTACCTGAGGCCTGGAAAATAGCACATGTCGTTCCTTTATTCAAATCAGGAGACCCCATGGATTTGAACAATTACCAACCAATTTGTCTACTATCCTTACCCTCAAAACCTTTAGAAAATATAGTAAATGCTCAAGCAAGAGATTACCTTGATAGGTCAAATTTAACGAATTGATCACAGTCTGGCTTCAGGCCAGTTCACAGTACAACTGCTGCCCTTGAAATGGTTTCAAACAATTGACTCGCTGCCATGGACAAAAAACAGATCTCAGGTGCTGTATTTCTGTATCTTAGTAAAGCATTCAACACAGTCGACCATGTTTTACTCCATGACTAAATTGTCATGCATAACTGGCCTGGCACTTAGATGGTTCACTAGCTACCTGTCAGGAAGAATGCAACAGGTAAAGGTAGAAGGCTTGCTCTCCCCACTCCTCGGACCTCTTCTGTTCATGATCTATATAAATGCCATCAGTGCTAATGTGAGCAATGCAAAATTTCACTTATTCGCAGATGACACTGTCCTCTATACCTCTAAATCCTAGTTGAATGATGTCTGTGCGGAACTTCAGGCCGAATTTGAGCTCCTTCATCATGATCTGTTACAGGCTAAACTTCTGAATACCAAAATAACTAAGGTTATGTTTTTCCACTCTAACTACTGTATCTTAGCTCCTTCCCCCAAAATCTCTCCTTACTGCCTCCCATCAAAACCCTCCTCGGTGAGAACCTAGAAGTTGTCAATAAATTTAAGTATGTGGGCTGTCTGTTGGACCACCACCTGTCCTTCTCTGCTCATATTGACTCTCTCGTGAAAAAGCTGAAACAAAGACTTGGCTTCTTCTTTAGGAAATAGTCCCTATTCTCTGCTGAAGTCAAGCTGAGATTGGTACAGATCATGTTCATCCCACTACTGGACTACGCAGATGTGATATATGGCTGATGCTCAGATTCTCGGCTTCATTCACTTGACATACTCTACTATAGAGCAATACACTTAATCACAAATGCCCACCTTCGCACTCATCATTGCAATTTATACAATAGTATGCAGGGGAAGTCATATGAGGAGAGGTGGAGGGAATTGAATCTGTACCCACTGGAGACTAAAAGGGAGAGGGGGGACATGATAGAGACATTCAAGTACGTGAATGGGATCAATAAGGTAAGGGAGGCGAGTTTATTTAAGAGGAAGTTGGGGGTTAAAACTAGAGGGCATAGTCTAAGATTGGAGGGAGGAAGATTTAGGGGCAATGTGAATGGGCGTTACTTCACAGAGAGGGTGGTGGAGGCCTGTAATAGACTACTGGAAGAAGTGGTGGGGGAAGAAATGGTGGAGCAATGCAAGAGGTCATGAGATAGACATGAGGGGTTGGCAAGTGGGGGAAGGGGAGGTCCCTTAACATAGGTGATGAGTAAGGGGGGGAAGGGGCAGACACGATGGGCCTGAAGGTCCTTTTCCTGCCACTAGATTGCTATGATTCTAAGATTCTATGATTCTGTATGCTTCTTTGTTCTGGTCTTCTCTTTACACTAGATGGCTTTTACACTCTCTCATATGGCTTTACAAAGCCCTTCTGCTAAAACTTCCATCATACATATTGTGCCTTTTCCATTGCTTTGTATGCATCTATCCACTATGGAGTAGCTCTTACATCATGTTGGATGTCCCTAACTCTCACTCTCATTTTGGCAAAATGGCCATAAGCCAAACTCTCCCTGATGCTTGGAACAAAGCACAACCTATCCATAAATTGCAAAATTTGGTACCTCTAAATTATTTTTAAAAAATTGGTTAGCAGCAAATTGTATGACATCTGCATATGCCACCCCTGTTAATGACTCAGTCCTGGCATCCTATTATTCCCGCTGTCTTCTGATTATGTCTGTTGCAGTAAACTGTCTATTGGGGTTGTGGACCCCACCATCTACCTCACTCCTTCATTGCACTGTATTTTTGTTTTTACCAGGATAGACACGCTAAGCTGAAGCTTGTTTACAGTTGCGACCTGGGAGCACAAGGAAGTTAAGTGATTTGCTCAGGGTCACACAGTATGCAATTGGGGGCTGTGGTGTTTAAATCCAGGTTTCCAGGTTTGTAGCTCAGAGCCTTAAACCACTGCGCTATACTGCCTTTTGTATTGCTCTCACCCTTGCTTTCCTCCATCACATTCCTTCTGTGCTTCAACCTTTTTACCTATCTCCTGCCTGTCTCATGCTCTTCTCCTGTCTATCCCACGCTCCATCCCTGTGTGTTAAATTATTGTTGAAATGCTTCCATAATTTTTGAGTAGGTGACTTAATTGTAAATTTCTCTACCTGTACCTATGGTTCTGCACTTGTACCTGTGTTAATAGAATTGTATATATTGTAAATATGTTGCAATGTCTCTTGTCTGTATTCTCCAATGACCACAGTGACGTATTGTATCATGTCCCTGTTGCTCCTCTTCCATTGCATTATATGCACTGCCCATGTTTCTTTGAGTATCGTTTTAAAGATCACGTGCAAAGGTTTTTGCATATTGTTAATAAAGCTTGAATTCAAATCCTTGTGTCATGATTAGTGTTTCCTGAAAATTTCACACTGTTTGGTTTTGTGGCTTTCTTTAAATCAGCATTTGTTAACTTGCTCTACAGTAGCTAAAAACTGGAGTTATTTTTGTCTCTCTCAGTCAGGCTTGGAGAGCGATGACATCATTTTGGAGTACTGTTGCTTGCTGCTTCAGATTCCCAGTCACAAGAGGCTGTAGAGTTAATAGTTTGCTCTCTAGGTTTCTTACAAACTTAGTCTGTGTTTTTTGTAACGATAGAGTAGCTTAAAATCTATCATTCTCTTCTTACAAAAAGTTTATCATTTGAGTTTCAGTGCTGAACTGATGTAGTGGAAATCTTTCTCTGTGAGAGATCAGCTTGTCTGTATCACAGCTATATGTTGTTTCTCATCAAAATTCTGATTTTTTTTCTAACTATATAACACAGGGTTGTTTAATGAATCTGAAATAAATCTAAATGTTTTTCATTCATAGAAATAGTTTGTCCTTGATGTAGCCTTCATAAATACATTCATGTAAGAAATTATCTATTTCATGTCAGATTGACAAATGGGTGCCTGTCACATTCTACTATTTCAAGCACAGGTACTGTCTGAACTCACAAATTTCAGGTCTTTGGTGGTTTCTGTGGGAAAATACATCATGTATGTGTATAAGTAGAAGCACTATATGGCATCCCAATGCACCGTGTCTCTTGCCCACAGTCGAGGCAGCTGTCCCCTACCCCACAAGCCACCTGCCTTCTGCTCCACATTCAAGGCTGCTGTACCCTGCTGCCCACTGTCTTCTCCCACACAGTCAGGGACTGTACACCCTGCTGCCTCCATCCCCTGTCTAAATAATCAGGGTTGCTGTACCCTGTTGCCTTCTCTCCCCCACTCCCACATTCAGGGATCCTGCACCTGTTGCACCCTGTTCCTGTCTCCACAGTCAGGGCTGCTATGCTCTGCTAATCCCTAGAGTCCCAGGTCCCCCTGCCTCCACAGTTGGGGCTGCTGCACCATGCTACCCTAGATTACCTGAGATGGGGCTTTTGCTTCACCCTGCTACCCACTTCCATTGCCCCAAATGGGCTGGGCTACTGCTCCATGCTCACTCCATGTCACAGTCAGGGCTACTGTACCCTGATGCCTCCCGGTGTCCATCCCCACAGTTGAGGCTTCTGCACCATACTGTCTTCTGTCCCCCGTCATCACTGCCAAGGCTGCTGCACCCTGTTGCTGTCTACACAGTTGGGGTTGCTGTGGCCAGCTGTGCCATAAAGCCAAGCCAGGCATCTGCAGTTAGGGCTGCTACACAATGTTGCCACTTATTTATTTATGTGCCATATGCCACAAGAGTCAGGGCATTTGCTGCACCCTGTTGTATGCCACCACATTTGAGGCAATTGCACCTTCCTGCCCCCCAGTTACTAGAGTCAGATCCTTTGCTACACACTGCCACCCACATCCCTTGTGCCAAATAGGCATGACTGCTGCACCTTGTTTCTCATTTTGGATTTCTGTACCTTGATGCCACCCCTATCTCCTACCCAAACAGTCAAAGCTGCTGCACTTTGCTGACCTCTGTCCCCACTCCCATAGTTACAGCCCCCTGTTGCCCCCTATTCCTGTCTCCACAGTCAAGGCTGCTATGTTGTGCTATACCCTAGAGTCCCATGCCCCCTGCCTCCAAAGTTGAGGCTGCTGAACCCTGCTACGCACTTCCATTACCCCAAATGGGCTGGGCTGCTGCACCATGTTGGCTGTATGCCACTGTCAGGACTGCAGTACCCTGATGCCCACCTGTGACCTGCCCCACATTCAAGACTTCTGCACCATGCTGTCTACTGTCCCCTGCCAACACTGTGCCCCACTGCACCATGGAGCTCCTTGCCTTCACAGTTAGGGTTATTGCACTATGCTGCTCCCTCCTACAGGAACAGAGGTCAACATGGTGCCATGGCCATGACTGTGGGGGTGGGGAAAGAGGGCAGCAGGGTGAAGCAGCCCCGACTGTTCGGCCAGGAGACAGAGGTGTCATCTGGGTACAGCAAGCCAAGCTGTGGAACAGGGTACAGCAACTATGCATGTTTGTAACAAGGGGTGTAGGCAGCAGGGCATAGCAAAGGATCTGACTCAGGTGGTGGGTGGCAACAGGATCCAACTGCCTCAACTATGGAGGCACACAACAGGATGCAGCAAATGCCCTGATTCTTGTAGCAAGTGGAAGCATGGCGCAGCAGCCCTAATTGCAGAGACATGAAGCTCTAGGGCACAGCAGGCCACAGCAACCCCAAATGTGTAGACAGGAGCAGGCTGCAGCAGCTCTGGCTGTGGTGACAGGGTTCAGCATGGTACAGAAGCCTCGACTATGGGGCAGGTCACGGGGGGCATCAGAGTACAGCAGCACTGACTGTGAGACAGGGTGTGCATGGTGCAGTAGCCCTGCCCATTTGAGGCCATGGAAGTGGGTAGCAGGGTGTAGCAAAAGGCCTACCTGAGGTGGCCTAGGGCAGCATGGTGCAGCAGCCCCAACTGTGGAAGCAAGGGACCTAGAATTCTAGGGCTTAGCAGAGCACAGCAGCCCTGACTGTGGAGAGAGGAACAGGGGGCAACAGGTGCAGTGTCCCTGACTGAGGGGGCAGTAGGGTGCAGCAACCTCAACTATTTTGGCAGGGTGCAGCAGCCCTGATTCTTTAGGCAGGAGATGGAGGCAGCAGGGTGCACAATCCCTGACAGTAAGGGAGAAGACAGTGGGCAGTAGGGTGCAGCAGCCTCAAATTTGGAGTAGAAGGCAAGGGGCTTGTGGGGCGGGGGCAGGTGGCAGCAGAATGCAGTGGACTCAACTGTGGGGAAGAGACATGGTGCATCGGGATCTTGAGGAGGGAGCAGCATAATGCAATAACTCTAACTGTGGAAGCAATGGCATCCATGGTGCAGCAGGGCACAGTGGTGGCAGGGGATAGAGGACAGCATGGTGCAGAAGCCTTGAATGTGGGGCAGGACACAGGTGGGCATCAGGGTACAGCAGTCCTGACAGTGGCACAGCACCCACATGGTGCAGCAGCCCAGCCCATTTGGGGCATTGGAAGTGCGTAGCAGGGTTTAGCAGCCCCAACTTTGGAGGCAGGGGTATGGGACTGTAGGGTGTAGCACAGCATAGCAACCCTGACTGTGGAGACAGGAACAGGGAGCAACAAGGGGTCATGGCCATGACTGTGGGGGTGGGGACAGAGGTAGCAGGCTGCAGAAGCCTCAGCTGTAGGGATGGACGTGGGGGGCATCAGGGTACAACAGTCCTGACTGTGAGATGTAGTGCGCATGATGCAGCAGCCCTGCCTATTTGGGGCAATGGAAGTGGGTAGCAGGCTGCAGGCAGCAAAAGCCCCACCTCAGGTGACTTAGGATAGCATGGTGCAGCAGCCTGAACTGTGGAGGCAGGGGGACTTGGGACTCTAGTGATTAGCAGAGCACAGTAGCCCTGACTGCGGAGACAAGAACAAGGTGCAACAGGTGCAGTGCCCATGACTGTAGGGATGGGGAGAGAGGGCAGCAGGGTGCAGCAACCCAAATTGTTTGGGCAGGGGCCAGTAGAGTACAACAACCCTGATTCTTTAGGCAGGGGATAGAGGCAGCAGGCTACACAATCCCCGACTGCATGGGAGAAGACAATGGGCAGAAGGGTGCAGCAGTCTCAAATGTGGAGCACAAGGCAAGTGCCTTGTGTATGGCACGGGACAGGTGGCAGCAGAGTTCAGCTGTCTCAGCTGTGGGGAAGCAACATGGTGCATCAGGATGCCATACAGTGCTTCTGTTTATACACATACATGATGTATTTTCCCACAGAAACCACAAAAGAAACTATATTTTTGAGTTTAGGTAGCGCATGTGCTTGAAATAGTAGAGTGTGACAGGCACGTGTTTGTCAATCTGACATGAAGAAAAAATTCTTACATGAATGTATTTATGAAGGCTACATCAAAGACAAACTATTTCAATGAACAAAAATTAGATTTGTTTTATATACATTAAACAACCCTGGGCCAGATATTCAAAACGTTGCCCCGGGGCTAAATTAGCATTGCCCGGCATGCTAAATTAACCCGGACCCAATAGCTTGCTATATTCAAAAGGGATAGCCCCGGTGCTAAACCTGCTGAATATAGCATGCTAAAGAAGCCAGGCAAACTGGGCTGGGGGTGCAGTGCAAACATTATTTATTTTGTTTATCTATTTTCTTTTGATGACTGGGTAAGTGCATTAGGCAATA
The DNA here is from genome assembly GCA_016271365.2 of Neoceratodus forsteri. NCBI lineage: Eukaryota > Metazoa > Chordata > Ceratodontiformes > Ceratodontidae > Neoceratodus > Neoceratodus forsteri. The sequence continues at coordinate 1,203,709,728 of CM057449.1, forward strand.
AACCTGCCTATTTTCAGACATGACCCGGGAGAGTACAAGATACAGTAAATACAAACAGACTCAGGTATATAGATACAGTCTTAAACATTTACAACAGATATACTCACAGGGATAGACAGGTATTATACATCAAGCATAGCCCAGGAATAAGACAGATCTGAATATAGCAACCAGGAAGTGCACACCACAACAGCAGCCAAGTTCACAGCAACGTGGAGGAAGGTAGAGGTGAACTATGTGGCCAGTGTGTGTGCCAGCAAAGGCGTGGACTCAGTAAAGCTGCAAGTAGCAGCACATGTGAAATGACATTGTGCAAAAATATACAATATTTCCAGAACGTTTGTGCCACGCTAACACATTTGCACAGGTTTAGCACGGAGCTAAGCCATTTGCCTGGCGCAATCATGTTTGCGCTGGGCTAAACTTTGCTATATTCAAAAGTGACATGCAAAGGGAGCCTACTTAGGTAGTCTCTGGGCAAACATCCAGATTAGCATCTCATTCAAACAACATGAAGTCTTGCTATATTATGACATATGCAGTATAACCCCAGGTTAGAACTGCTCCGGAGGTGAAAGAGTTAAGTTTCATACAGTGCATGGAATCTTGAGCACGAGCTTGGTTGAACACTCTGTTGTGCTTCAAACCTTAACTGTCAGATTCTTTACTCGCCTCACTGAACAGTCGCTCCGGAGATTTCTCCTACTGCTCGGTTCATTTTGTCGGTTTTAAAGTGTATTTTCTCGGTTTTTAAACTGCATTTGTTTTAAAATCAAGCCGCAACCGGTCGGTTCAAGCTCTGTCAGTGATATCGTAAGTAAATTAAGGTTTTACATTTATTCTGTGTGGAACTTGTAAACGATATTATCGGTTCAGTTTTGAACCGATCAGGTTGTTGCAAAATTACTTCAAACTTCATTAGAAGTGCCGTTCCCGGTTCTTATCGGTTCTAAAAAAAACGGATTTTCATTACGGTTTTTTCCATGATCCGTGACACGGTCTGGAACCGATAAGGGTGTCTTGCTTGGCTAAGGGCCGTTAATGGGCAAGTTTTCTGGTTAGGCTGGCATTATGTCTGAGAAACCCAAAAGAAAACCGGGCCCACTGGGTTTCAACACTGTGATGTCTGTGGGGAAGCTTTGCTAAGGCTGACCCACACACCACGGTTCATTGTCTGGGGTTTGACCACCCCAATTCAGACTGCCAGATTTGTGTCAATTTCCCTGCAGCTACCTGGGATAAGAGAGTTGGTAGGCTCAGGGAAAAGGAGGCTAAGAAGTCCGCTGATCCAGATAGCCAGCCCGGTTCAGTGCCAACCTAACCAGAGGTAGTCCCCCCTAAACAAGGTGAGTCTTCCTCGGGCAAAAGGAGAGCTGACTCGGATGAGTCAGTTCCAGTTAAAAGGACCAGGAAGTCAGCAGGTCTGGAGCCAAAATTCCCTTCTCCAACTGCTGCAGAAATAGCCAAAGCGATCAAAATTGTCCAGTCACTTTCCCCGGTTCCGACCGAACCGTCACCATCAGGCAGGCGGTCGGTTCGGTCGGTTCCTCCAGTTCAGGAGTATGATGTAGAGGATTTTTATGTACCGGAGGAGGGGGAGGAAGATTATGAAGAGAGTGAATATGATTTTGACAGTCTGGATGTGCCCATTGAACCGACATTTCTCCAGACAGACCTATAGAAGTTTCTCCCCTAGGCTTTCTGACTCTCCTTCTCATTTTATTTTCTATAAAAAGTGGTTGAAACCTCCAGCTTCCTATGGAAGAAGCTGTGGATGACCAAGAAGAGCCTGACTATGTGGAAATGATGGATATCCCAGAGTCTAGAAGACTGTCTATTCCTATGCACAAATCTTTCAGGAAACAGGCAGTAAAGATTTTAAAAACCCCCCATTCTGTACTTCCTGTGGACAAGAAAATGGACAGAAGGTACACTTTGTCAGGCTCTGACACGGAGTTCCTCTCATAACAATGCAGCCATGTTGGGGTAGTGCAGGCCGCAGCCTGTGATAAGGCAAATATTAATTTGGCTTCACACCCCCCGGATAAGGACTCCAGGAAGATTGATGCCATGGCAAAGAAACAGTACATGGCAGCATCTTTGGGATTCAGACAGTCAAATTATATGACTTATGTCGCAAGATATCAGAAATCCAGATGGGATACTGTTATGGCTCTTGCAAAGCAGCTCCCTGAACAACTTTCCAGGGAGCTGGAGCAGGTGGCTGCTGATGGTACTGAGGCATCCAAGGTGCAATTCCATGCTGCAGTGGACTCTAATGATGTATCTTCCAGAGTCATGGCTACATCTGTGGCTTTTCGTAGAAATGGCTTGGCTCAGGTGTACTAGCCTGTCATAGGATACCCAGGCTAAGGCCATGGATTTTCCTGTTGTGGATAACTCTCTGTTTGGGGAGCAGACAGAGAATTATATGAAGAAAATGGATGAGTACAGGACTACCTAGGAGTGCACAGGCCAAGGAAAGGCAGGCCACCCTCAAAGGCAGTTTCTAGGGGCAGGGGCAGGCCTCTTCACAGGCCTTTTACCAAGCCAGGCCTCCTCTTCAGCCTATGCCCAGAGGGGGTTCTTCAGAGGGAGAGGCAGAGCGGTGCGAGCAGGCCCGCCTCCCACCCCTCAGCCCAAAGCTCCTGCCAAACAGGCACCCTGATGGGTTGGCCAGAGCCGATTCTCCACCACGTGGCAGGCTGGCTACTGTCCAGGACTGGATGTCTTTAACATCAGACAAGTGGGTCCTGGAAGTAGTAAGCCAGGGACTGGCTCTCAGCTTCAAAAATTTCCAAAGATGAGAGCCAGATCCTTTCCACCTGCAAATCCTTTAGAGGCTCTCACCTTGGAAACAGAAGTCTCAACCTCCTGGCTCTCAGAGCTGTGGAGAGGTTCCTCCCTGCACCAGGGCAAAGGGTTGTATTCCAGGTACTTCCTTACCCCAAAAAGACAGGAGAATGGCGGCCCATCCTGGATCTCAGATACCTAAACAAGCACCTTTAAAACCAAAATTCAAAATGGTGACTCTGGGAGTTATTTTACCTCTCTAAGGCCAGGGATTGGCTAGCGCCCTGGACCTCAAGGATGCCTACTTCCATGTCCTCATCAGAAGCTCCCACCGAAGTACCTCAGATTCAAACTGCCGTCAGGCTATACCAGTTCAGAGCAATGCCCTTCGGTCTCACCTCTGCCCCAAGGGTATTCACAAAATGCCTGGCAGTAGCAGTTGCTTATTTAAGAAGGCAAAGATTGCCATCTTTCTACTCTGGACGACTGGCTCATAGTGGGCCAGTCCCCAGAACAAGTTAAAGTACACCTTCAAGTCACCCAGCAGCTGCTCACATCTTAGGTTTCCTTCTCAATCTTCCAAAGTCAGTTCTACAGCCTGTTCAGCTTCTCACCTTCATAGGTGCAGAACTGAACACAACAGGCCAGAGCCTTCCTTCCTCTGGAAAGGGCAAAGACCCTGGTTTCTCTGGTCTCTCCTTCACTCTGCAGGTCTCTCGGCCAGCAAGGCATTTTCTGCAGCTCTAGGGCACATGGCTGCTTCCACAGCAGTAGTGCAGGGAGCAAGATGTCAAATGAGGGACATTCAGTTCCATTTGAGAGCCTTCTGGTCTCAAAGGAGAGATCCTCTAACCAAGTTGATCCCAGTAACTCGAACCCTGATCCAGGCCCTACAATGGTGGCAGGATCAGACCAACCTGAGACAAGGGGTGCCTTTTATCCTGCAGTCTCATTCCTTGACCCTTACTACAGATGCATCCCTCTTGGGGTGGGGAGCCCACTTGGGCAACCTCACCACTCAGGGATTGTGGTCTCCTCAGGAATCTCTGCTCCACATCAATCTGTTGGAACTCAGAGCAGTTTTTCTAGCACTTCAATCTTTTTCCACATCTGTTCAGAACAAAGTGGTACAAGTCAGAACAGACAACACCACTACAATGTGGTACATCAACAAGCAGGGGGGCACACGGTCTATGGCCTTGTGCACCAAAGCAATGAAGTTGTGGTCTCTGGCTTATTCCCTGAACACCTCCCTTTTGGCAGTTCACCTCCCAGGCAAAGACAATGTCCTGGCAGATGGTCTCAGCAGGATTTCCCAGGGCCATCACGAATGGACTCTGGATCCCCTTATCCTGGAGGTGGTGTTTGCCAGGTGGGGCATTCCTCAGATAGATCTTTTTGCAGCCCCAGACAATCACCAACTTCCTCTTTTCTGTTGCAGGCCCCCAGTGTTGGGCTCAGTCCCTCTGCACGCCTTCCTCCTCAACTGGGAAGGGAAGTTTCTCTATGCGTTCCCCCCCTTCCCCCTCCTGTTCAAGGTGCTAGTCAAGATCAGATCTCAACCTTGCAGGATGATCCTGATTGCTCCAGATTGGGTGAGACAACCCTGGTATCCACTTCTGCTATCCCTAGCAGTCCAGCTTCCACTGTGCCTTCCCAGGAATCACAATCTGTTAACCTGTGCACAGGGGAGGGTTTGGTACCCGAATCTCAACTCTCTCAATCTCAAGGCCTGGTTCTTGAAGAGTTAGAGTTTGCTGACTTACACCTTTCTCAGGGTGTGCTCAATGTTTTGAAGGCCTCAAGAAAGCCTTCCACCAGAGCTACTTATAACTCTAAATGGAATAGGTTTTCTATATGGTGCTCTGGCAAGGGTATTTCTCCAGAGTCTGCCGGCTTGCCAGCAGTTCTGGATTATATGGTGCATTTAAATGCTTTGGGGCTGAGAACAGCTACCCTAAAAGTGCACCTGGCAGCAGTGTCTGCTTTTTTATCAGCAGGTAAACCCTCTTCTCTTTCAGCTCATCCGGTGTTCTCTAAGTTTTTCAAAGGGTTGCTTCACATCAACCCTCCTTTCAGGGATCCTGCTCCCACATGGGATCTTAATATTTGCATTGCCCAGCTTATGCAACCTCCCTTGAACCCATGTCTTCAGCAGAGCTTAAGTACCTGACTTGGAAGACTGTGTTTTTTAGCCATCACTTCTCCTAGGTGCATAAGTGAACTACAAGCATTGTCAGTGGAGCCTGATTTTATCTCCTTTCATAGAGATAAAGTGGTCCTCAGGACTAATAGAAAGTTCTTCCCTAAGGTGGTCTCGGATTTTCACCTGACTCAATCTATGTCTCTTCCTGTGTATTTCACTGACCATTCCTCCTCTGGTGAGAGGAGATTGCACAGTCTAGATGTCAAAAGGGCCCTTAGCTACTATATAGAGCTGCACTAAGGGTCACAGGTTTGATTCCTCCAACTCTTCCTCACGGTGAGGTAGGTAAAGGAAACCTGCCACTAAAAGATCCATTGCCAGGTGGATTGTTCTTGTATCCAATTTTGTTACCAAAAACTGGGTAGGTTCCCCCTTCAGGTCTGAGGGCTCATTCTACAAGAGGTACAGCTCGTCCTTGGCTGCTGCCAGGACATTCCTATCTTAAAGATATGTCATCAAGCAGCTACTTGGAAAACAGTTCACACCTTCACAAAGCATTACTCCCTGACACTCAGGCTAGAAGTGATGCTCGGTTTGGCACAGCTGTGCTTCAGAGCCTATTCCCTAAGTAGGTTCTGCCCTCCTCCATGGAGGTACTGCTGTGTAGTCTGCATATGTCATATATAGCAAGACTTCATGTTGTTTGAATAAAAAATTACTCACCTTAGTAATGTTATTTCTTCTAATGGAGTCTTGCTATATTATGACTTCCCCCCCTACCTGCCCCTCTCAGAACTGCTTCTTGTTTCTTTGGGATGTGGGTGGGTAGTGACCTGTTGGCACCTAGTGTTTGCCATTCTGTTATATTTCAATCTTTGGTCCCCTGACTTGAGTCTTGTTGTTGGGACCATAAAATGTGTTAGTATTTAGTAGCCAGTTCGCTAGTGTAGGTTTACAGCTTCCACACAGAACCTTTAGTGAGTTTTGCTCATAAAGATCTAACAGTTAAGGTTTGAAGCACAACAGACAGAGTGTTCAACCGAGCTCGTGCTCAAGATTCCATGCACTGCATGAAACTTAACTCTTTCACCTCTGGAGCAGTTCTAACCTGGGGTTATACTGCATATGTCATAATATAGCAAGACTCCATTAGAAGAAACAACATTACTAAGGTGAGTAATTTTTTCTTATGCCCTAATTTGTATGCAGTTTGCCCAGCATTATTGCAGGGTCCCACAGCTCCACCTGTAGGTCAGTCTGAAAGTACAGGGGCTGGCTGGGTCTGTCCACAGCTCCACCTGTAGGTCAGTCTGGGAGTGCATGGTGGTAGCTGCAGGCTACATTTGTATAGTACAGCATAGCATACTGTGACCCAGGGGACTACACAGCACAGGCATCTGTGGTGGTGCTGCATGGAACTGTCAAACTGTAGTTCATGCTACAGTGCACAGCAGGCACTACAGTAATAAGGGGGCCAGTATTGTGAGGGACACAGCAATGCCTATGGTGTGTAGGGCAGTGATGACTACTGCACTGTACACAGTGACAGGCCCAACTTGCAGGTGCTGATGGACAGTGGACATTACTGTTATGCTGTTGTGTGACCCACAGATGCTGCACCACTGGCATGGGATGCTCACAGTGACATATACATGGTGGCTGTGTGTGCTGTGGTGTCTGTACTGATGTGGGTATGTGGCTGGGGGCACATACGATCAGACAGGCACACTGGTGTTGGAGCATTCCCAACACTGGTCCCAGCCTTGTAGCTGCACCCAGTCTGTGGTGCAGCCTGGCCACTTGTACACCCTCCTCTCAACACCCTCCATGCCCACAGTGCTGCATGTGTGTGCTGGTATCTGTTCATGTTCACCAAAGGGTGGTCTGCAGCTGTGTGCTGTATGGCTGCACTGCCATGGTGTCCACTGGGAACCAGGTCACCACTTACTGCCTGGCATGGCTGGGACTGGAGGCAGATGATGGCATCATTGTGATGCCATCAGTGGGCAGCATGTTTCCTCTATGTCTGGCTTTTTCTACGTGTCATAGTTATTGGTTAGGGTCACACAAATGGCATGCAAAGCCACAATATCATGGGCGGTAATTTGTACCTCACAAAGTGTTGCGCTAAGTCACGCAAAACCACTTTGCACAGTGCTATATGCTGAATATAGCATTGCACTGACACACACCCTCAGTTTGCTCCTTGCATACATTATGATTTTGCCCAGCGCTAATGCAGTTTGCGTGTGTATTTGGCCTTTTGAATAAATCAGACCCTCGCTAACCCGGTGTTAAACCTGCACAAACAGTTTACACCTAGTGAAAAGTTTTCAATATCTGGTCCCTGTGTTATATAGTTAGAAAAAAATTAGAGTTTTGATGAGAAAGAACTGATAGCTGTGATACAGACAAACTGATCTCTCACAAAAAAAGATTTCCACTACTGCACTTCAGTTCAGCATTGAAACTCAAATGACCAACTTTTTATAAGAAGAGAATGACAGATTTTAAGCTAATCTATCAAAACACAAACCACATACTGAGTTTGTAAGAAACCTGGTGAACAAATCAATAACTCTATAGCCTGCTGTGATTGGGAATCTGAAGCAGCAAGCTACAGCACTTCAAAATATATCATTGCTCTCCAAACCTGACTGAGAGAGACAAAAATAACTCCACTGTTTTCAGCCACTGTAGAGCAAGTTAGCAAATGCTGATTTAAAGAAAACCACAAAACAAAACAGCATGAAATTTTCAGGAAACACTAATCATGACATAGGGACTTAAATTCAAGCTTTATTAACAGTATACAAAAACATTTGCACATGATCTTTAATAATTGTCATTGCACTGTATAGCTCATCCTGTTTATTGTGGTACCTAAATTATGCTGTATTGTATCTTAAGCATCTAACTCAGGACCTCTTTGCAAATAAGCTTGCTCAATGGTGTTTTCCTGCTTAATAAAAATGTAATAAATAAATAAACTGGATAGGCCAACTGAGAAAAGGAGATGTCATTGTGCAGCCACAGATTGGCTAAGTGGGATAGTTGAGATTTACAAGAAAAAAGTTGGAGGTCCTAGCTTTGTACCAAGATGGCCAGTGTGTCTGTACTGTATATGTTATATATCAAAATGCAGTATATGCTATTTTCAGATTATACTTATGTCTCTATAATTACAGATATTTTAGTGTTGCTTTGCTAACCCCTTCCCTGAAGAGAGCAATGTACAATACTGGAACTCCTCATAAGCAAGAAAATAGTGTGGCGGGGTGGGGGAGATGAAGAAACTGCAATGTACTGAGTCGGCAGCACGTGGTGAGATGTGATTATACAATTGGGTCTAAAAATTAAGTATTTTGATTGGTCAGCTGCTACTTTATGCTGTGGGGTAATTTTTGCACAGTCACGGCATAAAATACCAGCTGACTGTACATTAGACAAAAAGTAAAAATCACATCACTCAGAACCCTTTGCATTCCAATCCACTCTTGCAAAGCTGCCATTTTCTTCTTCTACAAAGTGCACCGTTCTGCAAAATCAAAAGCCATTCAGAAAAAGTGAAAAACTATATAAACTGTCAGATGTAAACTCTTGTTTTTGAAGTGTGAGACAACCGAGAGCTAACTGGCACATTTTCAGCTTTAATTGCAATTTTATGACACTTGTCTCATTTACCATGCTACCAGCTGGCTTCAGGAGCATAAGAAGGCTTCTGCTCATCAACAACAAACTATTTGTTTGTAGGGGGAAGGATATTTTATTAAAATCAGCATATAAATAATATAATAAAATGCTTTTTCTTCACTTTTTTGTGTAATTCTCATGTTTCCTAATTGTATAATCAGAATAATCCACTTGGGGTGTGGGTTGGGCTGGGATATGCCAATGCCTGGCATGGTTGTGCACTCAACCTGTGGTGTCTTGACCGAACCATGCCAGGTGTGAGTAAATCCCAGCCCAACCCATACCCTATTGTAGACTGTTCCTTAATTCAATTCAACTTGGTGGAAGGATGCAGCTGTGCTGTGTTCGGTGTCCAGCCACAGCCACGCCCCCAGATCCCATTTCTGCGTACTACATCAGCAAGACATCAGCATAGCTTTGGCTATGCAGCAGTAAAAAGGGAAAATCATCTGATAAGTGCATTAAAAGCAATAAATCCCATGAAAATGTAATGTACTTGCTATGGGAATGTCCATTATAAAAATGTCTCAGAAATACTGCAATCTTATTGGTTGTCAACATTTAGTGACCCTTACATTAATCTCTGGAAACTGTCATGTAGAGTCTTATCACAAGTAGAACCATTTTATCCACTATCACTGCTGAATTCAGAACCAGAATTCTTCATCAGATGGTGGATGGACTGTGAGGAAATATTTCAAAAAGCATGCTTTTAGCAGTTTTTTAAGAATATGTGTTTTATAATAGCAATTAGGTACTCCCAGGGTTAGATTAACAGGCAGTTAATCACCTCCTAGGGGCAACGTGGCGCTCGGCTGCACCTCATGCTACATTACACTCCTGGGTGGTGACTAAGAGATTGTTAATTTACCCCCTGGCTGTGCCTTATTGCTTAAATCATTCACTTGTTTTGGGAGTCTATTAAGTCAAAAATTATACTGATTTTAGGTTTGATAGACTGTTTTTGCAAATATGCACAACTGGGGATCTTAATGATCATAGAGTTCTACCATCACACAGAGCTTTAGGACTCGGGTATGTGGTGTACTCAGATGTAACATTTCAAAGAGGCAGTCTGCAGAAAGAACAGGGCATAAGATCTGTGAAAGTATCCTGGCAGTGAAGAAATTTACTTTTAGGGCGTCTTTCCAAACCCCACGTATATACTCTGAAGTTTCAATCCCAGTGCAAGGCACTATGTGTATACATGGACATGAAAAGCCTTGGGTAAAGCAGGCTGTGAAAGGTTCACCAGACCAGACATTGCCGTTTAAACAGCTTGCACATGTGATTCAGTAAAAGCTGAAAAATCACAAACTACAAGCAGTGTTGGAAATGGACAATATTCGCTGGAGAACCCACCACCTTTCATGTAGGATTGGACATTTTTGATAAGGCTCTGGGAACACATTACTTCATTATACATTGCAATTTGTTCAGTTGTATGTCTTTTGGTGGATAAATATTACACAAGAGCAGTTTTTCCCCATTTTACTCCAGGAACTGAGTCTTAATTGTACTCCCACGGGCAGGATTCCCTCCATTTCCACCACTGACTACAGGCATGCGTTTTATGCTGTTGTGATTTCTCAGTCTAGTGCAGTCACTGTCTTAGCTAAGTACCACACCAGAGCTAAAGGCATTGGGCATCGAGTACACTTGGAGTTAACATGTCAAAGAGACAATCTGCAGGAACAGTTGAGCATGGGCTCTGTAAGAGCAGGTTAGGAGAAAACACATTTTTTATTTTTATTTTTTACTTCTCCAACCACACACACACTGTAAGCTGTAAGCCTCAGTCACATTTTAAGGCATAATGGATATGCAAATCCTCATGCAAAGTATGCAGACAAGACATCATCAAAACAGACATTGCCTTCAGAATTATATGATTCTTAATTCTGTGGCCACTACAAAAGGCATTCTGCATTCTCAACTCAGCATTCAGGGACCAGCTTTTAATGAGTGGGTACAGCAAATCCTTGGAATGCCTCATCTTGAGCATGTTGCTCATGGTATGGATGGCAGGAGCATTGGATTTGCTAAGAAATTAGGCAACATCTCAAAATTGTAGCATATTCTTGTTGTTATTGAATTAGAAGCAGTTTACTGATTCAGCAGGCAGCTATATACAGTATGTAGGAACTAGTGCAGTTGCTTACTTGGATTGTTGTGCCTGTGCAATGGAATATGGGTTAATAACATGACTGAATTTGTAGTCTATCTGACCATTTCCACTCTCAGTTCATGATGGCCAACCACCTTTTCGGGGTTTTGGAGGCACAGGAGCTCTCTTGAGGAGGGTTCAACCTTTAATGGTGCCACAGTATGGCAAGTCCTTTGATTAAAGGTACCTTAGGGGAAGAAGGCCAGAAGGAGAGGGGCGAGTCATGGCAGGAGATGGGGATGATGTAGGGAGCAAGGGAACCAGCATCTAGGGGAAATTTGGGCATGCCCGCTTAAGTATCACTCAGTATGGGGGGGTTGACGGTCACTCATGGCCCCATTGAACCCCAGTCTTAACCTTGCAGTTCACTGGTCCAGCAGGCAACTATGAATGAAGCATACTAGAGCAGTATATAGAAACGTAACATAGAAACATAGAATTTGATGGCAGATAAGGACCGCTTGGCTCACCCAGTCTGCCCATTTCCCTACCTGATGAATAAGCTCCAGACTGTAGTTAATCAACAGCTTACTTCCTCCTACCCCCCCACTAGAATTGCCTTATGCCTGTTCCATGCATTCCTGAATTCTCCAACTGTTCCTGACTCCACAACCTCCTCAGAAGGCTGTTCCATGCATCCACAACCCTCTCTGTGAAAAAATACTTTCTAACATTACCTCTGAACTGTCCCCCTCTATCTTCAAAGTGTGCCCCCTTGTTCTTGCACATCTCTTCTTCGGAAATATATTACCTTCTTGTCCTTTGTTAATTCCCTTGAGGTACTTGAAAGTTTCTACCATGTCCCCCCTCTTTCCTCAAGGGTATACATATTAAGCTGCTTTAGTCTCTCCTCGTATGTCTTCTGGTGCAGACTCTCCAAAAGTTTTGTTGCCCTCCTCTTAATAGCCTCCACTCTGTCTATGTCTTTGTGGAGATGGGGTCTCCAGAATTGCATACAGTACTCCAGATGGGGTCTCACTAACTGTCTGTACAGAGGGATAACAACTTCCTGTTTTCTACTGTTGATGCCACTCTCTATGCATCCCAGTATTCCCCCAGCCCTCCTTACAGCCTTCTCACATTGCTTATCCACATTTAGGTCATCTGATATAATTACTCCTAGGTCTCTCTCGATCTTTGTTGTTGTTGTTAACTCATCCCCCATTGTGTACTCTTCCCTTGGGATTTTGCTTCCCAGATGCTTTACCTTGCACTTCTTCGCATTTAATCTGAGCTGCCACATATTTGACCATTCCTCCAACCTTGCCAAATCCATTCTCATCCTTTCCACTCCATCTTGTGTATCAACCCTGTTGCATATTGCTTGGTTAGTTGTGCTTCTGCAACATGATATGGGCTTATAACATGACTGAATTTGTAGCTTGTATGGCCTTTCACACTCTCTGTTCCTGATGAACTGCTACTCTTTGTGGGTATCAGAGGCACAGAAACCCTCTTGAGAAGGGTTAGAACCCTAGAGGTGCTGCAGGATGGTAAGATCTTTGCCTAAAGGTACCTTAGTGAAGAAGCCCATACAACCAAAGTTTAAGGGATGTATAGAACTACCAGAACATCTACTTCCACTAAGGAGAGAGGGAAGACCACAGCATTGAAAGACCAGTGAAGAAAGTAAGAAGAGCCAGCATCTGAGACCCAACCCGTCTGGCAGAACACAATTAATAAACACAAAATAAACCCACTAATTTTATGACCATCAGCACAGAGGAGAGGGGGAAAAACCCTGTGCAGGAAATCTTTGGGGATCCAAGACTTCAGGTCACTATTCCTTCAGGTATCTATGATGTCTGTATCAATGCAAAAAAGTGCAAAATCATGCACATGTGGGCACAGAAACCCAGGGGCAGTCTATAAAATGGGGAAGAGGTACTGATGGTCACAAAGCAGGAAAGAGGCCTTGCAGTGATCATATCTAATGACCTCCAGGTGGCAAGACAGTCTGACTAGGCAGAAAGCAGGACTAGCATGATGCTGGGGTGCATAGGGAGGTGAGTTGCCAGCAGAAGGAGAGAGGTGGTGTTACCACTGTATTGATCAGGTATGTTTTCAGACTGTGCTTAAAGGCTTCCATTGAGGGGGCCTCCTACTGAACTCTTGGGAAAGAGTTTTAAATGGCTAGGCCTGCCACCTCAAATGCCCAGTTCCTGAGATTTTTAATCTTGCCCTGGGAACTATAAGGAGGCCCTTCTCTGTGAAGTGAAAAGAGATGAGAATATGTAACCAGAGGTGGGAGGTAACAAGGGCAGTAAGGGGAGCCAAGGCATCTACGGAACTCAGGCTGGCACAAGGCATTAAGAAGGGGGAGAAAGACTTCTTTAGGTACATCAGGGAGAAAAGGAGCTGTAAGGACCACATAGTAAGGATTAGGAAGGAGGGGGGTTGGGTGGAAGCAGGGTGCGATAAGGCAGAAGCACTAAATGAGTACTTCTGCTCAGTATTTACTAAAGAGAAGAGGGGTGACACCCAAGGGAGAAATGGCAGAAACAGGGGGTGACAGATGGGGAAATCATGGAGGCAGAGTTTGGGAGGGTTTGAAGGCACTGAGGGTGGATAGGCGCCAGGCCCAGATGGCATCCACCCCAGGGTACTGAAGGAGCTGGCAGAGGTCCTTGCAGGACCTTTGGCAGACCTATTTAATGCCTCACTACATTTGGGGTGTGTAACTCAGGACTGGAGGATGGTTCATGTGGTGCACCTCCACAAGAGTGGCCCCAAGGATGAACTGGAAAACTACAGACCAGTGAGCCTCACATCCATCGTGGGTAAGCTAATGGAGACTATCCTGAAGGAAAGGCTGGTGGCACTCCTAGAGGCCAAAGGACTACAGGACAGCAGACAGCATGACCTCATACAGGGCAGATCCTGCCAAACCAACCTGGTGGAGTTCTATGACTGGATAACTAGGCAACTGGACAGGAGCCATGCAGTGGATGTCCTGTATCTGGACTTCAGTAAGGCATTCGACTTGGTGCCGCATGGAAGGCTGGGAAGTAAGTTAGTAGGCACTGGGGCAGGTGCAAAGCTGGTGAGATGGGTAGGGAACTGGCTTCTGGGAAGGCAACAGAGGGTGGTGGTGGGTGGGGAGCTCTCACACCCATGGGTAGTGACGAGCGGTGTTCCACAGGGCTCGGTGTTGGGACCAGTGTTGTTTGGGATATTCATTATAGACATATCATTGGACATCAAGAGCAAGATCAGTTTGTTTGCTGATGATACCAAGGTAGGAACAGTGATTGATGACCTAGGGGGATGGCAGGGGTTGCAGGATGATCTGGCAAAGCTTGAAACCTGGTCAGACACCTGGCAACTGGGGTTTAATGCCAAAAAGTGCAAGGTGCTGCATTTTGGGATGAAGAACCCAAGGAGGAGTTACCAGGTGGGGGGAGTGCAGCTAACCCAGACAGAGGAGGAGGAGGAGAAGGATCTGGGGGTGCTCATTACAGTGTCAATGAACAACTCGGCACAATGTAGGAAGGCAGCTGCAAAGGTCAACAAAATGCTGGGTTGTATTGCAAGGGGTATATCCTCGAGGAGGGTGATTCTGCCACTGTATAGGTTATTAGTTACACTGCACCTGGAGTACTGCATGCAGTACTCGTGCCCGTATCTGAAGAGGGACATTAAGTTACTGGAGGGCGTGCAGCGCAGGGCAACAAAGATGATCAAGGGGCTGGGGACTTATCATATGAGAGGAGGCTGAGGAGTTGAACATGTACTCACTGGAGGAGAGGAGGGATGGGGGACATGATTGAAACCTTTAAGTACATGAAAGGAATAAACAAGACAGGTACAGAGGGGCTGTTCAAAGTAAGGGAGGGGAGGGACACCAGGGGCCATGATACGAAACTGGAGGGAGGAAGGTTCAGGAGGGAGATGAGGAGACACTTTTTTACAGAAAGGGGGGTGGCTGGGTGGAATGCTTTACCTGCAGAAGTGGTATCCAGTAGAACAGTGGACTGCTTCAAAAGGGGATGGGACAGGGCAAGGGGGAGAGTCCATGAAGGTGAAGGGTGGAAGGGAGATTCAGCTGCAGAATAAGGGATGCTAGATGCACATTCGAGCAGACTTGATAGACCTCTATGCCTTTATCTGCTGGCAAATTTTGTATGTTCATATGTTCGTATGTTCATAAGGGTGCAGAAGATCCGCCAGATGACCGAAAGGTCCAGCCCATGAAGGGCTTATAAGTTAAGAAGCCAACTTTAAAGGAGATATGCCACTTGACTGGCAGCAGTGCAAGTCAGGCAGTGCTGGGGAGTCATGACATGACCTGACCTCAGAGGGTCAGTTAGCAGCCTAGCAGCTTCATTCTGCACCTGCTGCAGGCACCATCGCGTACCTCCATTGACCCCAAAGTGCAGAGCATTGCAGTAATCAAGCTGTAATGTCACAAACACATGCACTAGTGTGGCCAGGTCACTGGAAGGGATAGAAGATCTAATCCAGCTGATGTTCTCCAGATGGTAAAAGCCATTCTGGACTACTGATGACATCTGAGCCTCAAATGTCAGTCTCTTACCAGAATGACTCCCAGATTTTTCACCTTTGTGGCAACCAAGAGCCCAGAGGGGCCAAGCCGGAGTCCCATCTCCTTCTCAGTGGCTACCACTTCCTTCCCATGACCTGGATCCCCCACCATGTGTATAGTATGTAAATGAATCATTTTGCCACCCAGGACTCTGTTGAAACGAAGGTGCTACATGTCAAGTGACTTGTTATGATGAAGAAAAAATGAAAACAAAATAAATACAGAACATTTTAATTGTGAAATAAGACCATACCTCACATTCAAAAAAAGTGTTGTATCTGAAGCAAGTAAGATTATTACTCTGTAAGCACTACTGCCATTTCTTAATTACTCATTGGTACCCTTCAAGAAACTGCTGAAACATAGATGATTGTACTTTTTTTGGTGACCTTTCTTTATATGACTCCCTCACTGACCCTCGGACCCTCTCTGGTGAGGTTGCATGGCAAGACCTTGTCCCACCCACCTGAAGTCCCAGCCTTACCTTTTGGTGGAGGAGACCCCTACTTCACTCCTTTGTCCGCCCTGGATTTAAATCCCCTGTGGTGGGACAGCTATCTAGACAGGTTGCCATTGGAATGAAGGGAGCAGCGATGGCAGGCTGAGGACCCGGCAATGGACATAGAGGTTGACCCCTAAACCCACCATCGACTATTGAGGGGCATACATTTTTCTGTCAGTTTCCCCCACAGGAGTGCAGACATGCAATGATGTCATGGCAGATGGCACCTACGTGCAGACATCCGCCACCACTCCTGCCCCTTGTAACAGCACCGCAACTCTGCACTGCCCCCAAGTTCTCTTAGGAGCTGCTAGAGAGTGGTGCAAGACCAGATCCCACCCGAGGGAAGGGAGAGCATTCCTCTGGATGCTCAACCCCTTCCCTCATCCTGCCAATCCTCAGCAGCCCGAGTTCATTCCTGAACCCAGGTCACCGGTGTGGCGCAAGGTGTGGTGTCCAGTGCCTCAACCCTCAGTGCCACCAGGCCGGCAGATGATTAGACTTAATACAACTTTAATAAATATATGCAGATTTTTGCATTGTGGCCAGAGAACACAAACCATCGTAACTGATACACTGTAATCTTTTTCCCTTGCAAGCTAAGCACTCAAGTAGCCAGTTCCTTTTGATATTTAATATTCTTGAAAAAGATACACTGAAGATTTTGGCAGAATATTCAAAAGCAGTGTCTTCAAAAGTGCACCAACTTTTCATGTATCAATAACTGACCCTTGCTGTGCCGCGGACTGATATATCAATTAAGAATTCCTATGCATTTTAATTCTGTTGGCAGCCCGAGGGCTAATTATAAATTTGGTGACAAAGGTTTTCATCACTATGCATCTTTACTATGGAAGGTACTCTAGTCATCTTTGAAAACATTAGGAAGCTTGATGATTATTAAAAAAGAGGGATTAGACACAATGCACTGGACAACATGTTGGTGCACATTCTCGGGTCATGTGTTGCACTTTTCCACTATTGGCATGCTGTTCTCCTAGTCAGACAGAACTTATGTGAGTGTACTGTGCCTTTCCTGGAAACTCCAGAACTGAAACGTCTAGATTTTGGGATGTCTGCCCCTCACTGGCCACTAAGTGAGTCATTTAGTGGCACTAGACTCCAACTCCTCAGACATTTCAAATGTGGCTATCCTTTTAAAAAAGAAAGTGCCACACAAAAGATTGGAGCAAAAATATTGCTTATACACTTTCGGATCTGGGGCCTGTACATTTTTGCTTGGAGTGCCTGGTGCTGCTACATGAAGGATTTCCTATTACCATCTAGAAATGTCAGAACCCACTGAACTTCTGGGTTCTGCTCTAGAACTTTGCAAATAGTTCTAGGGTTCTGATCTTCTTTAGAACTCAAAAACTCTTTTGTGTGTAGGCCTGAAGAGAAAGAACAAATGTGATACTGAGAGGAGGAAAAAAGTAGAAATCCTGCCATCTCAGCACTGCAATAATATTGCTTCACCGCACATGCAGAAAACAGAAACATATTGTACCTTTCAGAATGCAAGTGGCAAGTGTCATAATTTCATGTGTTTGGCACATCTGCATATGAGCAGCACATTCACATAAAGCATTTTAGGGTGTAAATAAACTCTTTGTTTTCCAGACTGACATATTTTGTTTTTGAAATGCCTGAACAAAAAAGGCTTTTTATTTAGTATTTAGAACCCTTAATACTTAGAACCCATGGATGTTCTAGTTCTAAATTATAACTCAAACCTCTAGATTCTAAAAGGGTTCTAATCTTTTTAGAACTAATTCTGAGAACCCTATTACCATCACACCAGGGCAAGTGATCAGTTAGTGGCTAGTGTCAGTGACTCTCAGGTTGCACTCTCACCTGTGAGGCTGGAAGATTGGAAGGTTGTGAGTCGTAGCCCCACATCAGGAACTTGGGATAAATACCAATACTGACACTGTAGTGCAGCGGGAGGGTGTGCTGCACTCCTGAGGTGCCATCGTTTAGATGAGACATTAAACTGAGGTCCCATCTGTCTGTTCTGGTGGTTGTTCAAGTGGACATTAAAGATCCCATGGCTCCTCTTTAAAAGAGTAGGGGAATTTTTATTGAAAAAAAAAAATCACAAAACTTAGAAATGTAGACAATGACAGTAGGAAAAGACCAATGGTCCATCCAGTCTGCTCGAGTTCCATAGCTGTATCAAAACATTCATCAATCCAATTTTACTCAAAATCAGAGTATATCAGAACAGTGGAAATCAATTGCTAGGAAAAAATGTCCAATGAAATAAAAAAAAAAACATTTTTTAACTATTAATAATAAATATATCTTCATGATGTCACCATCAGAAAACCTGCAACCCATCAATCCTGCTTCTTTTACCTGAAAAGTATCTGTCTTGAAACATTTTTCCAAGAGAGGTACTTTTACTTTGGAAGCTGGAAATCTATCATCCTTGCTCTTGAAAGCATCCTTCAAAGCTTTAAAGACTGAGCTTAAAATATCAGCAAATGATACCACTTTCTGCTAGAGAGAAAATTTACATCTAGCTTGCCACATATAACATTTCAGAATTGTCGAGAACATTATGATCATCTGCTTATTGCAAAATTTCCACTGTGGGGGAATTATCCCAAATATCAGAGTTTCATAAGGAATGGTCAGGATTTGCGACAACTGCCAGTAGCCAGCTAGAAAATTCCAAAAGCCTTGAGCATAGGGCCATGATATAAAAAGGTGTTCGTGTGTTTCCAGATGCTTGTCACAATCCATTCACAGGCAATAGCACTCCACTAGGCTTTTAAATTTTAATGAATCTTTTACTTCAAGTAGTCTATGAATAAATAACCAGAGAACATCCCACATTTGAAGGAGCACTCTATCAAGACTTCCTTCTGACAATCCATTGGACAGTTTGGCAGATCAGGGGTGACTGAAAATTAGCATCTATATCGCTGAATCATAAATTAGTTTTCAGGGGGATTACTGTATCTGGCCAGGAGATAGATGACATTGTCTAATTTTAACTAAAAAATGCTAGGATATCTTAAATAAGTGCCCTTTCTGGGGATTGTAATTTTATTCATTTATTTTATTTATTTATTGAAGAGTTTCACCAGAAAAGCACACTGAGCAACTATGTTGCTCATTTCTCAGTGCATCCTGTTGGGGGGGGGAGGGGGCAAGGAGTACAAAATACAACAGTGGCAAATTACAGTCATAGAAATTAGAGTACATAATACAGTAGTAGCATATTATAAGCACAAGAGCAGTATTGCATTTTTTTACAACATAGGTAGCAGAGAATTTGAGTCAGGCTAATATTATTTCAACTACGGGATATGGAACACATGGTTAGACTCTAGACATTAAAGGTACAGAGAATTAAATAACTGCAATAACATGGCATAACATCTCATGGAGTATAAGGAAGTAACAAAATACAGGGATAGGTGCAAAAATAACAAAGGTGAACATAGTGACATGGTGTTAAATGGACTTGTGGAGGTAAAATTAGTGACCAGTGCAGTTGGGGGAGAAGAAGTTGTGCAGTGCCAAGGCAATAGATGAAGGTGAGGAGGAGTGCCAGATGGGATGGGGAAGGGAGTTCCAAAGTTTAGGGAAGTGGTAGGAGAAACCGCTTTGGCCTATGGTGGTGGAGCGACGAGGGATTACCAAGATACAAACGTCAACAGATCTGAGGGAGTGGGAGGAGGAGTGTGGGATTGATAGAGAGGAGGAGAGGTAGGAGGGGAGTAAGCCAAACCAGAATTTAGAGGTAAATTTTGCACAGTGGGAGAGGTGTCCGCTCTTGAGGGATGGAAGAGTAAGAGAGTGATAGAGGGTGCAGTGGTGAGTAAGGGCAGAGGAGTCAAGGGCAAAGTGACAGAAGGAGTTGAAAAGAGGGTCCAATCTGATTAGGGGAGACTTGGGAGCAGAACTGTACACTATGTTGCAATAGTCAAAGATAGGGAGAATCATTTTCTGGACTAGGTTGTGCCTGGCAGGTAGAGGTAGGCAACTGCAATTCCTGTAGAGAGTGCCAAACTTGGGGCACAGTTTTCTTAGGATGGCGTTGACATGACCTGAAAAGTTTAGGTGTTGGTCAAGCCAAACACCTAGGTATCAGAAAGAGGAGGTGTTCTCTAGTGTAGTCCCATTAAGGGTGTGGAAAGAGGGCAGGGAGACAGCCGAGAGAGTCTCTGCCTAGTGCTGAAGGTCATGGAGACAGTCTTCCTGGCATTAAGGAATAATTGATGTGAGTGTAACCAGTGTTGAACATTATTGAAGTCGTGCTGAAGGCTGTCAGCCACATCAGAGGGAAGTTGGTCAGAGGTGAACAGTACGGTATTGTCAGTGTACATATGGATGGAGGCCTTGACGCATACTAATTGGAGGTCATTTAGGAAAACAGAAAATAGGAGAGGGCCAAGTACCGAGCCTTGAGTCACCCCTGTGGAGATAGCAAGGGAAGGGGATGTGGCCTCAGCTATCTTGACTGATTGAGTCCTATCAAACAGATAGGATCTAAACCAGTTGCAGGCCATAGGGGACAGACCAGCAGAAGCAACGGTGTTGATAAGCAGGGAGTGGGAGACGGTGTTGAAAGCCTTTGCAAGGTCAACAAAGATGGCAGAGATAATATGGCCATTATGCATGGCAGTATGGATAGTGTCCGTTAGCCTGAGGAGGGAGGTGATAGTGGAGTGGTTCTTCTGAAACCCAGATTGGAAAGGCATGAAAAAGGAGGAGTCATCAAGAAAGGAGAAGAGTTGGGAGAGTGCTAAGTGTTCCTGTAGCTTTGTGAGGGTGGGTAGTAAGGAGATGGAGCTATAGTTTTCAGAGGAAGAGAGGTCTCCACCTTTTGGTTAAGGCAGAACAATAGGTGGAGACCTCTAAGATCATAGATTGTAGAAGATTGTATCTTGCCCTGACTCCACCCGGAGAGAAATGGCACCAACCATTCCATGAACATGGGCACGCAAAGTTTATCTTCCTGTTGTAACCTCTTCTGAAACTGCAGATTAAAAATAGGCTGATAAAAAATACTGGATTTGTCATTCCGACCATTCCCCCTCCATTTTTTATGGGTAGGTAGGTGATTCCTCTTTAGACAGGATTTGGTCTGCTTCCCAAAAAAACATAAAAAAGATAGCATACACTTTTTATTTCTAAAGCTAATGGTTGGGGGAAAACAAAATCGATACAGAGGAAGCATGGTATCTATAATGATTTAATAAGGAAGACTCTTTTTCTTTTTGATATTTTCCATGTTTTCTGCTTATTAACAAGAACTAAAGCAGAGTTCATTTGGGACTCCCAATTGTAGAAGGCCTTATCCCCTATTCTGAATTAAACTACCAATATATCAGTGTGAGAGCCCGTGATCTTGATTTTAGTTATCACTGTTTTGGTATCCTGAAACCTCCCTATTCCGGTGCTCACACTTCTAGTAAGGTTAAGCCTAGAACCTGATGCAAGGGAAAACTTATTTAAAGTTTTCTCCACCACAGGGCCAGCTGTGGTGCCCCGGAGGAATAAAGTCACATTGTCAGTGTAGGCTAGGACTTTCAGAGGAGGTAATCCAAAACCAGAGGTAATAGCTGGGAAATGTGTTGTTTCATGAAGGTGACACACTAGAAGTTGTATACCAAACACATAAAGGAACAGGATATGTGGGCACCTTTGATGTACCTCTCTAGATACCCTCAGAGAATTATCAGTCCATCCATTGACCAAAAGTTGAACCTATGCCTGTTGGTATAAACACTGAATTTACTTTACAAATATCTCAAGGAACCCATAATGAAATAATGCCTTAAACAGGTAATCATGGGATAGCCTATCAAATGCCTTTTCTTGGTCAAGCAATAATGTATCCCCATATCCCCTATTCTGAATTAAATTGAAAAGATTATATGTGGCTTGGGGGACTTGGCATATGAAGATAGACTGAGGGAGCTGAACATGTAGCTCGGTCTTTACGAGGGAAAGGGATGGGCCACTGCCTCAGGGATAGGGTAATGTTGGGGGTATGTGGGGGGAAGCATTCACTGATGAGGAGATAGAGTTTGGGAGGATGAGGAGGCACTAAAGACACTGAGGATGGAAAAGGCCCCTGATCCAGGCGGCATCTGCCCCAGAGTTTTACCTGAACTGGCAGATGTCCTGGAAGCTCTGTTGGTGGATTTATTCAGTTCCTCCCTCCAATCAGGTTGCGTTCCACAGGATTGAAGGATGGCACATGCAGTGCCCCTCCACAAGAGTGGGCCTAGGGATGACCTGGAAAACTACAGCCGGTCAGCCAGACCTCTGTGGTGGGGAAACTGATGGAGACTATCTTAAAAGAAAGGATGGTGGAGTTCCTGAAGACTTCAGGTGTTCAGAGTGACAACCAACATGGGTATGTTCAGGGGAGGGCGTGTCAAACAAACCTGGTTGAATTATTCGACTGGGTGACAAGGTCCCTGGATAGCAGAAAGCCTGTTGATGTTCTATATTTGGACTTCAGCAAGGCTTTCGACTCAGTCCCACATGGGAGGCTGATCTAGAAATTGAGAAACCTAGGAATGGGTGAAAACATGGTGAGGTGGGTGGCTAACTGGCTTGAGGAAAGACAGCAAAGAGTGATAGTGGAGAGTGTGGCATCAACTCATAGAACTCACAGAAGGGTCATCAGTGGAGTCCCGCAGGGTTCATTGTTGGGACCTGTCCTCTTCAACTTATTCATTACAGTCATAAGGGAGGGAATTGGGAGTAAGAGGAACCTGTTCACTGATGATGTCAAAGTGGGGGCAGAGCTGGACAGTGAGGACGGTAGAAGGGCATTACAGGATGACTTAAAGAGGTTGGAAGAATGGGCATGCACATGGCAATTGGGGTTTAATGTGAGTAAATGCAGCATTATGCACCTGGGTATTAGAAACACTGGCTATTGCTGTAAGTTGGGGGGAGTTCAGTTGGCAGTCTCCACAATGGAGAAGGATCTGGGGTGATGACTGATGCCAAATGGAACAGTTCTGAGCAGTGCAGGAGGGCAGCAGCTAAGGCGAATAAGATGCTAGGATATATCTCTAGGGGCATATCATCCAGGAGCAGGGAGGCTATTCTTCCCCTATACAACTCATTGGTTAGGCTGCACATGGAGTATTGTATGCAGTTCTGGCGTCCTCACCTGAAGAGGGACATTGCACTACTGGAGAAGGTACAAAGAAGGGTGGCAAAGATGATCTATGGCTTGGGGGACTTGATATATGAAGATAGATGAGGGAGTTGAACATGTACTCCCTGGAACACAGGAGGGACGGGAGGGGACATGATATAGACCTTCAAATATCTGAAGGAAGTCAACAGAGTGGCAGCAGATGGACTGTTAAAACTGAAGGGGAAGGGGGCTATGAGAGGACACAGTCTAAATCTGGTAGGAGGACAGTACAGAGGAGAGGTCAGGGGGAATTATTTCATGGAGAGGGTGGTGGAACCCTGGAATGCACTACCTGAAGAGCTGATAAAACTGGATACCGTTGCCGGGTTCAAGAGAGGATGGGACAGACACAAGGGACTGAAGGTTGGCATTAAGGAGAACAGCAGGGGTGGGAGGGGGGTGAGTGGGGACGATGGGTTAAAGAAGGGAGGTGGAGCAGCTACTATACTTTATTAGTGATCTGCATTCAGGCAAATGTGATAGAGCATTTGGCCTAATCTACTGGCAACTACGTATGTATGTATGTATCCATGCACTGAGCCTCTGTCTCCCCTTTTAACAATTTCTCTTATCATTATCAGGTACTCTTGCATGCATCTTATTTATTTATTTATTTAAAAGTTTACCTGGGAAAGATGTACTGAGTTTGCAACAGCTCAGTTCCAGATGTGCCCTGGGGCATGGAGGAAGGGCAATACAAGGCACATGACGTGCAAGTGAAAATACATAATGTAAGGTGCTGGAATAATAAAAATAAAGTACAATAAAAATACATACAATAAAATAAAGCAAAAAATAAGTAACCGTGTGTAGTCACAATTTATAGGAAGAATATTCGGGGCTACACAATATAAAGAGGAAATATAATGCAAATTAAGATACAAGTGCTATACAATACAGGGAGCAGTGCCAGACAGTAGCAGATTACTACCACTCAGACTGCTAAGGTGTGAGCTAACTAAGCCAGTGCAGGAAGTAGGTTCAGGAGCAGACTGTTACCAGAGAAAATTAACTGATTTAGGCACAGATTGCTGGAGGGGGTAGTAGCTGCTCCCAGCCGGGGGGGAGGGGGACATTAACAACATGGGTGGAGGGAATACAAGGGTCACGGATCAGGAACAGTTGCAGAAGGGGATTGCAAAGTCACAAGGAAGGAATTTGATGGAGGAGAAGGCTTAGACTGAGTAGATAGACAGGGGAGGAAGGACCTGAGCTTAGGAAAATGATACAAAAAGGCAGTGTAGTCCCCAGAAGTTTTCCTGGGTGGGGAGAGGGAATGGGAAACAGTGTTCTGGAGGAGGTAAGAAGAAGGAGGGGGAAGAAAGAAAGGTGGAGGGGGCAAACCAGAATTTGGAAGTGAAGGTGGTACAGTGTGTGAGGGGCATCTGGTATTGAGGGAAGGAAGGGAGAGGGATGAGTATAGAAAGCAGTGGTGTGTATGAAAGGAGCAGTCCAAGGCAAAGCAGCAGAAAGAGTGGAAGAGGAGGCTTTGGATCTGCCTGGGATAGAGCAGGATTTGTGGGGAGAAATGATGCACACTGCTGCTTTCTCTAAATGTTTTGCCAGCATTTTAGATAACATTTGTTTGTCTACATTGAGGAGATAAACTGATCTCCAGTTCAGTAAAAGGGATCTTTCTTTTTTCATAAAATTAATCAATATGGCTTTTGACATAGTAACAAATGGTCTGAGATTTCTACAGTATGCCTTGGGTTTTAGCCTCTGAAACCTGATGAGACTGAGATACAAGGATGCAATCGGTTCTAGTAGTAATGGATCCTCTTATACATGTATGGCCACCAGAGTCATGTAGTTGGCAGTATGCATTCATTTAGCCCTGCTGTGGAGATCATTTCCTTAACAAAATTTGTATCACAGTATATTGTTTTTGTTGTCTGATGTGCCAGCTACCTGGGAAAAGAACAGTTAAAGTTCCCCCAATATAACCATTCATGAGGTGAACAAATATAGTCAAATCTCCTTAAATGAACAATTCTTCTAATTTTCATCAGTGGGACATAAAAGGTTAGGATTGAAAATTTCTGATTCCCACAAGAGACGTCCACCATCACAACTCTGCCCGGCTGAATGTCTGTCAGTCTTGAGAGATGTCAATAAGGGCTTCAAAACAAGATGCCATTCCCACACCATCACAAGTGTCTTCTCCTGGTGACCAAAAAGGAAGGGCTTATTTTCTACTGAGCTTGGGCCAGCGACCTCATATTTAGTCTTCAACTGTGTGCTTTGTATTAGGAAAATATCCCCAGGTCGCTGCTGCAAAGTGAATAGAGTTGTTAAACACTTCTAATGGATATTGGCCATTTACATTTAAAGTAACCACCAAAGGGGTTCCTCAGACAGAGAAGTAAAAACAAATAATAATAATAATAACCAGTACATTACAATGAATTACCCCAACCCTCGCTGACTGGGATCTCAAGCTACCCTTCTTTGTCTTTTAAGATAAGGCCCCTGTCTGAGGAGCCTTTCTGGGATGTTACTGAGGATACCTCAGGATCTCCATACTCCTCTTACATATCACCCCACCTTCTTCTGCTTCATAAAGGGTTCCAGGTTCCAGAACAAGTTTGGATTTTGTTTAGCAAAGGGTTTGGATTTGGATTTGCCAGGCCCAGGCCTACTGTATATGCATTATATGCTGTACCTCACCTCCCACATTGATACTGTTGGTACTATGACTGGCAGTACTGTCCCTTCACACACCTAAACACCCAGGTGCAGTCTCCCCTTCTTCAGTACTGATCATCAGACAATCTGCTAATATTTTTAGTACTGTCTTGCCTCCACTCACATTCTGGTACCCCTGTAATATGTCCTCCGTTGACAGGCTAAAATCTTTACATATAATCTTTTTTCTTACATATGCTGAAGATGTCCCTTAAAGCAGTTTACAGTGATTAATCTGTACATAAACCCGCAGTGCCACATTTTTTTTCTCAAAAAGAGAGCAAATCTTCATAACACACAATGCCAGTGTTGGCTGGCAGGCTAACAACATTCACTGAAAAGCAGCAACAGCTGAATCTGATTTAATATCAGTCAGTTTGCATCTGCACCCCGACAGAGCTGACAATAAGCAGTACTGTCTAGACTTCCTTTTCATGTCAGCAAAAACTAACTAAATAAAAAAACAATTCCAGATAATCTTTTGCTTCAAACTCAGCTTTAACATGCAACAGTATGCACAAGAAAACTGCTCTTTAATCCAAAAGAATGTCACCAGATTGCCACTTTTTTTGCAATGGTAATTGATTTATTTGCAGGTGAAAATGAAGGCATACAGCAACACACAGCCCAGCGCTTTGAGTCTGGATGACTCTTCATCAGCGACTCCCAAGTGCAGCGTCATCCTGGTCCAGACTTGATACACTGGGATTGCTGTATGCCATTGGTTTTACCTGCAGTTAAATCAAGTACCATTGCAAAAACCTGGCCATCTGATAATTGTTTTTCTGATGAACTGTCTTTGGGTAAATAAAATGTATTTGAATATATAACCTCTCCATCCTTTCCCATTAGGCCAACTCCCACCACCACTCCTTTTGCTGTCCCCCTACCATTTGATGTCTTCAGGGTCTTCATGTTCCCCATCTTCTCCTCTGCAGTCTGCAACACCAACAGGAACAGGCATTTTAAAATCTACGGGTGGGGGTATCTAGTGAGTATAGCAATTGAATATGAGTGACTGTCAAAATGGCGACTCATATTCAGTGGTATCCCTATGGGCTGCTCAGCTCAATACAATACAAATAAGAAGTGGTTTCAAAATAGTGTAAAAAAACATACATGAAAAAAACACCACCGGGTTTATCATTTTTAGCCTCCCCTTGGCTTATCTAAATAAATAACACCCCTCTTGATGGGATTCAAATGACTCCCCCAGAAGGATTGAAAAAAACATCTGTACAGTGAGGTCTCAAGTTGCTTTGGCAAGGAGAAACATAGAAACATAGAATTTGACGGCAGATAAGGACCGCTTGGCCCACCCAGTCTGCCCATTTCCCTACCTAATGGATAAGCTGCAGATCCTAGTTAACCAGCAGCCTACTTCTTCCTACCCCCACCCCTAGAATTGCCGTATGACTGTCCCATGCATGCTTGAATTCCACCACTGTTTTGACCCACAACCTCCTTTGGAAGGCCGCTCCACCCTCTGTGAAAAATACTCTTAAATTACCTCTGAGCCGCCCTCTATCTTCAAATTGTGCCCTTGTTCTTGCACACCTCTTTTTTTGAAAGATGCTACCCTCTTGGACTTTGTTGATTCCCTTGATGTAAAAACATAGTACGTAAGAACATTTTGGCCATATAAACTGACTTAAGTCTGGGCATTTTCCATCTGTTCCAAGTTTGCCCTTCTGTTGTACTCTAGTTATCATTCCTTCCCAAATAAAATAGGCCATATCCCAATTTCTGAAATAAATTCCTAAAATATTACAAGGCTCTTCCGATAGGGGGATTACCATAATATCAGAAAATTCCATGAACTCTAAGCCAATGATAAAACATTTACTTTTGTCATAGTTAATTACAGAGCTCGTAGTGTCCGAAAAAAGTTGCAGCTCTTCTGCTGCCTTTGAGAATGGTTGCAGATCAGCCAACAATAAACAGATATCATCTGCATATGCAGCAGTCTTTATCTCTGGGTCAGAGCTGGAGACCAATAATATCAGGCTGTGCCGCTATCCTATGAAATAGGGGATCCAATGTAATAATGTATAACAGGGGGCTTAAAGGGCACCCCTACCTGATACTCGTACCAACGTGGCATTCAGTACCCACCCAACCGTTTATGTATGGTGCAACCGATACTTTCTTATAACAAAGCTGAATCCATGAAATAAAGGGAGGTGGAAATCCATATGCTAGTAAGCATTCTCACAGATAGGAATGAGAGATCCTATTAAAGGCTTTAGCCTGATCAAGACTGATCACATATCCAGATATTTCCTTCTCCTGTCCTCTGTTTAAATTTCTCGAAGAAGAATTAAAATGTCAGAAATCTTCCTCCCAGGGACTGCACAGGCCTGTGTCGGATGGACAATGTCCTACAGTACCAGTGCCATATGGTTACTCAATAATTTTGTGAAAATTTTAAAATCCAAATTAAATAATCGGCCTCCAGTTAGTCAGTAACTCTTTACTACCTGATTTATGTAATAAAACCGTTAACCCTTTGTTCATACACAGGAGTAAAAAGTCAGTTAGCACCATGGCATTAAACAATTAAACCATTTCATCAAGCAGTGTATGGCAGATAAGCGTATACAGCTCCTTGGGAAGACCATTCTCTCTAGGAGCACTGCCAGACTTTAGGCCTGTAACAATCCCCAAAACCTCCTGTTTAGTAATGGGTGCAAGGAGAGATTGATGAAAGTGAACAGAAACCCTGGGCAAAGAACATGTATTTAGCCAGGAACTCATATTATCAAGTGAGAGATCTTTTGAACTGAACATATCTTGTATATAATTCTCCACATCAGTAAAAATTTCAGTTTTAGTCATTAGTATCTTGCCATCAGATGTTTTAATTTTATTAATAGTTTTATTGTGTCTTCTCGTCATACAGCTTTCTAAGGGGTTCACCTGGACTTGTTTATCCTGGGTTCCAAATCATTGCTGTGTTTCCAAGGATCTTAAACGATCATATTGTATGTCCACCATTTCTTGATCTAACGTCCGAAATTTGTTCCAAATAGTCGTAGGGATTTTGCATTTGTAAAGAAATCAGTTTGTACAAGTGATCCCTCAATAACTTGTACTTATCCGGCTTCATTTTCCCATTCAGCTTCCCAATTTTTTTAAATAATCCTAAATATCAACCTTCGTGTCCTCCCACCAATCCTGGGCTTTTCATATAGAAAGAAAACTGATTGGCGTGCTTCTAAAGCATAATAAAAACCTTGTTTAATAAGGGGATCCTCTAGTAAACTCAGGTTGAGTCACCAGTAGCCTGGTCCTTGTGACATCGCCTTAAAATTAGAAAATTTCAAACACAGCATACCATTGTCAGACGAGGCCACAGGTAAGGCTTCCATATGCTGAATATTTAAATTGGGTGAAAGAAATCAATAATCTATTCTAATGGAGAGATTACCCGTAAAATAGATTTTCTGAGAGGATAATCCCAGATGTTCAAAGGCATCAATTAAACCAGACTGAAGTAAAGCAAGGCAGCAGCAGCAAGGGCCAACAAAATGCTGGGTTACAGCGCAAGGGGAATAATCTTGGTGGGGGGGAGTAATTCCTGCCACTGTGTAGATCACTTATTAGACCTCATTTCGAATACTGTGTGCAGTACTGGCAACCATACCTAAAAAGGGACATTAAATTACTGGAAGGGGTGCAGCACAGAGCAACTAAGATGATACAGGGACTGGGGGACTTACCATATGAAATAAGGCTAAAGGAGTTGAACACGTACTCGTTGGAGGAGAGGAGGGACAGGGAGACATGATCGAGACATTCAAGTATGTGAGAGAGATAAACAAGACTGGTATGGATGGGCTCTTCAGGGTAAGGGTGGAGAGGGGCATTAGGGGCCATGACATGAGATTGGAGGGGGGGAGGTTTAGAAGGGAAATGAGGAGGCACTTTTTTACAGAGAGGGTGGTGGCGGGGTGGAACTCATTGCCAGTGGAGGTGGTAGCCTGCAGAACAGTGGGCTGCTTCAAAAGGGTCTGGGATAGGGAAGGGTGAGGATAAAGGTAGGGGGTGAGGAGGGAGAGGCAGCTGCAGAGTAGGCCTGCTAGCTGCAAAACCGAGCAGGCTCAATAGACCAAATGGCCTTTTTCTGTTGGCAATTTTCATATGTTCGTATGTAAGTAAAATGTTATTCAGGCAGTTTGAGTCACAAAACAGTTTCTGGGTTTTTAAACCCCTGTCAGTCCTTAATCTGCTGCAATTAAAATATCCCTCAAAAAACACATACTTGGAGGTACACAAATATGGCTGAATAAGGTGTACAAGCTGTATTCTGCTAGTCTTAGTTTGTGGGGCATAGAGATTAATCAGACAAAAATCCAAACCCTGCAGCTGAACATACAATAATAAAACCCTCCCTGGGAAAATGTCCACCATATGTGCTAATTTTGCGGCAGTCTTATTAATATAAATACCCACCCCACTACACACTTTCTCTACCATGGACCAAAAACGTCACCCCAAAGCCAGGCTGAACTAGCATCTTGTAATTCAGACACAGAATGCAATTGTACATCTTGCAAGAAAATAAAATCATAGGTAGCATCAGCAAATTGTGCAAAAGTTAAAAGCCATTTTTTTTCTGATTTTGTACTATTGGCATTTAAAGATGCCACGGAAAGGTTATATAGTAACAGCTCCATAAAAAAAAGTCTAATAGCTCAAGAGGGTTGTTTAGTACAGGACCTGGTGCCCATCCTCCATTTTTTAATCTTGAGGACTGGTTTTACACTGAGTCTTGCAGCAGGCAGTTTCTCATCTGAGATGACATCTTTCTGTGAGGAAGTGATCGAGGCAGAATTTGACTCCTGGTCAACATTGGAGTCACCTTCATGCAATGCTGCATACTGATTACGTATGCCCAGAGTTCCAGGAGAGGCCTCCGGTACTAATTGCTGCTTCCCCTTCCTATTCCCCTTTTTGGATTTGACCAGCTGAAAGACTTTATTCTCTGGAATTGGGGGGAGGGGCATAACCAGGGATTCATTAGATGCAGAAGTAGCGTCCTGTACAGGCAGCTCCCTTACACTTTACCACTGGGCAGAAGCACACAGAGGCTGTACTGGGACAGAAACATCTATGGTGGGAACTGGTACAGGGATTTCAATCACATGTTGTGGTCTGAAGGACTGTGGAGCAGCCTTGGCAGCTTTGTTGATGTAATAATCTTAAATGCCATAATTGGCATTTTCAGTATCGTAGGCAGCCCAAGGGCAGTCAGTGAATGAGTGTCCCTCTTCATTGCACAAGCTCCATTTAAGATTAGCTCTACATTGGAAACAAGTGTGTCCCACTTCTCTACACTGGGAACACTTGAGAATCTCACAGTTGCTGCTCAAGTGCCTGGAAGAGCCACATTTGCAATATTGCCTAGGCTGTCCTGGGTAAAAAATGAAGCCATTATCTCACCCAAGATAAAAACAATTGGGCAAATGCTGTATGCCAGTTTTAGTTTGATGCAGCTTCACTTTAATCCTCCAGCCCCCATTCCAGAAGCCTTTGTCATCTATGATAGACTCAGGGGTAACTTGGACATCACATTTCTTTTCAATCCAGTAAAGGATATCTGTGATATTGACCCCCTCATTTTGAAACAATACTGTTAATACTTTAAATGTTTGCTTTATTAGGGGGATAGCCTGAAAAGGGGTCCAAAGTGGGTTTATTTTTAAAGTGGCATATTTGACCCAGAATCTGCCCAGAATATGAGCGGAATGAAAACTTATGTCAAATGAGTTTTCACCAGGGGCATGAATCAGAGCATAAACTTCAGCCAGTGAAAACCCCAAAGATTGTTTGAGCAACATTTTTCCCATTTAAAATCTGTCTGAGTACAGCTCTAAGTCCCCCAAATATCTGAGGTGAACTACACTACGGTGTTTCACCAGCTCCACAGGTTTTTAAACAGACTTGCATAAGTAGGAGCAGGTTGTGCATTAGGGGCTGTCTCTGGTCGTGAGTTAGAATGACCAGGGTTCAGCAAATTGTCAGGCTGTGGATTCTGTAACCGCTCATCTATATTGGGCTGAGCATCAAAAAAAAAACTTCAGCAGGAGCACTGTCTACAGGAGAAAAAGTAGTATCACCTGATGAGGTAGGCTGATGTTTCAAGTCCTATACTACCGATGAAATATTTTGTGGAGCGGTTCCAGATGCAGGTTGCTCATTTGAGACAGATGGTATCACTGGATCTGGAATCAAGGAACCCTGCGGTGTATGTATCCAGCCAACATTTTCCAGTGCATGTTTGGGTGTCCATTTTGAATTCCCAGCATCTGGGCACTTCGGGTCAGCTTCTATCTTCTTACCTAGGTTCAAATTCAGGGACTTGTTCACAGCAGAAAATGCAAAAACTTTGGCAGAAAAATCAGTGTTAGCTCCAGGGGATCCTCCCAAGGAGCATTTACGTTTCTTTTCCTCTTCCAATTTCTGTTTCACCTCCAGGTAATCCTATTCCACTTTGGAAAGTTGTTGCTGCAGTAATTTTTTCTTTCTTTTCAATTCTTGTTGTAGTGTCAGTTCTTCTACCGTACAGTCTGCCATTTCATGAGCTTCGTGTTCCAATTCCACTCATTGTGTAATATTCATTTGAACAGATTATGTGGTGTCTACAGCACTGTTTGCCAGCATAGCTCCTGTAAGGAGCTCCAAACCTCCACCTCCGTTGTCCTCCAAAGGCACACTGAAATCCTCCATCCTGCAAACAGGAAACAGCACCCCCTGCAGCAAGAATAGGGGAAATTTTTATTGTGGAAATCATACAATACTAGGGTCAATACATGCATAACTATTTACATCCTTTAGAAATATTTCCTATAAATTTACACTATCATTCTAAACCTTTTATCTATCCCTCTAGCTATGGCCTATTTGCAGATTTTCCATATCCATCATTCTAGACTCACACTATCGTAATCGATACTATCATCCTTTTATCCCCTTTTTTTTAATATGATCCACCCCATACAGTGCTTCCATAATTTTCCCAGCGTTTGTACAGATTCTTTTTTTTGTTCTTTTTTATATATCTGTTGAGTCTACCCTACAATTATCCTAACGCTTGCTGAGATGTATGCTGTTATTGCAGAGTCCGATGACGCCTAGATTGCCAAATATGGTATTTAACAATACTACATATAAGACATAGAGTACTGTAAGTATATTTTACCCAGGTGCCTGTATATAGGCCTAATATCAAAATCTCATAAGTCATTTTGGTAAAATTGTCATCCTGCACTTTCTGTGCTGAAATGGTCCAAAAAGTAACAATATAAGGACAGTTATAGAACAAATGTTCCTGAGTTTTCAGGATCATATTACACAGTTCTCTGGGACAGTATCACTCCTCAAGCTTTTTGTATTTATGGTTATTTTTCACCCCAAGTTCACCATGGCATGCTAGCCAGCTGGTATCCCATACATACAGTATCTAGGAATTTTTGTTGGTATGTAAGCTGTTTTATAGTTTGTGGAAAATTTTGTAGAGTACCTTTAGGAAAAATTATTCATTCTGAAAAATGAGTTAATAAGAGTTGTTCATACAATAAATGCCTAGATAAAATTTTTAAATCTTTCATCTTTAATTTCCAGATTCTGATTTTTTGCATTGCTACTCTAATATAGTCTGGAAAAGCTTCAGCTGCCATTTTAAATGTCCATTTGTTTAGATACAATTTGGGTAGCAGAATTTACAACCATTCTGTCCCCCACTCTCTCCATACAATCGGTATGTTCATTAATGAAGGTACAATATTAAAATACCAAACTTATGTATGGAAAAACAAAACTGGGTGTACCATGCCAATTCCCCCTTGCGATATAGGCCTATATGTAACATTCTGTTTTATCAGGTTCAATCGGCTTCCCCTAATGGTGTGGAAGAATATATTATATAGTTTAGTCTCTAGAGACACAGGGGGAGGAAACACCAAACCTATTAAAAATGTTAAATAGTTAGAATAAAAGTTTTAACAAGATATACCCGTTTCAGTTTTGAAACATGTAATTTATTTCATGTCGAAGATAATTTCTCATGCTGATTATTAGCTTATGCTGCAAGTTAAGAATATCAATTTCCTTTGGGCCAAATGTTATCCCTAAGTTTTCTGCCTCAGAGACAGTGGCTACTCCTCCTACCATGGCCCCTGTCTGTAGTGTTGGTTCTCCTATAGCTAATGTAACACATTTCTGTAAATGCATGCGTGCTCCTGCTATTTTAGAATATTCCTGGATTATTTTGAAAGTTTCTTGGCCTTCCCTTTCATGTTCCGAGAAAAAGCACTGATCATCAGCATAGACCATAACCCTTAAGGATTGTGTTTTAGATGATATCGATATATGCTGCATGCTCCTATCTGATAAAAGTTTCCTAATAGGAATGTCTATATGGAAAGTGTATAACAGGGGGCTTAATGGGCATCCCTGCCATACACCTCTTTGAATAACAATCTTTTGTCCTATTATGCCATTAATCAGTGAAAAGAAATGGGCATGTGCATATAATAGTTTTAACTATTTAACAAAAAGATCAGAAATCCCATAAAAACCTATTATCTGAAATAAAGTGACATGAGAGACAGCATCAAAGGCCTTTTCCTGATCTATGGACGGTACATATATGTGTGTTTTCTTCCTATGGCCTCTGGAAAAAACCTCACATAAGCAAAATAAATTGTCCCTCAAGCTTCTGCCTGCAATGGCACATGACTGTAAAGGGGTAATTGGATTTTGTGCTGCATGTCCGAATCTATGACATAATACTATGGAAAGTATTTTGAAATCTATATTGAGCAAAGCGATAGGTCTCCAGTTAGTTATAATGATCCTATCCCTTTTTTTGTGTAAAAGTATCAAGAATTCCTTAGCCATTGGTTTGTCCATGTCCAAATTTAGTAAAATATCACTAAAGGTTTCTACGAGTAAGGGGGTCAAAATATTTCGAAAGGTTTTGTAAAAATGTGGGCTCAGACCATCTGGGCCTGGGGCTGTATTCCCCCGTAGTTTATTTATTGCCTTCAATACTTCCTCCTCACTAACAGAACTGTTTAAATTTAACTCCTACAGATGTAATGGACTAACATTGACTTCTACTAGAAGGTCATGTATGTTCCCTTCTGTCGGCACTGGTGTACTGAAGAAGGAAAAGATTCGCTGTGAGATTATTTCTAGTATAGTGGTAAAGTCAGTGCATATTTTACCTATGTGATGCTTAATAGCATCCCACTCTTTCTTTTGCACTCTAGAGTGACAATCCCTGAAAATATTTCAAGGGATTCTTTGTGCACTGTGTATCTGCTGATTACTCCATTTTTGAGGATCTAGTCCTATCATACAGGTACTGTAGTCTCTCATCTCTGCTTTTATTTGCTGTATTTGTATAGAAAAATCCAGATGTTTAGTGTTTTGTAAATAGTGTTGTGCGAAACTGGAAAAGTTTGCCTGGCGAAATATTTCGTGGAATTTGCACATTTTGCAAAATATTTTGCAGGGCGAAATGTGAAATTTCACCCACAGAGTGGATGAAATTTTGCCCTTGAACTGGCAAACATCACCACTTGCAGACAAATATACACAACCCATGGACAAAATTTTGCAATTTCACCACTAAAGAGGTAGTGTTCAGCATCATGGTTTCGATGCTGTTAGTAGTGAAGTGGTCAGATAGATTATTCTGTGGTATTTCTCTGTTTAAGTGTTGTTAAATAGGTTTATTTTTAATGGTAAAACCCTGTTCTGGTTCGAAGTTGACCGCAGATGAAAAAAGAATGGACATCTTGTGCTTGTGGCAGTTATCTGGTGGGAGGCAAAGTGTCAATCAGGAGACCATGATGCTTAAAGTGTCAGTAACTGTAATCTGCTAGGTGAGATATCTGCATATTTGTAATTACTTTTGTGTGAATCCTTTATTTTTTATTTTGTTATATTGAGTTTTATGTGGTGGAAACATATACTGAATTTTATTTTCCTGTTTTTTTCCCATAGGTTTTCTGAGAGAGCGTAATCCTGCCAAGTATTTGTATTGCAGCAATATAGTAAGTGCTACTGAAAGAAGTTCATTCTGCTTCTGACTGTTGGGGGACTGTGTCTTTTGCTGAACACATAAATAAACATTGTTGGAATAGAACTAGCTTGGGTTGGTGACTGTAGATTATTTATTTGTTTTTTCTTTTTATGTTTGGCCACACTGTCACAGCATGAGAAATAAGAGCTGATGTTACTGAAGTATTTCGACCCGGACCTGACAGGCTGTTGAAGAGTGTGTCACTGCCGGCAAGCGGCAGATGTATCCATTCCCATAAATTGATGCTTCTTGCGGTTATTGAGTAGGTGGAGTCCTGCTCAGAAATGCTTCAGTAAATTCCCTCTCCACCATCCCAACATACAAACACACACCTTCTGCTATTCTACTCTTGGCAAACTGTATCATATAGCTTCTGTACATAAATCATGCAACCGTGATTAGCTCTTGTATGGGACTGCTGCATTCTGTATCTGGTTGTGATCCTGCAAAGTGTGGTATTCTATTTGTTCCACAATTGGATGCCAGTTGAGTCATGAGCATAATATGCTTCATCCAGGATGTTGTCTGTCAGTTTGTTTACCTTCTGCCTGAACTGCCGAGTCGTGAAACCCTAATGTGAAAAAATCTAAAATGAAACAGCAAAATCGCAGCATGTAAATGCACTGTATGTGTGATGCTGTGGGTTCTTTTGGGGGAGTGGAGGTGCAAGAGGGCAGAGATCAAGGGTTTTGATGTGTCAGGAGGTCTAAACCTCACCCTCAGGTTCTTGGCAATATTGGGAATGCAAGGAATTACAGACACGTTGCATAAGAGTAATAAACTTGTTTATTACTGCCAAAAGGATAAATCACAGTTGCCCTAAGCAGTTCTTACCAATACGAACCGAGAGCCAATGCTAAGCATTCCCTATACCTCGAGGTTTCTCCGTGTCTCTTGGGGTCTCCGACGTATAAGACTCGTGTCTCACATTATATACCTATGACAATTACTATGATTACTGTAAGATAGAAACATTTCTAGTTACAGAGATGAGCCCTATTGGCTAAATTAGAGGTGGCTTCATGGTCCAAGATAACATTATACAATTTTGTAGTAGTCATCACTTTGTGAAACAAGAGTACAGTTCTTACAGTTCTTACACAAATCAGTGTAGTAGTACAAATCACCAAAAGGTGGCAATGACAACTTATATATCATAATCATTACAAGGACACAGATGTCCTAACATCTTGTAAGTGAGAAATACACAGAAAATACCTAGAAAGGATATATATATATATATATATATATATATTGGAAAGCAAAGTGTGTAACAATAATATGCATACATATCCTGACATCTACTCTTAGCCCTATATGTTAGTATAACATATGCCTAAGCACTAGCTGTCTACAGTGTACCTCTGGGGCTACTAATAAGGGTGCAGGGACCTCGTATAACAGAGGCATCCCACTTTCCAAGTCTTAGGGTATAGGATTGCAGGCTCTGAAATAGCTTGTTCAGACCTGCAGACTATTTCTTTTTTTATATTCTCTATATACTGTCGGTCTTACACCTGCTGAGCTGTGAAGTCCTTTGCTAGTTTTTGAATGGTGCATTGCATTGTTTTTGACAGCTACTTGCAATGAAATACTCTTCAATTCGGCTGGTGATTGGCTTGGGGTGGGGCACTAGACACCAGGGAGGGGTATAAGTAACAAAATAAAAATATGCATTTGCAGGTGAAATTGTGGGTGAAATTTCACAATTTCACTGCAATTTCGTGAAATATTTTGTGCGGTGAAATTGCTGATTTCGTAGCAATTTCACTGACGAAAATTTTTTTTGCAACATCTTTATTTGTAAAGATATAAGTTTAAACAGTTGTTTACAAAGTTTTAGAAATTGAAAATAAACCTTATTCCCTCTTTGCTTTTCCCAGTTTTGATATATTTGTTGAATCATAGTTTTAGTATCCAGCCACCAGTCTCCGACTGCCTCATACCATACTGCTACCATGACCCTAGCTTTTAAAAATTCTACTGTCTGATCTTGTATTTTTATGTCAGTCAAAAGCTCATTATTGATATGCCAGTAACCTGGTCCCATATTATTTGTATATAACTGCCCTAAGCTAATATGTAGTTCTAGGTGTTCTGAGGTAGCAGTAGGTACAGTATCTGCTTTTAGGACTTTCCAGTGCTTAGAAATAAATAATCTATTCTGGATGAGAGGCTACCGCTATGATAGGTATGACCCCCTTGTGGTTTCAACTGCTTATAGGCATCTTTCAAAGCAGCAGTAGTCAAAATTTGTTGCAAAACATTCGTATCACAGTACAATTTTGAAGTTTTTCCAGTCTTATCCCTTAACTCATGGGGATAATTAAAGTCTCCCCCCAGAATTATTTTCCTGTTAGTGTGCAGGTATGGTTGAACCAACCGAAACAATTCACTCCTAAGAGTTTTAGTCTGTGGGGCATATATCACCCCAACCCTGAGGTCTTGTTGTTGAAACCGTACATCTAAAAGAAGAGCCCTTCCATGGTCTAAATCTATGACTTTCTGGATTTTAACTTGCCCATTACACAGTACCCCAACACCTGAGCATAGCTTCTCCCCAAAGACCATACAGTAGCTCCCCATGGCCAAGAGTTCTGGGCCTAGTGAATGTCTGTTTCTAATCGTAGTGTGGTATCCCGAAGCAGACAATTAGTTGCTTGAGACTTATGTAAGGTTTGAAATGGGATGCATCTTATTTTATAGTTCTTGATACTATTCACATTCAGTGAAATGACATTCAGTGTCCCTCCCATTAGATTAGTCATGGGGAAGTTGCATGTCTGGTCCCCTTAGAACTCTCAAGGTTTTTTCTTAGTTTTTTTCTTTACTTTAGGCTTCACTAGCAAGTCTCCTTCCA
This sequence comes from Neoceratodus forsteri, assembly GCA_016271365.2. Lineage (NCBI taxonomy): Eukaryota > Metazoa > Chordata > Ceratodontiformes > Ceratodontidae > Neoceratodus > Neoceratodus forsteri. The sequence goes on from CM057449.1 coordinate 1,203,748,399, forward strand.
CATCGGAAGTATCTTTATGTGAGGATGCAATGGAAGATTCAGAATCCTCTTCATCCTTAGCTGAGTGGTCCTGCAATACATAGTATTTATTTGTCTCATCCAGTTTTGGTACTTTAGATTTGGGGATATTCTGAGTTGACCTTCTCTTGCCCTTAACTGTCAGAAAGCCATCTGCTGGTGGGGGGGCATTGCTGACTCCTGCTGGATCTTGGTAGAAGGGATCTCTTGCTCCTGTTCCTCCATGGCTGATATCTGCTGTTCCACTTCCCCTTGTATGGTTTACCCGAGTACAGCTGGAATTGTCAGTCAAAGTTTCTTCTGTGTTTTCAGTAGTAGTCTCAGGTGGAGCTGGCTGCAAATCACCCAAAGACTGAGCCTGTGTGGTAAATGTAGCAAATGTAGTTGACTGGTTTTCTTGTGCAGTGTGCACAATATTGTTCCTGATTCCAGAATGTCCCCTTATTATGTATGGCCCATGGAAACTGTAAAAATGAGTGTCCTAGTTCATTGCACAAGTTACACTTTGGCAGACTTCTGCAGCAATTGCTGGTGTGACTTATTTGTAGACAGAAGTTACAGACCAAGGCATCACATGCATTACTTAAATGAGAAAAGGAGCCTCACCTGTGGCATGTTTTTGGCTGTTCTGGGTAGAAACAAAACCCACGTTCTAGTCCCAAATAAAAACAGCTTGGTAGGCGTACAGGCCCTTCTTCCACCATATGAAGTTTTACTCTAATTTTCCATCCCCCTGTCCAGATGTTCTCACTATCAAGTATAGGTACAGGTCTTTCTAAGACATCTGCTCTCTGTTTTACGCAGTATAAAATGTCTTGAATATGCACATTCTCATTATGAAATAGCACCATGATGGTTTTTACAGAGGGTCTTTCAAGGGGATTATGATGAATGGAGATCACAGCGTAGTTTGTTTTAAACTAGAATAATTTGTCCAGAACTTATCCAGCTGTACAGGGGTGTGAAAACTCACATCGAAAATAGTGTCTCCTGAAATGTGGATAAATGCGCAAATGTCTGAGGCCAAAAACTGCATTGATTCTTTCAACAATCTCCTGGCCACATACACCCTATCTGGGGGCATATCTAAGCCACCTTTGTATTTTTATCTGACAGCATTTCTCCAAGATCTGGGTTTTCCTAGATTGGAGAATAAATCGACCATTCTAAATCTGGGGTTGGTCTGTGGTCCGGCTGTTCTAGGCATTGGGGGGGTGGCACCACACCTTTTTGGCATCCTGGGCCTGAGGAGGGACTATGACACCCTTGATTCACTACAGCATTTTCCATTGTTTCTGCCCAAGAGGTAGAAGGTATGGTCTACTTTTCCATATCACTTTGCTTCTTCGCATGAGCCCTTAAGACTTTTGGCTGAGGAGCATCATTCTGGGTTTGGGATTTATTCTTGTCCCCCCACATCCACATTATTATAGTCAGTAATACTTTCTTCATTTACAGTCACAATAGTTTGCACAGTACCTGGTGGTGGAGTATCCTGCTTCATGATGTGAGCCTGTCTGGTCGACTCCTTTATGTTATCAGCTGTCATCTGTCGATGCGGTCTAGCCGCCACACCTTGTTTGTCTGGGCTGTGTATCGGTGTCCTCAAAAAAACTTTCTGTCCCTTCTCGGCCAGTCCCCGAATCTCCATAGCAGTTGGAGGGGGGTCTCTGGGGAGCCAGTGCTTTCCATCTGGTGCGAGTTCCCACTCCGCAGCTCGTAAAGCCCTCTCTGGTGACCAAGTTTCAGCTGTGTCCATCTTTTGCTCCTTTTCCTCTGCTGTGGTCTGATTCCTATGTTCCAGGCTCACCTCACCTAGTTATGCAGTCTGGTCATCAGTCTGCCACTTCTCCTGCAACAGACGCACTATAGAAGCTCTGCGAGCCTCTTGATCCTTTGGGGCCACATCTCCAGGTTCCCTTGACATTTGCTCATTATCAAGGCAGCAGGTATCTGTGGATTGTTCTCCGTTTCAATGTCCATACTGGCATCCATTATTTCAACTTTTGTAGCAATCTCCATCAGTAAGTCTCCTTCCATATTTCCTTCAAGAATCTCCATGGAACTATAGAAAACTATCTTCATTTGCTCAGAGCCCAAAGCTCTCGAACCTCCTCCTCCAACATCCACCTCTGCACTGTCCTTCATTCTGCCAACCGGAGCGATACAGCACCCACTACCACTGAGAAGGGGAATTTCCCTGGTGTCCTGGCCAAATTTCCCCCATTCACTAAAAATACCACTAACAGCTTAATCTAGTCCAGTGTCAGTCAGCATCCATCTGTATCCCCCTTCCCTGGGATGAGGCTGAAAATAGGAAGAATTGTCTAGTCCTCCTTTCCTGGTCAACAAAAACTAAATAAATAAATAAAATAAAAAAAAATCACAACTTTTGTAGCTAGAATGCACAGAAGATTCTGTTACTGAATAAAAATCCTTAAAATACATTTCATAGCCTTCCCCTTTTTTCCCCAACTGTCTCACACCTAAGTACATTATCGTCAGGAATTGTTATATCAGTATTAGAAACTTTGGAACTTAGCCAGGTATCAGATAGTCCAACAAAGTCAAGGTTATGTTGATAACCCCAGGAGTAGAAATAAGAGATTTTTGGGAGTAAACTCCTAGCATTAACAAAGGCCAGCTTCAGTCCTCTAGCAGAATGCTTTGGTATTTGAGAAGTATCGATTGCAGGCCAAGGATTCATGTGTATGTTCCCTGATAAGAAAAATAAGCAATCAATCATCAATTTTGCCCAGAATTTCCTTGATGGAATTGTTTTTGTAACCTGTGATCCATACCTTTGTTTTTTATTTATATGCACCCATATAGTAGTTCACAAACTGTACCCATTTATTACTAAAATAAGTAAAACTACCTGTGTAAGTCCCTATCTCATCCATAAGACAAGCATTTGTCAATGCTGAATGTTTGCTTGCTGATTAGCATTGGATGTGCAGGAGTTAGATAGATGCAGAATAGGAATGGCAGTGAAGTATTGAACTCACGCCAACCCCACCTCCACCCTGCAGAGATGGACAGGCATTGGGGTGTGCCTTTGGGTCATCACCCATAACGGTCATGGCATTTCACTTTATCCTATCCTGCAGACACCTACAAGTGTTGAGGTGTGCCTTGAGGTGTTCGGCTTTACAGTCGCCCCATTTCATAAGGACATACGCTGAAATGGGTGCAGTATAGGAGAATGGGGTGAACTCTGGGGCTGAAGAGTCCAAGGCACACCTCGATGCCTGTCACTGGCTTCAGGGTGGGGTGGGGGTGGAATGGCATGAGCATTACAGCTGGCAACCCAAAGGCACACCCCTGACGCCTGTCATTCTTTACAGGGTGGGACGTAATGGTTAGAAACCCTAATGCCCCAGGCATTTGTTGGTATTTGCACTACAAATTTTCAACATGGCCTTTTTGTGACCCACACCTCATGAAAGCATTTGGGACCTCTGCTCATGAACAGTGGCACTGTCATTTGGTTAATCTGTCCTGAATGTTAGTTTCTCACAGCAACTGCACCATTCTGCACCAGATGTGCGAAAACACAGTTTGGGCAGGTTGTGGAAAATGACAGCTGTACCATTCATAGAGAGGTGTGACAAGATGGGGCAGTGTTGAAAATCTGGAGTGAAAATGTTAAAAATGCTTGAACTTACGAGAGTACGTGGAAACTGCACAGCGCATGCTCGTAACACAGTCATTTAGTGGAATTATTTCACCAAATTTTCAACATAGGTGTTTTGTGACCTCTGCTCATGAACTCTGTCACCATGATTTTCTTAATCTGTCCTGAATGTTGATTTCCCACAGCGACTGCATCATTGTGCGCCAGATGTGCGAAAACACATTTTGGGCAGGATGTGAAAAATGGCACCTGTACTGTTCATAAGGAGGTGTGCAAAATTGACAATGTTGAAAATCTTGAGTGAAAATATTACAAATTCTCGAAGTTACGAGTGTGCGTGGAAACTGTGCAATGCACACTCGTAACATAGTCATTTTATGGACTTTTGTCACCAAGTTTTCAACATAGGCATTTTGGGACCTCCACTCATGAACAGTGTCACTGTGATTTTCTTAATCTGTCCCGAACAGTGATTTACCACAGTGACCGCACTATTCTGCATCAGAAGTGCGAAAACACGTTTCGGCCAGGATGTGAAAAATAACAGCTGTATTGTTCATAAGGAGGTGTAAAAAAATGCCAATGTTGAAAATCTGGACTGAAAATATTACAAATTCGCGAAGTTACAAGAGTGCATGGAAACTGTGCAACGCACGCTTGTGACAATCATTTTTTGGAATTTTTTCACCAAATTTGCAACATAGGCTTTTTGGGAACCCACCTCATGAACAATGACACTGTCATTTTGTTAACAGGTCCCAAAAGATGATTCCACACAGTGACTGTGAAATCACCTTTCGGGACTGAATAACCAGATGACAGTCTCTGAATTCATGAGATGGGGTCTCAAGAACCCCATGTTGAAAATTTGGTGCCAAATTCGCATAAATGGCCAAGATATCCACTCAAGTTCGAAAAACCCCATTTATGCCATTATACAGCATTTCTTCAGTTCACGGTCGTCTATGAAGAGTGCAGACATGTTCCGGTCCACTGAAGATCGTTGTGCTGGGCTTCAGAGGTAAGTATGGGGTGTGGGTGTGGTATGAGTGCACAAAGGTGGTGCGGTTAGGGGAGGGGGGCCGAGACAGTGAGGGATTTTTTCTTTTATCGGAACCAAAACAAAAAACAAAAACAACATGGGAAGGTTTCCTTTTTACAGGTGGTTTGGCATGCTGGGGTGGGCTCTAGCGTGCCACCCTGAGTGTTGTTGGGGTGGGGTCTGAAGCTGATGGGGATTGGGCACCCTGTGCGACACATACAGAGTGCTTGGGGTGCATGAGCCAGGGGATTGGGCATCCCCCTTGGCACACAACAAATGGAGGGGCATTATGCCAACAGGGATTGGGCTCCCTGTTGGCAAATAAACTTGGGAGGGGCATGCTGACAGGGGGATTGGGCACCCCGTTGACATTTCATGGGGACTGTGAGAGGTGGACGGCAATAGTCGCCACCATGTTAATTTAAAACAAATGCGGGGACATTATGCTAATGGGGATTGGGCTACCCTGTCAGCAAATTAACTACGCAGGGGTGAGGGGACATGCTGACAGGGGGACTGGGCACCTCCGTTGACTGTCATGGGGACAGTGAGAGGCGGTGGCTGTCCATCAACTTCTGTAGAGACTGTGAGAGGCAGACGGCGATAGCTGCCATGTTTGTTGAAATGGGACACCACACAAGGCAAGTTGTAATTCGCTGCTGTAATCAGGGACTGCCCCAGCAAAAACAGCTGATTGTTAATGACGGGACGCTCCCTGAGTGCAGCGGCGAGTTTCTTTCAAGTTGGTGACATGCTACAATACTGCTGTCATCGACAGCATGCTCCTCTATTGGTGCCACAGAGACCAGCCCCAAAATGGACTGCTGGCATTGGTCACAACACTGCTGCACCTCCACAACTCAGTACTGCAGCAAGCTGCCTCAATATGTTTCTCGTGCATGCACGCAACCAAACATAAAAAGGCCTTACGTTTAATACTATATCATTAAAACAAGTACTCTTCCTATCAACTGATTAATATTAAGTACAGCAGTTGGTGACATAGTACCAAGCTGATCATTTGAACCCAACCCACCCAAGTCAGAGAAGAAAATTCCTAAAGCTAACCAAGTTTTAATTAACATTTTACAAACTTTATATGAATACTTTGTGCAGGTAAATATGGATACTACTAACCTGAGCAAAAAGTAAGAATATAAAACTACCACTTATAATTGCTTATAGGCCACGACCACACCTAATGATATCAGCTATTGCAATCAATTGATATGTGCATCTTTAAATAAAACACTGTTACCTTCAGTGGCAGATGTTTCTAAAACATATACATCCTAAACTACATATCACCGAACAGTAATTATGACTATAATTTAGAAAGATCATAGGAGTCATTAAAAAGTCAGTAGTTTCATCTTTTTTGTTCCGAGTGGCTCTTGCACCACTTGGGTGGCACAGGTATTGTACTAGTTAGCCTAGCCCCCAACTGCTGAGTCACAGTCACCAGTACACCCCATGCCCCCCTTGCCGGCCGTAACTAACAGGAAGCAGGAGTGGCAGTCCCAAGAAAGCGGCAGTACTTTGCAGGGCTTGCTGCAGCTGTACAGAAGATCTTGTAGCCCAGGATGACAAGACAGCAGGTACTGTGTGTGCTGGTGCCGGATTCTTGCTCCTCTCTTTCCCTTGGGCAGCACAGGCTTCATACTGTCTAGCCCTGCTTCAGATTGCCGAGTCACAGCCACTGGTATGGCCCCATACCCACTTGCCAGCCATAACAACTGGTAAGCAGGTATGGCAGTCCAGAGAAAGTAGCAGTAATTTGCTGGCTTGTCTGCAGCTGTACAGAAGATCTTGTAACCCGGCATGACAGGACACCAGGTAGTGTGTGCTGGTGCTGGATTCTTGCTCCTCTGTTCTTCCAGGGCTTATCTTTCTTCAGTGGTTATATTAACAAATGTCTCATTATTATTATCATTATCCTTCAGTCATGCTCTTTCAAATCTGCCACTGTACTATTGGTCAGTGGACTGAATGCGGAGGAGGACTTAAAATTTAAATTCCTTTACTGCACTTCATTTTGATTTCTGGCTGTAAAGTCAGCTCCCATAGGAGTAGTGGGACCACTCAATCTATGATGGCACACTGTTTGTTTGTTATAAAAGCCTTTTATACTTAATTTTCCAGGAAAAACCTTTTTGAAGTCCAGGAAAACATTGGACATTACTTGGTTTATAGGTCAGAATGAAGCTTAATCCTTTATTTAAAACATTAATCTGGTCTTGGGACAACTGAATTGTAAACAGAATTATAACATTTATTTGCTTTTGTTCTTCACTGGCTTCAGTCCCTTGTGACCCCCTTGTAATTGAACTACTCCTCTTTCTGTACCTGCCCCCCCGTCCAGCTTTTTGATTACTGAACTTGACCAGCCTCTCTGATCTCCATGGCTGGATGCACTTTGCAGACGTACTTACCTCCAAACAATCCTTGTCAGATTCGATCTCTGATTCAGAGGTAGAAGTACAGTATGAAAACTGGTGTCACTCTTCTTTAAAATAGATTTAGGGCCTCTGCCATGGCCACTGCCTCGTCCCCACTTCTTTGACCTTTTCCAAGTAAAAACTCAATCATTAAAATAGTCCTGGTAGTCATGTTTAAATTTTTGGACTTTGACAGCTTTAATCTTTTCATCTTGTTTCACAATGGTGACTTGTAGTTTGGCTTCAAAACGTATAAACTCCAGATGATCATTATACTCTGCTGCTGCAGTCTCCTTCCTTTTCAGCTCTGGCTCCAGCTGCTCCTGCTGTTTTTGTAGTCACATATAAGACACCGCAAAAATAAGGTCGATGCTGTTTGTATCTGAATCTTCCAGTCTGGCAAGTCCTCCTGCTCATGAGTGTAACCTGGCCATTTCAAAACTCTGAGTCCTTGCACCACCCTCCCGACTCTAGCATATGCCTCCAAACTTGTTATGTTCAAATACACTCGTCAGGCTCTGAGTGTATTTTTGACAACAATGTAGATGTGCTTTCAATGTCCAATGCAGCATCTGTTTTGGTTACTGAAGCCACAGGTTCAGATATTCCTGTATCCAGGTTCTCATTAATAAAAGGGATTCCTCCCCTTACCCTGAAAAAAACAACATCGGCAAATGAACAAGTACTGTCCTCTACGTGAATGTCCTCTAGAACGAAAGACGTGGCCATGTGAAGTCACAAAAGTAAAGTAGCAAAAAATAAATAAATAAATAAGAATGCGCACTGTGAGTAGTGTTCAACTAGTATTGTCAAACATGCAACTTTCAGACAAAAAAAGGCTGCTTCAGAGTTGACATGCCAAATCCCACAATCAAATAGCCAAAACAGAAAAAAGGATGGCACCATCCACCAACTGAATCCTAGATACAAAAAAATAAATAAAATTACGACTTACAAAAATTCAAGCTCATATCTCAGTACCACACAGGGGATTAGGTACAGTTCAAAAGATGGCCTGACCAGTTTTGTGCATGCATGCTTCATCAGGATGGCCGGTCTGATTCACCAAGTCTCCATAAATAGTGAGGATTTAAAATGAAAGTGTACATCAAATAAAAAGTGAAGCAGGTGAAAATTAAAAACATTCCAAAGAATTCATTAACATAATCTACTGTGAACTGTGTCTCCTTCTGCACCTGAGCCCCATCCTTGTCCTCCTGTTTGATTGCTGAACTTGACCAATCTGTCCAATATCTGTGGCTGTACAGACTGTGCAAACATGCCCTCCTCTTTACTACAGTAAATTCCGGCATTATTTATGTTGTAATTTAATATATAACATTTATGTTATTATTTATTGTGCAACAACTAATGTATTTTACTGGTAAGCAAGGCAATAAATTCTTTGGAATGTTTTTAATTTTAACCTGTTTTACTTTTTACTTGGTATGCAGTTTTATTTGGTTTCTGTATGTATGCAACTCGTGACTTTTTATGCAATGGTGTGTATGGATGTCTTTTCAAAACTAAACAATTGTTCTGCCTTAAGTGCTTTGAGCATGATTCGATTGCATTTTCTCCAGAACTGCTTGTTGTACTTGAATGTTTTTGTGACTATATATTTGATGTGGAACCTTTGTAAATGAGCAATTGTGCTCAAAGGTAATCTCCAAAGTTTTCAATAAAAAAATAAATAACTATATAAATAAATAAATAAATATTAGAAGATTATCTACATCCAGGAGGTCAATCCATATTACAATAGGATTTACCTCTGGCAAAGATATATTGATGCTGTCTTGATGGTGCGGCATGCAGGGAAAGAGTAATTTTTGAGATTTATTTATTTTTTGGGCTCATTCAACCCTAATCTGTGTTTCTTGGTGAAATATGATCACAAGAAAATTCATTTTTGGACCTGGAAATTTATAGAAACAGGAAAATGGATATATTATTATGGACCTCTTCCATGCTACCATTCAAATTGTCATTCAAAATTTTTATTGTTTGACTTTCAAGGTCTAAAATATTAAATACAGTGAGTAAAAACAAATTTAAACTGACATCACTTAAAATAAATAGTTACCATTTAAATAACTAACTGTATACAGATATCCCACATATTCATTTTTTTAGGAAAGAGAACATAAGTACCCAGTTTTAGTTCATTTTGGTTATCCAAAATTTAATCAGGACACCACAGGATTTAAGTCTGGTTACGTACATACCCTTTGATGTGTTCTAACCTGAAACCTCAAATACACACGAAAAATTGACTCTAAAAAAACTGTTGCTACATTCTCTTTCCTTTACAGAAAAGATGAGAACCAGTAAGTTTTGTGTATAATTAAAAAATTTACCAAGTGATGAAATATTTCTTAGTAAAGTTTGATGATTGATCATGTTTAAGTCATCTAAGTAATGAGTTCTTCTTACTAAATATACAGGGAGTATAACTGCAGTATGCAGTGAGTTCTTGCTATTAGGATATATATGAGAATAACACACTTAAAATCAATTAAGTATAACATATACAAGAATATTATAAAGTTCAGTTTGATTTATAAACAATAATACTGTAAGGTATTGAAAGAACCAAGTTTTCAGGAGATGAGATTTCCCTTTCTTTGAAAACTTATAAATCTTGTCAGCCATTTATAGTATGGCCAATATCCTCATTTACATAACATTCAAAAGTAGTAAAAAATCAGCTACTTTCTTAATTGTCTCAGGATTAGTAGAAAATCACATATTAATTAAATGGTTTTGCGAGGTGTCATAAATACCTTCCAAGATGCTTGGTAGCTACTTTTTCCTAGACTTCTTATGAAGTGGATAGAAGAATAGCTCATGTTCTATGTTATCAGTTTCTCCACTTCCACATCTGCAAAATGAAGAATGGATTTCTTCTTTATGTTGTCTAAAATGCAAATAATTGCTATGGAAAATTTCTAGTTTAAATGCTGTGTAGCATTGCCTAGCTTTTTTGTGAGTTAGAATTAGAAGATATGGTTCTCTTCCCATTCTGAGTTTCTTTTTGTATAAATTATGAATTTAGGAATCTTTAACTTTTTGCATATAGTAATATACAGAAATGAATATAAACTTGTTTTTAATGTGTTCAACCAAGTCAGACCTTGTAATTTGAAAAATATCAGTTAACATATTCAAATGCAGTGTGTAAATATTTTGTTTAATAAATTTTAAGTAAGAAAACTGGTAACCTCTAGTAGAAAAAACTATCTGCTCCTCCAAACATGCTCTCTGTAATCTATTTTCAGGCAGAGTTTGCAAATTCATAATAAATAACAGCTATTCTCTCTAAAATCATATTTTGAATAGAGTATCAACCTAATTCTAGACGTGAAATGGAAGCAGGTACATACGGTGGAACACCCAGTAAGGATCTATATAAATTATTAAGAATTACTTGAAGTAAGTTAGAATTGCTAAACCCCCAAACTTCCACTGCATATAAAATAGCTGCTTTAACTTTGGAATTTATTACCATAAGGGATCTTTTAACTGAGTATCTCTACACTGTAGCATTAATCTGAGTACTCCAATTGTTGATCTTATTAATTTAGCTTTCATGTATAATATATGCCTGTTCAATGACAAATTACTGCCATATCTGACTCCCAGAAAATCAAATGTATTTACCATTGCTAATTTGAAACCTTTAGGATAGATTTGGTGTTTATTTACTACAGTATGCCGGTATCCAGTGATGATAGTGACCGAAAATGAATGACTACAAAAATAGCGACCATATGGAACAGCGACTGTGGGAAAGGGTGACTGGAAGGTAGGAATAGCAAGGGGAAGGGGAGGGACAGGGAAGGGGTTTTAGGGGAGTGATGTGCCTGCTGCCACCGAGCTAGCCATGTGGTGTGGTGATGTGGGTGGCTAGCTCTGGCACATCAGGTACTGGGTTTCAGGTCTGGGGACCAGGAGCATGTCAATTTTGCTGCTGCCTGTGGCTGCGAGACTTAATTTTTTGCACAATCTGGATGTTCCCCCTCCCCAACATGCACTCCCCTGGAGTTGGGAATCTAAATTCAGGGGAGGATTGGGGGCAAATCCCCCCTCACAAGGGGGGCAGGGGTGGGTGCAACCCCACCATTAAAACACTTTTTAATGTTCCAGATGTCAGTCTCCTGGAAGTGTATATTGCCGATTTGCTTTTTGGTGATATACACTCACCATAATAGTGATAGCTGTTTTGTGATCACTATTATGATACAGAACCCAGAATGCCCAAACACTAAGAGCTGGGTTTTGTCCATATTTATTTTGAAAAATTTATTGCCACAAAGTTGAACAAATTTATCTACTTTGTTTTGTAGAGTCAACAAAAATGTAGGTATCAATACAACATCATCAGTATAAGTAAACAAAGGTACATTAAGCAAACATATTTTAGCAGAATTATATATTTCCTCTTCAAATTGACAGTATCTCATTTATTTATAAACTGAATATTATAAGAGTGATAATACATCCCTGGTGAACTCCTACATTTATTTTTTGTTGTTAAACTACCAGTTACATTATATTGTACTTTGACCAGGTGTGTTCATGTAATTTGATGATAACATTTAAGAAAATTTCATCTATTTCCAGTGCCTGTAAACCTTCCTGAAGTGTTCACCTGCTAATACTATCAAATGCCATCTTCAAGTCGATGAAGCAGAAAAACTATTTGTATTTATATATTACCACATAGTATAGATAAATCCAAGTCTGCTTTCACTTGCAGACTGTGTGATCCTGAGCAAGTCACTTAACTTCCCTGTGCTCCCAGGTCGCACCTGTGAAAAATCTTTCAGCTTAGTGTGCTAGTCCTGGTTAAACAACTAACAAAAAAAAAAAACATACTTGTAGGCTAAAACTGAGCAATGCTGTATTGTTGATCGATTATTTCAGAATCGATTTTGAAATTCCATTAAAATTTTATTTTCATCTACCCAATCTTGTAACCTTGCTAACAGTATCCTTGAAAAAAGTTTCTGAGTGGTATCAATTAAGCTTATAGAGTGATACATAGCTGGATCCCTTAAACTGCATTTTTTATGTATAGGAAAAATGATATCATTTTGCCAGGATTGTGGTATAATCATATTCTAGGCCATGTAATTAAACATATAGTACAATATGGGCAACCACCACTCTTCATTATGTTTTATAATGTCTATGATCAATTTATCAGGACCTGGAGTTTTATTGTACTTAGTTTTGACAATTTCTTTAATAATATCCACTTTAGTTGTATAAATAGGACACGGTTTGCAATATGTACTTCATTTTTTTACATAAAGCTATAGAAATGTTGTGTCTCTTTCTTTTTCTTCATCATAATAAACTTTAGAAAAATGGGCAATCCATGCATCCAGCTGAACATTATGGTCTAAAGATCTTGAATATGAATTTGTACCTTTAGCTACCATTGTCCAAAAAGTTTTAGTGTCTTGCTCAAGTACAGCATTCCTCAGTTTTGTCCATAGCATTTCCTGATATGATTTGTTTTCTCCTTATTAATGATTTGTACGTATAATGTTCTCTGGCTATTAAGCTCATTGAGATTTTGTCAAAATTTTGTCTAAATTTTTCCAAACTTACTTTTGTAACTAATCCATTTAATTTGTGCTTTTGGTTTTTGCAAGTAGCTTTGAACAAAGTAGAGCTTTGATTACTTTTCCTATTTTTAATGTGTAGAAACGGATAGATAAACTGAATCAAGGTTTTGAAACTGCCAATAGGAGACTTTAAATCATTGGGTGTACCTGGGTTATTAGTTAGAACTTGGTCTTTTCTAACTTTTGGCCTTTCAAAAGTGTTTCTCACATAGTATTAATATATGATTTTTTCCATTTAATTCTACTATAGTTTAGGATTTCAGTTTTGTGTGTATTAATTAAAGAAGCTTCCCTTTCAAATAATGAGTAACTTATTATCAATTGGATTGGAAAATGTGGTGAATCAGGTCATTCTATTACCTTAAGATCTATGATACATTCAAGTTTGTCAACACTAGCTCTATTACAGATGCTCCATTATGTGAATGGAATGTCTCAGCAATTGCCAGATAACCTCTCAACCTGCCATTGACGTACAGGGTATATTAAATCTAGTCTATGTACTAAGGTATTAAGAAGGTTTCTGCTGTCATTTGCTTTTGAGTCTTTTGTTCTCCTGTTATTGGATAAGTTACTATTTAAGTGATTAACCCTATCATCAGAAAAAGCCTAGTGTATCAGTTAATTCATTAAAGATCTCAACAAATCTGGCATTGAAATATCTTGTAATGATATCCGAATTTTGATTCTCTTCTATTATAGTAGTTATTGTTTCAACAAAATTGCACCATATTAATAATCTGTCCTTGTTGTCTTAGTTGGAAGATATATATTCACCAATAAAATTTTTCGATTCCCTTTTGTTTCATAGAATTGTTTTCCTGGCATATTGCCACAGTCAGGCTCTCAGCCCAGTTCCCACCCCATCATGCCCAACACACATCTCCTGGTCCACTGAGCCTCATATCCCCCATAGGTTATCCTCCCCGTGACAGGGCTGCAAAGGAGAGGGCTATAATCCCCCTACCCAGTGATACACATCCAGATTAGGCTGGGTGAACCAGCAATGCCATTAGATGGAGACAGGTGGGCAGGATTTCATATAACCTGTGCCAACCCATTTTCCATTTTTCTCCCTTAGTCTCCCCCGCCACAGTGGCATGTAAGTGCATGCTCATGGAGGCATACACATGCTAGAGAACTGTGGCCCCTCCCTTAGCATCACTTGAGCTACCAACCCTACCCCAGGCCTCCACCTGGGGGAAGCCAAGGGAAAAGTTGGCAAGCCTCCCCACCATTGGAAAGGAGAGCAGTCCATCAGATGCTCAATCCTCTTCCTCCATGTCCAATCCCTGGTGACCTGAGCTTGTTGTCAAACATGGGTCACTGGTGTGGTAGAGGTAAGACACATAGAGCCTCAGCCCTCTGCCACTGGGCCGGCTATTGTCCTGTTCATTTTAACTACTTCTAATACTAAAACATGTTTATTGTCTATGTTTAGCATATTAACCAACATTTCCTTGTTAAGTCTAATATGTGACAGTAATCTCATTGGTCCTCTCCCATGATTCACTTTTTTCCTATTTTCCTGTAAAATGACTCATACCCTTGGAAACTTAGAACATCACCATAACACCATGTTTCTTGTAATAAAATTATGTCATATGTATTTAAGAATTTCATTCATTCCGGATCTACCATTTTATTGGATAGCCAATTGATGTTCCAAGATATCAAGCTACATTTATTTAAACTATCTAGACTGTGTCAGTGTTTGTTACTTTTCCTGAGGATAGGTATTAGACTGATTATTGTTTAAGTGTCCAAAGTAAGAAGGCGGTGGAGCACTGTCCTCCATTACTTGTAATTTATTAAAAAAAGCAGAATCAGGATGAAAATTAGAATTTTGTATCATGTGGTTTAGAGATTTATTCATCTGACAGTCAGAAGGTCTCTGGTTCTTATATAGCTTCTCTAGGTCCACCACATGTAACTCAAAAATCTAAAATTTTTTTGAATTAACTAAGATTTGCTCAGCACTATTATTATCTCTAAAAATCTAACTCTATCTATGAAGAACTATTATTATCCTTGTGGACCTTGATCCAAGAGATTGTGTTTCTTTTGGTATCCCACGATGTGAGTGAATCAAAATGAGCCACTCAACATGAGTGATTCATATTCAATGACTGTCAGGATGGCCACAAGTAATTACTGCCAACTGTAATGTGCATGGTCTAGCCTATGGGCAACTGTCAAAACAGTGACTTAGCATGACAGTGCATGCAACCACAGTGACAGCACACCAGAAAAAAATGGTAACATGAGCAAATGGTATCATGGGTGGGTGGTGAAAGGGTGACTTATAATAAGGGCAACTTGTAATAAGGGGGATTTGTAATCAGGGCAAAAGGTAAAATAGCAAGGGGTTGTGCGTGCATGCACTTTGCATGCACCCAAGCTGCCACACAAGGTACAGAGTGACTGCCCCATTGCAATGGACACTTAGGGATATGAACAGGGGAGGGTCACCATGCTGCCATTGTGGTGTGCA
This sequence comes from Neoceratodus forsteri, assembly GCA_016271365.2. NCBI lineage: Eukaryota > Metazoa > Chordata > Ceratodontiformes > Ceratodontidae > Neoceratodus > Neoceratodus forsteri. The sequence goes on from CM057449.1 coordinate 1,203,763,667, forward strand.
CCATTAGATAGCATCACAGGTAGGTAGGGTAAATTAGGCTTGTGAGATGTGGGTTTGATACCACCACTGCACAGGTCCATATCCTGTGCTGTCCACCCACCGACCACCATACCTATGGACTCTGGCCATCACTGATGCCTACCTGCCATGACTGCTGGGCTATGGTAATTATTATCCAATGTTAACTGCACACTCTTGCTCATTCACAAACTATAAATGGGATTCTAAATGAGTGGTGCTACTGCATATGGCATACATCAACAAAAACAACAAGTCAGAGCACACCTGACCCCAACCAAGATAAATGTAACAATAAACATATTTTTTCAGCCTGGATTGACAACTTACTAATTTGATTTCAAGGGGGGGGGTCTGTTGGTATTCACCTCAGGGCCTAGCTGTGAAATCACCCAGATACCAACATTGAGGTAGACCACCCATCAGCTGGGTCTCTACTCTAAACTGCATCTGCCTCAAATGGCTTACCTTTTATTTATTTATTTATTTAGTTTTTGTTGACCAGGTAAGTGCACTAGACAAATCCTGCCTATTTTCAGGTACGACCCGGGGAAGGGGGATACAAATGAATGCCAACTGACCTTGAACCAGATTAAGCTGTTGGTGGTATTTTTAGTGAATGAGGGAAATTTGGCCAGGACTCCGGGGAAATTCCCCTACTCTTTTCGGTAAGCGCCATGGGATCTTTAACATCCACCTGAACTACCACCAATCCAGGCAGATGGGACCTCGGTTTAACGTCTCATCTGAAAGACCTTTATAAGGTGCATCAGCTTAAAATTGGCTTAATTAAGGTGTGGTTCCCAGCCAATATGCAGGTAACTGGTGGGGAGCTAGTTAAATGAGAAAAGCCACACTTCTGTATTTACAAACTTTATTCAATATTAACTGCTCACCCTTGCTCATTCACAAACTATAAATGGGATTCTAAATGAGGGGTGCTACTGTATATGGCACACATAAAAATAACAAGTCAGAGCACACCCTGACCCCCCCACGGCAAATGTATCAATAAACATGTTTTTCAGCCTAGACTGTCAACTTACTAATTTTATTTCAAAAGGAGTGAGGGTCCCTTGATATTCACATCAGGACCCTGCTGTGAAGTCACCCAGATACCACCGTTGAGGAAGACCACCCATCAGCTGGGTCCCTACTCTAAACTGCATCTGCCTCAAATGGCTTACCTTTATAGGGTGCATCAGCCTAAAATTGGCTTAATTAAGGTGTGATCCCCAGCCAATGTGCAGGTAACTGGTGGGGAGCTAGCTAAATCAGAAAGCCACACTTCTCAATTTACAATCTTTATTTAATGTTAACTGCTCACCCTTGCTCATTCACAAACTATAAATGGGATTCTAAATGAGGGGTGCTACTGTATATGGCATACATCAACAAAAACAACAAGTCAGAGCACACCCTGACTCCCCCCCTCCGGAGGCTAATGTAACAATAAACATATTTTTTCTGCCTGAATTGGCAATTTACTAATTTGATTTCAAACGGTGGGGTCTGTTGGTATTCACCTCAGGGCCTTATTGTGAAGTCACCCAGATACCAAAATTGAGGAAGATCACCCATCAGCTGGGTCCTCCTTATACTTTATTTATTTATTTTTTATTTATTTCAGTTTGGGATTAATACATTTGAGTCAAGGACTCATTTTCAAAGGTTCCACGTCAGTGTTGAACAAACATTGCAAAAATACAAGGTTTACAGAGAAAGAAAAAGGAGAAAAAACATTGAAGCATATACACCGGCAGTAATAGTAAACTTTGAACTTGTACACATCAAATTAGTAAATATTAACAGATAGACTGATTAGACAAGAGGGGGTTGGGAGGGGATCAGCTGAAGGTGGCATTGTCTGAGGTGGGAGAGCTTTCAACCAAGGGAGGCCATTGTCAGGTAATTGGGATAGGGGAGTGGGTTAAGAAAAAAGTGGTATATAGCAGAAAGATGTAGGGGGGGTAGGTAAATGGAAAACTGTGGGCAAGGTACTATCACATTAGTGCAGGCAGGTGGCATCGTCTGAGGTGGGAGAGAGGTGGAGCTTTCAACCAAGTGAGGTCATCATCAGGTAATTGGGGTAGGGGAGTGGGTTAAGAAAAAAGTGGTACATAGCTGAAAGATGTAGATGGGGGTAGGTAAATGGAAAACAGGGGGTGAGGTACTATCACATTAGCACAGGCAGGTACAATTAATTTTAGAGCTAAGGAGAGATCTGAGCCCAGCTTTGAAGGTACTAATCCTGGTAGTATCAGTGAGGACAGCAAGTAGTTCATTGTACCATTTCGGACCTTGATACAGGATGGAGTTGTCAGCGACTGCACTATGGGTAGATTTCGTTGGGACAGCCAGCTTAAAGTGTCAGCCCAGTGTGGAGGATGTCAGTCCAAGTAGTACTTTTTTTAGGAGTAGGCATGTTTGGTATTGCCCTCTAAGATGGAGTGGGAGCCATCCAGTTTCAGTGTACAGTGAACAGGTGTGGGTGTCAAGAGTAGCCTCCAAAGTAATATGACAGGCCTTACTGAGGAGTGTGTTGATCCTGCTAAGAGCAGTTTTTGTACCCGCCCCATATATAGGCAACCCATAGTCAATGGTAGACAGCATTGAGCTACTGGTAGCTAGTTTGAGTGCATCCACTGTCTGTGATGATAAAGTACACCAAGTTTTATATTTGCAGTCTTGATAACAGAGTCAATGTGGTTTGAAAAGGTGAGCATGTCATCAAAGGTAATGCTGAGATATTTGAAGTTAGATACTTGGTCTAGGATTTCACCCTTTTGGTTATGAATACGCAGGGGCAGGTATTTGTTTTTGCTTTTGGAGATGGTGAAGAGCATACTCTTCATTTTTTTGACGTTTAGTAGTAGCTTGTTTTCCGTAAACCAAGATTTAAGTTTATGGAAGCTGCTTTGGAGTTCAGTTGTGATGGATTGTTGGTCTTTGCCAGCAACTGAGATCACTGCATCATCAGCATAGAGAACTGTGCTTGCTGAGCAAGCCATTGGGGGGAGTTGATGAAGAGGCATATGAGCAGAGGACTGAGGATTGACCCCTGCGGAACCCTGAGGTGCACCTCCTTAGCAGTGGATAGGGTATCACCAATTTTGACTCGTGATCTGTTAGAGAGGTAGCTGCCAAACCATAGTACCGTATCTGAGGATAGACCTGTAGACAGAAGGCAACTTGGGAAGAGGTTGTGATTAACAGAGTCGAAAACCTTCGTGAGGTCGATGAAGACTGATCCAACTGCCTGACCACTATCCAAGGCATTATATAGTTGGGATGAATAATCAACTAGAGCGGTGAGTGTGTACTCTAAACTGCATCTGCTTTAAATGGTTTACCTTTGCAGGGCGCATCAGCCTAAAATTGGTTTAATTAAGGTGTGGTCCACAGCCAATGTGCAGGTAACTGGTGGGGAGCTAGCTAAATGAGAAAGCCATACTTCTCCATTTACAGTCTTTATTCAATGTTAACTGCTCACCCTTACTCATTCACAAACTACAAATGGGATTCTAAATGAGGGGTGCTACTGTATATGGCATACAGTATATGGCATACATGTGAATGAGCAAGGGTGAGCAAGTAACATATTTTTGCTGTTAGGATGTAGGCTGTGGTGGAAATGTACAAATATCTCAGACCATTCTTTTCATGCAGTACAACTAGGAAAACTATTATTCACAAGGTAAAAGACAATGCTTCACAGTCCACAGAGGGAATTCATAGCACTGTAGGTATGTTTGTTTATAGCTCATTTACAGCATTAGAAATACCATGTGAAGCAATATTAAATGCACAAGCAAAGTGTGGGGGTAGGATAAAATCATGAAGCTACTTGAACTTATTCAGACTTTTGTTTTATTGTCAGATTTACACATGCTTGATGGGACAACATTAGAGAACTCCTCCTCTTTTAATTACCTGGAGGACTGACTTGACCAACACCCCAGTTTTTCTGATCATGTTGATGCCATCCTGAAAAAATTGCACCCCAAGCTTGGATCCCTCTACAGAAACTGGAGTTCATTACCACTGCCGGTGAGGCGTGATCTTGTTCAGAAAATGGTGCTTCCTATTTTCGACTATGGAGACATAGTCTACAGTGCTGCTCCTAAGTCTTCCCTAGCCAGACTTGATTCCCTCTTCAAAGCAATCTGTCACTTTGCTCTTGACTCCTTCTCCTGCACACATCACTGCACCCTATACCACTCTATAGCGCTGCCTTCTCTTGCGTGCTGTTACCTCTCTCACTGCACTAAGTTTACTTCCAAATTCTGGTTTGGGTCCCTTCCCTCTTACCTCTCCTCCTCACTCTCTGCTAGTGGTGGGCGAAGAGGCCGAAATTCGCTCCGTGAAGTGATTCAAGGAGTAACGCGGAATCCGCTAAGAATTCCGCAACGCGAAGCAGAGTACTTCGCATCATGATGAGGAACGAGAAGTCCATTGAAACGAATGACTTTGCATTATTCCGCCTTCCCCAAACCACTTCTCCACCAATTTTAAGGTGAAGTACATTGAAATCAATGTACTTCACATCACTTTGCTTTGTTATTGAGCTCCAAGGCAAATGTTGCAGTGCATCATGGGATTGCAGGCCACAAGGGCTCTAGATTGTTCTGCACAGCCTCAGTTCTGTGAAGTGTGTGTGTGTAGTGGAAGATGGAGACAGTTTCTTTTCAGAGCTCAAAGATTCACATCCTCTAAAAGCTGTTAAAAAAGCCTTTTTCAGAATTTTTTTTTGCTCAAAATTTAATACATCAATTGTAGGAAACCCTCCTGTGCTCATATCATCCAGTGTTTATTGTTTGTGTGTGGATTTTGAATGTTAATTTAGAACAGTCAGTCTGTGTACTGTGAAGTGTGCTTTGGAGGATGCGCGTATCTGTGATGTAGATAGATTAGCTGGGAAAAATGGCAGTCTTTCTGTTTTGGTTATATTTTTCTTGTACAACTGTGTAAATGTACACACAGTAACATTTTCAGTAATTTTTGAAATTTTTTTGCTGATTGTTGTGGTGCAGCAGTGTATAATTTCAGTTTGTTTAAAACATTTGGTTATATTACTAAAGGTTTTCAATTTGCTATGCATTATTTGTAATGTGTGTGTGAGTGTGTATGCGATGCATACCATTAAATCAGACACCTTTTATTGTGCCACAGAGTAATTGCAGCAGTGTGAACCTGCTACCCACTGCACCTGCATGAATTTTTCATACTGCTTTGTAGTATCTTTACTGGCAGTGGACTGTTACTGCCATGCACTATCCCCAACTGGCAAAAGGTATTCTTATCCAGATGTGGATTTGTGACTTGTGAGCACTGGTTAGGTGTTGTTGTGCCTTTGCGCCTGCATCTCTTGAGTGCGTAGTGCAATCTTAATCTGTCTGTGTGTTTTTAGTACACCATTAATTCTGGGAGACTTTGCATTTGTTACACTCTCATTTCACTTCATCAGCACTAGGGAATTTTCTGGACACAAGACAGTAGCATTTTGGGGATGCAAATTAATTGTGGTGACTGTGTGTGACCACTGCATGCATAACTGAGTGCGCCATTAATTCTGGGAGACTGCATTTCTTGTGCTCTCATTTCACTTCATCAGCACTGGAGAGTTTTCTGGATGCAAGACAGTAGCATTTTGAGGATGTACATTAATTCTGATGACTGTGTGTGTGAGGGGCTACCAATATTGTTGCCACTTCACCTTACTTTGCGTTAAGACGGAATTACATTGCAAAGTAATAATTACAAGGCGAAATGAGCCTTTCATGTTGGCCACTCTGCATAGTGGAGTGACAATGCTTGCGGAGTGCCCACTTCACGTTCACTTTGATGGTGAAATTTAAATTCACTGCATCTTTACTCTCTACTCCCCCTCCAGCCTCCCACATGCTTAGATCTTCTGACTCTTGTACTCTTACAATCCCCTGTCGTCACACCTCCAAAGGTCAGGAAGCTTTCTCCTATCACTTCCCTAAACTCTGGAACTTGCTTCTTCCCCCAGTGTGACTTTCCTCATCCCTCTCTTCCCTCTCCCTAGCCCTACAAAATGTCTATTCCCCTAACTGCGCATGCTACTAGCACCCTGCACCTCACTCTCTAACTCCCTAAACCCCATTTCCCTTTATCTGGCTGTCCTTGACTCCTTCATCTCTCTCCCTAGCCCTTTGCACCTCTCTTCCCCTAATGGCACTTGCTCCTTGCCCAATCTTCTCCATCCCCCCAGCACCCTGCCCTCTAATCACCTTAATCACTAGTTCCTTCTTCTCTTTCTTACTCATTCTGCCCATCCTACAATCCATCCCTAATCTTTTGAACCCCATCCCTGAGTCCATGTTCCCAACCCTCCCTATACCCTCCAACAGTGCCCTAGCCCTTGGAAGGGCACTGATCTGCTACTTCAGCCCCTCTCAAACCCTTAGTTTCTGCTCTATTGCTTATCTCTAAATCACTACAACTGCTTCTCACCCCCTCCTGCCCCCTCCAGTTGTACGGTCTCCTATGATCCTAGTTACCACCCTGTCTCCCCTCCCACAACATCCCCCTCTTCTCTTCCCATCTAATCCATGTCTGGCCTTGCCCTCCTTGCAGGGGTTTCCTGCATCCTGAAGTGGGTTTCTGGTCCTGGCTGTCTTGCATTGTTTCTTTTGTATTATGTTTTAGTTTGCTCCCCAACTACTGTACCCTCCCCCACCCCAGGACACTTCTGGAAATGAGCTGTTCATCAGCTCTTGTTGCCTCTCCCGGTGAAACATTTTGTAAAATAAAAAAAAAAAAGGTTTCAACACTGACCTTGGGACCTGCTTTCTTGTATCTAGAAGCATATATTCTATACAAATGACAATGGCAGGATTACGATATAAAGCCTGGCAAGAATTATTATTGCAACACAATACAGACTCATGGTTTTTCAGATTACATTATAAAATGCGGCTTGTGTGTCTACTTGACTACTGGGACCCATATGTGTTAGTGCATAGCAATACAGCATATATGTAAATGAGGCAAAGCACAGGTTGAAAGAGGAGTCTGCAGTGTTCGTTGGTGTTTTTTTGTGCATGTTTTCATTCTTATGACATGGGCCATGGTTGGTCTCAGCCATTACAGTTCTCAGAGTTCTGTAGTCGCCGTTGTGGTCCTCACTTTTCTGCAACTGCTGTTCTGACATGGAACCATTTCTTTTCATTGTTGTATTTGAAAATCTTGACATGAACTCACTGATAGATTTTTCACTTTCCCAATTAGTTTTTCTTGCAATATATTCCAAACAAACAGAGTTAATGATCTAGGTTGGACAAAAGAGCTGGTTCCAGTTGTATACGTTAAGTTTTGTATACATTTTGCATTTAGATAATTATACTCTAATTCATTTTCTTGTGAATGAGAAATTATTCTTGCAGAGCCAATTTGAAAAACAAACTCTGACAACTGGTGCCTTTATGCCAAATGGCAGTTGAACTTTCCAGATTTTTGAAGGATACTATTATGTCAGTTTTTCTTTTATCATTTAAAGAAAATTGGTTACTCCCTGACAGCGACATTTCACCGCGGTACCCCAGCAACTACAGCACCATGCAGCTGTGGAAACCCGCTGGAACAACCTAATGCTGTCGAAAGTCCTGCACCCCCAATCAGCTCGACTCGGGTTGATAATCCTTAGTGGGGGGTGCAGGGCACACAGCCCCCTGTGGGGGTTCAGGGGGCAAAGCTCCCAAAGAAAAACAAGATTTGACAGTGCACCAGCAGCCGACTGCAGAATGCAGTTGACTCAAGCCGGTGTCGCTGACGGGACATCGCACAAAAATTTTGTCAAGGTCCTGTGGTGGATCCAAAGAAAATGGATGTGTCACATGAAAGGAGTCAGTAGGGTTAATGATCCTAAGAAGGTATTTTTGTCTTTCTTTTTGGGGTATCACAATGCACATCAGAGGACCAATGGACACCCTTGACTTTAATGTTCACTTTACAATCCTTAATAATACTTTCATTCTGACAATAGGTGTCTATATTGGATAGAAAATGTGCTCAGTTTAACAGTTGCTTTATCCTTTTTATTTTATTTACTTTGATTTTGCCTAGATTTCTTTTTTTTTTCCTTTTATTATGTAAATATTTCCGCTATTCACAGATGAAAGCAGTTCAAGGGTGGTAGGTTAACTTGTATCCTTCTGTTTTGTGTATCAGGTTTTGGGTATGCAGTGTTTCAGGTTGTTGTTTCCTAATTAGAACAATTCTCATCCTCCTCATAAAAGTGTCTAATATGCTCTTCTGTTAGTTTTTTAATATGATTTTCCATGACACTTGTCCTTAGACCCAATACTTCTTTAATTACTTATAATGTCTCTAAAAGTACTACATTTGCATTAAAGGAATTTTCTGTGCAGTCTTCTGAAAGAACTGAGGCTATCAGGTTATTCTTAGGGGTTTTACTTGTGAGCATCTGCTAGTTCTCCCATTGTTTTCCCTCTCAGACTGAGATTCTCATATATATTTGGGGAAGACAGGTCTCTTCACTGCAGTGCATAAAAGTTTACAATCATTTGGACCTTGAGATGCCCTTCTTGCTATTGTAGGTAAATCAGTTTTCTGAAATTCTCTATCTTTCAGTAAATCTTTAAGACCATTTATATTTACCCCTAATTCATTATCAACCTCTCCCAAATTTCTTGAGTTCTCAGTTAAACAGTACTTGTTTGTTTTTATCTTGACTGTTTAAGAGACCTGAAACATAGAAGCATAGACTTTGACGACAGATGAGGACCGCTTGGCCAATCTAGTCTGCCCATTTCCCTACCTACAGGATAGGCCGTAGATCTTAGTTAACCAAAAGCCTATTTCTTCCTACCCCCCCACAAGAATTGCCTTGGTCTGTCCCATGCATTCTTGAATTCTCCCACAGTTTTAGACCCCACAACCTCCTCAGGAAGGCTGTTCCATGCATTCATTACCCTCTCTGTGAAAAAATACTTCCTCACATTGCCCCTGAACCACCCCCCCATCTTTAAATTGTGTCCTCTTGTTCTTGCATGTCTCTTTTTCTGAAAGATGCTACCCTCTTGGACTTTGTTGATTCCACTGGGGTGTTTAAAAGTTTCCATCATGTCCCCCCCTCCCTTCTTTCCTCAAGGGTATACATATTAAGCTCCTTTAGTCTCCCCTCGTACAGCTTCTGTTGCAGACCCTGCACCATTTTAGTTGCCCTCCTCTGGACTGCCTCTATCCTGTCTATGTCCTGGCAGAGATGGGGTCTTCAGAACTGGATGCAGTACTCCAGATGGGGTCTCACCAACTGTCTGTACAGAGGGATAACAACTTCCTGTTTTCTGCTGGTGATGACTCTCCCTATGCATCCCAGTATACCCCCAGCCCTCCCTACTGCCTTCTCACATTGCTTGCTAACCTTAAGGTCATCTGATATGATTACTTCCAGGTCCCTTTCCTTTTTTGTTGTTGTTACTACCTCCCCCCCCATTGTGTATTCTTCCCCTGGGTTCTTGTTTCCCAGGTGCATTATTTTGCACTTCTTTGCATTGAATCCTAGCTGCCATACTTCTGACCATTCTGCCAACCTTGCCAAGTCCCTTCTCATCCTTTCCACGCCTCCTTGTATATCAACCCTGTTGCATATCTTTGTGTCATCTGCAAAGAGGCATACTTTTCCTTCCAGTCCCTCTGCAATGTCACTTATAAAGACATTAAAAAGGACTGGACCCAGTACTGAACGGTACCCCACTAATAACCCCTCTTTCTTCAGAGTGGACTCCATTTACAATTACCTTCTGTGTCCTGTTGTCCAGTCAATGTTTTACCCAGGCTACCACCCTGGGACCCACTCCCAGGCTGGTTAATTTGACTATTAATCTTTTGTGTGGGACTGAGTCAAATGCCTTACTAAAGTCTAGGTAGGCCATGTCCACAGCCCCTCCCTGGTCTACTACTTTGCTCACCCAGTCAAAGAAATGTATTAGATTCGTCTGACATGACCTTCCCACTGTGAACCTATGCTGCCTTGGGTCCTGTGCCCCACTGGCCTCTACGTACTCAACAATTCTTTCCTTCTGAAGTGATTCCATCACTTTCTCTACCACAGAGGTCAAACTGACAGGTCTGTAGTTTCCTGCCTCTGTCTTGGTCCCACTTTTGTGAAGGGGAATCACATCCGCCTTCTTCCAGTCCTCGGGTACCACACCATCCTCCCATGATTTATTAAAGCTCCCATTGTCATTTTCTATAACTGTTTTTAATTTTTGTAGAGATATTAATGTTGGGATTTATATCCTTAGTAATCTCAGTCCCAGAACCCAAAAATGATTTTCCATTGTGCAATTTGAATTTTTCTACTAAAAGTGTGAGAGCTATTGTTTTACCAATGTTTAACATTCAGTTATTATTGACTGATGAGAATAATGAAAATCAACAACTAGGGCCTGTTCATTTGCAAAGCTTCCTTTAGTTATTACTGAAGTGGAGGTCAGTTTATCAATAAATCCAAGAATTTTGACTGAGTTGATTCATTTCCTTTTTTCTCCCCCTCATTTTATCCCTTCTCTATTTTCCTTCCTTTTCCCTTGTGCAACTGCACCTTCTGAGAAGGCATTTTTAATGATAGTTTTTGATAACTGAGCTTTACTTTTGGATTTTTTTTGTTTTTGTTTTTACCCAAAGGGGAGATCTCTTCCATGATAAGTGAAGATTCAGATACCAGTTTCTCAGATTTTGTTCTTCTAGGCTTCATTTATAGCACTATGAAAAGAGTATATATGATATACAGCATTTACCTGGCTAATCCATTTAACCAACCAAAAACTAGATTATCCTGCAATAAGGATCTTCAAATGTAAAATGGTAAAATATAATTAATACCCTGAATACACAAGCATAGAAATATTCAAAAAACATGAATTATAGCCAAAATAGATAAAAAAATATTTAAACTACACTTGCTATTTGTCCTTAGATTAGTTCGTGAGCTCTTTATTGGACCTCCTTCAGTGTGACCAAACAGTGATCCTGATGCTTTTAACTCTGGACAATTATTCAGGTATCTCCAGTCTTCTTCTCTCTTTTTCTGTAAGGTCAATCAGTATCCCAAAGATACAGTAGTTTCTTTCAGGTAGAATTTCAAGGTATTATTACCAATAGACCAAGGCAAAATGTAGACACAAATATCTTTGCCATTGTGAAAAATCAAAATTCCATTAAGGGCAAGATTTCTAACTAATTATAGTCATTCACACCTTCCTAGAACATTAATCAGCTTTGATATTTAATAATGGGAAGTAATATTATATAACACTATACTCAATTACAGATAGTTCCAAAAGTAAACATTCATTAAACTTTCAATTAGATCACTTATGGTCCAAGAAGGAAATACAGTATCTGATACACACTACTCAATTCAGGATATAGTAGCAATGTGATTGTCATTTTATCTATTGAGTGCACTGTCAAAAAAATCCAAAAGGAATTCAATTAGTACACATAAGTGACTCAAAACAATATAAAAACTCTAGGGCCCAGATACTCAGAGCAGTTCCCCATGGCGCAACTCAGTTGCACCAGCACAAATAAGAACTTGCGCCAAGGAGCCATATTCAGCGTACGCCATTGCGCAGTGCAAAATCCATTGCACCAATGCACAACTGTAATGAATGCAGGTGCAAGTGCAGGGGGCATTCCCATGAATATCCAGCGCAGTGGAATATTCAACTGTAAAACCATGGCGCAAGTGTGGAACAAATCAAAGTTGCTCTGAGCAGACTTGTTCCTATAAATACAGGGTGCAAACACACAGACAGCACTCGCACCGGGGTGAGAGCGAGAGGGAGTGGGAGAGAGACATACAGACAGATAGAGAGAGAGAGAGAGCAAGAGAGAGAGAGAGAGAGACAAACAGACAGACCAAGGCAGACATGGAGGGAGAGGGACAGAGGTGGCATTGGAGAGGGAGAGAGGGGCAGAGACAGTGAGAGAGAGAGAAAGAGACACACACACACACACACACACACACACACACACACACACACACACACACACACACACACACACACACACACACAATGATAGGCAGTGCATCAGGGTGGCACACAGCCAGCAGCAGCCAACCACCCAGGGGGACATTAGACAGCAAGGGCCATGGACAGTGCACCCCTCATGATGGTGGCCATAATGAAGGGTGTGAGGGCAGGAGGAACAGTGATGTGGCTAAGGAAGGGCCCATTAGTGGTATGCCTGACACAGGTGGTACCGTGCTCACATCACCTTTGAGAATTACAGTGACACAGAGATTGTGGGGTGGTACCACCTGTACAGGGTCATTCTGAGGCAGCTCTGCCAGCTGTGCAGTGAGGAGATGCAGGCACCTACCAGACGGAGCCACCCCATGTCTGTGGAGATGAAGGTGACAGCCATCATGTGCCTGCTTGCCACGGACACCTTCCAGAAACCAACAGGGGCACCACTGGCATAACCTAGTTGGCCACATCCTGCCTCCTCACACAGTTCCTCAATGCTCTGCTGCCACGTGCTTTGGAATTCATCTGTTTCCCAGCACACAGTCAGAGCATACAGCAACCATGCAGGACTTCCACAGGGTTGCACATATGCCTGGCATGATTGGAGCCATTGACTGCACTCACGTGGCCATCCACATGCCACCTGGCCCTGAGGGTGTCATATACATTAACTAGAAGGGGAATCCCAGCATAAACTGCCAGGTGGTGTGTGATGCCACAGGGCACATCACCAATGTCTGCGCCACACACCCTGGGAGTGCACATGATGTGTTCATCTGGCACAGCTCTGTGCTGTGCCACAGGTTTGAATGTGGGGACATCCCCATGGGCCACCTAGTGGGTGAGTATGGCATGGGCAAGGGGTGATAGGCAGAGCAGACCTTGGGATGGGAGAGGGAAGGGTGTGCATGTTGGTGTGGGTGCCAGGGACAGGCAATGGGCACAGCATAGAATAGCAGAGGGTTAACCATGTCATTATTCACACAGGAGACACTGCATATCCACTGAGGCCCTGGCTGCTCACCCACTACCTGTGCTCATCATCCCCAGCAGAGGAACGCTACAATGAGGCACACGCCAGCATGCTCAACATTATCAAGTGTGTCTTTGACATGCTGAAAGCATGTTTCCATTGCCTAGACAGGTCTGGTGGTGCCCTACAGTACAGCCTCTTGAAAGCCTGTGGCCTATTTCTGGCCTGCTGCATACTGTACAACATGGCCATTGACCATGGGATAGCTGTTGAGGCTGAGGAGGGTGACAGTGGTGGGGACAATGGAGGCAATGGGCCAGATGGTGGTGGACAGCCACCCCCTGGGTGGAGAGATCCCTGGCTGCTACAGAAGGCACGATGCCACTGGGACACCATTGCACAGGAGTACTATGGTGCACACAGGTAGGTGGTGCGATACACATGCATGGGCCACACAAACAGGTACAGCACACATGCAGGGCGTGCATGGCAATGGGCATGCACACACAGAGGCATGATGCAGGGGTAGGGGGGTCAGTGGCACAAAACCCCACACAGCAACACACACACACACACACACACACACCCCCAGGCATTGGTATGTGGCATGGATCAGATGCATTGCACTGGTGCACAGGTGCAACCAGTGCTAAACTGCCCTCATCATGCCTATGCCACATGGTCCAGTGGCTGGGCAAGCATGCACACAGGCAGTGTGTGGCATGACACACAGGCACTACACCAGTGGTAGGCACACACACACACACCACCCATGTATGCACAGGGCAGCAGCTGCAGACTGTGGTCAGGGTGGCCCACACTCGAGGTCCACTGCACAGAACCATGGCCACCACGGCCGCAGGGGCAGCCACGCTGGGGCTGATCGGCAGCCACAGGCTTTGCATCAGCCATGGGAGGGTTTGCAACAGCCTCCCAGGGGTTGAACCATGGGACTGTGACAGTGTCCACGCAGGGGTGTGCAGGTGCCCAAACAGGCCAGCCCTGGGCATGCCTGGGATGCCTACATCAGAGCCTGGCATTGACTGTGATAGGGTCACCCAATGCTGGGTTTGTGGGGTGGACAGCCCACTGCGGGGGGGTCACCTGTGCATGGCCACATCCTGTAGCAGCCAGCAGCACAAAGCCATCTGTGATCGTAGTGGCAATGCAATCCAGGGATGCAGTCATGGCTTCCTGCATGCACTGCATCCCCGCCAGGATCTGCACAGTGCCCCTCTCCTGCTGCTCAGCTAGCTGGCGCACCTCCACATGCAGTGCATCCACCTCAGTGGGAAGCAACACCTGTTGCTGAACGGACACCTACAACAGACAGGTGTGCTCAGCCAGCCGGTCAGCATCCTTGGACATCCGGGCGGGATGCTGATCCTGATGTGGTGACCGGCCATGCTGCATAGCCCCCCTCTCTGGTGGATGCTGTACAATGAGGTCTGCAGGGGGAATCGGCATAGCAGGTGCACTTGTGGCAGACCCTGCATCTGGCTGCACAGTGGCACCCGCAGCCTGCTGCTGTCACCCATCTGGCCACTGTACACCACCCAGCACCTGCACTGCTGCACCACCACTGCCACAGGGCACAGCTGTGGCAGTGCACACCGCTGCACCCACAATGGTGGCAGGCAGCTGTTCTGCTGCTGGCAGAGCACTGGGCATGGTGCCTGTGTCAGCTGCCAGCAGGGGCGACACACCCACAATGTTGCCCATGCGGTCTAGGAGCTGTGGGTAGTCCTCATCAGAGTCAGACCCCATCCTGATCTGTGTCTCCATGCACAGGACACCAAGGCTGGCATCCTGGAGGATCACATCCAGGGCCTTGTCCTACTCCAGGTCCAGGACATCTGCCTGCACTGTTGTGTTGAGCTGCAGCCTGTCGGACCCCCAGATCCTGGTGGAGGTGGACAGCTGGTCCACTGGGGCCATACCAGTGTCCACAGATTCTGCTGGTGCCCCATCATTTGCATGGAGGCGTGCCAGTGCTGCAAGAGAAAAAAGGTGTGTCATTGCTGCAATGCCCACATGTGCCCCCCTACACTGCTGCTGCATGTATTCTGCAGCATGGCATGCACATGGGTGTGCACACTTGCACATGACATGCATACCAGCTGCATGCATGCCAGCATGCCCATGTATGCACCCTCCATGCCACCAGCTGTGCATGGCTGACATACTCACCATGCAGTGATGGGCTGCTGCACATCTGGAATCCACCTCCAGGTATACCCTCCACTGTGGTGCAGTGCATGGTGCCTGCCACCAACTCCTCCTGTGGCATTAGCATTGGTGCATCTGCCGGCCTCCCTCCGGTGGCAGTCTGGGCTGCATGAATGGCTGCTACCTTCTCTTTAATGCACCTCTTGTCCATCCCCACCTTCTTCCTGCACTCCTGCACTAACCACTGGTGGCTGCCATGCTGGTTGACGTATGCTGCTACCTCCTCCCATACACCAGCCCTGGCCTGTGGTGTGCCTGTGGCACCACTAAAGAGGGGCTCCCTGTCCAGGTAGGCTTCAAACAGGGTATCCGTCTTGGCCTTTGTGAAATTGGGACTGCGTTTCCTTGCAGGCCCATGCTCCTCACCCCCCCATGATCCAACATGTCACTGCCTGTGGACATGGACAGCACAGTGTGTAAGTGGCAGCATCTCCCTGGCCCATCCCACCCTGCAGTGCTGTCCACTCCCAGTGAGCTGCAGTGGCATGCACAACTTACCTCGAAAGGATGCAATACCGGTCCATGGTCTGTGCTGTTCTGTGGCACTTATAAGGTGCAACGCATGCAAATGAGGTTTGGTACAACAGTAATGACATGCTAATGCACCCAGTGCACCATGCATTAGCTGATGAGCACATTTGCATGTAGTGTCTGAATATCGCGATATTGTGCCATGTGCAATGGAATTGCACCGGAGCAAGTCGCGAAGGCGCAATGCTCACGCATGCATGGTGTGCAGGTCCACAGTGCGCATGTGCATCATGGCATCATGGCGTCAATCACGCACCATGTGTGGACAGCATGATGCAGTGGCACTGCACATGTTGTGCATGGGCCATCTATGTGCATGGCCGTGCATGGGGTGCCGTGCCCTATCGCTTACATACGCAATGCCGGTTGACCCCTGGGTCAGACCTCTGATCCTGTGATTCCACGTAGCCATGCCCATTCCACGCATCTCTGTCACTGCGTGATGTGCATGTACTGCACATGCTCCTGTGCATCGCACGGCGGGTGCATGGTGTGGATATGTGCACCTCCTGTCGCCATTTTCATCCCCGAGATCGCGTTAGATAACATGGCACAGGGATGAGTACAGCGTGCCCCAAACTGGACACAGGTAAAGCTGGTAAACCTGGTGTCCTGTGTTGAGCCCCATGGCCCCCAACTCTTTGGGCAGGTGCCCCTGCAGCAGGCCAGGGTCACTGTTTGGCAGGGGATTGCTGCCAGGCTGCAGCAGAGGACCGGGTTAGCCAGGACAGGGGAGCAATGTCACCACCAGTATGGGGACCTCCTGCGGTGGGACCCAGAGTGCCTGAGGAGGCTGCAGGCACGTGTCAGGTGAGGGGCTGTGCCACAGCCAGGTAAGTCATTCCATGCTGCATGTTTGCCCTGGTGCTGTACTGTGGTGTTGGCTAGGCTGCCTGGCATGCCCTGCAGAGGGTTCACTGTCATTGTGTGCATCGTGGTGTGGCATTGCCAACCACCGCTTGTGTTGCAATGCAGCCGTGTGGGATGTGTGCACATGGATGGGGTGGTGGGCGGCTGCTGTGGTTGATTCCTGATGTGTACCTGTCTTCTTTTTATTCCCAGGGCCTGAGGATTGTCACTGGTTACAGGCAGCAGCTGCACAGCAGGCCACAGTGTCCAAGGTGGAGCAGGACCAGCACCGGCATGACTGCAGAGGGCAGGAAGGCACTGTCATGGTCCTTCGCACTGTACATGGGGGGTGGCAGGGGAGGGGTGCAGGCATGGCTGCCTGTGCAATGTGCCATGGCAGGTGTATGTGTCACACTGTGTGTGGTGCATGCCACTGTGGCGCATCCATTGGACATGTGTGCCAGCTGTTGGTGAGGTGGGTGTGTGCTTGGCTGCCACTGTTGTTGCTGTGGTGCTGCTGGTGCACTGTGCCATGTGACTGTCATTGTGTAGTTGGGTGGCCATTGTGTGGCAGGGACCACCTCTGTGCAATGTCATGGTGCACCGAGTTGCTGGCAGGCGTTGGCCCACCCCCCGCCGGGTGGTCAGTACGGTCTCTCAAGGGGTGTGTGTTCCCGCTGCCCATTGCGCACAGTGGATGGGGAGGGTTCCTTGGGACATTGCACTGATCACCTGTCCTGTCCCTTGTTATAGGTGTCCAGTGGCGGAGACCTAGGCGGCCATTATACGGACGACTGCTCTGGCATCTAATCCTCATCACCTCCACGATGATGGAGGTAGTGTTCCAGATCAGGCACCTGCTGTTGGTGGAGAGGAAGTGACTACACCAAGGGGTGGAAGGACATGGTCACCATTAGTTTTGCCCTAGATTTCCCCTGTTTCCCCTGCTGTACCTCCCCCTACAGTCCACTTCCCACTGTACAGTCCCTGTTCCCAGTCCCCTTTCCTCCCTTTACCTACCCTTTCCCAGACCCTTTTTTTTGTAAATGGTTTTGTAGATTAATATATATTTTTTGACTTACCTCCCTGTGTCAGTGTCTGCTTTGCAGGTGGCATGTAGAGCCATGCTGTAGTGGCACAGTGTCTGTCCGTGTGGTGTGCATGTGTAGGGGTGCGTGTCATGCTTCTGTGGTTCACTGCTGTGTGCTGTGGTGTGTCCCACTGTGGTGGTGTCCTTCCCCTCAGTCGGTGGCTGTGCCTTGGGGTGCCCATGGGGAGCTATCAGGGGTGTGTGGCGGGTGTGTGCATGGTGGTGGCACACGGCCATGGTCATTGGCCAGGTACTGGCCACACACTGTGTTGATGCCCCTGCTTGGCATAGTGTGAACTGTCCCATGTGGTTTGCTATGCTACCTGCCTCCCGGCATGTTCAGTGCCTACTGTGTGGGTTTCCTGTGTGCCTGTCTGGCATGTATGTACTTGGCTGCAGGATCCTGGGTGTGGCCTGCTATGGTCTGGGGGGGGCATGGCCAGATGCCTGAGGGGGCTCCCTTGGTGGTGCTCCATTGGCACCTCCTGTTGCCTGCTGTCTGTGCCACTGTTGTGTTCTGGGGAGGGGTGTCTGGGTGCTTGTGTGTGCCCTGCTTTACCCTGCTGGTGGAGGCCTCCTGTGGCCTGTCACTATGCTTCCCTGGCTCTGTCCCTGGGTCTGTTCTCTATGCCATGCCCCCCTCTGTTGCTCTGCTCCAACAATTGCGCTGGAGCATCTCTTCTGCACCATGGTGCAACTCTGTTTGTGTCATGGTGCACCTCTCTTTGTGCCATGGCACAACTGTGCCATATTCAGCCAGGTTACGCTGGTGCAGTTCGGCCTGCGCAACCTCTGAATATGGCTCCTGTTGCACCATGGCACATCGGATTTGCACTGCACCGGCCTTGCGCCGGCCTTTGGCGCATTTCTGAATATCTGGGCCTAGGTGTATATTATTAAAATCTAAATTACTTGAGATTGATATTTTTATTTGTTGAACAATTAACTTTACCATTTAACAGTAAATAATTTTACTTAATTCAGAAAATGTAATATACATATTTTAAAGCAGACAGTGCGAAATGTGTTGATAAAATTAATAGAATAAAAACAAAAATGCAATAAATTCGTACTTGTTTAATTTTGCTTATGGTGTCGGAAGTGTTCAGAGACAGGTGTCTAAACAAAGCACCTTGAGCCACCTTATCAGGTTTTCTGTGTTCAGCAGTTTAAATGGTTTATTTTCTGGTCCCAGGATATACCAGGCTCACTGCTAGGGGTTTACAATATCAGCCAATTATTTAGTAATAACTTTACTTGCTTTTAAGGTAAAGGATAAGCCTCTACTTTATAGGGTTTTGAAGATTTAATGTTTAGCTTTGCCCTCCTTTAGAGGGTAAAAAAAGCAACATACAATCCCACAGTGAAAGTGCTGTGCTGATTTGCTTACAGCACTTGTCAGCATGCGGTGCTTCAGTTCATCTGACTTGTACCCCTTCTAAGCACTGACTGATTTCAGGCTTAGCCCTGAGGGGTTCTTATACTCTCAGTGTGATGTCACTGCCATGTGAAGCGCTTCTCCAAGTGCTATTACCATAAAAAGTAGAATGCCAAAAGTTTGCCCGAGGAGTACTACCCTCTCTGCATATGTTGTAGTTATTTTGTATAGTTATTTATATGTCTGTCTGTCTGTCTGTCTATCTATCTATCTATCTCATAATCTTTTATAATTATTGAGGGGTCTGTAGGCCTTGGGCCCCCATGGTTATACTTTGAGTTTCTCCAAACAAAAAGTTTGTTTGACTTGAATCCCTGCAGCTTTTCCTCGGCTGTATGCATTTGGAATGAATGTTATCTTTTTAAAGGGGAGAAAAAAGGTTATTTCCCTCATGTTGTATCTACTGGGATGGTGTACCATTTGCAATCCTTTGTAAGTGAATGGTTGTATTTGATCATTGTAACTTCGTTGTCCATCTGTGTGGAATTTTTGTGAGATTACTTGCAAAATTTAATAAATACAATTAAAAAAAACTGTGTATTTATGTGGCTTGTCCCATCTATTATAACTTATTTCAACAAACTTCCAAACCAGACTCTGGAAAAGTCCAGTCTATTCAATGACATCAAATTGTAATCCAAACTTCAAAACAAATGTTATACTTTAATAGGTATGCAACTATTTTAATAAAGGTTCTGTGTTTCCAATTCACACATGTTAATTCTCACCCATCTCCACCACATGTGCCTTAAAATCCAAGTAATTTGTTCAAGCTGCTGTGGCTTAAAAAAAAAGAAAAACCGTTAAAAGGAGCACGTCTCCAAATTGAGGTTGAAAAGCACAAATCTTTAGAAAAAATATAGCCACTTGGACTCAGAGGTAAGGAAGTGGCAGAGAAGCAATGGGAGAAATATGGGACAAATATGGTCCAGTCCACATGTCAGTTACTGAACATCAATCAATCAATCCTGGGTTAGACAAAAGTATCAATCTTAAGCTAAAGAAAAAATATAATAAATAATAAAAAGATATCCCAACAGACCCAACTCTCCTATACTCTCTTAATCCCCTTAATTATCCAACTCATGCCCTATATAATCTCCCAGCCCTCTACTCTACCCCTGTCCCATTCTAAATCTCCTTGGTTTGAAAAACAGAAACAAAACCCACTAGCAGCTTCTCGGTAACAAATCAGTAAAAAAAAAACAGTGACTAAACTAATATATTTTTAGTTAAAACTTTACAATAAAATAAGAATAAGATAAGAATAAACTAGGAAAGTATTAGTAATCCATCCACAATTGAGCTCAACTAGCCATTCACTGATAGAATCGTACTCCCAGTCATCTCAATACTACCAGCTGTCACCCACACTACACTATGAGGAACACCCTTAAATTAAAATTCCTTTGGGTCAGAAGAGCCCAGAGCAATGGAGGTAGACATTGCATTTATAGACATGGTGTATGGTAGTGATATAGTGGAATATGCAAATAGGTTGGCTATTGAGACACCAAGGTCTGAATTTCTGGTGTAAAGAAGTACAATTACACAAAACCATGACATTTTAAACTTCTTAACAACTTACATGAGACAGTCAGTTGCAATACAAACATTCTTAGCACAGACTGACATATATTTGGCACTGAACCATGCCTTGAAGTGAATGCTGACACACCTCCTAGAATGATGACTGGTCAGAATTTGTCCGACTTATCGGTACATAGCTTGCAGTCAGTGAAGAAAATGCTAATGAAACATGGTTACCCAACCCACCCCTAGGCTGTTACCAGTGTGGTCACTATACAATCCAGCCTAAACTGAAGTCTAAATTGCATGGCACCATAACAATGAGCTCCTGAGTCACTGAAGGGTTTTGAGAATAGGTTGGGCAGTGTATTGGTACCTTTTTAAACCCTGTTAGAAACCAGGGATGGTGATAGATAAGTGACTGGGCAATTAGCACTGTGCTGCCGTGCTATATATAAGCAAGGCTGGTGAGAAGGAATCAGATCTGAGAGGGATCCCCAGAGTAGCAGACTCTTGTTCAGACACATACAGTATGACATGTGCTCCATTCTGGACCTTGTGTTGAAGCAGCATTCAGATGCTGGTCTGTTTAATACATGACAGCTGAAGATAAGTGTATAGCACTCAACTGAAGAGTGCAGTCTTACCCTGTTAGTCCTAACAACTGCCAAGAAGAAAGAAAAAGGATCAGGGCCAGGTCCTGAACAGCAATTGGTTCTGAGTATGAAGTACTGAGAGTTTCAGAGCTGCAGCAAATGGACCCAAGTATTGAGGCATGCAACTCCCCATGGAGCTGTCTCCTGCTGTATAAGAAAACTGATTTGTGCAGTACAGTGAATGCCCCCCCCAACAATATGTCGTCCAAAAATATATTAATTGTACTACACAGGGGGCCATTTGGTCACCTGGGAATGTGGTGCAGTCTATTGTATGTGGGGAAAATGGGGAGAACCCTCAAGATCCACACTGGGGAACATTTAAAGGACATCAGAAGCCAAGATGCAAATAGTACATTAACAAAACATATTACAGACATTCAGAACACACATTTACTTTTTGTGACATAGAGAAGGTGGTGTCACAAACCCACTCAGCAGATCAGGCCCTCTGCTCCCACAGTACCAACCTCTGAGCACAGTATTGTGAACAGTTAACAGAACAGGGTTACCCTCCTGTCTGTTTGTGGGTCCAAATCACCTTTTGTCTCAAGTTCTGAAGGGATTCAAACTGTGAACCTTATGCTAGCATACCCAAATGTACAGGCTCAGATAATTCTGCTTTTTGGGGAATGCCAGATATCTTTTGCCTAAAGGCACCTAACCAGGTATCCAAAATGAACCCTAAAAACTCTATGAAAGACCTTAGGAAAATTCTTACCTTTTCCCAGTTTGGTATTACCATTAAGCTTATGAACAATGTCAACTTTAACCATCTGTACTTCACATGCAAACGAAAGAATTTCAAAGGCAACCCGGGCAGTCTCTTTAAAATAAGATGTTTACTTAGAAAATGGATAAAAACAGGTAAAATGTAAACACAGAACAATATATCACAAAGCATACAATCACTTAAAAGAAACAAGGAAAAAGTGCAAACAATCTCCTACCACAATACAATTAGACTTGTCTACCTTCTTACAGTGCTTGTAGTTAGATGTTGCTGTTTCAGAGTACAACAGGAATGTGTCAGTTGAAAAACACAGAATACAATTTAAAATGCTGTGTTTCAACCCCTTCCATGACGTCATCTAGCTCCTCCTCCTCCTTCCAGAATATAAAAATTATGCAAAATAGGATGTCCTATCAAGAGGTATATTAAATACTGTGAGTTCAGCAAAACTAATTTTCCAAATTATGACACTCTTTGAATAACATCCCCTCTTTGATCTTGAGTAGTTTCTCTTCCCAGGACACTTCAAAGGATTTTTATGACTTAGCATCATAGTGATAAAACCTGTTTTCTTCCTCTAAAACATCATACAATGGATATTTTATTTCTTAGCTATAAAAAGAAGCACAGCTCATCAACAAGGCCATAAAATGCGACTTCTTGGAAGTTAATCACATTACCGAGATCTGCTGTTTAACATATCCTGTCATTTGAACTGAAACCTTGGGAGGGGGGGAGGAGGTCATCCCACAGGCTGTCTCATGAAAGACACTCAATAACACATTTTTATATTACAAATATCATAGAAAAATCAGAACCAGCTGGCCAAGCATCACAATCCTCCCTACCTAGACTGAATTTGGGGGCTCTATCCCCTGCATGGGATGAGCTTCCCAAATCAGTTCACTCCTCATAGATTCGCAACAAGCCATCTGAGTTTTGATTGGCCACTCCAGCCCTATGTAAGATTGTCATGTCATACCTCTGCAAGGCAAGACTCCATCTTAACAATCTACCATTAGTTTTTCCCATTTGCATTAGCCAAACCAGGGGGTTGTAGTCAGTTTGCACCACAAAATGCTGCCCTTTCAAGTATGGCTACAACTTCTTTAGGGCCCACACTATGGCAAGACACTCTTTTTCCACAGTAGAGTATGCCCACTCTCTGAGAAGTAACTTTTTACTCAGGTACACTACCGGGTGATCTTTCCCTTGGTTGGATGTCTGACTCAGTACTGCCCCAATACCCACATCTGAGGTGTCAGTCTGAACTATAAAGGGTTTGCAATAGTCAGAACATGTCAATACAGGAGCACTGCACAGTGCCTCCTTCAGTCTGGTAAAGGCTGGTCCCCAGGTAATTTTCTTTGGCATCCATTTCTTTACCAGGTCAGATAGGGAAGCAGCCAGGGTACTGAAATTGGGGACAAATATACTATAGTACCCTGCTGTCCCTAGAAAACTCCTGACCTGCTTCTACATTTCTGGTCTGGGCCATGCCTGGATCACCTCTATTTTCCTTGGTTAGGACGGAGCTGTCCTCAGCCTACCACATGTCCAAGGTATGCCACCTCTCCCATGGCCACCTGGCACTCCTCAGCTTTGACAGTGAGCCTGACCCTCTGTATCCTGCCCAGCACTTCCCTAAGGTGGGACAGGTGTTCCTCCCAGCTGGCACTAAAGATGGCAGTATCATCCAGGTATGCCACAGAGTACTCCTCAGCACCATTTAACACCTGGTTCACCAACCTTTGGAAAGTAGCTGAGGCGCTCTTCATACCGAAAGGCATTGCTTTAAATTCACATAAGCCTATGGAAGTGATGAAGGCTGACCTCTCCCTAGCTCTGCCCATTAACTCTACCTGCCAATACCCCTTGGTCAGGTCAATGGTCATAAGTAGGGTTGGGAGTTTTCAATTTTAATTTTTTTATAATTTCGATGGAAAATATCGATTTTAATTTTTAAACCTTTTTCCCGAGTTTTATCGATTTAAACTTTACCAGTTGCACAAAATTATGGGTTTTTAAGCATTTATTTCAATTTGTATCGATTTAATTTTCACTGTTGCAGTTAATGACAACAAATGCTGAGGATTTACAAACTGATAAAAGCACAAATTGTTATCTTCACATGTCAAAATAGCAACATAACTTACTTTTTCTATCTGTAAATTTAGATTATTATCGATGGAAATATTTTTTCATCTATTTGTGTGTGTGCAGTGAAATCGAACATTTAGCTACATTTACTGATTTAAATCTAATACTGCCAAGCCTAGTCATAAGGCAGGTCACCCCTCCTAACTTGTCCAGGAGTTTGTCCGTCTGGGGCATCGGGTGGGCGTCTGACTTCATGACTGCATTCAGTCCATGATAGTTCACACAGAAATGAGTAGAGCCATCTGGCTTGGGCAAAAGGACTACGGGTGAGGCCCAGGGGCCATGGGATCTCTGGATTACCCCTAAATCCAGCATCTCCTCCACTTCCCTCCTAATGTCCTTTTGGACGGCCTCTGATAGCCGATATGCTGTTCACCATATGGGCGTCTGTGTCCCTGTCTCCACATGCGCTTCGCCAAGGGGGTTAGTCCAGACTTGATGCTAAACAATAGGGCAAAGTCTGCTAAAACCTCCCTTACTTCCTGGATCTTGTCCGAGGTGAGCTGGGGAGACAATTTTACTGCCTCCACAGAGGACTCCCACTTGCTTTCTTCCAGCAAGTCTTGAAGGGGGTCTCCTTCATCCATCCCCTCCCAAGGACTACACACTGCAAACACCATGTCAGCCCTATTTGCATACGGCTTCATCATGTTCACATGGTACATCCTTTCTGTCTGTCTTCTGTCATGTAACTCTATAATATAGTTCACGTCATTTACCTTCCTAACTACTTTGTATGGTCCTGCCCACTCAGCCTGCAGCTCGTCTTTCCGTACCGGAATAAGGACCATGACTTCCTGACCCACCATGTATGAGTGAGCTCTGGCTCTGCAGTTGTACCACACTTTTTGTTTCTGTTGGGCAGCTGCCAGGTTGCTCTGGGCTGTCCCCATAAGCTCCTTCAGCCTGTCCCTAAACCTAAGGATGTAATCCACTATGGGAGTTCACTGGGTGGTGTGCTTGCCTTCCCAATCTTCCCAGATCAAGTCTAGGGGCCCACATACCTGGCATCCATATAAGAGTTTGAAGGGGGAAAATCCTGTCGACTCTTGGGGCACCTCCCTCTTTGCAAACAACAGGTGGGGAAGATATTTCTCCCAGTCTCTCCCATACTGTTCAGCAAACACCCGGAGCATTGACTTCAGGGTACCATTAAATCTTTCCACAAGCCCATTGGCTTGTGGGTGATACGGTGTCATACATCTCCGCACCACCCCACACTTCTCCCACAAACATTTCATCAGGTCCGCCATGAAGGAACCCCCTCGATTGGTGATAACCTCCTGCAGAAACCCAACATGGGAGAAAATCCCAAGTAAGGCATCTGCCACTTTGTCTGTTCTCAGTGAGGATAGGGCGACTGCCTCTGGGTACCGGGTGGCATAATGCACCACAGTCAGGATGAATCTCTTCCCTGAGGAGCTGGGGGTATTTAAAGGCCCCACAATATCCATTCCCCCCTCTGGAATGGCTCCTCCAGTATGGGCAATGGAATTAGGGTTGTTTAGGTTTTCTTGCCTGCCTTCCTTATTTCTTGCCACCGGTGACAAGACCTGCAATACTCCTTCATCTACTGGGTGAAATTGGGCCAATAGAAATTCTGGGTCAGCCACTGCATAATGTGCACGATTCCCAGATGACCATACAAGGGAGTATCATGTGCAATCTTGAGCAACTGCTCATGAAACCCCTGTAGAATGACAAGCTGCCTGCCTATCACCAATCCTTCTGTCTGCACAGCCTGAGTATACATCAGTCCATTTTCCCAATAAACCTTATGTCTGCCATCACCTCCCTGTGCTCTGTCAGAGTCTGCCCAAGCCCTCAGCTTCTATAGACTAGGGTCACTTCTCTGAGCAGCTGCAAACTCCTCACACATTCCCAAGGCATGGAACAGGTCCCATTCTGTCTCTAAACTAGGGTCCCTAGCACTAGCATCAGGGCACTCAGGATCACTGCCATTCCTAACCCTCTGACAATGGGTTACCCCTCCCTCTTTGGAGTAACCCTCCGTAGCTTTGTGGTTAACTGCTACTGGGGAATTTTCTACCCCCTTTTCATTAGTCTCCATATCAGGAGACACAGGCTGGGGAACGAGCCTCTCAGTGGTTTCCACAATGGCTTCTGTGGGGTTCAGGGAACTACAATTTTCCCTTGCCACTTGGCTATGGGTAACTGCACACAGCATCCCCTGTTTGAGATTGTTGCCAAGGATGACGTTCACTGCTAACATTTTGGCTACTACCACCTGTTGCACAGTTCCCCCGATTTCGCCCCAGTCTAGCAGAACACTAGCGAGTGGCAATATGGTCTCCTCACCAGTGAACCCTTGCACAGTCACAAATTCATTGGGTATAAGCTGACCAGGCTCTATCAGATCCCCTTTTACCAATGTAAGGGAGGCCCCTGTGTCCCTTAACCCTTGTATCTGTACACCATTTACAGTGACTGGGTGCATATGTTCCCTCATGTTCACAGGCATGCTTCCAGGGACACACAAACAACCCACTTCTTTCCTAGCCCCCTGTTGCTTATTGCTCACCCATTTGGGACAATGTCTGGCAATATGCCCAGTTTCTTTACACAACCAACATTCATTTCTTTTCTCAGAGAAATCTTTTCTCTGAAACCTGGGGCTAACTGGTTTTGGTGGAGGCAGTGAGGGGTTTAGCTGCCCTGAAGGTATGCTTTTCCCTTTCTGCACCACCACACCTGCCCCATTTGCTCTCAGAGCAGGCCTGCCCTTGGCATAGTGATCTGAGAGTTCAGTAGCCTCTTTTTTTGGGGGGGATCTCGGTCCTCCAGTCAGGTTTTCAGCTCTGCTGGGCATGCCCAAAAAATTGATCTAACAATATAGCATTTTCAATTTTATCTACAGAGTTTGCTTCAATTCCTTCCCACCATTTTAAAAACTGATGTTCTTTTGTGGCTAGTTCCTCTTAGCTCATGTCAGGGCTTCTCCTGAGCTTATGGAATTTAGCTCTGTATGATTCAGCAGTTAGATAAAATGTTTTCAAAGTGCAGCTTTAAGTTTGCTGTAATCATTACTGTCCTCATTGTCCATTTGACCCAATGCATCCCGAGCTTTCCCAGTAAGTAGCAGAGCTAGCTGGATGCTCCAGGACTCTCTAGGAATTTTAGCCTGAATACAAACTTTTTCAAAAGAATTTATAAAGGCATCCATATCATCCCCCTCTTTAAATTCAGCTATCAATTTGGAATTCAATTTGTAACCCAGTCTTGTAGTTCCAGTTAAGCCCAAGCCACTTACCTGCTCTGGTGCTGGTGGTTGGAGTCGTAGCATCTCCAGTTCATGTTGCCTCTGGTGCTTTCACTCCTCTCGGTCCATCTCTCACTGTTCATGGTCCACCTCTCACCGTTCTTGCTCCCTCTTCTCCTCTGCAGCTCGCTGACACCCACACTTGTCATTGTCAGCATCTCACTGTTCACACTCTCTCTTCTCCTGGATTCCAGCTCCATTCTGCACAACTCAATCTGCAGCCTGAGTACTTCTGGCTCCAGAATGCTGGTGACCTTCCCCTGCTGCTGTGGCCCTTCACTGGCACTTGCCCTGCTGTCATCCTCATTGGATCTGGACACTGCACTGGCCGCTAGCCCTTCCACACTCAAGGTTTGGTCTTTTAGAGTCACAGTCAGTGACTCGATGCTTTGGGTATCTGCTACCATCAAGCCATCCATGAGGTTCTGCTTGGTGGCTCTCACCTTATACAGGACTCCTCGGTCCCTGCACAACTGCCTCAAGTAGTCTACAGTGTGGCTGCTGTAGTTGGAAGCCATCTTCTTACCTAACTATTGCTACTCTAACTTGCACTTTAAACAGGTAGGAACTTGACTGTAAACCAAATTATATAGTT
Organism: Neoceratodus forsteri; assembly: GCA_016271365.2. NCBI lineage: Eukaryota > Metazoa > Chordata > Ceratodontiformes > Ceratodontidae > Neoceratodus > Neoceratodus forsteri. The sequence continues at coordinate 1,203,791,778 of CM057449.1, forward strand.
ATGTTTCCTTTTTAAAAATAAGTCACTAACTTTTTTTGCAAGTGAGCTGTACAGTATCAAGCTGACACACTGATCAATTAAAGCTTGTATTACCAAAATTATCCCACCGCTGCCACCATATCTGTCACAAACCCACTCAGCAAGTCAGGCCCTCTGCTCCCACAGTGCCAACCTCTGAGCACAGTATTGTGAACAGTTAACAGAACAGGGTAACCCTCCTGTCTGTTTGTGTGTCTGCATCACCTTTGGTCTCAAGTTCTGGAGGGATTCAAACTGTGAACCTTATGCTAGCGTACCCAAATGTACAGGCTCAGATAATTCTGCTCTTCAGGGAATGCCAGATATCTTTTGCCTAAGGGCACCTAACCAGGTATCCAAAATGAACCCTAAAAACTCTATGAAATACCTTAGGAAAATTCTTACCTTTTTCCAGTTTGGTATTACCATTAAGCTTATGAACAGTGTCAACTTTAACCATCTGTACTTCACATGCAAATGAAAGAATTTCAAAGGCACATCGGGCAGTCTCTTTAAAATAAGAGGTTTACTTAGAAAATGGATAAAAATAGGTAAAATGTAAACACAGAACAATATATCAGAAATCATACAATCACTTAAAAGAAACAAGGAAAAAGTGCAAACAATCGCCTACTACAATACAATTAGACTTGTCTACCTTCTTAAAGTGCTTATAGTTAGATGTTGCTGTTTCAGAGTACAACAGGAATGTGTTAGTTGAAAAACACAGAATACAATTTAAAATGCTGTGTTTCAACCCCTTCCATGAGATCATCTAGCTCCTCCTTCCAGAATATAAAAATTATGCAAAACAGGATGTCCTATCAAGAGGTATATTAAATACTGTGAGTTTGGCAAAACTTATTTCCCAAATTATGACACTCTTTAAATAACATCCCCTCTTTGATCTTGAGTAGTTTCCCTTCCCAGGACACTTCAAAGGATTTTTATGACTTAGCACCAGAGTGATAGAACCTGTTTTCTTCCTCTAAAACATCATAAAATGGATATTTTAGTTCTTAGCTTCAAAGAAGCACAGCTCATCAACAAGGCCATAAAATTTGACTTCTTGGAAGTTAATCACATTACAGAGATCTGCTGTTTAATGTATCCTGTCATTTGAACTGAAACCTTGGGAGGGGGGGGTCATCCCACAGGCTGTCTCAGGAGAGACACTCAATAACACATTTTTATATTACAAAAATCATAGAGAAATCAGAACCAGCTGCCAAGCATCACAGGTGGTATTAGGAAAGTAAGGGGGACTTTGGAGGACTTGCTTATTCTTAAACATGAGTCCTTTTGTATTCCAATGGGGAGTCGTGAGACATTCTAGGCTTAATGAACCTATTAAATCAACATTGTTTTTGAGGGATAGTTAGTTGGTTACGCAGGTACCAGTAAGTGGTGTCATCAACCCAGTTACTACCAAATTCACCCTTTTTGCACTGGTGCCTTTATGCTGGATTATTTTCTGTATTTTTGTATTTTTCAGCAACGATTACATCTTTTTGGCTTTGTCAGCTGCTATTAAGATACTGGGCATGATGTACATCATGAATGGGGTTTGAACTATGTCCCAGTAATTATGCCTTTCTCTTAAAAAAACACAACATTTTGGCTGCATTGTATGTAAACATTTTTTCCACTTGAGCAATTTAAATTTAAGGTAATTTCTGTGTTAATATCATGTCATTGGGCTAATTCGGCATATTATTGCCCAATGAGTATATCAGTAAATTTGTGGCCTCCAGTGACCTCCATTTGTTTATGAACTCCTTCTTTGGATTTGAAGTCTAAATTGTATTGCATCATAAGAATTAGTTCTCAACTGAGCCACTGCATTTTTTTAAGCCCTACTAAAAATGAAGAATAGTGAGTGACAAGTAACTGTGCTAATCGGCACTGTACTGTAAGCGGGGCTGGTGAGAGGGAGTCAGATATGAGAGGGACCTCTAGAGTAGCAGACTGTTGTGCTGCTATGTGTGACAACTGTTCCATTATGGACTTTGTGTCTGGACTGAGAAGGAATTTGAGCAGTGTTAGATGCTGGCCTGTGAAAGAGATGACAGCTGAACATAAATGGGTAGCCCTTGATTGAGGAGGGCAGACATAGCCTGGTAAGCCAAACAACTGCCAAGAAGAGAGAAAAGGGGATTGGGGCCAGGTTCTGAATAGCAACTGGCCTTGACTACAATGCACTGACATTCTCAGAGGTACAGCAAACAGAGCCGAGTGTTGTGTCCTGCAGCACTCCATGGAGCTGTGCCCTGGTAACCGTGACTATGAGTGGGCTTAGCCCTGGTTAACAAACTGAGTGGGATTACAGAGTTGGGTTTGCAAGTTGCCCTTTGTGCTGGACTTACTACTTCTTTTTGTTGTTTTTTTGTAGTTAATCTGTTTATTCAGTTTTTATATACTGTATAACAAACATCAAACATCAGTACATAACCCTGTTACCAAAGAATACAGAATAAAAAACATTTCAGTACAGTGCAGGATGTGAATGATATAGCAAGCAAAATAAGTATGCTCACAGTGATTTGACATTTTTTACATATAAAAATAATGCATTGATGGAGCTATACTCATTTAGTGCAGTGGAACTGTACTGATGGTGATGAAAAAGTCAGACAGAACAACAGCCATTCTAACTGCTCAGAGATCTAGTGAGTGGATATCAAAACATAATTTTGCCAGTATATCTTATGAAATAATGCATGTATCATCACTATATCATGGTTTCTTCAGTTGTCCACTGTGTAGTAGTTCAGATAGGAGAAAAATTAATGACTAAGTATTTGGTCATGGTCCCAAAGGTCAGATGAGAGGGCTGCTCATAGCCTGCCACCCTAGATGGCCTCCAGGAATTTGGTGTCAGTGGGGAACATCTGTGGTTCTCCATAGGCAGAGGATCAAGCGTTTGGCCTCTGCAGTGGCCAGCACCAGCCATCTTAGGTCCAGGTTTGTGCATGGTCTCTGAGTGGAGCCCAAAGATGAAGAGAGCTGAGAATCTAGGCAACTGATGACCCATGCCGGTGCTGCAGACAGAGTGTACTGTGTTCCAAAATGTCACCCAGCCTGGGACAGCTACATAGAATGTGCATGAGATCTTCTCCAGGGGAGCTGCACTGCCAGTATTTGTTGCCTGGAAGCATGCGAAAGGTGTGTAAAGCTGCTTGGGTATGGTACAATGAACTGAGTATTTTATTTTGCATCAGCTGACCATTCATATCTCACATGCCTTGTGTGCCAACCCCCAGCAGGAGGACCAATCTTCCTTTGTGATATTCCCCTGTAGAAAGGATACCCATCTCTCTCTCTCTCTCTCTCTCTAGTGGAAAGAGATTGTGACATGATACAGGCCCTTGTTGCCCTGTAGATGCATTCTGCCTTCCCCTTTGAGTGGATGTGTCACTGAGAAACATAAGACACAGATGGAGATGATGGCAAGAGGGACTTAATGAGGTAATTAACAGTGTTGAGTATTTTTAGATATCTCCAGGGGTTGTGTTTATGCAGACCATAATGCTGTTGGAGGGACTGGAAGGAGTTCACAGTGACACCCAGTGGAGTAAGGAGCTTTCTAATGTATAGAATCCCTGCCTTCATGCACAGTACCCCACTAATGGGGGCCATTCCTACATAACTAGAGGGCTGCTTCAAAGTGGTGCATACCCATTTGGGGCTTGGTGCCAAGCCATTTATGCAGCAGACACTATGTCTTTACTGAAGGTGGTGGAATGGGATGGGAGCACTGGAACTCCATGGAAGGGGAGCAAAGAAATACTGTTTGTGAAGTGTTGCCCTTGATAGTTGCTTCCATTACTACCCACTTTGGGGAGCAGGATTGCATAGGGTAGAACCAGTGCAACATCTGGGCTGCTCTGCATGCCCCGCAGTCTATGTTGAACAAGGGTAGTCCCTACTTTCCTGCCTTCCATCATGATCTGAGCTTGTTCCTGCTAAATCTAGGTTGCTTGCCTCCCCGAATGTAGCTTCCTATCATTGAGTCAAGTTGTTTAAAGCATTTGTCTGGAATGGTAACCAGGAGATGCAAGACAACAGTTGTGGAGCTGTAACCATTTTTATTGCCTCTTATTTTACCTGCTAGAGTTATCTGCAGTGCTTTCCACAAGTAACATTCTGTTTTTAGTTGTGATAGAAGCCTTCCTAAATTTGCTGCACACATGCTGGAGATGTCTAGTGTAATTTGGATGCCTAAGTATGTAATTTGGGTTGGGGACCAATTTAGGCCTCTGGAAGGAAAGTCCGTTGCTATGCAGAGTGTGTTCTGGGGGACAACCTCTATTTTTGTCTGGCTGATCTTGAGCCCGGATATCTGGGAAAAATGTTCATGTGGCTTCAAGAGGGGGGGTTAATCACCATGGTAGTGTCACCCATGAATCCTATGTCCTATTACTAGTCCCATGGCCTACTGTAATACTGATTTTTATCTCAGATGTCTTATATTGTATTGAATGTAAAAATATAATTAATCCTGGATGCCTCATTGTATTGTGACTGTAACTCTGAGATGTATTGTATTTTGAGTTTGTTTTATGAGCATCTATATCACGTATGTGTTCCTTTATGTTTCAGTGCTCTATGTGAATTAACTTCTGGTCACCCCTGAAAATGGGACACTAATGTCAGTGGGCCTACCTGGTCAACACATTTCAATAACTAAATAAATACATAAATAAATAAATACATTGATAAATGAGGACAGGAGATAATCAGCATACATTAGGGTCCAGTACTTGGTCTTACATGTTGAAATACCAAGAATATTAAAGAGCTAGTGAAGCCTCAAAGAGAAAACTTTGAAAAACACAAAAATTAGGTATAATTCAGCTTGCATTGCATGTGCATTCTATATATTTCTCTTCCTCATTATTTATTACTGAGTAAATTTGCATGAGTATGTGATTTTTATCCCTTGGATTTACCTTAGAGTTTATCTGTCTCTGTAGCTTACTCCCTTCTTCAAGTCATAATCATCTGTTGTGACATCACAATCTGTTGCCGTGGGAGTAACTGTGGTGTCACGAGCAGGGCATTGTGACCTCAAGTAGGGAGAAGGCAACAGGACTAGATTAACTCTTCAGAAACACAGATCCTGTTTTCATGCAAATGGCCTCAGTGATAAATAATGGGGAGGAGGAATACAAAACTAATGTGAAATACAAGCTGAACTGTGTCTAAATGTTATGTTTTGTTAAAGTTCTCCTGAAGGTGCCAGCTGCTGTTTAAAACAACTTAGAGAGGTGCTGGCAGCACCACTAACAGCCCTATTCAACAAATCGATAGAGAAAGGGGTGGTTCCAGGGGACTGGAGGAGAGCAAATGTAGTCCCTCTCCACAAAAGTGGGAACAGGGAGGAGGCTGGCAACTAGAGGCCAGTCAGCCTGACCTCAGTGGTGGGGAAATTAATGGAGTCACTGCTAAAGGAAATGTTTATGATATTTCTTGGATCCAGTGGAGCACAGGATCCAAGACTGCATGGATTCACAGTGGGAAGGTCTTATCAAACAAATCTGATAGATTTCTTTGACTGGGTGACCAGGGAGGTAGATTGGAGGGGGCGGTGGATGTGGCCTACCTGGATTTCAGCAAGGCCTTTGACACGGTCCCACATAGAAAGTTGATAAATAAGTTGGGCAGCCTGGGAGTGGGTCCCAAGGTGATAAACTGGGTCAGAAACTGGTTGAGTGGCAGGACACAGAGGGTGGTGGTAAATGGCATTCAATCTGGGGGGGGTGACCAGTGAGGTGCTACAGGGATCTGTGCTGGGGCCAGTCCTCTTTAATGTCTTCATAAGCGACATTGTAGAGGGGCTGGAGGGGAATGTATGCCTCTTTGCAGATGACAGTAAGATCTGCAACTGGGTCAACACTCAGGCGGGGGGATGAGAAATGACCTAAACATGCTTGAGGAGTGGTCAAGAGTGTGGCAGCTAAGACTCAATGCAAAGAACTACAAAATCATGCACTTGGGGCATAGAAATCCAAAGGAGGAGTACAAGATTGGGGGGGAGGTACTGATGGCCACCAGTCAAGAAAGGGACCTACGGGTAATCATATCTGATGACCTAAAGATAACCAAACAATGTGAGAAGGATGCTGTGAAAGCCTGTGGGATGCTAGGGTGCATAGGGAGAGGTATCACCAGCAGAAAAAAGGAGGTGGTTATGCCACTGTACAGATCACTAGTGAGATTTCATCTGGAGTATTGTGTCCAGTTGTGGAGGCTGCATCTCTGGAAGGACCTAGACAAAATAGAAGCAGTCAGAGAAGGGCAACAAAAATGGTGCAAGAAATGCACCAAAAGTCACAGGAGTAAAGACTAGAGGACCTCAATATGTATTCCCTGGAGGAGAGGAGTGAGAGGGGGGAATATGATAGAGACAGTCATGCACATCAAGGGTATAAACAAGGTACAGAAGGGTAGCATCTTTCAGAAAAGAAGGTGTACAAGAACAAGGGCACATGATATGAGGCTAGAGGTTGGTAGGCTCAGGGGCAATGTGATGAAGTACTTTTTTACAGAAAGAGTAATGGATGCTTGGAACAGCCTTCCTGTGAAGGTGGTGGGGGCAAAAACAGTAGGGGAATTCAAGAATGCATGAGATGGACATAAGAGTTTATTTATTTATTTATTTAAAAGAGATTCACCAGGAAAGTAACATGAACTGTGAACAGCTTATTTCCAGAAGCGTCCTGGGGGGAAGGGGTTACATAAGGTGGAGACAGTGAACAACAGTACAGAGAACAGGTTACAGAAAACAGTACAATCCAGATAATGCAAACTACAGTGACCCTATATATATATAGACATAAAACTTCAACATTGCAGATACCTGACAGGCAGTCAATACTTGACAGAAGCTAGGGACAACAGCACATAAAAGGCATTTGCAAAATCTTATTTACATAGTTACAGTGAAGAAAACCAATGCAACAATACATAATAGAGAGTGAATGACTTTAATTGCAACTAAAATGATTTAGACCAATTGACCAAACCATCTTGAGTACAGTTAACTACTGGTAGGAGCAAGGATTACAGAGCAATGGTGTAAGATACCCAGTGCTGAAGAAAAATCCCGATAAATATGCTTGTGTGAGAGAGGAAAAATTAAGAGGATGACGGGGGATGGGGTAGCCAGGTACTCTAGCAATAGGGAAGACAGGACAAGCCGCAGATCAACTAGGGTCTACAGTAATCCGTTAGGTAGGAAAAAGGGGCAGACTAGGTGGGCCTCATGGTCCTTATCTGCCATCACCATCTGTGTATCTATATAGTACCAGGGTAGCCTTATGTTGGTGGATGGCTGCCACCAGGGACTCAATGGTTAACATGAACTGAAGTAGTAAGAAGGGGCTGTTTTGCCTAGTCCACTTACAGAAGGGAAATATGTGGTGAGAGAGTTGAGTTGGTCAAGATCTTGGCAGAGGGACCTGAATATAGCATTTAGAGCCAGGCTGTATATTGTTCCTCATAGCCCAAGTGCTCCAGTACACGGTGCAGGTATTTCCACTCCATCAAATCAAAGGATTTTTGAAGTTGACTGCCAATATCACAGATGGAATGGTGAATAAGATTCACTAGGAAGCATACATGGTCCTTACTGAGCCAGCCTTTGACAAAGCTTATTTGAGATGGGTGGATGAGGCTGGAGGGAGGAGGTCAAAACGGGAGGCCAGTACCTTGGCATAGATTTTGCTGTCCATGTTGATGAGCAATATTGCATGTAGCTGCTCAGTAAAGTGGGATCCTTGCTAATCTTGGGAAGGACTGTTATGGTGACTTCTGTAATATAGGGGGAATGGCCCCTTTCGTGTGAGATTCTTCACATACCTTGCAGAGAAGAGGAGAGGAGATATTGCAGAAGAAATATGCTGAAATATCAGTGCAGGAAAGCTATCTCCTCCTGGGGCATTACTGAAATTCAGCTTTTGTAACACTGCTTGGATCTCTACTACTGTAATGGGTTGGTCCAACAAAGCAGCTTACTTGGAACAATGCTTGGTGAGAGAGGGTGGAGAGGAAACTGTCAACTGCAGCCTGCTGTGGAGGGGATGGTGAAGGGTACAGTGAGGCATAAAACATCTGCTTTATCCTGTTCACCTGCTCAGTCTTTGTTTAAAACACAAGCTAAGTCTTGAAAGTCAGCTGTGTGTTTTTCCACCTGCTGTTTCTGAGATGGTAGAAGAGCACTTTCCCTTTTTTTGCACCTCCTTCCCAGTATCTGTGGAAGAAGCAGAGAACTGTGAGCTCAGCTTTCCTGACTAACAGTGTGTTAATTTCCAGTTTAAGTTTTGACACCTTCGAGAAAGCGGGGAGTTCAAGCACCTAAGCAGGGAGAGGACTTGAGGTCAGCTTCCTTGGCTCAGAGTTGGGCTTCTAGTTCAATAAGGTCCTTTTCATGCTCTCTGTGCCTGTGCACCACATACCCAATAATCTTGCCTCATAGGGTTGCCTTGAGGGTCTCACAGACTGTCTCTGCCAGTGTGGCCCAAGTATCATTTGGCTTTAGGGACTCCTCCATCTCTGCCTGAATACCTCGTTTTTAGCGAGTTAATTACCATTTTAACAATTGCATGGCCTCTGAATGAGGAATTGTTAAAGAGCTTGTTGCTCTGTGGTTGTTAAAAGTGCACCAGTGCCAGCCAACCTGCAGCAAAGCCAGTGGGACTGCAACAACTCAACATTAGGTATCCAGGGGCTGTGTATAGGAACTCCAAAGTGAATTAATAGAAATCCTGGTACCAGGTGATATGGAGTGGGATATTTTGGTATTGGAGGACCAGTACCCCTTATTTATTAATGGCCTAGCATAACATCAGGAAGGTAGTGCTGGGCCTTTTTGGGCCTTGTTAGTGGCATCTGAGGTACTGACCAATGGTACTGCACCTTTGTAAGGTCAGACTAATCAGTGGTGGGAGAAAGTTTGCGCCTGCCTGTGTTGAGAAATTAATTGGGGCCTGCTCCCCAAGGAGTTCTGTACTAATCTATTTGCCATTGCAGGGAACCTGTATTAATAAACCTGTGTTCTTTTTTCTAGGCTATCTTTTTTACCTGACATTTTACTGTGCCTGCCATTGACAGAGCAGTCATTGTCATGTTATGGGAAGAGTGATGGTGTGAGATTCTAACTATTTTGGGGAGGTAGGCAGGTACAGCATTCCAAAGAAGTTGTACAAGATTATCCTGGTAGACACTATATTTTTGTCTGGGTGGAGGCACTGCACAACTTCTTCTCTGTGGATATGACCCCATCTCACAAGCAGTCAGGAAGAAAACTTAGGGCCCCCTGTCAACATCTCTGGCAGCATGGTGGTGGTGTAAGTTGGAGACTCGAGGACTCTCTCTAAACAAAGTCCTTACAAGTGTAAGATAATTAAACATGGCAGATCAGTGAACATGTATGGGGGGGGTACTACATTTAGACTCCAAAGCTCTGCTCTGTGGTTCACAATCTTGCAGCAATCCCAAGGCTAAGAACAGGTTGCGTGAGTTTGTGCACATCAGGATGCACTTGTTTAGATGAAACACCTAACCTACTGGGGTGGGGATTTATCTCTCTTTAGGTCCTCCAGCTCAAGCAGCTTCTGCATGAAGGACGTGCACTGCTAAGGACATCAACTGAAGTCTGCCTGGAGTCAGCGTAGTGTCAGCCGTCAGTGAACTATGCTGCTCTGTTCAGGTCTTATTGACTCCATATCCCAGCTGCCAAACTGCTGTGCACTCCTGCATGGCTACTGCACTGTAACCTGTTCATTCCAAGGGTGATCTGCTAGGAATTTGTTTTCTCCTCATCTGCTTTCAACTTAGTACTCTTGAATATTTCTACCTGACTCGTGGGACTGTTGAAGACAAGCTCAATCACTAATATTTGCCTACTCCCTATCTGGGTCACCTTTGTTCTTTTGCTTTTAGCACCAGAGCCTTGGGTCTTTTTAGGCTGTAATGCTAAGTACTGCATGCTCCCTATCTGGGTCTCACTGAATTTTTGTTTCTGACTCCCGTAGACCATAACAATCACTGCCTGGTTTGTTTTTGCTCCTGCCACTGTGGCCCCATTAATCATAGTTCTGGGATTTATTATGAAAGACTGAAAGGCTTTAGCCCGACACTTGTAATCATGAAGCCACGATCCCAACACCAACAATCCTGACAGTGGGATTTTGCCTTGGTGGATTTTTTTGTTCATGTTTCAGGGGTCTTTTCCTTCCGTACTCCCCGCAGCCACCTTAATTATTATAACAAACTCCACCACGAGCAAAATCCCACTGTCGGGATTTTCGGTGTTGGGATTGTGGCATTGGAATTACAGGTGTCGGGCAACCAAGTTTCAGTCATATAAAAGTATATCTAGTTTTGCCTACTAAGCCTGCTCTATTTGTTTTCTATAGATTTACTATCATTGTTTTAACTATTCTGCGATTATAGCCCTTCCTGAACTGATCCAAGTTATTTTGCTGTTTAATGTGTCTTCATTGTCAAGGTATTTGCTTTTCTTTACCTAGGTAAATTCACCTACACTTAATCATACCTCACTATGCATCATACCCATCCTGTCTGTCTTTACCCTTCTTTCTAACTCTGTCCCCTCACTCCCCCCTCCCTCCCCCTTTCAGTGCTACTCCCACACCTCTCTTTCTCTACCCTCTCCCTCAGAGTTTTCTACCCCTTCCCTTGTCTACACCTTACCCCTCCCACCACTCCCTCCTCCACTCTCCCTCTTATCCCCCTACCCCATCTTACCCCCTCCATCCACTTTGGGTTCCTCCATACCCCTCACTAAATCCTGAATTTCTACACCATGCTTCTCTCCCTTCCTCCCTCCTCCCTCCCTCACCCATGTCTCCCACCCCCATTCAAGGGGTGTAACTCTCATTCCATTCTCCTTCTGTTCTTTATTCTCCTCCTCCTTGCTGGTGACATTGAATCCAACCCTCACTGCCCTCCTCTCTCCTCTCTACTCTACCCAAAGGCCTCATCATTTTCTACCTTTATACTAGGAGCCTCCTCCCAAAGCTCGACTCTCTTAAAGTCTGGCTCCCTCAGCATTCTTCTGGTATATTGTGCATCTCTGAATCCTGGCTTTCCTCTAGGGTTTCTGACTCTAGCTTGATTCTCCCTGATTCTCACCTCTTCCATCAGAACCAAGACAAGCGTGGTGGTGGCATTGACAGAACCTATCCTGCTCATCACCCTCAGTGAGTCAGTCCCTTCCTCTCATGAGCTCCTTCTAGCCAGACTATCCCTCCCTTCCACTCTTCCTATCTTTGTTGGGTTTTCTATGCCTCTCCCCAAATCTCTGCCTCCTCGATTGATTCCCTCTGGTCTCTAGTTACCCATGCTTCCTCCAGTGAGCTCATCCTCCATGAGGACTTCAACATAAATTAGCTCTTCCTTGTTTCCAGGCCCACCCTCCACAGGATAGAGCCCCTAAATCTTTCACAATTCAATCGCAAAACCCACCTGGCTCAATCCTCACTCCACAAAGCACTCCTTCCTGGACTGGGTGCTCTCCTTCCACCCCCACCATATCATCACAGCAGGCATTCTACCAGATGCCTTCAGTGATTGCTTTATAACTTACTGCATTAGGAAAGTGAGGTTCACTCAATCTGCCTCTAAATACATTTGGTGCAGGTCTCACAGGTCATTTGACACTAATGCCCTCTTGAATGACCTTGCTGCCACCGATTGGTCTACCGTCTACTCTGCCCCAGACATTGACATGGTCCTCTACCACGTCAGTGCCATATTTAACCACACCGGGGTCATTCATAACCCCCCCAGAAGGGCCAGGGTTAAACTCTCACACCACCCCTGGAGTACATTAACTTTCTCATTCACTGCAATTCCTAGGACCAAGCTTTGACAAGTTACAAATCCTCCCAATCCCTGTCTGACCTCTTATCCTACAGGTTACTCAGGAATTCCTGCATGAAGGCTGTCTGTACTGCGAAGGCCCACTATTTCAACTCAAACCTCCAGTCTAACCTTAAAGAGGGATTCCTGCCAAAAGTGCTACATTGCAAAATTAGAATAAACTTACCCTCAATAAATCTCATAGCAAAAATTAGGTTTCTATGTTACTTCGTTTTAAAGTTATGAGCTCTTGAACTCACAGTCCAGTCTTCCTTGTCAGCAACCTTATAGGACCTGCTTCTCCAAAGTTTAAGAAGCTGTAGCTCTAGTAATCCTTTAAAAAAACTTGACATAGGGTTGGCTACAGTACTTGCATTTCCAGAATGTTCAGATGCATGGCACTGTAATTTAGTACATGTCAGGAGGTGGTGTAGGAATGCAGTACTAAACCAAGGCATAGAATGCCAATGTGGTGCACAGTTTTAAAATGTGTGGGGTGGGGGGTGACATGCACTCTTGGAATGTGGCAGAGATGTGTCATCTCAAAATATGGTGGGACAATCAGTCTTGGAATGCGACAGGGACACACATCAAGGAATTTGGTGGGGACTGGCAATATCAGAATATAGTGGGGATGCATGTGGTTGGAATGTGACATGATATGCCGTATTATTCTGAAATTGCTTGTCCCTGCCACGTTTCAGAATTGTACACACCCACCATATTTCAAATTTGTGCATCACATCTCCATCACATTTCAACATTATGCATCACAGCTACATTCTAAAATTATGCATCCCTGTCACATTCCGAAATTGCACATCCCTCCCCATCCCCATATTGCGCATCCCTGCCACATTCTGACATGCCGCATCCCTGCCAAATTCCAAAATTGCACATCCCAGCCAAGTTGTGTTTTTTTTTATTTACTGTATCTATTAAATGTTTCGGAATTACAAACCTTTGAGTCAGAGACTCATATCCAAAGGCTCCACTTCATAAGACGATTTACACAGCAGATGATGGCAACATAAAATTGAGTATGCAGTAGAGTTACAAGAGAAGCAGAACTTAATGGATTACAGCTGTCAGACACTTAGCCAAGTCTCAAGGCCAGGCAGCATCAAAGTACTACTAGGTAGAGGGAGGGAGGGATAGTGATGACAGTCTAATTATAATTGCGCAGGATCAATGGGTGGGGGGGCAGGAGGAGATCCTTTGTCGAGCTGGAAGCTGGGGGCCTATGGGCAGTCACAGGTATTAGTGTTAAGAAGGTGATCCTTGAGGAGGGTTTTAAAAGGGCCGCGCTTACATCCGAAGGTTATGGAGCAAGGTGTGGTGTTCATCCAAAGAGGTGCTCTGTAGGAAAAGGTTCTCTGTCCAAAGGAGGTTCTGAAATGGGGAACAAGGAAAGGGGATTAAGTGGAACTGTGGGTGGTTTTTGTTAGGGGAGCGGGTTGCAGAAGGGTAGAGAGTCCGGGTGAGGACAGTCCAGCAGAGATCTTTTTAGGCAAGAGGCAGGTATGATATCTGAGCCTGTTGTCGAGGTTGAGCCAGTTGGACTGTTGGTAGGGGTACATGTGTGAGTGGTGTGGTCATACCCAAGGACAAGGTGGCAGGCCTTGTTGAGGGTTATCCAAACTCTCTGGAGGGATGTGTTGTCAGCCGCACCATAGACTAGGATATTGTAGTCAATGAGGGAGAGGATAGAGGAGGAGACAGCAAGATGGAGAGCATCTGGGTTGAGGCAGTGTTTGACATGGTAAAGTAAACCAACTCTGGTGTTGACAGAAGTGCAGAGGTGGTGTATGTGACTGTGTAAGTTAAGAGTGGGCTCAATGGTGATACCGAGATACTTAAAAGAGGCTACATGGTGGCGTGGCTGCATCTGGGAGTTGAGGATATGGAGCCTGTGGTCCTTGTGCCTGCTCTGGGGGTTGGCAAACAGCATTACTTTCATTTTTTTCTAAGTTAGGACTAGGCAGTGTTCTGCAAACCAGGCCTCAGCTTCAGAGAAAGTTTTTTGCAGTGAGAGCTGGAGTTGATGGGGTTCTGAGTGGGAGGTGAACAAGACCTCCCTGAGGAGGTTGTGGAGTCAAGAACAGTGGGGGAATTCAAGAATGCATGGGACAGACATAAGGCAGTCCTAGTGGGGGAATAGTAGGAAGTAAGCTGTTGGTTAACTAGGATCTGCAGCTTATCTGTTAGGTAGGAAAATGGGCAGACTAGGTGGGCCAAGCAGTCCTTATCTGCTATCAAATTCTATGTTTCTATGACCGCATATCTGCGTAAAGAATCAGCTGTCCAGAGCATGCCATCGGGAGGGTGTTTAGGAAGAGGGTGGAAAGAAGGGGCCCGAGTATGGAACCTTGCAAGACCCCTGACCTGACTGGGAGAGAGGTGGAGAGAGCAGCACCTATCCTGACTTGCTGAGATCTTCCGGTTGGTGAACCAGTTCATTGTATCAGGGGAGAGACCTATGTTGGTATGGGTGGAGAGAAGGAGGAGAAGGTTAACTGTGTCAAATGCTTTCGACAGGTCCACAAAGGCTGCCCCAGCTTGGAAGCCTTTGTCAACGGCGGAGTGCAGGGAGGATGTAAATTCCAACAAAGCTAAGGAGGTACTGTGGCCCTGATGGAAACCATGCTGTTGCTGGTATAGGAGATTGTACTTAGTGAGATGCTCAGTAAGTTAGTGTGATACGATTCTTTCCGGGGCTTTGGATGGGGTGGGGAGGATGGAGATGGGACAGTAATTCCCAGCTGCGGCGTGGTCACCGCCTTTGTGGATAGGAGTGATAACAGCAGCTTTCCATTTGGAAGGGAAGGTCCCAAGACAGAGGGAGTGGTTGATGATATAGGAGAGGGGGGAGAGAACATCATCAAGGGTAAGACATAAGAGCTTGAGGTCTAGAGTATCCATGCTGAAATGGGCATGCCCTAAAAGAAGGTAGGGCTTGGCTTCCACCAGGGAGATCATCCTGAAATGAAAAGGGGGTTGGGGGCCACATGAGAAGTAGGGAGGTCGAAAAAGTGGGGGGGAGTATACTACTGAGGTTGGAGAAGGACGCATTCAGGATATCGGCTATGTGTTTGCGGTCAGTGGTGGCAGTGCCATTACTGATGTTGATGGTGGGAGGGGGACAAGGATTTCCCATTCAGCTCTTTGAGATTGTTCCAGAATTTTCTGCCCGATCCTCAGGTGGAGGTGAGGGAGGACTTGTATCAATGCCACATTTCAAAAGTGTCACTGCCACATTCCCAAATTGTGCATCACTGCGCATTCTGAAATGATGCGTCACTGCCACATTCTGAAATTGAGCATCATCGCCACATTCCGAAACTGAGCATCACCACCACATTCTGAAACTATGCATCACGGTCACATTCCAAAACTCTGTGTCACCACCATATTCTGAAATTGTTCATCATTGCTGCACTCCAAACCTGTGAGTCACCGCCACATGCCGAAATTGTGCATCACTGCCACATTCCAAAATTGTGCATTACTGCCACATTCCAAAATTGCCCATCACCACCGCATTCCAAAATTGTGTGTCACCACCCGCATTCCAAACCTGTGTGTCACTGCCATATTCCGAAACCTGAGCGTCACTGTCACATTCTGAAATTGTGCATCATCTCTGCATTCTGGAATTGAACATCACCACTGCATTCTGAAACTGTGTGTCACCATCGCATTTCAAACCTGTGCATCACTGCCACATTCTGAACCTCTGCGTCACCACCACATTCTGAAATTGTGCATCACCGACGCATTCTGAACCTGTGCATCACCACCACATTCCGAACCTATGTGTTACTGCGGCATTCTGAAACTGTACATCACCGACGCATTCTGAAATTGTGCATCACCACCAGATTCAGAAACTGCGAGTTACCACAGCATTCTGAAATTGTGTGTCACTGCTGCATTATGAACTCATGCATCACTGCTGCATTCCAAAATTGTGCATCACTGCTGCATTTTGAAATTGCACGTCACCACCACATTCCAAAACTGCACGTCACCAAAACATTTCGAAACTGTGCATCACTGCCGCATCCTGAAATTGTATGTCACCACCGCATTCCGAAATTGTGCATCACTGCCACATTCTGAAATTGTGCGACACTGCCACATTCCAAACCTGTTTGTCATTGCCATATTCCGAAACTGCACATTACCACTGCATTCCGAAATTTCAAGTCACCACCACATTCTGAACCGGTGAGTCACCCCCATATTCTGAAATTGTGCATCACCACCGCATTCCAAAACTGCATGTCATCACCACATTCTGAAATCGTGCATCACTGCACATCCTGAAATTGTGTGTGTCTGCCACATTCTGAAATTATGCATCACCACCGCATTCCAAAAATGCGTGTCGCCACCACATTCTGGAGTTACCATCACATTCAGAAACTGTGCATCACCACCGCACTCTGAACCTGTGCATCACCTCTGCATTCTGAAATTGTGCGTCATCACTGCATTCTGAAATTATGTGTTCCAGCTACTTTCTGAGATTGTGTCATTGATGCATTCCACAGTTGCAACCTGGTGACATTTCAAAATCCCATACCTGCAGTATTCTAAAAATTGCAAACAAATTTGTCATTCTAAAGCCATGTTTGCCACTGCATTCCAACCCCCCCCCCCGTCACATTCTGAGGTACTGTACCTTGCATCTACACATTATGGAAGTGCATGTGCTGACCCATCCAGCGTCAGTTTTCCTTTTTCAGATGTTTACTACAACTGCAGTTTTAAGTAACATAGGAGAAATTAGTCATATAAGGTAGCTTGCAGGGAGGACTAGGTTGTGAGTTCAGGTTATGACATCATCAGTAGCTCTTCTCTGAAACTGGCTTTTCTGAACAAGCAGTGAAGTAAGGGTAACAGAATGACTTATAACTTTTAAACAAAGTGACTTACAGATTTTGGCATGAGGCTGATTGGGGATATGCTGACCCAAATTCTAAATTTATTGATGCAAAACATTTTAGCCTCAGTCCCTCTTTAACTCTCCATCAAATTTGTGGAAGGTTATCCACTCCCTATTCGATCTCCCAGCGCAGTCTGCCACCCCCGTTCTCCTGGTGGAAGACTCATGGTCTTCGACACCCCCTCAGTTGCTGCACCTTTTAATACATTTTTCACCACTTCTGCTCTACCCTCTTCTCCTTCTCATGCTCGCTTCCCCTTTCTGTCCCCCACTATCTCCCCCCACCTTACTCATCTGTGGGCTTCCATTTCCCTCCTGACTTCCCAGAAAATCTTCCTTACTCTTACTTTACATAACCCTTCTTTTTTTTAAAGTTTAACTGGGTATAATCCCTGTCTGTATATGCTGATGTGGTATTGTCAAGATATGGCTCTTGTACTATGTATGATAGCATGCAAAAGAATAAAAATAAAGTTTAACAAAAACTCAATAAGCTTTATTGAACTTGACTGGAAAGTGAGGCACAGAGAACATTGAAGATACATTGACTCCAAAATACAAATCAACACACTTAACCCTTCTAAGTCCAGCTCTGATGGGTTGGCCCTAAACTTTCTCGCATCATGGCTGACCCCCATTAGTTGAGGGCTACAGGACCCTCCACCTTTGGAAGAGCTGGCCAGAGTTCAAAAGTCTTTGGTTTGAGCACAGGGCACTCGGGGACCGGGGGTACTTTAAATAGTTCAAAGCACAGTACTTTTAATTTCAGTAACTCATTATTCACATCAAAACTCTTTCAGTCAAGCAGTAAGGGGTTTTATTTATACCAAAGTCACTGCAAATACAGACAATTTACTTTATGGCTATATCCAGCAAAATCACTGACTGTAGTTGGCACCCTGCTGAAGGGTCCCACTAGATGACATAACATATGCTGTTCTCACAGAGCCCCCCCCTTCCCTAGAGACTACAGGACTCAGGTTCTGGTACTGGGAGCTGGACAGATGGACACAGCTTAGGGGTCAAGCTAGGGAACCTGCATCAGACAATCCTTCCCCCGTATCAAGTTACATAAAATGGACACTG
Organism: Neoceratodus forsteri; assembly: GCA_016271365.2. NCBI lineage: Eukaryota > Metazoa > Chordata > Ceratodontiformes > Ceratodontidae > Neoceratodus > Neoceratodus forsteri. The sequence continues at coordinate 1,203,809,722 of CM057449.1, forward strand.
AAACCAGTGATGGGGTGGTGCTTAAGCAGACTAGTTTAGCCTCAGACTGATACATGCCACATTTTCCACCATTCCATCCTGTGTGGTTTTCTTCCAGCCAAAACTTTGGGGCCTTTGAGATGCTGATGAGAGGGTGTTCCTTCAGTCTGACTCTTTGGCTACCTCCACGTTATGATGCCCCCCCCACTCCTTCTCTTCTTCTCTCCTCCCCTTTTAACTCCCTCCTCTCTTTCTCCCTTACCTTCCCTGTGAGTAGGCATAAGACCCACAGGGATCTGCAAGGGAACCCCTTTGAGAATTATGCCTCCTGCCTCCCACTATTGCCTATATTATCCTTTCCTCTGACTTTTTCTTTCTTCTTGTATTGTGGGAATTTCACGCACCTTTGTCTAGAGGTGAAGCTCTCTTATTGGGTAAAAGACCACCCTCTGGGATCTGTCTGCAAGCCTGGTAAAGTGTTCTCCCCTTAGATTAGAAACTCTCCTCATCTCCTTCTGTAATAATTCAACTTCCTGAACTTTTGTTTGCATACTAGCCGAGAACAGGAAATGGGGTCCCCTACCCTAGCGGAGTTATTCTGCAGAACATTAATCTCCTGCACTTTGCAGAACCCGTAACCCTATGAATACATATTAACAGCTACGGAAACATAAAACCCCACTTTTAACCCCAAATTGCTATGAGGGTTATAAATGGAAGAGTGGAAAAACATGTCAAAAAGGTTTCACAACCCAAACCCAAGAATGCAGCTGGTAGGGGCAAAATGCCTTTTGCAAATAAAAACCACTGATGCTGTTGGCAAACTCCATAGCTGGGCTATTCTTTTTTCCTTTGACCCCAGACCAGTTATCGAATATACTACTGCCACAACCATCCTAAAGCCAGGAGGGTGGGCGGGTGAGTGAGTGGCACCCATCACAGCTGACACCATTACTGCTCCAGTCAGTTGGGGGAGTGGGGTGCAATTGTCAAGTGGTTTGCACCCTCAGTTCTTGGGACCTAAACCCCTAACGTCAGTGATGTGTTTGACCACTTGTTAATCAGCTCCTGTATGGGATTCCAGGGTTCATATATGGTCACCCAGCTGGGAGCATGACAGACTGCTGGCACACCGCTGGGTCTGCCATGGCTTGGGTTTGATTTGTTGTTTCCACATGTCTTTCTTTTCAAAGCTCTAAAACCATAGACATTGGTTAGCACAGATAAATGCAACCTACAAGTGAAAATGTGTGACAGAGCATCTTTCCTCCTGCCAGCCTGCAAAATGAATTATTATTAATGTACCCTACATCTCAGTCTCTTGTGGATTATAACTTGTGCTTCCCATCTTCAGACCTTAGAATAAAAACTGCCTGGCTGAAAAATTCAAACTGAGCCACCATACAGTGAGTTTATCGCACTGAACACTCATTTTGTTATCTGTGTTAAAGTGGTTCATTTCCCTTATTCGTCTGCAGTTTCCCTTAATTGGCAGTCATTAAGATAAGTTTGGGGAAGAACATTATGTAGCTTCCTCAATTTAGCAGTTACAGATCACTTCTTTTTGTCTAGCCTCCACAAATCATTAATTAAAACTGTAATAAGTATAATCATGGAAAATTACAAACAAGGTGGCTTGTACTATAAGAAGTAGAACTTTATAACTTTCTATAACAAGCCCACATTGACCTCCCCAGTCAGTGTAATTTTCCCTTGCTATCCCTTATTCTTGCTCACTCCCCTTCTAAATAAATCTGTTTTTGCATTTTAATTCTTGAGTATTGTTGTTCAGTACTATTGCATCACTGTCATTCTTGTGGACCGTTATGGTGTGGATGGGGGAGATGTTATTATTTATTAGGCCAGAGTACACTTGAGTGTCAGCAACAGGTGCCCTCCTCACAAAAGTTATCTGCTCAGCTACCCCTGAGCTTCAGAGTATCCTGTGACACTCCCCAATTACCCCAGCTGGAGACAGTATGCCATTTGTCATCTACACCCAGCTGTCCTGTAACTGCAAGAATCCAGGTGCGCCCCTCAGAGAACTAAAGGTAAAGGAGAGGTGGGACCTCGGAGGACCCTGGGCTTACACATAGTTGCACTTTAAAAAAATACAGGGGAGAAAAGAGGTTAAGTAGTGACTTCCTTAAGATCACATAGGGAGTAAGCGGCAGAGGTGGTGATCAAACCGGGGTTGCCTGGTGCACAGTTCTACACTCTGTGTAACCACTATGTTATGACTGGCACTCATTACTTGTTCAGGAAAGCCAACATCAGTGATTTCAGCCTAAGGCAAGTTTCAAAGGATTCCTTGACATTTTTTCTGGATGAAATACTACCCCCTTAAAAAATGCCTGGAACTACCTTATCTCACTCCATAGGCATGTGGAGCTGGTATTACAATTCCCAGCCTTCAAATACAGAGATGCTTCTGCTGAGCTACCATGGTCTGAACTGGTCCTACGTAAAAGACCGCTGGCTCAGCAATCGGTCTGAACTGATCCCAGTGTAACTCTTCTCTTAATAAGGGTGTACCTGGGGCTCCACCAATGCTGCTCTGCCACATCCTTGGCATTCTCAGATTCCTACGGTCCTTGGGACCCATTTCATGTTGGCAGAGGATCAGGAGGAGATAACAGGACCCAGCAGGAGCCATGGTTTACTTTGCGTGCTGTAATGTGGTGTGGCCGCACATCAAAAGCTAGCGTCCACCATAGACGAGGAACTGTTTCAGTCACCACTCTGCCAGAACTGGAGACCCTTTAGCATCCTTACCACTTGATCTGGTGGGGATGGGAGCTGGAACAAAGGGCCAGAGCCTTTCTAGAGCATAACTTTGGGGCCAATGCCCCTAGATGACATGAACGGTGCCAACCTTGTGACCCCTAATTCCTGTTGCAGCCAATCAGCAGATCAGTGGCCCACTGCAGGTTGCTGTTTGACTCTGGGAAAACAGAGACTGTGATTTATGCACTTCTGCATGGTCCCTATAGGGTATTGTGGATTTGGAATAGAGATGTTGCAAACTTTTAATTCGCTGGAGAAGTTCCTGCAAATTATTAACTTCACCTTCGCGAATCACTTCACACTTTTCTGTATTCCCAAGGGAATTCATGTTTTAACTTTGCCTTTTTCACCACAGATGAATTTAACTGGGAGATTCAGAAAGAGGCTTCTTGTGGCCAGCATGCAGATCATGTGATGCAGCCAACCACATATACACAGTGTATTTCCTTGTGTCTTTGCAGTTCTAGAGAGTGTGGTGTGGAGGTTAGATCTGCTCCTCAGAGTTGTATAAATCTGAATGTTTTGGAGGGCTTGTAACCAACAATTGTGGGAGCTTATCTTTCTAAAACTTAACATTTCTTTTCTGAGCATTCTTTTAATTTTTTATTATTTATTGAAGTCTTGGATACACCTGTGAGCAGATGCTTGTTGAGAGGTTTCACGTCAAATACATTAAACAACAAGACAAAAAAAAAGACTGAGGACAATTTACAGATAATACAATGAGAGTTCAGCAAACAGATACTGACAGTATTTTTAATTTTTTTTATCATTTATCTTATTTTCTAGCTCCTCGGCAGAATGACCCCCACGACCTCTGGCACGGCCTGACTGTACCCATGGACCCAGTAATGCTACGGGCCACACAAACCCTGATACCTCAGAGGCTGGCCTTTCATCACCCTCACACCCTTGGTACGTGCTCTCTCTCGCCCTTCTCGCCAGGGTGCAAGGAAGCGGCCATCAGCCGCAAAGATCGCCCTCTGCATTTTTGCACTTTTTTCTCCCCTTATGGAGAGACGGACGTTCAATGGTGTCCAAGCAAGTGGTGTTGACACCTGCTGTGCTCTCCCCCCTGCTTTGCATGCCACTGTAGTGCAGTTGGCTTCCACCAGTCACCACTACAGGGTGATGCGAGCCCTACTACCCACCCCAGAGAGAGGAGAGAGGAGAGCAGTCGTCGTACGCTCAATCCTCCTTCTTCCCTGACAGCCCCCAGCAGCCCGAGTCCATTCCCAAACCCAGGACACCTCAACCCTCAGCGCCACCGGGCTGGCAGATAATGACAGTATTAAACATGACAGATACATAAAATCCAGCCAGGAACAGGTAAGCTGCGGCATTGTACAAAGTATGCCTGCATCAGTAGGAGGCGCAGGAGAAGGAAGGAAGGGAGGAAGAGGGGTAGGGTAAGCACAGCAGTGTGGGAAGAGGCAGGGGTTTGACTGGATCAGTATAGGGGTACAAAAGGTTGGGGGGATTGCTAAGCGCCTGAATTTGCCTATCCCAAGAGACAGGGACTAGGAAGTGCTGGTGGTAGTCGGTGCATGGGGTGTCTAGCAGTGGCACCTGCAGGAACGTCTGCCAATAAGGTGTTGGTGCAGTCTGAGTTTGAAGGATCCAAGAGTAATAGTAGTGCCAGAGATACCAGATGGTAGCACGTTTGTCCAGAGTGATGCCCAGTAGGAGAAAACATGTTGTGCCATAGGTGTGTGGCATCTGGGCACATGGAAGGTTTGTGTGGAGGAGCTCCTTGTTTATCTGGTGTTTAGCAGTAGGGACAGTAGGTTCTGAACTCCAGGAGGAAGCCAGTTTAGCATAGCTTTTTGGCGAGAAGGTACATTTGATATCTTATTCTGTCATTAAGTTGGAGCCAGCCAGCACAGATATAGAATTTGCGGGTATGGGTTAGTTTAGGTACATTTGTAAGCAAGCAGCAGGCTTTATTCAGGACAACAGTGATGCGTTGGGTGCCGTGTCAGTTGCAGATCCATATATTACCAGACCATAATCTATAAGGGATACAATCGAGCTGTTAATTGCCAGATTCAATGCTTCATTCATGAGACTGTGCCTGTGTTGGTAGAGGATGCCGAGTCTGGTGTTGATGGCTTTACAGTAGAGTGTTGTCACTGTACTGTGTGAAGGACAAGGAGGAGTTGATTGTAACCCCCAGGTATTTGAAATGTGGGACGAGTTCCAGGGTGCTGCCACTGTCATTCCATATTGCCATGAGGTAGTTTTTTATATTGTCTTTGGCTGTTGTGTAGTTATGGTTTTGGTCTTTTTGCAATGCATGACAAGCTTTTGTTCTTCAAACCATTTTTTGGCTGATGCAAAGCTGCTTTGGAGATCTGTTTCGAGGAGTTCTGAGTGTGGGTTGCTGGTAAAGATTACCATGTCATCAGCGTATAAGAGCATGCGGCACTGGCAAGTAGCCGGCAGGTTGTTTAAGAAGACACTGAATAGCAGCGGTCTCAGTATCGACTTTTGTGGCACACCGGATCTGACAGGTCAGCTATCGGATAGGACATCCCCAATCCTAACTTGTTGGCAGTGGAGGCTCAGGTAGCTGCTAAACCAGTCCATGATTTCTGTTGCAAGTTCAATTTCAGAAAGCTGCTCGAGGAGGAGGGCATGGTGAGCTGTATCAAAAGCCTTTGATAGGTTAATGAAGGACGCCCCTACAACCATTCTGTTGATTTATAGTCTGTAATATTTTTATCATTTTAAACCTGTAATTTTCTCTCAGTTTTGCAGCTTTATTTATTGTTTTTCTGCCTTTGTCTTTTGTCCTGATCTTTTCTGAATTTACTTTCTATCTCTTATATACATTTTTTATACAATTAATTGCAAAAAAGCTACATTAATGCAGACATTAGGGTTGAAGAACGCAAAACGCACAAAGTAGGGAAATGACAAAACATTAGGATTTTGGATCTCTGGAACCTTGGTGAATCAGTAGTGAGGTGTTTATTGGGGTTGTCAACCCTAATGCCCAGCCCCTCCCCTGTGCAAGCAAGGTCAGATGTAATTTCCTTTCTTCATGCAGTGCTCACCGGGCCTTGCATGAAGAGTGTTGTGACTGACATGTATTTGCAACAAGTGGTGAGCCACGCTTCTCTGCCTCCGAAGAGTATATCACTATGAGGCATAGGCTTGGAGTTTTACTTGTGTTTCAGACAGGAGGGTATGGGCTTTGGGGAGGGGGGAGGCAATGCATTAGGGTTGATAACACCAAAGAACACCTCACCACTGATTCACAAGACTCTGGAGACCTGAAATCCTAATGTTTTTTCATTTCCCAACTTTGTGTGCTTTGCATTTTTCAACCCTAATTAATGCAATTTTATTGCAATGAATTTCACTTCTTTGTCTGATAGTGGAATCATATCCTCATTTGTGCAGATGCCTTTGGTACCTGCACAAAATGAAATCAATAGTCTACTGGAGATGGTTCTGACCCAGTGCCCATCAGGCTTCGACATGCATGTCAACACCTTGTGAAGGAAGGGTTCCTGGCACAGCACAAGGTGTTGTGTGGGCACCAGAATACTGCTCCACCCCTCTCCATGTTGGGGCTCATGCTGCATGCTGCAGCATCTTTCCACACCCCTGGCCTATAATAAGACAGCTCACTGAGCTCGCACCCAAACTCAGGTCACTAGCATGGAAAGGCAATGTGGTCCCCAATGGGCACAATGAACGTTCCTATGAACAACGTTACTTCATAATTTTTTTTTTCACATTTTGACCCCAGAATTTCAACAGAGTCTTTTTATGAATACTCCTTGTGAACATGACCAGGTGATAGTGGAGAATACCAGACCACGCCGGATCTACGTTATTAGTGTAGAATTCAAGTTACGCTACTCTCTCAAAACTACCTTTCAGTTATTTTTGTATTAGTTTATTTAAGTTGGGGGGCTTTACCCCCACATCTCCCTTTAAAATAAAAACAAGGGGGCATGGGGGTGATAAGCCCCCCAACTCAAATAAACTAATACAAAAATTAACAAGCACAAACCCACGCTGTAGTCACAAACACTTTACATTATGCAAGTAGCGGTGCTCCAGTATTCTCCACTATCGCCCATGACTGGTGTAATTTAATAACATGCTGGACAAAATGTAATTTTACATCAGAAGTTTGAAATCACATGTTGGTCAGGATTTGAAAAACAACAGCTATTTTGCATATGAGGTTGTGTAAATAAATGACTATGATGAAGACAGTTTTCTTTCTTTTAGATACACTACTTCAGACACCGGGGGTTGGGCACCCCAGTATTGGCACGATACTTGGAGGCACTGAGGATGGGCACAAATGAGGCAAAAAACCTGCACAAATGAGGATACGATTCCCTTACACTAAAAGTATATACCTACACTAATCAAACAATTAAAAGTATACAGAATACCTATAATACATTACACCATATGGGACAATACTAATAACACAATTAACACATCATCAAGAAGTTAGCCAAACCTGCTAACCAGCTACAAAGAACCTGGAAAAAGGCACTTACATGAAAACCTCCCCAAACCAGAAATCCCCCAAACTCCTTTTTGCTCTCACTACACACCATTCCCTCCTTGTAGCAAGGTGCCATAATGCCATAATGCTCCATACTGTATAAAGTACCATCCCAGTGTATTATATTCAACAAACAATGGATAAGGGTGGTACACTCAGAGGTATACCCATCGAAGGGGCTAATAAGGGCAATAAAGCTACTCACCCTTTGGCTTGTGGCCCTATAGCCCTAAAGAACCCTCTCGATGAGTATACAGCCTTGTGTACTACCCTTACCCATTATTTAATATATAAAATTAATTCATAAAAAATGAATGCTAAGTGTAATCAGGAGGAGGATAAAGAGAGATCATCCTGCTGTACCTGGCCCATACAGATTCATTGGCATACACTGATGGTACCAGCCAAGGTAGAAGGAGGGGGTGACTGTACAAAGATGCACAGGGCAGGATGATCAAGTGAAGTAGGCTGGGCCAGAGACAGAACACCATCACCAACCCTCTCCTCACAGAAAAAGCAACAGCAGCTGGAGCTGGAAGAGCAGCAGGAGGAGGAGGAGGAGCAGCAGGCTCATGCAGCAGCTCCCTCTGCTCCCCCTACTGTGACCCCAGAACCATCACCTGCACTATGTTGGAGACAAACTTGCATAACCCCTCCTGCTCCCCCATGCTTCCATTTGTTCAGCAGCAGCTGCCAATGTCCCGTATGTGGGATTTCTTGACCTTGGACCCAGCTGACAGCAGTGTGGCCATTTGCACACTGTACAGAGCACATGTCAGCTGTGGCTGAAAGGGATCACATCTTGGTACCAGTGGCCAACATACCCACCTTAGAGTCAGTCACACTACTGAATGGGTTGTCCATTGTAAGTCAACTCAGGGGAGTAGATCAGGCAGTTCTATTGGTCCTTCCTCCATTCCCCCTATGCCAGAGGTCCTGGAGAGTAAAATTGGTAAACCGACCCATACATCTGTCCATAGTGAGGAGCAGAGGGGCACATCAGGGAATCAGGGACCTGGTGCAGGTGGGACTGCTCCAGTACTGGGACTGGGAGTAGGTGGAGCTTGCAATTTTGGGGGCATGGCATCTGTAGCAGAGTTAAAGGGTGAAATAACTCATTTCTCCAAACGTGTGCCATCCATGGAGGAGAAAATGGAAACTTTGATGGCAAATCAAATAAGCATCATTGCCAACTGGGCTAACATCATGGCTGGATTGTCAGTACTCCATGGGATGCCCTCTGCCCGGTCGGTAAAGCCCATTCTATCACTGCTGCTATAATGCTTAATTGTAAAGCACTATGATGGTACGTCTGCCCCTCCCCATGTCACTGTAGCTATGTAATTCTAACCCATTACTGCTTAATTTTAAAGCAGTTTGTGAAGGATTCAGTGCAAATGAAAGGCAAGCTATATAAAATTAGTGCTTAATAGTATTACTGTACCGCCACTAGCCCCTCCCCACAACACTTCTTGTAAAGCACACTAGTGGCCAGTGTGTGCAAAAATCACAATATATAACAATACCATAATAACTGGGAGTCGTGTTTTACATTGCTGAAGCCAGTTATAATTTGCTGTTATAATCCCAGGGGTTATAACAACGAACGTGCGACAGCTTCTGAGCTATATCACATGCAGCACTTTCTCCTCAAGTGCTGTCCATCGCAAGCAAAATACAGCCACTTTTCCCACAGAAAATAACATCAGTTTCAGATTTAAAAAATCAGCCGAAAACATCACTCTAACACTCAGTCCCTGCCACTGTCAAACTAAAATGGCCTCTCTCTCTTTTCTCCATGGGAACAGTGAACTTTGAACTCTGCACCTAATTACCATAATTCTGTGACAACCTCGGACCGGACCTGCATAAAACTCGTAATCTGTCTCCTAAATACTGAACTTTTTAAATATTTTAACTACTTGTTTTTGGGCTCTTTGCTCATTTCAGCCTCAAAAAAACTCAAATGTCCTTTGTGGTTTCAATACTTGCCATTTTTAGCACACGCTGCCGTTCTTAGCATAAGGTCAGTTACAACAACCCTGTTCTTTGCTAAAAAGGAAATTTAATAATTTAAAGAGGATGTCCGGAAATCTTACCTGTATTGCTTGTGCGTTTTCCTGACCCCCGCTATAATCCAAATCAGTGTGTATTTTTCATTTTTAGCAGTAGTATTAATTTAAAAAAAAAAGGTTTTATTTTCAGCAAACCAGGAAATGACCACACTGTGCATAAATCTCGTCAGTGAATGCACAGTGCGGTCTGTGATGTATGCTCCTGATCTGACCGCGGGAGAGAAAATGAGCAGCCTTAGTGGGTCCAAAACTGTAAATAGCAGAAAGTGGCAGTACTGATGAGGCAAATGAAATATTTAGCAATTCGATTTTCACTGATGCCCCATATTGTATTGATTCCGTTTGTAGTGATAATGAGTCATCGGCAGATGAAGGCAGTTTGGAGGAAAATAGTGAAAGAAGCTGTCTAGTAAACACTGCATGGTGAGAGGATTTCTCCAGATATTGACTACAGTATGTGTACAATGGTGTTTCACATTTTCAACTTCACCAAGTGTCAGAGCACTCTCATTTGTTATACATATCCCCTCCCCAACAAATACGCAACATAAACACGGTGTGCACTGCTAATTTCATGTATTGCCACTGATATTGCTCATACAGTCCTGTGACGTCGCTCCCACTTGCTCCCCCCCAACAAACTCCAGCCTTATCAGCAGGTACTGATATAGGAATTGCAAGGTTTTGGAGGTTTGGCCATAGCCCCAAACCAAGCAATGTTAACACGTACAGATGAAAGCATGTGACAGCATCATGAATGTTGCCACACTAAGGTTGCAATCACAGGACTCTCAGAAGTTGTCGTAGACTGCTGTGGGTGACAGAACAACCTGAATCTATGAGTGTGAGGGTAATGGCTAGGTGGGTGAAGTAGCAGCCTTAGAAGATGAGAAGGAGGAGCATAAGGCAACTGTGTTTAAGGAAGAAGAGCACTGCATACCATGTTTAACATGGAGGCTGAGGAGGAGGAGAGAGTCAGGAAGCATAAGAAGGCCTTACTGTCACCCTGTATCCTAAGAATGGCACCTGACGGTTACAGTATACAGTACCCATGTCTCCTCCCAATTATATTGGTATCTCCCAGGTATCACAGTGACACATGCCAGTTATACCACACTACCAAGTTACAAAATAATCTCCCATTTATTGCAGTGACACATGCCACTGATACCACAGCATTCTGACAGCTATACCAGTCACCTTCCAAACAAGGTAGTACAGGATATCAGTTACAACAGTGTCTACTTCCATTTATATAAGTGTTGCCTCACAGTTATGACACAGCATTTGTAAAGCCTGACTTGTAACTTTCTGATACAAGCCAAGTGGCTGACAAGCATTGCAGCCCTGCCCCTAATAGTAGCTGGATGATGATGCAAAGTAGTTAATAGGGCTGCTGCTGCTATATTGATCTATTAATGGAATCTGGGAGGGGATGCATAAATGTGCTGAGGTTATCTTTGCAGCCATGTGCACTGCACAGGTATGGGACTAATTTACATGTAACCCCACACATGTACTGTATACTTGCTTGTAACAATACTGCTCCTGAGCCCAGAACCCCTTACCACACCGTACGCTGCACTATTGTTATATTGATATGTGAAGTATATTCCTCACAATGACAATTGTACGGTGTGCTGGTGACCACAGGTATTGTCACAGCCCATGCCATTGTATACTTACATTATGTCCCCACCCCCCAATATCAGGAACCAATATATTATTTTTCTCCTCTGCAGTCTTACTGCCACAGAACTGTGACCTGTAAATGAACAGCACACGTTCAGCTCTTATTCCCGAAACCCTCTAACTACTTGCTGCTGTACAATTTGTACATATATATATATATATATATATATATATATATATACATGTATATATATTTATCCAGGGAGGTTCAAGTGGCTTTAAAGTTGGGGGTGAGCTGGTGTCTGAGGGCCACCTAGGCCCCCATAAAAATTTAAAATTTTTGCAGGGATTTTGTGGCTTTTTCAAGTCACCCGGTGTTCATTTCATAAAAATAACTTATGCCATGGCTAGAATTTATTTTTGATTAGTCAAATTAAATTCATTACGTTGAGTAGTTTTGAGAGCCAAGGGAAGGGTGGGAGGTGGGCCATTCAGTCAACCATAGGCTCCACAGTGAGCACTAAACAGTGACTAAAGGTGGTGGAGGGGCACCTCTACTCACACTGGGGCAGCCAGGAGGGGTGACTGCCCCCACAGCCCCTGTTTAGCTCTGCCACTACTCCCAGGTCACTGAAAATTCCTCTGCTCCTTATGGTCACTGGGTCAGATGAGCCCCTACAACAATAGCGCCGCAGTTTAGGTGCCAATTCTTTTTCTGCAGGGGGGGAATCTGCCCCCTGCACCTCCTGTCTTATGGATTCTCACTCCAAGGGGGAGTGGATGCTGGGGAAAGTTAAAAATTGCTGGGCCATTATGATCCCATGTAAAAAATAATCTAAGTCCCAAGGTGTACTAAAATGGTCGGAGACCAGGATTAGAATCCTGGTCTCCACTGCTGCTGGTCAAACTGCTTGATACCCCAGCCCTCCACACCGTGGGAGAAGCTTGGTCAGCCTCCATGGACAGTGACCAGGGGAGCACTTATTTATTTATTTTATTTAGTAGAAATCGGAATTGCAAACCTTTGAGTCAGGGACTCATTTACAAAGACTCCTCATCAGGAAACAGATAGTATATACAAATACAGACATAGTTACATAGAGTACAGATCAATGTAGGGAACACTATACATGTATGTACATAAATATGAGGGATAAAATTCATATAAGGGCAAAAACTCTATACAGGAAAACACTATACTGTACATAAATACCAGGAATACAATTCAAAAAGAGAGTGAAACTCCATATAGGTCCTAACAGTGATGTAGCTAAACCACTCTAGTACACCAGAGACAGCAATTTGGATTCTCTTATAAATAAAAATAGGTAGTAACTTAAAACAAACATGGTGACACTTGGGCAGCTACATGTTCTGTCAGGGCATGAGATAGTTGGGGAGGGTCCCCAGTGAGGTCCGCGTTACCACTGTGGACTTTGGACTGTGGAGTACAGAGTAGACTTGCAGTAAAATAAAAGAAGAACAAACTAGCCAATAAAGCTAAAATGAAAGGAAGAATGTGTACTGTGGGGGGGGGAGTTACCAGGGTGGCACAGTGTGTGTGTGTGTGTGTGTGTGAGAGAGAGATCTGAAGACCCTGAAAACCCTGAGGCTCATTATGTGTAGGAGGACTGGGAACCATGAGTGACTAGGTTGCTCAGTTGGTCTGTGGCTGAACACTGAAAGGGGACATGAAAAACCTCGGACACGAGTACAGTACGGCGCTATTCTGGTAGCACTCAATTGATGGGGTACCCCCCTTATGTACCACAGGCCTCGGTATTTCCAAACCTCACACACATGCACACACTGTGCCACTCTGCATCTTTCCGCATCCTTCCCCCAATTCACAGAACCAGCCCCAAGCACATGCGTACACTGGTACCCTATCCCCTCTCCCAATACACAAAGCAGTCTCTTCAGGGCCCCCAGACCTCCCATGCAATGATAACAATCAGTTTCTTTGCTGGGGTGGGCTTCACTATTACTATCCTGTAACCAAGCCACTCGTGGTTCCCAGTCCTCCTACACATAATGAGCCTCAGGATTTTTAGGGTCTTCAGATCACACGCACACACACACACACACACACACACACACACACTGTGCCACCTGGTCTCTTCACCCTCCCCCCAATACACAGAACCCTCCCAAAGCCCACACCCACAAGTATACACTATGCCACTCCACTTCTCCTAATACACAAAGCAGGCCCATCAGCTTTCCCAGACCTCACACACAGTAAGTGGTACAGGCTTTAAAAATTAAAGGACCTGCTGTCTGCGTTACCACTGCGGACTTTGGAATGTGGAGTACAGAGTAGACCTGCAGTAAAATAAAAGAAGAACAAACTAGCCGATAAAGCTAAAATGAAAGGAAGAATGCGTACTGTCAAAATTACTACCAATTAGCATCGACAGCTGCTACATAATTCCCTGGGTCAGTCAGTGTACTTCCAAAGCTTAACAGAGCAAACCCACATCCATGTAGAAAAAAAAATTCAAACTACATGAAGTCCTGCTTCAGCACTGAAACTGCTGAAATGGAAGGTGCAAATCTCTAATTTGCTCAGTTGGTCTGTGGCTGAACACTGAAAGGGGTCCTGAAAAACTCTGGACACGAGTGCAAGCCAATCAATGGAGATTTATTGCTGACAGGAGACACTAGTCTCACCTCATGTAAATCCCAAGCACACAAAAAGGAGATCGAGAAGGAGAGAGAGAAGTTAATCTATGGTCAAGCAGGCATCCACAGTGTACATGTCTATGAGTGACCAAATCATTGCTGTATGTGACAAATGTAAATGTTTCACATTAAAAAAAACCTGCAAAACCCATTAGGTACAGATCAGTCTTTGACTTTTATGCTCGTTTACTTTCCTCCTTACCTCAGCACCGCTACAGGGCCCACCCACCGTATTTCTCAACAGAACTGGCAGAAGCTATTCACCCAGCACACAGCAAGTTCAACTGTTAAGACAGGATTCAAGATTCCTAATTAATGCAGAAGAGTTTTTTTGGGGAAAAAAGCACAATTTACACTTTTTTATTTACGCAGCAAGACAGTCGTTGAGACTGGTGAGAACTGCTCATCTTAACTGCGATGACTGCTTCAGCTGAACAACTTATTTATTTATTTGCTTTTGGTAACCAGGTGAGTACACTAGGCATAAGGATGCCTATTTTCAAGCACGACCCGGGAGGATACAAGTTGAATACAATTAACAACAACAGTGTGACACAGTACAAAACATAGGTGATACAATGTGAAGGAGTCAGAAATACAATCAACTCAGCGAATCATTGAAGTACATAGTTGGAACAGGTCAAAATATAAACAATACATTGGGATATTCAGAGCAAACGAGTGAAAGAAATACAGGGATGTAAAGTACTGCATACTGTAAGTGCTGTTGTGGGGACTATGCACCTAGAAAGAGTAGAGAGGAGGAAGGAGAGAGAGAGAGGGAGAGGGTGAGAGGGTACAAATGGGGGGAGGATTAAAGCAGGAGGAGGAAGGGTAGAAAGTGGAGTGTAGTATAGTGAGGATAAGAACTGGGGGAGATAAAAACCTTAAGGTGTCTGGAAGCAAGCAGAGCTCCCGCTCAAAGTGGCCTCACTTACCTTTTTCATTGGCTTGAATAGAGACATTGTTTTATTGGTTCTCCACCAGCATTACTATGGCAATGACTGCATTCTGCCCTAGTTGCCACAGAAATACTGTATAACTGGGAGAACCAATACAGTTTCATTTCCATTACCAGTTGCATGGCAGGCAGGCAGATTAGCAGATTAATGACGTGCCGTAGTCAGTAGCCATCCATGATCACTTTCTTACCATGGCTCTGACGGCACATTTAGCACAAATCAGTTTCTTTTGTTTTGCATGCACTGATGGGGGACCTTAATATGCCAGGTACAAACTTGGGAACCATGTTCTCTAAGGTGGCCAAGGAGCAGAGGCTGCTGGACTTCCAGAATGTGTTCTTAACACAGCATGTGATAGAGCCCACGAAGGAGGGACATGTCCTGGATGTGGTTCTGGTGGATGGGGATCTGGTAATGGATCTGGTTATAGAGGATCCCCTAACTGGGAGTGACCACAATACTGTCTGGTTTTAAGTTAGCATGGGGGAGAGGGGAGATATCTAGGACACTGGCCGTGGACGTGGATTTCAGGGGAGCAGACTTTCTGGCCATGGAAAATATTCTCAAGGATCACTTGAAGGGGATTACAACAATGACAGACATGGGAAAGAGTTGGGAGGTCACAAACCGGGGACTTCATGAGGCAGTCAGGACCTGCGCTAAGGTGAAGCATAAGGGAGCAAGGCCACATAAACCATGCCGGTGGACCAGTGAAGTTTAGGTAGCAGTCAGGGAGAAGAAAGCTGCCTACAAAGAATACAAAACATCGAGAGGGGAAAGGGAAATGGAAACATACCATCATGCCTCTAGAAAAGTCAACCGGATGGTGCAGGGGGCAAAGTCCAGTAAAGAGCAACAACTGGCACAGGGGATATGGGGAGGGGAAAAGGTTTTTTTCTGGTACATCGTGGAGTGGAGAAAAACTAAGGGCCATCTTGGCAGATTGAGATCAGATGGAGGGTAGGTGAAAGAGGCAAGGGAGCAGGCGGAGGAATTAAATGAGTACTTCGCCTCGGTGTTCACTAGGGAGGGGGATGGGATATTTACAAAGCAAGGCACGAGGGGGATAGAAGCAGTAGTGAGTGGGATCGGGGGAGCAACAAATATGGTGCATAAGGGAGGGAGAGGCATCCCTGGGGTTTCACACCAGGACAAGGATAGAAAGGCCAGCAAGGTGGGGGGGGCAGATGATGCTATCTCCATCGAAGGGAGGAGAAGGGAGGGCTGGATAGCTGACAGCATGGGTTTCTGCCAGGTAGAGTGTGTCAAACCAACCTTGTTGAGTTCTACGAATGGGTAACATTGGAACTGGACAGGGGAAGCCTGTGGATGTACTATTCTTGGACTTCAGCAAGGCGTTTGACTCAGTCCCCCACAATGGACAATGTTGGAAAACTTGACGGAGTTGGGAGTGGTCCCTTTGACGGTCAGATGGATAGGAAACTGGCTAGCTGGACGAACACAGAGAGTAGTGGTCGGTGGGGAGCTCTCAAACTCTAGAGAGGTCAGTAGTGGGGTACTGCAGGGCTCAGTCTTGCATCCGATCCTGTTTAATGCATACATATCTGAAATCAGGGTGGGTATAGGGTGTGAGATGAGTCTCTTCACTGACAACTCCAAGATTGGAGCAGTAGTAGAGGGGGAAGAGGGGAGGTTGGCCCTGCAAGGGGACCTGGACACCCTGGAAAGGTGGGCTCGCACATGGAAATTAAATTTCAATACCACCAAGTGCAAAGTGTTACATCTTGGGTGAGGAAACCCAAAACACAGGTACAGCCTGGGAGGGGAAGTGCTGGAGGCCTCATCTGGGAAAAAAACCTAGGGGTCATGGTAGATGCATGTATGAATAACTCTGAGCAGTGCAGGAGAGCAGCTAGCAAAGCAAACAGGATGTTGGGATACATTGTAAGGGGGATCACCTCTAGAAGCAGGGAAGTGGTTCTACCACTGTACAATAGACTGGTTAGACCACACTTCAAGTACTGTGTACAGTACTGGAGACTGCACCTGAACAGGGACATGCAGTTGCTGGAGAGGGTACAGAGGAGGGCTACCAGGAAGATTCAAGGACTGGGGGAGTTGACTTATGAGGACAGACTTTGGAGCTTGGCCTGTTCTCATTGGATGAGAGGAGAGACACGGGGGGGACATGATCGAGGTCTTCAAGTACCTCAAGGGTATAAATAGGGTAAACACGGAGGGGATCTTTAGACTAAAGGAGGGAGGGAGGCATCACCAGAGGACATGGGTTGAAGTTGGAAGGTGGAAGGATGAGGGGGGAAGAGGAGGAGGTTTTCACTGAGAGGATGGTGGAACCTTGGAACATGCTGCCTGGTGAGCTGGTCCAGATTTCCACAGTGGAGGGCTTCAAGAGAGGGTGGGACAGATACAGAAAGGGGAAGTGTCAGAACACAAGGGGGTGGGTCTTGGTTCCCAACAAGGGACCTGAGGTTCGAGCAGACTCGATAGACCATAAGGCCTAATCTGCTGGCAATTAGTATGTTAGTAAATAAGAATGGACACCGCTGCACAGTCCGTGAATGTATTCAAAAAAATCAAAATAAAATTGGCATCCAGAAAAAGTATATGTGTAAGTGGGGGGTGAAAACACATGTGTGTCCCCCCCCTTGAAAAAAGTGGGAGGGTCATGGCCTGGTTGCCCCCCCATATTAGCCACCACTGTATATACCTATATATAGAAATGCCCCTTACTGACATCACTCAGCGTGCTACTGATCTCATATATTGCCACATACTTTTTCCTATGCATACATATAAAACGTGCTCCCCCCCCTCAAAACAAAATATCAGGAAGCAGTGAACACTGCTTTCCCTCTGCACTCTTACTGCCACAGAACTGTGATCTGCAAATAGACAGGTCGCATCCAGCTCTCATCCTTGAACCCCTCATCCCAGCGGCTGCTCCACTGATTGTTTATAAACAATAGAACTAGACACATGTTGGATTCCTTGCAGGGGGAGAGTCTCAAAAAACTGGTACAACAACCCACAAGAGACAGGGCTATCCTAGATCTAGTACTGACTAACAGGGAAAGGATCACAGATCTCCAGGTAGAAGGTCACCTGGGTGCCAGTGACCATCATATGGTATGGTTCAATTTGGCAACTAGAACAAAATAATCTCATTCCAAGGCAAACGTATGGGACTTCAGAGGAGCTGACTTTGATAAGATGCCCAACAGAGTTAAGCTATCCCTGGCAAAAAGAAATAAGGTGAGGGGGTACAGGACCTGATGGCATATATCCCAGGGTACTAAAGGAGCTAAGGGTGGAACTAGCAGAGCCATTATCAGAACTGTTTAGTGAGTCTCTGAGCACAGGAGAGGTCCCAGAAGACTGGAGAAGGGCAATTGTGATCCCGCTCTACAAGAGTGGTAGCAGGGAGGAGGCAGGGAACTATAGACCAGTCAGTCTTACCTCAGTAGTGGGCAAGATTATGGAGACACTCCTTAAGGAAAGAATAGTGCAACACCTGGAATCCATAGGAGCACAGGATCCAAGACAGCATGGGTTTACAAAAGGAAGGTCCTTTCAAACTAATCTCACAGATTTGTTTGACTGGGTAACCAGAGTGGTGGACCAAGGGGGAAGCAGTTGATGTTGCCTACCTTGACTCAGCAAAGCTTTCAATACTGTTCCACATAAAAGATTGATTAATAAGCTGGGTAGGCTCAGGGTAGGTCAGACGTTGGTCAACTGGGTGACAAACTGGTTGATGGGCAGAAAACAGAGAGTGGTGGTAAATGGTATACAGTCAGAAGAGATGCAAGTCACAAGTGGGGTACCTCAGGGATCAGCCCTGGGGCCAGTCCTCTTCAATATCTTCATCAGTGACATTGCAGATGGACTGGAGTTTAAGGTTTGTCTGTTTGCAGATGACACCAAGATCTGCAACAAAGTAGATGATCCAGATGGGGTGGGCAGAATGAGAAGAGATCTGGATAAATTAGCAAAATGGTCTGAAGAGTGGCAACTGGGATTTAATGCAAAGAAGTGCAAGATCAGGCACATAAGGAAGAGAAGCCCCGAAGCCACCTATAGGCTGGGAGGGGAGTTGCTGGCAGTCACAAAGGAAGAAAGAGACTTGGGAATCATCATCACCGATGACCTGAAATCATCCAAGCAGACCACTAAAGCAGTAGGTAAGGCTAGAGGGATGTTGGGGTGTTTTAGTAGGGGTATCGCAAGTCGGAAGAGGGAGGTAATAATCCCTCTTTATAAGATACTGGTTAGGCCCCATCTGGAGTACTGCATGCAGCACTGGAGGCCACACCTTCACAAGGACATTAACCAAATTGAGGCAGTCCAGAGAAGGGCAACCAAAATGGTACAGGGACTGCATCTGAAAACATATGAGGACAGATAAACTGAGCTCAATACGTATACCCTAGAGCAAAGGAGGGGGAGAGGTGATATGATTGAAACATTCAAACACCTTAAGGACATTAACAAGGTGAAAGAGTCTAACATGTTTCAATATAAGAAAAATAGCAGGACAAGAGGACACAAGATGAGATTAGAGGGAGGCCAATTATGGGGTAATGTGAGGAAGTTCTTTTTCACAGAAAGGGTGGTGGATGCATGAAACGGCCTACCTCAGGAAGTGATGGATATGAATACAGTGCAGGGCTTCAAACAGACATAGGATAGGCATAAGGGAGAAGTACAGATGAGTATGAATAGATAGGCCATTTACAGAGCAAAGGCCAGTGGCACATTCATAAGGTAGTAAAAGAAATGAGCAGACTGGATGGGCCTTGCGGTCCTTATCTGCCATCAACTTCTATGGTTCTATGTTTCTATATATACCACATACTGACAGCAGCATGCAGTGCTCTGCTGGTCACATATCCTGCTATTGACAGTTCCCCAAGTAAACATATAACATGCCCCCCCTGCCAAAATAACAGAAAATGCCATACACAAATTTCCACTCGCATTGTTATTGCCACAGAACTGTGACCTGCAAATGCAGAGTTCATATCCAGCTCTCATCCTTGAACCCCTCAACTTGGTGGATCATGATGGATCCTTTCCCATATTTGATTCACTGTGATGACATTATGTAGTGTGCTGCCAACCAGAGATATTGTCATAGCTGTTTTCCCATGCATACATATAACACGTGTTCTCCTACCACAAAATATTGGGAATCTGAATACATTGCTTCTGCTTCACACTCTTGGTGTCACAGAGCTGTTTTCTGAAAATGGAGGATGCACATCCACCTCTCTTTCTTGAACCCCTCAACCCAGCAGTTGCTCCACCATCTGCATATAAATCTATACACCCCATATTGACTTCATGCATTGGGGTACTGATGACATGTGTTGCCACATGCATTTTCCCATGCAAACATATAATATGCCCCCCTCCAAAATAACGTGAACCAGCATAGACTGCTTAACCCTTGCAATGTTAGTGCCATAGAACTGTGATGTGCAAATGGAGAATCTTCACCCAGCTGTCATCCATTAACCTCAACACAGCATGTCACATACCATTGTGTGTGTATGTCACACATTATAGACTGAGGGAGTGCTCCTGTCCAATCGGAGTGCTCCTTTCTTCTGCATGTCAGACAATCTTATTCTGTGAAGAGTATCTCACTTGCAGATGCCCTGAAAACTGGTCTGTTTGGGGATAGTTTAAAAAAATATATACAGTATTATTGATCGAGTGTGATCAAAAATATATTAATACTGTTGCAGAGACTACTTTTACACTTGTAAGAGTTGTCTCACTTATGGTATATGCTTAGGGTATCTCAACTGCTCACCTTTGGTTCGTGAGTCTCATACACTAAGAAGGTGAGTGAGATCACTCTTAGAAGTGTAACAGTGGTCTCTCAGGTAGTAATAACATACATACTGACATCATGCAGTGTGCTGCTGACCACATGTATTACCTCAGCCAATGCCATCCACACATATAACAGGTGTACCCTTCCAAGACATATGTGGAAGTAGCATATTTCATACTTCTGCAGTGTACATGTACTGTATAAAATAGCAGAAAATAAAAGCACCCAAACCAAGGGACTCCAAATGTAGAAAACTTTAATTGATACTAAAAGTACTATTAGTACCGGGGAGAGTTTTTTCCCATAGGGAAACTTGGTTATAATTGGCTGTTATAACCAACTGGTTAAAATGGCAAACTTGATTCTGGTTTCCCTCACTCTGCGCATGTGCCAGCTGGCCATCTTCCTGCTGAAGACTGCATCGCCACCCCAACCTCCACTCACTCTTGGTGGTAAGTCTTTCAAAAGCAAAACAAGAAAGGGATCTGCCATGACGATTAAACTTTTTTTTAAACAATCTTATTTGAACTTAAAAAACTTTAAAAAAAAAATGAAAGGTTTCAGATGCCGCAGACTGCGCTACACACAGATAGGACCACGGCTGAACAGCAGTGTGTTTTTATTTTATACAATTGCTGTGGTGAAAAATTGCTTCCCAGCAACTATATAAAATAAAGGCTGGGTAGGTGTGTAAAACTCAAATTGTACACCTCCCCCCTTGAGTGTGAGATGCCTTTGTAAACTCCTCGAGCTTCACTCTCAGGGTTTATGTGGCATCTGACACCTTGGGTTGTGTTTAAAATTCTCATTATAACCCCATACCCAGCCATTATTCACTATAAAGTGCTACAGCACTCAATATAACACCAGGTAGAAAATTCACATGTAGTGGAAAGTAATGCAAGAAAGCCTTACATTTTGCATGGGCAACTACCGTGCTTCATCAGAGATACTAAATCATTCAATACAGGTATCTTAAATAACAGTGATCAACCAATCACAGTGTAATAATCATTAACAAGCAATTAGCAATCATTAAAGAGGGACTCTGGCCAAAAATACTACATTGCAGAATTAGAATAAGCATGCCCCCAATAAAGCTCTTACCAAATATTAGGTTTCTATGTTACTTCATTTTAAAGTTATGAGCTATTTTGTAACCCTGATTTCACTACCTGTTCAAAAAAGCCAGTTTCAGTGAAGATCTGCTGACAATGTCATCTCCTGAACTCATAGGCTAGTCCTCCCTGTCAACAAGCTTATAACACCTGTTTCTCTAATGGTTAAAGATCATTGTAACATGACAGAGGAAGATACACAGAAAACAAGACATACAATAGTTTAGAAAGCATCACGTGCTTCAATTTGGAGACGGCCTTCATTCTCCAGTAATGCCCATTCCAAATTGAAGTACTAATGTGAGCCACACAAGAAAAATACATAGTAAAGAGACAGAACTGTAGAAATCATAAAAAACACTATTTGTCCTTCCCACCCACCCACTCAAATGCCCATGATTGTCTCGCAGTAAACAGAACTCTATCACCCTAAAAATCATTCATTACAAAATTTGTGATGATCATAGTTAGAGAGAAATGGACAGAAAATAAATAACCTTTAAAATTTCCGGAGATCTTCAAATGGATGCATGGGTCAATGTAAAATTTGAATGCAGTCCTCGCACATGCAGTGATCCAGTGTAAATGAGTAGTGTGGTTCAAAAACTGTCGGTCAGCAATCTGGACCACTAAGTAACACAGAACAGAGAACATGTGCAAATATGCAAAATATGAAGCAGCACTGAAGTAGCGAAGATCGCGGTACACATATAGTAACAGGTTTTGGACCTCCTAGTGTGTTTATAACAATAATATCCATGTAGAATCTGTCAAAAATGTTTGAAAAATATAAAATAACAGTTCATTATTACAAACATATGCTGTTGTGATGTGAACATCAGCATATAAATAAGTTTTGTTTTGACATCACTGAAAAAAGTGCAGTAAACATTTTGAAAGAATGAAATCACAGTCTCTGTCTGTTTTCTGCCATATTACACATAAGAGAAACATCACCGGAAAGAAAAAATGACCATGTTACAAGAGCATTAAGCCACTCCGAAGGAGGCATCTACTGGGAATCAATGCATGGTTGGGTGGTTGTAGGCATTCAACCCTCAGCCTCGTTCCACAACCCCCCCAACCATGCATTAATTCCCTAATAGATGCCTCTTTCATCATGGCTTAATGCTTACTTGTGCAATGGTTTTCACAAGTGAAACAGGCAGCACAATTCTAAAAACATTGCTATAAAATCTATGTGTTTCGGGTTTTGTAACAAAGTTGAGAAATGTGTATTTTTAATACTTTTTTGGTGTGCTTCATTTCTCCAGAGTTGCAGGATACTGAGTCAACAGACCTCCAGGCTGCTGACCCCATTTGTGGTGTTACTCTACAGTGCTTGTTAGGAAGTTTTTTGTTACAAGTGTTGTAATGTTGGTAACTTCATTGCTGTTTGTCAGTGTCTGCTTTACAATAAGTTTTAATAGAGGCCTTATATGTGCTAATTCCTACTAGGGGTGAAAGTGTTAGCCCTGGTAAAACAATCATTTTAATGTGAAGTACAACACAGATGAGCCTGAATGCAGGTCAAGTAACAGCCTGCCAGGGAGAAAACAAAAAATGAGCTCTGCTCAACTGAGTATCCCATGCATTCATATGTTGATGATGAATAAAATAATGATTCATTGATTGATTGAATAGTGAACTGACTACTGCCTAGAAACTCAAAGTAAGGTTTCAAAACAGCATTACCTCTCCCACCCCCATTTACAGGGTGATGTAATAATTGTTTTAAAGGGCCATCCTGATAAATCACCTCAGTTGAATGAACTGTGAATGATCACAGCCTTTCACCACATCAAAGATATCCCATCTACAAATTTCATTGCAGTGTGTTATAACACAGTAACCAGCAACCCTGGAGAAAAGGACCACAACAAAAAAGCACCAA
Source organism: Neoceratodus forsteri (assembly GCA_016271365.2). Classification (NCBI taxonomy): domain Eukaryota; kingdom Metazoa; phylum Chordata; order Ceratodontiformes; family Ceratodontidae; genus Neoceratodus; species Neoceratodus forsteri. The sequence continues at coordinate 1,203,833,218 of CM057449.1, forward strand.
AAACAAACAAAAAAATACACATTTGCCAACTTTGCTGCAAAACCTGAAACACACATAGTTTTTAAAGCAATGTTTATTAAATGGTCCTGTCTGTTTTACTGGTGAAAACCATGACACATAATATTTAAACTTTGGAGAAACAGGTCCTGTAAGCTTGCTGACAGGGAGGACTAGCCTGTGAGTTCAGGAGATGATATTATTAGAAGCTCTTCACTGAACCTGCTCTTTTTGAACAGGCAGTAAATTTAGGGTTGTAAAATGATTTGTAACTTTTAAACAAAATAACTTAAAGATCTCAGTTTTGGCATGAGGCTGATTGGGGCTATGTTGATCTATATTCTGAATTTATTAATCCAGTAATTTTTACCATATTCCCTCTTTAAAAACAACATGGTCAAAAGGCCAGGTACCCACTTAATTGCACAGAGACTGCTTAAGAACAAAATGCAGTAGATGATGTGTGTCCCCCCCCGTGGTGCATAAATACACATTTCATGTTGTTCATTTATTAAAACAGTTCATTTAAATCACATTTCTCCAAATACATATAACGTTTACACTGTACATGTCTAAGTATAAATGATGTGTGTGTGTGGGGGGGATATATGAACTTGAAATATGCAAAAGTACATCAAGAACTTCTTATGACAGCTATATGAATAGTTGTAACCCCCCCATGCTGTGAGGGATCCACCCCCAAAAAAACACAGAATGGCCTGAATTTAAACAAAAGCTGTCAAATCGATGTTATAATTAAGTTCTCTCCCTGCTCTAGCACATAGTTTAATAATCCAGAAGCCCTCCCTCTGACTTATAACCCTCTCTAAATTACCCCCCAGACCAACAGCTACCCTTTAAAGACCAACTAATCTAATACCATGACTCACTCCACAGTTTTAGTGACATGCTGTACTATAGTGTATGTCACTTTTTTCTAGTACTGACATATTCACCCATCCTTGTACAGAATTCCTTTGTTGTTCTCCCTATATAGTAGGCACCACAACCACACTCCAATGTACACACCACCCCACCATGTAACAACATAAACAATCTTTAATTTGGTAAACTCTAACTGTTGCAGGGTTAGTAAAACTTTTTGTACTCCTCATAAGTCGGCAGCTTTTACATTTACCACAACAGTATGTGCCACTAAGGGGTGGTAGTGACCAAAGGGTGGTCTCACTTTTTCTAATAGGTAAAAAACTGTGAACAATTTTATCACCTACAGTTGGAGCTCATCTAAATACCATCTGTGGACTCTCACCTACACATAACTGGATTTCTTTTTTTTAGAAATTCAATATTTTATTGAATTTACATTCCACATATCCGGAAAAGAAGCTACAGGATTGACTGTACACAATATTGGCCAGGATAGATACAGAGTAGCATACATCAGACTGTTTCCGGGTCCAATAAAACCAAAACAATACTAATACCCCTATAAACCCCTCCCCCTTTACTCCCCCACCCTCCCCTGAGTGTGCCTCATAAACATAACAACACAAAAGAAGTCGTGAATTAGAGAGTAACAGTCGGCATTTACCAGAGATGAATAAGACTAAACAATTAAGATGAAAAGAGACATGTACCTTCCATATTTCAATTTAAGTATAGGGCATATAATTTACCCCATTTGCGGTTAAATACCTCCACACAGTTCCGGGAGCTGGCTATCAATCTTCAGTATTGAAGCAAAGTGACATCTCCTTCAACTATTCTTCATGTGTTATAACTGATTGATCCACCCAATGCTTGAGAACTAATCTTTTAACCACAATAGAAATTAAGGCCATGTGAAATCTACGTTCTTTAATATTAATGGTCGAGAACATCCAAAGGATACATATCTCTATAGTAAATAGATCTCCTAAACCCAATAAAGGGTCTAGGTTAGATTGAATAGCATTCCAAAGTGGAGCCACTTTGCTACAATGCCAGAAAATGTGAATCAGGTTCCCCTCAGATAAACCACACCTGGTACAGGTTGCCACAGGAAGCCTACCCAACTTGGCTAGCTTAACCGGAGTGTAATACATATTATTTAAAATATGATACTGAATAAGTCTGTGTCTATCTTGGGTAAGATACCTATGTAGGTCCTTCCAAACCTGACTCCAATTGGGACTAACATCAATCAGAAGGGAAGCCCAAACTTTAGAACCCGGAAGAGCATTCGGGAAATTGATTCCCAAAAGAAAAGAGTAAATAGCCGATATACCATGGGGTTTATTGGCGTATCTCTGTACCTGTTCCAAAAAGGGCTTAACTCGAGATTGTGATAGAGCGATTCCAAAATTGGACACCATAAGGTGTCTCAACTGAAACACTTTGAAAATATATTTCTGAGGGATGTTGAATTTAGCTATTATGTCTGGGGATGACAGGAGAGTGGTTTGACCATATAGGTCCTCTACTGAGGTTTCCTGTAACTGAGGAAGCCAATCCGGGAAAAGTAATGAACCCCCAATTTTAATATTTGGAGTCTGAAAAAGGGGTTGAGCCATATCTTTTTTTATGTGAGATATTAAAAAAATTCCAGCATTGTGCTAAAACCTTAATGGAAACTCCCACCACTGTATCTTGTATGGAGTTTGGTAACTCAGAACAAGGAGAGAAAAATATACCTGTGGAATTAAAGCCGTGAAGAACAAGAAGTTTCCTTTCTAATTGTAGCCAGATAGGTAAGTAACCATCACTTGTGTCTGAAAACCATCTACCCATTTTTTGACAGATGGCTCACCGAATAATAAAAGTTGAAATTAGGGAGATGAAGCCCCCCTAATTCCTTAGGGAGGCTGAGTTTGGTGAAAGAGCGCCTGGGAAATTTTCCCCACCAGATAAATTTGAAAAGAACAGAGTGAAATTGATGAAAATAGGACAATGGGAGCCAGAGATTTAATAAATTTAGGGGATAAAAGAGACGAGGGAGGACATTCATTTTAACAATACTGATACGACCCCATATTGAGAGGTGGAGGCTCTCCCATCTTTGAAGGTCCTGTTGAATACTTGTTATTAAGTCATCTAAATTAAGCTTCCTAAAAGTCTCTGGGTCTTTGGTAAGATGAATGCCCAGATATTTAATAGAGTGAGGGGACCACTTCATGCCTAGATGGGCAAAGTTAGCCTGGTGGGTAAGAGCATTTAGAGGAAAAATTACAGTTTTTGACAAATTTAACTTATAATTGGATACGAGTCCGAACTGTCTGATAATTTGTAATGCATGTGATAACGATTTATCAGGATAGGCCAAATGGAGTAGGATGTCATCTGCATATACTGAGAGGGTCAAGGACTGTTGATGTATTGTACAGCCCTTGACCTGAGAAGCACACTTGAGACTACGTAGAACAGGTTCCAGATATAAATTGAAAAGAAAGGGAGATAAAGAGCAGCCTTGCCTGGTGCCTGTAAATAAAGAAAACCTTGGTGAAAATACACCATTACAATAAATTTTAGCAGAGGGAGCTTGATAAACCATCTGTATCCATCGAATGAAAACTGTTGGAAAGCCCATTTTTTGAGAGTAGCCCAGAGAAACTCCCAGTTTACTCTGTCAAAGGCTTTTTCTGCATCTAACGAGATTAAAGCCATGGGAATCTGGGAGTCCTGGGCAGCCTGAAAAATATGTGGAAGGGTCCGTAGGTGATCAGTTGAAGATCGACCTTGAACGAATCCCACCTGTTCAGGGCTCAGGAGATGAGACCATACCCTCTTAATTCTGAGAGACAAGATTTTTGTTAGAATTTTGATATCATAGTTTAAAAGTGAGATTGGACGATAACTGGCAGGATCATCATGCAGTTTATCGGGCTTCAGGATGAGAACTATTGTAGCTTCCAGCAAGGAAGGGTCCAGAGTATCAAAAGTGAACATATATTCAAATAAATTTAAGAGGAGGAGGGGGAGCTAATTCAATGGAAAAGGTTTTATAGAAATTGGAGGGGAAGCCGTCTGGTCCTGGTGATTTATCCAATGCAAGCTCCCTAATTGCCTCCTCTATCTCCCTCAGAGTGATTGGGGAAGACAGAGTCGAGCAATGTTGTGCCTGAAGGGACGGGAGGTCCAGGCGATCCAGATATTGCTCTATGCTTGGGGGTGTGACCTGTGCAGGAATTTTACTATACAAATTTTTATAAAATTTTTCAAAAACCTGAAAGATATCACATGGGGAGGTCTTAGTAGAGCCATCTGAGGCCAGAATAGAGGGGATGAGACATGAGCTCTCCACTGCCCGTAACCGAAGGGCCAGCATTCTTCCTGGCTTCTCGCCTTGATCAAAGTAGCGAGCTTTAGTTTTCAGGATGGCGTATTCCGCTTTTTCTTTTAATAAATCTGCATATTCGTTGCTAAGTTTCAACAGGGATTCCAGGAGACCTGAAGTGGAAGAGGTAGATAAGATGTTTTCGGCCTCCTTAATTTGGTTTCACAGAAAAATAATTCTTGCCTCCCTTTGCTTTTTCCGTTTGGAAGCTAATTTAATAAATTTCTCCCTAATATAACATTTAAAGGAACACCATAGTTGATCAGCTCTTCTAATAGAACCTTTATTAGTTTCCATAAAAAATGAAATCACATCTTTTATGTGAGAGATTGTGTGTTCCTCTTTTAAAAGTTGTGTGTTCAATTTCCAGGTAGTATCCCGTTGACTACATGGGTCAGGAGAAATCACTATCTATGCCATCGAGTGATCTGATATGACAATTGGTTCCATACCAGTCTGGTGAAGGCTAGCTAAAAGTGAAGAGCTAGTTAGGATATAATCCAGCCTAGACCATGACTGATGAACCAGGGAGTGAAACGAGAAGACCTGACCAGAGGGATTAAACAGGCGCCATGGATCGCACAGACCCAGTAGTCCCATAAAATCCCTTAGGGCTTGCTACGGAGGTGATAGGGGTTTTAATGGCCTATATGTTCTATCCAAATCCTGCATTGGGGGTATATTCCAGTCTCCCCCTATGATTAACTTGGAAGGCAAAAATCTACTCAGCTTGTCTGCCAGACACATAAGGAACTCTGGACTACCTTCCACTGGGCCACTGCACCTAGAATGACTGTATTGTTATACAGCGTGCCCTTGACTAGAATAAATCTGCCTTCTGGATCAGAGAGATTTTTCTCTGCTACAAACGAAACATGCTTCTTGACCAGAATTGCTACTCCCCTGCTCGCAGATGAACCACAGACATTAAAGACTTGGGAGAATCCCTGTCTGCGTAGCCCATTTGTTTCAGCAGCAAGAAGGTGGGTTTTCTGTATCAAGAGGATGTCTATGTTTAGGAGAACGCAATTCTTGAAAACTTGATATCTTTTAGTCATGTCTCTGACTCCTCTAACATTCCATGTGGCAATTTTAATTGTTACTACAGTCATTACCAACTCTTTGAAAGAAATAATAATCCCGAGACAGTAAGTAGGAACATAACCCCAAGAGGCACACTCTAGTCCCCTCCTCTACCCCTCCTTGAATAAAGAGGAAGCTCAAACCAAAGAACCCTTCCCAATATTCATCAATGTATGTTAGCAAAGTTAAAGAAATGAGATAATCTAATTGTATCCTTTTAACTCCCAATATTGCTGCATCCAGAAAAGTAATCAGCCTTGAGAATTGGCCCTCCCCCCACAACCCATTCAAACTATGTACAAAAGGTCCCTCTTTGAAAATAATTCTCAGTGTGAAAATCTCCAGTATAGAGGAACCAGCCCAATAGGTGACCTTCCCTTGGGAAGCTATAGCTCCATATAAATTCCAGGTCTGAGCATTGGTGCCAAAGATTACCTCAATAAAATATATTATAAGTGGCCAACAGCTGGCTTGCCTTTTGAACCTCCCTGGGAGATCGCCTTCCCCCCCTTGTCTGGCGCGATATGCAGTTCTCGCAAAGCTTGCTCCGTCCCAAAGCCACCTGCCCACCACCCCTCAAAAAGGAAATAAAAAAAAAGAGTAGATTCATTTAGATCAGGAAGGTGAATGGAGAAAGTGCAGAAATAATTCAGGGAAAGTGAAAATGAGACCATCTGGATGTAGACTAATCATCCTACATGAGATCGAGAAAGTTACCCCAAATGAGATTAAATATGTCCGGAAAAACTTGCGAAGCAGACCTCAAGGGTTAGAGATCCCAAAAGGAGAAACACAAAGAGAACAAATCCCCCTTGTAATTTAACTTAATAAAGTTAATGGGAATGAGAACACTCTCAGGAGTGAGGAAGTAATCGGGGGACCTGTAACTTATGGGACTAACACCAGAACCGTCCCCTTCAGTGGCACTGGGAAATGCACGCCAAACAAAAGGTTCCTACTCCCCCCCCACTGGGAACCCCCAGCAATCACACCACCACACCAGGCCCACTAGGCCTCAGGACTCCCTGGCAGCCCCTCAAAGTCAGCCTGAGAAAAAGAGAAACAAGAGAGGGCAGAGAGAAGAAAGAGACAGAGAGAAGGGACACCAAACAGGTATGCAGTCCACTACAACGAGAGAAAGGCTTAAAAGCCTGAGATATCTGAGGTGACAGTTCAACCAGTCTTAAATAGGTTAGGTAGCTTGATTGTGAGATCCGCAGTTGCCTGCTCCAGAGATTCATAAGAATGCCAGACTCCTTCAATAGCCACTTGCAGTTTAGCCAGGTAAACCATCTTGAAGTGGATTCCTGCTGCTAATAACTTGCTGACCGTGGGATGGAATGCTGATCACTTTTGGCGAGTTTCGAAAGGGAGATCTTGAGTAATCCTCAGCTTCACATTACCCCATAGGATAGATTGGATCTCCTTAGATTTGGAAATAACACGCTGCCTCTCTAGATAGCTAAGGAATTTCACTATTATTGGACGTGATGGTGATCCAGGTGGGGGTTTCGGCTTGAGAGAATGATGTGCCCGTTCTATATGGTACTGTGGGCTTAATGGAGATGGGCCCACAATCTTGACCAGGAATTTCTAAAGGAAACCAATATTATCAGGGCCCTCTTCTGTTTCAGGTAGGCCTAGTATCAGGACATTGTTCCTTCGACTTCTCCCCTCCAAATCCTCGGTTTTCAGTTGCAGTTTCTTAAGCTGTAATTGGAGCCGAACAATTTCAGGATCCATTCTCTCCTTCCACCTCTCCAGAGAGGTGGTTCTCACTTTGGCATCCCCCATTCTTTGTGACAGGGAGCTTAGGTCGCTACGGAGCGATTTTAACTCTGCTGATATATCCTCGAGAGTCTCTCTGAAAGGGAGCAATTCTTGCAAAAAACGTTCCTCCGTTAGAGGATTAGTCGAGGAGCTGAAAAAAATTTAACTTTGGGCTACCCCCGGAGCTCTGATGTTTCGATTTTTTAGCAGTTTTCTCTGGGGTAGCTGGAGGAGTGTGCTTGACGGAGGCCTGTTTCATCTCGGCTTCCATCCCGTTGTTTAATACCGATTCTCTCATCTAGAAAGCACTTCTTCTGGCAATCGCTAGTGTTCTGATCTCTAGTACAGCGTATATCTAAGGTCTGCAACTATTTCTGCACCTTAAATGAAGCAAAATAAACCTTTTTAATGAGGTTGATAGGCGGGAGCTTCAGCTCAGTACTGCCTCTAGGTGCCCTGCATCAAGTGACCTCCCATGACTGGATTTTATCATCTGTTAATAGAATACCCCAGTTTTGTTTCAAAATTTCCTGCAGTTGATAGGCTCTCACATGATAATTGGTGATAAAACTACATTCCCTGGATTTTTCCCCACCACCCCTATCTTTCTCTTTGATGATTAGCATAGCTGAACAGTCTAAAATATCTACTTTAGTGACTGCTTTACTAATTACCTGTTTACTGTATCCTCTTTGTTTAAATCTCTGGATCTGTTTGTACTTTTCAGCAGTATGGTCTTCTTTCCTTGAACAGTTATGCAGTGTTCCGATTAATTGTGCTTTGGAAATATTTCTGGAAACATGACTGGGGTGGCAACTGCTTGCCAAGATGAAACTATTGTGATCAGTTGGATTGGTAAATAAAGTAGTAGCCGCATCCCCATTACCTATCCTAAAATTTTTAAAATCCAAGAATGTGCTTTCATTTTTATTGATGCTAGCTTTAAAACATAAATTGGAATTCATACTTTCCAACCAGCTCACTAGCGCTCCAAATGATTTCTCATATCCCTTCTAAATAACCAGGATGTCAATAAAACGATGCCACAAATGCAAACAATCAAAGAATGGATTTGTGGCATAGTTTCTGACAACATCTTGTTCCCCACTTCCCCACATATAAATTGGTATAGCTGGGGCCATAGTGGCCACCATAGCTGTGTTCCTTGTTTGCACAAAATATGTATTTTGAAAAACAAACATATTGGAAGTGAGCACAATCTCTACCAATTTTACAATATAATGAGTGGGAACTCTTGAATAATTATCTTGTAAATCAAGGAACTAAGTTAAGGCTTGTAAACCACTCTTGTGGGGTACATTTGTATATGTTGAATCAACATCAAGAGTGGCAAATTACCAGGCACCCTCCATATCCAAGTTCTCAGAGAGATTAATAACTTCCATCAAGTCTTTCAGATATGAGGGAAATGACTGTAGGTTGTAAAAAGCCATCAATGTATTTTGAAATTGGTTCAGTCAGCCACCCTTTCCAAGGAATAATGGGCCGACCAGGGGGATATATCGTGTTGTTATATACTTTTGGTAGGACATAAATGGTGGGGAGCACAAGGAATGCTACAGTTAGGGCTTTGTATTCCATTTCTGTAAGGTAACCTCTCACAAAACTCTTACTCAACACAGCATAAATTTTCGTTTTCAAAGTGCATGTCAAATTATTAGAGAGTTTTTGATAAAACCTTTGCTCAGCAAGCTGTCTACAGATTTCAGCAAGTACTCTGATGTGTTCATTATAACTATTGCACCACCCTTGTCAGCCTTTTTAATTATTATGCTGGTATCCTGTGCTTAGTTATTCAGTGCTTCATGTTCCCTAAATGAACAGTTATGAAAGTTGTCAGGTTTAGGACCCACCATTAATTGCTGCAGGTCTCTTTCATATTTTTTTAACAAAAGTAGTTACAGCTTGACATGGGACAGGACAATAGGTAGAATGAGGTTCAATATGTGTGGCAACATAAACACCTGATTGAAACTGAGCTTCAGTTTCATCATTCTCTCCCTGACCTGAATGAGTGTCACCATAGATAGACTTTAAAGTAACTTTTGTAGCAAAGCGATGTATATCAACTACAGTATCAGAGTGATTAAAGTCGATAGCAATGGAAAATGAAAGTCCTTTATTCAAAATCAATTTCTCATCTTCAGTTTGCAGTCTATTTGATAGATTGATCACTACAGATGGATTTGTAATCACAGGCATGTCCTTTACCTCCTGTAGGTATTACGTCCTCTTCCATGACTTTCTTTACCACTCTGTCTTTTTCTTTGAAAATACGTCTTCCTGAACCTTGTCTGGTGAACAGTGCATCTTGTCTGAGGAAGTGGCAACTGTCTCATCTGTTGGAGCGATACAGTCTTGTCTAAAAAAAAATCAGGGTTACTGTCTGTATCACTGGGACCAGAGGTGAAGTCTGAAGGAGCTGGTAAAGGTCCTTGCAGGGCCTTTGGCAGACCTATTTAATACCTCACTACATTCGGGGTGTGTACCTCAGGACTGGAGGATGGCTCATGTGGTGCCCCTCCACAAGAGTGGCCCCAAGGATTAACCGAGAAACTACAGACCAGTGAGCCTCACATCCATCATGGGTAAGCTAATGGAGACTATCCTGAAGGAGAGGCTGGTGGCCCTCCTAGAGGTCAGAGGACTACAGGACAGCAGACAGCATGGCTTCATATGGGGCAGATCCTGCCAAACCAACCTGGTGGAGTTTTATGACTGGGCAACTAGGCAACTGGACAGGGGCCACACAGTGGATGTCCTGTATCTGGACTTCAGTAAGGCATTCGACTCAGTGCTGCATGGAAGGCTGGGAAGTAAGTTAGTGGGCACAGCTGTGGGTGCAAAGCTGGTGAGATGGGTAGGGAAATGGCTTCAGGGAAGGCAACAGAGGGTGGTGGTGGGTGGGGAGCTCTCACACCCAAGGGTAGTGACAAGCGGTGTCCCACAGGGCTTGGTGTTGGGACCAGTGTTGTTTGGGATATTCATTGCAGACATATCATTGGACATCAAGAGCAAGATCAATCTGTTTGCTGATGATACCAAGGTAGGAGCAGTGGTGGATGACCTAGGGGGATGGCAAAGGTTGCAGGATGATCTGGCAAAGCTTGAAATCTGGTCAGACACCTGGCAACTGGGGTTTGCCAAAAAGTGCAAGGTGCTGCATTTTGGGATGAAGAACACAAGGAGGAGTTACCAGTTGGGGGGAGTGCAGCTAGCCCAGACAGAGGAGGAGAAGGATCTGGGGGTGCTCATTACAGGGACAATGAACAACTTGGCACAATGTAGGAAGGCAGCTGCAAAGGCCAACAAAATGCTGGGTTGCATTGCAAGGAGTATATCTTCGAGGAGGGAGGAGGTGATTCTGCCACTGTATAGGTCATTAGTTAGACCACACCTGGAGTACTGCATGCAGTACTGGCACCTGTATCTGAAGAGGGACATTAAGTTACTGGAGTGGGTGCAGCGCAGGGTGACAAAGATGATCAAGGTGCTGGGGGACTTATCATATGAGAGGAGACTGAGGGAGTTGAACATGTACTCGCTGGAGGAGAGGAGGAAACCTTTAAGTACATGAAAGGAATAAACAAGACAGGTACAGAGGGGCTGTTCAAAGTAAGGGAAGGGAGGGACACCAGGGGCCATGATATGAGACAGGAGGGAGGAGGGTTCAGGAGGGAGATGAGGAAACACTTTTTTACAGAGAGGGGGGTGGCTGGGTGGAATATGTTACCTGCAGAAGTGGTATCCAGTAGAACAGTGGACTGCTTCAAAAGGGGATGGGACAGGACAAGGGGGAGAGTCAATGAAGGGGAAGGGTGGAAGGGAGGGGCAGCTGCAGAATAAGGGGTGCTAGCTGCACATTCGACCAGACTTGATAGACCTCTAGGCCTTTATCTGCTGGCAAATTTCGTTTGTTTGTATTATAGAATTATCAGTCCTTTTTTTCAAAATTGACTTAGGTGCTGCATCTCTGCTGGTTACATTGTTTGCTTTGTTGCTCCAGTTGAATACTCTATCAAAATTATAATCTTGCTCATCTCTTGTGAATTTAATGTTAAGTGGTCAAAGAAAAAATACAGGAGTGGTGAGGTAAAATCCAAGGAATGTAGTTTTATCACAGATTATAGTGTGAAGGCCTATCAACTGCAGGAAATGTTGAAACAAAACTGGAGTATTCTGTTAACAGATGATAAAATCCAGTCATGTGTAGGTGAGGGTCCACAGATGGTATTTAGAGGAGCTCCAACAATAGGTAATAAAAGTGTTCAAATTTTTTTACCTAATAAAAAAAGTGAGAACACCCTTTGGTTGTTATCGCCCCTTAGTGACACACACACCGTTGTGATAAAAGTAAAAGCTGCCAATTTATGAGGAGTACAACAGTTTTACTAACCCTGTAACAAACATAGTTTATCAAATTAAAGATTTTATCTTTTGTTACACAACAGGAGTGGTGTACATGTTGGAGTGCAGTTGGGTTGCCTACTATGTAGGGAGAATGACAAAGGAATTCTGCATGACGATGAGTGAACAAGTCAGAGTACTAGAAAAGAGTGACATGACTTATGTTATAGTACAGCATGTCACTAAAAACCATGGTATTATATTTGTTGGTCTGGAAAGGGTAACTGTTGGTCAGGGGGCATAATTTAGAGAGGGGTATAGGTCAGAGGGAGAGCTTCCAGATTTTTGAACTACATGCTAGTGAAGCAAGGGGACTGAATGATAACATTGATTTGGCAGTTTTTGTTTAAATTCAGGCCATTTAGTATTTATTTTGTTAGGGATCCCTCATGGCATTTGAATATATCCCCCCCACCCCATTTGGGTCTTCATCCTACGTATTGTAAAATATAGTAGTATACAATGAAATGATGTTTATAATGAAGGCTTCATGTGTGTTGCAATATTAAAACAGCATATGATGATTGGGGGATGGGGTGTACAGTTATTCATATAGCCGACATTAGTCGTCCTTGATATACTTTTGTATGGTGTGTTTCAAGTTCATATGTGTGCCCCTCATCATTTATACTTAGACAAGTACAATGTAAAAAGTTACATGTATTTCAAGAAATGTAGTTTAAATGAAGAGTTTTAATAAATGAACAATATGAAATGTGTATTTATGCACTATGGGGATAATACACTTATCATCTACTGCATTTTGTTTTTAAAGATCACGTGCAACAGTTTTTATATATTATTAATAAAAGCTTAAATTTGCTTGAATTCAAGTCCCTGTGTCATGATTAATGTTTCCTGAAACTTTCATACTGTTTGGTTTTGTGGTTTTCTTTATATCAGCATTTGTTAACTTGCTCTGCAGTAACTGAAAACAGTAAAGTTGTTTCTGTCCCTCCGAGTGAGGCTTGGAGAGTGATGACATCATATTGGAGTAGCTTGCTGCTTCAGCAGTTAAGTCTCTGTTTGACTGAACAGCTGTTTCACTTCCCAGTCAGAGTAGTCTGCAGAGTTAATTGTTTGCTCTCCAGGAATTTTACTAAATCGGTCTCTGGTATGTGTTTAGATACTGTAGATTAGCGTAAAATCTATCATTCTGTTCTGATAAAGAGTTGATCATTTGAGTTTCAGTGCTGAACTGAAGTGGTATGAATGTTTCTCTGTGTGAAATCAGCTTGTCTGTATCACAACTGTCAGTTCTTTCTCATCATAACTCTGCATTGTTTTCTAGCTATATAACACAGGGTTATTTAATGGATATAAACTAAATCTAAATGTTGTTCATTTTCTAAAAGTAGTTTATCTTTGATTTAGCCTACATAAATAGGTTCATGTAAGAACATTTTTTTTCATGTCAGATTGACAACACTGCTATTTCAGGCACATGTACTGTGTGAACTCACACATTTCAGTTCTTTTAGGGTTTCTATGTGAAGACATCATGTACGTGCATAACTAAAAACACTATAAGGCATCCTGATGCCCCTGTCTCCTGACACACAGCTGAGGCAGCTGCACTCTGCTGCCCCCGTCCCTTGCTTCACAAGTCCCCTGTCTCTGGCCCCACATTTGTGGCTGCTGCACCCTGCTACCCACTGTCTTCTCCCACAAAGCCAGGGCTGATGCACCCTGCTGCCTCCTGCACAAACAGTTGAGGTTGCTGCACCCTGCTTCCCTCTTTTCCCCCCACCCCCCACAGTCAGGGCCAATACACCCTGTTGCCCCCTGTTCATGTCTCCACAGTCAGGACTGCTGTGCTGTGCTATGCCTTAGAGTCCCAGGTCCCCTGTCTCCACAGTCGGGGCTGGTGCACAATGATGCCCCATGCCACCAGAGATGAGTTTGTGCTGCACCTGCTACCCACTTCCATTGCCCCAAAAGGGCAGGGCTGCTGTACCATTCACACCCTGTCCCTCAGTCAAGGCTGCTGTACCCTGAGGCCCCCCTGTGTCCTGCCTCACAATCAAGGTTTCTGCACCATGCTGTCTTCTGTGTCTGACACCACAGCCAAGGTTGCTGCACCCTGCTCCTGTCTACATAGTCAAACTGTGGCCTGCTGCACCCTACAGCTCCATACCACTGCAGTTAGGGCTGCTACATACCACTGCAGTTAGGGCTGCTACCACTTGCCAGAAGAGTCAGGGCCTTTGCTGAACCTTGTTTCCTATCTCCACAGTTGGGGTGGTTTCTTCCTGCTGCTCTCTGCCATATTTGCTACACCCTGCTGCTCATGCCGTGTCCCAAACAGGCACGGCTGCTGCACCCAGTCCCACAGTTTGGGCTGCTGTACCCTGATGCCTCCCCTGTCTCTTGCTCAAACTGTCAGGGCTGCTTCACCCTACTGCCCTCTGTACCCCACCCCATAACACAAGATGAAAGTATTTTCCCATTTTTTTCTTTTGAGAACTTTGGGCAGTGTAGCAAAGGATTTGACTCTGGTGACAGGGAGCAGCATAGTGCAGCAACCCTAACTGTGGAGGCAAGGGGCTCTACAGTGCAGCAGAGCACAGTGGTGGCAGGGGACAGAGGACAGCATGGTGCAGAAGCCTTTACTGTGGGGCAGGACACAGGTGGGCTTCAGGGTACAGCAGCCCTGACCCTGGGACAGGGTGCACATGGTGCAGCAGCCCAGCCAATTTGGGGCAATGGAAATGCATAGCAGGGTACAGCATCCCCAACTGTGGAGGAAGAGGGCCTGGGGGTCCAGGGATTAGCAGAGCACAGCAGCCCTGACTGTGGAGACAGGAACAGGGGGCAACAGGTGCAGCATCCCTGACTGTAGGGGTGGGGAACAAAGGGCATCAGGGTGCAGCAACCACAACTGTTCAGGTAGGGAGCAACAGAGTGCAGCAGCTCTGATTGTCCAGGCAGGGGGTGGAGGCAGCAGGATGCAGAATCCTTGACTATGTGGGAGAAGACAGGGGGCTTGTGAGGTGGGGGACAGTAGGCAGAAGAATGTAGCTGATTCAACTGTGGGGCAGGAGACAGGGACATCAGGATGCCATATAGTGTTTCCAGTTACAGTAAACACATACATGATGTGTTTTCAAATAGAAACCTTCAAAGAACTGAAATGTGTGAGTTCATACAGTATATGTGCCTGAAATAGCAGAGTATTGTCAATCTGACATGGGAAAATATTGTTCTTACATTAACTTATTTATTGAGGCTACATCAAAGACAAACTGCTTCTATGAATGAACAAAATTTAGATTTATTTTATATCCATTAAACCACCCTATGTTATATAGCTATAAAACAATGCAAAGTTTTGGTGAGAAAAAACTGACAGCTGTGATACAGACAAGCTGATTTCTCAAAGAGAAACATTCATTCCACTTAGTAAAAAACCTGGAGAACAATTAACTTTACAGACTGCTCTGATTGGGAAGTGAAACAGCTGTTCAGTCAAGCAAGGACTTAGCTGCTGAAGCAGCAAGCTACTTCAATATGTTGTCATCACTCTCCAAGCCTCACTCAGAGAGAGAGCGAGAAAGAGAGAGAGAGAGAGAAGAGAGAGAGAGAGAGAGAGACAATTTCATTGTTTTCAGTTACTGTAGAGCAAGTTAAACAAATGCTGATTTAAAGAAACCCATAAAACCAAACAACATGACATTTTCAGGAAACACTAATCATGACATAGGGACTTGAATTCAAGTGAATTCAAGCTTTTATTAACAATATGTAAAAATTGTTGCACATGATCAGTATAAAAAGCATTTGACTGTCCCCAGCTGACCTCACAGTGCATTTGTTTATGACTTCCTACTGCTTAGCATTACAACATACTGTGATGTCACAAACACAGCAATTGTGAGATCAGTTCAGGAGTTACAGTGAAATAAGGGCTACAATATCTGAAATATCTTGAAGAGCACTAACAGGAGAAAGTAAAAATCACAAGAAAATACTAAGGTTAAAGAGCAGTGAAACACCGAAAAGTGACAGACAGAAAAAGACCAGAACAGTTCATCTAGTCTTGGGCACACTTTGGTCCTCATTCTCTTTACAAGTCTGCCATTTCCCTCCTTCATATTTGTTCTGATAACTTCTTAATATGAGCCCCACTTCCTTTTGAAACCCACTTTTGCTTTTGCCTGCCCAACTTTATGCAACTCCCCTTTTGCATCTCCATGTACCTGAACCAACCTGCACTGCACTTTTTTTGATGGGTGGCATCTCCCATGGTACTCCTGTGTCTAGAGGTATATGCTAGTATGTTTTCTGGGAGCCCCTTGCAAAAAACAAACAAAAAAAATGGATCACCTCACATTCTCCCATAGAAATACAGTGGCAGGGAAAAGCAACTGGTGGACAAACAAATAACATGGGCTACAGGGTCCAGAACGTTGAATCTCTTTATTTAAATGGACAGATCAAAATTCATATGGTACAAAGCTATTTATGCTGGGGTCTTTAAGACCCTAATTGATTCATCTTCCATATGAGGACATATGATAATCACTGACCTCATTACCCAAACTGCCGGATCTGAGGCCATCCCAGCAATGCGGTTCAGTTGGTATCCTTCTTCTTGATATCTTTCTGTGTTCATGGCTATGTTGTACTCATATAGCTCATGAGACTTTCTAATCCTAACAAACTCTTCTTTATGACTATCTCCAGCCCACAGATAAAGCCGAGTGGCAGTACTCCAGCAAAGTGCACCAGATTCAGGGAGGCAGCAATTACTCTAATGCCCACTGGAATGGTTTGCCTTAACTCCATACCCCTGTGCATAGGCCCTCTTTTTTTTTAAACTTTCTTTATTGTATAGCACACTAAATTAGACTTGATGGACATAACTTGCCAATTATAATGATAATGTTACAGTGCCATAGAGCTAAGTATACCTCAAGATATCGCAGTTACAATTTTTTTTTTATGTTTTTGAAAGAGAAACCTAACAGCCACAGCTAATGGAATGGCAGTCAGATGTTTAAGCAATAAACCACAACAGGGTGTGGGTGATGCTGAGTTTACCAATGCCTGGCGTGGTTCGGTCACAAGGCCACAGGCCACATTCAGCACAAAAGACAGTAAAAAGTGTTAAAACCAGTTATACAGAACCTAAAATTCAAGGAAGACAAAGAACAAAGGAAACTGAACATGCTGAGCTGAAAGATAAAGCTGCAAAAGTTAAGACACAGGTTTGGTGCAATTCCTTGCCATGAAGAATCAGTAGAACAGGCAAAGGCAGAAGTAAAAAGCGTCTGGCCGGTGTGGAAACAAAGCACGAATACAGGAATATATGAAAAGCCCTTTGAAAAAGCATAAGAATGCAAAACGTCAGGGCAATTAATAAAAATAAAGAACGCTGAGAAATTTTACAACAGCCTGAGTGGAGTATTTTTTGGTCCCCCCCCATTTTTGAACATCAACACTGACTTAGTCCTATAAGGGGAACCATTCAACAGACTGTCTTAACAGTATCCCATTACCCATGGAGTGAAGCATTATAGCTACACACCTTCCGCCAAAAGCTATGCTTGTATCAGACAATGAAATTCCTGATGTGGCCAGTTGGAGCTCATTCCTGGGATATTTTGCTCACTTGTAGCTGTGTGGTGAGTTGACAATTGTTTCTATAAAGTGAGTTTATAGAGCACAGTTCTTATTAGAGGACACTCAGATGTTACCAGCTGCCAGTAGCTTAGCTAACCTTACTCCTGACCCTTTCCAACATTCCAGGTAACTTGCTTGGTTGTGGGGTTGTCTCACTCTCAAACAAAGTCAGCCTTTACCAGGGTCACCTCCACAGGAGTAGTTACCTCCAGTTTCTGAATTAACCTCCAAATAGCTTATAGAGTCATTGATACCTTTTCTAGGATAGACAGACAGTCGAGCTGGAAAATGTTCATAGACTGTTTTCTCTTGTAACAGTTAATAATGCTGAGGAAGAGGACTAAAATGACAGTTTGTTTTTTCTTCAAAGAAATTTGTACTATGTTGGGCTACTTCCCCACTTCATACAGCAAGCAAGCTAAATGTTCAAGGTTAACAGGTAATACTCCAGAAAGAGTATTTCCTACTTTGTTCATCTTATATTGTTAGCAGTTGTACTAGTTGATTATGCAGACCCTCACTGATTGGTTTTGTGCTTGGGTATCACCATATTCAGACATACACTCTAGTCTTCATCTGTTTTGTTTACAATTCATTAAAAAATACTTTTGCTTCTTGGTCATAAGACCCAGGGCTATTACAAAGCAAAATGTCTAGATCTTATTCTAATTTTAGTCTAAATTTATCACTACTGAGGGCCCAGTGTCGCTACTTGCCTTTACTGCACCATTTGCTAAATATCTTATTCTTGACATAAGAAAAACATGGCTTCTCAACAGGCAGACCTGTATAGCTTCATTTGTGATACTGAGGGCCTAAGCCCCCACAGCACCCCTGGCCCATTTCTTCTTAATTACAGAAGTTATAAAGTATCTTGACTGGACCTTCCAAACAAATTCCTGCCACCTAGGCGATGATGGCGTTCTGAAGGTCCCTAGCCATATTTTATTCCATTCCTTATCTGTTAAATTTACCTGGGCCTCTAATTGCCATTTTTGTCATTAGAGGTTGTACATGAGATATTTTGACTTGAAGTAAATATTGGTATAACACTGTTATCACCCTCTTCTGCCGAATCGTATTAAAAAAGGTGGGAAGTGCCATCTCCCACTGACTTTCCTCCTAGTCTATTCCTTGTTCCTTGTAAAGCTGCCTAGTCACAAAGTCCCTCCTGTGGAAATAGCAAAAGTAGTCAGTTAGGGCCCAGCCAAATTCAGTTCTACACTCCTCAAAGGTCTTAATTATTGTGCCCCTTAAGATATGCTCTGGATATTAAAGGCCCCCACAAACCTCTCTGGTGCACCAATGGTCAATGGTTCCTGGATGAAAATTATTGTCCCAGACTAGCTATCGATACCTCCACATATACTTGGCACTGTTCCAGAGAACTTGGCCTTATGAGCTGTACAACAAACAAAAGAGCAAGTAAGGGTATATGGTCCTCTGTCTCCAGTTCTAGGGTTCTCCAATGGGCAAAATAAGTGGTGTTCCTCCAAAGCAATGTCAATTTCAGCTGGGCCAGCACCCAGTACTCTTCCAGAACCAGTATAGCCCAACCTCCCCACCATTTCCTAACAAGCAATACTCCTCTCATCACCCTCAGTTCTGCATCTGCTCAGGCACATTTCATAATCTGCCTTTGAGCCTGAGCAAACCATCTCCTAGTTGGACACACCGGGGCACATTGAAAGAGATAAGGGGGATGGGGGCACTGTAGCCATCAGGCTGTGCAGCTGTGCTGTGAGCTCCATCTGAATGCTGATTGCTCTTTTGTTAGTATAGTTTCCGTCGAACCCCTTTTCTTTACTTATTTTATTCTATTTTCAGAGAATCGTTTATTAGGTTGCCTTTTAGTTAGGTGGGATTTTAGAGTAGTTAGGGACAAAAAGTGAGCTAGTGGCAGGACTTAGGTTGTTTATTTTTTAGTTAGGTTTGCCCTCTCAGTGCACGTTGATTGCTGTTCCTGTAGTGCTTGCTTCTCTGGATCATTCCTGCTTGCAGAGTTTACAGTGTTGAGCTACAGCAATTACAATGGACAACTCTGCACTCACAACAGCACACTTTAACTGATTTCATTTTCGCAAAAGTGGAGAAGGAGATGGTTTGCCTTAATTCTAGAGAGTTGACAGAGCACTTTTCATAAAAGTTAAACTTCAGCTCTTCATGCTGTAGCTATGAACACCCCCATTGTTTGTGGACTCAGCTTCTTTGTCGCCCAGTTTCCTCTGTGTAGTGGATAGTTTCCCATCTACAAGGATTTTGTTTGGACTGGTCTTCCATGAACACTTTAGTTGAAAAAATTGTTTTCTGTACTGCAAGCCATTCCTATAATTGAAACAAACTTTCCGATGGTGGCAAGAGAACCCTCGGACTTAGATCCTTTACCTCTTGTTCAGACAGTGTTTAACCTTGGCTGTAAACAGTTTAGAAACAGCTAATGGTCTGCAGTAATATATCAGGTCCAGCAAATCAGTCTCTGCTCTCACCAGGGAAAGCCAGCTCTCATTATTTATTTATTTATGGTGAAATAATTTGCAATAAATAAATAAATAAATAATGAGAATTAGCTCCCTATTGAGCTGAAAATTTGTTCACTAATTGATATATTATATTAAACACTACAGGGCATTGCACTCTGAACAGCTGTAGCTTTCTAACTTCTAAGTTTGCACTAAAATTGTCTCTGTTTCATTGATTTAGGGTCAGATGGATTTGGGTTTATGTCAGTATTGGGGTTGTAAAGCAATTTATGTTGTTAATTTCATTTATTTTAGGGGTTGGGTGGGTTTTTGGGATTGCAATCTAGTTTTGGAGGGTGCGGGACTGGGGAGGGAGGCTATTAATTCGTTTATAACTTATTTTGGAGTTGTTAAGTGTTTCAGGGAATTTATATTATTTTATCAATGTATTTTCAGCAAACCTGTGATGTGTTGGGATGTTAGACCCCCTAGGCATAGCTAATCCTTGGCCCAGCTACTGGAACTCCACCCTTTTGAATTCCCTCCCTTGCCAGCTGATACATACAGATGCTGCAGGGCAGGGGGTATTGCCTGAAGGTGGAGAGCCAGGTGGAAGGCCTTGGGGAGAGCTGCAGTGGAGAATAGGATTAGGGTGGTGGGTTTCAGGAGGTGCCCTGGGGCAAAATGGGTACTAAATAGGGGTCCTACCTATCTGGTTCCCTTACCCATGGGTTTCACTGATTCAAGTGGGCAGGGAGCAAGTAGGCCAACAGTCTTCAGTTCTCCTACTCAGGCAGTGTCATGCAATACCAGGTCAATGAGGAATAAGACCACTGTTATGGCGGATCTGATTTCTTTGGTCAACCTGGCTTGCATCACAGAGACCTGGCTGTATGATAATGCCGGTCCAGTCCTGAGGTGGTAATCCCAGCAGGGTTTTCTATTGTACACTGCCCAAGGAAGGACTGCAGGGGCGGGGGAGTGGCCATCTGTTTTAGAGTCAGCCTGAAATTCTCTGTGCTCCCATTGGGACCCACCAGGTCATTTGAGTGTGTGGCCATCCGAGGGGGCCAGGTGCAGGTTATAATATCCTTCTTGTGTACTGACTGACAGGGCACAAGAAGGAGTTCCTGCAGGAAGACACAGACTTCATGGCCGACCTAGTGTTGGAGTTGCCCAGATGGCTACTATTGGGTGATTTCAACACCTGGGTCAATGATGAACTCTCATCTTTTGGTCAAGACTTCCTCCAGTCTATGGAATCACTGGACCTGTCCCAGGTAATTAGCTCTGCACCCACTTGCATGGTCACTCCTTGGATCTGGTGTTCTCAATGGGACTCAAGATCAATAATCTTGAGGCTGATCCGGTCATTTGGTCAGATCATTGCATGATGAAGTTCTCATTTGCGGCCCCTGAGAATCCTCTCCCAGCATAGATGGCCTAATGCTGCCCTTTGAGAGGTTTGACTCCATTAGGGTTTCAAGTGGTTTTGGACCTATCGGGAGTGTTGACTGCTTGTGAAGCAGGACCGAGGGAAGCGGTTGTGGCCTATAATAGGGCCATTGCCTCAACCCCCCATTCTGTAGCACCAGTCCATGTATGACTCTTGACCTTATGCCTGAGATCCCCATGGTTCAGTGTGGAGCTCAGGGAGTTGAAGACTAAAATTTATATGTTGAAGCACTGTTGGAGGAGATCCCAGGATGAGGAGGACAAATTGGTTTTGAAATACCATTATAAGGATTATCAAAAGACAATCTCCCATAAGAAGCAGAGCTCCTGTCCAGGGAGATTGCTGCAGTGAAGTATAGGCCAGCGACAGGCTTCTCCTTCTTACCTGCCTCCAGCCGGTGAGAGCCTTGTCATCTACTAGATGTGAAGAGTTTGCTCTATTTGTCACTGACAAGGTGTCCCTTATCAGATCTGGTATCTCCCCCAGGGCCTCTCAGTTGGCATGCAGTGTTGGGCCTGGGACTCTCAGAGGCCCTCCCCAAGTTGGGAACGACTTTGACCCGGTAGAGGTGGAAGAGGTTATTAGGATTGTCTCAAAGCTGTGGCCAACATATTGTGACCTGGACCCAGGCCCAACATGTTTCCTAGTGGGCTGTGTTGGGTCCATTGGGCCCGGTATTTGCCAAGATAGTTCGGTGTTCCCTTTTGAGTTGGAATTTTCCTGAACCTCTAGTGAAATCCCTCTTGAGAAAGCCTTCTTTGGCGCCAGACTATTTGGCAAATTACAGACCTGTTTCTAACCTTCCCTTTTTATGAAGGTTATGGAGAAGCTGGTGGCTGTACAGCTTGAGGCACATCTTGCTATCTATGGTATCTTCAAATCACTCCAATCTGTATTTAGATCTAGGCACAGTATGGAAACTACCCTTGTCAAGGTGCAAAGTGATCTGCTTATGGTGAGAGATAGGGGGTGAATGATCTATTCTTGTCCTCCTTGATCTCTCTGCTGCATTTGACACCGTAGATCATGAGGTCTTATTGGATCATTTTCGGGAATGTTGTGGACTGACTGGTACAGTCATCAACTGGTTTGAGTCCTATCTCATAGGCAGGATGCAGAGAGTGATGATGGGAATTGTTTCCTCTCGCTCAGTGCCCCTGTCCTGTGGAGTCCCACAGAGCTTGATCTTATTGCCTATTCTTTTCGGGGTGTATATGCTGCCCTTGGGAGACATTATCAGATGGTATACCATGGGTTTTCACTGCTATGCAGATGACTCCCAGCTGTACATGTCTTTGGCGCCCGGACAACAAGATGCGGTCTCTGCATTTAATTCTTCCTGACTGAGGTCCAGGGCTGGATGTCCTCCAACTGGTTAAAGCTCAACCCAGATAAGACAGAGGTGTTGGCGATCAAGCCTGGTCATTGGCAGAACACTGGGTGGGTCAGGAAGAACTCTGGCTTAACACTTGGTGACTCCCAGTTGACCATCTCAGAGAAGGTGAAAAATCTGTGGATTATCCTCGACAACAATCTGACACTAGTGAGTCAGGTGTCAGCCATTGCCAAAGTGTTTTTTACCACTTGAGGAATATCACCTGGATTAAACCTTTTATCCCTAATGATGACCTGCCCTTGCTAATACATGCCTTCGTGACACACAGGCTTGATTACTGCAATGCCTTGTACCGGGCACTTACGGGAGGTACTCTGCATTGCCTGCAGCTGGTGCAGAATGTGGCAGCCAGGCTGTTGGTGGGCCTTCCCAGATCCTGCCATATAATGCTGGCCTTGCGAGGTCTTCACTGGCTGCCAGTGAGGTGGCAGATTGCCTTCAAGGTTGGCTTGCTAACCTATAAAGCCTTACATGGCCTGGGATCCTGCTACCTGTGGGATCTACTGTCTCCCTACCAGCCCCCCCATACTACTCTGTTCCTCTGAGGAGGGCCCCTTGTCAGTTCCCAAGGTCTGATCGAAATCATCTGGTGAGTGTGCATTCACTGTCGCCGAAACCGACCCTGTTGAACTTACTTCCAAGGTCCTTGAGAGAGGCCCTCTCATTGGAAGCCTTTAAAAGGGGTCTAAAGTCCCATTTATTTAAGGAGACATTTTTCTCAGATGAAAGAACTGCTGAATATTCCTTAATGTAAATTAATTTTTTGCACGCATATTTCCCTTCCCTTCCCTTTCCCCCGGGAAACGATTTGTGGCCTAGTGTGCATCTCCTGATCACAAGATTTAAAATAAATAAATAAATGAATAAATAAATACGTTTTAATTAGTCTGTTGTGAAAATGGTTTGTCTGTTACATTTTATATCCAGTCTCTGTCTTATTTTGGATTGTTGCATTTTTATTATTGTATATTTTTATTTCTGTACAGTACCTAGAGCCTCCAGAAATGGGCACTTTAAATAAAGTTTTACTTACTAGATACAAGTATCTCGATATGGCATTTATTTTTACCACCTGTATTCTAGAATGCAAGTGGAGGGGCAACAGAGACCACCTTTTTATGACCTTCTTCAGAATCTGCAAAATAGGGACAAAATTATCCTGGTATAAAGAAACTGTTATGGCTCTCAAATACCTAAATATTTAAGTCTGGGGAGACTCCATTTCATGGGGAATTGCTTTGTAGAGCTGCCGGGGGGTATATGATACTGTTAAAATCTCTGTTTTGGTACTATTCAATGTGTGGTGAGAGAGGAGAGAAAATCCATGCACTAATTCCATAAGCCTGGTTAGTGCAGCCTGGGGTCTGTTAGATATAGCAGCACATCATCTGCACAGTGTGCTGTTTTGTGCACTGCTTGTCCACTAATGACCCCATGGTATGCTCGGTCCTGTCTGATGAGTTAGGCCAGGGGCTCAATGTACAGAACAAATAGGACCAGGGACAATGGGCATCCCTGCTGCATGCCACAGCAAAATCTAAATCCTTCAGATAAATGCCTGTTCTCTCTCACATATATTTGTAGTGCTGTACACTGTGCACAGATCCCACAGCAATAGCACAACTGAGGAACACACACACACACCCACACACACACACTCGCTGCTATAGGACTCAGGAGGAGGAAGGAACTGCAACAACTTGGGTAACATGAAGTCTGCCACAAGAAAAAACAACTTTATTTTAAATTTTTTAATAAAATGTCACCAAAGTATCAACAAACAGTGGCCAGGCACCAGCACCCTGCCAGCTTCCACACACTTGCTGTCCACTGCCCAGATCACACTGCAGTAGCACATAGAAAAATAGAATTTGATGGCAGATAAGGACCGCTTGGCCCACCTAGTCTGCCCATTTCCCTACCTAACGGATAAGCTGCAGATCCTAGTTAACCAACAGCTTACTTCCTCCTCCCCCACTAGAATTGCCTTATGTCTGTCCCATGCATTCTTGAATTCCCTCACTGTTTTTGACTCTACGACCTCCTCAGGAAGGCCATTCCATGCATCTACAACCCTCTCTGTGAAGAAATACTTCCTCACATTACCTCTGAGACGTCCCCCCTCTATCTTCAAATTGTGCCCCCTTATCCTTTTTCTGAAAGATGCTTCCCTCTTGGACTTTGTTGATTCCCTTGAGGTATTTGAAAGTTTCCATCATATCCCCATTCTCCCTCCTTTCCTGGAGGCTATACATCTTAAGCTCCTTTAGTCTTTCTTCATATGTCTTCTGGTGCAGACCCTACACCATTTTGGTTGCCCTCCTCTGAACAGCCTCCACCCTGTCTATGTCTTTGTGGAGATGGGGTCTCCAGAACTGTACACAGTCCTCCAGATGTGGTCTTACCAACTGTCTGTACAGAGGGCCAACAACTTCCTGCTTTCTACTGTTGATGCCTCTCCCTATGCATCCCAGTATCCCCCCAGCCCTCCTTACTGCCTTCTCACATTGCTGGCCCACCTTTAGGTCATCTGATATGACTACCCCAAGGTCCGTTTCCATTTTTGTTGTTGTCATTATCTCACCCCCCCATTGTGTACTCTTCCCCTTGTTTTTTTTTTCCCTAGGTACATTACTTTGCACTTCTTTGCATTGAATCTAAGCTGCCATACATTTGACCATTCCTCCAACCTTGCCAAGTCCCTTTTCATCCTTTCCACCCCACCTTGCGTATCAACCCTGTTGCAGATCTTTGTGTCATCTGCAAAGAAACATACTTTCTCTTCCAGTCCCTCTGCAATGTCACTTATAAAAACATTAAAAAGGACCAGCCCCAGTACTGAACCTTGCGGGACCCCACTAGTAACCCCTCTTTCTTCACTGTGGACTCCATTTACTATTACCCACTGTGTCCTGTTGTCCAGCCAGTGTTTTACACAGGCTACCACCCTGGGACCCACTCCCAGGCTGGCTAATTTATTAATCTTTTGTGAGGGACTGCGTCAAATGCTTTGCTAAAGTCTAGGTAGGTCATGTCCACTGCCCCTCCCTGGTCTACTACTTTGGTCACCCAGTCAAAGAAATCAATTAGATTTGTGTGACATGACCTTCCTGCTGTGAATCCATGCTGCCTTGGGTCCTGTGCACCACTGGCCTCTAGGTACTCAACAGTTCTTTCCTCCAGAAGTGTTCCATCATTTTCCCTACCACTGAGGTCAAACTGACAGGTCTGTAGTTTCCTGCCTCTGTCTTGCTCCCACTTTGGTGAAGGGGAATCAAATCCACCCTCCTCCAGTCCTCAGGTACCACACCATCCTCCCATTATTTATTAAAAAGGGTAGTCAGTGGTGTTACTAGTTCTTTCCTTAGTTCTTTTAGAATTCTGGGGTGAATCGCATCAGGCACTATTGTTTATTCACCTTCAGTTTTAAGAGTTGTTTCAGAACCCTTTCTTCTGTGAAAGGACTAATATCAACCCCCCTATCCAGAGTGCTTCTATTGACTGGATTAGGTATCTCCCCCTGTTTTTCCATTGTGAATACTGAGCAGAAGTATTCATTCAGTATCCCTCCTTTTTCACTGTCGCTGCTGTCACCCAACCACCTTCCTCTTTATTCAGCCTCAGTATCCCTGCCTTAGTCTGTCTTTGCTCCCTAATGTACCTATAAAAGGTTTTATCACCCTTCTTAACCGAGTTGGCTATCTTGTCCTCAGTTTGGGCCTTTGCTGTTCTGACTGCCTTCCCTGCTTCCTTCTGCTTTAACTGGTACAGTTCTCTGTCCTGCTCCTTCTGTGTTTCCTTATACTTCCTGAATGCTATCTTTTTCTGCCTTACCTTCCCCGCCACTTCTTTTGAGAACCATAGTGTTTTTTTCTTTCATTTTGATTTGTTTATTTGCTTCACACAAAGGCTTGTTGCCTCTGTGATGGCAGTTTTGATGTTTCCCCATTGTTGCTCCACCCCACCTTCTTGTCTGTTTGCTAGTACTTTTCTGAGGCACTCTCCAATTTTGAGAAAATCAGCCCTCCTGAAGTCCAGTACCCTCATTTTTGTATGGCTTGACTGCACAGCTAAGTTTATTGTGAACCACACTCCTTGGTGGTCACTTGTTCCCAGATGGCTACCCACTTCAAGATCAGAGAACCTCTGTCATAATGACACACACACACACACACACACACGCTGCTTCAGGAGTCAGGAGGAGGAAGGGACTGTAACAACCTGGTGGAATCAGAAGTCTGCCACAGAAAACTGATTAATTATTTATGAGATGCTACCAAGGTGCCAACTACAAGTGACTAGGCACAAGCATGCCACCAGCGCGCACACACTTCTTGCACACTGCTCAGAACACACTGCTAAAGCACAGCTCAGAATGACAGACACAGGCTGCTTCAGGATTTAGAAGAAGGAAGAATAAGGGACTATACTGCAACTTGGGGGAACATGAAGAGTTTGAAGACTGCCACAAGAAAAACAATTAATTATTGTACATTTTTGATGGGATGCCACCAAGGTGCAAACTACCAGTGACAAGGCACTGGCATACTACCAGCTGGCACACACGTGCTACCCAGTAAAAGTAACTCCTCCAAAGAAATCACATCTCAGGCTTCAGGTAGGTGCCTTTCAGCAAGGTCTGCATGCCCTTCTAAAATGCTTGTTCTGCAGTGAAAAATAAAATGTACCCTGCAGTGCTGTGAGATTCAGATTAGGCAAGTGGGCACTTGCACACTGTCACCTCACATCCCATCTGTCCACTGCCCAAGCATATTCCTCTAGAATCCATTCCTTCCCCTGTCAGTTTCATCTTGGGCAACAACCTGGTTCCAGAGGCCTGCTGGTTTGCAAACACTGCTCAGCCTGAATCTTACTACTTTTTTTTTTTTTCTTCTTTTTCTTCCTAAATAATCCCCCTTCAGCAGCCTTGCTGTTTGCAGGAGTACAGGTCAAACATTTAGTGATGTGTTGCCCTTTTTTTAAGAATTTCCTACCTATCTATCTAGAAGTTGATCAGAGAGCCCTGCCTCAGCTATCTAATTTACTGATGAATGCGCGAATAAGCTTTCATGCTGGCTCACATTGTCGAGCTGAGTTTAGCACCAAAACAAGGCTGAGACTCACTCTGTCTTCTTAACTGTTTGAGGTGTGAACTGCAGTTCATGATTTGACTGGTTTACATGGCCTGCACGTTTTGGACCAAGGCAAACCAGTCAAACCAAAAGTCCACCTATTTGTCTCAAAGCTCACCACAATCTGAAAAAATCAGACACCTGAAGTTCAAATCGTTCTATTCTTCCATAGAGCCAGATTTGCAGCCCTCATGTGTTTTCTTTTCATCCTAGTTTTTCTAAGCTTTCTCTTTGGCAATCTGTTCTCCTGAGGTAGTTTTATCTCATTTTTATCACCTCTGGCCTCATCAGCTTGAAGTTGCCTCTCATACATTTAAACAAAAGCTACAACACAAATTTAAATGAGCTGCTTTATTATCACGAGGTTCAAAAACAAGGTTCAGAAAGTTTGAAACAAATGTTGTGCATTATCTGATGCACAGCAAGATGAATGTCAAACACTTATGACATACGGTATGACAAAACCACAACCAGTCTTAAAAATATGCAGCATAAGACCTGTTATCATATGAGTCCTGAAACCTAAACTACTTGCGTCTATAATATCTGACCCAGCTTGCAGGTACATGTTCTGTAAACAGAATTACAGGCACATGTCAGACCCATGCAGGGATCAACTCTTGCCTCCCTGTTCCCCGAGGCAGTTGTAATCCTTCAACTCATAATAGCAACACAAATTTATTAAGGCTCAGATTCCTGATATTAAAGTACATTTGAGACCAATCAGAAATCAGGCAGATACAATCAGAAATGTATAATGATCAATTGAATGTCATAGAAAATATTTTTTCAACTAAATTTGACACTTTACTTCTTATTGCCTATGAACTTGTTTCCCTTTTTCATTCCTGTAGTAATTTCTCTTTTAGCACTTTGCACTACATTTCTCACAAACTGCTAAAGTGTAAATAAGATTGTCCAGATTTTTCTCTGCTAATCCCACCCTTCCGTTGTTTCATGCTAAAAGTCCAAGAGTTTCCCAGAACGATGTTTCAATTGTGCTTACACAACTGAATGAGATGTATGCTTGTGTGACTTCAATACATTGTGGCTGTTCACCTTTCTCTCTCCATGGGATATACCACTCTGTAGGGGTACGACGCAAGGAACCCCAGAGGTGGGCCCACCATAGGTGCCGTGGGAAGAATTCCTGTGGCTAAAGGTAGCTTAGGAAGAATGCCCATGGGAAAGAGATGAGCCGCTGGAGGAGGAGGGGTGGATGGTGGGAGAATGAAAAGATGAATCCTGGAATAGTCCAGGAGGAGTGGCCTTTTAAGGCCTAATGAGGGAGTGACGTAGTTGCTCTGCCCATTGAACCTCAGACTTAAAACCTTCCCATTCAATTGTGCTTACGCAACTGGATGAGATGTATGTTTGTGTGACTTTGATACATTGTGGCTATTTGCCTCTTTATTCATGGGATATACCACCCTACAGAGGTACGTCACAAGGAACCCCAGAGGAGGGCCCCTCCCATAGATGCTGTGGGAAGAATTCCTGTGGCTAAAGGTAGCTTAGGAAAAATTCCAAAAAAGAATATCTAAAAGGGTGTTGAGCATCAAAGAGGTCAGAAATCAGAAGATATTCATACCTGAAATACATGTGACAGACATAGATAGGAAGGACAAGAGAAGAACGATGAAAGGCGAGGACGATGAATGAAAGGAAATGTGATGAGATGCGGAAGAGAGAACTTCCTAAGGGGAGAGGAAATAGCCAGGGCCACCATCTGACTCCATCCAACAGTGGAACATAACTAAGGAATCTAAGAAAGCACTAACCCTGACTGATATTATGACCACTGGCACAGTGGAGAGGAAAACCCCCATTTGAAGAGAAAACCTCTGGGGATCCAAGGCCTTGGTCGCTTTCTCTCCAGGCTGAAAGACGTTTAATTAGGCACGCTCATGGGCATGGCTACAGCAATTGAAAGTAGAGACTGAGGAAGTAGGAAAGAGTGCAATTGTAGTGGAAGCTCCTGCTCTGTCCTTCTCAATGGACAATTGTCTAGAGATGAGAGCAATTTCAGCAACTAGATGCTCAAAAGCCAGAGAGGAAGTACAATGATGGAAAGAAGCCTGGAAGGCTTGAATGGTTGAAGGTGAGACATGAAATGAACACTGAACGATGATGGAGAGCAGCCTGCTAGCTCCTAGCAAAGGGACAATGGACATGAAGGCATGTCTTCGAGTGGAGAGTAGGTCGAGTTGAGGTAGCATGGACCTGAGAGGGTTATGCTCGAGTAGTTGATGTGACGGAACAGACCCACATGAAGGTCAGATGAGCAAGGAATACCCAGATGTGGGCGTGAAAAAACTGATGGTGATAAAAACCATAGGAGAGCAGCAGCTTGATGAGGTTACACAGGACTCAGTGAGAGGTATTCATGATTAAGCGATGTAAAAGTAAATCCTGAGGTCAGAATGAGTGAAGGAGAACCAGATTCATGCACCTAGACACCATATGGACTAAAATAACAGGAGAATATGAATAGGGAAAGTGATGACAAGATAGGGGAAAAGCCCAAAAGAAGGCAAAGGTCAAAGAAGGAGTGGAATCAAGGGAGGAGGGAATGGGAGGATGAGGGAGCAATGCATCCGAAAGCACCCAGAAGCATAGAGGCTGAGAAATGGATGAAGTCAAAGGAGAGCATGGTGGGGGGAAAAAAAAGCCCAGCCATGGAAATGGGGGCAGGAGCGGTATTGACTGTGGGAGGCACCGAATGCAGGAAGACAAGCAGAAGGGGAGCTAGAAGGAGCAAGGAATTGGAAACATACCTCCTAACCACTCAGCATCAAAGAGCACAGCACCAGCCATCAAAAGCAGTGCAACAGGCCATAATGAGCAGAACTGCCTTGAGTGAAATGGAAAGATGTCCACAAATAGGTGCCCCATGTAGTAGTAAAGAGAGGTAAGTCCAACCAAGGTGATCAAGTAGTTAATAATGTGGGCATCCAGAAATAGCTCAAACAGGAGTAAGAATATCAGGAAACCCATGCAAGAAAAGGGAAAATCGAGGGGAAAATCATTAAGAGGTTGGAGCCGAAAGCAGAGGAGCCACAAACAAAGACAATGCTGTAGAGATATGGCAGGCAAGAGGTTAGGACACT
Source organism: Neoceratodus forsteri (assembly GCA_016271365.2). Lineage (NCBI taxonomy): Eukaryota > Metazoa > Chordata > Ceratodontiformes > Ceratodontidae > Neoceratodus > Neoceratodus forsteri. The sequence goes on from CM057449.1 coordinate 1,203,863,947, forward strand.
GAGGAACCCAGCATGGAATTGAGCAGCAAGGAAATGGCAATCGGAGGTAGCATGGTGAGGAACGAGGGTAGAGAACAAGGAAAGTGAAGCCCACTTAGGGTCGGGCAACCTGGAAGCACTGGGATGAGAAAACAGGTTCAATCAAAAGCTGGCATGTACCCCCCTGAAAATGGCAGTCCAGTGCCATGATTGAGGAGCTAGAGTGATGGAAACAAATCAAAGAAAAAATGAGACAGGCTCCAGGAGATGAGGATGGAGCATTGAAGGAGAGAAGGAGCTGCACGGACATGCCTTCAGCACGGTTGATCGAAAGGCTGGACGAAGATACCAAGGATGAAAGGAGAGGGAATGGGGAAGCCACAGCAGAGAAATAGGGAGGCAGGCAAGGCAGAGAGAGGAAGTGGAGAGGCGAATGAGATGCCAACAGAGCATGGAAGTACACTGGGAGGAGGGTGGGAATGACAGAGAAATGAACAGGGACCAGACGGGAGGGGGCTGCAGGAAGAAGCAGCAGAAGCTGTGCGTCGAAGGAGGGCGACACATCCAGAAGGCCATCACGGAGTGAGGAATGTAGGATTGGGAGGCAAAAACCCAGAGACAAACGCAAACAGGGCAAAATGGAGCACTGGAACAATGGAGAAATGAGGTAAGGGAGGAAGGAGCGAGCAGGAGAGAGAGAAAAGGACAAATTCAGCAAATGGAGAGATAGGCAGGGGAAGCCGAAGGAGCAACAGAAGAGGAGAATGAGAAATGGACACATGGTTGGGCATAAGGGAGGGAGGAGTGAGATGGAAGTAGCAGGAGGGAAATAATGATACATGGCAACCAGGAAAGCAGAGGAGAAACAACCGACGGAGCCTTTGGCTGTAACAAAAAGATGAATCCTAGAATAGTCCAGGAGGAGTGGCCTTTTAAGGCCTGATGGGGGAGTGATGTAGTTGCTCTGCCCATTGAACTCAGACTTAAAGCCTTCCCATTCTTTTTAGACACTTAAGATTTAGAAAAGCTGGGTGGGTTCCAGAATTTCTATATTCTGAAAAAGCCTGAGCATTGAAACCTTGGACAGATCTCAGTAATACTCGGACTTCCCAAGAGTTCTAACTTTTCAAAGAAATCTGGGTGTTGTAACATTCTGCCCAGGTTCTCGCAAGTACTACTTCTTTTCTTCCTCAGAGTCTTCTAGTTCCTCATACAGTTGGGCTGCTTGCTCCATCTAAGACTCAAAGTTCTCCTCCTCCACAGAAATGGGTTCGATTACAGAACACACTGTCAAGCATTTGTAGTTGTATGGCTTGGGTGGTGGGGACAGTGATTCCTGAGCTTTCTTCATCATCGTACCCAGTCTCTTCAAAAACAGTTCAGTTGAGACACTCTATGCCCGGTGAGGCTCAACTAATTTTGAAGAGATCTTGAGTGGTCTTGCTATCACTGGCTAACAAAGGCTGTGTCCACACTTGAGTTCTTGTAACATTACCGGCAGTCGGTAACGTTACAAGAACCGCAAATACGGTTAGCGTGCACACTGTAGCACGGTAAAACCGTGCTACAAACCATGTTCAAAAACCATGCTCAAAACCAGATTGGAGTAGGTTTTGAGCATGATTTCAGGCCACAACAGTTGCCTTAAACTGTGTTAACAGTAGTGTGGATGCAAATTGTGCTGTAACAGAGTTTAAGGAAACCTCCTCTGACTTCTGTTGCTTTTTATTGCTGCCCAAAAGAAAAGAGGATCATTTACTTACATCCCCGACCTCACAATGAGTTCCTGAATCCAATGATATACTTTTTATCCCGATGCATTACTATTTCTGTTTGCAAGTATCCTGGCATGCATTGCAGTGCCTGATATTGCCACAGGCATGTCTGGGAACTGAAGTGGGCAAGCACAGTCTCGGACTGCAGTGTGGATGCACCGACAACCACGCCCTAATATGGAAAACAAAACATTTTTTAAAACATTTAAAAAAAAGAGGAGCAGTGTGGACAGGGCCAAAGAGTTCAATTTACTTTCCCAGTTGGATTGCTGAGCTGGTGAGCTGCCCCCATGCCTAACAGGTAACACTTCCCTTCAGAGCTTTCAGAGGTGAGTGTTGTGGGTAGGCTGCTCACATCAGTTTCTAAATCACTTTCAAGTAAGGCACTCACACTTTTGCTAGCATGGCCATTTATCAATCCTCGTATTTTTAAGGTACCCAGACACTCCAAGAATTCAATGGTTCCAAAATACTGGACCTATCAGTCCCTTTAGGGATTCCTGTGACCAGGATTATCTTCTTCAGGTCTATGGGCTCCCAGCAGCACCAATCTTCCAATTCCTGTTAACCCTTGCCAATTTTTAACTTTCTTTTGAGGAGGTGTCATTTCTGAACAAAGTCAGTTAAAGGCCTATCTGTGTGGTGTTCAGGTGATCTCAGCAAAGCCTCCAATGCAGTGTCCACATGGGACCCTCAGGGTCCACCTCTCCCACCTCACATAACTCTCCAAAGGGCTAGCCTGAGTTGCTGAAGTTGTGTTACACTGGGTACTCAGGTCTAAACGTGATGTTGTGCCTCCACCTGGGGTAACAATATAAGGTACCTAGATGCTGACATAAAAGGCTATTACCGCCAAGGAATAAGTAGTTACCCTGGCAGTCCCTCCCCACAGCAAATAACACTGCAACAACAACAACCACTAACAAAAAAGTATAGTTCAAGCAAACAATTTATTAAACAGATAAGGAAGGAGCAAACAAACAAACAAGGGAACAATAGGGAAAATAATAGCAATAGGGTAGGAGTCACATTTTACACTCTACACTTAAACTGTAAAAGTGCCCCAAACATTAACCCACCCAACAGTCACACAATCACTGAATAAGGGTGCAGCTGGCTTTTGTACCCCCAAAGGCCTTGGGTGAGAGATATCTTTGGTTTTAGTGGGTACTTCATTATGGATACAGTTGCTGTTAGCAGGACATGTGAACTGTTAGCACACTTACCAAACTGCTATAGGAAAACAAACTGCACCAGAAACCCAAACTTGTAGAAACAATTAACTATTAAACTTGAACAAAGGGCCATTGTCTGTCATACAGCTAGGTGGCTGGTAGGCCTCGTCAGGTTTTCTGCCTGGGTCTGTCTATGTTACAAAGTCCCACCCAGGGCTTTACCCTCTGTCATAGGAATACAAACATCCTGTTTGCAACACCCAAACCCTGGTCACCACTTACAGTTTTGTAGATTCTTAGATACCGCTGTTGTTTCTGATGGCTTGACAGGCAAGATACAGGATGTGGCTTCCGGATGGAATGCCCATGTTCCCCAGGGTTATCTGTTTTCTCTCACCAGTCTCCTGCTCTTCTCCTTCTGGTTCTCTTTCAGCTGCTTTCACGGTGGGGGGCTCTACAGAATCCTCTAGTAGGTGGTCACACTGGTCTCAACTTGAGTCTTGATCCCTGATTGGTTAAAAGCCTTTAGGGTCAGAATTTACCCCAGCTTCACTTCTTTGTCAGACTTGTGCATGCCATTTGGGTGACTTTCCAGGACTGTAGCTGCTCTCCTGGCAGCCAGTGGATCTCCAGTTAGCAGCCTTTCTTGTCAAGCAGACATTAAAAACAGCTCAGATCCTTGGTTTCAGACCCTTTCATATTGTCTGGAACCAGACGCCTCATTGGTTATCACACTATGAGTGTCAGCATAGGGAGGCAGTTGGCAGGAGATGCTGCACTCTAAGTGTGACACCCAAATCAGCCCATGTATTTAATTTAATCAAGAACAAATTAAGTAATCAGGTTTGTTCAACTGTGAGAGTGCAGCACCTGGCAGCAAGGAACTGAATATTGTAAGTAAACAGTGGGTAAAATAATTGTATATATATATAACTGGATTACATTGAGGGGTGGGTAACTAGTAGTACAAATTATGTAAAAGGGGTTAAAATGTACATATTGTTATAGTTTTAATAGACATTGCTATTAGTTCTTTGTTCTGAACATATAAATCTGCATTGATGCTGGGGTGCATTAACTAATTTAAAGGGAATCCGTACAAATCCCTATGAAATTATTGTAAAGTTTGCTATTAGGATCCAGTATGTATATTGCTGGGTTATATTTAGAAAATGTTTTCAGTAAGACAGAAAAATGCTTTTTAAATAGGGATGGGAGGCATCTATTTTGTGGATAGGAAGGGTGCTGTGATGATGTCACTGCCTCAACAGCTCTAACAGTGTGCAGTGAAGCAAGTTAAAACAAACTGCTCCTGTAGACAGGGATCCTGTCCAATCATGATGAAAATCACTGGATTCTTTTCTTGCATTCTGCCAGACACGCAATTCAGGGTGATGTCCAGAGCATAATAGAATCCCTAACAGTACAGTTGAATTGTTCACACCTGCTGCTTTGCACACTGTTGGCACTGGTGAGGCAGTGACATCATCACAACACCCTTCCTGTCCACAAAATGGATGCCTCCACATCCCTATTTAAAAAGTATTTTTCTGTCTTACTGAAAACATTTTCTTAATATAATCCAACAATTTACATACTGGATCCTAATAGCAACCTTTACAATAATTTCATAGGGAATCATACGAATTCGCTTTAAATAGATAAGAAGGATTTGTTCATATTCACTGTCTTGTATACATGGTAAACTGAGTGACACTGTATGAAAGTTATTATGACTTAAAGAGCTAGTGTACTGCCTAAAACTAATATTAGTTTTTGAAAGAGGTTAACCATTACCTTTTATATCTGAGGTCCTTTTTTCCTCACTTTGGGATTGTTCACGTGATGTTAGTAGGTGTGATGTGTGGAACATCACTCTGCCTGGCAGCTGCCATGTCTAGCTGTGTTTTCCCCATTACGTATTTAGCATTGTGACCTCACTGACTGTGACATCACTGCTGTTTAGGAGCAGCCTCTAAGTAGCTGCCAGGTCAGTCACTTGTAATGTCACTGTTAGTGAGATTGCAATGCTGATAAAGTAGTGCAGGGATTAGAGATAGCTTTGTCAGCTTCCGGGCTTCCAGGTTCCCCACATTCAGCACAATATTATAACATAGAAAACTTCCTAATGAAAAAAAGGAAAATGAAAAATATTTCAAAATTAAAAAGTTACAACTGGCCACTTCCCAAAATTTGTATAATTTTCCTGTCCACGTGTTTTGGTTCCACCAACTCTTTAATGTAATATACTAAAATTTTAGCAAGGAGTCACTACCTAGTTGGGGTGGTGATAAACAAGTGGGACAGGCCCAAATCTTCCCCTAGTAAAATGGGTAGACTAGGGAGGTCAGGATTTAAGTGTATAACATGGGATAAGACACAAGTAGAAACAGGAAAGAGGGTGTAAATAGCGGAAAGTAGGAGACTCCCTAGGGTAAGGTTATTTCAGGAAAGAAAAAAAGGGTGAGGTAGCAAAAACATGGGAGTAGTAAGGAGGTAGAAGGGTAAACTGAACTTGCATAGACACCAAGTGACAAAAGGTAAGGATCGTGACAATGGTGCAGTGCAATAGTTGTGGTGCAGCAGTATTTAGGTAAACCTTCTGGAAACAGAGGTGCTTCCCCATAGGTACTTACCTCTGTGGGTTGTAGCCCAGGTTGCTGGACTCCAGGCCAAACTGATGAAGATACAGAGGACATTCTCTCCCATCTATTGGCCACCAAGCTTGCTGCGATTCCCCCAGAGGATGCCTAGGCAGAAGCAGAGCAAATGGACCATGGCTGGCTCCAGGAAGGTGGAGGTGGGGGTAGAGCACATACTGCTCCACCTATATCACTGCATAACACCTTTGCCTTACTGGCAGAAAGAGGAAGCTGAGAGGAGGTACCCATCACAGTGGAAAGAGAGGAGATGGGGTTTCTCAGAAGTGCAGAACCCAAGGAAGGAGGGAGCATCCCCAAGCCAAAGTGGAAGCAGCTGCTGGTGGGGGACTCAGTTGTGAAAGGAATAGACTTGAGAGTTGGAGAGGGGAAGATAGAAAGGTGAGGTGTTTGTGGGGTGCTGCAGCTGGGAGAAATGGAGAGCGGATCCTCTGGATTGCTAAGGCAGCAAGATTTGGGAGAGAGCGGGATATCACTGTCCATCTTGAATGAATGATATAACAGAGAAGAAGGTAGGGATAGTAAAGGCAAATTATTTTACCTTTTTGCAAATGTGTTGTTGATTATTGTATATAAACTTTTCTATAATACTGCATGGAAATGTGCTTTTGATTACTGTGCTCCCATGTTCCTCTTCCCCCAGGACACTCCGTGAGATGAGCAATTTTATATTGTTCAGTGTGCCTTTCCTGGTGAAACTTTTCTATATTTCACCAGGCAATATTACCTCTGCAACCTTTCGGACACCATCATCAGAGCATCAAAGCCAGCTGAGCTCTCAAAACTACTCCAACCGGTTATACCTTCACGGGACCTTAGATCCTCTGACAAGTCCTTATTGAATATTCCTCTCTGCCGCACAAAAAAGGGCTCGGGAGCCTTCAGTTATGCTGCCCCTCACTTTTGGAACTTGCTGCCCCAGGGACTAAGAAATGCTCCTTCTCACGATGCATTTAAGCACAATCTCAGAGCTTTCCTTACCTCGATGGACAAATGTGTTTGTTTGATCCCTCTTGAATCCCATGCTCCTAACCTGTTCTCCTCCCTCACCTATTATGTATTATAGGCACTTGCGTTTTTATTCTTGGTTGTTTTTGCTTTTATGTTTCATGTTTGTTGATACTGTATAACATTGTTGTTCTGATGCCAATTGTAAAGCTCTCTAATTACTGCCTAGTCACTTAGCTTGCCCTCGCCTCCTGAGCTGTTTCTCCCACCTTCATTCCTTATCCTGCACCCTCTGTTCCTGTAACACTTACTTTCCCAGCCCCGCTCTCTTCCCTTCCCACTTAGCCATTTCTCCAGTACCCCCTGTCATTACCCCCTCCCTTTTTCCTGCCCCTCCCCTCTCCTGCTCTTTGCCGCCTCACTCCCCCTCTAACAGCCCTCCACTCCCCTCTCTGCCGTCTTTGGTTCCACCGCCCGGTAACAGGTTGCTACCTTGTACCGCCACGCCGTGAATCTCCTGCCGCCACCCTTCCTACCTTCTTTCACCTTTCTGCCCCTCTCCTGCCAGCTTTCCTCCTTCTTTTATTCTTCCCTCTTCTCCCTATGCTCAGTCCTCACCCCTCCCTCTCCTATTTTATCCGCCTCCCGCCAGTTCGTGACTCCCTCTCTCTCCTGCCATCTCGTAGTTCCACCGCTCGGCCGCAGGTTACTACTCTACCCGCCCATGCCGTTTCACCGCCTTGCCTCTTGTCCTCCTCCCTTCTTCTGCTCTGCTGCGCCTCTACTAGGTGCACTCTGTCTCCCTACCCCACTAATTTCCCTATCTGTTCCATGCCCTTCATCCCTTTTCCCCTATACCCTGCCCTTCCCACCCTACCCTTCCCTCCCCCATTCCTTTAGTTCAAATCCTCCTCACCCTTGCACCTAGTCCCCCACTGCCCTCCCCTGCCATCACCCTCTCTCCCTCTCTATTTTTGCACCCATAGCTTCACTGTCCTGTTCCCTGACCTCTCCGTCTCTCTTGCGACTCCCGGTTCCACTGTCCGCCACAGGTGGTAACCTTCTCCCGCTAATGCCGCACTTGGTGCCTAACCTCCCTCCTGTCCTCCCTTTTTGCTATTCGCCCTACCACCCCTGTCTCCTCTCTCCTGCCCTACCCTTACACCTGTCCCCTACCACCTCTCCCCCTAGTTCTCAACAACTGAATACATGTATTTTTATCCTTATTGCTATGCTTGACTACACTGTGTGACTTTGTCCTTTGCAAATGTATCCTGCTCTGTGTAATTTCTTATGTATCCTGCAAATGAATCCTGCTTTGTGTAATCTCTTATGTATCACTGTGTTCTGTAACTGTACCTCCCGGGTCGTGCCTGAAAATAGTCACTTGTTGGCTAGCGCACTTACCCGGTCAACAAAAACTAAATAAATAAAATAAATAAATAAATAACTGAATAAATATCAGGGAGCTGGGAATGGGTTTCAAGCAAGAAGCATGCATTCCGGCTTTGTCAGAGGTGCTACCTGTGAATGGCCTGGGAGTGGAAAGCAAACTCCACAACAGGGCTTTTAATGAATGGTTGAAGGCATGGTGCATGGAGGAAGGTTTTAGATACATCGGGGGAACTGGGGACCATCCTAGGAAAACATGGGCCTCTATGGGAGGTATTGCCTGCATCTTCTTAGTTAGGGGTCCGCAGTCCTTGATGGTGGGTTTAAATGTTACATGGATGAGCATTTAAACTAGATGAGTGGTGGTGGTGAAACCAAAAGAAGGCAAAAAGTTCCTCCTCCTGAATGATAAAAGTGTTAGGGAGGGAAGTGTTAGCAAGTGAAGACCATAGTGGAGAAAACTCCCCTACACCAGATACACAAAAAGAAAGGGACTGGGACAGGAAAGTAGAAACTGTGAATATAACACATGTAAGGGAGGACATAGATTAAAGAGGTCCAAATATGGTGAAAGTAAAAAGGGAAGGGGTGAGTTATGGGGAAAGCCAGTGAACAAAACAGGCAGGAGCGGGAGGGTGAAGTAGGGTAGTAGATGGGGGGCAGGATTTGGAAAGAGTTGTGTGCTAATGCAAGAATGCAAGAACTGTGGCAACAAAATCCCAGACCTGGAAGTCCCCATGGTGGAAGCTAATCTATATTTAGTGGCTATAACAAAGTTGTGGTGTACTGAGAACCTCAACTGGGAAATGAATATGCTGGACTACACTCTATTCAAGAGAGAGACAGAGGGGGAAGAAAGGAGGACAGGTTATATTATATGTGAGGAAGGGCATTAAGGACATGGGGTACAAGAGCACAAAGAGGATAATTAGGGGCTGGAATTATTGTGGATCTGCTTGGAGGCAGACACTGGGTACACTGTCTGTACTGGAATAATGCACAGACACCCGGCACAGGGCAAGGAGATGGATAAGGCACTTAGGGAAGCCAAACCAGAATGGCAAGTAAGGGGGAGGTACTACAAGTTGGTGACTTCGGTCTGTCATATGTGGAGTGGAGCCTTCCAGCTGTGGCTTTGGCAAGGTGTAAGGCCATTCTTGACTCCCTGCAAGGAGATTTTCTCAGGCAGTTAGTGTTCAATGCCAATAACTGCAAATAATGCACCTAGGACATAGAACCCCCCAGCACTGAGTACATGATGGGGGATAGTAATAGCCACTTGGAAGGAAAGAGACCGCAGGGTATTATATCTGAGAACCTCAAGATGGCAGGGCAGTGTGACAAGACAGGCCTAGTGGAAAGCAGGTTTGCTTAGGGAAGGGTATCTCTTGAGTCGTGCCTGAAAATAAGCATCTTTATGCCCAGTGCACCTATCTGGTTACCAAGAGCAACTAAAAAAACAAATAAATAAATCTTCAGCAGGAGGAGGAGGGAGGTGGTATTGCCAGTAGGTCGCTTGCTGGTGTAGCCACAGCTAGAGTACTGTGTTCAATTCTGGAGACCGCACCTCAGAAAGTACGTAAAGTAGAGATGATCAAGAAGAGGGCAACTAAAATGGTGCATGATTTGCATGAGAAGCCCTATGAAAAGAAACTGCAGGATCTCAGCCTGCACGCACTGGAAGAAAGGAGAGAGAGAGAGTGAGTGAATATGATAGAGACCTACGAGTACCTCAAAGAGGTGAATAGGGTTTAAGTGGGGAGTCTCTTTCAAATGAGGAGAAGCACCATGACCAAGGAGCATGCAATGAAGCAGGGGAGGGGTGGTTCAAGAGTAATGTAAGAAAATATTTCTTTACTGAAAGGTAGTAGATGCCTGGAATAGATTTTCAGCGGAAGTGATGGAAGCTAGAACAGTGGGGCCCTTCAAGCATGCATGGGATAGACATGGAGTATATTAGATCGGATGCAGGGAGGTGGGAGAGTAGATAGAGACCAGATAGGGTCTGCAGATAAAGACTAGGTAGGGAATATCTGGGCAAACTAAGTGGGCTAAGCTGTCCTTTTCTGCTGTCAAATTCTGTTTGCATGTTTCTATTGGTCAATCATTTTTCCATGCTAATCATGCTTGGAATGCTGTCACAGCAATGCTAGACTTGCAGGCAGTCTCCGATGCAAAGCAGGGCCCTGATTGACTGACATCCACAGGCAGATCTTGCTGGTAACCTCTGACCTGTTTCTGGGGGAGTTCTTGTGGGGTTAGAGAGCCGGGAAGCTGCATGCATGTTTGTTTACTTTCTTCCCAGTTTGTTCCAGTTCCTTTGCAGCAAATATTTAAGCCCTTGGGTGCTGCTTTTTGTATGTCTATGCTCTCTGCCTGCCCTTGTGCCAGGGATATGGTGGTTGTTGGGGCAGGACTGGCTATTTGTGAGTCAGGGGTGTTTTTTGAGTGACTGAGATAACAGCAGAACTGTCTCTATCTTATTAGGCGCATGCATGCCAGATTTGCTTCTGTTCCTGGCCCGCTGCCTGCCCTGGGGCTGGAAAACTCTTTGCTTCCTACCCAGTGATGCTTCTGATCTTCAAACATGGCTCTACTGCCCACCCAGAAGTCTGGGACCATTGTAGGGAGCAGGCACACCGCTAGGTATTTAAAATGGAGCTCTGGCTTCTTGAATGTGTGCTACAGCGCTTGCTTTGTCCCAGCCAGTAATTCTTCATTCTCTCTGACCCCACTGCCGGCACTTGGGGCTGGGGAACATTGTAAGTGCACCCAATGGTGCTAGTCCTGATGTACTGGTCCTGATCCCTCTGACAGTCCTGGGGCCAGGATCTCGGGACTCGCAAGGTAGCTCCAGCCACAGTGAGCAAAGGAGTCCACCTTGACTCCTGCCTGGAGCTCCTGTCAGCTGGCATGGTGGATGCTCTGCCAGTCCCACACTACAGTAGCCCAGTACATTGGTGGAAGGGAGGGCGAAGAGCCATAAGAACCAATGTTCTGAGAGGCAGCAGGGGTTTGAGAGCCCACTACTGTTAAGCCCACAGAAATCGGAGGTTCACACCTGCATGACTAAGAGTTTCTGTCTTTGCTGCCTGATCAGCAGTTCATACATAACTGGGAGTTTCTGTTTTTGTCACTCAGTCAGCTGCTACAACTGGACTTTGCACAGTTTTGGAGAGAGAGAGGGAGAGAGAGAAAGAGACAGAAAGAAAGAGACAGAGACAGAAAGAAAGACATACCAAGGAGACCCTTCAAAACTTTTTGTGCTAATTCGGGACACAGGGCAAGATACATGAGACAGTCACAGCCAAAGACATGGTCAGATATTTCCCGAAATTTCTGTGATATTTCTAGAGAAATCCCCTGCTTTTTGTGGTTCCACAGTAGGAGCAGCAGAGAGAAACTCTTTAGAAATTTCTCAAAATATCTGACTATGTCTCTGGTTACTACTACATTGCCTTCAAAAATTCCCAACATTTAATTACAGGGTATGTACACACACTTGTTGATGATACAGATTACTCGATTGGAGCCCCAGTTAATATCCCACCTAGGACCCAGTCATCATTCGCAGTACTCCAGCATAAATCATCATTTCTGTATGCTGTCCTGGACTAACCAGCCACAGGTTCAAACACTTAGCAGCATCTTTATTTTAACAACATGGCTATTATTTGATACTGTGGTAAAAGTTAAACACAAAAGGGGAATGCACTCCTATGGTTAACAAGATGTCCAGCTTGGACACAGCAAAATCAAGGTGGACAAGTTATTGGTCACTGCACCTCATAGCCCATTGTGTCCAGGGAATTCAGTGTCCATCACCTTGCAGTCACAGCTACAGAGGCTTACTGTATGACTCATGGCATCTTTCTCATTGCTCTTGGGTTCAGATAACCAGTGCCTAGCAACTGCACTGAATTTTTGCTGTCTTGGTTTCTTTCGCCATTCATTCAGGCCTTAGGACTCTACTAGAAACAATTTTCTTGTCCATTTCCTTTTTCTGGAAACATGGGACGGTGGTGAGGAAAACTCACCTGGAGGTGGACAGACTTAGATTGATGCATCATTATCAAACCTATCAATCAGTAATTTCCTGTAAGAGGCAGAGTTCCTGTCCAGGGAAATTGGTATGGCAAAGAACAGGCCATCCCAGCTCTTCTGGACTGTGGACAGACTGTGCAATCCAGCCTGTCTTCACTCTGGTTGAGTGTTGTCACAAGTGCAGTGTGAGGAGTTTGCACAGTTCTTTGCTGACAAGGTGTCCACTATCAGGGATGAGATCAGTTAATGCCTTCCCATTGAGCCTTGCATTGCTTAATCGGGTGGTAGACCTGGTCCACCTTTAAGCTGATAGTCATGGATACAGTGAGGATCATCCAGACTCTGTGACCAACCTACTTTAGTTTTGATCCGGGCCCTACACGCCTACTAGTGGGGTGTGTAGAAGTCATTGACCCAGTCCTTGCTGGGATAGTGGGGGTTTCATTGGAGAGAGGGATCTTTCCAGATCCCTTGAAGGAGGCAGTAGTATGCCCCCTCTTAAATAAAAAAACTCCCTTGACCCTGACTGCCCAGCTAACTACAGACCTATCTCGAACTTACCCTTTGTAGGGAAAGTTATCAAGAAGGTGGTCACTCTGCAGCTGGAAGACCATTTAATGAACCACAATATCTACGATCCTCTCCAGTCTAGCTTCAGAAAAAGACATAGCACTGAAACAGCCCTTGTACGGGTACTTAATGACCTTCTGATGGTGAGAGATTGTAGAACCCATTCTATCTTGGTTCTCCATGATCTCTCAGCAGCATTTGACACTGTGGATCATGGGGTGCTGCTCGAGCGCCTGTGGTTCTTCTGTGGACTGACAGGGGTGGTCCTCAGTTGGTTTCGGTCTTTCCTTGAGGGTAGATCCCAGAGAGTGGTATCAGGAAGTTTTTCCTTGTCCCCTCATGGGCTACCCTGTGGGGTTCCACAGGGCTCAGTACTGTCCCCCATGTTATTCGCGGTGTACATGCTCCCATTAGGGGACATTATAAGATGGTACAGGCTGAGTTTTCATTGCTATGCTGATGATTCTCAACTGTACATGTCTTTTGTGCCCGAACAAGAATTAGATTCTGCTGTGGTGTTTAACAACTGCCTGCTGGAGATTCAGAACTGGATGAGTGCCAGCTGGCTTCAGCTGAACTCAGGAAAAAACAAAAGTATTGGTGGTGGACCCTGGTTATAGGGAAATTGGTGGGAAAACCCTCAGGATTAAATCTTGGCGGGATCCCGCTTATTGCCTCGGGCCAGGTATGAAACCTGGGCATGGTATTTGACGAAGGCCTGACCCTGCGGGTGCAGATTTCAGCTGTAGTCAAATCTTTATACTTCCACCTAAGGAACATAGCCCGGGTGAAACACCTTCTCCTGCCCTAAGATCTTTCTACCTTGGTCCACGCCTTTGTCACCAGTCATTTTGATTACTGCAACACTCTTTACCTAGGACTCCCAGGGGTAGACATCCACTGCTTGCAGCTAGTGCAGAACATGACAGCCAGGTTGTTGACTGGAACTTCTAGATCCAGCCATACAACACCTGTGCTACATGAACTGCACTGGCTGCCAATACAGTGGGGGATTACCTTCAAGGTCACATTGCTGACCTACAAAGCCCTACATGAGCAGGGACCCCACTACCTGAAAGAACTCTTATGTCCTTACTGCCCCACCTGTGCACTCTGATCCTCTGGTGAGGGATTGCTAAAGACTCCCAGGGTATCCCTAAAAACATCAGGAGGGACTTACCCTGTGGAATTCTCTACCTCGCCAGATACGCGAATGCCAGACTGTAGAGGGTTTAAAAAAGCTGTTGAAGACCCGCTTATTTAATCAGGCTTTCTCAGTAATGTATTAATGTGCACACTGTTATGTTTTTCTCTGTTTTAAACTGTAATACTGAGTGTTTTTATCCTGTACAGTAAAGGCAGCCTGAACAAGGGAAGGGTGCCTCATACAAATAAAATATTGATTGATTGACTGGTTGGTGCACAAACCATCAGTAGCCCTCCTTGAGCAACCAACAGGCCCCCATGGTCCCTAGTTCCAAATCTCAGTAGGGATCTGAGCCACCAGAGCTCCACACTGGAGGGAGCCAATTGCCACTTCAGACCCATAACATTGCCACCATCCTGGAACCCAGACCCCCTCCAGCTGGTCACAGCAACAGAAGCACACCTGGAGATGCACAGAACCCTGACAGCTCTGGTACTGAAACTTGAATTGTGGTCACCAAGAAAAGAAGTCCTCTAGGTGTGACCAGGGTCCCTTTTATGTACCCCTAGTGAGTGGGAAAACACCCAGGAATTGTTTTAGGCCAATGGGTACTAACTGTGCAGAACACAGAGGAAACATTCTGTCACCAGGCAGAAACATTTGTAATGAACAGAAAACATATTCTAAAACAGGCCTGCAGTGTGGCACTGTGGGTTGAGGTGCCTGACACCACACCTCACACCACACCAGCGACCAGAGTGCAGGAGTGAGCGCAGGTTGCCAGGGGTCAGCCGGGGAGGAGAGGATATAGCGTCCAGAGGACTGCTGTCCTCTCTTGAGGAGAGTGGGCTGTGGATCCCCTGGCATCAGTGACCCCCAGCAGAGGATGTGGGTGCTACAGCTGGGGACAAATCAGGAAGGGATAAGGGTAATGGCAGACATCCACAGGAAGGGTGCGGGAGCTTACTCATCTCATTAAGGATGTCATTGCATGTCCGCACCCCTGGGATCATGTCCCAAAAGTACACAAGGAAAAAAACCAGTGCCTGGGAGTATGATGACAAGTCACAGCAGCCCCACACCCACAGCTGGATCCTACCAACCAGGTCCCTGATATCCTTCAGCCTCACTCTGTCTGTGGATTGGATTACAAGGAGCATCAAGGTAGGTGGTTGGTGACCCCATCTTGGGGGGCACAAGCTGGGGGTCAAGCAGAGCAGGAGTGTAGGTCAGAGTTCAAGGGAGACCTTGGTAGGGGGGGTCTCAGGCAGGTGGGACAAGCTGCCAAGTGGCTTCATCTGAGGGAATTCCAAGGGGCTGATGACAGGAGGAAAGAAAGTAAAAAAAAAAAAATTTTTAAAACACACATTAGAAGTTTAACCCTTTAAGTGTTAACCTTTTAGCACATAAAATAATAAAGGCAGTTAAGCAGTAAATCCAGTCTATAATTTATGGTTACACTCACCCCAAGCTGAAAAACTTGACATCCTCATCAAGTACTGTACCATCGTTAGCATTTCAAAATAATCAGCATTAGTGATAACTTGGAACAACTTGGAACAACCATTTTAGAATACTGTATTTGACCCCTGGGTCACTGTGTTCGAGTTTGCACCCTTTCCTGGTGACTGTACAGGGCCCACCTGGTTGGGAGGGTTGGGTTCATTCTTTCTCCTCTGTTAATGGGGTTCATCCCAGAACAAATAAGAAAAAGCATGGTGCCTCCATACAGAACGAATGGGGTGCAGATGCTGTGTACCACTCCCTGGGATGCAGTATGTACCCAACTTTCTACACTGGAAGGGACCACCCCCTGAGGACCAATAAGGCAGCTTTTACCCTCATCAATAAACACTTCCATCCAGTTACACAAAGTAAGGGCACACAGAAAAGTAAAATACAACAAGTTAGCAATGCTTTAATTTAGGCACAGAGGCCTGAAAGCTGCAGGAAAAGAGGGGGTTAGGCAGTTAAATTTGCATCAAGCACTCCTACCCTGTAGCAGGACCCAATGGGAGCCACTGCACTGGGGGTCACTACCATCCTCTCAGATCCCACATGGTCTATGCAGCACCCAGCCAGTCAAGGCATGCAAATGGCTTAATTACCCTACACAGGATGTGGTAAGCCATTCAGCTGGTACCAGTATTAAAACTATTATTTCATGTATGACAAACTAACCAGTGACTCTGGGTACCCAAGAATTACACAATAGTCTGGATGCAGGTACAATACCAGGTTCTTTCAGTTGTGCACCTGATGACATTTAGCAAGCTTGCAATTTAAACCACAAACAAGCCATAGTGTGCTAGAACAATTTAAAGAACTAAAACTCCAAATATTCAGGAAACCCAACTTTGTAATCCCAATGAGGTAATTGTAATCCAAAAGGGAAAAGTAGAAAAGGACCCCAGCCAGCAGCAACAGCACTCAAGTGACCCATGGATGCAGCATCTCAAATAAGGTGGAAAAACACACAGCAGCAAGTCAAGCAGCATTTGGCAGTAGGCACCAGTGGCCTGAATATGGAGCCTTTTGGACTCCCTCAGATGCTTTGTAGCAGCACAGCTCTTCTGACTGAACACTCACAACATCCAAGAGCACCACTTAGCAGTTTCACAGTTCCCAAAGAGGCCAGACCCCAGGAGTGACCACATGGTCTAACGCCCCTCTGGATCGAGAGTACTCATGTACTTAGGGCATGCACCTGTGACTCCCTTTTCCCAATTTGCCCCACTTGATAAAGGCTGGCAGGTCCCTTACCTGGCTCTGCAGCAGCTCAATGGAGGTGCAGATCTCTGTCATTGATTCCTCAGCTCAGCAGCTTTCCTCAGAATTTGAACCTCTCAGATTCTCTCACAGCAGCTTAATTCTGTAGGTGCCCTTCTGGAACAAGTTGCACAGATATAAGCCCAGGATAAAGTTCTCAGCATTTGGAAGGATGAGTCCAGGATAGGACTTCCAAGACCTGGACCTGGCTAGGCCTCCAGCTCTGAAAGCAGCAGCAGGTCTGCTCAACTCTTAAGTCTCTCTCCAACTGCCACAAGTGCCTCTAGAGGCCAGAAACTCCTCCCCTTCAACTCACTGTCTATAGGTCGGGAAGGGCTGTCTGCCAGTCCTCCTGCCCTGTTCTGTCCTCTCACTGGCCCTTTAACCCCACCAGTACTAATGGGGAGGGTCTCTAAAAGTCCTTCTTTCCCACAATCCTTTGTCCCTGTTGTAAGGGCTTTCCAGCCTTCTTATTGGATGAACAGTCAGGTTAGCATGATGGCCATGTCCTTGTCTGATGAAGAATTGTGCTTCAAACATCTTCAGTTTCAATAATTTATTTGCCCCCTGCCTTTATTGTGCTGGCCCCCAGCTATTGTTGTAGACTTCCTGGGCTATTGACCATTTTGTCTGGTGGCAGCCAGGGGTATGGTTGATCCATGTCAGGCATGCTAGCAAGGTCGCAAGTGAAAAGTACTGGGGAGGAGCCCCTACACTTGCATTCCTGCTCTATGACTGCATCATGTGGTATAGGAGGCTCTGTCCCTGTTGTTGCTCCCACTCCCAACTGTCAGAATCATGGGACCAGAGCCACTGACAGGGCATCAAAGATCCAGGCCTTGCAGTCATGCTCTGTCTCTCTGTGCCACACACACAGTTGAGCAGGAGATAGCCAGCTGCAGTGGAGCCACACAATATTCATCAGCATGGCAGGAGGGCGTCAAGAAGGCAGTCCTGGATATGCCCCCCCTTCCGAGCTGAGGGTTACATGTACACAGTCATTAACACTTAGTTTCATTAGCATAATTAATGAATGCTAGTCCACTTTAGAGTCCCTTCACTCTCCAGAGAGTGCAGAAATGTTTCTAAACAGTGGGCACAAGCCACATTAAAATACAATTACTTATAGGAGCCTAACTGAGCACATGGTTTAAACAAAGATGCAGTCTATTGAGCCTTTTGCATTTAAAACAGTACCTGTCACTTACAATCACTTTATTTATTTATTTAATAATTATTGGCAATAACACTTGGCAAACTGTTCCTTAAATAACAGTTCAAATTGGCTTAACAGTTGACCTGTGAAAAATACTAGCATCATACAATACCAGCCACTACAATCCAGCCCTCTCCTGGTCCTTCTGGATGATCTGCAGAGGTGCTCCTCTTCTGGGGCACTGGTTACTTGTGGTTTAGGTATTATACCATTCAATGGTATTTGACAAACAAGTTAAGGATGTCATTTGAAATGAGCATGATAGCTCATATGACTTAACACCATCAGGTACCATACATCCTTTCACAGAGTTGATGATACCTCTCAGTCTTCCATAGATTTTCCAACTACCATATGAGGATCAGTTTATAACAATGCAGCAAATTATTCCATGTTCAAATCCACGAGGATGTGATAGACCAGCGGGGCTCCAGTTCAACCCTCCACTGGGCCTCCCAAGAAAGTGCACAGGTCCCAGCCTTGAATTAAGTCCCCGGGTTGCTGAATACAAGTTTGGAGGCATGCTGGGCATCTTGATACCATTTGTTCAGTCCCAGCAACTTGGTGAAGACATCCCCAGCAGACAAACACCAGCTTTTTATCCGGTAGAGTGCAGTACAGGATCCAGCCCTCATACTCAAACTGCTATAGCAAAGAAGCCTCTGTGTTGGCTCCCAAAAGATAGATCAGTTCTGCTCAGTTGACCTACTCAAGGATCCTAAAGAAATTATTTAGGGGACTCCTTCCACAGATGATCTCAACATGCAGTGGGCCAGATGGATCAGTAAGGTCCCCACACAGAAATACTTAGTCTGATCCCAAATCTGGTGTGACAGCAGGTTCTGTGGACACTAGGAACATGGTACAAAGAAGCACGATATTGGAAAGCTCAGAATCACTGCCATTGCCATATGCAGAAAATGTCCAAAAGTCTTTTAAGTCTGCACAGAAATGGTGCCAGTCTAATATAGATGCAGCATTCCTTAGCACTTACAGAGCAAGTAAAGCACACATGGGCACAGTCTAGTTGATCCTGAACAGCCAATCACATAGTCAAATCCTGAACAAGCCTCTGTCTGTATACAGTACCTCTGCTGCCACCTCTACCACCATACTCAGTGAAGAGGAGGGGACGACAATACCCTAGGGGCAGGATCCTGTGTTTAGGGAAAAATTGATAATTTGTTTTGCCAGAAGCCAACCCACATGAATATTGTACCTTACAGATACTGTATGGCTTCTCCCCGACCCTAAAGGTATGCCCACTGGGGCATCGTCTACATAAATCTCTGTGTCACTCTAGTGAAACTGCTCTGGCCACATACTGTGCCCCTTTGAGGGAACAGCTTACTTGCTTCTTCACACCTTCATCATCATGGTCCCCTTGTACAGTGCCAACCAAAACATGTTAGCTGTGCCAGCCCATCAACACAGCAGTAAAGCTACCAGTCACAATGCAGGCAATCCGGGTTCAGGAATAAGCCTGGATCATCGGGGGCTGACCTGGGGGGGAGGTCTGAGCATCCCACAGGATGCTTTCCCTCTCCCAGGGTGGGAGAGTACTACGTCCCACTGCAGCACTGCCACCTACAAGTGTGTAGGTGGTAGCACATGTGGAACATGGGAGGGAAGGGACAAGATTTGCTGCATATCACATGAATGTGCCACCACACGTTCACAATGGGGATGTAGTCCTAAATGCCGGCATCCCTGCGGGGAAGGATAGAGTGGCAGACTGTGGGGGGAACCGAAGACTGGAAAACACCCTGGTTGTCAGGATGATTGCTGACCCCCCACAGGCCCCACACCCGGTGGCTCAGGCACCTCCTGACTTTGGATCAGGACCTTGGTGGGTCAAGGAACTCCCTGCTACCCTGTTATGGAGGGCAAGCCATGGGTAGAAGGGAGAGGTAAGTTCTGGGAGAAGATGAGGTGACGGAGATGGGAGGTTCAGTTGGAAGAAGTTCCAGCCAGGGAGGCAGGAGGGGGAAAATGTGAATTAAAAAAAAAATGTTAGCTGCTTTCACACTGCAAGGCAGGCCACTGAGCTAGGTCTCTTCTCCTTGCCCCTGACTCTGGAATCGAATGGAGCCGCCCTTGTTTGTTCAAAGGATAGCCTTCCTTATCACACCCTGCTGTACACTTTAGTGCTTGCAAGGCAGCTTGGGATAATGACAGAAGGTGGGATTTTTGATTGAGTGGATGCAGCACTTGTGTGCAGATTTCAGATGCATGCTGCATCCATACAGATGCGTCCTGATGTCTGCGTCCTATTAACAGACTCCTGGACACATTTGTGACATTTTCTGCAGTTTACAGCAATTTCTGTCACAACTGCAGGACTTGCAAACATTTGTCAGATGCAACGGTGGGATTCCATCCCAAAAGTTAGACTAACTTTTTGTGGTCTAAGCACTTAGGTGGAATACCCGCACTTGCATCTGGGAAATGGACGAACAGTGTAGAAAATCTCATTCTAATTATTTACACTTCAACCATTTCATTCATAAGTTGTTTACATGAACAGTTGCAATTGCAGTATAAATAGTGTGCACTGTTTCTGTGATAACTTGAGATACAAGGCATGTAACTTGAGGCATAATGTTGCTGCAAAAACTCTAACATTTTATTTACAGGGCGTATGCACACACTTGTTGGTGACAAGGGATTACTCGCTCAAAGCCTCAGTCAGTACCCCACCTAGGGCCCAGTCATCATCCACAATATCCCAGAATAAATTAATATTTCTATACAACTTGCTGGACTTGCCAGCCACAGGTTCAAACACTTGGCAGCATTTGTTATAGTGGCGCGGTAGCTCCACTATAGTTAGGGATGAGCAAGGGTTTCTGTGTTAAACCTCAAACTTTGCACTTTAATATCTTTACAACCTTTAAACGGATTTGCACAAAATGTTGCATGCATGATCTCAGGGGTAGATCTCTTAACTTGCCAAGTTTGTTTAGGTCAGATTTGTGGATTCCGAGATGTGGATAGTGAAAAAAGTAAAAAAAAAAAACTGTTTTTTTGCTGGTTATTTTGTCATCAAGTAGGGCCTAGATGATTTAGAATTTTGGTCTGAAATTGTTCAGGGTGGAAATAGCTTGGCCCACAGATGTGCCTTTTGCTGGTTTGGTAAAAAAATAATAATCCGTTTCAAAGTAATTATATTTTAAAATTTCAGTTCTAAGCATGCTCTGTACAGTCTTTTGGATAGCTACTTGGAATGAAAATAGAATTTGGTCCATATCAAAAATGATCCTTTTTGTAAGGGGGTTATCTTTTTTCTTGTTTTCTTTCTTCTTTTTTTTTAGTTTTCAAACCCCACAAAAATAACACTCTGGACAGACACTGAATGAATACATTCATCTTGCTCATTGGGACCCCATTAAGTGGATTCTGCACTTAACTGTTGGAAAAATGACCCCCAAATGTGTTTTATTTAATTTTAAAATCCTTTTTCATGACTCACTTCCACTTTTTCATATGGCCATATGAAAAAATAATTAGCCATATGAAAAAGGATCACTTCATATGAAAAAAGAACGCAGAAAAAAATATTTTTTTCTTACGAGGGCATCCTTTTCCATATGAATAAAAAAGTTCATGAAAAAGGGTGCCCTCATACAAAAAAAGAGTTTGGACTTAGTTTTTTCTCCATTCTTTTTTTTAATAAAGGCTTCCTTTTTTGTATGGGATTTTCATTTGATACAAAAAAAAACCCCAGATATGTTGCAGGTGATACCTTTTATTGGACTAACAAAATTATTTCTGAGACTAGCTTTTGAGAGATAATACTCTTTTATTCAGGTCTGGTCAGTGAAAACAGAGCTGAATAACATGACAGACATAGAGGATGAATGTGGATTCAAGACATGGTGTAGCAAGCTGAAACATCAAAGCACCACAGTGAATTCACATTCGTAAAAAATAGGCAGGAAGAATCCCATTGTCATTGGAGTGTGTCTGTTGAGGAACCCACCTTGTAAGACCAAAGTGATAGCTACATTTTAGTCTGAACAGTCAATTCACATTCATAAAAAACAGACAGGAAAAATTATATTGTCATTAGAGGGTACCTATTAAAAGACCAACATTAAGATTAAAGTGATAGTTACATTTTAGTCCAGGGGAGAGTGCTAATATGATGATTCAAGGATGAAAACAGAAACATCTCTAGCAATTTTTTTGACTTTATCCTTGGTAATGTGCTAAAAAACCTAGATCTTTATTAAGTCCTTTTTATTTAGTGTCAAAAAGTTGTATCATGTTTAATTCAAATGTTTGCCATTCCTGACTGTTTTGGAAGTTACCTTTTAATACTCTGACAGCAAAATCGCTGATGGAGTGGTCTGGTCTTGAGAAATGTTCTCCTATCAGTGTATTTTCATCCATGTGGGTGACTGTAAATCTGTGGTGGTTCATTCTTGTTTTAAGCTTCTGTCCAGTTTCACCAATATAGCAGCCATCTTCGAATTTTTTGCATTTTATCATATATACTGTGTTGCTAGAAGAACATAAATATGACTTTGGGATTTTAAGTGTTTTTCCATTATGAAAAGAAACACAGAAACATAGATACTCACAGCAGACTGCTTGGCCCACCCAGTCTGTCCATTTTCCCTACCTACCTATTGCAACACTCCAGACCCTACTTGATCCCGACTTTACCCCTTTTCTCTACCTCTAAGGTTCTGTTATACCTATCCCATGTATTCTTTAAATCTATTACCATTTTTGCTCTCCACTATCTCCACTGTGAGGCTGTTCCAGGCATCCACAACTCTTTCAGTAAAGAAGTACTTCCTCACATCCCCCCGATACATACAGATGTGTCTGCCACGATGAAGTGCAGTAACTTGCAGTAATGACATGTCACAAAATCCTGCATGACAAAAGGGGCTTAATTGCCATCGACTTACAATGACTGCTGCAATAAATTGCAGTATTCTGTGATATTCTGCAGCATTTCTGTGCTTCATCCTGGTTTGACATATCTATAGCATGTCCCTGTGCCTTTGAGCATCTTTTTGTTTCTGAAAAATGCTTCCCTTCTCAACTTTATTTATGCCCATGAGGTATTTGAATGTTTCTATTATATCCCCCCTCTCCTCCTTTCCACCAGGGTGTACATATTGAGGTCCTTCAGACCCTGCAGTATTCTAGTTTCCCTCCTCTGGACTGCCTCTACCCTGTCAATGTCCTTCCAGAGACGTGATCTCCAGAAGGGGACACGGGTACTCTAGGTGAGGTCTCACCAGTGATCTATACAACAGTAATTCTCCATCTGTCTCTTTCTGCTGGTGATACTCCTCCCTATGCACCGTAGCATCCCACTAGCTCTCCTCATTGCCTTGTGACACTGCCTTGCCACTTTTAGGTAATCAGATATGATTACCCTCAGGTTCCTTTCCTGTTAGGTGGTAGTTAATGCCACCCCCCAATTTTGTACTTTGCCCCTGGGTTTCTGTGCCCCAGGTACATGATTTTGCACTTCTTCACATTGAAACCCTGCTGCCACAACATTGACTACTCCTCTAGCTTTTTTAGAGCTGTATTAATTTTTTCTACCCCCCCCAGAGTGTCTACCCTATTGCAGATTTCAGTGTCATTTGCAAAGAGGCACATTTTCCCTTCTAGTCCCTCTGCAATGTTGCTAAAAAGGACATTAAAGAGGACTGTACCCAGTACCGATCCCTGTGGAACTCCACTGGTGGTCATCCTTCCTTTCTCAGAGTATACTCTGTTTACCACCACCCTCTGTCTCTTATCTCCCAATCAATTTCTGGCAGATGACAGATGTCTCAGAAGAGACGTGTGTACATAGTTTGCAGTGAGGTGTTTACATTGTTTTGTACCTTTGTCATCTAGCTGGAGTTCAGTGGGAAGTTTGTTCCACACCATTTTCTGCTTCAGGGTTGGTGACTGGTGGAAGGTAAGCACTGGGGAAGTGGGAAATATATTTTTTAGCATCTCATCTTCTGACAATAGTGGCTGTAAATCTTTTATTAATATCCATAGTTCTTCCAGTTCTGGATTGTAGGTTACTATCAGAGGTGTGCATTCAGATGTTCTCTGTTACTTATACCTTCTGTAAGTAGTTCTTTTCTAGGCATGTGGAGAATGGACTGGCTATTCATGTCAATGGTGCTGGATGTATATCCCTTCTGACTGAATGATTCTTTTAGTGCTCTAAGGTGTCTGTCTCTGTCCTCCTGGTATGTACAACTGCAGTGGTACCAGATGGCCTTATTGTGTATTATAGATGTTTTGGTGTGTGAAGGATGGCAGCTTGATCTGTGAAGGGAACTGAATCTGTCTGTTGGTGTTCTGTACACAGATGTTTACAGTGTTCCATTTTTTTATGTGACTATGGTGTCCAGGAAATGCACACACTTTTGAGTAATTTATTTGGAATTTTATGGAAAGATGGAATTTATTGAAGCTGTCAAAATTGTTTTAAGTTTTGCTCTCCTGCTGTCCATATCATAAAGATATCATCAATATATTGATAATATTTTAATGAGTTGTGGTGCTGTGTACTGAGGAATTTTTATCTAGATCTGCCATTAAGAGGCTTGTGCACTGCGGTGCCATCCTGGTGGCCATAGCTGTCGCCATATTATGAAGGTAAATAACTGTTAAAGCTGAAATAACTGTGTGTAAGAATGTTTTCAGTAAGATTGGCTATCACATCCGGTTGATATTTGCTGTCTGTGGTTGCTTTGTGTTGATATTCATAGCATGCCATTAAGCCATCTCAGTGAGGGATGTTGTCATATAAGGATTCAGCATCCATTGTGACTAAAATAGTGTTAGGAGGTAACTGGCTGATACTGTGTAGTTCATTTAAAAAGTCTATTGCATCCAGTATGACGCTGTTTGTGTTTTGTACTAGTGGTTTGAGTATACCCTCTATGTGTCCAGAATTCTCATCTGTTAATGCACCAATTCCTGATATAATTGGTCTGCCAGGGTTTCCAGATTAGTGAAATTTTGGTAACATGTAGACGGTTCCTAGTGTTGGCCTTGTTGGCATCAGATTTCCCAGTTCATTATGTGTATGTTCTGGAAATGTGCTAATTAGTAGTTTTAATTCTTTAATGAATTTCTTTGTGGGGTCTGAGGTGAGCTTCCTGTAGTAGGTGTTGTCCAAAAGTTGTCTGTTACCTTCCTGCATATAGTTGTTTGCATCCATGAAACTGCTCCTCCCTTATCTGAAAGTTTAACAGTGATGCTTTTATCATTTTGTAGGTTACCAATCGCTGTTCTTTCCAAAGCTGAGGGGTTGTATAGAAATTGTTTCCATTTGCTAGAGATTTGTGATTTTATGCTGTATCTAAAATGTATGGCTACCACATTTCTTTTTCATTTGATATGAAAAAGAATTCCTTCACACAAAAAAAGATTTTGGACTTAGTTTTTTCCCTCACATTTAAACTTCAACAAGCCATAACTTCCTCAGTATTTGTATTTAAGGGACAATCTATATATCAAAACAAAGGTCTTAATGAGTACTGCAAGAATAACACATAACCTCCTCAACAAATTTAGGGTCAACATAAAAGTCCATAAAATAAATGGCAATTCTCATAGGATAACACTGGAAGCTTAAGACGCCGTAACTCCCTTAATATTTGGACTTAAGGGTCAATCTATATATAGAAATAAATGTCTTCATTGGTACTATGAGAATATCACATATCCCCCCAAAAAACATTTCGGGGCAATATAATAAAAACAATAAAAATGTTATTTCTCATAGGATAACATTGGAATTTCAACAGGCCATAACTCCCTCAATATTAGGCCTTACAGGACAATGTACATAGCAAAACAAAGATCTTAACAACTACTATGAAAAAACATGCATCCCCTCCCCAAACGTTTAGGGGCAATATAAAAAATAAAAAATGAAAAATTCCCATAGGATAACATTGGAACTTCAACAAGCCATAACTCCCTCAATATATGACCTTAAGACACAATCTACATATCAAAACAAAGGTCTTAATGACTACTACAAGAATAACACATATCCCCCCATAAACAGTTACAGGCAATATAAAAAAGCATAAAAAAATAAAAAAAATGCAAATTCCCATAGGATTACACTGGATCTTTGACAAGCAGTACAACAAAGGAAAGAAATTGCTGTTTTGGCAGAAATTGAAGTGCAGGGTCCAGAAGGCCCTGTGTTTCCACAACAACATAGATGAATGCATCTATGGAGGGATGGAAGTAGAGGGCCCAGAGGGCCCTACACTCCTACAGGCAAATGAGGATATGATTATACTATCTCAGAAAGTATGGAAATTCGTTGCAAAAAACTTTGTTAATGCACTAGTGAGAGTTAAACCAACAAAAACTGACAACCCCAAGGCACATACCAGGCCTGATTTGTGAAGATGCAGGAAAGGTCAAACCCTAATGGTTTTTCCTGTTGCTGCCTGTAGGGTGGGGATGGGTTGTTAGGGTTTTGCAATCCTAGCACCACATTTCCCCACTTTTGTCAATTTAACCCTATTTTGCAACCCTAGCACCACATTTCCCTACTTTTGTCAATTTAATCCTAACTAGTGCATTAGCAAAGTTTGTTTGCAATGAATATTTAAATATAGTTACACTTGGTAACTAGTGGCACAAATCAGAGACTGACAGTCAAGGCTTCCCCCTGGGAAAATGAAGCCCTGGGGTATACCTAGCCCTTTTAGTCATGGCTATAACTTGGTGCCTCAGTAGAGGTTAAATACATGAGGGCTATACCTTCCTAGGGTAAACAAGATGTACAGCGTGGACATTTCAGAACTGAGGTAGACGAGTTACTGGCCACTACACCTACAGTAGCTCCTTGCCCTCTTGGTCAAGCACCTTGCAGTCACAGCTACAGAGGCTTATCATGGCTCACCAAATCTTCCCCATTGCCGTTGGGTTCAGATAACTGTCCACCAACTGCACTGAACTTCCACCATCTGTGTTTCTTTCATCATTAGTTCAGGTCTCCACCAGGCACAGTTTTCTTCTTTGTTGCCTTTTGCTGGAACAATGGGATAGTGGTGCAGAAACTAACAGGCAGTCCTCCTTGAGTGTAAACCATTAACAGGCCCCAGCTGTCTGCAATTCTGGACCACGGTAGCCATCAGAGCCTCTGGGGAACCACACTGGAGCGAGTCAGTACCACCCTGGATCCAAGACCCTGCCAACATCTTGGAACCCACAGGCAACCTTTAGCCAGTTGTAGCTAGAGAAGCACACTCAGTGATGCCCAGAGCCCTGAGGAATATGTTAGTGGAACTTGAACTCTGGTCCCCAAGAACAGAAGTTCTCTAGGTGGAACCAATGTTCAATTTATATGCACCTAGCTGATGGGAAAAGCATTTGGGAAAGGTGTTGAGTCAATGAGCACCAGCTGTGCAGGACATTCTGTCACCAGGCAGAAATATTTGCAATTAACAGGAAACAAGTCAATGTCCCTTTGAACCCTCATGCCGTTTACATTGATAGCAGTTTTTTGCACAATAAAATTGTATTTGTTTCAAGCATTACCCACAGAGCTGCCATGATTTGTTTGTACTATGGGGGAAGGTGAGTGCTGCTCTAACATGCTTTGAAACAAGAAACAGATTAACTAACATTCTAAAAAAACAGGCTATAACTTTAAACCTTTAAGAGCAAACCTTTTAGCACAGAAAATAATACAGGTGGTTAATCAGTAACCTCTATCTACTATAGCCAAGTTACTAATGGGATGTAATGCAGTCCTTGAAAGGTGGGGACAGCAGAGTACAAAGATATATGAAAGAAAGAAAACTACTGATAATGTATGTACAATATCATTATTTGAAAATTGGTAACTGGCAAAGGCACAGTAGGCTGAGGCTCATTTCCAGGTACAACCCATACCATTGCTTCGGTGTTTACATTATGTTGTTGCTGTTATGTAAAGGATGTGTAAATCTGCAAGCTTCTGCATTTTAACTACACTTATTTAATACTAAGCTAAAATGGTAGTAGGCAATTGGCTGGCAAGGGAGATGATGAACTGCTTCTGAAATTGTTGCAATGTACCAAATTAATTAGGCAGCAAATTGCGTTGGATTTATCATCGGGTTCCCTTGTAGCTTGTCATATCAACTTTAATGATACTGCTTTTAAATGTCTGTCTTTATATTTTCAGTATCATCAACTATGAAATATGGGTAAAAATCTCAGTGGTAGGAAGAAATTAAGGGGATTGCATATCTCTCTTCAAATGCTAACATGAAGGACTAGCTTCCATTTTCCAGAAGAAGCTAATCTCATACAGCATAAACAATGTAAAGAGTTTTTTTCCCCTCATATGAACCAGCTGGAATTATAGTTCCATTGCAAGTTCAAGTGTGAGGAAAGTGCATTTTCTTATGCATACAGGTCTTTTACCAGTTGCAGTCAAGTGTAACAAGACATGCCAAGTGAACTGGGACCATAGCCAACACTGACACATTTTTTCAAGGCTGTTTCAAGTACACAGACAACACAGGACTAGCATTGGTGATTTGACTTAGGGGTCCCCACCAGTACCTAAACATAGGAACAGTACTGCCACACAAACATGTGATCCCTGCTGGGACCAGATGATATTAAAGGTGATACGAAATTAAATGCAGTGTAACCCCCTTGGGGTTATTGTACTTTTAAGACTCCCTTGCTACTCACACATCAAAGGCGTAGCCACTGACAGAGCAAGACTACAGTGTTACCTACAGGACCAGGAATTGCCTGAGCAGGATGATGACTGAATCAGACATGAGCTTTCACCCATGCAGGACCGGTTCATGGTGTGGATTCATGTTTAATCTGAGAAGTTTGTGTAAATAAGGATGTTTATGGAAAACTGCCTTTGGACTACAACTTGTCAACCACCACCCATGACGATGAGGTCAGTGGGTGACTGGCCAACCAATTCTAATAATCTGCCTGTGGAGACAGACACACAGATTCATGGACTTGTGATGGTCCCAATTAATTTAGGTGCCTTTCCAGCTGCTAATCACCTGTTGAGTGTCAGACCTCTAGGACTGCCTGCCTTGATTGCTAGCTCAGTCAGCCAATTGGAGATGCTGATTCCCCAGTGAACAGCTGGCACTTAGTTAACTCTAATTCAGTCTATGTTGCTCTGCTGATGATCAGATCACCAGTGTTGGAAATACAGGGTGACATACCAGGGTTTGGTCCCATAGTTCTGATGTAAGCCCTGGTAACTCACACATCACTGCCATTGACCTATAATGGGAAGGAGGGCTAAATCTCAAGATAGGACTCTCATGGGTCCTTATTGCTCCCAAAGCTCATAAAGTCAAGATATTTCACAATCCTTTTCTTCAGCGGTGGTTCTTTTAACTTTCCCACCACCAGTGTTAGGCTGATTGTCCTATAATTGCCAGCCTCCTCTCTGCTACCACTTTTGTGAAGTCGGACTACATCTGCCCTCCTCCAGTCCTCCAGAACCACACCTGTGTTTCAAGTGCACTTTAAATAGGACTGTCAGAGGTAAAGCCATTAACACCCTGGGTAGCTGGTCAAAAGCACTTATCAATAAGAGCATGGTAAAAACCACACAGAAAAAAAGTGTGAGCAAATACAACTACAGGGAAACTATAGCACTGGCAGTACAGTGCTGTACCTGTAGCTGTGTTCATTGACACCAACCACTCTAAGTCTGCTGTTGTTGAGAGGTGAACCACACTGCACTGCCTTTGTGGTTTAGAGGTTAGAGTCACAGGTCCTGACAGACAGTGCACACCAAGGGGACAGTGGTTCAAGTCCGAGCCCTGCACTGTGTGTATCTTTTTATCATTGTTCAATATTTGCATGTGTTTTTTCTTGGGGAAGGGATGGTTTCCATGTTGCACCCATCTCTTGCTTGTCCCCCACCTACTTTTGTACAAAATCGAAAATCCACCCCATCCCAACTTTTTCCTCCCTCCCCAAAATTTTCCCCCTTGGAGTTGATTATATATGGGGGGGGGTCTAACCCCCCGCATAAAAAATCTTGGTTACGTCATGAGCAATTTCTATTCCTCCCCCACACCAATCACAGTCAATGAGCCATACTGCATACGGTATGTGCTCCCTGAGGGCTCAGTCAGCGGCCAGCCGTGGTGGTGTGAGGTGGGCTGTGCTGGTCGCCGATCACGATTTGGGATGGGGAGCGGGGTGGTGGGTCACATTGGGTGGGGTGGGGGATGGAACGAGGGACTCTAGACTACCAGGGACTGGCATTTACAGCATTTGGGGACAGTGATCAGTGACCGGGGAGGACCACTACACTATGGAAATGTTATATTACTTATAGGGTCAGCGATCGGAGACTGGGGAGGGGAGAACCATTACACTACGGAAAATAAATGTATAAATCACATGGGTGATTGGGCAGGGGGGAGGGATCACTAACTATGGAACCTTTTTTTTTTATTATCAGGTGGGCGATCGGGATGGAGAGGGATCACTACACTATGGTAACTTTTTTTTGTTATAGGGTGGGTGATTGGGGATGGGGATTGACCATTGCACTATGTAAAATAATTTTACAAATCGGGTGGGTGATTGGGGAGGGACCACTACACTATGGAAACTTTTTCAGTATCGGGTGGGTGATTGGGGATGGGGGGGGGGACCACTACACTATGGAAAATAATTTTACAAATCCGGTGGGTGATCAGGGAGGGACCACTACACTATGGAAACTTTTTTTATTATCTGGTGGGCGATTGGGGACTAGGGAGGGGCGTGGAGCACTATATCACCAGGGGTGCTGGTGTCAGCTGGTGATCGGGGCTGGGGGGCATGCAATATTTTCCGCAGGCCATGCAAATGGGCCCATAATGGGCACACAAATGACCAGTTAGTGCCATGCATGCCCAATAGGCTAATTTGCATGGCTGCCTTAGTGAATATCGACTGAGCGCACTGGCGCTATGCTTATGGGGGGGGTTTATTCAGCTGAGGGTTGAGGCTGTGCTGGTGGGGTTAGAGGTAGTTGTACTGGTGTTACCACTGCCTCTGTCTAGTCCTATTCACAGTTGGATAGCGTAATTTGCTATCCGTCTGTAAACATGAGTTTTGCCACCTGGGCAATCACAATGTGCCATGCAAACTTTTGCATGGCACTTTGCATTTCTTAGGAAATCCTGGCCTAGAACTTGTAATCCTAATAAAATCCAAAATTTATGTAGTGAAACTTTCCATAATGACAAATCTTGAAAATAAAATTTGATCATATTAATCATCGTCAGTGTATGCCCCTGCTATAATGATTCATTGTGTTAGAATATTGAAACTTTGTTGCCTTGCTCCCATGAGGAATACATATCGTTACTGTGCACTATTAAAGAGGATGAACACTGGGGGGCATGGCAACCACCTGAGCTGAATGGACGCTTGAGGTCTGAGCTCCTGCCTAACCCCTAATAATCTGCCTGTTATCCATAGTTCTACCCAAATTGGTGCGATTAAATTGGTATTTACGCCCAGGTAGTTCATGTACGATGAGATCTGGTGTTTTGCACTCTCAGCTGACCTGGTCTGTGGTTACTTCCCTTCGTTGTGCGGGGTTCGAGTAGCAGGGCCTACTGTTCGACAGGATGAAGTCGGTATCAGTGATCAACCAGCAGCAAGGCGATGTGCCTGAAATGAGGAGGGCAACAAAGATGGTGCATGGGTTGCATCACAAATCCTATGAAGACAGGTTGAAGGAACTGAACATGTACTCCCTGGAGGAGAGGAGGGAGAGAGGGGATATGATAGAGACATACAAGTATCTTACAGGGAGGAACAGGGTGCAGGAAAACACTATTTTTAAGCGAAAAAGATGTTTCAGGACTAGAGGGCATGGGATGAAGTTGGAGGGAGGACGATTCAGAGGAAACATGAGAAAGAATTTCTTCACTGAACGGGTGGTGGACAAGTGGAACACCCTGCCAGAGGAAGTGGTGAGGCTGAAACAATCACGGGATTTAAGAATGCATGGGATAGACATAAAGGAATTCTAGAGGTCAGGGGTAAGGGGAAATAGACTTCTAGGAAAACAAACTGAACTTACAAGCTCAAATGGGCAGACTAGGTGGGCCATAGGCCCTTATCTGCCGACACTGTCTATGTATCTATGTATGTATCTATGTATCTATGTATGTATGTATCCGCCAAATGTTCTCTGAGATTTTACAGCGAATGGACAAACTTGATGTGGCGGCTAAACAAAACTCTGCTGACATTATTGATTTGGCCCAACGAGCATGCATCACCGAGCATAGACTGGCAGAAGCGGAGGATGGATGGCACAAAGCAAGCTTCCGGCTCCAAGAACAAGAGCTCCTTATCCAAGTACTATGGGGCAGGGTTGAGGACTTGGAGAATCTGAGTTGCCAGAACAATTTGTGGATAGTGGGCTTCCCAGAGGGGTGTGAGGGAACTGACACAATTAGCTTCTTGCAAAAAGAATTGCCTGACTTGCTGGACTGGCCAGGTAAGGCCCCGATTAAAATCGATAGGGTACATAGAACTCTGGCACCTCGCCCTGATGCTGGGACTCACCCACGCACAATCCTGGCATGCTTCCTCCATTTTCAAGACCAAGAGATGATTACTAAGCTGGCATGTACTAAAAAGCAGTTACAATGGAAAGGGGACAAAATACAGATATTTACAGATTATTTTCAAGAGGTTACTAACAGGCGTCGGGCCTTCACAGCTGCCAGCAGAGCCTGTGCAGAATTGGGACTTCAGTACTCCTTGAGATACCAAGCAGCTTCACTCATAGAAACATAGAAGTTGATGGCAGA
This sequence comes from Neoceratodus forsteri, assembly GCA_016271365.2. NCBI lineage: Eukaryota > Metazoa > Chordata > Ceratodontiformes > Ceratodontidae > Neoceratodus > Neoceratodus forsteri. The sequence goes on from CM057449.1 coordinate 1,203,896,441, forward strand.
TAAGGACCGCAAGGCCCATCCAGTCTGCCCATTTCTTTTTCTACCTTATAAATGTGCCATCGGCCTTTGCTCTGTCAGTGGCCTATCTATTCATACTCATTTGTATTGCTCCCTTATGCCTATCCCATGCCTGTTTGAAGCCCTGCACTGTATTCATAGCCACCACTTTGAGGTAGGCCATTCCATGCATCCACCACCTTTCTGTGAAAAGAATTTCTCACATTCCCCTTAATCGGCCCCTCTCTAATCTCATGCTGTGTCCTCTTGTCCTGCTATTTTTCTTATATTTAAACACGTTAGACTCTTTCACCTTGTTAATGCCCTTAAGGTGTTTGAATGCTTCGATCATATCACCTCTTTCCCTCCTTTGCTCAAGGGTATACATATTGAGCTCTGTTAATCTGTCCTCACATGTCTTCTGATGCAGTCCCTGCACCATTTTGGTTGCCCTTCTCTGGACTGCCTCAATTTGGTTAATGTCCTTGTGATGGTGTGGCCTCCCATACTGCACGCAGTACTCCAGATGGGGTCTAACCAGTGTCTTGTAAAGAGGGATTATTACCTCCCTCTTACTCAGAATTATCTATAATGGGGCTCCCAGAATTTTTGATAACCCCACCGCTGCGGAGAATTTCCTTCCGGAGCAAGCCCCTAAATTGTCCTGGGGCCGTCTGCGTGAGCCCTCTGGCCCACTGGCTTTCTGTAGCAGGTCCACGCCGATGGAGGTAACACCACAAGGACCTGGCCACAATACCCAGAACCCCAGTATGACTCAGAGCACTCCTAACCACTCATCCCCACCAAAACCCTCTGGCAGCAGCAAACGAAGAAATAGGAGATGACAAAGGCTCGAGGGGCTACATGTCGATAAAACTCCTCGTCTCTGGTCAAGGAGCCACAGTGGAAGCTCAAACTCATCTGCTTCACAGGACTCTTATCAGCCAGACATGAGCAACAATAAATTTCAGCCGCTGATAGATCTGCCAACGGAAGGCTCCCTGGCTACCTCCCCCTTGCCCCTCCAATCTTCTCCCTCTAGGGCCACTGGGTCTAAAGGTGCCAGGATCATTTCTAGGCCAGAGGTTCAAGACCCCTCTGGGGATGCTTCACACAGTTTGAGTAATCAGCAGGAATTTAAACCGACAGAGGATGTGCTCCCAGTCAAGGTGGCCGTGGGCTGAAGCCCCCCCGAGTACATTTACTGCTGCCCTCCTCGCGGGCTGGTATATGCTCTCCGTGATGTCCCATTTTGTACAAGGGTTGCTACCAAGGTGTTTCCCCTTGTTCCCTTTCTTGTCCCCCCCCTGTGGGGGTTAATCAGATTTTGGACAGAAGGGGAGTACAGCTCAGCAACTGCTATTCCATCAGTTCATCTGGATCAAGGACGTGAGGGGCTTCGCTAGGACTACTGAGCACACTCCTTCACATGTAGAATACACGGATTTATGTGTGGACTAAAGGATGATAATACTGACTATCTTGCTGCCTAGCCCCTTGTGCGGGATGCTGGGGTCATCTCGTGTGTTTTTTTTTTTTTGTTCTTTCCTTCTTTCTCTCTCCAGCACTGACATTGTGGGTGGAAGGACTCAATTGATGATGGGGGTTGGGGGCGGGTGATCTCGGATTTGGAGAGTCCTTTCCACTTGGTGTAGTCTGTGGCTACACTACCCCAGTGACCTCTGCTGGTATCTGGGCTTCTGGCTGGTTGGTACACTCAGCGGTTGCTGGTCTGAAATGGAACTGTTTTGGGTTTGGGTAGTGGGTAGGGGTGGGTTCAGGGTATGGTTGTTTTTTGGGTAGTTAGAAATAGGTTATACTTCTGCTTGTCAGGGGCAATTTTTGCCCTTGGATATACTGTTGTACAATGCTGTTCTGTGTTATATTATGGCAATCTGAAATCTAGAGTCACTTATGTTATTATAGGATTAGATAGGGAGTCTGGGTCTATTGGGCACAGTGTACCTGGGTGGGGCTTCCTCTTGTATCTCCTTTCAGTCATGTTAACTTATTGGTCACAGGGGGACTAGACTTGTCTCTTGGAACATGAGGGGGCTCAACTCACCAGTTAAGCGAAAAAAGGTATTGCCCCACTTAAAGAAGCTGCAACCTATGGTGATGTTTCTCCAGGAGACAAGGCTGTCCTCATGTGAGGCCATGAAGCTTAAGCGGGAATGGATTGGCACGGAGCTTCATAGCTCAGCAAAGGCCCATAAAAGAGGAGTTTCTATTTTTACTTCACAAGAACTTGGTGTGGAAAGTGAAGTGACATAAACAGGACAAGGAGGGAAGATGGATCTTGGCAGAGATAGAGACCCCAGAGGGTTCTTTTATTCTTGCTAATCTCTACGCCCCCAACCAGGATTGTCCTCAGTTCTTTTTTACTTTTAACCAGGCCCTTACTGATTTTAATGTAGCCAATACTCTGATAGTTATGGGTGGAGAATTTAGTTTAGTTTTAGATTTTGCTATAGATAGAAGCAACAAAACCCCTGAACCTCATAGACAAGCACTCAAAGCGGTCTAGACATTAATGTCAGAGCATACTTTGCTGGATGCCTGCAGAACTATGCACCCAGGTGTCTATGATTACTCCTGCTATTCCTAGGCTCATGGCTCCTCTAGCAGGATTGATTTCTGGCTTCTTTCATAAGCCTTTATGAGAAGGTTACCAGTACTGATATACACTCCATTTATATCTCAGATCATGTGCCTATAGAGCTTGGGATCCAGTTGGGCTCCGATCCCAGCCCTACGTCCATATGGCGGTTGGACCCCTGTTACTTGAGGATGCTGATTTCTCTCGTTGGCTGGGGCCGGTGGTGCAGGAATATTGGGAAATCAATGACAATGGGGAAGTGAACGATTCGACGCTTTGGGAGGCCTTTAAGGCCACCATTTGGGGTAAAATTATTGCTTATGCCTCTGCTAGGCGGAGGCGGCGCCAGGCTGACCAAAGGGTTTTAGAAAAGCAGTTAGCCTCTTTGGAAACCCAGTATAAGTCTTCAATCCCATCACAGTCCTTATTAGCTCAGCTGACTAATACCATGATTTCTTTAAATGCCCACCTGACCCGACAAGCGGAATTAAATCTCAGACGGCTGCATCATTCTTACTGGGAAGGTGGGAAGCTAGTAAACTTCTGGCTTATCAACTTAAGCAACAACAGGCATCCTGTACCATTCATGTGCTGAAAAATATGCATGGGGTCTCAACCCACTCTCATAATGGGATAAGTAAGATCATGGCCCAGTTCTATGAGGCACTGTACTCAGTTTCTCACCCTCCCGACCCCTTGAGTATTCAAAAATTTTGGGGGGGACTCCCTATTCCCAACCTAATGGTTTCCGATGCAAAACTACTGGAGGCGCCTATCAATGTGGCAGAGGTGGAGCAGGCCATTGCATCCCTAAACTCTTGGAAAGCCCCAGGAAAGGACGGCCTCCCTATTGATTTTTACAAAATAAAGGGAACTAATCTGGCCCCATACTTGATCAGGATGTTCCGACATTCACTACAGGTTGGCTTTCTCCCCCCTTCCCTGAGGGAGGCTACTATTACAGTGCTACCGAAAAAGGGGAAGGACTCCCTTCTCCCTGGTAGCTACCACCCTATATCCCTCATTAATGCGGATGCTAAAATTCTGGCCAGGCTTCTTGCTAGTAGGCTAGAGCACCTCATGATTGATCTGATCCACCCTGCCCAAGTGGGTTTTATTCAAGGGCGACTAGGGTTGGATCATCATAGAACGCTGCTGTCACTTTTACATCATACCACATTATCTGGCAAACCCTCCGTAGCCTTAGCAATTGATTTTGAAAAGGCATTTGACTCTGTTCAGTGGCCCTTTTTGTTTCCATTCTCTCTAAAATGGGTTTCAGGCCCAGTTTTATTTCCTGGGTAAAACTGCTATATTCCTCCCCTATGGCCTCGGCCTTAACAAATGGGGTTATGTCTCTGTCCTTTCCCCTACAAAAAGGAACCAGGCAGGGGTGCCCCCTTTCCCCTCTTCTTTTGTTCTGGCCATTGAACCACTGGCCATTGCTCTTAGAGAATCACCTAATATCCCCAGGCTACGAGTGGGTAATAACACCTTCAAAACGTTTTTATATGCAAATGAGTTGCTTATTACTATGGAGTCCTCTTCTGGGGTGATTGACAGTATCCTTGAGATTTTGGCTACCTTTGCCAAGGTATCGGGGCTTAAGATCAATCACTCCAAAACCGAGGTGCTTCCGCTGATCTCCAAGACCCCTGGGACTGACTTCATAAATAGAGGCCTCCACTGGTCCCCTAATGGCATAAAATATTTGGGTATTATCCTTCATTTCAATATAGGGAAAATGATCTCTGCTAATTTTGTGGCTTTATTAGAGTCCCTTAAACAGAACATGGGTAGGTGGAAGGTTTTAAGGCTGTCGTTGGCTGGTAAAATTGACTCCATCAAAATGATGGCTGCCCCCAGGGTATTATATCTATTAGCTCACCTGCCCATGGCTATCCTCCAAGGATGGTTTCAGAAACTAGATGCATTAGTGTGTAATTTCCTATGGGAAGGGGCCCTGCCCCGGTTCAGTAAACTCAAACTCCGCCAACATTGGAGTAAAGGTGGATGGGGCCTTCCCTGGTTTCAGAGATACCATATGGCCTTCATTACCTCTCAAACTATCAGATGGTTTGCCAGGATTGGTCTGACCTCTCCAACTTGGCTCCCCCTAGAGGCATCATTGGCCCAGGCTCCTTCACCGGCGGTGGTGCTCTATAATAATAATAAGTTATCCCAGGTTCTCTCCCCTCCCATGCAGGTTTCTATTCTGTATTGGAAACAAGCTCTCTCAATTCTGGGGCAAGACCCAACCCCGTGGAGATATATGCCCCTGTGGAACAACCCAGCCCTACAGATAGGGAGGTCCCCAATATACTGGAAATATTGGGAGACCAAAGGCATTTCTAAGATCCAGGATCTGTTGCTCCCCAACACTGTCACATTAGACACTTCCGAGTCACTGAAAGAAAGATTTGGCCTCCCCAGTCTCATTTTTGGAGATATCTGCAGATTAGGGATGCTATTATTCACTTGACTAATGCTCCACGAGATGGAGGGGTGCAGCACCTACCTCACTCATTAGCTGTCTGGGGGAAGAAATGTAAGGGCAGGGCCAGTTTGCTCTATTCAGCTCTTAGGGATGCCACTGTAGATCCTACTCAGTGGGCCAAAGCGCAATAGGAAAGGGACTTTCAGGTCTCAATCTCTGATTGGCAATGGCAGCACAGTTGGTTCAGAGCACATAAGGTCTGTCGGGATGGGCGCACCCATCTTATTATGAGTAAGACCAGTCACAGGTACTATAGGGATCCAACTAAACTCCAGAAGATGGGTCTCTTGTCAAAGGATATTTGTTGGAGATGTGGCAATGATGGGGCGCATTTGTTTCATGTTCTTTGGGATTGCCCTAACCTGCATCCCTGTTGGACATCGGTTAGGAGTATGTGCCAGCAAATTTTCCCAGACATTAACCCAGATCCACCCCTTTTGCTTCTTGGATGTGCACAGCCTAATGTACCCAAATCCAACCCTGGGGCTTTATGGGTCACTGCAGTAGGGGCGCTGGCCAAATGACTCATTTTACTTAAATGGAAATCCTCTGCGACGCCATCCTTTCAAGACTTTTTACTGGCACTAGCCCAGGGGGCTATGTTTGAAAGGATCTCCAGCATTGCGGCTGGCTCTATAGCCCAATTTGAGAAATGCTGACTACCCTTCCTGCAATCTACATTTTGCCACAATGTCCCCACTTGAACAGCTTCTTAGCATGCCAATACTACTGGTTTAGGTTGCTAACTTTTCATGGAGGTGGTGCCCCCTTCTTCTCTTGATCCCAGGCTGCCCCTTTATATTGTCCTCTATCTAGTGAAGATTGCCTATTTGTATATAGTTGATATGGTCACAGGATCCTTCTTAGGCACACACATGCTATACTTGCTATGGATCTGACCCGGTAGGCTTACTTACTTTACCCTGGCTATATTTGGTATTAATTGTATCAAGTATTGTATGCCCTTGAAGTGCAGAGTACTCAGGCTGATCCTTCATTAAGTTTGTTTTATCATGTGGATGTTATGTCCTGTTATGTATTCCTATGGTCTATATCACTGGATATTTGTGTGTACTGTAATGTATTGTTTTGTCTATCTATGTGTTCCTGGTCCCTTTAATGGAAGTGGTCTGGCTTGGTTCTGAACTATCATCCCGAGCCGTGTGTGTGTCTAGCAAACAATAAAATAATAAAATTGTTAAACCAAAAAGAGGCTGAACACTTTCTATTTTCATTCCAAGACAATATTTAGATCTATTATTAAAATCTGAGTGTGGCCTTGATTGAGATGCACTAACAAAATGGTATGGGTTGCTGTTTTTGAAAAAACCTGGGCACGTGCCAGAATTCTGTAGAACTTTCAATAAATTAATGGAAGAAATTATTTAAAGCAAATATAAAATCAACAGCAACAAAATGACCCCAAACCAACCAGGAAAACAAAAGCTGAACTACAGTAACTGAAGAATAGTAAGGACAGCAAAACCTTAAATCAAGCCCTGTTTGGGATAAAGCAAAAAACAGAAAAAAGAATGTGTAATGAAGCTAATGTCAATGAAACTGGCCAACAAGCCTAGCCACATATGTGCATCTTGCAAATAATTAATTTTTGACAGAAAACAAGTATTTTTTAATGAATTTACTGTGCCATTCAGGAAAGTTATACCTGTGAAATTGAAAGAGGGAGAAAATGGGAACAAATGAGTTCCAGCAATATTACCTGCATTCAGCTGAAGCAGCTTGTAGTAAACTTTAAAGCTATATTTCCAGTAGAGCTGTATGAACTTCTCAGGGTACAGGTTCACTAACTGTTTGCATTAAACCTGACCTGGCAAAGTTCAGACTGTTCAAGTTTACATTTGCTGTTCAATGTGAAATGAGCCTTTTCTACTTTGGGCTGCACTTAGCAATTGTCAGCAAAAGGAGCATCAATAAAATATATAAACTGGATCACCCCAACCCCTTTCCTCCCCACCTCCTGCCCTGAATCCCTGTACCTTTCAGATTACTGGGGTGGGGGCCTTCCTAGTCCTTTTAATCTAGCAACTCCACTCTCTGCCAGGTCACCCACTTTAGGGCTAAAACAACTTGCTTGTAGTAAAAAAAGAGCGCAGGGAAAAGGGTGACATGGAATTGTGTCACCACACAAAGAGATCGCATACCGCAGTTTGCAATCAGACCTTGCTGTTGTGACTGTAATTTTCTACACTCACAGTAACAGATGCTCACAAATCCCTGATGCCCACATCACACATGCCCTTGTCACGATGCCCACATTACGGAGCCCTATTTTCGGCGCCCTATTGATAGTATAACCTCTCTGCCTATGTAGATAGGGAGATTTATGCTAACTGCCTCAGGCCCCTTAGTACTTTACTGCTGCCTGCCCTGGCTGGAATATTCTAATCAGTTATAACATGGAGGGGGCGTCTGATGGTTGTAAGTGCTAGCCAGACTTACCGTTACCTACACTGACATACCGGGTCCAGATAGTACTGCTGCCAAACACATTAATGAGACATGAGCATGCTCTCCCTGCCTCACTCATCTTTCTCAGGGTGCCTTCCAAATGCCTGCATGCACCTGGAGGGATCCTTGTAGGGATCTTGGGGCATACCAGCATTTAGAAGGGTGGCCTCATGAGGATGAGTGGTCAAGGCGGAGTGCTTTATGTCCAATTGGAGTGCCCACCACTGCCAATACTGGGACATGGCCTGCCAATGTAAGCAGCAGCAGTTTGTGGTAACATGGCAGGGTGTAAGCATCAAAAAGCACCCCTCTGCAAAACTGTAAATGATTCGGAGATCCCTGCCAGAATAGATAATGATAAGGCACTGAAGGACCTGAGATTCTCAACATGGATCTTCCCCTGTTCGAGCAGGTAGCAATGAGGTAACTGGATTGAGCCAGGAAGGTTCCCCAACAAGCTATGAGGTACTAATACTGGGGAATAAGAGGTAGGGATGAAGAGTCAGAGAGCAGGGTCAGGGACCTGAAATGTAAAAAAAAAATAAGTTTGCCACAGTTTGATCCATAGAAACATAGACTTTGATGGCAGATAAGGACCGCTTGGCCCACCCAGTCTGCCCATTTCCCTACCTATCGGATAAGCTGCAGATCCTAGTTTTACCAACAGTCTACTTCCTACTACCTCCCACTAGAATTGCCTTATGTCTGTCCCATGCATTCTTACATTTCCCCACTGTTTTTGACCCCACAACCTCCTCAAGAAGGCCATTCCATGCATACACCACCCTCTCCATGAAAAAATACTTCAAGTTGCCCCTGAGCAGTCCCCCCTCTATCTTCAAATTGTGCTCCCTTGTTCTTGCAAATCTCTTTTTCTGAAAGATGCTACCCTCTTGGACTTTGTTGAGTCCCTTGAGGTACTTGAAAGTTTCTATCATGTCCCCCCTCTCCCTCCTTTCCTCAAGGATTTACATATTAAGCTCTTTTAGTCTCTCTTCATATGGCTTCTGTTGCAGACTCTGCACCATTTTAGTTGACCTTCTGTGGACTGTCTCCATCCTGTCTATGTCCTTGTGGAGATGGAGTCTCCAGAAATGCATGCAGTACTCAAGACTGGGTCACACCAACCGCCTGTACAGAGGGATAACAACTTCCTGTTTTCTACTGGTGATGCCTCTTCCTATGCATCCCAGTATCCCCCAAGCCCTCCTTACTGCCTTCTCACATTGCTTGCCTACCTTTAGATCATCTAATATGACTACCCTCAGGTCCCTTTCCATTTTTGTTGTTGTTAATACCCTCCCCCCCATTGTGTACTCTTCCCTTGGGTTTTTGTTTCCCAGGTGCAGTACTTTGCACTTCTTTGCATTGAATCTAAGCTGCCATACGTCTGAACATTCTTCCAACCTTACCAAGTCTCTTCTCATCCTTTCTTCTCCCCTTGTGTATCAATCTTGTTTGCAGATCTTTGTGTTGTCTGCAAAGAGGCATACTTTTCTCTCCAGTCCCTCTATAATGTTACCTATAAAGATATTAAAGAGAACTGGCCCTAGTACCGAACCCTGCGGTACCCCACTAGTAACCTCCCTTTCTTTGGAGTGGACTCCATTTACTATTACCCTCTGCGTCCTGTTGTCCAGAAAATTTTTAACCCAGATTATCACCCTGGGACCCACTCCCAGGCTGGCTAACTTGTTTATCAATCTTTTGTGTGGGACTGTGTCAAATGCCTCGCCAAAGTCTAGGTAGGCCACATCCGCAGCACTTCCCTGGTCTTCTGCTTTGGTCACCCAGTCCAAGAAATCTATTAGATTCGTCTGACATGACCGTCCCACTGTGAATCCATGCTGCCTTGAGTTCTGTGCCCCGCTGGCCTCTAGGTACTCAACAATTCTTTCTTTCAGAAGTGATTCCACTATTTTTCCTACCACTGAGGTCAAACTAACAGGTTTGTAGTTTCCTGCCTCTGTTTTGCTTCCACTTTTGTAAAGGGGAATCACATCTGTCTTCCTCCAGTCCTCAAGTACCACATCCTCCTCCCATGATTTGTTAAAAAGGGTAGTCAGTGGTGCCACTAGTTCTCTCCTTAGTTCTTTTAGAATTCTGGGATGAATCCCTTCAGGCCCCATTGCTTTGTCCACCTTCAGTTTTAGGAGTTATTTCAGGACCCTTTCTTCTGTGTATGGACTGGTATCAACCCCCCCTATCCAGTGTGCTTCTATTATTTGGCTTAGGTACCTCCACTTTCTCTTCTTTTGTGAATACTGAGCTGAAGAATTTGTTAAGTATCTCTGATTAACAGTCACCCTCTGCCCACCCCCTTCCCTTTATTAAGCCTCACTATCCCTCCCCTGATCTTTCTTCACTCCCTAATATATGTATAAAAGATTTTATCCTCTGCTTAACTGAGTTGGCTATCTTTTCCTTGGTTTAGGCCCTCGCTATTCTGCCTTTCCCGCTTTCTTCTTCTTTAACTGATGCAGTTTTCTGTCCTGCTCCTTCTGTGTTTCCTTATCCTTCCTGAATGCTATCTTTTTCTCCCTAACCTTCCTCGCCACTTCTTTTGAGAACCATAGTGTTTTTTTCCTTTATTTTGTTTTATTTGATTCACACAAAGGCTTGTTGCCTCTGTGATAGCAGCTTTGATTTTTCCCCATTGTCTCTATACCCCACCTTCTTGCCCATTTCCTAGTGCTTTTCTGAGGCACTCCCCCATTTTGCCAAAGTCAGCCCTCCTAAAGTCCAACACCTTCACCATTGTGTGACTTGACTCTATGGCTGTGGTTATTGTGAACCACACTGTTTGGCGGTCGCTTGTTCCCAGATGGCTATCCACTTCTAAATCCGAGATCCTCTCTCCATGCCCATTTGAGAGTACCAGGTTTAAGACTGCTCCCTTCTGAGTGGGTTCCAACACTAGCAATCTGAGGCATGCCCACTGTAGAGCTTCAAGAATTACCCTGCTCTTGGATGTGGCTGCAGCAAAGGTGTTCCAGTTAACATCTGACATATTCAGTTCCCCCATCAACAATATCTCCCCCCTTTCTGCCATTCTAAGGATGCCTTCAATCATTTCCTTGATTCAGCCTGAGAATGGTCAAACACTTGACGTTTGATGTTTTGATTTTTTTCTGAAACTGACCATGCAGCTCTAATTTCCAGAAACAGACAGGAAGTGTGCAGACTAAGCACCTGGAGTTGCAGCTAGGGGTTCTCTCCCCACACAAAAAGAAATTTGTTTCAATTGCTGCTGCATTCCTCTGCTTTCAGATACTGGTCCCCACATAAAGGAATTTTCAAAATTGGAATGCAGATAACATATGAAATTTATTATGCCATCAGTGCAAGAATGCAGAAACCCCAAAAAAGTTTAAATTAGCAAATTAATTAGGACCAGAGTGACAAGATCACTGACAGTCAGATGCCCCAGTTCTTCACTCAATTCAAGCTTTATCAGGTGGCCCAAACTGAGACAGTTTAGCTCTAACTTTAAGTCTAGTAACCAGTCTTACTGCAGCTTTTAATTTCTAAATCTACATTTGCTTGCAAAGAGTATGTTGCCATTATGCCATGCAATATTCTGATGCATGGCAAACCTGTATTGGTGTTAACCAATTTTTATTTTATCCATTCTTAACAACAAAGCAGCAAAGTAACCAAAGTAACAACAGACAATGAAATATGAGCCTTTCTGCTTTGTCTCCTGCTATCAAAGGAGCTTGTGTAAGTCCCATTCTGTAGATTTGATAGCAAGATTGCATACTTGCCATGACCAAACTAAAATTCTTTAAAAAATGTGCAAGTTAAATGGTGCATTCTGACTATCTGTTGCCACTCCATTGGCACATGTGTATGTGTCAATACATCCCCTGTAAAAAGATCCAACATGTGATCTGGGGCCAGATTCACAAAACATTTCCCTGGTTCAAACTGGGTTTTGCGCCAAGCTGGTATTCACAAAAGCCCAGTTTGTGCTCACAAACTGGGTTGGCGCTGGGGCAAAGTGAGGAAGGAGCCACAATTCAAATGAGGGAGAGGGGATCTGCAAAGTATCACACCTGGTATTGACTTCACTCGTTTAACCTTACTGCATGTCACATCATTTTAATACCCCTACTGAATATTTCTCAACTAATATTTCCCTCCATCAGCCTCACTGGGTCCACTGCTTCCTGCTTTGACCCACCCCGGGCAGAATGAATCCACTATTGGAAACTCTGCTGATGAACACTCTCTTAATAGGACTTTACCTGGGTTCTGAGCTCTGTGACCTCATCCTGGCCAAAGATCCAATGTTATCTGAATATCATCCCACATCTAGCCCAACCCCTCTCCTGCCCCCTTTTGAGGGATGGGTGCACCACCACACTCATCCTTGGCTTCTCCTAGCACTCCTCAACAAAAGAGACTGCTACTTCCTGGTCACTTTCATCTCCACACTGACTCTCCTTGGCTTTCCTCTTCCCACCCCCTGCAGTCCCTACTGTCAATTTCTCATCCTGCTACTATTGCTTTCTGGGGATGTGGAGAGCAACCCAGGCACAGGCAGCCCTCCTGTTACACACAAGGACCCCATTTGGATGAAAAAAAAAAACCATGGGCTAAAAATTGCCCATCTCAGCATATGCAGTCTCACATCCAAATATGCTGAGCTAGAGGCGTGTGTCTCTCTGTACAGCCCTGATATACTGGGCATCACAGAAACATGGCTAAAACCTTCAACCCCTGACACTAGCTGCTGCTTGACTGGGTACACCATGCTAAGAAAAGACTGAGCAGGAACCAAAAAGGGAGGTGGGCTGCTCATATATTTTAAAGATCCTTTTAGCGCCACCTTAACCAGCAGCTCTACTGATAGCTCTTCAAGTGAGTGGCTCATTGCCGAAACATTCATAGGGTTCACAGAAAAGATATTCATCAGATGTTGCCACAATCCCCTCAAAGGTGGCATTACTAGGCTTACTCACCTACTGAATGGCATAGGGCACCTCCCTCCCCCTGGGAGATCATTATATTGGGTAACTTTAACCTGGACTGGCAGAGCCACACCCACACAGAGTACAGTGATCTACTTTGACAACTAAACCTCACCCGGCTCATCACCACCCCCACCCTCTGAAACAACCGATCCCTTAACCACTCATTTCTGGACTGGATATTGACAAATCAGGAAGACAGGATCCTTCACGCTGGTATCCTGTCCAACTCTATCAGTGACCACTCCTCTATGTACTGCATCTGGTCCTCCAAACTCCCCTGCGCCACCCTCAAATACTTGACTTTCAGGGCCTTCTCCAAGTATGATGCCATGCAACTGTTCAAGGATATCGGGGCAGTGAATTGTTTGGCCCAGTGCACAATGAAAGATATTACCTCAGCCCTTGACTTCCTCACTGCCACCCTCAGCATTATCCAAGAAAGCTACTTCCCCCTAACTACCTGTAGAGTACATGGGGGCAATACTTGATAGCTATCTAAGGACCTCATCAAGATGATGGAGGAGAGAGATGCCAAATGTGTAATTCTCTACTTCTCTGTAAATATCAAACCTGCTGCTCCCTCCCTCTATCAGCAAACTTATTGTTTTCTTGAAAACTGTAAAATACAGCTCTTGGTAACACGTTCAACGCAATTTATAGCTGATCTTGATTCTGCAATATTGTATAACTGAAAAAACTGTAACCTTTAGCTGCCATTCTATGTCCATATGTATTGAGTGTTTATGTTTGTTTTTTTCTGACTTTGTAAATGAGTCCCTGCCTCAAAAGTTGTAATTCCTGAAGAATGCTAAATAAATAAATAAATAAATAAATAAATAAATAAATAAATGGGCAGTCCACAAAGCCTCCCCTTTCCTTTGTACTGGAATGAGTACAGATGCCTGTTTAACCACTGCAAAAAAGAGATATCACTTAGGGCAGAGCACTTTTGCAACCTCCAGTCCCACAGCCTTGGCAACCCCAGACATTTTAGGTCTATGATTAGCACCCTGATTGCCCCTGGCTCCAGGCAGACTGCCATACAATTCATCACTCTGACTGGATCCTTATCTGACCCATCCAAGGTTGCCGACATCCTTAATGCCAAATTCATGGATCTGTCTGACCACCTGGCTAAGCTGCCCCAGTACAATCCTAGCCAGTAGCCCTATGGTGAGATCACCAAAGACTTAAACATACCACCCTTCTTCTTCAAGACCATCTCCCCTCATGAATTCTCAAACTACTTATGAGCTACCCAATCGGGAAAGTGCCGGTAGTGATGGTCTCTTCCCCCGTTTCATGAAAATTGTAGCCCACGCCATTGCCATACCCCTGACTATGGTATTTAATCTCTCCCATTCCACATCTTCAGTACCCTCAGTATGGAAACAAGCCAAGGTTGTCCCCATTTTTTAATCTGGTGATCCTTGACAAATGGAAAACTAACACTCCATCTCTATTCTCCCCCATCTAAGTAAACTACTCGAAAAAGTCATGCACTGCCAGATCTCAGACCATGTGACAAAGTACAGCCTCTTCTTCCCACAACAGCATGGCTTTAGGAAGGGTCACAGAACTACCACAGCCCTGGCTAGCTTCATAAACCACATGCTCCACAATATGGATGAAGGAAAGCTCACTGGTACTGTCTTTATGGACCTCACTAAGGCCTTTGACCTTATAGATCACAGCATCCTTCTAAGTAAACTGAGTGGCATTGGCTGTTTCCCTATATCCAGCACATGGTTCTGTGACTACCTCTTTGGTCACACCCAAAAGATCTGCACTGGGGGAGCAACCTCCACCACCAAGGCGGTTGCTACTGGGTTCCCCAAGAATCTATCCTCAGACCCCTCCTATTCTCCCTCTTTGTGAACACACTCCCCAAGGACAGTCTCTCTTGCAACTCCTTGCAGTAGGCAGATGACCTCATCCTATACCAAAGTGACAAGACCCCAACAAGCCCTCCTCTACACTTACCACCAACTACATGGCCACATATAACTGGTTCCTAAGGAACAAGCTACTTGTCAATATCAAAAAGACCAAGGCCATGCTGTATGAGGCAAAACTCAGACTAACCAAGCTAGCCTATGCCAATACCCCTCTCAAAATCCTGTCTCCTGCCAGCTCACCCCTGGAGACTTTAACCCCCTTCAAATACCTTGGTATCACACTCGACCCTGCACCGACCTTTGCTGACCACATTTGGGATTACCATGCAGTGCATAAACAAGAAACTAGGAGCTGGTTACAGTCTAATAGGCTACCTTACACCAGAAGCCAGCCTCACAATTACCCCCTGCAACCTACTCCGCCTTATAAATTATTGCTCTCCCTTATATGCACAAATTTCTTCCTCAGGACTTTCCAGGTGAAACACAACTTATAATAATATTTGTCAATTTTCCCTACAGGTGCCTTACTCCACCCATCACTGATCCCTTTATCAGGCACTTGGGTGGCTCCCCCTTCCCCCTACTCAGCCCTAAGACATGCCACTGAGACTTCACGAACTCTGCTAACCTCTTGTTAGAGTGCTTGCAGGTCTCTACATGCATGGGTCAGAAAGCCTTCTCTTTAGCTGCCCCGCCCCCGAACCAGTGGAACAGCCTACCTGCTCCACGATGGACTCTAGACATGTGCTCTTTGTTCAAGTTCCACTATAAGTTACATCTAATAGGAACAGTAAACTGTTCCTGTTCCCCTGGATAAATGTCATGCCCATGGATACCCATGCTGTCCTGATGGCTTGGCCCTTAGTTTTAAAGTACCTATATGATGTTTGGTGTCACATTGTATCCATGTGCACTTTACCTACTTGTACTGTAATCATTTTATGCTTATCCTTGTACATATTTTGTATAGTAGTACTTGAATGTGTGTTCAGTACTCTGTAAAGTACATGAAACTCCTATTGTATCTATTCCCACTGTATTGTGTTTTCGTGCCATCTTCATGGCCTGGGTCATGCCTGAAAATGGTCCCTTGGATCAGTGTACCTATCCAGTACACAACCAAACAAACAACAAATAAATAAATAAGTATCGGTGCTGTCCAATTCACAAAGGATTTGCTCGGTGCAAGGACCTCTTGTGGGTCCCCTTGCGTGGCACAAATACCACTGATCAAGACCTTGCCTTAAATTCATGCTACACTAGTGGTTGGCAGAGGTACTGTGGTGGTGCCTTCCCCCCATCAATCACCGGCCTGATATGAATATAAATATTCCCTGGTGGTCTAGTGGTCCCCCCTCACCAGTTGCCAGCCCAATATGAATATAGATATTCCCTGGTAGTCTAGTGGTCCCTCGCCAATAACCAATCACTGCCTGATTTCAAAAGTATATGATTTCCCTGGTGTTCAGTGGTCCCCTCCCAACCCGATGCCCTGCTCGAAATAGACAAAAGATTGCCTGGTGGCTAGTGGTCCCCTTCCCCTATGTGATCACTCACCTGAGATATAAAACAGATGTCCCTGGTGGCTAGTGGTCCCTCCCCCCACCTGATTACCCACCTGATATTGACATCATATGATTCCCTGGTGTTTAGTGTAACCTTACCATCCTGATCCCCTGTACAGTCATTGGAAACATTTCCCTGGTGGTCTAGTGAGCCCCCCATCCCTGATCGCCCAGCAAATGAATTCACATCTAATCCCTGGTGGTCTAGTGCACCCCCCTGCAGGTTGTGTCCCACCACCCTGCTCTCCCCATCCTGAATCTGGGCCAGCAATCAGTACAGCCCTCCTCTCTCCACCATGGCTGGCCACTGATTGAGCTGTCAATGAGCACATACTGTATAAAGTACTCACTCATTGATATTGACTGACAGATCAGAGTGTGCTCAAAGTGAGCTGTCATGCAATAAGCACGTACTGTTTACAATACGCATTCATTGAGAGCTCACCTGGCAGCCAGCCGTGGTGAGAGAGGAGGGCTGTGCTGGTCACCGGCTCAGGTTTGGGATGGGGGAGGGGTGGTGAGACACTACTTGCCAGGGCGAGCAATTGCAAAACACAATTTTTTGCAAAATTTTGCATTGCCTTGGTAATTTTTTGTGACTCTAGCCCCTGGGATTTGAATACATCGCATACAGAATTTATGAGCCAGTTCCCTCATTCTTGATTTCCATCATAAACGTTGCTGCCACCTTTACTCTTATATAAAAATATTCAATTAGGCCCTAAAAATAAAACTCTCTTAAATTAAAACAATACTCAAATTAACTGAATTATCCTTCTACTTATGGTCCCTTTTTATATGCACAGTCTACCTCATAACCTAACCAGCTTGACGGAGCAATCTCTGCTGCTAACTCTGCCCCATACAAAACTGAGCCTCTGGCTCTATATTTATTCTATTTGGAATTTGGTAACTGGCAGAGGCACATTGAGCCAAGGCTCATTTCCAAGTGTAACCCAGGGGAAGGACAAAGGAGAAGTACAGTACAATGCATGAAGCAAGACAATAGAGCAACACATGGTAATTACATTGGTACAGAAATGATTAGGCACAAAAGTAACATAATATAGGTAAGCAAAGTGCAGTCACAGCACAAAATGAGATGCCAGATTTAAGTGCAAGGGGAAAATGGCAATTCATGTCATGCACTTACTAACTACTACAGAAGAAAGACCAGAAAATATGCTTTAGCCTAACCCTGTGCAGATGGAAGATCAGTGGTTGTGAGGAAGTGCAGACAGTAGGCAGGTAGAGGAGTCACAGCTGGAGACACAGCCAAGGATGGTTAGTGGTTGGAGTTTCATCTGGTGCCTGAGGGAGCCAAGAGAGCTGGAGAGGTGGAAGCAAGAGAGGAGTTTGTTCCAGAGTATGGGAAATTGATAGGAGAAGGAAGATTGCCCAGGTTGGGGGTGAGGAGCGGAGAAAGTATGATGATCCCTGGAATAGAGGGAGCAGGAGGCAGGGGAGAGTTGGGAAAGGAGAGTAGAGAAGTAGTAAGTAAGGAAACCAAGCCAGTATTTGGATAATAAAGAAGTACCATGAGCCTGGCAATGTGAGGGCAAAGGCAAAATGGAAAGGGAGGAGTAGAGGGACCACTGGTGAGTATGAGGGGGCAGTTTGTAGTGAAGTGGCAGTATGAGTTGTAGAGGGTCTCCAGTCTGGCAAGGGAAGTGGAGGGGGGGTGCCATAGACTACATCCGTGTAGTCAAATACAAGGAGCATCATTTTGGTAACAAGCTCCTTGCAGACCAGCAAAGGTAAACAGTCTTTGTTACAGTACAGGGCACCAAGCTTGGGACAGAGTTTAGTATGGATGGCAACAATGTGGGCAGAGAAGTCAAGCCAACTCTCGAGCAACACATCAAGGTCTTGAAGAACTTTACCATTTCAAGAGGGGTGCTATCCAGTGAGGTGAAAGCTGAGGGGGCAATGAGTCTGGCCAGTTTCTGACCTGGTTCCAAAGGTCATGGACACTGTTTTTTTAGTCTTGACCTGGAGATAGCTTGATTGGAACCAGTGCTGAATGTTATTGAAGCAGGTCTTCCACAGATGCGGTAGAGGGGCCAAAGGTGAAGATGACTGTGTCATCAGCATATATGTGAATGTATGAATTGGCACAGGCAGAGGGGAGGTCATTCTGGAAAATGGAATAGAGGATGGGACCCAAGATGGAGCCATGAAGGACCCACCCTGGCCTGGATGGGCGGTGGAGGTGACAGGATATCACTACCTGTACTGATTGTTGATGTCCCATGGTGTAGGAACAGAACCGATCAACAGCGGAAGCTAAGAGGCCAGCAGAGCTCAACTTGTCCAGGAGGAGTGTATGGGACACAAAATTGAAGGCTTTGGCCAGATTGATGAAAATAGTGTCTGTAATGTGCCCATAAATCATCCCAGAGAAGATGAAATCACTGACATGCAGCGGGGAAGAAGTGGAGGAATGGTGCATCTTGAAGCCAGACTGGAAGGGGAAATTAAGTTGGAGGATGTGAGGTAGTTGAGGAGTCTGGAATGGGCCAGTTTTTCTTGCAGTTTTGAGAGGGAAGGGAGGAGGGAGATCGGGTGGAATTTGCCAGGGGAACAGGGTTCGCCCCCCCCCTTGTTTAAGTGGAATAATGTTGGCCAACTTCCAGGACTGAGGAACAGCCCAGAAGGAGTAGTAAAGGTTGAACAGGTGAGTAAAGAGAGCAGCAATGGCAATCACTGAGAGGTGGAGGAGCTTCGGTTCCAACCCATCAGAGCTGGACTTAGATGTGTTAAGGGAGGAGAGGGCAAGCAGGGTTCCTGGTGGTGAAAGAGGGAAGTGTAAACTCAAGGAGGAGTGGGATGGGAAGGGGAGGAAGAAGGAGTAGGGGGGGAAAAGAGGAGCCAAGAATAGGAGAGAAAAGGAATGGCACAGGTTGTGAAAAATGGACTGAAGTGAGCAGCAACAGGAGTGTCAGACAGGCAAACCATTAACCATGAATATTGGGGTAGTGGACAGAGCAGGCGAGAATCACTGTTATAGAAGACAATTCATCTGACACTGACTGAGCAATTAGTCCTACTTGGGTGGATGTGCAGGAGTCTGGGTTCACAATACACGCTCTCTACTTTGAGGAGTAAAGTAGAGAAACAGGGAGACAACGCTTGCTAAGTACTTTGAACAGGTATGCCATCACTGCCTGAACTGTTTGTCTCCTTAACAGAAAATCTTATTGTGTGACCTCAGTTGGAGCAGTTTTGTCCCGCTGTCTTTCTGTCTTTTACCCTAGGAAGGAAGGCCCATTTGCGGTGGAAGTCCGGGAGTACTCCCGAGGTGGTGCGGGGCCGGGAGAAGAGTAGGAAGCCACTTGGGATGGCTCTGAACTATGGGAGTGTGCTGTTCCCCTTTACAAAGAGTTTGCCATGTCTGATTCAGCTGTCATGACATTATTGAGTCACCACATCGGATCCAGCTGCTGAGCTACTACCAAACTATTGTTAAACTATTATTGAACTATTCACATAGCCACAGCTACGACCATTTCATTCATCCTCTTGGGTCTGGATTTCTTGCCCTTTTTGAAATGTGCTAACCTTGCTGAGTGCAGTGAGCGACCAGTATCGAAAGTCAATGTGTAGCTCTGGACTTCATATTTATATGACTTAGAAAGAGTTTTGATTTTAAGCAAACTGAGTATATTTGTCGAGGAGTGTTGAAATTAGCCCATTTTGTGTGGTGCAACTTGTATAAATGGAGCTGTGGGGGTGTTGGTGTGACTGGTTACATATTGTAGGTACCTGACATACTTTTTAGAATTTAATTTAATTCTAAGTAAACCTCCATTTTAAATAAGGAAACTAAGGAAAATTTTAAGGGAAAATTGTATATTATCCTTTTAAATCTCTCACGCTATGGAAATTAGTGGACATGTGGTACAAGTTCTATAAAGTGCACATGCGTGGCATCCACTGAATACATTTATACCAGACACTGCATAGCAGCCTATGAGTTCAGATGGTTTGGAGAGCATTAGGAAGCAGAACCATAAGATGTTTTCTTGTGTAGACCTTGCAACTTCTTGAGAGGGTAGCTACTTCTTTAGAATACTTTTTAATTTAACCTCAGAATACTTGATCTTCAAATAGTTGATCTCTGTGGCTATTCTATGTACATGCCCTTTTGTGAGCTTCAGTTTCTGACTCTACACAGCTTTATAATGATGACACATAGTAAGTAATTTGGAACATGCTATAAAAGTCTCCCACCTAAATTTGATGTCTCATTGCTATTTTAAATTACCAACTCATAAGCAAATAAGCAAAATAATTGATTTTTGTTAACAATTGCAGTGTAACTACACAGTAATTCAAATTTCATTAAGTCCACCAACTTCTCTTTTTATGTAATTCTGTCAAGAGTTGTTTTTAGGTTAGCTTTTTGACTAGGAGGTATTTTAACACTGTTCTAACAGTAACAAAAAGTAGTAAACATTAAGTAATTTTTAATTTTTGTGTCATAAATAACTGGTGCATTATTCTGATAATCTAGTTTGACAGTATGAGACAGGCATTAATCAACAATTTATCTGGCATTTTAACGGGTGCTTATCAGCACTAATTAGCACGTTATACTTATCTGTGTTAAACTGTTTACAGCATTTTTGCATTTTATATCATAATTTGCTGACATATATAATATTCTTGTGTTATTCTATTACTGACAAATTTGTGAGTTTAGAAAATGGTTCAAACAAGAAGGCAGAAAGAGGTACTGGAGGAGGATGTATTAAACTCCTCTAATGTATCACTTAGTACTTCAATCTCACCAAATATCATAGAAACGTTACATAGTAATAAGCCACAGCAGGCCAATAATAGTCCAAATCTGTCAGCTTATATTGCAGCAGATTTACATTCCACACCTATTCTCTCTGTTACAGGGAAAGGTAAAGTTAGGAATACAACCAAACTTTGCAAGAAAAATGGTACTCAGGCTAATACTAATAAAATTGAAAATCATGATAAAGTTACTAATACTAAAAGGGCAGCAGCACTTTCAAATAAGGGTAAAGTGGAGAAAAAAAATCATAGCAATCGAAAATAAAAGATCACTTTAAATATCTTACAAATACCCCTATGTCTCAAATATCACTAAGGGGCACACCAGATGATACTTTAGATGTCACTGGCTCTGGCTCTGTGAATATACAGAATCATCTAATATTGCTTTTATTACACCTTCCTAAAATAGTATAATTGTGTGGAACAGGATGCTCATGACGATCAGCAGCAAATTAGGGAAGTCAGCTCTATTAAACAGAATGTTGGTACACAGCTATCACATAGGCAGTCTAGGCACACTACAGATGTAGAAACTAATCCTGGTACAAATAAAGATTTGGACAAAATCCCAATTATAATTGAGGCATCGAGGAGCTTAATGTATGATACTTTTAATCATTCTTCTGATTCTCTAGAATTCTCCCTGGATTATTTCTAAGAATCTAATCCAAAACCAACCTGGCAATATGACTTAAAGAACATAGCCAGTGAATTACAGGGAACTATAAATGGGCTTAAACAGTTTATGACTCCGGGGAAGTCTAGAGATGCAACTTCTCCCAGGCATCAGCTAAGCGAGTTTGCGATTACGTTAAGTGAGGATTTAAAAAGAGTTTTTTGTAATCCATATACTGCACATCTGATGATTCTGGACCATAGAATTAATCTCAAATTTGAGCTGGATACAATTAAAGAGAACATAGCAATTAATGGTTCCAGACTGGACAATGTTTTACAAAAACTAAATAGGCTATCCCCTTCTGAGGGTTCTCCATCATTTATTCAGCAGAATTCCACTTCAAAATTACCTGGTTTTCCCACAATGGTTAGACCCGATTCTCCTGTTCATAAAGTTGAGAAGAAGGTACACAAAATGAACACCAGGAAAAATAATAATAAGAAAAAGAAACTCAAGGATACTAAGGACACTTCTGTTCAAATATCAGATAGTAGTTCAGTTAAACCTGCTAAACTCCAATTGATGGTTGTAGAACAGAATGTTGTTAATCACACTAGTGCAATAATGAAGTGTCCTGGCCAAAAATCTATTTTCACTGAGAAGGTTGATGGTACCACAAATGGCTTATCACAAACAGGAGCTCCACTTACTGAGAACATAGCTGCTCAACTGAATAGGTTTGAGTCTAACCTGAACCAATTCAGGGATGAATGGAGCACCTGGAGCAAAACGAATGTAGTGGAGTCAATCCCTGTAATTAGGGAAGACAACCTCTGTCCTAATTCTTCCCACAGTGTACCCTCAAATGCAGCTGAAATTACTGGTATGAAAATAACAGTTGATGTCTCAGAATGTACTATATTATGCCTATATATGTATTCTGTAGCTCATGACTGGTCTTTTCGCAAGCTTAGAGATACAAGTATGCACCTGCTTAGGGAAGCCACTGGTGCTGAAATTGTAAATACTGATGCAGTTCAAATCTGGAAGGATAAGGATGTTGATGGAATAGACTGTCTGTTTATTTTTGTGCTGCACCTCGTATTGCCAACCAGATCTGGATTAACTGCGAGGGTATGGCAAGATTTGTCTGTTCACTTGATTACATAAACAGGAGGCTTGTTAACAAACATAGCTTACAGTTGTGAACCAGCCTTCTCAACTGTGTATCTTTGGGCTGAAATCCTCACCTAGAGAGACTATGGGAAAATTGAAGGTCACACTAATAAATCTTTTTACCTATGCATTGAGGATTCCAGTTAGTTATTTTGGTATCTTGAAAGTCTATAGGTGGAAAATAATGCAAATTCAAGACGTATAGCTGTTCTAATTCGGAATCAAGAAGTAGCAGAAAGTATACTGAAAAAAGCTATACTCTTGGATGAGGCTGGGTTCATATAATTGATAGTTATATTTTAAACAAACATGTTCAAAGGTCAGAAGGTAACAGTTCAGTACCTATAGATGATAAAGTTATAAAGCCAGTAGCCTTATATGGCTTAAGTAGAACACAAAACGAGAACAATTCTAACTCAAGACCACCATCCTTGATCTTTTAGAACAGTTACTGAATATCTCCATTGAGAACTCAGATGCCATATCTATTTCCAGACAGGATCTGGATCCTGACTGTGACATGGTTACTATCAAGGTGGGCTTTCTGTGTCTGTACAGTAAGATTTTGGACAATGTGATTTTATTGGATGCCATGGGGCTATCCATAGTTCAAGTTGATGAGACTCATCATTATATTGTTTCAGTTTGTACTACCCCTCAAAATATAGCTTTACAGACTGAGGATAGTCCTCATGAAAGACATATTAAATCGACAATATATCATATTTCAATCTCAAACAAGTTTGATGCTCTAGCTACCCAAGAGGACTGACTGAAGGTATCAGACATATCACACTCTGATTCTGATAGTATGAAATTGACCTTTGTCTCCTGGAATATTTCAGGTTTAGCCAACAAATTTGCAGATAGGGAATGGATTGACTTCATTTCGAAATTTAGTATAATATGTCTACAAGAGTATGGCATAACCAGGACTCAGACATACTGTAGCACTGAATGGATATGTATCTTTTCAGGTACCATGAACAAAGGCTCTCAATAAGGGGAGATTGGCTGGAGGTCTCGTTACTTGGGTAAAGATCGAGAAAGATACTCAAGCATACTATTTACCAACACTACTGTAATTATTCTTTACTTGCAATCGAAAGGAAAAAAAAATCATTTTGTCTAGCTAATGTATATATTCATCTATCAAACTCTTAATTTTCTGATTCTGCAATATGGGATCAGCTTGAAGATCTTATACATAGAACTTGGGCTGTTGCTTCCTGTGAATAAATCATATTATGTGGTGATTTCAAGGCTAGAATTGGATTCTGTGATGGCTTCGCAGATAATGATTTTTGCAATTGGTGCCATATAGAGGCTTTCAATTTTCCCAGATGTTCAAAGGACACAAAAATGAATGCACCAGGGCATAAACGTATTGAGATTTTAGAAATACATAATTTGGCTCCCATAAATGGTAGGTTACAGGGAAACCAGCTTGGCAGCCACACACATTATTCTGTAAGAGGCCTTCCATATTAGATTACATATTTTGGAATGGAGAAATAACATTGTGGGAGTCATTCTCGGTTCCTCTGAAGGCTGATAGTGACTATTTGCCTTTAGTGCTGAAATCCATAATTTTTGATAAGATGACTGTTAATCTGCCCTTACCTCCTCAAACAGACATTAGAAATAAGAATATTAGATGGCATGAGACAGCAGCTAGTTTAAATAAAGAACTGTTACAAAATCTAATTTCACCAGTTCTAGAGCACAATCTTGATAATTTTCAGATTAATTAATGTGTTATATCCTGTATTGAGAAAGTCAGATCTCTTTTATCTACTAAGAATACTAACAACAATGGTATAAAAATATATAATTCTATTTGGCATGATGGTGAGTGCTGCAGGGCAAAAAAAAATCTTAAACATATAATGAGATTGGTCAATGTTCAGAATTCTGGTGTCACTTATAAAAATTTAAACAAGGTCAGGGAAGAGTATACGTGATTTCTTGTGAGTAAGCAAAAATAATTTCAACAGAAGCAATGGAATCACATGCTGAAGATTATAAACAATAAATATTCTTAATCAATTTGGCTTCTTGCAACAAAGGGCACAAACAACCTAAAATATGAAATTAATACATATGTATCTCTGAACATGTGGACACTCTATTACTCTACCAAATTCTTCTGTAAGGATATTACTGGCCCAAGTGTCAGTTTAGAATTTAATATGTCACAATTTAGTCCATTTACATTTGCAGAACCTTATTTTATCATTGCCTCTTTAAAAACTAGAAAGGCCTCTGGCCCATATCTTATCCCTTCGGAGGTGTATTTAACCTCTCCTTCCCTATGGGTTACTTTACTTACAGTTTACTTCAATCAGTGCTGTCACAGGTTGGAATTTCCATCCTCCTGGGAAGGTGCTGCAATAATTTCCATTTACAGAAAGGGGGACAACACTGATCCAACCATGTACAGGCCCATTTCCTTACTTGATAATATGGGAAAGATCTTTGCAAAACTAATTTTGGACAGATTTAGAAAACAACTGGGTTTACTAGGTGACCTTTCAGAAGCTCACATATACACAAGTGCACCAGATGCTAAGGAGCTTGCTAGCAAGCTCCGGTGTAAGAAATACCCTGTGAAAAGGGAGAATGAAAGGCCATTGCCTCAAGTAGCAGCTTGAAGGCATGACTGGCCATCAGTCACACTAACTTTATCTAAAACTATAATAAGAACGTGAAAAATATAGATTGTTTTTTGAATGTGATACAAACAGAAGTACAGGACACAAGATCCTTGCCCCTGAAGAAGCCTAGGGTTGGGTGAAATGTTGGACACACCAGAGGATCGTTGTGTTTATTGAAAAAAATAAAATAAAACTTCAAATTTTAGAAAATGAAGAGTTATGGCTGGTTGGCACAAATACTTTACTTTCAGATGCTCAGGCAGGTTTTTGAGCAGGTTATTGCACTGCACATAATTGTTATATCATCAGGCATTTATATGAAAAGTATGTAGTCTTACGCAAACAAAAAGCATATGCCACTTTTATTGATTTTAGTACAGCATTTGACACCATCTCTAGAAATTTGCTGTGGAACATGATGAAGGAAAGAGAATTCTCACACAAGATCATAGCAATTGTCAGAGAACTTTACACTAACACATGGGCCCAAGTCAAATTAGACACTTCAGGCCAGCTTTCCACCACTTTTCCAACCAATATGGGGGTCAGGCAAGGCTGTGTTCTTGAACCATTTTTATTCTGCATATACATCAACAAGCTCCTGGGCTAATTAGAATGTTCCCAGTCAGACTCTCCCAAAATATAAGGCAAACATTGTGTAGTGTTGGCTTACACTGATGACCTGGTGTTGCTGTCTTCAACTCAGTCTGGGCTCCAAAGTAAGTTACATATTTTAGATAGTTATGCCAAGAGATATAACATAAGGGTCAATGATCAAAAAAGTTAGGTTTTGAACTTTGGGTCAAACACTACAAGAAAGCAGTGGCTGTTAGGGACCAGTAAAATTAAATTAACCAAACATTATATTTATCTTGGTTTAATTTTAACCAGTGATGGCAAATGGTTCCAACATACTAATGTACTACTCACTAGGCTCAAACAGACAGCTACATCTCTGAGCATCTTTAACAGAAAATTTGGAGGAACCGCCATTAAACCTTTGCTGACAGAGCAAAGTATAATGCCCAGACCCTTTATAATGGGGAAATATGGCAGCCTCACTCTATGGGCAAACTTGAAGTCCCAATAAATAAGTTACTAAGATGTATCCTGGGATTAAATAAATCTGTACCAGCCTCTTTGATTTGAACTAAGCTAAAAGCCTTTTTCTTGGCTAGAAAGGTTAACTACTGGACTAAGGTACTTCATTATAAAGCAGTTGAACTGCCTCCACCAATCAGTGGCCAGCACTGCTGTACCTTTTATTCTATGTACAATTGCTGCCTTGCACTCCTTCACACAGCTGATTCCCATCACAGTGACACTGGATTGTCACACAGTTTGTGTTAGAATCGCTGTGGTGGAATCAGCTGTGACAGAAATCCCATTAAAACAGTGCTCATAAAAAAACAACAGTCCCTTTAGCACAAAACATTACCGGCAACTGTCAACAGAGCCTCTCAAATGAGCATGCGTTTATCCACAAAAATTCACTGGCAGTTTTGAATGGATTCAAATCTTTTAGCTGCTGTTAGCCCCACCAAGCATTGCATGGTATGTGTCCCGCTGCCACCATAAAACTGATGCTTTGTTTCTGATGCAAATGTGTGAAAGCCTAAAGTAAATGAAAATAAAAAGTGTGAAATAAATGCAAATGTTTTAGCCACATATAACCCCATCGACCTTTAAGCACCGTGTAGCATCCGCTCAAGGAATGCACCACTAGGTATCTGAACAGCAGGGGAGACCAGCAATACAGAAGGGCACATTCTGACTTAAAATTGGATTGTAAATGGTTTCTTTTGGGCTGTAGGCAGTTCGACTGCTTCATAATATATTAATATGTTTAATTATAGGTGTCTCTTACAAGATAAGAAGGTTATCTCGTGCTGGTTTGGGCTGACAGAACTGCTCAGCTTCGCTTTGCGGTCTTCTTGCCCGAACCAGCACAAGATAACCTTCTTATCTCATAAGAGACACCCATAACTAAACATATTAATATATAACATAAACATACTAGGTTTACCTTTCTCTGACTAAAAGAGAAATATGCTTGGCTTAATTTGGGCCATTTAAAAATTAGAATGGCTTGCTATAATTTTCCAAATATTACACGAAACAGGATTAGTTTACTTAAAGAACAATAGTGATACAGGGGTTACAATAAGTCTGAAATATCAAGATTTTGTCACTAAAAGAATTGTAGAATACTTTAAATTCAAAGACTTGGAGCATGGGGGATATGGCCAAGCCGGCAAGAAGAATGGATGTCTGATCCAGGAGCTCCGGGCCCATCCGTTGATAATCAGTTCCATCCTATACTAAAATCCCAGCAATCTAAGTCTAAAACTAAGGAAAACTGTTTTTCTATATGGTTGCTGTTAAAAAAATCAAGAAAAAAGAAAGTTCAACTGACCTTCCAGGTAGCGACATCCAACAAAGCCACAGGCCTAGATCCTCTTAACAAATGAGCTGCCTCTACCAACGCAAGTGCCGATATGCAACAGGCAGAAGCCCACATGGTCAAGTGGCAACCTTCCCAGCGCAACATCAAAAGCTTAATACAAACTTTTAAATTTGATCTCACTCATCAGATGAGATCGGGCTTTGAGAACATTGGTACCCAACTCACCCATCTACAGCAGACGGTGAACAGCTTGGAGGGATATTGTGGAGAGCCACTCAACCAGATTGCAGGACTTGGAACAGCGGGTCAGCAATTGGGAGGATGCCCACACACATTTAGAGACATCGCTACAATCGGCCCTCCAAGAGAGAGAAATCCTAAAAGCCATGCTCAATGATCATGAGAATCGGGAGAGGCACTGCAATAGGTACCTTATAGGACTCCCGAAGGGTACAGAGGGGAGAAACTGCGGGGCTTTTCTGGGGCCTTGGCTGGCCAAAATGCTGAAGTTACCTGATACTGTCACCTTGTAAATCCAAAGAGCTCACTACTCTCCAGGACACCATCTGGGACCCGATGAGAGGCCTCGCCATGTGATAGTGAAGTTCCTTTATTACCGGGACAGACAAGCTGTTTTAGATGCAGCAAGAAATGGGGACCTGATAATTGTGCACAGCAAAAAGGTTAGCATCTATCTGGATTACTCGAGGAGGCTTCAAATGGAATGCTAAACCTTTTCTGCAATTAAAAAGAGGATTCATGCAATCGAGTGCCCTTTTGCTATGGTATACCCTGTGAGACTGATTATTTGGCCTGAGAACCAAGATTCTAAATCCTTTACTGACCCAGATGCGGCAATGTAGTTTATCACCCAAGTCCTAATGCAGCAGCAGGAAGAACCAGGTACTCCTCTAAGCAACACCCAAGATCTCACTAAAAGGTACTGTTAAAATCTTTCCCAGTTTTGCATCAGTATAACCTGGGGGGGGGGGTCCCTTTTCTCTAGGCCCGTAATGGAGTCATCCAGCCTATTATGGCAGGGCCAGGAAGACCTCGTCCCCGATTGTGGGCGATAGTTTGCTGCCACAGGAACACTCTAGCTTGGTTGGGAGGTTTAAAATGAAAAAAAGGACTCAGTAGATTTTTCTGTCTGCCTTGAAGTTTAAACAAAATATGGAACTGTATAGAGACTGTAACTACAATGGAACATCTGTCCTTAAAGACATGTGTACAGTGAAATGTCCTAAGTGTTTGTAACCAGAACTTTCTTTTCTCTTATTATTTCTTATTCTGCTGAACTGACTAACAGGGTTGTCTAGAGAATAATATTTGCTGCTGTGTGCGAGCCCGGGGGAGTGAAGTAACGCTCCCATAATGGAACTCAGTCCATGAAGGGACTGCAGTAATTTGGACTGGCAGAGAACAAAACAATCTCACTGTATTGTTTAACTTTTCAGAACTAGTTACAGTTGTTTAATGTCCTTGGTTTGGAGGGATAAAAGTCAGCACAAAGTTTTCCTTTAATGAATCTCATTCAATTTTTTTATTTGCTGGGGAAATGAGTAGATAGCATTACGGGAGGGAGTGGGGTTGCTGTATCATAAAGTATTGGATATGCAATGGGGAAATGCAACATAAATCTCATAGGTGCTGGGCCTTAAATATACCTTGGAAGGTGGAGCAATTAAAAGTTAAGCTGGTACGTGCATTGAGGGTGTGGAGTGGAAAACTTGGAGACCTCGCTCAGGAGGCCCATGCTGGGGTCTTCGTGCTGCACTATAGGGCCCAACAGATAGAACGGGATATTTTCCCATCTTTAGCAAACCCAGACTGGATCAGGGGGACACCGTACAGACCCCAACTTAGCAGACCCCAAAGGGAGGGTGAGAATGAACCTCCCCCAAATCCTGCTGTGCCCCAATACTCTGGGACCATAGTAGTAACGTAAATAGAGCAAGTACATGAAGTACCCCAAATGGATGGGACTCCTTTGGCTCATCCACGAAGAGTAGAGGGATATGGGGGACAACTGGCAAAAAGATGAGGAGGGAGGGTTTGCTTTCGGGGAGGAATAGAGTGAATTTTTTCATCTTATTGTTAATAATCTTTGAAGCTGCTCCTGTTCAAGAGTACAAAACCGGGGAGGGCGGGGGTCTGAGGGGGAAAGGGAGTTTTGGGTTCATTGTTTTAGACAGGATTGTTCAAAAAATTTATTGTAAAGTAGGTAGTTTCAGCTGTTTTTCGATTAAAGTTTGGCATATGAGGATTAAAACTCAAAAGTCAAGCAATCGGCACACTGTTATGAAGTAAAGGAGGTACAACACAGTTTGGAGCACAGCAGGTGCAACATTTGTTGAACAATTTACAGTGGGTTCCTTAAAGTGTATAACCTGGAATGTCAGGGGGCTGAAGCAGTGGTTAAAAGAAAAAAGGTCTGGAGCTACATTCAGGAGACCCATTTGATTAGGGAAGAGTCAAATAAACTAAGAGACTCCTAGGAGACTCCTGTGGGGGGGGGGGGAGTACACTCGTGGTCTCTCCATTCACATCGAAGGCCAGAAGGGTGGCAACATGGCTGTGACCTCTGCTGTAGGCGAAAATTCACAAATCCATTTCAGACTCCCAGGAGAGATATGTGGTAGTGGATGCCACAGTAGAGGGTAATAGATATACACTGGTCTAGCTATATGGCCCAAATATTGACAATCCAGACTTTTTCCGTTACTTGGTGGTTTTGTTGGCACCTTTCCTGGATAACATCAGCATGAGAGGAGACTTTAATACTTATTGGGACCACAAAATGGACCACTCTGGGAACAGGGTGGGCCCCCGTTCCCCCCCCGAGAAGCTCACTAGCCCTTCAGGAAATAGCCTGGGAAAGGGCACTATCGGAGGCTTGGAGACTCACCCATCCAAACTCTAGGGAATACTCCTTTTATTCTCATGTTCATAAGGTGTACACCAGGACTGATTACTTCCTGGTCTTTCCAAAACGGTTACAAGGGGACATAGATTCAGAGTATGGGCCCATATGTATGTCTGCATGCTCCTTTGGAGTTCACTTTTCTCTCTGGTCTGCCCCCCCCCCGATAGGCAGTGGAGGCTGGACCCTACCCTCCTAACTAGCCAGGAATATAAAATTTATGTATCAGGAGTCATTCAAGAATTTCTATTACAATAAGGTGCAGGACACCTCGGCCTTGAATACTTGGGAGACCCTGAAGGCAGTTATTCGGGGAGCCACCATCTCATTTGCCTCACATATATGGAGAGCAACCATGAGAGAAGAGGAAAGTTTGGGAGACCAAATTTTGTAATTGGGAAAAAAGTTAATGGAAGGCAAAGATGATAACTAAAAAGGGCTACTAAAACAGCTAAAATGGAGGCTAAACTGTATTTCCTCATGTAAAATTGAAAGAGATATTTTAAAAGCTGGGGTGAGAGCACACTTTGAGGGAGACAGGTCAGGAAAATGGCTAACCTGGAAGGTAAAGAAAAAACAGGCAGACAGGGTGATGCTGGCCATGGAGGATGGGGAGGGGAACACTCTCTTGAACCCCAGGAAAATTAATGATATATTTAAAACTTTTTACAAGGCTCTTTATGTGACAGAGGCCCCATCGAATGTGGATCCCAAGGGCTTTCTAGGGGGAATACAATTACCAGCACTGGGACAGGAGAAGATGGAGGAGCTTGGCCGTCGCATTACTCCCTCCGAGGTAAAGCAAGCCATATGGGGTTCAAATGTGGGAAGGGCTCCAGGGCCAGATGGTTTACCAATGGAATTTTACAAAGCCTTATATGTGGACATTCAGGATATTCTACTGCCGATAGCACGGGAGACCCTGGAGGCTGGCACCTTATCACTGACTCTACAACTAACCACTATTATAGTCCTCCCAAAGCCTGGTAAGGACCCTACAAAGTGCGATTCCTATTGCCTGATCACCGTACTAAATGCAGACTATAAAATTATAGCCAAGGTGCTCACAGCATGGCTTGAGGGTGTTCTACCAACATTAATTGACCAAGACCAATGTGGCTGTGTCAAAGAAAGTTAGGTGAAACATAACATCTACAGGACCTTAAATGTATTTCAGGGTTGGTCTGGCGGGGGAGGGGACACAGACAGAGGCCTCCTGGCACTTGACGTTGAGAAGGCCTTCGATCGGGTGGAGTAGACCTCCATGTTCACCACCCTGACGTGTTTCAATTTGGGGCCTCATATAAGATCCTGGATACGGGCACTGTACGATTTCCCCAAGGCTCAAATTCTCACCTATGACAATATTTCATCTCCCTTCAGTCTAACGAGAGGAACACAGCAGGGTTGCCCACCGTCACCACTACTATACGTACTGATGATGGAGGTTCTGGCCTTGGCTATTCATTAGCACCTGAATATCCAGAGTTATTACAGTGGGGGGGGGGGTGACACCAGGTAATATCATTATTTGTGGATGACATACTACTATTCCTACGTGATCCGGAGACCTCCATCCCAACTCTCACTAACATATTTGAGGTCTATGGCCCCCTTTCTGGCCACAAAATAAATTGTTTGAAATGTGAGTGGCTGCCATTGGGAGGTGCTGGTTCCAATATACAAATCTAAGGGTACACACTCTCTCCAGTTCCTTCCCTTAAATACTTAGGCCTCAACCTACCAAAAAAGTTGTCAGCCCCATGTGAGAAAAATTACAAACCCTTGCTGAAACAGATCCAGGATGAATGTGAAAGATGGAAAAGCCTTCCCTTCACACTGACAGGGAAAGTAAATATTGTAAAGATGTACGTACTACCACAATGCCTCCACTTGTTCCAAGCCCTGCCGGTGTGGGTCCCAAAGAAATATTTTAAATCCCTGAGAGGTGCCATAACTACCTTGCTATGGGGGCAGGAGACCAAGAATAAAACAGGAAACTCTGTGGAAACCAATAGCACAAGGGGATTTGGGACTACCTAATTTACACCTATACTATTTGGCAGCACAGATTTCTCCATTAACAGATCTAATAGGACTCACATAGAATGAAGCAGAGAGGAAGACGTGGACGGAGATGGAGAGCCTCCCTAATGCTGTCCCTCTGAGCTTCTCACTATTTGCAGCTGTGTTGAAAAGGAAAATAGCTAAGCATATCCCTAATCCACTTACAAGAACCACAGTGCGAGCATGGTTAGCCACCCATGACATAATGGGCCATCCACACACCCTGTTCCCAGAAGCGCCCATCAGGATGGCACTATGGGAGGAGGGACGGGTACCAACTCTCACAGGCCAGGTGCTTCAGGCATGGGAAAAGGCAGGTCCACCAGTCGCTACAGTAGATCAGGGAGAGATGCAGTCCTATCAGTCCTTGTCTAGGGAATATGGACTCCTCCCTTCACAATTTTTGACATATCTACAGGTATGCAGTTGTCTCCTAATTAATAAGGGCACGGAATTACACCATGTACCTATGCAAAGATCCCCATTGGAGGAGGTGCTATGGGGTAACCCTGGAGCCAAGACTCACAGGCCAATGACTAGCTGTTACAGAACCATACTGGGTAGCCTGTCATCCAATATAGATAATATCAAGAAAAAATGGGACAGGGACATGGGAGGAGGGTCCCTGACTGAAGGGGACTGGAAGATGATACTACGGAGGGGCATGAACTGCTTGGTCAATAATAGACTAAGGGCAATTCATTTCAATGTTCTCCACAGAGTCTATTCCCCCCCACCCTGGCCCACAAGATAGAACCATCGTACTCAGATTTTTGTCCACAATGCAAATCCAATCAGGGTTCTTTCATACATATGATCTGGGAATGCCCTAAAACAAAAATGTTCTGGTTAAATATCTCTAGCATAACACAAAGACTACTGTTTGATACCCAGGATGTGGGTGTATGAGAGGTCCTTCTGGGCCTTCCAGGGGTGTCAAAGGGGGGAGAAGGCCTGGATCACTCACTGTGGTCCCTAGCCATGGCAGTGGGTTAGCAAGCCTTGGCACTCCACTGGTGGAAGGAATCAACTCCCTTAATTGCCGAATGGGCACAGAGGCTGCTCAGTTGTATGGAGTTAGAGCATACCCAAACAGGGCAATAGATAGGGAAGATAAATTTTGTAAAATATGGGGCCCATTGGAGGAGGCCTTGGCATCATCGTGGTTTCTGGCCTTCTAGATGCATCCTGGATGGGGGAGGGTAGGTGAGAATACTAATCAAGAAACTGCTCAGGGAAATGTAAAGAGACTTTAAACATGGAATTGAAAATGGGGTTTATCAAATCTGAATGTACTGGATGACATGACCTGACATTGTATGCATTTTAAGCTGTGTGTAGGAGTTGGAAACAAATCAAAACTTGTGCTGGATGTGCTGAACTTTCAAAATAAAATTTGGAAGAAAAAAAAAGACTCGGAGCACAACCAGAGACTGAAAATTTAATCTTGGACTAGATTGAATTATAATGTACACTGTTATAGGACTTATCTAGATATTCTTATTGATCACAATCAGAAAAACCAATACATTAAATAGAAGCTTGAACTTTTCCCTAGTAACATATTAGACTTTTCTATTCAGGCCAGACTGTGTTCATGTACCTCTTCTACTCCAGAAAATCTAAAACTTGTCATGTTTGAATGCCCTTAGTATAAGATCCCTAGAGGCAAATGACTAACACCACTTTGTGACACCGTACTAAACACTGACCAAGATCTCCTCTTGAAGGTATTTTTCACTACTAATGATGAAATTATAGTTAACTCAGCAGCCCAGTACCTAGTGTGTATTTCAAGAATCCGGCTTAGATATAAAGGTGCTAAATCAGTCTGTACAGGAATGTTAAAGTGAAAAGTTTATATAATATGTTGTAAGATGCTGTATGTGCAATTTATTGCCTCTCCAATGGAATCAAAGTTTTGCCTTGTATGTGCAATAATGGGTGTTTACTCACCTGGTAAAGGTGATTGTGTAGTTGATATCCATGGCACTCCAGACATTACCTCATGGGTATTAGCCCACCTGATAGGCTTATGATGCACATGATCCAGGATCAAATTTCATAGTACACCCAGGCCCCAGGAGTCCCTGCTCCTCAGTTCAAGTCTTCTGTAGCTGAAAAAAAGGTTATTTATGCAGCATGCTACACTGAACCAGTAATTCACTTGAAGACGTTTTTGGAGATAAGGCCCCCAGTGGGCCCCTTTATTACCCTTGTAATACAATTCTAATCCTCAGTCACTTAAGGTGACCAACAGCAAGACATTCTAAATTGTATTTCTAACTTATCTTCCAATACCTGCCTTGATGCCCCATCACTGAAAGGATACCTAAACAACATTTTGCCAACAAACTATTCAAAAATCTGACCTCAAACGGGACTAAAGAAAAGGCTGCTGAATTCATTAATGCTAAAATTACACTTACATAAGTTACTTAAATGTGGTTCCAAAGCATTTGAAAAATTTAAAATCAGCCTTCCAATTTCAAAAAAACTGCCTTACCTACTTCTTAAAATGGCGGCCAAATGTGTTAAGTGATGAGATCATTGGAGCCAAAGTCAGAGAGCTATATGGCTGTCTATAGTGTTAACTGTGATGTGGATAGCCAATTCTGAGTGCTGTATGATTTTCAATAAAAAAATGTGTTATGAACTGTCTCTCATGAGAAAGGCTGAAACAGCATGTGAAATCACACACACACTTAGGTTTTAGATACAAGGTGTTACCTGGAAGGCCTGAAACTAATTACAGAGTAGAACTGGCCTTGATCAAGGATCTCATGTTTTATCTAAGTTAATTACAAGCTGGAAGAGGCTTGGGTTGAGCATATCCATTTTAGGACGTTTCAAGAGGAGGAAACCAGGTTTTGTACACCGGTGCGAAATCATAAATGCTTTGGTGCTTGTGTGAGAGGGAAGCTTGATCAATAGATCAAAGAGATGTCATTTGAAAGAAGAACATGAGTTATGCTGAGTTTGCAGAATTTAATACTTTGAAAAGACATCCTGTTTTTATATAGATATATTTTTTATGCTTGCTTGCACGCATGTGCAAGAAATATAGTGCCATCGTCCGAGTTTTCGGAGGTGTGGCAGCCATCTTCCAATTCAGTCAGTGTGCTTGCAGGCGAGGCCGCTGTTCCAGATGCCACTCTGGGAGCCAACCCCAGTGTGGCAACAAATCGTATGGCCGACGGGGGTGCCCAATCCCTCGTCGGCTCCACTGCCCCTCCAAGAGACTACAGGGTGCCACGCTGGGAGCCCACCCCAGCGTGGCAACAGTTCCTAAGGCTGACGGGGTGCCCAATCCCCCATCGCTCCACGCCCCCTAACAGCCTTCCAGCTGCCATGCTGGGAGCCCACCAGCATGGCAAATGTCCGCGTAGTCCAAGTAATAAAAAACCTGAAAGAAAAGAACCTTCCTCGCTGCTGTCTTGAACCCCCTTCCCACCGCGCCACCCACTGCGCACCCTGCCTCCCCACACCCCTACCTCACCCCACGGTTACCTTCGGAGCTCGGTGCAATGATCTTTGGTGGCCCGAGAACATATCTGCACTTTTCAAGCTGACCGCGAACTGAGGAAATGCCGGTAAGCTGTATAATGTAATAAATAGGGTTTTTTCAACTTTAGTGCATATCTTGGGCATTTTGGGGAATTTTTCACCAAATTTTCAACATGGGGTTTTTGGGACCCCACCTCATGAATTCTGTCACTGTCATGGCGCTAATCGGCCCTGAAAGGTGATTTCATGGTCACTGCGTGGAACCACCTTTTGGGACTGATTTACGAAATGACGGTGTCACAATTCATGGTGAAGACTAAAAAACCTATGTTTTGAAAAAATTCCCAAAATGACTATTTACAACATGCCTTGCTCTGTTCCTACGCATGCTCGTGAGTTCGTGAATTTTCAATATGTTCACTCCAGACTTTCAACATTGCCATTTTACCATACCTCCTTATGAGAAGTACAGCTGTCATTTCTCACATCTGACCCAAAATGTGTTTCCGCGCATGTAACGCACAATGGCGCAGTCGGTGTGCGATCAATGTTCGGGACAGATTAAGAAAATCACAGTGACACTGTTCATGAACAGAGGTGTTAAAATGGCTATGTTAAATATTTGGTGAAATATGTCCATAAAATGACTGTGTTATGAGTGACCATTGCGCAGTATCCACGCACCCTGGTAACTTCATGGATTTCTAATATTTTCAGTTCAGATTTTCACCACTGGCATTTTTCCACATTTCCTTATGAACAGTACAGCTGTCATTTTTCACACCATGGCTGAAATGTGTTTTTGCACTTCCAGCGCAGAAATGCATGGTCACTGTGGGAAATCACTGTTCGGGACAAATTAAGAAAATCACAGTGACACTGTTCAAGAACGGAGGTTACAGAATCCCTTTGTTGACAATCTGCTGTAAAAAATCCCCAAACTAATTGCATTATGGGTGTGCGTTGCACATTTTCTACACATGCTCATGACTTCACCAGTTTTTTTTAATATTTTCACTGCAGAATTTCAACAGTGCCAGTTTTTGCACCTTCCCGTGAACAGTACAGCTGTCATTTTTTACATCCTGTTTGAAATGTGTTTTCACACCTATGGTGTCAAATGGCATAGTCGCTGTGCGAAATCAGCTTTCGGCTAACAAACTGATAGTGCCACTGTTCATAAGGTGGGGGTCACAAAAAAAACATGCTGAAAATTTGGAGTGAAAATGCCAATGAACGCCTGAGGCATTAGGGTTTCTGACCATAATGCCCCAGCCTGTAGAGATTGAGAGGCATCAGGGGTGTGACTTGGTATTCTCGCCTGTAATGCTCATACCATTCCACACCCTGCAGCTAGTAAGGGGCATCGAGGTGTGCCTTGGACTCTATGGCCCCAAAGGTCACCCCACTCTCCTATATAGGACCCATCTCACCACATTTCCTGATGGAATGGGGTAAGCATAAGGGCCAAAGACTCCAAGGCACACCATGGCACCTGTCAGTGTCTGCAGAGTAGGGTGTGGTGAAATGGCGTTGCCGTTATGCCTGATGACCCGAAGGCACACTCCAATGCCTGTCATTCTCTGCAGGGTGGTGGTGGGGTTGGCTTCAGTTCAATACTTCACTGCCATTCCTATTATTCAGCTCTCTAATTCCTATAATGCCAATGCCAGCAAGCAAACATTCGGCATTGACAAATGCTTATTTATGTATTCTGACAGGGAGGAGCTAGGTGACCTCATGTAAAATAGGTGGGGAAAACCAGCTTTTAAACATTATTCTGTTTTCCTTCAGAGACACTTTTATCTAGACTTTGGCAAAGAAACATCTATGAGCACTTTAAGCAGATATTTAGAGACTAAGTACTGTAGTAGGAATTGCACTGTTAAAACCTGTTTTGTTTAATAGATTTTTATGTCTTGTGATATACTAGCTCTGTATTTTATGTTTTACATATTTTTATCTATTTTAGTAAAACTCTTTTTGGAGCATACTTGGTCTGTCTTTGATTTCTTTCCTTTAAATATAGAGTATTTATGGTTACAGCAGACACTGGGCATAAGCTTGAATGGTGTTACCAAACTAGAAAAAGGTAAGAATAATCTGAGGTCTTTATTAAAGTTTTTAAAGGGTTCATTTTTGTACACCTGGTTAGGTGCCCATAGGCAAAGATATCTGGCCCCCCGAAGACAGATATATCTGAGCCTGTGCATTGGGTAAGCTAGCAAGAGGTTCACAGTTTAAATCCCTCCAAGACTTGAGACCAAAGGTTGATTCGAACCCACAAAAACAGACAAGAGGGTTACCTTGTTCTGTTAAACTGTTCACAAGACTGTGCTCGGAGGTTGGCACTTTGGGATCAGCCTTCCAATTTCAAAAAACTGCCTTACCTACTTCTTAAAATGGCCGCCAAATGTGTTAAGTGATGAGATCATTGGAGCCAAAGTCAGAGAGCTATATGGCTGTCTATAGTGTTAACTAGTTCTTTTTCCCTTATTATAGAATTGTTTCACCAAAATGGTCAAAACCACGTGCATTATTTAGATCAATATGCATGTTAGGCTATGGTTCTGTTCATTTTGTTTACTTTAACATGCTGAAATTGTGTTTTAATCCAATCGACTTTCTCTTTGTCAAACCACAGTGCAGTACACATCTTGAATAACGTGGTGGTCTAGTGGTTATGGTGGATCCAGGATGCTACAATGGGGTTGGGGGTGATGGGAGTGTGTGCATACTTGATATGCACTTTTTAACATTTTTATGAAACCTTTATATTTTCTGCTATTATGCTTTTCTAGTATGTTTTTGACTGAAACTATAAATGTAATCCATATTTTTGAATGTAATCATTTGTACAATCAATAAATCAGACTTCTTCAACAAAGTGAAATGCAGCAGCAGCAAGTGAGTACTTTACAATGGGGGAATTACAGCCACACCCTTCACCACCCCAAAGATCCACCACTTGTTTGTAGCAAAGTTCTTCTGTAGTCCTATGCCAGAGTTCATACTTTCTTGGAACTCAAAAATATGCTTGTCTTGTCTTATCTTTCCATGTGAAATAATAAGAAAAATCAATATTTATATAGTGCTTTTCATACACATTGTATCCCAAAGTGCTTTACAACAATGCTAGACTAGTAGTGAAATGACTGAATGTGTAGTGGCAGGCAGTTCACACATTAATACCCACACACAGCCTTGGACAATTGCATGAGCTGGTTTTATGGGAAGGGGAATGTTGGCCAGGACAATAGGGTCAGGTAGTGATCATGATGCTGGCAGCCCCACATCTTATTTCTCACAGTGATCTGCTCAAATTTCTCCCCTTCTGTCTTCCCCCTTCCCTAAATATAGCAATACCTTGCAGGAGTGGCCTTCTCAGTCCACCTCTGGTATTCATTCTCACTACTCCTCCTCATATCAAAAACTGGTGAGCTCATCACCCTTGTGCATCATGAATGTAGGTAGTACAGTCCCGAGGTTTTTTGACATATCAAAAATAAACAAATTTTTCCAGTAAGTCAGGCTGATAGCAGCAGGGAACAAGGGGAATTATAGGCTTTCCTATCCTTAAAAGATCTAGGCTACCTTTGATTAGGCACTATTAAATGATGGGTGTGCACATCATTATGCACGTCATTTAATAGTACCTAATCATGGGTGGATTAGATCTTATGTGAAATGAGAATGCCTATGTTCCTGTGCCCTACTGCTATCGCCTTCTAACCAGAAGATCATGTTTATTATTAACATGTAAAAAATACAGGGGCGACTGTACTAACCGCATTCATGATGCAGAAGGGTAGTGAGCTCACCATTTTTTGGTGTGGAGAGCAGAAGAGAAGAATTAATGCCAGAGAGAGACTGAAGAGGCCTTTCCAGCAGGGTACAGCTATATTCAGATAAGGGGAAGACAGGAAGGGGGATGTTTAGCAGATCATTGTGAGATCTGAAATGTAGGGCTGCCAGCACCATGATCACTACCTGACTGTGAATGAGAGCAGCCAGCAATGACAAGTACTCAGAGTGGCAGGGCGGCACTTAAAGTGTTACTTGAATTGAGTGTAGGGATATTACCCTCAGGGGGGGGATGTTGACGTTTGTTAGGACAGTATTGCGGAAGCTGTGTATAGATCATTCAGGATTTAGAAGGGTGGTAGCCAACCAGCTCCCATTGTGGAGTAGGGCACTAAAAGATACTAGAGAAGATTTGCAGGGAACTGTCCTGTGGGGTTTTACAGATCACAGGTAAAGGAGTAGACTGACACTGGAAGTCTGGTGGTTTCGCTCAAGGCATTAGTATGCCTCTCCTGTTAATAATATTGTTATCCATAGTAAGTGCAGCCCTTATGAGGGCATGAACAGCAGTTTTTCTGGTGAGTCCTGAGACTTGTTGCTTGGCCCTCCATGAAGACCCAATTGTTAGTTAATGAGGCGGGTCAAAAACACAACAGGGGAACTGTACATACTGCCTTCACTGTGCAGAAGGGTGGTGATCCACTTAATGTTTACTGTGGGAGCAGAAGTCAAACATTGAAAAAGTGGACTTAAGTGTGATTTGGGAGGTATTTATTAACAGTGCCAGCTGATGATCTGTATCGGTGTAGGTATGCACAACTCTCTGAGGTATACAATTACAGTCTGAGGTGTGATAATTCTTTTCATGAGACCACAAGCTCATATGCAGCTCTAGGCAGTACTAAGGACACAGTATGGATGGTGGGGTGTTCAACAGAAGGCAGGCTAGGTGCAGGGGTTTCACTTGGAAAAAAGAATACAAGAGAAGCTTTTTTTGTGGATTAACAAGAAAGCATGAGCTTTGGAACTGGACTAGAGCAGTACTTCGCTGTGTGACCCTGAGCAAGTCACTTAACTTACTTATGCTGCCAGGCCATATCTGTAAACAAGGTTTCAGCTTAGTGTGTCTCTCCTGGTTAACCAAAGCAATTCAGGGCATCACATAACCACTAGATCATCAGGTATTTCAAGTGTTGTACTGTTCTGCAATTTGCCAAAGAGAAAATCAGCTAGACTGCAAAACATTTTTAGGAAGTTAATGTAAATAAAATGAACAAAATCATAGCCTAACGTGTACTGATCAAAATAATCCACATGTTACCACATGGTGTTGATCATTCAGGTAAAACAATTCAAAACAAAGAGGGAAAAAAGAACTAGTTAGCCTATAGGAATCTATATTGGTCTCTGGCTCTGGCTCCAATGATGCCATCATGACTCATCAGTTAACACAGTTGACAGACATCTTAGGGAGAAGGCAAGGCTGTTTTTTGTAAGTGAAAGGCTAATGTTTACCTTTTTCAAAAGCTATGAAACTGCATTTATGTTATTTACATACGTGCAGTTTTAGCATAAATGTAAACAGTAGCCTTTACTTTACCTTGCAATGATGCCAGATTTTGGAGTTTGCAGTTTTAAAAAACTGCTTGTTTAGGTACCCTTGAAGATTGCAATTCAGTGTGGGGTCTCACTACTACTTCCTTTAACCTATGAATCTTGTCACTCTGATCACTCTGCAGGGAGGCCGTGGAATGCCTTGGATATCAACTAATACAATCACCTTTGCCAGGTGAGTAAACACCCATTGTGTAGAGCTGAATATCCATGGCACTCCAGGCATTACCTCATGAGTACATTAATCAGCAGTACCATTCCCCACAGGGCGGGACAAAGTGATCTGAGAGTGAGTAGATGAGCTGGCTGCTGAGAGAACCTGCTTCACAAAGGAGGCCTTCTGTTTGTAGAGGTATTCGAGCCTGTAGTGTCTTGCAAAGGTGTGAATGGAAGTCCAAGTGGCTGTTTTGCAAATGTCCTTTGTAGACACATTAGCCCTCTCTGCTCAGGAGGTGGACACTGCCCTGGTAGAGTGTGCCTTAATGCCTTCTGGTGGGATGAGCTTCTTTGTCTTGCATGCCTCTTGGATGGTTCTCTTCAGCCAGCTAGTGATTGTAGCCTTAGAGGCTGCTCTGCCTTGCCTCTGCCCTTTTGTTACAATGAACAATCTTTCTGTTCTGCGTAATGATTGAGTTTGTGTGATGTATGTCGCTAGAGTGTTACTGACATCTA
Source organism: Neoceratodus forsteri (assembly GCA_016271365.2). Classification (NCBI taxonomy): domain Eukaryota; kingdom Metazoa; phylum Chordata; order Ceratodontiformes; family Ceratodontidae; genus Neoceratodus; species Neoceratodus forsteri. Next base: position 1,203,938,703 of record CM057449.1, read on the forward strand.
AGTGATGGGGAATGACACTGTCCTCTGACTGTGAGCTGTCGTATAATGTTGGTAGTTCAGTAGACTGCTCTCTGTGGAATGTGGAGCCGATCTTGGGTTGAAAAGTGGGTACCGTCCTGAGGGACACCACTTCTGGTGTGAATATGTTATATGGTTCCCTGCAGGACAGCATCCCTAGTTCGCTGATCTATTTGGCTGAGCAGATGGCCAGAAAGAAGTAGGTCTTGAGGCCAGCCCAGTATACGCCTATCTCAAGAAGGGGCTCGAAGGGCGAGAAACCAAGAGCATTGAGAACTAGAGTTAAGTCCCAAGGGGCTACAGGAGGTCTGGATCTAGGTCTTAGTACCTAAACTGCTCTTAGGAACCTTACTGCATCCAGGTGGGCACCTGGGCTGTGTTGTTCTATGGGACCAAGAACCCTGCCAATAGCTGATAGCTGTACCCAGAGTGATGGGTGGGATAGACCTTATCTAATCCTTGTTGCAGGTACAGAAGTATGGTAGACATGTCAGTGTGTTCTGGTTATGAGCCCATGGTTCTACACCAGGTTAAGAAAATACTTCACTGTCTGCCATAGGTGGAAGTGTTGGAGGATTTTCTGGACTGCAGCATAGTCAAGATGACTGAAGCATGATAGCCAGCCCTCAGCAATCTCTGCCTCTCAGGAGCCAGGCTGTTAGTCTCAGGGTCTCTGGTACTGGATGAATTACCGGGCCCTAATTTAACATATCGTAATCAGTAGAGGATACTTCATCTGTCTATTGCCATGGCCATCACTACCAAGAACCATACTCTTCGGAGCCAGTATGGGATCACCAGAATGATGTTTTTTTGGGACTGCTGAATTTTGGCTAAGACCTGCAGTATTGGGGGAATGGGGGGAAACACATATGTCTGGTCCAGTGACCAGGTGTGGGATAAGGCGTCGGCTCCTTGGGAATGCTGTTCCCCGTATCTGGAGTAGAATTTGTTTACTTGGGAGTTCGCTGTGGTTGCCATCAGATCCATTGTTATGGGTCCCCATGTCTTCTGGATCATCCGGAACTGGTGCACCTGCTGTCAGCTGAACCAGTCTGCCCTCACATTTAGCTTGCCTGTTAGATGGATGGTGCTGATGTGAAGGAGGTTGGCCTGAGCCCAGTTCAGTACTTGCTTCACTTCCCTTTGCATGACCCTGATTCTGGTTTCCCCTTGTTTGGCGATGTAAGCTACAGTGACCTGGTTGTTGGATCGAATTAGGACCAACTGACTGCTCACATGGAAAGCTCTGAGAGCGTGATACACTGCCCTCATTTCCAGTACATTTATGGACAGTCTGAACTCTGGCATTGTCCATCTGCCTTGAGCTGATAAGGAACCCATGTACGCTCCCCACCTCATCAGGCTGGCGTCCGTCTCCAGAGTGAAGTCGTAGGAGAACTCCAGAGGGGTTACTCTGTGAGGTTATCCCTCGAGGTCTACCAGACCAAGGAATGCCTCACTGCTATAGTTAACAGGAGTTTGACCCCTAAGTTCTTTTTGGTCGGTGAGCCTTAGGTCAGGAGGTAATTCTGTAATGGCCACATGTGCCACCTGGCCCATGGTACCAAGTCAATACACGAGGCCATGCACCCCAAATTCTGGGCTATCTGGCCAATAGTGGGATGACTGTTGGACCTTAACTGTCGGACTAGCGCAATTATGTTTTCTACCCATCTTAGGAATGGTCTTGCCATCCCCTCGGATATGTTTATTACTGACCCCAGATGATATAACTGTGGAGTAGGAGTTAGAGAGCTTTTGGACTGGTTCACTACCCAACCATGCTCCGCCATGGCCCATAGAGTCAGCTGCATACTCCTCTGTGACTGCTCTACAGTTCGAGCCCAGACCAACCAGTCGTCTAGATAGGGAATGATGTCCACTCCTTGTTCCCACAGTTAGGCAACGAGTACTATGAAGACCTTTGTGAAGACCCTTGGAGCTGAGGCCAGACTGAAGGGCAGGGCCTGATACTGAAAGTGCTGTCCTAGGATGTGGAACCTTAAGAACTGCCGGTGGCTTGGCCGAATTGGGATATGGAGGTAAGCATCTTTCAGGTCTATGGAGGTTAGGTAGTTGCCTACCCTGATGCTCCGGAGAGTGGATTTTAATGTCTCCATTTTAATTTTTTGGGTAGCCATGTACTTGTTTAGGAATTTTGGATCTTGGATGGGGGCAAAGTTCCCTGGTCTTTTTGGGTACCAGGAAAAAAAATGTAATAAATCCCCTGTTCCTGCTTATGATGCAGAACAAGCTGAATGGCCTTGTTTTGCATTAGGTCCTGCAGGATGTGCTGGACCTGATGGGCCGAGGCCTTTCTTTTTGAAATCGGTGACTGTATGAATCTGTGTCTTACTGGTCTTTGTGTCAGTTCTAGTGAGTCCTCCCACAACACTACCTCTAGAACCCATTTGTCTGAGGTTGTGCAATGTCAATTGTGTCAAAACAATGATAGCCTTTTTCCCACTGGAGGATACTGGCACCTCGAGTGGGCTGATTTCTTTGGGGTATACTTTGGTAGTTATTGCTGTTTGTTTCTACTTCCTCTGCCTCCGAATCTAGAGTTGTGCCCTCTGAAGGCGAGAGAATGGTTGTTGGGGTTGAAAGAGCTACGGAAACTGTTGGTAGCTTGGTTTCCTCTACCTCGAAAGGAGTTGGCCTGGTAGTGGTGAGACTGTCTGCGATTCTGCTGAAATCTGTTCTCCCCTCGAAAATGCCGTTTTCCGGAAGGCAAATGAGTGGACCTGTTCTTATTCTTGATGAGGTCTTTTCCCTCTTCCTTCTGCTTTAAATACTCTTGCAAACCCTCTCCGAACTCATGTTTACCCTTTAGGGGTAAGTTTTGTAGTAGTGTCTTGGACTCATTATCAGCTTCCCATAGCTTGAGCCATAGAGCTCTTCTGGCCCAGTTGATTAGGGTGGCAGCCCTGCCATCACGCTTCAATGTGTCCACCGCCATATCCCTCAAGTATTTTTCTGCATCTAGGGTACACTCCAATAACTCAGATTCTCTGGATTTGGGGTCCGCTTTTTCTAGGAGCTTCTCCAGCCATCAAATCTTTGCTCATGCGGCATAGATGGCTGTCGTGGAAGCCCTTGTCGCCATGGCCACAATCTTGAATAGTTTTTTTAACATGTCCTCTACTTTCTTGTCGTTAGGATCTTTCAAGGAGATGGTACCATATGGCAGTACCATCTTTTTACTGAAGGCTGCAATTCAGGGGTCAATGGTATGGACCATGCACCAGACATTGGTTTTGTCATCCTGTACCAGATACAGTATGTTCACATTCCTCTTTTCAAACATCCTGCCTGGTTCCATGGACTACCATTCTTTGATAAAAAGGTAATCGATGGCTGGGCATAGAGGAAATGTTTCCTTGGTGACCTGTTTCTGTTGAATCATGGGGTCGAGTTTTGACTTGGATTTGGCCTCCTCGACCTCGAATCCCATTGTGGATTTGATGGCCTTCATAAGGCCTGATATCAGGTCAAATGAACATAACTTGGAGGTGAGGGATGGAGTGGGCTGACCAATTTCCATTGCCCCTTCGTCTGAAAAATTCTCCTCATCGTCGTCGTCTGGTAACTCCCCATTCCCATTGTCTCCTGCATTAGGCTCTGGTAGAGTGGGGGCCAGATTTCCATTCTCAATATGGTCATCTGGCCACTGAGCAGGTTCTGGTTGTGGTGTTGGGGGCGTTGGGATCTTATGGTGAGTCAGGGCCTCCACTTTCTCAATTATTTTCAGCACAGAGTTCTACTGACTCTCCATCATGGCTGCAGTGGCCTGCTGATTTTGGATTAGCAGCACCCCTGGATTCACCCAGCTAGCCCCACTGGTTCCCGGATTATCATAACCCATTGTCGGCAACTGCTCCAGAGAGAGAGGTCGTCATCATCATGTAAGCAAGTCGGGCACTATGGTCTCGCATTATGTGGCAGCAAGGTGGCACTACAAGTGGAGCATTTCTTTGTCTTCACCATCTGGGGAGAGAGGAGAAGGAAGGGAATTAGGAGAAGGTAACGGAGAGCATCCAGGCCGAGACCCCCTGGATACTCCGCTAACATATGCCCATATATATCTAAGCTCTTACGTATATGTCACAATAACATTATAGTCAGCGCTTCATGAGCTCTTGTTTTGTCTCCAGTAAGCCACTGGCTCATTAGGAGAAGGTTTTACTAGAACTGGTTCAGTGCCTCCAATAGTGCTAAGGACGAGGATTTCAACCCCCATGATGAGATTAAAACTGATCTAAACAAATAATATGGCTAGTGAAGTCTAGGCTAGTTAGACTCCTGTGGGGATCCCCCCAGTCAAGAAATTGCTCATAGCAGCATGAGAGGTGAGGCAGAAAATGGCAGTTGGACAAGTTGAGCATGCGTGGGAGAACACAGGCCCAAAATGTCAGCTGAATCATATTCTAGCCAAAAATGGCAGCCAATGGCGCTGAAATGCCATTTGAGTCAACATGCTGCTCAGAATTAAGGGGCCTTCCTGAATATGAAACTTGAATCCATGGCAAGTATGGTTCCCCCCATGAGTGAAGCCAGTGACTGTACATTCTGCCTCGCTAGCCCTGCTGCTTATTGAATAAGAGGATTTTGGGGGGGTGGGAGGTCTCACTTGAATAGGAGAGGCATATAGGGAGTTTTGGAGACACCCGTGCACCAGTAGGCTGCTGCCGAAAGGGGCCTGGGCTGAATAGATGAATAAATTGGTCCCAATCATTTTGGCAGTGTTGGGTCAGCCACTGTAATAGGGTCCGAACCCTGGATTGAGCATTGTTTGTGGTGTGTGGCTGCGCTACCCCCTATATAGGGAGTAGCGCAACTAGTGTTGGGTGCAGCACCATGCCGTTTCTGCTTGGAAGAGAAAAGTTGTGACAGTGGGCACTGCAACCTGTGAAAATACGCATGTTTTTGGGAGGCCTCTAACCAGGAGGTAGTACTCAGTCTATAAGTGTATGTTTCATGCCACACAGTCCCTGCTTGGGAGAGGGGAGCAGCGTTCAGTGGAAACGTTCAGGATGGTGCAGGGATTCAAAGAGAAAGGCACCACATGCAATCCAGATTGAAACAGAGCTCTCCCTGCCATTTGGGAAAACATCAAAGGAGAAACCCCGGACTTAGCCAGGTAAATTTTTAAAACCTCAAGTGACTGATGCTGCAAGGGGGGGTCACCACGTGGACTCTGAGACCTACTCCTGAGTAAGGAACCAAGCTGGTGGAACAGCACAGTGGCTGTGGGTGATAGGGAAGCGTGAACTCTAAAAATAAGAGATGGCACCTGCCGCAAGTGATATTAAGTAACCGTAACCTTCCTGCTGACCTCTTTGAGCTATTCTCATACAAACAACTTTAGCAGCTAGACTGTCTCAGTTCACCACTGCCTAGTACATGAGAAGATATCAAATTAATATGCTCTTTCAAAACCAACCCCGGTGTTAAAAACACAATTTCATTTCACAGCCTGGCAGTTTCCATTTTAAATGCTTCTTAATAAACATAACAGGGAGATCCCTCCTGACAATGGGGTTACCATCAGCAATTATCCATCAATAAAACAGTTAATAGGTTAACAGACAGACTAAGAGACAGATGTCCCCTAATCCAGCTAACTGGTAGACCCAGAGTACTGAAAAAATGTTGCAAACATGATTTACTGAGGTTCAATCCCCAGGCCTCCCTTAACTGGAACACTGTAAACACCAGGGACTCCTAGAGTGCTAGTAGCCTCATCAGATGCACAATTAGAACTGAGGAGCAGGAACTCCTGGGACCTGGGTTTACTAGGAAATTTGATCCTGGACCATGGGCATCATAAGTCTATAAGGTGGGCTAAAACCCATGCGGTAATGTCTGGAGTGCCATGGATATCAACTAACACAATCTGTATTAATGTTTTTTAGCTGTGTATTGTCAATACTATAATGTTATATATTTATATTCTGTGATCTCTTTTATGCTGAAAAGAGTAATGACTGATCAATAAAACTGAAACAGAACTGAGCAGGGGAGTTGAAAAGGGAGTGGATAACCTTACAGAATTTAGCTAGGATGTTAAGGTTTTTCTGGAGTTTGGCCTTGAAATAGCGTAATTTTGTGGCCTGGACAGCCTTTGTACAGTTGTTCCTCAGAACCCTGTAGGAGATAAGGTCAGAAAAGGAGTGGGATAATTTGAAGTGGGCCCAGATGAGATCATGAGACTTGAACAGGTCGATGATATCAAAAGTAATCCAGGGGTGGTGGGAAGTTTTGGCTCTGGATTTCTTGAGGGTGATGTGCTTGTCCCAGATGGATGAGAATTTGGGGTGAAATAGAGTGAAGGCCACATCAATATCAGAGGCAGGGAAGAAGGCTGACTAGTATATTGCAGCTAGGTTGCTCAGTAAAGCATTGATGTAGCAACCATCAATGAAGCTTGTGTGTGTTTGCGTGAGTGTATGCCAGTGGAATTTTGCAGAATTTTGAATTCATACATTTCATGTTAACATGCCATGCTTGGGGGGGCATTTTAGAGGAATACTGCAGAATATTGAATGCTTATGTTCTATGGTAAACAAACAAACTTTCTATTGCATGCGCAGAAAGACAAATGATTGATAGGTAGAAACCACTTGTGGAGGGACTATTTACATTTTCTAAACTATATTTTATTGTATTTTTGTGTCCTTTTTATCTTTTAGAGATTTGTTTTAAATTTTCCCAATCCATTTTCTGAGCGCAATAAGACCCTTCAAGGTGTGGAGTATTGGTGGATACCTACACTTCCAGGGGCTGTAAGGCCCTCCGCCTGTGGCATCAGGCCTCATCACAAACCTGGGCATGTGGGTATCCACTAATACCCCATATCCTTTGAGGTATTATTGCTTACTTTGCCAGTCCATATTAAATGCATGGAGAAAGGTTTAAAATGTGTTTACCCTCTTTTTGTCCCAGTTTTTCTCAATCAATGCTGACTGCATCAGCAATACTGCATGACACCAACTAACTTCTTGGTTTTGTGTAACTCTGGCCACTTTTCTAAAGGATTGCAAAGCCTGTTTTTTCTCTGTGCTCAAGACTGCATTCTAATTTGGAGTGAGTGCAAGAACCAGCAAGTAACTTTATTAAACTGATCAGAGAGATAATGAGGTGTCAGCTGTAGAGATGAAGATTTTGGGGACTCTTTACTCCTGTACATATTTCTGTGAGAATCCCTCCACTGCTGACACCTGCTGAGTTCTCACCATGCTATACTTTCCTTTTTCCAGGGGACTCAGGATTCAGATTTGCAATTGTAAGATTTTAAATACCAAGTCCCCTGGTTTACTAAAAAGAGGCTGCCATAGAAGGTAGTATTCAGCAGGCTGCAGAACCCTCACATATGGTGCCAGTATTATTCTGGTACCAGCACGTCAAGGAAGCAGGTCCTGTAGCTATGCAACTGGTAGATCACTATTTATACTTTTGCCTAGTTGCTCATTGCCTTCCACTTGTACAGCATATCACCCCATCACATCACTATTGGTGTGCCTGGAGACCCTTTCCAGCTCACTCTCTCCCCTTAAAGGGCTACTCTGCCTTTATTTCACCTTCTAGCTGTGCCAGAATTATGTTTCCACTTAGTGCACTGCTTTTGAGAGGTGTTCTTATTTTTACCCTCCCTAGCCTTTATAACTACTTACCGGTATGCGACATTCCACTACCAGATACTGCTCCATCCCTTCATGGAACATCCCTTAATGCATACTGCACAGCAATGCTGTCCTATAGTATCAACTCTCCCACTCCTCCCTGGGAGCTGCCAACAGCTAGTCTGATGGAACATTTCATACAACATCTTAGGTGACTGCACCCACTGGCACTCTATCCTGGGATTTTCAGTATACAAGAAGGATATTCCTCCTACTGCAAACAGTGTAGACAATGGAAATACAGCAGCAAGCACTTAAAGGAATATCTCTGCTGCATAGCTGTTCTGCTTTTGCTACTGTAACCCCCCTACAAATGGGGGTTCCTAAAAAGTCTCCATGGAGCTTGCCTAGGTGTTTCCCTGCCTGCTGGCTTTCAGCGATTAAGCCATTAAGAATGGCACTGTGAGTGCTGGTAGAGCCTCCTCATACTGTCTCTTTAAGAGTTGTCTGCTTACAGACATGATTACTATTTTCTAGGAGGGCTAGTGTTCCTCTGTTCGAGTCCCACCTGGACTGTGAGGAAATCGCTCCATTTCAGCAGTCGTTAAGAGCACAGAGGGAGCCTAAATGGAAGATGTAACTGTTTGCCTGAAACCAGTTAGAGTGTTAGTAAAAATGCAGCTTGTCTAACCTGCCTTTCTTGCAGCTGGGACTCTGTGTGTTTTGCCCCTCCATTTTGGATCTGAACTGCTGAATGGGTCCAATCAGTGTTGGGGGGACCTTTAAAATGGAGTCTGTTTGGACTAACCAGAATTCAGACTCTCCTGGGAGCTGGTTTACAATGAGGAGGTATAGCTAGTAATTCTGAGAAGTGAAGTTCTGGACCTTGGCACCTATTTGCACCAACGGAGAGAGTTTCTGAGTGATTGACAGCTGAGTCCATCAACTGGACTGGGTGGCGCCCAAAGAGAATGCTCTGCCTTGCGCCTGGGGAGTCAGATCCGTTGTGACCATGAGGAGAGAAGGAGCTCTGTGCTTCTGCATTGTATAGCTTTGCTTGGGAAGCACTTGAGAGGCCTAAAGTCAGGTCGTTGCCATTGCCAACTCGAATCAGACTGAATCCGAGAGTACCTAAAGGAAGGAAGGCTGAAAGAGTGGAAACCAGGCTCACCCTGTAGAAGACTAGAGAAATTGTTGAATCGCGCTTGGTCTGTCAGGAATTAAAGCTGCCGTGTGAACTCCCTGGTATTTGCAGTAAGTGCATTGGGACCTGAAAGCAGCTGCTTGGTATAGTAATTTCTTTTACATATAATTGTGTTGAATGCTTGTGAGGAACAGCTATTTTGGTTCTCTTGTCACCGCACAGTGTAAGTTGAATGTTGAGCTGAATGTAATCGGACTGAATCCGTCTGCTGATCAAGGCAGTGTGGCCTGGATGGTAGAATCTCGTCTCCCTGCTTGTGTGTCTGGCAATCCAGAACCACCATCTGTGCCAGGTTTCTTCTGTGTGGGGTAGCATGAGTACAAATCAGGGCAACCCTTGCGACTGTTTAACTATCATCAGTGTTTCATCTGATTTTCTTTCTTTCATTTCATCAAGGATTGAGCCATCTGGTTCCGGATTACAATTGGTATTGTGCATATCGTTTTCCTACAGGGCCCTTCCATCTGCACCTGCCAGCCAACCCTGGGCAACGGACCTGGCTAGACCCCCAAACTGGGTACCCAGAGTGTGACTTATAAGGCCTTGTATGAGTGCACAGTACTGTGACTTATTTCTGCTAATCAGCTTGACCTCCCCCTCCCTGTGTTTCACTCCCCTAAATAAATCAGATTGGATATTATTGACTTTAAATGGTTTGAAGTGTCAGTACCTATATAGTAGGCATTGCATGATTTTGTGTAAGTTGACCAACCTTATTTCACAGGGGGTCCTCCAAGATGAATTGCAGAATCAGTCTCGAGGGTAAGTGGTATCTTATGATTGAAACATGTGTACATGTGGGGTATTGGTGTCACAATTCTTGTGTATCCTGTGGACCATTAGAGGGAACAAAAGGGGGTCTCAGTGTCCCAGAGGGCTGTGACCAAACCCGACCAACCGTTACCAACCCTGACCACTGGGTGGAGGCACCCACCATAGAACCTAGGCCCCTCAACCTGATGGTGGTCCAGCAGGCAGGGGTAGTAGCCCTTGGGATAGCGCCACCTGGGGGTTACATCTTGGAGGCACCACTGGGATTAGCATCCTCTAGTGGCCACATGAAGGAATTACCCCATTATGCTTAACTTAAAGTAAAAAATGGAGGGGAGTACCATGCCTAAGTTAAAACTTGACCACCTTAAGATGATGGTGCACAAATTGATGGGGTGGTGCGAAGCTGAGGAAATGGACTCCCAAAAGACTGTTTTATTGCTGGATGTCCCCTTGGGGATTAAAAGCGCTGACATTGTCTCTACTGTAGAACATGTTAAGTGTATGGGCAAAGTGGAAGTAAAAGGGCGATATGCTGACTTGCTCGAACAAACCCTGCAAGTGCTACTTTCATGCAGTATCCCGATAGACCCCGAGAAGGTGCCTCCTGTGATTTTGCCTGAAGGTGCTCAGAAGAGATGGAGGGTTATTCACATACATAGTGGCCTGGCCACCCTGGGTGGGTCCCCTAGTACCAATAGCTTTAAAGAAAAACTGCTGAAACTGTTAGCCACAGAAGGGAGAACTGCTCAGGAACTGGTAAAGGTATTAGACATCTCAGGCGACCACACCTCCCCGCCTTCCCCAGGCACATCTCCCGGGTCCTCTAAGAGCTCTATACTGGCCACACCCCCTATGGTTATTCCCCCCCATTCAACTGGATTCCTATAGGAGATTGAGATTTTTCTCCAATACTGTTCCAGTGCCTTTAGTGGAAGATGATTTGGAGACCTGGATGGACTATGCTACCTCTTTAGTACAAGAATGGCAGTGTTCTGAGGGGGAAGAGAGGAAGCGGTTGATGGAAAGTTTGAGGGGTCCTGTACTGGAAGCCATTCGATTTCTACGGGCCACTAGTCCGGAGGCCACTGCAGCAGAATATCTTTCTGCATTAGAGGGGGTATTTGGCAGCACAGAAACTGGAGATGATCTATTATGGAAGTTGAAGACAGCTAAACAGTGGAGGAATGAGAAATTGTCTACTTTTGTTACTAGGATGGAAAGGGCTTTACAAAAGGCCCACCAAAAAGGGGGAGTGCCTGCCCAAGTGTTAAACCAGGTCCGATTAGACCACATATTGAAATCAGCAAGATTTTCAAGTGTAATATTGCTGAAACTCAACTTGCAAGACAGAAGGGCCAGCCCTCCCGAGTATTGCCACTTGATGAGAGAGATCCGTGAGATTGAAACTGATGAAGAGGCCTGGGAACCCTATGCTGGGGCTGTGTACCCTTGTCAGACCCCTGAAAAGAGTGAGTCAGATGAGGCTCAACAGTTGAGAGGTTTGATTAAGGAATTGACTGAGACCTACAGGGAGCCAGACCTGTATCAGGCTCCCCCCGAACCTAAAAGTGGAGTGGGAGTGCATGTCATTTCTCCTGAGGCCCAGATTGAGGGCAACCTGAGAGCAGAAATAAGGGATTTAAGAGAGATGGTGAGGGAACTGCATCGGGCTGCTCTCACCCCCAATAGAAGTGGAGACCCAGAGGCCCAATGGTACAAACCCCCAGTTCAAGAAGAGCCCTGCAGGGCCCCAGAGATGCCCAACCAGATAAGAGATCCCCGGCCCTCCAAGAACAACAGAGACACTAAGTTCTGCTACCATTGTGGAGAGGATGGAAACTTTCAATCTGCTTGTCGCCTGCCAGAGAACTTGAGAAAGGTTACCAACAGGTTAGTGGCCTGACATCACAGAACCTATGCACAGTCACCAGGAAAAGTTTTGCCATCAGGGCCAATGCCCGATCGACATCCCAATCAGTACCTCCTGAAGGGTCCGAAGTGGTGGGTCCCTCCATAGAGACTACTGTGAAAGTGAATGGGGTACTCACAAGAGCTGTGTTAGACAGTGGCTCCCAAGTGACAATTATGTTTCAGGACTGGTATCAGAAGCATTTGTCTAATGTACCCCTGCAACCCTTGGAAGGACTACATGTTTGGGGATTGAGTGAAAAGGCCTACCCCTAATCTGGCTATATCTGGATTTGGTTGTCCTTTCCCAGCTCTGTGGCTGGAGTGGCAGAGCAAGTGGAGACCTTAGCCTTAGTGTGTCCCCCTACTGGACTGTATGATGGGGTTCCATTGCTGATTGGAACTAATGCACATATGTTTGGGCGACTGGCACAGTTGTGCTATGAAAAACAAGGGTCCTGGACTGGTAGGGCCCTAAGAATTCCGGCCTTGATCAAGAAGGCCTATGAAGCACACAGAGATGCTGACAGAATGGAACCAGAGAAACCGGTTGGGGTTGTCTGGAAGAAGGATCCTGAATCTCTGCTTTTGGCACCAAATGCCCAATGTATCCTGCAAGGAGAGGTTCATATGAAAAAGGATTTCAAGAACAAAATATTAATGCTGGATGCACCTGGAGATGGAAAACTGCCTGAGGGGCTGCTGGTCAAGCCCAGTATTCTGCCTGCTAGAGCCCATGCTTTTGCCAGGAGAGTGATGGTTCAAGTTCACAATGTGTTTGACAGGGAGATTCGAGTAAACAGAGGTTGCACCCTGGCTACTGTGCATTGTGCGGATACTGCTGTACTACCCAGTAACAAGAGTTCGGGGAAAAAGTGATAGAGTAACGCCTGACTTGCTTGATTTTGGTGACTTCCCGTTGCCAGCTGAATGGAAAGTGAGGATCAGTGAGAAACTTGCTCAGAGAGACCAGGTGTTTTCTTTAAAAGAATGGGACGTAGGATGTGTGCAAGGAGCTGAGCACCACATCCATCTGCATGACGAAAGGCCATTCTGTGAGAGGTCTCGACGTCTGGCCCCTGCTGAGATAGATGATGTGAGATGGCATCTGCAAGAAATACTAGCTCAGGGTTCGACCTTAACATAGAATTACTAGTCCGGGGCATGGTGCAGATTGCCTTGGACTAGTGCAGATGCCTCCCTACCTGTCCGTGTGGGCTAGTGTGGTTTGGCGTCTGACGTCAGCTTCCACGGTGCATGGTAGCAAAATTACACCAAGGGCATGGAGCTCTAATCAGCCACTAGTCCAGGTAAAAGGCCTTGCAAGTTCCCCAACTGGCTTGTGTTACAGCAGCATATTGGCTAGCAAAGTTTGTGCCCAATATTCTGATTGGCTAGCCTAGCAGCCCTAATGTTTCACAAGCTGGCAGGGAGGGCGAAGCATTACAATCAGAACAGCACTGGGAGCCGACGTCAGAATAGAGGCTACCAATTGTATTTTGAGCTGCAGCAGCAGGGGGGAGTAGGGGCAGGAGAAGAGAAAAGCGTGGTAACATGGATGGGCAGGCACACAACACACAGGCTAATAATGGGATTGGGCAATTTGTACAGTGTTGAGCCTTGTCATTGGCAGCAAGCATGGCTGGGGAGGGGCTTAATGTGCTGGAATGGGGAATAAAGGGTGGCGTTTGGAATGCCAAAACGCCAAACTGCAGAAGATTTGCAAATTTGAAGAAGAAAGCTGGTGGCAAATTGATTGAGGACAGTCGGATGGTCAGCGAACACTCTTTGGCATCGGAGGATCTCGGGGATTCTCGCCACAGAAGTTCAGCTACGGCGGTTGCTGCAGCATACGGTCCAATCAGTTTCGGGACTTGGGACTGCTGTTTTGTAAAGTTTGGCATCGCATCTTCTCCTCTGGGGCTGTGGATCTGAAAATCAGAGGGGAAGACTGTGAGCTGGATCACTCAACTGCCACAGAAAAACGCTAGGGTCAGACAGGTACAGTCATTTATTTTCAGAGGTTTTGGGCAGCAACAACTTTGATAGGATTTATTTATTTATTAGACGTTTGAATTAAGGGGTATAGATTTGTTAAATAGATATTGTATTTTATATTTAGTTTTTAAGTTACTTGGTTATTTGGTTATTGTGTTTATTAGATTTATAGTTTATTAATTGTATGTTATTTATTGTAGAGTAGTTGTTTTTATTTAAGTGTTTTTTGAGAGGGTTAAAATTGTTAGATTGTTTTGCTGTAGTGTTAATTATGTGCTGGAATAATAGTAGAACAGTTGGGTACTATTCCCCCTCCAGGCTCAGGGATCTTTGTCCTTTCTCCTGTCCCCCCCTATCGCCGGAGGTCTATAAAAGATATAGGGCTCTGGGGATTGTGAGGGGGAGGAGGAGGGCTGGTGCTGGGCCTGGAGGGGGAATGGAAAGGAGTGGGCGGATAGAGATAGTGGGGACAAGGAGATGCCCTGGGGCAAAATGGGCCCAGGAAAGGGAACCTCCATTTCTGGTGCCCATACCCAAGGGTTCTGATTATAATCAGCAGGTAAGGCGGTCATCCTTGGAGGCTCATCCTACTCGGGCAGTGTTGTGCAACGCCAGGTCTATTAAAAACAAAACGGCTATTATAGCTGATTTTGTTAGGTCATCTGACCTGGCATGCATCACTGAGACCTGGCTGGATGAAAATGCTGGGCCAGTTTTGGCAGCAGCAGTTCCAGCTGGTTACTGGGGTGATACACCGCCCAAGGCTGGATCATAGGGGCAGGGGTGTTGCCATCTGTTTTAGAACAGAACTGGGCCTAGTGGAGGTACCAGTGGGTCACCAGGTCCTTTGAGTGCATCCTGGGTGAGGGTGTGGGGTGCAGGATACTTCATGCATACCGTCCACCAGGTGACGAGAATGTTTTCTTGCGGGAAGTTGCAGACTTCATTGTTGACCTGACATTGGGGTCCCCCAGATGGTTGGTTCTGGGGGACTTCAATGCCTGGGCTGATGATGAACTCTCACACTTTGGTCAAGACTTCCTCCAGTTGATGATTTCACTGGGCTTCACACAGGTTATTTCCTCCTCGACCCATATTGGTGGGCATTCATTGGACCTGGTGTTCCTTCTGGGGATGGGGATATCTGACTTAGTGGTGGAACCGGTCGGATGGTCGGACCATCACTCCATTGGGTTCAGTTTTGAGGCCACCCCTATTAGGTCAGCCCCTTCGGAAATGGTCCGGTACCACCCATTAAGGGGTGTTTCCCCGGATGACCTGATGGTGGTGCTGGACCTATTGGGCCTACCGGTAGATTGCTTGGATCCAGGAGACCTGGTACATGCCTATAATAAGGCGGTGACAGGGGCCCTGGATTCCATTGCACCTGTTCATGTTCGTCCTCTCACTCTTCGTCCCAGGTCTCCTTGGTTCGATGAGACCGTGAGGGAGTTGAGGAGAGTTGGACAAAGGTTGGAGAGGTGCTGGCGGAGGTCCGGTTTGGATGATGACAAACTTAGTTTGATGAACCACTATGTGGTCTATCAATCCGCAATTTCTCGTAAGAAGGCAGAATTCCTGTCCAGAGAGATTGCAACTGCACAGAATAGACCAGCTCAGCTCTTTCGGACTGTGGACAGACTGTGCAATCCAGTCTGTCTTCAGCCCAGGAGAGCCTTTTCTCAAGAACGGTGTGAGGAGTTTGCTGCTCTCTTCTTTGCAGATAAGGTTGCCAAAATCAGATTGGATGTCCGCTTGTCCCTCTCCAATGGGAGTTGTGATGGTCGGCAGGAGATGTCGGACACCCAGTTTGCATGGTCTGACTTCAGCCTCCCCACAATCAATGACATTGTGATGATCATCCAAGCGCTGCGACTGGCCAACTGTGATTTGGACCCTGGCCCCACGCGTCTCTTAGTGGATTGTGTGGATAAAATCGGCTCAGTCCTGGCTATGATAGTCTGGAGGTCCTTGGAGAGGGGGATCTTCCCAGATCCTCTTATGGAGGCTGTAGTTAAGCCTCTTTTGAAGAAGCCCTCCTTGGACCCAGATTGTCTAGCAAATTACAGGCCAGTCTCTAACTTACCCTTTGTGGGTAAAGTTATTGAGAAGGTGATTGCAGTGCAGCTGGATGATCATCTGACCAACAACAATGTCTATGATTCTCTCCAGTCTGGATTTAGGAAAAGGCAAAGTACCGAGACAGCACTTGTTCGGGTACTAAATGACCTCCTAATAGTGAGAGATCATAAGACCTGTTCCATCTTGGTACTTCTTGATCTCTCTGCAGCATTTGACACTGTTGACCATGGTGTGCTGTTGGAGCATTTGCGGTCTATCTGTGGATTGTCTGATACAATCCTCAGGTGGTTTCGATCTTACCTCGAGGGTAGGACTCAGAGGGTGGTGTGGGGAATTTTTTCTTCGGCATCAGTCTCCCTATCCTGTGGGGTACCGCAGGGTTCCATTCTGGTGCCCATGTTGTTTGCAGTGTATATGCTGCCGTTAGGAGAGATTGTTAGATGATACATTCTGGGTTTTCATTGCTATGCAGATGACACCCAGCTGTATATGTCTTTTGTGCCCGGCCAGGATGCTGCCATTTCGGTATTTAACAACTGCCTTGCTGAGATCCAAGACTGGATGAATGGGAGTTGGCTGCGGTTGAACCCTGAAAATACTGAGGTGTTGGTTGTGGACAAGGGTCGCTGTGAGGCGGGTTTGTTAGCTGGATCACCCTCGGGCTTATGGCTTGGGGGTGTCCAGCTGACGACCTCAGACCAGGTGCAGAATCTGGGCGTAGTATTTGACGACTGTCTGACTTTTAAATCTCAGGTGTCAGCGGTGGTCAAAACTTCCTTTTACCATCTGAGGAATATCGCCCGGTTGAAGCACCTGGTTCCTCCAGAGGATCTTCCAACGTTGGTCCACACATTCATTACCTCCCACCATGACTATTGCAATGCCCTTTACCTGGGGCTACCAGGGGGTTGAACTTAGCTGTCTGCAGCTAGTGCAGAATGCGGCAGCCAGGCTGTTGACTGGATCTTCTAGGTCTAGCCATATAATGCCTGTGGTCCGCGAACTGCATTGGCTGCCAGTTTTCTGGTGAATCACCTTCAAGGTCGGTTTGCTGACCTATAAAGCCCTACACGATCAGGGACCTACTTACCTGAAAGAGTTCCTTTGTCCCTACTGTCCTCCCCGCTCTCTCTGATCCACTGACGAGGATTGCTAGAGATCCCCAGGGTCCGTTTAAAATGTCAGGGCAATATCATTTTATTTATGGCCCGACCTGTGGAATTCTCTACCCCGTCAGGTGCAAAATTGCCGACTGTCTAAAGCTTTAAAGGAGCTTTGAAGACATATCTTTTTAGTAGAGCTTTTAATGATTTATGATAGTTTTAATCTTGTTTATTTATTGTGTATGTACTGTACAGGCGCTTTGGTTACAAGAAAAGCACCTTATAAAAATATAGAATGAATGAATGAATGAACAATGTTGTGGTGGTCAGGTTTCAGGAGAGGAATAGCTGTGCTCACCGTGTGATTATTGTTTTTTTTTTTACTGCCTATCCCCCCCCCGATTGCTAATCGCTGCTTGTTAAATTAATCCAGCTAACTTCTTGCCATTAAAGCCAGCCCAGCAACTGCAAGGGGGGGGTGCTGGGTGTGTAATTTCTAATTTTCCCATGTATCCTCTTCTGTTTGTTCACTGTCTGCAAATGGGGGGGGGTACTGTGGCTTACTGTGGGGCTGGTCATGTTGCTGTTCTAATTTTTACAATTTTCTGCTGAATGAATTTCATGAAAATCCAAGTAATTGTGATGGGGGAGGTCATGGGGCTGGTGGTGTTGGGAAGGGGAGGAAGAACAACAAACATGCCTGCTGCAAGTGTGTAGTGATGGGGTGACTGCTGTTTTAATTTTACCATTTTCTGCTGAATTCCATCTGTAGCTTGTCGTGGGGCTGCTTGGCATGTAGCTTGAGTAGATGGGTGTGAGTATGTCTGTGGCTTACTGTGGGGCCAGAAGAACAATTATTTTTCTACACAAAATGTGCTGCTTAGTTCATTCATGTTTGATCGTGTGGGTCGTGGGGGAGTGGGGTGGTGTTTTGTTCTGAAGTTCTGTGTGTGGGGGGGTGGGGCTGAGGGCAAACTTTCAGTGTGACAGTCTTTTTCTTTGCAGCTTCCAAACCTTGATTACGCCAAGCTCAGGTAAGTGTGTTTCTTTAAATCACAGCAGTTTGGGTTTTTTTTTTTTGCAGTTGATCTTTTTAGTGAAGTATTTAAAAGATAAACAAACAACAAGTATATCCTATAACAATACTATATAAGGTTATATAAATGATAAACTAAGTAGCATAACATCTAACAAAGGAGGAAAAAAAGACTATTCAATGGTAATAGAATAATTATGGGTTAACTACCTAAACTAGAACAGTTACAATATTATAATGAAAAAGGAAAAAGGCTCAGCACTATATAATATACAGTAAAAATAGAAGAAGTATAAGATAAAAGAGGAGATATGAATAGTCGTAGTTGTACATTACTACAATGTATATATCGTTAGAGTGCTACTAAAGCTTATATAGAAAAGATTAAGAAAACAAGAGAAGAGGAATAAATAGCAAAGAGAAGAGAGTATCAAGTAAGTAGAGAAAAAACGAGACCACAATCTGAGGAAATCGGGGATATCAATAAAAGGAGAGAGAGAGATTATATAAAGTATTTCAATCCATACTTTAAGTGCCAGATTGGCTAGATGAATCCAAATATTTAAAATATTCCTGCCAACATTTATTATATATGTTGAGTCGGTTGAGAGAAATGTGTGTCATACGATCCAGGGAGGCATATCGAGATAAATGATTAAGAATATCAGGGAGAGTGGGGATTGTATTAGATCTCCAATTCATAAGTATACTACGTTTAGCTAGAAGAAAAAGTATGGTTAACCATCTGTTCAAGGATTGGGGAATATTATAGGGATGAGGGTCAAAAATACCAAGTATACAGTGTTTAGGATCTAATACAAAGGATTGACCAGTCACTTTCATTGCAAATATATGAATCTGAAGCCAAAATTTTCCTATGGAGGGACAATCCCATAAATATGAAGTAAATCGCCAATGGCCGAGATTACATATCCAGCAATTGTCATTATCCGTCAATCTCATTTTATACAATACAATTAAGTCCTATACCATAAATGAAGAATTTTAGTCTGAATGAGCAAGCGCGCTTATCATTAAAAGATTTGTGGCAAGAAAGCCAACACCTATGCCATTGCTCATTTGTAATGTTATAGTGTAACAAGTTGCTCCATTTATTTTTGCACTAATGGACTGGTCCGTAGTGATTCTCTAATAACTTTATAGATGACACTATTCAATTTACATGTTGTTTTATCCATTTGGAGATGTGTTGATCATGTGAGGATTGATTAAGTAATAAGTGAGAAATAATAAGTGCATGCTGTGCGAAGCTGTAGATATTTCCAAAATCCTGGCGGGAAGATTCCATTGAGTGCATAGATCAGAATAGGGTTTATTCTTAACATATGGGGTTCAAGTATGTCTCTTAATAAAAGTATGCCTCTATTTTTCCAGGATCTACAGTAGATTGGACGGTTTTCAAGAGATATTTGGCTATTTCCCCAGATAGGAGCATAAACAAGAGGGGTAGGATTTGATTTGAGATATTTATGAATTATTTTCCAGTAGAACGTGGATGGTACTATAGTGGGGTGAGATTTTAATTTGATGGGGATGGGATTATAAAGAAAAGAAGTAGCAATGTTGTTAGCACAAAGAGAGGCTTCCATATTAACCCATAAAGGTAAATTAGCGTCAGATTGAATAAACAATTTGATAGTCTGGGCTGCACGAAAAGCCCAAAAGTAGGCCTGAAACCAAGGGAGGTCAAATCCACCTCTTGACCAATATGATCTTAGTTTATTACGACTAAATAAGGGGATTTTGCCATCCCAAATAAAATTACCTATTAATTTATCGATTTTAATGAGGAAGCAAGAGGGAAGTTTTAGAGGTATATTAGAAAAAAGATACAATATTTTTGGAGCTATTGTCATTTTAATAGCAGAAATTTTCCCATTAAAGGTAGTTTGGGGCTTTCTGAGGTTGTGTGGTGGCAGTGGGGAACTCTCTGAAAGTGTCTTCTGGTCTGGATTTGCCATTGTTCTCATCTGATATTAAATATATTTTGCATTTTGCAAAACAGTACATGTCACAGTGGCTAGTTACATTGTGTTCTGCTTTACAGCTTCTTCCCTCAGTTTCTGTTATGTTGTGGGGCTAATGCTTTGGGGTGCCACTGCCAGAGCAATTCATTTCAGACCTAAAATGTACTGCTTAGTTGAATCATTCTGGCTACAATTACAAAGTGTGGTATCCTGGTATGTTTTGCGGAGTTTGGGGCAGTGTTTTTGTAGTGAGGTTCTATCGTTTTATAGAGCTAGTGATGATCGTTGAACTTTTTTATTTTATAAATTGTTTTTTTTTTTTTTTTTTTGTACATCATAGAATCTTCACCAAAGTCAGTGTAAGGGAGTGGTGTGGGCAGGGGTCTGCGGTTGGGAAGTCAGTCAAAGAAGACACAGACATTTAATACACAGACCAAAACATTTTATTACCTGTGCCATCCATAACAACAAGAGTTAGTACAATGTGGAAATACTTCAAGGAAGTGAGAATCCAGCTGATAATAAAAGAAAGCGAACAGAAGAAGAGCAAAAAATTAGGGATCGGGAATATGATCGAAGTAAGAGAAGCCATTGCTTTCAGACAGCCTGGCTAGAAAAATATGAATGGCTCAGATACAATGCCAGTAAAGATGTGATGTTTTGTCATTTGTGTCAGAAACATGATGATCTGCAGTCGGGCAAGGGGGGAAATAAAAATAATTTTCGCCATGGAACTAACAACTTCAGACTGGAATCTGTTACTTCACATGGGATTAGTGAATGTCACATTAGGGCCAAAAAAAAAAGAGTATGCCATCTCTGCCATCCCAGGTACGAGCACTGCAGAGCGCATGCTGAAGACTATGAACCAGGCAACTCTAGATCGGCTGGAAAAACTATTCCGGACTTGTCACGCCATTGCAAAGAAAGGGCGTCCCTTCAAAGACTTTGCATGGATGTGCAGTCTGGACAATATGAAGGGATTGGGCCTAGGCTCAACATACCGAAATGACAAGTATGTACACTGTTTCATACACTATATTGCAGAGGTGGAACAGATCTCCCTGAGAGAGAAGATAAACAGCACAAAGTTCTTTTCCCTCATCAGCGATGGCACCACTGACTCTTCTGTTACAGAGGCTGAAATTGTCTATGTGCGGTTTGCCACTGCAGGCAAAGTGTGTAACCAGCTGGTGGGCCTGCAGACCATGGCAAAAGCTGATGCCCAGTCAATAAAAGGGGCTATACAAAAAGTTGTGGAAACAAAGCTCAATATACCAGCTGAGGGGTGGACAACAAAACTGGTAGGTTTTGGCAGTGATGGAGCAGCTGTGATGGTCGGCAAGACCAATGGGGTAGCTACTCGCTTGTAACAAATGCAGCCTTGCATGCAATCAGTACACTGCTTTGCCCATCGCCTTGAGTTGGCCTACAAGGGAGCGTTGAAAACCATCCCCATTTATAACAGATTAAGCAATCTGTTGCTGCATGTCTTCTGCTTCTACCACAACTCACCGCTAAATAGGAGCAAACTAAAAGAAGCACATGAAGCACTACAGATGTGTCCTTTACTTCCGACTAGAGTTGGTGGCACACGATGGCTTTCTCACCTCCAGACGGCTCTGAAGATTCTGCTGAAGGGGTGTCCAGCTGTAGTTCTACACATGACTCAGGTACATTTTACATGATTCTGTAAACATATGACATGTGGTTTTAATTTGTGTACATTTTGTTGTGCATTTTTAATGTTTCTGTATTGTGTTACAGATGCAGCAAAGGCAGGGTGTAAATTTGGAGCAGATGAACAAAGTTGCAGGCATACTGAAGATTCTTCGGCAGGCAGATGTCATGAAATTCGCACACTTTATGTTTGATGTCGTCGGTGTTCTTTCAGTTCTATCCCGTGTGGCCCAGGAGAGGGATGCAACTGTAGTTGATGTGTTTGCAACTATGCAGTCAACCCTGGAAACTTTAAAAACATATAATACAAGGTGAGTACTGTAGTATGAGCTAAAGAAGGATGCAATGATCTGCTAGCATGTTCTGCTAGCAGCTAGCCTAGTAGTATTTTTCAATGTATTTCCTTTTTTTTCTCCTTTAGGCCTGGACCAAAGGAACGACAAGTGGAGGGTGTCACAGAGCTGCATGGACAAACACTGGTAGGGAATTCAGATATCACTGCTGTCCGCAAAGAGGTACTCAAAAGTTTGGAGGAAAGTCTGCAGGATCGTTTCCTGATGCAAGCCACAGCTTTTGCATGCTGGACAGTTGCCAACTCACCCTATGGCCAGACAAGGACAGTCAGCAAGGTAGAACAGAATTTATTGTGGGCAATTAGATAATTGTGCTGGGAATGGCATGGGATGGCAGGGACAAATAGAAAATCTAACATTTTTATTTTGGGTGTGTTTCAGAATTTGGAAACCAGGAAGTGGCCTTGATTGTAGAACACTACGAATCAGTCCTAGAAGGTGCTATTGTGAAAACGGATATGATCAAAACAGAGTGGACTATGTTGAAATCTGAACTGTATGCAAGGTATGTGAAAGTTTCTTTGTCAATTCTGAGTTGACTGTATGTTTAAAGATCTTGTTCCTTATTTATGGAGAAAGAAAGGTAATGTGTGTGCAAGTTGTTAATGTGTTGCATGCTTCTCATTTGCCTTTCTTTTTTTATTTTCCAGATTTGAGCAGATTCACAGTCTGACTTGGGAGAGGGTGAATGCTGCATACCAACAGAAGTACCCCAACATCCTAGCTCTTATGGATCTTCTGTTGACACTGCCTGCAAGTTCAGCTGAGGCAGAGCGAGGTTTCAGCCAGCTGAAGCTGACAAAGTCCAACCTGCGTTCCAAGCTGCAGTCGGACACAGTGACAGACCTCATGGTGGTACAAATGAATTCCCCAGACATTGACAAGTTCAATCCCCAAGAAGCAATCTGCCTTTGGAACAGTGGGGGACAAAGGAGGAAGTGGCCACAGACTGGAACAGTTGTGGCACGACAGCAGGATGACTATTCAGCAGACTCACAAAGTGGCTGTAACACTGACTGTGACAGTGATGTGAGTGACATTAGTAGTGTGACTGAGTATCTATCTGACTCCCAAGATGAAGATGCACAAATCTGAACCTCATGTCATGTCAATCCTTGAAAAGAACATTTGGGGGGGGGTTGTCTTGATATTTATGAGTCACAGAATGCTTATATTTTGAAACAATTGGTCATTTGGTCATTTTGTGTGTTACTTCATCTTTGTATAAATGTAAATATTTTTAAACTGCACTGCTTTCAACACTTATTCATTGTGTTGTGGGTAGAAAGCACATGATGAGTCTGACTGCAGACTAGTGCAAATCACTGCAGGCTAGTGCAATTTTAGACTGACCTGTCCTGCTGGCTGGTGCAAAAAAAAGTTAAGGTCAACCCCTGTACTAGCTGCTGGTGTAATACAAGAATCCAGAAGCCTCTATGCTTCCCCCATCGTGGTAGTGAGAAAAAAGAATGAGACAGTAAGGATGTGCGTGGATTATCGCACTTTAAACCGGCGGACTATCCCTGATCAGTATACAATGCCCCGCATTCAGGATGCTTTGGACTGATTGAATGGTAGCAAGTGGTTCTCTGTGCTGGAGCTTCGCAGTGGGTACTACCAGATCCCAATGGCCCCAGAAGACTGTGAGAAGACAGCCTTTATCTGTCTGCTGGGTTTCTATGAATTCATGAGGATGCCTCAAGGGATTTCCGGTGCACCAGCCACTTTTCAACGATTGATGGACAGTGTAGTGGGGGACATGAATTTATTAGAGTGCCTGGTGTATTTGGATGATGTTATTGTGTCTGGCAGCTCACTGGAGGAACATGAGGGCAGATTGTTCAAGGTGTTGGACCGACTAGAAGACTTTGGCCTGAAGTTGTCCATTGATAAGTGTCAATTCTTTCAAACATCTGTAAAGTATGTGGGGCACATAGTTTCCACCGAAGGGATAGAGACAGACCTGAGTAAAGTTGAGGCCCTGACTACCTGGCCACAGCCCCACAATCTAAAAGAACTGCAAAGATTTCTGGGTTTCTGTGGTTATTATCAGCGTTTCATCAAGGAATATTCAAGAGTGATCCTCCCTTTACTTAACCTTACTCAAGGGTACCCTCCAACCCACAAAAGATACAAAAAATCAGCGTCCCTTGAGACTGAGAGAGTGTATTTTCATCCAAATGAAGTATATGGGGCCTGCTGGACTCCTGATTGTGAGACTGCTTTTCATGAGATCATATATCAACTTACTCACACTCCAGTATTGGCCTATGTAGATCCAACAAAACCTTATGTCCTACATACGGATGCTAGCTTGCAAGGGTTGGGGGCTGTGTTGTACCAAAAACATGAGAATGGTTTAAGACCCATGGCTTTTGCCAGCAGGAGCCTGACCCCTTCCAATAGAACACAAGTTAGAATTCCTAGCTTTGAAGTGGGCTATTGTGGACCAATTCCATGAATACTTGTACGGGGCTAAAATACTGGTAAAAACTGACAACAATCCCTTGACTTATGTTCAGACTTCAGCTAAACTGGACGCTACTGGCCATAGGTGGCTTTCTGAATTATCTACATATGACTATGCTGTTGAATACAGAGCCGGCCTGAATCACATAGATGCTGATGCTCTCTCACGGAGGCCTGTTCCTTGGAATGATTGGGTCAGAATGTCAGAACCTGATATTCGAGCCCTCTGCCAGAAGTTTGACAGGGAGGAACAAATGTCCCCGGATGCAGTGGACTGTATGGTGAATTGTTTGGGGCCCTCTGAGAATTGCATTCCTGCTGCTTATTGCCACTTCTCTGCCTTGTACACTGGTGCTTTACCTCAATTCAATAATGACAGTATTCAACGGGCTCAATCCCGAGATCCCATGATCAAACCAGCTCTAGAAGCCCTCCAAGCAGGGAAAGATGTGTCAAAGCTACGTTCTACTAATTTAAGAACTGCATTGTTATACAAAGAAGGTCCTAAGTTGAAACTGATCAATAGACTGTTATAAACCGTAGACAGAGGGGGACAAATAGACAAGCAACAGTTGATTTTGCCCACTGCTTTCCAAGACTTGGTGTTGAGATCACTACATAATCACATGGGACACCTTGGTATAGACAGGACACTTGACTTGGTGAGATCCAGATTTTTATTGGCCTAAAATGGGGGCTGATGTCGAACAACACATTAGAACTTGCAGTCGCTGCTTACAGAGAAAAGCTTTGCCACAAAGGCCTGCCCCTCTTGTTAACATCACTACCAGCACCCCCATGGAACTGGTCTGTATTGACTTTCTGAGTTTGGAGCCAGATCAAAGAAACATTGGTAATGTGCTGGTGGTCACTGACCATTTCACCCGATATGCCCAAGCTTTCCCCACCAGGGACCAGAAGGCCTCAAGTGTGGCCAAAGTGCTTATAGAAAACTTTTTTTTTCACTATGGAGCACCACAAAGAATCCATTCTGATCAAGGAAGGGATTTTGAGAGTCGTCTGATCAAAGAGATGCTTTCTCTGTGGGGAGTGAGAAAGTCCAGAACCACCCCTTATCACCCCCAAGAGGACCCACAGCCTGAATGTTTCAACTGCACCCTGCTAGATATGCTGGGCACCCTTCACCCTAAAGACAAGCCTAGATGGAGCCAACATATCAGCACACTGGTACATGCCTACAATTGCACTAAAAATGATGCCACTGGGTTCTCCCCCTACAGCCTGATGTTTGGAAGAGAAGCCGGACTGCCGGTAGAAGTGTATTTTGGAGTTTCCCCTGATAGGGTTCAAGCAGTTAATCATTTACAGTATGTGAAAAAATTAAAGGCCCAATTAAATCATGCGTATCAATTGGCTCAAACCATCGCTGCCAAAAGAAATCTGGCTAACGAGGAAAGGTACGAGAAAAAAGTGAAAGCCCTGGAGCTCCAGGAGGGGGATTGTGTGTTGCTACGAAATCTGGGACTGCATGGCAAACATAAGATTGCTGGTAGGTGGCACCATCTCCCGCACATAGTGGTAGGCAAACTAGATGATCTGCCTGTATACAAAGTGCGGCCTGAGAACAATTTGAAAGAAGTGAAAACCATGCATAGAAACCATTTACTGCCCACTGGCCAAATCTTGATTGAGGCTGAGCCTCAAGAAAATGCCCCCTCTGGACCAGTGACTAGAGCTGCTGCAAAGCGAAAACAAAGAAAGTCTGCACCTACCAATGTTGAGTTACAGTGTTCTCCACCAATAACCCCAGCTGAACCGGACTGTCAGTCCATGTTCGAAGAGAGTTTGTATGGTCTTGAATAGTACCCTTCTTACGAACTGAGTCAATTGTTTCAGGGCAACCCCCTAATAAATTCTGGAGATGAAGCTGGGCCTTCTGGACTGTCTGAGCCCCCAGCTTTGTCCCTGGAGCCACTACCCCCCTGAGAGTGACGTGCCAACTACTAAGTCGGCTGATCTAGAATCACTGTGCCTGGTAGAATTGCATGAGCTGCCCGAGGAGGAAAATGTTGAACTAGAGCAGACTGGTGATATACCAGAACCTGAGGAGTATTTTCAATGCACACATGATTCACTAGCAATGTCACCAAACTCCCCCTGTGGACTAAGTGTTGTGGATTCAGAGCTTGCTACTCCTGGAGCTGAAAATGCCCAAAGTTCTAGCCCCATTACACCACTGGCAGTCCCTCTGACATATGAAGACACTGTTGAAGGTGGGGATCAGAACACAGAGACTGTCACGGTTCCCCCTAGAAAGACTGGTTGAGCTGTGAGGCCTGTGATACGTTTAAGTGATGAGTCCCCTTGGCAGACCTGTGGACCTGCTCCTTAACGTGGTCCATAAGGGAGTGTATGTGACCCTGAGCTTGTTGCCCAAATTAAGCCTGGGAAATAATTCCAGATTACTTGTCTTGCCCCCTGAGTATGGTGCCCCTGCCCCGTCCAGCCCCCAGGTAGCTGATAGGGAAGGGCCCCCTCTTTTCCAGTTTCATGTGCAGGAAGGGTGACCTGATGCTGAAATGTTGTTGTGTATACAATATGGTAACATGTAGTAAGCTGTGAAATACAGAATAAGTACATATGATCGTGATTTAAAGAATGCAAATCTAATGGTTAGTAATGTGAATGTATTTAGTAGTCATTTTAAAAATATTATAGGGGTATCTACTTGTCACGGACGCCAAGTTCTTTTCAGACCAGGAAAGGTGTAACCCCCGTACAAATGGGGGTTCCTAAAAAACCTCCATGGAGCTTGCCTAGGTGTTCCCCTGCCTGCTGGCATTCAGCGATTAAGCCATTAAGAATGGCACTGTGAGTGCTGGTACAGCCACCTCATAATGTCTCTTTAAGAGCTATCTGCTTGCAGACATGATTACTGTTTTCTAGGAGGGCTAGTGTTTCTCTGTTCAAGTCCTGCCTGGACTGTGAGGAAATCGATCCGTTTCTGCAGTCGCTAAGAGCGTAGAGGGAGCCTAAATGGAAGATGTAACTGTTTGCCTGAAACCAGTTAGAGTGTTATTAAAAATGCAGCTTGTCTAACCTGCCTTTCTTGCAGCTGGGACTCTGTGTGTTTTGCCCCTTCATTTTGGATCTGAACTGCCGAATGGGTCCAATCAGTGTGGGGGGACCTTTAAAATGGAGTCTGTTTGGACTAACCAGAATTTGGACTTTCCTTGGAGCCAGTTTACAATGAGGAGGTATAGCTAGTAATTCTGGGAAGTGAAGTTCTGGACCTTGGCACCTATTTGCACCAACAAAGAGAGTTTCTGAGTGATTGACAGCTGAGTCCCCCAACTGGACTGGGTAGCCCTCGAAGAGAATGCTCTGCCTTGTGACTGGGGAGTCAGATCCATTGTGACTGTGAGAGAGAAGGAGTCTGTGCTTCTGCGCTAGTATAGTTTTTGCTGAAGCATGTGAGAGGCCTAAAGTCAGGCTGCTGCATATTGCCAACTCGAATCAGACTGAATCCGAGAGTACCTAAAGGAAGGAAGGCTGAAAGAGTGGAAACCAGGCTCACCCTGTGGAAGACTGGAGAAATTGCTGAATTGCGCTCGGTCTGTCAGGAATTGAAGCTGCCATGTGAACTCCCTGGTATTTGCAGTAAGTTCATTGGGACCTGAAAGCAGCTGCCTGGTATAGTAATTTCCTTTACATATAATTGTGTTGAATGCTCGTGAGGAACAGCTATTTTGGTTCTCTTGTCACCGCGCAGTGTAAGCTGAATGTTGAGCTGAATGTAATCGGACTGAATCCGTCTGCTGATCGAGGCAGTGTGGCCTGGGTGGTAGAATCTCATCTCCCTGCTTGTGTGTCTGTCAATCCAGAACCACCATCTGTGCCAGGTTTCTTCAGCATGGGGTAGCGTGAGTACAAATCAGGGCATCCCCTGTGACCATTTAACAATCATCAGTGTTTCATCTGATTTTCTTTCTTTCGTTTCATCAAGAACTGAGCCATCCGGCTCCGGATTACAATTGGGTATTGTGCATATCTTTTTCCTACAGGGCCCTTCCATCTGCACCTGCCAGCCAACCCCGGGCAATGGACCTGGCTAGCCCCCCAAACTGGGTACCCAGAGTGTGACTTATAAGACCTTGTATGAGTGCACAGTACTGTGACTTATTTCTGCTAATCAGCTTGATCTCCCCTTCCCTGTGTTTCACTCCCCTAAATAAATCAAATTGGATGTTATTGACTTTAAATGGTTTGAAGTGTCAGTACCTATACAGTAGACATTGCATGGTTTTGTGTAAGTTGACCAACCTTATTTCACAGGGGGTCCTCCGAGATGAATTGCAGAATCGGTCTCGAGGGTAAGTGGTATCTTATGATTGAAACCGGTGTACATGTGGGGTATTGGTGTCGCAATTCTTGTGTATCGTGTAGACCATTCGAGGGAACAAAAGGGGGTCTCAGTGTCCCAGAGGGCTGTGACCAAACTCAACTAACCATTACCAACCCTGACCTCTGGGTGGAGGCACCCACCATAGAACCTAGGCTCCTCAACCTGTTGGTGGTCCAGCAGGCAGGGGTAGTAGCCCTTGGGATAGTGCCACCTGGGGGTTACACTACTTTCCGGGAACATTCACCCCAACCCAGCCCTCAAACCTCCTCTGCAGAATCACAAGGTAATATCGGACAACTTACAATTGGCCCAATTAATATTTGTAGTTTCCTCCCAAAAATGGACAACCTGAATGCTTGGATACTACAATATAACTCTGACATCCTAACCCTGACATCCTTTCAGTGGTAGAGACCTGGCTCTTCCAAAACAATGGGAATGTTACGATTTTGATCTGGGGATACACCGTCTACAGGGTTGATTGTCTAACCAAAAGAGGGTGTGGTTGTGCAATTTACCTCAGGGATAACCTTCAGGCCCTCATCCTACCATTACCCGACACTGGGACCAACATGCAAGCCCTAGCAGTGAAAATATTATGCAGCAGTTGGATTTTCACTTATGACACCGGTGACCTGGGTTTGGTAATGGACCCAGGTCATTGGAGGGCTGGCTGGGGGGGAGAAGGATTGAACGTCCCCAGGACTGCTATCCTTCTCCGGGAGGGAGTGGGGTTGAGTGCTCAGCGCACAAGCAGCACCCAGTGGAGGCTGGGTTTGCTGCAACGCACTGCTACCCGGCAAAACTTCATGGTGGGGTGGATGCTGGCCATCATTGCACATCCCTGCCCTGCCTACAGGGAATAAAATGCTGCTGGGTCATCTGTATGGCGCCCTTCCCTCTGGGCCCCGATTAGCTTCCCTTACCAGCTCTCCCGACCAGATACTTGTAGTGTGGAGCTGGTAAGGGAACAGCTCCGCAACCCCACCCTCTTGGGGGGCAAGCCACGGGTGACTGTAGAGAGTTCGGTGATTGCTGGAAGTGGAAGTACAGAGGGGCCATGACCAAGGGCTGAGTTACCAATGACCCAGCAGGAAAAAAGCATAATAAATAAATAAAAAATATATATATTACTCGAGGAAACACAACAAATCCCTCACTGTCCTTTCTGTGTATATCCCGCCTGGCCAAAAGACCCCCTGGGCTAGACTCACTAATGAAGTGCCTCAGCACCCTGAATCATAACGCTGAAACTGTGCTGCTGGGTGATTTCAATGGCAATTGGGTCTCCCCTGCTGCAACTCTGTACAGGGATGAAGTCTTAGCGGTGCACCTCTCCCAGCTCATCGATTCACCCACCAGGGTGAACTACAAGACTGGTAGGTACATCAACGTTACTGGACTGGATTTTGTCAAATCAACTGGAGCACATCTCCCACACCACTGTACTCCCTGGTGCCTATAGTGACCATTTGATTGTCCTATTTTGCCTGTCTAGTACCTATTACAAACCCTCTGCTAGAACAATTACAAATAGGGTCCTTAAACAAGGTCACCTTGATCTGCTTAGAGCCAACCTGCATCAACAGGACTGGTCTACAGCTTATTCTTCCAATACCGTTGATGCAGAATTAGAGCAATTCATCCTGTTATTCGATGCAGTGTGTGATAAGCATTCCCCGCTAAAAAAGTGCAAAATGAAAGGCCGTAGCAACCCCTGGTTCTCAACAGAGCTTCTCGAGTGCTTGAAAGCAAGAGATCACCTTTGACATAGAGCCTGGGAAACAGGTAAACAGGCCGATATTCGAAACTACAAAAAGGCTCGCAATGACTGCACAAGGACAATAGGTGCATATAAAAATCAGTATTACAAGGAAGCACTCACCTGCTCTTGGAGTGACGGTAGGAAATTCTGGGCTAACTTCAAGGAAGTCACTGGTAAAGACAGTAAGTCACCCCCCACAATGCTCAACATTGATGGCGTACCCACAACTGACCCGTCTACAATTGCAAACTCATATAATAAAGCATTCACAGATCTTAGTGGAGTTCTACCCCCAGATTTCTTCCTCCATACAAACTCTACCACCAAAGCTAGTACTATGGTCCTGCCACCCTCTCACCCTCCTCTTCTCTTCAGAACTATCTCCATAAGTGAAGCCAGGAAATACTTCCAAAAGGTTCTGGGAAAGTCCCGACACAGTGGTGTTTCCCTTGACCTTAAATATGTAGCTTTTACCCTGGAAGACATACTGGTACCACTAACTCACATTATCAACACTCACTTAGATTCTCACAGTTCCCACAGCTATGGAAAGTGGCCTTAGTGACCCCAGTCTTTAAGAGTGGTGATCGTTCCTCACTAGGAAACTATAGCCCCATCTTGATTCTCCCACCTCGATCAAAGGCTCTTGAAAGAATAATCACTGATCAATTGGTAGAATATCTTGAAAAGTATAACATACAGTGCCTGCAGCAACACGAGTTTCACAAAGGACACAGCACCACTACTGCTCTGCTTGAGTTTACAGGCTATATTCACAATTCCCTTGATCATGATGTGCTAGTAGGTGCAACATTTATTGACCTGTCTAAAATGTTCGACATGGTTAATCATGACCTTCTAGTTGAGCAGCTTGCAGCTATTGGTCCTTCTAAGGACACCATCAGATGGTTCAAGAGCTATCTCTCAAACTGCTCTCAACAAGTTAGGATTGATAGTGTCTTATCAGACAGCAGACCAGTTTGATCTGGTGTGCCACAGGGCTCCATATTGGGTCCCCTAATAGTTAGCATTTTCCTAAACCAACTCCCTCTTGCCTGTCACTGTCAAATTCTACTATATGCAGATGATGCAGTACTGTTTGCAAATGGCACTGACTCTATTGCCCTGGAACCCACACTGCAGGATAGTTTCACTGACACTGAAAGATTGTTTAGGGACCATAAACTCATTGTGAATTATAAAAACAACAAGACTATGATGTTTTTTAGTCCACAGAACAGGTATCGAACACACACCCTCACCATAACAAATGAGCTGGTGCTCCACTGGAACTTGTCCATCAATTTAAATACCTGGGTGTCACAGCTGACAGCTCCATGTCTTATGCTTACCTTATTGACAATATTGCAAAGTCCATCAATATACATATTGGTCTACTATACAGGCATAAGCATAGTCTTAACCCCGAAGCTCTCAACCTGGCCATCTGTAGCTCAGCGATCTCGTTGAGTATGGAATTGTAATCTATGGTTCTGCAATAGACACAGCCCTCCACTGTATCACAGTCACTTTAAATAAGGCTTGTTGTCTCTTCACTGGCTCTGAGCAATGTACACACACACATGTGACCTATACGCCCATGCTAACTGGCTCCAGTTCACGGGCAGGCTCATATTCCAGACCTGCTTGCTGGCAAAAAAAGTGAGTCTCGGCTTGTTGCCCACTGTTGTTCAGAAGCTTTTCACCCCCTTTGAAAGTAGCCATCCCACCAGAAGCTCAGAGAGCATGGTCTTCATGATTCCTAGATGTAGCACCTCTCTAGAACAAAGAGCTTTTGCCCACTGGGAACCCAAATGGATTAAAAGTCTGCCTCCTAACATCTCCTCTAAAACAACATTAGGCCCCTTTAAATGTGAGCTCCATAATCATCTTGTTGCTAATGCCAGATGTGACTGTTTCCATTAGCGCCTCCTGGATACTCCTTATGCGTCCTGCCAGTGCTCTGCCTGGCCTCCTATTATTTCTACCACTACTTCTCTCCTTACCCTATCCGAATATTAGCTAGTATTCCTGCCTATCCTCCTTCCTTCTTCCCACTCTCCTTCCCTCCCTCCCCTCCTCCTTTCATCCTACATTCTATCTGCCCTTATCTCATTGCCACTTGACCTGTTACCTGCTACTTTGTACTGGTCTCGCTCCTCTACACAATTAGCAAGGCACACTGGACTGATGTTTTCTCTACCTCTAGGTGCTCACAACCACTACTGATGAGGCTTATTTGGGCTGATGAATCTACACCTCTAAGCACTGCCCATGGTGTCTTCTCTATGTAGATTGTCCTCTCACTGCTTCCCCCTTAGCCTGTGTTGTCCTCTCTCCCTGTGTTACACTCCACCATCCTCTCTTATTCTCTTGGAGTTTATTTGTACATAGTGTATAAAGTGTTATTGCCTAGTTACAATTTTTATACATAGCTATGACCATTGATGTTCTTTCTATATCTCACTGCTTAACTGTAATTTGTTTTTTGACTCACAGCTTGTATAACTTTGATGCGGAATCTATGTAATGAGATTGTTCTCAAAGGTGTTTATCCATGATCTAAATAAATAAATGAATAAATAAAAAAATAAAACATATGAGTGTTTTATAACTGCCACCCCTGCAGAGCACTATCTATTACTGAAGTATCCTTTTAACAAACCATGGAACAGTGGGAGTTGAACTTGCAACATCCTGCTCAAACAAAGGACTCTACCAACAACTCATTCCCATGCCCTTATTACTTTTACCCGTTGCATACCTGCTGCTGTAGAGAGAAAGAGACTTGCTGAATTCACTTGACCTGCACCCAGGATAATGTTCGGGATCCTACTGTCGTTATGTGTGAGGGTTCCTCCACTGCCGCCACCTGCTGATTACTCCCTTGTACTGCTGCCTCTTTGTAGTAAACTGGGGAACTTAGTATTTGAACTTGTGAACTTCTGTATCTAAGGCCAGGATTCTACAGTACCACCAAATTATAGGAGGAGCTCCCCTAACTGAGCTAGTATGCGATCCTTATATACTCTAGACTGGTTGCACATTTCACTTTTCTTATAATATCATACCATCATAGGCCTCAATAAGAAGGTTTTTCACAGGGCACTTGAACTGATAAAGTTGACTCTGGAGATGTTAAACCAAAGTCCTTTTGGCCCATCTGTAACATCCCCGAAGGTTACTGTGCTCTTAAGACTTCCTTGCCTGCTTTCACATCAAAGGTGTTCACCACTGCTGTCAGTGCCAACACTGCCATGGCAGTGACTGTAACAAGAATCATCTGACGTATCCTCCGCCTGCACAGGATGTTAGTGTGCATCCACATGAGACTGGTTTGGAGTGTAATCCTTTGTTTTGGGCTGTGTTCTGTGTGTAAATCAGACCTTTTGTGGAGACTACTTTTGTGGCTACAAGGCAGCAGCCATGTTGCAGCTCTTTGAGCCACACTGCTATGGCAAAGGGGTTGAGGGTCACTGAACCAACCGACTGGGACTATTCACCAATCCTGGGAGCTACAGGGGCTCATGGACTACTTTGTGGACCTCATTAATTCAGCCAACTTTGCAGCAGCCAGTCACCTGTTATGGGTCAGACCTCCTGGACTGCCTGTCTTTACTGACAGCCTGAATGGGACACTCAGGTTTTCCGTTGTTCTGGTGAAGTGCAGAAGCTGAGCTGCTCTAAAGGCAGATTTGAAAGAGGTTCTGTTGGAGCAGAATTGCTGTCTGGGGCTTGAGAACTGTACTACAACAGACTGTGCATCTGCCAGTGAATGAATTGTGAAACCAGGCTGAGTTACCACTCGGTGAAAAGGGTGGCATTGTTTTGCTAGCCAGCACACCATCAAGGCTGAGCTTTGCCAGCAGAGAGAAAATGAGAGAGAGAGAGAAAGAGAGAGAGAGACTGAGAGAAAGAGACTGACTGAGAAAGAGAGCGAGAGAGAGAGAAAGACTGACTGAGAGAGAGAGAGAGAGAGAGACTGACTGAGAGAGAGAGAGAGAGAGACAGACAGACTGAGAGAGAAAGTGAGACTGAGAGAGAGAGACTGATTGCGAGAGAGAGAGAGAGAGAGAGAGACTGACCGAGAGAGAGAGAGAGACTGAGAGAGAGACAGAGAGAGAGAGAGAGAGACTGAGAGAGACAGAGCGAGAGACTGACTAAGAGAGAGAAAGACTGAGAGAGAGAGAGAGAGAGAGACTGACTGAGAGAGAGAGAGACTGACTGCGAGAGAGAGAGACTGAGAGAGACAGAGTGAGAGACTGACTGACAGAGAGAAAGACTGACTGAGAGAGAGAAAGAGAGAGACTGACAGAGAGAGAGAGAGAGAGACTGACCGAGAGAGAGATTGACAGAGAGAGAGAGAGAGAGAGAGAGAGAGACTGACCGAGAGAGAGATAGACTGAGAGAGAGACTGAGAGAGAGAGAGAGAGAGAGAGACAGAGAGAGAGACTGAGAGAGACAGAGCGAGAGACTGACTGAGAGAGAGAAAGACTGACTGAGAGAGAGAGAGAGAGAGATTGACTGAGAGAGAGAGAGAGAGAGAGAGAGACTGACTGAGAGAGAGAGAGACTGAGAGAGAGAAAGAGACTGACTGAGAGAGAGACAGAGAGAGACTGAGAGAGAGACAGAGAGAGAGAGAGAGACAGAGAGAGACTGAGAGACAGAGAGACTGACTGAGAGAGAGAGAAAGACTGACTGAGAGAGAGAGGGACTGACAGAGAGAGAGAGAGAGAGACTGACTGACTGAGAGAGAGACTGACTGAGAGAGAGAGAGAGAGAGAGAAAGACTGACAGAGAGAGAGAGAGAGGCTGACAGAGAGAGAGACTGACTGACTGAGGGAGAGGGAGAGAGAGAGAGACAGACAGAGAGAGAGAAACAGAGAGAGAGAGAGAGAGAGAGACACTGACAGAGAGAGAGACTGACTGACTGAGGGAGAGGGAGAGAGAGAGAGAGACAGAGAGAGAGAGAGAAACTGAGAGAGAGAGAGAGACACTGACAGAGAGAGAGAGACTGACTGAGAGAGAGACTGACAGAGAGAGAGACTGACTGAGAGAGAGAGAGAGAGAGAGAGATTGACTGAGAAAGAGAGAGAGAGAGAGAGCAAGACTGAGAGAGAGAGAGAGACTGAGAGTGTGAGAGTGTGAGAG
Source organism: Neoceratodus forsteri (assembly GCA_016271365.2). NCBI lineage: Eukaryota > Metazoa > Chordata > Ceratodontiformes > Ceratodontidae > Neoceratodus > Neoceratodus forsteri. The sequence goes on from CM057449.1 coordinate 1,203,974,223, forward strand.
ACTGTTGCCTGTGTTTCTTGCCAGAACTGTTTGCAGGTACCATACCTTGGTACCAGTTTAATACTGCCCAGAGGGTCTGGAAACTGGGACATGCAGGTAATTGAGGACACAGTGGTGGTCCAATTATCCAGAAGACAGTGTACCTCTGACCTGCAGTGCCAGAGCTGATGGATAGGGAGAGACAGAAAGAGAGGGTTGCAGAGGTGAGAAGCCAGAAGTATTATCCAACTGCTTGAGAGGGACTGCTGACATTTGCGATACTGGAGCCCTGCAGACTGAGGGAATACTCAGTGTAATAAATGAATAAAGCAAGGCCTGCTCTTTCAACTGGGGTCCTGTACAAATAGTTTGAGAAACAGTTTACTGGGTTTGGCCAGTGAGTCGGGGAGTTACAAATACTTCTGTTGAGGATCAACCCTTTTTGCAGTTACATGGCCTTTGGGTTCGGGGTTTAGCTGTGTTTACTGCGCATTGATCCTATTTGATTTAAAATGCACCAATGCCATCCAATCATGTGCAACACTAGCTGGCCTACACCAATTCAACAACTGGTTACCCAGTAACTTGTGGGGGACACCCTAAAGATTTATGAAGGCATCACACCGGTACCAGTTGGGGGTGTAGTGCCTCCAGTACAGGAGATCGAGCGCGGTACTATATTGTGCACTATGGTGTGTGTCAGGGCTGTGAGAATAGACTTTGCCTAGGTGGTCTTTTTTCTTAATACAGTCTAGATAGGTGTTTGATTTGGCCATGCCTGCTCAGAGCATGTGAAAGCAAACACCTTTTTTAGGCTGGGTAACTGAAGACCAGCCTTTGGCATAAAACTACCTCATTTCAGTTGTCTGCTGCAATCTGTTCAGAGTTAACAGAATTTTACAGCCAGTGTGTGTGGGTCCATGGGTGGGGTGACTTCAGTGGGGAGGTAGGTACAGCATCTCAGGGGGTTCTACCAGTATTACACCAGGCCACTACAGGCTTTCTCTGGGTGGAGGCACTGTGCTACTTTCTGTCTAACAATAGGTTTGAACCCTCCTCACTTGTCAACAGAGGCCTAACAAGCTCAAGAGTCACTGTGACATCTTTGGCAACCCAGTGGCAAGTAAGGTTGTGGGGGTTATGCCTTGTGATCATATGGGAGGACACCCACCTCACACATCTTTTGTTGTTATCCAGGTCCTATCACACTTCTGCCAAATTGTGGCATGGAAGAATAGCAGTGCTCTGCCTAACCGTTCCAGCAGTCCCTCTTTCCATCAATAGGTTCATAGGTTCATAGGTTCGCTACGAAGTTGAGGGACAAGCCCATTTTAACTGCGCCACCCATAACATAGATACTGACACAGTTGTCTATGTAACCCCAGGGTACCCTTGGGTTCCCTTCAGTTATGCTCTGGCAGCTGTCTTGCCTTGGCAGTGAGGAGGATAATGCCGGTTAATACTTGGTCGATCACACTCTGTGGGTGTGTGTCTGGTATAGTCAAATGTCAATCAGTGACAGGAGGAGAGGAGACCTTTGCTGCTGTTCAGAACAGAAGTTGCAGTAGATGTAAACCTCTGTGTGAGAATCTTGTGGTGCTCATTCTAGTCTCAGACATCCCTTTTATACATGAGGAGAACCTACTGAGTTACTGACAGAACTGGCAGGGGCCATAGTTAGTGGAGAATCAGAATGGAGAAGAGGTGAGAAGCAGAAGATTAGGAGAGAGGAATGAAGAAGAGGAAGGGACCTAGGGTTCCGGAGATAATATGCCTAGTGAGGTATAGAGACTGTGTGCTATTCAAAGAAACCCAATGCTAATTTTGCTGGACATGTGACCTATCACTGTCCATGGCATCCAATGTTGGGTCTTAGTGAAGAGCTCTGACGAGGACTAGTTGTGACTGTGGCTGCAGACACCATAATCCCTCTACCAGGAGATGTACTTCAAGATCATGTGCCAATATAGAGAGCCATGAAGGGTGACAAACTCTGTCTGTGCCCCATGTATCTACTGTATGTTGTGTTGCAGACCTCTAGTCTTGCCCAGACTTCTGAAGAAGGTGGGAAATATTCCTAAGAAAAGATTATTTGGAGAAAGGCATGAATCTGGGTGAATGACTTGATTTGAAAATAATGATGAACTGCGGTAAACTCCATCTGTCTAAATTGACATTCTTATTTGTGTATGAACCACGTCTCAGATTTCTGGTACCTATCTCACTAATTGCTTCTCACCCCGAGTACTCCCTGATCAGGTAATCATAATGAATGCAGGAACTGGGGCCACCCCTTTCCAACTATTGGGATGGCCCTGAGTAATCTAAAGTCTTTTGGGGTGGATCTGATTACGTCTGCAGCTGTTCTTTGGGTGCTACTGATATCTATGTATGTCTGTACAGTCAGTGTACCACACATACCTTATTCATAAATTTGTAAAGACTTTTGAGACACAGCATACATGAAATGTGCTATGAAGCACAACAGTTTTATTTTTGCCTACCAGAAGTATTTGATTCACATTGGGGATGTTAGGTGCAGTGCAACAGTTCATGTCTTAAATGTTTTTCCTAATGCATTCAACCGAGCTTATACAGTATCTATTCAAACCAACTTTTTAGGGGGAAGGTTCTGTGCAGCACAAACATTTAGAACTAGCTAAGTTTTTTGAGTAGGGTGGGTGCATAAACTTGTTCAGCACCCATCTCTAGTTTAGTTAAAATTCAGACTTGAAATTACAGTTCATAATTTGTAGTTCAATGAGTTAGCAACCAGCTAGGTATAAGGATTGAGAATGGTGGTTGAGCAACTAAGTATGTTATTCTGTTAGTATATTTGTAATTGATGTTTGACAGTGAGTAGTCTCAATGCTTTTGCAACATACTTGCAGCTGTTCACGGTCTCTGTCCCTTAAAGGGACTGCCACCATTTCTAGGTACCATGAAGGCACAAGAACCCTCTTGAGGAGGGATCAATCCCTGAAAAGTACCATGGGAATTAAGTTCCTTTAGGCTAAGGGTACCTTAGGTGAAGAGCCCTCTGGGAGAGAAATGAGCCACTGAAGGAGGAGGGGCAGGAGGGGATGATGGTGGGAGCAAAGAATTGTTGAACTTCCCAAGGCAGTTTGAGCATGCTCCCTTAAACAGCCATTGGGAGGGTGCGGTGCATAGCTAGAGTCTCATTGCTCCAGCAAGCCCCAGGCTATACCCTTGAACTTTAATGGGTCAGCAAGTGACGATTTAGAGAGTGAGAATGGAACACAAGCAGTAGAAATGCTGCACTCATCACCCAAATTAAAAAGGCTACTCACCAAGTATCAAAGGTGCTTCATTTTATTAAGGTGCAGTGTGCAGTGTGCACTGCACCTTGATAAAATGAAGCACTTTTGATACTTGGTGAGCAGCCTTTTTATTTCGGGTGGTGAGTGCAGGATTTCTACTGCTTGTGTGACTTTCGTTTGTATCCTGGTACCCCAACCCTGTGCAGCCTCTCTTTGCTTTTTTGTCGGAGAGAGAATGGTGTTTGTGCAACCTAGCATATTATTCTGTAAGGACGCTTGTATCTAAAGTTTGTTTGACAGTGAATAATTTGAATGCTTCTGCTACATACTTGTAGCTATTCATGCTTTCTGTCCCTTACAGGAATTACTACCCTTTTGGGGTTCTATGAAGGCACAAGAGCTTTCTTGAGGAGGGTTCTGAGGTGCTGTGTGAATAAAGTTCCTTTAGACTAAAATCCCCTCAGTATAGCAGAGCAAAAGGTGAGATTGAAACATTCACTGACTTGAGGCATGACTTCTGTAAGGAGAATGACAAATTATAAAGATTAAGGTGTTGGCTAAAATCACATAAGGAGCCACTATCCGTCCCTCAAACTGAAATATAGGATCACCATCCAGCTCCAACTCTCAATTTAATTAATTAGTTAATGTATATTATGACCTTTGGCAATGAAGAGAGAACAAATCCCTTGCTGAGAAAACCTCTGGTGAATCAAAGTCTTGGTTGCCATCCCTCTTGGCTAGGGCTATGATTTATGATGGTTCTGACCACTGCTGAATTTAAAATTAAGTTCTTGGGAAGAGTTTAGATGGCTCTCTGTCTAATGGAAAAATGCCATGAGATGCTGCTAAATCGATTTGCACAGCCTGAGGGGCCTCCTTCATCCACAAAGAAGAACCCACCCTCATGGTGTAAGGGTGAAGAGAGAATGACTGCTGGATGACTTTAAGCTGACCTCAGATCCACAAGGAGGCCTAATGCATGACTGATCATTATGATGACAAAGGGACTAAAGAAAGGGGAATACTGACGAGATCAGGCAGGTTATAGGCAGATGCCAGGGGATCTTGAGTGGTGCCACTGAGTTGACCTGCATGACAAAGACCTTACCCTCAAGGCATATTAGACAAAATGAAACAAATACCAAGAGGTGCTGTTGATTCGCTCACAGGGCTAAAAGGGCCCCGCACAGAGAGAGGGTTCCACATTTGAGAGGCAGGAAGTTATAAATACAAGAGGTACTGCCTAGCTGATCTGCATGGCTAAAGGGGCCCCGATTATTAGAATCCTACTCTCAAGGTGGGGGGAAGAGTGAAGGGGATGCCAAGAGATGCTGCCAAGTCTATCTGCAAAGCTAAAATGAACCCCATTCGGGAAGGGCTTCACCCTCTAGATGTAGACCTCATGAAAGCAGGGTGGAGCTCATTGACCTCCTGGTTTAGAAACCAGCAAGGCCCAGAAAAGGCAAGACTGATTAGGATCTGATGTGGATGTGAGAGGTAATGCAGGGAAGAGTGAAACCCAGATAAGCAGAAAAAAGTAGGAGATGGATCTCTGGGTAGGTAATATGTTAAGAAGGAACAGGATCCAGGTCACTGATCAAATCCAGTACAGGATTAATTAAGAGCTTTGTTTTAGACCCTGGACATACTACAGAACTGTTTTTGAAAACCGTTTTTAAAACCAGTTTAGCTAAACTATTTCAGTGCAGCCACACTACTCAGTAACCATTTTTAATAACAGTTTAGTATGGCCACACTGCTAGTGTTAAAACTGTTCTCCTTGTAACCATTTTGTGTTAAGTCCAACACACAGAACTGTGCTTGCCTGGACACACTGTGGCTAGAACTGTTTTAATTAAACCATTGCAGCTTAAAACACTTTTACTCCTGGACAGACCTGTGAGAAAAACCATGCTAGCTCCAAAACATTTTTAAAAATGGTCTTAAGACTAGGTATCTAGCAGGGTTTAAAAACACTTTTGTTAAAATGCTTTAAGTTGCTTGTAGTCTGTCTGCAAGCAGTGCTAGGCAGATTTAAACCAGTTTAAGGCACTTAAACCTTTTTAAGTTCCCCAGTGTGTCCAGGGCCTAAGAGCACTGTGTCTTGCATCCTATTAGGTTGGTCCTGTAATAACAAAGGAATGACCTGCACCTGAAGCTGATTAAAGGAAGGGACTCCGGGAAGGGACTCTGGCTATGGATCAGATTAAGAATGTTGAATACAAATATTTTTCTTTGAACTTCAAGAAATTTAGAATGCAAACAAGCAGAAGAATGAAAGAAATAAGATTGTTAGTTGGGATTTTAATCAAAGCCAGCCAGAATACCATTCTGTTGTGCTATCAGCTGCACCAAGGCAACTGGAAACCTAGGACTCCCTCAAGCACCTTACTCTTTCTCTAATGCACAACCCAGTACAGCACAGATAGTTACATTTATATTTACAAGTGTGTAGTGTGCATGTATTTATATACATATATACTGTATATATTAGGGGTGGGCGGATATAGAATTTGCAACGGATATCGGATCCGAATTTTTTACCTAACTTATCCGATCAGATATGGATATCCATCGGATCAGATCTGGTGCATGAATAAGTAGATGTTACCTAGATGTTACCTGTTCATCCCTACACCCCCATTAGCCACATATCCCCACATATTCCCCAATGCTAATAAAATATTGACAGCCATCAGTATGAAAATATAATTTTTTTTTTCAAAGTTCACGAAGTTGTGCATTGGTTAGGCACTAGAATTTATTCATATTCTGTTTTATGAACAGTAGCATATTTGAGTACTCAGGGGATAGTCTGCACCTCCGATCAGTAATAATATCCCCTGCTATACTAAAAACACGTTTGCTTGGCACGCTTGAAGGGGGTGGTGCTTGGTATCTTCTGGCAATGTTGGATAATGTTGGGAAGCATTGCCCTTGTGTTTTCCAGTAAAGTAGTGCTTCAGGGGTGCTTTTTCTCGGGATCAGGCTTTCAGCCAAATAGAGTTCAAGCTCCTGATTCCATTGTGGAACCCCATCAATCATTGATGCTGCAAAATAAAAACATTTTGTTAAGTGTGATATAGTAAAACAACATCAAATTGTTTTTTGTATGCTACAGCTACTTACAGTCTTCTGGGAGTGCATTATTTTGGGAGAAAGAGACCCATGGATCATCAGCTTCTGGGTCACACTCACTGGCTGTGCACTCAAGTGTTCGTTTAGTCTTTTTCAGTTGCTCCTCAGACTGCTCCACCACAAGCTGTTTCAGGACAGCTTTAGCAAAACTTTTGCCACATGCGGTTCTGAAAAAGTGAAGCTTGTATCTAGCATCAGAATGCGGTTACCCGCGACAACCTCCTTCATGAACTCGTCTGGCAGTAACTGTTTATCCATTGACAAAGCATGGCATTCTTCATAGCTTGCAGCCCTGGTACAGTAATGCCTTGATAGAATAGTACAACACAGTTGAAATAGGGATTATGTCTGAGACACAAAGCGCAGTCAGCACTAAGCCGCTAGTTTGAGGAGTTCAAACGGACGTAGTAAGGTGCAAATGTTTTCGGCTAAACCCCTTTGTGTGGTGCTAAATGTGTGTGTCTCACATTCTGCTGCATACACTGTTAAGACTCTGCATTGTTCCAACAGCCTCTCCAACATGTACAATAAGCTGTTCCATCTGGTGGGCACATCTTGAATGAGACAATGTACTGGCAAATTAAGTGTGTTTTGAAGCTGTGCCATTTTTTCAGTAGCTGAAGCTGAATGTTTAAAGTGGCCTACCATTGCCCTTCCCGTAGCTAATAAGTCCTCCACAGAGTGCTGTTTCAAGACAGAATCGCGAATTATCAGCTGGAGTGTGTGAGCTACACAGCCAGCACCTGGGACATCACTTAGCTTCATAGCTTTTGTAATATTAGGGCCGTTGTCTCTGATTACCAAGTGTCTCCGATTTGCCTTAATCCCCCAAGAGTAAAGTACTGTTAAAAAGTCCTTAGACAGATTCTCCCCTGTATGTTTGTATGTTAGGTGCTTCAAGTACAATAGCGCCGATCGTCTATTTAGGTCAGCATCGATCCAGTGTGCCGTTACTGGTAAATAGGATACAGTGGAGCATTCTGTGGTCTAGGTATCTGTGGTAAATGCATAGGACTGTGCGTATAACAAATCCTCTTGCATCTTTGCCCTCAACTTATTGTGCATTTCTGGTATAATCACCTTCGAAAAATGACCCCTTGAAGGAAGTGTATAACGCTGCTCTAACACTCCCAATAGCTTTTTAAACCCCTCATTCTCGACTACAGAGAAGGGCTGCTCATCCACTGCTATCAGCTCTGCCACAGCATTTGTAATTTCAATAGCTCTGGGGTGATCGCTGGGAAAGGGGTGTGTACGAGCCAGGCAAGATTCAATTGTCTGTGCCTCCTTTTTAATCTTTTTTGCTGGTGGTTCACATAAATAATCTGCCTGCTTTGCTAACTTGTTTTTGACTTTCTCAGTCTGTAGTTCATCATATTCTGACCGATGCTTATTTCTGAGATGGTTTAGTAACCCAGAAGTTCCAAAAGACTTTACTGAGGACCCCCTACTAATTAATGTTGGTGTACAGCATAGGCTGCATTTGGCTTTTGAATCAGTTTCATTAATGATAGTAAAATAAGTCCATACCATGCTTTTGTGAGCCATGACAGACTGAGGCAGGTCCGAGTGAAAGACTGAGGTAGATTTTGGAATCTCAATAGCTTTCTAGCCGCAAGTTGACCAGCACAGCACCGCACCGCTCGATGAACTTGAAATGAATGAAGCATGGGTGAATTCAGTGCTTGCAGTTAAGTTAAATATAAATCCACTTCACACCTACTTAACAGGGGAGCAACCAACAGCAAACAGATTGCTAACATATTACTAACAGCCTAACAGGGTAGCGAACACCAGCTGCTCAATTACATAAATTAGAGAAATTAGATAAATGAAGAGTGTTTTTTGAATGGTATTTATCTGCAGAGCGGCACATTGCATTCTTAGGCTATAACAAGCAAGATCCGACAGATGATGTTTACAATATCCGAATGGAACGGTTTAATTGCGAATGGCCAAAATCTGATCAGATTCATTTATCGTATTGGATATCCGCCTATCCCTAATTATATGTGTGTATATATATATATATATATATATATATATATGGAAACCAAAGAAACAGAAGAGAGTAACAAATAAGTATCTTAGCAACCTGGATCTATTTTAATATTAATTGTTGGATATATTTTATGGTTTTATTTTTTGTTAAGTATGTAAAGCACTCAGAGCCCTTGTTGGATTGAGGGCTTTAGAAATAAAATCTGCCTTGCCTTAGCTGGGATTTGAACCCAGGCCACCTAGAATACCATTCTGTTACAATAGCAGTTGCAACACCAAGGCAGTTGGAAACCTAGGACTCTCAGAAGCACCTTACTCTTTCTTTAATGATAAAACCTGCAATGTATAGCAGGAAGGTGGAGCTTTGTCTGTGGGCACAACCCAAGTGACACCTAGGCTGGCAGGGAATTAGTCAGGTAGCCGCCCATCAGGGGTGAGGGGTAGGCAGGTAGGTGTTCCTGGGGGGGGTGACTTAGGGCTAGGGGGGACCAAGTCTATAAAGCATTAGCATCAAAAGGTTCTTCCTCTCTTTGCTCCTCTCCCTCTGGTCAGGCATCTCTCCATCCACCAGACAAAACAGCTCCAGAGAGAGCAGTGGGTTTGTTTCAGCCCTCCAAAAGGTAAAGTAGCAGGAATTAGGCCTTTAAAACTTGGAGTATGTTGGTAAGTTGAAAAGTTCATTTTGTTTTAACTCTCAGGGTGGCCTGGATTTCACTGTCAGCAGGAGAGCAATCCCATGGGAGCAGACAGTTTGCTTATGGCTCGATCACTTATGCCAGTGCATCGAAAGTCAGTCTCCACAAGTGGGACACCAGATACAATAATATTAGCTGCTTTGCCTCAGCTTCTCCTCACCATGTGTAACTCTGTCAGCTTTATGCTGACCTAAAATGTCTCTTCCCCATTGCCCACCCACTTCTCTCCTTTGACTCACTGATTGATGGCATCATCAGAACGAGAACCCCTTCATTTCTAGCCATCATGTTGTGCCCACAAAACTCTTCATGTGGCCTCAGATCAGCGGAGCAAATTCTCCTCTATATCCCTAGGTGTAAAACCTCTATGGGAGTCCATGCATTCTCCCATGCTGCTCCAAACTTTTGGGACTCTCTTCCCTTAGTCATCTGGCTGGCCCCTACTCGTGCTGGCTTCAAAAGACAGCTTTGTGATCACATAATCAAATTGATCCCCTATATATGCTTTTATCCTCCTTGAACCCTTCTCCTCACACCCAAGATGCCATTGTCACACCTAGGTTTTCCTCGCCTGCCTTTTGCCCCCTCTTGCACTTCTCTTCTGAAACTTCACCTCTCCCCCTTTTATCCAATTCATCCTTCACTACTCTTGTTGCCTTTGCTGCCCCTTTACATTCATTGTCTGCCCCTCTACTTGGTGTTTACCACCACCACTACTTCCCCTCCCTAACAAAAGACAAATCTGTTATAAACTTGCTAGCCTGTTGTCTAGCTGTTTGTATTTTGAGTTCTGCTTGAACTTTTTTATCATCTCTGCTGTACTCTTATGTTGTACTGATAGTTTTTTCTCTATTGAATTGTTGCATTTCCTATGTGTTTTGACAGTATTCTCCATCTAAATGTGTAATGCTGCTTTAAGCTGCCTGTGACAAATGCTCTTATGTGTAAAAGTGTTGATATTTGTATTTTTTCTGTATTACTATCACCTTGTTTTTACAGTCCACTACTGATGTATGTTATTTGACTTGTACCTTCTTGGTTCATGCCTAAAAATAGGCATTTGTATGTCTAGAGCAACTGCCTAGTTATCAAAAACAAAATAAAATAAAATAAATAGTTCCTTTGTTTTTGTTGGCTGTATTAGTAAAAAAAAAGTTTGGGTTGTTTAAAGCTGGGAGGATTGCTGATTTCTGAGGTTGTTTTGTAACTGGATTGATAATTCCAGCTTCAGATGGACTTGCGAAAGGTTTTCCATAGCACATTTCAACAAAATGTTGATTCAGTTAGTGCTATTTGTGGTTGCCTGTTACAGGTTTCTCCGTGTTGAAGTTGTTAAGCCAAGTTGCCTCCCCCACTGCCTTGTCTTTGGCCATGTGCTCCCACAACCCCATTGTTTAGAGTCACATAAAGTAACCAGTTTGGCTGACAATTTTCAATGCTTTTATCTTATGGCCTTGTAGACACTTGCTGGAAATACTGGATCGGTAAATATAAAACAGAGAGAGAGAGATACATAAATCTGGTGAGCATATGTTTGGGTAGATGGCAAGGCTGAACATATAGAATCTGTAACTGACTAAAAAATATGCATTCCTTTTGGTTAGAGATCTATCTGAAAATGTAAAAGCTGTAAACTGGCGACATTTTGTGCATGCTTGTGGCAGTAGGAGACTAAGTGGAAAATACTGGTTCTGTGACTGGCAAAAGTTTTTTTTTTTCCTTTGTGTGGAGAGAAGCTTTAAACTATGGGATTTGTAATGGAGGAAAAACTTTCTTTGGTTTAGTAATCTTTTTTGCATACTATTATGTAGAGGGCAAGCTCTAAGTTTTAAAATGGTACAGAGGATAATGGTGGGTAATTTTGTTGAAGGTTTAAAAACAAAAGGTTTCAGCACGGACTTGGGGGACTGCTAAACTTGCAGATTATTGTCTGTTAAATAGGAGGGCTAGGCCTCATGTTCCCTTCCCCTATTCTTTGTCTGGGGGCAACATTACATTAAAGTGTTTGTTCTGAGGGTGCAGAAAGGGGGGGAGGGGTTCACAAATTTCATGAACCCAGGAAGGGCATACAGAGGGTTAAACTGCATTCATTTCCCCAGCAGAATTCATTTAAAGACAGATATGTGAACGAATGTTAGATATGAAGATGCAAGAAGCATGAAAGACAGGAACACAAAAATTTGGGGCTATTTGGTCAAATAAACCACATCATTTAAATCAGCCTAGGCATTCATGGGTCTCTATATAATTATTTTCCAAAGCTTTCAAAGAATTTGAACCTCCTCACTTCAGTGAGATAAAATGTAATACTACTGAATTTCACTGATTAAAGAATTGTAAAAGAGGGTGTACATTATAAACATCCATACTTTGCAATGGCTAAAAAGGTACGGAGAACAACCACTGGTGCTATCTAGTTTCATTCTGGAACACATATTGACTGCCATTTCATAGTAGAGAGCATACACAGTCACAGCTTGGAAGGGCAATTCATACTTTTAAGGACAGGAACAGGTCATAAACATAGGGGAAGGGCGGGGGAAGGGGTTGAGTATAAAGCATATCTCTCAACCTCAGGACACTGAAATGAGGGACACCAAACCTTGAAATGAGGAACAATGAGGGGCAATGAGGGACACCACACTCTCAAATGAGGGACATCACGTGGGACATCAGAATGCCAGTTCTTTATTTATTTAAAACACTGTTTAACAGCACAACAGAAACTGAAACTCAGTCTAACAGCAATAAAGAATAATCTTGTGCATGAGATTTGTCATTTTATGTAGAAAAACAACAATTTGTAGCACCAGCCAGTCTCATCTGTCTCCTCTCTGATAAATAAACCCAAATATTGGTAACCCAAATCCAATATAACTGAATTTGAATCTTTTATTAGGATATTTGCTAACCCACATCAGATAGTGCCAGCAAGTCCCAACTATATAAGGAAGGAGTGAATAGTCACAGAGTGCACTGTATGTCTGACTCAATTATCAGCTGCATTTTGATATTGCAGTTTGCACAGCACAAGTCCCTGAATAACCTGGCTAATCACATAGTGTCTATTTGAGCCTCCTGATCACCTGGCCAGTCATGTAGTACACGATCTGGTAATCTGAGCCTCCCAATCACCAAGGAAAAATACAGTGCACAATGCACTAACCTGCCTCCCTCAAATCATATAATGTGCAGTGCTATTCATGCCTCCCAAGTCCCAAATCATATACAGTAGAGCACTATCTGTACTCTCGAATGACTTGTTAAAAAATCCTAACAATACTTAGTGCACTAGTGAAGAGAACAGCACTGAAGCCTCCAATCACCAAGGTAAAGTAATCATCATGATGTAGTCAGTGCAAGTGCACTATTCGAGCCTCCCAGTCACCTGCTGCTGGTATAATATAGTGCAGTATTCAGTTTGAGCCTCAATCACCCGACCCGGTAGATCATAAAATGCAGCACTATAATAAATCTACAGATCATCAGGTAACTCAGTGCACTATTACCTCCTGGCTCCTTCACCTATATCCCCTTTCCACTCCCCGCCCAGTCCTCTCATGCAGTGGGGTGCCAGCGGTGCACAACAGCACAGCAGCACATTATCAGTCATTGATTAATCTATTCTGAATAATCAGTCCACAAGGGCAGCAGGCAGAAAATCAAGGTGAGAGCTCTCAAAGGCAAAACAAGCTCTGTGATCCTGGGATGGCATATACACCTACCTCCTCACCAGCAGCAACACTAGCACTCAGAGTTTTACCACTCCTGAGTCAGTCAAGCTCCAGAAACTGTCTCCAACTGGGCAGAAGGAGGGGTGGTGATGAGGCTGCACCTGGGCTACAACCACAGAAAAAAGAACTTGTAGCCTAATGGAAATAGGGTCGGGACTCTGGGGCTCAGTGAGTGACAGTCAGCTAGCTCCTCCAGGCCGGTTGCATTACACCACCACAAATGATGTGATCCTCTGGGGCCAGATAGATCAGCACTGCAGTCTGGATGGATCCTGAGCCAAGTTCGGGGGGGAGTCAAACTTCATACAAGATCCTTCTCCTTCCATCACTTTAAATTCATGCAACTCTAGCACCATAGCCACAGCAACAAATGGACATTTGCTGAATTCACTCCTCAGATTGTGCAACAGTGTGTGCCATCAAGCACTGCCACATTCAAGCCGTGCCCTTTCTTGATTAGCTGATAATGGAGAGGAGGAGGAGGAGGAGGAGTGGGCTCACCAGTTGACCAACCTGACCTGACTTGAGTCACTTGACTTGTCTAAGTTGCACTGACTGCCTTGCCGCCTGCACGCTCATTCCTGTCCTGAGTCCCAAGAATTCCAGCAAGCAGGAGGTTGATCGCATGCATTCAAAGGGCCTCGATGACTGTCACTGTTGAATCCGGGACAATGACAGGTGCTGGCAGGACAAGTTAAGAAAACAGGGCCAAATACGGGATGTCCCACACAACGCGGGACACTTGAGAGGTATAGATAGTGTAGCATAACCATATACGCAGGCACTCTCCTGACATGAATCTTTTTAACAAGGATCCAGGGAATTTTGCTTTTACCTATAAAAGCAAATTTATTTCATATTTCCAATTGCATTGCTACTCAAGATTAGGTGTTGTGAGTATCTAATACTAATGTTCATGGACACCGGTACTAGAAAAATATGAAATTTGCAGCTAACATGACAGAAAGGTGTCATAGCCAGTTAGGGCAGACTTCTTCTAGAGTGCGTTTGTCTCACTGAGGTTGTAATTAGCAGCCATTGTTACCTTGAGCAAAGCCAACTTTTCTTATACTAGCCTTTTCACTTTTATGTAAGGGAACTGTACTACAGGACTAGTGTAGGAGTAGAATTATCACTCTTCTTATCTGTGAAGAGCATCTAACCTTCCAGGTCAAGTCTGAAAACAGGCATTTGATTGCCTAGTGCACTTGCCTGGTAGCCAAAAACTAAATAAATAAATTACACACCGGGGTGACTAAGAGTGATCTGTTGGTCTGTCAGTGTTTTTTAGGACTACCACATTTTGAGGCTAAGTTGATTTAATAATAAATGATTTACAAAAATTGGCATGTGCTGGTCTACTGCACTGTGACTGCTTACTGCACTTACCTGGTTATAAAAACCTTCTAAATAAATCAGACACTGAGGTGCCTCAGAGTAATGTGTCAGTCTGTCAGTCTGTCAGTTTTTAGGGCAAACACATTTTGAGGTTAAGCTGATTTATTAATAATAACAATGATTCACAAACTGCATGCCTAGTTTTTGGAACCACTCCATACATACCATAGAATTTTGTTTTCAATTTTTCTATGTATCAGTTGTTTCTACATTCTTTAACAAAAATTATTATTTATGTATACAGCAAGATTCCTCAGCTGTTACTGTAGTTTAGCTGCAAATGCAGTTTAAGCTGCGCAGGTCAGCTTCCCTCATTTTTAATAGCAAAAGGGAGTGTTTAATGTGATGAGCCTGAACGTCCCAAGCTCAGCCAATGGTCAACTCCCACCACACATGGAACTTTATAGATAATTGTTTGATCTAAGGGTTCAGTGCCTCTTCATATGGACTATTGTCCACTTTTCTGCAGTGGGACCTCTTTTTAAGTTTCAGACAGAATACATGTACTGAGAAGAAAAAAGATGTACAGAACTCACTTTCCAGTTGCAAACATATTCACATTTAATTATAGAATGGTTAGTTTAATTAGCTTTATTTAGTGACTAAATAAGTGGTCCAGCTAGCAGCTGGGCTCCATGCTTGGGAGTATTTTGTTTTTACAGATAGCACATGGCAGCAGTAGCAGAGTCCCAAGCTAGACAACTTTTGCAAAAGTGTGAAGGGCAGTTTGAGTTGAGGAGTTGGGGGCCTATTCAGGCAATAAAACCAAGGGTGTTGTTTAGTTCAGAGCTGGCTTCAGGAAGGGTATTCTGACCCCATACGAAGGTCCATGCCAAGCTTACATGATGGAGATCTTGAAGTTATCTAGGGAGTAACTGGATGTTTTGTAGGCCAAAAAAAATGTAATTTATTTTATTTAAAAGTTTGTGACTGGGAGAGGCACACTGAGCCACAGCTTGTTTCCAGGTGTGCCCCAGGGGCAAGAGAAGGGGAATATTTAAATGAATACATACTATTTACAAATAAAAGAAATTACAGCAGGCAGGGTTAGCAGGCTCATTGCATTACCTCCATGTCCCCAGGTAAGATGCCCATATACTGGGCACTAATGACTGGTGTCCAATCAGCACAGCACTCTTGAAACAAGTCTGGGATGAGCTTCCAATGGTCTGCTCATCACCATCAGAGGCACACTTGTTCAGAACATTCTTTTTAGTGGCTTTCTGTGGGGCCTTTCTAGTATCTGAATTAGTGCAACCAAGCAAGACAGTTGGCTTGCCAGTGGCACTGGGGGACAATGGTGTGGTGGTAACCACGGTGAGAGTGCTCGCCCGGTTGTGCAGGAGCAAAATGAACAGTAGGGCTCAGGGGTGCTGGTGCAGCTTGAGATCACCCTGGGGGCTACAATGATACATAGGAACATGGTCCATGATTATGTGGCCAGGTGGACAGTGGAAATTGAATCATTGTGTCAGCATGATACAGTGTCAGTGGTTCAGTAAGTAGCACACTTGCCTCTGAGGCTGGGAGATCAGAGGCTGTGGGTTCAGTTCCCACATCTGGCACTTGGGTTAATATCCCAGTACTGACACTGTAGTGCAGCATGAGAGGGGTGCTGCACTTCTGAGGTGCCGTCTTTTGGATGAGACATTAAACCGAGGTCCCATCTGCCTGGATTGGTGGTAGTTCAGGTGGATGTTAAAGATCCCATGACATTTATCGAAAAGAGTAGGGGAATTTTTTATTAACAGAACTTCAAAACAAAACAAATTAAGGAAAACAATGTTAATTCACAGTGTTTACAAAACGGATTTGCTAACAAAAAAAAATGGAAATATTTAAAGAGAAAACCAAAAATAAAGAAAACCAATACAAAAAAAAACACAAGGTTGAGTATTACATCATACTAGAAGGAAAAAAGGAAAACAAAATTACAAAAGAAATTGTGAATTCATGTGACAGGAACATCATTATCTGTTACCCATGGCAAATTTCTCCAATTCTTCCTTAAGAGAGCACAGTTATATATTCCAGCTTAATATTTATAAATAGTAGACGATTCTGAGTGAATTTTCTGCAATAGTTCCATATAAGAAAGATCCTTCTGTTGTAAGGTAAAAAGACACCAATTTGCCAAATGAACCACTTAAATACTGCAAAAAGAACGTGCAAAGTACTAGTATCCCATTTGCTCCAATCCGGAGTATATGAACCATATATCAGAATTTCATAAGTGACATGTTCAAATACTGGTTCTTTCCAAACATTAGCAACATAACCCCAAAAATTAGAAATATACGGACGTAAGAAATATAAATGCTGCATAGTTTTGAGTGCTTGAGAGCAACCAGGATGAGAACAATTACGTTCCTGTATCTGTTTATGAAATTGATTACCCTTAACATTGAGCTTCTCATGACCACACAGCCAAGTAACATCCCATAATTTAGGGGGAGTACACTTATTAGCTATTAAATCCTGTAGGGATAAAAGCTGTGCATCTGGACATTTTGGAAAGGTAACTTGTTCAGAAAATTGCGAGTCAAGGAGAGATTGCTATAAATATGTTTTATGTTTAGAGAGTAACCAATCACTAGGTATATTCCACTGTCACAAATTAACAAAAAATCTCTTGCTGATAGGGACACACAACTGCTGTCATGCTAAGATGACCTAAACGACCATGCACCCAATCCTGATACCAAGTCCCTATCGTTTGCTGAAAGAGACCTATCCATAATTTAGGGAGATGTTTTAACAACGGTGGGAAATTAGAAAAAAAGAATTGACAATAAAAAAACAGTAAGGGATTTACCATATTCAAACCTCCCTGAGATACAGGCAAGTAAAGAATATTGCGTTTAATAGGATTGAGGCGGCTACCCCAGACAGCCTGAAAAAAAAACTAAATAAAGTTGCTTCTCTTTGCTTAGGAGGGGGAAAAATATTGCTCAAAAATGAAAACAGAGGTAGCAAGTACGTCCATATCATATAGATACGTTTAATCTTTGAAAACTGCCATTTATTCCAGTTCTGCACCATAATTCTACCTTTCTCAAGTTGGATATCCCAATTATAAACAGCTGGAGTAGGGGAACCGAAAACAATACCCAAAAATCGTATGGGGTTTAACGTAAAACTTATATCAGGTACATAAACCTGGGCAAGAGTACCTCCACCCAAAACATACCCAAGGGATTTGGTTTTATTTAAAGATGTACCAGAAAGGGAGCCAAAGAAATCACACATTTTAACAGCCATGTGAACTGAAGAAACAGTAGAAGTGCAGATACAAATGTCATCTGCATAGGCAAGGGTCGAAAAAGGAATTAACACTCCTGGAAATGCAATAGGTGGTATTAATTTATTCAAAGTATGTAACAACGGATCTATGCTAAAAACATATAATAAAGGGCTAGCTGGGCAACCCTGCCTGACTCCCCTTTTTACCGGAAGCATAGGCCCAAGATGTCCATTAACCAATGGAGACACTGTAGCAGATTTACAGAGCTTTTTCAGCCAAGAAATAAAAATAGAAGAAATGCCATAATGTTGTAAAGTAAGCCATAAAAATGCATGATTTACAGACTCAAAAGCCCCCTTTTGGTCTAAGGACAAAACCCAGGTAGCCCAACTGTGTGAGATCTATCAAAGAGTTCTCGCAAAAAAAACAACTGATCAATTATGGATCTGTTTGGGATCACACAGGATTGTGCTGGGGAAATTAAATGTTAAGATACTGCCAAAAGACGAGTATTCAGAATTTTCATTAAAATTTTTAGGTCAACATTTAACAGACTAATGGGTCTCCAATTAGAAAGGAGTGTCTTATCACCTTTCTTATGCAGAACAATTAAAATTCCCCTATCATCTCTAAAGGGAATTCGGAGTTCATTAGTAAGTCATTGTAAACATCAACAAGTTCCTGAGACAATACAGTACTGATTATTTTATAAAACTGCAGTCAAGCCATCTTTACCTGGTGCTTTATTGGGAGAAAGGGAATGAATGGCAGCAGAAACTTCGTGGGGTGTGAGGGGCTGTACTAAGCTGGATAGTATAGATGGAGGACAGTCAGGAACCTCCACATTTTGTAAATAAGCCTGAGCAGAAACCAAATCAACAGGCTGTTCTTTAAAAATCGAAGCTGTATATGATGTCACCTCTGACATCATTTCACATTGTGAAAACTTTCCCTGACCATCTTGTCCTATAAGACTAACAAAACCTTTTCCCCACCCTTTCTTTACTACTGAGAAAAGGACATACAGTGGCAAAATTCCTCATGCATCAAACTTCTGTTGAAAACGTAACACTGTTGACTGATGCTTATGAAAAAGGTACCATTTTTCCTTAAGTATTTTTATTTGGGACAAAAAACCATGTGTAGTAGACTGGGCCATAGACATTATTTTCTGCATCTGCTTTCTGAGTTTTAAATAGGAAAAATAAGCTGTTTCATGCTGAGACTTCCCAAAAAATTTTAATAGTGAAATAGCATCTGTTTTAGTATCTACCCACCATAAAAGGGGATCCTCATACACCTCATATAAAAACTTTCTAGCCTGCACAAATTATTGCAAATACTGCAAAACGTCCTGATGCAACAACA
The DNA here is from genome assembly GCA_016271365.2 of Neoceratodus forsteri. Classification (NCBI taxonomy): domain Eukaryota; kingdom Metazoa; phylum Chordata; order Ceratodontiformes; family Ceratodontidae; genus Neoceratodus; species Neoceratodus forsteri. Next base: position 1,203,993,064 of record CM057449.1, read on the forward strand.
GCTGAGAGTTAAGTCTCTAGAGGCCCCTACGAAAGGAAAATGCAACTGTAGACCTAACTGATATGCATAGGGCACAATGATCGGAAAATTCCACTGGGGTAACCCATACTGAACTCAGTGGTAAGGTTTTAGTAACAAAAAAGAAATCCATCCTGGTAGCCAAGACTCCTTTATGAAAGGTAGGAACAGTAGTCTCATGCAATGGAGCGTATGCATCAACTAAACTCGCAGTCTGAACAACCTTAGCCAAACAGGACATTTCACAAAACATTTTAGCGGTTTTAACCCCCTTACTTTTATTTTTATTGGATAAACCACAATTCAAATCACCCCAAATAACATGAAAGAAGGAATGTAAATATGGTTGTATAAGCTGGAACAAATCAACCCTCAAGGCTTTAGTTTGAGGTGTGTGTACATTAATTAATCTAAAACATTCCCTGAAGTATGATATCCAGAATTAATACCCTACCCGGGACCAGATCAATTAATTTCAAAACCTTCACATCAAGCTCATGAAAAAGTATTGCTACCCCGATACATGGTTCCAGTCCTAATGACCAATAGGAAACCCCTGTATGCCACCATTTTGAAGCACTAGAGATCTCAGTGAGTGAATGTAAAGGTGTATCCTGTAAGAAATATACATTACAATATAAAGACTCAAGAAAGGAAAATAGCGCAGACTGTCATAACTGATTTTTGATACTATTCACCTTAAGTGAACAGGAAGTCAGTGAGGGAAGCATTCAAATAGTGGGGAAAAATATGTTCACGGGGGCTTTCATTTATTTTTCTTCCCTTTCTTAGTAGCTGTGGAGGTAGATTTAAGTGGGAAAACGGAGGGTTGATCCCCTTCAGACTCTGCTTCCAAAGCTTTTTCTAAGGGATCTACCACGGGCTGGGAGGATTCAGATTCCGCATCAGAGATATCTTAAGCAAGGAGAAGGGCATGGAAATGGTTAGTAGTGGGAGTACTAACCAATTTAGGAACTTTTGATGCCGGTTGAGTATTATAGGACTTATGCCTCGTTTCTCTTAACTGAAAGGGCACCTCTTGAGGAAGCTGGGGGCGGGGCATGCACTGGGCATCAAGAAGGGTCATTGCCTGAGGCAAAGAGTCATCCGGTAAAGCTTTAGAGGAAATTTCCAAAGGGGGGGAGTAGTATCAAAAGGTTCCAGAGTAACAAAAGAAGGCTCCGAACTAGATGGTATCAAAGGAGGGGAAACTGAAGGTGGTATAGGTACCTTAGTGTGAGTAGTTCGTGAATGCTGCGCTATAGCAACCAGCAGTCTTTGTTCTTCGGAATCAAGTGGGTCTGTTTGCCGATGAGCTGCCTCTGGACAAGTGGCATAAGAATGCCTGAGTGCACCACAAAAGGAACAAACTGCTATATTCCTACAGTGTTCATTCATATGCCCCAAAGAATTGCAAAGTGTACATCGTAATTGGTCACAGGCACTGCTGATGTGACCTGATTTCCCACATCTATAGCAGGATTTGGGTTGTCCTGCAAAAAAAATGACTTCTCTATCTTGCCCCAAGAAGATACAATTTGGAAGGTGTTGTAAACCATCCCCTGCAGAGCGTAATATCACCCTGATTCTCCAACCCCCTGTCCAGATATCCTCAGAATCAAATATTGCTTCTGGATGTCCCAATACTGTGCATCTTTGTTTTTAACCAAAAAATGAGATCTGTAACACTAACCACCTCATTTGTAAAAAGAACAGTAACGGTTTTATGAGCAGGTTTAGTAAGTGGAAAAACATCAAAAAGAGACCACAAAGGAGTTTGTCGAACTTTGTGATAATTAGTCCAAAATTTGTCTAGCCCACTATGTAGCTTAAAGCTAACATCAAAAAGTTTCTCCCCTAAAACGTATTAAGGCATACATTTCAGAAGATGTAAACTGCAAGCTATCTTTTAACAAAGTTTTTGCCACAGATTTCCTATCAGGAAAAACATCCATCCCCTCTTTATAAACAAAGAGAACTGCATTATGCCTTTTAGCTGAACAGTTAGAAGAATGAAAAAATGAAGCATAAGAACATGGTGCAGTTTGTTCTAGGCCAAGTACAAAGCATGACGATGGGCCTGCTGGGGCTTCCTCAGATGCCTGGTCATCTATTCGCTCCATGGATGAGGAGGGCACCAGCCAAGGAGGAAGTTCCTTAGTAGAAGGCAAAACTCCCTGTGGTTTAAAACCAGGTTCTGGGGTCTGTGTAAAAGACAGTTCAGGAGTAAGGGCTAGAGGTGAACTTGCAGTGTCCAAAGGTTGGGCCCCCATGGAGCGGGCCTGACCGACCATGTTTTGAGTTACGGAGGTAGTAGGTTTTGTAGCCAGGGAAGATGAAGTATGCATGTCTTTCCCCTGCAGATTAACCCAGGGAATAACAATTGGGGAAAACCCAGAAATCCATTTGCCAGAGTCCAGGAGCTGGGCCCAGCCCACCAAAGTCTAAGCTGTACTGACTGACCATGAAGCATCAGCTTCCTCTACCTGGTCAGCCCAGGAGCGTTTCTGTTCTGAAGCAGTTTTATTCACATTTTTAATGACTCGCTGTTTAGCAGCGAAAGAAAAAACCGTAGCATGATGTTGGTCTGAAGTAGAAGAAGTATAGACAGTACCTGTGACCGACTTTCCTGGGAAAAAAGATTGTAATGTTGTAACTGTAGCTGCCGCAGCTTGCAGGTGAATTCCAGGTTTCAACGGTGTGAAAACCTCATTGTCAGTCTGCAATCCTTCAGCTGTCATGGATACCGCTGATGATACTTCCGCATTCCACTGTTTGTCAGAAGGCAAAGACTGCACTGAGTGACAGGCAGTGAGAGCAGTTTGTTGTTTTGCAGGAAAAACTGAAGTTGGCAAAGAACGCGCAGCCTTACTTGTTTGCAGAGCTGAAGTATCCATTAAACCTTCTGTTTTGGCATATAAGCCTGGCTCCACGGGCGCTTCAAAAAAAATTTCTGAATCCATAGTCTCCGATGTAGAAACGATAGTTGGCCCCAAGGCCTGCAGCACATCCTGCTGCAATGAAGGCTGCTCAGCAACTGAGCCCTCCATCCTGACAGTCAGCAAGTCCCCCTACTGGCCAAGAGTAGGGGAATTTCCCAGGTGTCCTGGCCAAATTTCCCTCATTCACTAAAAATACCACCAACAGCTTAACAGCTTAATCTGGTTCAAGGTCATTTGGCATTCATCTGTATCCACCTCCCCCAGGTCGTGCCTGAAAATAGGCAGGATTTGTCTAGTGCACTTACCCGGCCAATAAAAACTAACTAAATAAATGATGATGGGTTACTAGTCACAGTGTTTCAGTTTAGGCACGTTTTCCACAAAACCTTGCAGAGGTTGGGGGTTAACCTGAAGGAGTTCAACATTCATTCTTTTTGAATTGGGACTGTGTCACATGCCAGGGCAGAGGGATTAATGGAGAAACAAATTCAGGCCCAAGGTCACTGGAAGTCACAGGCTTTTGAAAGTTATGTGACACCACATATGCTTTAACTCCTTGTTTTTATTCTTGGCAGGTGACAGTTCTGGGGGGGGAGATCTGGGTTTGTGGTCATTCCTTCATCTATAGGCTGCCATCTGAGCAAGGCAGTACCTAGGAGGGATGAATCTATTTCTGGATCCTCTCCGGGCATAAGTGCATTGGATGGGAGGCTGGGGGATGAAATGGTGTGAGCTACTTCCTAGGTTGAAAGCCGAAGCTAGGCAGGCAGTGGGGCTATCCTAGCAGGCTGGTGGTGCATTTGGGGGAAATGATCTGGGAGCCATAAAGTCATTTGACCTGTTACACAATGTGAAAAAGGACTTGTTTTTTTGAGGCAAATGTGTCCAAATGTGCATATTATTTTGTCACACATTATTCAAAGATAACAGTGGCCCATGGCCCAAGAGCCATTAAGAAAGTTCACAGACTGCACAGAATAGCTATGCGACCATTTATGGACGCTGTTGGGGGGTCTGGCCTAAGGCATGGTATGATTCTGATTAAAGTACCCAAATTTTATGCCAACAACAGAGTGCACTTGTCTGATGTAGGATTGGATAGGTTTTTAGGAGGCATATAATGGGGAATGGAGAAAACAGTAGCATGAAGTGCTTGTGGGGGGTTGAGCATTGCAGCCATGCTCACCCTGTGGTGGCATGGCAATCTTGGAATGTCTGTACAGAGGGGATAACAAGGGATCACAAGGCTTTTGCAGCCAGATCACTTTGAGGCTGACAGGCAGTCTGGGCCAGACAACTAATTCCCTCCTTCGGGGTTGGGGGGGTAGTCAGATGGGCAGCCTCTTTAGGCACTTGCTTGTGGTATTACAGGATCCTCAGATGGGGAGGATGCTTCAGCACCTGGTCGGAAGCCATCCCTTTTGCCCCAGAGGCAGGTTACCTCACAGGTTTGACATTATTCAGTTAGCTCCCCTTAGGGTAGGGGATGGCCATTATTTAAAACTCGTAATGAGAAGAGTAATGTTTACCAACCAGGACTACCTTGCTGTGCACGTCACGTTGACTTGGCTGTAATGTTATTATGGGTAATAAATACATGGCTGTGGCCATTTTTCTCTAAAGCTCGTTGTCTATCTCAGTCTATTCAGGTAGAATAAAGGGTATGTGCCCTATAAGACAATACACATTTTAGAATGCCTTAAGCTAACTGCTTGTCCAGAAAGTAAATTGCAAACCGAGAAGCATTCGGTTTGATGTAAGCTGAAATTAGATCTAACAAAGCAGCAAGGGCGTCTACATGAAGCAACACTATGGAGCTGGTTCATTAGAATGCAGAAACAAGTCACAGGACACAAAACGCTGCTTGAGCAAAGCTAGTAAGAACTCATGCAAAACAAAACTTGGCTGAGAGGAGAGTGAGGTAGACAAAAGGAACAATGCATTTAGTTGCAGCCACTGCTAAGTGAAGGAAAAGTGAACAAAGACAAATAATACTGATTGAAGTAGACTTCAAAAGCAGTAGATACATGCAGCAAAGAAAATGAGATGCTACAGAAAGTTTGGAAATGCCCTCTTAAATAGCCCATGGAAGGGTGTGTGTGGCTAGAGTCACTTACTGCTCCACCAAGCACCAGGCTATAGCCTTGCAATTATAGTACATCGTAGTATATAATCACTAGTTATATCACAGTATGTAGTCCTTGGTTCCACTACAGTTCATAATCCCTAATTATATTACAGTTCATAATACCAGTAATGTTCTCTGAGTTGACCGGTATCCAGTGATGACAATGATTAAAAATGAGTGACTGCAAAAACAGCGACTCATTTTTAGTGCTATCGTCATGAGCTACACTGCAAGGGTAGCAATAGAACAGTGAGGAGAGTGACCAGAATGGGAGGGATTGGGAGGTGGAGGGGAGGGATAGGAAGGAGAGTTTAGGTAGGGAGGATAGTCTGCTGCAGCTGAGCCAGCCCTGTGGTGTGGTGGTGAGGGTGGCTGACTATGGTGCAGTAGGCACTGGGTTCGGGCTGGACTTGGGGAGAAAATGTTACCGCTGCTTGCGGCTGCCATTTTATTTTTCCCCAGACCGAGTTTGGCCCCCTCCTCAACATGCACCCCCCTGGAGTTGGTAATCTAAAGAAGGGGGTGTGGGGACAATGTCCCCTCAGCAAAAACACTAAGTGTTCCGGAGTGGGATCACCGAGGTATAAATCACTGATATGCTTTTGGTGATATACACATGCCATAATAGCAATTGCTGTTTTGCAATCGCTATTATGACATGGAACTATGCTGGCCATTTACTGGTGTTAATGACTGACACAAGAAGCCACCTTGAGACCTTCCATCAGTCAAACCTTGACTTTCAGTAATAGTCTGGCACATTATTCTCCCTATCGTAGAAAAATACCAAAGATTGCGGAATAATTATTGGGCAAGTCAAGGCAGGGCAAGGCCAGGAAAGGCAAGGTATGGCAATTTTATTTGTTTGGCAATCCATCCAAGGGCTCACAGTGCCTTTTATTATAGGCTGACACCATATACAACAACATATGTTGCATGGTTATCAGTCTATTTTTTTGTAAGTTTATTCTGTATGTGTTGTGTATGCTGCCTCTAATGCTCTTAGAGTGTCCTTCTTTGCAGTTTGGTTAAGAGCACTGCAAAGTGAGGTTGAGTGGTTCTGAATGCTGTAACTACGTGACCCTTAAAGGAGAACTTCATTCAAATCCCAAGTCATTTTTCACGTTAAAACTATTTTCTGGTACTGGTTCCAACTGTGCTACTATTCCAGCTTTATTGGCTTGCTAGAAAACCAATGAGTGTTTCAGATTTTCACACCTGTAGTGAGAACCATTTTAGAACTCTGTGATGTAATTTATGGCCTTGATAAGTTCATTGATTGTTGTCATGGTGCATCTGTGTTCTACTATAGAGTTAGTGAGAAGGGACATAAATTACATCAGACAGTTCTGAAATGTCGCTCACCAAGAGTGTGTAAGTCATAAACACCCACAGAGTTTGCTAAAGGGCCAGTAAAGCTGAAGCAACATAATAACTGGAACCAGTATTTAAAAGAAAGCTTCTACAGGGAAAAATAATGTGCAGGTTCAATGCCGTTCTCCTTTAAGTGGATCTCCCCACTTTAACACTACTGCACAAGATGACAGATCAATGAAGGATAAGTGGCCCTGTGGATTTGTGTTCTGACTGGCTGAAATAATGTAAGTAATACTTAATGAACTAGATAAGGCACTTGTCTGCATTTTGTAGTTTTATGCAGGTTATGCACCTTCACCCACTTTCATAATGAAAAAGAACAACGGAGAAGCCTATGTAACCTACGGTATCCTAGCCAAAAGCAAGGCTTAGCGAAGGATGACAGGATGTCAGACTGGAATTGGGAGCCCATAGCCAAAGTTGATTCAATTTAGGAACTACAGTGTGCTCTGAGTGTTGATGTGGATTATTTCAGACCCTTAGTAAGGGTTAAGAGTGGTGGTAGTGGCAGTGTGGAGCAGGATTGAGCATAACATCACCCAACTAATAATACTCTGCTCCAAAAAGGAAAGGCTGAATTCAGCTGAATAGTAATAATAAGAAACTGTGTGTCACTAACATCAGGAAGGGATACAGGTATGAAGCAGCATATTCCTAGATTCTACAAGAATAAAAATTCCCATTGGTAACACACGCCATCTTTAAAATCAAGTTTTATCTTCTCAAATAACTCACAATAAATATTACCAAGCAAAGGGTTTGTATTTTTTCATGTGAGTTCCCAGACATAAAAATGTACTGCATAGTATAATAATATTGTAATTGAATGTTATCAGTCTTAACTTCAGTTTCTGTAGCATTTCATTTACTGCACCATAAAGTCAGCAGTTCCAGTTTAGTTGTCTTATAACCTACAATCATTCAGGTTTATTGTTCGGTTGTTAAACCATTACAATTTCATAATTACAATTAAAATATATTAAAAATACAGACACGTACAAAACAGTAAAATACTTGAATGAATAATCTAATCAAGCTCCAGTAATGCTTATACTACTTTGACAATAAAAATATGATGCAACATCCCTTGCCTTAGGGTGTTTCTATTCTTTTTCTAAAAACGTTTTCTTTACTGAATATGCATATTACAGCGCGAGTCAATATGCAGGAAGGCAAGACAGGTTGGTATATATTATTGAACCATTACAGTAAAATATTTGATTGCCACTTTTGTTGCATCCTTAGGGAGACTCTGAGATCCAACAAATAATCAGAAGGTCTTGCTTTACACAGTAACTACTAAACCAAGAGTAGACACTGCAGACAATGTGTTAGGATCTGCCTTGAAAGAATAAAATATAAACAGGGTGTTTTTATTCTTAAAAATAAAACTGTTTAAACTTGCTACTGAGTTTATCATGATAACATTTAATTTGGGAAGGCAGTTGCCTTATTCACATTTAAGAGGAATATATTTAATTGTATTCATCTTGCCTAATAGTTGCTATGGAAGAAGAAAAAGTACTTACACCATACTTATAAGAACAGTACAGCTACGCAGTTATCCTCCATCACAAGACTGCGGTGTGTATATTTATGGAACACTTGCAAACAGAAGAGAGAAAGAAGTAAGTGACTTAGCTGGGACTTAGATCCAGGCTGCCCGGAATACTGCTCCAGTTGTGCTACCCTACCAGCTGTACCACCAAGGCAGCTGGAAACTGGGTTGTCCCAAGGTACCTAACTCTTTCTCCTGTGCACAACTTGGTGCTGCACAGATAATCACATTTTCCATCACACGAGTGCAGTGTGCATATTATCTCAGTTATCTTCCATATGGCAACCAAGGTTTTCTTTCCAGAAGGGTATTCTGTCAATGCAGCAAAATCATTAGGGGGATCGCAATGTGGGTGCTGCAACTGGTCGACAGTCATTCCACCGTGGTTGCCACCCAAGGGGTGTTGGGCTCTGTCCCCACCTATAGCTCTGATGTGGAGGTGATTATATTATTTTTCTGTGGGGTGCAGGAGTAAAGCCCCCCACAGTGGGTGTGTGTGTTGTGATTGAAGCCACCCCCACAAAGAGCCTGCATGTGCTCCAGTGCATGGGGCATGACTGGGTCGGGTGACATTCTTGCCGGGGGAAATGTGTGCTATTAGCATTTTGGTGTTACCCTAATTGCCGTCACCCCATTGGGTGTCACAGCAAAGTAGGTACGCCTTCCAGAAGTAACAAAACCTGCATCAGACACCCATGATTGGGGAAGAGAGATCCCCCAGATGGCACTCACTTTTCACCAGAATACGTTGCTTTCCCTAGGCTAATTCTGGTTTACACCCTGCATTGAGGTTGCTCCGTGATTAACTGGAGATTCGTCATAATTAGCAACCCACTATATGTCAGATAGATGCCCATCTGATAGGAACCCCTCCTCCATCAGGTAATATTTTTCCAAACTGGGCCCATGTCTTAGTTTGCCCTAGACTTAATAACCAGAGGTAACATTCTATCAGTGCCACCGCCAGTAGTCAGACACCCAATGATTGGGATGGGTAGTCCAACTACAGCCTTCACCTGCTTCCAAGGCATGAATCAGCTCACAGACCTATTCCTGTTAACACTTCTGCAACACTTTTTGCTCCTTGTCTTATCAGAAGACCGCTCTGATAAGTAATCCTTGACTAGCTTCATGGTGCTTATCTGAGGGGAGCCAAACCCACATGTAACATTATCCTGCTGGACTGCAGCCATAGAAACATCAAAACATAGACTTTGATGGCAGATAAGGACCACTTGGCCCACCCAGTCTGCCCATCTCCCTACCTAATGGATAAGCTGCAGATCCTAGTTAACCAACAGCCTACTTCCTCCTACCACCCACTAGAATTGCCTTATGTCTGTCCCATGCATTCTTGAATTCCACCACTGTTTTTAGCTCCATGACCTTCTCAGGAAAGCTGGTCCATGTGCCAACCACCCTCTCCATGAAAAAACACTTCCTCATGTTGCCCCTGATCCATCCCCCCATCTTCAAATTGTGCCCCCTTGTTCTTGCATATCTCTTTTTGTGAAAGATGCTACCTTCTTGGACTTTGTTGAATCTCTTGAGGTACTTGAACTTTTCTATCATGTCCCCCCTCTCTCTCCTTTCCTCGAGGGTATACATATTAAGTTCTTTTAGTCTGTTTTCATATTGCTTCTGGTGCCAACCCTGCACCATTCTTGTTGCCCTCCTCTGGACTGCCTCTATCCTGCCTATGTCCTTGTGGAGATGGGGTCTCCAGAACTTCACGCAGCACTCAAGATAGGGTCTCATCAACTGTCTGTACAAAGGAATAACAATTTCCTATTTTCTACTGGTGATGCCTCTCCCTATGCATCCCAGTATCCCCCCAGCCCCCCTTACTGCCTTCTCACATTACTTGCCTACCTTTAGGTCATCTGATATGACTACCCCAGGTCCCTTTCCATTTTTGTTGTTGTTAGTACCTATTCACCCCATTGTGTACTCTTCCCCTGAGTTTTTGTTTCCCAGATGCATTACTTTGCACTTCTTTGCATTGAATTCAAAGCTGCCATACTTTTGATTATTCCTCCAACCTCGCTAAGACCCTTCTTATCCTTTCCACCCCCCTTGTATATCAACCATAAGTCATGAATATACTTGATAGATGGCAAATATGTTTATTTATTTAGTTTTTGTTGACTGGGTAAGGTGGGCTAGCCATAGCAATGACTATTTTCAGGCACAACCCAGGAGTTTACAGAGACAAAACATTTGATTAACAGAGGCAGAAACAATACTATACAGTAAAAGCGTAGACAGTAATAATACAATGTAGTCAGGAAAAAAACAATAAGTACAAACTGAATCAACAATAATGTATAACACAGAATGAATAAGAGAGCAAATACAATAAATAAAACCATTAGGCAGTAATTCAGGAAGAGAAAATGGGGTAAGATATTTTAAGAACAAATACCAATTATTACAATTGCATTAAAAGGATCTAGTAGAGTCAGGAATTGCCTAGGGTGGGGATGCAATAAAAGGGGGAGGAGGATAGGATAGAAAAAGGTAAAGGTAAGGGGATGGGGACTAGATATACTAAATTAAGGGCAAGGAGGCGACTAGAGGAAAGTGCAATGCTTACCTGTTGAGGTGAAAGGGTGCATAGATCAGGAGAAAGATAATGGGCTTGGGGGGTTTGAAACGGGAGCATGAGCAGGAATCAGCAAGATGATCATGAAGCGATTTCGTGAAAGAGGCATTGGATGGTGCTAGCCATATAGTTAGAGGGAGGGAATTCCAGTGATGGGGTCATAACACGAGAAGGCACTAGCACCTTTGGATGAGAGGTGTAGAGGGATGAGTACAGGGGCATTTGCAGTCTAGCGAAGACCGTATTTGGATGACTGGATGAGAAATAGTTCCACCAAGGGCTTCGGATTTTGGTTATGGATGATGTTATCTATGATCAAGCCATACACAAAGTTTCTTGAGGCATTCGGAGAAAGCCACCCTAGTTCAACGTATAGGAGGCGGTGGTGTTTCATCCGATGTGAGGAGGACGCATATCTACAGATATTGTTGTAAGTGACATCCCACTTCTAAAGGCTAGTTTTACTCACTTAGGCATACACTACAACCCCATAGGTGAGTGACGTTCCCACACATAGAATCATACTTCTGACCCTTTACTTGTAAAGCAAGTACACATCTAGTGTGTCACCTGAGGAGCTTAACATATGCATGTGGAGGTTGTTGGAATCAAGCCCAGGTTTGAAGGGATGAAGATTATTCACAACTTGTTACTTTACCCTCTAGGCTATACTGCCAGCCATGAACATATTTTATTTATTTATTAATTTATTTATGACTTTGATAACTGGGTTCATAGGATATTACGAGTTAAGTCCATAAGATACTCGCCACCTATACTGGTGGAACACTTAATTTATGAAAGATGTCTTTTTTTGATCCATATAATAGTCAAGATTGTTTTTAAACACAACCATGCTTTCTCTCTGGACAACAATAACGGGCAATGTGTTCCATGCAGAAGTCATTCTCTGAGTGAACCAGTTGTTATGCTTATTAGTTTTATTAGTATTCCCTTTTAATTTTAGGTTATGAGATCTCGTGTTTAAGATACCATTATATCTAACCAGTCCCAATGTTTCAAGGAGATATTCATCTTTGAATGCTTTATAAGTAAAGCATAAATCTCTCCTTATTTGTCTATATTGTAAGGAATACAGTCCCAAATTTTCAAGTCTTTGGTCATAGCTCAAGTTTTGAACACTGTTGATCTGTTTAGTAATCCTTCTTTGTACTCCCTCAACTAGTTTTTTACCTCTAACTGTAATAGGTGCACATAATGGAGCACAGTATTCAAGATGGGGATGTACTAAGGATGAATAAAGCGGTATTATGACTTTGGGGTCTCTGCTCTTAATATATTTCAGGATACAGTTTATAATACTATGACATTTTTTAACAGCTGTTTTGTTATGCAGCTCAAAGGTTAATTTATTGTCAATTATAACTATCAGTTTCAAAATCAGCCTTTTGCAATTGCATGTTATTTATCCTGTAGATGTTTTTAGTATTATTATGCCCCAAGTGCATTACTTTGCATTTTTTAATGTTAAAACTCATTTTGTTATTATGTGCCCAGGATGCTAACTGGTTTAGGTTATTTTGCATGTCCAAAACAGACAGTGAGTTATTTACTATGCAACCTAATTTGCAATCGTCTGCATACTTGACTGCCCAGGTCTCACCAGTAGTTTGCATAGATGAGATAAAGAGTTTAAATAATGTGGGCCACAGTACAGAGCCTTGAGGCACACCACTTGTAACTGATGCCCATTTTGAATAGTACCCTCTTATGGCTACTCGTTGCTTCCTGTTGGTGAGCCAGGAGGCAATCCAATTTGTTATATTATTTTGCAGTTTAATGCTAAGAAGTTGTTCAATCAAAATCTTATGTGAAACTGTGTCAAATGCTTTGGAATAATCAAGATAAATGACATCAACTGGTAAACTATCATCATGAGCTGCGCTCACTGATTCAAAAAAATGAATCAGGTTAGTTAAGCAAGATCTGCAAGGTTGAAAACCATGCTGATTGAGATCAATTAGATTATTTTGAAGAATATGTTTATCAATCTGCATTTGAATTAATATTTCTAGCATCTTACAAATGACTGATGTCAGACTTATGGGCCTGTAGTTGTTAACATCTGTTTTATTCCCTGACTTAAAAATAGGGGTTATAATGGCTTCATTCCAGATTGGGATAGTTTTACCTTCTTTCAAGGAGGTGTTTAAATAACAATGTTAAGGGACCTATTAATTTGTGACTTAACTCTTTAATTAGTTTGGGGTGTATCCTGTCCGGAAAAGGAGAACCAGTACATTTTAAGTGATTGAAGGCTTCCATCAAATCACTCTCAGTAAAAAGAATCCATTCTGAATTATTACAGTCTGGGAGACTGGGTATTAAGTTCTTTGGATTAAATATACTTAGGAAAAGATTATTTAAATGATTTCAGTTTCTTCACTAATAATTTCATCTTCAATAACAAGTGGCCTGAGGTTAGATTTATTGCCACACAAAGAACCTATGTAGTTGAAAAAGTGCTTTTTATTATCTTTTATATTTGTGATCAAATGAAACTCTAGGTTCAATTTAGATTTCTTTATTATATTTTTAACTTTGGTTGTACTCTTATTGTAATGTTCCCACTTTATATCAGTTGGGTGAATTTTGTAACTCCTATAGTATTTCTTCTTATTATTAATAGCTTTTTTAACATTCCTGTTCCACCAAACTGGAACTCTTTTACTATTGTTGTACTTAGTTCCATTTGGGACACATGTATTTATACAAAATTGAAGTTTATCCCATATTAACTTCCATTTTGAAGTCAGGCTCTTGCCATTTAGTTCTTTCTCTCAATCTCAAGTAGCAAGGTAATCCTTGATACATGAGTAATTTGCTTTATTAAAGTCTTTCACTGTTGTAGAGCCTCTAGAGCATTGTTTAGAAGTGAGAATACTGAACTTGATCATATTATGATCACTAGTACCTAGAGGCTCAATAACACAAGGGGTAGAGATGTCTTCTTCACAGTTTGCTAAAACCAGATCTAATAGGTTATTTCCTCTGGTTTTACTCAAGACTATTTACTCCAAATTGGAATTAATCGTGAAGTCAAGAAAATGTATTTTTTGAAACCCCAATAGCATTTAATGTAGACCAAACAAATAATATTAGGGGAATTAAAATCACCCATCAAAATATAGAGTATTTCTGTATGCTCCAAAGTAGACAGAAATCATTCATTTTCACTACGATCTAGATTGGAGGGAACGATAGGCTAGATCAATTGTTAGCTGCTTTCCTGGGAAAATAATTTGTGCCCATAATATTTCAGTTTCATGATGAAGGGCCTGGGTTGAGTCTAACCTATGGGATTTATATTTGTCTGATACGTATAAGGCTATCCCAGCTCCTTTCTTATTTTGTCTATTTTTTTGAATACCTAATATAGCTAGGAATATCCATCCATGGGTGAGTGCACTGATCCCAGGAACCATTTTCAGGCATGATCCGGGCCATAACATATGGCACAGTGTGACAGTGAGTACAAGGTAACTGTAGTGCACATGAAACAGAATAGATACAAGCAACAATATTAAGCACAGTGTGCAAGCATGCTGCATAAATCCATTGAGAACAGCAAGTACAAGGTTCCAATATGAGACATGAAGAGATCTGATAGAAAACAACAATCATAAGCACAGTGTACAAGGTATGATACATAGTGCAGTGGGCATATAATACACCGAATATACAGTAAGAAAATATATACAATATTTCTTCCCAATACAATGTAATACAGGGAAAAAACAATAAAAAAATGTATACAATAAATACAGCCAAGGAAGTCATGTATACCGTGGAAATATAATTAACAAGGCAATGAGGTAACAGTTGTGGGCTGGGGAGTAGTCTATCGGGTGTAGTCTAGCGTGGGTAGGTGGGTAACCCCTGGGAGCAGTGGCAGGAGGAATTTGCCAGGAGCCAGATTTTGAGGCGTGACTTGAAGCTGGAGTGAGTGTCGACAGAATGGAGTTCAGCCAGCAGTTTGTTCTACTGCAAGGGGGCAGCTGTAGACCAAGCTCTGCTACCCATGTTGGTGGATACCCTAGGAACAGCTAGAGGGGGAGTACCATTAGAACGAAGGTTGCGGTGTAGAGTTCGGGTTGCCAGGAGGGCAGTTAGGGGGGATTCTTGAGCCATGCAGATGATGTTGTCCACCATGCAGCAGAGGGCTAGGTTGAAGTGGCCTTGTAGCGGTAGCCATCCAAGGGTATTATAGAGGGTGCTGCAGTGGGTGGAGAACAGTGTCAATAAAGCAAAGCAACAGGCACTGTTGTAGGCAGCAGAGAGTTTGGCCATGGTGGTAGCAGAGGTCCTGGCATAAATAGGAGAATAGTAGTCAAGAATAGGGAGAAGATTATCCTGGACAATGGCTAGTCTGGCTTCAGGGGTGAGGTATTGCCTGAATCTATAGGCAGCACCTAACTTCTGATGGAACCTTCTGACAAGGGAATTTGCATCATCTGCGAAGGTGAGGAAGGGATCGAGTAGTATGCCTAGGTATTTGTAGGTGTCGATGTCCTGAAGGGCTGGGCCGTCAGGAGTGAGAATGCATAAGGGGGCATTGTTTTTAGTTTTGGCAAGGAACGGCTTATATCCGAACAGCGTGGATTTACTTTTTTTGGCATTTACTAAGAGGTTTTTTGAGAACCAACTGTAGGCCGCAGCATAGTTGTGTGAGAGAACAGAGGAGATTGCGGACATGGATTTGTCACTGTGGAAGAGGACAAGGTAATTGGCATACAGGAGAGAGTGACAGTTTAGGCAGTCAGAGGGGAGCAAGTTGACGAATAAGGAGAAAAGGAGGGGACCTAGGATTGAGCCTTGAGGGACCCCCTTCAGGGACGGACTGTGTGGAGGAGCAGGTTTGGCCAATGCACACATATTGCGAGTGGCCATTTAGGTAGTTAGTGAACCAGTTAGTGACTTTCTGAGAACAATCAAGGAGGCTAAGCTTGTATAAGGAGAGCATGGTCAACCAGGTCAAAAGCCTTAGAGAGGTCGATGAAAACTGCCCCAGTGGCTTTACCATTATCCATGTTAGAGAGGATGTGGTTGGTGAGATAGATGAGGGCAGTGGCGGTGGAATAATTTTTGTGAAAGCCATGCTGTTGGTTGCATAGGAGGATGTGTTTGCCTATGTACTCAGTGGTTGATTGTGGGCCACTCTCTCGAGCAGTTTACTAAGATGAGGGATGATGGAAATTAGACGGTAGTTATTGGAAGATTTGGGGTCACCAGATTTAAGAATGGGGATAACCTTAGCTATCTTCCATGGGTCAGGCATAGAGGAGGTGGAAAGGGCAAGGTGAAAAATGAAGGTAAGTGGCTTGGCAATCACCAGGGAGATCAGTTTGAGGAAGACTGGCAATAGGCCATCGGATCCAGAGGAGCCGAGGTTAGGTAGACTTTTGAGTAACTTAACTGTGTCATGTATGGGGAGGGCTTTAAAATAGAAAGGGGATGTTTTGTGGGTGATAGGCAGAGCTGGAGGAGGATGGCAATGGATTCGGTATTAGGGCTGGGTGTTGCAGTTGGACAGTTGACAGTTTATTTAGGTACATGGATAAGCTGGTGAACTTGCAATTGAATACATTGGCCACTTCATGAGGGTTGGTAAGCAGCCCATCATGGGAGTTCAGGTGTGGCGCAGTATTGCTGGAGCAGGGGTATAGAAGGGAACTAATTGAATCCCAGAATTTTCTAGGGTCCCCAAGGTTGGCCTGTTGCAAATTGTGGAAGTGGGTCTGTTTCAAAGAGTTGGCACGTTGTTTACGTGTGTTCCTCAGACTTCTGTAAGCATCCCAGAGGGCAAGAGAGGGGGGTAGCTTTGAAAGTGGACCAGGTGCTCTCTGGCCTTTATAAGGGTTAGGAGGTCTTTGGAGACTCAGTGCGAACACTTGCCTCTGACTCGTCTGGTAGTAGCAGGGAAAAAGCGGTCCTGGAGGGTTTGTAGAGTCCGGGTAAAAGTGGAAACCGCCGTGTCAGCATTGGAAAGGGAAAAAAGCCCGGACCAGTCCAAGGACCGGGCTTCCTCAAGGAGAGTCATGGTGTCTGGGCAGTTGAAATTCCTGAGGGATAAGTATTTTCTTAGATGCATACCAAGGAATTTTCTGAGTGCCATAATTAGTCCTCGTACATTGTAACTACTGATATCTGCCTGCCAAAATACTTAGCTGGATAGTGATTTATGTCTTTGATGAATTATTACAAGACTACCTGCACTAATAAGCTGAAATACTAATATGGAACTGGGAAGAAAGAAATTAAAATTCTGTTATGATACTTAGTTGTATTAATGTATGATACTTAGTTGTATAAATAAAACCACTTAAAAACAAAAAGTCTTCCTCACTATTTTGTTTGAATATTACTATATAACCAGAGAGTTCTAAAGAACTTCCTTTCCATTCTATTTTCAAACCAGTGGGAGTGGAGGCAAAACTATTGGCTTTATCCCTTTCCTTAATTTTTTTTCATATTAAATTTAGTTTTTGCTTTGAAGGAAAACTACAGCCTCATCTTGTAAATTTTGTATCCATGTCAATGGACAACTCTTTTCTTATAGCTGCTGAGGTTATATGTGTTTGCTTTAGTTTGTTTTCATGGTCCATGCTAGTCTCCTGTAACTAACCTGGGGGTCTCTACTTTATGGTTGTTGAAGTTTCAGTGTCCATGAGAGTTGCATTAGCATACGAGAACACAGTGTCACAGCAACCACATATAACATGTATCTCTATGCTGAAAGTACAAATATCCTGAAAACTCCTCTCTGGAACACATAAACTGAATTCAGTTTAAAGGAAAAAACCCTGCATTACAACTCAGTTTGCAAAGCTAACTGAAGGTAAATATGACATTTCACACCTTGCTGCAACTTCTTTTGTTAAGCTCTAATTAAGCAGATAGACATGCTGTGGAGTTTAAAGAGTGCTGAAACATCATGTTCTCATATGCTAATGCAGTTCTCAATGACAATGAGATTTCAACAGCGAGAAAATGGAGACCCCCCCCCAGGACAGTTACAGGGACTAGTATGAACAGTGAAAACAAACTAAAGCAATCACATATATCCCTAACCGCTACAGGAAAAGAGTTGTTTGTTGACATGGAAACAAATAAATTTACAAGATGTGAGTGTGGGTTTTCTTTTTGTCTTAGTCAGGGGTTCAGTTAATTTATTTTTGGTGGAAGTCTAAAATTTCTATGACTCGAAATCCGGAAGTCATTCCAATGTATTTGGAAGTCAAAATGCTTCCAGGATCCCACTTTTAGAAGCCAGTATTCTATGAAGAACCAAGTTATGTGTGTTAATATAATATATTAGTGGTAAAATACAATTTCTTCCAGAAAAATTCATCATTCTGACTTCCATGCGTGCAATTCTGGAAGTCATCTAATTTATGGTTTTACAATTGGAAGTCAGGGACTTCCTTTCTCTTTATTTTAGAAGTTTTTGCTTATTTTTGGAAGTCAAATACTCCAAAAATGGAGTAAACTGAAGCCGTTGTGTTAGTGGCCTTGTTTCATTCATGATTATTATAAATGACTTTTCCACGTCTAGTATTTATTCTATCTATGAACAGTATGAATTACAAATAAGATGAATTCTGAAAACAATAAAGGCACAGTTCACCTAATATAGGCAATACTGTAGCTAGAATAAAAAAAAGTCATAGATATCAAAATATCAGTAAATATAAAGTCTCATGGATAATGTATTTGATAGGACCTCCTCAGAAGTCTTTCAAGGCCTTTTCTGTCCATACAAACAAGCCTGTGCATAGATATAAGTAGAAAATGGAGACAGTACTTTGCTCACATGTCGCTAGCAATAGTTTTTCTCCATTCACCCTTTTTGTCATTTTCTTCAGTCTTCTATAATTGTAAGTAAAGAAGCTTCCAGTCCATAACTGCTGAAATTATTTGTTCCATTAGAAGATACAAATTATGGGCAGAAAAGTAAAGGTTGGCAAATACAGTCATTATGACATTTTTCAAATCTTCACCACGACAAGCTTTTTCTGAGTGGGGACCAACCAGAAGGCTGTACACGTCAGTCACTGAGTTAGAAACAAAGAATTTGATGGCAGATAAGGACCGCTTGGCCCACCTATTCTGCCCATTTCCATACCTAATGGATAAGCTGCAGATCCTAGTTAACCAACAGCCTACTTCCTCCTACCCCCCACTAGAATTGCCTTATGTCTGTCCCATGCATTCTTGAATTCTCCCACTGTTTTTGACTCCACAACCTCCTCAGGAAGGCTGTTCCATGCATCCACAACCCTCTCTGTGAAAAAATACTTCCTCTGAGCTGTCCCCCCTCTATCTTCAAATTGTGCCCCCTTGTTCTTGCACATCTCTTTTTCTGAAAGATGCTACCTTCTTGCACTTTGTTGATTTCCTTGAGGTACTTGAAAGTCTCTATCATGTCTTCCCTCTCCCTCCTTTCCTCAAGTGTATACATATCAAGCTCCTTTAGTCTTTCTTCATATGTCTTCTGGTGCACATCCTGCACAATTTTGGCTGCCCTCCTCTGGACAGCCTCCACCCTATCTATGTCTTTGCAGAGGTGGGGTCTCCAGAACTTCACGCAGTAGTCCAGATGGGGTCTCACCAACTGTCTGTAAAGAAGGATAACAACTTCCTGTTTTCTACTGGTGATGCCTCTCCTATGCATCCCAGTATCTCTCCAGCCCTCCTTACTGCCTTCTCACATTGCTTGCCCACCTTTAGGTCATCTGATATAACTACCCCCAGGTCCCTTTCCATTGTTGTTGTTGTCAGTATCTCACTCCCCATTGTGTACTCTTGCCCTGGGTTTTTGTTTCCCAGGTGCATTACTTTGCACTTCTTTGCATTAAATCTAAGCTGCCATACATTTGACCATTCCGCCAACCTTGCCAAGTCCCTTCTCATCCTTTCCACCCCACCCTGTGTATCAAACCTGTTCCAGATCTTTGTGTCATCTGCAAAGAGACATACTTTTCCTTCTAGTCCCTCTGCAATGTCATTTATAAAGACATTAAAAAGGACTGGACCCAGTACTGAACTCTAAGGTTCCCCACTAGTAACCCCCCTTTCTTCACTGTGGACTCCGTTTACTATTACCCTCTGTGTTCTGTTGTCCAGCCAATGTTTTACTCAGGCTACCACCCTGGGACCCACTCCAAAGCTGGCTAATTTGTTTATTAATCTGTTGTGGGGGACTGTGTCAAATGCCTTGCTAAAGTCTAGGTAGGCCATGTCCAGCCCCTTCCTGGTCTACTACTTTGGTCACCCAGTCAAAGAAATCAATTAGATTCATCTGACATGACCTTCCCACTGGCCTCTAGGTACTCAACAATTATTTCCTTCAGAAGTGATTCCATCATTATTCCTACCACTGAGGTCAAACTGACAGGTCTGTAGTTTCCTACCTCTGTCTTGCTCCCACTTTTGTGAAGGGAATTACATCTGCCCTCCTCCAGTCCTCAGGTACTACACCATGTTCCCACAATTTGTTAAAAAGGGTAGTCAGTGGTGTTACTAGTTCTTTCCTTAGTTCTTTTAGAATTCTGGGGTGAATCTCATCAGGCCCCATTGCTTTATCCACCTTCAGTTTTAGGAGTTCTTTCAGAACCCTTTCTTCTGTGACAGGACTAATATCGACCCCCCTATCCAGAGTGCTTCTATTGACTGGATTAGGTACCTCCCCTCCTTTCTTTTGTGAATACTGAGCAGAAGTATTCTTTAGTATCCTGCTTTTCACTCTCCCTCTCTGCCCACCCACCCTCCTCTTTATTCAGCTGAAGACTCCCTCCCTTTGTCTTTCTTTGCTCCCTAATGTACCTATAAAAGGTTTTATCTCCCTTCATAACTGAGTTGGCTATCTTTTCCTCAGTTTGGGCCTTTGCTTTTCTTACTGCCTTCCCCGTTTCCTTCTGCTTTAACTGGTACAGTTCTCTGTCCTGCTCCTTCTGTGTTTCCTTATACTTCCTAAATGCCATCTTTTTCTCCCTAACCTTCCCTGCCACCTCTTTTGAGAACCATAGTTATTTTTTTCTTTTGTTTTGATTTATTTGCTTCACACAAAGGCTTGTTGCCTCTGTG
The DNA here is from genome assembly GCA_016271365.2 of Neoceratodus forsteri. NCBI lineage: Eukaryota > Metazoa > Chordata > Ceratodontiformes > Ceratodontidae > Neoceratodus > Neoceratodus forsteri. The sequence continues at coordinate 1,204,013,799 of CM057449.1, forward strand.
ATGGCAGTTTTGATGTTTTCTCATTGTTGCTCCACCCCTCCTTCTTGCCTGTTTGCTAGTGCTTTTCTGGGGCATTCTTCCATTTTGACAAAATCAGCTCTCTTGAAGTCCAGTACCATCACTTTTGTATGGCTTGACTCTACAGCTGAGTTTATCATGAACCACACTGTTCGGTGGTCACTTGTTCCCAGATGACTACCCACTTCTAGGTCTGAGATCCTCTCTCTGTCCCCATTTGAGAGTACCAGCTCCTAGATTGCTCCCTCCTGAGTGAGTTCCAACACTAGCTGTCTGAGACATGCCCCCTGTAGGGCATCGAGAATGGCCTTGCTCTTGGATGTGGCTTCAGCAAAGGTGCTCCAGTTAACATCTGGCATATTCAGGTCCTCCATAAGCAATATCTCCCCTTTCTCTGCCATTCTAAGGATGTCTTCTATCATTTCCTTGTCCATTTCCTCCCCCTGTGATGGAGGTCTATATACAACCCCTGTGTTGATTGTGGTGCCATTTCCAGTCTCCAGGGTGACCCACAGTGCCTCCTCTCCTCCTTGTTTACCCTTTAGTTCCATTGCTTTGATCCCTTCCCTTACATAGAGAGCAGCTACTCCTCCTCCTCTTCTTCTACCCTTCCTGCCCCTCCTGTAGATTGTGTACCCTGGTATGTTGACATCCCAGTCATGGTTCTCTGTGTACCATGTTTCTGTGACTGCCATGATATCCAGGCATCCCTCTTCCATCAAGGCCACCAATTCAGGGAGCTTCTTACCTAAACTATGGGCATTGGTACTTATTACCCTCCATTGCTTATGATTGCACTGTTTAGGATTATACCATGGTGTTCAAGTAAAGGTGAGTCTAACAACTCACTCCTTTGGATCTTTGATCCATGAACACCCCTCTAATAAGAGGGGAAATCCAGGATGCCAGAAACTTCAGGGAAATTTAACAAGTAAAATCCACCCACTAGCATAACAAGTATTTGTCAATGCTGAATGTTGTCTTGGTGGCATTGGCATTGGTAGTGCAGGAGTTAGAGAGATGCATAATAGGAATGGCAGTGAAGTATTGAACTGAAGCCAACCCAACCCCGACCCTGCAGAGACTGACAGGTATTGGGGTGTGCCTTTGGGTCATCAGCCATAACACTCACATCATTTAACCTCACCCTATCCTGCAGACACTAACAAGTGTTGAGGTGTGCCTTGGGGTCTTTGGGCCTTATGCTCACCCCATTGCATAAGGAAATACATTGAGATGGGTGCAGTATAGGAGAATGGGGTGAACTTTGGGGCTGAAGACTCCAAGGCACACCTCAATGCTTGTCACTGGCTGTAGGGTGGGGGTGCAATGGTGTGCGTATTACAGCCGACGATCCCAAGTCAGACCCCTGACACCTGTCAGTCTCTACAGGGTGGGGTGGGGAAACCCTAACACCCCAGGCGTTTGTTGGTATTTTCACTCCAAATTTTCAGCATGAGCTTTTTGTGACTCCTCCTCATGAACAGTGGCACTATCAATTTGTTAACCGAAAGGTGATTTTTCACAGCGACTATGCTATTTGGTGTCACAGGTGTAAAAACACATTTTGGGCAGGATGTGAAAAATGACAACTGCATCGTTCATGAGGAGGTATAAAAAAATGACAATGTTGAAAATCTGGAGTGAAAATATGAAAAATTGGTGAAGTTACGAGCATGTGTAGAAACTGTGCAATGCACACCCGTAACGAAAGTATTTTTGGGATTTTTTTAACAAACATTTTCAACATATGCATTTTGGGACCTCCCCTAATAAACAGTGGCACTGTGATTTTGTTAATCTGTCCCAAAAGTTGATTTCTCGCACTTCCGGCACAGAATAGCATGGTTGCTGTGCAAAATCAGTGTTTGGGACACATTAAGAAAATGACAGTGACACTGTTCATGAGCAGAGGTCCTAAAATGCCTGTGTTAAAAACTTGGTGACAATGCTCCATTAAATGACTGATTAACGAACATGCATAGCAACTGCGCAATGCACGCTCGTAAGTTAGCGCATTTGCAATATTTTCATGCCACATTCTCAACATTGGCATTTTACCACACCCTCTTGTGAACCGTACAGCTATAATTTTTCACATCCTTGCCAAAATGTGTTTTTGTACTTCCGGCACAGAATAGCACGGTCACTGTGCAAAATCACTGTTTGGGACACATTACGAAAATGACAGTGACACTGTTCATGAGCAGAGGTCCAAAAATGCCTGTGTTGAAAATTTGGTGACAATACTTCATAAAATGACTGTGTTACGAGCGTGAGTTGTGGAGTTTGCACTCATGCTCGTAAGTTCGCAAAACTTATAATATTTTCACTCCACATTTTCAATAATGCCATTGTTCTACACCTCCTAATGAACAATACAGCTCTCATTTTTCACATCCTGACCAAAATCTGTTTTCGAAGTTCCGGCGCACAATAGCGCGGTTGCTGTGGAAAGCCCGTGTTCGAGACACATTATGAAAATGGCAGTGACGCCGTTCTTTAGCAGATGTCTTAAAATGCCTATGTAGAAAATTTAGGGATGAAAGTCAGTAAAATGAGTGTTTATGAGCACATGTGGTGCAGTTTGCAGGCATGCTCGTAACTTTGTGAATTTGTAATACTTTTACTCCAGCTGTTCATCATTGGTATTTTTCCATACCTCCTTATGAACAGTACAGCTGGCTGAAATGTGTTTTCACACGTACGGTGCAGAATTGCATGGTCACTGTGCAAAATCACTTTCCGGGAGACTTTGAGGAAATGACGGTGACACTATTAATCAGCAGAGGTCCTAAAATGCCTATGTTGAAAATTTGGTGGCGAAAGTCCAGACAATGACTGTGTTGCAAGTGTGCATTGCGCAGTTTCCACGCACCCTTGTAACTTCATCAATCTGCAATATTTTCATGCCACATTTTCACCACTGGCATTTGTGCACACCTCATTATCAACAGTCCAGCTGCCATTTTCCACAGCCTGCCCAAAACACGTTTCCGCAGCTCTGCCGCACAGTGGCGTACTCGCTGTGCAAAATCACCTTATGGGGCACATTAACAAACTCACAGCGCTATGCCTCTCCACCTCCACCACTGCCAATGCCAGCGTGACAACATTCGGCAGTGACAAATGCTTGTTTGATTTAATGTAGAACATTTGTGGAAAAGTTTATTTTCGCTATAACTTTATATTGAAATTTCCTGAATATCCTCTCAAATGCCTTTTCTGCATTCAAGCCCATAACAAGCATATTTATTTTCTCATCTATTAAAGTAATAATTACTTTATGTTGTAAGATCAGGAAAGTCTTTATATTTAGTTATTTATTTATTAAACATTCCAAACAAGGATAGGTTCATTGAGACAAGTCTCTTTTATAAAAATGTCCTGACATATGATACAAAATACGTAAGCAATAACCCAAGACAGGGTGTGCTTGTATTGGGAATTAATGCACACCCAGGTGTGTTGTGAGGCATGAGGCCACAGGCCAAGTAACCTCACAGCACCTGGGCATGCATTAATCCCCAATAACAGCACACCCTAGGTTGGGTCATTGTGTTTATAACATGGGATCACTACAGTGTTGAAACAGTAATGAGAAGTCACATAAAATGATGTAATTGTTGCAATTTCATGATGTATCCTGCCACCATATAAAGTAGTCCCACTATTCAAAACTCAGCAGTACAGAGAAAATGTGCAGAGAAGACAGGGACACTAGGGTGCAGCATCACTAAAAGCTAATTTAACAACTGTGCAGGAGACAAACAGCTGCATGATGTCTACACAGAGAACACCTGTAGCAAGACAGAGAGAGAGAGAGAGAAACACATAGAGAGAAACACAGCAACTTTCAATTAAACAGAGTGTGTATGTGTCTGTTTCTCTCTCACAATTACAAGGCTATCACTGTGCCGCTCTCTCTCTCTCTCTCTCTCTCCTCTCCTCCTCAGTGCAGGTCACCATTATGTACAAAATAAGGGAGCCCCACTGCAAATTGCTCATTTCACTGCTCTCCATTTAGGAATGACAACTCTGTATGGGCAAGGTGAAGGTAGCAGGGGAGTTTGATGCATGGATGGGGTGGGGAGGGGGGTGCAACACAAACACCATCAACAGCTCAGAGGGGCATGGCAAGTGAGTGTGGGTAACATGTATTGCTGTGAAAAACACAGACAGACAGGCTGCACTCTATCTCCCAATGCACTGTGCTGTAGTTCCCCACAGATCCATGGGGTGGGTGTACGAGGTGCCAACTATCTGCTGCACTGTGCACTGTGACACTCTCTCTCTCTCTCTCTCTCTCATCCTTGGTGCAGGTCACTGTTATGTACACAATAAGGGAGCCCCACCACAAATCGCTCCTGTCATCAAGCTTGATGTATGGGCAGGGAGCTTGAAGAAGACACTGTCAACATCCCGCTGCCGATCTCATTCCAACAGCTCAGAGGGGCACAGACCACTTATGCTTTGTGCCGCTGGGAGAGACACACACACAAATTATGTCTGACTGTCAAACTGTCACTCCTGGTCTCTGCAACTGGAGGAAGCGGAGACCATATTTTTGGACCTGCTGGCAGGCACAGATCTGCGGGGTGGGTAGGTGAGGTGCCGACTATCTGCTGCACTATGTGCTGTGCTGCTCTCTCTCCTCCTCAGTGCAGGTCACCATTATGTACAGAATATGGAGAGCCTCACTGCAAATTGCTGCAGTCACCCCAATTGATGTACGGGCAGGGACCTTGATGAAGAACACTGTCAAGCATTAGCAGTCCTTGAGAGAGGGGACACTGCAGGAATTTGTCATTAAACATCGCACCATCGATCTCACTGTCACTCTCTCTCTCTCTCTCTCTGTCTCTCTCATGCATGGTGGGGGTTTGAAAACACCTCCAACAGTTCAGAGGGGCATGGATCACTTGTGCTTTGTGCTGTTGGGAGAGACACACACACAAATTATGCATTGCTGTCAAACTGTCACTACCAGTCTCCATAACCGGAGGATACAGAGCCCACATTGTCAGACTAGCTGGTAGGCACTGCTCCTATGTAGCGCACCAGTGAGATAAAAGTTACGGCATGGCAAGAACACACAAGGGGGTGGTTTCAGTGTCTCTCCCAGTTCTTGGAAATCCATGGGGCAGGTGGGTGGGGAGTCCTCTGGCTGTTACCGTCACTCCTGGTCTCCATCTCACCCAGTTATTGGTGACTTCAAATCACTTTCCAGGCAGTGCTACTGAGCAGTTGAGTGGGTGTGCTGGGACATGTAGGGGATCCACAATGTGGCTGGGTGGGTACTTATGTATCCCTGCTGTGGGGAGGACCACTTCTGAAAACCTGCTGGTCTGTCTCTTGCTTAGCGGGGAATTTAATGGCTGCCACAGACTGCTGCTGTGCCTAAACAGTGAAAAAGTTTGGGTTAACATCTATACTGCTGCTAGGACCTCTCACACTGACTGTCTGTTAAGGAAGCAATAACCCACACCAGGGTGTGCTGTTATTGGGGATTAACGCACACTCAGGTGCTGTGAAGGCACTCAGCTACACAGTCACATGCTGCTCTTCAGCCTATTGAGATGTGAATTTTCCTACCCCATGTTATATTTAAGCAATAAGGCATGACAGGGTGTGTGTTATCGTGTAATAATGTCACTTCTGGGGTGGGTTGAAGCATGAGGCAAAGCCGAGTGCTTCTGCCACCCCAGGATGATGTTCAACCCACAATACTTACACCCTGGAATGTATTACTATTATAAATGGTTTGTTGTGAAAAAATAAAAAATAGTTTTAAGAAGTGTGTTTTTTTACTTTTCTATTCCTCTTTTTCCCCTGTGGGAGGCATATATGGTGAAACATGGAAAAGTAGTCCCCAGTAGGTGGTGCTGGTGCTGCATGCTCCCCAAACCTCCTGTCTGTTTCTCATAGGCGCTGTGCATTTATTTTTGTATAGGTGTCTCTGTCACCCCACGCGATACTCACACAATCATTGTGCCCATATAGTTTAGATCTGCTGGTTTTTGTGACACTTCTAATAGCGAGCAAAGAAAGGAGCACGCACTGGGGCAGTTACGAACAGTGAACGGCATTTTGAAACTAAAGCCGTGTCACCGCTTGTACTGCTTGTTCTTTGATTTACAATCAGCAGTTGTTAATTTGTCCTTCTGGTTCTCCCGGTACTACTGGCATATACCAGGAGAAGATCCGTAACAGTTGTGATAGCGAGCAGAGAAGGGAGCGTGTGATGAGGCAGTCATGAACAGTGAACGGCATTTTGAAACTAAAGCCATGTCACCACTCGTCTCTTAGATTTTGAAGCAGCAGTTTGTTTCATTGAGTGAAGGAGTGAAGCAGGCAGAGAACGTATGTTTGGTTGGGGGGGCGAGCTGGTCTAAGTTGTGACAGCTTCATGGACTGTTGGTAGCTTGTATGGGAGGGGAGGAATTTTTCACTGCTGTCCGGTCACTTGTGTGCCTGGACTTAATACAGTAATGTTATACAGTAGCTTAATATCATCACTGTCCGAGGCACACAATGACCAATCAGAGAACATATTTTTTTCTTGCCGTTGTATAATTAACATTATGTAACAATAAACAAATTATGAACTATCAATAACCTGAAATCACTCATCTATCTACCAGTAATAAAACCTGATATATCTAGATGAAAAACCCTGTTAACAAGGTTTCCAATATTTTATCCAGAATAATTGTACCTTTACACTCATATTCTGGAAATGGGTCTACAGGACTGTCATGTGGCTGGATCTCTTTTATCTTCGGGTAGGGCTGATATGATAAGATGCACATATTCCATTGGCATTTCCTCTGTATTTCAGACATTGTTGTAGGGCTCTTGTAATGGTGTTAATTTGCAGCCTGTAAATTTCAGTTCAAATCTGACGTAAAAGCACTATACATATGGATGGAGAGAAAAAGTCTTCCTCAGATATTATTCAATTAAAAATACAGTAAGTGAATAACAGACCTGGGTCCAAAAAAAGTTAAATGCTACAGGATATAGTAATATTAAAGAAGTGGCATCAAGGAACAGGTGAAATGTTGGCATATAAGAGAGGTTGGTAACAACAGAAAATGAATGCATGAACAACAAAAACAATGTGAAAAGATATTAAATAAAATTCCAATGTGAAGGAATTGAAGCAGATCAATACAACAAGGCCAACCATAGTTAACCAGTGAGAAACAAACCAATACACCACAATACATACCATCATTGATATATTATCCCTAGTTGTCTTTAAAATACACTGTATTGTTAAATATGAATTATACAATGGCAAGGAAAAATGTAAGAAGCAGATTGGCTGCTGACACATTGAGACAGTGATGTTATTACACAATAATATCACTGCAACGTTGCATTTGTTACATTTATTTTTTCTTAAGAAACAAAAATATTTTCCCACGCTAACAAAAACATTCTTCAAAATTCTTTTTTTATTCTGTATATAACAACAAACCATTGTATAGTTGCAATAAGGCACTATAAGGTGTGTGTTACTGTGTGATAACATCACTCCTGGGGTGGTGGAGGCACTCGACTTTGCCTCATGCTTCAACCCACCCCAGGAGTGACACCTTGTCATGCCTTATTGCTTAAATATTTTCTACCATTACATTAATACTCTAAGTATGCTTACAGTGTATGTAAACACACAGTTTATGCAAATGCATGAATAAAGAAAGATTAAAAATATGAGTCAAAAAGAAAAACAGCCCAATATGTTAAATATAAAAACTGCGCATATGGAAGATGCTAGAGGAACAAAATACTCATTTAAGTCAATACATTAAACTTAAAGGGGGCAGGAAACATGTGCTAATTGGCAGCTGTTTATAAACTTTTTATTCTCAGAAATTATATGCATTCCCCTAAATTATCCATATTTAACTGTACCTGAATAAAAAGTGATATGAAAAACTGTATTTTAGATTGTTTTGTTATATGGGCAGCATTCTATTACAGTTCTCTTTATGGAACTAGTAATTTGGAGTTTTTACTATATCACAGTCTGTGTACAGAATGTTAATTATGAACTGTTGACCTATCAGAACTATGTTTAGACTTATGTGTATAAACTGTGACATAGTTAAAACTCCAGATCACTGGGTTCCATGAAGAGAACTATAACTGAATTCAGCCCATGAAAACAAACAAATGGAAAATACATTTTTTCGTATCACTTTTTGTTCAGGTACAGTCAAATATGGATAATTTAGGAGAATGAATTGTTGTCGAGGCACAGGCCAGGAAGCATAGAAAAACCAGGAGCAGTTTCAAAATTTGCAAATAGTGTTTTATTAATAGCAAAATAAAAAGTAAAATTTGTTCAGTATAACTATTTACAATGGCAGCACAAACATAGAAAGCAGTCTTTCTTCTGAGATTTTCTTCTTAATTTTCAATTTCAGTCTCTGTCTCTCCCTCTTGCAAAACATTGCAGCTCTTTTTATAACACGTCTTTGCAGGGATCTCTTTAAGAGAACATTCTGCTTCTCATACAGTGTTCTTGTCAGTTTCAGTAGGTGCAGCACAAGAACATAGTGACCCAGAACTGACCTCTTGTTTACAACTCTGCAAAGGGCTTAAAATTGCACCGCAAGTTAATCCCTTGAGTTCCAAATAGCTTTTTGTAATCATTTCAACAATATAACTATTTGGGGAAAAATGTACCTTGTATGAACAACTGTTTAAAACATTCATACAGAATTAAACTTATCTGGAGATATTTTCTAAACTATACTCTCAACTAGTTAACACACTCCATAAACATTAAAACCTACAGTGCTGTAACAATATTTTCTACAAAATAATATCAGTTGTCAGTATTATTGCCCCCCCCAAAAATAAAACTCTCAAGGGCCACCTAGAAAATGAGTTCATGCATCTTAAATTGTCCAAAGTTCAAAAATGAGTCTGTATATAAATTATCTATATGAACAGAAACTGTCTTAGGAATCTGTATAAAACCCCAGTGTAATTAACACCCCCCAGGAAAGATAACTAGAAAAGAAATATATAGTCACTATGTATGTGAACCAAGAGTCCTAACACCCTGTAGCATACTTATGACATGTACCTGAATACAAGCCTACCTAAAAATGTAAGCACAACCCCAATCCCTTCCCCCACACACATTTCCTTCCCCACAAAGACAAACAACATCCTCCAACACCCCCAAAAACACACAACATTACCCCCACACACACTAAATTTTCCTCACATACACACTCACCCAAGACCACCCAACCTCCCCCAACTCCCCTATACACACATGTATAGTTGGTGAGAAACCAACATATTGATAACTAGTTAAAAAGGACTTCATGGAAATAAAAACAAAACACAAACACACTGAAGTCCTGTTAAATGTCCATCCTATGAAGTAAAAGTATGTGTAAGTTTAAGTAGGGTAATGTGTCATGAAACCCAAATCAATATTCATGCCATCTGCTGCCATATTGAGAAGTAAAATAAGCTTAATCTCAAAAATCCATCTCTGTTGTGTATTTAAAAAGACAACAACTTTTAAGACCATTACTGACATATCTGAGATTGAGTGGTGATTCTGAAAGAAGTGTCACCCCACTGGTTTGTCAGTCATCTGCATATTAATGGTATGTCTGTATGCATTCATTCTAGGCAGAGAGCTTTGCTCATCTCTCCAACATATCCTGTTTGCGGACATCTCTTGCCTTGAATAAAATAAACAAAATGATGTGATGTACAGGTATAATTCCCCTGTATCCAGAATAGTCTGTTTTGTGATGTAACCACACAATCCAAAGTGGAAATGAGCTCACAAGTCCTACATCTGGGTTGATTACAGGGTCGTGTACCATTTAGTGTGATGGTAGCTCTTCTGGTGCAAGTTTACTCCTAACAATCAGGTTGGCTAAATTAGGTGGTTGTTTAAAAGACAGTAGTGGTAGTTCATGAAAAATACAATTTAGGGTCTCATTCTCACTAAATATAGGGTGGAAGTCCTTAATAATTTTATGTAGAAGTTCAAGGTCAGGATGATAAGTGACTACTAAGGGTATTCTGTTGTTTATGGTCCTTTCCTTATACTAAAGTAATTGTTCTCTAGGCACCTGTGTTGCACGTTCTACTGCTCTGTCTATTTCTCTGGAAGAGTGGCATTGCTCCATAAAGATGTTTTTCAACGTAGCCAAATGTGTAGCTCTGTCTTCCTCATTTGAACAGATATGGTGATACCGAACTAATCTATTTCTGCATGTATGCAAACCAAGTTGATTTAATAAAAACAAGTTATATTCCACTTTAGAAATGGACTGAGACCCAGCCTTTCAATTCCCAAATAATGTATCCACCAATATTTCCTTTTGAAGGAAGAATTTCATCTCTGGTTTTGCATTACATTTTCAAGAGCTATAAATCTTTTTTTTTTAAATTTAAGTTTATTCAACATTTTCCATTTACAGAGCAAGAAACAGTTGCATACAAGCGATCCATGCACAAAACAATCAGTTATCATAGTGAGCATGTCCAAAGCATTATCCAAATGTCTCCTGCTCCTCCCCCCCTCTTTCTCCCCCCACCCAAGAGCTACAAATCTGAAAGATGCCAGATTCCTTTGATGCATGTCTCAAAAATGAGTGCTCAGGACATTATTTTCCTTCCAATTTTTAATAACCCTATGATGCTCTTGTATCCTTCCTCTTAGCTGTCTAGTGGTCCTTCTCCCATACATTTTAGGACAGGAGCACCAAGCAGCACATATTACAAAATTTGCAGAAGTGACTGGCAAATTGGCTAGTCTTAAACCTTTCCTCAATCCATGGCAAAAGAAGCATATCACTATGTCAACAAATTTACAAGCAAAGCATCTTTTGTTCAGTTAAATTTATTGTAGTATCTGTATCCACTAATGCATAATATGTACTAACAAATGTAGAATACTGTTGATCACTGTTAATTGTATGCAGTTATTGTATGTTACGTGCTTTAATGTGAATCAATTTGCCTGTGTTCTCTGCAAAACTTTAATTATCTGTAATTAACCCCGGGTCACCCCTGAAAAAGGGACTGTAATAGTCTCAGTGGGCCTACCGGGTTACCAAAATTAAACAGAAAGAAAGAAAGAAAGAAAGAAAGAAAGAAAGAAAGAAGGAAAGAAAGACAGAAAGAAAGTAAGTTAGTTGTCTTTTTAGCCACCAAGAAGTAGCAGGTCGAAAAGTGAAATGACTTTGTGTCACCATATCACTGATATATGGAGCCTTAGAAAATGCCTAGTGAACATGTGAGGGTGAAATCACTGCCAAGAATTGACTGATATTTAGATAAGATGGTTCTTAATGAATTGGACAAATCATTATACTATATCAGTTACAAAGATAATTGGTTAATTGGTGAGCCTTGTGACTAAATGTTTTGTCTAGGTTCAAGCTGATTCTCCCTTGTGGTATTTTTTGCTCTGTGGTAAGTTTTTTGAGAATGTTGCTGGAATAACCCCTCAATAAATTCTTTCATTGAAGAGCAACTGACGCCTTCAGAAGAACTTTGAAAAAGATCATTGTTAGACACAATTAAGCTTATATTTTGCATGAACTGTTGTTTCTCCTCCCAGTTATTTAGCGCAGAGGTTATCTACATGAAATCAGCATCATTGTTCCTTCAGAGTACACCAGCTCCTATTCCTTTTCCTCACCTGATGTCATAATACACTGCGTGTGACTTCACAGCTATTCTCATGGCAACAGACTGTGATGTCACAACAGAGGATTAAGACTTCAAGTAGGGAATGAGCCACTGACACAGAGGAACTCAAACAGGTAAGGATCCTCACCAGTTCCTCCCTCCCAGTCTGCCATTGAGTCCTTCTTTAAGCCAATTTCCCCACCTTGCCTCTCCAGGGATCAAGCAGCTTTCCTCTCTACTCCCCTATCCCTGAAGGAGGTTGAAGAAGCCATTCATAATCTTTCGTCAGATAAAGCCCCCGGGCCTGACGGCTTACCCTCCAACTTTTATAAGGTTTTTTGTCAGGAACTAGCTCCAACACTTCTGGAATTTTATAACTATCTTCTCTCCTCTGACTCACTGGACCCAACCCTACTGGAAGCAATTATAATCTTGATTCCTAAAACAGATAAGCCCTCTCTGGATCCAGCTAACTATAGACCCATCTCACTGCTCAATTGTGATATCAAAATACTGTCTAAAATTCTGGCTTCACGCATTAAACAAGTTTGGCAGTCACTTCTGAGCAGTGAGCAAGTAGGCTTCGTGCAGGGCAGGTTGGCTGCTGACCACATGAGAGTTCTTTCCTATGTCTTCCAGGCAGCCCAAGCTTCTCAGGCCCCCATGGCATTGGTTGCTTTAGATGCCGAGGCATTCGACCGTGTCAACTGGGATTTCTTATGGAGTGCCTTGTCTAGGTTCGGCTTCCCGGAGAAGTTTATCCAGTGGACGAAGGTTCTTTATAAAGATCCCTCGCAAAATTTACTGCAAAGGGGTCTTCTCATCCCGCATCCAGCTATTCTCAGACACCCATCAGGGCTACCCCCTTTCGCCATATCTTTTCAACCTTTATCTGGAACCCCTGTTGCTCAATCTTAAGGCAGCTCCTGGGATCCAGGGTTGTGCTATTTCTCAACAAACTTCCACAATATCCGTCTTTGCAGATGACATCCTACTACAGTTAACCAATCCGGCAGATTCCTTGTGAGTGGTGCTGGATATAATAGAGCAATTTGGGGCTGTATTCAATTACAAACTCAATCTGGCCAAGTCTGAGATTTTTCCTCTCAATGTACCGTATCTCAATCTTGTATGGCTCATTTTGGTATGAAATGGACCTCATCCCATCTTAAATATCTTGGTATTTATTTGGCTCGTGACTTAAATTTGGTTAGGAAATTAAATCTGGACAACCTAGTGGACAAAATTAACTCTGACCTGCAAAGATGGGGCAAGCTTCCACTATCAGTCGGTGCCCGTATCAGCATTATTAAAATGAATATTCTGCCTCGTCTTTTTTACCCCTGAACCTTCTGGATATTTGGTTACCCAAAACCTTTTTTAAGAGAATCCATTCGATCCTGACTGGTTTTATCTGGAATCATAAATCTCCCAGATGAGCCTTTTATAAACTTTGCCTACCCAAAGATATGGGGGGCCTCCGTCTCCCTAATTTCGAATATTACTACTGGGCTAGTCATCTAGTCAAAGCCGGTAAATGGCTCGGAGGAAAGGATGTAACATCCTCTCCTTTATGGTTAAGTTTGGACCTCGATCTTATTAAGCAATGCAATATAGACCCCTCTAGTTTGTTTTACTGTCATTTCTCAGCTTTACCCCGTTGTATTCAAGATTCGGCAGTGGGCATCTCGGTGAGGGTATTAAGCCAATTTTATGCCACCGCCAAAATTAGACACGTTAAGGACCCTGGGCAACCCCTGATTTCCAATCCTAATATTAAATGGGAACCAAATTATTATCTCCGAAGTGGCTGCCCCAAATTCAGGGACTCTTAGTGGAAGATTTATTTGTGCAAGGAGGCTCTGGGTCAATAGACGATCTTCTATTAGTCCTAAATATTTCCCCAATGATTTTCAAGGTATACCAACTAAAACACCTTGTCAGTAAGGAATTTGGAGACACTGTACGATGTCGGTTATAAAGCCCTTGCTCAGAATGTGGTTAAAGATATGTGACTAAACCTCACGGTGTATCTAAGTTATATTTACATCTTATGAAGCTTAACTTTCCCGTCCCTTTAGCTGGTTCCAAATCTTGGCCTCTACTCCCCTTGGACCCTTTGTTCACATGGAGCCAAGTTTGGAGAGACTTGCATACGTATAATACTCTCGATAAGAATAGGCTTATTCAATATTTTATTGTTAACAATATGTATATTATGCCTGTCAAAAAATCAAAATTTGATCATTCCAGCTCCCCTAATTGTCTCAGATGTGGTGAGGACCTAGGCAGCCCCCCTCATATTTTCTGGTACTGTTCCAAGGTAGCCCCATTATGGAGGGCTATTCGGGACAACCTAGATCCCATTCTAGGTCTGCAAGATCTCTTTACACTAGAGATTTGTATTCTAGGCGTTTATTCAGGTATTAACGTCAGAGAGAAGATATCATATAGCTCTTATCTCAATGGCGGTTAAGAGATTAGTGCTCCGTCACTGGTCAGATAATTTAGAACTCTCGTATATGGATTGGGTAGAAGAAATGTCTTTGTGTTTTAAAGTTGAGAAGCTGATAGCCAGCTCAGACTCTCTCCTTGGCTTTTCAGAAAAGAGGGTAATTATGCCCTGTACCTGCACTGATTAAGATTTCCAGGTTCATTTTGACCCATTTCATTCCTGATGGTACCTTCCCTCACGGTCTCCCTAGTGTATCCCTTTTTCAAGAACCAGTTCTCAGTAGAACTGTGTCTTCCTCTGTGTTTTAAGGACCGGCTGCTATCTACGCCTGCTTTCTAGACTCGTCAATTTCCCTTTCCCTCACTTATGAATGTTTTGTGTTTCCCTTTCCTTTTCAGTGGTGACACCTTCTTGAGGTCGGGAGAAAAGGATTTTATTTTCCCATGCTTATTATTCTATGTCTTGCTGCTGGAAATGGTTATAGTGTTGTTTTTCTCCTGTACTTACAGTTTGATGTTATTGTTATTGAAAATGAATAAAAAGAGAATTTCAAAAAAAAAAAAGGTAAGGATCCTGTTTCTGTGCAAATATTTTCAGTAATAAATAATGGGGGGGGAGGGGGGTTCTATAGCAGATACATAAAATACAGCTGTAACTACATATTATGTTTTTGAAAGTTTTCCCCTGGAGTATCAGTAGCTTTTTAAGGTCCTTTGGCTGCCATTCAAAATGTTCCGTAGTTGAACAAATCCTATGTACATGGACAAATTGCCAAAGTGATGATGCTAATCACACCTGATGGATGTGCACTTTCCAGAAGTATAGTCTATGATGGCAGAGATAGACCAAAGATCCATCTGGTGTGCCCGGAGTTCTTAACTGCCCAAGGACCTATTGACCATATGTTTTTTTATCCATCCCAGTCCCTGCTTCCTTCCCTACTGCTGCCAACCTAAGCGACCGCTAAACTCTTCACTCTGTCCCAGCTATGCTTGAAACCATTCACGGTCTTGGCACCCTCCATCTCCACTGGCAGACTGTTTCATGGCTCCACCACCCTTTCCATAAAACAGAACTTCCTCACATCCCTCTTAAACCTCCACCCCACCAGTTTCTACTCATGAGCTTGGGTCCATCATTCTGTTATTCCTACTAAATAGTTCCTTGCAGTTCACCATGTTAATTCCCTACAGGAACTTGAAGATCTCTATAGTATCCCACAGAATTCCAAGGTAGGAACCATGGTACAAGCGGTGCTGGGCCAGTGCATATAGATAAGGGACAGCCAGCCCCAGGCTCAGAATAGAGTTAGGTTGTCTGTGGCAGTCACAGGGAGTAAACAAAGCTGAGACCTTGTAAGCCACTACAAAAGTGTTTTACTTTATTGAAGAATATTCACACAAATCATGAGTTTACAAGAAATGCTGGTGCAGGCTATGCTGCTATACCTTTTAAAACAGAATGGCTGGAAGCTGCCAGCCTATGTTCCAAGATGTTTGTGGAGCTGATAATTAAATACAAAACCACAAAGCTGGACAGGCTGGAGGCGGAACTACTGGAAGCCAGGGAAACAGTCAACAAACTCCAGGAAGAAGAAGGTTTTAAGGACTTAGAATTGAAGACCAAAACTAATCTGGATAAATATGAGAAGGACTCTCCATTTCTGTCCAATAGGTAGGAAAATGGGCAGACTGGGTGGGCCAAGCAGTCCTTATCTGCCCTATGTTTCTAAATAATAGAAAGGAAGCAAATGAAACTATGCAGGGACAAGGAAGACTACAGTAAGGGTGAAATTTTGAAATGGAGCAGAAAGAGGTCTAAAAGTCATGGCAGGAGTAAGAGCAGAGTCCACTTCAATAAACAGAGCAATCAGAAAGAGACGATGAACACAGAACACAGCTCAGAACTGGGTACTAGCACAGAAGACATAATGTCAGGCAACACTGATGGTACCATAGCTGATTCTAATCTGAACCAAAGAGACAAGGCCATTTTTTAGAGAAATGAGGGAATCAACAAAAAGGAGGAGGAGGAAATCAAGATGTGAGGAAACAGGAATAGGAGTAGACAGACCTCTGAGATCAGGTAAGAAAACATACTACAAACCATAAACATTTCAGGATATAACCTTACTGAAGAACAATAATCAGTTTAAAGAGAGGTTTGTCTTTTATACCGACTCTGAACAGAAACAAATTTCAAATAGCCTTGGACTGAAACAATATTTTGATAAAAAGAAACAGTCAACTCAATCTGACGTCACGGGTTGCATGGACACTAATCTAGTAGGATCAAGTGAAGATTTGGATTTTGTTGTGGACATTTTGGGAGATATGAATGGCACATCACAGATTATTGCAAATATAGATTTGAATACAATAAGTGATGAAACTCTGGGACTTCTTTTAGAATCACCAGACGAATTTATAAATGCCAGCAATGTGGACTTAAGCTCACAAGACACCAATCAAAGAGAGTCCTTACAGAGGGAAACCAGTTTTCAAGGTAAATCAACTTTTTTGCCGTAAAACTGAGAAAAAGGATGAGAAGGGACTTGGCAAGGTTGGAGGAATGGTCAAATGTATGGCAGCTCAGATTCAATGCAGAGAAGTGCAAGGTAATGCACCTGGGAAACAAAAACCCAGGGGAAGAGTACACAATGAGGGGTGAGATACTGACAACAGTAAAAATGGAAAGGGACCTGGGGGTAATTATATCAGATGACCTAAAGGTGGGCAAGCAATGTGAGAAGGCAGTAAGGAAGGAAGGCTGGGGGATACTGGGATGCATAGGGAGAGGCATCAATAGTAGAAAACAGGAAGTTGTTATCCCTCTGTACAGACAGTTGGTGAGACCCCATCTGGAGTACTGTGTGCAGTTCTGGAGACCCCATCTCCGCAAAGACATAGACAGAGTGGAGGCTGTCCAGAGGAGGGCAACAAAATGGTGCAGGGTCTGCACCAGAAGACATACGAAGAAAGACTAAAGGAGCTTAATATGTATACCCTTGAGGAAAGAAGGGAGAGAGGGGACATGATAGAAACTTTCAAGTACCTCAAGGGAATCAACAAAGTCCAAGAGGGTAGCAACTTTCAGAAAAAGAGATGTGCAAGAACAAGGGGGCACAATTTGAAGATAGAGCGGAGACGGCTCAGAGGTAATGTGAGGAAATATTTTTTCACAGAGAGGGTTGTGGATGCATGGAACAGCCTCCCTGAGGAGGTTGTGGAGTCAAGAATAGTGGGGGAATTCAAGAATGCATGGGACAGACATAAGGCAGTCCTAGTGGGGGGTAGGAGGAAGTAAGCTGTTGGTTAACTAGGATCTGCAGCTTATCTGTTAGGTACGAAAATGGGCAGACTAGGTGGGCCAAGCAGTCCTTATCTGCTGTCACATTCTATGTTTCTATGTTTCTATGTAACTAACAATGCATCAGTTCTTGCTTTTGAAAATACAGTTACGAGACAGGTTTGAAACTATCTTGGAAAATAACTTTCTCACTAACCAAGTCAGCATCTCTAAAAAAGAAAGGTTAGCACTGAAAGAGCTGGCTGACAATTCAGACCTTGTTATTAAAGCAGCCAATAAAGGTGGTAATATTGTGCTGATGAATAGAACTCAATATGTTGAAATGGTAAATGATTTACTAAAAAAATGAAGTTAATTACATGTGCCTACTCAGTTATTTAATAACGAACTCTAACCAGATTTTGAGTACAGCTATATTCTGGGGTGATATCAGTGAAAATATTAAAAATCTACCAGGGAGACCCATTGGTTCCGGGAATGGGGCAGTAAAAGAGAATGGGGTTCTAAGTCATAACGGCGATCTCAGAATAGCAATTGCCGTTACAGCAAGTGCACATTGCCAAAAAGAAAAGGTGATGTGCACTCTAGAGATGAAACATCGGCAAAAGTATACAGATTTTTCTGTATGGGGATGTGTCCACCTCACCCCATACTTAAAGATTACTAACTCCAGGGGTGCATGTCGGGGAATCTTGGGGAAAAATGTGTTTTACGGAGCACGTGTGGCAATAAAAAGTAGCATCCTTCCCCAGCCCCAAACCCTGCACCCTTCCCACTGTAGCCTGCCATCCTCATCACTCCCCCACATTGCCAGCTCAGCAGCCTTCCACCGCACAACCCCCTACATACCCTCCCTCCTCTTCCGCCCTCCCTCCCATCCTTCCTGTCTCCCTCCCCTTCTAACTGTCGTGCTGATCACGAACCATGAATGATAGCCCACTTAACAAGCACTGTAATGGAGTCCCTCATATGCGAGTTGCTCAATTGCAGTCGCCATTACGACGGGAGACCCAGAGAATGTAGGGCATTTTATTGACCACTTTTTGCAGAAATGTTTAAAAATGCTTCCATCCTATCTAAAAGATACAGGGGATGTTTTAAGAAAAGTTGGCAATATGATGTGGACAGAAGAGAGTGTGTGGATAAGTATGGACATAGAGTCCTTAGACTGGCCTGCAAATTCTTTTTAGAAAATCTTAGGGGATCAGAGACACTACCAGTAGAGTGCATAATAACAACATTGGAGTTCATTCTGAAACACAATTCATTTGAATTTGAGGGTAAACATTATCTCCAAAAGTGTGGGACTGCCATGGGTGCCAGTATGGTACCCAGTTATGCAAACCTGCTCATGGGGAGATGGGAAATGTTGAAAATTCAGAACAAAGAAAGCAATCCATATTGGCACCATATAAAATCTTGGCACCAATATGTTGATGACTGTGTGTGTGTGTGTGTGTGTGTGTGTGTGTGTGTGAAAATGGCACTAACAAAATTCCAGAATTCATTACCTGACTTAATGAGAATGAATTTAATCTGAAATGTACATACTGTATACAGCGAGTAAAGAAAAATTGGAATGTTTGGATGTTGAATTGGTGGGTAACCCTGGGCAATTGGTATACACTGCATGCTACAGAAAACAGACAGCTACTAATAGTTTATTGAAAGCTCATAGCACTCACCCCATGAAACTTAAATAGTTGATACCATATAGCCAGATGTTCAAATAAAGAAACATTTTATTGTCAGGCACAAGAACTTACAACTTCCTTCATAGATAGGGGATATGATAGCAATCTTTTGACAGAAGCTAAAGACAGAGGGCCCGATTCTAGAAAGCATGCGCCAATGCACAACGCAGATGTGCCAAAGAGAATGTCACAAGTCGCGAATATGACTAGCACATATGCCAAACGCTATTCCACAATACGAGATGCATATTGGCACAACGCAGTGCTTCAATGGTGACTTACGCCATAGCTTTGACAAACCCACAGGTACGCAAATGCATAACTGAACATACACCAAGGAAAAAGCAGAGAAATGCCAGGGCAGGATTCTAGAAGCAGCAGTGCCACAACATACACCAAGACCAGATGGCGCAACATAAACCAGGTGGGAGCAGGTGTAACATACACAGCAAAGAAAGGAGCAGGACCAGACAGGCCAGCCACACAGCAACACACATGTGAGATAGGAAGACAGTGACCAAGGAAGGCAGGCACACAGGAGCAGTGTGGCACAGGGTACAAAGGGAGCACAGGGGCCACAGACACAATGCAGGGATGAAGGCACCACTGGGCCCAACTCCCCTGCCATGGCCACTGATACATAGAAACAGGGCAACCACAACAGGAACACAGTACCAGGTGGCACAGACCAGTGGACAGTCAGTGGTGAGACACACCAATGTCCATGCCAGTGGTGCCACCTGCAGGGAACAATGGCACCCTGAGACAGAAAGACACAGCACAGGAACCATGCCACCACACACCTGGGAGGTACAATGTGAGGTGGCAAGGACACCAAAGCTTGTAAGGTGACCCACAGCACACAGACCACCATGCAGATGTGGCCTGTGGACAGTGGCCTGTGCTGGGGGCAACACAAATGGCACACCAACCTGATGCACAGGGAGGGAACTCTGGGGACAGCAGGCACCAACACCAGTGTGCACCTCTGTGCATAGCGACAGACACACACTCACACACAGCCAAGCATACCAATAGTGGACACAGAGACAGTGTGAATGGCAAACAATTTAATGCGCAAAACAGGGACAGGGATACAGGGTAACAATGGGAGGGGAATGGGGATTACCAGCAGGCACGAACAACATAGTGTAACAGTAAAGGAATAACAAACACAAACAGCCACCCCCAACCCCCCTAAACACCATCCCGCCGCCACACACACCCCAACACAGGCCCAACACCCAAACAACAGTCTCACACACAAACCAACAACAACAATCAAACCCACCCCCAAACAAACAGCAATAATCTAACACAACCTCTCAATGGACACCCAAAACAGCAAAACAGACACAGCAGAAACAACCACCCCTATATACAATCCCACCCACACAGTACACCCAACCCACGAGCGGCTGTCGCAGACATGGCCACTATGAGTGCCTGAGTTCCTCCAAAAGGGCAGCCACAGAACCCTGAAGGCAGCCAATGTCCTGGAGGATGGCTGACACAAGTTCCACCAGGCGTTCCCGATCTGGTCCCCCACCCTGCTCATGTCCTGTGCCAGGTCCTACATCCGCCATTGACACTGGCTCCTCCTGCTGCACAATCAGCATGTCCACCTCCTGTTGCATTCCAGCATCTCCAGCAGTAGGGACAGTGGGGCAAGGCACTGTGTCTGTAGGTGGGTCATCCATGCCTGCCCCAGCTGCGATGTCATTTCCTGTGTCCCCTGTTGTTGGTACAGTGGATAGGGATGGGGCCTTGGCTGCATCACTGCACACAGTCACCTGGCTGAACGTAAGTGGGCCAACTGGCTCCTGATGCCCACCAGCGGTGGTGTCCCCCAGAACTAGCCATGCTTCCAATGGTGCCTGGACCCCATCGTTGGCCGCAACTGTGGAGGAGGCGGAAGAGGAAGAGGTGGAGGAGGAGGAGGATGAGGTTGGTGGCAGCACCTTGGCCCTCTGTTGTCTGCACTGTGTGTGCAACCTGTAATCCTCCGCATCGGTGGCCTTGACGTCTGCCATCGTCCGCAGCAGGGTCCTCTGTCACTGTGGCAGTCTGCTCTGGACACCTGTAGGGATGTAAAGGATGCTGTCGGTGCCTGGACTGGACAGAGGTGCACACACAAATAGGCAAGCAATGTGAGGGCACAGCACAGGTCACACAGTGTCCGCCGGCCAAGGCCACGGCCTAAGGGTTACATGGAATGTACGTACCTGACCTCCACTGACATGCCTCCTGTCTGAGGCTGGTGAGGTGCCCCTGCTGCCTGGTGTGCAATGTGCCAGCGGAACCTGTGGGGTGAAGGGACAGGTGAGTGTGTTGGAGGCACCACGTGCCAAGACCACCATGCTGGCACTGCAGCAACAGATGTACAGCAGTAGGGATACATACCAACACTGGTGTCCTGGCCGGACAGCATCTCCTCATCCCTGTGGGTGCCATGCCAATCATCCACTGCAGTACACTGGCCTCCCTGTGTGTAAGGTCCTGCCAGTGGTGTGTCAGCTGGTGGATGGTGCACCTAATACCCGTAGCCACAGCCATGTGGGCAGAGATGGCTGTCCAGGCCCGCTCACGGGCAGCAGCACTGCTTCTGTGGCACCCAGGTGGCACCAGCGTCCAGCCCCACTGCTGCACAAAGTTCACTAGCATTGCCGTCTCATGGGGCATGAACTTTGGTGCCCATCCGCTGAGGCTGAGGGTAGAGCCTGATGATATCATGGGCCAGCTACTGTGTTGCACCTGTAACCAGGGAAGTAATGGCACAAGCATCACTACAGATGTCCACCGTGGCCGTGCACACCTCCCCCACCTACCTTGCACAACACTGGACCCCAGCTGTGGGACATGGGTTGGTGCTGGGCTACAGGCCTGTTACTGTGGCCCTACCCCCACATGGCAACCCCACGTCAATGACACGCAGAGCGCAATGTGTGTATGTGACAAGCTGTGCCATGCAGGGGCTGGGCACACAGTGACCACACTGCACAACCATGGCACCTGTACCCTACAGAGGCATGCTGTGGTATGGCCCTGCACAGTGTGGGCATGGGGTGCCACATGCAGCCCTGCCACATGGCTACACCAGCACCCCCATGAGGAGGTGCATGCGGCCACACACACCAGGTGGACAAGGGGCTGACACATTGACGTCCATGGGCGCCAGTATGGGGAAGGAGAGTTACCTACCTGTGCTGTGCACTGTGTTGTCCGGAGTGGGTGTCACTGGCTGGAACACTCCTGGATGAGGAAAGAGCAGGATGACATAAGCCTGTGGCACAGTCAGGGACCCTGGAGCAGCTGCAGTGTGGCAGTGTGTACCTACCTGGACCTGTGCGGTGGCACTTGAACCTACACAGGGGACAGAGAGCAGCATTGTCAGGTACACAGTGCTGGACAGGCGGTGGGAATGTGAGTGTTGAACATTGCTGAATACTCGCTAGAGTCCCATGGATGTCCGCTGTGGAGCTATGGAGGGAAAGGACATGGGTTAGTACACAGCCGGCTGTGCCCCCGTGGTCAGCAGCCTCTGGGTGCCACAATCTCCCACCACCCACCGGCACCATCCCATGGGCATGTAACTGCACAAGTCCCAGGAGAGACCCCATGACACCCTGCCTTTTATGCCCATGCACAGGGTGTGGCGGTGGGGTGTCCTGCCGATGGGTGTAACATGGAGGGCATGGCACAGGGACAGTGCCACACAGCCATCTGACCAGGTGGCAGTGCACCTGTGTGAACAGCACAGGCAATGTCCAGGGGAGGCCATGCCCCACAAAGCCTTAGCCAAGTCCGGCGGCACATGGCCCCTGCCATGTGGGCCTGCCGGGCATGGTCTGCCATGTGCAGCACACAGGCATGTATGGCACTACAAGGGTGGATGGGGCCACATGTCTGGGCACTGCACAGTGGCCTGTGGGTGGGCCAGCCAACCACTGCAATGGCACCCCCTCACCAGACCGATATGCCTCCCTGATGCACCAGCACAGTGACAGTGTGCCTGGTCCATGGCACCTCCTGTGTGTGTTGGTAGAGGCGATGGGCTGGCAACACAGCCATGACACCTGTGGCCGTTACTAGATGTGCTGTGCACCCATTGTGTGGGCGCAGGCACACTGTCTGGGCATCTATTCTTCCAACATTGGATTACTGAACCATGCATACTGCATGGGCAGAGACACACCAATGTGACCCTGTGGAACACCATGCCACCAGGAGTGCACTGCAGTACCCTATAGTGGCCTACATGGTCCACACAATGCATGCATGGTTGTGTGTGCCCCAACCCCAGCCAGCCATGCCAGCACCGCGCACCACATGCGGGCTGCCTGTTTGTGCCTGACTGCAACACGCACAGCCCTATACTGCAGGGGTCAAAGTGGGGAGTGGCCATGGCCTGTGTAGAGCAGGCATGCCGGCATGTGCCATGGTCAGTACCGCTGTGGAGCCCAGGGGAATGGGAGTGTCCCCCCATACGCCCCTCAGCACGGGGGCCCTCCCACCGGGGCCCTCCCACCCCATGGCCCTAGCCCAACGCAACCCAACCCCACACATGGGCATGGTGCCACCCACACAGCCACTGTGTTGTGCCTGCATGATGCCAGCCAGGTGCCACATCCACTACACACCCATCACCGCTGTGCACTGTGCACATCCCACCAACATGGGTGCAACAGTGGACAGGCCATGCGGCACTCTGCCTGGGGTGGCATACCCTGCCCCGAGGGTCACGTCCCGCAATGGTCCCAGGGGTGGGAGGGGGCAGTGTGACCCGCCCAGTTGGGGACTGAGCCATAGGATGCCTGGCCCCACCGCAGGCATGGGGAAGGGTCTGCCTGGCCTAACCACATGGATGGGTGTAGGACCACACAGGCAACATGACACCACCCACATGTGGCAGGGCCGGTACACCAACCGCCACACAGTGGTGTGTGGCTGTACGATGCTCCCCCATAACCCTGCCCACCCCCCACAACACAGCCCCTGGTACTGTCCACAGACAAGACACATACATATCAGTTTCCCTGGCCAGCCACCATTGGGTGGGCCATGCCTGCATGCCACCCACCCAAGCCACGGTATGGGGTCTGTACCCCACTGCACCACACAGAAGCACCCTGTGCCACACTGCAGACACCCATGCCACACATGTTGCCGGCCTACGGGTGCACCACACCAGTGGGCGGGCCGCCTGTCACTATGACTGTCACCCAGGGTTAGGCATGCGGAACATGTACAGGGGTACATCCAGACTGTGCCGTATTGGCAATGCCAGCACCATGACCCCCCACCCAACCATGACAGTACCCAACCCCCCAATTGCACCCCCTCACCACTCATGTATGACCGCTGTCAGATGTCCCCTCAACAGCCTGCAGTGGTCATACATGTGACCCCCATACACAACAGATGACTGTACAACGACAACCAGCAGTGGCCTGCAGTAATGCAGACTACACATCAGAGTGCTGATGCAGTGTGTACAGTGTATGGGACATGACTGGCACACCACATGGCTGTACACAATTGTCAACAGTGCGTATGCCTACCTACACCCCTGTACATGTCTGCCACAGTACACCAGGGGCCTGTGGCCCATAGCAGGGTGTCACATGTCTGTAATAGGTGAGTAGCGTTGTGCCCATCCTGGTCCACATACACTGTGAACACTGCATAGCACCTGCCTCACTGTGATAGGCAGCCATAACACCCCTACAATGACTATAGCATTGCCCCCTGTACAGTTAGTAGTGTCCCAAGGTAGCAACTGCTAAACACATTGATATTACCTTGCCACAGTGTTGTAGGTTGCAGTACCCCACAAGCAGGTCATGGGATCCACAGTGAGACAGTCACTGTACAACTCTTTGGATACAAATGGCACAGTGGTATGCATGCCTGTCCCAACCCTCCTGCCAGTAACACAGGTTGTAAGGGTATGTGGGGGGGGGGTCTGCAGTGGCCTTGTGCTCACCAGTCTGCTGTGTATCTGTTCCTGTCCTGGTCTGGATGTCCGTGTAGATATGCAGCTACCAACAACTGCAAAGTATGCAGTCCTTCTACTGTCTACCGCTACCCAGTGCCTGGGCCTTACAGCTCGCAAACGCATGTGCCCCACGTGCTTTTCGCACGTGGATCGCAGATAGCACATCACGGATACACATTTGCAGCATGTGAGACAGCAGGCGCCAAGCGCATGACCGTTGTGTGGCATGGCAATTGCGATGTATTGCTGTGACATGCATACTGTCACGTAGCTGTGTGTGCTATTTGAGGTCGCAACGCAGTTGTGGTAACAGTATGGGTGGCCCTTCCTCTGTGGGTGTTGCACCAGCAGGGCTGCGTGTGTGTGTGTGTGTTTTCCCATGGGAGGGGGGCCTAGCAAGCTGTTGCCCACTGGCCGTATCACGCATATGGCAGTGTTGCACCTGGGGGCACACCCTACCCACCATGGTACCAGTAAGTCCCTAGCACTACATTGACATAATGAAGATACAGCATAGGTTCGGGGTGCAAACGTGTTTATTTTGTGACAGTGCTCATTACACACATGTGCACATTGCCCAGTGCACCCCGGTTCCACCCAACACATGTGCCCCACACCCACCCATGAACACAATCATGCATATACACACACTCACACATACCATTGGGCCCACACAGTGCTCCCCCATAGACATGTGCCCCCTGCCATGCATATGGCCCCACACACCCATTGCATCCCCATTCACCTGTTCCCCTACTGCACAGGTTACCTGGGTGACTCACAGCCATCTGCCACATGCACGCCATCCTTGCACCGACCCCTCCGGTGCTGGGTGCTGGGCTGTGGGGGACCCTGCCAGTCTGGTGGGCTGGGCGGTGCCCTGGTGGATGACATCAGGCATCACACCCTGTGGGCCTGTGTGTGCCCCCACAGGTGGGCTGATATGTCTTTGCCCACGCAGGCCTATGTGCCTGCAAGTCACGTGTGGTGGCGGCTGTGCTGGGGCTGCACGGTGTGTTCCCCCATCCTGTGCTGAGTGCCTTGGGCCCTGTGAAACCTGTGGGACACCCTCCTCAGTGTTACCACTGGCTCTGGTGGCCATGTCTGGGTGCTGGACTGAGCAGTGGCCGGGGGTGCCGCCCACTGGGCCAGGCCTTGCAGGTGCTGCAGAGGCAGCAGTGTGCATGCTATGATATGCATGGCCATGGCCATGGCTGTATCCTGGTGCTGCTGGTGTGCCAGCATGTTCTCCAGACCTGTGCTGAGATGGTCCATGATGACCATCTGGCATTCAGCACAGTGCGGGATGCCCTATATAGCATCCCCCAGGCCAGGCATGCATACCGCTGTGTCCCTTGTGAATGTTTGTACAGTGGCAACGATGCTGGTGAGCTGCAGCTCCATGCAGGAGTGGTGCTCCTGCTTGCCCTGCCATATATTTTTAAGCTCCTGCTTGCAGTCCCCCTGGCCAGCCAGCACCAATTGGCAGTACTCCTTGATGTAGGCTGGCAGAGTCTGCTGGGCCTGCAGTGCCTGGACAGCCTTGTCCAACTCATCCTCAAGTCCACGGGTGCTCAGTGGACTGAGTAGCCCTATGCCTGTGGCCTCATCCATCTGCTGTTCTTGGTCTGATGCCCCTCGCTCGACCGCGGGCATCTGCACCACCTCCACAGATGCGGGGGCACTATTGGTGGTATCCTCAGTGGTCCAGCTGTGTTCCCCTCACTGCTGTCCGCCACATCTTCAGACATGGGGCTGTCCCCATCCCCACTGCCCTCAGGCTCAGACATCGGCTGCGGTGTTCCTGCCACAGGTGTGCTGGTGACAGGCTGCCTCCAGCGTCCATTGGGCTGCCATCAACAGCCAACACCATGCCAGTGGCTTGGGCTGTGCCGGCTCCTTCTGGGCCCTTCCGCGGCTGCTCCCACCCTCCAGCTCTGCCGGGGCCACCTACACCAGCTGCCACTGCACCTGTTGGATGGGGAGCATGTTAGTGTGTCCCTGCTACACAGCGTGCCCTCACCTGCCTGAACAGTGTTTCCCTCTCTGGTTTGCATCTGCTTGGTGCTCTGGCATTGCACCCACCCCACCCCTGTACTGCCCTGCCTACTGTATGCCTCCTCTGTACATACATACTGCACCACTGGCATTGACCCTCACCATTGCTGCCCTTGTTGTGCTGTTCAGCCTGGTATGGTGACTCTGACTGTCCCACGGTTGCCCAGTACTGCTCACCTCTGCACAGTGGCACCATGCACGGGCATGGCCATGGGGACCCACTGTGTTGCGGGGGCCTGTACCCTTGGGTGCCATGCCAGCCTTGCACTGGCCTTGTGGCCATTGCCTGCAGTCAGTAGGCACTGGGATGGTGACCCATGCCCCATCCCTACTGCCCAGCACAGGCCTGTGCACAGCCACACCCTCCCATACTCACAGTGCGAGTTGCACCTTCCCCTGGAGCTGCCCAGCCCACCCCTCAACATGCTCCTCCACCAACAGTTTACAGTGCAGGTCAGAACAACATCCAGTGCAGCCCAGCCCATCCCTCAGTATGCCACCCCCCACCAACAGTTCACAGTGCAGGTCAGAACAACACCCAGTGCAGCCCAGCCCATCCCTCAGCATGCCCCTCCCCCACCAACAGTTCACAGTGCAGGTCAGAACAACACCCAGTGCAGCCCAGTCCATCCCTCAGCAGCCCCCCCCATCAACAGTTCACTGTGCAAGTCAGAACAACACCCAGTGCAGCCCAGCCCATCCCTCAGCATGCTCCTCCCCCACCAACAGTTCATAGTGCAGGTCAGATCGACACCCAGTGCAGCACAGCCCATCCCTCAGCAGGCACCCCTTCCAGATTTGTGGCCCTGTGCCAGCCCCTCCACAGTTCACCATGGATCGTTCCTTTGCACAGCTGCACATGTTGGCTGCACACATGCCTGTCCCTAGCATGCACCTCACCATTGTCTGGTTCCCCTGGACCACCATGTGGCCACCTGTGGCCATGTGGCAGTCCTGTGGCATGCCTTCCCACCGTTGCTTCTGCATACACGATGTCTCCACACACCCCCTATCTATGCCGTTGGCTTGTGTGCTGTTGCACTGTCTGGCCTGTCCCATACATTGCTGGTTGTTTGTCCCTACCTGTGGCCGTCTGCTGTCTGAATGTGTCCAGCTGTATGAAACTGGTGATGCTTTGCTGGCTCAGATGTGCTGCTATCCTTCTCTTGATGGGGCTGAGTGGCTCTTGCTGGGTGGGTCCACCCCCTGTGCCCAATGCACTGTGCCTATTCTGTGCCAGCTTGTGCTTGACCAGGTGCTTGAGGTTGATCCATTTTTTCTGCAGGTCCCTCACTGTTCTGCACTGGGCAGCAATGGTATTGACCCTGCGTGCCATCTTGTCCCAGGCCCTCTTCCTTTTCTCCTTCTTTTTTGCATCCCCTCCACGGCCCATGAGGAGTGCATGGTGGTGATCTATCTGCTCCACCAAGGTGTTCACCTCCTCATGGCCAAAGTTCCTTTTCCATCTTTGCCATTCTGCTGCAGCTTGTGCCATTGCTGTGGCATATCTGCTGGTGTATGTTGGGCCACAACCGTGTGTTGCACACTTTTATATGGTGTATCTTGCATGTCACGACTTACGCAGTTGCGTTTGGCGTATTCTCGCGTGTACTAGAATCACGATTCGGCATGTCGCAGTTGTTGCTGCGTGGACGTTTAAACTGCTTTTCTGCATCTGGCATATTTCTCCTTCTAGAATTGGGCCCAGAGCATTTAAGAAAGGTCAGAACTGTTGAAAGACAAAGGAAAAGAGAGTACCACAGGTGGGGACTCGAACATGGTGAACTTTGTGACAGAATTTAATCACTTAGCTGGTAGAACAGGCAACATTATGCATAAAAATTGGTCTATACTCACAATTGATGAGAATGGAAAAAAAGCAGTAGGAACTAAGACCAGGGTGTCTTTAAAAAAAGCTCCCAGCATCAAAGATTGAGTGATCCACAGTAGACTTAGACCAATACCCACACCAACAATAAGTGGCATGTGGTTGCCTAAAAGACCAGGGGGATTCTTTAAATGTCATCATTGTAATGTTTGTAATTATGGTATGATGGAAAGAGAGTTTAAGCACCCATTATTTGAAGGGATCCATTTACAAATTGAGGAAACCATTACCTACGACACACCATTTGTTGTCTATGCTCTGTATTGTGAATGTAAAAAGCTATATGTAGGCTGCACGGTCAGACCGTTGAAGCAAAGAATTCAGGAGCATGTACGCTCCATCAGAAATGAGAGTCAAGATACTCTGGTAGGCATGCATTTCTGCATTCACCACAGATCAAACACTGACTCTTTGAAATGTATGGGAATAGATCATGTTCCCCCACTTAAAAGAGGTGGCAACAGATGCAGTCAGCTCTTAATGAGAGAGAAGTTTTGGATCTACACACTAAAAAGTGTGAAACCTATAGGGCTCAATGACCAGTGGGATATTAAACCTTATTTAAAACAAGCATTTGTCAATGCCGAATGTTGTCTTGCTGGTATTGACATTGGTAGTGCAGGAGTTAGAGAGATGCATAATAATAAAAGCAGTGAAGTATGGAGCCAACGTCAACCCCACCCCACCCTGCAGAGACTGAAAGGCATTGGGGTGTGCCTTTGGGTCGCTGGCAATAATGCTCGTGCCATTTCACCTCACACTACCTTGCAGACACTGACAAGTGTCGAGGTGTGCCTTGGGGTGTTCAGGCTTTACACTCACCCCATTCCATAAGGAAATACACTGAAATGGGTGCAGTATAGCAGAATGAGGTGAATTTTGGGTCCTGAAGAGTCCAAGGCACACCTCAATGCCTGTCACTAGCTGCAGGGCGGGGGTGGAATGGCATGAGCATTACTGTCGGCAATCCCAAATCACATCCCTGACACCTGTCAGTCCCTACAGGGTAGTGTGTTATGGTGGGACAGCCTAATGCCCTGGGCATTTCTTGGTATTTTCACTCCAACTTTTCAACATGGGCTTTTTGTGATCCCAGCACATGAACAGTGACACTATCAGTTCATTAGCTGAAAGGTGATTTTATACAACGACTATGCCATTTGGCACCACAGGTGCAAAATCACATTTCGAACAGGATGCAAAAATGACAGCTGCACTGTTCATGAGGAGGTGTAAAAAATGGTAATGTTGAAAATGTGGAGTGAAAATATAACAATATTGGTGAAGTCACAAGCGTGCATAGAAACTGTGCAACGTACACCTGTAATGCAATCATTTAGGGGATTTCTTACACCAGATTTCCAACCTAGGAAATTTTGGACCTCCGCTCATGAACAGCGGCATTGTGATTTTCTTAAACTGTCCCAAATGTTGATTTCGCACAGAGACCGCGCCCATTGTGCACCACAGGTGGAAAAACATGTTTCGGGCAGCATGTGAAAAATAACAGCCATACCGTTCATTAGGCGGTGTGCAAAAATGACAAGAAATTGGTGACATTACAAGCGTGCGTAGAAACCGGGCAATGCACGCTGCTAACACAGTCATTTCTGGGAATTTTTTCACAAAATTTGCAACATGTAGTTTCTTGAACCTCTTCTTATGAACACTGTCACTGTGATTTTCTTAATCTGTCCCGAACATTGATTTTGCACAGCGACCGCGCCATTGTGCCCCACATGTGTGAAAACACATTTTGGGCCAGATGTGAAAAATGGCAGCTATACTGTTCATAAGGAGGTGTAGAAAATTGGCAATGTTGAAAATCTGGAGTGAAAATATGAAACATTCTTGAAGTTATGAGCATGCATGGGAACTGCGCTATGCACTCCCGTAACACAGTCATTATTGGGAATTTTTTCACCAAATTTGCAACATAGCCTTTTTGGGAGCCTACCTCATGAACTGTGACACTGTTGTTTCGTGATATGGTCTTGAAAGGTGATTCCCTGCAGTGACCACGAAATCACCTTTCGGAACTGATTAATGAAACGACAGTGACTGAGTTCATGAGGTGGGGTCCCAAGAACCCCATGTTGAAAATATGGTGCAAAAGTTCATGAAAATGGCTGAGTTATCCACATAAGTTGGGAAAACCTCATTTATGCCATTATACAGCTTACCGGCATTTCTTCAGTTCGTGGTCGGCTTTGAAGGGTGCAGACATGTTCCTGGTCCACTGAAGATCGTCGTGCCGAGCTCTGGAGTTAAGTATGGGGTGGGGGTGTGGGGAGGTGGGTGCACAGAGGGAGGCTGCGGGTTGGGGGAGAGGGCACTGAACTCAACGAGGGACCGTTTTTAATTTTACAGGTTTCAAAAAAAAAAAAAATGAAGAAAGGTTTTCTATTTTGCAGGTACTTTTGCACACTGGGTGGGCTCCCAGCATGCCACCTGAGTATTTTTAAGGGGTCCATAGCCGAAGTTGAGGCACCTGTCAGCCTATACAGAGTGTGGGCAGGCCGAGGGGAAGTGGGCACCCCCTCAGCACACAAGAAATGGGGCTTTTATGCCGATGGGGATTGGGCACCCCATTGGCAAATTAATTTTATTTTATTTATTTAGTTTTTGTTGACCGGGTAAGTGCATTAGACAAATCCTGCCTATTTTCAGGCACGGCTCGGGGGAGGGGGATACAGATGAATGCCAACTGACCTTGAACCAGATTAAGCTGTTGGTGGTATTTTTAGTGAATGAGGGAAATTTGGCCAGGACACAAGGAAATTCCCCCTACTCTTTTCAATAAGTGCCATGGGATCTGTAACATCCACCTGAACTACCACCAATACAGGCAGATGGGACCTCGGTTTAACTTCTCATCTGAAAGACGGCACCTCAGAAGTGCAGCACCCCTCTTATGATGCACTACAGTGTCAGGACTGGAATATTAACCCAAGTGCCAGATGTGGGAATGGAACCCATGGTCCTCTGATCTCCCAGCCTCAGAGGTGAGTGTGCTACCTGCTGAGCCACTGACACTGCTAATTTGGGAGGGGGCATGCCGACAGGGGGATTGGGCACCCCTGTCGCCTTTCAGGGGTATTGTGAGAGGGGACAGCTGTCCATTGGCTTCCATGAGCTCTGTGAAAAGCGATTGGGAAGCCGCCACCATGTTTCTTGTAAGGGATAACCAGACAAGGCAAGCAGTAATTCGTTGCTGCAATCAGGGATTGCCCCGGGGCACTCCCTGATTGCAGCCGCTAATTTCTTTCAAGCTGGTGGCATGCTTCTCAACTGTTGTCATAGACAGCGTGCTGTGCCACTGGTGCCACAGAGCCCAGCCAGAAAAAGCATTGGTGCAATTGGCTGCAGCAGGACCACACCTCCAAAACCTGCTTCTCCACTCAAGTAACCACAATATGTTGTCTGGGCTGCGTACGCAAGACAACATAAAAATGATCGTCTTTGTTGGCCTGAAGTTGAGTCACTTGCTGTACACTGTACCTCTTTTCCAAAAAGTTATTATGAATATAAAATGTTATGATTTAATTGTTGAAACAGATTATTTTTTTACCTTTGAAGTTAGTTTAGATTGTAGCTGCAGTCCCTGCTATAATAATGAAATTATTTCTGGTGTTATTAACTACAAAAAAAAAACAACTCTTTTTCAGTTTTTCTCTCTATAAAATATAATTGTCAGTTTGCAATGATTTTTTACCTTGGTTCTTTTTCTAGGTAATCCTCCGGCCACCAACCCCCTCTGGAGATTTTGTTATGTGTATAAGGACTAGGATGCCAGAGCACAACACCTGCTCCACTTCTTTCTATCACTGCCTTCTATCATTATTTTGCCCCCCCCCCACACACATTTTAGGTATATTATTAGGCTTCTGAAATGAAACTTTATTCAGATCAAAAATGTTAAAAAAGCAATGTGCTGATAATTGTAACACTATCTGAGTAAAGAATGAAGTTAATATGAATGTTAAATGAGAGGGCTTTGATGTGAAGGAGATACACTATTAAGTTGTAGACACTGTATAGGCTGCACTTTTGGTATTATATAAATAAGCAACACATGGTTTTCTTTCAATAACTTGTTAACTAATTATGTAATAATTGTCTGCATTATACAAACTGGATGTGTCATCTCCCATTTACCATGCCCCCTGACGAAGGGTTGTTTGAACCCGAAGTGTCGAGGCAGGTAAGTGGCCAGTGAACAAGCCTGGAAATTTGCCAATAAAATAGTAATTCTGCTTTAAAATATTTGCTGTCTTGGTTGAGTGCAGTGAAATAACTGGAACTGTGCTGCTATACCCCTTGCCCCGGGCACTTTGACTCTGACAAGTCTTCCTCATGGGGCGTGGCTTGTGGGAGAACACATCATTCTTTTTTAAACATGCAGCTCATAAATATTCATAAGCTAATATATTAGTGTTCATTTTAGAAAATAAGTAAAATGTTAAAAAATCAGTAGTAAATGCCACAATCAATATCAGAATAGATTACTTTAACATTTCTCATAATGGCTGTAAGAAATATAAGCTGCAGTACATTTTGCGCTCACATTTTAAACTAATAATGCCAGAACAAAGAAACCATACTTTGATTTGATGTAGTACAGTATAGGAGAGCTTACTAGAAAAATAAAAGATATAACTATCTGGTAAGTTATTGCAGTCACTTCAAATCCTTTTACATGCCTCCAAGTCCTTTTTTGAGGTTACTTGTTGAATCGGGGGCAGGACCACATGATAACTAATCACAGGCAGCAGCAATAGAAAAGACAGAGCATAGAAGAGATGGGAGAGAGAGAGAGAGAGAGAGAGAGAGAGATAGTGCATGTTAATCACACAGTGCTGTGCATAGCAGTGCAGGAAAGAGGAAACAGTTAAATAGCATTAAAAAATATCTCTATATAGCTAATTAAATCACCCAGTGTGAATAAATTCAATATTTGCAAAATAAAAACTAATCACAGAAGCACATTATATATATACATGGATTAGTTCTCTAGAAAGGGTTTGAGGTTCCACTGTTCATTTAGTTCCATAGTGTTCATACTTTTTGAACCTATAAATCTAGCTGCTTTCCTTACTAAGTAGCAAGTTAACTGCAGCACTTTAGAATCATTTGAGATCCAAGCAGAGGATTTGGACACTCACTTTAAAGCAATGGATTATGACACAGATCTACTCACTAAATCCAAAGATAAGGCTAGAAATGCTTGCAGACAAGATCTTTTGAGAGACAAAGGTCCATGTAGAAGAAAAAGGCAGATGAAGTTTGAGCCTTGTACATTTGTTATAAAACATAACAACTATGCTGGCAGAACAGGCAATATAATATTCTGCAATTGGCCTACGCTTCTTAGTGATATTGAAGTCAGCATTGCCATAGGCCCTTAACCTGAGGTAACACTTAGTAGAGGTAATAACCTACGTGACAGGTCAGTGCATAGTGGTCTGGAAAAGGAGATAATGGCCAGGGGTGATCTCAATTGGCTGTCACAGAAACCTAAGGGTTTCTATATAAGCTCTAGGTATAACATCTGTAGATCTGCACAAAATGGAAAGGTGTTCCAACATCCAGGGGATGTTAACATCAAAACTGAAATAACAGAACTGACTACATGTGACACTTCTTTTGTTGTATATATTTTATGGTGCCCTTGCAACATGGTTTATGTAGGCCGAACAATCTGGCCACTTAAAATAAGGAAACATGGACACATTCACTCTATAAAAAACAATAAACATGATGCCCCAGTGGGTCAACATTTTTTGAAAAGCATAACTCTAACTCTGATGATTTGAGATTTATGGGTCTTGTACGGGTCCCACACCCACAAAATAGTGGAAACAGACCTAACTTGTATTTAGGAATGAAAGTAACTGGGTTTATAGAATCAAAAGTGTAAAACTTATGGAACTAAATGAACAATGGGACCTTAAACCCTTTCTATAGAACTGATTCATGTGTGTGTGTGTGTGTGTGTGTGTGTGTGTGTGTGTGTGTATATATATATATATATATATATATATTTATACAATGGGGATGAGACATATTCCAGTAAGATAAAATAAGTTACTTTCACTGCAGTGAAATAAATCCTGATGACACCAGCAGAATTAAAATAAATTCATTCATTCATTCATTCTTTATTTATATACGGCGCCTTTCTTAAAACCAAGGCGCCTGTACAGAATACATAAAACAATAAATAATTAAAACAACATTAAAACAATCATAAGTCATTAAAAGCTTTGCTAAAAAGATATGTTTTCAAAGCTCCTTTAAAGCTTTGGACAGTCGGGCAATTTCGCACCTGATGAGGTTCTGGGCCATAAAATTAAATGATCTTGCCCCTGAAGTTTTTAAACAGACCCTGGGAATCTCTAGCAATCCCTCGTCAGTGGATCGGAGAGAGTGGGGGGGACAGTAGGGACAAAGGAACTCTTTCAGGTAAGCAGGTCCCTGATCGTGTAGGGCTTTATAGGTCAGCAAACCGACCTTGAAGGTGATTCACCAGCAAACTGGTAGC
Organism: Neoceratodus forsteri; assembly: GCA_016271365.2. Classification (NCBI taxonomy): domain Eukaryota; kingdom Metazoa; phylum Chordata; order Ceratodontiformes; family Ceratodontidae; genus Neoceratodus; species Neoceratodus forsteri. The sequence goes on from CM057449.1 coordinate 1,204,049,451, forward strand.
CAGTGCAGTCCACAGAGCACAGGCATTATATGACTAGACCTAGAGGATCCAGTCAACAGCCTGGCTGCCACATTCTGCACTAGCTGCAGGCGGCGACATTCAACCCCTGATAGCCCCAGGTAAAGGGCATTGCAATAGTCAAGGCGGGAGGTAACGAAGGAGTGGACCAATGTTGGAAGATCCTCTGGAGGAACCAGGTGCTTCAACTGGGCGATGCTCCTCAGATGGTAAAAAGAGGTTTTGACAACTGCTGACACCTGAGATTTAAAAGTCAGAGAGTCGTCGAATACAATGCCCAGGTTCCACACCTGGTCTGAGATAGTCAGCTGGACACCCCCAAGCCATAAGCCAGAGGGCGATCCTGCTAACAAACCCGCCTCCCAGCGACACTGGTCCACAACCAACACCTCAGTTTTTTCAGGGTTCAACCGCAGCCAACTCCCATTCATCCAGTCTTGGATCTCGGCAAGACAGTTGTTAAATACCGAAATGGCAGCATCCTGACCGGGCACAAAAGACACATACAGCTGGGTATCATCTGCATAGCAATGAAAACCCAGACCGTATCACCTAATAATCACTCCTAATGGCAGCATATACACTGCAAACAACATGGGTGCCAAGATGGAGCCCTACGGTACCCTGCAGGATAGGGAGACTGATGCCAAAGAAAAAATTCCAGACACCACCCTCTGAGTCCTACCCTCGAGGTAAGATCGAAACCACCCAAGGACTGTATCAGGCAGTCCACAGATAGATCACAAATGCTCCAGTAGCACACCATGGTCCACAGTGTCAAACGCTGCAGAGAGATCAAGAAGTACCAGGATGGAGCAGGTCCTTCGATCTCTCGCTATTAGGAGGTCATTTGGTACCCGAACAAGTGCTGTCTCGGTACTATGGCTTCTCCTAAATCCAGACTGGAGAGAATCATAGACATTGTTGTTGGTCAGATGATCATCCAGCTGCACTGCAATCACCTTCTCAATAACTTTACCCACAAAGGGTAAGTTAGAGACTGGCCTGTAATTTGCTAGACAATCTGGGTCCAAGGAGGGCTTCTTCAAAAGAGGCTTAACTACAGCCTCCTTAAGAGGACCTGGAAAGATCCCCCTCTCCAAGGACCTCCAGACTATCACAGCAAGGACTGGGCCAATTTTATCCACACAGTCCACTAAGAGACGCGTGGGTCCCGGGTCCAAATCACAGTTGGTCGGACGCAGTAATTGGATGATCATCACAATGTCATTGATTGTGGGGAGGCTGAAGTCAGACCATGCAAACTGGGTGTCCATCATCTCCTGCCGACCATCACAACTCCCATTGGAGAAGGTCAAGCAGACGTCCGATCTGATTTTGGCAACCTTATCTGCAAAGAAGAGAGCAAACTCCTCACACCATTCTTGAGAAAAGGCTCTTCTGGGCTGAAGACAGACTGGATTGCACAATCTGTCCACGGTCCAGAAGAGCTGAGCTGGTCTATTCTGTGCAGCTGCAATCTCTCTGGACAGGAATTCTGCCTTCTTACAAGAGATTGCAGATTGATAGACCACATAGTGGTTCATCAAACTAAGTTTGTCAGCATCCAGACCGGACCTCCGCCAGCGCCTCTCCAACCTTCGTCCAGCTCTCCTCAACTCCCTCAGGATCTCATCAAACCAAGGAGACCTGGGACAAAGAGTGAGAGGACGAACACGAACAGGAGCAATGGAATCCAGGGCCCCTGCCACCACCTTATTATAGGCACGCACCAGCTCTCCTAGATCCATGCAATCTCTCGGTAAGCCCGATAGGTCCAGCACCGCCATCAGGTCATCTGGGGAAACACCCCTTAATGGGCTGTACCGGACCATTTCCATAGGGGCTGACCTATTAGGGGTGGCCTCAAAACTGAACCCAATGGAGTGATGGTCCGACCATCTGACCGGTTCCACCACCAAGTCGGATATCTCCATCCCCAGAAGGAACACCAAGTCCAATGAATGCCCACCAATATGGGTCGAGGAGGAAATAACCTGTGTGAAGCCCAGTGAAATCATCAACTGGAGGAAGTCTTGACCAAAATGTGAGAGTTCATCATCGACCCAGGCATTGAAGTCCCCAGAACCAACCATCTGGGGGACCCCAATGTCAGGTCGATAATGAAGTCTGCCACTTCCCGGAGGAAAACATTCTCGTCACCTGGTGGAAGGTATACAAGAAGTATCCTGCACCCCACACCCCCACCTAAGATGCATTCAAAGGACCTGGTGATTCCCACTGGTACATCCACTAGGCCCAGTTCTGTTCTAAAACAGATAGCAACACCTCCGCCCCTACGATCCAACCTCGGGCAGTGTATCACCGAGTAGCCGGCTGGAACTGCTGGCACCAAAACTGGTCCAGCATTTTCATCCAGCCAGGTCTCAGTGATGCACACCAGGTTAGATGACCCAACAAAATCAGCTATAATAGCCATTTTGTTTTTAATAGACCTGGCGTTGCACAACACCGCTTGAGTAGGATGAGCCTCTGAGGATGACCATGTTACCTGCTGACTATAGTCAGAACCCTTGGGTATGGGCACCAGACAGGGAGGTCCCCTTTCCTGGGCCCATTTCGCCCCAGAGCGTCTCCTTGTCCCCACTATCCCTATCCGCCCACTCCTTTCCATTCCTCCTCCAGACCCAGCACCAGCCCTCCTCCTTCTCCCCACAATCCCCAAAGTCCTACATCGCCTATAGACCTCTGGCGATGGGGGGGACAGGAGAAGGGATGAAGGTCCCTATGCCTGGAGGGGGAATAGTACCCGACTGTCCCAGTGTTGTCCCAGCACATAATTAACACAACAATAAACAATCTAGAAAATTAACCCCCCTCTAACACTTAAATGAATACAACAACTCTATAATAAAATAACGTACAGTTAGTCAAACAATAATATAAACTATAAATCTAATAAACAAAATAACCAAATAACTAAATAACTTAAAAACTAAATATAAAATATAATATCTATCTAACAAAAACCTATACCTCTTATTTCAAACATATAATAAATGAACCCCTATCAGTCAAAAGATTTGTATTATTGTAGTGTCCAGAATGTGCCTTCAGGTCTCCAATTAGTAGCTTTGATTTTATTTCTCTACTCTCCCCAACAATGCTCTCACCACTGCAGGGAAGGGAGCTTTTCCGGACTTTACAAGCCCCTATCATAAGGCTAGATTTTAATGTTAGAAAAAAGTCTTCCAAGTCCAGTAACCAGCTTTTTGGTTAAGTCACAACACAGTTTCCTTTGAAAAATAGAGTAAGAATTCCAAGTTATTTACTGCCCTCACCCATGTGCTCTCACCACTACAGGGTAGGAGCTTTAAGATGGTCCTCTCCACAAAGTCCAGTAACCAGCTTTTTGGTTAAGTCACAACACAGTTTCCTTTGAAAAATAGAATAAGAGTTCCAAGTTATTTACTGCCCTCACCAGTGTGCTCTCACCACTACAGGGTAGGAGCTTTAAGATTTTGCAAGCCTCCTCTCACGAGGCTAAAATAACACTTCGGAACCCAATTCTGTCCTTGCTGAATATATAGCAAAAACTCGCCCGAAAATAGAAGTTAAAAAGTACTTCACCAACAGATGGTCCAGGAAGTCCCAGTTTCCTTCAATCACTGTAGTTTTTCTCCTCCACAGGACTCTTCGTGGTAGCAGGCAAGCAGCATTTAGATCTCACTTTCAGGGTTAAGCTCTACCCGATCCTTCACCACGGTGAACCAAGCTAGACCACCCTTTGGTGGTCTCCCTGTTTCGCCTAAGGGAACTGGATTTATACCACCACCTTCCGGTGGCAATAACATCCGTTCCTCCGTCTGGACCGAGGAACCCAAACCCCTCTAGATTACACAGATATCCTTGCTGCACACTATGCACACCCTCTCTCTCAGGGTTTCCTCTAGCTGGTCCTCTCCACAAAGGTACCCGAAAACGTCCTCCAAGTTTGGTCCAGCTGTGCTCTCGTCCTGTTCGGAACCCACCACTCTATTCACTGTTCCTCCGGCTCTCCACGACCTCACAGCAACTCCACTGGACCACCAAAACGATAGAATTCCCTTGGGCGAGTTGATAGAACAGTACGCATCTTCTTAGCATTCCAGTTTACCAGTTTTTATTGTAATATATTATAACTGCAGATACTAGGTTTCCAAAAGAAATTAAGTAAAAACACGATAAACAGGGGTCGACTTAGACCGTAAAAGTAAACTTAAGACTTAAACCGTAAAAGACGTAAAAAATAAAACAAGCTCTCCTGTAATTAAACAAACAAATGAAACAAACGAAAGTTTTTACTCTCCGATTACAGAGCTTACAGACAGCAGCCCAGCGTGGCTGCCATCTTTGGATATTACACCCCCGAAACCCACGCTAAACCCACGCAAAACCGTGCAATCACGCAAAGCTGTGCAAAGCCGTGCAAACTGTACATTTTGCTACAATGAGGCCCCCATTGTATAAATAGGATACATGGGTCCAGATATTCAAAAGGGTTGCGCCATGCGCAATAGGGATGCACCAGCGCAAGTCCGAAAATGCACCATTCTGCGATATTCAGTGGGAGGCAGATGTGCCCCACAAATCACACTGTGCAAGAGCGCAATGGTAATGAATGCATGCACAACTGAAGGGGGAGGAACCATGCATAAATGGCGCAGTGCGATATTCAACAAATTGCGCCATGCGCAATAGGGGAGCAAGCGGAAGTTACGTGATAGCGGAAATGAGCCAAAATAAAAAGGAACAAGAGAGAGGCGTAAGAACGCTACAGGGAAGGCACATGTTGCTGAACCGTAGGCAGCCACACAGGTAACACACACTCACACACTGAGAGCAGGACAGGGCAGGACAGAGACAGAGCACCTGGAACCCCCAGGAACAGGGAAGGTGTGGGGAACCTCTGCCACAGTGCAGCCCAAAAGGGGGAAGTGCCACACAGCACTGAGGCCACTACAGGGAGGTGTTCCCGGTGCAAGGGAAGTAGGAGCAAGGACAGTGGGGGGAACACAGAAGCAGCTGCTGGTGGGGGGAACACAAGCCAGGGACCAGGCCAGTGCCACCATCCAGATGGAGGCAGTTATGAGGGGGGTGAGAAGGCAGGCAGCAGGGGGGCGTGGCCGTGGAAGGGCCCGTCGGCGGTATGCCCCCAACAGGCAGTACCGAGCCCGCACCAGCTTCGAGCTGTACACTGATACTGAGATCGTGGGCTGGTACCACCTGAACCGGGCAATTCTGAGGTGGCTCTGTGAGCTGTGCAGTGATGTGATGCAGGCACCCACACGACAGAGCCATGCTCTGTCAGTGGAGACCAAGGTGACAGCTTGCATGTACCTGCTTACCATGGGTACCTTCCAGAGACCAACTGGGGACACGACAGGCATAACCCGGTCGGCCGCATCACGCCACCTCACCCAATTCCTCAACGCACTGCTGCCACATGCTGTGGAGTACATCGGGCGGAGCGACAGCAAACATACAGGAGTTCCACAGGGTAGCATGCATGCCTGGTGTGCTCAGGGCAATAGACTGCACCCATGTGGCCATTTGCACACCACCTGGCCCCGAAGGGGCCGCATACGTGAATCGGAAGGGATATGCAAGCATCAACTGCCAGGTGGTGTGCGATGCCAGGGGGCACATAATCAATGTCTGTGCCATGCACCCTGAGGGAGCACATGATGCCTTCATCTGGCACCAGCCAGCACTGTGTCACAGGTTCGAGAGTGGGGACATCCCTACTGGCCACCTAGTGGGTGAGTATGCAAAGCACGCAGAAAGACATGGAGCTTGGGAGGGGAATAGTCAGAGGTGACATGGGTATTGGCCTAGATGGCCCAAGGCAGGGCGACGCTGATCACCAAATTAACGTCCACCCTCTACACACAGGTGACAGTGGCTACCCACTCCGTCCCTGGCTGCTCACGCCATACCGGCGGCCCGTGACCTCATCGCAGCAACACTACAATGAGGCACATGCCACCACACGCAATGTCATCGAGCGGGTGTTCGGGATGCTGAAGGCACGTTTCCGTTGCCTGGACACGTCTGGCGGTGCCCTACAGTACAGCCCCTCAAAGGCCTGCAGGCTATTCCTGGCCTGTTACATCCTCCACAACATGACCAATGACTGTGGGATAGCTGTACAGGTCGAAGAGGGGGACAGAGATGGGGACGATGAGGACTCTGGTGAAGATGGTGATGGGCAGCCCCCCCTTGGTCGAAGGGACCCCTGACTGATCTGGATGGCACAGCTGCACTGGGACACCATTACAGAGGAGCATTTCAACCAACCCGGGTAAGTCATGGGGCCATGTGCAACCACCAGTGGCAAAGGCACAACCCACAAACACGCATGGACAAACACCAGGGGTGCATGTCGTTAAGGGAATTGGCCGAGCATGGAACCGCACACGCCATCAGGGACGGGCAAGGTCTAACATGGCATGTGGTCACACACACACCTCACAAGACATGCACAAAGGGTAGGAGGCATGCCGACCCCTACCGCCACCCCAGCCACACACACGTCCACAGACCACCACGCCCAGTGCTTGTCATTGTGCGTGTGTCAGACGCTGGGCACCATTGCACAGTGGTGGACAGCGCAATGCAGGCATCATCATGCACACGCCACAGCGGACAGCAGCCGGGAGGGTGTGCAGATGGAACGTGTGTGTGCATGCAGGGCCGGGTACCCACCTATGCATTGCACGCTGAACAACACAATGCACACAGGGCAGCATCAGACAATAGCTGTGCTGGGAGACAGGTCAGTCATGCGCCACAGTGCCATGGCCACCACGGATCCATGGGCAGCCCTGTCGAGACCTGCCAGCAGTGACAGGCTGACCACTGGCCTCATGGGGTGGCACCGACGGTCCCCCAGGAGTTCCACTGTGTGAACGTGACCGTGCTCATGCAGGGGTCTGCAGCACACTGAACATGCCTGCGCCAGGCGTGCTCAGGATGCCCACAGCTGAACCCAGTGTTGACAAGGAGGGTGTTGCATGATGCCAGGAATGGGGGGTGGACATTGCACTGCGCGGTGTCTGCGACGCGCATGGGCAAATAACTGTGTGCCCATTGTGGCCGCGACAGCTGTGATTGCCTGTGTCTGCCTGTCAATGGCAGCAGTCACATCCTCCCACATCCGGTCCATCCCTCAACAGAAGCAGAGCGGTGCCCCGCGCCGCCTCCTCTGCTCGGGAGCAGAGCCACCCTGAGTGCATCCACTGTCATCACAAGCCGCACCTGCTGATTGACTGATGCTTGGAGTATGCGGGTGTGCTCATCTAAGAGGTCATCTGCCTGATCGGCATGTTGTTCCTCATGGTGTTTGCAGCCCTGATGGTCAGCACCCCTTGAGGGTGGGCACTGCACACCAGGGCCAGGAATGGGCATGTCCAGAGGTGGTGCACTGATGCCACCCCCTGACACTGTACCCCCATGGCCATTGGCCAACTGCTGACACTGCCCCTCTGGCTTCCGCTCTCCAGGGCTCAACGGTGCCACCGCAGTGGCCGCAACAGCCCCACTGTCCTGAACACACACCAGTGCTGCCCCAGTGGTGCAGATAGTCACAGGCTGGGACTATGAAGTCCTGCAGGCCTCCACGGCAGCACCACCCACGGCCATGCCCGTGATGTCACCTGCTGTGTGGCCATCCTGTGGCCCACACGTATCACTGCCCATGAAGTTAGCTCCATCATCATAAGTGACGGATCCGGCACCAGCCCAAGTCTCAGCATGCTGGAATCCATGGACGCTGGCACGCTGGGACGCAGGCAGGGCCTCCTCCGCACCGGCTCCACCAACATCAGTCCAGATGTCCAGGTGTGCCCACTGTCACCCTGACCCTCGTATGTCTGTGGACGTGGACGGGCCCTCCTCTATCTCCATGCTACCACCCTCAGTGGACAAGCCCACCACCACTGACCCATGTAGATGCTCAGGAGCTGTAAGGGAAAAACAGTAGCATTAATGTATCTGCCCTACCCTGTCCCCCCCATTGACAGACCAGGACCTACCATGCAGTGACGGAGTACCACCCATCTGGAATCCACCACCCGGAACACCCTCGATGGCACAATGCTGCATGCTGCCAGCAACCTGCTCTTCTTGTGGGGTCAGGCATTGCACGTCAGGCTATCCCCCACCGGTCGCAGATCGTGCTGCCCTGATGGCAGCCACCTTCTTCTTAATCCTCCGCCTGTCCGTGCCCATCTTCTTTTTGCACTCCTGCATGGACCGCTGGTGGCTGCCATGCAGGTTGACAGTACGCGCCACCTCTTCCCATGCAGCAGCATGGGCCTGTGGTGTTCCCTGGTGTCCACTGAGCAACGGCTCCTGGTTGAGGTAGGCCTCAAACAGGGCATCTATTTCTGCCTTGGTGAAGTTAGGCCTCCTCTTCCGCCCACGTCTCTGTTCCTCTTCCTCCACCTCACGATCAGTCATTATTCATCCTGTGAGAATGACAGGTGTTACCTGTGACTGTGCAGTCCCATGCATGTCCCATACACCACAGTCCACACTCCCAAACAGCATGCAACTCACCACAATAGACTGCAGTAACCGACTATGGCCAGTGCAGCCCAATGTCGCATTTTTATAACGCAACGCATGCAAATGAGGTGAGACGCATTTTTAAGTGGATTCAAATGCAGTGTCTGCGCCACTGAATGGCTGATTAGCTGATTTGCATATGCTGGTTGAATATCGCGCTGTTGTGCTTTGCGCAATTGTGTTGAACGTGCTCAGGCAAGGGCGCAGTTCTGTGACATACGCAGTACACACCGAACTGCGCATGCCTGGGGTGATGACGTAGATGCCTGCTGCACTGCTGATGTGCTGTGCATTGGAGGCAATGCAGGGCACGGCCACCATTGTGCCAGTGGTGCTACAGTGCTGTTCACACATATGGCGCTGTGGCACTGGGACACCGTAGGTGCACTGGGGCCACAGCGCTGTAGGCCGCTACAGGAGGTGGCACACAGGCACCCAATCGTGCTACACACATTGGGTTCCAATTGTGCTGTGGCTGTCTGTGTGCGAGAGACCCTTGACCCTGTGCCCGACCTTTGCCCCCTAGGCACCATGCATCCGGCATGGGTGCACCACTATCGCGCTGTTCAGTGACAGCATGATAGGGAATGGCAGCGCTGTACCGCGCAGCATCTGCATGTGGCGGACCGCGCTGCTGAGTGCCATTTTGACTCTAACTATCTGTTGAGATGGCACAGAGAAGGGCTGCTATGTGGAACCAGGTTGAATTGGCCAATTTGGTGGCCATTGTAGAGCCCCATGCTGGGGCACTATATGGTGATGCACCCCTGGACAGGGCCAGGAGTGCAGTTTGGGAGGAGGTGGCGGTTGCGGTGGAGAAGGCCATGGGAATTGGGTGCACGGCTGAGCAGTGTTGCCACAGGTACGAGGACCTCCGGCGCAGGGACCCAGACATGCTTGCCTGTCTGCGGGGACATGCCAGGAGGGGCACGGTGCCACGGCCAGGTAGGTCCCCATCCATACCTGCTAAGTCACATCAGGTATCATGGTTGCATGTGTCCAGCATGGGGGGCCATCCAGTGTTGGCGTGGTGGTGGTATCAGGGTGGGGGTTGGATGGGTATGGCTGTGGATTGACACACATGGGGTTGGGGGGACTTAGCTACCAGATTGTACTGATGTTCCTCTCTCCATGTTTGCACCTTAGGCCCAGAGGAGTGCAGGTGGCCGAGAGAGAGGAGGCGCAGCCAGGAGGACCAGCAGGCCAGGAGGGATGAAGGTCCACAGAGGCGCATGGACCAGCCTGATGATGGTGAGTGCCTTACATCCATGATTACTATTGCATGCTGTGTAACAGGGCGGGCAGCGGGGCATGGCCACCATCCATTGACTCCACTGCCTTGCACGCAGCTTGTTACAGTCAGCACTGTCCAGTGGCACTGCATGTCTGGGAGTGCTTCAATGGTGGTCCATGCATGCACCAGGTATATAGCTGTGCCACTGCCTTCACACCACATAGCTAAGTCACTGTACAGCCACGGTGGTGCTGTGCGGGACATGGGCGGTGGGTGTGTGCAGTGGTCCGCATGGCTGTGGGTGCATGGGTAGGCAGGTCTTGTGGACGCGGTCACTGTGGGTGGTCGCACACCATCACAAGGGCATGACACATGGCTGTATGCCATGCACAATGGGTGGGCTGCAGGGGGCTGGACAGTCACATGTATTGACTCTGCTCCCTTGTCCTAGGTGGACATCTCTGGATGGCCTTGCAAAGGGGAATGCAGGAGCTGCTGCAGCTGGTGAGGGCATCCCTTGTGATACTTGAATGAATGGAGCGGGATGGGGTGCAAAGAAGAAGAACCCATAGGCGCCACAGGAGTGGAGAGCGGGGCAGGCAATAGGCCCTCCATGCCCTCTGACTCGACTAACCCCCCTGGACCCACCCTCACACCCTTTCTTCCCTCTCCCATTTGTTCACCCCTGTCCCATGCCCACTCCCACCTGGTTTGTGGCCCTTCCCCCCCTTGTAAATACTTGTAAATAGTTTTTTGTTACCTCATTTCAATACATGCATTTTGTTATGACAACTGTGGTGGTCTCTGATTTGCAGTGGGCTACAGGTGCTCGGCTGCAGTGGTGTGCATGGCATCAGGGATGGTGCAGGCATGGGCGTGTGTGTGTGTGTCCGGCAAGGAACCACCTATGGTGTGGGTGGGGGACTTGGTCACTGTCTGTGGTTTGTGTGTTGTTCTCTGTGCACTGGATGCCTGTGTGCAGTGGTCCATGGTGCATGCACTGTGTGCATGGCACCCCTGTCAGACTGTCCATGGTCTGTGCAGCTGACACCCTTGCATGTCTGTGATATGCACAGTCTGCTGGCATGTCAGTGGTGGCAGTCCATGCTGGACAACCGCTGTACCCGGCACAATGCCAGGTTGCCTCCCATCACCAGTATGATGCACATCTGCCTTGGGTGGCACTGTGGCCTCTGCTGTTGTTGTCACCCCTCCTTGCTGTTGCTTGTGTCTGTTGCAGGGGATGTGCTCCAGTGTCTGTCACTTGTGCTCCGTCTGCATGCTGGTGGCATACAGCTTCATGGTGCCTGCACAGGGTGGCTGGCACACCTGTGCCATGTAGGGGTGCTGGACATGTGTACACGACTGCCATGACCACATGCCAGTGGCTTGGTTGACCCGCTACTGTGTCCCTGTGTTGGTGTGCCCTTGGGTATGGGTGGGTGTTTGTTCACGCACTGTGTTGCATCCTGTGTGGTGCATGCTTCCATGCAACACTGTGTGTATCTGTGCTGGCTGTTGTGGCCAGTGCTGGGATGGGATGTGTCCTTGGGAGGGTGTGCAGGATGCTGTACTGCTGGTGGTGGGGTCCGGGGCATACCCTGTCGCATGTGGGGTACCTCGTGTGCCGACGCATGGTCAGTCTCACAGCTGTACCTCGGGGGGACGTGCGTGGTGGCACTGTGTATGCTGTTGTTGCATCACTGTCTGCTGCCACCTGCTGCAGGGTGCACATGGTGGGGCTGCCTTGCATGGCTCTGTGGTGCACAGTGTTGCATTGTCACAGTGGGGGTGGTGGCATGCATGGGGTGTCCTGCACTGTTGGGTGCTACTCCTGGGAAAGGTGTATGGGGATCATGGTGCAGAGTGTGCTCTGCATTGATGGGATGGTGTGGCACGGGTGGTCGGCCCTTCTCGTGTGCCGGTCACAGCTTGCCAGGGAGTGTGCTGGGGCACCATGCCCCGGCTGTGGGTTGGTTGATGGTATCCATGGGTCGCTGGTTATTCCAGCTCTCCCCCGGTTGTGCAGTACATGGGGTGTGGGGGGTAATGTCTGTTCTGCTGTGTGCTCCTCTGCCCATCTGTGGCATGGGAGGTGGGCCCCTGCATCCTGTCCCTGCGCATCCCTGGCTGTGCTGTTGCATTGCTGCCCTGCTCCATGGGGCATCCCTGGTTGCACTATGGCACATCTGGACTGCTCCACTGAGCATCCCTTGTTGTGCTATGGTGCATCTGAAATGCGCAACTGCACATCCCTGGTTGCACTATGGCGCAGGTGACGTGATATTCAGTCGTATGCCGCAGGCGCATCTTGGCCTGTGCAGTTTTTGAATATCGTGCTTCTTGTGCATGGGTGCAGCGGACTTGCGCTTGATCCTGCTGTTGTGCACTTTTTGGGTGCAGTTTGAATATCTGGGCCATGATGTGCTCTCGTGTGATATGGGAAATATGTTCAGTCCTGTACAATGACCTCTGAAACCTCACTCGTGGCTTCGCCACTCGTGAGTATTCAGAGGTCACTCTAGAGGAGTGAAAATATTTTCTATATCACACTCGTGCCTATCATGTATCATATATATATATATATATATATTTACAATAGAGGTGTCTTGTATTCATTGACAATAGAAGCATGTATTTGCACCCCACTGAGATAAATGCCTGCTGACAAAGACACTGTGGAGATAGTTACATTTACACACACAATGTCTATGTCAGCAGGTGATATTCACACTGTCGTGATGCCTCATCAAAGACCTCCCTGCCAGATCTAGTTCTGTATAAAAATAACCTGTCCCAAAACAGTACCCCTCAAATGCTTCTTCAGGTTACTTAAGCAAACCATAAATTATTAAAAACTATACACTTGTCAGTTACAATGGGCAAAGTAACTTTTAGCAGCTTCACAAACTGCAGTGCGGCTCTAGTAAACACCAGCAATAGTATTCCCCAAAGAAAAGCCTTCACAAGTCTAATCAACACTGCAGTCGAATTCTCACCTGAACGCCACTTTCCTAAAGGCAACAGACTTCAAAATACACAGAAAGAAAACTACCTTGCAATCCCAGCTTGCAATAATCTGACACACATGTATCTGCAGTGCTCCAAATAAAGAATTCACTGTCAAGGAACACATCACTGCATCTGGACTGTTGGTAAAAACATCAGATATGGACGATGCAAAAACACAGCTGAACAGCACATACAGAAGCAGAAACTCCAAATATGCATGCAATAAAATGATAAAAAAACAGCAAACATACCTTGCAGAACCAAAATAAAACATTTAAAATCTCACTTCCCAGTTAGTAACAACAATCGCGCCCACAAACAGAACTCCACCAAATGCAAAGCATGCAACTCGAACAACAAAGTGCACCAACCGATCATAAAACACACATTCATAACTCTAGCCAAGCACTACAACCTCCCCAGTCACAACCTAAGCACTCACACTTCATTCACACAACTTTGCTACTACCGAACAACCCATGGATGTAGACCAGAAATATAAATAGCACATAAAACCTGCCGTATAAAACAACCAAAGCATTTCATAAAGAAAACAAATAAATGATGCCCTTTTGCATAAATTGCACACATGGGCCCAGATATTCAAGCTAAGCAAAAAATGTGCAATAGCGAACAGCGTAAAGTCCATTGCGCCCATGCGCAAGAGGCGTGATATTCAAAAACTGAGCCGGCCAACCTGTGCCTACAGCTGACGACTGAATATCGCACCATCTGCGCCATAGCGCAACTAGGGAGGGGAAGCTGAGCAGATTTGATGCGCCATAGGGCAACCAGGGACGCCCCCCAGCAGCAGGGTGGCAATGCAACTGCACAACCAGGGAAGCAGGGGCCCACCACCCATGCCACAGATGGGCAGAGGAACACACAGCAGAACAGACATCGTCCCCCCACACCCCATGCACTGCACAACTGGGGGAGGGCTGGAATAACCACTGGCCCATGGAGACAAGCAACCAACCCACAGCCGGGCCATGGTACCCCATCACACCCCCTGGCAAGCTGTGACTGGCACACAAGGAGGGCTGACCACCCCATGCCACACCATCCCCCCAATGCAGAGCACACCCTGCACCGTGACCCCCAGACACCCTTCCCAGGAGCAGCGTCCACCACTGCAGGAAACCCCATGCATGCCATCACCCCCACTGTGACAATGCAACCCTGTGCACTACAGAACCATGCGAGGCAGCCCCACCATGAGCATCCATCAGCGGGTGGCAGCACACAGAGATGCAACGATGGCATACACAGTGCCACCACGCACAGCCCCCCCAAGGTACAGCTGAGAGACTGACCATGCGTTGGCACACGAGGTACCCCATATGGGACAGGGTATGCCCCGGACACTACCACCAGTGGTACAGCACCCAGCACACTCTCCCAAGGACACACCCCGACCCAGCACTGGCCACAACAGCCAGCGCAGACACCCACAGTGGTGTGTGGAAGCATGCACCACACCAGATGCCACACAGTGCATGGACAGACACCCACCCATACCCAAGGGCACAACAACACAGGGACGCAGTAGTGGGGCAACCAAACCCCCAGCGTGGGCCCATTTAAACTGTGTACACACAACCTGCAGTCCTCCATGGCACAGGAGTGGCAGCCACCCTGCGCAGGCACTGTGGACCTGTACGCCACCATCATTTGCCCGGAGCACAAGTCACAGACAGTGGTGCACATCCCCTGCAACACACACAAGCCACAGCATGGAGGTAGGACAACAACTGTGGAGGCCACAGTGTCACCCGAGGCAGACATGCACCACCAGTGATAGGAGGCAACCCAGCATTGTGACGGGTACAGTGGCTGCCCTGCATGGACAGACACCACTGACATGCCAGCAGACCATGCAGGTCACAGACATGCATGGGTGTCAGCTGCACAGGCCATGGACAGGCTGACAGGGGCACCATGGACGCAGAGCATGCACCATGGACCACTGCACACAGTCATCCAGTGCACAGGGCACAACACACACACACCACAGACACTGACTGATAGCTACCCCACACCATAGTCACCTCCCCACAGACACACACACACATACCCATGACTGCACCACCCCTGACGCCATGCACACCACTGCAGCTGAGCACCTATAGCCCGCTGCAAATCAGAGACCACCACAGTATTCATATCAAAAGATCTGTATTCAAAAACAATATCAAAATGAACTATTTACAATACTATGTCCAAAGTTGGGGGGGAGGGCCACAAACAAGGTGGGGTGGGTAAGGGGCAGGGGTGAACAAATGGGACAGGAAAGGAGGGGTGTGAGGGTGGGTCCAGGGGGGTAGGGGATATCAGGGGCAGAGTGATGGTTAACAGGAGCCCTGCTCCCCACTCTGGCTGCTCCGTCTCTGGTGCCTTTTCCGGACCCCAAGCTGGTTGATCCATTGCAGGATCTCTAAGGAAACCCTTGCCACATTCAGGATCTACCTTAATGCCTCCTGAATCTCCAGCAGCTGGCAGACACCTAGGACAAGGGAGCACAGTCAATAAGTGTGAATGCACAGCCCCATACAGCCCACCCACTGTGCATGGCATACGGCCGTGGGACATGCCTCTGTGATGGTGTGTGACCACCCACAGTGATCACGTCCACAAGACCTGTCCACCCAGGTGCATAAAGCCATGCGGAATGCTGCACACACCCACCAGCCAAGTCATACACAGCACCACCGTGGCCGTTTAGTGACATGGCTATGTGGTGTGAAGGCAGTGACACAGACATGTACCCGGTGCACACATGGACCACCATCGACGCACTCCCAGACATGCAGTGCCACTGGACAGTGCTGACTGTAACAAGTTGCGTGCATGGCAGTGGTGTCAATGGATGGTGGCCATGCCCCGCTGCCCACACTGTTACACAGCATGCAATAGTAATCATGGAGGTATGGCACTCACCATCATTGGGCTGGTCCCTTGGGCGCTGTGGACTGTCGCCCCTCCTAGCGTCCCTGTCCTCCTGGTGGCACCGCAACTCCTGGGCTAGATGCCGCTCCTCCAGCCCTGGGTGCAAACATGGAGAGAGGAATATCAGTACAATCCTGTAGCAAAGTCCCCCTGCCCCCAGGTGTGTGCCCTCCCACCCAGCCAGACCCACCCAGCCACACCCTGATAACACCACCACAGCCAACACCGGACGGTCCCTCCCCCATGTTCCGGACACATACAACCATGATACCCATATGGAAGATAAAAATGTGTGGATGTAACACCTACCTGGCTGTGGCACCGTGCCCCTCTTGGCACGTGACCACAGGCGGGCAAGCAGATCTGGTTCCCTCCTCCGCAGGTCACCATACCTGTGGTGGCACTGCTCCACTGTCTGCCCCCTTCCTGAGGCCTCCTCCAGTGCACTGGCCACCTCCTCCCACACCTGGCTCCTGGACCTGTCCAGGGGTACCTCCCAAAACAGTGGTCCATAGAGTGGCTCTACTATGGCCACTAGGTTGGCCAGTTGTACTTGGCTCCACTGTGCAGCCCTCCTCTGCACCATTCTACTAGCTCAGTCAGGTCAAAATGGCGCTCTGCAGTGCGGCTCCACCACGTGCAGATGCTGTGCGGTACAGCGCTGCCATTCCCTATCGCGCTGTCACCGAACAGCGCAATAGTGGTGCACCCATGCCTGATGCATGGCACCTAAGGGCCAAAGGTCAGACACAGGGTCAAGGGGCTCTAGCGCTTGGACAGGCACAGCACCATTGGAACCCAATGCGTGTAGTGTGACTGGATGCCTGTGTGCTACCTCCAGTAGCGGCCTACCGCTCTGTTGCCCCAGTGTGCCTATGATGGCCCAGTGCCACAGCGCCATATAAGTGAACATCGCTGTAGCGCCACTGGCACAATGGTGGCCGTGCCCTCCATTGCTTCCCGCGCACAGCACGTCAGCAGCGCGGCAGACGCCTGCGTCAGCAACCTGGACATCGCGGTGAGGTGTGTACTGCACATGTCACAGAACTACACCATGGCTCAGCACATTCAACACAATTAAAGCGCAACAGCGCGATATTCAGTCATCATATGCAAAACAGCTAATCAGCCATTCAATGGCGCAGTACTGCAATTTGCATCCACTTAAAGTTGCGCCTCACCTCATTTGCATGGGTTGCGCTATAAAAGTGTGACATTGGGCTGCACTGGCCATAGTCAGTTACTGCAGTCTATTGGTGAGTTACATGCTGTTTGGGAGCGTGGACTGTGGATTTTGGGACATGCATGGGACTGCACAGTCACAGGTAACAACTGTCATTCTTACAGGCTAAATAATGACCGAGCGAGTTGTGGGAGAGGAGGAACACAGTGGTGGGAGGAGGAGGAGGAGGAGGAGGGCCTAATTTCACCAAGGCCGAGACCAATGCCCTGTTTGAGGCCTACCTGGATGAGGAGCTGCTTCTCAGCGGATGGCAGGGAACACCACAGGCCTGTGCTGCTGCATGGGAGGAGGTGGCATGTGCAGTGAACCTGCATGGCAGCCACCAGCGCTCCGTGCAGGAGTGCAAGAAGAAGATGGGCACAGACAGGAGGAGGATAAAGGAGAAGGTGGCTGCCATCAGGGCAGCATGAGCTGCTACAGGTGAGGGACAGCCGGAGGTGGTACACCTGACCCCACAGGAGGAGGGGGTTGCTGGAAACATGCAGCATTGTGCCATTGAGGGTGTTCCGGGTGGTGGCTTCTAGACGGGTGGTAGCCCATCACTGCATGGTAGGTCATGGTCTGTATATGGGGGGGGCAGGGTAGGTCACATGCAGTAACGCAGCTTTGTTTTCCCTTACAGATCCTGAGCATCTGCATGGGTCAGCGGTGGTGGGCCTGCCCACTGAGGACAGTCAGATGGAGATGGAGGAGGGCCCATTCACCTCCACAGGTATACATGGCTCAGTGTGACAGTGGGCCCGCCTGGCTGTCCACACTGATGTTGTTGGAACAGGTGCAGAGGAGGCCCTGCCCATGTCCCAACATGCCAGTGTCCATGGATGCCAGCATGCTGTGACTCGGGCCGGTGCCAGGTCCGTCACCGATGATGATGTCGCTAATAGCATGGGCAGTGACACATGTGTGCCATGGGATGGCCACACAGCAGGTAACATCGCGGCCATGGCTGTGGGTGGTGCTGCCGTGGAGGCCTGCGTGTCATCACAGTCCCAGCCTGTGCCTGTCAGCACCAGTGGGGCAGCACTGGTGTCTGTACAGGACAGTGGGACTGTTGCGGCCACTGCGGCGGCACCAGTGAGCCCTGGGGAGTGGCAGCCGGAGGGGCAGCATCAGCAGTCAGCCAATGGGCTTGGGGGTACAGGGTCAAGGGGTGGCGTCTGTGCACCACCTGTGGACATGCCCAGACCTGGTCCTGGTATGCAGCACCCACACTCAAGGGGTGCTGAGCATCAGAGCCACACACACCCTGAGGGACAGGATGCCGAGGAGGCAGATGACCTCTTGGATGAGCACACCCACCTACTGCAAGCATCAGTCCACCAGCAGATGTGGCTTGCGACATCAGTGGATGCACTGCGTGCAGCTCTGGAGTGGGCAGAGGAGCGTCACAGCAGAGACACCGCTCTGATCCTGGCAGGGATGGACCGATTGTGGGAGGATGTGACCGCTGCCATTGACAGGCAGACACAGGCATTCACTGCTGTCATGGCTACAACGGGCACACAGTCATGTGCCCATGTGTCGCAGACACCACGCAGTGCACTGTCCACCCCCCATTCCCAGCATCATGCGACACCCTCCCTGTCGGCACTGGGTTCAGCTGTGGATATGCTGAGCATGCCTGGCGCAGGCATGTTTGGTGTGCTGCAGACCCCTGCATGAGCACAGTTGCGTTCACACAGTGGAACCCTTGGGGGACCATCGGTGCCACCCCAAGAGGCCAGTGGTCAGCCTGTCAGTGCTGGCGGGTCTCGCCGGGGCCGCCCACACATCCGTGGTGGCCAGGGCACTGTGTCGTGTGACTGACCTGTCTCCCAACGTGACTACTGTCTGGTGCTGCCCTGTGTGCATTGTGTCTTTCAGCGGGCATTGCACGGGTGGGTACCCGGCCCTGCACGTGGACACACAGTCCATCTGCACACCCTTCCAGCTGATGTCCACAGTTGCATGTGCATGATGATGCCTGCATTGCACTGTACACCAATGTGCAATGGTGCTTAGCATCTGACACATGCACATGGACAGGCAGTGGGCATGGTGGTCTGTGGACATATGTGTGGCTAGGGGTGGCATTCTGGGTCGGTGTGCCTCCTACCCTTTGTGCATGTCTGGTGTGTTGTGTGTGTGTGCGTGTGTGTGTGTCCGTCTGCATGGTGTATTAGACCTCACCCATCCCTGGTTGTGTGTGTGTTTCCATGCCTGGTCACTCCTCTTGACGGCATGCACCCTTGGTGTGTGTCCATGCGTGTTTGTGGGTTGTGCCTTAGCCACTGTTGGTTGCACATGGCCCCATGACTTACCTGGTTTGGCTGAAGTGCTCCTTCATGATGGTGTCCTGGTGCAGCTGTGCCAGCCGGAGCAGTCAGGGGTCCCGTCGCCCAAGGGGGGGCAGCTCATCACCATTGTCACTGGCGACCTCATCGTCCCCATCGCTGTCCCCCTCTTTGACCTGTACGGCTATCCCACATTCATTGGCCATGTTGTGCAGGATGCAACAGGCCAGGAATAGCCTGTAGGCCTTTGAGGGGCTGTACTGTAGGGCACCACTGGAGGTGTCCAGGCAATGGAAATGTGCCTTCAGCATCCCGAACACCCGCTCGATGACATTATGTGTGGTGGCATGTGCCTCATTGTAGCGTTGCTGCGATGGGGTCGCGGGCCACCGGTAGGGTGTGAGAAGCCAGGGACGGAGTGGGTATCCACTGTCACCTGTCTGTAGAGGGTGGAGGTTAGTTTGGTGATCAGCATCGCCCTGCCCCGGGCCATGTAGGCCACTACCCATGTCACCTCTGACCATGCCCCCCCAGGCCCTATGATTGTCCATGTGGTTTGCATACTCACCCACTAGGTTGCCAGTGGGGATATCCCCACTCTTGAATCTGTGGCACAGTGCCGACTGGTGCCAGATGAAGGCATCATGTGCTCCCCCAGGGTGCATGGCACAGGCATTGATTATGTGCCCCCTGGCATCGCACACCACCTGGCAGTTGACACTGGCATAGCCCTTATGATTTATGTATGTGGCCCCCTCGGGGCCAGGTGGTGTGCGGATGGCCACATGGGTGCAGTCTATTGCTCCTAGCATGCCAGGCATACATGCTACCCTGTGGAACTCCTGTATGTTTGCTGTGTGCTCCGCCGGTGTGCTGGGGAAATGGATGTGCTCCACAGCATGTGGCAGCAGTGCGCTGAGGAATTGGGTGAGATGGCGTGATGTGGCCAATTGGGTTATGCCTGTGGTGTCCCCAGTTGGTCTCTGGAAGGTACCTGTGGTGAGAAAGCGCATGCAAGCTGTCACTTTCGTCTCCACTGACAGGGCATGGCTCCGCCATGTGGGTGCCTGCATTACATCACTGCACAGCTCACAGAGCCGCCTCAGAATTGCCTGATTCAGGCAGTACCAGCCCACAATCTCGGTATCACTGTACAGCTCAAAGCTGGTGTGGGCTTGGTACTGCCTGTTGGGGGCTTACCGTCGACGGGCCTTTCCACGGCCACACCCCCCTGCTGCCCACCTTCTAACCCCCTGATTCGGCCTCCATCTGGAAGGTGGCACTGGCCATGTCCCTGGCTCGTGTTCACCCCCCCGGCAGCTGTTTCTGTATTCTCCCCACTGTCCTGGCTGCAACTTCCCCTGCACTGGGAACACCTGCCTGTGCTGGCCTCACTGCTGTGTGGTGTACTTCCCACACCTTCCCCTGTGCCTGTTGCTTCCAGGTGTCCTTTCCTGCCTGGTGCTGTGTGTCCCTGCTGCCCAGTTTTCCCTGCTATCTTTGGGTCTCATGTGGCTTCCCTGTAGCGTTCTTGCGCCTCTCCCTTGCTCCCTTTTATTTTGGCTCATTTCCGCTATGGCGCAACTTCCGCTTGCTCCCTATTGCGCATGGCGCATGTTGTTAAATATCGCACTGCGCCATTTATGCATGGTTCCTCCCCCTTCAGTTGTGCATGTATTCATTATCATTGCGCTGTTGCTCAGCGTGATTTGGGGGGAGCAACTGCCTCCTGCTGAATATCGCAGAATGGCACATTTTCGGACTTACGCAGGCGCAACCCTATTGTGCATGGCTCAACTCTTTTGAATATCTGGGCCATGATGTGCAGGTTGTGGGATATGAAAAATATTCTCACTCCTGCATTGTGAGGCATGGATATCTCACTCGTGCCATCGGCACTCATGAGATATCTATGCCTGACTCTGCAGGAGTGAGAATATTTTTCATATCCCACTACTGCCCATCATGTATCCTAGATAGATATATTTATATATATATGTATATTTATTATGGTAGAAGAGCCCTTTAAAGGTTAAAGGGTCAAACTTTGCATCTTAAACTCCTTTCAATGGATTTGCCTGTGTGTATATATATATATACATATATATATATATATATATATATATATATATATACACACACACACACACACACACAGTATGTATAAACTTTGTTAATTCTCTAGTTAGGGTTAAAGCAACAAAAGTAGAGAAGTGTGGTGTTAGGGTTTCCAGCCCTAACTTTTCTCACTTTAACCCTAACTAGAGCATTAACAAAGTATTTAGCTATTTATTTCCTTACTTTTTGAGATAGTATAATTGTACTCTTATTTGCCTATGGGAGCTCAGGGACATCTGGGTCCTGCACTCCCATCCCTCCATGGATGCGTATATGTATGTAGCTGTTCCTTTTATAGAAAAACAGTGACCAAATTGTCATCATAGACATCTTATTACCCCACCTCATGTACCCAGTACAGAAAACTTTCAAATCCCTACCAAAATGTAATTCCGTGCCACTGCAATGCCACAGGTGCGAAAACACATTTTGGCCAGGATTTGAAAAATGACAGCTGTGACATATATGAGGTGGGGTAATGAGAAGGCTATGTTGAAAATTTGAGGTAAAAATATTAAAATTTTCCAAGTTACAAGCATGCATAGCAAAATTGCAACAAATGGGCATAACTTTGCCATTTTTACATATTTTGACCCCAAATTTTCAGCATAGCCTTCTTCTGACCCCACTGCATGAATAGTATGACTGTCATTATGCAACTCCTGCCTAAAAGGTGAATTTACCAAGCAACCATGAAATCACATTTTGGGGAAGAGTTGCATAATGAAAATCACACTGTTCATGAGGTGGGGTCCCCAAAAGGCCATGTTGAAAATTTGGAGTCAAAGCTCAAAAACTCATTGAAATACATTGAACAGCATTTACTGTACCATACTTTCTCATGCTGCAGTCGCCAGTTCCAGCAGCCAGGTGTGTTTGTTTCATTGGAGAGTGGATCTCGAACTTGGGGCCTGTTGAAGTGAGTGAGGGTGTGTGTGGGGGGTGTACTGGGGATGTGGGATTGTGGGTGCTGAGTGTGAGTTGGGGGTGGTGGGGCAGATCAGTGAGGGACCATATTTTTAGCTTTAAAAATACAAACAAAAATAAAATTAAAACATCAATTAACGGTTTCCTTTTTTCAGCCAGGGATGGGGTGGGTGGGGTGCCAGTAGACACAAGGGACATATAGCACCAGGACGGGGACGGTGATAGGAGAACGGGAAGGGGGGACCACTGGACTACCAGGAAATATAATTTTTTATATGTGGAAAGTGATCGGACAATGGGGAGAGCAGAGGGACCACTGGACTACCAACAAATATACATTCTTTTATAAGGGGAGGGCAATCGGACAATGAGGGAATATAATATTTAATACAAAGACGGTGATCGGAGAATGGGGGAGGGACCACTGGACTGTCAACTAAATCAGTGTCTAACAAATGGAGAGGATCAAACAAGTTCATTTTTGTGAGTCCTTCGCCATTTTGGTGAGAACGGCACAAGAATTTGCAAAAAGGAAGTAAGCAAGTGGCAAAAAAGGATTTTAAAACATGAAAATATCCTTTTTCGCCATATGATTCCCACCTCAGAAGCACAACATAGAGCTAAGCAACTCCCAATCAGCAAGACACATATATTGGTGTCTATAGATGACTTCATTTTCCTTGTTTTTAACCTGCTTTTATTTGAAAAAACAGAAAACACGATGGCAGATTGTGAAACAGGAATTTTTCTTGGTGAGAAAGGATTGGCCACTCATGATAAAGGATCCTTTTGCTTCAAACCAAATTCCTTTCTCGTTCCATTCCTCTATCCTGCAGAGTGACATTCCCATTGAAAATAATGGGAACTTAAGAACTAAATAACTTTGAAATAGATTCATATTTTTTCACCAAGCAAATGCAAGGCAGTTCTGTGACCCAAGCTGTTTCTACCATTAAAAAAAAAAAATCACACCAAAATTCCACACTCTTTGGGAACAAGGTGATATGGAACAAAAATTAAAAAAATTGTGAATTTTAAAGTTTTTGCACTAGCCGTATCTTGAAATCTGCACATCCAAATAGAATGAAACTTGTCAAGTCAAGAGATGTACCCCACTGGATAGCGTATGACAAATTTTGTGCAAATCTGTCTGTCGGTTTCAAAGTTATTAAAGTGCAAATTTTGAGGTTTAACATTAATGTGCCTACGCAACCCTAACTATAGGGGCACAACCGCTTCCCTATAATATCTAGGTAGCACACTATAACAAGGGCAGCGGTCATTTGCTTACAGAGCTCCACTCAGGTTCAATGCACTTCCCAATGAAATCCTATCCATACCAAGATTAGATCCTTCCAAGCACAGGCTCGGTCGGCATCTTATGACAAACAGTTCCTGCGACTGCTTCACCTAATGATACTACCACCTGTGTGCACTCCAGTTCCCTCTTCTCCACTTCAAAGCTTTGCCTTTCCAACCCTTGCTATATCCTCCTACCCTCCACTCTCCCACCCCCACCACCTCCCCTCCTATATACTACCCGCACCCACCACTCTTTCTACTCCTACTGACAAGACCTTCTTTCTGGCTGCTTACTCCTCTTCTTCTCTCCTCTTACCCCACCCTCACTCCTTTCTTCTCCACTACTAAAGTTATTAATTCTTGATAATTAAAGTATATACTAGCCAGCCTGGTGGCGCAGAGGGCTGAGGCACTTGTGCCTTACCTCGAGCCATGCCGGTGACCCGGGTTCGGGAACGGACTTGGGATGCCGGGGTCTGGCAGGGGAAGGAGAGGACTGAGCATCTGTAAGACTGCTCTCCCCTCCTGGGGTGGGTAGCGGGGATGCATTGCTCTGCAGTGGCATCTGGTGGAGACCGGGGGCAGGGCAGATGCAACGCAAGGGAACATCACCAGAAAAAGCAGAAAATGGCTCCGCGTTCAGCCAGATGACGGCTGCCTGGTGAGCTGATGCCGTTAATGTCCTGGAGCTCCTGGTCCCTCAGCAGTTCCCTGATGGCCAAGTATTGTGCTAGCCTGCCCCTCTGGCACCTTCCCCCTCGGACGAGGGAGACCCGCCCGGCGAAGGGTTGCGTACAGGTTACCCTGGGGGATGACTGCAATATGAGGGTAGGGGCTCAGGAACAACATGGATCAGATGCAGCCTTGGCACAGCCTGAAGGAGTGGCTGAGGTGGTAGCATGTAGGGGAGAACATAAATAATACAAAAAAAAAGTATGTACGTTACTGTTTTTTAAACCTGGTCTTTGTATTACCGCCTCTGTATGTTTGTTCACCCCTCCCTACTGACATGGAACCTTTGTGAATGAGTGCCTTGTGCTCAAAAGTATTGTAATCCAAGATTGAATAAATAAATTAAATAAAAATGATAGCAAACACCACCACAGTGACAGATCTCGCCAGATCACTGTGGTGGTCCTCTGTCTGCCAATGCAGAGATTCCCAGTGTTGCGCCCCAACCCCAAACCACCTCCAACTCGGAGTTGGTTAAACAGAGAAACACTTCTTCCTGATGGGAACACTGCTGACAGTCGGCATTGTTCCCGTCAATGATGGGGGTTTCGACAACGGCGTTGTGGTTGTATTGACATGGAATCTTCTATCTCTCTCTCTCTCGCGCCATATATAGAATATATATATATAGTGGTTCTGTGATTAGTTTTTGTTTTGCAAATATTGAACTTGTTCATACTGAATGATTTAAATAGCTATGTAGACAGATATGTTTTAAATGCTATTTGACAGTTTCCTGCACTGCTGTGTACAACTTTGTGTGATTAATATGTACTATTTGTCTTTCTCTCTCCTATCTCTTCTAGGCTCTATATTTTCCATTGCTTCTGCCTTGAACTAGTTACCATGTGGATCACCCCCCATTCAACAATTAACCTAAAAAAGGACTTGGAGGTATTTGAAAGGATTTGGAGAAATTGCAGTAACTTACCAGAAAGTTCCAGCTTTTATTTTTGTAGCAAGCTTTCCTATGTTATAACAAATTGAAGAATGATTTCTTTATTCTGGCGTTATTACTTTAAAATGTGAGTGCAACATTTACTGCAGTATATGTTTCTTACAGCCGTTATGTGAAATGTTAAAGTAACCTATTCTGATATTGATTGTAGTATTTACAGTACTTCTGTTTTTTAACATTGCGCTTATTTTCTAAAACAAACACTAGTATATTAGCTTATTCATGAGCTGCATGTTTAAAAATGATGATGTGTTCTCCCTCAAGCCACACCCCCTGAGGAAGACTCATCAGAATCAAAGCACCAGGGGGAGTGGTATAGCAGTATAGACTGCACCAGTATTTCTTGTAAGCTTGTGATTTTTGTGAATTTTCTTCAATAAACTAAAAGGATTTTTGTAGTGGCTTAAAGGGTCTCAGCTGAGCTTTGTTTGCTACCTGCAAGTGCCACAGACATCCTGTCTTTGCTGTATAATACCCACTTATCTTGCCTGGTCTTTAATGAGTACATGTTCAGTGTCTTGAGACGATCTTCATAAGATTTACTCTATTGGCCCAGAATCACCGTGGTCCCTTCCTTAGATACAGACTCCAGAACTGAATACAGTATTCCAGTGACCTACAGTGGAGTCATGATACAACACAGTAACTTGCAGTAAATGACATGTTACAAAAGGACAAAAGGGCTTAATTGCCATTGAATTACACTGTTCCCTAAGATTCACTAAGATATGACTAAAGTAGAAGAAAGCACAAGCCCATATAGTGCGCCTATCTTTCACCCATAATAGACTAAGGATTGTTCTGATGACATGAACTTATCTAGTCTATTTTTAAAAATTGCTTTGGATTCATTAATGATGACAATGGCTGGTAATGAGTTCCATGGTGTAATTACTCTTTGTGAGAAAAGGACTGCTCTTTTTTGGGGGATGAAATTTTTTTTCTACTTAGCTGAAGTAGGTGCCCTCTACTATTAATGTTCATTTGCTTAAACTCTAAACCTATATGTTCCATAAGGTACTGATCATTAATAATGTTCCATGCCAGCATAAGATCCGCCCACCTCATTCTTCTGGTTTGTAAATGCATTAGACTGAAATATTTTAATCTTTCCTCATAGCTGAGTTTTTTAGTTTCGTGTATATATTTAGTTATTTTTCTTTGTATTTTTTTTAATATGTACGATACGTTTTTGTTTGTAAGAGTTCCATAACTGTGATGCAAAATCTAATAAAGGTAGTATGTATGCTCTGTAGAGTAGCAGAATAACTTATTTTTCTTTGACTTAATATTTATTTTAATGGACCACCAAACTTTATTGGCCTTGTTTAAGTTCTCCATTATTTGTTTGTCAAAGTTAAAATTGTTTATTATTACAACTCCAAGATCTTTCTCTGCTTTGATTTATTTAGTTGGTGACCATTGAGAAAACAGGTATGTTCTGGATATTTTTTATGCCAAAATGCATAACTCTACATTTGTTAATATTAAAATCAAGGCCTCACTTATTGGACCATGCTGTTAGTTTATCTTAGTCATTCTATATTTGGTTTCTTTCCAAGATATTACTACGTGTTCCTCTAATTTTGCAGTCATCCACATATTTTGTGACCCAACTGTCTATGCTGATGGATACTGTAAATCAGATATAAAGATTTGAAAGATGAATGGTTCCAGTATGGAACCTTGAGGTATCCTGCTAGATACTGGTTTCCAGTTGGAAGGAGGACTATCTATAATAACTTGCTAAGTGCGACCAGTTAACCCGTTTTGCATCCAATTGATAAAACCTGGTTTAATATTTTTTTGTATGCAGTTTCTAAATTAAGGCCCAATAGGGTGCCAAACTGAAGGCCATTTTAAAATCTAAAAATAGTATGTCACTGGGTATATGACTAACTAGGCTTTTACTTACATGTTTGTAAAAACAAAGGAGGTTTGTGGTGCAGGATCTATTTTTGCAAAACCCTTGTTGATTTTCATCTAAAAAACAGCTTGTGCTGTTATTTTATACTTGACTATTACCTCTATCATTTTACATATTACTGGTGCCAGACTAATAGGTCTATAATTATTCATGTCACCTTTTTCTCCTTTTTTTAAATAGAGGCATGGCATTTGCTTTTAACTAGTCTGATGGAATATTACCAGACTGCATACTTTTGTTAGAAAGTAGTTTTAAGGGAAGAATGAGATGTTTTTGCATTATTTTAATCATCTATCTGGTCCTGGGGAGGAGCCTAGTTTTAAAGATTTTATTTTATTTAGAAGTTCTTCAGACTCAAATGTAATATCTGAAATATCTAATATAATATTTTGTTCTGGTATTTTATTATTTGTAAAAAAAACTTTGTAGAAATGATCTTTCAACAGATTTGCCATGTCTGTTGGGACATTTATGGTGCTTGAGGTTGTTGTAGGTGGACCAACTTCACATCTGTGTTTTTTGAGAGAGTTGATATAACTATAGAATATTTTATTACCTTTTGCAGAAAGTTGTGCTAGTTTTTATTCTGCATTTTTTTGGCTTTTTTTATTCCTTGTTTGCACAATATATGTATTTTTTTAAAATGCTTCCCACCATAAGGTTAATTTATTAGAGATATATTTTTTGTATAGTCTCTTTTTTGGTGATTAATTTTAGTATTTTGTGATTTAACCATTTGTGTTTGATTCTGGAATTGTTGTATTTTATCACTGGTATGCATAAGTTTGCAGTATCTAATACTATAGTTTTAAAGACTGATCACATATTTTCCACTGTTTGTTCTTTAAATAATTCTGACCAATTTTAGATAGGATTTCATTGATTTTATTTGTATCTGTTTTATTATATGCGTAAACTTTGGTAACATTTTCAGAAATGCCATCGTCTGACAGTATTTAAAAGTTTATCATACTTTGGTCACTATTAGTGAGTGGCATTGTCACCAGTTTTTTATTTCTATGTTTTCTGACCCTAGGATTATGTCTAGTATATTTTGTCCTCAAGTGGGTGTTAGTGCATGTTGCTTTAATGATAATTCTTTGCATAGATTATCAAATAGTTCTGAAATGTTCTAGGAAGCTGATCTGTTTTCCCAATCAATATATCTAAACTTTAAATCTCCCATAAATATGACATCACCTATGTCAGCTGTGTTTTTTAATTCTTTCATAATTTCCCTCAATGATGTCTTGGGTGGTATCTGGGGCGATAACATAACCCTAAAATAGCTGTTCCAAACTTACCCCTCCCTATTTGTATCCAAACAGTTTCTGTTAAATTTGAAGTTTTAAGTTTTTGGTAATATCTATAGGAAAGAGACCTGAATTTATGTATAATGCCAAACTGCCTCCCTTTTTATCATTTCTGTTATTAAAGAAAAGTTCATAATCTGGAATGTGTTTGCCCTTATGTGTCTGTATTAGACCATTTATGGCTATGATTTCTGGTTGATATATATTACAGTGAGCTAACAGTTCATCAAACTTGTTTAAACTCTGCACATTTAGTAACAAGCCTTTTCCCTGCAGTATACAACAGTATTTTGTGATATTCTGCTGCATTACTGCTTTACATTCTCCACTCTCCCTTTTTTGTATTATTTCACCATGTATGAGTGCATAATTTTTGCTTTTTATTTCAAGTTTTTTTTTCTTCATGCTGTATAACTATGTTTTGTTATGATCATAATTGTACTTTTGCCCAGGCCCACTTTGTAAATGAACTCACCTCATCAGTGTTCCACCTGGTTAAATAAAGATGATTGACTAATTGATTCTGACTGGGGCCAGCATCCTATTAGCCTTACTATATGCTGTGTTATACTGGCTTAATTGCTTAAGGGGGCCATTAATAATGACTCCCAAGTTCATTTCGTCTGCTGTAGTGCTCAGTTTGACCCACTCCCATCCAGTACACTGTTCTGTTTTGTTTCTTACTAAGTGTATAACCTTGCATTTTTGGGTGTTAAATTCCAACAACCAAACCTTAGACTGCCTCTCTAGCCATTCTAGATCCCTCTGCATCTCCCAGATCCCATTACCACTATCTATTCTACCACAGAACTGCATGTCATCTGCAAAGAGACACAACTTGCCCCAGATTCCCTCTCCAGTGTTGCTGATGCACATATTGAAGAGGATAGGATCCAGGACAGATCCCTACATCACCTCACACATGACCTCCTCTCTTCTGATTTGGCCTTGTTTACCACAACCTCTTGCTGTCTTTCCTTCAACCAGATATCCCTAGTCACATTCAGGTTCTCCAGCTTCTTCAGCAGTCTTCTGAGTGGCACCAATTTGAAAGCGTTGCTGAAATCAAAGCAGAGAAACTCCACAGCGTGGCCCTTATATACTACCTTTCTTACCCAGTCCAAAGAAACTAACAGGTTCATCTGACAAGACTTCCCTGCCACAAACCTTTCCTACTATCCTGTAAACTGCTACTCTCTAGGTAGTCCACAAGGTCCTCTTTGATCAATGACTCCATCAGTTTATTCACCACAGAGATAAGGCTGACAGGTCTGTAATTCCCCAGTTGCTGCTTGTCCCCCCATATGTAACAGGATTACATCTGCATTATACCCCTCCAACAGTGACATTTTGACAGTGACTGACACTACAGCGACTACAGTGCCAGGTTGCTGTAGTGTCAGAGCTAGACCCTGGCACTGTATTCTGGGTGTCCTGCACCCTCCCTAAACAGCTCTGACTCAGAGTTGATTATATTTAGTGGGGGGTGCAGGGGTACAGCCTCCTGTGTGTGGGGTTCAGGGGTGAAGCCCCCCCAAAGAAAATATGGTAGGCAGTGAGAAACCTTATGCCGACCACAAATGCGGTCAACATAACGGTTTTACTGCATGGTCATTTGACAAGATTTTTGTAGATGACCGATCATAGATCCACATCTGCTACCCTCCAGTCCTTCTGAACAACAGTATCCCCATCTGAACTGAGCTATTTAATAGACCTACAAGGGGTTCAGCCAGTTCTGCAGCCAGTTCCTTGAGTAACCTTGGGTGCAACCCATCTGGCCCTGGGGCTTTATCTACCTTTATAGCCTCAAGACCCTTTTGGATCCTTTCTACAGTAAATATAGACTGCTTCATTTCAGGAATACTCCTGACAACTGCCTTGATGCTATTTTCAGGCAGGTACAGGACCCACTTTATTCACATGGGAAGAAAGATGGCCTCTGCCACTTCCAGGCAATGGCCCACTTTCTTCCCCTGTGAAGACAGAGTAGAAGTTATCATTAAAGATGGCTGCTTTTTGGTCACCTTCCTCTAGTATCCTCACCACTCTTGTAGCCTAACAATACCCCCTACTTGCTTCCTTTTTTCCTTAATATATCTGAAGAATTTTCTTTCACCATCCTTGACCCCCCCACAATAAGCAGTTCTGTGTTTACCTTTGCCTCCCTGATCATCCTCTTTGCTCCCCTAGTTCATTTCGTACTCTCCCCATTCCTCCTTCCCCTACTTTTCCTTGTACCTGGTGAAAGCATTCTTTTTATCCCTCACTGCCTCTCTGACCCTTTCTGAGAACCATATTGGTTCATTGTAGCTGTTTAGTTTTGTAAGAATTCTCATGCATGACTTTGTTGCCTCTTGAATGGTCCCCTTGATTGCCCCCCATCTTTCTTCTACACCTCAAATGCTGTCCAGCCTGGTTAATTTGTCTCAGACCAGCTCCCTCATCCAGTTGAAGCCTGCTTTTCTGAAATCTAGGACTTCCGTTTTTGATAGTGGCATTATGGTTCCGAGGGCCAGCCTGAACCAAATGGAGTTATGGTTGCTGGACTCCAGTGGCTCTCTATCCTCCCTCCACCCACCATCTCCAAGTTGGTGAGCACTGAATCGAGACTGACCACTTGTCTAGTGGGTTCTTTAACTAGCTGCACCTGCAGGCAATCCAGCAGTGTACCCAACAGGGCCTGATTTCTGGCACATCTGGCTGCTGGAATGTCCCTGTCAATATCTAGCAGGTTCAGATCACCCAACCACCACTTCTCCCTTCTTCACTCCCCTTGCCAGCTCTTCCCCGAGCTCCTTATCCCTCTCCCCCTTGTCCTGGTGGTCTGTAGATCACTCCGCCCATATTTTCTTGCCCAAGAGCACCATGAGGTGAACCCACAGTGACTCTGTTTCCCCTTTGCTTCCCCTGATGTGTCTATTCTCCACAGTCACTATGCCCTCCCTGACATATAGGGCTTCACCCCTTGTGCCTTTCCTTCTATCCTATCTAAACATTTTGTAACCTGGGACTGACAAGTCCCAGTCTTTATTCTCTGTGGCCCAAGTTTCAGTGATAGCTACAAGGTTCACCACAGTGTCTGCCACTAAGTCCTGGAGCTCACTGATTTTATTACACAGACTCCTGGCATTAAGGCAGAACCCTTTTTCAACTAGCTCTGTATCGTCTTTTGCTGTTTTGTGATTCTATACCTGCATTCCTTCCCATTCTCCTTGCTTTCTTAGCTTTCCTGTTGCTTGCAGATCCTGAGATCCTTCCCACTTTGCCTCCATCAATGCTTATTTTTGAAACTCAACCTTATTTTTACCTATGTTAGTGCTACCTGTCACAAGTATAGGGGGAGCACTAGCTAGGCTCCTCTCCTTCACTCTCTTTACTGTGGTTCTCCTAGCTTCAGTGTCTCTCAGAGTCAATTTAACTGTCTAATGTAGATGCCAAACCTCTGCTCCAGCATGCTGGTCCCCTCTCATCAGGTGAAGGCCATCACCACTGAAGAGCCTCCTTTCTCAGAAGTCCCCCCAGTCCTGTCACCCGATACCATCTCCTTAACCACCCATTTAATTCCTCTATCTATTCCTTTCTTACTCTATCTTTCCCTCCTCCCATTCCATACAGGAGGGACCTCAGAAAAGGCCAGAGAGGCTGAGTGTGCCTGCAGTCTGTCTCTCAACTCTGAAAATTCTGTTTAATTTGCTCCACAGGCTGGCTGACCAGGTTGCTGGTACCCAAGTGTTCCAGCATCCCTAGCCCCCTCTCCACTATCCTTCCTATTGTGTCTATGTCCTGGATAGCTGATGCCCCAAGAGGGTACCTGACCATTCCCCACCCCTTCTTCCCCCACCCACCATCCTCTCTACTTCCCTGATCATAGAATCCATGACCAGTAAGACTCTCCTAAGTGCCTTCTTCTTACTGTCACCCCGGGTGCTACCAGGTTGTCACTCCCATTTCATATTAGTTTAAACCTTATTGTTCAGATCAATGTAAACAAGTAGATCTGGAAAATGAGTCTCTCTTGGCTTTGTAGCAAACATACAGGACACAAGGGCAGATATAAATCCTTTGATTCCACCTGTTAACAAAATCAGCAGTGTCTCATCTGTTCTCTTGCAAAACACAAAATATGTCATCAGCATAGCAACACTATCTAACAGATCCATGACAGTTGGTCGACAATTTAGTTGTTGACTGACGTTACAGCGATTCTTTATGTCAACCGCATTTGCAGTAGACATAAAGGAAGTCACAAGAAACATTGTTTTCTTCATGGGGGCTTTGCCCCCCCAGAACCCCTCCATGCAGAGGACTCTGTCCCTTGCTGCTAAAATAATCAACTCTGAGTTTGAGTTGTTTTGGGAAGGGGGTGCAATACTCCCAGAAAGCAGTGCCGGGGTCCCATGTCAACACTACAGTGATCTGTTGCTATTGTCGCTGAAGTGTCAGGTGATGTAAAATTGTTGTGACAGTGTCGGTATACCCCATCTAACTAGTCTCTCCAGGAATGGAATACTCAGATCATTGAAGGCAACCTGTTCCTGTAACCAGTTCATAAATAAATTTGCATAAGAGGAAGCGATGGTGGCCCCCATTGCCGTGTCCCTAAGCAGGAGGTAGAAACTGCAAATAAACATAAAATGTGCATGTTGCATAATAAAATCTAAAGTCTGTTGAAAAAAAAATGCAGAGGGCATCACCAGGGTCTGATATTCCTGTCTGAGAAGAAAATAATGCACAGTAGAGGGCTGAAAATTTAGATCATGCAGGATACTAGTGTGGAGGGAAAATACATCAGCAGACAAAAGAGCATTACCATTCCACACCAATCACTGAATTTTGTTCAGGATGCCCATTGTGTCTCAGAGATAGGCCAATATCTGTATTACTAGATATGTTAAAATGAAATCCACATATACTGACATCTTTTCAGACACTGAGCCTATCCCCAGGACAACAGGACTGCCAGGGGAATCCACTAACATTTTTCAGATTTTATGCAGAAGATTGAAAAGTAAGACAGAGAGGATATCGGTCTCTCATAAAATTAATTTACTGGAAAAACATTTGTCCTAACCACAAAGCTGCATTGACCATCCATGTCACCCAGTTTAGTTTTAAAGTCTATTGTGGGATTGGAAGGCAGTATTGCATAGTGGTTAAGAGCACTGAGCTGCAAACCTGGAGATTTGGGTTTGAATCCCACAGCCACCATTTGCATACTGTGTGACCATGAGCAAGTGACTTAACTTTTCTGTGCTCCCAGGATGCACCTGGAAACAAGTTGCAGCTTAATGTATCTTTCTTGGCCAAAAATTTTAAAAAAGCCAGACATCTTTAACAACTGATATCATCTAACTGTGTAAGTACTTCTTTTTTTTAATTTCCAGTGAAGTCCTCACAAAATTTCCGCCCATGTTGCCTATTTAAGAATAACATGTTTCATGTTCTTTATCTCATGTAATGTCTGCTGAACAAGGATGGGGATATTGTGGTAAATGTCAGAATGATTCCAGGAATCCAAAAGCTCAGCAACAACCTCATACACCATGCTTACTATGATTCATACTAGGAGGTGAGTGAGAGCAGAAGACAAAAGTCCAGAGAAAGCTGTCCCCCCACTTCTCAGTGGTAATAATCTATAATTGTGGCTTCATCCTTAAAGTTATCCATTTCTGATGTAAAAATGTTTATGTTACTGCTGTCCACAACATGTTGCAGTAGGGCATTCCATATATCAAATATGCACTGTGCAAAAACTCACTCCCTTTTAACTATTTTTGGGGCTTAATACGTAATCCATTTTGCCCTTTAGTTCCAAAAATATTAGGTTTCAATTCAAGATCCAGATCGCTGGAATGTTTATCATCATTCAGTATGTTGAAAAATAACTACAGGTTTCCCCTTATTCTTCTCCTGTAGAGGCTATGCAGTCCCAAAGTCTCAAGTCATTCAGTCTAGACCATATGCTCATCTTAGTTCCTCTTCTTTACACCCTTTCAGCCTTGTTTTGTCACCCTCATTTGTTACCCCAGAACTGAGTGCAACAGTCCATATAGGGCTTGCCATATGTTCTATAAAGTAGTTATATTGTGTCCTGGGGTCTGTGCATAAAGTGTCTATGTATTAAATCTCTGACTATGTGGATGTGATCTATGGCATCATCCCTCCCTCTTCCCTTGCCAGACTGGATACTCTCTGCCGTGCCTTCTGTCATTTTTCTACCAGTTCTCCCCCTGTACTCATCACTGCTCTCTTTACTCCTGCCTCTCCATCCTTCCATTTCCTTTATGTCACCAGTCCCACTGTGCCTCCTTCATTGCTAAATCCTGACTTGAGTCCCTTCCCTCCTACCTCCCCTCACTCCTGTCCCCTCCTCCTTCTACTCTCTTCACTCCAGGGATCCTTGTACCTTCTCCATTCCCTGCCCTCACTACTCTGCTGGGCAATCTGCCTTCTCCTACCACCTCATCACCATCTGGAATCTGCTCCCCTCTTCCATCCACCTCCCCCCCTCATTCCCAGCTCTTTGATACCAGCTAAGGCAACTCCCTGCTGTCCCATCCCTGTCAACCTCCTTCTTGACTCTCCTTCCCCTCCCTCCTGTCCTCCCTCTTGCAATGCTCCCCCCTTTTAATTATGCATCATGTGTCTATGCCTGAGGACTGATACTGTACCCCATAGCACTGTCATTTTCTCCAACAGGTACTGTGCACTTTATTTAATAATTACCCACTTGTCTACATTTCATTGCTATGAGCCATGTTGTTATTTACCTGCTTGTTCATCATAGTGTTCTTGCACCTTTAAAGTTGTAAATGCAACTGCTAAATGATGTTTTTCATTTTTATTCTTTCTATACTCCCCATCCCCTCTCCCCTGGGTCACAGCTGGAAGCAAGCCTTGGCTCAGTGTGCCTTTCCTGGTTACCAATTTTAAATTAATTAATTGAATTAAATTAAATTAAATTAAGTAGGTGGTTAGCTTTCTTGAACACTCCCATCACAGTATCTTTTTATAATAACTGGTGAGCACTTTTTTCTTAGTGCTCAGCCAGTTGATATTTTCCGTAATAACCTGCCGGCTGTTACGGCATTCACACGGTACATCTGTCAAGCGTAGTGCTCCCTCATTGGCTCTCATTCACTCTGTGGGTGGGATAAACCATTCCGCAGACACAGCGGTTCTGACTGACGCTAACTGAGAGGAACAGACAGAACATTTAACTTGCACTAGCATCTTTTTTTTTAATAATCTAACTGATTCCTCTTAGTTCAAAATTAAAAAAAAGGTTCTGTCTGGTTGATCCTGCTGTTTGATGAGTTCAGGTTATAGTGTGAGGAGAAACGGGCCACGGCTACGAATGGGGCCACAGCTGACTCCCTACAGCGCTAGGTAAGCACGATTGTAACTCCAGAGTCCAAACTGCAAATAATAAAAATAAATAAAATAAAAATTATGGAAAAGGCAGACAAGCAAAGAGAGACTCTGTGTATGTGTGTGTGTGTCTCAGACAGTGACACTGAGAATCACAGGACCCAGGATGGAAAAAAGTGATCCCCAGATATTATATAAAATAAAAGATGGGGAAGTGTCGGAGACTTGAATTTAATGCACACCCTCAGTGCGGGATGCTTTAATAAACCCATCGGGCTTCGCCCTCGGGGTTCATGTAGCATCCCACACCTCGGGTGTACATTAAATTCTTGTATCACACACTTCCCCATCCATTATTCTCTATATATTTTAAGTCTACAGTTATTATACCCAAATCATTATGTTCCATACATTGTCTAAGAAACTAACAGTCAATAAAGTGCTGGAATTTTCAATAGTTTTTGCCATTCTTAGAAATATATGAATATTAAATTTGTAGAACTGCCAGGGTTAAAAATCAGTTTAGGCTTAAAGTTATTATGTTTAAGTATCTCAAAACACTGACTTGTGCAAAAAAAAAAAAAAAAAAGAAATAGAAGCAAAGGGAAATCTGGGTACAATAACAAATCTCTGCTTCTCAGGAAACTAGACATAAGTGTATTAAATACACTGAGGGGATACCTAGAGGACCTATCCCTTCCTCTGCCCCTCATGAAAGAAATGAGGAACACCTGGAAGTACAGTGACCAGCAGACACTTAAGAATCAGTTATCCTGAAAAACCTGGGATAGAATTTTCACCCCCCAATGTTCACCTTGATGGCTTGTATCATGATGTTAATGGCATTGCACCACTTGCATGAAAACGTAGATGTTCCAATATTTGGTCACAAGTGTGACAAGTTTCCCATAAAAAAATTGTGCATGGCAGACTTTTAGCATATAAACTCCAAAAGCAATCAGTCAAAATGTACATCTCAAAAATAAATGCTCCATTGTTAGCAGAGATGTGCAATGAATGTCACGATGAAGGAGAAATTCAGACAGCTGGGGAGCAATTATAACGGTCCTCCCTAAACCCAGAAAGTATCCCCTTGGAATGTAAAGGGTACCAACCAATCTCCATATTAAACCAAGATACTAAAATTTTCACAAAAGCAATTATTAACTGGTTATAAAGAGTAATTTCAGATTAGCTCCACCCAGACCAGCCATGATTTATTCTGCAAAGGCATCTGCATCATAATATTAGGAGATTGCTAACCATTATGGTCCCCAAACACAGCCATCCAGAGACAGAGCAAAAAGTGGTAGTAGTGCTCAGCACCAAAAAGGCATTTGACTGCCTTAATTGGACACTTTTGGAAGCTATTCTGTCCAAGTTCCAATTCAGAGAGAAATTTGGAGCATGGAACAATGCCCTTTACACAAAACCCAGTGTTAGAGTATGCCTCAATGGTACCCTGTCTGAACCTTTTTAGATCCAGAGGGGAACCAGACAGGGGTGTCCCTTATCCCCCTTGCTATTCACCCTGAGTTTGGAACCCCAAGCAGGGACCCTCAGAACAAGAGCAGATATCAAGGGAATACAGGATGGGGAGGAGGAGAATCATGTCTCAGTGTATGCAGATGACACCCTCCTTTTCATGCAAGATTCTATACAGACTCCACTGAAGGTGATGGAAATACTGCAAGACTATAATCTCATTTCTGGCTTTAAAATTAACAAAAACAAATCCAAAAAAATGTTAATAGGGTGCCATATGACACAGGAACTGGAAGGAATAAGTAAATTTAAATGGGTGAAAGAGTTTCAGGTATTTGGAAGTCAAATTACATCCAATCTTAATAAATTGTATCAGACAAATTATCTGAAGCTAATATCAGAAATTCAAGCTGACTGCAATAGATGGGGATCTCTGCCACTTTACATTACTGGGCAGGTTGAGACCATTAGAATGAATACTCTCCTGAGGCTACTTTTCCTATTCGATACCCTCCCAATATGCATCCTGAAGATGACATGGAAAACCCTTAATAACATGTTATCTAAATTCATTTGGGAAAATAAAAACACTAGATTGAGATGGAACTTACTCACACTAGATAAGTGAAAAGGGGGGCTAGGTGTCCCAGTTCTAAAAGCTTATTACCAGGCAGCACAACCTCAGTATGTTTTCGTACATATGATGGAACATTCAGAACTCAGATGGGTAAACATAGAACAAGCAGATTTGAGGAGAAAGCAGTTAGAGAACATACTATTCAAAAAACTAGATAAGGATACTATTAAGGATATCCCAACCCCCTGGCTAAAAAATGTATTTACTATAAGTTGAGGTCCTGAAGAGAGAGAGAGAGGATATTTCTAATAGCCCCAACAGAATGACCAAAATAAGGGTGTATAAAGACTTCATACCAGGCAGAATAAACCCAGAGTATGCCTGGTGGGAAAAAGCAAGGCTAGAGTGGATAGAACACCACAATAACCTTATTTCACCAATTACAGGGGAAACACATTTTACCACAAAAATATTTCTTCTGCTATCTGCAATTGAGGCATTATTTATCCACTGAAATGAGGAAAACTTTGATAACACACCCTTTGCAGATTCTCTGTGGGTTAGCAAATGAAGGGGAGAAAGGCCCCAATATTATCTCTAAGCTTTTAGAATTTGCAGAAGCAACAGTTTAAATCTGAGTTGATCTCCAGCCAAGGTGGGAAGCAAAAACTGGAGT
Source organism: Neoceratodus forsteri (assembly GCA_016271365.2). Classification (NCBI taxonomy): domain Eukaryota; kingdom Metazoa; phylum Chordata; order Ceratodontiformes; family Ceratodontidae; genus Neoceratodus; species Neoceratodus forsteri. The sequence continues at coordinate 1,204,088,140 of CM057449.1, forward strand.
CTCAATACTGGACAAAAAGATGGGGACCAAATCTGGGAACAGGCCAGTAGAACCATGGCATTGTCCACGTGGTGAGAATTCTATTGGCAGTTCATATCAAGGTTTTTTGGAACCCCAGTTATAATAAAAAACTATGGAAACTTCCCATCAGAGAGATGTTGGAGAGGATGTGGACAGCTGGGTAGCCATGTGCACATCTTTTGGAGCTGCCCCAAGTTAAAAGACTTTTGGGAACAAATAACTCACAGCATCAGTACAATACTAAATTGCCCTATACCAAATACACGTCAGAACTTAATGATAGATCAAATGCCTGCAGGGATCACTGCTAAAAGGGGTAAATACCAATACAATATATTTCTCACAGCAGTGGCAAAATATGTCTCCCAAAGATGGTTGACAAAGGCAGTTCCAGAAAAGTCGCATTGGCTGGCCACCTGTTCCCAGATCAAGAGATGAAGATGATTACAGTCCAGTTACGATTGCAGAAAGATAAATTTACTGCTAAATGGCTTCCATACACAGAGTTTATTTGTGAAAGAGAGGGAATTACTATTCTAGAGGGCTTAGCTAAAGACGGTGGGTAAAAGAGGTACAAGAAAACAGAGCCCATCAAAAAAATAGCTCCCAGAATTATATAAGGCCAAGAGGCGCAGCCTGTAAGACCACCAACACTATACTCTGTACTTAAAGACTTATGAACTTCAGAAATTAAGAAAGCACCAGCACTTTTACTTTTTTTTAATCTGGATTTTAGTTTCTTTTTAAGTTCATCATGCATGCATGTGTAGCAAACTTCTTGCTATAAGTGCCTTTTGAGGGGTGTGACACTGTCTGTCCAATGCAGAGTGCTCTGCAAGGGGCCCAACAGTGCCACGCAACCATCAGGAAGGCTAATTGTGATGCTGTTTTTTTTTCATGGGCGTAAACATCCTCTACTTGTGAAGAAAAAGCAATACCAATCATATGGTGGCTTTTTCTTTGATGTGCAGGATGAACACAGCCCAGTAAACAGCTGAACAGTGACATCCAAATGCTCTCCCTGCTTGATTTTGTGCTGCCCCCCCCACCACCCACCATTATACAGCCCATAGGGGCTCATCTATAGCCGTGGTGCATCTCCTCAATCATTTCTCCCCTCGGGAGGAGTGCTCTGTCCTTGCCTGTGCACCTGCAGGCTTCATTTTTTCCCAGTACTGTGGGACACAGGGGAGCCCACACACAGTGTCCTGAAATTCTTAATGTTTTATTGTTTATTTCTGATACTGTGATGCCTACCCCTGGTGTCAGATGCCCCCCAAAGCCCATTTCAATTATTGTTTGCCAACATTGGGGTGCCCAATCCCTGTGAGGGAATGTGCTCCCTCCCCCATTAGTGTGGGACACTGGGGAAAACACCCTAGTGTCCTGAAGTATTTACATTTTTTTATGTTTTCTTTCTGACGCTGGAATGCCCACTTCCAGTGTCGGATGCCCCCCAATCACGTTCAAACATTTTTTATGATTTATTTATTTAATGAATTTATTTATTTATTGAAGTACTGGAATTACAAACCTTTGAGTCAAAGACTCCTTTATAAAGGCTCCACATCATACGAAGAGAAGGTTCAGTGAAGAGGTGCGAATACATAATCACAAGTTCAAAAACAGTACAGAAGCAATTCCAGTAAGGTATACAGGAAGAGAAAGTACAAGGAACTACAATATCACCCAGGGAAACTGGGAACATGGTAACAAAATTGATCTACAGAGGCAAGAAGGCTATTCACAGCGTAAATTAACAGTTGGGATAAGACAGAGGATAATCGTATCTAGAACAAACATAAGTGCAATAATTAGAAACAAAACTTGATACCTTGATTAAAATATCTTGTCTTGGGGAGACAGTTATGTAGAGGGGAAACAAATTAGAGAGACAGGGAATACAGAGGAGAGGGAACAGGAAGTAACAGAAGGGGAGGCAAATGGGGGATGGAAGCAGGTGGGACAGGGAAAGGGGGGACATTGGGGTGCCCACATCGGGGTACCCAATCCCCATGTTGGCATTATCTACAACCCCCCCTTGGGACACTGGGGAGCCTACTCCCAGTGTCCCAAAATAAAAATTATACCCTGTAAGAAAAAAAGAAAACTGTCCCCGACATCCTTTTTTTAAGCCTGTAAAAAAGAAAACAGACCATTGTTATCTCTCCATCCCCTTCCCCCATCCTGACACTCCCACTGAGCAACCCCCCGTGCCCTATATTTACCATCTGAGGTCAGCGGTTGTCCTCTTCTGTGGACTGGGACATGTCTGCACTCTTTAAAGTTGAACTGCGAACTGAAGAATCAAGGTAAGCACCATATAATGGCTGTCAATGGTGTTTTCAACTTATGTTGATATCCCGGCCATTTTTTAATATTTTTGCACAAAATTTTCAACATGGGGTTTTTAGAACTGCACCTCATAAACACTGGCACTGTCATTTCGTTACTTGATCTTGAAAGGTGATTTTGCAGTCACTGTGTGGAATCACCTTTTGGGACTGAGTAATGAAATGACAGTGCCAGTGTTCATGAGGTGTGGTCTCAAAAAGTCCATGTTGAAAGTTTGGTGCAAAAATACCAAAAACACCTGAGTTCCTTGTGGTCATTGAAATGTTTCTATGCATGCTCATAACTTCAGCAATTTTTTATATTTTCACTCTAAATTCACAACATTGCTATTTTTTTCACACACCCTCATGAACAGTATGGCTACCATTCTTCACATCCTGCCCAAAATGTGTTTTCACACCTGTGGCACAGAATGGCATGGTTGCTGTGAGAAATCACCTTTTGGGACCAATGAACAAAATGACAGTGTCACTCCTCATGAGGTGGAGTCCCAATAAGGCCATGTTGAAAATTTGGTGAAAAAAATCCTAAAAGTGGCTGAGTTACAAGCGGTCGTTCAAAATTTTCTACGCACGTGTGTAACTTTGGTCATTTTCAATATTTTCACTCCAAATTTTCAATATAGCCATTTTATTACACCACCTCATGAACAGTACAGCTGTCATTTTTCATATCCTGCCCAAAATGTGTTTTTGCACCTGTGGCATGAAATGCCGTTTTCTCAAGGATTTGAAAATGTTCACCTTCGGGGTTCATGAGGTGGCATGATAAGAAGACTATGTTCAACATTTGGGATCAAAATATGAAAAAATGACAAACTTATGCTCATTCATTGCAATTTTGATATGCACGCTTATAACTGTGGAAATTGTAAATATTTGTACCCCAGATTTTCAACATAGCCTTCTTATTACCAGAGCTTCTGTATGTCATAGCTGTCATTTTTCAAATGCTGTCCAAAATCTGTTTACTCCTGTAGCATGGAATGGCATTCCACTTTTTTACTAGGATTACTAGGAAATTACAGACATAAGGGGACATTAGGCCCATCTAGAATGTCTCCCACATGAGTGGACAATTAAACCAGTAATTGTTTCAAATAATAAAGCCTATCCAAGGTTTTATTAAAAATTTCTAAACTAGTAATGTCCACAACTGATTTTGGAAGCCTATTCCATGCCTTAACAGGTCTAATTATGTAAAAGTTGTCTCTCTTTGCGGTTAACGCTTTCGGTAACATTAATTTTTTATTGTGAGATCTTAAGCTACATCTGGTGCAGCTGTATTTCAGATTAAAATCATCCATAATATCTTGATTCTGAAGTGATTTAAATAAAAATAATAAATCTCCCCTTTGTCTCCTTACTTCCACTGGTTCGGTCAGTAACATCACGGAACAAAATAAAGTGGACAAAAATAAAGCGGCAAAAACAGTGTCACCATCAATACTGGCAGCACAAAATAAAGAGTGCCAGAACAATGCAGGCCACATGACATTCAGGTAGCAAACAATGTCCACCGCATGAAGACACTGCACTAGAACACACAGAAGCAGGCACCCATGCACAGGAACAACACAGGGGTGCAGGAAGATGGAACAGAGCAGGGTGTAACCAACACTGATGGAAACAGGCCACTGGACACCTACCATGGTAATCTAATGGCACAGGCACCCACATGGTGGAGTACCCCCACCCAGAATGCTGAGTGATGGAGACAGTGCACCAGGGTAACCACTGGAGGACAAGTGGACCATGGTCACCATGTGGCTGGCCGTGTATAATGCAAGGGGCCAAGAGCACAAGCCAGCATGTCCCCAGCAACACACACAACACATAGAACAGGGGAGATGACATGCTGGCTTGTGCTCCTGGTCCCTGGGGTTCTAATGCAGTATCTCCATGCGGTGGACATTGTTTGCTACCTGAGTGTTGTGTGGCCTGCATTATTCTGGCATGCTTCATTTTGTACTGTCAGTATTGATGGTGACACTGTTTTTGCTGCTTTATTTTTGTCCACTTTATTTTGTTCCACGATGTTACTGGCTGGAACCCTTCCAGTGAGTGCAATCCTGTTTTTAATAATCTTTTTTGGTACATACAGTCCTTAAGTTTGGGTACATGCTCAGTTATTGTTCTCTGTACATTTTCAATTAATTTGATGTCTTTTATTAAGAAGGGTGACCAAATCTGTGATCCATAAGCTAATAGGGGGCGAACATAACTTTTATAAAGGGGAATAATAAGCTGTTCAGATTTATTCATAAACAAGCATTTCATTCTAGTGACCATGTTTCTAGCTGATCTAACAACTGTCATACAATGGTCGACAGGTGTCATAGTGTTATTAATCATTATTCCCAGATCTTTTACTTTATTGGAACTTTGAAGTATAGTTTGAGTTAGAATATAAGAATAATTCAGATTATTTTTTCCAAAAGGTAATACTATACATTTATCTGTACTTAAAACCATACCATTGTTCCTTTTCCAATTTTCCAGTTTACCTAGATCACTAATAATGGTTAGATGTTTGTTAAAAGTATCAACCTCACCACCCAACTTAATGTCATCAGCAAATTTAGTAATCAAGTTATTAATGTCAGTATCAACATCCTGTATATAAACATTAAAGAGCACTGGTCCCAGCACCGACGCCTGGGGAACACCACTACTCACTTTTCCTACACTAGAAATGGTATTATTAACACACACATATTGCACTCTATTTTCAAGCCAGTTTTTTATCCATCTAATTAATTCAGCATGTACACCTAAATTTGACAATTTGTCAATTAAGTGTGAGTAGGAAACTTTATCGAATGCCTTTGAAAAATCAAGCAGTACAACATCAGATGGAGTCCCTTTATTAAGACTTTCACTAATGTGGTTATAGAAAGCAATTCAACTTGTTGAACATGATCTTCTTTTTCTAAAGCCATGTTGATTCTTATCTACATTATTTGAATCTTCTAAGTAACATTCAATTCTGACCTTAATTAAACGTTCCTTAAGTTTGCAACAATGAGAAGTATAATTTTCAATACATCCACAATTTCCCTTTTTATATACTGGCACAACTATAGCACATCTCCAATCTTCTGGTACAACACCTTCTTTCAATGAGCAATTAAATGTAATAGGGGATAGGCCAATACAGAATTGTTTTTGTTTTCAAAAACATAGCATTTATATTATCCGGTCCTGGACTGGGAGAACTATTAATTTGGGCAAGAACTGTGATTTTCTTTACATGAAAACGGTGATTCCAGTGGACGATCAAACTCTTGCTCTGTGTTGTTATCAGAATATGCCGGTGAAAAAACAGAACAGAAATAATCATTAAATTTGTCTGCTACTAGCTTATCATTATATATTACTTTATTATTATCCAATATTGGTCTTACCATTTTAATAGAATGTCTGCAGTTTGAATTTATATATGAAAATAATAATTTCTTATTTTTGCAATGAGCAATTTTAAATTCTAGTTGGGATTTGGTCTTTTTAATAATGTATTTTAAATCTTTTTGTGCCCTCAGATAATTATGTTTATTAGATGTGGTCTTATCTTTCTTATATTTTGCATAAGCCTTATGCTTTACTTGAATTTGCTTTTTTACTTTTTGATTTAGCCAAAGTGGTGCCCTACCCTTACTATTATATTTATCCTTAATTGGTACATAAATGTCCTCAATTTCATGTAATGTGCATTTAAAAGTTGTCCATGCACTGTCTGTAGTCTTATTTGCAAGAAGTGTATCCCAATCAATTTTAACAAGACATTGTCTGACACCATCAAAATCTGCCCCAAGATAGTTTTTAATTTTAGTATTATATGGTGGTCTAAGCCTCCCACTAATTAATTGACATAAAACTAGATTATGATCGCTATTGCCTAGCGTACCCTTAATAATGATGTTTGAGATTTCACTATCCATATTAGTGAGAATTAAATCTAAAATATTATTGTTCCTTGTTGATTCAGCTACTAGTTGATCCAACCCATTTATAACACAAATCTCAGCAAAGGATTTTTCTGACTCGGTTTTGCCAATGATGTTAGTCCAAGCTATCCCTGGGTGATTAAAATCTTCCAGTATAATGACATCACCCAAGTTGGACATAGTTGCAATTTTGTCATAGAGGGCTGAACTGTATTGCTTAGATGCTGCTGGTGGTCTGTTGCAATTATCAATTATTATTGATGAACGACCAGTAAATATCAATTTAACCCAGGCTGTTTATAATTTCACATCAGCCTCAATGGGCTGGATAGCATACAATGAAATGTTAGTACTGTATGTATATATAAACATACCCCACTTCCAGGTTTATCTACCCAGTCACATTTATAAAGTTTATACCCCTGGATATCCATCATCCAGTCTGATATATTGTCCCACTAGGTCTCCATAATTGCTGCTATATGTATGTTATTTTGTACTAGCATTGCCTCTAGTTCAAGTTTTTTATACTTATAGAGACTTCTGGCATTTGTTGTTACAATATTACATCCTAATACATGCTTCTTATGTGAAGGTGGAACATCAATTGATTTGTGAGTTTGGCTAATAGGTAAGTCCCCTTCCCTCTCCAACTACTAGTTTAAATGATTTATAATGAAGTTTTCAATTTTCTTCCTCAAAAGATTACTGCTTCTCTTGTTCAAGTGCAGTCCATCCCAAGACAAAAGATGAAGCCTACCTTGAAAACCCTCCCAATGTGTAATACATTTAAAACCCATTTTCAAACACCAGAGGCAGAACCAATTGTTAACTTAATTTTGATAATCATAGCTTCGGTAGCTCTGGGTACCTGTAGTATCTCAGAAAAATAGACTGCACAATTTATGGCCGCTAATAATTCACCAAGAATACTGTAATGTCTCTTAATATCATCCACACTGGACCTATTAATACTATGTGTTCCCACATGAATTATGACCAGAGGCTTATTTCCACAGTTTTTCAATATTGTGTTAGTCATCATTGAAACATCTGGAATAGTAGCTCCCCTGTAGCTACTGCAGGTCCTATTTGCCTTATCTGGATTACAAACAAGTCAACCTATGTGCTTTATAATGGAGACTCCCAACACATAAATCTGTTGACTTAAAGATTGTTCTGTTGTGATGGTTTCAACATTTACTACATTCAGTTCAGTCCCAATGTTAGGAGTTGTAGTTGGGTCAGGTTGTAGATTAACATCACAAATTTCCCCAGAGCTGCTAACCCCATCCATAGAAATTATAGTTTGGTCATGTGGTACATTAACAAGACTATTTTCACCAGAGCTACAGTGTACTAGACCCTTGCTTTATTACAGGTTGTACAGTTTCTCCTAATCCTGCAATATTACTTAGGGTTACAGTACAACATTGATTATCTAAATGCTCTAGGAACATCAGATTTGTTCAGATAATAGGGAGATTTGGATAATCATGGTTCGGATAATCGAGGTTGTACTGTATTTCCATGTCAATGTCAACAACTGATTCCTGGCCAGTTATTGGATGCTGCCTTGGATCATGAGTTATAGCTACTGGTGATTGAATTTCAGCATTGTTTGTATCACTTTCAGAGTTTTCAAGCAAAGTTATGAAATGATTTGTCAGGGGAAGACAAAAGTCCATTGCTCTCCTACCCCTTTTCATAAAATTTCCATTAATAACGGCCCACTCATCATTATCAGTTCCAGAGTATTCACTTTCCCAAGTATGCCTTTTCTGAGCACTATTTCATGTGGATGACTGTAAAATAACATCAGGTGATTGGGAATTTATTCCAAAGGAGCAGCAATTCACCGGGTCTAATAAATACAAGGTTGAGGGGATTGGAGAGTCACCAATGATTTTAATCATATTTTGTAACTCAGTCTGGTTTTCAGCAACTGCCTTAAATTTATTACAAAGATTACTTAAGTCATTCTTCAAGCTGATTATGTACTGGCATTTGTTACATATGGGCTCTGGCTCAATTAAGTCTTCCTCAAGTAGTGTATACATAGAACATGATTGGCATTTATTGGCCCAGTCATCATCTAACATTCTAATTCTGTTTTCCATTGTTAGATACCAAGTGTGTAATCCACTACTCATTGTGTGTTGGATAAATGACGATATATTTAGTAAACACTGTTGCACAGGGGTCACACTCCAACAGCAAGCTATTATAAACAATAAATAACCCTGTCTTTAACTAACTACAAGAACTGCATCAAGGATATATTAGTTTCACGTCTATCTTTACCTCACTATATCCTGTTTCCCCTGCATGCACCATGGACACAGCAGACATGCGTAAGACATGCTGTGCATATCTTAGTGTGCATCTTCACATGTGCTTACCCACACGTGCTCACTCCACTCACAGAGCATGTACTAAAATAGTGTCTGGACCCGGAAGTAACACAGGTCATGAGTCAGTAAACCCCATTTGTTCTCAGATCTAAACACCTTGTTAAAATGCAACAAAAAATAACACAGTGCAGCAGGGCAAGGTCAATATTACCCCCAATAGAGGACAGCTGCTACAAAATGCAGGTTTTTATAGCCCAAGTTATGAGTTACAGGAACATGTAGTCCTTGCAGCTTATGCTGGAACAACAGCTCCCAGACCACTTCCTGTAACAGGCAGCCCACACATAGCTGCACACTCCCTAAAACTAGCACACACTATAGCAGTACACTCCAGGAGAATCTTGCTACCTCTGCCAGCACTGTCTCACCACTTCAGGAGTGGTCTCACAGCATGTGGACAGAGTAAATGATGAGATTACTCACAGAACATGTACTAAAATAGTGTCTGGACCCAGAAGTAACATGGGTCACTTTACATGACAAATTTAACAGTCCCAGAAATCCCAAAATGAAAGTTTATTTTTTTCCTAGCTTCAGTGTGGTTGTGTGTACAGGGCAAGGGCAGGCTGGCAAAACAAATCTTTGACTTGTGCCATCTAGAGAAGAGAGAGACAAAGAGATTGGTGGGGCCAAGAGAAATTTATCAGTCCCAGAAATCCCAAATAAAATGTTCTTTTTCTTCCTGGCCTCAGTGTGGCTTTGCATACAGGGTACTGGCAGGCTGGAAAAATAAATCTTTGATTTGTGTCATCCAGAGGGGAGAGAGAGACACACAACAGGAGGGGAGCAAAAGAAATTTAACAGTATTAAAAATTCCAAATAAAAGTTTCTTTGTTTTCCTACCTTCAGTGTGGCTGTGTGTACAGGGCAAGGACAGGCTGGCAAAATAAATCTTTGACTTGTGCCATCCAGAGAAGAAAGAGACAAAGAGATTGGGGAGGAGCAAGAGAAATTTAACAGTCCCAGAAATCCCAAATACAATTTTCTTTTTCTTCCTGGCTTCAGTGTGGATCTGTGTACAGGGTAAAGGCAGGCTGGCAAAATAAATCTTTGACTTGTGCCATCCAGAGGAGAAAGAGACAAAGAGATTGGGGAGGAGCAAGAGAATTTTAACAGTCCCAGAAATCTCAAATACAATTTTCTTTTTATTCCTGGCTTCAGTGTGGATCTGTGTATGGGTAAAGGCAGGCTGGCAAAATAAATCTTTGACTTGTGTCATCAGAGATTGCATAGTGTGGCTGTGTGTACAGGGCAAGGGAAGGCTGGCAAAATAAATCTTTGACTTGTGTCATCCTGAGAGAAGAGAGACACATTATGGGGGGGGGACATAAGAAATTTAAAGGTCAGTCCCAGAAATCCCAAGTAAAACTTTCTTTGTTTTCCTGGAGTCAGTGTGACTATGTGTACAGGGCAAGGGCAGGCTGGCAAAATAAATATTTGGCTTGTGCCATCCAGAGGGGAGAGAGAGAGAGAGAGAGAGAGAGAGAGAGAGAGAGAGAGAGAGGAGGAGAGACTAGATAGATTGTGGGAGGCACAAGAGAAATTTAACAGTCCTGAAAATCCCCCCCAAATTTTCTTTTTCTTCCTGGCTTCAGTGTGGCTCTGTGTACAGGGTAAGGGCAGGTTCACAAAATAAATCTTTGACTTGTGCCATCCAGATGAAAGAGAGAGAGAGAGAGAGAGAAAGAAAGAGAAAGAGAGAGAGAGATTGCACAGTGTGACTGTGTGTACAGGGCAAGGACAGGCTGGCAAAATAAAAAGACACTTAACAGTCCCAGAAATCTGAAATAAAAGTTTCCTTTTTTCTTTGCTTCACTGTGGATTTGTCTACAGGGCAAGGGAAGGCTGGCAAAATAAATCTTTGACTTCTTCCATACAGAGGAGAGAGAGACAGAGAGAGAGATGGTGGTGGTGGGGCTTTACCTGCTAACAATTAGATGTTCCAGCCAGCCCCGTGGTGCTGAGGGCTGAGGCGCTGGTCACTGCACCTCGCACCAGCAACCCACATTTGGGAAAGAGCATGGGTTGCTGGGTGGCGGCAGGGAAGGAGGTGGATTGAGCATCCAAGGGACTGCTCTCCATCTCTGGGGATGGGGGCACCTTCGGTTGGTGCATATCTGGCCCCTGGCAGAGGCTGGAGGTTGGTGCAGCACTGCCAACACAAGCAGGTGGGAGCCTGGCATATGCCTGGCATCATTGCACACCAGGGCTCTCACGGAGGGAGAAAAACATGAAAGACTCTGGTGGCTGGTCATGGTGGCATGATGACCATCCCCTGACTTTCTGCTCCATGAGATAACACCCTGAGCCACATCCTGTTCAGGACGGGTAAGTAGGGGGCTTCCCATTGCCTCACCATGGGAGTAAGCCATGGGGGCTGCAAGGGTGAGGGTCTGATGGGAGCAGAGGTCAAGGACAGTGGCCAAATGAAGGAATGCTGACCAGAGCCAGGAAGGGGTAGAAAGTGAAAGCCCTTCCCCAATAAAATAGCAATTAGATGTTCCATTATATTTTCATGCCTTGTGTGTAACAGAGAGTAGCACAACAGGAGAGAAATGCCGCCTCATCTACCTTTTTAAAAATGAACTCCTCACTCCTCTTTCTCAAGCTCAGTCTGTCAGTTAGGTTGGCTGTCAGTTGTGTTGGTATTATTATGTGTGTGGAGGACTGAGCAATGTTGTGGAGCAGGGATGTGGTCAGGCTGAGCAGTGGTGTAGTGGAGTGGCCCCTGCTTGGGGTCCAAACATGGTTGTGGGATTCAGAACCTTGATGACATGAACCAGTACTGGGAGACCATAACAAACTCTGCATGTACAACTGCAATACCAACAGTGAACTTTCAGCAGTAACAAATGCTTGTTAATATTAGTTTGTGCTCCTTGTTTTTAACAGTGTGTAAGTTGAGATAAGCATCAAATACAGCATGACCTATATGAATTAATATTAAGCATGAACCTAACAGTTTAGTTTAGTTTAGTTTAGTTTAGTTTAGTTTATTAGTCTAGGAATTAATATGTTTGAGCCAGAGCTCTTTTACAAAGGTTCCACGTCAACAAAGCACATTTAACAAAGCACAATACACATTACAAGTAAAACCAGACGGAAAAGTTACATAATAAATTTGCTATTAACAGTTTAAGGCAGTAACGTTTTTAGAAGTTTCATAATAAAACAAGCTATAACAGTTTCAAGGGAGTAGACAATTTGGAAGATAAAGAAACTTCCAGAGAGAGGGCGATCATTGGGAGCCAAACGGAGGCAGGAGAGGAGGGAAAGGTGGTGGGCAGGAGAGTAAGTGAGAGGGGACAGAAAAAAAAGGGGGGGAGAGTGAGTTTGTGTGGCAGACAGGAAATAGTAGTGGTACCAGAGGGCTCATTAGACAAGGAGAAGAGGACTCAGTTGTGAGGATGGACATGAGGAGTAGTAGTCTTTATCTAGCGCAATCACAGTTGCTAGTGGTAGTGAGGTTGGCATAGAGCATGGATTTGAACGCTTCATGCATTATTTATTATGTTGCACACTATTCTATCTTGCTTGGCCTTTTCAACTGTTTACATGTATGGTCTTTTTGAAAATTTCAGTAAAATTGCAATTTCAGAAAATGATGTGTGTCAAACAAATGAGTCATGCATCATTCTTTTACTGTAAAGCAGGCAAACTACCACAAATGCATCACACTATTTGAAGCAATCCAACATTTTGGTGCATTTCTTTTGATGCAGGTGTAGCTAAAAATGAAGAGTTGTGCCTGTATCAAGGGTTTTGAAAATCCTGCCCCAGACACTTGTCTTGTAAACTAAGCACCAGTTTGTCCAATCGTTATAGCTGGTTTATGACAACATACCAGTCCTCAATCTCATGAAGCTAAGGTTTCAACCAGTGCTAAGTACTGACTTTTTTTTAGGTGTGGTAAGCAAAGGATCTATCAGGTATTTAGCAAGCGCTGCTGTTACAGAACAGAGCATGCTTAAAACATAAACGAATTGAATGACAATTATTGTGAAACAGAAAATATCTTTTGCGTCACTGTTTCTACTGTAGCCCAAAAGAACTGCACCACCAGACAATACAAAAACATGTGAACATGCTGTGCCCATGGTTTCCTACAGCCTCTCTGGCAGGCTCTAGGGTTACTCAAGGAGCACTTCGTAACTCACTGGAGTGAGGAAAAATGTGGATGTCCACCTTCCAAGCATACTCCTTCCACCTTGCGCTATGTGTGCAGATCCTGTACTCCTTCTCCTGAGGAAGGCAACACCCGATAGAATCTGGAAAATAAATGCAAAACAATGTAAGCCATTGCATTTACTTTTGTATAGTGTCCATCCACAGGGGTTCAGAACACTTTACAAATTCAACAGAGCTTGCACAATACATACAGTATAACAGTAACAAAGATATATAGAAACCATTAATAGATAAATAACAAATACAAGACTTAAAATACTAAGACAGTGCCCTAAAACAGTAAAAATGTTAACGTGAATAAATAACTTTTCATCCCCTTTTTAAAGGTCTCCACCAAGGGGAAACTCCTAAGGTGGAATGGCAGGGAGTTCCAAATAAGTGGGGCCACCACTGAGTAGGGATGTGTAAATGTGTAAGTAATGAATAGCATTTCCAGAACATCATGAATAATCCACTGTTCATTATTCTAATTGGAATAATGAATAGTGGCACTATTCATTCCCTATTCTAATTAGGGAAATACTAGTGTCTAAAAAAAAAAGTAAAAGAAACAGTCTCCATCCTCCTTCCCCACCCAGAATCCTTTAAAATATACAATTCCCATCCCCCTACTCTCTGTTAGAACTTGAATTCCACCCTCCTCACTCCAGCATCCACAATTTGATATTAATTTATATTTTGAAAGCAAACTCCCATGATGGGGGACTGGCAAAGCCTGCCCTGCCCCACAGCCTTCTGTTGTCTTTCAATGCTTGGAGCTATCCATCGTCTTTCAGTGCTTGTTTGCAGCATGCAAAAACAAATATGTCCCCAACCCCCTACCTTAGCAGCAGCACCCTCCTCACAACCAGTACCCAATTCTTATTAATAGAGAAGCAGGCGAGAATGATGAAGGTGACTGGCACAGCCCCTCTCCTCCATGGCTGGCTGTCTTTTTAATTTATTTTATTTTATTGATACTGTAAAAGGAAAATACCTTTCAGCACCACAAGTGTTCTATTCAAGGTTCCGCATCAGAATTGACAACAGTGAGTCAGTACAAGGCAGATAAATTGCAACAATACAAAGAAACAATAAGTACAATAACATACAGATTGTAGGTTAACACAAGGGCTTTGCCTGCAGTTTGGTGGATAGAAGCTACCAGCCCCCACCCTTCCTGAGCTATTTCAGCTAGCTTCCTCTGGCTTCATTTGGAAGTACTGTTTCTTTGTTGCAGCCAGAGGCTCTGCTGGGGCTCTGCCACTCCCCCTTTTCTGTCTATATTTGTCTGCATAGAAAGGTTAAGGGAGGGATAGTGAAGATTAATAAAGGAGATGGGAGGTGGGCAGAGGGAGACAGTGAAAAGGCAGAGATACTGAATGAATGCTTTTGCTCAGTATTCACAAAAGAAGAAGAGGAGGAGTTACCTAAACCAAACAGTAGAAGCACTCTGGATAGTGGGGTTGACACCAGTCCATTTACAGAAGTAAGAGTACTGAAAGAACTCCTAAAACTCAAGGTGGACAAAGCAATGGGGCCCAATGAGTTCACCCTAGAATCCTAAAAGAGCTAAGGAGGACCTAGTGACACCACTAACCACACTTTTAACAAATCATGGGAAGATGTGGTGGTACCTGAGGACTGGAGGAGGGCAGATGGATTCCCTTCACAAAAGTGGGAGCAAGGCAGAAGCGGAAACTACAGACCTGTTAGTTTAACCTCAGTGGTGGGAAAATGATCGAATCACTTCTGAAAGAAAGAATTGTTGAGTACCTAGAGGTCAGCGGGCACAGGACCCAAAGCAGCATGGATTCACAGCAGGAAGGTCATGTCAGATGAATCTAATCGATTTCTTTGACTAGGTGACCAAAGTAATAGACCAGGAGGGCTGTGGATATGGCCTACCTAGACTTTAGCAAGACATTTGACACAGTCCGCACAAAAGATTAATAATCAGTTAGCCAGCCTGGGAGTGGGTCCCAGGGTGGTAGTCTGGGTAGCAAACTGGCTGCACAACAGGACACAGAAGGTAATAGTGAATGGAACACATTCTGAAGAAAGGGGAGTCACTGGTGGAGTACCTCAGGGCTCAGTACTGGGTACAGTCCTCTTTAATGTCTTTATAGGTGGCATTGCAGAGGGTCTGGAAGGAAAGGTATGCCTCTTTGCAGATGACACAAAGATCTGTAACAGAGTTGATACACAAGGGGGGGTAGAAAGGATGAGAAGGGACTTGACAAGGTTGGAGGAATAGTCAGACATATGGCAACTTAGATTCAATGCAAAGAAGTGCAAAGTAATGCACCTGGGAAATAAAAATCCAGGAGAAGAGTACACAATAGCAGGGGAGGTACTAACGACAACAATAATGGAAAGGAAGCTGGGTGTAGTCATATCAAATGACCTAAAGGTGGGTAAGCAATGTGAGAAGTCAGTAAGGAGAGCCAGGGGGATACTGGGATGCATAGGGAGGGGCATCACAAGTAGAAAAAGGGAAGTGGTTATCCCTCTATACAGACAGTTGGTGAGACCCCATCCTGAGTACTGCGTGCAGTTTTGGAGACCTCATCTATGCAAGGACATAGACAGGATGGAAGCAGTCCAGAGAGGGCAACTAAAATGGTGCAGGGTCTACATCAGAAACCATATGAAGAGAGACTGAGAGAGCTAATATGTATACCTTTGATGAAAGGAGGGACGGGGGGACATGATAGAAACTTTTAAGTACCTCAAGGGAATCAACAAAGACCAGGAGGGTAGCATTTTTCAGAAAAAGAGATGTGTAAGAACAAGGGCCACAATTTAAAGTTAGAGGGGGGACGGCTCAGGGGTAGTGTGAGGAAATTCTTTTTCATGGAGAGAGTGGTGGACGCATGGAACTGCCTTCCTGGAGAGGTTGTGGGGTCTAAAACAGTGGGGAAATTCAAACATGCATGGGACAGACATAAGGCAATTATAGTGGGTGGTTGCAGAAAGTAGGCTGTTGGTTAACTAGAATCTGCAGCTTATCCAATAGGTAGGGAAATGGGCAGACTGGGTGGGCCAAGTGATCCTTATCTGTCGTCAAAGTCTATGTTTCTATGTTTCTGTGCTGCTTTCCCTTTGTGCTTTTGGGCTTTCTGTTTGGTTTGTACCTTCAGCACTTCTTCTAGGTCAGTATTTTGTTTCCTTCTTTCTCCCAGTCAGCTCTTCCTGCTGCACTCCTGTCCTCATGCAACTTCTTTTTTTCAATTAAGTATACTTTATTGAGCATTTATCAACAGATCCTTGACATACCAACTATAACTGTCTTGGCAGAGAAAAGCATTATAACATGAAGGTACAGAACAAAAAAAAGAAAACAAAGAACAACCGTTATGTTCTGAACGGTAACAAGCAGGTAAGCGTATACAGTTATACCGAACAAAAAACCAACAAATACCCCTACAAAAAAAAAAAAACTACTCCCCACCCATCCTAGTCCAACCCACCCAGCCTCCTCCCAGAACACAGCAGAGGAAGCAATTATATTAGAGAAAGGGGAAGAAAGAATAGAGGGGATAGCATAAAGGGGAAGAAGGGGGAACCAAGTTACCAGTTCCCCCTACATCATAAAGGGAGTCAATCACCCAGTAGAACTAGCCCTCGCCACCTAAGGAGGTTGTGCTATAGGAAGAAGAGCCAGCAGAGGACCTGTTCAGTAAGTCCTCCAGATGGGCCTGCCTTCAAGCAATATGTTTCTTCATTTCCAGGACTTGGAGCATCTCAGAGTGCCATTCTCTAAAAGAGGGATGTAAATTGTCAAGCCAATGTTGGACAATAATTAATTTAGCTACACTCAATATTAAAGACACGAATGCCTTGTGGCAATCCAGCATGTCCACTGGGAAAAAGCCCACCAAGCAAATCTGCAGGGTGAAATAGGAAGTTAAGCCCAGAAGCAGATCCAGGGATTCCTGTATTGCTTGCCAGAAAGGAGCCACCATTACACAATCCCAGAGAACGTGTTTCAAGGTCCCTTCAGAAATGCCACATCTAAGACATTTTGGGGAAGAGGCCTTGCCCATTCTGAAAATCCTAGAGGGAGAGAAATATAAGTTGTGTAGTATGTTCTTTCAGTTTTTGTTCTTGGTTTGCTTACTAGTTTCCTCAGTATGTCTTACCTAGAGTATGTCATTCTGCTATTTTGGCTTATGCAATTTCAGGCTTTTCCATTTTGCTGTTCATAACAGGCCACTTGCAACCTCTCAGTTCAGTTTCATTCCTCAATTGCTTTCACCTGGCTTCCTAGCAAGGCAGCCACTTCCATTTCTGTTCTGTTATTTTAATTAGTTTACTCAGTCAATCTTCTCAGCATTTATCCCCTAGTCTTTGTGTGTTTATAGCTTCTAGTCTTTCCCTCTGAGCTTTCATTTTGATCTTCATGTACATTCAAATTTCAGTACCTTTCAGCTGCATTTTCCATCAATATTGGTCATTCCATTCAGCAGTCATTATTCAGTTAGAATCTTGCCCTCAGGGTTTTCTGTGTGGGTAGATAGCTCTTGCCCCCCTTGTGATCTGCATCTTGAGTGTGAATCCCTCATCTGGGCCGGGGACCTTCTCTGTAGACTGCTTGTCATCTGTGGCACCTCCCAGCAGGCCCAGGTCCAATGCTCAGAGGGGAAGCATTAGCTGTGCAGATGTTTGGTTGGTGGCACCTCAAAGTGTAGTATTTAACACTTCAGCTGCTGGAGGGTGGGGTCTCTGAAAGCTATTCTCACTGTGTCTGCCTAAAGTCCACCTAGTCTCATTCTGTATCCCCTTCCTTTAGTTTCCATTCAAGGATAGGCCTCCTTGCGGTCTTGAGACTGGGTGCAAGTCTTTCAGCAGTCACTACTCTCCTTATTACACACTTTGATGGGTGGCCCCCTTCATGAGGAGCTTCATTTAGCTGCAGAGATTGACTTGCAGGCACCCCACAGTGCTATTCTATTGGTGGTTAGAGAGAGAGAGGGAGAGAGCGAGAGAGAGAGTTATCCCTCCAAAAATGTTCCCTGAATTTGGAACTCCAAGTTAGCATTTTGAGCTATCACATTAATAAGTTCCCATGCTAGGAGAGATGGTGACCAAGGCCATGGATCTCTAGAGATTTTTTCCACAGGTTTTTTTCTCTTCTGAGTGTTGAAGACCATAATGTAGTGTATGTATTTAAGTATAGAAGTAGGTTTCCACTGCGAGTTAATCTTCAATCCTACCATTCCCTAGCTCCTTATGGAAGTCATGCCTCAGTCTGCTGTCAATTACCAGTTGCTGTCAGTCATTGCACAGAATAGTCTCTGCCTGTTACCAGTCATCACCAGCTGCTGTCAGTCAGTACCCCAATCAGTCTCCATGTTCACCACCTGCTATGCAGTAGTATGGGGCTTCTTCCTAGGGTACCTTTAGCCTAAAGGAATTACTGTATGTTCATTTGACTTGTCTAGGGCTGGAACCCTCTTCAAGATGGTTTCTTTGCCTTCATGGTACCCCAACAAGGTTGTAGTCCCCCATGGGACAGAGAGTAAAAGCTGTCAAAGTATCCATGTATAACAGTCAAACAACACATTCTTTCAACTGCCCTTAGACTATCAACAATGTTGCACAAGCCTAACTTCTCACTAAGTTGCCTATGCCCTTTGAACACAAAGACATACTTGCAGTTCAATGGGTATGAGCTTTCAGGCACCCCCCCGAGCTATTTAAGCCAGCTTCCTCATTTGGAAGCAGAGTTGCTTTGCACTGCTCTCAACCCCTTCTCAAGAGGCACACCTCTCTTCTTGGGGCTTCTTCCTAAGGTACTTTTAGCCCACTGGAATTATGTTCCCATGGCAGCACTAGAAGTGGAACCCTTCTCAAGAGGGTTCCTTTGCCTTCATGGCACCCCAGAGGGTAGTAGTTCCCAATGGGACAGAGAGTGCGAATGACCAAGGTATCTACATATAAAAGTCCAACAACACAGTCATTCAGCTACCTTCAGACTGTCAACAATGCTGCACAAGCATAACTCTTCACTAAGTTGTGTATGCCCACTGAACATAGAGGCAAGTACAGCAAGCTTGTTCAGTTAGTAGTGCACACATGGAGTTTTTGAATAGGTTCAAATTAGTCATTATAAAGTGATTTCAGTAAGTCATTCAGCCACTTAGTAGCCCTTACCACAAAGAAGTGCTGACCCCAACTAGTCCTCTAGAAGGGTTTCATCAGCCTATGGTTGGCCATACTTCTAGTGAGATACTGGTTGTCAACAAAACTGAGGCAATTTTTAAAACTGGGAGAGTAAGTTCCAGAAGAGTCTTTCTCCCTAGCATACAGGTCTGGAATTTGATTCTGCTGGATGGGGATAGCCAGTTGGCTTAAATGTATAAATCACAGATGTGGGAAAGCTTACCTACACTCTGTACAAATCTGTAGGTTTTGTTGCAGGTGACCCTGACTCTATCCAAAAGTGACTCACAAGCCACAGAGTAGACAACAAGGCCATGGTCAATCCATGCCAGGATTGAGCTTGTCACAATGAAATGTCTCCAGGGTCCAGTTATTCTGGTTTTGGTACGGGGCACCCAGTCTATTATTGATTTTTTAGATAGGTTATCCACATGAGGGACAAAGGACAGAGTATCACCCAGGCAGAGGGCAAGATATTTAAAGACTTTTACCTGTTCTAATTCTGTGCCCTTGGCATTGTAGATATCCAATGGTCCAGTGGGGAGATTTCTTTCTTCAGGTGTGCTCGTCTGAAAAACATGGTCTTTTTTTTTTTTGTAAGTGAGTACTAGGCCATTATTAGAGAACCATGATACAAAAGATGAACAATTACATTGCAGAACATGGGTCAGGCTGTCTTTGTTGGGATATCTTGGAAACACTACTGTGTCACTGCATACAAGAGGACACTGGCAGACTGACAGGCTTCAGGCAGTTGACTAATGAATGGGCCAAATAGTAGAAGATCCAAAATAGAGACTTGCAGCACCCCAACAGACACTGTCCAGCTCACAGAGGTAGTACCCATGATTTTAAACTTTTGGGTTCAGTTGGTAAGGTATTTCTCAAACCATGATGCTGTGTCCAAAGACAAACCCAGATTTAGCAGTTTTTAAAGTAATAGTTTGTGGCTGATGAGACTGAATGCCTTTGTTAGGTCAATGTATATGGCCCCAGTAATATCACCGCTGTCCAGTACCTTGAGAAGAAAGTTAGTGTATTCTACCAAAGCAGTGTTGGTACTACTTAGTTTCCTGAACCTGTGTTGCTGAACACACTGGATGACATAATTGTCAAACTAAGAGATACGTTGGTCACTAAGTACTTTTTTGAGTGCCTTGGACAATGGAGAGAGGATGGAGTTCATCCTCTAATCTGCAATTTTTGCCCTGTTGATACACTTAAAGACAGCTGTGATCAATGCCATCTTCCGTTTTTCTGGGACTTGGGTGTAACACAGTGAGAAAATGAAAATTTTTGTGATGGGGTAGATTAACTCATTAAGTGCCAGGGATTGCAGCCTCACATCAATAGTATCACCTCCAACCCTAGTTTTACTCAATACTTTTTTGATGTATTTTAGAGTCTCCCTGTCACAGATCATCCTAGAGTAAAATGTTGGGTGACCAAGGACAGGTTCCTCCTGCTGGTTCTGGTTTGACCCAGGACTGTTATGGGTTAGAGATGGGGAGCCAGCTGGAATGAGGGAGCTTAGGTTAGTAAAAACTTTATTACATTTGTTAGCTATTTCTGTGAGGTCCAATACCTCAAAGCCATCAATATTCAACCTTGTCATTGACTTATTTTCCTCTTTACTTGAGAGGCTAGTGACATTTTCTCATACCTTTTTCCCATTGTTCCAGTTCAGGGTGTGTTGGGGGTCTGCAGTATTCTGATTTATCTGCCCTTACTCTCCTCTTGCATTTGTTTCTTAACTCTGAATACTGCTGTTGGTGGTCAGTGAGTGGTGTGAGAAGGACAAAGGGGAAAGGGAAAGGGGGAAAGAAAAATGTCCATAGGCAATGAGTAGTGAATACTGTAGAATTTTCATTCTTGTCCAAAGCAGCCTTTACCAATGTTTTCACGTATAAGGATGATTTCTCTGTATCAGAACAAAGGAGATAGTAAGGCGCTGAAGAAATATAGATGCAGACAAGATGATTCCATTTTCAAAACTTCTTTCTTTTATTATTTTAAAATTTGGCAATGTACTCAACCTTTCACCTACTTGTAGGCTTTATCAAGAGTTGCCTTTAGGGGAATATTTCAAATGATATTTTTCATTGCTTGACAATCCTCTAAGAATGGATCTTGTTCAAAAATTGACCTATCCTTAATTCCATCAAATATACTTGTTTCAAAGCCACAGTATTCTTCCAAACTTCCAAAATAGTTGATATGTCTAATATCTTCCAAACTTCCAAAATAGTTGATATGTCTAGTAAGTACGTTGTCTCATAGATAACTTTTCCAAGTTTATGGATCTAAGTGATACATGGAACACCAACCGTTCCCCCTCCTGTGTGTCAGTGAGCCCTGATTCCCTGGCTACTGCCTACCACTTGCCCCTTTCACTCATCACAGCCAGGAACTATGGTGAGAGGCAAGTGTTAATAACACCTCTGACCTTACATTTTTTGGCTGGGGCAAATTGGTCACAGACTTTGCTGAATTTGGTTATTAGGAAGTCAAGCGCCAAGCCTGTGTCTAGAATATGATTGAGATAACTCCAGTTTGTTTGGTTTCTTGAACTCAAGTATCCTGTCATTTTTTAAGAGTTAGCTATGGGTAACTTGGGGGGGGGGGCTTGGGTGTTTAACAGCCCAATTGTACAGAACCAGTGAGTGTTTGCTTATACTATTTGGGACAACTGTAATCTATTTACTCTGTCTGAGTGGGTTACCAGTATTCCATTAATGAGTGACTGCACACCCATTTTGTAATTGATTCGTGTGCCCCCAATGACCTTTTGGGTTAAAAATAAACTTGCAAACTGTTCCCTGTGGCCATTGCTGGATTTTGAGTTCCAGTAAACATTAAAGTCTCCTAGAACTAACTTTTCCCAGTTCTGAATAATTTGAGTGTAACAGCTACAGAAATGAGTCCAGGCCCATATCATGTTTTCTGGTTGGATTATAGCTGGACAGAAAGACCAGATTCTTGTGGCCATTACCCAGTATCAGCTTTGTGGCTAGACACTCACATTCACTTGATTAATCTCTTAATTCAATTTTAGAGACCATCGGCCCTGCAGTAAGTTGCACATTCTATTGAATGAAAGCACTTGCACATTTGCTCACATGATAAAAGCACCTGTTCACGTGATCACATGATCAAAATATACATTAATATCAAACTGTGAATGCTGGGGGAGGAGGGAGGATTGGGATTTTGCAGGGGGACAGGGTCTGTATATTTTAAAGGATCTGGGCTGGGGAGGAGAGTGTTTTTTTTTTTTTTAATAACCAACAAATATGAATACTCAAATATTTGGAAGCCTAAATATAATATTGGGCCCAAATATTTGGGATAAGGTATTCATACACCCCTACTACTGAGAATGCTTTCATGACAATTTTAGATGCATCCTTGGGACAGCCAGAAGAAGACCCTCAATGGAGATGGGGAGCATACTATGCTAAGAAACCTTTAAGATAGTCTAGCCCTGATCTGTTCGGGTCTTTGTAAGTTAGCAATGCAGTTTTAAAGGTTGTGCACCACCTAACAAGAAGCCAGTGCAGCCACCACAGCACAGGCACTATGTACTTCCTATATGAATATCTTTTAATCAGCCTGGCCATGGCATTCTGCTTCAACTGCAGGTGGTGCATCGACCTCACTGATAATCATAGGTTAAGAGCATTATAGTAATCCAGTCTCAAGGTCACAAACACATAGGATAGTATTTCCAGATCTTCTTGCACCAGATAGGGCTAAATATAGGAGTTATTCCTAAATTGGAAAAATCTGCTGTGAACTATGGCTGACACATGATGTTCCAGTGTTTTACTGGAGCCCACAATCACCATGTTTAAATGCATCCAATAATCTAATTCGGATTGGATTACTGAGAAACCTGATTATTGAATCAGATTTTTCAGATCCATGTAAATATGACAAATGTTGCTATGGTGGGTTTGTTGCTGGGCAGATATTGTGGTGTGTGGTAGCTAAAGGGCAGAATATTGTGTAGCTGCATTAGTGCTGCTAGAGCGAGGGTAGTTTCATTTCATTTCATTTTAATTTTTTATACTTGTGAGCAGGATGAGCCAAACTGTCCATTTTTACCAGCAACACGTTACAAAACAAACTCAACATACATGATAGTACATACAGACATTTAAGGATGATACAAAAATACAAAACCAATTAACAATCAGTTATTTAACATGAACATGTGCAAATATTATTATCCATCATCCAGTATTTTAGTCTAAAGACCACACTGTCATACTTTCTATAATATCAACAAGTAATGATTTAAAAAGTAAAGGAGCCCTATATAAAGTAGAACTCTGGCCAAGAGCAGTGCGAAACTACAGAATTTCATAAGTAAATTTAGTCTGAGATCTAGTACCACTAAAATTAAGAGATGTAGGGAATAATAATGAAACTGCGGGAGATATAAGGCCATTCTTTACCTTAAATATCATGGTGCCCATTTTATGCAAAATCCTATTTTTAAGGGATAGACTGAGAATTCAAGTAAAAAGCAATGGCGTGTTTGAAAGGGAGCATCAAGCATGAAATGTAGGATAGAGTTATAAGTTACCTGAAGTTTATTAAATAAGTGACCAGAGAAAGAAGGATAAATAATAATGCCGTAATCCAAGACACTCGTCAAAAAAACACGAGT
The DNA here is from genome assembly GCA_016271365.2 of Neoceratodus forsteri. NCBI lineage: Eukaryota > Metazoa > Chordata > Ceratodontiformes > Ceratodontidae > Neoceratodus > Neoceratodus forsteri. Next base: position 1,204,111,886 of record CM057449.1, read on the forward strand.
AAGTAAAAACCTTGATTCTCTGGTCAAAACTGCTTGACTCTATAAAGTGAACCTAATCTCTGATGAAGGGTTTTCCTTAATTTATTTAGGTGGGGTTCAAAATTTTACTTTGAATCGAGAATTATCCCCAGATATTTAAAACTATCTACTAATTCAATCACATTTCCTTCCAATGTTACAATGTGATGTAAACTATTAGGGTCAATGGCCCCTTTCGAAAACAACATAACTTTAGTTTTGCTTGAACTGAGTACCATAGAGTTTGAAAGCAGTCATTTCTGGAAAGAATCAAAGTCAGATTGGACCTTATCCAGAGCATCATTGGGAGTGGAACCAATACTGTAAATTACTGCATCATCAGCGTACAGTATCATTGATGAATGTGAACAAACTGAGGGAGCAGAGTTCATTTAGAATGAAAAAATCAAAGGGCCAAGAATTGACCCTTGGGTTACCCCACATTTAATGATACTAGGAGAAGAAATACTATTGCCCATTTGAGTACAATGGGATCTGTTAGAAAGATAATCATAATACGAAGAAATAACATCAGAAAAATGAAAGCCAGAAAGAATACCATTTAATAAACTGTGTTCAACTAAATCAAAGGCCTTGGTGAGGTCCACAAAAAGCACTGCAACAGTCTGCCCTTTATCAAGGGCACACTGAATGGTACCTGTGAACTCCACCAAGGCTGTCTTGGTATTACAGCACAGCTTAAAGCCATGCTGACAATCAGAGAGAAAATTATGTTTTTGTAAATGCTCAGAAGTTTGGTCAAAAATAACTCATCCCAAAATGTAGATAAGAGAGATAACAAAGAAATTTGGATGGTAATTAGACAATAAAGTAGGATCACCAGATTTCAAAATAGGGGTGACTATAGCTGTCTTCCAGAAACTGGGGAAACCCCCATTAGACATTAAAAAATTAAAACTGAAAGGGGATAAGAGAAGGAATTTATTCCCAATTTAATAATTAAGAAATCTAATCCATCACAAAAAATGTAAGGCCAAGGATTCATTTTTAACACATATTATTTTACTAAGTCGGGAGATACCTGATTAAAATTAAATTCAGGAGGAACCAACTCATTTACCAACTTTGAAAAACTAGAAGGGTCACCATGGGAAGAATTCTCATGTGGAAAAATTCTGTAACTATCTAGATCACCAAAGAATTTATTAAAGGCTTCAGAAACAAGTAAAGTACTACTAATTAATCCTGTCCCATTGTGAACAGAAATGTCAGAGGCCTTTTTACCCTTCCCAATCAAACTATTTAGCATATCCCAGGTTTTCTTGGGATTACCAAAAAATGTATTTTGTTCAGTTGTGTGGAAGATATTAGGGTGTGGGGTAGTTACAGAGCAGAATAGTGAGGAGCTGTGAGAATGTTATTAGAGTAGGGGTAGCTGTGGGGCAGATATTGAGGTAGAGTGGTTTCATAGCAGAATACTGACTAGATGTGAGAGGGATACTACAGTGGGGGAGATGTGAGCCAAATATCGGGGTGAGGTACAGTAGTTGCAAGCCAGCGTATTGGGTAGCTAACTGTGAGGCATTACTAAAGTGGGGATACCTGTCGGGCAGAGGTTAGTGTGTGAGCTAGATGAGGGCATATATTGTACTTTTATCTTTTTGTGAACAAAATGCCCTTTGTCAGAATTTTAACTGCATACTGCAGACAAAATAGTAATGTTGCAGATGGATCCCTTGAAAAAGAAACCAGATTTCTCAGACATAAAAACAGGCACACTAAATCAGGCTGCTGAGAGACTCTAACTATAAACAGCACCACAAAACATTCAATCAGAATTTCACGCAATCTGATTTCTTCAGAAATCTGATTACTTCCTGACATTAAACATGGGAACTCTCACATTTTTCACTGTATCCACAGCCACCAGAGCCATACCATTTAAAGATGGCCATACAATGGTATTTCATCTGGAAGTCTACCCTCGAGAACCTGGCTCAACCGGTAACATCTTGGTTGAGTTTAAGCTCAGACAACTAGAAGCCATCCAGTAAACAGTCTCTTTTTTTTTTTACTTTCCATTAATCAGACCCCTCTGTCGCCTTGTCCAGACCTTCTCTCGGGGCTCCCAATGCACCACCCAGGCTGTGCAGAAAGGACCAGGGATACCTCCATTAAGTGCCCTGCTCCATGACATCTAGAGACCCAGATAACCCCCCAGGCGGGGCAGAGGAGGCTCTCCCCTTACTCCCTCCAAACTTTCAGAGGAGCATGCACCTGGAGTTTCCCCCAGATCCTCTGTAGTCATTTTGTGGTGCAGGAGCCCATTGCCTGGCCCAGATGTGGGGTCCTTCCTTTTTCTGGTCCCCACCCCCTGCAGGCATCAGCACTCTGGGAGGACCAATGAGTCAGAGGTGCACAGAGATGCACCTCCACTCCATTTCTCAGGCAACACCTGCCTCTCCCTAATGTTCCACCTCCTCAGCTGCACCAGCACCACCCATGGTCACCCAGGTGGTGGTGGTGGTATTGCAGCAAGGAGAGCTGCCCACCCCTCTCAGAGAAGAAGATCGGCCCATTGGATGTGTGATCCTTCTCCCCTCAGCTGGCCCTCTGATGAGCCTGGCTCACTACTGAACCCAGGTCACTGGAATCAGAAGCGGTAGCACTACTGCTGCACCAGCAGGCCCAGTCCACAATCTCTTGAAGTCATCATTCCAGCTTCCTTTCTATCTGATATAAAGGACAGGTACAGCTGAATGTCATCTGCATAGCACTAAAAACTCACACCATACTGTCTAATGACCTGTTCCAGTGGTAGCATGCACACAGCAGATAACATGGGTGATAGAACCAGCCCTTGTGCAATCTCATGGCCAAATACAGTTAGCTGCAATGAGAATGTTCCCATCACAACCTTTTGTGATCTGCTGGTTAGGAAAGACTCAAACAACTTCCGAGTTTTCCCAGTGAGCCCCCTCACCATATTCCACAAGACATTCCATCAACACCCATGATCAACATTTCAAATGCTAACAAGAAATCAAGATGAATGAGAATAGATCATTCACTCAATAAGCATGCTTTCTGTACAGTGGTGAGGCTGGAAACCTGACTGTAATGACTCATAGATGTCAAATTTCTCCAGGTGAGCTCCAGGCTGCACTGCTGCAACCTTCTTGTTCACCTTTCCCAGAACAAGAAGGTCTGTAGTTTACTAGTACCTCCAGGTCCAGTGCTGACTCCTTCAAGGAGGTTCTAACTGAGGCTTTCCTAAGAGCCTTAAGAAAATAGCCCTCTCAGAAGTCATGCTGGACAATGCCCATGAACCATGGACCCAGAGCCACACACAGCCCACAAATAGCTTGGTAGGTCCTGGGTCCGATCAACAGAATGTGGGACACAGACTCAAAACTACCTCAAGAACCACCATCACCAACCCCTCTCCAGCATCCCTGAACATTTTCAATAAAGAGGGCTTATCCTGAATAGGCTGAAGGGAAGCATGCAGGATCAAAATGGTGGAATGGGACTGCAGGTATCTATAGAAACATGAATAGTAGATCATATCAAGATTTAAGCTGCTATAAAAAAAAAACAGTATTAACCTTGCTCAAAAAAAATGATAAATTGATCTTAAACCTTTCCCCAACCAGGGGCCACAGATTGGATTCTAGGGAACCATGATATTAAGCTTTTGGAAGAATGTGCCATGTAAATTCAATTGTAAAGAATGAAATTTAAATTAACATGAGTTCATGCCTCATCTGTTTAACTTGAAATATAAAACAGTAATATGCGGAGAAAAAAATCTTGCTTCCAAGATGTTCGACACCTGAAAGAATTCTAAAGGAGGGTACTTGAATACTCCACAAAAATCAACTATTAAGTAAACAAAAACTGACTGTGCATGCACACAGTACTGGGCAAGACACACCTCCATGAGCCTTGCACCCCGGCAAACATAAAAAACATTTATTAGCACCCAATTTTCAGCAGAATGGGGGGGAGAAGGTTCTGCGGGTGTCATGGACACATGCCTGTCTTTGCTGAGTGCTGGAAGACTAAGGGACAAAAGCAGAAAGACATAAAAGGCTTGGCAGGCAAAAGTGCATAGCAAGTTCCAAAAACCTGTAGCACTACTCCAGCCACTTGATACCAAATAAAGGCACTAAAAACAGCTGAATGCAGAAAATAGCAATGTTGTATTTATTCAACAAAAAGCAAGCAAAATTCCTTTGCGTTCACATGTGTACCTCTCACCCCAGCACTTTGGCAAAAGCCTTCCTCAGGGGGCATGACCATTCATGGGCACATCTTACATTTGATAGGGTGCAAAGTGTATGACATCACACATGAACAGTCATGTGATGTTCACTCAAAATTCTTTTTCCAACAGATTTGTAAAATCAAAAGTCCCATCAACAATATATAGTGATTTAAAAGACAACCTCAGCACCACATGAATCCCTAATTATTAAAGTGTACTTCTATCTCTACTTGTACAAAAAATACCAAATAAAACATTTAAAAAACTGAAAACAGAGAAATATCATCTAGCTAGTGAAATTATAATTTTCATTGCTCTCTTAGTACTGCAGTAATAGGGATAAATGTTCTTAGATGCCGTTTAATCTTAAAGGAACCTACTTGCTTCAAGATGTGATCACCTCTGGATTAAGGGATCCATACACTTTATAAATGCCACTGGTTAAATCTATAATTAACCTCGTACGTAAGAAAAACAGTCCATCACTATTCTATAGTTGTTACCACATAAAGAAGTGAGAGCCAGATAGAGAAAATGAAGTAATACTGAGTAGAGGTATCCAATTGATATGAAAGGCCATCTCTCAGGAGAAAAAGTCAAAAGAAGAAGAGCCCCTAAAACAGAAAAAAAAAACAATAATCTAGTTAATGCTTTATCAAAATAATTATAATAATAATTATTGTGATGCTTTTTAGAAATAGCTGTAACGTTTCATTTCTTAATTATTTAAATGTATTAAATGAATAGGCTAAATTAGATAGGGGGAATGGAAAGGAAAAAGGAAAACTAGGTAAACAATTTAATATCTGTTACCACTTCTTAAAAAGGGATTCAGGTTCCAATTTTCATTCAGACCCCCTGGTCTGACAGTATTTAATTAAAAAATTCAGTACCCTTCTCATTGTAACAGTATATTCTGTCGATCCTCACCCGTATTGGGTTGTCGCACCAATTCTAAGCCCACTAATTTTAGAGTACTTCGACCAGAGTCATGAAAATGTAAAAAATGTCTACCCACTGGAGTGTCCATCCTTTTGTTTACAATGGAGCGGATATGTTCCTGGATTCTCTCCTTTAACATTCTGGCAGTTTTATCGATATAGCAAAGATTGCAACTGTGCCAAAGCATATAGATCACAAATGATGTTGTGCAGAAAATAAATTCCCTGACCTCGTTTTTTCTCCCATTACTTGGAGAGATACTTCTTTCCCTGTTACGTTATACTGACAAATATTACAGTTGTGACAGTAGTAACATCCTCTAGATTTAACTGGCATCCATGTGATTCTGTTTGTCTCCTTTGTTTTGAACTGACTATGTACTAGTCTATCCTGCAAACTAGCTGCTTTTCTAAAGGTGATGCATGGTTTATCACCCACAACTGTTTTTAAAATGTCATAATTTTTCAGAATGTTCCATTTTCTCCATATAATGTTTCCTATTTGACCTGAAACTTCATTATGTTCAGTGGAGAAAGTTACTGGTACCCCCTAGCTATTGGTCTTCTGCCTAGTAATATTTTTTTACGTTAAATTAGATTCCCTTGTGTCATGTTTTTGACCCTCTCCAGTGCTGCATTCAGGACAGTTTCCTGATAGCCTCTGTCTCTGAACTTGCTCAGTGGCGCCACTGCTTGTTGTTTAAAATCTACATAATTTGTGCAGTTATATCTAATTGTGATCAACCATCCATACGGTATGGAGTTTTTAAGTTTATAGGGGTGAGAGCTATAATTTCTCAGCAAAGAGTTGGTGCACCACAGAATGGTGGACCCGAGGCCGTGGAGGACATGATAGCAGCATAGGGAAGAGCAGTGTCTGAGCAGGTCCTACCAGCACTGATCCCCAAACTAAATGAGATGGTGCACAGAACTGATGCTCTGGTTAGCACGAATGGGAATCATGCAAACGCTTGACAGAGATGGAGCAGAGAGTATTTTCTGTGGAGGACTCTACAGCATTGTTACTCGACCACATGATGACCCTTAAAAAAGAGCTGCAATCACTGAGGGACCACATAAACAGTATAGAGAACCACCACCGCAGAAACAACCTTGGGATTAGAGGTTTGCTGGATTGGGCTGAGGTCAAGGACATGCTAGCTTTCCTGGAAAAGTGGCTGCCACAGAAGCTGTCTCTGGGAATAGGCAGGATAAAGACTGATCAGGCCCACAGAGCCCAGGGCCCAAGTCACAACAAGGAGCTTCCCCTCAACATGAAATATTTTGCTTGTACAGCAATCTGGATAAACAGCATATACATACAGCATAGAGGTACCAAGAAATTCTTTAAATACAAGTGACACCAACTGTTTATCTTTCAAAGCTGTTCCAGGGTGGCTCAAATAAAGTGCAAAGCACTTGTCTAGCTTATGAAGTAACTATGGGAAAAGGGTGTTGATTCCCACTTCACTTATCCTGCATTGCTTCTGGTATGAGTGGAGGGTTACTCACATTCTTTCTGTGAAGAAAAGAAGATGAGGCAGTTCAGTGTGGCTAAGAAACTCATAGATCAATAATCTGTATTTAAAATATTAATGCATTGTGTGAACTGTAGATGAGATTGACAGATGGGGCTATTAACTTGTAGAGGCAGCTGGCCTTGCCCACCCCCATTGTTGGAGTTGACAGAGAGTGAGCTAAGAAAAGTCTGCATTGGGTCAGCAAGCTGGAACATAACATAACTAATGGGAACTGCAATTCTACACACAGGTAAGACAAAGGAAATATTCCCGGCACTCCCATCTCCAGCAGTGCCTCCACTATCGTGCTGTGCCATACAACAAGCTGCACTTGTAGAAACAACAAAAAACAAACAGACAAACAGACAATCCACTGAAACTGCTGATTAAATATTTATTTGTGGAACTTAAATATTAACAGAAATGCAATGTGTAAACTGCTCTACATTTCGCCATTACATACGGGGCTTCCTCAGGGCACACACGTAACTGCAGAGTGCATGTTTGGGCAGAGAGAAGCCTCGGACAAGAAGGGAAAGTCACAGGAATTGAAGCCACAAGACAGTTGGAAATGCTAGTGGAAGTGACTTGATTCCCCCTGAACTGACTTAAAATGCAGCCAGCAGCAGTCTGCAGCGTTGACTCATCAGGGACACTCCCCAGATTCTGGTGCAAGTGTGGAAATTCTGAGGCCCATCTGAGAGCAGCTGAAGTGGGCCTAGATGAACAGCAGTGCTTCAGAGTTAGAGTGGCAGTCACATAGATGTTTGGGCTACCCTGAGGCAGTGGCTACATGGAGTAGATAATGAGGCTTGTATGGTGGATTCTTGAATGAACTGTGCAACTCATGAGGGAATGTAAGGACTTAACTGGTGAACATGTCTAATTTACAAAATATTTTTCCTCTTTGCAGGGAGAACGGTTAAGCTTGCTGATGCATTGGACATGGGGATAAAGTTAGAAGTGCACTTGTGCCGAGGAGATCTTGGTGGAGGGGGACTGCTGGAAAGTGATGAGTCGGGCAATGCTGGACACACCTCAGAAAGAGGCTCACAATCTCACCACAGAGCAACTAAGCTTGAGGAGGGAAAGATAAGTATGTCATAAAAGAGTATATTTGAACGAATGGGAGAGCAAGGGGATTGCATTTGCATTTGGAGGCAGAGGAGTAGTTAGAGAGGCAGCAGTGCATGGCTGAGGAGGCCGGGTCATCACCTGAGGACCCTGGCAGTCAAAATTGTCTTGGCTTTGTTAGTCTGGTTATCTGTTCTGTTATGTGTTCTTAATGTTTTTAACACTGATGTTTCAACTCCAGATGCATGTAATATGCACGGGGAAGTACCATGCAGGTTAAGAGGAGGGGATGGTGAGAAGTTACAAGAAAGAAGTAAAAGGAGGGTGATGGGGAATATCAAATGAATGCAAGCTTCTGAAGCACTGGCCAGGGATGAAGAGGGTGATGAGCTCACTGCACAGGTGGCCTGGGTCTGGGGTTAGCAGGGATGTGCCCTTCCTCCTGTCCCCTGACTTATATTATGACGGATTAATGGTTAGCAAGCAACTGATTTGGTCCAGGAATGTCTGGGAGATCTCATCCCCCACTAAGCAGAAGAAGGTTCTAAGCCTGCTGAAACAGCACAATATTCATATCACTCTTCTACAGGAGACTCATTTGACAGATGGGAATGCCAAAAGCTCATTAGAGAGTGGGATGGCCAATGCTGTTATGTCTCTAACAATGGGCATAAGAAGGGAGCTGCCATACTGATTAATAAGATTCTTCCACATGTTCAAGAGTGATGGACCCAAGTGGAGGCTGCTATGCATTTGCAATTGGAAACCTTCAAGGAGCTTGGTTTGGTGTTTGATGGTCAGCATTTTGTGCTTTGTGCTTTCTTAGCAGAAAATTTTTGCCAGAGCAAGTTGTGAGTCTAAGCCACCTGTCTCATGGTTTGGGGTCTCTCCCGAAGGAATTTTTGTTGCCGAGTGGACGAGCTGGATGCCTGTTGTCCTGGGACTTTTGTGGCCTTTTTGGCTTCGTTTATGATGATTTGGACACCTGCTGGACTGCAAGGAGAAAGGAAAGGAAAAGTGGATGTTTGCCTAACGCATAGTAGCACCTTGTGTGCCAATAAGCTCATTTAAGCTTTTAAAAGGTGTGCTATTATTGCTTTAGGGCAGGGTTTTCAATATATTCCTTAAAAGCTAAAATGTATTACACTTAGAGGAGTGTGCCTCTTACGTTTGTTTTTATAGTGCTGCTGCAGTCAAGAGAAGAGAAGAAAATGGATTTAGTAGAGGAGAACTGGTGGCTGATACTGGCTGCACACAGAATCTAGACTGATCTATCAGTCTTCCAGACTATCAACCAGAGAAAAAAGAGAAAAGGGGAGTAAAAGTAAAAGACGCTGCTGCAGTGATAATAACAAGCCGACGAATGGAGGTGATATTTCCCCAAGAGGTACCATTATCTGCTTTAACTTTTCTCTCAGTGACATTACTTCAGAGACCCCATGGACCAAGATTGATTTGGGGTCTCAGAGAGCTTCATTTAAGATGGAAAGCAGCAGCATTCAGGTACAATGAATATATTTGAAATATTTGGTTAATTATGATACTCTGCAACTTTTCTCACTTTTTGACATTTTCTTTGTGGCTTAAAACAGTCCCAGTGTCCTGTGGAGAGTTAAAAGTCAGAGCATCAACTCCCTGTTACAATGAGATGAGCATGTTCGCAAGTGACAACTGTCAAGCAGATTTATCTATAATGTTGCTGAAACCCCCATTAAGAGATGGAAATGCAGGCATTGCACAACTCTAGTTGAATTAACATTGGGAAACTCCCTAGTGGAGAATCAATGCAGACATTGACCTTAAGCTCCAAGAATGGCAAGGTAAATGAGTGATCTAAACATCATCAGGTTTTAAATAAGGAAAGATTCCTAAAGGTCTTCGAATATAAGTTATTAGTTAAATTTGCAGCCTTGTGTTATGTTACTGTGTCATTGTGCTTCATTTGTGTAAATCACAAGTTTTTAATGTATTTTAAATGCTGAACTTTTTGCATGACTCTTATTAATTAAAAATTTATTAGTCGGCCATTTAATCTTAATTCAAGTGTTAATTGAGTCCTTAGAACGGAGTGTATATGTGATAGTAAAAATCAAAATGTAAAATTAAAACATAAATCTTTGAGACAATGAACTCATGCTAAAACAGTTTGTAGGATCTGGTGCATGATTTGATAGCCTAAATAGCTCATAGATAATTTATAATAGACTGATTAATGGCCTCTATAAGGATCAGATTGGGAGTCATATTTTGGCCCATTGGAGGGCAAGTGAGCCAGATTGTGGAGTAAAATGGATGGTTGTTTGAGGGCAAGGGGTTGTTCATAGTGACCTGATATGAAAACCATCTCTTGTCAGCATATCATTTCCTCCATACTTGATAATTAGAGGTAAGGGGCAATACTTGTGGCAGGTAGCTTCTAAATGTTCACTAAAAGGTCAGGTATAACTGGCATCAAGGTAATTCCCATTTGGACATGTGATTAAAAGTATGTAATTTATGTGTATGACATGCAGTAGTACATTAGTGAGTTGATACCTGGTCCGAAAGTGGACCCGAAGTTAAGTGGGTGCATCCTTTAGATACCCACAGTAGGGACCATTAGAGGGCAAAGGTGTCCAAAAATGAAGCAAAATGTGTGCACACAGGAAAGCATACAATGTTTACAGTGACGCAGACATGGTTTTCAATTGTTGTTGGTTTATAATCCCTGCTATATTGGAGGCTCAGAACTAGCAGGTGTTCCAGGCTGCCTCTGAAGTTTGTCAAAAAAGTGTGGGTGTTGCTGGCAACTCGGGTTGTTTCAATTCGGGTCCAGTGATTTACTTACTGTCATCAATTTCTGTGCAAAAGTATCTTTGCACACTGGCAATAGGCCTGATTTGGGGCAAGAATTGATGGCCAAATCCCGCACTTATTAGGGAGCTGTATGTCGGTTTTAATGAAAGAAGGAAGAAAAGTATGGTACTAACTTTTCACCCCTCTAAAGCTTAAGCTGCATTGGTTAAGAAAGATATTTTTGGAAAAATAGGTTGTTATAGCAATAAACATCTGTAGGAAGCATATTCTGTGGTAATTATAATGGGCACTATGCACGAAAGGTGCGGAGTGGCTACACGTGCGTATCTAGGGTGTGCAGGCATGCCGCATTCACTGTGCCCCCCACATGGCATTCAGGAAGGGGGGGCATGCAGACCCACCACTCCCGATCCCTCCCATCCATAGACAGCTCCGCACAGGGGGCATTCCGGGGGCATACCAGCACCACACAGGATTCACCACCCCGCTAGTGCTGGCCATGGGGGTGCATAGGGTGGCGCAGGGTACACCAGGGAAGACCCTGCCATAAACCCCCATAAGTGCCCCATGCACACCCCACTGGACAGGGTGAACAGCCCACCTATCCCCCAGGGTCGCAGGACCGGGACACTGGACACCACCCACCCACCCCAGCACACAAGGGTGCGTTTGGTGACCCCCAATCCCCACATCACATGTACCCCACACAGGGGCACAGGCATGGGCACAGGGTTGCTGCCTCCCACCTGCACCACATGGATACCCCCCTTCCAGCAGTGTTGTCACCCCGGCCCCCCTCTGCCCACAGGCATGGGCACAGGGTTGCTGCCTCCCACCTGCACCACATGGATACCCCCTTCCAGCAGTGTTGTCACTCCGGCCCTCCTCTGCCCACAGGCATGGGCACAGGGTTGCTGCCTCCCACCTGCACCACATGGATACCCCCCTTCCAGCAGTGTTGTCACCCCGGGCCCCCCCTCTGCCCACAGGCATGCTCCCCACAAGTCCCACGGCACCGATTGTGGCTGGTGGCATTGCCCACCCTCACCTGCAACTGCCGCTGGCCATCAGTGTTCTGTGGGGTGCACTGCCAAAGCGCGCCCCACCACACAAGGGATCCAGTGCAGGTTCCCGGTCCAGGCATCTGACTGGGTGCCAGGCCGGACCCTGCCCCTGGCCACCCTGCGGAGTCCTGTGCACTGGGGGGGGCATGGACTGGTGGTCAGTGATCGGGCACACTACTGGTGCACATCTGTCCTCAGGTGTGCAGGGGCACGTGTGGGGTACGTGCATTTTTCACGTACCTCTACACCCTTTGTGCATAGCGCTCATCATGCTGGTTTTACTGAAGAAACTATTTTATCAAAACTATGAATACAATGTGGATGTGACATTTTAGCATTTGAGTAAAATGTATTGTATATTTTATGTTTTTTAACTGTTTCATGTTGTAATGGTTGAAAAATAACTGATCAACAATAAACTGAACTAGCTACTAGGAGAAACAATCATACTGGGAAATATATATGCACCAGCTAACCAGGACCCTGTGTTCTATTGACCAGTTACCTGCTCTGCTACACAAAGAACAAATTCATTCTGGGGGGATTTTAATTGTGCTCTGAACCTGAGTTTGGGCCATATGGGTACTGGTGATAGAATGGAGCCAGGAGGGACCAGATGGGGGAAAGGGGCTCACCAAGTTGGACATAGTTGATGTCTGGAGAGAAGCCAACCTGGGTTCCAGAGAATAATCTTTTTACTCCAAGACATGGTGCCACATTAATTATATATTTCTCCTAGAAGAGTGTATTTTAGGGTAGTTGGGGCACATTTTACATTGATCACTGTATCCGATCACGTGTGAATACTGTGCGCAGTCATGCCCACACTGGCTCCACCACCGAATGCTCCTGGTGGTTCACCATGTAGTGGTGCCATCCAAGATGCAATACAGTAATTCTGCAGAAATATTCTATGATCACTTTCCGTTTAGCGCTGGTATTTCTTTTCACTACATCTTGCATTTTCAGTTTTCTAAGCATGAGCATGTATAAGCACTCACACTCTGGCTGACTTGCCAGCCAGTGGATGCATGTGTCTAGCGCATCGGCTGCTTCACCCACTATTGGAAGTTGAACTGCAGGGCCATAGTATTCTTCCTCATCTGTGATGTGGGGCACTTCTTTTATTTTGTTCTAGTGATCTCCATGATATTGTGGTTGGTCAATTCTCCATACTCCTCCAGGGCAACCAAATTCCCCCAGGTGTCAAGTGCATCAGTGCTGATCCATCTGCTCAGCTATTCTATGTAACCCAGTCATGGCTTCATCCTGTTAATCAGCAGTTACCGCAGCTTTACTTGGGGTGGGGTTAGCACCTGTGACTTCAGCCAACATGTAACAGCAGTGTCTGTGCACATGTCAGTCCACAATTCTGCTAGGAGGCAACAAGTATGTTTTACCAGCAGTCATTTAATGATCTGTTAGGGCAGGCTGATTTGCTTGTTCTCCTCTGAAGGAATGCTGCTAAGAAGCTTACCATGGTAGATTTTTTTCAGCATAGCAAGTATGCCCTGGTCCATGGGCTGTAGTTTGACTGTGGTATTCATTGGTAAAAATGGTCAGTGCATTGAATTGATCTCAGTCTTTAAGAGGTCCGAGTTTGGGTGTGCTTTGACATTTTCAATGTGCAAGATAGCTGGAGGAGGGAGATCAAAACTTCTCATGTGACTACAGACAAAGGGAAGAAAGTCAGTAAAAAAAAAGTCCATGAAAAGGTTTGACATCATCCAGGTATTGCTCAGAGCTTGATAGATGAAAGGCAGACTATCCATATTAACATGCTTAAAACAATGGGGGTAGGATTCACAGAAGGGATGTGCCCAGCGCATGCGAGATGCACCAGGGCATCCCCAAAATGTACCCAAGGGCAATTCGGGCAGGGTGCCGATGTGGCAGTGCAACCCCGATATGCCGTATACCATCAGTAATGCTATGCAGCACATCTGAAGGGGCTGTGACAAGGGCGTGCCCATGCATACTGGGTGCAACCCCATTCTGTGGTGCAACCCTGGGACAAGTCCAAGGATGATCCACAGAAAGATAAGGCTAGAAAATCTGTACTTAAGTAGGTGGCCACCTACAGGCGGGCTGCTGCACTACAGGCAGCAGCACAGCAGCCCACCCACTCTGGCAGTCCAGTGTTCCCCCTCCCTGCCCCAAGCCCCTGTACAATGCCACTCCTGGTGGCAGTAAGAGAACAGATGACACCCACCCAGCCCCCATACAATGCCACTCCCGGTGGCAGTGAATGGAAAGAGGAACCCCCCTCCCAGCCCCAAGCCCTAGGTAAATCCACCCTCCATGGCAGTCGGCTGGTGCAGACAGCCACCCCAAGTACCCCCAATCCACTCATCTCCCCCCACCCCAGCAGGGTCCCACTGTTGGCAGGCAGCTTAACCCACCCATATACCACCACGGCTGCCTGCTGACAGAGCTGTTTGAGAATGACAGCTATCATACAACCTGAAGCCTGGGGGGAGAGGGGTGGGTTGGGGTATGAGGGCTGTCTGCACCCGGCCGACTGCTACAGAAGGCAGCTTTACTGAGGGCTTGGGGCTGGGAGGGGGGTTCCTCTTTCCATTCACCGCCACCAGGAGCGGTATAGTACGGGGCTTGGGTGCCTTTCTTATACTCGCCACCAGAAGTGGCATCAGAGGGGGGATTGGGGAGTGTCTTTGTTACCTTTACTGCCACCGAGCAGCATCACACGGGGGCTTGGGGGGGTCATCATTACTTTTACTGCCACCAGGAGCAGCTTGTTTTGGGCTGGGGTCGTGCCGGGGGGGTGGCTACAGGTCGGCACATTCTGCTGGAGCATCCCTGCAGGTGCAATGCAAATGAGGCTTTGATGTCATGCTAATGGCCCCATTGCACCATGCATGCCTAATGGCCTCATTTGCATGCCCCTGGCTGTGAATCACATTTTTGGGCGCAGGGCATCCTGAGATGCCCTGCCCCAATGGGTTCACAGCCTGACATGGGGGATGCGCCGGCACAGCCTGGGATGCTCAGGGGCATCCTGGGCTGGGCGCACCTGTGCTATTCACAGAGGGGATGCGCTGGGGACTTCTCCCTGTGCCTCCTCTGTGAATCACCCAATTTTCACTCAGTGCATCTCCCCTGCACCGGGGCAGCCGAGATGCACTGAGCGCATCTTCTTTGTGAATCCTGCCCTGGGGCTTTTAAGGATCTGCCAGCTGTTTCACTTTGTGTGTGCCAGAGGCATTGGCACAGCCAAGCATTTTCAACCACTCTTCATTTTTTTTAAACCTGGGGTACTTTTCTCTGATGAGCTGGCAAGTGTCTTTTTGGGTAGCAGTTTCTAACACATCTGGCTCTTGGGTTAATATCCCAGTGCTGACACTGTAGTGCAGCATGAGAGGGGTGCTGCACTTCTGAGGTGCTGTCTTTTGGATGAGATGTTAAACCGAGGTCCCATCTGCCTGGATTGGTGGTAGTTCAATTGGATGTTGAAGATCCCATGGCACTTATCAAAAAGAGTAGGGGATTTCCCCGGTGTCCTGGCCAAATTTCCCTCATTCACTAAAAAAAAAATACCACCAACAGTTTCATCTGGTTCAAGGTCAGTTGGTATTCATCTGTATCCCCTTCCCTTGGGTCGTGCCTGAAAATAGGCAGGATTTGTCTAGTGCACTTACCCAGTCAACAAAAACAAAATAAATAAAAATAAATAAATAACAAGAGCCAGTATCATCTGCATTATAAACTTGCTCAGAAGTGAAGCTTGTTGTGGAATGGAGTAATAAAATCATTGGTTGATGACAGCAACTTGCCCGCAATGGACAGATGGAGAATCTCGAGGTGGGTCTTGAAATGACCAAACCACCCCCGGCTTGTGATGAAGGTATCATTTTCAGCACTGAGCTTCCTATGAAAGTGCAGCACATTCTCCTTTAACATGGGGCCCGAAATGGGTGTTCCATGGCCCCCAGTTCTGATTCTTTTATCATTTCCTACTGTAGTGGACAACTCGCATAGCTTTTCATGCACTGTGGACTTACTGATGTTGTAACAGTTGGCATTTTCCACAGCATGCTCATCATGATTAACAGTCCAGGATCCTGAGCTTCTGGGCATTCATGGATGCTCTATTTACACTTGATCCATGGCAGACAGAGCAAAGATCAATGTTAGTGTGCTGAAGCTGCTTAGAGGTTTGAATGAGCTGCATATGAAAAAGGACTTATATCAGCAAGCAGTTAACACCTACTGTGCAATCATTGCAGAAAAGCTTGACCACTAAGCTGATAACTGTAGCACTCATTACTTGCAGTGGGTACAGTCAGGGGACATGAGGTGGGTTTGGACAGTCTGGAGGGTGGGATAAATGGGGGTGAGATAATCGGGCTGTACTGTGTTAGAAATGTCTAAGAGGATATGGCAAATCAGTCAGAGGAAATTTGGTAACAGTTTGCATCATTTTGCTCATAGCTATATAAGGGTGAGTGTACAACAGGTTAGGTGGAAATGCACAGGTTCCTGGATCAACTCAACTTGCCACAGCCCATGACTGAGCAGATAGAAATATTGGGTAAGTCCATAACATTGGTTGAGGTCAGTGCAACTGTGGCGGGATTTGCAGCAGGTAGAGTGGCAGGACCAGATGAGTTGCCCATAGAATTTTACAAAGCAGTGGGGGGAACCATGCCTGAAGGGGCTGCATGAGATGTTGGTGGAATCTGTAAAGACAGAAGAACTACCAAGATGATCTAACAAAGCCAAAATTACAATTTTGCCCTGAACGGGGGATAGACCCCAAAGACTGTGCAGCAAATTGCCCCATATCCTTATTGAAATGCAATGTTAATGCTATGGTTAAGATACCAGCTACCAGGTTGGAGAGCATATTACCTGACATAGAAAGGGGGATCAGACGGACTTCATAAGGGGGTGCCATTCCTGTCATAATATCAGAAGGCTCCATATCGCAGAGTTGGGGAGTTGGTGTCTGGGGAGAGACTTTTTGCTCTTCCTGGATGCTGAAAGAGCTTTCAACAGGATTGAGTGGTGTTACCTGTTTGAGGAGTTTAACAGGTTCAGCCTGGGGAGGCCTATATGAAGATGGTGTGGGTTCTGTTCAAGGATCCCCAAGGCTAACATACTGATAAACAAGGTGGGTATCCAGAGATTTCAGTCTTGGCAGTAGCACCCAATAGGAATGCCCATTGTCTCCTCTGGTATTCACCCTTACTATAGAGCCACTATTATAGATAGAGGGAGTACTGTTGACCAATTGGAGCACTCCTTACCTTGTGCAGCTGCCCTGAAAACAGGCACATTCGGGTAAGTTTTTTTTTAAAAAAGTTAAATATTTATTGATCAAGTTTGATCAATATTATATTACAACACCACCAAGACAACTCTTACATTGTAAGAGTGATCTCATTTACATTCTTAGGGTATCAGAACTGCTCACCTTCAGTTCGCAGTTCTTATACCATAAGAATGCATGTGAGATGACTCTTAGAACTACAAGAGTGGTATTGGTGGTGGTATTAACATACAGCAGAGATTATCAGATGGAGTGAGGGGGCAGTAGGTGTACAGGGCATTCAGGGAGCATGGTGACCCCCACATAAAATTGCCCTTTATGCAGATGATGTGCTGCTATTTCTTACCCAACTGGACAGATCTATTCTAGCAGTAACCATCATAATTGAAAAGTTCTGCTCTTTTTCAAGATACAAAATAAATTTAGGAAAGTTTGAATTGATGCAGGTGGGTGGAGGCCCACAAGTGGTTGTCAGCTTGGGATTTGGAAGAGTTATGTCCAATATCAAGTAAATGGGCATACAAATAGTGGGAACTACAGCCACACTGCATGATCTGAACTATAAGCCCATACTAACAAACTTAAGGAAGACCTGGGCAGGTGGCAGTCACTCTTCATCTCATGGTTAGGCAGGATAAACCTCAAGATGATTGTCCTACCATGAATCTTGTACCTGTCTGGATGCTTCCAGTGGGATTGGCAAAGAAAGATAGCCCAAGGTTGGAAAGATAATGTTCAGAATTTTTATGGAACCAAAAGAGGCTGAGAGCCAGCCTTCTGAAGTTGAAGGGGACTGTGTTGAGGGAGGCCTTTATTTTCCAGCCATTGCTTGGTACCAATTGACAATTTATATAAGCTACATAAGGCAGTGGGTGATGGGTAAGAGGGCCACCAGTTGGATGTCCTTGGAGAGTTCAACAGGGGGACCTACGCTGTCCTCCTGCTTAAACATGGGGGGACTTAAGGCATGCAAGCAGGTTTCAGAAGCTCATGAAGTAGTAATCCATACATTGAAAGCATGGGAAAAGATAAGAGTTAAACTAGGAGACAGACAGACTAACTCATTACTGGTGCCAGTCTGCATAAACCCAGAATTCCACCCAGAAATGGAAGAGGGGGGCTTTTTACTGTGGCAGGAGAAGGTGGTACAGTGTATGGAAGACATGTTTGGGAGTGGTGCACTAAAAACATTTCAGACCTTAAGGGATGAGTCATGAGACTGAAGTGCCCCAGATCCATATGTTTAGATATATGCAGGTGAGGAGGGTGATACAAAAACTGGGCAGAAAGGCCCCACTAGAATTGACCCTTGCAGATATGGAGCAATTAATCATGGTAACCAGAAGGGGCTGTCAGAACTTGCTAGCCAATGCATATTCACACCTGACAGTTGGACTCCCTGACAGGTCCATGAAAATGAAACAGCACTGGGAGAAGGATCTGTAATGCAGGATCCCAGATAAGCCATGAGGTACTCTCTGTGAAATACACATGGGGCTCACAATGTGTAACTTGTACAAAGAGGCACATTTTATTAACAGGTTATAAATACCACCTGATACAGTGAATACGTTTCATGGGGTCATCTCATTAATCTGTGGTAGATGCAGTAATGCCTGCCTACATGATTTCTGGCCCTGTTGGATATTGTGCCCTTTCTGGTAAGAGGTGAGCAGAGAAATATCTTGAATCACAGAGATGCAGGTTAAGGATGAGGAAACCTCTATGTGACTGGGTATAGCAGACATGACAGGGGAGGACTGGGTTCGCTATCCAAGGGTAACTAGAAGTCTTCTGCTACTTGCCAGAAAGTGTATTCAAATACATGAGTTTCAAAGCAGCAACCCACAGTGAAAATGTGGTGTTCCTTTATTTTAACGACCCTCTGCCGGATTTTCAAAAGGGCAAGAATGCCTCAAGCCCCTGGTGCGCTGAAGATATGGTGCACCGGGCTTGAGACATTCTCTAGGTCAGCGATCAGGATTTTCTATCCCGTGGGCCAGTTGCTGCAAGTTAGACCAATGTTTTCTGGTCTAGCTTGCGGAAATCCTGGGGGCATTTTTTTATGAAGCTTGCACCAGATGTTTGGTGTAGGCTGCTGTAAATCATGGAAACTGTTGCCCAAGATTGTAAAATTGGCCACAGTTGCCGCAAAGGGGGTGTGGTGCGCCATCAGAGCACGAGTGTTGTGGCGCAGGGCTTAGTGCAATCACTGCACCACACTTTGAAAATCAGGACCCTGTCTCTAGAGAAACTGACTTAGGAGCTGAGAGGGTTGGCAGAAAAATCTGAAAGGCAATGGAGCCCTTGCAATATTCCCTTCCCTCACAGGAAGCAATGTAACTGTGAATGAAGTGTGGTAGAAGGGCTTCCTCACAATTGTCAGTAAAAATACTACTAAGACAAGATGTATGACACAGGTTAATATTTTCTGACATTAGCTGGAGCTGATAGTTCAGGCCAGGTTCCTGTTGAACTGGCAACCCAAGGTTTTTATTCTTGCATGTTTGTACATCGTGACAGGTTTTACTATGGCGCTGTGACATTTGCAGTACTGACATCCCTGACAGTGACAGCCTCAATGCTGAGTGTTGGCATCACGCTGTTGGAGATGCGTCCGTGTTGCATCAGGTTGGTGTGCCCCCAGAATCCTCCATGTGGGAGGCTCTGCCCCCACACACCCTGGTCTCTAGATGTCTAACTCTGAGTTGGAGTTGGACTGAGGGGGGGCGCAACACCGGGAGCTGCACCGCCGGTGTCTGCTGTTCACTAGCACAGCGACTTGCCACATCCTGGCAAAATCTGTCACTGTGCTGGACTTCGCGGTGGTGGTGTCGACCATGTGTCGGCACACCATCATGACATGCCTGTTGTATAGAAAAATTAGTCAGAAGAATATAGTTAAGTACATGGGTGGAAGACATCACTGTATATGTTAAATAGTATATGAAATCATCTAGGCACTGAACCTTGGACAAGTCATGTATGCTACACGTCATGAAATGTATGTTACCTTTTTTTTTGAGTTTATCTTTTTATTAATTTTAAGTATATAAAGATATACAGGCATACATAATGAAAGGGAAACCTCATATAGATTACAAAAGGGTATCACTTAACAAAACACATAGTTTAGGTTGAATATAATGAGGATGCCTTAAATATGCATATATATAAAATAAGAGTTTGTCTTATTTATATCATAAGTAGTGAACAAAGAGTTACAGTTATTAAAGTATTATAAATTCAGAGAGATCAGTTAAGTGCAAGATGAGTATGAGAACAAGTTATAGCAGGCTTTCAAACCATTACATGAAGTGATACCTATAAGAATACAAACATTATACAGTACAGGAGGAATATAAATAAAAGAGAGATGTATGTTAAAGGTAGAAAATAGTGCAGGGTAGAAAAAGAAAGAAAGAAGTAGGGTGGGAAAGAAAAAAGAGGGGAGATATAGGTGCACAGAGTATTAGAGAGACCCAGATCTAATTAACAGAGTAAAGATATACCAAAAGGAAAGCTAAATAAGTCTCTAGGATTAGGGTCTTAAGAACCAGCTGTTTCAATGAATTTAAAGTAATCCTGCCAGCACCGATCGTATACGGTGAGTCGGTCATGAATAACATGGGATAGACGGTCTAGTGAAGCGTATTGAGAGAGGCTTTGAAGAACATCAAAAAAGGGAGGGAACAAGGGTAGATTTCCATTTAATAAGAATCATAGAAACATAGAAACATAGAATTTGACGGCAGATAAGGACCGCTTGGCCCACCCAGTCTGCCCGTTTCCCTACCTAATGGATAAGCTGCAGATCCTAGTTAACCAGCATCCTACTGCTTCCTACCCCAACCCCCTAGAATTGCCGTATGACTGTCCCATGCATGCTTGAATTCCACCACTGTTTTTGACTCCACAACCTCCTCTGGAAGGCCGTTCCATGCATCCACAACCCTCTCTGTGAAAAAATACTTCCTTAAATTACCTCTGAGCTGCCCCTCCTCTATCTTCAAATTGTGCCCCCTTGTTCTTGCACACCTCTTTTTTTGAAAGATGCTACCCTCTTGGACTTTGTTGATTTCCTTGAGGTACTTGAAAGTTTCTATCATGTCCCCCCTCTCCCTTCTTTCCTCGAGGCTATACATATTAAGCTCCTTAAGTCTCTCTTCATATGTCTTCCGGTGCAGACCCTGCACCATTTTAGTTGCCCTCCTCTGGACAGCTTCCATCCTGTCTATGTCTTTGTGGAGATTGGGTCTCCAGAACTTTCAGGTGTTTAACCAAAAGAAAAAGTATATTTAGCCATCTAAAATGTGCATGTGAAAGAGAAGAGTTACTCGGAGTATAGAGGCCTAGGAGGAATAGTTTTGGATCAAAGGGAAACTTTTGTCCTATTACTTTGGAAGCAAATTAACAAATTTTATGCCAAAGCTAATTATTGGGAGTGCAGGACCAAAGAATATGAAGCAGATCACCATTAACTTGGTTGCAGAGCCAACAGTTATTGTTATGTAACAGGCCCATTTGGTGAAGTGCCGAAGGAGTTCTGTACCAAAGATGCAAGATTTTGATTTGTATTAGGGAGCTGTGGGTATCTTTAAATGCGTTGTGTGCCAGACACCAACATTTACTCCATTGTATATCTGAGATATTATAGTTAAAGGTAGTGCTCCATTTATTTTTAGCTTGTATAGATGGATCGGGAAGATTGTCAATAATGTTTTTGTAAATGATGCTGCTTATTTTGTAGAGATATTAGCCCAGTGCGAGATGTGTGATTCTAGAAAAGTGTGTTTGTATATATAATTAGAAATGGAGTTGAAAACTGCTCAAATCAGTAAAAACTTCCAGAAGTCCTGTTTAGGAAGTTTCCATTTGACCTGTAAGTCTGAGAATGTTCTAAGGGTGACAGAGTTCGGGTCCAAGATATCGTCAAGAAAAAAAAAACGCCATTATTCCTCCACAAATGACAGAAAATTGGATGATTTTCCAGTGTGAACAGTGAGTTGCCCCATAAAGGGGCATAAAACCAAGGTTTGGGGTTAGATTTCAAAAATTTATGGGTTAACTTCCAATATAGAACAGAAGCTGATATGATTGGATGAGTTTATAATTTTGAGGAAAGGGGGTTAAAAATAAAGGAAGAAAGAACCCCTCCATGGCTCAGTGTGGATTCCATAGCAATCCAAAGTTGGGTGTGAGGAGAAGGTTTCTGAAACCATTTAATGGTTTGTGCCACCCGGAAGGCCCATAGATAACCTTTGAACCAAGGGAGTCCAAACCCACCTTTTTCCAATGAAATCGAAGTTTATTATGATTAAATCTTGGAATTTTCCCCTCCCATACAAAGTTACCTATCAGTTTATCAATTTTAGCAAGGAAAAAGGATGGAAGAATTAAAGGGATGTTAGCAAAGAGGTAGAAAAGTTTGGGGGATATGGACATCTTAATGGCCATAATTTTACCCATAAAGGAAAGATTAAGAGGCCTCCAACTGTCTAGAATTGTTTTGATGTTATCTAGTAGACAATTAAGATTACTATCACATATTTTCATAAGATTACTAATTATTTTGATTCCTAGATATGTTATGCCATGGGGCAACCATCGAAATCCAAAAGGGTGGTTCATAAAAACGTTGCAATGGTCATTAAGAGGTAGAGTTCTGACTTACCATAGTTTAAATCAAGGCCTGAAATACTTGTAAATTTGGTAAGTAAGTCAACCAATAGGGGTCTTGCCTCATCCAGATTCTCAAGTAGAATCAGGAGGCCATTGGCATAAGAAAGGGAAACATATTTTGAGCTTCCCACTGGGATGCCATTAATACTGGCAGATTGGCATAAACAGGCAGTTAGGGGTTCCATGGCTAAAATGAAAAGGGAAGGTGATAGGGGACAGCCTTTCCTGGTTCCCTTTTCCAGTTGAAAGCAGAAGGAAAGGGTGCAATTAGTAAGTACCTTAGCAACAGGGGAGTTATATAATAATTTAATCCAAGAGCAGAAGGTGTGTGGAAGGCCGAAGTGAGATAGCACCTGATACAGACAATCCCAGTTTCAAGAGTCAAAAGCCTTTTCAAAATCAATAGCTATGGCTGCTGCTGGAGAATTGAGAGATTTGGCTTTGTGAATTAGATTGAATAGAGAACGTAGGTGATCTGATCCAGACCTATGTTTAATAAAACCAGCTTGTGAGCAGTGAATCAATTTGGGGATCAAATGTTCAAGTCGGGAGGTTAATAATTTAGCAAATATCTTCCCATCTGTGTTTAACATGGAAATTGGCATATAGCTTACTGGGTGTATGGGATCTTTGTCCTTCTTAGGAAGTAGGGTAATAACTGTTTCAGTACAAGAGGGAGGAAGCTTGCCAGTAGTGGAAGCTTCTTGATAAATGTCAAGAAGGAAGGAGCATAAAGTATGGGAAAATATTTTGTAAAAATCAACAGGAAAACCATCATTTCCAGGGGACTTACCCAATTTCAGTGAGGACAAAGCATTCGTCTAAGAGATTCTCTTCATGAGGAGAAAGATGGGGAAGGTGTAAAGTTTTAAGGAATTCTTGAATTAGTATGGTTGAAGGAGGATTTGTATTAGAATACAGTTTTTGATAAAAGTTAGATATGATATGATTTATGGAAGAGTCATCAAAATGAATTTTGCCTTGTTTGTCTTTAAGACTTAGAATATGGCATTCCATTTGTTGCGCTTTGAGCAGGTAAGAAAGGAGTTTCCAATTTTTATCACCATGGTCCCAAAATTTATGCTTAAGTTTAAAAAGGGTCAATTCAGTTTTACGAGAAATTAGTTTATTTTGACTCTGAGTTGAAGAATTTCAAAATGTAGATGAGAATCAGGAAGGTGTTTGTTAGAGGAGAAGTATAGATTTTCTTTAGCTTTAAGAGATTTTTCCATATCAGCTAATTGTTGCTCTCTTACCCTTTTTCTATATGCAGCATAGCTAATTGTTTTCCCACAAATTGTGGCTTTAAGAGCTTCCCATACATTAGACATAGAAGATTCAATAGGGGTATTATGAAAGAGGAAGTCCTGAATTTGAGCTTTAATCATGGATAAAAAATCCAGGTCTTTAAGAAGGAGAGGATCTAACCACCAGAAGGTAGATTTGGGTATTAATAGGCCCCACAAGAGGTGCAATTTAACTGAAGCGTGATCCGAAATTATGATGGGAGAAATGGATGAATCAATATTTTTTTCTATTATGATAGGAGCGGCTAACCAATAGTCAATTCTGCTATGTGTTTTATGTAGAGAGGAATAAAAGGTAAAGTCTTGATCTCTGGAGTGCAAAAGGCACCAAACATCAGCTAATCCAATGTCTTGCATAAACAGAGAGAGGGCTTTAATACTTCTGGGGTGGGCATCAGTAGTAGGGCTACTTCTGTCAATGCTACCTTCTAATGCTAAGTTAAGATCACCTCCCAGAATAAGTGATGCATTGTTTGTATTAAAAGATAAAATCTGTTGAGCTAAGTTATGAAAAAACTCGGGGGAGTCAGAATTAGGTGTGTATATATTGACAAGTAGAAGTGGACCAGCATTCGTATTTAATTTGACCATCACCCATCTGCCTTCACTATCTGAAAAGGATTTTATTATAGACCATTTAAGGCTCTTATGTATAAGAATGGCAACTCCTCTCTTATTAGCAGTATAAAACAAATCATAAATTTGACCAACCCAATGTTTCTTAAGCCTGTGAACATCCTCTGCTAATAGTTTCTTGAAGGAAAGTGATTTGTGTTTTATTTTTTTGGAGATGTGTGAGGATTTACTTTCGTTTACAAGAAGAATTAAGTCCCTTCACATTCCATGTGCAAAAAAGCATGTCACTCATACTATCAATATCAAAAAAGAACTATCACTGGAATTGGAAGGGACCGATTGGTAGAGCAGAGGATGAACAGAATATAAGTAAAGAAAAAAATGTATATACGGGTGGTGGCAGGTGCATTTGAACCATAAAAAATTTAATATGTAAAACATAAAAGGCACAGATATCTTTCTAAGAATAGAGTAGAAGGGGAAAGAAAGAAAGATCATTAATAACAACAACATCACTATGTTAACATCAACTAGAATATCAATATCATAACCATGAAAATTAACAAGGTCTTTTTGTAGATGTGAGGAGATACAAGTCAGTATACAATACTTAGAGACTCTCTCATACACATCTGGGCGTAAGTAATGGAAGTAGATTGGGAGAACTCACATAGTTAAATGCTCCCAGGTCTAAATCTTATAAACAACAATAGGTGTAAATTCACAATATAAACTCAAGCAGGAGATAGTATATCATAGAACAGGAAAGGAACCAGATAGTTAACCTCAACAAGATATAAAATGAGCAACAATCCTATATATATATAGGATAGTGAACAATGAAATAACCAGACCGTCTGGTAATAACTTGCATATATATATATATAGGTAGTAAGTATGTCAACCTATATCATATGTCATATGTGTACTTGTGTAGCATATAGTGGAGACCAGTCTTGCCACAAAAAGAAACATGGCAGCAAGTAGTGTCTGGTCACGCAAAAAAAGAAAAAAAAATTAAAAGAGGTTGACATAGCAACCAAGCCTAGCAACGTCCTCCATGAAGGTGATATATACCCTTGCTAAGGCATCAATATATCAGAATGAGAAAAAAAAAAAAAGATACTTATACTAAATTATAAGATTTGAAGCAGAATGATTTATTCAGAATTTCTGTGCCCGAGGGCCAAGGGAGTATAATAGGGTACAAAAAGAACCAGCTTCGGTGTGATAAAGATAGCGATAATAGCAATTAATAATGCTTATACCATACTCGAACAATGCCTTCATACAGTTAAAGAGGGAGTGACTAGGTCCAAAATTGAAGAAAGTAAGCTCCCTCTTAAAAAAAAGGCCAAACTAGAGGACTCCTATATATTACAAGGCTTCGAGCATGTGTGCTATGCAGGGTGGAGTGTATCAGGAGTATTATATATCCAAACACTGAAAATTGCTGGCAGTAGGTACAAATTAGAACTTAAAAATGCATTTAAATGTAATGCTGTGCCTAAATTGGTATTATGACTGCCCACCATACTGGTGTTACCACATAAACACAGGTTTATTTACATTCCTTGATCAGCTCCAGCTGCATCTTTTCTGGACTTGGGAACACCTCCAACACAGCCTAGTCACTCATGGTACAGTGGGTGTTTAGGCGACTACTGCTTCATGAGTGACTGCACTGCTTGGGTGTGTTTCTAATGCTCAGGAAGTATGCAGTAAGAACAGATCCAGGACTGTAAATAAAACAAAGTTGTTTATAAATATACATTAGCATGCATTTCAGTTCTACTAAACAAGGAGGCAGACAAAACAAACAGCAACATTAGTGAATTTTAGAGAAGATAAGCAATGATAAAATGTGGAGTTTTAACTAGAAATAATATGATGCAAAACAGGGTTGACAGTGCCCCTTTAATTATATTGTATCCCTAGTGTCTCAGTGGCTTTGTGTCCTTCCCTTAGTGTCCTCCTGTCTCCGCCAATCCTTTTTTCTGTATTCCTTGTCTATAACTTAACAAACATAATCAGGCAAGCTGGGTCTCTAACTAAAGCAAAACACCAGTTTAGAGAAATAGCTAGTACTATGGTCATGCTATTATTATTACATTTCTAGAATTATGACTGAGGGTGACTCTTTTGAGTTACATAGCTGCTAGTTTATACTTCAATTTTAACTTGGAAGACAAAAAATAGTCCCTATGCTGGTAATGGGGAGTGTGTGTGTGTGTGTGTGTGTGTGTGTGTGTGTGCGCGCGTGTGTGTGTGTGTGTGTGTGTGTGTGTGTGTGTGTGTGTAGCTAAAACAATAAAATATAATGAAAAAAAATTTGCCATTTAATTTTCATAAAAATCACACTTAACTACATAATTCTTACTTGGAACCAATCCAAGCATTATTTATTGAAAGGCTAACATGTTCAAAAGTTTTGAATCTGCCAGGTTTGGTGGGGAACAGGATGATGATGTAGATGTCTCAGTAAATAGTTCACCCTTTGTTGGTTCAGACAGATGTACTTGTAAGAACAGGAATATTATTTATTTATTTATTTACTGTATCTCCCCATCCTGGCTGGCCCTCCTTCCCACTGGTCCTCCCAGCCCTGTCACCCCAGCTTCCCCAAGGGCTTACCTCTCCCGCAGTCCCCCACGGCTTGCCCTCCTTGGCAGGGTGGTGGGGAGTCCCTTGACTCACCAGGACCAGATCCAGATCCTAGGAGGCACCTGAGTCACTGGGTGTGGGGCCTGTGGAGGCCAGTGGTCATCCTGCATGACTAGGAGATTTTTCTATTTTGTTCCCTGGGAGACATGGTGTGTGCTGACATCAAGGCACATGTAATGATGTCTTCCATGTCTCCCCCACCTCTCGTAGCTTGGGCTTCCTCTTTCCTAGCTTCTGCCAGGTGCCAATCAAGCAGTGGAGGAGAGCAGTCCAGTGGATGCACAATCTTCCTCCCCCTGGCCGGCCCTTCGATACCTCAGGCTCGCTTCTGAGCCCAAGTCATTGGCATCGCAAGTGGTAGTGCTACCGCTGCACTGGCAGGCCAGCTAAGAACAGGAATGTTAGTTAAGCAATAAGGCATGTTGGGGGTGTGTTATGGTGGGATAACAGTCCACCTTTGGTGGGTTGAAGGATGAGGTGAAGCTGAGTGCTTCCCCCACCCGAGAAGGTCCATTATCCTACCACAACGCACCCCCTGGAGTGCTTTGCTGCAATTGTAAAATGGATTGATTAGTCCATTACTTTAGAAAAAAATAGTAAAAACAATGGTAAAAAAGTAGGCCATACAGTTGGTGCAGTGTTGGTGTCTGGGCAAATGGTGGTGCCAGCACTGCATCAACAGTGCTACTTTCAAGCATGTAAGGACAGTGGCAGAGAGGCACTGGCTTCAGAGGACTGGTCAGCTTGTCTCTGATCATTGAGGAGCTCAGTCATTCGCTCTCGGGGTTTATGGTTTATCACATACCTCGGCTGTGTGAAAAATCCTTCTAATACACACCTGCATAGGCATTAAGCTCTATGTATTACACTGTAAACGTACTACCATGCACATAGACTTCCCCTGTTGCTTAACCTATCATTCTCATCATCAGAGGGCTGGCCATGTGCCTGGCTGGCATGGGGGGGGGGGAGTTGCAGAATCAACCAGATATTTAAACAGATAAAAACTATGACACCAAGCAAGTAAATTCTTAAAAAATAATTAATTTAATGCAGTTTGCTTTACTGGGACTTCTAAGTCCCATAGCATTACTCCAGGAAAGCAGAGAGTTCAGCATGTAGGACTTAATGCACTTTTCATGACTGTTTTTACAGTGGGACAAGTAACTCACGAACCAAAGAAAACCAGCATGTTTTCCTATTTTTTTTGGTCATGTTCCTGACTACTTTCTCGAGGGTCATGAGTTGCCCAGTACACAAAATATCTGCAGTGCACACACTGAGTTCATTAAAGTAAGTCTTGAGATTTTTTTGGAGACAACCCTAATAGCCCTCTGGGCTAGCAATGCCATCCTCGGTCACCTCCATCTGGAGTTCATCAGCGCCTCCTCGGCATGACGGAGCCTGTCGCCACCCACCCCAGAGACCAAGCTACTGGTACGGCCTGGACATGGCCCCGGCTTCCAAGGCTGTGTGACTCTTCTGCTGAAGCCAAATTTTTCAAAAACCAGTGCTTCCCCTTGGGACAAACCCTCATTGGCTGCTCTAGACCAGGAGTTTCCTGATTGGCTAGCCCACCCTGGACTGGATGTTTTTTCCACTCTATTCTATAAAACTTTTAAAGACCTTCTGCTCCCATTATTGGT
This sequence comes from Neoceratodus forsteri, assembly GCA_016271365.2. NCBI lineage: Eukaryota > Metazoa > Chordata > Ceratodontiformes > Ceratodontidae > Neoceratodus > Neoceratodus forsteri. The sequence continues at coordinate 1,204,140,698 of CM057449.1, forward strand.
AGATTTAATCACTCTTGGGGTATATCTCCAATATGGAAGAAGTCTCTTTTTGAGGCTTGTATACTTTTATTACCTAAACCGGGGAAAGACACGCTCAAACCTGGGAGCTATCGCCCCATTTCTCTATTGAGTAATGATGTTAAGCTTTTTGCCAAAACAGTAGCTCTCTGGTTATCTAAAGTGTGGATATCACTTATTGGTCCAGAACAAACTGGATTTATAGCAGACATGAATGCCAGTGATCATTTCTGGAAATTGTTCTACCTCATTTCTTGGTCCCGGGACCCCAACTCCCATGCGGCATTGGTGTCCCTGGATGCAGAAAAGGCCTTCAATAGAGTGGTATGGCCCTACCTGTCTTCCATTTTGAGGTGCTACCATATACTAGATGAATTAATTCAAAGAGTATGAACACTTTACCAGTTTCCATCTGCCTGTATTTTTTGCAACAATCAGATATCAGATATAATATGGTAGGCCAGTGGAACAAGGCAGGGCTGGCCCTTGTCCCCGTATTTGTTCAACCTATACATCAATCAAACCTTTAACCTGGATGATCAGTCAAGAATATGGGATATCAGGAATCCATGTTGCTGGGGTCTCCTACAAAATTTCTGCTTTCACAGACAATTTGTTACTCCATATTCCAAATTGGCATTCCTCGTTCATTATGTTATTCAACATTATTCAACAGTTTAGTGTCTTTTCAGGTTATAAATTTAACAAACAAAAGACCTTAGTTTATGTTCTTTCCCTGTCTTGTACCAAATCCAAGCTATTAGAAATGGGTCTTCATTGGGAACCTAAGGCTCTTACCTATCTTAGTATCAAGCTCACAAAAGACCTGAGTCAATCAAAAACATTGAATTTAGATCCTTTAATTAAGGATCTTGAAGGTGATCTTAATCAATGGCGCCATCTCCCACTGTCCTTTAGGGGGCAGAGCCAATGTTATTAAAATGATAGTTCTTCCTCTACTTCTTTATCCTTTATCCATGCATAATATTTAACTCCCCCCCAAAAAAATGGTTTAAGTCTATTCACTCCTTTTGTTCTACCTTTTTTTGGGTGGGGAAACCTTCCAGGCATTCTTATCTGAAACTGTGTAGGCTGAGAGCAGCAGGCTGTCTCCAGTTACCAGACCTGCACCTTTATTATTTAGCAATTCATGGTGCCAAATATTTCCATTGGGGTATTTCTACTGGGGTCAGGGATGACTTGACAAGTTGCAAACATATTGAGGCTGCACTCTTTCAGAAACATAGTATTCAACCAGCTTCTCTGTTGTACTCTGCAAAATCACATTTACTGAATTTGTTTAAGTGTACCCCAGTGGGATGGGACCTAGCAGCCCACCAGCAACTTTGTAGGGATTTTAATTTGTGGCATGTAAAGAATATTAATCAAGCTCTTTTTGTTAATCCTAATATATGCATTTCTGCTAAGCCATTACCACATGCATTTTGTAGGAGTGTGATAGGTTCTTCTATTGGGGATTTACTTGGGGATGGGAAAGTTCTGTTGATATCACAAATTATGACTATATTTTCACTGGGTGTTAAACAATATTATACAATTGTCCAGCTTAGGACCTGCGTCACCCGATTCTTGGGCCCCTCCCCAGGTGACTCCCTTGGGGGTACCTATTTTCAGGACTTTGTGATGGCTATAAGTAGAGACAAACCTATTTCTAGATTATATACAGAGCTAGGTGTAAAGTCCTGGGGCCGGTTTCCACCACTTTCTTATTACTGGAAGTCAGTTTTAAAAATTGACCAACCTGAATAATTTTGGCATAGAATTTGGTTGAATATTTACCATTTCATTAAACAAGATAGACTCTACTTACTACAATTTAATTTGTTACATGATCTTTATTTTTCTCCCATCTGACTCTACAGACTGGGTAAGCTGCTTTCACCAGTTTGTGATGTCTGTGGAGATATGGAGCGGTCTCTTTATCATACATTATGGTTATGTCCTTGAATTAAGTGTTTTTGGCAACTTATTAGAGAAAAAACAGTGGATATATTTAACCATTTAAATTTTTTTACAGCTGAGGTGTGTTTATTAGGAGATTATTCTGTTATCCCCTCCACCACCCTCAAGCATTATATGGCATTGGTGGCTTCAGTTACTAAACTTCTCATTTTATGACTTTGGAAAGGCACTTGGGAGCCTTCCTATGCGGAATATTATCATGAATTCCTAACAGCTTTGGCAGTGGAAAGGGCAGTGGCCATGTGTAACGGTATGTGGGCAAGATTTCAAGATATTTGGTCATCGTTTTATGCTAACTTGGCGAAGCCACCTAAGTTGTAGGGTTATTGATTAATAACCATTTTTCCCTCCCACCTTTACCAACTTTGCTGGTTCATAGTAGTTTTAAGGGGCTGTTGTCTTTTTTTCTCTCTTTAATATCTACTTCAATATAATTATTTATTCATATGCTGTGTGGAAGGGGGGTTCTGAGGGGCAGGGGGTTGGATTGGAGTTTGTTATGTTCTTAATTGGCTGCCTGTTTATTTTGTAGCTCACTGTGTCTTTATTATATCTTTCTGAAATTCTAATAACATTTATTGAATTGCACAAAAAAAAACTAAGTGTAATTAATTTTTTGGAATGTCACCTCAGACATCTTCTTAGACTGTCGACTCACAAACCATAAAATGGTCACCCTTTAGAGTTAAGTATTTTTTACATTGTTTGCTTTTAAAGTTTTTTGTTCATGTTGAACTTTAACTCATAAATATCTGTATCCCCCCTGTAGGAAGAGAACCTGCAGTGGGTTAGTTTGGAAGCATTTGCCCCTTTTAAGGTCCCTGGGTTTATAACCCATCATGGGTTAAAATTTTCCTTCCTTTGGGAAGCTGGTCAGCCATTGGCTGTGAGCATTGCTGGAGGGTGGGGCTCGTTTGGGCCATGTGGAAAACACCACCATCTATTGAACCTCACAGAGCAATGGAGGTGCAGAGCTGATTTGGCAGCTAGGCATTGGGGAGCATTGAAATGGACAACTCCTAGGGTCCATGCCACTTGTTACAGGAGGAGTGAAGTAGCTCCATTGGGACCACAGAAGATGTGGGCCAGCATGCAGCCAAGAGGGTTGCAGTCACCTGGAGTATGGTACTGCAGTCCAGAGAGGAGATTCGAACCTGTGACTGTGTAGATGTCAATGAGAGCCTGCCAGGTAGAGAGTGTAGCCAGCAAAAAGGGAAAGCTGGGTTTGAGTCTGCCATTGGAAGAGTTAAAGCTGCCAGAATGTATACAGTGCAAAAATACCAGAGGGGGTCGGCTGTATGCTGAATAATTGCCCATGGTAATTGGAATGATCTGCTATGCTGATTGTGGACACTGAAACAGATGGATTCAAGGACAATGCATGGACATTGAGATAGCAGACCCTTTGGTCCAGTGCCTTAATATTCCCCCAATGGGATGTTTTACTGCCATGTTAAGGAAAAGCTCCATGGAGTGATCAAGTTATTTTCTAAAGGATTCTATTACTGTTATTAATTGCCTTTTGGAGCTTATGTCTGGCATGTTTGTTGTGTCACTAACCCAGTTTGCCTCCTAGCCCAGCATGCCATGAAGGAAGCCTGCACCCCAGCACTGAAGAACAAAACGTAAGTCAGCTTTACAGTTTCTGTTGTGGTTGCCCCCTCCTCACAGATGTTCCACTATCATTCCCCGGGGGCTACATATCTGTCATGGTTTTTCAGCTATTTTTTCCAGTGGTCTACACATGTGAATTTTAAAATCTTACAATGTTGCAATAAAAAAGAATTTTGTTTTAAAAGCACCCAAAGCCACTCCCTTGGAGAACAAAACTGTAAGGAGTTTTTAAATGTCATAATTTAACTTTGCCTACTTTTCTCACTATTCAAGAGCATAAAAAAATCAGGGATGTTTACATAAATTCACAGATTAATAGGTTTTAAACCACCACATTGATTGCAGTCAACTTTTCCAGAATATTAACAACTAAGACTGTGTACACCAAGGGCTGGATTCTCAATGGAGCTAGACTACTGCGAGACCCAGGTGCGCCGAACACATGGTGCATGGGGCTTGCTGCAGTCCCTGGCCAGCAATCGGGATTCTTGATCCCGTATGTCACATGCCCCGAGTTAGACCACCTTTTGGCTGGTCTAACCTCAGGGACCTTTTTACAGGGTTTGTGCCAAGTATTTAGTGGAAGCCACCGTCAGAAAGGTAAAGTGTGGCAAATGCATGTGACCTATAAAAATCGGGTGCACTGTGCGGCACTGTGTTCTGGGCAGTGCAGGGTTTGACACAGGGCTTGTTGAAGCCCTGCATCAGCCTTTGAGAATTGAGCCCAAATGTCTCAGTCCTAAAGGCCGAGACAACTGAGATATACACAAACACCAACTCAGTCCTAACATACAGTTGTTACCACACCTGTATAATATATACATGTACGTACAGTATTTAGAGTATATTCTTTGCAAAAAAACTGTGTTAGTGCACCAGTTAGGGTTCAAATGAATGCAACAATAGTAGGGAAATGTGGGGCTAGAATTTCCAACCCTAACTCCCCACCCCTCAAGCAGCAAAGGGAAGAAACATTAGTGTTTCAGTCTCTGGAGTCTTGGCGAATCAGTGGTGTTGTGTTCCTTATGGTTGTTACCCCTTCTCCAGAGCAAATGAGGTCACACGTGATCTCTTTTCTTGGTGCATTAATGCAGCTTTTTGCAAAGATAGATAGACAGACATTGCAAAAAACTGCATTAATGCACCAGTTAGTGTTCAACTTTAAGGCAACAAAAGTAGAAAAATGTGGCATTAGGGCTTCCAGCCCTAACTTCCTCCACCCCCAAAGCAGCAAAAGGATAACACCATACATGCAACTACAGACAACCATCATCAGGCAAGACAAACAACACACAATTATTTCCAGATGACACAAATGCAGTAGCACTGATGTACTACCTTTGTGGATTTGTATCTGTGGCATGGACACCGCAAGACATACTCACTCACCTCTCACCGCAAATACAAATCCACAATCCTCAAATCACAACACTGTTTCTGTATGCAGAAGCACAGGCCCCTGCAGTCACAGATACAAATCCACAATCCAAATTACTAGAGTTCTTTTGTCTGCAGAAGTGCACATCCCTATAGGGGCAATGCTTTAGTAGCCTCAGGTACTCATGCACATTAAGATATATACATACTTGACAGATCTGCATTTCTGCAGGCACAGGTTTAAGACATACACACTGACCTCTGGCTGCAGAAGTGCAGACGCCATAAAATCCATGATGCCAATCACTATAAATCATAACTCCACAGGCAAACCAGATGTAGAATGGTGTGCATTAAAAGCCTATATATGGGGACACTGATTGGTTTAGCTTCAAAGTGGAAGAAAAAACAGGAGGGTTAACTCTTGTCTCTTCTTTCACATATTCGGGACAGGGAAGCCAAGCTTAATCCTCATTCCACTGAATAGTTTAAGCAAGATCTGGTGAAGTTGTGGGATTCCTACTTAGAACTCCTGAGAGAAAAGGCAGAGTTCTCAATCCTGAAGGAAAAAGCTTCATTCACAGACCGGGGGAAAAGGCGGGCCACTTACTGGCCTTAAGAATCAAAGAACAGGAAACCTCTAGGTTAATTGAAGCTATTCATCCCCCCCCCCCCGATAGTGACTCTTTAAAAACTTCCCCTGCTGATATTGTTGCTGAGTTCAGTTCTTATTATAAACAGTTGTATGGCCTCATGTTAAATCCCCTTTCTGAACAATTCCTGGATAAATACTTAGCAGAGTCGCATCTCCCTTTCCCATCAGAACCCCATCGATCCTTTCTGATCTCAACCATTTGTCAGGCTCAGCTGGCTAAAGTGATCAAAGATCTTCCCTCCGAAAAGACCCCAGGTCCGGATGGATTTTCCTCTAACTTCTGCAGTCTTTGCAAGCAATTGATCCCTCTGCTTACAGCCCTATATCAACATATCCTCTCAGAAGAGGAATCAGATAAAACTTTGATTGTGTTATTACCTAAACCTGATAAGTGTCCAGAACTAGTGCTGAGTTACAGGCCAATATCACGTCTCAATCAAGACATTAAAATTCTAGCTGAACTCTTATCCAACCAGATTAGTAAGGTTCTCCCAGACCTTATAGGGCCGAAACAAGTGGGTTTTATGAAGGGGAGGTCCTCCGTAGACCATCTACGCACTTTGGCTCATGTTTTCTTGGTATCCAGGGAGGCCAATTTTCCTGTAGCCTTGGTCTCCCTGGATGCCGAGAAGGCCTTCAACAGGGCTAATTGGAGCTACTTATTAGGCACCCTGAAAGCGTTTGATTTCCCCCCAGAGTTCCAAAACTGGATATGTGCCCTCTATAAAAACCCCAACAGCCAGGATTTCTAGCAATGGGGCAACATCTGCACCATTTGCCCTTCATTCAGGCACAAGGCAAGGCTGTCCCCTATCACCATTGCTTTGCAAGCTATATTTAGAGCCCCTTCTACGCAGACTGACAGACTGTCAAAGGATTCAGGGCATTGATATCCAAGGACATTTGGTTAAAGTCTCAGCATATGCAGATGACCTTCTTCTGCAACTATCCCACCCAGCCATATCTCCCCCCCATGTTAAATATGATTGAAGAATTTAGCAAGGTATCCAATTACAAATTGAATCTTGAAAAAACAGTGGTGTTCCCTCTTAATCAGAAGGTATTGAAGCATGATGTCTCGGCCTTGGGGCTCTCCTGGAGATCTGAATCTTTAAAATATCTAGGAATTGAGCTCACACGCAGTTCAACCAGTTTTCAGAAGTTAAATTTAGATTCCTTAATTTAAACAATTAGCCAGGCTCTGAAAAGTTGGTCTCTCCTCCCTATTTCCCTTTGGGGTAAACATAGAAACATAGAAACATAGAATTTGATGGCAGATAAGGACCGCTTGGCCCACCTAGTCTGCCCATTTCCCTACCAAATGGAAAAGTTCCAGATCCTAGTTAACCAACAGCCTACTTCCTCCTACCCCCACTATAATTGCCTTATGTCTGTCCCATGCATTCTTGAATTCCCCTGCTGTTTTGACTCTACAACCTCCTCAGGAAGGCTGTTTCATGTATCCACAACCCTATCTGTGAAGAAATACTTCCTCACATTACCTCTGAGCCATCCCCCCTCTATCTTCAAATTGTGCACCTTGTTTTGCACATCTCTTTTCAGAAAGATGCTACCCTCTTGACTTTGTTGATTCCTTGAGGTATTTGAAAGTTTCTATCATGTCCCCCTCTCCCTCCTTTCCTTGAGGCTATACATCTTTAGTTCCTTTAGTCTTTCTTCATATGTCTTCTGATGCAGACCCTGCACCATTTTGGTTGCCCTCCTCTGGACAGCCTCCACCCTGTCTATGTCTTTGCGGAGATGGGGTCTCCAGAACTGTACACAGTACTCCAAATGTGGTCTTACCAACTGTCTGTACAGAGGGCCAACAACTTCCTGTTTTCTACTGGTGATGCCTCTCCCTATGCATCCCAGTATCCCCCAGCCCTCCTTACAGCCTTCTCACATTGCTGGCCCACCTTTAGGTCATCTGATATGACTACCCCCAGGTCCCTTTCCATTTTTGTTGTTGTCAGTATCACGTCCCCCATTGTGTACTCTTCCCCTGGGTTTTTGTTTCCCAGGTGCATTACTTTGTACTTCTTTGCATTGAATCTAAGCTGTCATACATTTGACCATTCCTCCAACCTTGCCAAGTTCTTTTTCATCCTTTCCACCCCGCCTTGTGTATCAACCCTGTGGCAGATCTTTGTGTCATCTGCAAAGAGACATGCTTTCCCTTCCAGGCCCTCTGTAATGTCACTTATAAAGACATTAAAAAGGACCGGCCGCAGTACTGAACCCTGTGGTACCCCACTAGTAACCCTCCTTTCTTCACTATGGACTCCATTTACTATTACCTACTGTGTCCTTTTGTCCAACCAGTGTTTTACCCAAGTTACCACCCTGGGACCCACTCTCAGGCTGGCTAATTTGTTTATTAATCTTTTGTGCGGGACTGTGTCAAATGCCTTGCTAAAGTCTAGGTAGGCCATGTCCACAGCCCCTCCCTGGTCTACTGCTTTGGTCACCAAGTCAAAGAAATCAATTAGATTTGTCTGACATGACCTTCCCACTGTGAATCCATGCTGCCTTGGGTCCTGTGCCCCACTGGCCTCTAGATACTCAACAATGCTTTCCTTCAGAAGTGATTCCATCATTTTCCCTACTACTGAGGTCAAACTGACAGGTCTGTAGTTTCCTGCCTCTGTCTTGCTTCCACTTTTGTGAAAGGGAATCACATCCACCCTCCTCCAGTCCTCAGGTACCACACCATCCTCCCATGATTTATTAAAAAAGATAGTCAATGGTGTTACTAGTTCTTCCCTTAGTTCTTTTAGAATTCTGGGGTGAATCCCATCAGGCCCCATTGCTTTATTCACCTTCAGTTTTAAGAGCTCTTTCAGAACCCTGTTTTCTGTGAAAGGACTAATATCAACCCCCCCATCCAGAGTGACTCTATTGACCAGATTAGGTATTTCCCCCTGCTTTTCCATTGTGAATACTGAGTAGAAGTATTCATTCAGTATCTCTGCTTTTTCACTGTCGCTCTCTGCCCAACCACCTTCCTCTTTGTTCAGCCTCAGTATCCCTGCCTTAGTCTTTCTTTGCTCCCTAATGTACTTAAAAAAGTTTTTATCTCACTACTTAACTGAGTTGGCTAACTTTTCCTTGGTTTGGGCCTTTGCTATTCTGACTGCCTTACCTGCTTCCTTCTGTTTTAACTGGTACAGATCTCTGTCCTGCTCCTTCTGTGTTTCCTTATACTTCCTGAATGCAATCTTTTTCTCCCTTACCCACCACTTCTTTTGAGAATCATAGTGTTTTTTTCTTTCATTTTAATTTGTTTATTTGCTTCACACAAAGGCTTGTTGCCTCTGTGATGGCAGTTTTGATGTTTCCCCATTGTTGCTCCATCCCACCTTCTTGCCTGTTTGCTAGTGCTTTTCTGAGGCACTTTCCCATTTGACAAAATCAGCCTTCCTGAAGTCCAGTACCTTCACTTTTGTGTGGCTTGACTCTACAGCTAAGTTTATCGTGAACCACACTGTTTGGTGGTGGCTTGTTCCCAGATGGCTACCCACTTCAAGATCAGAGATCCTCTCTCTGTCCCCATTTGAGAGTACCAGGTCTAAGATTCCTCTCTCCTGAGTGGGTTCCAAAACTAGCTGTCTGAGGCATGCCCCCTGTAGGGCATCGAGAATGGCCCTGCTTTTGGATGTGGCTGCAGCAAAGGTGCTCCAGTCAACATCTGGCATATTTAGGTCCCCCATCAGCAATATCTCCCCTTTCTCTGCCAGCTCAAGGATGCCTTCTATCATTTCCTTGTCTATTTCCTCCCCCTGAGACGGGTGTCTGTATACAACCCCTATGCAGATTGTGGAGCCATTTCCAGTCTCCAGGGTGACCCACAGTGCCTCCTCTCCTCCCTGTTTACCCTTTAGTTCTATTGCTTTGATCTCTTCCCTTACATAGAGAGCTCCTCCTCCTCTTCTTCTTCCCTCCCTGTCCCTCCTGTAGATTATAAAATTAATTTAATCAAGATAAATGTTTTTCACCATCTCTTTTATTCACTTAATCTCTTAAATATCTGGCTTCCTTTGGCATGGTTTAAAAAAGTTAATAACCTTAACACTGACTTTATTTGGGCTAATAAAAAAGCCAAGAATGGCTTTTCACAAGTTAGATGCCCCTAAAATTCAGGGCAGGCTTCGTTTGCCACATGTTGACCTTTATTACTGGGCTAGGAATGCTAATAAATATCTCCAGTGGATATCAGCTGGAAACCCTCAGTCTCCTCTCCCCTTCCTGCCAGTTTGGCTCAAAATATAAATAGCTCTCATACAACAACAGGGTCTTTCTCCAGCTGCACTTCTACACACAAAGCTTAGTTCCCTCCCACTGCAATTAAGTGCCACTCTTATAACAACTTCTATTAGAGTTCATAATCAGCTTTGTTTATTTTTGAAATACAATAACACTCAAGATCTGAATCAAACCTTGAGGGGTAATCTTAATGTCAGGATAGAAGGTAAAACTCTTCCGGGGGGATGGCTCCCAGAATTAGGAGACTGCCCGCTCATGTACTTTGTTAAGGAAGATGGGTCATGGCTCTCCTCTCCAGAAATCATGAATAAATCTAACATTCTGAAACCCAACATCTTCAAAGTTTTTCAGCTACGTCATCTCCTGACTAAGGTATTCGGGAACATGCCCCCACACCCCTCAAATATCTATTTCCAGATAGAGCAAAGTCCCCTGGCTGGTTTCCTGCAAATGATCTCTAAGCTATATAGCACTTTGTATAGATGGATCTGCCCTCATAGCTTTGGTCCTACATCCTACTGGTCCTCCCACTTCCCAGAGAAACATATAAATTGGCCTTCCCTATGGCAGAGTTGTCATAAATTCGTTACCCAGGATAGGCTTCAGCTTATGCAATTTCAAATCATACACAACCTGTATTATTCCCCACAAAAACTAGCAAGGTTTGGCAGTGCAGATTCCTCCACTTGTGTTCAATGTATGTAGGAAGAAGACAATCTGTGACACATTTTTTGGTCATGCCCAAAAGTAGCCCCTTTATGGACCCTTATTAAGTAAAGGGTGGACCCCCTGTTAGGCCTGACTGATTTATTCTTGGCTGAAACCTGCCTGCTAGGGGACTTCTCAGCAATCTCAGTTTTGAACCAAAAATACCACATAGCCATGATTTCGATGTCTGTTAAAAAATGTGTTCTGAAGCATTGGAGAGATGATGCAGACATTACTTCCACTGAATGGCTCCAGGAGCTCCTGGTGAACCTTAGAATGGAAAAGGCTATTGCTAGTCTTGGCAGCTGGCTCAAAAGGTTCAACAGAATGTGGGGCCCCTACAATCCTCATATGCCTTACGCCTGGCTAATAACAGTACCTCCATCTCAACTGGATAGAGTACGGTCAACTGCTAGGTAAGGAGGAGGGTGAGGGGGTGGTATGTGGGATGGGGAGGTGGGGAGAGGCTAGATCTCATTTTATTTTTGAGCACCAATGTTATATGTTATATGTATGATATGAATCTATTCTCAGTCTTGTTAAAAGCTTCGATAAACTTTAAATGAAAAAAAAAACATGATACCAAAATTGCAACACTATTTCTGTCTGTAAAAGCACAGGCCAATAAGGGGCCTGCACCTCTTCAGTCACAGGTGTAAGGCATACACACTGACTTCTGGCTTCAGAATAGGCAGAATGTAGGTGGAAGTGCTGTCCTGATATGGGTACAATGGTTTCAGCAATGGTTGTAGAAATTGTTTAAGAATGTAGCAGTTTTTCAGTTATGCAGATGCATATATAGAAGAGCAGACACTAAGGATCATGCTGTCTAGCAAGGTAGCTCATGCATCATGCATGAGTACAGCAGAGCCAGCTACGATGTAGCACATCAACTTACAGTAAATTACATGTCACAAAATACTGCAGCAAAAAGAGAATTAATTGCCATTTAATTAAATGGTTCCCTGCAGCATACTGCAACATTTTTGTGATACACTGCAGCATTACTGCATTGCACCCTGGCTGGCACTGCTGTACCTCTGGCTGCAGAGGGGTAGCCCCATGGGGCCTTTTGGGTACAGAAGATCAGGCCCCCATGGGACCTGCTGTTCTGCAGCCACACATGCTCTTGCACACAGTACGACATACACACACATGGTGGCTGCATAAGCACAAGCCCCTATGGGGCCTGTGCTTATGCAGTCACAGATACAAATCCATGAAGGTAGCACATCAGTGTTACTGCATTTGTGTCATCTGGAAAGAGTTGTATGTTGTTTGTCTTACCTGATGATGGCTGTCTGTGGTTGCTTGTTTGGTGTTACCCTTTTGTTGTTTGGGGGCCAAAGAGTTAGGGTTGGAAACCCTAATGCCACATTTTCCTACTTTTGTTACATTAAGCTAAACCCTAACTGGAGCATTTATGCAGTTTTTGTGCAATGAAATTCCTTTCTATCTGAGATATTGGAATCATATCCTCTTTCATACAGATCCCTTCTGGATCTATGTGAACAGATCCATCTAGTTGTGGAAGTGCAGGTCCCTCTGGGCCCTGTGCTTCCATGTGACTACAGATGAAGATGTGCAGTGCCCTCTGGGCCCTGTGCCAAGTGAAGAGTCTGTCTGGCTGTGGAAATGCAGGACCCTCCAGTTCTTGCACATCCGTGCAGCTACAGATGCAGATGCACAGGGTCCTTCCTTCATAACTTTGTTGTTTTTTAATATTTTGACTCCAAATTTTCAGCATAGTCATTTTATGATCCCACCTCATGAACCAGTCAAGTGAAATCTTTTAAGTCCTGCCTGAAACATGGTTTTACAGAAAAAATGCAAAATCGCCTTCTGCCCCAAATTTCAGAAATTTCACCTTACTGGTTCATGAGGTGGGGTCAGAGAATGGCCTTATTAAAAAGTTCAGATAAAAAATCTTTTAAAACAGCCTTGTTATAAACAAAAGTTTTTTTTTCTATACAAAGACAACGTTCTTCTTTTGAACAGATTTTCTTCTATCGTATGGTCTCATAAAAGAAGCTCGCAAAAGAAGACTACACCTCATGAAAGAAGACAAAGAAGAAATCTCATGAAAGAAGATCAAAAAAGAACAAACTCATCTCACAAAAGAATTTTTTGTGAGCTTCTTTTCATACAAAAGATCATGAAACAAGAAAGCTCACAAAAGAAGTTCATGCAAGAAGATCACGAAATAAGAAATTTCTTCTGTGAGATTCAATTCTTTTGTGAGACAAGATTCTTCTTTTGTGAGACTCATGAAAGGAGAATTTTGGCTCACAAGAGAAGAATCAGGAGTTCTCACTAAGCCTTTTACCTAGGATTTTAGGGATGTCCCTGCACCACATTTCAGTATAGTTTTTTTTTAAAAACAAACTCCAGAATCAAGCTAAATGGGTCCTGTATTGCAAGATTCATATTTTGTTTTCTCCAGGGCATCAGTATTATGGGTTTTAATTTTTTTTTAAATAACAGTCAAGATAGGTGCCATACAAAAGAAATGTTTTTCTCATGAAAGAAGACTGTTGGCTCACAAAAGAAGAATCTTCTTTCATAAGCCAAAAATTCTTCAGACATACAGTGTAAGTGAAAGACCTCACTGAGCATGCTCAGATCCAAAATTTCAAATCTGTAAAACTCAGCAGTGAATTAATATTTTTTCACCAAATCAAATAAAGGCATCTTTCTAGGACAAGCCCCTTCTATCCTGAAATTTTCAGAACAATGTTCCAAATAATCTGTGCTGTAGGTGAGGGAAAAAATGGCCAAACCCCAACTTTTTGAGCTATTGGGTTCTTAGAATCTGGACTTCTGACCATCATGAGAATTGCCTAATTAGCTGGCTGGACAGCGTAGCAGTAGTGCTATCACTCCTGACACTGGCAAACCATGTTTTGGAATGACCTAGGGTGGTTGGAGGCCAGCTGAGGGGAGGAGGTTTGAGCATCTCAGAGAACACTCTCCTCCAGAGGGGTCACATCCTCTGCCATTAGTCTGCCCTCTGGTTGAGCAGAGGTGGCAGTGGTTGGTAGATAGATAGTGGGGTAGGGACATCACTAATGTCAGTGGGCAGATGGGTGCATTGGCATATGTGAAGCCTGCATTGACTTCCTGCTAGTGTCATCCCTGGGGGTAGATCGGAAAATGAGAAAAAGGCCCCAGCACCTTCCACAATGATGGCCTGCAGGAACTCCCCAGGCCACTCATTGCCCGCTGGTCTGTGGTGCCCCCAATGAAATGCAGAATTTTGGGGGACTGTCTCCCCCTGACCCTGCCTGGAGGGCTTAGCCAAGGCTTTGTGGAGACTGTGACCTTGGCCAGCAGGGGGCTTGGGAGCTATACGCCAGGCCTGAGAACTACTTGGAAGGGCCAGTGACAAGGGGGCATGAAAACCGAAATTAAAAAAAAAAAACTTGCCTATCAAGAGACCTTGCCCTCCAGACCACGCATGCAAAAGCTCATTCTATTTTGTTGAATGGGGCAAAGTTATTAATGTGCAAAGTTAGGAGTTTAACTTTAAACACCCTACTCAGCCCTAACTATAGGGATGTTACTGCACCCCTGTGATACAGTATATACATACATATAGATCTCTGCATCTATAGATGTATAGCTACAGTATGTTAATGCATAAGCTAGGGATTTTAAAGCAACAAAAGTAAAGAAATTCAATGTTAGGTTTTTTAAACTCTAACTTTACCCACCTCAAAGAACAACCCTCCTCACAGGGCACAAAGGCCTGCCCAAATTGGATCTGAATCCTTATTGTTTCACACAGGGCTCTTTGGGCCTAGTATAAAACAGAAGATGGGTCCTAACGTGTTTTACACGGGACCCTTGAGTCCAGCTTGTAACACAACCAGAGTACTAACTTGCTTCATGTGCCTGTGCACAGCAAGACATTTAGAGCCTGCTTCATAGGGCCCTTTGGAACTGGGATTTGTATTTTGCTTTGCATTCCATTTGGAGGAGATCCCTGTGGTGGTGGTGCTCAGGGGTGTGCAGAGTTAGGGTTCAAAAAAGCTAGGGTTGAGTTAGTATTTGTGTCAGAATCCCTATTTTTGACAGTTTATAACTCATCCATTTTGGGACCTAGGGTTTTGAAAATGTGTATGTACCTTCATTGTCCCAGAGGCTACACCTTCTTTGTCTCAGAGGCTAAGCACCTGCCAACTGTCAAAACAGCAGGTTCAATAATTTTAATGTTACAGATTGTATAATTTATATAAAAATCCCAGTTTTAAATTGTTTCCCCCCAGATAATGAAAAAAAAAATACACCCATCTAAAACCTGAAACTATAAGGTGTGAGTGCTGCACAAAACAACGTACAGTTCTGAGGCCACGCGCATGCCCCATGGGTCTGCTGCTTCATGTAGGGCATGCAGACCCTGCAGGAACTAAAATACACATCCAGGACAATACTCTGGGGGTCTGCTGCTTTCAAACTGTAGATCTGGGGCCATGCCCCACTTGTCTGTAGCTGTGCACCATGGGTGTAAGCTACAGGTCTGGGGTGGTGCCCCATGGGTTTGCTGCTTCATACTGCAGGTGTGGGGCTGTGCATCACAGATCTGCTCCTTCAAATAGGGCCCACAAGGCCTTGTGGGAAGCAAGATACAGGTCAAAGGATGTGTCCCATGGGTCTGCTGATCTGCATAGGCCTCCTGGGCATAGTAGGGTACAAGACTGAGGCCTTGTGCTATGGGTCAGCTGCTTCATGTAGGGCCCTGCATGAACCAAGCTACACATCCAAGGCTGTGTCCCACATCCCTCATGCTTTGCACAGGGCCCACAGGGGTCTGCACAAAGCAAGATACAGATCCGGGGTTGTGCCACACAGATCTGCTGCTTTGCTTGTGGCCCGCTCGTTTGGGACAGTGCCCAACAAGTCTGCTTTCTTGTGTATAATCTTACATCCAATAAGGCTTCTATATACTGTAGTACCTGTGGTGCATGGCCCCAGACCTTTAGCTTGAAGCAACTGACCAGTGGGGCATGGCCCTACCCATGTGGCTTCCTCTTGGGCCATAGGGTGGGTGTTAGGGTTGAAAACCCTAACACCGCATTTCCCTCCTTTTGTGGCATTGTAATCCCTAACATATACTATACTATACACAGTACATATTAATTGCAAAAATACTGCACCTAGCAAGTGATCCCCTCATAAAAAAGTATTTGTTAGAAACGATTGTCTTTTGCATAGTTAATATGTATATTTTAAAAATTATTTTTTTAGAAAAGCCATATTGCCTGATGACAGCAACATATGTTATGAAACATTGTAATTGCAGCAGAATACATGACTTTTAACTTATAGCAAAAGATAAAAAAGTAAAATTAATTCTGTGTACGTGGAGACTGCCTGTGTTTCTTTAATTTGTGTATATACTGTATTCTAGTTTTAGGCCAGACTCTTCCCCAGCATGAATTTTTCAACATGATCCAAATCTCCAGAGACATTGTTTGTTTTTTGCAGGCCCCTGTTCCTGACATATATTGGCCAATTATAACATCTCTACATTGTCGCTCTTGGTTTTGTCTAATAAGATCAAAGTGTAACCAGGCTCTATTCCATAACAGAAGATGGCTGGTTTTAGAATGCAACTTTTTAAATTATAGCAAAACAAAAAAACATAAAATGGCAATGTTTTAATGGCCATAATTCACTCTTTATTTTAAAAGTTATCTACTCAGGATAGCCAACTGAGATACAAAATCTCATTCTTGGTGGGGGTCCTACTTTTTATACATTTCCACAGCTGGGCAAACTGAAGCACTGAGAGGTTAAGTGACTTGTTCAAAATCACACTGTGAGTATTTGGCACTGCTGAGATTTGAGTCTGTGATCTCCAGGTTCCCAAGCCAGTGCTCTGCCTACTAGACCAACAATTTGGAATTGTTGTCTGACAGTAGACACCTGTTTTACACTGTGCATCCTAGCTGCGCTAGGGGCACATACTGTTGCTTCAGTAGCAGCCCCTGTTAGACAGTAGTTTTCTCCTTGTTGGGAATAATCACGTAAGTACAGTTAAATACTAAACACAATGAAACATGAACAGATCTTTCTTTGTTAAGGGTGGAATCTAGGACCTCAGGGCTGAAGGGTTAGGTCCTGTTTCTCTGTTAAGTGAATGGAGTAGAAGACAGATAAAAGTTTACAGTAGGCGAGGAGAACATGGAATGCAATTTATGTAAGTGCAGGGATTTATTATGCAAATATTCTGTGTCTAAAATTCTGGTGCCTCAGCATCCTGTATATTATGACTGCCATGTTAAAATAGGAATAAAATGGTGAGACAAGGCAGGGTGAGATATTTAGGGAAATAAGATGACATAAACTGTTCACCAAGTGCTGTTTGGAGTGCTGCCTAGGGATCCGTCACTACCTTAGGGCTCAGTTATCAAAACTGCTTCTCTGGAGCATAACGCTGTGTTTTATCTCCATACCAGCTTTTACTCATACTTTTCAAAGGTAATCACAGTACAGCAAGTCGTGAGAAGAAACCAAAACACCCACCACTCAATCTTGTTGCTCTACATACTGCTAGAAATGCTTAAATCTTTTTTTTTTTTTGTGAACCCTGTAAGTCTTTTCTTTTTTGTATTTTGTGGCATGTCCAAAGATTTGTCTTTGTAGGTAATTCTCCAACACTAGGATCTCAACCCCCCCCCAACACACACACACACAGTCTAGCACTGCCCGCATTTGATGCTGGACTTCAGTGTGCTTGGAAAAAAAATCTGTTGGAATCAAGGACAAAGCAGAGAGCTATGATATAGTGTGGGCCCACCCCTTTTTAATACAGCGAAGTGCATCAACTCAGTCCCTACAGAGTCCCCTACATAAGAATTGCCTTTTGATGGATGGTTCTTCTTCTGTCCTTTATGGATCTTATCTTCACTGCCTAAGCCTCATCACGCAGGCTTTAATCTACAATTTGATATGGGCCCTGAACAGCCCTCCCCCACCCTTGCTCCCTCCCCTCCCCTCCCTGTTTTCAGTCTTTTTCTCAGACTGCTTCACAATTCCATGTGTAACAATAGCAGGCCTGAACTATTACTGACAGACTCCTGCTACAATTCCCATTAAACCTTTATTCCAAGTATAGTGCCCTATTTCACTAGGCACATAAAAAGGTTTACCTTGTTTAGATTTTTTAAGGCTTGGCATTGGGATGTGTATATGTAGTTTAATTTAGTGCATCCGAAATGAATTTGATGGCTACCTTTGCTTTTGAATGACAACTGTTGACCATGAGACTGTCACTCATATGTCTTCACTGCTCATCAAGTCAGTTTTGGTGGGATTACACTCAGTTTCATGACCTCCTTAATAGCACTTATCTGTGGCTCTGCTGTTAGTACTTTCTCATCTCTGAGCCAGGAAGATTGGATGACAATGGGTTCAGGTCCACAGCAGACAATTCGATGAATACTCAACACTGATATAACCAGAGTTTACTCCCATGTCACCAGGTCGCTGTGTGTATCAGGCGGTGATCCCCCCATGGGCTCAGACAAGGTGGAGGTGTTCTGGGTTTATTTTCTCCTTGATAATGGGGTTAGTACCCTTATAGCTGAAATAATTTGAATGTGGTGCCTCCACCCAGAGAAAGAATAGTGGACTGGGTCAAAAATAGGTACCTGCCACCTGGATGCAATTACAACCCCCCTCCCAAACAGAGAGCACCTCCCCATGGCTATACACAGTGCAATCCCCTTCTTCCACCATACAGTTCTCGAGACCCATCTGATGATGGCTACAGTAACAAGCAGTATAAATAATAACAAATATTTATTCAGTATTCACACACAAGCCCTTGTGGGAGGAAATGAGTGGGAATTTCCAGTAAAATGTTATGTTTTACAACCTAGCTTTAGCTTAATTATTCTATAACATTTCATTTTTCTAAGCAGTGTAACTGAAGAACCTAAACTCACTGGCAGATGTTAAAGAGCACACTGGTGTGCATGCCAATCACATCTGTTCCAGTCCCACCACTGCACAAACTAATTATCAGTCAATCAGTGTTGAAGAGGCCAGCATTTGAATGTGTAAAATTAGCTGAGAAAATTAAACTACTCAGTTCAGCTCTGGAATAAGCAAGTGGCTAAATGACTTTGATTAAGGTCAAATGGTCAGCAAGGGGAAACAGTGCAGGAATAAAACACACAGGCACACCAGCGCTTGCAAAAGCTCTTCACCAAATGCTCACTGACTCCTTCAAGGAGCTAGGCAGAGAGACTTTTTTTATTCTTTGATAAGGATTCAAGGGGCAGCTGAAAGCAGGTACAGTATCTATCAAAATGCAGAACTGGTACAACTGGTAGATCACTAGCGGTTTCTCTTTAAACATCTGTAATTGCAGCTCTCCAGTATTCTGAGTATCCTGTTTTTTTAACTCCCATCTGCTCCCTACACACACACAACCGCTTGCTCAAAAATCAGGGTCAACATCAGGAACACAGGAACAAAATCAGGGACACACTTAAACAAGCATCTCTTAATAGACAAAGAACCTCTGTACGCAAACACTGAGGCAAGGGTTACCCCAAAGGGCATTTGGCTGGGAAGCCAAGTTTCAAGAAAATACAAAATCACACATGCCCACACAATGCAAAGCATCATGGGCTGCATATGCAAATCACCACAGAATGTTATGCTGGTTCAACTTTAAGCAGAATTGCATGGTACTGAAAGGCCTCTCACACAGTTTACAAAGGGTGCTAACAGATGACATAGACACGTGTTTCGTCCTACCAGGACTCATCAGTATGCCTCGTCTGTTTGACACCCCAGTGGAATGAACCAGCTACCCTAAGATGGTCTGTCTGGGTTATGTTGTGGTGAACCCATTAAAATAAAAAACTATTTAAAAGACAAAGAACTTCTGTGCGCAAACACTGAGGCAAGGGTTACCCCAAAGGGCACTTGGCTGGGAAGCTAAGTTTCAAGAAAAATCACACATGCCCACACAATGCAAAGCATTATGGGCTGCATATGCAAATCACCACAGAATGTTATGCTGGTTCAACTTTAAGCAGAATTGCATGGTGCCGAAAGGCCTCTCACACAGTTTGCAAAGGGTGCTAACAGATGACATAGACACGTGTTTCGTCCTACCAGGACTCATCAGTATGCCTCGTCTGTTTGACACCCCAGTGGAATGAACCAACCACCCGCAAGCTCAGGAAGGGAATTCTGCTGCTGCACAGCAGCTGCAACAACAGCAAGAGAAACAGCAGCAGCCAGAACCACAGCAGCAGCAGCAGGAAGAACAGCAGCAACAGCCACAAGTCCCCCCCCAGCAGGAGCCCACCGCCTCCTCATCTGGTGCTCCCCCACTCCCGCAGCGCTCTGCAGTGTGGGACTTTTTTGAAGTGCACCCTGCAGATGAGACAGTGGCCATCTGCAAGGTGTGTGTGCACTGTATGAGGTGGGGGAAAAAGGGACTCGCCTTGGTACCAGTGGCCAGAGGACCCACCTCTGCATCATGCAACCTCAATGAGTGGCAGGCCAAGGATCACGATGTGGCTGCATCATGTGATGGTGGTGGTGGTGATGTTCCTGGGGGCAATGTGTGGAGCAGCGGGAGGTTAGCGGTGATGTGAGTCATTGCTGCAGGAGTAGGAGTGACCATAGCAGTACTCTGCCTGCACCTCCCAGTCAGCAGCCTGATGACCCCATTGCACCTGCCACATATGGCAATGTGGCAGTTTTATGGACCGAGGTGCAGGATAGAAACATAGAAACATAGAATTTGACAGCAGATAAGGACCGCTTGGCCCACCCAGTCTGCCCATTTCCCTACCTACTGGATAAGCTGCAGATCCTAATTAACCAGCAGCCTACTTCTTCCTACCCCCACCTCCTAGAATTGCCTTATGACTGTCCCATGCATGCTTGAATTCCACCACTGTTTTTGACTCCACAACCTCCTCCAGAAGGCCGTTCCATGCATCCACAACCCTCTCCGTGAAAAAATACTTCCTTAAATTACCTCTGAGCCGCCCCCTCTATCTTCAAATTGTGCCCCCTTGTTCTTGCACACCTCTCTTTTTGAAAGATGCTACCCTCTTGGACTTTGTTGATTCCCTTGAGGTACTTGAAAGTTTCTATCATGTCACCCCTCTCCCTCCTTTCCTCGAGGCTATACATATTAAGCTCCTTAAGTCTCTCTTCATATGTCTTCCGGTTGCAGACCCTGCACCATTTTAGTTGCCCTCCTCTGGACAGCTTCCATCCTGTCTATGTCTTTGCAGAGACTGGGTCTCCAGAACTGCACGCAGTACTCCAGATGGGGTCTCACCAGCTATCTGTACAGAGGGATAATAACTTCCTGTTTTCTACTGGTGATGCCTCTCCCTATGCATCCCAGTATCCCCCCAGCCATGAAAGGATCCTCACTCTCCTGGCTGAGCTGCATGGTGGTGGTGGTGGGTATGGATTGGCTTCTGGAAGGGCTGGTGGGGTTGTCAGAGTGGTTGCCAGAAACTGTTTATTTTATATTTATTCTGTAATCTGTGTTGTTAATTTCTCTACTCTCTAGCCCCCCCATTAAAAATAAAAAAACACCAAAAATGATAAAAAGTTATAAAAATTAAAAAAGCTGTTGTTTGCATGTCTTTTTTTCTCTATCCTCTTTTTTAGTATTGTCTCATTCATTTGGATGTCCCTTGCCTGTCCAGTTCTGTTATTTCTTTAATCCTTTTTAACATTATGAACCACTTTCCTCCCTTTCGTTTTTGTTACTGATTCATCATGTGTAGTCCCTCCATCCACAAATGTCAAGTATTTGCCACATTAAATACATTGTTTCCTCATGGTATGTGATGTTGTGTGACTAGTAGCTGTGTGCAACCGTCAACCACCCAAAGAAGTGCAAACCATAACACAAACATGAGCTATTCTCCTGAGAAGTTAAACATAAATCTGTTTTAAGCACTTAATATGTTTACTGCAGTCACCAGAAATGTCCAGTTGTGTCCCCAAAGAGAAAACACTTCCCTCAGTCATATACTGTTGCCACACACACCTGAGAAGATGGTGCAAAGCAGATGTGAAACTTGCAAGAGAACTTAAACATATTTATTGTACTAAGAATTTTTGGGCCTGGCACCCCACCACCACCACCACCACCACCAGCACTTTGCAAGAAATGTGAAGTTGTGTCCACAGGCAGAAAAATGCTTACCTTCAGTCAAATAGTGTTGCCGCACATGCCTGAGAAGGCGGTGCAAAGCAG
Source organism: Neoceratodus forsteri (assembly GCA_016271365.2). Lineage (NCBI taxonomy): Eukaryota > Metazoa > Chordata > Ceratodontiformes > Ceratodontidae > Neoceratodus > Neoceratodus forsteri. The sequence continues at coordinate 1,204,162,576 of CM057449.1, forward strand.
ATGTGAAATCTGCAAGAGAACTTAAACTTATATATGGTACTAAGCATTTTTGGGTCTGCCACCCCAGTGACCCCACCACCACCACCAGCACTTTGCCAGAAATGTGAAGTTGTGTCCCCAGAGAGAAAAATATCAAGTGGCTGTGTTTTTTACATTCAGAATGAAGAAATAGCTAAAGGAGAGGGTGCTTTGCTGCTGCTGCTGCTTCTGCGTGCTGCTGTTGTTCTGGAGCTGGAGAAATGGTCTCTTGCTCATTGTGGGTTCATGATAGCACATAGACGTACTGCACAGATAAGTACCTTTGTTTTCTTTTCATTGTGGGGGGGGGTTATTGCTACTGTTCGAAGTCTAATATATTCGTACTGCTCTTTCATTCATTTCAGTTATTTGTGCTGATGACATCATACTGCTGGACAGCTACAACATAGAAGCTGTTGTCATGCACAGCATTGGCCAACCATGAAGGTAAGTATTTTTTGTTTGGGGGGGATTGCTTCTCTACCATAATTGATACATTAATTATATTTGTTAATCACTGCCTCTGCTATTCTTCCATACAGGTATTCCTTAAGCCTGTATTTTTTCCAATAATGGGCTGGATTTACCAAGCAAATGATGCTGACTGAGAGACCCTGGACCGGGGTAGATGCTGACTTCCAACTTCCATCAAGTTTGATCCCTGGTATTGCACGCACCTTTCAAGGTGATCATTTTTTCATCTTCCTTTTCTGGAGGTGTGGGTATTTTCATTGGCAATTGTGCCTGATTCAATACTCAGTATTTCCTGTTGCTGTTGTTATAATTTCAGGTATAGTACTTTCAAGACTGTGTATGCGCTGTGATATACTTGACTTGACTTAACTGAGAAGATAGAGATGGCTTGCTTGCCTGCAGGATCTCTTCACGCACCATTTCATTCGAATTTCAGTTCTGATAGCACCTGTGAAGACAAGAAAGGATTTCTGTGAAGGAAAGTAGTGGAAAGGAAAGGGAAGGAAAGGAAAGGAATGGAAAGGAAAGGAAAGGAAGGAGAGTAGATGAAAGGAAAGGAAAGGAAGGAGAGGAAATGAAAGGAGAGAAAAGGAAAGGAAAGGAAGGAGAGGAAAGGAAGGAGAGGAAATGAAAGAAGAGGAGAGGAAAGGAAAGGAAAAACATTAAATCATAATGATACTTAGTGCTAACCACCATCTCCACACATAATGCTACTTACTGTCAGAGTACTACAGCTGGCTGTGTGCAATGGTGTATTTTTGGTGTCTGTGTGTATTGGAACCAGCGAAATCTGCATGAAGAAGAAATGACATGAAAACATTTTAATGTTGCACTGAGCCTTATGGACTGATTTTCTGCCTCTAGTAGGCTGATAGAAAGGCTGCAGCTTCTGAAAAACACTACAAGTGTCTTACCATCACAACCGCCGAAAAAAGTCCTTGCTGCAGTGTGGTTCTGCATGACAAGCTCTTGCCGGCTTCAGACAGGCCCTTGCTATAGATTTTAGGACCACTACTTCCTTGGGCTAACATTTGCAATGTTGTGGCATACTGTGTGATAATTCTGGTGAAGAGGACCAAGATGAATCTGGCAAGGGGAGTTTTGAGAAGGTACAGGAGGTGGTTCTGTTTATCACACTGGTGGCAATGAATCATCACCACGGTGGTGGAAGTGGTAGCCAATGCTGTTTCATACTTGCTGTGAGGAGGAGGATATAGCTGAAGCAGCACAGGGAGTACAGAGGAGGTAGAGGAGGGGGTGCTCTTTATTACATTTGGGTGACTGCTACGTGCCACCTGTGCCTTTCATGTATTGTGCATTCATTATCCTGATGAATTGCTATGCTGGCCAGTAGATACCACTGTGGTGGTGGACGTGCTGTGCCATGCTGTTTCTGCTTGTGTTGGAGGATCCAAGTTGACTACACACAAGAGCTGATAGGAGGAGGAGGTTGAGATGTTGAGGTCACTGCTGCACAGCCGCGGTGTGTCTTGCTGGCTAGAACGGGTATTCATTGTAAGTGGCATAGTGTATTGTTTACTGGTGTTCCATTTGATGCAATTAAAAAGCATCACTAATTAATAGTTGTGGATTTATATATCGACACTGAATGTGAACATTATAATTGTTATTAATTTGACATCCAGGATTACATGGTTGGGGATGGGTGGGAGGGAGAAGGAAAAAATAAATTGGAGCGTTTGTTATTCTTCCACGTCGTCCATGAAGCATCTCTCACAGTCTTCAAGACTGGAATTGTTACCATAGGAGATCTTCCTCTCCATCACTGCTTCATCCACTTCAATGCTGTGAGACAATGATGAGGAACATACCTGTCTGCCAAAAGCACCTTCCTCATCATCATCACTGTTAAGCGGTGGTGTGACAAGGGACATTACTCTTCTTGATGGAATGTGAGCCTCATTTATTTTGATAAATGTCAGCATGCCAACATTTTTTAGAGAGAGATTAGTGTGCCTGTCATGCATAATGACACCCGCTGACCTGAACACCTGCTCAACACTGACACTAGAGGACAGGCAGCTCAGAAATTTCAGGGCACTTGCTGTCAGTGCTGGCCAGTCATTGACCTTAGTGCCCCAGTACAGCAGTGGCTCATCTCCAATGGCAAAGTTCTTTGTATCTGCAAAATATGCATCTACCATGCGTTTTGCCACTCGAAGACATGCAGCATGATCATCCTCCTCCTCCTCTTCCTCCTCAGTTTCCTCCATGTCTGCAACTCCCACCTGACTGAGGGCAGCCCAAATGGGATTCAGCATAGGTTCCTTTAACTTGCATGGTTTTTGTGCACTTTGACACCCCTGGGATGATGAGGAGTAGGTGGCAGGAACACCGGCTTGCTGTGCAGTACCCTCATGTGGCTTTGACCCCTGTACCCATAGTAGCAACTGTGCACCACTTACCCTCTGAGTGAGTAGTTCTGTCGGTGTCTGCAACTCCTGATGCCAACCTTGTAATATGGCTGCCAACCCACATTTATAACATGGGTCAAGCATTGTGGCAATCCCAAATTCCTCAGACTGCAGAATATACTTTAAGTGGGTGTTGGAGTCTAATGTGGACAGCATGTGTTCCATCAATGAGCAAATCGCTCTGCCACCACCTGTCTCCAGCTGTTGCTGCACGTTCAGCAGTGTCTTTCTCAGCACCCACAACAGAGGAATGGACTTACTGATGCAGGCAGCGACCCCACTCACTGCCTGTATTGCATGCTCGAAGGGCCTTGGAATCATGATTAGCCCATCCATCAGGCTCCACTGCTCTGTTGTGAAAGACACATGGATGCCCCAGTGCTGTCACAACTTGCATGAAGTAGCAGATACTCAGAAATTGTCTTGTACTGCTGGTATAGATGCTCCAGCATGTACAAGGTGGAGTTCCACTGGGTGTCAAGTTTTAACTGATGTTGAGGCAGCTTGTTCTTTACCTGCAGAGCACATAGATGGTCATGTGCTTTTGCTGAACGTGCAAAGTGGGCACAGATGCGTCGGGACAGAGTCAAAGTTTCTTTCATATCCGGATGGTTGATGAAAATCTGCACAACAAGGTTAAAGCAGTGTGCCAAGCATGGAACCCTAACAAATCCCCCATCAGTAATGCATTTTGGCACATTTGATCCGTTATCACTGGCGATGACTCCAGCTTTCAGTGCATGGGGGTGAGGGTCTATGTGATAACGGCAAACACCTAAAGGCGATTGCCGTTATCGCTCAGTCAGAGTGCCAAACACATTTTCGGCACTCTGACAACACTGGCTCACCAGCACAATGGTGCCAGGACATATTTTACTACTTTATGTGGAGGCCGTCCCCGACACCCCCTCGCTGGGGCTTCGTCCCCATCCGCCTGTAAGGATTCTCAACTCCAGGGGTGCATGTCGGAAGTGTGAAAGTAATAAAAATAAAAAAGTTTGGGTCGGTCGCAATAAAAATTGCACCAGCGCCCGGACCCGAACCCAGTACCTCAGCCACCCCAGCCATTGCCCATTCCACGATGCCACGCCGCAGCTCGACCGACGACCACAGTGCCACCCCCTACAGCCTCTCCACCTCCCAGCCTACGCTCACGGTGCTTGCTCCAACCCCCTGTGCGCGTACATATAGTGACATCCTGTCACCTAGTTCGCCCACCCTGTCATCCGGTCACCCTACCTGTCGGTTGCCGTGAGTGGATTGCGCGAGGAAGGTGTCGCCATAGCAGACGGCACCCTTCCTCATGCACCCACTTCACAGGCTACCTGGGAGTGAAGCCACTCATCAATCTCTGTTAGTATCACTTCCAGCATCTTTTCTTCAGTGTGTGACCTGGGGATACTCTTCATGGTCAGTGTCGCATGCTGCCTAACACCAGGCATTTTGCTACCACCACAGTTTGTCCTAGTGCAATTTTTGCCTCTTCCCCAATCAGCCACTAGCCCAGGTACCTGTGCCCAGTGTGCTGTAATGCACAGGTAAGAGCTACCAGCTGCTTTCTCACTGGTCCACACGTCCATCCTCAGATGTACGTACTGTGCTGAGGAATGCTGCAGGGCATAACGTACCATGTCACATACATTACTGTACAGTCCTGGGATGGCAGGCACACTTTGAAAAGTATGTACATGATGGCACCTGCCATTTAGGCAAGGCATGGGCTACAAACCACCTAAATCCTACATTCTTGACAAAGGAGTATGGCAACAAATCCAGAGCAAGCATTTCTGCAGCTGCTGCATTCAACTCCCATGCTGTACCATGATTATTTGGGAATTTAGTTTGCTGATCCAAAATGTAATGCTGCATCGGCTGAACGTTTCTTGATATTGCTGCTGGTAATGCACCTAGTGGCATGCCAAACAGCTTGCCTCATCATTGTGCCATTAATGGGGGGCACCTTGACTGGGGATTGCCAATGGTGCTCATGACAGACCTCAGTGTCTTTTTTTTTTATAACTGGGGTAGCGATCACACTTTGATTTGTGGTAGTAGTGCTGTTGCTAGGACCACTACTTGGCCCACTTCCAAAATACTCTGCATCCAGTACCACAAAGCTGTCCTCTCCTCATCTGCACCTCCATCTCCTTTATATAGTGCCGGGTGTATTTGGCTTACATTGCCCGCTGATTTGGATAGACCAGAACCACTGGCGCTGGCTGCCCTTTGGTGTTCAGGCCACCGAATTGGGTGTCTGTTTTTAAGGTGTGTATGTTGCCCACTTGTGCCAAGGTGACTACCCTTCTTACTCCTACTTCCTTGGGTGTGACACAGTTGGCAAATTGCCACTGTCTCATCAGATGGATCCAGTACATAAAAATTCCACACTAGGGATTTCTGGGGCCTTGTATTTACTTGGTGCCAAGATGACTGGGATAACAAAGGAGATAATTTGCTCTTTGTTATTTTGTGGGGTGACTGAAAAAAAATAGAAAAAATGGGAGAAACAGTGCTAGGGAGGTCCTTTTCCTTGGGGGTTGTAGCAGTTAAGGCAACAGGAAAGACACGTTCTGTAACAACCTGTTTTGGCCTTTTCTTTTCAGGGTTCCATGAGGGATTCATGTCATCTGACACATCATCCACATCATAGTCTGCAAAAAAAAATGGAATTCTCATCCTCTGCAGGTCTGTCCTCCTTAGTAGCAACAGGCTGTAAGACATGTGCCTCCTCTTCATGACTGGCGTCCTCATGTTGCTCCACATGTACCACCTCACCCTCACCCACTGGACACACATTATCAGGCTCTACCTGCGACCCACCATCACCAACAGCACCACTTTCTAATTGCACTTCCAAACCAACTGCCTCCATGCCCACAGTTGTTTGTTTGGTGGTGATGCTGCTGCTTTCTGTCACTGTGCCTCTTGACATTGACACATCCATCAACATGTCTGCCACAGATTTGTCAGAGAAAAACTTTGAGGTAGGAAAGCCACCACCAGGGCAAAATACATTGTTACTACTGCCTGACACAGAGTCATCTGAATGCTGTCCCTCTGCTCTCACTGACACATTTATGGTTCCTGCACCACTATTAGGGATCACAAATTGAGCAATGTTCGTTGTGGCTGATCCATGGCCTCTCCATTTAGTTGCCCTTTTCTTTCCAGTCATTCTTCAGTGCATGCAGGAACACAACAATCACTCTGGTTAAATCGCAGTCAGGAGGACAGTGATTTTTTTGCTAGTACAGGTGTGCACACAGGGACACAACAGTCACTCTGGTCTGGTTAAATCATAGTCAGGAGGACAGTGATTGTTTTCCTAGCACAGGTCTGCATGCAGGGACACAACAGTCACCCTGGTCTGGTTAAATCACAGTCAGGAGGACAGTGATTTTTTTCCTAGCACAGGTGTGCACACAGGGACACAACAGTCACTCTGGTCTGGTTAAATCACAGTCAGGAGGACAGTGATTTTTTTTCCTAGCACAGGTGTGCACACAAGGACACAACAGTCACTCTGGTTTGGTTAAATCACAGTCAGGAAGACAGTGATTTTTTTCCTAGCACAGGTCTGCATTTAGGGACACAGCAATCACTATGGTTAAACCGTAGTCAGGAGGACAGTGATTTTTTTTTCCTAAATAACGGTGTGCCAACAGGGACACAACAGTCACTCGGATTTAATCACTGTCAGGAGGACAGTGATTTATTTTCTTAAATAAAGGTGTGCCGACAGGGACACAACAGTCACTCGGGTTAAATCGTAGTCAGGAGGATAGTGATTTTTTTTCCTAATACATGTGTGCCGACAGGGACACAAACACTAAAGTAATGTTTTTCTTAAGAAAATATAGGGCACTGGCCCAGTGATTTTTCATTGAACACAAGTGTACCTTCTAAATTGCTGCTGTCCTCCCCCACACAAGCCACCAAACCACTACTGCTCTGTTAAAACAAAACTAAATACTTATAGTAAAGAATACCGGAGAAAATCCACACAAAAAGTACTGTGTGTGCACAGGGCACTCACAAAAACAGTTTTGAAGAAATGTGACCACCAAAATGATATTTTGTATTATGTTATATTTAGATTTTGACTCTAGGCTGCTACAACAAGCACAAGCTCTGTTCTCTAAGTCCCTGTCCAACACACTGCACTCAGAGAATGACCAAACTAGCTTCTCATTGGCTGTTCAGCAACATGTGACCGCCTATCCCATGGTACATTGCAAACTTCAAATATTATACAAAACATCAATGGCAAAGTTCCAGTTTCGTGGATCTTATCTTAGATGCTTCAATTACTGAATTAACATGCATCAAAGTTTTCAAATTCGAAATTCTGTGACACTGCAAATAGACCACGAAGTGCACCTTCGAACTGTGAAAAACTTTGCGGATCAGTTAAAATATGCAAAATTTTACGTGAAGTAAATTTCTGCAACTTTGCACATCTCTGTGTGCGTGGTTGCTAAAATAATCTGATGCAGGCCAAGCTCTGAGATAACCTCTCTAGCTGTATCAGCTTGGTTTGTATGTCAGTTCAAATTGAAAACACCCAGTATAATCTAATCACAACTCTTTGGGAGTGAGTTCTTTGTGTCAAAGAAAGTTTCTAACTTGCTGCACGGGGTGCCTGGGGGTAGATAGGCAACAGTTGGAGTTAGGGTTTTGCTGTTACCTAGCACAAGTTTTATGGAAAGTGATTCAAGGGTGGGAGTTTTGAGCTTGAAATCAAGCTCCATAAATGTAAGGTGACTAGAGACAAAAAAAAAAGTCAACCAGCCTCCCCTTACCCGATCTGTTCATTCTGATGAGTGAGTATCCAGCAATATTAAATTCGGAGGATGGAATCCTATCAGTGAGCCAAATATCAATTAGAGCTATGATATCAAATATGTTGGCAGAGACCCATGGATTCAAAGCAGGTTTTTCTTGCCAGTAGGCTTTAAATATTTAGGTGGACAATAGTGGTTATGCTGCCATCCAGTGCAGGGGGGCCCTTGGATGTTTGAGTTTGGAGAGAGGGGGCCAGGGTTGGGGTGGACATAGCCAGAGATCAGTAGAAGCAGCAGGAGAAAGTTTTTGTGTCTATAGGTAATTACTTTCTTTTTGGGGGGATAGTGAAATGAGTATGGATAGTCACGTTCCTATGGTAACCTCCCAAGAGGGAGAAGCAGCTCTGTTGATAACAGATGAAGTTAACAAAACCGTCTAAGCAGAGGAAAAATTCCTCCTCTGATCCACAGAGATTGGATGTCCCAAAAGGGGGCAGAAAGCTTCAGAAAACAATCAGTCAATTCTGAGGAATTAAAGTCTTCATGGCAAGATGACACTGGATGCCGCAGGTTGAGTGTACTGTCCTGGGCTAGATACCTGGGGGTCTGGTCCAAGGGACCCGGTGTTTCTGGTGAGGGGAAGGCAGTGGAACTCAGCCCTCATGACCCTGCTGTCTGACTGGGCTGATGCTGGGGATGGAAACAGAACAAAAAGAGTCAGTGGGTGGTATGGGGCACAGTGTGGGGGGGGAGATAAGGACGAGAGAAAAATTTGTGAGAGAGAGCATACTCGGGGGGGGTTGAGATGCTAGACAGGGGGAAGAGCGGGCATGAGAAAAATGAAAAGATGGAAATGAGAGAGGAAGGGAAAACAGTGAAAGGAAAATCAAAGACTTAACAAGGTAAACTAATAAGGTGCATAGAAGGCAATAAACTCAGTGAAAGAAGCTAGACAGCATGCTAAAGGGCAGTAGATATAAACAAATCTTTAGAGCACACTAGCAGCAAGGCTGGCTGTTAATTTAATTAATTAATATAAATGTAAGCTAAATAATGTACTAAAAAAATGCATAGAGCATACTAGCTGCAAGCCAAGCTGTACTTAGTACATCTATAGAAATGAAGGTAACAAACACAGTAGTCTAAAGAGCCGTATATGAACTGGAAGCCTTCCAACAGACAAATCTACTCCTAGGAAAAGCAGGTCAAAAGACACAATACTGTAACAACAGCATATGAAAGGTAGGGAGACCTATATAAAACAGCAGTACTGCTGCAATCTGTACAATCACGTGTCCTACAGGTAGTGCTACAGGTATGCAGCAGAGGCAGAAAGCCTCAGAAAACAATCAGCCAATTCTGCCAAATTAAAGTCCTGATGGCAAGATGGTGCTGGACGCTGCAAGGTGAGTGTACTGTCCTGGGCTACATACCTGGGGGTCTGGTCCAAGGGTACGTGTACATTAATAAAAGATTAACATAAGGCTGATAGAATGCTTACAACCACTCAGAAAGCTCTGTTTCTCAAACTCTCTTTATAATATGCTGTATCACAGGCAGGCATTAGAGTAGACAGCTGTGAACCTAGAGATGCAAGTTTCAATCCATTCCTACCACTGCCACTTTCTCAGTATGTAACCCAGCAAATAACTTAGCCTTCATATGTGGAACCTTCTCACTCTATGTTCTTCCTCTGTACTAAAAACAGGAACTCAAACACTGGCCTGCCAGCACAGTGGTTGGATTTTCATCTGTGATGTCGGTGACCTGGGATCGGGAGTGAGCCAGGGTCATCGGAGGGCTGGCCTGGGGGAGAAGGCTGCAGTTTTCCACGATTGCTTGCCTTCCCTGGGGGGAGGGGAGGGACGCGACTAAGCATCTGCTGACCCCTGGCAGAGGCTGGGGGTTTCACAGGACATCAGTGCCTAAAGTGCTGGGCTGGTCTTGGATGGAGGTCTGGGGCTATGCAGGCACCAAGGGCTTTAGCAGCAAGGGGTAGGACATCGCGGACATCAGCGTTAGTGCCATGATGTCAGGGACTTGCGACATCACTAGAAACTAGGAAAATGCCTACCAGCCCCGGGGTGACAGAGTTTCGAGGAGCTAGCCCTCATATGCAGCCACCTGCCTGGCCTCCCAGGGTCTGATGAAATGCAAGAATGTCGGGGTGTAGGGGCCCCAACCCATCCCCGCCCGGGTGGTAAACTGAGGGTCTGTGGGGAACCAACGATGGACCAGGTAAGGTGGCTTGCAAGGGTAGACTCCGTGATACTTCCGAGGATGTGTGGCTGGTGGGGTGTAGGGGGAGATAAAAAAGAGATAAAAAAAAAAGAGGAAATCACGTTAACTGGCAATCTTTTTCACCTTTCAAACATTTTTAAAATTGGGCCAATTAGTTGTTCTGTAATTAGTGTGGATCTGCACTAAAGATGACAGCCCCAATAGCTTTTAAAAAATCTCCTTCCCTGAACTCGCTCTCTGCAGTGTGAAAGCTGCATTCAAATTGCAATTATCTCTAGGGGAGCAAGTGCATGTTTATTTATGATGATTGACAGCATAGCACTGCACTCAGTGACTTAACTTTATCAAAGTGAGTCTGGCAAGGAAACAGGGGTCGGATTTTCAAAGGCTTTAGAATGACGCAAGGTGCTTGCGTCAACTCTAGCGCCAAGAGCACCTTGTGCAAGAGCTCGCCAAGTGGGAATTTGAAAGGCAGCCTTCATCACCCAGCAGGCTGCCTTCCCCAAAGTGTGCTAGCGCCATCCTTGTGCCACGAAAGTGGCTGCAGCATGGTGATGGGGGCTTGCGGCAGACCCAGACTGCTGCAGCACTCAGATCCAGAATTTGAAAGAACCCCCCAGGAACCAAGCACCAAGTACCCTTAGACCAGCAAGGGGCAGGTCTAAGGGGACTTAGACAGCTCCGGGGGGGGTTGTCCTGTATGTGCCACCATGTGGCCCACCCCATCCATCCCCGGTGGGTGATCCCTGTTGGTCCGGTGTCCCCCCAACCCCCATCACGGTCCCGACACCCACGTCCGTATGTCCTGCCAACCCCCCCATCTATCTCAGCACTGCCATCCCTTCCCGTACCCAATCCGGTGACCAGCTCATCCTCAACATGCCACCATGGCCGGCCACCGAATGAGCTGTTGCTGCGTGTACTATATACAGTATACAGTACGCACATGGACTGCCCATTCTGTGGCTGGCTGGTGTGGTGTGTGGAGGGCTGTGCCAGTTGCCGGATCGGGTACGGGATGGGGGTGGGAGTGCTGAGATGGGTAGGGTGGGCACTAGCTCACCCGGGTACTGGGGAGTGTTCCAGCGCTGGTGTCGTTGGTGCGGTGGTGTTGGGGGGCAGTGCCCAGTTGCCAGCCCCTGCCCATGGGTGCTGCAGACTGCCCGCAGCCATTGCGGCATTCCGGGTGGGTGCACCATATGTCAGGCGCAGTACCCCCTTTGCCACAAGCTGCTGGACTTAGGCGCTGGGACTCTGCAAAATAGAAATTGGGGCGCAGGGTCCCGGGCGCACTGCACTCGGCTCAAGCTGCCATTGTCACACCTTGCACCAGGGCTTTGAAAATCCGGCCCAGGATCTTTTAAAAACTTCAGAACCACTTTTCCTGCCTTGAGAAACATACAGTAGCTTTATTAAGGTGGGTCTGGCAAGGAAACAGTGTGAACGGGTGTGGGTAATGGATAACTCAGACAACAAGAAATAGGTTTTAAAACACACAAGACTTCTGTGTGAATTTTATAACATTTTTAACTCAGAATAAAAATAATAAACTAAAATAACAAATCAGAAAATAATAAGCTCTTCCTGAGCTTCAGTACTACCCCGCTTGGTAGTACTTCCACAGAGTGGAATACTTAACAGTCAGTTTTCCACTATCATCTGTGCCTTTTATCAGCTTGCTATACAACTTCACAGTACAGCTCCCAAGGCTGATCTGCTGAGCCGGCCTGGTGGAGCTGAGGGTTGAGGCACTGGACGCTACACCTCATGCCACGCCAGTGACCCGGGTTCAGGAATGACCCAGGGCCACAGGGGGTTGGCAGGGGAGGGAAGGGATCGAGCATCTGGAGGACTGCTCTCCCTTCCCTGGGAGGGCTCCAGGTTTCGCACCACTCTGCAGTGGCACCTGGCGGCAGTCGGGTGCAGCGCAAGTAGATGGTGCAAGCATCAGCGGGGTAGGAGCTTGGCAGGTAGTGGCATGTAGTGCCCAGCCACCATTGCATGTCTGAGCTCCTTGGGGGACCAACAAAGCAAGGAAAGAAAACTCTTCCCTTGAGTATAGGTGAAGGAACCGCCTCTCGATCCACACTCCAAATGCTGGGCGTTCTCCCCTCTCTGTCCCCCTCCACTCTGGCCCGGCACTCTGCACTCAAGATAGAGTGCCCTTGGAGGACAGGGTGGCCCTTCCCCATGAGGGTTCAGATCCAGGAGTTTCACTGGGTCAGGGTGAGGAGAGTGGATACAGTGCCACATCGGGAGGTAGAGATTGTGGCAGATAGGTAGCTGGAGAGAGTTCCTCTCGGGAGGGCGCAGAGACAAAGTCTGCAAAAAAAAAAGGCTGATCTGCTGTGCCTGGATAAAGGAAGGTTTTATATACAGACACAGGAGGTCACCTGATCCACCCCTAAACTAATACAATGGACTATCTGCACTAATACATACAATGGGGGATCAGGATGACACATAACATCTTAAATGTAATATAATGCACTGTATTATTAGTTAGGTTGATCAAGAATTCTCCATCTGTATAAACAGCTTTAAGGCTTGCATACCTAATTGCTGAGTACAGGGGCTATGCCCCTCCTACTTTCAGTGACTGACAGTCAGAGTTTCTGATAAATACTGTAATAAGCCTTATTCTAGGGTTGCTGACTCCTAATGGAACACAGAAATTCAGAGGCTTGGACTGAATCGGGTAAGAACTGGGCCTAACCTTCCCCAAGGCTTTTACTTAGCTAGTTCCTTCTCAGTTGTATTTTTTCCCTTATAATCATAGAATCATAGAATCATGCTGGCAGAAAAAGACCATTTGGCCCATCGAGTCTTTCCAAAAGAGATACCCCCCCACCTCCCTGTTACCTCCCACCCCGTAGTTCCTCTCTCTCCTCCCCTTCCTAGTCCCATGTAATTATCCCATGCTCTCTTGAATTTCTCCACTGTATCCTCCTCCACCACCCAATCTGGCAACCTGTTCCAATGTTCTACAACCCTTTCTGAGAAGTAACAGCCCAGCATGTCCCCCCTAAATCTGCCCCTCCAGCTTAAATGCATGTCCTCTGGTGGTTTTGTTTTCGCTGAGTCTGAATATGCCATTTCCCTTAACCTTATTTATTCCCTTCATGTATTTGAAGGTTTCCACCATGTCCCTCCTTTCCCTTCTCATCTCCAGCATATATAGACCAAGGTCCTCTAGCCTCTCCCCACATGACCTCCCCTGCATCCCCTGGATCATAATGGTCACCCTTCTCTGTACCCTCTCCAGCCTATCCTTGTCACCCTGCAAATGGACCCTCCAGAATTGAACTCCGTACTCCAGCTGTGGTCTGATCAATGTTTTGTATAGTGGCATGATCACCTCTCTCCTCCTACTTGGGAAACCCCTCCCAGTGCACACCAACACTCTTGTTGCTTTCCAGCTGCTCGTTCACACAGACTCCTAATTTTTAAAGTGTCTGTGATCCAAATCCCATGGTTCTTTTCTTGTTCCGTGACCTGCAATGTTCCCCCCTCGAGGCAGTAAGTGGCCCTTGGGTTATTCCACCCTATGTGCATTATTTTGCACTTTGTGGCGTTCAGTTGCAATTGCCATTTTTCTGCCCACTCCTAGATCCTTGCTAGATCCTGTCTCATCTTCCTCACCCCTCCCGGAGCATCTACTCTGTTATATATCTTCGTGTCATCTGCAAACAAGCACGCCTTTCCAGTTAGACCCTCTGCTAAGTCCCTCACGTGCACATTAAACAGCATGGGCCCCAGTACCGACCCTTGTGGTACCTCACTCATCGCCCCATGTTCCCTGGAGTGCTTCCCATTTACCACCACTCTTTGGGTTCTCCCACCCAGCCAATCCTCCACCCACCTTGTAAGCCTAGATCCCACACCCAGACTGCTCAATTTGCTTACCCATCTGCTATGGGAGATGGAGTTGAACGCCTTCCTGAAATCCAGATAGACCACATCCACCGCTCCTCCTGATTGTATACCTCCATAACACCCTTGAAGAATTCGATCAGGTTTGTCAGACAAGATCTGCCACCTATGAATCCATGTTGGTTGTCATCAATTAGTCTCTCCTCCTCTAGGTACTTTACCAGTCTCTCCTTAATGAGAGTTTCCATCAGCATGTTTACCACCGAGGTGAGACTGACTGGTTGGAAGTTGCCAGGCTCATCCTTTCTCCCCCCCCCCCTTGTACAGCAGTACCACCTCCACTTTCTTCCAGTCTCCCAGGACCCTCCCTGATTCGAGGGATACATTAAACAGCTTGGCTAGAGGTCCCTCCAGCTCCACCCTTAACTCCCTGAGCACCCTTGGGTGTACCTGATCAGGTTCCATAGCCTTGTCAGTTTTTAATTTTCCCAGCTCCTTCAACACTCTTGCCTCTGTGAAGGGACCTGTGTCCACCTCCTTGCCCTCCCTCCCCTTTCCACTCAGTACAGGCCCTTTCCCTTCTTCCTCTGTTGTGAAAACTGATGCAAAGTATTCATTGAGTAAGGCTGCCTTATGGACATACGAATGTTGCCAGCAGCAAAAGGCCATCCTGATCAATCTAGGCTGCTCGGGTCTGCAGCTAGCTCCCTATTCAGCAGCTGCCCCACCTCCTCCCCTTCCCTCCCTTTACCTTCCCCTTTGCCCTGTCCCACCCCTTCTTGAAGCATTCCTCTGTGTTACATGCTACCACCTCAGCTGGTTGTGCGTTCCACTTTGTCACCCTCTCCATAAAGAAATGCCTCCATCACCTCCCTACTGAATCTACCCCCCTCCACTCTCATGTCATGGCCCCTAGTGTCTCTCCCCACCCTCCTTCTGAATAGACCCTCTGTGTCTGTTTTGATTATCCCCCCTCATGTATTTGAAGGTCTCAATCATGTCCCCCCGTCCCTCCTCTCCTCTTAACTCTCTTAGTCTGTCCTCATATGGCAATTCCTCCATGCCCTGAATCATCTTCGTTGTCCTGCGCTGCACCCTGTCCAGCAGCCTATTGTCTTTTTTTAGGTACGGGTGCCAGTACTGAATGCAGTATTACAGGTGGGGTCTAACCAACGATCTGTGTAACAGTAGAATAATCTCCCTTCTTCTTGAGGTAATGCCCCTTGCAAGGCACCCCAGCATTTTGTTGGCCATTGCTGCTGCCTTTCTGTACTGCTCAGAATTGTTCATTGCTCCCGTGATGAGCACCTACAGGTCATTCGCCTCTTCTGTTACCTCTAGCTGCACCCCCCCAAGAATGTAGCTTCTCCTCAGAGTTTTTGATCCGAAGTGCAGTACCTTGCATTTTTTTGCATTGAACCCCAGCTGCCATTTGTCAGACAATGCCTCTAGCTTTGCCATATCCTCCTGTAGCCCCCACCACCCAACCTGGTCATCCACCACCACTCCCATCTTGGTGTCATCCGCAAATAGTCTGATTTTGCTGCTGATGCTCTCTGAGATGTCTACAATAAATATGCCAAACAACACTGGGCCCAGCACCAACCCCTGTGGAACACCACTTGTCACAGGCTTAGGGGATGAGTATTCCTCACCTACCACCACCCTCTGCTGCCTATGTTTTAGCCAGTTCTCCACCCACCCCACCAGTGTTGTTCCTGCCTCTGTGCCCTGTAGCTTGCTTCCACATTTCCAATGTGGTACTGAATCAAAGGCCTTACTGAAGTCTAGGTACAGGACCTCCACTGCACGGCTCCCATCAATTTGCCTAGTCACCCAGTCATAGTATTCGACCAGGTTGGTCTGGCATGACCTGCCCTTGATGAAGCCATGCTGCCTCCCATCCTGTACCCCGTTCACCTCCAGTAGTGCCACTAGCCTCTCCTTTAGGATGGTCTCTATTAGCTTCCCTACTATGGACTTTAAACTTACTGGCCTATAGTTCCCTGGTTCATCCTTGGTTCCACTCTTGTGGAGGGGAACCACATGAGCCAGTCTCCAGTCATGGGGTACGCATCCTGTGTCTAGAGATGAATTAAATAATTCTACCAAAGGTCTTGCCAGGACCTCTGCCAGCACCTTCAGCACTCTTGGATGTACTCCATCCAGTCCTGGTGCCTTGTCCACCCTCAATGACCTTAACCTCTCCAGCACCCTCCCCACTGTGTTTTCACTGTCTGTCTCCCCCCCCATCTGTTTCTATCCTCTCTCCTACTATGGGTAGCGCCCCCTCCCTTTCTTTCGTAAAGACTGAACAGAAGTAGTCATTGAGCTCTTCTGCCTTTTCACCCCCCTCTTCCACCCATCTCCCCTCCTTCTAAATTCTTACAATTTGGTCCTTGCAGCTTCTTTTCTCCCTGATGTACCTAAAGAAGTCTTTTTCCCCTTTTTTTATGCCCTGCACAAGCCTGAGTTCTTTTGCTGCCTTGGCTACCCTAACCCCCCTGGCTTTGCTTCTTGTAGATATTCCTCCCTATCCTCCTCCCGCCCCGATTTTCTGTAGCTACTGTAAGCTGCCCTTTTCCTCCTCACCCTAACACCTTTTTGCTTACCGAGCTGGGCTTCTTTCCCCTAGCCTTCTTACTCTGGGCCCTACAGCAAGTTTCTGTTGCTTCCACTATCCCCTGTCTTATCAGTTCCTACCTTTGCTGTGTGTCTATACCGGTTGAATTTTGCACAGGAACCCCTATACCACTTCCCTCATCATCTTAAAGTTGGCATTCCTGAAATCCAGCACCCTTGTTCCAGATGCCCCCCTCTCTTTAGCCATCTGTAACTGGAACCATACTGTCTGGTGGTCACTCCCCCCAGTGGTCACTCCACCTAACACTAAAATGAAGCACCCATGTAATGTCCTCATCTCCTTCAGCTAATATACCCACTCCCCTCTAAGTCTTGGAATCCCCTGCCTGCTTTTCCTCCTGTCACTCACATACCTATAGAATCTTTTGTCTTCCCTTTTCACCTCCCTAGCTATTTCCTCCTCCGTGAGTGCTTTTGCCTCCCTAATTTTCCTTCCTGCTTCCTAAGCTTATTCTTATCCCTTTCCTCTATCCTCTGTGACCTTTTGAAGACCTTAATGTTAACCATTGTCTTACATGGGTGCTTTGTTTTAGTGCTAGGCAAGGTTTGTGATGCCCTAAGTAAATATCCCTTTTTTATTCCACCAAAAGTGTTTTTACTATTTTCACTTTAGCACCAAAAAGCACAGCATTCAAAGAAAACCCTTTCTTTAACAGGGGACATTTTATTTTCTTGTGGCCTTTCATTTCAAGGCTTTTGTTTTGCAATTATTTTCACCCTCCTGTCGGCTGCAATTTCAAGCCAAGGGTTATCCCCTTTCACGGGTTCATAGGTTCATAGTAGAATGCGAGTTTGTGAAGGCAATTTGCCTTTTAGTGAACTTGCCACCTTGTTGTCTTTATATTTGGAACATATATTTTCGATCTCCCATGTACTGGTCTAACCTCTTCTTGAATGTAGTAATGTTGTCGCTGTGTACTATATATCTAGGCAGTTTGTTCCAGATATTAATTATTCTTTGTGTAAGGAAATTACAGCATTTTTCTTGAATGGTTGGTTTCTCCTATTAATCTGAGATTATGGGATCTAGTAGTCCTTGCTTCATTTAGTTTAACTAGATCGATGGTCTCCATGAGACTTGGTTCTTTTATAGCCTTAAAGGTTAGGCAAAGGTCCCCTCTAGTCTGTTGATAGTTTGTGGAATATAATCCCAGATGCTGCAGTCTTTCTTTATAGTTTTGGTATTGTAGACCTGTGATTTTTTTTGTTATTTTACTTTATACTCCTTCTTTTAGTTTTTTGCCTCAAACCTTAGTTGCTGCATGGAACTGAGAACAGTATTTAAAATGCAGATGAACCAGTCTACTATACAGTGGTAGATTCACCTCTTGTTCTCTGCTTTTGATGTTTGACAATATATAGCCTAGAATTTATTAGCATTTTTTAACAGTTACCTTAGTATGTTCTTCAAAAGTGAGGTTATCAGTAATGGGCTTACTTTCCTTTAGGGCTGTGAGCTGCCCTCAGTAATTCATGTTATGCTCCCATTAGTCCTTTTAAGTCCTGCTAAATGTTACAACGTCTGTACTTTCAATGCATTTGCTGCAAACCATACTGTACATGGGGTACTGTAAAAGCTGTAAACATCTATTCCATGTTTTAACATATATGCAATTCTTGTATTTCAGGTATAAATGATAAAACATTCCCCCATATAATTATTCATGAAGAAGGGTTTTTTAACACAAAAGCTCTCTTTTCCAGAGCTGCTTTTACTTAATTTTATTTATTTTCTCTGCATTCCCCTGACTCTGCGTCTGAAATTTCACTCCGTCAGGAAAAACATTTCATTTGGGCCTTTATAGAATTCTGGGCTGTAAACCACCTTGTCTTTTATTTATTTTCAGTCCATTTATTTACAGTAAGGGCCATTTCTAGCCCTCTTTCCTATGAGGCACCAAGAAACAACAAGCGGAGACTACGGGATGTGTTTTCCCCGTGTCCCCATTCGGCTGTGCACAGGGAGCCACACTGTGTGTTCAGACACACACCTCTGTGTTGTGGTGCGTGGTTCAGGTGGCAAAGTGCCACTTTTGACCTGCTTTATAAGCGGTTGGTATTTCTACAGTGTGCTCCAATGGGAGTAAGGAGTAAGCAGCTATGGGGGTGCCATTACTGAATGTTCACTTCGTACTTCACTCGGGAGAAGCTGGCACAGTGAACCACAAGCATGACATGTGCTAGAACAGCATGGTTCCTGTGCACAGCCTGCAAATGGAGCTCCTTGGCAACAATGTAATGGGGGCCCATCCATAAAACTACAGATACCTTTCTTTCATCACTCAAACACTCTTTAACTTTGTAATACAAGGGGAAATGTTCCCCGTGTGCCATTTGTTCTCCATTTGCCAGGACATTTTAAACCATACAAGAAGGCACTCAGGGTGCCTTGGAGCACCACCAGGGATGAGAAATGAAATAAAGAGGGGAAGAATAGTAAGGTGATACTTCGGTAGGTGTCCACCCTACCGAAGTAGAAATGGGGAAAAAAATACAGGTACAGTAAGTAAGAATGCTGCTGCAGCAGGCTAACAAGGAGGGGAAAGATGTAAGATGAAAGTCCCAGGGTGCATATTGGATATTTAGGGGGATTCCTCTGCCACAAACAGTATCTTTTAAAAACTTCAAAACCTCTTTTCTTGCCTTGAAAATGAAATAAAATGACTGGATAAAGATTGGGTCAGCTAAGACAAATGTTTGCTTAATTGGATGTGGGGTACATCAAGGGTTCATCTTGGGCCCTTTGTTGTTTTCTCTTTTTGTTAACCAGTTGCCTTCTTTATGTAAATCATGTGACTCACTTCTATATGCAGATGATTTCATTCTTTTTTATCATACAAAGTTATTGGCCGAGTTAACACTTAACCTTGAACATGACTGTATTGATGTTTGTGACTGGTTTTCTAATAATTCATTGGCTTTGAATTCTAAAAAAACAAACTCTATGGTATTTGGTACTTCCTTTATGTTAAAAGAAAATCCCCGCTTACTGCTGCGAGGTAATGCTAGTACTGCAAGCAACTGAGCAAGTGCATCAATTCAAATATTTTGGGGTATTACTTGACTCTGGATTAACTTTTTCTTTACAGGTTAGCTCCGTAAGCTGTACAATTAATCAGAAATTGGGCATTTTTTTATAAATTTAAAAGTTATTTCACTATTGAAACTTGAAAATCTATTGCTATGCTCTCTTTCCTCCCTCATTTTGATTATGTGTCTAATCTTGATTTTAATTTGGGTTGTAAGGAGCTCAATATCCTTTCTGTCACTTGCAATAATATCTGTCTTTTGGTTTTTTCTGTTCCTATTCGAACTCACCATTGTGACCTTTATTCCAGTTAGGTTGGTTGTCCCCTAGATCTTGAACTGAGTATTTCTTTGGATGTATGTCTAACCCAACCCATAGTTGGGGGCTTACCTAAATGCTGCCTCCCAGTGCTGTACCACCTTGCTCCGCTGATCCAGTGTGGTCCCTAATGCTCCTGCCGGCCCTGATATTTTTCGGCCTGTTGTGAGGTCCAGTGCAGCAAAGAAAAAAGTAAAAGAAACAGCCCCATGTTGTGGCGGGTTGCCGATCACTGCACAGCTCCTGTGTGAGCTGCTGCAGTCAGCTCCTCCCCCTCTCCCTCTCACATGCTGAAAGACTGCTGAAGCGCTTGCTTGAAAGTAAATGCCACTCCGTGAGGCTGTGAAGCAGTCTGTTGGTCTGTGCTCTGACCCCGTGCAAAAAAAAATGAAAAGGGGGTCTGGAGGCACCTGAGGGGAAAGAATGAAATGTTTTAAAAGGCACTCTTAAGTGCTATTAAATTAAAAGGTGCCTGTAGCTTTAAGGAGCAGCAGAGGCTGCTCATGAATAAATATGAGCACTGCTGTGTCCTGGGAGGTTAACGCTACAGAGGTAGCGATGGGCTCATGCAACCCTAGTTTAAATATGTAAAGCAGTCGCTTAGTGGGGCACAGAAGCAGCTACAACTGGCTATTATTAAATAAATGTATAACTTTACTGTTTACCAGCACATTGATGTAAAACTTGGGACACTGCTTAAAATGCTTAACTGGCATCCATGTTTTGCCAGTCATGTGGCCACTAACAATCAATCAGAATGCCAGAATCCCGGGGAGCTGCTCTGAAGGCTCCTGGGAAAAGAAGGTGGTACCAGCTTTTGCCACCAAGACTGCCAGCTAATAGGGCATAGAGGGAGCCCATTAACTGCCTTTTCTGTGACTGACAGCTGGCATCAACCATTCATCAGATGCCAGGTTTCCCCCATTGGTATGTTTAATCAATCAGAGACTGTGTTCTTTTTCTGAAGCTCATGAGGAGAGACACTCAGTTCAGTTCTATTCAGTTGGTTGATGTCAGAGTTTGAATTCAGTCAGTGTATTGACTGGAGCCCCCTCCTCAGGGACGGGGGCTCCTGCCCCTTGCTCCCTGATCCTGTGGGGACAAAATAAAAATAGAAATGCTTAACAATTGCAGTGGAGTACGAGTTCCAGTGCTTGGAAGGTGCTCCAGTTCCAAGAAAGAAATGTAATTGTCTGAGGCAGGAAAGTTGCCTGACAGTTGCTATGTGCTCCTGAGTGAAACAAAAGGACTGCCTGGGGATTTGCACAACCCACAAAACCCAGGAGGTGCCTGCATATCTCCCACTGATGGGAAAGAAAGTGTTTTCCAGCACACAGGTGTGTCTGAGGCAGAATCAAGGTCATCAGCTGGGATTCCTGAAGAAAGAGGAATTGCCTGGATGCCTGCAAGGTCTGAGAACATCTAAAACAGAGTCAAGGTTATCAGTTGGGGTTCCCTGAAAGAAGAGAGGAATTGCTCGGATGCCTGTGAGGTCTGTGAAAGTGTGAAGGTCTTCTGCGTTCCTGCACAGCCACTGAATGACCAAAGGAGACTACCTGAATTTCCAGTGTGATGGAAACTGTATCTGATGCTGCACCTGATCAGTGAGTTGTTCTTCATGTTCATCAGCACCTGCATGGTGAGAAAAGAGAGAAAATGTGTTTTCTGTTAGCCAGCGACTGTATGATGAAAGCAAAAGGCCACAGCCGTCATGCTGGTAGGTGGTCAAAAATAAGAGAGAAAAAGTGTTTTCTGTTTGCCAGAGACTGTGTGTATGTGTGTTGAAAGCAAAGGAACACAGATGCCATGCTGGTAGGTGGTTGAAAATGGCTTTCCAGTCACATGAAGCGACTAGAGAACTGAACTCAGAGACTGTGTGTTGAAAGCAAAGGGCCTTAGCTGCAGTGATGGTAGATGGTCAAAAATGCCTTTCCAGTCACATAAGGTGACAACAGATTTATTTTAAACAATTGACTGTAAAGCTATGGGAGACTTCAATATTGAGTGAAACCGGTAGGGTGACTAAAGCTACCTGTGGCCCCCCCACCCATCCTGGGGACCACCGGAGAGAAGAAGATACAGGCCTGTCAAGTGAACACTGTTTACAAAGGACATTGTGGTAAAGTTTGGAAAGGTTTGACAGGTGAAGACCAACATCCTTCATCCCAGGCAACCCACATGAAGTTGCCTGCTGTCTGCATCCTGATACCTGCTTCATTATGCCGCAGTGTTCTAAGCTGCAAGATGCCTGCGTCATGTCTCAAGCTTTTCACTTTATCTTTTTATTGAAATTCGAGTATATAAGAAAGCACACATCTTATACAATAGAAGACTATCCTCCATGTAAGGTATAAGATATCACTTAACAAAACACAGTATTTAGGGTAAACATATTGGAGAAGCCTTATATGCATGTATTGATAATAAAACACAAACCTAGACAGGATGTAAGTGGAGACCAGAAGGGTTACAATCAATAGGGTATTATAGGATCAGAAATAGCAACCATGTACAAAATACATGCTAGGGCAGGCTATGGCAAGGCATTCAGTAAATTGCCAAAAGGGATAAATGTGGTAATATGAACAATGTTCAGTAATGGAGAGGTGGAGAGAAGAGAAAAGTGTGCAAGGAAAGAAACAAGAGAGAAAAAAGCAAGGAAGAAGGGAAGGAGAGAGGGATAAAACAGGGAAGAAGGGAGAAAAGAGAAGAAATCTGTGCAAAAAAGTTTTGAGAAAACCTAATCTGAGAGCAAAATAAGAAGAAGGGCTAAATATCCCTAAGAATTAGGGTCTAGAAGAACTAGATTCATGTACTTGAAGTAATGCTGCCAACATCTGTCATATACAGTGAATCAGTTATGAGTAACATGAGATAATTGGTCTAGAAAAGTATACTGAGAGAGGCTTTGAAGAACATCTGAAAGAGAAGGCACCAGAGTTGATTTCCATTTCATAAGAATCCGGCGTTTGACCAGAAGAGAAAGTATGTTTAGCCATCTAAAATATGCATGTGAGAGGAGAGAGCTATTGGGAATAAGGATGCCTAGAAGGAATAGCTTGAGGTAAAAAGGTAGTTTTTGTCCTGTTACTCTGGAGGCAAATAAACAGACTTTATGCCAGAGCTTATTAATGGGAGTGCAAGATCACAAGATATGAAGTAGATCCCCATTGGCCAAATTGCAGCGCCAGCAATTATTATTATTTAATAGGCCCATTCATTGACGTACAGAGGGGGTTCTATACCAAAGATGTAGGATTTTAGTTTGCATTAAAGAACTAAAGGCATCTTTAAAGGTATTATGTGCAATATGCCAACAATTACTCCATTGTGCATCTGAACTATTGTAGTTAAGAAGAGTACTCCATTTATTTTGGCCTGTATAGATTGATCAGGTAGATTATCAATAATGTCTTTGTAAATGGAGCTATTTAATTTTACTGATAAATTAGTCCAGTGCGAGATGTATGGGTTTAGAAGAGTATGCATATACACTAAACTAGAGAGAGAGTTATTATAAGCTGCCTGAATTTGTAAAAACTTCCAGAAGTCCTGTTTAGGAAGATTCCATGTGACCTGCAAGTCTGAGAATGATCTAAGAGTGAATGAATTCTGGTCCAAGATATATCTGGGAAAGAAATGACAGAAAATTGGGTGATCTTCTAGAGTGAGAAGTGGATTGCCCCATAAGGGGGCATAAAACCATGGTGTTGGACTGGATTTCAGGAATTTGTGGGTTAGTTTCCAATAAAGAACAGAGGCTGATATAGTCAGGTGAGATTTTAGTTTAGAGGAAATGGGATTAAAAATGAAGGAAGTGGGAACTCCTCCCGGGCACAATGCAGATTCCATTGCAACCCATAGTGGTGAGTGAGGGGAGGGTTTCTGGAACCATTTAATGGTTTGGGCCATTCGGAAAGCCCAGAGGTAGCCTTTGAACCAGGGGAGTCCGAACCCCCTTTTTCCAATGTGATCGAAGTTTGTTACTGATAAATCTAGGTGGTTTCCCATTCCAGATAAAGTTACCTATTAATTTATCAATTTTAGCAAAAAAGGAGGCTGGTAAGACTAAAGGAATATTGGCAAAGATGCAACGAATCTTGGGAGAAATGGACATCTTAATGGCTGCAATTTTCCCCATGAAAGAGAGATTAAGAAGTTTCCATCTGTCCAGAATTGTTTTGATGTTATCAAAGAAGGGGTTAAAGTTAATGTCCCATATCTTCCCTAAGTTACTAGTAATTTTGATTCCTAGATATGTTGTACCCTGTGGTGACCAGCGGAATCCAGAGATATGTTCATAGAAGTCTTTATAGTGGTCATTATAAGCAAAGTTTGTAGGATTTGCCATAATTCAAAGCAAGGCCAGAAATTTTAGTAAATTATTCAGCAAATCAACAAGAGGGTCCAGCCTAATTCAGGTTTTCAAATAAGATTAAGAGGTCATCCGCGTAGGAGAGAGAAACATATCTTGAATTG
Source organism: Neoceratodus forsteri (assembly GCA_016271365.2). Taxonomy (NCBI): domain Eukaryota; kingdom Metazoa; phylum Chordata; order Ceratodontiformes; family Ceratodontidae; genus Neoceratodus; species Neoceratodus forsteri. The sequence goes on from CM057449.1 coordinate 1,204,186,869, forward strand.
CTCACAGGTATGCCCATAATGCCAGAAGATTGTCGTAAACAAGCAGTCAGGGGTTCCATGGCTAAAATAAACTGGGAAGGTGACAGGGGACAGCCTTGTCTAGTTTCCCTTGCTAGATGAAAGTAAGAGGAAAGGGTGGAATTAGTAAGTACTTTAGCAAAAGGGGAGTTATATAATAGCTTGATCCAGGAGCAAAAGGTATGAGAAAGACTGAAATAAGATAAAACTTGATGAAGGTAGTCCCAGTTTAAGGAATCAAAGGCCTTCTCGAAATCAATAGCTATGGCTGCAGCTGGTGTCTTGAGGGATTTGGCTTTGTGAATTGAATTAAATAAGGAACGTAGGTGATCATAACCAGATCTATGTTTAATAAAACCAGCTTGTGAACAATGAGTTAGCTTGGGAATCAAGGATTCAAGTCGAGAAGTTAGTAGTTTAGCAAATATCTTCCCATCCATGTTTAATAAAGAGATGGGCCAGTAACTTGCGGGGTGAGTAGGGTCTTTTTCTTTCTTAGGATTAGGGTTATGATTGCTTTGGTGAAGATGGGGAAGCTTGCCAATATTGGAAGCTTCTTTGATAAAACATTAAGAAGAAGGGACATATGGTGTCGAAAAACATTTTATAGAAATCGACAGGGAATCCATCACCCCCAGGGGATTTGCCGGATTTCAAGGAAGACAAAGCTTTCTGGATTTCCTGCAGCAAGAAGGGTTCATTTAAAGAATTTGTTTCAAGAGTAGAAAGATGAGGAAGATGTAATGATTTAAGGAACTGTTGAATTTGTAAAGTAGATGGAGGATTTGTGTTAGAGTATAGTTTTTGATAAAAGGTTTTCATGCTACGGTTTATAGAGGGGTTGTCGGAGTGAATCATACCCTGTTCATCTTTTAGGCTTAGGAAGTGTCATTCTATTTGTTGTGCTTTGAGCTGGTAAGAAAGGAGTTTCCCATTGTTATCACTGTGTTCCCAAAACTTATATTTAAGTTTAAACAAGGCCAGTTTGGTTTTACGAGAAATTGATTCATTAATTTTAACTCTAAGTTGAAGAATTTCAAGATGAAGTTGAGAGTCAGAATGGTGCTTATTAGAAAAAGAGTATAAATTCTCTTTAGCCTTAAGAGATTTTTTCCAAGTCAGCTAGCTGTTGTTCCCTTACTCTTTTCATATGTGCAGCATAACTGATAATTTTCCCTCAAATTGTAGCTTTTAGAGCTTCCCATACAGAGGACATAGAAGATTTGGTTGGGGTATTGTGAAAGAGGAAGTCCTGAATTTGTGTTTTGATCATGGTTAAGAAATTGGGATCCCTGAGAAGGAGAGGGTCCAGCTGCCAGTAAAAAGATTTAGGTACTAATGGGCCCCACAAAAGTTGCAATTTGACAGGGGAATGGTCTGAGATTATGATGGGAGAGATGGATGAATCAATAGTTTTTTCCATTATAACAGGAGACGCTAACCTGTAGTCAATGCTACTGTATGTCTTATGTAGAGAAGAGTAAAAAGTAAGTTCCCAATGACGGGGGTGAAGGAAGCGCCATACATCAGCTAATCCAACATCTTGCATTAGTAATGAGAGGGCTTTAATCCTTCTAGGGTGGGCCTCTGTAGTGGGGCTACTTCTGTCAGTGCTGGCTTCTAAAGCTAAGATCCCCTCCAAGAATAAGTGGTGTATTATCAGTGTTAAAGGATTGAATCTGTTGAGCTACATTATGAAAAAACTCCAGGGAATTGGAGTTAGGTGCATAGACATTAACAAGCAGAAGAGGACAGAGTTGGTATTCAGTTTGACCATCACCCATCTGCTGTCAGTATCAGAAATGGAGTTTACAAGGGACCATTTGAGACTCTTATGAATAAGAATAGCAACTCCTCTTTTTTTTGAGGTACAGGATGATTCGTAGATCTGACCGACCCAATCTTTTTTAAATCTATGAATATCCTCTGCTAATAATTTTGTTTCTTGACGGAAAGCAATTTATGTTCTATGTTTTTTGAGATGTGAAAGAATTTGCTTCCGCTTACAAGGAGAATTAAGTCCCTTCACATTCCATGTATAAAAAAGTATGTCACTCATATTGTTAGTGTTAAAGAAAGGGAATAATCACTAGAGTGTAAAGGGACAAATAAATGAGACAGAGGATGATTAGAATATAATATAGAGAGCTTACAATTATGCAGAGAGTGGCAGGAACATTCATGCCAAAAAAAGTGAGATGTATGATACATGAGTAGTACAGATATCTTATTAAAGTTAGAATAGAGATGGGGAAGGAGAAAAGTCATTAAAAACAACAATACCAGTAAGCTAAATAACAAAGAAAATGTTTTATGGGTGTGAGGAGATATGAGTCAGCCAACTAGCTAAGAGACTCTCTCACCACACTCTGGGGCATTGATGTAGGGAGGAGACTAGGGAGGACCGGTTATAACTATCGGCCCAAACCTAAGTCTGATCCCAGTAATAAAATAAAGTAAGTATTCCTGATAAGCTAAACTGAAAGGGAAAAATTCCAAGAAAAGCAGGAGACTGTAATAATCTCAGCTTAATTCTAAGCTAACAGGACAAGGTATAAGGATAAAGCTAAACACCAGAACTTATTTATAAACATTAGTAGTGATAGTGCAAGATATACCAACTCAAAATAATAGTAAATTAAAGAATCATATATGAGATGTCAATACAGCCTAGACATAGAGCAAGGAATTCAGGGAGCCAGGTGGAATGCAAATGAACAAATATAAAAGGAAAAGTAGATCATTATCACATTAGAGTGAATCTGAGTATACTTTGCAGTGCAACAGAATAAGTACATAATAAATACAATATTGAGGGGGGGAAAGAAGAAAGGGGAGGTCAATTAAAGCCCTTACGCCCTGAGCCAAATGCAAATCGGGATTATGTAGAGAGGTATAGGCTCAGTGATAGCTGCAGACAGAAGAGATAGTCATAGTAAAGATCAGCTCCGACTACTCGAAAATCACCTAAATAGGTGTTATATGGGGTGACTAGGTCTAGAAGACTAGGCCTAGTGAGCCCCAACACAGGAGGGACCACACAGCAGTGGATTTCTATAATATCTGGAGGCTTCGAGTAAAGTAAGGAGCATAAGGAAGATGTAGATTGACAATCCTTTGCAACAGTACACCAAACATAGCCCACCTCTTTGAGTGCTAATGATAGTTCCATATTGTAAACAGAAGGTAGTAAGAATAATGGAGCGTAGGGAAGGAGATAGATTAAATGTAGTTGCCAATAATACTTAAGAACCTGTCATCAGGAGAAGGAAGGGGTAAGTTGCCTAGTAATATATAATAATTCACATATGAAAAATGAAAAGGCAATAATCAGGATGCATACCGATTGAAGATATGCAACTGAACAGCCAACAGACTATAAACCTGATGCACTGCTAAACTGGAGAGTAAAAGGCTAGATATAGAGAGGCTGTTTAGTGAGGTAATGTATAAGATCTAACACTAAAATAATGGGTTAGAAAAGCATTGCTGATATACCAAAGTTCCCTTGAAGACCTTTAAGCTGCTCGTTTAAACACTGCAACAAAAGTAAATTGATTTCGCCGCATATAGCAGCTCTTGCTTTCTGCTCCTGCTGGGAGCGAAAGCAACCAGGTAGCATAGACTGTAGAGCAGGTGGCTAGGCAGAAAAAGTGTACTGGCACTCCCTTTAAGTATCCTGGAAGCAAAACCTACCAAGATATATCAACTGTGACCATATTACTGACCATATAATCTCATGACACCTTAGATTTATTAGAAATATAGTGACTATTGATGTTCTTGCTTTTGGTCTTTGCCCTACATTTCTTTTTGGGTGGCTCTAAAGATTTGAGGGGGGAACTTGCAACAACTTCTGCCCATGAAGTATAGGCAGAAATACATCCCTGAGGCACAAGGCCCAAATTAGAGGGATGTTCATCTGAAATTTGCTGGGAAAGATCCTCCTGCGAGGAGTGCATGTCATCCTCCAAGAGAACAAACTTATTGCTCAAGGGAATAGAGGGGTTGATTTGAAGGTGAGAGGCTGCAGCTTGGGGTGTTTGGGGTGAAACCTTGGTAGAACAGCATGAAAGTCTTGAAGAATAATGCCTCAACAGAAGCTTCTCTTGTAGCCGTGTTGATTGCCTTAGGGTCAAATCAGTTGCGGTGTTTCTGCTTGGGGCTGTGAGTTCTGCAACACTTTCCTCACTTTCCGGTACTTCGTCATCCACCCTCCATGCAGATACCAAAGCTGTGTTCGGGTTGCCAATTGCTGATGAACCTCCCAGGGTAAGATTGCAGAGAGAGACCTCCAGATAGTTAGCTAAGGCGTCAGTGGTTTCAAAATCCTTGAAGTAAGAGCCTGAGAAAAGGCGTAGTGTCGCAGGGTAACGTAGAGCAAATTTAATGCTTCTTTGGTGGAAGATTTGTTTAAGTGGATTATAGGCCTTCCTTCTGATGGTTAAATCTTTTGAAAAGTCTTTGTAGATGGAAATATTTAACTCTTGCCACTGAAGTTTCCCCATTTCTCTGGCTCGTTTCAGTATTAATTCTGTGTGGGAATAGTTCAAGAAGTGAGCAATGATAGGCCTTGGTCGCTGGTCTGATGTTGGCCTAGGACCCAGAGTGCAGTGAGACCGCTCAATGATTAATGTTAGGTCAGAAGGCAGTTTAAGCATTGCAGGCAGCACATGTAATAAAAGCGCAGTAGTGTCTCCTAATTCTACACCTTCAGGGAAGCCAAAAAATTATAAATTGTTGTGACGATTACGATTTTCAATATCGTCAATTTTGGCTTGTAGGGATTTGAAAGTTCGATCTTGATTGTGGACAGTAGCCTGGAGGTCATGAATAGTAGCGGTGTTACAGGCCATTGCTTTCTCATTAAATGCAATTTTCTGGCTAAAAGTTTCAAGAGTGGTCGTATTCTGTTGGATGGAGGTTTTTAGATCATTAATCTCAGCCATCAGTTTAGAAAACATTACTTCCACTCTAGCAAGTGAGGTTTGCTGTACTTGGAGATCTGCCATAATGCTGAAGGATGAGGCCTAGTATGCTACAGTACACTGTAGAATAATTGAATATAAGTAGATGATGGATCAAAAATGACTTACAAACTGTGTCAGGCAGTAAGATTACAGGATGGTCACAGGAGTTGGTACCAAAGAAAAGTCTGGTGAAGGCTGGATGAGGTTAGATTGCAGTCATTCCTGCAGAGATTCTGAACTATGCTGCCATCTTCTGCCTGGTCAGGCCACACCCCATATCTCAAGCTTTTCAAGTCTTCAGGTTTCTGCAAGTTCCATCCACCCCAGAGCTACAGATTCAGTGCCACCAGAGTTGGTCTGTAGAACCAGGAGTAAGTGCAGGGATTGACCTGCCTATGAGGAACTGTACATTGTTTAATTTCAAGTTGTGCCCCATGGTGTGGAAAGTCTTTAAAGCAAAAGTTAAAATGCCATTTAAGCAATTGCATGGCCTTTGGGGTTATGGGGTTGTTAATCTGAATTTTAAAGTGTACCAACTGCTGGCCAACCAGCTGCATCATACAGACCAGAAACTTGAACCTGGATACCCAGATAGGACTCGTAGGGGTTATATACTGGTACCAGTTTAGGAGTGGGTAATATGGTTAACACCTATGATATTGAAGGGAAATGCTGGTGTGAGGTGGGCACTAAAAATGTGTTACCTGAGAGATGACTGTTTCCAAACAAGCAAAAGAATGAATTCCAAGGTTGTTAACTCTATTCCAATTGACCTTTTCCTAGTGCTCCTCCTTGTAAATAAATGTGTTTTATTGTTTTGGAACGATATTTGACCCATGAACATATTATTAGCTGGAGTTTTTAATTGTAAATGTTATGGAATATGGATTTTTGGTTTTAGGTATGCCATGTGTCCGGGATGACTGTAAGGGGAGGTGGGTAGGTACAGCATCCCTGAGTGTTATACTGCTAAAACAACATCTGACCTACTTTATATTTAACTCTGGGTGGAAGCACTGCACTATTTACCTGACCTTTGGGAAAGAACCCCCTTCTTTCCATCAGAATCCAATCCCAGGCCCCTCAGCCTTATTTGAGCTGTTCTGCGCTGACAGGTAGTAGCTCTTCTTCTCTTTCTAACCACGGCGCCAGGGAAGGGGTTACATAGGATCCTTAAGTCAATTTTTCTGAGTACTTTTTTACCCTTGTCTGACATGGCCTCTGTCAGATCTGTCCCTTCTAAATTAAGATCAGCCAAGAGCAGTGTACTAAAGACCATCCCTTTTAAATTTAAGGCCGGTTCTCACTCTTTTTCCAGTGCAGCACCTTTATATTGGAATGGCCTACTTGCAGCACTTCAATATGATGTTTCTTTTCAAAGTTTTAATTATGTTTTTAAACAATTCTAATTGGATAAGGTTGTCTGTAACTGTGTTATTTATTAATTGTTGTTGTTTTATGATGTGTCCTATTTGTACTTTGCATTGCATTTCTGGATCAGACCTGAAAAAGGACCTTTGGTCCAGTGTCCCTACCCGGTTAACAAATCTAAATAAATAAACAAATAAATAAATACACACATACAGTAAATGAACATTTTTTTGTTTGTTTTACAATTCTTTTTCTCTCCCTAAGGACCTAGGCATCCTTCTGAGGTGCACACACGGCGAATGCCTCTCATTCCCAGCCTGAACTCTCACTTTCCAGTGTGCTCCCCACCTGACCCCAGGTAGATCAGTCCCCTGGCAACCAAGTTATCCCTGAGGAAGGGCTCGCCCACCCGTGGCGATCTTACAGACTCAAGACCCTACCTGAGCATCGGATTGGCACCTGGGGAGGCATCTGGTGTGCTAAGCCAGCATTGGGATGTAGGCCTTGCCACTGGTGTCCTCTTCATCTCTGCAGACCATAGAGATTTTTTCACTTTGTCCCCGAGAGTATGATCCCTCCCTCGAGTGCAACGTGCAATGACATCATGGTGCATGGCAACCCTGCTGACATCTGCCGCACTGGCCCCTCTCTTCAGTCAGCCATCTTTTAATGCCCCATATCATCATCCGGGGCTGCCAAGATGCCAGACAACCCACAGCCCTCCACCCGTGAGAGGAGAGGAGAGCTGTCTATGGATGCTACATCCTTTCCTTCCCCTGCCAATCCACGGCAACCCAAGTCTGCATTTGAACCCTGGTCGCCAGTGTGGCGTGAGGTGTGGCATCTAGCGCCTCAACCCTCAGTGCCACTGACTCAGCCATAAATGAATAAATACATAAATAAATTAGTATCATTAAGTTTTCTTTGTTCTACTGTAGCTGCTAAAACTTGACCAGGCTATGCACATTCTTTGGCATCATGAATTGCTGCTTTAAGCCCTTTGACCTTTCCTTAACCAGCTCCTGCAATCTCTTTGAACCATCCCTTATGCATGCCTGGTGCCTGATGATAATAGTTCACAGACTGTGGAGTGCCTCAGGATACTGTGTTTATGAAAGACATTATATAAAGCCAAGGTTCCCAAAGCAGTTTGCCATTTTTTCTATAGCTCCAAGGTGATTTTTTGCTGTAAATTTCATCATTTCTTGTGGAACTCACATAGCTGTCATTGACAATGTGTTTACTCTATTTGTGTATTATTTTTTTGGTTGAGCTTTTTTACAGTATGAGAAAAATGAGACTAGCATTCCCCACAGAAGATACATGTACGATAGGATGGAATCTTTGATCCCCTCTGTGGTGTCATCAAGGGTCCATTGGAGGCCAAGCACTTGCTTCCTCTGATGAGAAAGATGCCACCCCATTTCTTGCAAACTATACTTTCCTACTGGCTGTTCCAGCGCTACCTGGATGTGAGACAGTGGAATGGAAGAATTCGCTCTAGCATTGAGAAGTTGTAACAGAAGTGCCCCCTAGTTGTTAGAGGTGGAAGTGATGGGAAGGTTATTAGTTCAGTTGTAATCAGGGCTGCAGCTATGCATTTTGGGGCCCAGGACAAGTCAATTGAAATGGGCCCGTTTCCCAAACCAGCTAATGCCAGGGGTAATGCCAGCTCCTCAGGTGGGCCCCTCCTGAGCTCGGGGCCCCGGACAACTTCCCTACTTTTCCCCTCATTACTGCGGCCCTGGTTGTAATTACCAGCAAAGGGCTGCATCTACCTCAGTTGAATGGTTACAGCTGTTGTGTTCAGGACGTAGGGTTCAGGGTTCAATTCCGGTCAATGTGCTGCCATGTTAGAGGCCTGGAGTTGATACTTGAGCCTGTTTACCATCCTGGAGCAATGGAATTCAGCCTTGCTGCAACACTATTTGGATGTGAGACACTGCAATAGAAGAATCCTCTCTAGCACTGAGAAGTTGTAACAAAAGTGTCCTTTAGCTGTGAGAGATGTAAGTGACGGGAAAGTAAACAGCTCAGTTCTAATTACCAACAAAAGAATGATTTTACCTCAGCTGAATGGGCAGAGCTGCTACCTTCAGGACTTAGGGTACATGGTTCTATTCCCATCAATGTGCTCCCATGTAGAAGTCCTGGGTTTGATCCTTGAGTCTGATTCCCATCCCTGGAGCAGGGAATTCTGGGGGGCATGGCTTAGGCAATGCACCCCAGCTCGAGGGAGAAGTAAGACTGTATGTTTTGTGAGCAACTCAGCTGTGGACTCCAAATGGCCTTGACATCAAATCTGGAGAGTCACACTCAACTGTCGTGGTCACTGAGTTCAGACATTGTGGTTGAGTCACAGAAGAAGTGTGGGGGCGGGGGGTTGTTAAATGGGGGAAATAGTTGATGAGTGCTTCAAAGGGACAAGGAAGGCCTGCATCCAGCCTATGGTACCCAGTCTTGTGGTCATGCTGATAGCAACCATTTTGCCTCAAAAAGAGGTGGGACTCCGCACATATGCCCCTTGATGCTGGACTAGTCTAGTTAGGTTTGAGTGCATAGTTGCCCAGATATCATGAGAGAGGGAAACAAACTATTGAAAATGATAGTAACAGAAATCAGGTAGCTCAGTGGCAGTACTTCATGCTGACACTTGGTAGACTTTGAACACAAGAACTCAAGCTGTCAGGCCCTGTGCTAGATGTGGCTAAGCCTGTTGTGCAGATAATTAGCACACTTCCTCAAGGGGGAATGGGGAGGCTGAAGTGCCTTTACGTGATATGCACAGTATCTCAGAAAGCCAGATCTCACCAGCTCCATGGCAATGGGCGAAAGGGTTCACCTGGCATGTTGGCGAATCAGGTTTGTGCCCAAGCCTGGGACAACAGGAGCATAAACCAGCAGGGAGGGCTCAGAGAATTCGCAGGAACACTCTCCTCCCAGGGTGGTTGGGCTGCATCCTGCATCATCCTTGAGCAGCTCCTAGTATAAAGCCATATGGTGATATACCTTGTGAAGTGGGTGAACACATGCCGCAGGTACATATGGCCAGGACGCTATGTGTGTGTGGGACTAATAGGTAGGAGGGGTGGGCATGGCAGAAAATGGGAAATCACCCAACTGGCCAGCAAGATAATGGCTGCTGGTTCCTCCACATGACCGAAGCCCTGGACAAGTGTCTGTGCCGACCCCTGCCATGCAGAGGATACGTAGAAGTCCTCCGGGACAATTCAACTCCCCTGGTAGCCCCTGCAGGGGTAGAAGCCCTCCCAACAAAGGGTCAAATTGGATTACCTGGGGACATGGCAGAAACGAGGGGCTTGTGGATGGTGTTTGGGACTCAGCAGCGGTGGTAGGGAGCCTTGGCAGGCCTGAAGGAGTGGCTGGTCAGGGGGTTAGAGGAGCAAAAAAAAAGCCAGATCTCTATACTGAAGTTTAAGTAGGCACAATGTCATTTAGAAAACAGGTCTGGGAAATAACTACTATGTAAAGGAAGATTTCAAAGTTATCTTTAAATTTTTATTTTAGGTTAACTTAAGAACCAAGGCAGCTGCTAAGCAAAGGGGGGGTCATATCCAAATAAAACAGTACACATTAGAGGTGCTCGGGTTCTCTAAAATCTTTTCCATTTGTTTTTTTTGTGGATTTTTTTGAACTTTTGATTCTGAGTCTGATTCTGATTAAGGAGTAGGAATGGAATCAGGGACGACATTGGAACATCTGATTCTCAATTCACATCCTACCATCTAAAAAGAAATAGTTCTTGTGTTGCAGTTCAAAGTGGAACTCTGTTCCCTCCTTCCTACTGTCAATCTCACCCTCATCCTGTGTTATCCACCCTAATTTCCCCAGCCTGGTCCAATACCACTCTCCCCATCCTCCTCCTCCACTTTCCTTTCCTCCCTGTATATGCCTGCCCCTGTGGAGCTGGTCAGATACTGCCCTTTACAGGATTTGAGTCCTGAAGATCTATCGGCAGTATGAGACCTATTGGCAATTCCAGAAGCAAGTGGGAGTCCAGAGAGCCTGGTTCAGGCCTATAACAAGGCCGTCACTGTGACCCTGGACTCTATCACTCCCATCCGTGTTTGTTCTCTCTCCCTTTGCCCTTGGTCCCCATGGTTTGATGGGACCTTGAGGGAGCTGTGGTGACTTGGATGAAGGTTAGCGCATCGCTGACAGAAATCCACCCTGGTTGCTGACCACCTTAGATTGATGGAACATTATCAAGCCTATCAATCAGCAATCACCTGTAAGAAGGCAGAGTTCCTGTCCAGGGAGATTGCTGGTGCTCTGAATCGACCGGCTCAGCTCTTTCAAACCATGGACAGGTTGTGCAACTCAACCTGTCTTCAGGTTCGAAGAGCCTTTTCACAGATTGAGTGTAATGAGCTCGCTTGGTTCTTTGCAGATAAGGTGGCCAGTATTAGGGCAGAGAGCCAACCGGCACACTCTATGGGAGCTGATAGTGGTCGGTGTATGGTCACTCCTCCTCGGTTTACCTGGAATTCCTTCGACCTGCTGGAAATCATGGATGTTGTGTGGATTGCCCAGGGTATGCGCCCAACGTGCTGTAGTTTGGACCCAGGCCCGACTTCCCTGATAATGGGTTGTTGTGACATTGTAGACTCAGTCCTAGCAAAGATAGTTTGGTGCTTCTTAGAGTCTGGTGAGTTTCTTAGCTCCCTGAAGGAGGTGGTGGTGACACCTTTCTTGAAGAAAGTTACTCTAGACCCAAGCTGCTTTGCAAACTGCAGACCGATCTCAAACCTTCCCTTTGCTGGGACAGTAATTGAGAAAGTTGTGGCGCTGCAACGGAAGAACCGCTTAACCATCCATGACATCTACGAACCTCTCCAATCCGGTTTTCATAAGAGGCATAGTACCGAAACTGCTCTGGTTTGGGTGCTCAATGATCTCTTGGTGGCGAGAGATCAGAAGTGCCATTCTAGCATGGTACTTCTTGATCTCTCCTCAGCTTTTGACAGCATGGAGCATGGAGTGCTACTCGAGTGCCTGAGGTTCATCTGTGGCCTGTCTGGTACAGTTCTCAGATAGTTTAAGTCCTTCCTCACTGGCAGAAATCACTGGCAGAACTGACAGACAGAGGGTGGTGTCGGGAATTTTTTCCTCTGACCCATTCTCTCTGCCATGTGGGGTTCCCCAGGGCTTGGTGTCGTCTCCCATGTTGTTTGCAGTGTATATGCTGCCCCTTGGAGACATTGTAAGATGGTATGGGCTGAGGTTTCACTACAATGCTGATGATACCCAGCTCCACCTGTCTTTTGCACCTGACCAGGATAGTGTGTGCTTGGTATTTAACAACTGCCTCACTGGAATCCAGGACTGGATGAGCTCCAGCTAGTTGAAGTTAAACTCTGGAAAGACTGATGTGACGGTAGTGGATTCTGGTCGCCGTTCAGAGGGGTTGGGGGCTGGCCAACCCACCGGACTTTGTCTAGGGGGTATCCAGCTTCCTTCCTCTGAATGGGTGCGAGACCAGGGGGTGATTCGTGATGGTGGACTAACACTGCATTCGCAGGTGTTGGCAGTCATCAAGTCCTCTTTTTACCATCTGAAGAACATCGCCAGGGTTAAGCACCTTGTTCATCTGGCAGCCTTCCAATGTTGACCCATGCCTTTGTGACCTCGCACCTTGACTACTGCAACTCCCTTTATCTAGGGCTTCTGTGGGTTGATATCTGCCACTTGCAGCTAGTGCAGAATGCCACGGCCTGGTTGTTGATGTTGACTCCTCGTGTGAGTCACATTCCACCTGTGCTGCGCGAACTGCACTGGCTGCCTGTTCAGTGGCAGATCACCTTCAAGGTCAGGCTTCTGACCTATAAGGCCCTACACAGACTCAGCCCAGACTATCTGCAAGAGCTCCTGTTCCCCATGTGCTCTGGGTGACCACTCCGCTCAGCTGACGAGAGGTTGATAGAGATTCCCAGGGTGAGCCTTAAGTCATCTGGGGCCCGTGCATTTATGTATGTGGCCCCAGCCCAGTGGAATTCTCTACCCCATCAGATACGTGAGTGCATGACCATGGAGGGATTTAAGAAGGCCTTGAAGACACATCTATGGCTGAAAGCCTATCCAAACTGATTATTTTATCTTGCTATTTATTCTGCTGTTTGGTTATATTACTATGTATTTTATTGCTTTTATATGTTTATTTATTGTTCAGCACCTTGGTGCCTGAAAGGCGCTTTACAAATAAAGTTTATTATGATTATTATTATATTAAGTTATAACTTGGGGGTTCTTGGGGTGGGCCCGGTGTACAGTCCAGTCAGGTCAGTGTTTGGTAGCTTGTGTTGTGTAATTCATCATTTCATAGCCTTCACATGCTCCCACTACTGCACCACCACTGCTACTGCTGCTTCTGCTTCTGAAACAATCTTCTCCCCTGCTCCATTACACATCTCCCAGGTCCTGGACAGCCAGCGAAAGTAAATAATATAAATATTTATAAATGTTGCCTGCCCAAGGCCCGATTAAACATGAGTTGATCATGCTGTATGTCTAGTCCAAGCAATGTCTGCTGAGTAATTGTGGGTGGCCTTATGGCCTACCAGCACCAAACCCTTGGTGGGTCAGAGCACCTTGCTCCAAGTACAGTGACTCTGTGACTGAAGAAATCCAAGGATTGGTGCTGGTAGTCCAGCTCTAACCCCTAGGCCTGAAGAAGCAGTGTGAGTGTTGCATGGGAGAGTCTCTCGGTCAGAGGTACAACTTTACTGTTGTTGGGAAAAGGAAATAAAGATATAATTTTGGTGGAGCCTAATCTGCTAGTGCTATGCAAACTACTGGTAGTGGGTAGGGGCACTTGGCTGAGGGCTTCTGTCGAGAGTGACTGGAAGTTAACTAAGTGTCGTGGCCAGTGTGGCAGCAACAGCTTGGGGAGGCTCATCAGGGGCTACAGGTACCTACCTAGGGCTAGTCCACTAGCCAGGAGTAAGCAACACAGAAGATGGCCATTAGCAGACCGACAGCAGCATCTAAGGTGAGAGGGGGAGAGAAACGCTGGTGGGGTGCTGGGGAAAGAGGAAGGACTTCTGTCTGTTCCTGGTATGCAGAGGTGATCACTAGGCTGGGATGGAGAATTGGATTCAAATTCTGAATCTGCTTCTGAGGTTTTATTTTGTTGATTTCAGATTTCTGGCCTTCAATGCCAAAATTGCAAATTCTGAAAAAAATCCCTGAAGTCTGACTTATCCGATTCTGTTTGGCACAGGTTCCGAGCAACCCTAGTGCACATTAGTGTCGAGTGAATCACTATACGAGTGTTTGGAAGGGTGGGAAAAGCAAACATAAGGTGATATTTTGAAATTGTTTGAGTATAAAAGGTTTTTGGAAACATGTAGTCCACTGCTAAAAATAATCACATACTGTAGAACTCCTTAATTTCGTGCAAATTTAATTTCACACTTGTGTCTAGCTTGACCAATTAGCACAGATTAATTTTCACATGCTGATGATCCAGACAGTCAGAGGGAGACTACTTTAAGATTATGGTGATTAAGCTAAAGGTTAGTTTACTGCCACAGCAACACACACTCACAACATTCACTGTCATTCAGAAACACCAGGTTAAGTGACACTGTCAGCCCCCTTAGGCCTCAGAGTGTCTCCAGGTTAAAAACCATGTTTAGCGATTGGCCAGATTTTGTGTAGATTCCTGATGTAGCTAGCAGTTTGATTCAGATTTTTTTTTCTTTTTACAAGTGAAAAACTGATTGCCCACTATACTGGTGTTACCACATGTTTGCTTACATTCCTTGATCAACTCCTGCTGCATCTTCCCTGGACTTGGGAACACCCCCAACATAGTTTAGCCACCCCTGATGCAGTGGGAGGAGAGGAGAGAAGAGGAGAGGAGAGTAGAGTATTGCATGATGAGTGGCTGCACCGTTTGGGGCTGTTCCTAATGCTCAGAAAACTAGATCAAGGATTTGAAACAGAACAAGGTCGAGTATAATTACACCATTAGCATGCATTACGGTTCTACTAAGAAAGGAAGAATATAAAACAACCAGCAACACCAATTAATTTTTGAGAAGGTAAAGATAATTGTTGTTTGTACTGTTATTTTTGGTGAAATCTGTACAAAAATACAATAAAAAAGGCACATTAAAAAATGTGGGGTTTCAACTTGAAATAATATGATGCAAACAAGGTTGACAGTGTCCCTTTGAACACTTCTTAACTTAATCTTTTCAGTATTCACATTCTAATTGGTGAGCTACCATAGCCAGCCAGTCTGTAGCAGTACTTAATTGCCACTTCCGTCTTAGCACTCATACTAGCAGATACAGTATCTGCTCAGTCTATCTAGTATTACGAGTGAATCCTGAGCTGCAGAGTTTACAAAACTCACACTGCAACACTAAGAAAAAACAATTACTTGTCCACTTGTTGATTCCATTATTTGTTAGTGCATTAAATATCTCACCGTAAATTAATATACGTGAATTGGGTAACGTGTGCGAATATAGTGAAAATTAATGAACAGTGAAAATAATGGGTTCTACTGTATTTTATTTATTTATTTAGTTTTTGTTGACCGGGTAAGTGCACTAGACAAATTCTGCCTATTTTCAGGCACGACCCGGGGGAGGGGGATACAGATGAATGCTAACTGACCTTGAACCAGATGAAACCGTTGGTGGTATTTTTAGACAGTTATACAGGATATGTATTTTATTTTGAATTTTTAGCATGATATATAAATTAAAAGTGACAGTGCTTTATCTTTTTAGTCATGTTTTTAACATTTTTTATTTTAATTAGGCCCTCATGAAGAGGCGAGTTTGATCCACGAAACATTGACCACATCTGTTGTTTATTTCAATTGCCAATGCATCAGTCAATAAAAGATACTTACACTTACTGGTGAGTGGGTCATTATCTTGTATTGTGGGTTCAGGGATAAACAGCTGCCTGTGAACCATGGAGTGGTCTAGGTGATAACTGCCTTGATGGGGAGCAGTGAGGGTGTATCCTTTTGAACTGAAGATTTTGATAACACAAGTCAGGCAGGAAGATCCCCTTAGATTGCTTACATAGAAACATAGAAGGTGACAACAGATAAGGACCGTGTGGCCCACCTAGTCTTCCCCTTTTCCCTACCTAATGCAATACTGCAAACCCTAGTCGATCTGTGGCTTACTCTCTCTTCCCTACTGTAGGAGTACTCCTATGTCTATCCCATGCATTCTTGATTTCCCATACAGTTTTTGCCCAGACCACCTCCACAGGGAAGTTGTTCCAAGCATCCACTACTCTTCCTGTGAAAAAATACTTCCTCACATTGACCCTGAGCTTACCCCTCCTCTAGCCTCATATCATGTGCCCTTGTTCCTGTACACATTCTTTTCTGAAAGATGCTACCCTCCTATACCTTGTTCATACCCCTGAGGTACTTGGATGTCTCTATCATATCCCCCCCCACCAGGGAATACATACTGAGGTCCTTTAGTCTTTCCTTATGTGACTTTTGGTGCAGTCCTTGCACCATTTTTGTTGACCTTCTCTGGGCTGCCTCTATTTTGTTATTACCACGTTGCAGTGCAGATACAGAAGGGAGCTGGGACTGAAGTCAGCTAGCCAGTATGGAGGAATTGGGATTACTGCTGCTGCCATCCAGCATAAGGAACCGATGGTCTGAACTGCCAGTATAAAAGTGATGGGGAGGGCGCAGGAGTTAGGGAAGGATCATATTATATTGGAAGGGTGTACTGAAAAATCTACCGTATTTGATGGCCTCAGGGACTAAACCCAGCTATAGGTACCATTTTGGATTTTAAGCAGTGCCAGACCATACTGATTTGAGGGTCTGTATTTTTTGGCTGTGTTTGGATCATGGACAATTTGTCTAGTATAGATCATCCCTGTGGTAAATACCAGCACAATTTCCTTCTGCACACTGAAGTGACGTTTCTCTGATGGCTCACACAGCATGGACATTTGGAACTTTGCTGTTGTAATTCTCATGTATTTAGGGGTCACCAGTATGGTCTGTTCCCTTTGGTTGTGTAAAGGAGACATTACCTTTAGGTAGTAAAAGGGGATGTGACCAGCACTAGATGGCTGAGCCAGATTATGGGCATGCTTTACGTACACGCGTGCTCCCTGATGCCTTGCATGCCAGTGTTCTACTGGCAAGAACACGAGGAGAAAAGCAGAAACACAAAGGCTGTAGCACTCATGGTCTGAAGTTAAATGAAAGGAAAACTGAGTTAGAAACAGAATTTGACAGCTGAAGGAGACCAAAGGCCCTTCTCTGCCCTTACTTTATTACCAATTAGTTAATCAATAGGGAGTGATTCGCTTCTAGATGGTGTCAGAACCAGGGGTTTTTTGTTAGAAATTTGGCTCTTAGCAGTGGCTGCTCAAAAATGTCACCTTCGCCAGCTAACTGCTCACACTATTTCTTAACAAATTGTAAGATGAATGATCATCCATAGCATGAGCTGGAGAGCCAAATTCTTCATCCCCTGTATTTTCAGGAGTGATCCCATCATACTCTGTGCCGAATTCATCAAATCCCCCCGCTTTCTCACATTTTTCAGGTGAAGGTGGGGAGATGAAGAAAGGCCTTGCATTTTTTGCATGACCTAAAACATTTACCACATTTTTATGAATTCTTGCAGGAATGGAGTCTTTACAGCTGTGGGATGTGCTTGCCCAACTGGTGCCTGAACAGTGGATTTAGTACAATGGTTTTTCACTGGTTGACTCTACCTCCAGGGCTGTCCCTTAGCACAGTAAGGAGTTTAATTCCCTGATATTTTTTATTTCCTATCTCAGTGGCACCAAGAAATGACTGTCCTCTTGGGTTAGTGGTACTACCACTGGTGGGGAGTTTAGCCAGATCTTGTGGAGAGACATTAACATTACTGTTTCTCACCATAGTAATTGCATTTTTCTTTACATGGATGCACTATGTGGACACAGGTGCTGCAAGTTAAGTAACTTGATTCATTTATTAGCACCCTAGTAAGGAATAGGCAGAGAGCAGTAACCCAAACAGTCCTGGCACTTCACCTCAGAACAATGAGGCTTATTCAGGGGCTATGTGCGTGTCCCGATGTGTTTGCATCCACAAGGTGGAAAGGCCTTGGTGCATGCAGCATGGCACTGGCACCCCTCAGGCCCTGCTGACCTGACTAACCTCTTCATTTCCCACATACAGTGGAGCCTGCCTGAATGCAATGCAACACTGCAGCACAACATTTCAATGGTAGGGAATCCCTTTTGTCAAGGAATAACCTGAGACATTGCACTACATCCTGGCATGCTCCACCGTACCAGATGGACCAGATGGGAGGAGAAGTCCCTGTCATCCTCCGGGAAGAAACCCATCATGCATGCATAAGCAGCACTGTGGACCTACCAGAGTGTTGAGGTAAGTGCTGGAGAAAGGAAGGATTGACGTAGGGGGTGCATCATGGCAGAGGGGAAGTCTGCACCAGTGAAAGGGAGAATAAATACATGGCTGCTGCCAGGTTTTCATCAATATTTTCAGCAGTATGTGTACACCCTTGGTTTGGTTAGTATTATTTTTCTTTGCTGCAAGAGACACTGTTCCTTAACCTTGTGGGACACTGGGGACAGAAAGGTGAACTTCAGAGCACAAAACCTAAACTCAAACATCATAAACATATTAAGAGATATTTTACCTTAGTAATGGATTTGTAAACATGAATGGAAAGCAAGGATCAAAATTCATGATTAAGAAGGAGTAGGGATAATCAGATTTTAGAATCTGAAACTGGATTTAATTGGATTCTAATCCGAATCCAGAATTAGGAGTCTCGGATTTTGAGTCAGAAAATTCTAATTCCTAAAATAGTAATTCCAAGTTAGATTTTCAGTCTGGAATCAGAGTCCGATTCCAATTCCAGCTTCTGACTTGAACGTCAACCTCTCCCCTACCCTGCCTTGGCTGCTCATTCTACAGGTAAAAAATATCTCAACTTATCTCAGTCTTCAATTCAGGCCAGGGCAGGTTCCTCTTAAACATATGGCAGGCTACTCCACTCCATGCTCCTTCAGTCCTTCAGAATCAGCCACTTCATTGTTTGTGCATCTATTCCTGACTGTGACTGACAGTCCAGTCTGAGCCCCTCAGCCAATTCTGCAACACAAGTAAGCACTGCCAGCCCTGCCCATTTCCATTATTCTTGGCAAGACTTGACTCCAGTGTCCAGTACTGAGTCTGAGAACAAGTGACCCATCTGTCCTAGTCCAAGAAGCCAAACCAACCTCTTCCTTCCCTTGCCCCTTATCCATCTCCACTATGGTAGGCTGAGCTTCTTTTGTTGTGCTGGTCCTGTGTTGGCCATCTTATCTTATTCCAGTGTGACCAGGGAAAAAATGTAAAGGATGTAGGGAGCAGCTGGCCAACTGGAACAAAACCCTGAGTTATGTCAAGGGTACCTTGGTAGGGCATCTGGCATAGAACATAGAAACATAGACTTTGATGGCAGATAAGGACCGCTTGGCCCACCTAGTCTGCCCATTTCCCTACCTAGAGGATAAGCTGCAGATCCTATTTAACCAACAGCCTATTTCTTCCTACCCCCACAAAAATTGCCTTATATCTGTCCCATGCATTCTTGAATTCTCCCACAGTTTTAGACCCCACAACCTCCTCAGGAAGGCTGTTCCATGCGTCCACCACCCTCTCTGTGAAAAAATACTTCCTCACATTGCCCCTGGAGCCGTCTCCCTCTATCTTCAAATTGTGTCCCTTGTTCTTGCACATCTCTTTTCTGAAAGATGCTACCCTCTTGGACTTTGTTGATTCCACTGAGGTACTTGAATGTTTCTATCATGTCCCCTCTCCCTCCTTTCCTCAAAGGTATACATATTAGCTCAATCAATCAATCAAAATCTTTATTTAATCAGGTGAACATCATTGAGCATAGCTCATTTACAAGATGGACCTGAGTGGTCAAGAAGTGCAAGTGTTATTACATTGACAAGGGTAGCATAAACAGTAATACAATGACAGGGTAACATAAACAGTAATACAATGACATAAGTGCTAATATATAACAATATACATATGTACATGGCACATTAAAACTTTTAATCTGTGAGACAGAAGGCAATGGGCATCAGGAGTAATATGTAGATTATAGGACCTAGCAGGCATTTTGAGGGTGAATCTTGGGACTGAAACGGAGTTTTATCAGCATATAGGAACACGAAAAAAAAAAAAGGGGGAGTAGGTAATAGCCGGGTTTAGCCTTGTGGAAGCAGTTGCAGAGTTCTGGGAATAGGGTAGTGAATAATCTTTTGAAGGATATTAAGGGTAGAGGTTATTTAGCTTCATGGTTTTTGGAGTGAATTCCAAACAATTGCTAGTGAGTAGCTGATAGCAGCCCTCCCAAACTGGGTGCAGACATTGGGGACCTTAAGAATGATAATTTTGCTGATCCTTAGGTTGTATGGCCTAGAAGTAATTTGAGTAAAACAGTCTGAGATATAGGTAGGTAGCTTGCCTGATGAGGCTTTGAATATCCAAATTGCAGCATTCCTATTTCTTCTGTGTTGTAATGATGTACAGTTAACTGCCTTATAAAGGGAGCAATGATGGGTGCTGAAGGGAAGGTCAGTAATGAATCTGATGGACCTGTGGTATAGGGTGTCCAGTTTATTTAAGAGGGGGAGTGAACAATGTCCGTACAGAAAGTCAGCATAGTCAATGAGGGATAGGAATGAAGCCTGGATTAATCTTTTTGGAGTCTCTGTTGAGGTAGTGCTTTATTCTAAAAAATAAACCAAGCCTTTGTCTCAGTTTCTTTAGTAGCTCCTCAATATGGACAGAATAGTCAAGCGTGTTATCAATCCAGACTCCAAGGTATTTGAAGTTATCAACTAATTCCAGCTTCTCCAAGTAAGGTGGTTAGTTGTAGGTGGTGGATGGTGGGGTAGTGGCAGAGCAACTCTTTGAGGTAAAGAACATAGCTTTGTTTTTTTGCATTTAGAAGTAGTTTTTATCCAGTAGGTTGTGTTGTAGTATGGAAAATTCAGATTGTAGCAGTTCACAGGCTTTAGATAATGAAGGATTGCTAACATATAATACAGTATCATCAGCAAACAGATGGATGTTGGATTGAGTGAGGTTAGCATCAATATTATTAATATAGATGGCAAAGAGGATGGGGCCAAGAATAGAGCCTTATGGTACACCTCTTAACAGTGGTTTTAAGGTGGATAGGTAGTTTCCATCTTTACCAGTTGTGACCTATCTGATAGATAGCATTTGAACCAATTGAGTGAAGGGAATCCAACCCTAGTGAGCCAAGGGAGGTGATTAATGATTCATGATCCACTGTGTCAAATGCTTTGCTCAAATCCAGGAACGCAGCACAGGTACTGTTCTTCTTATCCATAGCAATCTGCCAGTCGTTGGTTACTTTGGCTAGGGCCGAAATGGTGCTATGCCTTGATCTAAATCCTGATTGTGCTGTATTTAGAGGTTATTGTTATCCAGGTAGTCCCTTAATTGTGAGTTTACTAACTTTTCGAGCATCTTGGATAGAACTGATAGGATGGAAATGGGCCTGTAATTATTGAGGTCCATGGGATCACCAGATTTGAGTAAAGGAACTACTTGAGCTGTTTTCCAAGTGGAGGAATGGATCCAGTGGTGAGGAACGATTGAAGAGATGAGTGAGGGGGCAGATAAGACTTGAGATGCAATCTTGAGGAAGTAGGGGTCCAGGAGTCTGTACCTGCACTTTTGAAGTATCTAAATTGAGAGGAGATCTTCCACTTCTTTCAAGGATATTGGGTTGAAGGAGAAGGTTGATGTAGCCTTTGACCCACGGTGGGTTGAAGGTTCAAGGAAGATCTCAGGAGATTTGCAGGTGAAGAGTCAAATGCTAGTCCAGCTGTGGTGAAGTGGTCATTGAAGGTATTTAGGATTTCTTGTTTGTCCGTAATTTCTGTGTTATTTAGTAGTAGTTTGCAGGTTAAGGCAGGAGTAGAGTTTTGGCCCAAGATACCCTTTATAGTTCCCCAGAGCCTGGTTGGGTTATTATAGGAGGCATCCAATTCAGCTCTATAATAGGCAGCTTTGGCAGATCTTACTTGTGTTGTACATGAATTTCTTGCTTTTCTGAAATTTAGCCAGTCTCTGGAATCCTTAGTTTTTCTTGCCTTTTTCCACAGTTTGTCTCTGGCTAGCAAGGCTGTTTTAAGATCAGTGGTGAACCAGGGGCAGGACCTTGCTTTAGTTCTGATATTGGTGAATGGTGCATGAATATTGAGAGCATTAGTGATAATGTCCTTAGATCTGGAGAGCTGTTTCCACTGAGGTTGTAAGGTAGAAATCTTGCCAATATATTGTGTTACTCAGGTCATGGAGGTATCCTGGTATGTTGAACTTCTTTTTGACCTTGAGGACAAATTCAGCAGGGTTGGGTGGTTTGAGTGAAGATCTTATGCCAGCTATGGGACAATGGTCACTTACATCATTCGGTAGTACTCTTGCATGCGATATAAGTGAGGCTTGTTTACCAACATAATATCCAGGAGTGAGCTGTTGCTAGAATTTTTTAGGTTAACCCTGGTTGGGTCTTTAATTAGCTGTGTAAAGCCATAGGTGTCCAAAAGGTTACCAATGGTGCAGATGCATTAGATAGCCAGTTTAAATTCAAATCACCAAGGATGATGGTATCTTCGGGCCTAGATTGGTTATTGACCCAGGTGAGATAGTAATTTGAGGCCTGCTGAGGGGGGCTCATAGCAGCCAATCAATTTAAATGAAGTCAAGTTAGGAAGGGATATTTTGATTGACAAACATTCAAATTCCTTTGTCTGGATGTGTTGAGGCAGGTAGCAGAGATGGTGTCCTTAATGTATATGGCCACCCCACCACCCCTGGAAGGGCGATCTGCTCTGAAGAGCTGATAGTTGGTAAGGTTTACAACACTGTCTTTGGTCAGGTCTGAGCCAAGATTCAGAGATGACCAGAAAGGCAGGGTATGTGCCACCCAGGCCTGAATTATGGAGAATTTTTTAAGAGGCTGCAAGCATTGAAGTGTAGGAAGCTTAGGCCATTTATAGAGGATAGATCAGCAGGGGAAAATAAACTTTCAATGGGGCCAGGATTTATTTCAGTGGTACCAAAACAGATCAGAAGGTAGAAGATTAATTTGAGGAGGGCACCAAGGGACAGGGATAGTGAGTGGTCAGAGTTGCCTCCTAATCCTGGGTGCCTGCTGTGAGATGAGTGATGGTCCTGGTATATAGGTGTAATTTTATCATAGCATAATAATTTAATGGACAGGCATAGTGGGTTAATAAAAGCCATGATACAAGTAAGGTGCCAGGGCTGTGCTGAATTGTTAGGGTGGCCTTATGTGGGATATCCCAGAGGTTGCATTGTAAACGTGGTTTGGGTTGAATATGAATCTGTGGTTGGCCATTGTGGATGGCAGAAGTGGGCAGGTCATTAACTGAGTTATTTATCTTGACACTGGGCATAACATTAATATCATAAGGGATTGGGTGAGATGCGAGGCTCAGGAGCAAAAGGAAGCAAAGTAGCATTGTGGAGGTTAGGTATGGGTTAAGGGAGGGAGGGAAAGGGATGTGGGCGTGTATTAAGAAATGGCGGGAGAAAGTGTATAAAAGGAATCAACCAGGAGGGGGGAGGCTCCTTTAGCATCTCCTCATATGGCTTCTCTTGCAGATCCTGCACCATTTTAGTTGCCCTCCTCTGAACTGCCTCCATCCTGTCTATGTCCTTGCGGAGATGGGGTCTCCAGAACTGGATGCAATACTCCAGATGGGGTCTCACCAACTGTCTGTACAGGGGATAACAACTTCCTGTTTTCTGCTGGTGATGCCTCTCCCTATACATCCCAGTATCCCTCCAGCCCTCCCTACTGCCTTCTCACATTGCTTGCCAACCTTAAGGTCATCTGATATGATTACGCCCAGGTCCCTTTCCATTTTTGTTGTTGTTACTACCCCCATTGTGTAATCTTCCCCTGGGTTTTGTTTCCCAGGTGCATTACTTTGCACTTCTTTGCATTGAATCCAAGCTGCCATACTTCTGACCATTGCTCCAACCTTGCCAAGTCCCTTCTCATCCTTTCCACGCCTCCTTGTGTATCAACCCTGTTGCAGATCTTTGTGTCATCTGCAAAGAGGCATACTTTTCCTTCCAGTCCCTCTGCAATGTCACTTATAAAGACATTAAAAAGGAATGGACCCAGTACTGAACCCTGCTGTGTACCCCACTAGTAACCCTCTTTCTTCAGAGTGGACTCCATTTACAATTACCTTCTGTGTCCTGTTGTTCAGCCAATGTTTTACCCAGGCTACCACTCTGGGACCCACTCCAAGGCTGGTTAATTTGACTACTAATCTTTTGTGTGGGACTGTGTCAAATGCCTTGCTAAGTCTAGGTAGGCCATGTCCACAGCCCCTCCGTGGTGTACTACTTTGGTTATCCGGTCAAAGAAATCAATTAGATTCATCTGACATGACCTTCCCACTGTGAATCCATGCTGCCTTGGGTCCTGTGCCCCACTGGCCTCTAGGTACTCAACAATTCTTTCCTTCAGAAGTGATTCCATCACTTTCCCTACCACAGAAGTCAAACTGACAGGTCTGTAGTTTCCTGCCTCTGTCTTGCTCCCACTTTTGTGAAGGGGAATCACATCAGCCTTCTTCCAGTCCTCAGGTACCACACCATCCTCCCATGATTTGTTATAAAGGGTAGTCAGTGGTGTCACTAGTTCTCTGCTTAATTCTTTTAGAATTCTGGGGTGAATTCCATCTGGCCCCATTGCTTTGTCCACCTTCAGTTTTAGGAGTTCTTTCAGAACCCTTTCTTCTGTGAAAAGACTGGGATCGACCCCCCTCTCCAGAGTGCTTCTGTTAATTGGATTAGGCACCTCCCCCACTTCCTCTTTTGTGAATACTGAATAGAAGTATTCATTCAGTATCCCTGCTTTTTCACTGTCACTCTCTGCCCACCCACCATCCATTCTATTCAGCCTCACTATCCCTCCCTTTGTCTTTCTATGCTCCCTGATATACATATAAAAGGTTTTATCCCCCTTCTTAACCGAGTTGGCTATCTTTTCCTCAGTTTGTGCCTTTGCTATTCTGACTTCCCTCTCTGCTTCCTTCTGCCTTAACTGGTACAGTTCTCTGTCCTGCTCCTTCTGTATTTCCTTATACTTCCTAAATGCTATCTTTTTCTCTGTAACCTTCACCGCCACTTCTTTTGAGAACCATAGTGGCTTTTTCTTTCATTTTGATTTGTTTATTTGCTTCACACAAAGGCTTGTTGCCTCTGTGATGGCTGTTTTGATATTTCCCCATTGTTGCTCCACCCCTCCTTCTAGCCTGTTTGCTAGTGCTTTTCCAAGGCACTCTCCCATCTTGCCAAAGTCAGCCCTCCTGAAGTCCAGAACCCTCACTTTTGTATGGCTTGACTCTGTAGCTGAGTTTATCATGAACCACACTGTTTGGTGGTCACTTGTTCCCAAATGGCTACCCACTTCTAGATCTGAGATCCCCTCACTGTCCCCATTTGAGAGTACGAGGTCTAAGCTTGATCTCCTCATGAGTAGGTTCCAAAACTAGCTGTCTGAGGCATGCCACCTGAAGGACATCGAGAATGGCCCTGCTTTTGGATGTGGCTGCAGCAAAGGTGCTCCAGTTGACATCCGGCATATAAGGTCCCCATCAACAGTATCTCCTCTTTCTCTGCCATCCTAAGTATGCCTTCTATCATATCCTTGTTCATTCCTTCCCCCCGACATGGGGGTCTGTATACGACCCCTGTGCAGATTGTGGTGCCATTTTCAGTCTCTAAGGTGACCCACAGTGCCTTATCTCCTCCCTGTTTACTCTTTTGTTCAGTTGCTTTTATCCCTTCACTTATATAGAGAGCTACCCCCCTCTTCTGCCCTCACTGTCTCTCCTGTAGGTTGTGTACCCTGGTGTGTTAACATCCCAGTCATGATTCTCTGTGTACCATGTTTCTGTGACTGCTATGATATCCAGGCATCCCTCTGCCATCAAGGCCACCAGTTCAGGGAGCTTGTTGCCTAGACTACAGGCGTTGGTACTCATTACTCTCCATTTCTTGATGGCCTTACCCCTTTTTGCCCCATCCCTGTCCTTATTGCGTTTTGTCACTTCCTCCATTTACCCCTGCGCTTCTCCCTATTGACATCTCTATGTTGGTGTCTACCTCACTTAGTACCCTGGTTTTTTGGGGGGGGCTAGGATTTCCCTGCTCCTTTCCAGTGCCCTTGGTGAGTTTAAATGCTTGCCAATGAAGTATTTAAACCTATCACCAAGGATTCTGGTTCCCCTCCTGGACAGAAGCAGACCATCATGCCAATATAGGCCTGCATCCATCCAGGTGGACCCCCAGTCCCCAGTGAAGCCAAATCCCTGAGCTCTGCACCAGTTTTTCAACCACTGATTGAATCCCATGGTGTGGAGCACCCTAGCCTCATCTGTGCCATAGACAGGCAGCACCTCTGAGAAGGTTACCGTGTGTGCTATTTGTCTAAGGCCCCTTCCCATCTCCACAAACACTTCTTGCACTACTCTGACCATTTTCTTAGCCAGGTCATTTGTCCCTAGGTGGACAATGACATCCAGGTCCCTCCCTGGTGCAACTGCTCCTGTGATCCTGAGGATTCGCTCTCTGTCCCTCCAAGCCATGGTGCCAGGCAGGCACCATATCTCCTTCTCCCCTTCCTCCCCCAGTTCTACCTTCCTAACAATGGAGTCCCCCACCAGGAGTTGTTTCCTTACCCTGTGGGGTCCCATGCCACCCTCCTGTGGATCTCTTTGTGGAGATTCCCAGCATCCTCCTTGGTCTCCACTGTGGGTGCCTCCATAGAGGAACCGCACTTTTCCAGAGTGGCATAGAAATTGTGGAGAGGTACAACTGGAGGGATGCACCTCTGTTCTACCACCCTCACCCTCCCTGAGCCCACTGTGGTCCAACCACTCCTCTTTCTTGGCAACCTCTGAGGCAACGGCAGTGACCCTTGTGGTCCCTGGGTGGGAGAGGAGGTCCCACAAATCCTGGCCAACTCAGCCTGCAGATGAGCAGCCTCCTCCCTCAGCCCAGATGGGACAACACTGCATCCTCCAGAACATCTCCCGGAAGACTGCCGCCCACACCCACTGCACTGCACCACTCCCATCATGTCTTTTTCTGGCCCCTAACTGTTGTTTGGAATTTTCTTTTTCTTCCCCTACTTACTTACTGCCTCTGTGCCCTTTTATCTCCTGATCTTCCTGTTCTAAGACAAGAAGTTACTATATTTCTCAGTAGTCTCCTTACTTGCTCAGAGTCAGACCTCCAGCAGCTGGGGGGGGGAGAGCTACTCTTGCCCTTCTAGGATGGTGAGTCTTTGGTGGCTCTGTGATCACTCACTTCCTGCTCCCAAACAGGAAGTTCCTGTTGTCAGTTAAATTCTGTGCCTATAAAAGTAGAACTGGTTTAGGTTGGGGGGGTGGAGGGGAGGGAAGGAGGGCAATATAGTCCCAGTAGAGAAGTTTTAGTTATACCAGTATCTCCTTACTCCTGGTGTTCTGTCTGTTCTCTGGCAGAAGCTAACTAGGGCAGTGCTTAAATCTGGTTTTAACCTGGCTCCTTCTAGCTAAGCCACTCCTCTACTTTGCAAATATTTCTACACTTAGTTAATTTCACAGATAACAATTCCCTTCTGACACCTGGGACAAGCACCTAGATAAGTACACAGATAACACAGATAACAATTTACTTCAACTACCTCTTGACAAACACACTAACTCTTTTTTTACCCTAAATTGAAGGTCCCAGTACAAGATTTCTAGTTGTTAGTCCCAGTAGAAAAGTTTAATTATACCAGTAGCTCCTTCCTCCTGGTGTTCTGTCTGTTCTCTGCCTGGCAAACTTACTTTGTTCTCCCAGGGTTTTGTTCCAGTCTGCTGGCAGTGGTCAGTCAGGTTAGTGGACTGAGGTTAGACAAGGGCTCAGTCAGTACAGTCAGGGGCCGGGCAGACACTAATAGAAAAGAGTCAAGCACAAATCCAGTTGAGGCACAGCACTGTTGGGGAGGGTCCTGAGCACTTGAAGAAAACAATATTGACCATTTAACTCTTCCATCCTCCCAGACCTCAGAGCCTGAGGTGATGGGAGTGTGGATCCCATTTTGGTTCAGCTTGGATGGCTGGGGTCATCATGGTGTTGGTCTGGTCATCCAGTCAGGTGAGGTTCTTTCAGACTTTATCAATCAACACCAGTCCAGAGATCATATCATAAGCATTACAGGTTGCAGCACTAAGTTACATGTAATTGCCAGTCTCAGTGCCACTGCTGAAGTGCCAAATAAGTTTGTGTATCTGCCAAGCTGCATCATTTTATTTGGGGCATGTGTTCCGGTGGGGATACAGATGAACAAGTTTGATTTTAGCTGGGGAGGGGACACCCATTTGTCTGGTTTTCTCTAGGCAAGCAAGCCTTGCATGCATTAGTTGTATGGGAGCGATCCAACCAAGAGGGCAAACAACTTACTTTAGTAAACGCTGTGGAAGGGGAAGGGCTTTAGTTTGCTTAATGTCGGGTAGTGGGATACTTCTGCAACAGTCTGATACAGAATCAGAAATTCCAATTCTGACTCACATTGGTATATTCTGAGGTTTCTGAAGTCCATTTGGACTTAGAATTGGAGCCTGAATCAGAATTTCTGAGATTCCAACGAATGCACAGAGAACAGATTCTGAAGAATCTGATCACCCTATAAAATCAGAAAAAGGATGAAGGGCACCTGCAACTGATAGTTGCTATGTCCATATCGCATAAGCAGGCAAAACAACAAGCAGCACTCATCAAATGGACACAAAAGATGCACAGTACCAATGTACAAAGTGCCAAGTATTTTATTATTTTTTGTTGTATGGCACAGCAACCAGCGGCTGGGAAGGCTGGAGAAAATGCAGAAAAATACTTACGTTTCACCCAGTCAACTACTGGGCTTCCTCAGAGTAAATGAATAGCTAATTCTACCACCATTTTACACACCCTTTGTGTAATCATATGACACTTAAACAATTAAAAACAATTGTCTAAACCTGTGTTTCAAATAAAAAAATAATCAAAGTTATTTAACTGGGAACAGCATATACCCTGTTACTATAACACATATCTTCACCCCCACTAATATAAAGGAGTTAATTAACTAGAACCAGTAAAAACTGCACAGGTAATAACTTCAGGTAATGTTGCTCTAACCTATTACAGTCTTTATGACTATGTTAGTTCATTACAAATGCTCAAAAGAACATAGTCCTAAAACTTTTTTCATTTTTAAAACACAGAAAAAAATTAAACTGGAGCTAAACAAAACTATGACCTCAGATATATCAACACATGCACAACTGGAGACATATAAAATATATACTGAAAAACAATTTTTTTTTTATTATTATTGGCTCAAAGCTGGGACCACAAGGTGGTGACACTATCATCAATAAATTAAATGTGCCTCTTTTAGGGAGATAGTTCTTTTGACAAGCATTTTAACACCCTAACTTATTTTAAAAGGCTGACAAATCTATATTGTCATTTAAGCCCATATGTTTTCTTGCTCCTAGCTCAAAAATCCAGAAGCTCACCCTTTGTCCAATTAATTTTTTAATGTCACCACCTCTAGATCCCATTTTAACCAATTCTATACCCACAAAGTGGAAAGAATGATCGCCTTGTAAACTGGAGGAAAGATGCTTTACTATAGCATAGCTGTCATCTATTTTCTGTACAGCACACACATGCTCCCCCACTCTGGTTTTAAATTGTCTCGTGGTCCTACCTACATAGTAGGCTCCATACGCACATCGTAACAAATAGACTACCCCACTACTGCTACATGTGATAAAATCCTTAATCACTATGTCCTTCCCAGTGATGGGGTGTCTAACAGTTTTACATGTGTGCATGTATTTACAACACAAACATCTCCCACATCTGTGTGTGCCAATAGGTGTGAGAAGTGCAACAGCTTGTCTTAGAGGTTCAGGACCAGGAGAAATGTTTTGATCACAATCAATTCAACAAAAATCAGTTCTCCAAAAAACTTCTTGCCACAGAAAGGTTTTATGCCCTTCTTAAATATCTCCATAGATGTGCACTCCTGTAACCGCGGTAGAGCATTCCAAAGGGTGGGAGCTGCTGTAGCAAAAGATCTTGAGCCAGATTATTTCAAATTCACCCTAGTAATCTCTAGCAACCCCTCGTCAGCTGAGCGGAGTGATTGAACAGGACAGTAAGGCACCAGGAACTCTTTCAGATAGTACAGGCCTAGTCCATGCAGGGCTTTAAAAGTCAGTAAACTGACTTTAAAGGTGATCCACCACCGTAGCAGCCAGTGAAGTTTGCACAGCAGTGGAGTAATATGGCAGGCATGATTAGAACCTGTCAAAAGCTGGGCTGCTGCGCTCTGCAATTGCTACAGGCAATGGATTTCAACCCCAGAAAGCCCTAGCTAAAGGGAGTTGTAATCCAAGCATGAGGACACAAAGGTGTGGACCAAAGTCAGAAAGTCATCAGAC
This sequence comes from Neoceratodus forsteri, assembly GCA_016271365.2. Taxonomy (NCBI): domain Eukaryota; kingdom Metazoa; phylum Chordata; order Ceratodontiformes; family Ceratodontidae; genus Neoceratodus; species Neoceratodus forsteri. Next base: position 1,204,216,829 of record CM057449.1, read on the forward strand.
GGAACCAGGTGTTTCACCCTGGCGATATTCCTAAGATGGTAAAAGGAGGTCTTGACGACAGCTGATACCTGTAAATGTAGGGTCAGGTCGTCATCAAAACCACCCCAGGTTACATAATCCATTCAGGAGGTTGGGAGCGAGACGCCACAAAGATTAATTCGAAGGCGTACCAACACCCGACCCCTCTGTCTGATGACCTGTGTCCACCACCAATACCTCAGTCTTTTCCGAGTTCAACTTCAGCCAGCTAGAATCTATCCACTCCTGGATTTGTTTCAGACAGTTGTTAAAGACCAAGAAGGCTCCATCCTGGTCAGGTGCAAAAGCAAGGTAGAGCTGGGTATCATCTGCATAACAGTGAAACCTTAGCCCATACCTTCTCACAATGTCTCCGAGGGATAGCATATACACCACGAATAACATGGGTGACAGCACCGAGCCCTGAGGCACCCCACACAACAAAGCAGTTGAACCTGAAGAATAAACCCCAGATACAACTCTTTGTGTTCTCCCCATGAGTAACGATGTCCATCTGAGGACTGTCCCTTACATTCCACAGATATTCCTCAGGCATCCTATCAACACCATGTGATCCACGGTGTCAAAAGCTGAAGAAAGATCCAGAAGAACCAAGATGGAACGTCTCTTCTTATCACTCGCCATCAGGAGATCATTGAGCACCTGAACCAGCACCGTCTCAACACTATGTCGCTTACGAAAACTGGACTGAAGGGGTTCAAAGATGTCATGGATGGTCAAATGGTCCTCCAGCTGTGCTGTCACTACTTTCTCAATCACCTTACCAACAAAGGGAAGGTTAGAGATAGGTCTGTAGTTTGTGAGACAGTCTGGGTCCAAGGTAGCTTTCTTCAAGAGTGGTGTCACCACCGCCTCTTTCAGGGAGCTAGGAAATTCTCCCAATTCCAAGGAGTACCAGACTATCTGCACCAGGACTGGACTGATGATATCACTACAACCCAAAATTAGGGAGGTCGGAGCAGGGTCCAAACTGCAGCACGTAGGTTGCACACTCTGGATAATCCTTACGACATCCATGAACTCCAGAGGACTGAAGGTACTCCAGGAAAACTGAGGTACAGTGACCCCGCACAGATCAACAGCAACTCCCCTAGGGTGTGCTGACTGCAGTACCACCCTGATGTCAGCCACCTTATTTGCAAAGAATTGAGCAAGCTCATTGCACTCTCATTGCGAAAAGGCTTTCCTAACATCCAGGCAGGCTGGGTTGCACAGTCTGTCCACCGTTCGAAATAGCTGAGCTAGTTGATTCTGAGCAGTCACAATCTCCCTGGATAGGAATTCTGCCTTCTTACAGGTGATTGCAGATTGATAGACTGAATAATGGTCCATCAATCTAAGGTGGTCGGCATCAAGGGTGGACTTTTGCCAACAATGCTGTAACCTTCGCCCCTGTCTCCACATCTCCCTCAAAGTCCCATCAAACCACATGGACTTGGGGTGAAGGGAGAGATGGCAAACACAGGCTGGAGCAATGGAATCCAGAGCCATCACAACAACTGTATATAGGCTGGCACAAGGTCTCTGGATCATTGCTTGGCAATGGGGATGAGAGGTCAAGGACTGCCACAAGACCATAGGGCATCAATATCCCATAAAGGGCAGTACCTAACCATCTCTACAGGGGTAGGCCTTCTTGGGGGGGCACTAAAACTAAACCCCACGGTGTAGTGATCGGACCACCCAACTGGTTCCACCCCCACGTCAGCTGCTTTGATCCCAAGGAGGAAGATTAAGTCCAAAGAGTGTCCATGTTTATGAGTAGCAGTGGAAACCACCTGTGTGAGGCCCAAGAGATGTCATTAACTGGAGGAAGTGTTGCCTGAATTGTGAAAGTTCGTCATCGACTCAGGCGTTGAAGTCGACCAGAACCGCTAATCTGGACTTACTCAAACGCCATGTCGACGATGAAGTCCGCCACTTCCTGAAGGCATCGCTTCTCATCACCGGGTGGACGGTAGATGAGAGTGATTTGATAACCTACACTTGCTACTACTGTACACTCAAAGGACTCAACCTTCTCAACTACTAACCCCATGAGGCTTTGTTTGGTCTTGAAGCAGACCGCTACCTCCCCCCGTGATCCAATCGTGGGTGGTGTATCACCAGTACCCAGCCGGACTCATAGTCTCCACAATGGGACCAGAATTTTCCTCCAGCCAGGTCTCAGTGATGCATGCCAGGTCCACCATACTAACAAGATCTGCAATAATTGCAGTCTTATTCTTAATGGACCTGGCATTGCACAACACGCCGAGTTGGACGAACCTCGACCTCGAGCCTGGACTATCTACCTACTACATTCAGTAGTGCCCTTGGGTTTGGGCACCAGACATGGTAAACCACAATCTGGATTCCATTTCGCCTCAGGGCATCTTCTGGATCTAACCACCCCAATTCGGTGACCCCCTCATACATCCTCCACTGTTCATGACCCCCCACCCTCCTCCCTCTCCTGTGCATAATACCCAATGCTCTACAGCACTGGTAGGTCTCAAACTGGAGAGGAGGAGTATAAAAGGGAAGGGCACAAAGGGTGGAGGATGTGAACGATAACTGTGGGGTGGCATCAAACACATTCTGAGGCGACAAACAAATGATAAAACCCAACCCAACCCAAAATATTATCCCAAAATTCACAATAATAAAGCACAATAAAATAAAACAAAAACAAACCCACAATTACTCTGCTAACCCATTATTTGAAACACAGGTTTAGACAATTGTTTTAATTGTTTAAATGTCATATGATTACACACAGGGTGTGTAAAATGGTGGTAGAATCAGCTATTCATTCACTCTGAGGAAGCCCAGTAGTTGACTGGGTGAAACGTAAGTTTTTTCTGCATTTCTCCAGCCCTCCCTGCTGCTGGTTGCTGTGCCATACAACAAAAATAATAAAATACTTGGAACTGTCTACATTGATGCTGTGCTTCTTTTGTGTCCGTTTGATGGGTGCTGCTTTTTCTTTTGCTCACTCCTATAAAGAGTACATAATGAGGTATATGTAGGCACCTCCATCTGTGAGGTATGAGACCAAGCCTGTCTGATGGTACCTAGGTACATGCTATAAGGCCTTTGGGTATATGGCACTGAGCTCACTTGAGATTGGAGGTAATTATAAAGTGATGCGATGCCTCTGACTATGGGGGTCACCTTGATAGGTTGTTGTCAGGGTGCTGCACCACAGGAAAGGAAAGCAACTCCGACCCTCAGTTATAGAAAACATTTCTACTTGCTGTATACACAATATACTCCGTGCATGCAAACAAGAAAACACAAAGACATTCAAGAACACAATAAATTCAATTCAAAACCAAAGAATATTTATTGGAGGGATGGGAACAATCTCTGGATGGGGAAAGGAATGAGAGAAATGTACTAAACAATGATTCAGAGATTCTGCCCCACAGATCCCACAACTCTCAGGTTAGTTCCATACACTCTTTACTGTTACCCCCTTCTGGTGCACCAATACCCCAAAGTCCAATGGGAGCTCCCAAAAGAATCTGTTAGTGTGTGCAGTGTGCACGCAGCTGGTTGTTGCAAGTCTGATGTTGAAGCATGGTGCAGTACTGGCTTAAAGCTTGTGCTTGATAGAACGATGGATTAAGTATGCTCCTCGAAAGGAGGTAGACTCTGAGGCCAAGAAGGCATATCTGGAACCAGAGGTATGTAAACCGGAGGGTAACGCTTAGGTTAAGCGATCGAGAGGAGCAAAAGGGATGATGTACGATAGGAGGAAGCCATGAGCTGAGTGAATCCATGGTGGCTGGGATGAGAAAAGGTGCTAGGACAAGGAAGGTAAAATAGGAAATGGATGAGGTAAAATGATGGATTGAAGCCATGGAGGCTGGTACTGGAAAGTATGCAGGACGAAGGACTGTAGGGAGGTCAATGGGGCAGCTGAGGACCCAGCCAGTATGGGATGAGACCTGGTAGGTGGTAGGATAGGAGAAAACAACAAAAGAAATGCACAGGTCATGGCTAGGCGTCCCGAGTGACTGAGGTGAGGAGGCAGACCCGGAGGGCCCAGACCGAGTTGAAAGGCACCAAGGTGCTCAGGAGAATCATGAGAGCACAGAGATTTTATTTATTTATTTTTGTTATATATCCTCAAACTAGAATGGAAAAGTACAGGAATTCATGGGAGCCAAAGCTGTATGACCAGGTTGGGTATGGCCTTGTTACAACCATTCTATAAAGGTTAATAAGGGATGCACAGCATGTTACCATATGATAAAACTGCATCAAGAAAGACTAGTCGTTATAGCAGGATGAGCAGGCAGCCCTCGCCAGAAACATGCGCAGTAAGCCACCGATGAGTAAGCAAATACTAGGGCTATAGCAGACAAAATGCAATTGCAGTTCTTCTGTAGAGGGTAGTAGCCAAGGCAATGAGGATGATGCAGATCGATGATGATGATTGCCACAGGAGTAAAGCAGTTCAATATGAGAAGACCAAGGAAGAGGAGACAGGAAATTAACTTGAAATTGAACTTGAATGATGGCGGAGAGCAGCCAGCCAGCCCGCAGCAAAGGGCGATGGACAGGAAGGCATGGCCATGAGTGGAGATGGAGTTGAATTCAAGTGACTGAGGAAGATGAAGATGGACAATTATGATCACTGCAGGAGTGCAGCATGTCAATTAGGTAGCATGAGACCTAATGAGAGGTAGCCCAAAAGAAATATCGATTGCAGGCCAGATGGTGGCAGCCGAGGCACACAAGTCAGCTGAGGCATTCTGACTGAGCTATTGAAATGAGATGAGCAGGTCAAGGCGAGGTATTGTGGTCCTGAGAAGGCTATGATAGGTATGCTCAAAAGAATTCTTGATTGCAGACTTGAGACAGTGTTCTCGAGTTCGATGGAAGTAGAGTAACCATGAGGTAAGGATGAAGGAACGATGACCGGAATCATGAACCTGATACATGCAGCATAAGGGACGCGGGTCAATGAGGTGGCATATGATTCATGATAGGTATGCCCAAAAGAAATATTGCTAGCAGGCCAGACTCGATTACAGGCCTGATGGAGTCAGCTGGAGACAGTATTCGAGTAAGCAAGGGAACGATATGCAGGATGGAAGCGAAGGCTCGAGCGAGCGATGGGAGAAAAGGCATCACAGAATGGAATTGGGAGAGGAACTGCAAAATATACTGCAAATGAGTGGTGACACTGCTGGTCAGATATGCTGCAAACGATTTATTTACAGTGCAGTGGAGGTTGCTGCATGCAGAGAAGAACCAGAAACTATGTTCAATGGTATATGTAGTTCAGTGCAGGTTTATAAACTGAGTGAGGTGGTGGCAAGCTGTAGACAGAAAGGCAGTGCACCATGCCCCATTATTCAAATTCAGCTAATGCAATCTTCACAGACAGGAAATATAGAAATAGAAATTGTCTATAGCAATGGAGAAAATCTGAAATGCAATAGCAAAGGTGGTTGACTGAAGCAATAAAACTCAAAGAGATGCTTACGAAGCTGCTGCATGAAATGATAGAAGATCAAACTGCTACACTGCAGTCTACACAGGGGACCCTCAGCTAGACACCAGGCAGTGACAAACAGATTGGAAAGTGGACCCCAACAGCCCAGCCATACATGATCTCCAGGCCACTCTATAGAGCAAAGCAAACTGATCCACCAACACCAGAGCAAAGTCAATAGATGCAAAAATCAAAGCTGCAGGATAAAGTGTGGATTGTGGGATTCCCGGACTGTGTAAACTGCAAACCAGGCTGCCTGTCATACCCCACTCTGCTGATGACCCCGAAGCTGAAGGCAGACCACTAGTTCGATATAGAGACAGACCTCCGATTGAGACTTCCCAATGCATGGTGAACATCATGAGCCACTATTAGCAAAATACAAGAGGTTTTCAACTATAGTTCAGTAGCAGATGTTGAAAAGAAGTATACCATGGAAGTGAGTGAAACAGATGGCACTTTCACAAACCAGCCCACAGGAAAGGAATGGACTAGCTCAGCAGCAGCAGAAATTGCAGCAGACACAAGTTCCCATGGATGAGCAGCAGGCTGAGCAACCAGACCAAGGCACAGCACAGACCCGAGTTAGGGAATGGGTCCCTGATGATAGAAAGCCTGAGAATCGCTGACAGGCGGCGGTCCCCAGAGCCTGAGCCACTGCCAAGGGGAGGTGGCAGGAGAGACTTGCAGTGGATGGACAGAAATCCCTGAACGAGCGAGGCAGGAGTCAAGCAGGAGGGAATGAGGGGGGCGGTGAGGAATGGAGCATTTTTTTTTGTGTATGTGTGTCGGTACCAATCATCGGATTAGGTAGTAAATCCTGACATGCGAAATCCCAACATTTGAAGTCCCAGCACTGAATGCTCAACATTTCAAGTCCCCAATGGCTACTGTGCCTGCTGCCGAAATCCCGACCTGATTACACGTACACACTAGGGACATCACCCTCAGAACACGGTGCTCGTAGAAACAATAAGATAATTTTATGAGCATATAAATTATGCAGGTCCACACAGAGTAAAAACAAAGCATGATGGAAAAACATGTTACCTTGCTGTGATTGCTGTGAACAGTACCGTGCCACTGTCCACTAAGCAGATTGCAGTGCATGAATGAATGTGGCAAAACTGCAGACAGAAAGCTTGAGGGTCGCATTGGGTAAGACACTAATTTACAGTACAGTAAACTACAGCAAAAGTGAAGGTGGCAGTGTATGGTGTGGTCTTAGGAACTGGACGCAGCTCAAATCCAGCCCCAGGGAGTTTGTAGGGTCCGGTAGTAACACGGGAGGGCGAAGGAAAGAGAGAGAGGAGCACTTGAAAGCACCGACAGAGAAGGCCAACAGAGGGAAGCAGCAGTAGCTGTAGGAAGAGAGAGAAGGCACAGTGAAATGCGCTGAAGAAGGCAAGGAGGCACTGCAGAGACAAGGGGAAACACAGCAGAAATCTGGATAGGTGGAGGAGAGCAGTGCCTCCGACTGCAACAAAAAAACGATTCCTAGAGAGGCCCAGGATGAGTTACGTTTTAAGCCTGATGGGGGAGTGACGTAGTTGTTCCGCCCATTGAACCTCTGACTTAAAACCTTCCCATTAAATGGACTCTAGTTGTTCCTGGCTGTTGTTGCTCTAAAATGGCCTTTTAAATGAAAGTTGCACAGGAATTTCCAACAAATATTTCACTTGGTCATAGATAGGCCTAGCTAGCAGTTCTTCTTTAGTTTTGCCCAGCAATTATTTTAGCTGGTCATAGCTAATAGGTCAAGATCTGGTCAGAGCTGATATGGCTGTAGAGAGCTTTTGGAATGCTTTTACCCATTATTTCTAATGAATTTGCACATTGCAGATCTGCTGAGAGGCAGTTTCAATGTGGTCTTCCTTTCACACATTTTTACAATGTATTTTCCTACAATATGCCTGCTGATTGCTATATTTTTGGCCTGGATATTTCACAGAAGAAACAACATCTTAATTTTGGGTGGTGGAGCACTGGCAGTAAGATGCTGGAATGTGTCGTACATAGGCATGAGCTGTGTGCGGGCAATAACGCCCAGTGGCCATATACCTCTGGCGCTCGCATGCGGATCTATCATCCTGGTGCTGTTGCATTACTCAGTGCAGGTGACAGCTGATGCTGTACCTACTCACACAGGTCCCAGAACAGCCATGTTACAGTTGACCTCCCATTCGTTTGTACAATCGGGGAACCATGGACGCACTATCCATAGCCTGGAGCGTACACTGCAAATGGCATTGCAGGATACCACACCCCATGGCATCCAGGATACCTCAGCATTCCAGAGGGTGGCATATTACATAGGGGAACAGAGAAGAGTGTGGGCCTGCAGCAGTGTATGACAGCAGGAAGATACAGCATCGACAAGGCATGCACTGGCGGTATGTCAATTCCCTCTTACGATTTGCCAGGGACATACACACGGCTGCATACACTGGTGGGTCCGCAGCTTGCTTAGTGCCCCAATGCATGGTACAGCCACTTGGGTTACTCTGGAGTGCAGGTCTCTGGCTTGGGTCCAGTGTAGTTGGCAGCTGGCCATGGCAGGGTGTGGAGGGCAGTGCCAGTCTCCACAACAGTTTGGGTATGGGGGGAGCAGGGGTGTCTACGTACCAAGGCAGTTGGTGGGGATCCTCTATGCTATGGATATGGACCATGGTTTCCTCTGGTGCAATGGGTCAAGGGAGCCCTATACCATGGAGCTCTTCTGGGATGGAGTTGGATCAATTGGGGATGGGAGGGGTACCTCTAGTCCACCAGGACTCCAGGCTGCTGTGCACCTGGGTGCAGTTCCTCAGCCTGCCTGTGGGTAGCTGGCTGGATTAGGCCAGCTATTCATGGTCTAACTGTGGGCTGTGCTGCTGTGAACTGTGAGGGGTGCATTCCCACTGAGTATGCTGCAGCATGGCATATGCATGGGAACTCACCCTCGACTTGCATGGCATACTATTTGTGTGCACACTGGCTCATTCCCTTGTGGCCGGCGTATATCGCACTTTTGAATATCACGCAGTGGTGCATTGTTAGAGTTGCACAGCACAACTCCCTTTTCCACCAGGATGCGCCACGCATCTCCTTTGAATATGGGGGCCCTGGACTAGGCTACCCTGAAGAAATACATTATCAAAATGGTAAAATCATGACTCCACTAAAAACAAGATATTGCATCTAATCTGGTACAGCCCCAGTAAATACAGTGCAGAAATGTGTAAATGAAGATCCCTATGACAATGAGATGTAGCATCTCCCCGCTATCCAGGATACAAAATATAGGATAAGACATATTTAAAGGAACTCTACTCTAAACTGAACTTCACTGTGTTCACTGACATAAACAGTTTCTTTATTGTTTTATAACATATTAGAATGCAGTATTTATTTTGAATGTTGTGGCCATGAGGATAGTGTGTACAGTGTGTGTGTGTGTGTGTTTGTATCCAGGATACAAAATATAGGATAATAAATTTTTAAAGGAAATCTACTGTAAACTGAACTTCACTGTGTTTACTGACATAAACAAACAGTTTCTTGTTTTACACCGTATTAGAATGGAGTATTAATTTGAATGTTGTGGCCATGAGGATGGTGTGTACAGAGTGTGTGTGTGTGTTATATGTGTTTGCTGTAGCTCAATATATTTTTTTCCCAAAAAGCATAGTAGAAAATGCCTGCTGATTGCTTCATATTTAGTATGGGTAGTTCACTGAAGACCTGGCATTTGTCTGAGACAGCACTTATCAGATAGTGTCTTTAGAGGTTAAAGAAAAAAAAAACATTATACAGTGGCAAGAAAAAATCCTGGACTCTGATTGGTCAATCTTGGGCGGGACCCATGATGTTATCTCAGAACAATATCATGGGTCTAGTCTCAGCCTCACTGTGGACCTGGAAATGAGCTATATGATGAGCTAGATATGCTTGACCATTTGCTTGATTGTTTCATCTTCTCTTAAAAATCAAAAATATTTTTCCACACAAAAACATCTTTAAAATGATTTTTTTATTATGTATAACAATGAGTCATGTATAATAGCAATAATGCCCTCCAGGTTGTGTCGTTTGGGATAACGTCACGCCTCAGTTGTTGGACACACTCGGCCTGCGGCCTCGTGCCCAACCACCTGAGGCGTGACGTTATCCCAGCACGACACACACCCTGTTGGGCATTATTGCTTAAGTGTAACATAGAAACATAGAATTTGACGGCAGATAAGGACTGCTTGGCCCACCTAGTCTGCCCATTTCCCTACTTAACGGATAAGCTGCAGATCCTAGTTAACCAACAGCCTACTTCCTCCTACCCCACTAGAATTGCCTTATGTCTGTCCCATGTATTCTTGAATTCCCCCACTGTTTTTGACTCTATGACCTCCTCAGGAAGGCTGTTCCATGCATCTACAACCCTCTCTGTGAAGAAATACTTCCTCACATTACCTCTGAGCTGTCCCCCTCTATCTTCAAATTGTGCCCCTTGTTCTTGCACATCTCTTTTTCTGAAAGATGCTACCCTCTTGGACTTTGTTGATTCCCTTGAGGTATTTGAAAGTTTCTATCATGTCCCCCGCTCCCTCCTTTCCTTGAGGATATACATCTTAAGCTCCTTTAGTCTTTCTTCATATGTCTTCTGGTGCAGACCCTGCACCATTTTGGTTGCCATCCTCTGGACAGCCTTCACCCTGTCTATGTCTTTACGGAGATGGGGTATCCAGAACTGTCCACAGTACTCCAGATGTGGTCTTACCAACTGTCTGTACAGAGGGCCAACAACTTCCTGTTTTTACTGGTGATGCCTCTCCCATGCATCCCAGTATCCCCCAGCCCTCCTTACTGCCTTCTCAAATTGCTGGCCCACCTTTAGGTTGTCTGATATGACTACCCCAGGTACCTTTCCATTTTTGTTGTTGTCTATGCCTTGATCTAAATCCTGATTGTGCTGTATTTAGGAGGTTATTGTTATCCAGGTAGTCCTTAATTGTGAGTTTACTAACTTTTCGAGCATCTTGGATAGAACTGATAGGATGGAAATGGGCCTGTAATTATTGAGGTCCATGGGATCACCAGATTTGAGTAAAGGAACTACTTGAGCTGTTTTCCAAGTGGAGGAATGGATCCAGTGGTGAGGGAACGATTGAAGAGATGAGTGAGGGGCAGATAAGACTTGAGATGCAATCTTGAGGAAGTAGGGGTCCAGGAGTCTGTACCTGCACTTTTGAAGTATCTAAATTGGAGAGGAGATCTTCCACTTCTTTCAAGGATATTGGGTTGAAGGAGAAGGTTGATGTAGCCTTTGACCCACGGTGGATTGAAGGTTCAAGGAAGATCTCAGGAGATTTGCAGGTGAAGAGTCAAATGCTAGTCCAGCTGTGGTGAAGTGGTCATTGAAGGTATTTAGGATTTCTTGTTTGTCCGTAATTTCTGTGTTATTTAGTAGTAGTTTGCAGGTTAAGGCAGGAGTAGAGTTTTGGCCCAAGATACCCTTTATAGTTCCCCAGAGCCTGGTTGGGTTATTATAGGAGGCATCCAATTCAGCTCTATAATAGAGCAGCTTTGGCAGATCTTACTTGTGTTGTACATGAATTTCTTGCTTTCTGAAATTTAGCCAGTCTCTGGAATCCTTAGTTTTCTTGCCTTTTCCACAGTTTGTCTCTGGCTAGCAAGGCTGTTTTAAGATCAGTGGTGAACCAGGGCAGGACCTTGCTTTAGTTCTGATATTGGTGAATGGTGCATGAATATTGAGAGCATTAGTGATAATGTCCTTTAAGATCTGGAGAGCTGTTTCCACTGAGGTTGTAAGGTAGAAATCTTGCCAATATATTGTGTTACTCAGGTCATGGAGGTATCCTGGTATGTTGAACTTCTTTTTTGACCTTTTGAGGACAAATTCAGCAGGGTTGGGTGGTTTGAGTGAAGATCTTATGCCAGCTATGGGACAATGGTCACTTACATCATTCGGTAGTACTCTTGCATGCGTATATAAGTGAGGCTTGTTTACCAACATAATATCCAGGAGTGAGCTGTTGCTAGAATTTTTTAGGTTAACCCTGGTTGGGTCTTTAATTAGCTGTGTAAAGCCATAGGTGTCACAAAAGGTTACCAATGGTGCAGATGCATTAGATAGCCAGTTTAAATTCAAATCACCAAGGATGATGGTATCTTCAGGGCCTAGATTGGTTATTGACCCCAGGTGAGATAGTAATTTGAGGCCTGCTGAGGGGGGCCTATAGCAGCCAATCAATTTAAATGAAGTCAAGTTAGGAAGGATATTTTGATTGACAAACATTCAAATTCCTTTGGTCTGGATGTGTTGATGAGGTAGGTAGCAGATGGTGTCCTTAATGTATATGGCCACCCCACCACCCCTGGAAGGGCGATCTGCTCTGAAGAGCTGATAGTTGGTAAGGTTTACAACACTGTCTTTGGTCGAAGGTCTGAGCCAAGATTCAGAGATGACCAGAAAGGCAGGGTATGTGCCACCCAGGCCTGAATTATGGAGAATTTTTTTAAGAGGCTGCAAGCATTGAAGTGTAGGAAGCTTAGGCCATTTATAGAGGATAGATCAGCAGGGGAAAATAAACTTTCAATGGGGCCAGGATTTATTTCAGTGGTACCAAAACAGATCAGAAGGTAGAAGATTAATTTGAGGAGGGCACCAAGGGACAGGGATAGTGAGTGGTCAGAGCGTTTCCTCCTAATCCTGGGTGCCTGCTGTGAGATGAGTGATGGTCCTGGTATATAGGTGCAATTTTATCATAGCATAATAATTTAATGGACAGGCATAGTGGGTTAATAAAAGCCATGATACAAGTAAGGTGCCAGGGCTGTGCTGAATTGTTAGGTGGCTTATGTGGGATATCCCAGAGGTTGCATTGTAAACGTGGTTTGGGTTGAATAGGAATCGTGGGTTGGCCATTGTGATGGCAGAAGTGGGCAGGTCGTATTAACTGAGTTATTTATCTTGACACTGGGCATAACATTAATATCATAAGGGATTGGGTGAGATGCGAGGCTCAGGAGCAAAAGGAAGCAAAGTAGCATTGTGGAGGTTAGGTATGGGTTAAGGGAGGGAGGGAAAGGGATGTGGGCGTGTATTAAGAAATGGCGGGAGAAAGTGTATAAAAGGAATCAACCAGGAGGGGGGAGGCTCCTTTAGCATCTCCTCATATGGCTTCTCTTGCAGATCCTGCACCATTTTAGTTGCCCTCCTCTGAACTGCCTCCATCCTGTCTATGTCCTTGCGGAGATGGGGTCCTCAGAACTGGATGCAATACTCAGATGGGGTCTCACCAACTGTCTGTACAGGGGATAACAACTTCCTGTTTTCTGCTGGTGATGCCTCTCCCTATACATCCCAGTATCCCTCCAGCCCTCCTACTGCCTTCTCACATTGCTTGCCAACCTTAAGGTCATCTGATATGATTACTCAGGTCCCTTTCCATTTTTGTTGTTGTTACTACCCCCATTGTGTAATCTTCCCTGGGTTTTTGTTTCCCAGGTGCATTACTTTGCACTTCTTTGCATTGAATCCAAGCTGCCATACTTCTGACCATTGCTCCAACCTTGCCAAGTCCCTTCTCATCCTTTCCACGCCTCCTTGTGTATCAACCCTGTTGCAGATCTTTGTGTCATCTGCAAAGAGGCATACTTTTCCTTCCAGTCCCTCTGCAATGTCACTTATAAAGACATTAAAAAGGAATGGACCCAGTACTGAACCCTGCGGTACCCCACTAGTAATCCCTCTTTCTTCAGAGTGGACTCCATTTACAATTACCTTCTGTGTCCTGTTGTTCAGCCAATGTTTTACCCAGGCTACCACTCTGGGACCCACTCCAAGGCTGGTTAATTTGACTACTAATCTTTTGTGTGGGACTGTGTCAAATGCCTTGCTAAGTCTAGGTAGGCCATGTCCACAGCCCCTCCGTGGTGTACTACTTTGGTTATCCGGTCAAAGAAATCAATTAGATTCATCTGACATGACCTTCCCACTGTGAATCCATGCTGCCTTGGGTCCTGTGCCCACTGGCCTCTAGGTACTCAACAATTCTTTCCTTCAGAAGTGATTCCATCACTTTCCCTACCACAGAGGTCAAACTGACAGGTCTGTAGTTTCCTGCCTCTGTCTTGCTCCCACTTTTGTGAAGGGAATCACATCAGCCTTCTTCCAGTCCTCAGGTACCACACCATCCTCCATGATTTGTTATAAAGGGTAGTCAGTGGTGTCACTAGTTCTCTGCTTAATTCTTTTAGAATTCTGGGGTGAATTCCATCTGGCCCCATTGCTTTGTCCACCTTCAGTTTTAGGAGTTCTTTCAGACCCTTTCTTCTGTGAAAAGACTGGATCGACCCCCTCTCCAGAGTGCTTCTGTTAATTGGATTAGGCACCTCCCCCACTTCCTCTTTTGTGAATACTGAATAGAAGTATTCATTCAGTATCCCTGCTTTTTCACTGTCACTCTCTGCCCACCCACCATCCATTCTATTCAGCCTCACTATCCCTCCCTTTGTCTTTCTATGCTCCCTGATATACATATAAAAGGTTTTATCCCCCTTCTTAACCGAGTTGGCTATCTTTTCCTCAGTTTGTGCCTTTGCTATTCTGACTTCCCTCTCTGCTTCCTTCTGCCTTAACTGGTACAGTTCTCTGTCCTGCTCCTTCTGTGTTTCCTTATACTTCCTAAATGCTATCTTTTTCTCTGTAACCTTCACCGCCACTTCTTTTGAGAACCATAGTGGCTTTTTCTTTCATTTTGATTTGTTTATTTGCTTCACACAAAGGCTTGTTGCCTCTGTGATGGCTGTTTTGATATTTCCCCATTGTTGCTCCACCCCTCCTTCTAGCCTGTTTGCTAGTGCTTTTCCAAGGCACTCTCCCATCTTGCCAAAGTCAGCCCTCCTGAAGTCCAGAACCCTCACTTTTGTATGGCTTAACTCTGTAGCTGAGTTTATCATGAACCACACTGTTTGGTGGTCACTTGTTCCCAAATGGCTACCCACTTCTAGATCTGAGATCCTCTCACTGTCCCCATTTGAGAGTACGAGGTCTAAGCTTGATCCCTCATGAGTAGGTTCCAAAACTAGCTGTCTGAGGCATGCCACCTGAAGGACATCGAGAATGGCCCTGCTTTTGGATGTGGCTGCAGCAAAGGTGCTCCAGTTGACATCCGGCATATTAAGGTCCCCCATCAACAGTATCTCCTCTTTCTCTGCCATCCTAAGTATGCCTTCTATCATATCCTTGTTCATTCCTTCCCCCCGACATGGGGGTCTGTATACGACCCCTGTGCAGATTGTGGTGCCATTTTCAGTCTCTAAGGTGACCCACAGTGCCTTATCTCCTCCCTGTTTACTCTTTTGTTCAGTTGCTTTTATCCCTTCACTTATATAGAGAGCTACCCCCCTCTTCTGCCCTCACTGTCTCTCCTGTAGGTTGTGTACCCTGGTGTGTTAACATCCCAGTCATGATTCTCTGTGTACCATGTTTCTGTGACTGCTATGATATCCAGGCATCCCTCTGCCATCAAGGCCACCAGTTCAGGGAGCTTGTTGCCTAGACTACAGGCGTTGGTACTCATTACTCTCCATTTCTTGATGGCCTTCCCTTTCCCCATCCCTGTCCTTATTCGTTTGTCACTTCCTCCATTTACCCCTCGCGCTTCTCCCTATTGACATCTCTATGTTGGTGTCACCTCACTTAGTACCCTGGTTTTTGGGGCTAGGATTTCCCTGTTCTTTTCCAGTGCCCCTTGGTGAGTTTAAATGCTTGCCAATGAAGTATTTAAACCTATCACCAAGGATTCTGGTTCCCCTCCTGGACAGAAGCAGACCATCATGCCAATATAGGCCTGCATCCATCCAGGTGGACCCCCAGTCCCCAGTGAAGCCAAATCCCTGAGCTCTGCACCAGTTTTTCAACCACTGATTGAATCCCATGGTGTGGAGCACCCTAGCCTCATCTGTGCCATAGACAGGCAGCACCTCTGAGAAGGTTACCGTGTGTGCTATTTGTCTAAGGCCCCTTCCCATCTCCACAAACACTTCTTGCACTACTCTGACCATTTTCTTAGCCAGGTCATTTGTCCCTAGGTGGACAATGACATCCAGGTCCCTCCCTGGTGCAACTGCTCCTGTGATCCTGAGGATTCGCTCTCTGTCCCTCCAAGCCATGGTGCCAGGCAGGCACCATATCTCCTTCTCCCCTTCCTCCCCCAGTTCTACCTTCCTAACAATGGAGTCCCCCACCAGGAGTTGTTTCCTTACCCTGTGGGGTCCCATGCCACCCTCCTGTGGATCTCTTTTGTGGAGATTCCCAGCATCCTCCTTGGTCTCCACTGTGGGTGCCTCCATAGAGGAACCGCACTTTTCCAGAGTGGCATAGAAATTGTGGAGAGGTACAACTGGAGGGATGCACCTCTGTTCTACCACCCTCACCCTCCCTGAGCCCACTGTGGTCCAACCACTCCTCTTTCTTGGCAACCTCTGAGGCAACGGCAGTGACCCTTGTGGTCCCTGGGTGGGAGAGGAGGTCCCACAAATCCTGGCCAACTCAGCCTGCAGATGAGCAGCCTCCTCCCTCAGCCCAGATGGGACAACACTGCATCCTCCAGAACATCTCCCGGAAGACTGCCGCTCCACACCCACTGCACTGCACCACTCCCATCATGTCTTTTTTCTGGCCCCCTAACTGTTGTTTGGAATTTTCTTTTTTTCTTCCCCTACTTACTTACTGCCTCTGTGCCCTTTTATCTCCTGATCTTCCTGTTCTAAGACAAGAAGTTACTATATTTCTCAGTAGTCTCCTTACTTGCTCAGAGTCAGACCTCCAGCAGCTGGGGGGGGCGGAGAGCTACTCTTGCCCTTCTAGGATGGTGAGTCTTTGGTGGCTCTGTGATCACTCACTTCCTGCTCCCAAACAGGAAGTTCCTGTTGTCAGTTAAATCCTGTGCCTATAAAGTAGAACTGGTTTAGGTGGGGGTGGAGGGAGGAAGGAGGCAATATAGTCCCAGTAGAGAAGTTTTAGTTATACCAGTATCTCCTTACTCCTGGTGTTCTGTCTGTTCTCTGGCAGAAGCTAACTAGGGCAGTGCTTAAATCTGGTTTTAACCTGGCTCCTTCTAGCTAAGCCACTCCCTCTACTTTGCAAATATTTCTACACTTAGTTAATTTCACAGATAACAATTCCCTTCTGACACCTGGGACAAGCACCTAGATAAGTACACAGATAACACAGATAACAATTTACTTCAACTACCTCTGACAAACACACTAACTCTTTTTTTTTACCCTAAATTGAAGGTCCCAGTACAAGATTTCTAGTTGTTAGTCCCAGTAGAAAAGTTTAATTATACCAGTAGCTCCTTCCTCCTGGTGTTCTGTCTGTTCTCTGCCTGGCAAACTTACTTTGTTCTCCCAGGGTTTTGTTCCAGTCTGCTGGCAGTGGTCAGTCAGGTTAGTGGACTGAGGTTAGACAAGGGCTCAGTCAGTACAGTCAGGGGCCGGGCAGACACTAATAGAAAAGAGTCAAGCACAAATCCAGTTGAGGCACAGCACTGTTGGGGAGGGTCCTGAGCACTTGAAGAAAACAATATTGACCATTTAACTCTTCCATCCTCCCAGACCTCAGAGCCTGAGGTGATGGGAGTGTGGATCCCATTTTGGTTCAGCTTGGATGGCTGGGGTCATCATGGTGTTGGTCTGGTCATCCAGTCAGGTGAGGTTCTTTCAGACTTTATCAATCAACACCAGTCCAGAGATCATATCATAAGCATTACAGGTTGCAGCACTAAGTTACATGTAATTGCCAGTCTCAGTGCCACTGCTGAAGTGCCAAATAAGTTTGTGTACTGCCAAGCTGCATCATTTTATTTGGGGGCATGTGTTCGGTGGGGAGTACAGATGAACAAGTTTGATTTTAGCTGGGGAGGGGGACACCCATTTGTCTGGTTTTCTGCTAGGCAAGCAAGCCTTGCATGCATTAGTTGTATGGGAGCGATCCAACCAAGAGGGCAAACAACTTACTTTAGTAAACGCTGTGGAAGGGGAAGGGCTTTAGTTTGCTTAATGTCGGGTAGTGGGATACTTCTGCAACAGTCTGATACAGAATCAGAAATTCCAATTCTGACTCACATTGGTATATTCTGAGGTTTCTGAAGTCCATTTGGACTTAGAATTGGAGCCTGAATCAGAATTTCTGAGATTCCAACGAATGCACAGAGAACAGATTCTGAAGAATCTGATCACTCCTATAAAATCAGAAAAAAGGTAAGAAGGAGCACCTGCAACGATGGTGCTATGTCCATATCGCATAAGCAGGCAAAAACGAAAAGCAGCACTCATCAAATGGACACAAAAGATGCACAGTACCAATGTACAAAGTGCCAAGTATTTTATTATTTTTTGTTGTATGGCACAGCAACCAGCGGCTGGGAAGGCTGGAGAAAATGCAGAAAAAAACTTACGTTTCACCCAGTCAACTACTGGGCTTCCTCAGAGTAAATGAATAGCTAATTCTACCACCATTTTACACACCCTTGTGTAATCATATGACACTTAAACAATTAAAACAATTGTCTAAACCTGTGTTTCAAATAAAAATAATCAAAGTTATTTAACTGGGAACAGCATATACCCTGTTACTATAACACATATCTTCTCACCCCCACTAATATAAAGGAGTTAATTAACTAGAACCAGTAAAAACTGCACAGGTAATAACTTCAGGTAATGTTGCTCTAACCTATTACAGTCTTTATGACTATGTTAGTTCATTACAAATGCTCAAAAGAACATAGTCCTAAAACTTTTTTCATTTTTAAAACACAGAAAAAAATTAAACTGGAGCTAAACAAAACTATGACCTCAGATATATCAACACATGCACAACTGGAGACATATAAAATATATACTGAAAAACAATTTTTTTTATTATTATTGGCTCAAAGCTGGGACCACAAGGTGGTGACACTATCATCAATAAATTAAATGTGCCTCTTTTAGGGAGATAGTTCTTTTGACAAGCATTTTAACACCCTAACTTATTTTAAAAGGCTGACAAATCTATATTGTCATTTAAGCCCATATGTTTTCTTGCTCCTAGCTCAAAAATCCAGAAGCTCACCTTTGTCCAATTAATTTTTAATGTCACCACCTCTAGATCCCATTTTAACCAATTCTATACCACAAAGTGGAAAGAATGATCGCCTTGTAAACTGGAGGAAAGATGCTTTACTATAGCATAGCTGTCATCTATTTTTCTGTACAGCACACACATGCTCCCCCACTCTGGTTTTAAATTGTCTCGTGGTCCTACCTACATAGTAGGCTCCATACGCACATCGTAACAAATAGACTACCCCACTACTGCTACATGTGATAAAATCCTTAATCACTATGTCCTTCCCAGTGATGGGGTGTCTAACAGTTTTACATGTGTGCATGTATTTACAACACAAACATCTCCCACATCTGTGTGTGCCAATAGGTGTGGGGGGGTGCAAGTACAGCTTGTCTTAGAGGTTCAGGACCAGGAGAAATGTTTTTGATCACAATCAATTCAACAAAAAATCAGTTCTCCAAAAAAACTTCTTGCCACAGAAAGGTTTTTATGCCCTTCTTAAATATCTCCATAGATGTGCACTCCTGTAACCGGCGGGGTAGAGCATTCCAAAGGGTGGGAGCTGCGTAAGCAAAAGATCTTGAGCCAGATTATTTCAAATTCACCCTAGTAATCTCTAGCAACCCCTCGTCAGCTGAGCGGAGTGATTGAACAGGACAGTAAGGCACCAGGAACTCTTTCAGATAGTACAGGCCTAGTCCATGCAGGGCTTTAAAAGTCAGTAAACTGACTTTAAAGGTGATCCACCACCGTATTGGCAGCCAGTGAAGTTTGCACAGCAGTGGAGTAATATGGCAGGCATGATTAGAACCCGTCAAAAGCTGGGCTGCTGCGCTCTGCACCAGCTACAGGCAATGGATTTCAACCCCAGAAAGCCCTAGCTAAAGGGAGTTGCAGTAATCCAAGCATGAGGACACAAAGGTGTGGACCAAAGTCAGAAAGTCATCAGACGGAACCAGGTGTTTCACCCTGGCGATATTCCTAAGATGGTAAAAGGAGGTCTTGACGACAGCTGATACCTGTAAATGTAGGGTCAGGTCGTCATCAAAAACCACCCCCAGGTTACGCACCCATTCAGAGGTTGGGAGCGAGACGCCACAAAGATTAATTCCGGAAGGCGTACCAACACCCGACCCCTCTGTCTGATGACCTGTGTCCACCACCAATACCTCAGTCTTTTCCGAGTTCAACTTCAGCCAGCTAGAATCTATCCACTCCTGGATTTGTTTCAGACAGTTGTTAAAGACCAAGAAGGCTCCATCCTGGTCAGGTGCAAAAGCAAGGTAGAGCTGGGTATCATCTGCATAACAGTGAAACCTTAGCCCATACCTTCTCACAATGTCTCCGAGGATAGCATATACACCACGAATAACATGGGTGACAGCACGAGCCCTGAGGCACCCACACAACAAAGCAGTTGAACCTGAAGAATAAACCCCAGATACAACTCTTTGTGTTCTCCCCATGAGTAACGATGTCCATCTGAGGACTGTCCCTTACATTCCACAGATATTCCTCAGGCATCCTATCAACACCATGTGATCCACGGTGTCAAAAGCTGAAGAAAGATCCAGAAGAACCAAGATGGAACGTCTCTTCTTATCACTCGCCATCAGGAGATCATTGAGCACCTGAACCAGCACCGTCTCAACACTATGTCGCTTACGAAAACTGGACTGAAGGGGTTCAAAGATGTCATGGATGGTCAAATGGTCCTCCAGCTGTGCTGTCACTACTTTCTCAATCACCTTACCAACAAAGGGAAGGTTAGAGATAGGTCTGTAGTTTGTGAGACAGTCTGGGTCCAAGGTAGCTTTCTTCAAGAGTGGTGTCACCACCGCCTCTTCAGGAGCTAGGAAATTCTCCCAATTCCAAGAGTACCAGACTATCTGCACCAGGACTGGACTGATGATATCACTACAACCCAAAATTAGGAGGTCGAGCAGGGTCCAAACTGCAGCACGTAGGTTGCACACTCTGGATAATCCTTACGACATCCATGAACTCCAGAGGACTGAAGGTACTCCAGGAAAACTGAGGTACAGTGACCCCGCACAGATCAACAGCAACTCCCCTAGGGTGTGCTGACTGCAGTACCACCCTGATGTCAGCCACCTTATTTGCAAAGAATTGAGCAAGCTCATTGCACTCTCATTGCGAAAAGGCTTTCCTAACATCCAGGCAGGCTGGGTTGCACAGTCTGTCCACCGTTCGAAATAGCTGAGCTAGTTGATTCTGAGCAGTCACAATCTCCCTGGATAGGAATTCTGCCTTCTTACAGGTGATTGCAGATTGATAGACTGAATAATGGTCCATCAATCTAAGGTGGTCGGCATCAAGGGTGGACTTTTGCCAACAATGCTGTAACCTTCGCCCCTGTCTCCACATCTCCCTCAAAGTCCCATCAAACCACATGGACTTGGGGTGAAGGGAGAGATGGCAAACACAGGCTGGAGCAATGGAATCCAGAGCCATCACAACAACTGTATTATAGGCTGACACAAGGGTCTCTGGATCATTGCTTGGCAACGTGGGGGATGAGAGGTCAAGGACTGCCACAAGACCATGGGCATCAATATCCCATAAAGGGCAGTACCTAACCATCTCTACAGGGGTAGGCCTTCTTGGGGGGGCACTAAAACTAAACCCCACGGTGTAGTGATCGGACCACCCAACTGGTTCCACCCCCACGTCAGCTGCTTTGATCCCAAGGAGGAAGATTAAGTCCAAAGAGTGTCCATGTTTATGAGTAGCAGTGGAAACCACCTGTGTGAGGCCCAAGAGATGTCATTAACTGGAGGAAGTGTTGCCTGAATTGTGAAAGTTCGTCATCGACCCAGGCGTTGAAGTCGCCCAGAACCGTCAATCTGGACGACTCAAACGCCATGTCGACGATGAAGTCCGCCACTTCCTGAAGGCATCGCTTCTCATCACCGGTGGACGTAGATGAGAGTGATTTGATAACCTACACTTGCTACTACTGTACACTCAAAGGACTCAACCTTCTCAACTACTAACCCCATGAGGCTTTGTTTGGTCTTGAAGCAGACCGCTACCTCCCCCCGTGATCCAATCGTGGGTGGTGTATCACCGAGTACCCAGCCGGACTCATAGTCTCCACAATGGGACCAGAATTTTCCTCCAGCCAGGTCTCAGTGATGCATGCCAGGTCCACCATACTAACAAGATCTGCAATAATTGCAGTCTTATTCTTAATGGACCTGGCATTGCACAACACCGCCCGAGTTGGACGAACCTCGACCTCGAGCCTGGACTATCTACCTACTACATTCAGTAGTGCCCTTGGGTTTGGGCACCAGACATGGTAAACCACAATCTGGATTCCATTTCGCCTCAGGGCATCTTCTGGATCTAACCACCCCAATTCGGTGACCCCCCTCGTACATCCTCCACTGTTCATGACCCCCCCCACCCTCCTCCCTCTCCTGTGCATAATACCCAATGCTCTACAGCACTGGTAGGTCTCAAACTGGAGAGGAGGAGTATAAAAAGGGCGAAGGGCACAAAGGGTGGAGGATGTGTAGCGCACAACTGTGGGGGTTGGCATCAAACACATTCTGAGGCGACAAACAAATGATAAAAACCCAACCCAACCCAAACAATATTATCCCAAAAATTCACAATAATAAAGCACAATAAAATAAAACAAAAACAAACCCCACAATTACTCTGCTAACCCATTATTTGAAACACAGGTTTAGACAATTGTTTTTAATTGTTTAAATGTCATATGATTACACACAGGGTGTGTAAAATGGTGGTAGAATCAGCTATTCATTCACTCTGAGGAAGCCCAGTAGTTGACTGGGTGAAACGTAAGTTTTTTCTGCATTTTCTCCAGCCCTCCCTGCTGCTGGTTGCTGTGCCATACAACAAAAAATAATAAAATACTTGGAACTGTCTACATTGATGCTGTGCTTCTTTTGTGTCCGTTTGATGGGTGCTGCTTTTCTTTTTTGCTCACTCCTATAAAAGAGTACATAATGAGGTATATGTAGGCACCTCCATCTGTGAGGTATGAGACCAAGCCTGTCTGATGGTACCTAGGTACATGCTATAAGGCCTTTGGGTATATGGCACTGAGCTCACTTGAGATTGGGTAATTATAAAGTGATGCGATGCCTCTGACTATGGGGTCACTTGATAGGTTGTTGTCCAGGGTGCTGCACCACAGAAAGGAAAGCAACTCCGACCCTCAGTTATAGAAAACATTTCTACTTGCTGTATACACAATATACTCCGTGCATGCAAACAAGAAAACACAAAGACATTCAAGAACACAATAAATTCAATTCAAAACCAAAGAATATTTATTGGAGGGATGGGAACAATCTCTGGATGGGGAAAGGAATGAGAGAAATGTACTAAACAATGATTCAGAGATTCTGCCCCACAGATCCCACAACTCTCAGGTTAGTTCCATACACTCTTTACTGTTACCCCCTTCTGGTGCACCAATACCCCAAAGTCCAATGGGAGCTCCCAAAAGAATCTGTTAGTGTGTGCAGTGTGCACGCAGCTGGTTGTTGCAAGTCTGATGTTGAAGCATGGTGCAGTACTGGCTTAAAGCTTGTGCTTGATAGAACGATGGATTAAGTATGCTCCTCGAAAGGAGGTAGACTCTGAGGCCAAGAAGGCATATCTGGAACCAGAGGGTATGCAAACCGGAGGGTACGCTTAGGTTAAGCGATCGAGAGGAGCAAAAGTGGATGATGTACGATAAGGAGTGAAGCCATGAGCTGAGTGAATCCATGGTGGCTGGGATGAGAAAAGGTGCTAGGACAAGGAAGGTAAAAATAGGAAATGGATGAGGTAAAATGATGGATTGAAGCCATGGAGGCTGGTACTGGAACGCGAGGTATGAAAGGACGAAGGACGGTAGGGAGGTCAATGGGGTACCGTAGGACCCAGCCAGTATGGGATGAGACCTGCAGTAGGTGGTAGGATAGGGAAAAAAACAACAAAAGAAATGCACAGGTCATGGCTAGGCAAGGTCTCGAGTGACTGAGGTGAGGAGGCAGACCCGGAGGGCCCAGACCGAGTTGAAAAGGCACCAAGGTGCTCAGGAGAATCATGAGAGCACAGAGATTTTTATTTATTTATTTTTTTGTTATATATCCTCCAAACTAGAATGGAAAAGTACAGGAATTCATGGGAGCCAAAGCTGTATGACCAGGTTGGGTATGGCCTTGTTACAACCATTCTATAAAAGGTTAATAAGGGATGCACAGCATGTTACCATATGATAAAACTGCATCAAGAAAGACTAGTCGTTATAGCAGGATGAGCAGGCAGCCCTCGCCAGAAACATGCGCAGTAAGCCACCGATGAGTAAGCAAATACTAGGGCTATAGCAGACAAAATGCAATTGCAGTTCTTCTGTAGAGGGTAGTAGCCAAGGCAATGAGGATGATGCAGATCGATGATGATGATTGCCACAGGAGTAAAGCAGTTCAATATGAGAAGACCAAGGAAGAGGAGACAGGAAATTAACTTGAAATTGAACTTGAATGATGGCGGAGAGCAGCCAGCCAGCCCGCAGCAAAGGGCGATGGACAGGAAGGCATGGCCATGAGTGGAGATGGAGTTGAATTCAAGTGACTGAGGAAGATGAAGATGGACAATTATGATCACTGCAGGAGTGCAGCATGTCAATTAGGTAGCATGAGACCTAATGAGAGGTAGCCCAAAAGAAATATCGATTGCAGGCCAGATGGTGGCAGCCGAGGCACACAAGTCAGCCGAGGCATTCTGACTGAGCTATTGAAATAGATGAGCAGGTCAGGCTGAGGTATCGTGGACCTGAGAAGGCTATGATAGATATGCTCAAAAGAATTCTTGATTGCAGGCTTGAGACAGTGCTCGAGAAAGCGATGGAAATAGAGTAACCATGAGGTAAGGATGAGGGAACGATGACCGGAGTCATGAACCTGATGCATGCAGCATGAAGGACACAGGTCAATGAGGTGGCATATGATTCATGATAGGTATGCCCAAAAGAAATATCAATAGCAGTCCAGACCGATTGCAGGTCAGACAGAGTCAGCTGGAGACAGTGCTTGAGTAAGCGATGGAATTATATTAATCATGAGGTAAGTATGAGGGAACGATATGCAGGATGGAAGCGAAGGCTCGAGCTAGCGCTGGGAGAAAAGGCATCACAGAATGGAATTGGGATAGGAACTGCAAAATATACAGCAAATGAGCGGTGACATCATGGTCAGATATGCTGCAAACGATTTGTTTACAGTGCAGTGGAGATTGCTGTATGCACAGAAGAATCAGAAACTATGTTCAATAGTATATGTAGTTCAGTGCAGGTTTGCTAAACTGAGTGAGGTGGTGGCAAGCTGTAGACAGAAGGCAGTGCACCATGCCCCATTATTCAAATTCAGCTAATGCAATCTTCACAGACAGGAAATATAGAAATAGAAATTGTCTATAGCAATGGAGAAAATCTGAAATGCAATAGCAAAGGTGGTTGACTGAAGCAATAAAACTCAAAGAGATGCTTACGTAGCTGCTGCATGAAATGATAGAAGATCAAACTGCTACACTGCAGTCTACACAGGGGACTCCTCAGCTAGACACTAGGCAGTAACAAACAGATTCGAAAGTGGACCCCAACAGCCCAGCCATACATGATCTCCAGGCCACTCTATAGGAGCAAAGCAAACTGATCCACCAACACCAGAGCAAAGTCAATGATGCAAAAAATCAAAGCTGCAGGAATAAAGTGTGGATTGTGGGATTCCCAGAGTGTGTAGAACTGCAAAACCAGGCTCCTGTCATACCTCACACTCTGCTGATGACCCCGAAGCTGAAGGCAGACCACTAGTTCGATATAGAGACAGACCTCCGATTGAGACTTCCCAATGCATGGTGAACATCATGAGCCACTATTAGCAAAATACAAGAGGTTTTCAACTATAGTTCAGTAGCAGATGTTGAAAAGAAGTATACCATGGAAGTGAGTGAAACAGATGGCACTTTCGAAAACCAGCCCACAGGAAAGGAATGGACTAGCTCAGCAGCAGCAGAAATTGCAGCAGACACAAGTTCCCATGGATGAGCAGCAGGCTGAGCAACCAGACCAAGGCACAGCACAGACCCGAGTTAGGGAATGGGTCCCTGATGATAGAAAGCCTGAGAATCGCTGACAGGCGGCGGTCCCCAGAGCCTGAGCCACTGCCAAGGGGAGGTGGCAGGAGAGACTTGCAGTGGATGGACAGAAATCCCTGAACGAGCGAGGCAGGAGTCAAGCAGGAGGGAATGAGGGGGGCGGTGAGGAATGGAGCATTTTTTTTTGTGTATGTGTGTCGGTACCAATCATCGGATTAGGTAGTAAATCCTGACATGCGAAATCCCAACATTTGAAGTCCCAGCACTGAATGCTCAACATTTCAAGTCCCCAATGGCTACCGGCCTGCTGTCAAATCCCGACCTGATTACACGCACACACTAGGGACATCACCTCAGAACACGGTGCTCGAGAAACAATAAGATAATTTTATGAGCATATAAATTATGCAGGTCCACACAGAGTAAAAACAAAGCATGATGGAAAAACATGTTACCTTGCTGTGATTGCTGTGAACAGTACTGCTCACTGTCCACTAAGCAGATTGCAGTGCATGAATGAATGTGGCAAACTGCAGACAGAAAGCTTGAGGGTCGCATTGGGTAAGACACTAATTTACAGTACAGTAAACTACAGCAAAAGTGAAGGTGGCAGTGTATGGTGTGGCCTTGGGAGCTGGACGCAGCTCAAATCCAGCCCCAGGGAGTTTGCAGGGGTCAGTAGTAACATCGGGAGGGCGAAGCGAGCAGAGAGAGAGGAGTGCTCAAAAGTGCCGACAGAGAAGGGGCCAACAGAGGGAAGCAGCAGTAGCTGTAGGAAGAGAGAGAAGGCACAGTGAAATGCGCTGAAGAAGGCAAGGAGGCACTGCAGAGACAAGGGGAAACACAGCAGAAATCTGGATAGGTGGAGGAGAGCAGTGCCTCCGACTGCAACAAAAAAACGATTCCTAGAGAGGCCCAGGATGAGTTACGTTTTAAGCCTGATGGGGGAGTGACGTAGTTGTTCCGCCCATTGAACCTCTGACTTAAAACCTTCCCATTAAATGGACTCTAGTTGTTCCTGGCTGTTGTTGCTCTAAAATGGCCTTTAAATGAAAGTTGCACAGGAATTTCCAACAAATATTTCACTTGGTCATAGATAGGCCTAGCTAGCAGTTCTTCTTTTAGTTTTGCCCAGCAATTATTTTAGCTGGTCATAGCTAATAGGTCAAGATCTGGTCAGAGCTGATATGGCTGTAGAGAGCTTTTGGAATGCTTTTACCCATTATTTCTAATGAATTTGCACATTGCAGATCTGCTGAGAGGCAGTTTCAATGTGGTCTTCCTTTCACACATTTTTACAATGTATTTTCCTACAATATGCCTGCTGATTGCTATATTTTTGGCCTGGATATTTCACAGAAGAAACAACATCTTAATTTTGGGTGGTGGAGCACTGGCAGTAAGATGCTGGAATGTGTCGTACATAGGCATGAGCTGTGTGCGGGCAATAACGCCCAGTGGCCATATACCTCTGGCGCCATGATGGATCTATCATCCTGGTGCTGTTGCATTACTCCAGTGCAGGTGACAGCTGATGCTGTACCTACTCACACAGGTCCCAGAACAGCCATGTTACAGTTGACCTCCCATTCGTTTGTACAATGCGGGGAACCATGGACGACTATCCATAGCCTGGGCGTACACTGCAAATGCATTGCAGGATACCACACCCCATGGCATCCAGGATACCTCAGCATTCCAGAGGGTGGCATATTACATGGGGAACAGAGAAGGTGTGGGCCTGCAGCAGTGTATGACAGCAGGAAGATACAGCATCGACAAGGCATGCACTGGCGGTATGTCAATTCCTCTTCGATTTGCCAGGGACATACACGCGGCTGCATACACTGGTGGGTCCGGCCTTGAGATGCCCCAATGCATGGTACAGCCACTTGGGTTACTCTGGAGTGCAGGTCTCTGGCTTGGGTCCAGTGTAGTTGGCAGCTGGCCATGGCAGGGTGTGGAGGGCAGTGCCAGTCTCCACAACAGTTTGGGTATGGGGGGAGCAGGGGTGTCTACGTACCAAGGCAGTTGGTGGGGATCCTCTATGCTATGGATATGGACCATGGTTTCCTCTGGTGCAATGGGTCAAGGGGGAGCCCTATACCATGGAGCTCTTCTGGGATGGAGTTGGATCAATTGGGGATGGGAGGGGGTACCTCTAGTCCACCAGGACTGCCAGGCTGCTGTGCACCTGGGTGCAGTTCCTCAGCCTGCCTGTGGGTAGCTGGCTGGATTAGGCCAGCTATTCATGGTCTAACTGTGGGCTGTGCTGCTGTGAACTGTGAGGGGTGCATTCCCACTGAGTATGCTGCAGCATGGCATATGCATGGGAACTCACCCTCGACTTGCATGGCATACTATTTGTGTGCACACTGGCTCATTCCCTTGTGGCCGGCGTATATCGCACTTTTGAATATCACGCAGTGGTGCATTGTTAGAGTTGCACAGCACAACTCCCTTTTCCACCAGGATGCGCCACGCATCTCCTTTGAATATGGGGGCCCTGGACTAGGCTACCCTGAAGAAATACATTATCAAAATGGTAAAATCATGACTCCACTAAAAACAAGATATTGCATCTAATCTGGTACAGCCCCAGTAAATACAGTGCAGAAATGTGTAAATGAAGATCCCTATGACAATGAGATGTAGCATCTCCCCTGCGCTATCCAGGATACAAAATATAGGATAAGACATATTTAAAGGAACTCTACTCTAAACTGAACTTCACTGTGTTCACTGACATAAACAGTTTCTTTATTGTTTTATAACATATTAGAATGCAGTATTTATTTTGAATGTTGTGGCCATGAGGATAGTGTGTACAGTGTGTGTGTGTGTGTGTGTGTTTGTATCCAGGATACAAAATATAGGATAATAAATTTTTAAAGGAAATCTACTGTAAACTGAACTTCACTGTGTTTACTGACATAAACAAACAGTTTCTTGTTTTACACCGTATTAGAATGGAGTATTAATTTGAATGTTGTGGCCATGAGGATGGTGTGTACAGAGTGTGTGTGTGTGTTATATGTGTTTGCTGTAGCTCAATATATTTTTTTCCCAAAAAGCATAGTAGAAAATGCCTGCTGATTGCTTCATATTTAGTATGGGTAGTTCACTGAAGACCTGGCATTTGTCTGAGACAGCACTTATCAGATAGTGTCTTTAGAGGTTAAAGAAAAAAAAAACATTATACAGTGGCAAGAAAAAATCCTGGACTCTGATTGGTCAATCTTGGGCGGGACCCATGATGTTATCTCAGAACAATATCATGGGTCTAGTCTCCAGCCTCACTGTGGACCTGGAAATGAGCTATATGATGAGCTAGATATGCTTGACCATTTGCTTGATTGTTTCATCTTCTCTTAAAAATCAAAAATATTTTTCCACAAAAACATCTTTAAATGATTTTTTATTATGTATAACAATGAGTCATGTATAATAGCAATAACTGCCCTCCAGGTTGTATCGTTTGGGATAGCGTCACGCCTCAGTTGTTGGACACACTCGGCCTGCGATCATCGTGCAACCACCTGAGGCGTGGCATTCTCAACTACTACACACCCTATTGGGCATTATTGTAAGTTAACATAGAAACATAGAATTTGACGTGGCAGATAAGGACTGCTTGGCCCACCTAGTCTGCCCATTTCCTACTTAGGATAAGCTGCAGATCCTAGTTAACCAACAGCCTACTTCCTCCTACCCCCACTAGAATTGCCTTATGTCTGTCCCATGTATTCTTGAATTCCCCACTGTTTTGACTCTATGACCTCCTCAGGAAGGCTGTTCCATGCATCTACAACCCTCTCTGTGAAGAAATACTTCCTCACATTACCTCTGAGCTGTCCCCCTCTATCTTCAAATTATGCCCCCTTGTTCTTGCACATCTCTTTTTTTGAAAGATGCTACCCTCTTGGACTTTGTTGATTCCCTTGAGGTATTTGAAAGTTTCTATCATGTCCCCCCGCTCCCTCCTTTCCTTGAGGATATACATCTTAAGCTCCTTTAGTCTTTCTTCATATGTCTTCTGGTGCAGACCCTGCACCATTTTGGTTGCCATCCTCTGGACAGCCTTCACCCTGTCTATGTCTTTACGGAGATGGGGTATCCAGAACTGTCCACAGTACTCCAGATGTGGTCTTACCAACTGTCTGTACAGAGGGCCAACAACTTCCTGTTTTCTACTGGTGATGCCTCTCCCTATGCATCCCAGTATCCCCCCAGCCCTCCTTACTGCCTTCTCAAATTGCTGGCCCACCTTTAGGTTGTCTGATATGACTACCCCAGGTACCTTTCCATTTTTGTTGTTGTCAGTATCTCACCCCCCATTGTGTACTCTTGCCCTGGGTTTTTGTTTCCCAGGTGCATTACTTTGCACTTCTTTGCATTGAATCTAAGCTGCCATACATTTGACCATTCCTCCAACCTTTCCAAGTCCCTTTTCATCCTTTCCACCCCACCTTGTGTATCAACCCTGTTGCAGATCTTTGTGTCATCTGCAAAGAGACATACCTTCCCCTCCAGTCCCTCTGTAATGTCACTTATAAAGACATTAAAAAAGACCGGCCCCAGTACTGAACCCTACGGTACCCCACTAGTAAACCTCTTTTCTTCACTGTGGACTCCATTTACTATTACCCGCTGTGTCCTATTGTCCAGCCAGTGTTTTACCCAGGCTACCACCCTGGGATCCACTCCCAGGCTGGCTAATTTGTTTATTAATCTTTTGTGTGGGACTGTGTCAAATGCTTTGCTAAAGTCTAGGTAGGCCATGTACACAGCCCTCCCTGGTCTACTACCTTGGTCACCCAGTCAAAGAAATCAGTTAGATTTGTTTGACATGACCTTCCTGCTGTGAATCCAATCTGCCTTGGGCCCTGTGCCCCACTGGCCTCCAGGTACTCAACAGTTCTTTCCTTCAGAAGTGATTCCATCATTTTCCCTACCACTGAGGTCAAACTGACAGGTCTGTAGTTTCCTGCCTCTGTCTTGCTCCCACTTTTGTGAAGGGGAATCACATCCACCCTTCTCCAGTCCTCAGGAACCACACAATCTTCCCATGATTTATTAAAAAGGGTAGTCAGTGGTGTTACTAGTTCTTTCCTTAGTTCTTTTAGAATTCTGGGGTGAATCCCATTGGGCCCCATTGCTTCTTTTATTATAGATTTGCTCGGAAAGGATTGACATTTATGAGGTATGATGGGAAAGGATTGACATTCATGAGGTATGAATCTTTCTTGAAAGACAATACATTCCCAAGTGAAACTAGTAGGAGGAAGCTGTTGAAATGCTAAGTATTTAAATATGCCTTTGTTGCATTCCGAAGGGATAAACAAATCTCCAGTTTAATAGGCAACCGATATTTAACAAATATTTAACAAGCTGTTTCAGTTTCCTAATAGCATCTGATAAGCAGCTTGGAGTTATGTCTCCAACATTCTTAACAGAAAGAAGGGAATATTTAATTTCAGTTGGCATGGAAGGATACATTGAAAAGTCCAAAACATGTGTTTCACGATACTCCATTTTTCCAGCTACAGATAGCAAGATGGCTGTAGGCTCCTCCCACAGCCATACCAACTGGTGGGATATTGCCGAGTACTCATGACCTCTAGCAGACTCTGCAGTAACTGGCTCCATTGGGACATTCTACAGTACCTTCTGGTTGTAGATGCAGGTGGTTCTATAGGTGTTGTTGACCCAATGCGCTTCTGGGTGGTGACATCGGGGCCATGCTGGTCTTCGATGTTTGACTCTAATGTCCTCTTCATCCCACAGTGGGATTTACTTTCATCCACCTGAAGGACTGACAGTCACTCGGGGGATTTGGTGATTTAGGCCCCCTATCAGGATAAATCCAGACAGCACATATAGTCCAGGGCAGGCACTTTGGTGTTGTTCCAAATGAATAAAAAAATCATATTGCAAAGACTTCTACACCTTTTTTCTCAACCCAGTGGCTGACTGGTGAAATCATTCACATGTCTCGTGTCTTTTCTCTCCCAGAAACATCTGAAGCTTTCTCACGTGTGTCCTCCATTTGTCTTCTTCTAGAATCAATTCTCATTGGCTGGCATCTCATATGTAATTCATTATGCTAATCCCCTTGCTCTCAGTGGCTGGCAGTTTCATGAGAGAAAGGCATGCACACAACGTCCTCTGTAACCTGCTTGCAGCTTTGCACAGCTGAGATCAGGATTGGCCGTTTCTCACAGTAGCATATGCTGCTCTGTGATCCCTATCAAGCAGTCCTGGGGCAGGAGGCACAACAAACATGACTGGCATCAAACAGTCTCTTCCTTGTTTAATTTACAAAAGCTGCCTCCATCCCTCTGTGTAGCTTCCAGCTGGCAGGACTGATAATTCCTGGTATCTGCTGCTAACCAGTGGGACTGGGAAAGGGAATTTAGTGGCAGGGGAGTGCTGCCAAGTAATTCCAGAAGGTCATGCTCCATTGGGTGAAGAAGTTTCTATGCTGCACTTGAGGATGTGGTCACAGGGCTTTAAGAGCCTCTGAAGAATTGTCACTGTCTCCTCTGTGCCCCCTGACAATGATTGCAATTTGTGTGATCAGGCGAGCAAAATCCAAGTGTAGGTGGAGTTGATGGTGCCCATGGCATGGCTGTGCCAAAGAAAAGAGCAGGTGAGGTCTGACAGCTTCCTGACCTCTCTACCATAATCCATGTGGCCAGGAGAGCAAAGAACTGTGTGCAGCTTTCAGGCCACAGTGAGACAATGCTTTCTACCTGAAGAAAAGAACAATGATTCAAGTTCAGCCTCAGGTTTCCACAGCTGAAGTCACCACCGCCTTATATAGAAAATTCTTATTTTGTGCAAAAATACATCGAGACACAGACACCTGTAAGTCACCTATGCAAGGTCTTAGGTGAGTTACGGGCATCTGTGTCTTGATGTATTTTTGTACTGAATAAAAAAAGGCACCTTTTGCACTTTGCAAATGATCTTAAAGTCCAAGTGCCTCTTCTACATAAGGAGGTGGTGAGTGCTCAGATTTTGTGTTCAGCATGCTGCTTGTTTATTGACAGCACCACCCTCCCAGTGAGCACTTTCTGTAGAGTTTGAATATCACAGCTGCAGTCCGAACTAGTATTGGGATGAAGGAGCAGTGCAGTGGAAGGTGGTAGCAGTGCTCTGGAGAGAGCTAAAGGTAAGACCCCCTTTGGGAAGGGACCACATATATAAAACATGTTTAATATGAACTACTGCTACAAAATATTTTAGAACTCTAGCAATATAGCCCTATAGAACTGTTCAATAGCTCATTACAGATGTGGGGTAGTTCCAAAGGACTGGAGGGTGGTGGATGTAGTTCCACATTATGGAGGGGGGGCAAGGAACAAGGACCTAGAGCAAAGGAGGGAGAAAGGTGATATGATTGAAGTATTCAAATATCTTAAGGGCATTATAGTATCATAGTAAATACAAAACATCATTTGGACTTTCACCCGTTTGCTTGCTATATACCCATTTTACATAAAACTTCCATAATTAGTACTCATAGATTTTGTTTTGACTATGGGGCCCAGTCTATCCTTAAAACTTTCTAATGAAGGACTGTCTACTACTAGTTTTGGAAGGGCTTTCCAGTGGGGTGCTACCCTTTGACTAAATCAATATTTCCGCTTAAGTAGTCTCCACCTTTGTAGATCTATCTGTAGGTTATGAATTCTGGTACTGTACCTCTTTTGTTTAACTTCAAGCCCTAGGTCTAGTCTAAGCTTAGGATCCTGAAATGCTTTATTTACTAATATCACATCCCCTCTCCAATGTCTATATGCTAATGAGTAAAGATTTAATTTCCTCATCCTCTCCTCACATGATATAGATTCTAAGCCTTTAATTGCTCTAGTAGCTCTTCTCTGCACTTTTTTCCACTCTGTTGATTCCCCCCTTTTATACGGTGCCCACACTTGACAGCAATATTCAAGTTGTGTTCTCACCAATGACCCATAGAGTGGCATCAAAACCTCTCTGCTTCTGCTCTCAATATGTCTTAGAATACAATTTAATATCCTATTTGCTCTACTTATCATCTGATCATAATGGGCTCCAAATGTGAGGTAATTTTTTTTTATAATCACACCCAGATCTCTTTCTGCCACAGGTGTTTTAACAAGGTGAAAGAGTCTAACATGTTTCAATATAAGAAAACTAGCAGGACCAGAGGACACAGCATGAGATTAGAGGAAGGCCGATAAAGAAGAAGTTCTTTTTCACAGAAAGGGTGGTGGATGCATGGAAGGACCTATCTCAGGAAGTGGTGGATATGAATACAGTGCAGGACTTCAAACAGGCTTGGGATAGGCATAAGGGTGCAATACAGATGAGTATGAGTAAATAGGTCATTGACAGAGTAAAGGTCTATGGCACATTCATAAGGAAGAAAAAATGGGCAGATTGGATGGGCCCTGCGGTCCTTATCTGCCATCAACTTCTATGTTTCTATGTAAATGGGGGAACTTCAAACCTCTTAGTCTTACCTCTGTTTTAAGGAAGCTGATGGAATCACTGGTCAAAGAGGACCTTGTGGACTATCTGGACAGCAATAGTCTCCCAGATAGTTAATGGCAGGCATTCATGGCAAGGAAGTCTTGTCAGACTAACCTGATAGTTTTCTTTGACTGGGTGATGAAGACATTGAATAGGGGCCACACCATGGATTTACTCTACTTTGACTTCAGCAAGGCTTTTGACTCAGTGCCTCACAGATGCATGCTGAAGAAAATGGAGGATCTGGGAGCAGCTAGAGACATACTAAGATGGATGGGTGACTGACTAAATGGGAGGCAGAAGAAGGTTATGGTTAATGGGGTCAAATCAGAAGAGAGGAAGGTCATGAGCGGGGTACCACTGGGATCTGCCCTAGGTCCAGTTCTCTTTGATATGTTCATCTGCGACACTGGAGAAGGAATCTGGGGCAGGTTGTATCGCTTCACTGATGACACTAAGTTCTGTGGGATGGTTGACAGTGATGAAGGAATCAATAAAATGCGTAGTGACCTGCAAAGGCTAGAGAGGTGATCGAAGGTTTGGCAGTTGAAATTCAATGCCAAAAAGTGCAAGATGATGCACCTAGGAAACAGGACCCCCAGGACAGAGTATTGGATGGGTGGGGTAAGACTTAGCACTATGGCTGAGGACCCTCAGGACAGAGTACTGGATGTGTGGAGTAACACTTAACACTATGGCTGAGGACCCTCAGGACAGAGTACTGGATGTGTGGAGTAGCACTTAGCACTATGGCTGAGGAACCTCAGGACAGAGTACTGGATGTGTGGAGTGACACTCAGCACTATGGCTGAGGAACCTCAGGACAGAGTACTGGATGTGTGGAGTGACACTCAGCACTATGGCTGAGGAACCTCAGGACAGAGTACTGGATGTGTGGAGTGACACTTAACACTATGGCTGAGGAATCTCAGGACAGAGTACTGGATGTGTGGAGTGACACTTAGCACTATGGCTGAGGAATCTCAGGACAGAGTAC
This sequence comes from Neoceratodus forsteri, assembly GCA_016271365.2. NCBI lineage: Eukaryota > Metazoa > Chordata > Ceratodontiformes > Ceratodontidae > Neoceratodus > Neoceratodus forsteri. The sequence goes on from CM057449.1 coordinate 1,204,252,139, forward strand.
TGGATGTGTGGAGTGACACTTAGCACTATGGCTGAGGAATCTCAGGACAGAGTACTGGATGTGTGGAGTGACACTCAGCACTATGGCTGAGGACCCTCAGGACAGAGTACTGGATGTGTGGAGTAACACTTAGCACTATGGCTGAGGACCCTCAGGACAGAGTACTGGATGTGTGGAGTAACACTCAGCACTATGGCTGAGGACCCTCAGGACAGAGTACTGGATGTGTGGAGTAACACTCAGCACTATGGCTGAGGACCCTCAGGACAGAGTACTGGATGTGTGGAGTAACACTTAGCACTATGGCTGAGGACCCTCAGGACAGAGTACTAGATGTGTGGAGTAACACTTAGCACTATGGCTGAGGACCCTCAGGACAGAGTACTGGATGTGTGGAGTAACACTTAGCACTATGGCTGAGGAACAGGACCTGGGAGTTACCATCAGTGAACTCTCAAACAATCAAGCCAGTGCAACAAGGTTCATAGTAAAGTGAATAGGATGTGAGGTGTATTGGGAGGGGTACAGGGAAGGTCTTATGAGGAGTGCCTCAGGACACTGAAGATGTACTCACTGAAGACCAGAATGGAGAGGGGAGATACGATAAAAACTTCAAGTTCCTAAAAGGAATAAACAAGGTGAACTGCAGGAAATTATTGAACATGAGTGATAGTTCATGATCATAAGGACACAAGTGGAAACTGAGAGGAGGCAGATTCAGGAGGGACATGAGGAAGTATTACTTTACAGAAAGGGTAGTGAAACCGTGAAACAGTCTACCAGCCAAAGTGGTGGGTGCTAAAATAGTTAAAGGTTTCAAGCACAGTTTTGACAGAGTGAAGGGTATAGTGGTTACTCAGGGCAGCAGAAACAGAGAGGGGGGGAATGAGGGATGGATGGGGAGGGCTAGGACCGCTCTGCTTCTGCTCTCAATATGTCTTAGAATACAATTTAGTATCCTATTTGCTCGACTTATCATCTGATCGTAATGGACATTAAGTCCTGCCTGGAGTTAGATAGGGAACCACAGGCAGACTGGATGGATCATTGGACCTTTTCTGCCATCATTGTCTATGTTTCTGTGTTTCTACTAATGCTCTTTTGAAACCTGCAAGCAAGAATGTCATGACAAGAGAATTTCGGGGGAGGGACACACAATTGAAAATTAGTCTGGGTAAAGTATTAATTTTCCAGCTTCCCTCAGCACAAAAGCACTGCTTGAATAGGATTTTAGGAGGTGCGCTTGGTCCTCCAGAGTTTAGCAGCATGATGGCCCTACCCACAGGGATTGAGCATAACAGTAAAACTGTATAAAGGTTGCCTTAAACTGATGGCCTTAACAATGCTGAACTTCTAAATTAATGCTTTACTGGAGAACTTTTTTGGCAAAAACTAAACTTCTGATTTTTCTCCCTCTTAAGTGGCAATTCCAATCCATGTTTTAATGGATCACAGTCCTAATAGGCCTGAAGTGGATTGTCAAGGTCCCTTCAGCCAGAGCACTGATAAAAAGGTCTTCGTCTTTTTGACTGTGCTCCGTCTTGTCTACAGAGCATTTGACAGGAAATCAAAGGGGATACAGGGCACTTAGAATTTTGTAGTTTCATGCCAATATGGGTTATATATTGTAGGACGGATGATTCTGTTTATATTATCTTATAGCTACTTCTGATAAGTTTGGGGGAAATTGTAATTGATTTGTGGAGCTGCCTGAAAATAGCACTTTCCATGAACTTCCCACCAACATCAAGCTATCCTCAAAACTTGTTTTTGAAGTTCGCAAACCTCATCTTGAAAACCTGAGTTGATGGAATCTGTTTTATGTATTCTATGCGTTTAATTCAAGGCTGCTTCACATCTACCTATTTTAGCAAACCACAGGCTCTGATGAACTCACCAACTGTGTTCGTGCTGTTTGCACAAATACTAACAAATGTTTCAATTTGGATGTTTGTTCCAACTCTGTGCTCCTAGAGTGACAATATCATTAAGATGAGAGTTGTGCTTTGTGAAGCTAGAAGGGACACATTTGTCTGTCAGAATGACATTAAGGAATAACAATTACAATTGCTTCCATGTAAAATGTACTGCTTTCCTGAACTGGAGTATTTCTCTCAAAAGTAGGACAATGATTTTTATGTTTCTGAGTTTGAATGAGTCAAATTGGAAATATATAGAGTATCTCTTTTTGAACAGATAATTAAAATAACTAGTATCTCCAAAAATAGCAGACAGAAAAATGTTATTCATTTATCAAAGTAGTCAGTTGTTACTTGTTATGTCTGAAATATTTTTCTTTTTCTATTTGCTCAGTACAAGGTTTTCTGTCTGATAGTGTTATGTGTGTTTTAAAAAGCAGCTCTTTACCTGAGGACTGACATAACAAGTTATGTTCTTCTTCATACTTCACCAACATTGTGAACTCTCTCACTGTGACATCACAAGTGTCCAGAGTTGCAGCGGGTGATTGGCTCTTCTTGGTCAGTTGTGATGTCACAGACAGTGAGGTCATATGGCTGATGGGGTATAAGGAGAAATAGAACTTGCTATAACAGCCTCCAGGTAGAGTACTATTCCACACATCACACCAAGTACTGATAGGAAGAAAATCTTCTGATTAGCAAAAGGGAAAAGAAAAAAAAATACTTCAGATATAAGAAGTAATAGTTCTCTACTTTTGAAAGTCAATATGATTTTCTGGAAGTGCACTTTAACTAAACTATCACAGTACAGCCACTTATAACATTATCTATAATTTGGACCAGATCACAACCAGATTACAATCAGTGGCAATAGAAACAGAGAATTTTTTGGCAGATAAGGACCACTTGCCCCACCTAGTCTGCCACTCTTTTCTCTGCCTATTCAGCCACTGTAGACCCTCCCTGATCTCTGGTCACCTCTCCCCCGGCCCCTCACTTTGATACCAGTTTTTCTTTATACCTATCCCATGCATGCATGAAACCCACTACTGCTTTCATCCCCACCACCCTCGCTAGAAGTTTGTTCCAGGCATCTACCACCCTCTCAGTGTAGCAATACTTCCTCACATCCCTCAAAAACATCCTCCCTCCAGCTTCATTGCATGCCCCCTAGTCATTGTACACCTATTTTTCTGAAAAATGCTCCCTTCCTGTACCTTATTCACCCCATTAAGTATTTGAAGGTCTCTGTCATGTCCCTCCTTTCTTTTAGGATGTACATGTTTAGATCCTAAGTATGTTTAAATGAACGAAGTGAATTGTTATTTTCACTGTGTAACCAGCTCTTTTCATCCAGCTAAAGACAAGTAATTAGGGAACACTTGAAACATTAACCCTGATCCTGAGAGATGTTGCCTACTGGACCTCCGCTTGGAGACAGGGGGCTCTATTCACAAATGTTGATGCAGGGCTCACATCAAGCCCTGTGTCAAACTTAATGTTTGGCACAGTAGTGCCGAACACATTGCCGCAACGTGCACACAATTCAAGAAGGTTGCATGCATTTGTGACACTTTTCCCACTTTAAAGAGCTTTGTGCCAAATAATTGGTGCAAACCCCATAAAAAAGGTCCCAAGATTGCTGCAAAGTTAGACCAGCATAAAGCTGATCTAACTCATGGTAGGTGGCACCTGGGATCGTGAATCCTAGTTGCCTTGCAAAAAAGTAATGCATTGCTGGCTAGATACGATAAAACTAGACACATGTCATTAAACTGTGGCTGTGGCTGTGGCTGTGGGGAGGAAGAAGACTTGTTGCATGTCCTATGGACATGCAGTAGGTATAACCCACAACGAATTTATTTCTTGAAAACTGTCTTTCGACACTCTAGATATGAAGACTTAGGATTGGATAAAAAAAATTGAAAGAAATTACTTTTCATACGCATGATGAATTTGCGATCAAAAACTTGAGTAACTATTTATTGAGTATTGCTAAAATTAAACAGAAATATGTGAAATAACATAATATAAAGGTTTCTCTGGACAGGTTTAGAAGGAGAAAGGAGAAAGTGGAGCCTATAGGATAAAGTACAAAACTTGATACGATGTTTACGAATTCCAAAGGATTAAAGCACCTTATGCTGGGGAAGAGATGTGCAATAATATATGAACTCTTGGATTGTACAATGGATGGAGATGGAGTGATATGATAATCATAATTGTTTTTTCTATTTTTGTAACTTATATTGCATGTTCTGCCTTGCTATGTATAGAGGTATTTTTAATAATTGTGTAATGATTTTAAGTCATAAGATTGTAATAACCTTGTGTTGAACAATAAACAGCAACCACTACTAAAAATCCCAATTGCCGGCCAGAGAATGCCGCAAACCCCATGCACCATATGTTCAGTGTACCCAGGTTTGCGGCATTCCTGATACATTTCTGAATTATGCCCTGGGTGTCTGGAGTTTGCGTTCAGAGTTTTCTAACTCTGACAGAAGTGTGAATCTTGAACATGAATATTCATGGCCCTGGTCTTTCCCCTCTACACTACAAAAGGGGAAGGCAGCCAAGTGCCTGGGGAGTTCCTGGAGGATAGGGAGAGTCCAGCCTCTTTGGCTGTGACCTAGCTGAGGGGGTTTGCGGCCTCAAGGATGCTAGCAGGGTCTCTGGGTATAGGTGTCACTGGTCCTCTCTGTTGAAGTCTCTGGAGGCTCAGGGCCCAGCCAGGGTCCTGGTGAGGAAGTAGAACCCTCACAGACACCAGGCCAGAGGTGGAAGACCTGATCAGGAGTACAGTTTCAGGAGGAAGGGAAGATTGAGGCACAATGGACACCAGGGGATAGTGGAGGGTCACCCCTCAAGGAGGTACAGTGTAAGTGAAAAAGAACCCAAGAAATAACACTGAACCTGAGCAATTCATCAAAAGGTAGAAATACTGCGTCACACACACTCTCATTTCAGGCTTAGCCACACTCTGAGTTTGGGGTTACAGAGCTGTTTACTGATTGCTCCCTACTCAATGATTAAAAAAAAAAGAATGAACTAATAATAATACAGTCATGTTTGTGCTGCTTAATAGAACAAATACAAACACTGTATCTTAATCAGGACTGTCAACTAGAAAGCTGCATTACTTTGGATCTTGTGGTCTGTGATAAATATCTGCCCTGCTGACAGAAGTCTGTCTCTTACACACACACACACACACACACACACACACACACACACACACACACACACACACACACACATGACTTGACACCTGGTGGCTCCTTGTATTTCAATGCTGCCACCACTTGGCTAACTGCTATGGTATTCTGATCTGGTTCTAGTCTCACTATTGGCCACTGATCACTCAGTGCAAGGCCTTACTTTTGGCAACAGAACCAGTCCCTGAGTTAATCCCCAGAATCCTCACCCTACACTGTATCAGCCACAGGTTACTTTATACTTGGTAGTCATGCTCTTTGGCAGCACAACATCAGTTTGCTGAAGAGGAATGATTTTTTATCTGTCCCATACAACACAACACAGTCACAAAGAATATTAAATATAAACATATTTAATATTTACAGTAGTAAACTTGAATGGAACCTGAGAGCATCAATATTAAGCTGCTAATAAGTGCACTACATGAGGTGACATGCCCACTTCAGCTCATTTTCAATCTATCCCTCATAATAGGGCATGTGCCTAAAATCTGGAAACAAGCACATGTTACTCCTGTCCACAAGGAGGCACCACTGACCAAACCACAAACCACCATTCCATCTCTATTCTGTCACCCCTCTTAAACCAGCAGTGCAACAAAAGGTTCTAATTTTGCAGTCACTTATGATTTTAATTTAGTCAGATGCCGCTTGATGTCCATTTTCAGTTATTGTAAGGGTTTCCTTCAGTTCTTTGTTAATTTTTCTTACTTCAATACAAACAGTAATTAATTTGCATGAATTAATGTACTGACCCACAAAGTCACATGAACAGAACAAATATGCAGTGTGAATCGATTATAAAATAAAAAAGAACTGACAGAAACCCTTTGAGTATTTTAAAATGGCCACCAAGCAAGATATTACAAAATTAAAATCACAGATACAAGAAATTAACACTTTTCGATGCACTGCTGCTTTAAAATACCTTGGAAAAATTTTAAGTGACCAATTCTTTCAATATTTGTTCAGTTATAATATACTCTCTCCTGAACAGCATGGATTCAAAAAGAACCATAGTACTCTGACAGCACTAATTGAATACACTGACAATCTCCACTGTGCCCTTGACAAAGGTGACCTTGTCGGCTCCCTATTCATCGACCTCACCAAGTCATTTGACTTTTTTAATCACAGTCTGCTCTGTCTCAAATTATCCAAGCCTGGCCTTTTTGCTGAAGCTACTGCCTGGGTAAAAATGATCTAACAGACAGAAACCAGGAAGTCAAATGCTGTTCATCCCTTTCTGATTTTATGCCTGTTACAGTGGGTATCCCCCAAGGATCTATCCTTATGGTCCTTCTGTTCAGTTTATTTGTTAATGAACTTCCTGAAGCCTGCTCCTTCACAAAATTTCTCCTGTATGCTGATGATGTAGTCATTACTGCTACCTATCACAACCCGGCCGGCACTCATCCAACGTTCCTTTCAGACTGACTTCAACTCCATCTATGACTGGTTCTCTAGTAACCTCCTAGTCCTTAATTCTAAAAAAACTAAATCTATGTTCTTCCACTCTAGATACAAAACCTCAACCACTCCCACTCTAGCCATCACTACTGGCTCAAGCACTAGAATTGAACAGGCTTTGACCTTCAAGTACCTGGGGATTACACTTGACTCATGCCTTACTTACTCAGACCACATTGACTAGCTTAACAAAGTCTCTAGTTCTGGACTCGGCCTGCTTTAGAGACACAAAAATGCATTCCTACCAGAAACCAAGCAGCTCTATGTCAGATCATACATATTCAGTCTCGTTGATTAAAGACTGGTGATCTATAGTGGAACATGTTGCAAAGTACTTGCCGGAATCCATTCCCTAATGCACAGGGCCTGCTGCTTTGCTCTTAATCAAAAATGGGAGTCCCACAAGTGTACCCTCTACAGGGACTTTGGGTGGCTAACCCTTGACTCCAGGCTTCAGTATGCTACACTTGTCACCAGCAAAATATCCCTGCTTGGTCAACTATCCCTTGGTGTCCTCTGCCTTCTGAACCCAGTGGTCTCCAAATGCACCACCAGGGAGGTAGAGCATAACTCCTTGTTGCTCCCCTGAAGAAAAACCTCTCTGGGTCGATCCTGTTTCTCTTTTAGTTTTCTGAAATTATGGAACTCCATTCCCTCATCACTTAAAACCTCTGACTCACTCGTTAACTTCAAGTCACAGCTACTTGTCTCTCTTGCTCCACCCAACCCTTGTGGTTGCCTATGAATTATTCTGCTACTCCCCGTCTGACTCCGCTATCTCCTGGCTGTACCTCACTCTCCTTGATGACTTCCACAGCTCCTTATCCCCTGCTTCCCTCCTGCCTCTTCTATACCACTCCCTCCTATATAGTAGTAATATTTTTGCCCAAAGTTTGCTATAATCTTTTCACCTCCATACTGTATCAAATTGTACATCTGTATCTTGCACACCCTTGCTAAGTATTTTACCAATGTAACCGGCCTATCCTTGCTGCTTTTTTATTGGATGCTTTTTATGCCTATCACCTCTGTAAAATGTTATAATGTTGTAAAATGTTCTATAGTATGTACCTATGCTATGTAATACTTCTGTCCCTAGATCCTCTGAAAACAGGCCCTGCCTAAAGGATCTTTTGTGTAATAAATAAATAAAATAAAAATAAATTATGGACTGTACAGTAGAGTACAAAAAGGATAAACCCCCTCTAGGGAAATGCAAATTCAAACAGTTACACTGAAAGCTTATTACAAGAAGAACATATCTAGTCTCTAAACAACTGTGTAAGAGATCTTACCCCTCCTCTGGAGAGTTTTCTTGCTTTGGATTTGGTTTATTTCACTTATTTATTTGTTGACCAGGGAAGCACACTTGTCTGAGGGACCTCGTCAGGAATGTCCCAGGCCTAGGTAGGCAACCAGCCTATGCCTATGATGCAGTTCCAAATCTATATCTATATTACATGGTCCCTCATACACTGAAGCTTATAATTGCAGTTTGTTTTTTCTTTTGTAAACTTCAAATTGAGAAAGTGATAGAGAAGTAGAATTTATTATGATAGGTACTCCACTGCATCAGAAACCCACATACAGCAAGCACAACTCCCTACCCCACCTCTATGTAACTAGCCCCCGCCCCATATAATAAAAGGACACAATTGATGCTAAACAACAAAAAATGCAGCAAAAGAAAATGTAACTCTTGACTCTTGATCCAAATGAGTGACATTTTCAGAAACAGAGCCTGACAAAAAAGCTAACATGCCGGCCCAGTGGCGCAGAGGGTTGAGGCGCTGGACACCACACCTCGAACCATGCCGGCGACCTTGGTTTGGGAATGGACTCAGGTTTGCGAGAGTTGGCAGGGGAGGAGGGGATTGAGCACCCGGAGGACTGCTCTCCTCTCCTGGGGTGGGTTGGGGAAAGAGCTTCGCTCTGTAGTGGCCCCCGGTAGAGACCGGAGGCACTTCAAGGAGCATCGCAATGTGGGCTTTCCAGAAAAACATGAAAGATGGCACGTCTCCGACTGGATGATAGCAGCCCACCACCCTGCGCCTCTCTGCCGTGAAGCATCCAGGGCTGCAGTATCCACACTCTGCCCAGAAGCAAGAGAGTGCTCTGGCACTCTAAACTCCCCTTCCCGTTGCCCTCTCTGGGGCAGGGAGGTCCCCTTGGTGAAGGGATTTTCTGGGTCAACAGAGTGTTGGAGCAGCAGGATAGTGGGTCGGCGGCAGAGGCAATGGCAGGACTGGCTGCCTGAAGGAGTGGACGGAACGTGCCTGGTAGGTGGGGATAAAAAAAAAAAAGCTAGCATGAAGAAAGTTACCCACTCCAGCCTACTACTCAGGAAAGGCAAAATGACGCATATCAATTAACATTGTAAAACTGCACACCAAAGAAAATGACTAACTGAAATTAATACAACAACAAAACATTGCTAGTGCACACCAGGGGTGCCATTTCAGATTTGAATGGGGGGGAGGGCAACATTCAGTCAGAGAGGCTGTGGAGGCATGTTTTAATATAAAAAAAAAAAAGAAGTCCTGCAATGCGGGGTTGGGAAGGCTCTGCCCCCCAAATGGTGTCCCTGCTGTACACAGAACTAAAACACAACACAACAGAACAGAACACCTCCTCTTCAGCATATACTGTACTTTAATAAATGTTATTTTTTTTTAACTAGTTGGACTAATTACACAATATGTTTTTTAAAATGTAATTTTTCCTTTTCAGGATTTAGAGCACATCTTAATAGCAATTCTAAGTTGCCTGTATTAACAACATTTAACTGCCCTAAACTGACCTCGTACAGTAGTACATGTTTATGATATCGTGGTGTTCACCATGACAGCAGTCTGTGATGTCACAGATGGTGATTGTGAGGCAATTTGGGGACAATCAGATGTTTTCTGAATGACACAGTAAAATAAACATTGCAGCATCAGAAATATTTAGAAAAACGCAATAACATGAGAAACACCTATAAATCATTAAACTTAAACATAATTGTTGCAAATTTACCAGTTTAAAGTCTTTTATTTTAGCAGATAGCTGATATTTAAACTCTCTGAAAGCAATTTTTCTGCTTAAAATGACAGATTATTTAAAAATGTAGGTCTCATTTAAATTAGCCTTAAAGGGGACAAGGAAATTGTGCCGATTGACAGCTGTTTGTAATGGTCCTATTTGCAAGAATGACTATCTTCCTTCTTAAAGATCAATATTTACTGGCACCTAAATTAACATTTGTGTGAAAAACAGTGTTTTGTAGTGAGTTACTTCAAGGGACAAAATTCTAAACACTTCTAGTCATGGAACAAGTACCATATTTGGGAGTTCACACTGTGTCACAGCGAGTACAGAATGCCAAGCATGAGCTGTTGACCTACCAGAACAGTGCCGAGAGTTTTACACACAAACTGTGAGATAGTGAAAACTCCAAATTACTGGTGCCATGAGGAGAAGTGTACAAAATGTAGCCCATGAAAATAAAACAATGCAAAATACAATTTTATTTTCACACAATTTTATTTAGGTACAGTAAAATAAGATTCATGTGAGGGCATGAGTATTTATTTACACATTTGAAAATTGTTAACTATAAAGGTGCTCCGTGCTAGGGCTCATTTCAAGGTGTAACCTGGGGAAAAGGGAACAGGAATTATAATAATAATAATAAAAACAGCCACAGTATTAATAACTGGTACAAAACATGGTATAAACAGAGTACAAGTGCACATAAAGGTAAAGAGAGAAACAAGTAAATATCATCCCTGTGTAAGATACTCGAGGGCGTTATTACGGAAGAAATTGACAAACCTCTTAATATAACTGAGGTCTGGGACGTAACTAGAGATGTTACAAAATTATATTTTGCTGGTGAAATTCCAGTGAAATTGGCAATTTCGCTGTGTGAAATATTTCACGAAATTCACCCATTATGCAAACTATTTTGCCAGGTGTGAAATTTGGAATTTCACCTGCATAATGTAAAATTTCGCCTGCAGAAGGCAAAATTTCATCTGTGAAAGGAGAAATTTCACCTTCTGCAGGTGAAATTTCACCTTTTGCAGGAGAAATTTCACATTATGTAGCTGAAATTCGGAATTTCGCCTCCTCGAAAAATTTCACAAAACGGGCGCATTTCACAAAATAGTTCGCGTAATGAAATTTGCCAGTTTCGCACATCTCTAGATGTAGCACAACACGAGTTCACCTCTGATGGGTCCTGCCAGATTAATCTGTTACAGTTCTATGAGAAAGTGGGTAGAGATGTAACTCATGCCCCGGCCAGGTGCGGACCAGGACCCCCCCAAACTCGGGCCACAGACAAGGCAACAAGCCACCTTTTGGCAAAACAAAAAGCATCACCCCTACCTCTGAGGTGAATAACCGGCTTGGCAGTCTAAAGGGGTCGGGGGTTTAGGGCACAAAAATAACATTTATATTTATTCCAGGTTCTGGGGAGAGGTGTTAGGCATATGCTAGGTCTAAAACTGTCAGTAGGGGCCCTAATAACATTTCACTTGGGGAGCAGAGATTTATATCCAAACAGAAAAATGGGATTGTGAAGTATGGCTTTATTCTAACAAGTTGGCAAACAAATGCAGAACAGGGTGCCCCCCCAAGTTTGTCACTGCACAGATGAGGAATGCTAACACTCTTTTTTCAGAACACAAGGCAAAATTATACTTTCTTCTGTTAGCACAACAATTTGAACACTGCCCCACCCTTATGTTCAAGGGTATATAGACATTTTACTCTTTCCAACACTGCCACCATCCACTCCTCTTTGCTAGGGGTATTCTGGACATTTCTTCTCTATGAGTGTCTATTTACATGGTGGGTTGCCACACACTCAAAACATATCTTGACTTTGATGGGCTTCGTTAACATCCACAGGCTTAAACTTTGCACCCTTCCAAGACCAGTTAACCCTGACTGGAGTTGCGAATGGCGTTCCTCCCTCCCTAGCCCCAGCCAGCCTCTGCCATCCCTTTGAGGTTACGCAAAAATGACCCTCCATCCTCATCAGGGTGCTAGAGGCATCCACAGTAAATTAAAAACATTTAGCACATATCTGTGGTGAGGCTGGGGCTCTGCCTGGTGTACTCTAGCCTTAGTTCTGGCACATACAACCAGCAGACAGCAACCCAGAAAAACACATTCCAATTAGTCTCTCTCTCTCTGTACTTACTGCTTTGTTGCACTTTTCTGTACAGACATCTGGCTGAAATTCATAGTTGTATCATAGCTCTCCATAGCTTTCAGATCTGGAAACACTCTTTGTCTTCTCTAGGGCATCTTTCTTTTTGGTCATCAGGTGATTGTCCCTTGGACACACTGAACTGCAGTCCCACTCTCTCTACTCACAGGAAAATGACACACAGGTGTCCTGGAATTGATAGTTTCCACCATTTCAGATGGCACTGTAGTTGCCTCACTAACTTGGGTGAGAAATACTGGAACAAGGGTCCTTCACCCGATTATTTGGCTAAGCCGGCAGGCACCTCCCATTCAGAGCTCCTCTCTGTACTGCTGCTGACTACACACTCTCTGCACTACCATCTAAACATTCTAAACCTCCCCAGAGCAGCTGATTCCAAAGTGTCTTATGCTGCTGCGAGAATTCTAAATGACATAATTCATTCTCTGCTCAGCCTAGCTGAGTAAACAAAGATGTCATCTACACAGAGCTCCTAATGAGCTCTCTACCTTCCTAGGGCTAACCTAATGGGATTCTAGTAACACCAGGGGACTGGGTGGTTACAGAGAGTTGGATAGGGGATCACCAGTAGATGTGGTATTTCTGGACATGAGTAAGGCCTTTGATAAGATCCCCCACAATGAATTAATCACAGTACTTACAGGCATCAAACTAAATGGTAATTTAATGAGTTAGATTAAGTCATGGATCACTGGCAGAAAGTAAAAGGTAATCCTTAGAGGGTGTGAGTCTAAATGGGAGCAAGCGACTAGTGGGGTGCTGCAGGGGTCCATGTTAGGACCTGCCTTGTTCAATGTATACATAACTTCCATGAAGTGTGGGGCTAGAGTCTGGCAGTCAAAATTTCCAGATGATACCAAAATTGGGTAAATAGTTGAGAACAGTTCTGACATACAAAATTTACAAGAAGAACTATTACAACTGGAAACATGGGCGAACAAGCACAAACTGATTTGCAGTTTGGACAAGTGTGCAGTAATGCACCTGGGTAGTTCAAACAAAATGGTTAAATATTATTTGGGGAGAAGATTATTAAGGGGAAACGACAGAGGAAAGGGACTTGGGGGTAACCATCACCAGTGACCTTAAAAACAATAAAATCTGTCAAATCACAACTAACAGGGCTAAGGGATTACTGGGATGCACAGCAAGACATATTGCCAGTAGGGATAGAAGAGTCGTGTTGCCCTTGTACACTTCAGTGGTTAGACCCCATCTGAAATACTGTCTACAATTTACATTCCCATTGTGTAAAAATGGAATTAAATTGATGGAAAGCATCCAAAGAAGAGCAACAAAGCTGATCAAACCAATCAGATCTCTAGAGTACGAAGATAGATTAAAGGAATGTAACCTTTATACATTGGAATACAGGTGGCTCAGGGGACATATGTGTCTCGTGTACAGAACATTTACAAGTGACGACCTCCAGGAATGCCTGGGATTAGAATTCAGAGACAATAACCATTCTACAAGATCCCATGAACTTCAGCTCAGGGGGCAAGTTATTAGGACTAGGAAAAGAGCAGGCTTTTTCAGATAGAGTTGTCAATGTATGGAACAGGTTGCCAGTGGAGGCTGTGGGCAGTAATAACATGGATACTTTTTAAAAGTGACTAGATGCATACTGCTGTTCTCATGCTATCAGTGGCTATTCCCTATGAGTTTAGGGTGAGATGTAAAGGGGCTATGCCTTCTTGGCTCATACCAGACTATGATCCCTATGAGATGCATAAAAGGAAGGAAGGAACCTGATAAAGACAGAGGTAAAACCCAGGAGCAGTCCCAACAACAGGGATGGTAGGGGCTCCGACAATGACGGATCAGGGAAGGGGATGACAAGAGCGACTGGGAGCGAGGAGTTTTAGCTGATGCCTAACGGAGACAGGGGAGGGAGACAGATGAAGAGAGGAGGGCAACATGTTCCAGAGGGAGAGAGGGTGATAGGAGGCTGACTGCCCTGTAAAGGAGTGAGGGTGAGGAAGGGTGAAGGTACAAGGATCCTTGGAGCAGAGCGAGTATGAGTTAGAGGCAATATAGAGGCAGAATATCAATATAAAATAGGAACATGGCAATCAGTTGCCAGTTAGTAACAATTTCTGGTCCTCTTTAACTCCCTCCCTCTAATGTACCATTAGAATCCATTTGATAAGTAGAATAAGACATTCCAGAGTGTTGTTAGTATATATCATAACATGTCTCATGGTGATTGAAAAACCTTGGTTTTATATCAGGCTATAAACTCAACACTTGGCATGTTACGCAAGCAATGAGACATAACAGGCTGAGGGGTCAGCTGTGATAACCACCCACCCAGGGGCATAGTGAGGTCTAGCTCTACTGGCAAAGAACCTTATTTATTTATTTATGTTTCTGGTAACCAGGTAAGTGCGCTGATCCAGAGGACCATTTTCAGTCATGACCTGGGCCACAAGGTGGCGGTACATAGATACAAGCAGTAGATATATTATACAATTTGAATATAGTGTACAAGCACCAATAGACAACAAACAGACAAATGTTTACTTATGGTAAACAAACAATGGTAAGTGAAGTACCATAGGGATACCGGCAGCAGTACAAGGGAGAATAGTTATGCATATAGCACATGTTGACAAGGAGCAGTTTAAACATAACAGACTCATCAATATCTAGTCTAGGTAACATGCCTGTCCTGAGAAAAAGAGCAGGTCGACCTGAGGAGCTTGTGGTAAAGGTAGGGCATGGCTACCAGACAGTGCACTGAGTTTAGGCAGTGAGGGAGCATAGGCTGAGTAAACTGGAGAGCAAGATAGTTTGTGATGTGCCCTACCAGGTCCTGGTGCATCCTTGAGCCATGGCCTGGACCAGGTACAGTGATGTGGGAGGAGGTCTTACAGGTAGGTTTGAGAGGCATTATACAATGGCAAGAAAAAATCTTGGACTCTGATTGGTCAGTCTGGGACTGGACCCGTGATGTTATCCCAGCACAACATCACCTGTCTAGTCTCAGCACTGTGAACCAATGTAGATGAGCTTATGGAACCCATGGATCATCTCTTTTTTTGCATCTCCTCTTAAGAAACAAAAACATTTTTTCACACTAATAAAAAACATTCTTTAAAATGATTTCTTTATTTTATATATAACAATGAGCCATTGTATAATAGCAATAATGCCCTCCAGGGTGTGTGTCGGTTGGGATAACATCATGCCTCAGTTGTTGGACGCACTCGGCCTGCAGCCTCATGCCCAACCACCTGAGGCATGATGTTATCCCAGCATGACACACACCCTGTCGGGCATTATTGCTTAAGTATGAGAGTCAAGCATATGGGTTTGTGCTTTAGGACAGTGGTGGGGGGAGAGGAGGATGAGCAGAAAGCACCTGACAGCCCATGAAAGAGTTGTTATCTCAGCCTACCCCACACCTGGAGTGTCTTATTGCACTTATAAAATGGGTAAATTGAGCAACATTTATAAAAAGAACAAAAAAAAAACTGAAAAATAAAAACAGGTATTTCCATTTGTCAAACATAACCAGTAATGCGTAATCCCTCCCAACTGTTAATCTTCTGTATTTCCACACATTCAGTAGGTTAAATGCTTCTTTATCATGAACTATATGAATTTAAAACTCTGCAGAATTCCTCTAGCAGAATGTTCACACCATCACAAACAACAGCAGGCCTTATATGGAGACAAGGGGCTAGATTTCAAAGTTCAGAGAATGATGCAAGGTCCTTGTGCCAGAAAGAATGATGCAAGGAGCAAGCTGTGTCAAAACTTGCATCAGGTCTGATTTTTTAATGCTGCTTGCATCAAAGGCAGAACTGTGTGTTCCAAAGTTGCTTATGTCAGGCTTGTGTCAAAAAAATGGGTGCAACAGGGCTTGCATCAAAAAAGTTTTGCACCATCCCCTTTCTTTGGATTTCAAAGGTGGAAGCTGTTGACACTGCATGGAAGCAGTACTTAGAGCGGGTCTAACTCACACTGCAGCATATAAAGGAGAGGGTAGATTATGCAGCAGGTTGATCATAGAGCCAATATTCCCATGCTGGACTAGTTTAGAGTGTTTTGGGTGCTTAACATGCCATTATCTTAGCCATTTCAGCAGGTGTATTTTTTGACTCAACTTGAGTCATTCTTGCCCCATGCATTTTCTTTTTGATGCAGCCTGGGTCACATTCTTGCCTCAGGCATTGTCCTTCTGATGCAGTTTGCTCATTCTTGCTCCATGCAACCCTTATCTTTTTGACTCAGTATGAATCATTCTCACCCTTGCATCATCTTTTTGACACAGCTTGAGTCATTCTCGACCCATGCGCTTATGAGTCAGCTTACTTCATTCTCTCCACATGTGACATATGTTTGACACAACGGACCTCCTGCATCATTTTGGGGGACTTTGCCACAGAGAATGTTTTTCTTGCAAAATATGGCACACAGTACTTGGCGCACCTGGATTTCTTCCAAGGTGGTTGTTTGGTGCACCTTGCATCAGTCTAAGAGCCTTTTGAAAATCTGGCCCAAGGTCTCAGTTTTATCTGTGGCAGGTTAAGCACCACAGATTGCCCTGGCAAGCTGGTAGGGACAGGAGGGGGATTTATCATAGTCACAAAAGAAACAGCAGGGGCTCAATTTTCAAAGGTCAGAGAATGATGCAAGGTACTTGCAGCAGAACAGAATGATGCAAGGAGCAAGCTGCATCAAAACTTGCAGCAATTCTGATTTTCTAATGCTGCTTGTGTCAAAAGCAGAACTGCATGTGACAAAGTGGCTTATAGATACATAGATGCTCTCGGCAGATAAGGACCACTAGGCCCATCCAGTCTGCCCATTTAAGCTGCCTAACGAAGCGTCCAGTGACCCTATCTGGTCATTGGCTTTAGCTTTTTCTTCCTATCTCTATTATTTCTTTGTTTCTATCACATGCATGTTTGAAGCCATCCACCACCCTTTCTATGAAAAAGGACTTCTTGACATTTCCCCTTATGTGGCCACCCCTCAGTCTCCTGTCGTGTCCTCTTGTCCTGGCACTACTATTAATCTGGAATATGTTTCCCCCTTTGACCTTGTTAATGCCCTTGAGGTACTTGAATGTTTCTATCATGTCACCTGTCACCCTCCTTTGTTCCAGCATGCATAAATTGAGGTCCCTCACTCTCTCCTTGTAAGGCTTGTGATATAATTCCTTCACTATTTTGGTCGCCCTCCTCTGCACCATCTCTATTTTGTCAATGTCCTTTCGAAGGTGTGGTCTCCAGAACTGTACACTGTATTCAAGGTGAGGTCTCACCAAGGTCTTGTACAGTGGAACTATTACCTCCCTCCCTCGGCTTGTGATTCCCCTTCCAATATACCCCAACATTCCACTGGCCTTTGCCTCCACCTTTGCCGTCTGCCTAGTGGCCTTCAAGTTATCTTTCATTATGACTCCCAAGTCCCTGTCCTCCTTAGTTACTGCTAGCAGCTCCCCCCCAACCTATAGCTCGCTCCAGGGTTCCTGCTCCCCACATGCATGATTTTGCACTTCTTTGCATTAAACCTTGGCTGCCATGCCCCTGACCATCTCTCCAGCAGTTCCAGGTATTTTCTCATCCTTTCCATCACCTCTGGAGTATCCACCCTGTTGCAGATCTTGGTATCATCCGCAAACAGGAAAACGTTTCCCTCCAGCCCATCTGCAATGTCACTGATGAAGACATTGAAGAGGACTGGTCCCAGAACTGACCACTGAGGTACCCCGCTGGTCACTTTCCTTTTGTCTGATTGGGTTCCATTCACCGCTACTCTCTGTTTTCTGTCCCTTAACCAGTTTCCAATCCAGTTCATCACCTTGCATCCCAACCCCAGGCTGCCTAGCTTGTTGACCTGTGTGGGACCGTATGAAAGGCTTTACTAAAATAGAGGTAGGCAATATCTACTGTCCCCCACCCCCCGGTCTACTGCCTTTGTTACCCAGTCAAAGAAATCTATCAGATTAGTTTGACAGGATCGTCCTGCAGAAAACCCATGTTGCCTGGGATCCACCAGTCCATTGGCTTCCAGGTGTTCCACTATTCTTTCCATAAGGAGTGCCTCCATTATCTTTCAGACTACAGAGGTTAGACTAACTGGCCTGTCATTCCCCGCTTCTTCCTTACTACTGCTCTTGTGAAGAGGGACATCGTTTGCCTTGGGACTACTCCAGTGTCTAAGGACTCATTGAACAGGGCTGCCAGAGGGGCTGCCAGTTCAGTCCTCAGTTTCTTTAGGACCCTGGGATGTATGCCATCTGGATCAATGACTTTTTCCACCTTTAGCTTCGCCAGTTCTCCTAGGGCCACCTCCTCTGTGAATGGAACTTAGCTCCTTTGAAGCCCAGCTGCAAGCCCTGCCCATCCCCTTCCACAGTGAAAACTGAACAGAAATATTTGCTCAGGATTGCTGCTTTTTCCCTGTCTCCCTTCACTATCTCCCCCTGGCCCCTCTAAGCTTTGGTACTCCCCCCTTTGCCTTTCTTCTCTCACTAATGTACCTGAAGAATGTCTTACCTCCTTTGTAACCGATTGAGCTATTCTGTCCTTCCTTTGTGCTTTAATGCTCCTCACTGCCTTTCCTGCCTCTCTCAGACACTTTACACATTTCTTTGTCCTCAGCCCTTTGTGTCTGTTTCTACTTCCTGAAGACTAGCCCCTTGGCCCTTACTTTTATGGCCCCCCCGCGAGAACCAAAGTGATTTTCTTCTCCTTTTACTCTTGCCTATTGATCTAATACAGTGTTTTGTTACCTCCGCTATAGCCTCCTCATACCTCTCAAGTGTCCCTGATTTTCAGGGATGTCCCTGATTTTGCCTCTGAAATTTCTTCTGTCCCGCCTAAATTTGGCATTTCTGTCACTGAAGAATGGGGATCTGAATCACAAAATAATGCTAGCCATTGGTGTTACAGTCTAGTTCTCATTAAGAAAATGCTATTCATACTAAGAAGCATGTTATACACAGCTTCTGGAACTAATATTACAATTTTTTTCAGATGTGTCCCTGATTTTGGTCATTTGTCCCTGATCATTTTAAGCCTTGTCCCTGATTTGTGATGAGGGAGGTTGAGAGGTATGAGCCTCCTTGATGTGTGCCCATTTCTCCTCAACTTCCCTGTCTATCCCCCTCTTTTCCAAGGTTTCTTTTAGATGTAATCCCATACTGGTAAAGTCTGCCCTTCTAAAGTCTAAGACTCTTGCCTTTCTATGGGTTGACTGGATCCCTGTGTTCACTTTGAACCACACCATATTGTGGTCGCTGGACCCTAATTGACCTTCCACCCAAAAATCTGCTACCCTGTCCCCATTAGTCAGCACAAGATCCAGGATTGCCCAGTCCCTGGTAGGTTCCTGAACCAGTTGCCTAAGGCCAGCCCCCTCAAGGGAATCTACGAAGTCCTGCATCCTAGCTGAGACCCCTACTGGGATGGATCAGTCTACCTCCGGCATGTTAAAGTCTTCCATTAGCAGTACCTTCCCCTTCACTGCCATTTCATGCATGTTTTCTAGCAGCTACTTGTAAATTTCCTCAGCCTGAGCTGGGGGTCAGTAAACAACCCCTGTGCGAAGGCTGTTCCATTGCCTGGCTCAAGGGTGACCCAAACTTCCTCCATTTACTCATGCCTGTTTTGAATTTCAGTCGCTTGCATCAGGCTTGTGTCAAAAAAATGGGTGCACCATGTTGCAGTGGGGCTTGTGTCAAAAAAATGCTTCTATCAAAAAAATGATGTACTATCCCCTTGTTTTGGATTTTCAAAGGTAGAAGCTGTTGACACTGTACCAAAGATGCATGCCACTGTTAGACCAGCCAGATCCAGTCTAACTAACACTGGAGCATGTAAAGGTGAAGGTAGATTATGTAGCGGGTTGGTTATAGAGCTAATATCCCCCTTCAGGAATAGTTTAGAGCATTTGGGGGACTTAAAATGCTATTGCTTTGGCCATTTCATTCATTGTATTTCTTTTGACTCAGCCTGAGTCCTTTCTTGCCCCATACATCATCTTTTTGATGCAGCTTGCATCAAATTCTCACCTCATTATCATCTTTTATAAGCAGCTGGCAAGAGCTGCCCGGTGGCACTGAGGGTTGAGGTGCTGGATGCCACACCTCGTGCCTCGTGCCACGCCGGCGATCCAGGCTCGGTAGTGGACTCAGATCATCGGGGGTCAGCAGGGGAGGAGAAGATTGAGTGTCCAGAGGACTACTGGGGAGGGTTCTTGGGGTTTCCCCTGCTGTGTAGCAGCTCCTATTGGAGACCACGAGTAAAATGGGGGGAGGTGATGGCGGACATCTGTGGGAGGGGGCAGGAGCGTGCCCTCCATGAGGTGATATCATTGCATGTCTGCACCTCAGGGAAAGCAATTAGGAAAACCCTGGCTGCCAGGGAGGCGACGGAGCATCCAGCCCACACGCCTAATGCCAGCCCCTGACCAGACTTGACTCTCCGTGGTCCCCACCTCTTTTCATAAAGGGCCAAAGGGAGAGGGGGGACCCAGCACCCAATTCCTCGGTCGAGGGAGAGGGTTCAGGCAGGTGGTATCATGCTTGGCTAGTGGGTTTCTGCCAGAGAGATGCCCTGGCAGTCAGCGGTGAGGAGGGAGAAACAGAATTTAAAAACAAAAAATTGATGCAGCTGGCATCATTCTCACTCCCTGCATCATTTCTCTTTTTGACTTGGCTTGAGCCATTCTCACCCCCTGTATCGTGTTTTTGACTCAGCTTGAGTCATTCTCGATCCATACATTTTTGACTCAGCTTGTGTCATTCTCTCCAAATGTGATTTATGTTCGATGCTATGGACGTCTTGAGTCATTTTGGGGGACTTTGCCACAGAGAACACTTTTCTTGCAAAATATAATGCACAGTATTTGGCGGACCTGGATTAGACACAAAGTGGTTGTTTGACACACCTTACATCACGCTAAGGGCCCGCTGAAAATCTGGCTTCAGAAATAAAAACTGAATAGTACTTCATTTACTAAATTTGTTTGTGTGTGTAAGGAGGGGATCATGAGAGGAAGGAATGCTTATTTTTTTTTTTTAATTTAAGGGAGTTTTACTTTTTAGGGCATTGTTAAAGGTTTTCAGAGCAGAAAGATGATAGCCAAGTTTGTGATGGCAATCAGGAAAGAATGGAGTGGGTTATAAATTCTAAATGTGATTTGTCTAAATTCCGTATCCCATCCATACTGGACATTAGGCTGAGGAAAATGTATGGGTGCCATCCTGCCTTGGCCAATCAAAAGCTAGGATTTTCCCTACCCATTTTATGATGGGGTATAATACCCCCTGTGTCATGTCTTATTCCTTACATAATAGGCAACATGCTTCTCACTTTATGAATGAGTGACATGATACTATTGTTTTCTTTTTTTTTGCGTGTCATAACATTCTTGAAAATTATAAATCAAGTTTAAGAAGAAATACAACTGGTGAGAAAAACAGGGATTTATAAGGAAAAGTGTAAGAACAGGTACTGTGCTACTTATAGGTATACAATGATGATAGCAACCGCATATGGGTGACTGTCATAACGGCAACTCATATGACGGCACTATCATCATGAATGACTGTAGGAGGATGACGAACATTGCGACTACGAGGTTAGGGTGGGCGACAGGATGTGGAGGGATGGGGAACAGGGATGTGACCCTGTGGTGAGCCTGCTTCCGCCGAGCCAACAACGTGGTGTGGTGGGTAGGGTGGTTGGCTCTGATGGAGCAGGTCCTGGGTTCAGGACTGGGGGAGGGTGTTCCTTTTGTGCTTTCTGCAGCTGTGGGAATTAGATTTTTATTTGAACCGGGATGTGCCCCCCTTCCCGACATGCACGCCCCTGGAGATGAGAATCTTTATTTGGGGGGGGTGTAGTGGGTGGTGCTGGGAAGGCCACAGCCCCCCCACATGCATAATTCCTGGTAGCCTTTTTCTGCATATCGTTGAAAATGTTTTTGGCGATAATGCAGGTCACGATAATAGTGATTGCCCTTTTTGCAGTCACTATTATCACATAGAACCCTACTTACACTGTAGCTTTAGTTTTCAAGGTATTTCTCTTCACGTTGCTGGTTGCAAAGCCAACCAAGAAAATCCAAATCCACACTCTACGTAATAGGGGGCCTTCATTAGGAATGGTGCTTTCTTCCTGTAGTTTAAATGCATAATCTCTGCAACGCTGGTCAGAGTCGAGTCTCAAGGATGGGGGTGGGGACTGAGGGTAGCTGTCTGGCATGGCAGTGCATAGTACTAGCATGGTGTTCAAGTGACTTGCTTAATTAAGATCATTGGCTGTTATGGGATTCAAATTCAGGTTCACCCTCCTGTTTCACAGTTCTTCAGCTGCTATACTTTAGTGTCCTGGTTTTACTCTTTAACTTCCCTGCACTTACGGAAGTGTTGCAACTAAAAATTGATGTCCTCTGTGAAGGCAGCCAGTGTCTTTAGAATGAACACTATTGGCCCAACTCATTATCTTAATTTTAAGAAGTAAGATAGTTTTTCATAATTTCTGCAGAAAATATTTGCTTGTCATTTGTTTTTTACTCCTGTCTGTATCCTGTGCTGTTAGACATATAACGTGTCATTCTCCGAGTGCAACATTACTGTTCAAGAGCTGATGCTATCAGTGACCACAGAACCTCGTGTTAGGCAACTTGCTATTAATGCCACTTCCACTGGTGTCAAAAATTGACACAGAGGTAATTGCCTTCACTGACTGACTGTGCTGAGTTGTATACAAATCCTCAGTCTCTGTGAAACCAAATAGAGGCAGAAATAACCAGGATGTTTAAGCAATAAACCATGACAGGGTGTGGGGTTATGCTGGGATTTACCACGGCTGGCATAGTTTGGCCATGAGGCCGCAGGCTGAGTGGTCAAATCCTGGCTAGCCATGGTAAATCTCAGCATAACCCATACCCTGGAGTGGTTTATTGTGATTATACAATGTCTGCTTTTTTCAGTGGGAAAAAAATATATTGTATTTAAAAAAAAATGAATTGTATTTTAAATTATGCTTATTGATTATATTGCTCCACCAGAAAAAGTAGTTCTTTGTTGCTAGGGGAGACCTTCTTGGCTTCCTTATTTCTTTGGTCCTGGCTGTTACTGCCTCTCATCACAGTCAAACGCCCATCTGTGATCCCACATCTGCTTGTTATAGTACCATGCCACCCCACCACCACCCCCATCATGAAGAGAACAGAAGCATTTTTATTTTACGGGCTGGGAGTGTATGGCAGTCCTATGCTGGCACTATGGATCTTGCAGTAACAGAATGGAGGTGGGAAGGAGTGAGTGTTAGAGGAGGTAGCAGTGAAGGCAATGGCAGCTGGAGTGAGTGAGCGTTAGAGGACCTGGCTACTAAAGATGTCATGGGGAACACAGGAAGGAGTCAACAGGAAGCCAGGGTCTGGGACAGTTGCCAGAGAGATGGAGAGAGCAAAGAAAGAGTGCCCAGTGTGAGACAGAGAGAGAGAGAGAGAGAGAGATTGCTAAAGCAATGTTTTTTTTTTTTTAACAACAGTCTTCTGTCTCTTTCTGTCTCTTGTTTGTGTTGTGAGAAATGGAAAATGGGAACACAGGAAGAAGCCAACTGAAAGCCAGGGTCTGGGACAGTTGCCCAGGAGACGGAGATAGAGAGGAGTGAGTGCCCTGTGTAAGAGAAAGAGAAAGAGAGAGAGAGAGAGAGAGAGAGAGAGAGACAGCACTAAAGCATTGTTTTTTTCTTCTTCTGTCTGTTTCTCGCTTGTGTAGTGGGAAACAGAATATGCAGCTGGCGAGAGTGAGCTGGCTACAGATATAGCCATTTGAAACTTGCCGTTTGAAACTCACTCGTTATCATAGCTGTTTAGGCGAGTTCATAGTGCGGTTTCCATGCATTCACATTCGAGGGGGTTGGAGTGATTTTGGTGGGAATGCCAGATGCGTCTGGCTGGCAACTTTGCAGTGGGTATATCATAGGATTTACCACAGCAGAAAGGTGCCAGCCAGCCAATCACAATACAGGATTTTGCCTTTATTTTTATGTCCATGGTATAATAATCCATTACAGAAGTGAAGCTTTCTGAGAACGAAACATTTGGTTGGGGGTGGGATGCCAGCAATGAAGCACAGGCATTACAATTAAATACTAAATACAATCTAGCTTAGATCAATCTGAAGACATTTTGTACAGTCCTAGGAGACGGTTCAAGTTCGTGCTTGTTGACCCAACAGTATGTAAAATGTACAACATTATAACATACACATATAAAAACAATTCATAGGTTCACTGGGCTCTTATGAGTATGGTTTAGGATCGACTGAAGCCTAAGTAGCAGGTGGTGCTTGTGCAGCTGTGTACTTTAGCTTACATTGTCTCTGTCCCAGCTCTGGGGGGACTACCACCCTGTTGGGGTGTCACGAGGAGAAAGGAACCCTGATAAAAGGGTTCCAACTGCTTGAGATTTTGAAGGAATGAGGTCCCAGGACCAAAGGCACCTTAGGGAAGAAGACCTGACCTCAAGGAGAGATGCCATAGGAGGATGAGGGAACGCAGGTGGCAACCAAAACATCTGAGTGTTCGAGGGACACTTGGACATGCTCAGTTTGCTACCATGTGGAGGGGGCATGGCATGCATCACCAGCTGCCCCTCCAAACCACAGGCAAAGCCTTTTAATTCATTGGGTGAGAGGGCTTTTTTGAGTAGGTTTAGGATTGACTGAAGACTGTGTAGTATGTGGGACTTGTGCAACTGAGTAGTTTTGTTTGCACTCATTCTTTCTCTGCTATGGAGCCATCACCCTGTTGGGGTGTTATAAGGACACAGGAACCCTGATGAAAGGATTTCAACCACTCGAGATTTTGCAGAGACAAGGTCCCAGAACTAAAGGCACCTTAGGGAAGAAGGCCCAAAGTGCAATGGAAAATAGACAAGTACACTCTTCCCAAGAAGTGGCGAGACTTAGACTGAGACCTGAACTTGGAGAACCTCTAACCATCTCCAACTCCCGTGGAAACTATCTAATTTGTATGACCTTTGCCATGGAGGAGAGGAAAACAAAACCTTTATAAAGGAGGAAACCTCTGGGGATCCAAGGCCTGGGTTGCCTTCTCTCCAGACTAGGGTTAGAAATAGTGATAGCTGAGCTACTACAATTTAGAGACCTAATTCAGGGGAAGTAATTTGGAGAAAAGGCTCTCACTCTATCTCTCTAATAGGAATGCTGTGAGGGTGCCACAAGCTTATCTCTGCAGCTAAAGGAGGTTCCCCACAAAGGAGATCCACCCTCCAAGGAAAGGAGGAGAGCAATGACCACATGACAGCACTCACCTGGCTTCCAAACTGAGGGGAAACCTAGAGAGGAAGCCAAGCCTTTGATAGGCAAGGCATGTGAGTTGAGCGATTGAGACACAGACCATTTGTAGCTGTATGACAGTCACCCTTGAGGGGACTGTGGAAGGGAAGTTAGAAGACCAACTGATCTTTAGGTAGCCATGGGGGAACAGCTTTCGAAGATGCTGCTGACTTGATCTGCACAACTAAAGGAGACCCTGAGGACTTAGATGTCTCACCCTCCAGTAGCTGAAGTCTTAAACGCAACACCAGGAGATGCCACCAAGTCAATCTGCATAACTAAAGTTTCTGTCGGTGTGCAGGACATTCTCACCCACAAGACAGAAAAAGGAGGACCCTGCTGAGTCGAGGGCCCCCCTCCTTCAAGATGCAGATGGGAGCAGAATGAGACCATTGGCCTACAGGGCATGGAAGCCATGGAAGTCATGGATGGCAGGTGTCCATAGCCAGAAAGAGAGCAGGATTGCAGTACAAGGCTGTGTCAAAGCCTGCTGGCCAGTGACACAGAGTCAGGATAAACAAGGTAGGCTAGACTTATTCACTGAAGAAAGGTGTATGACTGAGTATTGATGAGACTTGAATGATTGTTTGTTTGTTTATTTATTTAAGGTAAAAACCATTGAGTATAAACTCATTTGCAATGGTAACCTTTACAAAAAAATACAAAACATATTCAACTCAATAAATACAATCAAACATCAAACATCCATTTCATAAGCATCGATAACATCAATAACAATTACAAGGTTCCTGTATGGAAATCAAGTGTTTTTTAAGTTGAGATATAGACAAGGGCCTACCAATCTTTTGTCTGTATTCATGAGGAAGACCATTCCAACATGTCAGAATATAATTACTAAAAAGATATTGGGAGCACTTTGATTTTGCAAGGTGGACAATCATATCAGTAACAGCCGAGTTTCTCAAGGTTAATTCAACATTTCTAAAGAAAATTCTGTTCTTTAGATATATAGGGACAGATCCCAGCCCACATTTATAAGCAAATAACTGTTTGTGTATCATTTTTCTCCTACTTAGTGGTAACCACCCTAGTCTCTCATATAATTCACAATGGTGAGTAAATTTGGGACAGTTAAGGATCAGTCTAGCAAGGTGGTTAACTAGAACATCTAACTTTGTTAGCCAATCCCTAGAAGCTCCATCATGGAGAATGATAGTGACAAACTGGCAGACATGACTGACCACACCAACCACTTACATAGGGAAGCAGTTGGAGGCATGACAAAGGTGGTGCTAGACGGCTGCTGTGGTGCTGAGCTGAAAATCCATACTAAAATCAAGTGCTGATTCACAGCCAAGGCAGAAAGAGTAGTTCTGGATTTCTAAAATAATATAGGGCAGCCTTTTGGATGCAGCAAGGCTCAGTTTCCTTTGTGGTAGCACCAACTAGAATGGAGTGGAGAGCATAAAGCTAGAAACAGAACCCCAGACAAAGGAGTAATAATGAGACACTGAACTCTGCAGCAGCAGCAGGCAATCATTTGTGCCCAGCATGTATTTGTAAGTACTACACAAACTAGTGTCTCAGGGCTACTGAAAGAGAGAAGGGCACTAGGACCCAGAGGTAGAGCTGACCCAGAGGAGTAGAGCCTGAAGGAGCATGCCACCTGTGAGGGGCAGGAAGTGGTAGCATGCATCCCAGAGAACCAGCAAGATCCCCAGCAGCCAGAAGGACTGATACAGGCCCAAAAGCTCATGGAGATGCTGAAAGAAGCAACCAAGATGGCCACACACAGGAAAGGAGGAAGGACGCCCTAGGTCAGCAACGCAGCTGCAGGGTATGCGGAAGGGGGGGGTTGGGAGAGAATGGAATAGCCACTCCGTGGTCAGGAAAAATCTAAATACTCAAGGGATGCTTGGATATGTGCGACTTCATACTGTGAGGAGGGATGCACGGCATGTGTTACACACTGCCCCTCTGAACCACAGACAAAGCCATTAAATTAAAAATTTAAAATACAGTACAATAGTATAATTCCAGCCACCTACACAGATAAACAATGATCCCCTTGCAAGAGGTTGTCAAATATTACACAATAATTCATTTGATTAAGATCAGGAGCAGTTTCTTCTTTATGGATTACAGTTTATCCAAGGCTTTATAGGCAAACAAGGCAATTGCATAGATAATACTTTTTGAGTTACTAAAAAGCAACATCTTCAAATCCCTTTCCTTAGCACCCTTTTCTTGTGAATGAGAAATGAATAGATATAGCCATTGTTTCCTTTCACTTTTAAGTAAGGTACAAGTAATGACTAAATGGAATACAGAAAGTTTTATATTTTTTTTTAACAGTTGCACATAATATTTCTAATATTGATCTTGTCATATACAGACCATATATTACCAGCTTCCAGAATCTCCATTCTAAACCTGCAATATGTTGAGTGTTGCTTCTCATTTTCACAGACACTCAGGTATACTGCCTCTGTTTGTGTCTGTGGTATAATCTAATGCCTGGTACATCAAACAGTTTACCATTCCTATTTTGGAAGTTAATATCTTCTGAATGCTGTAAAGCTTAGCTCACAAACCCATGAACATTAGTTCAAGTGAACTCATCCCATAAATGTGGCCTACCTGGTTTTTTTACAGTTTGGTCCAATTTATGAAACCGAGAGGCTGGACTACCTGATAATGATAATTATAGCTTCTAACAATGCCAAATGTGGGAACATTTCTACAGTCTTTTTTCTTTTTTTTTTAAATTCGAGTTTATTGTTTCCAATAGTAAAGAGCAAGTTGCATATCATACAAATATATCCAGTTACATTTAAAAAGAATTTACAAAGCACAACTCACTCCTTCCTCCATCTCCCTCCCTCCCTCCTTCTCCCCCAGCCTTGCTTCATAGAAACATAGAAACATACAAGCTGACAGCAGATAAGGACCGCAAGGCCCACCCAGTCTGCCCATTTCTTTTTCTACCTTATGAATGTGCCATCTGCATTTGCTCTGTCAGTGGCCTATCTATTCATACTCATCTGTATTGCTCCCTTATGCCTATCCCATACCCGTTTGAAGCCCTGCACTGTATTCATATCCACCACTTCCTGAGGTAGGCCATTCCATGCATCCACCACCCTGTGAAAAAGAACTTCCTCACATTACCCCTTAATCGGCCTCCCTCTAATCTTATGCTGTGTCCTCTTATCCTGCTATTTTTCTTATATTGAAACATATTAGATTCTTTCACCTTGTTAATGCCCTTAAGGTGTTTGAATGTTTCAATCATATCACCTCTATCCCTCCTTTGCTCTAGGGTATACATATTGAGCTCCGTTAATCTGTCCTCATATGTTTTCTGATGCAATCTCTGCACCATTTTGTTTGCCTTTCTCTGGACTGCCTCAATTTGGTTAATGTTCTTGTGAAGGTGTGGCATCCTGTACTGCATGCAGTATTCCAGATGGGGCCTAACCAGTCTCTTGTAAAGAGGGATTATTACCTCCCTCTTATGACTTGTGATATCCCTACTAATACACCACAATATCCCCCCTAGCTTTACCTACTGCTTTAGTGGTCTGCTTGGATGATTTCAGGTCATCTGTGATGATGATGACCAAGTCTCTTTCTTCCCTTGTGACTGCCAGTAACTCCCCCCCCAACCTATAGGTGGCTTCAGTGTTTCTCTTCCCTATGTGCATGATCTTTCACTTCTTTGCGTTAAACCCCAGTTGCCACTCTTCTGACCATTTTGCCAGTTTATCCAGCTCTCTTCTCATTCTGCCCACCCCATCTGGATCATCTACTCTGTTGCAGATCTTGGTGTCATCTGCAAGCAGACAAATCTTACCCTCCAGTCCATCTGCAATGTCACTGATGAAGATATTGAAGAGGACTGGCCCCAGGACTGGTCCTTGAGGTACCCCACTTGTGACTTGCATCTCTTCTGACTGTATACTGTTTACCACCACTCTCTGTTTTCTGCCTGTCAACCAGTTTGCCACCCAGTTGACCAACTTCTGACCCACCCCGAACCTACCCAGCTTATTAATCAATCTTCTATGTGGAACAGTATCGAAAGCTTTGCTGAAGTCAAGGTAGGCGACATCAACTGCTCCCCCTTGGTCAACCACTCTGGTTACTCAGTCAAAGAAATCTATCAGATTAATTTGACAGGACCTTCCTGTTGTAAACCCATGCTGTCTTGGATCCTGTGCTCCTATGGATTCCAGGTGTTGCACTATCCTTTCCTTAAGGAGTGCCTCCATAATCTTACCCACAACTGGGGTAAGACTGACTGGTGTGTAGTTCTCTGCCTCCTCTCTGCTACCACTCTTGTGGAGCGGGATCACATGAGCCCTTCTACAGTCTTCTGGGACCTCTCCTGTGCTCAGAGACTCACTAAACAGTTCTGATAATGGCTCTGCTAGTTCCACCATTAGCTCCCTTAGTACCCTTGGATGTATGCCATCAGGTCCCATTGCCTTGTCCACCCTGAGCTTATCGAGCTCTTGTAGGGCCCTTTCTTTTGTGAAGGGACTAGTGCACACCTCCCTCCCCCCGTGTCCATGTTGCTGAGCTGTGGGCCCTGCCCTACCTTCTCAGTAAATACTGAGCAGAAGTATCTATTTAGGATAGATGCTTTTACATGGTCCTCCTCCCCACATACCCTCTTACCCCCTTTAATCTTAGCAAAACCCCTCTGGACTTTTTCCTTGCACTAATGTATCTATAGAAAGTCTTGTCACCTTCTTTTACTGTTTGTGCTAGTGTTTCCTCGGTTTGGGCCTTTGCCTGCCTTACTGCCTTCTCTGCTTCCCTTAGGGAAGTTTGGTATGCTTCCCTAGCTTTATCCCATTATGTTCCCTTATATTTCCTGAAGGCCAGCCTTTTGGCTCTGACCTTTTCTGCTACTGTTTTTGAGAACCAAAGTGGTTTCTGTCTTCTTTTGCACTTCCTTTTCTCTCTAACACAGTGGGATATTGCTTCAAGTATTGCATCCTTAATACTTGCCCACTTTGCCTGCACCCCCCACCTGTATTTCTTCTTGCCAGGGCTAGCTTAACTCTGTTGGCCATCTTATCAAAGTCAGTTCCTCTGAAGTCCCATATGTTTGCCTTGGAATGGGATGATTTAGTTCTAGTGGCCAAATTGAAACATACCATATGATGATCCCTGGCCCCCAGGTGACCTTCTACCTGGAGATCTGTGATCTTTTCCCTGTTAGTCAGTACTAGATCTAGGATAGCCCTGTCTCTTGTGGGTTGTTGTACCAAATGTTTGAGGCCCCCCTGCAGGGAATCCACCATGTGTCTAGTTCTGGCAGATGTTCCTGCTGGTATTGACCAATCTGTATCTGTCATGTTGAGGTCTCCCATTATTAGAACCTCCCCCTTAGTTGTCATGTTTTGTATATCTTCTAACAGTAACGTGTCTATGTCCTCCCCCTAGTCTGGAGGCCTGTAGACAACCCCAGTTCGTATGGCTGTCCCACTTTCTGTTTCCAGGGTGACCCACAGTTCTTCTGGCTCCTTATGTGTATTCTGAACTTCTGTAGCTTTGATATTTTCATCGACATAATGGACCACTCTACCCCCCAACCCCATTTTTGCACCTCAGTCTCTTCTGAACAGTACATAGCCAGGTACTGAAGTCTCCCAAATGTGGTTACTGGTGAACCATGTCTCGCTAATGGCTACTATGACCAGTTTAGCCTCTGTCATTATTGCCTACAGGTCTGGGATCTTGTTTCCCAGACTGCGAGCATTTGTGTACATGATTTTCTACTGGCCAGATTTTAGTGTGTTGGTTGTTGGGCAAGGTCTGGCATTTCCCTTGTGCATTGTATGGGGAGCTGGACCTTTTTCCTTACCTGGTGATGCAAATGAACTACAAACATGCTGAACTCCTGTTTGATCACTTGCTGAGGGGTGTTCTTCCCTTATAAAGTCTTTTTTTCTAATACAGTATATAAGTGTTTGATATATTGCCCAGAGGGCTAGAGTTTTAGTATTAGTTTATATATCAGTTAAGGCAGTAAGTGTATCCCACAGCACAGACAATATTTGTCTAAGGAAAACATTCTAAACTGATCCAAATTCTGCGAAATTTTTGCTGGGAGCCCAGATTTCACTTCCATATAGCAGTTAACTATTTACTTTAACATCAAGCGTTCTCTTTAATGCTGTAGTAGAGTTTCCAGTGAATATCTTCCCTAACGTATACCTCTTGATGATTGAATAGACTTTCCAAAAATTTTTTTTATTCAAAAATACTCCCAAGTATCCATGGATCACCTCAAATAATTGCACGCCTATCTTTCACTTCATTTTTTTGTGTCTTATCTCCAAAGACTGTACTCTTTCATTTCTCCACATATAACTGTAGATCGAATTGCTCCAGATGCTCAATAACTGATCAGGCACAAGGGCATTAATGAGCATACAACTGCATCATCTGCACATAGAAGCATTTGTGCCTTACGTCCATTTATTGATGGTGAAAATGTATTTATGTTTTCCCAGGAGACTGTTGAGAAATCATCGTGCCAACAATTTTGCATCTATCCCTTGTCTGCAACCCCTGAGTTACACTCAAAGGGGGAGGGTCACAGTCTTTCCTTACATGGCTGGGAACTACGTAGGGAGTGCTCAGAGAAGGAGGCAGGGGTCACCATGTAAACAGCTGACATGGCCATCCATATAGCATGGCGACCATTGCTAGCTGTGGTTCAATCATTAGCAACACCCACTAACATAGATCTGTTACAGGTAGTATGTAGGGGTGTTGCTAAAGTGTGAAGCAGACCTTAGGAGCTGGAGGGGGACAGAGGATGGTAAGGGACCACGCTAACAGAGCTGCACATGGGGATCCTGTCTAGGGATGGTGGATCCACTGGATAATAAAACAAAGGCAGATGGTTACCCTTCCCAGTAGTCTTCTTTCATGGAATCTCTGATGGTGGGGAACAGCCAGATAAGCTCTCAAATGCAGGGTTAACAAATGTTGTGAAAAACAGCATCACCACAATAGTACTTTTTCACTCTACTGAAAACTATTGCTTCATCAGAAACTATTGCTTCAAGATAGGGCCCTCAGGCCTAGCCAAGTCAAGTCAAATTGTATTTCTTTAGCGCCCAATCCCAGAGGCTCTGGGCTCTTTATATAAAGTTACAAACAACCACAACAATAATTACAATTTAAATCAGGGTCAGAGATTAATAAAACTGTACAACAAATAATCATCAAAACTCATATTTAGTGATGTGTGAAATTGGCAAATTTTGTTATGAAAATTTTTTTGCGGAAGCGAAATGTTGAATTTTGCCCGCGGAGCGTGAAATTTTGCCTGCAAAATGGCGAAATTCACTACTTGCAGGTCAAAGTTCGCCTATTTGGGGTGAAATCTCACATTTCACAGCTGAAATTTCACAACTTCGCACCCCACTAAATATTTTGCGAAACGGATGAAGTACACAAAATATTTTGTGAGGTGAAATTGCTGCTTTTGCAGGAATTTCACCCACGAAATTTAGTTTTGCAACATCTCTACTTATATTTAAAAACTCCCTCAGCTTCCATTTAAAATTTAGTGCACACTGAATGCCTGATTAAAAATATTTGCCTTTAGGCCCCATTTAAAAGCTTCCACAGTAGGGGCCTCTCTTAGTGATCGTGGCAATGTATTCCACAGTGTTGGTCCAGCCACTGCAAAGGTGCAATCTCCAGACATCTTCAATTGCACCCCAGGAACCACAAGGAGTCTCTCTGTAGAAGAACACAGTGAGCCTACCGGGTGGACAGGTGTCAGGAGGTCAGACAGATAACCTGGACCTGAGCAGCATAGGGTCTTATAGGTGAGCAAGCCTATCCTGAAGGCAATCCTCCACCTGATCTGCAGCCAGTGCAGTTCACGCAGTACAGAGGTTATATGAATGGACCTTGGAAGGCCCATCAACAACCTGACTGCAGCGTTCTGCACCAGCTGCAGTCAGCGGAGGTTGCTCCCACTGACCGTGAAGTACGGAGCATTACAGTAATCGAGCTTTGATGTAACAACAGCGCATACTAGTGAGGGCAGGTTATCAGGTGGGATCAAGGGTTTAATCCGGATGACATTCCTTAAGTGGTAAAAACCACTCTGGATGATGGCAGACACCTGAGATTCAAGTGTCAAGCCATCATCAAGGATGACACCCAGATTTTGCACCTTATTGGATGCCACCAATGCGGTGGACCCTAGGAACAACCCTTTTCCTGCGCTGGTGGTGACCACATCCCACCAATGACCCAGCTCAATCACTAGTACCTCTGTCTTGTCTGGGTTAAGCCTCAGCCAGTTAGAGGACATCCAATCCTGGATCTCGGGTAGGCAATTGTTTAGCACATCCGCAGCCTCTGATGTTCTGGGGGCAAAGGACATGTACAGCTGGGCATCATCTGCATAGCAGTGAAAACCCAGACTATAACTAGGGGTGGGCGGACCCTAAAAGGTCCTGACCCTTATTATCAGGATCAGAATCCAGGCCAAAGTCCTGATTAGTTCTGATTTAAATCAGAACCTTTTATAAAATGGGAGGACAACTGAAAATGTGCCATAAAATTGCATAAAACAGCACCAAGATTTATGACACACACATGGAATTGTAAACAGCATTTCAGGAAATGAAAATTGAGCTTATGGCACTGATGTGCTGGTCAATTAAGTACATGGCTGTCATGCAGTTGACCTCTCTTAGTCTGTTCCCTGCCTCCACAGTGGTGTAACTGTAAACTGACATGTCTGACCTTAAATGGGGATCCCATTCCCATTTTGTAGCATCCAGAGGACGTTTGACAGTTTGTCATTGTTGCACTAGCTCCTTCTCTACACAGGAGACAGTGGCAGAGCACAAACACTGTGATTTCAACGAGGTACTGACTACTGAATGAGCACTGAAGCTCTGTCTGTTGGCCTTGACCTTCCCTATCCCTTCCCCCTGCCAAGTTAATGTGTATTTTTCTTTTTATTCCCCTTGGCCCTTTTGTTCTTTTTTCACAGTTTTTGTACTGCAGGTTTTAGTTAGGGCAAGTTGGGCAACAATAACAGAAGACAGTGGCAGAGCACAAAAACTGCAACAAGATTCAAGTTCAAGCAGGTGCTGAATACTAGCTCTGAGTGAGAACTGAAGCTCTGTCTGTTGGCCTTCCCTATCCCTCCCCCTCTGCCAAGCTGATCTGTAATTTCCTTTTTATAACGCTTGGCCCTTTTGTTCTTTTCAGCTACCATACTTCTCTCTGTCTCCCTCTG
Source organism: Neoceratodus forsteri (assembly GCA_016271365.2). NCBI lineage: Eukaryota > Metazoa > Chordata > Ceratodontiformes > Ceratodontidae > Neoceratodus > Neoceratodus forsteri. The sequence continues at coordinate 1,204,286,565 of CM057449.1, forward strand.
ACTCCCCCCCCCAAATTGAACCCTGAACACAGAAGAAACCAGCAGATAGTCAACCACCAAAATTCCCAGCAGCACCTCCCCATTGCTGCTTGTTCATCCATTGGCCCTAAATCAGTCCCTGGTGTCTAGTGGCAACGGCATGGCACCCCCTCTTCAGATCACTGTTGCAGTGCCTGTGCCTGCCTGTATTGTAAAAACAACCCCCCCATCCACTATTCCCTGGTGTCTAGTGGACCCCCTTCCCTCTGAACGCGCAGACAACAAAATGTAGAGCTAGTGTCACTTCACCTTCCATGAAGCCTCCAACCAGCTGAGACTGACACCAGTCCCTGCATTTGTTTTTGTGAGCATCAGAACATGCAGGGAAAAGCATTCAGAGATCCCACACAATTCAAGTTTAAGAGGTCCTGAAGCTCATAGCTGAGCCTTACAACTCAAATTTTTAATTTTTACTGAGCTTATTTAGGGGACTTAACAAATTACTCAAATTCCAGTCTGTATGGTTCAAGTTCCAAGCTATTTTTTGAAGGAATTCTTTTCAACATACATTAAATTATTTTCCCCAGTGAGCACACTCCCAAAATTTTGCAACTGGTCCCACAGTTGAAACACAAAACAAATGACAAAGCCAAGATACACAGCAAAGTTGACACTGACCCATCACAAGCTGCTTAGAAGCCTGTAAAAAAAGCTAAAGTCTCGTAAATGACTCATCACTGGTGGTCAGTATAAGACCTGGCGACAGAGACTATCCTATTAAAAAATGTAGCAAATAAAGCCTATGTCTATAAACTGCATCATATTTATTGGTGGTCAGTAGCAAAGCCACACATTGAAGGGTCACATTTTTTTCAGTTCCTTCCTTGACTCCTTTAATTTTGGCACCATGAGACAACTCTTGGATCAGAGACCAATGGTTATTCAGAAAGTGTGTGGTGCAATTGTTGAGCAGGGTTGCAGACACTTTGATCGGTCATCTCACCCTCTCAGAGCATGATAGTGTGGCGGCGAAGTGCAAAGCGGAAGCCCAGTATGTCTTCTCCATCCGTGCACACATGATTGTGTGCCGACGTGGTCCATCCCAGTAAATACCCCGGTGTGCCCCAGCAACTTCTGACTGAAAGAGTGCCCTGGTGGCATTATGGGTGAAAGTAAGGGGGGGGGCACTAGAAATTCCAGGAAATACATTTTTTTTACATTTTTTTATCATCTAGCCATACACGGCTGGTGGACCCGGACTCAGTACATGTGTGTAATGGGTTCTTATTGATCCGGGTCCACCAGGCCACATTGAATCTGGGGGGTTCTGATTTTAGGTGAGTTGGTCTGCCCATCCCTAACCATAATGTCTAAAGATATCACCCAAGGGCAGCATGTACACTACAAACAACATGGGCAACAAGATTGAGGTACTCCACAGGTGAGGGGCTTTCGAGCTGGAGGAGAAATTCCCCATCACAACCCATTACTTCCTGCTTGTCAAAAAGGACTTAAACCAGCTGATGACTTTGTCAGCGAGTCCACAGAGCTCTCTCAGGTGATCCAGTAGAACCTTGTCATCCACGGTGTTAAATACTGAAGAGAGATCCAGGAGAATGAGAAATGACTATTCCCCTCTATCTCTAACCCTGAGGAGATCATTCTGCACCCTAACCAATGCTGTTTCCATGTTATGCTTTCTCCTAAATCTGGACTGGAGTGGCGTTTGGATGTCAAAGGCTATCAGGTGGGTCTCGAGCTGCACAGCCCCAAGAATGGAAGAGTGGAGACCGGTTGGTATTTCGCCAAGATGTCAGGGTTAGGTGATGGTTTCTTCAGTAGGGACCTCACCAATGCCTCCTTCAATGCATCAGGGAAAACCCCCACTGAGACTGAGCACTGGACAATTTCAGCAAACACTGGACCAACAGACTCAATACATCCACTAGGAGACGCATCCGGGCCGGGTCCAGTTCACAGAAAGTGGATCGCAGCTTCGGAGTTACCTCAATGACCTCTGCCACCCCCACCGGCTGAAACTCATCCCAGATAGCCGGAGTGCTTCTATCAGTATCAGACTCCATACTGTGGGACATATCGTGCTCCACTGGGGATATCCCGGTCCTAATGGAGGACACATTGTCAACAAAGAACTGAACAAGCTCTTCACACTGTATGATTGAAGGTGCTCTTTTCAGCTGCAGACAGGCCAGATTAAGTAGCCTATCTACAGTCTGAAAGAGCAGAGCTGGTCTGTTCCTTCCTGCAGCAATCTCCCTGGACAGGAACTCTTCCTTCTTATGGTTGATTGCCCTTTGATATTCACCGTAGTCAGTTCTCAACCAGTCTGTCGACCAAAGCTCCGGTCCTCCTCCAGCAACGCTCCAACTTCCGACCCATGGTCTTCATCTCCTTGAGAGCCCAATCATACAATGGAGATCTCAAACGAGAAGACCTGGGTCATATACGGATCAGCGCAATGGTGTTGAATTCCTTGGTGGCAGCATTATTATAAGCTGCCACCACCTCATCCAACTCCATCACACATGCAGCACGCACACCAGAAAAGCCCACCACTGTCATCAGTCTCTCTCTGGATAAACCCCTCAATGGGCAGTGGAGGACCGTCTCGACAGGGGAGGGACTAATGGGGGGGGCCTCAAACAAGAATTCTACTGTGCAATGATGTGACCCAATGACTGGATCAATCTTGAGATTCATGATCTCAAGCCTCAGTGAGAATACTAAGTCCAAGACATGGCCATGGCAATGGGTCACAGTAGCAACTGCTCATGTGAGATCCACTGATGTCATCATCTGGAAGAAGTCCTTTCCAAAATGCAAGAGTTCATCATCAATGCAGGCATTGAAGTCACCCAGAATCAACCATCTAGGCAACTCCAACATCCTATCAGTGATGAAGTCCGCGACCTCCTGCAGGAATTCCCCCTCACGCTCTGGAGAGCAATAAACGGGGGGGGGATCCTGCAACCTGCACCTGGACCCCCACGTACCACCATGCATTCAAATGATGAAGTAGGCACTGCTGGGTGCATGGAGGAATTTCAAGTTGGATCTAAAACATATGGCCACACCCCCATCCCTGCATTCCCTCCTTGTGCAGTGCACTACAGAGTATCCTGGCAGGGTAGATGCTTCCAGAACTTGACCTGCATCATTCCCCAACCAGGTCTCTGCCATGCAAGCCAGGTCAACTGAAGAAATCAAGTTAGTCCTAATGGCTGTCTTGTTTCTCATCGAGTTAGCATTGCATAGCACCACCCAAAGGGGATCAGTGGAGGCTGACGGTCCATCAGCTACCTGCCCACTTAGTCCAGTAAGAAACCTGGGAATGGCAACCAAACATGTCTGGCCTCTCCCTTGGTCCCATTTTGCCCCAGGGTGCATCGTGGACCTGACCACCCTGATGCTACTCACCGCATCACTTATGTTCCGCTGCTTGCCCCTCCTGCCCCTCACAATTCTGACCTCTTTACAGCACCTCATTGCTATTCCTGACACCAGGAAGTTGACAAAGGGGCGGAGGTCATGCAGCTGAAACATCAAATATGTGATGCAGCTGTTACTCTTGCCTTGGCATGTCTTATCAGATTCTATGTCACACTATCCTTTTAAAACTTGCTAGCTACCCACAAATGAACTTCCCCACCAACAATCCTGTCCCCCTTAACCCACTCCTAATCTCTCTAAATTATTCTCACAATCACACTCATCTTAAATATATCCTACGTCTCCACTCATTCACCATTCACACAGTATCCACTCTCCTTAATAAACATCCCCCCAAGCAATCAAATAATGACACATTTAAGGAGAATCCCCTAATACACAGCAGAGAAAAAAAAAAGTTCAGTCTTTTCCATCGTGCAAACTAGTGCTCCCAATAGGAGTAAATGTCCAACACATGGCAGTTTATTCAGTGCTCAAAGCTCTGAAGGATGTTATGCCTAGCACTAATATTAATGGGGTACACTTATTGATGTTAACAAGTTGAAAGAAATGTTCTCATACTGCACTCGCACAGCACAGTCTAGGCCCATCATTTCTTCCTGTGGACTTCTTTAGGGGACTGAGGGCATAAACATATTACACTTCTAAATATTTTTTACTCCAAACACTGTTTTTGTTTTTCTGGAAACAATAAAACAAAACACATAACTTTCACAGCTGCCAATAGTGCAATCTGCCTCCTAGATTCCCTGGTGAAAAGATTGGTTTAAATCTCATTAGGTGGATAGTTGTTACAGTCAGAATTCTGTATCATTAAATTGTAAGAAAAAATATGCAGCTTAGAAAGTATGATAACCAGGCATTTTTGGAACTGATTTACAATTACATCACATCCATGCTCATCCTGTATATAACTAGATAGGATGTGTCACAGTGCACATAGGGACAACACCCATTATCCACGCACTAGTGAACAAAACACTTCTGAAATGTGACACTGTTCCTTATACACAATGATTTAGCTGTTAAAAAAACTAATTGTATCAACATGGGTGGAAAACACCTTCACAAAGCTATATGTTATTGTTAATGTGATACATGTTGTTCTAAGAGTGCATTTTCCACCTGTATTCAGCTTTACCTGGTTCATCAAAAGTTGTAGTGAACTATTTAATGTAGTCCTGAGAGCTTTATCTTGAAGTAATACAGACTTTTTTGAAGAGTGAAAAATTACCATTATGGTGTGGCTGTTTTTTTGTGTAGAATTTGTTGACCTTGGAGTCACTGGATGCCAGGAACTTGCACTTTGGGTGCGGTTAGTAAAAGGTGCCTGGACCACCAGGAGCTAGCAAAATGGCCACCAGATGTTAGCTCATAAATGGGCTGGCATGTATGGGTCAGGGTTGTGGTGGTGTGGACAGCTAAAGTGACAATGGCTGTTCATAGTTTTTGTGCATGGCACAGAAACCTTAAGTGTGTAACACTGTGCCCTGCACAGAAGTCTGATGGTGCGCACATATGGGTGTTAGTGGGCTCCATTCATACTGGACCCTCATTTGTACTTTAACTTTGTCATGGGGGGGGGGGTTCCTCACCCAGACAACTAAGGCAGTCCTTTGCAGATGTCCGCTACATGTTTGGTCACATTGGGGTGCCTGTTTGCACCCTGCTTTGAAACTCCCCATCTAGCGACTGCCCATCAAGCTTCAGATGTTTTGCCAGTAATGGATAAAAACAACAGCTGCAAGTATGGCTCAACAAAAGTTTCAGACACGTCAAACTCTGGCTGATAAAATGTCTCCTCCCCTGTTGGCCTTCCAGTGTACTGGGCTTATTTCTGAACACGGGTCACTGGCATTACAAATGGTTGCACCACTGCTTCTACACAGGCTGGCTTCCTCCCCAACTATTTTAAAGGTAAAGGGATTGGGGGAATGAGTAGTTAGGGGATGGGGCAGGCTCTGTTTCCTTGTAGATATTTGATGCCCATTTCATGTACAGCTGTAGAAGCAACCACGAGTGAAAGAGAGTCCTACTTTCTACATGGAGCTGCTGTACTCTAACAAAGTACTTTGAACTTTTTCAACTTTGGTAACAAAAGTTCAAAAGGTCTAACTATGAGATGTTCCCACAGCTCTACAAAATCCAGACTTTATGGCATAGATTATCTTTGGACATGCGCCTACTATGGCTTGGCAAGGTGTAAACACTTCGATTTTTAGTCAAAGCTTGAGTTTTGTGCTCATTTCCCTGCTTGAAGAAAAGGGTACAGATGAAGTTGAGGGTTGAAATGCAGGGTTCCATTGTTAAAATAAGACCTTACTTTACAAAGTGCTGCTGTGCAGTCACTAGGAAAAGTGATTTGCTTATTTTAAGGTTTTGATAAAATTGGGCAATGAATCAGATCCCCTAACTCCCACACTAGCACATCATTTTTAAACAGTTGCTTATAATCAGCATGTCTTAAAGGTTTAGCAGGCTGAGCCATGGCTAATATATGGAAATGTAATGATTTTCTTACACATTTTTCTTAAATTTTGCAGGGGTGCTCCTGGTGTGTGGCCCACATTGGAGTCAAACAACTATAGTACCAGTGCCCCCCCCAAAAGATAAAGCCAGAAGTGGTTTTCACACAAGAAAGAGAGAAAGCAGTGGGACCACAACTCATATTGGCATGTTAAAACTTAAAGTGTAGGTACCTCATCGATGAGGGGGTTCACCTTGTTGACAGTGGTCAGGCTAACTGTGATTCTGCTGAATGAGGAAACCAAGAACCCCTCTGAAATGTTAAGAAGATGTAATGAAGACAAACTAAAAAAATGGAAGTAACGTAAATGGAGTTGAAGACCTGTAGAGGCTGGAGTTGCAGGGAAGTACTTGCTCTGTGCTGTTTGTGTGTTTTCTGTTAGTACTGTGGTAGCTTTCACTAAGATGGCAATATGTGAAGTGGGATTAAACTGTGCAACTGAAAACCAAATTATTTCTTCTTGGGCTTGGGAGGAGGGGGGAAGCTGACTGAGGGAGGGACAAGGTGGGACTACACAGGAGGGGAAGGGTGGTCATGTGACTCAGAACGGCAATAGCAGAGCTGGGATCAAGTGATTAATAAGGAACCATATTAGATTTTTTTTGTAACTCTCTTTATCTCAGCAGATCTTGGAACTCTCCCGGGCATTCTCAACCCACAAAACACATTCAGCACATTAAAGTCACTAACTACTTTAAACAACGGTTTGGATTTAGTCCGGTTGCAAATTACAGCTTTATTGGGCAAACCTTTCGATTCTGAGAATGTCCCACACACAAACTGAGCTGATCACTTCAGAAGCAAAAATCATCGGTCCAAATCACAAGTGGTGCTGGTAACACTTCTTTCTGGTCTACTGGCAGGCAGTTCCAATGTCTGAGCCCCCTTTGGACCAGATGAATCTCCACAGGGCCTTCCCTGTGAAAAGCAGCACAGAGCCACATGGGCTCCCTTCTCCTCGATGTCTCGAGCCAAACTACTCAACTGACTCACTTTAAGTTTAAACAGTCCCTCTTAAGACAAAGGGCAGGGTTCCAGAGATCTGGTTGGCTGAGCAAGCTGTCAATTACAGTCTGAGCACTTTAATTGGCTGGATCCTTTAGTGCCAGGAATAAACCCCTGTTTTCCCCCACAAGCCACTTGTCTTGTCCCATGAACCCCTGGCTGAAATCTTGGCTGATGATTGGCTGTTGCACTCCCAAAATAATGGCTGCTGAAAAATATACTTTCCCCTTTATGCAGTCTCACATGTTTAAAAGTGTGGTGCAGCCAGGTATTTGCTTCTATTCATTTTAAACCTCCATATATTTGTAGCCCTTTGGCTGATGATTTTGGCTGTTGCACTCTCAAAATGGTGGCTGCTGAAAAACATATTGTCCCCATTATGCAGTCTTACATGTTTAAAAGTCTGGTGCAGCCAGGTATTTGCTTTTATTCATTTTAAACCTCCACATACTTATAGCCCTTTCTGTACCCTTTCAAACAAGCCCCATTTATGTCTGTGCCTCCTGCAGCTCCTGAGTTCCTGTCGATGTAACATAGACCCCTCAGACAGCAGCAACAGCTTATAAATATTTATTAGAGGCTCATGCGTATTAATGAACCTCATAAATGCCCCGCTAGTAGCCCTCGCTCAAACTTTTTTGTTTAGCCCCCCAAGTGGCTTTTCTGCCACAGCTTTCTGGTCTCCGTCCCTCTTTAAGCTAAAGAGAGATGCTGGGACCTGGAAATTCCTTTTTTGTTTGACTCCATCGGTGGTTGGGATGGTAAAGGCACCAATCGTGCTTACGTGAGTGCTGGCGACCTACAGATAAGGCTGTCAGTTCATGGTTATGTTGTTTAAGCTTGAAGTGGGCTAAATAAATGATACAGGCTGTACAGAGGACTTTGTGGCACACAGAAGAGTTGGGCTGTGGTGGGGAAGAAAGCGGGGCACCAGTCTGCAATGGGAGGAGAAAGGGAGACCAAGGGACCTAGGGGAAAATAAGGTAAACCCCTGGGGGGGGGTTACATCTCTCCCCTGCCTGAAAAATGTGGCATCCACGGCAAGACTATAATAAACTAACAGTAACACTTTACTATACCTTACAGTACTACAACAGTATCAGGTCTGACATATGACAACTATGTAAGCAATAATACCTGGCATGGTGGGTGGTATTGGGCAATACTGCACCACCCAGGAGCATTAAGGGCCTTATAGCCCCTGGAAGGTCTGGTATTGCCCAATACCGCCCACCCTGGAGGGTATTATTGTGCTTAGAAAATAGGCTACAGGAAAAAGTGTTTTTTCTAATATGTAAGAATAGAAAGAACATGATAAAAAAAGACTACAAATTAAATTAAAGTTGCTTTGTAGTAAAGTAGTCCCTCTACTGGTATCCTTACCATTACATACCAGTAGAGGATATGCATCCTTTTACAGTTCTACTGTTTCCTATGGCTGTGTACAGTGTGTACCTCATTGCCTCCTGAACTATCAGAGCTGGTACTGTTTTGAGGAGCAGGAGTTGAGCCGGGGTGAGACAGGACTATGGGAGTGGAGCTGGGGTGACGTGCAGCTATGGGAGTGGAACCGCAGTGATGTGGAACTACGGGAGTGGCATCAGGCTGAGACAGAGACATGATGTTTGGGGGACAGGTTGAGAGAAACAGCAGCAGAATTAAAAAAAGGTACAAAACAGGGGTTTTACTTTTTTGTGTGTGGCAAGGGGGAAGAGAGACATGGTTTCCTGTAATGATTCACTGAGAGAACGTGGACTTCAGAGCCATGTGTAGTGGAGCTAATGTGAGGGTACTGACGGTATTGGCACATAAAACAGTCTTTTTTGGAATATAAAACTTTGCATAAAACTGTGGTGGCTTTCTGATGGTTTACAGGGTCTGTGGTTGATGTGATTTCTCAGGGAAGGGGAAGTGACTGCCTCGGTCGGTCACCCGTTAGCGAGGAAGAAAACATGGCAGCAACTGTTTAAAAATTTGCAGTGCCCAAGAACATCTGAAGTAATGGGGCACCCTGAAAGGGAACTTGTTTTCAAGCGGGCTGTATCGAGAAATACCTGCCCGCTAAGAGTGGTCTACTAGCCAATGGGAAAGCTAGGATTTTCTCACCCATTTTCTAAACACAATTTTAGCATGCTATTACTTTAAATTCAGTGGCTTGTCATAACATTTCTGCATTCAGTCATTACACTTTGCTTTTCAGCAGGCTAACCCAAGGAATGACATTTGATCTTTTTTGCTCTTAAATCTTAAACATTTGTTTCATCAATACAGACATTGGGGCACCTTTTAACTAATCCCTCTAACTCTGTAAGGGTAACCCCTAAAATACTGTATGGAAGGCATGACTATTACTTGAGAAGTTGCAGTGAACACTAACCTGGGCAGGGAATTTGCTGTGACATATACCCCTTTGTGAACTACATTCATGGGCAGATCTACAGGCATTCCTATTGTGTCATATGTGAGTCGAACCACTGGCTTTACTGCTCTGGCTGAATGTCTAGGTGGAAGGGGCACTGGCACTTGTCTTTCAGCGTTAGCATTCAGGGCAGCTACTCCAGGCTCATTGTCCACCAATAAGACAGCATCTGACGAAAGAGGTACCACTGCAGTTGGTTTAGCACTTGAACTTTCAGGTTCTTGAGACTCAGGCCAGTCTAAAAGAGGTATTTCAACAAAGTTCGAATCATTTAACACACTGTTAGCACTTGCAGGAACATCACTGCTTGAGTCTTGATCTAGCTCATTAGGCCCACTTGCTTCAGCGTCACTTGAAGGTTCACTGACAGGTCCACCATTTTCTTGATCAGAATCTGATGTCTCAGTTTCTGATAATTCCACCAGGGATAAAGAGTTAGCTATGTCAGAGGTTATACTTTGGATGTCACTGTCAGAAGGTTCAGGTTTAATTGAGGAATCAGGATGACCTGGCATTACTGGACTACTTGGATCATCTCCTCTGTTGCACAAAGGGTGGCCTTGAAATACTTGAGCTAGTTCAAAATAAGGGAAAAAGACAGTCCCAAAGTCACTTTCATCATCATCCGAATTGACACCATCATGTTCTGTACTGGTTGTAGCAGAGGGCTGCAACTGTGGATCATCAACAACTTGAGGCTTTGATTGCTTGCTGGCAGCAGAATGAATGATAGGACCTGTTGAAGCAGGATCTGACAATACAGTGTTTGTAACTATTTGTCCAGTGGGTAACAGATGATTTCTATGAATAGTCTTTACAACCTTGGAGTTGCTTTCTGAACGCACTTTGTACAGTATACGGGCAAGTCAGCTATCTTACTGATTACAATGTAGGGCTGGTGACTCCATTTGTCAGTAATTTTATGTTTACCCTGGAATCCCATATTTCTCATCAGTGCTCGGTCCCCAGATTGCAACTCTTGAGCTTTTATTCTTTTGTCGTGATGCACTTTCTTTGCTAGATTTTTCTTGGCAGTCATGGTGTGAGCAAGTTGATACACATGGTTTAGTTGTGCTTTCAACTTTTGAACATATTGCAGATAGTTGTCTGAATGTGCCCTGTTGGAAGAGGCTCCAAATCAGATGTCAACAGGTAGTCGAGCTTCACAACCAAACATAAGTTGATAAGGGGAAACACCTGTGGTGCCATTCTTTGTGCAGTTATATGGGTGGACTAATGCACTGATTTGTTGGCTCCACTTTGGTTTGTCTCTTGGATGTAGAGTGCCAAGCATATCTAACAATGTTCTATTAAACCTTTCAGGTTGAGGGTCTCCTTGTGGGTGATATGGAGTGGTTCTGGATTTTCGAACACCCCAGACAGATAACATTTCTTTAATTAAACGGCTTTCAAAGTCCCGACCCTGGTCAGAATGTATGCGCTGGGGAGCACCATAATGAACAAATAATTTCTCCATTAGAACTTTAGCTACTGTAGTGGCTTTCTCATCTTTTGTTGGATAGGCCTGAGCACATCTGGTGCAATGATCAGTGATGACAAGCACATTTTCAGTGTTTCAGGAATCAGGCTCTAAGCTAAGGAAATCAATGCATACGAGTTCCATAGGTGCACTGGTGCTTATGTTAACCAGAGGAGCTGCTCGTTGAGGTTGTGCCTTTTGCTGGAGACATCCGCTGCAAGTTTTAATGTATCGCCCAATGTCCATACCCATCTTGGGCCAGTGAAAACGTGCACGGGCCAAGTCTAAAGTTATTTTGCTACCAAATGTCCCATCTGATCATGGAGAGCTTTTAAAACCACATTCTTGAATTTGGAAGTGAGTGCCAGCTGTTTCTTTACCACTGTACCTTGACAATCTGGAAGTTCTCTGTACAACAATTTCTCTTTGAGCTTGAGTTTAGGCCCTTCTTGGAACAACAAGGCATGACGTTGATCACTGGATCACAACTTGGAGACATCTTCCTCTTTCTGTAATGTGTTTAAGACTGGTTGGATCATAGGATCATAATACTGTTCTTTTAAAATGTCAGCAGGGATGAGTTGAGGCGAACTACTTAGGTCTAAGGCTGCAAAGCTACAGAATGCTGGTGGCAGACAGGTATCAGCCAGTCCCAAGCAATAAACTAGACAGTTTACAGTCTTCGGAGATGGGTTTCATCTCTTTCAAATTTATGACATAGGGTCTTAACAGAATGTTCTGGTATGCGCACCCACTGTTGAGAGGAATTCGGTCTCCTGGAGAAAGCATCGGTATCAACATGATTTAGGCCAGGCCTGTATTCTACAGCATAGTTATAATGCTGAGAGCCATTGGTGTCCGGTTGCATCTAGCTTGGCAGATGTCTGAACATAAGTTAATGGGTTATTGTCTGTCTTTATTAAGATCTTTGTGCCATACAAGTATACGTGAAACTGTTCCATGACTGCCCACTTCAAAGCAAGAAATTCCAATTTGTGAACTGGGTAGTTCTTTTCTGATGGGGTTCAGCTTTGACTAGCAAACACCACTGGGCGCAGTCCCTCAGTATACTCCTGGTAGAGCACAGCTCCTAGAACACTCAGGCTAGCATCTGTGTGCAGAATATATGGCTTAGATGGATCAGCATAGGCAAGAACTGACGAATGCGTAAATTGGTAGATTATCTCGTGAAAAGCAGACTCACAATCTGGAGTCCCTCTTTGACCAAACAGTTAATTAGGTCAAAAGAATATCTTATTAGTCTCTTTGACAGCACTTTCCTTGAACTTTTGATGAGTGGGTGAGTACCCTTGGGTTAAGTTCAGCAGTGGCCTGATAACTTTTGTGTAATCTTTGACAAAGCATCGGTAGTAACAGCAGAAATGCAGAAATCTCTGTAGCTCTTTTAGGTGGTTTGGCTTTGGCCAGATGGTCAGCGCTTCTACTTTGCTAGTATCAGTCTGAATTCCTTCAGAGAACACGATGTGGCCTACATATTTTACTGAACTTTGAAAGAACTGGCATTTGTCGATTGATAACTTTAATCCAAATTCTTCAAGTCTGTCCAGTACTTTAAAAAGACGAGCCTCATGCTCTTCTAGGGTCTTGCCGAAAACTATGACATTGTCCAAATAAACATGGCACTCCAAAAGATTCATGTGACCTACCACCCATTCCAGTAACCTTTGAAAAGTTGCTGGTGCACCAGATATGCCTTGGGGCAAACATAGAAATTCATAAAAACCCAGAAGACAAATAAATGCAGTCTTCTCCCTGTCCTCAAGGGCCATTGGGATCTGGTAGTATCCGCTTCTAAGGTCAAGTGCAGAGAATCACTTGCTTCCATTAAGACAGTCTAGTGCATCTTGGATGTGAGGCATGGTATACTGGTTGGGGACGGTTCTTTAATTTAATTTAATTTAAAGTTTGGTAATCAACACACATGTGCACTGAGCCATTCTCTTTGTGAAACACCACAAGTGGAGAAGATTAAGGACTGCGTGGCTCCTGGATTATCCTGGCTGCCAGTATTTCTTGCAGGTGGCACCTGACATCATCAGTGTCAGCAGAAGCTAACCGGCATGACCTTTCTCTGAAAGGCCTCTCGTTGTGAAGGCGTATGTGGTGTTGGGCACCGGTAACACAACCTACATCCCATTCTTCTAGGGAGAACACTTTGCTTCTTTTGGCCAGTCTTTGGCTAATTTTCTCTTTCCAGCTTTCAGCAATGGGTGATTCTTCAAAATCTAGCATGTCTGGGGAGACTTCTCCATCTTCTCCTTGGGGGCACTTGGATGGCAGGATAGCAGTATCTGTGCAGTACACCTTGGCTAAGGTGCATCCTCGAGTAATTTTTACATCCCTGTCGGTGCCATTCTGAATCTGTACCACAACTCTTCTGGCATAGGTGTGAGCACAAACAGGAAGCACACTTGGTTTGACTAAGAGCCCGTCAGGCAGTTTTCCCTCATCCGGAGCATCCAGCATAAGGATTTGGTTGCTTATATCTTTTTAGATGCGCACCTTCCCACTGATACTGCATTGTGTGCTCAGAGGAAGAATAATGATTTCGGGGTCCTTTTTCCCTATAAACCCCACTGGTTTATCTTTATCATTTTCTTCTGGTTGCAGGTGTTTGTCATAAGTCTTTTTGAGTACAATGTGTACATGCATTGCCTTCCCAGTCCTCTTCTTTTGTCATTCTTGGCACATCTGAGCCAGGTGGCCAAACATGTGAACGCTGGTTCTAATGAGCACCGAAACTCCGTCGTATAAACCAGAAGGTAGACAGTCTAGCGCAATAGTTTCTACTGGTTCATCCACACCTGCCACGGTGGACAGGAATGAAAGCCACACTCTCACAAATCCAAGGTAAGGACAAAACATTTCACTTAGGCCCCACACACGTAATCCATCTAGCAGCTGTAAAGGATGATTAGACAGGTGTTGATCATACCAGTCCTTGAATATTATTGTAACTTGAGACCCACTGTCAAGAATAGCTCGAGCCAGAATGCCATCTACCCTCATGTTAGTATCCACTGAAAGTCTTACCACCTTTGACCAATCCAGTGAGGTGTTTACAGACATTGTGGGAGCAGGAACAGAGGCCTTGGTCACAGATGCATTGTATCGAGACTGGAACCGGCTCCAGTAGCATTACCTTGCCTTGGGTGTATTTGTGCAAGCAGCCTGTCTCTCACCCAGACTGGATCTTCTCTGGATCAACATTCCCTCTTCAGGTGGCCATCTTTTCCACACCTGTAGCAGAATCCACTTTCTCTAGGTCACCTGGGCTGTGACGGAACGTCGGGACTTGGCTGGTAGTCATAGTTAGTGGGCTGTGAAGGATACGTGTCAGGAATTTGGGTAGTGGTACTAGCAGGAATGGGCCCTTATTGAGCTTGAATACTGTGCTCCATAAATTATTTCATCATAGCTGTCAATTCACTCATTTCAGTCTTTTGGCTGCCATCTACAGGGGGCACCTGGGTGTGCACTCCCACTCCCATAGCAGATGCATTTTGAAGGGTGTCCTGCCCTTTATCAGTGATGTCCTTAGCTATGGCACTAGCTTTCATCTCTCTGAACACTTTAAGCAGTTCTTCCCATGGTGGATCATTCTCTACAGTCTCTTCCTCACTTGGTGCTCTCAGCTCCAAAACCACTCCAGCGATGCCCGCACTAGGATCCCAAACTTCTTCCTCACCTTCAGCCTCCCTGAGTTCTTTTATTAGATCACAATAAGCGAGGGGATCATCTCTCCTATGCTGGAGCTTTAGCTGGAGAATTAACAGTCGAGAATATTTGGCAGATTTGAGCATATAGCCTGAAGGCATAAATTAGTGTCAGAGACTTGATTAGTGGTCTTCGTTAATCAAAGTAAAAAATGATTAGCACTTGGCTGAAGTTGATTGGCAATTACCAAAAATTCATATTTTTTGCTCAAAACCCCATAAAATGTACTTATCTTGCTCAATACTGATAAAATACACATTTACACAAGTTTCTGAGACTGATACTGCTTTATTTAGCCATTTCCAGAGAAATATAGCAACTGTGCAGTAGCACACATTCAATCAAGAGCCGAGCTAGGATGTCTGCCAAAGCAAACCATGAATATTGGTGACTGTGTGTAACCCTGCAAATGGGGGTTCCCAAAAGTCTTCCAGGAGCTTGCCTGAATGCTCCAAGCCTGGATGGTGTTCGGCATCTGAGCTGCTTAACTGTGGTTGCAAGTAAGTGCTATTTGAGCCTCCACGTACTGTCTCTGTAAGAGCTGTCTGCTTGCAGACTTAATTAGTTTGTATGGTGGGACTGTGTATTTAATGCTCGAATCCCGCCCGAGCTGCAGAGTAATCACTCCATTTTGCGGTCGCTGAAGGTGCAAAGGAAGTCCATCTGAAAGCTGTAACTCTTTGCCTGTAATCATTTAAAGCATTAGCAAAATTGTAATTTGTCTAACCTGCTTTTATTGCAGCTGGGACTCTGTGTATGTTACCTCTCCATTTTGGACCTAAACTGCTGTGCTGGGCCAATTGGGTTAAGGGAGCCCTAAAATGGAGCCTGTGGATGAATCAGAACTTGGACTCTTAATTTGAGCCTGCCACAAGGGGATTGTATGGGCAGTGACTCTGGGAAATGTAGTTTTGACCTTGGTGCCTTTTTCTACCAACAGAGGGAGTCTTATTGTGAGTGACAGCTGAATCAGCTAACAGAATAGTGTGGAGCTAAAGGAAATGCCCTGCTCTGTGACTGGAAAGATCAGATCAGTTGTGGAAGTGAAGAGAGAAGGAGCTCTGTGCTTCTACGGTGTATAGTTTCACGCGGGAAGTGCGTGTGAGGCCCTGTGTTTCGGTCTGCAGCCTTTGTGAGTGCCAGTTTGGACTGAATCCGAGTTGTAAGGAGAAAGAAGCACTAGAAGTGTGGAAACCAGGCTCACCCTGTAGAAGACTGGAGAAATTGCTGAATCGCGCTCAGTCTGTCAGGAACTGAAGCTGCTGTGTGTTCTCCTGGGTATTTTGCAGTAATTGCGATCAGGATCGAGGGGCAGCCTGCCACTTATAGTACTTTCCTTTTACATATAAATGTACGTAGTGCTTGTGGAAAATCGCTATTTCAAATCCCCTGTACAGTGAATTGTGTGCTGAAGCTGGAAGTAAACCCCAGCTTAATTCGGACTCTATCCATTTGCTATAAACTGCAGTGGGGTCCAGTCACAAGGACCTTGTCCTCATGCCCTGCTCTTCTGGCAATCCAGAGGGACATTCTCCATCCGATCCTCAGCTTGGGTGTTGTGAGTACAAATCAGGGTATTCCCCTGCAGCTTATTTTTCAATCACAAGTGTGTCATCTAATTCTTGTTGTTTCACTGTTTCATGGACTGAGCCCTCTGGCTCCAGATTACAGTTGGGTGTTGTGTATATATTTTCTTCTACAGGGCCCTATCCATCAGCATGTGCCGGCCAACCCCAGGCAACGGACCTGGCTAGCCCCCCAACCTGGGTACCTGGAGTGTGACTTTTCAGACCCTGTATGTGTGCACAGTACTGTGTTTTGAATATTTCCAAACCAAATCAACCTGATTGCCCCCCCTCCATGTTACTGTCCCCTAAATAAATCAGATTTGTTGTTGTTATACTATATACTGTCTGTGGTGTTGGTACTTACGGAAACAGTATTGGGTTTGGCTGTGTATGTTGCTTAACCTTATTTTACAGGGGGTCCTCAGAGACGTGCTGCAGAATCAGTCTCGAGGGTAAGTGGTATCTATATGAGTGAACAGTGTGTATACATGGGGTGTTGGGGCTGTAACTCCGGGGTACTGTGTGAGCCACTAGAGGGAATAAAAGGATGCCTCAGTGTCCCAGAGGGCTGTGACCAAGCTAGTCTAACCACTACAAACCCTGTCCTCTGGGTGGAGGCACCCGCCATAGGACCTAGGCCTCTCAACCTGTCCGTAGTCAAACAGGCAGGGGTAGTAGCCCTTGGGATAGCGCCACCTAGGGGTTACATGTGAATTCATAAGCGTGAGCATGATCCATCATGAGTCATGACAAAATAAATAATGAACCCCTGCCCCAGCATAAACAATGGGACCGTAACTCCCTGAATCTCTTAAATGTTCACTGCAGAACATAACAGGGTACAATAAATATTGGGCAGAGTACAGATCATCTCTGCAAAAGCAGGGCTTATTAATGTAGTCTTATTCTGTTCCCAAATGTTCACTGCAGATGAAGCAGTTGTCACATAGCAGGGCACATTAAACAAGTTCTGGTTCCCACAATCTCTGCAAAGCAGGGCACAATATTTAGGACCAGATATTCAAAACTTTGCCACGAGGCTAAATTAGCACTGCCCAGTGGGCAAACTTAGCCCAGAGCAAAAAGCAAGCTATATTCAAAAGGAATAGCCCGGTGCTAATCCTGCTGAATATAGTATGCTAAGGAAGCCGCGAAAACCAGTCTGGGAGTGCAGGGCAAAAATAGCCCAAGAATAAGACAGCACTGAATATAGCAACAGGGAAGTGCAAACTGCAACCGCAGCTCATTAGACTCTGTAGCAAGCCAGTGTTGCGGGTGGAGAACATTGTGTGTGATTGCACAGAGATGTCTCACATCTACTACAAACAACAATGTAAGCCACACACTGCAGAACTGTGCTATGCTGAAGTGAGGTTTGCCCGTGGCTAACCTGATTGCACAGTGCTAACACATTAGCCCAGTGCAAACTGGTTAGCTCGGGGCAAACAGGAGCTATATTCAAAGCTCCCAAGCAAATGAGCCTACTTAGGTAATCCGTGGGCAAACAGGCACATTTGCATCTCATTATGTGCTGCTTAGCATACATTACCATGCAGTTTGCCCGGTGCTACTGCATGGTGCACACAGCTCCACATTTTGGTCGGAATGGAAGTACAGGATGGATGCTGTAGGCCAAGGCATGCCCACAGCATCCCCTGTTGGTCGGAATGGAAGTATAGGCTGGAAGCAGCAGGGACACAGTTGGTGCATACAGACCTCTCAGCCCCATGCCTTCTGAATCAGGGACAGGGCTTACAAGAACAGGGACAAAGACCCCAAATAAGGGACACATCTTACAAATTGGTACTATTCACCCAAAAAGATGATAGAATAAGGGGATTAGTGTAAGATGTATTGTCTGAAGAATATACTGTACAATCTGTAACTTTAATGTTTGACATTATGTTATGCTGACAATCTCCACTGTTCAGTCATAACAACAAACATTTCACAAGGGACAGAGGAGAATTGTGAGGCAAATTCAGGGATGTCCCTGAACTTCAGGGACAGTTGGAGGTATGGATCCCCCCCGAATGAATCCCGACCCCCATTCCACATTATAAAACACAATTTTCCCTGGTAGTCCAGTGGTACCCCCAGCATGAATCCCAACCCTGTAATATATGATGAAAATAAGTTTTCCCTGGTAGTCTAGTGGTCCTCCCAACCCCCTGCACAAATCCCGACCCCGTAAAATATTGAGAAAATAAGTTTTCCCTGGTAGTCTAGTAGTCCCCCCACTCCCAAGCATGAATCCCGACCCTGTAAAACATTAAGAAAATAATTTTTCCCTGGTAGTCTAGTGGTCCCCCCACCCGGCAGTGACATTCCTGCTCACAATATAGTATCCCATGAATAGAGCTGTGACTGGCTCAGCCCTCCTCTCACCACCACGGCTAGCCGCCGACTGACGTACGAATGAGCACTACTTCGTACAGTGGCGGCTCATTAGGTACAACTCAGTGACGACACGTCGTGGTGAAGGCTGGCGATTACCTACTCTATTAAGTGAATACTATATTGATAATGAGAGTGTCACCTGATGAGACCACTAATTCAGGCATTTCTTAATATTTGAGTAAGATCATACTGAAGTTCCTAGAATACCAGGAAAACAATAAATAATATTTTAATAAGGTCAAGGATCATCTGAGGAGGTAGAGGACATTGAAAGCTATATTCCTAATATTTTACGGGTCGGGATTCATGCAGGGGATGGGGACCACTAGACCACCTGGTCCTTCTTCGATTTAAGGGCTACCGGGGTTGGGGTTTGTGCTGTTGGGGTGGGTGGACCATTAGACCACAGGTCCTTCTTCGATTCTGGGGCTACCAGGGGTTGGGGTTTGTGCTGGTGGGGGCACTAGACCAACAGGTCCTTCTTTGATTTAGTTGGCTACCAGGGGTCGGGAATCATGCAGGTGGGGGAACGCCACATTACTGTCAGCTTTTTCTTGGCGATATTTAGCGCTGCGCCACAGGTCACGCTAATGCCTGTAGTGCGGCGCTATCCTTTTGAATATGTTGAGCTGCTGGCATTCCTGGGCACTCCCCTGTCCCCGGTCCCGAATACTATTATCTATTAGCGTCAGCGCTACCACACAGTGCTGGCACTAATAGGGCTTTTGAATCTTGCAGCCTCCCACAAATCTAACGCTATTCCAGCGCTATGGATTTGCGCTAGGCACAGTGCTTTGAATATCTGGCCCTTAGTCTCTTTTTCTGTTCCCAAATTGTTCACTTGACTACATGTGGGCACACAACTAGTAGGGCACACAGATCTCTGCAAAAGCAGGGCACATTAACTTCATCTTAGTCTGTTCCCAAATGTTCACTGCAGACGAAGGACACAAGCAGGCACATTAAATAAATCTATTTCCCCCAGTCTCGCACACAACTTTACTAGCAGGGCACATTACTTCTGGTTACCGAGGTCTCAGCAGCAGGGCTGCTTACTTAGTCTTATCTGTTCCTATATGTTCACTGCAAAGATGCAGGGCACACAGCACAGTAGCAGGGCACATTAAGTTCTGGTTCCCCCATAATCTCTGCAAAGCAGGGCACATAGTCTTTATTCTGTTCTTAAGTGCAATTGCTCACTGTTTGTTCCCAAATTCACTGCAAGCAGGGCACAAACTTAATGTTCAAGGCAGGGCGACTCTTTTATGCCCTTGTTCTCCTACCACCCACAGTCCAGCTCTAGGCCTTGCCCATTCATTGCCATTACACCGTCTCCCCATTTGTGCCCTGAAGTCCATGTGCCCCTCTTCCCTCCTCCAGCTCCCTGACCAAATGAACATTTTATACTTGCTTTGCTGCTGAGCTCCCTGGTTCTGCTGCGCTCCTGCTGTCCTCTGAATCTGCCCCTCCCTCTGCCACACCCTGTGATGCAGCCACCTGCTCCCACTCCATCCAGGTTGCCACTGTGCCCTATCATGGTCTCACCAGGCCTTCTCCCTCCGACTCCTCCTCAATGTGGCCACCACTCCTCCTGGCTCTGGCTTGTCTCCAACCACCTGCAAAACAAAAAGACGCAATTAGTTAACCGGACGATGGTGCAACGACGATAAAAAAAAAAGTGAAATAAAATAAAGAAAACTCACCTTTGGACTCCTTCTCAACCTCCCAATGCCTGCTTCCTCTTCTGGGTGCACTGCAAAAGGACTCAGTCACATTTCTCCTGCGCAGAGTCCGGGTTGGGGGGGGGAGAAGGAGCATCACTGGACCAATCAGGGAACAGCTCGAGGATCATGGAGTGGGGTGTGGAGGAGAAGGGCAAAAAATGGATATAGGACAAAGAAAAAAGAAAAAAATTAAAGTGACAGTGCCCAATAAGACACTCTTACGGGACCCAGGACCAATTGGCAATGGTTAGCAATGACTACTAATCATTTCCAGATTTGACTCACTTTTTGCTGATCTCGTGTCACAAATTGTGATGCAAACCCGCTTATTTTATGCCTTGGGTCTAGTCTCACATGATTCAAGTCACTGCCCAATACCCCACCTTTTCTGTAAGCTCTCTGTAAAGCCCTTTCCAGTCGAGTGGCATATTCAGACAAGCGTTCACCTTTACATTGCTTGATGGATTTGAATTTCCATATCAAATCTTCCCTGGCTTCAGTACTACCACAGACACCTTCTAGAGCAGACAAATATTGTTGGGCTGAAGTGTCAGGATTTGAGGGCCTCAAACATTTTATAGCCTCACGTGCAGGACCTCTTAAACTTTCTGTAACCCCTAGGTGGTGCTATCCCAAGGGCTACTACCCCTACCTGCGTGACTAGTTGCAGGTTAAGGGGCCTGGGTACTGAAAACAGGTGCCTCCACCCAGAGGGCAGAGTTAGCGGTAGCGTAGCTGACCTGAGTACAGCCCTTCAGGACACTGTGACCCCCTTTCCCTTCTAGTGGCCTAAACAATGAACAGCATACACAGGTACAATAGCCCCTAATCGGCATACAAATCCCCACTCTGTTTGCATTACCACCAGGGCTAGTTCCACCAGTCCGACCCTGGAGACTCCCTGTAAAATAAGGTTAGACACAGCAGGTAACAACAGCACAGTGCTTCTGGTACAAAATGGAACCACAGTCAGGTTAAATGCAAAAAGAATTAGATCTGATTTATTCAGGGGGAATGAACAAGGGAGGGGCGTAATTTGGCTGATTAGTTCTGTAACTGATTCAATCAGGCAATCATGCATGCACTTTAGAGTCCCTTCACAGTCACACACTCTGGGTACCCAGCTGGAACAAAGAGGGGCTAGCCTAATTCATTGCCCGGGGTAGGCCGGCATTGCAGCTGGTTGGGACCCTGTGATGGAAAGAAGAAGCATGCACAACCACACACAATTTGTAATCCAGAGCCAGGAGGCTTAGTTTGTGATAATTAGACAAAACAACTAAATCAGATGACACACTCTGATTGAGCTGTTGTTGCAGGGAACTACCCTGATGTTTACTCACGCTACCCAGTACAGGATACAGGATGGATGAAATGGAGACTTTAGGATGACTTGCTGGTTTGCCAGGAGAAGCAGGGGGCCCACACGAATCATCGAGGTGTCATTCCTGTTTGAGGTGTTGAGCAGGGGGCTGATCCCCGGGCAGGTCTCTCGTCGATGGTTTTCTCTGCATTGTGAGTAGCTGGCTGGGCCAAGTTGGCAGGGCCCAGGACGGGTGAACAGTTTGGATTCAGTCTGGTAAATGCTGGATGCAGCTTCCAGCAAGCGTGACACAATTAGGCAGTGGGGAACCAAACTGCGACCCATGAACAACATTCAGCACACTTATAGTAAAAGAAAAGCAATACCACAGTTCGGATGACAGTCCAGTTGCAATTTCAGCTTTCCTGAGCAAAACTGTGATCTCTGTGGTAATTTAGATGTCCTGATAGTCCGATCGCTTGGAGCAAATCTTCGGTCTTCTTCAGGCAAAGGTACAGTCACAATTTGATGGCTTTTGTCACAGTTGGTTTGGATACAGTGTGGTTATTTAAGCACTCTTTAAAGATCCCTTTTGAGGGACAGCAGGCAGGCAGTCCAAACTCAGCCTTTCCACCAGTTTCCTGTGTGACTACGCAGGAGCAGCTGCTTGAATCACTCGAAATGTTCACTCTCTCAACTCCAGACTCAGACTGACACTCTGCTGCAGGCAGCACCAGGACTTCCTCTGAGATCCAAGAGGTTTGGTCTGTTGATCCATCTGTCTGTCACAGCTAGAGCTCCCCCTCCAGGTCCATTTAGGCGTCAAAGTGGAAAGACTGCAATTCCTACAGAAATTCACTCCCACAAGACCCCTGGGGACAGACTCCATTTTAAGGTCCCAAAAAGGTACTGATTGGTGCAATACAGAAATGTCCATGCTGCAAAGAATGGCAGATTAGATAAACTATAATACCATTGTTATTAGAGCAGCTAATCAGCAAACAATTACCAGTTCTAACAGAGCTCCCTCTGCACCATTAGCGATGGCAGGACAGAGCAATATTACTGCAGCTCGGGCTGGACTCGAGCCTGGAAACACTTGGGCCCTACCCAGATTAATTATACACTACAAAAATAATGTCTCTTAAAGAGACAGGCATGGAGGCTAACAAGGCACTCGCATGCAAGCACTTTTACACCTGTAAAGACACAGAATGCCCGCCTGGCAGTGGGCATTTAAGCACACCCAAGGAAGACTTTTGGGAGCTGCCATTTATAGGGGGGGTTACACCCTTCCTCGCTTGGAAAGAACTTGGCATCTGCGTTAAGTCTATGCTTACAACAATGTTATTTGAAGACATTGTACTTATACAAAATACAGTATATGCTTCATTACCATTACTATACGTATGCAAAATAGCTAATACATATGATTATATATATATATTATGGCAACAGCTATGCATTTTTCATACATTCAATAATGATTTCACTATGATTCACACAATAATATTACTGTACTCATTCACGTTATAGTTTCTTGCATTCTAAACAACATAGATGGGGTCCCATCCCTATCTGCTAACTTGGGGTTAGACAGGGCAGGGGCACCATGTCCTGAAGGATGGACAATCAACTTGAAAGTAGCAGAAAGGCTCATTTTGGGCAGTGAGCCCTTTGAAGCATAGATACCCTTGTGGACAACATTTAAAGGATGATCTACTGGTCTTCCAGGGGAGTTGTAGCTCAGACATATTACGGGTTTAACCGTTCTCCCAGACTTCCTTGGGGAAACAGGTACAGTCTCTGGAGTACCAACATTTGTATCAGTTTCTTCTTCAGTAGAAAGGGGTACCTCTGCAATGGGCGAAGTCTCCAGTAGCAGAACATTATCAGCTTCTTGCATGGCAGATTCTGCTTCCACATTACTTTGCTTATTATTCTCTCCTGATGAGGGCCCAGGTTGCTCAGCCTGAAGGAACTCTTGGATCATTGAATTTTGTGGCACTGAAGGGGTGCTATCAACACTGTCATATTGTTCTTCAGGTTCTGGTGTGTCGCCAGGGGGATTTTCCACAGCAGATTCCTCCTCAGGTAATTCAAACAGTTCCACTAGACACAAGGAATCTGCTATTTCAGATGTAATACTCTGCACCTCACTTTCGGGGGAACTTGTTCCAGGGAAGAAGCTGGGGGGATAGGCAGCTCTGAAGGCACAGCTTCATCCCCACGATTCTGCAGAGGATTGCCTCGAAACAACTGGCTCAGTTCATTAGAAGGATAGTAGGCATTGTCACATTCACTTTCATTAGAAATGGACTGACATTCTTCATCGTTCAAGGCCTGCCAGGGGGAAGGCCTTAGGTCTGGAACAACAGGGGCAGGTTGACTCTGTCTCTTTTTGGCAGCAGCATGAGTCACCAGCCTGGGGGAAGTGTTAGGTGTTCGTTCAGCATCAATCATCACTTGACCAATGGGCAGTAGGTGATTGCGGTGCATGGTCTTGACAGCTCTAGAGTTGTTCTCAGGGAGGACTTTGTACACAGGCAGTTTATCCAGTTTACCAGTCACTATGTGTGGAAGGCGATGCCACCTGTTAGTCATTTTATGCTTTCCATCAGTCCCAAATTGCACAACAATACACAGTCTTTGGGCAGTAGCTCTTGAGCCTTCACTTTCTTGTCATGCCTCTCTTTGTTGGCAAGGTTTCTTTTGGCGGCCATTGTTTGAGCCAGTTGATACGCATGGTTCAATTGAGCTTTCAGTTTCTGTACATATTGTAAATAGTTGGGTCACGTGATGGCATCTAGCTAGGCAGCAGCTTGGACTCTGAGCTCTCCCCTCCAGCTGCCTTTTTTTGCCAGTTTTTTGAGTCATCTGGACGCCAAATCGTGAAATTTATATCTGAGGTGTTTAGACAACTTGCCTGCTATCAGAGAACTGATCTTGCTTGGGGAAAGACTGCTTATTTTAGCGGGATGGAGGTGGATGGGAAGCAGGCCTCCGTTAAGCATACACCCCGCATCTCCTGAGAAGGCATCAAAGAAGCAGCGCAACCAAGGTGCTGCTAAGTCGAACGAATGGGGACAGATTGCAACTGGCTACTCCCTGACGGAAGACAGATTTCTTCAGGAACTGACCCCAGTGAAAGATATCCTAAAGGAATTGGCTGGTGAGCTTAAGTCACCTGAAAGTGATCTGTGTCCAGTCTCCACCAGAGTATCAGATATGGAAGCCAGAGTTTCTCATCGAACAATGGAGATCTAAGACCGATGTTGAGGTTGCAGAGCTCAAACAACAGATCAAGAAGTTACAAGCTAAAACGGAGGATCTGGAGGGACGTAATCGCTGGAACAATCTGCTAATTTTGGGCCTACCTGAGATGGAGGAAGGGCCGGACTTAATGGCCTTCCTGCAGAGGTTTCTGATCAAAATTGTAGGCCCATCTTCTATCAGTCTCTCGTATCATTTGGAACGGGCCCATCGTTCTCCACGACCTATTATCATTAAATTTTTAAGTTATATTGAGAGACAGCATGTGTATTCTAAATCCCGTGAGTTAAAGGAGGTCCTTTGGGGTTCGTCCAGAATTCACATCATGCAAGATCTTCCTAAGGAAACCAGGGAAAAGAGGGCAGCCTATCACCCTGTTGTCCAGAAGTTAATAACAGCCTCCATCCCCTTTAGGATGACTTACCCGGCGATTTTGAAGGTCACTGTGGGAGGCTCAACAAGCAGCTTTAACTCTCCTGAAATGGCCTTAAAAGAGCTTGCTACCAGACTACCAGATTTGTTTAAGACTGCTGGCTGAAAGACTTTTTATCTACTATATGTTATGATATTGTGGTGATCTCGAGGGGTTAAGATTTATTTGAGTGACTTGCTCTTATTATTTTTATGTCATGGAAGCTTATTTTTCTTTTTTGCTACGCTAACTGGATGGGGATGCTTGTTGGCTAGAATTTCTCAGATCTCCTTCTAGGCTAGTGTACTCCACTTACTCCCTTTACTCTCTCGCTTCTTGTTTTCTTCCTTACCTGGGCTGTCTGTGGTGGCTTGATTGGGTGGGGGTTGCCTTCTGGGCGTGGGGATCCTTTTCGGCGGGCCGTCCATGTTTGCTTTGGTGGAACTCTTTTCTGCTAGCTGCTGTTTCCAGGGTGACTTCCTGGCGGGAGGACCGCCCGTCCTGCCGGTTTATGGGTCCCCTTGAAACAGCGCCCTATGCAGGACTTTACCGATTCAGAGTTTTCGGGCCTAAGATATCTTCATGGGCTGTTTAGATGTCGGGTAGGTGGCTTTCTCATTCATTCTCTCTGGGCTGATGCTGGTGTGGGCTTCCTATGCCAGGTCGACTGGGGATGGCGTTTTCTTATAGTAGGGGATCCTTTTTGTCCCTGTTTTCTCCTTGTAATTCCTTTACTGCTCTCCCCTTACTAATTTACCTTTCTGATTGCTGGTGACTGGTGGTGGGGGAGCTCGGGTCTATGGGTGTCCGCTGCTGGATGTGGAATCATGAGCCTAATGATGGGGGTTGGCCAACCTCTCCTGGTGGTGGGGCTGTTAGTGGTTATTATATGGGGTTTTGGTTGTATGCCTTCACTGGCTTGTTTTGGAGGTTTTTCCTTACTGGTGCGATTACTTAATACTGGGGATTTGGAGGTTCTAATTGGGGTCGGGTGGTTAGGGCTTCGGGTTTTGGCTTGTTCGAGTGTTTATTTCTGCTCAGGCCTCCTGTTGTACATAGTTATCTGTGGGTTTTGGTAGTTTATTGGTGTTGGGGGTGGGTGGATGGGTTTGAGATCTTTAATGGCTGGTGGATTTCTGGAGTTGGGGTGGGAGGGTCGTTCTTTTATCGATGGGTTTGTATTGGGTTTTGAGTTCGGTTTCTGTTGGGAGGGTAGGTGGGAAGGGGATGATGGATGCTATCCTCTATATTTTATATGGTCTCTGGCTAAGTATGGAATGCTGTTACATAGGGGAATATGCTGTTGGTAGTCTTTGTTTGGGGTTGTTTGGGGGTGAGGGGTATTTTGGGGATAATAATGTTTGGCTGGGAAATTATAGATGGGCTGGTCTAGTCTGCCAATATAGTTCATGGTACTGTTCCAGTAGGGTAGGACTGGTGGGGTTTCTCCTGTGGGGACTTAGGCTGGAGTTGTTTGGGCAGAATACTGTGTCTCCAGCCTTTCCAATTTGGGTGCGCCTTTTTCTTTCCTATAATGCTGAATTTGTCTGGATGTTTGGTTTCTTTATGCTGTATTTAAAATGGTTATGAGCACATTTAAAATAGCTTCTTGGAATGTACGCGGACTCAAGGATCGGGTCAGCGGCTGCAGATTTTTAACCACTGCTCGTTATTGCAAATTGATATTCTTTTTTGCAAGAGACACATTTAAGCCATGATGACATCAAGCTGCTATCTCACTCTTGGTTTTCTCAATCCTACCTTGCAGGAATTCCTGTTTTAGTAAAGGGGTGGCGGTTCTTGTTAAAAAGCACGTTTTATTCACGAAAGAGACGATCGTATCAGACCCAGAGGGGAGGTTTATTTTGATCAAGGGTACTCTTAATGGTGGCAGTGTTGTTCTGGGCTCTATATATGGTCCGGTGGGGGGGAATCTGGGATTTTTTATGTCCCTTGCTGATAAATTGTCTAACTTCCTTCCTGCCCAGTTTATATTGGGAGGGGACTGGAATGTTCCCTTTTCATCTACTTTGGATAGAGAACCTCAGGACAAGCGTCCCCCTTCTCCGGCTCAGACAGCTTTTCAGGAACTGAGGTCTTTGTTGGGTTTATGTGATCCCTGGAGACTCGCTAATCCCTCTTTTCGGGCCTTCTCTTTTCATTCTCAGTCGCATGGTACCAAATCGAGGTTAGATGTGGTTCTAATTAATATTTCCTTTCTCCCGAGCCTTTTTCTATCTGGCATTGAGCCAATTATCCTGTCGGACCATGCCATAGTCTGGATCAGACTCTCCTTAGA
Source organism: Neoceratodus forsteri (assembly GCA_016271365.2). NCBI lineage: Eukaryota > Metazoa > Chordata > Ceratodontiformes > Ceratodontidae > Neoceratodus > Neoceratodus forsteri. Next base: position 1,204,314,163 of record CM057449.1, read on the forward strand.
CCTGGATTTTTCCTGTGATTCGGTTTGGCGGTTGAATACTCAACTGTTGAAGGATCCTCAAAATGTTTCGGATATCAGTTCTCTGATTTCCCTCTTCTTGACGGAGAATCTGAATTCTACTCCAAGACTGGATATGGTTTGTGTGCCTTGAAGTGTTATCTCAGGGGCGAGCTTATTAAAATGGCTTCCCTCAGGAAGAAAAAGCGGCTTGCAAATTCTCTATCTTTGATGAGTAAAATCAGGGAGTTAGAGGTTAAATATTCTTCAACTTCTTTAACAGATCTCAAAGATCTCTTATCAGTAAAGAACGAATATATGGATCTTTTGAAGGAGAAAACGGAATACTGCTTGATAAGAACTCAAGCTAAATATCTTGATCACGGGGAAAAATCCGGGAAACTTTTGGATTTGCGTTTGCGGGAGTTGGAAAGTTCTAGGATTATCCCCTCTCTGCTTTCTTCATCCAGTGCTATTGTCTCTTCACCCAGAGGTATCGCCCATATTTTTAAAGAGTATTATCTGGACCTTTACAGTAAATCTCCTGTATCTTATCCCATTTCAGATGTTAATGCGTATTTGAGGGAGATAGATATCCTTGTTTGTCAGAGGCCCAACAAACTACTTTGTTGGCCCCTATTTCATCGGAGGAGATAGAGAACTATCGCCTCTTTGGCTCCTGACAGAGCGCCGGGCCCCTGGGTCTCCCTGCAAACTTCTATAAGGTCTTTGCCAAGGACTTGATACCTATTCTCCTCAAGCTATATGAGTATCTATCGGTGTCTCTAAGTAGATCCACATTGTTTGAGGCTATAATTGTCTTAATTCCTAAACCTGATAAGGTTCTCACGGACCCAGCTAATTATAGACCTATTTCTCCCAAAATTATGACATGAAAATCCTTGCTAAAATATTAGCTGAAAGAATTAAGAAGGTCTGGTCCGGTCTGCTGAGCCCGAGCAGGTTGGGTTTGTCCCTGGTAGATCTCGGCAGATCATTTGAGGACCCTGTCACATATCTCTCAACATGCCCAAACAGTCTCATATCCGGTTGCTTTGGTCTCGATGCTGAAAAGGCCTTTGACCGCGTCGATTGAGTCGCTTCTCTGGTCAGTAATGGAGAGAATGGGTTTTCCGCCTGCTTTCCTGAATAAAATCCAGATGTTTTATAGTTACCCTCTGCTAAAATCTACTGTAATGGGGTTTTCTCCTTTTCATTTATATACTGGCACCAGGCAAGGATCCCTCTCTCCCTCTGTTATTTAATTTGTATCTGGAACCATTGCTCATTAGACTCAAATCATCCCCTCAGGTTAGAGGTGTTAGGTTACAACAACGGGAGCTGGTTCTTTCTGCTTATGCAGATGACATTCTTTTGCATTTAATATATCCTGCAGAATCTTTGAAGGCTGCGATTGAAATCATTGATCGGTTTGGAGCTTTTTCTCGTTATAAATTGAATATCTTCAAATCTGAAATTTTTCCATTGAATATGTACACTAGTAAGCAGGAATTTTCTTCCTTTGGGATGAGGTAGACTCCTAGATCCATTAAATACTTAGGGATCCATTTCTCTACTGATCTTTCTCTTTTGAAAAAGTTAAATTTGGATAGAGTCAGGGACTCGGTCTGTCAGGATTTACAGCGATGGTCGGCCCTTCCTATCTCACTTTGGAGGTGAATAAATATCATTAAAATGAACGTCCTCCCCAGTTTTTACCGTTGAATTTGGTTAACCTCGGCTTCCTATCTCCTACTTTCAGCAACTCCATGCACTGTTTTCTAATTTTATTTGGCCGGGGAAAGGGGTTAGGCGTTCCTATGCCAAACTGTCGTCTTAGGGAGAAAGGTGGTCTTCGATTACCTAATCTCTTGTTGTATTATTGGGCGGCTTACCTCTCTAAGTTAGGAAGATGGTTCTCTACGGACCCAGAGTCATCTTGTCCAATCTGGCTCCAGCTTGAACGTGCCTTTCTCTCTGAGGCTAAGCTAGATAGGTATGCGCTACTTTATGTACCTCCAATGGTACTCTCACAGTGGGTGTCTGATAGTATGGTGATGGTTGCTCTTAAGTCACTTGCGCAGTGTCTAAAGTCCTTCCGCATTTCTGGTATTTTGGACCTGGGACAACCGGTGGTTCTTAATCCTAATATCAGGTTGGGCAGTTCTTGGATTATGCCGGAATGGCTCCCACAAATCAGGGAGGCCAGAGTTGAGCATTTTTTCAGCCAGGAATCACTTCTTTCTTCTGGTGATATTTTGGGAAATTTGATATACCTAGTAGAGGGGTTTTCAAGGTTTATCAACTGAGGCATCTGATCAGCTGGAAATTTGGTACCATTTTTAGGGACTCGGCTGCTTATCCTTTCCTTTCTGGAATTATTAATCTTGCTTCTCAATCTCACTCTAGTTCTTTGATCTATTCTTTTCTTTTGAACTATAAATCCCAGGAGACTGTTGAAGGTTCGAGTGCTTGGGCACACCTCTTACCTGACATTTCCCTGGACTGGTCTGGTATATGGAAGGATTTGCATAGATACCATACCCAGGATAGGTTGCGGTTAACACAATATTATATTGTTAATAACCTTTACTATACTCCTACTAAACTTTTTCAGCTTAAGAAGGTTTCTCACTCGACGTGCTCTAGGTGCTTACAAGGAGAAGGTAATTTAATTCATATGTTCTGGGATTGTCCTAAAGTTGCCCCTTTGTGGTCTCTGGTCCAGGATAACCTTGATCCTCTTCTGGGTCTGTCCGTTTTTTCTGTCCTGAGATATGTATTTTGGGTGAATATTCCCGTATAGATAGTGTTGAGCATCGATTCCATATGGCTTTGGTGTCTATGGCGGTTAAAAAACTGGTTTTAAGACATTGGACCGATCAACTGGCCCTGTCATTTGCCGATTGGTTGACTGAGCTGGTTTCGTACCTTCAGTCAGAGAGTTTGATTGCTAGTTTTAAAGGTCGTATGGACCTGTTTCGGAAGAGATGGGGTAAACTCCAGGCCTTGTGTCTGCTTTAAATAATGTATTTCTGGGACCCGATTCCTTTAGCCCGCTTTTTTATGTTAATTTTCGTTATCTGTGTTATCTTGCTCTTTTATAGATACCAGTGTTCTGAAGTATTATGATGATATGTTGTTCTGTCCAGACTAAGCCTTATTTTTGATGGCACACCTTAGAGGGATGGGGGGGGGATGGTTGAGGGAGGTAGAACATCAAATGTTGAATAATGTCTTGCTTATCTGTCTTTGGGTGGGTTGGATGGGATTGTGGGTGGGTCTGAGAGTGCGGAGGGTGGGCTGGGTGGGTTTTGGGGATGGGGTGGGGGGCGTGGTTTTGGTTGTACCGTTTATTTCATTGTTTTCTGTACTTTCTTGGACCATTTTGTTCTGTTGTGGTTTACTTTGTAGTTAAAACCAAATAAACTTAAATTTCAAAAAAAAAAAAAAATATTGTAAATAGTTCTCAGCTCGGACCCCATCGGGGGAGACCCCAAAGTAAACATCTACGGGCAGCTGGGCTTCCCTCCCAAACATGAGCCGATGGGGAGGAAATCTGGTAGCATCACTTTTGGTGCAATTGTAAGCATGTACCAAGGTGCTAATCTGCTGACTCCACTTAGACTCGTCTTTAGGATGGAGAGTACCCAACATGTCCAGAAGGGTTCTGTTAAAGCGTTCTGTCTGGGGGTTCCCTTTAGGATGATATGGAGTGGTTCTGGACTTTCGCACCCCCATAGAGAGAGAGCATTTCTTTGATTAGTCTACTTTCAAAGTCTCTTCCTTGGTTGGAATGGATTCTTTGGGGTGCACCACAGTGGACAAAGAACTTTTCTACTAGCACCTTGGCCACCGTTAGAGATGCAGTGAATTTAAAATTTGCAGGCAAAGTGAATGCGAAGTAGCCACTTCATTTTATCATAATGCTACGTGACGTGACCATTGAAAAGTGCTCACTTCGCCTTGTTATTATGACTGTGCGTTGGTATTCTGCCTTAACATGAAGTAAGGCAGAATGACAACAATATAGGCACTTTGGGCAGCCTCCCCTCACACATCACATGGCTTACAATACTGTAAGTCACATGATTCAGCCAGGCTGGAAGGAAGTGAGTCATACAAGCAGTTACTTTCACTTTCTCCTTTGCAGAGGTAGAAGGAGGAAGCATTTTGTGTAGGAGAGGAGAGTTCATTATTAGTTTCTTTCTTGAGAAAATTTCAGAAAACTCAAATTCTTTTTTAAAAGCTAATTCTTTAGCTTTTTTGTACTGTTTTGTCAATTCTTTTTGGTGACCAATTTATTTGTTTTGTAAGTTTTGTTTTGCATGTGTGTGTGTGTGTGTGTGACTGTGTGTGTGCATGTGTGTGAGACTGTGAGTGTGTGTGAAATCGCCCGTCGTGCTACATGTCAGAGAGGGAAGGAGTGTTTTGTGCGATGGACCAGGGACAGTCTGTGGCCCATGGCCAGAGGGGAATGCACATGCATGGGGGTCATAGCTGGGTGTCAGTAGACCACTCCAGACTCTTTGGTCTTGCCTTCCCCCCTCCGGAAGCAGCAGCAGCACCACCAGTGACACCGCCACATCCACCAAGTCCGCCACCACCACCACCACCACCAGTAGTAGCTGCAGGAGCTCCAGCAGCACCACATCCACAGCAGCAGGTGGAGCCCCAGGTGCGTGACAGTGCTACCGGCACAACATCTGCCCCTCCTGTGTATGGTCCCCCCCCCCCGCAGTTCCACAGTTTGGCAGTTTTTCAACTGTGTCAAGGAGGACAGCAGCATTGTGGTGTGTCTGCTTTGTGGTGTGCAGGTGTGCAGTGGCCTCTGGGGGACACATCTGGGGACTGGGGGCCAGCGCACACATATGCTGAACCACCACAAAGTGGAATGGCAGGCTGCCACCGAACAGGCCAGGCCTCCACCTGCTGGCCCTTCTGTGGCAGTGGCAGAGGGTGCTGCTGTTGTGCATCGCCACAGCAGGAGGAGGGCCACAGCAGCAGCTGCTTCACCACTACCCACCCTGCCACCAGCACCACCGTCACCACCACCACTACCTGGTTTCCCCCCCCACACCAGTGGACCCCCCCACAATGCCTGCAATGCAGGCAGACATAGCACTTTTGTGGGCTGTGGTGGAGGAAAGTAACGAGAGGGTGGGTGCTGTCCAGCAGCAGGTGAAGCAGATCGAGCAACACCAGCTACAGATTGTGTCGATGCTCCATCTGCTGCTGGAACATCATTGGTTCCCCCATTAGCTTTTTATTTGCACACCCTCTCCCATTGCTGCAGCGTTTTGTCTTTTGTTTATATTTAATAACAGACAGAGGGAAGGCCACACAGTATTAGTTTAAAGGGAAGCAGTCAGCAACAGGAGGTCCCACCCCCTGCAAGGCTTACCCTCCGGTTAAGCCTTTTAAGTATGTTGCAGCATTTTTCTTATGCCGCAGCATACTTTATTTTAATAAAGAAAAGTCAGCGACCCAGAAGCATGGCAGACACTATGGTGGCTTAATTATGTGTAAAGGTGCAACGGCGACATACCATGTGCTTCAATACAAAAGTATTGATGTGCATTGTGCTTCTCTGCTGCACCTTTCCTTTACACATAATGGAGCCCCCATAGCGTCCACCTTCCTTCCGGGTCACTGACTTTTCTTTATTAAAATAAAGTATGTTGTGGCACGAGAAAAACGCTGCAACATACTTAAAAGGCTTAACCGGAGGGTAAGCCCTGCAGGGGGCAGGAGCTCCTGTTGCTGACTGCTTCCCTTTAAATTTATACATACACATACAGTCATACATGCTCCTTATTGTCCTGTTGTTATTATGATCCAGTGCCTCAGTAATGTTTACTTTCTGTTGTGGAGTGGTTGTGGAAAAGCAGGTGTGAGCAGTGCCAGTATGATGTGATAAATTGCATGTGTGCAGTCAGAGTTGTTTCCTGTGTGTGTGTGTGTGTGTGTGTGTGTGTGTGTGTGTGTGTGTGTGATATCAGACATTGTGCAGCTTTTTGTAAACATATATTGCTAACTTGTTGCAGTGTTTATGGTATAAAGAATTGTGAGCAGAATATTGTATATTTTATTGTCACCATCATCATCAGCGGACTAAGTGATACAAAATTTTTCAGGAGGTGTCTGACCAGAGTTTACTCTTAGTCACATACCGCATTGGCTACATGACTTTAGGGGAGCATGTGTTTTTGCGCTATGATCTCCGTGAAAGTCATGTGCACTGTAAGTGACTGAGGTGCACAGTGACCTGATACCTCTGAAAAAATATCATATCACTTACTCCGCTGGTGCTGATGGTACAAATAAAATATACGTCATATATTCTTTCTTATCTTTATTCTTGAGATACTGCAACAAGTCACACAATATATATGTTTGAACAAAGCTAGGCAATGTCTGCACAAACAGGAAAGAACACCAATGGCACACGTGCAGTTTAACACAACATACTTGCACTGCTCAGTCATTCTTTTTGCGAAACGCTTCAAATCATGAGTCCCAACACAAAGTAAACATTACTGAGGCTCCAGAAATATTTCTTTTTTGAAATAAACATTAAAGAGATTCACCAAGTTACAGTATTGCACCTGATATATTAAGTGCCTTATTCCAGGGAATCTTTCTTGTTTCATCATGTCGTTACATAGTGCAATGCTTTTTCTGCAAAACGCTTCGTAATTTCAGTAACCGAGTTCTAGAGGATTTCCTCGTTGAAGTGCCAGCCAGCTCCACTCCGCGCCAGCAACGCTTGTGATGATGGCGGGAGAAGGTAGGCCCATTATAGTGAATGGTCTGCAGTTTTACGAGTATTTCTTTATCGTTATAATGGTCAGTTTGTGGTGAAACATGGCACGCTTCCACTAACAAGGTTTGTTGGTTGAAACGCGGACCACGCTCACCACAAACTGACCATTATAACATAAAAAAAATTCTGAAAGCTGCCAGCCATTCACTATATCGTGCGGCTCACGCCTCCTGGCATCACATCATCAACAATGCTGAGCACAGGGCAGAACTTGGGTGGCTCTTTCAGAACAGGAAGTCCCTCCTCAGACCTGGTGTACCGAAATTATGAACGCTTTTGCCAGAAAGGTATTGCACTATGTAAGGATGTGTGAGCAAACAAAGATCCCCTTGAGGTTAGGCACTCATATATTGGGTGCAATACCATAACTATGTAACTTGGCAATTTTTTAAAGTAGCAGTGCAACAATCTGTTGACAATTTTGACCTATACTTTTTTATGCTATTTTACACTGCCACTTTACTTACATCCTGACTTGTATGATTCTATTCTTTTCAGTATTTGAGTCTGCCTTAGTACTTTTTTTCATGTCTGAAATAATAAAAGGAGCACTCTTTTTAATACGGTGCAGACCAGGTCTTCATCAGTATTTTCCGCTGTTTTTTTCCATCAATTGTTATATATTACTTCCATTGTAAAATTAATAATCATGCAGCAGGCAGTGTTTTATGACCTCACAGAACAATATTTATTCAAAAACAGCTGCAAATAGTGATGAAAACCTGGTCAGAGCCATATTAAAAGGTGTGCTCCTTTTTGTTTTCAGACATGAGAAAAAATAGTAACGCAGACACAAACTGTGAAAAGAAGGGTATCATACAAGTCAGGAGGTAACTAGTGGCTTGCAATGTAAAATAGCATAAAAAAGAATAGGTCAACATTTTCACCACATTGCTGCAGTGCTGCTTTAATTTATAATTGAAGTACTACATTATGTGCTCACAATCACAACACACAAAATGCATCTGTCTTGTGTCCAGAAAATTGCCAAGTGCTAAGGAAGTGAAATGAGAGCATTACACCACATGCAAAGTCCCCCGGAATTTATTGCACCATCACTCATGCATGCAGTGGTCACACAGAGACCCCAGAATTTTGCTGCATCCCCAAAATGCATCTGTCTTGTGTCCAGAAAATTGCCAAGTGCTAGGAAGTGAAATGGGTTACTATAACACATGCAAAGTCCCCCAGAATTTATTGTGCAGTCATTTATGCATGCAGTGGTCACACAGACTCCTCAGAATGTTTCTGTATCCCCAAAATGCATCTGTTTTGTGTCCAGAAAGTTTACATACTCGTGATAATGATGTACTCATGATGCACAGTGTCTTGCCAAACCGTGTGAAGGAGAGATAGCGTGACATGAATCCATTCAGTGTTCCGTCAGAAATCATGACCGCGAGAGAACTGCTGCTGGTCCAAAGAGTGTTGAGATTCCTGCAAATGTGATGCGATCAATTCAACCGGATGGAAGGGTGCCCTTTGTGTGTACACTAATAGTAGCCTTGGTGAGTTGATATATATATATATATTTGTATTTTCTAGGTGGGGGGTTGACATATATAGACACGTACTCATTGTATTGTTTTGTATCACAGGTCACAGATACTGTTGGTGTGCACATTCCAGTGCTTGATGAGAAATTTTTGCATTGAAATTAGAAATGGAATATTCTCAAGCCAATGAAGGTAACTATTTTTGGGGCTGGGGAAGCATACTTGCAAGTCAGTCTCATTAATGGTTACTTATTTGGTTACTTCTCCACAGTTTTCATCTGCATCCTTCTTGAGTCTGGTTGGTAATGGTGGACATGGTCATCAATTGAAACGACTTCTGCGTGTTGCATGTCTGCCCCAGCCAGGGGGTTGGGGCTGATGTTGAAGAGCTTCTTTGGATAAGGCAACTATGACACAACAAAACATCTGGAAGTTTCTTAAAAAAAGAAATGAAGGACTTATTACAACTTGATTGCAGCAGTAACACATTATGTTTAAGCCGTGGCTGTTCCACAGGTATCTGGATTAACACAAATAGCAAGCTGTCCCACTGCAATCAGCAAATCACAACTTAATTTAGTACCAGGCTGTGTAACAAATACACTGTGTCAGTGTCCCTCCATCTCAACTCAAATTATATTTCAAAACCACATCTTGTCAAGTAACACAACCTGGGTCCAACTTTTTCAACACTGTCATGGATGCACAGCTGCAAATTTGGAATACAGTGCATGATATGTTGCAGAAATATTTTTTGTGACATACACGTCACCTAGTTTGTGAATCCTCAGTCGGATTTGTTGCACTCTTATGAAAAAAAAAGGAAGAGATGAAATAAAATATATATACTTACCAGTATGGATTGAAATGGATATTCCATAGGTTTCTATAGACAGTACTGCTGCTGTACCATTGATACCGACTTTCAGCCAAGGAGAGTCGTTTCTTGTTAACCTATAAAAAAAAAAAAATAATAAGTTTACCATATGTGTTTGACCACTGCAGCTCAGAAAAGCAACAGAAAACAAAACATAACAGCTAAAGGAAGTTGAATAGCATAAAACATTAGTACATACTCACTTTATAGTTTTAATAGTAAGCAGTCTTGTGCCTGTTGCTGATGGATGTGGACTTCCTGTTTGACTCCTCTGCCTTGGCATGGTCAATGTAATGGAAAAACATTGTCAGAATGACACTGGTGGTGGGTGCTGGTGGTCATAGCTGCGGCACATGATGACATTCCCTCTGACATCTTCCTGCATCTGGTAGTGGTGGCAGTAGCTAATAGCGATCGTATGGTGGTGGTCCAGCGAAGCACACAAAGTCATTTCCTCTGGTGGCAGTGGATAACAGTGGTCTTATGGTGGTGGTGGTCCAGGGGGGCACAGAAAGTCACTCCCTCTGGTGGTAGTGGCTAACAGCTGTCTTATGGTGGTGGTCCAGGGGGGCAGAGAATGGCATTCCTCTGTGGCAGTGGCTAACAGCAGTCGTTCTGGGTGGTGGTGGTCCAGGGGCACAGAAAGTCATTCCCTCTGGTGGCAGTGGCTAACAGCGGTCTTATAGTGGTGGTTCAGGGGGGCACAGAAAGTCATTCCCTGTGGTGGCAGTGGCTAACAGCGATCTTATGGTGGTGGTCTGGGGGATACAGAAAGTCATTCCCTGTGGTGGCAGTGGCTGACAGCGGTCTTATGGTGGTGGTCCAGGGGAGCACAGAAAGTCATTCTCTCTGGTGGGAGTGGCTAACAGCTGTCTTATGGTGGTGGTCCAGCGGGGCACAGGAAGTCATTCCCTCTGGTGACAGTGGCTAACAGCGGTCTTATGGTGGTGGTTCAGGGGGGCACAGAAAGTCATTCCCTGTGGTGGCAGTGACTAACAGCGGTCTTATGGTGGTGGTCCAGGGGGGCACAGAAAGTAATTCCTTGTGGTGGCAGTGGCTAACAACGGTCTCATGGTGGTGGTCCAGGGGGGCACAGAAAGTCATTCCCTGTGGTGGCAGTGGCTAACAGCGGTCTTGTGGTAGTGGTACAGGGGCCAGGATATATTGTGCTTTCTGTTATAAGTGTGACGTGAGATATGGAATTGAGTTTCTCTAAGTGTGACACCCATTTAACTTTATGAAAAGAAAACATGTATCATGTAACAAATGTGACAGCCTTTAACAACTTAAGTTAAAATCGCAACATTAACCTCATCATCATCCTCATAAAGAAAGCTGCCCTCATAGTCATCTATGTCTGAAGTCTGACCACTGAGAAATTCTTTCTCCATTGTGTCATCATCTATGTCAGTGGTAGGCCATTTCATGCTGTCACTGCCAGTGCCACCAGGATGGTCCATTTCTACATCACCAAAACCATGACTAGGCCGAGGCATGAATACCGAGGTTGCAGTATGAGTTGGTATGTGCCTCTCATTCATTTTTATGAATGTTAGCAAACTGACATTTGCAGGAGATAGGTTTGTACAATGATCCTGAACTACTGTACCTGCTGAGCTGAATACCTTCTTGACACTTATACTGGAGGGTGGATATGTCTGGTACTTAGGTACCACTGCAGTCAGCTCTGGCCATTCACTAACCTTTTCACTCCAGTATAAAAAAGGATCATCAGTTATTGACAGATGCCTGTTTTCAGACAAATGTGATTCAACCATTCTCTGTGCTGCACTAAGTCCAGTGGTTGATGTATCATCCTGTTCTCGGAAATCATTTATGTCATAAATCCCCACTTGGGACAAACATAGAAACATAGAATATGACAGCAGATAAGGACCGCTTGGCCCACCCAGTCTGCCCATTTCCCTACCTAATGGATAAGCTGTAGATCCTAGATAACCAGCAGCCTACTTCTTTCTACCCCCAACCCCTAGAATTGCCTTATGACTGTCCCATGCATGCTTGAATTCAGCCACTGTTTTTGACTCCACAACCTCCTTCAGAAGGTCGTTCCATGCATCCACAAAACTCTCTGTGAAAAAATGCTTCCCTACATTGACTCTGAGCCGCCCCCCATCTATCTTCAAATTGTGCCCCCTTGTTCTTGCACACCTCTTTTTGAAAGATGCTACCTCTTGGACTTTGTTGATTCCTCGAGGTACTTGAAAGTTTCTATCATGTCCCCCCTCCTCCTTTCCTCGAGGCTACATATTAAGCTCCTTTAGTCTCTCTCTTCATATGTCTTCTGGTGCAGACCCTGCACCATTTTAGTTGCCCTCCTGACAGTTTCCATCTTGTCTATGTCCTGCGGAGATTGGGTCTCCAGAACTGCACACGTACCCAGATGGGATCTCACCAGCTGTCTGTACAGAGGGATAACAACTTCCTGTTTTCTACTGGTGATGCCTCTTCCTATGCATCCCAGTATCCCCCCCAGCCCTCCTTACTGCTCTCTAACATTGCTTGCCCACCTTTAAGTCATCAGATATGACTACCCTCAGGTCCCTTTCCATTTTTGTTGTTGTTAGTATCTCCTCCCCATTGTGTACTCTTCCCCTGGGTTTTTGTTTCCCAGGTGCATTACCTTGCACTTCTTAGCATTGAATCTAAGCTGCCATACATTTGGCCATTCCTCTAACCTTGCCAAGTCCTTTCTATCCTTCCACCTACTTGTGCATCAACTTTGTTGCAGATCTTGTGTCATCTGCAAAGACATACTTTTCTTCCAGTCCTCTGCAATGTCGCTTATAAAGACATTGAAGAGGACCGTCCTAATACTGAACCCATGCATTCCCACTTAGTAACTTTCTTCAGAGGACTCCATTTGTTATTACCTCTGTGTCCTATTCTCCATCCAGTTCTTACCCAGGCTATCATCTTGGGACCCACTTTCAGGCTGGCTAACTTGTATATTAATCTTTGTGTGGACTGAGTCAACTGTCTTGCTAGTCTAGGTAGGCCGTGTCCACAGCCCCTCCCTGATCTACTACTTTGGTCACCAGTCAAAGAAATTTATTAGATTCGTCTGGCATGACCTTCCGCTGTGAATCCATGCTGCCTTGGGTCCTGTGCCCTCTGGCTCTAGGTACTGGCAATTCTTTCCTCTGAAGTGATTCCATCATTTTCCTATCACTGAGGTTAAACTAACAGGTCTGTAGTTTCCTGCTTCTGCCCTGCTCCCACTTTTGTGAAGGGGAATCACATCTGCCCTTCCAGTCCTCAGGTACCACCCCATCCTCCCATGATTTGTTAAAGAGGGTAGTCAGTGGTGTCACTAATTTACCCTTAGTTCTTTTAGAATTCTGGGATGGATCCCATCAGGCCCTATTGCTTTGTCCACCTTCAGTTTTAAGAGTTCTTTCAGAACCTTTCTTCTGTAAATGGGCTGGCATCAACTTCTGTATCCAGAGTGTTTCTATTGTTTTTTTAGGTACTCTCAAGTGGGTTGACGCCAACCGCTTTGATGACAGACCACCTGAACTGCAGTCCCTTTCCTTTACAGGATATGTTTGATACCCTCCAGGTTCACCTTCAGCCTGATTAGCTGCTGAGAAGGACCTTGCATGTGACTTCAGTGCCCTATGAACCAAGCACACCAGTTGCCCACTGACATTTTTTACCTGTTCAGGCCCTCCTTCCAGTACTGAGGCAATTCCACATTTGTATCATGGGTCCAGCATTGTTACTATTGCAAGGTTGTCACTACGCTGAATGCTCAAGATGTGACAATTCTGGTCGAATACTGTCAGCATGTGTTTCAGCAACATACTGCTAGCACTGTCTCTGGAAACATAAAGGCTATGCTGTACATTCACCAATGTCTGCCTCAGCACCTGAAGCAGTGGAATTAATTGGCTAATGGAGGCAGACTCACCACTCACTGCCTGTGTGGCATGTTCAAAAGGCCACAAAATTGTTATTACATAGTCCATGAGGCACCACTGTTCAGTTGTCATAGACATGGAGGCCCCGGAACTGTCACAACTAGTGTGCATGACAAAATATTCTGAGATGGCTTTGTATTGTTCATACAACCTCTCTGCCATGTATAAAGTGGAGTTCCACTGGGTGACAACTTCCAGCTTCAAGTGATGAATAGGGAGGCTGTTTCGGATCTGTAACTGCTGAAGTTGGTCACAGGTCTTTGCAAAACATGAAAAGTGAGAACAGATATGGCATGCAACTGTCAGCATTTCCTTTATATCAGGGTGCTGCAGAAATTCCTGCACCACAAGATTTAAACAGTGGGCCATGCATGGAACACAAACAAAGCCACCATTTGTGATGCATTTCACCACATTTGACCCATTGTCACTTGCTATGAACCCAGCTCTCAGGGACATGGGGTTCAGCCACTTGTCAATTTCCTTCAGTAACAAGTCCAGCATGTTTTCACCAGTGTGTGAACAGGTCACATTGCGCATAGCAATCGTTGCATGCTGTTTAATTCCTGGAAGATTGCTACCATGACACTCGACTTTGCTGCACTGATTATTCACACTACCAACAGCACAAACAACACACGGCACCTGCACCCAATGTGCAGTTGTACACAAATATTAACTCCCCGCTGTTTTGCCACTTGTCCACATATCCATACTTAAATGGATGAATGGAGAGGAGGGATGTTGAAGGGCATGTCTTACAGAGTCGGACACAGTACGGTTCAACTCGGGGACAGCATGGGTCAAAAAGTATGTCCTGGATGGGACTTTCCGTTTTGGACAGGCAAATGCAGCAAACTGCCGGAACCCAGAATTCTCCACAAAAGAGAAGGGCAAAAGATCAATTGCCAGCATTTCAGCTACAGCAGCATTAAGTTCACGTGACACTGTATGATTGAGTGGGTACTTCAACTTACGTGCAAAAACACTCTGTAACATGGGCTGATTTAAATGTTTTACATGGGGTGTGATGACAAATGGTTCTGCTCTGCAAATGGAAGGGGGTGGCGTGTGGACGTTTGATGAAGACGGTAGCACAGGTGATGATGACAAACCCACAAATGCAGTTATTTTGCCAGATTTACCAACCGGGGTTGATGCACCACTTGCACTAGACATACTGCATTCACCACCACTACCACCACCAAAACTGCTACTCTCACCAGCACTGGACAAGATTTCAAAATCATTATGCTCTTCCACCTCATCATGCCTGTAGTAATCCAGGTCACACCAGGAGACGAGCATCTTGTTGCTCAGTGTGCCTTTCCTGGTGAAACTATTTCAATAAATAAATAAATAAATCCTCTGCTCTTATTTCATCACTACTGCACACATTTAATTTTCTACTTGATTTAACAGTCATTGAAGGGGATAACATGCTCGTTATGGTTGATGATGAGAGTGAACTCTCCACTGTGGTATTAGCTGCCATCTTGTGCTGGGTCTACAGTGCCATGTGCCTGTTCTGAAGATGCGATGGTCCTCCCAGCCCAGATGGCTCTCTTTACCTCGACCACACCTAGATGGCAAACCTGGCAGATTGCAACTGACTCATCATTTGCATCTTGCACAAAAATCCCAAATAAGGGATTGTGATGCTCTAGTTTTAACATGTCACTGATGCTGCTTACTGGACTCTGTTTTTTGAAGCCATGAAGTAGGGGGTGTGCTACATGATTTTTCGGGCAGGACACACTTGGACTGCAACTGACCACCATGACTACCTACCATTATTACTGGGTCATATCATCATCATCACCATCAACTGAAACTGGTAAATCACAAGTTTTTACCGGGGGGGGGGAATAATGCAAACAGACTCAGACACAGCCACCTTGAATTTCTTTTTCTCGGGTTCCTAACTGGGGTCACTTACATCATCATCATATTCATCGACATCACTCACATCCACATCTTCTGCTTGGATGCTGGCATGTGGACTGCATGTTGCAACCACAGCAACATCATCATCAGATTCATCATCATCAACACCACCATCACCTGATATTTTTTCACCACACTGTGAATCACTGCATGGCAAATCTGTGACCTGAACCGCTGTGGAAGAAACGTCACATTGTATGCTGTCATTGACATGATGATCAGATTCCTCATGTTCAGTTACTAGGATGATACTGGGAAGTATGACATCACCTACACTGCCACTCACTCGCACTGCTTCACACTCCACTATATTTGTGGACATGGTAAACTTTTCAGAAGTGGAACTTGAGGCAGCAATATTCATACCACCACTAGCAGCAACTGCACTAACACCACCAGCTGGGACAACATCATCTCCTCCAACTATGAGTGAAGCTACTGACTGGGCTGTAAAAAACATTGCAGGAGAAATACCTGTCCTCACGTCAGCAATGCACTTGCGTACTACCACACCCACAGAAAATCTTACCACTGGCAGAAGTGCCATGGCGAGAAACAGCTTTGCTTGCATGTCTCTTTGCAGGCATTTTGGGGGATCAACAAAAATATTCTAAACAAATTTAGATTTTGGAACATTCACTCTAGGTAGGGGAACGCTGGATGTGAAACCATAAAAACAACTGTGGCTTCAGCAACAGAAACAGATGCAAAGTCACAAGTTCAACAGCACCTTACCTAACCAGTGGTACTGAAGTCACAAACAATCTAATCTGGAAAATAATTCCTTTTGCTGGGGGGGGGCACTGACAGCAGATTTTTACAGCAGTGCAAGCAGCAAAACAAAGAAAAGATACCACAATGGCAGTACAAAATCATGCAGTCGCAGTGAATAGCAGGTTCACACTGCTGCACCTGCAATTACACTGTGGCACAATAAAAGGTGTATTGTTTAATGTCACGCACCGCACACACACACAATTTGTCTACAAGTAATGCGTAGCAAATTGAAAACTTCAGTAATATACCACGTATTGTAAACAACCTGAAATTATGAACTGCTGCACCAGATCCACACAACACACAAGCAGCAAAAAAATGTCAGCAATTACTGACAATATTACTGTGTGTACATTAACACAGTCAGTTATATAACAAAATATAACCAAAAAACTAAGAACTCCCTATTTCTCCAACTTACATCTACCTACACCACAGATGCGCTCTTCCCAAAGCACACTTTCTCTGTCTTCACTACACAGACTCGATGTTGTACATTAACATTCAAACTCCACACAAAAAAATAAACGCTCAATGATATGGGCACAGGAGGGTTTCCTACAATTGATGAACTAAAGTTTGAGCAAAAAAAAATACTAAAAAAGGCTTTTTTTTAACAGCTTTTAGAAGGTTTGAATCACAGAGAGCTCTCAGAGCAGACTGTCTCCTACAACTTCCTACACACAGTACCCCGAACTGAGGCTGTGCAAAACAATACAGAGTCCATATGACCTGAAATCCCATGAATCACTGCAAAATTCACCTTTGGAGGTTAAAAACAAGGCGAAGTGAGATGAAATACATTGCTTTCAATGCACTTCGCCTTTAAAATTGGTGGAGTAGTGGTCTGGGAAGGCGGAGTAACACAAAGTCATTGTTTTCAATGGACTTCGCGTTACCCATCATAACGTGAATTACTCCGCTTCGCGTTCTGGAGTACTCTGCTAATTCACCTTCACTCCACGAATCACTTTGTAGAGTGAATTGAGTCCACTTCGCCCACCACTTGCTACCATAGAGGCCTTTGTATCCTTGGTCAGGAAAGCTTGTGCGTATCGGGTAAAGTGATCGGTTACTACCAGTACATTGCCAATGTTCTTTTGATCTGGCTTCAGACACAGGAAGTCTATACAAACTGGTTCTGTGTGGGCACTGGCAGTGATGTTGACAAGTGGGGCAGCTTTCTGGGACAAAGCTTTCCCCTTGAGGCAGCGATTGCAAGTTTTGACATGATTCTCAACATCTGTCCCCATTTTCGGCCAATAGAATTGGGATCATACTAAGTCGAGAGTCTGGTCAATACTGAGGTGTCCCATGTGGTTATGGAGGGACCTCAGTACCAGCTGTTTGAAGGCTGTGGGTAGGACCAACTTCTGCTTGTACACTTGACCTTGGCAATCTGCTGTCTCTGTATGTAATAACTTATCTCGTACCTTTAGCCTGGGGCCTTCTTTGAATAAAAGTGCAGTTCATAAGTCAGTAGAATGTAATTTAGATACATCCTTCCCCGCACACAGGGCATCAAGTGCGGGCTGAATCATGGTGTCATGGGATTGAGCCCACTGAATGCTGTGACTATAAAACTGAGGCAAAGCACTGATATCTAATGAAGAAAAATGACAATAAGCAGCAGGTATGCAAGTATTGAGGGGCCCCAAACAGTCCACCAGGCAGTCCACGGTGTCTGCAGACAATTGCTCATCTTTGTCAAACTTTTGGCACAATGCTTTAATAGAAGGTTCAGACAGCCTCACCCAATTGTCTTTGGAACTTGGCCACCGTGAAAGGGCGTCAGCATCAATATGGTTCAGTCCAGGCCAGTATTCAACCGCATAATCATAAGTTGACAGGGCAGAATGCCACTGGTGTCCAGTGGTGTCCAACTTGGCTGAAGTCTGTACATATGCTAGAGGATAGTTATCAGTCTTTACTAATATCTTGGCCCCATAGAGGTACTCATAGAACTGATTGACTATGGCCCAGTTTAGAGCGAGGAACTCCAACCTGTGCACAGGATAATTCCACTCAGAGGGTGTCAAGCTGTGACTGGCAAAAGCCACAGGTCTCAGGCCATCCTCATATTCTTGATATAGCATAGCCCCAAGTCCTTTCAGATTGGCATCCATGTGCAGGACGTATGGTTTGGTAGGATCAGCATATGCAAGGACTGGGGCTTGGGTAAGGTGACAGATAGCTTTGAAGAATGCCACCTCACACTTGGGGGTTCAACGGGTTCCAAAAGGTTCATCTATTCAAAAATACACCTTGTCTTCTTCTTTGTGGGACCTCTTCTTGTATCTATGGTTGGTGGGAGGATAGCCTTGGGTAAGATTAAGGAGCAGCCGGATTACCTTCGAATAGTCCTTAATGAATCAGCGATAGTAGCCGCAAAACCCCAGAAATCACTGCAGCTCTTTCAGGTTGGTGGGCTGGGGCCACGTGGTCAGGGACTCTACTTTACTGGGGTCTGTCTGCATCCCCTCAGCTGACACTGTATGTCCCACATATTTTACAGATGCTTGAAAGAACTGACACTTGTCTATGGATAGCTTGAGTCAGAATTCTTCCAGGCGGTCGAGGACTTTGAACAGTCTGGCCTCATGTTCTTCTAGCATGTGATAGAAAACAATGACATCATCCAAGTACACTAAACATTCTAGCATATTCATGTCTCCTACTGCACATTCCATGAACCTCTGGAAGGTAGCAGGGGCACCCGAAATACCCTGTAGCATCCTCAGAAATTCATAGAACCGCAAAGGACAGATGAAGGCTGTTTTCTTACGGCTCTTCGGGGCCATCGGGATTTGATAATATCCGCTGCGGAGACCAAGTATGGAGAACCACTGACTCCTGTTCAGGCAGTCCAGGGCATCTTGTATGTGGGGCATGGTGTATTGATCTGGGACAGTTCTTCGGTTAAGGGTCCGATAATCCACACACATCCTCACAGACCCATTTTTCTTCTGCACAACTAAGATGAGAGATGCGTAGGGGCCTCTTGACTCTTGAATAATTCTGGCAGCGAGCATCTCCTGTAGGTGCTGCTAAACATCATCTATATCAGCTGGAGCAAGGCAGTGGGACTGCTCTCGGAAAGGTCTGTCATCGTGCAGCTGAATATTATGCTCAGCACCATGGGTGCACCCCATATCCCATTCTTTTAGCAAAAACACTTGGTCTCTTTTGACAAGTTTCCTACTGATCTGAGTCTTCCATTCAGCAGACAAGGGGTAATCATCAAAGTCAAATAGGTCTGGGGTCACCACCTCCTTCTCACCAGAATATTTGTTGCTGAGTAATACTGCAGTGTCTGCACAGTGTACTGTAGCTAGTGTACACCCGCTGTTCACTTTGATGTCTCGATCTGACACATTTTGAATCTGGACCATCACTCGTCATGCAAAGGCATGGGCATGGGCAGGCAGGATACTGGGTTTAATCAATAGCCCCTCTGGTAACTTTCCTTCACCTGGTGCGTCCAGCATTAATATTTTGTTTTTCACATCTCTTCTAAGACAGACTTCTCCATGAATAGTATACTGTGTACTGGGTGGCAATATCAAGGAATCAGGGTCCTTCATCCAGACAATTCCAATGGGCTCATCCTGGTCTTCTACCACAGACTGCCTCTGCAGGTTATAAGCTTTCTTGGTCAGAGCTGGAATTCTCATTGCCCGACCAGTCTGTTGGTCTCGTTTCTCTTGGTACAACTGCACTAACCTCCCAAACATTTGGGCATTGGTTCCAATGAGTAGGGGGATCCCATCATACATCCCTGTAGGAGGGCACACCAGGGCCAGCATCCCTATTTGTTCATCTACACCAGTTACAGCCACAGGAAAAGACAGCCAGAGCTGGACATATCCTAGGTAAGGATAAGACTTGTCACTCATGCCCCACACATGTAGGCCTTCTAGAGATTGTAATGGCACATCAGATAAGAGTTTGTCATACCAGTTCTGGAATACAATGGTCACTTTCAACCCGCTGTTGCACACAACCCGTGCATGGACACCATTGACAGTCACAGCAGTCTCCATCGAAAGGCCCACAAATTTGGACCAGTCTGGAGGGGCGGTAGCAAGGACCTGGACAGGCGATTTAGCCACAAAGAAGTTTGGGTTAGTATTTCTTGAGCCTTCACTGTGGTCATTGCCAGCGTAAGGCCAGCCATGTTCTCTACTTTCCGGAGCTCCCTGAAGTCTGTATACAACTTATCTAGTCTTTTGTGGACCGCATTCTTACCACATGCCCGCCTCTCCTACAATTATGACAATATATGCTTTCCAGGGTCTGTGGCTGACATAACATCAGAGGGCTGAGACAGGGGTACCACCAACTGAAAATCTTGGTTCCACCTCTGTCTGTGGTGTGGTGAGCATTGGGAGATGTCTCAGTAATTCTCTCACTTCCATAGTCAATTATCAATTTTTGAGCTCCTGTCAGCAGGAGATGCCTGGGTGTGCTCCCCCACCCCAATAGCAGACGCACTCTGATAAGGATCAGGGTCTGTACCCGCAAGAGCAGTCTTCATAAAGAGACCAGCTTTTGTTTCTCTGAACTCCCTCAGCAGTTCATCCCATGGCGAGCATCCTTAACAGTCCCTTTCTTGCTGGGCTCCCTGGGACTGGCACCAGCATTTAGTTCTCGGATTCTGTCATGTGATTTCTGGAATTCAAGACCATTAGTGACTGACCCCATTCCTGGAGCAGGGGTTGCAGCAGCTATGACTGCACAGGGTTCCTGAGAGCCTTCCTCCTCCTCCTCCTCCTCAACTTCCCGTACCTCCTTCATCAACATATGGAAGGGCAGAGGACCAGATTTCTTTTGGTGCAATTGCAATTTGAGCAATATCCAGCTGGAATGCCAGAAAGAGCGGAGTATATGATCCAGTCTTACCTGGTCCACCTCACTAGAGGCCAAGCCTCTTTTCCGAAAAATGGTTTGTAGGATTCCCACTAATCAATCCATGTAGGCAAATAACAATTCCCCCGGCTGTTGTTTAACATCTTTAAGTTTCCATTTCAATGCCTCAGCACTAGTGGTGCCCTCAAACACATTTTCAAGGGTGACTAAGTACTCTTGGGCTTTGGCATCAGGGTCAGAGGACCTCAGGGAGTGAAAAGCATATAGGGTGGTCCCCTGGAGGCTTTCCCCCAGGTGGGTCCTTTTTTCGGCCTCTTACCATTGTCAGTCTTGTACCTGGGCAAGAGAAGTCTATCCGGGTCTCCAAGTCGACTTCCCCATTAGGACTAGGGAGGATGCCAGAGAATACCTTGAGCTTGCGGTAAGGGTCGTGACTACCTGCTGGCACAGAGACAGGTACAGAAGTTGATGAAAGAACAGATGCTGGGGCTGGTGTGAACAGCAGGGAAGGGACACTCCCAGGTGACAGGAATAATTTTTTAAAATCCTCCATGGTTTTAACCTCCTCCAGTAACAACTTGGCAAACTTCTCCTCAAAAGTCTCAGATAACGGTTGGGGCTCATCCTCTAAGAGATCCTTACTATCTTTAGTTATCACTATCCATTCGGCTGGGAATTCCTCTGTGATGATAGTCTGGGGCACCTTTGAACTGTCCAGGGGATCACTACACTCCACCAAGGCCATGAGAGTTTGGTCAGTTAAATCAGCCTGTAGACCCACCACTACAGCTTTTTTTAAACATTCAGCTTTGGAAAGTGCCCCTTCAACAGTGTCCTTACTAGTGCCCATAAGTATGTCCAGTATTAGCAAGGCATTGTGGGGGTCAAACTCCTGTCCCTTACACCACCTCACCAACTGGTGTACAGCCATTTCTACTTGGGTAGCCATTAAGCTTTAACAATAATTCTTGATTTTGACTACTAGGGGGGCGCTAATCCCAGCAGTAGCCTCCAAGATGTAACCCCTAGGTGACGCTATCTCAAGGGCAACTACCCCTGCCTGCATGACTAGTTGCAGGTTAAGGGGCATGGGTATGAAAAAGGGTGCCTTCACCCAGAGGACAGGGTTAGTGGTAGCATAGCTGACCTGGGTACAGCCCTCCGGGACACTGTGACCCCCCCTTTCCCTTCTAGTGGCCTAAACAATGAACAGCATACACAGGTACAATAGCCCCTAATCGGCATACAAATCCCCACTCTGTTTGCACTTGCCACCAGGGCTGGTTCCACCAATCCAGCCCTGGAGACCACCTGTAAAATAAGGTTAGACACAGCAGGTAACAACAGTATAGTGCTTCTGGTATGACATGGAACCACAGTCAGGTTAAATGCAAAAATAATTTGATCTGATTTATTCAGGGGGACTGAACAAGGGAGGGGCAAAAAAGGCTGATTAGTTCTGTAACTGATTCAATCAGGCAATCATGCATGCACTTTAGAGTCCCTTCACAGTCACACATTCTGGGTACCCAGCTGGAACAAAGAGGGGCTAACCTAATTCATTGCCCGGGGTAGGCCAGCTTTGCAGCTGGTTGGGACCCTCTGATAGAAAGAAGAAGCATGCACAACCACACACAAATTGTAATCCAGAGCCAGGAGGCTCAGTTTGTGATAATTAGACAAAACAACTAAATCAGATGACACACTCTGATTGAGCTGTTGTTGCAGTGAGCTACTCTGGTGTTTACTCATGTTACACAGTACAGGACACAGGATGGATGAAATGGAGATTTTAGGATGACTTGCTGGTTTGCCAGGAGAAGAAGGGTCCACACAAATCACCATGGTGTTGTTCCTGTTCAAGGTATTTAGCAGGGGGGCTGATCCCCAGGCAGGTCTCTCATCAATGGTTTTCTCTGCATTGTGAGTAGCTGATGGGCCAAGTTGATAAGGCCCAGGCCAGGTGAACAGCTTGGATTCAGTCCGGTTAATGCTGGATGCAGCTTCCAGCAAGCATGACACAATTAGGCAGTGGGGAACTAAATTGTGACCCACTAACAGCATTCAGCACACTTATAGTAAAAGAAAAGCAATACCACAGTTCGGATGACACTCCGGTTGCAATTTCAGCTTTCCTGAACAAAACTGTGATCTCTGTGGTGATTCAGACATCCTAACAGGCCGATCACATGGAGCAAATCTTCGGCCTTCTTCAGGCAAAGGTACAGTCACAATTTGGCAGCTTTTGTCACAATTAGTTTGGATACAGTCCGGTTATTTAAGCACTCTTTAAGGATCCTTTTCGAGGGACAGCAGGCTGACAGGCCAAACTCAGCTTTTTCACCAGTTTCCCGCATGACTACGCAGGAGTAGCTGCTCGAATCACTCGAGCTGTTCACTCTCTCAACTCCAGACTCAGACTGACACTTTGCTGCAGGCAGCACCAGGACTTCCTCTTAGAGCCAAAAGATTCGCTTGGTTGATCCATCTGTCTGTCACAGCTGGAGCTCCCCCTCCAGGTCCATTTAGGCGTCAAAGTGGAAAAACTACAATTCCTACAGAAATTCACTCCCACAAGACCCCTGTGGGAAGACTCCATTTTAAGGTCCCCAAAAGGTACTGACTGGTGCAATACAGAAATGTCCATGCTGCAAAGAAAGGCAGGTTAGACAAACTATAATACCATTGTTATTAGAGCAGCTAATCAGCAAACAATTACCAGTTCTAACAGAGCTCCCTCTGCACCATTAGTGATGGCAGAACAGAGCAATATTATTGCAGCTCGGGTGGGACTCGAGCCTGGAAACACTTGGCCTCTACCCAGATTAATTATACACTACAAAAATAATGTCTCTTAAAGAGACAGGCACAGAGGCTAACTGGGCACTTGCATGCAAGCACTTTTACACCTGTAAAGACACAGAACGCCCACCTGACAGTAGGCATTTAAGCACACCCAAGGTAGAATTTTGGGAACCCCCATTTATAGGGGGTTACATTTCCATAAGCTTTTTTTTCACTTTTCAGCTTTTGCACACTGCCATTCTTGGACCAGGAGGGTTGCATAGTCCATCCAAGTCTCTAAATCATCTTTCCCTTGGAGTGTGGGAAGGGTGCCAGAAAACATTCACAGTCTGCAGTAGGAGTCATCACTAAATACGGGCATAGGATTAGGTACAGGTACCAGTACTGGTGTGGGCACTGGAGCTGATGCAGATGCTAGGACTGGTGCAGGCTCAAACGGAGACTTCAGTAACTTTTTTAAGTCCTTGAGGGTCTGACCCTCAGCATGTAACCATTTGGCAAGTTTCTCTTCAAGACTTTCAGAGAGGTCTGGGGGGTCTGGATCTTAGAGACTTTCACCGTCCTTGACTACCACCCTCCCGGCTGCCGTGGGCACATCAATGGTGATAGTTTTAGGCACCTTAGTATTGTCTATGAGGTTGCTACACTCCACTCAAACCATTAGTGTTTGGGTGGTCAGTTCAGCTTGTCAACTTACTACCGCAACCTCCCCAAACAGTCAGTTTTTGAAAGTACCCCCTCAATAGTATCCTTACTAGTGCTCAGGGGTATATCAAGTAGTAACAAAGCATACTGGGGGTCAGTCTCACTCCCTGTACACCAGCTAACTAATTGATACACAGCCATCTCTCTAGGGGTACCCATAAAAATTTTAGCTGAAATGTTAATCCCAGCGGTGCCTCCAAGTTGTAACCCTGACACCATTATACCAAGGGCTTCTACCCCTACCTGTATCCCTAATAACAGGTTGAGGAGCCTGGGTTCATAACTACCTAGTACGGGGGAGCATCCCTACCAGTAGCAGTGCTATAACTATGGTGCCTCCACTGCCTCCACCCAGAGAAATTACGTGGGCAACTATAGTAGGTACAGCCCTCTGGGAAGCTAATACCACCCACAATCCCACCTAGTGACCTTTTACAAAACCCTGATCAGTTGCAGTATTCAACAATTGAAATACCAGACAGTTTGACCATTAATAATAGGCTCACAGTCAGCCCAGTTACCAACAGGGTCTGGATCTCTGGCTTGTGCCCTGTAACCAACTGCAAAAGACAGTTTTGACAATAACAACATGCACTTTCAATATGTTTTGCAGTACATTCAATTACTTTAGACTAGGTAATAATATGCTCACAAGCCAGATTAACCTTAAAACTGTAAATCAGATTTATTAAAGGGGACGTGAACAAAGGAAGAGCTAAAATTTAGGTAAATGATTAGTATTCTGATTTAATTCAGGCTGTTCATGCATGCACTTTAAGTCCAACCATATAGTTCAACTACACTGGGTATCCAGAATGTTAAACAGGTGAGCCTGAAGCATTGCCTGGGGTGGCCAATGTTGCAGCTGATGTTGGGGGCCCTTTGGTGGAAAGAAAAGCAGTTAACCATGCAAATAACCCAATTATTTATAATCCCAAGCCAGAGGGCTCAACCCTTTGCAACCCAAGAAAAGTAAAACAATTAGATGGTACCACAGATGATTTAAACCACTGTTGCAGGGTGCTACCCTGATGGTACTCACACTACTAGGATTTTGCTGCACATCAGGCAATATGTAGACCTCATAGTGATGATCGATGGGCAGAGGGAAGCAGGGCTGACACAACGCATCTTTTGATGGTCGCAACCTACACAATGGTGTTGTTCGGGGGGGGCTGAATCCCCAAGCTGGTCTTTCACTGAATGGTCTCTGGTGCAGGAGTAGTGGCCTAGGTGAAGGTGGCACAGCCCTGGCCAGATGAACAGTTCTGGAAAAAGTTTGTGATCTTCTGCTGGTAAAGTTTCCAGCTGGTGTAACAGTTTCTCTCGTGCGGAACCAATCTCGACCCACAAAACACATTCAGCACATTAAAGTCACTAACTACTTTAAACAACAGTTTGGATTCAGTCCGGTTGCAAATTACAGCTTTACTGCGCAAACCTTTAGATTCTGAGAATGTCCCACACACAAACTGAGCCGATCACTTCAGAAGCAAAAATCTTCAGTCCAAATCACAAGTGGTGCTGGTGACACTTCTTTCTGGTCTGCTGGCAGGCAGTTCCAAATTCCTATCTGATTTTGGACTGGAGGAATCTCCACAGGGCCTTCCCTGTGAAAAGCAACACAGAGCCACATGGGCTCCCTTCTCCTCGATGTCTTGAGCCGAACTACTCAATTGACTCACTTTAAATAGTCCCTCTTAAGACAAAGGCAGGGTTCCAGAGATCCGGTTGGCTGAGCAAGCTGTCAATTACAGTCTAAGTATGTTAATTGCCTGGATCCTTTGGTGCCAGGAATCAACCCCTGTTTTTCCCCCACAAGTCACGTTTCTTGTCCCATGAACTCCAGACTGAAATCCTGGCTGATGACTGGCTGCTGCACTCCCAAAATAGTGGCTGCTGAAAAATATACTGTCCCCATTATGCAGTCTCACATGTGTAAAAGTCTGATTCAGCCTGGTGTTTGCTTTTATTCATTTTAAACCACCACATACTTATAGCCCTTTTTGTACCCCTTCAAATAAGTCCTCATTTATGTCTGTGCCCCCTGCAGTACCTGAGTCACTACTGCTGTTTAACATAGACTCCACAGGCGGCAGCAACAGCTTATAAATATTTATTAGAGGTTCATGCATATTAATGCCTCACTAGTAGCCCTCACTCAAAAATTTTTGTTTAGCCCCCCATGTGGCTTTTCCACCACAGCTTTCTGGTCTCTGGCCCTCTTTAAGCTAAAGAGAGGCACCAGGACTGGGAAATTCCTTTTTTGTTTGACCGCATCAGAGGTTGGGATAGTAAAGGTGCCAATCACACCTACACGAGTACCTGTAGCCTACAGATAAGGCCGTCAGCTCATGGTTAGGTTGTTTAAGCCTGAAGTGGGCTAAATAAATGATATAGGCTGCATGGAGGACTTTGGGGCACACAGAAGAGTCAGGCTGTGGTGGGAAGCAAAGCGGGGTGTCAGTCTGCAGCAGGAGAAAGGGAGACCAAGGGACCTAGGGGCAAATAAGATAAGCCCCCAAGGAGTGGGTTACAGTAGCTTTGCTTGTATTGAGGAAGGAAGATATATATTACTGGGGTTCTCGGGGAGATATTTCTCTGTGGTTCACAATTGGGGTTTTAAATAACGTTTAAGTTAACAATTGCTTTTACTGTGCTGAGCAAAGGGGAAATTCCTCTGCTACATAGAAATGGGCATGTTGATATCTCTTACTCCTGCAGTGTGCTCAGTACTTTGAGTGGTGCCTATTTTGAACAAGTGGTCAGGGTGGGGACTTAGGCTTACTACCGTGAGTGGGGCTGATTGACTCTTGAGAGAGTCTGGATTAGGTGCACCCTTCCGTCCCTTCCTGGACTCATCCATTTTTATAGGGTTTTGCTGAATAGGGGTTGGTGGATAGCACAACCAGGTGCACCCTCTAATTTGACCTGATCATCTCTGACCTTCCCATGGGGAATGACAGAATAAGGCTATAGAGAGAAGAGAGAGAAACAACATAAAAAAGGCCTTGTTCAATTAAAGGTAGCTTCAAGGTACAGGGTGTGTGTCAGACAGGGTAACATGGATATCTCAAGAGGGTGGGAGGGTCCGAGGGGATGGGGCAGGCATCCTTCAGTGGGGGCACAGGGCTGGGATGGATGTCTGAAAGGGATATTGGGAGGGTAGTAGGCTGCAACAGTTGTGGGGCAGCTATCTTTTTTGGGGTTGCATGGAGAGTGGGGGTGCTTGATGTGCAGACAGCTGGAGCACTTAGGGATGAGATTAATTGGTTAAGTGCAGAGCTAGGAAGGAGGATGTGGACAGAGTGGCAGAACCACCAAGGACCGAGGGAACATATCAGTGCCCCAGAGGTAGTCAGATGACCCAGATCCAGGAAGCAGAGGGGGGGGAAGGGGTAAATGGACCAAAATTGCCATCTCCTCAGGAACCTATGGGGGCAAAGTCAGGGGACTGAAGGAGGATTACAAATAGGAGCAGTAATGGCCCAAGAGCAGGTAGTAAATGGAAGTCTCGTAACAGTTTGCCTGGGAAAGCTCAGGGCAAGGTGGGGGCATCAAACAGTAGATTATCAGTGCTGGCTGCACTGGTGGCTATGGTAGGGGGAGGAGCTTGTAGAGGGGGCTGAAAGAAAGAAGAATACTAGCAATCTGGAGGGCAGCAGTATGGCAGCTGGTGGGGACCGTGCTGTGATGTGTATTGGTAAGGGAGTGAAGGCTAAGAGACTGGTCAGGGAGACTAAAGCTAAGGAGGGAGAGGGGAGCAAGGTTGTAGTGGTGGTGGGTGTGATGGTGTGAATGCAGAAAGAGCATCAGGGAGAGTGGATGTTGAGTCAGATATGGGAGATGGAGGGGTGGGACACAGGATGGGGGCAGGAGGCATTGGGGATATGCAAGGTGGGGTAAAAGGGTCAGAACTGGGGCCAGGTAAAGAGGAAGCACCTGAGATGGAAACATGAAAAAGGATGTGGAATCTTAGTTCTAAGAGACTCTGTACTTAAAGGGTTGAGGTGGGGAAGTAAATGTGAACAGCATAGTCGCATCTGGGTGGGGTGCATGCTAGAAATGACAGTGGGAAGGGTGGTACAGTTTATTCTTAAGTATGCAAAAAGGGGCAGGGAGAATTCTCATATCGTGGTGCACTTGGGCACAAATGACTTGGAGGATAACACAGTCAAAGAGGTGCAGGAGAAACTTGTGGAGTTTGGGAAAGTTGTGAGAGAAGGCAGGGAGTTCGGTGGCTTTCTCAGAAGTTCTCCCAGTGCCCAGAACTAGTACAGTAAGGAAACTGAGAATAGAAGAGTTTAACACATGGCTGGGGACCTGGTGTCAGACCAAAGAGTACAGGCTGGTGGGGGGGGATGGGGTAGAAATTGGGATAGCAGCATCCTGTATGCCCAGGACAGGTTATGCTTGAGCAGTGAGGGCTCTGGGGTCTTAAAACATAGACTGGGGGAATACATAGCAAGCAGGGTGGATTTAAACCAGCTTTGGAGGGAGGCAAGTGTGTGGAAATCAAACAATGTCTCCAGGCGGGGGAGCCAAATGAGCTTAACCCCCATATCAGTAGTATAACAGCAGGGGAGTGTTCACACAGTGTCACTGACAATAGGGTTCAGAAGGGGAAGGATGGAAAGGGCACATATTGGAAGGTAGTCTCCTTAAAGGCAAGGAGCCTGGGGGAACAAAGCAGCCAAGTTACACGATCTGATGGCAAAGGGGGAGGTGGACATAGCTGCTATCACTAAAACATTGGCCACCCAATACCAGGACTGGGACCTGGTGATCCCAGGGTACAGGCTTTACTACAGGGACAGGGAAAAAGGGAAAGGAGTAGGGGTAGCTATTTGTGTGAAGGAGGGGATAAGGTGTACCAGGGAGGAGGGTAGGGCACAGGCATTATGGATGCAATTCCAGGATTCGAGGAACAGGACAGTTAGGATGGGAGTTGTGTATAGACCACCGTCTCAGGTGGAGGACTATGATAGGGAACTAGTGGGGCAGATAAGAAGGGTCAGCAGAAATGGTAACACCATGATCATTGGGGACTTCAATCTGCCAGTGGTAGACTGGAGCACCCCAGCCACCTCAAGCATTAAGGAGCAGATCCTACTGGAGGCTTTCCAGGACAGCTTCCTGGTACAGATGGTAAACAAGCCAACCAGGTTAGATAACATTCTGGACCTAGTGCTGACTAGTGGGGACTATGTTAGGGAGCTGGGGGTGGAGGATCCACTGGGAGGGAGTGACATCTGTCACAAAAACACTCAGCAGGTCAGGCTCTCTGCTCCTACAGTGCCAACCTCTGAGCGCAGTAATGTGAACAGGTAACAGAACAGGGTAACCCTCCTGTCTGCTTGTGGGTCCGAATCACCTTTGGTCTCAAATTCTGGGGGGATTCAAACTGTGAACCTTATGCTAGCATACCCCAAATGTACAGGCTCAGATAATTTGTTCTTCGGAGGGATGCCAGATATCTTCCGCCTAAGGGCACCTAACCAGGTATTCAAAATGAACCCTTAAAATTCTATACAGGACCTTAGGTATATTCTTACCTTTTCCCAGTTTAGTAACACCATCAAGCTCTAAACAGTTTTTGTCAGTCTTAATCCTCCATATGTCACATGCAAAAAGAACTTCGAAGACACACCCAAGCAGTCTTTGGAATAAAAGGTTTACTTAAAATGGATAAAAATATGTTAAGTGTAAACACAGAACAATATATCAAAGAGCATACAATCACATAAAGAAAAACAAGGAAAACTAAAGACAAACTCCTATCACAATACAATTAGACTTTTTCTGTCTCATGTATTACCTCTATAGTGCTTATAGTTAGATGTTGTTTCTTAAGAGCCCAAAAAGAAATGTCACATAGTTGAAACACAGAATACAGTTTAAAACTCTGTGTTTCCACCCCTTCTGTGATGCCATCTAGCTCCTCCTTTTAGAAAATAAAAATTATACAAACAATGATCTTCCTGTCAGGAGATATTTTAAATACTGTGACTTCAGCAAAAACGTATTTCCCAATATGACTCCTTAATTAACATTCACTCTTTGATCTTGAGCAGTTCCTCTTCCCAGGGCACATCAAAGGATTTTTATGACTTTTCTCACCATGGTGTAAAAATGTTTTTTCCTCTAAAACGTCATAAAAGTTTACGATCCCTATATCCTGGCAGCTGGGTCAGTTCTAATTACAGGCGACCCTTAATTAAGTCTCTCTAGTCTTTTAATTACCTCCTAGTCTCAGGTCACTTGACTGTAACTGAAACCGGGGGGGGGAGGGGCAGTCATGGAAGCACTGACAATCACACACTATATTTTTATATTACAAATATCATAGAACAATCATAACCAGCTGGCTAAGCATCACAACCAGCACACTGTGTGGTTCTCACTTAGCATGGACTGGGAGGCGACAGAAACAGGGACCAGGCTGTTGGATTTCAGGTGAGCTGACTTTGGTAGGATGGGGGAGATTGTGGCTGGGCACATAGCCAGCATCCATCCGCACATAGATGCAAATCAGAACTGGGAGTTTATTAAGCTTGGTCTCACGGAGGCCACTAGCTCTTGTACTAAAATACAAAGCAAAAAAGCTAGGTTCAAAAAAGCCAAGTTGGTTAAGCAGGAGGTGTTGGAGAAGGTGTGGGAGAAAACAGCAGCCTTCAGAAGATGCAAGAGATCCAATCAGGGAAAAGATAGGGAGGAGTACCTGAAGAAATCAAGAGAGGTGACCAGAGCAGTCAGGGCAGTCAAGGCTTCAAGGAAGCTTAGGTTGGCACAGGGTATCACGGAAGGAGAAAAGGATTTCTTCAGGTATATAAAGGAGAAAGGGAATTGCAAGGATCAAATTGTAAGGATCAAAAGGGATGGAGGGTGGGTGGAGAAAGGGGCAGATCAGGCAGAAGCACTCAATGAATATTTCTGTATTTACTAAGGAAAAGGATGGGTCACTGCGTCAGGGATAGGAACGGTAGGCATGGGGGGGCAGAGATAACTGATGGGGTAATCTCAGCATGCAGGGTACTGGAAGGCCTAAGGGTACTGTGGGTGGATAAGGCACCTGGCCCAGATGACATTCACCCACGGCTATTGTAGGAGTTGGCGGAGATACTGGCAGAGCCATTGGCAGACTTGTTCAATACCTCTCTGGGGACAGGGTGCATACCCCAGGACCGGAGGATGGCACACATGGTGCCTTTCTACAGAAGCGGTTTCAAGGATGATCCAGGCAGCTATAGACCAGTAAGTCTTTCATCCATTATGGGGAAGTTAATGGAGAATATCCTTAAAAGGAGAGGTTGATAACATTTCTGGAAGGGAATAGTCTACAAGACGGAAAGCAACATGGGTTTGTCTCTGGCAGATCCTGCCAGACCAACCAGGTGGACTACTGTGACTGGGTGACTAGGGCACTTGACAAGGGCCAGGTGGTGGATGTCCTGTATCTGTATTTCAACAAGGCCTTCGATTCGGTGCCACATGGGAAGCTGATTAGCAAGTTGGGATACCAGGGGGCAGGAGCAAAGATGGTGAATTGGCTCAAGAACTGGTTGCAGGGGAAGCATCAGAAGGTGGTGGTTGGAGGGGAACTCTCAGCTCCAAGGGCTGTGACTAGTAGAATGCTGCAGGGCTCGGTACTGGGCCCGGTGTTGTTTGGCATTTTCATTGCTGACATCTCTCATGGCATGAAGAACAAAATTAGCCTTTTTGGGGATGACACAATGATCAGGGCAGTGGTGGATGACACAGTAGGGTGGTAGGGGCTGCAGGAAGATCTGACTAAACTTGAGTGCCTAATCAGACACATGGCAACTGGGGTTCAATGCAAAGAAATGCAAAGTCATGCACATGGGAGCACGGAACCCAAGGAGGTATTACCAGTTGGGAGGGGTGCAGATAGCCACTACAGAGGAGGAGAAATTTCTGAGGGTGATGATATCTAGGCAAATGAACCACTCAGTACAGTGCATGAAAGCAGTATTTAAAACCAACAAGATGCTGGGGTGTATTGCTAGAGGTATCACCTCCAGGAAAGGGGAGGTAATCCTGCCACTGTACAGGTCATTGGTAAGGCCACACCTGGAGTATTGTGTACAGTACTAGCACCAATACTTAGGGAAGGATGTTAAATTACTGGAGGGGTCCAGTGCAGAGCTACAAGGATGATCCTGGGAATGGAGGACAAACTCTATGAGAAAAGGCTAAAGGAACTTGAACATGTACTCCCTGCAGGAAACAAGGGATAGAGGAAATATGACAGAGACCTTTAAATATGTGAAGAGCATTAACAAGACTGGTACAGAGGGGAATTTTAAGTTAAAGGGAGGAAGGAACACAAGGATGCATGGTTGGAGACTGGAGGGTGGAAGATTCAGCAGAGAAATGAGGTGGCACTTTTTCACAGAAAGGATGGTGTCTACATGGAATGCGCTGCCCGAGGAGGTTGCTTCCTGCAAATTAGTGGGCAGTTTTAAGAGTGGGTGGGACAAAGTGAGGGGGAGGGTCACTGTTATGAGGGTCGGGGAGGGGCAGCTGCTGAGTAAGGGGATGGCTAGAAATATAGAAACATGAAAGTTGATAGCAGATAAGGACTGCACGGCCCATCCAGTCTGCCCATTTTTTCTACCTTATGAATGTGCCATAGGTCTTTACTCTGTCAATGGCTGCACACACGCTAGCTGCACACTCAAGCAGACTCGATAAAGTTTATGGCCTTTATCTACAGGCAGTTCCATATGTTCACATGTAAATGAACTGCAGGCTTTCGTGCAGCTTTTGGGGGAGCACTGGAACTATGACTGTTTGATTACAATCAGCAACTCCCATGGGCTTCATTGCAGGACATGATAACATTGAGGTATCCTTGATTTTCATTGTCTCCCAGTTGACTGAGAAGATGCCGGAGACCGAATGAGCAAAGTGATCTGAATTAACCTTTCTTTAAAGAGTACTGGTGTCTTCAGGTCTGAATGGAGGTGCACTGTCCAAAGTGACCATGCAGGGAAGCCTGGATCATGCCTGCCTAGCTCGTACTGGTCTTGTAGATAAACAGAGGCCTTTGGATTCCAGTGATATTGTCCCTTCATTTTCATGAGCACTGAAAGCAACCACAAATCTTGACAAAAGAGTTTTGTACTTTATATCAACAAAAATCTCAGACTAAGAAAAATGATGTACATATTAATTTAACTGAGGCTTGGGCTGTCCCAGCAGTGTGGTAGGATTCCTGCTAATTACGCCTCTCCAGTCTCCCTGATCTGCTGCCTAGAAGCTACATCATCCGTCATGATGCTCTTTGCTACTGCATACTGCAGCTGTACCTAATCTCTAATGGTGTCCAAGCTGAATCCTCTCAGTTGTCCCGGAGCACGGTGCCAGCCTCCATTAAAGATGATGGCGATGAAATGACACAGATAGTCTTTTATGACTCATGCAGCAAAAAATATGTTTTCTACCTTGACTGAAAAGCTTTAATATTTTGCTAATCAGTACTCATCAATTTATACAGTTATTATGTAGGATTAATTAGAAGTTATCTACTGTACGCATAGCAAAGCACTATGCTAATTTAGGTAATTCTGTCCTTGAAATGAATCCTTTCAAGTACAAAGTACGGTGCTGCCTCGATTATCTACCCACTTTGGTGCAAGGAAAAACATGCTGGCTATTTTTGTTAAAACATTATCTGCCCTCTATTTGCACTGAAAGTATGTTATATTTAAAATCACATATTAAAAATGTAAAATCTTACAAATGTAATTTCATTATACCATGCAATAGTCTGTGATGCACCTCGGTGCTGCAGTGATTTTATTAATTTGAAGGCAAATGTTCAAATATATTTACCTGTTCTATCAGCTTATTTCCAGTAGGAATTTAAATGTAGTGTTTTTATTAAAGCCACTGCATCTAAACATTCTGGTAGTGGCTTGTCAAGTAAGGGATGAACATGACCAACTCCCTCAGATGCACTTTCAAGTTTATAATCAGCAGGACCATCCCAAATCCATAAATATTTTAATCAAAATCCATTCAGAATTACAGCATGTGTTCATGGAAAAGTCTTTCATTGTCATTCACAAAACGGACCAGCGTACTTGCCCCTTTGATTCCACCAGTTGTTCATGTTTGTGGAAACAAATACATTTTCTGATAGAATGCCTCAACAAAGGATATAAAGTGTTCAATGAACAGTTCACTTCTGACCTGGCAGCTACTGGAGGGTGAAAAACATTGAGGGAGATGGTAATGCACCAGGTTGACTGGATGGCAGATAGTAAGGGTGACAGATTATCGAGGGAATTAACATGGAGAATGATTATTACAAGGGGAAAAAATGGTTAGATAGAAAGGGTTGTGGCAAATCAAGGAGCAAATAATTGAGGGTGCACTGTATAATCTCTTTTTTTTTGTTATTTCAGAGTTCTAACACTTTCATACATCGGAAAGTTGGTGCTATAAAGATTAAAGAGGTTTCTTTGCTTTGCCTCCCTTGCTTGGACCACTAGGGCCACCTTGGTGTCATAACACCCCCCCTCCACACACACACACACACACACAAACACACTCTGATACCTACTTGTGGCAGTGGGACTACAGGTCTATGAAAGCCTATGCCAGTGACCAGCCAACCATAGGTACATGGATATTTGATGGGAGCACTCTGAGGAAGCTTGGGACTTACCAAGCAAACCATCAGCAGTCTGCGGTGGGCAGCTGTAATGTCATCACTTTGTTTCAGCATTTTTTCTACTATCTACGATTGAGTATGGGATGTTAACTGCACTTTTCTTTATGCTAATAATATAGTAAGCTACTTTTGTGTGGCTCACTGGCTATGGGTGCTTTTTATACATGCTCCACTGTGTTTGTACCCTGCTATTTAGAAAGGGAAAGTGGAAATTGTTTGACCAGAAAAGGCACACTAAGCCAGAGCTTGTTTCCAGGTGTGACCATGGAGCACAAGGAAATTAAGTGACTTGCTCAGGGTATTTGAGGTGGGGCCACAAGGAGGGATTAGGAGGGGGAAAACCAGGGTGGGGGAAGAAAGATACAGGCTGGAGGATGGTCTCACTGAATGTGAGAAGCTTAGGTAACAAATCAGACAAACTATAGGATCTCTTGGCTGTGGGGGTGGGTGAACGTTGTGGTCATCATGGAGACATGGGCCACCCAGAACCAGGACTGGGATATGATGATCCCAGGGTACAAGATATTCAGAGAGGACATGACTAAGGGGAAATGGGGGCATAGCGATCTATGTGAGTGAGGGGATAAGGTGTATGAGAGAGGAGGGGGTGGAAGACAGGACAGAGGCCCTATGAATACAGTTTCAAAGCTCTAAAAGAAAGACACTGCGGGTGGGGGTAGTGTACAGGCCACCAGCTCAGGGGGATGACCTGGATGGGGAGTTGGCTGAGCAGATTAGAAGAGTCTGTAGGAAGGGGGGCACCGTAGTGGTAGGGGACTTCAACCTCCCTGTGGGGTGGACTGGAACACACCAACCACCATGTGTGAAAAGGAGCAGAGATTACTAGATGCATTTCAGAACTGCTTTCTGGTGCAATTGATCCATGAGCTGACTAGGTAGGGTAGGACGGACTCTGGACCTGGTATTAAGAAACGGGGAAGCTATAAGGGATCTGGGAGTGGAGGACCCCCGGGCTGGGAGCGACCATCACACAGTGTGGTTCACACTCAATATGGGAAGGGTAACAGGAGGAACAGGTACCAGGGTTTAAGGGAGCAGACTTTAAAAGGATGGGGAACATTTTTGTTGAGCATCTGGTGGGAATTTAGACATACATGAGTGCCAGCCAGAAATGGATATCATTAAGAAAGAGCTGGCAGAGGCTACTGAGATCTGCACCAGAACACAGAGCAAGAAGGGGGAGAGCAAAGAAGCTGAGCTGGCTGACTCAGGAGGTAACGGAAGGGGTGCGGACCAAGAGAAAAGCATTCTTGAGGCTTAGAAAATTGGGAGGGCAAGAGGACAAAGATTAGTACATGAAGAAGTCCAGGGAGGTTACCATGTTAGTCAGAGTGGCCAATGCTTCCAGAGAGCTGACACTAGCACAGGAAATCAAGGACGGGGAAAAGGACTTCTTCAGATACATTGGCGAGAGAGGAAGACAAAGACCAGGTTGTGAGAATTAAGAAAGATGGGGGGGTGGAGAAGGGGGAGGACCAGGCAGAGGCACTGAATGAGTAATTCTGCTCTGTGTTCATGAAGGAAAGAGGGGGGCAGATACCCCATGGGAAGAGTGGAGTGGGCGGGGGTGGGGGCAACTAATATCAGAATTACAGACGACAGTGTGCTGGATGGACTAAGGGCATTGAAGGTGGACAAGGTGCCGGAGCCGATGGCATTCACCCTAGGGTACTTAGGGAGCTAACGAAGATCCTGCCAGGACCACTGGCAGACCTGTTCATTACATCACTGGACACAGGATGCGTACCACAGGACTGGAGGATGGCCCATGTGGTGCCCATTCATAAAAGTGGCCCAAAGGATGAGCCAGGCAACCACAGACCGGTGAGTCTCACTTCAATCATGGGGAAACTCATGGAGTCAATCCTAAAAGAGAGGCAGATGACCTTTCTGGAAGACAATGGGCTCCAAGATGGCCATTAACTGAATTTGTATTGAGCAGACCCTGCCAGACGAACCTAGTTGAGTACAATGACTGGGTTACCAGGGAACTGGACAGGAGCCGTGCAGTGGACATCCTATATTTGGATTTCAGCAAGGCCTTTGTCTCAGTGCCACATGGTAGGCTGGGAGGAAAACTGGACTATATTGGGGTGCGGACAAAAATAGTCAACTGGCTCACCAACTGGCTGAGGGGTAGGCAGCAAAGGGTGGTGGTGATGGGGGAACTCTCATCACCAAGGGACATTACAAGTGAGGTGCCCCAGGGTTCAGTACTGGGACCGGTACTGTTTGGGATATTCATAGCCGATATTTCAAATGGGATCCAGAGTAGGATTAGTCTGTTCGCAGATGATACTAAGATTGATGCAGTGGTAGGTGACATAGAGAGGTGGAGGGGGCTGCAGGAAAACCTGACTAAACTACAGGAATGGTCGGAGACATAGCAGTTGGGGTTCAATGCCAAGAAGTGCAAGGTACTGCACTTTGGAGCAAGGAACCAGGGGAGGAAATATCAGTTGGGAGGGGTACAGTTGGAAAGCACAGTGGAGGACAAGGATCTTGAGGTACTAATAACGTGGAGTATGAACCACTCAGCTCAGTGCAGGAAGGCAACTGCAAAGGCAAAAAAAGATGCTGGGGTGCATAGTGAAGGGAATCTCCTCCAGGCTCAGAGAAGTGATCCTACCCCTGTTCAGGTCACTGGTCAGACCGCACCTGGAATACTGCATGCAGTACTGGTGTCCATTCCTGAAGAGGGACATCAGATTGCTGGAGGGGGTGCAACATAGGGCAATGAAGGTGATACAGGGACTTGAGGGAAAATCCTATGAGGAGAGGCTGGGAGAACTGCAAATGTATTCCCTGAAGAGAGGAGGGATAAGTGGGATATGATCAAAACCTTAAGTACCTAAAGGGTATTAACAGGATTAGTACAGAAGGGATTCTTCAGATCAGAAGGGTGAGGGACACGAGAAGGCATCGGCTGAGATTGGAGGGGGGAGATTCAGGAAGGAAATCAGGAGACACTTTTTTTTTTCCCCAACTCTATTTTATGCTCCCTACCTTCGGGGCATCTCTTGGGTTCCCATGCTCAGCTCCGCAGCTCCACCACCCGTCTGAAACGTCCACTAGGCTTCAGGATTCCAGACTCTCCTGACCCCATGGAGAGGCCTCAGAATCTCTAGAGAGGTTTACCGGTACGGCCCACATTGGATATGTGGCCTTGGGCTACAGATGGTCGCCTCACCCACTGATAGGGGGATTTTTGTGCTTGAGTGTTTCTCCAGAAGCTTTGGACGTGCAATGATGCCCAGCTCAGCTGGTGCACGCTTCTGTACACCCCCAAAAGACGTCCGCCGCAGTTTCGCTCCACAGCATTCTTGCAGCCGAGCACTGCAATGCCCCTAGCCTCTGCTAGAGGTCACCAGTGCAGCAGCTGGTGGGAACCCCCCTTCCTGGACAAGGAGAGCTGTCCGTGGGATGCTCAGTCCTTCCCCATTTCTGCCAACCCTCAACGATCTGGGGTTGTTTCTGAACCCGGGTCGCCGGCATGGTGTGAGGTGTGTCATCCAGCGCCTCAACCCTCAGCACCACCGGGCCAGCTCCAGGAGACACTTTTTCATGGAAAGGGTGGTAGATAAGTGAAACACTCTGCCCAAGGAGGTGATATCATGTAGAATGGTGGGAGAATTTAAGAGAGAGAGTGGGACAGCATGGGGGGGTGGTTATAGGGAGGGGAGAGAAGGGATTGGCAGCTGCAAGTTGAGGGGCTAGCTGCACAATCAAGCAAATTCAGTAGACTGTGAGGCCTGTTTCTGCTGGCATTTCATATGTTCATATGTTCATATATATATATATACACAAAAAAAGTAATATGTGTTTCCATAATTAGACAGTCCAGAGTCCTGTTAGTTTTCAAAAATACATGTTTCATGAAATAGGCATATTACTATTTGCAGAAAGGCAATCAGAAAACGTCTGTGGAAGATATGATCACCAAAAAGATACATGCTTACGTCTATTGTTATTCAAATATTACATTAGAAAAGTGTCTCCGCCGGCCCGGTGGCACTGAGGGTTGCGGTACTGGATGCCACACCTCGCACCACGCTGGTGACCCGTGTTCAGGAATGGACATGGGTCACCAGTGGTTGGCAGGGGAGGAGAAGGATTGAGCATCTGGAGGACTGCTCTCCTTCTCCTGGGAGGCCTAGGGATCTGGTCCCGGTATCGCTCGCCTCCTGGCAGAGGACAGAGGACACGGCACCATGCTGGAACATGGGTGGAGCTGGGGGTGGATGTTTGCCTTGGTGTCAGCATCATTGCACACTCCCAGCTCCAAGGGAATTCCATTGAAAAAAACACTGCCGGCCCCCATGTATGAGCCGGGGCTCGGTGCCCGACCCTCCAACCACCTTCAGTTCCACCTCGGCAGCCCCACTCGGGGGGGGGGCATCCCCGGGTGAGGGTACGGGTTGCTGAGTCCAGAGTGAGCCAGTTCACGCAGCTAGGGGTGCCAGCAGGAAAAAAAGCATAGTATGATAAAAAAAACAAAAAAACAAAAAAACAAAGAAAAGTGTCTCCACAAAGCGGTGACTCGAGAAGACTGAAAAAGAGAATAATCTTTCGGTAACACCATACATAGTGCTGTTTTGACAGAGTTATTAACTTCAAAGTAAGTCACCTGTTTCTGCTGTATGGATCAAGCACACCTAGCTTGCCATATATAATACTTAAGTATAGCAAACAAAACACACACAGGATCAGGGTGCAGATGAGTTCATGTAACTGGAAGAAAACCGCGCATTAAACATTTGTAAGGGATCTCCACTGTCAATGCTGATTGCAATGACATGGCCAATTGACTCCACACACCATGCATATATTGACAATCTATAAACAAATGTTCTTGTGTTTTTATAATTTTGAAACAGTCAGGCTGAACACAATATCTATCCTCTAAGCTGTTGTGCTTCAAGGAACCCCTTACCCCAAGACGTCCATGAGCACTAAGCCAAAGGTCATCCCTCATGTGTGGAGGTATTTGGTTATTCAACAATTTTCTGAGAATACTGGCCACTTTATCTGCTAGGCATGAAGGAAACACCAGATTAACTAAAACATTATGACCCTATTACAGTTTCACATAAATCTTTTCTATAAATAGTTATGGCATAGTCTGGTAATACCCCTCTCCCCATTGTCTTGCCTTGATCAAAGCTACTTTTGTGTTACTGTTAGAACTTTACTACTCTACTGGGCCTATATTGGCCTCCATTCCTCCCCTCCACTCCCCAGCCCTTAGCCAGTTCTACTTTTATAGGCACAGAATTTGACTGACAAAGGAACTTCCTGTTTGGGAGCAGAAAGGGAGTGATCACAGAGGCACAAAAGACTCACAATCCTATAAGGAAAAGAGTAGCTCTCCATCATCCCCTAGCTGCTGGAGGTCTGACTCTGAGTAAGTAAAAAGGAGACTACTGAGGAATATAGGAACTTCCTGTCCCAGAACAGGAAGATCAGGAACTTTAAGGGCATAGAGGCAGTAGGAAAGTAGGGAGGAAAAAAAATAAAATAAAAAAAATAAACAGAGAGAGGAAAGTGTAAGTATACAAAACAACAATTAAGGGGCCACAAATAAGATATGATGGGAGTGGTGCAGTGCAGTGACTGTGGACCAGCAGTCTTCTGGGAGACATTCTGGAGGATGCAGTGTTGTCCCATCTGCAGGCACCTCTCGGGGCTAATGGAGGAGGTTGCTCATGTCCAGATGAGTTGGCCAGATTTGGGGGACCTCCTCTCCCACCCAGGGAACACCAGGGCCGCTGCCGCTGCCTCAGAGGTTGCCAAGAGAGAGAAGAGCAATTGGACCACAGTGGGCTCAGGGAGGGTGAGGGTGGTGGAACAGTGGCGCATCCCTCCAGTTGTACCGCTGCACAATTCATATGCTGTTCTGGCAGAATGTGGTTCCTCTACGGAGGCACCCGCAGTGGAGATCAAGGAGGATGCTGGGGACCTCCACAAAGGAGACCCACAGGAAGGTGGCATGGGACCCCACTGAGGAAGGAAACAACTCCTGGTGGGGGACTGCATTGTTAGGAGGGTAGAACTGGGGAAGGGAGAGGAGAGGGAGGTAAGGTGCCTGCCTGGCACCATGGCTTGGTGGGACAGGGATCAAATCCTCAGGATCGTGGAAACAGCTGCACAGGGGAGGGAGCTGGATGTCATTGCCCACCTAGGGACAAATGACCTGGCTAGAAAAGGGATCAGAGCAGTGCAGGAGGAGTTTGTGGAGTTGGGGAGGGGCCTTAGACAAGTAACATGCACGGTAACCTTCTCGGAGGTGCTGCCTGTCCATGGCATGGGTGATGCTAGTGTGCTCCGCACCATGGCATTCAATCGATGGTTGAAAAACTGGTGCAGAGCTCAGGGTTTTGGCTTCATTGGGAACTGGGGGTAATCCTGGAGTGATGCAGGCCTATATTGGTGCGATGGTCTGCATCTGTCCAGGAGGGAACCAGGATCCTAGGTGATAGGCTTAAATGCTTCATTGGCAAGCATTTAAACTAGACAAGGGGTGAGGCACTGAAAAGGAGCAGGGAAATCCTAGCCCCCCCAAAAAATCAGGGTAGTTAGTGAGGTAAACACCAAGATAGAGAAGTCGATAGGGAGAAGGGCAGGGGTAAATGGAGAAAAAGGCAAAGGCAGTAAGGACAGGGATGGGGCAAAAAGGGATAATGCCATCAAAAAATGGAGGGTAATGAGTACCAATGCCCATAGTCTTGGTAACAAACTCCCTGAACTGGTGGCCTTGATGGAAGAGGGATGCCTAGATATCGTGGCAGTCACAGAAACATGGTACACAGAGAACCATGACTGGGATGTCAATATACCAGGGTACACAATCTACAGGAAGGACAGGGGTAGAAGAGGAGGAGGAGGAGTAGCTCTCTATGTAAGGGAAGGGATCAAAACAATGGAACAAAAGGGTAAACAGGGAGGAGAGGAGGCACTGTGGGTCACCCTGGAGACTGGAAATGGCACCATAATCCGCATGGGGGTTGTATACAGACCCCTGTCTCAGGGGGAGGAAATAAACAAGGAAATGATAGAAGGCATCCTTAAGATGGCAGAGAAAGGGGAGATATTGTTGATGGGGGACCTGAATATGCCAGATGTTAACTGGAGCACCTTTGCTGCAGTCACATCCAAGAGCAGGGCCATTCTCGATGTCCTACAGGGAACATGCCTCAGACAGCTAGTGTTGGAACCCACTTGGGAGGGAGCGATCTTAGACCTGGTACTCTCAAATGGAGACAGAGAGAGAATCTCAGATCTAGAAGTAGGTAGCCATCTGGGAACAAGTGACTACCAAACAGTGTGGTTCACGATAAACTCAGCTGCAGAGTCAAGCCATACGAAAGTGAGGGTACTGGACTTCAGGAGGGCTGACTTTGTCAAAATGGGAGAGTGCATCAGAAAAGCACTAGCAAACATGCAAGAAGGAGGGATGGAGCAAAAATTGGGCAACATCAAAACTGCCATCACAGAGGCAACAAGCCTTTGTGTGAAGTAGATAAAGAAATCAAAAAGAAAGAAAAAAAGCACTATGGATCTCAAAAGAGGTGGCAGGGAAGGTTAGGGAAAAAAAATAGCATTCAGGAAGTATAAGGAAGCACAGAAGGAGCAGGACAGAGAACTGTACCAGTTAAAGCAGAAGGAAACGAGGAAGGCAGTCAGAATAGTAAAGGCCCAAACCAAGAAAAAGATAGCTAACTTGGTTAAGAAGGAGGATAAAATGTTTTATAGGCACATTAGGGAGCAAAGAAAGACAAAGGAGGAATAATGAGGCTGAATAAAGGGAGGGTGGGTGGGCAGAGGGACAGTGAAAAGCAGGGATACTGAATTAATATTTCTGCTCAGTATTCACAAAGAAGAGGAGGAGGTACCTAATACAATCAATAGAAGCACTCTGGATAATGGGGGGTCAATTCCAGTCCTTTCACAAAAGAAAGGGTTCTGAAAGAACTCCTGAAACTGAAGATGGACAAAGCAATGGGGCCTGATGGGATTCACCCCAGAACTAAAAGAACTAAGGGGAGAACAAGTGACACCACTGACTACCCTTTTTAACACTTTGTGGGAGGATGGTGTGGTACCTGAGGACTGGAGGAGGGCAGATGTGATTCCCCTTCACAAAAGTGGGAGCAAGACAGGGGCAGGAAACTACAGACCTGTCAGTTTGACATCAGTGGTAGGGAAAATGATGGAATCACTTCTGAAGGAAAGAATTGTTGAGTACCAAGAGGCCAGGGGCACAGGACCAAAGGCAGCATGGATTCACAGTGGGAAGGTCATGTCAGATGAATCTAATTGATTTATTTGACTGGTGACCAAAGTAGTAGACCAGGGAGGGCTTTGACATGGCCTACCTAGACTTTAGCAAGGCATTTGACACAGTCCCACACAAAAGATTAATAAACAAATTAGCCAGCCTGGGTGTGGGTCCCAGGGTGGTAGCCTTGGTAAAACATTGGCTGGACAACAGGACACAGAAGGTAATAGTAAAGGGAGTCCACTCTTAAGTAAGGGGGGTTACTAATGGGTATTGCAGGGTTCAGTACTGGGTCTGGTCCTTTTTAATGTCTTTATAAGTGACATTGCAGAGGGACTGGAAGGAAAAGCATGCCTCTTTGCAGATGACACAATGATCTGCAACAGGGTTGATAACACAAGGTGGGGTGGAAAGGATGAGAAGGGACTTGGCAAGGTTAGATGAATGGTCAGAAGTATGGCAGCTTAGATTCAGTACGAAGTGCAAAGTAATGCACATGGGAAACAAAACCAGGAAGAATACACAGTGGGGGGGGGCAGTGTTGGGTAAGTTACTTTTCTATTACTTTGAATTGTTCTGGAAAGCTCTGTGCAGTCACTAGCAAGGATGGAGAAGTACTGGAAAATGTAATACACCTTACAGTTACAGTTACTTATGTATTTTTATACAAAAGAAATACATAACTGTAACTGATTACATTTATTTAAAAGTAACTAGTAACTAACCTATTACTTTCAAAAAATGTAATCTTTTATAGTTATTTATTATTTTTGTATTTTTTTTGTATAAAGAAAATAAGCAACTATAATTGTAAGGTGTATAATTTTTTCTAGTACTTATCCATCCTTGCTAGTGACTGCACAGAGCTTCTGAACAAGTTTCCAAATGTAATAGACAGTAATAGAAAAAGTAACTTACCCAACACTGGGGAGTTCCAACAACAAAATTGGAAGGACCTGGGGTAGACATATCAGATGACATAAAGGTTAGCAAGCAATGTGAGAAGGCAGTAGGGATGGC
This sequence comes from Neoceratodus forsteri, assembly GCA_016271365.2. Lineage (NCBI taxonomy): Eukaryota > Metazoa > Chordata > Ceratodontiformes > Ceratodontidae > Neoceratodus > Neoceratodus forsteri. The sequence continues at coordinate 1,204,358,427 of CM057449.1, forward strand.
TGGGGGGTACTGGGATGTTTAGAGAGAGGCATCACCAGTAGAAAACAAGAAGTTATTATCCCTCTGTACAGACAGTTGGTGAGACCCCATCTGGAGTACTGTGTTCAGTTCTGGAGACCCCATCTCTGCAAGGACATAGACAGGATGGAAGCAGTCCAGAGGAGGGCAACTAAAATGGTGCAGGGTCTGCAACAGAAGCCATACGAGGAGAGACTAAAGTAGCTTAATTTGTATACCCTTGAGGAATGGCGGGAGAGGGGGGACATGACAGAAATGTTTAAGTACCTCAAGGGAATCAACAAAGTCCAGGAAAGTAGCATCTTTCAGAAAAAGAGATGTGCAAGAACAAGGGGACATAATTTGAAAACAGAGGGGGGATGGCTCGGGGCAATGTGAGGAAGCATTTTTTCACAGAGTGGGTGGGGGACACATGGAACTGCCTTCCTGAGGAGGTCATGGTGTCAAAAACAATGGGGGGGATTCAAGAATGCATGGGACAGACATAAGGTAAGTTTTGTGGGGGTTAGGAAGAAATAGGCTGTTGGTTAACTAGGATCTGCAGCTTATCCAGTAGGTAAGGAAATGGGCAGACTAGGTGTTCCAAGCAGTCTTTATCTGCCGTCAAAGTCTATGTTTCTGTGTTTTTATTTCTATGTATGAAGAAAGTTAGGGGAATTTTATTAAACTAATGAAATCATACAAACAATGCAGTATACATAATTCATAAACAATCAATATATAACATCAAAAAGGACAGAACAAGAAGATCCCCTAATCTTCCTAATAATAACAACTGATACAAAACCTATTTAAAGTAATCAATTACAGCAATAGTCATTTTATCAATTACATCCATGAACATGAGGCCCAATAACACATGAAACAGATTATGCTCACAGTCTTTTGCTTCAGTATGATAAACCTTCTGGAGCACTTTAAAAACATCACTACTACAGCATCAGGAGAACAATGTTTTTGCTGAATGTGTTGAGAACAAGCCTGCCATAAGTAATATCTGCAACATACTAAAATTAACTGCAGTGTAGAAGGGTGAAATGTCTTCAATTGTCCTTTGTACAAGCCTGAGACAGCGATCATATAAGTCGCCTTTTGAAATAGCGTCTCTCTCTCTCCATGCCTTACTCAGAGACACCAGTCTCTAGGGAGGAGTGCTCTATGTATGATAAAATAGTTGGCTTGAGCAGTATTTTAAATTATTTATTCTCTATTTGAATTGGATTTTATTGTAATTTTAATTATTGATGTTATGTTTTCAGTATGTTGTTTTGGTATTTGGATTGTACAAGTGCCTTGGTTTTGGAAAGGCGCTTTTCGTAAATAAAGAAATCAATCAATCAATCAGACAGAAATGTAATGACTCCCACAGCACTGCAGCATGGCATAGCACCATCAGCGTGATCTGATGCTGTGCTGTGATGGCATCAAGATTAACACCACTGCTAGAAACTCCCTCCCACCTACTCATATCTAAAGGCCTGCTTGTGGGTTAGTGAGTCTCTGATTTCTAACTTGTCCTTTGTGGAAGCCCAGTGGCCCCCACACTCACACTATCACTAATCACCTTTTGGATTTAACTTTAGAGCAATCCTTAAACCTTCTTGTCTTGCTCACTGAAATGGTTAAAGTAGACATACTCCAATCTGGAGTGTTACTATACTATGTACCGTGGAAATATTAAGTATTGCATTTGATTAATTTCACGCTGAGACGCCCCCTGTCGAACAGCGGGAATTTAAATTTGAGCTCGCCTTCTCCGGTCAGACTTCTGACACTCACCTGGGCACACAGTTCTAAATTTTGTTGGACAGTGTACCTCAAACCAGTCCTTCCCTTTCTATCTGTTCACTAATTAATTCCTGACAATGCACTAAGATATCGGCCTGAAACATAAGAATATTTAAATGCAATGTTTTTGTCTCAAAAACAAAATTTCTTTATGTACCTCTGACTGCCTGTACTGACTAAGTCATGATCTAAAATGCACAAAGGACAAGCAGCATAAAAACAACCAGTCATACATTTTTGTTTAAAGAACAAGTGCTCGGTAAGGATATATATATCTTAAAGAATGAAGATTTGGGGCCTTTAGATGCCTTTGTAATCATTTTGTTTGCTTTTATTTGTTTCTTTAATTGCCTTTTAACAATTTTATTTATAATGTGTGGTAGAATGCTGTTATAGGTAGAAAACTACCTTTTTATAACAACATTTTACCATTGATGTGATGTCACAATGTTGTTAACCCATCGATGGTATGTCACATCGATTGGTTAATGACCAGGAACAGTCTGCGCATGCATGCAACTTGATCAGGCGGCCTTGAAATGGCCATGGCAGTGAGAGCATGACCCAGAGCAGAGAGTCGATGACATAAAAAAACTATAGTAAGGACCTGCTTTCCTGTTTTTTTTTGTTTTTATCTTTTTTTATTTAATAACAGTTTAGAAAGAAAAAATAGAGAACATCACCAATCAAAACAGTGAAGCTTTCTATTAGTGAATGATAAATGCTTCTAACAAATAATGATATAGAATGGTAATTTACGGACTTCTGGTGCAGCCTCTGATCGTGGTGGCGGCTTAGCTCTCCCGCTCCGTGATCCCCCTGCCCTTTCAAACCAGAACCACGGCCAATAATCAATTAAAATTAACCTCAGGCAACAACTTTCATGGCAACGAACAAGCTACAAGAGTGAGCGAGCAGATTTTCCAGTTTACCTGTGGATCTGGATCCTTCAGACCACGAAGCATCGGACTCCAGCAATACCATTCAGGCCTGCTTCCCCACGCGGGGCATTACATCTAAATGCAAAGGCAAGCAAAAATCCCAATCTACTAAACAGATGGAGGACAAGTTAGACAAGATTTTACACATACTTAAAGAAATTAAGTCAGATTTTAAGTACTTTAAATGGGAACAGGAGCAGATCCGAGCAGACATTTCCAAATTACAGCAGCGGATGGTCGCAGTGGAGGAGGAGCAACTTGCATAATCTGAGTCCTCTAAGGAATGCCAAGCCACGGTCTCACAGATCGTGGAAATATGCCAAACCCTCAGAGAGTGGCAAGAGGATGCTGAAAACAGGCATAGACGTAGAAATTGGAGGCTATATGGAGTACTGAAGGGGAGTGAGAGAAACAATATCAACACGTTCATACCATTATTACTTCTTGAAGTTCTGAATCTGAGCCCTGAATATGAGCTGGAGATAGAAGGAGTCCACAGAGCCTTGGGCCCTCTACCCTCACAACCAGGAATGAGACCCCGCTCAATAATAATACGCTTCCTGAGGCATACCATTAAAGAAGAGCTGCTACGTAAGGCTTGGACTAAGGGGAAGACCTTTTATCAATCCAACAGAGCATACTTTGATAATGACTATGCCCCTGCAAAAATGCAGTGCCGCAGGGAATATATACCACTGTTCCTAATTTTGAGGGGACTAAAGCTGAATTTTTGCACCGCATATCTCTCCAGGCTTCAGGTTCAATACCCCAATGGACAACAACATTACTGTTCAGTTCAGGATGCTCTTGCAGATCTAGAAATCAGGGGATATGAACTCCCAACCAAAGTGAACTTTCCGGGGCGTTCAGTGGGGAAAGAGGCAACCATGTTTTTCCGAAGATCACCAGACCTACACTCACAACAAGCTGTCTTGGACTCAGTAAAACAACTGCTTTATCAGTTTGCCAGAAATATTGCCTGAAACTGGGAAAATCTTTATTTTACAGCATATGAGGTTGGGAGGTGAGTGCTGGGCCCAGCTGGGGAGCCAGACCTGTGGCCTGAGCGGGGAGCGGCGGGGGCATCCTGGGTGTGTTCCCCGCTGTGGGGCCTGCCATTAACATTAACAAGAGATATCAGTAAGACTGCTGTTGGGCTACTGTATCGTGCACTTGAGGTGGTGATGGGGGAATGTGGTGCAGACACTGAAAAGATGGCTTATGGTGGTGGTCAATTCTAGCCCTCCCCTTCGGAGGGGCTAATTTGGGACCATTGGATCTTACAGGAGGCCCCGGAAAGCTTCGGAGTAACTGATTTTTGGAACAGAATATTATCTGACTGTCCCTTAGGGGATGGGGGAGTAGTCCCCTGAACTCGGGGGAGGCCTTTATTAAAAATGTCTGAGCAGCCGTAGACCTATTGATTGGGGGATCCTATGGGTTTCCAGGCCCTCATTACCGAGGAGGGTGGGACCGTTGAGTGACTTTGTGAATAGCATTTAAATATAGTCTGGCAGGGGATGTCTGCTCCCTCCATGCCACCTGAGAGTGTTTACATTTGATGAAGTGCAGCAGCCCAAAAGGGAAGGATACTGTTGAGTGATGGTGGCCACTGTGGGGAGGGGGCTTATATCTGGGGAGCGGACCCTGGACCCTGGTAGTGATGGCGGTGAGGTGGTTACCCTGGTCAGACCCTGGCCCTCCTCTCTGACCTCTAATGGCAGATAGACTTGATAATTTATATTTAAATTCCTCACTGTAAGAAGTAGCAAAGCAAAATCCATGGAGGAGTCTTTTACCACAATGGCTCTATAATGCCCTTTTTGAAGGCCGGCAGAAGGGAATAAGAGACTTACAGAGGATAAAACTTTATTGCACAATTTTCATTTTTTCTGTAATTGTGAAATGCCTGCTAATCCTATTTTCTGTTTATATCTACATCTCTACAGATAGGGGTAATCTGAACCCTGAGGCGCAGTTCATTGCAAGGAGTGCAATCCCAATAGTGGCTTCCACTTTTAGTTGCCGCCCCCTGAAGTTTGTAAGGGGATGGAAGTCTGTGTGCTACAACTGTATATAGTTTATTCTACATTGATTAGACTTGGACATCAGTTCAGGGGATGTCATTGTGGTCAGACTGTACTATTTCTATTATATTATACAGAAGTTTTTGATTGGAGTGCACTAAGAGAGGGAAATATATTTATAACAGTGCAGGTGGGATATTGGACCAGTTGGCTGTGGATAGAAGGGTGGGGGGGGGGCTTTGGAGGATTGTGACCTATTTTTTAAACCATTATGACCTACCAGTGTCAGTGGCTCAGTAGGTAGCACACCGGCTCTGAGGCCGGGAGATCAGAGGGCTGTGGGTTCAGTTCCCACATCTGGCACTTGGGTTAATATCCCAGTACTGACACTGTAGTGCAGCATGAGAGGGGTGCTGCACTTCTGAGGTGCCGTCTTTCGGATGAGATGTTAAACCGAGGTCCCATCTGCCTGGATTGGTGGTAGTTCAGGTGGATGTTAAAGATCCCATGGCACTTATCGAAGAGCAGGGAATTTCCCAGTGTCCTGGCCAAATTTCCCTCATTCACTATAAATACCACCAACAGCTTAATCTGTTCTAAAGTCAGTTGGCATTCATCTGTATCTCCCCGGTCGTGCCTGAAAATAGGCAGGATTTGTCTAGTGCACTTACCCGGTCAACAAAAACTAAATAAATAAAAAATAAAAAAAAACCAAAAAAAACTGAATTAGTCTCTCAGAATGTGAATGGCTAGGGGGGCCCAATTAAAAGAGGGAAGGTGATATCTTAACTTAAAAAATTGCACCCCCATATGATATTACTGCAGGAAACTCATATGACCCCAACAGAGCAACAAACACTGATGAAATTTGGGATGCAAACCATTGTGGTAAGCTCTCACCACTCAGGCAGAAGAAGATGAGTGGCAATATTAATCCCTAACTATTCGGCATTCCAACTAGAGACCTCATATTCCAACAGAGAGGGTACACTGGCAATGGTCTGGGGATCTTGGTGGGACACTTCCTATATGTGACTAGTATCTATCTCCCTCCAGGTTCAAACCCACAAACATATCAAACCCTGATAGACAAAAGTATCCATTTTAAGCAGGGAGTTTTAGTGGTAGGTGGGGACTTGAACCTCTTAATGGATCCAGGGAAGGATAGCTCAAGCCCTAGCCCTCCGCATATGACAGCTGACCAGAGACATGGCCAGAGATTATTTAAAGAAATGGGCCTAGTCAATACCTGGAGATTTAGTAACCAAGGAAGTAGAGTATATACCCATTATTCGATGGTCCGTCATACTGGCTTCAGTGTAGACCATTGTTTAATTACAGCAGAACATAAAGATATGGTGAATCGGGTGACTATTCTCCCTTTTTTGCTGACAGACCATGCTCCAGTATTACAACTGGAGACTTATAAAAAAAAACAGTCCACACAACAGCGTTTTAAAAATTCTTTATTAAGAAATTGGAAATATGTAGAATTTATCACTCAACATATTCCAGAAATCATAACATAAAACCAGTCCCCTTAGATTACATCAGGAATACTATGGGACACATTGAAAGCAGTAACTAGAGGAGATACCATCCAGTTTACAGCTAAGGAGAAGAGGGCTAGGGAGGTGTAGCAGAGACAACTGGAAGCCGAACTTGTGATTTGGCAGCAAGCACACATGCAAGGAGGTAGATTGGCCCAACAATATACAATCCAGATCCAAAGTAAATTACAAGACCTACTCACATATAAAACTGAACAGGCCTTATTATATGTACGACAAACATATTATGAGGGGGGTAGGGCTTCTCGGGTATTAGTCTCTAGACTGAGATTAATAAGATTTAGGGAAACAATAACCCAGCTTGGGCACCCCCAAACTAAACACCTCTTAACTAGTACTAAGCAAATCTTAGAGGAATTTAGACAATTTTATAATTCCCTTTATACCCAGGACCTGGAACCATCAGAAGATAAATACATGGCCTTTTTTCAGTCTTTGCATCTACCTCAGATAACTCCTCAACAAAAGGACCTTTTACTCTGAGAATTACAGTGCAGGAGATACAGGGGGTGATTAAAAGGGCTAAGGCAACATCACCTCTGAATTCTATTTAATGACCTACAGTCCAAAGATATACCCCCCCCCCTTGGCAGTATGTGAATATATCAACAATTTTAAAGCCAGGAAAGGACCCTTTGAATTGTGGATCTTACTGACCTATATCAGTCTTAAACCAGGATTATACATCCTATGCAAGTATTTTAGCACATCGACTAGAGACCCTTTTATCCAATATTATTAATAAGGACCAAGCAGACTTTGTCCCCACAAGAAGAACTACAGATAACATCAAAAGAACCTTGTATTTGTTAGAAAGAATGGAGGCGAGGTCTATTCAATTTTTATTGTTGAGTATAGATGCCCAAAAGGCCTTTGACTGAGTATCATGGAAATTTTTATACTATACCTTGGAGAGATTTGGCTTCCCCCCTAGATTTCTACAATGGGTGCAGGATCTTTAAACATCCCCCAAAGCAGTAGTTAAAGCAAACGGCTCCTATTCTGGGTGATTCACTTCATATAGAGGAACACAACAATGTTGCCCTTTATCCCTCCTTCTATTCACCATATATGTGGAACCCATAGCAGAAACAATACGAAAAGCTGAGGAGTTATCCAGCCTGTCAGAGGGTGGGGTAGAACATAAGACAGCATTTTACGCTGATGATTTACAGATCTACTTAACATCCCCAGGATTCTCTCTCCCCCAATTATTTACACTCCTACAGGATATAGAATCCTCATCTGGGTATAAACTAAACACAGCCAAAACTGAGGTGCTCAGCTATAGATATAATCCAGATGATAGCACCAGATCATTATTCCCTTTAAAATGGGATATTACAAATTTTCGGTACCTGGGAATTGTTATCCACCGGGATCCGAAAAGACTATATGATGTGAATTACTTCCCCCAAGTTAAGACATTAAAGAGTTATCTACAATGCTGGCATTATCTTACAATACCTGTATTACAATAAATAGATTCTATCAAAATGATGATACTGCCTAGATTTCTTTATCTGTTCCAGAACCTTCCTGTCCGTCTCTGCTGGAATGTTTTAAAAGTTGGGATAGAATACTCTCCCAATATATATGGCATGTGAAAAGACCTAGGAAGGCTTATGCCTTGCTTCAACTCCCCAAGATTAAGGGTGGCCTGGCCATTCCAAATTTGAAGACATATTATTTTTCGGCCCATATGGCGCATGCCCTATATTGGTGGGATATGACCACAATATCACACTGGAAAACCTTAGAGCTAAATGATCAGCAGGAAGCTATAGAAAGAAGTATGGGTTCCCCATACTGAAAGCAATTATTGACTAGAAGGCATCCAATCAATTTATACTAAAGCTGTATTCACTGTATGTCGGAGGCTACTTGGGACATTAGAGATTAACTCTTCTGCTCGAGTATTGTTGATCCCAGTATATAATCCATTATTTATTCCAGCCTTTACTGATACTACATTTGATGCTTGGAAAAGGCAGGGTCTGAAATTTATATACCAATAGTATGAGCAGGCATCTTTCATAACCTTTGCCCAAGCACAACAGGTATATCAGTTAGGGAAGAGGGATTTTTTTCTGCTATCTTCAAATTCATCATTATATAACCCAGAGATGTGGAATACATTGGGACCTGATTCAGACTCACCCCTTGGTGCAAATAAGTATATGCACCCAGACTAGACAGATCCCTGATTATATCATCTCAGAGTTGTACCATGCTCTCCACTGAAAGGGACATAAATCATTAGTGAAAATACAGAAGTCCTGGGAGGCAGATTTGGGACAGGAGAGTCCTGAATCAGACTGGAATCAGATTTACAGTATACAGCATAAGATATCTACATCCCATGTCTGGAAGGAATTTAGCTGGAAATGTATTGTTAATTTTTTTAATATGCCCATTATCACTGGGAAATATGGGACTAGGGGAGGAACTCACTGCTGGAGACTATGTGGAGAGACCCGGGCAAACCATATACATATATTATGGAGATGCCAGGTACTTACTCAATACTGGGCACAAATAGAACACGGTCTGAAACAACTTTTTCTGGAGCTCCCAGGCCTTACTCCTGGGCTGGCACACCTACACTGGTTCCCCAAAGGGGTCAAGAATATACAGTCTAAGCAATTACTGGTAATATTACTTCTATCAGTCAAAAAGGGGATCTCACAGAGGTGGTTACAGACAGCCCCCCCAGTTGTAACTGATTGGGAGAACACGGTACAAGAGATTTATACAATGGAGAAAATAACAGCAGTCTTACATAGGAGGGAGACTATGACTAGGCTTTTCTGGAACAAGTGGATAATATGGCTCATGCAGCATAGACAGGATATTATACCATGAATTAGACAATTTTAATGCTGAGAGGCTCATACTGCAATTCTATTACATACTATTGTGTTTATCATGTACTGTACACTCTGCTGACACTTCTATCTGAAGCTAGCCTGATCTGTATTGAAATCATGATTTTGTAATGTAATCCTGTATACTGTGTGCTATACAAACCAATGTATGCCAATCTTTTAATAAGAAATATACAGTAGTAACAAAGAATGGTAGTTTACAGTACACAATTCAATACCTGGTCCTACCACCCCCATCCCACCCCAACTTTAACCCTTTGGAAAATTACACTAAAATAAAGTAAAGGGAAGAGCTACAACATTTCAAAACTCATATATTAATAAGCAAAACACCTTTGCATATCCATTAACAAATTACAGAATCCAGAAGTCCTATGAAGTTATCTAGTTGAATTAAGTATCAGATGATAGATCCTCCCTCATTTATTATACAATTTGACCGTATTGTTGTGTAATAAATATATCAGTCTGGTAATCTGTAGATTAAGTAGGATATTGGATATCCATTCTCTTAAATGTATTACCTCCTTATCTAGCCAGTGTTAAGCTATCATTTTTTTGTGGAAATACTTATCATAGAAATTGTAGCTTTATTGCTCAAACCCTTAATCTGAGTAAAATATCATAGAATACAGATCTCAAAATTAAAAACATGATGTAAAGAAAGTTTTTTACCAAATTCCGGTATAACTAAATTCCAAATTTGCTGGAATTGTGGACAGTCCCAAAAGATATGTCGGATAATTCCTTTACCTGCATGGCATTTAATGCAGCTATCAGATTCCAAAAGTCCAAATTTGAAAAGCTTTTGAGAAGTCAGATAGGCATTGTGAAGGAGTTTACATTGAATTAGCCTTAAATTATCTAGAGGTATGTAGTGATATATATTTCTCCATAAAATAGACCAATTTAAGGGATTAGATCCAGTTTCTTTGTTCCAATAAGTAGGGATAATGGAGCCTGAGTTAAACTTGGAGGTTAATTCAAATTTATAAAGATTTGAGATAGGATGGGGTTTGGAGCTACTAAGGATCATATCCTTCAGTACATCACTGGAGGTAGAATTTAATAAGTACAATCCAAATTGCACTTTTAAGGTTGTTTTTAATTAGTAGTAGCTTATGTAGATATGTTTATGTATGCTTTCATTTACCATAATTGTTTGCAACTGAATATGTGATTTGTTCTTGATAAATACATTTACTGTAAGATTTAGTTGATTAAGAAACCAAGTGGATGGAATTAATTTTCCATTGGTTCTAAAGTTTGGATTGCCAAAAATAGGTTGATATATGCTATTATGCACTGAAAAACCTTAAAAAGACATAATTTGCTGGTGGATCTTTAGAGATGTTCCAATCACTGAATATTTCAATTTAACAGGGTGTAGACTATATTTAGTGTGTAATAAAGCTTCTGGGAAGACTTTGTATTTTCTCATCATATTTAATTCAAGTTAAAGCCATATTGGAAAATAATTTCCAAAGTGGTTCCCATGTTATAGCCATTTAATGTACTTATTGATGTGAAAAGCCATATAATATAGAAGGCAATTTGGTAGCTTGATACTGCTCTGTTCTCTAGGTAGAATAAGTTTCGTCCAGGTTATTCTAGGGGTTTTGTCACCCCAAATAAATTTAATAATAACTGAATTTAGCTTGTGAAACCATTCTATAGGTATAAAAGTATTTAACATATTGAGGGGATGGAATAATCTGGGAAAAACATTTATTTTAATAATATTAACTCTGCCCCAGAAAGATAGTGGGAGGTTATGCCATATTTTTAAATCTTGTTTGATTATGGAAACCAAGTTATCTAAATTCAGTTTTATAAACTGAGAACGATCGGGTGTTAAATATATACCCAAGTACTTTATAAGGAGACCAGATTAGACCCAGATTAATAATTTCATTTTTAAAGGAATAAGCATTAAGGGGCATAACCTCCATCTTCTCAATATTTAACTTATAGTTAGAGAGGGTACTAAATTCTTGTATGGTATCTAAGGCTGCCTAAATTGAGGTCGTCAGGTTGGATATATGCAATAACACATCATCTGCAAATGAAGATAATTTAAATTGCATACCTCCATACTCAATACCAGTAATCTGAGGATTAGTTCTGAGAAAAAACAAAAGTGGTTCTAGATATAAATTAAATAAGAGGGGGAACAATGGGCAGCCTTGCCTGGTTCTGCACTGTAATTTAACGGAATCTGATATAAGTCCATCACAGCTTAATCTAGCTGTTGGAGAAGAGTAGAGAAGTTTTAACCAAACTACAAATTTTTTAGGGACTCCAAATTTAAGAATAGTTGGAAAAAGAAATTCTTAGTGAACTCGATCAAAAGCTTTCTCTGTGTCTAATGACACCAGAGCCATGGAGGAAATAGAGTCACCAGACGAAGAGAAGACATGAGAAATCTTCCTAATATGATCAGAGGCATATCTCTGAGAGGTAAATCCTACTTGTTCTCTGGATATTAAGGGATGCCAAATTGTTTTGATTCTCTGCACCAAAATGGAAGCAAGGATTTTAATGTCATAATTTATTAGAGATATGGGCCTATAACTCCCTACTTTGTTTCTAGATTTATTGGGTTTGGGTATTAGAATGATTAAGGCCTCTAAAAGTGATTTATCTTTAAAACCATTTTTGAGTGAAAAGTTATATAACTCTTGGAGAAAAGGAATTAAAGATGTTTTAAATGTTTTCTAAAAATGTGCTGTGAACCCATCTTGGCCCAGTGATTTATTCGGAGTCAGTTTATCTATAGCATTTTCTATTTCTACCTGTTCAATAGTTCTAGTTAGAGTAACAGCTTGGTCTTGAGTAATTTTAGGGCAACTGAAATTGTTTAAATATATTTGTATATTTTCAGATGTAGGAGGATTTTCCATCCGAAAATATATTGCAGAATAATGTTTATAGAATTTATCTTAAAATATCTTTGGGGTCTGTTTTCACTTCCCCAGAGACACTATCAATTATTGACTCAATAAATTTTGATTGTTCTTGGTGTTTAAGTTTGTTGGCTAAAAGCTTCCTTGGTTTATCTCCTAAATCGATATATTTAGCTTTCATTTTCAGGATAGTAAACTCCGTTCTCTCCTTTGTAAGCAAGAAAATCTCATTTTTATATTGCTGTAGCTCTTTGGTTTCTGCATCAGTTAGTAAAGATTGATCCTTACTTTCTAATGACTCTATCTTCTTTGAGAGGAAATCAATTCTCTCAGAGCATTGCTTCTTCTGTTTTGAGGCAAACCTAATAAAATCTTTTCAAGTGTAGCTCTTAAAAGCAGTCCAAATGGTGTCAAAGTTATCTATGGTGTGAGGATTTTCTTTCCAGAAGTTACTAATTGAAAGATTTATATATTTGAGAATATAATCTTGTCTGAGTAAGGTATTATTCAGTCTCCAAACATAATTTCTTGGATGAAGTGTTAGAAGAGCAATATGTAAATCTATCAGAGAGTGGTTTGATAAAGATCTGCCCAAAATGTGTGTACTCTTGACTTCACCAGTCCAGGATTTAGTCAATAAGAAATAGTCTAAGCGTGAACAAGATTTATGCACTAGGGAGTAAAAAGAGATTTTTTTAGTAATCAGATATAGGGTTCTCCAAGGGTCCGCTAGATTACAAAGATTTTAAAATTTGTTTAATGCATACACATCCTATTGTAGTACAGAATTAGTTGGGTTGGATTTGTCCAATACAGGACTCAAGGGGATATTCCAGTCTCCTCCAGTTAACACCTTATATGATAAAAAGGGAATAATACTGTTAAGAGTTTAATTAAAAATATTGAGGTATTTGTATTAGGGACATACACTGTACCAATCACAATAACTGTATGATTGAATTTTCCAAGAATAATAATAATATACCTATCATCTGAGTCAGTGACAGTTTGTATGGGAGTACAATTTAGTGATTTATCCACCACAATCACCGCCCCACCTTTTGATGAATACCGGCCCACCCTGAATACTTGAGTATATCCATATATTTTCCAAAGATTCAATTCAGTAGCTAGTAAATGAGTCTCTTGTAAGAAAACCAGTTGGTATCCTAAAGAATTTACATAGCTAAGGACCTGCATTCTTTTGATCCTGAGGCATAAACCTTTAACATTCCAAGAGGCTACCTTAAGTAATATCGACACGATGTAAGACTATGAATAAGCAAATACAGTTAGCATAATGGTTATTAGAAATAGCTAAATATAATTTGTATCTCTTCCATATTAAACATGTAGAGCTCCCACCCCCTCCCCCACCAATTGAACCAACCCCCAATAACAAAACAATATATTTAGGAAAACAATAGGTAATAAACCTTATACAGATCAAAATTCAGACCTACCCCACGTCCAACAGACTGAACTCCTACTAACATACCAACCAAGCTGAACCTTGCAGTCCCACCCCCATTCTCCAATCTCTCACATAAATGGTATAGGTAAAGATAAAAAATAACAACCCTATATATTTAAGTAACTGACCACATATAAGTTTCTCCCTGTGGAGTGACAACTCATTCAATTCAAGTAATCAAATTAAGTTAAAATACTAAACTGGCAACTAACAGACTCTAAATAAACCTTATTTAACATCATTTGTCTCTCAGAAGTTAAATAAGTCAAGAGCTCAGAAGTATATGCTAAGAGAGTTCAGGAAAGGCATTTCAATTATTCAGCCCAAAAATATAAAACAAAATTTAAACAGTTAAACCAAATCTAACTTTCTAAAGATGAAGTGACCTGGGAAACAATACGGGTTGAAGTTCTACCAGGGAGGGATAATAATTAAAGCGTTGTTTTGGTGGAAATAACTAAGCTAGTGTATCCCTGAAGGGATAGGGGGCAAAGAGACCAAAGCCATCCCCTCCTTTTTCTCTTCAAAATCCAACATTAAATACTAAAGGCAGATCTCAATTGTGGATCTCAGCCTGAACAGCCTGAAGAGCCCCAATCTGAGTAGACAGAGTTATGGTATCAAAAAGTCATCCTGAAATCACCCCGTTAATATTGATACAATATAGCGAGGTTAAGTCCATACCCTATTTAGTGGAAAATTAAAATGAATCCTAACCTTCTTACGAATATGTGTCAAATTCCTCCATCTCCAAGGCTTTATAGAGGTTAATTAATGGATGAATTACTAAATAAATAAATAAGTAGATTGATACCTTACTTAAAACAAAAACAAAGTAAAACAGAAACACACAGAACCTCCCTAAAGGGGAGTTTGTAGGTAAATTTCACTTGCTTTTTGAATTCATTAAAGTATTGAATTGAAGGAAGGGAAAAACGCCAATGGAAAAAAACAAACAGGAGGTGAAATAAATTCCCTATTTAGTGGGAAGCACATCACAGGAGAGATTTTGCAGCCCTAAAATAGAGAATAGCAAAGTTGAGTATCAAAGCTATATAGCTTTCTCCACTTAACGATTAATGTCACTATAGTCTGCAATCTCCTGTCACCTTCAAGGATCTGATTACAAAAAGCCTTTGGGAAAATAATAATAAGCATTAATATATTCATATTTAATGGGAAGCTATGGGTATAGAGGCACATAATGCCAATCACAAAATCATGTTAAGTAATGCCTCTAACATAGAAAGTCATAATGGGATCCAGTTAATAATAAAGAAGGGACCCAAGCAAGAGTAAGACAAAAACAAATCTGAGTAATGTTAAATAAAAATAAAGGATGTCCTTACTTGAGGGAGGTATAAGTATCTTCTAAATGGTGTGAGAGCAGATGAAAGTGTACCTAATTTTTCCTTTCTTCCTTTGACCTATTTCTAGCCCCTAACTAATAGGGATTTTGGTTTTGGAGCAGAACGGGCTGAGAAGCTGAGCTACAAAATTGCATCCAATTTAACAAGTTAAATTTCTTTTTTGGTGGGGTTTTAAGGAGAGAAGATTTACTCACCCCTTCCCCCACTCCAGACAAGCATCCCCACAAGTCCTGAATCAAAGAAGGCAGGGGCTCCCCCTTTGGGTCATCTAGGCAAGTATGCTAATAAAATTAATATTCACCAGAAAGAAAACACAAATAAATAACATCTTCTATGGCCACATCTATTATAATTATAAAATCGGCTCAAAGAGGGGGAGAGAATTTTATGCCCGAACGAGCATCATCTTTTGAAACTAGCCAGTATAGCAAGAGTGTTCGTTTATCTAATTACATAGCCACTGTGGAACCCTCCCAACAGACTATAAAAGTAAAAGAGAACGCTGCAGTCAGATGGCTTTCAAAACCAAAGTAGATCTATGTGAAACCAAAATGTCTATTCATTACTAAAGAAAATGTTCCAGGTCCTCGTGATAAATCAAACTCAAAAACAGTCTCTATGTCCTTGTTAAACAAAGAGTGAAAAAAAGTAGTGGTTCGAACGTAGTAACCTCTAAGGAACCATTATTATGAAATAAATCAAGCAGATCACCTCTGTTCACCTAAAATGTTGCAGCCAGTTGACTTCCAAAACCAGAGCAGATTTATGTGAAACCAAAACTTCTAATACCATTTATTACTAAAAAAAAATGTTCCAGATCATCCTGATAAATCGAACTCAAAAACAGTCTCCATGTCCTTGTTAAACAAAAATTGGATAAAAAACAGATTGAAACATCAGAATCAGTTCTCTGGTAGTCCGAGTAGAAATTAATAAAAATTCCAAAGTATTCAGGGAATACTGTAGCAACTATAGCATACTGTAGCAACCACAGTTTGTGTTTTTATTGATGGTTTAGCATAAAGTTGAAACACACGCACAAGGGATGTAATTGTAAGATCACCCAGACTTGAAAAGATCTGGAAACAGCTTTGTGAGCGCCAGGGAAGCTTTTTTGGAAGAATTAAAAGAGTATTGATTGCCATCTTTGGAAATACTTAGTTTGGCTGGATAGTGCATCTTAAATTGCCCCCCAGCAAGGATTAATTTGTTTACAATTGGGGAAAAATTTCTGTGCCGCTGTCTAACTTCTTGTGGCAGGTCTTGAGAGATGCACATTCTTTTCCTATCCCAGTTAAGTTCTTTATGGTCTCTGGTTTTGTTGAGGATGTGGGATCTGTCCAAGTAATTTAGGAAGCTAATAATAAAGGGATGTGGGGTCTCCCTTGGGTGATGTAGGTCTGAGTGCCCTGTGGGCCCTTTCAACAATATAAGAAACTCCATTTGGGGATTTGCCAGCCAAGTTCTCACAGAGTACTTGTGCAAAATGAATGAGATCAAAACCCTCAGAGTTTTTGAGAAGTCTGTACACAGCTATATTATTTCTACAGGAACTACCTGCTAGGTTCTCAAGCTTAGATTCACATTTGGCCATTTTGTGATGGATGGAGGGGAATTCAGGGTCCACCTTAGTTCTCCAGTCCTCTAATGAAGATATCCTAGCCTCCAAGTCTGTGAGTCGGGTATTAATTTTATCAATGGCAATCTTCACAGATTTAGATTCCTCCACAAGTATTTTAATTGCAGTTTTTAAATCCAGAATCTTTTCCTCCATTAGTAAATTAGAATTTGGAGGAGAGATTGCAGTTTTACCCAAAGTATTTTTTGGTTGTTTTGAAGCTTGCGTCCCTGTCTGGCGCTGGCAGTGACGTGTGATGCACTGGAGGTTTCATCTCCAAATCCATTACTATGAAGACTGAATGATGCAGAGCTCACTGTCACAGACTTCCTACTTGAGGTATATTCTTCAAAAATGTAAAAGTTAGATTGTAATTGTATTTCAGTAAAAGGGTTGTCTGATCGCAGAAATGGGGTACGGAACCCCAGAGAAACCCATCTCAACCCTGTGAGTTCATCACCAAAAGTCCTCACTTTCTTGTTTTTTAAGACTAGGTTTGCTGGCCAAGGCACCTAGCTTCACCTGAGCACTTTTCTTCTAGGTTGCTTGAAAGGACAGAGCAAATAACCTTACCAGAGCAAGGATAAGGATTAAGGCTTCTTTTGGCTAGGCAGATTTATTGTGTATTGTTATTTTTATTTTGTACTCACAGGGATTGTTACTGTTGTTGCTAACATGTTATTGCTTTATTTTCTCAGATTCAAATTGTTGTTGCTGGGTATACTTTCTGCTGCATTATTACAGGGTGTGCCTACAGCTGTATGCTTACAGATTAGTGCTGTAATCTCCTGATTCAAATTGTTTTTTTTGCAAGGTATATCTTCTGTTACTGCTCTTTTTTTCTCTGTAGCAAAGTGTTTCTTACGGGATATATCTTCTGTGAAATTATTACAGGTGATGCTTACATTTTTGTGACTTTTTATCATTAGCTAAGCAAAATTACTGTTTGCAACTATTTTATTTTGTTTTTTGTTTTGTTTTTCTCACAGGTGTTGCAGTCTCCTTCTCACACTGAAGGAGCTATTTGCTTCCCCCCATAGCTCTTCCAGGGGATTAGGTGTGTGTATCTGGGGGTGGAGCTGGCAAACTGTCAGGAACTTCTAACAGAGGGAAGGGTTAAAAGGTTACATTAGTTGATATCTTGGATTTGGAAGACTAGGTTTGCTGGCCAAGGCACCTAGTTTCACCTGAGCTCTTTTCTTCTAGGTTGCTTGAAAGGACAGAGCAAAAACCTTACCAGAGCAAGGGTAAGGATTAAGGCTTCTTTTGGCTAGGCAGATTTACTGTGTGTTGTTATTTTTATTTTGTACTCACAGGGATTGTTACTGTTGTTGCTAACATTTTATTGCTTTTTTTCTCAGATTCAAATTGTTGTTGTTGCTGGGTATACTTTCTGCTGCATTATTACAGGGTGTGCCTACAGGTGTGTGCTTACAGATTATTGCTCTAATCTTCTGATTCAAATTGTCTTTTGCAAGGTATATCTTCTGTTACTGCTTTATTTTCCTCTGTAGCAAAGAGTTTCTTACAGGGTATATCTTCTGTGAAATTATTACAGGTGGTGCTTTACAGGTTTTACAGTTTTATCTATCATTAGGATAAGCTTTCAGGGCTACTGCATTTGTTGCTGGCTGATTGTTTCTGCTCTTACCTTCTTGTTTCTTTCATCCGTGGTTGTTCTTTTTTTGGCAGAGGAAGGGCTCAGCCACCCACCCCCATCCCCAACCACCCCATACTACACTCCTTTTATAGGGTAGCACAGTCATGACATTTCCTGTAACAAAGCAGGAAGTGGCAGATCAGAGGGGTATCCACACAGTGACCTCATTTACAGGGGCACTAGTACTTTAACTTGTTATAACAAGTTATACAAAAACAAACAAACAAAACACAAAATCAAACTTTTGCATTCATTTTCTTCCTTCTAATTACTCTGACCAGATTATAAACCCATCAATTTATCTGGAATGGCTATCATTAACTGCAGGTACTGTGGAACACTTTTCAGAAGGGCAGTTTTACAGGATTTAGGACACTGTCCTATATGCTGGGCCATTGGAGATCTAAGGGCTCAGCTCCAGGCAGCATGGGCAGAGATTGCGCCACCTCAAATTGCACATTCAGGAGGAAATATATTATAAGAACCGCCTGCCATTTCTCCAACATCCAACAGAAGCACCTCGACCGCAGAGGGTAGTTGGTTCAGGAGGTTGGCAGGTGGTTAGGAGGGGCAAATCGGATACCCCATCACTCGGTGCTCTCCAACATATCACCTTCACAAACCATATAAAAACTACAAAAAGGTATCTGCCTCTATCTCTAAAGTCAAACAAAGGGGCAGAGGACACTGCAGAGCAGGACACTGCAGCACAGGAGCTAGTACAACAAAACTCACCCAAAACAGGAACCAAAACAAAAAAAGCAAAAAGGAAATCCAAAAAACTTCTTATCATAGGAGACTCCATGATTCGGGAAGTTGATATGTATCTTCAGCCAGGGGTACTGGTCAGATGTCTCCCAGGTATATCAGCATGGAGAGGCACTTACCGCAGTGCTAAAATTGTTCAGGAAGCAGGAGAAAACATTGACATCCTGGTACACATAGGGACTAAGGATCTCACCAGCCAGTCAGTTCTGGAGACCAAGGAACACCTCACCAGGCTGGGTTACAAACTATCATCCATTTCATCTGGCATCTCCTTCTCTGAGATCCTACCAGTCTGGGAGAGGGGGGGGACAGATGGATGGAAGGTCAGAGAAGGGGAGCTAGGGTAGCTAAACATGTGGCTCAAGGGCTGGTGCCAGGAAAAAGGACACACATTTGTAGGAAACTGGCAACAGTTTTGGGAGCAAAAGTTCTTTAAATTTGATGGACTGCATCTGATTAAGGAGGGAGTCAGTGCATTGGGAAAGAAGTTTGATGTCTTTGCAGAAAATTTAAACTAATGGGGACAGGGGTGCAGCACCCCATACATCGAATGGGAAGAACACCCCTACCCCCTCAGCCGGTCAAACAGGAGTTCAACATGTTTGTAGTTCATTTGTATCACCAGGTAAAGAAAAAGGTCCGGCTCCCCATACAATGCACAGGGGAAACAACTGACCTCACCCAACAACTAACACACCGGAAATCTGGCCAATGGAAAATAATGTACACAAATGCTCATAGTTTGGGAAACAAGATCCCAGACCTGCAGGCGATAATAATAGAGGCTAAACTGGGCATAGTAGCCATTAGCGAGACATGGTTTACCAGTAACCACACTTGGGAGACTTCAGTACCTGGCTATCTACTGTTCAGAAAAGACCGAGGTGCAAAAAGGGGGAGGAGTGGCCCTTTATGTAAATGAAAATATCAAAACTACTGTAATTCAGAATACATATAAGGAGTCAGAAGAACTGTGGGTCACCCTGGAAACAGGAAATGGGACAGCCATACGAACTTGGGTTGTGTACAGGGCTTCAGACCAGGTGAAGGACATAGACACATTACTGTTAGAAGATATACAAAACATGACAGCTAAAGGTGAGGTTCTGATAATGGGAGACTTCAATATGCCAGAAACAGATTAGTCAATACCAGCAGGGACATCTGCCAGAACTAGACACATGGTGGATTCCCTGCAGGGGGAGGGCCTCAAACAACTGGTACAACAACCCTCAAGAGACAAGGCTATCCTAGATCTAGTACTAACTAACAGGGAAATGATCACAGATCTCCAGGTAGAAGGTCACCTGGGTGCCAGTAACCATCACATGGTATGGTTCAATTTGGCCACTTGAACAAAATCATCCCATTCCAAGGCAAAAATATGGGATTTCAGAGGAGCTGACATTGATAAGATGGCCAACAGAGTTAAGCTAGCCCAGGCAAAAAGAAATACAGGTGAGGGAGTACAGGCAAAGTGGGCAAGCATTAAAGATGAAATACTTGAAGCAACATCCCATTGTGTTAGTGAGAAAAGGACGTGCAAAAGAAGAAGGGAAACCACTTTAGTTTTCAAACACAGTAGCAGAAAAGGTCAGAGCCAAAAGGCTGGCCTTCAGGAAATATAAGGGAACACAGCAGGATGAAGATAGGGAGGCATAACAAACTTCCCTAAGAGAAGCAGGGAAGGCAGTAAGGCAGGCAAAGGTCCAAATCGAGGAAACACTAGCACAAACAGTAAAAGAAGGTGACAAGACTTTCTATAGATACATTAGTGAAAGGAGAAAGTCCAGAGGGGGTATTGCTAAGATCAAAGGGGATAAGGGGCCGTGTGAGGAGGAGGAGGAGGACCATGTAAAAGCATCTATCCTAAATAGATACTTCTGCTCAGCATTTACTGAAGAGAAGGTAGGGTAGGGCCCACAGCTCAGCACCATGGACACAGGGGGGTGGAGGGAGGTGTGCACTAGTCTCTTCACAAAAGAAAGGGTCCTACAGGAGCTCGATAAGCTCAGGGTGGACAAGACAATGGGACCTGATGGCATACATCCCAGGGTACTAAAGGAGCTAAGGGTGGAACTAGCACAGCTATTATCAGAACTGTTTAGTGAGTCTCTGAGCACAGGAGAGGTCCCAGAAGACTGAAGAAGGGCTCATGTGATCCCGCTCCACAAGAGTGGTAGCAGGGAGGAGGCAGGGAACCACAGACCAGTCAGTCTTACCTCATTAGTGGGCAAGATTATGGAGACACTCCTTAAGGAAAGGATAGTGCAACACCTGGAATCCATAGGAGCACAGGATCCGAGACAGCATGGGTTTACAACAGGAAGGTCCTGTCAAATTAATCTCATAGATTTCTTTGACTGGGTAACCAGAATGGTGGACCAAGGGGGAGCAGCTGATTTTGCCTACCTTGACTTCAGCAAAGCTTTTGATACTATTCCACATAGAAGATTGATTAATAAGCTCAAGTCTTGGTACATAGCTCAAGTCTTTGCACTGGTTATTATATGTCTGTAAGTCAATGACTATATGTTTGTAACTAAAAATGATGACTGTTGCACATGCTGATGTCGAACCTTTGTAAAACAGCCTTGGCTCAAAGGTATTGTAATCCTAGATTGAAATAAATAAATAAATAAAAAAGCTGGGTAAGCTCAGGGTGGGTCAGACGTCGGTCAACTGGGTGGCAAACTGGTTGATGGGCAGAAAACAGAGAGTGTTGGTAAACGGTATACAGTCAGAAGAGATGCAAGTCACAAGTGGGGGTACCTCAGGGATCAGTTCTGGGGCCAGTCCTCTTCAATATCTCCATCAGCGACATTGAAGATGGACTGGAGGGTAAGGTTTGTCTATTTGCAGATGACACCAAGATCAGCAACAGAGTAAATGATCCAGATGAGGTGGGTAGAATGAGAAGAGATTTGGATAAACTATCAAAATGGTTGGAAGACTGGCAACTGGGGTTTAGCGCAAAGAAATGCAAGATCATGCACATAGGGAAGAGAAACCCTGAAGCCACCTATAGGCTGGGAGAAGAGTTGCTGGCAGTCACAAGGGAAGAAAGAGACTTGGGCGTCATCATCGCCGATTATCTGAAATCATACAAGCAGGCCACTAAAGCAGTAGGTAAGGCTAGAGGGATGTTAGGGGTGTATTAGTAAGGGTATCACAAGTTGGAAGTGGGAGGCAAGAATCCCTCTTTTCAAGACACTGGTTAGGACCCATCTGGAGTACTGAGAGCAGTACTGCAGTACTGGAGGCCACACCTTCACAAGGACATTAACCAAATTGAGGCAGTCCAGAGAAAGGCAACCAAAATGGTACAGGGACTGCATCAGAAAACATATGAGGACAGATTAACTGAGCTCAATATGTATACCCTAGAGCAAAGGAGAGAGAGAAGTGATATGATTGAAACATTCAAACATCTTAAAGGCATTAACAAGGTGAAAGAGTCTAACATGTTTCAATATAAGAAAAACAGCAGGACAAGAGGACACAGCCTGAGATTAGAGGGAGGCCGATTAAGGTGTAATGTGAGGAAGTTCTTTTTCACAGAAAGGGTGGTGGATGCATGGAACGGCCTACCTCAGGAAGTGGTGGATATGAATACAGTTCAGGGCTTCAAACAGGCATGGGCTAGGCATAAGGGAGCAATACAGATGATTATGAATAGATAGGCCATTGACAGAGCAAAGACCAATGGCACATTCATAAGGTAGAAAAAGAAATGGGCAGACTGGATGGGCCTTGCGGTCCTTATCTGCCATCAACTTCTATGTTTCTATGTTTTTATGTTTCTAAACATGAACGGTACCATACATTATAAAATATAATGTATGGTACATCAAATGTCAACCATTTTTTTAAACCATCTCGAGGTTTCCATGGCGATGTAAACCTCTTGAGCTTCACTCTCGAGGTTTACACGGTCACCTTGGTAAACTCTTGATGGTTAACAAACCGGTTAATGAGAGATGGCCATACATTATCCTCTATGTATTTTGCTAACTACCAGAAAAAAAAGAATCCAATGGAATTCTTGAATTATAATGTCAAAAAAGTTTTACTAGCAAAGCTGGCAGTGTATGTCAATGGGAAACTGCAAACCTGTTTTCAGATTTTTATAGAGAAATAACACTTTCTACCACCAAAAAAAAAATATATTTAATATAAACATGTGATTTTCGATAATTTGTGATTTTTGTTATAGTTTAGCAGGTGCCATTTTCTTCATAACCAGATTTTACTTGGGAAAAGAAAAGAGAAGCCAATAATTGTTTTAAAACTTGTAAAATTATACAGATGGACCACAGTGGTGCAAACTTATAAAAGTCAATGTTTGTTGCTTAAAGTAGTACCTAGTTCTCTTGAAAAAGAAGGAAAAATATGTTTAGTTTCTCATTGAAATACATTGGGCTCCTAAATAGCTGTCAGTTTCTGACATCACAATACCAGAATTCCACTGAATTCTTTTTTACTAGCAGTATGAAATGCAAAGGTAAAACCCCAGCTATTTCACAACCCTAACAAATATTTTATTATAAAAGTATAACATAATTACTAACACATCACAATACAATAAATAAAATAGTTATCAAAATTTATCAGAAGTAAACACCTAGGCTGGGATATTCAAAGCTTTGCGCTGGGATAGAGCTGGGTTAGCGCCGGACCGCAATATTCAAAACATGAAATAGCGCCGGTGCAACACATTAGCGCTGGCGCAAAGAGATAATGTATGCATGGGGCAAAGTGAGGGGTGGGTACCTGCATAAAGATGCAACAGCATATTCAAAGGTATAGCGCCGCATTAGGTCACTTTGGGCAACACATAGTGCATCACTACCTACTGCCTGTAAAAGGCAGGTCTTAACCCAGGGCAATCCACAGAGGGGAGTGTGTGGCCATTGTAGCAAACAAAGATGGCATTTCTCAGCAATACTGTGATGATGTACATAATAGAGGAGGTAGTCCAGGAGGAGGAGAGGGACCAGGCCCACCTTGGCCCACACCGCAGGCCAAGGAGGAGATACACTGTGCACAGGTTGAACTAGCCCAGAGTCTCCTTTTGAGACCCTGCCTGATGAACACATCATTGGCTGGTACAGAATGAACAGGGACATGTTGAGGCAGCTATGAGAACTCCTGTATGAGCAGCTGCAGCCCAACACCAGATGCAACCATGCCATGACAGTTGAGGAGAAGGTGACAGCAGCGATGTGTTTTCTATCCACTGGAACATTCCAAGCCCCTGTGGGAGACACCATTGGTGTATCGCAGTCTGCCACCTCGCGCCTCCTGACCCAGTTCCTAGAAGCTGTCCTGCCACACACTGCTGAATTCATAGTATTCCCCAGTATGGCAGCAGAGTGCAGAGCAACCATGCAGCAATTCTATTGAGTTGTGCACCTACCAGCTGTACTCTGTGCCACTGATTGCACCCAGGTTGCCATCCGTGCACCGCCTGGTGATAGCAGTGATATACACGTAAACAGGAAGGGATTCCACTCCATTGGTTGCCAGGTGGTGTGCAATGCAACAGGGTGCATCAGCAATATCTTAGCACAGTACCCCGGCAATGCCCACGATGCCTTCATATGACACCAGTCAAGGCTGTGCCAGTCATTTGAGGAGGGCAGAATACCCAGTGGGCACCTTGTTGGTGAGTATCTGCAGCCATGACATGCAAACACCACAGTGGGTGACAGTGTGTAGCAACAGTAGACAGGGTGGAGGAGGGCAGGGGAAAAGGGGACAGCAACAGACGTGACATACATAGGCAATGGCCAGAAAGCGAGACAGTGCAGCTAGCATGTCCACATATGTTCACAGGGGACAGTGCCTATCCCTTGAGACCCTGGCTCCTAACACCGGTACTCCATCCAACCACAGTGGCTGAGGAGGGGTACAATGAGGCACACACCGCTACTAGAAACATTATAGAGAGGGTCTTTGGTATGCTGAAGATGTGTTTCTGCTGCCTTGACCGTTCAGGTGGTGCCTTACACTATAGCCATTGGAAGGTATGCCGAATATTTCTAGCATGTTGCATGCTGCACAACATGGTGCTAAACCATGGTATACGTGCACCTGAACCTGAGGTACAGTCAGGCATGACCTGGAGCCAGAGATCCTGGGGATAGTAGAACAACTTGAGAGGAGAGATCCTCGAATGGTCTGCAGGTCCCTGGAGCACTGGAGCAGCATCATGGGAACACTAGCCTGGATGGGAAGGTGAGTGAACACAACACAGACAACCAACATGCCATGGAGAGTGCCTTTAATATGTGTAACATACCATGTACAGTACAGAACAGTGACCACGGTGCAAACCCGTGGTGTACCACACAACATAACTGTGCACAAGCAATGGGTGTGGATGACAGCAGGGTGCAATGCGTGGCTCACATGGGTGGATGAATGAAGGGTGTGCAGTGTTCAGGGTGTAGGTGTGTCTGTGTGTATTCTCAGGATGTGTAGTGTGGGTGGTGTGTGTGTCTGTGTGCGAGTGAGTGTATATGTGTGTGTGTGTGTGTGTGTGTGTGTGACTCTATGGCCCAGGCCACATAGCAGCTGACAGTATCACCAGCACCTACCACCATGCACACGACACATCCCTTGTAGGCGGGACATGGAGGTTGGGGTGCAGTGTGCCGATGACACAGGAGGCAAGAACTGCAGGGATGACTGTCCTGCAGCATGTCTGCGACCATGTTGGGTTGAAGCCCCAACCAGGGTAGCCAGTCGGTCATGACACCATGCCAGGTCTGTGGAGGACTGTGATGCAGCAGTTGAAGACCCTGAGCACACACCCTGTGTGAGTGATGTGCACTGGGGTACACTCGTGGACTGCCTGTGCTTAGTGTTGTTCATGCCCTGCTGACCCCCCATGTCTGCAGGCTGCACCACCTCTGTATGCTCCCTCATGGCAGCAGTGAGGTCACTGAAACACCACTCCACAGTGGTCAGTATGCACATCATGTGCTCCTCTGCATGGAGCAAGGCCGAACCACCCATCTCCCGTAACTGGGACAGTTCATGCCTAACCTCTTGCCGGAAGTCATGCAAGTCCTGCTGTGCAGTGGTCTGGGACTCCAGGGTAGCCTGGAGCATAGGTTGAGCACCCTGGCCATCTGGGTCTGGGGGTGACATCCTGACCTGGCCTGTGGGTGGGGGCAGATAGTGTTGTTGATGGTGGTGGTGTTGTTATTGTCACTGCTGCTGTGGTCTGGCAGGGGGCTGCATGTGTTGTTGGGCCTGTGCTGCACCCTCTACCCTACAGCGCATATCCAAAGGTGGATGCTGGACAGCTGCCTGTCCATCATCATGCCGCTGCGCCATGGTGCCATGGTCCAGGATTTCCTCCACCCTCCTGAATCTGTGTGTGTGGGCCCTGCAGTTCGCAGCCCACTGCAGCTGTCCACAATGCTGCCTGCTACCTGCTCATCATCTGAAGGATAGTCCTCCCAACCAAGGTCACCAGCCAGATTCAAAGTGAGCACAGGATCACATGCGATCTCCTTGACCTGTGTGTCTTCAAGGTCATTGTTATCATCGTCCCCATAATCCACAATGGTACACCCTGCCTGATGGGCAGCATGTCCTGATGGCTCTTGATGGTGTGTGGCTGATGCTGGTCCAATGGTGACTCCTATGATTGATGTTGATGGGACCGCCTGTGGTACATCATCATCATCCACATCTGCATGTCCATACTTCTGCTGTGTCATGGTAGGATGCCCACTCTGCGCTGTGAAGCAAATGGAACAGTGTGAGAGGCCTGTACTGCACAATGGTATCCTAAGCCACCACCAAAACATGCACCACCCAACACTGAGGATCAGGCAGACAGCCCATGCATGCCCCCTGTGCTGACTGCACGTATGATGATGCAGCCCATATGAACACCCCCCCCAACCAGAGCACACAGCAAATGGTGCAGCTGTACACCAGTGACAGCTGTGCACTACCAACACATGCACACAGATGTGTTGCACGTCCACTAAAAATGCACCATAACAGTCCCATGGGTGTGTGTGGCAAGAGCAATTGGGCCACTACAGTGGAAAGGTGACAAATATCCCCTGTAGGTGTCATGCACACAATGGTGTGGTCATGCCAGGTACGTACCTTCCCTGGGGGGCATCAGCTGTGTCTCACATCTCCCTCCATTGACCCCATCCACTGTCACTGGCCTCAGGGTTGATGCCACCAATGACAGGATGGGATCCCACTCCCAATGGTAGATGGTTCATGGTCCTCCCCCTGTTCACAGGTGGTCCCTGAGCCATTGTGCCTCCTCCTCCTTCACTCTCCACAGTAGATAATTCCACCTCTTCCTGACCGACTTAGTGCTACGGCCTTGGCCGCCCACAGTATTGACCTCTGCTGTAATTTCATCCCCATCTTGCGGACAATAGCACCAGATGACTTTTTTCGCAGTATCACCTGCTCCCTCACTTTAAAGCCATGGACTAGGGCCCTCAGCTCATCGCTGGTGAATTTATGGGCACGGAGATGTGCTTGCCTGTTTGTATCACCTGTATGGGACAGATGAAATGGTAGTGGTGAGTTACAGGTGGTGACATTGTGCACATGTGGTTGTGTACCTGATGGACATGGCACCAGACTGACAGGACAGGCCATGCCAGGCTCTGTGTATCTGTGTATTGTATTACATGCACTTCAGCAGTACAAAGATAAACCTTTTTGGATCCAACTGCAATGGGATTACGAGAAGTCCGCATTCAACATTTCATAACTTGCATTACTAGATTTGTGATTTATGCAATCTGGTGTGCTTGTGGAAGGACGTATATAGGGGAAACCACTAGATGCTTGAAAGAGAGGATACAGGAACATTTCTGAGCAATAAAAAAGGTGAATCTCTCTCACCCAATAGCTAAACAGCTGCATGTAGTTCAAAATAAGGCAGACCACGTTGTAAGGTACATGGGCATCCATCATGTTCCCACAAAACAAAGGGGAGGAAATAGGCAACAAGCTTGGAAAGAATTGATGTACATTTTTAGTTTAAAGACTCTAAAACCAAGGGGATTTAATGATAAAATGGAATGGGAACTAGTCTTGTTGAAATTTTAAAAAGTTTAATAAGAAATATGACATTTAGCGATGTGCATTGCATGCAGAATTACTTTTTTGTATTTGAGTAAGATCTAGTATAGAGTAATATTTTCTTCTAAAAAGAGAGACGTTTTTAAGCCCTTATTATGAAGTTAATATAATGTATTGTCCATACAGTGATGGGCATGTCATGTGTAGGGGTAGCTGCTTCCAAGTTTATAGTTTCTAAATATTAAAACAACTTATAAACTAGGGATTAGAAAGCTTAAAAGAAATTGTGTTAGATGGTTGAAATACATGAACTTTTTTAGGAATATCACCTATTTATTGTAAAAATTAATATTCTCTCACACATTTGGGACTTATTTAAGAATTATTAAATCAGTGCTTATCGAGGTTTAAATACTAGACCTGGTACTCTCAAATGGAGAGAGGATCACAAATTTAGAAGTCAGTAGACATCTGGGAACAAGCGACCACTGCACAGTGTGCTTCACAATGAGCACAACCATGGAGATAAGCCATACAAAAACAAGGATACTGGACTTTAGAACGGCTGACTTTGGCAAAATGGGTGAATACCTGAAAATGCACTTGCAAATGACCAAAAAGAGGGTGAAAGAACAATGGAGAAAAATCAAACTGCCATCATAGAGGCAACAAGCCTTTGTGTGAAACAAATAAAGAAAACAAAGCGGGTGAAAAACACTATGGTTCTCAAAAGAGTGTGGGAAGGTTAAGGAGAAAAAGGCTACATTCAAAAGTATACGGAATCACAGAAGGAGCACGACAGGGAACTGTATCAATTAAAGCAGAAAGAAGTGGGGAAGGCAGTCAGACTAGCAAAGGCCCAAACCGAGGAAAAAAATAGCCAACTCAGTTAAGAAGGGGGATAAAACCTTTTATAGGTACATTAGGGAGCATAGAAAGGTTAAGGGAGGGATAATGAAGATTAATAAAGGAGAGGGGAGGTGCAGAGGGAGACCGTGAAAAGGCAGAGATACTGAATGAATACTTTTGCTCAGTATTCACAAAAGAAGATGAGGAGTAGTTACCTAAACCAGACAATAGAAGCACTCTGGGTAGGGGGGTTGACACCAGTCCATTCACAGAAGAAAGAGTCCTGAAAGAACTCCTAAAACTCATGGTGGACAAAGCAATGGGGCCTGATGGGATTCACCCCAGAATCCTAAAAGAACTAAGGGAGGACCTAGTGACACCACTGACCACGCTTTTTAACAGATCATGGCAGGATGGGGCGGTACCTGAGGACTGGAGGAGGGTAGATGTGATTCCCCTTCACAAAAGTGGGAGCAAGGCAGAAGCAGGAAACTACAGACCTGTAAGTTTGGCCTCAGTGGTAGGGAAAATGATGGAATCACTTCTGAAAGAAAGAATTGTTGAGTACCTAGAGGCCAGCGGGGCACAGGACCCAAAGCAGCATGGATTTACAGCAGGAAGGTCATGTCAGACGAATCTAATTGATTTCTTTGACTGGGTGACCAAAGTAATAGACCAGGGAGGGGCTGTGGATATGGTCTACCTAGACTTTAGCAAGGCATTTGACACAGTCCCACACAAAAGATTAATAATCAAGTTAGCCAGCCTGGGAGTGGATCCCAGGGTGGTAGCCTGGGTAGCAAACTGGCTGCATGACAGGACACAGAAGGTAATAGTGAATGAAACACATTCTGAAGAAAGGGGGGTTACTAGTGGAGTACCTCAAGGCTCAGTACTGGGTCCAGTCCTCTTTAACATCTTTATAGGTGACATTGCAGAGGGTCTGTAGGGAAAGGTATGCCTCTTTGCAGATGACACAAAGATCTGCAACAGAGTTGATACACAAGGGGGAATAGAAAAGATGAGAAGGGACTTGGCAAGGTTGGAGGAATGGTCAGACATGTGGCAACTTAGATTCAATGCAAAGAAGTGCAAAGTAATGCACCTGGGAAACAAAAACCCAGGAGAAAAGTACACAATAGCAGAGGAGGTACTAACAACAACAAAAGTGGAAAGTTACCTGGGGGTAGTCATATCAGATGATCTAAAGGTGGGTAAGCAATGTGAAAAGTCAGTGAGGAGAGCCAGGGGGATACTGGGATGCATAGGAAGGGGCATCACAAGTAGAAAAAGGGAAGTGGTTATCCCTCTGTACAGACAGTTGGTGAGACCCCATCTGGAGTACTGTGTGCAGTTTTGGAGACCTCATCTATGCAAGGACATAGACAGGATGGAAGCAGTCCAGAGGAGGGCAACTAAAATGGTGCAGGGTCTGCAGCAGAAACCATATGAAGAGAGACTGAAGAGCTTAATATGTATACTCTTGATGAAAGGAGGGACGGGGACATGATAGAAATGTTCAAGTACCTCAAGGAATCAACAAAGTCCAGGAGGGTAGCATCTTTCAGAAAAGAGATGTGTAAGAACAAGGGGCACAATTTAAAGATAGAGGAATGGCTCAGGGGTAATGTGAGAAATGTTTTTTCATGGAGAGGTGGTGGATTACATGGAACCGCCTTCCTGAGGAGGTCGATGGGTCTAAAACAGTGGGGGAATTCAAACATGCATGGGTCAGACACACGACAATTATAGTGGGGGGTTGCAGGAAGTAGGCTGTTGGTTAACTAGAATCTGCAGCTTATCCAGTAGGTAGGGAAATGGGCAGACTGGGTGGGCCAAGTGGTCCTTATCTGCTGTCAAAGTCTATGTTTCTATGTAATGCTGCTGTACAAAATGTTGGTGAGGCCACACCTGGAGACGGGGTACAGTTCTGGAGACTGCACCTATGTAGGTACATTGAGGGGATGGAGAGGGTTCAGAGAAGAGCAACCAAGATGGTGCAAGGGATGCAGGGGAAAAACATATGAACAGAAGCGGAGGGAGCTGAATCTATACCCACTAGAGACTAGAAGGGAGAGGGGGGACATGATTGAAACTTTTAAGTATTTGAAGGAGATCAATAAGGTGAAGGAGGGGTGCTTGTTCAAAAGGAAGGATGGAGCTAGAACAAGGGGGCATAGCCTCAGATTGGAAGGAGGGAAATACAGAGGTAATGTGAAGGGGAAGTTCTTCACAGAGAGGGTGGTGGAGGTCTGGAATAGGCTACCAGAGGAGGTGGTGGTGGAATTCGACGAAATGGCAGGGGGATTCAAGAGGGCATGGGACAGACATATGGGGTTGGGGGGGAGTTCTGAGCCAGTAAAAGGAGGAGGGGGGAAGGGGTGTATATAAGGGCAGACTAGATGGGCTGGTGTGGTCATTTTCTGCCATCAAATTTCTGTGAATCTGTGACCCCTTTCTTCTGATACTTAATGGTTTGTATAAAGGTTTTCTTCCTTGAAGGATGTCAGAAGGCCTAGTCTGTGGCTATGTGTAGATCTATTCCTCTGGCTTCAACCAGCTATCGGAATTACTTTATCTGGAGATATTGAGTCTAATCCTGGCCCTGACCCCACTAACTACAGGATCTGCTCCCCCACAGATCCAGGCTGGGTTAACACCAGAGACATGAAGCTAGTCCACCTAAATGTAACTAACTTAAGATCTAAAATGCAGGAACTGGAAAGCTGGGTGGATATCCATAGACCTGACATTGTGGCATTATCTGAGACCTGGCTAAAGCCTCAGATCATGGTCCATGAGGAGGAACTTATTTACCTTAGGGGAGACACAATTGGAAAGAAGGGGGTGGTATACTGATCTAGGTCAACTTCTCCCTAAATGTCTCCCTGGCTGATGTCATTAACCTTGATCCCTCTGGGAGTAAGACTCTGTTTATCAAAATACTACTTGGTGACACTAAATCTTTATATGTGGGCTGTGTTTACAAACCACCTTGGGTAGCCTTCTTGGCGCTTGCTGTGATAACCAAGGCATTAGCAGATCAACCTCCTGGTGAATTAGTCATATTTGGAGATTTCAACCTAAACTGGGCTCAGGATACAGAAACTGGGCTTAAAGCCCAGTTACAGTACTTGATGCTCACCTTACGCAAATAAGCAGCGAGCCCACCAGACTTCATAACAAAACTGGTAACCATTCCCTGCTCGTCTGGGTAGTTGTTACCAGTCTAGACAGAATTCAGGCTGCAGGTGTCTTCTCAGATTCTATCAGTGACCACTCCCCCATATACTCTAAATGGAAAAATAATGCCCCAAAAGCACAGCCTAGAATCTTTCTAGCATGAGATTTCTCCAGATTTGACGAGGAGTCTTTCCACGCTTCCGTAGCTGAAATCGGCTGGAATCAAATCAGAGTGCTCCCTACCATAGATGATATCCTAGACCTTTTTATTCACAACTTTCTCTCATCTGCTAACAGGCATGCCCCATTCAGAAAGCTCAGAGTTAAAGGTAATTGTTATAAATAGATAGTCTATGAGCTAAAAAAACTAATGAATTATGAAAGTACAGGCCTTAAAGCTGATTGGGATAAATATAGGGCTTTGAGAAATCCATGTAAAAAAAGATGCAAAATCAGCAAAGTGAGAGTATATCAGGATGTTACAGGGTAAAGATCTGGCAGACCCCAAGCCATTCCGGTCACAGATTAACTTCTTATTGAAAGGGCGTACTTGCTCTACAGAAGGAGATATTATAGTCAATGGTCAGAGTATTAGTGAACCCCAGTTTATAGCTAATGCCTTCAACTGTTTCTTCACTGATCCAACCAGATTCAAAACTGTTCCCCCCAACCCAGAGCCCCCCTCCACGGGGTCAGAATGAAACATGGGACCAACAACCCTGTTTTCATTTCAGGCTAGTCTGGAAACAGGAAGGGTTAACCTTATTAAAATGTATTAAATCAGGCAGCTGTGCTGGGTTTGACAAATTGGAACCCAGGCTGCTCAAAACAGCAGCCCTGGTGATTGTCTTTCCTATTACCATGCTCCTCTATGGGTCCTTTCTGGAAGGCAAAATACCTGAAAAATGCAAAGTGGCAGTCCCAGTTCACAAAGGAGACTACAGAGAACTGGTGGAAAATTACTGTCTCATCTCTCTCCTTAGCCCTCTGGCTAATGCAAAGGAGAAACTGGTTTATAATAAAAAACAGGACAATACAGCAGCACCTCCTACTCTCACACAGACTGCATGGTTTTCGGAAGCACCATGGTATTGTTACTACCCTGATTAGACTGATGACCAATGTACTTAATGCCGTTGACAATGGGGTGCTGATTGTAGCTGTCTTCATTGACCTTACAAAGGCATTCTATTTGGTGAATCACAGTCTGCTCCTTTATAAGTTAAATTGCCTGAGCTTTGACTCCTGTTCACACCACTGGTTCACACACTATCTGACAATCAGGTATCAGGTGGTTAAATGGAAGGGTATCCACACCTGTCTGAAGCTTATCACACGTGGTGTACCCCAAGGGTTTATCCTGCGTCCCTTGTTAGTGTCTATATTCGTCAACGATATGCCTAAAAATTGTGGTGGTGGAGGGAATTTTCTGCTTTATGTAGTTGATGTAGTTCTGTATAGAAACTCCACCAATGTAAATATGATCAATGCCCAGCTCGCTGCTGATTTGTATACTCTTGAAAAATGGTTCTATGATAATAAGCTTGTTCAGAATGAAAGGAAGACCAAGGCAGTTCTCTTTGGCTCCAAACACATTGGTATGGATAGGCAGCACCTAGTCTCACTAACTACCTCACCTGACTCACAAATATGAGTGGCTTACTGGATTTACTGGCTTTATTGAGACAAAAGGAGGTTAAAATAGCCCATCGGGAGTGTTCCCCCACACAAGGGGGTCAGAGGATTCCCTGATTTATCATCCTATTAGAAGGTAAGCAGGTATCCAAACTCATTTTGAATGTTTCAAATGCACTTTGATTAATTAAATCATAAGGCAACCTATTTCAGTCTTTAATTGTTTGTACTGTAAAGTAATTGTCTCTTTTAGATGTCTTTGCCCTAGGTACCATTGACTGTTTGCTATGGGAACATGAATTCTTATTCCTTATATTTGGCTGAAGCCCACATATGGAAGTCAGTTGTGGGGAGTTCAAAATTTTATGCTTCAGTAAAATATAGAAACATAGAAATTAGAAAATGATGGCAGATGGGGACCAAAGATCCATCTAGTCTGCCCTAAGCCCTACCCCCCCTTAGGGTTTCTGTGAGACAAACCCCTTATGTCTGTCCCAAGCTGCTTTGAATTCCCCTACTGTTTTGGAGTCAATGACTCCAGATGGTAGACCATTCCATGGGTCAACCACCCTCTCTGTGAAGAAAAAGTTTTGCATATTGACCCTGAATCTTCCTCCCTTCAATTTCATCTCATGTCCTCTTGTCCTACTGGTGCTATTGACCATAAAGAGCTCCTGGATGGAGACTCTGTTTATACCCTTCAGAAGCTTGAATGTCTCAATCATGTCCTCTCTATCCCTGCGTTGTTTCAGGGAGTACATGTTGAGTTACTGTAACCTGCTTTCGCATGGCAGCTTATGGAAACTGTGTATCATTTTTGTTGCCCTCCTCTGTTCTGTTTCCATTCTATATCAACATCGCCACATTTCCTTCTTTACTGGAGTGAAAAAAGGCATCTCAGCTAATCTCTCGGTGTAAGATTCTTTTTTAAATGTGGAATTAGTTTGGTAACCCTTCTTTGTACACGCACTAATAGCACAATATCATCCTTAAGGTATGGGTTCCAGAAAGGGGAGCCATAATCTAAGTAGGGTCTGATGTAGGTCCTGTACAAAGGTATCAGGCATTGTTCTGATCTACATACAAACTGATGCATAATCCTTTTGATAATTAAATTAGCATTTTTAACTACTGTTCAAAAGTGGTCAGAAGGGGACAGTTTATTGTTTATCATAATCCCAAGAGCTTTTTCAGATTCAGAAATTTGGATCGGTACATTATTGCGATAATACGAATAATGTGGGGCGTTTTTCCTAAACACCATGACTACACATTTGTTCACATTAAATGACATTCTATTTTTGACTGCCCATTGTTCTATTGATAATAAGTCATTAACAATATGTAAGTGCTTAAGAAAAGTATCAATCTCTCCCCCTAACTTGGTGTCATCAGCAAATTTAATTAAACTACTGAATGTGTCATTGTTCATATCACTGTTAAATATACTAAACATTGTTGGGCCCAGGACAGAGCCCTGGGGCACTCCGCTGGTAACAGAACCCTTGTCTGAGAAGCAGCCATTTATTTTAATACATGTTTTCTATGAAGTAGCCAATCCTGGATCCATTTGACCAAGTTTTGTGAGAAGCCCATATTGAATAGTTTATCTTTAAGTGTATGGTATGGCACAAAGTCAAATGCCTTCTGGAAATCTAATTGAAAAACATCGTATGGTCTATTATGACCCATACTAGAACTAATGTGTTCATAAAAGGTTACCAAATTTGTGGTTGTGGAATAATGTTTTTTAAACCCACGTTGCTGAGGATCATGCAATGCAAGTTGGTTAATCTCAGTTTTTAAATGCTTTGACTAATTTTTCCATAAATTTACAACAGGGGTATAGCGAATCAGCCAAGAGTTCTCGATGCAACTTCTATTCCCCTTTTTAAAGATAGGGATAATAGTTGCATCCTGCCAATCAACTGCCACTTGTCCTTCCTTTAAAGAATGATTAAAGATCAACATAAGCAGGTATGCAATTTGTGCAGCCATTTTGCTTAGAAATCTGGGGTGAATGTTATCCGGTCCTGGGCTGGAGTTTATCATAACTTCACAAAGTACTCTGAGAACTTCCTCCAATGTAAATGTGTATTGGGATTCACATGGTTCTAATCTAAAAGATTAATTTAACTGTCTCTCACCCGAGAAGACGGATCAGAAATACGACTTAAAGTAATTTGCAACTTCTGCATCATCAGTAACAGTTGCTCCATTTTGTATTAATGGTCCAATAACAGGGGAAGAATTCTTTTTACAGTTTATATACGAAAAAAGGGCTTTGATATTTTTTTTTTGTGAGCAAGTTTGAATTCGAGCTTATGCTTAGCTTTCCTGATCAAGTCTTTAACTCTTCAACTCGGTCTTATAAATAATTGAGTTTGAAAGGGAAGGTTCTGATTTCAGCTTTTTGTATGCTTTTTCTTTGGACATCATTTGTTTTTTATATCTGGAGATAACCATGATAACTATGGTGGTACTTTCCCCTTATGACTGTACTTCTTTTTTAGTAATACAAACTCAATTTCAAGTTGTAATATTTTTTCTTTATGTAATTCCCATGATTGGTTTACTCTCATATTAGAAAAGGCATTATCCCAGTCTCTGGTAGTCAGAATGTCTTTAATCAGAGATTGTTTGCTCTATTGTAGTCCCCCATTAAAGTTGATTCACAATGTTTAAGTCATGAGGCCATTATTTCAAAAGAAACAATATTATGGTCACTGTTGCCTAAATGTGGCAACATCCTAACATTGAATATTTCTGCCTTTTGACTGGTGATAATAAGGTCCAGAATGTTGGAACCTCTTGTTGGTTCTTTTATATTTTGTTTGAGCCCATGGGTAATTAGAGTGTTAATAAAATCATGTTCAGACTCATTGGAACCAATTTGGTTTTCCCAATCAATTCCAGGGAGATTATAGTCCCCAACTAATAAAACCCCACTCAGGTTTGAAGCGTCGGTAATCTCATTTAGGAGCTGCATGTTATTTTGCTGGTCAGAAGATGGAGGTCTATAGCAATTACCTAAAATAAGTTTAGATTTGCCCTTAAGTAGTATGCTCACCCAAATGTTCTCTATAGGCTCGTTGGGAGATTCAAATGATAGGAGTAGTTGTGATGTGATGTTATCTTTTATATAAATACAGAATCCGCCCCCAATTTTGTCCTTTCTATTATTGTGGTACAGTTTATAGTTAGGTAGATTATCCATCATGACAAGCTAAAGTACCTTGGGGTCTACATTGACCAAGACTTCACTTTTAGACTACAGGTAGATCAAATCACCAAATCTCTACACAAACAAATCGGACTACTATATCACCTGGGTGATGTTCTAACCCCTGAGTTGAGGCTTGCCATTGCAAACAGCATCTTGCTCTCCATGTTTCTTTATAGTGCTTCTATACTTCATTTCCTCAGGAACTTAGAGACTAACAAGCTCAAGTTGTTTTTACAACAAAATCAGACACTTTGAATCCAAGACCCCTCCAGGAAACACCACTGTGAGGTCTTCTCCTCCCTGAACTGACCCGCCATAGAGGGGAGGATGCTGTACTCTCTCTTATGCCTAACACTTAAGCTCACCAAAATTTATACCCCACCAAATATAACTGGTATATTAGTTCCAAAGCCTGAGAGGTGCTGACTCTGGCCCTCTTAATGTCACTTGCTTGAAGTACCCAGGGTTAAAACAAATATGGGTACGCGGTCTTATGCCTACTCTGCTCCATGTCACTGGAATTCACTTCCAGCCAAGCTGCAATACTCCTCTTCTTTTGAGGGTTTTAAAAGAGGTCTGAAAACCTTTCTGCTGGAATGCTGTCACTGTTCCTACTATTGATGAATGATGGCCATATCTCAAATATTTCTATCATGTTACCGTTTGCGATTTTTATGTAGCTGAGACTTGCTTTCAGTGTTTACCTGTGTCATAATGTTATATGTAGTTTTTGCCCCATTTTGCACTGCATGCCTTATGCTATGTTATGTTCTGACACTGAAAATGCATGCCTTGTATGTTTAATGTCCGTATATTATTACTTTTAATTAGTTCAATATCTTGTACTTTCTTGTATACATTTTTCCTGTTTTCTGTCTGTATATCTGCCTATAATTTCCCGTCTTTCGGATGAGATGTTAAACCGAGGTCCCATCTGCCTGGATTGGTGATAGTTCAGGTGGATGTTAAAGATCCCATGGCACTTATCGAAAAGAGCAGGGGAATTTCCCCAGTGTCCTGGCCAAATTTCCCTCATTCACTAAAAAAAAATACCACCAACAGTTTCATCTGGTTCAAGGTCAGTTAGCATTCATCTGTATCCCCCTTCCTCGGGTCGTGCCTGAAAATAGGCAGAATTTGTCTAGTGCACTTACCAAGCCAGCAAAAATGAAATAAATAAATACAAATTAATTCCTGGTCGCCCCTGAAAAAGGGATCTCTGGTCCCAGTGGGCCTACCCGGTTACCAAAATTCAGTAAATAAACATCACATCACATCACATCACATCACATCACATCACATCACATACTAGTCATAATATAGGCAATTGTAGCTAACCCCTCTGCCTGTTTAGTTCCAGTCTTGTACTTTTTATCCTCTGACTGTACCCACTAAAAATTGGCCACTAGTAAACCCCCTCCCTATGCTCCTTGTTAGATATTCCTCAGTGTTCTATTGCAAAGCTAATTGACTTCCCAGTAGGAGGAAAGGGACTTGACCCCCCATTGACAGGTTGAAATGCGATGGGCATATGGAGAGGAGCCACCCCCGATGAAGAGGCATGCTGACTCAAAACACTGGGGTAATATTTGCTCTACTATGCAAGTGCATGACACTCTTGCTGTTTTCTCTTTGAATTATAAATACTACCTTTGTATCCTGTGGTCTAGCCTGGTTTGTATTGTGTTTTTAGTAAATAGTTACCGTAGCACCAAGACTGATCAGTTGAACATCCAGTTCCTCAGCTCCCCCCCCCCCATTCATGACTTGGACCTTCAGCACTCTGTAGTGTTTCTAGTTTGTAACATTACTGGACACTCGCCTGGGAAGCAACTGTGCCACCACCAAATATATAAGGGATATACAATGGAGAGCTGTCAGATAAATGATTTATCTACATAAGTGCCGTTTGACCTTGGGTAACCTCATGAGTGGCATATGTCACGAGTGAGGTGTCTGAGGTCGATCAGCACAAGTGTAGATAAATCATTTATCTGACAGCTCACCATTGTATATTTCATTTATGCAATAGGGATGCTTTCTGTCAGTGCAGGGACATTTGCTTTTAATTGCTTATCTTTTTTTGCATATGTTTGTCAAAAAAGTGAACACAAAATTGCATTTTCCCTTTTTTTTTGCTAATTATAAAAAAATCTATAAGGTATTTATAAATGAAACACCACTCATTTTGTAGATAATTTTGTACTGAACAACTTTCATGCTCACAGTACCATGCTATCTTTTTTTCACTTTAAAGTTATACACATTTGAATATGGGTAGTACTGCTACTGAGGCTGAACATTCTAAATGAGTTCCAGAGTGATTGTGACATAACTACTATATGGATACATTTTATTTATTCAACGGCAGTGAAGATAAATGGATTTATTAAATGAGTTTTGAGCCCACCCCTATTGTATAAATGATAATTTATAACAAAGGAGTGTCTGGCACTAATCAGAAGACTGGTTGAGTAATCACACTCTAAGTACAAATAAAATAATCCCGTGGTATTTACCTTAAAGGTGATT
Organism: Neoceratodus forsteri; assembly: GCA_016271365.2. Lineage (NCBI taxonomy): Eukaryota > Metazoa > Chordata > Ceratodontiformes > Ceratodontidae > Neoceratodus > Neoceratodus forsteri. The sequence goes on from CM057449.1 coordinate 1,204,397,962, forward strand.
CTTCTTTATTCAAAGTGCAAGCACAGAACATTGGCAGCAGATTTCCCAAACAATTCATACAGGGCACAATCAGTTGCTGATGCAGTTCATCTCAAAGTTTTTGCATGATGCCATGCAGCTATTGGTCCCCCAACAGCTCAGCCTAGCTATGGCTGCAGGGGGACTGGTAGCCTGCATGGCATTTTCAAAAATTGCTGCCTGAATTTTATCAACAACTAGCTGTGCCCTGTACGAATAGTTTTGGAAATCTGCTGCTAATGTTCTGTGCTTACAATTTGAATAAAGAAGAATCGCCATTAAGGTAAATACAACTCGATTGTTTTCATTGTACTTAAAGTGTAATTACTCAGCCAGTCTTCTGGTTAGTGCTGGATACTCCTTTGCTACAAACTCCCTAGTGTTCCAGTGGTACTTCTGTCCCTAGCCCATTCCCCCTGCTGGCCTCATTCACCATCTGGTCCCATTGTTCTTCATTTGCTGCACACTTCAGGTCTCTCAGTCACAGAATTGTGACTCTGAATTAAAAATACTACCTTTGTATCTTGTGGTGTTATTATTCTAAAGGCAGGTGTGGCTGTAAAACTCTGCAACTGACTTTGTGAGGGTTGCCATGCTTTAAGCATGGTCCTAGGTTCCATTTGCATGGTGGCCCCTGCTCCTTTTCTGCATAGTTGTAATGTATTTTGTGCTTGGATAGGGTGAACATGCCTGCACCTTTAAATGGTCATTGCAAATACTTAGTGACACCCCTTCCCGACAGAGAGTAAGGCATAATGTGTAATGGTAAATACTGCATCAGATAAGACAAGTGTGGTAGGGTGAGTGCCCGACCCCAGGGAGAGTTGGCATTTTGTGCCAGAATATTTTTTTTGTATATATCTATTCTTTTGCAAGTTAATCTACTGCAGGGGTGAAACTCTGACACTTAAGGGACTAGGGGCCAGATATTCAAAGCTTTGCATGGTGCGCAAAACCGTTTGCACCGGTTTAGCGTGGGATTAGCTTGGGTCTGCCATATTCAAAAGGCCAAATAGTGCACGCAAACTGCATTAGCGCTGGACAAACCATAATTATATGCAAGAGGCACAGTGAACATGAATACAGGTGCTATGAGATATTCAGTGACTAGCGCCATGCTAAGGTGTTTAGCGCGACTTAGCATGACCATTAGCATGGTACATATTACCGCCCAGGAAAAGCTGGTCTTAACCCTGGGCAAACAGTTTTGTGTGACATTGTTGATTTGCGCAGTGTTTGCGTGGCTTGCGTGACCCTAACATATAATTATGACACTTAGAAAATGCCAGACATGGAGGACACATGCTGCTCACTGATGGCACCATCATGATGCCAACAGCTGCCACCAGTCCCTGCCAAGCACAAGCAGTAAGGGGTGATCTGGCCCACAGGTGACATCATGGTAGTATGGCCATACAGCACACACCTGCAGACCATATGTCTGTGGTGACCAACAGATGCCAGCACACACATGCAGCACTGTGGGCATGGTGGCCATTGAGGGGAGGGTGTACAGGTGGCCAGACCTCACCACAGCCCAGGTGTGGCCACAAGGCTGGGACACATCATGCAGTGCACATGGACCAGTAGTGGGAATTCCCCACCACCTGTGTGCCTGTCGGATCTTACGTGCCCCCCCAGCCACATACCGCACAACTGTACATATGCCACAGCACACACAGCCGGCCATGTATATGTCACTGTGGGCATCCCATGCCACAGGTGCAGCATCTGTGGATCACACAACAGTGTAACAGTACTGTCCACTGTCAGTAATCACCCGCAAGCCGGGTCTGTCACTGTGTAGAGTGCAGTGGTCATCACTGCCCTACATACCATAGGCATTGCTGTGTCTCTCACACTACTGGCCCCCTTGCTACTGTAGTGTCTGCTGTACACTGTAGCATGACCTACAGTGTGACGTTTGCATGCAGCACCACCACCACTTGTGCCTATGCTGTGTTGTCCCCTGGGGTACGGTATGCTATGCTATGCTGTACTGTTCACATGTAGTCTGCAGCTATCATCATGCACTGCCTAGCTGACCTACAAGTGGAGCTGCGGTCAGACCTGGCCAGCCCCTGCACTTCCAGACTTACCTACAGGTGTAGCTGTGGGACCTTGCAGTAATGCTGGGCAAACTGCATGCAAATCAGGGCATGATGGGATGCCCATGTGGCTGTTTTCCCAGAGACTAGCTAAGTAAGCTCATTTGCATGTCACTTTTGAATATGGCAAAGTTTAGCACCGGGCAAACAGCTTAGCTCCACGCTAATCCCGTGCAAATGCGTTAGCTCCATGCAAACAGTTCGAGGAATATTATACTGTTTTACAAGCTGTACTTTTCCATAGCCTGCTCCCTGCAGCTGTGCTGGGTCCATGCATTTGCTGGAACACACATTGGCCACCTACCTTCACGTTGTTGTGTGCTGTGTTGCTGTTGTGATCTGCACTTCCTGGTTGCTATATTCAGAGCTGTCTTATTCCAGGGCTACGTTTGCCTTGCACTGCAAACCCCAATTTGCCTGGCCTTATTCCTATGCTATCTTCAGAGGCTGTTTTCCCAGGGCTATTCCTTTTGAATATAGCTTGCTTTGTGCTCCAGGTTAACTTTGCCCACTGGGCAGTGCTAATTTAGCCCCGAAGCAAAGTTTTGAATATCTGGCCCTAGGTATCCAGCAGATTAAAGACATTCCCTTTCTCTAGACTTAGTCTTAATACTTTTGCTAGTTATTATTTTTAAAAGGTATATAATGTATGGGAAAGGTTTATTATTACCTGAAATCGCCAAGTTTACAATGTTGTTATGGTATCGTTGTGATATCAAGATGTTGGTAATCCCTCTTGACTACATCACAATGATACCATGACAACATTGGCTCCTTTTCGCATGTGTGCCCTTCATTGTTCACTGAAAAGATTCACTTTCTTTCACCATTTCCCTGTAAAAATGACTAAAAAAGGTGAATTCAAGCGATTGTTTCAGTAACTGGTGCCCATACACTATGAAACATAATGACTTGGTTTCGGTAAATAACCAGGCTGAAATCACCTCTCATGGTTGCCAGGACAACAATAAACTTCTCAAGCTGTGCTCTTGAGGTTTACTATGTTGTCCTGTCAACCACTCGAGGTGATTGCAGTGCAGTTATTAACCAAAACCCAGTCATTATCCTCTATTTCTAGTATAACTGTTAGTCAGGAATTGAAAAGTCCCTGTGCTAAATGTTCTTTGGGGGCAATTAGGTTTTGAGATGTAGCATGTTGCGAGAGAGGGGGAGAGAGAGAAGCTTCTTCTCTTGTATGTGTGACTTTAAAATGACACAGGGAGGTGTGGTTGCATGAATGATGTCACTGTTAACATTACAGTGAAGAACAACATTGTCTTGCTTTGAGAAGATGGGTGTACCTAGTGTTCTTCCTCCCTCAGGAATGCTGGTAATGGCCCAATGACCAAGGAGATTGAAGCTAAGTGAAAAAGAAATGATTCTGTGTTGGAGGCTGCAGGCTTTTGAAAGAAATTGGCCCTTTTGCAGTCATGAAATGGGTATATGTAAAATGGCAACGTGTAGGGTTGGGGTCCTTCATGGACTTTAGGTACATAACAAAGTGCCTGCTGGCATTTTCAAAATGGTTCTTAGAAGCAGAACAGCACTTTAGAAGAAACAGTTATATGTTCCAGTTGGGAAAAATTTAATATTCCTCTTAGGGGGGGAACCCTGAGTAGGAGAGTAGAAAAATAACTTAGAGATAAGGGTTTTAATGGAGAAGACTGCCCTTGAAAGTTTGAAACCCATTTAGTTACAGTGATTCCTATTTATTAAATGGGCTTGAAATTTCGGTGTTGCATCAAAACAGCATATCAAAAATAGTGAGGACAATAACAGCCCAGTAATATGAGTGCCGGAAAAGACAGCGACCAAAAACTTCAGCAAGGCATACAAACAACGAAACCCTTGTGTGGTGTATAGTACATCTTCAAGTACATGTATATTTAAGTAAGGGAGGTGGGGGGGGGCTTCTCCCCAGTAAACTTTTGTGTGCTGTTCGTTTGCACTTTTCGCTGTTTTTGACACCGCACTGAAGTTTTCAGTTGCTGTCTTTCCTGGCACTCATATTGCTGGGCTGATATTGTCCTTGGTATTTTTGATAAGCTGTTTTGATCATGCAACTGAAAATTCCTGATTGACTACATAAGTTCTGAGATCAATATGTTAATTCCCCAGAATGTACAGGTTGGAACAAGTTCAGACAATGTGGATTTGGAATTTTTGACTGTCACGTACAGAATTCATGAGCCACTTCACTTATCCCTGACTGCCATTACAAACATGGCTACCCCCTTTACTCCCTGAAAACCTTTAAGGCCCCAAAAGTAAAACTCCCTTAAATCGTGGAAAAACAACATCAAAAATAAACATTCTTTCCTCTCATGCTACCCTCCTTACACATACAATGAAGTAATACTCACAGTTTTCATTCTTGGTGTTTCTTTGGTAACCATGAGAAATCCCCCTTCTATCCTTATCTGCCTATCAGGGTAATCTCTGCTGCTTACACCTTTTTGGATATAATTGAGACCATGGGCCCAATTCACGTGTGTCAAGCCCTGCATTAACCCCGGTGGTCGGCACTGCTGTGCTGAACTTTTTGCCACAACCCATGCCTGGTTCAGGAAGATCGGTTGCATTTGCAACAGTTTTCCTGATTTACGGCAGCTTGTACCAAATATTTGGTGCAAGCCCCGTAAAAAGGGAGACTGAAATTTCCACAAGTTAGACCAGAAAATGATGGTCTAACTTGCAGCACTGGCACACGGGATCGAGAATCCCAATCAATGGCCAGGGAATACTGCAAGCCCCGTGTGCCATATGTTCGGTGCACCTGGGGCTTGCGGTATTCTTGGCATATTTGTGAATCAACTCCCAAGGCTCCATATAAGGTCTTCTGTTGTGTGAGGAGGAGAACATTCAGCTAGAGGAATTCTGCAGCAATGTGAATTCCTGTGTTCCATAATAAAAGGCATTCTTAAGCAATAGGAAATGACAGGGGTTATGTTAATGTCCTGTTAATCACCCCCTGTGGGTGTAATGTAGCACAAGGTGTAGCCAAGTGCCATATTGCCCCCAGGGAGTGATTAACTGGACATTAACATAACCCCCAGAGTTCTTTATTGCTGTTATAAAAAGGGAAACAACACTAAACATGTACCCGTTGTTGTTTTCTGTTTCTTTTTGTTTTCATGTGAAAACAACACAAAATAGTTCCTCCGTCTTTCCCACACTGCTGACTGGCATGTGATGGTACATCCGTCTTCAGCTGCTAGCTACAATGCACCCAGCATATTTATTTATTTCATTTTTAATAACTGGGTAAGGTGCACTAGACAAACATTTGCCTATTTTCGGGCATGACCTTGGAGAGTACAAATCTTTGACATTGAACAGTTCATTCCTAGACAAAAATAACATTAGTGAACATGAACATAATGTCAACATTGGTAATACACAGCCATTTGGGAAGCAATAATTACAAGTCAGTATTGAACCATGACCCCCCACGTATGTGAATATGTGTTGCTTAGCAACTTAAGACATCTTGTCAATGTGCACTAGTTTTGCAGTTATGTGCTCATCATTGCCATAAAAAAAGCAACTTTAGTGACCTATGTGTATTTTTGCGCACGATGTAAGATCAACCCCCAGATTTAGCATTGCCCGATCCTGTCCCAGAACTCAGCATTTCAGCTTTCCCCCTGCTGTTACCTTTGTTTCCATTTTAGGCTGTCCTGCACCAGGTGAACAGAGAAGGAAAACAAGTAAGCAACAAGTAAATTTAAACATGAAATCTGTGCTTTCTCTCTCAGTCTCTCAAGCTCAGTCTGGTATTTGTTTTTTTTATAGTTATGCCCTCTTTTCAGTTTTGATGGGTTTTAGCCACATTAGCGATAGCTCTAATGGTGGACCAGTGTTCTGAAAAAACAACTCTATTCAAGGTGAGACCTTATTTTAACAAATCACTGCCTATGTACACTGGTTCTGCAGGTATATTATTTAAATGTTAATGTAGGGCAGGCAGAATCATATCAGCCAATCACAACCCTGTATTTCTTAGACCCTTTTTATAATGTCTATTGAATGTGTGGAAAGACAAATGATTGGTGGGTGGGAAAGAACTGCTTTTTACTAGTTACTTTTAGCAAAAGAAAATACCTATTTTTAATTAAAAAATAGCATTTCTTTATTTTTTAAATTGTTTCTCAGTTTACCCATTTTATAAGTGCAAAAAGTTACTCCAAATCACTGACCACCTGGGATTAATGCACTTTCAGGTGCTAAAGACACCTTGGCATGCATTAACCCCTGAGAACCATCACACCGTCGTGTCTTATTGTTTACATAGTTTCCTATATTTCCCCATGTGTTCTTTCTTATCCAACAGAGTTGTGCTCATCTGAATTTCAAGAATAAATGATTTCACTGCCTAAAACAAGCAAACTTATTTATTTATTTAAAAGTTTTACCAGGAAGGCACGCTGAGCAGAGTATTGCTTGATTCCAGGTGTGTCCTGTGGGAGGGGGACTGTGGAGAATAGACATGATGTATATACAGAATACAATTAGTGCTAACAACGAACAACATTTATACAGAATACAATTAGTCCTAACAATGAATATAACAGCAGTTGGCAGTAAGAAATGGCAGAAACAATTAAGTAAGTATGCAGCAAACACGTTTAGTACAGTAGCAAGGTAAAGCGTGGAAAAGCGAAGCAACAGACAACTAAGATCACTAAACAGGACAAAAATAGTAATCTAGGCCATATTGAGTGAACAGGCTCATCTTAGCTGCAGGCACATGTGGTGGAGAAATGTGCATTGATGAGGCAGTTAAGGTGCTGAGTTGAGGGCATGTGCTGGATGTCCATGGGGATGGAGTTCCACAATTTGGGCAAGCGATGTCTGAAGGCTGATTGGCCAACAGAGGAAGACATGTATAGCACAACCAGGAGATGGGTGTTGAAATTCCTGCTAGAGTACGCAGGAGGGGTACGTGCTATTATAATGGAAGTGAGATACATTTTCAAGGACTGAGACTAGAACTTGGCCGTTAAATTAATACCTATATCCATTTGACAATTATTTCTTATAGATATTTATTCTGTTTAAATTAATTGAGAAGACATTTAGGACTGATTATTGGAATATGGGCAAAATCAGAGCACAAAGGTTTACGCTACATTTGCCTTTGCTCATGACCTCAAGGATGCTATATTCAGCTGGATAGCGCACCGCCGCTATCTGACTGAATATTGGGGCATGTTAGCACAGCGCTAAGTTAAGTAGCACAACCCCGTGATGGATCAGGAAAGTGCAAGGAACAGTGCCTCCAGACCTCATAGCGCTGGGAGTACCCAGCATGATATTCAGCCAGCACCCTTTAAATGAGCCCATTGGGCAAGCAGGGCACTAAGCGGACATATGCATGCCCATTATAGGCTCATTTGCATGGGAAGTGGTGGCAGGTTTGTGCCCCTGTGACTGACCTCCCCAGCCTGATCATCCATCCCTGTAAATCAGTAATTATGCCCTGGTGTCCGGTAGCACCCCCCATCTTCCCATCATCATTCCCCTAAAAATACAATCAGACCAGCCCCATGGCCCTGGGTTATAGGGGATCATCTGGCATGCTGGCAACCCAGGTTTATGCCTGAGCCCAGAATGACAGGAGCGGAGGCCAGCAGGGAGGGCTCAAGAGTGTCCTCTGGATGCTCTCCTTCGAGGGGGGCCAAGAATGCACTGCCCTTTGGTGGCTCCTGGTAGCCAGCATTGGCATTGTACTTTGTGGCATGGGTGACCACATGTTGCAGGTGCAGATGCCAGGATACCACAGTGTGCATTCCAGCGGGTGGGGGTAATGGAAAAAAAATGGCCACACAAGCCACCCGGATGACGATGGCCCACCTTCTCATTGCTGTGAAGCTTGAGAATGCCCAAACTGCACCTTCACCACCCCGGCAAGGCTTGAAGAAAGTGTCTACGGGCACATGACATTCTCCCCTTCTTGTCCCTCCCACAGCTGGAGGGGCCTCCCTGACAAAGGGATACATCAGGTCAGTCAGGGGCAGCAGGTGAGGGGCAGGAGATGACAATGGGGAGGAGTGGTGTGGTTTGGCTTGGCCACCCAAAGGAGTGGGCAGCTGGGCTGATGGGGGAATAAACAGATAACACAAAAAAGCAATACTATAATTTCCTGGTATCTAGTGACACACCTCATCTTCTGATCGTCCATCCTTGTAAAAGTACACTCATTCGCTGTTGTCCAGTGGCACCCCTCTCCTTCCAATCCCCATTCCCGTAAAACTACAATCATTCCCTGGTGTCCAATGGCATGTCCTACCCTCTGATCACCATCCTTGAAGTGTTCTCTGTAGTTTCTGGTGTTCAGTGGCATCCCTTACCCTTTGATTGCCATCCCTGCAGTGTGAACTGTAATCCTTGGTGTCCAGTGGCACACTCTCCAATCACTTAGTGCTGTTAAAAAAGAAGTTCCCAGTGTCTAGTGGCACCCCCAACCTCTGATCATTTGCTGCTGTTAAATAAAAGAAGTCACCGGTGTCTAGCAGAACCCCCTCCACTCACTCACTCACTCACTCACTCACTCACTCACTCACTCACAGCTGGTTAAGAAATGCATTCTCTGGTGTCTATTGACGCCCCGCCCTCCAATCACCCAGCTGCATAAGTTAGTGGGTTTCTCTGGCATCTAGTGGTCCCCCCACCCACTGAGCACCCATTCCAGTGGCTCCCAGTGCCCCAGTTGATAGCGCCCCCTGCCCACAATGAGCACACTAACCATCCACCCCCTGTACTGCACTGACCAGTGCTATGAGGTTCCGATATGGTGACCAGCACAATCCTCCTCTCAACATCTCAGCTAGCCGCTGTATGGACTGGCAGGGAGTGTATATCCTATGCTCTATAAACTGACAGGCCATTGTTAACTACAGATCCAATTTTGGAAAAAGCAATTTCAGAGAAACTAAGTGTGACGTTTGTCACAAATTCACTCAGCAGGTCTGGCCCTCTACTCCCAAAGTGCCAACCTCTGAGTGCAGTCTTGTGAACAGTGTAACAGACAAGGTAACCCTCTTGTCTGTTTTTGTGAATCCGGATCAACCTTTGGTCTCAGTTCTGGAGGGATTCAAACTGTAACCTCTTGCTAGCATACCCAATGCACTGGCTCAGATATATTTGTCTTCAGGGGGCCAGATATCTTTGCCTACAGGCACCTAACCAGGTATTCAGAGATGAACCCTTAAAACTTAATAAAGACCTCAGCTTTAAAATGCTTCTGTTTCCAGTTTGGTACCACCATGCAAGCTATATGTCTGCTGAACCATAGATATTTCTTAGCAAAAGAAAGCAATTCAAAGACAGACCAGGTTTGCTCTAAAATTAGAGTTTTTACTAAAATGTATAATAATATGTCAAACATACAATACAGAACTCTTATAACACAAGACATACATATCTTTAAACAAAACAAGGTTTAAAACAGTGCAATTCCTACAACTATATTTAGATTTTGTCTAACTTTCTAAATACCTGTTTTCAGTGCTCAGATGTTTCCTTAGTCAGTGTCAGATACAAATGCCAGTCTATACTGATAGAGAATAATATTTTCAAGCAGTATTGGCCAACCCTTTTTGGATGAAGTCATCCAGCCCCTCTTCTGGTCAAATATCTAACAAAAATATATTTTTATACAACCACATGATGTAATTTTATTAATCTATACTATACAGCTATACAGGATGTATTAATTCTGCAACCTTAGCATAACTCAAGTTTCAATTACACCTCTTTTGATCTCATGCTGTACCCTCTTCACACAGGCTTCATAGGGTCATTTACAACCTTACACCTCTATGTAACATCCTAGCTTCCCTTATTTTAACATTATAAACCTAGTTTATGATTTCTCTCTTAACAAAATTAACTTAACAACTCTGTAATTAGCTCAGAGAAACAGGGACCTTAATAAAAGTCTTCCAGTAACACATTGTCTCTAAAAAACTGAATGTGTGATACATACTGTCAGCAGTTCTCTTGGCCTGCATCTGTCAGCTAAAGATTGGGGGGGGGGGGAATGAGAGAGGTCATTCCTAGAGCATTTGATTTTCAGCAGAGACAATCATAATACATTTTATGTAAAACAAATATTATCCAACACTCAGAACTGGCTGTCTACGTCACACTCCTCCCCACCTAGACTGAATTTGGGGGATCTAACCCCTACATGGAATGAGCTTCCCAAATCAGTTCACTCCTCATAGACCCCAGACAGCCCATCGGCATTCTGATTCTTAATGTCTGCCCTATGTATGCTTGTCAGATCATATCCTTGCAAAGCAAGACTCCATCTTAGTAGTCTCCCATTGCTCTTTCCCATCTGCGTCAGCCAAACCAGGGGGTTGTGGTCAGTCTGCACCACAAAATGTTGCCCATACAAGTATGGCTCTAATTTCTTCAGGGCCCACACTATGGCAAGACAATCCTTTTCGACTGTGGAGTATGCTTGCTCCCTTGGGAGCAGCTTTCTGCTCAGGTACAAAACTGGGTAATCTGTCCCTTGGCTAGATGTCTGGCTAAGTACTGCCCCAATACCCACGTCTGAGGCATCCGTCTGAACTATAAAGGTTTTGCTATAGTCTGGACTTGTCAAAACAGGAGCACTGCACAGTGCCTCCTTCAGTCTGGTAAAGGCTTCCTCACAGGCTGGGCCCCAAGTAATTTTCTTTGGCATCTTTTTCTTTCTCAGGTCAGATAGGGGAGCAGCCAGGGCACTGTAATTAGGTATAAACTTTCTGTAGTACCCTGCTGTCTCTAGAAAGCTCCTGACCTGCTTCTGGGTTTCTGATCTGGGCCACACTTGAATCACCTCTATCTTTATTTGGTTAGGACGGAGCTCTCCCCGGCCTACCACATGCCCGAGGTATGCCACTTCCCCCATGGCCACCTGGCACTTCTCGGCTTTGACAGTGAGCCTGGCCCTCTATATCCTGCCCAGCACTTCCCTAAGGTGTGAAAGGTGTTCCTCCCAGCTGGTAATGAGGATGGCAATGTCATCCAGGTACGCTATGGTGTACTCCTCAGCACCATTCAACACCTGGTTCACCAACCTTTGGAAATTGTCCGGGGTGTTCTTCATTCTGAAAGGCATTACTTTAAACTCAAATAAATCTATCGGAGTGATGAAGGCGACCTTTCCCTAGCTCTGTCTGTCAATTCTACCTGCCAATACCCCTTGGTCAGGTCAATAGTCGTAAGGTAGGTTGCCCCTCCCAACTTGTCCAGGAGTTCATCCGTCCGGGGCATTGGGTGGACGTCAGACTTCGTGACTGCATTCAGTCCATGATAGTCCACACAGAAATGAGTTGAGACATCTGGCTTGGGTACAAGGACTTTGGGTGAGGCCTAGGGACTGTGGGATCTCTGGATTACCCCTAAATCCAGCATCTCCTCTACTTCCCTCCTAATGTCCTTTTGGACAGCCTCCGACACCCAGTATGCTGTCCGCCGTATGGGCCTCTGTGTCCCTGTCTCCACATCATGTGTTGCTAAGGGGGTTAGTCCAGGCTTGGCAATAAACAAGGGGGCAAAGTCAGCTAAAACCTCCCTCACTTTCTGGATCTGGTCTGGGGTCAGCTGGGGAGACAATTTTACTGCCTCCACAGAGGACTCTCGCTAACTCTCTTCCTGCAAGTCCAGAGGGGGGTCTCCTTTGTCTGTCCCCTCCCCATGTCTACATACTGCGAACACCATGTCAGTCCTCTTTGCATGTGGCTTCATCATGTTGACATGGTACATCCTTTCTGTCTGTCTACGGTCAGGTAACTCCACAATATAGTTTACTTCATTTACCTTCCTAGCCACTTTGTATGGTCCTGCCCACTCAGCTTGCAGCTTGTCTTTCCAGACCAGAATAAGGACCATGACTTCCTGACCCACCATGTACGAGCAAGCTCTGGCTCTGCGGTCGTACCATACTTTTTGTTTCTGTTGGGCAGCTGCCAGGTTGCTCTGGGCTGTCCCCATAAGTTCCTTCAGCCTCTCCCTAAACCAAAGGACATAATCCATAATTGGAGTTCCCTGGGTGGTGTGCTTGACTTCCCAGTCCTCCTGGATCAAGTCTAGGGGCCCACGTACCCGGCGTCCATATAAGAGTTTGAAGGAGGACAATCCTGTCGACTCTTGGGGCACCTCCTTCTATGCAAACAACAGGTGGAGAAGGTATTTCTCCCAGTCCCTCCCGTGCTGTTCAGCAATCGCCCAGAGCATTGACTTTAGGGTACCATTTAATCATTCCACAAGCCCATTGGCTTGTGGGTGATACAGTGTTGTGCATCTCTGCACCATCCCACACTTCTCCCATAAACATTTTATCAGGTCTGACACGAAGGAACCCTCTCAATCAGTGATTACCTCCTGCAGAAACCCAACACTGGAGAAAATCCTAAGTAAGGCATCTGCCACTTTGTCTGTTCTCAGTGAGGACAGGGTGACTGCCTCTGGGTACCAGGTGGCATAATCCACCACAGTCAGGATGAATCTCTTCCCTGAGGAGCTAGGGGTATTTAAAGGCCCCACAATATCCATTCCCACCCTCTGGAATGGCTCTTCCACTATGGGCAAGGGGTCAGGGTGGCTTGGGTTTTCTTGCCTGCCTTCCCTATTTCTTGGCACCGGTGACAAGACCTGCAATACTCCTTCACCTGCTGGGTGAAGTTAGGCCAGTAGAAATTCTGGGCCAACCACTGTGTAGTTCATGTGATTTACAGATGACCAGGCAAGGGAATATCATGTGCAATTTTGAGCAACTGCTCACGATACCCCTGGGGAACGACAAGCTGCCAGCCTAGCATCCCTCCCTCTGTCTGTACTGCCTGTGTATACATAAGTCTATTTTCCCAATAAACCTTATGTCTTCCTTCACCTCCCTGTGTGCCCTCAGAGTCTGCCCAAGCCCTCAGCTTCTCTAAACTAGGGTCACTCCTCTGAGCAGTTGCAAACCCCTCACACAATCCCAAGGTATGGGACAAGCCCCCCTTCAGTCGTTAAACTAGGGTCCCTAGCACTAGCATCAGGGACCTCAGGATCACTGTCAATCCTAACCCTCTGACAATTGGTCACCCCTCCTTCTTTGGAGTAACCTTCTGTAGCTGTGTGGTCACTCACTACCAGGGAAATTTCTACCCCTTTTTATCAGTCTCCCCATCTGGAGACACAGGCTGGGGAACCAGCCTCTCCATGGTTTCCACACTGGTTTCTGTGGGGTTCAGGGAACTACTATTTTCCCTTGCTGCTTGGCTATGGATAACTGCACATACCATCCCTGTTGGAGATTGTTACCCAGGATCACATCTACTGCTAACGCTTTTAGCTACAGCCACCTGTTGCACAGTTCCCCCTGTTTCGCCCCAGTCTAGGAGAACACTGGCCAGTGGCAATGTTTTTGCTTCACCCACAAAGTCCTGTACAGTTACGTATTTGTTTGGGATAAGCTGACCAGGCTGTACTAGATCCCTTTCACCAATGTCAGGAATGCCCCTGTGTCCCTTAATCCCTGTGTCTGTACACCATTTACCATGACTGGGTGCATGTGTTCTCTCATGTTCACTGGCATGCTCTTAGGAACACACAAACAACCCACTTCTTTTCTGGTACCACTCTGTGTATTATTGCTTACCCTTCTTGGACACTGTCTGGCAATGTGCCCAGTTTCTTTACATAACCAACAAGCATTTCTTACTTCAGAGAAATCTTTTCTTTGAAACCTGGGGCTAACTGGTTTCAGTGGAGGCAGTGAGGGTTTTAGCTGCCCTGAAGGCGTGCTTTTCCCTTTCTGCACTGCCACACCCACCCCTTTCACTCTCAGAGCAGGTCTGCTCTTGGCATAGCGGTCCAAGAGTTCAGCAGCTTCTTGCACTGTTTTTGGATCTCGGTCCTCTAGCCAGGTTTTTAACTCTGCTGGGCATGCCCAATAAAACTGTTCTAATAAAATCACATTTTCAATTTTATAAACAGTGTTTGCCTTAATTCCTTCCCACCAACGTTTTAAAAACTGACGTGGTTTCAAGGCTAGCTCCTCATAGCTCATATCAGAGCTTCTCCTGAGCTTATGGAATTTAGCTCTGTATGATTCAGCAGTTAATTAAAACTTTTTTAGTAGTGCAGCTTTTAACTTGCTGTAATCATCACTGTCTTTATTGTCCATATGACCCAATGCATCCCGAGCTTTTCCGGTAAGTAGCGGGGATAGCTGGAAGCTCCAGGACTCTCTAGGAATTTTAGCCTGAATGCAAACTTTTTCAAAAGAATTTAAAAAGGCGTCTAGATCCTCCCCATCCTTAAATTCAGCTATTAATTTAGAGTTCAATTTGTAACCCAGTCCTGCAGTCCTAGTTAAATCCAAGCCACTTACCTGCTCTGGTGCCGCTGGTTGGAGTTGCATCTTCTCCAGCTCATGTTGCCTCTGGCACTCCTGCTCCTCATGGTCTGCATCTCGGTGTTCTCATTCTCTCTTCTCGTCTGCATCTCGCTGGTGCTGGTGCGCCTCATGTCCTGCCTCCCTCTGTTATCGCTCTGCCTCTCTGTATTCTCGCTCTGCCTCATGGTCCGCCTCTTGCTTCTCTCACTCTCTCCTCTCCTGGGACTCCAGCTCCATCCTGCACAACTCAAGTTGCAACCTGAGAACTTCTGGATTCAGGATACTGGTGACTCGTCCCTGCTGCTGTGGCCCTTCACTGACAGTGGTCCTGCTGTCCTCCTCATCAGCTCGGGACCCCTCTCTGGCCACTAGTTCTGCCACACTCGAGGTCTGGTCCCTTTCAGTCACGGCCTGTGACTCCCTGCTCTGGGTATCTGCTACCATCAGGGCCTCTATGAGATTCTGCTTACTGGCTTTCACCTTGAACAGGACTCCTCTGTCCTCGCACAACTGTTTTAACTGTTCTACAGTGTGCCTGCTGTAGTAGGATGCCATCTTTCCTAACTACTGCTACTCTGACTTTGCACTTTAGAAAAAAAAATAAAATAGGTAGGAACTTGACTGTACACCAAGTGATATATAGTTCTATTTTCTTTTTAAAATAAAACTCTGTCTTTTTCTTTCTTTGTAAGAGAGCTTACAGTCTTAGCTGACAGAACAATAAAGCTTATGATACCAAAATTATGCCACTGCTGCCAACCAATCTGTCACAAATTCACTCAGCAGGTCAGGTCCTCTACTCCCAAAGTGCCAACATCTGAGCGCAGTCTTGGGAACAGTGTAACAGACAAGGTAACCCTCTTGTCTGTTTTTGTGAGTTCGGATCAACCTTTGGTCTCAGTTCTGGAGGGATTCAAACTGTAACCTCTTGCTAGCATACAGGCTCAGATATATCTGTCTTCAGGGGGCCAGATATCTTTGCCTACAGGCACCTAATCAGGTATTCAGAGATGAACCCTTAAAACGTAATAAAGACCTCAGATTTAAAATGCTTCTGTTTCCAGTTTGGTACCACCATACAAGCTATATGTCTGCTGAACCATAACTATTTCTTAGCAAAAGAAACCAATTCAAAGACAGACCAGGTTTGCTCTAAAATTAGAGTTTTTACTAAAATATATAATAAAATGTCAAACATACAATACAGAACTCTTATAACACAAGACATACATATCTTTAAACAAAACAATGCTTAAAACAGTGCAATTCCTACAGCTATATTTAGATTTTGTCTAGCTTTCTAAATACCTTTTTCAGTGCTCAGATGTTTCCTTAGTCAGTGTCAGATACAAATGCCAGTCTATACGGAAAGAGAATAATCTTTTCAAGCAGTATCGGCCAACCCTTTTTGGATGAAGTCATCCAGCCCCTTCTCTGGTCAAATATCTACCAAAAATATATTTTTGTACAACCACAGGATGTAATTTTATTAATCTATAATATACAGCTATACAGGATGTATTAATTCTGCAATCTTAGCATAACTCAAGTTTCAATTACACCTCTTTTGATCTCATGCTGTACCCTCTTCACACAGGCTTCATAGGGTCATTTACAACCTTACACCTCTATGTAACATCCTAGCTTCCCTTATTTTAATGTCATAAACCTAGTTTATGATTTCTCTCTTAACAAAATTAACTTAACAACTCTGTTTTTAGCTCAGAGAAACAGGATCCTAATAAAAGTCTTCCAGTAACACATTGTCTCTAAAAACTGAGTGTGTGATACATACTGTCAGCAGTTCTCTTGGCCTGCATCTGTCAGCTAAAATCTGTGGGGGGATGGGAGAAGTCATTTCTAGAGCATTTGATTTTCAGCAGAGACCTCATAATACATTTTATACAAAAAAATATTATCCAGCACTCAGAACTGGCTGTCTACGTCACAACGTTCTCTAAAGGAAAAAAAAATAGGGAGAAAATCACACACAGCCACTTTGTGGAAACATGTGAACCAATAAGAAATCCAAACTAGTTGAGAGATAGATCAAATGGCTTTCTCAAATGTGGCAGATGTAATATCTGCCAATATGTATTTATAGGAAACGTTTCAAAAAGATGGTAGAAATCTTGAAATTCGACAATTCATCACTTGTGTTACACCGTTTGTTATTTATGTGTGCTGATGTGATTTCCCTGTATATTATGTGGGAAGAACAACTAGATTAACCAAACAAAGAATCCAAGAACATGTTGTCCTCAGATCAGCCCCTCCTCAGAAATAAGAGTCCCACACCCTTGGTGATGGTGCTCAGTTGGCTTTGATTTTATTGAAAACATAATCTTCCATTTCAATTCATTTTTGTTTTAACAAACATATCATATCACATTGTTACTATCAGTACCATTCAACATACAGTTTGTTCATTCAGTCTTTCCTCTACCTTGGGCCAGATGTAGACCTTGGCCCCACCAATTCTCTCTCTATATACAAGACTGGATGTAAATCCCAGCCTCTTCCTTTTCTTTTCTCTGAGTCTGCGCATGTGTGTATAAATCGTGTCATCTTCAGAAGACTCCAGGTGCCCCAGATGTCCCCCCCATCATCTCTCCCAGCCCTGGTGTAAACCCTAGGCCATGTTCTCCCTCCCTTTGCCCCCCCAACCCACTGCTGTGCACCTTCAGCAGGTCATCCGGTCCCTTCTGACCGGCCTTAGACACTCCGATTCTTTATGTTCCTCCTATCCTTCTCCTGAAGGTGGGTGGGACAAAGCTCCCAGTGGTGTCGATAGCTAGGAAGTGAAAGAGGGCTTGCTTTGTTGGGATACCCCTTTTAAACATCCCTCCCTGTTCTCTCTCTCTTTTCTTTCACCCAATTCCTGTTCCTGGCTGCCTGGTGAGATCCCGCCCCTACCTTGCTTACTATCCTGACCTGGTCCCCCCTCCCCCTCCCCCCTAGCTGCTGGCACCTTGAAGGAGGGGATGCCCAGGACAAACGACCCTGCTCTTTGAGGGAGGGCAAGTCTCCTTGTCCTCAGATCAGCCTCTCCCCAGAAATAAGAGTCCCACAGCCTTAGTGATGGTGCTCAGTTGGCTTGGATTTTATTGAAAACATAATCTTCCATTTCAATTCCTTTTTGTTTTAACAAACATATCATATCACATCATTACAATCAGTACCATTCAACATACAATTTATTCATTCAATTTTTCCTCTCCCTTGGGCCAGATGTAGACCTTGGCCCCACCAATTCTCTCATATATATATATTACGTTAAGAATGCCATCTGTGCCTAACCTTCTCTATAGTTGCCTTATATTACTTTGTTATACTCTACCCAAAATTTTCGGTTTGCAACTTGGACAAAGGCCAGTTTCCCTCTGCTATCATCTACCAAGATATAGCCTCCCACATTAGACCATGGCATCCTACATCAGGGACATCTCCTCTATGGTCATGCCCCTCCTCCCACCAGGCCATAACTATAGAACATGTGCAATTCCCAAGGATGGTGTCGGGTCTATCAGTTCTCTATGTTTTATCCCTAGCAAATAGCAATCCTGCCCTTAACACAGCCACCACTAAACCAATGTACGCTAGAAGGAGTAACAAAAGAATATTTAGCAGGCTAAGACACCACCTTAAAAAACTACTACTGCTTCTCCTACTCTGTTCGTGAAATGTTGAATTAAACCCAGGTCCACCTATTTCTCTGGATGCCCCTGCAGACCTCCCTCAATATAAAGGGATTAGCTTTCTCCATATCAATGTCTGTAGTTTGCTAAACAAGATTGACACTATACAGACCTGGGCTCTACATGCATCTCCTGATTTCTTCATGATAACTGAATCCTGGCTCACACCCTCGACCCCGGACAAATCTATCAACGTACCCGGATATATCATCTACCGCTGTGATAGACTGACTAGAGGGGGAGGAGTTGCAATATATGTCAAAAGCAAATTCACAGTCACAGTCTTTGACTGTACCTCAAAGGCTAAGGAATTTGAATGCCTTGCTCTAAAATTATCACTTTCCAGCGAGAAATCACTCCTTATGGCAGCATGCTACCGACCACCGTCTGGTGGCTGGGCACCTCTGCCACACCTTCAAAACCTTCTTGACTCTGCTAATACTGAATGTATTCTAATGGGGGATTTCAAACTAAATTGGAATGATGACAGCTCTAAGAAATTGAAGGATCTATGCGATGTTAATGGTCTGTTACAAATTGCGACTGCTATAACCAGACCTAACAGAAAAAATCCTGAGCGCAGCACCCTCCTGGACCTTATGCTAGTAAACAAACCTCACACTATCTTGCATACTGGAGTATTCTTCAATGATATAAGTGACCATTGCGCTACTGCCTGCATCAGGCATCCTTCCCAAATAAAAACAGCCTCCAAATTCAAACTGATAAGATGCCTGAAGAAGTTCTGCTAGTACACTTTCCTGAAGATCTAAGCAACATTCATTGGCAGGATTTCTATCTAGCTCCCACCTTTAATGAGGCATTTAACATCTTTCACAGCCTCTTACTGGGGCTAATAGACAAACATGTCCCACTAAGACTGATCAAATCAAAAAATAAAACTCCTGGCTGGTTCTCTCCCATCCTGAAGAAAGCACTTAGGGATAGGGACTACTGGTGGAAAAAAGTGAGGAAATCCCACCTGGAGGCTGATTGTTTAGCATTCTGTACCACTAGGAATGTTTGTATCAAGCTAATTAGGTCAGAAAAAGCTAGGTACTTCCAAAAAGAACTAGAAGACAATAAAAAACAACTCTGCCAAATTTTGGAACATCCTCAAAGAAGTTGAAGGTCAGTCCACTGCAACACCACTTCCAAACAAAATTGTGTCTGATGGTACCACCTATACGGACAAAGCTGATATACTAGAGAAGCTTAATGATCACTTTGCCACTGCAGGGCTTGCCTTTGACTCCTTGCCTATCAGAAAACTTAGCCCGGCAAGAGACTACACTGTTGGCTTCACTGATAATCACAACCATAATCAACCGCATCCCACCCCCTTCAGCTTCCTCACAATCACGTTCAAGCAAGTGGAGGACCTCCTCCTTTCTCTGGATACAAAAAAGAGTGCGGGTGCAGATAATATTGAACATTACTTCCTAAAACTTGGCCATACCTATCTGACTGCCTCCATTACACACTTATTCAACACCTCTCTGATTCAAGGTGAGCTACCTGTCTTGTGGAAAACTGCCCACATCCTACCATTATTTAATACTTGGGATCCGAGTGATCTGAACAATTACCGGCCTATTTCTATATTATCCGTCCTCTCTAAATTACTTGAAAAAATTGTTAACATCCAACTTAGAGAACATTTGGATTCACAAAAGTTGCTAAACCTGGCTCAGTCCGGCTTCAGAGCCAAACACAGTACAGTATCGGCTCTTGCCAAAGTAACTACAGACTGGCAAATGGCCTTGGACTCTAAGAAGCATGTATTTGCCCTCTTCCTTGATCTAAGTAAGGCCTTCGATACTGTGGATCATACCATAATGCTTACTGCACTGAGTAACATCGGACTTGATAGTTCTGCCATTAAATGGTTCACCAGCTACCTAACCAATAGGTTACAACAAGTCAAAGCCATAGGAGATCTGTCCCCACAAAAATCCTTGTTACGAGGAGTCCCACAGGCTCCATCCTGGGCCCTATCCTCTTTGCAATATACATCAATAATCTGGACTCGCAGCTGGGCACAGCAAATGTGCACTTATTCGCAGATGATACTGTACTCTATACCACAAATTCATCCTTGGATCTGGCCCATGAGTACTTACAGAAAGACTTCATCACCCTCCAATACAACCTTCTCACTCATAAGCTCCTCAACGGCAAAAGGACTAAAGCAATGATTCTCTCACCAAAGCCTACTTCCGGATGTCCACATATCACACAGATCCGAAAACTCTTAGATGAACCCCTTGAAGTAGTTGATACCTTTAAATACATAGGGTTCTGGCTGGATAACAAGCTCAACTTTCTGTGCCACTTAAATGAAACCTCGAAGAAACTAAGACAGCGATTAGGTTTATTCTATCGCATTAAACACCTACTCACGTTAGAAGCCAGAATGAGACTAGTACAAACTACATTCCTACCTATACTGGACTACGCTGACTTCCTTTACAGTCATTGCCCATCAACTATGCTAAACAAACTGGACACCCTTTACCACTGGGCTTTAAGATTTATCTTAAATCTACCCTGTAGTACACATCACTGTCGTCTATACCAGGTTTCGGGATGGACCTCACTCTCAACTAGAAGAAAAAGAAATGCTCTCCTCTGTTTTTTTTAGAACATTATCTGATAACCTCTCTGCATGCATCTCGAACATCTTCAAATGGGCTAAAGGTTCCTATGGGCCTGAGACGCTTCTCCTTAATCTGCTTCCAGATTCCTAGAGTGAAAACTACCCTTGACTCAGCAGCAATCAACTTCTCACTTCCATCACTTTGGAACACTATGCAAGACTCATTAAAATTATCCTCACTTCCAAGCATTTTCACATTCAAAGCTCTATTAACGGATTATCTGAAGGAATCATGCAACTGTTTCAGATGCCGATGACCCCTAAGCCCCGGGTGCCACTCTGAAATCCTATGCCTAAGTATCTCATCCATCCCACATTCCTAACAACAGAAACCTAAGACCTACAAGCCTAATTCCCTTAATCCAAGATGGCCCTGCCTATTCTCTACCTTTTACCTATTCTGGCCTCCCTTTAGGCTGCCTACTCTTTCACCCCAATTTCTACCCTATTCCTTAATACCGCCTTATTTTTTATCATTTAGGTATGAGCTCTTACTTAGTGGAGAGTATATGGGATTGTTGTCACTTCTCATTTCAGTAAAGCTTATCATTAAGTACTTTTGCATGTAACTTATGTTGACCGGTATGTATAGGCCCATATTGACTGGCACCTTCACAATGCTGGTTTTTTTTTGCACTGCTGTCCACCGTAATTGTAATCTTATGAAGTGTACTGTATTGTATTAATGCCCAGGACCACCTTGAAAATGAGCTTGCTCAATGGTGTTTATGTCTGGTTAAATAAAGTGATTGACTGAGAAATACATATATATATATATATATATATATATATATATATATATATATATATATATACACACATATATATATATACATACATATATGACTGGATGTAAATCCCAGCCTCTTCCTTTTCCTTTCTCTGAGTCTGCACATGCGTGTATACATCGTGCCATCTTCAGAAGACTCTGAGTGCCCCGGATGTCCCCCCCATCATCTCTCCCGGCCCTGGTGTAAACCCTAGACTGGGTTCTCCCTCCCTTTGCCCATTAGACCATCTACAGCTTGCAATGGATGGTGGTCTTCCTCCTTCTACCCTCTGCTCTGCCCATACTCAACGCCATAGGCTGTCCCTGGGGCTCCCCACCCCTCTTGACTGCCTCTACCCGTCTATCCCCTGGCTGATTTCCATGTTAAATAAGGTCAAATCCATGACCGAGAAGTGTACCCCATCAGACCTATAATATTCTGTGTCGGTCTCCCTGATGCTCTCATGCCTTATACTTCCCACCCCACCCCTAGTTTGACCAACAGACCTGCCACTCTATGGTTCATCCTTCTCCTGTTTTTTCAGGGCCTTCTGGTCCTGGGCCTTACTCCATACCCTCCTAGGAAGCATCTCAGATCACACCAAATTGGCACCTGGCCACCATTCCTTTATGATATCAATGTCTCTTTTAATTTGTAGGTAAATGTCCAATCATAGTTGTGTGCCCAGGTCATTTACCCCCAGGTGTATAACTAGTAAATCCAGTGCAGGTCTTGTCCTCCATGTCTCTTGCAACAACGGCAGCAGCTGTCCCTATCGCATTCCTCTTATACCATGCCACCGTATCCACACCTTGTTCCAATCATGATACAGCTGGTGCCCCTCTGCTCTCACTGCTGCTCTCCACTCTGCCCAGTAAATAAATGAGTGAGCACAGATCCATACCTGTAGTCTGTTGGCCATACCTGGGTGACAAACAGAAACATGTGAGATACATGTCCCCCCCCCAGGATAACCACTCAGCCCCCACCCTCCTTTTTTGTGAGATTTTTTAAACCCACCTGTATGGAGAAAGAGAAAAACAGTGTTAGCATCAGCCATAAAGTTCTCTAATATATGATTTGTAGCATCCTGACTTCCATCTACCCAGCCTCTTGATGTCCTCTGTTGTCGTGCCACCCCCCGGCTGCAGCCTGAGATGCCCTTCCTATTCTAAATGAGCGTGATGAGTATCCAGTGGGATTCTCTCCAAGGAACAGCAAACACTTCTGTAGTACAGCTGCCATCTGGGAACTGGTGACCCGAGACCCATCCCTGTGCAGGAACAGAGGGACCCTTGTATTTGGATGTATCACTGTGTAGGCTCGTAATGTCCTGACTGGGCATACCCTAGACTGGCACTGGCCAGCTAGCTTTACTGTCGCACCCTTGCTGGCCTGGTCTGTCTTGGACCACTGAATCATCAGGCTGACTGCATTTTCTGGACATCCCCCCATTGAAACCCCCCTTTCAGTGCCTTCCCCTCCCCTAGGACCTCACTTACCCTGAAAACTCCGTGATACATGGTGGTAAAAATTGCCACAAATACTGTTGCCTCCAGTGAGGAATGGCAGACTGATGGCAGTGCCTCAAGTAATCATCCCAACAGGGGCTCTGATAATCAGCCACCTCTTGTCTGGATTCCTTCCTTGAACCCATTGCCAGCCTTGCATCATTCTCCTAACTAAAATCCCTTTCCCCGGGTCCTTCCATCCTTTTAAGGTGCACATGGTACCTATTGTGGCTAGGGGAACTCCCATGGTTGAGGCAGCCCTTCCTTCCCCCCAGCAATCCACTATGAACTTGGCAAGCTGTTCCTTGGTTACCAGCCTACTTACCTCAAAGCCCAGCCTCTCTTGGAAGGCCTGGAAAATCTGCCATGATGACTCATACGCCTTTAGTGTCCTTGGTGCTCAGGAACTTCAAAAAAGGAGTTCGGCTCCTTCCACCCAATTTCCCATGCCCTTTGGGGTACCTTGGTTTTGTGGTGGTCCACCTCTGAGGTGATGGCTTGGAAGCATTCTACCTGCAGGCAGAAAAGTCTATCAGCTATGGTGTTCCATACCCCTTTACTGTGTCTTGCTCTAAAGGATAGGTTTAGCTTCAAGCCCTGTAACACCAGGTGCTGCATCACTC
Organism: Neoceratodus forsteri; assembly: GCA_016271365.2. Lineage (NCBI taxonomy): Eukaryota > Metazoa > Chordata > Ceratodontiformes > Ceratodontidae > Neoceratodus > Neoceratodus forsteri. The sequence continues at coordinate 1,204,421,734 of CM057449.1, forward strand.
TCATAACCATCTCTGATCTAGCCATCTGTATGTTTAAGACATCCACCACTGCCCTATTGTCACACCAAAATGTGACCCTTTGGTTCTTCAAGTCCTCCCCCCATACCAGCATAGTCACCCAGATTGGGAATATCTCCAGGAATGTGATGTCCTTCCCCAGGACCTGGAGGGTCCACCATTCTGGCCATGGTTCTGAGATCCATTTTCATTTGAAGTATGCCCCCATACCAAGACTCCAAGAGGCATCAGTGTAGAGTTCCAAGTCTGTGTTGAAGACCCACTCATCTTGCCAAAATGTGACCCCATTGTGTTGTTCCAGGAAATGTTCCCAGACCCCTAGGTCATCCTTCATCCTTTTTTTGATATCAACCCAATGGTGTGGTCTGGTAGCCCCCCTTGTTGCCTGCACCAGGTGGGGTGTAAACATCCACCTGGGTGCTATGGCCCGGCATGCAAAATTCAGATGCCCTGTCAGCTGCTGCACCATGTGGAGGGGGACCCTCCTATGACCCCTGACCACCTTCAGAAAATCCCTCAAGCGGAAGACTTTTTCTTTTGGTAATCAGAAGACCCCAACTGTTGTGTTGATTTCTATTCCCAAAAACTCAAGGCATTGGCTAGGCCTCTCATTTTTTTCAGGTGCCAGTAGCACCCCCAAGGTGTAGCACATGGTTCCAAATTGACCCAACATTTACTTCACTTCTGCTCTTCCCTCTACAATCAGTAGGAAATTGTCCAGATAGTGTAGGACTATCCCGGTTCCCCATTTTGTCTGGAGGATCCACTGGAACCAGGTGCTGAAGGTCTCAAAGGCTGCAAATGTGATCGAACAACCCATTGGCATGCATTTATCGAAGTAGTAGTCACCCCCTATCTGGAAACCTAGTAAATTTCAGTCTTCCGGTCTCATGGGAAGTAAACGAAAAGCAGACTAGATGTTTGTCTTTGCTAGCCATGGTGTATTCTGCACCCTGATCAATCTTACTGCCTCGTCCAACGTTGCATAGGATACCTTACTATCTTCCTCACTAATATCATCGTTCACTGACTCCCTCACTGTGTAGGATAGGTGATGAATCACCCTGAATTCACCTGGCTGTTTCTTAGGCACCAACCCCAGTGGTGACACCCTGAGGTTGGGCAACGGAGGTTTCCGAAAACAGGCCTTCAACTCTACCTGCCCGAACCTCCTTGTCAATTTTTTGGTGGAGGAGTGCCTCCCTTCCCTGTACAGATTTGAGGTTCTTTGCCTGTGTTGCTACTCATTGCCCTCTATAGCAGAGGCTAAATCCTTTACTGAAACCTTCTTCTAAGGTTTTTGCCACCCTTTGACCTGGGTAGCCTGTCAGCCATCCTTCCAGTACTGCCAGCCTTACTGGGGTGAAACCCAGGTTGATGTGTTTCCCTCCCTTCCTCTGTCCCTCCCCCAGACCCCCCCTTTCCTTGTGTCATGCCTAGCTAAAGACTGGGCCCACCCCATGACCCCCATCAAAACCCCTACCTTGACTCGCCATCCCTCATGATCCCCTCTGTCCTGGGGGCCCCTCTCAAAAGGGCTGCTGAGTGTACATTGGACCCCCATGGCTTGCTGGATAGGTCCTGCACTTTGCTGCTGGGAAACTACCACCGAATTTCAAGCATGTGTGTCAGAATTGGCAGTTGGGTCAGGAGCATTGCACCCTATTAAAACCCCAGCAGAATTTCTGTGCTTGGTTCACGGGCCTGCCCCAGTCTCCCTCTGCCCCCCCAGGTACCGTCATGGTCTTGAACCATATATCCAATTGCCAGGTATCCCACCGCACATCACCCTCTGTTGCCATGCGGGTTCAGAACATTTCATCATACTGTATCCAGTTTGTCCCTCCCTGCATCTTGTATGCACTGTGAACAATCATAAAATAGGCCAGCAATGGTCTCACCAGTACTGGCCTCTTTTCTTGCACTATCACACTGTAGTGGGTAAAACCTACCATCCATGCATCCCACGTTTCCCCCTTCTCACCTTTCCCTTCCTTCTTCCCCAACAGCATGACTGTTGCTGTCATGCCTCTTTCCCCAACATTTTCCCTCTTTTTGAGTTTCTTGAAGCTCTTCTTGGTTGCTAAGGTAAACATATCCACATATTCCCCCCTTCAAATCTCCTCTTTGGTGGCCAGTGGAACATGGTTGCCTAGGCGAACACCATCTAGCCCAATTCCATGTTGTTCTGGGTAGTGGCATGCACGGCTGTGGGTTTCACTTGGACCAGTTCCCCTTTTCTCTTCTTAATTTCTCCCAGCACCTTTTCCATCTGCACCACCTCACTCTTTCCCATAGCCCCTAGTAACTTCCCTATGTATTCCTTTATACTCCCTTCCACTGTCTTATCCAACGTACCTGCTCGGGAGGGGCCTGGAGCCTCTGCCATCACTGTGGTCACCATCAAGATTGGTTCCGGAGGAGGCATGGGCTGAGGTGCCATGGGTAGGTTCAGCCATGTAGGAGGGCAATGCCAGCAAGGGAATGCTACCCAGAGGGTCGGCCAGTGGAAGGACTGGGGCTGGGGGGGAAATCAGATGCTGCTCCTCCGGTGACGTTGGGGCCAAATCTCCCTGGGCTGGCTGCTTACCTCCCTGTTGCCCCCTTCCTGCTTCCACCATCCCCCCTTGTTTGCTCTTTCTCCCCCTCTTACCAGGCTCTGAATCCCCCTGCTCCTCCTCCATGACATCCAGGAGCCTCTGAGCTTGCTCCATCACCTGTGTCCACTGCCTCATGACCTCTTCCCTGGACGTCTTCTTTTTTGGCACCTCCCTAAATATCTGCAAGAAAATGCTGTGAAAATATGAGAGGACCGGCTAGACCGAAGGTAACCTGGCCCATGTGGCACTTGAATTTTTTTTTTTTATCTCCCTGTCGCATACCTATGGTACCCTTTGCCGTATTTATTCCTTTCTTTTAGCATCTTGCTGTTCCTGTATATATCCATATACCTACTTTTTCTTTTTTTTGTATTATCCCCCGGCACTGTGCCTTGCATATCAAATGTCCACTTAACTTGCATCAACTAGCACAAAACATCTCTGAGGTCACAATCATTTTTATGTTTGCTTGCATGCATGTGCAAGAAACATAGTGCAATGATCCGAAATGCAGTGCCATACAGTTGAAAGGGAGAGCTCCGCTTCAGTGAACAGCGCTCCCCCCAACACAGATGCACGTAAGCACACATACTGTGTGCTCTTGCACTCCTCCCATGCACACACTGTATGGCTGAGAGGGGTGCCCAATCCCCCATCGGCTTCATGCGCCCCCCAAAAAAGCTTTGCAGGTGTCATGCTGGGAACCCACCCCAGCATGGCAGAAATTGTTATGGCTGATGGGGGTGCCTAATTACCTGTCGGCTCCAGGCCCCCCAAACAGCCTTCCAACTGCCATGCTGGGAGCCCACCCCAGTGTGGCAAATGCCCCATTTCATCTTCCTAAAATAAAACAAAAACCTGTAAACAAGAAAACATTCCCTCTGCAGTCTCCTGCCCACCCACGCCCACCCTCTGTGCACTCTGCCTCCCCACCTCCACCTCACCCCATACTTACCTCTGGAGCCTCGGCACAGCGATCTTGGTGGACAGGGAACACGTCTGCACTCTTCAAAGCTGACCGCGAACTGAGGAAATGCCGATAAGCTGCATAATGTAATAAATAGGTTTTTTTCAACTTTGCTGCATATCTCAGGCATTTTTTGGAATTTTGGCACCAAATTTTCAACATTGGGCTTTTGGGACCCCTCCTCATGAATTCTGTCACTGTCATGGCATTAATCAGGCCCAAAGGGTGATTTTGTGGTCACTGCGTGAAATCACCTTTTGGGACTGATTAACGAAACAACAGTGCCAGTGTTCATAAGGTGGGCTCTCAAAAAACATATGTTGCAAATCTGGTGAAAACATTCCTAAAAATGAATGTTTTACGAGCATGTGTTGCTCAGTTCCTATGCACGCTCGTAAGTTCACAAATTTTTAATATTTGCACTCTGGATGTTCAACATTGCCATTTTACCACACCTTCTTATGAGCAGTACAGCTGTCATGTTTCACATGTCACCCAAAATGTGTTTCCACGTATGTAGCGCACAATGGCACAGTTGGTGTGTGAAATCAATGTATGGGACACATTAAGAAAATCACAGTGACACTGTTCATGAGCAGAGGTCTTAAAATGGCTATGTTGAAAATTTGGTGAAAAAATTCCTAAAAATGACTGTTTCACGAGCAAGCGTTGCGCAGTTCCTACGCACGCTCATAAGTTCACAAATTTTTAATATTTGCATTCCAGATTTTCAACATTGCCATTTTACCACACCTCCTTATGAGCAGTACAGCTGTCATTTTTCACATGTTGCCCAAAATGTGTTTCGGTGCATGTAGCGCACAATGGTGCAGTTGGTGTGCGCAATCAATGTTTGGGACAGAGTAAGAAAATCACAGTGACACTGTTCATGAGCATAGGTCTTAAAATGGCTATGTTGAAAATTTGGTGAAAAAATTCACAAAATTGACTGTTTTAGGAGCGCACATTGCGCAGTTCCTACGCACGCTCGCAAGTTTGCGAATTTTTAATATCTGCATGCCAGATTTTCAACATTGCCATTTTACCACACTTCCTTATGAGCAGTACAGCTGCCATTTTTCACATCTCACCCAAAATGTGTTTCCAAAAATGTAGCGCACAATGGTGCAGTCGGTGTGCAAAAGCAATGTTTTGGACAGATTAAGAAAATCACAGTGACACTGGTCATGAGCAGAGGTCTTAAAATGGCTATGTTGAAAATTTGGTGACAAAAGTCCATAAAATGACTGTGTTAGGCGTGAGCATTGCACAGTTTCCACGCACCCTCGTAAGTTCATGAATTTGTAATATTTTCAGTCCAGATTTTCACCAGTGGCATTTTTCCACACTTCCTTATGAACAGTTCAGCTGTCATTTTTTACAACATGGCCAAAATGTGTTTTCACACTTTCAGCACAGAAATGCATGGTCGCTGTGGGAAATCATTGTTCGGGACAGATAAAGAAAATCACAGTGACACTGTTCATGATCGGAGGTTCCAAAAAGCCTGTGTTGACAATCTGCTGTAAGAAATCCCCAAACTAATTACATTACAGGTGTGCGTTGCACAGTTTCTACGCACGCTCGTGACTTCACCAGTTTTTTAAATATTTTCACTGAAGATTTTCAACATTGCCATTTTTTACACCTCCCCATGAACAGTATAGCTGTAATTTTTTACATCCTGTTAGGAATGTGTTTTTGCACCTGTGGTGACAAATGCCATAGGCGCTGTGCAAAAGCAACTTTTGGCTAACAAACTGATATTGCCACTGTTTATGAGGTGGGGGGGTCACAAAAAAAATGTTGAAAATTTGGAGTGAAAATACCAAGGAATGCCTGAGGCGTTAGGTTTCTGACCATAACGCCTCACCCTGTAGAGAATGACAGGCATCAGGGCTGTGACTTGGGATTGTTGCCCTCAATGCTCATACCATTCCACCACCACCCACACCCTGCAGCCACTGAGAGGCATCGAGGTGTGCCTTGGACTCTTCGGTCCCAAAGTTCACATCATTCTCCTATACCACACCCATCTCACCATATTTCCTGATGGAATGGGGTGTGCATAAGGTCCAAAGACCCCAAGGCACACCGTGACACTTGTCGGTGACTGCAGGGTAGGGTGTGGTGAAATGGCATGGCCGTTATGCTTGACAACCCAAAGACACACCCCAATGCCTGTCAGTCTGTGCAGGGTGCTGGTGGGGTTAGCTTCAGTTCAATACTTCACTTCCATTCCTATTATGCAGTGCTGTAACTCCTGCACTACCAATGCCAATGCCAGCAAGCAAATATTCAGCATTGACAAATGCTTGTTTTTTTCTGTGTTGTATGTTCTCCTCTATAAAGCTTGTAGAACTTGCTGGACAATGGTAAAAAGACACCAACATGTGATTAAAATGATATCACAATTGTGTAGGATACAAGCAGGGACGTATATTTTAAATTCTTAGATCTATGGTGGCAGCTTTATAAACTAATCTCTACCATACCTGAGCCTCTAGAGTACATGGATCAGACACATACAATTAACAAGAAATGAAAACCTATCTCTGTGATAGGGCCAAATCTTTACGGTGGAATAGTCCTTTGGTACTCAGGGTATCAGATAATCCTTAGCTATTTTTAAGGCCTGCCAGGATAGGGTTAATAATAAGGTATGGACCACAGTAAAAGAGTTATATGGTAAAGTTCATCCAGACTTGAATACATTGCTGCCATAATTACAGATGCTTTGCAATCCACATTTGGTGTTCCTTTAGAGCAAAATCCTTTTTCATGAGAGAATATTCCTTTTTCGCAAGCCGCCATCTTGTTTTCCATTTTTTCAACAAAAAAATTGAAAACCCCTGAAATTAGGTGCTATAGGGATAATAAACAAGCATTTGTCAATGCTGAATGTTTGCTTGCTGGCATTAGCATCGGAAGCGCAGGAGTTAGACAGATGCAGAATAGGAATGGCAGTGAAGTATTGAAGTGACGTCAATCCCACCCCAACCCTGCAGAGATGGACAGGCATTGGGGTGTGCTTTGGGGTCATCACTCATAACGCTCATGCCATTTCTCCTCTACCTACCCTGCAGACACCGACACGTGTCAAGGTGTGCCCTGGGGTGTTTGGGCTTTACACTCACCCCATTCCATAGGAAATACACTGAAATGGGTGCAGTATAGGAGAATGGAGTGAATTTTGGAGCCGAAGAGTCCAAGGCACACCTCGATGCCTGTCACTGGCTGCAGGGTGGGGGTTGGGGTGGAATGGCGTGAGCATTACTGTCGACAATCCCAAGTCATACCCCTGACGCCTGTCAGTCCCTACAGGGTAGGGCGTTATGGTCAGAAACCCTAATGCCCTGGGTGTTTCTTGGTATTTTCACTCCAAGTTTTCAAAATGGGCTTTTTGTGACCCCACCGCATGAACAGTGACACTATCAGTTTGTTAGCCAAAAAGGTGATTTTGCACAGCGACTGTGCCATTTGGCACCACAGGTGCTAAAACACATTTTGAATAGGATGTGAAAAATGACAGCTGTACTGTTCATGAGGAGGTGGAAAAAAATGGTAATGTTTAAAATCTGGAGTGAAAATGTAACAAAATTGGCGAAGTCACGAGCGTGTGTAGAAACTGCGCAACGCGCACCTGTAACGTAATTATTTTAGGGATTTTTTACACCAGATTTTCAACATAGGCATTTTGGAACCTTTGCTCATAAACAGTGGCACTGTGATTTTCTTAATTTGTCCAAAACATTGATTTTTCACTGCAACCGTGCCCATTGCATGCCACAGGTGCGATATATAAAAAATTAACGAAGTTACCAGCGTGCGTAGAAACTGTGCAATGCAAGCTGGTAATGCAGTCATTTTGGGGAATTTTTTCACCGAATTTGCCACACGGGATTTTTGGGACCTCTCCTTATGAACACTGTCACTGTGATTTTCTTACTCTGTCCCGAACATTGATTTTGCACAGCAACTGCGCCACTGTGCACCACATGTGCGAAAACACATTTTGAGCCTGATGTGAAAAATGACAACTATACTGTTCATAAGGAGGTGTGGAAAAATGGCAGTGTTGAAAATCTGGAGTAAAAATATTAAAAATTCTTGAAGTTATGAGCGTGTGTGGGAACTGTGCAATGCATGCTCGTAACACAGTCATTTTTGGGAATTTTTTCACCAAATTTGCAACATAGGTTTTTTGGGAGCCCACCTCATGAAGAGTTACACTGTCATTTCATTAATCAGTCCTGGTGATTCCACACAGTGACCGCAAAATCACATTTTGGGACCAAATAACGATATGACAGTGACTGGGTTCATGAGGTGGGGTCCCGAGTACCCCATGTAGAAAATTTGGTGGCAAAAGTCGCAAAAATAGCTGAGATATTCACCTAGGTTGAAAACCCCCCATTTATGACATCATACAGCTTACCGGCATTTCTTCAGTTTGCGGTCAGCTTTGAAGAGTGCAGAATGTGTTCCGCTCCTCCGAATTGTCACGCTGGGCTCTAGAAGTAAGTATAGGGGTGGGGGTGTGGGAGGTGGAGTGCGCAGAGGTGGATGTGGGTTGGGGGTGGGGGCACCGCAGACAACAAGGGACCGTTTTCTTGTTTACATGTTTAAAAAAAAAAAACGTTGTGGGAAGATTTTCTTGTTTTACAGGTACATTTGACATGCTGGGGTGGGTTCCCAGCATGCCACCTGTATTTTTGGTGAGGAGGGACTGGAGCCAATGGGGATTGGTCACCCCACTGACAAAGAAAAAGGGACTGTTTTTGGGGGGGCATGATGCTGAGGGGGATTGGGCACCCCCTTTGGCAGACAAATTATGGGGGGACATTATACCGATGGGGATTGGGCTCTCCCATTGGCAAATGAACTGGGGAGGAGCCATGCCAACAGAGGGATTGGGCACCCCCCCACATCAGCTTTCCTGGGACTGTGAGAGGCAGACTGTGACAGCCGCCACCATGCTTATTGAAATGTAACACCAAGTAAGGCACGCCCTGCAATCAGGGGGTGCTCCCTCATTGCAGTGGCGAAATCATTTCAAGTTGGTGGCACGCTTCTGAGCTGCTGTCATAGACAGCATGCTTATTTAGTGGTGCCACAGACACAAGCCCCCAAAAGCATTGCCGGCATTGGCCACAACATGACTGCACCTCCACAACCTGCTTTTCCAGCAAGCTGTCACAACATATTTCTTGCGCATGCGCACAAGCAAACATAAAAATGGATCTTGTTCATTGAAACTCTCTTAGTTGGATGCTGCAGTTATCTGGTACCAAAATTATCCAGGAATGTCTTTTTTTCTGTTTTAAATCCTTTTTGTCACTTACTAAGATCCTTTTTCATGAATTCTTTTTCAAATGAAAAAGTATCACGAGTGACAAAAGAGGATTTTAAAAAGCCATTATCATTATGTACCTACTGGTTTGCTGTTTTCATTGATGACTCACTGGATTTCCATTAGTGAATTACAATGTTAAATTTTACAAAAATCATTCCTAGCTATGTAGTAAAAACAAGCAGCTTCATGGTGCCTATTTCTTGAAGGCTTTGTATTGTTATTTCATTTAAATTCCCATAATCTGACACCTGGAGGACCACCCCGTTTGTCTGATGCCCCCCGCAGCTCATTATTTTATTGACATTAGCTGACATTGGGGTGCTCAATGCCCGTGTTGACATTTTGAACCCCCCTACCCAGCACTTTGGGACACTGGAGAGCCTACCTTCAGTGTCCCAAAACAATTTACGTTTACCTGTAAAAAAGAAAGTCCCCCAACATCTTTTTTTTTAAGCCTGAAAAAAAGAAAATGGTCCCTCGCCCCGGTCCACCCTTCCCCTTCCCCATCCTGACCCTTCCACTGAGCACCCACCTCCCCACACTCCCCTTATCCTATACTTACCACCGGAGATCAAGGGCTGTCATCTTCTGTGGACCAAAACATGTCTGCACTCTTCAAAGCTGAACCACGAACTGCAGAATAAAGGTGTCATATAATGTATTTCAATGGCATTTTGAACTACCTACCTGATACTCCGTAGTGCACTGCCCAAGGAAGGATCACAAGGGAAGGGTGTGTGGCCATTGTTTTTCAAGCCAGCCTGGGCTTCACAGTGCACCCAGTTGGTGACACTCGATCCTTTGAGTGCATCACCATGCATGGTGGTGCAGGTGCAGGTTCCAGGACTCTCCTCATTTACCGCCCTCCTGGGGCAGGGGGAGATTTCCTGCAGGAGGTGGTGGACCTCGTTGTTGACCAGGTGTTGGAGTCCCCCAGTTGTTTAATCCTGGGGAACTTCAATGCCTAGATTGACAACAAATCTACATGTTTCGATTATGACCTCCTTCAGCTGATGTGTTCACTGGGCCTGTCACAAGCAGTTGCTTCTGTGACTCACCAGCATAGTCACACACTCAATCCAGTGTTCCAGCTGGGTCTTGAGGTCAATAACCTCAAGATTGATCAGGTCACTTGGTCTGATCACTGTACTATGGCATTCACGTTTGGGGCTCCCCTGGTAGTCCCCCCCATGGAGATGGTCAGCTATCGCCCTTTAGGGGGTGTGCACCCTGAGGGACTGTTGGCACTAGCTGACATCTTGGGTTGACGCGGCATGTGCGATCAGTTCTGGAGAGGCAGTGGCCACTTACAATAGGGTGGTCTCCAAAGCTCTAGATGCTCTCACACCAGTTCGTGTATGATCCAGATCTTCTCACTTGAAGTTCCCCAGTTTGATGGGGACCTTAAGGTGATGAAGATCAAGGGTTGGAGGTTGGAGTGTTGCTGGTGGAGGATCCGGCTGGAGGCTGATAGGCTGGCCCTGTGTGCTCACTATGCAGAGTACCAGGGAGCAATTTCCCATAAGAAGGCAGAATTTCTGTCCGGGGAAATTGCTGCGGGGAAAGACAGACCATCTCAGCTATTTTGAAGTGTAGACAGGCTTCTTCACCCTGCCTGCCTGCAGCCGAAAAAAATGTTGTTATCCACTTTGTGTGAGGAGTTTGCTCTGTTCTTCTCTCACAGAGTGTTGGCCATCCAGTCAGGGATCCTGCCAGGGAGGCATTTGCCTAACAGTGGTTGGGCTGGGGGTTTCAGAGGCACTCCACCTGTCTGGGAGGAGTTTAGGCCAGTGGAGGTGTCTGAAGTGACTAAGGTGATCTTAGAGCTGAAGCACACTTTTTGTGAACTGGACCTGGCCCCGATGTGTTTCTTAATGGGATGTGCTGAGGCTGTTGGCCCGGTGTTTGCCAGGATTACCAGATGATCAATGGTGGAAGGGGTCCTCCCAGCACTTTGAAAGATGCGTTGGTGAGGACCCTCCTAAAGAAACCTTCTCTCAACCCTGACATCCTGGCAAATTACTGCCCTATCTCCAACCTGCCCTTTTTGGGCAAGGTTGTTGAGAAGTTAGGGGCATAACAGCTCGAGGATCACCTGGTGTCCTCAGGCATCTATGAGCCATTTCAGTCAGATTTTTGGGCTAGACATAGCACAGAAACAGCTCTAGTCAGGGTGCATAATGATCTGCTCAGGGCTAGAGATAGAGGAGACAGGTCAGTTCTTGTTCTTCTTGATCTCTCCTTAGCCTTTGACACTGTGGACCACATTGTGCTTCTTGATCATCTCTGTGAGTTTTGTGGACTTGCCGGTACTGTCATCAGATGATTTGAGTCTTATCTCTTAAACAGGGTACAGCGGGTGGTGATGGGGAATTTCTCTTTCTCCCCAGTGCCCATGTCTTGTGGAGTGCCACAGGGCTTGATCTTGTCACTGATGCTGTTCTCAGTGTACATGCAGCCCCTGGATGAGATCATTCGACAGTACAACATGGAGTTTCACTGTTATGCAGATGATACCCAGCTGTACTTGTCTTTTGCCTCTGGAACATCAGGAGCTGTCGACGTGCTTAACAACTGTCTGGCTAAAATCAATGACTGGATGGCTTCCAGCTGGCTGAGACTTAACCTAGCCAAGATGGAGGTACTGGTGATCGAGCCTGGTCACAGACGTGATGGGTTGCCACCTGGGGCTGATACATGGCTTTTCCTGGGACCTGTTCTGTTGGGGCTTCACTGAGGGTACAAAATCTGGGCATGATCCTTGATAATAGATTGACTTTTGAAGATCTGGTGTCATCTCTTGTCAGCAGTGTTTTTTACCATCTGGGGAACATTGCCTGGCTTAAGGCCCTTGTTCCACCAGAGGACCTGCCAACACTAGTGCATGCCTTTGTGACCTCCAGGCTTGACTACTGGAACTCTCTGTACTTTGTGGTCACAGGAGGGACCCTTTTCAGACTGCAGCTGGTGCAGAACATGGTAGCCCAGTTACTGATGGGCCTCTGGAGGTCCAGTCATGTGACCCCAGTCCTGCGGACTCTGCACTGGCTGTCGGTCAGGTAGAAGGTCCTTTTCAAGATGGGTCTTCTCACCTTTAAGGCCCTATATGGACTGGATCCTGGTTACCTGTCAGAGCTCCTGACCATACCTCTCAACTGTACCACATTACGAGGAACGTTCCTCATTTTACTTCACAAAAGCTCCCTGTTCCACATTGTGAGGACTTGTCCCACATTCAGCGTTAACATTTTAAAGCAAAAATCTATAGTACATGATGCAAAAAATATACTATTCAATTAATAACAGACTTTCTGAACATAAATGCAAACATTTCAACAGTGTTCTGAGCTTCTTAGGTAAAGATTTGATTAAGTGTTCCACATTGTGCTCATTTGTTCCACATTTTGAGAGGCAATGTTCCACATTTGGGGGACAAAAGGTTGAGAGGTATGCTCCTGACATCGGCGACCTCTGCTAGCTCCCTTCACTCCTCTTCAAGGGGCCTCCTGGACATTCCCAGGGTTTGGCTCAGGACCTCAGTAGATTGCACATTTAGTGTCTCTGGGCCCACCCTGTGGAACTCGCTACCTCCTTTAGTTTAGGAGGCTCCCTCAATTGAGGTGTTCAAGCAGAGGCTGAAGGCCCACCTCTTTGTCCTGACTTTTGCAGATTTCTGATTCCATCTTGTTCTAGTCCCAAGTCCTAAGGAACAATCCAGCATTGCTTTGGTGAAAAAATAATGATGCATTCAAAAGTTATTAAATTTTGAGATTTCGGGTTCTGAGCATGCTCAGTTTGTAGTGCACATGTATTTTTCCCATAGGCTATAATTGGAAACATCAAACTTTAATAACTTTTGAACGGATTAATAGTTTTTCCCCAAACATTCAAAAGGTGCTTCCCTGACCCAGTACGCATATACCCTGAACATTTTGGACCAGACGGACAAACCGTTCAGGCTGTGAAAACGAGCGAAGAATTTCACAAAGTTGAGGATTTTTCACACATTTTCATGCTCCGCAGCTCCACAACCACAAATCAGACCGGAACACTTTCTGGATCTGGAGCTCCGTGATACCACACTGCGCATGCAAAGTTTCAGGCAAATTGGAATAATGGTTGCAAAGTTATTAAAGTGAAAAATTTTGAGTTTAACATAGAAGTGGCTGCGCAACCTTAATATACTGGCCCTACCAGGCCAGAATAATATATATATATATATATATATAGAGATATATAGATATATCTATCTATCTTATATCTGTGTGTGTGTGTGTCTATATATATATATATATATTTTTTTGTCAATTGTTTAACCAGGAGTGGCACACTAAGCTGAAAGTTTGTTTACAAGTACAACCTAGGAGCACAGGAAAGTTAAATGACTTGCTCAGGGTCACACCGTATGCAAGTGGGGGCTGTGGGATTCAAACCCAGATCTCCAGATTTGCAGCTCAGAGCCTTAAACCATTGAGCTCTACTGCCTCCAAAGTATTAATTAATTAATTAAATTATTCTTCATTACCAACTTCAGGATGTCCACCCTCAGTGTTGGATGCTTCCTCCCTGTGTAGTGCCTTGATGAATTAACACTGCCAACATCGGGGGCCCAATCCCCGTGTCGACATTTACACCCTCACCCCCAGCAATGTGTGACACTGGGAAACCCACCCACAGTGTCTGAAATAGTGAAGTTACCTGAAAAGGAAAAAACAGTCCCGCCATGTCTTTTTTTTTACCTGAAAAAAAGAAAACAATCCCTTGTTGTCTGTAACCCTTTCCCTACCCCTAACCAATTATCCCATTGAACACCCACCACCCACACCCCCTTACCCTATAATTACCTACAGAGGTGTAGACAGATACCACACAGCTGTCTTCAATAAAGGCATCTGTGTCGTATAGTGCAAGTACTATACAACACAGATGTTGTTTATTAAAGATAGCTGAGTTGTATAATGCAAGTACTATACAACACAGCTGTCTTTAAGAAATGAAAGCTGTGTAGTATAGTGCAAGAGCTATACCACACAGCTGTCTTTAAGAAATGAAACAGATGTAGTGTAGATATACCTATTACAGCTGTTCTTTAAGAAATGACAGCTGTGATACATAGTACAGGCAGGTGTTATTGTTCATACAGTAGGTCAGGGACAATGTTGCTGTCTTTGTAGCCCTGCCAGCCTTACTGTGGCTAAATTAAACTGTTCTTTGCCACTGGGGGTCCCAATCCTCAGTGGCAGTATATGTATTTATTTAGTTTTTTTTATTTATTTATTGAATTTATTGATTTATTTTTTTTGTATTCTTATCTGACACTGGGATGCCCACCCCTGGTGTCGGATGCTTACCTCCTTTCTACCAATTGATAGGGCACTTGGGGGGGCCGAGCAGCAAGATGGCTGCGGTGGTGCTCCGTTCCACATTGCTCTCCCTCTCGCAGAAACCTTTTGGGTTACTCTCAGCACCTGAGCCCTTCAATAGCAATTTTTGGTTTGTTTTATTATTTCTTTTAGAAGGACATAAGCGTTAGCCAGAGGTGATATTGGAGCTCAGAAAGCCATTCTAAGCTGGTTTAACAAGGACGCCGAACAATCGAGTTACAAGCCCCAGTGGTGCTGCTGTCTTTTTAGGGGATTAGTAGCACTCTTAGTGCTTAAAGATGCAATTAATTACAAACAAGGTATGCTAACATTGCCTTGGATGGGGGGGGGTCCATATATCAATAGTGTGAAATATTGCTATGCTCATCAAAGCACTTTTTGTGTCTTTGTTCCACAGTTCAATTTGTTTAAAAGAAAATTCAAGTGTCAGAATGGGGAACGCTGGATTTTGCTCGGGAGGGTGTTAGATTTGATAAACTGGAGGAGTTGGCTCCTAGAGAACTATGAGGGGCTGAAAACACCTAAGAATTTCCAGAATGCCAGTGTATCTTAAAGGTTTTGCTGATGACTTGGACTCCCAAATCAAGGGAATGAAGCAAAGTTTGGCAGAGTTCCTGCGGATATGGTTTTTAAATTTCATAAAGATGCTGTTTTGGTGACTTATGGAACCTGACCGTGGGGTGTTTTCCGCATAAAAGGTGCTGTTTTAATTTTCCTCGTTTATGAGTGATTCAGTCTAACTAATGAAGCAAGGTAACTATGGGTTTATCAGTCCTAGATGCTTCATAAACTAAATTAGTTATTTTAATAAGAGGAAAATCACAGCTTTCAAATCTTTGTAGAAGAACTAATAAGCTTGAATGTTCTAACTCACTGCATTGGAACTTTACTGGCATGATTTGGACATGTAATAAAGCTTACAAGGGAACTCATATAGCCGCAAAGGACAAAGTTGAAGTGAAATAATTAGACCAGTTCTGTTTAAACTCCCTGATCTTTACACTTCTGGTGCTACTGTCCTTAAGAATTATTTTGGATCACAGCAAAATGAATTTTGTGGCATTGAACCTTAGTTGAGCATTAAAAACTGTGACTCAGACCCGAGCTCAATTTGAAACTCATTGGTCTACTTGAACAGATTGAACTATCTGAATCAGTATTCAGTATGACTCGGCTCTTACTGATCTTGTTTTTATAAAAAAGCATTATGAATATGTTTTTTTGCAGGTGGATATGAGCTGTTGAACAATTGTTATGATTGTTAGCTCATATATAAGCAATAATACCCAACAGGATGGGCGGTATTGTGCTATACCAGACTGCCCAGGGATGTAATGAGGCCCAACGCTGCAGGCAGAGGGCCTTGTAGCCACTGGAAGGTATGGTATAACACAATACTGCCCACCCTGGAGGGTATTAACATGCTTAGAAAATGGTCACTATAAAACAACATAAGTTTAATAAAGAAATATTAATAAAAAATTAGTTTAAAATTGATTTTGTAATAAAATAGTTCCTCCGCTTCCATTAGAATGTGTTTTTTTTTATTAACTAGGGACTTTTTTTCTACTGGAGCCTGTGTATAAGAACATTAACTACCAGAGTTTCAAAACATAAGAGCTGCAAGACAAGGAAGACTTTGCACACAGTGGTATGTGGGACAGATACTGACAAGCAGTATTTTCAGTGTTTCTGTCAATGGGACACACTGTACAGGAAACTATGAGACTGCTAGCTCCGGCACCGCGTGTGTGAGATGAGCGATATTTTCTTTAATCTCTGTACCGCAGATGAACATCCATCTATGGCATGGAAACTGAAGAAAGTACTGCTGCTCTCATGCACAGTTGTGGTAGCTAAGCTAGCATTTTCTCTGTCACTGGGGTGGTCCTATAATCTCTACTATCTCCCCTTGAGGATTTTGCAGAGCTGTTGTAGGCTTACTTCCGTGTTCAGCATTGACACATCATCAGGAAAGATGAGCGTGGGTGCAGAGTTAAGTGAGGGACAGCAGATTGTGAGTGATCGGTAGTCTGCATTCTGGACAATTGCTGAATGAAAATATACCATTTTTTTATGTATTAAGAGGGGACAATTTAAATAAAAATGAAATAGTGTGCGCCACTTCCCTACAGAGGGTGCAGAATGTGTGTTTGTGGGTGTGGGATGTATCAGTCAACAATCATTTTACTGGCACCGGGGAACCACAGAACACAAGAAGGTATTAAATTGTTAATCTAGTTGGTTTCTTTGTTATTGGGTAGTGGGTGGCCGGGGAAGTCGGAGCGGAGCAGCGTGCTTGGATATGTGAAGGAATAGACTGTGGAGCAATTTCAAGACATGATTTTGTGGGAAAAAAGTGTGCTGGGGGGAAAAATGTGCTGTGTTTGGGTTGGGGGAGACCAGTAGCTCTTACTAAGCAAGAGAAAAATATGGTGGACATTTCAAATTTTCTCGTGTGCTTTCAGCCAATTACAAAGCAGGCTGGGCACCACTGTAGAATGGTATGCAGTGAAGTGACACTTGGACTGGCACTTATTTTAAGCTGGGCATCTATTGAAAAATAGATGCCCAGATTGGAGGTGCTTTTAGCCAATCAGGAGACAAAATATGTTATTGCCATTTTCTAAGAAAGAGCTTATGTCCTTTTAGATTTGTATAATATTTATAAGTGGCTCTTTTGCTAACTTTGTTTAGTGGTATATATACAGAGTTTGTTAATTCTTGCCATTTTATAATACATAATTGTTGGACTTAGTATGACGTCTAAACTACAACAGGTCTGATTATAGAAATTAAATACAGGAAGGAACTACGTGTGCTGAGTTTTCAGTTCGCAGCAATCCTCTATTGTTTTTTAAGTACCTGCTGGGGGATATATGCATTTATACTCTATGAAGCTTTGTATAAATAGAGGATTTTGACAAATTATAATTATGGTGAGAAAACTCATAATTATTAATGAAGTTTTGCTAAGAAAAGCTCTAGGACTTCTAGGATAAAGCAATTAATGTGCATCCAGCTAAGCAGATTTTTTTAGATTATTTGGCAATGGATCCTATCTTATGTAAATTGAATGTAGGTCTAATGAAAACATAAAATACAAGTTGTGCATAAGTTAATGACATTGTAAAGGAAAATTAACCTGCATTTAATTCACGCTGTACTAAATGGATTACTATTTGATATTTTTAAATTTAATATGAATAGACTAACTAGAGAGATATATTATTCAGCTGTTGACACTTACTGCTGTGCCTGTTGTTATGTACTGCTTTACTCTAGCATTTCGTTTTAATGTATATTTTAGGTGTTTTACCGTCAAATTGTAATGACCAAAAAGGGGTTGAACAATAAAATTATACTAAATTAAACCAATTAATATTATTACACTGCCAACATTGGGTGACCCAATCCCCATGTCGGCAATACCCTCCATCAGTGTTGGACACTGGGGAGCCCACCCCCAGTGTCCCTTAATAGTTTTACTTTTTCCTGAATAAAAAAAAAATGTCCCACAAGATCTTTTTTTTAACCTGGAAAAAAGAAAATGGTCCCTCGTTGTCCCCCTGTCTCCTTACCCCACCCTCCCACCACCACCCCACCCGCTACCACCCCACCCTATACTTACCTCTGGACATCAGCCGATGCCATCTTCAGTGGCCTGGGACATGTCTGCACTCTTCAAAGCCAAACAGTGAACTGAGGCATAAAGGCAAGTGCCATATAATACATTTCAAATGCGTTTTGAACTTATGTTGATAACTTTGTCATTTTGTTGAATTTTTACACCAAATTTTCAACATGGCCTTTTGAGGACCCCACCTCATGAACACTGTCACTGTCATTTCATTAATCTATCCCTGAAGGTGAGTTTGCAGTCGCTGCGTGGAATCACCTTTTGGGACTGACTAACACAATAACAGTGCCAGTGTTCATGAGATGGGGACCTCAAAAGGCCATTCTGAAAATCTGGTGAATAAACTCCCAAAAATGACCATGTTATGAGCGTGTGTTGCACATTTTCTATGCTGGCACATAACTTTGATAATTTACAATATTTTGACTCCAGATTGTCAACATGCCCCTTTTTTCACATCAACTCATGAACGGTACAGCTGTCACTCCTCACATCCTACCCAAAATGTGTTTTCGCACCTGTGGTGTGGAATGGCATAGTCACTATGTGGAATCACCTTTTGGAACTGATTAATGGAATGACAGTGCAAGTGTTAATTAGGTGGGGTCCCAAAAAGGGCATGCTGGAAATCTGGTGAAAAAATTCCAAAAAATGACTGAGTTACAAGCGTGCATTGGAAATTTTCTACGCAGGCATGTAACTTTGGTAATTTACAGTATTTTGACTCCAGATTTTCAACATAACCATTTTTCACACCACCTCATGAACAGTACAGCTGCCATTTTTCACATCCTGTCCAAAACATATTTTTGCACCTGTGGTGCAGAATGTCATTTCAGCATGGTTTTGAAAATATTCACCTATGGGATTTATGAGTTGGGGTCATAAGAAGAATATGTTGAAAGTTTGGGGTCAAAATATTAAAAAAAAAATGACTAAGTAACATTGACTGCAGGGTTGTCTGTTGAACCTCTGGGGAACATGCTGCCTTACCGTGCCAGAGAGCTGAGTTCAGGTGCGAAGTCAATGAGCCAGTTTTCTAGGACAAGGCTGATGGGAAACTGCTGCAGCATGCAACACCAGTCATGGCCTGGGTAGGGACAGAGCAGTGTTTTGATGCAGACGCCACACCCTGTGGGGGGTCAGAAACCTCACCAACAAGGTATTGAGATGTGTGCCAGGGTCTGCTGGGCCCATGCACTGCATCATGACTGTCTCCAATATTGTATTTATCTCATCTTGCACAGGTCCTGAAAGGAGCTGCGCAAATAAGAAATACAGTTCCACTATCACAAAAAGAAGGGAAATTAGTTACAAAAAACTACATGAATGCAGAGATTAGGGTTGTAAAAGCGCAAAGCATACAGAGACGGGAAATGAAAAAGCATTAGGGATTTGGGTCTCCAGAGTATTGGCTAATCAGTGGTGGGGTCTTACTTGGGGTTGTCAACCCTAATGCTCACCCCACCCTGGATCAGATGAGGTCAAATGTGATGTCGGGCTCTGCATGAAGAAAGCTCTGACAGATTATGTTGGCCATACTGTATCACTATGAGGTACTAGGTTGGAGCGGTATCTTGTGCTTTGGACAGGAGGCTATGGGCTGGGGGATAGGCATTAGGTTTGACAACCCCAAGTAAGACCCCACCACTGATTCAGCAATACTCTGGAGACCCAAATCCCTAATGCTTTTTCATTTCCCATCTTTGTATGCTTTGTGTTTTTTTACAACCATAATCTCTGCATTAACATAGCTTTTTTTGCCACATCCATCTATCTATCTATCTATCTATCTATCTATCTATCTATCTATCTATCTATCTATCTATCTTCTATCATTATATAATATGCTTTATTAAGGTTTTCCAGAAAATACATATACAGGAAAGAAAAAAAACCAAAAAAGAAACAATACAGTACCATGCATATCAAAACTTTCCAGCTAGCATCTGACCTTTACATGGATGGTTCCCTGACCCCCACCCCTCCTTCTATCCCATACACCCTTCCTCCTCCCCCTCTCATAACATTTCCAATAATATGCCACTATTCACTCCCCGTCCTCCCTTAACTCCCTCCCTTATTTATGGGACTGCAATCCAATTCCATTATATGGTATTACCTTGGACACTTATGCAAACGAAGAATGATCGCTTTTTTCCATATCGCTGTCCCACTTTCCAAGAAAACTGAAATATTACTGTCTATCAGGTAGCTTAAACCTCCCAGCCATAAATTCTGTAAATTGCTTCCATCTCTCATTAAATTTAGATGCATTATAGAATTGTGCTGCTATCAGTTTTTCTGCATAAAAGGCTGCATAAATTTCTTGAACCCACTCTCTAAATGGTGACGCAGTATCCTTAATCCAGTATCTAAGAATGAGAAGCAATGTTACCGCTGAAATAAGAGCAAAATAATATTTATATGTTTGGGATGATATGGCTGAAAGGTTACCTAATACACAGGTCTCTATATCAAAGTGGCATGATCCTTTGAATAATGGATCTGCAAATTTTATTACCTGTTGCCAAAAGATTTGAATTATGGAGCAAGACCATAACATATGCTTTAGAGTACCCTGTTCTTGTAAGCATCTGGGACAATCTACTATATCTATCTATCTATCTATCTATCTATCTATCTATCTATCTATCTATCTATCTGTCTATTGTTTTAGGGCTGAGACTTTAAGCAATGCTAAATAACTCCTTGTCGAGCGACCGCTTACTCTCTCAGTGTTTTATTCTCTGAAGGGCGTTTTGCTTGCCTTTTTAATCGGGGGAAAAGAAGAATTTTGGCATTTAGCAGACTGACTGCTTTGCTGAATAAAGTTTCTCAGCTCACTATGCGCTGTAGTTTTGAATGGGACAGCGGTAAGAGGTAAAATGTGTTGTGCCTTAGGAGAGAAGAGTAGCAGTGCTGTCTGAACTCTGCGGATGTCCTTGAGGAGATTTGGCTGTCCTCGTATAGAGAGAATGCAGGGGAACTATAAAGGAGGCTGACGCCACGGAGAACCCAATATGTTGATAGGCTTGTTAAAAGCCAGCAGCAGGTATGCTATGGTTGTCTGAGGGTCAGGGTTTCATATACTCTTCCATAAGTGTGTTTTTACTGCACTTAGAGGAGCGCTTTTTTCTTGATTTATTTTTCAGCTTTCTATATATCAAGGGAATACAAATGAACTCCAGCAGACCAATAGAGAGGAGGATCTGTGGCTGATTATGGGAGCTAAATTGACCCTTGAAACCTTTTGGCCCATTCCCGCCTCACAACTGAGAGAGGGAAGACTGAAAATTTTATATAAGTGCTGTGAGTGATGGCTGTCTCCTGGTAAAAGCAAGACAATAGGAGTCTGCTTATAGTTTTTTTTTCCCTTATTGAGGAAGTTATTATTTTCTTTTTAACTGATGCCCAGAACAATAAACAAACTTTAAACCCTTGAGAGGGCTTTTGAAGGAAGAATTTGGTGATGTTAACTTGAAGGAAATGGCTGGCGACAAGGAAAAAGTCAGATGCTAGCAGGCACACTATACGTGCAGAAAGGCTTATATACATTTTATAAAAGGTATGACATTGTTGCCTAAAGGGGGTTGTGGAATATTTATATGCAAAACTTACTGCTCTCAGTGGAGCATCATTTGTTTTTTTTTCCTTAGGTGAGCCTGCTGCATTGAACTTCCAGAAGACTGCCGGTATTAGGAATTTTAATGGAAACAAGCCTGCTGTAGACTGTTGGAAAGTGCAGAAACTCTGGAATTTTGCAGACACCTCGGTCAGAAGTATGAAGTCATGCCTATAGAGGCTTTTTTTGATTAAAATTGTGTTGGGAAGCTCCTGGCTACGGGGTAAATTAATTTTGAAGCTCCATCAAAAGGTACTCTCTTATCATTATAATCATTTGACTGCTTGGGTATATGATTAAAGCAGGACTCCCGGTTCAGGAGTCACTTATCGTGAAGGAAGTCTAAGGCCTCGAATATTTCTGTTGGTTGGTCACCTCTGAAATTAAACTAAACAGTTGGAGATGCCTGGTAATTGAAATAATGACTTTAGTAAAGTGCAGCTAGTGTGATAAGTGATACCAGTACTCTGCAAGTATCTTAAAGTATGAACGCTGGAAATGCTGCTCTGAGCCTTGAGTAATGACAATTCTAAAAATGGCAGGTGTCATGTTAAAATGTTATTTTAAATAACTTGATATAATATAAAATGATTAATGTTTAATGAAGTGTTATGTAGTGTACTGCATTTTAAATAAATATTAGTAGATAGTTATGGGAATTAGCTAGTGGATCTCCAACTTGTCTTCTGGGGAACCTTTGTATACCACTAGTTGGCCTGACTTGGCCTGCAAAGTCAGGAGTTAGTCCCAAAGTATTGGACTTGAAAGTGGAGGGAACTGCGAGGATTTTTCTGGGGGAAAGCCCAAATCTCCTAAGATCCAGAACTGGTTAAGTAGCAGCCGGTATATAATTCCCATTTTTCATGGGTGTAGTTGGAGCATGGGACCGCGTGTGCGGTGGGATGCTCTTTAATAGCACCCCAACTAGATGGGTGTTACTGGCAGACTTTTTCCTAACTTGTACCTGGTGAGTGGGCATCCTTGGATGATTTCCCTTCATAATACCTCTAAGAGTAAAGCTCAGTTTGTGACTGGATCAGACATGTTGGCTGCAGTTAGGCCTTGTGGAGGTTAGGAGATTCCCCTGCAAATGCGTTCATAACCGGTTTATTATGGTTATTTTATATTTCTATTTTTAGAATTTATAAGATGATATATTGAGGGGATATATGTGTGATATATGAATATGTTGTAATGGTTTTACTGAAACAATACTAACAGATAGCTATGGGAATCAGCTAGTGGATTTCCACTTTGTCTCTGGGGGAACTTCCGTATTCTTTCAGCTGGCCCTACCTATCCGGTAATGCCAGGTGTTAGTCTCAAGGTACTTGAAAGTGGAGGGAATTGTGAGGACTTTTCTGGGGAAAGCTCAAGTCTCCTAAGATCCAGAACTGGTTAAAGGATTAGCTGGTACATAATTCCCATTATACCAGAGTGTAGGAGGAGCATGGGACCACACGGGCGGTGGGATGCTCCTTAATAGCACCCCAATTGGATGGGTGTTATTGGCAGTCTCTTTTCCAAACTTGGATCTGGAAAGCAGCCATCCTTGGATAATTTTCCTACATAATACCCGTAAGAGTAGAGTTCTGTTTGTGATGGACCCAGACATGTTGGTTAAGTGTTAGGCCTGACTGAGGATGGGAGATAGTCCCTTAATAGGGAGTATTGGTGGATGTTATGATTGGCCCTCCTATGAGTGTTAAATCAAATTCCATTGGCTGGTAGTAAATGTATTAAGGTATTGTTTTATAGCCTGGCATACCATGGTTATTTAATATTTTATGATGTATTGGGGTGGTATATGTGTGATATATAAGAAATATCAGCCCATATTGTTATCTACGTGCCTAGGATATGTTAGAGTGTTAATGAATTGCTGTTCTATGCATAAGCACATGTTAAATGTGATATTTAATATTGTTACGTGCAGTACTATAGCATTATTGTATTTGATTGTGTGTTAATATTGTAACGACTTTTTTGCCGAACAATAACACCAACTTGACTATCTATCTATCTATCTATCTATCTATCTATCTATCTATCTATCTATCTATCTATCTATCTGTCTAGTGGAGCTATCTTAAGTGCACACCCTCAGGATAAAAGTTTTTTGTGTACTGAAGTGGGCTGTGCATTTAACCAGAAAATCACTTCCAGGCACATTTCGCTGTTTCTGTAATGTGCTTGATTAAATACCAGGTACTCAAGTTAAAATGACATTACTGCACTGTCCTACAACCTAGAACTACTTAAAAAATTAATAATCTTCTTTTGCTTTGTGTTTCAGTGTAGGATTCAAAATTAAACAGAAGGCTTAAGTCAGTCTTTTCTTTTGACAAAATTAATTTTCTTATGGTGGCCATGCTAGACAGCACCATGGCTGCAGTTAAGATGTTACAGTGGACTATTTAAGGTGGAACTGTACAAAATGTGCACTTAAAAGCTGTGTTGGACTGAAAATCAGTAGGAAAAGTAAAAACAAATGTACATGTAACCAAAATGTGTACTTACATGTAGTGCACTTAAGAGGTACATTTAACAATGTATTAATAGGAAAAAACTGGGATATGGAAACAAATGTGGATTTAAGCTGGATGTGCACTTATCCAATGTGCACGTAAGTGGACTTCAATATATATAAATGTTTATATTGCAAAAAAATGTTATTAATGCACCATTAGGATTAAAGCATAAAAAGTAGCAGAAAACAACCATAGGGTTCGAAAGCCTAAGACTGCACCACCACCCTCGGCTTCCAGCCCTAGGACCCCACCCCTCCACCCTGCATGCAGGAACAGGTGTGAGGGGTGTGCCTTGGAGTTGCAAACCCTAATGCTCACCCCATTATCTTATTCTGAACCCACGTTACCTTAATAGTGTTGGACTGGGGTGGGCATTAGGGTTCAACTGCAAGGCACACCCCTCACACCTGTTCCTGCACGTAGGGTGGGGGTTGGGGTCTTAGGGTTGGAAGTCAAGGGTGGGGGTGGGGTCTTAGGCTTGGGATCCCTAAGATCATATTTCCCTACTTTTTATGCTTCAACCCTAATGGTGCATTAACCACATTTTTTGCAGTTTATTTCCTTACTTTTTCAGATAGTATAATAGTATAATTATTTTACTGTGGGAAATTGCTACAAATGGTCATATGTTTGCCATTTTTTTTAATATTCTGACCCTAAATTTTGAACATACTCTTGTTATGACCGCATTCTCATAAACCCCATAGGTGAACATGTTTAAATCTGTGTAAAAATGCCATTATGCACCACAGGTACAAAACACATGTCATGCAGGATGAGAAAAATGACAGCTGTACTGTTCATGAGGTGGCATGGAAAAATGGCTATGAAGAAAATTTGGAGTCAAAACATTAAAAATTATCAAAGTTACAGACGTGCATAGAAAAATATTCAATGAGCGTATGTAACTCGGCCATTTTTATGAATTTCACCAGATTTTCAACATGGGCTTTTTGGGACCCCACCTCATAAACTCTGGTACTGTCATTTTATTAATTGGTCCTGAAATGCGATTTCACATAGCCACTGCGGCTTTCTGTGCAACAGGTGCAAAAACACGTTTTAGGCAGGATGTGAAAAATGACAGCTGTACTGTTCATAAGGTTGTGTGAAAAAATGGCTTAAAATTTGAAGTAAAAATATTAAAAAATTACCAAAGTTGCACATGTGAGTAGAAAACTTTCAACAAGCGTATGTACCTTGGTCATTTTTAGTAATTTTTTCAGCAAATTTTCAACATTGGCTTTTTGTAACCTCACCTCATGAACACTAGCACTGTTGTTTTCTAATCGGTCCCAAATGGTGATTCCATGCAGTGACCATGAAATCACCCTGAGGGCCCGATTAACAAAATGACAGTGACAGTGTTTATGAGGTGGGGTCCCAAAAAGCCCATGATGAAAATTTGGTGCTAAACTACTGTAAAACGGCTGTGATATCAACATAAGCTAAAAACGCCATTGGCAGCCATTATACGGCACTTACCTTGATTCTTCAGTTTGCGTTTGAGCTTTAAAGAGTGCAGACGTGTCCCAGTCCAGAGTAGATGACAGCCGACTATCTCTGGTGGTATGTATGGGGCAATAGGGGGTGTGGGGTGGTGAGTTGCTCAGTGGGAGGGTCAGAATGGGGGAGGGAGGATGGGGAAATGACAAGGGACCATTTTCTTTTATTTAGCCCTCCCAAAGAAAGATGTTGGGGGACTGTTTTTGTTTCAGGCATTGAAAATTGGACATTTCAGGACACTGGGGGTGGGCTCCCCAGTGTCACATAGTGCATGGGGGGCATAATTTAAATGTAGGGACACTGGCAGTGGGCTCCCCAGTGTCCCACATTGGTGGGGGAGTTCCAGTGCCGACTGGTGGATTGGGCACCTCTTGTCAGCAAATATAGAAACAACTTGTTTGGAGACACTGGGAGTAGGCTCCCCAATGTCCCACACTGGTGGGGGGCTTACATTGCCAACAGAGGGATTGGGCACCCTGCTTTCGGCAAATAAAAATAAACCATGGAACTGGGAGGGTGAGGGGGTGCCACTACACAGGGGGCAACATAAGGAGGGTGCCACTAGACACCAGGGATATTGGAAAAGAATGGGTGGGCAGGGGATGCCACTAGACAACTAGGCTCCATGTGACCCTATGAACCCTGCCTGTGAAAACAAGCTACCTCCTTGGGGAAACAAGCTACTTCCCCATGAAAACAAGACTGTTTTTGCACAGCACATCTATTTTGTTGGCAGAATTCTAAATTTAATAACTTTTCAATGTATTAATATTTTTTCACCAAACCTTCAAAAGGCACATCCGCGAGGCAATAGCTTTCAACCCTGAAAATGTCAGATCATAACCAAAAGCCATTTCTATGAAACAGCTGTCAAAAGAAACTGACAAAAACCATTGAAAATAAAGGAGTGCAATTTTGTGTTTTTTACCACTCAGTATCTCAAAAACCGAAAAAAGGGATTCACACGAAAGTTGACATGTTAAGAGACCTTCCCCTAGTCGCAAAGCATGCCAAATGTCATGTGAATCCAAATTGTTGCAAAGTTATTAAAGTGCAAAGTTTGAAGTTTAACATTAAACTGCCCAGCCAACCCTAATATGCTTGTGCACCGCACCAGTATTATATATACATAAATATATATCTATATATTCCTCCCTCTTTGTATATCCACTCCTGCCACTTACTATCCCTGTCTTCTCACTGCCTGCAGTACAAAGAAATGCACAATTTCCATATTGCAGATGACAAATATCATTTAAAACAACCTATCCCAAAGTTAAAAACCAACATCTTAATCCAAGTACCTTTTACAAGTGTATAGCACTTGCACAAGCGGTCCCAAAAGTGTGCATGAGAATTCTCCTCCAAATCAGAATCAGAGAGAAAGCTTTCCAAACAACTGCCACAAATACAATACTACTAATGCTCTCCTCTACCTGTCAGCCCTTTAAATGTTCTTTGCCTAACTTTTCTGTTTTTTATCAGTCACCATTCCATACCATGGACAGAAAAGTGAAACCTGTTACAGGAAACGTAAGTCAACGAATACCCACAGCCATAAACAAAACCGAAGCGGACTCTCTCACAAGACACACTGAAGCCAAAGTAGACAGCATAAAAAGTGCACGCAAACAATTCAATCAATAATTGTTATTGTTTGACATAAATAATGTTGTTACATTTTAAAGTCACTTTACTTACATCATTATTAATTTTGCATAGTTATTTCCATATCATATTTTTAAATTACAGTTCTTATTCAATATATACATCTCTCCATATAAATACATATATTTAACAGGCAGTATATCCCTCATTTACAATTATTCTTAAAATATCTTCTCACTTCTATTTTCTAAATATATATTTATACTGTTCTTTCTACTTGTAAAAATTTCCACACTTTTATTATGTCTTTTAGCCAAATTGCACCTTTCTCTGTAACCTCAATTATTCTAAATAATGTTCTAACATATCCTCTCCATATCATATTCTCACAGATCTGGGGCCTCAAACCTATCACCAACTCCATCATTCTGTAAACTTTATATGACATTTCTTTTTTCTACAGAGGAGAGGATGGAGGTCACATGATTCATTTCAGTATATTTTTCTGTTTTTAAAAGATATGTTACCATATCCTTAGGTTCATATTCTAGGTTACTCATTGTCTCTCCGAAATGCTTCTTTCTTTTCAATAGAGGGGGAAAATATCATTATGTGTTCTAAATTATCCAGATCTAGATTACATTTACAATTTTTACTTCCATCCTTCCATTTCCTATATTTTGCATTAAGCCAGTTACTTTCATATATTTTGAGTTGGAACCTGGTTATACTTTTTCTTTTTTTTTTGATCTTTAATTTGTATTAGATCGTTTTCCAACTTATGCTGTCATTTATTTTTAGGTACCCGTAAACATCTCTTATTTTGTTTAAAAAATTGTAAATCTCTCTGTATTTCTATATCCTGTATTCTTGTTTTTATATCCTCTCTTGCAGTTCCCATAGGAGTTCTGAAGATATCAATTAAAATGACTGGAAAACACCAAAAGAAGTCACTAAACACATAGGCCTGGATATTCAAATGGGTTGTGCCTGGTGCAACAGAGTTGTGCTGGCACAACCCCGCATTGCACCCCCATGGGATGTTGAAAGGGCTGCCAGGAGCAGAGCAAATCCTGATGCACCAGGGCGGAATGTAATTGTATGCAGTGCAGATGCAGGAGGCATGCCCATGCATATGCGGCATGTCCCAATATTCAGCCCGGGATGTGCAGCACATATGCTGGTGCAACCCTGCAGTTGAGCCCATAAAGAGGTAACAAATCCTAGCCACCCACAGGTGGGCTGCTGTATTGCATGGCGCAACACAGCAGCCACCAGATGTGGATGGCCACCCACTCACCCAGAACACCTTCAGCAAGCACCCACAAACCCCTGGTGGTCTAGTGGTCCCCCCTTCCACCAAATCCCCCAAGAAATGTACAAAAGATCATCCCTGGTGGTCTAGTGGAACCCCTCCACCTGTTGCCATGATCGCGGTACAGCTCCCTCAAAGAATTCCATGGTGATCAGTGGCACCCCACCCCCCACCACATCAGACCCTTGCCCACCCTCTCCCCACCAGTCATTGGTGGGCAGCTGTAACTACCTGCATACCACCTGGCCACCCACTGAATGACCAGGTACAGTATGAGCTGTAGGCCCATTGGTCCCCAGTGTGGACTAATGGGCTTGCAGGGCATACTGTACTAGCCAGTCCCAAATATGTGAATGAAGTCATTCAGATATTTGAGACTGTCTAGTACAGTATGCCCTGCAAGACCATTGTCCCCACACTGGGAATGAATGGGCTTACAGCCCATACTGCCTTTCATTTGGTGGGTGGCTAGGCGTATGCAGGTGGTTGCAGCCACCTGCCAAGAGACTGGGGGGTAGGAGTGGGCAAGGAGTCCAGTGGATGAGAGGATGGGGTGCAACTGGATCACCATGAAGTTGCTGAGGGCTGCATGTGATGCAGCAATGGGCGGGGGTTCACTAGACCTCAGAATGCTATACCTGCAGGGATCCAGGCTGAGAGGGGGGACCATAACTCAGAGAAGAATACCAGATACATATCTTGGGAATCGGGGACTCGGAGAGGCCACTAGACTACCAGGGATTTCTATGTTTGACACATACCGCGCTTGCAGCTACAGGGTGGGGGATGCCCTGGGATCCCCACTGCATACTTCATGCTGTGCAGAGCACCAGGCACAAGTCACCGGGCTGTCCTGCGCAAGGCATGCAGATAGTGCCATAAGGACATGCAAATGGCCCCATTTGTGCCTTGTATATTTTATGGCCTCATTTGCATGCTCCCTGCTTCATATCACAGGTGATGCACCTAGCACAACTGCACTTATGCTGGTGCATCCCCGTGCTCCCTATCTGTGGCTTGCACCGGCACAGTGCCACTGCACCATGCGCAGTATGTGTGCTGACCTTGCCATATTCAATGGTACTGTGCCAGGGCGCATCACCATTGCAAATCACCTGGCCCTGGCCCCGGTGCATCCCAGTTGTGCTGTGTACATGCTTGTGCCACTGCCTGGTGCAGTCTGAATATCCAGGCCATAACAACTATACCTGAGTAACGAAGATCAAAATCGTGCTGTTCCCTAGTCTAAAAGAAATTACCATCCTCACACACAAATGACCCAATCACACAGCACACTACAGAGAACACCATCCAATCAGCAATCAAACAAACAGCAAATGACCAATAGCAGATCTAACAGACACACCATTCATACCCATTCAGTCATACAAACTACAGAAATGAGGACACCAAACAAAAATATAATAAAATGTAACAGCTGACACCCCCATTGTATAAATAGCACACATGATGTGCAGATCATGTGTTATGGAAAATATTCTCACTCCTGCAGAGTGAGTTCTCGATACTCTCACGGGTGCCTTTGGCACTCATGAGTATCCAAAGCTCGCTCTGCAGGAGTGAGAATATTTTCCATATCACACTCCTGCCCATCATGTATCCTCTCTCTCTCTATATATATATATATATATATTCTTTGCAAAAAACTTAGTGCATCTGTTAGGGTTGTTGTGTGGGGGGATAGGGCAGGTGGTGTTAGGGTTGATAACCCTAACATTGAATTTCCATACATTTGTCACTGTGGAAACAACCCTAACTGATGCATTAACAAAGTTTTTTGCAAAGAATTTCCTTACTTTTTGAAAAAGTGTAATATAACTAGTAAATGGTATGTGTTGGCAGGGCCCCGTGCTCCCACCAAGCTGTCCATTTGTGCATAATTCACTAAAAATACCACTAACAGCTTAATCTGGTTCAAGGTCAGTTGGCATTCATCTGTATCCCCCTCCCACGGGTCGTGCCTGAAAATAGGCAGGATTTGTCTAGTGCGCTTACCCGGTCAATAAAAACTAAATAAATAAATAAAGTAATGGTATGCGTCTGTGGGAGCACAAGCCCTCTGGGCCCTGTGTCCCCACTTACAAATAACTATGGAGCCATACAGCAGCCCTATAGTGCAAGGAACCCTTGTAACACTAATTTGTCAATATCTTAGCAACTGTAGGAGCTAAGAAAAAATTTACAGTGCTGTTGTGATCATGACAGCGAGACCTCCACATGAGATAGATTGATGAAATCTGTATCTTGCATCACTTCCAAGATACGGGCACCGAAAAGCGCTGTGGGTGCTAACTTTGAGGGCATAGTACTGGCCTACGGACATAAAAATGAGCAATTGGAATACTAATTTCCAAATATATCAGTAACCGTACAAGGTAGAAAAAAACCCTCAAAATTCATGGTATTCATAGCATTCCAACCTACTTCTTCCTAAGAATTTATGTGATGAAAAATCCTATCTCGAACTATTTTTGAGATATGTACGCTGAAATGTGTGACGGGTGCCGCAATGTTATTCTATGGGAAAATTTCTCAACTTTGGAATGCTGTAACTATGGGCCCATTGAATGTTTTGGTACCAAACCACCATAAGGCACATCTGAGGGACCAGAGCTTGCCACCCTGAGAATTTCAGGCCAAAAGCAGAATTCACCTTGGCACAATGAAGTGGCAAAGAAAATAACACATTAGAAAATGTGTTCGTGCAGGTTATCGCGATTACTTTAATGTTTTCATGGCACTACTATCTGTATAATGTGAATGTTGTCACGCACAGAAAAATGTTGTCAAAGTTACTTTTTTTGATCATGATTGTTTTCATGGCAACAAAAAATGTTGCCGCTATCATAAAATGGCAAAATGGTGCAAAAAGTTTGAAAAACATGTTTCCATACCAGCTGGTGAAAAACTAATGCCAGGGTCATGTTCCTCAGGGCCAGATTAGATAAACACAACTGTTGGTGTTTACCAAAGGGCATTACTTTGTGAGTTACAACTTTTTTGTCTCTCACTAACTGAAAGCAAGATGGCAAAGCAAGAAAACAAATTCAGGGAGCATGACAACAAAAATGTGATTGCGAAGGTTTTCACAATGCACATATAAATTTTTCCCCAGGTTTTAATGGGACATGAAAAAATGTAATAACTTTTGAACGGAGCAATATTTTTTCACCAAATCTTCAAAAGGCACCAGTTCAACCCAGGTCACATGTAGACAAACACATTTGAATCCACTGAAATGCTTTCTTCAGTCTATTATGGCTTACAGAAACAACGCACAAAAGTTGGCACTTTTACATGTTTTGAATGCCCTACAATTTTGTAACCATACACCTGACTGGAACAAAACTTTACAGATCCAGAGATATATGGTTGGCAGTTGTGCATGCAAAATGTCAGGCAACTCAGATAAACTTTCAAAGTTATTAAAGTGCAAACTTTGAGGTTTAACATAGAAGTGACCGTGCAACCCCTAACTACTGTATACTGGCCCTACCGGGTCAGCATAATATATATATATATATATATATATATATACACTCACATATATATATTCTTTTTTTTTGCTTGCCTACATCATAATAAATCTTGATTGACATACAATTGTGCCCAATTCCAGTCAAAGATGAACCATGAATGCAGCCAGTAGTAGTCCAGCCTTTCTAATGTGAAATCCCTTCTCAGCACCATCTTGCTTCCTCACTTTGTATAGCTGTACTGAAGAAAATATCAAACTGCTGTTCAAAAATGAACTATACCATAGATGTAAATTGTAATAGGTCACTAGTACAGCCCTGATGGTTCACCTCTCTGAACTCCCTCTCCCGACCACAACTCCAAACATACAATGCTGCACTCATCCCTGACTGCTTTGCCTCTCAGACCTCCATACTTCTAGCTACATTTTCTAATTTCATCAGTTTCATCAGCCTGCATGGGAGAGAGAGGGATGACAGTTCTTAGATAATTTGCAAAACTACAGTGCCATGTTCATCACTGACTGCTTGTTTCTCTGAAGTCCCTCTCCCTCTCCCATAAGCAACTCTGGACATACACTGATGCACTCATCCCAGACTGCTTTCCATCTCTAAATTCCACACCTGGGGCTACATTTTCAGTTTTGGATGCTTGCTTGAAACAGAGAGCAAGAGATACACAATAGGAGGAAAATAAATTGCAATCTTAGTGCAGTGTAAACAATATTCGGCTGTTCTGGGGAACGGCAGCAAATACAACACTTTCCTTGGGGGGGGGTCACTACTTTTGAATAGGGAAAACTCCAGACAGCATGCTATTGTTGTGTGTGTGTGTGTGTGTGTGTGTGTGTTGGAGGTCAACAAAAGCATACCAAAAAACCTCTGAACTCATACACTGTATACACAGAACATACAATGTCCTGTGTTAAAATATGCCATTCATTTCCATTTGTAAGGGGGCAGAACTTTCATAACTCACTCATGGCTTCGCCACTCATGAGTTATAGTCCCGTCCCCTCACTAATGGAAATAAATGGCATATCTATCTATCTATCTATCTATCTATCTATCTATCTATCTATCTATCTATCTATCCACATGACCATGCATTAGTCCACAATGGCTCCATACCTGCCCTTCTTTTTTCATCCCTCAGAACCTTCTGGACATTTTATAAGACAGATAATCCACAACAGGGTGTGTGGTTATGCTCTGATATACAGTATGCACACCTTGGGTGGTTAAACGCACTCAGCCTGTGGCCTCATGCCACTCAATGCACCAAAGGCATCTGTATATCAGAGCATGACCATGTGCTCTGTAGTGGAATATATACTGTGTATACATATGGGATTATTGCATTTTTCTATGTACTAGAGTGACTGCCCAACTGATTTTGTGTGTGTTAAAATGCATAGACTATTGCCTTGTCAGTTGGTTCCGGCTGAGCAGGCCCTGCCTTACAACTGGGTGCATATTGAGACAAATAAACTTCCAAAACAACACTCCAGCACCACGCACTGTGATCCAAAAATCCACCAAATGCCAGCAATTGCTGAATTAAAAGCACTTCAATTCATACCTTGTGTGTATGATCCTCTAAACATGTATAAAATACTTTAGACTGTGAATGCTAGCAGAGCCCCATCAACTCCTATCAGCGGTTTCGCATAAATTAACCTCTTAAAGGCACATGTTCCCAATTTCATAACTGGAAACCAAAAGCAATACTAATAATTAAAAAAACAACTGTGTACCGGAAACAGTGATAAACTAACAGTGTAAATGTGTGTCACACCAAATATACTGTGTAAATACATTGATGGACCTGGCTAGCCATCTAAAGCAAAGTGGGGCTAATATTTATATAGTGACTAACACAGAATTAAAGTGCTTTTGATTCAGCAATTGCTTATTATTTGGTTACATGGATGAGAAGGAGCATATAAAAAAGGCTTGTGGGTCTGGGAGAGGCAGAGATGCAGTTCAAGCTTAGTTCAGTCTATGGCGACCGCCAAAGAGGGTGGACCTCCTAAGACAGCCAGAGAGAGAGAGAGAGAGAGAGAGAGAGAGAGAGAGAGACTGAGAATCCTTTTCTAAACAGTGGACCCTCTCTGCAGTAAATCTGAAACAGTCTATGAGACTACTCACTAGTAACATGACTTTACAATTATCCAGAGCCGGTAACAAATACGATTAAGCAGGATGTGGCCCAAATTCCTGGACGTTTTACTCTAATTGAGCTTCATGGGGGGGGGGGGTATTTGTTTATGTGTTTTATCAAGAAACAATTATGTAATCAATGTAACTGTTTTGAATGATGCTGCCTCACATCATCAAATTTTTTTTCTGGATGTGCTGCATTTAGATTGTTAATACTGTAGTTTTGCTGTTCTTGGGTGCCTGGGCATGCTTGTAAATGAGTCTTTTGAGTCTCAGTGAACCTATCCTGTTAGCAAATTTTAATTAATAAATAAATATATACATAAAAAAAAAATCTACATATGTACATACATACATAAATTAATCAGTCAATAAATGTGACCTGCCTTGTAAAGTCAGTTGCCTTTGCATTTCTCTTTAATGAACACTGTGAATATTGTACATGGCAGTCAACTTGAATTTTAAAGTTAGGAGGCAGTATGGTGCAGTGGTTTAAGGCTCTGAACTGCAAATCTGGAGACCTGGGTTTGAATCCTACAGCCCCCACTTGCATACTATATGACCCTAAACAAGTCACTTAACTTCCTTGTGCTCCCAGGTTGCACCTGTAAACAAGCTTTCAGCTTAGTGTGTCTCACCTGGTAAAATAATTGGTAAAAAAAAGTTATCCTGGCAATAATGCATCCTTTTTGATAAAGAAATTACAGTTCTCAGCATTTGAAACACACCTACCATCTGATTCCTTCATGCCTATGCACCTACATCTTCACAAGTCATTAACAAAAATTGTAAAAAAAAATGATATCAGCAACATTTTAAATGGTGCAACAGTGCTTCCACGAACTATAGTATAAGTATCCTTTTACTGGGCAATCATTGACTTTAAAGCAGTAGTTCCTACGGTCAGGCAAAAAATCTAACCCTACCTTTCTTAACTGTGAAAGATTCCAGACAGCTTCCACTTTCATTTGTGTTTTGAAAGTTTCTTGTTCTACCAATATTGTTTTTATAATTTCATTTTTAAATTTGTTTTTTACTAAAGAAAAAGGCAACATGTGCTTCTTTCAGCTTAGAAATAGCATTGTGGACCTGACAAGAGTTAGATTTAGGATCAGGATCAAGGATACAAAGAAAATATAGGAAATTTAAAAAGGTTGTGCCCTTCCAGGAAGGATAGGTTAAACAGGATCTGAATCAATAGAGATTCATTTCAGTCCTTCCTGTCCTCTCTAAAGTTTTTGAAAAGGGCACAGGGTGATTACGTCGTAAGACATAAGAGTGCAGCAATGTACTGCGCTGACAATTCAGCAGATACATTCCTGCCACTCAGATACACTACTGAAACAGATTTCGGTGAAACAAACAGCTGCTATCTTTGTTTTCTGCCGGGGGCTCCACCCCTGCACCCACCCCATTATGGACAGGGCTGTGCCCCCTGAACCCTCCCTATTAATATAATCATCTCTGGGGGGGTCAACACAGGACAGGAAGAAACACAGGGGGAGGAAAAATTAATGCACAATGCAGTTTAGCAAATGTCTGGGACCGGTATTCAAGCCCAGGTCCACAGATGCACAGCTACCCCCTGCACTTGCGGCTCATCACACTGAGCCATGGTAGCAGCTCAGAGGACCACTTCACAAACGGAGTATTCACCTCCAGATAACTCCTCCTCCTCCTCCCCACCCATGTGTGACAGGTAGAGATGCAGTAAAATTAAATTCCGTCGGCAAAGTGAACGTAAAGTGGCCACTTCGCTTGTCGCTTTATCATAATGCTACGTGAAGTGACCATTGGAAAGTGCTCACTTTGCTTTGTTATTATGACTTTGCATTGCTATTCCACCTTAACATGAAGTAAGATGGAATAAAAACAATATAGACAGCCCCACCACACACATCACATGGCTTACAGTACTGTAAATCACATGCTTTAGCCAGGCAGGAAGGAAGTGAGTCATACAAGCAGATACTTTCACTTTCTCCTTTTCAGAGGTAAAGAGAGGAAGCATTTTGTGTAGGAGAGGAGAGTTCGTGTTAACAAGTTTCTTTCTTGAGCAAATTCCAAAAACACAAAAGCTTTTTTAAAAGCTAATTCTTTAATTTTTTTTGTACTGTTTTGTCAGTTCTTTTTGGTGACCGATTTCTTTGTTTTATGTTTTTGTGCGTGTGTGAGATTGTGTGTGTGCCTGTGTTGTGTGAGTGTGTGTGTGAAGGCTCTCGTCATGTCAGAGAGTGAAGGAGTGTTTTTTGTGTGCGATGGACCAGGAGCAGTATGTGGCTCATGGCCGGAGGGGAATGCGCATGCATGGGGGCCATAGCCAGGTGGCGTTGGACTGACCCAGACTCTTTGGTCCTGCCTCCCCCCCCAGAAGCAGCAGCACCACCAGTGCCACTGCCACATCCACAAAGTGCGCCACCACCACCACCAGTAGCAGCTGCAGGAGCTCCAGCAGCACCACCTCCACAGCAGTAGGTGGAGCCCCAGGTGCATGACCATGCTGCCAGCACTGCATCTGCCCCTCCTGTGCCTGGTCCCCCCCTGCAGATCCCCAGTTTGGCAGTTTTTTAACTGTGTCAGGGGGGACAGCAGCCTTGTGGTGTGTCTACTTTGTGGTGTGCAGGTGCTCCATGGCTCCCGGAGGACACATCTGGGGACTGGGGGCCAGCGCACACATATGTTGAACCACCACAAGGTGGAGTGGCAGGCTGCCACCGAACAGGCCAGGCCTCCGCCTACTAGCCCTTCTGTGGCAGTGGCAGATGGTGCTGCTGTTGAGCATCGCTGCAGCAGGAGGAGGGCCACAGCAGCAGCTGCTCCACCACCACCACTCTACCACCAGCACCACCCTCACCACCACCACTATCTGGTCCCTCCCCCACCAGTGGACCCCACAATGCCTGCAACTCAGGCAAACATAGCACTTTTGTGGGCCATGGCGGAAGAAAATAATGAGAGGGTGGGTGCTGTCCAGCAGCAGGTGGATCAGATAGAGCGACACCAGTTACAGATTGTGTCGATGCTCCATCTGCTGTGGGAACATCAGGGGATCATCCATTAGCTTTTTTTTGTAGCACACCCCCCCCACTGCTGTAGTGTTTTGTCTTTTGTTTATGTTTAATAACAGACAGAAGGAAGGCCACAGTATTAGTTTAAAGGGAAGCAGTCAGCAACAGGAGTTCCCACCCCCTGCAAAGCTTATCCTCTGGTTAAGACTTTTAAGTATGCTGCAGCATTTTTCTCACACCACAACATACTTTATTTTAATAAAGAAAAGTCAGCGACCCGTGAGTATGGAAGATGCTATGGGGGTTCTATTATGTGTAAAGGTGCAATGGTGACACACCATGCGCTTCAATACAAAAGTATTGAAGTGCATAGTGCATCGCCGCCGCACCTTTACACATAATGGAGCCCCCATAGCATCCACCATACTTCTGGGTCACTGACTTTTCTTTATTAAAATAAAGTATGTTGCAGCACGAGAAAAATGCTGCAACATACTGTACTTAAAAGGCTTAACCGGAGGGTAAGCTTTGCATGGGGCAGGAGCTCCTG
The DNA here is from genome assembly GCA_016271365.2 of Neoceratodus forsteri. Classification (NCBI taxonomy): domain Eukaryota; kingdom Metazoa; phylum Chordata; order Ceratodontiformes; family Ceratodontidae; genus Neoceratodus; species Neoceratodus forsteri. The sequence goes on from CM057449.1 coordinate 1,204,459,502, forward strand.
TTGCAGACTGCCTCCCTTTAAATATATACATACACATAAAGACATACATACTCCTTATTGCCCTGTTATTATAATCCAGTGCATCAGTAATGTTTACTTTCTGTTGTGGGGTGGTTGTGGAAAAGCAGGTGTGAGCAGTGCAAGTATGATGTGCTAAATTTCATGTGTGCAGTCAGTGTTGTTTCCTGTGTGTGTGTGTGTATGTGTGTGAGATGTCAGACATTGTCCAGCTTCTTGCAAACATATATACAGTATGCTGACTTGTTGTAGTGTTTATAGTATAAAAAACAGAGATAAGAATAATATATATTTTATTGTCACCATCATCATCAGCGGACTAAGTGATACAATATTTTTTTCAGAGGTGTCTGGCCAGAGTGGACCTTAGTCACATACTGCACACATGACTTTTAGGAGAGAATGTATTTTTTGTGCTATGATCGCCACAAAGTCATGTGTGCACTATGAGTGACTGAGGTGCACAGTGACCTGATACCTCTGAAAAAATATCATATCACTTACTCCACTGGTGCTGATGGTACAAATAAAATATAGATCATATATTCTTTCTTATCTTTATTCTTTACATACTGCAACAAGTCACACCATATATATGTTTGAATGAAGCTGGACAATGTCTGCACACACAGGAAAGAACACTGATGGCACACATGCAGTTTAGCACAACATACTTACACTGCTCAGTCCAACTTTTTGCAAAACACTTCATGAGTCCCGACACAAGTAAACATTACTGAGGCTCCAGAAATATTTCTTTTTTGAAATAGACATTAAAGCAGCAGTGCAACAATCTGGTGAAAATTTTGACCTATACTTTTTTTATGCTATTTTACATTGCCACTTTACTTACCTCCTGACTTGTATGATACCATTCTTTCCAGTATTTGAGTCTGCTTTAGTACTTTTTTCCATGTCTGAAATAATAAAATTAGTACTCCTTTTAATATGGTGTGGAACAGGTCTTCATCAGTATTTTCTGCTGTTTTTCTCCACCAGTTGTTTATGTATCACTTCTGTTGTAAAATTAACAATTACGCAGCAGGCAGTGTTTTATAACATCACAGAACAATATTTGTTCAAAAATAGCTGCAAATAGTGAAGAAAACCTGGTCAGAGCCATATTAAAAGGCATGCTCCTTTTATTTTTTCAGACATGAGAAAAAGTAGTAAAGCAGACAATCTAAAATATCATAAAAAGTGTAGGTCAAAAAGTTTCACCACATTGTTGCTCTGCTGCTTTAATATATAATTTAAGTATGACATTATGTGCTGACAATCACAACACACAAAATGCAACTGTCTTGTGTCCAGAAAATTCACAAGTGTTGACAAAGTGAAATGAGGATAGTACACCACATGCAAAGTCCCCCAGAATGTGTTGTGCAGTCACTCATGTGCGTAGTGTTCCCACAGAGTCCCCAGAATTTTTCTGCATCCCCAAACTGCAACTGTCTTGTGTCCAGAAAATTCTCAAGTGCTGATGAAGTGAAATGGGAGCATTACATCACAAGCAAAGTCCCCCAGAATGTATTGCACACTCACTCATGTGCGCCATGGTAACACAGAGTCCCCAGAATTTTTCTGCATCCCCAAAATGCAACTTTCCTGTGTCCAGAAAATTTACATACTCTGTGATGATGATGTCATGATGTGCAGTGTCTTGCCAAACCGTGTGAAGGAGAGATAACATGACATGAATCCATTCAGTGTTCCATCAGAAATCATGACCGTGAGAGAACTGTTGCTGGTCCAAAGTGTGCTGCGATTACTGCGAATGTGATGCGGTCACCTCAACTGGATGGAAGGATGCCCTTTGTGTGTACACTAATAGTAGCCTTTATGAGTTGATTTTATATATATATATATATATATATATATATTCTAGGTGGGGGTTGACATATATCTACTGTACATGTATTTATTGTATTGTTTTGTATCACAGGTCATACTATTGGTGTGCACATTCCAGTTCTTGATGGGAAATGTTGATGTTGAAATTGGAAATGGAATACTCTCAAGCCAATGAAGGTAAATACTTTTTTTTTGGGGGGGGGCATATTTGCAAGTAGGTCTCATTAATGGTTTATTATTTGGTTACTTCTTCACAGATTTCATCTGCATCCTTCTCCAGTCCGGTAATGATGGTCATGGTCATTGATTGAAATGACTTTTGCATTTTGCAGGTCTGCACCAGCCTGGGGAGGCATGATGTTGAAGATGTTCTTTGGATAAGGCAACTATGACACAACAAAGCATTTGGAAGTTTCCTTAAAAAAGAAATGAAGGACTTATTACAACTTGATTGCAGCAGTAAGACATTATGTCTAAGCTGTGGCTGTTCCACCATGGGTATCTAGGTTAACACAGATAGCAAGCTGTCCCAATGCAATCATCAGATCACAATTTAATTTAGTACCAGGCTGTGTAACAAATACACTGTGTCAGTGTCCCTGCATCTCAACTCAAGTTACATTTTAAAACCACATCTTGTCAAGTAAAACAACCTGGGTCATACTTGTTCAACACTGTCTTGGCTGCACAGCTGCAAATTTAGAATACAGTGCATGATATGTTGCAGAAATATTTTTGTGATGTACATGTCACTTAGTTTTTTTCCCCATTCAAAGTTTATTGAAGTTTTCAACATACAACAGACAACACATCACAAGTTACATAGAGTAGATACAAATATTACTGGGATATAACATGTGTCTCCTCCCTTCCCCTTCCCCCATCCCCCAACATAAAGCAAAATGTTAATGAAAGAAAATATACAATATCCTCCTCCCCAACCTCCCTCCCCACTCTCCCAGGTTTGCATGAATAAAACCAGGTCAATCCATATATCTACAGCAGTAAGCCTATTAATCTAGGTAGTTTGAAGAGAATAAAGGGTTAGTAAAGGGGCCCAGATTTGGTTAAATCTATTCATTCTGTTCCTAAGACTGGCAATCATTTTCTCGGCTCTAAGATTAGCCAGGAGTTCACTCACCCATTCAGCATATGATATCTCCTCACTGTCTTTCCAATGTCTAAGTGTTAATTTTTTGACTGACATGGATATTAGAGCCATATGATACTTACGAATAGTTACTGGGATTTCAGAGTAGTCTCCTAAGAGGCAAACTTTAACAGAAAACAGGTCATTAAGACCCAATTGGGGGTCCACTCTCTGTTTAATTTGTGACCATAAGGAAGTTATCTTGGGACAAAGCCAGAAAATATGTAATAAGTTACCCTCCCCCGGGCACACCTTGTACAGCTAGAAGAGGAAGCAAAACCAAATTTAGCCATTTTTTGAGGAGTGTAATATAAATTGTGCAATATCTGAAATTGCATGAGTCAGAGCCTGTCTTGCGTAAATAAGCCAGAGCATCACCCAGTTAATAGGTATCTCAGGAAGAAGCAAGGCCCAGTAAGCAGAAGGTCCAAATGATTCGGGATAAATCCAATCATATAGGGCATTGAAAATTCTCGATACAGTGTGTGGGAGGCTGGCCATTTGGACCAATTCTGACCAGAAAGCAGGACTCTGAGACAGAGGGGGCATCACCCCTATGGCTTTCACAAGCAAGTGACGCAACTGGAAAATTTTAAAAATATTAGAGATCGGAATACCCATCTTAGCTAGGATCTCCGGGGACGAAAGCCATGTCCCTTTTATATCATTCAAAAAATATGTGCGATTAACATCCCTGGCCTGCGGAAGCCACGGGGAAGAGAGGACCCTCCCATCTATTTTGATATTAGGGTTGCCTAGCAATGGTTGTTCCAAATCTATGCAATGGTTGTATTTCATGAGACTACAAAACTGGGAATGCACTTTGACAGATGTTGCAATTGGTGTCAAATTAAGCTGTATGGGAAGGCATTTGGGTTTCATATATAACAATGCCAAAGGGGAGAGATTATTATGTTGGATTTGAGCCAATTCTATTTTGAGCCAGAAGGACTTATATGAAGAGGGATTTTCTGGTTCACCTTGCCTAAGCCACCTTAGATATTTATTCACATGGCAAGCCCAATAATAAAGGCCAACATGCGGCAGGCAAAGGCCACCCCTGATTTTGGGAGCCGCTAATTTATGAAAAGCAAGACAAGGTCGCTTTCCAGCCCAGATAAAGTTAATAAAAGTACTATGCACTTTCTTGAACCATGACTGAGGCAGCCATAGATTCAAGAGGCTGAGTGGGTAATAAAGGCGGGGAAAAATATTCATCTTGATAAGATTAATTTTGCCCCAGAGGGAAAATGGGAGGAGGGACCACCTTTTTAGGTCCTGTGTGATAGTGAGTAATAAAGAGTCCAGATTACTCTTTTGGAAAAGTGCAGCACTTCTAGTGAGAACAATACCTAAGTATCTCAACGACTCTTTTTCCCAAGACAAACCTAAAGCTTTAATTTCATGTTTTAATACTCTCTGGTTGAGGGGGAACATCGAAGTCTTCTCAACATTTAATTTGTAATTGGAAAAGGAGCTATATTCTTTTATAATTTCCAACACAGATGGGATAGATTTGCCAGGGTGGGATATTTGAAGTAATAAATCATCAGCATAAGCTGAGACTTTGACTTCATAGCCTTGTATAACAATGCCTTGAATCCTAGGACAAGCAACCAGTCTCCGGATGAGGAGCTCCAGATATAAATTAAAAAGTAAAGGAGATAAGGGGTAGCACTGCCTAGTGCCAGAACATAAAGAAAGTAGATCTGAGATAATTCCATTGCTTGATACCTGGTGTAAATTGCCTGTATCCACTTTTGAAATTCTAAAGGAAAGCCAAAAGCATGTACCTTCCGGAAAATAAAATTCCAATCCACTCTGTCAAATGCCTTCTCGGCATCCAGGGATACCAAGACAGCCGGAAATTCTGCATCCCTGGACACCGAGAAGACATGGGCCAAAGTACGCAGATGGTCACTTGATGACCTCCCCCTCATAAAACCAACCTGCTCTACTCCTATTAAATCTGGAAGAATTGTGTTAATACGTTCAGCTAGCAATTTACTCAAAATTTTAATATCTTGGTTTAATAGAGATATAGGCCTGTAACTTGCCATGAGCTCGGGCGCTTTACCCGGTTTAGGCAGTGAGATGATCAATGCTTCAAATAATGTTTTGTCACTGCTATTGCCAGTGATAATCCATTGGAACACAGGGAGGAGCAAAGGGACTAGTTGTTTTGTGAACACTTTGCAAAAACTGGGTGAGAAGCCATCTGGTCCCGGAGATTTGTCCAAGGGAAGATCATCAATAACTTTAAGAATCTCCACTTCAGTTATGGGAGTGCATAATGAGGTTCGCTGTATTTCTGAAAGTGAAGGCAGCTGAGATTCGGCTAAGTATTGATCCATATCTTCTAAGGAAGGAGTCGCTCCTGTAAAAAAGCTTTCAGCTTAGTGTGCTATACCTGGTTAAGCAACTAAATAAATGAAAAAATAAAATAAATAAAAAAAAATTTGCCATTGGACTGTATAATAACTGAAAGTATTTATAAAACTCAGCTATAATGTCTGCCTGGTTATTTTTCAGCGCCCCATCAGCTGACTGGATTGAAACAATGAACCTAGAAGATTCTTGTTGTTTAACTCTTAAAGCTAGAAGGTGACCCGCTTTCTCACCCCGATCAATATAAGTAGCGTTCGATTTTAAAATAAAAAATTCTGCCTTCTCCCTCAGGAGATCCAAATAAGAATCCCTTAATTTTGTAAGTTCCAAATGGACTTGTTCAGGTGTATTTGGGGACATATTCAATTCGATAGCTCTAATCTGGGAAAGAAGCTGTGCCATTTGCTGTTCTCTCATTTTTTTCCTTTTAGATGCAACTCCAATTAGCAGACCCCTCAAATAAGCCTTTAAGGCACACCATTCTATATCAGACTTGCCCATGGTATTAAAATTGGCTGACACGAATTGGGAAATATGATTTATAATATATTTCACTGTGTTTGGGTCCTTTAAAAGTTGATTATTGATTTTCCAATGCCCTCCAGTCTTTGGAAGGGTAGAAAAAGGAAACTGGCAAATAACAAATGAATGATCAGAGGGTGGCCCCAGATGAATGGACGAATCTACAACCCCTGACAATAATCGTTGAGAAATCATGATATAGTCAATCCTAGAGGATGTTTTGTGGACTGGGGAAGTAAAAGTGTAACATCTATCTGATGGTTGCAGAATACGCCACACATCACATAGACCCACCTGGTCCAACATATCCCTTAACGCCCTTTGGGCTGGAGAAAGACCTTTGAACTTATTACCTGTAGGGTCCATATTTGGATCGAATGCTAAATTTAGGTCCCCACCCAAAATCATTGGAAAAGATAGGAAAGGGGTTAAGATGTTAACTAACTCCATGAAGAACCCAGGAGAGTCACTATTTGGCCCATATATATACTACCTAACAATATCTCGGTAGTGTGTATTCTCCCTTGGACCAATAAAAATCTGCCTTGGGTATCCCTAATAACTTTAGTTGGTGAGAATGGGACATTACGCTTTAGTAAAATCATCACCCCACAACTTTGGGAACTACTCTCAGCTGCAAACACCTGACCCATTTGCTGCCTTCTCATCTTGAGTTCCTCCGAGATCAATAAATGGGATTCTTGAATAAAGGTGATATCAGATTTTAATAACTGTAAATGTTTCAGGATTTGATATTGCTTTAGTTTCTGCCTAGCTCCCTTAACATTCCAAGTAGCAAAAACTAAGTTCCTAGCCATAGATTTTGACTAAATATTTGAGAGGGTCTCTGGATACTTTACCAATGAAATCTGCCTTTGGCAAGGTAAAGACTAATAAATCCATGCAAACCCAACCCCTTACCCTACCCCCTTCCCTCCCCCTTATCCCAAAATCCCACAATGAGCAACTAGAAATGAGAGAATACCATAGTGATAGTGTTCTCCCAACCCTCCCTCCCACCCTTATTGCTACAAGCTACGTCAGCAGTACACCTTACTATGCTCGCTCACCTCCAGCCATCCCAACTCGGCTGTTACCAACAGACACCTTATACAATTGAAATATAGTAATAATAAATGAAGCAAAGGGAATGTAGAAGGGATTATCTCTACTACCCTAAATATCCAGTCTTACTGCCCATCCATGAGTGGCTACAAAATGTTAACTAGTCATGTTTAAAAGCTAACATAACAACAGTCTAACATCTGAATCTCTGATATAGATTAGGAAAATAAACAGCCCCCTTCTCTTCCTATAGCAAAATAACAACATGCTAGATTGCACAATTTTATATGAAATTCAACCTAACCCTACAAAACGTTGGACTTGGTATCCCAAAACAATAGTTAATGGACTATTAACAACTTTGCTGCTATTTGTGCAATTGCACCCATCATTGACATGCCTCAGTCTCTCTAATGTAACATAATCTTAGATCAAAATAGTTCTCCCTAAGTTGTTCAATTCCCATACATTTGAACAGAATAGACTCAGCCCATTATTACAAAATTACAAGTTCGTTATCGATTTTGTTTGAATCTAATTGAAACTTAAACCAGCACATGTTATTGTGAATTAAAGGAACTTCTTTTTCCTTATTCATACCTTTTAAAAATACCAACCCGGATACTTCTTCCAAACCCTGTTCCCCATTTTAAATAAAAAACATGGTGATAATGACAGCCATTATCAGAGATCTACATACCCCACTGGTAAAATTAACTTTAATACTTCCTTGGGTGAAACGAGAAGAGGGAGATCGACAAAGCAGAGGGGCAAATATTCACTTGTAGTGCTGGACATATTAACATATGATTCACCCTCAAACCAATGGCCAGTTCTAACCAATTGCCCCATTTTAAACAAGTTATTACATCCCCTGAAACGCTAAACTAGCGCAATTAGAAAAAGAAGAAAGAGAAAATTGAAAAACCAGCACAAGAAGGGAAAATTTCCATATATAAGACCTCAATCTGCTGATCTGTTGCACGTTTTCAGAATTCAAGCTCTCCCAATCCTATGTCCACAGCACAGCTCTGACCACTTGCAAGTTGCAGCTTTTCAACCAAAAACTAGGCTCCGTGCTCCCTCTAGTGGCAGCAGCTGCTAGAGACAGAACTTACACCAGATCGATGACAAGGCAGGGTAAACTCACTTCACCACCTTCTATTAGAAATGCCCCTGATTTCACTGAGCTGGAGCAGGTCACCGGCGTAATTTGGTTAGAGCGGAGTCTGAATTAAGTTGTACTCTTCAAAATATGAGCACCCAAACCAAGTCCCCACTGAAAAGGAATAGAATCCCACTGATTCTAACAGAAAAGGAGTCAATGCATGAGTTTCCCCCAAAGGACTTCACGATCAGTAGATTCCTTTAACTTAGGTATTAGTGGTGCCCTTTAGCTTATCTTCTCTTGGCAAGGGAGATATTGATCTCTGGTCATCTTCAAATTGAATTTTCTCTTACCCCAAACAGTAGCCGGCGAAATACCTGGGTAGGCTCTTCATGGCTCCTTGAATAAATCCGGGAAGGCATTTTTAAGACCCTTAGCTGCTGTTTCAGGGTCATCAAAGGATGTCCATGTGCCGATAATCATAACCCCCAGTTTAGCGGGATAACCCATTCGGAATTTCACTCCGGCAGCAATTAGCTTAGAGACCAGAGGGTGAAACTTGGCTCTTTTTTGCCTTATAGACACTGGCAAATCTTGTTCGACCCTAATTCTGGTACCCTCCCATCTCACTTCATGCAGCTCCTTAATCCTGGCAAAGAAGTGCTGACATTCCAAATAATTCAGGAATCTAAAAATTAGGGGGCGAGGAGGCGCTCCCACCGGTGGCATCGGGCGAAGGGATCGGTGCCCCCGTTCAATAACATACTGCGGCCCGAATGGTAATGGGCCAGCTAGCTTTTCCACCACTTTTTGCATGAATAACACAGCATCGGATCCCTCTTCTTTTTCAGGAAGACCTATGAGGACCGCGTTATTCCTGTGGCCGCAGCCCTCTAGGTCTTCGATTTTAGATTCCAGTCATGCCATTTTCTGGTGAGCTGCCATGATCTCTGGGTCTATCTTCTCGATCCACCTCTCCACTGAGCAAATGTGGGCTTCGTTGTCTGCCGCCCGCTGGTGCAGGTCCTCCATCGCTTGAGCTAGGTTCTTAATTTCAGATGTAATCACACTTAATTCTTCCTTGAAAGGAGTAAATTCTTGTAAGAATCGTTGTAAAGTGAGAGGCTGTTGCTCAGCCGTAGTAGACTCTGATAGCGACCCCTCTGCGCCACCGGAGGTCCTGGATTTATTTGGGGCCTTCTCTGGAGTAGCCAGAGGAGTATGTTTAGACAGTTTTCCACATTGTCGCATCCATATGCCCAAATTTCGACAATATACTAATTTAGACCCCTTCTTAAAGTCCTGAGGAAGTATTTAATATGAATTCAACAGATGTTACCAATGATATTTAAGGATCCGAAGAGTCGGGAGGCTGGAGCAGTTTAGGAGAGCTGCTATCTGGTGAGCTGCATCACGTGATCCCACGTCACCTAGTTTATGAATCATCAGTCTGATTTGTTGCACTCTTATGAGGGAAAAAAATGAACAGATGAAATAAAATATATATACTTAGCAGTATGGATTGGAAATAGATATCCCATAAGTTCCTGTAGACAGTACTGCTGCTGTACCATTGATATAGACCTTCAGCGAAGGAGTCGTTTGTTGTTAACCTGTAAAAAAAACAAAATAAGTTGACCATATGTGTTTGAACATTGCAGCTCAGAAAAGCAACACAAAATAAAACACACAGCTAAAGGAAGTTGAATAGCATTAAAAACATTACTACATATATTCACTTTATAGTTTTAATAGTAAGAAGCCTTGTGCCTGTGGCTGGTGGATGTGGTCTCCTGTTCGACTCCCTCTGCCTTGGTCAATGTAATGGAAAAATATTGTCACAGTGGCACTGGTGGTGGGTGGTGGTGGTTATAGCTTAGGCACATGATGACATTCCCTCTCACATCTTCCTGCATCTGGTGGTGGTGGCAGTGGAGAACAGCAGTCTTATGGTGGTGGTAGTCCAGGGGGATACATGGTCACATTTTCTATGGTGGCGGTGGTGAACAGCGGTCTTATGGTGGTGGTGTTCCAGGGACACAGGGTCTCATTCCCTATGGTGGCAGTGATGAACAGTAGTCTTATGGTAACAGTAGTCCGGGGGCCAGGATATACTGTGCTCTGTGTTATAAATGTGATGTGACACATGGAATTTGAGTCACTATGAGTGGGACAGTGATTTAACCTTATGAAAAAGAAAACATGTATCATACAAGACATATGACAGCCTTTTAACCATTTAAGTTAAAACCTGCCAACATTAACCTCAACATCATTCATCATCATCCTCAGAAAGAAAGCTGCCATTGCAGTCTTCTATGTCTGAATTCTGACCATGTGGAAATTCTTTCTCCATTGTGTTATCATCTACATCAGTGGTAGGCCACTTCATGCTGTCACTGCCACCAGGATGGTCCATTTCTTCAACATCAGTAAAACCATGAATATGCCGGGGTACGAATACTGAGGTTGCAGTTTGAGCTGGTATGTGCCTCTCATTCATTTTTATGAATGTCAGCAAACTGACATTTGCAGGAGAGAGAGGTTTGTACCATGATCCTGAGCTATTGCACCTGCTGAGCTGAATACCATCTCGACACTCACACTGGAGGGTGGGCATGTCAGGTGCTTCAGTGCCTCAATGGTCAGCTCTGGCTATTCACTGACCTTTCCACTCCAGTATAAAAGGGGATCGTCAGTGATCAACTGATGCCTGTTTTCAGACACATATGACTCAACCATTCACTGTGCTGCTCTAAGTCCAGTGGTTGATGCATCATCCGCTTGTCCGGAATCATTTATGTCACAAATCCACACTTGGGACAAAGCCTCCCAAAGTGGATTAACACCAGCCACTTTTTTTGACAGACCACCTGGAATGGCAGTCCCCTTCCCTTACAGGATATGCTTGATACTACTCCTCCAGGTACACCTTCAGCCTGATTATGCTGCTGTGGTTTGCTGACCTTAGCACATGACTTCTGTGCCCCATGAACCAAGAGCACCAGTTGCACACTGAGTTTTTACCTGTTCAGACCCATCCTCCAGTACTGAGGCAATTCCATGTTTGCATCATGGGTCCAGCATTGTTGCTATTGCAAAGTTGTCACTATGCTGAATGCTCAAGATGTGATGATTCTGGTCGAATACTGTCAGCATGTGTTTCAGCAACACACTGTTAGCACTGTGTCCGGCAACATCAAGGCTATGCTATACATTCACCAGTGTCTGCCTCAGCATCTGCAGCAGTGGAATTGATAGGCTAATGGAGGCAGACTCGCCATTCACTGCCTGTGTGGCATGTTCAAAAGGCCTCAAGATTGTTATTACAGAGTCCATGAGGCACCAGTCTTCAGTCGTCATAGACATAGAGGCCCCGGAAATGTCACGGATAGTGTGCATGACAAGCTTTTCTGAGATGGCTTTGTACTGTTCATACAACCTCTCTGCCATGTATAAAGTGGAGTTCCACTGGGTGACAACTTCCAGCTTCAAGTGGTGCTGCGGGAAGCTGTTTCGGATCTGCAACTGCCGAAGTTGGTCACGGGCCTTTGTAGAGCATGAAAAGTGAGAACAGATATGACGTGCAACTGTCAGCATTTTCTTTATATCAGGGTGCTGCAGAAACTCCTGCACCACAAGATTTAAACAGGGGCCATGCATGGAACCTGAAAACAGCCACACTTCGTGATGCATTTCACCACATTTGACCCACTGTCACTTGCTATGAACCCAGCTCTCAGGGACAGGGGATTCAGCCACTTGTCAATTTCAGTCAGTACCAGGTCCAACATGTTCTCACCAGTGTGTGAACAGGTCACATTGCACATAGCAATCATTGCGTGCTGTCGAATTCCTTGGAAGATTGCTACCACGACACTCCACCTTACTATATTGATTATTCACACTACCAACAGCACAAACAACCCCTGGCACCTGCACCCAGTGTACAGTTATAAGCAAATATGAACTCCCAGCTGTTTTGCCACTTGTCCACATATCCATACTTAAATGGATAAATGGAGAAAAGGAATGTTGAAGGGCATGTCTTACTGAGTCGGACACAGTACGGTACAACTCGGCAACAGCACGGGTCAAAAATTATCTCCTGGATGGGACTTTCCATTTTGGACAGGCACGTGCAGCAAACCGCAGGAACTCAGAATTCTCCAAAAAGGAGAAGGGCAAATGATCAATTGCCAGCATTTCAGCTACAGCAGCATTAAGTTCATGTGACACTGTATGATTGGGTGGGTACTTCAACTTATGCGTAAAAACACTCTGTAACATGAGCTGACTTGAGTATGGACGTGTGATGAAGATGGTTGCACAGGTGATGACACACCCAGAAATGCAGTTATTTTCCCAGATTTACGAACAGGAGTTGATGCACCACTTGCACTAGACATACTGCATTGACCACCACCACCAAAACTGCTACTCTCACCACCACTGGACAAGACTTCAAAATCATTCTCCTCTTCTACCTCATCATGCCTGTAGTAATCCTCTGCTATTATTTCATCACTGCTGCACACATTTCATTTTCTACTTGGTGCTACAGACATGGAAGGAACATGCTCGTTATGGTTGATGACGAGGGTGAACGCCCCACTGTGGTACAGGTATTAGCTGCCATCTTGTGCTGGGTCCACAGTGCCATGTGCTTATTCTTAAGATGTGTATGCTGTTCCCCTGTGCCTAGATGACTCCCCTTTTTATCTTGACTCACACACACCTGGCAAACCTGGCAGATTGTAATTGACTCATCATTTGCACCTTACACCAAAAAATCCCAAACAAGGGATTTTGATGCTCTAGTTCTAATATGTCCCCCCCGATGCTGCTTATTGGACTCTGTTTTTTTAAGCCACGAAGTGGGGGGTTTGCTACGTGATTTTTCAGGCAGGACACACTCTTGGACTGCAACTGACCACCATGGTTACCTGTCATTATTACTGGGTCATCATCATCAACTGAAACTGGTAAATCACAACTTTTTATGGGGGGGGGATGCAAACAGACCCAGACACAGCCACCTTGAGTTTCTTTTTCTCCAGTTCCCAACTGGGGTCACTGGCATCGTCATATTCATCAACATAATCCACATCTTCTGTTTGGATGTTGGCATGTGGACTGCATGTTGCAACCACAGCAACAGCATCATCATCAGCACCCACCATCACCCGACATTTTTTCACTACACTGTGAATCACTTTATGGCAAAAGTATGACCTGAACTGCAGTGGAAGAAATGTCACTTTGTGTGCTATCATTGACATGATAATCAGAATCCTTATGTTCAGTTAATGGGATGTTACTGGGGAGTATGACATCATCTACACTGTCACTCACTGCCACTGCTTCACACTCCATGGGAGCATAACAATTTGCTCTCATCAATTCATCCCCCGAAAACTCGCTCCCGACTGTTCACCCCTGTTAATTTTGCTCCCCCTCTAACTCACTCCCTGTCAATTCACTCCTACAGTAACATTAAGAGCACACAGAGTGTTACCTGATTTTCTGCACAGGACTCCCCACCCAAAATACAGTGACTGCAGCTGCAATACCTAGACATCATCAAGGCACTCAGGGCACGACAAATGCCAGAGGATACAGCAGCAGCCTTGACAGCCAATGAAATACCCCGGAACAGAGCAATTGAATTCAACCTCATTCTCAAGCTTGGACCGTGGCAAGAGATTGGCAATATCAGAACAATGTTTCAAGGATTTGCAACCAGGGATATGATAGACATTTGTGCCTTGCTTCAGACTGTGGCAGGAGATTGGCAATATCAGAGCAATGTTTTAAGGCTCTACAACCAGGGCTATGATAGGCATTTGTGCCTTGCTTCAGAAAATGGCACAGCCCTCTACTTTGTTGGCAGCTCACAGTACTGCTACATTAAGGATGTCTTTTGATAGCATCAGCAAATTGCAAATGCATGACCTGAACTGCGGTGGAAGAAATGTCACTTTGTGTGCTATCATTGACATGATAATCAGAATCCTCATGTTCAGTTAATGGGATGTTACTGGGGAGTATGACATCATCTATACTGTCACTCACTGCCACTGCTTCACACTCCACGGGAGCACATCAATTTGCTCTCATCGATTCATTCCCCGAAAACTCACTCCCGACCGTTCACCCCCATTAATTTTGCTCCCCCTCTAACTCACTCCCTGTCAATTCACTCCCACAGTAACATTAAGAGCACACAGAGTGTTACCTGCTTTTCTGAACAGGACTCCCCACCCAAAATACAGTGACTGCAGCTGCAATACCTAGACATCATCAAGGCACTCAGGGCACGGCAAATGCCAGAGGATGCAGCAGCAGCCTTGACAGCCAATGAAATACTCCCAGAACAGAGCAATTGAATTCAACCTCATTCTCAAGCTTGGACCACGGCAAGAGATTGGCAATATCAGAGCAATGTTTCAAGGATCTGCAACCAGGGCTATGATAGACATTTGTGCATTGCTTCAGACCGCGGCAGGAGATTGGCAATATCAGAGCAATGTTTCAAGGATCTACAACCAGAGATATGATAGACATCTGTGCCTTGCTTCAGAAAATGGCACAGCCCTCTACTTTGTTGGCAGCTCGCAGTATTGCTACATTAAGGAATGGTCTCCTTGCACTGAGATCAGGCTAATTACTGTAATTAGCCTAGGTCCATTTTAAGGCTCCTGTGACTGGAGGGTAACTCCACTAATTTCAGTGACACCTTCAGTATTATGGACAGAATTTAAGCTATGGTCCTCCCCACTGCAGAAGTCTGCATCTCTAAGTTACCATAATACAGCCCCTTTCTCTTTTACTCTTTCTGTAATTTTTGCCTTCTGAGTGGGTGCTTTGCAATGGTGTGCTAACTTTTCTGCCTGAGTAAGCATTGTTTCATGCCTTAGTGTACTGAACATCAGTTCTCATTACTGCTGTTCTGAGCAGGGTTTCTGTGTTTGTTGTTTTCGGTAAGGGTGATTGTCAGCATAGCGGCTTCTACTTAGAGATATAATGGGGAATTTTTTTATCCAACATTGAACAGCTGTTCTGTGCTGGGAATGAAATCTACATCGGTACTGGGAGCGAAATAGCAGGGAGCGGGAATGACAGGAGCGAATTGATAAGGGAGCTAATCATCGGGAGTGTATTATCGCGGAGCGAGTTATTTATTTATTTTTTTAAATTTAAGTTTATTAAATTTTCAAGTATAAAACACACAACACATAACAAACATGCCAGGTAAGTAAAACATGAAAATACATGGTAAAACCAAATATCCCCCTAAAACCAAACCCCAAACCCCCTTAATCGAAATCCCCACCCCTTCCAGAATTGTATATGCAGAGAAAATAGAAACTTCTACCAGACCCAAAACAAATTCACCCACCCCTCACCCCCACCCCCTACACAAGTGTGCCTTCTCAATATTTCCTATAATCTGGATGAGTCTAATACCGATCATTTATAAATGAAATCTCCTTGACAATAAACTTGCATAAAACAATACATAGCATAATGTTGTCTGTGCGGGCTGCAGGATAAGGCCATGAACTCATTAATGCAAACATAGCGACTGTAATCTACCCCATCTCTTCTGAAACAGGTCCATACGACAGTGCAGGCTGGCAATTAGATTCTCCGAGCTAAGGTATGCGTAAGCTCCAGTCAGCCAGTCAGCGTAAGTCAGGGTCAATTGATCAGTCCAGTGCCTCAGGACCAACTTCTGACCGCCATGGACACCAAAGCCATATGATACCGGCGCCCCACACTGTCTATGCGAGAGTACGCCCAGAATACAGATCTCAGGGGTAAAAGTCGACAGACCCAGAAGGGGGTCCAAATTGTCCTGGATAAGAGACCACAGGGAGCAACCTTGCTGCAAGACCAAAAACATGAAGGGGTTCCTCCTCCCATGCATCTAGAACAAGTAGGGTGGGGAGTTTTTAAGCTTAAAATGTTTAGCAGGGTGTAATACAAATTATTCACAATATAACATTGAGTTAGCCTTAGTCTATCCTGGTATGATATCTATGAAGATCCTTCCATATACAGGACCAATTCAGGGAGATTCAGGCAACAAAGATGACCAGATATTAGAACCCCAGCTATATCGGGAAATTTATATTTTAGGAGAAAGGAATAAATTAACGAAGTAGAGTGCGGTTGAGAAGCGAGATTTATTATTTGAGAGAGAAAGGGGTAGGCCACCGACTCACTAAAGGAGATACCAAACTTCCCAGCGATAAGATGCCTTAATTGGTAAACTTTGAAAATCTCTCCCTTAGGAATGTCAAACTTATCAAGTATATCGGCAGAAGAAAGGAGAGATCCTTGACCATAAAAATGCTCCAGTCTAGCTTCTTTAAGTTGTGGGAGCCAATCAGGAGTAAGCCTTGAGTTACTCAACTTGATATTGGGATTAAGGACCACCGGCTGGCCCAAATCCGAGCCAACGAGGATGTTAAGGGACAGTAAACACTGAGCAAGTGACTTAAGGGATGTCAAAATCATATTATCAGTCAACCAGTGCGAAACTACTGATGGAGGAATAAAGAATACAGCAGGTATCCAATTTGGCCCCGAAAAGAAGTGACTGCTCAATTTGAAGCCAAGTCGGACATGGAAGGTTAGGGTCCACAGAAATCCATTTCTCTAATTTAGAAAGATGAGCTGCCCAGTGATAGAGTAAAAGATTAGGAAGCCGGAGACCGCCTTTGTCTTTGGGGAGAGATAACTTAGAGTACGAGCATCTAACACGCTTTTCTCGCCAGATAAAATTGGAAAACATCGTATGGAACTACTGAAAATAGGCGATGGGCAACCAAAGATTTAACAAATTAAGGGGGTAAAAGACCCGGGGAAGGATGTTCATCTTAATAATATTGATCCGGCCCCAGAGAGAGATGGGAAGGGTAGACCACTGCAGCAAATCTTGGTGGACAAGATTTTAATATTATCCAGATTGAGCTTCTTCAAAAGAGAGGGTTCTGTTGCAAAATGAATCCCCAAATATTTGATCGATCGAAGCCCATTTCATACCAAAAGAAATAAACTCCTGTTTACACGTATGCACATTTAATGGAAAGATTTCAGACTTGGAAATATTCAACCTGTATTGAGAAAGGGCTCCAAACTGCTTAATAACATCAATCGCCGCTTTTAGGGATTCAGCCGGACGTTCCAGATGCAGGAGTATGCCATCTGCGTAAGCTGAAAGTACCAATTCCTGCTGCTGTAACATGCAGCCTCTAACAGGTGGAGAGGATTTAAGTCTGATAAGAAGGGGTTCTAGGTATAGATTAAATAGTAGAGGCAAGAGAGGACATCCCTGTCTGGTGCCAGTGTATAAACGGAAAAGGGAGGAAAAAACTCTGTTACAATAAATTTTGGCCGAAGGGGAGTTGTAGAAAACCTGAACCCATTTTAAGAATGGTGTCGGAAAGCCCATCTTCTCCATCACAGCCCAAAGAAAAGTACAATCCACTCGGTCAAAGGCTTTCTCTGCGTCCAACGAAACCAATGCCATAGGATGGGGGACTGTTTGAGCTTGTTGGGAGATATGAGATAGGGTTCTTAAGTGATCCGCAGAGGATCTAGCGGACACAAAACCTACTTGTTCAGGACTAAGCAAGTCAAACCAAACCTTTTTAATCCTTTCGGCCAGGATCTTAGCGAAGATTTTCATGTCATAATTCTGGAGGATATAGGTCGGTAGTTTGCCGGTCCGTGAGAGCTTTATCAGGTTTGGGAATTAAGATAATTGTGGCTTCAAAAAGAGTGGGATCTATATCCCTAGAGGAGGAAAGATACTCGTACAGTTTAAGGAGTATAGGTGCAAGCTCTTTAGAAAAAACTTTGTAAAAATTAGCAGGGAAACCATCAGGCCCAGGTGCTTTATCTGAAGTCATGGAGGTGATAGTTCTCTCTATCTCCTTAAGAGAGATGGGAGCAGTCAAAATCCTATGATGGGACGATGACAAACGAGGGATATCCGTGTCCCCTAAATATGCAATGATATTCAAAATAGGAGCAGAAGATAAGGGTTTACTATAAAGGTCCGTATAATATTTTTTGAATATTTGGGCAATACCTCTAGGGGAAGTTTCAATGGAACCAGTTGGGGAATGTAAGGATAGATTATCCTGAGCCTTCCAGCTCAGAGGCGCAAGGCCAGAAGCTCTGCCTTCTCCCCATGATCTAGATATTTAGCTTGAGTTCTCACAAGGCAGTATTCAGTTTTCTTTCAGGAGATCCATGTACTCATTTTAGCTGCCAGGAGAGCCTTAGGGACAGCAATGAGGAAGTTGGGGAATAACTTGCTTCTAATTCTCTAATTTTACTCAATAGAGAAAGAGATTTTGCAAGTCTGGCCTTCTTCCTTGCAGAAGCTATCTTAATTAATTCACCCCTGAGATAACATTTTAGTGAGCTCCAAATCATATCAAATCTCGGGGTAGACTCGAAATTGTCTGCAAGGAAGAGAGAGATCAAAGATTTTATATGCGAAACCGTATGGGGGTCTTTGAGCAATTGAGTATTCAGCCTCCATGTAGTGTCTCGACAGAAATCTGGGTTTAAGGAAAGTTTGATCCAAACTATTGCATGATCTGAGAGAATAATTGGATCAATACCAGACTGAAGAAGACTGGGAAGAAAGGATTTACTAAACAGTATATAATCTATTCTCGACCTTGATTTATGGGATTGAGAGAGGAAAGAGAAAGCCTGAAAAGAGGGATTCGAGAGTCTCCAGGGGTCACATAGCCCTAACATTAATAAAAGATCATGAAGGGCCCTTTGGGCAGGAGTAGGGGGACGATTGTCATGAGGGTCCCTGTCCAATATAGACGAGGGGGGAACATTCCAGTCCCCACTCAATATGAGTTGGGAAGGAAGAAGAGGGCTAACTCTGTCCGCAAGGGACATAAAGAACTCAGGGTTCCCCCCAACTGGCCCATACACGGAACCTAAAACAACGGTACTCCCATTAAGGGTACCCTTAACCAAGACAAACCTCCCCTCTGGATCCAATACGACCAATTCCTTTATAAATAGGACGTGTTTTTTAATGAGAACTGCAACCCCCTTACTAAGGCTAGAGCCTCCAGCCAAATAGACCTGCGAGAAGCCAGATCGAGATAGGGATGTGGTGTCTGCTTGACCCAAGTGGGTATCCTGAAGAAAAAGTATATCCACCTGCAGCAATGAACAGTGATTAAATACCTGAGTTCATTTGACCCGATCCCTGAGTCCGCGTACATTCCAGGAAACTATTTTAACCGTATTAATAGCCATTTTAAGTACAGAACAAGAGGAGTATAAAACCAGAAACATCCAGAAATGGTGAAAAGGGAACGGCACCCTGAGACCAAATATACCCAAAACCCAACAGCCTGCCAAAGATATACCAAAATTAAACACCCAGAAATTAACAGGAATTGTTCCAACCAGAGAATAGTCGTACATAAACCTAAACTGGCAGGCTAACCCTCCCCCAAACCCCCATCCCACCCAATACAATCTCCAAAAATCCCACCCTTTCAAATTGCCACCAAGAACATTTAAAGTATGAGTTATACAATATGAAATTGCTTGTTAGTATATAGCAAAACACAGTATATATCAAACAGTTCCCTCTCCCACCCCAACCCCCAACCCCTCCACATATCCAAACGGTGATCTGAGAGAATGAAGTTAACACAAGTATCCACCCACAGTCCCCCCCCTGTACCCTCCCCTACCCCAAACAAACAACTCTTTACATCTTGGAGCCAGGACTGATAGCGTAACAGGACTCCAGTAAGAAAAAAACAAGACCTGGCCACCCAACCCACTTTATGAACCCCAAAACCCCAGTTTGACCTGGTCAGGCAGTAGGGGAAAGGTCCAAACCACAGGATCTCCAAAACAGAAGATAGACCCAGTCCCACATAAAATAATCAGCAGTAACCCGACAACTGGGGTGAGGTTAGCCAACCCCCCTACCCTAGGCTCGCAATTCAGCATTCAGCTAGTCACTAGGCCCCAGAACAAAATACCTCCCTCCCCCACCCCAAACCGCCAGATAGACCATGAGATATGCAAATAAGGAAAAAATGGCCCCAGTGCAACCCCATCTTCTAATTAACTAACATCGCGATAAACAAACATGGCCAGGATCTAAACTCTATATTTACTCACCCCCTGACTCAGGCGTCAATAAAAGGGGGAATTCGAAGCTGGAAACCAGGCCACATGTCGAAAGGAGCTCACAGGCCAGGCCATTTGATTCCGGGGGGTACTGTTTCAGTATAGGACCAAACCGGTCTGTCAAACAGGAAGTTACCCCCGGGGACTGTTCCCCAATAGACGAGTTCCGGAAGTAGACCGCGGATCTCAATACCCCGGTCTGAACTGCTCAGCTCCCACCCTTCAGGACATCATTCAGCCACCCTGGCCAGCAAATAACTGCAACACAGGTAAGAAGATTGAGTGGTAGTCAGGGAAGTTATGGGGTAGCCGATATTAACTCTGAGGATAGGCAGGGTGGGAGCTGATAGGAACAACCAACAAATGGGCTGAAATAAAGGGAAAAAGGGAAAAGACTCTTTACAGGTAGCCACTAAGACCAACTTCACTACAGTAGTACACAGATGATCAGTCTCTCAACCTGGGGTCTTAAACAAATCAGGCAGTCTAATAGAGAGGTCCTTCAGGGCCGCTTCTGGCGTGTTAAAACTGTAGGTGGAACCTCCAATTGTAACCTTGAGAGTCGGGGTATGACATTCTAAAGGGATGGATGCAGCGATTAACTTCTGGACCGTGAGGGTGAAAGGCTGCTCTTTCTCCCTAGTTTCTTTTGGGAGGTCCTGGGTGATCTGAATCTTGACCGAACCCCACACAATCTCCTTCAGGTCCCGAGACTTACTATACACATGCTGTCTCTCAATGTAACTCAGGAACTTCATGATGATGGGACGCGGAGGGGATCCAGACGGAGGTCGAGGCCTCAACGATCGATGGGCCCGTTCAAGGTGGTAAGTTGGGCTGATCGGCGATGGGCCTACCACTTTAACAAGAAACCTTTGTAAGAAGGCCGTAAGATCATGTCCCTCCTCCATCTCCGGTAGACCCAAGATTAATAAGTTGTTTCGGCGATTACGCCCCTCTAGGTCTTCGGTTTTAGCCTGGAGTTTCCGTATCTGTTGGTTAAATCCAACCATCTCAACCTCTGCTTTGGCCTTCCACTGCTCCATGGAAAACACTCTGGCCTCCGCGTCAGCTACGCGTGGATACCGAGGAAAGATCACTCCGTAAGGACTTGAGCTCCACAGTTAGCTCCTGGAGGATTTCCTTCAGTGGAGTCAGCTCCTGCAGGAACCTGTCCTCCGTCAGGGGACTGGACGGCTGTGCCTTTTCCCCACACCTCTCCGACTTTAGGCCTCCCTGATTCCGTTGCTTTTTGGCTGCCTTTTCGGGGGTTGCAGGCGGCGTATGCTTCACTGCGGCCTACCTCCCATCCACCTCCATCTTTCTCTGTAGGCAAAATAAATCTGCTGGAACTTTACTTCGAGTCACTAGAGAGTATATCAGTGCCTGTTTAATGCTATTTTCTCAAAGATTGGTGCACCGGGGGATTCAGAATCTGGCGATTAAAGCGGCTGGAGGGAAGAGCTCTAGGCCTCAGCTGCCATTTAGCTGGCTGCCATCACGTGACTGCGGAGCGAGTTAATGGGAGTGAATTGTCATAGACCCACACTCCACTGTATTTTTGGACACAGTAAACTGGTCAGAAGTGGAACTTGAGGCAGCAATACTCATACCACCACCAGCAACTGCGCTAACACCACCAGCTGGGACAACATCATCTCCTCCAACTATGAGTGAAGCTACTGACTGTGCTGTAAAAAACATCGAAGGAGAAATACCTTTCCTCACATCAGCAATGTACTTCTGTGACTGCGTACTACTACCACGTCCAAAGACAATCTTACCACTGGCAGCAGTGCCATGGTGATAAACAGCTTTGCTTGCACATCTCTTTGAGGGCATTTTGGGGGATCAACAGGAATATTCTAAACAAATTTAGATTTTGGAACGTTCACTCTGGATGGGGGCCAGGGGTGGTGATGCTGGTTGTGAAGCCAAAAAAACAACTGTGGCTTCAACAACAGATACAGATGTAAAGTCACAACAAGTTCAACAACACCTTAACTAACCAGTGGTGTTCTCAAGTCACAAACAATCCAATCTGGAAAAGAATACCTTTTGCCGGTGGGGGGAGCACTGACTGCAGATTACAGCAGTGCAAAACCAAGAAAAGATACCACAATGGCAGTACAAAATGAGGCAGCTGCAGTGGATAGCAGGTTCACACTGCTGTGCCTGCAATTACACTGTGGCACAATAAAAGGTGTATTATTTGATGTCCGGTCACGCACCGCATGCACCACACACACACACACACACACACACACACACACACACACACAATTTGTCTGCAAGTAATGCGTAGCAAATTTAAAACTTCAGTAATATACAACATATTTTAAACAACCTCACTGCTGCACCAGGTCCAGACCACAACACACACAATCAACAAAAAAAATGTCAACAATTACTGAAAATATTGTAGTGTGAACTTACTGTGTGTACATTAACACAGTCATTTATACAAGAAAATTATAATCAAAAAACAAAGAACTCCCTATTTCTCCAACTTAAATCTACCTACACCAGATACACCCCTCCGCCAAAGCACACTTCCACTGTCTCTAAGTACGCAGACTGAATGTTGTACATTAACATTCAAAATCCACACACAAACAATAAACGCTCAATGATATGAGCACAGGAGGGTTTCCTACAATTGATGAACTAAAGTTTCAGGAAAAAAAAATTATTCAAAAAGGCATTTTTAACAGCTTTTAGAAGATTTGAATCACAGAGAGCTCTCAGAGCAGACTGTCTCCTACAATGTCCTACACACACTTCCCCAAACTGAGGCTGTGCAGAACAATTTAGAGCCCATGTGACCTGAAATCCCATGAATCACTGCAAAATTCACCTTTGGAGCTTAAAAACAAGGCAAAGTACATTGTTTTCAATGTACTTCACCTTAAAATTTGGTGGAGTAGTGGTATGGGAAGGCGGTGTAATGTGAAGTCATTGTCTTCAATGAACTTCATGTTACCCATTATAATGCGAAGTACTCTGATTCATGTTGTGGAGCACTCCACGAATTCACCTTTACTCCACGAATCACTCTGCATAGCAAATTGAGGCCACTTTGCCCATCTCTAGTGATAGGGTACAAAACCATGCATGCAACATATGCGTCTTGCGAAGTTTTGTACTACATCGCACTAGTGCACTACTCAAGATGTTCTGCGCAGTATTCCATTAGCGGTTATATGTATGACATATTGACCCAGTAGGTTTGGAAAAGTACATCCACTTGCAGCTGACTGAGATTCTCAGTTTGCACAATCTGCTCTCTCCCATGCAATCTGGCTTCAGGCTGGGGCACTCCAGCATCTCTGCACTGCTCAAAGTCACCAGTGATCTCCAAATAGCCATGTATAATGATCTCTTCTCTGAGGCCATCTTTGTGGACCTCTCCAAGGCCTTCAACTTGGCGAATCATGCAATACTCTTTCTTAAGCTCAAGACCCTAGTTCTCAGCCAATCAGCCATCAAATGTTTTGAAAATTTCTTGAGTAAACAAACATATAGCTAGTGTCCATGCAAGGCATTAGTTCAGGCTTTGTTTTCTTAAATTCTGGGGTTCCTCAAGGCTCAATCCTTGGCCCTCCATTGTTCTCCACTTTTGTTAACAACCTCCTGAAGCCTAGTGGGAGGTGTCATCTACATGTGCATGAAGATGACATCATACCCCTACTGCAGTGTAATGGCAATGTTTAAGGTTAATTCAGTACTCCTATATGATTTCAACACAACTCCTCCTGGGTCCTTAACAACCACTTGATCCTTAATGCAAGCAAAAATAAGTCTATTGTTTGGATCCCAAAACATGCCAACTTCTTTAGCTGATTCACTTGCAATCATAACATCAGATGAGGAGAAGTTTTTCAAATGGATGGATTTACTTTCCCCCCAAAAAACAGTGGTAGCCCCATTAAAGGTCTAATAATAGGCATTAATATTGTTTCAGAAACTAGATGTAATAGAATATTGTATGAAACCCCCCATGTTATCTTATCACTTAACTCAAATGATCTGAATCGTGTCCTGTGTAATACTTATAGTCCTCCAGTTGGATCCCTATTTTATAGGCAAAGTTCTTTTTCAAATTGGGAGAAATAAGCAATAATTTTGTTAAGAATGATAATGCTGAAATCATCATGGTAGGTGATCTCAGTGCTCAAACAGTGACAGAGAACTCTTTGACTGATGATATTGATACATTAAATAGCTTTTGTCTAAAAGAAAGGGCTTCACAAGATAAGTCTTCAAATAACATTGAAAAAATGTACTTTTCTGCAACAACTTAAAAGTACTGTTTCTCTTAATTCCCTTGATAGTTGCCCCTGTTTTTCTCCACCTCCCTACTATCCCCACCCAGCTAGCCCCCTCCAACCACTCCCCACCTTCCCTCCTCACCCTGCCTCCCTCTGTAGTCCTGGTCCACCACCCTTTCTCTCTTACCCACTCTCTCCTACCTTCCTTTCCTAGCCGGTGGCTACTCTATTTCCACTCTCCCTTTCCCTTTGACAATGCCTTCTGGCTGCATTACATTAATGCAAATATTGTTTGCTGTGACTTATCATTTTGAAATATTTGCTTGGTATTGTTGCTTTAACTGTTAATTATTCTACCTGTAGCTTCCAGCTTGTTTAGGTCTACTCTGTATTGAATTTTTGTATTCTAATTGACTGTCTGCTAATCCTACATAATTTGTACTTCCAATCTTTGTAAACGGACATGGAACCTTTGTAACATAGCCATTGCCTCAAAGGTATTTATCCTGGACATCATAGCAGTCACAGAAACATGGTACACAGAGAACCATGACTGAGATGTTAACATACCAGGGTGCACAACATACAGGAGAGACAGGGAGGGTAGAAGAGGTGGAGGAGCAGCTCTCTATGTAAGGGAAGGGATAAAAGCAATGGAACAAGAGAGTAAACATGGAGGGGAGGAGGCACTGTGGGTCACCATAAAGACTGAAAATGTCACCACAATCCGCACAGGGGTTGTATACAGACCTCCATGTCAGGGAGAGGGAATTGACAAGAATATGATAGAAGACATCCTTAGGAGGGCAGAGAAAGGAGAGATACTGTTGATGGGGGACCTGAATATGCCAGATGTTAACTGGAGCACCTTTGCTGCAGCCACATCCAAGAGCAGGGCCATTCTCAATGCCCTACAGGTGGCATGGAGCAGTCTTAGACCTCATACTCTCAAATGGGGACAGTGAGAGGATCTCAGATCTAGAAGTGGGTAGCCAACTGGGAACAAGTGACCACCAAACAGTGTGGTTCATGATAAACTCAGCTACAGAGTCAAGCCATACAAAAGTGAGGGCATTGGACTTCAGGTGGACTGACTTTGGCAAGATGGGAGAGTGCCTTAGAAAAGCACTAGCAAACAGGTTAGATGGAGGGGTGGAGCAACAATGGGGAAACATCAAAACTGCCATCACAGAGGCAATACTCCTTTGTGTGAAGCAAATAAATCAAAATGAAAGAAAAAAACACTATGGTTCTCAAACGAGGTGGGTAGGGAAGGTTAGGGAGAAAAAGATAATATTTAGGAAGTATAAGGAAACATAGAAGAAGCAGGATAGAGAACTGTACCCGTTAAGGCAGAAGGAAGCAGGGAGGGAAATCAGAATAGCAAAGGCTCAAACTGAGGAAGAGATAGCCAACTTGGTTAAGAAGGGGGATAACACCTTTTATAGGTACATCAGGGAGTGTAGCAAGACAAAGGGAGGGATAGTGAGGCTGAATAGAAAGGACGGTGGGTGGGCAGAGAGGGACAGTGAAAAAGCAGGGATACCGAATGAATGCTTCTGCTCAGTATTCACAAAAAAGTAAGAGGGGAGGTATGTAATCCAGTTAACAGAAGCACTCTGGATGGGGGTCGATCCCAGTCCTTTCACAGAAGAAAGGGTTCTGAAAGAACTCCTAAAACTGAAGATGGACAAAGCAGTGGAGCCTGATGGAACTCACCCCAGAATTCTAAAAGAATTAAGGGGAGAACTAGTGACACCACTGGCCACCCTGTTTAACAAATCATGGGAGGATGGTGTGGTACCTGAGGACTGGAGGAAGGTGGATGTGATTCCCGTTCACAAAAGTGGGAGCAAGGCAGAGGCAGGAAACTACAGACCTGTCAGTTTGACCTCTGTGGAAGGGAAAGTGATGGAATCACTTCTGAAGGAAAGAATTGTTGAGTACCTAGAGGCCAGTGGGGCACAGGACCCAAGGCAGCATGGGTTCCCAGTGGGATGGTCATGTCAGATGAATCAAATTGATTTCTTTGACTGGGAGACCAAAGTAGTAGACCAGGAAGGGGCTGTGGACATGGCCTACCTAGACATTAGCAAGGCATTTGACACAGTCCAACACAAAAGATTAATAATCAAATTAACCAGCCTGGGAGTGGGTCCCAGGGTGGTAGCCTTGGTAAAATATTGGCTGGACAACAGGACGCAGAAGATAATTGTAAATGGAGTCCACTCCGAAGAAAGAGGGGTTACTCGTGGGGTACCGAGGGTTTAGTACTCGGTCCAGTCCTTTTTAATGTCTTTATAAGTGACATTGCAGAGGGACTGGAAAGAAAAGTATGCCCTCTTTGCAGATGATACAGAGATCTGCAACAGGGTTGATACACATGGAGGCATAGAAAGGATGAGAAGGGACTTAGCAAGGTTAGAGGAATGGTCAGAAGTATGGCAGCTTGGATTCAATGCAAATAAATGCAAAATAATGCACCTGGGAAACAAAAACCATGGGGAAGATTACACAATCGGGGGGAGGTAGTAACACAACAAAAATGGAAAGGGACCTGAGGCAATCATATCAGATGACCTTAAGGTTAGCAAGCAATGTGAGAAGGCAGTAGGGAGGGCTGGGGGGATACTGGGATGTATAGGGAGAGGCATCACCAACAGAAAACAGGAAGTTGTTATCCCTCTGTACAGACAGTTGGTGAGACCCCATCTGGAGTACTAGGTCCAGTTCTGGAGGCCCCATCTCCATAAGGACAAGACAGGATGAGAGCAGTCAGAGGAGGGCAACTAAAATGGTGCAGGATCTGCAAGAGAAGCCATACGAGGAGAGACTAAAGGAGCTTAATATGCATACCATTGAGGGAAGGAGGGAAAGGGGGAACATGATAGAAACTTTCAAGTACCTC
Source organism: Neoceratodus forsteri (assembly GCA_016271365.2). Classification (NCBI taxonomy): domain Eukaryota; kingdom Metazoa; phylum Chordata; order Ceratodontiformes; family Ceratodontidae; genus Neoceratodus; species Neoceratodus forsteri. Next base: position 1,204,486,990 of record CM057449.1, read on the forward strand.
AGCGGAATCAACAAAGTCCAAGAGGGTAGCATCTTTCAGAAAAAAAGATGTGCAAGAACAAGGGGATGCAATTTGAAAATGGGGGAGACAGCTCAGAGGCAATGTGAGGAAGTATTTTTTCACAGAGAGTGTAGTGGACACATGGAACAGCCTTCCTGAGGCGGTTATGGGGTCTAAAACTGTGGGAGAATTCAAGAATGCATGAACAGACATAAGGCAACTCTTGTGGGGGTAGGAAGAAATAGGCTATTGGTTAACTAGGATCTGCAGCTTATCCTGTAGGTAGGGAAATGGGCAGACTAGGTGGGCCAAGCTGTCCTTATCTGTTGTCAAAATCTATGTTACTATGGAATTCTAATAAATAAATAAGTACAGTATGTATTTTGAATGGTAGATTGAAGGGAGATTATCAAGGAGCATTTATATATATTGAGGAGGCATATGCCTCAGTAATAGATTACATTATTATTTCATTGTATTATATTCATAGATTCTTAGAATGTACAGTTACCGAAAAGATCGGAAAGTAATCATTTCCCAATTGGTATCCTGAAAGACATGGTATTTAAAACACTGTCCAGAGGTGGTTAACAGTAGACATTAGAAACTGAACAAACATAGAATAGTTTGGAATGAATTTGACAAATAACATGTCACAAATGCTTCTGTGAGAGAGTTGTATGAATATTTGAAAACTTACATTGTATGAAACAAATCACGGAGAAGATCTTGACTATTATAACTATTTAATGGATATTTGTACCCCTTTTTGTTATAGACAACAACATAAACATTATAATAATCATAGATGGTTGGATGGTGAATGTAAAGGTGCTATAAGGCTAATAACTACCAAAGTGAGGGGAACAAAAGGCAATCCTAAAACAAACTGCCTAAAACAGTTTAATGAACCCTACAGAGAATATAAAAATGTTTCACATTTTAAGAAAAACTCATTTCAGTATCATACCTGGAATGAGATGTTGGAAGCTATACATAACTCAGATAATAGAGCATTTTGGAGATTGGTAGCTTTTGGTACCACTAATTGGCAAAATAATATTGATTCTTACATACATCCTAAAATCTTGGAACTGTATTATCATTCATTATTTTTTAAGGACAATTTGGTACTGGAAATGTGGGCACCTAGGCAAACTAAGGTATGCACTATTCATGAAGAAGAAATTATGACAGCTCTGTCCTTGGCTAAGTTGGATACCTGTTCTGATTGAGATAATGAATGTTTTTGTCTCTATTAATAGTATATCTGAAACTTGGAAAGGTGCAATGGTGTTCCCTAGATTTTAAAAATGGTTAAATAAATATTTTTGAAATATGTCAATAAGCCTTCTTGACTCAGCCAGCAACATCTTTACTAGAAATATTTGTTGCAAATACATTTGGACCATTAAAATCTGATATCTGAACTATAGGCAGGTTTTAGAAAAGGTGGATCAACAATTAATTAATGTTTTGTTCTTTATCATATTTTGGAAAAGTATATTGTGATTAGGTCTTTGGTCTTTGAAAATTTACAAGAAATCAAAAAATGGGGCTGCACTGCACCTTGATTCAGCACATATCGTGATTATGTGAGTATTACTGTGCAATACATTTTCTATTTCACTTTGAGCCTTAGATGTTCTCCATTTATTCATAGCTGCTTTATTTTCAGGGTGAGAGTTTGAGCCTTTTTTCATTTTTCTTACTTGGTTTAGCTTTTGCACCTCACCCGGTGGGCGATCCCTTATAAGTTTGCTTTGGAAGTTTACCTAGTGCCTAATGGTTTTAAAAAAGACACTTGATTCCCTAAATAGAAACATCATAGGACAAAAAAGTTGAAAGAGATGGGAATAGATTGTACCTGATAAGTATTATTAATGATCTACATTTGGGCAACTGGTGCCAGATTCAGTTTGATAAAAAGGGAACTCTTACTAATAAAACTGATATCAGTGGAGGTATAAAGCAAGGATGCATAGCTGCCCCTATTCTGTTTAAAGCTTACATCAATGCTTTACTAAATATATTGGTTAACCATCAATACAATTACCTAAAAGTTGGAGAAGAGTACATGCCCAGTCCTTGCTTATGCAGATGCTATATTAGTTTCTTTAACAGAACATGGTTTACAATCATAATAAAATAAACCTTTGAACACTTCTTGGGATTTAGAATTGATTATTAACAGAAAAAGGAAAATTCTGGTTATAAGCAAAAATAAGAGTTCTAGAAAGAACATTCTAAATTTTAAAACAGAAAATGTAAAATTGGATATAGTTAATGAATATACATACTTGGGGCTTACTTTTAATAATGTCTTTTGCTAGCATCAGCAAATTACAAATGTTCATACAAAAGTCAATAGATGTTGTGGAGGCATTCTAATATTTAACAACATATGCAGTATGGAAGAAATACTGTGAAAGCTGCCTTAAGAGTTATCAATGTAAAACGAATGGCACAGACATTTTATTCTACAGAGGTCTGGGGTCATGAGATGGCAGATAAGTTAGAAAAGTCACTAGATCAATGTTATAAGAAACTTCTAAAACTTCCAGCATCTATTCCTGGGTATAGTGTCAAGTTGGAGTTAGGGCAACCCTCTGCTAAGTGCCATGCTAACTGGAGGTTGCTTGAATTATTGGTTTTACTAACAAAATGCTAATGCCCTAGGTAGGTAAAAGTTTATTGTTTGTCATGTATGACATGACAAACATAAACAAGAACACCATACAACATTCATTTACAGAAATTTATACTATTCATTGTTATAAAAATATTTAAATAGCCCTTTTCCTTTTCTTACATCTAAGTATATCCATTAAGAGATGTCCCAACCTTAGCAGCAGATCCAAATTTTCAGTAGTAAAAATGGGATATCACCAAAAAATACCTGTCTGGTTCTTTGATGTTTCAATAGATTTTCTATCCATTTGGACCTAGCTTTTGTGCAGTAGGGACAAATCATAAGTACATGAACCAGATCCTTCTGCTGATTACATCTACAAAAACACATATCAGTAAGATTTTTGTCAGAAGACTTACTGCATCTTTTAGTTAGAATTGCACCGGGGAGGGTACAGTACCAAAATGAAATGTTGTAATAACCTTCGTGCTCTGATAATTTGTAACTGCTATAAGATACATTTCTATCAAAGGGAAAGTTATTAAATTAGCTAATAAGGTAAAGGCCTACTGTAGATAAAGCATGCTGAGATGAGAAAATAAAAATTCTTCTGAATGCAGGATGAAAAATACCACAACTGGAATTTGTTAAACTGCCTGTGGCATGGGTAAAGGGTACTTTTGGTACTGGGCTGGACAGATAATAATAGTGGCCCCCTCATAGAGCCCTATGTTAAAGGCAAGGCTTATAGATATAGATAGACAAGCATCCAGGGCTAAATTAAATAGTAACCATTTTCATCCTATTCTTTCTCATTTAATTAAAGACTCGTCTCTACAGAGTTATCTTAAAATTATTAGGGACCCTCAAATTAGAGCCACACTTGTACAGAGTTTCACTTTGGGATGTACCTGAGCAGTGTCTTGGAAAAAAAAGATATGACAAGGATCCAAACAAAGTTTATACTGGTTATTGTAGTTGTGGTTACAATCATGTGGAAGACCTACAGTAATTGATATGGTCCTAATCTGTCCATTGTAACAAAAAAAAAATGGATTGGTAGATTCATGGTGAATAAGAGATTGGATAGGATATATTTGATAGAATATTTATTTATCACTGGTAACAAGGGAACACTGACCTGACTGGGACATTTTTTAAACAATATTCTAAAGTTAAAAAGAAGAAACAATGGGATAACTTATAATGAAGCATGAACCAAGACTGACCTACTCTATACCATATTTATAATGTCTTATTTTACATTGTCTTACGTTTTTATACAGGGCAGGTATGCACCAGAAGAGACAGAAACTGTGGGTGGGGGGAAAGGGTGACAGTAGTGAGGGCCGATATAAAATCAGGATCACCCCTTTCACTGTCACCCTTGTTGCGGCACTAATTGCGGCGATAAAAGTCTGTCACTGTCCTAATGGCATACCTTTTTACAGGTGTAAATGTGGTCTCAATGTTCATGTGAGGAAGCAGGTGTTTTCTTCCTGCTATCTTCCACTAACTATGAAGACATCATATACTGCTGTGCAATCAAAACTACACTGGGGTCCCGATGAAGACTCACTAAGAGTCGAAGCGCTGGGATAATGTTAGCTTGATTGTGCTGCCTTCATGTATCTATTTCTGCATTATTACTTATATTTCTAAAGTTTAAGTAAAAGATTTGCAGAGAACACTTTTGCATGCCACTTTTTTCTTTTGATCTTTTGTATGTGTTGGACTGGCCGCCCATTCGTTAGCGTGCACTGACCCTTAGTAGCTGTATTGCAAAATACCCTCAGAGTTTTAGTTTATAAGATGACATGTTAACTACAATAATGCCCTAATTAAAGTTGCAGCTGCCTTTTAACCATTTTTTACTTGCCCAAGGATGACAAAAAAAAAAAATACAATCAAAATTCTTTCATTTCAGAAGAAAAAGCAGTGCTCTGAACCCGAACGTGAATCAGAAGTGAGTGCAGAGCTAGAAAATAAAGTGTGTGTGTGTGTTGGGGGGAGGGGGTGAACAGCACTGTGGTGAATGGCCAGGACCACATGTGCTTTGATTCCAATGTTGAAGGACATAGTCTTGGTATCCGGTCACGTGCTTCCACAGTCCTTTCTCTCTCCTACATCATAGCAATAGTCAGCATGGCTCCGCCCATACAGCCATAAAAAGAGCAGTTTGTAGGATGCATAAACAGTAAAAGGCAGGTAATTTTGAATTTGTTATAATTTTGAAAATCTCTCCATAGCATATGTATGCATTCTATAGCATAAAACCCTATGCAGAGCATCACTGGTATGCAAATACTTCAGTGTGTGTGTGTGTGTGTGTGTGTGTGTGTGTGTGTGTGTGTGTGTGTGTGTGTGTGTGTGTGTGTGTGTGTGTATGTAAGGTGTATTGGAAATCTCAACTGCCACAACATTCTGCAGGCCATGTCACTACTCAGACCTCACCACAGCTGACTTTAGCACATGCAACATAGAGAATAATATTTTATTTATCTATTTAGTTAAATTTTGGTAACTGGGTAGGCCCACTGAGACTTTGATGATCCCTTTTTCAGGGGTGACCCTGGATTAGTTACATGTACTGTACCTAGAGGGGAAAGTCAACCAAAGCTTTTGATTGTACAGTTGTGGTGAAAAATATTGGCGCCCTTGCACTTTTGCAAATAACTCACAATTTCCTCTAAACATAAGTTGAAATTAACAACAGTACAGTATTTGGTCTCCACAATTCTTCATTTCTCTGTTAATATTACTGAACCTTTGTTTTTGATTCAGAATTTAATATATCCTTTTAAATCAGAAAATGAAAAGAAATGGCATTGACAAAATTATTGACACCCTAGACTTAATATTTGGTAGCACAGCCTTTGGTCAAAATAACTGCAATCAACCGCTTCCTATAGCCATGGATAAGCTTCCTGCACCTCTCTACTGGCAGTTTGGTCCACTCTTCCTGTGCAAACTGCTCCAGTTCTCCCAGATTTGAAGGGTGCCTTCTCCCAACTGCTGTTTTCAGATCTCTCCACAGGTTTTCAATGGGATTTAGATCTGGACTCATTGCTGGCCACTTCAGAACAGTCCAGCGTCTTGTCTTGAACCATTCCTGGGTGCTTTTCGAAGTGTGTTTGGGGTCATTGTCCTGCTAGAAGACCCATGACCTTCGACGGAGACCCAGCTTTCTGACACTGGGTTCAATATTGCACTCCAAAATGGCCTAGTAATCTCCAGATTTCATGAACCATGCACACGTTCAAGGCACCCAGTACCAGAGGCAGCACAGCAACCCCAAAACATCACTGAACCTCCTCCATGTTTGACTGTAGGGAAGGTGTTCTTTTCTTTGAAGACTTCATTTTGTTTTCTGTAAACACAGAGATGATGTGCTTTACCAAAAGCCCTAATTTGGTCTTATCTGTCCACAGGACATTCTCCCAGAAGGATTTTGGCTTGTTCAGGTGTGTTTTGGCAACCCCCAGTCGGACTTTCTTATGTGTGTCCTCCTGGGCCTCCTACCATATAACCCCCTTTCATTGAGTTGGCGACGGATGGTGCAAGCTGAAACTGTCATACCTTGTGTCTGAAGGTCAGCTTGAATCTGTTTGGCAGTTGATCAAGGTGCTTTCTCCACCATTCGAACAATCCTGCGCTGCAATCTTCGATCAAGTTTTCTCTTGTGGCCACGTCCAGGGAGGTTGGCTACAGTGCCATTGGCCTTAAACATCCTGATAACATTACGTACAGTGGAAACAGGAACATCAAGGTCTCTAGAGATTGATTTGTAGCCTTGAGATTGTCCATGCTTGGCTACAATCTTCTGTCTGACCTCCGTAGACAATTGTCTGGCTGTCTTTCTTTTCTCCATGCTCATTGTGGTACACACAGTGACACAAAACAGGAGAATGAGTCCTTTTCTCTATTCAAACTGGTTGAATGAGTGATTTTTATATTGCAGGCACCTGCAACTCACCACAGGTAAGTTCAATTCCAAAGTGAAGGAGAATCACCTGCTTGAAATCTAATTATTTCTACTTCTAAAAGGTGCCAATAATTTTGTCCGGGCCATTTAAGGATTTCTGTGTGGAATAAGCTAAGACTTAGTAAATTTTTCTGCTTTTTGTGTTTTATTCCACTGCAAGCCAAAGAAATACATATGTGGATACCAAAATATTTTTTAATTTCAACAATTTTCTGGAAGGAATGGTGCATTATTAGAAAAAACTGCAAGGGCACCAATATCTTTGGCCGCACATGTCACAGAGATAGACATTACTACAGTCGACATAGGTGAGTTTACGTACGAACAACCTTGTTAGTTACACACATACATGGCAGCCATAGACAACAAGGCTGGGATTCTATCAAGGAGATAGACCTTGACAGCAAAGTCTCTATGATGTCATCTCACCCTGAGATGGAAACATCAGCCTTGCTGAATATGGTTACTCATTTATTATTTTATATAGTATAAGTTTGTTTTTATTCATTAACCTTCTTTTTATCTCTGTCTTGAACTCTGATTAAATAAACAGAAAACAGCAAACAACAGAATAAGATAAAAGCATTTAATGTAACATATAGAATAATGTATAGGCAGCCAATAGAATTAATAGGCATACAGTGGAAGTCTGGCTGCCACGTACACTTACCGCCGTGGATTATATTACCCTGACATCTATGGTTATTGACAGTGTATGAGACAGTTCTATGTCAGCACATCAACAGAAAACTTGTTGACCGCCAGTACAGCAACTGCTGTTATGCAAGAAGTTGGCAGACAGCCGTCATGGAAAACAGTCTTTTTTCATGGGGGGCTTCAGCCCCCACACCCCCACACCCCCCATAAATATTATAATCAACTCCGAGTTGGAGTTGATTTGGGGAGGGGGTGCATGTCCACAAACATGCAGTGCTATAGTTCCACAGGTACATTACAGTGACATGATCAATATGTCGCTGTAATGTATCATCACTGTCAAAGGTTTGCTGTAACGACGGTATACCATATGAGGCAATAAAATCAGAAATATGTCTGCCAGGTTATTCAGATATACAGAATACACACATGTCTAAGAAATAGGAGACTTTTATTCTACTCTCCTATTAATTCTGTGGGGCAGCCATACACAACAAGACTGTGTTTCCATTGAGGGGTGCGATGACATCATAGACCTTGAGTGCGAAGCTCAAGAAGTCACTATGATGTCCTCTTACCTCAAGATGAAAACTCAGCCTTGTGTATGGTTGTCCATACATTATTTTGTATAATATATGTTTGTTTTAATTAATTTACCTTCTTTCTAACTCTATCTTGAACTCTGGTCAAAGAAACAGAAAAAAACTAACAACCGGATAAGATTAAACAATTAGTGTAGTCAAAACAGGCAGACAGGAAAATGATACACATTTTATGAATAAGTCAGTTGTAACTTTTTATTTCTGAACTATTTTTCCTTTTCCTTTTGCTCATTAGAAAGTCTTCCATGTGATAATATTGTGCTGGATATGTGGAACAGTTCTTAGCCTGGTAGCTGACGTATCTATCTTTATCCCCTCCCAACTACATAATCAGCATAGTGATCTCACTGTCAGTGACATCACAGGTGACTGACCTGGAAGCCTTTGAGTGGCTGTTTCTAAGCAGCAGTGATGTCACAGTCAGTGAAGCCACAACGCTGATGATGTAGTGGGAGGCTAGAGACAGAAAATGTCAGCTGCGAGGCAGAGTGCTGTCCCACATATAACATCTATTAATAACAGGTAAGCAATCTTCGAATTAACCAAAGAGAAAATATAAAGTACCTCAGATATAAAAGGTAATGGCTGATTGCTTTTAAAAACTATTAGTTTTGGGCAGAGCACTAGCTCTTTAGCCCTGTTTACATCGCTGACTTAGCAGCGCATCAACCCATGCACACTGGTTGATGTGCTGCAAAGCTGGGTGTGTGGACATATTCTGGAGTGCCACAAGTGTGGATCTGATCCATTTACTGCACTGACTCAGTTGTTGGTACCCATATCAGTGCGAGAGCAGCAACTTTGCTGTGCTCACTCCGCTTCTTCTCCAGTGTCTCCTGGCATTCTCCTGGGCATTCATAGCCCCTCCTTGGAGTAAACTGCAGTGCTGTGAGGGTGGGCTGAGTAAACGGTGGATTGGTGACAGAGCAGCCACTGCAGCGGAAAGGGAGCAGTGCAAATACCGGTACACTGCAGCTGTGTAAACACGGCTTTTAAAAACATTTCATATGATTTAAGTAATGGTTACATGAGATGGCAACATTTTAAGCAGTTAATCTTTTAGCAAAACAGTTCACCTTGGTTGTTTTCGGTCATGCTGATATCTTCCTTATGAGGAATCTGTAGTGTAGGTAAGCATAAGGAGGCAGTATAGCGCAGTGGTCTAAGGCTCTGAGCTGTAAATCTGGTGACATCCAGCAGACCAGACCTAGGTTTGAATCCCACAGCTTCCACTTGCATACTGTGTGACCCTGAGCAAGTCACTTGTGCTCCTAGGTTGCCCCTGTATAAAAGCTTTCAGCTTAGTATGCTATACCTGGTTAAACAACTAAATAAAAAAAAATAAGTAATCTGAATAGTTACTGTTTTCTGTGTTGTTGTACCACAGTAGTGACATAGCTACTGTGGTACAACAGCATTCCGACATAACTACTTAAGCAATAAAACATGACAGGGTGTTGATTGTACTAGGTTTTCCACACACGCAAGAGTGCAGTAAGGCACAAGGCCACATGATGAGTGCCTTCAGCACTTGGATGTGTGATGAACCTAGTATGGCCAACACCCCTGGAGTGTCTTATTGTTTATATAAAATAGGTTTAATTTGAAAAAAAACAATCATACTGTATAAAACACTGAAATGTTGTATTTAAATGTGTAAAATTAAGGTTCAATAGTTCCTTCACTATTAGGGGATGCTAAGTTTTGAACTATGCTGCCCATCATAAAGGGTTATCGGACAGGGGAAATTATTTACATTTTTTTTAAATGCCCATTGGTTTGTCTTTTTACTCTGCTATGTGTCTGAAGAAAACTTGTTAACATTTGCAGCATTAGTCAGTATGCAGGATGACTCACTTTGGTTTCTGGGTTTAATTTGTTGCAGCAGGCAGGGGTGAACATCTTGCAAGTGGTGGTTAAAGGCATGATTTATAATAAATAAGGAAAGTAAATGTTTATTTGTAGCTGCAGTCTCAGTCAATACAGGACACAGGCAGCTGAGAGGAGCAAGTGATAAGTACCTCATCCACATTAGGAGCAGTGACTTAACCTCCATATGGATGAGAGCAATGGTACTGTACTGGTCCCACAGATAAAGGCTTGCTGCAAGCTTGAGGCAATAGAGGTATTGTGCAGCTGGCCTGGCAAGTGCATGTGGTTGGGTGCATAGCGCTGCTAGCTAGTGAGCTAGTGGTCATGCTGGCTGCCCAGAAAAAAGAGGCAGAGTGAGCAGATGGTTGGGGGAGTGTTCGAGCACTAAATTCAATAAAAGGAAATGCACTACATAGGATGAGAAAACCACATAGCATAGTGAAGGTATGTATAGCACTTAACATGTGTGCACTGGGGTAAAAAATGGTTTCTGTTTTAAAAATCTGAAATTCTATAGCTGCATATTGGGCCCTAGCACGATGCCTATGTGCTGCAGAAACCGGGCTCGTAGGCATCGATATGTGTGAATGCTGAGGAGCAGGGTCCTGTGGAACCCCTGTGGCATTCACAAATGGGGCACAAGACAGTTATGCACCTGATCCCCTGGCTGCACAGACAGCAATGCACCAGGGGCGGATGGGGGCATGTCTGTACTATGCGCCATTCGCAAAGGCATGTAGTGCCAGCCGCAGGGGGGCGTAGGGGTGAGCAGGTTACAGCAGAGGGGACCCTGCCATAACTCCTGTATGCGCGGGCATGCACTTAGTCCCACACCTGGTCCAGGCAGACTGACCCAGTCCCCCACCAAGAGAACCCCACCACCCATCCCGGATGCCTGCCCACCCACCCCAGCACACATCAGTGTCCTGTCCCAATCACAGCAGTAACCCCGCTGACTCACATTGGGGTACTGGCCCCATGAATGTAATGCCCCCAAACACATCTGCGACCTCTCCCCCCAGCTGTTTACACCCCCCCAATCAGTACAACAGGACCCAATGTAGTGGTGCCCCCAACAGTCACAGACTTGTTCACATGCTCCTGGTGCTAAGCTATTATGGTCACCCTGCTATTGGCCAGCTGTCAAATACAGATATACAGTACATAGAAACACAGAAACAGGGGTGTGGCTTGGCTCCTAAACTGATGGCCGCCTGACTGCAGAGCTCCGCTGACCCAGGGACTTCAATCTGTGTTGGCACCTCTTTCCCACGTACTTTTCTCCATAAAACATGATTCTGCACCAGACTGTATGTGGGTTAATAATAATTTAGTCATTAGCTGCTTTTTCTCTGGCTAACAGTACCGATTGCTATGCGCGCTATGTGGCTCTCCAGCCCACCGCAGGACGCAAAGCTGCCACGACTATATCTACACAGCAGTTTAGTGACATGTTCAATGCCATGATGCAGCGAATGGCTGAAGTTACTTCGGCCTCTAACAACACTACGTTGGCCATCTAACAAATCAGGCAGAGAATTCAGCATGTAGAAAACCAGGCAAAGAGTAACACAGACCTCATTGACTCCCTTACTGCCAAGATGCGGGAACAAGACAAAATCATTTATGCCATGCAACAAAAGATTGATGACATGGAAAATAGAAGCTGATGTAACAATTTACATTTTCTTGGCTTCCCCGAGGGAGTAGAGAAGGGACGCTCGGCTGACTTTCTCTTTGTTGTGCTACCAGAGATTATGCGTTACAATCTTCCTCTTGGATTTACTATAGAAAGGGCTCATAAAACACCTAGCCGACTACCTATACCTGGAGAAAAGCCTAGGCCCATCATGGCATGGATTTTGAACTTCGACGACAAAGAGCGGATTTCCTCCCGGGCTCGAGAGATGGGGGCATTATCCTGGCAGGGTCATATAATTTTGATTTTCCATGATTACTGTAGAGAGCTGGCTGCAAAACACAAAGAGTACACAGAATGCTGCCGCAAGATGCACAAAATTGGAATTTGTTTTTCCTTGCGGTACCCCACCACCATACGGCTGGAAATAAATGGTACACCACTATCCTTCTCTATGCCAGCAGCACTTGTGGACTATCTCAGTGACACCAGTTCAGCACATCGTACAACCAGCCCTCTGCCACTCCAGAACAATGCCTCCAGCCCCTCACGGGCCTCCGACTGGATCACGGACTGATCACCATCAGGGCCTGAGCCTCACAGCAGCTACCAATTTCAAGGAGCTACTCGTGGCTTACTGGCTAGATCTTGCAAACATCAACAACTTGAAAGGCATGAGAGAAGAGTCCACCCTTATGATAGGGAAGAAGGCCTGGCCAGTGGCAGAATCAAGGAACAGAGTCCCCTAAATTTAGTCTGGATATGTTTGCTGCTTCTAACTGTTATGCTGCACTTACTCCGATGGATCCGACTGATACTGGGGATTTTCCAGAATATCTGGAAGATGAGATGGTCCATGAAACCTCGTTAACCGAAAACAACCCACCATTAGGACTTGAGGGGGACTCCTCTACCAAGTCTGCTCTGCTACTACTGCAACCTGGGGATTATGGCCCAGACAAGACGGCACACCCATCAGCACTGGACCCTAAGCATTCCCTCCCAGACACCTCGTAGGCTACAACAGATGTGTCCTTTTTTGATCACTCTTTTGAGGTCAAGGCAAGGATACAGGCTTTGGACCTGCTTTGGGAAAGGTTCACATCACTGTCACCCCCCCCCCCATCTCACTGTTGGTCTGGCCTTATAACCTTGCTCTTCCGCCCAGAGATTGTATCCAGGGCACATTCTTGTAGCTTATTATACACTGTAATGTACCAGGAGTACGGCTATGTATTCAGTGTTAACTTCATTGTTTAGGTTTCAAGCAGCTTCTGGCTGGTTTAAATATATGTTTGACCATAAGTTTCTTTGATTTTATCCCCGATGGCATCCTAGAGGTATACCTCCCTTGTGGGCTCCCATCTTTAAGGCCCAGTATATCTCTTGCCATCCAACAAGGTATAAACGGATGAATAATTTAGGTGTTTATTACCCTTCGATATCTCATTTCCCTTATCCCCCCATATTCTCAGGGGATTGCACATGAAAAGTATCCACCTTCATTGCAGGCATGCACTTATACCAGTCAGTAATTTCCTTCAGGGGAGCTCTACATGTCTGGTCTCACAAGCCATACTTACGAAGGCTTAATGACCTGCATCCTTGTTAGTGCCAACTGGCAGTATCCTTTCAGCATACCCCCACCGGGTCTGGTCAGGTTGGTGCAATTCAATCCACATACCCCTCCTACCCAACTGTAAATCAACAAAGCTAAGACCCTGTACCATACTCCAACCTTGACCCACCCCCCAGTGGAAAGATGGGCTGGGCTCAGGAGGAGTTTCCTGCCTCTGCCCGGTATGTCAACTTCTCACCAAGCGCAAGTTAGTGCACCTGTTGTATATAGTTATGTTAGGATTGTTCTTAGTATAGTATTGTTAATGTTAAACTTCATTGCACTGTTGGCCAACCTCCATGATTATGGAGTACAGCCTATTGTCCATTACTGTCTAAATGCCTCTAAATTCAGTCCTATGCCCTTTTCTCAGTGGGAATCAGTAAATACAACTTCTGCCCTAGAAGACCTCTTGCTCTCCTTATATGGTTTCAGTACTTTTCCTTTGACCTTCTACACTACCTACGAATATGGCTGAACAGACCTTTATTACATGGAATGTGAGAGGTCTTAATACTCTGATAAAAAGGAAACAGATATTGATGCATCTGAAGAGACTAGGGGCTCAGGTGGTCTTTTCACAAGAAACTAAGCTTACCAAGCAAGACCATAAACAACTGGTAAAAGACTGGATAGGGAAAGAGATGCAAGCCAGTGCCGCCATGAAGAAATGTGGTGTAGCCATTCTGATACACAAATCCTTGTCCTGGTCATTTTGCAAAGTAAATCTGACCCCCAAGGCCGCTGGATCTTAGCTCAAATGGACACTCCCAATGGCATCATGCTCCTGGTAAATGTTCATGCCCCCAATGAAGATGCATCCTTTTCTTTGTGGACTTAACATCTAAAATAGAGGCTATGCACAAACCAGACAATCCCTTTATTGTAGGGGGAGATTTTAATCTTACAATGTTTCCCATCTTAGACAGAAGTGACCAGGGTAAGGAGACTCATATCAGAGGGGCTCAGGCTGTGAGCAGATTATGCTCAGAATTCAACTTGTAGATATCTGGCGTCTAACTCACCCTAAAGACCGAGACTATACATTCCACTCTGGGGTACATGGGTCCTTCAGTAGACTAGGCTTTTGGTTGATCTCTTAAACTCTTACCCGATCAGTTACCGACTCCAGAATCCTATCCACAGTCATATCTGATCATGCCCCGGTCCAAGTGCTTCTCCTTCAAGGTGACCCCTCTCCCCATTCTCCCACATGGCAGCTGGATCCCCTCCTTATGCAAGACCCCAATTTTCAGCAGAGGGCCAAATCGGAAACAAAACTGTTCCTTTCAGAAAACCCTGTAGACGATACTTCAGCTCAAAACACATGGGAGGCGTACAAGGCCACTGTGAGAGGGAAAATCATTGGTTATGCCTCATACTGGAGGAAGGAAAGAGACAAAGAACTCACCAACCTAGAAAAAGAACTTACTTCAGCTGAGCAGGCTCTTAAGGCCAGCTCTGCTCCCACCCACTGCTCCCCCCAAGGCAGACAGGTCCTAGTACTGCACCTTCGGATAAATGAGCTTCTGTCACGGAAAGCTGATTTGGCTCTGCTTAGAGTACGTCACACTTACTGGAAAGGGGGGACAAAAGTGGGAAAATATTGGCATACCAGATCAGAAAACAGTAGATGGCCAGGTTTACTGCAGGACTATGAGACCCCACTTCCTGATACATTAAAACCAAAGCTAAGGAGGTAAATAAGCTTATGTCTGGTTTCTACTCTCAACTATACAACTCTTCTCGACCCAAAACTAGATCGGACACCTTGAAATTTCTGAACACATTGACTCTCCCTGAAATAACACCAGCCCAAAGAGACTCCTTAGATGCCCCCTTCACTGATGCGGAGGTCTTCTACACCGCTCTGTCCTCTCTTAAAACTGGGAAGGCACCAGGTGGAGATGGTTTCCCTGTGGAGTTTCTACAAACTATGGCACCTTTGATTACCCCCCTACTAACCCAAGTTTTCAGTAAAACTCAGAGCAAAGGTATACTGCCACTATTCCTCAGGGTAGCTATAATAACTGTCCTCCCTAAGAACGGGAAAGACCTCACTGAAGCAGCCAGTTATTAGCCTATCTCTTTACTAAATTCTGACAGCATGGTGTATGCTAGAGTTCTTGCTAACAGATTAAACCACCTTCTTCCCTCTCTGATCCACCCCTCTAAAGTCGGCTTCATTCAAGGTCGACATAATACAGACCACTTATGAACCCTTATCAATCTTTTCCACCTCACCAAGCATGTGAAGACTCCAGCAGCAGCTCTGGCAATAGAGTTCGAGAAAGCATTCGACTCAGCTGAATGGGATTATTTACATGCGGTAGTTGAAAGTCTTGGTATCGGGTCTTATTTTTGGGCTGCTATTAAAGCTCTCTACACTTCCCTGCAAGCCCAGGTATTAACCAACTCCCTATTATCTGACCCTTTTCCCCTCCACAGGGGAACTAGACAGGGTTGTCCCCTTTCTCTGCTATTATTCGTCCTGGCGATTGAACCCCTAGCCTCTGCAATGTGGCAGAACAACAACATTAAAGGGATTCAGCAAAATACAACCCAATACTCGACCTTGCTATATGCAGACAACCTACCGGTACCTCTGGAGGATGCTAGTTCCTCTATCTCCCCCTTACCGGCCCTTCTAAATCACTTTTCACATATCTCAGGCCTAAAAGTTAATCAAACCAAAACTGAAATACATCCCCTGAATTAGGGCTTGTCTTTCCAGTAATCTCCCCCATATGGCTCTGAAGTGGTCGCAGGACACCATAACCTACTTAGGTGTTAAAGTGGGTACTAACTTGGATAAATGGTGGGATTATCACCTGGGCCCCCTGTTAGCAGACTGCAAGGGAGAACTGAACCTCTGGACCCGACTGCATCTTACTATGACAGGTAAAACTGCTGCCTTTAAAATGTCCATGGCACCTACATTTTTTTACTTTCTCTCACACGTCCCCCTGTTTCTTCCTCCCCACTGGTATCAGAAGATAGATAGGATGATTGGTGCTTTTTTATGGGGTTCTACCCACCCACGCTACAGCAGGAACAAATGTCGGGCACATTGGAATCGGGGAGGCTGGGGGCTCCCCTGGATGGAGGGGTACAAACTAGCATACCATTCCTCTCAGACCTTAAAGTGGTTCCAACCTGCTTCCACAGGCTCCCCTCAGTGGCTAGCAATAGAACAAAATGTGGGTCGCAACCCTGTATTAGCTTCCCTTTTATGGTCCCCCAGACCCCCTGATATTCAAAAACACCCCACTTTAGCCTCCTCATGTTTCTATTGGGATGCTTTACACAAAAAATACCAGCCCAATCTTGCTCTATCTCCTACATACCCTTCTGGTGTAATCCTCTTGTTCGCATAGGTGGTCGCCTTGTCTGCTGGTCTGCTTGGCTTGACAAAGGTATTTACTTTCTTAAAGATTTGCTCACTTACAGTAGTGTGGTAGTAGATACCTTTCAAAACCTGCAAACTCGCTGGTCCTTACCCACCTTGGATTTTTGGAAATACTTACAAATAAGAGATGCAATCAAACTCCTATTACCCCAAGAACCATATCTGCCAGCATATCCTTCACACGTTATGAAATGGCTCCAAATGACAAAAGGTACTGCAGGGGCGATATACTCCTCAGTAAGAGATTCCCTACCAAACTCCTCATCTCTTCTAAAGACCAAATGGGAACAGGCTTTGCATATTAAAATATCGGACAGCCAGTGGATGCAATGCTGGTACTCTAGCCATACTACTTATAGGGACACTAGGAGCAGACTGATTCAGAATAAAATCATGCATTTTTGGTATAGGACCCCCTCAATACTTTATAAGGCCAAGGCACTTCCTAATGATAACTGCTGGAGATGCCAACAATCTGGGGGTGACGTGGTCCATGTATTGTGGAGCTGTCCTCTCATATAGCCAGTTTGGCTGGGTATATCACAAGAGTCCAGTAAGATTCTATGCTGCCCCATTGCTCCTTCAGCTCCACTGATGCTGCTGGGTATGAAAGCTGGTGCCCCGTATCTCAAGACTTCTCACTATAGATGGCCAATGTTGCTATGCATGTTGGCAAAGTGCTCAATCCTCAGTAAATGGAGAAGTTCCACTGTACCCTCTATTACTGATACCCTTTCCTGTCTTGCCCCACTACATGAGCTGGACAGATGGCCATGTATGGCTCTTGGACAAGGTTATAAATTCCATCAATGTTAGGCCCCATACATGGCATACATGGATCCCCGAGCAGGCATATGCTGAATATGAAGGTCAATCAACAAGGATACATTTTTACCTAACTGGCAATGTTTTAAGACCTTTTTACTAGATAATCAATGTCTTTAACAGATAAATAGGATTATGTTCATTCCTTTATCTCAATGAAGTTTCTTCCTTTGTTATGTTAATAGTTATGTGTGTATGTAGCAACTGCTTTCCTAGATTCAACATTTAGGCATTTATGTCACACACCTCAACTGTTTTTGTTGCTTCAGGTGCTTTGTGATGATCTCCCCATTTCATTACAGTCACTACCCCAATGACCATTGGAAGGTACAGCTTTCTGAACTTCTTAAGCCATGACTTGATATCAGCAGAGGTACCACCTACTGGTCTGACTCTAGCACCCTTTCTGTGTTGAGGTAGTTCTCCGTCTGGACGCCACTCTCAACTAGGTAAGTTCACTAGTTGTTGTCTGGACAAAGAACACTGCGAGTATCGATATGACCTTATTTTTGTGATGCAAGAATATACTTGAGATTACCTAACTGTTCTGTATCATAAATGTAATGATAATGCCTGTGTTTCATACTGTAACAAATGCTGCTGTCTGTATGTTTAAAATTAATAAAACATTTAACTGAAAGAAACACAGAAACATAGAATTTGTGACTGCAGATAAGGACTGCTTGGCTCACCCAATCTGCCCATTTCCCTACCTGATGGATAAGCTGCCAATCCTAGTTAACCAACAGCCTACCTCCTCCTACACCCAACCCCTAGAATTGCCATATGTCCGTCCCATGTATTCTTGAATTCCACCAATGTTTTTGACTCCACAACCTCCTAGGAAGGCCGTTCCATGCATCCACAACCCTCTCCATGAAAAAATACTTCCTCACATTACCTCTGAACTGTCCCCCTTCTATCTTCTACCTTGTTCTTGCACACCTCTTTTTCTGAAAGATGCTACCCTCTTGGACTTTGTTGATTCCCTTTAGGTACTTGAAAGCTTCTATTATGCCCCCCCATCCCTCCTTTCCTCGAGGGTATACATATTAAGCTCCTTAAGTCTTTCTTCATATGTCTTCTGGTGCACACCCTGCACCATTTTAGTTGCCTTCCTCTGGACTGCCTCCATCCTGTGTATGTCCTTGAGGAGACTGGGTCTCCAGAACTGCATGCAGTACTCCAGATGGGGTATCACCAGCTGTCTGTACAGAGGGATAACAGCTTCCTGTTTTCTACTGGTGATGCCTCTCCCTATACATCCCAGTATCCCCCCAGCCCTCCTTACTGCCCTCTCACATTGATTGCCCACCTTAAGGTCATCTGATATGACTACCCCCAGGTCCCTTTCCATTTTTGGTTTTGTTAGTATCTCACCCCCCATAGTGTACTCTTCCCCTGCATTTTTGTTTCCCAAGTGCATTACTTTGCACTTCTTAGCATTGAATCTAAGGTGCCATACATTTGACCATTCCTCCAACTTTGCCAAGTCCCTTCTCATCCTTTCCACCCCACCTTGTATATCAACCCTGTTGCAGATCTTTGTATCATCAGCAAAGAGACATACTTTTCCTTCCAGTCCCTCTGTAATGTCACTTATAAAGACATTGAAGAGGACCAGTCCTAGAACTGAACCCTACGATACCCCACTAGTAACTCCCCTTTATTCAGAGTGGACTCCGTTTACTATTACACTCTATGTCCTGTTCTCCAGCCAATTTTTTACCCAGGCTACCATCTTGGGACCCACTCCCAGGCTGGCTAACTTGTATATTAATCTTTTTTGTGGGACTGTGACAAATGCCTTGCTAAAGTCTAGGTAGGCCAGGTCTAAGACTGCTCCCTCCCGAGTATATGTAGTATATATAGTAATGCATTCTAAGCTAGCTAAGAGCACGAAAGAATATCCTATTATACCAGAATGCCCCTTGACCCCCGATTATGGCTCCCCCATGTGGTGGACAGTGGCACCCCCACCCCATGCGGCACCGATGACCCCCAACCACCCGTCCCGAACCTTCCTGATGGTGCTGTGGCTTGGGATGACCACTGGCACAGCCCTCCGCACACCTCCTTGACTGCTGGCTGTCCAAGTCATGTTGGGAGCACAATGCCTATATACTGAGGCGCGCACCCAGCATCACTTGGATGGTTGACGGCTGAGGAGGTGTGCGGAGTACTGTGCCACTGGCCATCCTGAGCCGCAGCAGCAATGGGAAGGTACAGGGACCTGGGGGTGGGGGATGTCAGTGGTACAGGGACTGGGGGTGGCACTGGCCGCCACTGTGTCTGCTGGGGTTACAAGTTGGGGAATGGCATACGGGTGCCTGGGCACCACTGTGTGTGTGTGTGGGGGGTGGGATATGTACAACACCAGGATCACAGCTGTCATGTTCTGGGTGGGAGGGGGGTCATGTGTGGAACCACCGGGGTCATGGATGCATGTGTTTGGGGGTGATACACTGGATTAAATGGGGCTGGGGCTATGCCTGGAGCTACTGGGGTCAGGGTGGACCTGCGTTTGAGGGGCGAATGCAGGGAACAGGGATGGGGCTGTCATGTGGGGTGGTTGCACTGGATGTTACCGGTTGGGGCAGCCATGTGGGGGACATCCTTCAGGCATAGGGTGGTGGTGTTGCTGGGGGACACATCTGTGAACAGTGCAGAAGTGGCCATGGGGACTGGCATTGGGCGGGAGGACTGCTGGACACATCAGCATGGGTCTGGGTGTCTGTGAGGGCTATTTATGCACAACGTAAGCAACATGGCTCAGGAGACACATGCTGGAGCCACGCTGAATTGTAAATACCAGCAAACAAAAACAAGCGGGCTCTACAGCACAAGAAGACGCAAAGCAGCTCCAAATAGCAGCATCATTTTATTACATATACTGTAAAAGCAAGCACTCCCCAGTGCACAAACATCAACATTTCATGCCACCCTGGTGCTTTTTCAAGACATCAGCAGCGTGTGATGTTGCTCATATTTATAGTGTCATCCCCACAAACTTGTTAAAGACACATACACATAAAACTCTTTCATAACATAAATCCTTTACCATACATGTCTATCATCTGGATAATATAATGCATAAAATATCTCAAAAACTTTTCTCTACAGCATAACAATCTCTCAAAAAGGCATATGCTAAAATAATCACTATAAATTAGTAACACTTTTATATAGTATCCTACTACCTAAAGTGCTGTACAATAACACCATAATCGACTGCACCTAAAGTTCTTATTTAAATATTACTACATTAATATTAAATTAGTAGCACTCAAGAATGCTTTTATGCATCATCCTGCTATCTAAAGTGTTATACAATCTAATGACAGTCTCTCATATCACTTCCAAAAAGGCAATAACAATATTCATAAGTTGGTGGCATTTACTAAACTATTTTTATATAATTTCCTACTACCTTAAGTGCTGTACAATCACACCATGGGTTCTTATACAAAGTTTATTACATTGAACTGATAGCACCTATTAGACTGATTTAATTTAGCATCTTGCTATCTAAAGGTCTGTAAATATAATATCATGCCAACTACACTTAAAGTTCTTATCTAAATGTTATTTCAGTAACACTCAATCATATATAAATAACTCCATCAATCATATATAGGCACTTTATACAAAACTGTAATAAAACACACCAACACATAGGTATTCTCCACAAATTAGTACTGCCTCAATAACAGTATATAAAATCACTACCTTATAGTCGCCATTATCTAAAATACTGCACAGTAGAACACCATCACAACCTGCACTACTGATAAATGTTATTTTCTCCAATGGTTAGTGTACATCTGATAAAATTTCATTTATGCTTTAACAAAAAGAGGGACAGTTGAAAAGCATCATTTAATCCTGGATATTGCCCAGCTCGGAGTTTAAACTGGCAATAAGTTTCTTTACACTGCAGTTTATGAATGAAATTACCTCCTCTAGGACCCAATCTAACTATTTCTAAGCCTCTAAATTTAAAGGCATGTCCATGTCCTGCTCTCTTTATATGACACACTAAAGCATTTTCCTTTCTCTTCAGTCTAATGCAGGATAAATGTTCCAAAATTCAATCTCTGAATCTCCTTCCTGTCATACCTAAATAAAAACAGTTACAGGTACAGCTTGCCAAATACACATTGCCTTCTGTTGTACAGGAAATTAAGTCTCATTTTATATGTCCCATTCTTATTTGGCAATTGAAAACAATGTCCGACCTGTATATGATTGCATGCCACACAGTTGCCACACCTATAGTTACCAGTTGGAAGCTTCAATCTGTCTTCCCCTTGTATGTTATTTTTCATTGTCCCGGATTCTCCCCTTTTCCCTCCAAAAGACAAACCATTTGTATGTTGTTGTGCTCGGTTTGGCAATAAATTTATTATATCAATAATTTCATTTATAATCCCATCATCATTTATATAGTCTTTGTCACAATTGTATTTTTATTGCATCCATATATCACTTTTTATCATTCATCTTTCTTCCTCTTCTCGCTCCTCCAGGTGAAAACCTGGGTGCCTTCTTCTTCTCTTTTCTGGTAGGTAATGGTGAGAACCAAGACCGCTTTTCCCTCTTCAGATTATTCTTCCTCTCATCATATTCTTTTTCCCTTCCCTCCTCCATGCCCCCCCTTTTTCCCCATTCCTCTCTGTCATCCATCTTTGGCAGCCATTACCTCATTTGTTCTTTCTTTCGTGCTCTACTACCTTTTACGGGTGGGTGAGGGATCAAAACTTCAGCAAAAGTGGCAGAACCACCACTGTGCTGCTCCTTATGAAGCTCCTTTAGCCTTTAGTCCCCCTTCCTGTTGCCTACCTATTGTTCTGTCTCCCTGTCCCTCCTTTACCTTCCCCTCCCTCTCTCAGCACACCATCTTTAGGTAAAGGAGGGGTGCACCAGGACAACTTGGTCTGCCCCTTAAAAGGCAAACTCCATTGTCCTAGATTCCCCCCTTTTCCCTCACAAAAGACAAACCATTTGTATGTTGTTGTGCTCAGATTGGCTATATATTTATTATATCAATAATTTCATTTACAATCCCATCATCATTTATATAGTCTTTGTCATAATTGTATTTTTATTGCATCAATATATATTACTTTTTATTATTCCTCTTTCTTCCTCTTCTCGCTCCCCCAGGTGAAAACCTGGGTGCCTTCTTCTTCTCTTTTCTGGTAGGTAACGGTGAGAACCGAGACCGCTTTTTCCTCCTTCAGCTTATTCTTTCTCTCATCATATTCTTCTTTTCCTTCCCCTCCCTCCTCCCCTTTTTTTCCCATTAGCCAGTCTCCAGCTTGTGCTGAATGACTGGCTTTCCCCATTTTAGGGTCTTCCTCACCTCTCCTAGGTTACATCCCCCCCTTCTTTTTCCTTTTTTTATTTTCCTGCCTGTCTCCTCCATGCTTCTATGAAACCCATCATTTCTGTATTAAACATATCAATAGCTAAGTCTGAGAGATGTACTCCATCTGACCTGTAGAACTCTTCTACCCATTCCTCCACATCTTGCAGTATTACGTGCCCCCCCATCTTTCTCATCAGGGTTCCCACCCTCCTATTCATCTTCCTCCTGGCCATGTCTAAGGCTACGTGGCTGTGTTCATGCCTCCATACCCTCCTTGTAATCATATCTGACCAAACAAGGCTTACTCCTGGCCACCACTGCTGTATTTGTTCTAAATCCCTTTTTACCTGCATATATGTGTCCACCCATGGTTTTCCCTCAATATCATTACCCCCAGGTGCAAGATGATTAAATCTGGAATGGTCACCTCTCCTTCATCTCTCTCAGGGTAGGAGGCAGCTGTGCCCATCATCATCCCTCGGATGTCATGCCCAGCCAACCTACATTTTCTCACATCCTGGTACAACTGCTTTCTCCCAGGCTTTCTCTCTGCTCTCTTTTTCCGCCAAATAAACTTAGGAGTGACCGCAGATCCATACTTCCATGATCCTCCCTCTTCCTATAGGATTTAAGCAGAATATATATCTTAACATGTTCTTAGCTCCTATTCATAGCCCCCTTTCTCTTGGCTCCCCCCACTCCCCCCCCCTTTTGTGGTTCCGTACCTGAAAGACAAACACAGATGACATGTTAGTCTCTGTACTGCAGTGCCTGAATGTACCTCTTGTAACTGGCGGACCGCCAGCACCTCTTTTCCAACATATTATTCACCATCTCCCCTGCAGCTGCCCACTGTGATGCAGCCCCTATTCGAAAAGAGTGTGAGGAATAATTGCCTGGTTCCTCACCCAAGAATCACATGCCTTTCTTGAATATGGCCGTGACCTGATAACTTGTGACCTTTTTGCCATCCCCATGCACAAATAATCTCCCTGTCTTATACCCATGCTCTGCGGCATAAGCCCACAAAGCCTTTACTGGGCACACTGTGTCATCCTCGTGGGATTTCAGGGTTACAGTACAACCTTTTCTCCCCCTTGATCTGTTTTTGATTTCTTAATTATGATATGTATCTCCTTCATCTCCCAGTTTATATCTTCCTACTCCAACCTCCCCCTTCATCCTCATTCCTGCTGTGTCCCACAGCCTCACTCACTCTCAGGGCCCCTGCAAACATTACTAGATAAATTGTGTGAAATAACTGTGCTTCGTCTTTCGATCTGCAAATTGCCGATAGTACCCGTTTTAATTTTGCCAGCAACTGCTCCCCTACTGGTCGCCTACTATCCGTGGGTCTTTGTTTCAAGCTTCCCCATCCTTGCATCATTCTCCTGATCAACATTGACTTCGTTGGGTCCTTCCATTTCTTAAAGCTGCACATTAAGCTAATCCCCACTAGATATACCCCCATCATGTTGTGAGCCATTCCTCTCTCCCATTGATCTACTGTGAACTTCCCTAACTGTTCCTCCATGAGTGGCCCACTTACCTCCATGTGGTGTGTTGCCCTGAATGTTTGGAACACCCGCCATGCCCCTTTCTAGGCCCTCAAAGTCCGTGGTGCCCATGAGCTGCGAAGCAGCAGTTCTGTTCCTCTTGCCAATGTCCCAGATGTTCATTGGTATGGGTGTTTTCTGATCCTCTGCTGTTGGTGCCAGCATCTGGAAACGGTCCAGCTGCAGATGGGAAAGGCTGTCAACTAGGATATTTTTTAACCCTTCTATGTGTTTGGCCCTGAATGGCATGTTCAATTACAGGGCCCTTAACACCAATTGTCTCAAAACCCACATAGCTGTTTCTGATCTGGTTCCCCTGTTGTTTAAAACTTCCACCACTGCCTTGTTATCACAGCAAAATGTAACCTTCTGATTCCGCAGCTCTTCTCCCCACACAATGGTGCAGGAACAAATGGGCATGATCTCCAATAGTGTGATATCTTTTATTTTCCCGTCCCTCACCCAATTTGTAGGCCATGGTTCTGCGAACCATCTTCCCTTCAAATAGCCCCCATACCTAAAACCCCTGTTGCATTTGTGTAGAGCTCAAGATCCGTGTTGTACACCCAGTCTTCTTGCCAAAAGGAACAAACATTATAGGTGTTGAGGAACTCCTCCCAAACCCTGAAGTCTTCTTTAACTCCTTTTGTAATGTTTACCCAGTGGTGTGGTCTGGTTACTCTCACTGTGGTCCTTGCTAGCCTTTTTGTGAAGGCTCTCCCCGGCCCAATTGCTCTGCATGCAAAGTTCAGATGTCCCAAAACCTGTTGTACCTGCTTTAATTGCACTCTTCTCCTACCTGTATGCACTCTAATAAGCTCCTTTTGCTTCATCACTTTGTTGTCTGGCAACCTAAAGACTTCACCCAAGGCATCTATTTCAATGCCTAAGAATTCTAAAACCTTACTGGGCCCTTCTGTTTTATCCGGTGCCAATGGAATCCCTAACTCTCTGCACAAATCTTGGAAACTGGCCAACATTTTTTCTGTCCCCCTCCTCCCACTGCCTATTACAAGGAAATCATCCAGGTAGTGTATGACTGTCTTATATCTCTTTTTTTCCTGAAATATCCACTGTAAACAGGTGCTGAATGCTTCAGATGTAGCACATGCTATGGAGCACCCCATGGGCATTGCTTTGTCAAAATAGTACTGATCCTCAATCTTAAAGCCCAATAAGTCCCAATCTTCCCTCCTAACCGGAAGCAATCTGAATGCGGACTCTATATCAGTTTTGGCCATCCAAGCATCAGTAGTCACTTGGATGATCTGCACAGCCTCTTCTAATGTGGCATAGCTCCCTTTACTATGCTCCTCACTTATGAAATCATTCACCGAGTCCCCCTTTAGAAATGACAGGTGGTGAATCACCCTGTATTCTCCCTGCTGTTTTTTGGGGACCAAACCCAATGGAGAAATTCTCATATTCTGCAGCGGAGGGGTAGCGTACGGCCGTTCTACTCTACCTGCTGCCATTTCCTTCTCTATTTTTTGTCTTAAAATGTCCTCCTTCCCTTTTAATGAACCCAAATTGTTCGCCTCTCTGGCTTGCCTTGGGCCTTCACACTTTAACGGGAAACCGGTCTCAAACCCTTTCTTAACTGACCCCGCCACCTCCTTATCTGGATATTTTCTTAGCCACTTTTCCCACACTTCTATCTTAAAGGGTATATTGGAACTGATCTCCTGCCCTCTCCCCTTCATTTCTATTATACCCCCCTGTCCCTTTCTCATTCCTTGTAGTTAATAATTCTGGCTCCCACTACCTGTGTGCCCTCTGTCTCTCCCCCCTCTAGTCCAAGCCTGCCCCTATATCCCTGCCGTTGCCGAAAAAACTGTTGGCCTGTTCCTTGCTCCCCTGACCCTTGGGTCCCTTGTGCCCATGTCATTTTGCATCTACTCGCTGGGTGTGTTCCCCCACATTTTGAGCAGGCGTGCCAAGAACAGCATTGGGGCCAAGAGCAGAATGCCCTAGTGTAACCCCAGCAACATCTCGGGGGTGCCCCACCCCTTTTCCCCATCTCCCCTTTCGGCGTGGACTGGTCGATTACATAATCTGTCCACAGATCTAATTGTTTCACATCCCATCTTACATCCCATTATGTCACCATCCTTTGCTGGAAGAATTCATCGTAGTATATCCATCCCACCCCTCCTTTTGCCTTTGCTTGTCTTATTATTAGGGAATAAGTGATCAATGGAATGACCAGCTCAGGTTTCCTTTCCAGTACTATAGCTGAGTAAGTGGCGAAACCCACAAACCACCCATCCCAAGTCTTTCCTTTGGTAAATTTGACTTCTTCTTTCTTGCCCAACAAAACCACTGCTACAGCCATTTCAATCTTCCCAATGTTCTCCGCTTCCTCGCATTTTGCTGCTGCCTCCCAGCTCACCAATGCAAATATGTCCACGTACTCCCCCTTCCATATTTTCTCTTTCGTGACCAGCAGTACATGCTCCCCTATTCTCATTCTCTGGCTTCCTATCTCCCTTATTACCTTTCCTGCCTTCTCCATCCCTTTCTCTTCCCCCTTTGTTGCTGCTGTATCTGACCTAATTTCAGCCAGTGCAGATTTCATCTGACCCAACTCCCTGTCCCGAGTGCAGAAATAATTTGACTTATGTATTCTTTTATGCTTTCTCCTACCGCCCCTGATACATTACCTGTGGCCTTGTCGATTTCTTGTGGCCTGCTGTCCTCGGGATGCCCTGTATTGTCCCCCTGTGGTGGCATGTCCAGTTGTAGTGTTGGCTGCAGAAGGACCTTTGTGCTCGGGGGAATCTGGTCTGGGTTCCACTGGGGGAACCACCACCTGGTCTTGGGGAGGTACTGACGGGACTGGGACATGGGGCTGCGGCGGTACTGGGCTAGCCGCTCTGGGAGGTACAACCAGCAGTGGCTGCACCCTGGCGGGGCTGCATGGCCTCCCTGTTGGCCTCTTCCCACATAGAAACATAGAAACATAGAAACATAGAATGTGACAGCAGATAAGGACCGCTTGGCCCACCTAGTCTGCCCATTTTCCTATCTAAGAAATAAGCTGCAGATCCTAATTAACCAACAGCTTACTTCCTCCTACCCCCCACTAGGACTGCCTTATGTCTGTCCCATGCATTCTTGAATTCCTCCACTATTCTTGACTCCATGACCTCCTCAGGGAGGCTGTTCCATGCATCCACAACCCTCTCTGTGAAAAAATACTTCCTCACATTACCTCTGAGCCGTCCCCCCTCTATCTTCAAATTGTGCCCCCTTGTTCTTGCACATCTCTTTTTCTGAAAGATGCCACCCTCTTGGACTTTGTTGATTCCCTTGAGGTACTTGAAAGTTTCTATCATGTCCCCTCTCTCCCTCCTTTCCTCAAGGGTATACATATTAAGCTCCTTTAGTCTTTCTTCGGATGTCTTCTGGTGCAGACCCTGCACCATTTTGGTTGCCCTCCTCTGGACAGCCTCCACTCTGTCTATGTCTTTGTGGAGATGGGGTCTCCAGAACTGCACGCAGTACTCCAGATGGGGTCTCACCAACTGTCTGTACAGAGGGATAACAACTTCCTGTTTTCTGCTGCTGATGCCTCTCCCTATGCATCCCAATATCCCCCCAGCCTTCCTTACTGCCTTCTCACATTGCTTGCCCACCTTTAGGTCATCTGATATAATTACCCCCAGGTCCCTTTCCATTTTTGCTATTGTCAATATCTCACCCCCATTGTGTACTCTTCCCCTGGGTTTTTGTTTCCCAGGTGCATTACCTTGCACTTCTTTGCATTGAATCTGAGCTGCCATACATTTGACCATTCCTCCAACCTTGCCAAGTTTCTTTTCATCCTTTCCACTCCATCTGGTGTATCAACCCTGTTGCAGATCTTTGTGTCATCTGCAAAGAGACATACTTTTCCTTCCAGTTCCTCTGCAATGTCACTTATAAAGACATTAAAAAGGACCGGTCCCAGTACTGAACCCTGCGGTACCCTGCTAGTAACCCTCCTTTCTTCACTGTGGACTCCATTTACTACTACCCTTTGTGTCCTGTTGTCCAGCCAATTTTTTATCCAGGCTACCACCTTGGGACCCACTCCAAGGCTGGCTAACTTGTGTATTAATCTTTTGTGTGGGACTGTATCAAATGCCTTGCTAAAATCTAGGTAAGCCATGTCTACAGCCCCTCTCTGGTCTGCTACTTTGGTCACCCAGTCAAAGAAATCTATTAGATTCATCTGACACGACCTTCCCATCGTGAATCCATGCTGCCTTGGGTCCTGTGCCCCACTGGCCTCTAGGTACTCAACAATTCTTTCCTTCAGAAGTGATTCCATCATTTTACCTATCACTGAGGTCAAACTAACTGGTCTGTAGTTTTCTGCCTTTGTCCTGCTCCCACTTTTGTGAAGAGGAATCACATCTGCCCTCCTCCAGTCCTCAGGTACCACCTCATCCTCCCATGATTTGTTAAACAGAGTAGTCAGCGGTGTCATTAGTTCTACCCTTAGTTCTTTTAGAATTCTTGGGTGAATCCCATCAGGCCCCATTGCTTTGTCCACCTTCAATTTTATTAGTTCTTTCAGAACCCTTTCTTCTGTAAATGGACTGGTGTCGACCCTCGTCTTCAGAGTGTTTCTCTTGTTTGGTTTAGGTACCTCCCCCTCCTCTTCCTTTGTGAATACTGAGCAGAAATATTTGTTCAGTATCCCTGCTTTTCATTGTCACCCTCTACCCACATTCCCTTCCCTTTATTAAGCCTCAGTATCCCTTCTTTGGTCTTTCTTCACTCCCTAATATACCTATAAAAGGTCTTATCCCCCTTCTTAACAGAGTTGGCCATCTTTTCCTCGGTTTGGGCCTTTGCTATTCTGACTGCCTTCCCAGCCTCTTTCTGCTTTAAGTGATAAAGTTCTCTGTCCTTCTCCTTCTGTGTTTCCTTATATTTCCTGAATGCTATCCTTTTCTCCTTAACCTTCCCTGCCACCTCTTTTGAGAACCATAGCGGCTTTTTCCTTCATTGTGTTTTGTTGATTTGCTTTACACAAAGGCTTGTTGCCTCTGTGATGGCTGTTTTGATTACTCTCCATTGTTCCTCCACCCCTCCTTCTTGCCTGTTTGCTAGTGCTTTTATGAGCCACTCTCTCATTTTCCCAAAGTCAGCCCTCCTAAAGTCCAATACTCTTGCTTTTGTATGGCTTGATTGTATGGCTGTGTCTATCGTGAACCACACTGTTTGGTGGTCACTTGTTCCCAGATGGCTACCCACTTCTAAATCTGAGATTCTTTCTCCATCCCCATTTGAGAGTACCGGGTCTAAGATTGCTCCCTCCCAAGTGGGTTCCAGTACTAGCTGTCTGAGGCATGCCCCCGTAGGGCATCAAGAATGACCCTGCTCTTGGATGTGCCAGCAGCAAAGGTGCTCCAGTTAACATCTGGCATATTCAGATCCCACATCAATAATATCTCCCCTTTTTCTGCCATTTTAAGGAAGCCTTTTATCATTTTCTTGTCCATTCCCTCCCCCTGAGATGGGGGTCTGTATACAACCCCCATGCGGATTGTGGTGCATTCCTGTCTGGAGTGACCCAAAGTGTCTCATCTGCTCCTGTTTGCTCTTTAGTTCTGTTGCTTTGATCCCTTCCTTTACATAAAGAGCTACTCACCTCCTCTTTACCCTCCTGTCCCTCCTGTAGATTGTGTATCCTGGTATGTTGACATCCCAGTCATGGTTCTCTGTGTACCATGTTTTGTGACTGCCACAATATCCAGGCAACCCTCTTCCATCAAGGCCACTAGTTCAGGGAGCTTGTTACACAGACTACGGGCATTGGTACTCATCACCCTCCACTTTTTGATGGTCTTACCCATTTTAGCCCCATTCCTGTCCTTACTGCCTTTGCCTTTTTTTACATTTACTTCTGGTCTGCTCCCTAATGACTTCTCTACCTTGGTGTTTACCTCACTAATTACTGTTTCCACTTTCTGCTTCTCCCAGATCTCCCCGGCTCCCCTTCTTCCACCATCTGCCACATTCTGTTGGCCTTCTCCGTGAGCTCTACTATGGCCTTGTAGGCATCCTCTTTAGATGGCTTGTTCTTTCTCTGTGCTTTTCCTTTGTATTTGTCTGTGGAAGCTGTAGAGACACTGACCAAAACCAAGAAAATTTAAAAGTTTTCATTAATCATCTGCCCAAAATAGCCTTGCATTTTTAGGCCCTTCCCACTTTTAGTTACTTTATATGTTCTTATGTAATATGTATTTATTTTCATCCTTATTTATTTAATTTATTCTCTATTCTTTTTTTTTTTTAATTTTTCCCTTTTTGTTTACCGCCTCTTAAGTGCACCCCCCGGGCCCTCGTATGTGTCTCCACCTGGCAGCCTCGTTCTTGTTGCACCACCCCTCCTTGCCAAGGTTCACGTGCCCACTACCCCATACCTGTGCAACATATAACTAAAATCCCCCAGTCTTGCCACCGTATCACAAGTTAGTCCCTTCTTACCTCCATCATCGCTTCGACTCCCCATTGTCATTCCCCCTTTTTTTCTCCTTCTTTTCCTGTTTTGTTTCTTTACCTGTGCTTCCCCACCCTCTCATATCCAAAGATGATGTGGTCCATGTAGGCCTCCCCCGGGCCCTGCTGCCTACTTCCGACCAGGCCTTGTGTCATGACATCAGAAGCCACACCTCCAGTAGGCTGCATGGCCCCTTGTAGCAAAAAGGCCCAGCCAACTGACCACTCTGTGGCCACACTTCTCCTGCCCCCACCCCCTTTTCTTTCCAGGGGTCCCTGTGTGCTAGTCCATCCACCCGGGTGGTCTGTAATGTCGCACACCAGGTTGTGACCACGTGGTCTCCTACTAGGCCCATCCATTGTCCTGCCTCGTGCGCTTGCTTCCCCCAGCTCATAGGCTGTTGCTCTACTTTAGCACCTCCACCTGGCATGATAAGCCCCCCCATACCCTCTGTCCCCTTCCTTGTTTCCCCATCTGTGGGCCGAGGCCTGACACACACGACAGCAGCTGTTCCGTAGTGCCTCCCCCCGCCCTAGTTAGGAACTGTCTGCCTGCCCTCCAGTGAATTCTGCTGCCTTATCGCAGTACATGGGCCTAGGCCCCATCCAGCATGCTCCCATCTGCCGCACAGAACTTCTCTCAAACCGCTTGCTTTTTGTTTGTTCCCCAATATCTTATCGTTGATAATGGGCTGCGGCCCACGCCGATCAGCATTCAAGCTTTCTTCTTTGCATGCTACGCGCTTTAAGTGCACCCGCTTGCTCTGTAAAACCCCCAAAATGCGATGCAGTGATACCAGGCCGAGGCCCTGCCTGCCCTCTTATCTCCTCCAGTATTTCTTGTAGATTCGCAAACTCTGCAAATTCTGCCCCAAACCAAAGCAGCAGCTAAACAACTTTACAAATGAGAATCCTCAACAGGTTTCATTGAAACGAGTTCCCCTCAGCATATCTTAGTAACTTCTACACCCAGTCCAACAAGACAATGAAACCAAAGCCCAAATGGACCAGCCACATACAGATTTCATTAAAACTGGCATTTCTTGTAAATTCTACCCCCAAACCAAGGAAACATTCAACAAAATGTCGAAATCAACTTCCAAATAAGACCAACCCATACAGGTTTCATTAACCTGATTCTGCAAATTCTACCCTAGTCCACAGAAAACTTTGAAACAAGATTCCAATTGAGCTATCCACATAAAGGCTTAATTAGAAGGTGCTATTACTATTTATTTCTTTATTTATTTATGTATTTTTTTTAAACATCATTCCTGGTTAACCATAACTGTATTGTCCTTACCTGCTTTATACTAGTGAACAAACCTCTGCTCCAGTCGGTCTGCCAATCTGACGTGCTGCAGTTTCAATGTAGATCAAAACTTCAACAAAAGTGGCAGAACCACTACTGTGCTGCTCCTTATGAACCTCCTTTAGCCCCTTCCCTTCCTGTTGCCTGCCTATTGTTCTGTCTTCCTCTGTTCCTCCCCTTACCTTTCCCCCTCCCTCTCTGAGCACACCATCTTCAGGTAAAGGGAAGGGGTGCACCAGGACAACTTGGTCTGCCCCTTAAAGGGCAAACTTCAGTGTACGATGCACTAGGAGGTCAGATAAATTACTGTTTCTCCTGTACACAATCTTCGGTCCTTGCTCCACCACATTCTTAAGTTTAGGTTCAGCATATAAGATGTGCCAGTTCATTTTCATTATATTCTCCACTTCATGAGACTGGGTGTTGTAAGTTGAAACAAATACAGGGTTTACATTGAATGATGTATTTACTCTCTGACCACCATCTCTTTTTCTCGACAAATCAACTCCATTAATATTGTCTACTCTAGTAACGGCCTGTTGTAAAATGCCCACACTGTACCTCTGACGAAATCTGGATGTCATTTCTTTCTTTCCATGTTCATATTCCCTTTCTGTTTTGCAGTTCCATTTTATTGTCATATACTGTCCCACTGGTATATTTCTGGCCACATGGGCTGGAAGACAGCTATTATAGAACAAGACACTATTCCGTTCAGTGTCTTTCCTATACATTCTGGTTCCTAATCCCCCTTGACCATCCTTATACACTAGCAAATCCAAAAAGAAAGCTCATCTTTACTTGCTGTCATTGTAAATTTTAAATTTTGATTTGTATTTTCCAAATATTTTACAAATAAATTAAGCTCCTCCAACCCACTGGTCCAGATGAAAACACTATTGTCAATAAAACGATGGTAAAAATTAATATATGCTAGAAAAGGGTTGACATCCCCATCATGTACATATTTCTTCTCCTATTCAGACAAATATATGGTGGCATAACTGGGGGCCATTGCTGCCCCCATTGTTGCACCTTTTACTTGGTGGTATAATTGGGTGCCATACAAAAAACATTTTTGGTCAAAGCATGTTCAAGAATTTCTCCTATAAACAAAATGAAATCATTCCCATAGCTCGATTTCTCTGTCAATGATGTATAAATAGCTTCCAACCCCTCCCCATGAGGGATATTCATATACAAAGCTTATATGTCTAATGTTACAAGCCACCACTCATTTTCTACCATCATTTCTTCAAACAAATTTAGAACATGGGTAGTATCCCTAAGGTATGCCCTGCTATTCACAGCCACTTTTTAAATTTGTGCATCCACAAATTGTGCCATTGGTTCTGTCAAAGAACCAATGCTAGATACAGTTGGTCTCATAGGTGGATTCTCAGTATTTTTATGTACCTTGGGCAACCTATATATCCATGGCTTCACAGGATTTTCTGGAATTAAAAAATCTCCAGTTTGTTGGGAAACTAATCCCTCTGCTAGTGCCTGGTATATAGTTACAACTATTTTCTGTCTATTTTTTGGGGTCGTGTCATAGTACAACATCTGATAAAATGACAAATCAACCAAATGCCATAACATTGCTGCACTGTACTTAACTTGGTCCATCACCACCACGGCCCCTTCCTTATCTGCTGGCCGGATGGTGATGGTCTGGTTCTGTTGCAATGCCTTAATGGCTATTTTTTCTTCCCTCATGCAATTATAGAACTTTGGAAGGGGAAGTTCCTCATGAAGTTTTGTCAAGCCCTGTTCACATCTCCTTATGAACACTTGCACTGTGGGATTCATAACAGGAATACATGTAGATTTCTTCTTCCATTTCTGTACCTCCAAATCATCATGGTCTGTTACTTTAAAATCTGTTTCAGAACTCACAGTCATATCTTCATCCATTGTATATAATGCTTTCAGATTCAATTTTCTATCATATAAATTAACATCCAATACTGCACTAAATTCATCACTACAGATATTGAGAATAAAAGAGAGGCCCTTATTCAGAAGTGCAGTTTCAGCATCTGTTAATTTGTAACTTGAAATATTGATTACCAAGTCATATTCATTAGACTCAGTATTATTGAATGTGTTATCACTTAATTGCATTGTCTTTCCTTGTTGTACCTGAATCCTCCCCCCCCTCCATGTTCCGTAAGGTGTTCTGTATTTGGCCCTGAATTGAAGGTCTCCATTCCAACCCCTCTCAATGTAAGCCCCCTGTCTTTCTCCTGCCCTTTCCTCTAGTCCCCCTCCTGGTAATTCATCAGTGAACCTCGCCAATCTCATGCTCCTGCGTAGTCTGCCCTGCTATATTCCTGGCATTATTGGCAGTGTGGGGTACATGGGATGAATCTGTACAGACCCTCCTACGGTGCTTTGCTTGTCTGGTGAGGGATTGTGATTGCACTACTTCCTGAGCCTCTCCCTGAATCTTTTTCCTTTCTTTGATGTCTCTTATATTGAGAGGGTCCCCTGTTTGTTGTTGTCGGGCAACTAAAAAAGGGTATAGTGTATGTGTTTGTGTTGGACATCCCTCACAGGGACCATTCCCTTCATTGCTTTGTTCCTCACTATCTGAAACAGATATGCTAGTATAATAGTCTGTCTCCCTTCTTTTCTTTAAAATAGACTGGACCCCACCTTGCTTAGTACTCCAGTCAAAAATAGTTCCCTTTTCATATTCTCGATGGTCCCTTTCAAATTTTGTTTGTTTAATTCTACGTATCTTATCATCATGTTTTTTAGTGCAGTATGGAGTTTAATTTTAAAATTCTTATGTTCCAAAAGCATGCAGAATTTGTTAAACACCTCTTCATGTTTAATTAACTCATTCTTGAGTTCATTCTCTGTTGCTGCTCCATATTTCAAAATAATTTTGATCAAACCCGCTGCTAATTCTAAAAGGTGCACTTGCCAGTCACGTACAAATTCTACAATATCCAGCTGCATTGTAACTTGTTGCCAATAAAGCCTTCTCATTTTTAAACTAGTCCATTCCAACTGTACACATGCCGTTTTAATACTCATAGCCACATCAGTTACTGGTGTTTCGTTTAAATGTATTGCACCAACATTCAAACTTTCTGCTTGTAACAGGGGATTTATATCACCCCCTTTGAAAAGCAACCTGTCCACCAATGATGTTCTGATATTCGCGACCAGACACTCAAGAATACGTTTGTATAAGAACTCATGGTGTGATTGTACAGCACTTTAGGTAGTAGGATATTATATAAAAATAGTTTAGTAAATGCCACCAACTTATGGTTATGGTTATTGCCTTTTTGGAAGTGCTCTGAGAGACTGTCATTACATTGTATAACACTTTAGATAGCAGGATGATACATAAAAGCATTCTTGAGTGCTACTAATTTAATATCAATGTAGTAATATTTATATAAGAACTTTAGGTGCAGTCGATTATGGTGCTATTGTACAGCACTTTCGTTAGTAGGATACTATATAAAAGTGTTACTAATTTATGGTGATTATTTTAGCACTTGCCTTTTTGAGGGATTGTTATGCTGTGGAGAAAAGTGTTTGAGATATTTTATACATTATATTGTCCAGATGATAGACATGCATAGGAAAAGATTTATGTTGTGAAAGCTTTTTTATTTGTATGTGTCTTTAACAAGTTTGTGGGGATGACACTATAAATATGTGTAACATCACATGCTGCTGATGTCTTGAAAAAGAACCAGGGTGGTGTGAAATGTTGATGTTTGTGCACTGGGGGGTGCTTGCTTTTATATGTAATAAAATTATGTTGCTATTTGGAGCTGCTTTGTGTCTTCTTGTGCTGTACAGCCCACTTTTTTTTGTTTGCAGGGCTATTCATGCACTCATCCCATGCTGTCCTGCATAAGTGATCCACTCCTGGATCTGGGACGGGCATCCGATTGGATGCCCACCTGAGTCTGCTACTCTTCCCCCAGCCACTCTGTGCAGTTATGCATGCTGTGCAGACAGGTGCCCTGTGGGTGC
Source organism: Neoceratodus forsteri (assembly GCA_016271365.2). NCBI lineage: Eukaryota > Metazoa > Chordata > Ceratodontiformes > Ceratodontidae > Neoceratodus > Neoceratodus forsteri. The sequence continues at coordinate 1,204,522,971 of CM057449.1, forward strand.
TTGCAGTAGTGCCTGTCCGAGGCCGCAGTGCTATGCCCATGGGGTACATGCCTCCGGCGTGTATTTCGACCCATTCGTGCATCGGCACCATAGATAGGGAATGCGTTGCACCCTGGTTGGTAGGCACTTGTTTTTAGTCATTGGTAGTTCTCTCTTAAGGTAATGGCTAGAACCAAGCCTCAGCCAATCAGGATAAAGAGATTTCCTTACGCATTTGATATTGTGGTACAGCAGCATCTGGCAGTGTATGGATTTCCATACACAAAAACACTGACCCATATACTTTAATAATCTTTAAAATCTGCACAAAAGAGTATGCATGATTCCAAGAGGTGCTGCAAGCTACCGTATGCTTGCAATGTGAAAAGGGTGATGGGAAAATATGAGCAACTACGGACTAACCATTATGACCACTGGAGGGTAAAATTATGAAAGCAGTGATTATGGCTCATGTAGAATATAAATAATAAAATAGACAGTACCTAGCACAGATTTACACAAGGCAGATCATGCTTCACAAATTTGATAAGTAGTGGTAGTAGTAGTAGTAGAGTTTATTTAATATGGAGCCCTTCCCTGGAGGCGTGAGTGCACAGACAATCACATAATACAACAAGTAATTAGATAATATAGAGGATAATGTATGGGCAGCCATACACAACAAGCCTGTGTCTGCATTGAGAGGTTCTTATGGCAATTAGGAACCTCGAGAGTGAAACTTGAGAGGTTCACTGGTTGCCATACAACACTCAAGATGAGGACAGAGGCTCGTCTATGTATCCATGCCCATTTCAGACACTGCACTTTGTTTCAGTGAACTGGTGGCTGGGGGGGGCACTCAAGGGTTGATGGCAGACTCAAATTACTGGCACAGTGTGCTGCAGATGTTTTTTTTTTCATATAACCTAATAAACGTGATTGAGATTTACAATAGCGCTGCAGATGTTTCTGCATGTTCAAGGTTAAAAAAAAAACAACTTCCAGCTTAATTGGTTAGAAGAAAGCAACTACGAGGTAGCATTCCAAGTTGTTCTGCTGCAGTAGTGACATCACTACTGCATCAGAATAACATAATGATGTCACTAATGCAGCAGGACATAGAGGATAATGGATGGGCAACAGTGAACAACAACACTCTTGTTCACTTCGAGAGGTTGTCATGACAACCATGTAAACCTCAAGAGTGAAGCTTGAGAGGGTTATTGTTGTCAGACAACCTCAAAAGGTGAGGACAGTGTTGTTGTTTACTGATGCCCATCCATTGTCTTGTACAGTGTATGGGCATCAGTAAATCAACAGCGGAACATTTCTTTGGCCCATGCGATGTGATTTCCATCTTTGCTTGTCCTCCCAAGAACAATACTCACTCTTTCCCTGTCCCCCAATGTAACAAACTACTTTTTTTTAAAATCGAGTTCTACAGTATTGCTGTTGCTCACCTCTAAAGGTAAACCCAACGTATTCTCTTACTTTGTGTTCTTTAGATCCTCGATGCTTACTTTGTTTCCTCAGCAAAACAATGTAGCCGTTTTCCTGAAGTGCGGCATTTATGTTCAGAGCGTGTGCAAATGTGGTCACTGCTGTTGTACCATTGATGTAACATATTCAAGATGGTACAACAGCAAGGTGACGTCACATCGATGGTACAACAATGTGAGTTTTCGATGGAATTCCACCCACAATAACATTTTCCCATACACTGTAAGGATATTCCAGCCATGGAGTTCCATGCATAACAGTATTCCACCATACACTATAAATAAACACATAAATCAATTAAGCAATAATGCCCGACAGGGTGTGTGTCATGCTGGGATAATGTCACGCCTCAGATGGTTGGGCACAAGGCCGCAGGCCGGGTGCGTCCAATGACTGAGGCATGACGTTATCCCAAATGACACACACCCTGGATGGCATTATAGCTATTATACAATGGCTCGTTGTTATACAGAATAAAAAAATAATTTTAAAGACGTTTTTGTGTGAAAAAATATTTTTGTTTTTTAAGAGAAGATGAAACAATCAATCAAAAGCTCCATAAAATGCTCATCTGCAGGTTCACAGTGAGGCTGAGACTAGAGCTGTGATGTTGTGCTGGGATAACATCACGGGTCCAGCCCAAGACTGACCAATCAGAGTCCAGGATTTTTTCTTGCCATTGTATAATCAGTCAATAAATCACTCAATCAATAAATACAGATAAAAGAAACCAACATCAGCGGGATCAGTAAGGAAGAAAGGATTATTCAAAACTCCCAGAAGTCTTCTTAAAGAGGCAGAATTTCATACCCCTCTAAAAGTCTTGCACTGATGGGCCTCCCTTGGGGCTCTCGGGGAAAATGTTCCAAATAATTGGTCAGCCACTTCAAATGCCCGTTCACCCAAGGATTTTAACCTTGCCCTTGCACAACCTTGAAAGGCCTGTCAGCAACCTGGCTGCAGCATTCTGCACCAACTGCAGGCACTGTAAGACACCTCTAGTTACACAGAGGTATAGGGCATTGCAGTAGACAACCCTGGAAATCAGGAAAGCATGCACTAACATCACCAGGTCTTTAGAGGGGATAAGGAATTTTATTAGACTGATGTTTCTGAGATGGCAAAAGTCAATCCAGACTTCTGCTGACACCTGAGTCTGAAATGTCTGCCTCTCATCCAGAATGACCACTATATTTCTCAGCCTCTTGGCTCATCACCTCTTAGGTTGCCAGCACCCCTTCTCTGCCATGGAGAGATCAAAAGTAATTTGTTCTGGTTGACACTCAGTCTGCTTGATATCATCCAGTCCAGGATCTCAACCAGAGATGTATTCAGCACTTCCATTACATCATATGTCTCAGGTGCAAAAAACATATACAACTGGCTGTCTTCATCATAACAGTGAAAACCAAGATTGCATCATCTAATCCCACTTAAAGGAAGAATGTACATTGCAAACAGCATTGGCAATAGCACTGACCCTTGAGAAATGCTATAGGGTAGGGGCATTGGGCGTGAGGAGAAATTTCCCATGACAACCCTTTGCACCCAATCCCTAAAGGAGGACTCAAACCATGCCGGTGAGCCCTCTGTGCTCCTTGAATCAGTGCAACAATAACCCATGATCCACAGTATCAAATGCTAAAAAGAGATAGAGGAGGGTGAGAATGGACTGCTCCTCTCAATTCCCTAACCTGAGTAGTCATTAAGTACCCTGACTAATGCAGTTTTGGTGCTATGTCTTGACCTGAAGCTGGACTTGGGGGGCTCAAAGATATCATAGGCTATGAGGTGTGCCTCAAGCTGTAACACCACAGCCATCTCAATAACCTTACCCAGAAAGGGCAGGTTAGAGACCACGCTATAAGTTGCCAGAGTGTCATGGACAGAGACAGCTTTTTCAGATGGGACCTCACCAGTGCATTTCTTAATGGTAGCACACCACCACAATGACATTATGACAGCAAACACCACCACAGCGACAAATCTCGCCAGGTCACTGCGGTGGTCCGTTGTCTGCTGAGGCTGTGATTCCTAGTGTTTCGCCCCCAACCCGAACCAACTCTGACTTGGAGTTGGTTAATTAGAGATTGGGGGTGCGAGGGGTGAAGCCTGCCACAGAAAAACACTTCTTCATGATGGGAACACTGCCAACAGTCGGCACTGTTACTGTCAATGTCGGGGGTTGCTACAACATCATTGTTGCTGTATTGAAGTGGAACCTTTTTTAATGTAGTCATTAAACCCCCTCTGACAAGGAGTACTGGACTACCCCAGCACACACTGATCCTAACTGCCCCACACAATTGACTATTAGTTGCATTGGGCTAGGGTCCAGTGCATAAAAGGTGGGTTGCAGCTCCAAGATCACCCCACAGACTTCAACAATCATAACTGTCTTAAACTGTCCCCAGGCAAAATGAGTGCTAACATGACATGCAGGCTCAACCCCACTGAGCTGCCACAGCCTGCCTGTTGAGATTCCTACCCTGATGGAGGACACCCTGTCTGGGAAGAATCTAGAAAACTCCTCACAGTTAACCAATGAAAGGGCTCTAACAGGCTCTAGGCAGGCAGGATTGAGTAATCTGTCTACAGTCTGAAAAAGGTGGGCCTGTTGATTCCTTCCAGCAGCAATTTCCATGGACAGAAAGGCAGCCTTCTTATAGGTGATTGACCTCTGAAGCTTTTTTGAACCTATCAGCAAAGCCCTATATAGCAGAAAATCAGTAAATGTTATTTATTTGGACATTAACATGGTTGTGACACTGTTGTCCCACAGTATCCTACATAATACATTGGGTACCTTAGGTGAAAGGTCAAACACTATCAGCTGAGCCTGCAGTATGCGCTCAAATAGAAAATAGAAAGTAAACGTGAATGGGTATGAATCTAAGTGGAGTAGGGTCACTAGCTGAGTCCAGCAGAGGTTGGTCTTACATTAGGTCCTATTTATTTAACCTATTTGTATCTGGCATGCACCTGAACAGGTGACTGTCCAAATTCACCCATGACACCATAAATGGATGTATATTAGAAAAAAACATATCAACTGAACACACTACAGAGTAACCTACTGTAGATATGTTGACTTACTGTGCAGAAAAATCAGTTGTTATATTAATTCTTTAGAAGTATGTGGTGTTACACATTGGGAGAAAGAATATGGAAGGAACCTACCCTCTTAATGTGGGGAAACTGACAGTGACTATTAAGGAGATCAATTTGGAGTCACTGTGACAAATAAATTCATACTGGGTGATCACTGCATTCAAGTATCAAAAAATGTAATTAGATATTGGGTTGCATCAGAAGAAATTTTATAAACAGGGATGAAATGATGATTATGCCTCTAGTTTTGGGCTCAATATTACAGGGATTGTGAGTGTCTTGAGATGGTTCAAAGGAGGGTCACAAGGATTATGAGGGGACTGAAGGACGTACACTATGAGGAGAGGTTGCATGAGCTTGCCTATACAAACTGGAGAGGAAAAGCATGAGAGGGGATTTAATATTAACTTACATATAAGGCAAGTAGGAATATGGAGCTCATTATAAAACTAGGCCTTAATATTAAAAAAGTGCACCTACACAACAAGGGAACATCAGTTACAACTTGCAGGGGACCAATTTGGGAGAGAAAAATAACTTTTTGACCAGAGGGTGATTAATGTTTGCAATGGGTTGTGTGAAATCCTGGTAGTTTGCTTTAAAAGAAATCTGCATAGGCATATAACAGAGGTTAACCAGAAGGGATATAACCACTGAATTGGTGGGGAATGGTCCTGATGGGTTTATGGCCTGCTTCTTTTTACTTTTCTTATGTTACTAGGTTCTTTTGTTCCTACTTGCATAACTCCATTCCCTGTTATTCAGTCAGGACCTTGGAGGGCCCCATAATGCACAGCAGTACCTTTATTTACTTGAAGCACTCTATCAGTGTCTGAGTCTTTAACAGCAACTGGAAACCAGTCCTGAAATAACTGAACTCTACTGTAACGCTTCAAGGTTACTGAGATGGGTGACCCATATCTCTAGAGGACTAAACTGATATGCGTTTTCCATCACTGGAGACATAGGCTGCTTGAAGCTTTGCATTCAGGAACAAAGTACAAGCTCTGTGTTTTTCTGGCTATCTGCAGAAGGACTGTACACAGTTGGTTTTGTTTAGCAGAACTGAAAAAGTAGACTCATGGGCTGCTGCATGCTAGCTAAAAACTCACCAGTCCATCCCCCTACTTCATCTACTTCCTGTCTTTGGACCAAGCATTTGGTTCCCTGGTCTATTAACTCTATGTATGCAGGTTGAGAGTAAAATCATCATACAATCCTGCTTTTTTTTGGCCAGGGTCTGCATTCTCCCCTCCTACAAATCTTGCTGTTTTCAGGAAGACAACATTAAAATACTACTAGCAACCTCCAATTACTCCAAGAGAGGTGGTTTGTGCAAACTCCACCATTCTTCCTATGACCAGCACAGGCAAAGGAACACACCAGGATCCCTTAGGCTGGTGAGCAGCATCCTACTAGGGGTTAGGAAAAAGTTGCTTAGAAATAGGGATACCAAATAGCCAATTAGCCTTATGCTTGGGGTATGTTGGCAACCATGGCTTATAGCTTTTAACACACTGCCAGAAAGAGTAAGAGATAAAAACAGAGGTGAAGCATCTAAAGAGTGAATACTGCTTCAGCTGGAGTTCTTCAAAATAATGTCCTGGATGTGTAACACCAAGAGGAAATTTAGCCAGGTACTGTATAATAGCCTGGTATAAGTTAAAGCCTGTGAAAAGGAAAGAGAAAGAGTACCTAAAACCGGCATTAGCAACATGTAGCCATGCAAGTGAAAGTGGCGTAAAGTGTTTGTGATGACCATTTAGAAGGAAGCTGCTGTCCAGCAGTACAAAGCAATGCCTCCCAAATGCCATAAATGCTGCTTGGCTGATTTGACTGAGTGGACAATGATGTTTATTAATGCCAAGTAAGTCTAATGCCAAATCTAAGCTGTCCCCTGTGTTCCACATGTAACACAACTAACTCAATGATCCCTGGCCAGTCCCCTTTACAATAGAGTGGGCCCCATAGTAATCCTTGCCAGTCTGGGTGCTTGGAGGTTTCACATTATCATTTCATATTCTCTGGACAACCAGATAGTTCCAGAACAGTATATTGCCTAGGTCATGTTACCTAACGTTATGGTACTACACTTGATTAGGTGCTGTAGGTCTCTCTTGCTTCTCAACCTCCTTCTATTTTTCTCTCTCCTCCCATTTACCTTTTGTTTTGTACCATATTTCAATGTAACACTGTTTTGATGTCCCTCAGTACCAGGGAATATTGTAAATGTATTACTATCAAACAACTAGGGGACAGCTTGGTAAATGTCATTACTGATCTTTCCCCTCTTTTCACATCTCTGTATCTTGTTTTATATATGAATGGATGAGAATAGTTCTATTTCATCATTGTATCTGATATGAACAACTACATTTTGTTTTTATTGTATTTTTTTTAGTTTTGAGCACTGAATTCTCCTTGTTTATGTTATTGTTGCATCACAGTGACTCTGAATTAAAATAATAAGTTTTATATAAAAAAAGATCTTGTCCTTTACACTTCATCTGTTTCTGCTTCTTATACTTTCTCTGAATTAATAATCTCCCATTTGTGATGTTGATTCACAGTCTGTTGCTGTGGAAACAATTTGAATGTTCAACCGGAGGTTTATTCCTTCAGGGAAGGTATAAGCAGCAAAGACAGATGAAGTGTCTGGAAAAATACCCTGTTTTCATGCAAATGTCTTTATTAATAAAGAATGTATTTGAAGTCAATTTTTAAGGGAATGTTACGAGATTGAGTACTGCTATTAACAGTAATTTGTTCAGCAGAAAAATAGAAAATCTCTGTTATTAAGCTACTGCACATGCACCAAAGAATCATTCTTGTTTTTTATCAATAAAATGTTTTATTTTTATATTTATAAGATGTGGCAACAATAATAACATTAAACATTTCCAACTTCAAAACTTATACAAAGATAAAGGAAACATCTATCACAAAAAAGCTTTTGTGTTAGATACATGATTATTAATTAATCCAACCCAGTTTAACATCTTCTTTTTTAGACTTAAAGTCTTGTATACAAACTATAAGTTTACCTATAAACCATCTAAAACAAACAAAGAAGAGATGGAGAGAAAGAACAGGAGGGAGAAAACATACAGTACATTGAAATGCATGCTGAAAACACCTACTTGTCTATCATGTCAGTATGACCTTTGATACATATTGCTTATTATTTTGTCTGGTAAGAAATTTAAAAATGTTGTTCCACATCGCCTTAAATTATTCTTGTAAATAGAAAGAATGAGCCAGTTTCTCTATTCTAAGTGATTCTATTAGATTTTGCCTCTGTTCTGCAAAGGGTGCGGGCATTTCTGAAATCCAGTACTTGAGTCTAATGTTTTATTGTAACTATGGGAATTATTTCTATTGAGTCCTTTTTGCCAAAAGTTAAGTTCAGGTCTGAGGGGAAATGATTCAGAATGCATGTTTCTAGTTTAAAATTATTGAAGATGTTAGAAAATGTATGAAACAATCCAGCAATACGTGTCCATAGCTTTGTAATATGTTTGCAGCTCCAAAACGTATGGACAGTATCTATGCCACCTTCTCCACATTTTGAACATTTATTAGATTTTTTACATCCTATTTTATACAATTGCTTTGGTGTGTAATATAAATTGTTCAGCAATTTACATTGAATAGTTCTGTGATTTAAAGATAGGTTGTGTGAGATTGCATAACATAGTTTTTTCTAAACCCCTGGCTTCAACATTTCTTCCCAGCATTCTAGGCCATCTTTCACAGCATTCAGAATGCTCCTCGTGTAATATGTTAAATAGCAAATTATAAATTATAGGGACACAGTTTTAACCAGCATAATGACACTAGAGAAGCAGGATTTACATCTGTTTTAAGAAAGTCCTTATTTCCATTATATAATTTAGAAATGCATTAGAAATGCATCCATTGTTTCATCCTCCATGTTCAAGTCAGGACAATTGGTGAGACCCCATCTGGAGTACTGTGTGCAGTTCTGGAGATCCTATCTTCACAAGAACATAGACAGGGTGGAGGCTGTCCTGAGGAGGGCAACTAAAATGGTGCAGGGTCTACACCAGAAGACATACAAAAAGAGACTAAAGCAGCTTAATATGTATACCCTCAAGGAAAGGAGGGAGAGAGGGGACATGATAGAAACTTTCAAGTACCTCAAGGGAATCAACAAATTCCAAGAGGGTAGCATCTTTCAGAAAAAGAGATGTTCAAGAACAAGGGGGCACAATTTGAAGATAGAGAGGGATGGCTCAGAGGTAATGTGAGGAAGTATTTTTTTCACTGAGAGTGTTGTGGATACATGGAACAGCCTTCCTGAGGAGGTCGTGGAGTCAAAAACAGTGGGGGAATTCAATAATGCATGGGACAGACATTAAGCAATTCTAGTAGGAGGAAGCAGGATGTTGGTTAACTAGGATCTGCAGCTTATCCATTAGGTAGGGAAATGAGCAGACTAGGTGGTCCTTATCTGCTGTCAAATTCTACTGTGTATTCTATGTTTCTAAGTCAAACTCCTCTCTCAGTCTCTGGAATTCCTCAAAATTGCTGCCTTTTTTAATGTTGCTCAAGTATCCAAACCCCTTGTTGTCCTAATTATCATTACTAAATAGTTTCTCATTTGATTCTATATTTGTTTTTTTTTTTCATATGGGTTGAAAAATAGATCCATTAAAATTTTGCTTAAATGTTTTGGAAAGTTGTGTCATTTGATGTAATGTGTCAGCAATCAGGATATTGCCTATTTTTGTTGTTTTGTTTGGCAAAAATTAATGCTTTGAACTTGTAGTCCTTTTCTTGCACCATTTCCTGTTTTATTTCCACACATTTTGGAACTTATTCTTGTTTATTAGTCAGCCTCATCCATTTCAAGATCCGATTCAACTGTATTGCCAGGCAATATAAACATAGGTTTGGTGCTTTGAGGCCCCCCCTTTCTTTTGGTTTAAACAGTTTAATGTAATTTTGTCTAGGGTGTTTATAGTTCCATATTAATTTATTCAAATTGGAATGCAAGTTTTGGAACCACATTTTTGGTATAAAACAAGGAATCATACACAGTACAAATATGTTTTTTTTTTATTACATTCATCTTTATGGTCTCTACCCTACTCTAATAATTCAAAGGTAATTTGTTGCATCTCAAGAGGTGGTTATAATTTTTTTCTTTTAGATCTGACAAATTGTTTTTTAAAGTTCTGTTTAGGTCTTTGCATAGCCTAATCCCTAAGTAGTTTATATAGCTGTCCACCCCATTAAGTCCCAAGTTAAGTATTTTATTTTTTAAGCATAAACCATTCAGAAAAAGAAACTGAGTTTTGCCAGTATTTACCTTGGAGCCAGATAATTTTCTAAGCTTCTAATAATCTGAAATGCTGCTGGAATGAAGCTCAGAGTGTTTTGAGTTGATATTAAGAGGTCATCTGTGTACAAAACACATGTATAATGTTTTCCTTTGTACGGGATGACCTCTACTGCCTGCTCTTTCTCGAGTTTACATACTATGGGATCCAAAGAGAGTATACATAGTAGTGGGGAAAGACAGCATCTTGTGTTGTCCCTTTTTAAAGGTTGAATGATTGAGAAAGGATACCATTTGTGAGGATAGTGGTAGCGGTTTATACAGTACAACAAGCATACAAAATAGCCGACATAACAAAAAGAATAAAAAAAAGGTGTAGAAATTATATTCTCAGATGCACTACCAACACATGGGTACCTTGATTATAAGAATGGGGCAATCAAATCTATCAACAATCGGTTAAGAACCTTTTGTAAAAATAACAATCTTGGGTTTATGGATAATTCCATTGCCTTTTGTAACAAATTTCTATTTAAACCAGACAGTTTTCATCTTAGTGACTCTGGGTAGGAAACCGAACAAAGTTATTGATTTCCATTAAAACTGGTATGGGGGGTGGCAGCCCATGCTAGAAACTAACCCAAATATAACCATGGGTAACGATTACAATACTGTAAAGGACTGGAGGACTGTGCTCATTAATGCCAGAAGCCTAACAAATAAATTCGATGAATTTAAATAATTCTTGGTATCACATGGTATACATATAGCTTGCATTACAGAAACTTGGTGGGATAACAATGGTTCTTGGGAGAAATCTATTTCAGGTTATAACCTATACTACAAGTCTAGAGCATACAGGAAAGGTGGAGGCATAGCAATATATGTCCATAATTCCATAAAACGCTTATAGTTACCCTATGATGACCTCGACTTGGAAACGAGTTGGATTAAGCTAATACCATTAAGTAGCCCCAACATTATAATTGGACTATTTTACAGACCACCCTCTATTACTCAGGACAAGGATCTCACCTTCTTGGATTTACTTAGTAACTTAAACCCAGCAGATAACTTAATATTGCTAGGAGATTTTAACCTCCTTAACATTGATTGGAAGTTAATAAGGGGGGGGGGTAACAAAACTGAACAAATGTATCTGGATGCATTCGATCAGCTGGGCTTGGAGCAAATGGTACATGATAATACAAGAGGTGACAATATTCTAGATCTTGTATTAACTAATATGGGGGATTTAATACATGGGGTAGAGATCCCCGCCTTGGGTAACAGCGATCATTTTCAGGTTTTATTCAAACTAAGTGGTATGGCATTAACTCCCAATTTGGATTTACTTTCAAGCTCTAGGGGAGTTACAAAATTAAACTTAGCAAAAGCAAACTTCTCCCAACTTAGGAAAGATCTAGCATCATGGGGCTGGTTTAAGAATCTTAATGGAAACAACACTGAGGGTATGTGGAATGTACTCCTCGAAAAGCTTATTTACCTAATTAGTTTACACATTCCCAAGCATAACACCAAATCTATGGGTGGCAAAAAAATAACTCCATACTGGTTAAATAAACATATTAAACATCTAATTAATAACAAGGATAGGTTATTTAAAAAATACAAAAAGGAAAAGACTCTAAAGAACTACCAAGCATACAAAAAATGTACTAAACTAGTTAAGGCATCTATAATAAGGGGAAAAGTTCAGCAGGAAATTACACTGGCCACTAAGATTAAGGACAACAAAAAATCATTTTTTTCTTATATAAATGGTATGAAGAGCTATTCAACAACGCTAGGACCTTTTAAAAACTCTACCGGAGAACTGGTAAATGAGAAAGAGACTGTGAATATCTAAAATAACTACTTTTGTTCAGTCTTTAACTCTGGAGATAACTCCACCCCCCCCCATTTATGATGAATTGCCACCTATCCTGGGAAATATTAAAATTACACCTGAGGAGGTTAGGAGCAGACTAACAAAATTGGACATTAATAAATCCCCAGGACCTGATAATATTCACCCCAGAATTTTACAAGAACTTGCTGATCCAGTAACACTCCCACTCAGCTTCCTTTTACAAAAAGCATCCCTGGATAGGGGTGAGGTCTCTCAAGATTGGAGAGATGCTTTAGTGGTCCCTCTTCATAAAAAGGGGTCTAGGTCTGAGCCAGTTAATTTCAGACCCATACTTTTGACATCATTAATGGGTAACATTATAGAAGGGATCTTGAAAAATACCATTGTTGATTACTTAGCAGTAAATAATTTGTCTGACCCAGCACAACATGGCTTTACTAAATCTAGGTCATGTCAGACTAATTTATTATCTTTTTATGAAAAGGTTAATTCTGAATTGGACAAGGGTAAAGCAGTGGATGTGGTCTTCGTGGACTTCGCCAAAGCATTCGACAAGCTACCCCATGAGGAATTAATAGAATTACTGACTAAGGTGGGAATAGATAGAAACATCTTAAGATGGATAACTGTATGGCTGACTGGGAGGAAGCAGAGAGTGGTGCTTAAAGGTGTGATGTCAGACTGATCTGCAGTCACAAGCGGGGTGCCACAGGGATCGGTGCTGGGACCCTGTCTTTTTAATATTTATATTTCTACCTTGCAACTTAGCAATCCTAATATATGGATTCCTAAGTTCGCTGATGACTGTAGATTAGGTACAACTGTGACTAATACAACTGAGGCCCTTTCTCTTCAGTAGGCTATAAATGAAATCTATTTGTGGACTACTTCTAGTAAATTAGAACTTAACATCTTTAAGTGCAAAATTATGCATCTAGGCCTTCATAATTAAGCAATAAGGCATGACCAGGGTTATGTTAATGATCTGTTAATCACCCTCTGGGGTGTAATGTGGCAGGAGGCATAGTTGAGTACTACATGCCCCTAGAGGGTGATTAACTGACCATTAACATAAACCCTGGGAGTGCCTTATTGCTATTATAATAAAAATGTTTTTTAAATAGTGTTAAACCTTGTTCAGCATGTGATTATGCTGTACATGTATGTTTATCAAAGATTAACATAGGGCTGATAGAATGTTTACAACAAATCAGAAAGCTCTATTTCTCAGACCCTTTTTATAATAATAATTATGCATATAATATTGGGATCAACAGTCTAATTGTAACATATGAAGAGAGTGATCTAGGCATGAAAATAACCACAGACTTAAAGTTCAGTACACATTGCAAGCAGCAGGTTAAAAGAGCCAATCAGAACTTAAACTGCATTCTGAGGCATATTTCTAGCAGAAGTGAAAAGGTCCTTATGCCATTGTATGGAGCCCTGGCGAGACCTCACCTAGAGTATTGTGTCCAGGTATGGTCTCCCCAAAAAAGTGAAGATATAGCAAGAATTGAGGGTGTACAGCACAGGGCAACTATATCAGTGACCAAACTGAAAAATGTGTCATATGAAGAGAGATTGGAAAAACTTAACTTGTACACCTTGCATTATAGAAGACTAAGGGGTGATCTATGCATGATGTTCAGAATATCTAAAGATATATCATTAAGGGAAGATCTTAGAATATCTTATAGACCAGGTTGGACTAGTGCTAGAAGGCATAATATGCAATTAGATCTGCCTAAATGGAATACAAATTTAAGGAAACATTGGTTTACAATCAGGGTGGTAACTGCACGGAATAACTTATCAATAAATGTGGTTGAGAGTACAAGTATGGACATGTTTAAAACTAGACTTGACTCTTTTGCCAAGATAAAACTACTGCCTTTAAGTAATAGGATTGGCAATCATTATGGACGCAAGTCCTGCAGTTTGAATTTACTTATGAAACATATGAAATCCCCCTGATGTAATTGTCTGTAAAGCCATATAATTTAAATGTAATATATGGATTTTAAAAATAATACCCCCAAAAAGCATACAAAAAAACCCTGTAATACCTTAGTCAGTGCTGTAATACTATAATTCCGGTCCTCGTAATACTATACTTCCGGTCCAATAATACTATACTTACGGTCCACGTAAAACTATCGTTGGGATCATCAACTTTTCTAGTGTCCAAAGCATAGTTTTTTTTTTGTTTCTTTTCTTTTTATTCCTGAGAGAGAGAAGCAGGACTGCACGTGGGAAGAGGGGATGTGAGTGAGGAGCGAAAACAAGCAGCACGGAACCGTCGCACAAGGAATCCAGAGATAAGACCTCGTCAGCATCTCACATCCATATATTACAAAAAGTAACAGTTAGTTTCAAGTGAATCACTCAGCTGTAATTCCATCTCGAGGTTCTGGGGACATAGGAACCTCTCGAGCTTTGCTCCGAGGTTACCATGTCCCCAGAACTCTCGATGGAATTACAGCCTTGTAATTCACTGGAACCTATCTATTATTCTATTTGTATTAGTATCAAAGGCTTTCTCAGCATCTGCAACTAATAATGTCATAGGTGTTTGTTATTTTCCCTATGTTCATTAATTGGAGAACTTCCCTCACATTATCTGAGGAATTCCTCCTTTTAATAAATATTGTTTATGAATAAACTATTTTTTTGTAAATGCAACCCTCCAATCTGGCAGAATTGCAAGAATCTTGTTATCAGTGCTGATCAATGTGATCGATCTATAACTTTTGTACTCTGAAAGATCTTTGGTTGGTATGCATATTAAAATGATGATGTCTTGTTACACTAAATTTGGCAAACTACCTCTGGCCCAAGATTTGTTAAGCACATTCCCTAGAATTGTAGCTAAAACATCACTGAATGCATGGAAGAAGTTGACAGTATAGCCATCTGGTCCAGAGGATTTATTTTTTTAAGGAGAGAATTGCATTAGAAATTTCTTGTGGTTTTATAGGAGCCCAAATTTCCCCTGAGGTCTGAGCCATTATACAGGGAGTGTCCAAGTCAGCACAGAACTTAAATATACATCTGTGTTCATCTGACTACTTTTCTAGTGTAATTCGTTATAGTATTTGAAGAGTAGCTTGTCTATCTTACTATGTTCTGTGACAATGTTGTCTGTATCTGGACAAGTTATACTCCTTCTTTGGCATTTATGTTGATTCATTTTTAATCTTAATGCAAATAATTTTTTGGTTTGGGACCAGCATCTATGTATCAAAGTTTTGCTTTTCTGGTGTCTAGATCAACAGCACTCCATATTAGTTCATCATATTACAGCTTGGCTGTAGACCAATTAACCTATATAGTACTTCATTACTACACTTTTCTGATAATAACTTCTCGAGTTCCTGAACCACTTTTAACTTATTTCTTATCTTTCTAGCTTTTTTGTTTTGATTCTGGAAGAAATCACAATTAAGACCCCCTTACTGTGCATTTAAAGGCTTTCCATATACTATCCCATGAGGTGTCTTCTGGAGTGTTTATTTCTATGAACTATTTGATATAATTCAAAATCTGCTCTTTAAATTCTGTAGACTCTAAAATAAAATAGTTATTATGATTATTAGCATTCTTGTTGTTTGCAACATTGTGAAAGTCTCTCACATGGGGGTGGTACTCCAATATTTTTTAGCCTATCATGAATGACTGCCAAACCCCCTCACGTGTGTGGGGGGGGCTGCGCTCTCCACACCCCTTCTTATTAAAATAACCAACTCTGAGGGGGACACAGACCCTGGAGTAAAGGGGATACTTGAGGGTGGGTGGAAGTTTTGACCTGACACAAACCCCTCCAAAAATTAACTTTGTGTGGGGGGAAAAAAGAATCATGCAACCGGGAACAGAACCTTGGTCTCATGGGGTGCATATGCTTGCCGAGCTGCTGGTGCCTTAGATCTCTGCACCATGGGAGCAGCTCAGTCAGTCTGCCTAGCTTCCCTCTACTTGTGCCTTTCCCTTCCTTCATTCCCTTCACAGCCACAGGGGTAGCGATTAGCACCGTTCACTATTCTACGCCTGTCACTATTAAAGTACACACACTTTAGAATGTGCGGTTCTAGCAGGTACAATTATTGATGCACTGTTATTACCTGGTACACCACCACACTGACCGCCACTCGCTTTTGGTGGTAAGTAAAGTTTTTTTTTAATAAAGAAAACAACTGTAAACCTGTATCACCACCGTTCTCTTACGAGTGCAAAGGCTCCTTACAAATGAAAAAATTAAATGAAATGAAAAGTCTCACCAGTCGCAGACAGCACTTAAGCCAGATGGGACCATGGTTGAACAGGATTGGCATTTTATTTTATATAGTTACTGTTGCAAAATAAACGTGATCCAGCAATTATATAAAATAAATGCTGGGTATGGGGTTTAAAACTCAGATTTTACATACCCCCTCGGGGTGGGATGCCTTAATAAACCCCTTGAGCTTTGCTTTCAGGGTTTATGTAGTATCCCCTTGGAGGTGTGTAAAATCCTCATTATAACCCCTTACCCATCCATTATTCTGTGTATAATAGATGGTTAAGGACTTTAACTGGTTACTGACTAACTCACATTTAATCCATAGTTTCTAGGCTTGTAACCTATACTGGTAATTTCATACTTACTAATATACTAACATACTAATTGCCAGCAGATTAGGCCTTACGGTCTATTGAATCTGCTCGAACCTCAGATCCCTAGTTGGGTGCCGAGGCCCCCCCCTTGTGTTCCAGAAACCCCTATCACCCATCCCCACCCCCCTGGGCCAGGCCATCATCTGATACATTTGCTTTCTGTGTCTGCCCCACCCTCTCTTGAAGCCTTACACTGTGGATCTCTGAACCAGCTCGCCAGGCAGCGCATTCCAAAGGTCCACCACCCTCTCAGTGAAAAACCTCCTCCTCTTTTCCCCCTTCACCCTTCCACCTTCAAACCATACCCTCTGGTGATACCTCCCTGCTTTAGTCTAAAGATCCCCCTCCTTGTTTACCCTATTTATTCTCTTGAGGTACTTGAAGACCTCAATCATGTCCCCGCTATCTCTCCTCTCCTCCAATGAAAACAGGCAGAGCTCCTCAAGTCTGTCTTCATACGTCAAATCCCCTAGTCCTCGTATCATCTTATTTGCCCTTCTCTGTACCCTCTCCAGGAGCTGTATGTCCCTCTTCAAGTGTGGTCTCCAGTACTGTACACAGTACTCAAGGAGTGGTCTAACCAGTCCATTGTACAGCGGCAGAATCACTTCCCTGCTCCTAGAGGTGATCCCCCTCACGATGCATCCCAATATCCTGTTTGCCTTACTAGCCGCTTTCCTGCACTGCTCAGAGTTATTCATACATGCATCCACCATGAACCCTAGGTCTTTTTCCCCTGTTGAGGCCTCCAGTGCCTCCCCTCTCAGGGTGTACCTGTGTTTAGGGCTTCCCCACCCAAGGTGTAACACCTTGCACTTGGTGATACTGAAATTTAATTTCCATGTGTGAGCCCAGCTTTCCTGGGTGTCCAGGTCCCCTTGCAGGGCCAACTCCCCCTCTTCCCCCTCAACTACTGCTCCCATCTTGGAGTCATCAGCAAAGAGACTCATTTCACACCCTCCCTGATGTCCGATATGCATGCGTTAAACAGGATCAGATCCAGGACCGAGCCCTGCAGTACCCCACTACCGACCTCTCTAGGGTTCGAGAGCTCCCCACTGACCACTACTCTCTGGGTGCATCCAGCTAGCCAGTTTTCAATCCATCTGACCATCAAAGGGCCTACTCCCAACCCTGTCAGTTTTTCCACCAGACCATTGTGGGCGATAGAGTCAAATGCCTTGCTGAAGTCCAAGAATAATACATCCACAGGCTTTCCCCTGTCCAGTTCTGATGTTACCCATTCGTAGAACTCCACAAGATTGGTTTGACATGATCTACCTGGCACAAACCCATGTTGCCGACTATCCAGACCTCTCACCTCCTCCAAGTACACCCCCAATTGTTCCTTTAGTATACTTATGTTTAACATTAAAACTGTGAATTACGGCTCTAGTAATTGTTCAGGGCATTCAGAAAAACAGACTTTTTCACATTCTCATCTCACTTCACATTCATAGAAAAACACTAAAAGTGCTGCTCTGTGACTTTTACTACAAATAGCCACTGTCAGTATAACACAATGACTGGACAACTACACTACCATATAAAAAGAAAAATTACTGGTAAGTGTTGCACTGTGGTATTTAGTAAAATCCAGCACTTCCTGTTTGTGAGAGTTAGTACATACAGACCAGAAAGTGGAATAAGTAAGTGCCACATTGTGGGTATCACAAAAAAAAAAAAAAATGCTGCAGCACAGCTAGTGTAAAATGTGCCACGGGAGGGAGTAACCATATATTATATAATATTAAAGATCGACCAACTCAGAATTACAAGGGAGTAATTCAACCTGGGGATTCTGGCGACACAAGACCCTCAAGCTTCACTCTAACAGTTTATAACAACACTAGAATCCTTTGATTGAATTACTCTCTTGTAATTCACAGTTGCCTATTATTTATTCTAATTAGGGATCATTCAGCCAAACAGAGCTGATATTTACTTCCTTGTGAGACTCTCTTTAAACTTAAAAGGCCCATGCACAAGTTTTGCGAATGTGATTTTATCACTTTTGAAGACTGAATTTCTTTACATTTTTTTATTTTTGTTTTACTTTTATTAATGTATATTTTTCATCAGGTGTTTATGCCCCTTGACACCAACCTCCCCTTCTTCCCCGGGTCACTCTACCTCATCACCCACCTTCTCTAGGGCTTACCTCTGCAGATTTCCCATGGATAACCCCATGGCACGGCCAGAGGGGGTAACTGATCCCTTCCAGATTGCAGTCCAAGTGCTTAGGGCCTACTCTGTAGTGCAGAGCCTGCAGGTAAGCTGAGTTGTCATGCTGCTACAGTTGGGGATTTTCCACCGTAGTTAGTTTCCTCATGAGGGTCACCAAGTATATTTACTGTATGTATGTACTGTAACAATATTTTTGTACAGCAAATGCACATTTGGCCACATGCCTATTTTCACATTAATCTCCGTTACCTACTTGCAGATCCTGTGTAGTTTAGTTTGGTTTTTAAGTCACTTAAAACCCTTTACACAGGTTCCTATTTTCAAAGAAGTTAAGAGTCAGGTACAGACAGTGAAAATATACATAGGTGGACATTAAGCATCCATCACACAAAAAGAGTACAGAATATAAAAATGCAATAAAAAAACAGTTACAAACATACAGTACTCCATCTCTTCAGAAATAGCCTTTTGGAAAAAGTTAAGTGTTGCTTTGGTTTTTGTTTTAACATTTTACCTATTAAAATACTTAGCGGCATTGAAACAAATACTCAGCTCACCATACCTTATATTAGTTTTGGGGACCTTCAGTCTGATAGCCTCAGTGCTATGGTTTAAGATCACTTTCTCATCTTGGTAAAAGGTCTGATATACGGGATGATTACCACTGGATTTCTGGATTTTATAAATCATTGTTAACCATTTTGCCTCTCTCTTACCTTCCAAGGAGGTCCATTTCAGTCATGAATATATCCAACAGTGGTGAGTTCTTAACATAGTTTGTTGTAAAGCATATCCATTTATTATAAGATCTATAGTACCTAGTTTAGTTAGATTGCCTTTATTTATTATTTGTTTATTTTGATTTTGTTGACAGGGTGGGCTCACTGAGACTAAAAGCACCGTTTTCAGGAGGATTACTTACATACAACTGGGTTTCTGTGGTGTACTGCCTGAGGAAGGACTGAGGGGGGGGATCATCTCTTTTAGATTTGATCTGAACCTGCTGGTGCGTCCAGTGGGGAATACCTCATAATATGAATGCATGGCTGTGTGTGGAGGTTCAGGTGCAAGTTGCAGGATCCTCCTCATTTACCAGCCTCTGGGACGTGAAGGGGGATTTTCTGCAGGAAATTGTGAACTTCATCGATGACAGGGTGCTGTAGTCACCAAGATGGTTGACTCTGGTCAATTTCAATTCCTGGATCAATGACAAACTCTTGTGTTTTGGCAAGATTTCCTTTGAGGACTGCAGTCCCTGGGCCTCACACAAGTGGTTGCTTCTGTGACCCACCAACATAGCCATGCTTTGGACTTAGTAGTCTCCTTGGAGCTTGAGGTAGACAACCTCAGGACTGATCCAGTCTGTTGATCAAATCATTGCGCCATCAGGTTCACTTTCAGGTTATCCTCTGTAGCTCACCCCCTGTGGAGGTTGTCCAGTTCTGCCTTTTGTGAGGTCTTCGGCCAGAGGGATTTTTGCTGGTGCTGGACACCTCAGATATGTTGGGAGCATGTGCCACGGGTTCGGAGGAAGCTGTTATGGTTTATAATAGAGCCATATGGGTGGCCTTTGACCTTGTGGTACCAGTTCATGTACACCTGCTGGTTTCGTGCCTTGGCTTGCCATGTTATGGCGGTGAGCTGAGGGAGTTGAAAACAAAGTGGCAGAGGTTGGAATATTTTTGGATGAGATTTAGGCCCTGGAAGACAAACTGACTTTGATTATTCATTATGGTGAGTACCAAAAGGCAATCACCTGTAAGAAGCCAGGATTCCTTTGCAGGAAGATTGCTGCTGGAAAGAACTGACCAGTTCAGCTTTTCTGGACTGTAGACTGGCTTCTTCATCTGGCCTGTTTGAAGCCTGTGAAAGCTGTTTCATTTGAAAAATGCAAGGAGTTTGCTGGGTTCTTTTTCGGAAGAGTGCCCTCTAATCAGGCCAGAATCCTGCCAAGTGGGCTGTCCCAGCCCAAGAGGGACGAGATGATGGGACTCAATGGCATTCAGTGGTCATGGGGAGAGTTTAGGCCATTGGCAGAGGAGGAGGTGGGTGGGGTGATCTTGGAGCTGCAGCCAACATTTTGCAAATTGGATCCAGGTCCGACTTGGCTACTAGTGAGTTGTGTCAAGTAGCTGAACTCAGTGTTCGCTGGTATTGTCTGCTGTTCCTTATCAGAGAGGGTTTTCCTGGCTGCTTTAAAAAATGCACTAGTAAAGCCCCTTCTGAAGGTTTTAGGTCTAGGCATAGCACAGAGTTTGCACTGATCAGGGTGCATAATGACCTTCTAAGGGCAAGAGATAGGGATAGTGGTTAATTCTCATTCTCCTCGATTGCTGGTGGATCAGCTCAGGGAGTACATATGAATTACTGGCAATGACATCTGCTGGTTTGAGTCCTACCTCACAGGCAGGACACAAAGGGTAGTATTGAAAGATTTGTCCTTGCTCCCAATGGCCCTGATGTCTGAGGTACCCCAGGGCTTGGCCCTGTCACCCATGTTGTTTGTGATGTACGTGCTACCCTGGGAGGGATCATTACACATGACAGAGTAGGGTTTCCCTGCTATGCAGATGATACCTAGCTCTATCTGTCCTTTCCACCCAGGATGCCTGCTGTGCTGAACATGTTTAATAAGTGCCTGGCTGAGATCCAAGACTGGACATTACAAGCTGGCTGAGACTCAACCCTGATAAAACTGAAGCCGGGTCATAGTGGGAGAGTAGCAGCTGCACAGAGAAATGGGGCTCTGACTTGGCTCTTCTGGTCTGGTGGCTGCTGTTAGTGTGAGAAATCTGGGAGTCATTCTGGACATGGAGCTGACTTTTGAGGCACAGGTGTCTGCAGTCATCTGAATTGGTTTCTACTATTTAGGGAATATCTCCTGGATTAAATCTCTTCCCTTCCCTTCCCTAATGACCTGGCCACACTGGTGTATGCTTTTATGACCTTGAGGCTCGATTGCTGTAATGCTCTGCAT
Organism: Neoceratodus forsteri; assembly: GCA_016271365.2. Taxonomy (NCBI): domain Eukaryota; kingdom Metazoa; phylum Chordata; order Ceratodontiformes; family Ceratodontidae; genus Neoceratodus; species Neoceratodus forsteri. The sequence goes on from CM057449.1 coordinate 1,204,544,556, forward strand.
ATCAGAGTCAGTGGAGGTACATTACAATGACTACAACTAGAGCAGAATGCAGCTACTAGGTCGAAGTCTAGTCATGTCACCCTGGTGCTGCCTGAACTGCACTGGCATATTTCCTTTAAAGTTGAGTTACAAACTTAGAAAGCCCTATACGGGCTGGGCCCGGGTTACCTGTCTGATCTCCTGCATCCCTACATGCCCTTACACTCTCTCCACTCCACTGAAGAGGCCCTCCTAGTTTTTTCCAGGGCCAGGTTGAGAACCTTGGGAGACTAGGCTTTTGAGGTGGTGGGCCTGGTCCTATGGAACTCTCTTCCAAAGGCCCTAATGGAGACCACATCACTGTAGGCATTTAAAAGGAATCTAAACACATATCTTTTTACACAGGCTCATGGGGCATAAGGGCTTTTGGGTCCCCATGTTTAATCATCCTTGCATTGAGTTTTAGTTTGTAGCAGTTATTTATTTAATTATTGGAATCTGCTGTCTATGATATTTATTTGTTGTATTTTAATGTTTGTTTTTGTGCTACTGTTTTGCCATTTCTAATGACACCCTGAGACTCAGGGGAAGGGTGCCACAAAGAAATAAAATCTATTACTACTACTACTACTATTACTACAACAGCCATAATCAACAATGCACATACAGCCACTGTGTTCATGTAGGCACAGCTTCTGTATTCTGTCACAAGTAGAATCAACATTGTTGTTATTTTGAGTTTAGACTCTGGTGTTAGACAATGAGAAACTCTTCTTAGTGCCCAAAATGTGCTTAGTAAATTTCAGGCCAGAGTCAAAAGTGACCCTTAAGTACTGATACTAATATCCAATCCCTCAGTAAAATCTTCTGTAGTGTTCTGTCTTTGTTTATTTATTTCAAATAGTTTCACCAGGAAAGGCATACTGAGTTATATTAGCTCGTTGCCAGATGCACCCTGGTGGGAGGGGAGATAGGAATACATTTTGTATACATAATCCAAGATACAAAAATAAATAGGGGGTACCTGATGTCCGGTAGTTGAATACATGATCTATCAGAATGAGCTGAAATTGACCTTGGAAGAACTCATGAGTAGTAGAGCGTAGCATAGCCACGAGTGAATTACCTCAAGGCCAATTTCAGTAAGTTCTGATAAATGATGTATTCAACTACAAGACATCAGATATTTGATTTATGCAATAGGACTGTATACTGTTGTTGTCCTGTTTGTTCAAAATTGTCTGTACTTTAAAAAAAAATACTTCAGTTGGGGGGTTTATTTTTTAAACCGGCTTTCTTTTGTAAACTGTCACATTAGCCTGTTTTTTTATGAATGGCCATGTGTTTGTAAACTGTGATTTGGCTGCCTGGTTGTCGTGCCTTACCGTGATTGGCCGCATTGTGTTGGGTATGCATGCATTCTGATTGGTTATCGGTGTTCATGGGCAGGACTTCCACTGATGGTGCGGTTTCAGTCAGTCAGGCAGGAGCCATCGAGGAGTAAACATCTAGAACCATGTCTGGAGTTTCTGTGTGGCATGGTGTGGCCTACTTCAGCCTGGGAGGACCTCAGAGATGGTGTCGATGGAGTCAGCATCTGGAGGCGTGCCACTGGGACCAGCTACAGCACTTGGACATCTTCTTGAAGATGGTTCTTCACGGGCACCTGCGGTGGGAGCAGACATCTTGGAAAGTCATTGAAATGAAGGACGCCGTTGGTGGAGTCATCTTCTTTGCTGGATTATGGACGTTTGCCTCAAATTAAAGATTTTTCTCTGGGGATCTTGCTGGATTAATTGTTTTATGGGCTGCAGAGTCAGATGGAGTTTACCTTTACCTGGGCATTTGTGGATTACGACCTGCAAGAGTCACAACTTTTTTTATCTTTTCTTGGTGTGTGGAGTTTTCTTTAACCTGGGCCTTTGTGGATTACAACCTGGAAGAGTCACACCTTTGGGATTTTTTTTAATAGAATTTTTTTGCTTTTGTGTGTTTTGGGCATTTATTCTGGAATTACCTCTTTAGATTACTTTCACTTATCCATACACCATGCATTAACATGGTAAGAATGTTTTTACCACTGCAACTTTATTTTAACATGTGCAACAAAAAACAGTTGGTTAGGAACAGATGAAACACAGAAATATAGAAATTGATGGCAGATAAGGAGTCTGCCCATTTCTTTTTCTGCCTTATGAAAGTGCCATCGGCCTTTGCTCTGTCAATGGCCTATCTATTCACACTAATCTGTATTGCTCCCTTATGCCTATCCTAAGCCTGTTTGAAGTCCTGCACTGTATTCATATCCACCACTTCCTGAGGTAGGCTGTTCCATGCACCCACCACCCTTTCTGTGAAAAAGAACTTCCTCACATTACCCCTTAATCGGCCTCCCTCTAATCTCATGTTGTGTCCTCTTGTCCTGCTATTTTTTACCTTGTTAATGCCTAAAGGTGTTTGAATGTTTCGATCATATCATGTCTCTGCCTCCTTTGCTCTAGGGTATATATGTTGAGCTCCGTTAATCTGTCCTCATATGTTTTCTGATGCAGTCCCTGCACCATTTTGGTTGCCCTTCTCTGGACTGCCTCAATTTAGTTAATGTCCTTGTGAAGGTGTGGCCTCCAGTATTGCACACAGTACTCCAGATGGGGCCTAACCAGTGTCTTGTAAAGAGGGATTATTACCTCTCTCTTCCAACTTCTGATACCTCTACTAATACACCCCAACATCCCTCTTGCTTAACCTACTGCTTTAGTGGTCTGCTTGGATGATTTCAGGTCATCAGTGATGATGACACCCAAGTTTCTTTCTTCCCTTGTGACTGCCAGCAACTCCCCTCTCAGTCTATAGGTGGCTTCAGGGTTTTTCTTCCCTATGTGCATGATCTTGCACTTCTTTGCATTAAACTCCAGTTGTCACTCTTCCGACCATTTTGCTAGTTTATCCAGATATCTTCTCATTCTGCCCACCCCATCTGGATCATCTACTCTGTTGCAGATCTTGGTGTCATCTGCAAACAGACAAACCTTACCCTCCAATCCATCTGCAATGTCACTGATGAAGATATTGAAGAGGACTGGCCCCAGGACTGATCCCTGAGGTACTCCACTTGTGACTTGCATCTCTTCTGACTGTATACCGTTTACCACCACTCTCTGTTTTCTGCCCGACAACCAGTTTGCCACTCAGTTGATCAACTTCTGACCCATCCCGAGCCTAGCCAGTTTATTAATCAATCTTCTATGTGGAACAGTATCGAAAGCTTTGCTGAAGTCAAGGTAGGCAACATCAACTGCTTCCCCTTGGTCCAGCACTCTGGTTACCCAGTCAAAGAAATCAATGAGATTAGTTTGATAGGACCTTCCTTTTGTAAACCCATGCTGTCTTGGATCCTGTGCGCCTATGGATTCCAGGTGTTGCACTATCCTTTCCTTAAGGAGTGCCTCCATAATCTTGCTCACTACTGAGGTAAGACTGACTGTTCTGTAGTTCACTGCCTCCTCCCTGCTATCACTCTTGTGGAGCAGGATCACATGAGCTCTTCTCCAGTCTTCTGGGACCTCTCCTGTGCTCAGAGACTCACTAAACAGTTCTGATAATGGCTCTGCTAGTTCCACCCTTAGCTCCTTTAGTACATTGGGATGTATGCCATCAGGTCCCATTGTCTTGTCCACCCTGAGCTTATCGAGCTCTTGTAGGACTCTTTCTTTTGTGAAGGGACTAGAGCACACCTCCCTCCCACCTGTGTCCATGGTGCTGAGATGTGGGCCATGTCCTACCTCTTCCTCAGTAAATACTGAGCAGAAGTATCTATTTAGGATAGATGCTTTTACACGGTCCTCCTCCTCCTCCTCACATGCCTCCTTATCCCCTTTGATCTTAGCAATACCCCCTCTGGATTTTCTCCTTTCACTAATGTATCTATAGAAAGTCTTGACACCTTATTTTACTGATTATGCTAGTGTTTCTTCGGTTTAGGCGTTTGCCTGCCTTACTGCCTTCCCTGCTACCCTTAGGGAAGTTTGGTATACCTCCCTATCTTCCTCCTGCTGCGTTCCCTTATATTTCCTGAAGGCCAGCCTTTTGGCTCTGACCTTTTCTGCTACTGTTTTTGAGAACCAAAGTGGTTTCCTTGTTCTTTTGCACTTCCTTTTCTCTCTAACACAATGGAATGTTGCTTCAAGTATTGCATCTTTAATGCTTACACACTTTTCTTTTTGCCAGGGCTAGCTTAACTCTGTTGGCCATCTTATCAAAGTCAGCTTCTCTGAAGTCCCATATTTTTGCCTTGAAATGGGATGATTTAGTTTTAGTGGCCAAATTGAACCATACCATGTGATGGTCACTGACCCCCAGGTGACCTTCTACCTGGAGATCTATGATCCTTTCCATGTTAGTCAGTACTAGATCTAGGATAGCCCTGTCTGTTATGGGTTGTTGTATCAGTTGTTTAAGTCCCTCCCCCTGTAGGGAATCCACCATGTCTCTAGTTCTGGCAGATGTTCCTGCTGGTATTGACCAATCGTATCTGGCATGTTGAAGTCTCCCATTATCAGAACCTCCCCTTTAGCTGTCATGTTTTGTATATCTTCTAACAGTAATGTGTCTATGTCCTCCCCCTGGTCTGGAGGCCTGTACACAACCCCAGTTCGTATGGCTGTCCCATTTCCTGTTTCAGGGTATCCCACAGTTCTTCTGCCTCCTTATGTGTATTCTGAATTTCTGTAGCTTTGATATTTTCATTGACATAAGGGCCTCCACCCCTTTTACACCTTGGTCTCTTCTGGACAGTACACAGCCAGGTACTGAAGTCTCCCAATTGTGGTTACTGGTAAACCATGTCTCGCTAATGGCTACTATGTCCAGTTTAGTCTCTGTCATTATTGCCTGCAGGTCAGGGATCTTGTTTCCCAGACTGTGAGCATTTGTGTATACGATTTTCCATTGGCCAGATTTTGGTGTGTTAGTTGTTGGGCGAGGTCTGGCATTTCCCCAGTGCATCGTATGGGGAGCCAGACCTTTTTCCTTACCTGGTGATGCAAATGAACTACAAACATGCTGAATTCCTGTTTGACCACTAGCTGGGGGGGAAGGGTGTTCTTCCCATTCGACCTGTGGGGTGCTGTACCCCTCTCACCATTTGCTAGTTTAAATATTCTGCAAGGACATCAAACCTCTACCCCAATGGACTGACTCCCTTTTTAGTCAGATGCAGTCCATCAGATTGAAAGAATTTTCACTCCTAAAACTGTTGCCAGTTCCCTACAAATCTGTGTCCTTTTTCCTGGAACCAGCCCTTGAGCCACATGTTTAGCTCCCCATCCGCCCCTTCTCTGACCTTCCATCCATCTGCCCCCCTCTCCCAGACTGGCAGGATCTCAGAGAAGGAGATGCTGGATGAATTGGATAATAGTTTGTCACTCAGCCTGGTCAGGTATTCCTTGGTCTCCACAACTGACTGGCTGGTGAGATCGTTAGTCCCTATGTGTACCAGGACGTCAGTGCTTTCTCCTGCTTCCTGAACAATTTTAGCAATGCGGTCAGTGTCTCTCCATGCTGATGTACCTGGGAGACATCTTACCTTACATATGCAGCCCATGATGCTTTGTATTGTGGGGGCATGTGTGATTTTGTATTTCTTTGAAACTTGGCTTCCCAGCCAAATGCCCTTTGAGGTAACCATTGCCTCAGTGCTTGCACACAGAGGTTCTTTGTCTTTTAAATAGTTTTTTGTTTTAATTGGGTTCACCACAGCATACTCAGAGAGACCATCTTAGGGTAGCTGGTTCATTCCACTGGGGTGTCAGACAGACGAGGCATACTGATGAGTCCTGGTAGGACGAAACACGTGTCTATGTCTTCTGTTAGCACCCTTTGCAAACTGTGTGAGCGGCCTTTCAGCACCATGCATTTCTGCTTAAAGTTGAACCAGTATAATATTCTGTGGTGATTTGCATATGCAGCCCATGATGCTTTGCATTGTGGGGGCATGTGTGATTTTGTATTTCTTTGAAACTTTGCTTCCCAGCCAAATGCCCTTTGGGGTAACCATTGCCTCAGTGATTGCACACAGAGGTTCTTTGTCTTTTAAATAGTTTTTTGTTTTAATTGGGTTCACTACAACATACCCAGATAGACCATCTTAGGGTAGCTGGTTCATTCCTCTGGGGTGTCAGACAGACGAAGCATACTGATGAGTCCTGGTAGGACGAAACACGTGTCTATGTCTTCTGTTGGCACCCTTTGCAAACTGTGTGAGAGGCCTTTCGGCGCCATGCATTTCTGTTTAAAGTTGAACCCGTATAATATTCTGTGGTGATTTGCATATGCAGCCCATGATGCTTTGCATTGTGGGGCATGTGTGATTTTTGTATTTCTTGGACATCTGACCAGTACCCCTAGCTGGAGATATGTATCAACTCCCAGAATCATGGAGTCTCCTATGATCAGAAGTTTTTTGGGATTTCCTTTTTGCATTTTTTGTTTTGTTTCCTGTTTTGGGCGAGTTTTGTTGTGCTAGCTCCTGTGCTGCAGTGTCCTGCTCTGCAGTGTCCTCTGCCCCTTTGTTTGATTTCAGAGATCGAGGCAGATACCTGTTTGTAGTTTTTATATAGTTTGTGGAGGTGATATGTTGGAGAGCACCAAGTGATGGGGCACTGAGTTGCCCCTTCTAACCACCTGCCAACCTCCTGGACCAACCACCCTCTGCGGTTGACATGCTTCTGTTGCATGTTGGGGAAATGGTGGGCATTTCTTATATTTCCTCTAGAATATGTAATTTGAGGTGTGCAATCTCTGTCCATGCTGCCTGGAGCTGAGCCCTTAGATCTCCAGTGGCCCAGCATGTAGGACAGTTTCCTAAATCCTGTAAAACTGCCCTTTTGAAAAGTGTTCCACAGTACCTGCAGTTAATGATATCCATTCCAGATAAGTTGCTGGATTTATAACCTGGTCAGAGTAATTAGAAGGAAGAAAATGAAAGCAAAAGTTTGATTTTGTGTTTTGTTTGTTTGTTTTTGTATAAGTTGTTATAACAAGTTAAATTACTAGTGCCCCTGTAAATGAGGTCATTGTGTGCATACCCCTCTGATCCACCCCTTCCTGCTTTGCTACAGAAAATGTCACTACTGTGCTACCCTATAAAAGAAGTGTAGTGTAGGGTGATTGGGGATGGGGTGGGTGACTGGGCCCTTCCCCTGCTGAAAAAGAAGAACCACGGACAAAAGAAACACGGAGGTAAGAGTAGAAACAATCAGCCAGCAACAAATGCAGTAGCCCCGAAAGCTTATCCTAATGATAGATAAAACTGTAAAACCTGTAAAGCACTACCTGTAATAATTTCACAGAAGATATACCCTGTAAGAAATACTTTGCTACAGAGAAAAATAAAGCAGTAACAGAAGATATACCTTGCAAAAGACAATTTGAATCAGAAGATTACAGCAGTAATCTGTAAGCACACACCTGTAGGTACACCCTGTAATAATGCAGCAGAAGGTATACTCGGCAACAACAATTTGAATCAAAGAAAAATAAAGCAATAAAATGTCAGCAACAAACAGTAACAATCCCTGTGAGTACAAAATAATAATAATAACACACGGTAAATCTGCCTAGCCAAAAGAAGCCTTAATCCTTTTCCTTGCTCTGGTAAGGTTATTTGCTCTGTCCTTTCAAGCAACCTAGAAGAAAAGAGTTCAGGTGAAGCTAGGTGCCTTGGCCAGCAAATATAGTCTTCCACCTCCAAGATATCAACTAGCCTGACCTTTTAACCCTTCCCTCTGTTGGAAGTTACTGACAGTTTGTCAGCTCCACCACCCAGATACACACCTAATCCCCTTGAAGAACTGTGGGAGGAAAGGAATTAGCTCCTTCTAGGTTTCTTTTAACATACAATGAGCTCTGCATTTATGCTACGGGGGGGGAGGGAGAGGCAATTATATTTCTGCTAACAGTAATACATGCATCTTAAGTGATTTTACACATCTTGTATTATGCTGAATGTTATCTTGGTGGCATTAATAGTGGGCTTCTTAAAGCAGATGTCCATCACCTCACTCCAATCCAGTGGCCGACTGTTAAGCTGAATAATCGGTTTTAGCTCCTGTGAGGTAGATGACATCTGTTGACAGCTTAAAATGTTTGAAATTTTCTGTTGTTTATGCTTATTCATCTTAGAATAGTTGTTTAGTGACTGGAGCTGTTTGTGGCTTGACACATGAATAATGTCAGTGGGTGCCACACAACTACCAGTTAATTTCTGCATAAGATGCTTCCTGATGGAGTAGTTGGTGAGTCACTGTTCTCATCCATTTTTACTTTGAGATCTCCCCACTTTAGGTTACGGGTTTCTGTATTACCCCTTACACCAAAGTACATTGTAACTATCAACCACATGGTATTCAGGAGAGACTCGGGGCTTATCATAGCCCAGCTGTTTACTGTCATACAGCTTGTCAATCGAGGCATCAGTTAACCCATCTGCTGCCTTCAGTTTATTGCCTTGTCCTGCACATTTTAAGTTTTTCTGTTTAGATAGTAATACTTGCCTTGCTTTGTGGAACTTTAGAGATGTAGTGAGAGATTCAGGATACATTTTAAATCTTAAATGTCTTTCAATACTTTGAAAGATGGAACGGAGTGTCATTGGCTCATATAGGAAGTCCTGTCTTTTTTAATTGACAATTAATGAAAAAAACTCATAGGATGCGGTCTAATTTTTCATCTGCTACCTCCTGCAGAGGCCTGCTAATGTTTAACTGCTCTCTCAGGTATTTTGTGAACATGTGGACATCAGTCTCAGTTTTTCTAGAGGTATTTGCATTTCTTGCACCGAGGATATAATCATTTACTGCGTTTGTGTCAATAGTGGTTAGTGGGATACTTGCCGGTTCCGGTTGTGCTTCAGCTGCAGTTGCATCCTCCTTTTCAGTTTTGTCTGGTGCCAATAGAGGGGCAGTGTCATTTTCTATCTGAGTTAGTATGCCATCCATTTCAAGATCAAAACTGTTGCTGTGGCTTGCCATTTTATTTTTTTAAATATGGTCTAGCGGTCTTACTTTAGATAAGTTAGTTATGAGTTTTTTTTTATACTTTCTGTGCGGTGTATAGCGCATCGCGGTTCAGTCCATTTCTCACTCTGAATGATAGTGTTGTCAAGGTGGCATGAGGGAAATCTCTTACAGTTGCTTGGCATTGTAGTAGTGGTAGAATGCACAAATTGGCATTCTATTCAGTCTGAGAAGTAGTCCCGCAGGTGGGAGCAGTGTGACCTGTTCACTGTGTAGATACATTTCTATGACATGTCCACTGTGTTGATAAATTGTATTTATTCAATGGCTGTGGAAATACACACTTTTATGCAATGGGTTTATAATGCACCCCTATTGCATAAAACAAAATAAGACATCATACTATGATACAAATTTGAGACAAATAGGGTATACCATAAACCAAGACAAATAAAACATATACAATGACATAAATCTGAAGCAATAAAAGCTATGTCCAGTTTATTACGTGAGATATAGAAGTGGTAGAAATATAATATTGCAGATTCAGCACTTGAGGTTAGAGGATAGGCCCTTGCAGGGACAGAGTAGGTGGGGGAAGAGCAAGAGCGAGAGAGAGAGAGAGAGAAAGAGCACAGCCAGGCTGACTGAAGAATGGGGCAGAGGGAGGAGGAATAGAGTAAGATGGGGGGTGGACCTTCAACCCTGCAGGATGCACACCCCACAAGGGTCAGTCTGGGAAGTGGGAATTGGGTCAGGCGGTGTTGGAGGATAGAGAAAGGAAAATTTCAAACAAGAAAGTGAGAGTAGAAGGAAGAGAGAGGCAAATCTTAACCCTTAACCCTCTGGAGCAGAACACCACAAGGGCCTGAACACTGCTCGATGCACACCCAGCCAGTGTCATGGGACAACAGCCTACCTAGAGAAAGTAAGGAGAGGGGAAACAGGGAGGAGTAGTTAGGCACAGTATTGTGAGAGAAAAGGCTGTTTGGAAAAAGAGGGTCAGGTGCAGTTGCAGGATGGAAAAATGTAATTGCAAAGAAGAGAGGATAACAAATGAGTGGAGAGGGCAGAATGGATATCTAATGGAAGGGAGTTCCAAATTTTAGAGAAGTGGTAGGAAAAGACAGCCTATCCTGAAGTGGAAGATCACGCAGGGAGGACAAAGGTCCGGTAGGCAGAGTTACGGAAGGAGTAGGTGGGAGAAGGAGGGGTGGAGAGGAGGGCGTTGAGATGGGGAGGAGGATCTGAGCCAATACTTCCCAACTAGTGAGGAACAATGGGCCAGGTATCTGGCGCAAGAGAGGGGGAAGGAGAGAGCAGTATAGAGGTCACAATGGTCTATACAGGGTGGTCAGTCACGGGCAAAATGACAAAAGGAGTTGAAAAGGGTGTCCAGTCTGGTTAGGGTGGACTTAGGGGCAGCACCATAGGCTATGTCACCAAAGTCAATGATTGGGAGGATAATTTTTCTGGACAATTTCTAGGCGGCTGGTAGGGGGATGTAACCACAGTGTCTGTACAGAGCACCTAGTTTGGGGTGCAGTTTTTTGTGGATGGCATCCTCATGTCCAGAAAAGTTGAGGTGCCTGTCAAGCAAAAGCCTGAGGTATTTGAAGGAGGTTACATCCTCTAATATGGACCCCTCGAGGGTGTGGATGGTTGGGGTGGCAGTAAGCCTGGCAAGCCTTTGCCTGGAGCCAAAGGTCATGAAGACCATCTTCTTGGTGTTGAGGGACAGTTGGTTTGAGCAAAACCAGAGTTGGACATTGCTGAAATCCAGCTGGAGGCTGGTCGCTACATCAGAGGCGGAGGTGCCGGAGGCATACAGAACAGTACCATCCATATACATGTGGATATCCACAGAGGAGCAGGCAACAGGTAGGTCATTTAGGAATACTGAGAAGAGTAACAGTCCAAGGACCGACCTTTGAGAGACTCTGGTGTTGATGGGGGGGGAATGGAGTTGCTTATTCTAACTGATTGAGTCCTTCCCACAAGAATGGAGTGGAACCAGCTAGTGGTGGTTTCGGAGAGACCAGCTACCGCAAGTTTGTTGAGGAGAAGAGTGTGGGCAACAGTGTCAAAGGCTTTAGCCAAGTCAACAAAGAGGGCAGAGGTGATGCAACCCTGATTCATGCCAGAGAGAATGGAATCAGTAAGCTGGAGAAGGGAGATTCTGGTGGAGTGGGCCTTATGAAAACCAGACTGGAAGGGGGTGAAGAAGGAGGAGGAGACAAGGAAAGGAGAAAGCTGTGCCAGGATGAGGTGTTCTTGGAGTTTGGCAAGGATTGAGAGTAGAGATATCGAGTGGTAATTGCCTGAATTGGAGGATTCACCACCCTTGGGAAGTGGGACAACTGTGGCAAGCTTCCAGGCATTAGGGACAGAGGCCAGTGAGAAGGAAAGATTTAGAAATGAGGTGAGTGGGAGGGCAATGGCGGGAGCCGAGAGATGAAGGAGCCAAATCTCTTGCTCTGGGTCTTCTTAATGCTCATTACAAGCCTTGACCTGATGTGTGCAAGCAAATGATGCATCAGCATCCGCGCAGAGTCATGCAAGCATGGACTGGCACAGAGGGTGGGCTAAGGCTGCAAGTCCCAGCTGTACTGACATGTAAATCCCCCACGTAGAGGGAAAAAAGCAGTCTTTAGCATGCTCAGTTCTCCCACTTGGCCAGCCTCCAAGTGTCCTGAGCCCATTCTCAACCTCTGGTTGCCAGCATAGCGAGCAGTAGTGCTACCACTATGCAGTCAGGCTTGCTCTTTTATTAATATTTTATTGCTTGCAAGAGTTTTGTGTATTTTTTAAGTTAAATTCCTTATTACATTTTTTTAAAACTTATAGCACAAACAGCCACAAGTACAATAAGACAAAAATAAACTAACAAGAACAGTAAGCAGTTCATCTGGATAAATCAATGCCGAACAAACACCTATACAATCAGTTAACACGTAATAGTGTATGATGGAATGCTGTTATTGTCAGAAATCCATCATGCTGTTATGCTGTACTAGAGACGCCAGTTTTATTTGTTATGCTGCAGAAGCTATGTATGTATTGCAGCATAACAGAATAGAACTCTCCCTTACGTGCTGTGTAGCGGCATCTGCTCATGTCAATTCCCAAGCCTGACAGTTGCCATCTGTAGTTATTTCCCCACTGGGCACACAGTTTGGTTATCAGGAGAGCATGTAGTGAATGCATGTTGTATCAACAGTTTTTCTGACTGCAGTTTCTCAATCTAATACACAGACTTTGTTTAAAACTTGGGCTGCCAAAAGTTATTCATTTTAATTTTATCACTTTTTTGAGTTTGCAGCTTTTATTTTCCAACAGGAAACCTTAGGCCCGATTTTATAAGCACCCTTTTGCATGTTGCAACTTATGACATGCAAGGGGTGCAGCTGCACAAAGGACCCTGTGCCCGATTCTGGAAGGGGCAGGGTCCCCGGGGCTAAGTCCTGCAGCTTGCAACATTCCCACAGGTATGCCGAATGAATGGTGTACCTGAGGGGCATGTCACAAGCTGCATCCACAGTCCTGAAGGGAGCAAGTGCCCCCTATGCCCCTTTCCCGAGAATGCACTGACCAGCCCCACCGAGCTTCATAAGCCCCCAAACCCCGATCCTCGAAATGCACATGAATAAGCCCCACAGGGCTGAGCATAGCCCCCTAAACCCCGATCCCCAAAGTGCCACAAATTGCATCCCTGTGCTATGTAATACCCAACAATCCCTGGTAGCCTAGTGGCCCACCACCCCCCACCCAGTAATGCCAGCCCTCCCCACTCCCACCTCTACTCAACCAGTGGCTGGCACAACCCTCCTGTCACCTCCACTGGCAGCTGCTGACTGAGCCTCATCCATGCACATACTACTGTACAGTACATAGTACACGCCAATTAAATGACTTGTACATGTATTATGTACTGTATAGTAGTATGTGCATGGATGAGGCTCAGTTGGCAGCTGCAGTGGAGGTGAAAGGAGGGTTGTGCCAGTCGCTGGTTGGGTAGGTGTGGGAGCCAGGTGGTCTGGCATTACCAGGTGGGGGGGTGGGGACCACTAGACTACCAGGGATTGTTGGGTATTGCCTGTCATGGGGGAATGCGATTTGTGGCACATTTGGGGATCTGGGTTTGGGGGGGCTATGCTCAGCACTGTGGAGCTTATTCATGTGCATTTCGAGGATCAGGGTTTGGGGGGTTTATGAAGCTCAGTGGGGCTGATCGGTGCATTCTTGTGAAAGGGGCATGGGGGGGCACTTGCTCAGCCCTGTGGGGCTTATTCATGTGCATTTTGGGCATCAGGGTTTGGGGGGCCTGTGCTCAGCCCTGTGGGGCTTATTCTTGTGCATTTCAGAGATCAGGGCATTAGTTGGGCATACTAAGCCCTTTGGGGCATATGCAAGGCCCCTACTTTTCTGCGGCACTTTGGGACCAAGTTCTGCGGCAGGATTACCATTTGCCACAAAACTTCTGTGGCAGAGTTTTTTAATTTATGTGGAAGTTCTGCGGCACCAATGAACTGCCACATCACAGTGTTAGCTTGTCATCCTGTCTTCACGTCCACTGCAATGGCTATGGCAGTCGTGATGGGGAGCGCACAGTAATGCTAGTAAAAAAAAAAAAGCAGACTTTTAGAAATAATTTTATTTTAAAAAAAGCTGAATTAAAAAATCTATCATTTAAGGCCTTACCTATTGCATAAATGAAATACACAGAGTGGACCTTATGTGATAAATAAGTTATCCTACTAATGTTGTTTATACCACTTGTGAGGTCCCCACTGGGCATCACATATATATTTATATGCAATCTGTTACATAGTTTTTTTAAATAAATTTCCCTTTTTGTGACCATGAAATTGTACCCTTGTTCATACAAGCCCCTTTGGCAGTGGAATAAAGAGAATAGAAGAGATATTGCAAGACTCATTTTTCATGCCAACTCACTTCTCCTGACACATTATGTAATCCCATCAGGCCATGATATGCATGTGAACCCCTTGTGAGATAAGGCTCCCCAGCCAGTCATGAGGTGTCAGCCATGAGACAGGACACTGCACCATACCTTCCCAGGCTCAGAGCAGTGATGTGAGACAGGGCTGCCTCGCCATCCTTGTGCTACCCAGCCAGCTTCCAGAGCTCATCCTCAAACCTGAGTCGCTGGCACAGAAACACAACATGCTATGCGCTGGTCCAATGGCTGGCCTGGCACACAACATTTCTCCATAATGTTTAGGTACTTCTGTCAATCCACGATAACATGTAATAAATAATCCTGCAAAAATGTGTAAAGCACAATTATTCATTTAGTAGATCTGTTCTTTCAACAAGTCTACACATTATTATATTCCACCTTTTTGTGCATAATTATTTTTCTTAAAAAAGACAGGTTAGTTAATTTTATCAGTTATTCATTTCAGATGGCATCCGTATACCTTAAAGGCACAAATCATTCTGCATAACATAAGGTATGGAGTTAACAGGCCTATGCTATTGTCAAGCATTTGTTTAAGTTGGCCCTAGTGTAATACCTTAAGACTGAACATTTTATTAGGCTGTAGTACAGGTTGAGAAAATATCACAGTACCTGATGTGCTGTGCCACTTCCTCTGGAAATGGGAGCTGTGGCAGATAAGTGACTTAGAGGCAGATTTATTTCTGGGTGAGAATGCAGCCCTGTCATTAGATAATGTATGAAGTAATAGCAATTATAACATCATATGCTGGACATAGAGGGGTTTTGGATATAAAAGGAGGAGAAGGGAACAAGGTGCTATGGATAAACTGGAAATATTAATAAAGAATCATCATGAACAGTGAATTATGTGGCATTGCAGATAGTCTGTGGCAGGTTGCAAGTTCTGTGCAAAATTCTGTGGCCGCAGAATTCTAGGGGCCTTGGGCATATGATTGCCTGTATTGGAGTATGGGGCATTTGTCTATGCCCTGTGGTGCTGTTTGTACAAGACATGGTGAAGGAGCATTTGGGGGCATGCTGAGCCCTGCAACACATTGGCGGGGGAGTGTAACGTGTCCCCAGGGGATGGGCCAGGGGCACAATGAAGCAACCCCTGGAGGGCGTAAGTACAGTTACACCAGCTAAAGGCCGGTGTAGCTGTACTTTAGCGGATGTCCTCTGGGGGTTGTTAGAGAATAGCACCTTGGGGGACTTTGTTGTTGACCTTCCAGAATAGGCTGCAACTGCTGCCATAAACCCCCTAGTGCCATGTCGCCGGGGGTTTAGGGCATCACTGGTGGTGTAAGGCCACTTTGGCGCGAGCAGCCTGCGGCATGTTGCAGGCTACTTTGCAGAATACTGCATGTTGCAACTGCTGGCGTAACTTGCTACTTGCACCATTTTTCTTGGGATAAGTCAAGTTACACCAGGCACAAGCTTTTGAGAATTGGGCCCCTTGTTTTTAGGAGCATTGTCTGTTACATGTCTAAAGGAAAAGCAAGTAAAATTTCTGTTTCTGGGAAAATCCTATTCGAACTCTGTGATTTTTTTTTGACTGATTTACTGCCACTTGTTATCCATGTCATACACTATGAAAAGCAATAAATATCTACCTATCGGTAACAAGCTGGCCAGTACATCTTGAGGTTGCCAGTGGCGACTGAACCTCTCGAGCTTCGCTCTCGAGGCTCGTAATGTTGCCATGGCAGCCTCTCAAGGTACTAACCAGTTTGTTACCAATAGGTAGGTATTCATTATTCTCTATTTTGTTAATGAAGAAGCAGGTAATCAGGGCTACTTACAGTAAACCACAGGTTCATAACACCCAGTGATAATTGTGTTCCCCTGGACAAAGAAGGTAACCTTAGAGCCAGTATGGCCCAAGTAAGCAGCCCATATGGACACATATACTTGTACTTATACATATAATGTACTTGTACATGTACTGTAGTTATACATATACATGTACATGTACTTGTACTTATACTCATGGACCAAGTTAACATTCATACAATAAACTGATTTATTTTGGGGGTTCAAACAAAGGGTAGGGGATGCAAATTAAAGTTAGATAAATCAGTGCTTTGGTTTTCAGTAATACTTGGTCAGAGTATAGCATTTGCGCACATTACATTCATCCCCTGGAATGTCCAGTTAACCTCACTGGGCACCCAGGATAAGCTGTGTTGCAGGCCTGAAGCATTGCTGCGGGTTGGCCAGCATTGCAGTTGGTTGGGGCCCTTAAATAAAGAAATGGTTAAGCTTTCTATTTTGTACTTGGCTGAAGCTGTATTAACAACTCTTTGAAAACCCAAAAATTGTAATCCCTAGACCCAATAGCCTGCAAAAGCAGTCTAAACCACAATGAAACTTGAAAGGCAAATCAGCTGCTAAAGCACTTTTAATGGATGTTGTAGGGTAAAATCCTGTTTTACTCACCGAACCTTGGACCTTGGGATCTGGGCTGATTTCCAGGATGACTCTCCTCGAGGCAGGATGTGGCTGCAGGACTTCATGCTATCTTGCAAGGACCAGGATACAGAGACCGGAGTTCACACAACTCACACCCACGTCAGGGCATCATCCACAAGGATGGCCACAGCCTGCTATGTTCTTCTCTGCAGGAGCTTACTCCCTCCTCTGGTTGTCTGGCAGCTTGGTTCTACATAGAATTTGATGGCAGATAAGGACCGCTTGGCCCACCCAGTCTGCCCATTTCCCTACCTGATGGATAAGCTGCAGATTCTAGTTAATCAACAGCTTACTTCCTCCTGCCCCACACTAGAATTGCCTTATGCCTGTCCCATGCATTCTTGAATTCTTCCACTGTTCCTGACTCCACAACCTCCTCAGAAAGGCTGTTCCATGCATCCACAACTCTCTCTGTGAAAAAATACATTCTAACATTACCTCTGAGCCGTCCCCCCTCTATCTTCAAATTGTGCCCCTTGTTCTTGCACATCTCTTCTTCTGAAAGATACTACCCTCTTGTACCTTGTTAATTCCCTTGAGATACTTGAAAGTTTCCATCATGTCCCCCTCTCCCTCTTTTCCTCAAGGGTATACACATATTAAGCTGCTTTAGTCTCTCCTCGTATGTCTTCTGGTGCAGACCTTGCACCATTTTTGGTTGCCCTCCTCTGAACAGCCTCCACTCTGTCTGTGTCTTTAGGAGATGGGGTCTCCAGAATTTCACCCAGTACTCAGATGGGGTCTCACTGTCTGTAGAGGGATAATAACTTCCTGTTTTCTACTGTTGATGCCTCTCCCTATGCATCCCAGTATTCCCCCAGCCCTCCTTACTGCCTTCTCACATTGCTTGCCCACCTTTAGGTCATCTGATATAATTACTCCTAGGTCTCTTTCGATTTTTGTTGTTGTTATTAACTCACCCCCCATTGTGTACTCTTCCCCTGGGTTTTAGTTTCCCAGATACATTGCCTTGCACTTCATTTCATTGAATCTGAGCTGCCACGTATTTGACCATTCCTTCAACCATGCCAAGTCCCTTTTCATTCTTTCCATCCCATCTTGTGTATCAACCCTGTTGCAGATCTTTGTGTCATCTGCAAAGAGACATACCTTTCCTTCCAGGTGCTCTCCAATGTCACTTATAAAGATATTAAAGAGGACCGGTCCTGGCACCGAACCCTGCAGTACCCTGCTAGTTACCCTACTTTCTTCACTGTGGACTCCGTTTACTATTACCCTTTGCGTCCTGTTGTCCAGTCAGTTTTTTATCCAGGCTACCACCTTGGGACCCACTCCAAGGCTGGCTAACTTGTATATTAATCTTTTGTGTGAGATTGTGTCGAATGCCTTGCTAAAATCTAGGTAGGCCATATCCACAGCCCCTCCCTGGTCTACTACTTTGGTCACCCAGTCAAAGAAATCCATTAGGTTTGTCTGACATGACCTTCCTGCTGTGAAAACATGCTGTCTTGGGTCCTGTGCCCCACGGGCCTCTAGGTACTCAACAGTTCTTTCCTTCAGAAGTGATTCCATAATTTTCCCTACCACTGAAGTCAAACTAACTGGCCTGTAGTTTCCTGCCTCTGCCCTACTCCCATTTTTGTGAAGTGGAATCACATTTGCCCTCCTCCAGTCCTCAGGTACCAGTCCATCCTCCCATGATTTGTTAAAGAGAGTAGTCAGTGGTGTTACTAGTTCTACCCTTAATTCTTTTAGTATTCTTGGGTGAATCCCATCAGGCCCCATTGCCTTGTCCACCCTCAGTTTCAAGAGATCTTTTAAAACCCTTTCTTCTGTGAATGGACTGGTATCGACACCCCTATTCAGAGTTTCTCCCTTGTTTGGTTTAGGCACCTCCCCCTCCTCATCTGTTGTGAATACTGAGCAGAAATATTCGTTCAGTATCCCTGCTTTTTCACTGTCACCCTCTACCCACATTCCTCCCTTTATTAAGTCTCTGTATCCCTCCCTTGGTCTTTCTTTGCTCCCTAATGTACCTATAAACGGTTTTATCCCCTTCTTAACCGAGTTGGCTATCTTTTCCTCAGTTTGTGCCTTTGCTATTCTGACTGCCTTCTCTGCCTCCTTCTGCTTTAACTGATAAAGTTCTCTGTCCTGCTCCCTCTGTGTTTCCTTATATTTCCTGAATGCTGTCCTTTTCTCCTTAACTGTCCCTGCCACCTCTTTTCAGCACCATAGTGTTTTTTTCCTTCGTTTTGTTTTATTGATTTGCTTCACACAAAGGCTTGTTGCCTCTGCGATGGCTGTTTTGATTATTCCCTTGTTCCTCCACCCCTCCTTCTTGCCCATTTGCTAGTGCTTTTCTAAGGCACGCTCTCATTTTCCCAAAGTCAGCCTTCCTAAAGTCCAATACTCTTGTTTTTGTATGGCTTGACTCTATGGCTGTGTTTATTGTGAACCACACTGTTTGGTGGTCACTTGTTCCCAGATGGCTACTCACTTCTAAATCTGAGATCCTTTCTCCTTCCCCATTTGAGAGTACCAGGTCTAAGACTGCTCCCTCCCGAGTGGGTTCCAGCACTAGCTGTCTGAGGCATGCCCCCGTAGGGCATCAAGAATGACATTGCTCTTGGATGTGCCTGTAGCAAAGGTACTCCAGTTAACATCTTGCATATTCTGGTCCCTCATCAACAATATCTCCCCTTTTTCTGCCATTTTAAGGATGCTTTCTATCATTTCCTTGTCCATTTCCTCCCCTGAGATGGGGGTCTGTATAGAACCCGCATGCGGATTGTGGTGCCATTTCCTGTCTCCAGGGTGACCCATAGTGACTCATCAACTTCCTGTTTACTCTTTAGTTTGGTTGCTTTAATCCCTTCCCTTATATAGAGAGCTACTCCTCCTCCTCCTCTTTTACCCGCCCTGTCCCTCCTATAGACTGTGTATCCTGGTATGTTGACTTACCACTCATGGTTCTCTGTGTACCATGTTTCAGTGACTGCCACAATATCCAGGCATCCCTCTTCCATCAAGGCCACTAGTTCAGGAAGCTTGTTGCACAGACTGCGGGCATTGGTACTCATCACCTTCCATTTATTTTTTATGGCCTTACCCCTTTTAGCCCCATCCCTGTCCTTAACACCTTTTTCTGCATTTATCCCTGTCCTGCTCCCTACTGACTTCTCTGCCTTGGTGTTTACCTCTCTAACTACTGCGCTTTGTGGGGGGAGGCTGGGATTTTCCTGCTCCTTTTCAGTGCCTCCTCCCTTGGCTAGTTTAAATGCTTGCCAATGAAGCATTTTAAACCTGTCACCTAGGATTCTGGATCCCCCCTGGACAGATGCAGACCATCGTGCCAGTATAAGCCTGCATCCCTCCAGGTGGCTCCCCATTCTCCAATGAAGCCAAAACCCTGAGCTCCACACCAGTTTCTCAACCATTCATTGAATCACATGGTGCAGAATACCCTAGCATCATCCTTGCCATAGACAGGCAGCACCTCCGAGAAGGTTACCGTACATGCTACTTGTCTAAGGCCCCTCCCCAACTTCACAAACTAATCTTGCACTGGTCTGATCCCATTTACAGCCAGGCCATTTGTCCCTAGGTGGACAATGACATCCAGCTCCCTCCCTCGTGTAGCTGCTTCCACGATCCTGAGGATTTGCTTCCTGTCCTTCCAAGCTGTGGTGCCAGGCAGGGAACTTACCTTCCTATCCCCTTCTCCCCATGTCTACCCCCCTAATGATTGAGTCCCCCACCAGGAGTTGTTTCCTACCCCTGTGGGATCTCATGCCACCCTCCTGTGGGTCTCCTTTGTGGAGGTTCCCAGCATCTTCCTTGGTCTCCACTGCAGAGGCCTCCATAGAGGCACCACTCTTTGCCAGAACAGCATATGAATTGTGGAGAGCTACAACTGGAGGGATGCACCTCTGTTCCACCACCCTCTCCCTCCCTGAGCCCATCTTGGTCCAACCGCTCCTCTTTCTTGGCAACCTCTGAGGTAACGGTGGTGGCCCTAGTGGTCCCTGGGTGGGGGAAGAGGTTTCACGAATCCTAGCCAGGTCAGCCTGGAGACAGGCAACCTCCTCCCTCAGACCAGAGAGGTGCCTGCAAACAGGGCAGCATCGCAGTCTCCAGAATGTCTCCCGGAACACTGCTGCTCTACAGCCATTGCACTGTACCACTCCCATCTTGACTTATTTTGTGTCCCCTCTCCTGTTGCTTTGTATGCTTATTGTCTCCCCCTCTATGTAATTTTACACTTACTTTCCTACTGCCTATGTGCCCTTACAACTCTTACCCTTCCTGTTCTTCAGTAGTCTCCTTCCTCCGTGCTTAGATTCAGACCTACAGCAGCCGGGGGGCGGGGGGGATAAAGAGTTATTTTTTTTTTTAGGTTCCTTTAAGGTTGCTGAAACTACTGTGTCTCAGTGATCCTTCCCTTCCTACTGCCAAACAGGAAGTTCCTGTTGTCATTCTAATTCAGTGGCTATAAAACTAGAACTGGCTTTGGGTGTGAGGGTGTAGGGGTGGAAAGGAGGGCAATTAGTAAAAAATCTGTAGTTCTGGACTTCTGTTTCTTGCTCTGCAACCAGTTCTCTTCTGCCAGAAACAGCCAGTTGCTGTAATTGGAGACAGGTGCTTTTGTACACCTAAGCTGCTAAGCCACACCCCCAATTAGAGTCATTCTCTGCTCTCAGTAAATTAAGCTGATATTGCCCCCTTCCTCAGAAAAAACACTTTTTTTTTCACTTAAATGAGACCCCCTTCTTCTAATAAAGTATCTGTTTGCTTAATCCAAACAGGTATTACTCCTGCAAACAGAAGTGATTAATTAGTAAAATATCTGTAGTTCTGGACTTCTGTTTCTTGCTCTGCAACCAGTTCTCTTCTGCCAGAAACAGCTGGCAGTAGTCCAACAACAATCTCTGAAGCAAGTTACTCGGCATCACTGGCTCAGCTTTGGTACAGTTCTGGCATAGGCTGCACAATTTACTTCTTGCAGGTTGCAGTCCTTAGTATGTAAGCTGGTAAACGATGCTAAGATGCAGTTAGTTCAATCCACATTCCTTCCCCTGACTATGCTGACTTCATTTATAGTCAGTGTTCTGCCTCCTGTCTTGGTAAACTAGACCCCCTGTATCACAGAGCCTTGAGATTCATAACTGGCCTACCCTTCACCACTCACCACTGCTCCTTATACGCAGCTGTGGGGTGGACCTCTCTTCAGAACAGATGGAATAGAAATGCGGCTCTCTGGACCTTCAGAGCTATTACCAATAAACTTCCCCAATACATCTCTGACTGTCTGCCGCTAAGCTTGCTAGGCAACTATGCACTGAGAAGTTACTCTCTGATTTCACTGAAAGTGCCTAGGGCTAACACACATTTCAGGAGAGCAGCCATAGGCTTTGTGTTGCCTCACTCCAGAACAAATTACAGAAATCAATGAAACTGAGCATCCTAGTTAGTCTTACTGCCTTCAAAACCTTGTATGCCAAGACTGTTAAGGAGTTATGTAACTGTTTCCCCCACTCTTAGTATGCTATGGTGTCTACTGTTTACCAGCCCCCTGCATCACCACATAAACCTGGCCCCTTGTCTGTCTCAACTAATATCCTTCTAACTCGCTGCTGTTATTCCGTTAGCCAGCTTACCCTCTCACCTCATACATATGTGTCCCCACCCTCGTTATCCTAGTACTGCTCTTAAAGCAACTGCTACCCTGTATCCCACCTACCCCATGTTAGCTCCCTGCCTCCATCCCCTTTAAGCCGTATCCAATGTCTTGACCTATGCTAAGCTGTGCTGATAGTGAGAGTGTTTTAATTCCCTTGCTCATACCATTCATTTTTATGTTGCTTGCACGCATGTGCAAGTAACATAGTGCCATCATCGGAGATTTCGGAGGTGTGTCACCTCCTCCTCCAATTCAGTCAGTGTGCTGGCTGGCACAGCCCCTGTAAGCCAATGCATTCTGGAGCTGTCTATGACACGCTCCAAAATGCAGTGGCATACAGTTGAAAGGGGGAGCTACGCTTGAGTGAGCAGCGATAAGATATCACCTGCTCATGCGCGCAGCCCTCCCCACACACACACACACACGCAGCGCCCATGCAGGCGTGCGCGCTTCCACACTGTATAGCTGACGGGTGCCCAATCCGTCGGTTGTGCCATGCCTCCCCGCCTCCCCCAAAGGCTTCCAAATGCCACGCTGGGTGCCCACCTCAGCGTGGCAACTAATATAGCTGATGGGGTGCCCAATCCCCGTCAGCTGCACTGTCCTCCCCGAGTAGTAAGTGCCACGCTGGGATCCCACCCTGCGTGGCAATCTATTCCTTAGGCCGACAGGGTGCCCAATCCCTGTCGGCTAGAACGCTTTAGCGTCCTTGTGCCATGCTGGGAGCCCACCCCAGCGTGGCAAATGTCCGCGTCGTTTTTTTTTTTTTTATACCTGTGAAGAAAAAGCGGTCCCACCGGCGAGTCTCCGCCCCCTCCACAACCCGCACCCACACTGCGCACCCAGCCTCCCCACACCCCCCTCACCCCATACTTACCTCCGGACTTTGGCGCGACGATCTTCGGTGGACCGGGAACACGTCTGCACTCTTCAAAGCCGACCGCGAACTGAGGAAATGCTGGTAAGCTGTATAATGGGCTAGATAGGTGGGGTTCAACTTTGTTGCATATCTCAGGCATTTTTGGGAATTTTTGCACCAAATTTTCAACATGGGGTTTTTGGGACCCCTTCTCATGAATGATGTCACTGTCACTGTCATGGCATTATCCGGGTCCGAAGGGTGATTTCGCAGTCACTGAGCAGTCACTGTTCAAAATCACCCTTCAGGCCTGAATAACGCCATGACAGTGACATCATTCATGGAAGATCTCAAACCATGTGAAAATTGTCAAAAATCCAAAATGACTGTTTTCTGACTTGCATTGCGCAGTTCCTCACGCAGGCTCGTCGCTCACTAAATTTCAATATTTTCACTCCAGATTTTCAACATTGCCATTTTACCAGACCTTCTTATGAGTAGTACAGCTTTTCTTTACATCTCACCCAAATGTGTTTCTGCTGCCGTAATCTATAATGGCGAGTCGGTGCGCGTAAATCAATGTACGGGACAAATTAAGAAAATCACAGTGACACTGTTCATGAGCAGAGGTCTTAAAATGGCTATGTTGAAAATTTGGTGAAAAATCCAAAATGACTGTTTTATATAAGTGCAGTTATGCAGTTCCTACGATGCTCGCAAGGTCATTTAATTTTCAATATTTTACCCAGATTTCCAACATTGCCATTTTATCACACCTTCTTATGAGTAGTACAGCTGCCATTTTTCACATCTCACCCAAAACGTGTTTCCGCCCATGTAGTGCACAATGGCGCAGTCGGTGTGCGAGATCAATGTACGGGACAAATTAAGAAAATCACAGTGACACTGTTCATGAGCAAAGGTCTTAAAATGGCTATGTTGAAAATTTTCATGAAAAAATTCCAAAAAATGTCTGTTTTACGAGCGTGCGTTATACTGTTCTTACGCACGCTTGTAAGTTCAAGGAATTTTCAATATTTTCACTCAGATTTTTAACATTGCCATTTTACCACACTCCTTATGAGTAGTACAGCTGTCATTTTCATATCTCACCTAAAATGTGTTTCCGCTTCATGTAGCGCATAATGACGAGTTTGTGCGGAACATCAATGTATCGGACAAATTAAGATAATCACAGTGACACTGTTCATGAGCAGAGGTCTTAAATGGCAATGTTGAAAATTTGGTGAAAAAATTCCCTTCAGATGTTCTGCAATATTACTAATGAAGACATTGAACAGAACTGGCCCCAGGACCGATCCCTGCAGCACCCCACTGGTCGACCCCTCTCTCTAGACTGCATACCATTTACTACCACTCTCTGCCTCCTGTCTGTTAGCCAGTTTCTAACCCAGTTTACCACCCTTTCCCCCATGCCCAGCCTACCCAGCTAGTTTATCAGCCTCCTATATGGGATGTGTCAAAGGCTTTGCTGAAATCAAGATAAGCGTTGTCCACTGCCCCACCCTGATTCACTTCGTCACCCAGTCAAATAAATCAACCAGATTTATCTGACATGATGTCCCCACTGTGAATCCATGTTGTCTATGGTCCTGGGTTCCGATGGCATCAAGATGCCCCACTATCCTTTCTTTAAGCAATGTCTCCATGATCTTCCCCACTACTGAGGTGAGGCTGAATGGTCTATTGTTCCCTGCCTCCTCCTGCTGCCGGACTTGTGTAGAGGGACCACATGTGCCCTCCTCCAATTCCACTCATGTTGAATGACTCAGTGAACATGGCTGCCAGAGGTACTGCTACTCCCTCGCAGTTCTGTTAATATCCTTGGGCGTATGCCATCTGGTTCCATCGCTTGTCCACCTTCAATTTAGTGAGCTCCTGCAGGACTCTTTGCCTTTGAACGGACTATTGTCCACCTCTTCACCCACTTGGCAACTGCTGTACTGCTGTGGCCCTTGCCCCTCCCACTCTTCTGTGAATACTGAATGGAAAGACACAGTGGATGTCTTGGGAGGAAGGCATGAAACTGTCACTTCCAAATACCTAAACAGCACATACAAGCAAGCAACATTCGGCATTGACAAATGCTTGTTTATTTCTCTTCAAACATTGTTAACCCATTACCTGGAACTATTTGCTCTTGCTCTGTGTGTACCATTCTTTTTTTTTCTATGTATAACTATGTCTATTTATTGCTTGTATATAAATGTATTGTTCTTTGACCTTGTGCGACACAGGTCCACCTTGCAAATGAGCTTGCTCAATGGTGTTCGCCTGGATAAATAAAGACTTGATTGATTGATTGAAGCTGGCAAACAGAAGTTTAGGCCTCCCACCTTTGGCAAACAGATTGGAGACAGTTCCAGTAGCCCCAGGCATTAAATTAAGATACAGTCCCAGAGGCACAACAGTTTCTCACCGAGATGCAGAGTAGGGATCTTTCAAGCTCTGACCCCACTGTTCAGTCTGAAAATTTGCTCTATGGAAAATGTCCTTCTTTCTCTCACACTGGAGATGCACAGCTTGGTCTGCAGACTTGGCAGTCCCACATCTAAAAACAAAAGTGTTCAGGCCAAGGATAGGCTAGCTAGCCTCTCCCCAAATTTCCCTGAGCTGCAGGGAGCCTCCTTCCTTCTGGAAGCTCCAGCCAGACTTTCCAGAACTCACTCCAGCAGTGAACTCAGATCAAACTGCCCCCCTTAAATAAGAAACAGAGTTCCAGCAATTTGATTGGCTGCCCCAGCTGTTAGTCACAGTTCCAGTCTTTTAATTGTCTTAAATTTGGGAGCCAAGAATTATACCTCCTTTTTCCCCCAAAAAGTCTTTGGCACTATTCCAAGAATCTTTTCACCCAATCCTGACTTGTGATTGGCTGATGGTCTGCAAAGATGGCTGCTGCTGAACAGTTTTCATAGCAGTTCATACAGTGCCCCACATAGAAAGTTCTGGTGCAGCCAGCTAAAGTACTTTATTTAAATAATAACCCCACTGGATGATAGCCCCACCTGTGCTCTTCCAAACTCAGCCATTCTTTACCATTGATTTATAACACTTTTGCTGTCACTGCCACCAAAACACAGACCCCCAGGTGGCAGGCAGCTGCTCATTAATATCATTGGGTCTCATTCATATTCATAAGCCCCATAAATGCCCCATTCCAGACTCTTTATTTAGTAATTCCTGAGGCTTCTTATTTGCCTCCCTGAGGACACTGGTCCCCATTTTGGTCAGCAGGGGCACTGGGACCAAGAAATTCCTTTTTGTTCGACTGCAAAAATGGTGATCAGCAAATCAAAGCACCTATGCACATGCGCAGCTGTCTGCTTGCACTGGAGTGCACACAGGAGCAGTGGCAGCTTGTGATTAATGTTTTAAGCCCAAAAGGGGCTGAAATAAATTACTGGAGCTGCTTGGGGAGTTAGAGGGCACCAGAGGGCTTGAGCCAGGTGGTGATTGTGCCATGAGGAAACGGAGGGGCCGCCAAGATGCAAAAGGGAGACACATCGGGAGGCCTTTAAGGTAAGCCCCATTTGGGGTTACACATGTAATCCAAAGGAGAGAGGCAATGTGGATTATGCAGCTGGGAGCTTTACATGCTCTAGGTTTAAATGAGAACACTGACTATGCACCTTTGATTAGACATTCTAGATGATATATTGAGGCCAGGGGAGTAATTTTAGGGGGGACGGGGGGACAGGTCCCCCCAACATTTCATCATTGCAGTCTTAAATAACTTACTGCATAATCCCTTTATAGTTGTGTCCCTCCCCAACTATTACACCAAAGTTACTCCTCTGATTGTGGCTATGTATGGTGGTTGTTCTAGTTCTTATATTAGCTTGTATCTCTTTTCTCTATCAGCACATTATTGGTTTCCAGATCTACTGCCTGCATGTGGGATAGCCAGAAGTGCCGATACTCCATATATCATTTAGGAGTTTATATGGACTTTCATATAGACTTTTTATCATGAACACTAATTTCTGCTATTGGCCTCTATGCACAAACGGGTGGGAAATATGCACCTAAGGCATGTAGCCTGCTCGTGCAGCTCCACACCCACTAGAGATCCATGGGTGGCCACATTCACTAACAGTGGCCAGGCCACCGCGTGAGACCAGTACATGGCCCCGCCCCCCCGGCACACAGGCCTGCAGGGGTGGTCACGTGTGGAGCAGCTGTTCTGGGCATGTGGCCAATCAGCTGCCCAACCCAGACACCGCAGTGGATCTCCTGTACCTGCGTGCGGTGGACAGGGTGCCGTCACATAGAGCGCCACATGCGGTGTGGGGGTGGGTGCTCGGAAGACCACCTGCATGCCCCCCAGTGTGCCCCACATGCTGAGTCTTCTTTGGTGGAGGTGCACAGGGCCTCATCTCACAGCCACAGCCCACGGCTGTCACTTCTGGGGGACCGTATAACTGGCCCCCCGCTTTTATGGCTGCATGACCTGGTGGTTCGCCGATACCTGCTCCCAGCACTCTGCATGTTCGTGCATCCTGCAGAGTGCCAGCACACACCCTGCACCTCCCTTGGTCCACCCCCCTGCTAGTAGGTCCACACGCCACAAGGGATCCAGCACAGAGGGGGGGGGGTGTCCGGCCAGTTGTGAATGCCACGCAGTGGGCCTGGGTGGGTGTGGAGTGGGCTACATGTCAGGGTTATGTGGTGCATACCCACTCTGCACCTTTGTGCATAGGGACACGTATTGGCTTTTTCTACATATGCAGTTCACTATTTATAATGATGTTTGCTGTGCTTTTAATTCTATAAATGTTGGTGGTTTTATTATGGATCCTAATTATTTCAGTTTGGAACTTGTCTTAGCAATATAAATTTAGTGTGTGTCACTTTAAGTCGGATTCTATTTATTTAGCACAGCAGCAACTCATAGCAGCCCCCCCGATGAAGTCATAGGGCAAAACCAGTGGGGGGTTAGTACGCACTTGTTCCTGTTTGCCTCTGCTGCTAGATCTACACTGTGTGAGTAGACTTTGTGTGATATTTTTACATATTTGTAATACATAAATGTTATTGCAGCTTATACCGGTGCCAGTCTCTTGTGGTTTGCAATCCACTGAATAGCAGAGTAATGTAGGCTGTATGGGATGTTTGGTAATGCAGGCTGTATGGGATGTTTGGTAATGCAGGCTGCAGAGCCGTAAGAAGGCATTTTGGTGCCCTGGGCAAGAGACTAATTTTGCGCCCCCCCCTCAGAAAACAGCCAGTGGTCTGGCCCCCAGAAGCTCTTGGTTGTTTACATGCTCTGTAGTGAGTTTTGGGGCTTTTCTTGAAGGAAAAACATACTTTTGTTATACGTTCCCTACCTCTGATTTCAGGGAAAACTTTGCTCCCATAGAATCTGAGGTGTGGGAGTTGAAGATGCTGGCTGACTGTAATCAGAGTATGCAGTGCAGCTGCAATTGTTGTGGACAACTGTCTGACCAACAGTTCCATCGAGAGTGGCTCATGGGGGCATATATAGGCACCTCAGTGGCATAGATGCAGTCCTTGAGTGCTGGACACATGTACCTCTTAGATGCCCCACCTGCAACCACCCATCCTCACATAGGGGGATGTATCCCCATGAGCCCACTCACTCAGCCCTCATGACAGGCTCCACTACCCCTGTAGTGGAATCACCACCACCTAACAGAAGGAAAAGCCTTCATCCCCTGACCATCCTTCCTTCAGCTAGACTATCTCCTGCACTCGATGCTGCTTGACCACCCTTCTAGACCATAACCAGACTCCGTTCCCCAACCATCCTACAGTGGCTTGAACATCTCCACAACACCATACTCACCTTAGCTGCCTACCTTCCCTATAGCTGAACCACCACCCTACACCAAGACAAGCGCCCATGCACCAACAACCCCTGCAACTAGATCAACCGCGCATACTTCTAAACTGTCCTTGATTTTGCAACAAAATATGCATTTGTCCATCATAAAGGTTGTGTTTTTATGGTAGAGAACAGTGGAGTGGGGGGGTTAAAATCACGAAATAATGTAAAACATTAGAGTTACAGACTTATTTTTCTTCAGAAAATGCAGATAAACACAAATCCCCTTTTTCTATCAGCTTTTTGAGTGAATAGTGTCAATTTATAACATGTGTCCAAGATTTTGGGTCTTTGTCCTGATTATTTTAAGTCATGTCCCTGATTCATGAAGCAAGGGGTTGAGAGGTATGCAGCCCTAAGTCTAGCATCCCTCCAGAGGACCACTCTTTCTGCAGTGGCATCCCCCCCACCAAACAATATTCTGACTGTATCCAATCCCCCCACCGCAGGAACCCCCCATAGAAAAGCACCTCCTGCATCTGCCTCTACCCTCCCCCCCCCCAGTTGGGAGAGGGCCAAGAAGTGTAAGATTCACATCATAGAACTGCTCCTATGGTGCTGTCCAGGGTCCCACAGTAAAACTTCTGGCATACAAAAATTGCGCTGCTCCTCTGGTCCAATCCCTCCCTCCCTCTCTCTTTCCCCAGCTCAGACTCATATACTCTGTTGGCAACCACAAACATGGCAGGTATTTTTATATGTAATTTATAAGCGCTGCAGAAACTGTCAGATGTCAACATCCAGAAGCAGTCAACTGACAGCCATGATTTAGGTGACACGCTCAGTCTATGCAGTGTTATAAATTATTAATAAAACTGTCATGTTCATGGATGCAAGCCAAGCAGACCTAGTGAGTTGGGGAGCTTTCCTTTTCTGCCAGATGTTTTACTGTGGGACACTGGACAGCACTGTAGCAGCAGTTCTCTGCTGTGGATCTTCTGCTTCCTGGCCCTCTCCTGACCTGTGGGGGGGGCAGTTGCAGGGGGTAGCTTGTCTGGTGGGGAGTCCTGCTGTGGGATGGGGATGGGGTACATTATGTAGTAGTGTCCCCAAGTTGTAGTGTCTAGGCGGGGCCCTGTAAAAAAAAAAAAAAAAAAAAAGGCCCAACAGGGCATAATAGGGTGCTTGAGCTTCAGGACCCCCTAACGGCCCATTTAGTTAGCCCTGGTGAGAGACAGTGTAGGGGCCCCATGGTGCAATAAGAAGTGTCATTAGGGAAAAAACATTCTGCCTAGCCTATACCAGTTTTCAGTATGCCTTAGCAGTGCAGCCCCTCTCCTCTGCCCAGTAAATAACCCTTGCACAGCACTCCCCCAGTACAGCTGAGCCAGCCCAACTGCTCCAGTCAGCATCCCTGCAGCCAGAAGGAGCCCCACTCCAAAGCCCCTCATTCCCCTGATTCCTGTCAGTTCCCCTCCACAGCCCAAGCCAATCCAGATACATGTAACTGTTAATATGTTATGATCTAAACTGTACAGATCCCCTCACATGGCATCCAAGACAACTAGGCAAGGCACTAGCAGGCAAGGCCTCATTTTCTAAGCAAGACATGTGTGGGTGGGTGACGGGGTGAGAATGGAACAAGGACTCTGCTAATGAGAATCAGAAGGAGAGGATACAAAAAAAAAGGCAATGGAATGGGAGTGCAGGAGGGACGCTGGTCAAGAGGAAAGAAAAGAAAATGTAACAACATGGTGGACAGAAGAGATGGTGTGCCGTGGCCCACGCCATGGCAGTCAGGCCAAGGCTGAGGCAACTGCTTCAAAATCTTCACTCCCATCCCAGTCCCCAGTCCAGTGCATGAAGTTCAAGTGAACTACACAGTCGCTGCCCACCTGCCAGAAGAGCCGACTCCAAGACAGGCCCGCCCAGGCCCAATAATTCAATGGCAAGGAAAGCAGATCTTTGTCTCCCGACTTCCTGAGTGAGACTATCAATCCCCCCCCCTGCTCTCTCACCACATAGATCCCATCTCATCATCTCACAATTTGGATTCAGAAATTAATTTGGAATTATTCATCGCTTCACGGGTCTGCTCTTCTGCATGTCTGCAGTGCCATCACTTTTTACTACAGACACTCTGTCACTGACGAGTGACAATTACCAGTCTTGTCTATATAGACAACAACAGACAGAGTACTTAGTGTGGTGTGCATTCTGCTTATGCTTACATTACACAAGTGATGAAAAAAAATATAAGACAAGGATCACTTCTGTCTTCTCTGTCTCTCGTGACTCATCTCTCCTCTCTGACTCTCTCACGTTTTTTAGTCTCTGTGACTGTTCTACTACTCGCTGCAATACGCTCAACAACTTGCTCCACATTCTTCCTGTCTCCAACACAAACCGCCTCACTCAGTGCCAAATGCCTGCCTTCTTCTTATACTAATGGGTGGCACGCTGGCCACTCCACAGTTCCTCTTTCTCCAGCACAACATGATTATTATTTTCTGCAGTAGACTGTGCAACCATGTGACCCCCACCACTTGCTGGTCCTTGGTCCGCAGATGCACCCCTGCTGACAGTCATTTGTAATTACAGAACCAAAATTAAAAAAAAAAGATTTAAAGTGGCAGCGCAAGTGAATTAGAACATCAGCTTCAATGGAAAAATGCGCCCCTCGGAGGCTTGCGCCCGGGGCAGGAGCACCACCCGCCCCACCCTTCCTACGGTACTGGCAGGCTGTATGGGATGTTTAGCAATGCAGGCTGTATGGGATGTTTGGCTGCATCATTACATGTTGAGGTCTAGTGTAGGCCCTGTGGTACTCCATGACAGTCCGAGAAAAGTCAGGAACAATTTGTATTTTGTGCCTCTGCCACATTCGGGGTCCTCATTCTCTAGCCAACTGCAGTGCTCCCTCTTTTATCCTCCAACATTATTACATCCTAAAATTTGGCAGATAAAAGAGGGTGGCAGTTAAATGAGGAAATTAACATTACCAGAAAATGGGACAGGAGCTCACACTGGTGGTTAGCAAAGCTGGCGTCTAAAGGGTGTGGGGGTGGATAAATGAGGGAGCATTGTACATCACTCATTCCTTAACTGGAAACCTCAGGAATTTGACCAATATTGATCTGGGCCACTGCCCTGGCTTAGGCAGGGAGGGAGGGGGGATGCTAGAGAATAGTGGGATCATTCCAGTTCAAGTGAGACAGGCCATTGATGACTTGTGGGATGACAGGGAGGACATGCTGCAAAAAGAGTTTGTGTCTTTGACTTGAATTCCCACTGGGAACCCTAGCAGGTGGAGATTAATGTGCCCCCACCCCTCGTCAAGGTCCTTGATCCATTCTCGCAATTCCCCAATTGTGAGGTCTTGTTCATGGAGGTGGGCTACTACACATTCCAAGTTTGCCTTCTGATTGTCAACCTGCTGTTCTGTGCAGGTTAGCCTTTGAGATAATGAGACTATGTGGTCCCCTGTTGGACATTCAATGCTTTTACTTCCCCAATCTCTGAATATAGCTGAGCAAACATTTTTCCAATTTCTTGTAGTTCATCTGGTCTGTGGGTGGTGGGGCCTGCTGAGGCCAAAGAGCTGGTGAGCACCATTCTCCTGTGCCATGCAGCCATTAGCGGCTGAGACCAATGTAGCCCTGACACCATCCTAAAGAGGGCTACTATGCCTGCCTGGGTGGCCACTAACCAGATTAAGGGGCCTGGGTTCCCATACAGCTGTTACCGAGGGTCCTTTCCCAAGATATAAATAAAAATGGTGGTGTCTCCACCCAGAGTACAATTGAAGAGGGTGTGATATTACCAGTACAACCCCCTGGGGTGCTGTACCAACCCACCTCTCCACACAGTCATCCACATATATGGACTTACCAGGGTCAAAATCCCCAAAATTCAGCGTTTGGCATCTTCCACATTCAGCTAATAATATGCTCACTAAATCAGGCTCTTGAGTTAGAACTATTCCAAAACAGTAGCACCATATTTATTTACATGGGGAGGGTTAGGAAGGGGTGAATGGATTAGTGGTTAAGCATAACATTTCTAGATTTGAATTTGAAATTTAGAGATTAAGCATTTTGAAATAATCATTTGCCCCTCTGATTCAAAAACCCACATTTTCATTACTGCAGCCACCAACTATCTATCTAGCTACCTGCTGCAGGTGTTACCATGCACAGGCCCCCAACTGGTACCAGTTCAGAACAACCCCCTCAGAAATCTGTCACTGGAACCCAACCCTGTTGTTGCAGGCCAGTGCTGCAGTTGGTCTGCCTGCATTGTCGCACTTACTTGAATCAAGATAACTTTTTTCATTTCTCTCTTGAGTGAATTAAACCTTTCTACGCCAGTGGGCATAATTTGAGGTGAATACAAATAACCATACATTCAGCAGGTGCAGGGCAATTTCTGCTTTTACTCACAGTTCAGCAAATCAGTCTCACACTATTCTACATAACCATTTGAAATCAGCTGTATTGGGCTTTACAGCTCTGTCTTGGTTAGGTTCATATCTGACACAGAGATTGCAATGTGTCAGAGTGGGCGGAGCCTGTTCGGATACAGTAGTGTTGAATACGGGTGTAATATACCTCAGGGATCGGTTCTGGGCCCCCTATTGTTCTTACTGTGTGTGAATGATCTTTCCATGCACTGCTCACCTGACACTAGCATGTATTTTTATGCTGATGATACAATCATGTATATCTCAAAAGAATATGCAAATTCAGCAATAGATTTACTACAGAAGGATTTTCTTGGAATTCAGCAGGAGCTTATCGAATTAAGGCTCCTAGTGAATGAGAAAAAAATCCAGTGGATGTAGTTCGAAAGGAAAAATATTAAAGAGATGATTAGTAGGTATATATTTACTACTTCAGGTATTATTATAAGTCTGATTTAGGTAGTCTGAAAGCCACAGCCGTGGTTCTCTGATGAATCCGACCTGCCAGACTGCCATTTACAGTCCAGGTCTGATGCCACCAGCCCCTCAACAGAAGCTCAGATAGTCTGACAGCCACAGCCGTGGTTCTCAGATGAACCCAACCTGCCAGACTGCCATCCGCAGTCCAGGTCTGAAGCCATCAGCCCCTCACAGAAGTTCAGGTAGCCTGAGAGCCACAGCCGTGGTTCTGTGATGAACCTGATCTGCCAGACTGCCATCCGCAGTCCAGGTCTGAAGCCATCAGCCCCTCACAGAAGCTCAGGTACGGACTCACCCTTGGGGACTGATTACCTCTAGGAAGGGAGCCCTAGCTGACTGATTTTCCTTTTTTACATGAGGACAGTTGTGTCTGGGTTTAAATCCGGCGTCTGTTACTGCTATGACCCATTGGCTGCAGTTAGTCCCAGGAGCACTCCGATTGGCTCCATATAGCTCTGCACTGTTAATGCTTGAATTATATTTTACTGGATTTTGATTTCTGTTAATACTGTCTTGCTAGCATTTTAGAGTATAAGTTTGCTGTTTTAATTTAAGTGCCTGTAGAGTGTTCCCTCATAAGACCCAGTAGCGATCTCAGCTCAGGTCTTGAACCCCCCCTTCACCTTTTTGCTCTGGTATCGTGTTTTAAATAGCCCTGTTCTTGCTCTCTCAGACCTTTTGGCACCTTGCCTAACATTTTAGTCTGAAACACATCCCCTGTTTAAGCCATTTTGCATTTACTTTTAGCTCCACGAGCAGCCCTACCTCCCTGCCTCTCTTATTTAATTTCCCTCTGTCCTTCTCTGTTCAGGTAGTCTGACAACCACAGCCGTGGTTCTCTGATGAACCCGACCTGCCAGACTGCCATCCACAGTCCAGGTCTGAAGTCACCAGCCCCTCACAGAAGCTCAGGTATGGACTCACCCTCAGGAACTGATTAGCTCCAGGAAGGGAGCCTAGCTGACTGATTTTCACCGTCACACCCCCCACCCCGGTCCTGTTTAAATACACTTAAACTCCACCCCAGCTTACTGGCGACTCCTACAGGCTACTGCTAGCCAACCAGCTGCTCAAGCTTTGAGTGACAACATCACTATCTCTTGTGAAGCACTTTTCCTATCTAGTGTAACTCTTCCTTCTAGCACTCTCTAACAAACATTTGTCAATGCTGAATGTTTGCTTGCTGGCATTGGCATTGGTAGTGTAGGAGTTAGAAAGATGCATAATAGGAATGGCAGTGAAGTATTGAACTGAAGCCAATCCCACCACCACCCTGCAGAAAAAGTGAAGTCATGAGCATGCGTAGAAACTGCATAACACACACCCATAATGTAATTAGTTTGGGATATTTTACAGCAGATTGTCAACACAGGTATTTGGGGACCTCCGCTCATGAACAGCGTCACTGTGATTTTCTTAATCTGTCCAGAACAGTGATTTCCCACAGCGACCACTTATTTCTGAGCTGGAAGTGCGAAAACACATTTTGGCCAGGGTGTGAAAAATGACAGCTGTACTGTTCATAAGGAAGTGTGGAAAATTCCAGTGGTGAAAATCTGGACTGAAAATATTACAAATTAATGAACTTATGAGGGTGCGTGAAAACTGCGCAATGCTTGCTCGTAACACAGTCATTTTATGGACTTTTGTCACCACATTTTTAAACATAGCCATTTTAAGACCTCTGCTCATGAACAGTGTCACTGTGATTTTCTTAATCTGTCCCAAACATTGATTTCGCACACCGACTGCGCCATTGTGCGTTACATGTGCGGAAACACATTTTGGGTGTGATGTGAAAAATGGCAGCTGTACTGCTCATAAGATAGTGTGGTAAAATGGAAATGTTGAA
The DNA here is from genome assembly GCA_016271365.2 of Neoceratodus forsteri. Classification (NCBI taxonomy): domain Eukaryota; kingdom Metazoa; phylum Chordata; order Ceratodontiformes; family Ceratodontidae; genus Neoceratodus; species Neoceratodus forsteri. The sequence goes on from CM057449.1 coordinate 1,204,580,090, forward strand.
AATCTGGAGTGAAAATATAAAAAATTCACAAACTTACAAGCATGTGTAGGAACTGCATAGCATGCGGCCGCTAAATCCAGTCATTTGGGAATTTTTCACCAGATTTTCAACATAGGGTTTTTGGGGCTTACCTCATGAACTGTGACACTGTCATTTTATAAATCAGTCACAAAAGGTGGTTCCATGCTGTGACAGTGAAATCAGCTTTTGGGGCCGATTAATGCCATGATAGTGCCAGAATTCATGAGGAGTGGTTCCCAAAACCCCGTGTTGAAAATTTGGTGAAAAAATTCCCAAAAATGGCCGAGATATGCACCAAAGTTGAAAAAAAATCTATTTATGACATTATACAGCTTATCGGCATTTCTTCAGTAGGTGGTCGGCTTTGAAGAGTGCAGACTAGTTCCTGGTCCACTGAAGATCTTTACGCAGGGATCCAGAGGTAAGTATGGGGTTGCGGGTGTGTGTGGGGAGGTGGATGTGAAGAGGGTGGGAATGGGTTGGGGTGGGGGCTAGACAATCAACGAAGGACCTTTTTGTTTTCAGGTGTTTTCTTTCTAGGAAGGCAGCAGGACTTGTGCCACACTGGGGTGGGCTCCCAGCGTGGTAGCTGAAAGTTTTTTTGGGGGGTCAGTGAAGCCGAAGTGGGAATGGGCACCCCGTCGGTCATACAGGCGGTGTGTGCCACGCTGGGTGGACTCCCAGCGTGGCAACTGGAAATCTGTGTTTTTTTTTGGGGGGGGGTTATTGAGTGGAGCCAACGGGGGATTGGACACCCCCGTCACCATGCTCAATTTTGCCACGCTGGGGTGGGCTCCCAGCTTGGCAACTAGAAGTCTCGAGGGGGGCCCAGAGCCAACGGGGGATTGGGCACCCCAGTCAGCCATACTGTGTGCAGCGGGGGGAGCGCATAAGCACGCTGGGGTGGGCTCAGCATGCTACTTGAGTGTTTGGGAGGGGAAACTTGAGTGAGCTGTCTATGACAGCTCCCGTTCAGGGTCTGAGTGCTGAGTGTAGAGTTTGCATACTGCGACAGCAGTATGTAAATTACCTGCCGACGGCAGTATGCAAATTGCCTATACATTACAACTGCTGATTGCAGCGGTTTTCCGCTTTCAACTGTACGCCACTGCATCTGAACAGCTGTCATAGACAGCTCGGACATTCATTGATGCAGTGCAGCCAAGCCTGCAAAAGGGAGCAGGGCATTGGGACTGGGGGAGAAACACCTACGAAAACTCATATGGCGGCACAAATGTTTCTCATACATGCGTGCAAGCAAACATAAAAACCACCAAGTACAGTGGTTAACTGTACAGCCTCTCTTTGGCAGCAGTGTGTCAGGCTTAATGACTGAATTAAGCTGCCATGTCCCCTATCAAAGGGTGCTATCTACTTCTGCTCCTTGCTACCTGGCTTGGTACAGCTGGCACCAGATGCCTAGCTGGGCTGCTGCTACCCCCCTTTGGACCACTACTGAGTAGTGTATGGCTATCAAACACACCTTCAGAAACTGCCTCACTTGGCTGTGGGCAGTGAGTCACTCGGCCTTACCCTACAAACACGGGTGGCCATATGCCCTCCCCTTGCATAGGGGTAGTTATGGTTAGCTATACAATAATAATTAAACCAGTGTCCAACCACCTGAATCATCTGAAGCCTCAGTAGCGGAAGGTATGAGCCAAATTTAGCATAATCATCTTTATGCTCCTGCTCCTATCTGGCAACATTTACTCGAACCCAGGCCCACTCACTTCAACGGGCCCTGGTGTTCATAAGGTTAAAGGCCTAAAAATAGCCTCACTGAACATCTGCAGTTTCATCACAAAATTCGACCAACTACAGGCATGGAAGGCCCTCCATACCCCTGACATCCTCTGCCTAACGGAGACCTGGTTGACCAGTAGGATTAAAGATAGCGAAGTTGCCCTGTGGTCTAATAAATTTACCAAAAGCCCACCCACCCTCATTGAAATCAGGGTTTTGAGGAAGGGTAAACTTGGAGCCCTCAAATCAGCCCTTGCCCTGCATGACTGGACTCCTATCAACCTGGTGCCTACCCTTGATCAGGTCCTCAGTTACTTCATTAAGGGCTTTAGTTCCATCTGTGACATCTATGCCCCGCTCACAAACAGAAAAATTTGGGGCAGGCAAATGGCTGGATTGATGGGGAGCTCTTCTCCCACCTGAATAAAAGGGACATACTCTGGGACAAGGCCAGAAACACAGGTAGCAAACATGAGTACCAGTCCTACAGAACAGCCAGAAACCACTGCACCAAGCAAATACAGCTCACCAAAGCCAACTATCATAAGGCCCAGCTTTGCAATTCTTGGGGTGATGGGAAGAGATTCTGGGATAACATCAAAAGCATCCTTGGAAAGGAGGACAATATGCAACCTCAGCTACTCAGTATCAGTAACACCCCCACTACAGACCCTCCAGCTATTTCAGAAGCCTTCAATAAGGCCTTCACCGATCTTACCCCAGTGCCTCTACCTGCCTATTTTCAACCTGATTTGAACCACTCCAACAACATATCTACTGAGTGTTCTCACCCGACCTTCTACTTTGCAGGCGAAGTGACAGCCAGCCAGCGCAAGGTGTGATTTCAGCAGAAACCAGTGACCCAGGTTCTGGAATGAGCCCAGGAGCTGGAGGACTGGCCGGGGGAGAAGGCTTGAGCATCCTCAGGACAGCTCGCCTTCTCCAAGGAGGGAAGAGGTTGACATCCTGGTGCAAGACTGGCCCCAGGCAGAGGTCTGGGGCACAGCATACACCGAGATGCAGCAAGGGGAGGATGTCATGGACATCGGCGCTATGCACCTTAACGTCAGGGTTCACGCGATGTCCACAGAAACACCGAGGAGGGAAAAACACTCTCCAGACTCTGGGTAGATGAAGCTCCGGAGCAGACCCCTCATGGTTTCTGCCTGCCTGGCCGATCCCAGAGCCCAACGAAACAGGTAAAGCTTGGGGTGTAAAGGCCCCACCTCATCCCTGCCTGGGGGGTAAAAACTGAGGCTACATGGGGGTTCACGGATGGCACAGGTGGGTGGCAGAAGTGGGGGTCAGGGTCCCATTGGGACTCCTGAAGAAGCGGAGCTTGGGGAGAGGAGGAGGGTAAAAAGAAAAGTTAAAAGGGTGACAGTGAAGGAGGCCCTTACCATGGTCAAGAAAATACTAGGTAAGTCCAGACTGGGTAGTGACGTGATAGACATGAAACTTCTGTCCCTCACCCTGGACATTCTTAAAGTGCCCATTACCATGATGTACACTAAGTCCCTGGTCCAATTCCTGGCGGTTTGGAAGCAGACCCTAGTTATGCCAGTGCATAAAGGAAGCAACAAGTCTATGGTAGCCAACTACAGACCCATATCAATCCTCTCCCCCCGTCCAAGGCACTGGAAAAGATTCTGGCGGGTCAGCTCATCAACTACCTCAATAAGTATAATCTACTATGCCCCAACCAGCATGGCTTCAGACAAAATCACAGTACCACCACTGCCCTGCTGAACTACATGAACTATGCACATAAGGCCCTGAATGAAGGCAAACTGGTGGGGTCTGTCTTTAGTGACCTCACCAAAGACTTCGATACAGTCAACCACCCCCTGTTACTGACCCAACTGCAAAACATGGGTGTGGCGCCCAATGTCCTTTGCTTGTTCCAAGACTACCTGATATGGAGAAATCAATGTGTCAAAACTGGGCAAACAGTATCCAGCACAAGAGAGGTATCATTAGGGGTACCCCAGGGATCAATACTGGGGCCCCTATTCTTCAGTCTCTTTTTAAATGACCTTCCCACAGCCTGCGACACTTAACTCATACTATATGCAGATGATGCTGTTCTCCTGAGCAGGAGCACATTTCAGGCTGCCCTACAATCTGAGCCGTAGAACTTCTTCTCCAAACTCGAGGACTGGTTCTGTAGTCATAAGTTGCTACTAAACTACAAGAAGACCAAAGCCATGCTTATGTTCAGCCCCCACAACAAAAATAAATCCACAGTTCAATTATATCTACTACTGACTATGGACTAGTGGTCTATGGGGCGGCAATGGATACAGCACTCAAAAGGGTTCTGATTGCATTTAACAAAGCCTGCAGACTCACCCTGGATGTTATGCATGGCACTCACACCTGTACTCTGTACGAGCCTGCAAACTGGCTATCATTAAGAAACAGGGTCAAATTCCAGACTTGCATCCTAGGGAAGAAGGCTCTATTGGGTGAAACACCACCTTGTGTAGGCAATTTGATCAAGGCAGCCAACTCATTACAGGTCACCAGAGGGAGGACTAGAGGGGCCTTGACTATCCCCTTTCATCGCACCTCACTTGGGCAATGTGCATTTGCCTACTGGGCCCCTCTGTGGATGAATGAACTCCCTGGGCACCACTTGGCCACCAATTGTCTGGCACAATTCAAAACTGACCTCAAACAGCACCTAATAACACTCTCTAAGTGCATCTGCCCCTGAGTCCAGTCACACCTGCTCTCTCTGCCCACCAGCAAGCACTAGGCAGGCCTCAGGTACCCCATCCCTCTGTCCCTTCTCATGACTTGCCTCAGCAATCAGTTTGCATCATGCTCCTTCGGCACACACCACCTCACCCTCCCCCAACTCACAGTCCTGTGAGTTTCCCTAACAGTCACTACTAATTGAGGCTGCCTGACCTTGCCCTCTCACACCCCACCATCTACTTTAGCATGTCTTCTCCTCTCAGCCTCCCCTTACCCCACCATTTCTCCCTATATCTTATCACCCATCTTCCCCCAGCCTTCACCTCCACCACAGTACATACCCCTCTCTCTCTCTTACCTCCTTTCTTCACCCCTCTGCCAGCTATCCCCATCCCTCTGCACTACTGACAATGCACTTTGTGGCTGCTTATCCCCCCCCAAAAAAGTGTTTTTCTTGTTATTTTAACTTGTACCTATGTTTTGAGTTATACTGTAAGTTCTGAATCCAAGCTGTATCGTTCATTGTAGTGTACCTTTACTTTCTCCTATTGTACTTTGTTTTGCAATCTACAATGAGGAACCTTTGTAAAAGAGCTTGCGCTCAAAGGTCTTTTCTGAATCACTAATTAAATTAAATAAAAAAATTATTAGCCATGTAAACTCTTATAAATATTTAGGTCTCTCACTTGATAGTCACTTAACTTTCGATTTACACATCAAAAACATTTCTAATAAAATTAAAAGGACTTCTTGGATTTATTTACAGGAATAAATCTTTATTTAATCTGACAGTTAGGAAATCCCAGTAACATCTTTATTTTTACCTGTGTTAGAGTATGGCGATTTCATTTATAAAAATGCTGCTACCACTTTATTAGGAACACTTGACTCATTATTTATTTGTTGAATTTTATTGATCCGGTAGGTCCACTGAGACTAGAAGTTCCTTTTTCAGGGGCGACTGGGGAAGGATACAGATGGTAGCCAACTGAAATTGAACCAGATTAAGCTGTTGGTGGTACTTTTTTTAGTGAATAGGGGAAATCTGGCCAGAACACCGGGGAAATTCTCCTACGTTTTTCAAGAAGTGCCATGGGATCTTTAATGTCCGCCTAAACAACCACCAGAACAGGCAGGCAGGACCTTGGATTAACTTCTCATCTGAAAGATGGCACCTCAGGAGTGCAGCATCCCTCTTATGCTGTGCTACAGTGTCAGTATTGGAATTTAACCCTAGTGCCAGGTGTGGAGATACAATTATACAATAGTGCTTTATGGTTCATTACAAACCTGCCTTATAGTACCCATAGATGTACATGATATAGTGTGGCTGTTATGACTTCATTGTCAGACTGCAGAGATTTTCATTGAATACATTTGTGTATAAATTTATTATACAGACTTTGCTTTCATTTTTACTGTGTGTGTTAAAGATAAGAACTCCACATAAATACTGTCTGAGATCAATAACTCGAACATCTTATCAAATTCTGAGAACTAAATCTAGCTATGGTGACAACTTACTGGCTGTCATGGTCCCTAGAACCTGGGCTAAGTTATATAAACAATTAAAAGTCCAAGCACTACTTCCATTAGGGCATTTTAGAGCATTATTAATTAGTTTATATAACAAACATTGTAATTGTTATGGATAACTTCGTAAATTTTTTAATCACTTGATGATGTTTTTTATATAACTTATGTTTGTATGTTTGCATAGATTGTCTGTATCTTATGAAATCTGTCTTGTGTATGTATGCATTTGTAAATGAGATTATTTATCTCAAACTGCTATCCAATGAACCTGATGATGATGAAAACTGCCGCCCCTCTTGCTCTGGCTCACACACAGTTCCAGCAAACCTCTCTATCAAGCACAGGGTCTCTTTCAGTCCCTCTGATACATTAACAACATTCTCTTTTCTCACTGTGCAGGTGCAGATGAACACTGAAGAGGATCTCTCTTCAATTTCTCAAAACCAAATTCCAGTTCATTTTCCATTATCCATTTTCCAATGTCAACAACCCGTCTTTAAATCTTGTGTCCTTCCATGTTTCTCTCTAGATGTTTTGTCTTTCCCAGGGTTGGACAGAACCTTTTTCCTTTTCACAAGTCTCATACAGAAATCTCTCATCACTGGTGTCTCATCATTGTGGTACAGACAAAAACCGAAGAGGTCCTCTCCTCATCCTCTTCACACAAAATCAGTCCATTTCCATAATTCATTTTTTCCAAATCTGGTCAACCTTTTCTCTAAACACTTTCACCGCCATGGTGCAGCTTCTCACCATAGCAACCTGTAGCAGGTTCTTGCAGCTCTCTCTCACTCTTTCTCTGCAGAGCTGCCTGAACAACCTTCCTCCTCACTCTCCAGATGGGGAAAGGGATGACCAGCCCTGGGGGACAAATTGCTGGCAGCCCCCAGACAGGCCTTTCCCAGCCTTGCATCCCCATTCTCTGCTTAGGGGCTGGAGCCCCCCTTCCTGTGGAGGGGCTCCTGCCAGACTGACCCAGAACTCAAAAGTTCTTTACTTTTGGGAGCTTTCTGGCAACTCTCCATTGGCTGGAGCCACTGTCTTTTCCAAAATGAATATGTATGAGGCTCCCTTGATGCCTTATTGGCTGCTGAAAAAGGCACCTAAACTTTCCCCAGCTTTTTCCCCCAACAGTCCTTTCAGCAGTCCCACAATCCTCCTGCTGAATACTGGCCTTCTAATTGGCTGAAATTTTGGACAGAGCTTGCCAACTTGGCTGCTGAAGAAACATCCCCATCTGGTGCAGCCAGAGTAAACATTAAATTTTTACAATAGACCCACCCTTCAGTAGCCACCCCGTGCCCTTCTAAGTGACTACACAGTTCACCCTTTTTAATTAAACCTTTTCCAGTCACTGCTGCCAATATGCATTACCCCATGGCAGCCCATTCATAGCCTCAATGCAGTTTTTATAGTCCCACTTTCAAAGGTTTCTGCAGCCAACATATATATGTTTATATGCTTAATCCCCACAGAACTGTAGCCACATCTTCCCTCTGTTAACCCCCTTTATTATTTACAACATCTGTTTCATCTCTTGCCTGTTGCTAACACTATTACAACCTTCCCCTTGCTAGACAGGTTCAGCTCCATTCATATTTATGCAACATCATGAATATTAATGAAGCCACCTGGGAATTCTCAAGTGTGATCGGTGCTTTGAAAAAACTATTTTTTTCTTCCCTGTTGCCTTGTCAATCTTCCAAAGGTCTCCAGACCCCTTTTTGCTTTACACAGGAACCAGGACCACTGGAGAGGCAACTTAGCTGGCCACTGAATGGCCAAAAAAAATGCACATCTGCACATGCATGGAGTGCCAGAATGCACCTGCAGTGCAAATCACACTGGCAGCTCCATGCTACAGCTCCTCTGGCTCTGTTCAAGAAAAAAAAACTAAGCAGGTGCCGGAGGGAGAACTCCAAGGGCACCACCAAGGACTGTTCCATGGCACAGAAGGACTGGGATAAAATCAGGGAACACCAGGGGAAAACCAGGGTACCATAATGGGGAAAACAGCAGCCTCCAAGGGGGCAAACAGGTAAGCCCCCTAACAGGAGGGTTACACTCCCGCTCCCCCTTAAATTCTTGGCATCTGCACCAAGACTATATGGCTCCCAGCTGTGGCATATAACCACATTTGCATCAAACACCTTTCCAAACCTTAAACAACCTACTCTATACACATGGTTACCTATCTAGGAAACAATACTGAACACAGCCTCTTCTAAATAATTACCATCTATCTCTATATTCACAAACATTTTCCCCTAGACTCGGAGCTGTAACAGGTGTTAACACTCCCCAGGGACCCTTGGCTTTAACGTTTTCCAGGTACAATTTCTCTCTTTGGCCAGTGGGGGTGTCACCCTACATTCTTTCCATTGACCAGCAATGAAGACAGCCCAAGACAGATTTGGTGCCAAAATATCTCTCCAGTACTTTTCACAGGTTTCCAATCATTTGCAAGGCTCCCCAACATTTCTGCAAGCTGGGGGGGGTGTCCATGTTGGGCATGACTGGCACACGAAATCCCAGCAGTGTCTCCATTTATGTAGCCCTGGTGCCATCCTAAAGAGGGATACTATCCCTGCCTGGGTGGCCACTATCCAGGTTATAGGGCCTGGGTTCCCATACAGCTGTTACCGGGGATCCTTGCCTAAGATATAAAATAAAAGTGGTGGTGCCTCCACCCAGTGTACAATTTAAATTGGTATAATATTATCAGTACAACCACCTGGGATGCTGTACCAATCCATCTCCCCATACAGTCATCCACATACATGGACTTACCAGGGTCAAAATACCCCAAATTCAGCATTTGGTATCATCCACATTCAGCTAATAATATGCTCACTAAAACAGGTTATCAAATCAGGACTTTTCCAGAACAGTAACACAAAATGTATTTACATGGGGAGGGTTAGGAAGGGGAGAATGGATTAGTAGTTAAGCATAACATTTCTAGATTTGGATTTGGAATTTAGAGATCAAGCATTTTCAAACAATCATTTGCCCCTTTGATTCAAAAACCCACATTTTCATTACTGCAGCCACTACCTATCTATCTAGCTACCTGCTGCTGGTGTTACCTGCTGACAGCCCCCAAGGCAGGCCCTTTCTCAGCCTTGCATCCCCATTCTCTGCTTAGCGGCTGGAGCCCCCTTCCCTAAGGAAGGCTCTCCGAACTGACCCAGAATCCAAAGGTTCTTTTCCTTTGGGAGCTTTCTGGCAATTGCCCATTGGCTGGAACCGCTGTCCTTTATCAAAATGAATATGTATGAGTCTTAATGCAGTTCTTATAGTTCTTACTTTCAGGAATCTCTGCAGCCAACATATGCATTTTTATTTGCTTAATTATCCCACAGAACTGTAGCCACATCTTCCCTTTGTTAATCTCCTTTATTATTTACAACATCTATTTCATCTCTTGCCTGTCGCTAGTGCTATTACAACCTTCCCCTATGCTAGACAGGCTCAGGTACATTCATATTTATGCTGCCTCATGAATATCAATGAGGCCACTTGGGTATTCTTGAGCGCGATTGGTGCTTCGAAACAAAAATATTTATTTGCTTCCCTGTTGCCTCTTTAATCTTCCAAAGGTCTCTGACCCCCCCTTTGCTTTACACAGGGACCAGGAACCCAGGAGAGGCAATGTAACCAGCCACCGAATGGCTGAAACAAAGATGCGCATCTGTACATGTGCGGAGTGCCGGAATGCACCCACAGTGCAAACCACACCAGTAGCTCTGGGCTATAGCTCCTCTGGCTCTGTTCAAGAAAAAAAAACTATGCAGGTACAGGAGGGAGAACTCCAAGGGCACCACCAGGGACTGTTCCAGGGCACAGAAGGACCAGGGCAAAATCAAGAAACTCCAGGGGAAAACTTGGGCACCAGAATGGGGAAAACAGCAGTCCCCAAAGGGAGCAAACAGGTAAGCCCCCAAACAGGGCTGTTACACCAAGATGAATCCTCAAACTCAGAAATCATGCAGCGTTTCACTACCTGAGGAGTGGCTTCAGGATGAGGAGAGCAGTATCAAACTAGTAAGATAAAAAGGAGATCTTGATTTTTCTTTTAACAGGAAGATGATAGCAAATTATGTTAGGATGTTAGGAGAACAAAAAGGATCAACTGTCTTCTTCTTGCAGCCAAGCCACGCTGATTTATAAACTATGACACCACCAAATCTTCAGTCTCCTTCTTGCATTCTTTTGGTGCCAGAATAGCTCACCTTTTGTTTGCAGTCCTCATCCCAATGGTATTCAAAGTGCCACTGCATTCCCATACGGCAGAATGCGCTTTGCATTTTGCCTCTTCACTGCTTTTGCTGTTAGCATCTAAGTTTCCTGGACTAACCATGGCGTCAGTTCAAACTGATCTGTGATATTAACTAATCACTGCAGAACAGTGGGAAGTTACATTACAGAATGTCTAGGAAACAATGGAACAGAAGGTTATAAGCAGGAAAGTAAATACTTGGCTGCACTGAAAAAGTAATAATCTTCTGAATCAGAAGCATAGCTAACACATACCAGAATGATGGATATGATTAAATATGAGATGTAATGGGTATGTTCAAACCTATTTTAAATCCCTACCACCTTTAACATGGAACAGACACCAAGCACAGCTCATAAAATAAATTATAATTTATTGACAGCAAATTTTCCCTCCAGCATGTCAGACATAACAGCTTCTTATGAAGTATGTGGCATACATCATTCCTAGATCTTGCATATATAAATAAAACCTAATGTAACGTGTAGAACCTAGGTCACACACCACCTCATTAATGAATGACTGTAGTGATGCCTCAGGAAAAACATTTGGATTTAAAGATATTACAGCTTATAGTTCATTTCTTTTCTGTATTTGCCTTTCCTCAATTCTTCATTTCCTAGGATGTTTTTGTGGAAACAAGCTTTTCCTCATTTGGCTTCATGTACTCTTGCTGCTTGTATGTATGTGAAATAATAATGTTGAGCTTGTGATATTGTGGTCATTACTATTGTGACAGGATGTAACAAGAAGATGACTTCATGCGTTCACCAAGTACAAGAACAAAGTGCGAAAGGACAAACATCTGGTTTTAATGCAAATGTCCTTAGTAATACAGAATAAGGAGATGAGAAATGCAGAAACTAATTGAAATGTAAGCTAAACTGTGTCTGAAAGTTATAATTTCAATTGTTTTGTTTTTTTCCAGGAGTGTCAGCAGCTCTTTAACCCTTGGTACTGGACAGTACCTAAACACTGCAACCTGGATTTTTAAACTTCTGGACATAGCATTTGTGGAAGCTGTACTACCACAGCTGTGTTCATGTAAGTGTGCCAAAATGTTTGCATGCATTTCTCAAACATTCTGAAACATTTATGACACTGCACAATTTGCAGCCAAAACCTGACACATGGGTCAAATATATAACACATGCATCATCTTCAGTGGGCAACTTACAGCACTTGCGACAAGATGATAACCCCCCCTTTTTTTAAATTGTCTATCAGTCTTTTCACAGGGAACACCAGTGCAGCCGAGCTGTGCCACATCTGACTGAAAATTCAATCAAGCCTATCCAGCAGTGCCATATGATATTTTCCCTGAAGGTACAGTAAGTCTTTAGGCATTTAGTACACTCATAGGTGACATGCCAAAGAGACAGTTTTAAAGACCAGCAGTGCAGAGGATCCATAAAAAGGATAAATATTCAACATATTTGGTTTCTGGCATCTCTCCAAACCACATGCATACACTCTAAAGCCTCAAACCCAGTGCAAGGCATTGTGGGAATGCTAATTCTTGCACAGTTCAGGTTGACAAAGCTTCACCAGAAGCCAAGCTTGCATTTCCATAGGTACTCAAGAAGGAGTGGGGTTGGAAGGGGTATAAACTTTAGTGTTGGGTGCAGAAGTGTCTATTCTTGAAGTTTGGCAAATGTACAATTTGGGTGGGGTGTCAATCTTTGAAGCAGAGTGTGGTTGGGATACAAATTTTGAGGGAGGGTTGCATCATAAACAAAAATATTGAGTTGTATCATGTCTGGCCAGGCTGGTGGGCACATTTGCCAATATTCTGTGGTTTGGGATGAAATGTAACAAGAGCTTTGAATGGGAATTACATCCTGGACCTCAAATCCTAAAGTCAGCAACTGCACCATTCGGATAAAGAAGAACTTTAGCTCAGCAGGTAGTTTAAACTGAGCTTCAATTTGCCCTATCATTTCTGCTTCTTACCTCCAGTGAGCATTTTATGCTGCAACTTTTCAACAGTAGATGGCTCTTTGTACAGTGTTCTTTTTACTGTGCAGCATGTAGAAGGTCACAACTCCACTGAACTGGAACTGAATCAAGGCACAGGTCACCCTGCTATAATTTAGAAGGGAAAAGAATCCAACTAAGCCAACCAACCTGGAAGTGGATTTTTGTGTAATATCTGGCCAGCAGGCATCAGGGTTTTAGGAGAAGGCAAACCAGGGAAATTGTTGCTTACCGGTACCTACAAGGAGAGGTCTGAAGCATACTCAAATGCAAGTAAAACAATTTCTTAGATAATTCTAAAATAACAAAGAAATCTGTATTGAAGTATCTACTGCAAATTACTCTAAAATAACAAAAAAATCTAAAATACTGTAAAAGAATTCAATATACTCTAAATGAAAACATTGTATTAAAACAAACATGGCAGCCTATTTTAGAGTCCAGCCACCACTGGAGTGTCAAGACAGGGTAAAGTCAGGTCAGGAGACCCTTGGATTATAAGTACAGTATCCACCTCCAGGAGGAGCAAACAAGCTGCAGAAAGAAAATGGAAAGTTTCAAAGGATTCTGCCTCCTTGGGCTGTGTGGCTGGGTGTTTGTGTTTGTCTCTGTCAGTAGTTTAGTTTTGTGGAATTTCATGTGTTTCTGCTAGGAGGAACTAGATCGTTACTGGACATGATATCTATGAAAGTTTCCTGGACTAAGAAACTGGAAAACATCACCAGCAGGTATTGGCATTCTCATTATAAATCAACTTTTTTGGAAGCCATCACAAACAAAGTTAAGTCCAGCAAAGAAGTTCTACAAGCTCTGAGCTGTGGAGCGCTGTACTGAATCCACATTTCCATCTGCCCTATTTCTAAAGGGATCTGTACTTGACTTTGAGAACTATTCACAACCATTTAAACAAAGGGAAGACACTAACAAATGGTTTTTACTTCCTGCATATGCCCCAGGCCAATGTTAATCACCTCAATCAATCAATCAAAATATTTATAGGCGATCACCATTGAGCATAGCTCATTTACAAGGTGGACCTGGTTAGCACAGGAACAGAGGGTATACAATTTATAAAAAAGTTAGAAAACAACATCTAAATAATACTACAAAAGAATAAATAACAGTGGCACAATGGTTAAACGGTGACACAAATGGAGAACAGTTGGAGAACAGTGATACGATACCTTCATAATGTAGAAATGTGTCTACACAGTAGCTGGGTGAACTATGCAAGGACAACAGGTAATGACATAATAAATACCTTGCCTTATAGGACAGGACAGTGAGTGTATTCCCAGTCAGTGAATCAGAATTGGGGGGGGCAGGCAGGGGGGAGGTGAAATATAGGTGGAGTGGTTGAAGGTACCAAAGGGAGAGATAAGAATCGCAGAGGGGAAACAGTATAGGGGGAGGGAGAGCACAAGAAGATGACAGAGCAGTAAAATACAAGTAGAAGTGTGAGGTACAGGTAGAAGTGTGGAAGAGAAGCCACTAAGTTAGGCATAGCAAAGAAGACAGATGCCAACAAGATGAGCAACAGATGCAGGGGATGTCTAGGATTGATGGAAACAGTCACAACATTCCTTGACCGAATGGGCATGTAGTGACTTAAAGGAGGCTAGACTGACCAAAGTACTCAGTTTTAGTGTTTTTTGTGTTTTATTCCATAGAGATGGCAGTGCATAGCTTATAGCCATTCTTCCAAGGTGTGTTTTATGCTTAGGTACCTTTAAGGAAATAAATGAGTAGCTTCTCAGAGCATAATTTCCTAACTCACAAAGCGGAAGACAATCAGAAATATATCGAGAATGTTTTTTGATAATAGCCCGGTACGTCAAAATACAGCATTTCTGTTTCTCCTATACTGAAGGGAGGGCCATCCCATGGCAGCGTAAAGGACACAATGGCGCGTGGAAAAAGGTAGACCGGTAATAAATCTCAGGGCCCTGTGATACAACGTATCCAATTTAGCAAGATAAGAGTCAGGGCAGTGACTATAAAGGAAGTCAGCACAGTCAACCAAGGAGAGAAATGTTGTTTGTACCATCTGCAGCTTGGCATCCCTAGTAAGGAAGTTGTTAATCCTGAAAAAAAGTCCAAGCCTCTAACTCAGTTCTTTTTAGCAGATCCTCGATATGGTCTGTGAAGGAGAGTCTCTGGTCAAGCCACACTCCCAAATACTTGAATTTATTGACAAATTCTAGATTTTCTCCCAGAATTGTGGTGATTTGTGGAATAGAGCCAGGACTGGCCGGATTTGCTACATGGAGAAGTGGAGAAAACAGAAATCCTGCCAGTGCCAAGGGCCACTGTGGAGAACAAACAGAAGATCAGGGAGATTAATGACTGGCAATGCGGTGAAGCACAGGGGACTGGGGTGTTGGAGACTGGGGGGAGTTTGGGAAGACAAGGGACTGTATGCCTGGGATAGGCTTCACCTAAATCCGGTAGGGAAGGAAGTTCTCAAACAAGGGATGATGGATTTCATTCAGGCTAGATGGGGTTTAAACTTGTGAAGGGGAGAGGGGGGCATTGCCAGGCTGATCCGGCCATCCATACCGCCGATAGGACTGGTCTGCAACCCCATAGAGGGGGGGACAGATGGTACCTAGGGGAGAAGTGTGGACAGACGTATGAAAGATCTGGGAAGGATATGGTAAAGAGGGGTAAGGACAAGGGTTCGAGGGTGGCTTTAATAAATGCCAGGAGCCTGGGGAATAAAATGACTGAGTTCCAGGCTACGCTGTTTGAGGGTGGGGTGGATGTAGCAGTGGTAACCGAAACTTGGGCCACCCCTGACCATGACTGGGACCTTAATTTGAGTGGGTACCTTGTGCTAAGGAAGGACAGAAAGGTGGGCAGAGGGGAGGAGTAGCAATGTTCATTAGGGATAACATCAAGATTATGAGAGTGGAGGAAGCAGAGGGCAACATGGAGGCCCTATGGGTCACCTTGCGAACCCCCATGGGAGGGAAAATCAAGTTGAGGGTGGTATATAGGCCCCAGGACTAGTGGAGGACCTGGAGGATTGCCTGTTGGCTAACATTAAGGGGCAGTGTGGACTGGAAGGGGAAGGAGTGGTGTTGATGGGGGCACCTTAATATGCCAGCTACTGATTGGAGTACTATAATGTCCACTGTAACCAGGGAGCAGAAGCTGCTGGATGGCTTCCTGAACACGTTCCTCAATCAGCAGGTGATGGACCCAATGAGGGAGGGTCATATCCTGGATGTGGTTTCAGTGGATGGGGATCTTGTATGAGATCTGATTGTGGAAGACCCCCTGGCTGGGAGCGACCACAACACAGTCTGGATTCAGCTTAAACTTGGGGGAGAGGGGGATCATTAAAGGACAATGACAGTTGATTTTAGGGGGGTGGACCTTCAGAACACGGGGGAAATTCTCAAGGGGCATTTGTGAGAGATAAAACCAGGTTTGGATGTGGAAGGTAGGTGGGAGATCATAAAGCAGGGGCTACAGGAGGCCACCAGGACCTGTGCAAGAGTGAAGCACAAGGGCGGTAGGTCTCATAAACCATGCTGGTGGACCAAGGAGGTCCAGGAGGCAGTAAAGGAGAAGAAGGCTGCCTGTAGTAGCTACAAAAAATGAGAGGAGAGAGGGATAGAGAGAACATGAATGACAACCAAGGAAGGGGCTGGAGTATAACAGTGAAGCAGTCTAGGGAGGTCAAATCATGGAAAGCCATGTGTGCAAATGCCAGGAGCCTTAGCAACAAGATGGAAGATCTGGAGGCTGTCATGGTACAGTCAGACCTGGACATTGTGGCCATCACTGAAACCTGGTGTAATGATAACCATGACTGGGAGATGGCCATACCTGGCTACAACATATTCAGAAGAGACAGAGCAGGCAGAAAGGGAGGAGGAGTGGCACTGTATGTGAAAAATGACATAAGGGCCACACAGATCTGGGAGGAACAAAATGGGGGAGAGATACTGTGGGTTAAGCTGGAAAGGAAAATGGGGCCAGCCATCCGCACAGGTGTGGTCTATAGACCACCAGCCCAGGAGGAAGAAACAGATAGGGAGCTGATGCTAGCCATCCAAAGGATAGCAGACAAGGGTGAGGTAGTACTGGTTGGAGACTTCAATATACCAGACGTGGACTGGAGCATCCCAGCAGCAGCATCAACTAGGAGCATTATCCTGGACTCCCTTCAGGGTGCCTTCCTCAAGCAACTGGTCATGGAACCAACTCGGCAGAAGGCAATATTGGACCTTGTGCTCACAAACAGGGACAGTGTGATGGGGGTAACAGTGGGGAGCACCTGGGTAACAGTGACCACCAGTCAGTGTGGTTTGAAATCACAGAAAGAGCAGAACCAAACCACACAAAACACGATCCTGGATTTTAGGGGAAGACTTTGGGAAAATGGGGAGATACTTGAAAGAGGCATTAAGGGAATGGGACAGGAATCAGGGTTGAGGAACAGTGGGCAGTATTTAAAATGGGGATTATAAGAACAACAGAATTATGCATTAAGCAGGTTAGCAAGAGGAAAAGGAAGAGGAGACCATTATGGTTTTCCAAAGAGGTAGCAAAGAAAGTGAAAGCCAAAAAGATTGCATTCAGGCAATACAAAAAGACACAGGCAGAAGGGGATAGGGAGAAGTACCAGGAGAAACAAAGGGTGGCAGGGAAGTCAGTAAGGGAAGCCAAAGCTCAGACAGAAGAACACATTGCAAAATCAGTGGGTAAAGGGGACAAAACCTTTTACAGGTACATAAGTGAAAAAAGAAAGACAAAGGGAGGGATAGTGAGACTGAAGGGGGAGGATGGGAGCCGCGTGGAGGATGACAGCAATAAAGCTGACATATTGAACAGGTATTTCTGCTCAGTCTTTACTAAGGAAGAGGGGTAAGGGTCTGAAGGGAGTACAGGCGAGAGAATGGTGTAGAATGGACACAAGTCCCTTTACACGAGAAAGGGTCCCAAGGAACTGGAATAATAAGAGCTGATAAAGCAATGGGGCCAGATGGGTGCACCCTAGGGTCCTTAAAGAACTAGAGAGGTGGTGGCTGAACCTCTGGCTATCCTGTTCAGCCAATCACTGGAAACAGGAGGTACCCAAAGACTGGAGGACAGCAGATGTAGTCCCCTTATACAAAAGTGGGAACAAAGAGGAAGCAGGGAACTACAGACCAGTCAGCCTCACCTCGGTAGTGGGAAAGATCATGGAAGCACTACTGAAGGAGAGATTGGTGGAACATCTGGTTGTCAATGGACTACAGGACCCAAGGCAGCATGGTTTCTAGGGGAGGTCATGTCAGACCAACCTCATTGAATTTTTGACTGGGTGACTAGGGAGGTGGATCAGGGAGGGCAGTGGACATGGTCTATCTGGACTTCAGCAAGGCCTTTGACACTGTGCCACATAGAAGACTATTACACAAACTGGGGAATATGGGTGTGGGCAGGACAGTAGTGTGGTGGGTAGGTAACTGGCTGGTGGCAGGACACAGAGGGTGGTGGTAAATGGCTGTCACTCCACAGAGGGAAGAGTAACCAGTGGGTATCACAGGGATCAGTGCTGGGACCGGTCCTATTCAACATCTTCATCAGTGACATTGCACAGGATCTAGAAGGCAGAATTTCACTGTTCGCTGATGACACAAAGCTCTGTAACAGAGTAGACACACACCAGGGTGTAGACAGAATGAGAAGGGACCTGCAGAAACTTGAAGAATGGTCAAGGGTTTGGCAGTTGAAATTCAATGCAAAGAAGTGCAAGATAATGCATATGGGGCACAAAAACCCTGGCACAATATATCAGTTGGGGGTGAGGATATAGCATGCACCAAGCAGGAAAGGGATCTTGGGGTTGTCATCTCTGATGACCTCAAGGTAGGGAAACAGTGTGACAAGGCAGCAGGTAAAGCAAATAGGATGCTGGGATGTATAGGCAGGGCATCACCAGCAGGAAAAGGGAGGTCATAATTCCACTATACAAGACACTAGTGAGGCCCCACCTGGAGTACAGTGTACAGTTCTGGAGACCATACCTACGTAAGGACATAGACAGGGTAGAGAGGTTCAGAGGAGGGCAACAAAGATGGTGCATGGGTTGCATCACAAGTCCTATGAAGACAGGTTGAAGGAACATGTACTCCCTGGAGGAGAGGAGGAGAGAGGGATATGATAGAGACATACAAGTATCTTACAGGAGGAACAGGTGCAGGAAAACACTATTTTAAGCGAAAAGATGTTTCAGGACTAGAGGGCATGGGATGAAGTTGGAGGAGGACGATTCAGAGGAAACATGAGAAAGAATTTCTTCACAGAACGGGTTGTGGACAAGTGGAACACCCTGCCAGAGGAAGTGGTGGAGGCTGAAACAATCACGGGATTTAAGAATGCATGGGATAGACATAAAGGAATTCTAGAGGGCAGGGGTAAGGGGAAACAGACTTCTAGGAAAACAAACTGAACTTACAAGCTCAAATGGGCAGACTAGGTGGGCCATAGGCCCTTATCTGCCGACACTGTCTATGTATCTATGTTTCTATGTATCTATGTAACAATCGCCTTGCAACCAGAAAAGTCACCAGAGTGGTTAGGGGGGCAAAGGACTGGAAAGAGCAGAGGCTGGTGCAGAGGATATGGAGAGGGGAAAAGGGGTTCTTTAGGGATATTGGTGAGCGGAGGAAGGTCAAGAGCCATCTCAGTAGGTTGAGGACAGCTGGGGGGTGGGTGGAAGGGGCTGGAGAGCAGGCGAGGTACTAAATGAGTACTCTGCCTCAGTGTTCTCAAGGGAGGAGGCTGGGGAACTTCCAGAAAAAGGGGTTGGACACAGAAGGTGCAGCAGACCAGACTATTGTGGTACCTGCTGAAGAACAAGCCGCTGGGGGAAGTAAGCCATGGGTGAGATATTAGGCTGATTCTACTGAATGGGGGGGGGCAGATGCTGATATTCTTATTGGTCAGGTGTGGGAAGCCCTCCAGTCTCTGAAAAAGGATAAATCTCTGGGCCTGATACTATTCATGCCAGAGTACTGAGGGAGTTGGCAGATGTTTTGGCTGCACCATTGGCAGATCTCTTTAACTTGTCGCTCCAGACAGGGAGGGTGCCAAGGGATTGGAAGCAGGCGCATGTTGTACCCATCCATAAAGGGGGATCGAGAGAAGAGCCAGGAAGCTATAGACCAGTCTGCTTGACATCGGTGGTGGGGAAGGTAATAGAGAACACATTTAAGGAACTGCTGGGAGGTTTCTTGGAGGAAATGGGTTACCCGGATGACCGGCAGCATGGGCTTATGCCAAGTAGATCATGTCAAACAAACCTTGTAGAGTTCTATGAGTGGATAACATCAGCACTTGACAGGGGGAGACCAGTGGATGTACTATTCCTGGACTTCAGCAAGGTATTTGATTCGGTCCCTCACATTGGCCTAAGGGAGAAGCTGGGGGATGGAGGTAGGCCCATTGATGGTTTGGTGGATTGGAAATTGGCTTTCAGGTCACACTCAGCAGGTAGTGGTCGGAGGGGAAGTCTCATCTCCTAGGGAGGTCATAAATGGGGAGCCACAGGGATCAGTCCTGGAGCCACTCCTGTTTAACACTTACATCTCCGATATCAGGGAAGGTATTGGGTGTGAAACGAGTCTCTTTGTGGACGACTCTAAGTTGGGGGTGGTGGTGGAGGGGGAAGGGGGGAGATTGGCCCTGCAAGAGGACCTGGATACTCTGGATAGGTGGTTCTGCACCTGGAAATTGAAATGTAACTCCTCCAAGTGCAAGGTGCTGCACTCAGGACGGGAAAACCCTAACTATGTGTATACCCTGGTGGGGTGAGTTGCATGAGTCTTGGTGAATGTTAACATGAATAATTCAGAACAGTGCAGGAGGGTTGCAGTCAGGGCAAATAGGATGCCGGGATGCATCGATTGGGGGATTACCTCAAGGAACAGGGAGGTGATTTTGCCACTGTACAACAGCCTGGTTAGACCACATCTTGAGTACTGTGTGCAGTTCTGGAGGCTGCACCTAAGGATGGACATCCAACTTTTGGAGAGGGTTCAGAGGACAGCAACCAGAATCATCCGGGGCCTGGGAGATATGACATATGAGGAATTACTAGGTGAGCTCAACCTGTTCTCGCTGGAGGACAGGAGGGACCGGGGGAACATGACTGAGGTCTTCAGGTACCTCAGGGGAGTAAATAAGGTAAGCTGAGACAGGTTCTTTTGTCTGAAGGAGGGTGGAATCACCAGAGGATAGAGTTGGAAGATTGAGGGTGGTAGGATTAGGGGGGAAAGGAGGAGGAGGAGGAGGTACTTCACCGAGAGAGTGGTGGAACTGTGGAATGCACTGCCCGGGGAGCTGGTACAGGCAGCTACAGTAGAGGGATTCAAGAGAAGGTGGGACAGGTATAGGCAAGGGGTGAAGCAGAGGCTGGTTTGCCCGGGGAGGGGCAGGACTTGGGGATGGAGTAACAGTGGAAGGAGACAGATGGAGGGCTATGGTACCCAATCAGTGTGCTGAAGCACGAGCAGACTTGATAGACCAATAGGCCTACTCTGCTAGCATCTTATATGTTAGTATGATTCATATCATAGGCTACAGTCCCATCATAGACCACTGGTACAGATGGCCCCTCCTGGGCTGAGGAAACAGCACACAACTGAGGTGGTAAAGATCATCAGTTGCAGGTCTCTTGTAGATCACCGGTATTGGTTACCCCTCATGGATCGAAGCAGGTCAGAAGAAGCTGAAGATGGTTGCCAACCATTCAGAGCCCACATGGGTTGCTGGGATGCAAGTTGAAGAAGATGTCAAGGGACCTCCTGCAAGAACTGTAACTGGAAGAAGCAGGTCTGGAACAAACAGGATCTGGAAAACACAGTGCACCACCCGTGGACTTGAGTGGTGGCTCAAGAAAGGACTTTGAAAATACAAGAGCAGTGGTGGTTCTTTAAATAAAATATTAAATGTCATACTAAAGGTCATGCTAAAGATTGTATGGGGCTTAGAAGGCAATATGCCCATAATTGCTCCGGTCCATTATCTACAATAGAAGAGTTTATTACCTTCCAATATGTGTTTGTCCAATCTAGTCTTGAATTCCTTTTTATCTCTGCTGATCATTATGTCAGTTGGCAATTTATTTCACATATTTACAATGCACTGTGTGTAGAATTGTTTTCTCTTATGTGTGTGGAATTTTAATAGTCTAATTTGCATACGGTGCCCTCTAGTGCAGATGTTAAAAGTCTTTGCATGGTTACTTTCCATTTCATACCTGAGTTTTGTAACAATGCACAGTTTGGAAAAACAGTCCCCTTTAGTGTGTTCGGGCATGGATATGGGCTGTGGGACCCCAATTTTACAGGTACGTTTGCACCATTAACATAGTTCAGGGTCCTGTCATTGGGGTAATAGGCAGTCTTTAGAGGGCTCCACACCTTAAGGCAGTTTTTAGGTGGGTCAGGTGGGAATTAGGTGGTCTTTAGATCGGCCACACACATACAGAAAGAAGGTAGTTCAAGCACAGGAACCATTAAACACTAAGCAGTCTTTTAAGCATTCCACATATCAGTCTTTATCAGGTGTACTACCCCTTTAAGTGCAGTCTGTCTATACCCACATAAATATTTATAGCTTTCTTTATATATTTATGAACTATTGCAGCTCCTCATGTATTAGCTCCTATGGAGGCTGTCACTCTGCCCTCTGTGCTGTTCTGAACCTGGGGCCTGCCCCCCTGCAGTGTTTAGCTTCCATGGAGCTTCTGTTTAGTACACCCTAGGGGCAGTTCTTGTCAGAGGCCTGGCTGCCCTCCCCCACAGTCTATGGCTCCAATGGAGCCTTGGGTTTGTTCTGGGGGGGTCTATGGGGGGTCTTAAGGAAAAGGGGCCTGGCTTGCCCCACTATGCAGCCATGACAGTTGCTGCTCCAAGCACAAAGTTCATTTATTTATTTATAAAGAGTCTCTTTCTGGCAGCCAACAGGTGGTGCGGGTGCTGCTGCCATTCACCCTACCACCTGTTTCACTCTCTGAGCCAGGGTGTGTTGTAGTGGTGAAGGAAGAGTCCTTGGACCCACAGCCTCCCAATGACCTCTGCTCAGAAGCTACTTTGGGAGATGGAGGAGACAGTCTGTTGCTGCGCCCCTCCTGAATATTTTGCCACCACTCAAACTGCTGAGGAGATGGAAGGAGATGACATCCTGTTGCTACTGCCCCTCCTTGACAGACTTCATCGCTAGCACCGAAACTGGGACCATCAGATTGCCACCAGAGATGTGGAGGGGGTGCCACAAAACACCAGACTAATTGGGACCCATGGAGGGGCACAGGTAAGTCCCTTCATTACTTGCCTGACCCCAGCCAGCCTGTCACTCTCCTCCTCACAGTGCTCCTTACTCTGACTGGCACTGCCTGAACTGAGAACGTCTGTTGCTGCGCAAACTGGGCTGAGAATTCTGAAACAGAATCCTTGTGAGCCCTATGCTGCCTACCTGCTCCTCCTGTCCATGGCAACTGGGGGGGGGCAGGTTCAGAATGCTGGGAGGCAGCAGGAAAAAACAAATGGGGGAGGACATTTTAAAATAAGCCCTGCTGGAGCTTTACAGGAGATCCTGGCTGGGATTTCTAAAAGGAGCATGGGACCTATTTACAAACATGCTCCCCCTCTCTTCCCTCACTATGGGCCTGGGGATCCTGAGACACTATACTGCAGCACCTTAATTTAACCATAAAGCCAGCTACACCTAGTGCTCCTCAAGCACACAGATGCCACTTGCTGGAGGGCACCAAGACCTCTGGGGTACCACACACAAACTGAGCTGGGTGAAATTAGAAAATTCCATTTCACACAGTTGACATGAGATATGCCCTGTTTCCCTCCAATAATGCATATTTTGCATATGTATTTAAAGTGCATAATTTTACATTCCTACAGAACAATGGATCATTTCTCAAATATATATTTTCATTTGAAAATGCACATTCACATATTGTATGCATAAGAATTCCAAACTGAGCATTTTTAAAAACCTGTTTTTATGAACTGCACAATTGGAAAAAAAGAACACTTTTAAGTATGTAGCTTATAACAATTCCAAACTGCACATTTTAAAAAACAACTTGTTTTTATATTGAGCAAAATAGACAAAGAGGAGCACCTTAAAATATTTGGCACATAAATGTTCTAAATTACTATTTTTTTTAACATAATAGGTTTTACAAAACTTCATACATTGGAAAAAAGCTGTAATTGCAAGAATTTTGTAAAAAAAAAAGTCTTAAATTGTGCATTTTTTTTACAAACTGGGTTTTAAAAAATGCACAACTGGGGCAAAGGGGACAATGTACTTTCACAAAAATTGTGTGAAAGGAAAAACAGGAATTTTGTGCTCCTACACAGATATGATTAAAAACTATTGCAGCACTAGTGCACATAGACCATCCAGGTCCTATCTGATGGGCTGACTCATCAGCAAGAATTTTTATTTTGGACCTTAACACAGACAGAGTTTTTTGCCAAATGTAGCATTTATAGTTGAGAGATACAAAAAACACAAAGAAAGACTGCATTGGAAAAGGTACAGTTCTCAAAATACTGAAAGGCACCAACAAATACACAAAGGGAGAGCACACTCAAAGCAGCAAGTGAGAACAAAATTTAGATAAACACCATGGCCCAGAAATTCAAAAGGGTTGCGCCATGCGCAATAGAGTTGCTCCAGCGCAAGTCCGAAAATGCACCATTCTGCGATATTCAGTGGGAGGCAGATGCGACACCCAAATCACGAAGAGCAAGAGCACAATGATAATGAATGCATGCACAACTAAAGGGGGAGGAACCATGCATAAATGGCACAGTGCGATATTCAACAACATGCGCTATGCACAATAGGGGAGCAAGCGGAATTTGTGCCATAGCAGAAATGAGCCAAAATAAAAAGGAACAAGGGAGAGGCACAAGAACGCTACAGGGAAGGCACATGAGGCTGAACTCTAGCCAGACAAACAGGGCAAGAGGGACACACAGGACAGGACAGGGAAAGGGCAACCTGAACACACAGGAACAGGGAAGATGTGGGGAGCCACAGCCAGTGCAGAAGGGGGAAGTGCCACACAGCACTGAGACCACCACAGGAAGGTGTTCCCAGTGCAGGGGAAGTAGCAGCCAGGACAGCGGAGGGAACACAGAAACAGCTGCCGGGGGGGGACACAAGCCAGGAACATGGCCAGTGCCACCATCCAGATGGAGGCAGTAATGAGGGGGGGTGAGAAGGCAGGCAGCAGGGGGGCGCGGCAGTGGAAGGGCCCGTCGGCAGTATGCCCCCAACAGGCAGTACCGAGCCTGCACCAGCTTCGAGCTGTACAGTGATACTGAGATCGTGAACCAGTACCGCCTGAATCGGGCAATTCAGAGGTGGCTCTGTGAGCTGTGCAGTGATGTGATGCAGGCACCCATGACGGAGCCATGCTCTGTCAGTGGAGACTAAAGTGACAGTTTGCATGTGCTTGCTCACCACGGTACCTTCAGAGACCAACAAAGGGACACAACAGGCAACCCAGTCGGCGCGTCCACCACCTCACCCAATTCCTCAGCACTGCTGCCACATGCTGCGGAGTACATCCATTTCCCCAGCACACCGGTGGAGCGCACAGCAAACATACAGGAGTTCCACAGGGTAGCACATATGCCTGGCATGCTAGGGACAATAGACTGCACCCATGTGGCCATCCGCACACCACCTGACCCCGAGGGGGCCGCATATATCAATCAGAAGGACTATGCTAGCATCAACTGCCAGGTGGTGTGCGATACCAAGGGGCACATAATCAACGTCTGTGGCATGCACCCTGGGGGAGCACATGATGCCTTCATCTGGCACCAGTCGACACTGTGCCACAGATTCGAGAGTGGGGACATCCCCACTGGCCACTTAGTGGGTGGGTATGCAAACCACACGGAGAAACATAGAGCTTGGGAGGGGCATGGTCAGAGGTGGCATGGGTAGTGGCCTACATGGCCCAAGGCAGGGTGATGCTGATCACCAAACTAACCTCCACCCTCTACACACAGGTGACAGTGGATACCCACTCCGCCCCTGGCTGCTCACGCCATACCGGCAGCCTGAGACCCCATCACAGCAATGCTACAATGAGGCACATGCCACCACATGCAATGTCATCGAGCGGGTGTTCAGGATGCTGAAGGCACATTTCCGTTGCCTGGACACCTCCGGCAGTGCCCTACAGTACAGCCTATCAAAGGCCTGCTGGCTATTACTGGCCTGTTGCATCCTGCACAACATGGCCAACGACTGTGGAATAGCAGTACAAGTTGAAGAGGGGGACAGCGATGGGGAAGATGAGGATGCCGGTGATGATGGTGATGGGCAGCCCCCCCTTGGGAGACGGGACCCCTGACTGCTCCGGCTGGCACAGCTGCACCAGGACACCATCACGGAGAAGCACTTCAGCCAACTCAGGTAAGTCATAGGGCCATGTGCAACCACCAGTGGCAAAGGCACAACCCACAAACATGCATGGACACACACCAGGGGTGCATGCCGTCAAGGGAAGTGGCCGAGCATGGAGCCACACACACCGCCAGGGATGGGCGAGGTCTAACATGGCACGTGTCATATACACACACACACACACACACACACACACACACACACACACCTCACAAGACATGCACAAAGAGTAGGAGGCACGACAACCCAGACCGCCACCCCTAGCCACACACATGCCCACAGACCACCACGCCCACTGCCTGTCATTGTGTGTGTGTCAGATGCTGGGCACCATTGCACACTGGCGTACAGCACAATGCAGGCATCATCATGCACATGCAACAGTGGACAGCAGCCAGGAGGGTGTGCAGATGGAATGTGTGTGTGCATGCAGGGCCGGGTACCCCACCCGTGCATTGCCCGCTGAATGACACACTGCACACAGGGCAGCATCAGACAGTAGCTGTGCTGGGAGACAGGTCAGTCATGTGCCAAAGTGCCATGGCTGCCACGGATGCATGGGCGGCCCCACTGAGACCCGCCAGCAGTGACAGGCTGACCACTGGCCTCATGGGGTGGCACCGATGGTCCCCCAGGGGTTCCACTGCGTGAACGCAACCATGCTCATGCAGGGGTCTGCAGCACACCAAACATGCCTGCGCCAGGCATGCTCAGGATGCCCACAGCTGAACCTGGTGTCGACAAGGATGGTGTCGCACGATGCCGGGAATGGGGGGTGGACATTGCAATGCGTGGTGTCTGTGACACATGGGCAAATAACTGTGTGCCCATTGTGGCCATGACAGCTGTGAAAGCCTGTGTCTGCCTGTCAATGGCAGCGGTCACATCCTCCCGCAACCGGTCCATCCCTGCCAGGAGCAGAGTGGTGTCTCTGCTGCACCGCTCCTCTGCCTGGTGCAGAGCCGTACTCAGTGCATCCACCGCCGTCACAAGCCGCCTGCTGATTGACTGATGCTTGCAGTATGTGGGTGTGCTCATCTAAGAGGTCATCTGCCTGATTGGCATGCTGTCCCTCAGGGTGTTCATGGCCCTGATGCTCATCACTCCTTGAGGGTGGGTGCTGCACACCAGGGCCAGGCCTGGGCATGTCCACAGGTGGTGCACTGACGCTGCCCCCTGACACTGTACCCCCAAGGCCATTGACCGACTGATGATACTGCCCCTCCGGCTGCCACTCTTCAGGGCTCAATGGTGCAGCCACAGTGGCTGCAACAGTCCCATTGTCCTGGACACACACCAATGCTGCCCCATTGGTGCAGACAGGCACAGACTGGGACTGTGATGACATGCAAGCCTACATGGCGGCACCACCCACAGCCATGGCTACGATGTCACCTGCTGTGTGGCCATCCTGTGGCACACACGTGTCACTGCCCATGACGTTAGCTCCATCATCATCGGTGATGGATCCAGCACCAGCCCGAGTCTCAGCATGCTGGCTTCCATGGACGCTGGCACTCTGGGACATGGGCAGGGCCTCCTCTGCACCTGCTCCACCAACATCAGTCCGGAAGTCCAGGCAGTCCCACTGTCACCCTGATCCCCGTATTCCTGTGGAGGTGGACGGGCCCTCCTCCATCTCCATGTTACTGGCCTCAGTGGAGAAGCCCACCACCGCTGACCCATGCAGACACTCAGGAGCTGTAAGGGAAAAAAAGTAGCATTACTGCATGTGACCTACCCTGTCTCCCCCCAATAGACAGACTATGACCTACCATGCAGTGACGGGCTACCACCCGTCTGGAATCCACCACCTGAAACACACTCAATGGCACAACACTGCATGCTGCCAGCAACCCGCTCTTCCTGTGGGGTCAGGTGTTGCACCTCGGGCTGTCCCCCACCAGTTGCAGACTGTGCTGCCCTGATGGCAGTCACCTTCTCTTTGATCCTCCGCCTGTCCGTGCCCATCTTCTGTTTGCACTCCTGCACGGAGCGCTGGTGGCTGCCATGCAGGTTCACAGCACACGCCACCTCCTCCCATGCAGCAGCATGGGCCTGTGGTGTTCCCTGGCATCCACTGAGAAGCAGCTCCTGGTCGAGGTAGGCCTCAAACAGGGCACCTGTCTCAGCCTTTGTAAAGTTTGGCCTCCTCTTCCTCCCACGACTCTGTTCCTCTTCCTCCAACACACGCTCGGTCATGATTCATCCTGTGAGAATGACAGGTGTTACCTGTGACTGTGCAGTCCTATGCATGTCCCAAACACCACAGTCCACACTCTCAAACAGCATGCAACTCACCGCAGTAACCGACTATGGCCAGTGCAGCCCAATGTCGCATTTTTATAGTGCAACCCATGCAAATGAAGTGAGGCGCATCTTTAAGTGAATGCAAATGCAGTGACTGTGCCATTGAATGGCTGATTAGATGATTTGCATATGCTGGCTTAATATTGCGCTATTGCGCTTTGCACAATTGTGTTGAACGTGCTGAGCCAAGGGCACAGTTCTGTGACATGCGCAGTATACACCTACTGTAACTGCGCATGCACGGGTTGATGATGCAGGTGCCTGCTGCACTGCTGATGTGCTGTGCATGGGAGGCAATGCAGGGCATGCCCACCATTGTGCCAGTGGCGCTACAGCGCTGTTCACCTATATGGTGCTGTGGCACTGGGGCATTGTAGGCACACTGGAGCAACAGCACTGTAGGCCACTACAGGAGGTGGCACACAGGCACCCAATCATGCTACATGCATTGGGTTCCAATCACGCTGTGGCTGTCCGTGCACCAGAGACCCTTGACCCTGTGCCCGACCTTTGCCCCTAGGCACCATGCGTCAGGCATGGGTGCACCATTATCGCACTGTTCAGTGACAGCGCGATAGGGAATGGCAGCGCTGTACCACCCAGCATCTGTACATGGCAGGACCACGCTGCAGAGTGCCATTTTGCTTGAACGAGGCAGCAGAGATGGCGCGGAGGCATGCTGTGGTTTGGAGCCAGATAGAACTCACCAACCTGGTAGTGATAGTTGAGCCCCATGCTGGGGCTTTGTTTGGAGAGGCACCCCTGGACAGGGCCAGGAGTGTGGTCTGGCAGGAGCTGGCTGACGCCCTGGAGGAGGCCACCGGTATGTGGCGGATGGCAGAGCAGTGCCACCATCGTTATGGGGATCTGAGGGCCGGGACCCAGACCTGCTTCCCCACCTGAAGGCACGTGCCAGGAGGGGCATGGTGCCATGGCCAGGTAGGTGCAACATCCATACACTTTTATCGTCCATACGGGTATCACGGTTGCATGTGTCCGGCACATGGGGGGGCCGTCCGGTGTTGGCCGTTGTGGTGGTATCGGGGTGTGGGGTGGATGGGTATGGCTGTGTGGGATTGCACACACATGGGGGCGAGGGGACTTTGCTACCAGATTGTACTGATGTTCCTCTCTCCATGTTTGCACCTTAGGGCCAGAAGAACAGCGGCACAACAGGGAGAGAAGGCGCCGCATGGTGGAGTAGAGGGACAGGATGGGTGATGATGGTCCGCGGCATGTGGACCAGCCTGCTGATGGTGATTGCCTTACATCCATGATTACTATTGCATGCTGTATAACTGGGCGGGCAGTGGAGCATGGCCACCATCCATTGACACCACTGTCATGCACGCAACTTGTTACAGTCAGCACTGTCCAGTGGCAATGCATGTCTGGGAGTGCATCAGTGGTGGTCCATGCGTGCACCGGGCACATGGCTGTGGCACTGCCTTCACACCGTATAGCCAAGTTACTGTACGGCCATGGTGGTGCAGTGCAGGACATGGGCGGTGGGTTTGTGCAGTGGTCCACATGGCTGTGGCTGCCTGGGTGGGCAGGTCTTGTGGACATGGTGACTGTGGGTGGTCACACACCATCACAGGGGTGTGTCACATGGCTGTATGCCATGCACAATGGGTGAGCTGCAGGGGGATGGACAGTCACACCTATTGACTCTGCTCCCTCATCCTAGGTGGCCGGTGACTCCTGCAGATACAGCAGGATATTCAAGAGCTGCTGCAGGTGGCAAGGGAGACATTTCAGCTTCTGAGGTGCATACACCGCCACGGGGTCAGGAGGCGATGGCGAAGCTCACATCAGCTCCAGGAAGAGGAGGACTGGGGTGGCCAGTGATGTCCCCATGCCCCGACTACTACCTTCTCCCCTTTGACCCACCCTCGCACCCTTTCTTCCCTCTCCCATATGTTCATCCCTGCCCCTTACCCACCCTCACCTGTTATGTGGCCCTTCCACCTCTCTTGTATATAATTGTAAATAGTTTTTCTTGACATCTTTTCAATATATGCATTTTGTTATAACAACTGTGGTGGTCTCTGATTTGCAGCGGGCTACAGGTGCTCAGCTGCAGTGGTGCACATGGCATCGGGGTGGTGCACGCATGGGCGTGTGTGTGTGTGTGTGTAGAGGTGAACCAGAGGTGGGCAGGGGGATCAGTCACTGTCTGTGGTTTGTGTGTTGTACTCTGTGCACTGGATGCCTGTGTGCAATGGTCAATGGGGCCTGCACTGTGTGCATGGCACCCCTGTCAGACCGTCCATGGCCTGTACAGCTGACCCCCTTGCATGTCTGTGATATGCATGGTCTGCTGGCATGTCAGTGGTGGCTGTCCATGCTGGATAACAACTGTACTCGGCACAATGCCAGGTTGTCTGCCATCACCAGTATGGTGCATGTCTGCCTCTGGTGGCACTGTGGCCTCCGCTGATGTTGTCCCCCATCCATGCTGTTGCTTGTGTCTGTTGTAAGGGATGTGCTCCAGTGTCTGTCACTTGTGCTCTGGCAGCATGCTGGTGGCATACAGCTTCATGGTGCCTGCACAGGGTGGCTGGCACACCTGTGCAATGTAGGGGTGCTGGCCGTGTGTACACATCAGCCTTGGCCACACGCCAGTGGCTTGGTTGCCCCGCTACTGTGTCCCTGTGTTAGTGTGCCCTTGGGTATGGGTGGGTGTTTGTACATGCACTGTGTTGCATCCTGTGTGGTGCATGCCTCCATGCTACACTGTATGTGTCTGTGCTGGCTGTTGCGACCAGTGCTGGGATGGGATGTGTCCTTGGGAGGGTGTGCATGGTGCTGTACTGCTTGGGGTGGGGTCCAGGGCATGCCCTGTCACATGTGGGGTGCCTCATGTGCTGACACATGATCCATCTCTCAGCTGTACCTCAGGGGGGACGTGCAGGGTGGCACTGTGTATGCATCTGTTGCATCGCTGTCTGCTGCCACCCACTGCAGGGTGCCCAGGGTGGAGCTGCCTTGCATGGCTCCATGGTGCACAGGGTTGCATTGTCACAGTGGGGGTGGTGGCATATACGGGGTGTACTGCACTGTTGGGCGCTATTCCTGGACAGGGTGTGTGGGGATCATGGTGCAGGGTGTGCTCTGCATTGGTGGGATGGTGTGGTACGGGGTGGTTGGCCCTCCTTGTGTGCTGGTCACAGCTTTCCAGGGAGTGTGCTGGGGCACCGTGGCCCGGTTGTGGGTTGATTGCTGGTATCCATGAGCCAGTGGTTATTCCAGCTCTCCCCCGGTTGTGCAGTGCATGGGGTGTGGGGGACGATGTCTGTTTTGCTGTGTATTCCTCTGCCCATCTGTGGCATGGGTGGTGGGCCCCTGAATCCCTGGTTGTGCTGTTGCGTTGCTGCTCTGCTGCTGGGGGGCATCCCTGGTTGCGCTATGGCGCATCTGGACTGCTCAGCTGAACATCCCTTGTTGCGCTATGGCACATCAGATATGCTCAGCTTCCCCTCCCTAGTTGCCCTATGGCACAGGTGGTGCGATATTCAGTCGTCGGCCGTAGGCACATCTTGGCCTGTGCAGTTTTTGAATATCAGATTTCTTGCGCATGGGTGCAGTGGACTTGCGCTTGCTCCTGCTGTTGCGCACTTTTTGGGCGCAGTTTGAATATCTGGGCCCATATAATTTGCAGGTGAAAGTTCAGTTTGCTGAACAAATGGCAGACAGCCTTGTCTTGAAGGTGAACAGACTCTCCAATATTTTGCAGATGTCACTTCCACTTCCTCAGGTGGAGTGGAGGTGGGTCAACCACTTAAAGGAGAACTGCATTGAACCAAGGAGTCATTTTCTTCCCAGAGAAGCAGCCCTCATATGTTGAATCTCATTCTACCATAGTTCTGTCTTTACTGGCTTTTCAATAAACTTAGTGTTTCTGATTTACACACTGGTGCTGAGTACCATTTTAGAACTAAATTATGTACAGAGGGTAAAGTCCCGTTGAACCATAGAGTTCTGTATTAGAACAGAGTTGCATTGTGAAAACAATGTGAGTTTTTAACAAGGACATATATAAAATCATGTATGGGCAACCATACACAGCAAGGCTGTTTCCATTAAGAGGTTGGGATGACAGCATATGGACCTTGAGAGAGAAGCTCAAAAGTTCCATGTTGCCATCTAACCCCCAACAAGGAAGTACAATTTGAGTTGGGCATGGTTGCCTATATCTTAATTTTGAAACCACGTAGCTGTTTTCTTTTTTGAAATAGTGAGTTAGAAATGAGCAAAGAGCAAAAGTGTTTAGCACATTGTAACCAGTTCCAAGACAGAGGAGGTTACAGTTCAAACTGTGCTCTCACTGTTGAGTGAATTCACATTCATTGTTATGTTGTCTTGCATGCACAGTGCAAGCAAAATTTTGCAACGGCTTGCTGAAGTAGCAGGTTGTGGAGGTGCGGCCATGTTGTGGCAAATGGTGCCACTGCCTTTTTTGGCTGGTCTCTGTGGCACCAATGAACGAGCATGCTGTTTATGACAGCCCTTGAGAAGCGTGCCACCAACTTGAAAGAATGTTGCCACTGCAATGAGGGAGCACCCCATCATTGCAGGGCTTGCCTTGCCTGCTGAAACATTTCAATAAACATGGTGGCGGCTGTCACCATCTGCCTCTCACAATCCCCAGCAAGTCGACTTTGGGGGTGCCCAATCCCTCTGATGGGATGTTTACAACCCCTCTCAAGATTGTGTGGCACACTGGGAGCCCACCCCAGTGTTTCCTGCATGTGTTCTGAAGCCGACCGCGTTGGCATGTTCCTGTCCCCACCACCCCATCCCCATTGTGTGCCTCACTGGAGCCCACTCCAGTGTGGCCAACATAGCTCCGCCAAACTCATGGGGCACACTGGGAGCCCACCCCACTGTGCCCAACAGTTGTTTAATTTCACCTGTAAATAAAGAAAACCTTCCTGCGATGTCCATTCCTAAAAAAAAAAAGGCCCTTCTTTGAGCCAGAGCACCCCTCCCCAACCCACACCCACCCTCTGTGCACCCCATCTCTCCACACTCCCCCTCACCCCATACTTACCTCCGGATCCTGGTGCAATGATCTTCTATGGAGCGGGACCGCCTGAACCCTTCAAAAGCTGACCGTGAACTGAAGAAAATCACGGTAAGTTGTATAATGGCATCAATGCGGGGGTTAAATGTAGGTGGATATCGCATCCATTTTTGTGACTTTTGGCTACAAATTTTCATCATGGGGTTCTTGGGACCCCACCTTATGAACTCAGTCACTGGCATTTCGTTATTCAGTCCTGAAAGGTGATTTCGCGGTTACGGCGTGGAATCACCTTTTGGGACAGATTAACAAAACAACAGTGTCACTATTCATGAGGTGGGCTCCCAAAAAACCTATGTTGCAAATCTGGTAAAAAATTCCAAAAAATGACTGTGTTATGAGCGAGCATTGCGCAGTTTCAATGCACACTCGTAACTTTGAGAATTTTTAATATTTTCACTCCAGATTTTCAACATTTCCATTTTTTCACACCTCCTTATGAGCAGTATAGCTGTCATTTTTCATATCCTGCCCAAAATGTGTTTTCACACATCTGGCGCATAATGGCACATTTGCTTTGGGAAATCAATGTTCAGGACAGATTAAGAAAATCACAGTGACACTGTTAATGAGCAGAAGTCCCAAAATGCCTATGTTGAAAATTTGGTGAAACAATTCCAAAAAATGGCTGTGTTACGTGCGTGTATTGCGCAGTTTCAATGCACATTCGTAACTTCAAGAATGTTTAATATTTTCACTCCAGATTTTCAACATTGCCATTTTTTCACACCTCCTTATGAAAAAGGTACAGCTATCATTTTTCACATCCTGCCCAAAATATGACTGGATCAGCTCTTTCCTTTGAACTACACAAAGTTTCCACCCAGCAAGCCAGATCAGTGTGGCTGAAGATTGGTGTGACACTGACGTGCCCCTTGCAGATTGCTGTGTATTTGACCGACTGTGTCACACCCCTCAAAACCCACTCTCATAGCAAAATGTTAGCTGTGCATGAACGCATGGTGAACATAAAAAGGGTAAACTTCATAAGTCTTCTCATGAAATCTATGCAACTTTAGCACTGAAACCCAATAAGGATGATAACAAAATTTAGCATTATCAGCCAGTTTCAATACTAAACTGGGATTACATACTCTGAATATCAAATTAATCTATTTTTCACAACAAATGCATTGGGGTCAATTTGTGTTTTTACTTGGAGAACTATACTCAAAGGAATCCATAAGGTACATTTATTATTAGAGTATGCCTCCTCATTGCTACTGATGCAATTTCACTCTCCCTCAATGCTAGAAATGCCTTTGATCTACCTGAGTGGCTATATATTTTAGGGGTATTGAACGATATAGGTCGGTCACCATCATTTATTAATATGGTTCAGGCACTCATTGAAGCTCCCAGTTCTAGAATAAAGATTAATGGCAACCTGACTCAACCTGACTCACCCCTTTAGGATATACAGAGGTGTTAGGCAAGGGTGCCATTCTCACCCACCCTACTAAAATTAGGGATAGACATAGTCTTGGTCAAGATTTCTCAGAACCCAAATATCAAAGGGATTAAGTTAGGTTCCTAGTCTTTCTGTATTAACGCATACATGGATGACATTCTCCTCTTGTTCATGGACCCTATAGATAGCATTTAACATCTTAGAAAAGAAATTCTCAACTACTCAGAGGTTTCTGAATATGTTATAAATGAAGGACAATCAGAAGCTATTGCAACTTGTGAAAACATAGCTCTTGTCCTACAACAGGGGCTAGAGTAGAACTGTGAAACAGTCTAGGGAGGTCAAATCATGGAAAGCCATGTGTGCAAATGCCAGAAGCCTTAGCAACAAGATGGAAGATCTGGAGGCTGTCATGGTGCAGTCAGACCTGGACATTGTGGCCATCACTGAAACCTGGTGTAATGATAACCACGACTAGGAGATGGCCATACCTGGCTACAACATATTCAGAAGAGACAGAGCAGGCAGGAAGGGAGGAGGAGGAGTGGCACTGTATGTGAAAAATGACATAAGGGCCACAGAGATCCAGGAGGAACAAAATGGGGGAGAGATACTGTGGGTTAAGCTGGAAAGGAAAATGGGGACAGCCATCCGCACAGGTGTGTCTATAGACCATCAGCACAGGAGGAAGAAACAGATGGGGAGCTGGTGCTAGCCATCCAAGGATGGCAGACAAGAGTGAGTAGTACTGGTTGGAGACTTCAATATTCCAGATGTGGACTGGAGCATCCCAGCAGCAACATCAACTAGAGCAGATTTATCCTGGACTCCTTCAGGGTGCCTTCCTCAAGCAACTGGTCACGGAACCAACTCGGCAGAAGGCAATACTGGACCTTGTGCTCACAAACAGGGACAGTGTGATGAGGGTAACAGTGGGGGAGCACCTGGGAAACAGTGACCACCAGTCATTGTGGTTTGAAATCACAGAAAGAGCAGAACCAAATCACACAAAAACACGTATCCTGGATTTTAGTGGGGCAGACTTTGGGAAAATGGGGAGATACTTGAAAGAGGCATTAAGGGGAATGGGACAGGAATCAGGGGTTGAGGAACAGTGGGCAGTATTTAAAATGGGGATTACAAGAACAACAGAATTATGCATTAAGCAGGTTAGCAAGAGGAAAAGGAAGAGGAGACCATTATGGTTTTCAAAGAGGTAGCAAAGAAAGTGAAAGCCAAAATATTGCATTGAGGCAATACAAAAGACACAGGCAGAAGGAGATGGGAGAAGTACCAGGAGAAGCAAGGGAGGCAGGGAGGTCAGTAAGGAAGCCAAAGCTCAGACAGAAGGCACATTGCAAAATCAGTGGGTAGAGGACAAAACCTTTTACAGGTACATAAGTGAAAAAAGAAAGACAAAGGGAGGGATAGTGAGACTGAAGGGGGAGGATGGGGGCCACGTGGAGGATGACAACAGTAAAGCTGACATATTGAACAGGTATTTCTGCTCAGTCTTCACTGAGGAAGAGGAGGTAATGGGTCTGAAGGTAGTACAAGGGGTGAGAATGGTGCAGAAATGGACACAAGTCCCTTTACACGAGAAAGGGTCCTGAAGGAACTGGAAGTAATAAGAGTTGATAAAGCAATGGGGCCAGATGGGGTGCACCCCAGGGTCCTTAAAGAACTAAGAGAGGTGGTGGCTGAACCTCTGGCTATCCTGTTTAGCCGATCACTGGAAACAGGGGAGGTACCCAAAGACTGGAGGACAGCAGATGTAGTCCCCTTATACAAAGTGGGAACAAAGAGGAAGCAGGAACTACAGACCAGTCAGCCTCACCTCGGTAGTGGGGAAGATCATGGAAGCACTACTGAAGGAGAGATTGGTAGAACATCTGGTTGTCAATGGACTACAGGACCCAAGGCAGCATGGTTTCACCAGGGGGAGCTCATGTCGGACCAACCTCATTGAATTTTTTGACTGGGTGACTCGGGAGGTGGATCAGGGGAGGGCGGTGGACATGGTCTATCTGGACTTCAGCAAGGCCTTTGACACTGTGCCACATAGAAGACTATTACACAAACTGGGGAATACGGGTGTGGGCAGGACAGTAGTGTGGTGGGTAGGTAACTGGCTGGGTGGCAGGACACAGAGGGTGGTGGTAAATGGCTGTCACTCCACAGAGGAAGAGTGACCAGTGGGGTACCACAGGGATCAGTGCTGGGACCGGTCCTATTCAACATCTTCATCAGTGACATTGCTGGGACCTAGAAGGCAGAATTTCACTGTTCGCTGATGACACAAAGCTCTGTAACAGAGTAGACACACCAGAGGTGTAGACAGAATGAGAAGCGACCTGCAGAAACTTGAAGAATGGTCAAGGGTTTGGCAGTTGAAATTCAATGCAAAGAAGTGCAAGATAATGCATATGGGGCACAAAAACCCTGGCACAATATATCAGTTGGGGGGTGAGGATATAGCATGCACCAAGCAGGAAAGGGATCTTGGGGTTATCATCTCTGATGACCTCAAGGTAGGGAAACAGTGTGACAAGGCAGCAGGTAAAGCAAATTGGATGCTGGGATGTATAGGCAGGGGCATCACTAGCAGGAAAAGGGAGGTCATAATTCCTCTATACAAGACACTAGTGAGGCCCCACCTGGAGTACAATGTACAGTTCTGGAGACCATACCTACGTAAGGACATAGACAGGGTAGAGAAGGTTCAGAGGAGGGCAACAAAGATGGTGCATGGATTGCATCACAAGTCCTATGAAGACAGGTTGAAGGAACTGAACATGTACTCCCTGGAGGAGAGGAGGGAGAGAGGGGATATGATAGAGACATACAAGTATCTTACAGGGAGGAACAGGGTGCAGGAAAACACTATTTTTAAGTGAAAAAGATGTTCCAGGACTAGAAGGCATGGGATGAAGTTGGAGGGAGGACGATTCAGAGGAAACATGAGAAAGAATTTCTTCACAGAACGGGTGGTGGATAAGTGGAACACCCTGCCAGAGGAAGTGGTGGAGGCTGAAACAATCATGGGATTTAAGAATGCATGGGATAGACATAAAGGAATTCTGGAGGTCAGGGGTAAGGGACAACAGACTTCTAGGAAAACAAACTGAACTTACAAGCTCAAATGGGCAGACTGGGTGGGCCATAGGCCCTTATCTGCCGACACTGTCTATGTATCTATGTATCTATGTAACAGATTTTCCCAGTACAATACAAGGAACAGTATTTAAATTGTTTCAAGTTTATATCTACATAATCAGAATCTGATTGGTAATAAAATCCAAGATAAGTTAAGAGGTTGGAATAAGACATTTATAACTGTCCTTACGGGAATAATTTGACTGATTAACATGGTAATAGCCCCCTGTATCACATACAATACAGGCCATTTTATTGGAGGTCCCTCCAAAAAAAGTTTCTTGTTCTTAATAAATAACTAAAAGAGTTCCTTTGGAACTCAGGAAAACTATGGGCTAAGTTCTATCTTCTGTTACAACAAGGGGGTCTAGCCTGTCTGGAAATGGATGGCTGTCATGTGACATTTATTGTCAAAAAAGTTATTTTTTTCTTTTATTTATTTATTCATTTATTTGCTTTTGTTTACCGGGTAAGTCACACTAGACATCCATGTACCTATTTTCAGGTGTGACTCGGGAGAGTTACAGACATGAATTTTACAGGTACAGTGAGTAATACAACTTATACATACAGTGAAGTGACTGGTACATCTTTTCAAACAGTGAAGTGGCTGAATATAGACTTTACATACAGGGGAAAAGACATGGAGAGATGACAGTCAGTACAAAACAACACATGTGCCCGGGGGGCTATAGGTGGCCCGGGAGGGTTAAGAGCTTGATGCGTATGGACAATGAGTGTTAACCCAAGTAAGTCCATGCTTGGCCAGGTAGTCTGGAGGGTAAGTGCAGTGGTCACCAGAGGACGAGGAAGTCCTACGTGCCAGTATGGTGTGGGACAGGACTACAAGGTGCAAGGGCAAGCGGAGGAGCCCTTCAGGAAGTTCCAGAGGGAGGTTTTAAATCCATTGTGGGAGGGAGTGGACCGTGTGAGGACTGGGAATGAGTTCCATAGTTTCGGGGCGTAGCTGGTGAAGGCCTGGTCACCGGCAAGGGAGCGTGTCCTAGGAACTAGGCAGGAGAGTGCTGCCCTTGACCTAAGATGGTGGGTGGAAGCGTCAGGGTAGATGGGAAGGGCAAGGGCTGCAGGGATGGATGTCCTGACGACGTTGTCGATGAAGTTACCTATTACGAAAACACGGTGCTTCTCCGGAGGGAGCCACTTGAGACGAGAGTAGAGGTCGCAGCAAGGTGTGAGGGGAGGAGCAGAAAGGGCGAAGCGGCAGATGTTGTTGTAGGCCATGTCCCATTTCGAGAGTGTGGATTTTGGCGCAGAGGCAAAGGTCACGAGTGCGTAGCAGAGGGAGGGGAGGAGAACACCTCTAGCTAGGGCCACCCGAGCAGCTGGGGTGAGGCAGTTTTTAGCTCTGTAGGTGAGACCAAGCTTAGCATTCGTAGCCTTACAGATGTTTCGGACGTGAAGGGAGAGGTCCAGCTGGGGGTCCAGCGTAACACCAGGATACTTGGTTACGGGAACCATCTGCAGGGGCAGGCCGTCAGCCCCATGGATTAGGAGGGGGGCGGGGCAGGAGTTTGTTCTACTGAGGGAGCCAAACAGCAACGCCTGTGTTTTCTTAAGGTTGGTGGTGAGCTTGTGTACCACCAGCCAGGATTGGATCCGGTTGAAGTCGGTGTTTAGGTTGGAGTTGATGGTAGCAATATCACGATCGCTGTTCAGGATGACAAGGTCGTCAGCGTACAGGGTGATAAGTCCATGCGAGGGGA
Organism: Neoceratodus forsteri; assembly: GCA_016271365.2. Lineage (NCBI taxonomy): Eukaryota > Metazoa > Chordata > Ceratodontiformes > Ceratodontidae > Neoceratodus > Neoceratodus forsteri. Next base: position 1,204,619,500 of record CM057449.1, read on the forward strand.
TGAACGGCAGCTCATTGATGAAAAGGGAAAAGAGCATCGGACCGAGGACAGACCCTTGGGGAACCCCACATTGGACAGTGGTGAGATGTGAATGAGTCCGGTTAAAATTGGTATATTGCTTCCTACCTGTTAGGTAGTTGAGGAACCAGGCATGGGCCGGGTTAGAGAGTCCAATGGCGAGGAGAGTGGAGCTGAGGAGGGAGTGGTCTACCCGGTCAAAGGCCTTGGAGAGATCCACGAAGATCGCACCTGTGAGGCTGCCCTGATCGGTAGCTGTTCTAATGTGCGAGGTGACTACCGCGAGGGCGGTGGCCGTGCTGTGCCCCTTCTTGAACCCGTGCTGAGCTGGAGAAAGGAGGTTGTGTACCTGCAGATACTCGTTTAGCTGAGAAGCCACAACTTTCTCCAGGAGTTTGGAGGTGGCCGACAGGATGGCAATGGGCCGGTAGTTAGTGGGGTCTTTGGAGTTACCTTGCTTGAGAACAGGGGTGATTTTGGCTACCTTCCAGAGATCCAGAATGACACCAGACATTAGAGAGGAGTTGAAAATATGAGTTATAGGCCCGGCAAGTAGGTGGGCACCCAATCTGAGCAGTTTTGGCTCCAGGTTGTCGTGCCCTGCTCCAGAGTGAGGGGAGAGGTTGGCAAGCAATGTCTGGGTTTCGGCAGTGGACACATGTTGCAAGAAGAAGGGGGGCCGGCTCTCAGGACAAGGTCGGGAGGAGGTGGTGGAGCAGGGTACAGACAGATGGGCGCTCAGGGATGTGGGGATGGCAGGGGCTGAGGATAGTGGAGGGGGGGCTGTTCGGAGAACATTGTGTTAAAGGCATTGGAGATAGTGCGAGGGTTGTTGCAGCTGGCCCCGTTGATTAGGAAGTCCGTGACTTGAACTTGGGTACAGCCCTCCACTGCGCTTCTAATGTTCTGCCAAAAACACCTCAGGTTGCTGGCTGAGGCGAGTAGTGCAGATCGGCAGTACTCACTTTTGGCTGATCTGATGGCTTTTTTGCAGATGTTTCTGAGGCGCCTATAGGCAATAAGGTCGTCGGCACTGTGGGATGCTTTGTAGTTTTCCCAGCACTTATCCCTGAGTTTCATTAGGGAGAAAAGGCCCCCATGGAGCCATTTGGTGACGGTGCCCCACACCCTCCTTTTTGTGAGGGGGGCGTGTTTGTTTTGTACTGGGATTTATCTGGTTAAGAAAGCACCCAGTGCTTGATCTGGATCCAAGGAGGCGGTGACCCTGGTCCAATCGATTGAGCAGAGGTCAGCAAGAAAGTCAGGCAAGTGGAATTTTGAGAAGTCCTTCATTTGTATAACTTTGCCGGGTATTTTCGCCTGGGAGATGCCCCAAGTGCAAAAAATGGGTGAGTGGTCTGAGATGGCATCAGGCAGGATGCCTGAGGATGTGATCCTGTTCGGTCTATTCATTAGGACCCAGTCGATCAGTGTCCCTTTTCCCCCCCCGGGGGGAGGGCCTTGTAGGTTCAGTGATGATCTGGTTTAGTGCGAGGCCTGATAGCACTGGCTCGTATGATTTCGAGTTTGGGCCTAGCCAGTGTAGGTTGAAGTCTCCTCTGATCAGGACTTCACTTGTGCCCACTCTCTCACTAACATTGTGCAGGAGAGAAGAGAGCCCAGGCAAGCCGCCTCTAGGGGGGTTGTAGCAGCAGATCAAATGAACCTTCTTTGTGAGCCCAAGCAGGAGAACAGCATGCAGGAACTCACAGGATGGAAGGGGGAGGAAGTCTACTGCAGAGACATTGAGGTGGACTTTGCAATAAACTAGCACCCCACCACCACGTTTGTTCCCCCCTCGGTCACTTCTGATAAGGCTGTATCCTGGTAGGGAACACATTGTATCAGGAGTGTGGGGTTTTAGCCATGTTTCTGTGATGCCCAGTATGTCTGGGTTGTAGTGGGTAACCCAGGCAGCAAGCTCAGCAAGGATGTGTAAGAGACTACGGATATTAAGATGGACAATTTTTAAGCCCTTGGCGGATAGCCACAAGGTGGGTGGGCTGAGGGGCTGGGGGCTGACATGGTTGGGGGAGGTAGTTCCACCCCTGGAGGGCCTGGTAGGGGCGGTGGAGGGGGCAGTCATGTCTGTGTGGAGGGGCAGTGGAGCGGGCGGGCAGCACTGGGAACAGGATACGATGAGGTCTGAGATTCATCGAGAGGTATATGGACTGAGATCAAGCGCACAAGCCTGCAGTGGGACGAGACTGTTGGCTGCCCCTTTTTTTTTTTTTTTTTTTTATAATGGTAGGATAAGCAGCAGGGTGTGCACTTAGGTAGAGGCTTGAGACTGCTGGGTCTGCCCCTTGTGGTAGGACAGTATAGCTTGTAAATGGAAAACTGGGCTGATCGGTTAAATCACAGCCAGGCCATGTGACCCCTGTCTGCCTATTTAAGTGAGTGCCGACCAAGGGTGGTGGTGAGGGCGGGGCTAGCCCGGCTGGAAAATGGCGTGGATGGCAGGAGGGCTGATTACTGTCCTGAAAGTCGAATGCCTTTGAAAATGGCGCCAAGTGCAGGCTGCAGACAATAATGAGCAGCAACGGATGGGGAGCCGACGTCCCAGCAAAACGGTAGGTAGATGCCACGAAAATTACCTCTTAGAGTTCCATTCTGGAGGTCCGCAGGGGTTGGGGGAGGGCTGTGGAGCGCCCTCGCGACCACCGGGAAGCAACCGGAAAGCAGCTGTGGAGACAAAGGGAGAGAAGGCTTGGGATTAATAATTCTATTTCAGGATCTTTTGAGCCAGCAGATATATATTCAATATCAACCCTTACAAGCTACCAGCATCCTCCTCCACACACACCCAGGACTCACTGGGAGACTGTGGAGGCCTGCACCGTGGGCCCCCTCCACTACAGAGGTTGAGAGGGGAGGGAATAAGAAGCACGGTCTGTTGCACTCACCAGTTAAGCAAAAAGTCAACTCACAGTATACTGGTGTGCAAAAAACTGCATGCACACACCCTAATGAAGACTCAGCAGAGTTGATGCACTGGGGCTATATGGCAACAGCACTGGGAGCTCGTGAACTTGTGCATTTCCTGTCTGGATTTACTATCTGATATTCTGCATGCTGTGAGTTCTGGCTGATCTATTTACTTGTTTGTATTTAAAATGTTTTTTTTTCTCACCAGCATACTATAAACTGATGTTTTGCTTAATTTATGAGTGCAACAGACTATACTTCTTGGTTTCATTTGAGGCTAGCCATCTTCCTTTGTTTATACTGGGCCTGTACTGAATTGCAGCACCATCTCTACTGGAACTGAAGGGAAGGGAGTAAAGTACGCTAATCCATGCCTTTGGTGGTGGTGAAAGTGAAGCTTGGAAGCCAGGCTTCATGTTGTGTGGCAAAGGGTTTTTTCTTGTTAGGTTCCCTTGGTGCAGTAGACATGCAATGATTTCTGGACCATGTCAGATATGCTCCCTCACCTGACATGCTGACAGCCACCACTCCACCAATTCTGCAGCTTGCACCAACCCAGGTACACTGATCCCAAGCCATCATCAGGGTCAGACTATTGCCAGGTGCTGTCACCCTACCACCCCAGAGGAGGAGGAGGAGAGCTGTCCATTGGATGCTCAATCCTCCTCCCCCAGCTGGCCTTCTGACACTCCGGGCTCATTTGTGAACTTAGATTATTGGCGCAGCAAGTCGTGCTACCACTGCACCAGAGGATTAACTCAAAAAGGTTCTTAGGCGAGCCTGCTTGTGCAGTGGTAGATGTACCACTTGCAGCACTGATGACCGGTGTTCGGGAGTGGACCCAAGATTGTTGGAAGGTCAGCTTGGGAAAGGTGGCTGAGGGTCCGGAGGACTGCTCACCTTCTCTAGGTAGGGAGGGGACCTAGTGACAGACATCTATTAACCCCTAGTGCTGACTCAAGGGTAGATGGGTCCAGAACCAGTACAGAGGATCTAGTGGGAGAAGATGGCAGATGTCTACAAGTCTGGGGCAGGAATGCGTCCAACCATGTGCTGCGTTCATTGCACAACTGTCTCCACTGAACACAGGAGGCCACCAGGGGAAAAACACAAGAGAAAAAAACCTCTCAGGGGATGAGCAGCATAAGTCCAGGACCCTTCCTGGAATCCTGAAGACAGATGTGGGGTATATCCCTTAGCCGAACAGCCTAAACAGAAGCATTAAAAAAAAAAAAAGATTCTTAAATAGGCATATAATAATAAAAACGAAACTGATTTGGAAAGATTTTATTTTGAAGGCTGATTAAAGAAACAATGTTTCTGTATTGACAGTGTGGTTTAATCCACAGAAATGTATTAAAGGGAGAAATGATGTTTTTAAGAACATTGGCAAAATAACATACAATTATCAGAAGAAAATGAAGTTATGTCCTAAAAAGAGCCTACATAATTAAATTTGGAATAATTCGCAACTTTCTGTTAATAATAAACCTTTTAGTTTCAAACTATGAAAGGAAAATGGGGTGACCAATTGGCAACAGCTAATAATTGGGAAAAGATTTAAATCATGGGATTCATGTCGTGAGGATTTTCAGTTACCTGTTTCAGAATATTTTAGATATACTCAACATAATGTAATTTTTAGGAAAATGTATGAACAGTGAGAACCCCCCCATGGATGGTCTTAGTATTTTTGAGAAAATGGGCCAAGATATTCAGACTGAGCCCAGAAAGGGTGCAAGAGGTTGCTCCATGCAACTGAGTTGCGCTGGAGTACAAAATTGCTATATTCAAATGAGATGTGCAGTTGTGCATCCCGTCTGAATGTAGCAATAGATGCGGGTGGCGCAAATGGGGGCTGCTGAAGATGCACCGGCACATCCTCCTGCATGATCTGAAAACCTGGAATGGAGATGTGTGGCGCATTGTGGGAATACGCCGAGTGCAAATTCCAGATATTCAGATCGCGACATGCAAATGGGACCATTAGCCATGCAAGGCATAAATGGGGCAATTTGCATGTCATTATGGCCTCATTTGTATGTCCTGTGCAGGGATGCATCCAGCAGGATGTGCAGGGCACCCAACAAGCAAACCCCAATCGTGTCAATAGTACGTATTTAAACTATGTCCCTGGAGTCTAGTGGTACCCCCCCTCCCATCCCAGATCATAGAAAAAGTCATCATCCCCAAAGTTCCCTGCTAGTCTTGTGCCCCCCCATCCCCAATCATTAAAATAAAAATGACTACACAGTTATCCCTGGTAGTCTAGTGGCTCCCCCCATCCCTGATTGTTAACTGAAAAAAGACTACACAGTTATCCTTGGTAGTCTAATGCCCCTCCTCATCCATGATCATTAAAAGGAAAATGACTACACAGTTATCCCTAGTAGTCTAGTGCCCCTCCATCCCCGATTGTAAAAGAAATGTAGTCATACCCCATTTCCTGGTGGTCTAGTGGCCCCCCCTCTCATCCCCAAAACCACATCCATATAAGAAATCATCTCCTGAACATCCTTGGTAGTCCAGTGGTACCTTCCTCCCATACATGAACCCCGCCTGTAAAATGAATTAAATCCAAAACATCCCTGGTAGTCTAGTGGACACCCTACCCCCCACCAACTGAGGATCCCACACCCCACTCTGCTCCCCCTGTCCCAGTATAGCCATGCAGCTGGCGGGCAGCACCACTCCTCACACCATCACAGCTGTCTGCTGACTAAACTGTCATGAATAACAGCTTACTGTTACACTTACAATCCCATTGATCAACACTGCTGACCAATGGGCTTGCAGTGTGTACTGTAAGCTGTCATTCCTAACAGAAAGTTGTGAAAGATGGCACAGTACACACTGCAAGCCCATTGGTCGACAGTGTCGACCAATGGGATTGTAGGTGTAACAGTAAGCTGTCATTCATGACAGTTTAGTTGGCGGCAGCCGTGGTGGTGGTGTGAGGAGGAGTGCTGCCCACTGGCTGCATGGTCATACTGGGATTGGGGAGCAGAGCTGTGTGGGTTCCCAGTGGGTGGGGGGCACACTAGACTACCAGGGACGCTTGGGATTTTATTTATTCTATGGACGGGGTTCAGGATGGAGGGGTACCACTGGACCACCAGGAATGTTCGGGAGGTAATTTCTTATATGGACAGGGTTTTAGGTATGGGAGGGACATACCACTGGACTACCAGGGATGTTTGGGAGATGATTTCTTATACGGATGGGATTTCGGGGATGGGAGAGGGCCACTAGACCACCAGGAAATGGGGTGTAGCTAAATTTCTTTTATGATCGGGGATGGGGGAGGGGCATTAGACTACCAGAGATAACTGTGTAGTCCTTTTTCCTTTAACGGTCGGAGATGGGGGGGCTGGCCACCCAGGGGTTGGCAGCTGCTGTGTTGTGTTGTGCAGTACAGCAGTCTGCCTGTGGGTGGCTACGACTTAGGCATGGTATTTCCACGCCTACCTTTGTGTGGCACATCTCCAAGATGTGCAGGCAGCTGCACTGCACATCTCAGCTGAATATCTAAATGTGCCACATATGCAAGGGAACGCCCCCTCTGGATTTACTGCATACATTATCTTTGCACTGTGAGGCATCCAGAATTGCACGGTGCATCCCCACCTTTTGAATATGGCCCAGGGCACATTTCGGAGATGCGCCGGTGCAACTCAATTGTGCTGAATGCATATTCTTTGAATATCTTGGCCATGGTGATCAATATGGTGCATCAAAAGAAAGGACTGTTCTTATGGATTAATAAAAGAAATGCTGAATCTTAGTCAAAAATGTTATAGTAATACTAAGGGTAAATGGGAAGCTGAGTTCTCTAACAGCTCGGATCCTTACATATGGGAAATATGTTATCTTTCATCAGTCTCTGTAAGAACATAAGACAAAGTTCTATTCAATATAAAATACTGAGTAGCGTATATTACACCACATTCAGAATGTTGGCACTGTGGTGCTGGAGAAGCTAATTTTAATAAAACATTTTTGAAATTGTGATCTAATACAAAATTGGTGGGGTACAACTCACAGATTATTAAAGGACACCTAAACAGGGTATTCTAGGAAAATCAAATTGTAAAATCCAAAAACATTTGGTTATAGTCTAAACCTTACCTTTCATATGCTGTGCTTGTTTTTGTGCATAAACAAAGTTTAATAGCATTTCTTCATATTTAAAAGAGTAAACAAGTCGGCTAGTCTTTCAAAACACTGCAATCTGGTAACAGCCTAAAATGTCTGTGATGTACTTGCATGATGATGTCGTCAGAGCAAGAACACTCAAGAACAATAGTGGGATCTGTATGTACTTGAGTGATGTTGTCATCAGAGCAAGAACACTCAAGAATGATAACGGGATCTGTATATGGATTCTGTACATAGGAAAACCCTTTACTGTGCATATGTGATACCCTCTTCACGCATGCACAGCGAAGGGGTTTGCCCATATATGCAATCTAATGGTGTGAAAAGAACTATATTTAACAGGTCCTTTTAAAGATTCCACTATTGCTCCTGAGCGCTGTTGCTCTGATGACATTATCATGGAAGTACACGGCAGACATTTTGGGCTGTTAAAGAGAGTGTGGTGTTTTGAAAGAAGAGCACGTTTTTTTTTTGTCCAGCACTCCTCTGATATATTCTGCATCTCTGAATCCTGGCTATCCTCCAGAATTCCAGAATGCAGCTTGGCTATTTCCAACTATAATCTTTTCAGTCAAGACCATGGTAAATGTGGGGGTGGTGTTGCCCTCTACATCCACTAGGGTCTCACTTGCTCTATTTCTCTCTGTGAAACTGTACCCACCTCTCACAAATTCCTCTTTGTCAGACTCTCTATTCCCTCCTCCTTACCCAACTTTATCATGGTTATCCAAGCCTCCCCTAAAATCTCTCCCATTACATTGGTTGATACTCTTTCATATTTGGCCACACACTCTTCTTTGGGGACTTCAATACTAATTGGCTTTCCCCCATTTCCAGGTCAACAACTTAAAGGATTGTGTCACTTAATCTATCTCATTACTAAGCCCACACAACTCAGTCCTCTCTCTTCAAACCACTCCTTCCTGGACTGGGTTCTCTCCTCCCATGCTCACCGCATAGTTACTGCTGGTATTATGCTAGATGCCTTTACCACGGCATGATGTACTGTGTCAGAAAAGTTCAGCCTCTGCCCCTCCTAAATATGTATGGTCTAGGTTGCTTTGGTCACTAAATATTGACTCCCTTCTCAGAGACCTTGCAGTCCTTTACTGGTTTCCCATACTGTCTATTGCTGATGATATTGATGTGGTTCTCTCCCTGTTCCACTCAAATTTCTTGCAAGTGAAAGCCCCGAGTCAAGGGCTCCTACCATCCTTGGATTACAGCAGACCTCACTGGGCCTTTTCCAAATTGTCACATTCTCTCCTGGACCTCCTTTCCTATAGGAGGCTCAGAAATTCTTATACCAATGCCATCAGAGCAGTAAAATCAAACTATTTTAAATCTAACACCAGATCAACCTTAATTCCCCTGCACAATTCTGGAAGGCCATTCACTCTCTTGTTGACCCTTTCCCCAGTTCTCCTCTCCTATCCTGCTAGTGAATGGTTCATCTGTCTCTACCCCCTCCATGGTTACTGCTCATTTTGGTGAAATTTTTCACCACTTGCATCCTTGCCTCTCTTTCTCAATCTGCTACCACTCCCTCCCCCTCCCAATCCTTCTATTTGCTACATTTGTCTAACTGCTTTCATTTCTCTCCCGTTACTCCACTGGAGACTCTGCAGGCTCTTTCCTCCCTTAACCACTCTAAAGGATATTGCCTTGATGGGTTACACACTAAGTTACTCCAGCTCTCTGTCCCTGCTACTGCTGTTCCTCTCACAAACCTTCTCAACCTCTCTTTTTCTCTCTGAGAGTTTCTCAGTCCTGGAAGTTCACCAAAGTATCCCCCTTCATAATGGGGAACTCCACTTCCCTTGGTAACTTCCATCCCATCTTCCTCTTTCCTACTCACACCAAGTTGCAAGAGAAACTAGTCTACGCTTGGATTGCTGACTTCCTGTACTCCACTAACTTCCTCTATACATTTCAGTCTGGCTGCAATAAAAAAAACATTCCACAGCCTCCTCCCTGCTGTGTCACTTATTCCATTTATACTGGGATGGATCAGGGACCCACCACAGCCAGTATCCTCACTGACCTGACTAAAGCCTTTGATTCTGTAGCCCGTCCCCTCCTTCTGGAGAAGCTAAGAGCTGCTGATCTCTCTATTACAGCTGTTGACTGGTTCAGAGCCTATCTCTCCAGCCATCTCCAGTCAATACAGGTAGATGATGCTTTGTCACCCCCCTCCCAACCCAGTCTGGGATTCCCCAAAGCTGCATTCTGGGTCCTATCTTAGTTTTCATCTTTTTAAATGACCTCCCTTCCATCTATGTCAACTCACACATTCACCTATACACAGATGACACTGTCATCTTTGCCTTAGGTGCATTGGTTTTGGCTTTGGAAGAATTGTTACAGCTTGATTTCAACAATGTCCTATGCTGGTTCCAGTCAAACCAACTTCAGGTCAACACCAAGAAAACTGTATCTTTGATATTTGGCACCAGACAAAAACTGGCAAGGCTCTCCTCCTCTCCTGTCTTCACTACCCTGGATGGCTCTCCCCTTGTAGTTGTCCCTTGTTTAAAATACCTTAGTGTGCATCTGGATAGTAGGCTGGACCTTTCCACCCATATTGATGCCATCCATTCTAAGCTCTGCCTTAAATTTGGTGCCCTTTACTGCAACAAAGTCTGCCTCTCTCTCTCTCCCCAAGACTGCCATAAACTGGTTTACGAAAATGGTATGTCCATTGTTTGACTATGCAGATGATGACTATGGTACTGCCCTTTCCTCCTCACTTGCTAGGCTGGACACCATCTGTAATAGCTTCTGCTGCTTTGCTGCCAATGCCTCCTCCCATACTCATCACTGCTACCTCAATATTTCTCTCTCAATCCCTCCTTTTCCCTTGCATTGCCTTTCTCACTGTACCTCTTTCACCTTCAAATATTGGTTTGGGTGTCTTCCTCTTTGCCTTGCCTCTCCCTTAGTCCTCCTGCTTTACATGTTCTTCCCTCTAGAGATTCATGCATCTTCTCCCTTCCTCAGTCTCACTCTGCTGCTGGGCAGTCTGCTTTCTTCTATTGTCTTCCCTCCAAATGGAACAATTACCCTCTACTTTTCACCTTTCTCCTTCCCACCTGTCCCTCAAAAGCCAGCTTACACTTCTCTCTGCCCCCTTCTGCTCTTGTCTTGCCCTTAACTGACCTCAGTTCTCTGCTCCCTTCCCCTACTTTTGCTTTATGGTTCGTGGACTCTCTTGGCCTATGATTCACACCACTTTTGGCTCCGTAACTGCCCTTTCATCCGGGCCATCATCTGTTGCACATTATTTTCCTACACCTTCTGCTGCAACTTCCACACTGCATTCATTTTGGATGTTATAATCGTATATTGTGCCCATTATTTTGCTCATAAATCTATGCTTAATACAGAACCTGTAATTTGATTTTCACCTGCCCTTTACATTCCATGACTGTGTATGATTTTTATCACATGTAGTTTTATCTTTGCTTGCACTTTACATTCTACCACTGAGTATGCTTTTATACAATGCATATTTATCTCCTTTCCCGTCCCTCCCCCACCCCAGGTCAAACCTGGAAACATGTGTCAGCTCAGTGTGCCTTTTCCAGTCACTTATTTTCAAATAAACAAAAATGTGCTGCTCCTCTTGTAGTTATGCATGTGCTTTTTGTGCAGATTTTGAAGATTATTAAGTTTGGTGTATGTGAGTTTGCTGTTGTGAAATCTGAGTAGTGATATGCCAAGCAGAATGTAGTATCAGTAAAGACATTTAGGAAAGGGGAAATTGTTTAACCAGGAGAGGCACACTAAGCTGAAGGTGTGACCTGGGAGCACAAGGAAGTTAAATGACTTGCTCACGGTCACACAGTATGCAAGTGGGGGCTGTGGAATTCAAACCCAGGTCTCCAGATTTGCAGCTCAGAGCCCCAAACCACTATACTATACTGCTTCCCAGACACTTACTAGGCAGCTTGCCCCATGTGGACTCAAATATGCTTTGTGCTAGATTTGAGGAGTTTGAATGTACAGGGTATGTGTGTTTACAGGAACGACGAAAATTGGAAAGCATGTGCCTTCTTATATCATTTATGCTTCCTATATATTGGTCTTCTTTCTTATCAGCATTTAAATCACTTCCCCTCTTTCCTCTCTTTCCAACAATAAAAAGAGTTCAAATGCATCTGCTTCTAAAGAGTTCCTGTGTATATGTTTCTGGTGCCCCAGTAAGTTGAAGTAACAGTAGTTGCCCATCGTGCACGGGGTTCAGCTTGCCATAACAAGGAGTAGTTAATTTAGTAGTGGTTCTTCATGAAAGAGTTATCCAGGAATCCCAGGTTTTGGCTGTAGTTGGAGGCAGCATTTACCAGTGCTGGATGTCACCCCTTTCCTGAAGCTGAATATGTGAAAACAGCAGTACATCCTTTGTTGCCTCAAGTAACAGTAATGCAGAGTAATGCATTCAGCCAGATCAGACACCTGCAGTTGGTTCACAGAGCTGTTTCTTTTTCCACATGCTGGCATGCTGCATCTTATTGTTGTGGAGTTTAGAAGTATTAAAAAGTTGAAACATTTTCTAGTCAGCATACCTCCCCAACACGCACATGGATTTGCATACCTTTGATGCTTTGTGTTGTACTTTTGATTGTAAGTGTGGTAACTGAAACAGCACAAATTGAAATGTATCTACCTTCTTGTATCTAGTAGTAGTAGTAGTAGAAAATGTTATTGTTCAGTCAAAAGACCTTTACAAAAATCTAAAAAATTATTACATACAACAGCCCGGATATTCAGACTGCGCCAGGTTGTGGCGCAAGCCTGGGCGCAGCGCAACTTGGCTGTGCAGGGGAGTTGACTGGGCGATATTTAATGGAGCTGCCCCATGGCACAGCATCATTGAATATCGCACCCTGGCCATCTGCAGTGTGCATGGCACAGTGACACTGTACCAGCGCAAGTGACCAGAGTGGAACAGGGGGATGCGCTAGCACAAGTTCTGTTGCGCTATGCATAGCAACCGCGATATTCAAAACTTGACATGCAAATGGGGCCATAATGTATGCAAGGCACAAATGGGGCCATCTGCATGTCATTATGGCCCCATTTGCATGCAGGTGTGCCGATCCCCGGCGACTTGCACCTGGCGCCCTGCCAGGCAGCAGCCGTCGGGGACCGACGCCCCCTGCACAGCGCGGCAATGTGCCCCACTGCCCGATCGCGGGCTTATTTAGAAATGTATCATGTCCTATATCCCTTGTGGTGCAGTGGACTGCTGTCAGCCAGATCGTGGGCATTTGTAGAATAAAAGTAAGTCCAACATACCTGGTGGTCCAGTGGACCGCTTGCAGCCCGATCGTGGGCATTTGTAGAATAAAATTAAGTCCAATATCCCTGGTGGTCCAGTGGACTACTTGCAGCCTGATCTCAGGCATTTGTAAGTTTAACTCAAGTCCAATATCCTGGTGGACCAGTGGTACCCTTCCCCACCTGCCCACTGGAGCCCCACCGCCTCTGCTATCTCCGTTAGCGGCGGCAGCAGCACCCAACCCGCCTGCTGCCCCACTGCCTGCCGATTGACACACAGGTAGGGGCTGCATCCATTGGTCCACAGCATGAGCCAATGGTGTGCAGCCCATACCGCATTACATATTCAGATATGTGAATGGATCCATTCACATATCTGGACGTTATAGTATGGTGCGGGCTGCATGCCCATTGGCTCACGCTGTGGAGCAATGGGCGTACAGCCCTACCTATGGTGTCAGTTGGTGGGCAGGGTGGCAGGCAGGTGGGGTGTTGCCGCCTGCCGCTGACTGGGGGGTGGGTGGTGGGGCTCAGTGGGCGGGTGGGGATGGGAGGAGGGAGGTACCACTGGTCCACCACGGATATTGGACTTGAGTCAAACTTACAAATGCCAGTGATTGGGCTGTGAGCAGTCCACTGGACCACCAGGGATATTGGACTTGATTTTATTCTACAAATGCCCGCGATCGGGCTGCGAGCGGTCCACTGGACCACCAGGAATATAGGCCGTTGTTCATTTATACTTAAGCTCGCGATTGAGCTGACAGTGGTGCACTGGACCACCAGGGAGATAGGACATTTTTATTTTAAACAGATGCCTGCGATCGGGCATGGGGGGGGCGCCACCACGGAGGTGCAGCCAGAGCTCGGGTGGCCACCCACAGGTGGCAGCTGCCGTGTTGTGACCTGCAATCGGCAGCTCATCTGTGGGTGGCCAGCCGTTATTCCATTTGGGCTCACCTGTGTGGCGGCGCTTAGCAGGGTTGCACATGCTGGACTCAGTACATCCCGGCTGAATATCGGATGTGCAGAGTATGCATGGGCACGCCCCCCCTACCTGAGCTGCATACATTACTGATGCGCTCCGGAGCATCGGGATTTGTGCTAGGCACAATCCCTGTTTGAATATCGTGCCGGGGCGCATCAGTGGGTTGCACATGGTGCAACACTGTTGCGCCATGCGCTATCCTTTTGAATATCTGGGCCAACTTATAATAAATATAATTTATAAAATGAGATACTAACAGAAAATTTCCCTGTACTAAAATCACTTCTGCACTATACAGCAGATCACTTTTCATAGAACCCCAAGTTAGAAAGTAAAAAGTAGTTCAGTATAACCCTTTGGACAAAATAATTTATAATAATTTAAATACATTTATTTTGCTGAATTAGTCTAATTTTGTAAATAGCTGCCAGATAGGTTACAACACCTTTAATATTATTTCATAATTTGTTGTGAAGAAAATTCTCAATATCTGGTCTTTATCAGTAGTTTGTATAGCAGACCAAGCGGTTGTAAATATTGCACTCTTGGCTGAATATACCAGTCACGATTCAATATCACATGGTGCAAATCTTCCGACTGAGTTTGATTGCAAGTACAATAATGAGACTTCATATCAGCAGTACCTTCATTCCTTGCCTTTAAGACATTACTAGGGAATAATTCCAAATTATATCTAGTGTACAGTTTCCATTTTTTGTTGTCTGTTAGAACATACAGGTAATTCCTATAATGGCGTAATATGTCATTCTGAACTAACTCTACTTGTATCATTTATGCATCCTATATATTTTTATCCTTTCTTTTCAGCTTTTAAATTACTTCACTTCTTTCCAGTCACTTTGAAAATAAAGAGTTCTATGTATCTGCTTCTAAGGAGTTTAAATGTATCTGATTCTATGCTCTCAGTGAGTTGAAGCAACAATAGCTGCCCATAGTGCGTGGGATTCTGTTTGTGATAAAATGGAGTTGTCAGCAGTTCGGGAGTAGTTTCTTGATAAAAGTCTGACCCTGGAATCCCTGGTGTTGGTTGTAGTTAGGAACATCTTTTAAAATTGTTGGATTTTACTCTTTTCTTGAAGTGGAATATGTGAAAACAGTGGTGCAGCCCTGCAGTATTTTGCCTTAAGTAATATAATGCTCTTATCCAGATAAAACACCTGCAGCTGGTGCAGATGGCTGCAGACTGTCTCCTCACTCCAGCACTCTGCACTTTGTCCTTGAGGATTTTAGTGTGAAAAAGTTCTGATTTTCTTCTTTTGCCATAGAGCTTTTTTTCCTCCTGGGAGCCCTGGCAGGTGGCTGCGGTCTCTCCTTGTGGACAGACTCAGTCTCCGGCTTCTCTGCATCCCTGTATTACCAACCTGGTCAGCTCCCCATGATGGGGCCAGGAGGAAGGGCACTGGCATACCCCCCCCAGAGACCCAATCCAGATACACCGGGCCAACCCCCGTGGATGCAGAAGCCATCACGGAACCTGCAAGGCTCTGTTTTTCCACTTTCTCCCGCCCCGCCCTCCCCACCAATGTGATGATGTTGGCACGTGCCTCCTGACCAATACTGCCCTCCAGCCACTGCCAGAGGGCAGTCAATGAGTGGGACAACAAGTCTCCCTCCCACTGAGAGAGGAGTGCAGTTCTCCAGATGTTCCATCCTCTCTCACCCCTGCCAACCCCTAGCGGGCCCAAGCTCATTCTCAAACCCGGGGCAATGGCATGATGAAATGTTGTGATTTTCCTGGTCAGCTTACCCATCCCCCAGCATACAGGTTAGCATACCCATGATGCTTTATGCTGGGTGTGAGACTTTTTCCTTTATGTGTGTTTACAGAAACCACACATTGAATAGTTTACGCCTTCTTACACAATTTTTTTCATCCTACACATTGTTCTTCTTTCTTATTAGCATTTAAATTACTTTAGCTCTTTTAACTCACTACAACTACAACAAGAGTTCAAAAGTATCTGTTTCTAAACAGTTCACATGTATCTGTTTCCTTGCTCCTAGTAAGTTAAAGTGGCAGTACTGTGCTCTTCCTTTATGGCAGTATCATTCAAGGTACCACCTAAACTGTAGTGTTATCTTGCTTGCTTAGTCAGCACAATAAGGTAACACTTCAGCTAATATGCTGTTTTTAATAATATTGCTATAAGGGGGAATGCTGTATTGCAGTACCTTATTGTGGTAAATGTTTCTGTGAAAAAGTGGAAGATTTGGATGACTACCAGTGTAACATTGATGCAGGCATTTGTCACTTAATGAAACTCACTAAAAAAAATTGCCCTGTACTACAACTTGGTGCCACCACATTTCATTTAATTTTGTTGTTTGGGTAAGTACACTGGAATGCAATTCTGTTTACAGGTACGACCCAAGGTCAGATTCAGAGGATACTTCAACAAATGGTAATAAGAATGTAACCCCCCTGCAAATGGGGGTTCCCAAATGTCCTCCAGGAGCTTGACTGAATGCTCCAAGTCTGGGCGGTGTTCGGCATCTGAGCTGTTTAAATGTGGTTCCAAGTGAGTGCTATTTGAGCCTCCATGTACTGTCTCTTTAAGAGCTGTCTGCTTGCAGACATAATTAATTTGGATGGGGGTCTGTGTGTTTCCCTGCTTGAGTCCTGCTCGAGCTACTGCCAAATCGCTCCATTTCTGCAGTCACTAAGAGTGCAGAGGGAGCTCTTCTGAAAGATGTAACTGTTACCAGAACTTAGTTAGAGTGATAACGAAAATACAGTTTGTCTGATCTGCCTTTTGTTACAGCACGAACTCTGTCTGCTTGCTACCTCATTTGGGTCCAGAACTGCTGAATGAGACCAATCAGTATTTGGGACCTTTGAACTGGAGCCTACTTTGAGCAAATCAGAACTGGGACTGTCACTTGGATCCAGCCACAAGGGGGATTATATGAAGAGAGCTTCTGGGAAATGTAGTTTGAACTTTGGCGCCTTTTTACACAATAGAGGGAGCCTGTTGTGAATGACAAGGAGGATCAGCCAACTGGAACCTTTTGGATTTGGAGGAAATGCCCTGCTGTGTTACTGGAAAGCTGAGATCAGTTGTGACAGTGAAGAGAGAAGGAGCTCTGTGCTTCTGCAGTATATAGTTTCGCACGGGAAGCGCGTGTGAGGCCCTGAGGTTCGGCCTGCAGCAGTTGTAAATGCCAGTTCAGACTGAATCCGATTTGTGAGGAGAAAGAAGAAAGTCTGAAGAGTGGAAACCAGGCTCACCCTGTAGAAGACTGGAGAAATTGCTGAATCGCGCTTGGTCTGTCAGGAACTGAAGCTGCTGTGTGTGCTCCCGGGGTAGTTTGCAGTAATTGCGATTGGGATCGAGAAGCAGCTTGCCTGGTATAGTACTTTCCTTTATTTATTTTATTTTATTTATTTATTAAGTCTAGGATTACAAATACCCTTGAGCCTTGGCTCTTTTACAAAGGTTCCACGTCAGAGAAATACAAATTATGGGGAGCAGTAAGACAGACATTACAACAATGTGGACATTGCAAACAGAGTACAGATTAATACAATTCAAGGGTAGCATTGTAACAAGGCAGCCAGCGGCATTTGTCAGAGAAAATAGACAACAGATAAGAAGTGCCAGAGTCATAGGGAGAGGGAAGAGGGGGAGGGGGGAAGGAATGTAGGAAGGGTGGGGAGAGGGTGAAAAGTGCAGCACTGGGTATACCAAGATGTGAGGATAGAATCCAGTGAGGAGGGGAGGGGGGGACCACTAGAGCAGGAAGGGAAGTGGAGAAACAAGGTTAAGTTGGGCAGTCACAGGAGCTGTTAGTAGTGAGATAGTCCCGGAGCCTAGTTTTAAACATACCAATTGTTGGGGCAGAGGAGATGGTGGGGCTGAGGCCATTGAACCAGAGTGGTGCTCGATAAGCAAAATAGCGTTGTCCCTGTGAAGTGTGACAGTGGGGGACTTTCAGTAGCTGTGGTGTGGATCTCCTAAGGCACCATTTGTTAATTCAGTGTTGTAACAGAGTTGAGACCCCAGAAGGTGCAAGGCCGAGGTAGAATTTTTTCGCCATAGAGCAGGTGAGAAACTTTATGCGGTTTGATAGTTAGAGCCAGCCGGTCTGAGTGTATAGGTCACATGTGTGGGTGTGACGGTGAGCACCAGTGATGAGCCGACATGCCTTATTTAAAGCAGTTGAGAGGCGTCTAAGGGTTGTGGTTGTGGCTGAGGCATAAATGATGAGACCATAGTCTATTACAGAGATCACAGAGCTCAGGACTGCAACCTTAAAAGCTTCTGGCATGAGGTGTGGTCTGTGTTTGTAGAGGAGACCAAGCCGTATATTAGCAGCTCTAGCTACATTATCTATATGAAGTCCATAGGAGAGATTAGGGTCAAGCTGTATCCCTAATTATTTGAAGGACCCCACCTGATCTAGAGTGTTCCCCTGGGTGGTGGAGATAGCCAAGTGGTGTAGCTTGTGTGGGTTATGAGAGCTGCAGAAGAGCATAGATTTGGTTTTCTTGTCATTGAGGACCAGTTTATGATTAAGAAACCACGTCTCTACAGAACTGAAACCAAGTTGAAGGTTGTGTCGAAGAGCTTCAGGATCTTTGTGAGTGGAGAATACAACAG
The DNA here is from genome assembly GCA_016271365.2 of Neoceratodus forsteri. Taxonomy (NCBI): domain Eukaryota; kingdom Metazoa; phylum Chordata; order Ceratodontiformes; family Ceratodontidae; genus Neoceratodus; species Neoceratodus forsteri. The sequence goes on from CM057449.1 coordinate 1,204,637,494, forward strand.
CATCATCGGCATATAGTATGAGCTACTCAGAGCAGTGGTAAGGGAGGGAGTTTAAGAAAAGGCTAAAAAGGAGGGGGCCCAGTATGGATCCCTATGGGATACCCGAGCGAACAGGCAGGGTGTCAGAAACAGCGTTTGCAATTTTTACTCTCTGCGACCAGTTTTCTAAGTAGCTTTTAAACCAGATAGAAGAGTCAGGTGATAGCCCGGCATTCAGTAGTTGGTGAATTAGTAGTCCATGGTGTACTGTATCGAAGACCTTGGAGAGGTCGATGAAAACAGCCCCTGTGAGAAGGCTGTTGTCAAGGGATTTGTGCAAAGCTCCAGTGAACTCAAGAAGGGTTGTGGTGGTGCTGTGACCTTTCTGAAAGCCATGTTGTTGTGGACAAGGTATATTGTATTTATCCAAGTGGTTGGTAAGTTGATCAGCCACGTTGTGCTTGAGTGCCTAAGGGAGTGGGGTCAGTATGGAGATAGGGCGATAATTTGAGTGATTCATCTTATCCCCACTTTTATGGACGGGTGTCACGGTGGCTGTTTTCCATAGGTCTGGGAATTTTCCACAGCTGAGAGAGAGGTTTAGGATTTTTGTTAATGGATGAACTACCTCATCGAGGGTGAGCAGCAGAAGCTTAAGGTCCAGGGTGTCGCTACTAGATCTAGATTTAGAGATAGCTGCAGTAATATAGCGGTGAGCTTCATTCAGCCTTACCTCCCTGAAGTAGAAGAGGGGATGGTTAGACTGAGGGGCTGAGGTATTTGGGGAGTAGGCCCTTTTACATATGAATGTGCATAGTGCTTGTGGGGAATCGCTATTTCCAATCCCCATGCTGTGTGTTGAAGCTGGAAGCAAACCCCAGCTTGTCTCAGACTAAATCCTGTTGCTATCAACTGCAGTGGGGTCCAGTCACAAGGACTTTGTCTCCATGCCCTGTTGTTCTGGCAATCCAGAAGAACATCCACCATCCGATCCTCAGCTTGGGTATTGTGAGTACAAATCAGGGTATTCCCCTGCAGCCTGTTTTCAATCACAAGTGTGTCATCTAATTCTTGTTGTTTCACTGCTTCATGTACTGAACCATCCGGCTTCGGATTACAATTGGGTGTTGTGCATATATTTTCTTCTACAGGGCCCTATCCATCTGCACCTGCTGGCCAACCCCAGGCAACAGACCTGGCTAGCCCCCCCTCAACCTGGGTACCCAGAGTGTGACTTTTCAGACTCTGTATGTGTGCACAGTACTGTGATTTAATGCCACCAATTAACCTGATTTCCCCCTCCCATGCTACTGTCCCCTAAATAAATCAGATCTGTTGTTATTATACTATATACTGTCTGTGGTGTTGGTACTTAATTGAAACAGTATTGTGTTTCGCTGTGTATGTTGTTTAACCTTATTTTACAGGGGGTCCTCAGAGATATGCTGCAGAATTAGTCTTGAGGGTAAGTGGTACTTTACGAGTGAACAGTGTGTATGTGTGGGGTATTTTGACTGTAACTCCTGTGTACTGTGTGAGCCACTAGAGGGAACCAAAGGGGGTCACGGTGCCCCAGAGGGCTGTGATCAAGCTAATCTAACCACTACAAACCCTGACCTCTGGATGGAGGCACCCGCCATAGAACCTAGGCCCCTCAACCTGTCAGTAGTCAAGCAGGCAGGGATAGTAGCCCTTGGGATAGCGCCACCTAGGGGTTACAATAACATAAGAAAAGAGTCAGCAGATGGGGACTGTGTGATCCATCTAGTCTGCTCTAGAAACTACCCCTTTCCTATGCAGCCTTCATCTTAACTTGTCCTTTATGTCTGTCCCATGTGAGTTTGAACTCCCTAATTGCCTTTGATGCTACCACCTCCTGGGGCAGGCTGTTCCACAGGTCTAGCACTCTTTCTGTGAAGAAGTACTTCCTGAGGTTGCTTTTGAACCTTCCTCCTACCAGTCTCATATCATGCCCTCTCGTGTGTGCTGCCATGTGTTGTTGAAATAGAGTGCCTGTCTGAGCTGCGTTGAATCCCCTCACGTACTTAAATGTTTCAATCATGTCCCCTCTGTTTCTTCTCTGCTCAAGGGAGTATAGATTCAGCTCCCTGAGTCTTGCTTCATATAATCTGTGATGCAGTCCATGCACCATCTTAGTAGCCCTTCTCTGCACCATTTCCAAATGGTCAATGTCTGTCTTGAGGTGAGGTCTCCAGAACTGAATGCAGTACTCCATGTGGCCTCACCAAGGACCTGTAGAGTGCGTGATAACCTCCCTCTTTCTACTAGAAATGCCTCTACTTATACATCCAAGGAGGCCACCTGCTTTCTGTTCTACTTTTTCACATTGTTTTCCTGCCTTTAATTCATCAGTGATGATTATGTTGAGATCTTGCTATGTTTGTGTCTCCTCAAGTTGATGTCCTCCCAGTGTGTACATTTTACCAGGGTTCCACTTTCCCAAATGCATTGCCTTACTCTTTTTAATGTTAAATTGTAACTGCCAGTCCCTGGACCAATCCTCTAGCCTTCTAAGGTCAGCTTCCATGTTGTCTGCTTCTTCCCTTGTGTCCACTCTGTTGCAGAGTTTTATATCATTTGTGAACAGGCAAACTTTCCCTGTTAGTCCATGCACTATGTCTGCTATAAATATGTTAAATATGATCAGTCCCAGTACCAATCTCTGTGGGATGCTACTGATCACCCTACCTTCCCTTGACAATGATCCATTGACTAGCACTCTCTGGGTCCTATTGCTCAGCCAGTTACTGATCCAGCTGACCAGCTTCTGGCCAACTCCCGTGTGTTCCAGCATGTTGGTTAGCCTTCTGTGAGGGACGGTGTCAAAGGCCTTGCTGAAATCTAGGTATACAATGTCCACCGCCCTTCCCTGATCCAATGTTCTAGTGACCCAGTCGAAGAAGTCGACCAAGTTGGTTTGACAAGAGCATTCTGCTGTGAAGCCATGTTGCTTTGGGTCCATTTTTCCCCTATCTGTTAGGCACGCCATTATCCTCTCTTTTAGTAGTGACTCCATCATTTTCCCCACAACTGAGGTCAAACTGACAGGGCGGTAATTTCCTGCCTCTTCCTTGTTTCCGCTCTTGTGTAAGGGCACAACAGCTGCCTGTTTCCAGTTCTGAGGTATTTTTCCACTGTCTAGTGACTTGTTGAAGAGCTCAGCCAGCAGTGCAGCCAGTTCCTCTTTGAGCTCCTTCAATATCCAAGGGTGTATGCTGTCCGGTCCCCTGGCTTTTTTCCACTTTCAGTTTATTATTTATTTAGTGATTCGGAAAAGACCTTTGAGCACAAGCTCTTTATAAAGGTTCCACATCATAGATTACAAAACAAAGTACAATAGGAGAAAGCAAAGGTACATTAGAATGAACAATACAGCTTGGATTCAGAACTTACAGAATAACTCAAAACACAGGTACAAGTTAAAATAACAAGCAAAACACTTTATGAGGGTGGGGGGAATGAGCAGCCACAAAGTGCCATGTCAGTAGTTTAGAGGGATGGGGATAGCTGGCAGTAGGGTGAAGAAATGAGGTACGAGAGAGAGAGGTATGTACTGCGGTGGAGGTGAAGGGTGGGGGAAGAAGGGTGAGAAGGTATAGGGAGAAATGATGGGGTGCGGGGAGGTTGAGCAGAGAAGACAAGCTAGAGTAAATGGTGGGGTGTGTTGGGGTGTGATTAAGCTCTTTTAGGACCCTTGCAATTGTGAAGGGGCTAGTATCTGCTCCCTGAGTGTCTTCCTTTGTCCTGCTCAGTGTGGGACCTTTGCTACTGTCTTCTATGGTGAAGACAAGGCAAAAGAACTCATTTAGCACTTCTGCCTTGTCCTTGTCACTCTCTGCCATCATACCTTCCTTGGTTGCTAGTAGGACTATTCCTCCCTTAGTTTGTCTCCCTCCTTAACACCCTGTGCTATTTTCTCTTCTGTCTCTGCTTTTGCCCTTCTAACAGCTTTCCCTGCCTCCTTTAATTTGTTCTTGTATTCTTCCATGTCTACTTCATGTTTTGTTAGCTTGAATTGTGTAAAAGCCTTTTGTTTTCTCTTTGATTTTGGATGCTACTTCGTGAGAGAACCAGAGAGGTCTTTTCCTTCTTTTAGACTTGCTGATCTGCTTAGTGCACACAGTTGTTACTGTAGGCAGAGCAGCCTTTAGAGTATTCCAACAGTCCTCTACATCTCCTGTGAGTCCTCCTTCTTGCATAGATGTGATCATAGTTCTCATTGTTAGGAAGTTGGCTTTTCTGAAATCTAGTACCTTGATTTTGGCGTGACTATTTTCCTCCATATTGTTCACAATTAACCATATTGAACTGTGATCACTGGTCCCTAGACTGGCTCCCATCTCTGCTTCTGGGATCCTTGTGCTGTTTGCCAGCACTGGATTCAATATTGCTTTGCCTTTGGGGGGTAAGTTCACCAGTTGATGCAAACCTGCTCCCCTTAGTGCAAAAAGGAACTCTTTACTCCGGTCTGAGGATGCTGTGTTTGAGGACCAGTCCAGATCCGGTAGATTGAAGTCCTCCACCAGCAACAACTCACCCCTGTCTGCCATCAATGAGATGGTTTCAAAGAGCTCCTTGTGTAAGTCAACCTCTTAGGAAGGGGGTCTGTATATGACTCCTACCTGGATAGGGGCTTTGTCCCTGGCTCCTAGTGTAACCCAAAAGGCCTCTGCTTTACTGTATTTTCCCTGGATTTCTGTTGTGCATATGTCATCTCTGACATACAATGCCACCCCCTCCTTTCTTTCCCTCACAATCTTTCCAGAATAATGCATACCCTGGGATGGTGACATCCCAGGAGTGGTTCCCAGTGAACCATGTTTCCATAACAGTGACCCAGTCTAATTGTGCATCTGCCATTATGGCTGTGAGATCAGGGATTTTGTTTGGCAGACTATGAACATTGGTGCACATTGCCTTCCATCTCCTTCTGTTTTGGTCATTTGCATTTTTAATAAGTTTTGGTTGTGTAATTTTGTTGAAATGCTTGGTCTGATACATTTGGTATGATGTTTGGTCCAAGTATGATTGGAGCATCCTTGTGCTGAACTATTTGATGATGCGAAGGGGCATTTGGCAACCCTTTTTGTGCTAGGGGTGACTGTGCCACCCCCCATCTACTAGCTTAACTGACCGATGTGAATGTCAAATTGTTGCCCTAGCTCTCAGGTTCCCTCCTTTGAGAGGTGTAGGCTGTCAAATTTAAAGAACTCCCGTTCCCAGAAGTCCTGCCATTTTCCAATAAAGTGGTGACCTTTTTCCTGGCACCAGTCCTTTAGCCAGGTGTTTAGCTCAGAGTTGTCCCCTTCCCTGATCTTCTGCCTGCTGTCTTCTTTTTTCCAGACTGGCAGAATTTCAGAGAAGGTGATAGTGGATGAAAGGGAAGCAAGCTTGTTGCCCAGCCTGGTGAGGCTTTGTTTTGTTTCCTCTACTGACTTACTGGCTAGGTCATTCATACCTATGTGGAGAATGACATGCATATCTTGATCAATGCTTCAAACAATTTTCTCTATGCGATTGGTGTCCCTCTGTGCTGATGTTCTGGGGAGGCACTTTACTGCACTTGAAGTACTATCGTGCTGAAGGTGAGTCTTTACATCCCTAATCATTGAGTCACCGATTATTAGTACCGGTTTCTTTTTGTCCTTTTTAGTGCATTTAGTTGTGTGTTGTACCTCCATGCTTCGCTCTGGGATCACAGAATTTTTGAAGCTCGTTACGCTATGTGTTATGGTAGATAGTGCAGTGTACCTATTTGATGTTTGAATAGGTTTGGTGCCTTCCTGTATTGAGGATTTTGTACCAGTTGTACGAGACCTGACCTGTTGCCAGCCCCCCTGGCCTGTTTGTCCTTTGGGGTAGGATTACTGGTGTAGTGCACTTTGAAACTAAAGGTTTTACGCTGTTGCCCAGTGGGGGCCAATTTAGTATATCACAGAGGTATTTTATCTCTGCCCATGCTGCGTGAAGCTGTGTTTGGTGGTCTGTGATTGTAGAGTATGTTGGACAGTGCCCCAGTCTGTAAATGAAGTCCTTGGTAAAAAGTGTGCCACAGTTATTGCAGTTCAAGAGGTTCATAGTGGCCTTTATTTCTCTGTTTAAGTTCTTGGCAAGAGAAGTAGATTGTCTAGAGGCAATCTTCAGATGAAAGAAAAGGGATGCCTGCTCTTTCGCTGCAGTATGTATCTGCTCAGCAATGGGGGGGGTAGGGGGTGGCTGTTGTCTTGAGCTTTTATATATGAAAGGAATATATGGACAACTATAAGTAGAGGCTGTGAGTGGACCAAAATGTATCAAATCAAATCAATCAAATCTTTATTTATCCAGGAAACACCATTGAGCATAGCTCATTTACAAGATGAACCTGGTTAGCACAGGAACACAGGCTATATAATATATGAACAGTCACAACATAACAACTCAGTAATATTATACAATACAGAGATACAATAGTTAAACATAGTCATAAGTGGAGAACAGTTTGGAAATAGTGGTTCAATTCCTTTGTGGTGTTTAATGAGTCTAGTAACAGTAGCTGGAAGTACTAACAAGGACAATTGTTCAGTAATGGTATATTACATACATAGATGCATAGATACATAGACAGTGTCAGCAGATAAGGGCCTACTGACCCACCAGTCTGCCCATTTGAGCTTGTAAGTTTACTTTATGTTTTCCTAGAAGTCTGTTGTCCCTTAACCCTGACCTCCAATGCCATAAGTAACAAGACAGACAGTGAGTTAAAAAAAGAAAAAAAAAGTGTAACAGGGTAGAAGGGGGGTGGTAGGTGGGGCGAGATAGGGTACAGGCAGGGTGGTAGGGGATAGACGAGGTGCAGATGAAGCTTCGGAGAAGACACAGAACAGGAGGGTGGGGAGCACAATTAGGTATTAGAGAAATGTGAAGGAGATGCCACAAGGACAGGCATAGTGGAGAGGACGCTATCATGGCATGCTATAAGTGCAGGAAGTTTAGGATCGGGGGAAGCAGTTGCAAATTTAGAGGCAGTATAGCGCAGTGGTCTAAGGCTCTGAGCTGCAAATTTGGTGACATCCAGCAGACCAGACCTGGGTTTGAATCCCACAGCTTCCACTTGCATACTGTGTGACCCTGAGCAAGTCACTTAACCTCCTTGTGCTCCCAGGTTGCTCCTGTAAAAAAGCTTTCAGCTTAGTGTGCTATACCTGGTTAAACAACTAAATAAAAAAAAAATTCCTTAACCAAATGGTCATATAGTGTCTTAAAGGAGGATAGACTGACAGGGGTACTAAGCTTTAACGATTTTTGTATTTTGTTCCATGGAGACAGCAGCAAAGCTTATAGCCATTCTCCCAAAGCATGTTTTTAGCTTAGGTACCTTTAAAGGAAATAAAGGATTAGCGTCTCAGTGCATGGTTCCCAAGCTCACATAGTGGAAGACAATCAGACATATATGGGGTAGTGTTTTGATAATAGCTCTGAATGTCCAGAGTACAGCATTTCTGTTTCTCCTGTACTGAATATATATAGATCACAGATCACTGATAGATCAGTGAAGCTCAGCAGACAGTAAGGCTAGGGATTGGACCACACCTGGCATATGACTCCTAGGGTTGCCCTTTGTGTCAGAGCTGTTGCTTCTGGTTGTTTCTGGCTGAGAGCTTTCTATTAGCCAACCACTATTTCAGTAGTGGCACAGCAATCAGCAGTAATGAACAGGTATGATGAAAATTCCACATCAGTTAAACAAGCAACAGTTAGGTGCAACAGTACAATGAAAGAGAGGGACAACAAAGTTCCACGTCAATTAAACACTATAATAGTTTGGTACAAAGCACTAGAAAAATTCACATTTAGACTATCCAATCAGGTGAGTTGATAATACTGAAGAAAAAGCATTCTAAGTAGGCAGACACCTAATGTGAGGGGGTATTTCATTTCAGGGTGATGCCACAGAATGAGCAAAAGTTCATTGGCCACTCAGAGTTTGTACAAATGGTATGTTTAAAAGGTGTTGGTCTTGTGAAGAGGTGAGTTGAAGCTTGGTCCACAGTCCATAAAAAATTTAAACAGAGTAAGCAGGGTGCCTGCCTTCTGGATCCTATAAACAGGTCAGGACAAGGAAAGCTTGTAGTTTAAGGGGACAGAAAGCTAACCCAATCTTCCAAGTGTCTCACAATGATGCATCACAGCTGGGGCTATAATGCAAATCTCCCAATCCTGTTACATAGGACTGCCTTTTTAGACAATATATTTGTCAGGGCAGTGTCAGTCACTGTTGCAGCATATTTAACTAGTGGTAGTAGATTTTGATTAACAATCACCATTCTGGTTTCAGGTGTTAGAAAATTCAGAATTCTGTATAGAGTGGCAATTTTTGCATGGACGTTTGACATGACTATGTCCATGTGGGGACCAAAGCTCAAGGTGGGGTCCAAAATTATCCCAAGATATTTAAATGAAGAAACATTTTGCACTTAGACCCATCTAGTGCCACCACACTTATATTATTACCATGGCCTCTCAGCCTTGAATGAGTCCGAAGACCATTGTCTTAGTTTTGATAGGTTAAGTACTATATTATTCATGCATAACTGGTCTGTATTAAACCCAGTTCTCCTGTTAAACCACTTCCACTCAGCAGCTGATGATATATGACAGTATATACTGTAACAGCATCACAGCATAAAGTTTTATTTTTGCTTTATTTACAACTGTCATTATTGGGTTAAAGAACAAGGAGAATAAGACAGGTCTGAGAATTGAGCCCTGTGGGATACCACACTTCACCATGACTTTTCGAGCTATACTACCTCTGTACTGGACAGATTGATACCTATCAATCAGATAGTCATTGAACCAGTCTAAGATTGGTTTCCCAAACCCCAGTAGCTCTAACCTTCTGACTAATGTAGTATGGTCCACAAGATCATATGCCTAAGTTAAATCCACAAAGGCTGCCCCAGTGAGGCATCCCCCCTCCACCACATGAGATATACCTGTAAAACACACAGTATCAAAAAGATAGTGCACTCAAAAGCAACCGATACTTAAAGAATTTATTAACGCAATAGTGCAGAGATTGGCAATATTGCAAAAAATGGTACTTTATTGCCTAGTGCCTTAAGTACTACAGGGAGCTTTACAAAGGCCTGCCTTGTGGCTGGATCTTAGCCGTGCAGCTAGTGCAAAATGCAGTGGCTCATCTGACCTCCTTGTGGAGGTCAGAACACATCACCCTGGCACTCCACATCTTATTTCTGTGGATTTTAGTAGGAGAAAAAAGAACAGTTTCCAGCAAAGCATAGGCAGGTTTCAAACACAAATACTTCACAATTATAAACAGCAGTAAGCTTTCAGGACAAACACATACTACACAGTTACAAGCAGAAAGCTCAGCTGAAAAATGAGTTGCTGTTGACTGTAACAAACTTTTGTTTTACATGTAGTTAATTTCTAGGCACTTGAGCACTGCCACATTTTACTACCAGTTGATTAACTACTGATAATGTCTGGACTGAAAAAATATTAATGAATTTACATTTATGTAGTACAGTTAATACACTGCATACTGAAGTGCTTTGCAAGCAGTTCATTTCCACAGAAGAGCCTAGCTGAGAAGCCACATTTCATTTCCTGTGGGGTCAAGCTTCTGCTTAGGGCAGCTTGATAATCTCAGTACTGTTGGTACTTTGATTTCATTTTGTCTCCATATATTTCTAAGTCTCTTGTTACTACAGTTTCACCTCTTCATTATTCTTCTGTCATTCTTGGGTTGTGGACCTGCAGGTATATATCAATCATATAGTTTAGTATTTTTACTTTAAATACATTTGAGGCTTATCTGACAGTGACCCAGCAATTTTGAGTGGTCTCTCCCTTTCTCTCCCTTTCACGTTTCTTAATTATGTGTGGTTCATAGCTCAGTGCTTATGTAACATATTGTAGCTGGATGATGTAGATGGTTGTTGGATACAGAGGCCAACAGGTAAGAGGACAATGTTTACTAGGTATTAGTAGTATAAAATGATTTGTGCTTAGGTACTTTAGCATGAGCATGATAGAGTCAATGAATATAGTACATATGAATTGGATAGCTTGAGCAATGTGCTTGGATGGTTGAATTAAGAGTCTTTATATTATTTGATGGTTTTGCTTTTCTCTGTATCCCACCTGTACGGAGGAATCTTGGTTTAGTATTATGGGACCCCCCAAAAAGAATATAGTATCAACTATTGTTCTATAACTGACTGATGAATGAGTCGAGCAGGAATATACCTAATAATGATATGAATAGATGATCACCTCCTCCAACTCCGGAAAGTATGACCAGTAGCACGCAGGAGAGAAAACCCCCTGGAGGAACCTCTGAGGACCCATGGCTACTGATCTGTCCGTCCTTCTGGGCATACTAAAGGAGAGAGATCCTAATTAACAAATTGAATTAATCAGCTAATCTGAATTCTAAATGAAGAACTTGATCCAGGAAAGAACTGAATTGTAACCTGTTCAGTGAAGCAATCTCCTTCTAGTAAACTCCGAGTTTGAGTATCCATATACACTTCAGAATGATGGAGAGCGGATATATTGAAAAGACCATCTACCAGACTTCAGTGATAGAAGGCATGAGAATCCAGGGAATTGTATGATGGTGGTGATGAAGCTGATGACTGACGAACTCAATACAGGTGACCAGATGAAATAGTTGTATCCAAGTTTTGACGCAAATGAGGCAAGATGAATAGAAGTAGTATGACTTCCACATTTCTACTAATAGAGGGCTTGTATAGCACGTGGAATGGAGAAGGCTTAGAGTCAGGCTACCGACTGATGAATTCAGTTCTGGTAAATACGATAGGAGTAGAGTATAGTCTTAGGAAGTGATATAAAGGCAATGGCTGTAGATCTGAGCTGGAATAATGGCAGGCTGTAGAGGATTAATTGGAGGCACTGGTGCGAGGTTAGGAAGTATCCAAGTAGTAGAATATGGCAAGCCCAAAAAGTAAGCAAGGCAGGTGGACTGCGAATCTGAAGAGAGAGAGGAATAGATAGCAAGAAATGCACCAATGTAGGCAGGTGAGAAGGAATGGGACGTGGCAACCAGCCCCTGGTGAAAGCGCAGCTTAACCGACAGCTGGTGAGGTAGGAGAGAGAGGCAGCTGATTCCAGGTATGGGAAGCGCAGTCAGACCCATGGAGATCTGTTGGTAGAAATAGAGTGTGGCAGGTAGTCCCTCGATGATGCGCAGCAAATCCATCAGCTGATGAGGTAAATAGAGAGGCAACTAGCTCCAGGTAACAGGAAATGCAGCTAAACTTATGGAGGTCAGCTAATGGAATAAGTGTGGCATAGAGCCTCCAGTAGACGTATCTCGAATCAGTTCAGAGCAGAGTAGTATTTCAGTTGTAAGGCAGACCTAGGGAATGGTGCTGAGGACTGATGTATCCAGTAGATCAAGGATGGCAGGATCGCATCGAAGAAACCGTGGCTGAGAGATGGCAACTGGACGAGAGAAATAATATCCGAAACTGCAGGCATGCAAAGTTCAAGGCAGTAAAACCAGACGAGACCAAAGAGTCCTAGATGGAGATAACTGAAGAGGCTGAATCAAATGAAGTAGCATTGTCACGGGGTCCAAAAGTGAAAGAGCACAATCAGGATATTTAAGGTCTGCAGGAGATGCTAATCAAGTGTCCTGGAAAGGTGAAGCAACAGCAATTCCATGGTTGAGGCGGCAGGGCAAAACATCCAAGAATGGATGATGAACGAAGAGACGTCCAGATGCAATCCTGGAAAGGAGCTGCCGGCCAACACGGCAACGGGAGGCATATAATAGAATGAGAGAAAGCTTCAGGCCCCGAGCAGGGTGAGGCAGAAGTAGAGCAGAAGGAGGAACCCCCCAGCCCAATGGGCTAAGGCAGGTCGAGAAGCAGACAATTAGATATGTAAACCTCCCAGTCTGATGGGTGAAGGCAGGTCATAGAAGCAGACGAGTAGTAGGATTTCACCTAGCCCAGAGGGCGAAGGCAAGTCGTAGAAGCAGGCGATCAGCAGTAAACCTCCCAGCCCATGGGCGAAAGGCAGGATGAAGAAGCAGGCAAGCAGAGGCAAATCTCCTAGCCCGATGGCAAAGGCAAGTCATAGAAGCAGGAAATCAGCAGGAAACCTGTCAGCATGATGATGGGCGAAGGCAGGTCGGAGACGCAGACGATTAGTAGGGAAACCTCCCAGTCAATGGGTGAAGGCATGTCATAGAGCAGGCGATAGGTAGACCTCCCAGCCTGATGGCGAAGGCAGGTGGCAGAAGCAGTGATTAGTAGGTAAACCCCAGCCTGATGGGCAAAAGGCAGGTCGTAGAAGCAGGCGATTCTGGTGCAAATTAGGAAATGTCCTCTGGGTCCATAGGGCACAGTCTGACTAAGTGATGGCTATCTCTGGACCCGCGGAGTGAAGCAGGTGTAGAGCAGTGGTAGAGAAGCATTGGAATGTTGAACAGCAGGAATGCAGAGGGTCACGTACTGGTATGTTGAGATTGCAGAAATTATGTAAACACAGATTAGATGGGTGCCAGTACATGATGAGAACAGTAGATTATGACGGCAAGCTAGACGTAAGGTAGCATCATAATAGCGCTTGATACAGAGCAGTTCCAAGCAACCAGATGCCAAGAATCGGTAGGGAGCATAGGTGATGCCATCCATACTCTAATTGAGGTTGCAGTAACTGTACAATGAGGGAGCGAATGTCTGTAGTCTGCGGTATAGGTAGATAGTGTAAGTACCAGGCCATCTTGAAGCCGACAACAGGAGTCATAGCGGGAGCAATAACAGAGAAAGAAGCAATGAGGACTGTGGCGAGCTTCAGCTAGAGGTAGAAAGCAAGCCATATGGTTTCCAAAATGAGGAACAAAATGCAGTACTAGAACTCAGCCTAGATGGGAGTAGTCCAGAGTTTGGCAGTCTAGCCTTAAGCAACAGGTAGTCCAGGCAGAAACCGAAGGGCAATGAACAGGAGGAAGAGGTGGGCTGATCTATAAATCAGTAGACTGGTGAGTGAACCTCTCTCAACCCCACAGGATTAAATTCAGAGCACTGACCTTCAAATCATAGCAAAGGCTAGAATGTGAAGCATAGCCGCATGGTAAACAAATCATGCCTACAGACAGTGGGCCCCATATTGATGTGATAAGGAATGTGACTATCAACTTAGTTCAACGAGTTTATAGTATGCATGCCCAAAAATATCCCTAAGAATGAGAAACATCAGGACACCTGTGAGGAGTAAGGGTAAACTGAAGCGAAAACATGACGCTATACAGAATTTGGAGCAGCTGAGAGGTAGACTGGAAGGAAAGGATCATGACAGCTGGAGTCGGCCAAACATCAAGGCAAATATGTTGGTTGAATAGTAGAATATGAGAAGGAGGAGCCCTGCATACCTGATGGTGAGACGGCGTACAGGAATCCAGAATCTAGCAGGGTGGCTGAATCGAGAACAAGCTGTCCGATGAAGGAATCCAATGGCAAGAATTAGAAATGTCTGGGAACGGAGGTGACAAATGACCAAGTCCAAGCCAGGCAGGCAGCAGAAGCCGAGCAGCACTACGGCTGTAATTGAATGTTAAGGAGCATCATGGGGCACGGGAAACAATCCTCGCAAATGGAGTATCCAGGAGAAGCAGGCAAATGTCTCCGAAGCAGTGACCAGTCCAAGGCGGATGATCCAGAAAGTAAACCAAAACAGCTCTAGTGACTGAGTGGGAGAGGGAAAAGTCAGTGTCCAGAATGAGCAGGAAGCAGAACATGGCATCAGCAGCAGTAGAGAGGAGGAAGAAGTGGAGGCCCGAGGCCCCAGAGACAATGGCAGTAACCCAACTCGGTGTTGGCACGGCAGCAGCTACTCCAGAAGCAGAGAAGGAGCAGAAGGCTAGTGGAGACACTGAAGCTGAAAGAAGGGCAGCAGGCGAGGAGAATCCCCAAAGTAGGAAAAATGAAGAAACAAACAACGGGGGGTGTGGAGGTGGACAAACAAAAGATAGGCAAACAAGAGCAAGGGATACAAGGAGGGAGGGGGAACAGGAATGAAGGAGAGCAGCCGCACACCGGCAACTTCACTAGCGAGTGCGACTCGCTGTAAGCAGAGCGGAAGTCTGCTGCTTAGGTTAAATAGGATGTGGGGGAGGAGCTCTTCCCCCACCTAATAACGGGCTTGCTCTTCAATTAAAAACTTATTTTTTCTTATTCCTTTCTGCAGTTGAGTGTGTAACTTCACTGTGGGTTTTAGATTTACAATAATTATTTTAGGATCTCTGTACTGAGATGTGAAAATTGCTTTTGCCTAAATAAATTTTTTTAGGTCCATTATATTTATGATGGTGTACTGTGAAAGTTTTTATGAGATCTGGACCATTTATTGTTTGATATATTTATTGGACTGAGATTCCTTTACAACCAGTGCAGTATAAATACTGAGGGGTGAGCACTCAGTCCCTGCCAGTGAAGAGGAGACAGTGTGTCCTTGTGATGCCAGAGCGATTAGGCAGCTGTAGTAGCAGCAGACATGATATAGTGGGATGTGAAGAAACGAACAGCAGTCAAAAAAATAACCAAACAGTTAAACATGGAGGTAGAGCCAAAGGGGAAACCATCATGAGAAAGAAACAAACTAAGACAAGCAAAATGAGCACCAATGAAAGTCTACTGCTACTCAGTGAGGACATATTTAACCTAAAGTACTAGCAGACGAAGAAAACTAAGAAGCATATGGCATGCCAGATAATATCAACTCAGCAGTGCCAAGCAAGACAAAATGCAGGAAGAGAATGGTTGCAAGTGATTCAATCTAGAGAAAGTAAACAGTGGATTTTTCTGTAAGAAGCCAGAATTAAATAGATGGTAATAGTATTGCATTAATATCTTAGAACCATTAGCTTTACAACAAATATACTTAACTTTAGGGTTTTCTTCATGGTGTACTTTCTTCTGCTATAGACTGATATAAGGGTCAATGCCCTCCTATGTGAAGAGGCATCAGTGTTACTTTCTCCTGATGTGGATTTATTTTTATTTTATTTTAGTCTTTGGTAACCGGGTAAGGCCCACTAGGCACAAGTGCCTGTTTTCAGGGGCGACCTGGGAGCACTGGGCGTTAAGTGACTTGTTCAGAGTCACACAGTATGCTAGTGGAGGCTGTGAGAATCAAGCTCAGGTCTGGTCTGCTGGATGTATCAAGCTCATTCACACTTCATTCCTCTAACCTCTAGGCTATACTGCCAGCCCATATGTAATGGTCAGGTCCCCTTATGTCAAGGGATATCCATGTTACTTTCTCCTGATATACAGGTAGGTTTATGAAAGGACCAGGTCTTCCCTGTATCTTGGGGCATCAATTGTACTGTTGTATTATACAGAATGATGGTATATAAGGGCCAAGTCCCACTGTGTCTAGGGGCATCAGTTTTACTGTTGTATTATACAGATTTGTGGTATATAAGGGCCAGGTCTCCCCTGTGTCTATGGACATCAATTTTACTGTTGCATTACACAGATTTACGGTATATAAGGGCCAGGTCCCACTGTGTCTAGGGGCATCAGTTTTACTGTTGTATTATACAGATTAATGGTATATAAGGGCCAGGTCTCTCCTGTGTCTAGGGTCATCAATTGTACCGTTGTACTATACAGATTTACAATATATAAGGGCCAGGTCCCACTGTGTCTAGCAATGTTTATGTTACTTCTCATCCAGGGGAGGCCTGCTTACACCAGAAACCTGCACTGCAACCAACCACCATGGGCCTGGGAAATGGAGACCATGGGCAACAAGACGCCACAGTGGCACACAAAGAGACCACACAAAAGTGAATGCCCATACTTGGAGCTGGAGACAAGCAGGTTATTGTTTTATTGAACCTCTAAGATGACACAAGTCATTAAAAGGCTACTCTCCTTCCATGTTCATTCCCCTAAAATTCATCAGGAAAGTCTCATATGATGGCACACTACTATTCAGATAGGATGGGTTTTGCACTTTGTTTCTCACTCTCCAAAAGGGGTCCAATGGGGCAATCCCGTGAGACTGCACACAGTGGCATTATTCCCCAGGCAAGGCAAGATGCTAGACTGATGGGCTTCAGTGACTGTGCTGTAGTAGACTGCTAAACAGTGACACCAAAAGTGGAAACTGGAACCAGTCTATGGTTCATTGAAGTGTAGCATTGGTCAGTCCAGCCTTCGTTTACGCCTTAGCTGTGTCAGGCTATCTTGGTCACAAGCACAAAGAAAACAGACAGAAAGTGTCATAAATACAGAATTATAAATCTAATTATTTATTCATGAGCTAAAGAAGCTCATTGATTGGCTACCGTGTCGGTCTGAAATATCTTAGAAATACCCGCACGGCAGCCACACGGCTAATCGTAGCGCTTGATGGCAGTGGTTAAAGAAGAAA
Organism: Neoceratodus forsteri; assembly: GCA_016271365.2. Lineage (NCBI taxonomy): Eukaryota > Metazoa > Chordata > Ceratodontiformes > Ceratodontidae > Neoceratodus > Neoceratodus forsteri. The sequence continues at coordinate 1,204,653,922 of CM057449.1, forward strand.
AATGACCAAGTTAGGACAGTTCCCAACAAAACAGTAAGTCTTAAAACCCTTCTGTGTAAAAAAATTGTGCATTCCTGAAAACAGTGACTTTCACGTACTGTGATCAGTACAGAAGACACCACGCGGGAGCCTTTTGACGCTGCACCGCATGGCACCGAAGAGGTTGAAAAATAGTGGAAAAAACTGCTCCCAAAAAGGTCATTACCATGATTAGACTTATAATCACAATAATGACCTCACAGCCATTCATTTCTTGTCGATTAGTGACTGGCTTGGTGGGGCTATTCGGCTGCACCTCAGGCCACCCCTTCCTCCTCGGCTGGTTGTTAATCTCCAGGAAATGACCAGCTGTTCTGTCATTATTGCTTTAATAAACCCCACTGGGGCACATAATAATAACTGGGAAGGATGGTAGGATTGGTAGCTCCATTTGCTAAACAGCAGTACAGATAATGGCATTAAATGACACCTAATGCATACAGCATACCTTGATTGATGTAATGCTATTTTAAAACTGTTAGGTCTGTCACACTGCCAGAACAACCAGCAACATTTTTACTATTTGCTCAATTGAAAATGGTGTCTGAGTCATATCTTCAAGTTTGTCTGAGCCTCACTCATCTCCTATGGTCTTCAAGACAGTCCACTGCAGTCCCACCTTCTGCATTCTGGTTGGTTGGGTATTAGCTGAGCATTCTCACCAATTGTTTCCTCAGTTATGCAGATGTAGAAACATAGGAACATAAGAAATGTTGACAAAGACCATTTTTCCATCCAGTCTGCCTTGCTTTACCTTATCCAGTGTAGAGTGAGATGGGAAGTAAGAACCCAGGTGGCTGGCATTGCTATATGGATCTCTGTGCTGAGTGTGTAATGCTGTGTTGCCACAACTGTGTGGTTAAAGTATCAGTAAGATTAATCTGTTAATTAAAAAATTGGTAATTGGGGAAGCGAAAAGTACAGTTATGTAAGAACTTACTATAACAGTAGATCTTGAGAAAGCTCTTGCCGAAGGCCACACTAGTAGGACTAAGCTACAAGGTGCTAGGACCACATGGAAAACTTCTAACTAGCAGTCTATCATGGGGGACTGCCCACCACTGACGTCAGTCAGTTGATGTCAGCCTAGTCTATGTAGGTCTGCGGTCCCCCACACCTACCTCAGTTCTCCTGCCGGAGATCCTGTATAGGCAGCTGAAGAAGAACCGAGGAAGGTTCCTAAAAGTCAAAAGAAAGGCAGAAGTAGAGCAAGTGAAAAGAGCAGCAGGAGGAAGGAGGGAGGAAAACAGTTCCTGCTGCAAGAGCTTCTCTCAAAGATCTACTGTTACGGTAAGTTCTTATGTAGCTGTACTATCTTACTTTGAGGAAGGCTCTTGTAACAGGTCTGAGTCCCAAGCAGTACCGGTATCACCAGGATAACACCACCAGGAAGAGGACAGATCAGCAGCCAAGAGCTTGGAGAAAAGCCCTGAAGAACTGCTAGGCTGAAATTGTGCGTGCACCTAGAGGCGATGTCCAGACTGCAATGCTTGGATAGAACTCCAGGTGGCAACTGCACAGATGTCTGCAGCAGACACATTTCTGAAGCAAGTCATGGAGGCAGCCATACTCCTGGTGGAATGGCCCTTGACCACCCCTGGAAGGGGTTTGTTGTACTTGAGGTAGCAATAAACAATGTAATTTGCTAACCACTTAGACAAACAATGTTTGTAAACCGGAGCACCCTCTCTCTTGGGGCAAACAAAAATGAAAATTACGTACCTACCATAATTCTTGATCTTCTTGGACGAGTCTCCACCACTCATTCACACTATTGGGATCTGCACCGGAGGCACTAGGACCCATCGGGAGCAAACTTTTTGCTGGAGGGTCGGCGCCAGAGATGGTGCCATGAGGAATGGTGCTGTGAGCCCTAGCTCATGCGTAACGACTATCTTGGCATTGACCCTCCAACCACCTCAGTACCTTTTTTACCAAGAAGGTGCAGCGTGACTAACCTAGAAGGGTAGCCTAACCTAAAAACCGGACATAAGATAGTCCGGGCGACCCATGTAAGAAGGGTCAATAAAGAAGTCTTCACGGCCTAAAGATTTGAGGGAGTGAAGACCAACAAGAAAAGTGAGCTCGGGGGATGGAGGGTGGGCGTGTGAATGAGTGGTGGAGACTAGTCCAAGAAGATCAAGAATTATGGTAGGTACGTAATCTTCATATCTTCCTGGACATAAGTCTCCACCATTCATTTACACTATTGGGAGAGTACCGAGCTAATAATCCCCGAGAGGGTGGCAGGAGAGACCAAGAGCTCACACTCTAGGACAGAAGTCCATTGAGGATGGCTCTGCCAAAGGAAGAATGTCGTCTGGCATGGACATCTAGTGCATAATGTTTAACGAAAGTATGCACTGAGCTCCAGGTGGCCGCATTGCAGATGTCTGCAATGGGCACCTTGCGGATTTCCGCTAGGGATGCCGTGACTGCTCTGGTAGAGTGAGCGTAAACTCTACCCTCCAACTTAACCTGCGCCATGGAATAGCAGTGACGAAGGCATGCCACTAGTCATGATGAGATACATCGGATATCGATAGGTTGACCCAGCCGGGTCTTGCTGAAGGAAACGAACAGTTGCTGAGCTTTGCGAAAATCCTTGGTTCGATCTAGATAGAAGCATAGAGCCCTCTTAACATCCAAAGAATGAAGAGAATGTTCCCTTCATTTTGGAAGTCAGAAAATAAGAGGGAAGGACCAAAGGTTGGTTTAGATGAAATTCTGACACAACCTTAGGAAGAAATTTAGGATGAGTATGAAGAACTACTTTGTCCTTATGGAACACAGTATACGGAGGGTCTGTGACCAGGGCATGTATCTCAGAGACCCTGCGGGCTGAGGTAATGGCCACTAGGAAGGCAGTCTTCCAAGTGAGAAATTTTAGCTCACAGGTAGCCAGAGATTCAAAAGGTTTCCGAGTGAGCACGTCTAGCACAAGATTAATGTCCCAGGCTGTGACTGGACGTCTTGTAGGAGGTCTGGTATGCAGAATCCCCTTAAGAAACCTCTTAACCATAGGTAACTGAGCTAGAGTTAAGGAAATAACAGGCTCATGATACGCTGAAATGGCACTAAGATGAACTTTGACTGTAGAGTACTGCAGACCCGAATTTGAGAGGTCCAAAAGGTACTCCAAAACCTTATCTGGTGGACAGGAAAAGGGATTCAAAGAGGACTTTGCACACCAGAGCTAAAACGCCCACTTGGCTGTGTAAGTTTTCAATGGCTGGCTTCCGTGCAGCCAGAAGATATATCTGAAACTCTTCGAGAGACATTGAACCGTTTACTCGACCTCTTCAGGAGCCAAGCGTGAAGGTGAAGTGATCTCAGGTTGGGATGGACCACTGGTCCCTGAGTCAAAGGTTCATCTGCAGGGAAGTGGTCTCAGAGGAACTGCCAACATATTGTTGAGCAGTGGAAACCACAGCTGTCGAGGCCAAAAGGAGCAATGAGACTCATTTTGTCCCCTGGGATTTGAACTTGAGGAGTACCCTCTGAATTAGAGGAAGAGGCGTAAAGGCGTAAAGAAAGCTTTTTGTCCACCGCAGCCTGAACGCATCCTGACAGAAAATGCCAGGCCCTGGATTTCTGGAGCAGAAGAGAGGCAGTTTTGCGTTGAGTGGGGATGCAAAAAGATCCAGGTCTGGAATTCCCCACTCTTCGAATAGTGACTGAACTATGGTTGAGTTGAGAGACCACTCGTGAGGGTCTGTCTCTGTTCTGCTGAGACAGTCTGCCAGATCGTTCTGAACACCTGGCAGGTAGACCACTTGAATTAGAGCCTCGTGCTCCAAGCACCATTCCCATACCCTCATTGCTTCTCTGCATAAGGGGTAAGAGTGAGCACCGCCCTGCTTGTTGATGTAATACATCACTGCTTTGTTGTCCATTTGAAGGAGAATGTTCTTGTGACACAGAATGTCCTTCAAAGCTCGGACCGCATAAAGGATGGCTCTCATTTCTAGGATGTTTATGTGGAGCTGGGACTCGACTTGAGTCCACGCACCTTGAGTGTGGAGAGCCTGACAGTGAGCTCCCCACCCCATTAGAGATGCGTCTGTGGTAATGGAGATCTGATGGTCCAGAGAAGCAAAGGGATACCCCTTCAGGAGATTGCTCTCTTGAGACCACCAGGTGAGTGACCTCCTTAAAGGTTCTGTCACCTTGATGAGATAGGACTGCGGGTGAGTGGTTGGGACCACGAGTACTGAGCATCCACTGGTGGTTCTCATGTGCAGACGTGCTAGGGGTACAGTGAACACTGAGGATACCATGAGGCCTAGCATCCGCTGCATCGAGAGAGCTGTGACTGAGCTGTTTTCCCGACGTGACGGGCCATCTGAAGGATATCGCTCCTCCTGTCTTCTGGAAGAAAAGCCTTCACACAGGAGGTGTCCAGAAGAGTCCCTATAAAAAGGAGCCTCTGGGAGGGCTGCAGTTGTGATTTTTTGAGGTTGAACAGAACTCCCATGGACGTAAGGAAGCGCGAGGCCGCCTCCACGGCGTCCAGAGTCCCTTGCCTGGAAGGGCTTGCTAGAAGCCAATCATCCAGATAAGGAAACACCGAATTCGACCTTTCTGAGGTGCGCTGTGAGAACTGCACAACATTTTAAAACTCCAAGGCGCCGAGGATAGCCCAAAGGGCAGGACTCTGAACTGATAGTGCTGTCCCAGAGCCATAAACCTCAGGAATTTGTGATGCCTCGGGTGAAAAGGAATGTGCTGGTAAGCATCTTGCATATCTAGGGAGGCTAACCAGTCATGTTGGTGGAGCAGAGGTAACAGGGTTCCCAGAGAAATCATTTTGAATTTCTCCTTGGGGAGAAATTTGTTTAGCTTTCTGAGATCTAGAATAGGGTGCATTCCGCTGGACTTCTTTGGAACCAGAAAGTAATGGGAGTAGAATCCCGTGTTTCATTGGTGCCGTGGCACCACTTCTACTGCCCTGTTGTTCAGAAGGCCCTGAATCTCGGCGGAGAGAAGGTCTGACTGAAGGGTTCACAGCCTGGGCTGCCATTTGGGACGATCCGGAGGGGTCTCCACAAGATTGAGTGAATACCCCTCGCGAATTATCCAAAGGACCCATTTGTCTGAGGTTATGGACTTCCACTGGTTGTAGAAGTGCATCAGATGACCTCCCACTGGAGAGGAAAAGTCCACCTCGGGCAGCTGAGATGGAATTTGAATGGCAATTATATGCAAGCGCCACGCTTTGCCCTGCGCTTCTGTTGTGCCTTCTTTTGAGGTTGGGCAGGTTGGTTCTTATGGAAACTTCCTCTGCCTCTGCCTCGAAAGGACTGGCGATTATGAAACTGCCATTTACTGGCATGCTCTCAAGAGGGGCAGGAGGGGCCGAGCCAACTTAATGGCTGACCTAGTCTTTGTGTAGCTTCTAGAGCTTGCTCTACCTGAGGACCAAAAAGATATGCACTGTCAAAGGAAATGCCATCACCTGCTGCTGTACGTCATTCAGTAAGCCGAAATGCGCAGCCAGGAATGACGCTGGTGCAAATACCAGCAGCCACTGAACGGGAAGCAGTGCCAAAAGCATCCATGGCTGCTTTAACCTGCTGGTTATTAGATTCAATACCTCTGGTAATGTTTTGAAGAAGCTCTGGCTTTGAATCCGACTCTGGTAGGACTTCAACCATCTGTTTAATAGAATGCCACAGGATATACTCATACTGACAAAAATAGCCTTGGTAACTGGCGACACGATACTTAGGTAGAAGCAGCAAAGACTCTCTTACCTAAGGTGTCTATCTTACGAGGTTCCTTGTTAATAGGTCGAGCCATAGTAGCTTGAGGAAGAATGACCTTATCATTCTCTACCAGGACTACAATAGGATCTGCAAGGGCTTGAGATGCCAAAAAGGGATGATCCTTGGGGGCTGAATATTTCCTATCAATGGATTTAGCCACCGAAGGGGTAAGAGCAGGATTATTCCATACCATTTGGGACAGCGTCTCGAAGGAAGGCTGAATCAGAGGAGTCAAATCCGTAGGGATCTCCGAGGCATGAAGATATTGGAGTCTCAACAATTTCCCAGGATCGATATCTGTAGTCTGGAGAGAAAGTGTGGAACTCAGATTTTTCAACAGAGACTTAAAGGATAGGTCCTCGACCACAGGCTCTGTAGCAGTAATAGATCCTGCTTACGTCCACTTCATCACCCAACCGAAGGTCTGGGTCAGGCTCAATGTCATCTCCTGACAGTCCAGGAGGGACTGCATGGACATGAAAGGAATGAAATTCAGAAGAGGAAGAAGAAGGAAACAAGTGAAAGAGGAGTCCCAGAGCCGCCGGCACTGAGGAGGTGCACGGCACCGAGAATGACACCGCGAGGCCACGCAGCACCAAAAACAGCGCCGAGAAGCCACACGGCACCGAGGTCAGCGCCGCGAAGCTGCATGGTGCCGAGGACGGCACTGAGAAGCAACACGGCACCGAAGGTGGCGCCGAGCGCAGCATCGATGCCGAGGACGGCGCCGAGAGGCCACATGACGCTGAGGGCACCGAAAACATTCCCAGACTCCGAAAAACAGGTTTTGAAGGAAGACGAGCAGGAGATAAGGGCATCGGTGTGGCCCCCTGCGCTGCAGCCATGTGAGGGGGGGAAACACCTAAGTGCAGAGTCGATGGCACTGAAGAAGGTGCCACGTGACCAGGAAGGTCCAACCGCCCTACCCGGTCACCCAGAGAGCCCGAAGGCCCATGAGCGACCGAGCCAGGTAGCCGAACCAACCTCTGAGCCCATTGCTCCATAAGAGCGGCCCACTGATGAAACTGCTCATCTGAAGACCTACCTGCGGGCAGGGTAGGGCTCCGATGTCGAAGCCGTCGGCTACCAGAAGCAGAGGTTGGCAACTCCGAAAGAGGAGACCGGCAACTAGCCCCGATAACCGAGCGTCTACGCGCAGACATATCAGAGGGCGACCTCGAGTGATGTCTTCTCTTTTTAGACCTGTGGGCCGAAGAAGAGCTCGAGGTTGAACGGTGCCGAGAGTGCGACCGTTTATTTTTATACTTCCGGGGGGACCGCCCATCCCCCCGGGCATTGGACTGACCATTGTCAGACCCTCCCTCCGGAGAAGGCGGCGGACCGGACCCAGATGACTGACTGAACAGCTTTCATACGAAGTCTCCCTGCCGTCACCCGACCTGCTCATGGTCAACTCCGTCAAGGTAGGCTGAGACTTCTTTATTGTATTTATTTTAAAAATAAGAATAAATTTAAGCAATACTGTATCGAGATAATATTACAAAATAATAAAAACTGAAAACTATGCTGCTAGTTTGAAGTTTGACTCCCGACAGGCGAGCGATGTTGTCACTGAAGTGCACTCGACGGTGGGAAAAAAGGAACTGAGGCGGTTGAGGGTCGACGCCGAAATAGTCGCTACTGCACGAGCTAGCTCACGGCGCTGCCTCGCGGGCGCCATCTCTGGCGCCGACCTCCAGCAAAATGTTTGCTCCGATGGTCCTAGTGTGCTCCCGGCGCAGATCCCAATAGTGTGAATGAGTGGTGGAGACTTATGTCCAGGAAGATCAAACAACTGCTCAGATTTTCTAAGTCTTTGTGCGGTTTGTGTAGTACTGCAACATCCTATGTACAGTACTTATAAAATATGGAGCAAGGCCTTCCTCTGATTGGAATACTCGGAAAATAAACTGATGGTGGATGGATTTATACAAAGTAAACTCCAACACCACCTTAGGTAAAACTTAGGATTAGTGCACAAAGACACCCTGTCTTTGTGGAAACCAAATAATTCTCCTAACACATAATGGCCTGGAGCTCTGAAATCCTTCAAGCAGAAATAACAGCAACTAAGAGTGCTTTCCATGACAGAAAGCACAGCTCGCAACTCACAGCTGGTTCAAAGGGAGGGGCCAGGTCCCAAATGGGAGGTTTCAGATACAATATGCCCTGCAGGAATGTGCAGGACACCTCAAGCTGAGTGATAGAGTTGCCCTCAATAGGTGCATGGTACACACAGAGATGGTAGAAAGGTGCACCTTAATTGAGGAGTAGCCCAAGCCTGAATCTATAAGGGAAAGTAGGTACTCCAACACCTGATTCACTGGGCAGGTGAAAGGATCCAAATGGTGAGCAGTAGCCCAAATGGAAAAGAGCTTCCATTTCATAGCATAAGTGGCCCTGGTGGAGGGTTTCCTGGCAGCCACCAGAACATCTGCAACCCTAGAGGATACCCCAAAGCAGGCAATTGCTAGGTCCATATGAGTCAAACATGAAGATGCAGGGACTTCAGGTCTGGATGGACCAGAGTGCCCTGGTCCTGGGACAGCAAGCGGTGCAGAGGGGCAAGGACACCAGAGTTTCCACTGCCAGCTGTTGCAGCAAGGAGAACACAATTTGGCATGGCCAGAAGTGGCTATGAGAATCATCTCCTCTTCTTCCAACTGCAGCTTGAGCAGAACACTCTGCAGGAGCAGGAAGGAGGGGAGAAAGGTGTACAGAAATCTTCCCTTTAAGGAGAAGGACAATGCATCACATAAAAACTGCAGGCCCGGATCGAGCGAGCAAAAAAGCATCAGTTTTACATTGAGTGGGGACACAAAAGTTTCAACTCTGGATGACCCCACTGGTCGAAGAGATCTTCTACCACTGAGGTTAGAAGCTCCCACACATAAGCCCACAGCCTGGAGCAGCTGAGATTGTCAGTCAAGATGTTCTGAACACCTGGAACATATATGGGCAAGAGCTCCAGACTGTGCTAGACGGCCCAATACCAGACACTCATCGCCTCCTGACATAGGAAGTATGAATGGCTCCCCCCACTTGTTGATGTAATATACCACACATATTGTTCATCTGCACCACCAGCAGCAGAATAGGGAGGAGATGAGTCTGAAAGGCCTGCAGGGCATAAACAACCACCTGTATCTCCATTTTTATTACAGTATTATTTTTTTTTTTTATTTATTGGGAATTCAGAATTAACACCTTTGAGCCATAGGCTCTTTTACAAAGGTTCCACATCAGAAGTTCATAAAAAAGACAATAAAAAAATTAGAATTGGTTTACACAGTCCAGGGTTACTTAACACAAGAAACAGTATGGCTAGACATAGTAGCTAGGTTAGGTACAATGAAACACCAGGAAATAGCTTTACAAATAGTGGAGTACACAGATTATACAGAGAATTATAATGCAGCAACATTAAGCCTTGTCATCGGAGTAGAAGAGTTTCAAAAGTAGCAGGGATCAAGATACAAACTGATATAGGGATACTGAGAGAGTGTGTAAGTGTTGGGAGGTAGTTTAGGGTGTAGGGTAAATGGGCAGTCAAAAGACATTCAGGACCTGGGCTAGTGGACAGGGGAGTAGGAAGAGGGCGCAGAAGAGTTGGAAAGCTAGTGGAGGGATAGAGAAATTTAGGGGAATGGGAGAGTTAAAAAAAGAGAAAGAGAAAAAAGAGGTAGGGGGATTATGGGAGGTGGATAGAGGCATAGAGAGAGAGAAAATGGAGATGAAAGGAGAGAAGGGTGTCAGCCGGGGGTAATTAAGTGAAGCAGCTACAAGAGGCCCGAGTCACAAGAGTATGAAGAAGATTATGTTTGAACAGGCCTAGAGTGGCTGAATTGGCTCCAGGACACTGATATGAAGACCCTGCTCTACATCCGTTCAGGTACCCTGTATCTGGTGATCAGTCAGATGAGCACCCCATCCCATTCCGGATGTGTCTGTCATGAGAATTTTCTGGGTGGCAGAGAGCTGAAAAGAGACCTCCCCAAAAAGGTTAGCCAGATCCAGCCACCACGACAGAACCCGCTGGACTGGGTCAGAGACCAGGACCAATTGGTCCAGGTCATTCGTGCACTGGTACCACTGGATCTTCAAGGTCTACTGAGGAACCCACATATGCAGATGGACCAGGGGAATCATGGTAACAGCCGCTGCCATGTGGCACAGAAGGCACAGAAAACACGGTGGGGACCAATCAGCTTGAGGAAACTAGACATGCCTGCTCCATCAGTTGCTTTGCCCTGTCCTTGGGCAAAAAAACCTTGCCCTGACTGGTGTCCAGGACTGCCCCTATGTATTAAAGGTGTTTGCAAGGAGAAAGGCAAGATTTGGGCTGTTTTCTAGTGATCCCCAAGGACTTGAAGAGGTGGAATGTGAATTCCAGGGTCTGAACTAAGCGGTCCCTGAAGAAGCTGCTAGCAGCCAGTCATACAGGTAGGGGAACAGATAGAAGCCCTGCCTCCTCAATGCAGCCACCACTACTACCAGGCATTTGGTAAAGACCCAGGGGGCCAAGGAAAGGCCAAAAGGGAGGGCCTGGAATTGAAAATGGGCTCCCTGAAAGTGGAGAACCATTTTCACTCAGTGGAGGAAGCGTTGATGGGCAGGAAAGACTTGATGTGCAGGTAAGCATCCTGCATGTCCAGAGAGCAGAGCCAGTCCCCTGGTGCAAAAGAAGTAGCAGCCCCTGGAGGATGACCATCCTGAAGCGCTTGTACTAATGTATAGATTCAGATGGCTCAGGTCCAGGATAGGCCAAAGATCCTCAGTCTTTTGGGGCCCAGGAAGAAATGGGAATAAAACCCCTTCCCATTGAACCTGAGGGATGGGCTCTATGGCTCTTTTTGAAGAAGAGCCTGAATTTCCTCCAAGCTAGAGACAGGTATGCAGGGAGTACGTGGAGTGAACTGGGAGTTTCTGGGGCCAGTCTAGGAACTCCAGAGTGTGACCATGTTCCATGATCTGGGGCACCCAGTTGTCTGTGGTCACTCCTGCCACCCTCTAGGGTGAAGCGTGAACAACCCCAGACCTCCTCCCATAGATTCTCAGCTGGAAAGGGGTGTCAGCCATGAGGAGTCAGAAGGTAGGGGTGGGCTTATAGGGGGCCGGGGCCCTGGGGCTCTTGGCAGTAGCTTCAGCAGGAGCTACTGGGCCTTATGCTTGTGCTGACCCTTGGCAGTCTGGTTCCAAGACTGCTTATGGGAGGACCTGTGAAAGGATGGACTGATGTTGGTCTGCTCTAGGCTGGGTGTGATAAAGTGAATGGACTGACTTGAGGGCCTGCCCTGACTCCTACAGGGTAGAAATGATGTCCTGGACATCCCTACCCCCAAAAAAGAACCAATCCCCAGAAGGGACCATACAAAGTACCGTCTTGCATGTTCGAGGCAAAGCCAAATGCCCGATGCCAAGATTGGTGCCGAAGACAGACCCCAGCAGCTGCCTATGCCCGGAGGCATCTAAAGCATCATAAGCTGCCTGATGGACATGATTGCCAAAGTTCAAGCCAGACTTCATAAGTTGGGCGAGCTGCATCTTAGTGGGGTCCTCTAGTAAGGCCTGCACCAGGTCCCTGGCTTAGCCCCAGAGAATATTCTGATATTAGTCCATGTGGGCTAGATAATTTACAGCCCAGATAGCCAGAGTGGTGGAGGCAAAAACACGTTTGTCAAGGTGATCCAGTTGCCTTGACTCCCAGTCTGGGGGAAGGGAACCAAGATGCTTGGGCTCCTTAGTACGGCTCATGGCGCTGCATTAATTACCACTGAATCCACCTTAGGGTGACTCTCGAAAGGGATTGCCAAATGGAGTGTGGTAAAGGCAGCCCACCTTTTAGGCAGAGGAGGGTGGTAGAGCGGGTGATTCCAGGCTGGCCTAGTGACATCCTCATAGGAGTCAATCAGGGGGCACCACCATGGGAAGGGCATCTTGCTGTCAGAGATAGATGGCCAAACGGTTGTCTGTCTGTGTCCTGTTCCTCTGTCTCCCAGCCCATAATGGACTGTATGTGGCACATGACATCCATGAAAGATGGATCATCAGGGGTGGACTTTGGCAACTCATTAGCCTGGTCATCCCCCTCCAAAGACTCACCAGGAGAGGAGAAAGACCCACAAAAATCAGAGTGATCCTCAGTAATATCACTATCTGGGATTGACACTGGAAGCCATCGATCGTCACTCCTAGAACCTGAGCTGATGTCAGGTTGATCGCCTGAGGACCCCAACTTGTGGGGTTCATTCGGACCAGCCCAGTCTGGGTTCAGGGGCTGGAGGTCCTGGGGAGGGCAGAGGAAAGATGCTGGAGGTGGCCATTGAGGGGCGGGTGTCTGTCTTTGCATGAAGGATCACCACACTGAAAAGAGGCATTATAATCCACCAGTGGTGGTATATTATACACTAGAAGGAATGGATAAGAGGGTGCTGGGGATGGTTATGATGGCTGTAGAGGGCTGGTGAAGGGTATCCTGGCATTGGTCCAGCCAGTGTCGGATGAGGGCTCTGCGCTGGCCCAGCAGGTGATGGCTGTGGTACAGGTTGTGGCAGGGCAACACTGAGGTTGGACCCATAGGCTGGGGCAGCAGCAGCACTGGCAGCAGCCCAGCAGGTGATGGCATGAAGCACCCAGGTGAAGGATCCACTGACACTGGCCCAGCTAAGAAGCTGGTGCCTGAGGGAATGGAGACCCTGAATCAAAGGTGGAGGTGACACTGGTGAGGAAGAGATGGCAGGTAGCCTGTTGTGGGCATTGCCTGCAGGACTGACATCTGTCCTGGTGATGGGAGCCAATGAAGCAACACCGTGGCCGTGGGCGGGGGGTCAGTTATGGATTCGACACCTGAGGAACCAACATTGGCTAAACCACCTGGCTGAGAGCCTGTGGAAGATATGGGCCTGAGCTTTAGGGGTTGGGGAGCAGGAGACAAAGTTCCTTGCCTCAAAGAGCCACTGCCTGATATCAAAATAAGGGCGAGTAGTGGATCCACAGGGAGCCCAGAAGAAGAGAGGGCTGGCGGGCCTGCAGGGGCCAACCTCCACACTGGGAGGACGATCCCGTCACAGTCAACGGTTTGTGGGGTGACTGTGAATGGAAAGCTGACTGGGCCTGGGCCTGGTGCTTTTCATGGTACTTGTGCTTCTGGGGTTTCTTGTTGTGGGAAGATGAAAAGGCCCTGGATGATTGTCCAAGACCGAAGAACTCCTGGTCTGCAGCTCCTTCTCCATCTCCACCAACTTCTGCTTCAAGAGGTGGATCTCTAGAGTTTTTAAGCAATGTCTCCAAGTGGCCAGGTTGAATTTATGGCAAATCTGGCAGGCTTCAGTGTTGTGGCTGGGGCCTAGGCAGATGAGACATGCAGAGTGGCCATTCTTTTGCCACAGGCACACTTCAAGGAGTGGTCAAAAGACGAGGCTGGTGGAGAAGACATAAACTCATTGAAAAGAACACCAACAATTCAATGTTTTAAATGAAGAAAATGAAAAACAAAAAGTGTGGTAGCGCAGGAAATGGCAGTCGACTGTAGCTGATGTGTCTGCTAAGGTCTGATGTGCATGGGTCAACAGTGGGAAAAGAACTGAGGCAGATGTGGGGACCACCCGCTTATAGGTTAGGGCTGATGTCAGCTGACTGATGTTGAAGGCGGGCAGTCCCACATTATAGACTGCTAGCTAGCAGTTTTCCATGTGGTCCTAGCACCAGGTGGCTTAGTCCTGCTGGTGTGGCCTACTGCAAGAGTCTTCCTCAAAGTAAGATCATAAGGCATAGAAGAATAAGGATAGGGAAGACTACCAGTTGTTGAGTTTGCCTTAATGCCCTGCATGCAATATATTACTCTGAATTAGTTTTCCATGGCTCCTACTACCTTCTTGTTCCTTATAATTCCTTAAGGATACCCTATTGTATTTTGAACCCAGATATAGTCTCAATGTTGATCACGTTACTGTGCCGACTATTTCACCTATCCACCACTTGCTGTGTAAAAATATTTCCTAACGGCATTCATGAATTTGGCCTTTTCCAGTTTGGGATTGTGCCCTTTGGATGAACTGTTTTGTAAACTTTAACAGCTCTGTGGCATTCACTCCATAGTACTCCACAGTATGTATTTGTGTGTTTCTGTCATATCTCCCTGTCTTTCCTGTCCCTAGACAATGCATATTGGAGACCTTCCAGTCTCTCATCATTGGACCTGCCCTGCTATTCTGGATAATTTTAATCCCCCTTCACTGTATTGTTTAAAATCTATCCCTGTCCTTTTTCAGACGTGGGACCCAAAATTACAGACACTACTTCAGGTGTGGTTGAACAAGTGACCGTACAGTGGCAGTGGTAGTATTACTCCCCTCCTGTGACTGACAAAATCCTGACTGATGCACCCCAATATCCTGTTGCCTTCCTATATGCTTTACTGTATTGTGAGAAGGGTTTTAGACTTTTGGTGATTATCACTCCAAGGTTCTTTTAATCCTTTGAATGTTTTTCAGTGATTTCAATGTGAGGGTCTATGATGAACGCTCACAGTTTGGTCAAGATTTCCTCCAGAGTATAGAGGCTCTGGGCCAAGAACAAGTTATTATTTCTGCAACCGAGCAACATGGTTGTGACAGGGTTGAATAAGGCCCTGTCCCATGTGTTATGCAGCAACAGTTGAACAAAAGGGTCTGTTCTAGTCTCTCCTTTTCTGTCTCTTGTCTGTCTGGTTGCGCAACCAAATTTTCTTGTGAGACCTAGAACTGATCATTCCAATGGTTTTCCAGTTCTCCATCTCTCGCTATCTCTCTGCCTTCCCTTGATATTTCTATCTTTTCTCCCCTTGCATATCTGCAGTTATAAAATATATGTGAATCTTTATGTGGAAATATCACTGCTAATGGTATCCCTTTGTTTAAAACAGTATGTAGTTATATTGTTGAAATGATTGCAAAAAGCTATTTGGAACTCAAGGGGTTAACCTGAAATGCAGTTTTTAAGCCTTATGCAGAGATGTAAACAAGAGTTTTCACCACAGCAATCAGAGGCCGCCTCGTCATTGCAGTGTCAGTCATTTTGCTGCAATGAGGAAGTGACCCGTCATTGCAGGGTGGAATGTTAGCTAGCCTAGTACTGTTTGTGAACATGGCAGGCAGCTTGCCGCCACCTTCACAAACAGTATTATGCAGCCCCCTTGCCAAGGGGGAGCCCAATCTCCTCGGCAGCATGTGCCCCCACAAACAGTCTTTGTTTGCT
Source organism: Neoceratodus forsteri (assembly GCA_016271365.2). Lineage (NCBI taxonomy): Eukaryota > Metazoa > Chordata > Ceratodontiformes > Ceratodontidae > Neoceratodus > Neoceratodus forsteri. The sequence goes on from CM057449.1 coordinate 1,204,668,963, forward strand.
CGACGGAGGCCCGCTCCTGTTGGCATAACCTGCCTGAGCCACAATTAATGCACCAGCGGGAGAGCCACTCCCGTTGGCATAATTCCCACCACAAAAGCTATGTTTGTGCTGAGAGGTGCCCAATCCCCTCTAGCTACTGCGGCCCCTATATGTCGATGGGGTGCCCAATCCCCTGTCGGCTAATCGTCTTCCCAACAAAAAATAGATTGGTATGCTGGGAGCCCGCCCCAGTGTGCCAAACGTCCATTGAAATGACCTGAAAACAAAACCATCCTGCAATGTTTTGTTTTTTTCCTGTAAAGTAGGAAACGGTCCTCGGTCTCCTGCCCCCCACAACCTGCACCCACCCACTGCACACCTGCCTCCCCACACACCCCACCTCATACTTACCTCCGGAGCTTGGTGCGATGATCTTCAGTGGACGGGAACACCTCTGCACTCTTCCAAGCCGACTGCGAACTGAGGAAATGCCGGTAAGCTATATAATAGAATAAATAGTTTTTTTTTAACTTTGATGCATATCTCAGGCATTTTTGGGAATTTTGGCACCAAATTTTCAACATGGGTTTTTTGGGTACCCTCCTCATGAATTCTTTCACTGTCATGGCGTTAATTGGCCCCAAAAGGTGATTTTGCGGTCATTGTGCAGAATCACCATCCAGGACCGATCAATGAAATGACAGTACCAGGGTTCATGAGGTGGGCTCTCAAAAAGTGCATGTTGCAAATTTGGTGGGAAAAATAAATAAAAAAAGACTGTTTTACCAGCATGCATTGTGCAGTTGTTACGCATGCTCGTAACTTCATGAATTTGCAATGTTTTCACTCCAGATTTTCAACACTGGTATTTTAATGCATCTCCTTATGAACAGTGCAGCTGTCATTTTTCACAACCCGGCCGAAATGTGTTTTCGTGGTTCCGGCACAGAATAGTGCGGTCACTGTGGGAAATCCATTTTCAAGACACAGTATGAAAATCACAGTGACACTGTTCATTAGCAGAGGTCCTAAAATGCCTATGTTGAAAATTTGGTGAGAAAAGTCCATAAAATGACTGTGTTACGAGCGTGCATTGCGTAGTTTCCATGCTCGTTCGTACCTTCGCACATTTGCAATATTTGCACTCCAGATTGTCAACACTGCTATTTGTCTGCAGCTCCTTATGAACAGTACAGCTGTCATTTTCCACATCCCGGCCAAAATGTGTTTTTGCACTTCTGGCGCAGAACAGTGCGCTCGCTGTGGGAAATCCATGTTCGAGACATATTAGGAAAATCACACTGATGCTGTTCATTAGCAGAGGTCCTAAAATGCCTATGTTGAAAATTTGGTGACGAAAGTCCATAAAATGAATGTGTTATGAGCATGCATTGCGCAGTTTCCACGCATGCTCATTACTTCACACATTTGCAATATTTTCACTTCATATTTTCAACATTCCCAATTTTACACACCTCCTTATGACCAGTACAGCTGTCATTTTTCACATCCTGGCCGAATGTGTTTTCGCACTTCCGGCACAGAATCGCACGGTCGCTGTGGGAAATCACTGTTCGGGATACATAACAAAAATCACAGTGACACTGTTCATTAGCAGAGGTCCTGAAATGCCTATGTTGAACATCTGGTGATGAAAGTCCATAAATGACTGTGTTACCAGCGTGCGTTATGCAGTTTCCACATACGCGCATAACTTTGCACATTTGTGATATTTTAAGTCCAGATTTTCAACGTTGCCATTTCTCCGCACCTCCTTATGAACGGGACAGCAGTCATTTTTCACATCCTGGTCGAAATGTGTTTTTGCAGTTCTGGCACATAATACTGTGGTTGCTGTGGGACTTCAGTGTTCGGGACACATTAAGAAAATCACAGTGACACAGTTTATGAGCACAGGTCGTAAAATGCCTATGTTGGAATATCTGGTGACAAAACTCCATAAAGTGACTGTGTTACACGCATGTGTTGTGCAGTATCCACGTATGCTCGGAAGTGCAAACATATTTTTAATATTCCCACTACATATTTTCAACATTACCATCTCTTCATACCTCCGTATGGATGGTACAACTGTCATTCTTCACATCCTGCTGATCTGTGTTTTCGTACATGTGGTGCAGAATGGTACTGTCACTGTTGGAAGTCACTTTTCGGGACACATTGACAAAATCACACTGCCACTCTTCATGAGAAGAGGTCCCAAATGCTTTCCTGAGGTGGAGTCACAAAAAGGCCATGTTGAATATTTGTACTATAAATACCAACAAACACCCAAGACATTACGGTTTCTAACCATAACGTCCTACGCTGTACAGACAAACAGGCATTGGGGAGTGCCTTTGCATTGCCGACTGTACTGCTCATGCCATCCCACCCCAAACCCCCAGCCACTGACAGCCATCAAGGTTTACCTTGCACTCTTCAGCCCAAGACTTCACCCCACTCTCCTATGCTGCACCCATTTCACCGTAATTACTTATGGAATGGGGTGACTGTAAAGCCAAACACCCTAAGGCACACCTCAACATGTGTCAATGTCAGCAGAATAGGGTGAGGTGACATGGCTTGACCGTCATGGGCGATGACCCAAACACCCCAAATCCTGTCTGTCTCTAAAGGATGGAGGTGGGGTTCATGTGAAGTTCAATACTTCACTGCCACTCCTCTTCTGCATCTGTCTAACTCCTGCATTTCCAATGCTAATACCAGCAAGCAAACATTCGGCATTGACAAATGCTTGTTTTATTTTGCTGTTAATAATAAAACGCTATTTGCAAATTTTGAAACTGCTCCTGGTTTTCCTGTGCTTTCTGACCTGTGCCTCTATGACAGATCGCGGATGCAGCTGACACCAGTACCTGGTCCTTTGGGATATTGTTTTTCCAGCACTTCAATATGCACTAGGGTCTGTCTGCTTCCCGAATCTATAAGTCCCTTCACAGTCTTATCTCTTCCACCTTCACATCTGTTAAGTACTTGCCCCAATTTGCTAAGGACAAATCTGCTCCAGTGTCACTTACCTTACTATGGCAATTTCTTGCAATATGACCTGACTTATTACAGTTATAGCAAATCAAGTCTTTGAGTGCAGATTTGTTACCCCCACCAGAGTTCTTATCAGGCTTGGAGTTTAAATGGGAAAAAGAGCAGGGGCACTGGAACAGTTTTTATAGTGGGGGTGCTGAAAGTAATTTCAAATGGGACACATGAAGGCCAGGGGTCTGGGGGCCTCTAGGCCCCCAGAAGCTCTGGGGTTTAGATGCACTGTGGTGAGTTTTGGGGCTTTTGTTTAAGATAAAACACACTTTTGTTACATCTTACCTACCACTGACTCCAGTGAAAAAATTATTTTCACTGGAGTCAGGGGTGTGGGAGACTGGCTGGCCTTAGAGTCTGCAGTTTCAACTGGGGTGGGCAACTGCCTGACCAACAATGCTGTCAACCACTCACCCCATAGGCATTATTGTAATGTATTGTGAAGGATTTCTATATAAAAGCTGGGGGCCACTGCCCCCCCCCGGAAGCTCTAGGGTTTTAGATGATATGTGATGAGTTTGGTGTCTTATATTAAAGATAAAAATCAATTTTGTTACATCTTCCCTACCCCCGACTCCTGGGAAAAAATTACATAAATGTAACTGCCACAATTTTCCACAATGTTCAGCATTTATATCACTGACCCTCCTGCAGTTGGATACTCCCTCCAACCTGCTGCTGGACACCACCCCCAATCCTGTTAATAAAATGAAGCCAGCAGCATAAACATGATTAAATAAAAATTATTTAACCATAGTCCTTGCTACACTGTTTATAACATGCTTGCCATAAAACATTTAAAGCAAATTGAAAAGTAGTGTATAATTTTATGATCCACATAAATATTGCAATTTAGAAATCTTTTTTAAACTTTATTTTATTATTTTTCACTATTGCAACAACAATTGATAAATTCATATATGGTAAACAGCCAAATACAGTGCTGTACCTCTGGAAGCACAGATGATCATGCAGTCACCATATTTTGGTACAACATGAGGAGACACTTTCCAATCTAAACACACAATAAAGTTACAATTTTTCGTTGATATGGTGCCCAAGAGCAGTACGACTGTGACCAAGATGTGAAAAGTCGTTACCAGGATAGTCCAACAGAATACTTTTCCCGGAGGGACAAAAAGTATTGTCATGCATTCAGCCTAAAGCTAATGAATGGGCTACATTTAAAACAAGCATTTGTCAATGCTGAATGTTTGCTTGCTGGTATTAGCATTAGAAATGCAGGAGTTAGACAGATGCAGAATAGGAATGGCAGTGAAGTAGTGAACTTGACATGAACCGCACCTCCATGCTGTAAAGACGGAGAGGATGTAGGGTACATTTTTGGGTTGTCACCCATGATGGTCAAGCCATGTCACCTCACCCTATTCTGCAGACAGTGAGATGTGTTGACCTGTGCCTTAGGGTGTTTGGCTTTACACTCACCCCATTCCAAAAGGATATATGTTGAAATGGGTGCAGCATAGGAGACTGGGGTGAAGTCTTGGGACGAAGAGTCCAAGGTACACCTCGATACCTGTCAGTGGCGGAGGGGCAGGGGTAGGATGGTATGAGCAGCACAGTTGGCAATCCAAAGGCACAGTGACCATCGAACAGTATGGTTCACAATAAACACAGCAATAGAGTCAAGCCATACAAAGACAAAAGTACTGGACTTCAGGAGGGCTGACTTTGCCAAAATGGGTGAGTGTCTAAGGAATGCACTAGCAAATGGGCAGGAAGGAGGGGTGGAAGAACAATGGGGAAAAATAAAAACTGCCATCATAGAGGTAACAAGCCTTTGCGTGAAGCAAATAAACAAAACAAAACGATGTAAGAAACCACTATGGTTCTCTAAGGTGGTGGCAGTGAAGGTTTAAGAAAAAAAGAAAGCATTCAGGAAGTACAAGGAATCACAGAAGGAGCAGGACAAAGAAATGTATCAGTTAAAGCAAAAGGAAGCTGGGAAGGCAGTCAGAACAGCAAAGGCCCAAACTGAGGAAAAGATTGCCAACTCAGTTAAGAAGGGGGATAAAAACCTTTTTTAGGTACATCAGGGAGCGAAGGAAGACTAAGGGAGGATAGTGAGGCTTAATAAAGGGGAGGGGTGGGCAGAGGGTGACTGTGAAAAGGCAGAGATACTAAACAAATATTTTTGCTCAGTATTTACAAATGAAGAGGGGAAGGTACCTAAAACAAACAATAGAAACACTCTTGATACAGAAGTTGATAACAGACCATTTACAGAAGAAAGGGTTCTGAAAGAACTCTTACAACTGAAGGTGGAAAAAGCAATGGGGCCTGATGGGATTCATCCCAGAATTCTAAAAGAACTAAGGGCAGAACTAGTGACACCACTGACTACCCTCTTTAACAAATCATGGGAGGATGGGGTGGTACCTGAGGACTGGAGGAGGGCAGAAGTGATTCCCCTTCACAAAAGTGGGAGCAGGGAAGAAGGGGGAATCTACAGACCAGTTAGTTTAACCTCAGTGATAGGGAAAATGATGGAATCACTTCTGAAGGAAAGAATTGTCGAGTACCTAGAGGCCAGAGGGGCACAGAACCCAAGGCAGCATGGATTCACAACAGGAAGGTCATGCCAGACAGAATCTAATAGATTTCTTTGACTGGGTGACCAAAGTAGTAGATCAGGAGGGCTGTGGACATGGCCTACCTAGACTTTAGCAAGGCATTTGACTCAGTCCCACACAAAAGATTACTATACAAGTTAGCCAGCCTGGGAGTGGGTCCTAAGATGATAGCCTGGGTAAAGAATTGGCCGGAGAACAGGACACAGAGGGTAATAGTAAATGGAGTCCACTCTGAAGAAAGGGGGGTTACTAGTGAGGTGCCACAGGGTTCAGTATTAGGACCGGTCCTCTTCAATGTCTTTGTAAGCGAAATTGCAGAGGGACTGGAAGGAAAAGTATGTCTCTTTGCAGATGACACAAAGATCTACAACAGAGTTGATGAACAAGGTGGGGTGGAAAGGATGAGAAGGGACTTGGCAAGGTTAGAGGAATGGTCAAATGTATGGCAGCTTAGATTTAATGCTAAGAAGTGCAAGGTAATGCACCTGGGAAACAAAAACCCAGGGGAAGAGTACACAACGGGGGGTGAGATACTAACAACAAAAATGGAAAGGGACCTGGGGTAGTCATATCAGATGACTTAAAGGTGGGCAAGCAATGTGAGAGGGCAGTAAGGAGGGCTGGGAGGATACTGGGATGCATAGGGAGAGGCATCACCAAAACAGGAAGTTGTTATCCCTCTGTACAGACAGCTGGTGAGACCCCATCTGGAGTACTGTGTGCAGTTCTGGAGACCCAATTCCGTAAGGACATAGACAGGATGGAAGCTGTCCAGAGGAGGGCAACTAAAATGCTGCAGGGTCTGCACTGGTAGACATATGAAGAGAGACTAAAGGAGCTTAATATGTATAGCCTCGAGGAAAGGAGGAGGGGGACATGATAGAAATGTTCAGGTACCTCAAGGGAATCAACAAAGTCCAAGAGGGTAGCATCTTTCAAAAAAAGAGGTGTGCAAGAACAAGGGGGCACAATTTGAAGATAGAGGGAGCAGCTCAGAGGTAATGTAAGGAAGTTTTTTCACAGAGAGGGTTGTGGATGCATGGAACGGCCTTCCGGAGGAGGTTGTGGAGTCAAAAACAGTGGTTGAATTCAAGCATGCATGGGACAGCCATAAGGCAATTCTAGGGGGTTGGGGTAGAAAGAAGTAGGCTGCTGGTTAACTAGGATCTGCAGCTTATCTATTAGGTAGGGAAATGAGCAGACTGGCTGGGCCAAGCGGTCCTTATCTGCCATCAAATTCTATGTTTCTACACCCCTATGCCTGTCTGTCTGAACAGGGTAGGACATTATGGTTAGAAACCCTAATGCCTCGGGCATTTGTTGGTATTCACAGTACAAATTTTGAACATGGCCTTTTTGAGAGCCCACCTCATGAAAGCATTTGGGACCTCTTCTCATGAACAGTGGCAGTGTGATTTTGTCAATGTGTCCCGAAAAGTGACTTCCAACAGTGACAGTGCCATTCTGCACCACATGTACGAAAACACAGATCGGGCAGGATGTGAAGAATGACAGCTATACCATCCATAGGGAGGTATGAAGAGATGGCAATGTTGAAAATGTGTTGTGGGAATATTAACAATGCTTGCAGTTCCAAGCATACATGGAAACCGAACAACTCATGCGAGTAACACAGTCATTTTAAGGAGTTTCATCACCAGATTTTCACCATAGACATTTAACGATCTGTGCTCACGAACAGCATCACTGTGATTTTGTTACTGTGTCCTGAACACTGATGTCCCACAGCAACCACGGTAGTCTACACCGGAACTGCAAAAACACATTTCGACAGGATGTGAAAAATGACAGCTGTACTGTTCATAAGGAGGTGTGGAAAAATGGCAATGTTGAAAATCTGGAGTGAAAATATTACAAATCTGCAAAGTTATAAGTGCGTGTGGAAACTGCCCAACGATGCTCGTAACACAGTCACTTTATGGACTTTCATAACCAAATTTTCAACATAAGCATTTTAGGACCTTTGTTAATGAACAGTAACACTGTGATTTTTGTAATGTGTCTCAAACAATGATTTCCCCAGCGACCGTGCTATTGTGTGCCGGAAGTGCGAAAACACATTTCGGCCAGCATGTGCAAAATGACAGCTGCACTGTTCATAAGGAGGTGTGGAAAAATGGCAATGTTGACAATATTGCGTGAAAATATTGCAAATGTGTGAAGTTATGAGCGTGCACGGGGATTGCGCAATGCACGCTCGTAACACAGTCATTTTATGGACGTTTGTCACCAGATTTTCAACATACCCATTTTAGGACCTCTGCTAATGAACAGTGTCAGTGTGATTTTCCTAATGTGTCCCAAACATGGATTTCCCATAATGACCGCGCTAGTCTGCGCCACAAGTACAAAAACACATTTGGGCCGGGATGTGAAAAATGACAGCTGTACTGCTCATAAGGAGGTGCAGACAAACGGCAGCATTGACAATCTGGAGTGAAAATATTGTAAATGTGCGAAGGTACGAGCGTGCGTAGATACTGCACAATGCACGAGCGTAGCACAGTCATTTTATGGACTTTTCTCACCAAATTTTTAACATAGACATTTTAGGACTTCTGCTAATGAACAGTGTCACTGTAATTTTCGTAATGTGTCCCAACATTGATTCTACCTACTGCCCCATTGTGCACCACATGTGCAGAAACACATTAATGGGCAAGATGTGCAAAATTAAAGCTGTACTGCTCATAAGGAGGTGTGGTAAAATGGCACTGTTGAAAATCTGGAGTGCAAATATTAAAGATTTAAGACTTGCGAAGGCAGTATAAGACCCGCACAATGCACGCTTGTAAAACAGTCATTTTAGAATGTTTTCACCAAATTTTCAACATAGCAATTTTAAGACCTCTGCTCATGAACAGTGTCACTGTGATTTTCTTAATCTGTCCAAGCATTGATTCGCACACCGACTGCGCCATGTGTGCTACATGTGCAGAAACACATTTTGGGCAAGATGTGAAAAATGACAGCTGTACTGCTCATAAGTAGGTGTGATAAAATGGCAATGTTGAAAATCTGGAGTGCAAATGTTACAAATTCGTGAACTTACGAGCGTGCGTAGGAACTGCGCAACGCACGCTCATAAAACAGTCATTTTTAGGAATTTATTTACCACATTTTCAACATAGCCATTGTAAGACCTCTGCTCATGAACAGTGTCACTGTGATTTTCTTAATCTGTCCCAAACACTGATTTTGCACACCGACTGCGCCATTGTGTGCGCTACATGTGTGGAAACACATTTTGGGCGAGATATGAAAAATGACAGCTATATTGCTCATAAGTATGTGTGATAGAATGGCAGTGTTGAAAATCTTGAATGCAAATGTTACAAATTCGCGAACTTATGAGCCTGCATAGGAACTATGCAATGCATGCTTGTAAAACAGTCACTTCTAGGAATTTGTTCACCAAATTTGCAACATAGGCTTTTTGAGAGCCCACCTCATGAATACTGGCACTGTCATTTCGTTAATAGGTCCTGAAAGGTGATTTTGCACAATGACCACAAAATCACCCTTTGAGCCCAATTAATGCCATGACAGTGACAGACTTCATAAGGAGGGATCCCAAAAACCCCATGTTGAAAATTTGGTGCCAAAATTCCAAAAAATGCCTAAGATATGCAGTAAAGTTGAAAAAACCCTTATCTATCCTATTATACAGCTTACCGGCATTTCCTCAGTTTGCGGTCGGCTTTGAAGAGTGCAGACGTGTTCCCGGTCCACCGAAGATCGTCGCGCCATACTCCGGAGGTAAGTATGGGGTGAGTGGGGGTGTGAGGAGGTAGGGTGCGCAGTGGGTGGGTGCGGGTTGTGGGAGAGGGGTCTGGGAGACTGCGAGAGACCATTTTTTCTCCACAGGGGAAAATAAAAGACAACGCGGGATGGTTTTCTATTTTACAGGGGCATTTGGCACGCTGGGGTGGGCTCTCAGTGTGCCAATGAACTGTTTTTTGAGGGGACCTATAACCGGCGGGGGATTGGGCACCCCCGTTGGCACACAAGAAAAGGGGGAGAATTATGCTGATGAGGATTGGGCTCCCCCGTCGGCAGGCACACAACAGCGGACATTAGTGCACTGAAGTCAGCAGGTATTGGGGCCCCCGTCGGCAAGCAAAGACTGTCTGGGGGGGCACTTGCTGCCGAGGGGGATTGGGCACCCCTTCGGCATGGGGCCAGCATAATATTGGTTGTGAACATGGCGGCAAGCCGCCCGCCATGTTCACAAACAGTATTATGCTAGTTAACATTCTGCCCTGCAATGACGGGTCGCTCCCTCATTGTAGCACAATGACTGATGCTGCAATGATCAGGCAGCCCCTGATTGCTGCAGCGAAAATGTTAGATGTTGGTGCACTTTTGGAGACCAGTGTCATCACCACACTGTGCCTCCATTGGTCCACCATTGCCAAGCCCCCTAATTCAGTGCCTCCCTTGGCTGTAACAGTGCCGCACCTACACAACCTGCTTCTCTCCCTAAGCTATCACGTCATGTTTCTTGTGCATGCGAGGAAGCAAACATAAAAAACATTTGTCCCTTGACTATTATATGTAGGGAAAACAGATAACCCCAGAGAACCTGGAAATAAAACAGTTTACATAGTTAATAACATTGACCTATAAAAATACTTTTAGAAGCATAATGTAAGTTATGTTAAACCATAGAGGTCTTAGTTTCAAAAAGAACTTGACATATACACTCATCAGTTACTGCGTAAGGGACAGTGAGGACAAAAGTCTATTGTTGTGGATCTGGAATTGAATGGTAGAAACAAAATGTCCCATGGTGTTACTCTGAGTTCCATAAAAAAACAGAGAAGAGTTCAAAATACATTCCAAAGCTATAAAACAGTTTTTCTTTAAGCCAATCCTTTACAAACTAAAAGGAGTGATCCCTCCCCAATGTCCTCAGGCAGCCCAATAATCTGGAGATTCACGGCCCTGGCTTGGTTTTCCAAAGTTTCTAAGCGGACTTGCAAGTGCTGTGTTTCCTTCAAAACCACAGCTGTCACACTTGTGGATGCAGAGGTTTGTTTTTGGACATCCAACATGTCTTTTTTAATATAATCCACTGTGGTTTTGATCACTGTTACCCTCGTATTAAAGGTGTCATCTTTTTTATTTAAATCTGTAACAGACTGTAATAGATTGAATAAGTTGCTGAAGTTTTAGGCCCAGGGATTGTAACATTTCCTTTTCTGAGCTGTTGCCAGCTTGATGTCGGCCTCGGCTGAAACTCACAAGGGCAGAACCACCACTGCAGCTTTACCTCTCCTAGACTCCCGCACCATTTTATCTTTAAAAAGATCTCCCAATTTGTGCACAAATTGTTCAGAATTTTGATCTGTAATCAGTTTGCCAAGTAAAAGTTAAGAAAAATAGAGTTTTAGTCGGTTTTCCCTTTAAAGATTGCAGGAGCTGTTAAGAACTGCTACCTCCTAACTCAGGCTCCACCAGAAATGTTTGTTTTACTCATAAAAACAGGTTTAACAGCTGTATTTTACTTATAGTAGTCATTGTTGTTTGTAGACAGGGGCAGTCCGAAGGCTCCGAAGGTTAACTTGTGGTCTGGTGTCATGCTGATGAATTTTTTCCTGAGGGAATGGATATCTAGTGTGTCCTGAATGCCACTGTGTTCTGTGTCACTGTGTACATACATAAGAGCAAGGTACATTAGTCTCTTCTAGCTCATTGTGTTACCCACCCAAGTTTTATGGTGGCGGAGAGAAGAGAAAGATCGCTTTGACCCTGCAACTGACACTGTTAGACAAAGTTTGATGACGTTTTCAACTTCTTTAAAGAGTCCTCTTGTTTGCGGCTGAAGAGTTGAACAAAATTCCACAATCTCTGGACCACTTTTTAACTCTCTGTCTTGGCTAGATCACCCAGCATTGTTAACTGCATATAAAGCTTAGGTTTATCAAATTGTTGAGGAATGTGAAGTTCCTCTAAATCCACAGAGATTATCCTGGCAGATGCTGAATTAATAAGAATTATACTGCAGCATCATCAAAGCAATAACCCTGTAGATGATTGAAAGGCAGATCTAATCTCAAAAAGATATCTTTAATACACCTAAGTAAAGTTTCTGCAGTAGTGTCAGATGCATTGTAAAATCCCAGAAAATGATTTTGCATTTTGAGATTTTTGTCAGCAAATTGCAGGCTACATGAAAACTGTTTGCATTTGCAGTACTTATATCAGTTGTTCCATCTGCAGTCAGTCCAAAGAATTGACTGCCTAGGACTTTTGAAACTGTTTCTTGCTGATTTGCATGAACAAAGATTTCAATTATGTCATTTTGGATGGTGTCTGACATAAGGGATATACAATGGAGACTGTCAGATAAATGATTTATCTACAGCAGGTGCTGTTGACCTCGGGTAACTTCACGAGTGGCGTAGTTTCCAGCCAGGTGTCCTGGTATCAAACAGCACAAGTGTAGATAAATCATTTATCTTACAGCTCATCATTGTATATTTCATTTATGCAATAGTGATGCTTCTTATCAGTGCAGGAACATTTGTTTTTGACTGTTTATCTTCTTTTTTTAAATGATCTTTTCTGGGACTTTCGGTTAACTTTGCTAGTGTATGTCCGCCTAGCATGGTGGTTGCTATTAAATGAAACAACACTCATTTTGTAGAGAACTTCTTACTGAACAAACGTCATGGTCACAGTATCATGCTACCTTTTTGTTATAAAGTTATTCACATTTGTTTGTCGAAAAGTGAAAAGAAAATTGAATTGTATGCTGTTTTTGCTAATTATGAAAAAACAAAAGGTATCTATGAATGAAACACCACTCATTTTGTAGATATTTTTGTGCTGAACATTTTCGTTCTCACAGGTACAAGCGCAACTTGGATGTGCAGGGTGTTGACATGGTAGTATTCAGCGGAGCTGCACCATGGCACAGCATCATTGAATATCACCCTGGCTCACCTCGCAGTGCGCATGGCACAGTGGCACTGCACCAACGCAAGTGGGCAGAGTGGAGCAGGGGGATGTACTAGCGCAAATGCCGTTGCAATAGATGCAACCACCATAATATTCAAAGGTGCACATGGAGCTATAATGTATGCAAGGTGCAAATGGGTCCATTTGCATGTCATTATGGCCCCATTTGCATGCAGGTGCGCTGATCCCCGGCGACTTGCGCCTGACACCCTGCCAGGCTGCAGACATCGGGACTGATACTGTGACAAGGCAGCACTGGCGTCCAATCGTGGGCATACGAATACTATGTAAGCGTCCCATATCCCTGGTGGTCCAGAGGACTGCTCACAGCCCGATCGTGGGCATATGTTGTAATATAAAGTCCAATATCCCTGGTGGTCCAGTGGACTGCTTGTAGCCTGATTGTGGGCATAAGTATATTTAAATACAGTTAACTCTATCCCTGGTGGTCCAGTGGACCGCTTGCAGCCTGATCATGGGCATATGTTGTAAATGTGATAGTTCTATATCCCTGGTGGTCCAGTTGACTGCTTGCAGCCCGATCGCAGGCATATGTAGACAAATGAATAGTCCTATAACCCTGGTGGTTCAGTGGACCGCTCGCAGCCCGATCACGGGCGTCAATTAAATAATTACACACCAATCCAACCCTGGTGGTCCAGCAGTATCCCCATCCCCACCTGCCCACTGAGCCCCACTGCCCCGCTCCCCCCGGTCAGCAGCGGGTGGCAGCTCCCCACCCACTTGTCACCTCGCTGCCCACTGACTGATTCCGTACAGTAGGGCTGTACGCCCATTGGTCCACAGAATGAGCCAATGGGCATGCAGCCTGTACCGTACTAAACAGTCCAGATATGTGAATGGATCCATTCACATATCTGGACTGTGTAGTACGGTATGTAATGCCCATTGGCTCACGCTGTGGACCAATGGGCGTACAGCACTACTGTAAGGAGTCAGTCAGCGGGCGGTGGGGGGCAAGCAGGTGGGGAGCTGCCGCCTGCCGCTGACTGGGGAGCGGGAGGTGGGGCTCAGTGGGCGGTGGGGAGGGTGACTGCTGGACCACCAGAGTTGGATTGGTGTGTAATTATTTATTACTGACACCTGCGATCGGGCTGCAAACGGTGCACTGGACCACCAGGGTTATAGGACTATTCATTTGTCTACATATGGCCATAATCAGGCTGCAAGTCGTCCACTGGACCACAAGGGATAGAGTTAACTGTGTTTCAATATACTTATGCCTGCGATCGGGCTGTGAGCGGTCCACTGGACCACCAGGGTTATAGGACTATTCATTTGCCTACATATGTCCGCAATCAGGCAGCAAGCAGTCCACTGGACCACCAGGGATATGGGACTATCCTTTTTCTACGTATGCTCACGATTGGGCATGGGAGGTGCCTCCACAAAGGTGCAACTGGAGCTCGGGTGGCCACCCACAGGTGGCAGCTGCCGTGTTGTGCCCTGCAATACAGAAGCTCTCCTGTGGGTGGCCAGCTGTTGCTCCTTTTTTTTTTTTTGGCTCACCTCTGTGCAGCGAAGGTAGGGGTTGTGCATGCATGGGCTCAGCACATCCTGGGCTGAATATCAGGATGTGTGGGGGTATGCAAGGGCACACCCTCCCACCTGCACCCCATACATTACTGATGCACTCCGGCGCATCGCAATTTGTGCCAGGCTCAATCCCCCTTTGAATATCACGCTGGGGTGCATCAGTGGGTTGCGCATGGTGCAACTGTGTTGCTCCATGTGCAACCCTTCTGAATATCCTGCCCAAATTGTAATTGGAGACTTAAAGCTGACAGCCCATGATATGATTGCAGAAACCTTGTAAGATAAAAGACCCATAACCTAAAACATTAGAAATATAGAGATTTGAGGGGCACTAAATAGGATGGCAGCTTAAAAATCAGCTACACAACCCAGAGGGAAATATCCTTCAAAATCCTTTTTCTACCAGCTGGTATTATATCCTCACTCTACTGTAACTTGTGGGGTAATACTCAAGCTACACTAATTTAGCTTCATTGATACAAAAGCCTTCGTTTGCTGTGTGGAAATTATTATTTTACTGAAGATCCTCCTAGATGAGGTAGGCCTGAAAATATGGCTGAAGGCCGCTTGCAACAAACCTGGGAGCAACCGTGAAGTTGAGGAGATGTTCAGCCAACCTATGGCCCAGATGGCACAAGTCACTGTGTCAACTAATTGAAACACCAAGTGGTTCCAAATTTAGAAGCCAGGATGCTGCATACGAACAGCAGGTCTCAGTGACCGAGGGCATGTTCAGGACTTAAGGGAAGAATTAAGAGATCAACAACGGACCATACAGAGTAAGATGGATGACCTTGAGAATCGAGGTCGCCATAATAATCTTCACTTCCTGGGCTTCCCTGAGTGTGTGGAAGGCAAAGATACTGAGGGATTTCTACAATTAGCCATCGCTGAAATGCTGCAGTTGGACCCATTGATACTGCTCCAGGTGGAGCACACATTATGTTAGCCTCATGTGTCAGGCCCAGGACAGACCACAACCTATCATAGCCGATTTATTGATTTTAGGGACAAAGAGATGGTCCTGACTAGAGCTCATGAGTTACAGAATGTAGTGTGGAGACTGAATAGGATCCACATCTTTCAGGACTTCTCTAAGGATCTGTCGGACAAACGCCGAGCATACTCTGAGGCAAGGCATGAAATGCAAAGTATTGGACTGTCCTTTTCCTTGTGTTACCCAGCCACAATGCGGGTTATGCATAATGGGGTCCTGAACAGTTTTGAATCTCCTGATGCACTCATGGATTTTTTACGGCACAACTGGCCACAAGAATTCACCACCACTACTCCAGGAGTCCCTTCAGCAAAAACTGCTACCAACGGGTTGGATTGCCTCTCCTCTCCCTCAGTGAGCAGGCCTGCAGTGTGGCAAGACCTCAGGGAGCAACACTGGGAACTCCCCCCGAAAACACACTGAAAGAGGCAATCCTCAAAGAAACATGGCCGCCAGGAGCATCCTTTGTAGAGTGGGCAAGATGACACAGAGAGGCCACAAGCATGGACACTGTTGCTCCAAATCTGTTACAGGCCTACCACACCGCTAATAGATATGAAGCTTCATGCCCCAACTCTCTGGACCAACACCCAGGCATTGTGGATTCGACTGTGGTAGGCAGCCTACTCCTATGTTGCTGCCCAGCTACCTGTCCCCATCAGCAACTCCTCACCAACCACAGAATGGAGCTACAGATAGCGGAGGGCAGCGTCCACCAAAGGCTATGAGGAGCCTCCTCTACCAGCAGAGATCTCATCTTCAGTGTGGACCATCCTGAGTGCTGTACTTCTCTAGAGCAATCGATCAGAGAAAACCCACCGACGTGGTCAGATAAGTAGTCATCCTTCTATTTTCTTTCTGTTCCTGTTCTTTTAATGCCCTGGGGAGTTGTAGGTATGGGGCAAGTTTGGGGTGTCTAAACTGATCTTCAGTGGACAGTCTCCTTGGCTGACCCATCTGCTACCCTTTCTCCATGTTACCCATGTAAGGGAACTTTCGAGCCCCTTTTCACCCCAACCTTGACCCCCGACTTGCACTGCCATGTGGCAGAGAAGATGCCTCTCTCCTATACTGGGAGGGATTCAATGAGGCCTGCCAAGAAGCTCTCAGTGGACGTCCTGATCAAAGGCCCAGACATGTCTAGATGGCAAAGAAGGCCTTTATTGTACCATCTGATTAAACAGCAGAACTTTTGGGGGTTCTACCTTGCTTACTTGTGTGTGTGTGGGGGGGGTGAGATCCGCTGTGAAGCTGTGTCATATAATATGAAAGTATTTGTCGGCATGCGTTAACTGTTGTGCTGAATGGGTAGTCAGGATGTGTTTTACGTGAGGCCCTAAGTGGTGAATGGCACAGGCCGGTGCCCCTCTGGTATGTTTTTTTTTTTCTATCAAGGGGAGATCTCCCAGCCCCCGCATTGGGTGGCTTACAGTACACTCTTCATAGGTGTGATGAGCCTGACCTCACCAGGATTTTTGTTGTGAGAGCATGTTTGCACCCATCAGCAATAACCCTAGGCCCACCGAAATAGTGGGCAGTCCTCCCCCACTATCTTTCCTGCAAACCCCCACCTCATTAGAAGTGTTGTGTTGTCCCACTTTAACTACCCCTGCTTCTGAGCTGCACCACTGGAGCAGCTCTCTCAACCCTCTGGGGTTGCAATGAACCACGTGGTCCAACCTTCCTATTGGGTTGCTCGATTCTTTTGGGGGGAACCTCCCCCCCACACTCACCACAGTGCTAAGAAAGGATGGCTACCACTTGATAATGCCCTGAGAATAGGGGCTGGCCTACAGCAGGGCTCTGCAGCCGAAGAGATGCCTATATATCCCCAAATTGCATGGTACACTGTGCACAATGTATATAGTTTGTTAATGTGTTTATGTATGTTTGTTTCACAAGAGACACACACACACACAAATGTTTCATTGTTAGTATAAGGTCATCTGGTAGGGGCAGGGTATATGGGCTTTATCCACTCTCTCCATATCTGGTGGCACTCTATAGAAATTTGCCTCTTCTGGTTGGGCTACCCTCGCCCCCTATCTACTGGTTATTCTTGATATATCTATTAATTAAATATTTTCTCCCTATTACTAACAGGTGATATCACTTGTCTGACATGAAACGTCAGACGGCTTAACACCCAAACAAGAGGGAGCAAGTTTTGGGCCACCTTAAGAGACTGGGAGCGAGGGTTGCCTTCCTGCAGGAGACCAAACTTACTGGAGGGGATCCTGAGAGACTGAAGAGGGAGTGGGTAGGTCAGGTCATTCATGCCTCGGCCTCCTCTAGAAAGAGAAGGATGGTGATTCTGCTTCACAAGCAACTACAATGGAAATTGCAGAGACAAGTGAGAGACCCTGAGGGTAGATGGGTTGTGGTATTCATGGATACTGGGGAGGTCCCTCTGATCCTGGGTAACATATACGCTCTGAATGAGGACTCGTCCTCCTTCTTTCACAAGTTGGCCCAGGTGCTGGGATCCATAGCTCTGGAAGACACACCCATTTTATTAGGGGGCGATTTTAATCTTACTCTGGACCCTTTTCTGGATAGATCCCTTTCCAATACTGAGCCCCACTCCAGGGCTGTAATGGCAGTTGCTGAATTACAAGATTTGGCCCTTACGGACATCTGGAGAATATTTCACCCCTCCCAGGGGGACTACACCTTTCATTCCCCAGTATATAGTTCTCTTAGTAGAATAGACGTCTGGCTCACCTCTTCTACTATTACTAGTAACACTGTTAATACCCTTATTCATCCCTTAGTTATCTTGGATCATGCCCCTGTGCATCTTGCCTTCACATGGGGCCCCCCTCTCACTAAGTCTCCGGCATGGAGGCTGGACCCATTGCTACTTCGTGACCCAGACTTTCCCCCTTGGCTTCAAAAGGAAGCAATGGAATTTTTTCGGCATAACTTCATAGCAGATACCTCTGCGGGTACCACATGGGAGGCATTCAAAGCTACTCTAAGAGGGGCGATAATAGGGTATGCGAGCCGGCGCCGAAAGAGGAGGGAACAACATTTGAGGGTGCTTGAATGACAACTCTGAGAAGTGGAGCTTGCTTTTAAGGCCCTTCGTGTCCCTTATCTTAGGTCAGAGGCAGGTCACCAGGTCACCTCTCTGAAGATGCAAGTGAATGAGCTGGTCTCTAGAAAGTCAGAGATTTCGATCATTAGACTCAAGCATAAATATTGGGAAGGGGAGAAAAGGGGGCAAGCTGCTGGCATACTGTCTCAAAAAGCAGAAAGCTGAAAGGCATATAGTGGCTTTAGAGGATGCAGGGGGTAGGACCCAGACCTCGGCGCAAGGTATTAATCAAATAATGATGGATTTTTACTCCTCGTTATATAAATCCTCC
Organism: Neoceratodus forsteri; assembly: GCA_016271365.2. Classification (NCBI taxonomy): domain Eukaryota; kingdom Metazoa; phylum Chordata; order Ceratodontiformes; family Ceratodontidae; genus Neoceratodus; species Neoceratodus forsteri. The sequence continues at coordinate 1,204,687,505 of CM057449.1, forward strand.
AGAGCTCCAGACCCCCCAGGGGGTCTGCCCATTTCTGGAGTCCCTACATCTCCCCAAAATCTCGGAAGCCCAAGCTAATGCCCTAGATGCCCCAATCTTAACCCAGGAGGTGGCAGACACTATCCTCTCCCTTAAAAAGGGAAAGGCCCCAGGAGGGGACGGTTTCCCTATTGAAGTGTGGCAGCTGTTGCATCCCATAATCTCTCTGGTATTGCAACAAGTATTTACTGAGTCATTGCAAACAGGGTCTCGCCCTTCATCCCTTAGCGAGGTGACTATTACTATCTTACCAAAAAAAGGTAAAGACCCTCTTAAAGCATCCAGCTACTACCCTATTTCATTATTGAATGCTGATAGCAAGGTGCTAGCTAAGATACTAGCTAATAGACTTAAACCTCTCCTTCCCAGTTTGATCCACCCATCCCAAGTAGGCTTTTTTAGGGGCCGCTTTTAGTGTGGACCATATTAGATCATTGGTAAATTTAATCCATAAAGCCCAGACATTATATTCCCCTGCTGCTGCCATTGCAATAGATTTTAAAATGGCCTTTGATTCCCTGGAGTGGGACTATGTCCAACAAGTACTTTGGACTATGGGCTTGGGGGTGGGGTTTCGGGCCTGGATTGGGGCAATATATTTATCCCCAGCTACACGGATACTCACCAATACAATGCTGTCTCCCCCATTCATACTGGGTAGGGGTACCTGTCAGGGCTGCCCAATTTCCCCACTACTTTTTGTATTGGCAGTAGAACCCCTGGTCATCACTATTAGGCAAAATCCTCTAATTTCCGGGGTCCAGGTGGGAACAAGAGCATACCCTACTCTTATGTATGCGGATGACCTGTTGCTCCTTATAGCTAATATCATCACCTCCCTCCCTCCCCTACTGCCCACCTTGTCAGATTTCTCTACATTTTCAGGGCTCAAGATTAACTGGGCCAAGATAGAGGTCCTACCTTTAAACTCTAAGTGTAACTCTCAAATGGTTACTCAGCATGGGCTCCGATGGGCCCTGGAGGGGATTACCTACTTGGGCATTACTATCTCTCCTAAGCTGCATAAAATCTGGGACCTGAATATGAAACCACTTTTTACATCCATTCGTACAGAACTGGACAGATGGAAATCTCTTCGACTGTCGCTTGTAGGTAAAATATCCGCAATTAAAATGGTCACAGCACCAAAAATTATGTATCTTCTCTCCCACATCCCTTTGAAACTACCTCGTTGTTGGTTTACTAAGTTAGACTCCCTGATGGGATCCTTTTTGTGGGAGGGTAAGAAACCTAGGTACAGTAGAAATAAGCTCAGAGCTCATTAGTCAGAAGGGGGCTGAGGTCTTCTGTGGTTAGAGGGGTATAAATTAGCCTTTCAGCTGGCTCAGGCGTTAAAATAGTTCCTTTTCCCTGAACACAATGCTCCCCAGTGGCTAGATATGGAGAGAGAGGTATGTCAGTGTACTCACTTGGTACTATTGTTATTTAACCATCCCCCTAAGGGCACTCGCTCTCATCCTACTATAGGTCCCTCTCTGGAATATTGGGCCAAGGTGCATAAGAAGTTGGGCACCTCCCCATCTCCCCTAAGACTTACCCCACTATGGGGCAATAATGAGATTACCATCAATAAACAACCAATTGCATGGCCCTCATGGGAATGTGGTGGTATCTCACTGCTTCGAGATATGCTCATTCCTGGTACAGATACCTTTAACTCCTTTGAGGGCCTGCGGAGCTCTTATGGGATCTCTCCCAAAGACTTCTGGTGATTCATTCAAATAAGAAGTGCCATCCTTACATACAGGCATAAGCAGCACCAAGAGCAACACATCTCCCAGGTAGAGTCATGGCTGGCCCTAGAAAGAGGACAGTCAAGCCGAGTATATGCAGCCATTCGGAGCACCATCCCATCCCAAGCAGAGGAATCCAAGCATAAATGGGAGAAAGCACTGCATGCCCCTATTAGAAACCTGGAGTGGATGTCTTCTCTAAAATTAGCTCATGGGGCATATCCTGATACCAGTAGTCAATTAATACAGAACAAGATAATTCACTCCTGGTACAGGACTCCTGTAGTCCTCGCCAAGGCAAAGCTGGCTCAGTCTGACCTGTGTTGGAGGTGTCAGGAACTCCCAGGTGACCTGTTTCATGTACTTTGGTCCTGAAGGCTGATCCAGCCCCTATGGTAGGCTACCTTTGAGATGGGGTCCAAAATACTTAGGAAGCCTGTGCCTCAGTCCCCTGAGTTGCTGTTATTAGGACTCCGGCCCCCGGCATCTCACCTTCGTCTCTCCGAGTTGAAACTACTACTGACACTCAGCATGCAGGTTAAAAGACTCCTACTGTGTAAATGGTGGTCCCAGATAATCCCCTCCCTGGGTAGGTACTTACCTCCATGGCTCAAGTTGCCAACTGGGCCAGAATATCACATACTGTGACCAATACCCTCTTTAAATATACTGCCTTCTGGACTCCCTTCCTTTTGTTTTTGAAACCTAGGGAAGGAATTGGCTTAATAGGCACAACCATGCTACTATAATGGTCTCCTCTCATGGTGCATTTAGGGACAAGTTCTGGAGAGATTGTTACTGAGTTATAGGGGACCCTGCTCTATGGATGACATGGTATAATATCAGTAAAGGATAGTATCTTCTCTGACAATGGACAATGTTTGTTTTGTGTGTGTGATCTCTTGTATTTTGTAGGCATAAAGTAGAGGTCAGCGGCCCTGGACCTCTCATAATTTTTGACGCTTTGTCAAATACTGCAGAAACTAGCAGGATGGGGCCAAGTAAGATATGTTTGTATGAGTTAGCCGTAAAGCAATGCACTAACTGCTAATACTTTCAAAGCTAATCTCCAGCTAGATAGGTGTTGTTCATCCAGGCACAGAGTATTATCCTACTGCTTACCTGGCTAGTATATTCAGTTCATTGCTATTTGGCCAGCATGTTCCGTTCTCTGCTTCTACAGACATATGTAACAGTCTGTAAGACATTTGCAACGTATCCGACTGTTTTAGTGTTTGTATCGTCTTAATAAGTCAAATCAATAAAACTTATTAACCACAAAAGAAATACAGAGATTTAACCATACAACACTGAAATTATTTGTAGGAGTATTCAGTGCACAGCTACCATAGCCTTTTTACAAACACATATACAGTACTGTACCTCAAGTACATATAGTCTAGTTTTTTTCCCCAGTACACCACATGTCTACTTTCCAGGTACACATGTGCATCAATTATGCAACCACACAAAATAATAATTTTGGTGCTTACAGATGAGGCTGGGATTTAAAATTATCTCTCCGGATATTTTTTTTTGGCGGGGGGGGGGTCAGGGAGAATGAAGGGACATAGCCAACCAGTTATCAACACCAGCAGCAAGTGGTGTCATTGGCAGGGCATAGCTGCTATGAAACTCAAAGATTAACTTATGCTTATGCTAGCTAATTAGAAATATTGCTTATTCAATTTTAGTTATACAAGGAGAACATTTTCTTCCTATAGTGCTCCTCAGGGAGCAAGGAGCCCCTAATAGCTGTGTCAATTAAGAGAGGTCGGATGGGTGTGTGTATATGGTGTGATAAGGGACACGAGTGTAAAGGGGTTGTGCAAAGGAAGGGATCTCAAGCTGATACCATGGAAGTAATAAAGGTCTGGTGACTGTCTGTGCTTAGGGTATTATTATGTCACTCAATTAGTTATAAGTGTGGCTGAAAAAAAAACAAAAAGCTGCAGACATGGATGCTTCTACACAACCATAGCAGAATCTATTCACAGAAATAAAGGAAGCAAGGACAGAAAAAGATCACCCATTCAATTTTAAATAAACTTTTTTTTTTTGCAAGAAATGACCAGAGTTTGGACTGAAGCCTTACTAACAGTCTAGGACATGAACTTGTGGGTCCAATCCACTCTGAGTCCTGACTTACCTTAGCAGCACAGACCAGGCCACAGCTCCTACTTGACCATCAGTGTCTCCCAACTCCTGGCTCTCTCCCTCTCTCTCTGACTGACACCTCCTCTGTCCCTCATGACTCCCCAATTACCCTGTCTATCTAATATTTTAAATATGGATGGACTGTTGACAACTTGACAAGTCACACAACGACTCTAGCACCCAGCACACTAAATCACCACACAGTGTGAACAGCGCACTACACTACTTTTGGCGGGTGCTTGCTGATGCTGAACCACAACCCGACATGATAACTGAGTATGCAAGGTGCAATATTTGCAATTGGGAGGCAGACTGTGGGATGGGTCCAGGGGAAGGGGCAGGGGGAGAAGGTTGGCCATGCAGGATCACTCCAAGTCCAAATCACAGAAATTAGTGTGCACCATGGATCTTTGGGGGTGAAAGGGCTTGTTTTCAAGCTAGGGGGGTCTGCAGCACCCCCAGCACACCTAATTCCAGCACCTATGAAAAAGAGCATCATACACTTGGCTGTTACCTCACTGCTGTGGCATCTGTCTGGCCATTCTTCTGGTAATGACCCCTGGGCTTGCTGCTGCAGAATCCATACTTTTCTGCTACGCTTCCCTGGCACTAGGTCCAGTACCCAAGCACAAAACTCCTGGCATAGATCATGCACAGTGGTGCAAGTGGTAGACAAGAAGTACAGGAACTCAGACACTGGCAAGTATGAAATACAGAATGAAGATTCTCAATCCAAAGGCTAGCTATGTCAAGACACATCCATCTGTTTAGACACGAGTAGATTCAGTTAGAGATATTGAAGTATTTCTAGGAAAACAGAATTGTTGTACAAGTCAAATGTTGTTAAGGAAACCCTGATTTCAGATCACAGGCCCAGAAACTGTCATTATGTTGCTGGTTTAAGAATTCCAGTTCTGGTGTCAATGGGAAGAAGTACAGGAACTCCATTCCTGCTGCAAAAATGGTACAGGAACTGAGTTCCTGTGCGTCCAGGTCACTTTCATCACTGAGTATGCATAGCATAAATCCCACTTTTTTTTTTTTTTTTACTAATTATTTTACCAGGTGAGACACACTAAGCTGAAAGCTTGTTTGCAGGTGCAACCTGGGAGCACGAGGAAGTTAAGTGACTTGCTCAGGGTCACACAGTATGCAAGTGGGGTTAGGCTGACACAATCTGTTGTTGAGGCACAGGTAAGAAAACATGAAAATCAAGAGCAGTTTCAAAATTCGCAAATAGTGTTTTGTTATTAATAACAGCAAAATAAATAAAAATTGGTCGGTATACTATTTACAATGGTAGTACAAACATAGAAACCATTGTCCTTCTTCTGAGACTGTTCTCAATTTCAAATCTCAGTCTCTGTCCCTTTCTTGTTGCTCTGCTGGACCAGTGATAACTTGCAAGACATCCATCCATCGTTGCTCCTGGTTTTCTATTTTTTCTGGCCTGTGCCTCAACGACAATGGTCACACCTTGAACTGGGTGTTCTCCTTGGGATTCGAGGCTGAGAATCTCGAGATTGAGCCACTTGGTTGGTTGGATCACTGCACTATCAGGTTTAGTTTCAGGCCCCCCTTTTGAAGTCCATCCCCTGTGGAGATGGTTCAGTACTGCTGTTTAAGAGGTCTTCAACCAGAAGGACACCTGTGAAATGTCAGCATACTCTGGAGGTGCGGAGGCAGCTGTGATAGCCTATAATAAAGCTGTTACAGAGGCCTTTGAACTTGTGGCACTAGTTTATGTACGTCCCCTGGTGTCATGCCTCGGCTCGGCATGGTTTGACAGTGAGTTGAGGTTACTGAAAACCAGTGGATACATTTTTAGAGGATGTCCAGGACCCAAGAGGACAAACTGATACTGATGTCTCATTATGCAGAATATCGGAAAGCAATCACTTGTAAAAAGGCAGATTTTCTATTCAGAGAGATTGCTGCTGGGAAGAATTGACTGGCACAGCTCTTTTGGAGTGTGAAAAGGTTTTTTCATCCAGTCAGTCTAGATCCCATGAAAGCATTTCACTTGTGAAATGTGAGATTGTTTGGTTCTTCTCGGACGTGATGTCTTCCATTAGGGCCAGAATAACTCCAAGTGGGATATAAGAGGCCAGCTGAGAGAAGCTTCTGAGTCAGGGATGCAGTCAGTTGTCTCAGGAGAAGTTTTGGCCCGTGACAATAGAAGAAGTGTGTCAGATGATCTCAGATCTGTGGCCAACATTTTGTAATCTGTATCCAGGCCCAACACAATTACTAGTGAGTTGTGTGGGGCATCTGGACCTAGTGTTCACTGAGATAGTCTGGTGCTCCTTGTCAGAGGGGGTGTTCCCAGCGACGCTTAAATGCACACTGGTGAAACCTCTCTTGAAGAAGCCATCTTTGGAACCAGACATCTTGGCGAATTATTGTCCTGGCTCTACCCTCCAATTCCTGAGAAAAGTTATTGACAAGGTTGTTGTACTCCAGCTTGAGGCATATCTTGTAGCCTTTGAAATCTTTGATCCTCTCCAGTCTGGATTAAGGTCCAGGCATAGCACACTGCACTAGTTAGGGTGTATAATGACCTGCCCAGGGCAAGGGATAGAGAAGAAAGATTTATTATTGTCCTCCTTGATTTCTCATCAGCATTTGATGCCGTGGACTGGGTCAGGGAGTAGGCAGGGCTCATGGCAAGGTCATCTGCTGATCCAAGTCCCATCTCAAGGAAAGAACTCAAAGGGTAGTGCTAGGAATATTTTGGGTTCAGTTCTATTGTCCTTGTTGTTTGTGATATATATATGCTGCCCCTGAGTAGGGTCACTAGGCAGTATGGGCTTGGGTTTCATTGCTATGCTGACGATACCCAGCTCTACATGTCTTTTGCACCTGGGACATTGGGTGCAATTGATGTGCTTAGATCCAAGACTGGATGCCATCAAGCTGGCTGAGACTATCCCCAGAGAAAACTGAAGTCTTGGTGGTTGAGCTGTGTCATGGAGGCAATGACAGTAGCCGAGGGGGAGACCAGGCTTTGGCTCAGTCCTTGTATGCTTTAGCTGCCACAAAGTTGAAAAATCTGGGAGTCACTCTGGATGTGGTGCTGGCAATGGAGACTCAGATGTCATCAGTAGTCTGGAATGGCTTTTTCCACTTGTGGAACATCAGCCAGATTAAGTCCCTTATCCCTCTTGACAACCTGGCCAGACTGGTTCATGTGTTCATGACGTTGCAGTTTGAATATTGCAATGCTCTTTGCCTTGGGGTCAGTGGAGGTATGCTGCAATGTCTGCAGCTGTTACAGAACACAGTAGCTCAGTTACTAGTTACTAATGGGCCTTCCAACATAATGCCATGTTTCCCTTGTGCTACATGACCTGCATTGCCTGTTGGTAAAGTGGCGTATCTCCTTTATAGTGGGACTACTAATTTACATGGCCCTCCACTCCGCTGAGGACGGCCTCCTGGTGGTTCAACAAACAGAAATATGGCTCCAAGACTAGAAGTGCTTGTGCCTGTAAATTGCAGGTGAGCAACAAAAAACAGCACCAGGCGCATAGAATGAAAATGCATACATATCTTATTTGTTGTGCAAAATACACACAAATTGCAATGTATAAAAAATGCCCATGATAAAGATTCAAGAACATGTCCTCACATAACCCTTCAATTGGTTTCACTATTACAGCATCATCAGGATGATGTGGATTTCAAAATATCTTCTGTTTAAACAGTGGCTCAATTTAAAGTGACAGTGCTTAAAAAATAATTATTAGAGTGTGTAATAATATAAATAAACAGAAAACAATTTCTAAAGTGAGAAAACAGGGAATCGCTATGAAAGCACTTTTCTAAATCAGATTCCATAAGCATTCAAGCTCATTAGCATGTCCTAATATTGGTTCTATGTGATAAACATAACTCAGTAAGAGCACGGACAAAACAATTCCAACATCACCGAAAGTAAAAACAGCGATTACCATAACAGTGCCTGCTGCAAACAGCGACAAATGCTTACTTTCTGTGTGGGGGTGATTTAAACTAATGTTTTATGTGTGGGGCTATGCCCTCCATGACCACTTTGTGGGGGCTTTCCCCCTGCACCCCCATTAAAAATATAATCAACTCCAGGGGGGATAAAAAACAGGGGACAGGGGAAAACTCAGGAGGGGGCTACTCTGGGGGGCAACCTGCAGGTGGGCAGGAACAATGTTGGGAGTACAAGGAATGGGGGGCTACTCTGGGGGGCAAAATCTGGGCAAGAGACAGTGGGGAAGAGGAATTAATAAAAAAAATATGTTAACCAACAAAAAAAAAATATCCCCCACCAGCCAGACCCGAACCCTGGTCCGCCAGCCCCAGAGGTATGAGCTGAAGCCACTCCACCAAAAGGCCAGCTGGGAACTGCCTGGCCAAACAAACAAAGCCCTATAGTCTCATGCAGCTGGTGTTGCTGACTACAACACTTGCTGTATAATGATACTCGCTATTCTTTCACATGCCCTGTTCCCACAGGCACTCAAATTGAGCCATCTTGGACACAGCGGACTGTGCCGAGTTGTGCTGTGACCACTGTGGACAACCCAGTCTTGTTTTTCCCACCCAACCCTCCTTCCCAGCATCCAGCACCCCCCCTCAGAAACATAACAGTAACACTGGGGTGCCCAATCTCCCAGTGTCCTGACCAGCAATCCTCATTTTTTTAAAACCTCCTCTACTACCATGCATGTGTGGTTATTTCTTGTGGTTTTGGGTGTTTTTGTATATATTTTTCCCTCCTCACCTAACCCTCCCTCTCAGCACCCCCCCAGAAATGCAGCAGTTATACTGGGGGTGCCCAATACCCCAGTGTTGCGATGGCAATTCTCCCCACTACCATGCATGTGTTGTTATTTGTTGGAGGGTGCTTTCTTATATATATATTTTCCCCTCCCCCAACCAACCCTCCCTCTCAGCACCCCCACCTCACCCTCTACCCCCAGAAACATAAAAGCGACACTGGGGGTGCCCAGTCCCCCTGTAACACAATTGCCATTCCTCAGTCCAGTTATTTTTTTAACCTGTAAAAAGAAAACCATCCATCAATGTCTTTTGCACCATTACCGTCAACCCACATGACCCTCCCACTCAGCACCCACCACCTCTCACTCCCTCCAAGCCCTTACTTACCCATCAGGGGTCCAATGACATAATCCTCTCTGAATCACAGACATGTCTTGACTCTTCAAAGCCGGACCATGCACTGAAGAAACAGGTATGCAGTTCAATGTATTTCAATGGAGTTTTGAACTTGATGGCATAACTTGACCATTTTTTCATATTTTTGTCCCAAATTTGCAACATGCCTTTTTTGGGGCCCCACCTCATGAACAATGGCATTGCTATTAGGCAAATCTGTCCCAGAAGATGATTTCACAGTCCCTGCATGAAATCACCTTTCGGGCAGGTGTTTAAAATTTTCTCTGCCCTTGTTCATAAGGAGGGGTCATAAGATGGCTATGTTAAAAATCTGGTGTCAAAATATTCAAAAAGCCAAAAAGTTATGAGCCTACATTGAATTTTGCGAATGCAGGCTTGTAACTTTGGTAATTTTCAATATTTTTACCCCCAAGTTACAACACATCCATATCTTTACAGCATTTCATGAATGTGACAGCTGTCATTTTTCAGTTCCTGCACAAAATGAGTTTTTGCATCCTGAACGTTGCTTTCGCATTCCCTGCTCAACAATCACCTTTAGGCCAGGAGTTAAACATTTTCACTGCCCTTCTTCATGAGGCAGGGTCATAACAAGCCTATGTTGAAATTTTGGTGTAACAATATTAAAAAGCAGTTTTTCAATACCCCAAATTCCTCAGCTGCAGTGTCGTGGTGGTGTATTAAAAATAACAAGGAAGCGATAAATTCGGGTACAACACACCTACCAGGTGTGATTTTTAATTAAAACAAAAATAAACCAAAAAAAAAAATCAATAACAAATTAATTCACTTTTTTATAAAATCAAACAAATATGAAACATAGCACAGCTTAGCATGACATTGTCTATCAGCTAACATTGCGTTGTGACTGTTCTCTAATATAGACTTAGGTTTTTCTAGGGGGAGAACCACACAGGCCCTCTCCCAACCATTATCTACTCTAACCTTGTCAGGCTAGTCATTTTATACATCCAGGACTCCTCCTATAAACTCAGACTCCTCCCATCAATTAAGTATTTTATACAATAAGTATAACACATATTTTAAATTTTATACATCTTAGTACATTTTTCCAACACCTTAACATAATAATCAGGAACATTTGTTTCAAAAAGTAGAACTTTGTTGTTTATAATATTTTAGTTCTTAATTGAACAAAAAAGGGTGGCATTAAGATTTCCTCCTCCTATGTGGTAGAAGGAAGAGTCTGCAAAACAGTATAATATGTGGCAACAAGCAGCCACTCATTCCCTAAAGGGATTCAACCAGGGAGCTATGCTGCTCAACATCCATGCTGATACATTCCAGCAGTTCTGGTAGGCATACCGGAAAACTCTCTGGTTTTATATTAAACCTGAACTGCTTGTTAGCCCAAAGCGCGAGGAGTCTCTCGCTACAAAGAAAGCTCAGCACTTCGGCAAATAAAAAAATTCACCTCACTGTCTATTGCAGTGAAGAAACAAGAAAAATGAATCTTCCCCTGTGCTTTCCCAGAGTAATGTTTAACTCCTGAAGCTCCTATTTCTTGAGCGAGCAACCAAAATATGAACTAATAGGAGCGCAGTGTAAACAGGGGTTTTCACAGTCAGTTTAATTTATGGGGAATAGAAAAACAAGAAGGGTTTCTATGGGTCTGTTTTCTTAGAGATATTTCTGGCTTTGAAAAGGGAAATTCCTAATTACAAGTGGCCAACCCATAACAGTGAGAAGTAGAAAAACTGGAAAAGTAGAATTTAGTTGAAGAGTGCTGTTGCGCAACAGACTAAGGAGTTTCAGAAGGTAGGAGAAAGAAAAAGGATCCGGTTATCTCAGGGCACTTTTCCATAAAAGCATTAAAATAGAGGAAAAAAGGGGGGAGGGGGTTCACTACCACATATTCCCCCCTGTTCAAGAACAAACCAAGTCTACTTGGGTTGATGCTGTCCTCATTCCATAAAGGAATGGGTTGGAACTTCCACCCTCCCTCACAGAAGTCCCACCCCAGGGCACCCTAATAAAATATCATACATAAGTATTCTGTACATTAATAAATGATAGTTTGAATCATTTGCCCTGGGGTTGCAGTATTGTACTTATTCGGTACCATACCCAGATAAAAAATCTGCATTTTTATGTTGAGAACCAGATCTATGCTTCATATCAAATTGGTAGGGTTGTATGCCAAATACCATTGTAAGATTCGAGCATTTTTATCTTATTTTATTTTATTTTATTGATAAATATCGGATAACACCTTTAAGTCAAAGACTCTTTTACAAAGGTTCCACGTCATACATAAGAAGAGACAACAGTGTACAGAGTAACAAGCAACATAGTAGTTAAACACAGTGGTTACAGAAGGGTTGCAGATGATTACAGAAAATACAAAGAATACAAAAAATAACAGCTGGGAATAAAGGTTGCAGGTATATGCATAGCATTTCAGGGTGATGGCACTAGCCATGCCCACACGTTATTCGTTGGCTAAGGCTGGACAGAGATGTCCATTGTCATGGTATAGGCACGCTTAGGGGTGGCAGACCAGAGTTAGGTCTGTAGACATGGGAGATGGGAGGTGGTAGAGAAATGGAGGGTCAGGTTTAGGGGCAATCACATACTGATCCTTGGGTAATAAGGTCCCTTAGTTGGTACTTGAACCGACCAAGTTTTGGTTCAGTGACAAGGGAGTTTGGGAGTGAGTTTGAGCCAGGTTGGGGCCAGATATCGAAACGTTCTTTGGCCAGAGGTGGTTTTGCAGCAAGGTACCCTAAAGTGGGTAGTTGTTGACTGCCATGTGAGGTGACTGGACATTGGGGCCTGAAGTAGTGGAGTGAGGGCTGGAGGGAATAATCCTGAGGTGATTTTCTTTGCGAAAAGGCAGGCCTGGTACTTTAGCCTCCCATCGAAGTTGAGCCAGTTTGCTGAGGCGTAGAGGGTGCATGTATGAGTGTGTCTAGGACAGCTTGTAGCAAGTCTGCAGGCCTTAATTGAGGGCCAGTCCAATCTTGTGTAGGTGGGTGGTGTCGGCAGCACCATAGATGATGATACCATAGTCAGTTAGGGATAGAATAGATGTAGAGATGGCTAGGCGGAGAGATTCAGGAGGCAGGCAGTGCTTATAGCGGTGAAGAAGACCAATACGTACATTGACGGCGGTGCGTAGTAATCAGATATGGTCATGGAAAGTGAGACCTGTGTCTAGGGTGATGCCAAGGTATTTGAAAGTGTTAACCTATTCAAGGGGGTCATTAAGTGAGTTCAGAATATGCAGGGGTTATCCTAGGTTCTTATTTTGGTGGTGTGCAAACATCATGGATTTAGTTTTTTTGTAATTTAGTACTAATCTATGCTGAAAGAACCATGATTCAGCTTTAGAGAAGGATTTCTGGAATGCTGAGTGGAGGGCTGTGGGATCAGTGTGAGAGTTGTAGAGGAATGCATCGTCTGCATACAATAGCATTTTCCCAGAGTAGGCATTGGGCAGGGTGTTGAGGTATAGGGAGAAGAGAAGTGGGCCAAGGATAGAGCCTTGAGGGACCCCAGACCTGACTTGGTGGGGGGATGACAGGGAGTGGGCAATCCAGACTGTCTGGGTTCTCTCAGACAGATAGCTGGCAAACAAGTCAATGGTCTCATGGGAGAGGCCTAACTGAGTGAGAGAGTCCAGGAGAAGCAAGTGGTGTACGGTATCGAAAGTCTTTGAGAGGTCTATAAAGACAGCGCCAGTAGTGTTACTTACCAGTGTCCAGAGATGTATGGAGGGCGTTTGTTAATTCCAAGAGGGCAGTGGTGGTGCTATGGTTCTGGTGGAAGCCATGTTGTTCAGGACACAGAGTACTATATTTGGTGAGGTAGACTGTTAGTTGTATGGCCACGATTTTTTTCCAGGGTTTTAGAGAGGAGAGACAGGATTGATATTGGGCGGTAGTTCCCAGGCAGGGTGCGGTCACCACTTTTAAGGATAGGAGTGATGAGGGAAGATTTCCATCTGGATGGGAACTGGTCCAGAGAAAGGGAGCAGTTCAAAAGCATGGTAAGGGGGAGGAGAACTCCGTTGAATGTGAGTCTAAGCAGTTTAGGTCCAGCGGTCACTACTGAAGCAGAAATTTGCTGGGGGCTTTGAGTAGGAGGGGCAGCTTCACGCGGGAAACTGCTTTAAGTAGAATGGGGGGTTGGTAAGGGGGCAGTGTGGTGTGGTGTGGTTGAGGGAGAAATAATTGGGGGGGGGACACCAGAGAGGTCAGAGAAGGTGTCATTTAATGTGTCAGCGATAAGGGCTGGGTCTGAGGTGATAGATCCATTGGCCCAGATATGGGTAGGTGGAGCAATGAGGGCTTTGCCACTTAGTGTTTTTAGTGAGTCCCAAAACTTTCTACCTACACCCCATGTGTTGGTGAGCAAGATTTTATAGTACTCAGCCTTTGCTTTATGGATATCCCATGTACATTTATTGCGTGCTTCCTGATAGCGCTGCCTGTCAGAGGGTTTTCTGGTATCCTGTGCAATATGCCACAGATTGTCTCGTTCACATATCTGGTCCAAAAGGGCTTGGGACAGCCAAGGTGTGTTGGCACCTTTAATTGTTTGTTTGGTTAGGGGTGCAAACCAGTTGCAGGCAGTGTTGAACATATGAATGAAATAGTTGAGGGCAGAGTCAATGTTCTGAGCACTTCTTATGGGGAACCAGTCAGTAACTAGCAGGTACTGTTTAAGTGATTGTAGTTTGCCAGGTTTGAGGCGGCATTGTAAGACAGTTTTTTTGCGTGGGGGGGCTTGTTAATACAGTACGACCATTGACATAGCACTGGGGAGTGGTCACTCAGAGCATCGGGTAGTACTCTGATCTGTATTGCTTTATGTGGGGAGTTAGTGAGCACTAGATCTAGGGGGGTGGCAGTACCAGTCCTCTGGTTTATTCTTGTGGCAGTAGTCACAAGCTGGGTCAGATTCTGGGCAGTTGCAGCATCCCTAACAGGGGCTGAAGTGTCAGCCAGCCAGTTTGTATTGAAATCTCCACGGGCAATGATGTCAGCATTGCCAGGGAGAGTCTGGAGATGGTTGAGGACAGAGAGGAAAGTGGTCTTCTGATTTCGGGGAGGTATATATACAGAGGAAAGGAACAGAGGGGCTCTGTTACGGGCTAGAGTGCTCTTCAGTGTGAGGGATTGGGCCCCGTGCTCAAGGAGGGGAGGGCGAGACACTGTAGTGATTCCTGGACATACAGTGCACAACCACCACCTTTCTTTGAGGTTCTGTCTGCTCGGTATAGTGTGAAGCCAGGAAGTGAGACCGCAGAGTCAGGGGTGTGGTTGTTGAGCCAGGTTTCAACTACTGACATGACATTGGGGCGATTCTGGGTAACCCATCCTTGAAAGGAATCAAATTTCTTGAGAGGCTGCATATATTGAGGAGGTGATCGTAAGGCTCTTGGATGTAGTAACCCTGGGGGTGGGAGGGTGGGTCCTGGGTTGGGGTGTACATCTCCAGAAAGGAGTAGTAGTAGTAGGATGCGTAGGGAGGCCAACCTTAAATGTTTCTTCATGAGCTTAGGAGCCATTAGGGAGGGGGAACAGCACTGTGCGGAGGTTGGAGTAGATAGGTCCTGTAGGGAGGGAGAGGCCAGACAGAGTAGTGTCAATTGTGGTACCACAGTAGTACCAGTAGGGTGATTGGAGCATAGGGGATGCATGGTCCAATGGTGGAGTGGGAGGTATGGGTCAGTGGCTGGGGTGGGTAGTGTGGCTAAGGTGAGGAGCTTAGTGCTAGGTACAGGAAGTGTGCGTAGGAGGTGGGTTATCATGATGACAAGGGTTGGGTACCCGGTAGAAAGGCAGAAGGATGAATAGGGGGTTGTGGTCTGTGTGGTATCAAGGTAGCTGTACAACGAGTACTGCATGTGTGGGGGTTGAAAATAGGCTCTGGTAGGGAGTATGTGCATGTGAGGTGACGTAACATGGAGTAGGTGGGTTTGGGGGTTAGCAAGATGGGACAATACCAGGTAATTATATATTGGCCAGCAGAGAGGCTGTTGTTTAGTGTTAGATCCTGGGGGGGTGGTAGAGCCATAAGGGGGACCATAGAAGCTATAAGGATAGCTATCCAGTGAAGTGGTAGCATATTTATTGTAGAGATGGTTAGGTATTTGGGCTTGAGAAGAGTGGCCACTAGTGGGGAGCTTGTATAAGCTGCAGATGGAGAAGTGGGTTGATAGGTTAATTTCGCACCACGTGACTGCCTACTTCCCTATATAAGTAAAAGCAGACCAAGGGTGGTGGTGGGGGTGGTGGGGAGCCAAATGCGCAGCGTTCTGCAGGGCAACTCCTGGGAGCTGCGCAGCGCGGTGGTGATCAGTGAGCAGGGTGAACCCTTAGCTGTGGAGATGTTGTACCTGGGCAACTGTGAGGCAGTATAGTGCAGTGGTCTAAGGCTTTGAGCTGCAAATCTGGTGACATCCAGCAGACCAGACCTGGGTTTGAATCCCACAGCGTCCACTTGCATACTGTGTGACCCTGAGCAAGTCACTTAATCTCCTTGTGCTCCCAGGTCGCTCCTGTAAAAAAGCTTTCAGCTTAGTGTGCTGTACCTGGTTAAACAACTAAATAAAATAAAAAAAAACTTTCTTGGCTGTGGGGGAGGGCTGAATCCAAGCCCTCACGACCTCCTGGATCATCGGGGAGTTGGCTGTGGAAGAAAGGAGAGTGAGAGAGACTGATTATGTATGTAAGGGGAGGGGGAAAGTTGCAGGGGGGATGGTCTATATCCTGATTTGCAGCCAGTAAAGAGTAAACTGAAACCTCCTGAGTCCCACTCTATTATAATCACTTTTTACCTGCACTACAACTAAAACAAGCTGGGTTCTTTCAGTAATTATTAATTTTATAACATTAGAAGCAGTCTAACATTAATTAAAGCAACCTAAGCTGCTTTCACTGCTAAAACAGGCTGGATTCTGTATCCTTAATTAAGGTAACGTGCTGGAAGTTGCACAGACTGAGGCTTACAGTGACAAAAAAATGGAATAAAAAAACTATCTCCACTTGTACGCCTACAGTTAATTGTTTAAGAAAAAAGGTGCCAAGTAGA
Source organism: Neoceratodus forsteri (assembly GCA_016271365.2). Taxonomy (NCBI): domain Eukaryota; kingdom Metazoa; phylum Chordata; order Ceratodontiformes; family Ceratodontidae; genus Neoceratodus; species Neoceratodus forsteri. The sequence goes on from CM057449.1 coordinate 1,204,703,689, forward strand.
ACATTTTGAAAATCCTCCTGGGAGCTGCGCAGCACGGTCACGATCAGCGAGCAGGGTGAACCCTTAGCTGTGGAGATGCCGTACCTGGGCAAATTTTGTTGCTGTTGGCTGTGGGGGAAGGCTGAATCCAAGCCCTCACGACCTCCTGAATCGTCGGGGGGTTGTCTTTCATTTGTCTTAACCAACATAATGGGTTGTGATCAGTTATCAACATAAAATGATTTCTCCAAAGGTAGAATTTTAATGCCTCAATGGCCCATTTGATGGCCAAACTGATGTGACAGTGTCAGTGGCTCAGTAGGTAGCACACTCGCCTCTGAGGCTGGGAGATCAGAGGGCTGTGGGTTCAGTTCCCACATCTGGCACTGTAATACAGCATGAGAGGGGAGCTGCACTTCTGAGGTGCCATCTTTCAGATGAGACGTTAAACCGAGGTCCCATCTGCCTGGATTGGTGGTAGTTCAGGTGGATGTTAAAGATCCCATGGTGCTTATTGAAAAGAGTAGGGGAAAATTTTTATTGAAAATCAAAAACCATGACAACAAAAATGAAATAAATCACCAAAACATCATACAGAAAAGAGAAGAAAAAAAAAATATAATCAGAAAACAAACATATACAGTATATAAAAATCAATCAGAAAAAAGAATAACAAAAAAATTCATCCTAGCCAGGTAACATTCTTCCAAAGAAAAGTACCTACAATGTCTCCCAGCACACAGAATTCATAAGCATAGAGAGCATCTAATTCTTCCTGGAGATGAAAAAAACTTTCTGCAATTGTAAAACTTTGTTTTGCAGCACTCTTAAACACCGAGCCTGCCAAATATGCCATTTAAGACAAGCCAATAAAACAAACACTGTACTTTTGTGCCATTTGCCCCTTTCTGCAGGAATCTGCCCCAAAACCAAAATGTCATAAGTAATATTTTCCAAAAGCGGTTCTCCCCACCAGTGTGCCAGAGCAGACCAAAAGGGTTGAGGGAGGGAGCACTCAAAAAATAAGTGCTGCATTGTTTCAGGCTGCCCCTGACAGGAAGGTGCCTGACAAAGTCTATCACTGAGCTGCTTATGCTTATGATTAGCCCTCACATTAAGCTTTTGATGTGCACATAACCAAACTACATCTTGCATTTTCTGTGGGATTCTAGGTTCTGTTATACTTCCTAATAATGAAACTGTGTTAATATGAGTAGGAACAGAAAAAAGGGGGTCCTCAAAATAATAAGTGTAAACCACATAAGCATAAAAGGTTTTCCGCTCATGAGAAACGAACCAACTAAGTTTCACTTTCCACAATCTAATATACTTCAAAGTTAACTGAATATACAGGATCAGTTGTTTATCCATAGGGTGCCACTTTCCCCATCCCTATGCCAATAAAAAAGGTTGCCCCCACAGGGACAGACACATATGACCCATTTCATCATGTTCCAACAACATAGACCTGATCGAACTATAAAAAAAAATTACCAAAAAAATGAACAATGGGATTTATCATACCCAATCCACCTTCCTTCCAGGGTCTGTAGGTGTGTGCCCTCTTCACTGGGTTCAAATGACTGCCCCACACCTGCTGAAAAAAAAGACTCAAAACTTTTGAATGCATATCAAATGGTAATGGAAAAATTTGAGAAAGGTACAAAAAAAGAGGAGCAATGAAAGATTTTAACAGAAACACACTTTTTTTTCCCATGTCATTTTCCAGGATTGCCATTTCTTGACCTTATGTAATGCTATATCAAAAACCATATCCCAATTAATCTGTATTGACTCTGGGGAACCAAAAAATATCCCCAGGAACTTCAAGGTAGTATTAACCACCGGAATATTGAAAATCTGTATATTAGGTACTATACCTGAAGGCATTATGGAACACTTAGCAGTATTGATTTTAATCCCAGTGCTCTCCTGTACTGATTGTAAAAACCAAGAACTCGGGTCCCAGAGTCAATATCAGCCACAGAACAAATACAATCATCCGCATAAGCCAGAACCTTAGAAAGGAATAGCCATCTGAAAAACAATGGGCACAATGTTTTGATCCATGTCAATACAACGCAATAAAGGATCTAAACCAAAAACAAAAACAAAGGGCTCAGAGGACAGCCTGATGAACTAACCTGATAAGGAACCGGGACACCCAAATGCCCATTAACCATAGGTGTTATTTTTGCTGAAGAATAAAGAGTTTGCAGTAATTCTATAAAATGCAGTGGAATACCATAATAAACCAAACAGCCCAAAGATAATCATGACGTAAGGCATCAAAAGCCTTTTCCTGGTCCAGACTTAACAAATATCCAGATAGTTTATTCTGAAGACCTTGATGAATTAATTCCCTAACATAAATTAAATTCTGGGAGATGTTTCTACCAGGAACAGCACAGGATTGTGTGGGGATTAATAATAATTAGTAAACATAGAAAGACGGTAATTTAAGATGTTAGCCAAAATTTTATAGTCAGAAGTTAATAAACTCAAAGGTCTCCAATTTTGTAAAAGTGCAGGATTCCCTTTCTTAAATAAAAAAAATAGTACACCATTTGTCATACTTGAGGAGAGTCGGTGTTCTGCCCAAATAGCTTGAAAAATAACAAGTAACCAAGATACCAGAATATCCACATATTTTTTATAGAATTCGTTTGGCAGGCCATCTATCCCTGGTTTGGTGTGTGTAGACAAATAGCCTATAGCCTGGCTAATTTCCTCCAAAGTAATAGGAGAGTCCAGTGCATCAATTTCTAAATTTGATAATGACAGAATTTCAAGATGACTAAAAAAAGGGGAAAAACCAGAGTCAGGTTTTTGGAAAGTCTGAGTAACATAGGACTGCACCATATTTTGTAAACCCCTAGTATCATGTACTAATGATCCATCCGAATTTTGTAAAGCAGACATACATAGGTGTGGCCGCTCCTGGTCAGAAAGATCTAAGGGGTTGACCTGCTCACGGGTGCCTACAACAACATATTTTTGCTGTGCCTATACCTTTGCTCACGAGTTTTAAGAAAATCAAGCATTTTGGTTTTAATATCTAAAAACTGCTGACGCTTAGTACCCTGTGAGGAACATGCCTGTGACGGCAATTTCAAATACTGGGCTCTATAACCCAAATAAGTAAGATAAGAATTCTGAGCTTTTGCTGAAGAAAAAGCAGTTTTAGTTCAAGTTTAGTGTCTTCCCACCATTCCAGCGGTCTATCATACAAAAAGGCAATATTTGCCCTAACCAAAAAAAAAGTTTGTATCTGTGAGGACAAATCCTCAGCTTATAACAAGGACGTATTTAGTCTTCAATAGGCGCATCCCAGTACAAGTTCTTGAAAAACACCAATGGTCAATTTGAGAACTAAATGGTCAGAGGTCTCCTGTGGCAAGACTATGACTGCAAGACAGGAAAATCTCCTAGACAAAAACCAGAAATCTATCCTAGTAGAAATAGTCCCCTTATAAAAGGTATGCTCTGGCAACTGCTTTAATAAATCGTAAGCGTCCAGTAAGTTATTAGCATTCAAAACTCGCAATAAAGCATTTGTGTCACAAAACAGTTTTTGAGTTTTACGTCCCCAATCTCTAGCTGTTAATCCACAATTAAAATCACCACCCCACAAAACCAATTTTGATGTATGTAAATATGGAGATATATGAGTAAACAAGGCCGATCTGTCAGCCTTAGTTTGAGGTGCATAAATATTTATAAGCTGATATGCACAATGACATACAATAATATCCATTAACATAGCCCTACCTGGTAAAATGTCTAACATTTGCAATACTTGTATAGCAAGACTAGAGAAAAACAGAACTCCTAAACCATCACATACATCTTCTCCCAGAAACCAATAAGAAGCACCCCATCGCCAATCTTTTTCTGCTGCTCTTATATCTGTCAGAGAGCCCAATCTGGTATCTTGTAATAAGATAATAGAACCAGAATGCTCACTAAGTCTGGCAAAAGTAAGACGTCGTCTTAACTGGGATTTAATACTGTTAACGTTAACAGTGAGTAAAGTAAAACCCTGTGCCAGAGTGGAAAAGAGGAGAATCAAAGACTGGACTCAAGTCATTTCCTTTTTTCCGTTTCTTAGGCTTAGGCTTATCTTTTACCTCTGTATCATGAGTAGGATCTGGAAGTGAGGAGGCAACTGAGGAAAAGTCTGAGTCCCTCCCATCAACATCTCCCTCATGATCCAGTAAAGGGGTAAAAGGATTAGCAGCAATTACTAATTCAGGCTCAGAACAAGAGGAAGGGACAGAAGAGCCAGTCTTAGTAGACCTAGAATGAGTGACTCTTTGAAAGGGAGTATCAGACTGAACTCCCGGGGGGGGGGCCTACTAGAAGTCTCCTGCTTCTCCATAGGCACACAGGCCTGAGGAACAGCAGAGGCCAAGACTGTCTTAGAAACCAATGCAGCCACCCCATGATCAGGAACCATAGGAGAGGAAGGGAGATTCATACCAGGTTCAGTATGTACACCAGCAATGGGAGGGGAGAGCGGGACCAGAGTTGTAATATCCATACGCACTGACACTGGAACCTGTATTACTTCTTCTGCAGTAATAACTAAAGAAGAAGGAGACAGGTGGGAATCATGAACTGGCAAATCAGGATGCAAAAGCAAGACCTGCATTTTTTGATGCTCCTTTTGTGCATTGGCAACATAAACATCTTGCTCAGCTCGAATGGTAGGATCAGCCTGATTATGGGAGGCCCAAGAGCAGGAATGAAAAGTGTGCCCCTGTTCATCACACAAATTGCACCTCATGGGACATCTACAGTGAGCTCCTATGTGCCCTAAATCCCCACAAAGCCCACACTTTTGCTGATCACATACATTACTCAAGTGCCCCAAAGCCCCATATTTATAACAGGCCCTTGGCTGCCCCAGATAAAAAAGAACTCCCTTGTCTCTTCCCAAAAAGAAACAATTAGGTAGATGCTTGGTTAACTCATTTTCTAAATGTTAATCAACTGAATAACGCCTACCCCCTGTCCAAAGATGTTCGTCATCAAGAATAGGGTCACGGGAGCCTTTTACAGTACAGTGCTGCTGTAACCAGTAGGTTAGATCAGCAACATTTACCCCTTAATTCCTGAACAGTACAGTTATTTTCTTTGTGACTGGCTTCGTTAAAGGTATAGCCAGAAAAGGTTTCCATAAAGGAGTACTTTTTAAAGCCTGATATTGCTTCCAGAATCTGTCCAATCCTGCAGGATGCTTGAAACTAACATCAAAAGTGGTATCCCCAGGCATATGAATCAAAGCATACATTTCATATGCGTAAAACCTCATGCTTTTTTTCAGTAACTCCCGGCCAATAAAAAGTCTATTGGGAACATCTTCCATAGAACCCTGAAACTTCAATCGTACCGCATTATGTCTAACAGCGGGTTCAGTTAATAAACCAAAAGTAGCAGGAAATAACTTCTCATTTACCCTGTCATGCCACACAGATGAAGGTTTGCTTGCTTCAGGCTCAGGAATCACAGGTGCTGTAACAATAGATGGCTGAGGTGCTAAGCCTTCAGTTGAGGCCTCAGAATGAGGAGGGTCAGTGGAAAGCGACAAACCTTCATTTTCCAACTGCCTAATGGTCTCCATTAGGCCAGGACTAGGAATAAGAGAAGCAGGAGCAGAAACATCTTTAGACAATTGTCCTGGTGGAAATCCGGTGTCTGCAACCGGAGAAGAAAGAGTAACACCATCTCCAGATGGCATATTTGCATCCCAAGATTTTCCATCTGGGTATTTAACCCACCCTGCAGCTTCCAGGGCTGTCTCCACCCATGCAGCTGGGGCTTCTAAGTCGTGATCGGAAAGAGGTATGGATGAAAAGGAAACTGGTGTCTGGAAAGGAGGGGTCATACCTCCAGCAGGAACCATGGCATGAATCCCCCTCCCTCTTGTATGGTTGGACTTTGGGGATAGACCTATTGTAAAAGTCCCCACAGATCCAATCGCGCTACCAGCAGGAGCAGATGCCTCACTGCTGCAAATCTGGGGCTGGGTAAACAGAGTAGCAGACAAAGTAGTTGTAGACTCACCCTGCGCTGAAATGATTGCACTTGGAACACCAAAAGAAACAGGAGACAAAATCTCCACAGGGTCCATAACTGATGTCTGCATTGAAGGAGCCGGTGTAGTAGGGTGACTCGTCCCTTCCTGGTCTGGTGCACCACAATTTCCTGATCGTGTATGCTGTAATTCCTGCAGCAAAAGGTTCCGTCATTGCTCCAACTCCTCAAGCTGGACACGCAGAGTCGCAACTGCATCCTCCGACAGCGACTCGCCCACTGCAAAACACACACCGCTCAAACAGCAGCCTCAGCACGAAAGTGTCACCATCCATTACTTCATCATTATCCACCACAGCCCCAACAAACGACCGACCACTGCATCCACCGGGAGCTGAGGAGGTGATCGTCCTCAGCCTCCCACGTCCTGTCTCACGAAAATCCCTCACACACTGAGGAGATCAAACAACACAGTGCCCTCTGGCAAGCAAAGTAGGGGAATTTCCCCGGTGTCCTGGCCAAATTTCTCTCATTCACTAAAAATACCATCAACAGCTTAATCTGGTTCAAGGTCAGTTGGTATTCATCTATTTCCCCCTTCCCTGGGTCATGCCTGAAAATAGGCAGGATTTGTCTAGTGCACTTACCTGGTCAACAAAAACTAAATAAATATATAAACACTCTTTTTCTATTGTTGAATATTTTCTTTCTCTGGGAAATATTTTCCTGCTAATAAATATAATGGGATTCTCTTCTCCACCAATATTCTGACATAATACAGCCCCCAATCCTGTCCCTTAAGCATCAGTATGTAATTCAAATGGCTGTGAAAAATCTGGTGACTGTAATACAGGAGAAGAACATAAAGCGGCTTTTATAGCATGGAAAGTCTCATCACACTTAGGAGACATGGGGATCTTATTAGGTACTCCTTTCTTTGTAAGGTCCGTTAGAGGAGTAGCAAGGGTGGCAAAATCTGGAATGCATCGCCTATAATAACCAGCTAGTCCTATTAAGGCTCTAACTTCTTTTATCATTTTAGGAATCATACAGTTTGCCACAACTGCTACTTTCTCTATCTCTGGATGTATTATTCCATTTCCTAAGATAAAACCCAAAAATTTGGCTTCTGACATAGCCAAGCAACACTATAATAAACAAACTTATTCTCCCTGTGCTAGAGTATGGTAGCCATATATACAGCCTAGCTACAAAGGATTTGTTGTCAAAAATTGATATAGTGTAAAATCGTTTGGCTCGATTTGTATTAAGAAAAGATTATCGTGAACATCATTGCAAATTACAAGAGGGGTTGGGTTGGCTAACCCAGGAAAATAAAAAGAAATTAGTTTGGGCAAAACAGATACATAAAGTTGTAAATATAAATCAGCCAATGTACCTGTACGAAAAATTAAAAAAAAAAATCATATGTTTATAACATGAAAGGTTCAAACACTAGAAGCTTTTAGTTCCCCTAAACTTAAGAATAAGTATAGCTACGTGCGATTTCCCATAATCATGAACAGATTATGGAGTTCTTTAAAATTAATTATAGGAAAACAGTATGAAAGCATTAAGGTGTTTTCATCTACCTTAAAAATTGAATGAAAGACAAAATGTCAGTGCTATGGATAAAATCCTTTGTCTGATTAGAGTGATTTTATAATATTGGACCATAGGACTTAATTCAGTATTTGTTTGTTGAGGTATAAAATGTCATGTGATGCTGAAATGATGTTATTTATATTGTATATTATGTTGCTTTGTCAAATGTTGTTGTTATTTGTAAACTTCTATGTTTAAGAAACAAAATTTTAAATAACAGGACCATCTTGAAAATAGGACATTTCGTCCTAATGATGTGAAAACTGACCATCTACTATCCTGTATAAAAATCAAGGTTTTTACTACTTACTTACTAGATGGATTAATAGTAAGACCAGCTGCATGAATGGTAGATATAACATTGGTCAAATGATTTAGGTGAGATACCCAGTATATACTATATATCACCACATCATCTAGATATGCTGAACAATATTGGGTGTGTGGTATTAATAATTTGTCCATGTACCTTTGAAAGGTGGCTGGAGCACCATGCAAGCCAAAGGGCATGTAGACAAACTGATACAAACCATAAGGGGTACTAAACACAGTTTTTTTCTTTGGCATCTGTGGTTAAGGGGATCTGCCAATACCCTTTAGTCAGATCTAAAGTTGATATATACTTGGCCTGCCCTATATGATCAATAATATAATCTATTCTGGGAATAGGGGAATAGGGTATCCATCAAATTGTGAAACTGTATTTCATTTATGAAAATCTAGACAAAGACTGAGACCGCCTTCCTACTTAGGTACTATCAGCATTGGAGATGACCATGGGCTACTTGAAGATTCAATAATACCTAATTGTAAAAGTTTTTCTATCTCTGATTTTACCTCATTTCAAAGCTTCTCTGATAGCTGATAAGCTTTCTGTCTTATTGGTTCTGCAGAAGTCTTTATAGTATGTGATACATTACTGGCTCGTCCAAGTACATTGGTGAAAGTTTCACCAAATGTTTGTAGTGTCTGCATTAATTCCTTATTTTGTTCCTGAATTAAGGAGGGATTAATGTAGATGACCCTTACTACCCCTTGGCATTCCAGTCTTTTATAAGCCACGTCCAAATCAGATTCTGTTTATTCAGAATATACATAGCAGCAAGATTTAGGATTTTCCCTTTCATACCATTTTTTTAGCAAATGAATATGATAGATTATAGTGGGTGTTTTCTTTTCAGGAGTTTCTGTTATATAGGTAACAGGACCTGTTCTCTCAAGAATGATATAAGGTCCTTGCCATTTCATCAGTAAATTATTATCATGCGAAGGGAGAAGAAGTAAAACTTTTTCACCTGACTGAAAAGTTCTTTCCTTTGTTTTCAAGTCATAGAGAACTTTTTGTTTTGGTTGTGATATACTGTTATTAGTATGTGCTTGTTTAGTGTATACCAAAAGTCTCTTACGAAGATTTGTGAGATTCTCCAAGATATTCACATACTTAATGTTTAATTCACCTTCCCAAGCTTCTTTGACTACATCTAGAGGACCACAAGGATTTCTTCCAAAAAGCAGCTGAAACAGTGAAAATCCAGTGAAAACCTGGGGTACCTGCCGATAAGCAAATAGAAATAGGGGTAAATACACATCCCAGTTCTTGCCTTCATCATTTACAAATTTACAAATTGTATGTTTCAATGCTTGGTTAAACCTTTCCACAAGGCCATCAATTTGAGGGTGGTAAGGGGATGTTTTTAATGTAGTGATCCCTAACATTTTGTCCAATTCTTTCAACAGCATTGCATTAAAATTGGTACCTCTGTCAGTTAATATTTCCTTTGGAATTCCAATCCGGCTAAAATATTCTACATTTTTTTCAGCTATTTTAGGGGAACTAACAGTCTGGAGAGGAAAAGCCTCAGGATATTTAGTAGCGTAATCACATATAACTAATATAAAGCGATTACCCTTTGAACTCTTAATGAGAGGTCCTACAATATCCATTGCAATACGATCAAATGGTTGTGATACAATTGGTAAGGGTTGTAATGGAACCTGATTTTGTTTAACCTGGCCAATCTGTTGGCATGTGGGACAAATCTGACAATATTCTGCAATACTGTTATGAATACCTGGCCAGTAAAACCGTTGTAAAAGTCTGGTGAGTGTTCTCTCTCTTCCAGCGTGTCCAGCACTGGGTATATCATGAGCTAAATATAGTAAATCCTGCCAATACTTAGATGGGACTAACAACTGTTCCACTAGTGGTAGGGTGGGTACAAATTCTGTATAGCATTTGTTGTTTACTTTGTATCCTAGGAGAACCTTGTAATACATCTTTTTCTAACTGATCAAAAAAACTTCTAGGAGATATATCCTGTTTCTGTTCTTTAGACAAATCAACCATTTGTAATAAAGGCATTGGTTCCTGATTTTTAATAGTGCTTTGTTTCCACATTGCTTGGACTTTTCGTTTCTCTGCCTGAGTCTTTCTAGATTTACCAATTTCACCAAATATCTCATCCTGAAAAGAAAAAGGTAATTTTTCTACTTCACAAGCTTTAGCTCTAGTCACCATTGCACCTAGATTTAAGGATTGACAGGGACATGAAAAAAGTAACTTACTAAAATTAATATAATCTAGTGCAATAATTAATGGTACAGGTAAGGAAGCAACTATCCCCATATTCACAATGTCTGTATGTCCATTTCCATTCACAGTTAGGTCACAGAAGTAATGGGATACTGGCAGATATCTCCGTGGATACAGATGATTCCAGTTGAAGTTGTGTTTGTATTGTTAATGTCCACAAGATCAGCATGTACTAGACTTTGTCTGCTTTCAGAGTCCACCAACCCTTCTATCATTTGTCCGTTGAGTTCTACAGGTGTAGTAAAATTACCCACATTTACTGAGGCAAAATAAGAGGGCTCCCTTTTTATTTTTAGGACAAACTCTAGCAATGTGACCTAACTCATGACAATAATGACATTTTATGGGTGTAACTGAATGTTTATTAGTTATGTTGTCTTTTTTTTTCTGTCCAGAGTTGGAAGGAGATGAAACAGAAGGTCTTACTGTTTGAGTATTAGTGGAAATGTCATACTTAGCAGTTTCATCAGTTCTCCGATAGCCTTTTCTTAAAGGCTGTTGTGCAGATAAGAAATCTTCCACCAGTATAATAGCACTTTCTGAAGTATCTGGATTATGTTCCCTTATCCATAATTGTACTTCGGAGGGCATAACTTGTATGAATTGTTCCAGAACAAAAAGCTCCATAATAGCCTTTATGGTTTTTCCCTCTGGCTGTATCCACTTTGTACACAAATCTTGTAGATGAGTATAGGTCTCTCTTGGTGGGACATGAGGCAGATGTTTAAGGGTTCTAAACTGTTGCTGATAAGTCTCAATGTTAATGTCATGTTGTTTTAATATTTCTTTTTTAACTGCTGTGTAATCATGCACTAGAGCATTATCCATATTTGTATAGGCTATTTGGGCTTTACCAGTCAGATAAGGGGCTAGATGAACTACCCATTGTGTTCTCGGCCAATTGCATGCTTCTGCCACCCATTCAAATGTAGTCAAGTAAGATTCCATATCATCTGTGATAGTCATTTTAGTTAACTTAATGTCCCAGGGGTTAGTTTGTACCCCTTGGCCTGCCCTTAAAGTCTGGAACATTTTAACAGTGTCTGCCCACATTTGGTGCTGCCTCCTTCATTCCAACTCTCTTTCATGATAGTCTCTTTCCCTTTGTTTCTCTTGTTCTACCTGCCTTAAAGCCAGCCATCTGATCAGGTCCTGGATGTCTTCAGGTGGTACATCCTCAGACTGATGATCCTTTGGTTCCTCCATATTGACAGCTTCCACGTGAGATGTAATGTCCTCTATATCCAAATCAGGTCCATGTTTCACTTTAGGTCAGACAACAGGTGGAAGTCCTGTTAGCAAGGTTTCCCTTGTCAGAAAAGTATGACTTCTAGTTACAGCTCCGGATGGAAATAGAAGGTCATCCATCTTCTGATCCATGTACCTATCACTCCCAGTTATTATAGACAAATACTTATGGTAGCAGTACCTGTTCTGGAGTTCCTCAAAGAATCTGGATCTCCAATACACCCCGAACTGAACTCCCCCAAATCACTTGGAGGTTCAGTAGGAACTCCACTCCTGGTACCAAATGTCATGGGTGATATATTAAAAATAACAAAGAAGCATTAAATTCAGGTACAACACATCTACCAGGTGTGCTTTTTATTTAAGACAAAAATAAACCAAAAAAAATCAATAACAATTGTAATTCACTTTTTTTATAAAATCAAACAAACATGAAAAATAGCACAGCTTAGCATGACATCGTCTATCAGGTAACATAGCTTTGTGCCTGTTCTCTAACAGAGACTTAGGTTTTTCTAGGGGGAGAACCACACAGGTCCTTTCCCAACCATTATCTACTCTACCCTTGCCAGGCTAGTCTTTTTATACATCCAGGACTTCTCCTATAAACTCAGACTCCTCCCATCAATTAAGTCTTTTATACAATAAGTATAACACATATTTTAAATTTTATACATCTGAGTACATTTTATCAACACTCTAACATAATAATCAGAAACATTTGTTTCAAAAAGAAGAACTTTGCTGTTTATAACATTTTATTTCTTAATTGAACAAAAAAAGGGTGGCATTATGATTTACTCCTCTTATGTGGTAGAAGAAGGAGTCTGCAAAATAGTATAATATGTGGCAACAAGCAGCCACTCATTCCCTAAAGGGATTCAACCAGGGAGCTATGCTGCTCAATATCCATGCTGATACATTTCAGCCATTCTGGTAGGCAGACCGTAACACTATCTCTGGTTTTATACTAAACCTGAACTGCTTGTTAGCCCAAAGTGTGAGGAGTCTCTCGCTACAAAGAAAGCCCAGCACTTTGGCAAATAAAAACAATTAGCCTCACTATCTATTGCAGTGAAAAAACAAGAAAAATTAATCTACCCCTGCGCTTTTCCAGAGTAGCGTTTAACTCCTGAAGCTCTATTTCTTGAGCGAGCAGCCAAAAAGATGAGCTAATAGAAGTGCAGCGTAAACAGGGTTTTTCACAGTCAGTTTAATTTATGGGGAATAGAAAAACAAAAAGGGTTTCTATGGGTCCAAGTTCTTAGAGATATTTCCAGCTTTGAAAAGGATAGAGAAAAATTCCTAATTATGAGTGGCCAAGCAGTAACAGTGGGAAGTAGAAACACTGGAAAAATAGAATTTAGTTGAAGAGTGCTGTTATGTAACAGACTATGGAGTTTCAGAAGATAGGAGAAAGAAAAAAGAGTCGGTTATCACAGGGCGCGTGCCATAAACGCATAAAAAAAGAGGGAAAAAAATGGGGGGTTCACTACCACATGCAGTCCTATCGGCTCTAGCCAGAATTTTTTTTAAACTGTTGTTCCAAAGGTTGTAAGCTATGAACTAACAAATCATTCAAATTAGTTGCCCTCTTATACACCATTCTCCGATATTCTGAAGTATAATTCCTAAGGATGGGGTCTGTTTGTACTATGGACCAATTTTTCTTGATGATTTCTGTGACTGACCTAGCTTGTCTACTGTAGGTGGTAACACAGTTTATCTTAGAATCCACCTGATTATTTCATTTCTTTACCTCAAGGAGGGTAGCCCTATCACTGGGTGAAGCAAACTGGCTGTTTCGATGTTAGATCTGCTATAGCCCCTTTGGTTGACTCTAACTGCTATTTCCGAGCTTTGAATCTCAAAATCAGTTTGGTCTCTACAATTTAGTTTTATTCTGAGGATTGGGATTTCAGTATGATAGCTTTCCAATGAGACATTAAACTTAGGTCCCATCTGCCTAGATTGGTGGTAGTTTAGGTGGATGTTAAAGATCCCATGGCACTTATCGAAAAGAGCAGGGGAATTTCCCCGTGTCCTGGCCAAATTTCCCTCATTTGCTAAAAATACCACAGACAGCTTAATCTGGTTCAATTTCAGTTACTTACCATCTGTATCCCCCCCACCCCCAGTCACCCCTGAAAAAGGGATTTTTAGGCCCAGTGGGCTTACCGGGTCAACAAAATTCAACAAATAAACTGTGGTATGTTTGGGGTGGCAGCTAGTTGCTAACAGGACAGCATTTCTGTCTGTAGTTTTACAGAATAAATCCATCTTCATAGTCCCATCTCATTGGAAATGCTTAGATATTGGGATATTGGCTGGACAGTGAAACCACATATGATGAAGCACTTAAAGGGTTTCTTTCTTTCTTTTTTTTAATTGAGTAAACTTTATTGGTTTATATATTTTGCTACTGCAAAGAACATACATTGTGATTACAGTTGTATAGAACAAGGAGAGAAAGCAAAAACTGCCTACATATATTGTATCAAGATTCTCCTTCAGATTTCTACAATCTACAATTTGAAACTATTTTCTTTTAGAGTGTTGGAGTAATAAAAAAAGAGGAAAAAAGTTAATACATTAGATATGATATAACACAACTGATCTTACTTACTCCACCCTCCTCCTCCTTTCCCTCCCTCCAACCTACCCACCCTACCTTAAACCCCAATACCCCCCCGGTACACACCAACATTTAAGATAGTAAGGAGATTGACGTATCTATGGTCAAGTATTCAAATTATCAGAAACATATATTACATTAAAATAATTAGATTGTTAGTAAGGTATGCAGTGGTGCCCATGCTTCATTATAATAATGGAGTCTGTCAGGCATCTGGGCTATAATCTTTTTAGCCTGTAAGGCTAAGAGAACTTCCTTGATCCATTCAGCTCTGGACGGTACTGTTTGGTTGAGCCAGTATCGTAAGATAATTTTTTAGTACATAAGGATATCATAGCCATATGTTTGCATTGTTTCCCCATTAGTACTGATCCATAATTACCCAAAATACAAATTTCAGGTGTAAATGCATCAAAGAGTCCAAACAGGGGATCTAAATTAGGTTTGATAGCAGCCCAAAAGGGTAAGACCTTGTTACAGTCCCATAGTATATGCAATAAATTACCGAGCAGTGTCTCACATCTGGAGTATAAGTTGGAAGAGAGTAGCCCCATTTTATGTAATTTAGGCAGGGTATAATATAAATCATGAATGACAAAACATTGTAGTAAACAATATCTATCCCACCTCACATCTTGGTATAGATGCTGCCAAATATTAGACCAGGGTCTCTCCCTGGAGGAAGGAATAGGCAATATTTGGTCCCACACATATTGTGGATGGCAGTTTTGCAACTCCAGATATTCTCTCAGGAGATGATAGAAGTAGGAGATGAAATGTGATGTAGGAGGTGATGAAATAGTTTGTAACAGAGGCCCGGATAGATATTGGTTCCAGGATCTCAGCCCAAAATGTGAGTGAAGCATATGGGATAATTGAAGATATTTAAAAACATAATCAGCAGGTACTTGGTATTCATTTCTCACCTCTAGGAATGTCAACAAGCGTTGGTCACTTAATAGATTGATCACTTTAATTTTGGAATAAAAGGGCCAGCATTTTTTATTTAGAGGTTTGCCGTTGATCTTAAAATTAGGCTTTCTAAGAACTGATTGTGAAGTATCTTTCTCTAGCGATAGATGAAGCTTGGCATTTATCATAGTGTAGACCCGGAGAGTGGTCTTGATGGGCGTACAGAGTAAATCTCTGGGAATATTCTTAGGTGCAGCATAAATGAGAGTACCTATGTCTAGTCCATGGAAAGAACATAGTGTGCTTTCAATTTGAAGCCATTGTGGGACATAAGTCTGATAGACCTCAGCTGACATCTCTTGAATCCATTGTAATATTACCGAACATGTGATTGAGTAATAATAAAGAAGAAGGTCCGGTAGATGTAGTCCACCATTAACTTTGCTACGCTGGAGTTTTGCAATTGCTCTTCTCTGTCTTTTTTTGCCTAAAATAAAATTAGATATTATGCAATTCACCTGGAGAAACCAGGATTTAGGGAGAAACAGATTAGTCATATAAAGGGGGTATAATAACCGGGGAAGTACATTCATCTTTATTACAGTGATCTTCCCCCTCAAAGATAGAGGAAGTGCCACCCAACAATTAAGATCCTTACTAATTTGAGATAGAGTTTTATGTAGGTTATATTGTTTCATTTGTGAATTATAAGTAGAGAGGTAAATCCCCAAGTATTTCATATTATCTTTAATCCATTTTAGACCCAACTTGGACACTTCTGAGGAAAAAGTATAATTATTTAAAGGCATCACTTCCATTTTGGTTATATTAAGTTTATAATTGGAGAATTTTCCAAATTGTTCAATAACAGATAAAGCAGACTTTATTGACGTAGAAGGATATGAGATGTGAAGTAATATATCGTCTGCATAGACTGACTGCTTGTACTGATGGGGCCCAACAATGATACCTTGAATTGTAGGGGAGGTGTTAATATAACGAATGAGTGGTTCTATGTAAAGATTAAATAAAAAATGGGAAAGGGGGCAACCCTGTCTGGTGCCCTGGCTCAAGACTATGGCATTAGAGAGCATGCCATTGCAGAGAACACAAGCTGTAGGCTGGGTGTAAGGCACCTTTACCCATTGAATAAATTGTTGGGGGATACGGTACTTAGGCATGAGATAAAACAAATAGTCCCATGACAACCAATCAAAAGCTTTTTCTGCATCCAGGGACACCAGAGCAGCAGGTACCGAGTCATCCTTGGATGCAGAAATAAGGTGGCTGAGCTTCCGCATATGATCCGAGGAATGCCTATGAGCCACAAATCCTACCTGCTCCAGGCTTATTAGGCATTGCCATACTTTTGCCAGTCTATTGGCCAAAATCTTTGCTAGTATTTTGAAGTCAACATTTATTAAGGAGATAGGATGGTAATTAGTGACAAAAATGGGGTCTTTCCCCGGTTCAAGAGGGACTACAATTGTGGTTTCTGAAAGGGAATAATCTGAAATACCATGTTCATAGATATAATTATATGTATCTAAAAGAATAGGAGCTAATTGTTTTTTATATGCTTTATAAAATTCTGCAGTATTTCTGTCCGGTCCCGGAGTTTTGTTCAGTGGTAATACATCCATAGCGGAGCATATTTCAGACACTGGGAGAGAAGCCTTTAAATGTTCCACTTGTTGATTGTCTAAGGAAGGAAGTGTTACATTTTGTAGAAAGTGTTCCGCTTCTAGGGAATTAAATGGAGTATGGGGTCAGGAGTACAGATCAGCGTAGTACTACTGAAAATGAAGGAGAATATCTTGAGGGGATGTAACTATGAGACCAGCTGCATTATAAATGGAAGGTATTATTTTGTCCGCAGCTTGGGTCCTTAGACGAAGGGCAAGGAGTTTGCCTGCCTTGTCTCCCTGATCAAAATACCGAACCTTAGATTTTTGGAGAAGATATTCAGCTTTATCTGTCAGTAGAGAATTATAACGATCCCTACGAATTTCCAGATTAGTAAGGGTGGTTTGGGTGGGGGAGGAAGGAAGTGATAACTCCACAGATTGTATCTCTTGGAGAAGATGAGATGTTACCCGCTAGTTTTTTTTTTGTAATGGTGGCTAATCTAATTATTTCACCCCAACGGTGCACTTTAATGCCCCCCAGATGATATCTAGTTTAGGCATGGAGAGTACATTATTGCTAATAAAGGTAGAGAGGAAGTTTTGGAGATGGGATTGGAGTTTTTTTGATTTCAACAATTGATGGTTAAACCGCCATACTTTATTTCGAACTATAGTGGGACCTGGACCCCAGTGTAGCTAAGTGGGGTGGTGGTCCGAAATAACCTTGGAAAGATACAAACAAGATGTAACTGAGGAAAGGTGTCCAATATCCACCAAGAAATAATCTATCCTAGAAAAAGAATTGTGGGAAATTGAGTGAAAAGGTATTCTTTCCTAGAGGGAAAAAGAGCCCTCCAAGGATTGATTAAGCCCAGAGTGTCCATCAGTTCTCGGATGGCTAGCTGCACCTGGGAGAGGGAGGAGGTTTTGGCACCGGACTGATCTAAAGTATTACAAAAGGCCAGGTTCCAATCATCTCCAAGCAATAGAGGGTAATTTGACCACGATATCAAATGTTGCATAAGTTGAGTAAAAAACACATGATCATCTGTTGTTGGGCTATATACTGAGCCGAGTATCATTTCAGAGTGATCAATTATGGCTTTAATAAGAAGAAACCTATGTTGTGAGTCTGCTATTGTATCTAGCAGACAAAAAGGTAATCTACGGGCTATGAGAATAGCTACTCCACCACTACGGGAGTTTGGTGCTGTTCGGAAAACTTGGCCCACCCAGGTTCTTCTAAAAAGAGGTGCCTGGGAGGAAAGTAAGTGAGTCTCTTGAAGAAGCACTATGTCCACCTCTAATTTTTGCAAATGTAAAAGTATTTTTGTTCTCTTTGTTGGAGATTGGGCACTTTTCACATTCCAGGAGCATATTTTATACATTGTCATATATATTCAACCAGTATATAATTCTATTAGAAAAATGTTCAACACAATCGTAACATATTCTCCACAATTTAAACCACATAAGAAATAGTGTGTGTACCATTATCCCTCCCCTATCCCAACCCATATAAGGACATCCAATCCCCAAACAAAAGACCCACCAGTAAATAAGACCAGAAAGATAGAAGCCCCAGTATTTCCCCCAACCTAAAACCTTACCCACCCCTATATCCCCTTTCCTTTTAGCCACAGCAAAATAGTAGAATAATGCTCTGCCAATATTTAAAATTGACCAAGTGGAGTTTAGCATAACAAAACTTAAAATCAAAAAATATGCACGTGTATTATCTGCAGCAGCCCTCCACCCTCTTTTATGGCCCGTGATGCCCTGCAACCCACTAACAACTGCAGTTCGACTCCCGCTCCAATAAGCAGCCAAAAATATATTTAATGAAGAAAAGGTAGAAAGAGAGAACATCAACAACCTTTCTATCAATAACTGTTAATAATGTAACCCCGCAGAATTGAGTGAGGCTTCTTTGTCATAAGCCCCTAACTAGGATGAGACAGTTTTTCCTCAATCATAACTTATTTACATCTTCAGGACCCTCAGTTAACAGTTAAACAGTAAGCCGATTCTTAATTGCACTACATATGCAGACCTGAATATAAGTCCTGACTCTTCATAGTGGAAAAGGAGAAAAGAAAAATAAAAAAAGGGGAAAAAAGCCATAAGCCTGTCAACGCGGTGTTGTGCTATACTCCAGTAGCCGTAGTGTAACATCACTATATAGCCCAATTGGGAATTCACACGTTCAGACTGAGAAAAAAAAACCTCCATATAATTAATCTCTTTTTACTCCAGTAATTCTCAGCGAGGGGGAAAGAGATCTGGAAGTAGTGAATGCATCACTGACATGGCTTGTTGTGCTGCATCGAAATTATGCCAGGATCCAGAGACAGACGCAGCAAATCGCAGTGTGTACTGGACTCTATATTTAATGCCTGCAGCTATGAGCTTAGAGACTAAAGGGTGATATTCTGCCCTGCGTTGTCGGACTGTAGCAGGCAAATCCTATGCACAACGAAGTTGTTGACCTTCCCAAAGCACTATTTGCAGATCTCTGACTTTCCCCAAAACGTCCAGATAGTTCAATAATTTTCTTATTAGCAGTCGAGGTGGTTTGTCAGAGGCAGCTTTTGGTCTCAAAGAGCGGTGGGCCCTCCTATAATGTAGGTGGTATTGTTAGGAGAGGGCCCCGCTATCTTGGTGAGCATCTTTTGCAAGAAGAGAATGGGTTCTGAGCCCTCTGTTTCTTCAGGAAGGCGAAGATGATAATGTTATTTCTTCGCCTTCGGCCTTCCAAATCTTCTAATTTACTTTCCATTTTGTGAAGCCGCTGTCTTAATATAGTAATCTCAGGATCTGTTTTAGCTTTCCAGCCTTCTAGTGAAGAGACTCGAACAGTAGTATCCGTGATCGCCCGATTGGTGTCTGCAAGTTCCCCTCAAATATTTTTCAATTCTGATGTGATTTCCTGTAATGCAAGCTTAAAAGGATGCAGCTCTTCCAGAAATTTTTTTCTCAGTGAGAAGTGAAGAGATAGACGTTGTTGCAGTCGTGGCCGGTATTTTGGAGGATGCTCCGGTGTAGCCTTTTGATCTTTTCGGCCCCTTCTCGGGCGATTGCGGAGGAGTATGGGACAGAGGCGCCTGGCGCATTTCCGCCTTTATCGCTGCAATAGGCCGTATATTCGGACCTGACATGACCATCACAAGACTGTTTCTTTCTGGAGAGACTTCGTCTTTAATCTTACTGGGGCCGATCTGAAGACTGAAGCGATCGGTAGGTAGAGAAAAAGAAGCAGATTTTGTATTCTTTCTACCGAAAAGGCTGATTTCTGGGCAGGAGCTGGCTTGTGGTGCTGCTAGTCAAACAAGTACATCACGTCACTTAAAGGGTTTCTGTTACCTAAGTATGTGCTTAGCAGCAATGCACTTATATTTCAGGTAGTTCACTACTTACAGATTAAATGTATGGCTATTGGGGTTACATTTGCCCCCAATTCTGCAAATCTGTAGTTGTAGAAATGGGAGAAAGAAAAAGTCTATAGCCAGTTGCACAATCCTTTTTTACGATAGGATAGTGCTATGAAGGTGCTTTATAGATGAACTTTTTTTGGCGTGGAAAGGGGATCGAGTTGAACTTGATGCTAGTGTGGATTTCCTGCATGAGACTGACCCTAACCTTAGGTTTACAGTACAAGCTAGTGCTGATAAGGTCAGTTTCCTTGATTTAATAATTGAGAATAAACTGGGTGGGACTATCAAGACAGATTTTTTTCTGGTGCTGTTTTTTGTTGCCTCCTGCTGGTCTTTCCTAGGGTAAGGCTTAAGACATCAGGGGGCATGGCTTTTGAAGTTGCTGGCCAGTCCTCTGGAATTTCTTGCCCAAAGCTTTGAGGGAGGCCCCCTCGGTGGAGTTCTTTAAGTGGGACTTGAAAACTTCTTTCAGCAGGCATTTGGGGTGCATATGTAACAATCTTGCACCATTATGCCAGCCCGGTGGTACTGAGGGTTGAGGTGCTGGATGCCACACCTTGATCCATGCTGGCGACCCAGGTTTGGGAACTAGCTTGGTTGTCAGGGGTCAGTAGGGGACGACAAGGATCGAGCATCTTACGACAGCTCTCCAAGTCCTGGGGAAAAGGGGTGGGCACATGTCATGCTCTGGCAGTCCCTGGGGACACCCAGAGGAACTGCAGTGCATGAATGTTAAGTAAGGAGCACGGCAGACGTCCGCACATTGTGCATGGATGTCAATGCATGTCCGTGCTTCCATTGGGGAGAAAAAAAAAAGGCATCCCAGTCCATGGCAGCTTGATGGCCACACGTTTCACTGGCCAACAATGCCTGGAACCAGGTGTGTGCTGGCATTGGATCCTCTCCGGGTGCGGGGGCTTAGGGGTGCCCCTCTCGACGGATGTAGCAGCATATGCCAGCTGGGCATGTCAAGCTTCAGGGTCAGCAGTGAAAGGAGGAGCAGTGGTTGGATTCATTGCAGGACTGTGGCTGCAATAGGTGAGGAAAAAAAGAGATGTGATAAGAAACAATCTTGCACCATTGTAGCATATTTTTTATTTTTTAAGTTATTAACTTATTTATTGAAATTTTGTTGGTTTTAGTGGGTTGTATATATGGATTATATATGCTGGTTGTTGTTTTGTTGTACTGCTCTAAATTATTGTAATGGTGCCCTGAGCCTCTGGGGAAGAGTGCCATATGTAATGACTACCACTACTGCTGTTTTACCTTTACTGTGTTTATGCAGTAATCCATTTGTAGATTTTTTGCTATCAATTGCATTTCTTGGCACAAAAATTCCATTGCCAAATATTGGACCACTTTTTCAGCCTCCCTACCTCTTTTTAATGTTGGCAATTCCCTCCAGATTATTCACTCACCCCTGGAATTTTGTGTCATCTGCAAACAGACTCACTTTCCCTTGTGTCCCCACCCAAATATCACTTATGTACATATTAATGAGTAGTGGCCCCAGGACAGACCACTGAGTTACCCCACAATTTACCTCTCAGACATCAGATGGCTTTCCATTCAGGACCACTCTCTGAGTCCTATACATAAGCAATAAGACATGATGGGGTGTGCATTAGGCAGTTCTAATGCATGACTTGGGGGAAGTAGTGAGGCACGAGGCCACAGGCCGAGTGCGTCCAGTCCCCTAGACGTGCATTAGAACTGTCTAATGCACATCCCCAAAGTGGCTTATTGTGCTTATAAAATGGGCCTGTGTATTCTAAATGGGGGGTTCTAGTTTTAGCTGTGCATTAGACACATCTAATGCATGGCTAACAACCAATCAGATTGCTTGAAATCATTTGCCCATTTTATAACATATGTTAACCAAATCCCAATCCTTCTAATAAGCCCATCCTCTACTCCTAGTCACCTGCCTCCTGTGCAGCATTGAATCCCAGCCAAGATTACTCCAAGATGGCTTTCTCATTTAATTCCTAGTGTTAAAAACTGGGTTAATAGTGTAAAGGATGCTTGTCTAATGGACAAAATAACAGAGACTAGACTGTGTAAAGAGCAGTTCTTACATACAGTAAGTAGAATATCAGCAGCATGTGTCCTGGGCACTGGATCAGGACAAGCCAGTGGGTGTCCTCTTTCTAGACTTCAGCAAGGAATTTGATTTAGTGCTGCACCCTGGGTTGCTGGACAAGCTGGCAGGAATGTGGGTGGGGGAAAGGATGATAAGGTTGATAGGAAACTGGCTGACTGGGTGGTTTCAGAAAGTAGTGGTCGGGGGAGGTATCAACTCCTAGGAGAGTCATTAGCGGGGTCCCACAAGGGTCAGTACTGGGTCCACTCCTGTTTAATGCTTACATCTCAGACATCAGGGATTGTAGCAGAAGAGGGATGAGCCTCTTTGCTGATGACTCGAAATTGGGGGTGGGGTGGATGGGGAGGAGGGTAGAAGAGCTCTGCAGGGGGATCTGGAGACTCTGGAGGGGTGGTTGTGCACCTGGAAACTGAGGTTTAATACCAATAAATGCAGTGTTCTCCACTTGGGGCCTCAGAACCCAGCTCATGGGTACTTTGTGTGATGGGAGAAACTACAGGGTTCGAGAGGGGAAAGGGATCTTGGGGTGCTTGTGGATGCCATAATGAACAACTCTGAGCAGTGCAGGAGGGCTGTGGCTAAAGCAAATAAAATGCTTCGGTGCATCACCAGGGGGATAACCTCAAGGAGGTGGAAAGTGCTTCTCCCTCTGTACAACTGCCTGGTTAGACCGCACCTAGAGTACTACATGCAGTTTTGGAGCCCATACTTGAAAAGAGACATTGCACTTCTAGAAAGAATCCAGAGGAGGGTGACTGGGATGATACAGGGACTGAGGGATAGATCATATGACAGACTTGAGGAGCTCAACTTGTACTCCATGGAGGAGAGGAGGGACAGAGGGGATATGATCGAGGTCTTTAAATATCTTAAGGCAGTAAATAGGGTCAGCTGAAATAGGGTGTTCTAGCTGAGGGAGGAGGGGGCCACCAGGAGGCACTCCATGAAACTGGCTGGCGGGAGGCTCAGGGAAGAGACTAGGAAATGTTACTTTACCGAGAGGATGGTGGACCCTTGACATGCACTGCCTGTGGAACTGGTGGCTGTTAATACAGTGGAGGGATTCAAGAGGGGTTAGGACAGGTATAAGGGGAAGGCAAAACTGAGTAATGCCAGATCAGGAGGTGTAACTCCAAAGGGGGAGGGGTCGGGGGAGTTATGGGGGAGGTGGGGGGCAAAGATGGTGTTCTCACAAGGTGCTGATTTTTGAGCAAGCTTGATACACCATTAGGCCTACTCTGCTGGCATCTTAGTATGTTAGTATGTAACAGGTAAATTATTAATGCTGAAAGACTGGACTCTCCATAGCCAGTTGGCACAGTGGTGGCTCTGAGCAGGGATAAGCATAAATGGATTAGTAATAAACTTTGTAACGTCTGAGAACATTATGTAAGTGACAAATGTGGGCCGCTGCATTCTGCACTAGCTGTAGGTCACTCAGGATCCCTCCACTTACCTTGAGGTAAAGGATGTTACAATAGTCAAGTGTGAAGATCACAAAAGCATGTACCAATGAGGGCAAGTCATCAGACAGGATTAAGTCTTTAATCCTGTCAATATTCCTGCGATGGTAAAAATCACTCCAAACAACAGATAACACCTGAGCCTCAAATGTTAATCTATCATCCAGAATGCCCCCCCAAATTTTTTACCTTAGCAGAGGCACTAAATAGGGAGGAGCCCAGGCTCATGTCCATCATCGCCTCAACCACTACCACACCCTGTTAATGACCAGACTCAATCACCAGCACATACATCTTGTCTGGTTTGAACCTCAGCCAGCTAGAGGACATGCAGTCCTAGATCTGGTCCAAACATGTATTTAGCACCTCCACTGTGTCGTGTTCTGGGCGCAAATGACATATATAGCTGGGTGTCATCTGCATAGCAGTGAAATCTTGCAATGTAATGTTTAATGATCTCTACCAAGGGAAGCATGTACACTGCAAACAACATGGCTGAGAGGAGCAAGCCCTGGGGAACTCCACAAGGCAGGGGCTTCAGGAGTGAGGAGAAACTCCCCATAACCCCACCATGTTCTACCTGTAAGAAAGGTCTTGAACCAGCTGATGACAGTGCCAGTGAGTCCAAAGAGTATGCTTAGGCAAGCCAACAACACACCCTTGTCCACGATGTCAAAAGCTGAAGAGAGACTGAGAAGAATGAGAATCGACCATTCCCCTATATCTCTAGCCCTGAGGAGGTCATCATGCACCTGGACAGTCCAATTTTGGTGCTATGTCTAGACCTAAATCCCAACTGGAGATGCTCATAGATGTCAAAGGGTTGTGAGATGTGCCTTGAGCTGCAGAGCTACTATTTTCTCAATAATCTTACCCAAAAAAGGAAGGTTAGAGACTGATTTATAATTCCTAAAGGAGTCCAGGTCAAGAGATGGTTTCTTCAGAATGGGCTTCACCAGTGTCTCTTTCAAGGCACTAGGGAATGACCCCTCTGAGAGTGAACACTGAGCATCCTAGGAGAACACTAGGGCCTACAGACCCCACATATCCCACAAGGAAACAGGTTGGGCCCTAGTCCAGTTCACAGCATGTGGGCCACAGCTTTGAAGTTACCTCGCAAGCCTGCTCCACCTCCACTGGCCAAAACTTGCTCCAGACATGTGCAGTGCTTTTAGATGTGACCAACTCAGTACTGCAGGGCTGTGATCACCCTACTGGGGAAATCCCAGATCTGATAGAGGACACTGTCCGAGAAGAACAAAGTGAACTCTTCAGACTTGGTTGCTGAAACTGCTCTGTTTAGTTGCAAACAGATAGGATGGAGTAACCTGTCTACAGTCTGAAAGAGCAGAGCTGGTCTGTTCTTCCCTGAAGCAATCTCCACAGACAGGAATATTGCTTTCTTATGGGAATCTGTTCTTTGATACCCACCATAGTGAGTTCTCAAAGCCAGTGAGTCTTCCTCAGATCCAGAACTCCAACAACAATGCTCCAACCTCCAACATCTGGTCTTGATCTCTCTGAGCATCCCGTCGAACCACAAGGATCTCAAGTGAGAAGACGTGGGTCATGAACAAACCGGTGTGACAGAGTAGCGTGACAAGCAGCAGCCCTATCATAGGCTGCCACTGCCTCACCTGTCCCTGCTCCACAAGCAATAGTCATTTCCAAGCAGTCCATTACTGCCTTTAAAGGGTGATAATGGACCATCTCCACAGGGAAAGGACTACTGAGGGGTCCCCAAATGAGAACCCTACTATGCAATGAATGGACAAAATGACTGGATCAATCTTGAGGTTACTAATCTCAAGCTCCAGTGAGAATACTAAGTCCAGGGCATACCTGTGATGTGGATCACAGTAACAACAGATTGTGTGAGGCCCAAAGATTCTTCATCTGGAGGAAGTCTTGCCCAAACTGCAATAGTTTGTCATTGATCCAAGCATTGAAATCACCAAGGATCAACCACCTGGATGAACCCAACACTATCTCCGCCATGAAGTCCACGATCTCCTGCAGAAATTCCCTACGTATGCTGGATGCCGGTACACCAGAAGGATTCTGCAGCCTGCACCTGAACCCACTCATATGGCCACTCATTCAAAAAATGAAGTAGAGCTCACTGGGTTCACAGAGAAATTTAAGCTGGATCTAAAACACATGGTTATACCCCCACGCCTGCATTCCCATCTTGGGCATTGAACCATGGAGAATCTGGCTGGGATAAATGCCTCTAATATCTGGAAAGCATAATCTTCCAGCCAGGTCTTCATAATGCAGGCCAGGTCAACCAGGGAAAACAAGTCTGCTATAATTGCAGTCTTGTTCTTGATTGATGTTGCATTGCAAAGCACTGCCTAAAGAGGACTGGCAGAGGTTGCTGACCTATTGGCTACCTGCCCACTTGGTCTGGTGGCAGCCCTGAATACAGGAACCAAATACATCTGATCTCTCCCTAGGCCCCATTTTGCCCTGGGGGTGCCTCCTGCTCATCACCACCCAAATATAGCTGTCCTGCATACTGGTGGTGATGCTATTGAATAGCAACCAGCAGACACAGTGAATATTAAGTCAATATATTTATTTATTGTTTGGTAACCAGATAAGGCCCACTAGGCACAAGTGCCTGTTTTCAGGGGTGACCTGTGAGCTCTGGACTGGTTAAGTGACTTGCTCAGAGTCACACAGTATACAAGTGGAGGTTGTGGGAATCAAACCCAGGTTTGCTGGATTACCAAGATGATTCACAGCTTGTTGCTCTAACCACTAGGCTATACTGCTAGCCTCAATATACACCCTCAGGGTGAGCCTGTACAAAGTTCTACATATCAATTGTGTAAACCTCATCATCAGTTTAGGGATTTAGTTGGCATGGTTTGTCTTCAAGGATGGGAGAAAACACCAAACAATCTACTTGACCTTCTGTGTCTATGGTGACCTCCTGGGAGTGTGTGGCTTCTTTAGGTGGGTGCAGACCAATAAATTGGGTTAGCAAATGACATTTCACAGAAAGAACTGATTGCCCACACAGTAGAGTTCGACCACAGTGAGACCAAAGTGATTTACTGAACTTGATCTCAAGAGCATATTATTACTACACTGGTGCAAAAAATGTGACAAAGGTATTTTCAGATGTTAAATCCAAGATTATTTCATATGTACTTTCTTGTAGGGGAAAGTAAGGTTACATGAAGGGGATGTTGTATCATCAGGTCAAAGTGCTTCTTCAGGTTTGGGCTGCAGGTAAGCCCAGGGGGTAAAAGTACATTTGATTTCTGAAATTACATTCAATCTTCACAATCAATTTAGGGCTCTCCCACAGTACCATGCAGAGTTCTCCCACCATCCAGAGTATGCTGTCTCACAGCAAATATTTAGGAGAGTTATACAGACAGCAGCATCAGATTTCTTCCAACCCAGCTGCAGGCCATTTACTTTGTAAAAGACATAGAGGCTAGGGCACCAGATGGCTTGGGGATTTAATCGTATTGAAACATCGATCGATCAATCAAGCAATCAATCAATGTGAGCAAAAACGCCAATTTTCACAAACGTCCAGTGTTTCAAAACAGCAAAAAGATGGTTACAGAGACAATTTGAATATTTAAAACAGTCAAACACATTAAATACAATAAATTTACAGAGTTAAGGGTGCAATGAAACAGCAAGTACAAACTATAAATACCATATTTATAGAAGTGGGCAAAGTGAAAGAGTCAAACAGATGCAAATTAGAGTAAAGTGATTTTTGCATGACACACATTGCAGAAAGAGATTAACTGGGCAGACCATTGGAAAGCTATGATTGGCCTGGGTGAAAGGAAACCAATTACGGGGATAGGGGCAGACTAAAGTACCAGGTTTGGTGATTATTTTAGTGAGCAAAGTTGGGAGAGAAGTGTGGGTAGTGGGGGAACAAGTGCTGGTGGGGATTAGCTTTTAGCTGGTGGGCCGAGGGGGGGAGTTAGCTATTAGTGAGTAGGCTGGGGGGAGGCCTATCAGGGCAGCAGCAACTGGACGATAGGAGCAGGAGTTCCTTGACAGTGGTGTTGAAGGAGTACATAGACCCACAAGTCTGAATTTCAGGGGGTAGTTTGTTATAGAGCTTCATACCCATGAAGGTAATATAGTTCTGAGCTTGGTTTGTCCTGCAAAATGGAGTGTCAAAAATCAGACTGGAGGCACCCCTAGTTGGTCGCCTGGGGGCTGCAAGTGAAAACAATGATTTAACACTAGGGGGAAGAATATCGAGGTGTACCTTATGTAGGAAGGAGAGAATCTTTAGATGGAACCTCCCATCAAGAGTGGGCCAGCTGAGGGAGGAGTAGAGTGAGCAGTGGTGTGTTTTCCATGGGAGATCAGTAAAAAAATGAGCTATGCTGTTGTATGTGGTTCTGAGTTTTGAGAAGAGAGAGGAGGAGGAAGGGAGAGAGAAGACAATGGATCTGTAGTTGATAAGAGGCAGAAGTAGAGAGCTAGCAAGGCGAAGTCTGGAAGCAGGGATGAGGAACTTTCTGATCCTGTAGAGAAGACTAAGCCTGACATGGACCTTCTTAATGAGGTTACTAATGTGGAGACTGAAGGAGAGGTGGTGGTCAAGGTGGAGACCTAGGTACTTGAATTCAGTCACGTGTTAGATTAAGTTCCCTGAATTATCTAGTAGTTTAGAAACAGGTGCAGGGGCTTTCCTGGAATTGAGGACCAAACCATATCCAGAAAACCAGGAGTGCAGCTCCGTGAAATCAGAATGCAGATTCTGGAGCATCTTGGTTGGGTTTTTGCCGCTGCAGAAAAGGGCTGCATCATCAGCATAGAGAACAAGTTGGGTGGAGTGACATATGGAAGGGAGGTTGTTTATAAAGAGTGAGAAGATAGAAGAGAGAAGAGAAGAGAAGAGAAGAGAAGAGAAGAGAAGAGGGCTGAGGATTGATCCCTGTGAGACCCCATATTTGATTGTACATTCTGAGGAGAAATGGCCTTCAATTATGGTCTTGTGGGTTCTCCCAGAAAGGTAGCTACCGAGCCATTTAATAGCATTATCTGAGTGATGCAGCCCTTTAAGAGTGTGTAGGAGGAGGAGGAGGGCATGGTCCATGAGGTCGAATGCCTTGGTGAGGTTGACAAAGGCAGAACCAGTGTATTGGCAATTTTTGTTGGTTTTAATGATGTCGCTAGTGAGCCTAATTAGGGCTGTTTCAGTGCTGTGTCTGGTTCTGAATCCATGTTGGACACTAGAGAGAAGGTTATTGGATTCTAACTAGGCGGTGAGTTGAGTGTGTATAACCTTCTCAATGATTTTGAAAGGGGGCAAGGAGGGAGATGGGGCGATAGTTACCAACCTCATTTCTAGAACCGGACTTGAATAAGAGTCTAATGGTGGCAGTTTACCAGGTGGAAGGAAAATGGCCAGTGTAGAGGGAGTGGTTTATAAGGTTGGTGAGGGGGACAGCCAGGGCATTGATAGAGAGCTTAAGAATTTTGTAGTCAATCCCATCACCCCCTTTACTGGGTTTGGGATTGTTCATAAGGATGAGCTTTTTGTTGTCTGCAAGCCTTAGGGCCTAAAGGTAGAAATCAGGGAAAGGCCTGCCTTCAGAGATTAGGCCAGTGGGGTGGAGGTGGGGGAAGGCGGGCATGGGCGAGGAGAGAGGAGGTTTGTATTTTTTTAGGTCACCGAAATGGGTGTTGAAAATGTTTGCTACTTCTATAGGGTCATTTGTTTAAATGTCACCGTGATGCAATGTGATGGGATCAGAGTTTTTGGACTTGCCGAGTAGCGAGTTAAGGATTCCCCAGAGCTGATGGGGATTGGAGGAACCACCGAGTTGTTTGTCATGTAGAAAGTTCATTTTTGCTTTTCTTACTGCTGATTTGCACTTGTTATGAAGTGATCTGTAAAGGAATAGCTGTGCAGGGTCTTTGTGCTTAATGTAGTGAGCCCATGCTTTGTCCCTGGTTCTCATGAGTTTGATGATATCAGGGGAGACCCATTCATTAGTTAGACCCCTGACCCCTGATTCTTTTTAGGGGAGCATGCTTGTTACAGACGCTAGCTAAGATCCTGGAAAATTTTTCTAGTATCAAGTCGCAGTCACCAGGCCCCTTGGTAAAAGACCAGTCGACAAGGCTGATGTTGTGGGTGATCCGTTTAATTTTCTGGTCGGTTAGTCTCTAGGTGAAGATGAATTTAGGGTGTTTTTTAGGTAGCCGGGCTGGCCATGAACAAAATATGGCACAGTGATCACTGATACAGTCCAACAAGATACCCAAGATGCTGGTGGGAGAGGGGTAAGAAGCAATGATCCAGTCAATTAGTGTCTGGGTGCCAGTTTTGTAATTGGATCTAGTGGGTGAGGAGATGAGCTGGTGGAGACCAAAATTAGCGATACAGGATTTGGCCTTCTCGGCGTGAAAGGAGTCCCAGTTTAAGTTAAAGTTCCTGAGGAGGATCCACTGTCTATTAAGCGGGAGGGAGTTTCTAAGGGCAAGCGGTGATTCAAGGTCAGAGTGTAGTGTTCCTAGGGGGAGGTAGGCGGTGGTTAGGGAGATGGTTTTATTGGAGCCAAGGAGGAGGTGTATGGAGAGTGTTTCCAATAGCGAAAATTCAGAGCTGGGGTTGTGCTCAGTAATGGAGAATTTGTTGGAGACAAAGAACATGCCACTGGTCACTCTTCCAACATTAGAGAGTGAGTGCCATTAAACATCATTAACAGCTGTGTAGAGAGTGTCAGTTCATGCAAGGCCTTCAACACTGTGCCGCACAGGAGACTGATAAGGAAATTAAGAAGCTTAGGTGTGGGATCCAAAGTGAATTTGGCAAGGAACTGGTTAATGGATGGACAACAGAGAATGGTGGTTAATGGCACACACTCTCTAAGTTTGGAAAAGTGACCAGTGGGATGCTGCAGGACTCAGTAGTGCAACAAGTCCTCTTCAATGTCTTATGTGACATTGCAGAAGAACTGGAAGGGAAAGTATGCTGCTTTGCAGATGGCACCAATATCTGTAATAGGGTGGACACTCAATGGGGGACAGAATATGTAAGGACCTTGGGAAACTCCAGAAATGGTCAAGAACAGTATTTGGGGTTCAAGACCAAAAAGTGCAAACTTATGCACCTATGGCATAAAAACCAAGAAGCTGAGTACAGGATGAGGGGAGGTACTGATTGTCACTAGGCAGGAAAGGGACCATACAGTTATATCTGATGACCTCAAAGTGGCAGGGCAGTGTGAAAAATCAGTGGGTAGGGCCATTGGGATGCATAGGGAAAGTTATCTCCAGCAGAAGGAGAGAGGTTTTGTTGTCACTGTATTGCTCGCTTGTGAGACCCCACCTGGAGTATTGTGTCCAGTTCTGGAGGTAGCACCTCAGAAAAGACATAGACAGGGTGGAGGCAGTCCAGTGGAGTGCAACTAAAATGGTGCAGGGGACTGAAGAGACTGAGGGATCTCAACATGTACACCCTGGAAGAGAGATGAGCAAGAAGGGATATGATAGAGATCTACAAGTACCTCATGGGAGTGAACATGATGCAGATGGGGAGTTTCTTTTAAATGAGTAAGAGCACCAGGACCAGAGGGCATGGTAAGAAGCTGGTATGGGACTTTAAGAGGAACATGAGGAAGTATTACTTCACTGAAAAGTGTGGTGGACACCCTGGAACCGACTGTCAGCAGAAGCGGTGGAAGCGAAAACAGCAGGGAGCTTCAAACATGCGTAGGATAGACATAGGGGAATATTAGTAAATAGGCAGGGAGGAAGGAGGGAGGGTCACCAGAGACCAGTTAGGGTCTGTAGATAGTGACTAGGCAGAGACTATCAGGGCACACTGGGTGGGCTAAGTGATTATTTTCTTCCAACAAATTCTATGTTTCTATGTTTCTGTTCCCCCAGACCCCATACTTACAGAGACCAGTGGATCTGCACACCTATCTTAACCTGGCACTGTCTTACTTCTTCTCAGAGGTACAGACAATTAGCCATTTCACATTTTTAATGGATTAACCAAGAGAGACTAAACATAGAAACATAGAAGTTGACAGCAGAAGGAGACCACCAGGTCCATCTAGTCTGTCCATTGTCTTTTAGCCTAGCCTTCTAACTGCCCTTGGATTTGAGGGCTCCCTTGTATCTGTCCCAAGCATTCTTGAAACCTACCACTGTGCCTGCTACTGCCACCTCTGCAGGCAGGCTGTTCCAGGCATCCACCACTCTTTCTGTGAAGAAAAACCTTCCTGGTGTTGGTGGAGAACTGCCCTCCTTGCAGCCCTAGATCATGTCCACTTGGTTCTGCTGCCCTTCTTAAATTGGAAGAAATCATCTATCTGCCCCTGGTTTATGCTTTTTACGTACTTGAATGTTTCGATCATGTCACCTCTCCCTCTTTTCTGTTGCAGGGAATACATGTTCAGTTCTTTCAGTCTATTCCTGTAGGACATCTTGTGCAGTCCCTGAATCATTTTTGTTGCCCTTCTCTGCACTGTCTCCACTCAGTCAATGTCCTTTTTGAGGTGGGGCCTCCAGAACTGGATGCTGTACTCCAGGTGAGGCCTAACCAGTGATCTGTACAGCGGCAGGATCACTTCCTTCTTCCTGATTGTGATTCCCCTCCCAATGCATCCCAGCACACCGCTGGCCTTCAATACTGCCTTCTTGCACTGTTTACCTACCTTCAAGTTGTCTGAGACAATGATTCTCAAATCACGCTCTTGGGTGGAGGAAGCTAGCCTTTCCCCTCCAAGGTAATATGCCTTATTTGGATTTCTTTTTCCTATGTGCATGACTTTGCACTTTTTGGCATTGAATCTCGACTGCCATGCTCCAGACCATTCTTCCAGTTTCTTGAGGTCAGCTTCCATCTTGTCCACTCCCTGTTGGGTGTCAACCCTGTTGCATATTTTGGTGTTGTCTGCAAACAGATAACAAAGATACCTTTCCCTGTAGTCTGTTAGCTATGTCTGATAAGAAAATATTGAAGAGTAGGGGCCCCAGTACTGAACACTGGAGCACACCGCTGGTTACTCTACTTTCTGATGACAGTGCTCTGTTTACCTGCACTTTCTGGGTTCTGTCCTGTAACCAGTTTTTAACCCATCTAACTACTTCTGATCCAACTCCTGTGTGGTCTAGCTTCTTTACTAGCCTTCTGTGTGGAACTAGACTAGACTAGCACCTTATCCTGGGTCCAGGGCAATTGAGGCCTTTTGCCAGAATTATTCCACCCTCCACCATGCCAGTTCCACATGGTGTCAAAGTCACAGGTCCACAATAACAGTTACATTTTAGCAGTTCAGCTTCATTTCTTGGAGGGAGGGGACTGGATGCCAGTTATGACAGTTTCTCAGACTTGCATGGTCACAGTTCACCTCACAATGCTTCCAGATAATCTCTGGTCTCCCTTTCAGTTCCTTTTTTTTTAACATTAAGATGGCCCCTCAGGAATCTATCCAGAAGTGGGAGTTTAGCTCTGGATGGGCACTGATGCAAATGTCCATTGCCATGATTCCTAAGGATTTTTCAGAGAGTTATTTAGCCGAACGATTCAGTTCACCCAGGGAGATGTTGCAGATTCTCTTTCCAGGCTCCAAATGAACTCTAGCCACCTGGGATGGTTAGATGAAGGCAGCTAGCTCCGCCCCCAGAACCCTTTTGCAGTGGCCTGCTGACTCAGAGCTCTTAGAGGGCATGCTAATGACCTTTGGGGAGCAAGGCTTCCTTGGGGTTTGCAATTAAATCGCAAGGTATCCTGGGTGATAGAGCGGGTGAGGAATTGTTATTAATTAGTACATGTTTGCACAACTGTCTCATTAATACCTGCTTTTAAAGTCAAGGGATAGGCCTGAGAGACCTAGAAGCCCTTCTGACCCTTAAACTGCTATATTACACTTAGAGGTAGCATGCAAAAGAAGCAATCTGCAAGACAAACAGTATACTGCATCCATAACAGAATGCAAGAAGAGAAACCATTTCAAAATTGTATGATTTCTGTCTCTCTCTTAAAACCACATGTATTGAAAAGCCGTAAACCCAGTGCAAAGCTTTATGGGTGGCAGTATGGAAATACTTTTGCAGGGAAGGCTGACATGGCTTCACCAAAACATAAGTTACCCCAGAATAGTAACTAATAGTAACAGTGGCCCAATATCACTTTTGTTCCTCCTTATTTGTTGTTGCCCTAAATCCTTTTGAAATTGAAAACTATTGTGGCGGGGTCCCAAGTTCAACACAATATTTTATATTGAAGGGCAATATAAATCAAGTAAGAGGAGACAGTTACAGCAGAGGAGCGGGAAAAATACTTTTTTTGGGGGAGGGGAGGGGAGGTTAGACAAGTTCTCCTTGCCTGGTGTCTGAAGCAGAGATCATGTGGGGAATGAGTCAGCGGTACAATAGTCTACTCTAGTCAAGGGTAGTAAATCCAGAAACAGGAAGGAGTAACCGGGGTGGATAAAAAGGATATTTAAGGGACCCAGGTGTAGTAAACAAGTTCCCTTTTCCTGCAGCTAAGGCAGAGATTGGGTCAGTGGGGGTAGGACAGAGACTGTTTGAGAAAGAAGCACCAGAAAGATAAATGTATATTATAAAATGAGGGGTGAAAATCCTGCTTTCTGATTGGCTGTTACCTGTGCATCAAATTTGTTTGATGCACAAGTAAAACTAAGTACTCAGAAGCAGGACTGCATTACAAAAATCAGTGTGCATTTAGAACGTTCATTTTTGAAATACTGCCATTTCTTTCCCTTGCTAACTGAGCTCTTATCCTCCCACTCTTATGTCTGCTACTGCTGTAACCATCGTGCTGACGATCCCATGGGTTGGACAAAAAAAATTTAGCTTAATTTTGTTTTACAAATGCTCTTTTCCTCAAACTTCACCATCTCCTGATCAGCAGTAAGGGGCAGGGGGGAGGGAGAAGCAGTACACGATACCCTCGGTATGGCTGCTGGCTCCATATCTGTGTGTGTGTGTGTGTGTGTTTGTGTGTGTGTGGAGAATGAGAAAGAGAGTGTGTGTACATGCTGATGGTAACAATGACGTGCAGGTCCGATCGGCAGTTGAATGTAAGTCGCTCTGCTTCACTAAACATTTTTTAATCATGCTGTTGTCAACATTTTTTTTATCATGCAGTTTACTCAGCTTAATTTAGTCTCCTTTCCAATGCTTCACCAGCAGAATTCAACTACCAATCGGACTGCAACTCCATGGCTTACCAGCACCGCCTGGTCTTCTGCAATGAGTCCAGATCCTGATCCGCCCATGTTCTTAATTTAAAATCCTCTTGCAGTGTAGCTTTATTGTTTTAACTGTCCCACACAGGTTCATTTCTCTTTGGCAAGTCCCGGTCTGGGGGACAATAGCACTTCCTTGCTGTTCCTCTCCTGTACATCCTTTCTCTGGGGCTGTTCCCCTCATGTACATCTCCTAGCGGTGCTAGTAAATTCCATTTATAGAAAAATTGAAAATCCGTTTCTCCCGTAATTGCGCTGCCACTTCTACAAGTCCACGACCACTCCTGCAACAGGTCCAGATGGTCTGGTCCAGAATGCTCTGACTGTGCTGCCATCAGTCATGATTTAATAATGAAAAAAAAAAAAACAGTTCTCGCCCTTTCACCTGTCCTGTCCTGCCCAGACCAAAAAAAAGGAGAACTGCACACCGATATGCAGGGGCTGTAACAAAATGAAACAATAAAACCCAGAATGAAACCATAACTACTGATCCCATAAAAGGACAAACTTTACACCGAAGGTTCAAAATGACTTCATTATCTACTAGGTAGGACTAATCAATTATAAATTCCCTTAAGAAAATATGTTTATTCTACATAAACACAGGACTTTTCTGACTGTAAAAAGTGATAAATATAAGTAGCCCATTTTAGAAGCGCAATAAGACACTCTGGAGTGTGCATTGAACAGATATTACCGCACTTCCAGGAGCTGAAGACATGCAGCCTGCGACCTCATACCTCACCACGCTTCTGGGTGTGCGATAAATATCTGTTCAATGCACACCCCATCATGCCTTATTGCTTACTTATCCAAAGGTATTTTTTCAGCTTTAATTTTAGAAATAATATTTTTATGCCCTCCCAAATGAACAAGAATATGAAAAACCTAGTCTTAGAAGTTGCTCAAGGCCTTGAGATTAGAGAGAGAGAGTGAGTGTGAAAGAAAGAGAGAGGGTTGGGGGTGTGGGGTAGGGGATGGGGAGACAGTAATGCAGACAGAGAGAAAATGAAACAAGTTAGTTTTAGAGTTTCCACAAGGCTTAAAGGAGAAAGCAACAGAGGGAGAGAGGGGACAGAGAAAGAGAGAGAATGAAAAAAGTTAGCACAGGTTCTGAGGTTGCTCAAGGCTCTGGGATTCATCAAGCAGCATGTACAAACAAACTCTGATCAGAGCCGATACGGCTGTGGAAAGCTTTTGGGATATTTTTACCCATTATTTCTAATAAATTTGCACAATGCAGATCTGCTAAGAGGCAGTTTCAATGTGGTCTTCCTTTTACACATTTTTACAATGTATTTTTTCTAGAATATGCCTGCTGATTGCTATATATTTAGCCTGGATAGTTCACAGAAGAAATGGTATCTTATTTTCAGGTGGCGGAGCACTGACAGTAGGATGCTGGAATGTGTCATATGAGCTGTGTGTGGGCGATAACGGCCAGTGGCCATACACCTCAGGCGCTCACATGAGGATCCATTGTCCTGGTGCCATTGCACTGCTCAGTGCAGGTGACAGCCAATGCTGTATCCACTCACACATGTCCCGGAACAGGCATGTTACAGCTGACCTTACATTCGTTTGTACAGTAGGGGAACTGTGGATGCACTATCCATAGCCTAAAGAGTACACTGCAAATGGCATTGCAGGATACTGCACCCCATGGCACCCAGGATACCTCAGCAGTCTGGAGGGTGGCATGTTACAAAGGGAAATGGGAGAGTGTTGGCCTGCAATGGTGTATGACAGCAGGAAGATCCTGCATCGACAAGGCATGCATTGGATGTATGTCAGTTCCCTTTCATGGTTTGCCAGGGCCATACACATGACTGCATACACTAGTGTGTCCCCAGCTTGCATAGTGCTCCAATGCATGGTACAGTCACTTGGGTCATTCTGAAGTGCAGGTCCCTGGCCCAGGTCCAGTGCTGTCAGCAGCTGGCTGTGGCTTGGTGTGGAGGGCAGTGCCAGTCTCCACAACAGGTCGGGTATGGGAGAAGCGGGGGTGTCTACATACTGAGGCAGTGGGTGAGGGTTCTTTATGCTATGGATATGGACTGTGGTTTCCTCTGGTGTGATTGGGTCTGGAGGGGCCCTACACTATGGAGCTCTTTGGGGATGGAGTTGGATCAATTGGGGATGAGAGAGGGTACCGCTAGTCCACCAGGGCTGCCAGGCTGCTGTGTAGCTGGGTGCACATCTGCAGTCTGCCTGTGGCTGGCTGGCTGGATTAGGCCAGCTATTTATGGCCTAACTGTGGGCTGCATTGCTCTGGACTGTGAGGGGCACATTCCCACTAAGTATGCCACAGCATGGCATATGCATGGGAAAGCACCCTTGACTTGCATGGCATACTATTTGCATGCACCCTGGCTCATTCTCTTGCAGTCAGTGCATCCTTCACATTTGAATATCATGCTGCGGCGCATTGTTGGAGTTGTGTAGCATCTTCTTTTTCTACTGGATGTGCTGTGTATCTCCTTTGAATATGGAGGCTCTGGACTAGGCTGCCTTGAAGAAATACATTATCAAAATGGTAAAATCATGACCCCACTGAAAACAAGATATTGCATCTAATCTGGGACAGCCTGAGTAAGTACAGTGCAAAAATGTGTAAATGAACACCCCTATGACAATGAGATGTAGCATCTCCCTTGCGCTATCCAGGACACAAAATATAGGATAAGAAATATTTACAGAAGATCTAGTCTAAGCTGAACTTCACTGAGTTCAATGGCATAAACAGTTTCTTTATTGTTTTATAACATATTAGAATGCTGTATTTATTTTGAGTGTTGCGGCCATGAGGATGGTGTGTACAGAGTGTGTGTGTGTCCAGGATACAAAATATAGGATAAGAAATATTTAAAGGAAATCTACTGTAAACTGAACTTCACTGTGTTCACTGACATAAACAGTTTCTTTATTGTTTTACATGTTAGAATGCAGTATGTATTTTGAATATTGTAGCCATGAGGATGGTGTGTACAGAGTGTGTGTGTGCGTGTGTGTGTTTGCTGTGGCTTAGTATATTTTTTTCCCCAAAAAAGCATAGTAGAAAATGCCTGCTGATTACTACATATTTAGTCTGGGTAGTTCACTGAAGACCTGACATATGTCTGAGACTGTTCTTATCAGATAGTGTCTTTAGAGGTTAAAAAAACAGTGTTAATTATAGATTTGCTGGGAAAGGGTGACATTTATGAGATACGAATTTTTCTTGAAAGACAATACATCCCCATGTGACACTAGTAGCAAGAAGCTGTTTAAATGCTAAGTATTTAAATGTGCAAGTTGTTGCATTCTGAAGGGGGTAAACAAACCTCCAGTTTAATAGGCAACCAATATTTAACAAATATTTAACAAGCTGTTTTAGTTTCCTAATGGCGTCTGATAAGCAGCTTGGAGTTATGTCTCCAATATTCTTAACAGAAAGAAAGGAGTATTTTATTTCAGCTGGCATGGAAGGATACATTGAAAAATCCAAAACATGTGTTCCATGACACTCCATTTCCAGCTACAGATAGCAAGATGGCTGTAGGCTCCACCCACAGTCAGAACAATATATATTAAAGATTGTCTGAAGCTGTTCTAGCTGCTCATAAAATACTCAAACTGTGTAACTGGAACCCCAAATCTGTTTAATGAATTTTTTTTTATGTTTATTTTTTAGTTCAAATGGTGGTGGATCCAGGATTTTGCAATGGTGGCGGTGGGGGTGCTGAGGTGGTATGCATACTTGATATGGAATTTTTTTTAATCCTTTACATTGTCTTCTATTATGTTTTTCATTGCATTTTTGACAGAAAATACAAAGTGTGCTCTATAGTTTGAAATGTATAGTTTCTTACAAACAATAAACCAGATTTCTTTAACAAAGTGAAATGCAGCAGCACCAAGCAAGCAAGTTACAATGGGGGGTGCTGCCAACCCCTTCGCTCTCCCCTAGATCTACCAATGAGTTCAAATAGAACTTCTACATAGTGAATCCACACACACTCTCATCTTATCATAGATCAATTATATGCAACTTCCAACATTTCCTTTGATGTCACCAAGTGATGTAACTGTGCTCGATGGCTGTAGGCATAGCCCATGATACACCTGTGCCTAGGGGTATCTTGGTGGTTTCAGCTCACCAGCTGCCTCTTGCAAACCATTACACATATCTGACCAGTTTACCCTCGCCTTTTTATCTGGGAACTGCTGAGTCAGGCACTATTTATTTGTTTTCCTCCAAAAATAGAAACACAGAATCTGATGACAGATAAGGACCACTTGGCCAATCCAGTCTGGCCATTTCTAGTGTAGGTTGAAAGGAATGGGCAGACTGGATGGACCAAGTGGTCCTTATCTGCCTTCAAAATCTATGTTTCTATTCTTTGTGGAAAATAAATACTCAGACACAGGCATATTTTTTTATTTTTTTTTTATTTTTTATTTATTTGAGTATTCAGAAAGACCTTTGAGTCAGAGATTCATTTACAAAGGTTCTACGTCATACTAACAGTACATTACATAGTGACATGAGATAACAAAAAACAGGTTACATAGTTGTTTCAAAGTGGGCTAACAGAGAAAGTTAGGAAATTTAGCACAGCCATGAGGGGAAATAAAAAAAAAAACAACAATGGTAATGTCAGAGATATTCAGTAGGGGGCTGTTTGTCATGTTTCATAAATGTATTTGAGGTACTCTGAGAAGCTGATAGCTTGTTAGTAAGGGCAAGGCAGATCAGGTTTCATGGGCAGTCACATTTATTTGAATCCTGCAGGTATTCCCTTAGCTTTGATTTATATGGACCCAGCCTTCTTTCCTCGGCTATATTGACAGGGAGGGAGTTTATCCAGGATGGGGCCCTAAAATTGAAATTGCATTGGTACTGGGAGGTCTGGCTACGGGGTACCCACAGTAGCTGCTTGCTTGAGCTATGGGTTGTTTTGCCTCGTGGTGCTGGGAGGATAATTTGGTGCAGTGAGGGTGGGGTGAGGCCTAGTATTACCTTTTTGGCCATAAGGCAGGTATGGTACCTGATTCTGCTGTCCAGGTTTAGCCAGTTTGTGCTACTGTAAAGGGAGCAGGAGTGCGTGAGGCGATCACAACCTAGGATGAGATGGCAGGCTTTGTTGAGTACCAGCCGGAGTTTGCTTAGGGCTGTGGAGGATGCAGCACTGTAAATTAGGATGCCGTAGTCGAGTAGGGATAGGATCGAGGAGTTTACGGTAAGCTGTAGTGCCTCAGGGGTAAGGCAGTGTTTGTGGCGACAGAGTATGCCTAGCCTGGAGCTAACAGCGGTAGTTAGGTGTAGGGTGCGTTGATTAAAGCTGAGGGCAGGGTCTAAAGTAATCCCTAGGTATTTAAAATTATATACTTGTTCTAGGGGGGTCTGGTTAGCAGTGAGAAATTTGGGGCATAGGTTTTTGTGTGGGTTTTGCGGGTGGGTGAATATCATGACTTTGGTCTTTTTTATAGTTGATAATAAGACAGTGGGTGGTGAGCCAGTCTTCAATAAAACGGACGGAGAGCTGGAGGGTTTGGTGAAGTCTGAAGGGAGTCGAGTTGGAGGCAAACAGGACTGCATCATCTGCATAAAGGAGAAGATTTCTGGAGCACGAGGATGGGAGGGAGTTGACGTATAGGCTGAAAAGTAGGGGTCCAAGTATGGAGCCCTGAGGAACACCAGATCGGATTGGGAGTCAGGGTGATAGGACCCAGCCTATCTTGACTCTCTGCGTTCTATCAGAGAGATAACTGGCAAACCATTTTAGGGTGTCATCGGAGAGACCCATGTAGGCCAGGGTGTTTAGTTGGAGGGCATAGTTTACTGTGTCGAATGCTTTGGATAGGTCCATGAAGACGGCGCCCGAGAGGTGGCCGTGGTCCAGAGCTGAGTGGACATGGGAGGTAAATTCAAGGAGGGCAGTAGTGGTGCTGTGGCCCTTTCGAAAACCATGTTGCTGTCTGGTTAGAAGTTTATATTTATTCAGGTGTTCAGAGAGTTGGTCGGCGACTATGCATTCTAGCGCCTTTGACGGGGGGGTAGAATCGAGATGGGGCGGTAATTGTTTGTGGATGTACGGTCACCACTTTTATGGATAGGTGTGATATAGGCAGACTTCCAGTGGGTGGGAAATTTCCCTTGGCAGAGGGAGCGATTGAGAATGTGGGTGAGAGGGGCAAGGACTTCCTGGAGGGTGAGGCGGAGAAGTCTATGGTCTAGGGAGTCATGACTGTAGTGGCTTTGGCAGGGCTTTGCTAAGGTAGAGGTTTGGTCTCGGTGTAAGGACACGTCGGAAGGGCGCCGTATATGGATGGTGAGGTATGACACGTCCGGCTGGGGTCAAGAAGCAGGGGGAAAACCTGGGAGAGATCGGAGAAAGCAGTATTTAGGGCTGCCGCTTTGCTGACAGGATCGGTGGAGAGGCT
The DNA here is from genome assembly GCA_016271365.2 of Neoceratodus forsteri. NCBI lineage: Eukaryota > Metazoa > Chordata > Ceratodontiformes > Ceratodontidae > Neoceratodus > Neoceratodus forsteri. The sequence goes on from CM057449.1 coordinate 1,204,744,989, forward strand.
ACCATCAATGAGTATTTGGTCAGGTGGTAGATTAGGGCTCTTTCCACAGAGTTCCTTTATGTTCTCCCAGAACTTGCGTCCATTTCCCCAGGCGGAGGTTAACGTTGCTTTGTAGTGGTTTGCCTTGGCTGTGCATATGGCCCAGGTGCATTTGTTACAGGCCTCCCGATAGCGCTGCTTGTCCTGAGGCCATTGGGTCTCATTGGCCAGGTGCCATAGAGCATCACGCTGGCATAATAGGCCTTGGAGGTGGTCCGAGAACCATGGGGCATGGTTCCCTTTGGTCATTGTTTTGGTGAAGGGGGCGAACTTGTCACAGGCTGCGTTAAAGGTGTTGACAAATAGTTTGAGGGCATGGTCAGGGTCGAAGGTATTTATAATGGGTGTCCAGTCCCAGTCTCTGAGGTGTGCCTTGAGAAGGGGTAACTTGCCAGGCCCTAGCTTATGTTTTGTAATAATTTTTGGCACAGTTTTGGGGAGGGTACCAGACCAGTTGCAAAGTACTGGTGAGTGGTCGCTTAAGGTGTCTGGGAGGACTTGGCTGCTTGTTATTTTGTGGGGGCGGTTGGTGAAAACTAGGTCTAGAAGGGTTGATGTCCCCATGAGGGCACGCAGCCGGGTGGGCTTTTTGACAACCTGGATGAGGTCGAGGGCAGCAGCCTCATTTATGTAAGGCATGGCTGTTTTGGCCAGCCAATTTATGTTAAAGTCCCCCAGTAGTATTTTTTCTTGTTTTGGGGGTAGGGTGGCGATGTGGGACATGATGGCTTGGAATGCTAGCTTCTGGTTTCCGGGGGGGGGGAGTAGGCTATAAGGAGGAGGAGAGGGGATGTAGACTTGCCTAGGGTGATTTTTAGGGTGAGGGCCTGAGCCCTGGATGTTAGCACAGGCATGGGGAGAAGGTGGCCAGTGAGGGAGTTTCTGAGGTAGGTAGCACAGCCACCACTTCGCTTTCCCATATGGTCGGTCCGATAGAGGCAGTATCCAGGGAGGTTAACTGCCGAGTCAGGAACAGAGGGGGAGAGCCAGGTTTCGCTCAGGGCAATGATGTCTGGGTTGTTCTGGAGTACCCAGCCCTGAAAGGAATCCCATTTTTTTTGCAGGCTGCAAATGTTTAGTGAGGCAATGCGCAGGCCATTTCCAGGGGATGGGTGAGTTGGAGTGGTAAGTTGGGGGCCAGGGTTTGGGTGGACATTACCTGTCAGTAGAAGAAGAAGAATGAGTGACCTGAGGCAGTTTTGGTCTGCTCGTGTAGTATGTCCTTGGCCTTTATGCTGTGTATGGCTGATGGTGGGTATTGGTAGTTTCAGCGTAAGGGGGGCAGATAGGAGGAGAAAAGGGGGGGTTAGTTAGTTTCGTATATGGTGGGAGGTTGGTGAGAAAGGGGGGCTCCAGTGGGTGACTTTCTGTGGGAGATGACATCCAGGGAGGTGAGTGGATGATTTTTTATATATGTTGTGGGGGGGGGGGTGGAGTTTGTGATGGCTTTGTGGCCAGGTCTTGCATGTGCTGGTGGTGCATATGCAGTTTAGTCATTGACTCTCCTATACTGAGGCAGGTGGTACATGGGGCCCAATGTTATTTCTGCTGCTTATATACACCTAATCAGTTTAACATCTGTGCAATTACTTATGGCACTCAGATGAGTATTCCTTGAACCCAGCACTGCTGTAACATTTATTCTGGACTCAGCTAATCTCTGTTTCCAGTGGCACCACAAACTAGTCCCTGGTTCCACCTTAGCTACTGCATTAGTGTTCCTGAATTCATGTGGTTTCTCTACTCTTAGCAAGCTCTTTAATAATATGTGCCTGGAAATGGCACACCAGACAAGGCTCCAAAGCAGTAAAAATCAGCACCAGCATGCACTAAAAATGAGACTGGCACAAGGGTAAATGATCTCTCCCCCCCTCGGCCCTCCCCATCCAGTCTAGGGTTCCACAGGTTTGACTGACTGATTTTATTTAAAACAGAAAAAGACTGCACACAATCATTTGAGCATTGCTCATTTACAATGGTCTAATAATACAAACAGTAAAAGAAGCAGTGTTGCAAATACATAAACGGACATTACAAATACAAAAATACAAAAGTAAAACAAGCAGTTAATAAATAAATTAGTTAGCAACAAGTTATCTCATAAGGCCTTACAACCATCACATGACATTTGGGAATTATTATGAAACCCAGTGTACAGGGAGCCCAGTGAAGGAGGGGGACCACTTGTAGGGTGTAAGCAGGATGGGAGTGCATTTTAAAGTTTAGGCCCTCTATATGAAAAGGCTTGTGAGCCTACGGTGCTGGTCTGTGGTATGACATACTCCAAACCACTGGCAAATCTGAGGCCAGGTTGAATTAGATGGGAGTTTTACCAGTTCTAAGATATAAAGTTCGAGCTTATTAAATGTCTACATCAGGGTCAGCAAATGTTGCTGTCGTCTTTGTGCAAGAAGAGGCCACTGGATGCCATTAAGGAGATCACAGTGGGGAGTGTGCCTCTGTGCTTGCAGGATGTATCTGGCTAGCTTGTTATAAATAACATCCACTTTGTTCACATGGATTTTTGTAGCACCTGAGCATATTATGCCTCCATAATCCAACAGGGGAAATTATTGCTTGAACAATCATTAATCTGACCTCCTGAGAAAAACAGAACTTATTTTGATACAAGAAACACATTCTCACACTTACCTTAACAGTTGTTGAGAAATGCTAATCCCATTTAACATTACTGTCCAGCCACAATTCAAGGTATTTGTATTGAAGTACATTTTCCAAACAGTGATTATTTCTTGAGACAATTTCCAAATGAAATTTTGGGTGGGTGGGGCAATGGGGTGGCACGAGGTTCCATCCTAGGTACCATTCTATTCTTTATTTTCTATAATGACCACTCTTTGCTTGTATAAGCTTACACATTTATATGTATTCTGCTGACACAATATTTTTTGCATCTAGTACTACAATCCCTACCTTGGAAAGGTTGCAACAGCCATGAGGAGCAGGGAATTTTTTTGTTATGGACAGTCCTCCACTTACAGGGAACTACATGTGTGATTGTGTGACCTCACCATGCCCCCAGCTCTCACAGTATGTTCTGAGGGCTAGGGATGGACACTGTTATGGCAGAGTGTAGATGCAGTCGGTGTGTGTGGGGGGCACACATATGGGATATGGTAGGGTCCCTGCCCATGTAGCCTGTACACCATCAACTGGCAGTCCACACCACAGATTTGGTCTGGTGCATGGCATTTAGCTATACTCCACCCCTGGCCTACCCTAAGCCACCCTCCCTGTTAGTCTTTATGCATAGTTCCACAGCCATAGAGGCTTGGATGTGGTCCCTTTAGTGCATGGGTCAATGGCACCTCCAATACGTGGCAGGCACATGTACCAATGTCTATGCACCACATATATGTGGCATGTAGTCATTGTGAATACAAAGAACCACAGTGCAGAAGCACTGAGGCAAAGGTTACCCCAAAGGACATTGGCAGTAAAGCCAAGTTTCAAAGAAATACCAAAATCACACATACCTCCATAGTACAAAACATCATGGGTTGTATATGCAAATCACCATGACATTTTAGGCATGTTCAGCTTTAAGCAAGAATGCGTGGTGCCAAAGGACCTCTCACACAATCTGCAAAGGGTAAAAACAGAAGACATAGACATGTGTTTTTTCCTACCCAGGACTCATAAGTGTGCCTCATTTGTATCACACATCAGGGGAAATGATCCAGAGCCCTACATTGGTCTTATGAGTTTGGGTCATGGTGAGCCCAAAAATAAGCAAAACACAAGCTAAAAGACAAACAACCTCAGTGCAGAAGCATCGAGGCAAGGGTTGCCTCAAAAGCATTGTCAGTAAAACCAAGTTTCAAAGAAATACAAAATCACATACCCCACTAGTGCAAAGCATCTTGGAATGTATAAACAAATCACTATTAAATTTTAGGCTGGTTAAACTTTAACCAAGAATGCATGGTGAATACAGCCCATTGTGCCTTTTTTTCTCTTTAAATATTGGTTCACCTCCATTCTTACCTCTCCTCTCTTCCCTCTCCTCCCTCTGTTCACTCTCCATGTCTTACTCACTCCATAACTATGATTTATTTAAAGAACATAAAATATATGGCTTGAGATAAAAAAGAAAAATAGATAAACACCTTACTAGGAAAATGAAAAGCTGAATTACCCTAACTTACAACTATAGGTCATAGCCAGAACCCCACAAAAAAGAAGAAAAGGAATCATTGGTTTTCCAAGAACTCTGTCTAAACAGTCTCTGCCATGCTGGCCAGGAAAACATGACAAGATATAAAGAATGTCAATTTCAAAATCACATTAGGGACCTTTGGAGAGGATTGGTGACTCGAAATAAATAAACACAGGAGGTAAACTTTTCTTCTGCTACATACTATTACAGTGGATATAGCATCGGTTCTATTGACAACAAAATAGCTAAAAAAAAAAAAGCATCCAAACTCTATACAACCGAGTAATAACTTAACTTTTTATACTGATGGAAAAGTGCTCCAGAGTGAAGCAGGTGAGCCAGACAGGAAAGCTAAGAATGATGCTAGGGTTAAGTGCCATTTAAACATGAGAACCACACCACTAGTAAGATGCACACCTTGCATCAAATACTTTGAAAATGGTAATGATTTGAATTAATGCTATAAGACTCTATAACAACTGGGTTTATCATTTAATAATGTATGGACAGTGTCTATTAACCCCTGTTTTCAGTCAGTTTATAACCTGATAATCCCATCATTATGACATCAGTATACTGTAAACCTTGCTTAACTATATTGTAATGATGGGATTACAGGATATAATGTCACCACCTGTCAAAATTCTTGGAAAGGAAAGGTGATCTGCTGCTTGGACATTCATTCAAAACACACACATTCCATTCAGACAGTTACAGACCTGCTGCAGTATAGCTCGCAATGGAGAATTTCAGCACTTTAGTTGCACAACATTCAAACCAGGAGGCATTCATAGCCGAGCAGGAGAACAAACGCACATTGAAAAAAACTGTATTTTTTCCCACAGTGGCTAGTTTTTCTATACACTATAAAATACAATGCCTGAGTAATGGTGGTCAACCATGGATGTAGTCACCTCTCGCGGTTGCCATGACAACTGTAACCCTCTTGAGCTGTGCTCTATAGGTTTACTTGGTTGTCCTGGCAACTGCTTGAGGTGATTACATTGTGGATAACCACTGTTACTCAGGCATTATCCTCTATGTTTACTATACAGGCTGAAAACCTTGCGACTGCAAAGTAAAAAGTCATAGAAAGACTGAATGTGTGAGTAAAATAACAACAGTTTTATTCCTAAATTGTATTACAACAAAGTACTACTTATACTGGGTTTAGTACACTGTATAGGCAAGGTCTGTAATTAATCATTATTATTCATGGTTTTCATTTTAATGAATAAACAACACTTAAATATGGTTCTAAAGTGCATTTAATAGGCGATTATCAATCCACTTTTTGACATAAAGGCAAAGGCATAAGCTGCAAGGGAGGAAATGGCTTCTTTCTAAGCAAGCCTGTTGGTACAGTAGTAGCATTACCACTCCAGACGCTCATGAACTGGCTTTGTAAATGAGCCTGGGCCACTGAAAAGATGTTCAGGAAAGGATGGCTGAGTGTCTCAGGGATGCTCACTTCTTCGGAGGAGGGAGGGATCCTGGCCTCTGCCGCAGTACCTCCACCTGGGTGACCATGGATGGCAGTGCAGTCTGGAGCCAGTATTAAGGGAGAAGGATGACAACATTCTGATATGAGTTATGTCAGATGCAACCTCAAGAACACTCACGGGATGGGGAGAAAATACCCTCCAACTCGGGGTATGCTGTCCGCTGCCCACCACAGGTTGTGCACTGTCGACTGGGCCCTCATTCCCTCACCGACAATCAACTCTGTCTGGACGTAAGAGATGAACTCTAGCAGCCCTTCCTGGGGGATCATCATATGGAGGAACAAGCAGTGCCAGGTAAGTCCCAGAGAAGGCAGGTGATGACAGGGCTTGACTGAGTAGTGGACTGAAATGAGTCAGTCTAGGAGACAAGGGGCCAAAAGTACACTAAATGAACAACAAAAAAAATTTATTAATTTAGTTTTTGTTGACTGGGTAAGTGCACTAGACAAATTCTGCCTATTTTCAGGCATGGCCCGGGGGAGGGGGATACAGATGAATGCCAATTGACCTTGAACCAGATTAAGCTGTTGGTGGTATTTTTAGTGAATGGGGGGAAATTTGGCCAGGGCACCAGGAAAATGCCTCTACTCTTTTCAAGAAGTGCCATAGGATCTTTAACATCCACTTAAACTATGACCAGAACAGGCAGATGGGACCTTGGTTTAACGTCTCATCCAAAAGACAGCACCTCAGAAGTGCAGCACCCCCCCTCATGCTGCACTACTGTGTCAGTATCGGGATTTAACCCAAGAGCCTGGTGTGGGGATAAATAAAGTTCTAGACAGTGTGTTGTAGTGATATGATAGGTGTGATGGGTACTGGTTGCAGGCCTTTTTTTTCCAATAAAGCTTTTTCTCCTTTGGGTTTGTGTGTGCAGGCCATCAGCCCTGACCCCCGTTGCCCCCGACCACCTCTTGCCAATCCCAGTGCTCATCAGATGTAGTTGCCACAGATTTCCCCTGCCCCTGTGTTGATAAGATACAGGTAAAGGCTTGAAAATTAATAAATGCATATGTGGCAGTGCTGTAAGTCACATGCAGAGAGTTACACGGCATGTGGGAATCAGGATACAAAGCGAGGCAGTCTGTCTGCATAGCTGCAAACAACAGTTAGCTCCTCTGCATGCAGTACAAGCTATGCTGGAACAAAGTGTTGTGAAAAGAATACAAAGAAACATTTTGTTTTGATTACTACAAAACAAGACATGGTAACAGGACTAGTTTCAGGACTTTTCCTGAGAATATGAAGAAAAACACCAAGAAGGGGAAATTGCGTAGAAAAGGAACAGTACTTGCCTCACACTGATAAAAGATCAAGTGAATGCAGATTTTGCTTGCTCGTCTTATCGATACTGGAGTCTGCTGAAATGGAGTAACAAAGGCCACCACCAGAGATCAGGTTGGTGGGCAATTTAAAAGAAACATGGACACATTTCAAGCAACATTTTAATTCGTATTTAAAAGCAACTGGGGCAGATGAGAAAGAGAGCTCACACAAAGTAGCATTATTACTGATTGTGACAGGCTCTGAAGCTCTAGACCAGCTGCTAGTGAGGATTATGATACTGTAATGGCGTAGTTTGAAGTTTACTGTGTGGCCAGAAAAAAAATGAGACTTATGAAAGATATATATTTAGATATCGAATGCAGAAGGAGCAAGAAACTGTGGAAGAATTTGTTAATGACTTGAAATTAAAAGCTCAGTCTTGTAATTTTGGTACTCTTTGCAATTCTTTGATATGAGATCAACTTGTTATGGGCTGTTATGATGAAAAAGTGTTGCAATTATTTGATACAAGACCAACTTGTTATGGACTGTTATGAAGAAAAAGTGAAAAAATGTTTACTGAGAGACTGTGAGCTTACAATGGAAAAAGCTGTTCAGATTTGCCAGGCCACTGAGCAAACTCAGATGCAGCTGGAAGTGATTAACAGTACTAAAATAAAAAGACAAAACTGATGTAGCAGCAGTGCATACGGCACAGAAACAAGTGCAAAAGTCTCCTACAAGTTTAATAAGGTAAGACTTAAAACAAAATGTGAAAGGAAGGACTGCAACCATGCAAATAAAGTTTTTCAGCAAAGAACAGTACACTCCGCTTATAATGGGCACATCCATGTATCACCAATGTGCTCATTATAGAGTGTGGTTGCTATAACCAAAACACAAAGAAAACAAAACCCAAAGCCATTTTGCAGGTAAAATCATTGTTTACTAAATGTGCAGCATGGTGCCCAGACCCCAAGCCCATGTTAGTGTCCAGTAACACACAGTAGCACACAGCTCTGTTATGGGAAATTCTTACTTATGGTTGAAATACTCCTGGATTGTTGTTTGGTGTATTTGTTTGCTGTGATAAGGAGCCCAGACCTTTTCAGCTGTCAACAGAGCTGCCCAGTTTGGTTCGAGGTCAGGGTGTTGCTCCATGGCTCTTCTTAACATTAGGAAGGCCGTTTTAACATCTGAAGCCATGACTTTCTTGTCCAGCAGCAAGTCTTCACCCTCTTCATCTTCTGGGTCCGGTTCTTCCTCAGTACACATCATGTCCAGGACCTGTCCCACAACATCGATGTAAGACTCCTCCTCTGTGTCGCCCAGGTGACAGATGGTGTTAAACTCCTCCTCACTCATCCCATCCAGCACTCTCATTGGATCCTCAACAGGCAGTGGATCTGCTTCTGCTCCCCCGTGGTCACCATGGTTTTCTGGCATCACAAACCCAGCTTTCCGAAAACAGTGCTGGATGGTTAGCGCTGTTACAGAATCCCAGGCATCCTTCAACATTCTTACAACATCCAGTTTTTAAATTTTTTTAAGGCATTGGGTGGCAGTAAGTTGAGAGGCAGGGACCAGGTCACTTTCACTGGCACTTGCTGCTTCGTTGTCCAGCTCATCCAGGACACGCTGCTGCATCACCCTAAATGTAATGTTGATTAAGGCTATAAATTATGCCTGGGTCTAATGGCTGTATGATACAGGTGATGTTGGGAGGGAGGAATACCAACTGTATGTTTTGCAGTCCTTGAACAGCTGGATGGCCAGTAAAACTGTCAAGAATGAGGGTGATCTTCCTTCCTCTAAGTGCCCTGTCTCACTGTTGCAACCAGTCAGTAAAAATGTCAGAGGTCATCCCCGTTGACCTGTTGGCATGATAAGTGACTGGCAAGTGGTTTACAGCATGAAAACAACAAGGCATCAAGAACTTTCCAATGATAAGAAGCTGTGATTTCTCGGTGCTTGCCATATTGCAGTACGCAAGCAATGACAGACACTCCGTTGCCTTTTTTTCCCCAGCAAAGCATCAGATTTGAATGTCGTGTTGCCAGTGCCCACACAGTGAAAAAATAGCCCGGTCTCATTGCAATTAAAAATGTCTTCTGGTCTGAATGATGAAATTAATCTGGGTAAGACTTCTCAAACCCAGTGCTGTGCTGCATTCTCATTGACATTCTGATGCTCACCATGAGCCCGTTTGAACACGATGTTATGCAGAGTTTTCCATCTTTGGAGCCACCCATCTGAAGGGTTAAACTCTGGGTGGCCCAAAGCATCAGCAAGCTGCTTCATTTTCTGCATGAGAAGTGGGCTGCTTGTCATAGCATCTCGCCCACAGGCACTGGCGAACCAGTGGTGGAGAGCCTCCTCCACTTCCCTATCATTGGCTTCACGTTTTTGCTTCCTGTCAGGTTTACATTTAGGTGCTAGTCATGCATGATCTTCTCCTTCTGGTGCAACAGGTCAGCAATCATTGATTTGGGAAGGAAAATGTGCCGCAAGTTCTCTCTGGCTCATCTTGGGCATGCCGGCAATTTTGTTTACAGGTCAACCTTTTCAGTGAGGGGATATTGCCTTTCATTTAGTCACCATGGTCGTCTTGCAAGAGTAACAGAGCTGTGAATGAAGTGCAGCTGTGTAAAGTGGGGCTTATGTTCTGGTAAGATCAGTTAAGAGCAGTTACTGCAGTTAACACCTATGGAGATGTGAAAGCCATTAATTGATTCACTTGCTGAGGTGCTTACAGTTGATGCCAAATTGACCAAAATAGATGTCTGCTGTGTATTGTTATAACCAGAGTTACTAACAAAGGAGTCTATGAGGCTTAGCAGTTGGTTTTAAACTTTTGCCTGCAGTATCCGATTGCCCGAATTAACTGCGGTCATTATAAATGTAAATGTATACAGTAAACTTGGAGAAGAGCATGCCTACAGAAACAGCCAGCAATGCAGATCATGAGAAAAATGTAATCATGTTGCTAGATGTTGTAGACAGAAAAAAGCTGTACATGCTGTTACCGAAATGCAAGAGTCAAGCAATGAAAATGACTTGCTTGAAGGGGCAATAGAAAAGCAAGGATTCTCAGAGATAAAAGAATGGACTATTGAAATAGATACTGATGGCTTGAAGGTTTAGTACATGATCAATACTGGTGCAGAAATAAATGCACTGCCTGCTCGACTGTGGCATCTGCTACCAAAAAGACCACAGTTCAAAAAACTGACTACTGTTGTAAAGACACACAACTGACTAAGTATACCCAAAGTAGGATACTGTACGCTGCACCTGAGGCATAAAGACAAGGTCAGTAAACACAATTTTGTCATTGTCACAGGAGACAAAAAGCCAATTTTGGGGCTCAAAACCATTTAGAAGTTGGGTCTGATGGAAAAATTATTCCAATAGAAAAGGTAATGCCTTCCACTGGCAAAATTATGTCTGAATACAGTGATGTTTTTAAGGGACTGGTCAAGTTACCGATTACACATCAGATTACAGTTTCTGAGAATCCAGTGCCAGTGATACGTGGTTTCCAAAGAGTACCTCTTGCGCTGAGAGATAGACTGAGAAAAGAATCACAACATTTAATAGAAATGGATGTAACAGAAAAGGTCAAAGAACCAACACCCTGGTTCATTCTTGGTGATCATGGCAAAAAAGATAGATCACTGCATTTATGTTTGGATCCAAAAGAGTTACATTCTTGCATTAAAAGAGAACATTTCCAAGCTGGCCTGGTGGTGCTGAGGGTTGAGGTGCTGGATGCCACACCTCACGCCACGTGGGCGACCCGTGTTCCGGAACGAGCACAGGTTGCCATGGGTCAGCAGGGAGGAGATGGATTGTGCATCTGATGGACTTCTCTCCATCTCCAGGGAGGGGGAGTCCAGTGACTGATGCATGCCTGACCCCTAGCAGAGGCTGGGGCTCAATGGCATGGAGTCACATGAATGTGGGGCAGGGACGCAGCAGACGCTTGACATAGGCACACACAGGAGCATGTGCAAACCCCATCGCAGGTGTCATTGCATGCCATGCTCCCTCAAGGGTAGAAATGTGGAAACAGTGACTCCAGGTCATGCAGCTTGATGGCCATCTGCTGGCTCGTGCTGTCTCCTCAGGCACCACCCGCTCTGGATCCATGCTTGGGGAGGATTAGGATGTCCCTTGCCTCCCCACCATGGGGGGTAAGATGTGGGGGAGTACAAGGTGGTGGCCCATGAGGAGATCGGTGTGGCAGACAGTGGCCGGCAGAGGAGAGCCGACCGGAGCCATGGCACAAAAAAATAAGCAAAAAAAAAAAAAGAGAACATTTCCATATTCCAACTAGCCATAAAATTCTTGGTGAAATGGCAGAGGTGAAATATATTTCAACATTGAATGCCTCCTCAGGATTCTGGCAAATACCAATAACACCTGAAAGTGCTCACTTATGTACTTTTAACACTCCCTATGGAAGACACTGCTTTAAAAGATTATCATTTGGCATTTGTTCTGCACCAGAAATCTTTCATAGAACAATGCAACAACTACTGCATGGCACTGAAGGAGTTAAAGCTTACATTGATGACATTCTGATCTGGGGCATGACAGCTGAGGAACAGAGATGGGGTGAAATCTGCAAATTCCGTTCCATGAAATACTTTGTGAAATTCATGCATTTTGCAAAATATTTTGAGGGTGCGAAATGTGAAATTCCGCTGGTGAAATGTGGAATCATGGAATTTCGTCCGCAAATGGTGGAATTTGTGAAATTCCACCATTCATGGGTGAAATTCTGCATTTTGCCAGAGAAAATCCATATTTCATGGGTGAAATTCCACATTTTGCTCCCGCAAAATATTTTGTGGAATGCGTGAATTTTGCTAAATATTTTACGCAGCGATATTCATGATTTCGCTGGAATTTTGATGGCGAAATTAAATTTCACTGCATCTCTACTGAGGAACATGATTGCAGGTTGAAAAATGTGTTGCAGTTGAATCTTCAATAAACTTTATATTGAAAAAAAAATGTGTTGCATATTGCCAGAGAAAAATGACTTAAAATGAATAAGTGAAAATGCCAGATAAAGAAAACTGAAATCCTGTACTTGGATGAGATTCTTTCAGTTGAGGATATAAAACCTGATCCAGCCAAGGTGCAAGTAGTGTACAGGATACCACAGCCAGAGAATAAAAAACATTTACATTGTTTTGTGGGGAATGGTAAACTAGCTTGGAAAGTTCATCAACAATGTTGCTGATAATATACATAACCTGAGAAAACTACTGGTGAAATCAAATGAATGGTCGTGGATTAATTCACATGACTAAGAATTCAAAGAAATAAAAAGACTTTTGACAACAGCACCTACTTTCCAATATTTTGATATCGCTTGTCTGACAAAAGTTTCCATGGATGCCTTGAAGGATGGCAATGGATCTTTTCTTTTACAATTGAGAAATAAAAGCTGGAGACCTGTTGCCTATGCATCCAGAGCATTCACTAAAACAGAATACAAATATGCTCAAATAGAAAAAGAGATGTTGGGCATTGCATTTGGATGTGACACATGTCATAATTATATTTATGAAACTCCCCTTGTGATTGAAACAGATCATAAACTGCTAATTACTATTTTGAAAAGAGACTTATGGCAGGCAGCACCACAGATACAGAAGTGTGGTTACCAGGTAGAATACACACCAGGAAATCGTCTGAATGTGGTTAATGCTTGGTCAAAAACTTAGGATGAAACTCATGGAATCAATGATCAAAATTTGGAAACAGAAGTGGATGTTTACATAAATGTAATAAAAAAATTAGGAGCTGACTCATCACAGATGTGGAAAAGATTGCAATCTGAAACTGCAGCTGATTACATTTTGCAAGCAGTAGTGAAATCTATGCATAGTGGATGGAAAGGACAGCATAACCACACAGGTATGTGTCACTTCAGGCCGATTTATCTATGGTTGATGGAGTATTACTGAAAGGTAAAAGAATTGTAGTTCCTAGTATACTAAGAAAGGAAAGGAAATGCTACATAAAATTCATGACGGTCATATGGATATTGAAAAATGTAAACGCAGAGCAAGAGATGTTGTGGATTGGCCTGGGATCACTAAAGATATAGAAAATACTGTTTTGGCTTGTCGCATATGTCAGAAATGCAGGTCTGCACTGCAGAAAGAACCTTTGCTTTCAGACTCAGAAAATGCACAGTTGGGGAAAAAGTAGGCAAAGATTTATTTAGTCTAGAAGGCACCGAGTATGTGGCTGTGACTAATGTATTTTCTTGTTACCCAGAAATTGTTCAACTTCAGGCACCCACATCCAGCCAAATGATACATGAATGTAAGCAATTTTTTGCAAGATTTTGTATACCACAGATTGTAAGGACTGGTAAGGGACATCAGTTTGCAAGTGCAGAATGTAAAGCTTTTGCAGAGTCTTATGGTTTCAATCATATCATCTCAAGTCCTACATATCCACAAGGAAATGGGTTAGCAGAATGTGGAGTGAAAGTCATTAAGAATTTACTGAAAAAGATCTCACTATTGCCATCCAGAGACATAGCCCAGAGGCATCGCCCAGCCATCCATGCCCCCACATGGGATGCCACCTGTGCTGTTTGTCTGGAAACTTCCATGTCTAGGAGTGAACGCCCCTGGAAGGCTGAATGCCGAGGTGCTAGGGGCTTTCTGCTTTGGATGAGCACTGCACTGCTGTACTGAATTAAACAATAAATGCTGAATATCAGCTTAAATAACAGCAGTTTTCAGTATGTACTTTCCTGTGATTGTGGTTGCACTGCCTTTTGAACTTAACAAACTGGAGAAACACTTTGAGTGAGAAGTAAAAGTTGCTGGGGAGAACTGTCAATAGTTCAGAAACTTGTGGCTACATGATCCTATTTGGTACTTACCGAAAGAGGAAATTTGATAAGACAAAACAGGAGACATTTGATGCCTATGCCTGCAGAATCAGTGCACTTTTCTGTACCACCAGTGACTTACATACTGAAGCAATGCATTTGCTTGAGAGACCAATGAACTTTTTTTTTACTTTATTTTTATTCCCAAAGAAAGGTTCATATTACAGATAATTTCATGCAAGAAAAACATTAAGAGATAATCAGAAAATTGTTATATATGAAATTAACTAAATAAAGCACGTTTATTTTTTGAGACCCATGAACTTATCAGAAAAACAATATACTGAAAGTGAAATGCCTATGAGTGATGACCCTGAACAAGAAAGAAATTCTGATTCTCCAGATAGGACTTTATCTGACTTTTCTGAAATATCAAAAGACAATACTGAACTGAAAATGTCTAATGAAACCATTAGTGCTAAGACTACTGAACAAATCAAATCAAATTATCTTTATTTTTAAAGCGCCTTTCGAAACCAAGCCCTGCAAGTAAAATCAAGTATAAATATCAGATGAAAGACAAGAATAATAAATATCAGAATTAATCATTATTGGGGAAAGCTAAATTAAATAAATATGTTTTTAACACAGTTTTAAACCTATCAATGGTCAGGCATTCTCTTAACCGATGAGGTAGAGAATTCCACAGGGTTGGAACTGAAAAAGAAAAAGCACGGGCACCAGATGTTTTTAACCACACCCTGGGAATCTCTAGCAAGCCCTTGTCAGTGGATTGGAGAGGATGAAGGGGCAGTAGAGTACTAGGAGGTCTTGCAGGTAACCGGGTCCCTGATCATGTAGGGCTTTGAAGGTTTGCAAGCCAACCTTAAAGGTGATCCACCACTGAACAGACAGCCAGTGCAGCTCACGCAGCACAGGCATAATATGACTGGACCTAGATGTCCCAGTCAAAAGCCTGGCCACCATGTTCTGCATCAGCTGCAAGCAGTGGATATCAACCCCTGGAAGCCGTAGGTAGAGGGCATTACAGTAATCAAGGTGGGTAGTGACAAAGATATGGACCAATGTTGGAGGATCATCCGGAGGAATCAAGTGTTTCACCTGGGTGATATTCCTCAGATGGTAAAAGGAGGATTTGACGACAACTGACACCTGAGATTTCAATGTCAGACCATCATCAAAAATAATGCCCAGGTAATGCATTCAGTCTGAGGTAGTGAGCTGTATGCCATTAATCAATAAGCCTGATGCCTATCCAGCCCCCAAACCCACCCCCGGACATCCAGGGTCCACTACCAACACTTCAGTCTTATCTGGATTCAGACTCTGCCAGCTGGTACTAATCCAGGTTCTGATCTAGGTAAGGCAGTTATTTAGCACAGAGACTACATCAGTCCATCTGGGCAGAAAAGACATACACAGTTGAGTATCATCTGCATAGCAGTGAAAACTCAAACTGTATTGCCTGATGATATCTCCCAATGTCAGCATGTACACTGCAAACAACATGGAGGCCAAGACGGAGCCCTGCGGCACCCCGCAGGGCAGGGAGTCAGTGCCAGAGGAATAAATTCCAGTGGCAACTCTCTGAGACTTGTCAGTGAGGAACGATCAAAACCATATGAGGACTGTACCAGATAGCCCGCAAAGAGGCCGCAGGCACTCCAGCAGCATACCATGGTCTACAGTGTCAATTGTTACAGATAGATCAAGAAGGACCAGAATGGTTTGTGTCTTTTGATCTCTTGCCATTAGTAGGTCATTCAGTACTTGGACGAGTGCAGTCTCGGTGCTATGCTTCCTCCTAAATCCAGACTGAAGAGTACCATAGACATTGTGAGTTACAAGGTGATCATCCAGTTGCAGCACAACCACCGTCTCAATAACCTTACTGATCAACAGCAGGTTAGAGATAGGCTGGTAGTTAGCTAGACAGCCTGGAGGCTTTCTTAAGGAGTGGTCGAATGACCATCTCCTTGAGGGGATCTGAAAAGACCCCCTCTCCAAGGAACTCCAGACAATTTCAACAAGGATCTGGCAAGTAACATCTACACATCCCATTAAAAGGGGTGTAGGGCCCAGATCCAAACTACAACTGGTTGGGCACAGTGTTTCTGGATGGCAGAAATCTGACCAGACAGACAAATTGCATGCCACCTCCTGCCAATCTCTGCAGTCCCTCATAGGAGAGGCCGGACCAATGCCAGACCTGATCCTGGCAACCCTATCTGTGAAGAACTGAGTGAACTCCTCGCATTTCAGCTGAGAAAAAGCTTCTCTGGGCTTGAGACAGATTGGACTGCACAATCTATCAAAAGTCCGGAAAAGCTGAGCAGGTCAATTTTGCGCAACAGAAATTTCCCTTGACAGGAATTCTGCCTTCTTATGGGTGATTTCTGATTGATAGCGACCATAACTGGGTAGATCAAGTTGTGATAGGCTAATAAAAAAGCAAAAGAGACTTATACAGTATGTACCCCCTTGTTTATGTTAAAAAGTACCTATATTTTTTATTAGAAAAAGGGGATGTGTTGATAAGATACTAGTAAAGGCATGATTATTAATAAATGCAAATGTGTCAGTGTTGTAAGTCACATGTAAAGAGTTACAGGGCATGTGAGAAGCAGGATGCAAAGTGAAACAGTCTGTCTGCATAGCTGCAAAGAACAGTTAGCTCCACTGCATGCAGTACAAGTTATGCTGCAATAAAGTGTTGTGAAAAGAATCTCACAAATCCTTTGTTTTGATTACTACAAAACAAGACAGCCCCCATGGTGGAGCCAGGAGGGGGAGGACCATTCTCCCCACAAACAAATCCAGATTCTCCAGTGACCAGGTGGTGGTTTGGGTTTTGTTAAACTCGCACATCTCCTTTTTATGTTTTCTCCCTTCTGTCCCCAGCTGTGGTGTCATGTAAGTATGTATGTCTGGAGGCAGGCACATGCTATGGAACTGTGGCCCCTCCCTTCTGTGCCACTCGCACCTGCACTGTCAACAGGCCTCCACCTGGTGGCAGTCAGAGGTAGAGAAATGTAGAAACATAGAATTTGATGGCAGATAAAGACTGCTTGGCCCATCCAGTCTGCCCATTTCTCCCTACTTACGCTATTACAGAGACAGCATGCCTCTGCACCCTGGGAGATGTTCAATCCTTCTCCACCTCCCTGGCCAACCCCCAGTGACCCAAGTCCACTCCCAAACCCAGGTCACTGGTGTGGAGGCAGGTAAGGCACCCAAGTGCCTCAACTCTTTTTGCCATTGGGCCAGAGGCAGGAGTTTTTTTTACCACTGATTGTGGTGGCTCAATGCGCAGTTGGCATCCAGTTAGAACATAGAAATGTTGTTGCCCATTTCAAAAAGTAAGCAATAAGGCACAATGGGGTGTGCATTGAACAGATTTTACTGAACTCCCAGGGGTGTAGTGAGGCATGAGGCTGCAGGCCAAATGCCTCCAGCCCCTGGAAGTGCAATCAAATCTGATCAATTCACACCACCAGAGTGTCTTATTGTGCTTAAGAAATGGCCCTCTGTATTTTACATACATCTGAAAATCAAAGTTTTTATCTTTAAATAATAAAAAAAAACTTTAATGTCTTTTGATAGAAAATAGTTCTTCGATCTGTAATAGAATGTAGTATTTTTTTGTTGGTTTGTTTTGTCCCTTGGACATTTGTCTCATTACGGCCACTATAGCTGGAGATAATTGCTGTGACTATTAGGTCCTTCCCCACACATTCTTGTCCCTCCCCCCAGCACAATGCCATCCCAAATACACAGCAACTTGTCTGTGTATTGTTTTGTTATTTATTTACTTTTTTTTTTTACATTTGTCCAAGGATGGAGCAGTAAGCAGAGAGTGAAGGCAATTGCCAGCACTCTGTTTGGTAAGTAGAAAACCCAATCACTGCATTTGTAGAGCTGTTAAGATATTTTAATGCAGCTGAAAGAAATTAACTAGTGATAATGGATACAGCGGGAGTACAGAACAGAGTTTGTGGCACTGATCTCTGGGCCAGTTCCTAAGGAGAAAGCTCTTTAGTTTCATCATAACTTGAACAGTGAATATGATTGTTTTACTGCCAGTGAGGGATAGCTGAACAGTTTTAAGCAACACATGGCAACCATTAGCTGTCTATTGCTGCTGAGCTGCTGTCCTCTGTCTTTTACTTTTGGGGTTGTTGGAGTGGGCAGGTACACACACAGACACACACACACGAAGCAAGCAGTCATACACACACACACACTCTCTCTCTCTCTCTCTCTCTCACACACACACAGAGCAAGCAGCCCTACCAGAGGTATTGTCTGTTCTTAACCCCCCCCACACACACACTCACCGAACAGCCTATTAGGAAATGTGCTAAAAGAGTTTAAATTGGAAAGCCTACTTTAAAAAAAAAATGAGACAACAGTTTTTTTTGTTTGATCTGCATGACCGGCAGCACGATGGCCACAGTGGGAGAGGCATAAATGTGTGAGGCATAGAAAGAAAGTACATTGTATAAAAAAACAACATTTCTATTCAGTTTCAAAGGCAACATTTCTGTGTGGGTACATGAGTGAGTAAAAGTTGTTAACTATGGTTATTTGAGGGCTCTCTGGTCCATAGTGTACAATAGCTATGTCATCCCTATCGCTTGAAAAAACTGAGGCATTTCAAAACCTGAACATTCTTAGGGCACACTGATATTCTTTTTTTTCTTTTGTACTGTTGTCATTCTTTCAGTACTTGTTTTTACCTGTGCATTGAATGTATTTGATACACAAGTAAAAGCCAATCAGGAAGCAGGATTTTCTATCCCCATTTTATAATACCAATCGGCCTCAGTACTCACATAAAAATTCTTACACCTACGTCTCAGAATTTTCTCATGTTAAAGACTTTCAAATGGCTGCCATTTTTCCCCTTTACTAAAAAATGTCAACTAGAAAACTAAAACTCTTGACTTAAAAGCAAAATGTTATTTCCCAGTTGGGTCATCATTCCCCTTGCTACACACACACACACAAATAAAAAAACAATGAAGTACTACTCATAGTTTTTATTTTTAGTGTTCCTTTGTTTACCATAATACAACCCCTCCTCCCTCAGCTTGTCCTGTCCAGATGAGGGAGAGCATGGCCCGGGGCCCCGGGTTTCTGGATGTTAATGGCTTGCCAGAAGCCCTATTGCAAACACTTTGCGCAATTGCAGCCTTCAGGCTCTTGCTTCAGGTATCAGAACCCGTTACACTATTACACAAATAATCATGCTCCACTTTATATTTATACAGTAGTTTATATGTGGTCCCTATACTTAGAAACATAGAAACATAGAATTTGAAGGCAGATAAGGACTGCTTGGCCCACCCAGTCTGCCAATTTCCCTACCAAATGGATAAGCTGCAGATCCTAGTTAACCGACAGCCTACTTCTTCCTACCCCCACCCCCTAGAATTGCCTTATAACTGTCCCTTGCATTCTTGAAATCCACCACTGTTTTTGACTCCACAACCTCCTCTGGAAGGCTGTTCCATGCATCCACAGCCCTCTCCGTGAAAACATACTTCCTTACATTACCTCTGAGCCGTCTCTCCTCAATCTTCAAATTGTGCCTCCTTGTTCTTGCACACCACTTTTTCTGAAAGATGCTACCCTCTTGGACTTTGTTGATTCCCTTGAGGTACTTGAAAGTATCTATCATGTCTCCATTCTCCCTCCTTTCCTCGAGGCTATACATATTAAGCTCATTTTGTCTCTTCATATGTCTTCTGGTGCAGACCCTGCACCATTTTAGTTGCCCTCCTCTGAACTGCCTCCATCCTGTCTATGTCTTTGCAGAGATTGGATCTCCAGAACTGCATGCAGTACTCCAGATGGGGTCTCACCAGCTGTCTGTACAGAGGGATAACAACTTCCTGTTTTCTACTGGTGATGCCTCTCCCTATGCATCCCAGTATCCCCCAGCCCTCCTTACTGCCCTCTCCCATTGCTTGCCCACCTTGAGGTCATCTGATATGACTACCCCCAGGTCCCTTTCCATTTTTTGTTGTTGTTAGTATCTCACCCCCCATTGTGTATTCTTCACCTGGGTTTTAATTTCCCAGGTGCATTACTTTGCACTTCTTAGCACTGAATCTACTGTAAGCTGCCATACATTTGACCAATACTCCAGCCTTGCCAAGTCCCTTCTCATCCTTTCCACCCCACCTTGTGTATTAACCCTGTTGCAGATCTTTGTGTCATCTGCAAAGAGACATACTTTTCCTTCCAGTCCCTCTTCAATGTCACTTATTAAGACATTAAAGAGGACCTGTCCTAGTACTGTACCCTATGGTACCCCACTAGTAACCCGCTTTTCTTCAGAGTGGACTCCGTTTATTATTACCCTCTGTGTCCTATTTGCCAGCCAATTTTTTACCCAGGCTACCATCTTGGGACCCACTCCCAGGCCGGCCGGCTTGTATATTCATCTTGTGTGGGACTGTGTCAAATGCCTTGCTAAAGTCTAGGTAGACCATGTCCACAGCCCTCCTTGATCTATTACTTTGTCACCCAGTCAAAGAAATCTATTAGATTCATCTGACATGACTTTCCCACTGTGAATCCATGCTGCCTTGGGTCCTGTGCCCCTCTGGCCTCTAGGTACTCAACAGTTCTTTCCTTCAGAAGTGATTCCATCATTTTCCCAATCACCGAGGTTAAACTAACAGGTCTGTAGTTTCCTGCTTCTGCCCTGCTCCCACTTTTGTGAAGTGGAATATCATCTCCTCCTCCAGTCCTCAGGTACCATCCCATCCTCCCATGATTTGTTAAAGAGGGTAGTCAGTGGTGTCACTAGTTCTATCCACCCTTAGTTCTTTTAGGATTCTGTGATGAATCCCATCAGGCCCCATTGCTTTGTCCACCTTCAGTTTGAAGAGTTCTTTCAGAACCCTTTCTTCTGTGAATGGGCTGGTATCAACCCCCATATCTAGAGTGTTTCTACTGTTTGGTTTCAGTACTTCCCCCTCTTCATTTATGAATACTGAGCAAAAATATTTGTTTAGTATCTCTGCCTTTTCACAGTCACCCTCTGTAACACCCCCCTCCCCTTTATTAAGCCTCACTATCCCTCCCTTGGTCTTCCTTCGCTCCATGATGTACCTATAAGAAGTTTTATCCCCTTCTTAACTGAATAGGGGGATCAACTTAAGAGAAAAGAAGGACAGAGTCTCACATAATTGTGATATATTAGCAGTGTTTGCCAAAAGTACTTGAATGAAATATGGCCTGAGTCCTTATAATTTATGGGACCTTACGGGGTAAGGATTAAATTGTCGTTCATATCATGCACCTCACAGTCGGGGTCTAGCACATTTGGGGTCGGTGCCCCTGTCCCATAAGTCATAAGGACTCAGGCCATATTTCATTCAAGTACTTTTGGCAAACACAGCTAATATATCACAATTACGTGAGACTCCATCCTTCTTTACTGTTAAGTTGATCCCCCCTACTCACTGCTCCTACTGACATTGGAGCCACTGTTACTCTATATGGATAATCATTTACCCTGTTACCAAACTTAACTTCAGTTCTAGTACCCTGTAATGAACAGTAATAACAAGCCTCAGGCCATTCCTAAGACATAGATACATGCTGTTTACCATAGTCTGGCAGCTACCTTGGGTGGTTGCCTTCTCTGAGATCCCCATTCCCAATGGTTGCTTTAACTTCCTCACGTGGCTTGCAGCTCCATGCAGTACTTCTACCTTGGCATATTCAGAAAACACTACCGGCCCAAAAGCCATCTTTGCACATCCCTTGAAGGGATGCCTCTTCAGGATCTCACTATTGCCATCCAGAGACATTGCTAGCCATCCATGCCCCCACAAGGGATGCCGCCTGTGCTGTTTGTCTGGAAACTTACATGTCTAGGACTAAATGGCTATGACTCTCACCAGGAAAACCCAAAAGGGTAGACTGGACACATGGAGGACCCAAGACTTGGTCTTCCGATGTCTGGCAAAGGTGTACTTGTGCCCAGTGACCACTGTCTTTCACCCCTCCTCCAAAGAACTTCTGATCAATATGACAATACAAACACTTGGCTATCAGATTCCTCAAAAGCTCCCTCCAGCAGAACCCCACAAACACCCTGCCCCAGATTCTTTGACAACCCCACTGTTAGGAATGGAGAGAGCCTGACAAAGGGTTCTGCACCACTTCAACACTGGCACCCTGTCACAAAGCCAAGGCCCGCAGATCCATCTGACTACCAGTGGTGCCCTGGGGCCTTCAAAAGATCCCATTATACATCAACTTTGGGACCCTGCCACTGAGCAAATGCCAGTGGGATCCCTCTGAGCACTTAGGCCCCAAACTAGTAAGGTGGCACTGGTACAGATGATACCTACTCCCCACATCTATCTCTGATCCCTGGACTGAACTTTCTCAGGACCCTTGGGAACAAATTCTCTTCCTCCCACCCTAACCGACTATTTATCCCATAGTCCCCAGCCTCTGTCCTTCCTGCTAGCAGACAAAGTGATTAGTGCACTGGCATCCAGTGTTTTGATGGACATTCTAGTAATGACCCCACCCCTTTCCTGGGGAAGGGTTGTTACAATAAAAAAATTCCCTTCCTATCTTTATCTGCTTCTCAGGGAAATCTCTGCTACTTTTCTGTGTTACTGCAACCAATGGGAATTTATTTATTTATTTAATTTTGGTAACTGGGTAAGCCCACTGAGACCAGAACAGTCACTTTTTTAGGGGCGACCCGTGGTTATTTACATATAGTAGAGGGACAAATATAGACAGTATCATTATATACAGAGCCACTATCAGTGAGTTTCTTACTTTACAACATTCACGTTACAGTAATTGTTCACGAACCAATGACCACAATCATCTATACTTGACATTTGTTAATCCAATAAAGACAACTTTGGTAACAGAAGATCACAGAAATTACATCAAGTGCTTAATGATGACTGAGCAAGGGGTATCAGCGGCAGCAGTTGCATTGATTGAGTTCAGAGAGGTGTACCTTGAGCCCTTTTTTAAAACCCCCAAGGGAGGTGCGTTCCTGTAACTTGTCCAGGAGTGCATTCCAGAGAGGTGGGATGCTAACAGGGAATTACCTCTGTCCTAGGGATGACTTGACTTTGGGCACATTAAGGAGCTTGCGATTTGAGGATCTGAGGGTCCTTCTATTCAGTTTATCCATTAGTGTTCCTGCCAAGCATGGGGGAGCCTTTTCCTGCCATAGCTTGAAAGCCAAACACAGTGATGGGTACTGTAATCAGCCTTCGGCTGGCGACCATGAAAGGGTTTGTAGCACATGACAGTGATGCGCATGGGGTGGGGCACCTGGTGTGAACCTGCTTACCCTGTGGTACAATGTACTAAGCTTTTGCATTTCTGCCCCTTTGACAGTGAGAAGAACCAGTGCTCCATAGAACAGGGTGGGTAGTAAGGTGCCAGTTACCATCTTTAGCCAGGATTCTTGTGTGAGAAAGGGGCTAAGACAGTATAGAAGATCAAGCTTCTGGTTCACATTCTTGGCCAGCTGGTCAACGTGTGCATTGAAAGTGCAATTGTGATCAAAGGTAATGCCTAAATATTTGATAGATTCAACAACCTCAACCTTTGATCTGCTGGAGAGGGTGGGTGACAGAAATAACTCCTTGTTTGGACCCAATCTTGTTGGACTGAACAACATTGCCTTCGTTTTTTTGTCATTCATTATGAGGTTTTTGCTTTCCAACCAGTCCTCAAGGAGTTGTAGGTCATTTGTCAGCTCACGATTCAACGTCACTGCATCTGTGGAGAACCTATATAATACTGCGTCATCTGCATATAAGGTTATGTTTGCCCCACCACAGTTATTTGGCATGTTGTTAATAAATAAGGAGAATAGTAGGGGCCCCAAGATGGAGCCCTGGGGGACCCCATCATGTATCGGGCATGTGCTAGATTGGGTACCCTGCCATCTTACAAGTTGTGTCCTTCCCTGGAAGTAGTCAGTGAACCATTTCACCATTAGACAGTAAAGGCTTAATTGTTTAAGACTGTCAATGAGTAGTTTGTGATCAGCCAGGTCAAATGCCTTGATGAGGTTGATGAAGACTGCTCTGGTTGACTGGCCTTTATCAAGAGCTGTGAAGATGTCAGAGGTGAGGCTGACAAGGCCAGTGTCTGTCCCGTGATTTTTCCTGAAATCATGTTGCCTAGACATGAATACATTTCTATGT
Organism: Neoceratodus forsteri; assembly: GCA_016271365.2. Taxonomy (NCBI): domain Eukaryota; kingdom Metazoa; phylum Chordata; order Ceratodontiformes; family Ceratodontidae; genus Neoceratodus; species Neoceratodus forsteri. The sequence goes on from CM057449.1 coordinate 1,204,769,085, forward strand.
AGTCGATTAATTGGTTATAGACAACTCTCTAGCACCTTACTCAGGATGGAGAGGCTGAGATGGGCCGATAGTTATCACCTTTTTCATGAGAACCACCTTTATGGATTGATGTGACCTGGACCACTTTCCAGACAGTTGGGACTTTCCCTTCTAGGATGGATCTGTTAAACAGCCATGAGACTGGGCAGCTATTACTGGGGCAGCAATTTTGAGTAATTTAGGTTCTAATTTATTGTGCCCAGCTGATCCAGGTGTTTTGATTTTCCTGAGTAATTTAAGGACCTCTTGTTTTGACGTGAGCTTAAAGTGGAAGTTTGGGGAGGGGGGAATGGTGTTAGTTTTGTTTTGCCTGGATAGGGGTGTCCCTGAGTGGTGGGTCTGGAATTTGTCTAGGTCTATGAAGAAAAGGTTGAGAGCATTAGCGGCATCTATTGTGCTTTTTAGGCAAATATCATTAGTTATTATGTCACATCCACCCTGTGCTGGGTGACCCTTGATGAGGGAGTTGATTTGAATTACTTACAGTATGGGGCAATGTGCACCCCAAGCAAGACTCAGTGGCATGGCTATAGCTGTTTTTGTATAATATATTTTATGAGATTTAAAATAACTTCAAACAAGTACAAATAAATGAAACAAATCACTTATAAAGTACACACTGGCATACTTCAGCTTAACAGTATTCAGACATTTCAATGTTCTAGGAGACATTTCTTGCAGGTTCAACATTCTTCTTACCTGAGAATAAACTGCCTAGCAACACAGAATGTTAGTATCTTAAGTGTTTCAATCAACCATTTTAGCCAATCTTCTGTAATAATATACTAGGGGCAGCAGCCCTTCATCCGGCTTGTAATCTTCATAATTTTTATTGTTTTTTTCCTACTGGAGTACCTCTAGCAGGAAGGAACAGTTTGCTTTCTGCAGACAGTCTCCCTAAATTTTAATGTGCCTGTTTAAAAGGAGTTTAAATTCACAAGCCTGCTATTTCTCTCATTTACTGCTTCTATGAAGGTCTGGGTGAGGTTTGCCACTACCAGTCTAGTGAATAATTGTAAGGGTGTTAATTTGATCTTTTTGCAGTACTTGATCTGCTTCTTTGTCCCTGATTGGTGCCTCAGGTAGTTGTAGGTTTCCGTCAGTTAGCCTCCTACCCTCAATGTGCTGACCTGCTTAGTTTCTGTATCCTATTTTTTCCGACTGTCTAGTCATTGCAAAGAGGGCTATTGTATGTGTGTTTTTAAAACTTATTCTCTTTAAACTGTTTATAGGCTCTCTGCAGCTGTCCTCCATGAACACCGCTTTTGCACTTGATCTAAAGGCAGAGATTGAGTCTCCTGAACATGCACAGCCTTTCCCTGAAGCCTGTGGAGCATGCACAGTTCCATTTTCCTGTGACATGCCTACAAAGGCCATGCATGCCGTCAGTCAGTTGTGTGACATCGTCATGCAGCTATGCATGGCCAGATAAGCATCTGTACCTCCAGAGCTGCTTCTTCAGCTAAATGTATACTGTTTACAGGCTAGTAATGCAAAATAAGCATCTGGTTAAACCAGTAGGGCTAGTGCACATGACTGTTTTCTGAAACACTATTCAGACTCCAAAGGAAATAAAGGGAAAAGAGCCCTAAATGGGTGGGGCACTTTTACTGTTTTTTTTTTGCTGCCTATTGGGGGTTTAGTGTGTGGCACCATGGCATCCCATAGACCATTTTTATTTAAAGAGTGCAAAGCCTGGAACAGGACAATGATCCATTCTCCATATGGCTTATTTCATCCTTTTGGTGCTAGTCAACTTAGCTTTTTTGCCCCCAAGACCCCTTTGTCATGGGTAGGTTATGTCTGGCAATCCAAAAGGAAGTGGCAAAATTGAGTTTCATCTATCACTACTGTAACTCTTGAATGATATTTTCAATGCTGATACACTGTAGAATCCTAACACAAAGACACCCAAGGCAGGACCCTTAGGCCAAAGGGATCTGCAACAGGCACATGAAGATGTACCAGAGCATGACAAAGATTTTATTTATTTATTTATTCATTCAGATTTCGGAGATACTCCTTTGAGTGAAGCTCTTTTACAAAGGTTCCATGCCAAATTGTACATAGCAAACTTTGAGTTGAGAAAGAGAAGTTACATAGTAATAATGAACAAACATTTCAATAAAACAGTACAAACAATCAAGATACAATTAGCTGCTAAAGAAATGTTGTCAGATTAGGCAACAGCAGAGGGGAGAATGTGGAATGTAGTGGAGAGGGAGTGGGTAAGGGGGGATAAGGGGGAGAGGGAAGGTGTCAGGGGCGTGCTGGTGGCTAAAGTCAACTTAAAGGGTTAATTTAATGGTTGAATGCAGTTGCAGACTACTTTTGATAAAAAGTGCTTTTTCAAGTCTGATTTGAAATGACCGGGGAGGTCATTTAGCCATTTCGGTAATCTAAAAAGAAACAGAGCGCTTTGCCTGACTGGTCCTACAGAAGGGAACTAGTAGGGATCCTCTGAGGGTGTTCTGGGTGGAGTGCTTGCTATGAGTTGAGCAGATAAGCGAATTAAGAGAGAGGGGGAGGCGAGATCAAGGAGGGCCTTTTTTCTGAGTAGGCGCCCTTGGTATTTGATTCAAAGGTCTAGCGGTAGCCATCCTGAGTCAGTGTAGAGGTCACAGGTGTGTGTCAACCTGTCGGCACCTAGAATTAGGTGATACACTTTGTTAAGTGCAACCTTCTCTCTATGTAAGACTGAGTCTGTGGCTGCACCATAGACTACTACCCATAGTCAATCACAGGGAGGACTGAGGAGGTGACTGCTAGCCACCTGACCTCCTCAGTCTTGTAAGCTTTGTCTCGATAAAGGGCACCCAGTTTTTTGTTTGCTGTTTTTGTTGTTTGGTCAACATGATAAGCAAAAGAGAGGGTGTCATCTAGGTAGACACCTAGATATCTGAAGGTGTTAACCTGTTCCAGGACTGTACCTTTATGGTCCGGGATAGTAAAGGGTTGGAGCTTATTCTTTTTTGGGTGAAATGTGATCAGCATGATCTTAGTTTTCTTGTAGTTTAAGAGTTGCTGATTGATAGAGGACCATTGCTCCAAGTCCGAGAAGCTGCTCTGGAGATTGTTCATTGGTCCTTGTTGGTTGTTGCTCCTTGTGTAGATTACTGCATCATCTGCATAGAGAGGGACTTGTGAGTCTGGGCATGCCAGGGGAAGGTCATTTATAAAGAGACTGAAATGTAGGGGCCCTAAGATTGAGCCCTGGGGTACCCCTACCTTAACAGGACATAAGTTGGACATAGTCTTATTTATTTTCACCTTCTGGGAGCATCCAGTCAGATAGTCCTTGAACCACATAAAGGCATCAGGGGAAAGTCTTAGTCTGAAATGTTTGCTAAGGAGAAGTGGATGGTTAATTAGATTGAAGGCCTTAGTTAAGTCTATAAAGGCAGAACCCACCAGTTGGCTATTATCCATAGCCTGATGTGTGACGTTGATGTATTCTAATAATACTGAGATAGTACTATGCTGTTTCCTGAACCCATGCTGTTGCTGACACTGTAAATTATATTGGCTAGGGTGGGTTACCAGCTGTTCAGCGACCATCTTTTCTAGGGCTTTGGAAAGTGGGGAAAGAATTGAAATGGGGCCGTAGTTAGTGATGGCATTTTTAGTTCCCCTTTGTGAACAGGAGTTATAAGTGCTGTGTTCCATATGCTTGGGAACTGTGCATACTAAAGCGAGTGGTTAAAGAGCTTGGCGAGTGGGATGGCTAGCATCTTAATGTCCGAAGCTAGTAGTTTCATGTCAGAGGCTCTAATGATCTTCATGCAGACCCTGATGTCCATGATTACTCTAATACTCAGTCAAAAAAACAATACAGTAGTAGCCAGAGACATTGCCAGCATAATAATAATAATAATAATCTTTATTTCTATAGCGCCTTTCTAAAATCAAGGCGCATTAGAATAAAATAATAGCATATTAAAACATCATAAAAACATTAAAATCAAAATTAAAATACACATCAGTCTTTGTCCACATCATCTCCAAAATCCTTTTTCCATAAAAAGGATTTTAAACCTCGTTTAAAACCCTCCACCGTCATGCACTCTCTAATCCAACAGGGTAGAGAATTCCAGAGGGTCGGCGCTGTGAACATAAAAGCTCGGGCACCGGAGGATTTTAAAACTACCCTCGGAATCTCTAGCAGCCCCTCGGTGGCTGAGCAGAGCAGTCACATCAGAAGGTAAGGAACCAGAAGATCTTTCAGGTAGTCAGGGCCCAGGCCGTGTAGGGCTTTATATGTCAGTAATCCGACTTTAAAGGTGATCCGTTACTGAACCGGCAGCCAGTGCAGATCCCGCAGCACCGGTGTAATATGGGAGGAACGAGAAGTCCCCATTAACAACTGGGCCACTGAGTTCTGCACTAGCTGCAAGTGGCGGATATCAACCCCAGGGAGCCCAAAGTAAAGGGAGTTGCAGTAGTCCAAACGTGAGGTCACAAAGGCGTGGATCAGCATGGGCAGGTCACCAGACGGAACAAGGTGCTTGATCCTAGCGATGTTCCTCAGATGGTAAAAGGATACCTTAACAACCGCTGACACCTGCACACGCAATGTCAGCCGATCGTCAAGGATCACCCCTAGGTCACGCACCTGTTCGGAGGCAGGGAGCTCAACATCCCCCAAGAATAAACCTTAGGTTTGATTCGCTCCTAACCCCTCAATCCGGCGGCCAGGATCCACAACCATCACCTCCGTCTTCCCAGAATTCAACTCAACCAGCTGGACCTCATCCAACCCTGGATCTCGCTGAGACAGTTGTTAAACACTGAGAGTGCTCTATTCTGGTCAGGTGCAAAAGATAGATAGAGCTGGGTATCATCAGCATAGCAATGAAACTCCAGCCCATATCATCTTACAATGTCTCCGAGGGGAAGCATGTACACCGCAAACAACATGGGGGACAGCACAGAGCCCTGAGGCACCCCACAGGACAGAGAAGTAGGATCGGAGAAAAATACCTCCGATACCACCCTCTGAGTTCTACCTGTGAGGATGGAGGTAAACCATCTGTATGCCAAACCCGACAGCCCACAGATGCATCTCAGGTGCTCAAGCAGCACCTCATGGTCTACGGTGTCAAATGCTGCTGACAAATCCAGTAGGACCAAAATGGACCATTTTTTCTGGTCTCTCGCCATCAGGAGATCATTGAGCACCCGAACCAGCGCAATCTCAGTGCTATGCCTCTTTCGAAAACCTGATTGAAGAGGGTCGTAGATGTTGGTTGTCTAACTGGGCTGCCACCACTTTCTCAATTATCTTCCCCACAAAGGGGAGGTTCGAGATAGGTCTGTAGTTGGCTAGGGAGTCTGGGTCCAGAGAAGCCTTTTTCAACACTGGTGTCATAGAAACATAGAAACATAGAAGTTGACGGCAGATAAGGACCGCAAGGCCCATCCAGTCTGCCCATTTCTTTTTCTACCTTATAAATGTGCCATCGGCCTTTGCTCTGTCAGTGGCCTATCTATTCATAGTCATTTGTATTGCTCCTTATGCCTATCCCATGCCTGTTTGAAGCCCTGCACTGTATTCATAGCCACCACTTCTTGTGGTAAGCCATTCCATGAATCCACCACCCTTTCTGTAAAAAGAATTTCCTCACATTCCCCTTAATCGGCCTCCTCTAATCTCATGCTGTGTCCTCTTGTCCTGCTATTTTTCTTATATTTAAACATGTTAGACTCTTTCACCTTGTTTATGCCCTTAAGGTGTTTGAATGCCTCGATCATATCACCTCTCTCCCTCCTTTGCTCAAGGGTATACATATTGAGCTCCGTTAATCTGTCCTCATATGTCTTCTGATGCAGTCCCTGCACCATTTTGGTTGCCCTTCTCTGGACTGCCTCAATTTGGTTAATGTCCTTGTGAGGTGTGGCCTCCAATACTGCCACGCAGTACTCCAGATGGGCCTAACCAGTGTCTTGTACAGAGGGATTATTACCTCCCTCTTACGACTTGTGATACCTTAATAATACACCCTAACACCCCCCTAGCCTTACCTACTGCTTTAGAGGTCTGCTTGGATGTTTTTAGGTCATCAGTGATGATGATGCCCAAGTCTCTTTCTTCCTTTGTGACTGCTAGCAACTCCCCTCCCAGCCTATAGGTGGCTTCAGGGTTTCTCTTCCCTATGTGCATGATCTTGCACTTCTTTGCATTAAATCCCAGTTGCCACTCTTCTGACCATTCTGCTAGTTTATCCAGATCTCTTCTCATTCTGCCCACCCCACCTGGATCATCTACTCTGTTGCAGTTCTTGGTGTCATCTGCAAACAGACAAGCCTTACCCTCTAGTCCATCTGCAAGGTAACTAATGAAGATGTTGAAGAGGACTGGCCCCAGGACTGATCCCTGAGGTACCCCACTTATGACTTGCATCTCTTCTGACTGTATACCATTTACCACCACTCTGTTTTTCTTGCCCATCAACCAGTTTGCCACCCAGTTGACCAACTTCTGACCCACCCCGAGCCTACCCAGCTTATTTATCAATCTTCTATGTGAACAGTGCCAAAAGCTTTGCTGAAGTCAAGGTAGGCGACATCAACTGCTCCCCTTGGTCCACCACTCTGGTTACCCAGTCAAAGAAATCTATGAGATTAGTTTGACAGGACCTTCCTTTGTAAATCCATGCTGTCTTGGATCCTGTGCCTATGGATTCCAGGTGTTGCACTATCCTTTCCTAAGGAGTGCCTCCATAATCTTGCCCACTACTGAGGTAAGACTGACTGGTCTGTAGTTCCCGCCTCCTCCCTGCTACCACTCTTGTGGAGCGGATCACATGAGCCCTTCTCCAGTCTTCTGGGACCTCTCCTGTGCTCAGAGACTCACTAAACAATTCTGCTAATGGCTCTGGATTTCCTCCTTTAGCTCCTTAAGTACCCTGGGATGTATGCCATCAGGTCCCATTGCCTTATCCACCCTGAGCTTAGCAGCTCTTGTGGGGCCAGCTTTTCTTTTGTGAAGGGGTAGTGCTCACTTCCCTCCCCCCTGTGTCCATGATGCTGAGCTGGGCCCTGCCCTACCTTCTCTTCAGTAAATACTGAGCAAAAGTATCTATTTAGGATAGATGCCTTTACAGGGTCCTCCTCCTCACATGCTCCCTTTCTCCATTAAGCTTAGGAATACCCCTCTGGACTTTCTCCTTTCACTAATGTATCTATAGAAAGTCTTGTCACCTTCTTTTACTGTTCGTGCTAGTGTTTCCTCAGTTTGGGACTTTGCCTGCCTTACTGCCTTACCTGCTTCCCTTAGGGCAGTTTGGTATGCCTCCCATCTTCATCCGCTGTGTTTCCTTTATATTTCCTGAAGGCCAGCCTTTTGGCTCTGACCTTTTCTGCTACTGTATTTGAGAACCAAAGTGGTTTCCTTCTTCTTTGCACTTCCTTTTCTGTCTAACACAATGGGATGTTGCTTCAAGTATTGCATCCTTAATGCTTGCCCACTTTGCCTGTACCCTCATCTGTGTTTCTTTTTGCCAGGGCTAGCTTAACTCTGTTGGCCATCTTATCAAAGTCAGCTCCTCTGAAGTCCCATATTTTGCCTTGGAATGGGATGATTTAGATGTAGTAGCCAAATTGAACCAAATCCATGTGATGGTCACTGGCCCCAGGTGACCTTCTACCTGGAGATCTGTGATCCCTTCTTTGTTAGTCAGTACTAGATCTAGGATAGCCCTGTCTCTTGTGGGTTGCTGTACCAGTTGTTTGAGGCCCTCCCCCTGCAGGGAATCCACTATGAGTCTAGTTCTGGCAGGTGTTCCTGCTGGTATTGACCAATCTGTATCTGGCATGTTGAAGTCTCCCATTATCAGAACCTCCCCTTTAGCTGTCATGTTTTGTATATCTTCTAACAGTAATGTGTCTATGTCCTCCCTCTGGTCTGGGGCCTGTAGACAACCCCAGTTCTTATGGCTGTCCCATTTCCTGTTTCCAGGGTGACCCACAGTTCTTCTGACTCCTTATGTGTATTCTGAATTTCTGTAGCTTTGATATTTTCATTGACATACAGGGCCACTCCCCCCTTTTGCACCTTGGTCTCTTCTGAACAATACATAGCCAGTTACTGAAGTCTCCCAAGTGTGGTTACTGGTAAACCACGTCTCACTAATTGCTACTATGTCCAGTTTAGCCTCTGACATTATTGCCTGCAGGTCTGGGATCTTATTTCCCAGGCTGTGAGCATTTGTGTACATGATTTTCCATTGGCCAGATTTTGGTGTGTTAGTTGTTGGGTGAAGTTTGGCATTACCCCTGTGCATCGTATGGGGAGACAAACCTTTTTTCTTACCTGGTGATGCAAATGAACAGCAAACATGCTGAATTCCTGTTTGACCTCTAGCTGAGGGGAGGGTGTTCTTCCCATTCGACGAATGGGGTGCTGCACCCCTCTCCCCATTTGCTAGTTTAAATATTCTGCAAAGGCGTCAAACTTCTGCCCCAATGCACTGACTCCTCTTTAGTCAGATGCAGTCTATCAAATTTAAAGAACTTTCGCTCCCAGAACTGTTGCCAGTTCCTACAAATCTGTGTCCTTTTCCTGGCACCAGTCCTTGAGCCACGTGTTTAGCTCCCCTATCTCCCCTTCTCTGACCTTCCGTCCATCTGCTCCCCTCTCCCAGACTGGCAGGATCTCAGAGAAGGAGATGCCAGACGAAACAGATGATAGTTTGTCACCCAGCCTAGTCAGGTGTTCCTTGGTCTCCACAACTGACCGGCTGGCGAGATCATTAGTCCACAGCTTCCTTCAGAGAGCAGGGATATTCACCACAGTCTAAGGAGCACCAGACTATCCTAGCTAGAACCAGGATGATAACCTCCCCACAGCCCATAATCAGGGCAGTGGGGCCCGGATCTAAACTACAGCATATGGTGTGTATACCCTGGACAATCCTCATAACATCTTCAATTTCTGGCCTTTCAAAGGAACTCCAGGCAAAGGGGGGGCTTGTAACCGCAGGCTGGTCCACTGCAACTCCCATAGAGAGTACAGTGCGAGTCTCGGCCCTGATGTCAACCACCTTATCTGCAAAGAACCGAGCAAGCTCCTCACACTGCATTTGTGAAAAGGCTCAACAAACCTGTAGACAAGCTGGGTTGCACAGCCTGTCTACGGTTCGAAAGAGATGGGCTGGTCGGTTCTGTGCAGCAGCAATTTCTCCTGACAGGAATACTGCCTTCTTATGGGTAATTGCTGACTGATAGAGTTTATAATGCTCTAGGAGTCTAAGATGGTCGACATATAAGCCAGATTTCCGCCAGCACCTCTCCAATCTGCGTCCTAGTAGCTGCATCTCCCTCAGATCCCGGTCAAACCAAGGGAACCGAGGGCGAAGGGAGAGAGGATGCACACGGGTGGGAGCAATAGAATCCAAAGCAGTGGTAATGGCCTTATCATAGGCTAGAACCAGAACTTCAGGATTCGAGCTCATCCCAGGAAATTCTGATAGGTCAAGTACCACAGTTAGGCCTTCGAGAGTTACATCCCGTAAAGGGAGGTACTTGACCATCTCCACAGGGGTTGGCCTATGCAGAGGGGTGCGGAAATTGAATCTCACAGTGTGATGGTCAGACCATCTGACAGGTTCCACCCCCACATTGGAGGCCTCCATCCCCAGGAGGAAGATCAGATCCAGGGAATGGCCGTGTTTATGAGTGGCAGAGGTAACAACTTGTGAGAGGCCCAATGAACACATCAATTGGAGGAAGTGCTGTCCAAATTGCAAGAGTTCATTGTCGATCCAGGCATTAAAGTCACCCAGCACCATCAACCTGGGCGACTCAAATACCAGGTCGACGACGAAGTCCACCGCTTCCTTAAGGAATAGCTTCTCGTCACCAGGTGGATGATAAATGAGCACCATCCTATAGCTCCCACCTGCCACTACAACACATTTGAAAGATCTGGTCTCCTCAACTGGAACACTAGTGAGATCCAATTCGGTCTTGAAACAGACCGCAACCTCCCCCCCACCCCTGTGATCCAATCTCGGGCGGTGTATCACTGAATACCCAGCTGGAACTGCTGCCTCAAGTACAGGGCCAGCATTGCTATCCAGCCAGGTTTCGGTGATGCAGGTCAGGTCCGTTGTACCCACCAAGTCTGCTACAATGGCAGTCTTGTTCACAACGGACCTGGCATTGCATTACACCGCCCGGGTTGGATAGAACTCCTCGGATGCCCCAACCACCTGCCCACCATTTACAGAGGTGGTGCCCTTGGTTATGGAGACCAAACAGGAAGGCCCACGTTCAGCACTCCATTTCACCCCAGGGGTCTTCTGGACTCGACCACTCCGACGTGAGCACCCCCCTCATCCATCCTCCACTGTTCATATCCCCCGCCCCTCCACAACCTCCTACTGGCAATTCCCAAGGCCCTACAGCATTGGTAAACAGAGAAAAGCAATGGGAGGGAAAAGAAAGGGTGGAGGGCATGAAGAGCGGCGGATGAATAGTGCATGACGGGGGTGGGTGGGATAACAATATATATCATCATCCACAGACATGGAGCCAATGACACTAATATCTAAACTCCCTGTAGTAAAAATAAAATCAGAACAAAACACAAACCTCAAGAATCAATTAAAATAACTCAGAAAAAAGAAGCTAAACCATAAATAAAACAAAACTCAACAAACACAAATCAACTCAACATAAATTAAGAATCAGAAAACCTAAATAAACAAACAATAAAAACAATAATTGATTAACAACAACATCCAGTCCATATGAATTCAAAGAGTTTTTTTAGGACTGTGGAGCTCCCACCTTCCACGGCCAAAATGTCCAAATATGGGGCCACGGACTCTCACTCCATGGGTCCAAGAACTGAAAAAACACAGTTTAAAATTAAGTCAAAATTTCCAGAGGCGCTCTACCAATTCAAACCTCCCAAGGGATTCTCACAGCCTTGGTGGAGTAAATACTGGCAGGTGACCCTCCAAAGCAAAATGATGTACTGTAGTAGGTAGATCCAGGTACAGTTAATAAAAGCACAGTACCAAAGTTCACAATCCTTCGAGGGCTCTCACCACCGTGAAAGGACACACACAAAACTGTACCCTTCGAGAAACCCCACCGGAATTGTCTCCACCACCAGACAAATTAGGCAGCAAGCAGCGTAAATGTTTTTAATAAAAGCAGAGGCCTTACTTTAGTGTAGTCATCCAAGGATAGGTCAAAAAGTGGAAACAGACCAGGGGATCCAACGCCTGCACCAGGGACTCACCCCAGGAACACCTGCCTCACCTCAGACCTTACCGCCACCAGACCAGCTCTCCAGCTGTTGCAGTGCAGATAAGAAGTGCCAGGAGGCCTGCCGCCAAATAGCAGCAGCCTCCCGGCCCACCACCTTCAAGAGAACAGATGCCCAAACAAAGCCCACCGGCCACAAGCAAGAAAGCCCTGGAAGAGTCCCAATCCTTACTTCACCATACTCTCCTCTTCTCCATGAAAAGGGAACTGAGTGCGTATCAGCGCACCGACGGTTCAGGTCCCCGCTCACAAGCAGATGAATCCGGGAGGCACCAAGACCTCAGAACGAACAATTCCACAGCCCTCTATTATGACCGCACTCCTCCGCTCCACTGCACTGTGCCACACAGCAATAAAAAACTTAGGCACCAGCTCCAGAAGCCAGTACTCTCCAGACCAAAAAGGACCACCACTATCGTGGATGAATGCTTGTACTTAACGGAATTGTTAAGAACCAGAACACCAAATAAACTGCTATGGCATTAAACAGACTCTCCACTGCCCGGGACAGACCGAAATCGGATGTACAATGAAAAAAAATAGAAACAAACACGAACACTACCAAATAAAAATAAACTAAAAAAACAGTCACACTACACTGCTACAAGGAGATACAAGTGCTGTGTTCCATATGCTTGATTTATATTTCGTGAAATTTCTGAAAAATTTCTCTCTGCTGCCGCTACTGTGGAAATGCAGAAAGCAGGAGATATTTCTGGAAATATCACAGAAATTTCGGGAAATATCTGGCAGTGTCTGTGGCTGCTACTGTAAGCCTATTCATAAGTGGTATCCCTCGATAGGTCACTGGTGAGAGCACACCTTGAGTACTGTGTTCAGTTCTGGAGGCCCCGTCTCAGAAAGGACATAGACAGAGTGGAGATGGTACAAAGGAGGGCCATTAAAATTGTGCAGGGCCTGCATTAAAAGTCCTTTGAACAAAGGCTTAAGGAGCTGAATTTGCACTTCCTATGGAAAGGAGGGAAAGGGAGGATATGATAGAAACATACAAATACCTTACAGATAAAAACAGGGTACAGGAAGGTAGCATTTTCCAAAGAAAAATATGCTCAAGGAAAAGGGGTCACACTATGAAGGTGGAAGGGGGGAGACTCAGAGGTTATACAAGAAAGTACTTCTTCACAGAGAGAGAGAGTGGTGGACACTTGGAACAGCCTCCTGGTGGAGGTGGCAGAGGTTAAAATGGTTACAGGATTCAAGAATGCATGGGATAGATACAAAGGGATCTTTATTTATTTATTTAGCTTTTGTTTACCGGGTAAGTGCACTAGGCAGAAACCTGCCTACTTTCAGGCATGACCTGGGAGAGTACATTACAAGTAACAACACAGATAGCAATACAAATATCACACAGAGCTACAGGTATTCAGAGCAATCAGTGATTACAGAGACTCTAATGAGATATACACAGGATACAATATGGCAAGCGGTGATTGCATAGTACAGCATAACAACAGTGTAGGTCAAGATGAAGGGCACAGACTTCAGCCTAAGGTGGGTCTATTCAGTGGCTAATGTGTAAAGAGAAGCCACTGCACATTCGATATGTGTCAAGTAACCAGCAAAGTAAAATGGTAAAGATGAATAATGACAATTTGGGGGGACAGGAGAGGAGAAAAAATTAACAACTATGACTAGGAAGATGGGTGTAAACACAGAGGAATAGAAGAAGGAGAGAAAGTATGAGTTGCAATTCGGCTTAGAAAGAAATTAGAAACATGCTCATGTATCCAATGTTCTCAGGTAGTGGAATAATTATTTTTTGAAGGTGATGTGGGATTTAGTGATATGGAGGTAACAGGGTAAGGAGTCCCAATAATTAGGAGCAGAGTGGGCAAATGTCTGGACTCCTATCTTAGTGGAGCATTTTAGTACTGCCAAGAGGGCCTGGGTGAAAGACTGTAGTGAACAGACATGGTCAACTGGGGAAAACATTGATGGCCAACGAGGCAGATTGGGAATGCCTAATGATGTTATCTGCAAAACAACCCAAAATGTAAGATCTCCTGGAGGAGGGGGTTAACCAATTTAGGCTTTGGTAGAGTAGACAGTGGTGGGTAAGCTGCGGGGCAGAAGATGCAAATCTGCACATATTATTATAGGCAACGTTCCACTTTAATAAACTGCTGGTGCTGGCCTGGTAAAATGAGGGTAGTCCATAACATAACTTTGGGAGCACAACTCCATGGGCAACTGAGAGTCTTGCTGTAAGTGTGAAAGCATGATGGACGTAGTAAGGGAGGCCAAGCCACTAGTTGACATATTTACATGTCATTGATGTGTAGAGAGAAGTCTAGTGCTGAGTCAACTGATACTCCAAGGTATTTGATGGAGAGGGTTGAGGAAACAATGGAGCTATCCAAAACCTGGATGGAATGGTCAGGGGCCAAAGTACGTGTCCTTTTAGTAGGTATGAAGAGCATATCCTGAGTCTTGGTTACATTAAGAGGGAGTTGTGTCCTTAGAAGTTCTGAGGTGGCCACATTGGTGATGGGAACCAGGAGGCAGCATTCCAGCTGCAGAGGTTGCATCAGCAACAGCAGCCCCATTGGAGGACTAGGAGGAGGCACTCCTAGTGTGGGGCCAAGCAGTGAGCAAGGCGGGAGATTTGGACTGAGCGGCTGGGCATAAAAAGGTGACAGCCCAGCCGCTGCCTCATTCAGAGGGGAGCTGTGCCCTTAGGATTTTGGAAGTGGCTGCATCAGTGGCAGGAATGGGGAGGCAGTATTCCGGCCACAGAGGTTGCATTGACGACAGTAGAGGGGATCATCGGCAACTCCAGAGGGAATCATCAGCTGTATCGGAGGACTAGGAGGAGGTGTGCCTAGTATGGAGCCAATCAGCGAGCAAGGCGGGGACTTGGACTGAGCTGCTGGGCATAAAAAGGTGACAGCCCAGCTTCTACCTCATTCAGAGGGGAGCTGTGTCCTTAGGAGTTTGGAGATGGAAGCATCGGTGGCAGGAACCAGAAGGCAGCATTCCAGCTGCAGAGGTTGCATTGGTGATAGCAGAGGAGGTCGTCAGCCACTCCAGAGGGAATCATCGGCTGTACCGGAGGACTAGGAGGAGGCACTACTAGTGTAGGGCCAATCAATGAGCAAGGAGGGGGATTTGGACTGAGCAGCAGGGCATAAAAGGTGACAGCCCAGCCGCTACCTCATTCAGAGGGAGCTGTGTCTTTAGAGTTTCTCCACCCACCCTCCCGCACCACTACCTTAATCAAATGGGTACACTGGGCTACATCCATCGGGGTAGGACCTATCGGGAGGAGGAGAAGGGGGAGTGGCTGCTGGGGGAGTGACAAACAGGCTGCAGCTAACTTGGATCTCAAAGGTTGGATTCACAGCAGGAACTAATAAGGAGGAGAGTGGCAGTGGATCCCAAACAAAGGTACTGTGTCAGGGAGGCATTTTAAAGGACAGCATCACAAGAGGTTCTTCTAAGACTGGCTCACTATTGACTGATTGTTTAATTGGACTATTTATCTATTAATGGAGATTTTTAGAGTGGACGTTTTCTCTGTATGAGTGGGGGTAAAGAGGATTAATGTAATCTGACTAATTGTCAATAGATGGGGTCTATTACAATGGAGGGGATGTTTCTGAGTTGGAGGTGTAACTGGTGTTTATCCCTTGCTGCTTATAACATCTATAGGGGCCAAGGAAAATCTAAGATACTTTTAGGAACTTTAGAAATGTACTGAGTTAAATGTGGAAGTGGGTTATAGGAAGGGATACAGGGGTGTTATTCTGATCAAGTTACTATTGGGAGCTTCGGGGACATTATGATACTGTAAGAGCTCTAAGAAAACATTGCATTTAATGTTGATCGATTTGTGGATTCTGCTTTAGAGGAGATCACATTGGTAAAAATTATGGGGGTATAGGTACTGGCCGGCTGGTAGGGCTGGTACAGTCCAAATGGGGCACCACTTAGGTAACTATGGCATGGATAGAGCTAGCACATGGGGGAGGGGGTAAATACAAACAAATACAGGTTGCTAGAAGGATGGGGCCAAGGGACAGAAAAAAGAGGAGTGACTGAAGTGCCACCAGCTGGGGCGATGAGGGAGGAGGGGCAAAGGTAGAGGGGAAAACAATTCCCAGATTCAACCAAGAGGTAAAGTGGGAGATGATAGGAAGCAGAGCACTGAGATATGGGGGGGGGGCGAGGAAGTAGGTGGACATAGGCAACCTAGGTAAAAGGGAGTAGTCCAAGGGCCCAGGGGAGGCTGGGAACAAGGGGGGGTGAATGTCCACATGGAAAAAAGGAAGAGGAAGGAGGGGGAGGCACTAAAACAGGTATAAAAAGCAGGGCAACAGCCAGAGAATTAAAGGGGAAAGAGGTAATGGCTCCATAGAAGAGGAAGAAGGGCAGGGGAGAGACACACTGGGAGTAGCAAAATAATAATCATGGGAGACTCGATCATTGGGGTATAAAATGAGGAAGAAGGGAGGATCCCCAGAACAGGACAATAGTAACCAGCGTGGCAGCGAATACACCACTAAGGGTAATGGAGTTGCTGAGCAAATAGGGAGGCAAGTCAGACCTAGTGCTGCACATTGGTACCAATGACCTAGCAGGGAGGAGGTGGAGGTGGAGCAGGAGAGATTTAGAAACATAACAAGGACATGCAAGGAGTTTGTGAACTTGATAGCATTCTCAGAAATCATTCCCATCCCTAGGGCAAGCACTACTAGAAAAAGGAGACTAGACAAATTCAACATATGACTGGAGGACTGATGTAGGGAAGAGTGGTATGGTTTTATAGGTGATGATATATAGTCAGACAAAAGACTATACAGCTGTGACAGACTTCACCTAAGCTGGGAAGGTAAGAAAATTTTAAAAGGCTGATTGGAAATCTAACATACTAACATACATACTAAAAGCCAGCAGAACAGGCCTAATGGTCTGTCATGTCAGCTCGGTAGCCAGCCACCTAGTGGTTGCTCACTATTCCACCCCCCCAGCCCCCAAGAGGGTCTTCATTGGATTTACATTGGAATCTACATGGCAAATGAGCTGAGTGTAAACTGCTAAGGGGGGAAGGAGAAGCTTGGGATGCCAGACAACCTCCCCCCCCCCCACAGAGTCTATGAAATCAGGGAAGGAGGGGGAAGACTGGTCAGAGTAAGAAAGAGAGGAGGGGAGGAGGATGAGGGGGAAGTGAAAGAGATCAAAATTAACACAAAGGACAGGGGTACAGGGGGGATGAAGTGGATGATCATCTCACTGAATGTGCGTAGTATTCGGAATAAAATGGCAGAGTTTCAAGCCCTCTTGGTGGAGGGTGAGGTGGATATAGTAGCTATTACAGAGACCTGGGCCTCTGTACATCATGACTGAGATCTATCTATCCCAGGATATAAGCTGTTTAGAAAAGACAGAATAACAGGGAACGTGAGGGCTGCAGCTTATATCAAGGAGGGAATAATGTGCACAAGGGAGGAGGAGCAGGAAGGGAGGAACATTGAGACACCATGGTTACAACTCCAGAGCAATAGGGGAAGAAAAAACAGGTTGGGGGTCATATACAGACCACCTAATCAGGATGAAAGGATGGATGAAGAATTGTGTACACAATTGAGGAATGCAGCAGGGAAAGGGGAGGTGGTAGTGACAGGGGACTTCAACCTGCCCAAAATAGATTGGGGCACTCCTGCCACATCCTGTGCAAGAGGCCAGGTAATACTAAATGCAATTCAGGATGGCTTCTTGACACAGCTAGTGATGGGTCTCACCAGAGGAGAGGCGCTCCTGGATCTGGTGCTCACTAGTGGGGAGCACATCAGTGGGGTTGAAGTTAGGGAGCCCATGGGTGGAAGTGACCGCAGCACAGCATGGTTTAGTATAGGCATAGGCAGGGAGGCAATCCCATCAAAGACTAGGACTCTGGATTTCAAAAATGCAAAGTTTAACAAAATGAAGGAAATGATTCGGGAGGACCTGGGGAGCATAGAGAAGGGAATGAGGGTGGAGAGACTATGGGAAGCCATCAAGAAGGCCATTCAGAAGGCAACAAGCAGTTGCATGAGAATGAGGGTCAAGAAAAGAGGGACCAGAAAACCAAGCTGGCTCAATAGGGAGGTCTCTGGGATTACAGATTCCTCCCTATTAGAAGCCAAAACAGTTGTTCTCCCAAAGCCAGGAAAGTCCCCAGACAGAGTTACCAACTATCACCCTATATCCCTTACGAACTACAATGTCAAAATCTTTGCCAAAATTCTGGCCAACAGGATATTTCAGATGTGGGAGGGGTTGATCATTTGTGAACAGGTAGGTTTTGTGAGAGGCCGATCATCAATGGATCACTTACAGAAGCTGGCCCATATTTTCTCTGTATTCAGGGAAGACAATCAACCTTTGGCATTCATCTCCCTGGATGCAGAGAAAGCTTTCAATAGAGTCAGCTGGCCCTTTTTGTTCTCAGTGCTACGCGAGTTGGGTTTTCCCCCATCATTCATTTCCTGGATTCAGGTCTTGTACTGGCAATCCAGTGCAAGGATATACTGCAACGGAGTTTTGTCTTCAACCTTTCTGTTGTGCTCCGGCACCTGTCAGGGCTGCCCCCTGTCCTCCCCTCCCCTCTTTTCAATATGTATCTGGAGCCACTCTTGCTTTGCCTCAAGAAATCTCACTCCATTAAGGGGGTACAGGTAGGCCCTTTTGACCTCTGGCTCTCCACATATGTGAATGATATCCTGCTACATGTCTCAGATCCTGTAGGTCCCTCACTGCAGCCCTTACACTTATTCAGGATTTCAGTGTTTTCTCAAACTACAAGTTAAACCTAGGAAAAACAGTGGCGATGCCATTAAACTCCAAAGTTGTCAAATCTGAGATTTGTGATTTAGGCCTAACTTGAGCCACCCATCTTAAATACCTTGGGGTAACTCTGGTCCAAATTACTGCCCTTCTTTGGAAATTGAACCTAGATGACCAGCTTGTTGCTATCCAACAGGATCTGGATAGATGGGCCTTCCTATATCTCTCACTCCAGGGCAGGGTAAGTATTATCAAAATGAATGTGCTTCCTCTGGTGTTCTATCCACTGCATTTAGTGGGCCTTTCACTTCCTCTTACCTGGTTTAAATAGGTTCATAGCCTGATTTCCTACTTTATTTGGAAGTGGAAACCCTGAGGCGGGCATACACACGGCTAGGGGTGCCTAAAAACATGGGTGGCCTCAAGCTATCAAATTATTTCTTATATTTTCTTGCCAGACACATGACAAAGTATTTTTGGTGGTCTCCACCTCTGACAGGGACTGAAGAACCTTCATACATTCCAATTTGGTTACAGATTGAGAGGCATCTAATTCAGACCTCTAGCCTATCCCCAGATAACCTGCTTTTTACATCCCCCCTAACTGTTGCTACCCTGACTAGGAAAGTCACCCATAGCTACCTCTTTGAAAGTGTATGCCCAACTTTGGAAAGCTTTACATTATGATAATCTCAAAAATGTCTCCCAATACCTATGTGGTAATCCCAACTTTAAACTGTGGGGAGAAATGTTGACACGCAGGGCAATCCCACAACTAGTAGATAAGAGGGTTGCTGCTTTCCTTCAAAATGGGCAGCTCAGGAGGACCAGCCAGGAAATCCTGCATTTGCTTAATTTACCCCCAGTCATATTTTTAGGATTTGCCAAATATGACACCTACCGATTAAATGGTTTGGTACATGTCATCCTGATCTATTGACCAAGGGGAATTTCTCCATATGATCCGAAGTTTAGCATGGCAACCACATGCAGTATCCCACATTATGAATGCCCTATATGGCAAACTATTCCCAGAGATTACTGGACATTCGCATTATTTGTCTGCTAGGTTCCCCACAAGGACATTCAACTGGGACCGCATCTGGGATGACCTCTGTCTCTATACTAAAAATGATAAACTACGTCTTACCAGTTCCATGTCCTACACAACATATACTTTACCCTGGCTAAACTGCATAAGAGGGGGCATCTCCCTTCCCCTCTTTGCACTAGATGTAGGATCTTTATTACTTATATTGTGGGATTGCCCCAAAAATTGCACCATTATGGGACATGATAAAGCAAAAGACGGACCCCCTTCTTGGATTGGCGGTACACTTCACGCCCGAAACATGCCTCCTGGGTGACTACTCTGGAATTAAGGTTAAAGAAAGGAAGTACCATTTATCCATGATTATGCTTTCTGTTAAAAGAGTGGTGCTTCTCAACTGGAAAGATCAATCAGCCATACCTTACACTGAGTGGCTCAACGAGCTGTTGACTAACCTCTGGTTTGAAAAAATTATAGCCAGTCTCAGTAATAAAATGGCTGGGTTTAATAAGAATTGGTGCAAACTGTACACCTTATTTTCCCTTTAACCTTCCCGTTGGAGTGTAATCAAGTAGCAGAATCAATGGTTCTCCTCCCTAAGACTCTCTGTTGGTCATATATTGTGGGTCCTCTTTCAATGGTTTTATTGCTGTTTTATTTTCTGTGGCAGATTTATGATACTAGTTCTGGTTCTCTATCGGGAGGGGGGTTGGAGGGCTAGGGAGGTGGGGTTTTGTTATGTTTGTGATCACTGTAGAAGTTATATCAGCTAGCTTTGTTTATTAGTATTGTGAATGTGTTTTGTTTGTTGCACTTATTAAAATCAATAAAGCGCACTGAATAAAAAAAACAATATGGAGGTTAAAGGGATAATAAGGAAAAAGAGGGCAGCATACAAGAAAAGCAAAAGAACAGCTAGGGAGGAGGACCTAGAGGAATTCTGGAGGCTGGCTAAGCAAGCAAGTAAGGAAGTACAAAATGCCAAAGCACAGAAAGAGCTACAAATAGCTAAAGAAATAAAGAAGGGTGAAAAAGCATTTTTCAACTACATAAGAGGAAAGAGAGACAAAAAGGATGGCATAGTCAGACTCAAGAAAGGGGATGACTGGGTCACAGAGGACAGGTCCAAGGCAGAAATATTAAACCAATACTTCTGCTCTGTCTTTACAAAGGAGAAAGAGGGACCAATGCCAGAAGTAGGAAAAGTAGAGGAGGGAGCTGGGGTTGACCCAATTGGGACCATAGGGATTGAGAGGGTGAGAGATGGACTGATGGCACTGAAGGTGAACAAGTCTCCAGGGCTGGATGAGATACACGCCAGAGTGCTCAGGAAGCTGGCGGATGAACTGGCAGGCCCGCTAGCAGCCCTGTTCAACAGCTCCCTGTACTTGGGGTGGTACCAGTGGATTGGAGAACTACGCACGTGGTGCCACTCCACTAAAGTGTACCAATGGAGGATCTGGGCAACTCTAGGCCAGTCAGCCTGACATTGATATTGTGTAAGCTTATGGAATCAATCATAAAGGAGGGGCTGGTGAAGTATATGGAGGGAAATGGTCTACAGGACAATAAACAGCACGGGTTTGTAGCGGGCAGATCATGCCAAGAAAACTTTAGTGGAGTTCTTTGACTGGGTCATAAAGACAGTCGATAAGGGGCAGGCAGTGGACGTCATATATCTAGACTTTAGCAACACCTTCAATTCAGTGCCACACAGGAGGCTAATTGCAAAACTGAGAGGACTAGGGATGGGGAGAGTAGCAAGTTGGGTTGAAAATTGATTGGGAGGGAGAATGCAGAGGGTGGTAGTAGGAAGGGAGTCCTCAAGTGCACATCAGGTCACCAGTGTGGTTCCACAGGGGTCAGTATTGGGTCTGGTACTATTTAATGTCTTCAAAAGAGACATAGGGGAGGGTATCCAGGGCAAAATGTGCTTGTTTGCAGATGACACCAAGCTCTGTGGAAGGGTGGACACAAGGGAGGGGATACAAGAGCTGAGGCAAGACATAGCCAGACTGGAAAAATGGACAGGGATTTGGCACCTGGGGTTCAATGTCAAAAAGTGCAAAGTGATGCACATTGGGGCAAAGAACCCACAAGCAGAGTACTACTTGGGAAAAGTGCAGATTGCCAGGATGGAGGAAGAAAAGGACCTGCGGGTTATGATTACAAGTGATCTGAGCAAGCATCTTAATGCAAAAAAGGCAGTGGCAAAAGCAAACAGGATGCTGGGATGTATAGAAAGGGGGATTAGCAGCAGGAACAGCGAGGTAATCATGCCTTTGTATTGATCACTGGTGAGGCTGCACTTGGAGTACAGAGTGCAGTTCTGGAACCCACACTAAAAAAGGACATCAGGCTGCTAGAGGGGGTACAGAGGAAGGCAACTTAGATGGTCAGGGGACAGCAGGATAGGTCATACGAGGAAAGGCTGGAAGCACTGGGAATGTACTCCCTGGAGGAAAGAAGGTTGAGAGGGGACATGATTGAGACCTTCAAATTCTTGAAGGGTGTAAACAAAGTTGAGTGTGAAAGTCTCAACAAGAGAGAGAGAACACCACTACATGGGAGCATAATCTCAAGCTGGTGGGGGAGGAAATACAGGAGTGATGTATGGAAACATTTCTTCACAGAAAGGGTGGTGATGGCTGGAATGAACTGCCAGAGGAGGTGGTTGAGACTAAGACAGTCGGAGCTTTTAAAAAGGTATGGGACAGGCACAGAGGAAACAAGAGTGCAGAGGTGGTGATGGAAGAAATGGGCAGGCGGGGGATGAGGCACTGCTGAATAGCCAGGTCTCATCAACAACACGAGCAGACTAGATAGGCCAAGTGGTCTCCTTCTGCTGGCAACTTTCTTATGTTCTTATGTTATTAAGAACGACACATTTTTGAGTAAGCCAAGGTTGAGCTGAGTGGAGGTCAGCAGTAAGTTTGGTATTGATATCATTTAGGGATTTTGAGCCAAGATAGAGCACAAGGTCATCAGCATACATACAGTAGGGTCTTGCAGTGAGATGGGGAGTTTGGTAGGTCATTAATGAACATTGAAAAGAGGAGGGGACACAGTATGGAGCCTTGAGGAACACCTAAGCTGATGGTGGCAGGAGAGGAGAGGAGAGGGTTTTATGTCAATAGGGTGATAGTTTGAGATGGATTTAGGGTTACCCTTTTTAAACACTGGAACAACTCTGGCAGACTTTCAAATGTTAGATACTGTGGAATAGAGAAGGAATAGATTAAAACTATACATGACTGGGCCTGGCAAGGGGGGGGCAGTCAATGTAAGTAATCTAGGTTCTATCCCATCAGGTCCTGCACCCCTGTGTGATGGGATAATTTTATGAAAGTGCAGGACTTCAAGATGCAAGACTGAGAGAAGGTACGGGGGAGCTGCAGAAGAGGGTGTGTAGTAGTGTTAACAGAAGTAGAGTGGGGCATGCTGGATTCATAGCAAGATAGATCAGAGAAAAGGGAATTAAAAGCATTGGTAATGGTCGTGGGGTTGTTGCAGCTAATATTGTTAATAGACATCTTAGGGGATTTGGCTTCCATTTTTCCTAGTAAGCAATTAATGTGGAATCAGTATTTATTTGGGTCATTGGCTGTGGATACTAGGAAGTTTCTGTAATTCTGGCCTTTTGCCGATCGGATCTCATGTTTAAAGGTGTTTCTCAAGGTGCGGTAGGTTACCCAATCCACAGGCAAGGAGAAGGATTTATATTTAACCCATTGCTTATCTCTGGCCTTAAGCAAGGAGAGGAGGGGGTAATTTAACCATTTGGTGGGCAATCCTCTGACTCTACATCTAGTGGTTGGAATATGCTTTTTTGAAGGGAGATGATGATAGAGGTGAGGTATTCAGTGGAGAAGCTGACATCACTTGAAGAGGAGAGAGGGGACCAGTCAACATGTGCGAGTTCATAAAGAATGGCATCTGGGTTGAAGGCAGAGAAGTTGGTAATAATTAATAACCTTGGGAGGACAGGATGGAGGGGTGGCATCCCAAACACAGTAAACTGGGGAATGGTCACTGATTGAATCCACAAGAACCCCGGCCATAGTGACACTTTCTTTCCTGTTTGCTATTATTCAGTCAAGGAAGGAATGGTGGGATCCTTTACAGGAGTATCTAGTGGGGGCATTAATGAGCTGAGAGAGATGTGCCTTGCTGATGATGGATTCTAGACTATTTGCACTGGGCCCAAGCCAGTCAACATTAAAGTCCTCCATGATAATGACTTTGTTTTTTTGGACAGCTGAAGG
Organism: Neoceratodus forsteri; assembly: GCA_016271365.2. Classification (NCBI taxonomy): domain Eukaryota; kingdom Metazoa; phylum Chordata; order Ceratodontiformes; family Ceratodontidae; genus Neoceratodus; species Neoceratodus forsteri. The sequence continues at coordinate 1,204,792,506 of CM057449.1, forward strand.
GAGATAGTCTACTAATTCTGTTAGACCAGGCAGGCCTTTTTTAAGGGGCATATAGGCATGTGTGATTAGACTGTCAACCAGGAATGGTTGGATACTGATAAGAAAAAGTGGTTTACAAACTCAGGGTTGAAATGCTATCAAAATAACAAAATGAACTGGGCACCCACCGCAAAGCTACAATAAAACACCACAGAAGCATTGTTGCTTCGATGGCTAATATGTTTAAACATACCACTATCCCTATTGAGGAAATGTCTCTTGGGCCACATAAAGGTTAACAGGGGCCCTAAGCCCAGGAAAATCTGGGCCCCTGGGGCGGCCATGGCCATGCTTTTCCTCTTAGCCTAGAGCCATCAGTTATGTCCTTTTCATTTTACCACTAAATTGAGAGTTTTAAATAATTACACAGACACACCATGGAAAGAAAGTCATAAAGTGCTGCAAGAATGCTAAAGTCTCTGTCACCCTGGCTAGCTAAGAAATGGGGTTTATTTCTTTAACAGTGCTAAAAAGTTTATTGTGCTGAATCTGGTGCCACAGCAACTCAGGTGATCACAATTTCCTCAGCAAAACTTAAAAGTGCACACTGGGGTGGTGCTCACGATAAAAAAGTCAATGGAAACACATCAGAATTGGACACTCACCAGCTTTGTAAAATTAGGACTCCACAGCTTCAATACATATTTCATAAATATTTATTTACAAAAATCCATTTCAGACACACATCAAATGCTGTGCATGCCTTATGTGTTTCAGATAAGATGATCCTTTATCAGAGGTGCCTTGATAAAGGATCATCTTATCCAAAATGCATAAGGCGTGCACAGAATATGTTTGAAATGGATTTTTGTAAATAAATACTTATGGAATATATGCTTGAAGCTGTGCAGTCCTAATTTTACAAAGCTGGTGAGTGAAATCCCAATTTCCTTTCCAGGAGGAAAAGCTGGATGGATGTGTGGCTCAGAAGTTTTTATGACTTAATGGGTTGTTAACAGGTGCTGGGACAGTACTGCTTTGTTATGGTGATTAGGTTGAAGTGTCCCAGACAGGAATGATTGCAAGTTAGATTGGCTGAGCTTGCTTTCTGCTGCCTGAATAATCCACTCAGGGCTGAGGGCCTTCTAGCAGGCAGGAGCCCTTGGCCTGGGCCTTGTTGTCTTATGCCTTCTGCCGGCCCTGTAATGTCTGCTCTTTCTCTGACAGGAATGATAAGAAAGTAGATGCCACCTGTCAGTAGGCTTTTTTTGGCAGCAGGCCATAACATCAGAGTTATGTATGCCTCTTTTCTGTCTCCAGGGTGCTCTGTAGCTGGGAGTCAGCACTCCTGGATAGCTTGCCAGAGGATTCACCAGTGGACAATCTCCTGACTCTTGGTAACTTAGCATCCTCCTTCCTGGGTGATGCTGTTCTGGACAGTCTACAGCTCTCTGACAGGTGCTCCTCTGCCATAGTTTTGGCTATGAGAGTAGTCTGCCTTAACACTAATATGCAGAAGAAGCCTACAAAGCACATTTTTTGGGGTCCTTTTTGCTGTCGATCTGTGGTTCAGTCCAAACTTGGATGAGATCATTTTTGCAGTCAATCTTATTATTATTAGATGGTTTTGTTCTAACATTACATGTAAAAACATATGTCAAATAGACAAGATAAACAAGCTAACAGAGTAGCACCTCATACCATTCATAATATAGAGTCATATATAGAGAGAGTAGATAACATTCATTAATATTCGTAATTCTGTGTACAAATAGATTATTACTTGTGAAAACTGATTAACATAGAATTAGCAGATAGTAGAGGAAAAACAGAGTGGTAACTTGAATTGGTAGTCAGACTAGGTAAATGTTGTATGCCAGCTATCATGGGGTGAACAGATTTTTGCTGGTAGCAGTTCTTGTCAGAGGAATGCTGGTAGATATAAATTGGAGATATGGGCCCCATATTACATCATAGCTTGTTATGGCGTGAAGAAAATAATGGGACATTCTCAACTAAGTGGCAAGAGTGTCTAAGGAGGTGAGCCATTCTGAAACTGTGGGTATATATCTAGACCCCCACCTTCCGAGAAGTAACCATTTTGCCTCAGTAGTGTCTACCAGGAGCCATTTGTTGGTAGCAAGGGATTTGAATGGACTGTCACCCCAGGAACAGTTTCTGGGTCACTTGTAGCTTAAAACTCAGCCCCTCTGCGAGTGGGATGAGCCGAGCGGGAACGCTTATCACCATGCATGGAGATGCATGCCTAGACATGCATGTACGGTGCATGTCTGGCATGTCAGGCATTGCAGGAGGGCAGGAGGAGTAGAAATCTTATGAACAAAACATCTACTAGTATATCTCTGTAAGTGGATCAAACCAGGGAAAGCCATCAGGTAGATCAAGAAAGTCGATAAGGTAGTGGGCACAGAAACTGATATTAAAACACAATTGTAATACAAAAGTTGGCAAAAAGTCTGCTAGTATAAGGATTCCTAGTATTATTTTGGGTACATTTTCATCTACTTCTGAGGGAAATCTCTTATAAAAGTAATATATTACACAAAAAATAACATTATACAAAATGGATATTTCACTAAAGAATCAATCTAAAGAAGTACAGGGGTTAAAATGTACAAGCTGTGGGAAATGTAACACTGAATCTAATGAGTATTCCTGTCCCTACATCTGTCAGGAATGTAAAGAAATCAAGAATTTAAAAGCCAAAATACTTGGTTTAGAATGGGAACTAAAAAGCCTGAAACAATTTGTGGATGTAAATGTAAACTTAGGAATTGACATTCCAGAGACAAATGAAAAAGTTGACACAGGAAAAGGCACCAGAGAGGATGATGGTTTTGAAAATTGGTGTATGGTAGAGGGAAATAAAAGGTATAAAAGAAAAGGAAACATAGAAGAACTCAAGAGCTTACACCAACATTACATAATTCTCTTTCCCCATTAGTTGACTTAATGGACCAAACTGAAGGGCAGACAAATTATTTACTTACATTGATAGAAGCTTACGTAATAATGCAAGGGGGAAATATAAATGTTGACAATCTGTCTGAGGAGCTGATAGGGGATCATATTTCAATAGGGGATGAAAATGGGCCAGAAGAGAAAGATAGTGAAATAAATGGCAATATAATAGTAGTCAACAAAATGCAAGTTGAAATAGATGTCAGTCATCAGGAATGGATGGGTAATAGGCAAATTGATGAATCATGGGAAATAGATCAGAGACAAATATATATACTAGGAGACTCAATGATAAGTATGTGGATCAATATACCACTAGGAACAATAAAGAAAACATAGCCAGCTGCCGCTTCTCTTATAAGAACATGGGAAATCTTTGAAGGACGATATGATCCGTTTGCCTATGATGGGCTGCACCTGAGCAAAAAAGGTAGCAGATTATTAGGACAGATGTTTATCAAGGAAATTCAATCCAGAACTATAGGAAATTTAAACCAATTATGATGGGGAGACCAGGAAATGAATAGATAAAAAACAAAGGACCTATTCAAAATACACGTAGAAAGCATGATTTAAAAGTTAGATTAATTAATGCTAGGAGTCTCACAAACAAGTTGGATGAATTAAACTGCTTATTGAAACATGAAGACATACATATAGCTGCAATAACGGAAACTTGGTGGCAAGATGATAGCTGGGGGAAGAACATTTCTGGCTTTAATACCTTCAGTACAGCTAGGAAAAGGAGAAAAGGAGGTGGTGTTGCCCTTTTAGTCAAATAAACCTTAGATGCCTATGAGATAGGCCCAAAAGAACATTTTGACAAACAAGTGTAGCAGATCTGGGTGAAAATCCTTCAACCAAATAATAAAAAATGTAGTATAAGAGTATGTTACAGGGCACCTGGTCTAAACACTGAAGAAAATACCTATTTTCTCAAGTCAATTGAAAATACTGATTTAAGGGGCAGAGTACTTCTTTTAGGAGATTTTAACTGTCCAGTCATAAATTGGAATGATTATACAGGGTCAACTAACTTTGAAAAACATCTATTAGATCTAATAATATGCCACGACTTTGAACAGTATGTGCAAGAAAGTATGAGAGAAAACAACATCCTTCCTCGACCTTAAGGTCAGAGAACCTCTTGGTCAAAGTGATCATAAAATGGTTCAATTTTCCATCTCAAGCATCTTAGAAAAGAAAAAAGGAGTAACTGTTTTAAAAATGTGGGAAAAATTAAATTATAAAGGAATGAAAACATCTCTAGCTAAATGGAATTGGAAATCAGAATTCAAAGATAAAAGGGTAAATGAGATATGGAAAAGTATTAAAGGAACATTAGAAGATTGCTCAAATAAATTTATCCCAGATAAACCTAAGTGTAATAGGAAAGGGAAAATTCTGACATGATTCAATATGAATATACAAAGGCATATAAAAAAGAAACAAAGAGTTTATAAGAAATATATTAAAAACCCTACACCTGTAAGGCTACAACAATACAAAGATATAGCAAAAGAATGTAAAAATATGGTTAAAAAAGCTAAACAAAATGAAGAAATTAGAATAGCAACTAAAACAAAGGACAATAAGAAAATATTTTTTAACTATATTAATAATCAAAGACAGGACACAAACAAGGAAGGATCATTCAAAATAGATGGTCAGGTGATAATGGACGATCAACACATGGCAAACTTTTTTAATGAACATTTTACTAGTATTTTCCAAAACAAAACAAATCCAGAGATGACCAAGATCACCATAGACAGGCCTCATGAAAATTAAATTTTTGTAAATATAAATAAAAATAGTATGCAGAACAAGCTTAAAAAATTAAAAAACAACAAATCCCAGGTCCTGATGGAATCCATCCTTGTATCTTAAGGGAGCTGGCAGAGGAGCTTGCACCCCCATTATCATACTACTTTTCCTTATCCTTGAGAGTGGGAGAAGTGCCAGAGAATTGGATCATGGTGAATGTGGTCCCAATTCACAAAAAGCGAACAAAGACTAGGGTTGAAAATTACAGACCCATTAGTCTTACTTGTATATTAAGTAAAATCATGGATGAATACATTAAAGAAGGACTAGACAATCATATACTGGAAAGAGGGCAAATATTGTAGATTACACTAAACATGGTTTTACACCTAATAGATTGTGCCAAACCAATTTAATGTGCTTTTTTGAGCAGGTCAGTCTACACTTTCAGGGACTATCAGTTGATGTTGTGTATCTGGACTTTCTCTAAGGTCTTCGACAGAGTTCCCCATGAAGAATTAATTTGAAGCTTAGAAAACTTGAATGTAAACCAAAATGTTACGAATTGGATCAAAGCTTGGTTGACTAACAGGAAACAGCGGGTACACATTACAGGCCATATGTCAGATTGGGGAGTAGTGTCCAGCCGGAGTCCCTCAAGGCTCTGTTTTGGGCCCAACACTGTTTAACATATATGTGGTATCCTTAAAAACATCACAAAATTGCTGGATCACCAAATTTGCAGACAACAGTGAAACAGGGTCCATAGTGAGCACTAAACAGGACATAGCAAATTTCCAAGTTGAACTGGATAAAGTAAATAAATGGGCCAATGACCATAGGATGGGCTTTAATGTTAAAAAAAATCGCATAGTACATTTTGAAACAAAAAAACACAAGCATGATATAAACTAAATGGAACCACATTAAGGAATTCTACCTCAGAATGAGGCTTAGTGGTTTTAGTATCTAATGATCTAACTTTTTCAGGCCATACTACCAACACTGTAAAAAAAAGCTAGCTGTATCACAAACTGCATATTAAGAAACATTAAGAGTAGGGACAAAACCGTACTTATGCCACTGAATGTTTCTTTGGTTAGACCATTGTTGGAATATGGTGTGCAGTTCTGGAAGCCCCTTCATGTTACAGATATAAATAAATTGGAGAGTGTACAAAGGAGAATAACAAAAAAAGTAAATGGCCTCCAAAATCTTCCATACAATGAAAGAAGAACTAAATTAGGATTATTTAGCCTAGCATATAGAAGATTACGAGGTGACTTATGCATGGCATTTGCAGCATTTAGAGACCAGGATCTTTGGGAATGTGTGAGACTGGAAAGGAGAGAGATCAAAATAACAACCAGAGTACACTCTTTACACCTGAACGGTGATCATTATAGGACTAACAAGAGGGGCTCATGGTTTAACCAGACAGTGGTGAAAGTCTAGAATGCCCTCCCGGCTGACATTATTAGCAGCAAAACCATTAACATATTTAAAAACAGGTTGGATCCATATCTGGGGGATCTATAAGATTCAAATCACTGAGTCCATTATGGCAAAAGCTACGGATTCATAACCCAACTTATGATACCTATGATTGTCTGGAAGAAGCTGGAAGCAGAACTCCAGCAGTTGGTATGCCCAACAATATCAATTCATGGGAGAAAGGAATATGTTTACCAAGAACTGTAGTGCAAAACCTGATTACCTGTTACCAAAGTTAACTATGGGAGTGCAATTCTGCAACATGTGGAGAAGGTCTGCCCTGGGAGACTCACATCTCCAACAATTGTCATGGTGTAAGAAGCCTATTTTCTTAAGCTGGGCCAGGATTCAGTACTATGGATGCAAAATTTTGTTTTGTATCAACAGTTCAGTTCAGTTTCTTTATTTGTTCAATCTTTAAAAATGAGTGTTACAAAACATGATTTACAAACAGCAACTGTACATATAAATACTTGACAAACAGACACAACAAAAATATACAGGACACTTTTTAAAAAAGTCTGACTCTTCCGGGTAGTTCAGAAATTTGAATACAAAAGAAAGTGCATTTTCATTACAATTCTGATAGGTTTAAGATATCCTATACCTTCTTCTTCCTTATTAATCTTGACAGAATTAGATATTTCCCCACAGAAAAGATAGTCAGAGGGTCCTCAGTTATAAGAAAAGTAAGAATTAATTCAGCATCAGTAGTTACAGTAAGGAAGTCAATTAGGGAATTTAGCAAAGTATTTCTAATTTTGTCGTACCATTTGCATTTCAAGAGAACATGAGAAAGATCTTCTCTTTTGGTTAAGTTACAATTACATAGAAGTTCACTAGGATCCTGAGATTTTTTTATGTAGTGCATCCCTAATCTTGGATTCAAAGAGTTCCAGTCTGAATCTTGCATTGTTTTTACGCACTGTAGGGTTCTCTAAAATGTCTAGATAGAATCTAAATATGTTTGTTATTAGTATCAGTGTACCATTTGGCACACTTTGAGACCCTTATACAGCTAATATTTCTATCTTTATAGTATTTAATTATTCTATTTCTTACATAAGGTCTATATTGAGTACTTGTGGTAATATCATCTCTTCTGAGATCCATAAGAAAGGATATACAGTATTTATCAAGTAATCTGGTCAAATATTAAAACCAGCCATTAAGACTAAGCTGTCTAACATCCCAAGACTCTTTCTCTAAGTAACATTGTTTTATCCGCCTGTTGTCGGGAAGACTCATTATCCTAATCCAGTAGCTGATAAATCTATGCAAAGGTTAAAAAAGGCACTAAGGAGCTAGCCCAACTTTCTACAGAACATAGGAATACTTCCCCTGAAATCTTATCGGTACCTGACACTTTATTTCTTTTTAAGGAAGCTATAGCTTTCCCTACTTCTTGTTCGGTTATATATGAGAATTCCAATTCGCTAATTGCTAGTATCTCCCATGAGGTGGCCAAACTGGTATCATATAATATTTTATTATAATACATGGTCCAGGTGAGCATGTCAATTTGATGTACCAGATCATTTTTCCAGCCTTTACATCCCTTTGCAATTAATAGCGAAAAGGCTTTGGTGACATTTTTATTAATAACTGTTACCATCTTTTCCCATAAAGATTCATAATAGGCTCTCTTTTCTGTTTTAAGAGGGACCTGTATATTCTTTTTGCATTTTTCAGTTGATTGGCACTAAGCTGATCAGTATTTCTTTTAGCTCTCCTGAGGATCTTTCTTAGTTGTCTTTTTTGGTCTCTGCACTCATTATCATACCGGGAAAGGGGTTTATTATAGGTGGTTTTCCCAGTGTAAGATTTGTATAGGTGATTTTCCAGTTCAGAGAAAAAAGTCTATAATTTTTCATTCATTAAGATGAAATCATTACAGGAGCTAGGCCACTAGGTAAGGAATTGAGTTATCAGATTGAATACCTGTTCTTCCAGTGAGAATGACCACTCTGACTTTCTAGGATATCTAACAGCAATTGAGTCAGATGGAGCTACATTGTGTATTGTCCTTGTTAAATTTTCCATATTTTTATATATTGCTACAGGACAGTGATCACTTTCGGTTCTACAATCAATGATTAGGTCATCCCAAAAGTCTGGATCGTGCAGCCAAAGAAAAAAGTCAAGCACTGATGTTCCATTTTTAGTGAAAAAAGTTGGAGAACCATGCAAATCCCCTTTCATTCTACCATTTAGGGGAAATATTGAGTTGTCATTCATTAGTTTAATTAATCTTTTACCATAAGAGTTTATCTTAGTATCAGTCATATTTCTGTTATTCCTTACTGAATTAGGATACATAAAGCCCATAATAGAGTTATCACTAAGGCCATCAAATGTGCCTAGCCTGGCATTGAAATCATTCAGAAGCACCATCGATGGATGCATCTGGGTGTTCCAACTGGGCTTCTCTTATTGTTTCTGTAAAGTTGTCCCATGTATTGTTAGCCTATGAGCTAACTTTAGTTGGTGGGAAATAATAGTTAAATAACAATAACCAAGTTCCTTCATAGAGTCGCTTAATCCCTATAAAGTTTGAATTCTGTTCAACAATCTGATGAGTTGTAAAAATTCCAACTTTAAGATAAATGACAAGCCCTCCAGCTCTACATCCTTTTAAGCTCCTCTTTGAGCAGGAGATGGTGTATAATAATGTAACCACTGATGTCCAAGTCCTTCTTGTGAGCATGCCAGGTTTCTTGTAAACAAATTATGGAATATTTGAGGATATAATAAGCCAGTCATATTCCAGTAATTTAGGTTTCAAACCTGCAATATTCCAGGGATTTATTTAACTCCAAAAATTGATTAGCGTTTTGCTCATAAAAGTGCTAAAACATTGTGAAAATGCATAGCACTTGCCTCACTGTGTTTAACAAACATAACACTTCTAGAAAACCTATATAAATACTTTCTGTACAGTTAGCATTGTCCCAAGAAAAAAAAAACTGCTAATCAATTATTTAAAACCCTGTATTCTGAAAAATTATGAATGGGCATTTGTCCCCCTCAGATCTCGGGCCTAACATGGTAGAGTTGGATGACAAGTCACTTTTATAAATTGTACTATTCATCCCAGTATGATAGATGCCCTTCAAACCATTGTTACTATTATTGTGCAGTCAATTAGTATATCCCACAAGGGACATAAATCTGTTTCTGATTGGGACATTAAAGGAACAGTTATCATTCATGGATTGGACAATAGATTGGCTTTGAACACCACAACTAGAATAGGTAGGACAAATAAAAGAACCATCCTGAGCAGAGAGGTTTACCAGAAAAAGGCCCATAGCATCTAAGTCCAAGAGTCTTTCACAGACTCTACTTGCCACCAGGGAATCTTTAAATATAATAGCAGTTTGGTCACAGCCACTGAGACGTGGATGTCTAAACATACCAGTAATTCCATTTCTTCCCAATCTAATATTTAAACGATTTGTGAAAAGGTTACACAAGACTTTAGTTATGTTAGTGTTTGTTTCATTGTACAATTTATTGAAGCCAAAAAGACTCAAAATGAATGGTTTCTGGACCCTCTCCTGGGATGAGAACTGTTCTTTAACTGTTCCTGGGTCATCAGGGCATGAGATGTAATTTATTGGGTCCCAGATTCTTTCATTTTTATCAAGTAAGACAGCTGTTAAATTTAAAGCCTGATTTTCCTGAAAATTTCTCCAAACAAAATTCAAAACCCTTTGCTGTAGTGAAAAAAATATCCACACTTTCAGCAAGTGCCAAACTCTCCCTTTCAGTGTTCCCCTTAACCATGCTGACATCTCCGGGTAATATTTCAAGATTTAATTTCTCGTTTAATAAATGCAGGACTAAATCCTGGAGCAGTTCTTCCTAATTTCTTTTCAAACCATATATTTTAATACATTTTTGATTCAATGACTCACACTGAAGAATACTGATACAGAGTTCCTTAATTTGAGTGTTCTCTAATATTTTTGAGTTTTCTTCGGAGATTGGGCAACTAACTTCAATAGAGGGGGCCCAGCTGAGTGTAAGGATTTTGATTTGCATAAGAGGCATCTTTATCCTTATTATTTCCCCTTTTAATTTCTGTTGTTTTTTTCCTAATTTCTCTTTGTTGATACGGATGTTGCTTTTAGATTGTTCATGTGTTTTTCCCCTTTGAAGTAATTTTCCTTTTGGCCTCCTTATATTTTTGCTTGGAACCCAAGGGAGTATGTTTCTTCACTTTGTCTTTATTTGGACAGGCATTGTTTGCCACTTGAAGGGTGGAAATGTCAATAGGAAAGATAATGGAAGAAAAATCAGGTCTATTATTGTTGTTTAGGGAAGTTAAATGTGTGACCTCCACCAGGGATATCGAAGATGAGTCCCTAGGAGGGTACATTTCCCTTAAGATCCCAAGGATGTCATCCATCCTCGCACCATTGATTGCAATATATTATTTTAAGGATTCAATCTCACCTCTATTAATAATTAATTGTTCACACAGTATAACATTTGCAGCAAATTGATTGGTTCTTTAATACTTTCATAATATCCTCACTTAGGATTGATGGGGTGTATGTTAGTATATCATTCCCTTCTTTTATCATCAGCATAGTATTTGACTCAAGTTCTTGATAGTAATGGTAATATTCAGAGAGACTGTCAGTGATATTTTCAGTACTAGAGTTAATTATATTACTGCTAGTCAGCCTTGAGACAACTTGATCCCCCTGGGTGTTATTCTGGATTTCATTCAAATGCTTGACACCCTGAATAGTACACTCTAATCTATCCATAACCTCGTTCAGTGCCATTTTCCCTTGGGATTGATCTGGGGAAAATTAAGGAGGGTGGGGATTATTAAAATGGGTGGGAGCAATGGTACATTCACTGGGAAATAAATTAGATGCCATATTAGTACAAATTCTGTCACTTATTTGATTTATGGCACTGGAGGCCTTGCATTGACAGATACAGTAGTCAAAAGACTTTCCAGGTTCCCTTGATGTAGGAATGCTGTTTTCCAGTTTCACTTTGTACAGGGACCGGATGGTTCTATTCCCAACTAAGTTAATATAATCTTGATTGATCGTCTGTGAATCTGGTCTTGATGTAGATGGCCAAGATTTAGATAACTTAGTGGTAGAGATGGAGATAACTTGGATAGTCTGTGTTGAAATAACAGAAAAATCACTGAAAATTCCAGGGAATATATATTTAATAGTTGGTTGTTTAAGATTAAGTTTTAATTGATCTTGAATACTCAATTCCTTTTTATGTCTTTTATCCTCTTTTGTTCCATTATTTACTATTTTCCCCTTATTTTTAGAATAAAGGGACAACCTACTTTTATTGTTTTTGTCACTCTTAATCTTTTGAGGTTGTAGAGCCCTAACTTTCTTTTCAGCCTTCACTTTCTTTTAAGAATGAATAATCTGAGTTGTCTTAGGCAACTTAGATTTAGCATTATTTAAATGTGATTTGACAACACTAGGGCCTTCCATCATTGTCTTCTTAATATATTCCCTAGCTTGTGAGTTTTGTGCACATTGACTTCTGGTGTTTACCATATCTAACACTAGGAAAATCAAGTTACTGCCCAAACAGGCATCGGTAGAGTGGTAAAAACTTGCAACCCAAACATTGCAACCCAGTAAGAGCCTCCTAGCCAAAACACATTAATACTATGATGCAGTAGTGTACTATGCCTGAAAGTAAAACAACAAGTAAGAATAAAAAAGTTAATACAAATTTCAGTTATCTAAAAAAGTGCAATATAGCCGTGTACTAGTATAGCAGTATACTGAATGCATACACATGAAAATTTCAAGCTAGCAGAATTAATGGCAAAGGGATGCTCACAGAGCACTCACAGGAACCAGAGGCAAATCCTTGGATTCCTAGGCTAATAGCTTCTATTATATTACTCAAGGCTTTGCAAAATAAAGTCAGGAACTAGAACATAATGGGCAGGACAAAAACCTTAGGCATTAGCATTTCCTAGAACCTTTGTTAAACTTTCTTTTGACTAAGAAACAATGCGTGTTAAATTGAACAAGAAAGTAGGTAATTATTTCTGTAAGCAATCTGCCCAAATAACTATCTTATCAAAACTGAAATGGTTCTGCCCCCAGAAAAGAGTCCGTCCTTCCTTCCTTCCTTCCTTCCTTCCTTCCTTCCTTCCTTCCTTCCTTCCTTCCTTCCTTCTGTCCTTTGATTTTCATTCCTTCATTCCTTCAAAATATCTCTCAAATGTCTCTCAGGTGACTTAATAGGACACTTCAGACTAAAATGTCTGGTGGACTTTGATTTGAATTCGTTAAGAATCAAACAGCATTCTAAGGAGTTAAAATGGATCCAAAGCGTTTCCTCCAAACTTGCTTTGTACAGAGTAACAGATGTTGTGTGCTGGATACTATAAGCAGTAGCTGTAAACTGTAGCAAGCCTTGGAATGTCCACAGATCAAAGGCCAATCCAAGACAAAACTGTGCTCCACCAATTCTAAGGGTTCAGACTGCTGATTTGCTTCTAAGCTGCTGTGCCAGGTAATAATGGTGCTGGTAAAATATAATTGATTCATCTAGATAAACAAAACAAAGTGTTTTTAGGAGCAGCACCGCTACTTGGCAGAACAGTAAAAACCAGTATCCAGACACAATGGCAATAACATACCATATAACTGAACAGTGTCTAAGCAATAACAGTATCTGATATCTAAACCGTGTCTAAACAATACTAATGCTACAAAAACAATGCTAAGTCTGCTAGAACAATATAATAAGAGGCTACAGGCTATGCACTGATGCACTTTTCACAAATAACAAGAAGCAGTAGTAGCATAGCAGACTGCAGGTATAGAAGAAAACTCTAACTCTTACCCTTGCAAGAAAAATCAGTTGTGACCAAATGAGCACACAATAGAGCAACCCAGGCCAAAAAAGCACAGCAATCCAGCTGACCATGCTGCAAAGCAGAGAGAAAATTGTGCATCTGAATCAGAAATGCCAGCCTCTGCTCTATATGCACCACGTCACACGGTACAAACCAACCAACCCAAACAGGTGGTGTGAAAAATTTGTAAAATTCAAACCCCTTCACAAACAAATAAGAGCAGTAAAAAGGAATAAACAGTAAAAACAATTAAACCGTTTCAAACAAAATAAAAAATTTAATCTAGGTAAAACTACCCAGCTCAAAGTATGAGATATAATATTACCACAATATAACAATGTATAGCAATGTAGTTTTATGGAAGCAAATTAAGCACTTTCCTTTGCAATTTTAAGATAAAGCTGTAGTCGAGTCAGGCAGTAGGGAGCCTTAGAAGGAATTGATACAGCCGGCCCCTTGCGATCAAATGTAGATGCTCTTTCCCTCGGGCAAACGCTGTACTGTGTAGATGGGCACAATTCCAGATGCAGATCTCCTCAGGGTTTACTCTTAATCCCTTGACAATTTGGTTACTCCAACTCCAGAACTCCATTATGCTGCAAGAAAAAGAGAGAACAGCAGGGAGAGCAACCTGATACTAGCTGCACAAGACAGACCGGAAAGGCTGTTCACTTTGACAGGTGTCGGAATTTAGAACAACATAGAAACATAGAAGTTGACGGCAGATAAGGACCGCAAGGCCCATCCAGTCTGCCCATTTCTTTTTCTACCTTATAAATGTGCCATTGGCCTTTGCTCTGTCAGTGGCCTATCTATTCATAGTCATTTGTATTGCTCCCTTATGCCTATCCCATGCCTGTTTGAAGCCCTGCACTGTATTCATAGCCACCACTTCTTGTGGTAAGCCATTCCATGCATCCATCACCCTTTCTGTGAAAAAGAATTTCCTCACATTCCCCCTTAATCGGCCCCCCTCTAATCTCATGCTGTGTCCTCTTGTCCTGCTATTTTTCTTATATTTAAACATGTTAGACTCTTTCACCTTGTTAATGCCCTTGAGGTGTTTGAATGCCTCTATCATATCACCTCTCTCCCTCCTTTGCTCAAGGGTATACATATTGAACTCTGTTAATCTGTCTTCATATGTCTTCTGATGCAGTCCCTGCACCATTTTGGTTGCCCTTCTCTGGACTGCCTCAATTTGGTTAATGTCCTTGTGAAGGTGTGGCCTCCAATACTGCATGCAGTACTCCAGATGGGGCCTAACCAGTGTCTTGTAAAGAGGGATTATTACCTCCCTCTTACAACTTGTGATACCCCTACTAATATACCCTAACATCCCCTAGCCTTACCTACTGCTTTAGAGGTCTGCTTGGATGATTTCAGGTCATCAGTGATGATGATGCCCAAGTCTCTTTCTTCCTTTGTGTCTGCTAGCAACTCCCCTCCCAGCCTATAGATGGCTTCAGGGTTTCTCTTCCCTATGTGCATGATTTTGCACTTCTTTGCATTAAATCCCCATTGCCACTCTTCTGACCATTTTGCTAGTTTATCCAGATCTCTTCTCATTCTGCCCACCCCATCTGGATCATCTACTCTGTTGCAGATCTTGGTGTCATCTGCAAACAGACAAGTCTTACCCTCTAGTCCATCTACAAGGTCACTAATGAAGATGTTGAAGAGGACTGGCCCCAGAACTGATCCCTGAGGTACCCCACTTGTGACTTGCATCTCTTCTGACTGTATACCATTTACCACCACTCTCTGTTTTCTGCCCGTCAACCAGTTTGCCACCCAGTTGACCAACTTCTGACCCACCCGAGCCTACCCAGCTTATTTATCAATCTTCTATGTGGAACAGTGTCAAAAGCTTTTCTGAAGTCAAGTTAGGTGACGTCAACTGCTCCCCTTGGTCCACCACTCTGGTTACCCAGTCAAAGAAATCTATGAGATTAGTTTGACAGAACCTTCCTTTTGTAAACCCATGCTGTCTTGGATCCTGTGCCCCTATGTATTCCAGGTGTTGCACTATCCTTTCCTTAAGGTGTGCCTCCATAATCTTGCCCACTACTGAGGTAAGACTGGCTGATCTGTAGTTCCCCGCCTCCTCCCTGCTACCACTCTTGTGAAGTGGGATCACATGAGCCCTTCTCCAGTCTTCTGGGACCTCTCCTGTGCTCAGAGACTCACTAAACAGTTCTGCTAATGGCTCTGCTAGTTCCACCTTTAGCTCCTTAAGTACCCTGGGATGTATGCCATCAGGTCCCATTGCCTTATCCACCCTCAGCTTAGCAAGCTCTTGTAGGACCCTTTCTTTTGTGAAAGGAGTAGTGCTCACCTCCCTCTTCCCTGTGCCCATGATGCTGAGCTGTGGGCCCTGTCCTACCTTCTCTTCAGTAAATACTGAGCAAAGTATCTATTTAGGATAGATGCCTTTACAGGGTCCTCCTCCTCACATGCTCCATTTTCTCCATTGCTTAGCAATACCCTCTGGACTTTCTCCTTTCACTAATGTATCTATAGAAAGTCTTGTCACCTTCTTTACTGTTCATGCTAGTGTTTCCTCAGTTTGGGACTTTGCCTGCCTTACTGCCTTCCCTGCTTCCCTTAGGGCAGTTTGGTATGCCTCCCTATCTTCATCCCACTGTGTTCCCTTATATCTCCTGAAGGCCAGCCTTTTGGCTCTGACCTTTTCTGCTACTGTATTTGAGAACCAGAGTGGTTTTCTTCTTCTTTTGCACTTCCTTTTCTGTCTAACACAATGGGATGTTGCTTCAAGTATTGCATCCTTAATGCTTGCCCACTTTGCCTGTACCCCTCACCCGTGTTTCTTTTTGCCAGGGCTAGCTTAACTCTGTTGGCCATCTTATCAAAGTCAGCTCCTCTGAAGTCCCATATTTTTGCCTTGGAATGGGATGATTTAGATGTAGTAGCCAAATTGAACCATACCATGTGATGGTCACTGGCTCCCAGGTGACCTACCTGGAGATCTGTGATCCCTTCCTTGTTAGTCAGTACTAGATCTAGGATAGCCCTGTCTCTTGTGGGTTGCTGTACCAGTTGTTTACGGCCCTCCTCCAGGGAATCCACTATGTATCTAGTTCTGGCAGATGTTCCTGCTGGTATTGAACAATCTGTATCCGCATGTTGAAGTCTCCCATTATCAGAACCTCCCTTTAGCTGTCATGTTTTGTATATCTTCTAGCAGTAATGTGTCTATGTCCTCCCCTGGTCTGGGGCCTGTAGACAACCCCAGTTCTTATGGCTGTCCCATTTCCTGATTCCAGGGTGACCCACAGTTCTTCTGGCTCCTTACTTGTATTCTGAATTTCTGTAGCTTTGATATTTTTCATTGACATACAGGGCCACCTCCTTTTGCACCTCGGTCTCTTCTGAACAATACATAGCCAGGTACTGAAGTCTCTCATGCGTGGCTACTGGTAAACCACGTCTCACTAATTGCTACTATGTCCAGTTTTGCCTCTGACATTATTGCCTGCAGATCTGGGATCTTATTTCCCAGGCTGTGAGCATTTGTGTACATGATTTTCCATTGGCCAGATTTTGGTGTGTTAGTTGTTGGGTGAGGATTGGCAATACCCCTGTGCATCGTATGGGGAGACAAACCTTTTTTCTTACCTGATGATGCAAATGAACTGCAAACATGCTGAATCCCTGTTTGACCACTAGCTGAGGGGGGAGGGGTGTTCTTCCCATTCGACGTATGGGGTGCTGCACCCCTCTCCCCATTTGCTAGTGGTCAAACAAGAGTTCTAAACAATGCTAACATACCTTTTCTAGTAAATAAAAAAGCATTAAGCAGCTCCTGCAGATTGAACTACTCTACAGTGAAACAGTGTGTTGCAGCAAAACTACCGACAGCTCCTCTCTACTCCCAGCTTCTCTTCCAGTCTTGTATCAAGAGGCTACGCTGGTCTACACAGGCTATATGGGAAAGTTTCCAGCACTGGAACCAAGCAGAGTCCGTAATATTAGTATGGAGTGAGAGCTGCCGTTTGTGTTTTGGTGAGGTGGAGGGATTAGGTGCAGCATCTCAAACATTTATAGATAGTATCAGCCAGGCAGTTTGCTTCCTTATACAATGCCTGAATAGTAACTCTAATGGACTGACGGGAAGTCATTGTGGTACAGGTGGAACATGAACATTTAACCTTTTGCCACTGGGTATACATACTTCTGAGCTGGAGGTATTTCCAGAAATTAGGATATATTTAGATTGTAAATTCTGAAAGGAATCCATAGTGCTGAAGTCTAGCATCAATAAATCCCTGATAGTGCATATCTTTTGTACTTTCCAATCCTTCCATTTAAAAGGCCTGTTTTTGATGCAAGGAGTTTGTGAGTGTACCCGCTTTTTCCCATGTGAAATGAGCAGCTGTTACCGTGAGCTATTTTTTAATATTTTTTTGGGAAGTGGATGGCCTACATATGCTGAGGGGTGTGAATCATCCAGAAGTCAGATTCTGTATCTATCCATGCTGGACTGTCTACCCACAAAGGACTGAACAACTGACAGGATTGGCTATGATAAAAGCATATGAATAATGTAAAAAATGTGGAAGGCCCCACCCTCCACTGGACCAGTGAGCTCATAACTTTGCTCTACTATAACGGGAAGGTGTTCCATCCCAGAGAAAATTAACTGTAAGAGAGTCTAGTTTTTAAAACTACTTGCAGTGCATAACAATTGGAAGATATGCAAATATGTGAAATACTTTTGGGGCAGCCACCATTTTTATTGCAGCAATTTTTCCTACTAGAGATAAGTTTAAAAGACTCCATCTTGTAAAATCATCCTGAAGTCTCCTTACAGGTAGAGGGGGCCTCCTTCTCTTGTCCCACCAGATAGTAAGAAAGGTTGTGACATTGTGTTATTAGTAAGGAGATGTGCAGTGGGATAGTGTATAGTGTTTTTATCCATCTACATAATTCGGTATCTCCTGAATACAGTGAGTCAAGTATAGTGAGACAATTTCGGTGACGTAAAAATATTGAGTGTGGAATGGGCTATGTGCAGCACATAGTAAATTCAGTGCTTTCCTTGTGGTAGGAAGTAGGCATTGTTTGGAGATTATGTGTAATTGTACATCAGGCCACCTTTGAGATGGCCATTTGGTGTACTGGTTAGAGTCACCCGCCTGCGTGATTGGTGGACCCGTGTTTGGAACTGGCTCTGGTGATCTTTTTTATTTGGTTGTTATTTAATATTTTTTTTTTTTTGGCATTGTTTGACTCCCGTTCTGCCCGATGTTGTGAAACGGCGAACAATGCTGGGGTACTGGGGCACACAGTGGGTAATATTTTTACTGTGTGGTGTATTCTGTGATCTCAGAGTTTGTTATAATTATTAACGGGGGGGGGCAAAGCCCCCTGCACGTGTGTAGTTTCCTAAGTTTGCGGCTGTGATCTGGCTGTGTGATTGCTGAGTTTGCATCTGGAAGTTGTTATTTTGACGTTTGCTCTTTTTTTGTATGGGGTATCTTTGTAGTCAGCATTTGTTTTTTGCCCATGTGTCCATCACTGTTTAGTTTTCACTGATATCACATAGGACCATGGAATTCTGAGCCAACGTTCAGATGCTCCAGGACAGCCTAGAGATATCTCCACTCCACTGAATCAAAGGCTTTCTTAAAGTCTATGGCTATTGCTACAGCTGGAGTGGGGATATCTGCAGCCACCTGCCTTAAGGAGATGAGGGCGTGGAGATGGTTTGAACTTATCCTGCCCTTTATAAACCCTACTTGAGACATGTAGATATGGGATGGCAGAATGTGTTAAAGACGCATTGCGAGTAATTTGATTATAATTTTTCATATGCGTTGATTAGTGAAATGGGTCTGAAACTGGATGGCATCATTGGGTCTTTAACTTCCTTAGGGAAGACTGTAATAATTGCCTCTCTAAGAGTCCCAGGAAGTGAGTTTAGAGTATGGGCCTCCAAAATCATGTGGAGCAGAGGTTGTGATATGACATCTTGTATTAAATGGTAAAAATCTATTGGAAGCCTATTGCTACCTGGAGAGTTGTGAAGGGCCACAGCTTTGATAGTGTGAAAAAGTTATTTACTTGTAAACAGGACATCAGGAGAAGTTTTATGTAAGTCCATTAACTTAGGAAGGTTGAGAGTAAGAGCACTAGCAAACAGGCAAGATGGTGGGGTGGAGCAACAATGGGGAAACATCAAAACTGACATCACAGAGTCAACAAGTCTTTGTGTGGAGCAAATTAACAAATCAAAATGAAAGAAAAAAACACTATGGTTCTCAAAAGAAGTGGCAGGGAATGTAAGGGAAAAAATAGCATTCAGGAAGTATAAGGAAACACAGAAGGAGCAGGACAGAGAACTGTACCAGTTAAAGCAGAAGAAAGCAGGTAAGGCAGTCAGAATAGCAAAGGCCCAAACCGAGGAAAAGATAGCCAGCTTGGTTAAGAAGGGGGATAAACCCTTTTATAGGTACATTAGGGAGCAAAGAAAGACTAAGGCAGGGATACTGAGGCTGAACAAAGAGGAAGGTGGTTGGGTAGAGAGTGACACTGAAAAAGCAGGGATACTGAATGAATACTTCTGCCCAGTATTCACAATGGAAAAGCAGGGGGAAATATCTAATCCAGTCAATAGAAGCACTGTGGATAGGGGGTTTGATATTAGTCCTTTCACAAAAGAAAGGGTTCTGAAAGAATTCTTAAAACTGAAGGTGGATAAAGCAATGGGGCCTGATGGGATTCACCCCAGAATTTTAAAAGAACTAAGGGAAGAACTAGTAACACCACTGATTACCCGTTTTAATAAATTATGGGAGGATGGGGTGGTACCTGAGGACTGGAGGAGGGCAGATGTGATTCCCCTTCACAAAAGTGGCAGCAAGACAGAGGCAGGGAACTACAGACCTGTCAGTTTGACCTCAGTGGTAGGGAAAAGGATGGAATCACTTCTGAAGGAAAGAATTGTTGAGTACCTAGAGGCCAGTGGAGCATAGGACCCAAGGCAGCATGGATTCACAGCAGGAAGGTCATGTCAGACAAATCTAATAGATTTCTTTGACTGGGTGACCAAAGCAGTAGACCAGGGAGGGGCTGTGGACATGGTCTACCTAGACTTTGGCAAGGCATTTAACACAGTCCCTCACAAAGGATTAATAAACAAATTAGCCAGCCTGGGAGTGGGTCCTAGGGTGGTAGCCTGGGTAAAACACTGGTTGAACAACAGAACATAGCAGGTAATAGTAAATGGAGTCCACAGTGAAGAAAGGAGGGTTACTAGTGGGTACTGCAGGGTTCAGTACTGGGGCCAGTCCTTTTTAATGTCTTTATAAGTGACATTGCAGAGGGACTGGAAGGGAAAGTATGTCTCTTTGCAGATGACACAAAGATCTGCAACAGGTTTGATACACAAGGTGGGGTGGAAAGGATGAAAAGAGACTTGGCAAGGTTGGAGGAATGGTCAAATGTATGGCAGCTTAGATTCAATGCAAAGAAGTGCAAAGTAATGCACCTGGGAAACAAAAACCCAGGTGAAGAGTACACATTGGGGGGTGAGATACTGAAAACAACAAAAATGGAAAGGGACCTGGGGGTAATCATATCAGATAACCTAAAGGTGGGCCAGCAATGTGAGAAGGCAGTAAGGAGGGCTGGGGGGATATTGTAATGCATAGGGAGTGGCATCACCATTAGAAAACAGGATGTTGTTGGCCCTCTGTACAGACAGTTGATAAGACCACATCTGGAGTACTGTATACAGTTCTGGAGACCCCATCTCTGCAAAGACATAGACAGGGTGGAGGCTGTCCAGTGGAGGGCAACCAAAATGATGCAGGGTCTGCATTAGAAGACTTACGAAGAAAGACTAAAGGAACTAAAGATATATAGCCTTGAGGAAAGGAGGGAGAGGGGGGACATGATAGAAACTTTCAAATACCTCAAGGGAATCAACGAAGTCCAAGAGGGTAGCATCTTTCAGAGAAAAGAGATGTGCAAAAACAAGGGGGCACAATTTGAAGATAGAGGAGGAACGGCTTAGAGGTAATGTGAGGAAGTATTTCTTCACAGAGAGGGTTGTGGATACATGGAACAGCCTTCCTGAGGAGGTCGTAGAGTCAAAAATAGTGGGGGAATTCAAGAATGAATGGGACAGACATAAAGCAATTCTAGTGGGGGGCAGGAGGAAGTAGGCTGTTGGTTAACTAGGATCTGCAGCTTATTCATTAGGTAGGGAAATGGGAAGACTAGGTAGGCCAAGCGGTTCTTATCTTCTGTCAAATTCTATGTTTCTATGTAACAGTGAATTGCTTCAAAAGAGGCTGGAACAGGGCAATGGGGAGGATCAAGGGAGGGGAAGGGTGGGAGGTAAGGGCAGCTGCAGAATAAGGAGTGATAGCTGCACATTTAAGCAGACTTGACAGACCACTAGGCCTTTATCTGATGGCAAATTTCATATGTTTGTATGTTCGTAAGTTGTTTGCTAAGAACAACTGATAGAGATTTATGGTTCTTTGTTCCACAGGTCAAGGTTTTTATAGTAGATAACAAAAGCATGTCTCAGGTAGAAAATGTGCTAAGTACAAATGAGCTCAAGCAACTTACAGGTGGAACTGTTCACCTCCTTTTGCTCTGGTTTAGGTACAGCTTATTCCCTCTAGTTTGGCAGAGAACACCAGGAGGCAGGAGTGCTGTGTGACTGGACTTCTCTACTGGGACAAAAGAAGTAGAACTCTTCTACTGGGACCTTCAATTTAGGGTATAAAAAACACACACCAAAAAAAAGGTTAATGTGTTTGAGTTAGCTGAAGTGAATGGTTATCTGAGCAATTATCTAGGTGTAAATCTCAGGTGGCTGAAGGGGATTATTATCTGTGCAATTTAATTACATGTAGAAAGATCTATTAAGTAGGGGGAGTGGCTTAGCTAGAACGAAGCTAGATTTAAACACTGCCCTAGATAGATTCTGCCAGTGGCTTGGCAGAGAACACCAGGAGGAAGGAGTGCTGTGTGACTGGACTTCTCTACTGGGGCTATATTGCCCTCCTTCCCTCCCCTCCACCATCTCACCAAAAGCTAGTTCTACTTTTATAGGCACAGGATTTGACTGACAGCAGGAACTTCCTGTTTGGGAGCAGGACGTGAGTGATCACAGAGCCACCAAAGACTCACCATCCTAGAAGGGCAAGAGTAGCTCTCCAGCCCCCCTAGCTGCTGGAGGTCTGCCTCTGAGCAAGGAAGGGGTCTATTGAGAAATATAGGATCTTCTTGTCTCAGAACAGGATGATCAGGAGCTTAAAGGGCACAGAGGCAGTAAGTAAATAGGGAGAGAAGAAAAATAAAACAGAGGAAAGAGTAAGGATTCCAAACAACACTGAAGGGGCCAGAAATAAGACATGAAGGGAGTGAGGCAGTGCAGTGGCTGTGGAGAAGCAGTCTTCCAGTAGATGTTCTGGAGGATGCAGTGTTGTCCCATCTGGAGGCACCTCTCTGGGCTGAGGGAGGAGGTTGTTCATCTCCAGGCTGAGTTGGCCAGGATTTCTGGGACCTCCTCTTCCATCCAGGGACCACCAGAGCCACCACCATTGCCTCAGAAGTTGCCAAGACAGAGCAGTGTTTGGACCACAGTGGACTCAGGGAGGGTGAGGGTGGTGGAACAGAGGTGCATCCCTTCAGTTGTACCTCTCCACAATTCCAATGCCGTTTCTGGCAAAGTGTGGTTCCTCTATGGAGGCACCCGCAATGGAGACCAAGGAGGATGCTGGGAACCTCCACAAGGGAGACCCACAGGAGGGTGGCATGGGACCCCACAGGGGAAGGAAACAACTTCTGGTGGGGGACTCATTGATAGGAAGGTAGAACTGGGGTAGGAAGGGAGAGGGAGGTATGGTGTGCCTGCGCCTGCTTGAGGACAGGAGCTTAATCCTCAGAATACGCTGAGCGGCTGCACAGGGGAGGGAGCTGGATGTCATTGTCCACCTAGAGACAAATGACCTGGTTAAGAAAGGGACCAGAGCAGTGCAGAAAGAGTTTGTGGAGTTGGGGAGGGGTCTTAGACAAGTAGCACGCACGGTAACCTTCTCAGAGGTGTTGCCTGTCTTTGGGCAATCGGTTTAAATGCTTCATTGGCAAGCTTTTAACTAGTCAAGGGGGGTGGCACTGATAAGCAGCAGGAAAATCCCAGTCTCCCCTAAAACCAGGTACTAAATGAAAAAAAGACCAAGGTAGAAAGGTCAGGTGGGGATGCTGCTACAGAAGGTAAAGCCATCAAAAAATGGAGAGCAATGAGTACCAATGCCCGTAGTCTTGGTAACAAGCTTCCTGAATTAGTGGTCTTGATGGAGGAGGAACATCTGGATATCGTGGCAGTCACAGAAACATGGTACACACAGAACCATGACTGGGACGTAAACATACCAGGATACACTATCTACAGGAGGAACAGGGAGGGTAAAAGAGAAGGAGGAGTAGCTCTCTACATAAGAGAAAGAATCAAAGCAACAGAACAAAAGGGTAAACAGGGAGAAGAAGAAGCACTGTGGGTCAATTTGGAGGCAGACAATGGCACCACAATCCGCACAGGGGTTGTATACAGACCCCCCTCTCGGGGGCAGGAAATGGACAAGGAAATGATAGAAAGTATACTTAGAATGGCAGATAAAGGGGAGATATTGCTGATGGGTGATCTGAATGTGCCAGATGTTAACTGGAGTGCAGTTGTAGCAGCCTCTTCTAAGAGTGGGGTTATTCTAGATGCCCTACAGGGGGCATGCCTTAGACAACTAGTATTGGAACCCACTCGAGAGGGAGCAATCTTAGACCTGATCCTCTCTATTGGCGATGGAGAGAGTATCACAGATGTAGAGGTGGGTAGCCATCTGGGAACTAGCGACTATTGAACAGTATGGTTAACAATAAACACAGCAATAGAGTCAAGCCATACAAAGGCAAAAGTACTGGACTTCAGGAGGGCTGACTTTGCCAAAATGGGTGAGTGCCTAAGGAATGCACTAGCAAATGGGCTGGAAGGAGGGGTGGAAGAACAATGGGGAGTAATAAAAACTCCCATCACAGAGGTAACAAGCCTTTGTGTGAAGCAAATAAACAAAACAAAATGATGTAAGAAACCACTATGGTTCTCAAAGGAGGTGGCAGTGAAGGTTCAAGAGAAAAAGAAAGCATTCAGAAAGTACAAGGAATCACAGAAGAAGCAGGACAGAGAATTGTATCAGTTAAAGCAAAAGGAAGCTGGGAAGGCAGTCAGAACATCAAAGGCCCGAACTGAGAAAGATAGCCCACTAGTTAAGAGGGGAATAAAACCTTTAGGTACATCAGGGAGCCGTAAGGAAGACTAAGGAGGATAGCGAGGGCTTAATAAAGGGAAGGGGTGCAGAGGGTGATGGTGAAAAGGCAGAGATACTAAACAAATATTTTTGCTCAGTATTTACAAATGAAGAGGGGAGGTACCTAAACAAACAATAGAAACACTCTGGATACAGAAGTTGATACCAGCCCATTTACAGAAGAAAGGGTTCTGAAAGAACTCTTATAACTGAAGGTGGACAAAGCAATGGGGCCTGATGGGATTCATCCCAGAATTCTAAAAGAACTAAGGGTAGAACTAGTGACACCACTGACTTCCCTCTTTAACAAATCATGGGAGGATGGGGTGGTACCTGAGTACTGGAGGAGGGCAGATATGATTCCCCTTCACAAAAGTGGGAGCAGGGCAGAAGCAGGAAACTACTGACCTGTTAGTTTAACCTCAATGATAGGGAAAATGATGGAATCACTTCTGAAGGAAAGAATTGTCGAGTACCTAGAGGCCAGAGGGGCACAGGACCCAAAGCAGCATGGATTCACAGCATGAAGGTCATGCCAGACGAATCTAATAGATTTCTTTGACTGGGTGACCAAAGTAGTAGATAACGGAGGGGCTGTGGACATGCCTTCCTAGACTTTAGCAAGGCATTTGACTCAGTCCCACACAAAAGATTAATTTACAAGTTAGCAAGCCTGGGAGTGGGTCCCAAGATGATAGCCTGGGTAAAGAATTGGCTGGAGAATATGACACAGAGGGTAATAGTAAATGAAGTCCACTCTGAAGAAAGGGGGGTTACTAGTGGGGTGCCGCAGGGTTCAGTATTAGGACCGGTCCTCTTCAATGTCTTTATAAGTGACATTGCAGAGGACTGAAGGAAAAGTATGTTTCTTTGCAGATGAGACAAAGATCTGCAACAGAGTTGATGCACAAGGTGGGGTGGGAAGGATGAGAAGGGACTTGGCAAGGTTAGAGAAATGGTCAAATGTATGGCAGCTTAGATTTAATGCTAAGAAGTGCAAGGTAATGCACCTGGGAAACAAAAACCCAGGGGAAGAGTACACAATGGGAGGTGAGATACTGACAACAACAAAAATGGAAAGGGACCTGGGGGTAGTCATATCAGATTACTTAAAGATGGGCAAGCAATGTGAAAGGGCAGTAAGGAGGGCTGGCGGAATACTGGGATGCATAGGGAGTGGCATCACCAGTAGAAAACAGGAAGTTGTTATCCCTCTGTACAGGCAGCTGGTGAGACCCCATCTGGAGTACCGTGTGCAGTTCTGCAGTTTTTATGGCATAGGTGAGGCTAGGGTGTTCCACACCATCTGATTCAATCATTGGTTGAAAAACTGGTGCAGAGCTCAGGGATTTGGCTTCATTGGGGACTGGGTGTCCACCTGGAGTGATGCAGGCCTATACTGGCATGATGGGTTGCATCTGTCCAGGAGGGGAACCAGGATCCTAGGTGATAGATTTAAATGCTTCATTGGCAAACATTTAAACTAGCCAAGGGTGGAAGCACTGGAAAGGAGCAGGGAAATCCTAGCCCCCAAAAAGTCAGGGTAGTAAGTGAGGTAAACACCTAGATAGAGATGTCAATAGGGAGAAGACCAGGGGTAAATGGAGAAAGTGACAAAGGCAATAAGGACAGGGATGGGACAAAAAGGAGTAAGACCATCAGGAAATGGAGGGTAATGAGTACCAATGCCCGTAGTCTGGGAAACAAGCTCCCTGAACTGGTGGCCTTGATGGAAGAGGGATGCCTGGATATCGTAGCAGTCACAGAAACATGGTACACAGAGAACCATGACTGGGATGTTAACATACCAGGGGGTACATAACCTACAGGAGAAACAGGGAGGGGAGAAGAGGGGGAGGAGTAGCTCTCTATGTAAAGGAAGGGATAAAAGCAACTGAACAAAAGACTAAACATGGAGGAGAAGAGGCACTGTGGGTCACCTTAGAGACTGGAAATGGCACCACAATCCGCACAGGAGTTGTATGCAGACCCCCACAGCAGGGGGGGAGGGAATGGACAAGGATATGATAGAAGGCATTCTTAGGATGGCAGAGAAAGGGTAGATACTGTTGATGGGAGACCTGAATATGCCAGATGTTAACGGGAGCACATTTGCTGCAGCCACATCCAAGAGCAGGGCCATTCCCAATGCCCTACAGGTGGCATGCCTCAGACAGCTAACATAGAAACATAGAATTTGACAGCAGATAAGGACCACTTAGCCCACATAGTCTGCCCATTTCCCTACCTATCTAATCCCTGTGCTCTGCACCAGCTTTTCAACCAGTCATTGAATCCCATGGCACGGAGTGCCCTAGCCTCATTCATGCCATAGACAGGTAGCACTTCCGAGAAAGTTACAGTGTGTGCTACTTGTCTACAAACTCCTGTTGCATTGCTCTGATCCCATTCTCAGCCAGGTCATTCGTCCCTAGGTGGATAATGACATTCAGCTCCCTCCCCCTTGCTGCTGCTCCCAAGATCCTGAGGATTCATTTCCTGTCCCTCCAAGCCTTGGTGCCGGGCAGGCATCTTACTTCCCTTTCCCCTCCTTCCCCCAGTTCTACCCCCCTAACAATTGAGTCCTCCACCAGGAGTTGTTTCCTTCCCCTGTGAAGTCCTAGGCCACCCTCCTGTGGGTCTCCATTGTGGAGGTTCCCAGCATCCTCCTTGGTCTCCACTGCAGGTGCCTCCATAGAGGAACCATGCTTCGTCAGAGTGGCGAATGAATTGTGGAGAGGCACAACTGGAGGGATGCACCTCTGTTTCACCACCCTCACCCTCCCTGAGCCCACCGTGGTCCAACCACTCCTCTTTCTTGGCAACCTCTAAGGTAGTGGCGGTGGCCTGGGTGGTCCCTGGGTGGGGGAGCAGGTTTCCCGAATCCTTGTCAGGTCAGCATGGAGACTAACAACCTCCTCCCTCAGACCAGACAGGTGCTTGCAAATTGGGCAGCAATGCAGTTTCTGCTGGATACCACTTCTGCCAGTAAC
This sequence comes from Neoceratodus forsteri, assembly GCA_016271365.2. Lineage (NCBI taxonomy): Eukaryota > Metazoa > Chordata > Ceratodontiformes > Ceratodontidae > Neoceratodus > Neoceratodus forsteri. The sequence continues at coordinate 1,204,819,940 of CM057449.1, forward strand.
GCATTCCACCCAGCTACCACCCTCTCCATAAAAAAGTGTCTCCTCATCTCCCTCCTGTACCTTCCTCCCTCTAGTCTCATATCATGGCCATGGGTGTCCCTCTCCTCCCTTACTTTGAACAGCCCCTCCGTACCTGTCTTGTTTATTCCTTTCATTTACTTGAAGGTTTCAATCTAGGAATTCCAACAGATATGGACCTTGGAGCACAGGCGCGGCCAGCCACAGGACTGTGGCACACTTTTGAACTGGTGCTTGCCCCACTGACACTGTGCGTCGGCTCCCCACCACCACCCTTGGTCGGCACCCCCTTTTACAGGGACAGGCAGTGGAATCTCAACCAATAGGGAACCTGGGTGGTTGTAAACCAATCAGTCCACTTTCCCATTAGCAGTTTATAGCACCTCACCACTTGAGGCAGCATCGTCCTACTTTCTCTATTCCTTCTCTCTCTCTCTCCCACTGCCCCTCTAACCCAGACCACTCCACTAGCAGCACCACCTTATCACTAGAATGATTATCCTTTTCATCACCTTGTTCATCCTCAGCCAGGAACATCCCAGCCCCTTATCTGTGACTCACACCCCTGTGACACACCACCAAAACAGCCCCCCACCAACTCTCCCTGTCACTGCTACCCCACTGCATCCCCTCCCCTCTCTTCATCCACTAATCTCCTCTCAATTCCACACCCCTTATCCCAATGCATCCCTCTCCTACCCCACCCTCATCTCCATGGCCATCCCATGTTCCAGCAGCACACTAACTAAAAAACATCATATCAACATCTCCAAACTGAGAGCACTGACCTTATTCAGAATCATCGCCCTACTGCTCCTAATGTCAGGCAACGTACACCCTAACCCGGTCCCCCTTGCAGTCAATCCTGGCACATCAGGCCATGGGCTAAGCATAGCTGCCATGAATATCTGTAGCCTCCCAAAAAAAATATCACAGCTTCAATGCTGGATGCAGCTGCACCAACAGGATATACTAGCAAGTTCTGGCTGTCAAAGAAGATCCCAGACTCTGCTGTTGCACTCACTGGTATCATACCCATAGAGCTGACATACATGGCAAATGGGGAGGGGGGGTGCACTCTACATACGAGACTCACTACCTTGCCAAAGCCTACCAACACCCTTCTTGGACAACAGGGCTCAGGCTATGACACTAAAACTCATACCTGACCCTAAAAGAGCCCCTGTATGCATTTCAGTAGTATACATCCCACCACATAATCAAGCATCAGCTTTGCAATCCCTGAACAACTACATCTTCAGCTTCCCTCCCAAAACAGAGCACATTATCCTGGGGGATTTCAATGTGAACTGGCTATCAACCTCTGCCTCTGCACTTACAACAGCCTCTCAGCACTAGACCTAGCCCAGCTAGTTAGCCAGCCTACCAGAGTCAACCCCAGAAACGGTGTTGGCACCCTACTCGACCTTCTACTCACCAATCGCCCTAACAGAATCTCAGGCCTAACTGTACTCCCAGACTCACTAAGTGATCACTCCCCTAGCCTCTTCACCTGGTCATGCCAATGGCAGCTACCCCAACCAACTAGCTTTAACCGACGATGTTTCCAACCTGGTGGTCTCAGTAAACTTAGGCAATACCTGAACAAATGTGACTGGTCCCCCATCAGACGTGCCACCTCAATAGATGCAGCCTTGAGTACTTCACCCACACGTTCAACAAAGCTTGTGATACGTTTGCCCCACTCACAAAGGTTCAAACAAAAAAGCAAAATGCCCCTTGGATCACACCGGCACTGATCCAACAAATTAAGAACCGTGACAACCTCTTGTACAAAGCTGTTGCTAATAGCCTATAAAATGGCTCATAACAAGTGTACCTGGGCTATCAGAATGGCTAAATCCAGCTACCACAGGTCCACCCTGGCCTCATCCTGGGGGAATGCTAGGTTGTTCTGGGACAACCTAAAGAAGCTGAACGGGAAATCCAGAATGCCTCCCCTGTCCCAACTAATGGTCAACAATCACATCACCTCAGACCCACTCACAATAGCCAGCGGACTAAATGAATCCTTTTCTGATCTCAGCACAGTTCTCCCCAACAACTTCTTCGACCACACACCAATGACCACAGAACCCAATAATGTCTACCCCCCTCTACCTCAGGGTTATTAATATGAGTGAAGCAAGATCTTACCTTAAAAAAGCCTTAAGGGGTTCAAACCACTGATATGAAAATCCTTAACTTGGTACTGGACTATGTGCTCTTCCCACTGACTGACTGATCTCCTTAATCTCTCCCTATGCCTTGGGCATTTCCCAGCCACCTGGAAGGTAGACACCATCACACCAATACTAAACAGTGGGGACCCCACTTTACCTAACAATTACAGGCCAATCTCCATACTCCCTCCCCTCTCTAAAGCCCTGGACAAAAATCATTGCCATACAACTCACAGACTACCTGTCTGAACATGACATCTTGTGTGGGGAACAACATGGCTTTAGAGCTGGTCACAGCACAACTACTGCCCTCGTAGAGTTCTCCAGCTGGTTGCACAATGCCCTCAATAAGAAGTTGCTAATGGGAGCAGTATTCATAGACCTGTCCAAAGCGTTCGACACAGTCTCCCACCCTCTGCTCCTCAATACTCTCCGCTGCACCGGCCTGTCCCTTGGACCCATAGCTTGGTTCACAAGCTACCTCAGAGATAAGTACCAATGTGTGAAGATAAATAGCGCCCTCTAACCCGCTCTTCCTGTCTGCTTGGGGGTCCCCCAGGGCTCCATCCTTGGCCCACTGCTATTTAGCATCTTTCTTAATACCCTGCCTAAATCCTGTCCATGTAACCTACTATATGCAGAGGATGCGGTAATGTATGCCTCCCACCTGGATGCCTCAAATCTCCAATCCACCCTACAACTTGCATTCAATCATGCTGCAAACTGGTTCACTGACCCCAGACTCGTGGTCAACATAAATAAGACAAAAATAATGCTCTTTTCTCATCGCCAGAGTAAGGACTATAATGCCAAGCTAACAATCATGTCCAAAACCCATCTCCCACTGGAGCAGGTCCACACATACAAATATCTAGGCATAACCTTTAATCCTAATTTATCATTCCACACCCATATTAGTAATCTTGCCTCTGCCATAAATATGCTCACAGGTCTATTGTATCGGCACAAAGCCTGCCTACCACCAGAGGCCCTACACCTTGCCGTCACCTCCTCTATCCTCTCCCTTGTAGACTATGGGCTATCTGTCTACTCGGCCACTGACCACACTGCACTAAATAAAATCCACCTAGCTGTTAATAAAACCTGTAGAGTCCTTGCTGATGTGGATAAGCATACCCACAGCTGTACCCTGTATGAGCTAACTAAAATCCTCACCTTAGACGAAAGAGTACGCTACCAGACATGTCTCCTCACAAAGAAAATCCAACTAGGCCTCACTCCCACTGGAGTCTCTGCCTCCCTCTGCACTGCCAATACCACAGCAATCACCTGCATGGCAGATAAGCTAACATGGCTGTTCCTAGGGTCTCAACCACCCTTGCACAACGGTCTTTTTTCCACAGAGCACCATCCTGGTACAATGAGCTCCCCTGGGCCATCACCTTTATTCCCAGATTGGGCCCCTTCAAAACAGCCCTCAAAAAACACATAATCTCAACCCGTCACTGTCACTGTCCCCAATAAGTAAAGGAGTCTGCCTACAGAGGAGGAGGAGACATTTGGGTTAGCAGATATACCCCTCGCCCTGCTGCTTTATGTGTTAATGACAAAGTTGATATCCCAGCTGCTTACACTAGCCTACCACCATTCAGGCCACACCCTTATTACTGTTTGTGCTGCTCACTTACTCTTGCAAGCCCCACTTAGGACTTGTATGGCTTCCCTACTGTATAGAACTAGTAGCACTGCTCTTACCCCTGGTGCTATCTTAGCTACGTTTTACTATTAACCCTATATACTGCCAATACCATGCCTGTAGTATCTTCTGTGTTATGAATACTTGTTGTTGTGTATTATACCTGAAGTGGAGCCTTTGGAAATGAGTCCTTGACTCTAAGGTTGTAATCTGATACTCTCAATAAATAAATAAAATATCTCCCCTGTCCCTCATCTCCTCCAGCAAGTACATGTTTAACTCCCTCAGTCTCCTCTCATATGTTAAGTCTTCCTGCCCCCTGATCATCTTTGTCATCCTGCACTGCACCCCTCCAGTAACTTAATGTCCCTCTTCAGGTATGGGCACCAGTACTGCACGCAGTACTCCAGGTGCGGTCTAATGATCTATACAGTGGCAGAATAACCTCCCCTGTCCTCAAGGATATACCCCTTGTAATGCTACCCAGCATTTTGTTGGCCTTTGCAGCTGCCTTTCTACACTGTGTCGAGTTAGTCATTGACCCCGTAATGAGCACCCCCAGATCCTTCTCCTCCTCTGTCTCAGCTAGCTGCACTTCTCCCAGCTGGTAACTCCTCCTTAGGTTTGTCACCCCAAAATGCAGCACCTTGCACTTTTTGGCTTTGAACCCCAGTTGCCAAGTGTCTGACCAGGTTTTCAGCTTTGCCAGATCATTCTGCAACCCCTGCCATCCCCATAGGTCATCCACCACCGCTCCCATCTTGGTGTCATCAGCAAACAGACTGATCTTGCTCTTTATGCCCAATGATGTCTGCAATGAATATCCCAAACAATACTGGTCCCAGCACCAAGCCCTGCAGAACACCGCTCGTCACTACTCTTGGGGATGAAAGAGCTCCCCACCCACCACCATCCTCTGCTGCCTTCCCTGAAGCCAGTTCCCTACCAGTTTTGCACCCACCCCTGTGCCTTCTAACTTACTTCCCAGCCTCCCATGTGCCACTGAGTTGAATGCCTTACTGAAGTCCAGGTACATAGGTACATAGACACATAGATACATAGATACATAGATACATAGATACATAGACAATGTCAGCAGATAAGGGCCTATGGCCCACCCAGTCTGCCCATTTGAGCTTGTAAGTTCAGTTTATGTTTTCCTAGAAGTCTGTTGCCCTTAACCCTGACCTCCAGAATTCCTTTATGTCTATCCCATGCATTCTTAAATCCCGTGATTGTTTCAGCCCCCACCACTTCCTCTGGCAGGGTGTTCCACTTGTCCACCACCCGTTCTGTGAAGAAATTCTTCCTCATATTTCCTCTGAATCGTCCTCCCTCCAACTTCATCCCATGCCCTCTAGTCCTGGAACATCTTTTCGCTTAAAATAGTGTATTCCTGTACCCTGTTCCTCCCGTAAGATACTTGCATGTCTCTATCATATCCCTCTCCCTCCTCTCCTCCAGGGAGTACATGTTCAGTTCCTTCAACCTGTCTTCATAGGACTTGTGATGCAATCCATGCACCATCTTTGTTGCCCTCCTCTGAACCTTCTCTACCCTATGTCCTTACGTAGGTATGGTCTCCAGAACTGTACACTGTACTCCAGGTGGGGCCTCACTAGTGTCTTGTATAATGGAATTATGACCTCCCTTTTCCTGCTGGTGATGCCCCTGCCTATACATCCCAGCATCCTTTTGCTTTACCTGCTGCCTTGCACACTGTTTCCTACCTTGAGGGTCATCAGAGATGATAACCCCAAGATCCCTTTCCTGCTTGGTGTATGCTATATCCTCACCCCCAACTGATATATTGTGCCAGGGTTTTGTGCCCCATATGCATTATCTTGCACCTTTGCATTGAATTTCAACTGCCAAACCCCTGACCATTCTTCAAGTTTGTGCAGGTCCTTCTCATTCTGTCTACACCCTCTGGTGTGTCTACTCTGTTACAGAGCTTTGTGTCATCAGCAAACAGTGAAATTCTGCCTTCTAGGTCCTCGCAATGTCACTGATGAAGATGTTGAATAGGACCGTCCAAGCACTGATCCCTGTGGTACCCCACTGGTCACTCTTCCTCTGTGGAGTGACAGCCATTTACCACCACCCTCTGTGTCCTGCCACCCAGCCAGTTACCTACCCACCACACTACTGTCCTGCCCACACCCATATTCCCCAGTTTGTGTAATAGTCTTCTATGTGGCACAGTGTCAAAGGCCTTGCTGAAGTCCAGATAGGCCATGTCCACTGCCCTCCCCTGATCCACCTCCCTAGTCACCCAGTCAAAAAATTCAATGAGGTTGGTCTGACATGACCTCCCCCTGGTGCAACCATGCTGCCTTGGGTCCTGTAGTCCATTGACAAGCAGATGTTCCACCAATCTCTCCTTCATTAGTGCTTCCATGATCTTCCCCACTACCGAGGTGAGGCTGACTGGTCTGTAGTTCCCTGCTTCCTCTTTGTTCCTACTTTTGTATAAGGGGACTACATCTGCTATCCTCCAGTCTTTGGGTACCTCCCTGTTTCCAGTGATCGGCTAAACAGGATAGCCAGAGGTTCAGCCACCACCTCTCTTAGTTCTTCAGGACCATAGGAGTGCACCCATCTGGCCCCATTGCTTTATCAACTCTTATTACTTCCAGTTCCTTCAGGACCCTTTCTGTAAAGGGACTTGTGTCCATTTCTGCACCATTCTCACCCTTGTACTTCCTTCAGACCCATTACCTTCCTCTTCCTCAGTAAAGACTGAGCAGAAATACCTGTTCAATATGTCAGCCTTACTGTTGTCATCCTCTGCTGGCCCCATCCTCCCTTCAGTCTCACTCTCCCTCCCTTTTGCTTTCTTTTCACTTATGTACCTGTAAAGGTTTTGTCCCTCTGCCCACTGATTTTGCAATGTGTTCTTCTGTCTGAGCTTTGGCTTCCCTTACTGACCTCACTGCTCCCTTTGCTTCTCCTGGTACTTCTCCCTATCCCCTTCTGCCTGTGTCTTTTGTATTGCCTGAATGCAATCTTTTGGCTTTCACTTTCTTTGCTACCTCTTTGGAAAACCATAATGGTCTCCTCTTCCTTTTCCTCTTGCTAACCTGCTTAATGCATAATTCTGTTGTTCTTGTAATCCCCATTTTAAATACTGCCCACTGTTCCTCAACCCCTGATTCCTGCCCCATTCCCCTTAATGCCTCTTTCAAGTATCTCCCCATTTTCCCAAAGTCTGCCCCCCTAAAATCCAGGATACGTGTTTTTGTGTGGTTTGGTTCTGCTCTTTCTGTGATTTCAAACCACAATGACTGGTGGTCACTGTTCCCCAGGTGCTCCCCCACTGCTACCCCATCCCACACTGTCCCTGTTTGTGAGCACAAGGTCCAGTGTTGCCTTCTGCCGAGTTGGTTCCATGACCAGTTGCTTGAGGAAGGCACCCTGAAGGAGTCCAGGATAAATCTGCTCCTAGTTGATGCTGCTGCTGGGATGCTCCAGTCCACGTCTGGAATGTGAGAGTCTCCAACCAATACTACCTCACCCTTGTCTGCCATCCTTTGGATGGCTAGCATCAGCTCCCTATCTGTTTCTTCCTTCTGGGCTGGTGGTCTATAGACTATACCTGTGCGGATGGCTGTCCCCATTTTCCTTTCCAGCTTAACCCACAGTATCTCTCCCCCATTTTGTTCCTCCTGGATCTCTGTGGCCCTTATGTCATTTTTCACATACAGTGCCACTCCTCCTCCCTTCCTGCCTGCTCTGTCTCTTCTGAATATGTTGTAGCGAGGTATGGCCATCTCCCAGTCGTGGTTATCATACCAGGTTTCAGTGATGGTCATAATGTCCAGGTCTGACTGCACCATGACAGCCTCCAGATCTTCCATCTTGTTGCTAAGGCTCCTGGCATTTGCACACATGGCTTTCCATGATTTGACCTCCCTAGACTGTTTCACTGTTCTACCCAGCCCCTTCCTTGGTTGTCCTTTATCCCTGGTTCTCCTTGCTGTCTGCCCTTCTGCTGAATTTGCCCTTTTCTGCCTATCCACCTCTTGGGCACTAATCTCCATCTTTTGCACACTGCTTTGCAGAGATAGCCCTCCTCTGGTTCACTGGTTCCACTTCTAGCTGTGAGGGTGAGCAAGTAGGTACCCTTCTTGCTGGCCTACCCACCCTTTGCTAGTTTAAATGCTTGTCAATGTAGCATTTAAACTTATCATTGAGTGCTTGGATTCCCCTCCAGGATGGATGCAGGCCGTCAGGCTTGAACAAACCTCCATCCCTCCAGGTGGGTCCTCAGTCACCAACGAATCCAAAGCCTTCCTCACAGCACCAGTTCTTCAACCATGAGTTAAAGTTCCTGGTGCATGCACTCCTATGCTCTCCCTTGCCTCTCACAGATAGTACTTCTGAGAAAGTGACAGAAGTAGCTACTTGCTTGAGACCCCTCCCCAATTTCCTAAACTCTTCCTGAACTTCACTGCATGGCCCCTGTCCAATTGCCTAGTTACCCAGTCATAGAACTCCACCAGGTTGGTTTGGCAGGATCTGCCAATTACGAAGCCACTTCTGAAAATATTCAATAGAAACATGAGTGCAATGCACCAAAATACTGAACTAAACATAATCAATTAATAATGCAGGGGGCCTCAAAATGGATGGAAGTTTGTAACTGAGAGAAAGACACAGAAAGGGCCCTAGGGCCCAGTAGAGGGGGTAGTATGGAGTAGAAGTACCCCTGTAGTCTGATGGAAACAGAGAAACTTCTTCCAAAACTAGGAATTATCCCTCAGGGTAGAAGGATTTGGGAAGGGAACAGAAGGGAAGAGAACAGAAGAATCCAAGAGCACAGTGTGCTGAAAGAGCTACTGGTTGCTACTCTTCTGCTTTTTGAGCCACCAAGGGAGAGGTAAGGTACCTACTCCAACAAGGGATGTGCACCCCTTTAGGATGCAGCATTAGTACTATTAATAAATGGAGGGGGTGATGTCGATGACTGGAACCATCAGAAATCAGACAGCTGAAAGGTTACCTTGATACCATTCAAAGAAATGGAGGAATACAGGGTTGGATGATGAAGTGGGGGGAGAATGAGGGTTGCATGGCAAACTGAGCTGCTGAATGGTACTACTGTCAGGCTAAGATTGACTATACTCAGAGAGAAATATGTACGTATTATAAGCATATTTATGGCTGAAGTGCAGCTGGTATATACCACGTTTGACAGCAAGTAAATCAAGAGGTTGATTAAAAGGGCACCTGTTATCTGTCCTCAGCATATCACCCTTAGCAGTAACTCAAATTTATATCTAAAGGTATACAAGTGTTTATGCCATGCAAAACTGAACAGGCTGTGGATGGAATGCAGTGAGTTGTTTAACATAATCCACTCAACACAGGGGAGAACTTACATATCTATACTGCTACGCAACAATAATGGAAGCATAACATATTAGGTCCATGAAAAAGTTAAACTAGAACTAGGGGCTGCAGAGCCTTCAAGTTTACAGCTGTATGCTGCATAAGGAAGAAATCCTTCCAAACTTTAAGCCGGCAAACTGTGCTGAGCAGCAGTGGGGATTCTTGATGAAGACTTTCCCCCTTGTACAGCATGAAGAGGATCTTAGCTATGATAATTTGATCCTACATTTTTAATACAGAGCACTGCCAGACATAACGCGGTCAAGTAGTGGAGGCTGCTTTGCAGATATTTTTTTTTTGTTAAAGGAAAACACTGGAAAAGACTCAGCTTTCCTCAGACACTACATAAATTCTCAATTAGTGCTTTCAGACAGTAACAATTTTTTTTAATGATTTAAAATGGCTACCCACAACTTCCACTTTCTGTTGCTGGCAGGCACCATCTCATGGCAGCAGTAAGCTTCCTGAGCTCACTTTATGCTAGTATATCTGTTTGACCCCTGCAATTGGTTGGCAGGACATTTTTGCATAAAGTGAACTCTGGAAGCTCTCTGCTGCTCATGAGATGGTGGCTGCCAGGAATAGAAAGTGAAAGTTGAAGGCCACTGTTTAAATCACTAAAAAGACATTAGAAGTAATTAAAAAAAAAAATTACTGTCTGAAAGCACTAATCAGGCATTTTTGTAGCGCCTAGGTAAAACTGTGCCTTTTCCAGTGTTTCCCTTTAACTCTATTTATCATCCTTACTCACTGGAACTCTCTCAAGCTACCCTCTCTTACCACCATCCCTCTACTGCCCTGTCTGAAGCTCTCTCCCTCGGGAAATCGGGGACAGACACTGCCCCTTCCAACCTGATCCGCTGACCTGGGAATGCAACCATTGATGGATCAAGGCAGGCTGGGGGGAATCGGGAGAGCTGAGGGATTGAGCCTGACATTGGGTGTGTGAGGGTGGGGGCCCTGGAGGGCACCATTTCCAATCCAGAAAGCTGTGGAGCTTTCTGGCTTATTCGTCCCCGGAGCATGGTCATGCAATGATGTCTGCACACCATGTGTGCTGATGCCCACCACTGCTCCACCTCTATTGTGGCACCTGCTAGCTACAGTGCCCCCTGATCTCCACTGGGGGCCACATGTGAGCGGTTCAACTCCCACTACCCACCCCAGGAGAGAAGAGCTGCATTCCAGATGCTCAATCCTTTCCCTCCCTAGCCGACCCCCAGTGATCAAGGTCTGTTCCCGAACTCAGGTCGCTGGCGTGGTGTCCAGCACCTTAACCCTCAGTGCCACCTGACTAGCTTTGGAGGTGTCATTTGGCAGCAAGACCTGAGATGTGAATTGTAGAACCATCTCCACTGCATTGTCTTGTATGCAGTCAGTCCACTCAGTAGAGATCAAAGCCCAGTCCACCAAATTTATTACTGGAAGGTCAGTTAGGTTTAAAAGAGGCTGTGGCTCTTTTGATAGTTCCAGGGAGGACAGTGTCATTTCTCTTAGGGCTTCCTATCTGCTGGCAGTTTTCAGCGGGGTCTTGTATGGTGAGCAGCTGCTGGCATCTGACAATGGATAAGTGCATTGTCTACTTCTTGACCATTGCTGTGGAGGGAGCATTTTTTGAGATGACCCTGTTTTGTTGTTTTTCTTCTTCTGCCTATTCCATGACACATGCTGCCAATTGCCAGAGTCATGCTTGTTGCTCAGAGTTGAATCCTTAAGATGTTCCGTTTCATCCTGAGTTATGTCCATAAGCCGGAGCCCTGTAGGTTGTGAGGCATCTTTGGCTGGAGAATTAAAAGTCAGGTATGCTCCATTGATTTGGATGCATAGCATTGCAGGGTATCTGAGTGAGGTAGGTATGTTTAGTTTAAAACACCACTGATGAACTACAGCGTAAGCTCTACAGCGTTTTTAAAGCTTGGTGGGGAAAAGTCCTGATAGGGCTGTGTGATGCGGCCTTCCCATTTCAGAGGTCCCCATTCTCTTGCAATTTTCAGATAAAATTTGTTTACAGGATATTATAGGAATTTACATAGAATCAGGTGAGGTTTGTCCCCTTGTTTTGGTTTTGAAGTCAAGGTTCAGTGGGCTCTTTCAATATCAGAAGGTGGGCAGTTTTGGGCATGAAATATAGGTGGGATCGTACACTGGAGAAATACCACCATGTCTTGGCCTTTGACCCCCTCTGGCAAGCCTATGATATGGACATTGTTCGGTTTTCCAGGTCATCCGCTTTAGACTTTAAATACTGAATTTGCTAATGGTGCTCCCGTAAGGTGCCCTGGCAGTGGTAAACTGAATTGTCCTGCTGTTTAAATTGTTGCTGTATCACTGTAACCCTGTTGGCGAGGACTGCCAGGCCCTGACTGGTTTGGGTCGTAGTAACTTTGAATTTGGTGGTGTCCTTCAATATTTGAGTTAGCATGTTGGCAATATTTGTCATGTCAGTTGTGGTAGTCTCCTTTGTTGGTACTGATTGTGCCATGCTGCTACTGTAGAAGTAAAAGAAGTGTCTATTTCTGTAACTGATGAAATATAGCCTTGTAAGATCGCTTGAGTCGAGGGCCCATCTCAGTGTCATTTGCTTTTTGCTCCGTAAATCCAAAATAAAGGTGAGAAAGAAAGGTATGCTTCAGCAGCTCTTGATGCAAGCTATTAATTTCTCTAATTTTTAAAAGCATTACCCCTGCAGTTTTGTACAGATGTGTGGGATTTCTTCCTCAGTGGTCCGACCATAAAAATGATGCTGCCATCTTTGTTGCCAGCTAGCTCTGCCCCCACTAAAGTTGGATGAGATTGTTAAAAAAATTTAAGGACATCAAGACCAGTTGCCCCTTTCTAAGGGACAACAGAGTTCCTGTACCCCCTGGGAGAGGTTTTGATCATGCTTGATATAACAGATGTTTTTTGTTCATTACGGAAATGCCAAGCCAGTGGTTCCTTCGCAGGTTTTAAGTTCACTCAGAATAGAGGCTCCTTCTCCTACAGACATGTTGGAGGTGTCAACAGTAAAGGCGGCTTCTCTGCATGAAGATTCCTTGGCCTGTCTTGTCCCTTGAATGCTCTGGGGGCATCTGTAAAATCTTTCAAAAGATGGGCCAAAACTACAACAGACGTGCCAGTGATACAAATTATATTTCTTGGTTATGCAAACAGAATTCTCTACCATGCCCTCAAGGGGTCAGTGTTTCCAGTATCCAGGAACCAGTGAAGAGAAAAGCAGTGGATGAGAACCGGATCACCTGCACCAGACACGGATGACAGTTCTGTTTCTACACTTTGAGGGGGGGAAGGGAGGGCAGGTGTTCTACTCAGTTTACTTCATAGTTTCTAAGAAATTGGGGGGTTCACCCAATCTTAGATCTACAGAATCTGAACAAGTATGTAAGGCTAATCATTTTCAAGATGGAGTCCCTCCAGTTCATTATCAGGGTAGTTCAACTTGGGGACTACCTGGCTTTCATAGATGTGTCAGATAGAAACAGAATTTGACGGCAGATAAGAACCACTTGGCCCACCAAGTCTGCTCATTTCCCTACCTAATGGATAAGCTGCAGATCCTAATAAACCAACAGCCTACTTCCTCCTACCCCCACTAGAATTGTCTTATGTCTGTCCCATGCATTCTTGAATTCCCCCACTGTTTTTGACTCCATGACCTCCTCAGGAAGTCCATTCCATGTATCCAAAACCCTCTCCATGAAAAAATAGTTCCTCACTTTACCTTTGAGCCATTCCCCCTCTATCTTCAAATTGTGCCTTCTTATTCTTGCACCTCTCTTTTTCTGAAAGATGCTACCCTCTTGGACTTTGTTGATTCCCTTGAGGTACTTGAAAGTTTCTATCATGTCCCACCTCTCCCTCCTTTCCTCGAGGGTATACATATTAAGCTCTTTTAGTCTCTGCTTGTAAGTCTTCTGGTGCAGACCCTGCACCATTTTAGTTGCCCTCCTCTGGACAGCCTCCATCCTATCTATGTCCTTGTGGAGGTGGGGTCTCCAGAACTGAAGGCAGTACTCCAGATAGGGTTTCACCAGCTGTCTGTACAGAAGGATAACAACTTCCTGTTTTCTACCGGTGATGCCTCTCCCTATGCATCCCAGTATCAGCCCAGCCCTCCTTACTGCCTTCTCACATTGCTTGCCCACCATTAGGTTGTCTGATATGACTACCCCCAGGTCCCTTTTCGTTTTTGTTATAGTTAGTATCTCACCCCCCCCATTGTGTACTCTTCCCCTGGGTTTTGTTTCCCAGACGCATTACTTTGTACTTCTTTGTGTTGACTCTAAGCTGCTATACATATGACCATTCCTCCAACCTTGCCAGTTCCCTTCTCATCCTTTCCACCCTACCTTTTGCATCAGCCCTGTTGCAGATCTTTGTGTCATCTTCAGAGAGACATACTTTTCCTTCCAGTTCCTCTGCAATGTCACTTATAAAGACAATAAAGAGGACCAGTCCCAGTACTGAACCCTGCGGTACCCTGCTAGTAATCCCCCCCCCTTTCTTCACAGTGGACTCCATTTACTATTACCCTCCGCGTCCTGTTGTCTAACCAATTTTTTACCCAAGATACCACCTTGGGACCCACTCCAAGGATGGCTAACTTGTAAATTAATCTTTTGTATGGTACTGTGTCAAATGCCTTGCTAAAGTCTGGGTAGACTATGTCCACAGCCTATCCCTGGTCTACTACTTCGGTCAACCAGTCAAAGAAATCTATTACATTCATCTGATATGACCTTCTGTGAATCTATGCTGCCTTGGGTCCTGTGCCCCGCTGGCCTCTAGGTACTCAACAATTCTTTCCTTCAGAAGTGATTCCATCATTTTAGAAAGAAAATTGTATGCTCCCAGTTGTATTCTGTCATATCTATATTTGTGTTTGATTTTAAGTGTATGTTTTTTTTTTTACAGTGCCCAGAGTCTTTGGAGATGGGCGCTTTATAAATAAAATATCTGTATCTATCTATCTATCTCTTTCCCTACCACTGAGGTCAAACTAACTGGTCTGTAGTTTCCTGCTTCTGCCTTGCTCTGACTTTTGTGAAGTGGAATCACATCTGCCCTTCTCCAGTCCTCATGTACCACCCCATCCTCCCATGATTTGTTAAAGAGGGTAGTCAGTGGTGTCACTAGTTCTACCCTTAGTTGAGATGCTTACCTTAACTGGATCCATCACTCACATCAGAGATTTCTCAGATTTGCCATTCGGAATCAGCACTTTCAGTAGCAAGCTTCAACTGACACACTAATGATTCAGTCTTATGATTTATTTATTGTTTTTAATTGGCTTATAATAGGCATTTGACCAATTACTGCTAGCAATGAGAGTTTACTAGTGATGTCATACAACCTGCATCAATCTCAGCCCTGAGTTGTTGCCCCAGAGATGAACTTAGGAAGTTTAAGTTAAAACACTGCACCATGGTTACACTCACCAAGCATTTGAATGGTAAATTTATTTCCCTGCTGAAGAGTTTAGATGCCCTGGAGTCCAGTTCCAGTCCTTGTGACTAAAACCGAATAAAAAAAAAAGTTTTTGTTTTGTAATATTATTTAGTAGTTTAATACTCTGTGTTAGTTTAGTTAGTTTCTAGTATTTTTCATTACCATTGTGACTTTTTCCTCAGTTACACACCAGCTCCCTGGAACTGAGGAAACTTCAGTTTTCATTGGCTCCCAGTTTGGCTCTCACTATTTTAAACTGAGTGAAAATAAATATTTTTGAATTCTACTTTGCTTTATTTTTAAAATGGTTGTGTTTTTTTTTTTATCAAGAACAACTACTAACAATGATTTTGGCACCTTTTGCAATAACTTTGGCATGACTTAGTGGCCCAAGGAAAGAACAGGCCCCACAGGTTTTTCAAAGTGCTTGTCACATGGACAGTTCCTGGCAAGGGCAGATGGTCATGGACTGTGTTTTGATTGTTTTGGGCCTGGATCACAGTTTTAAAAACAGCAACTTCTGCAGAGTTTTTGTCTTAAATGAAAGAAAAAGAGGGCAGCTAAATGTAAGTTGCTGTCTGTCCCAGTTTCTACCACAGTGTCATAGCTGTGTTCTCCTATTAAAAAAAAAAAATTACAAATGTAATGGAGGGGGTATTAGACAGTTCACTATCCTTGCAGCAGCCCTTGTCACTAACAGGGGCTGGAAAAAATTACAAGCATTTGTCTCTGCCAAAGGAGTCTGGTAAGACTGCGAAGCCATCCTGGAATCCCAGTACTGAGCACAGGGCACCTGGCAGAAGAAACCCTGATGCAAATTATGGCAAGGTCTTCTGACCAGTCATTGTCCATAAAATCTGGAGAAAAGAAGCAAAATGAGAAACACATCATAGTGACTCTGCTCATGGGGGTGGGGGTGGAGCAATCAGTGCAACATGGCAAGGCAAAGCAAGGTAATTGTATTTCTACAGCTCCCTATCCCAGGGGCTAAGGGCACTTGACATAAAACAATAATTAATACAGCATTGAAATAATCAGAGATGCACACACAATTGGTCAGTTATCAGATCAAGTCAAATAAGAACTTTCAGGCCAAGTTTAAATGCCTCCACCAAGAGGAACTGCTAAGATGGTATTACAGGGAGTTCCATATTACAGGCACCACCCCCGAGAAAGCCCTATCTCCTGATTGCTTCAAAGGGGACGCTGGGGCAGCTAGCTACAGCTACTCAGTGGAGTGGAGAGAGTGACTGGCAGCATACCAAGTTAAGAGGTCTTTAAGATAGATAGGGCCCAATCCTCGCAGGACTTTGCATGTTAATGTAGCAATCTGGAAGGTGGTGCACCACCTGATGGGAAGTCAGTGCAGCTGCTGCGGCATAGTTGTAATATGATTTCTGTAGGACACCCCAGCCACCACCTAGGTTGTGGCATTCTGCACCAACTGTAGCTGGTGCACCAAACCTCCAAATAGCCCTAGATAGAGAGAATGACAGTAATCGGTCTCAAGGTCATAGAGGCATGCACCAGGGTCACCAGATCCTCTTGCATGAGATAGAGTCTGATCTGGGAGATATTTCTTAGCTGAAAAAATCCATTGTTGACCATACTGTAGACAACATCTGACATTCTAGTGTCATCCATGAATCAACAATGACTCCCAGATTCTTCACCCTATCCACAGCTGTCTGAAATAAGTCATTCAGGATGGGAATCTGATAGCATGATATCTTCCATTTGACCTTAGTGGGTTTGGTTTCATCAGTAACAGCTCCCTCTTGGTTTGATTGAGACTTAGCCAATTGGAGGCCATCCAGTTGGTGATTTCTTTAAGAAATGCTCTGGCACAGAAAATGCCTCCTGCCCATCTGATGTAATGGCCATGTACAGCTAAGTGTCATCTTCAGAGCAGTGAAAACTCACACTGTACCATGCAACCCATGGTTCCTCTGCAGAGTCAGTCAGAGCAACTAGTGCCAGAGAAAAGCATGCTGTTTGTGGAGGACGTCAAACAAATATGGCAGTTTTTACATGCTCTGCTGGCTGCTTTCCCTCCTCCCAAAAGCCAGCATCCTAAATAGGGATTTAGTGAGAAAGAGGAAGATGATGAGCAAGGCCACTGTTTTTCGGTTTTTACCGGAAAATCTGGTAAAATTTCGGAATTAGGGCTCCCTGAAAACCGGTAAAAACGAAGATTTCATGGAATCTGGCATTTTCTATCAGATCAGTAAATCTATAAAAAAGTGTGTTTTTCTTTTAATTCCTTCCTGTACTATTTTCAGTTTGCTTTATTTATTGCTCTGTATGTGAAGCCTTCTTTAATTCTGATTATTTATGCACATACTAAAAAATGATAACAGAATCCTGGTAAAATCCGGAAATTAGAGTAACAATCACCGGTGAAATTCCGGAATCTTAAGTCTTGAAAACGAAATTTAATTATTTTAATCACCGTAAATCAGTGGCCTTGATGATGAGGACTCAGCTGAGATTGAGGTGTCCCTAAAACAGGGTTTCGTTTCCACTATCAGGGTCAATGACAACTGTACCTTATATTCTACATTTCTTGGCCAAATGGTTAGAATGCTTACTCTACCATCAATAGAAACAGAAAAAAAAGATACAGTTGAAACAGAATTTATTAGCATGTTGGTTAAGACTGACATACTCCTAAAGGATGTAGGTTCTCATTCACAAGTCCCTCAAAAAGGCCACTGCCAGGGTGCTAGTCACACCATTCTTATCACTGGCTTTTGATAAGAAAGCTGAATAAAGATACCAGGTGTACAGAGAGGGATTTGAGGTTCTGTATCTCTTTCCATGAGGGAGTGGTCAAGTCAGATGCCTGTGAGAAGGCAAAAGGTCCCTCTAGCTGCTACAGCCCCTTACAAGGATTCCAAAAAGCTAGACCACATGGCACATAAGGCCTCTACTACCTTAACACTACTCTTGAATCAGGCAACCCACTTCAGCTACACTGCACCCTATCAGGCACTGTGGAGCTCAATCCTGCTTATGTTTGATAGTTTGCCTCTGTGACAAAAGACCTACCTGGCACATGCTATGAAAGATGGTCTAGATGCTATAAAGTATCAATTCCAAGTGTCAATTGATGTGAATGACACTGCTTGTAAGGCCCTAGCAAATGCATATGTTAGAAGATTTGCATATCTCAGGTCATCATCTTTGACACAGACCACATAAAATAAATCCATTGGCTTCCCTTTTGAAAGGCCCTTCTTTATTAAGGGACAAAACAGAGGCCTACATGAAAAGTTGCTAAACAAAAAGCAACTTTTAAAAACATATTTTACTGCTTTCCTTTTTCATACTATGCCTCCTATCCCATGTGACAGTGATGTTTCCATGATCATTGATTCAGTGAGTGATAGCTGCTGCAGTAGCAATCTGACGTTAGCAGCCTGCTGTGACAGCCTCAACTAAATAACTCTTTCTAATTCAATTGTTTTGTTTCTAGGGGTGTGTCTAGCTCTAGCAAGAATGAGTAAATGTTTTGTTTTTGAAGATGTGTGTTTCATCAAACTACATAAAGCCATGAAAAGCACACAAATCACCCTAATGTAATCAATGATATAATAAGTGAAGACTCTAACTCTTTCTTTAGAGAGTAGCCCACACAATTATCCCTCAGATGTTTGCCAAACTGTGAATATAGCCTTTAATGGTGCTCACTGAATAAAGAAGCCACTTTATCATAGATCTACTGCTGTAGACTTGAAACTTGACACTAAAGCAGCACTTGTTGAATCAATGATCATGTATGCCTCACTGTCACATGGGATAGAAGACATTATAGGAAACAGAAAGACAATTAAGAATTGAAACATGGAGATCCCCATGAGCCACAAAAATAGTAGACAGATACAGAACAAAAACTCCAAACAGAAAACAGTGGAAAGTATACACTAGGACTGCACTCACAAATAAAAACACCCTGCAGGACATATGTTTTTTGTAAATGTTGATTGTAGTTCCCCTGTAATGGAAAAGGAAAGGGCCTTCACATCCTATAGGCCTTCAGAAGGGGAGGTGTAGGAAGGGCTTATTGTAGCAGAGCCTATGTGCACCATGAATACCCAGTGTAGAGGGGCACAGGCAGAGAAAGAGGCAGAAGAGCAAGGCAGAAGTCTGCCTCAGGTCTTCCAGTCCAGTCAAAGCTCGACTCCTGACAGTTCTGCCCATGTTACGATAGACCCATTGCCAGTAGGAGGATGCCTGTCTTATTATCTCCAGGAATGAGAACAAATTACCACAAGCAAGTGGTTACTGGAGGTAGTTGAACAGGGTTAAACCTTAATTTGTAAAACTTCCAAAGTTAAGCCAAACCAGAATATTTCCAACTCAAAATACAACTAGCAAAAGATCCTACTGGATCTAGAGGTGACAAAGCTGCAGCAGTTAAAGGCAACAGAAAGGGTCCCTGTCTCCCAGCAGGAAGCAGCCTTCTTTCCACTCACTCAAGAAAAATGTGGAATGGTGACCCTTTGGGACCTAAAGATCCTGAACAGACACCTGAAAAAGAAAATATTCAGAATGGTAAAACTATAGACAGTGATTCCATTCCTGCAAAAAGAAGACTGGCTAGGGTCACAAGATTTGAAAGATGCCTACTTTTCTATATAGAGTCAATAAGACTAAGACACAAGAAATATCTGTGGTTCAGGGTAGGCTTTGAACAGTACCCATTTATATCTGTGTCTTTTGCCTTACCTCAGCACCATGAATGTTCATAACATTCCTGTAAGTAGTGGCAGCACATTTATGCAGGCAGAGGATAGTGGTGTTCCCCTGTTCAGATGACTAGATAACAGGGCTGTGTGAATGCCTTATTTAGAATATTCAGTCGAATATTTGGTATTTGACTGCCAAATATTTGTAATTCGACCAAATATTCATATTCGGCACAGCCCTAAATAAAAAAAAATCATCCCCAGCCCCCAAAACAGTATTGTCTCCCCCCACCCTTTAGCAGTTACCAAATCCCACCCTCCTACCCACCCATCATCCACAATTTGGTAATATGTCTTCCTAAAATAAACTTTTAATTGGGACCGGCACAACCCACCCACCTCCACGGCCGGACCCCATTTTATTAATTAAGTGATAGGTCAATCATCAGGCAGCACAAAGAGTTGAAAGAAAAATTCTCCCCCCCAGCAACTCAATGTCAGCACTTAGCTCAGCAACACCACCACCCCACCTCCATCACCACTGAGGACATGAACATAAGGGATGGTGAGGTAAGACATTTTTGACATACATCTACACATATGCCTCCTTCAAATTAGGTCATAAAGGTGTTTGAAAGAGCATGTGAACGTGGTTTTAAGTACTTACTAATAGACCGTGAGTCAACCAGGTATATTAATATTTGCTCAGAGCAGGTTATTGCACTAAGAGACTTGGAGAGCAATAAAAACCTGATTATTAAACCAGCTGATAAGGGGGGATGAATAGTGGTGATGTCAGAAGAGCAGTACACAAGAGAATTTCTGAGACAGCTAGGTGATAGTGAATTCTACAGTAAACTAAAATGTGACCCTGTATACAAATATAAGCAGGAAATAGATATTTTTCTAAATAAATCAATGCTTTTGGGTATCAAAACTGTGCAGGAATTGGAATATCTATCTGTGGATCATCCTGTGAGGACAAGTATATACATTTAACAAAAATCCATAAAGATGGAAAAAATCTCCCGGGATACCCTATTTTTGCAGGGATAGGAGAGGCTGCCGAGCCTTTATCCATGTATGTAGATGCTCACATTAAAGATTATGTGACCAACCTTAGGTCGTACATAAGAGACCACACAAATGTTGGGAATACTGGAAGGTTAGAGGAATGGTCAAATGTATGGCAGCTTAGACTCAATGCAAAGGAGTGCAAAGTAATGCACCTGTGAAATAAAAACCCAGGGGAAGAGTACACAATGGGGGGGTGAGATACTGACAACAACAAAAATGGAAAGGGACCTTGGGATAGTCATATCAGATGACCTTAAGGTGGGCCAGCAATGTGAGAAGGAAGTAAGGAGGGCTGGGGAGATACTGGGATGCATAGGGAGAGGCATCATCAGTAGAAAACAGGAAGATGTTGGCCCTCTGTACAGACAGTTGGTAAGACCACATCTGAGTACTGTATACAGTTCTGGAGACCCCATCTCCGCAAAGACATAGACAGGGTGGAGGCTGTCCAGAGGAGGGGAACCAAAATGATGCAGGGTCTGCATCAGAAGACATACAAAGAAAGACTAAATGAACTAAAGATGTATAGCCTCGAGGAAAGGAGGGAGAGGGGGGACATGATAGAAACTTTCAAATACCTCAAGGGAATCAACAAAGTCCAAGAGGGTAGCATCTTTCAGAAAAAGAGATGTGCAAGAACAAGGGGGCACAATTTGAAGAAAGAGAGGGATGGCTCAGAGGTAATGTGAGGAAGTATTTCTTCAAAGAGAGGGTTGTGGATACATGAGCAGCCTTCCTGAGGAGGTCGTAGAGTCAAAAACAGTGGGAGAATTCAAGAATGCATGGGACAGACATAAGGCAATTCTAGTGGGGGGCAGGAGGAAGTAGGCTGTTGGTTAACTAGGATCTGCAGCTTATCCATTAGGTAGAGAAATGGGCAGGCTAAGTGGGCCAAGCGGTTCTTATCTGCCGTCAAATTCTATGTTTCTATGTCTCTATGGAAACAATGGAAACTGAGCAGGAATGGTATTTAGTGTCAATGGACATTTCGACATTGTACACTGGTATACCACACCAGGGTGGGTTGGAGGCTCTGGATTATTCGTTCAGTAGAGATGTAAACATCAGTGAACAAAAGAAACAATTTTTACTGACATGTACGCAGCATGTACTCACCAAGAATAGTTTCATGTTTCAAGGGAAGCACTATCTTCAACTTAAAGGGACAGCTGTGGGTGTGCCTTTTGCACCCCACTATGCCAAACTCTATCTAGGGCTCTGGAAAAAAGCAAATGTCTATGATGCTCAGACCAATCCTTTTCTCAATAGGATTAATGTCTGGTGTTGCTTTATGGACAACATATTCCTTGTATGGAGGGGCACACTGGAGGAATTGAATAGCTTTGTACAGTGTCTTGAGGACAGTAATACGAATTTGAATTTTCAGTACAGTGCAATCTTACTTCACTTTTTTTTTTAGATTTAATGATCACTAAAACAGAAGGCGGTATATTACAAACTACACTTTTTAGAAAAGAGTGTGATCGAAATTCTTTGCTGCATTCTTCCAGTTGCCACCCCTGGCATACGATAACCAACATACCCGCGGCCCAATTTTTAAGAGCTAGGAGAAACTGCTCTACAGATTCTGATTATTTGGTCCAGGGGTCCGATATGTGTACTCAATTTGTCAACTGGGGTTATAATAGTAATTTGATAAGAGAAGCATTTGAGCAGGTCCTAGATACACCTAGAGAAGCCTGTTACATGAACCCCCCCCCGAGAAGGAGATGAAAGGATGCATTTTGTTACAAACTTTACTAGGCAATCAGTCAGGGTTTGTAACTTTATAAATCACAATTGGAGCATCCTTAAAAATGAACCTCTCCTTGCTAAATATACTGTTCACAAACCACAATTGGTCTTTCTTAGGGGCAGGAATTTAAGGGATAGATTAGTCCACAGTTACCATCCTCAAATCACTGTGGAAACCACTGACACAAGTAATTGGTCACCCCCCCACCACCTCCACCACCACCACCGCATGGAAATTTTCCCTGTGGGAATTGCACATTTTGTACAGAGATTCTGAAACCTAGCACATTTAGCACATGTAACTGTAGATGACTGTATAAAATGCATGATTTTTTAAATTGTGTTACAGGTAGTGTGATATATCTTGCCACATGTGAATATGGAACTTTCTATGTTGGCTAAACATCAAGGCCCTTCAAGAACAGACTTGGGGAACACTTGAGAGCTATTTGTGGGGGTGAAACATGCATTAACAACCCATGTGAAGAACAGTGGTGGTGGTGGTGGTGGTACACACAGATTTAAATTCTGTGCTATTTTAAAGGTTAGATTGAGACCACGAGGAGGGGACCTTAAAAACAAACTGATGTAATCAAAATCCTTTTGGATTTACACCCTGGGAATGATGGTACCCCCAGGTCTCAATCACAAGACTGAACTTATGTCATGCATCAGGAATAGGAAGAAATAATGGGAAATTGCTCCCCCTCTCCCAAACTCCACTTGGTTTTAGTTGAAACTGTGAAGGAGATATTAGATGCTAAATAGACATTAAATAAAATGGGTATCTGAAAGTTATGCATTCTCCCATATGTATTCTCCCATATGATCTCTTGTTTCAAATAATTATATAGTGCTGCAGTGCTTGGTTGTGAACAGCTTTCTGAAATTTAAAAACAGTTTGTGATGTACAATTTGGCTCAGATATTCAGAGCAGTTGCGCAATGCGCAACCGAGATGCACAGGTGCAACCACAGAAATGCACCCCGCAGCCACATTCAACCAATGTGAATGCACAGCACAAAGCCCAATGTGCAGATGCACAACAGTAATGTATGCAGTTCAAGTACAAGGGGGCATACCAATGAATAAGTGGCACAATAGCATATTCAGCTGAAAAGCACAGCACAAGTCAGGTGCAACAAACAGAATGCACCAGACAGAACTGAGCATAAAAAAGGAGGCTCAAACACACACACAGCAGATGCGTAACACTGAGACAGACAGAGAGTGATGCAGGGCCATTTCTCATGGAAGCAGTAATGAGAAGTGTGAGGAGGAGGGAGGAACATCAACATGGCCAAGGAAGGGCCCGGTGGCGGTATGCCCAACACAGATAGTACTGTGCCCGCCTCACCTTCGAGGAGTATGGGGATGTGGAGATCGTGGGCTGGTACCAGTTGAACAGGACAATTCTGAGGCAGCTCAGTGAGCTGTGCCATGAGTTGCAGGCGCCCACCAGAAGGAGTCACACCATGTCAGTGGAGACCAAGGTGACAGCAGCGATGTGCCTGCTCACCACGAGCACCTTTCAGAAACCAATGGGGCAACCACTGGGATAACCCAGTTGGCCATGTCCCGCCTCCTCACACAGTTCCGCAATGCCCTGCTGCCACACAATTTGGAGTTCATACCATTTCCAACCACCCAGGCAGAGCATACAGCAAACATGCAGGACTTCCACAGGGTGGCACACATGCCAGACATGATAGAGGCCATAGACTGCACCCATGTGGCCATACACACACCACTTGGCCCAGATGGGGCCACCTACATGAACAGAAAGGGGTACCCCCTCGGTCAACTGCCAGGTGGTGTGCAGTGCCACGGGGTGCATCATCAATGTCTGCACCACACACCCTGGGAGTGCACATGAGCTTATTCATCTGGCACAGCTCCATCCTGTGCCAGAGATTTGAGCATGGGGAGATCCCCACGGGTGTCCTGTTAGGTGAGCATGGCATGGGGAGGGTTGGGGGGCAGCTGTGCTGTGGGCAGAGGCCCACACCACACACGGCGGGAGCTGGGAGGGTGGCAGAAGGTGGCAGGGGTGGAGGGGGAAACAAGCAATGCAATGTGATAACCTGCATCTTCTACCCACACAGGTGACAGTGCCTACCCCCTGCAGCCCTGGCTGCTCACCCCCTTCCAGTGCCCATCCAATGCTGCAGAGGAGAGGTACAGTGAGGCACACATTGCTATACTCAATGTCATCGAGCATGTGTTTAGCATGCTCAAAATGTGATTCCATTGCCTAGACAGGTCTGGTGGTGCCCTACAGTAGAGACATACAAAAACTTGTGGCCTATTCCTGGTCTGCTGCATGCTGCACAACACTGACCATGGGATAGCTGTCCAGGTGGATGAGGGCAACAGCAGCGATGAGGATTGGGAAGACAGACCAGATGGGAGGGTGGAGCCACCCTTGGTGGGGAGGAACCCCAGGCTTGCTGGACTGGTATGGAGGCACAGGGCCATCATCGTACAGGAGCATTATGGGAACTGGAGGTGAGTGAACAGACACGCCTGCTGTGCATGCATGGACCACCACCCCACCCTCCACCAAAACAAAGGGGCACACAGCCACACAGGGATGCATGCACTGACACTGGCACACACACACACACACACACATACACACACACACACACACACACACACACCATGCACAGGGACCACACAGCCACACAGCCACATGCCCAGAGTACAGTGCAGAGGCATGGGCACATGCACACACACACGTGCAGCAGGATGTGGCATGGATCAGAGTGAATACACCGGCACATAGGCAGGGCCGGCACAGTGCTGCCATCATCACAGCCAAGCCACAAGGCCCAGCAGCACAGCATGTTGTGACAAGCTGGCCTATGGTAGATGGAGAGGCAACACGCTGTGTTTAAAGTTCACAGAACAAAATGTACTTTTATTGCTTCAAAGATTAAGTTGTTGCTCCAGAAAAACATAGTCAGTTCAATTCTCCAGGATGGTCAGGTAACATAAAGGTTAACACAAAACAGTTCTTTCAGGCTGACTTGACAAAGGAATCTTTGAACCACCTATGTGGGCCAGCAGTTTGTTCAATATATAGTCTCAAACAAAACAGTTTGTGGGCCAGCAGTTGTGAATGCACAGTCTCAAATAAAACACAGACAGTTTTCCATTTTTACCTTATTTGTAGGCTGTTATCAGCAGTACATTCCACTCATTGTTTTTGGCCCAGCTGGCTAGATTGATCCTTTGCCTCAGGACTCTCTGCTCTAGAAATGGTCTGGTTCTCAGCAGCAGGTTTCAACTTTTTCCCAAAGGCTTTCTCCAATACTTAATCATTCTCCTTGGTTTTCTGCTCTGGTTCCTGTCTCACATTCCACCCTCCATCTTGCAGGGTTCTCTGCATAGGATTCACTGCTCCCTGCAGCAGTTTCCAGCCTCTAACGAACTCCTTGCTGGATTATCTCTGCCTTTCAGCAATCCCTCTCATTAGTAACACCTGGGGAGGCAACCCCGCCTGTTCATGTTGCATTCCCTGTATTTCTTCAGCCTCAAACAAAAGGTTAACCTCTTGTTTCCCAGTGTAATGTTTACACTGTCACATACCTCCCCCCTTTGTGCGAAGGCACAGTTGGTCAGCCCCTGACCATTCCCCTCCCAGGAAAGGAAGTCCGCCTTTCCATTCTGGGTCCCAGCCCGGTGGTGCACCATAAAGGAAAATGGCTGGAGGGTCAAGTACCACCTTGTAATGTGGGGTTGTCATCCTTCATCACCTGTAACCACCTCAGATGGGCATTATCTGTGACCAGGATAAACTGCTGGCCATGTAGGTAGTAGCAAAGGGTGCCCACAGCCCATTTGATTGCAAGATGCTCTTTCTCTATCAATGCATAGTTTTTCTCCCGGGGAAAGAGTTTTTGACTGAGGTAGAGGATAGGATGTTCCTCCCCCTCAAACTCCTGGGAGAGCACAGCTCCTAGCCCAACTTCAGAGGCATCCGTCTGCAGGATAAAGGTCCTGTTGAAGTCAGGAATGCGTAACACTGGCTCTCTGCACAGTGTCGCTTTGAGTTGTGTGAAGGCCTGGTCACACTCCTCTGACCATTGGACCTTACTGGGGTAGATTTCTGGGTGAGGTCTGTAAGGGGGTTGGCAAGGGTAGAGAAGTGCTGTATGAACGGAGGTAATACCCTGCCAATCCTAAGAAGGCCCTCACCTGGGTTTTTGTAGTGGGTACTGGGCACTCAGCTATGGCTTGGATCTTACTGATCAAGGGTCTCACCTGTCCAATGCCTATACAGTACCCTAAGTACTTTGTTTCAGCTTTGGCCAAAGCACACTTTGCTGGATTGGCCGTCAGCCCAGCTTCTCGTAAGGACTGTAGTACAGCTGCCACCTTGGATATGTGGGACTCCCAATCAGTGCTGTGGATCACAACATCATCTAGGTAACCAGCTGCATAGTGGGTATGGGGTCCCAGCAGCGATTCTGAGCCTTTGAAAGGTTGAAGGTGCCCCATGTAAAGTGAAAAAGGAATTAGTGCTGAGAACTGGTATAGCTCTAGGGGGTAAAAGTGCTGTCTTTCCCGAGACTCTGGGGTCAAAGGGATTTGCCAGTACCCATTTGTTAGGTCCAAAGTCGTGATGTACTTGGCTTCCCTTAGTCTATCCAACAGTTTGTCTACCCGGGGCATGAGGTAGGCATCAAACTTTGAGATGGCATTGACCCTGCGAAAATTAATACAGAAGTGGGTAGCCCCACCTTCTTTTGGTACTAACACTATGGGGCTACACCAGTCACTGCTGGATTCCTGAATCATCCCCAACTCTAGCATGTCCTGTAACTCCTTCTTAACAGTGTCTCACACGGCTTCTGGCAAGCGATACGGTCACTGCCACACCTTCTCCCCTGGCTTTGTTTCTATATGATGAGTTATCATCTGGATTGCCCCCGGGAGGAAGGAAAAAACATCCAAAAACTGGCTTACCAACTCTCCTAGTTGCTGTTTTCTGTTTGTGAGACAGCTGTTCTCCCATTGGGACTTGCATCCCTAGATTCTCAATCGGCACTTGGGATCCCAGATCCACTATGTCTGGTTCAGGGGAAATCAATAGGCTATCCCTCTGGTTCCAGAATTTCAGCAAATTGACATGGTAGATCTGGGTCTCTTTTCACCTCTCTGGCTGGCAAACTTCATAGTCAACTGGTCCCACCCTCTGGGTAACTTCATAAGGCCCCTTCCATTTGGCTAGAAGCTTATTATGGCTGAATGGCAACAAAACTAGTACCTGATCCCCTGGTTTATATTCCCTCAACTGGGCTCCCTGATTATAGTACTAATCTTGTCTTTATTGAGCCTTCACCAGATTTTCTCAGGCAAATTTCCCCACCTGATCTAATCTTTCTTTCAGTTGCCGGACATATTGCACCACATTTTCAGTCTTGGGGTCAGGTTTCTCCCACATCTCCTTTACTACATCAAGAACACCTCCTGGGTGGTGCCCATAGAGGAGTTCAAAAGGAGCAAACAATGTAGAAGCTTGAGTGACCTCCTGCATTGCGAACATCAGTAAGGGAAGTAGCTTGTCCCAGTCCCTGTCCTCAGTGGTTATGAACTTTCAAAGCATTGTTTTAAGGGTTTTGTTGAATCGCTCCACGAGGCCATCCATCTGGGGATGGTAGATCAACGACCTTATGGAGCCGATTCCCAATAATGTACAAACCTTCTGAGTCAGGAGGGACATGAAGTTAGTTTCCTGGTCAGTCAGAATTTCCTTCAGTATCCCATATGACTAAAGGCCTTTAATAACTCCCCAGCTACAATTCTGGCTGAAATGTTTCATAATGGAATGGCCTCTGGGTATCGGGTAGCTTAGTCTACAATCACCAGAATGTATTGGTACCCCCCTGCACTCTTTTCAAGGGGTCCAACTATACCAACCCCAATCTGGTCAAAAGGTGCCTCCATAACAGGTAAGGGCACTAAAGGGGCCCTTGGATTGTTCTTTGGAGCTACTAACTGGCACTCAGGACAAGATGCACAATAATCTTTAACATGTTGATAGATGCCCGGCCAAAAGAATCGGGGCAACAGTCAGGCTAATGTATTCTCTACCCCACAGTGCCCTGCCACAGGAATATAGTGGGTGAGGTGGAGTAATTCCCCCTGAAAGACTTGAGGGACTAGCAACTGATGCCGGGTATCCCCTGTCTGGGCCTCCTTACTCACTTGATACAGGATATCCCCTTGTAACTCAAAATGAGGATAGTGTGCTGCTTGATTCTCATGTACCACTTCCCCTTCCCTGATAGCCAACTGGGTGTATACCCGAATGAGTATACCATCGGCCCGTTGTTCTTTGGCAAAGTCCGGGCAGTGCTTTAACACATCTTGCTCTGATAAGGATGGCCCTCTGGGACTTTGGTTAGGTGGGTCAGCACTGGGGGTTGGGCTGTGGGACTGGACCCACTTTTGCCTTTGCTTCACTGCCCTCCTGTGTGCCTGCCCTTCTGGACCCCTTTCCTTTGCTGCCCTAAGTTCTCACTTAGATTTGCGGGTTCTTGTCTGGGCATTAAAAATCCCTGGGTCCGGGAAAGGAAAAACTTCCCCCAACTGCAGGTGGCTGGCTCCCCTTCCTTCATGACCTGAAACAGGGTAATTACCAAAGATAAGTCTACTTTCCATAAGTCATCAAACCATTTCCAATCTCTCCCCAGTAACACCAGACAGGGTAACCCCAGGACAACCCCCACCTTTATAGTCTCTGTTTGACCCCCCCAGAGTAAGTGTAACCATAGCACCAAGGTAAGCCTTTACATCCCCATGCACACACCGGATAGGGATGCGGTTCTAGTCCTGCCAGTGTTAGGGTTCACAAGGGCCACCCTGACTAGGATCTGGCAGCTTCCTGAGTCCACCAGCGCCTCCATCTCCATCCCTTCTACCTCAACAGGGATAACAAAGTCTCAGCATGCAGAGCACCCACCCCCACCGTACAGTGAATACCCATCTGTAAACGTGCAGTCTATGAAGGTACAGTCCATGTGGGGGCAGTTCTGTCCACATGAGAAACATGCCCCTGTGTCTCAGCTATGGGGTGAGCCTCCAGGTTTAGGCAGTAGGCCCTCAGGAAATGCCTCCCTGGGCTGCTGGGTTGTCGTCTTTCCCAGAGTCTGACCCTTATTTGGCCCATAACCCCCCTCTCTACATGCTGAAGGTCCCTTCACAGTTCCAGTCAATATTCCTTCAGTCTGGCTCCTGGGATGATTCCCCATCTTCCCAGGTGGCCTTGTAAGCTGGATCATGGGGCAGGAGAAGAGTTCAGCATCCAACACTTGTACTGAGATCTGCATAGCCCCTGCTAGCATGGTGATCTTCTGTTTGCAGACCCAGCTCTGAATTCCTGGGGGCAGGATGTTCAGAAATTGTTCCAAAATGATTAACTCGGCCACCTCAGGTGCCCACGGCATCCTTCGGGTTTTAGCCAATGCCAACACAGGTCCCGCAATTGTTGTCCCACTGTTCTAGATCATGCACCTGCTGCAAATTTGAAGCTCCAGAACCTCCATCGGTAACTTTCTGCATTGATGCCTAGGCAGTCCAGGATTGTTGCTTTCACCTCTATGTACTCCCCAACTGTGGTACTGTCCATAGCTCGATAGGCTGCTTGGGCTTCCCCGGTCAGACAGGAGGTAAGGCAGATAGTCCACTGGGGTCTGGGCCATCCAGCAGCTTCCGCCACTCACTCAAACATAACCAGGAAGGCCTCTGGATCATCCTCAGATGTAATTTTGGTCAGCATGGCGTTCATCCTAGAAAACTCAGGCCCCACGATAGCCGGACCAGCCTCACCAGTAGGATTTTGTTGCAGCTTGTTGCACCATGGGCTGCAGGAGCAGCTGTTGTTATTGTCCCAGCTGTATAAGAAACTGCTGTTGTGCCTCCTGTTGTGCTTGTTGGACCCATTGTTGTACCTCCTGTTGCTGCTGAGCCAGCTGGATGAGAACCTGCCGTTGCTGAGCCTGTTGTGCCCATTGTTGCACATCCTGTTGGGCTTGCTGTGCTTGTTGTGCCCACTGTTGTGCCTACTACTGCTGCTGATCCAGCTAGGTGAGAACCTGGTGTTGTTGAGCCTGTTGTGCTTGTTGCGCCTGCTGTTGCACCTCCTGCTGCTGCTGTGCCAGCTGCCTGAAAGCCTGTTGTTGTTGTTCAGCAAGGAACTTCAGCAATTTCTCTATATCCATCTTTCCAGAATGTAACTAGTCCTGCTCACTCCAGTAGGAGTTTAAATACCACTTCTCACACAATGTGTGACAAGCTGGCCTGTGGTAGATGGAGAGGCAACACACTGTGTTTAAAGTTCACAGAACAAAATTTACTTTTATTGCTTCAAAGATAAGTTGTTGCTGCAGAAAAACATAATCAGTTAGTTCAACTTCTCCAGCCTGGTCAGGTAACATAAAGGTTAACACAAAACAGTTCTTTCAGGCTGACTTGACAAAGGAATCTTTGAACCACCTATGTGGGGCCAGCAGTTTGTTCAATATATAGTCTCAAACAAAATGAACGGTTTGTGGGTCAGCAGCTTTGAATGCAGTCTCAAATAAAACACAGACAGTTTTCCATTTTTGCCTTATTTGTAGGCTGTTATCAGCAGTACATTCCACTCATTGTTTTTGGCCCAGCTGGCTAGACTGATCCTTTACCTCAAGACTCTCTACTCTAGAAATGGTCTGGTTCTCAGCAGCAGGTTTCAACTTTTTCCCAAAGGCTCTCTCCAATAGTTAATCATTCTCCTTGGTTTTCTGCTCTGGTTCCTGTCTCACATGCCACCCTCCATCTTGCAGGGTTCTCTGCATAGGATTCCCTGCTCCCTGCAACAGTTTCCAGCCTCTAACTCCTTGCTGGATTCTCTCTGCCTTTCAGCAATCCCTCTAATTAGTAATACCTGGGGAGGCACTCCCCCTTGTCTGTTCATGTTGCATTCCCTGCATTTCCTGAGCCTCAAACAAGAGGTTAACCTTTTGTTTCCCAGTGTAGTGTTTACACTGTCACACATGCATACACAGTGGATGCACCACATGCCACACATACGTGCCACCACACACACAGGGTCACACCCACACATGTGTGCACCAGACAACAGCAGTGGGAAGCAGAATAGAATAGCACACCCAGCTGACCTACTGAGAGGTACCACAGCTTCCACAGCCATGTGGATGGCCATGCCCAGTCTGTGGCAGCCACTGGCTGCACAACTGCCACTGGGGGGTGTGACCAACACACTCATGGGGTAGAGGCCTGAGAACATGACTAGGTCCTCACTGGGGTGAAAAGTCCAGTGAAGAGATCAGCATTGGGGGTGTCGGATCCCATCATCAGCCATGCTGGAGTCAATAGATGCTGTGTCCATGGTGTCATAGTGGCACTGCAGGGAGTCCTACATGCACGGCCACACCCAGTGGATGCCAGTGATGCAAATCCTGCGGCAATGGTACCAGCAAAGAGATCCAGCGATGCGGTCATGGCCTTCCACAGCTGCAAGAACTCACCAATCAGCTGGGCATGTCCAATGTCCCCACACTCAGCCAGCTGATGCTCCTCAACCTGCAGTACATGGATCTCAGCCCTGAGCATTGCCTGGTTGTCCACAGATGCCTGTAGCAGCCCAGTGTGCTCATCCTGAGGCAGACACCGACCTGCTGGAGGAGATGTGGCATGCTGTTCACTGTCCCTCTCCTGTGGACGCTGCACAGGGGACCACGTAGGGGATGGTGTATGTGTGGGCACACCGGTGGCGGCCTCTGTGGTGTGCTGCATGATGATCACTGCAGCCCACTGCTGCTGCCCATCTGCCTGCAGGGCCATCCCTGTGACACTGGCATCCATGGCAGTGCCCCCCCCACAGCCAGCGACAGCAGCATCACCACACACAACTGTGTGGCCATGGTCAGGGTGCGGTTGCATGGGTGCTGTTATGCCACTGGTGGCAACCACCATCTGTGTATGGCCCTGTACTCTGGGCAGCAATGCCAGGCCTGTGTCATCCAGGATCAGTGTCATATCATCATCTGTGTTGGATGCCCCAAACACCTGCATGCCCGGTACCAACATGGGTATGTCCTCGGTGAGCAGGAGATCTGACAGAGTGTCATCATCATCCAGGCACAAGCAGTCCAGCAGCCCCACACTGTCCCAACACCAATGGTCTCTGTCCCAGATGCCTGTGGATGTGGATGACACCTCCGCTTCAGGTCCAGCATCAGCAGTGGCATTCTGCAACACACCCCTGAGGTGTGATGGTGCTGGAAAACAGAAGAGTGTTATCAGTGGTAGTGATAGCACTGTGCAGACTTGGTCACTGTGACAGTGCATGTGCACGACACCCATGCCAGCAATGCAACAGTGAACACCCATGCAGCAGTGTACAGCAGGGCAGATATGCCACTGACGGTGCCCATATCAGCCCAGTCATGGTGTGTGGCAGTGGCACATGGTGCCACAGCAGCACACGGCTGGCATATGAGGGCACACCCCACAGTGACAACACCGGTGGTGTCCCGTGCCACAGATAGTGCCCCAGTGGACCGTGCCATGCTGCAGGCACTGGACATGCAGCACCGTGGGGCTGGGCAGCTGCACCACACACCCTGGAGCAGGTGCCTCAGCCACAGTGCCTCTGCTGCTGTCCCACTGCACATAGATGCACAATGCCATGCACAGTGGCCCCATGCATGCCATGCGCTGCTGCATGTCACACACACACACACCTCAAGGGCCATGCAGCACAGCAGCTGGCACACCTGCATAGTTCTTGGTACAACATCCCCCACACTCATAGCTGATACACAGTGACTCACAGTGCTGTGAGGGGCTGCCACCCATCTGGAATCCTCCTCCTGGGATGCCCTCAATGGTGGCATGGCTGATTGTCACTGCCACCAGCTCCTCACCCACCGTCAGTGCAGGGGTAGTGCAGGGTCCCCCACCCATCCTGCTGCAGGATGCCCTGATGGCTGCCATGTTCTCCTTGATGTGACATCTGTCCATCCCCACTTTCTTCTTGCACTCCTGTGCACTCCTCTGATGCCTCCTGTGGGCATGGACATAGGTTGCCACCTCCTCTCACCTGGTGGCATGTTCATGTGGGGTGCCCGTGGCACCACTCAGCAGTCCCTCCCAGGTGAGATAGGCTTTGAACAAGGCCTCATTCTCATCCTTTGAGAAGTTGGGCCTGCACTTCTGTACAGGCCCCTGCTCATCAGCTCCCTCAATCTCAGACATGTTGCTACCTGTGGGCAGTGAAACAAAGGACCATTAGTGGCTTGGCAGCCCAACCAGTAGCTGTGGAACATTGTCAACATGGCCATCCCATTCCTAATGTGTGCTCCCCTTACCACACTAGCTGCAGTACCTGTTGGTGGCCTGTGCTGTATTGTGGTGCTTTTATGGAGCAAGGTATGCAAATTAGCCCTAGCACAACTGTAATGCAATGCAAATTAGCCCAAGTGCACCATGCATTGCCTTTTGAGGCAATTAGCATATGCTGATTGAATATTGCAATATTGCACCTTGTGTAATGGGATTGCGTCAGAGCAACTGTGCGGCGCATGTCCAGTGCATGCGCAGTGTGCTGCTGCATAGTGCACATGTGAGCCATCAGTGGCACCACGTCCTGTGTCCAGTTGTTTGGCTGTGTGCACTGTCTGTCAGTCCTACATTGCACGTGTGGTGCACGGTGCCTATAGTGCATCCGGGTACACTGCACCATCTGGGCCCATTTCACAGCAGTGCTGGATGTGCCATGCCACTGACTCTGCATTGCTGTGGCCTGAACAATGTTGCGCAGGGTCATGCATGGCACCTTCAAGGGTCACGGACGTGACCCTGTACCTCCACCATGCTGTGCCACAGTGCGCATGTGTTGTACTGTGTGATAGGCCTCCATTGCACACATCTATCATGCATCCATGTGCTGCACAATCACAGTCATTAGCCCACTATTGTGCATCATGCCTGTGATTACCTTGTGCATGCCGTGTAGGCTACATTGCTCATGCTAACACCCTGTCAGTTCACAGTGCAGTATGGTGGTGTCTGGGACACGTTCACGACACGCATTGAACTGGAGTGAGGTGGAAATGTACAACCTCATGGCAGTGGTGGAGACTTATGCATCCCAGCTGTTTGGGCATGCTGACCTGCAGGAGCCATGGTCCCAGGTGTGGGGCAGGGTGATGGCGGGGCTTGGGTGCCACATAGGTGTTCCGTGCATGGGTGAGCAGTGCCACCACCATTATGGTAACTTGCGGAGGAGGGATCCAGGGCGCCTACACCAACTACAGGTGACAGTGCAATGGAGTGTTGTGCCACAGCTAGGTAGGTGTCCATCCTGCACTGTGCATGCCTATACTGTCCCTTTGACTGTGCTGACAGGTGCACTGCATGCACGGCTGCCTGGGAGAGGAACTCTGTGCTGGTGGGTGCCTCTATGTCCTGCATTGCCATCCCACACACCTCTGCAGTGTGTGGTGCTGTTGGCCAGGCACCAGGGCCCACAGCCAGGTGGTGTACTGTCCGGTGCTGTTCCAGTGATGTGCATGGGGTTGTGGGGGGGGATTTGCATGGCATTCCACTCATGTCCATGTCTGTCTCTGTATTCCATCCACAGGACTGGAGGACCGCAGAAGGGCCAGAGTGGCCATGGGCATGGACAGGCAGTGCTGTGATGGAGGTGCCACAGGTGCACCGGCACAGGGATAGGCAGGTAAGTGTGTGCAGCATGTCATACAGTGTGTATGTGGAGCTCTGTAGGGTGTTGTGGTCTGGCCTTGGGCACTGCCGCCATGCAAGGCCACTGCATGGGTGGTTGCCTGTCTCCACTGCCAGTGCCATGCTATGCTGGGTGTGTGGACACCGTGCACATGGCCTCTGTGTGGTGGCATCCCAGTGCTACCCTGTTGGGGTGGGTCAGTGTGCATGGCCCGCATGGTGTGTGACAGCTGCTGGGTGTTTTCGTCCACCTGGGGTGGCGTGCACCTACACTGTGGTGTCCACTGCATTGGAGTGGTGCATGTCACCCTGGGGCTGCCTGGCTGTCCAGCTGTGGGGTGGGTGGGGTTGGCTGCTGGGTCCACCATGCACATGCTTTTGGGGTCCATCCACTGGTGGCTGCATCTGCTGTCCAGTGCATATGCATGGGTGGGCATGGCCTCCTTGTGGCATGACACTTATCACCTGTTCTGTTCCTTCTCTAGGTCGGGCTGGGCCATGGGCCCGAAGACATCAGCCAGACAGACTGGTGTGGGGAATGCTGATCCTGCACCAGCTCACATGGTGGAAAATCAGCCACTCCACAATGTTGCTGAGGGTGGGATGATGCCAGCTAGTGGAGACTGAGGCACTACTGCAGGAGGTGTGGCAGCTGCGAGCAATGCTGCATTGGCAGAGGCATTAATAAATGCACCCATCCCTGATGTTCCCTAGACGTCCCCTGCCCGCTTCCACTTTGCTTAGTCCTCCTTCTCCACCTCTGTCCCTCCTCCCAGTCCCTGTCCCCTACTGACCTATGTTGCCTTTCCTTGTGTTGACCCCTTTGTTCCTGTTTCTACATGCACCATTGGCACACTAGTGTTTTGCTTAGTTTAGTAAACCTTTCTTTTTCTACATCGTCTGTGTCTGTGTCTCTTTTGCAGGCAGCCTGTTGCGCTGTGCTGCAGTTGTACGTTTGTGTCCTTGGGTGTGTCCCCTCCTGTCCCACTGCTGTGTCCTTTGGGTAGTGCTGTTGTGTGCACTGGGTCCTGTTTGCCATGTCCCTGTGTCCTGCGTGCCCATGGGCGGTGGGTCATGCCCTGCCCTGTGCGCTGTCCAGTGCCATTTGTCCCTGTCTGCTTGTGCTACCTTGCCATCCTTCAGCCATGCTGCCATTGCCAGTGTCAGTGTGCCCTGCAGTGCTGTGCCATTTGTCCTTGCCTAGTTGTGGTCCATATGCCCCTAGGTCCCCTGTGCATCCCTGTCTCCTTTCCTGCTGTTCACTGTGCATGTCTGGTGTCATGGCACCATGGCTGTGCCACTGTCCACCATGTCTCTGCTTGTCAGGTTGTGTTGCTGGTGCACTGGCATTGGTCTGCCTGAAGGCATGCCTTCGGGGTTGGTGGGTTGGTGTGCTTTGCAAAGTGGGTTGGTGTTGGTGGTCTGGCATCCTGTTTGGGCCTTCACCCACTGCTCCTGTGGTGCATCCTGGCCAGCGTGCCCTTGTGGTTTGCGTCTGGCAGTGCTGGTCTGGCACTCTGCTGTTGTGCAGCCCTGCCTGTGCTCCCCTTTGCCTGTTGTGCTTGCTTAGCCTACTGGCATCTGCATCCTTGCTTGCTCCTGCACAATCCTGTTTGCTCCAGCATGTCTGGTTGTGCGGTGGTGCATCCTTGCTATATTCAGTGTGCTTTGTGCCAGCGAATGTTGGTGGCACATCGTCTGAATATAGCGTCCATATCCTCTGGCGCATCTGCATTGCTCTGCATATTCCATTGCGTACATCCTGGGTGCAAGTCTGAATATCTGGGCCTTTTGTGTAATATATTATTCTCTTGCAGGTAGTGAACATTTTGTGCTATGGTACTTTAAGCACCTGGACTGGTGACAGAAAGTGTAGCACAGAGAATGTTTGAGAACTGACATACTCTACCCATGGGTTTGCCATTTTCTCTTTCTATGCAGTATTTAAGTACACTCTAATTGTAGCTCTAGGTTCTTTATTGTAGATACCCAGTTTAGTGCTGACAGTTACTTCCTTTCCCCCTGTATTTAGTAAATGCACACAGTGTTTCTGAGATATTTATACTAGAATGAAATAGGTATTACAGTATTATTATTAGGTTTGGATTTAGCTTGAATATGTGATTTTTTGGTTAAGAAAATATATGGTTTTTCCACATGAAATAACAATTTTTTGTTTTGTCCTGTGGTTATATTGAGAAAACTAGGTTTCAAAACATGAATTACATTTGTTGCTGTTTAACTCATTTTAATATGTGTTCAATATATAGTTGGTATACAATGTTGAAGGGCTAGAAAAAAAACAGTATTTTTTTTTTTTTTTTTTACACAAGGTTTTAAGTATTTCCATATCACTCATTTCCTTACTGTTTACCGAGTTTCTTTATGAAGTTTATTTGTCATTGTGTTTACACCATAGCACTTGATGGATGTTATTAACCAACAGCATTTGTCACTTTTGGTTGGTAACAGGATATATCCCTTTAAGAATTCTAAATTTAAGTACTGTGTGTTTATTGACTCAGCACCTCCTGATGATGCACCTCATATGTACGAAACTGGTAGAGGGTTAGCTGGTCATTTGTTGTTTTGTGTTTGGCGTCTGCTTTTAAATGTTAAATAAAGTCCTTATGTGAGTATTCTCAAGTAGTGCTGGAGCTTGTTTTCTACTTGAACATTTTTTTTGCCTCGCGCACACTCTCAGCGGCTGGAGCGGTGGTTTGTGTTTTCACTTTAGTACCAGATTGGGCCTGGCAGGCCTGGTACTCACTGTGCTGCAATGTCACATAGAACTCTTGCAGCTCTACCTCTGAAGCAGGATCTCCTTACTCTGTCTCAGGGCAGAGTGACTCATCCAGATCTCAAAAATGTTTCATTTGAGAACATGGTTCTTGAAGGGTCACAGTACTCTAGATATATATATTATATATGATATATAGATATATAAATATATATATATATATATATATATATATATATATATACACACACACACACACACACAGTATATATACATATATATATATATATATATATATACATACATATAATAAGGTGCTTAAAGTTTTAAAGGTTGCCAGAAAGCCTGCAACCAGGAAACCTACTTGGCAAACTGGAAAATATTCAGCATTTGGTGTGCTTCTCACCAAGTCACAATTATGGTTGTGGACTTGTCAGTGGTTTTGGATTACCTAGTCCCTTTGCAGCCTCAGGGCTTGAAACCTCCCACTTTAAAAGTGCACTTTGCAGGTGTTTCAGGGTAGGTCCATGAAAAGGGGTTACCAAAATGTGGCATGAGGGCAAATTTTTCAAATCCACAATAGATCAATTTTAATAAGCTTGTCAAGACACTGTGACCCAAGAGTAAAAAAGGGACCAGACTGTGAGATGACTCACTAACAGAGATTTGAGAAAAAGCACCTTCAGTGCTGTGCATGTAACAGTAGAACCAAACATTGCACATGCAACAGTGGACACAACAGGTTTTTAACTTAAAACAACACTTTACTTTTCTTTGCTTTATTTTACTAAGCATTTCAAGACACTATGACTCAAGAGAGAAAAAGGAACTATGTTGTGGGACAACTCCATATCAGACTTGAGAAAAAGGCACCTTCAGTGTTGCGCATGTAACAGTGGACACCAAATGTTACACATGATACAGTGGACGTAACACAACTGTTTAATAGAGCTGGCACAGTGGCACTGAGGGTTGAGGCACTGAACACCACACCTCATACCATGCTGGCAACTTGGGGTCAGGAGCAAGCTCGGGTTGCGGGGGGGGGGAGGATCAAATGTCTGGAGGACTGCTCTCCTTTCTCTGGGAGAGTGGGTAGTGACATCCCTGCCATCAGTGATTTCCAGTGGACACTGGGTGTGCTACAGCAGGGGCCACCATGGAAAGGGTGGAGGGCAATGGTGGATGTCCACGGGGAGTGGTGCGCGGGCATGCTTGCCCCACATTGGACGTCATTGCATGTCTGCGCCCCCGGGGAGAAACAATTATGAAAAATACCATCACCTGGGAGGTAGACATTGGCTGACTCAACGTCCAATGCTGGATCCTGCCCTGCAATCTTCACCTCCGCCTAGGGTCCTGATTAAAAAGGCAAGTGCTGTGGAGCAGAAGGTGTCCCCACCCTGGGGAGTCATTATCAGGGAGTACCACGATGGTGTGCCACAGGTGGATCGGGGCAGCAGGTCTACTGGCAGGGAGGGTCTTGGCAGATAGGATATGGCAGTCTGACCAAAGGGGCCCCAGGTGATGGTGACAGGAGGGAAAAAGTGTTGAACCCACCCCCAAAAAAAAAAAAAAAAAAAAACACAATCCCAAAAGAAAATTACCCATTCAAAAAAGATGGATGCTTTTGCTGAAATTTTGGGGAAGATGTAAAAAATGCAGTTTGCTTAAACACCACAGTTGCACATACCATGTAAAACTTTGAGTGAACTAGAAATGTTATATGCCTTGAAAAACTAGGGTGACAGTGTCTTCATTAACAAAAGACAACATCAGCGGCAGTTTTTAACATAACTTTACTGAAATGCAACTAAAATAAAGTCTGCATAGAAGCAGTGGAATATACTGTGGTTTTGCATGTCACATTTTACTATGAAAAATCTGTGACATTTTGGAGCTGGACATTGGAAAAAAATTATAAAATGGTCCCGCCTGGGTTTTTCAAACTATGAAATGTATCTGTCCTTGTGGCTACCTTTAAATTCATTTATCATGACTGCAGTAGCTTTCTTAAAAAAAATTTATATTAATATACAAAGTATTTAGCACATTGGTACTCCCAATTTATGGAATTACTCTTCAGTTTTTAAGGTAGCAGGCAGAGAAAAAAATGTTCACTTTATAGCCAGTGTTTAAATTTTTTTTTTTTTAAGGATTATACCAGCTGTATCCTCCTGTGAGGGAACTAGCTCCTCCATGCAATTTGAAGCTGGCTCTGGCACAGTTGATGGAACCACCATTTGAGCCCCATGTTTTCAGCAGAGCTCAGATATGCAACATGAAAGACAATGTTCCTAATAAGCTACTTTATTACTTCTGCCTGAAGGGTCAGTAAACTACAGGCCCTCTGTACAGATTCTAATTTGATGGTCTTTTACAGGGATAAAGTGGCACTTAGGCCCCATAAAAAATTCTGTACCAAAAGTGGTTTCTGAATTTCACATGAAACAGTCTGTGATTTTGCCTACTTATTTCCAAAAACCTCATTCAAATATAGGTGAGGAAAAAGAGTAGAGCCTGGAAGTAAAGATGGGGTTGAGTCTCTGCTTGTTAGAACCAAGAGGTCCAGAAGTAACAGCATTCGGCTGTTTGTCACTTATCGTGAGGTAGCTCAGGGCAAGCCATCAACTATAAGACTGTCTCTCATAGGATAGTCTCTTGCATGTAGTTTTGTTTTGGAAAGGCTGACAAACAGCTGACCCAAAGCTTGTAGGCACATTCCACTAGAGCTACATCTGCCACTGTGGCAGCTTTAAGGGGTATAACTCTTCAAGAGGTCTGTAAAGCAGATACCTTGTCCAATGTGCATGCCTGTACTTCCCATTTACTACCTGGAAATGGAGACTAGAAGGGATGCCGGGTATGATACTTTAGTGCTTCAGAACCTTTTTCCTAAATAGTTTCTAGACCCTGCCTCCCAACATACTACACTGAGTCTGCAGACTGCATGACATTACTAGTAAATTTGTACTTGCCATAGTAATGATCAGCAGTGATCAGGGAATGGATCATGGCAGCCACTAACACCTGCTTTAAGCAGAAGGGGAAAAACTCCAAAGCCAGGAGACCGCATTGGCTAAATAGGGAGGTGGGCGAGGCTGTGAGGGAGAAGAAGGCCATGTACAGGAAGTATAGGAAGTCCCAAAAGGTTGAGTATGAGGGGGCCTACTTGGAGGAAGCTAGTGAGGCTAGTAGGGGGATCGGACGGGCCAAGGCTAGGAAGGAGCTGCAAACTACAGAGGGATTAAGAAGGGAGAGAAAGTCTTCTTGAGATACATCAGCAAAAGGAGGGACATGAAGGTAGGCACAGTGAGGTTAAAAAATTGGGAGCAGTGGGTGGAAAGCAGCAAATAGAAAGAAGAGGTGCTGAGTGCATACTTCTGCTGTGTCTTTATTAAGGAAAAGGACTGGCCAGTGCCACAAGACAAGATGGGGGAGGGAGAGGAAGAGGGATGATATGATTGCAGGCAGGATAACAGAAGATAGGGTTAGGAAAGGGCTCATGTCCCATAAGGTAAAGAAATTCCTGAGTCCAGATGGCATGTACCCAAGATGCTGAGGGAACAGCTGGGGAACTGGTGGATCCTCTGGCGGATCTGTTCAACAGTACATTGGATACAGGTGTGGTGTTGCAGGAGTGGAGAATCATGCATGTGTAGCCGCTGCACAAGAGTGGGCCTAGGGATGACCCTGGGAACTGCAGGCCAGTCAGTCTGACCTCCATTGTGGGTAAACTGATGGAGACCATTCTGAAGTAAAGGCTAGCTGGGTTCCTTGAAACAAATGAACTCCAGGATGAGACACAACATGGATCCATGTTAAGGAGATCCAGTCATACTAGCCTGATCAGCTTCTTTGACCAAGTAATGAAGGTATCAGACAAGGACCAGGTGGTTGACATTCTATACTTGGATTTCAGCAAGATCTTCAACTCAGGGCCCCATAAGAGTTTGATCAGGAAGCTGCAGGATCTAGGGGAAGGAGGAAAATTAACAAGGTGGGTGGCAAGATGGCTTAATTGTAGGACCCAAATGGCAGTGGTGGAGTGGGCAGCTGTCAAGTACAAGGGAAATCACCAGTGGGGTCCTGGAGGGATTAATGCTTGGCCCAGTGTTGTCTTATGTGTTCATTCATGACACATGATGTTGTTAAAGGCAATATCTGCTTCTGTTTGGGCAACACCAAGCTATGTGGGAGGGTAGACACAGATGAAGAGATACAGGACCAAAAAGATGACCTAGCGAAGCTGGAAAGGTGGTCGGCATATGGCAGGTAGGATTCAATGCTAAGAAGTGAAAGTTCATAACACATGGGGGAAGAAACCAAGGGTCAAGTACAGTCTGGTGGGGGGTCAAATTCACTGAATCAGAGGAGGAAAAGGACTTGGGGATAGCCATTATCAGCAACCTGAAGCACGCTATGCAGTGTAGAAAGGCAGCAGCTAAGGCAAACATAATGCTGGGCTGTATTGCTAGAGGTTTCAAGAGCAGACAGAAGAAGGTTATCCTGCCACTGTACAGATCCTTGGTGTGGCTGCACCAGGAGTACCACATGCAGTACCGTAGTTCCTACCTGAAGAAGAAGAATGTCAACCACCTTAAGACAGTTCAGAGGGTGAGAAAGAGGGTTCAGGGACAGCAAGGTAGGGCACATGAGGACAGACTAGGAGAACTCAATATGTACTCACTTGAGGAGAGGAAGGAGCAAGGGGACATGACTGAAACCCTCAAGTACCTGTAAGGTATAAACAAGGTGGATATCAGGGGACCTTTTATGTTTCAGTGAAAACAAGATCACAAGGGGGCACTTTTAGAAACTGACAGGGGGAGGTTCAATAAGGAGGTCGGGAGATACTTCTTTACAGAGTCAGTGGTGTCGGGGAGGAATGCGCTCCCATCTGAAGTTATCACTCAAAAGATAGTGGGGGGGTTCAAAAGAGAGTAAAGGGGTGAGTCAGGGTTGGTGGGGAGAGGGTGAGTCCCACTGTAATCTCTAGATCAAGGGCCCTGAAACCGAGCAGACTTGATAGACCAAAAGTACTTCTGCTGGATAAGGTGTATGTCCTTTTTATGTTTGCTTGCACGCATGTGCAAGAAACATAGTGCCATCATCCGAGTTTCTGGAGGTATGGCACCCCCTCTTCCAATTCTCTCCGTGTGTTTGCAGGCGCGGCCACAGTTGCCCAATGTATGCTGCAGCTGTCTATGACAGCACTCGAGAATGCAGTGGCTTACAGTTGAAAGGGAGAGAGCTGCTTCAGTGAGCACGATCAGATAAGGGAAGTGCTCACTGAAGTGCTCCCCCCCTCCCCCAAACAGTCTTCCAGGTGCCACGCTGGGAGCCCACCCCAGCATGGCAACAATGTGTTTGGCTGACTGGGGTGCCCAATCCCCAGTCGGCTCCACAGTCCCCCCCAAGAGATTACCAAGTGCCACGCTGGGAGCCCACCTCAGTGTGGCAAACACACTACATCGTGTAATTGCCATGCTGGGAGCCCACCCCAGCATGGCAAATGTTCCGTGTCGTAATTAAAAAAAACAAACCCTGAAAACACAAAAACGGTCCCTCGCAGTCTCCCTGCTCCCACCCCCACCCGCGCCCACCTTCTTCACACCCTGCCTCCACACCCCCACCTCACCTATACTTACCTCCGGAGCTCGGCGCAACGATCCTGGTGGACCAGGAACACGCCTGCACTCTTCAAAGCCGACCGCAAACTGAGGAAATGCTGGTAAGCTGTATAATGTAATGAATAGGGTTTTTCAACTTTGTGGCATATCTCAGGCATTTTTGGAATTTTGGCACCAAATTTTCAACATGGGGTTTTTGGGACCCCTCCTCATGAATTCTGTCACTGTCATGGCATTAATCGGGCCTGAAGGGTGATTTCATGGTCACTGCGTCAAATCACCTTTCAGGACTGAGTAATGAAATGACAGTGCCAGTGTTTATAAGGTGGGTTCTCAAAAGCCTATGTTGAAAATTTGGTGAAAAAATTCCTAAAAATGACTGTTTTACAAGCGTGCATTGTGCTGTTCCTACGCACGCTCGTAGGTTTGCGAATTTTCTATTTTCACTCTGGATTTTCAACATTGCCATTTGACCACACTTCCTTATGAGTAGTACAGCTGTCATATTTCACATCTCACCCAAAATGTGTTTCCACGCATGTAGCGCACAATGGCGCAGTCGGTGTGCGAACTCAATGTATGGGACACATTAAGAAAATCACAGTCATATTGTTCATGAGCAGAAGTGTTAAAAATTTGGTGAAAAAATTCCCCAAAATGACTGTTTTACGAGCGTTTGTTGCGCTGATCCTACGCACTCTCGTAAGTTCGCAAATTTTCAATATTTTCACTCCAGATTTTCAACATTGCCATTTTACCACACCTGCTTATGAGCAGTACAGCTGTCATTTTTCACATCTCGCCCAAAACATGTTTCCACCCATGTAGCGCACAATGGCACAGTCGGTGTGCAAAATCAATGTATGGGACACATTAAGAAAATCACAGTAACACTGTGCATGAGCAGAGGTCTTAAAATGGCTATTTTGAAAATTTGGTGAAAAAATTCCTAAAAATGACTGTGTTATGAGTGAGCATTGTGCAGTTTCCATACACCCTCGTAAGTTCATGAATTTGTAATATTTTCAGTCCAGATTTTCACCAGTGGCATTTTTCCACACTTCCTTATGAACCTCATTTTTCACAACATGGCCGAAATGTGTTTTCACACTTTCAGCACAGAAATGCGTGGTCTCTGTGGGAAATCATTGTTCGGGACAGATAGAGAAAATCACAGTGACACTGTTCATGACCGGAGGTCCCAAAATGCCTGTGTTGACAATCTGCTGTAAACAATTCCCAAACTAATTACATTACAGGTGCACGTTGCACAGTTTCTACGCACGCTCGTGACTT
Organism: Neoceratodus forsteri; assembly: GCA_016271365.2. NCBI lineage: Eukaryota > Metazoa > Chordata > Ceratodontiformes > Ceratodontidae > Neoceratodus > Neoceratodus forsteri. The sequence continues at coordinate 1,204,864,591 of CM057449.1, forward strand.
CACCAGTTTTTTTATATTTTCACTGTAGATTTTCAACATTGCCATTTTTTACACCTCCCCATGAACAGTACAGCTGTCATTTTTCACATCCTGTTCAGAATGTGTTTTTGCACCTGTGGTGACAAATATCGTAGTCAGCTGTGCAAAAGCAGCTTTCGGCTAACAAACTGATATTGCCACTGTTCATGAGGTGGGGGTCACAAAAAACCCATGCTGAAAATTTGGAGTGAAAATACCAACGAATGCCTGAGGTGTTAGGGTTTCCGACCATAACACCCCACCCTGTAGAGAATGACAGGCATCAGGTGTGACTTGGGATTGTCACCTGCAATGCTCATACTTACCTCACCCTGCAGCCAGTGAGAGACATCGAGGTATGCCTTGGACTCTTCGCCCCAAAGTTCACCCCATTCTCCTATACCACACCTATCTCACAATATTTCCTGATGGAATGGGTGCGACAAGGGCCAAAGACCTCAAGGCACACCGTGATACTCTGTCGTGTGTCTGCACGGTAGGGTGTGGTGAAATGGCATGGCCGTTATGCCTGATGACCCAAAGGCACACCCCAATGCCTGTCACTATCTGCAGGGTGGTGGTGGGGTTGGCTTCAGTTCAATACTTCGCTGCCATTCCTATTATGCAGCTCTGTAACTCCTACACTACAATGCCAATGCCAGCAAGCAAACATTCGGCATTGACAAATACTTGTTTTTGTACTTTATTTATATTAGTTTAACTGTATGATATACACAGTACAATTTCCCAATAGGTAGGTATACAGAAATATTATGGACATTTCTCAAAAAAGGATGCATTACAGTATTATTACAGTCAGGATTGATTATGCCCCTATACACTGATACAACACTGGAGGAGATGCAAAATATTAACTGTATATCCTTAATACATAATACTAAATGGCCATTACTGCCATGAGCAGGGATTAACAACAAAGGTATGAAAAAAGATTGTGCACCCTTCGATCAGGGTTAAGTATCCCCATCCCAACATATGTCAACAACTGATTTTTGACTCCATCAGTATTCAGTCGATATTAAGTAATCCTCAATTTTATAGATAGATAAGACCCTCCCCAAATCATACAACTATTCCTAACTTTTAGATAAGAACTGCAAGGCTAATGACCATCTTCTTATATTAGAACAAAGCGTATATTGTTATACTTGCAGACGATGTTGCTCTAAATATCTAGCGCTAAACAGTATGCATGTCCAAACATGGTTCAGCGCCAAATTGCTAGCATTGCAATAGAGACAGAAGCACTGTCTATAACTATTACTAGTGTACCAGCAAAACACCATCTCAAACCTTTTTGAAATCATAAACTCCAGGTTTCCCCACCTTTCTTAGTCTACCCCCACATAATATTTACCACATTTTGTTATACAAAAAAAAATTGTCTACATAGTCAAGGGTTGCAGGGCAACTGAACCAAAAGTCAATTTATGAGTCCTTACTTCAAAGAACTAGTAAACTTTACTCACTGTCCTCAGATTCAGAGTTGGAATTGTCCCCTTTAGATCGAAACTCCTTTTGAATGTGCTTGAGTAATTTAGCTGCCTCCCACGGGTCCACAAATTGATAGGCCTTCTCTCCATAAAAGATGCAGAGACTTGCTGGCATTAGCAGAAGATGGTGGACTCCCAGTTGTCGCAGCCTAGCTCTGACCCCATCTAAGCTTTTTTTACTTTGCTGTGTGGCATAACTTAAATCTGGGAAGATGCGAACTCTGGAGCTATGATAGTCAGTCGTACCTTGTTTCTTAGCATAGGTTAAAATAATATCCCTGTTGAGGACAGTTCCCAACACTGCCAGAATCGTGCAAGTAGGTAGCTCGTTGGTCACAGTACAGTTTCTCCCACCCTGTGGGCTGATTCATATACTTTAAGAATTGTTATAGATTCCTCCACTTGCAGGGCTTCCCTTAAAAACACAGACAGAAACTCGATTGGCTTTTCTCCCTCTGCTCCTTCAAAGAGTCCTAAAATCTGCAAGTGAGTTGCATGGGAGGCATTTTCTAGGGTTTCAAGACAGCGTCTCAACAGCACATTTTCCTTAGTCTGGTCTGTTGCAACTGTTAATGATGAGAAATTTTGACGCATTTTTCGTGTCTCTTTCAAGCAAGCCAACCTTTGTATTCAACAGTTTAAACTGTGTAGTGAAGTCTTCCATTTTTTGCTCGATCCTCTGAATAGCTATAAGTATAGCAGCATTCGATGGCTGAGATTGAGCTTCATCTATGGGACCTGGAGTTGAGTTCTTACTTGTGCTCGGCTTTGAATCCTTGGATTGGGCTCCATCGCCTCCAGTATCTGCTCTATTAGGTCTGCCCAAATCTCCAGTTTAGAATAACTCCCGAAGGCCAAACAAAGATAGTTCTTCTTCTCAGAAGTTCAACTTTCAAGAAGGTTGTTTTCTTTTTTGTTATAACATTTTTTAAACATTGATGATCTAGGGAGTAGCTTGCAGAACTCTGATAGTCTGATAGAGTACTGCCACAAGCTCGGCTGCTGGCTACACCCCCCCCCAGGTGTATGTTCATAGTTACAAAGTTACATAGAAACAGACAATGACGGCAGAAAAAGACCAGAGGTACATCCAGTCTGCCCAAATTCCCTATAATCCCTGGAACCTACTGTTCCTCTAGGGTAATAACCCTCCCCGTCCTCTCTCAATTCTCCTCCTTGGTCCTGTTGCCCCCAGTAACCACTATTTCCTTCATAATGTTCCAGCCCTGCTTGAATCCTCTGACTGTTTTCATACTCACCACTTCAGCCATCAAACTGTCCCAAGGTCCCACACCCTTTCCATAAAGTAGCCCTTACATCTCTCCAGGGCCTATCCTGTTAATTTCCATTCATGTCTACGTTAACACGAATTGGTATTCAGGCTAAATAGCTCCCCACAGTTTACTTTGTTACTTCCTATAAGGAACTTGAAGGTTTCTATCATATCTCCCCTCTCCCGTCTGGTCTCCAATGAGAGGTGCTCCTCATAGGCTCTGCTGGCCATGAATCATTTTTGTTACTTTGCCTTTCACTGTCTCCAGCCTATCATTAGTCTTTCTGAGGTAAGGGCTCCAGAACTGGGCAAAGTACTCCAGGTGAGGCCTCACCAGGCATCTGTAGAGGGGAAGTATTACCTCTTTTCCATTGCTATCAATACCCCTCCTGATACAACCCAGCATCCTGTTAGCCTTGCGATAGGCCTTGTTGCACTGATTCGATTGCTTAAGTGAGTTGCTAATGATAACTCCCAGATCCTGATCCTCAACTGTAGTGCTAAGTCTCTCTCCTCCCATCCAGTACACTGTCTTGGTTTTTTTTTTCTCTAGGTGCATTACCTTGCACTTTCTAGCATTGAATTTTAACTGCCAGAGCTTTCACCATCCCTCTAACTTTTGTAGGTCTCTCTGCATTTCCCTTATTCCCTTGTCATTATCCACCCTCCCACATAGTTTTGTGTCATCTGAGAAAAGACACCACTTGCCCTAGATTCCTTCTCCAATGTCACTAATGAACATGTTGAAGAGGACCGGAACCAAAAGTGATCTCTGTGGAACCCCACTCACAACCTCCCTCTCCTCTGTTTTAACCCCATTAACCACTACCCTCTGCTGCCTCCCCTCTAGCCAGTTACCCACCCAGTTCACTATGGGTTTAGCTGCACCCAGGTCTTCCATCTTCTTGAGCAATCGTTTGTGAGGAACCAAGTCAAAGCCCTTGTTGAAGTCAAAGTAGAGCATATCCACAGTGCAGCCCTTGTATAATTCCTTTGTCACCCAGTCAAAGAAAACTATCAGATTAGTCTGACAAGATCTTCCTGCCATGAAACCATGCTGTTTACTATCCCGGAGCCTGTTGCTCTCCAGGTAGTCTATGAGGTCCTCTATGATCAGTGACTCCATCAGCTTCCCTACTACAGAGGTTAGACTTTACAGTCATGTAGTTCCCTGGTGGCTCCTTATCCCCCCCTTTATGAAGTGGTATGTTTGCCACCTTTCAATCCCTTAAAACTTCTCCATATCTAAGTGAGCTGTTGAACAGACACACCAGTGGTTCAGCCAGCTCTGTGGCTAATTCCCTGAGTATCCTCACATGCAACCCTTCTGGTCCTGGTGCCTTACCTATCTTATGGGCAACAAGCCCTTTCAGAACCCTTTCACTAGTAAACAATGGCTGTCTCATTTCTGGGATTCCCTTAGTGGCCATATTGATGCCACACTCTGGCATGGACCCGCTGTCCTCCTTATTGAAAACTGAGCAAAAGTAGTTAGGATAGCAGCCTTTTGCCCATCCTCCTCCATCACCCTACCCACCTCAACTAGATTTACAATTTCCCCAATCTTTTTCCTTTTTTGGTTCCACCATGTCAGTTTGACACCCTGTGGGCAACTAACAGTACAGTGACACAAAAATGCTGATGGTGATCATGTCACGCAGCAGTTGTGCCACCCAACTGCCATTGCACCCAAAACACTGGGGCACATTCTGGTTGTTTGCGGGGAGCTTTGCCCCCTGCACCCCTCACCAAGCCCCCTGCATACGATGAAAAATTCTATGATCACCTCCAGGTCAGAGGTGTAGGGGGGAAAGAGCGCAACACCCCTGGGGCAGCAACGACAGTGGGAGCTGCGAAATCCCAATAGTTGGAATGACCATCACATGGGTTGCTGCGCCCACATTGCCATCACTGTAATGGTTTCACTGTGCTGTCAACACACCTTCCTTTTTTCATGAATATATTTGAAAAACTGTTTTTCTCTATTCCTGACCCCCTCCACAATACACAGCTATGTGTCTGCTTTGGCCTCCCTAATGGTCCTCTTTGCCTCTCTATTTTCCTGCAGATAATCCTTCCATTCTACCTCCCCCCTGCTTTTTCTTGTATTTATAGGCCTTCTTTTTGGCCCTTACCACTGCCCTGACCCTTGCTGAGAACCATATTGGCTCTTAAACCTGTTTTTCTTTGTTACTGTTCTTATGCATACTTCAGATGCCTCGAGGAAGGCTCCCTTAATTACCCCCATCTCTCCTCCACCCCACCTATGTACTTTACCCCTACTAACATATTCCTGATCAGTTCCCTCACCCTATTGAACTTAGCCCTATGAAAGTCAAGGACTTCAGTTCTCGATTGTGGCGTGCCGGCACTGAGGGCCAATTCAAACCAGAGTTATGGTTGCTGTTCCCCAGCGACTCCTCTACTCTCACCACTCCCACTATCTCCGAGTTGGTGAGCGCCACATCAAGGACTGTGGTCTGCCTGGTGGGTTCCTTAACTAGCTGCACCAGTAGACAATCTTGGAGGGCATCCAACAAGGCTAGACTCCTGGCGCTCTTGGCCACTGGGACCTCCCAATAGATGTCCGACAGGTTCAGATCTCTTAACACCAGCACTTCCCCCCGTTGCTACCCCTCTTTAAAGTTCCTCTATGAGTTCTCTGTCCCTTTTCTCCCCTTGCCCTGGAGGCCTATATATTACCCCAAGTGTACTTTCCTGCCTGAGGCTTCAGTGAGTTGCACCCATACTGACTCATCCTCACCACTGCTACCCCAATGCACCCATCTTCTACCACCTCAATACCTTCATTGACAAAAAGGGAAACTCCTCCCCCTTCACCAGTTCCTCTATCCCTCCTGAACAGTGAATACCCAGGGACCATTGTCTCCCAATCATTATTATTTGTGGCCCACGTTTCCATGATGGCCACAAGGTCAACCTCAGTGTCTGCTTCAGGGCCTGGAACTCACTAAGTTTGTTACCCAGGCTCCTGGCATTAAGGCATACCCCCCTTCCATCTGATCCTGCTCTTACTTGCTACTGTGCTAATGTTTTGCATGTTTCTCCTTCCCTTGTTGGGGCTTTTGCCCTTTGTTTCATTCATCAGTACTGCCCATTCCCTTGGTCCTGTAAACACTATTGCTATTTTTGTACCCTATTTGCTGCTACAGCCCCTGGATGTGGGGGAGTACTGTCTAAGATCCTCTTCTGCACACCATCCACCATGGTTACCCTAGACCCATACTCCCCTGCAGTTAGTTTAACTGTCTGATATAGACGTCAAGCTTCTGCCATAACGTGCTGGTCGCCTCTCTCATCATGTGAAGATGATCACCCTTGAAGAGTCTTCTGTTCCAGAAGTCCCACCAGTACCCTACAAAATGATACCCCATGTCATGTCACCAACCCTTAAGCCAACTATTAAACTCCTCTGTTTCAGCACACCTTATCCTATACTGGCTCCCTTCCCTGCCCCATGCAGGGAGGACTTGGGAGAAGGCCAGGGAGGCTAAATGTGCCACCAATCTGTCCCCCAGTCTACAGAAGTTCTGTTTTACCATCTCCACTGACTGGTTTACCAGATCATTGGCACCCAGGTGTACCAGTGCCCCCAGCTCCCCCTGCTCCCTCTCTACCATCCTCCCTGTTCTGTCTAAATTTATTTTTTATTTATTTATTTAAAAGTTGATAATCAGGAAAGGCACAATGAGCAAAGGCTCATTTCCAGGTGCAATCCAGGGCCACAAACAAGGTATATAGATACAACAAAAGGAAATTCGAAATGACAGCAACATTTCAGTTAAGTAGGAAACAATGCAATTAACAACAACAACATATTCAAACTGTAGAAAGAGAACAGCAAATAATAACAGAAATTTGTGGCAGAACAAAATTAAAACAATAAGGGTGGCGGTAAGTGGGAGGCAGTATAGCGCAGTGGGTTAAGGTTCTGAGCTGCAAATCTGGTGACATCCAGCAGACCAGACGTGGGTTTGAATCCCATAGCTTCCACTTGCACACTGTGTGACCCTGAGCAAGTCACTTAACTTCCCTGTACTCCCAGGTTGCACCTGTTAAAAAGCTTTCAGCTTAGTGTGCTACTCCTGGTGAAACAACTTAAAAAAAAAAGTGCATTGGAGAACAAAACAAAAGAGGCATGACTAGCTTGGAAGTCGAGCAGAGGTACTTTGCTGCGAGGCCGAAGAGGAGGAGAGGCATGAGCAACTAGGGCAGGTATCAGCAACTGGAGCCAGAAAGGAGACGTAGCAAGGATTTGAAGGAAGAGAGTGAGGGGGGAGTGTCGAATGTTCCAGAGGAGAAGATTCCAGAAAGAAGGGAGGCGATAGGAGAAAGCAGACTGCCCAGCTCCAGATTGAGGGAGGGGGAGTCAATAAGAACAAGAGCCCCTGAAGCTAAGGGAGTAGGAAGAAGGGAGATCAGGTGAAAGGCAGGACCATAGATGAGAGGGGGGTGTCCCAAATCAGTATTTGGCAATGAATGAAAGGCAATGGATGTTGCGCCTATGGGAAAGTGGTGCTATAGAGAGAGAGAGAGAGGAGTATAAGAGACAGTAGTGAGTGAGGGGGGAAGAAAGTGGCAAAGTGACAGAAGGAATTGAGAAGAGTATAAATTCTGGAGAGGGATCTCGCAAGGGCTGATCCACGGACAATGTCAGCATAATCAATGATGGGTAAAATGGTTTTCAAGACAAGATCATGATGGGTGGGTAAAGGGAAGCAACCTTTGTGTTGATTGAGGGTGCCAAGTTTTGGGTGAAGTTTGGTGCAGAGGGCCTCAATATGGGAAGCAAAATCCAGATTACTGTCTAATCATACCCCTAGATATTTGAAAGTGGGGACAACCTCCAAGGGGGAGCCATCCAGAGTGACAAATGTTGGAGGGGAGTGAAGTCTAGATAGCCTCTATCTGGAACCAAAAATCATGGAAACAGTTTTCTTTTTGCTTAATTTCAGTTGGTTTACTAGAAACCAATGCTGAACTTTGTCGAAGTTGTGCTGAATGGGGTAAATGCATTGGGGAAGAGAAGGAGCTAGTGGTATAAATCACAGTATCGTCTGCATACATATGTATTTGGGATGAAGAGCAGATGCACGAAAGATCTTTAATAAAGGCAGAAAATAGAATGGGACAGAGTATGGAACTTTGGGGGACACCGGCTTGGATACAGAGGGGGGAGGATAATGCGTTACCAACTTGGACAGATTGCTGTCTGTTATGTAGGTAGGAGCAAAACCAGTTTACTGCAGATGGAGCCAGGCCAGCTGAAAGAAGTCTGTGGAGCAGGAGGTGGTGGGAAACAGAATCAAAGGCCTTCACGAGGTCTACAAAGATGGCAGCAGTAACTTGTGTTTGATCCACTGTAGAGTGGCTAGTTGGTAACTCGTAGCAAGAAGGTGATAGTAGAGAGCTATTTTCTGAAGCCTGCTTGGAAATTGAAAAGAGTCCCAGAGGCTGTTGGATGTTCTAGGAGCCTTGAATAGATCAGTGACTCTTGTAGTTTGGCAAGGGATGGCAGGAGGGAGATAGGCTTGTAGTTACCAGGAGAGGTAGGGTCCCCCCTTTGTGGAGCAGTATCACAGTGGTCAATTTCCAAGCATGAGGAATGATACTGGTGGAGAGGGAGATGTTGAGGACATGGGTGAGGGGGTGGCAATGGCAGGGGTGGAGATGCAGAGAAGCTTGGCGTGGAGTCTATATGGGCTGGATTTTGTAGGATTAAGGGCTATTAGCACATGGAAGACTTCTGTAGGAGAGATGGGGGGAGTTGAAGACATTTCTCAGGGGAAGGGGGGCCTGAAGGGATGGTCAGGAAGAGTGCAGGTAGTGAAAAATGTGTTGAAAGTCTCAGCAGTAGAGGAGGGGTCAAAGAGAGTAGAGCCTTCAGTATTAAGGACTAGTGGGGTAAGAGTAGTTGGAGGGTTGAGGAGAGAGTGAATAACTTTCCAGAAGTAAGGTTGCCAGAGTTTGCTTGAAGTTGGGATTAGAAGTAAATGGCTTTGGCATGTTGGGTAGCCTTGGTACAAGTGTTTCTGTGGGATCTGTATAGTTGCAGGTGGGCTGGGGACATGGAGGTTTTGTAAAGTGCCTAGTATTTGTCCCAAATTTTACAAGGGTTATGAGATCCAGTGTGATCCATGGATGATAGCGATGCCAGACTCTGGCCTTTTTTTAGAGGAGCATGGATATCCCAGATCTGCGTTAAGGTGTTTGTTAAAAAGCAGACAGCTGAGTCGATATCAGGAGCTGATAGTATGGGAGACCATTTGGCATAGGATAGGTCTTGAAGGAGAATAGCAGAGTTCAGGGTATGGACAGGGTGATTCCAAATGTATTTTGGGATTGATTTGGGGACAGACACTTTTCTAACACAGTAGGTGATACAGTGATAACTGAGGACATCGGGGTGAAAAATGGCGGGAGAGATGTGATGGTGGTGTGAGGACAACACCCAGTCCAAGAGGGAATGGTTTGTAGAATTAGATTTTAAGTGGGTTGGTTCTGATACCTCTGAAATCTCTGATGGCTGATGCTCCAGGTAGGCACTGGTCCCTCCCCCTCCCATCTGACCCTTCCTTTATCACCCTTTCTACCCCCTTAATCATTGAGTCCCTGATCACTAGTACCTTCCTGGCAGCCTTCCCCCCCCTTGGGTGCCATCAGGTTGTCCTGTTTTTTCCCTTTGACTGACCTGGAGTCCCCCCGGGGGAAATCAGGCACCTGAACCTCCTCCAGAGGTGTGAAGCGATTCACTGTCTGGAAGGTATTGGGCTGGACAACCTCCTTATGGCTACCCCTCCCCCTCCTGTGCCCCACCACTCTCCATCCCTCTGGACCATTTGTTTCTCTGGGAGAGTGTAGGTGTGGGTGTGAGCTCGTTCTGAGTCTAGCGTGCAGCTGAGATATTTCTACCCTCACTGCTACTAGCTGATCATGGAGCTCTGCTATGGTCCTTCGGATGGGGCAGTGCCCTCTCCTCCAGAGTACATCCCTGGAGAAGAGTGCCCCACAGTCCCCACAACTGAGCACCTCCCCTCTCTACCCCATCTTAAAAAGAACTGTATTAATGAGAGAGAAACTTAACTTAAAATAAACTTAGTTCAGATCGTAATGCACACCCAGATCAAATACTCCCTTAATACATGTTAAAACACATAAACAGAATTTACAAAACACTTTGTATTCATAAATTCTAATGTATTCTAGAACTCAGTGGACTGAGTGAAATCAAACAACTCAACTTGCTACTACTCTGATTCTTTCACAGAACCAGAACACATTGCCAGAACAGTTGCTCTTAGCAACAGTCAGTAGCTGGTAAAATGCACTTATGATGCTGTCTCACAAAAACAAACTAGAGAAAAACAGAAAGTTAAAGAAAAACACCAGCAGAAGTTAGCAGCCCAGAAAGCTCCTTAAACAACAGACACGATCACAGTAACACACCATGCACAAGCTGCCACAACAGATCAGCAAATCCAAAACAAATGACACATAACAATTCAGAGAAAACTCAGTACAACCTGATATATTAATGTGTATTAGGCACATCATTAAAAAAGTTATGTTTAACAAAAAAACAGCCAGCAAAGCAGCAAAATGTCAAGAAACGACACCTAGGTCCTCAAAATTGGACTCCACAAAAGACACTCACAGAAACTGTTAAAAATACAGTAATGAAATGAACTGCTGTACATCAGATTAAACCAATCAAAAAAATGTGATAACTGTCCTGACTCCCAGCCAGCATCTATCAAATACATTTGACACCTACTTAAAGACAACAATGTCCTCTTTCACAATCACTACAATGATTTGAAAGAAAAAATTATTTTAAATATGAAAAATAATGTAGGCAAGGCACATTTATTTCTATGACGCCCAATCCCGGAGGCTGTGGACACCTTACATAAAAGTAAACAGGAAGGATAATGCTAGTAGGATAAAATATAAAATACACACAACATATTATTTACATGCACTCTCGTATTATAAAATCAATCGGCAAAATCTTAAAATATAATTTAGTATAATAGCTCTGATTAGTCTGGAAAGGCCAAGCAAAAGAGGTGAGTCTTTAGTTCCCTTTTAAAATCCTCCACTGTTGGGGTCTCCCTGACAAAGATGGGAAATGTGTTCCAGAGGGCTGGACCAACACCTTCGACAACTTAGTCCCAGAAGTTTTTAACCTGGCCCTTGTGTAACCCCTAGGTGGAACTACCCAAAGGGCTACTACCCCTGCCTGCATGGCTACCTGCAGGTTGAAAGGCCTAGGTTTGATGATGGGTGCCTCTACCCAAAGGTCAGGGTTGGTTTGGGTTACGCTAACCAGGCCACAGCCCTCTGGGACACTGTGCCCCCCCTTTTCTCCCACTAGTGGCCCACACCATATACGACAGTGACTTTCCCAATACCCCAGATATGCAAACCACATACACTTGTACTTGGCACTTACCCCCAGGACTGGTTCCTTCAGCTTGACTCTGGGGACCCCCTGTAAAATAAGGTGATGCAGTACAACAGCAACAATGCAATACTTTCAGCATAAACTGACACCACAGTCCATGTAAATTGCAGAAACAAACAGATCTGATTTATTCATGGGTCTGTAACAAGGAGGAGGAATAATCAGGTTAATTAGCTTGAACACATTAATAATAATAATAGTAATCACACGGTTATGCAGCAGTACAGAAATCCCCCACACTGTCACACACACGCTGGGTACCCAGGTTACAAGACAGATGGACTAGCCAGGATAGTTGCCCAGACTAGGCCAGCATCGCAGCTGGGTGGGGCCCTGTGATGGAAAAACAACATGCCCACAAATAATTTGTAATCTGGAGCCAGAGGGCTCAGTTCATGAAAAGGAAAGCACAAAACAATCAGATGACACAATTTGAATAAATAAAAGTTGCAGGAGGCTACCCTGATAATTACTCATGGTACCCAGACTAAACACAGGAGGGCTGATGGATGAACTTTCTGGATTGCCAGAAAAAGCAGGGCCCACACAAGTTGTTTTGGCTCTGTTCTTGTTCAGGCAAGGTATAAGGGGCTGGTCTCCTGGCTGGTCCCTCGTTGATGGATCTTTTCTCTGTGCAGCAGAGTAGCGAGACAAGACCCTCGTAGCAGGGCCTATCTGCGTCATGCAGCACAGATTCAGTCTGATTCTGGCTGGGAAACAGCTTCCAGCAACTAACACATGGTTCACAGCAAGAGGGGAATTAGATTGCGATTCCCAATTAGCACATAGCACTTTTATATGTACAAGCCAGCAGCACGTAGCCAGACTAAATCACACTTTTCTTTCGGTTCACAATACATTCATATACCAAACTCTACCTGCAGCAGGCCAAATGCTCCCCAGTTATGATCACAAGTCTCTGCACACACTGGGAGCTCAGAAGTAACTGAAATGCCTGACAGGCCGGTAGCATTCAGCAAAATCCTCGGTCTTCTACAGGTTAAGCCTGGTCCCAAATCAGCAGCTTGCTTTATTCTCACAGAATTTGGCTTTAGTCCAAACAAAAGTCCTCTTCTCCCTCACAGGACAGAAAGCAGGGTAGCAGACCAGAGATCAGGCCTTCCCACAGTTCTCCTGTGCGAACTACGCCGCAAACAGCTGCTCGAACACACAGAGGTGCTGCTCCTTCAGCTTCCATCTCGAATCTGGCTTGCCAGTAGACAGCTCAGAGGCTTTCACTCAGATCCAAAAGGTTCAGTTGGTCAGTTCAGATGTCAGTCACAGCAGGGCTCCCTCTATAGCTGTAAAAAAGGCGCCAACAGTCCAAAAACTACAACTCCCAGAGTCTCACTCCACACAGCCCCATTTCAACAGGCTCCATTTGAGATTCCCAAGTACTGATTGGTCCCATTCGGCAGACCGGGACCAAAATGGTGGAGCTAAACAGAAACAGTCCTTGCTGCAAGAAGGCAGGTTAGAACAAACTACATTTTTACTACTTGTTAACCAATCTACAAGCAATCAGTTACATCTGTGAAAAGGGCTCATTCTGCATTATTTAGCGATGGCAGAAACGGAGCGATTAATTCAGCAGCCTGGGTGGGACTTGGGCATAGAAACACACAGTTCCCCTTTCAAACTAATTATGACTGCAAGCAGGCAGCCCTTAAAGCAACAGTACATGGAGGTTTTAAAAGCACTCACAAGCAACACCATTTAAACTGCTTTAACGCCGAACACCATCCAGACTGTGAGCAATTAGACAAGCTCTGGGAAGACTTTTGGGAACCCTCATTTGTAGGGGGGGTTACACCTGGAACCGCTAGGATGCCCCTGGTGGAGGAGCAGAGGGAGTGGACAGAGGAGGCAGGTGTCAGGAGATCAGCCAGGTAGCCAGGGCCTAGTCCGTATAGAGCCTTATAAGTGAGCAAACCCACTTTGAAGATGATTCTCCACCTGACAGACAGGCAGTGCAGAGTTCACAGGATCGGGGTCACATGGCTAGGCCTTGGCAGGCCCATCAGTAACCTGGCTGCTGCATTTTGCATCAGCTGCAGCCGGCAGAGGGTCCCTCCACTGAACCCGAAATACGGAGCATTACAGTAATCAAGCCTAGATGTTACAAAGGCACGAACCAGTGAGGGCAGATCCTGGGGCGGAACTAGGGCTTTAATCCTGACGATATTCCTTAAGTGGTAGAAACCTCTTTGGACAACAGATGTAAATATCACTAAGCTCAGGGAGCCCCTCACAAGCACAGCCACTCTGGTTCTGCCAGAACTCTAGAATCATAATACTTTACAGCAGAAAAAGGAGTCATGACTCCTATCTAATTTGTGAAATGTCCTCTATAGGACATTCACTGATTTCCCATGTTTAACCCCCATCCCCCCATTCATTTTTACAATACCTTTATATCTATTCCATCTATGCTGAAATTCATTTACAGTATTAGAACACATTACTTCCTTTGGAAGCCTGTTTCAATTTTCCACCACCATTTCAGTGAAAAAATACTTTCTGACATCTTTCCCGAACATTCCTGCCACCTACTTCATAGAGTTTCCCCTTGTGTAATGTTTGTCTTAATTTTAAATAACTCCTTGCATTCAACTTTGTTTATTCCATTAAAACCCCAAAATATCTCTACCATGCCATCCCTCTCACTTTAAACAGGTTCTCTGAGCCTGAAGTTTATACTCTGTCAAAAAGTAAAGTTTTTTTTCATTTTTTTATTTATTTTATTTTATCTAGGATTACAATACCTTTGAGCCGAGGCTCTTTTACAAAGGTTCCACGTCAGCGTGTGCAACAGTCATCATTTTTAGTTACAAACATATAGTCATTGACTTAAAGACATGTAATAACCAGGACAAAGACATGAGCTATGAGCAAGACAAGGGAAGGGGTGGGAGGAGAGGTTAGGAGATCGAGGGGGTCGGAGGTGTGGGGTAAGGGGAGTATGGAAGGTGGTTGGAGGCAGGGGCAGGAGTGGAAGTATGGGGGTGGGCAGGGTGGAGACAGTGCAGCCAGGGGGCCTTGTTGAGGGAATATGACAGGTAAGGTGCTAGGGGTGCAAAGACAGATTGCAAGTGCTGGGTGCTGGGGCATGTGCAGCTGGAATGGTGGAAATGTTAAGATGGGCAATCACAGGATACAAGCAGTGAGAGGTGCAGCTTGGACTTGAAGAGGCTGAGTGTTGGAGTGGTCGCTATGTCGCTGCCAAGAGAGTTGAGCCAGTTGGATGCCTGATAGGCGAATGATCTTTGTCCTTGGGTCATGCGACATCGTGGGATATGTAGTAGATGGGAATTGGATCTCCTTGTAGTGACATTCCTATGTCTAGGCTTAAGAGGGCACAGACACCAGGTGGGGCAAGCCCCATTATAATTTTCTTGGCCGTGATGCAGGTTTGGTATTTTATGCGTTTGTCCAGTTGAAGTCATCCAGATTGGGAATAAAGGTCACATGTGCACAGGGCTGCATAACTAGTTAGCATGGCAGAGTCTCGATTCGTTATCGGAATTAACCAGACAAATCACTCCACCAACAAAGAACAGCCATGCACCACCACCCACAGAATCGAGAAAGAGCTATCAATCTGTCAATCCTTTCCGTGTCCGGGCCGGGTAAGGTTTCCCGTGTTGCTAATTAACTTGCTCTGTTGCCCTTCTATCATTTTTATGTTTGCTTGTGCGCATGCACAAGAAACATGATGTGACAGCTTAGAAGAGAAGCAGGTTGTGGATGCGTGGCAGTGTTACAGCCAAGGGAGGCTCTGCATTCGGGGGCTTGGCAGTGGTGGACCAATGGAGGCACAGCGTGCCGATGACACTGGTCTCCAAAAAGTGCACCAAGTTGTAGCGATTTTCGCCGCAGCAATCATGGGCCACCTCGTCATTGCAGCATCAGTCATTGTGCAGCAATAAGGGAGTGACCCATCATTGTAGGGCAGAACGTTAGCTAGCCTAATACTGTTTGTGAACATGGCGGGTGGCTTTCCACCGTTTACAAACAGTATTAGGCAGCCTCCCATGCCGAGGGGTGCCTCCCTTCGGCAGCATGCCCCCAAACGGTCTTTGTTGCCGATGGCCCTAACCCTGCTGGCTCAGTGTCTGTAAAGTTTATTTAGCCCAGGGAGCCCACTCCCGTCAGCATGATGTAACTCTCCCTCTTTTTTGTTCGTTTGGCCAGGAGCCCACTTCACGGGCATGATGTAAACCTCCATTTTTTCTTGTGTGCCAATGAGGGTGCCAAACCCCATTGGCTACAGCTGGCCCCCAAAGAGAGTTCCTTGGCACTTGGCATTCTGGGAGCCCACCCCAGCGTGCCAAATGCCCCTGTAAAATTGAAAACCATCCCGCATTGTCTTTTTATTTTTTTTTTCCTGTGAAGAAAAAATGGTCCCTTACAGTCTGCCAGAACCCCCCCTCCCACAACCCGCGCCCACCCACTGCACACGCTGCCTACCCACACCCCTCTCACCCCATACTTACCTCTGGAGTCCGGCTTGATGATCTTTGGTGGACCGGGAACACGTCTGCACTCTTCAAAGCTGACCACGAACTGAGGAAATGCCGGTGAGCTGTATAATGGAATAAATAGGGTTTTTTCAACTTTGCTGCATATTTCAGGCATGGTTTGGAATTTTGACACCAAATTTTCAACATTGGGTTTTTGGGACCCTTCCTCACGAATTCTGTCGCTGTCATGGCGTTAATTGGGCCCGAAGGGTGATTACATGGTCACTGCGTGAAATCACCTTTCAGGACTGATTAATGAAATGACAGTGCCAGTGTTCATAAGGTGGGCTCTCAAAAAGCCTATGTTGCAAATTTGGTGGAAATATTCCTAAAAATGACTGTTCTAAGAGCGTGCATTGCGCAGTTCCTACGCACGCTCGTATGTTTGTGAATTTGTAACATTTTCATTCCAGATTTTCAATAGTGCCATTTTATTACACCTACTTATGAGCAGTACAGCTTTCATTTTTCACATCTCGTCCAAAATGTGTTTCCGTGCCTGTAGAGCACAGTGGCGCAGTCAGTGTGCGAAATCAATGTTAGGGACAGATTAAGAAAATCACAGTGACACTGTTCATGAGCAGAGGTCTTAAAATGGCTATGTTGAAAATTTGGTGAAAAAATTCCTAAAAATGACTGTTTTACGAGTGTGCGTTGCGCAGTTCATACACACGCTCGTAAGTGAGTGAATTTTTGAGATTTGCAGTCCAGAATTTCAACAATGCCATTTTACCACACCTACTTATGAGCAGTACAGCTTTAATTTTGCACATCTTGCCCAAAATTTGTTTCTGCGCATGTAGCGCACAATGGCGCAGTTGGTGTGCGAAATCAATGTTTGGGACAGTTTAAGAAAATCACAGTGACACTGTTCACTTGCAGAGGTCCTAAAATTTCTATGTTGAAAATTTGGTGAGAAAAGTTCATAAAATGACTGTGTAATGAGTGTGCATTGCGCAGTTTTTACGCACGCTCGTACCTTCGCACATTTGCAATATTTTCACTCCAGATTGCCGGCATTGCCATTTGCCCACACCTCCTTATGAACAGTACAGCTGTAATTTTTGACATCCTGGCCCAAATGTGTTTTTGCCCTTCCAGCGCAGACATGTGTGGTCATTGTGGGAAATCCGTGTTTGGGGCACATTAGGACAATCACACTCACACTGTTCATTAGCAGAGGTCATAAAATGGCTATGTTGAAAATTTGGTGACAAAAGTCCATAAACTAACTGTGTTACAAGCGTGCATTGCGCAGTTTCCACGCATGCTCGTAACTTCACACATTTGCCATATTTTCAACATTGCCATTTTTCCACGCCTCCTTATGAACAGTACAGCTGTCATTTTTCACATCCTGGCCGAAATGGGTTTTTGCACTTCCAGCACAGAACAGCACAGTCACTGTGGGAAATCACTGTTTAGGACACATTACAAAAATCACAGTGACACTGTTCATTAACAGAGGTCCTAAAATGCCTATGTTGAACATTTGGTGATGAAAGTCCATAAAATGACTGTGGTACAAGTGTGTGTTGCGCAGTTTCCATGCACATTTGTAATATTTTCACTCCAGTTTTTCAACATTGTCATTTTCCCACACCTCCTTATGAACACTACAGCTGTCATTTTTCACATCCTGGTTGAAATGTGTTTTTGCAGTTCCGGCATAGAATATCATGGTTGCTGTGGGAAATCAGTGTTCAGGACACAGTAACAATATCACAGTGACACTTTTCATGACCACAGGTCGTTAAATGCCTATGTTGAAAATCTGGTGATGAAACTCCATAAAATGACTGTGCATTGCGCAGTTTCCACGTATGCTCGGAAGAGCAAGCATTTTTAATATTCCAACTACACATTTTCAATATTGCCATCTCTTCATACCTCCCTATGGATTGTACAGCTGTCATTCTTCACATCCTGCCTGATCTGTGTTTTTGTACATGTGGTGCAGAATGGCACTGTCACTGTTGGAAGTCAGTTTTCAGGACACATTGAAAAAAAATCACACTGCCACTGTTCATGACAAGAGGTCCCAAATGCTTTCATGAGGTGGGGTCACAAAAAGGCCATGTTCAAAATTTGTACTGTGAATACCAACAAATGGCTGAGGCATTACAGCTTCTAACCATAACGTCCTACCCTGTACAGACAGACAGGCATCGGGGTGTGCCTTTGGATTGCCAACCATACTACTCATGCCATCCCACCCCACCCCCACCACTGACAGCCATCGAGGTGTACCTTGGACCTTCTGCTCCAAGACTTCACCGCATTCTCCTATACTGCACCCATTTCGATGTATGTCCTTATGGAATGGGGTGACTGTAAAGCCAAACACCCTAAGGCACAGCTCAACACATGTCGGTGTCTGCAGAATAGGGTGAGGTGACATGGCTTGACCATCATGGGTGATGACCCAAACCTTACCCCAAATCCTGTCCATCTCTACAGGATGGAGGTGGGGTTCGTGTGAAGTTCAGTACTTCACTGCTATTCCTATTCTGCATCTGTCTAACTCCTGCATTTCTAATGCTAATACCAGCAAGCAAACATTTGGCATTGACAAATGCTTGTTTTACTCTTCTCTGCACTGCCTCAATGCTATCCCTATCTTATTTTCAAATGTGATTTCCAGAACTGTACACAATACTCCAAGTGTGGTCTCACCAGGAGTTTGTATAAGGGTGATATATTTCCTTCTGCTACTACTGTTTCCTCTACTGTACCTCTACAACCCAGTATTTTATTTGACTGCCACCCTGCCTTATTACAATTGTGATGATTACTTTAAGCTCTCTTTTATTAATGCCCTTCAGTCTCTTTCCTTGCCTGTTTCTTCTATTTTTATGCCGTCCATCATGGAGGATACGCTTGGATTTATTTGTGCCAATATGTCTAACCTTCCTTTTTTTTTGCGCTGAATTTCAGTTGCCAAAGCCTAGACCATCAAGTTTCTCTAGATCTTCACTAAGCAGTCTTATATCCTCATAATTATCTACTCTGACACAGATTTTGGTATCATCTGCAAAGAGTCCCATCTTTGAATTTATTCCCTCACTTATATTACATATAAAAATATTAAAGAGCAAGTGACAGGAGTTGCAGTCTTGTGCAGGCAATTCACACTAAGAGGCTGCCTACCCGAGGAGCTAATATAGCCAACATTAGAATTTTTTGGTGCAGTAATGAAAATAAAACTTACATTTGTATGCCCAGCTCATACCTTCTGAGTACATACGCACATACGAACATACGAAACTGCCAGCAGAAAAAGGCCATTTGATCTATCGAGTCTGCTCGACTTTGCAGCCAGCACCCCTACTCTGCAGCTGCCCCTCCTACCCAACCCGCTCCCATGACCCTCCCTTTTGCCCTATCCCAGCCCCTCATGAAGCATCCCACTGTTTTACAGGCCACCACATCTGCCGGTAGGCCATTCCACTCTGCTACCATCCTTTCCATAAATAAATACCTCCTCATTTCCCTCCTAAACCTTCCACCCTCCAATCTCATGTCATGTCCCTGAGTGTCTCTCCCCGGCCTCCCCTTGAACAGTCCCTCGGTGCCTGTCCTGTTTATCCCTCTCATGTACTTAAAGGTCTCAGCTATATTCCCCCTGTCCCTCCTCTCCTCCAGAGAGTATATGTTCAACTCCCTCATTCTAACCTCATATGGTAACTTCCCTAGACCCTGGTTCATCTTTGCTGCTCTACATTGCACCCCTTCCAGCAATCTAATGTCCCTCTTTAGGTAAGGACACCAAAACTGAATGCAGTACTCCAGGTGGGGTCTGACCAGCGATCTGTATAATGGCAGAATCACCTCCCTCCTCCTAGAGGTTTTACCCCTTGCAATACAACCCAGCATCTTGTTGGCCACTGCTGTTGCTTTCCTACACTGTGCCGAGTTGTTAATTGCTCCCATAATGAGCACCCCCAGATCTTTCTCCTCCTCAGTCACAGCTAGCTGCCCCCCCCAGATGGTAACTCCTCTTTGGATTATTAGTCCCGAAATGCAACACTTTGCATTTTTTGGCATTGAAACCAAGTTGCCAGATGTCAGACCATGTCTCCAGCCTTGTTAGATCTTCCTGAAATCCCTGTCCCCCCCAACCCCGGTCATCTACCACTGCTCCCATCTTGGTGTCGCCTGCAAATAGACTGATCTTGCCATTTACACCTACCGAGATGTCTGCAATAAATACTCCAAATAATACCGGCCCCAGCACTGACCTCTGTGGGACCCCACTTGTCACTGCCCTTGGGGATGATAATTCTCCTCCCACCACCATCCTCTGCTACCATCCCTGCAGCCAGTTCTCCACCCATCCCACCAATGTTGCCCCCACCCCTGTGCCCCTTAGCTTACATGCTAGTCTTCCATGTGGCACTGAGTAGTATGCCTTACTAAAGTCCAGGTACAGGACATCCACCGCATACCCTTTGTCCAATTCCCTAGTCACCCAGTCAAAGTAGTCCACTAGGTTGGTCTGGCAGGATCTGCCCTTGACAAAGCCTTGCTGCCAACTGTCCTGCACCCCACTGCCCTCCATCAGGGTCACCAGCCTCTCCTTCAGGATTGTTTCCATCAGTTTACCCCACTATGGACATAAGGCTCACTGGTCTATAGTTCCCAGTTTCATCTTTGGGACCATTCTTATGGAGTGGAACCACGTGAGACATCCTCCAATCCTGAGGTACACACCCAGAGTCCAGAGAGGCATTAAATAGGCCTGCTAATGGGCCTGCCATGACCTCTGCCAACTCTTTCAGTACCCTAGGGTGTATGCCATCCAGTCCTGGTGCTTTGTCCATCCTCAGTGCCCTTAACCCCTCTAGCACTCTACCTTCTGTGATTTCCCCTTCCATCACCCCACCCCACTGATCCTATCCTCCACCCAAACTTAGGTATTTCCCCCTCTTTCTCTTTAGTAAAAAATGAGTAGAAGCGGTTGTTAAGCGTTTCTGCCTTTTTGCCCCCTGTTTCCACCCATTCCCCCTCCTTACTATTTGGTCCTTACAACCCCTTTTCTCCCTGATGTACCCGAAGAAATCTTTTTTCCCCACCTTAATTCTTTTCGCCAGCCTGAACTCCTGTGACACCTTTGCTGCCCTTAATTTCCTGGTCACCACTTTGCTTCCTTCAGGTGCTCCTCCCTATCTTCCCCCTCACAGTTCTCCTGTGTCTCCTAGAGGTGACTCTTTTCCTCCTCAACCTGTCTATGACACCCTTGCTCATCCAGCTAGGCTTCTTCGCCCTAACCTTTTTACTTTGGGCCTTGCTGTAGGACTTTTTTGTCTCCACAATCCCCAGCTTAATGAGTTCCCACCTCTGATTCATGTCCATATTAGGCTGAATTCTGTCCAGGAACCCTTGCACCACTTCACTCATGTTTTTGAAGTAAGCCTTTCTAAAGTCTAGAACCTTTGTGCCAGATGCCCCTCTCTCCCTGCCAAACTGGAACCATACTGTCCGGTGGTCACTCCCCGCCAGTGGTTCCTCCACCCTCAGATCCCTCACTCACTCCCTGTTAGACAGTATAAGGTCAAGGGTATTCCTTTCCCTAGTTGGTTCGCTGACCAACTGCATCAGGAAGTTATCCTGCAAGGCATCTAGCATTATCTGTTCCCTTCTACACTTGGTGTCAGGTGTCCCTCACTCCACTCCTGCAGGTTGAAGTCACCTACTATCACCACCCCACCCTTCCCACAATTCCTCCGTTTCTGTTCTGCCAATACCATATCTGTCTCTTCCAATTGGGAGGGCGGCCTTTACACCGCCCCCAACCGTAGTGTTCTATTTTTTGGATCTTGGATTTGCATCCATAGAGCCTCTGTATCTCCCTCCTCCCTCTCTTCCCTAACACACTTTAATCTGCCCCTCACATAGAGTGCTACCCATCTTCTTTCCCCTTAACGCTATCCTTGATGAACAGTATGTAACCTGGAACCGCTAGGCCCCAGTCATGGTTCTGGGTGGCCCATGTCTTGGCGATGGCTGCCATGTCCACTTCCTTTCTGCCATTAGAGCCTGTAGTTCCACATTTTTATTCCCCAGACTTCTAGTATTTAAAGATACCACCCTCCATCCTCTTTCTTTCTCCTTCCCTCCTTCCTCCTCTCCCTTTATGGCCTTCCCTGTATTGTTTGCCCCTCGCCTCATCTCACTTTTATGGAGGGTGCATCCATATGGTTTACCATCCCGAGGCCTCTGATCACCTCGATCCCTTCTGTCACCCTCCTCTCCTAGTTTAAATTCTCCTCAATATACTCCACAAGCTTCTGTTTCAGTACTTTCTTCCCCTCTTCATTTAAGTGCAGTCTATCTTTAGTGTACAGACTGCTGTCCTCCCAAGTCACTCCCCACCCTCCTACCAGCCCATACCCTTTTTCCTGACACCAGTTTACCAGCCATTCATTAAACTCCTGAATCCTCAGTTTCCCTGCCATACTTGCTCTTGGGACTGGAAGTACCTCCGAGAAGGTAACTGATCTTCCTGCACTCTCGCAAACTGGACCTAAATCCTCAGACCTCCTCTTCACCTCACCTACTATCCCATCAGCCAGGTCATTCATCCCCAGGTGCAGAATTAGATGTGGTTTTTCCCTGCCCTTTCTGGCATATTTTAGTACTGATTGCCCCACCCTTTCCGCCTTCATTTCTGGCATGGCTTCCACCCAGACCTGACTATGCCTCTCTCCCTTGCTACCCCACCTGACCACTCTCAATACTGAGTCCCCTTATACCAAGATCCAACCCCCTTTCTCCCTCGTCACCTCTCCCATCCTCCCTTCCCCTCCCGGTCCTAACTCCTTCTTCCTCCTGCACACAGTTCCCCCATGTTGCCCCTGTTATACTACCCCATCAGTACTCTCTGCTGTGCTCATTCTATCTTGACACACATTAGGTTCTTTTCCCTTCTCACCCCCCCTTCCTATTTATCTCTATTACCTTGGACTGTTCTTCCACAGCACCTTCTCCCCATCTGTCATTCTCATCAATGGCCAGTGCCTTCTGAGCCTATTGTATGCCTATGTGCAGCAGCTCTGGCCCCCCCATTCCTTTTGGCCCCCTATCTCCTGCACTTGTATCTCCCCCCTCTGTCCCCAGTGTGGATTGTTCTCTCCATCTCCAGTCCCTACCCTGTCCCTTCTTCTGTTTATCTAGTTACAGACTGTGCTTCCTATTTCCTCTTCTCTTTCTGTCCAAGACATTTCTTTCTTTAACCTTAAAATCTCATCCTCCAGCCTCCCCAGCCTTTGACAAACTGGGCACTCCCCCAGGCTCCACAGGGTGCCCATGAATATGACCGCTCCACAGTTATTACACCACATGTTCCTCCCTCTTCTGTATCCACTACTCCCCTCCTGCCACTGCTCCCTTTATGCTACCACTGTCCCTCCCCTGGTGCATCATCCTTCTCTGTCCTTTCTACCGACTTCCCCAATCATTTTCCCCTATCCATTCTCTCCTCTATCCTCTGTGTACCCCCGCTCCCTGCCCACAGCCATTCTACCCGTGTTGGCCCTCCAGGTGTCCTGCTGCCCCCTGACCCACCTACCTTTCCTCTGTTCCCAACCACCCCACAAATTGCCATACCTACCCCCCTCTAGTACGTCCTTCCCTGTCCTGCTCCATTTTTCTTCTGTGATGCTGCCCTAGCTCTCTTCATTATTACAATGGTATAAGAGTCACAGTTATTAGCCAATCAGCTTAAAATTCCCAGATTTCCATTCTCACAGTACTACATTCCCTGTTACTCAGACCCAAGTCCCCAGAGTTATAGTTCCTTGATCCCACATGAATCTGCCTCAGATTGCCAGAGTTACGGACATCGTACCCCAGTAACAGTTCTAGAGTCACATTACCTTGATTTCATTTGACCAACCCCCAAATCACAGAGCCACGGTACCTCAGTTTCACCCCAAAGATCCAGTATTTTCCTACACAGTTCAAAAGACACAGTACCTTGATCCCAGAGGGAGTCCAGACAAATTTGGTGATCACAGACCCCATAAGACTGGTTCCTTCTTTTATGAACACCTTCCTTGCACCTCCGGCTATCAGGCAGCACCATAATTTACTTCATGACTATACCTATTCAGTAGCTCACAATAAAGTCTCTACTCAGTTTATGTCAGGGTGTAGTATGTGGCTGTGCTGTGTACTGAAAAATAATTGCGAACAGTGTGTGTATTCAGTCAGCTGGTACTGTATGATGTCACAGGCTAAAGATATAAAGGAAGTGATGCATAGGAAGGGTGTGGGGGGTTGAGCCCCTCTTGACCTCCACAGACAATCAGCTACATCACCAAAAACCTTCTAGTAACACTCAGATGCACCACAAAATTCCCCAAACAGGTACCTTTCCAAGTGAAGCCAGAAAAGCAACATTGTACCAATCGAAACTGACACTAAGCTGGAAAAGAATTAATAACAGTAATAAAATCAGCAAAAATCACAGTCACTTCCCTGAAATGAGACTGATTCCATTCCCCTTGCAGCCCTTTCTGAGAATCCAAAGGTAGCCAGCTGCAGCACTCTGACTTGGCTCCACCTCCAGGTTACCAGTAGCTCTGACAAGGCCCCCGATCAAACAGTTAGCACCCTTCCCCCAAGCTATAGGACTAGGCAAAAAAACAGTTCCTGCACTCTAAAGTTAATGGCTTAAAAAAATAACAAACACACGAGATAAGCAGAACTGTGTCTGTAGCCCATGTGAAATAAGCAGTATAAAATAACTAAAACAAGCAATGAGCAGGTTCTGCACTGAAATTAATCTGCTTTGTACCTCTTTGTACCTCTTGACCTCCAGAGACAATCAGCTACACCAGCACCCCCCCCTTAGAAACATTCAGCTGCACCACAAAATCTCCCAAACAGGTACCTTTCCAAGTGAAGCCAGAAAAGAAACCTGGTACCAATTGAAACTGACACTAAGCTGGAAAAGAAACAATAACAACACTTTAAAATCAGAAAAAAATCACAGTTATTTCCCTGAAATGAGGTTGATTTCATTCCTCTTGCAACCCTTTCTAAGAAGCCAAAGGTAGCCAGCCAGCTGCAGCACTCTGATTTGGCCCCACATCCAGATTAGCAGAAGCACTGCCAAGGCCACAGATCAAACAATTAGCACCCTTCCCCCAAGCTACAGGGCTAGACACCCCCCCCCAAAAAAAAAAACAGTTCCTGCTCTCTAAAGTTAATGGCTTAAAAAAAACAAAAAAAAACCATAAGATAAGCAGAACTGTAGCCCACGTGAAATAAGCAGTATAAAATAACTAAAACAAGCATTGAGCAGGTTCTGCATTGAAATGAATCTGATTTCTACATCCTGACCTCCAGAGAGAATCATTAATTGTGTAACCCCCCCTAAATACTCAGCTGCACCACAAAATCCCCCAAACAGGTACCTTTATTTATTTATTTATGTATTTACTTCTGTTTACCAGGTAAGCACGCTAGATAGCCAAGTGCCTATTTTCAGGTGCGACCCAGGAGATTACAAGGTACATACAAGAACATCAGACATATACATTACAATAAGAGGTAGAAAACAGCAATAGTACAGGCAAGGACGTCAGTAATATGCATTTTGGGTTGCCAATACCCTTAGGTGGGTGTGGGTAATAGGTAACATGAGTAGTACAATTTGTAGGTGAGAGACCAAGGAAAACATGAAGCAGACTCATACAGATACTCTTTACATGAACAGTTGGCCTGATAAGGGACCCAGTACATTTAATACATCAGATAGCAATGAGCTTGCCAGAGGATATAGTGCATTTAGTATCAGGAGACTCATCTACTAGCCGGTCACTGCTGGGATTTTGCTATTCAGCTAGTCAGACTGGACTGGGCCAGAGGCGCGGGGGGGGGGGATTCCTTAAGTGCAGAGACAGGTGGAGGCCGATTTGAGGAATCCCCATAGGGAGGCTTTGAAGCAGGAATGGGAAGGAGAGGAGAGAGCGTTTGTAGGGAAGGAGTTCCACAATCTGGATGCAGAGGCGGCTAAAGCCCGATCACCCGTTTGGGTGGGTGTTTTTGGAACCAGGAGGACCTGAGAGTCATTGGATTTTAGGTGGTAGGAGGGGGTTGCAGGTTTGAGGGATATGGTGATTGAAGGGGAAGGAGTTGCAGTTCTGACAATGTTGTCGATGAAGTTGCCAAGGAGAAAGGTGCGGTGTTTTTCCAGGGGGAGCCACTCAAGTCTGGAGTATAGCTCACAGTGATGAAGGAGGCAAAAAGCACAAAGTAACATATATTGTTGTATGTGGTGTCCCATTTTGAGAGACGGGATTTTGGGACGTGGGCAAAGGAGACAAGCCCATAGCAGAGCATGGGAAGAAGGACCCCCTTGGCTAGGGCGAGTCATGCAGCTGAGGTAAGGCAGATTTTCACCTGTATGCCAGGCCCAGCTTACAGTTTATAGCCTTGCATGTGTTGCGAATATGCAATGTGAGGTCCAGTTGCCGGTCAAGGGTTACCCCCAGGTACTTGACAGAGCCCGCAACTTGTAGGAGGGAGCCATCAGCTCCTCAGAATTTTAGAGGAGCAGGGCAGGCTTTTGACTTGGCCAGGGAGCCAAACAGCAACCTGGTACCAATTGAAATCGACACTAAGCTGGAAAAGAAACAATAACAACAGTAATAAAATCAGCAAAAATCACAGTCACTTCCCTGAAATGAAACTAATTCCATTCCCCTTGCAGCCCTTTCTGAGAATCCAAAGGTAGCCAGCTGGTAGCAAATCCAAAGGTAGCACTCTCACTCACAGTACAAGCTTAGCGGTCCCCGAGAACTGGAGGCTCGCACCTAAAAACAGCACTTTGATGATGTCAAGTAGGGGACGGGGCTGCGGGTGCACTATACATATAGAACAATGCGGTCAGAGGAGGTGGCCCTCTAAACATTCATAGAGTTTCTTTTCTTCTGGTTATTCATGTATAGGGCTAATATGTGATTGATGTATATACATATATATATATTACAGCCCCCCCATATGTATAACTGGAAGCAAAGAAACTCTATGCATGTTTGGAGGGCTCCCACCCCTCAATTTCATTGCAACACATATAGCACACCGGTAGCCCCATCCCCTATTTCACAACATCAAAGTGCCATTTTTAGGGGCAGGGCAGCAGCACTCTGTGGCCACTCAGCTTGTACTCAGAAGTTACGAGCCTGGCGTACAAATGTAAGTTTTATTACATCACTAAAAAATTCTAATATTGTCTAAACTTCCTTTCTTGGGAAGGCAGCTCTTTAGCAAGAGGTGCCTGTCTGAAATGTGGCAGTTGCTGTTTAAAAAGAACTGGGCTAAAATCTGATCCCTGGGGAACCCCACGATTGACATCCCTCATGTCTGAGGCTTCTCCACTAAGACTAAGTCTCTGAATCCTTCTGCATAACCAATTTCTATTCCATCAAATAATATTTTTTTAACTCCCAATTCATTTAGTTTTTTAATTAATCTGTCATAAGGCACTGAGTCAAAGGCCTTGCTGAAATCCAAGTGCAGCACATGTACTATCTGACCTCTATCAACTGACATTGTGACCAGATTAAAAGAGTCTATTAGGTCGTTTAACATGACCTTTCCCTTGTGAAGCCACATTTTGGTTTTCATCCTACAGGCTATTTGACTGTAAAACATCTACCGATCTTTCTGTTATAATTGACTCCAGTATCTTACATAGTATAGATGTCAGGCTTATCAGCTTATAGTTCCCTGGTTCATCCTTGTAACCACTCTTATATAAAAGTATCTCATATGCTGTTCTCCAATCCACTGAAACTACACCTGTCTCTAATGAACAATTGAAGAGGTCAGTCAGTGGGGTAGCTAGTATCAGTCTCAGTTCATTTAGTATTCTTGGATGTACTGTATGTTGTTAGGCCCTATGGCATTATTCACCTTTAAATTACTAAAACCCTTTAATACTATTTCTACAGTATGGTTATTTTCCTGCACTGAACATCCACGTCTCTCTCCTTTTTACCTGCAATTTACGATCATGTAACGGACCCTTTTTTCTACAATAAAGACTGAGCAGAGATACTCATTTGGGATATGTGCCTTTTTCTTATTCCTCTCTTCCCATGTCTCACCTTACTTTGGTCTTACAATATCATTTTTTCAAAACAAATGTTATTGCCATATTGGTCCTGTACAACAAAATGCACAAATTAGGTGATTTGATACCATTTATTGAACCAACAGAGATTACAGAAAGACCTTTGACCTCAAACGGAGGTCTTTTCTCCCTGATATAGCAGAACAAGTTTTGTCTCCTTTTGATACTCCTTCAGCTATTCTGAGTTCTGTATTTGATTTTGCTTTTCTTACTCTCTTGATAGTTTCCCTCTTGCTTGTTAGGTACAATTCTATTTTATTTTCTGTCTGGTTTGCCTTGTAATCTGAAAAAGTTTGTTTCCTTTTTTCTAACTGCAATTTGCACATCCTTATTATACCATAATGTTTTTTTCTCCTCTTATTTTTACTTACTTACCTTATACAAAGACTAGTTTCCTCCAGTAAACCCTGCATAATTGTACTCCATTTTCTATCCAAACCTATTGCATCCTTCACTCTTTCTAGTTTATTTTTGACAATCTTACTCATATTTGAAAAATCTGCTCTCCTGCTCACCTGAAATCCAATACTTTTGTATTGGATTTTCCTATACTAGTATCTAATAGTGTTTAGACCAAAACAGTTAAGTGATCACTTGTTCCCAATGGTTCCTGAACCCTGCTGTTATCTACCCTATTCCCATTTGTGATTACTAGGTCGAATATAGCTTTTCCCTTAGCTGACTCATTCACTGTTTGTAAATTCGTATGATGTTTCTTCTAGAGAGTTTACTAGTGATTCATACAAACCCCTTCCATACCTCCCATTTTAGAAACATAGCATAAGAGGGTTCTTCAAAATAAATGAAAACTGTTTTATTGCTTGAGCATTTCATCAGAGCAAACTTTCCAGTTTTTACAGTTTTATGTGTGATTTTGCATACTGATTTTCATTGCATTAAGTATGACTACTTAACATACAGTAGCTTAGATAGGTGGTCACGGCTGTGTTATAGTCATAAACCAAGCCTATGCTGTCCTCTAACCTGTCTTTAGCTACACAGCTGCCTTTAAACTGCTGATGGGAGCATGTTCATATAGAAGCAAAGAATTTGATGGCTGCTAAGAACCACTTGGCCAACCCAGTCTGCCCATTTTCTCCTACCTACCATATCACTGCAGACCCCCACTTGATCTCTGGGTCATTTTTCCTCCCACCTTTCCTTTCCTGTAAGATTCCTTTATATCTATCCCATACATTCTTGAACTCCTCCCCTGCTTTTGCCCCTTATCTCAGTTGGAAGGCTGTTCCAACAATCCACCACTCTTTTTGTGAAAAAGTACTTCCTCACATCTCTCCTGAATCTCCCCCCCCCCAGCTTCGTAGCACATCCTCTTGTTCTTGAGCATCTTTTTTTCAGAAAAATACTTCCTCCCCTGTACCTTATTTAACTCCATGAGGTATTTAAAGATCTCTGTCATATCCCCCCTTCCAGGGAGTACATATTGAGGTTCTTAAGTCTCTCCTCATAGAGCTTTTGATGCAAATCCTGCACCATTTTGGTTGCCCTCCTCTGGACCACTTCCTCTCTATGTCCTTCCAGAGATGTGGCCTCTAGAACTGGACACAATACCCTAGGTGGGGTATTAACAGTGATCTATACAGAGGCAATACACCCTCCCTCTTTCTGCAGATGATACCCCTTCCTGTGCACCCCAGCATTGCACTAGCCCTACCAACTGCCTTGTTGCACTGCCTGGCTGTCTTTAGGTCATTAGATAAGATAACCTCCAGGTCTCTTTTCTGCTTGGTGGTTGTCACTGCCACACCACCCATTTTGTACTCTGCTCCAGGTTTCTGTGCCCCAAGGGCATTATTTTGTACTTTTTCCACTTTTTCACATTGAAACCCAGCTGCCATATCCTTGACCACTCCTCAAGTTTTCTCAAGCCTCGGCTCATCCTATCCAGCCCTCCTCAAGTGTCCACACTATTGCAGGTTTTGTTGTCATCTGCAAAGAGGCTGACCTTCCCTTCCAGCTACAGTAATTTGCAATGCCATTTATAAAAATATTGAAGAGGACCAGTCCCAGCACTGAGCCCTGAGGCATCATTCTGGTCACCCTTCCTTCCTCTGAGTGAACTCCATTTACCACTGCCCTCTACCACCAATCACCTAACCAATTCTTTACCCAGTTTACCACCTTTGGACCCACTCCTAAGCTACCCTACTTGCTTACTAGTCTCCTATGTGAAATGGTATCGAAAGCCTTTCTAAATTCTAGGTAAGCCATGTACACCGCTCCACACAGATCTACTTCCTTAGTCACCCAATCAAAGAAATCTATCAGATTCATTTGACATGACCTCCCCCCCAGTGAATCCATAAGGTCTCAGGTCTTGTAACCTACTGGATTCAAGATTTTCCACAGTTCATTCCTTCATCAGTGATTCCATTAACTTTCCCACCACCGATGTCAGGCTGACTGACCTATAATTGCCAGCCTTCTCTCTCCTACCACTTTAGTGAAGTAGGACTACATCTGGCCTTCTCCAGTTCTCCAGATTCACTCCTATTTCCAAAGAACTGTTAAATAGGACTGTCAGAGGTGTAGCCAGTGCCTCCCTGAGCTCCCTTGCTTGTGGCATTCTCCTCCCACGCACCATTGATTTTGTTACTTGACAACAGTTTCCACAAGCTGTGGGAGTTTGGCATTGGGATACCTTCCATTTGAAAACTGTGTATAGGGTTCCTGGCACATCAGCAATTGATGCAAGCAGCTGCACACTGCAGCTTGTGTCAATTTAGAGTGTTTCAGATGCAGGGGTCAGGATTCACAGAAGAAATGTGCCCAGCACATCCGAGATGCACCAGGGCATCTCCAAAATGTGCCCAAGGGCAATTCTGGCAGGGTGCCTATGTGCCAGTGCAACGCCGATGCGCCAGCGCATCCCTGATACACACGCATACCACCAGTAGTGCTATGCGGCATATCTGGAGGGGCTGTGATGGGGGCGTGCTCATGCACACCGGGCTCCACCCCATTCAGAGCCCTAGTCTGTGGCGCAACCCCGGGGTAAGTCCGGGGATGCGCCACAGAAAGATAAGTCTAGAAAATCTAGACTTAAGTAGGTGGCCACCTACAGGCAGGCTGCCACGTTGCAGGCAGCAGCACAGCAGCCCACCCACCCTGGCAGTCCAGTGTGCCCCCTCAAGCCCCCATCCAATGCCACTCCCGGAGGCAGTAACAGAAATGATGCACCCCCCAGCCCCATCCAATGCCACTCCCGGTGGCAGTAAATGAAAAGATAACACACACCCCAAGCCCCCATACAAAGTCACTCCTAGTGGCAGTAACTGTAAAAATAATCCCCCCAAACCCCCGTACTAAGCCGCTCCTGGTGGCGGTGAATGACAGGATGAACCCCCCTCCCAGCCCCAAGCCCTCAGTAAAGCCGCCTTCCATGGCAGTAGGTTGGTGCAGACTGCCCCCAAGCACCCCAACCCACCCCTCTCCCCACCCCCAGCAGGGTCCCACTGTCGGTGGGCAGACAACCCACTGCATATCGCCACGGCTGCACATCGACAGAGCTTGAGAATGACAGCTATCGCACAGCCTCTCAGGCAAGTTTATTGCCAAATGGTGAAAACTGATAAAGTGTTACTAATACATGTAAGTCATAGAATAAGCATACAAAAAACAAAACAAAACAGTGCAGAGTGGAAAAAAGCTAGCAACATACCATCCCTGGCTTCAGCCCCAATTATGGCAGAAGCACTGACTTTGGGAATCATTCTTATACAGATTCCGACTTTTGGGGGCACTATAGCATGGCTACTGACTATGTGAGTAATTTGGCATGGACGCACCTGGGTGCATTCAAGTTCAAGAAGCATTCTAGTTCCAGAATGGCCATTCTGTCCTTTAATTTTTTTGGATCTTGGCTAATTTTGGTTCTGGTTGTATTCTGATGCTTACCCAGACCCATATTTTAGTACTTAATCTCTATTTATATAGAACACAGGAAATGCAGTGTATCACCAATGGAACTTAGAAAGCCAATGCAGCTGATTTTTTCTTCATAACTTCTGAAAGCAAAAGCTTACAGTTTGTTACACTGTTTCTGCTGTTCTGCTATCAAAGAAAGTGCAGATAAAATAATAGCCCACTGTTGTCATGGAAACACTTGTTTTATGTCTTTTAGCACAGGGTTCAGAATGCAAACGATTTTAATGTGTGACAGGAGTTAAATAACAGATTTTCACCAACGCTATGTTCTGGGATGTTGACTGATTACATCTAAGTAGAAGCACGAGTACCTTGGCAGGCAAAGCTCCAAGTGACACTATTCGCAGCCAATCCAAGGGATCCCGTCTGTGGTGTAATTAGTATGTAATTTGAAACCAGCAAGCTACATATCTTACAAATGACATGTAAAATGTTTAGAGAAAGGTGAAAATAATCTATTTAAAAAAAAAGATCAAACTGTCATTCTTACAGAGTTACAAAAAACAAGGCAAACATGGTAGCTAAATATAGCACTGAGTCATATTTATCTTCTGTAAGGCTTTTTCCACCAATTACTGTATGTTGGCTCTTGTTTGCTGATCTTCTATTTTGCACTGGTTGACAAGAGGATATCTTCTTCTGGTTCTTGCCTTCCATTTCTTTTTAGTTCACCTTTTCTGCCACTAATAGCTTATTATCTAAATAACAATCACTGAGAGTTGAGCATCCTATAACTCTTTTGATGTAGACCAGTGTACAACACTGCCAATGAAGCAAGAAATGTAGAAGCGCAGCTGGAAAGCCATGCTGGGACCCTGGATATTAAATAGCTTGTCCGGGATACTGTAGTTTGGCAGAAGGGCAGGTTTTGTTGTGTGTAAAGCAGTTCAGGACACAATAACAATGTTCACATAAAACAAGGGAGACGCATTTCCCGTGGTCCTGGAGCTTAGTGCTGCCTTCTCAGTGGCACATGCCTCAGGCATATCTGATCCACTAAAAAAAAAACAATACTGCATCACTAATTTTGTCACTGTTGTGGCAGTTGTGGACCTTGTGAAATGTGGTTGTTTTGGTGTGGTGCAAATCAAAACTGTTAGTGAAATACTCAAAGAGGAGGTGCATGATTTTCAGTCCCAAACAAGGTCAGCATTAAAGAGGCACTATGCACTCATTTTGTTGTGTGTTAACCTGACTGCACTATGCACAATGGCACATTTGCACTGCAGGGGAGGAATCCCCCTTGAGTGAGACAATAGAAATCTCCAGTACCGCTACGAGTAAGTACTATCAGGGATAACACCCTGCAAACATCCTGATAACTGCTCACAATACAATGCTATGTAGTGCTGCAACATGAGCCTGGTGCGTGCCACAGATGCTACAGTCTATAGCACCACATCAGTAGCACCTGCCCCACCACTTCTTTGCCCTGTTTCAAACATTTACTGGTCTCCATCCACACACCCTCATACACTGATAAATAATTGAGAGACTACGCCTGGATTGTGGAAGGTCAACCCATAAGGCTCTTGCTACTGAACTTCCAATAAAAACTTGCAACTTCCACTTAGTCAAGGTTTGCCACATTACACTGTATGTACAGGTCATCATCAGTCTCACTCACACTCAAGGAAATACTGCCTCCAATATATCTGGTCTTGGTCCCTCATCCCTCAGAGCTCATCACTCACTAGTCCTTCAGGTGAGCTTTCTGACCTCTCAGTGGCCAGCAGTTGGTAAGTAACAGTTTATTGTTTAAGTTGCCATCACTGAGAGTTGAGCATCTGTAGCTCTTCATCGATTTACTTAAACCACAATACAATACTGCCAATGAATGCCATGCAGATGCTCCTGAACAGCTTCCTTGCTGTGTCTCTGGGGTTAATAACTTCACTGTGGTACTTGTTGTGAATGTTTTTTAGCTTCCTTGGCCCCCATATTTAAAAGCTGGGGCTTTACGGAGCATCTAGATGCACTGCCCAAAGAAATAGGCCAGTGCAAAACTCATGAATGACAGCTTACAGTACAAAATGAAAGCCCATTGGTCGATAGTGTCAGCCAATGGAAGCTTGCATTAATACAATGCTTGTGTCATGCATTGACAGTTCAGTCGGCAGGCAGCCATGGAGGTGTGAGGTGGGCTGTGCTGCTTGTTAACTTCCTGGACATGCTGGGACAGGGGGGAATGGGGTGGGATGTGGGTGCCTCAGTGGGTGGGGGGTCTGCTACACTATGGAAAAGGTGGTGGACATGTTATTTTACATTCTTCAAATGGAGGTCGGTACAAAGATGGGGAACCAGTCACATATGGACAGGGCCAGGGCACTATTATGTTATGTTTTGGAATGGGGATCGGTATGGGGAGGAGGTCCAGTAACATATGGACAGGACCGGGGCACTATACTTTTGCTTTTTGGAATGGGGATCAGCATGGGGGGGGGTTGACTAGACTACCAGGGCATGGGGAAAAATTGTTGTTATGTGGATGCCGCATCAGGGTTCAGGGTTGGGGGGACTAGCTTCCGGGCTGCAAGGGCTGGTGGCTGCTGTGCTACTGTGTACAGTACAGCAGCCCACCTGTGGGTGGCTATGGGTTAGGCTTGTTTCTAACATGCCTAACATTGTGCCGCACATCTCCGAGAAGTGCGGGCAGATGCGCTGCACATTTCAGTTCAATATGGAGATGTGCCGCATATTCATGGGCACCCCTTGAGGTGCACCGGATACATTAACATTATTGTGCTTTTGGTGCAGCTGGAGATGTGCTGGCGTATCTCCACTCATTTGAATATCACACTGTGGCACATTTTATGAGATGCACTGGCACATCTTCTTTGAAAATTTCCCCCCTTGTGTTTGTACCATTAACATGGTTCCTACAGGGATAATTCCCTGCTGGTGCTGAGTCGAAGTAATTTTGCAAGCAAGTTAAAAAGCATTAATAACAAATACTGCAATTAAATTATTATGATTTGGCAGAGGATAACATGTAACACTGACAATGTGGTATAAATTTTGAAGTGTCCCTGTGACATTGGTTACACTGAGAAAATGACACGCGAGCTCACTCAAAGGGCATCAAAACAGAAGCC
The DNA here is from genome assembly GCA_016271365.2 of Neoceratodus forsteri. Lineage (NCBI taxonomy): Eukaryota > Metazoa > Chordata > Ceratodontiformes > Ceratodontidae > Neoceratodus > Neoceratodus forsteri. The sequence goes on from CM057449.1 coordinate 1,204,899,595, forward strand.
TGATATCGGACGTGAAGATGAAAAGTCTGTAGTAGTGCACCACTTTAAGGAAGTGAGAAACCAGATTCCTAGTCTCATATGGTATAGGTTGGAAAAAATGAATATGCTCAGAAGAGGAGTTTTTTGGGACTGCCTCTTACTAGACAAGGAGTTATATTGGATAGAGAGGTTTAGTATCTTAAATCTGAAAACTGGACTAAATGATTCAATAGACTGGCCATCTATTTCTTGAATTTATTTAGATGCACAAATTAGGTGATTTGATACCTTTTATTGGACCAACAGAGATTTACAGAAAATGTTTAAGCTTTCGAACCTACAAGGTCCTTCTTTAGAAAGAAAATGCAATTGAATTTAATTCATAACTCTTCCTCCAGAAGTGGCTAAATTATAACTACATTGTACTTCTCTCCAGGAGATGGATACTGAGGGTATATGAGCCAAATGTATGTAATCTTTTAGGTTTTTTTATTTAGTGTGTGATATAACCACTTTCCAACTTTTTTTTTTGTCTTTGTAAGAAATAGGGTTGACTAATTTAAAATACACATTCTGATACTTGAAAACATCTTATTGTGCTGCTGATCTCCAAAACAGATGGTGACATCTCACCAATCAGAGTCATAATTGGCTAAAAGCAGGCTGTATCAAAAAAGGATATTAAAGTTGAAAAGGAAATAATCAAGTGTCTGAAACTGATAGTGAGACACTAATATATGTATAGTCAGAGCTATACTTAATGAATCTCACTAAAAAAGAAAGCCATTTTATAAATGGGAGATTCATTTAGTTCTTCTTGTTTTGTACTGTTTCCAGTAGTTTTTTTATCCTTTTCAAGATAGATGCTCCAAAATGGGGTACATAACTCCAGACAGGACCTGATATAAGTACAATACACTGGAATTATAAACTATTCACTTCTGTTAATAAAGGTTCTCCTAATTATGTTTAATATCATGTTAGATGTTTGGACTACATACTTGCACTGGTCTCTGAGAGTAAGACCAGTATTAACTGTGACCCCCAAGTCCCTCTCTTTAACCAAGGATTCTAGTGCTTTCTTATTTATGAAATAAGGATATTCAGGGTTATTAGAGCAAAAGTGAGAAACTATGCATTTGTCTTCATTCAGTACCATTTTATTAACAATGCACCATTGTTCTTAGCCTTTGCTGATTGCACTGTGAGGTCTTCCAGCACCATATAGTTCTGCTTAAAGTTGAGCCAGTCCAAATTCTCTCATGGGGATTTGCATATGTTTCCCATGATGCTTTGCATTTTGGGGGTATGTGCAATTGTTCACTATTTAGTAAATTCTTACATATAACTTTATGTTTATCTACAGTGTCGACCTCCCCCCAATTTAGTATCATCTGCAGATTTGACCAGGATAGTTTGGATGTTATTATTAATGTCACCTATAATGATGTTGAACAAAGTGGGTCCCAGAACAGAGCCCTGGGGTATCCCACTCATAAATCCCCTTGGTTCAGAAATGTACCCTCTAATCTTTACCTTCTGAGTTCTTAATTCAATCCATTTGTTGACCCAGTTAACAATTTTTTTTTTGAAATTTAATTTTATTAAGTTTCAAATAACAAGACATACAAAACAAATCAAACAGTGAAAAACAAGACGAGAAAACAAATATATATCAGTACAAACAAAACCCCCTCCCCAAAAACCCCCACCAACTTCCCCTACCCCCAACCCCTTCCAACCATCCCTCCCCTCACCCCCATATACTGGTGTGCCTATTGTTTAAAAGAGAAAGTCGGTGGATTGGAGTTGTCCACGGTTCATCCATAATAAATAAGGTTACTGTTCCTTTAAAGTAACTAAGTAGGACAAATAATCAAACAGTTCTTTCTGAGCAAACTACAGAGATCAGGTCATAGAGTTATTGGTACAAACAAAGTGCCTGCAATTTACCCCATCTCTTTTGGAATAAATCTGCACGACGATGCAGGCTGGCAATTAAGTTCTCCGATTGAAGAAGGGCTGAGAGCTCAGTCAGCCATTCTGCATAGGTCAGGGGTAGTTGATCGGTCCAGTGCCTTAGGACCAGCTTCTTTGCTGCCATAGATACCAGGGCAATGTGGTAACGACGCTCCATACTATCTATAGGGAGTAGTCACCTAGAACACAGATCTCAGGAATAAAGTAATTTGACAGGCCCAGAAGGGGGTCTAGATTGTCCTGGATAAGGGTCCACAAGGGAGCAACTTTGTTACAGGCCCAAAAAACATGAAGGAGATTCCCCTCTGCTTGGTTACATCTGGAGCAAGTAGGATGGGGAAGTTTTTTAAGTTTAAAGAGTTTTAGGGGGGTATAATACAAATTATTTATAATATAGTACTGAGTTAGCTTTAGTCTATCCTGTGTATGATATTTATGAAGGTCTTTCCAAATACGGGGCCAATTTAGAGTAGCCGCAGGCAGCAAATGTGTCCAGACAGTAGAACCTCAACTCTCTCAGGGATTTATAGTTTAAAAGGAAAGAGTAAATTAGTGAGATGGAATGAGGTTGGGAAGCCAGATCAATAATCTGAGAGAGAAAGGGGTAGGCTTTGGGTTCAGTAAAGGAGAGGCCATATCTCACAGCAATAAAATGTCGTATTTGAAATACTTTAAAGACTTGTTTCCCAGCAATATCAAACTTGTTCATTATTTTAGCAGACGAGAGAAGGGAAGTCTGATTATAAAAGTGCTCTAATCTGGCCTCCGTAAGATGAGGGAGCCATTCAGGGGTAAGCCATGAATTGTCCAACTTAATATTGGGATTAAGGAGCACCGGCTGTCCCAGATCTGAGCCTACGGAAATATTAAGAGATACTAGACATTGGGCCAACGACTTAAGAGAAGTCAAAATCGTATTATTTGCCATTCTCTGCTCAACTGTTGTCACCAGTTAACAATTTGGAGATTAATTCCCAAAATGGACATTTTCTGTACAAGTTCTTTAGGTGAGACCTTGCAAATGCTTTGCCAAAGTCTAGTAATATGACGCCCACTGCTTTATTTTGGTCCAGACTGGAACTAACAGAATTATGAAAAGTTAAGTTCATTGTGGATGAATGGTTAGATGTAAAGCCATGTTTGTATGATTTGTCAGTTAGTCCTTTGTCCAATAGTTCCTTTTTAATTTTGCCTTTTATGAGCCTTTCCAAGACTTTTCCACAAACTGCAGTTAGGCTGATGGGCCTATAATTTGACACTTGACTTTTGGATCCCTTTTTATGTTGATGGCACGCAGCGCAATCAACATATTGGGACAGCTTGCTGAGAGGCAGGCTGTGGAGGCAGGGCACTGTTGTGGCCGATGCCCCCACAGCCTGCAAAGTCTTGTCTCACTTCCCCCAATGCCGTGGCAGGCTGCTGGTGACACAAGTTTGGAACGTTTGCACCAACTTGTGACAATTTATCCACTGTAATCAGGGGCCGCCTCATCATTGCAGCATAAGCCATCCACTGCAATGAGGGAGCAACCCGTCATTGCAGGGCAGGATGTAAAAACCCTGATATTGCTTGTGAACATGGTGGCAGGTTGCCGCCGTGTTCACAAAAAATATTAACACCCCACCATGTTTTTCTGCTAATGGGGGAGCCCACTCCCCGTCAGCATAATGTAGCCCTCCCCCTGTTTACCTGTCTGCCGATGGGGTGCCCAGTCCCCGTCAGCAAAAAGGAATCCCCCCACCCTTTTGTTGTTTGCTGACGGGGGGTGCCCAGTCCCCATCAGCACAAAGGAATCCCTCCATGTTTATCTGTCTGCTGATGGGGTGCACAATCCCGTCAGCAAAACGAACCCCTTTGTTGTTTGCCGATGGGGTGCCAATCGTTGGCACAAGAAAATCCCAACTTTTGTTGTTGCCGACCAGGTGCCCAATCCCTATCAGTTACAGCTAGCTCCCCAAACAGAATGCCATTGGTGGCACACTAGGAGCCCACCCCAGCTTGCCACATGGCCCTGTAAAGGGAAAAACGGTCCTGCAAAGTCTTTAGTTTTTTTTTTGTACCTAAAAATAGGAAACTGTCCCTTGTAGTCTCTTAGCCCCCCCACCCGCAACCCGCACCCACTCACTGCGCACCCTGCCTCCCCACATCCCCCTCGCCCCATACTTACCTCCGGAGCTGGGTGCAATGATCTTCGGTGGACTGGGAACATGTCTTCCCTCTTCAAAACCGACCGCAAACTGAGGAAATGCCAGTAAGCTGTATAATGAAATAAATAGGGGTTTTCCAACTTTGCTACATATCTCTGGCATTTTTTAATTTTGACACCAAATTTTCAACATTGGGTTTTTGAGACCCCTCCTCATGAATACTGTCACTATCATGATGTTAATCAGGCCCAAAAGGTGATTTTGCAGTCACTGTGTGGAATCACCTTTTTGGGGGCTGATTAACGAAACGACAGTGCCAGTGTTCATGAGGTGGGCTCTCAAAAAGCCTATGTTGCAAATTTGGTGGGAAAAATCCCAAAAATGACTTCGTGAATTTGCAATATTTTCATGCCAGATTTTCAACATGGGCATTTTGACACACCTCCTTGTGAACAGTACAGCTGTCATTGTTCACATCCTGGCAGAAATGTGTTTTCGCACTTCTGGAGCAAAATAGCACGGTCGCTGTCGGAAATCAGTGTTTGGGACAGATTAAGGAAATGACAGTGACACTGTTCATGAGTAGAGGTCCTGAAATGGTGATGTTGAAAATTTGGTAATGATACTCTATAAAATGACTGTATTCACGGTGCATTTTGGTTTGCCGCATTACCCTAACTATCGCGAATTATAATATTTTCACTCCATATTTTTAACATTGCCATTTTCCCACATCTACATATCAATAGTGCAGCTGTCATTTTTCCCATCCCGGCCGAAATGTGTATTTGCAGTTCCGTCGCAGAATAGAGAGGTCGCTGTGGGAAATCACTGTCCGGGACAGATTAATAAAATGACAGTGATACTGTTAATGAGCAGAGGTCCTAAAATGCCTATGTTGAAAATCTGGTGATGATAGCCCATCAAATGAGTGTGTTACAAGTGTGTGTTGCACACTTTCCACACACCTTTGTAACTTTGCAGAGTCGTAATATTGTCATGCCACATTTTCAACAATGGCATTTTTTCACACCTCCTTAGGAGCAGTACAGCTGTCATTTTTCACATCCCGACTGAAATGTGGTTTCACAGTTGTGGCACAGAATAACACGGTCACTATTAAGAAAATGACAGTGGCACTGTTCATGAGCAGAAGTCTTAAAATCCCTATGTTGAAAATTTGGTGACAAAACTCCATAAGATGACTGTGTTACAAGCGTGCATTCAACTGTTTCCACACACCCTTGTAACTTCGCAAATTTGTAATATTTTCATGCCACATTTTTTTTTTCCATTCACTCTTTATTTGATTTTATTACAGGGAATGTTCCGTACATATTACATACAAGCAAACAGAAACACAACCATTTGTAAATACAAGTTCCATTGAAATGACCCTGTAACATACCCCCTCTCACCCCTCCCACTTCCCTACCCTCCCAGCACAAGTCAACAGAGATAGGAAACACTTAAGCCTGACCATTCAGCCTATCTTGCAAGGAATAAAGGGCGTAAAAGGAACCCCAAATTTTATCAAACCTAGGGAGCTTGTTCTGGAGGATGGCCAACATGCTCTCAATCCTCAAGCAGGCTAACAATTCCTCCAACCATTCCGCATAGTTTAATATGGCAGAATCTTTCCAGTGCCTAAGCACCATACTTTTAAGCGTAGCTGCAATTAATACTATGTGATACCTCTTGTTCTTGATCGGGATGCCCGAGACATCTCCCAACAAGCATATTTCTGGTGTAAAAAGGTCATCAAGACCTAGTGAAGGATTGATCCACTTTTTGATATCCGCCCATAGTGGGACTATTTTCGGGCATTGCCAAAAGATATGCATTAAGTCCCCTTCCCTCCTTGGCACCTAAAACACTTCAAATCCTACACTAGTTTCAGCCTCCTGAATTTCTGAGGAGAGAAATAAATATTGTGGAGAATTTTAAACTGCATAAGCCTCAACCTGTCTTGGAGTAAAAAATTTATGGCAACTCATCCTCAACGTCCTCCAGTTGAACACCAGGTCCGGAAAAATGGAAGCCCAGTAAGAACTCTGAATGGGGTTAGAAGAGTATGCCCACTCGAATAGTACTGAATGTACTTTCGAAATCGAATGCCTTAGTCCAACCAACGGTATCAGCCTATCACAAAACTCCACCCTTGGACTTCGAACTGCCCCACTACCCAGTTGAGCAATCATAAGATGTCTAAACTGAAATATTTTAAAAATTGTCCTGGTAGGTAACCCAAACCTATTAAGTATCTCAACAGAGGAGAGAACCACTCCCTCAGTCGAGAGAAGATCCCTCACACGACACACTTCAGGCAAGGGCAACCAAGAGTGATCCAACATCTTGCCATCTAAGACAAACCGTGGGTTGCCCCAAATTGGCTGTTCCCAATCTTTAAGGTGGTCGTACTTCAAAAAACTCGACAGCTGAGCATAGACTCTCACTGAAACTTCAATTGGAGAGTTACGCAACTGGGGAGGTAACAATTTTGGCTTGAGGTAGAGCAATACTTCAGGACATAGACCAGCATCCTTAATCCGAGCAAGTTCCACCTGCAGCCAAAGCGGTGTGTAGGCACCCCAGCTTGAGACACCTCTGCCTTCCACCCACCTTAAATATCTGCTAGTATGGGCTGCCCAATAGTATAATGCGAAGTGTGGGAGTCTAAGTCCCCCCATCGATTTAGGCGCCGCCAACTTCGAATAGGCCATACGTGATTTCTTATGGGCCCATATAAAGTTGGCAATTATGTTGTGGACCTTCTTGAACCAGGCAAGTGCTATGCAGTTATTCAGCATATTTAAGGGGTAGAACAGCCTGGGAAAAACATTCATTTTGACAAGATTAATTCTCCCCCATAGGGAGATTGGCAACTTCACCCATCTCTCTAGGTCTAATTCTATCGCCCTCAACAAATATTCAAAGTTCAATTGAAAAGTCTTAGTGGTCCCCCTAGCTAAGTTAAGCCCTAAATATCTTATGAAATCCCGATTTCCAGGAAAGACCCAATTCCACCACTTCGTGTTTAAACACAAGATTATTAAGGGGAAACACTACCGATTTATCCAAATTTAGTCTATAGTTGGCCAATCTTCCGAACTCCCTGATAACTTCCAGCAGGGCCGGAATGGAGGCCCCTGGGTTGGTTAAATAAACCAAGAGGTCATCCGCATATGCTGTAATTTTAATCGTGTAGTCTTTGATTCTAATACCCTCTATAGCTTGCCTGCTGATAATTATCCTTATAAGCGGCTCTAAATACAAATTAAAAAGGAGGGGGGATGGGGACATCCCTGCCTGATCCCCACATGTAAACTGAAAGGGTCAGAAATCACACCATTGCAACCAACCCTTGCTGTAGGATTGGAATAAAGGGAACTAATCCACCCCCGAAATGGTTCCGGGAACCCAAATCTTTCCATAGCAACTAATAGAAACCCCCAGTGAACCCTATCAAAAGCCTTCTCGGCGTCTAAGGACAGCAGAGCCATAGGAGTGCCGCTGTCCCCAGAGAACGAGAACGCATGAGCCAGGGTCCGCATATGGTCCGCAGATGACCGCCCCCCCCTCATAAAGCCCACCTGTTCTGGACCGATAAGGTCAGACAGGACCCGGCTGATTCTTTTGGCCAACAATTTGGCCAATATTTTAATATCATAGTTAAGCAGCGATATGGGCCTATAGCTTGAGGGCTGTTCTGAGGGTTTGTCGTGTTTGGGAATCAAAACAATCAAAGCTTCAAATAAAGAACGGTCTTGTGCCTGATGAGATAAAATATGTTTAAATAAATTCAAAAGCAAGGGGGGGATAAGAGTTTCACAAATTTCTTATAAAAGTTTGCCGAAAGTCCATCCAGACCCGGCGTTCTGTCTAGAGGGAGGCTCTCAATAGTAGCTTCGATTTCACTCTTGGTGATGTCGGCCATTAGCTGTATCTGCTGAGGCTCTGACAGAGAGGGAAGATCCAACCTGTTAAAAAAGGCCAATATTTCCTGTCTGGTAGGGGCATACTCCATTTTACCATAAAGAGCTTTGAAGTAGGTCCTAAACTCTCGTACTATCTCGTTTGAAGTAGTTTTAACCAATCCATCCCTCTCCGACAGAATCCCAGGGATTATTCGAGAAGACTCCAATTGTTTAATCCTCCTAGCCAAAAGTGACCCCGCTTTCTCCCCCTGATCCTGGTAACATGCTTTGGTTTTGATTAGAGCCAGTTCTGCTTGTTCCCCCCAACAATTTTAAATATAAGTCTTTCAGCCTCACCAATTCTAGCTTATCCTCATCACCTGTCTGCCGATCCACCAAGGATTCTTTCTCTTTAATTCGAGCCAAAAGTTCAGATAGTACCCGTGTAGCATTCTTTCTTCCTGCCGGACACCTGACCTATTAGGACTCCCCTTATAAAGGCCTTGAATGCTCCCCAGACCATATCTGGGCTAATGCTATCCCTAAGGTTATTGGCTATAAATTCCTCAATCTGCTCAGTTACAAACTTTGAGACATGGGGGCTGCGCAGCATCTGATTATTGATCCTCCACCTATTTCCTCTTCTGGGAAAGGTTGAAGGAAAAATAGTTACCACCACCACAGCATGATCAGAAGGCGGCCCCGGCATAATTTCTGCCTCTAGCACTCCAGGAAGGAGGGTACCGGATAACAAGATGTAATCTATTCGGGACTCCGAACCATGTACCGCAGAGGTAAATGTGTACTGCCTGTCTCTGGGGTGAATCACCCTCCAAACATCCACAAGGCCATACTGTTCCAGGACCTCAGAAAGAGCACGCCTAGCTGGGGAAAAACATGAGACCTCGCCCCTAGACCTATCTCTAAGAGGGTCCAGAACCAGATTTAGGTCCCCCCCTAAAATCATGGGGATCTGTGTGAAGGGAGCTAACATTCCTGAAAGCTTGACAAAGAACTCTTGGGAGTCTATGTTGGGGCCATAAATCGCTCCCAATAAAACCTCTACATTCTGAAGCATACCCCTTACCAGTACAATTCTACCCTCCTCATCATGAACAACCTGAAGTGGGACAAAATATACTGATCTCCCCAAGAGGATCAATACACCCCTGCTCTGTGTGTTACCCTGCAAGGTGAAAACTGACCTCACCTGCCTACGTCTCATGGAGTTGCACTCCGATAGGAGTAAGTGCGTTTCCTGTAAAAATGCAATATCTGCCTTTAAAACCTCCAGGTGCTTTAAAATACTGTACTGCTTAACTTTCCGGCGTGCACCCTTTACATTCCATGATATTATATTAAGCGCCCCAGATCCTGCCATTATTTAAAATTTTTGGACCCCAGACTAGAATAAGCCCCCTCAGGCCAGTAAACCTATCACCTTCCTTGTAGACTTGTGCTTTCCCAATCCCTCCCCAACAAACCAAGATTACACTAGTGTATCTAATCCCCCAACACACTTGCCCAACCCCCACTCCCCTCGTCCTCTTGCCAAAACTTGAAGCTATTATCTTCACCTATCCCATCCCTCCTCCTCCCTATAATGTAAAACCCACAACTAACCTTCTACCATCCAAAAATAACCTTACCCTCCCCAACCCCCAACGAACCCCCTTTCCACGCCCATTGGCCCGTGACATCAGCCAACACAGCTTCGCTCCTCCCGCCCTCCCTCCTCTCAGCCAATGCTTCCAGAGATTACATCTTTCCCCACCCTTACATTAATCGAGTCCATGTCCATAAGGTCACATTAAGCTGCTACCTTCTTTATACATCCAAGGCTATCGCGACATGGAATCAGCAGCCAGAAGCGTAATATACCTCCGCTTCATACAATCCAAAACCCAGGACCCTTCCCAAAAACCAATTACTCCTTCACTTGGAGACCATTCACGGCCCCCACAAGGAGGCCCTTGCCCATTCTAATATACGCAATGCTGCTAGAAAAAAAAAAAATTGGGGGTGGGAAATAGAGGGACCGTCGTTTCCCCAACACAATTGGAACTAGCAGTTCTACACATAGTCCAGAGTCCAGATCACGGCCCCAACCAGAACCATACTTAGGATCAGGTAAACCCCCATATTAAAGTCTCAGTCTATGCAACTGGCCACTGCCAGTACTTCTGTCTTCCTGGATTACAAGGCTTAAATAATGAACTCCACATCTGACATAAACTCCAGCCGGAAAAAAAAGAAAGTGAATCCTTATCGTGTATTGTCCCAGTCTCTTCTGTAGACCCAGAGCCTGATTCCAGAGTACTGCCAGATACCCAGTCCGATCTTCAAGGATTTTTAAACAGATTAGGGAAGGCTATTTGAAGTGCCGACCGGGCAACCTCTACCGATTCAAATTGTTTCCATTCCCCCTCCAACAGGACTTGGAATCTGGCCGGGTAGTTCATTTTAAATCGTACCCCTGCCGCGATTAACTTGTTAATCAGGGGGTTGAAGGCCGACCTCCTCTGCCGCACCGTGAAGGGGATGTCTTGAACCACTCTAATTTTAACTCCTTCCCAGTATAAATCTTTATTTTCTCTTGCCTTGGTGAGAAAAAGCTCACGCTCTAAGTAGTTTAAAAAACGGAAAATTAGGGCGCGTGGTGGAGAATTAGGCGGAGGCATTGGCCGAAGGGCCCGATGAGCTCTCTCAATTGTATAACAGGGGCCATAAGGAGAAGGGCCCGCTATTTTCTCGATAAATTTTTGAACAAATTTGATCAGGTCCGATCCCTCTTCTTTTTCGGGCAACCCTACAATCACAGCATTATTGCGACGGGATCTCCCTTCTAGGTCCTCGATCTTGGCTTCCAATTTGGCTATCCTTTGCCTTAATGAGGTTGCCCCCACCTCCATTTTCTCCATATTCCCTTCAATAGAGCGAATTCTGATTTCATTATCCGCAGTCCTCCTAGTCAGGTCCTCCAGTGAGCTAGAGATGGAACTTATATCAGTGGCCATTTGTTTCATGTCCTGCTTAAAGGGTCTAAATTCCTCCAAGAATCTTGCCAGTGTTAAAATTTCACCTCGTTTCCCCATCGCGGCTCTACGATTGCTGTTCAGTCCGAGGCCCTAGCTTTTGGGGGCCTTCTCCGGGATACCGGAGGAGTGTGTTTCGGGGGGGGGGTTCCGCATTTCAATTTCCATCTGATCCACAAAAACAACACCGCGCAGTCTCTTCTACCTTCAGCCGACAAAAAAGACCATCTGTACCAACTGAATTTGAAGCGATGGGTAAATTCAGAGAGGAGGTGATCGGAGCTACCAGGGAATACAGCTACGCCGCACTCTGCATCACGTGACTCCCCCATGCTACATTTTTAACAGTGGCATTCTTTCACACTTCCTTATGAGCAGTACAGCTGTGATTTTTCACATCCTGGCTAAAATATGTTTTTGCACTCCTGACGGAGAATAGCACGGTTGCTGTGGGACATCAGTGTTCGGGACAGATTAAGAAGGAATGAGTAAGAAGGGGGAGTGACCGAGCTCAACTGAGCTCTGTCAGGACTGCTCCAGATTTGTTTGTGGGCAGGAAAAAGGCCCCAATGCAAGAGGCCAGTACAAAAGGGAAGCCTGCAGCACTGGGAGAAACAGAACGAGAGAGCAAGTGAGGGAGGGGGAGTGAGCGAACTCACCGGAGCGCTGTCAGGACTGCTGTGGATTTTTTGTGGGCAGAAAAAGGTGTCAAAGCAGGCAGGGGCCCCAGTAGGAAAGGTCAGCCTACAGCAGTGTGAGAAACAGTACGAATGAGTGAGACAGGGGGATTGAGTGAGCACAATGGAGCTCTATCAGGACTGCTGCGGATTTCTTTGTTGGCAGAAAAAGGCGCCAATGCAGGCAGGAGCCCCATACAAAAGGCCATGACAGAAGGAGACTGAGTGACCTCAACGGAGCTTTGTCGGTACAGCTGTGAATTTCTTTGTGGACAGACGAAGGTGCCAATGCAGCCCGGAGCTCTGTACACAAACGCTGCCTGCAGCGCCAAGAGAAACAGAACGAGTGAGTGACAGAGCGGTATTGAGCGAGCTCAACGGAGCTCTATTATGACTGCTGTGGATTTCTTTGTGGGCAGAAAATGTGGCAACGCAGGCAGGAGCCCAGTATAAAAGGCCAGTTTGCAGCGCAGGCAGAAAAGGAATGAGTGAGTGAGAGAGGGGGAGTGAGCGAGCTCAATGGAACTGTGTCAGGACTGCTTCAGATTTCTTTCTGGCCAGAACAAGCCACCAATGCAGGCAGGAGCCCAGTACAAAAGGGCAGCCTGCAGCGGCAGGAGATACAGAATGAGCGAGTGAGGGAGGGGGAGTGAGTGAGTCCAACGGAGCTCTGTTGGGACTGCTGTAGATTTATTTGTGGGCAGAAAAAGTCAGTAATACACTCAAGGGCCCAGAGCAAAATGGCAGCCTGCAGTGGCAGGAAAACTAGAATGAGTGAGTGAGAGAGGGGGAGTGAGCGAGCTCAACAGAGCTGTATTATAACTGCTGCAAATGGCGGCAATGAAGGCAGGAGCCCAATATAAAAGGGCAGCCTGCAACGCGGGCAGAAATGGAATGAGCAAGTGAGAGAAGGGGAGTGAGCGAGCTCAACGGAGCATTGTCAGGGCTGTTGCAGATTTCTTTGTGGGCAGAAAAAGGCTCCAACAGAGGTAGGAGTCCAGTACAAAAGGGCAGGCTGCAGCACCAGGAGAAACAGAATGAGTGACTGACGGGGGGAATGAGCGACCTCAATGGAGCTCTGTCAGGACAGCTGTGGATTTCTTTGTGGGCAGAAAAAGGTGCCAACGCAGGCAGGAGCCCAGTACAAAAGGGCAGCCTACAGCGCTGGGAGAAACACAATGAATGAGTGAGTGACAGAAAAGGAGTGAGCTCAATGACTGCTCTGTCATGACTGCTGCGGATTTGTTTGTTGGCAGAAAAAGGCAGCAATGCAGGCAGGAGCCCAGTACAAAAAGCCAGCCTGCAACCCTTGCAGAAATGGAACGAGTGAGTGAGAGACAGGGAGTCGGCAGGCTCAACAGACCTGAGTCGGGACTGCTGCAGATTTCTTTGTGGCCAGAAAAAGCCACAAACAGAGGCAAGAGCCCAGTACAAAAGGGCAGCCTGCAGCACTAGGAGAAACGGAATGAGCAAGTGAGAGAGGTGGAGTGAGCCACCTCAATGCAGCTCTGTCGGGACAGCTGCGGATTTCTTAGTGGGCAGAACAAGGTGCCAACACAGGCAGGAGCCCAGTACAAAAGAGCAGCCTGCAACATCGGGAGAAACAGACTGAGCGAGTGACAGAGGGGCAGTGAGCGAGCTCAACACACAAATGCAAACAACATTTGGCATTGACAAATGCTTGTTGTAAATGGGAATCACTTTTGATAATTTCCAGTCATCTGAGTCCAGATATTCAAAACTTAGCCCTGGAGCTAAATTAGCACTGCACGGTGTGCTAAATTAGCCCTGAACCAGCAGCAAGCTATATTCAAAGGAATAGTCCAGGTGTTAAACCTGCTGAATAGCATGCAAAGGAAGCAGTGAAAACAGGGCTGGGAGTGCAGTGCTAAAATAGCCCAGGAAATAAGACAGCTCTGAATATAGCAACAGGGAGTGCAAAAAGCAACAACTACTTTGTGGACACAGAGGCTGAGTAAAGCAGAGTTGAAGTTGATAGACAAAGTGTGTGATAGCAATGAAGTGTTGCACAACAACTGCAAACAACAATGCAGGCCACACACTGCAGAACTGGGCTATGCTATTGAGAGGTTTGCCCGGGGCTAACCCAGTTGTACAGTGCTAACACATTAGCCTGGTGCAAACAGGTTTAACTTCCTTGTGCTCCCAGGTCGCACCTGTAAACAAGCTTCCAGCTTAGCGTGTTTCTCTCCTGGTTTAAAAAGAAATGAGGGATGTCCCTCATAGTGTGGGACACTGGGAAGGTGTACTCCCATCCAGTACACAGTTATCCAAATCCCTGGTAGTCTAGTGTTCCCCCAACCCCACATTGTGATCCCCGACCCCTATAGCTTTCATTTTTATGTATTCTCCCCGGTAGTCCAGTGTTCCCCCGGCCTCCCAGAATGATCCCCAACCCCTGGTAGCTGTAATAAATATGTATTTGCCCTGGTAGTCTAGTGTCCCCCCAACCCCAGCATGAATAAAAATAGAATAGGAACTCAGATGGTAAAATTCCAACACTTGAGACTTCTACTAGTTAATGCCAGAAGTATCAGGAATAAACAGGATGAGTTGAAATACCTATTAATCAAGGATAATGTAGATATTTGTGGCATTTCAGAAACATGGCAGAAGGATGGAGACGAAAACACGATGCAGTTTTGGCACCCACACCACAGGAAGGATATTCAACTCCTGGAAAAGGTTCAGAGGAGAGCAAGCAGGATGATCTGGGGTCTGGGGGATAGGACTTATGAAGCGAGACTAGAGGAGCTCAACCTGTTCTCACTGGAAGAGAGGAGAGACAGAGGGGATATGATCGAGGTCTTCAAGTATCTAAAAGGGGTAGACAAGGTATACCTACATGGGGTCTTTCAGAGAAAGGTGGGAGGGGCCATCAGGGGGCATGGTTGGAGGCTGGGGGGGTGACTTAGGGGGAAAGAAGGAGGCAATACTTCATTGAAAGGGTGGTGGAACCATGGAATACACTGCCTGGGGAACTAGTGGAGGTGTCTATGGTGGAAGGGTTCAAGAGAAGCTGGGACAGGTACAGGAAGGAGATGAAGAGGAGGGCAACCTGTCTGGGGGAAGGGATATTTGGCTGGGGGAAAGGAGATAGGGAGGGAAATCAAGACGATGATTGTGGCGCCCATTGGGGTGCTGACTCTTGAGCAGACTCAATAGACCACGGGGTCTACTGTGCTGGCATTTTAGTATGTTAGTATGAATATTAGGCTCATTCAACCACTGGGAATGAGTGACCATAATATGGTCACATGTTCAGTGATGCAGGACACCTTCAATATATCTGATAAGACTAAAATAAGGAATTATGCAAAGGCTGATTACACAAAAATAAAACAGGTCCTGTGCCACTGGAACCGGAAAATTTAACTTTCAAATCTGGGTACAGAGGAAGTATGGGATAAAATAAACAGTAAATTACAGGGCTGGACAAAGGAATTTGTGCCTGAGATTGATAAAATATGACAAAAAGGGCAGGATCCGTAAATGGTTTAACAACAAAATACGTAAATTGATAAATAAAAAAGAAAGGCTATTCAAGAAGTATAGGGCTAATCCAACTGAAGAAAGGAGGCATAAGATGATATTAAAAAATGTGAAAAAGAGATACTGTATGTAAGACCAGAGCTAGGGCAGAATTTGAATTGGCAAACAGTAAAAATGACAATTATAAAAAGTTCTGTAGTTACATGGGCAGTTTAAGAAATTGAACCAAACAGACTGTCAACCTGAAAGAAGGAGACAGAATTATTGATAAAGAGGAAGATAGGGCTAATGCATTTAATAAATCTTTTTTGAGTGTCTTCCATGATTCAGATGGATTATGTAGCACATTTGGGGAAAATAATAATAGTCAAGGGTGGCCCACAGAAATTACTGAAGCACAAATTGTGGAGAAGCTGGAAAAATTAACTAGATATAAATCTGGGGGTCCAGACGGCTTTCATCCGATGTTCCTGAAGAGTATTGCTCTAGAGATTGCAGGGCCTCTGGCAGTATTATTCAATAAGTATTTCAGGGAAGGTAAGTTCCCTAGGGTACAGAAAATGGCTTACATTACTCCAACACACAAAGCAGGTGACAAAACCATAGTAGGAAATTGCAGACCAACTAGTATCACGTCTGTGATGGGTAAGGTTATGGAGGCATTTATTAAAATATTTTTGGAGTAAGATTTAAGAAGGTTGTAGGTGGTGGATGTGGCACAGCATGGATTTGCTGCAGGTACATCCTGTGCAAGTAACTTGCTTCATTTCTGTGAGCCAGGCACTGGATTGGGTCCTACCGGTTGATGTGGTATATCTTGATTACGCTAAGGCCGTTGATTCGGTGTCACATGGGGTTTTGATTAACTCACTCAAAGAACTTGAAGTAAACGAATGCCTAAGAAACTGGATAGGTTCATGGCTCACAGATAGACGTCAGAGGGTACATATAAGGGGATTCTTGTCCGAGTGGGGGGTGGTGGCCAGTGGGGTCCCCCAGGGATCAGTTTTGGGGCCTCTGCTATTTAACTTGTTTGTGCAGAATATTCAGGTAGCTGAAGGGGTGTGGCTCTGCATGTATGCAGAAAACACAAAGGTAGGAGCAATTGTGAATGATGTTGCATCAATACAAATATTTCAGGGTCAGTTGTATAAGTTGGAGGACTGGGCAAGGAGTCACAAAATGAGGTTTAATAAACTAAAGTGTAGGGTAATGTATTTTGGTTATAATAATGTTAAAATGCAGTATCAAATAAACGGTAACATTACAACAAGTACAGAAGATGAAAAGGACCTGGGGGTTATTATTTTGAATACTCTGACATTTGATAAACATAATACAGTGATGACAAAACGTGCAAATAAAATAACAGGTAACATCTTGGGGAACATAAAAAGCAGGAGTGGGAGAATTTTGGTGCCCCTGTATAGATCCCTGGTGAGGCCTGTTCTGGAGTATGGTATGCCCCTCAGTGCTCCACAGAATATAAGTAGTTCCAGACTTACAGAGAATGCTCAAAGAAGACTGAGAGTAAACACAGTACAAAATAAACTATGCTGAGAGACTGACGGATCTAAAGCTATACTCAATGGCATATCGTCGAACTAGAGGTGATCTTTGCTATGTTTAGAATGCATTCAGAAATGAATAGTGTGGGAGTCAGCAAGTTTATGTAAAAAAAAAAACAGGTAGGCCAGCTAGAGCTCATTCATTTCAGTTGCCAGGGGAGATCTACAGAACTACAAAAAGAGAACGATAGTTCAATCAGAGAATAGTTAAGGTGTGGAATGCACTTCCAAGTGCTGTGGTTGAAGCTGGTAGTATATCAGCCTTTAAGTTCTTAGTGGATCAACATATGAGAGATAGAAAATGGGAATTTGCCTTCTAATAAGTGGGAAGTCCGTTTATTGCTCTCATAGCTGATTGGAATTGTAACCAATATCTATGAATCTATGATCTTGCTCATGAGCTATGAGCACTTATTCATTACTCACTTTGGTACGTGCTCATTCAACACCTAGTTGGCAGCTGGCCGCAAAGGTGAGTGGTGGGTTGAGCCAGTCACCGGCTCCATTTGGGGATAATTGGGAAGAAGCGGGGGGTCGGAACTGCCGGGGTGGGGAGGGGGCCACTGGTCTACCAGGAAAATACATAATTATGGAAACTATGAGGGTTGGGGATCATGCTGGAGGGTGTGGGAGCCACTAGACTCACCAGGAAATTACTTATTTATGGAAGCTACAGGATCAGGGATCAAGCTGGGGGTGGGAGCCACTAGACTACCAGAGAAATTACTTATTTATGGAAACTAGGGGTGGGAGATTGTTCTGGGGTGGCCACTAGACTACTAGGCAAATACATATTTATGACAGCTACAGGGGTTGGGGATTGTGCTAGGGGTGGGGACACTGGACTACTGGGAGAATACATAATAATCAAAGCTATGGGGATTGGGGATTGTGCTGGGGGTGGGGGCCATGAGACTACCAGGACAAATACATATTTATGACAGCTACGGGGTCAGGGATCATGCTGGGGGGGCGGGGGGACACTAGACTACTGGGGAGAATACGTAATAATGAAAGCTACATGAGTTGGGGATCATGCTGGGGGTTGGAGGACCACTAGGCTACCAGGGGTAAAGACCGGAGTAATTCAAAGTTCCACTTTGGATGACTTCGGATTACAATGCTGCATTATTGCTTGCTTTTGCAGATGATATTCAGCTGTGCTACAGTGCGAAACACCTGGCAGCACAGCCCAATTCTTCTGAATATGCTGGTGCGCCGACATTCATGTGTAATACTCACCTTCACTCCCCTCACTCCCTCCCTCCCCTGAATACATAAAATTTTAGCTTTGGCACTATCACTCAGCGCCGGCGCTAACTGGGCTTTGGAATATTGCAACCTGGTGCATATTCAGCATTGTTCCAGCTCAACAGATTTGCGCTGGGCACAATGCTTTGGATATCTGGCCCCAGGTATACTACATGTTTCTATGGATTTGTTGAATAAAATGGTCAGGGGGAGGGCAATACTATCAATTGTTTCCAGCAATAGTCTTGAGCTAATGGTATCAGGTCCTGCAGATAAGTTTGGTTTTAATTTCTTAATTGAGTCAATTACTTCATCCACAGAGAAGTGAGTTTGCTCAGTGTGACTATCAATTTTCAATGATTGTGTATTTTGTTTCTTGTTGAAAACAGAGCTGAAAGTCATTAAATATTTCTGCTACATGACTGTCCGAGGTTATAGTTCCCCATTGTAAAGTATTGATTCTAGTTCCATAGGAGCGTTTTTATAAGTGTTGATGTAAGAATAAAATGCTTTCTGATTATCTTTAGAGCGTGCAATTTTTAGTTCTATTTTTCTTTCCTAATTAGTTTCTTGAGTTTTCTCAATTCTACTTTATATTTTCTATATGATTGTATTGAATTACCCTTCTTTAGGTTTGAGTACGCTTCTTTTTCTTGTTCATTTGTTTTTTTACCGCTTTAGTCAGCCGAGCTCGTATCTTACCCTTGGTATTTGAGACTGTCTTTATTGGTACATATTTTTGTACTCCCTCTTCAGTAGAGGTTATTAGTTTGGTGAGGGCATATTTCTGTGGAACATCCTGTCATTTCATCTGTCTAATTTGTATTTTAAATATGTTCCCTTGTTTTAGTGAAATTAGCCTTGTTGTAATCATAAATTTGCTGTTTATGGTATTTATTACTAAAAATATGTTATGTAATGTAATGTTACCAGTAAGTGTGTCCAATGCAATTCCTGGGAGATTAAAGTCTCCTATTATGATTACGTCCCCTAACTCAGTTGCTGTCATTATTTCCTTGATCAGGTTATCTGTGTAATCTCTAGGTGCACTTGGTTATATGTAGCAGTTGCTCAAGATCATTTTACGGTTATTATTTATTTATTTTTTATTTATTTATTAAACTCTAGGATTACAAATACCTTTGAGCAGGAACTGCTCATTTACAAAGGTTCCACATCAAAAGGATGTAGGGTAACATACATACAAAGGTAAACAACAGTTACATTCTTAATACATAACGATGACTAAACTGTCTATATACAGTCAATAGTGGAGAGACCACATAAGCCAGATAGAAACAGTTTTTCAGGGTGAACTTTATTTGGGATAGGAGGGGGTCAGGAGGGAGTCAGCAGGCTAAAGTGCCATTGTCGGAGGGTAGAAGTGGTTGGGAAAAGTGTGGTATGGGTGAGTTGGAGGCCTCATGAGGGACAGTGCCAGCTGAGAGGGGAAGGGTGAGTGGGGGGGGAGTAATAGGTGAGAGGGGGGAGGCTGGTACAAATAGAGTGAGGCAGTATGGCCGGTTACAGATTACCGATGACAGGGGTAAAAGGAGATGACCGTTGTTTAGGAGAGGCAGTCACATTGTGTGGTAGAGGCAAGGGATAGTCGTAGTTGCCTTTTAAAGGGACCTAGAGTATTTATCTATAATAACTGGCTAGCAATTTTTTCCATAGGCTGAGCCAATTATAATTTGCTGTTATAACTCATGGGTTATAACGGCAAACACATGCCACGTCAGTCACACAAGAGCTGCACCCTGATTGGCTCTACATCTTATCCTGGGCAGGCTAAATAATTTAAAAAACATGGCAGCTTATCCCGTAGAGCGAGAATCCACCAGACCAGAAGATCGCATCCTTTTTTTCATTTTTAAAAACTGTACTGGCAACTGTAACATACAGTTTAAATAAAAAAAAAAAAAGAAAGAAACCTATCCAGTTGATCCTGCCTTACCGAAGTCACACCAGACAACTAGAAACGGGAACGGCTCTAACCTCACTCACTCAGTAAGCACAATGACAACTGCAATGTAAATCAAGAACTAAAAACAAAAGAACTATAAATAAAACAGAAAAGCAGGTGTACATAAAAAAGGAACCAAGAAACTGTGTGTGTGTGTGTGTGTTTGTGTCTGTGTCTGTGAGTGTGTGTGTATAATCCTAAGTAAAGCCAGTGTGGCAAAAAATTGCTGACCAGCAATTATAACAAATAAAAGATGGGGAAGTGTGATTAAATTTGAAATTAATGGTTGCCCTTGGTGTGGGATGCTTTAATAAACCCCTCGAGCTTTGCCCTCGAGGTTTATGTAGCATCTCAGACCTCGGGCAACCATTAATTTCTCATTAAGCACACTTCATCCATTAGTGTATATAATTACTGATGTGCCCTTTGTCTCATAGGGAAATCCAGTTATAATTTATCATTATAACCAGCTGGTTATAGCAGCAAACACATGCTGGGTTTTCTGCCTCAGTGCATGCACCTGCCTCTCTCTCTCTCTCTCTCTCTCTCTCTGGACAGACACAGACGGCACAACCGACACTTGGCATTTAGAAAAAAAAAACAGAACTAATTAAAATATGTAACGATTCAATCTACAATGGTAAAACAATAAAGAAATGTAAAATCTTGGCAGACCGAGGACCACGCTGAATCCTAACTGTTCCACAGCTGCCTTAACATTGATCTCTGTTTTTTCTTTCATTTGAAATAATTGCTGTGGCAAAAAAGTGCACACCAGCAATTATATAACATAAAACATAGGGTAGTTGTATAAAACTTGATTTTACACGCACCCTCATTGTGGGCTACATTTCATAAACCCCTCGAGCTTCACCCTCAGGGTTTATGTAGCATCCCACAGCTCGTGTGTGTGTCAAATCTTGTTACACACACCACCCTATACATTATTCTCTACATTTTCACTATTTTATGTTTGAACTTGGGTCACCTCATGAGTGTTGTAAGCCATGAGTGATGAGTCAAAGGTCAAACAGCACAAGTAAAAAAAATACTATATTTCACACAGTTCCTGTTGTGTATTTCATTTGTGTAACAGAGGTGAAAGAGGGAAAGGTTGTGAATGGGAACTAGCAGAGGAGGACCAGTCTGGCCATCCAGGATTTGTAGTGATTTGACAGGCAGTTGGGAAGTAAAGAAATGCAATGCCTGTGAACAATGGGGGGGATGAACAGTTTTGATATTTGAGCTACTTTAAGCAGCAGTGCAATGAAAATGGGTTAAAATTTGACCCCGTCTTTTTTTATTCCTAATTGATGCCAGATGTCTTCCAGTTTATTTTGGTGGTACATTTTTCAGTTTTCTTTATCATTTAAGACTTTTATAAAAGGTTTTAAGCAATTATTTCTCAAGAAAAAAAGATGGCCACCTCATTTTTGCATAGAAATAATATTGAGGACCCGAGGATGGTAAGAGTCCAGACAAAAATGCAGATGTACAGTACATAGCATAGGAAGCATCCAGAAAACCCAAATCGACAGTTCTGCTAATATTTTTTTACAGGCATAGCAGAAAATGAGTTTTCTGGAATAAATTTTTTCATTGCACTGCTGCTTTAACTGAATGCTGTTAAAGAATCTGTGGGAGTGTTGAGTTGGTGGTGTGGGTGGGCACTAAGTACTTGCAGTTGAAGTAGTCAAATTGAAAGTTGTGTTGACCAACTGGGTGTAGGTTTGCCACCTGTCCCTATTTTTGCAGGACAGTCCTGATTTGGGCAGCTGTGTCCTGCAGAAAAAAACATGAAAAATACTAAATGTCCTGACATTATAGTAGAAAAAATATTTTTAGATTTTCCTCTAAATGTTGCAAAAAACTATAATACCTTAACTAAAATACCTTAAAATAATAAAAAAACACTAGAAACAACTAAAAATCTACAACACTTACTCTTAATTCTGATTATTTAGAGAAAACATGTATGTTGGATTGGTCGAGATGACATATTGTCCTGCGAAAAATCCAGTTTCAGTAAGAAATGTCCTACTTTGGGCTTCTTAAAAGGTGATAACCCTAACTGGGTGGGGGTAGGCAATGGCGTATATACTGTGTACATAAATACTACATGTCATTTTGGACTTCATGTCAGCCTATCTTGCATAAGGTGGGCAGCCCCCCTAGCCTCCTTAGTATTTTACTACCATTGTGTTTTCTCTATCTGGTTGATTGGTTAATCATGGTACTATCCCAGAACCAGCTCTACCAGACCCTGACAAGCACTCTCTGCCTGCTCCAGTCCTTGGGTATAACCATCAATCTGCCCATGTCCTTTCTGTCTCCCAGTCAGTGCCTACAGTACATGGTGGCAGTGTAGAATATGTTGCAGGACATAGCATTCCTGCCTTCACACAGGATGACTCAGCTGCAAGAACAAGCATGCCTTCTGTATACCAGCCACCATGTACCAGAAAGTGCATTCCTGCATCTTCTTGGTCTCGTGGCAGTGGCCATAGGCACAAGGTCCCTCAATGGACACCATGTGAAGTCCAGGTCTATGAGTGGGAATGATCAGTGGGGCCATCCACAGCTGGGCTTTTTGTGTTCCAACTCAGCACAAAATTGCTCCTTTACTGTTATCAAGATCTGGGGCCTGCAGTTTTCTAGTATTCTTGTCTAGATATTTTTGTATGGCTTGTGAGCTGCTGAGGTCAGCATATGTTCTGTAACTGCTCCTCCCAACTCTTGGCTGTGACCAGGAATTATTATGGATATATGTTGATGCCAGTGATTCTACTCTTGATGTTCTAGTCTGGACTGGGAGCTGCTGATGTCAGTGTGTGTTCTGTAGCTGCTCCTCGACTCGTCACTGTGACAAGGGATATGTGCTGATGCCGAAGTTCTACTCTTGATATTCTAGTATGGACTGTGAGCTGCTGAGGTCAGCATGGTTTTTGTAACTGCCTCTCCAGACTCTCAGCTGTGAACAGGGATATATTTGGATGCCAATTTTCTTCTCTTGTATTCTAGTCCATACTGTGACCGCGTCTGAGGTCAGCCTGATCTCTGCAGCTGCTCCTCCGAACTCTCATCCTTGGCCAAAGATTAGCAGTGAGATTCTGATGCTGGTATTCTTGTCTTGATATTTTTGTATGTCTTATGAGCTGCTGAGGTCAGCGTATGTTCTGTAGCTGTTCCTCCCAACTGTTGGCTGTGACCAGGAATTATTATGGATACATGTTGATGCTGATGATTCTACTCTTGATAGCCTAGTCCAGACTGTGAGCTGCTGAAGTCAGCATGGTTTCTGTTGCTGCCCCTCCAGACTCTCAGCTGTGAACCGGGATACATTTGGATTCTGATTTTCTTTTCTTGTATTCTAGTCCATACTGTGAACACTTCTAAGGTCAGCCTGATCTCTGTAGCTGTTCCTCCTGACTCTCCGCCATGGATTAGCAGTGAGACTTTGATGCTGGTATTCTTGGGATAATGATTTTTGTGTAGACTGTGAGCTGCTGATGTCAGTGTGCGTTCTGTAGCTGCTCCTCATGACTTGTCACTGTGATCAGGGATATGTGCTGATGCCGAAGTTCTATTCTTGATATTCTAGTCTGGACTGTGAGCTGCTGAGGTCAGCATGGTTTCTGTAGCTGCCTCTCCAGACTCACAGCTGTGAACAGGGATATATTTGGATGCTGATTTTCTTTTCTTTTCTTATATTCTAGTCCATACTGTGACCACGTCTAAGGTCAGCCTGATCTCTGTAGCTGCTCCTCCTGACTCTCTGCCATGGATTAGCAGTGAGACTTTGATGCTGGTATTCTTGGGATAATTATTTTTGTGTAGACTGTGAGCTGCTGATGTCAGTGTGCGTTCTGTAGCTGCTCCTCATGACTCTTCACTGTGACCAGGGATATGTGCTGATGTTTATGTTCTATTCTTGATATTCTAGTCTGGACCGTGAGAGCTGCTGTGGTCAGCATGATTTCTGTGGCTGCCCCTCCAGACTCTCAACTTCAGACTCTCAACTGTGTCTGGGGATATATTTTGATGGTAATATTCTAGTCTTGGATGCTAGTGCATCCTGAGAGCTCCTGAGGTCAGCATGATTTCTGCTGCTCCTCCTGACTCTCATCCATGGGCCATGGATTAGATGTGAGATCTGATCAATAATATAGCACAGTTCTGAAGCTGATTTTTAATATTTCCAACTTTGGTTCACTTTTAGTTCTTTGGAGTCATCATCTACACTTTGCAGTGGCAACACCAAGCAAGATGGCAAAACTTTTCAAAGTTACTGCTAAGGATAATGCGTTGCAGTTCAAGTCAGACGACATGCATGAGGAAGGAGAGAAAATGTGGTGTGGCTTCTGTGATCACCCTGTTGACTATATCAGGAAGGATACAGTGGTGGATAACTGCAAAAGTAAAACATGGGGAGAATGCAAGCCAGAAGAATAACACCAGGTAGGTGACACTGCACACCAGCTTTACTGCCATAACTTCTGCAGCTGCAGCACAGGAAGAGATTGTATTGGACATACTGAGGGCTTGGTGTGGTGCCAATATACTGATTGAAAAGCTAGACCAGCCATGCTTGAGAGATTGGATGGGGAAGTACATCAAAGGAAGTGGAACTCTCCCAAAGGCAGACACTTTAAGACAAAACTACTTGCCCTGACTGAATAGGGAGATGGAGGAGGGAATTTCAAAGCTGGTGGAAGGGAAGACGCTCGCAGTAATGTGTGACAAAGCAACGGATGCAGTCTCCCACTGTGTCCTGAACATTATTTCCATCATGGAGGGAGAAAAATCTGTAATAGCCAGCACAACAGAACTGACAGTTGTGAACCACTCCACAGTAGCTCAAAATGTTTCAAAGACATTGCAAAAATATGATGTTGAGATGGATCAAGTAGTTGCCTTCATCAGTGACAATGCATGGTATATGCTGAAGTGCTTTAAAGAAGTTTTGCATGGCCTTATTGGTGACCATGTGCTCCATGTGGGTTGTTGGGTGCATGTGTTATCCTTGGTGGGAGACACATGGATTGACCACTTTGAAATGGTCAACAAACTTGTGGCACTTATAAAATATGCATTTTAGTAGTCACCAAAACACAAGAGGGAGTACTTGGCATTTCTGGAGGAGAGAGATGTAGAAAGGAAAATATTGCCTCCTGTTCCAGTCTTAACCCGTTGAAACACATGGTTCGAAGTGGTGAAGTACCATTCCCTTTATCTTCAGCACTTAAGAGACTTATTCCAGGAGGACACCAGTGATTGCAACTCTAGCTTCTTTAAAAAAACTTTTCCAGGAGTGGTTTGCTAAGCTGTAGATTCAAAAAACTTTCACTGCTGAGAATTGCGGTGACCTTATCGAGCCAATAGAGATTGAACAAAGCAAGAAACATCCCTTGGCTGTTTCTATGTATGATATGCTCCAGGCAATAAAACAGCGGTTTCAGGAAGGAGTAATAAAGAATGAGTTATCTGGAGAAAGAACTGATGCATATATGACTTGTCTTAGGCCACGAGTTAAGCAGGAACAGGTTGAATTGTTCCAAAAAGCATTTGGAATAGCACTG
Source organism: Neoceratodus forsteri (assembly GCA_016271365.2). Classification (NCBI taxonomy): domain Eukaryota; kingdom Metazoa; phylum Chordata; order Ceratodontiformes; family Ceratodontidae; genus Neoceratodus; species Neoceratodus forsteri. The sequence goes on from CM057449.1 coordinate 1,204,925,207, forward strand.
AACAAACTGGCCAAGGACATGGACACAAATCCATCTGTAGACTTCCTGAAATCTTGTCATATTGTGAACCCCTACAACCTTCCCAAACTGAGTAGAGACTTCTCACAGTACTCCAGTGGCATTTGTGTATTTGCTCTACACAACAAAATGGCACTATGAAAGGAAAGGGAGGTATATGTTGGACAGGACATGAGACCTTCCAGACATACCTGAACTTAACGTTGGCCAGTACTGGATTTCAATGCAGGTGCAATTACCTGTTCTGTCCCGAGCTGATCTGCAAGTGATATGGATACCAGTGTCAAGCGCGGATGTGGAGAGATCCTTCTCTGTTTATGGACAGATCTACATGGACCAACGGTGGAACCTGCTTGTGGACAATGTGAAACTGCTATCCAAGCTCACATTCAATAAGCCAATAGATTAGATTTATGGACATTTTTCACATGTTGGAATCATTTTTCACATTTTTGTGTTGCTTGCATGCATGTACAAAAAACACATTGCTTTCAGCAGTTAGGGAGAGTGCCTAAATGTGTCAAGAAATTCGGGCCACGTCACAATGCAATCAGCTGTTTTGGTGTATTACAAGCTTCCAAAACAGCTTATTGGTGTCCCCATGGCGACAGCTTTTCCGTCGGCCTCTCACAGTCCCCAGGAAGCTGATGGAAAGCCACTGTTCAGTGTGCCTTCCTCGTGAAACATTTCAATAAAATAAAAAAAAAGGCAACGGGGTGCCCAATTCCCCTGTTGACATGTCCCCTTCCAGTTCAATTTGCCCATGGGGAAGCCCACTCCCTGTCAGCATAATGTCCCCCCCTCCCAAATTTGTTGTGTGCAGAGGGGTGCCCAATCCCCGTTGGCTCTTGCCACCCCCCATACTTATATGTGTTGACAGGGGTGCTCAATCCCCCTGTTGGCATGCCCTCTTCCTGGTAATTTTGCCGACCGGGGAGCCCATTCCCTGTCAGCATAATGCCCCCCTCCAATTTCTTGTTTGCCTAGGGGGTGCCCAATTCCCTCAGCTCTTGTCCCCAACACTCGCGCCCAATCCCCATCTGCTACAGCCCCCAACACTCAGGTGGCACGCTGGGAGCCCACCCCAGCATGTCAAAAGTAATTGTCCCTGCAAAAACGAAAACTTTCCTGCAAGTTTTTTTTTTTTTTTAAATAAACCTGTAAACTAGAAAACGGTCCCTCGTTGATTCCGGTGGTCCCTCCTCCAATCCACACCCACCCTCTGTGTATCCCACCTCCCCACACCTCCCTCACCTCATACTTATCTCTGGAGCCCGGCGCGATGATCTCCGGTGGACCGGGAACATGTCTACACTCTTCAAAGCCAACTGCGAACTGAAGAGATGCCAGTAAACTGTATAATGGCATAAATGGTTTTTTTTCAACTTTGGTGCATATCTCAGCTATTTTTGAGAATTTTTTCACCACAATTTTCAACATGGAGTTCTTGGGAACCCACCTCATGAAATCAGTCACTGTCATTTTGTTATTCTGTCCCAAAAGGTGATTTTGTGGTCACTGCACAAAACCACCTTTTGGGAACAATTAACGAAATTACAGTGTCACAGTTCATGAGGTAGGCCCAAAAAACCCTATGTTGAAAATCTGGTGAACAAATTCCCAAAAATGACTTTTACAAGAGTGCATTGCGCAGTTCCTATGCACGCTCGTAACTTCGAGCATTTTTAATATTTTCACTCCAGATTTTCAACATTGCCATTTTACCACACCTTCTTATGAACAGTATAACTGTTATTTTTTTTTTTTATCTCACCTGAACTGTGTTTTCACACATGTAGTGCACAATGGCGCAGTCGGTGGCAAAATCGATGTTCAGGACAGATTATTAAGAATGTCACAGTGACACTGTTAATGAGGTAGGCCCACAAAAACCTTATGTTGAAAATCTAGTGAAACAATTTCCCAAAATAAACTGCTTTACGAGCGTGCGTTGCGCAGTTCCTAAGCACACTCATAACCTCAAACATTTGTAATATTTTCACTCCAGATTTTCAGCATTTCCATTTTACCATACCTCCTTATGAACAGTACAACTGTCATTTTTCACATCTCACCTGAAATGTGTTTTCGCACATGTGGCGCACAGTGGCATGGTCAGGGTGCGAAATCAATGTTTGGGACGTATTAAGAAAATCACAGTGACACTGTTCATGAGCAGAGATCTTAAACTGGCTATGTTGAAAATTTGGTGGCAAAAGTCCATAAAATGACTGTGTGTTATGAGCGTGCATTGTGCAATTTCCACACACCCTTGTAAGTTCACAAATTCATAATCTTCTCAGTCCAGATTTTCAACATTGGCATTTTTCCACACCTCTTTATGAACAGTACAGCTGTCATTTTTCAAACCCTGGCCGTAATGTGTTTCTGCACCTCTGGTGCAGAATAGCACAGTCGTTGTGGGAAATCAGTGTTTGGAATAGATTAAAAAAATCACTGTGACACTGTTCATGAGCGGAGGTCCCAAAGTGCCTATGTTGAAAATCTGCTGTAAAAAAATCCCAAAACTAATTAATTACAGGTGTGCGTTGCACAGTTTCTATGCACACTCATGACTTCACCAGTTTTTTTATATTTTCACTCCAGATTTTCAACATTGCCATTTTTTTACACCTCCTCATGAACAGTACAGCTGTCATTTTTCACATCCTGTTCGAAATGTGTTTTTGCACCTGTGGCGCCAAATGGCACAGTTGCTGTGCAAAATTGACTTTTGGCTAACAAACTGATAGTGTCACTGTTCATGCGGTGGGATCACAAAAAGCCAATGTTGAAAACTTGGAGTAAAAATACCAAGAAACGCCATGGGTGTTACAGTTTTCAGCCATAACACCCTACCCTGTAGGGACTGACAGGCGTCAGGGGTGTGACTTGGGATTGTTGACAGTAATGTTCATGCCATTCCACCCCCACCCTGCAGCCAGTGGCAGGCATCGTGGTGCGCCTTGGACCCTTTGGCCCCAGAGTTCACCCCATTCTTCTATACTGCACCCATTTCAATGTATTTCCTTATGGAATGAGGTGAGTGTAAAGCCCGAACACTTCAAAGCACACCTCGACACTTGTAAGTGTCTGCAGGGTAGGGTGAGGTGAAATGTCGTGACCGTTATGGGCGAGGACCCAAAGGCACACCTCAATGCCTGTCTATCTCTGCAGGGTGTGGGTGAAGTTGGCAGCAGTCCAATACTTTACTGCCATTCCTATACTGCATCTGTCTAACTCCTGCACTTCCACTGCTAATGACAGCAAGCAACACTTGGCATTGACAAATGCTTGGCATAAGTATGGTTTACTTGAACAGTTTGCACCATTTTGTTGCATCATCAAATAGAATGTTAAGCACATTTCATGTAGCTACACAGTGTTTAATTCAATGTTTTCACTAAATTTTGTTGCTCTGTTCTCACATTCGTTTGCACGTTTCATGCATTTATATTTGTAGGTTTTAGTTCCCATGTTTTTCGCAGCATATTTTGTTGCAGTTTTTCACTTTCTTGCACATTTTCATTTAGGTTTTGTTTAGTTTTTTTCTATTGTTCCACTGGTTTCCACATTTCATGTATCTTTGCATATTCATGTATTTAGTTATACCGTAGATTTTAGTTCACTTGTTTTTCACTATTTTGTCTCAATTATTTGCACATTTTGTACATTTTCATGTAGGTTTACACTTTTTTAACTGTTGCACTGTTTTGCATATTTCATGTTTTTAAATATTGTACAGTTCAGTTCATTTAATTTGTTTTTCATTGTATATTTTGTCTCACTGTTTTCAACAGTATGCACATTTTCATTTAGGTCCAAGACAGCATGGATTTACAAAAGGAAGGTCCTGTCAAACTAATCTCATAGATTTCTTTGACTGGGTAACTAGAGTGGTGGACCAAGGGGGAGCAGTTGATGTTGCCTACCTTGACTTCAGCAAAGCTTTCGACACCGTTCCACATAGAAGATTGATAAATAAGCTGGGTAGGCTTGGGGTGGGTCAGAAATTGGTCAACTGGGTTGCAAACTAGTTGACGGGCAGAAAACAGAGAGTGGTGGTAAATGGTATACAGTCAGAAGAGATGCAAGTCACAAGTGGGGTACCTCAGGGATCAGTCCTGGGGCCAGTCCTCTTCAATATCTTCATCAGTGACATTGTAGATGGACTGGAGGATAAGGTTTGTCTATTTGCAGGTGACACCAAGATCTGCAACAGAGTAGATGATCCAGATGGGGTGGGCAGAATGAGAAGAGATCTGGATAAACTGGCAAAATGGTTGGAAGAGTGGCAACTAGGGTTTAATTCAAAGAAGTGCAAGATCATGCACATAGAGAAGAGAAACCCTGAAGCCACCTATAGGCTGGGAGGGGAGTTGCTGGCAGTCACAAGGGAAGAAAGAGACTTGGGTATCATCATCACAGATGACCTGAAATCATCCAAGCAGACAACTAAAGCAGTAGGTAAGGCTAGGGGGATGTTAGGGTATATTAGTAGGGGTATCACAAGTCATAAGAGGGAGGTAATAATCCCTCTTTACAAGACACTGGTTAGGCCCCATCTGGAGTACTGCGTGCAGTACGGGAGGCAACACCTTCACAAGGACATTAACCAAATTGAGGCAGTCCAGAGAAGAGCAACCAAAATGATGCAGGGACTACATCAGAAAACATATGAGGACAGATTAATGGACCTCAATATGTATACCCTAGAGCAGAGGAGGGAAAAGAGGTGATATGATCGAAACATTCAAACACCTGAAGGGCATTAACAAGGTAAAAGAGTCTAACATGTTTCAATATAAGAAAAATAGCAGATCAAGAGGACACAGCATGAAATTAGAGGGAGGCTGATTAAGGAGTAAGGTGAGGAAGTTCTTTTTCACATAAAGGGTGGTGGATGCATGGAACAACCTACCTCAGAAAGTGGTGGATATGAATAAAGTGCAGGGCTTCAAACAGGCATGGGATAGGCATAAGGGAGCAATGCAGATGAGTATGAATAGATAAGCCATTGATAGAGCAAAGGCCGATGGCACATTCATAAGGTAGAAAAAGAAATGGGCAGACTGGATGGGTCTTGCAGTCCTTATCTGTCGTCAACTTGTACGTTTCTATAGGTTTTGTTTCAGTACACTTTTTTCTACTGTTGCACTGTTCTCCACATTTTTGTTTTGAAAATATTGTGCTGACTTTATAAAACCACTTTTCTTTAAATGTTGTACTTTTATTATTGACTTCATTTACATTTATTTGGATGAAGGTTACTAAGAAAGGCCATGTGGGGTGGGAAGTCTGCATTGCGTTGTGGCTGGTGGCAATCTGTAGTTGGCTGCTCTGTAGTTGCAGCTCCTGCATTTTTAGTTTTAAAACTTTCTTTTGTATTTAATCGTTTTTAGTTTTTTTTCCTGTTTACTTTGATGGTTGCTGCCTGAATTTAGCAGACTGCGGCCTGAATTTTTTTTTTTAAACGGTTTGCCCTTTTGTGACTTTCCTCCTCTTCTACCCTCACTTGCCTTGCTGTTTGTTGCTGAGATCTGAAGGCGAGCGGATCCGCTAAGCAGTTTGTTCCTCTTCTGCTCCTTTTATTGCTGCTGTTCAGAAAGACATGGGGAACTCATGTGTGGACTCTTCTGAAGGCTATTTGGATGACTCCAAGGTGAACGTTGGGGTAGTTTGATAAGAGCTGGTAGTGTCAGTATCTGCGCCGATTTTGCTGTGGTTGGGACGTACTCCTCTTTTTTTAAATGCTGCATATAGCCACGCTGTGTGTGAGCAGTTATTTTCTTCGGCTGGATTCGAATGGATTGGGGAATCAGATTTGCAGGTGGATCGTCCCACTGAGGATTGTTGCCAGAAGGTCATGGATTTAAGGAATTGAATGGACACTGAACTCGACGTTTGAATTTTGGAATTTTGGAAACCTACTCCCGGATCTGCGGTGGTGGATTTGGGGACTATAGCGGCTCAGTTTGCAGTTGGTGAGTAGGCCCGATCTGGCCGGTGGCCCATGTATTGGTCTGTGGCAGCACGGGGGTCTGCGCTCAATCTGCCGGGGAGCCGGTGGTTAGAGATCTGCCCTCTAGGAATCCCCAGGGGACCTATTGTGTTGGGTTTTGGCAGGGATCTCATGGTAGCTGGCGTGGCCCGGTTGCGGACCCTGGACTAAATTTTTCGGGGCTCTCCCCAGCTATAGAGCCGACTGGTCCTGAAGAGGATTATTTGTATTCCTTTCCCGAATTTGGTTATGGTTAGACTTTTATTTTATCTCCTTTTGGGCAGTGAGAGTGCCTTAAACAACATTCGTACAGTTCTGGCAGTAAATCTGTCTCGTACTTTGTTGGGTTTTTTTTGCCTGTTTTTTGGATGATGGTTGAATTTCATTTTACCATCTGGTGGCAGTGAGAGTGCCATAAACAGTATTTCCCTAGGCCCTGGTAGTGAACGCACCAGAGGCCTGGGCCGATTATTTGACATTACTGTTGGAGAAAAGACTGCTTATATTCGTCTACCCAGGGGTGTGAGCTCCTGAGGATTCTTTGATAGTCCTGCTGGTAGTGAGTGGACCATCGGGACTTGGACCATCAGTTTTTCTCCTTAATACACTTTCTATGACTGCATTATTTACTATTTTGCTTTTTATATTTATTGATGTTATGCTTATGTTTGTTTTGTTTAGTTATTTTTAGTATAATTTTATTTTGTCCACCTCTGAAGTTGTGAGAGGATTTTGGGGTGGGGAAGTCTTGTTATGTAGTGTTTTTACATTGTAATTATTACTTGATGTATTTCTAGGGTTATGATTTTAGAATTATTTGTGTAAGGGAAAAGGTTGGGATTTGTGTGGGTTTATTTGGTTTTTAGTTTTATTGGGTATACTGCAACTATTTTTAGGGTACTTATTTTATAAGAAAATTAGGATTTTTCATTGTGGAGCTTTGGCTCTAGTTGGTCGTTATTAGCACGCGGAATGTGCCTGTTCACCCCCCCAGTTTTCTGCTATTCATCCTCTTTTCTCCGTATCCTCCACCCGTTCTTCCCCCCTCCTCCTCCTCTGCCTTTCTCTATCTACCAGTGCTGTCAGGCACTGGGAATTGTACGTAGGAGGGATGGGGTGGGTGTGGTGGGGGCACGGACCTTGGAGGTCGAAGGAGTGGCCCTCTTGCATAGGGATGGTTAGATCGAGAAGACACCCTTGGGAAAAATGGAGCCTGGAAGGTGGTAGTCCATGCCTAGTCTCCATACCCAAGGGCACCATCTCTTCTGATGGACAAGTTGCTGGGATGGCTCATGAACCCCGTCCAACTCGGGTGGTGTTATGCAATGCCAGATCTATTGAGAACAAAACTGCAATTACTGCAGATTTTGTTGGAACAGCTGATCTGGCTTGCATCACCGAGACCTGGCTGGATAAAAATGCTGGTCCCATTCTGGAAGCAGCAATTCCAGTCAGGTACTCAGTGATACACCGGCCGAGATTGGACCGCAGGGGTGGGGGTAGCAGTCTGTTTCAAGACCGAGTTGGGCCTCACTGGTGTATCAGTAGAGGAAGCTGAATCCTTTGAATGTACTGTGGTAGCTGGTGTGGGCTGTAGGATAGCTGTCATCTACCATCCACCCAGGGATGAAAAGTGATTCCTACAGGAACTGGCAGACTTAGACGTCGACATGGCATTGGAGTCACCCAGACTGGTGGTTCTGGGCGACTTCAATGCCTGGGTTGATGATGAACTTTTGCCTTTTGGACAGCACTTCCTCCAGTTGATGACATCACTGGGCTTCACACAGATTGTTTCTTCAGCTACCCATAATCATGGTCATTCTCTGGTTCTGGTTTTCCTCCTGGGAATTGAGGACTCTGACTTAGCGGTGGAACCTGTTGGTTGGTCCGATCATTACACCGTGAGGTTCAACTTTTGTGCCCCCCTTTGTAGGTCTGCCCCTGTGGAGATGGTCAGTTACTGCCCTTTACAGGATGTGAGTCCTGAAGACCTGGCAGTGGTGATTGACCTCTCAGAGTTTCCTGATGCCAGCTCAAGTCCGGAGCTGTTGGTCCTGGGCTATAATAAGGCCATTTCCTCACCTCTAGACCTGGTAGCTCCTGTCTGGGTTCATCCCCTTCCACTCCGCCCTTGGGACCTTTGGTTTGATGGGTCTTTGAGGGAGTTGAGGTGGTTTGGACGGAGGTTAGAATGTCATTGGCGGAAATCTGCCCTGGATGCTGACCATCTTAGTTTGGTGGAGCATTACCAATTCTACCAATCAGCAATCTCCCATAAGAAGGCAGAGTTCCTGTTCAGGAAGATCGCTGTCAATCAGAATCGACCAGCTCAACTCTTCCGAACTGTGGACAGGTTGTGCAACCCAGTCTGTCTGCAGCTCCTTCGAGTGTGTTGAGCTTGCTTGATTCTTAGCAAATAAGGTGGCCAACTTCAGGTCAGAGATCCACTTGACTCGCTCTATGGGGGATGCGGTTGGTCGGTGCTCGATCACTGTACCTCGTACTTCCTGGAGAACCTTTAACCTGCCAGAGTTCGAGGATATTATGAGGATTGACCAGGGGATGTGCCCTATGTGCTGTGGTTTAGATCCAGGCCCAACTTCCCTGATTTTGGGTTGTTATGAGACCATTGGCCCAGTTCTGGCTTAAATTGCCTGGTGCTTCTTGGAATTGGGTGAGTTTCCAAGCTCCCTGAAGGAGGCAGTGGTGACACCCCTTCTGAAGAAAGCTTCATTGGACCCAGACACTTTAGCTAACTACAGACCTATCTCGAAAATTCCCTTTAAAGGAAAGGTTATTGAGAAAGTAGTGGCAATTCAACTGGAGAACCATTTGACCATCCATAATGTCTATGAACCTCTCCAGTCTGGTTTTCGTAAGAGGCATAGTACTGAGACTGCTCTGGTTCGGGAGCTCAATGATCTCCTGATGGTGAGAGATCAGAGAAACCATTCCATTCTGGTACTCCATGATCTCTCTTCAGCCTTTGACACTGTAGACCATGGGGTGCTGCTCAAGTGCCTGAGGTCCATCTGTGGCCTGACAAGTACAGTGCTCAGATGGTTTACATCTTTCCTAACTGGTAGAACACAGAGAGTTGTGTTGGGGATTTTTTTCTTCCGACTCTTTCCCTCTGTCTTGTGGGGTTCCTCAGGGCTCGGTGTTATCCCCCATGTTGTTTGCATTGCATATGCTACCCCTTGGAGGCATTGTAAGATGGTATGGGCTGAGGTTCCACTGCTATGCTGATGATACCCAGCTCTGCCTTTCTTTTGCCCCCGACCAGGCTAGTGCTCTCTCAGTATTTAACAACTGCCTCGTGGAAATCCAAGACTGGATGAATTCAAGCTGGTTAAAGTTGAACGCGGGAAAGACCAAGGTTATGGTTGTGGACCCGGATCACAGGATAGAGGGATTGAGGACTGATCAGCCCTCTGGATTATTTCTGGGGGGTGCTCTGAGCCTTACCTCAGAATGGGTGTGGGACCTGGGAGTGGTGCTTGACGATGGGCTGACCCTTCATTATCAGGTGTCAACAGTCATTAAGTCAGCCTTTTATCATCTTTGGAACATTGCCAGGTTCAAATACCTTGTTCCGTCTGGTGATCTGTCTGTGTTGGTCTACACCTTTGTGACCTTGCGCTTTGACTACTGCAACTCCCTTTACTTTGGGCTTCCTGGGGTTGATATCCACTACTTGCAGCTAGTGCAGAACACTGCTGCTTGATTGTTGACAGGGGTGTCTAGGAGGTCACATATCACCTCTGTGCTGCGTGGTCTGCACTGGCTGCCGATCCAGTGGTGGATCACCTTTAAGGTAGGTTTATTAACCTACAAAGCCCTATGCAGACTTGGCCCCAACTACTTGAAAGACCTTCTGATTCCTTACACCCCTTTGTGACAGCTGCACTCAACTGATGAGGGGTTGCGGGAGATTCCAAGGGTTACTTTGAAATCTTCTGGGGCCTGTGCTTTTATGTTTGCGGCCCCCATCTTCTGGAATTCTCTGCCCCATCAGCTCCAGGAATGCATGACCGTGGGGAGTTTTAAACAGGCACTCAAGACTTTTTTGTGGAGTCAGGCTTTTTTATGAATTGTTATGATTTTTTATCGCTGTTTTATTTATTATTTGTAATATTTTTATGGAACTAGGTTTTAACACTGTAAAGCACCTTGACATTTGAAAGGCACTCAAAAAAGAAAGTTATTATTATTATTAATCTCCAGGGCTCAAAGCATAGTACTGTGCTTATTCACTCATCCATGAATCATGCAGACAGCTTTTAAGTGGGGAAAGTGTTTATAAGAAAGACCGGGGGAAAAAAATGGCACTGCATAAATCCACAATAATTGCATCCTGAAGTTGCCAAATTTGATATGGGGTTGGAAATTTGATCCAATCTGGCATCAGACAATTGAAACTCTCCACCCTCTACTAAAACTGTGCACTTTCAAAGAAGCAAATACAGGTAGTTAGATGCTAGATAGGATGGAACCGAAAGAGTCAACATTGGTGTCTGGTTGCTCAGCTTAATTCACTTCTGAGCTATCATAAACTAAGAGACCTAGAAATGTATTACTCGAGCAAGTGGGGCATGGGCATCAAGGGATGAGAAGGGACACTGGTTTTCTGTATTACTGTCACACCTGAGGGATGTGGGTGCAGTGCTTCAACCACCATTATACTTGAGGGATAAGGGTCATAGAACTGCTGCTGCCATAACACCTGAGGGATGGGGGCTGCAGTGCTGCTGCCATAACACCTGAGGGATGGGGGTTGCACTGCTGCTGCCATAACACCTGAGGGATGGGGGCTGCAGTGCTGTGGCCATAACACCTGAGGGATGGGAGCTGCAGTGCTGCTGCCATAACACCTGAGGGATGAGGGCTGCACTGCTTCTGCCATAACACCTGAGGGATGGGAGCTGCAGTCCTTCTGCCATAACACCTGAGGGATGGGGGCTGCAGTCCTGCTGCCATAACACCTGAGGGATGGGGGCTGCAGTGCTGCTGCCATAACACCTGAGGGATGGGGGCTGCACTGCTGCTGCCATAACACCTGAGGGATGGGGGCTGCAGTGCTGTGGCCATAACACCTGAGGGATGGGAGCTGCACTGCTGCTGCCATAACACCTGAGGGATGAGGGCTGCAGTGCTTCTGCCATAACACCTGAGGGATGGGAGCTGCAGTGCTGCTGCCATAACACCTGAGGGATGTGGGTGCAGTGCTTCAACCACCATTATACTTGAGGGATAAGGGTCATAGAACTGCTGCTGCCATAACACCTGAGGGATGGGGGCTGCAGTGCTGCTGCCATAACACCTGAGGGATGGGGGTTGCACTGCTGCTGCCATAACACCTGAGGGATGGGGGCTGCAGTGCTGTGGCCATAACACCTGAGGGATGGGAGCTGCACTGCTGCTGCCATAACACCTGAGGGATGAGGGCTGCAGTGCTTCTGCCATAACACCTGAGGGATGGGAGCTGCAGTGCTGCTGCATAACACCTGAGGGATGTGGGTGCAGTGCTTCAACCACCATTATACTTGAGGGATAAGGGTCATAGAACTGCTGCTGCCATAACACCTGAGGGATGGGGGCTGCAGTGCTGTGGCCATAACACCTGAGGGATGGGGGTTGCACTGCTGCTGCCATAACACCTGAGGGATGGGGGCTGCAGTGCTGCTGCCATAACCCCTGAGGGATGAGGGCTGCACTGCTGCCGCCATAACACCTGAGGGATGGGAGCTGCAGTGCTGCTGCCATAACACCTGAGGGATGGGGGCTGCAGTGCTGCTGCCATAACACCTGAGGGATGGGGGCTGCAGTGCTGCTGCCATAACACCTGAGGATGGGGCTGCACTGCTGCTGCCATAACACCTGAGGGATGGGGGCTGCACTGCTGCTGCCATAACACCTGAGGGATGGGGGCTGCAGTCCTGCTGCCATAACACCTGAGGGATGGGGGTTGCACTGCTGCTGCCATAACACCTGAGGGATGGGAGCTGCAGTACTGCTGCCATAACACCTGAGGGATGAGGGCTGCAGTACTGCTGCCATAACACCTGAGGGATGGGGGTTGCACTGCTGCTGCCATAACACCTGAGGGATGAGGGCTGTACTGCTGCTACCATAACACCTGAGGGATGGGGGCTGCAGTCCTGCTGCCATAACACCTGAGGGATGGGGGCTGCACTGCTGCTGCCATAACACCTGAGGGATGGGGGCTGCAGTGCTGTGGCCATAACACCTGAGGGATGGGAGCTGCACTGCTGCTGCCATGACACCTGAGGGATGAGGGCTGCACTGCTGCTGCCATAACACTTGAGGGATGGGGGCTGCAGTGCTGCTGCCATAACACCTGAGGGATGGGGGCTGCAGTGCTGTGGCCATAACACCTGAGGGATGGGAGCTGCAGTGCTGCTGCCATAACACCTGAGGGATGAGGGCTGCACTGCTGCTGCCATAACACCTGAGGGATGGGAGCTGCAGTGCTGCTGCCATAACACCTGAGGGATGGAGGCCGCAGTGCTGCTGCCATCACACCTGAGGGATGGGGGGTCACATTGCTGTGGCCATCACATTGGAGGGATGGGGGCTGTAGTGCTTTTGCTGTGGTCATCATTAGAGATGCAGCAAAGTTAAATTCTGCCCGTGAAGTGGACACGAAGTGGCCCACTTTGCATTACCATTCCACTATGCGAAGTGCCATTTAAAACCTTCACTGTGCCTCTTCGTGCTGTAATTATGACTTTGCATTGCTCACTCTGCCTTACTTCACTTTAGGGTGCAGTGAGAATTCACAGGCAGCCCACACACACCACATGGCTTACACAGAGTAGGTCACATGCTTCAGGCAGGCAGGCAGTGACTCATGCTTAAAAGAGAGTTTCACTTTTGCCTTGTATTAGGAGAAAGAGGTTGTGTGTAGAGATGCAGCTAAGTTAAATTACACCAGTGAAGTAGACGTGAAGTAGACCACTATGCATTACTTTATGGTTCTGCAAAGTGACCATTGAAAGCGATACTTCGCCACTTCGCCTTGTGATGATGGTCATAATGACTTCGCATTGCTCACTCCGCCTTAAAGAGCAGAGGCAGAATTTACAGGCAGCCCACACATATCACATGACTTGCACAGTCTAGGTCACATTCTTCAGGCAGGCAGGAAGTGAATCATGCTTGAAAGAAAGTTTCACTGCAGCAGCAGCCCCTGGCTCCAACAACACCTGCCCCCCTCAGTGCCTGGTCCTCCCCACACCTCATTAGCATGGGAGTTCTTTACTACACTGGCTGGGGACAGCAGTGTAGTGAAATGTAATCTGTGTGGTGTGGAGGGGTAATCCCACTCAACAGTGACTTTTCAACAGAGAGGTCCCCTACAGCAACTACAGCACCACATCACTGTAGGGAACCTGCTGGAACCCAGCACTGTCTGTTGGGGGTCCTGCAACCCCCCCCCCAAATCAACTCTAACTTGGACCTGATAATCCTAAGTGGGGGGTGCAGGGAGCACAGCCCCCCACATGGGGGGTTCAGGGGGCGATGTCCCCTGAAGAAAACACTTAGTTCCATTTGAAACAGGCAGTTGACTGCAAAATGCGGTCGACCTGCCGATTTCGATGTCGGGGCTTTCTACAAAAATTTTGTCGAACACACATTGTGGATCCGTGTGGAGGTGCACCATGGCCCCAAAGGAATTCACCTTGGCACAGGTGGTCAGCACACCCACCTGTACAATCACCACTGTGCACAGTGGCAGGCCAAGGTTGCAGAACAGGGCAGTACTGCACCTGCTGGGCCTGCTGGGGAAGAGGGAGCAGCATGGTGTTCACCCGCACAAGGTGGTGTGAAGTGGAGAAGGGCCATGGATCAAGTGGCTGCTCCACCACCACAACCTGTAGCAGGTGACAGTGGCAACCATGTCCAATGACCTGCCTCACAGGCCAATTTGGGCCTGATATGGAGTGATTTGGAAGTTGTTAGCCACCATCTTGACATTTTGCCAACATTGAGTAGCAGTTGGAGTGAATTGAGGGGCACCAGCTACAAATTATGGGGATGCTTCAACTGCTGCTGTCCCATCAGAACGTTGATCATTAGTTTTATTTTGTCCTGGCACCCACCACCCTCTGTGTGAAAAAATAGTTCCTTATGTTGCCCCTGATCCATCCCCCCTCTGTCTTCAAATTTTGGACCCTTCCTCATGCACATGTCTTTTTATGGATGATGCTACCCTCTTGTATGTTGTTGATTCCCTTTTGGTACTTGATATTTTCTATCATGCCCCCCTCAGGTCATCATCATCATCATCAACAGGAACTGCTACATCGCAACTTTTTTGAGGAGGGGAGGATTTCACACTAACAGACCCAGACACAGCCACCTTGGCTTTCTTTCTCTCCAGTTCCCAATCAGTGTATCATTGGAACTGAAAAAAAAAATGTAACTGCTGTGATTCGTGAAGAACTTGATTTGTCTCTTGATGAGTGACTGGTGTGACATGACTAATGATAACAAACTGTACACAAATACCTATGGCTGTTCTTCCCTGACCTGTACCACACAAAACTCCCAGACTTGAAAACTCATATTAATGACTACAGGACAAAAAAAGTTTTGTAATTCGTGAATCGTGACCATGAAGATGAAGATGAAGAACTTGATTTGTCTAAGAGTCGTGAATGTGATGAGTGACTGGTGTGACATGACTAATGATAATAAACTGTACGCAAATACCTATGGCTGTTCTTCCCTGACCTGTACCACACAAAACTCCCAGACTAGAAAACTCATATTAATGACTACAGAACAAAACAGTTTTGTAATTCGTGAATTGTGACCATGACGATGAATAACGCGATTTGTATCATTGTGAGTGACTCGTGATGATGATCACCCTGACTTAAAAATGCACATTAATGAGTACAGTGTTCATGCCAAGATATGCACCACACCAGTACTCTGAAGGGAAGCCAAACAACTGTAACTTAAGTTACAGGCGGAGATTGATTGAGCCCTCGAGAGATGCAAATGCACAGACAGATTAAGATTATGCTGTACACTCAAGATATGCAGCCACAAAAGCACAACACCACCTAACCAGTGCTCACAAGTCACAAATCCAAATCTGGAAAAACTGACTTTTGCTGGTTGGGGGGAGGCAGTGCACTGCAGTAACAGTCCGCTACCAAGATATCACAAAGCAGTACAAAAAAATCATGCAGGTGCGGTGGATAGCAGGTTCATAGTGCTGCAATTACTGTGTGGCACAATGAAATGCGTCTCCTTTGATGGCACACGTTGATCACACACACTACAAGTAATGCGCAGCAAATTGAAAACTTCAGTACTATAACCAAATCTTTTTAAACAGACTGAAATTATGCAGTGCTGCACCACAATGCTCAGCAAAAAAATTTCAAAAATTACTGAAAATATTACTGTGTGTACATTAACACAGTTATACAAGAAAAATATAACCAGAACAGAAAGATTTCCTTTCTCCTAGTTAATCTACCTCCACCGCAGATATGCCCCATCCCCCAAAGCACACTTCAAGCATCTGTCAGTACACAGACTGAATGTTCTAAATTAACATTCAAAATCCACACACAAACAATAAACACTCGATGATATGAGGGTCTGTCCACACTAAATGGGTACATTTATGCCATACCCTCTTTACATGCCATTAATTCACATAATATAACAATTCCAGTCTGAAAAACTGGACTGCACTGTGCTATATAACAAGCTTAGACAGGATTTATAACCTTGGAGTGGCAACACTAGCCAATCTGTTTTATTTTAAAAAAGTGCATAAATGTCCCCTCCTTTTTTCATGCTTCGAGTGGGACATTTAAATGCAGTGTGACTTGTGCACACTATTTATGTCATTCAGCTTGCACTGCCAAACACTAAAGACTGCATGTAGACTGGCAAGACACACACTTCCAAACGTAGTGTGTGTTTGTCAGTTTGCTGCCTTTAAGTTTTTAAATGCCACCAAAAATGGCAATCACGTATGTAACCTACTCTGTCCCCCTTGGTTACATACGTGATTGCAAAGCAAATTCCTCCTGGTCAGTGATATTTTGGTGTTCCGATGCCTGCTCACAAAAACCCAAGGGCTTACCGGAAGATTGCTGCTCTTTGTTTCCCCTGGAGCTTCAAGCTTCCCGAGCAGTCCCATTTTCAAATTGGGCATCTCCGATTCTGTCCCTCCCCCATTCCTGTATGTGAGGGTCCCCTTTCATGCCCTGGGAGTGTGATCAGTGCAGGAGAAAGGATTGGATTGTCAATCATCCATGGACCCTGAAACTTTTCAAGTGTTTGCCCACAAGCCTGGGCCATTTTGTCCTCGGTAACAACATAAAAGGTTTTCCATCTCATGCACTCCAGAGGTGTTATGTACAGGATCATTTACATTGAGATACTCTTTTTATTTAAATTGTAGCACATTCTTGGTCAGTATAGTTATTTTTACAGAGTGAGGTTGTTTAGGGCTCTATTCTTGAACTAGGGATGTTCATGTTTGGCCCATTCAGCCGATTCAGCCGATGCTAGCAGGCTTGAATGCAAGGATCTGAATTTAAAGGGCAATCCTGTTTGTAACAGGGACAGCAGTGGTAGTATCTGTCCCTGTTACAATGGAATATAAACATTGGGCAATGTTTTTTTGTAGCACAACTCAGCATTATATTATTTATTTCAATGTAATTAATAACTGCCATTGAAATAAATAGTATAAAGTCAGAAAATTGCATCTTATGATAAAAATGGCAGAAGTGGCAATAATTGTGCTGGGCAAAGTATGGAAAACTAATGTTTAGTGGTGTAAGCACTGTAAAGATGCAGTGCTGCTATGATCTGGCAGTGAGTTTAAAGTCAGTTCATCTTTTAAACCTTGCTTTAATGTCCAAAAGTTGTTTCAAAAGCTCCCTTCCCAGTGCAATCCTGTTTGTAACAGGGATGATTTTTTCTTATTAAGGTTTGTAACTGGGGGCATGTTATCAATATCCGTCCCTGTTACAAACAATACTTTTAGTGCTTCCCTTTTTTTTGTCCAATTATTTATTTATTAGATCATCGGTTTACAGACCTTTGAGTCATAGACTCATTTACAAAGGCACCTCGTCAAGAGAGCAATACATCACAGCAAACAAAACAGTACAGTACATAACACTTAGATTAAAAAAGCAACCAGTGTTACAGGCATTCACTGGTGGTAAATGCTTGGTAATAGGTAGATCATAGTAGCCATACTATAGGTACATGAGTACCACATCAGGTAGCATTACAAACCAGAATTTTAGCACATCCCTTTTTCGTGTGTGATTATTACAGTATTCGGTGTTCACCTTAGTAGGAATTTATTTCAGTGGTGTAACAAACTGCCTTTGGTTTTAAAATGGTCACTGGCTTACTCCAGGGGTGGGGTGGGTGGGAGGTTGGCTGGTACTGCAAAGAAAAATATAAAATGTACTTTTGACTCCAAAATTATTATAGTATTTAGGGCTCATTTTAGGAGCATTTTTTCAGTGGTTGTAACAATGTACTCTTGGTTTCAAAATGACCACTGACTTGCTGTGGGGGAGGTTGGCTGGTGCTGTAAAAAAATATAAAACGTTATGTGTACTGAAAAAATTTTATTAAACTCCAGAAACACACACTGCTACAACAATTTCCTAACATGCTTAAGCTGCAGAAAGCTATTTATGTCTTGCTTGCATTTGAAAAGTTAGCTTCAAAGCCCCCTCCCTAGTTCAATCCTGTTTGTAACAGGGACAGAGTTTTCATATTAAGGTTTGTAACTGGAGACAAGCTGTGAATCTCTGTCCCTGTTACAAACCAGACTTTTAGCACATCCCTTTTTTGTGTGTGATTATTACAGTATTCGGTGCTCATCTTAGTATGAATTTCTTTCAGTGGTGTAACAAACTGCCTTTGGTTTTAAAATGGTCACTGGCTTACTCCTGTGGGGGGGCTGGCTGGTACTGCAAAGAAAAATATAAAATGTACTTTTGACTCCAAAAATGTTATTAAACTCAAGAAATACATACTGCTACAACAATTTCCTAACATGTTTAAGCTGCATAAAGCTATTTATGTATTTTTTGCTTTTGAAAAGTTACTTAAAAGACCCCTCCCCACTTCAATCCTGTTTGTAACAGGGACAGAACTGCAAACATCTATGCCTGTTACAAACAAGATATTTATTAAAAATTTAAATTAAAATGACATTGGGGTGGTTTGTGAGTTAAAGGCGGGTGCCACATGGGCACATAAAAGGCTGACTGTTTTGGGGAGAGGGAGAAGTGTACCACAAGACCTCAGCAAAGACTGTCCTGATGGGAAGAGGTAAGAAGGTGCCATCAGGTTTCCATGTACAGCTGGAAGGGTGTGGGGTGGGAGATGGGAGGCACCAGGCCCTGGAAAAAGCTGAAAGGATTAAGGATAGGGAAGCTGGTGCCAACAGGTCCCCAGGGACATCCAGCAGGGTGTGAGGTGGGAGACGGGAGACACCAGGCACAGGAAAAGGCTGAAAGGGTTTGGGAGAGGGAAGTCAGTGCCAATAGGTTACCAGGGATAGCTTTGCAGGGTGTGGGGTGGGAGATGGAAACCACCATGCTCTGGGAAAGGCTGGTATGGTTAAGGAGAGGGAGGCAGGTGCCACCAGGTCCCCAGGGATAGCTTGCAGGGTATTGGGTGGGAGATGGGTGACACCAGGCTCTGAGAAAGGCTGTCAGGGTTAGGTAGAGGGAAGCAGGTGCCACCAGCTCCTCAGGGACAGCTGGCAGGGTATTGGCTTGGAGACGGGTGACACCAGGCTCCAGAAAAGGCTGTCAGGGTTAAGGAGAGGGAAGCAGGTACCACCAGGTCCCCAGGAACAGCTGGCAGGGTATGGGATGGGAAACAGGAGTCTTAAAGTGGACAGGGTTGGGGAGAGGGAAGCCAGCACAAGCAGGTCACCAGGGACAGCTTGGCATGGTGTGGGGTGGGATATGGGTGACACCAGGTTCCAAGAAAGGCTGTCAGGGTTAGGGAGAGGGAAACAGGTGCCACCAAGTCCCCAAGGACAGCTGGCAAGGTGTGGGGTGGGAGATGGGAGCCTTAAGGCTGACAGGGTTATGGCAAGGGAAGCCAGTATTAACAGGTCACCACAACAGCTTGGCAGGGTGTGGGGTGGGGGACAGAAGATGCCAGGACCTGGGAAAGGTAGAAATGGTTAGGGAGAAGGAAGCAGGTGCCACCAGGTCCTCTGGGACAGCAGGCAGGGTGTGGAGGGGGAGATGGGTGCCACTAGGCCTCAGAAAAGGTAGACAGGGTTGGAGAGAGGGAAACAGGTGCCAGCAGGTCCCCTTGGATAGCAAGCAGGGTATGGAGGGGCAGACAGGTACCACCAGGCCTCAGGAAAGGCTGACACAGTTGGGGAGAGGGAAGCAGGTCTGTCCATCTTCCCTAGGACACCAGGCAGGGTGTGGGGTGGGAGACAGGAGCCTCCAGGCCCCAGGAAAGGCTAAAAGGATTAAGGAGAGGGAAGCTAGTGCCAAAGGATCACCAGGGACAGCTTGGCAGGGTGTGGGGTGGGTGACGGGAGACAGCAGGCCCCAGAAAAGGCAGAAAGGGTTAGGGAGGTGGAAGTAGGTGCCACCAGGTCCCCTGGGACAGCAGGCAGGGTGTGGAGGGCGGACAGGTGCAACCGGTTCTCAGGAAAGGCTGACAGGGCTAGAAAGAGGGAAGTAGGCACCACTAGGTCCCCTGAGACAGCAGACTGGGTTTGGAGGGGGAGACGGGTGCCACCAGGCCTCAGAAAAGGCTGACAGGGTTGAGAAGAGGGAATCCCTGGAAGAGCAAGCAGGGTGTGGGAGGGCAGATGGGTGCCACCATGCCCACAGGAAAGAAGACTTGCCAGAGAGGGGAAGCTGGTGCCACCATGGTCCCCAGGGATAGCTGGCAGGGTATAGGTGGGAGACAGGAGATGGGAGACACCAGGCCCTGGGAAAGACTGGAAGGGTTAAGGAGAGGGAAGCAGGTGCCATGATGTCCCCAGGGATAGCAGGCAGGGTATGGGGTGGGAGACTGGAGACACCAGGCCTTGAGAAAGGCTGTCAGGCTTAGGGAGAGGGAAGCAGGCACCACTAGGTCCCCAGGGACAGCCAGAATGATGTGGAGTGGGGGACAGGAGCCTCCAGGTCCTGGGAAAGGCTGCCAGGGTTAGGGAGAGGGAAGCCAGTGCCAATAGGTCACTAGGGACAGCTTGGCAGAGTGTGGGGTGGGAGACAGGAGACACCAGGCCCTAGGAAATGCAGAAAGGGTTAGGGAAAGAGAAGCAGGCACCACCAGGGCCCCTGGAACAGCAACCAGGGTGTGGAGGGGCAGGCAGGTGCCACCAGGCCTCTGGAATGGCTGACAGGTTAAGAAGTGGGAAGCAGGCACCACCAGGTCTTCTGGGACAGTAGGAAGGGTGTGGGGTGGGAGATGGGAGCCATCAGGCCTCAAGGAAGGCAGACATGGTTGGGAAGAGGGAAGCAGGTGCCTTCAGGTCCCCAGGGACTGCAGGAAGGGTGTGGGGTAGGACGCGGGACCCTCCAGGCCCTGGGAAATGCTGGAAGAGTTGAGGAGAGGTAAACAGGTACCACCAGGTCTTCAGGGTTAGCTGGCAGGGTACGGGGTGGGAGATGGGAGACACCAGACCCTGGGAAAAGCTGGAAGAGTTAAGGAGAGGGAAGCAGATGCCACCAAGTCCCCATGGGTTGCTGGAAGGGCATGGGGTGGGAGACAGGAGACACTGGGCCCTGGGAAAGGCTGTCAGAGTTAGGAAGAGAAAAACAAGTGCCAACTGGTCACCAGGGACAGCTTGGCAGGGTGTGGGGTGCGATATGGGAGACACCATAACTCAGGAAAGGCAGAAAGGGTTAGGGAGAGGGTAGCAGGCACCACCAGGTCCTCTGGGACAGCAAACAGGGTGTGGAGGGGCAGACAGGTGCCACCAGGCCTCAGGAAAGACTGACATGCTTGGCAAGAGGGAATCAGGTGCCACTAGGTCCCCTGGGACAGCAGACAAGGTGTGGAGGGGGAGATGGGTGCCACCAGGCCTCAGGAAAGGCTGGAAGGGTTAAGGAGAGGGAAACACATGCCACCAGGTCCCCAGGGATAGCTGGCAGGCTACGGAATGGGAGACGGGAGATGGGAGACACCAGGCCCTGGGAAAGGCTGGAAGGTTTAAGGAGAGGGAAGCAGGTGCCATGAAGTCCCCAGGGATAGCTGGTAGGGTATGGGGTTGGAGACAGGAGACACCAGGCCCCAGGAAAGGCTGTCAGGGTTAGGGAGAGGGAAGCAGGTGCCACTAGGTCCCCAGGGATAGCTGGAATGGTGTGGGGTGGGAGACAGAAGCCTCCAGGCCCTGGGAAAGGCTGTCAGGGTCAGGGAGAGGGAAGCCAGTGTCGACAGGTCACCAGGGATAGCTTGGCAAAGTGTGGGGTGGGAGACATGAGACACCAGGCCCGAGGAAAGGCAGAAAGGGTTAGAGAAAGAGAATCAGGCACCACCAGGTCCCCTAGGACAGCAAACAGGGTGTGGAGGGGCAGACCGGTGCCACCAGACCTCAGGAATGGCTGATAGGTTGGGGAGTGGGAAGCAGGCACCACCAGGTCCTCTGCGGCAGCAGGAAGGGTGTGGGGTGGGAGATGGGAGCTATCAGGCCTCAAGGAAGGCTGACAGGGTTGGGAAGAGGGAAACAGGTGCCACCACATCCTCTGGGACTGCAGGAAGGGTGTTGGATGGGAGACGGGGGCCTCCAGGCCCTGGGAAATGCTGGAAGGGTTAAGGAGTGGTAAGCAGGTGCCAACTGGTCACCAGAGACAGCTTGGCAGGGTGTGGGGTGCGAGATGGGAGACACCATGCCCCGGAAAAGACAGAAAGGGTTAGAAAGAGGGTAATAGGCACCACCAGGTCCCATGGGACAGCAAGCAGGGTGTGGCGGGGAAGACAGATGCCACTAGGCCTCAGGAAAGGCTGACAGGGTTTTGGAGAGGGAAGCAGGCACCATCAGGTCCCCTGGGATGGCAGGTAGGGTGTGGAGGGGTAGATGGGTGCCACTAGGCCTCAGGAAAGCTGACTGGGTTGGGCAGAGGGAAGCAGGTGCCAGAAGGTCACCTGGGACACAGGCATGGTGTGGAGGGTGGTGTGTGCTGTCACCTGTGGCCTTCCAGGTCCTTGGTCCATTTTCTTTAGGGTCCTGGTGGGTCCGCATGAGGAGTACTGCACACACCTGCCTGAGTATGTCACTGTAGGCCAGCACCCATGTTCTCATCTGGTGGATTCAGCTCTGCTGTCACCTGTGGTCTTCCAGGTCCCTGATCTGTTTTCTTCAGGGCCCTGTTAGGTCTGCAAGAGGAGTACTGTACGCACCTGCCAGAGTATGTCACTGTTGGCCAGCGCCCATTTTCTCATCTGGTTTGTTTAGCTACACCATCACCTGTGGTCTTCCAGGTCCCTGGTCCATTTTCTTTAGGGCTCTGATGGGTCTGCATGAGGAGTACTGCACACACCTGCCTGATTATGTCACTATAGGCCACCGCCTGTGTTCTCGTCTGGTGGATTCATCTACGCCATCACTTGTGGTCTTCCAGGTCCCTGATCTGTTTTCTTTATAGCCCTGGTGGGTCTGCATGAGGAGTACTGCAGAATATTGACAAAGTAGATGTAAACCATACAATATCTGGACCACTGGTCATTGTGGGAGATGGGCCTTATGTGGTATAAGGCATAGAAACCGTCAGCAAAGCCTTCAAAATAATGAAGCTGTAAAGCAATTGGGCAGTATGAACATTTACTGATGTGACTGAGGCTGTAGTAATCAATGTATATAGTGTGTTCAGTGTGGCTTGTGTATAGTGTAGAGTTTTGGTTAAGGTTTTAGTAGAAATGTATTGTGTGTATCTACTATTTTATTTAGTAATGGTGTTGATCTGTTATATGATGAACTTCCTTTGTGGTGGTGGTATGCAATATTACAACTTTTCCTCTAATTAATTCATTAATAATATGACCTTAAACAGTAAAAATATTAATTGGAAAAAATAAAGGACTTCAGTAGCCTAATTTTATGTTTTCCACAATGTTTTCAGTGACAACTTGCACTTTCTGGATTTTTCTCTGTCCTGTTACATATGTTAATATACTGCTCTTTCACTGGTTTTGGGGGGTTAATTTTTAGAATAATCAAAAAAAGTTTAAAATGTTATCTACTCTTATTCCCATTTACCCACAAATGCATTTTAATCTATGAATACCCAGGAATTATGGGTAAGGAAAAACTTTGAAATTACTTCATCCCATAGAATTGCACCATACATTAGATTGGTGGTCATCACACACAGCTGCATGCAAATATTTTGGTGTTGCTTAGTGAATTAACTAAATGAAGTGAAGTACTGCAAATTCATGTGAAGACCAAAAAATATTTACACATATTTTTTTTTTTCATTTTGCATATTCTTTGTCCCTGTTACATACATTACATGGTTACTGTTTCCAAACATTGGGGACTGTACCGTGAAAACCACAATTATATTATCTTCCTGTTTACAGTTGAAGTAAAGGCCCTTAAGAGTAATATATTGATGGTGAAAGAAGAAAGAAATTCTAAAAAATTTTTCCTGCAGTCATGTCCCACATATATCCCCTATTACTGTGGACTGGCCCATGAGCACAGGAGGGTTTTCTACAATCGATGTACAAAATTTTGAGCAAATAAAATGGCTTAAAAAGGCTTTTTTTAACAGCTTTTATAGGGTTTAAATCACAGAGCTCTGACAGTAAACTGTCTCCAGCTACCACTACACACACTCTGCACAGAACTGCGGCTGTGCAGAACAATCTAGAGCCCATGTGACCTGCAATCCCCTGAATCACTGCAAAAGTCACCTTGGAGCTCAATATCAAGGTGAAGTGATGCGAAGTACATTGATTTCTATGTACTGTGCATTAAAATTGGCACAGAAGTGGTTGGGGGAAGGTGGAGTAACACGAAGTCTATTGAAGTCAATGACTTTGCATTCCTCATTCATTATGACACGAAGTACTCTGCTTTGCATTGTGGAATACTTTGCGGATTCCTCATTACTCCGTGAATTGCTCTGCAGAGCGAATTTTGGTCACTTCGACACCTCTAGCCATCATACCTTGTAACTATTACAATGACTTAATAGCTACAAGTATAGATCTACAACAGTATAGGCCAAAATTGCTAAAATGCACACTAGTAGAGTGAAAAACATTTTAAATAAAGTTCGCAAAACAAACACTGGTAAAACGGATTTTGGCTTTGCTGACACCAGTGACAATACTGTTTTTTTCAATCTACAAAATGGAATTTGCCTTTCCTCTATCACGGTAAACCAGTGTCCTTGAGAGACTAAGTTACTGACAGTAACATACATGACGGGGGGATATGCAGGGTAGTAGGTGCAAGGGTATTCATATCTGAGAGGGGAAAGAGAGGGAGCATAAACAATACACAACACACAAAATACTGGAAAGAAAAAGAAACAAGAGGATATAGAAAGTGGAAGAGGACGAAAGATTTTTTTTGGGTTCTTTTTTATTTTTGTTTTTTTTTTGTTATTTTTTGGGGGGTGCAGATGAGAGAAAAGTGATCATAGGAAAGCAAGGACAGGAAAAAGAAAAGAAAATTCAGCTGCTGTGCTCACTGCCTGCCTCACTTGCAAGCACATTACATGGTGCCGGCACCAGGCCCCGATTCTGCCCTGCTACCACCACTGCCATGACGAGGCTCCACTAGGAGGTCCAAAACTTTATGTTGACCTTCCATCAGTTTCCTTATGTACCCCCTGACATCCTGGCAGAACTCGACAAAATCTTTGCACAGAGCTGATACCTCTCACCATACTGCCACCAGTTCTTCTTGGCTCACAGGAGGACTGGCAGGGGCTGATGCAGGCTGTCCATGTTCACCTTCAGCATGAACCTGGCACTGCCACTGGCTCTGGGGTGAGGTGGATGGGGATGCTGCTGCTGCTGCCTACTGCTGCTGATTTCTCTGGTGCCAGCGGCAACTTCTGGGCTGATGCTGAACCCTGGCCCCTTCCTCCTGCTGGCCCCCTTTCCCTTGGGCCCCACTGTCTCCTGCTGCTAACTCATTTTGCTTTTGGAGCCCCTCTGAAGTATGGTGGTGCTGCAGATGGCTCCTTTGGCCACCAATTCCAAAATGGCCCCCTTGCTTGCCCCTTTGCACAGATCCGTCACACAACTTGCAGATCACAGCAGTGCTGTCAGTATTGTTTATGGAGAAAAAACACCACACGACAGACCCTTTATGCTGGGAGGAGGAGGTGGGGGGCACATGCTCCTGCTGAGGGGCATTACTCTGTGGCTGCTGTTGTGGGGTGGCAGCCACATGCTCCTTCTGCTGGTCCTCGGGGGCTACAGGAGGATTCTGCTGCTGGGTGGTGGATGTGGAGGGGACTACATCAGACTCACACTGCTGTGGGGGGCAACAGGCTCATGCTGCTGTTGCTGCTGGTCCTGGGGGGCTACAGGAGGATTCAGCTGCTGTGTGGTGGATGTGGAGGAGGCCATATCATTCTCACACTGCTGCTGGGGGGGTGGGCAATGGGCTCATGCTGCTACTGCTGGGCAGTGGTGGCTACAAGCTCTTGCTGGCAGGGGTCCTTGGCTAACCTAAATACCCACCTGTTGAGATGGACATTTGGGGCCTTCCCCCAGTCCCATTGCCCTTACCTTTCTCTTCCATCATTTTACATAAAAAAAGTAAAAAAGGTTTCCTAACAGTAAGGGAGAGAGGGAGTTACACACACAGACACACACACACACACACACACACACTCTATTCTACACAGACACCTAACAGAAATGATCAACAAGCAATACAAACACAATCAAAATATATCATTTATAGACATAAAACTGTATAAAAAACACACAGAATGATACCAGACCAGAACAGTAACTGAAAGGATCTGCTGCTGGCTGCCTGCTTGTCCTCTCTCCAAGTCTCCAGCTACACAGAAGGGAAATGAATCACTCTTCAACATAATCTGCGACCGGCACGCCCCACTGAAAACAAGGAAAGTCAAAGGCCATTGTAACCCATGGTTCTCCCCTGAACTGCTTGACTTACTGAGATCTAGAGATCACCTCTGGCAGAGGGCACGGATCTCTGGCAAGCAGGTTGACCTTTAAGGAAGCCTTCTCCAAATTATGGAGTGATGGCATAAAATTTTGGAACAACCTCAAGGAAGCAACTGGTAAGAACTGCAAGTCACTCCCCACTATGCTTAATATTGATGAAACACCCACCCTGGATCCTAGAACAATTGCTAACTCATTCAACAATGCCTTCATGGACCTGAGTGGGATACTCCCCTCTGATTTCTCCTGTCAGTCCGCCACCGCCGAAGTTACCGAGAATGCGGTTCTGACCACCCCAACCCCCATTCTACTTTAAATCTATCACTGCTAAGGAAGCTCGTAGGTACCTCCAAAAGGTACCGGATAAATCAAATTACAGCAGTTACACCTTGGACCTGAAATTTATTGAAATGACACTGGATGATACATTATCCCCTCTCACCCATATTCTCAATGTCTCTCTCAGGTACTCGCACTTCCCTGACGCTTGGAAGTCCATGATAGTGACTTCAATCTTCAAAAGTGGTGACTGGGCCCTATGTGGGAACTATCACCCAATTTCCATTCTGCCACCACTCTCAAAAGCTCTCAAGGGAATAGTAGCTGACCAGCTCTGCGAATACCTAGATAAGTATCAGCTACAATGCCCGCATCAACACAGTTTCAGAAAGGGCCACAGCACCACTACAGCACTGCTTGTATTTACTGGTTACATTCACAATTCTCTCTACCAAGGTCTACTTGTTGGTATGGCCTCTGTTGACCTATCCAAGGTATTTGACACAATGAACCATGCCCTATTGATCAAATAGCTTAAGGTCACTGACCTCTCTCCAGACACTGAGGCTTG
Organism: Neoceratodus forsteri; assembly: GCA_016271365.2. Taxonomy (NCBI): domain Eukaryota; kingdom Metazoa; phylum Chordata; order Ceratodontiformes; family Ceratodontidae; genus Neoceratodus; species Neoceratodus forsteri. The sequence goes on from CM057449.1 coordinate 1,204,952,260, forward strand.
GTTCACCAATTACCTGCGGCACCGGAAACAACAAGTCAAAATTGGCAATACCCTTTCCGATAGCAGGTCAAGTCAACTCCAGTGTCCCACAAGGGTCTATCCTGGGCCCACTCTTATTTAGCCTTTTTTTAAACCAACTACCTCTTGCCTGCCAATGTCATCTCCTGCTATATGCGGATGATGCTGTTCTATTCTATTCATCAATGGCCCAAGTCCCCTTGCTCTTGAACGTAATCTCCAGAGCAACTTCTTGGCAGTCAAAAGTTGGTTTAAAGACCAGAAATTGGTGATGAACTATGCCAAGACAAAAATAATGCTGTTCTTCACCACCCAAAACCAGTACAGAACTCACCCCCTCCTTATCACTAATGGGATAGGGACCCCCCTGGAGCTTGTCCAACATTTCAAATACTTGGGGGTCACATTGAATAGCACTATGTCTTTCGTCCTCCACATCGACAAAGTTATCAAGGCCATTAATACATGGCTTGGACTATTGCATCGGCATAAGCACAGCCTTACACCAATGGCCCTCAAGTTAGCTGTGCACAGCTCTCTAGTGACTCTCATTGGCTATGGGTTGGTAATATTTGCTTCAGCCACAGACTCCACCCTACACCAGATAAAAGTAGTCTTAAACAAAGCCTGTCAGCTTGTCACAGGAGCACCCCGGCTGACCCATACGTGTGACATGTATGCCCAATCAAACTGGCTACAGTTCTCTGGCAGACTGTGGTACCAATCATGTCTACTGGCAATAAAAGACAGACTAGGCCTAATGCCCCCAGGGGTACAGAATCTTCTCACTTACAATGATAACAGTTGCTGCACCTGCAGTTCCGACAGCCAAATATTCAAAATCCCCCACTGTCGCACCTCCTTAGATCAAAGGTCTTTTGCCTATCATGCTGCAGGCTGGCTGAACTCACTAACCCCTGACATCACAACTTTAACTTTAATTGGACTGTTTAAAAGAAGGCTGAGACAACAGCTAACAGTGAAGGCTAGTTGTGATTGCTTCCACTGACAAATTTCACAATCTACTGTGTCACCATTCCTCCCGGACTCTGCTTTCTGTCCCATAGTACCTGAGAATTCTCTGATGCTCTTCCCTCCCCGCCTGTCTCCTAGTGTGCTTAGACACCGCCAGCCATCCCCTTACTCTTTCCTTTGATCTCTCCTATCCATCCTCCAAACCCTCATATCAACCTCCTAATCCACCACTGACCTGGAATCCTGCCCTTCCACCAGCCCCCCCCCCACCTTGCCTAGCAGCCTGTTCCCTCTTCTGCCATCTTCTCTTTTTTTCTCCGGCATCAGTACCCATTGGGTTCTTTACCTAGGTTCACCTATCCAATAGCAAGTCTGTCCACCTTCTGTCTCACTTCCTGCTAGTGCCTAAGCCTGCATAACTGACCCGGGCTATTGTTTACAGCCTATGACTAAGCCTTCCCTCTACCTATAAGCATCCCTGTTCAACTGTTTACTCTGTTCTTCTGCCTCACTTCCAGCTATTGTCTAAGATTCATAAGTGGCGAGGGTGATTGTTCATAGCCTATGATTGTGCCTTTCTACTAGCAATAACCATCCATGGAAAACTTGTTTTATTTTGTTCTTACCAATTTGTACCATGCCAATATACTGTAGTACCTTTCTACTTGTAACAACCATCCTTATAATATTGTTTTAATTGTTTGTATCTATCTGTACAATGTCTATAATGTCTGTATACACTGATGTGGAACCCATGTAATGAGCATGTCTTCAAAGGGGTTATTCTGAGATGTCAATAAATAAATAAAATTAAAAAAAAAACTTTCTGCCTGTATACAGTCGCCCATGTGACCTGCAGAGAGGAAGGTCATGTGAAAAGTCCAATTTCGGCGGATTTCACCTTATTTCGCAGAATAGAAACACTAGGCGAAATTTGCTGGTAAAATTTCACCACAACAGTTAATTACACAAAATATTAAGCGTGGCAAAATTTGTGATTTTGCCGGCAAAATTAAATTTTGCAACATCTCTAATCACAGTCTCTTTTTTTTTTTGTTGAAATTGACGCAAGATGATTGTTAGTGTTAGTGGTGACATAATCTTTCATGATGTTCGGGTCAATATTCTGGCTAAAAGATTGCCCTGCATCCAGTGGAGCCTTACTTCTGCCTTTAGTATTTCCTGTTGGTTCATAGTTGTTTATGGCCTTGAAATGATTTGCCATATCAATTTGATTCTTTTCCACATGTCAGTTTAGTGTGGAATAACTGTATTAGTTTTTCTAATTCTTAAGTCGGCCACATTTCGTACACAGATCTTCCTTTCTGGGTGAATATACTTCAGTCATCCAATACATAGAACATCCTCCACATTGGAAACCAATATCTCCACCTAGTGTTTTAATAATGTTGATCTTTGTCTATTACTAGTACCAGTTTCAATATGTGATTTATGTGGTGCAGTGAAGGAGACAAAACACAATTTCCTTCTTCAGATTTGCTTTTTTAGCTCAAAAACTAAGCCTAGAATCTCTTACTAGGTAGATATTCTGACACCTAGGTGACTAGTGACTGGTAGATCCCCTTAATACTGTCTTAATAGTAAAATTACACAGGTTTTCAGTATGGTATTACTAAATCCACAGCTCAGTACTGTGGTTTCTTGTTCATATAAAACCCTCAGAGCATACAAAGGGTAGAGTAACCAGGACTACCTTATAATAGGCCTTACTGCTGTGCCCAGGTCCTGAGCCTCCACGTGAGGTGACACGTGCTAGCCCCGCTCAAGCTAGCCCTGCTCGCTTAGGGCAGTTCCTTAAGTCACGAAGAACCGGAAATGCTAAACTACCCAGCTTCTGGTTTCTCATTTCAACAGCAACAGTACCACACAGTAAAACAGTTTAAAATGGTTTATTTACACTATACACTTGTAAGTGAAACTTATAAAGTGCCTCAGGTGCAAGCTCGCTCCTCTGATGTTGCACTAACGTATAGTGAATGGTCACTCATTATCTGTGGGGGTTACCGGCCCTCCACAATCCCACAGTGCACCAGGTGTCCTAGGAACCCTAGCAATAACACTGCCAGTGTCAATGCTATCTCACTGTTTCCAGGCAACGACCTGTAATACACCCTCTTACCAGAGGGATGCTCACTAAATGAAATGCCAGTCGCTCGCACTAGGAGCCAAATAACAGTCTCACTCTCTCAGAGGGACTCAAAATCAAAAGCCAATGGTAATTTCATTAATTCTGAAACTAGGAAAGGATATACAAAAAGTTAAGAATTACAGACTGGTGCCAGTCTTAAATTATGAATATAATATTTTGGCCAGAGTCTTAAACAACAGAATATTACCATTCCTACATAAAATTATTCATCCTTATCAAGGTAGTTTTTATACCAGGGAGAGTAATATTCTATGCAATAAACACATTACAGTACTTTTTAAAATACATCGAACAACAGAAAATAAATGCAATTTTATTTCATTAGATGCAACAAAAGTATTCAATATGACTGAATGGCAATACTTACTTTATTTTCTGGAAAAATTGGGATTCCCCATAGATTTAATGAATACAGTGAAAACATTATACAAGGTGCCTAGTGAAACATAGAAACATAGAACTTGATGGCAGATAAGGCCCACCTGGCCCACCCAGTCTGCCCATTTCCCTACCTACTATATAAGCTCCAGATCCTATTTGATCTGTGGCCTATCTCCTCCTTCCTACCACTAGCTTTGCCTTTTGCCTGTCCCATGCATTCTTGAATTTGACAACTGTTTTTGCTCCCACAACCTCCTCTGGAAGGCTGTTCCAAGCATCCACCACTCTTTCTGTGAAAAAATACTTCCTCACGTTACCTGAGTCTCCCCCACCCCCAGCCTCATATTGTGACCCCTTGTTCTTGCACATCTCCTTTTCTGAAAGATGCTGCCCTCTTAACTCAGTTGATCCCCTTGAGGTACAGTAGTTGAATGTCTCTATCATATCCCCCTTCTCACTTCTGTCCTCCAGAGTATACATATTGAGCTTTCTCAGTCTCTCCTCGTATGGTTTCTGGTGTAGTCCCTGCACCATTGCTGTTGCCCTTCTCTGGACTGCCTCCACCCTGTTGATGTCCTTTCAGAGATGAAGTCTCCAGAACTGCACGCAGTACTCCAGATGAGGCCTCGCCAATTGCCTGTACAGCGGCATCACCATTTCCTGTTTTCTACTGGTAGAACCTCTCTTTATGCCCCCCAGCATTTCGCCACCTTTCCTCACTGCCTTCTCACATTGTTTGGCTACTTTTAGATCATCTGTTATGACTACCCCCCGGTCCCTTTCCATTTTGGTTGTTGTTAGTACCTTCCCCCCATTGTGTATTCCTCCCCTGGGTTTTTGTTCCCCACGTGCATGATTTTGCACTTCTTGGCATTGAATCCGAGCTACCACACTCTTGACCACTCCTCCAACTTGCCTAAGTCTCTCCTCATTTGCTCCTCCACCTGGCATGTCAACCCTGTTGCAGATCTCGGTGTCATTTATAAAGAGGCATATTTTTCCTTCGAGTCCATCCACAATGTTGTTTATAAAGACATTAAAGAGGAATGGCCCCAGCACTGAACTCTGTGGCACCCCACTGGTTACCCCCTTTCTTCAGATTGAATTCCGTTTACCACCACCCTCTGAGTCCTGTTGCTAAGCCAATTTCTGACCTAGTTTACCACCTTGGGACCTACTCACAGATTGCCCAACTTGTTTACTAACTTATTGTGCAGGACTGTGTCAAATGCCTTGCTAAAATCTAAATAGACCATGTTCATCATCCCTCCCTGATCTACCACCCTTGTCACCCAATCAAAGAAATCTATAAGAGGTCTATATTTACCTGCTTCTACCTTGCTCCCACTCTTGTGAAGGGGTATCACGTTTGCCCTCCTCCAGTTTTCTAGTACTACTCCCTCCTCCAACAATTTGTTGAATAGGGCTGTCAATGGTGACAGTATCACCTCTCTGAGCTCTTTTAGTATTCTGGGATGTATCCCATCCAGCCCCATTGCCTTATTCTCCTTCAGTTTCAAGAGTTCCTTTAGGACTCTCTCCTCTGTGAATGGACTGTGTCCACCCCTCTTTCCTGTGTGTCTACTTGCTAATATCGGTCCATCCCCCTTCCCTTCTTTTGTGAATACTAAGCAAAGGTATTCAGTCAGCACCTCAGTGTTCTCCAGGTCCCACTCTGCCCACTCCCCCCCCCTCCTCCTTTACTAAGCCTCACTATTCCTTCCTTGGCCTTTCTTCTTTCCCTTATGTACCTGAAAAAGGGTTTGTTTCCCTTCTTCACTGTCTGGGCTATCCTTTCCTCTATTTTTGCCTTTGCATTTCTGACTGCTTTACCTGCCTCCATCTGCTTTGCCTGATACAGTTTCTCGTGCCCCCCCTTTGCGTTTCTTTGTATGTCCTGAATGCCATTTTTTTCTCTCTAACCTTCCCTGCCACTTCTTTTGAAACCCATAATGTTTTTTTTTTTCTTCTGGCTTTTTTTCACTAGCTTCATGCAAAGGCTTGTTGCCTCTGTTATGGCTGTCTTGAGGTTCTCCCACTGTATCTCTACTCCCCCTTCCGCACTGTGTGCCGGTGTTTTCTTCAGGCATTCACCATTTTAGTAAAGTCGACCCTCTTGATGTCAAGGACTTTGGCTTTAGTGTGGCTGGATTCTTCTACTGTCTTTACTCTGAACCACACTGTATGGTGGTCATGGACCCCAGATGGCTGCCCACTGATACATCTGTTAGTCTCTCTCCATTTGTGAGCACCAGGTCCAATATTACCACCTCATGGGTGGGTTCCCCCACAAGTTGAGTAAGGCATGCCCCTTGCAGGGCATCCAGAATGACTTTGCTCCTGGATGTGGCTGCAGCATAGGTGCTCCAGTTAACATCAGGCATATTTAGGTCCCCTACCAAGAACACTTCTCTTTTCGCTGCCATTTTAAGGCTGTTATCTAGCATTATTCTGTTTGTTTCCTCCCCTTGCATGTGAGGTCTATAGATAACTCCTGTGCGGATAGTGGCATCAATTCCTGACTCCAGTGTGACACACAGTGCCTCTTCTCCTTCCAGCTTTCCCTTTATCTCACTCTCCTTGATCCCTTCCTTGATGTACATCACTACCCGTCCTCCCTTTTTGCTCTCCATGTCTTTCCTGTAGATTGTGTACTCAGGTTTATTAATGTCCTAGTCATGGCTTTCTGTATACCATGTTTCAGTGACTGCTACAATATGTAGGTCTCCCTGTGCCATCAATGCCACTAGATCAGGGATCTTGTTACAAAGGCTGTGGGCAGTTGTACACATTGCCCTCTATGTTTTGATGGCTTCACCCCATTTGTTCTAATCCCATCCTTTCCTCTTGTGTCTCCCCTGACATTACCCCCATTTCAGTCCTTTGTGTTTCCTCATCCTTAGTATCCTCTTGTCTGTCTACTTTTACCTGTGGGGAAGGGGCAGTTGAGTTTTTCTTGCATAATTACACCTCCCTCATGGCTAGTTTAAATGTCTGCCAATGAAACATTCAAACTTTTCACTCAGAATCCTGGTCCACCCTCAGACAAATGTAGCCCATCCCTAGTGTACAAGCCTGTATCTCTCCAGGTGGGCCCCCAGTTCCTAATGAAGCCAAAACCCTCAACTCTGCACCAGTTCTTCAGCCATTTGTTGAATCCCCTTGTGCAAGGCATCCTGGCATCTCCCATGCTGTAGACAGATAGACTTTTGAGAAGGTTACCATGTGTGCCACCTGTCTAAGGCCCCTTCCCAACTCCGTAAACTCCCTCTGCAATGCCCCAAACTCACTGTTAGCCAGATCATTTGTCCCCAGGTGGACAATGACATCCAGCTCCCCTTCATGTGCTGTTGCCCCTATGATCCTCAGGATTCACCTCTTATCCCTTCAAGCTGAGGTGCTGGGTAGGCACCTTACCTCTCTCCCCTCTCCCTTACCCACCCCCAATTCTACCCCTTAATAATAGAGTCCACAACTAGGAGTTGCTTTCTTCTCCTCTTGGGTCCCATGTCTTCCCCCCCAGGGTGTCCACTATGGAGGTTCCCCACATTCACCTTGTCCACCACTGTGGGTGCCCCCATGGGATAACCTCACTCAGCCAGACCGGCATAGGAGTTGTGGAGTGGAACCACAGGTGGCATGCACCTCTGCCCAACCTCACCCACCCTTCCCAAGCCCACTGTTGTCCAGTTGCCCCTCTTTACTGGCATCCTTGAGACAGTGGGGTGGCATTGGTGGTGTGGGGGGGGCCTCCTGAATCCTGGGCAAATCTGCCTGGAGTTGAGCAACCTCAGCCCTCAATCCAGAGAGGTGCATGCAAATAAGGCAGCACCACAGCCTCCAGAATGTCTCCTAGAAGACTGCTGCCCCACAGCCATTGCATTGCACCACTCCCAACATGACTATTGTTGACTTCCTCTGTTCCCCCCCCACTTTTACTCTGCCTTAATGCAAGAGTACAGTTCTAAAGATGTCTAACTTGTGGTTTTATACATAGCTGTAAGTTCTATCACCCTGTCCTGAAGTAGGAAGTTGAAATCAGTATCCCGGGTGTACTCCTGTAAAGGTGGACTAGCCCAGGGTGGGTAGGGTGGGTGGGGAGAGTAGGGCGGGCCTAATCCCTGGTAGAGCTGTGGAAGAAAAACAATCAGCTCCTTCAATGTGTGTGAGAGAGAGAGAGAGAGATCAAATTGCACAACCTGTAAACACAAAACAAAATAATAATAAAACAGTAACTGCTTAGCCAAGAGAAACCTTGATGTTTCACCTTGCTTTGTCCTTTCAAGCAAACCTAGAAGATAAAAAGCTCAGTTAAAGCTAGGTGCTTTCTGTCTGCAAACTTTAGTCTTCCACTTCAACACACCAGCTAACCTGACATTTTAAACCTCCCCTCTGTTGGAAGGTACTAAGCCTTTGTCTGTTCCACCCCCCAATTTACACACCTAATCCTCTGGAAGAGCTTTGGAAGAAAAACAATCAGCTCTTTCAATGTGAGAAAGAGCGATAAAACTGCGAAACCTGTAAGAACAAAACAAAAAAGTAACAAAACAGTAACTCTGTTTAGCCAAAAGAAGCCTTACTAGTTCATCTTGCTCTGTCCTTTTAAGCAAACATAGAAGACAAAAAGTGCCAGGATAAAATTAAACAATGCACTCTCCAAAGAAATGTTTTGGAGGAAGGAATAAGACAAAGTTACCCTTTGTACTCCACATCATTATTTATGCCATCTCTGGAGGTTGTTTAACATGAAATTGGAGAAACAATAATATAAGGGGAATACAGATTGGAAAAGAGCAATACAAATAATAAAAAACTTATGTATATTGTAGTATTCTACAATTTGAGGACCCAAAAATTGGCCTGACAGAAGTAAAAAAAAAGTAATACACAGATATTCCACATGTTCTAGGTACAAAACTGATTCAAAGAAATCAGAAGTGTTGACATTCAGTCAAACAATCAAGAGATACCCTTTTTAATGCTGTAATTAAGCATGACTATATTGATTATTTGGGTATAAGCCTAACAAACAGTATACATTAGATATATGATATGCAAGCAATAACACACAATGAGGTCTGGGTTATGTCTTGATAAGAGCATACACAGGTGCATTAAAATGCACGAGGCACTTGAGTCGAGTGCCTGTTGCACCTGGGTGTGCTCTTATCAGGACATAACCCACACCTCAGAGTGTGTTACCGTGCCTATAAAATGGGGCCTCCCAACTAAATATTTAATGGGTAAAAACCAAAAACATAAAGAAGTCCAAAATATAAAAAAAGGAGGTTTCAATACCTCAAATAGCAAAAAAATAGTCCCCCTATTAAGTCACTTTAAAAAGTGCTTCATTAGCAGTACGGAGTTTTATGCATTCCTGTGGTTATCTATCACTGTTGTTTTTATTACTTTAGACACCCTTTCACATTATGTTTTTCATGGTGTTTTTCCTAGGTTTAAATGGTGAAAGTGATAATTTCCCTGAGAGAGAGTGTGAGCTTTCACTCACAGCTGCCACCGTGTCTGCCAATGTTGTTGCTTCTCCGTCCCTCACCCCCCATATTTGGTAATGTGCTTTCTGTGATGGTGCCTCCATCCCCTGTCCCCTCCCAAGATACACAAACCATTTTTTACTTTTCTTTCTTTGTTTTTTTAAGCTATCTGTCCTTAAATCACTTCTTTGTTTTTATTTTAGTTCATAGCTGGATTGAGTGGGGAGCGAGCATGTCCCTCACTGGGTGCCATTGAGAGCAGCTTCACAGGTCTGAAACTTCAACTGTCAGTGAGGTAGGAAAAAAACTCTTTTACTTTGCATTTTTGGTTTCTGAATTGTTGGGGATCACATTTCTGGGAGAGGAGGGGGGAGTGCAGACATGTTAGTAACGGTCACGGTGTGCTCGGAGACCCTTGAGAAGCGAGACTGAGAGCTGGAGCTACAATAAGAAAATGGACACTGACTAAAAGAAAATATATTCATAACAGTAACTGTTTATGGCTTGCGTGGGAAGGGGAGTTTGCATACACTAACTGGGTTTGTATTCTCTGGAGACTGTGGAGCAGTGGGACAGAGTGACAGCTGGACTTGCAAGGTATTTATTTGTTTGTCTGCTGATGCCACCACTCTCCTGGTTCCAGTGGATGCTACTTGAGGAGCTGCAGTGGGAGACCGGTGGCATGCAATGATTTTACTGTGCAGTGTGCTTTGCCTGGCACATACTGTGCTGGTTGTGAAGTGATGTCCTGATAGGGACATGGCTGACAGAGGCTGTCAGCCAATCAGGATAGAGGACATTTTCTGCCCATTTTATAAACATTTCTAATCTGTTGTGGAGGATGTAAAAATGAAATTTCAAATATGGCAGAAAATGCAGTTGTCCATATGGGAGAACTCAGTATATTAAAAAATTATAATTATACCATATGTAGCATTTAGGGTTCAGGTGATGATAACACCAATTCCCAGAATTTGGTTTGGTAAGATTATTAAGCAAATGAAGCCATTTCTTTGGAACAGCAAGACTCCAATAATAACATCACTAAAATTATGCCATAGTAAGGTGGTGGGAAGCATGTCATGCTTGGATACATTTTACAATTTATACTGCATTTATAATTAAAACAATCATTTCTTGTGCATGTGCTGAATGTCCAGATCTGGAACAAAAAAACTGGATTTCCAGCTTTTGCACCAGGTAAAACAGTTCAATAGAAAATATATAATACTGTCCATAGGATTTTTTTGAACTAACATGGTAGAAATTACAGTCACCTGTCAAAATAAGGTAAACATTAAACCAACACTTTTCAAATCAAATAAACTTTGATGTAACCCATGTACACAAATATGCAAGAAATCATGCTACATCACAGGATGGAAAAAACAGGTATTAATGGATGGGGACACTTATTGACAGGGAACAGCATAATACCATGGGAAGAACGTAAAATAAAATTTAGAAAACAAAGGGCAGGATTCACAAAGCAGATGTGCTGGGCACAAATGAGATGTACCAGTGCAACAGGGAAATGTGCCTTGTAGCCATTCACAGAGAGCACAAATGCCCCAGTGCAACCTGGATGCACTGCGCTGAACTGGATGTGCTGGAGACCGAAAATAATGATATGCGGTGCATGTGGAGGGGGTTTGTAACTGCCTATACAGTGCAGAGCCATTCACAGAGCAAAATGAATGCACAAATATGGAGCATTCACAGCTCAAGTACCAAATGCGCCATGTGTAGATAAGTATAAAAGAAGTAGACTTAAGTGTAAACCCCCAGCACGCTGACCACAGGATAGCAGCAGCAAGCAGTAGGAGAGCAGCAACTGAGCAGTACTATGGATGGAGCACCATTCCTGATGGTGGGAAGGTTAATGGGGATGAGGAGATGGGCGAATCAGCAATGTGGCAGCGGAAGGCACAGTAGGCGCCCAGCCCCATGGTGGTATTGTGTTAGACTGACATTTGAACAGCTGATGGACACCGAAACAGTTGGTCAATACAGCCTGAACAGGGTTATTCTGAGGCACCTCTGTGAGTTGTGCCATGATGAAATGCAGGCACCCACTGGAAGGGGTCATGCCATATCAGTGGAGACCAAGGTGACAACAGCAATGTGCCTGCTTGCCATGGGAATCTTCCAGAGACCAGCTGGAGACACCATTGGCATTTCCCAACCATCCACATCCCGTCTCCTCACACAGTTCATCACCGTACTGCTCCCACATGCTTCAGAATTCATCCAATTCCCAAGCATACAGCCAGAGCAGATAAAAGCCATGCAGCAGTTCCACAGGGTGGCATGCATGCCAGGCATCATAGGGGCCATTGACTGCACCCACATAGCAATCTGTGCACCACCTGGTGATGATGCCATGACATATGTCACCTGCAAGGACTACTACTCTGTCAATTGCCAGCTGGTATGCAATGCCACTGGGTGCATCAGCAATGTCTGCACCACACAACCTGGGAGTACACATGATGCCTTCATATGGCACTAGTCCACCCTTTGCCACCGGTTTGAAACTGGGAACATACCCAGCGGACATCTAGTAGGTGGATGGAGCATGCAGAAATGCCCATGAACAGGGCACCATGGCACAACAATGATGGGAGAGGGTGCAGGTGTGTGAGGGCCATGGCAAAGAAAGCGCCGGTGGATATGCACAGGTGTGGCAATGGACGTAGGCACACCGATGGAGTTGCATACACAAGGGGGTCAGTGCAACAGAACAGCAAAGGACAGCTGGCATGAGTGGCTGGGAAGAACAGACCACACACAGCCATGCATGGGCGACTGCTGGTCATTGGTGGGCAGACAATGGAGACGAGAACATGTGTGGGCAGCCATGGCTGCATGCACGGGCAGGTACAGGCAGACATGTGCAGCCAGGGCAGGCTGTAGCAGATGTGAGGGTGATGTAGCTGGTCAGGTAGGGTCATCACAGGGACTGGGGTGGACAGTCGACAAACTCACTAGGGCACTATAGTGTGGGGGGTAGGAGGAAACAATGCACAGGTATGCAGTGGTATAATGGACTGAATGATCTTGCCCCCCACAGGTGATGCAGTGTTCCCCCTCTGACCCTAGCTGCTCACACCCTTCCACTGACTTGGCACAGAGGCGGAAGAGTGGTACAATGAGGCACACATTGCTATAAGCACCATCATCTAGCGGGTCTTCAGCATCCTGAAGATGTGCTTTCGGTGTCTGGATAGGTCAGGTGATGCCTTACAGTATAGCCCAGAGAAGGCCTGTGGCATATTACTGGCCTGTTGTATGTTGTACAATATGGCCATTGACCGTGGAATAGCTGTCCAGGCTGAGGAGGGCGACAGTTCTGTGGAGGAGGAGGAGGGGGACGAGGATGCAGCAGGCCATGGGCAGCATGATGGACCACCACTGGCATGAAGAAACCCATGCCTGGTCACCAGGTTCTGGCAGCACAGGGACACCATCATCAAAGAGCACCTTGGGATTCTCAGGTGAGTATCACAGGTGGATAATATGTGGCTGCCCCCCCAACCCACACACACCCAAACACCCACAACCACACCACAGGGCAGTCAACTGCAACACTGCTGCTGTGTAGTGCAACTGTGAGGGTGACAATGCACACACACACACACACACACACACACACACACACACATACACACACAGACACATATACACACAGTTGGCTCCACATGTCCAGGGGAACTGTGTACGTGCTGAGGATGGCATGGATCAGTTTACTGCTGCTGGCACACTTGCACATCAGACACAGGACTGCACTCATCACACCCATGCCACACAGCACAACAATGGCACACCTGGACGTGCATGTAGCACCACACAGGTGACCCACACAGGCAATGCACTGGGGCAGGTTCATGCCACCCATGCCACCCCAGGCACAGGTAGCCAGGTGAGTGGGCCGCAAAGAGTGCAGGTGACAAGAGCCATGTGAGCTGTTACCCAGGTGTCAGTGGGAGGCACCACGGCCCCATGGGCTTGTGGGTGGCCACGCCCATGACCGGTGTTGCTGATGCAGCACTACAGGCCACAAGGTGGTAGCCAACACCTCTGGAGAGGTACTGCAGCGAGACCATGAAGGCGCTCACTGGTGTGTTGGCCCTGTGATCCATGTCGGATACAGGGTTGATGGGGATGGAGAGATGTGGTGAAGGCATCAGCAGCAGTGGGTCCACCTGAAGCTGCTGCCTGGGCATGTGTGAGGCACTCCTGGGGGTTCGGCCGGAGGCCCAGCAGCCACATGATACACTGTTTGCACACATCGCCTTGGCAGCATGTGCAATCTGCTTCAGAGCTGCGGTCATGCCCACCCACAATAGGCAAGCCTCTGTCAACATCTGGACACGCCATGCATCCAACAACTCATGTTCAATGGCCTGCAGCCTCTGAATGTCTCTGAGCTCCACCCGTAAGGATGCCTGCTCCTCCATGGTGGCCCGCAGGAGGCGTGCATAGCTCTCAATCTCGGCAGCAGGTGATGACTCACGGGGAATGTGCCAATGGACAGGCGGTGTGCCAGCCGGCTGCTGCACATCCACTGTAGGTGGACGCATCACAGCAAGCCACAGTAGGGGTAGTGATTGGGCTTAGGAAAAGAAGGAGAGGGGGGACATGACAGAAACTTTCAAAGACCTCAAGGGAATCAATAAAGTCCAAGATGGTAGCATCTTTCAGAAAAAGAGATGTGCAAGAACAAGGGGACACAATCTGAAGATAGAGGGGGATGGCTCAGAGGTAACGTGAGGAAGTATTTCTTCACAGAGAGGGTTGTGGATGCATGGAACGGCCTTCCTGAGGATGCTGTAGAGTCAAAAACAGTGGGGGAACTCAAGAATACATGGGACAGACATAAGGCAATTCTAGTGGGGGTTAGGAGGAAGTAGACTGTTGGTTAACTAGGATCTGCTGCTTATCTGTTAGGTTGGGAAATGGGCAGACTAGGTAAGTCAAGCAATCCTTATCTGCCATAAAATTCTATGTTTCTAGGCAACTGCTGAACATTGAGGGACGACTGCATCACAGGCCTCTGCCGCCTGCGGCAGCACCACAACACCCTGCTGACCTGTGCTGGTGGTCCCCTGCACCACAGCAGCACCAGGCACAGAGCCCACAGCAACTGCCACCATGGGTGGCTGTGCAGGCCCTGTGGGTGTGCCAGGAGCCACAGGACTGCCAATGCCTGCTGGTTCTATCTTTACAAGCACCTGTGCGTCATTTGCTTCACTGCTGGCCATGTCCCCCAAAGTTGAGTGGCATCTGGATCATCATCAACATTGCTGTACACCCCCTGCATACCAGATGTCAGCAGCAGGGCATCTGTGATGTCCATCGTGTCCCCTGGGTCATCATCAGCCATACCCAGGAACCTTTCCACCCATGTGCTGTCCCACTCACCAGCCGTGGCACCTCTTGCTGAGGTGTTGGAAGGCCCTGCTACCACTGGTTATGCATCTGGGGTAGCTGTGGCATTTGGCGGGCATGGGACAGCATCATCCCCAGACCTGGCTGCTGCCAGGTGAGATGGCCTGGCATCATCCTCTGCAGTGCCATCCTGCGGTGAACCAGTCATGGCAGCACCCATGAGATGTGCTGGAGCTGTAACGGAAAGAAGGGATACATGGTTACAAACATATGTGATAGTTGTGTTCAGACAGGCTTGTACAGGTGGTCATACACGTGTGCCAGTGGAGCCCCTGACATGCCATGCGGGTGACAGCAATGGTTCTGATGATGTAGCCAGGCACTGCTACAGCAGGACAGGCCCAGTGCCTGTTCATGCTCTCTTGGACATGTGTGGGACCAGTACAACAGCCTAGCCACCACCCACAGGGAAGACAGCAATGGTGTGCAGCGGAACACCACACCACAAGTGTCCCCCCTCAGCACATGCCCGGCCTGTCATGCGACTGTGCAAGTCGGTTTATGGATGGGGCGTACAGAACCATGGTTGGTGCACACAGGCACATGGTCCAATAGTCACACACAGTGGGGCTGTCAGGGCACACATGGCACACAAACATGGATGGGCACATGTCCCGGGCATGTATACTCACAGTGCTGTGATGGACTGCCACCCATCTGGAAGCCCCCTCCAGGAACACCCTGCACAGCTGCCTGGCCCATGCTGGCCACCAGCAGCTCCTCCGTGGGTATAAGATGCACACCTGTCAGTGGGCCACCTCCTGTCCCACTCAGGGAGGGCTCAATGTGAGCTACCTTCTGCTTTGCTCTCCTCTTCTTGTCATTCAGATGCTTTCTGCACTCCTGGGGTTCATACTGGGGTGTCCTGTTGAACTTTGCAATGGCATTGACATGCTTTGCCACAGCCTCCTAACCCTCATCCCGCAGCTGTCGGCTGCCACCCCTGCCAGCCAGGATGTCCTTGTGTAGCAGATATGCCTTGATTAGCGCCCTGTCCTCATCACTGGTGAAATTGGGACATTTGTGTCCAGCAGCTGCGTCCTTTCCAGACATATTGTTTTCTGTGGGTGAGATTACACAGCCATTACCACATGATAGTTAGCTCTGTATGTGTGCAGGCACAGTGTCTGGCTGCTGCAGGGTCATAGCACCCTGCCTGCATGCCTCTCACCCATCTGTTGTGCATATCTGAAACAGGTATTGGGACTGTCTGGGACAGCTGGGCATTGGCAGGATCAGTTCTGTAGCACTGCTACATGTAGCTGACATGTCCTGCACATGTGACTGGCGTTGTTTGCCATGTACCAGCAGATGGTGGATCTGGTCTGCAACACACATGTCTTTGGTCTCTGACACCATGCTTCCCCACACACCAGCAATGGAACCCCCTGACACACCAAACCTAGTTTGAACAGTGGGACACTCACCTTGATGTGCCTGTTGACCAGGAACAGGCATGGATCCTGGCGTATGTCCTAAGCCTCACACTGTCATTTTGTTCTGCCACACTGCCTTTGGAAGAATGTAAACAGACTTACCTTCAAGGATGCAATTCCTCTTAGTCACCTGAGCTCTGTGGAGGTGCATTCAGGAGCATTTATGGCTCAGGGCATGCAAATGAGATTGGGAGCAATTGTAATGAGATGTTAACCAGGTGGGATGCCCTATCTTCTGGCAATGAGCTGAAATTGGAGCAATGTCTGGGAATTGCATAATCGCCCCCAGCTCATCCCAATCAGCAGAGCACAACTGCTGCGTTGAACACATCCCCATATGGTGCATTTCCAGTGCAAGCACGTGGAACATAGGGCATTTCCTGAATACAGCGCAACTGTCCTGGCGCATTGCCACACATGAGTGATGACAGGTTAGTGGCATGACAGGCATAGCACAAACAGTCTGGTGTTACTGACCATGTGCTTGCATCTAGCTGTGCATCCTCTTGCATGATGACTGTGGTGCTGCCTGTAACGTGTGCGTGTATTGCGCTGCAGAGTGACATTGCATCAATGAGCACTTGTGGATCACAGCACAACACTGTCAGTGTGTGTGGCGATTTTGTACTGTGTGTGACATTGGTTGACACTCATAATATGGTGGATCCGCGTGCAGTGCACATGCATGACTCTGTCATGACCCATGACCCTGTGTTCCCACCAGTGTGCAGCACTGTGCACATCTGGTGATGCGCTATTGGCAGCAATTGCTCATTGACACACTGCGCTACTGTGCTGTGTGGTGCAGCACATGATTACCAATCGCGCATGTGGCATGAATGTGCCATTGCACACCAGCAGACTGATCTTTGCACACCTGACCTGGTGACACTGAGAGGTATCATGCCAAGTGCACAGAGAACAGACCCAAGTGCCATGAACTGAGGGGAAGTGGAGATCCTCAACCATGTGGCACTGGTGCTGCAGGTTGAGGGACAGCTTTGTGGGTCTGATGACTTCAATGAGCCATGCTCTGTGTTGTGGGCCCAGATTACTGGGCAGATGGTGTGAAGGACAGGGGTTGCACACACTGGCAAACAATACAGGCACCATTACAGTGATCTGCAGTGCAGGGACACAGACAGGCTGAGGGGCCTACAGGACCATGCACGCAGGAGTGCGGTGCCATGCCCAGGTAATTCACAGTACACCGTATGTACACAGGCAGCCTGGGATATGTATCAGTGGGGGGGTGGCACACTGCACACCACAACACACACACCCACACACACAAACGTGTGGCCCATGGACCACACCCAGTGTGAGCTGTGCTAGCATGACCACAGGGAGTAGGCATGTGCAGCATGGTGCATGGGTGGGGGAGGGGGTGCAAGGCCAGTGTTGCATGCATGGTGTGGAACAGCCATTGCCATGGTATACATCCAGCTGCACACATGGTGGGCATGAGCAGGGGTGCTGTGTGCGGATGCATGAAGCCAGGGGCTTCTTCACTGGGGCACTGTTGGGGTGTTGCCATCACTGCATGTTGGCACTAGTGTTGTTGCTGGGGGAAGGGAAGTGGGGGGCTTGTCACATCTCCAGTCTCCTCATGGTGTTCTCTGCTTTTGTTCCTCTCACATGGTCAGCAGACAGGTGGACAGCCCCAGCTGCAGTGGAGGCCAGGTGCAATAGGGCCGGTGTCAGTGCCCTTGGACAGGGATGTGCTGGTACAGGTAAGTGTCTGTCTTGTGCATCTTCTGTGTGTTTGGGGGGGTAGTGCCCACTGCAGGCCATTGCCAGTCCCTTATGCATGTCCCTGTGCTGCTGGATGTGCACACATGGGAGCGTGGGCATGGCGACATGTGCTTGGGCCACAGTGTACCTGGCCCCTGTGGGTACATCTACCATGTGTGCATGTCATATGCACCGTGGGCACCCTGTGGTGCTCCAGTGGTGTTCAGACATGACTTGCACACCTGTGCTGCCTGCTAGCATGTGCACATGCTGTTTAGGGCATGGTTGCATGCCCCTCTGTGCAGACCAAACCAAAAACAAAACAGCTCAAGCTGCTGAGTAGGAGCATGCCTGGTACCACAGGAAACCAAACAAAACACAAACCAGCACTGCACCAAGCTTCCACATAAGGCTTTAATTCAACGAAAAAAGTTAGAAAGGCAACATACCCATATGGGCAGGCTCCACAAGAACAGGACGCAACCAGGACGCTGACTGGTTTCACCCTGATGACACACTAGATGCGCTAGTTCTCTCTACGCAGACTTCCTACATGCACATGTGGGCCATGTGCTTTCTGAGTACCATTGCACGGTCACAGTGCAGCACTGTATGCCAGCCTGTTGCTGTCATGCAGTGTGCCTGGCAGGCTGTCCGCCATTGGCATGGTGGATGCCTTCAGCACACCCACATGGTGGGTGAGGGGGCCAGTGTGGAACATGGCATTTAGTACCTGTTGTCTGTATCCTCCACTGTAGGTACAAGGGGTGTATGGTCATGTGTCTGCAATCATCTGCGGCATCAAGGAGTACTGCAGCTAGCAGAGATCCAGCTTCAGAGGGCATTACCAAGGACACTACAGCCACTCTACAGGTGTTAAGGACAGCTCCTGCAGGCACTGACCATGCTGGTCAGAGGGATTAGTGCCAGGGTCATAGGCATGGGTGCTGTGCTGTGGCACATCCTGCACATTAGGGATGTGGATATTTGTATGTAGTCCCTTTATGTTATGTCTCACATTCCTTGCCCATCCGCATTGTATGTTACTGTACCCTGTTCCCCCCCCCACACACCTTCATCCTCTTGCTTACCACTGTTGTGCTTGTACAAACCCCCCCACTCTCACCTTTCCTGTTCCTTCTGCCAGTTGATAGTGTAAATAGTTTGTTGTGTTACGTTGATGTTAATAAACCATTTTCTATTGCAACAGGTATCTGTGGTCATTCACTGTACACTGTGCATGTTTTCTGTCTTTGCCTGCTGCTGTCCACTGTCCCTTTGTTCCCATCCACATGTGTGCACCTGTGTTACTATGCACACATGCATCCTGTCCCCCTGATGTAGCAGCATCACTGTGTGCCCTCCTTGTTGCCTCTGGTATGTGGGTGGGCATTGTGTCATGCTGTCTTTCTCAGTGCCCCTGTTATGTGCGTAGTGCATGGGGGTTGCATCTGTTGCAGTGGTGCCCTGTTGTGTGGCTCCACATGTGGTACACATTGCTTGTGGGCTTGTTACACCTGTGCAGTGCATGGCAGTTGGCCTGTCTGCCATTGTGTCTGTCCACCTGTGTGCTCCTGTGTGGCATCTCCATTCTCCACACCACTGGGTTCCTATGAAACAGGCCATGTCCTGGTGACACTTCCATACTGCACGGTGCCCCTCTGCAGCTGTGGCACACCTTGACAGGCACCCATGAGCATGTCATCTGTGCCTGTTGGGCTCCTGTGTGGGGTGTGTCAGATACCTTTGGGTGTTTCTCTGTGTACTCTGTCTGTTCACCTCTTCTGCAGTGGCCACTCCCAGGTCCTTTGGCACTCTGGTTGGTCCCTGCAGATGTGTTTCCTTGCATCCTTTGTACCACTGCAGTTTCCCCTTGTTCCTCCTTCATCCCTTGCTGACTTGCTCCATATTCACTGTTATGCTGCCCTGGGTGCTTTGGCACATCCTTGTTGCATTGGGGCATCTCACGGTGCACCATGCTGCATCTGTGCAATTCACACTGGAGATATGCACAGTGCATCTTGCAGCACATCTTTCTGTGAATCATACTGTCTGGGGACAGAGGATCCCAGTTGCGCTGGCACATCTGATTTGCACCCAGCGCATCTGCTTTGTGAATCCTGCCCAAAGATTTTTTGGAAGTTACATACAGATGACATACATTTTTAAGAGATTCTTAAAGGTGGGGGAAAAAACACCTCATCTAGATTATATAGACGGACAGTATAATGACAGGATAATTAAAAAAGATATGTAGCATGATTACAAAGAAAAGTGCTTAGTAATCAGTTAAGAATATATATATATATATATATATATACAAGAAAGTTTGGAAGGAAGAACTAGATACCTTTTTTACAGAATCACAGTGGAATATTTTACTAATAACTGTACTTGATTATAAAACAACAAGGGGCAAATGTATACAAGTTAAAATTGTAAACAATGCTTACTCTGTGCTTCAAAGACTGTTTAAAATGAAGGAAAAATCGGATTCTAATTGCTTTAGGTGTAGGCAAGAGGGTGCAGGTATGCTACACACCTTCTGGTAATGTAAGGTATTAAAAATTGCAGTTAAGAGTCTTTTGAAATTATAATGAGATTTGGATTAAAAATAAACTCCAACTTTCAAAGTATTATTTTGAGGCTGGCCCTTGGTAGCATAGTGTTGGATTTCCACTTGCGGTAGCCCGGCGACGGATCGAAGCAGGCCGGCGTTGTCTGAGGGTCGGCCGGGAGAGAAGGATTGAGCATCCATAGGACTGGTCTCCTTCTTGAGGGAGGGTTGAGTATCCGGTGCCCGGTGACACCTAGAGGAGCTGGATGCATCATAACATCGATGCAAATTGAAATTAAGGGGGCAGGTCGGATCGCGGTTGTCATTACGCGTCCGCCCCTGTTCACAAAAACAAGGCAGAAAAACAGCCTATGTCAGCCATCTAAATGAAGCTCAGCCCCTGACGCCTCGATCAGCCTCAAGGAGCCAGCTCCCCAATGAGATATTTGTAGTGCGGCCCGATATGTGGGTCAGTGCCGCAACCCCACTCTCTGGGGGGCAAGCCAGGGATGACATGTGAGTGCGAGCTTGTCCAGAGGTGCAGGCCAGGGGGTCCGTGACCGAAGCGGATCCCAACGGTTGGCAGAGGACCAAAAAAAAAAAAAAGTGTTATTTTTGAACTAGATACAGTAAAAAGACTCAGCCTAAATTAAATAAAATAAAGAAAGCGAACTGTATTGCTGTGAAAAGGTTGATCTTAAAGGATTGGAAATCACAAGATCACTGACAGCCATTTATTTATTAAGAATATCAGATTACAACCTTTGAGTCAGGGACTCATTTCCAAAGGCTCCACGTCAGGGTACAATGCATATGAGTATACAGTAAAGGGAACAACAGGTGAGAACAACACAAATCAAATAGCAGGCATTATACTATATTACAGAGGGACAACAGGATTAGTGCAGTACTGTCGGGCCTATACAGTTGGGTAGCTATACATGCCCTGAGTGGGCTTGTTAACACCAGAGAACAGTATAATCAATATTAATGTGAGGCCTATACTCTAGCAGGTGGTGCGAGCAGTCAGGATACCAACATTCTCATCAACACACAGTAACAACAGTGGGATAAAAAGAACTCTAACCCAAAAATCTCAAAAATCTTGCCATACGTAGGCAGCTTCCTGTACTTAGTAGGAGCATTGGCAGTGTTAGGTGGAGATTATGTGGTTTTTGAGGGCTGTTTTGAAGGGGCCCAGTCTGGAGATAGAGGTAATGGCCAAGGGGAGCTCACTGTACCAGGATGGTGCTCTATAGGAAAAGGACCTTTGTGCCAGGGTGGTTGTGACCCTGGGAACAGCCCACGTTAATTTATCTGCCTCACGGGTGTTTGCTGAGGTATGGGCATCATGGAGTGAGGCAGAGATTCCAGTGGGGATGAGGCCTAATTGGATTTTTTTGGTAAGGAGACATGTTTGATAATGTACTCTTTCATCTAGGGTGAGGATTTTTGTTAGCATGCACAGGGTGCAGTTGTGGGTATGCATATCCACTCCAGCAAGGAGCATACAGGCTTTGTTGATGGCTAGGTGGATTTTATTTAGTGCAGTGTGGTCAGTGGCCATTTCCCTGGGGTATGTGGAGAATATTTTTCCCTTTACGTCTATATGAGGTATCCCATGAAAAGCACAATTGCATTGTGGTGACTACAAAAACAGAGATGGGAAAATGGCGACGGAAAAAGAGCAAGGGGGATAAACAGTGATCACCTGAATGGCTACCTACGGATTTCTCCCCCTCCTCAAGTTTCCTCCCCCCGCCGGAGTTGTTCATATTTAGAAAGGGTTGGTGTGGGGGGCAAACCCCCCTGTAAAAATCCTTGTCACCATTTCAGCAATCGCTGTTTAGTGAGAGTCACTCTTCCTTCCTCGTTCTTTTGCCATCACTGTTTTTCCCTCACCCTTTTGCATTTACTCAAATCACATAGAACCCTACTGTATACGACATAAGATTTTTTTTTTAAAGGACACAGTGTTCTGGAAAATGTATGAGCTCAATATAGAACAATGGTCAGAAACAGTAATATAAAACAACTGTAATATACTGAAATAGAACATTTTTACATTTATACAGTAGCTACAATTTTATGCTAAACAATTTTTCCATTTAATCCAAATGCTCCTTCTATTTTTGTACCCAGAACTTCATAAAATTTACGCAGGATGTCTGATTATGTTAACAAAAACTTATATGTTATCCCATAACAAAATAATTTAATAGTTTTATAGAGATGAATTTTTACTTATGTAACACCCAAAGTGTCACCAGAGACTTTAAGGTCTACTTGAAATAAGTCCTTAAGTAATCATTTGTACAAGTATATGTTTTGTTTAGTTATGTACTGTATGTGTGCAATAATTTCAAAACAAAATAAACAAATAAACAACCCCCCCCAAAAAAAAAACAGCAGCATGTATAATTTCTGGGATCTGAGAAACATTCAGAAATTGGAAATTAAAATAGTGCTATTTTCTGTGCACCATAGTACTTTACACGAGGCACCATGGAGGGAGACTAACACAGAGCAGCAGCAGCAGCATATAGTAAGTAAGTAAAATTGTGCTCATCTAACACCCCGTCCCAGAGGCTCTGGGTGCTGTACAGACAGCCAAGAGTTTGAAATAAATAAAATACATCAAATACTAAAACATATATCAAGAAATAGCAAAATATAAATAGAATAATAGATAGGTTCGAGTGAATTACAAGGCTGTAATTCCATCGAGAGGTTCTGGGGACATAGGTAACCTCCGAGAGCTCCGGAGGTTCCTATCCCAGAGTCCAGATAGGCCAACCAGTGCTCAAACTAACTGTTATTTTTGTAATATATGGATACGGAAATGCTGACGAGGTTTTACCTCTGGATTCCTTGTGGGATGGTTCCGTGCTGCTTGTTCTCGCTCTTCACTCACATCCCCCTTCCTGCGTGGAGTCCTGCTTCTCTCTCTCTCAGGAATAAAAAGGAAAGAAACAAAAAAAACTATGCTTTGGACACTAGAAAAGTTGGTGATCCCAACGATAGTATTACGAGGACCGGAAGTATAGTATTATTGGACCGGAAGTATAGTATTACGGGGACCGGAAGTATAGTATTACGGCACTGACTAAGGTATTACAGGGTTTTTTTTGTATGCTTTTTGGGGGTATTATTTTTAAAATCCATATATTACAACACCATTTATAATTTCTGAGCTTGAGCAACATTCAGGAAATCAAAAGTTAATATAGCGAGGTAAGATTTTATATGCAATAAAGTGCTTTAATAAGAGGAGGACTCAGCTGGTAGGGAGACTAGCACAGGAGCAGCTTTCAGCAGCAGAAATAGACACAGTCAGGAAATGAGAATTTGTTATATTGTGCAGTTATGTACAATAAAGTGCTTTTAAGCAATAAGCCATGAGGGGGTGTGGGTTATCGGGGGATTTACCATGGCTGGCGTGGTTTGCCCACAAGGTGCAGCCGAGTGGGTAAATCCTCACCAGCCGTGGTAAATCCCCGATAACTCCACCAATGTGATGCTCATAAGTTAAATATATGGTGGTTTTGTGAAAAAAAAAAATCAAGAACATTTTCTTTATTTTATGATTTTTAGCAAGTTTGTTAATGCACCAGAAAAAAATAGGTCTGCCTTGGTAAGGGGCAGTATAGCGTAGCGCTGATGGCATACAGGTGGAAATAGGGGAACAGCACTGTTTCCATTACAGTTGTTCTACAGAATACAAAAACTTGAGCATGTAGGCAATCGGTAGCTATCAACAGTAAACACCGAGAGCGCCTGCAGAGTGACATGGGGGAAGACGTGCACGAGGGTCCAACTGAGCATATCAAGATGGAGTGCCACCGCTGTAAGTAAACTGCGTCTGCAAACAAGTCATGGAAAATTTAAATATTACAGTTGCTTCTTTTTGCCCTCGTGTGATGTCAGACTCTGTGTGTTCAGAATTATAGAGATCATTATTTTTTGTATGTTTGGTGGGCATTCAACCAGTTTCCAGGTTGCGATGAGATCGGGGTTTACCGGCAGTTTTGAATTTGGCACTAAAGTGTATTTTTTTTCTTTTTTAGACAACTGCAATAGAGAATGGTGACGCGGGTACGAGGTACGAAAAAAAAAAAGCTTTTTGTATGTGAGACACTTGTTTAGAATGAGAAGTTCTCAATTTAGGTTTGGAACTCCTGGTTTAATGTCTGAGTTAGCGGGGAGACAATATGGCGGATTTTGGGTTTGTATTCGGGGGGGCGGAGTGTTACTTGTATAGATGCAGCTGGCTGGTACCTTTTGCATGGGTATATCATAGGATTTACCATGACAAAATGGTGCCAGCCAGACAATGACAGCAGAGGATTTTAGCTGCTTTTGAATGTCCATGGTATTATACAAATTATAAAACGTAATGTAGTGGGAGACTGTCACAGCACAGCAGGTTATATCAATTGTAGGACAGGCAAAACATTTGGGGGCTAGAGAATGTCTATATATTGTGCTTTTCACATGCACTGCATACCATAGATATGTTTTTTTTCTGATCTATTATACAAGCATGGTAGTGCCTGTGTATTAGGGCTCAGTAGGCACTTTAATGTTAAGCTCAGTTTTTGCACCTTAATAACTTTGGCCCCATTCAACCGATATTCATGAAATTTGGAAAGCATGGGCTTTGTGCCAAGATCTCTTGATCCTGAAAATGTCATGAAGATTGGTTCAGTGGGGGAAAAGTTACAGAGGTGCAAAAAATGTAATAGTCTCTATTTTTAAGACTTTTGCTCTCCAATAACTGAAAAGATACAAGGATTTGAATCCTGAAACTTTCAGATTTTATAGAGTCTGCACCAAGGCACATGGTTTTGTGCATTTTACCTCTCACAGTTAGGTAAGTATTAACACACAACAGGGTGTGCTGTTATTGGGAATTAACACACACCTTGGGTGAGTAGTGAGGTATGAGGCCGCAGGCCTAGTGTCCTTACAGCAGCTGGGGTGTGCATTAATTCCCAATAACAACACACCCAGGAGTGTGTTAATGCACTTACAACATGGGTTATGTTTAAACAACAAAACATATCAGAAAAGGTTTTTTTTTGCTGTTTAAACAGCAAAAAAGGTACTGTATCCTGCCACCTGACAAAACAGTCCCTTACAAATACTGCATATCTGACTGTTGTTATGCACATAGAAATGTCACAGATTCACTACTGATATGCTCTGTGACATCTCCTGTACATAACATTCAATTCTGCACTCCTACCACATGCACTAAGGTACCCCCAACACACATAGACATATACCTCTATAATACTCTGCAAATGACTGCAGAAGACAGTGGGAAAGTTTCACTGAGTGGATGGTCACAGAGTGGAGACACAGTGACAGGGGAGTGCATTATTTCTCACTCTTTCTCTGTCTGTGTTGTATTCCACAGTGAGCTATGTAACAGGAGAGAGACGCAGAGATGATTTCTAGCTGCCATGATTATTTGTGTGTGTCTGTAGAAACACACATACACAGTGAATAGATTCACATTTGCAGTCGCTACTGTGCTCCACTTAGTTAAGCTGTTTATGTGTGTATTCCTCCTGGCTCTATAATAAAATGCTACACACTCTTGTACTTCTTTGCATGTGGCAACGTCATTCTGCACTGACAGTTCACAAAGAGGCGATTTACAACAGGGTAACTAATATATTGAGACTTATTTTAAAATGGCCAGGCAACAATGACATGGGAGACTTTCTTCAGCATACACTTGCGATCCCATTCATGCACCTTCTCTTCTGTATTTCGGGTATGTACCAGAGTCCGACAGCAGCCACTGACTCAATTTTTCCACATCACACTACTATTGCTTCATGAACAGAACACAATTTAAGAGAGCTACAGAGAGACAGACAAGTTTACATTTCCCCTCGCTCCCTTCTCGTTTCTGTCCATTTCCAGCATGTCTCTCTCTCTCTCTCTCACTCTCTCTCTCTCTCTCTCTCCCCCCCAGTCCATCTCAGACTCGGTAGTGCTCTCCTCAGCACAACATGTAACTTATGCCTGTTTTACATCACTACACCATAACAGATACTACGCCTCTCTCTCCTGTTAGTTTTTCTCCCTCTCTGTAGTGCTATGAAGATTACTATCTATTGTGATGTGGTTTTCTATGTATGTCTTGCATCGGATACTGCTTAGAAACTGAGATATCACACTTTCAAATTTTGCTATGGTTGCAGTGTCCCACTGCGTGGGTGGGTGGGCAGCAACATACAGATAACTAGCAAATAAGATAGGGTATTCAAACTAACATGAGGGATACCATATGGGCAATCACCCACATATCTGTACGACTACACTTTTTCTGCCTATAAAAACAGACTTGCCAAACACAGCTGTGTACTGTTCATTAATTGTAGCACCTGCTTAGCAAGACTACCAATGGTTGATGTTAAAAAAAATTATTTCACTGTAGAATAAATCCAGGTTTACTCAGCAATCTAGCCAAGACCATTTCACCTTGACTGTGCCGATAAGGGTAGTTTGATACACTGTCAGTTGATGACTTTCTACCAGTCACCTACCTAGCTCTGTGTAGCCCATTTTATAAGTAGTTTTTAAATCATTCAAGAAAAAAAGTTCTGTTTGTGAGCATGTGCAGTTTTAAAAAACAATGTTCTAAGGATAGCTGAATTTTTTCAAAAGCATGCTGTCCTGTTGCTGTATTTCATTATGCATGTCGTATCACATACAGTGGTGGTTCGCATAGCAGAACACCGCAGTTCTGTATATGATACGACACACAACAATCCCCAGATCAGTGGCAATGATGATTATGTTAAATTTAAAAATCAATCTATTTTTGTATTTTGTTTAATAAATAAAGACCTTAATATATCCCCCTGTGTTGTGTCTCCTACTTATTTCATGTACATCTGTCTATATAAGCACTTCCTAGTGACATATAGGTCACTGAAATAGCCTCTGTTTTTTCCCAATCTCATGACTGTCCGAGACAGTCTGGTCTGTGAGAGTGCTCTCATTTCTTTCTGTCTCATCTCTCTGTCTCGCGCGCTCCCCCCCACCTTCCGTACAGTGTTATAACACTATACGAAACAGGGGCCATATAGTGGTTGTAACTGAAGTCAAGTAAAACACACAGTGCATCTTAAAAAATTAAGGCTGTTTACAGTAAATTAGCTGATTTAGTATAAACAACTGACAGGTTTTTAACTGTGTAATGTGTGTTTTACTTGATTAAAGTTAGTACCAGTATATGGCACCTGTTTCGTATACTGAAACCTTCTACTGTCTGCAGAACTTTAAACCCTCAGCTCATTTATTTTAAAGATTGGTACCAATATCGGGGTGCCAAATCCATATGCTGGCCTTCTTTTTTTTTCTCCTCCTGGGTCAGCGATACATCCCGACCAACCCCCTTGCCCTGACACCAAGATCATGCCATTCTCCTCAAGCCCCCACGGATTACCCCTCATGGTGGGGTGGTGAGTAGCTACCCAGCTCAACTCACCGAAGCAGGATCCAGATGAGGAGACACCATTCGGGTCGGGCAGCAGGGGTCAGAAGCTCGTGCTGCCCAACCTGGAGCCCGATTTTCTATTTTCTCCTCCTTGCGGGTTCTGGCATGCAATGACATCCAGGCACATAGCCGATGTCTGCCATATTCTGTCCCTCTCTACACCACTCTGGCAGTGGTTGCCGGTTGTCACCAGGGGCTGCCACAGAGTGATGCTCCATCCTATCCCTCCCCTGCCGACCCCTGGTGGCCTGGGCACGCGTCTGAACCCGGGTCACCAGTGTGGCACGAGGTGTGGTGTTTTGGTGCCTCAGCCCTCAGCACCACTGGGCCGGCACATATGTTGGCCTTTACAAGCCTCCTCAGCAGTGTGGGACACTGGGGAGCCTAACCCCAGTGCCCTGATGTAGCTTTATTCAGTATTATTTTTTTCCCTTTACTGTACATCCCATGCCCATGCCCAGCCTGTTGTTTCACTTATAGTTACTGACATTGGAGGGCCCAGTCCTGTGTTGGCTTTACAAACCCCCTCAGCAGTGTGGGACACTAGGGAACCCACCCCCAGTGTCCCGAAGTAGCTTCATTAACTGGTTTTGTTCCTAAAAAAACAAAACAGTCCCCAATGTCTTTTTATGTTGGCGTGCTTGTGCAGCTAACATCTTGCAGTAGTGGAGATTTGGAGGTGCGGTCACTGTTGGGTGAATGCAGGGCACACACAAGTAGGTGCATCCCTCATTCCCCAATCAGCCTGCATGCTGGTGCCACACCACCCTGGTGAGCACATCTAAGGAAAGGTCTGCTGCAATGTGAGCAAAGCTCATCACTCACAGCGGACCTTCCTACGTGCCTTGCCAGCTACAAACATGGCAGCACAGTGGCCGCTAAACTGCCGACTTCGGGGGGTGCCAAATCCCCTGGTTGGCTTACCCTGCCCCTCATGTATGTGCCGATGAGGGAGCCCTCTCCCCATTGATATAATGTGTCCCCCCTCCTTTTGCTTGCTGAGGGGGTGCCCAATCCCCATCAGCTCATGTGCCCCCCACTTTTGTTTTTTGCCAATGGGGGTGTCCAATCCCCATTGGCATCCGTGCTCCCCTTTCCCACTTTAACGTGCCGATAGAGGAGCCGCTCCCCATCAGCATGATGTCCCCCTTTTTCTGTGCTGGAGTGGGTGCCCAACCTCATAGCTAGTGTCCCCACTTCCCTATATGCCGACGGAGTGCTCAATCCCCATCGGCTACTGTATCCCCCAAAAAAACACCTGTAAAAGAAAAATGTCCATAATTTTTTTAACACCTGTAAACGAAAACAGTCTCGTAGTCCCCTACCCCCACCACCCACCCACCCACTGCACACCCTGCCTCTCCACCCCCTCTCCTTCTTACCTCTGGAGCTTGGCGCGGCGATCTTTGGTGGACTGGGAACACACCTGCACTCTTCAAAGTTGACTGTGAACTGAGGAAATGCTGGTAAGCTGTATAATAGAATAAATGGGGTTTTTTCAACTTTGATGCATATCTCAGTCATTTTTTAGAATTTTTCACAAGATTTTCAATATGGGGTTTTTGGGACACCTCCTCATGAATTCTGTTATGACGTTAATTGGTCCCAAAAGGTGATTTCGCAGTCACTGCATGGAATCACCTTTTGGGACCAGTTAATGCAAGGACAGTGGCAGTGTTCGTGAGGTGAGCTCTCTAAAAGTCTATGTTGCAAATTTGGTGGAAAAAATCCAAAAAATGGCTGTTTTATGAGCGTGCGTTGTGCAGTTGCTATGCACACTCGTAACTTCATGCATTCACGATATTTTCACTCCAGATTTTCAACATTGTAATTTTTCTACACCTCCTTGTGAACAGAACAGCTGTCATTTTTCACATCCTGGCCGAAATGTGTTTCCGCACTTCTGGCGCGCAGTAGCACAGTCACTGTGGGAAATCAGTGTTTGGGGCAGATTACAAAATTAACAGTGACACTGTTCATGAGCAGAGGTCCTAAAATGACTATGTTGAAAATTTGGAGATGATACTCCATAAAATGAATGTGTTACAAGTGTGCGTTGCGCAGTTGCTACACACACTTGTAACTTCACAAATCTGCAATATTTTCGCACCAGATTTTCAACATTGTCATTTTTTACACCTCCTTGTGAACAGTACAGCTGTCATTTTTCACATCCTGGCCGAAATGTGTTTCCGCACTTCCAGTGCACAATAGCGCGGTCGCTGTGGGAAATCAGTGTTTGGGGCAGATTACAAAAATGACAGTGACACTGTTCATGGGCAGAGGTTATAAAATGCCTATGTTGAAAATTTGGTGACGATACTTCATAAAATGACTGTGTTACGAGAGTGTGTTGCGTCATTTGCATGCACGCTCATAATGTTGTGCATTTGTAATGTTTTCACTCTGGATTTTTCACCATTGCCATTTTTCCAAACCTCTTGATGAACAGTACAGCTGTCATTTTACATATCCTGCCTTAAATGTGTTTTCGCACGTGCGGCACAGAATAGCGCGGTCACTGTGCAAAATCACTTTTTGGGTCAATTTGAGGAAATGACAATGACACTGTACATGAGCAGAGGTGCTAACATGCCTATGTTGAAAATCTGGTGCCGAAAGTCCATAAAATGACTGTATTTCAAGCGTGCATTGTGCATTTCCCACACACCCTTGTAACTTCGCAAGTTTGCAATATTTACATGCCACATTTTCAACATTGCCATTTTTTTACACCTCCTTATGAACAGTACAGCTGTCATTTTTCACATCCTACCCAAAATGCGTTTCCGCACTGCACTACCAAAGCCAATGCCAGTGTGACAACAATCAGCATTGACAAATGCTTGTTTTAAACTTGAAAGAAAGAAAACAATCCCTCGTTGTCACTGCTGTCCCCATCCCCCCATCCCGACCTTCCCACTGAGCACCCACCGCCCCACAACCCCTTACCCTATACTTACCTGATGAGGTCATATGCTGTCACCCTCTGTGGATCAAGACATGTCTGAACTATTCAATGCCGAACCATGAACTGAGGAATACAGGCAAGTGCAGTATAATGTATTTCAATGGCATTTTGAACTTATGTTCATAACCTAGCCATTTTTAGCAATTTTGTTTCACCAAATTTTCAGCATGGCCTTTTTTGGGACCCCACCCCATGAACACTGTCAGTGACATTTCGCTATTCAGCTTCGGAATGTGATTTTGTGGTCGCAATACAAAGTCACCTTTCAGGCCTGATTAAAGAAATTTCATTGACAGTGCTCATGAGGAGGGGTCCCATAAACATCATGTTGAAAATTTGGTAAAAAAATTCCTTAAAACAACTAAATTATGAGCTTATGTTGAAAGTTTTCTATGCACATGCATAACTTTGGTAATTTTCAATAGTTTGACCTCAAATTTTCAGCATAGCCATTTTGTCACACCACCTCATGAACATCATGGCTGTCATTTTTCCACATCCTGGCTGAATGCGTTTTTGCACCTGTGGCACGGAATGGCATTTCGGCAGGGATTTGAACATTTCACCTGCCAGCTTCATGAAGTGGGGTCATAAGAGGATTATGTTGAATGTTTGGAGTCAAAATATTAAAAAAACTAATAATTTATGAAGTTAACTTGGTTTGCAGGGATGTCCATTGCACCACTGTGGACCATGTGCCTTACCGTGCCAGAGAGCTGAGTTAATGTGTGCACTCAGTGAGCCAGTTTAATGGGACAAGGCTGATGGGGAAGGTGCTGCACCATACAGCACCAGTCCTGGCCTGGATAGGGAGGGAGCAGTGTTTTGGGCCAAACACCACACCCTGTGGTGGGTCAGGGAGCCTTACCCACAAGGAATCACAAGGTATTGACAAGCACGCTAGGGCCTGCTGGTCCCTTGCAGTGGGTCAGGACTGTCTCTAGTACTGTGTTTATCTCATTTTGCGCAGGTCCCAAAGGGTCCTATGCAAATAAGAATACAATTCCACTATCCAAAAAAGAAGGGTAATTCACTGCAAAATAACTACATTGATGCAGATGTTGAAGTTGAAGAACACAAGCAGCACAAAGAAGGGAAATGAAAAAAAAAACACTAGGGATTTGGGTCACTGGAGTATTGGCGAATCAGTGGTGGGGTCTTACTTGGAGTTGTCAACTATAATGCCCACCCCTCCCCTGATCAGATGATGTCAGATGTAATATCTTTAAGCAGAGCCCAAAGCTCCGACAGATTATGTTGGCCATACTGTATCATTATGAAGCACTAGGTTGGAGCTGTATCTTATGCTTCAGATAGGAAGCTATGGGCTGGGGGAAGGGGTAGGCGTTAGGGTTGACAACCCCAATAAGACCCAACCACTGATTTGCCAGTACTCCAGAGATCCAAATCCCTAATGTTTTTTTCATTTCCCATCTTTGCACTCTTTGAGTTCTTCAGCTTTAATGTCTCCATTAAGATAGTTTTTTTTGCAATATTTTATATATATATATATATATATATACACACACACACACACACACACACACACACACACACACACACACACACACACACTCTAGGGCTGAGTGATAAATGAGTGTGATAAATGCAGCTATTTCCACTATAGTGTGATAAATGCTGATGACATCACTAGGATGATGATAAATGCCATTTATACATACTGTGCTGATGTCATCACTCACTCACTCACTAACCACAGCCTGCATTCTAAACTGAACTCTTTCACAAATCTGTTTCTCACTGCTACTTGCAAGTAACTATTAACATCGCAAAGGACATTCACCTGTTTCCCATTGTGTTTCAACAACTCACAGCCCATTACTATGCTACTTACAAATTCAAGAAAGGCTGCACTCTAAATCACAGTGCTGCAACACACAGTTTCTGTTTCTCACTGCAAACTAACTCTAAATCATAACACTGCACCACACAGTTTTTGTTTCTCACTGCAAGCTGAAACTAGCTCAGTTAGCATTGCCAAACACATTCACCTGTTTCCCATAGTGTGTCTAACACTCCCTGCCTATTTGGAAACAGAGAACAATCATAAACAGTGCTCTCAGAATAGCCTAGAGGTTAGAATAATGAGCTTTGAATAACCTTGCTACATCCGGCACCTTAGACCTGGGTTGGACTCTCTCCACTTCCACATTGTGTGACTCTGAGCAAATCACTTCACTGCCCAGTGCTCCCAAATTACCATTAAAAACTTACCCAATTACCAAACACTAAAATAAAAGAACAAACAAACAAACATAATTATATTTCTGCAGCTCTCACCACCATTATACAAATAGCAGACATGATGGGCAGATCATGGGATATGGAAAATATTCTCACTCCTGCATCATGAGCTCTGGCTAATCTCACTAGTGCCTTTGGCATTCGTGAGAAATCCAGAGCTCAATCTACAGGAGTGAGAATATTTTCCATAGCACATACCTGCCCATCATGTATACCCCATATATATGTATATACTGTATATATATATATTGATACAACTTATGTTTGGGAAGAAATTCATGGATAAAAAGTAGGTCGTAGAGATATCACTATGCTGACCATGAAGTCACTATATGGCCATGAAGATATCCTTAATATCTCCATGTTCCTATATGTCATAGTGATATCTCCACATTCTTATACATCATTCAATTGAAAGTGAAAGTGCTGTCACTTTTCAATTGCGACGGTCTCTTTTGTTTAAAACCTGGACACCCCCTTCCCAACCACACACACACCTCTATTTGGTTGATCCTGCCAATTATTGTTATCTAAAAATTTCATTTAAGCACTTATCTGGTTGATCTTGCCACTGTGACATTCAGCTGAGAATGAGATTACTTTCACTTTCCCCCTTGGAAGTAGCGTGACCGAGCAGTACGAAGATTGAGCCATTAGGAAATTACAGCAGTTCATAGTAAAGAGGTCTGTACCCATTTAGTTAAAAACAAAACTCTGCACTTCTGTATTTCTTTTCAGGAAGCTGCTGAATATATTCAGAAGTCAGAGAGAGAGACAGAGAGAGAGTCAGCAGCTTCACAACAGCAGAAGGACCCGGGAGCATTCGTTGCTATAGCAACACATACTCACACTTCTTCCTGCTTCTCTGATGCTGCCGACTCGCACTCTGTCTCTGTCTTCTGAATATAGTTAGCAATTTCTCAAAAAGAAATACAGAATTGTAGTTTTTTTAACTAAATGGGTGCAGACGTCTTTACTATTAACTGCTGTAATCTCATAATGGGTCGATCTTCTTACCGCTCAGTCACGCTACCTTTAAAAGGGAAAGTGAAAGTAATATTCTCGGCTGAATATCACAGTGGCAGGATCAACTAGGTAAGTGCTTAAATTACATTTTTAGCTAAAAATAATGGCAGGATCAACCAGATAACATTATTTATGTCATTTTAAACTGGCAGAATCTACCATATATATATTTTTTTATTTTATGTAACATGTCATCTCTTGTGTTCTGGGTTGTGGGGGTGTTTTGGTTTGTGTTCAGTGAGGGGTTTCATTACAATTCGGCCCAAACATATGTTTGAATAAATAAAACATGACATGGCCTGAGTAAAGATATCATATTTACCTTCACTCGAGGCCAATGACATCAAGATATCATTGGCCTCTCGTGAAGATACATGTAATAACTTCACTCAGGCATTGTCTATCTACTATGTGTGTGTATATATATATATATATATATATATATATATATATAAGGATGCATGATGGGCAGCAGTGGGATATGGAACATATTCTCACTCCTGCAGAGTAAGCTGTGCATTCTCACGAGTGAAAATACACAGCTCACAAGGCAGGAGCGAGAATATTTTCCACATGCCATGATCTGCCCATCATGTGTGCAATTTATACCACAGGGGTGAGAGCTGCAGGAACATTTTTTCTGAGTCTATATGTTTCCTGCTCATTCTGTGTGTGCTGTCAACGTGTGTGTTCTGAATGGTCTGTGAGTCAGAAACACAGGTGAGTGTGTTTTGCAAAGCTAATTGAGTGATTCAGAGTCTCAGTGAGAAAGACAAACTGCTGTGGGTAGCACTGAGAAACAGAAACTGCTTTGTGAAATACTTTCATTTAGAATTCAGGTTGTTTTGAAGTTGAGACCAGCATAGTAATGGGCCGGGAATGTTAGAAACACAATGGGACACAGGTGAGCGTTTTTTGCAAAGCTAATTGGGTAAGTTGCAGCTTCAGTGAGAAAGAGAAACTGTTTTCTGAAGCAGTTTCCTTTAGAATGCAAGCTGCAGTGCAGATATTCTCACTCTGGTGACATCAGCAAAGTGTGGATAAATGTTGTCTTCAGGATTTATTCTCACTGCAGTGGAAATAACACAGGATATCCTACTAAAGCACTCACCCCATGGTGTGTATGTGTGTGTATATATGTGTGTGTGTATATATATATATATATATATATATATATATATATATATATATATGTATATATATAGGGTATGACATAGCCTGAGTGAAGGCATCCTATTTATCTTCATGAAAAGCCAATGATGTCTTGATGTCATTGGCCTTGGGTGAAGATAAATATGATAGCTTCACTCGGGCCATGTCATGTTCTATTTATACATGTTTTGGGCCCTTGAAACACAACACCCCCACAGACATAACCCCACATATCCCTCACCAACATAAGAGTTGCCTCATGTTAAAGAAATTATCTGGTTCATCCTGCCATTTAAAACATATTTAAAAGGTTATCTGGTTGATCCTACCATTATTTTTAAATAAGCAATAATTTAAAAAAGCATCTGGTTGATCCCACCACTGTGGTATTCGATAACACTACTGTACTTTCACTTTCTGCCCCAACATGTAGTATGACTGAGCAGTCTAAAAATTGCAACACTATGCACTGTCACAGCCGTACAGTACAGCAATCTGTGTCAAAACTCCTGAAAAACTACATTTGTATACTTTCAGTGTCTTTTCTCAAAATAAGCTCTCACTCTAACAACAGGACAGCGAGCCAGTCAGCAGCTTCGGAACAGGAGAAGTAAGCGTTAACGAGTGTTGCTATAGCAACACTCGCTAACACTTCCTTCTGTTCTGAAGCTGCTGACTCGCTCACTGTACTGTCAGTAGAGTTGGGAGCTTATTTTGAGAAAAGACACTGAAAGTGTACAAATGTACAGTTTTCCAGGAGTTTTGACACAGAATGCCGTACTGTGCGGCTGTGATGGAGCATAATGTTACAATTTTCAGACCTCTCAGTCACGCTACATGTTGGGGCAGAAAATGAAAGTACAGTAGCGTTATCAAATACCACAGTAGCGGGATCAACCAGATGCTTTTTTAAATTATTGTTTATTCTAAAATAATGGCAGGCTCAACCAGATATTAAAAGCCTTTGTGTGTGTCTGGGGGGAGGTTGTGGAAGTCTTGGGGCAGGTTCTAGGCAAAGAGTCGCACACCATAGAAAGTGAAATACTTTCACTTTCTTAAGACTGACATATGGGAATGTAGAGATATCACCATGTATAGGAACACAGAGATATCAGTGATATCTCCACTGCCTGCCTGAGATTCAACTTTTTATCAGTACAGTTATACCAAGACACATGTTGTATAAATATTATATATATATCTTTATTCTTTGCAAAAAAATCCATTAATGCGTCAGTTAGGGTTGTTTGCACACCGACAAAAGTGTGGAAATTCAGTGTTAGGGTTACCACCCCCCACCCCCCAGCCCCCCATCCTCTTCATACCAACATACGTCAGTGTGTGCCATGGGGTCATTAGCCACAACTCTCACCCCATTTCATGTATAACCAAGCTGACATGCTACAGTATAGGAGAATAGGGTGAGAGTTAGGACTGATGATCCCATGGCACACCTTGACGACTGTTGGTGTGAAGAGGATGGGGGTGTGTGGGTAGGGTGATAACCCTAACGTTGAATTTCCACACTTTTGTCAGTGTGGAAACAATCCTAACTGATGCATTAATGGAGTTTTTTGCAAAGAATGTCCTTTCCTTTTGAAAAAGTACAATATAAATACAGCAGCCCTATAGGGCAAGGAAGCCATGTAACACACATTTGCCAATATCTCGGGAACTGCAGCAGCTAGGAAAAAAACTCAAATGTTGTTGTAATTGTGACAGTGAGATGTCCATGCAGGATGAGCAGACCTAATCCGTATCTTGCATCATTTACCAGATATGTGCATCAAAAAGCACTTTGAATCCTAACTCTGTGAGCATAATAGTGGGCCAAGGACCTGAAAATGAGCAATTGGAATACTAATTCCCAAATATCTCAGTAACCATACAAGTTAGGAAAAAAAGCCACATTTCGTGGTATTCATGGCTCTCCAACCTAGTTTTGCGCTTAGTCCGCCTATTGGAGGACTAAGAATTTGTTCGATGAAAAATCCATATCTCAAACCGTTTTCAAGATATGGGCACTGAATGGCATCACAGGCACTGCAATGTTATCCTATGGGAAAATTTCTGAACTTCAGAATGCTGTAACTATGGGCCCATTCAATGTGTTCGTACCAAACCACCAAAAGTCACATCTGTGGGACTAGGGCTTGCCACCATGACAATTTCAGGCCAATAGCACAATCCACCTTGCCACAATGAAGTGACAAAGAAAACAACACATAGCAAAATGTGTTCATGCAGTGTTACTGCTATTACTTCAATGTTATCATGACACTCCTATCTCTATAATGGGGATGTTATCATGCACACAAAAATGTTGCCGCGGTTACTTTTCCCCTGAGTGCGATTGTTTTCGCAGCAACAAAAAATGCTGCGGCGATCAAAAAATGACAAAAGTTTTAAAAACATATTTGTGGGCCACCTAGTAAAAATGTAATGCCATGGGCATGTTCCTCAGGGCCTGATTAGGTAAACACAAGTGTTGGTGTTCTCCAAAGGGCATTATTTTTTGAATTACAATGATTTTTCTCTGTCGCTAACTGAAAAACAAGATGGTGGCAGCACAAAAACAATTTCAGGGAGCTCTACAACAAAAATGAGATTGTGAAAGTTTTCGTAGCGCACATATACATTTTTCCATAGGCTATAATGGAACATAAAAAAATGGCATAACTTTTGAACGGAGCAATATTTTTTCACAAATCTTCAAAAAGCACCAACTCAACCCTGGCCACATGTAGACCAACAAATTTGAAGCCACTCAAATGCATTCTTCAGTCCATTATCGCTATGGAAGAATTCGCAACAAGTGTGATTTTTCACTTTTGAGCCTACTACAGTTCTGCAACAGTACATCCAACCAGACTGAAACTTTCTAGATCCAGAGATGTAAGGCAGGCAGTTCTACAAATTTCAGGCAAATTGGACAAACGGTTGCAAAGTTATTAAAGTGCAAACTTCGAGGTTTAACATAGAAGTGGCTGTGCAACCCTAACTTTAGCAGCACTACCATGCCACTATAATATGTAATAGATAACCCATTCTAAGGTGTGCAGTCACTCTCTGGTATATGCACACCTTGGTGTGTGTTGTTATGCATGAGGTCACAGACTGAGTGCATCAACCACCCAAGGTGTGCGTATATCAGAGCATGACTGCACACCCTAGAGTGGGTTATCTATCTATGCACAGTCATGAGATGTGTTTCAACCAACCAGCAGAGATAATTTTTCTACCTATATATATATATATATATATATATATATATACACACATATATATAGCATATGACATGGCATGACTGAAGATATTATATTTATCTTCACGAAAGGCCAATGATATCATGACATCTCATGAGTGGCGAAGCCATGTGTGAGATATCTTGATGTCATTGGCCTCTGGTGAAGATAAATATGATATCTTCAGTCAGGCCATGTCATGTTCTATTTATACAACATATGTGCTGGGTTGCCAAGACAACCACCTACGTAAGTTTTAGACAACCCACCACATTTCCTACTTAAGGCAACCCGCCACATATCTTACTGATGAGGCAGAACTATCAGCCAACCTCTCCTCTTTCTCCAGCAGCTCTGACACAGTGCTTTCAGACTGATTTGGCATTTTTCCTGTAACTACAGAGCAATGCTCCTGTGTTTTCATGTAGATTATATTATTTTCTATGCCTGCTTAATTGTTCTGTTTTCCAGTATAACTAATGAAAGCTTATGGGAACAAGTTTATTGTACATGGCTTCAGATTTCTGTAAAATATAGAAATCCCTGTAGATATTAGAGCCCTGTAGCTATAATTGGTAAAGAAATTTTTAAATAAAAAATTATCTGGTTGATCCTGCCATTTCCTCATGGTGCCACCAAACGGTTTCATTTCTGAGATCCTAAATTTGTAGCGTGACTGAGCGCTTTCGGAGCTGACAGAGATTCAAAAGAAGGCACTCTCACTGTGAAATGTTAGAAATACAGTGCCTTTTTGATAATATTGTGGAACTTTGTTACAATCTAGCTACCAACAGTAGAAAGAGAAGAGAGTGCGAGGTGACAGTTTCAGAGTTGTGAATGGTAAAGAGTGTTGCTATAGTAACACTCATTTGCACTCGCGTTCATATCTCTGAAGTTGCTGACTCATGCTGTCTTCTGTTTCTACTGTCGGTAGCTAGATTGTAACAAAGTTCCACAATATTAGTGAAAAGGCACTGTATTTTTAATATTTTACAGTGAGAGTGCATTTTTTTGAATCTTTGTCAGCTCCGAAAGTGCTCAGTCACGCTACCAATTAGGATGTGAGAAATTAAACTGGTGACACCATGAGGAAATGGAAGAATCAAGCAGATAAGTTTTTTTAAATTAATACTTGTTTGAAAATGATGGGACGTAAGATATACAAGGTGTAAGAGTCACGTTGTGGGGGGTGCAGGTTATGGAAAGGCAGAGCAGGAGCACTTTCATTTTCAGAGGGGCCAATAAGATTTATGAGAGATGACATATAGGAGTTTAGAAGATAACACTATGACATATTGGAGTGTTGGAGATATCATGATGATGTATAGGAACATGGAGATATCAGTGGTATCTCCACTGGCTGCTTTAGATGCTTTAGATATCACTTTTTATAATGGATTTTATCCCAGCACATGTGTTTTGTATATATATATATAATAACTGGTCAGCAATTTCTCTCAATGTACTGACCAGGTTGATATTTTCCATAACAACCAGCTGGTTGTTATGACATTCATGAGCCATGCCAGTCAAACTATGCTGCTGACTCATTGGCCAACATTCTATATGTGGGCCGGGCCAAAGTCTCACAAACTGCTGGAGAAAAATTGCTGGTCTGTTATTATAAAAATAAAAAGATGGGAAGGAGTGTTTCATATGAGAATTTGATGCACAACCTCATTGATAGGATGCTTTGATAAACCGGGTCACCGGGTCGGCGTAGCATCCCCCACCTCGGGTGTGCATAAATTCTCATATCAAACCCTTCCCCATCCATTATTCTCTATATATATATATATATACACACACACACA
The DNA here is from genome assembly GCA_016271365.2 of Neoceratodus forsteri. Lineage (NCBI taxonomy): Eukaryota > Metazoa > Chordata > Ceratodontiformes > Ceratodontidae > Neoceratodus > Neoceratodus forsteri. The sequence goes on from CM057449.1 coordinate 1,204,992,466, forward strand.
CACACATATATATATATATATATATATAGGTGCGATAGTGCCCTTATAGTTAGGGTTGGTACAGACTTTCAATGTTAAATCTCAATTTTTGCACCTTACTAGCTCTGTCATTTTTCAACCAAATAACCCACAAATTGGTATGTGCTGTTATGTTATCAGTGTCAAGTTTCATGACAGCAACTTTTATGGTTTCAGAGATATAAAGTAGTCAAAAACACAAAAAGGATATTTTTTTTCCATAGGATAACATGGGATTTTTTTTCTTTCATGTATAGCAGACACAGAATTAAGTTTGCCTCTGATGCTTTCAGGGACAATGGGGTGTATGCCAAGAGTGTGCCTTTGGATGGTTTACTGAAAAAATATATATTACATTTTTAATTATAATGATTTTTGGAATAGATGCATGACAGGCCGTGTGCACAGTAAATTGCAACTACCGTTCAAACAGTAAATTGTAATGGTAAATTACATTTACCATTCGCAATTTACTGTTCGAATGGTAAATGTGCAACAGGTAAATGCTATTTACCATTCAAACAGTAAATGTTCGAATGGTAAAAGGCATTTGCCATTCACAGTTTACTGTTCGTGGTCACAGTTTTCAGTGCCAATTTCCACTTTCTTATTTTCAGTTAGCAAGGCTGGAAAACTGAATTATTTTTAAAAATAATGCTCCTAGGTAAACACTAACAGTTGTGTTTACCTAATGGTTGCTTGAGGAACACGTTCCCAACATTTATCTTTTATTATGAGTCCCCAGACATGGCACAGGAGCCATGCTCCATCTTCCATCGAACTGCCATGCTTTGCCGAACAGCATGGCAGTTCGATGCATGATGGTGCATCGATATATTTCCCGACATGGGGGTACCCATTCCCCTATGTCAGCAGTAGCTCCTCCACATCCCCCTCAATGTGGGGCACTGGGTAGTCCACTCCAAGTGTCCCGATGACAGTGTTGCCCCATTTATTTAATAAACTGCAGCAGCTCCATTTAACCTATAAAACCTGTTGTGGCACAGGTGTGATGCACCATCTGACATGAGGGTGCTCATTCTCCATGTCAGCAGTAGCTCCTCCCCCTTCCCCTCCCTCGATAGTGTGGGATACTGAGTAGCCCACTTCCAATGTCCCCAGTATATCCCCCCACAGTGTTCCCCTTCTTTGTAGTTTGCCAACAACAGGGTGCCCAATCCCCATGTCGACAGCAGCTTACCCTCTCCCCGACAGTGTGGGACACTTGGTAGTCCACTCCCAGTGTCCCCAGTTGTCCTTTAGCCTCCAGATATTTTTGGACTCTGGGGAGCCCACTCCCAGAGTCCACAAACATTACAAATCCCAGAAATAAAGAAAACCATCCCCCGAGGTCTTTTTTGTTCCTAAAAATAAGAAAACAGTCTCTTGTCATCTCCCCCACACCTCCCCATCCCCACCCTCCCTCTGCCACCCCACCTCCCCACACCCCTCCCAAACCTGATACTTACCTCTGGTGGTTAGCGGCTGTGATCTTCAGTGGACTGGGACACATCTGCACTCTTCAAAACTGAACTGGGAACTGAAGAAATCAAAGGTAAGCCATATAATGGCAGTCAATGGGGTTTTCAACTTATGTTGATATCTCAGCCATTTTTTTGTAATTTTGACCTCACGTTTTCAACATGGGGTTTTGGGACCCGACCTCATGAATACTGGCACTGTCATTTTGCTTCTTGGTGCCAAAAAGTGATTTCATGGTGACTAGGAGGAATCACCTTTCGGGACCAATTAATGAAATGACAGTGCCTCTGTTCATGAGATGGGGTCTTAAAAAAGCCTGTGTTGCAAATTTGGTGAAAAATGTCAAAAAAATGACCGCATTACCAGTGTGCACTGTGCAGTTTCCACGCATACTCATAACATCGCTAATTTTTAAGATTCTCACTCCATATTTTCAACATTGCCAATTTGTCACACCTCCTCAGAACGGTACGGCTGTCATTTCTCACATCCTTCCTGAAATGTGCTTTTGCACCTGAGGCACAGAATGGTATGTTTGCTGTGCAAAATCAACTTTTGGGATGGCTTAATGAAATGACAGTGACATTGTTCATGAGGTGAGGTCCCCAAAAGGCCATTTTGGAAATTGGGTGAAAAAAGCCCTGAAAATAACCAAGTTATATGCATCTGTTGAATTGTGGCACCCATGGTGCCGTTCGGTGCCCATATTTTGAAAATGATTTGAGATACTGATTTTTCTCTCTCTGTAGCTTACTCCACCTTTAGATCTGACCGTCCCATGGCACACCCCAATTCCAGATGGTGTATGGAGGGTAGGGGGGTTGAGGTGGTAGGGTTGGTAACCCTAATGTTAAATTTCTCAGCTTTTGACACTTTAATAAAAACCTTAACTGATGAATTAATGTCATTTTTTGCAATTAATTATATATATATATATTTATATTACAGGCAAAAAAACTCCATTTAATGCATCAGTTAGGGTTGTTCCACAGTGACAAAAGTGAGGAAATTCGGTGTTAGGGTTGAAAGCCTCCATGGACCCTCCAGCCCATCCCTCCAACTGGCATTAGGGTGCACATTGGGGTCATTGGCCCTAACTTTCACCCCATCACATGTGTAAAGAAGCAGAGGTATAGGAGAATGGGGTGAGAGTTAGGATTGATGACCCCCAATGCGCACCCCGATGCAGGTTGGGGATGTGGACTGGATGGTCCAAGGGGGGCCTTCAACCCTAACACCGAATTTCCTCACTTTTGTCACTGTGGAACAACCCTAACTGATGCATTAAATGGAGTTTTTTTGCCTCTAATTTTCCTTCTTTTTGAGAATTATAATGAGAAAAGTGAATGTAATACAGCGGCCGGAGCACGCGTCCCGCTTCCGCCACGTGATGTCTTGTCACATAGTAACATGGTGCTGGCAAATGCAAATGGTAATGCGCATGGCAACGCAAAGTGAAACAGAAAGAGAAACAGTACTGTAGACACAAATGGTAAAAATAATGTAAACACAAGCACAAATAAAAACGCAAAGGTGCACATGGTGGCGTAGAGGGGAACGGTAAGTGAAACGGGTACGGAACCACAAGCGGAAGCGGTAATGGTAACAATAATGTAAGCACACAGGCTGGTTTTCCCCAAAAGCTGCATAGAGAAAGACAGTGAGTACAAAGAATGTATGCATAATAATGGGTCTCAGAGCAGAAAATGAGGAGTTGGAATACTAAATTGCTTATATCTCAGGAACCGTATGACGTAGAAATTTTTTTTTAAAGTCATATGATTTATGACTTTCCTGGCTAGTTTTGTACTCTAAGCATTTTTCTGATGAAAAGTCCGTATCTAGCACCGTTTCCGAGATATGGGCCCTGAAAGGCGTGGAGAACGTCATAATGTTAACCTATGGGAAAAAAAGAGAAGTTCGGAGTGCCATAACTTTGCCGCCCTGTAATATCTTTTCACCAAACCACCAAAAGGCACATCTGTGGGATAGTGGCTTTCTTCCCTCCAAATTTCAGTATAAAAGACCAAACTGTTATTTTGCAGCAGGGTGGCAAAACATTCTTGTCATGCAGCAGACGCTGCAATGTTAGTCTATGGGAAAAGTGTCAATTTCAGAGTATTGTAACTTTGCACCCATGCAATGTTTTGTCACCAAACCACCAAAAGGCATATCTGTGAGATGTTGGCTGCCTTCCCTCCACATTTTAGCCCAAAAGACCAAACCATTCATTTGCAGCAGGGTGGCAAAGAACTGCTGTCATTTTGGCCATAATCTGGAAAAGTAGTGTCACAATTTGCGACAGCTTTCGAAAGCATTTGCGACACTTTCGTGAGTGTGACACTACTTTGCAACACTACTTTTTCCAGAAATTGAAAAAACATATTTCTAGGGTGTTTAACCCCAAAATAAAGACATGCCTAGCATCCTCAGGGTCCGACTAGGTAAGCACAAAAAGAATTATGTTGCTAGATGGTCCCAAATTTAAATGGCGAGCATTTTTCTGATCACTAACTGAAAACAAAATGGTGGATTCGTGACACTACTAGGGCCATTTTCAACACTAAAAAGTGCATTTTCAACACTGTAGAACTTTTTGTTAAAGGAGTAGTTCACCCAGAATGTGAAAAAATATATGTTATGTAGAGTGTTTTGATATGTATGTTAACTCCTAGTGTGTCCTTCCCTCTGTCTTCTATTTGGAGTTTTCCCTAAATTGCCTGCTAGCTATATAGTAGTTTTATGACCCCTGGGGAACTCCATGACAAACAGTTTTATTGGCTTTTTTTCTCCCAGGATGCCCCCTGTCTAATGTAACAGTGATGTAGCCATGCCCTTAGATTTAGCATGTGTATTGCTTTAAAATTAGTTTAGCAATAGCAGGGCCTTGTAACTTCTTATCCAGGTTGCATAAATGGCAACAGATAGTTTAGCAGATACCTGAGAGTAAGCTAACTGGAGTTTCTGTAAGACAACAGCTACTAAATAGCTCTGATTCACAATTTTTGTTTTTTCTGTGCATCAGGTCTAGCTAGCAGGAGTGTTTTAACATCAAAAACACAAATAATAAATTAGAGCTATTTAGTAGCTGTTGTCTTACAGAAACCCCAGTTAGCTTGCTGTCAGGTATCTGCTAAACTAGCTGTTGCATTTGTGCTCCCTGAATAAGATGTTACAAGGCTCTGCTGTTGCCAAACTAATTTTAAAGCAATACACATGCTAAATCTAAGGGCATGGCTACATCACTGTTACATGAGACAGGGGGCATCCTGGGAGAAAGAAAGCCAGTAAAACTATTTGTTATGGAGATTTCCAGGGGTCATAAAACTACCATACAGCTAGCAGGCAATTTAGGAAAAACTCCAAATAGCAGACAGAGGGAAGGACACACTAGGAGTTAACATACATATCAAAACACTCTACATAACATATGTTTTTGCACATTCTGGGTGGACTACTCCTTTAACTTTTCCAATTGACTTATAATGGAAAATTGTTTTTTGAATAACTTTTGAACAGTTTAATATTTTTTCACGAAATCTTCAAAAGACACATCGGGGATCCTGGCTGCATGTTCCCTGAAGTTTTAGGATCAGTTGCACAAACCATGCGACCTGTAGGAATGAGCAAAGAATTCCAAAAAAAGTAAATGCGCATGCAGATCACACTTAATAACTCCACAGCCATGTATCCAAACAGTACAAAGACTGTCAGATCCCAAGATGTATGGTTCTTGATAGTGTATTCCAAATTTCAGGCAAATCCGTTGAAAGGTTGCAAAGTTATTAAGGTGCAACATTTTAGGTTTAACATGTAAATGGCTCCTCAACCCTAACTATGGTAGCGGTAGTGCTACCATAATTAGGGATTGAAACTCATTATGATAATTAAACTCCATGTACCTGCTAACACTGCTACAATTCTGGTGAATATGTTTGATATGTTGTTAACTCTAGTGTGTCCTTCCCTCTGTCTGCTATTTGGAGTTTTTCCTAAATTGCCTGCTAGCTGTATGGTAGTTTTATGACCCCTGTAAATCTCCATAACAAATAGTTTTACTGGCTTTCTTTCTCCCATGATGCCCCCTGTCTCATGTAACAGTGATGTAGCCATGCCCTTAGATTTAGCATGTGTATTGCTTTAAAATTAGTTTGGCAACAGCAGAGCCTTGTAACATCTTATTCAGGGAGCACAAATGCAACAGCTAGTTTAGCAGATACCTGACAGCAAGCTAACTGGGGTTTCTGTAAGACAACAGCTACTAAATAGCTCTAATTTATTATTTGTGTTTTTGATGTTAAAACACTCCTGCTAGCTAGACCTGATGCACAGAAAAAGTGTGTATATATATATATATATATATATATATATATATGTGTATATATATATATATATATATATATATATATATATATATATATATTTAAAATTTGATAACTAAGAAAGGTACCATGAGCAGAAGCCCTTTCCAGATGAGACCTGGGTGCAGAGGTACAAACAAAGGGTAGACAAAATGTAAGTTGCATGGTAGTGTAATGTACATTAAACAGTTAGAAACAAGGGACAAAATACATGTAACATAACTGACACAGATATTTACAAAATATGTACAGTATAATACAGAGTATATATATATATATATATATATATATATATATATATATATATATATATATATTTTATATACAGGGTGTTTTTGTTTTGTTGTTTTATTCTGGGCCAGAAATTTACAGAAGGAGATCAGCTATAATGAGAACAAACAGATAGGAGCCTGCTAGCACCTAGATTGAGCAGAGCCTGCAAAACAGGAAAGGTGATAAGAGAAGCAAGCAGGGGGCAGAGGAGGAGAAGCACTGGGGGAGGGAGAACAGATGCAGAAAGAGGAAGAGGAGAGTATCAGTAGGTGCTTAATGGCAGGAAAGGAGGGGGTGAGGTGGGTTTGGGGGGAATGCTGTTCCAGAGGGAAGCTTATAGGAGAAGTCCACCTTGCTGGCTGAGGTGCAGACATGTGGAAGGGTGAAGGAATGGCCACTGACTGAATGCAAGTTATACGGGGAGGGGGTAGCAGGTTTGAGGAGGGAGGCAAGGTATGGAGGGAGAGTCCCAAACCAATATTTAGATATGAAGGTGGTGCAGTGGGAAAAGTGTCTCTGGGAGAGAGATTGAAGGGATAGGGAGGATTAGAGGTCACAGTGATGGGTCAGACGGGGGGATTTTGAGGTGAACTCACAGAAGACATGGTAGAGCACATCAAAATAGGAGTGGGAGGTTGCAGGGGCAGCGTTGAAGACAATGTCAGCATAGTCAAAGGCAGAGAGTATCCATTTCAGCAGTAGATCGTGTCTAATGGAGAGGGGAAGGCTAGCTTTATGTCAGTAGAGTAATCCCAGTTTAGATCACATCATCGAGTGGAGAGCACTGAAGTGGGAGGAGAAGTCAAGTGAAGGATCGAACCAGACTCCAAGGTACTTATAAGAGAGGACATTTTTGAGGGGAGTGAATGCTTTGAAAAGGAAGGAGGGTAAGGAGTGGAGCCTGGCCAGTTTTTGCTTGCTACTGAAAGTCATCGCTACAGTTGTCTTAACATTTCATATTAGACAGTTTGCATTAAACCAGGAGGTGACAGCTGAGAAGTAATTTTGCAGGGGAGTTTGGATGGCTGAGATGGAAGGGCCAGAAAGAAAGAGGTTGGTATCGTTCACGTACATGTGGATCTTGGCATGGGAGCATGCTGAGAGGTTATTTACGAACAGAGAAAAGAGTACTGGCCCAAGACTCGAGCCTTGGGGTACACTGACAAGAACAGGGACTGAGGAAGAGAGAGCATTGCAGATTTTGATGGAATGTGAGTGCCCCATCAGGTAAGATTTGAACCAGGACACAGAAGATGGAGAGAGACCTAGGGCACCAAGTTTGTTTAGGAGGAAAGGGTGGGACATGTAGCTGAAGGGCTTAGTGAGGTCAATAAAAATGGCTGAGGTAATCTGGCCTTGATCATGGTGGAGTGGATGGCATCTGTTAGGCGTAGAAGGAAGGTAGAGGTAGAGTGGTGCTTCCTGAAACCAGATTGAACAGGGGATAAAAAGTCAGAGGCCAGGAGGAAATTGTTTAGCCTAGAGAGGACTAGGAACTCTTGTACCTTGGCAAGTGAGGGGAGAAGTGAAATAGGGCAGTAATTGCTAGGGACAGTAGCATTGCCCCTGTTGAATGCGGGAGGCCCATGGCAAACTTCTAGGCAGTGGGAACAGTAGCAGAGGAGATGGACAGGTTGAGAATAGATGTGAGAGGTACAACTATGTAAGGAGCTTAGGGTGCAGGCCATCAGGGCTGGATTTGGCAAGATTGAGGGAGACAAGAGCTTTGAGGACTTCAGAGGGGGATATCAATTGCAGTTGAAAGGCAGGGGAGTGCAGGAAGAGATATGGGCACAGGGAATGGAAGAGGGGAGAATCTTGTGGAATGGCTGAAGTAGGGAAGAACTTATTTAGAAGCTCTGTGACAAGGGTTGAGTCTGAGACAAGAGAACCCACCTCACAGAGGGTGGGGAGGGGTGCAAGGTGAGGGTGGAGAAGTGATTGGAAATCATACCAGAAGGAGGTCAGGGTGCTGTTGGTCACTTGCAGGCAAGATCTGAAAAATTCAGCTTGGTACAACTGTTACAGAGAGTACGTTAGGTCTGAAGGACTGCAGTGTCATGTGAGGATTTAAAAGAAGACCACGAGAGGTCACGGGATTTGCACATAATCAGGATTTCAGGGGTGATCCAAGGGTGATGAGTGTGCTTTGCTCTGATGGTTTTTAAGGGGGCATGGATATCCCATACATTTAGAAAAATGGAAGTGAACTGTGTAAGTGCAGCATCAACCAATAGGGAGGAGAAAACGGGTGATCAGTCTGCTGTTGCCAGATCATGGAGCACTTTGCTCAAGTCTAGGTATCTGAGGGGTTGGTACTGGATATATACATATACAGCCCCAGAGAGCCTGCTTTCCCACATATACATACTGTTTATGCAAAAAATGGGCAATGTGAAGGGACCGCAGGGCCCAGAGTGCCCATGTGCCCACAAACACATATCAGTTACAAGTTACCAGTTACATTGCACTTTCGCAAAAAGAAGGGAAATCCATTGCAAAAAAATTTCATTAATGCATCAGTTGGGGTTGATAGCACAGCAACAAAAGTATGGAAATGCTGATGTTAGGTTACCTCCTCTACCACTTACCCCACTACCATCATGTTGCCATGGGTATCAGGGCTCAACTCACACCCCATTCTCCCATACTGTAGCATGTCAACTTGTTTACATGGACTGGGGTGAGAGCTGGGCCTGACTACCTATGGCATACCCCAACATCTGTTGGTTTGTGGAGGTGGGTGGCAGGGGAGGGTAACCTTGCATCACATTTCCATACTTTTGTCGCTGTGCTATCAACCCTAACTGATGCACTAACAAAGTTTTTTGTAATGACTATATATATATATATATATATATATATATGTATTATTTATGTGTGTTTTTTCTGGAAGCAGAAAGCTGACAGCAGAATTTAAACAGGATAGAGATGAGCCTGGCTGCATCACATCAGTAAGGGGAGAAGCTAGCAGAAAGATAACAGCAATTACATAAGTGCAGTGTCAGTAGCTCAGTAAGTAGCACACTCGCCTCTGAGGCTGGGAGATCAGAGGGCTGTGGGTTCAGTTCCCACATCTGGCACTTGGGTTAATATCCCAGTACTGACACTGTAGTGCAGCATGAGAGGGGTGCTGCACTTCTGAGGTGCTGTCTTTCAGATGAGAGGTTAAACCAAGGTCCCATCTGCCTGGATTGGTGGTAGTTTAGGTGGATGTTAAAGATCCTATGGCACTTACTGAAAAGAGCAGGGGAATGTTTTTATTAACAGAACTTCAAAAGAAATCAAAATGCATTGTTAATTCACAATAGTACAGAAAAGAAAATGGATAACAATAACTCAAAAGAGTAATGAGGAGGAATAAAGAAATATAAAAAAAGAAAAATTTGAGAAAAGAAAAAGGAAAACAATACCGAGTTCAGATAGCACATTGTAAAATCATGTGATGGGAACATCATTATCCGTCACCCAAGGTAAATTCCTCCAGTTCAACCTTAATGAGACACGACAATATCTTCCTGCTTCATGTTTATAAATATTTAACAATTCAGAATGTATTTTCTGTAAAAGTTCTGTATAAGAGAAATCTTTCTGCTGTAAAGTAAAAGACACCTGTTTTGCCAAATGAACCATTTAAAGACAGCAAAATAACATGCAATGTACCAGAATCCCATTTTTCCAGTCGGGAGTATAGGAGCCATAAATCAAAACATTGTAATTTACATGTTTAAAGACTGGTTATTTCCAAATAGTGGCAACATAACTCCAAAAGTTGGATATGTATGGACATAAAAAATATAAGTGCTGCATTGTCTCAAAAGCTTGAAAGCAACCAGGACGGGAACAGTTACGGTCTTGTAACTGTTTATGAAATTGATTTCCCTCAACATTTAGCTTTTCATAACCACACAACCAACTTACATCCCATAATTTAGGAGGAATTCGGTTATGAGATATTAAACCCTGCAGGGACAAACGCAGCTCACCCAGACATTTTGGGAATATAATAGGTTCAGAAAAACATGAGTCAAGAACAGACTTGTATAAGAATTTTTTATGTTTAGAGAGTATCCAGCCACTGGGAATTTTCCATTGTCGTAATTTAAGGAAAATCTCACTTTGATAAGGTTGCACAATGGCAAGTGTACTAAGACACCCTAATCTGCCAACCACCCACTCATTATACCAAAGCCCTATTGCCTGTAGAGAGAGACTGGTCCATAATTTAGGAGGATGTTTCAATAATGGTAAAAAATTAGAAAAAAGAAATTGACAATAAAAGAAAAGTAGGGGATTTATCATATTTAAACCGCCTTGGGATACAGGTAAATACAGAATATTACGCTTAATGGGATTAAGGCGGCTACCCTAAACAGCTTGAAAAAAGATGCTAAATAAAGTTGCTTCCCTTTGCTAAGGCGGAGGAAAAATGTTACTCAAAAATAAAAATAAAGGTATCAAATATGTTCGTATCAAATAAATACGTTTTAGCTTGGAAAACTGCCATTTATTCCAGTTTTGTACCATAATCATATCCTTCTCCAATTGAATAGCCCAGTTATAAGTAGCTGGTGTAGGTCAACCAAAAAATATACCCAAAATCCATATGGGGTTTGACGTGAATTTGATGTAGCATATAATTGTCTGTTCAGGAAGTCTACCATTCAAGGCATATCCAAGGCATTTGGATATATTTAAAGATGTACCAGAAAAAGAGCCAAAAAAATGGCACACATCCACAACAGAGTGAACGGAAGAAACAGTGGGGGTGCAAATGCAAATATCATCCGCAGAAGCAAGGGTAGAAAAGTGTATTAACACACCAGGAACTGAAATGGGGGGTATCAATTTATTCAGGGTATGTAACAATGGATCTATACTATACACATACAATAACAGGCTGATCGGACAACCCTGCCAAACTCCCCACTGTACCGGAAGCATAGGTCTGAGGTGCCCATTTACCAGAGGAGACACTGTTGCAGACTTATAAAGTTTCTGTAACCAAGAAATAAAAAAGGATGGAATACCATAATGCTGTAAAGTAAGCCATAAAAAATTGTGGTTCACTGTATCAAAGGCCCCCTTTTGATCTAAAGATAGAACAAAACCAGGTAATCCAATAATACTGGATCTGTCAAAAATTCCATGCAAAAAAAGTAACTGGTCAATTATAGATCTATTAGGGAGTGTACAAGACTGTGCAGAAGAAATGAAATGGGAAGACACATTTAAAAGTCTTGTATTTAAAATTTTCATTAGAATTTTTAAATCAACATTTAATAAGCTAATTGGTCTCCAATTAGAAAGGAGCTTTTTATCACCTTTCTTATGCAGAAAAATCAAAACACCCCTCATCATTTCTAAAGGACAATCAGAACATGTTAACAAATCATTATAAACATCTGCAAGTTCCTGAGATAATTGGGTTCCCATTAGTTTATAAAATTCAGCAATTAGACCATGCAGACCTGGTGCTTTTTTGCATGAAAGGGTATGAATGACAGTAAGGACTTCCTGTGATGTAATGGGATTTACCAAATCAGATAATAACGATGGAGGACAGTCTGGAACCTCAACACTACGGAGATAAGCCCAAGAAGAATCCAAATCTACAGGCCGTACCTTAAAGAGTGTTGCTGTGTATGACGTCACCTCCGACATTAACTCAGCTTGTGCAAGTTTTTCCTGACCATCACACCCTATTAAACTGATAAAGACTTTTTTCCCAACCCTTTCCTTGGTACCAAGAAAGGGACAAACAGTGGCAAAGCTGCCTTGTGTACCAAATTGTTGTTGGAATTGTAAAACTTTTGATTGGTGTTTATGAAATGGTACCATTTTCCTTAAGATTTTTATTTGGGAGGAAAAGTCATGTTTAGTAGTCTAGCCATAGACATTAATTTCTGCAATTGTGTACAGAGTTGCAAATAAGAAAAAATATGCAGCTGAACGTTGAACTTTCCCAAAGTTTTCAACAGAGAGATAACATCAATTTAGTATCCATCCACCATAAGGGATCTCCATACATCTCATATAGAGATTTCCTGCCATTATAAATATTGTAAGTGTTGCAAAATGTCTTGCTGTAGTAGCAATTGGGAGTTGCGACTCCAGAGGCCCCTTCCAAAAGAGAAAGCTGCCGTAGACCCAACCGTTATGCACAAGGCACAATGATCAGAGAATTCCACCAGGGTAACCCATGTGGACTGTAAAGGTAAATTCCTATTAATGAAGAAAAAGTCTATTCTGGTAGCAAGGGCACCTTTGTGAAAGGTAGGTATAGTAGGCACATGCAACTGAGCATATGCATCAACAAAACTTGCGGTTTGGACCACCTTGGCCAAACAAGACATATCACAAAAAACGTTGGTAGTCTTTACCCCCTTGCCCTTATCTTTGTTAGATAGTCCACAATTAAAATCAACACCCAAGATTACATTAAAGGAGGTGTGTAGATATGGTTGTGAAAGTTGAAAAAGATCCACCCTGGTTGCTTTTGTTTGAGGTGCATAGACATTAAGTAACCTGCAACACGCCCCCTGGTGTACAATATCCAAAAGTAATACCCTACCAGGAACCAAATCTATTAATTTTAAAACTTTCACATCCAATGTAAAGAGTATTGCAACCCCTGTACATCTGTCAGATCCCATTGACCAATATAAGACCCCCGTCTGCCATCGTTTTGAAGCACCAGCAAGTTCAGCAATAGTGTGTAAACGTGTGTCCTGTAAAAAGAATATATTACAGTGTAAGGTATTTAAAAGGGAAAATAATGCAGATTGTCTTATCTGGTTTTTGATGCTGTTCACGTTAAGTGAACAGAAAGTTAAGGAGGAAACCATTTAATTAGTTGAGAACAATACCATGGTGGTTTACGTTTATAGTTTTTTCCCTTTTTTAACAACTGCTGAGCTGGATTTCAGAGGGAGGGTCAGAAGAGGAACACCCTCTGAGTCTACATCCACAGATTTCCCCATGGGGTCTACTCCAGACTGGGAAGATTCAGAGTTAGCGTCTGACACATCTTGTGTAAGAAGAAGGGCATGAAAACGGTTAGTTGTAGGGGTATTTAACAATTTGGGTACTTTGGAAGCAGGCGGGGTATTATAGGTCTTACTCCGTGTTTCTCTAGAATGAAAGGGTATTACATGAGGGAGCTGGGGGGGGCATGGATCATTTGTCAAGAGAAATGGAAGCCTGGGGTAGAGGGTCAGGCAGAGGTATTTCTGTGTCCAAAGCTAAAGGGGGGAAGGGAGCAAGTGGGGGGAGATTCATGTGGGACAGAAAATGTCAAATCTGGGGAAACCAAGGTATTGGGAACAACAGGTGCAACAGGGGTCATAGAGAGAGTGGTTCTGGAGTGTTGTGCAGTTGAATTTAATAGTCTTTGTTCTTCAGATTTTTGAGCTTCTGAGTGTTGGTGAGCTGCTGCAGGGCAAGTGGCATAAGAGTGTCTGGGTGTAGCACATAAAGAACACACAGCTACATTCCTACAGTGTTCACGCACATGACCCAAGGAATTACAAAGAGTACATTGTAAGCGGTCACAGGCACTACTAATGTGCCCTGGTTTCCCACATCTATAGCAGGATTTAGGTTGCCCTGCATAAAAAAGGACCCCTCTATCCCGGCCCCAAAAATACAGTTAGGAAGATGCTGTAAACCATCTTCTGTGGAACGTAGGATAACCCTAATTCACCAACCCCCTGTCCAAATATCCTCTGAATCAAAAATCACCTCTGGATGCCCCAATACCATGCACCTCTGTTTCAGCCAGTGAACCAGATCTGCAACAGTAATGCTCTCATTTCTAAAAAGAACAGTAACTGTCTTGTGAGCCGGTTTAGTAAGGGGGAAAAACATCAAAGGGGGACCACAAAGGAGTCTGTCGTACTGTACGATATCTAGACCAGAATTTTTCTAAACCATTATGAAATTTAAAACTAATATCAAAGGTCTTTTCTCCAGATACATGTATTAGAGCATACATTTCAGCTGAAGTAAATTGCAAGCTATCTTTAAGCAATGACTTCGCCACAAATTTCCTATAAGGGAAGACATCCATCCCTCCTTTATAAATGAATCGAACAGCATTATGTCTTTTAGCCGAATAAGTAGAGGAACGCAAAAGGGAGGCATAAGAGAGTGTTGTAGGTTGTTCTGGAGTAGGCACAGTGTCTGGTGAAGGGCCTACAGGGTTATCCAAAGTGGTTTGGCCATCGATACGCTCTTCTAAGGAAGGGATCAATGGCTCAGGTATAAATACTTCAGAGAGGGGAACATCTCCCTGTGGGTGAAAATCAAGTACTGGATTCTGGGAAAAGGATAGTTCAGGAGGAAGGGCTAAGGGAGAATCTTCAACATTTTCAGAGAGGGTTTCTCTGGTAGCAGTCTTAGAGACTTTGGGAACCGTAGGTCCAGGAAGTCATGAAGGAGAGACACTAGAGTCTGTTATATTTACCCCTGGAATTACAATAGGGGAGAAGCCAAAAATCCATTTACCAGACTCTGGGAGCTGCGCCCAGCCCGCAGATGTCAGGGACTTGGAAACTGACCAAGAAGCATCAGCGTCTTCAACCTGGTCAGCCCAGGAGCGTTTTTGGTCAGATAAAGCTTTTTTTGTAATAGGTTTGAAAATCTGTTGTTGTTGTGCACCAAAAGAAAAAACGGTTGCATTTTGCTGATCCAAAGCCGAAGAAACATAAACAGTACCTGTGGTGGGTTGTCCAGAGCAAAGTGTATTCAGCATTTCAGCTGGAGCTGTAGAAACCCGCTGGTTAGTTTCGATTTTCTGCTGCGTAGCAACCTCGCTGTCAAACAGCATTTGTTCAGCTGTCATAGTGATTCCAAAAGGTGGTTCCACATTCCGCCGCTGATTAGGAAGTAAAGGCTGTGCTGGAGCTCTGAAAGTGAACTCGTTGAGGTGTTTATCAGAAACTGTCGAGGTGGATGGTGAAGTCAAAACTTGCTGCCTCTTCGCAGTCGAAATGTCTGTAGAAACTGCAAGGTCAGTATTACAATCTGGTTCCACAGGAGCTTCAAAAAAAACATCCGAATCAGTAGTTTCAATCGCAGAAGCTGTAACTGGCCCCCTGGCCTGCAGCATGTCCTGCTGCAACAAAGGCTGCTCAGTGACTGAGCTTTCCATCCAGATGGTCAGCAAGTCGCCCTACTGGCCAAGCAGTAGGGGAATTTCCCCGGTGTCCTGGCCAAATTTCCCTAATTCACTACAAATACCACCAACAGCTTAATCTGGTTGAAGGTAAGTTGGCATTCATCTGTATCCCCCTCCCCCGGGTCATGCCAGAAAATCAGAAAATAGGTAGGCTTTGTCTAGAGCGCTTACCCAGTCAACAAAAACTAAATAAAAAAATAAACCTTGATTCAGGACAGAGTAAGATAGGAATTAGGACTGTAATATTTCTTATAATTGTTTTTATTATTTTGTTATTACAGCACGTAAACAAGACAAGACAAATAGGGGATGAGAAAAAGACAGGAGTTACTTTCTAGTGTTACAGCCTGGGTGGGACAGAGGGTGTACCTTCACCATGGAGATCCGCCATTCCCTCAAAGAGAATACTCTAGTTTGCAAGCAACATTTGGAGGGTAGCTTTCATGGACATATATTTGCATCTCAGGCCCCTAAACTTAAATGCAGAGCTGTACCTCTTCAGCTCTTGTAGAATTAACCAGAAGATGGGGAGGAGGTACTGAAACTGGGGTTATAGATGCTGTCCCCTAAGGCTCCCAAATCTGGCTGCAGGTCCCACTCCTAGTCCCTTCTGGAACCACTTTCAGCAACTGGGCACTTCATCATCTGTTGTAGCACTGCTCCACCATGCCATGGAAGAACCAGTAGGAGGGGTACCACCTCCACCCCTCTCAGCCACCTTCCTTTGCTCCTACCACGTATGGTGGTGACTTACTTTAAGATGAGTGTGGTGCCCACCAGTGCCCCAGTGGCTGCCCCTTTTCTAATGCTGAACAACTTTCTGGCAAAGTTTGCATTTCACAGTGCTGTTGCTGGCAGGATCTCTATCAAAACAGTCCCAAACCATGAACTTGTGCTGCTGCCTGGGGAGGTGGATACCGTCAGGGTCTCCTCCTCATGGGGAACAGCCAGAATCAGCAGTTTCATTGAGGGGGGAAGTCATAGATGGATGATCTCCTGCAGTTTTTTCTGGTGGCAGTAAAACAGCCAACAGGGGTGTGCTACTTGCTGTTGCTACTACTGCACGGTTGGGAGTTCTCCTTCAAATGAAGAAGCCGCTGCTGGTAGAGGCTTCTTGCTGTTCCTTCCTTCCATAGCCAGTGCAGCTGGTGCCACCTGTGGTGTCCTATGTACAGTAGATATATTCTATGGCATGTCTCATCCATCCACCACATCCCCCTCTTCTTGCTCCCATTTCCTCTCCTACTACTATCCTCTCCACTCATTTTTTTAAGAAAAAACATGAACAGTTAGAAATACATACTAAACAACACAGAGTAACATAAAAAAAGATAATAGCAGAGGCAAAAAAATGGAAAATATCAGATTATAAATCATAAGGAAACAAGAACTAACACCGCAAAAGTGTCTTAAAGTAGAAGTCAAAGTAAAACACAGATACAAGGCTGTGGATATAAGTACAGAAATAGAAAATCAGTTGTAAACCACAACTAAAAAATACTAACAGACTTCTAAATTAAAGCTGACTAAAATACAAAAAAACTGCAAAAAGTTATTTTCACATATGTTTTCTAAGGTTCAAAAAGCAGCATAACTGTCTCCACTTTCACACACAGACTGCAAGATGAAAACAAGCATTTGTCAATGCCGAATGTTTGTTTGCTGGCATTGGCATTGGTAGTGTAGAAGTTACAGAGCTACATAATAGGAATGGCAGCAAAGTATTGAACTGAAGCCAACCCCACCACCACCCCCCTGCAGAGAGTGACAGGCATTGGGGTGTGCCTTTGGGTCGTCAGGCATAACGACCACGCCATTTCCACACCCTACCCTGCAGACACTGACAAGTGTCACAGTATGTATTGGGTCTTTGGCCCTTAAGCGCACCCATTCCATCAGGAAATATGGTGAGATAGGTGCGTATAGGAGAATGAGTAATGTTTGGGCCCGAAAGTCCGAGGCAACACCTTGATGCCTCTCACTGGCTGCAGGGTGTGGGTGGGGGTGGAATGGTATGAGCATTACAGGCAAGAATCCCAAGTCACACCCCTGATGCCTGTTATTCTCTACAGGGTGGGGCGCTATGGTCGGAAACCCTAATGCCTTAGGCATTTGTTGGTATTTTCACTCCAAATTTTCAACATGGTTTTTTTGTGACCCACACCTCATGAACAGTGGCAATATCAGTTTGTTAGCAGAAAACTGCTTTTGCACAGTGACTACGGCATTTGGCACCACAGGTGCAAAAACACATTCCGAACAAGATATGAAAAATGACAGCAGTGCTGTTCATGGGGAGGTGTAAAAATGGCAATGTTGAAAATCTGGTGTGAAAATTTTAAAAAAATTGGTGAAGTCACGAGCATGCATAGAAACTGTGCAACGCACACCCGTAATGTAGCTAGTTTGGGGATTTTTTTACAGCAGATTGTTAACACAGGCATTTTGGAACCTCCGATCATGAACAGTGTCAGTGTGATTTTCTTTATCTGTCCCAAACAATGATTTCCCACAGTGACCACGCATTTCTGCGTTGAAAGTGTAAAAACACATTTCGACCATATTGTGGAAAATGACAGCCGTACTGTTCATAAGGAGGTGTGAAAAAATGCCACTGGTGAAAATCTGGACTGAAAATATTACAAATTCATGAACTTATGAGGGTGCGTGGAAACTGCGTAATACTCACTCATAACACAGTCATTTTATGGAGTTTTGTCACCAAATTTTCAACATAGCCATTTTAAGACCTCTGCTCATGACCAGTGTCATTGTGATTTTCTTAATCTGTCCCAAACATTGTTTTCACACACCAACTGTACCATTGTGCGCTACATGTGCGGAAACAAATTTTGGGCGAGATGTGAAAAATGGTAGCTGTACTGCTCATAAGGAAGTGCAGTAAAATGGCACTGTTGAAAATCTGGTGTGCAAATATTACAAATTCGCAAACTTGCCAGCGTGCGTGATAGGAACTGCGCAGTGTGCGCCCTAAACAGTCATTTTTGGAAATGTTTTCACTAAATTTTCAACATAGCCATTTTAAGACCTCTGCTCATGACCAGTGTCACTGTGATTTTCTTTAATGTGTCCCATACGTTGATTTCGCACAACCGACTGCGCCATTGTGCGCCTATGGGCGGAACACATTGTGGGCAAGATGTGAAAATGACAGCTATACTGCTCATAAGAAGGTGTGGTAAATGGAATGTTGAAAATCTGGAGGAAAATATTGAAAATTTCATGAACACGAGCGCATGAGGAACTCTGCAAACGATGCTTGTAAATGTCATTTTTAGGAATTTTTTCACCAAATTTTCAACATAGCCATTTGAAGACCTCTGCTCATAAACAGTGTCACTGTGATTTTCTTAATGTGTCCTGAATTAATTTTGCACACCGACTACGCCATTGTGCGCAACATGGGCAGAAACACGTCGTGGGTGAGATGTGAAAAATGACAGCTGTACTGCTCATAAGGAGGTGTGGTAAAATGGCAATGTTGAAAATCTGAAGTGAAAATATTGAAAATTCATGAACTTATGAGCGTGCGTAGGAACTGCGCAACGCACGCTTGTAAAACAGTCATTTTTAGGAATCTTTTCACCAAATTTTCAACATAGCCATTTTAACACCTCTGCTCATGAACAGTGTCACTGTGATTTTCTTAATTTGTCCCGTACATTGATTTCGCACACTGACTGCGCCATTGTGCACTGCATGGGCGGAAACACATTTTGGGTGAGATGTGAAAAATGACAGCTGTACTACTCATAAGAAGGTGTGGTAAAATGGCAATGTTGAAAATCTGGAGTGAAAATATTGGAAATTCGTGAACTTACGAGCGTGCGTAGGAACTGCACAATGTACGCTCGTAAAACAATCATTTTTTGGAATTTTTACACCAAATTTTCAAAATAGGCTTCTTGAGAGCCAATCTTATGAACACTGGCAGTGTTGTTTCATTAATCGGTCCCGAAAGGTGATTTCACGCATTGACTGCGAAATCACCCTTCGGGCTCGAATAACGCCATGACAGTGACAGCATTCATGAGAAGGGGTCCCAAAAACCCCATCTTGAAAATTTGGTGCAAAAATTCCAAAAAATGCCCGAGATATGCAGCAAAGTTGAAAAAAACCCTATCTATTACATTATACAGCTTACTGGCATTTCCTCAGTTCGCAGTCGGCTTTGAAGAGTGCAGACGTGTTCCTGGTCCACTCAAGATCATCGTGCCGGACTCAGAGGTAAGTATGGGGTGAGAGGGTGTGGGAGGGTGGTACAGGGTGGGTGCGGGTGGGGGCAGGGAGACTGCAGGGACCGTTTTTATTTACAGTTTTTTTAATTGTTAAGACGACGGGGATGCAGTGTGGCAGCTGGAAAGGATGTTGAGGGGCTGGAGCCAACGGGGATTGGGCACCCTGTCGGCCATATGGGCTAGTGCCATGCTGGGGTGGGCTCCCAGCATGGCAGCTGTAACACTGTTTTGGGGGGGAGCTGCCGTTCGACAGGGATTGGGTACCCCGTCAGCTATACTGTATGTGCATGGGGGAGGCGTGTCGCACGCAATATGCGTGCGTGTTGAGGGGGGGAGCTCTGCTCACTGAAGTGGAGCTCTCCCTTTCAACTGTATGCCACTGCATTTTTCAGCTGTCATAGACAGCTGGAGCAGTGATTGGTGCACTGCTACCGCGCCTGCAAACACAATGACTGAATTTGAAGAGGCTGACACACCTCTAGAAAACTCGTATGATGCACTATGTTTCTTGCACATGCATGCAAGCAAACATAATGAAGCACAGTGTCTATAGAGCTGTAGTTGTGACCTGCGGTAGGCTGTTCCAGGTGACCTAGAGGCAGTTGTTTACAGGTAGCCTCGATGTGAGAAAACTTGCCCAATTTTGCCTTAAATTAAAGTTCAAAGCAAGGATCAGAGGTGAAGTGCAGGGTACAGTGGATGCAAAGTGAAAACAGATGAAATAAAATGGCAACAGTTGGCAAACTGATTTGTGATGGCAAAGTTGCCAGCTTGCCTGGAACTTTGGCTCTGAATTAAAATTCTGCAACATCTCTCCACAGCAGTGAAGGGGTTCATAGCCAAAATAAAGGAAATGTGTGGTACCTCCATGCAGAAAAAGATGTAAGTGATCTAAGTGACATATTTGTGAAACCCTCTAGGATGCTGTATTCGCCCACCTCCCCACTGTGGTCACACCTCCCGTAGACCCCACACCAGTGCAACTGTGCTGTCCAATTTGCATGTACAATATTACAGCAGACAATTATAAGAAAGGGCTGAAGAGAGAACACATTTTTATTTTCTGGAACATCCAACATCGAAATTGGAAACAGGTTAGTGCATCCACAGTTAACAGTGGCCCATTTAAGGCACCCTTATAGGCAGACTGGATATGTGGCCCCTTTAATTTACTTGCTAGGCTGTGGGTCAGACTACCATCTGTCCACATGGCTTGCTTACTTGACACAGACCAAGACCACTAGATGTGGTTATTATGGTTACAATTAGTCAAGCCTGGCCTGGTGGCAGCTCTTCATCCACCACAGCAAAAATATGGAGTACATAATGGACTGAAGTGGAATAACACATTTATCTCTACTAGTGAGTGATCAGACCCATCACTCATGAGTAGTGAAGCTCCAAGTTAGTTATAAAGGTCTTACCACTCATGCGTGGAGATAAATATGTTATTCTACTGCAACCCATTATGTATTTGATATATACCACACTATTTATAATGTTTTTACTGGTGTTTAACTTTGTTTTAGCTTAACACTGCCTTTATTTCCACTGTATGTTCTCTATCTGGCCCACTGTTCTGTGTGTTCTATTTCCAGATTCTAAGTGGAAATAACATGTTCTAAGTTAAATAACTTGTGTTCTCAGTGAAATAAATGGTGTTCTAAGTGAAAATAAATATTTATCTCAAAATAACATGATTTATTTAATCAAGTTATTCACCACTGGTGTGGTATATACAGTTATACTGCTAGATGGTCATGCTTACTAGAGGCTATTGCCCTCTTTCCATCTGTTGCCAGTATATACCACTGTATGGTTAATGGGCACTCCCTCACACACATTCCCTAGGTATCTCAGGTGCTGAATCAGTGCAGGCCCGATATAGCTGTAATGGGTTAACCGAAGTCAGTGCACTTTAGTTTAGAAATGAACCGATTAATTTCAATAAAACCCAATGGCCATGAAATTGGTTAAAGGGCTTTAAAACCTCTGAAAGCAAGGTACAGTATTTGTAATCTGGCCTGATAGCCAACTTGCAGGCAAATTTCAAACAACAGCATTTTCGAGGCTAGGCAAGCCCAGAAGTTATTTATGGTTCCTCAACTGGACGGCTCTTCCTGTTTCTGCAGGCCTCTGACAATCCACTCTCCTGTGGTACCTCTAGTTCAGTCAAGCTCCCTCCATGGACTCATTCCACTTTCCTCAAAGGCTGGCTTCTTGGCTTCTCTTAGGACTGGTCACCAACTCTTTCATTCTTTCCTTGCTATTCACTGCAAAAGCCCCAGATCAAGTCACATGACTCCACTTCCAAACCCTCATGCTGATGGTGGCACAACTGGATATACTACCTGCTACAGTATCTTGATCAGCAGTCCTTGATCTTAGTCTCTTGCTCCATGCTCTCTCCTTTGCATTATGCTCATCCTGACTTTCATGCAGTTGCTGCTCTTGTCTCTTCAGGAACTCAGCAGTTGCCTTCACAGCTCATTTTTCAGGTACAAGGCCCTATAGTACACAGCTCAACATCTAGCCACACACAGCAGGCTCTGCCCCTTTGAAATCTCTCATAGAGCTGCCAGCCTCCAGCACAGTCCCCTCCTGATCAGCCCACTTAAAGGCTAGCTCCCACTGGTTCACTCTGCTTTCACTCCAAATCCACAGTGCCCTATAAGTCTGAAAATGGGTCCCAGAATTACAGTTCCTACTTCTATCAGAGGCCTCCAGGAGCTTACTGTAAGCCCCTAACCCTATTTACTGGCCATCCCAGGGGCCAGGTTCAGTTTCCCAGTAAGTGATATGCACTAATGTAAACATATCAGTTGTTAGCTCATAATGCTGCTAAGGTATGATGGAACATAGAACTCGATATTTCAGCCTCCAGTTCCTTGTTGTTCCATACAGCACACCTGGTACTGGTGGGTAGAAAATCTTCTAATTAGAAAAAGGAAAAAGGCAAGGTACATATGA
Source organism: Neoceratodus forsteri (assembly GCA_016271365.2). NCBI lineage: Eukaryota > Metazoa > Chordata > Ceratodontiformes > Ceratodontidae > Neoceratodus > Neoceratodus forsteri. Next base: position 1,205,015,010 of record CM057449.1, read on the forward strand.
TATAAAAAGTTTTGTAATGTCAAGTGAGCCAGCTGGGTGCTGTCAATCATATCTGAGACTGCAAGAGCTGTCTTTATTTTCATATTCACCAACAGTTATACTAAAGGTCATACTAAGGGTTTCAGAGCAGAAGGGGAGGTTGGGGTGCCTATTTTAACTGTTCACCACTGCACAGTGATAATAATATTCTATTTTCTCATTTAAAAAGAATGCATCCAAATTAGATTTAAGACTAGTTTTAGAATCACAAGTAATATTTTTTCAGGGCATTCATTCCAAGCAGCAACCACCTTTTATGAAAAGAACTATCTCCTTTTCACTGATTTGTAAGGTTTTCTTTTCAGTTAGAATGTGTTCCCCGGCGTTGTAAATGCCATCCTTGAACTCAAGGCCTACCTGTGTAAATAGCTCATGGTTGTATATAACATCAAACAACAATAATAAATCCCATCTCAACCTCCTCGTCTTGAGGCTCAGCAGATTCAGCACAGTTTGTCCTATATGTAGCCTATTTATCATTTTGATTGCCCTAAACTGTATCCTTTTAAGCAGAGTCACATCCCTTCTCGGGTAAGGTGACCAAAACTGACAGCAATAGTCCAGAAGTGGCCTAATCAAGCTCACTTAGAGGGTGTAATAATGTTTTTTTACATCTCCTTTGAATGCTACTTTTAATTTTACCTGACATCCAGCTTGCCTTTCCAAGTACAGAGGAGTCCACCAGGATGCAATGCGGTGCCTCAGGTTACTGCATGATAATAAGGGGATATGTGATGGTCAGCTATGTGATAGCTAAAATATCAGCATGAGTGGCAAGTGAGATCTGGGTTATCACGAGTGGCTCCATGTACTGAAGCCACAAGTGATTTAACCCTGAACTCAGTTGCCATGAGTGCTGATATTTCAGCTATCACATAGCTGCCCAGCACATATCCATTTTACACAATAGGAGTATGTTTTGTGCAGTTTGTTTTGTTTGATGGAGTTATCACATTGTGGTGATGTCATTAGAGTGTGATAACTGGAGTTGGCACTCTGCATTGAGGATAACTGTTTGCATCTAATGGGTTATCGGCTCACTCCTATTATATAAAAAGGATTAACTGATATTGAAATTGTTTTGTTTCCTGTAGTAATTCTGATACTGAATACTGTAGCTTTGTGTTGCATATATATCCTCGCACTGCCTCATACGTTTTAAGATCAGAGGTTATAACACTATCCAAGTTTTTTCTTCATTTGTTATTCTGATATTAATATCATTAATGTAATCATATTTTTATGGGGGGCAAGTGCATTACTATGTATTTAAGTATGTTTAGTTTAATGTATTATTGTTTAAGCAGTTTGTTTACTCTATCTAGGTCTTCCGGTAGAATATTAATTTGTTTCTCATTTCCTACAGATCGCCCCAGTTTTGTGTTATTTGCATACTTTTCAGGCCAGCTATTTGAGCCTACATTAAAGGGAAACACCAGATACTACTAAAATGGCAGCAGTCACTGCAAAAATGCCTGGTTAGGGCTTTTAGCCTTAAAGTAAAAATGTTCAGTGCCTGTTTCACTTTTTATTTAATCTTCAAAGACCCGGACTGACCCTTATGTCAGTCAAGCCGCTTGCAGCCATCTAGTGCACACCAGGCAGCTTTGAGCATGCAGGGTGTGCTAATGGGGGCTACCAGCTCTGATATTAGTTGGTAGCCCTCATTAGCAGACCCCACATAACAGAAACTGCTTCATGTGTGCAAGATGGCCACAGGCAGCTCAGCTGACATGATGGTAGGTGAAGTAAAAAGAGAAAAAAGTACTGAACATTTTTAGTTTAATTCTAAGAGCCCTAATCTGGCATTTTTACAGCAATTGATGTCATTTTAGTAGTGTCTGGTGTTTCTCTTTAAAGTCCATTATATATAATTAGAACACAAATGGGACCAGTATGGATCCCTTTGGGATACTACTCATAACCCTTTCCTTCTGTGAATAAAGATCATTAGGACAAATTCTGTGTTCTGTCAGTTATCCAAGCTTTAATCCAGTTGGCTGGTTCTGTATTGAGTCCCAAGTTTTCAATTTTTTTTAATAATCCGAGGGTGAAGCACAAAATCAAAGGCCTTGCTGATGTCCAAAAAAATTATATTCCTTGGCTACTAGAGTCTAGTTCTCTCCTTACATTCTCATAAAGAGTGAGCACGTTTGTGATACATGATCTTCCCCTTCTTAAACCCATGTTGTGTGTCATCTATTGGCTGCTTACTTCTCATTTCAGCCTGTAAGTAATTTTTTAATTCATCTTTTCATGAGTTTCCCCAATGATGGTTGTTAGGTTTATTGGCCTGTGATTGGTTTGCTCACTTTTATTTCCTTTCTTGAATATAGGGGTTATAATTGCATGTCGCCAGCCTAAGGGAACAACATTTTCCATGAGGGATATTTCTAAAAATCATTTCTAATGGACCAATAATATCATCTTTTACATTTTTTGGTTAGTTTAGAAAATCTCATCCAGTCCCACCTATATATTTTCCGTCAGTTTACTCAAACTGTCCCTAATTCCCTCCCTTAATGATTGCTTTGTCCAAGAAGTATTCCCTGCTAGTTTCCTGTGACCACATTTATTATGTTTGCTTGTGCACATGTGCAAGAAACATTTTGTGGCAGCTTACTGGAGTAGCAGGTTGTGGAGGTGTGGGCATGGCAGTGTTGTGGCCAATGCCGCACTCCTTTTTTGGGCTTGTCTCTTTGGCACCAATGAATGAGCACGCTGTCTATGACAGCAGTTGAGAAGCATGCCACCAACTTGAAAGAAATTCACCACTGCAATGAGGAAGCCCCCCGTCATTGCAGGGCATAGCCACCCATACACCTGGCATGCCATGGCGTGCAGCAGACCAGTGTGGGGGGTAGCATGAGCTGAGAGTGGAGCCAGCCTTTCTGCTGAGCAGGACTACAGGGCATAGTCAAGCATATGTGAATGCGCTGAGCTTGCCCACTTCTTTGTGTTCCCATTTGAGCCCCCCCGCCACCAACAAATCACTCCCTCCCATTTCCTCCCACTGCTGCTATCCTCCCCACACCTTTATTCTGTTTGAGGCCCCCCCACCAGCAAATCAATCTCTCTCTCTCCCATCCACTGCTGCTCTCCGCCCCACACCCTCATTCTGTTTAAGCACACACACACACACACACACACACACACACACACAGACACACACACACAGCAAATCTCTCCCTCTCCCTTCCACTGCTGCTGTCCTCCTTGAGCCCTCTATTCCCTATCCCCCGGACACTGGGGAGCACACTCACAGTGTACAGAAATGTTCACATCCTTTCCCTATTAAAAAAAAAAGAAAACCGACCCCAGTGTCTTTACTTTTAAACCTGAAAAAAAAGGCCATCATTGTCTCCCATTCGCCCCATCCCAACCTCCTCCCACTGTGCACCCACCTCCCCACACCCCCCGCTTACCCATATTTATCTCTGGAGATTTGGAGCAATGATCTTCTGTGGACCGGGACACATCTGCACTTTTCAAAGCTGACCAGCAAAGTGAAGATTTCAAGGTAAAACGTGTAATGCAAATCAATAGTGGTGTTTCCAACTTAGGTTGATATCTCAGTCATTTTTAGGAATTTTGGCCCCAAATTATTAACATGGGGTTCTTGGGACCCCACCTCATGACCACTGTCACTGTCATTTCATTACTCAGTCCCAAAAGGTGATTTCGCGGTCACTGTGCGGAATCACCTTTCAGGACCGACTAATGAAACAACAGTGCTATTGGTCATGAGGTGGGGTCCCAAAAAGCTCATGTTGCAAATTTGGTGAAAAAATTCCCAAAAATGACTGTGTTACAAGCGTGCATTGAGCAGTTTCTACACATGCACCTAACTTCGCCAGTTTTTAATATTTTCACTCCAGACTTTTAACATTGCCATTATTTCACACTTCCTTATGAACAGCATAGCTGTCATCTTTCATATTCTGCCTGAAACATGTTTTCACACCTGTGGTGCAGAATGGCATGGTGGCTCTGTGAAATCACCTTTTGGGATGAGTGAATGAAATGACACTGGCACTTTGCATGAGGTGGAGTCATCAGAATGCTACACTGAAAATGTGGTATGAAAATATTAAGAAACAACAAAGTTACGAGCATGCACTTAAATTAACAAATGCAGGCTCGTACCTTTGGTACTTTTCAATATTTTGACCCCAAATTTTCATCATAGCGATCTCTTCACTGCACCTCATGAATGTGACAGCTGTCATTTTCCAGATCCTGGGCAAAATGGTTTTTTGCATCCCAAAAGGTGATTTTGCAGCCACTGCATGAAAGTACCTTTCAGACAGGAGTTGAAATTGTACTCTTCCTTTCCTCATGAGGTGGCATAATAAGATGGCTATGTTGTAAATGTGGTGTAAAAATATTAAAAAACAATGAAGAAATGAACCTGTGTTGAAATTTACCAACACCGGTTCGTAACCCCCCCCCCCCAAATTGGCATCAGTGCACCTGATGAACTTCTGGCATTGACAAATGCTTGTTTTTTAATTCCTCAATTGGTTGGATTCACTTATCCATTTCATGAAAGAAGATACTGTGTGCGTGTGTGTGTGTGTGTGTGTGTGTGTGTGTGTGTGTGTGTGTGTGTAGGTGGGAGGTTATTATCTGTATGGTCTGACAATGCAAATCATAACCAAAGAGGAGCATGTGCTGCTGTGAATGAATGAATGAACCACAGCTGTGTAGCTAGGAACTACATTCAGTGTTGCTGAATGAAGAGAACATTATTGCTATAAAGTGGTTAATTCATTGTGGGCCATTTTGCACACTGTCCCACATGTAGCAGCTGTCATATCAGAAGCAGAGGGGTAACTATAACTTAATAATGTTAATAATGAGACAGAGGCTAATATTTCAATAACACGTAATATGGATGTGTATGGATGGATGGCGGGGGTGCAGCATGCTTGACCTTGGTGAATTTACAAGTAATAGAGAACAGTGTAATTGAATTGCAGATAAAAGGAGTAAAGGGAAAGGATGCAATGCCGCATTATGGGAGGGCTATGCCCTTGGTTCAATGTGGGGAATAGCTCCTCCCACAACCTCTACTTAAACCCTACACTACAGCAACTCCCTTGCTTAGAGTGTTTTTCGTAGCATTCCCAGGGCTCCCTGTGTAGTTCGTGGGCTGTGCTTCTTGTGCTGCTGCTGTATCCTTCTTCCCTAGTTGTGCTGTCCTGTTCCTTTTCTTCTCCCCTCTTGTGCCCCTTCCTGCATCTGCTCAGTGCTTCCTGTTCCTTTTTTTTGTTTTGGTTTATTTTGCATCCTGGCCTGTTCTGACCTTCTGCATCTCCTTCCTTCTCCCTGCGGCCCTTCCAGCCACCTCCCTACCCTCTTTCTTGCTCCCTTCTTCCCGGGTGTCCAGGGGTCCCCTATCCTGTTCCCTTTTTGGGCACTTTTCCTTTCCACTGGTGCTTACATGCCTCCCCACCAGCCCTACTCCAGCCATAGCCTCTTACCAGCATCCTTGTGCCATCCTCTCGTCCAGTCCTCTTCTCCTTCCGTTTCTGTTCCTGCTTCCTACCCTCACTGCTCATTTTTAGCCCTACACACTGCATTGATCCAGACAATTTTGCCTTGTTTTTCCCTTTGGGTAGGACTTTACCTAAGTGCCGATGTATATGCCGCTTGTCGGTCCATTCAATCCGAAGAGCAAAATGCCTTTTCTGTCCCCAGGATTTGCCACATTCTTTTACATTCGCTGCCCTTGTCAGAATCACACATGTAAACTCATCCCCAAACATTGAACTTGTTTAATGACAGAGGGAATGTGGACCAAGGCACTGAGGTAATTATTTACTCTGTTTTATAATCTGGTACAGGTCTCTAAAGGAAGGGCCCCATTTTTAGGCTGGAACCTGTTGTCAGGTTTATCACTTTTAAATTGTGGTCTCACTGGGCAGTATTCAGCACTGTATTTTAAACATCAGTTGGATCCTGTCCTCATGCAGGATTACATTGCTTGCTGCAGCACTGAATTCATTGGAAAGGGTCACAAATAGCAACATTCACCAGCTTTGCTCCCGGAATGCCGCAATAATCATTCCCTTTTACCCATTCCTTCCCTGGCTTCATCTCTGTACTCCACCTTGTGGATTTCCCTGGCTCTTCCTTTCTGCTCCTTCCTGCCTACTACCCTCCATGGATGAATGGACTCACCCAGCTGCTTCTCCAGTGTGCTCCCAGTAAGTACCTCTCTCTCTCCCATTGCAGAAGTGCAGCATCTCCTGTTTTCTCTCATGCACACAACTGCAACTGCATTACTGGAGTTGTTTCTCCCTAGCTCACTGTCCTGCACATTTCCTACCACATGGACCTATTCCACTTATTCAACACTATTTAGTCCTTTCCTCCATCTCATTTGTCCACTTGTATGCACCTGGCCCTGTGCTACCATCCCCATTCAAGCTTAGTTATTTGTAATTCTCCCCAGCTCCTAGCGGTGGGGGAGGGTCATTCTCTTGCTTCCCGCATGGTACCGGGTGAGGAAGCTGGGGGGGGGGATTTCGGCCTCTTCCATACGTTGCTTCAAGTACACCTCCAGTTGCCCTTTGCCTCCCTCCCATTACATACTTCTATCCCTCTACAGGTTATTCCTGTTGCTCACAACTCACTGTTTTAGCACTCTCCCCCTTGAGCAAAAGGATTCATATCCCAGTCCTGTAGCTTACTCCCCTTACTCACTTTTTCTTCTACATCCTCCATTACATGACCATATCCCCTTTCCTGCCTTCAGTCTGCTCCGTTCCTTCCTTTTTCTACACCCTAAGGCACTTCCCTTCTACGCTATCTCTACTTGGTGTTCCTATTTCTACCATCCCTCCTATATCCTATTGTCATCTATTGCTTCATTATCCTATCCCTGTTTCCTAATTCTAACCTCTCTCTGCTGCAGTGTTTGCACTCTGGCCAGCTCATACTGGCAGTATTCCAGTCTCCTTCCCTAACTCGCATCTTCTGAGGTGCTGAGCAAAGGTAGGCTTCCCCTGTCAACGGGGATGGGAGTCCATTACCTTCACTATCTCCTATTACCTGACAACTTCACATCCTCCATCCCTAACTCTGCCTGGCAGCATCGAGTGAAGGTCAGCTTGCCCTGACTACCAGGGATAGGAGCCATGTCTACAGTCTCTTGAGTCATACCATGACTTCTCTACCTCATGCCAGTTGCCACTTCCCTTTGGGAATGGAACTCTGACACTCCACTTATCCTCTTCTAGTAACTATGCCTGGCTGCCTAAAGTCATCTTCATCCCTCTCTGCCATCTCTGGCAGGTACCTCGGTCTATAGTCTACTGCTTCAATGTCTGTATTCATCGCCTATTGCCTAGATGCTGCTTTCCTCCAGGAACAGGACAATCCACATCCCCTGCCTCATGGATGTCTTTGCCATAGGTCCCCCATCCAGCTGCTGTACAAACTCATTTCTTTTGCAGATTTTGGACTTCGTCCTTTGTCGCTCATGCACCTTCCATCATTTTCTAGTTGTTTCCAGTCTTCATCTGATGTGGGACTCCTGTTGCTCATAGTGTCTTCAGTGGATCTTCATCTGATGCCTTGCTTCAGATTTCCTGCAATTTGTTGCCATTTGCTGTGGACCTGAGCCGGTCCTGCCTTTCTGCTCTGGATGTCTTCCAGCTTTGCCTAGCCCTTCGCTTCCTCTGCTTACTCCTTCAGTTGCTCAGGATTCACTCTGGATGTCCTTTCTCTTCTGACTGGTTGCCTTCTCTTCTTTGCCGTCCCAGCTCGGTGCTTCCTGCTGTTTGCTGTGGCTCTTTTGGGCCTCTTACTCTATCTCTGACCAGTACTCCTACCCAGTCATCTGCTTTTCATATGATCCATCCCCTACTTCTGCTCCAGCCTTTATTACAGTGCTCTTTCACTACTCATTGGATCATTAATTCATTACTCTGGGTAATACTACTGCCAGCAAACATTCCTTGGCTCATATGCTCCGGAGACTCTTATGTTAGCACAGAGTTTTACAACTCATTTGGTACTTCACAATTCTTCATGGAATCTCATTCACCTTGACAATGGGAAGATCTCCTTCATCTCTATCGCATATACCCTTCGATCCTTGTCCATCCAATCACCATGACTTCCCTGTATGCCTTGTCTCATTGGCTGTCCTTATACATGGAAAGGACTTAAATTCTTCTGTTATACTCAGACTTTGTAATCAGCATCGATTCTATAGATATCAGAAATCACAAGATAACCTAGTCAACTACGGATAGCATCCATTTACTCTCTCACGTCTTATTCACCAATGACTCTAATGACCAGGTTGCTTGACTCCTACTTTCCAACAATCGTTGCAAGTTTTCGGAACTGCTCAGATATTGTCCACAATATTCGTCATGGGATTTCCACAGCTAGCTGGTTGCTGACTCCACGTCATCCAAACCTCGATTTTACCCCCGGACATCACTATTCCTTATACTATTATCTACACCTTTCACCTAGTACCTTCAGCCAGGTCAAATGCTCTCCAGTGGACCCTTCAACCTTTTCTTCTCGAAGTACCTTCAATTATCTCTTCAGTAAAGATCATCACTGAGAACTGTCTTTCCTGAATTTTAGCTGGCAATCCGTAACAGCCAAGACAAATTCACCAATTCAATCTTGCATCCCAATCGGTATTAATCAGCTATAGCAACAAAATCTTATGGCATCCTGCACTAATCAATCTAACTACCAGTGCAGCCCATAGGCTCTTCCTCTCATCCGCCCCAAGCTTCTCTCATGCACTTCAGCATCAGGGTTACCTGTAAACATAGCCACCTATGCCATCTCAGTGCATCTCCTAAATGATCACTCCTCAGGATACTCACACTTACTTCAGTCAGCATAACAGCAGGATTTGAGTATAAAGTCAAGAACATCATGACCAAAGAAGCCACCTATTCCTTATACTGAATTTCCAGTCATGCCTCATGTATGTTAGGCTACCATCTGGATGACTCAGCAAATCTTCTTCTAGTGCTTTGCTAATCACTTATGGCATTACTCTCATTAGGCACTCAAAATCTCCTCTACTCGTTCCACTCTGGGATCCTTACCTAGTGACTTATTGTGCAACTAATAGATTCTTTACCTTTGGACTACCTCAAATACCAAATCTTCTACGAATTGGAGCAGTCACCCATAACTTTACAACTCATCACAATTTCCCAGTGTAAAGTCTGATCTTATATCGATCAAATCTTGCTCTCCCAACTCATAACACCCATACAATCCCTTGGACAGGCATCCTTTGTCACTTTGGAAACATGGTCTACATCAGCCCTTCCTTAACTGGATCTGCTTTCCACATAGGATTTTACAATCCCTATGGAAAAGATGTACCCTTCACCTTCAGGATGATCATTCAAGCCATATCAGCCTTGGATCGAGAACAAACCATCATCTGCAGGATGCTCAAAGACACTTCTTCGAATCCTACTTTATGGATGTTTCCTTTGCCACCACTTGTTCCATACAGAGTTCTTGCCTCCATTCCATACCCTTACATACAAACCTCTTACAAGTTGATTATTCACCACAGACTTCTACCATTGCATTTCCCCCATTCCCAGTTCAGTACCTTATTGATCCAGTCATAGTCCCTTTGCCTATTACAACTCCATTGGACAAGCATCATGGACCATCTTGGACACTTGGACTACCTTCATCCTCCTTTACTTGGATTTCCTCCATACTTAGGATTCCATCGCTCATTCATGACAGATCTACTCTTTAGCCAGGATCATCATGCGATTGGCATCATCCATGGATTGAAGATGGATTACCGTCTTTCCAAGCAACTTACCAACCTTAAATTAGCTATGGTTACTAGAACCTAGGTCCTTCTCCATTTAACATGCCCAGAAGGATGGGCAGACCTCCGGTCATGGGTCTGCAGAGGTTTCTTCCACCTGGGGTTTTTTCCTCTCGTTAATGCCAAGGGGGTCATACTCTCCATGGGTTGGAGGAGGCATCTTTTTGGGCATTATATTCCCTACAAATTAGTGCCTACATACCTACTACTTAAGGGTGGGAATAAAGTTAAGCCACAAAATGTACTACAAGTTACTCAAGCACTATATACCCCATCTCTCCTCATTGCTATTCCCCAAACATTGAATGGGAGGGCTGTGCCCATGGTTCAATGTGGGGAATAGCTCATACCACAGCTCTATAGCACCTCCCTTGCTTAGGGAGTGTTTTTCATCCACCGCCATCCCCTCCATCTCCTACTGTGGTGCTCTTCTCATCCTTGCCCCTGGGCATTCTATTCCCTATAAATTACTACCTACATACCTGCTACTCAAGGGTGGGATCAGAGTTAAGTCACAAAAAGTACTACAAGTTACACAAGCACTATATACCCCATCTCTCCTCAGTGCTATTCCCCAAACATTGAACCAACTGATATCTGCTTGCATCCGGTTCACTTTTTGTACAGTACTGTCTAGTTTTTTTTATTTTCTCTTTGGTCTTTAAAACAGCGGTATTTGCAAGTGGAAAAAAAATGTTGTCATGTGGTTTTTCGATAAGACTATATTGCATTTCTGGCAAATACATCAGCATATTCATTTATTCTTTTCATTGTATTTCATTCCTGAACTGAGATACAGTATGGGGTTTCTTTTTTTTTTTTTTGCATTATTTGTTTATCCCTTCCATGCTCCTGGGGACCCCCATTCCTTCAGGCCCCATTTCCAAGTCCTCACTGACCCCCCTAGCCTTACCTGAGCTCCCTCATCTCACAACACAGCCAGTCCCTTACCCAAGCTCCCTCATCTCACAACACAGTCGGTCCCTGGGATATTCCGGACATAACCCTTCACCGGGTGGGTCCCCCTCCTCCCAGGAGGAAGGAACCAGGGGGAGTCCAGCGCACTCTTCTGCAGTATGGCCCTGGGATGCTGCTGAGAGAGGGAAGCCCATTGAAGGCACCAGAGGAATCGAGGCATGGAGAGCAGTCATCCGGCGGCCACTAGCGAGTGGTACTTCTGGCTTCTAGGTTCCATCATCGCACCATTCTGCAGTTCCTCCAGTCTCCACTGGGGGCCCCTGCATGAGTGGGGCATTCCCCAATCCCACCCCAGGATAGAAAAGCAGTCCATCGGATGCTCAATCCTATCCTATCCCTGCCAACCTCTGGCATCCTGAGTCCGTTCCTGAACCCGGGTTGCTGGCATGGTACGAGGTAAGGCACCAGTGCCTCAGCCCTCTGCACCACTGTGCCAGCTGAGGTTTCTTTTGATGTCTTTTAAAACATAACTTCTCTCTGGTGGCAACCACTATTAATAGATGAAACATTTTGGTGTGGTGCCGTGCTGTGCTGTTTGCCATCAGATATGTGTGCCAGCACCCTCCTAATATATCCATGGTATGAATATAGTCTGTAAAATCAAAAAGAAACCTTGAGTTGTTTTTTTTAAATTGCTAGTGGTGGCCATCTTTAATGACTTGAATCTTTAATTATAAAATTAGTAATAACTGCTGTTTTTAAAACATCAGAAAGAAATGACAATTTGCTGATGATAAATTGATAATATGGTGTATAGTAGAGCATTGCTCTATATAGAAATTGATCCTTTTCAAAATGCCTTTGTACCACAGTTCAAAGGTCATGGAATGTGACTGTACCCTTCCATGGTAGTACAGCATTCTAGAACCTCTAGAGACTGCACAAGTCAGTTTCATTAAGCAAGAGACAAAAACACAATGCACACATTTCCTGTAATAATATACACTACAAAAAATACAGAATGAGTAACTAATGCATAACCAGTGTGCTCTGCCACCTCAGGGTTCTGATTCCCACAGACTTCTTGAGCTTTGCTCTCAAGGTCACAGGAAATCAGAACCCCTCTGTGGCACAACACATTGGTTGTGCATAGTTGCCCATCTAGTATTCTCTATATTACTAATGAGATAGAGGCTAATATTTCAGTATTACTTAATATGGATGTGTGTGTGTGCGTGTGTGTGTGAGGTCCTCAAAAGGGGAGGCCCTAAGAAGGGAATAAGAGGCCCCAGCTGGGAGAAAGCAGCTTCTGTTGGGGGACTCTATTGTTATGGGGATAGATGATGGAGTGGGAAGAGGAAAGGAGATTGAGATGAAGTGCCTCCCTGGTGCTTTGGTTTGGAGGAATGGAGAACAGATCCAAAGGATCACTAGGGTAGCAGAAGATGGGAGGAAGATAGATGTGATTGTTCACCTAGGGACAAATGACCTGGTAAGGGATAGGGTAGCAGTAATGCAGTGTAATTTCATAGAGCTAGGTAGAGGCCTGAAGCAAGTAGCACACATGGTGACATTTACCGAGGGTAGGAGGAAGTACGCTGTTGGTTAACTAGGATCTGCAGCTTATCTGTTAGGTAGGAAAATGGGCAGACTAGGTGGGCCAAACGGTCCTTATATGCCATCACATCCTATGTTTCTATGTTATGTGTGTATGGGCAAGGAGAGGAAAAGGCAGTCTGCATCACAGCTAACAACAAGGTGTTGAAGGCATGGTGCATGAAGGAGGGCTTTGGCTACACTGGGGACTGGGTACTGGCCTGGAAGCATATGGGTCTCTATAGGGAGGACAGCCTGCATCTTTCCAGGAAGGGCCACAGTCCTTAGCCGTAGGTTTAAATGCCACTTGGATGAGCATTGCTAGCCGGGGGAGGGTGCAGGCTGTACCAAAGGAGTAAAAGATTGTCTCCCCCAGACAATTAAGAAACAAGGAGGGAGGGCCCAAGGTGATGAGGTTTCCCCAGGGCAGATGCACAGTAAGACAGGGGTGGGACAAGGTGGAGGACAAGATGGGTATAAATCAGGATGGCAATAAGAGAGGAGTAAAGGAAAAAGGTAAAAGAGAGGGTGACAAGGGAATTAGGGGGTCAGGGGAACTCCAGGTAACAGCCCAGGCAAGAAAAGAGAGAAAAAGCAAGGAGGGAGGCAGGCTAGTGAGAAGTAAGGCATGAAGAGCAGTCTATATCTCAGCTATGTATCTGCCACCTGGATGCCATCATGGAGAAGTATAGCCTTGATTTGGTGGCCATAATGACGTCATGGTGCACTAACAGGTTTGACTGGGATATGGCCATACCAGCCTACTCTCTGTTTAAGAGAGACTGGGAAGGGAGGAGGGGAAATGGGGTTGGAGTATATGTGAGGGAAGGAATCAAGGCTACAGAAGTGCAGAGGAACCTGAGGAAAAGGAAGGACTGGAGGTGTAGTCTGTCATCCTGCAGACAAGCACTGGGACCACAATCCATATAGGGGTGGCATACAGATGTCCAGCACAGGGAAAGGAGTTGGAAAAGGCACTTGGAAGGGACATCATCAGGATGGCAAGAAAGGGGGAGGTGCTGCTAGTTGGTGACTTCAAGATGCCAGATGTGGACTGGAGCCTTCCATCTGCAGCTTCAGCAGGGGGCAGGGCCATCCTTGACCACCTACAAAGGGTCTTTGTCAGGTAGCTAGTCAACAAGCAACTAAGAACATGGCAGTGATGGACCTGATGCTTACAAACAGGGACAGCACTGCAGATATCACAGTGGCCAGTCCCCTAGGTACCACTGATCACCATACAATGCAGTTTAACATTAAGATGGGAGAAGAGGCTCCTGGACCTTAGGAAGGCAGATATTAAGGAAAGAGGAGACTGCCTTAGAAACTGCCTAGTGTGGGGGATGCCAGGTATGAGTAGAGGACTCTTATGGAAAAACAAAGGAGGGCATAATTAAGGCAACCAGCCTCTGTATGAAGAAATTGCATTAAAGCAAAAGGAAAAAGAGACCATTATGGCACTCTAGAGAAGTGGCCATGGTGGTGAAGAAAAAAGGATGGCATTCAGGAGATATAAGGAGTACAGAGGAAAGAAGACAGAGATGTTCCAAGTAAAACAGGGGAAAACAGGTAAGGTACTGAAGGGAGCAAAGGTGCAGGCAGAGCAAAGGATAACAAAAGGGGCAGCAAATGGGGATACAACTTTATTATGGTCGATAAGTGAGAAGATGAAACCAAGGGGAGGGACAGTAAGAATAAGGAGGGCAGCAGAAGTATACTGCACAGAAGATGACCAAGAAAAAGCAGACTTCTTGAACAGGTACTTCTGCACTGTCTTTATAGTGGAAGAAGAGGGTACAGATCACCACTGATCAGCAAAAACAAAAGGAGAGGGAAGGCAAACGGAAGTCAGCTTTAAGAGGAAATATTCTTGAAGGGACTTGCAGCTCTGAAGGGCAAGGCTATTGTACCAGACAGGATACACCCAAGGGTACTAAAAAAACTCAGGGAGGTGCTGCCCTCGTGATGGCCTTATTCAACAGCTCACTGGAATCAGGCATGGTTCCACAGGACTGGAGGAGCCTGGACATGGTCCCTCTACATACGGGTGGCAGCAGGGAGGAAGCTAGTAACTATAAGCCAGTAAAACTTACCTCAGAGGTGGGGAAATTAATGGAAGCACTGTTAAAGGAAATATTGGTAGAGTATCTTGAATCCAGTAGGCTGCAGGACCAAAGGCAGTCTAGATGCATGAGGAGGAGGTCATGCCAGATGAATCTGGTTGAGTTCTTTCACTAGGTGACCAGGGAAATACATCAGGGGAGGGCAATGGACATGACCTATCTGGACTTTAGTAAGGCCTTCAACATGGTACCGTACAGAAGACTAAGAAATTCAGCAACCATGGGGTGGGGTCGAAAGTGATGAATGCATTTAGAAACTGGTTAACTGATAGATGACAGAGAGTTGTGGTTAACAGCACTCACTCTAATGATGGGAGAGTGACCAGTGGGATGCCACAGTGCTGAATACTGGGACAGGTTCTCTTCAATGTCTAAGTGACATTGCAGATGAATTGTAAGGAAAGGCATGTCTTTTTGCAGATGATACTAAAATCTGTAATAGGGTGAACAATGAGGAAGGGTGGAAAGAATGCATAGAGATCTTGGGAAACTCGAGGAGTGGTCAAGAGCATGGCAGCTGGGGTTTCATATCAAAAAGTGCAAAATCATGCACCTAGGCCATGGGAGCCCAATAACTGAGTATAGAATTGGGGGTGCTACTGTCAGTCACTAAGCAGAAAAGAGACCTTAGGGTTGTCATATCTGATTACCTCAAAGTGGCAAGGCAGTGTGACAAAGCAGTGGGTAAGGCTAGTGAGATACTAGGATGCATTGGGAGAGTTATTTCCAGCAGGAGGAGAGAGGTGGTGTTGACACAGTATCGCTTACTGGTGAGACCCACCTGGAGTGCCGTATCCAATTCTGGAGGCTGCACCTCAGAAAGGACATAGACATGTTGGAGGCAGCCCAGAGAAGGGCACGTAAAATGGTGCAGGGGTTGCACCGAAGCCCCTACTAAGAAAGACTGAGGGATCTTAACATGTACACCCTGGAAGACAGCAGACTGAGGGGGACCAAGATAGAGACTTACAAGTACTTAACAGGGATGAACAGGGTGCAGGACATGTATCTCTTTCAAATGAGGAAGAGTACCAGAACCAGAGAACATGTGATGAAGCTGGAAGGAGGGAGGGAAGTTTAGGAGGGATATTAGGAAGTACCACTTCACTGAAAGAGTAGTGGGTGCCTAAAATAGACTGCCAGAGTAAGTGGTGGAGACAAAAACAGTAGGGGGCTTCAAGCATGCATGGGATAGACATAGGGCAATATTAGGAAATGGCAGGGAGGAGGGAGGGTCACCATAGACCTGATAGGGTCTGCAAAGACAGACAAGGCAGGGACTAGATAACCTGGGTAGACTGGGTGGGCCAAGCAGACCTTTTATGCTGACAGTTCTGTTTCTGTGTATCTAAGGATGCCAGAAATGCATTTTTACTAAAAACTACATGATTAAATGTTTTCCTAACTAACAAATACTGTTGCTTTAAATCCAGCTCTGTATAGAGCCCACCCTCCCCCCATTATAGGTGCTCCAACCAGTAACATCATATTTACCTGGTACTTTCAAGAGGAAGTAATCAGCCCTCTGGTGCAGCAGTATCTCCATTGCTTGCATCGTTGATGACTCAGGTTTGGCCGGTGGGAGGATGCTTGATCATCCACTGGACTTCACTCCTCCAGGATGGGGGGTAGTGGTGCAGAGGCTGACGCTTGCCTGACCCTAAGTGGTAGCTGGGGGGGGCAACAGGCCAAGATCACCAGTGAAGGGAGAAGGAGGGGCAGATGCCAACACCAGGGCTTGTGATCCCACTGCCCATAAACCTAGGGCATGTGACCCCAATGTCCCCCTAAAAAAACAGGGCACGTGACCCCAGTACCCACAAAACCAAGGCACATGGCATCAGTTCCCACACAATCAGAGCATGTGATCCCAGTGTCCAGAAAAAGAGCATGTAACCTCGCTGTTCACAAAACCAGAGCATGTGACCCCTGTGCCCTAACAATCAGAGTACATGACCCCAGTGCCCATTAAGCCAGGACACGCAACTCCAGTGCCTACAAAACTAGAGCACTTGACCCCAAAGCCCATAAAACCAGGAAAAGTGACCCCACTGCCCCGAAAAAAAACAAGCACATGACCCCAGTGTCCACAAAACCTGGGCACATGACCCCAGTGCCCACAAAAGGGTGTTTGGCTCCTGGGGTGAGAGGGAGGGTGGGGCCACCAGACTTACGCACATGTCGGTAATGGCATCTTCTCTCAAGGCAGCAACTAACCAGTGTGCCAGGCCATAAAAAGGGTGTAGTCTTATAAAAAGGCTTGGATCAATCAATCTGATTGGTTAAAACTGGTGACGTGACCATGTATTCAGATTTTACTTTCTTTTTTTTTACTTTTCAACTTCTAAAACAATTTTTTCAAGCACAGCAACACACTCCAGGGTGTACCATAATGCCATAAATTACTGCACTTACCAGGTGATTGAAGGCAACCAACCTGAAGCACGTGGTAATTTAGCATTATCGCACACCTTGTCATGTGTTTTTGCATACATGACATCCTCAGTTGTTATGTGATGTGAGGACCGGGAGGGGGGGTTGGAGAGTAAAACAGAGTAAATGTGGGAGGTGGATAAACAAAAAAAAAGGAATTCTGTGGACATTTAGAGTGTGTTGATGTGTGGACCAGTTGCCTGCAAGACGGACCTCCCGTGTATTTGACATCTAGATACATTTATCAGTGTCCACTGAGGAGATAACTCACGGAAAATCCCTGTTACACCTGGGAAAAAGTGAATGTAATCCCCTCATGAGTCACCAGTGAAAGAGATGCCTGCTGCTATCCCTTTGTTGTGGTGTTTTGTTATTTGTTTTGTGCTTTTACAGTAAGCTTCTCGAAAAAGATAGGGTTTTTGTTTCCTGTTGATACTGCTGAGATAGTTGTCCTACCAGGCCTGAGAGAAAAAGAGTTCAGGAGGGTAACAAGACAGAGATTCATTTTGCAAAGAAGAGACGATAGAATGATTTACTGGTGGTGATTGCACTGGGGTGGGGAGTGAGTGGGAGTTTCTTTGAATCTAATCATTTTGAATCTGTCAGTGCAAACTGGCTCAGTAGCCTTTTTTTCCCAGGACAATAATAAACAAATATATCAACAGGAAGAAATAATTCAGACAAGAAAAAAGAATGCCCGCACTGCCACTGGGGAGGGCTAGGGTTTGAGGATGAGCCCTGGAAGCCCAAGCCCAGGCGCATTGCAGCGGTGTGGTTCTCCAGTCCTCGGGAAGGAGGATGCAGGCTGCAGAGAGTTTGTGCAACCCTGCTACCCACCAGTCGTGGATTGGCCTCAGTACCCGCTATGGTGGCAGCCACAGGCCCACCCTCTTGGTTGGAGGAAGGTTGCACATACCCCCATGATCATCTGGGTGTGGGGCAAGGGGGACAAACAATGAAAAACAGGGGGAAAAAATTTTAATAATGATGAAAACAAAAGTGCTCATCCAGTTTGGTCAATGTTGTCACATGGGTATGATAGCCTTCTCAGTCCCCAACTCCCCAGTACCATTAGAGTGGGACAGGCTGGGTGATCAGTGACTAATACCACATTAAAAGTGTAAAGCAGTAATTCTCTTAGCCAGATATGTTCTTACCCCCCCCCAACAGCGCAGTGTCTTGGTGATAGTGTGTTACTACGCTAAAGGAGATCTGTGATGGGGAGGTACTTTGGCACCTTTGCCCACTGTATCAGTAAAAGGAATGGAGGAAGAGATGGGTAACACAATTTCAGGCAATTTATAAGGGCTTCTTTTTTCATTACAATTTTAATTACCCTGTTTAATCCTCACAACATCTTGTTTACAATGGTGGTTACACAGCTTCTACCCCTATTTTTTTTAACTTTTATTTTATTATATTTTGAAATGCAAATGAATACAGTTGATGTACTGTATCTTCACAAGTGAAACACGGAGGCTGATGTCACATTAAGAGACATTGTCTCATGCCCTGTTCTTTACTGACATGTGAGGGTTCATCACATAGATTGTCGGAACAAAAAAAAAAAACAAGGTGTTGCATCACGGTGGGGGCTGAAAACAAAACAAAAAGGTAATACCAAATGCACACTTAAAAAGGGACATAGAATTAGAATCAGTGTTTCAACCATAGATCTTCTTCAGGAAGTATCTATAAAGAGAAAGAAAAACTTTTTCCACCAACTTTACTTTTTTTCTCTTTATAGATAAATTGCTGAAGAAAACGTATGGTTGAGACATCTGTTCTATTTTCAGCATTCATTGAATATTACATTTTTATGTTTGCTTGCATGCATGCATAAGAAACATTTTGTGGCAGCTTACTGGAGCAGCAGGTTGTAGAGGTGCAGCAGTGTTGTGACCAAAACTGCTTCTTTGAGCTTGTCTCAGTGGCTCCAATGAATAAGCACACAGTCTATGACAGCAGTTGAAAAGCGTGCCACTAACTTGCAAGAAATTCACCACTGCAATGAGGGAGCACCCCATTATTGCAGAGCCACCCATACGCCTGGCATGCCACATTATGCAGCAGACCAGCGGGAGGAGGGGTAGCAGGAGCTAAGAGCAGAGCCAGCCTTTCTGCTGAGCAGGACATTACAGGGTGTAGGCAGGCATATACCAGACATGCTACGGCATGCTTACCGAGTAGCAGGGGTAGCAAAAGCTGCCTGGAGTGTCTGCATATTCTTTTTTTGTGCTTTTGACCTTGGATAGTGCTCCTTGTACTTCCGGGAGGCAGTTGGTAAATTTAGACGCTTGTGATATGAATGCCAAGTGGATCTGATACAAGTGGCAGCCTTTCTTAGTCAGGTCCGCTGGGTATGTCAGGAGGCGAGGCTGCAAGGGTGGCATGTTTAAAAGCCCCCTGAAACAAACTACCATTTCCACTTTGTTGTTCCTGTTCAGAAGAGAAAGAGCTACTGTGTGTGAAGCCCTTGAGTCAGAGTGGAGTATCATCAAGAGAGTTGACAGGTCTGACTGGAGCTGCAGCTGTAGAGGGAGTGTCACCGCCGAGAAGCAGTTCAAGCAGCAGCCAGGATCCTCACCCACAATGGTGCCCCGCTAAGAAGACTGAGCACTGAGGAGAAGCCGTTCAAGTGTTGATCACTGTCTAAACTAAGATCCGAACGGAGTACTGTATTGACGGAGCTTTAGCAGCAGTGCCCCGGCCCTGCATGCCCAGCTGATGGGTGGCAAGAGTCAACAGTTTAGCCGACCCCAGCACATGCCCAACTGAGAGCCAGAGGAGTTGTATGTTGCTGTGCTGCGTGCATCTACTCTCACTGCGGTACTGAGTCTGGGCTGCCTGAAGACAGTCCCATCCTCCCCCCGAGACAAAATAGGACCTCTGACAGCAGAGACTTGTAAGTAAGACTACTAGAGGAGATCTCTGATCCATCTCCGCTCACAACTCACTCCTTAAGTTCCAGTTCTAGTCATGTAGTGAAGTGTAACTGCTGTTATTTTAGTCAGTGGATGGTGGTTGGTATGGTACTAGTAGTAGTACTTAGTCCCGAGCAGTCCTTCACAGGCTAACAAGTAGCAACACAGCACATGCAGCTGCAAAAGTGTATTTACACTGTTGCAGGTAGCTATGAGCTTGTGAATTTCAATGTGAAACAAGTGTCGTGTCTCAGTGGGTGGGAAAAATATTGTATGAAGTGAACTTTCCTGAAAGGTAAGGGACTATGTGGCAATATATTAAACTAAAGGGTTAGGGTGGAAAGATGTCATGCTGAGCTCACTCTGATACAAGGTTAATTAACTTGCTTGCTGCATAGTATTGATCTTCCTGCAGTGCTGCATTAACACATATAAGTGAAAAAATATGATTCATGTAAGGTTGCAGGAAAGGCTGTCAAACAGAACTGAAGACAGAATTATTTTCTGCTATGCTATAAGGCAATTTAACACATGTTGCTGCTGACCTTTGCAAGAGTTAATTATTTTCTGTTAATGCTAGCTGTACCAAGGTTTTATAGAACCATTGTGCATTCTTGTTAGTGGAAACCTTTCCTGCAACCTTACATTAATATTTACTTATTATTTATGTTAAAACTCCTAGCATGCAGTACAGCAGAGGGATAACAAATGTGCAGCAAGTCGAAAATTCACTCGGGTCAATGCTCACCCAGCTGAAGTGCTGTCTCTCTCTTCAGTGGTGGTGCACATATTGATTTGCCTTGCCATGTTTCATTTTGTTTTTTTGGGGGGGGGTCCAAATGTACAGTACTAAGTGGGTGTTACTATAAATCCTGGACTTGTTGCAGCTGCTACAAGATTTACGGCAGCATGCGTGACGCATAGAGCTGTTCTACGAGGCTAATACAGCGATGGTGTTGGACACTATTTAAATTAGTTTCAGAGTTGTTCAGTAAGTATTGTTGATAATTGTACTTCTTAGTTTTGCTGTCCAGCGGATTTCACTAAATATTATTGCTTATCTGGGGGGCTCCACCCACCACACGCCCAATGTAGTTTTCTGCAGAAGCAAATGTACAGCACAATAATCAATATTTACTGAGCAATACTACATGGGGGAGGGGGCGGAGTCCCCAAATACGCAGTGATGAAAGTGAACAGGAACGTACAGGAACTCTGTTCCTGTACCTTTTTTGCAGCAGGAATGGAGTTCCTGTACTTCTTCCCACTGACACTGGAACTGAAATTCTTAAACCAACAACATAATGACAGTTTTTGGCCCTGTGACCTAAAATTAGGGTTTCCATAACAACATTTGACTTCTACTACAGTGCAATTTTACTAGAAATACTTCAGTATCTCTAACTGAATCTACTAGTGTCTAAACAGATAACCGTGTCTTCACACAGCTATCCTTCAGATTGAAGATCTTCATTCTGCATTTCATATTTGACAGTGCCTGAGTTCCTGTACTTCTTGTCTACCACCTGCACCACTTCAAATAGACAATATTTAGTGAACAACTCTGAACCTTATTTGCATTACTATAGCAATACTATAGTACAGAAACTACAGTGGGGGTGTGGGAATCAGAGACCCCCAAAATAAGCAATAATATAGACTGAACTCTGATATGCTACAATGATGCATCCTGGGGTAGGGTGTCACATCAACAAGTACCTAAGTACTGAATTAGAACTTTTTGGTTTCAGTGCTTGGTTGGTTTTGGTGCTTTTGTGCATTTATTTATTTTTATTTTATTTATTCAATTTTGGTAACTGGGTAGGCCCACTGAGCCCCGTAGGTCCCTTTTTCAGGAGAGACCTGGAATTAGTTACAGAAGGAGGCAAGCACAAATAATGGATCAAGGGTACAGTACATCCAAGGGATACAAGTATGATTGTGGAGCAAGGACACAGTACATCATGACAATAGAGAGAGTTCAAAAACAGTGCTAACATAGTGCCAAAGTTAGTTGCAGGTGATGACCAGACTGATGACAATTACAATCAAGTCAAGGGCAGCAGTTCTACACTCAGGAGAGAATGAGTTGCCTTAGAGTCATTGGTAACAGTGCAGGTAAGATGGTAATGCAGCAGTGAGTAGCTCTGATAAGATATGACACGTATTTGAGATTGGTTATACCAGTTCATTGACAGGAGCAGAGGCTAACATCTAGTAGGTGAGCACAGAGTCCCTTGCAGAAAATTCCAATGGAGGGGGCTTCTTGAAGAAGGGAGGGGGAACTTATTCCAAAGGGCAGGGGCAGAAATGGCGAAGGACTTGCTGCCAGCTGTAGTTCGGACCTTAGGTTTGTCTAGGAGGTTATGCCCAGAGGTTCTTGGGGTACGCACTGAGTGCTTGGGAACCAGGATACTGGACAGGTTGTCTGGAAATTTGTAGTGTAGGAGTTTGTAGGCATGGCAAAGCAAGGAGTACTGGAGGCGACCATCAAGGGAGAGCCATTGTAGGGAGGCGAGGGTGTCACAGTGGTGCCATCTTTTGTGAGACTGAGATGCAAACTGAGCTACTTTGTTGTAGAGAACTTGCAGCCTGCTCATTTCCTGTTTAGCCAGTCCCTGGAGTACAGGGGTAGCAAAGGTAAGTGTAGGAAGGAGGAGACTGTTGTCAATGGTGATTCTAGAGTCAAGGATGAACTGGTCATTCAGGCGGTATAGGAGACCCAGTTTGCTCCCAGCTTAGTGGGTGCTTGATTTGTTCTTGGACTTTTTTAGTGTTTACTATTTAAGCACCACCATTTTAACTTATATTTCATAGGTGTCTATCTGTCTATAACTGTGCACTGTTGTTGAAGAATATGCAGGCTATGTTGTCCAACTGGGAAGGAGCCTGGTAGAAGATAACATGGGGACAACCCCATATTTTGCTGTTAGAAAGGTTCTTTATTAAGACGTTCGGTCAGTAAGACCAATGTATAGGCAACTATTTTCATTAGCCAATAAGTTTGCTATGGTACAAACAAGTACCTTGTTTTGTTTGCTTCAGAGTAGAGGCAGACCAGCTGTTTTTTAATGCAAAAATATGGTGTACTACCCATAATCTGGCTAACATACTGTGTGTCTTGTGTTTTAGGATATGTTCAATAAAGTAAGGAACCTCATTGACAGAGATTATATTGGCAATGAAAAGAGGTGCCTACACATTTGATATTACTTACTATGAGTGATTTCTTAGTAAAGACCCTTTCTGACAAAGAAATATGGTGTTATCCTCCAATATGGGGTTATTCTTTGTGTATCTTCTACCAGTACAAACTATACTCCCAGTTGAAAAAAACGTAGGGATAAAAACATACTTTTGTATTGTTGACAAAGTGGTGTGTGAATGGACCTCTGTGGGACTGGCTACCTTGATGTGGTACAGAGGCTTGTCACAATGCAGCACTGTAACTAAAAGCCAGGTTGGTGGTGTGGCTAGAGGTGTGGTGACATGGCTAGTGGTATGTGAATGGACCTATGGGACTGGCTACCTTGATGTGGTACTGAGGCTTGTCACAACACAAAACTGTAACTAAGAGCCAGGTTACTGGTGTGGTGGCATGGCTGGTGGTGTGTGAATGGACCTCTGTGGAACCAGCTACCTGGCTTGATGTTGTACAGAGGCTTGTCACAAAGCAACAGTGTAACTAAAAGCCAGTCTGTTAGTCTGACAACTGTGGATGATGATTTGGCTAGTGGTGTGCTGGTATACACCAGAGAAAGTGGCGCTTGTCAGGTGATAGGGCATGAACAGGGCATGAACGGCGGGGTAGTCATCAAGAACAATGAGGGGGTAGCAGTAAGTCCACCTGGCATGCAGATCTGAAATTCCTGGCTACACCACTCCACACCATGTCTTCAGAGTGTACTGGGAGAAAGTGAGAAGAAGCCTGGAGCAGGGCACAGCAGAAGAAGAAAGCAGTATAGCCATGAATTTGATGCAGCTGGGAATGGTAACAGCTGGTTGACCGACTGAGCCTAAGAGGAGGAGGCAGCGAGCTTGCCAGCACCTGTGGTTGGTCAGGTAGCAGCTGAAACTCACACTCTATAAAGAAAAGTAATTGAGCTCTTAGTGTTTGTTTTTTCTTGTACAGTGAGTCCAAGTCTGTGTGTGGAAATTGGTTGTATGCTATCCTGCCATACTCCATTCCAGTCACTCGGCTCAGCTGGCCCACCACATTTGGTCATTGTCGTGTCGAGATTTGGAGCAGTGAATGCTGGAGAGAAAATGTCCTTCTGTATTGCTCAACCACTGGAAATAAGTACAGCAGCTTCTGAGTTCTGATTGTTTCCACCACGGAATCCTTCAAGGCATCAGGTACTGTTATTGACACAGACTGGCTGCAGTAGCTTAGCTTATTGTTGTTTGTTACCACCACTGGCACTACCTTTAGTAATAAAAATACTGCCCCTGACCTGCAGTGAACTTAGGACCATTTAGGAAAACACAATAACTTTTCTTTATTTTGATGTTTTGAGCAGTAGCTTAGCTTTAGTTTTAAATGCTACCCCCCCAACCTGTTGTGAACTTGAGTTTTTTTCCTGTCACCTCTAAATAAGTTAAAACTTGTTTGGCATCTGGGTGGGTGTGGGTCTGGGAGGGACTTTGTGTGGATGTAAAGCAGCAGGGAGTTACATTAGTATGGTGCGTGTGTGTGTGTGGGTGGGTGGTTGCTGGGTGTGTATGTGTCTGGGTGGTGGGTGCTGGGTGTTGTGTGTGTGTGATGGGTGGGTGTTGTGTGTTTTGTGGGTGTCTGGTTGGTGTGTGTGTGGGTGTTGTGTGTGGGGTGTCTGATGTGTGGGTGTGTGTCTGGTGGGTGGGTGTTGGGTGTTGTGTGGGTGTGTGTTTGGTGGGTGGGTGTTGAGAGTTGTGTGGGGGTGTGTTTAGTGTGTGGGTGGGTGTTGGGTGTTGTCTGGGGGTGTGCCTGGTGTGTGGGTGGGTGGTTGTTGGGCACTGTGTGTGTGTGTGTGTGTGTGTGTGTGTGTGTGTGTGTTGGAGTTGGATGTTGTGTGTGTCGGGTGTGTGTCTGGGGTGGGTGTGTCTGGGTGAATGGACCTCTGTGTGATTGGCTACCTTGATGTGGTACACAGGTTTTGTCACAATGCAACACTGTAACTAAAAGCAAGTCTTAGTCTGGCACTTGTGGCAAGCAAAGTCTGTGTCTGTGTGAATGGACCTCTGTGGGACTGGCTACATTGATGTGGTACAGAGGCTTGTCACAAGGAAACATTGTAACTAAAAGTCACTTTGTCTGACACTGGTTATTGAAAGGCCTTCTTGCTGTGTAGGAATGGGATCATGTGTGTTACATCTTTACATGTCACATTTATGATATATGCCCAATTTACAGCATATGTTACAGTGTAAATGATGCTTGTGTTGGGTGGGTGGGGTAGCAGGGCATGGAAAACGGGGGCATAGCAGTGTGTCAACTTGGTTGTTTACATCTGAAATTTCTAGCTACATCCCGCAGTCACTGCCAGTTATGGACTGCCAGGAGGAATGAGTCGAGGAGGAGCCAACAGATGGGTAGCTTTGCCACCAGGCCCACCAGCCTAAGATGGGCAGGAGGGATAGATCATTGGAGTCAACTCAGTTGGGACAGAGGAGAGACTGTAGTGCTGTGCTGAGTTCTGGTGCCACTATCTAGCAAGGGCCAAGGGGAGCCTTGAGCAGAGCACCGGTCACCTGAGAGCTTTACCGCCAACCAGCCAGCACCTTGCTGTCTGCACAACAGTCCAGTCAGTCCATCTGAGTCTGAGCCATTCATTTCCAAGCAGAATTTTGAGGTGACGCTGCTGGACCACTGTGGGACTGGCTACCTTGATGTGATACAGAAGCTTCTCACAATGTAATGTTGTAACCAAAAGCCAGTCTGTTAGTCTGACAACTGTTTGTGATAGTGTATCTACTATTGTGGTGGCATGTCTAGTGGTGTGTAATTGGGTGAAAACATTTCAAACAAGCATTTGTCAATGCCGAATGTTTGCTTGCTGGCATTGGCAGTGGTAGTGAAGTTACAGAGCTGCGTAATAGTAATGGCAGTGAAGTACTGAACTGAAGCCAACCCCATCACCACCCTGCAGAGAGTGACAGGCATTGGGGTGTGCCTTTGGATCGTCAGCCATAACGGCCACGCCATTTCAGTACACCCCACCTTGCAGACACTGGCAAGTGTCACGGTGTTCCTTGGGTCTTTGAGTCTTATGCACACCCATTCCATTAGGAAATACAGTGGGATGGGTGGGATATAGGAGAATGGGGTGAACTTTGGGGCCGAAGTGTCCAAGGCATACCTCAATGCTTCTCACTGGCTGCAGGGTGTGGAATGGTATGAGCACTACAGGCAAGAATCCCAAGTCACACCCCTGATGCCTGTCATTCTCTACAGCGTTGGGCGTTATGGTTGGAAACTCTAAAACCTCACGCATTCGTTGGTATTTTCACTCCAAATGTGCAACATGGTTTTTTTGTGACCCCACCTCATGAACAGGGGGAATACCAGTTTCTTGGCTGAAAGCTGCTTATGCACAGCGACTACGGCATTTAGCACCACAGGTGCAAAAACATTCCAAACAGGATGTAAAAAATGACAGCTGTACTGTTCATGGGGAGGTGTAAAAAATGGCAATGTTGTAAATCTGCAGTAAAAATATTTAAAAAAATGGTAAAGTCATGAGCGTACATAGAAACTGTGCAACGCACACCCGTAATATAATTAGGTCGGGGAATTTTTACAGCAGATTGTCAACTCAGGCATTTTGGTGCCTCCGATCATGAACAGTGTCACTGTGATTTTTTTTATCTGTCCCGAACAATAATTTCCCACAGCGACCACGCATCTCTGCGCTGAAAGTGTGAAAACACACTTTGGCCATGTTGTGAAAAATGACAGCTGTACTGTAAATAAGGCAGTGTGGAAAAATGCCACTAGTGAAAATCTGTACTTAAAATATTACAAAGTCATGAACTTATGAGGGTGCGTGGAAACTGCGCAACGCTCACTCATAACACAGTCATTTTATGGACTTTTGTCACCAAATTTTCAACATAGCCATTTTAAGACCTCTGCTCATGAACAGTGTAACTGTGATTTTCTTAATCTGTCCCAAACATTGCTTTTTCACACACCAGCAACACGTAAGCTACGTATGAAAGCACATTTTGCAGCATATGAAAATAGCAGCTGTACTGTTCATAAGGAAGTGTAATAAAATGACAATGTTGAAAATCTGGAGTGAAAATATTAAATTTGCAAACTTATGAGCATGCATAGGAACTGCGCAACGCACGCTCGTAAAACAGTCATTTTTAGGAATGTTTTCACCAAATTTTCAAGATAGCCATTTTAAGACCTCCTCTGCTCATGAACAGTGTCACTGTGATTTTCTTAATGTGTCCCATACATTGATTTCATACATCGACTGCGCCATTGTGCGCTACATGGGCAGAAACACATTTTGGACAAGATGTGAAAAATGACAGCTGTACTGCTCATAAGGAGGTGTGGTAAAATGGCAATGTTGAAAATCTGGAGTGTAAATACTGAAAATTCGCGAACTTACGAGCGTACTTAGGAACTGCACAATCACGCTCGTAAACCAGTCATTTTTTGGAATTTCTTCACCAAATTTTCAACATAGCCATTTTAAGACCTCTGCTCATGAACAGTGTCACTGTGATTTTCTTAATTTGTCCCGTACATTGATTTAGCACACCAACTGCGCCATTGTGCGCTACATGGGCGGAAACACGTTTTGGGTGAGATGTGAAAAATGAAAGCTGTACTACTTATAAGAAGGTGTGGTAAATGTCAATGTTGAAAATCTGGAGTGAAAATATTGAAAATTCTTGCGAACTTCTGGTGCATAAGAACTGCCCTAACTTGCGCTACATAAAACAATCGTTTTGAAATTTTCCACCAAATTTTCAAAATAGGCTTTTTGAGAGCCCACCTTATGAACACTGGTAGTGTCATTTCATTAATTGGTCAAGAAAGGTGATTTTGCACAGCGACTGCGAAATCACCCTTCAGGCCCGAATAACGCCATGACAGTGACATCATTCATGAGAAGGGATCCCAAAAACCCCATGTTGAAAATTTGGTGCAAAAATTCCAAAAAAATGCCTGAGATATGCAACAAAGTTGAAAACCCCTATCTAGCCCATTATACAGCTTACCGGCATTTCCTCAGCTCGCGGTCGGCTTTGAAGAGTACAGAAGTGTTCCCGGTCCACCGAAGATCGTTGTGCCAAGGTCCAGAGGTAAATATGGGGTGAGGGGTGTGGGAGGCAGGTGTGCAGTGGGTGGTGCGGTTGTGGGAGGGGCCAGGGATACTATGTGGGACCGTTTTTCTTTACAGGTGTTCTTTTGTTTCAATGACGATGTGGCGTTTGCCACGCTGGAGTGGGCTCCCAGCATGCACAAGGATGGTTGGGGGCATTCAGCCGATGGGGATTGGCACCCCTGCCCAAAGTATCGATTGCCATGCTGGGGTGGGCTCCGCGTGGCACCCAGTACTGGGGGTGAGGACAGTGGAGCTGACGGGGATTAGGAACCCCTGGCTATATCATGAGTTGCCAAGCTGGGTGGGCACCCAGCATGGCATTGGAAGGCTTTTAGGGGTGGGGAGGCGCACAACTGACGCTGGAGTTGGGCACCCGTCGGCTATACAGTGTGTGCGTGTATGCGGGTGGGGCACCACCACCCGCGCATGCGTGTGGTGTTGGGGGGCTGTGCATGAGCAAGCGATATCTTATCGCTGCTCACTGAAGTGTAGCTCCCCTTTGAACTGTGGCGCTTACTGCATTTTGGAGCTTGTCATAGACAGCTCCATCGCATTGGCTTACAGGGCCATGCCCGACAACACACTGATTGAATTGGAAGAGCGGCGACACCTCCGAAATCTCGGATGATGGCACTATGTTTCCTGCACATCGTGCAAGCAAACATAACAAACATAATAAATGTATCTTAATTTTTGAAGACCGTTTTTTCTTTTTTTGTGCGTGCATGTGGCGTATGAATGAGGATCCACTCACTGTAGATCAAGGGAGGATGTGAAATGGTGCAGGTACATGGGGGGGTGAACAAAGTGGTAGACAGTAAGCCCTACCAGAGCTTCAGGCTGATGTAGCACAGCGATACATGGGGGGGTGAACAAAGTGGTAGACAGTAAGCCCTACCAGAGCTTCAGGCTGATGTAGCACAGCTGGACTAAGGCAAAGGAGGATGTGAATTGGCACAGGTACATGGGTGGGTGAACAAAGTGGTAGACAGTAAGCTCTACCTGAGCTTCAGGCTGATGTTGCACAGCTGGACTAAGGCAGAAGCACCCACGGCATGTTCTTATAGTCCCCATGTATATGTCCATTTATGTTCTTACAGCACTGATTGCCTAACTGAGCAGATACTAAAATGTCAGGTTTATTTCAGGTGACCAGGATCGTAGTGGGGAGAGGGGGCAAGTGAAACAATGTCCTGAGAATGTGCTTAAGCTTATTAACCGTTGCTGTGCCAAGGAGCGATACACAGGTCCAGAATCCCTATACGTTTAAATTATGTTTGCAGCCTAAAGGTGCTTAGGTGGATTGGCATTTTACATTACTCAGCGGCAAATCTTTTTCATACTTTTTGTGATCATCGGTTAAGATATAACCACTAACTGATGAGACACTTGGGGGCATGAAACTGTGCTACCAGCAAAGTTGCATTTGCAAAGCCCTGAATATTTATCTGTTGATAATGAAATGAAAACTGTCAGCTGATAACATTCAGCCACTGTCCATTGCACAGAATAGACATCTCACTGATAGATCTGGAGCAAAGGGACATGCACTTGCCAATAACACCACTACAACTCCAGACACGGAAGAAAGAAGTTCATGCACTTCCATCGCTGTTAACTTTTTCAGCATTTTAAAACAGTTACTTAGCATCTGCACTAAGATGTTACGCCGCTGAACTGAATTGTGACACCAGAATCCCCGATCAACATTTGTCAGCAAAAGTGAATTGAAAAAATCAATAGATGTATAAAATGGTAAGTGACATGAGTCAATAACAACATATCTGCATGTAATACTTGGCTTAAAATTTGAGCACCACCATATTCCGCACCACAGCATCAAACAGGGATGCCATTTATAATTCAGTTAATGTCAAGCAGTTTCGAGCCATAAAAAGTATTACTGTATCAGTATGGTGGCAGCAACAGGATCAGGAAATTATGAAATAAAATGCAACAGCATCCCCGTCGGCCATATGTTGTGTGGGTGGAGGGAGTGCATGAGCACCCAGGGGTGGGTTCTTAGGCAGCTTCAGATTCACTGGAGAAAAGGGTGGATTCGATTGTGAGCTACGGTTGAATTTGTGTTTTCCTTTTCTATGCCTAGTTTTCGCTATTTTGTTAGGGCACATGTCCAACCCTAAGATGTTTAGGGTCACAAGGTGATGTGATTTCATTGAGCATCTGATTTGAGAAAGAGCTGTGTGATTCTATCTAAATGCCAGCTCATGGCAATTCAGAGAAAAAAAAATATTTTGAAGCTGCATTACCAGACTAAGTGTGCAGTTTAGTGAATTACCACACAGGGGTGTGTATATGACAGCACTAAAAGGCGCATTAAAGTGCTTCAGTCATGAAAACCTCCCCCACTGGCTGCTGCTGAAATGCACAGCAGTATGTTCTCCTTTGTGCATTTTGGCTTTTCTTTGCTTCCGCTACAGGTAGTACAGTACGCTCAAGTTCGTTTGCATAGGATTTAGCAGAGAGGAGTTCACATTGATAGAGTCTAGTAAGAGAAAATGCTTGGAATTACACATACAAAGAAGTCTGAGTTTTCACATCAAATGCTGAGGTATTTTTCTTCTGGAGGATTAGAACCCATGGAGTCCATGAAGGTGTGCTTTGGAGAGCTGGCGTGTGTAAGGACTGTTAGGCACCCACACATTTTGGTGGTCCTGCTTTGGCAGGGAACAGTTTATTAAAGTAATGATGCGTGGCTTGTCTCTCTAAGCTAGACAAGACTACACCATTCTATCAGGCAACCGACACAGTTGATCTGTGTGTGTGGGGGGGGGGAGCTGCTCACTGAAGCATAGCTCCCTCTTTCAACTGTATGCCACTGCATTTTCAACTGCTGTCATAGACAGCTCCAGCAGTGATTGAAGAACTGTGACCATGCCTGCAAACACACTGACTGAATTGGAAGATGCTGACACACCTCTGAAAAACTCAGATGATGGCACTATGTTTCTTGCACATGCGTGCAAGCAAACATAAAAATGACTGCGTTACGAGTGTGCATTGCACAGTTTCTGTGGACACTCATAACTTTACCACTTTTTCATATTTCACTCCAGATTTTCAATATTGCCATTTCTTCATACTGCCTCATCAACAGTACACCTGTCATTGTTCACATCCTGCCTGAAATGTGTTTTCACACCTGTGGCACCGAATGGCACACTCGCTGTGTGAAATCACCTTTTGGCATTGAGTAACAAAATCATACTGCCACTGCTCATAAGGTGGCCTCCCAAAAAGCTTATGTTGAAAATTTAGAGCAAAAACTACCAACACACGCCTGGGGCATTAGGGTTTCCAACTGTAACGCCAACCCTGTATACACTGACAGACATTGGGAGTGTGACTTGGGGTCATCTGCTGTAATGCTCAATCCATTCCAGCCCCACTGCTGAGTGTAAGGGCCGAAGACCTCAAGGCACACTGTGACACCTTTCAGTATCTGTAGGGTGGGGTGAGGTGGAATGCTACGAATGTTATGTCCGATGACCCACAGACACATCCTCAATGCCTGTCAGTCTCTGCAGGGTGGGGGTGGGGTTGATGTTACTTCAGTACTTCAATGCCATTCCTAATATGCATCTCTTGAACTCCTGCACTACCAATGCCAATACCAGCAAGCAAACATTCAGCATTGACAAATGCTTGTTTATTTAGTTTTTGTTTTCCGGGTGAGTACATTAGACAAGAATGTTGCCTATATTCTGGCACGACCCAGGAGAGTACAAAACAGAGGAATGAATACATACAGGAATAAGAATTGGGCAAGGCACAACGTGAACATAGGCCAAATTATGATAAAAGGCAGAGTTTACAAAATGGAGACAAAGACGGCCTTCAATGGCAAGAAAAAACAGAATAAATTCAATACTTAGGTGTGCTATACAAAACGTTAACTAAATTCAGATGGTAACCGGTGGGAATTGCCTATGGAAAAAACAGTCAGTAGCAAACTGAGCCACAAACCTAGAAATGCAAAAGTGAGTCAACAAGGCAGTATAAGCAGAAATAGTACAATTATTTCCCCTACAGGAGTAAATGCTTTGCTGAAAACTGAGCAGAAGTAATTACTTGATTCCACTACCATGTGCTCTTCTTTTGAAGCAGTTTATTTCCATCAATTGCAAGGGACCCCAGGATTTTACTTAAGGATCTTATGGTATGGTATGGTAAAATTTTATTTATACAGTGGATACAGCCATTAGGGTACTGAAAATCCCTGTTCACAAGGCTTACCTGTTTACGTTATGCAAAATTATTTCAGCTATACATTTATAACAATACAAGTCACAGAAAAGTACAAAACAATATATCAGAGTTTTACAAACTCATCAATAACAGGCATGTTAGCATTTTTAGATTTACATAAATTTCACCTATTACAACAACAATGAAAACTAAGTTCGTGATTCAGGCCATTTTTAAAAACATGATCAGTAGTTGTTAGTTCACATAAAAAAAGAGGAAGACAATTCCAGCTTTTGGCTACTTGATATTGAAGGGTCATTTCACTAAATTGATTCTTTAACTTTGGTATTATTAAATCTCTAGCACCAGTTTTTCTTACATTTAAACCATATTTTGGTTTTTGTAATTTGTTTTTTAAGTTATCTAAAGATTGATTTTTAAACATATTATGAACCTGACTTAGCCAGATTCCCCTAGCCTGTAAGTCTAATGGAATCCAACCCAAATCCATATACATAGTGCAATGATGAGTTTTAAAATCACACCTTAACACAAATCTTGCAAGCTTATTATAAAGTATATCCAAATTATTTAAATGTTTTCTTGCTGTATGTCTGTAAATATGACTTCCATAGTCAATAACCGGCATTATTAATTGATTGATCATAAACAGTCTTGTTTCTCTTGTCATACAATTTGACATTCGTCTCATAGCTCCAATCTTAACATGTGTTTTCTTTATTAAATTTGTTATACGATATTGGAAAGTAAGACATTGATCTGTATGTACCCCTAAATATTTATATGTTTCAGTTTGTTCTAAAAACTTACTCTCTTGTGTCTTTATATTTAATTTTGAAATTCCCTTTAAGTCCAATGCAAATGACATAACCTGTGTCTTTTTACTATTAACTAATAAACCCAGAGATGAAAAGTGACCTTGCATGATGCCAAAGTCACTCTGTAAGTTTAGTTCTACTTCACTTGTAGTTTTTCCCTCTGCTACTAAAACCATATTGTCTGCATATAGAAGAATTTTGGAATATCCAATTTTCTTTGGTAAGTCATTTAAATAGACTATGAACATGAGGGGGCCCAGGATAGATCCCCAGGGAACCCCTCTTGTTACATAGTCCATTTTTGACTGGTGTCTATTTAGGACAACAAATTGTGATCTTTTATCAAGGTATGATACAAACCAATTGCAGGTTTCTTCTTCCACCCCTATTTTAATTAATGAGTTTATCAAAATACTATGGTTTACTAAATCAAATGCTTTAGATAGGTCTACGTATACTGCACCCACGGACTTCGCTTCCCCAAGAGGGGTTGCTATGAGATCCAAAATGTCAGTGAGTGTGGTAGCCGTGGACCTACCCTGCCTAAAACCATACTGTTGTTGAGTCAATTTATTATATTTTTCCAAGTAGTCCATTAACTGATCATGGACAATTATTTCGAATAACTTGGATACTGTGGATAACAAGGCTACTGGACGGTAATTTGAAACATCCTTTGGATCCCCTCCCTTATCTATTGGTATCACTTTGGCTAATTTCCAACCAGAGGGAAACTGTCCCTCTCTTAGACTCCAATTAAAAATGTCCCTTAGTATAGGTGACAATTCCATAGCAGCCTCTTTTAATAATTTATTATCTATTCTATCTGGTCCACTTGCTTTATTTATTTTTAATCTATTTATATTTTTTAGAACTTCTTTGTTTATCACTCTCTTAAACCTGAATTTGGGTTCTTTCTCATCTTGGGGACTCTCACCCTTTACTTCATTCAAGGTATTAGTTTTAGTTATGAGATCTAATTTCAGATTGGTGAGGTTTATGAAATAATCATTCAAAATTTCTGCAGCTTTATTTGTTTCAGACACTTTTCCATTCTGACTCAATTTTATTTCACTTTGTTTACTATTTGGATTCATAAGATTTTTATAACAGACCACTAAGCACCTGGATTTGTTGAATCTTTAATCCGTTGTTTATAATAACGCACTTTTGATTTCCTGATTTCCTGTATTACTTGATTCCTTAACCTTTTGTATTGTTCCCAAATTTCACTGTTAAATGTTTTGTTTGCTTTTTTTCTATAATGATTCCTAATCCTAATCATTTTTTTTTTATTTTTACAGTTAGCCATGGTAAATGTTTTATTCTATGATTTAATTGTTTATATGGGGAAAATTTATCACAAACATTAATAAACATTGTTGTAAATTCTAATACAGCCTCATTTAAATCTGAGACAAGAAAAATCCTATACCAAGGGAGTCCCTTAAGATACTTCCTAAATGATAAACTATTAAATTTTAAATAACATCTTTTAGATATTTGTGGTACTGATTTTATGGGAATAGAATTTTTAATCGTAGAGAATACACACTTAACTATATTGTGGTCTCCTAAACTGGGGGCACATACACTTTTCTCCAAGATTGTCAATTCAGGTGAAACAAACATCAAATCCAAAATATTACCTTTACTTAATAAGGAACCTTTCCTTGTAGGTGTATCTATAATTTGTATCAGATTTAAACAGCTAATTGATTTTTCCAACTTTTGACTCCTGGGACAACCCCAAGCTGCATTGAAATCACCAGCCAGAACTACTTGTAGTTGACCCAGGTGTTCCATTAAAACATATGAAAATTTGTCAAAATGGATAGGGTTTATTTTAGGTGGAGAGCAAACTACTCCAATAACCAATTTTAATTCTTGTATCTCAATTAACAGGCATTCAATGCCCTCAATTGACCCAGAAAACAAAATTTTGGAGTTACCAATTGAATGATTTATGTACACCAGAACTCCTCCCCCCGTGTTCCCCGATCCTTCCTAAAGTTGCAGAAGTCCCTTAATTCTATTTCTTTATATTCCATTCCCTTTTTTAACCAGGTTTCTGTTAACATTATTATGTCCAGCTTTTCATGTTCTACCCAGGATCTAAAATAGTCTAATTTATTTATCATACTTCAAGCATTATCTAAGACCATTTTAATTACAGGACCTGGGTTCAATTCAATATCTCCACAGAGAGCCATGGAAAATAACAATGCCCGGTTACTTGAACAGATATACCCTGTTTGGATTACCATGTCCTTAACACAAAGTTCTTCTCTGATGAGGTTGAAAGGGTTTCGTCATGAGGTCAGCTTAGCTGTTTGTAACTTGAAATTATTCGAACAATTTACATGAGCACTTGATCTTTTCGTCAAAACATCAGTTCTCATGATAACAAATAGCAGAACAACACAGACCAAACCCACTATTAACCCCATCATCTTAGATGACAACATTTTTTTCATTTTACAGCTGTGTCCAAATACAAAGGAAATAATCTATAGATGCCTTTTTTTAAAAGTAAAAAACAATCAGAACATTAACATTTTTATTTAGGTAACAGTACCTTACGTAAGTCAATGTTACCAAAATCTAAACCCCAAACTGGAGACTTATTTAAACATTAAACATCTTATTTAAGGTTACCATATACTGCTATATAAGTGTTTATTAAGATATGTTTAGCAATTATGGTAAGCTTAACTAATAATATACTCTCAGGAGTAACTCCTCTATCGCTAATTACTATCAGAGATAGTGCAAAAAATCAACAACATATTTAGAATAAATACTTTCTCATTTAATACTCTAGGCTTCTTCTAAAATCAGTCTGTAGTCTCAGATACTTTAAACAATAGTTTTTGATCTGTTACGCCCATTTTATAAGTTTCCAGATTACCTGCTTTTAAAATGTTACAACGTTTCCATTTCTCTTTCCGAGTGGTGCTCGCGCCACCATGCTCTCATGCATCACTGCGCTCGCACAGCAGCAGCGCGAGCCTTTTATGTTGTTACTGCCCCTCCTCCTGCACTGATGAAATTAACAAAAGTCCCACCAAGCACAGCTGATGACACTCTCCAAACCTCAGTAATCAGGCTCTTGCTAGCAGGGCTGCTGCAGAAAGGAGCTTAGGCACAGAAATACACTGTCACACACAAGCACAGTTCTTTTAGTCTGGCTGCAGTTTCTGTTGATGTGAGATGTTAACACAGCATACCTGGTTGTGTTCTAGCAGCACAAGCTTTTTATGTTGTTACTGCCCCTCCTCCTGCACTGATGAAATTAACAAAAGTCCCACCAAGCACAGCTGAGAATGCTCTCCAAACCTCAGTAATCAGGCTCTTGCTAGCAGGGCTGCTGCACTTTATGTATGGCTGGACTTTATGTAACCAAAAAATTCCTTCAAATGACCTTTTTGTTTCTTGCACTGCCAAACTATCCTCCAGCTTTCTTTTTCTTTTCTTATTGCATATTTGCATTCTTTTATAAGGAGCTTATATTTGGACAGTGACTTCTGATTACCATTCCATTTCTAGTTACTGTAATTCCTTGATTTTATTTTTAGTAATTTTATTCTTGATTTTTCGAGTTAACCAATTATTTATTATACTTTTCCTCTTGGGTATAAGTTTATGTTGTAGATCCTGTGACTTGTTTTTGAAGGTCTCCCATAGCTCCTCCATATTTCCTTTATTTAGTTCCATTTTCTAGTTCCATTTCCTTAATGCCATTTTGATTTCGTTATAGTTGGCCTTGTTAAATATAAATTTCTCAGTTATCCTATTTTCTCTTGTTTTAGTACACAGCATGTCAAATTTGCTTATGCAGCAATCACTCTGTGGTAGAGGTTTGAGACTCAGACAGTTTATAATAATTGATTCCTAGGTATTTAACTGTGGATCCAAGATATGTTCATCCCAGGCGGTTTGTTATATGCTGGGTCAAACATAATTCTTCTGTGATCATTCTAAGTGCTCTTCCACTTTTTGATTATTATGCTTTATGTTTCCAATTGATATCTGGTGAGTTAAAGTCTCCCATAATCACAGTCAAGTATTTCATTATTGTCATACTAATGTCATTAAATAGCTTGGCATCAGGTGGTCTATAGCATACTTCTAGAATTTTAGGTTTCTTCTGCCTGTATTCTAATTTTATGTGTATAGATTCAGTAGAGGTATTTAGTATGTTTATGTCCTTTGGAATATCAGAACTTAAATTATCTTTGCTAAAAAGAGCAATAGCACCATTCCACTTTCCTGGTCCATAATGCCTATCGATTTTATAGCTGTAAATATTTTTATCTCACAATTCCCCATTACTCCACTATGTTTTGGTAACAGCAATGAGACCTAGTAAGATGGCTGGGAAGTTGGCAAGGGGGAGACAGCAGAGTGTGGTGGTAAGCAGAGTGAGGAGGTCACAAGCAAGATAACACAAGGTTCAGTTCTGGGACCAGTCCATTTCAATATGTTTATCAGCAACATAGGCAAAGGAGTTTAGGGCAGGATACATCTCTTTGCAGGTGACACTAAGCTCTGTGGCAGGGTAGACAGTAATGAGAGGGTTAGGGAAATGCAGAGAGACCTGCAAAGGTTAGAAATGTAGTTTAAAATGTGGCAGTTAAAGTTCAACATTGAAAAACACAAGGTGATGCACATAGGGAACAAGACCTCCAAGATGAAATATTGGATGGGAGGTGTTAAGCTGGACACTACTCAGGAAAAGGACCTGGAACTTATCATAAGTGACTCCCTGAAACAAACCAGACAATGCAGTATAGCCTACAGCAAGGTCAGCGAATGTTGGGATGTATTTTAAGGGAGTCAAAAGCAGGAGGATATTACTTCTTTTTAGAAAATGGGTAGATATTTTACCAGCTTCTGATTGGCTGACACTCCTGGCAAGAGAAGAAGAAGAAGAATCAGCATTTATATAGTGCTTTTTATACACAGTAACCCAAAGCACTTTACAAGCAATGCTAGACTGGTAGTGAAGTGACTGAATGTGTGGTGGCAGCCATATTGCACATCATCACCCACACACAGCCTGGATAATTGCATGAACTGGTTTATGGGAAGGGGAATGTTGGCCAGGAAATTGGGAATGTTCCCTGTTCTTTGCAAAGAGTGCCCTGGGTTCTTTTACTTCCACCTGGACACCCACCAGGACAATACCAGAATGGACAGAAGGGACCTCGGTTTAACATCTCATCCAAAGGATGGCACACCCCAGCAGTACAGCACCCCCCAATACTGCACACAGATGCCAGCAATTTTTAGGTGCAAGTCCAATCCCAGTGTGGGACGAGAACCCACGATCTTCTGGTCCAGAGGCAGATGTGCTACCAACTGAGCCACGTTGACACAGCATTTATGTGGCAACAGAGACTGGGAAATAACTAGTCCCTGTGCATAGCTACCCCTTAACCAAAGTCACTATGCCACACAGAAATTTCAAACAAATTTGCTGCCATGTTTCTGCTCTCACTTACAAGTTAGTGTAACCAGCCCTTCTCTTCCCATCCAACACAGCAGTGGGAAAGAACAACTGCCTCTACATTTCCCAGACAAACCAATTATTTTATAAAAAGCACAGACTTTTCAGGCACAGCAGTGTTCTAAGCTCTGAGAGATACTCATGCCCTCACCCACCCAAAGGAAGGCCAATGTATTTTATTTATTTATTGAAATGTTTCACCAGGAAGGCACACTGAGCCACAAGTTTCTCGTCTCCCAGTGCAACCTGGGGAGCTGGGTATTAGGTGATGGAAGCCAGCAATGTGTTTCCATTTCTGGGGAGATGAACTTAGGAAACTACTGGCATCACTCCTCAGCCCAATTCTCCTGATCCCTTCACTTTCTCTGTCCTTCACCAAAAAACAATCAGTGTGCCAAATGATTTAAACTCCACAGCAAAACCAGTTAAAAATAGAATATGTACCTGTTTTTACAGGCTTACTTTTGTTTTTGGCAGCATCTTGCTTGACGTCCCTTGATATGCAGCTCCCAATCTTCTACTTCTATCCCCCCTCAGTAGCTCCATAGTATGGTTGTCTGTACACTACCTATCCTGCTCCAGGAACAGGGTACAGACAGAACTGCTACAGCCAAAAGAGACACATGTTATAACGTCTCATCGCCAGCAGCAGATGCAGAAGCAAGTTCACTGTCACTTCCCTCACACACAAACAAAACTGTTTTTTTTTCAGATAGCTTCTTCATTTAAAAAAAAAACAGTAGCCTGTAAGGCTGCAGCATAATTCACCTCACTATGCCTATCTCCCCATTGTGACCGGCTCCAGATCTGCTTTCAT
This sequence comes from Neoceratodus forsteri, assembly GCA_016271365.2. Lineage (NCBI taxonomy): Eukaryota > Metazoa > Chordata > Ceratodontiformes > Ceratodontidae > Neoceratodus > Neoceratodus forsteri. Next base: position 1,205,054,597 of record CM057449.1, read on the forward strand.
TTCGCAGGTTCTCCAGTACAGTGCAAAGGATCCAGCAGTCCAGTTTTTATTATGATGAATGACTCACAGCAGTACTTCTCAAACTGTGAATCTTAGACCCTGCTTAACAACAACAACAACATCCAGGGCTGGCCCGCTGGTGCTGAGGGTTGAGGCACTGGATGCCACACCTCGCGTCATGCCGGCGACCCGGGTTCAGTAGCGAGCCCGGACTGCCATGGGTCAGCGGGAGAGAGAGAGGATTGGGCATCCATTGGACTGCTCTTCTCTCTCTCAGGGAGGGATCCAGGGGAAGCCCAGCGCAACAGCGGCCCCCGGTGGAGACTGGCAGTACTGCAATGTTCATGGGCTCACAAGCATGGGGTAGACATTGGCAGCTGCCTTCCGGATGTGGGTGGGAGCTCTCATGTTGTGGGCCAGGTGGCATTGCATGTCCAACATGGAGGGCATAACCAAGAAAATACCCTCCACCTCAGATAGGCGACGGCCCTGTCAGTGCCCTCACCACACACCCAGTGCTGGTTCCCTGTCACTGACCCTGCAGTTTTTCCAGGTTGTTGCCTTCTCCCGTCCTGGGGAGCCATGATGAAATTGAATATGAAGGGGAACACAGCGGGTGGTAGAGCGAGTAGGCGAGTGCAGTGGCCTGAGAGAGTTCTGAGACGGAGAGGCCAGAAAAATAGTTGGAAAAAAAAAAAAACATCCAGTATTCAAACCACTCTTAAATTTGGGGCTTGGATCCAGTGTACTGTTTTGGGGCTGAGGGAGAGCACAGTACTTACAACCATGTAATATTAACACATGCAATAGTGCCCTCTCCTGCCAGTTCAAGCAGTGGAGGGACTACTTTGCAGAAAAGCCTTTTTTGAAGCAGCAATGCAACAAAAATGTGTCAAAATTTGACCCCACCTTTTATTCTTCCTGATTGATGCCAAATCTCTTCTAGTTTATTTTGGTACCAACATTTTAAGTTTTCATCATCATTTAAGAATTTTATGAACATTTTAAAATAATTGTTTCTCAAGAAAAAAAGATGGCTGCCAGATTTTTGCATAGAAATAATACTGAGGACCTGAGGAGGGTAAGAGTCCTGACAAAAATGCAAATGTACAGTACACAGCATAGGAGGCACCCAGAAAACCCAAATCAACAGTTCTGCCAATATTTTTCATAACTATAGCAGAACATTTGCTTTTTGGAATAACTTTTTTCATTGCACTGCTGCTTTAATTTTGTCTGTTTTTTTATATGAGTTTATATTTTCTAAAATGTTTTTCAAAAAAAAATTTTTCTAAGTGCAATAATACCCGACAGGGTGGATGGTATTAGGCTAAACTGGACCTTACAGAGGCTATGAGGCCCTCTGCCTGCAGAGTCGGGTCTCGTTATGTTCCTGGGTGGTCTGGTTTAGCTCAATACCATCCCCTTGTTGGGTATTATTGCTTGTATAGAATACTGTTGAGGCCACATCTGAAATAATGTGCACAGTTATGGAGTTTCCACCAAAGGAAAGAGGGAGACAGGCTAGACTGTGCAGCATAGGGTAACCCAAATAATTCAGGGCCAACAGGGTAGATTCAATCAGGTATGACTTACGGCACTGAATATGCACTCACTGGAGGCCAAAAGGGAGATGGGAGACATGACAGAGACCTTTAAGTTTCGGAAAGAAATGAATAAAGTAAACTGTGAGAACTATTCAGCAGGAATGGTGAGTCAAAAACATGGGGACATGAGCGAAATCTGATGGGGTGAGATTCAGGAGGGACATGAGAATGTTTTACTTTACAAAGAGGGTGGATGAGACTTGGAGCAGCCTACTGACTGATGTGGTGGTTGCAAAAACCATCAATGGTTTCAAGCATGGCTGAGACAGAATTAAAGGATTAATAGCTACGCAGAGAGGTAGCAGTAAGACAGAGGGTAAGGGGTGGAAGTGAGGGCATAAACCTCATCTAAACATTAGGTCCTGGGTAGCATAGGGTGTAACATAGCACACTGGATGGACTGATATTCTTTTTCTGCTGACACTGTCTATGTTTCCAAGTTTCTACAATTTCTGGTTTCTCCCTACCCACAGTAAAGTCTAATTTAGGTTTCTTACTATTAAGGCTTCTCACATTTACTGTGAGACCCTTCCAAATTTTTTTATGGGGCAACTTTAGTCCGTAGATATTGTTAATTTTCCCCAAGCTTTTTTTTTCCAAATTTGACCATAGGTCTCATGTGTCGTTTCTGGAGTTTTCTTCTTAGCTGATGACCTTATACCTCCCATTCATCCCTTCAGTACTTAATTTAAACAGCTACTTACTGAAGAGGGAATTGTGTTACCAAGTATTAAAGCCCCTCTTCTGTTGAGATGCAGTTCATCTCTGGCATATAAATGACCCTTTTTCCAGAAGGTTTTCCAGTGTAATATATTTCTAGTTTTGCCTGCTGCCTAAACCAGCTGTTTGTTACCCTGAATGCCTTCTGTCTAGGTCTGGATCCTCTTGGCGCAGGTAAAATCTCAGAGAGTATTACTCAACAACCTTTTTCTTTAGGATTCCTTCCCAATTCTGCAATGCATGCCAATTATCCTTAGTCTTCTTTTTACCGATATCATTTGTTCCTACATGTATAGCTACTGCTGGATCGTTGCTTGAGTTCTGAAGGATGTATCTCTTCTAATTACTAGATCTTTAGTCTTTGCAAAATGAAAACAAGTAACCATGGTGTGCACTTTGTCCTCTCTACATTTGGTACTATCAGCAAATCCAGTTATAGAGCCTCCCATAACTATGACTTGTCTATCATTTTTTTTTGTGGAATTTCCCATCTAATCCATTTGAGGTTCATTATTAGTTTCACTGTGTTGAGCATTTTTCGGTTCCAGTATGTTGAATCTGTTTTAAGTTAGTAGTTCCTGACTGATAGGATGATCCGTCCTTTTACACCTTATACACCCAACTGGTTGATCTTACTAGTGTCTAGATCTATTTACTCCCCACCTCATTCTCTTCATGTTAACTCAGTTTCTTATTTGACATTTCTCTTGTATTTTGAGTATTCTCCTTTGTGCCTTGATCCCTATGTTCTTCCAATTTATACTGGTGTTCTAAGTCAAAAGAGATCATTCTAAGGGGGGGAGTGACACCTTTGATCAACTAGGGTCATTGATAATGGAATAGGCAGGGACAATGGGACAGACTGGATGGGTGTAATGGTCCTTCATTGCCAACAACATCTATTTTTTCTAGGTTTCTTGTTCCCTTATCACCAGAATTCTTTTTAATTTTGGTTTAATGTAGCTATCACTTGCTGTAATGTGTTTATTATTATACTTTTACTGCAAACAAGACTACTTTTTGTTCGGTGTCATCACTAATATACACCATCTAGCATCAGGTGCAACTCACTTTTGTTTCCCCTGAAAAAAGCTTAATGATATTGTTTGCATCCAAACAATAACAATAATAATAATAATAGCTGGTATGTTGCCTGGGTAGTGGATAAAGCTATATTTGGAGAGTTTACCTACCCACTAGAGTTCCCTGGTGGACAAATTCCAAAACTAGCATGCTCTACCCTTGTGTTCAAGTGTTTAGAGCCTGGGAGGTGTCTGGTTCTCCTATAGCATGCTCCCTTTGCTCACCTGTGAAATACCAGCTTGAAATCATGTTACTTTGAAGAAGCCAAATTGGGCAGTACACTCTATATTTGAGTATCCACTGCAGGAATTTCAAAGTTAGGACCAAACCATGGGCTTCCACCATGGCATCTGGTGGTTTGGATTGCTTACATTACAGCTCTAAAATGAAGACTAAAAGAACCCTTTTTCCATGGAGATATCAGTAAGCAAATAGCCAGTTTAGGAAAAAATGCATTTTTACTTCTAAGATTCACAATGGGAGTGCACTGGACTCTGTTTGTTTCTTGTTCCCTCGTAGACACCTGGAAGATACCACCTCTGCCAACATTGCCTCTGCACAGTGCTCACAGTTGCTTGCTCAGAAGCTGGTTACAATATGGTCTGAAACAGGAAGTGCTAGAATGTGCACTTCCAATATTTCAGTCACTGAAACACTATTTGGAATGATCTATAAAAGTGTAAAACTAAAAACAATGACTGTCCAGCTATAACAGCCCAATAACTCAGATAGTTATATGGTCTTACACTGCCCTTACCAGGGCTGTGTCTCAATGCCTGGGTTGTTTTCCAGCTTTTCCCAGTGCTTTTCCAGCACTTACCACAAGGAGAGTCAACGATTGGTGGGGTGGAGAGGCAGGGAGGTATTTATATTTTTTGTACTTTCATTTTTTGCTTTTTTTTCCAGTAGGTAATAGTGCAAAGTAGTGTTTCCACACAAGAAAACAGCCCAGTTACAAATATAGCCCCAGCTTATTGAATCCTCCCACAGGGACTGACTAAAATAGGGTCTAAAACTGGAAGGGCTAGAATTGTATCTACCATTATCTGTTTATAGCAGCCTATAGTACAGTAAAACAATAATAATGGCAACACAGTTTCAGATACCCTATCTGTGTTGGTGAAAGACTAAGGGCCAGCACTGATAGTGTGCTGTAACTAAGCTCAAGCCCCAAAATACAAAAAGGTACAAAAAAAATAAGGGCTGGATTTTATGTTGTGATCTCTCAGACACAGGTCTCAATTTCGGTCTGTGCGTCTGGCATCATAAATGTCCTATACTGGGCAAATGAAAAGAGCTTTGAAGCAATGAATTGGAAGAAATGAATAAGCCATAAGGATACAAAATGGCTACATTGATGGGAGTGATAGCAAAGGGGAGTGGACTCCGTATTACTTTTTTTTTTTTCAAACAACGGGGAGGAAAAAAATCACAGTGAGTTAAGCTGATGGTAACATGGACAATGTGGTTCGGTGGTTGTTAGCTCTACATATGGGGAAAAAACATCTTTTAACTAGTGTGTAAAACACTCAACTGAGTCTTAAGAACAACCTGCCCTTTTCCCCCCATGGGCCGAGCTGAACTGTGCAAAGATGGGACAGAGAGTAAAACAGTTAAAAGACACAGACTCATCACCGAAAAAAAAGTAAGCCAGTAAAACTGCACAGACTGCATTGACTCAGGTGTCAGCGTGGCTCAGCTGGTAGCACATTCACCTCTGGACCAGAAGGTTGTGGGTTCTTGTCCCACACTGGGATTGGACTTGCTCCTAAAATGCTGGCATCCAAGTGTAGTTTTAGGGGGGTACTGTACTGCTGGGTTTTGTCATCCTTCAGATGTGACGTTAAACTGAGATCTCTTCTAACCATCCTGATGCTGTCCCGATGGGTGTCCAGGTGGACGTAAAAGAACTCAGGGCACTCTTCACAAAGAGATGGGGACATTCCTAGTGTCCAGGCCAACATTCCCCTTCCCAAAACTGGTTCATGCAATTGTCCAGGCTGTGTGTGGGTGTTGATGTGTGATATGACCACCACTACACATTCAGTCACTTCACTATCATTCAAGCATTGCTTGTAAAGTGCTTTGGGGCACACTGTGTATGAAAAGTGCTATATAAATGTTGATTCTTCTTCTTCTTCTTCAATCATGAACAGGTAGATTCTCTTTGCTCGGAGCAGTTGGAGTTCACCTTCATTGGGACATCTCTTCAGGGGACAGGCCGTCAGACACTACAATTACCATTTGAAAACAATATGAAGGGTCTCCCCAAGGTGCTTTCACCGCTCCCTCATACTCCACCTGTCTTGAGGCAAACTACAATCCCAGGACTCTGAAGATTAAAAGTACAGCTGCAGAAGGATGGTTCTTTGGACTCGGAGACTTCAATGGATAAGATGTTGGTATGGGCAGAACTACAGTTAGTAGCTGCTGAGGCACTCAGATCTCTGCTAGAGATCCTCCGCATGCAGTCTTGGATGGAGCAGACAGCATTTCAGGGCCAGAGGAGTTTGCTTTGGTTGGAGCCAGTGCAGTGAACTTTCAAAGTGTAACTTTGGTGACGGCACTTCAAGCTGGGAATTCACTAGCTGCTGCAACAACTCCAGCGAACATGAAAGATTTTGCAGTTTCTTCCACATTACAGGTTAACGGGGATATTAAACCTGGAGAGCTGGAAATCCTAGAGGGCCATGAGGGCCAGCCAAGAAGCCCAGGTAAAAATTTACCCCAGCAACAGGACCCTAAGCAAGAGAGCCATAACACTTCATGCTCCATAGCTGCTAACTCTGAGTTTGTTACTGAGGGTTATCTATATTCAGCTGTGGCTTCTAAATTAGAATGGGGGGGCTAGTTCCTCTACAACTGCTGTGAATGACTCTACTGTGGCAGATTGTACTTCCACAGCCCCCATATTTGAGACTATCTTGGAAGATGGCCAGTTTACTGCACCAATACAAGATCATATCCCGGAGGTTTGTTGTTTTGAAACATCGGTGTTGAGCTGTCCTGTAAAAGGTTACTTGTCTATAGTGCTGAGGTTGGAGGCAACTACAGTGATTTTAGATGCAAATATACTGTCTCTCAACACTGTCACTACTACTCATGAAATTTTGAAGACCCTGACTCAATCCATTTCAGAACAACAAATGGAACAGGTAAACCACAACTTTAATGATTCAGCAAACCCTTGTTGGCAGTTCATAAGCGGCTTAAACTATCCAGTGTCCACCATTGTTACTAATAGCACAATCTCAGAGAATGTTTTACAATCTAAACCAGGTAACAAATATGGTGTGAATGGTACCCGGTTAGATTAGCATTACCAGAATAGCGCCACATTATATGGCTCTAGTCTGGTACCTGCTAAAAATGACAGTGACCTGGGATTTACAGTGCTTGCTATAACAGCTCCCCTGGTCGCTGTCCATAGTCCTGAAAAAGGATGAAAGCACCACTGATCAAGTAGCTGGCCAAGATGCTCCCGAAGCGTGGAGAGCTGAGGCATGAAGCAGCTCAGTCAGTAGCAATGTAGACCAGGGTTCTAATCCTGCTCTCCAGTATTTTGGCAGCATCGGGACTTTGTTTTTTTTTTCAGGGCCATGGAAACAGTGTTTCCATGGCCCCACACATTTTAACTTTCCCCAGAATCCACTCCTCCCCGGAGTGAGAGTCTGTTAGTCTGGGAGGTGAGGGGGCAGAACCCCCTGCATTGGGGGTGTGTGGGGGTCAAGGCCCCCACAAAAAAAGTTTTGGCACCTTTTTTGCCAGGTGTGTGCTATTTTGACCGACACTGTTTGGACACAGTGTCAGTGTGAATCCATTAGATGTGAAATCATCTTCAAACAACTCACAGTTAACCATGATTAGTGCACTTTTGTCTTCTCAAAACAAATCTTCTGCCCATAATTCAGAAGAATTTCAAAAAGAAGTCCTTAATGGTATTGCTGCATACAAAAATCTCTCTGCTCACTTACCAAGGTGGTAGCTGGAATAAATTCCAAACTGTAAGCATTGACATTAATAACAGACCAAGTGGAAACCCAAGTCAGCACTTTACAAGATTCAATTGATCCAATCAAAATATCTATTCTCCTTCATACTGCACAGCTAAAGGCTTTAATAAGAAATGTTCAAGAGCAGGAGGGTACAGTAGATCATATAGAGGAAATCTGAAACTAGGATGCATCCCGGAAGGGTCAGAAGGGATGGGAGATCCCGCACCCTTTTTTGAAGAATGTGTCACACTGGCCCTGGACAGGAACTATCCTGAGTGAAAACTACAGCTGGACAGGGTGGATAGGAGTACTGCCCCAAAAAGATCTGATCATTCTGGGTTTGTGTATATCAAGTCCATTATTTCCAGGAAAAGGAATTGCTACTTAGAAAAGACAGGACAGAAAAAGATCTCTATGCTAAAGGTATTAAGTTTTCAGTGTACCCGGATTTCAGTTCAGAAACAATGAATGACCCTTAATCATATTATTGCACTGTTTAGAGACAAAGGGATCAAATATACCTTGCTTTCACTGGCTAAATTGAGGTACTTTCTTAATGGGCAAATGTGCTGCTTTTTGGACCATAGAGATGCCGAGATGGCTCTATGAGAAGCATTTTCAAAAAACTCTGCATCAGACTCTGCCCACCCAACAGGTCCAAGGCAGTTCTCCCCATCTGGAGACCTTCACCCTATATCCCAATTGGAACTGAGAAACCAGTATGCCCCCCTTGAAAACTCCATAGCAGGCTCTGTCAGGCCTTGAGACTCTGGAACTTGATAATTCTTTTGGTTTTTCCGATGGTTTGATCCTTTATGTTTTTGAAATATATATCTAGGGGAATCTGATATATAGTAAGGGGTAGAAGGAGTGGTGGAAAAAACTGAATGAAAGCAACAATAAAAACTTGGGAGGGAGCAGGAAAAGGGTGGAAAGAAAAAAGAAAGAAAAGGGAAAGAGAAGGTAAGGTAAGGAAGGAGAAAAAAGGAAGAAAGGAAGGAGGGAAATATTTTTGAAATTCACAGTGTGGGGGATGAAGCCACTAACAAAACTGTGGTGTCTCATCATCAGATCAATGCAATTAGGGTGTTGCAATCAGTGCACAGCAAACAGTTCACCTGTCACAGTGGCAAACTGGCTGTGGGAACACCCTGCAGATAGAGTGCCACACAGTTATTGTGCCCACTCCCCAATAAACCTTGGCCATGGAGGTGATTATAGTAATTTTTGGGTGGCTGTGGGGGGGGCACAAAGACCAAAGATGTGCCCCAGTGTGTTCTGCAGGGTTGTGCAACACAATACCTGGCACATGATCGCAGTGCACATTGTGCTGTCACCCTAATGTACAGTATGGTGACATCTTTCTTGTCAAACCATATGTTGTGAACCCAATACTGTGGGGCCTTATTGTAGGGGCATTTACTAAAGGCTTTCTTTTTCTTTCTTTCTTTCTTTCTTTCTTTCTTTCTTTCTTTCTTTCTTGAGGATTATTGTAAGTTTTTCTATTGTTTTTATAATGCAGGAGAGAAGGATTAGTTAATTCTACTTGCTGTGGAGAGAGTTAGTGTGGAGAAGATTTTTGTAAGTTTTGCTATTGTTTTATTTTTATTTTTTAATTTAGCTTAAAGTGAAATTTAGCTTAAAGGTTTCTGTGGCTGGAGGGATTGAACAGGACATGCCCAGACTTGCCCACCCACAAAGCCTTTAAATTCTGACAGAGCCATCAAACTGCAGGAGAGAAGGATTAGTTAATTCTGCTTGCTGTGGTAGGATTTTTGTAAGTTTTGCTATTATTTTTTAAACTGCAGGAGAGAAAGATTAGTTAATTCTACTTACTGTGGAGAGAGTTAGTGTGGAGAGGATTTTTGTAAGTTTTTGCTTTTGTTTTATTTTTTTAATTTAGTGTAAAGTGGAATTTAGCTTAAAGGTTTCTGTGGCTGGAGGGATTGTAAAATACTGAATTGCCACTGGGGATTGGATTTGAAGGCTGTGAGGGAGGAGCTTGGGAATCTGCAAACTGACCTGAGCCCTCAGGACAGGTCAGGAGGGAGGAAACAAGGAACAGCCATGTGAGCTAGTTCTTAAAGACATGTAAATATATATACCTTATGAGAAGGACTGTAGATCTTATTAGTAGGATTGTGGTTTCCAGTTATTACTGTAGTTGGCTGTCTTAGGCTGCATGCAAGGGCATTTGGTATTAAAATTTCTGTTAGAGGCTGGGCTAGGATTAGTTCATTCTACTTGCTGTGGAGAGAGAGAGTTAATGCAGGGAGGATTTTTGTAAGTTTTACTTTATTTTTTTTTTAAATTTTGCTTAAAGGTTTCTGTGGCTGTGTGTTTTGAATTAAGCTTAAAGGTTTCGGTGGCTGTGTTTTTTGGAATTAAGCTCAATGGTGGCACAACAGCCCCACTTAAAGCCAGGGGAAGGGACCTAAAGAGGACCTGGGGCAAATGTCTAATTTCTGGACTCTGTGTGTTTGTGAGACTTGGGAATGTTATTGGTGGATTTGTAATTGTGTTCGTAAATAACTGCAATCAGTATAGAGAGACTGTATTTCACTGTCCTGCATAGGTAGTGTGAACTATGGGTAGGACTGTGGGGGTGCAATGGTTGTGTGGGGCAGCAATGCAGATTAACATACTGTGGGGGCTGGGAGGATGCCCAATATGTCACAGGCTAAGGAGGCTTGAGGAGGAGGTTCAGTGGCTTGGCAGGGAGCTGAGGAGGTTGAGAGGTGAGAGAAGGGTTATGTTGATAGAAGGGCTGACATCTGAGAGTATCAGGGGCACCACAGAGAAGGAACAGTGGGTCAAGGGAGTGGTAGAGGAATGGCAAACTAGACAGAAAGTCAGCTGATGAAGGGTGGATTCTAGTAGGGCCTAGCAAAAGAGCAGCACATAGTAACACAGAGGGTAGGGAACATGTTTGCTGTACTAACGACACATGGGGAAGAGGACACAGGAGGATATTGCACAAGGGATAGTTCTCATGAAGAGGAAGGAGTGAGGTGCATTACTAGTGCAGAGATTGAGCATGGCATGGCAGAGGGAGGGATAATACTCAGAGAGGTGAGGAGGGAGAGGGAGGTTGGCAGTCAAACAAGAGGAGGGGAAGGGTCTCAATTGAGAGGGGCAAGGGGAAGACACTGGGGCCAATGTAAAAACACTGTCTTGAGTGGCTCCAGGAAGAACCTGGGTGGGGGGGCAGTGGCTACGGGCACAAGGAAAGAGGAGGGGGCATGCTGTTGTTGGGGGATTCCATACTCAAGGGGATCAGATGGGGCAGCAAGGGGAAGAGGCACAGTCGGATATGGGTGGAGTCTATACTGGGATTAAAGGCAGACAAGGCAGGACAGGTAATTCTAAAGTGTGCAAGGAGGGGTAGGAGGAAATCGCACATTGTGGTACATGTGGGAACAAATTACCTAGCACAGGAAATGATGGAGGTAACAAGGGAGAGGTCTGAAGAAGTGGGAAGTTTGTATGAGGAGACTGGGGAGTCTGTGGCCTTCTCAGAAATGCTCCCAGTACCCTGCGCAAGCACAGTGAGAAAGGTGAGAACTGTGGAGTTGAACGCATGGTTGGTAGAATGGTGTCAAACTAAGGGGTATGGGGTTGTGGGCGGCTAGGGCAGTACCTGGGACAATAACAATCTATTTGCAAGGGATAGGCTACACCTGAGTGGGGAGGGAAATGAGGTATTAAAGCAAAGACTGGGGCGGTATATTGCAAAAAAGGTGGATTTAAACTAAATAGGGGTGGCAAGTGGACAGCAGGTAGGCAGTGATCTGATAGAGTGGAGTCACAGCCTACTCCACAGGCTAGCAGGGAAGGACTCAGGGTGGCCAGAAAGGAAGGGAGTAGAAGGGAGAAGATGGAGGGCAATGAAGGAAAGGGGGCAGAATGGAGTGTGATCTCACTGAATGCAAGAAGCTTAGGCAATAAATCAGCTGAGCTACATGCATTCTTGGCAGTGTGGAGAGGTTGAGGGCACTGAACATGTACTCCTTGGAAGATAGGAGACAGCGAGAAAAGGGACATGATTGGGACCTTCAAGTACTTGAAAGGGATAAATAAGGTTGATAAGGAGAGTCTCATTAAGGTGAGTGGCAACCATAACGTGAGGGGGCACAGTCTTAAACTGGAGGGTAGGAGGTTTAGGAGGGAGGTCAGGAAGCACTTCTTCACAGAGAGGGTGGTGGACACTTGGAATGTGGTGCCAGAAGAGCTCATCTCATTGAAGACAGTGGGCAGCTTTGAGTGAGACAAAGATAGGCATGGGGGAAGGTAAGGATCATGGGTAGGGAGGATGGGAGGAGTGGGGAGGAGGCAGGGACATTAGCTGAAGCTATGGACCCTGCAATATGAGCAGACTTGATAGACCAAATGGCCTTCTTCTGCTGGCTTCTTCGTATGTTTGTATGAGGGTGGATATTGCAGCTGTCATGGAAACATGGGCACCGAAAGACTGGGACTGGGATCTGGCAATCCCAGGGTACAAATTATACAAGAAGGACCGTAAGGAGGGAGGGAGGGTGGGTGGCAGTCTATATAGGGACGGATCAAATGCACAAGGGACAGTGGGAAGAAAGGAGAACAGAGGCAATCTGGCTGCAGCTTCTAGACTCAAGGGGTAGAAAACTGAGGTTTGGGGTGGTATACAGGCCACTGTCCCAATCTGAGGAGTTTGACAGGGAATTAGCAGGACAAATCAGAAAGGTATGTAGAAAATGAAGGTGGTCATTGTGGGGGATTTCAACTTGCCGGGGGTTAACTGGAGCATTTTGGTCATTCTCCAGTGCTAGGGAGCAAGTACTCCTGGATGCGATCCAGGAGGGTCTCCTGACACAGTTAGTCAGAGTACCTACTAGGCTAAAGAACACTTTAGATCTGGTATTGTCGAATGGTGTGGCAGTAAGTGAAATAAGGGTGGAGGACCCACTAGCCAACAGTGATCACTAAACGTTGTGGTTTAATATTGCGATGTGTGGGGAGCCATAGAAATCAGTAACCTGGGTGGTAAACTTCAGGGGTGGACTTTGGGAGGATGCTGGAAGTACTGAAAGGGAAACTAGAGGGCATAAGACAGGAGATGGACGTGAAGCAGAAATGGGTTATTTTTAAATGGGGGATTATAGAGGCAATGGAAGCCTACACCAAAACAGAGAGTAAAATGAACAGAGCAAGGAAACCATGATAGTTGAACAGCGAGGTAGTGGAGGTGGTGAGGGCAAAATGAGAGACGCACCAGAGGTATAGGAGGACAGGGAAGGAAGGGGACAGGGAGGAGTATGTAAGATGGTCAAGGAAGGTGGCCAGAAAAGTGAGAGAAGCCAAGGCCCAGAGGGAGCTGAGATTGGGGCAGGGAATTAAGGGGGACTTTTTCAGATACATCAGGGAGAAAAGGAAGTGCAAGGAGACAATAACGAGGATAAAAAAGGGTGGAGAGTAGATGGAAAAGGGGGAGGAACAGGTGGAAGCACTGAATGAATACTTTTGCTCAGTGTTCACGGAAGAAAAGGAGGGATTGTTACCACCATTGGCTGGGAGGGTGGGGACAGGTGCAGAGGAGGCGACAGATGGAAGACCTGAGGGAGGTGAAGTCCTAGAGGGACTGAGGGCACTGAGGGTAGACAAGGCACCAGGGCCAGATGGTATCCACCTCAGAGTGCTGAGGGAGATGACGGAGGTGTTGGTGGAGCTGCTGGCTGAGCTGTACAGCACCTCACTGGAGTTGGGATATGTGCCACTGGACTGGAGGATGGACTATGTAGTGCCATTACACAAGAGAAGACCAAGGGATGAACCATGTAATTATCATCCAGTAAGTCTCTCCTCCATAGTGTGCAAACTCATGGAAATGATACTGAAGGAAAGACTGGTGTTTTACCTGGAGGACAATGGCCTCCAGGATGTGATGCAGCATGGGTTTGTTTCAGGAAAGTCTTGTCAAACCAACCTGATGCAATATTATGACTGGGTGACAGGTAAGCTGGATAAGGGTCATGCGGTGGATGTTCTTTACTTGGACTTCAGCAAGGTCTTTGGTGCTTCATGGGCAGTTTGGGGGAAGCTAACTGGTGTAGGGGTAGGGACAAAAAGACAAGCTGGGTTACAAGCTGGCTGAGTGGGAGGCTGCAACTGGGGGTGGTGGGAGGGGAGCTTTCAATTCCAAGGCTGGTGTCGTGCGAGGTGCCACAGGGCTCTGTGCTGGGACCAACATTATTTGAGCTCTTCATATCAGACATTGCACACGGGGTGGTGAGCAAGGTAAGTCTGTTCGCAGATGACACCAAAATGGGAGCAATGGTGGATGGAGGGGAGGGATAGAAGTAGCTGCAAGGGGACCTAAGCAAGCTAGAGAAGTGATCAGAAAGGTGGCAGCTGGGGTTCAGTGCAAAGAAGTGCAAGGTTATACACTTCAGGGCGAAGAACCCAAGGAGATAATACTGGCTGGGGGGGGGGGTTAAGCTGGGGATCACTGAGGAGGAGAAGGACCTAGAGGTAATGGTAACAGGGACTATGAACAACACTGCCCAGTGCAGGAGAGTGGCTGCAAAAGTGAACAAAATGCTGGGGTGCATAGCGAGGGTTTTTTCACACAGGCAGAGAGAGGTAATCTTGTCTCTCTACAGGTCGCTGGTAAGGCCGCACTTGGAGTATAGTGTGCAGTTTTGGAGGTCATACCTGAAGCGTGATATCAGGCTACTGGAGGGGGTGCAGAGGAGGGCAATGAATATGATATGTGGATTGGAGAGGAAAGACTATGAGAGCAGGCTGGGAGACCTGAATATGTACACCCTGGAGGATAGAAGGGACGGGGGGACATGATAGAGACATTCAAGTATCTGAGGGTGATCAATAAGGATGGGGCAGATGGGGTCTTTAAGCTAAGAAGGGGGAGGGACACCAGGGGGCACAGGCTAAGATAGAGGGGGGACGATTTAGGAGGGAAATGAGGAAACACTATTTCACCTAGAGGGTGGTAGCAAAATGGAACGCACTACCAGAATGAGTGGTGTCACATAAATCTGTGAACAGCTTTAAAAGGGCATGGGACAGGGAACAGCCAAGAGTGAGGGTGGAGGAGGTGGGGGCGGCAGTGGGATGACAAAGGGGAGTAGCGGGTGGGGCAGCTGCAAACTAGGGATGCTGGCTACACACTTGAGCAGATTTAGATAGACCGGGTGGTCTGTTTCTGCTGGCACATTCGTATTTTTTCTTTCTTTCTTTCTTTGAGCAACTGTTGATGACAATGCTTCTTGAGGTCACCAGGTGGGGTTCTATAAATGTCAGATAGCATTTTCCCACCCTCTCTGTGACCCAAGCACCTCACCTTCATAATGTGCCTGACCACCACCCAGCCTCAGTGTGTGATTCTTGGATCACACATGAATCTAAGTCTGACAGGTGGCAAAGCTACTTGGCCAGTGGGTAAACACATTTGGGAACAATTTTCCTACATCATTTCCATTTTACAAGATTGGATTTGCAGAGCTGGGATTCTCCCATTTATAATGGGAACTGAATCCCTTTTTTTCTGGGTTTTGGTCCCCACATGGGCCCCCATTTCCCCCTCCCTTTTGCAGTTAGGCTCCTACCTCAATTGGTAGATACTGAGACTCATGTGAGTCACTCACTACAGTGGTTGTCCAACAAAACATTACAAACTTTTAAGCAGCCCATTCATGTCTTAAAAAGGGGTAGTTATGTGGTAGGCATGATAAGAGAAACTAAAAGAAGAAGGTGCCTTTGCCTTGCAAAGACTGACTCTTGTAATAAGGATCACTACAACAAAATACACATGAAAAATGGGGCAGCGCCACTATTGACTGGTGGCCTGTATGGGCCTCAGGCCCTTCATAATGATGGAGGAAGAGGTAGAGCTTTAGTGTACAGGAGAGGAGACCTAAAAGCTAGAGAAAAAAGGTTTCCCTCCCCAATTTTAGTCAGGATAAGGCATGAAAGACATGAAAAGACATAAAACAATTGTTAATAAATATGGCCATTTAACACAAAATCTAACTTTTTTCTTTTTATGTTTGTTTGCGTGTGCAATGCCGGACTTGAAAGAAATCTGCCACTCCAATCATGGACAATTTTGTCATTGCAGTGGCAGATCTTACCCTCCCTTCCCGGCAAACAGGAACATTCCAGCCATGCGCATTACAGTGCACAGTAATGAGCATGGCTGGACTTATGAGCAACTCACTTGCTCAGAGTGCCTTTCCCAATGAAATAAAAAATGACCTGCGTGGCTTTGTATAGCTGCTACCCACCACACACTCCCCCAAAGCTGATATCAGGGTACCCAATCCCTGTGTCGGCAAGCCGCCAAGCTATATTTTGTCAACAATGGGGTGCCCAATCCTAATGTTGATATGCCCCCCCACACTAGTCTGGCATACTGGGAGCCCACCCGAGTGTGCCAAAGTAAACATTATGATTTTATGATACCGGGATGCACACTCCCAGTGTCGAATGTGCCCCCCTACTCCCCTTTTTTCAGCCAACCTCTGGGTGCCCAATCCCTAGGCCAGCATTTATCCACCTCCACTAGTGTGGTACATTGGGAGACCACCCCAGTATGCCAAAAACTATTTTTCATAACATTATACCTGTAAAAGGTGAAAACTGTCCCCCAATGTGTTTTTTTTACCTGTAAAAAAGAAAATGGTCCCTTGTCATCCCGGCGGCCCCCTCCCCCATCCCGACCCTTCCTCTGCACAGCACACCTCCCCACACCCTCCACCCCAAACTTACCTCTGGAGATCTGGCACTGTGATCTTCTGTGGATCGAGAACACCTCTGCACTCTTTCAAAGCCGACCTCAAACTGAAGAAAATCACGGTAAGCTCTATAATGGCAATCAGTGGGGGATTTCAACTTAGGTTGATATCTCAGCCATTTTGTGAAGTTTTGACCCCAAATTTTCAACATGGGGTTCTTGGGACTCTCACCTCACGACCACTGACACTGTCATTTCTTTTCTTGTTCCCGAAAGGTGATTTCACAGTTGCTGTGTGGAATCACCTTTTGGGACCAATTAATGAAACAACAGTGCCACTGTTCATGAGGTGGGATCCCAAAAAGACTATGTTGCAAGTTTGGTGAAAAAACTCCAAAAAATGACTGTGTTATAAGCATGCATTGCGCAGTTTGTATGCATGCTCGTAACGTTGCCAATTTTTAATATTTTCACTCCAAATTTCCAACATTGCCATTTTTTCACACCTCCTTATAAACAGTACAGCTGTCATTTTTTGCATCCTGCTTGAAGTTTGTTTTTGCACCTGTGACGCAGAATGGCACAGTCACTGTGCAAAATCAACTTTTGGGACACATTAATGAAATCACAGTGCCACTGTTCATGAGGGGAGGTCCCAAATATGCCACTCAGAAAATTTGGTGAACAAATTCTAAGAAATGACTGTGTTGTGAGCGTGCATCACGCAAATTCTATGCATGCTTGTAACTTCACCAGTTTTTCATATTTTCACTCCAGATTTTTAACATTGCCATTTTTACACACCTCCTCATGAACAGTATAGATGCAATTTTTCACATCCTGCCCAAAATGTCTTTTCACGGCTGTTGCACTGAATGGTGCATTCGCTGTGCAAAATCACCTTACAGGATTGAGTAACGAAATGATAGCGCCACTGTTCAAGAGGTGGGGTTCCAAAAAAGCCCATTTTGAAAATTTGGAGAGAAAATACCAACAAACACCCTGGGCATTAGGGTTTCCAACTGTAATGCCCCAACCTGTACAGACTGACAGGTATCGGGGGTGTGGCTTGGGGTCATCAGCCATAATGCTCACGCCATTGCACCCCCACCCCCACCCTGCAGCCACTGACAGGCATTGAGGTGTGCCTTGAGGTCTTCGGCCCTAACGTTCACCCCATTCTTTTATACTTCATCCATCTCAGTATATTTCCTTTTGGAACATGGTGAGTATAAGGGCTGAAGACCCCAAGGCACACCCCAACATCTGTCAGTCTCTGCAGGGTGGGGGGTGGGGTTTGGCATTAGTTCATTACTTCACTGCCATTCCTATTATGCATTTCTCTAACTCATGCAGTGACAATGCTAATACCTGCAAGAAAACATTCAGCATTGACAAATGCTTGTTTTATTGGGGAATAGGTAGAGGAGATGTCACTGCTGCTGCTGGCATCTGTGAGTCTAATTTTAAAATGCAGACTAAAGATATTTTTAAATGTCTGAATAATGCTGTTGAAGGGGGAATTTAAAGTACAGTAAATAAAGAGGAGTAAAACTGAATTAAAAACATGTTCTAACTATTAATAAGCTAGTATGTCATCATGGTTATTTCCATTTAAATACTGTATAAGCTGTTAGGGACTGCCTGATGTTGCAGCAGTAGTGCATTGTACTACCACACAGGCAGCATCATTCCAGGAGCATGCCTAGATCATCTGAATTGGGGGAGGGGGTGCTATCAAATGCTGTGCATCCATAGTCAGGGGAGAAGCATTGCATTTCCGCAGCATCCCCTGTGGCTGGGCAATGGAGGGTCTGCCAGTGAGGACGTTTCACTCATTGTTGCAAACTTTTTGGATACTGGCACTTACCTATGTTAGAAATAAGGCATGTGATTAGGTCTGTTCAGTGTACACCACGTCTTATCTTATTGCTAACATAAATAAGTGCCAGTGTCAAAAAAGTTTGCAACCAAAAGCCAAAAAAAAAAGGGATGGGATGCATTTCCCATTCTAGCTGGGAGACTCCCAGCTGTGAAAATCAAATATTGTAAAATGAAAATGATGTAGGAAAATTGTTCCTAAATATGTTTACGCACCGGTTGGTGGGTACAGGCTATCTGGCATTTATACTGCCCCAGCTGGTGACCGCAAGCAGTATTGTCATTGACTGCGAAGACAGGCTCATCCACTCATTAGTGAACTGAGAAACCTCTGATCATTGCAGTGGTGGAGCAGTTGAACAACCAAAAGGGAAATGGGAGCCGTCCAATAATAAAATACAGCTGTGGCCTTCTAATTCCAAAAGTTTCTTGTTTCCTTTCTGCAGGATCAGGTAGGCTATAGGGCATGTAGTGGCATTTGTGAGACTAGCATTCAGCCCTGAAAAAAAATTGCTTTCCCAACAATGCTACTGGAGACATAATAAGAGGGTAATTCCATCATATGTTGTATCACGCTATAACATTGCTTTTTTATTATATATTAACTTTGCAGATTAAATAGTAGAACTGAGCTTGGTCTCCATAGCAGACTCTATTGCTTTAATCACAGGTGCTAACTATTTTTTTTTTGGTAACTCTAAAAATGACTCTGTCAGTGGGGTTGGCTATAAGAAAAAAAATGATAATATACATGTAAAAACAGAATTTAGCTTATAACACTAAGGGTTTTTAATTTGCAACCAAAAGGAGCATTGGGAAACTTACTTATATGCCTTAAATACATGTTCAGCTGCTGCAGTTATAGTATTCCACCAAAAGGAGCCTGTGCTCAATGCTCCCATGATGGGATCCAGTGAACAGGGTGACTGAGATTGGGTGACCGCAATAACAGTGACTCAATCTCAGCACCTGTGTTTTTGGGCTACTGGACAGGGTAGTGAGGGGCTAGGAGGAAGGGCAAGGGAGGGTGACAGGAACCACACTGCACGGTGGACGGAAGGGGAGGGAAGGTATGTGGGAGGCAGTGTGGTGGTAGGCTGCTGAGCTGGCCATGTGGCATAGTGGTGAGGGTGGCTGGCTGTGGTAAGGAGGGTGCAGGGTTTGGGTCTGGGTGGCACAGTAATTTTTGCGTTGTGGTAATTTTTGCAGCTTTTGTTATTTTTCTAAGTTTTACACTCCCCCATCATGCTTCCCACTAGAGTTGAAAATCTTTAGTTAGGGTGGCAGCGGGTTAAGTCCCCCATGGGGGTGTGGCTCCCTCATACATTTGAGTGTCATCATCACTGTTGTTGTTGCCATGAGTGTATATTGCCATTCCTTATTTTCGATGATGTACACTCGTCCTAATGGCATTCACCGTTATGACATAGAACCTTCACTGATCAATATACCACTTTAGGTTGCTGTATAGATTGTGCATTATTTATACTCTTCTATAAAAGCTGAAAAGCAATTAACCTGTTCAATCTAATATTTTTTTATTACAAAAATAATATATTTGCATACTTATAGTTGAAAATTAAATACAATTGAAAAGCTTATGTCCTGCTACAGAGCAGGATGATACACTGAAGTTTAGGTCCATTTCCTATGCAGTTTTCTAACCGCATTGTCATTGGTCCTTCATATTTTGTGTTTCTCAGTACGTGTTATATTTCAGTTTGTATTTCACACATTTCACTATGTGTGTTTCCTCATCTTAGTATGCACTTTAGCTTTTTTGATGTGTTCATATGTGTACTACACATTTCAGCATGATATACTCATTTTATGTTATACTCCTTCTGGTATATGTTTCACAGACTTTAGCATATACAGTATTGCATGTACTTTTGTAAGTGTTCTACATATTTTAATAGGATTTTAATTCATTTTGGTATATGTTCTGCTAATGTTAGTATGCGTTCTACTCAAGCCGGCATGTGTTATACTATACTGTTGTGTGTTTTACTCATTTCAATATATCTCACCCTCATTACATCATGCGTTATATTCATTTTGGCATGTGTTATACTGATTACATCTGGTGTTATTCTTGCTTCATAATGTGCTATAGTCATTATGACATATATCCATTTCAGTATGTCATATTCATTTTGGCATCATACTCAAAAAGCTGTAATTTTTAATTGAATGGCCTCCCATATATAGTATTTCCTCTTTTTTCCTTCCTAGTTTGTGTTGATTGTTTATATTTTTGCAT
Organism: Neoceratodus forsteri; assembly: GCA_016271365.2. Taxonomy (NCBI): domain Eukaryota; kingdom Metazoa; phylum Chordata; order Ceratodontiformes; family Ceratodontidae; genus Neoceratodus; species Neoceratodus forsteri. The sequence continues at coordinate 1,205,074,877 of CM057449.1, forward strand.
TATCGTTTTGGTTTGCAATCTTTTTGTGACACTTTTGTGATCTACAGTATGTAACGTTTTGAGTGATTTGTGTTTTTTAAGCTGTTTCCCACTTCTGTTTTTTCCTGTCCTTTACTTGGTAATGCCTCTTGCTAGATCTGTTTTAGTTTTAATTTCAATGTCAGTTTTATGATCTAGCTATGCACTCCTTAAGGATAGTTCCACTGTTATTTTTAATTCTGCCTATACTGTTTGTACTATGAATTTTGCACTTTTCAAGAGCTGCTGCTCTTTAAAATATTGAGTGGTTTGGAGCATGTGGGCCAATGAATGCTGCCCCCTCATGAATATGTATCTTGTACGAAATAAAAATGAAGTCTATGGCTATGATGTTCTGTTCTGAAGAAAGCGGGGTTACTGACTACTGAAACACCTACATTATCTGAGTGCTTGTGGGTTTCCACACACTGACCCATTAGGTCACTAAATTGTTGCTCAAAAATGAATGCTATGGCATGAACTGTATACCTTGGACTGTAATTTAACAACTATTCTCTGTTTGGATCAATGGCTCAACAATAAAGAAGACTGTGACCTACAAATACTTGAGGTAGGTGATGCTTCTGAATTGGTTTTGGGACTAGCTTATTTGCTAATGGTGCCACATTACCTGTCTCATTGTGAGACATCTTGTTGTAAGGCTCTTTGGTTACCTGGTAAGTGATATGCACACATGTAAACATAAAAACTGTTCGTGAGATAACAAACCTGGTGAGAGATAATGGGGAATAGCACTCCTAGTACTGTTGGTTAGAAAACCTTCTAATTAGAAAAAGGGAAAAGATAAAGTACTTTAATATAAAAAGTGTTTAATGAAATTGTGACAGATGAGAGCTGTCAATCATTTCTGACAGTGTGAGCACTGTATTTAGTTTCAAATTCACCAGCTGTCCATTCAGTTATCTGCCATTATCTGTTCATGTCTGCCTACTGTGCAGTGAAATGAGAAAATGACAGCATGGTTTCAGATACCTGATATGCATCAGTGAAGGACTAATAACCAGCAATTACAGCATACTGTAACTTGGCTCAAGCCCTTCAACTCAAAAAGGTGCAAACAAATCTAAGGGCTGGATTTTAAGCTATGTTGCCAAATTTTAGATTGTGCCTATGGCATCACACATGCTGCACATTGTCTGAATGCTATCTTAAAATGTTGTGTCACATTTATGGCAGTTCTGAGTAGTTTACGGTTAAATGATGATGTACGTGCCAAATTTCTTTTGCAATTAAATGTTCTTTATTGAGAAGATATCAACAAGTATAATACAAAATCAATAGCAAACACTAAGAACAATAACTCATCTAACCAAAAATAATAATAATACAACAATGTACAAACAAACAGAAAAAAAAAAGAAGAATAAAAACCATCTCCATCCAACCAAATGTCACCCACCTCTCACCCTCCCTAGAGCTGCATCTACATGGCATGAAACCAAAAGCAAGAAAAAAGCCCAGATGAAAGATTTCACAAATAAGGGAGTGCCTCCCAGAGGTAAAAATAAAGGTAATACCATAATCAATGACTAAGACAGGCCTAAACAATAAACTAGGAAAACCAAGTACACACATTACTCAACACTGACACCTAACCAACTTAATTGATTTCAGTCAGGGTTAGCAGTGCTTCCAACCTCCTCTGAAATGTATCAGATCAATGTGTCACCTTGGCTATAGTCCTTTGAACATTCAAAGCAAACGGCATCTAAGTATGCCACTCAACATATGAAGGAGCAACCTCATCACAACCTCATTAGTCCAATGTGGCAAAATAATTAGTTTTGCCACAGGGGCAATAGGCACCATATGTCATGTATCAGGCCACACAATTTGATCATCATATAAACCTAATATACAATTTCCGGGGGTAAAGGCTCCTTGAAGCCCTAACAACAGATTTAATTTTGATTAAATCTGCATCCAAAAAGGACAGACTTTACAATGTTGCCAGAGGATATGGAAAAGCATGCCACCACCTGATTTACATCACACACATGTATCTTGATCTAATTTTTGCATTCTCAACAACCTCTTACATGTAAAATACAGTTTATGCAAAATTTTAAATTGCTGCAAATGAAACCTCTCCTGTGGTACATATTTAAAGATATTCAACCATCACTTTTGCCAGTCAGATTCTGCAAAAGTTCAGATTTATTTCTTAAGTCCAGTAGTAATTCCCAGGAGCTTTGAGGGGAATCTAAGACCTGATAACAAGCATATACAGTAATTGGGAAACAGAGTGTAACTGAGCACAACATTGCTGTAACTTAATCAGTACGTCACCACCCATTGCATGTGTCAAATATTGATGCTTGTGTCATTATAGGGCTCTCATTTCACCACAAGTTCCTTCTGGCAGATGCACATAGACATAGAAACATAGAAGTTGATGGCAGACAAGGACCGCAAGGCCTATCCAGTCTGCCCATTTCTTTTTCTACCTTATGAATGTGCCATAGGCCTTTGTTCTGTCAGTGGCCTATCTATTCATATTCATCTCTATTGCTCCCTTATGCCTATCCCATACCTGTCTGAAGCCCGGCACTGTATTCATATCCACCACTTCCTGAGTTAGGCCATTCCATGCATCCACCACCCTTTCTGTGAAAAAGATCTTCCTCACATTACCCCTTAATGTGCCTCCCTCTAATCTCATGCTGTGTCCTCTTGTCCTGCTATGCTTCTTATATTGAAACATGTTAGACTTTTTCACCTTGTTAATGCCCTTAAGGTGTTTGAATGTTTCAATCATATCACCTCTCTCCCTCCTTTGCTCTAGGGTATACATATTGAGCTCAGTTAAACTGTCCTCATATGTTTTCTGATGCAGTCCCTGTACCAGTTTGGTTGCCCTTCTCTGGACTGCCTCAGTTTGGTTAATGTCCTTGTGAAGGTGTGGCCTCCAGTACTGTATGCAGTACTCCAGATGGGGCCTAACCAGTGATTTGTAAAGAGGGATTATTACCTCCCTCATCTGACTTGTGATACCCCTACTAATACACCCCAACATCCGCCTAGCCTTACCTACTGCTTTAGAAGTCTGCTTGGATGATTTCAGGTCACCGGTGATGATGAGGCCCAAGTCTCTTTCTTCCCTTGTGACTGCCAGCAAGCCCCCTCCCAGCCTATAGGTGGCTTCAGGGTTTTTCTTGCCTATGTGCATGATCTTGCACTTCTTTGCGTTAAACCCCAGTTGCCACTCTTCCGACCATTTTGCTAGTTTATCCAGATTTCTTCTCATTCTGCCTACCCCATCTGGATCTTTTACTCTGTTGCAGATCTTGGTGCCATCTGCAAACAGACAAACCTTACCCTCAGTCCATCTGCAATGTCACTGATGAAGATATTGAAGAGGACTGGCCCCAGAGCTGATCCCTGAGGTACCCCACTCAAGACTTGCATCTCTTCTGACTGTATACCGTTTACTACCACTCTCTGTTTTCTGCCCATCAACCAGTTTGCCACCCAATTGACCAATGTTTGACCCACCCTGAGCCTACCCAGCTTATTAATCAATCTTCTATGTCACATGATACTTAGAGTATCGTTTTTGGTTTTCTAAGGTATTGGCATGAGCAATTTCCCCGCTTGTATGAAAATCTAGCCCAAAAATCTGTGCAAATGCCCAGTTCATATTTCTTTTGACTTATTTTCTTTTGCATATTTTTTTCTTAGTCATTTTTTATGGGCCAACTTGGCACTGAAAATAACTGGAGAATTACAAACTTAGAGTACAGAACAGTTACTTTTTCAGTCCACAGTCCTCCAGTTATGCATAATTAGGCCAATCACATAAAAATAATGCATCACCTGCACGGGCAGCTAGTTGGCAAAAAGTGCCACTTCTGCCTATTGAACAGGTAGGGGAGTTTTACCAAACAGGTACAAGTTCACTGCATCACCATAATAGAGCTTAGTACATGTTGTGCCTCTTTATATTCAAAATGGCAGACAAGATTTATGGTGTAATTTCCCACCTCAAGTTTCCCTCAAGGTCTGTATCATAATGTCGAGTTTCATCTGATGGTTTTACACATCCTGGTGAGCTTTATGTTATCTTCTTATAGTCATCCCACATCTCCACAGTAAATGTTTACTGTTTTTCTTAAAGACCTCACCAGGACCTGGCTCTGCTGCACATGCCTCCTTCTGTCAGGCAACTCTACAGGTGGAAAAATTCTAGAGAAAGGTGTGCACAGTGGCATCAGAATCTGGTACTTTGTTGGGGTTGCTAGCCCCTCACTCAAGACAACACTATTTAGAAATTGCAGAGCATGCACCAGAGGTAATCCAGCAGGACTCACACAAATGAAAGGAGGTCTATTCCAACTCATCAGGTTTTCCAAACTTTTATTTACTGCTGGACTCAAAATTAAAGACTATGGGGCTGATTCTACAAAAGGTTATGCATGGCACAAAGTGACTTGCACCAACAGGAATGGTGCAAGTAGCACTTTACACCATGAGTTAGGACATTTGGGATTCTGCAAAGCAGCCTGCAACATGCTGCAGGCTGCTTGTTCCAAACTGGGGTTACACCACCAGGTGCACCGAAACCTCATTGCAACATGGCACAAGGGAGTTTATGGCAGCAGTTGCACCCTATTCTGTAAGGGCAGCTGCCAAGTCCCCAAAGTCGGTATTCTAGAACAGCCCCCCCCAAGGACATCTGTCAAAGTACATTTACATCAGCTATTAGCTGGTGTAAATGTACTTTGTGTCCACTGAGAGTTGCACCCATGTGCCCCAACACAATTCCCCCATTGGTGAGGTAGCCCCTTTGTCCCTTCTCCCCGGTAATTAATGGTGAAAAGCCCACAGGGGCTGTGGTCCCCTAAGCCCCAATCCCCAATCCTGAACCCCAATGTCTCTTCTGTCTGTGACACTACTAAATAACATTCTCACATTTTCCATTAGCCCTGGTAGTGTAGTGGTCCTCCATCCATCAGTGCTAGTCCTTCCTGCTCCCACTGACCCATACCCAGCTGGTAACTGGCACAACCTACCTCTCACCACCATGGCCAGTCACTGACTGAGCTCTGTATGAGCATGTACTACTGTAAATAGTATGCACTCATACAGAGCTCATTCAGCAGCTGACTGTGGTGGTGAGAGGTGGGTCGTGCCAGTTGCCGGCTGGGTAAGGGTCAGTGGGAAGGGGGGTGGAATGGCCCTGATGGGGGGGGCTGTAGACTACCAGGGCTAATGGGAAATGCAGGAATGTTATTTAGTAGTGTCACGGTCAGAGGAGACATTGGGGTTCAGGATCGGGGGAATGGGGGGCAGGTTTGGATAGTCTTATGGGGCTTTTATGTGGCTTTATGATGCCAGTTTGACAACTCATTTGCCGACCAGCATCTCACTGACAGGAATCATGTCGACTGCAAGTTGCGATTAACATGATTCCTGTGTTTCTCCCAGTCCATTTTTTTATCGGTGGCTTGCCTCAACCTCCCCCATCTGTAGGATTATCATCTCCAGTTGGAGTTGATTCAGGGCGGGGGTGCAGGACCAAGAGATAGTGTGCCCCTGTCTTGGACACCCCAACACAGAGACCCGTCGGCAAAGTGTAGATTTTTCTAACAGGGTCGTAGTTTGCCGTGATGGTGTTGCTATATGTGGGGCATACCCTTTCATACATATTACATGGGGATCGGGGCTTGTGGGGGAGCTCTCATGCTGACATTGCCACAGGCTTGTGGCAACCTGTACAGATACGCCTTCCATTTGGAGTAACAATCAGGTTGGTACAAGTCATGGGACTTAGCCGTGAGGACCCTGCCTGATAGAGAATCAGGCTCAGGGTCCTTGACACAACAGCATTTGGCACAAGTCACCTTTGGCACGACTTGTGCCAGCCCTTCTAGTATAGGGCCCAAAGTGTTTGTTCACTGCCACACACTTGGGCCCAATTCCTAGACGGTGTACGCCAGTGCAAGTTGATTTATGCCAAACCCCACTGTGTAACTCATGACCTGTGCTATGTGTTACACTGTTCTCTATTCCAAAAGGTGCCTTGCACCATGTCAGCTGCAGGCTATGCCAACCATGGGATACACAACCCACTATGCTGCAGCCCACAATGACATGGGGCATAGGTGGGTTACAGCAGCAACTGCACCCTATTCTAGAAGGGCAGCTACCGTAACCCACTACCACAATTCTAGGAGCTGCACTGGTGGAGCTAACATAGAGCATCTCGAAGAGGCTCCGAGGGGCATCCGTCAGTGCCATCTGATGGATGCCCACTCTGCAGCATTGCAGCAATGATCCTGCTGTGCTCCCCATGCCCCCATGAACATGACCATGCCCCCACCCCTGAATGTCAGGGATCCCCAGGGGGCCATTCTCCACTATGCCCCCAGACTCCTGTGCCACCTGTCCAGCCCCCCATGCCCCGTGGTGCGTGCCATGGTGTTCTGGGGCAGGGGGGCTCTGGGGGGCAGTCTGCAGCAGGCTGCAACTTGCAACATGAGGGGATAATATGCCATGCCAGTGGCATTAGCCTACACATGTCACAAGTCACACGTCATAAGTGCTGGGACCCTGCTGCTCTTAGAATACAGTGCATAGTCCCTGGCATAGTGGCGAATGATGCAACTCACATACACCTGTGAGTTGTGACATTCATCCTGGAATCAGCCCCTTTGTCTTTATTTTTGAATCTGGTGAGTGTGCTGCAATTTCAGGACAGTGTTAATTTTACAGGCGGAGTTGAGGTTGTAGTAATCCAAATGGTCTTGATCAAAGGTGCTGACTTGATGGGCTGCACCTGCTCCTCCTCTTTATCTTCCTCACAGTAGCTGTCATCAATTTTTATCACAGTGCACTAGAACATAAATGACACAGACCTTAGTATTCTGAATATTGTATGCGTTTTGCACTTCTAGCACATTAGATAAGAAAACAATAGTTATAGTAGGATACTCTCAGTTTTAAAAGCAAATCACAGCCCTGTATGCACGTCAACATCTCCTTTCATTTGCTCCAGCATCAGTTTTCAGAACTGTATTTTAAATTCTGAATGTGTTTTGCCTTTTTAGCACCTTAGGCAAGCAAATAATAGTTATATTAGCATATAGTAATCACAGTTTTAAAAGCAAACTACAGTACTGTATGTGCATCTGCCTCACCATCTTGCTCTGCTCATCCCAATCCCAAGTTTCACAACTGTTCCCTCTGAATTTATAAAGTTGCAAAACAGAACAGTACTATAGAATGTACGTTTGGTTTTGGTTGTCTGGCGTGTCATGGATCCTTGGCAACCTTAAAAATTAGATGTCTTCTTACCACTGACCCTTGATTGTTTTTCCCTGCTGACTGTATCCTTCTCGCAGGTGAATTCCATATTGTAGGTGTCTTCTGCCTATAGGTTTCCCATGTTCAGTGTCTTCCACAGAACATTGCCTTGTCCATTTTGATACAAGTGAAATGTGAAAGATACACACATTTACTGATGCGCAGAAGATTAATCTGTGGTACAGTATGGTACTTATCAAACACCTGGGCATGATGAGTGGTGATGAAAGTGTGAATGATGCCTAACCAAGGCAAGTGTTGGCAGTACATTGGGGAGATACACCTATGACATTATGCTCTTTGGTCATTACTGATAAATGCAGCACTGTTTGTTGGTGGCATCATCATATCTACAGTAGGTACTGCTTAGGAGGCTAACACTATTGGTTGACATATTTAACTCTTTGACCTAAAATGATGACGAAGATAAAGAGTTGTGCATAGTAATTAAGAGAATGAAAGATGCAGGTTCAGTGGTATGTAAGATCCAAGCCTTTCTGGACAGGTGTGGGAGCAACATGTCAGAAAGTGGTGTCTGCAAACATTTGTAGTGTTCAAGTCTTGCTCAACTTGCTGTGCTGGCAACTGTGTATACAAGGTACTGTAGTTCTATTGTTCTGTGCATTATAGCACGCGGATATGCAGAACTGATATTAACTGTCATTTATTGCTTTTCACAGTGACACTGCACAACTGATTGATGATCTCATTAGTGAGGATGATAAGTGGACTGCAAGGAAGTTCAGTGAGATGCTTATCCCATGGCATAGGATTATACCTTTGGAATCACTTGTGGAAAAAAGGCACTGAAGCATAGGATGGAGAGCTTTAAATCTGCTCTAAAGATGCATCTGTTTGGATTAGTCTTTCCAGATTTTGACTGAAATTGCTGATTGGGTTATAAATTGTTGAATTTTAATTATATTTTTTAATTCTAATTAATTGTTTTATGTATTATGGTTGTACAAGCAAGCACTTTGATCTTTTGGAATTGTGCTTTTTATAAATCAAATTTAATTTGATTTGATTTATTGGAGAGTACTGTACAGTGCTTTAGTTCTCAGTTGAGTGAATTAAATAGCATATGATTTTGCAGTACAAACCAAACTTGCTTACTAACATGGCCATTGCCTCATGATACATGATGTTAATACTGTAAGGCATAGCAATTATGGCAAGAACAGGAATTGATCATTGCAATGAAGACATTTGGAAATGTAAGTTTTAAAGATGAGACAACGTTTCATTGGAGAATGTTTATATCAATAGCACATCAGAAAAAAGGAAGGACTTTGATGAACCCAAAGCCCAAACATACTCTGAAGATTCATGTCTGGGGCAGAATCTCAAAGTGGGTATATGGGTCTATCTGTCTTCCTGAGGGTAATGTGAAGTAGACTACTGTACATCATAACATAATCTTCTTTGTTAAGTAATAGGAAGTATGGATATTAACTTCTTCCAGGACAGCATTATCATTAAGGCTGCCATGAAGTTTGTCCAAAATAATTTTCTAGATGGGCATCACTGCTACCAGGACTACCGGGATAATGACCCCTAAAAACATTGCATCAAACGTGTTTATTGCTGATGCTGTCATCAACTGGATCAAGACATCAACTTATTAAGATTGCAGTGCACTGCAATACCACAAAACAAACATGGATCAGTTACCAGAGCAATGAGACTTGTCAACTGCATGTCCAGACCTTTGCTCCAGAGTACTGTAATACCCCGTGTGCATTGTGATGGACTGTGTGAATATGGAGCATCACGTCTTTCATCTTCCACTTGTCAGGTCCCCAGATATGAATCTCATTGTGATGGTTAGGCACATACTGAAGACACAATTTCACTGGAGCATGAAAGCAAAAAGCAAATGGGAACTGAAAAGTGGAAGTAAACAGTTTTGGAGAATGATGGCATGGGAACAACACAGGAGATATTGTATACCTTATGTGACATTAAGGAAAGGTTTTGCTAGTAGTAGTGGACAAGGAAGAGTATACAACTGGAATATGATTACATTTCTGGGGGGTGTATTCAGATACTGCACTGCTTGCATATCATGAATAGTGTTGCGCTGTAGTATACTGCCGATGCATTTCATTAATTGTATATTGTATGGTGTGTAATAGATAACATTTTGCAATGCATACAGTTAATTGCCTGTACTGCTGCACTGTATATACTGTGTACTGTATGGTATTTAATTCAGAAACATAAAGTACCCCCCTGGCCTAGTCACACAAAGCAGAACAATATGCAGACCCTCAGAAAGAGCTAATGTATATAATACCCAGGACACTGGTTTCCCAGAGGTTTCCACCAAATGCATAGAAACATAGAATTTGATGGCAGATGAGGACCACTTGGCCTACCCAGTCTTCCCATTTCCCTACCTAATGGATAAGCTACAGAACCTAGTTAACCAACAGCCTACTTCTTCCTACCCCCGGCCCCTAAAATTGCCTTATGACTGTCCCATGCATTCTTGAATTCCACCACTGGTTTTGACTCCACAACCTCCTCAGAAAGGCTGTTCCATGCATCCACAACCCTCTACATGAAAAAATACTTCCTCACATTACCTCTGAGCCATCCCCCCTCTATCTTCAAATTGTGCTCCCTTTTTTGTGCACACCTCTTTTTCTGAAATATGCTACCCTTTTGGACTTCATTGATTCCCTTGAGGTACTTGAAAGTTTCTATAATGTCCCCCCCTCCCTCCTTGAGGCAATACATATTAAGCTCCTTAAGTCTCTCTTTACATGTCTTCTAGTGCAGACCCTGCACCATTTTAGTTGCCCTCCTCTGTACTGCATCTATCTTGTCTATGTCTTTGCGGAGATTGGGTCACCAGATCTGCATGCAGTACTCCAGATGGGGTCTCACCAGCTGTCTGTACAGAGGGATAACAACTTTTTGTTTTCTACTGGTGATGCCTCTCCCTATGCATCCCTGTATCCCCCCAGCCCTCCTTACTGCCCTCTCACATTGCTTTCCCACCCTTAAGTCATCTGATATGACTACCCCCAGGTCCCTTTCCATTTTTGTTGTTGTTAGTATCTCACCCCCATTGTGTACTCTTCCCCTGGGTTTTGTTTCCCAGGTGCATTACTTTGCACTTCTTAGCATTGAATCTAAGCTGCCATACATTTGACCATTCCTCCAACCTTGTCAAGTCCCTTCTCATCCTTTCCTCCCCACCTTGTGCATCAACTCTGTTGCAGATCTTTGTGTCATCTGCAAAGAAACATACTTTTCCTTCTAGTCCCTCTATAATGTCACTTATAAAGACATTAAGGAGGACCGGTCCTGGTATGGAACCCTGCGGTACCCCACTAGTAACCCTCCTTTCTTCAGAGTGGACTCCGTTTACTATTACCCTCTGTGTCCTGTTCTCCAGCCAATTCTTTACCCAGGCTACCATCTTTGGACCCACTCCCAGGCTGGCCAACTTGTATATTAATCTTTTGTGTGGGTCTGTGTCAAATGCCTTGCTAAAGTCTAGTGTAGGCCATGTCCACAGCCCTCCGTGATCTACTACTTTGGTCACCCAGTCAAAGAAATCTATTAGATTCATCTGACATGACCTTCCACTGTGAATCCATACTGCCTTGGGTCCTGTGCCCTCTGGCTTCTAGGTACTCAACAATTCTTTCCTTCAGAAGTGATTCCATCATTTTCCCAATCACTGAGGTTAAACTAACAGGTCTGTAGTTTCCTGCTTCTGCCCTGCTCCCACTTTTGTGAAGTGGAATAACATCTGCTCTCCTCCAGTCCTCAGGTACCACCACATGCTCCCATGATTTGTTAAAGAGGGTAGTCAGTGGTGTCACTAGTTCTACCCTTAGTTCTTTTAGAATTCTGGGATGAATCCCATCAGGGCCCCATTGCTTTGTCCACCTTCAGTTTTAAGAGTTCTTTCAGAACCCTTTCTTCTGTGAATGTGCTGGTATCAACCCCTGTATCCAGAGTGTTTCTATTGTTTGCTTTAGGTACCTACCTCTCTTCATTTGTGAATACTGAGCAAGAATATTTGTTTAGTATCTCTGCCTTTTCACAGTCACCCTGTGCCCACTCCTCCCCTTTATTAAACCTCACTATCCCTTCCTTGGTCTTCCTTCCCTCCCTGATGTACCTATAAAAGGTTTTATCCCCCTTCTTAACTGAATTGGCTGTCTTTTTCTCAGTTTGGGCCTTTGCTGTTCTGACTGCTTTCCCTGCTTCCTTTTGCTTTAACTGATACAATTCTTTGTCCTTCTCCTTCTGTGATTCCTTGTGCTTCCCGAATGCTTTCTTTTTCTCCCTAACCTTCCCTGCCACCTCCTTTGAGAACCATAGTGGTTTCTTAAATCATTTTGTTTTGTTTATTTGCTTCACACAAAGGCTTGTTGCCTCTGTGATGGCAGTTTTGATTATTCCCCATTGTTCTTCTAGCCCTCCTTTCTGCCCTATTGCTAGTGTATTCCTTAGGCACTCACCCATTTTGGCAAAGTCAGCCCTCCTGAAGTCCAGCACCTTTGCCTTTGTATGGCTTGACTGTACTGCTGTGTTTATCATGAACCATACTGTTAGATGGTCACTAATTCCCAGATGGCTACCCACTTCTAAATCTGTGATCCTCTCACCATCTCCGCTTGAGAGGACCAGGTCTAAGATTGCTCCCTCTCAAGTGGGTTCCAATGCTAGTTGTCTAAGGCATTCCCTCTGTAGGGCATCTAGAATGACTCCACTCTTAGAAGTGGCTGCTGCAACTGCACTCCAGTTAACATCTGGCATATTCAGATCCTCCATCAGCAATATCTCCCCTTTTTTGCAATTGTAAGGATACTTTCTATCATTTCCTTGTCCATTTCCTCCCCCTGAGATGGGGGTCTGTATACAACCCCTGTGCGGATTGTGGTGCCATTGCCTGTCTCCAAAATGACCCACAGTGCTTCCTCTCCTCCCTGTTTACCCTTTTGTTCTGTTGCTTTGATTCCTTCCCTTATGTAAAGAGCTACTCCTCCTCCTCTTTTACCCTCCCTGTCCCTCCTGTAGATAGTGTATCCTGGTATGTTTATGTCCCAGTCATGGTTCTGTGTGTACCATGTTTCTGTGACTGCCACGATATCCAGATGTTTCTCCTCCATCAAGGCCACTAATTTCAATGCATTTTTCTTTAACATACCATGATATACTTCCAAAATATCCTCCAAATTAATAACTTTCAAAATAAAATAATAAAAAGTAAAAATTCATTCAGGTTTGCTAACATTTATAGAAGCATTACCCATTCATTGCACTATAATTCCAGGCCACGTTCAAGGAAAGTTCCCCTCCCCCTCTCCCTCCCCTCCCCGCCCCTGTATAGTGAAGCAACTTCCAAAATAAAATTGTAGAAAAGGATAAGTCTAATTCCAGTTCAGGTTCAAGGGAAGCCCATATGAAGCCTGCATCTATCTCCCCAGTAAAATAAAACAAATACAAAATATTGTACAAAAAGCAAACATCCAAACTGGCTGGGAATTCTTCTGAGAGGCATTGCCATGCAGTGGAATATAATTTAAAGCTAGGTTCAAGGGATGCACTCATTAAGCCGGCCCCTTCATGACAAAGGTAAACTGTTTCAAAGATAAAATAGTAAAGAAGTAAAACTTCAGTCTGGCCTAGAATCACTCTGAGAGCCCCTTCCTCTGAATTTAAATAACATCCAACAAACACAAGGCCTGCTCAGCTATAGCATACCTCACCAACCTTCCCCAATTATAAATGCATTTTGCATCTGTGTGCTGGCACCAGGCAGAAGGACCATCATGAATACATTAAAGATAGTGTTTTATAATCAGTGGTAATGGGGTACTAGCTAGAGAATTGCACCCTGACAGCCACGGTGTAATGTTACAAACAATATACACAGATAGGGCTAATCTTAATAATAATTAGTGGTGGAATAGGAGGCCATGGGGAATCTCAGTTCCTGCAGTGAAATTAAAATGCTGAACTCAGTTCAAGTAGCAAACTGGGCAAGGACTGTGCTCTGTAAGATGTAAATTGTAACACCCTTAAAGCACATGACTACACTGGCTACAAGTTACAAAAAAAAAATACAAACAATTACATAATGTGTAAAAATAAAGTGCAAAATATAACATACTGTACTATACTGTAGTGTAGTGTACCCATACTCCTGTAGTAATAATGAGAAGTAAGTTTTAGTGGGTTTTCTATGGCATAAATCAAACATTACCATAGGTGGGATATTCAGACTGCACCAGGCAGGGGCGCAAGCGTGGGCGCAGTGCAACTGGGCTGTGCCAGGGCATGAACCATGTGATATTCAACTGTTCTGTGCCATGGCTCAGCACTTTTGAATATGGCACTAAGGGCGCACTCACTGCGCATGGCGCAGTGGCACTGCGCCAGTGCAAGTGGCAGGAGGGGGGGCCGGGGATCCACCAGCGCAAGTGCGGTTGTGCTAGGTTCATCAACTGTGATATTCAGCACTGGGCATGCAAATGAGACCATTATGCATGCAAGGTGCAAATGGGGCCATTTGCACGTCATTATGGCCCCATTTGTATGCGGTGTGCTGATCCCTGGTGACTTGCACTTGGCACCCTGCCAAGCTGCAGCCATTGGGGACTGATGCCCTGCAGTCCCGTGGTGGATCCCGCACCCATATGCCCGATCGCAGGCATATGTTAGGAATATCCCTTGTGGTCCATTGGATCACTGTCCATCGCCCGATCATGGGCATAAGTTTAACATATCCCTGGTGGTCCAGTGGACCCCTCTCCATCACCCGATCATGGGCATATGTTAAAAATATCCCTGGTGGTCGAGTGGAACCCCCCCAGCACCCGATCAAGGGCAGAAATAGAAAATGCATTCCTGGTGGTTCAGTGGTGCCCCCCCTTCCCACCAGCCCACTGAGGTCCCCAGCCACCCAGCACCCCCCTCAGTCAGTGGCGGGCGGCATCACACTGCCCGCATGCCGCCCACCAGCTGACAATGTAAGTGCACATCTGTACACCGTTGGTCCACTCGCATGGGCCAGTCGGGAGTCAGACCATACTGGTATTATACAGGCCTGATATGTGACTGAATGCGTTCATTCACATATCTGGCCTGTGTAGTACAGAATGGTCTGCATGCCCATTGGCCCAGGCAGTGAACCAATAGGTGTACAGACAGTACTGTACGCTGTCAGTTGGCAGCGGTTGGGCAGCATGCAGGTGGGGTGCCACTGCCCGCCACTGACTGGGGGTTGCTTGGTAGTGGGGGACCTCAGTGGGTGAGTGGGGAGGGGGGTACCACTGGACCACCAGGTTTGCATTTGCTATTTCTGCCCATGATCGGGTGCTGGGGGAGTTTCCACTGAACCATGAAGGATATTTGTAACATATGCCAGCAATTGGGTGATAGAGAGCAGTCCACTGGACCACCAGGGATCTTTGGAATTTATGCCCATGATCGGGTGATGGAGAGCAGTCCACTGGACCACCAGGGGTATTATGAACTTATGTCCATGATCGGGTGGGGGGGCACAACGCTTCCAGGGCAGGGAGCTTGTGGGCAGTGTTCTGGGTGGGAGGGTGGATACCCACGGCTGGCAGCTGCCGTGTTGTGACCTGCAGTATGGCAGCTCACCTGTGGGTGGCCAGAACTTGCTCCTGGTTTTCCCGGGAACAACTTTGCACCCCCCTGAGTGGCGCAAGGCAGAGTTGTGCCGACATATGCACCGCACATCTCAGACTGAATATCGGGATCGCCCGCATATGAATGGGCATCGCCCTGCACTTGCGCGTTTCATATTACCAATGCGCTTCGTGCATCGGGAGTTGCACAGCTTAACTTGCTCCTTTGAATATCATGCTGAGGCGACAGGGTTGTGCATGGCACAACCCTGTTGCACCATGCGCTGCCCTTTTGAATATCCCACCCCATGTGTTTAAGGTACCGTATTATACATTTTAGACAAATGTTATCTGCAATCATCTGTGAGATATTGTTATTATTTAGCAAGTATCATAGTCATTACAAAGCATCATCTGGACTTTTGCCTGTTTTGCTTGCTATGTTTCCCGATTTTGTAGAATTTCTATAATTCAATATTCATAGATTTTATTTTGTCTGTAGTTGTCCAATCTACTTTTGAAAATGTCCAATGAAGGACTATTTACAACTACTTCTGGAACAGAGTTTCAATGGGGGACTATCCTCTGGCAAAACCAGCATTTTCATTTTAGTAGTCTCTATCTTTGTTGGTCTAACTGCAAATTGTGTGTTCTAGTGCTATACTTCTTTTGCTTTATTTTCATCCCCAGTTCTGTTCTAAGCTTGTGGTCCTGAAATGCTTTATACACTAAGATCATATCACCTCTCCAACACCTATATGCAAGTGAATACAGATTAATTTCTCTCATCCTTTCCTCATATGATCTATATTCAACACCTTTCACTGCTCTAGTAGCTCTTCTCTGCACACCTTCTCCACTCTTTCAATTTCATCCCTCTTATGCAGTGCCCAAACTTGAGAACAGTACTCAAGTTGTGTTCTCACCAATGACCCATACAGAGGCATCAGCACCTCTCTAGCTCTACTCTCAATGTGCCTGAGAATACAGTATAATGTTTTATTTGCCTTTTTTATCATCTCATCGCAATGCGCTCCAAAAGTAAGCTCATTTTTCATAATTACACCTAGATTTTTTTCTTCTATGGATGTTTTAAGTAGCTCCTTACTTATACTGTATTCAAACTCTAGATTATTCCTTCCCATGTGAAGAACTATACACTTTTCCCTGTTTAGTTTGCGCTTATATTTTCAGTCCATTGCTCAATGTGATTAAAAAAATGTTGCAACTAATTTTGATCCTGTGCTGATTTTATGACAGTATCTACTTGACAGTCATCAGCGAATGTTATGACCCAAATATTTTCATTATTACACCATGGGACAGATATGTACAAGTTAAACAGACAAGGCCCCAATACAGATCCCTATGTACCCCACTTGACACCGATATCCAGTTGGATAATACACCATTCACCGTGACCCTCTGCCTTCTATTCTCCAAACATAATCATATCCAGTTGATAATATTATTTTGGATATTTTGTTCATAGAGCGACTTAATTAACTCAGGGTGTGGAAGCTTATCAAAAGCTTTTGAAAAATCCAGTTGTACCAGATGCACAGAGTTACCCTCATCCAAAGCATTACTAACTTTTTGATAAAGTTGAAGAAGATTTGTTTGGCAGGATCTGGCCTTTGTAAAATCATGCTGGTTGGGATCCAATTTCTGTTTCTCAGATAGATTTATAAGAATATGATATTTAATTATTCCCTCCAGTATTTTTCCCAGGACCGAAGTCAGGCTCACTGGTCTATAATTTTCTGGAAAATCCTTCTTTCCTTTTTTGTATAGCGGCATGACATGAGCCTCCCTCCATTTAGAAGCCACCTCCCAACTATACAAAGATTTCTGAAAAATACATGTCACAGATAGAGCTATTTCAGCTGCAAACTCAGAGATTACTCTTGGGTGGATGTCATCTGGTCTCAGAGATCAGTTTTAATTTATTTTCATTAATATTGTTGTTATGTCTTTGATGTCTATTAATATTTGTTTTTTTATTTATATAGTTATTTCCTCTGCTTGATTTGTCTTTATGATTGAACACAGAACTGAAATATTTATTTTGTGCATTTGCATATCCTTTTCTTTTAGAATTTCCCCATTTTTATCCCTAAATGGGCTATACTTTGTTTCCCTTTTTATTATTAATATAAGAATAAAAACTAGTATAATTTGTTGTGCTGTTTGTAGCTTCTCAAAAATGACTTAAGCCACCTTTGTAGCTTTTTTACTTTCATTGTGTTGTTCCCTATATATGTGTTGACTAATTTTGTTTTGTTTTAAATGTTTATACATTTTATTTTTGAATTTGATAAGTTTTTAAGTTTCTGGTTTTGCCATCTTGGATTTTTTTCCCCTTTCTGGTGTATTTTGTTGTGTATTTTATGTTTTTGTTTGTTCCAAGTTTTATCCTATTTATCAATATTTCCCACATTTCATTGAGAGTTTGATTTTCAAAGTGTGTATTCCAGTCCCAATTATTTATAACTTCTCTAATTTGCCTAAAATCTGCTTTTTTGAAATTTGGAATTTTTGTTAACCCATTTTTTTTTCTAATGGTAATTCAGCCATTTGAAAATAAACAATCTGGTGGTCACTATTACCTAACGGTGCTCTGACCCTGGTATTAGCTAAGGAGTCACCCAAGTTTGTCAAGATGAAGTCCAATAAATTATTTCCCCTAGTATTTTGTTTCACTGTTTGTACTAAACCAATTTGATTAAATATGTCTAAATAGTTCCTGTCTATATTTAGTTTGGTAGTAAGTTTCTTCCAATCTATCCCTGGAAGGTTTAAGTCCCCTGCCAATATTATGTTATCTGATGGGTTCAAAAGTTCCAAGTAATCTACAATTTCCTGATCACCCTCTTTTGTATTTGATGGTGGATGATATAAAACTTTCTGTATGAATTTTGGAGCTCCAACATGGATTATTTTAATTGACAGATGTTCTATCTGTAAATTACTTTCACTTATTTCTAAACTTTGTAAGGATTTGTGTGTATATATATAGCAAACTGTGTGAGAGGCCTTTCGGCACCATGCGATTCTGCTTAAAGTTGGACCAGCATAACATTCTGTGGTGATTTGCATATGCAGCCCATGATGCTTTGCATTGTGGAGGCATGTGTGATTTTGTATTTTCTTGAAACTTGGCTTCCCAGCCAAATGCCCTTTGGGTAACCTTGCCTCAGTGTTTCTGCACAAGAGGTTCTTGTCTTTTAAATAGTTTTTATTTTAATGGGTTCACCACAATATATCCAAGGCACACTGCCTTAAGGGTAGCTGGTCCATTCCACTGGGGTGTCAAACAGATGAGGCATACTGATGAGTCCTGGTAGGATGAAACACGTGTCTATGTCTTCTGTTAGCACCCTTTGCAAACTGTGTGAGAGGCCTTTCCGCACCATGCAATTCTGCTTAAAGTTGGACCAGCATAACATTCTGTGGTGATTTGCATATGCATCCCATGATGCTTTGCATTGTGGAGGCATGTGTGATTTTGTATTTTCCAATTATTCTAGACCCCATTTTATTTAAGTGTAGCTTATCGTTTTTGTTTAAGGAGCTATTTCTGAAAATGGTGTATGTATTTATGAACCCAATCCCTTCTTTTAGGCACATTTCTTGTAGTCTAATGTTAAGCTGTATGATTTTGGGGTGTTTGTACTGATATATTTTGTACATGGGTAAGATGCCAGATACAATAATACCATCTGTGTATTGCTTTATCTCTTGGGTTATTTCTTTGTAATTTACCAAAATGTCTTCCTATGCTGTAGAAAGAATGTCAGTTACCCCTATTTGTAGAATGACCAGTGGATTGTCAGTTTTATTTAAGCATCCTTTCAATATTTTTTTTTTAATTCATGGGTTTTTATACCTGGGAACATACTGACCATGGTGTTTGCATTGTTTTCTTTACATAGAATTCCATCTATCCCTCTAATAGTGAAATCTCCCAACACTATGATTTCTTTTGAGTTTAGTGACTTTTCTAAAATGGGTTTCTGCATTTCTTGTAAGGGGTGGTTTTGGGGCCTAATACTTTTTTTCTTTTCACATCCATCAAAATTATTTCCTATTTTGTTTGGCATTTCATTATCACCCAATGATATATTAGGCTTGATCTCAGGACCAGCTTCATTTTTGGTGTCCAACACACTAACATGATTTAATGTTGGAATGGGAGCACTGTTATATACTTGTTTTCCCCTGTGTTTTCCTTAGTTTCTACTGACAGTGGTGCACACTTGTACTTTCTCTTCCTGAACTGATTTCTCTGTGATTATTTCATCAGCCATGGAATTAATAACATTTTCTAAGACTGCTATATTTTGTCTTGTGTCTAGCATGTTGTTTAATTCCATTACTTCATTTGTAAGGGTTTTAATTTGTTCACCCTTTTTGCAACTCAGCCTCATTTCATAAATTCCAAAGGCATACATTATACACCCTGTACATTGGGTATACTGTAATTTGATTTTATCTTCCTTTGCTTTTATTTACTTGTAGAATTACTTACTTATAGTTTTGGCCCTTGTTTCCTTGCATCCTACAGTGGACACAGCAGACATGTGTAAACTTGTGTGTCTCTGCATGTGTCTCCATGCGAACCCATGTGGCACCCTGTTCAAGCTCGCCCTGCTCGTTTGGGGGTTAGCTTTACACAGCAAGATAGTTCAGTAACCCCTCTAAGGCATGAATTATAGAGCACTCCACTCACTCGGGACTTTGCTTTAGTAGAGATCCAACCAGAACTAGAGTATCAGGCTTCCGGTCCCTTACTTCTGCCCCGCAGTTGCAAACTTGCTTAATTTCCAAAAAAAAACAAAACAGAATGGCACACTGCTACCTCATGTGGTGGAAAGGTTTGTTGTTTCTCCAAGGAATATGCTGCAAAACAGCCTCTGCTGTTATGAATCACTAAAGTGATCCGTAACAGGCTCCTGGGTGCTAGGCAATGGCTATAGCAACTACCACCTCTCCCCAGAGGTTCACTCTACCATCAGTTTGTTTTGATTTCCACAGAAGAACCGGTAAATACAATTATTTAAAAACTATCACAGCAAGATATTTCATTAACCCCTCAAGAGCATGCCATTTCTTCCTAACCAGATTTTATATGGGAAGAAGGATATAGAATAGTATTACTACTTTTTATGAACTGCAAAATCCCTGCTGCTAGAGAATATTACAAACATACAAAGGTGCAATTTATTGCTGCTAGAAGAGTTCATTGCTTTTGAAAAAGGCAGAAATAAAGACCCATTGAAACACAGTGGTCTCCTCAGTAGTTGAGATTTCCTGATATTAGAATACCAGAATTCTATTACTTTTTTTACTGAAAGTTTGAAATGAATGGGGAACACTTACTACTACAGTTGCACTGCATAAAAAAGCAATAATTTTAACATAAGCAGAACATCTTTTACACAAATAAACATTAGCCACATGTTTAATAGAGGTACAGTAAACAGCTACTCCTTAAAATGGCAAGTGGCTATTTTATAAAATGTGTTTTTAAACTTTTACTAAACTTTTCTGAAGGCCGCATATTTCACTGAAGGTGAAAGTTATACAGTTCCTCAAGCAGTAGTCAGCAAAGACTTAAAGGGGAACAGTCAGCACTAAAAGCTCCACACCCAAGTGTGGGGTGGTTCCAATTCACAATTTGTGTTCAAAAATATTTTTTACTTACTGTTTATTATAGTATGTTAGACTGTATTAGACTAATTTTGCTTATTTCACGATGTCATTTTCTGTAACCGCAAGTCTCAGAATCCCCTGCAAGTGACATTAGAGCAGGACAGCAACAGTGGGATATTTGGTAATCTGCTGTGAATATTGGAGTTTCTATAAGCTTTGATCTTTTATTTGCTGGTCCCACTGTCTTTTTGGGACTAAGTACAGTCACGGAAGAATATACTTAGCCTTTGGGAAAAAGCAGGACCAGAAAAAATCTGAACAGATCTTACAAAAGCTCAAACATGCATTGCAGCAATTGAATCTCCTACTGCTGCAGTCCTGCTCTGATGTAAGCTGTAGGGAATTCTGGGATTTCTGATTGCAGACTATGTCAGCCTGGAATTAAGCACAACTAGTCTGATACAATACTACAGTAAACAGTAAGTAAAACAAGCATTTTTCATTGCCGAATGTTTGTTTGCTTGCACTGTATTTGCTGTGTAGTTGTTGGGCATAGGTAGTGCAGAGGTTAAAATGAACAAATTGATAACAGAAATTATAATAGTGCAATTGTCATGATTGAGAAATGAAGAACAGCACACATAAAACTGTTTTCTTCAATTGTGACCATGAATTTTCAAAACAGTACTTTAGCACTGTAACTGCATACAGCAAATCAGGGTGGGACTTGGTAGTAAGGAGCCACATGTAAATGGGGCATGGGGGCCATGGTACTGACAGCAGTATGCCTATAAGAGCTCCACTACTGGCAGTGGTATCTGTAGCAAGGAGCAAGGTAGCTGTAGCAAGGAGAAAAATTAGAGCACTTTCCAAAGGTGGTTCTGCCTCGGAGAGGAAATTAGCAGATGAGAAGGAGGTAGCTCCATCCCCTCAGGTTTGCTTTATTCATGCCATGCCATCCATCTGGAAGCTATGCCAGTGGTCTGCTCTGAGCAACTAAATTATGAAGCAAAACTGAGTAAAACACTTCATCTTTATGGCTTTATAATGCTGCCTAAGAAACAAATTAATCTAATTAATTCACAAAAGAGAGTGTCTTGTTGTGCAGAGGTGAATACATGGTTACAGGTGGCAGCTTTGATTGCTATATCATCAGACCATCATAGTCTGGAAAGGAGAGAGCAAAAAGCTAGCAAAGCATTGCTGAACCTGAAGAAAGTGGCCCTTGAGGAAAGCTTGCAGAAGGAAGAGGTGTTGACATTCAAAACTGCTCTAATTTTCAGTCATAGAAGAGAATCTGTCTTATTTGACCCACTGAAAAATGCCATGGAGGTTAGATAAGAAGCCAAAGTGGGGGTAAAGGTAGTGAAAGGACAAGTGGACAGCTCTAAAGTCACATCAGCTGTAGAAAGAAAAGAAGCTATTGTTGAACCTGAGAGGATGAACTATGGTGTGTTTACAAGCTGTATTCAAAATAAGCTGCAAGCTGAACAGAAGATGGAGAAAGACCAATTGTGGGAGAAGGATAATGCATTGGCAGCTGCTTGGAAGGGAAATGGTCATCAAGACCAGGTAAATTTTACCACCCACGTAAATGATTTAAACACTGATTCTAATGTCTCTGATACAATGGCAGGGGAACAAGACACAAACCAGACCCAGAATACTGATAATGGGGTTAACACTGATATGTCTGATACTCAGGACATGACTGTGGGGAGTGAGAGGCAGTCCAGTATGGGATTTGGTAAAGTTATACCGGAAACAAAAAATATTACACGATTACAAAAAGGAACTATTGTTAAAAAGAAAGACAATAAAAAAAAATCACAGAAAGTCATTGTGCATTTAAAAACACTAACAAAACTGACACAGACTCAGAAATGGAGTATCAGGAGGTCCAATCTGACTCAGAACCCCCCCCCCCGAGAAGAGTCTAGTTGTCCCCAGTGGGCTTAACAAATTTTTTAACCAATTATTGATACAGAAGGAGTGAAAAAAAATGTAATCTTTGTAAATCAAAATAGACTCTATACACAACACATTTCACGCATTAATCTCAGAAGATCCTGTAATTAAATAGAATGTATTGGTATTGCAGCAAAGAGTATTTGATATAGAGGACATTAATACACCTGTTCAGAGGCAATTGAGAGAATTTGAGACATTAAGTAAAGAATGTGGACTTTGAGGCAAGATCCCATAGGAAAAATATCAGAGTATTGGGAGTTCCAGAAGCATGGGATGATCTACGACCAAAAGAATCCCTAAGTACAATATTTGCAGCATACTTGGGCAAAGACACCTCAGAAGATCAATTGGGGGTTGATAGGGCCAATCAGGTGTGGAGAGTGGGAGGAGCCCCTAATCAAAATGCAACACCAGGCCAGTGATTGTGAATTTTTTGAAATCTGAAGACAAGGAGCTGCTCATGGCATGAGTTTATAAGAAAAAGAGAATAGTAGTTAATGTTGCAAAAGTTAACATTTTTCAAGACTACCCAAACAAAATAGTCCAACACCAGAAAAACATTGACTTTATTCTTACCAAACTCTGGACTAAAGGCATTAAAGCAACTGTGGTTTACCCTGCCAAATTAAAAGTAATTTGGGAAGGCCCGCATTTGACTTATCCAGAAGTAAAAGAAGCTCAAAAAGACTTAAAAGTAAGAATTCCAACTCTATTTGATTAAGAAACTTTGAAAGTACATGCAATATTAGGCATAACAAATTTTGTTTCACTTTAAATGTATCTTATTAAGTCTGAAATAAGGTATATGTGATGACCAAGTGCTATTTTTAGTTCTTCTTTTCTGTTTTCAATGGATGGGGTGGGGGAAGACCTATGAAAGAGCTACAGATATAAAATCTTTCAGGAGAGACCCTATTGGGTCTCACACGTTTCTTTTTGTATTTTATTTTCTGTTTCTTTGTACTTATCCCATGCATTTGTTAAAACCCCTGTTGTTTTTTTTCCTTTTTTTCAGATGGTGCCTTAACTTTTTGAAAGTAAGAAGGTATTCATACAAGAGAAAGGGTGTTGTACTAAAATCAAGAATAGGAAAGTAGGTATTTGTTCTCTCCAATTAATGACTCATTTCTGCTATAATGTGTGTTGGGGGTTATTGTAATAGAGGGGTTATTTTTCCACAACAATGAATGGTCTTAAATTAGTTGCTAAAAATGTCAGTGGCATCCACTCTTCCATAAAAAGATCTAGATTGCTATATTTCCTAAAAAAAAAAAAAAAAAAAAAAAAACACCTTTATAGCTTTGCAGGAGACACATTTGGAAAAGAAAGTGATTCAGAAATTGAAATAAAAATGAGTTCTGTACTTGTTTTCTTCAGAAGGAATGGAAAAGAGTGTTGGAGATAACTCTCCTATTAAGGAAAAAAGACCCTATAAAGATTTTGCAGATTTTTTTGGATAAAAATGGGAGAATCATGTTAGTCAAAATGGGAATAAGGGGAACCATTATTACAGTGGGTTCCATATATGCTCCATTTGTTAATTATGCAGAGTTTATGGTGAAATTGTCTGCAGCGTTAGTTACCATAACAGCACAAATATAGTATTGATGGGGGATTTTAACACATTAATGGACACTGAGGTGAATAAATACTTAAAAGTAAACCCAGCGAACAAGACTCAATCAAAATTAATTAACCATTTTGTGAGCCAACATGATCTTTTAGATACCTGGAGAGTAATGCATCTCATATTAAAGAATACACCTACCATGATAAAAAAAGTATGGGCTTTTCTAAAATCAATTATATGTTTGCATCTTAAGCCCTTCTATCTCAGTTGCTAACAGCAGTAATAAATTACATTTATATATTGGATAATGCATTGATCTAGATTGAAATGCAAATTTATGAAGTAAATAGATGTTTCTCACATCAATGGAGAATGGATAACACACTACTAAGGGATGATTTGTTTTGTACTAAGATTAGATGGGCTATTAAAGACTTTTGCGAATTAATTATATAGATCTCAAATAGTAACCAAATTATGGGATGCTTTCATGGCAGTATTACGGGGTGCAATTATTTCACATAAAGTGTTTCTCATAAAAATAAGGAAAAATGAAATGAAAGAACTTCATAGTAAATTAAAGGAGCTAGATCAATTACTCCTCCAAGACATTAAAAAATATGCCAAAGTATGTTATAAACTAAAAACGGCTAATAATGATATAAAGAACAAAGAGGTAGCAGAAAATATGAATAAAATTAAAAAGGTTAAGTACATTCATGGCATTAAATCTGGCAAAATGTTGGCATACTTATTAAAACAACAAAAGGAAAAAACATAATAACTGATTTAATAGATGAGAGAGGTAATGATTTGATAAATGATGTACTCATGGGAGAGACTGTGGTAGAGGCTTATAAAAAAATTTTCCAAACTAATTTACAGCCATCAGCAGAAGCAATCATGGAATATTTAGGAAAAGCCCAAGCACCCACGTTAAATTGTCTTCAAGGAGTTTTTACAACAGAAGAAATAGAAGTGATTATGAGTATGGCAAAAAATAAGACTCCAGGATTCGATGGTTTAACTACAGAGTTCTTTAACTGTTTTTAGAGGAGCTACTTCCTTGGTTAAATTTAATGTTTGAGGAAATCTTGACCATAGGCGAGTTTATCTTCCAATCTGTGGAAGAGGCTAGAGTTATTTTGATTTTAAAAGAAGGTAAAATATCCACTAGAGTGGACATTTATAGGCTGATAGCCTTGCTTAATTGTGATTACAAAATACTGGCAAAATTAATTGTCAACAGGTTGAAAGGCCAATTATCAGATGTCATTCACGAGGATCAATTCGGATTCATTAAGGGACATACCATATTTAATGTGACAAGAAGGGTCCAATCATTCATTTATTATGCCCAGGAAAACAAAATATTAATACATGCCTTAGCAATAGATGTATCAAAGGCCTTTGATTTAATGAATCAATCTTATTTACTACACACCTTAAAGAGTTGGGGGATACATGAGAATTTAACAAGAATCATTGCATTACTATATAAGAACACGAAAGTCAGATTTTTGTGAATTCCTATTTTGGCAATACCTTAAAAATGGACAATGATGTAAGACAACAGTGCCCCCTATCACCAATTTTATTTATTCTATCATTGGAACCTTTCTTGAGAATATTAAGAAAGAACTAGTCTTTTATATTCCTCAAGAATAAAGACTAGGTAGTCAAAACCAATGTATTTGCAGATGATATATTATTATTAATACATGATATAAACAACACTCTCCCATATATTTTGCAGTAAATAAGTATTTATGAAGCATTATCTGGCTATACACTTAATAAATCAAAACTGATAATTATGGAAATGTATGCCCCAAATTACATTCTTAATGACAAAATTAGTCAAGAATTTATCATAAGCAAACAAAATGTAACCATTTAGGGATATTTCTAACCAAAAACCAGTTAGAAAAAATAAATATTAACTATGATAAAGCAAAGGAAAAAGTAATTAGATTATTAGAAAGTTGGGAAAAAAATTCAGTTTCGTTATGAGGTAGAATCAAAACTATCAAAATGATGGCTCTTCAACATATAATTTTTGTCATATAGAATTTCATTGGCTTCCCACATGAAAAATGGTTCTCCACAGTAAAAAGATGTTTTACTAAATGTATATGGAGGGGTGGGAAACCTGGAATACCCTGAAACATCTTAGTATATAGTAGAAAACATGGGGGTATAGTTGTCCAGACCCCTTAGCGTATGCATTAACTTTTCAGGGAAAACTACTTTGGAAATGGACGTTTCTTCCTAAAAAAGGAAATTCCTTTGAGGGTATTTTTGGGAAAGGGATGCTTCTCATGCAATTAACAACCTTATTTGGGAAATGAGAACGATGAATAAAATACCAACTTTTTTTTTTTTAACAATAAAGTCTAGATTGATACAAACTATACAAAAGATGCAAGAACAGGCATTGCTTCCATTTTTTTTTTGACTATCTGGGGAAATAGCACTGTAATAAATATGAATTTAGCACGTAGACTTAAGTTACAATAGTTTAGGGATGTGTTCACATGGTTACAACTAATGGATGGAGGTAAATTCCTATTATTAGAAATATTTATCTATTTCCCAGAACAGTCGGTGTAAACTTTATGGTTCGCAAATGTTTATTTAAGATCTTTAAAGAACAAATATGTCAGGAAAACAGATCTGACATCACTAGTATTTTAGAGCAACATAGGAACATCATAACAAAGGGAAATGTTACACTAACCCAGCAAATATATGATCTCCTAGTATGGGACTCTAAAGATCCATGGTAATTGATCAATACTAGATGGGAACAATAAATTGTACTAGGATATGCAACACATCAATGGAGAAATATAAGAATAAAAGTGCACAAGGATTATCTTTATGCAAAAAATTAAGTTATTCAAAAAAAGCATGTTGAATAGGGCATATTTAACCCCACAAATAATGGGCAATATAAGAAAGGAGGGAAAGAGAACATGGCATGGTTGTCAGGACTTGGGAAATGTAGTCCACTCTGTTTGGGCCTGTGAGTTCATTCAGGAATGGTAGTTAAAAACCTAAGCTATTATTAGAGATAGGACTGCTGATACAAATTCCCCTGGCTATTAAGCATATGATATTGAATCATTATCAAGATTTAGATCTGTCCAAAACAGAGTAGAAAATTTGCTCCCTGGCTACCATGGCTACAGAAAGATTAATTTTAGCCAGTTGGAATGCTGAGTCTCTGGGAGATTTTGATTCTTATAAATGGACGTACTTAGTTTTTGAAACAGCCCAGTTTGAACAATTATGGGAAGAATATTATGACTACATTTCCAAGATATACACTGAAGAGAGTTAATGGAATCCCTAGCATCACTATTATTATTGGAAAATTAAACATTACTTGTGTGTGTGTGTGTGTGTGTGTGTGTGTGTGTATGTGTGTGGCGGGGGGTTATATACACCTTGTAGAATGTTTGGTCTGTTATCATTGGCTAGTGTACTGTGGATAATATATGAAAAGTTATATTTTTTGATATTGTTTCTTTTGTTTGGTATGACTTTTTTGTCTCTGTATTTATGAATAAAATTATGTTATAAAAAAGGAGAAAAGTTAGAGCATCTCAGGCATTATGCATTTCAATAGCTGAGAGGCAGGCATTCTTGGGGAAAAAAGGAAGGAAACACCCCCAGATGAAGCAGTGTGATGCTCAGGGACAATGGTTTTCCGTTTTTACTGGTAACACCGGTAAAAATCATGGAATCCTGCTTGGTTTGCGGATTTTGAATTCTTGTACCGGTGCCTCATGGAAATCGCATTTCTCTGCACAGAATCCCTAAGATTTCAGCATATTTTTAAATGTTTTATTTTCTTTCTATGCCCCTTCTCACAGTGTCAGTCTCCACTTTCATAGATCCCTAGGCTGGGTATCCCCAGCTTCACCCCAAGTAATGCTCAGGAGCTCCTGTGAGCCTGCCCCATCTGCCTAGGCTGTACCCCAGGTGGGAAGGGAGAGGATACCAGGTCACCCTCTACAGTCCTTTAATGTGTGTCGGGCAGCCCAGCGGGTCCTTCATGGAAACTGGTTATGAAGTCTGGGGCAGCTGGGTCCCTCTACCAGCAGTCGAGTGGGGTGATTGTTACTGGTTTCTGGTCGCTGTTTCTGAGGGCACTAACACTCAAGGGATCCAAGGAAGTAGGGCAATAGAGATATGCCGCTACTCCAGATCCTGGCTAGCTTCTTCTTCTTTTCCCGATTGCTCTGCAGTCTCACTGCACCACCACCGTTGGTCACCCAGGTGGCAGTAAAGCAGCAGGACCTGCAGGCCACTGTTCCCAGAGGAGGAGAGCAGTCCCCCAGGTGATCGATCCTACTCCCCTGGCCAGACCTCTAGCAACGGGAATTCACTTCTGATCCCGAGTCCCTGGCATTGCATGCAGTAGTGCAACCTCAGGCTATTTACAGTGCTCTGTCAACTATACACCCACTTTGGTGTAAGAAAACATAAGCAGATGGAGAGGGAAATAATTCAGTTTTAGTAAAATGTTGCAAAGTGTTCAATGTTCATAATTTGCACTGTAGGTATTGTGCACTATTATTGAAATCGTATATTAAAACATTACATATGGGTGTTATGGCTGGCAATATAGCCTAGTGGTTAGAGTAACAAACAGTGATCGAACTGAGTACATTTAGAAGACTTTGGTTTGATTCCCACAGCCTCCACTTGCATACTGTGTGACTCTGAGCAAGGCACTTAACCTCCACAGTGCTCCTGGGTCACCTCTGAAAACAGGCAGTTTTGCCTAGTGGGTTTACCCAGTTTACACAAAAATATAAAAACAATACCAATATATGTTTACTACATCATACAGTAGTCAGGGTACCATGTAATTTATCAGAGTTATACTCGGGCTACAATGATGTTGTATAGGTAAATATAAATGTTCAGATACATTTTGTGTTTTATAAGCTTGTTTTTAGACTTTAGTCAGGTTTTTATTGTATTTTTTGCATATGAACATCTAGGATATAGATTGCTAAGCACAGGATCACTGTTACCAACTAGTTTATTCACATTTATAATCAGCAGGGCCATCCAAAATCCTCAGTTGTTTGATTGAAAATTAGTCTGAATGAAAGTATGTTCACAAGGCACAAGCTGTCTTACTACTTATTTAGGTGAATGGGATAGAAACATAGATTTTGACGGCCCACCTAGTCTGCCCATTTCATCATTTGCACCTTCTCTCCCACCTGTTGTGTCAGTCTCTGTGACAACAAAAAGTTTTCTGACAGACTGCTTTAATAAAAAGCAAATGTTAAGTGTTTAATTGTACTTATGCTTGGCCAGTGGATTTTGAAAGCACATTCAGTGACACACGGAAGGTAAGACCCCAGCGGCTGTATGATGCTGGTGGGCAGAGTGGTGCTCAATTCACATCTGAGCTCAGACATGAAAACTGAGAGACACCTTTCATGGACACCAAGGGAAAAAAGGAATCCACATGTTTGAGATGCATTAGAAGGTCCTCCACTAATCACTTATGAATTTTTTAGGTGAAGACACTATTTCAAAGAAGCAATTCAGGCATTTTTTTTGTTCCTCCTACCCCTGGCCATCCACTCCTTCAGGCCTGCCAAGTCCCCCTACCACTGCTGCTGAGTCCCCACCACCATCATCCACTGCCTCTTATGGCCATGCTACCAGGTAACCTGAAGTAACCCTTCATCGGTAGGCCCCTACCCCTGTGGCAGGCTAACAGGGGAAGACAATCACCCTAAAGAGCTTCCTGAATATCCCAGGCATGGCAGGGGTCTGAACAGATACATGTGTCTGGGGCTTCATGCTTATGGAGGGACCAGGAGCCATCCTCTGGGTGGCCAGCAGGTGTTTTTCCATTTTTGTGGGAGCGTGACAGGCCACATGATGTCAAGGCACAAGCTGACGTCCATCACGCTCTCTTCTGCAATGAGGGCCAATGTGTTGCCATGCCTCCAGCCTCCACCTGGGACCAGCAAATGCTGAGCTGTGAATATACCCTTCCTCCCAAGAGAAGGCGAGTGGTCATTGGACACTCAAGCCTTAAACCCCCCAGGCCAGTCCTCCAACACCCAAACCTGTTCCCAAACCCTGGTCAGTGGTGTCACAGGCACAAATCCAATTCAGGCAGTTAAATGATAGGAAAAAACAAATATGGTCCACCTAGTAGTGGTAGTAGTTCAGATTAATTCACATCTGAGTTCTAACAAGCAAAGAGACCAAGTAATTTGTAACTTGTGCAAGTGGGGTGTGGGTGTTGAAGAAAGGGGATCATAGTGCTGTCACTACTGCCATCATCCCTGAGGGATGTGGACTGCATTGTTGCTACTGCCATCACGCCTGAGAGGCGGGAGGCCGTAGTGCTTCTGCCATAACCACTGGTGGATGGGAAATGTTGTACTGCTGCTGTCCACCGGAGGGATGTGGGCCATAGTGCTGATACTGCCATCACACCTGAGAGGCAGGGGCTGTAGTGCTTCTGCCATAACCACTGGTGTATAGGGAATGTTGTACTGCTGCTGTCCCACCTGAGGGACTGGAGCAATAGTGCTGATACTGCTATCACACCTGAGGAATGCAGAACGTGGTACTGCTGTCATCACACCCAATGGATAGGGACCGCAGTGCTGCTGCTGCCATCGCACCAGAGGGATGGGGGCCTTGCTGCTGTTTCCATCACATCTCAGGGACGGGGGCTGTAGTGTTGCTGTTGCCATCACATCTTGTATCTAAAATAATTTTAAATTGGTACAAGGATGGAAGGATGTGTAATAGTGGAGGTCAAAACTGCTAAAATGCATGTTAGCAGAGTTAAAAATTGTTAAATAAGATACACAAAACCAAACACCGGTGAAACAGGATTTTGGCTTAGCAGACACCGGTGACAGTACCGTTTTTTACAATGTGCAAAATGGAATTTGCCCTTTCTTAATCCCGGTAAACCAGTGTCCCTGGTGATGCTGTCTCAACACTATGGGTTCCACACTGCCAGCTGATGCACCCATTGCAATTTGCACTGTGACACTGTCGGGGAAGTCATGCCCCTTCTGACTGCCCTGCCTTTAGGGTCAAGCCAAAGAGAACAAGGCAGTGGAGGTAATTCCTAGAAAATGCAGGTGATTGAGTTGGTTGTGACAGGTCTGGCCAATGTTGCAGCAGCATATCAAAAATATGCTGTAATATTTGGGTGTCATTTTTTGCCGTAGAGAATTAGAGATATCAAAAACTCACAATACCATCACTCTGACATCAGAGTGTCATAATACTATTCTAGTATATGGTTGGTCTTTGTTCTGTATAAAAATCAGCCTGCCCAAAAACCTTGGTGTGCAATTTTAAATGCTGTTCACATTCAAAGGTGTTGTTTTGTGCATTCCAAGCAGTTGTTCAGCACAGTTCAAAGGCCATAAAATGTTAAATTCCTCATTCATCCAGCACCTACTGTAGCTGATTACAAACTACCCAGTTCCCACATTTGTACCTTTTAACTTGCAAAAGTCTATACCTTTAATTTTGATCGTAAAACAGAAAAAAGAAATGGCAAGTTTTTTGTGTTTACTTTCTGTTTTTATTTAGGGATAACACTTACGTGATTTCTGTGTACAAAACAATATACTATATAAAATAAAATATGGGTAGCAACACACAACTTGACATGTGTTTCCATCTTGGGGTTGAGATGACAGCATGGACCTCTCAAGCTTCACTCATGAGGTTCATATGCTGTCATCTCAACCCCCTGATGGAAACACAGCTTTGTTGTGTATGGTTGCCCATACATTATTCCCTATGTTCTGACATCTGATCAATGGTATTATGAGTTGGAATGTTTGGGGGTTTGCATACTATAAAGAACAACAGACAGGAAACCAGCAGTAACCAGACGTGTAATTCCATCTCAGTATTCTGGAGACATTATAAACCACTTGAGCTTTGCTCTGGTGATTTATAATGTCACCAGAATCCCTTGTTGGATTTACAGCCTTGTCATTGATGATTTCCTGTCTAGTATTCTGTTTGTTGTTACTGTTGTCACAATGGATATTTTCAAGGTTACTGCTACCGTGACGGAATACTAAACCAATCAGAGAACAATTTTTACATTGCTGATGAAATCTCACTCAATATCACTAAAGTCAGCTGATAAAATCATTGAAAAATAGCTAAATCTTCAAAGTGCAGACTTAAAAGCTGTAACTTGTAAATTACTGTTGTATAAATTGAATATGCAATAGCCTGGCTCAAAATTGGAAATTTATCATCACTTGTGAGTTGGTAGGACTTTCATAACTCCCTTGTGGCTCAGCCCTTCATGAGTTATGGTCCAGACCTCTCAAACTTGAAGATAAATTGCATACTTTTTTGTATATTATTTTTATTGAGTTTTCATCAAGATACATAACATTAAACATTCTTGTACACTTAGTTTCATATGACCATTAGTACCAGTTATCTTGTTATATTAGGAAAAAAAAAATAAGCTCTACCCCTACTCAACATTTCATTTTACAATTGAAGCCTTCTTCTATAGCTTCTTTCAGATGTCTAAATCAATTAACTTTATTCCTGCACATTCCATGTCTAAGCGCTTACATTTCTTCACTCCCTTGCATCTTTGTTCTTTAGTCGACCCCTTCTCTGAGTATTTGGGCCTCTGTCAACATCATGGAGTCCAGAAATGTTCCCCATTCCATCAGGAATCTATCTTCTTTTTCTTTTAAGATGTATGTCAGGCGGTCCAGGCCTAGGTTTTGTATGGTGAGAGTTTTCCATTGTGTAGTCATGGGGGTTACACAAAATACCCAGGTGTTCTGTATTCTTTGTCTTGCTGTGACTATTATT
Organism: Neoceratodus forsteri; assembly: GCA_016271365.2. NCBI lineage: Eukaryota > Metazoa > Chordata > Ceratodontiformes > Ceratodontidae > Neoceratodus > Neoceratodus forsteri. The sequence continues at coordinate 1,205,107,916 of CM057449.1, forward strand.
ATTCTCACTGGCCTAGGGTATGGTTCCCTCCTCCCCCATGTCTTCCATAACAAATAGGAGTGAGAATGGTGTGTCACTAAATTGCACACATTGACCCAGCACATGACATATGCTCTAAATATGTAATTTAAATGTAATTTATTTCCTACTTCACTTTAACACTTCCTCTCCTTTCCTTATGCCAAAATGTCTGTCTCGGTTAGGAGTCCTTTGGGATCAGTGTAAATGAAGTCTAGTATTATAAATACATACATTTTACATATAAATATTAAAAAAATATAAACAAGTGAACAACTGCAGTGCCCATGTGATTTCTCATTTTCTCTCTTTTTTCTTTGTTTCACCTTTCCCTTGTTTAGTTTTCACATTTGGTATAATATTTAGCTTTGGCTGTTCATCCTTCTTACCTTGTTTTTTTTGCCCAACAGATTTAATTGCTTTGCTGTGCTTTTGCTTTCTTTTTTTCTCGACACCAGAGCTGCCGCTATCGAGCTGGTCACATCATAGCCTCATTCACAGCCATCTCTAGTACTTACTCCCATTACTCCAGCATTTTCTTTGCCAAACCAGGGTCACTTTTGGATAAATGCCTCTCTCACTTGGCCACAATGAAGCTCTGATGTCTGCCCACCCCATAAGCCAAGGGCCATCAAATACCCTGAATGTGCTACCACTGTGTACTGTCAGGTCAGCCTGGCAACCTGGCAAGCTTTTTTTAAATGTACACTTTTCCTCCTGTGCTACAGTGGCCAGAGCTGGACCTGGCTTCTGCTGAACTAGCCTTCCTTATAATCCTTACGGCACCAGCTAGCACTGCTGGGTAGGAACTTACAGCAAGTTTGTAAACACAAATGGCAAGACTGCCCAAATATCTAATAAGGGCCTAAATGGCCAGTGTTTACAGGACTAGCACCCTTCCTAATTGCCTGCTATCATGGCAAAGAAGGACATGGGGCCCAGGTCAATTACTATTTCCTGGAAATGGAGGGGAAACAGGGACCAAGAACTGGGAGCCCCTGAACACTGAGGTACTACAGCAAAAATGTTTTGGAGATGGAACCCCAGCCATCTAGTTGTACATCCCTGGCTTCACACACTCACTGAACAATAATTCACCACATCCATCTCAGTCTCTCTGGCCTTAAAATGTAGTCCATGATTGCCTGGACAGCAGTGATGCACCCACACCCAACCATATTAGCTCTCCCTTCTAGTCACAGAAGTTTGCAGCCTGTCACCTTCCCCGACTGTACATAATAGAGAAAATAGAGGGTTTTTTTGCCAACCAGTGGGAGGAGTTCAGTTATCAGATGTTCAGGGGACATCACCATGATTAACCTTTTGGTTGTGTTATTAGCGAAGAGACAAGTATAAAAGAACAAAAGCAATTGGTTTTCACAGTTTTTTAACAACTGCAGTATTATTGTGCAACTGAGGCCTTATCCAGCTACACATGATGAGCCTGGTCATTATAACAACATACCACAAGGAAATGCTTAACGTAATGGTTCTAAAGAATATGTGCACATGTTTCTAATAGCTTTCTATTTGGAGTGTTCACTTGCAGACTAGATTTAAAGATATCAAAATTCAGCAACATCTGCACCACATGAGAAGTGAGATGTTTGGAACGTCAGTTTCTGACATTTAACCAGCAGTGTCAGTGGCTCAGCAGGTAGCACACTCATATCTGAGGTCAGGAGATCAAAAGGCTGTGGGTTCTATCCTCACACCAGGCACTTGGGTTAATATCCCAATACTGACACTGTAGTGTGGCATGAGGGGGGTGCTGCACTCCTGAGGTGCTGTCTTTTAGATGAGATGTTAAACCAAGGTCCCATCTGCCTGTTCTGGTGGTAGTTCAGGTGGATGTTAAAGATTCCATGGCACTTCTTGAAAAGAGTAAGGGAATTTCCCCGGTGCCCTGGCCAAATTTCCCCCCATTCACAAAAATACCTCCAACAGCTTCATCTGGTTCAAGGTCAGTTGGCATTCATCTGTATCCCCCTTCCCTGGACCATGCCTGAAAATAGGCAGAATTTGTCTAGTGCACTTACCTGGTCAGCAAAAACGAAATAAACAATAAAAATTATGCATATCAGCAGTGAGTAATGAAGGAACCAAATCACAGTGGGACACATTCAATGCACTTCAATTACATTTTAATCCATTTATATTTAGTATTCTGTTGTTTGAAGATTGTTCCCATTATGATTTCTTGTGCTGTCACTCCAGTGATCAGGGCCACCATTACTAAATGCTTGCTCCAGTCAGAAGGGTGGCTGTTGCCACAGGTAATGCACTTCCATAATCAGCTGGAAGGGGTTGCAGGAATGCTAGGTGACTTATGCATCATCCCTCCCTGGGAGTCTAGGCCCACCTGTACAATGCATTCAGTTCCTAATTGGCTTCAACATGGTAAAATACAAATGTAACATAATAAATAGTATCCCAAAGCTTCAAATCTGTTGCCAGACAGCAATCCCTAGCAACTCAGACAGCAAGATAGCTAGCTATATAGACCTCAGGGATAGATGTCTTTAGCACTACTGGAATATATGTTAAATGTAATGGTATCCATTTTGAGATTGTCGTTTACTCTGATATGACATGAAATAAATTGGCTGTATACTGTACAACACTGCACTAACCTGACACTTTCAATATTATGTTTGTTATTTTGGTCTGTTTATTCAATAAACAGATTAACAGACAGCTGGATACTTCTTTAGTGGGCTAACATTACAGAATGGACAAATCCAAGTGCCTGACATCAGGTAGTCTGGGGTGGAGTGGTAGCAGGGGGGAGGAGGAAAGGAATTACATACCAGTCAGTCTTATCTCAGTAGTGGGCAAGATTATAGAGGCACTCCTTAAGTCAAGGATAGGGCAACACCTGGAATCCATAGGGGCACAGGATCCAAGACAGCATGGGTTCACAAAAGGAAGGTCCTGTCAAACTAATCTCATAGATTTCTTTGACTGGGCAACCAGAGTGGTGGACCAAGGGGGAGCCGCTGATGTCACCTACCTTGACTTCAGCAAAGCTGTCGACACTGTTCAACATATAAGATTGATAAATAAGCTGGGTAGGCTCTGGGTGGGTCAGAAGTTGGTCAACTGGGTGGCAAACTGGTTGATGGGCAGAAAACAGAGAGTGGTGGTAAGTGGTGTACAGTCAGAAGAGATGCAAGTCACAAGTGGGGTACCTCAAGGATCAGTCCTGGGGCCAGTCCTCTTCAATATCTTCATTAGTGACATTGCAGATGGACTAGAGGGTAAGGCTTGTCTGTTTGCAGATGAAAACAAGATCTGCAACAGAGTAGATGATCCAGATTGGGTGGGCAGAATGAGAAGAGATCTGGATAAACTAGTAAAATGGTCAGAAGAGTGGCAATTGGAATTTAATGCAAAGAAGTGCAAGATCATGCACATAGGAAAGAGAAACCCTGAAGCCACCAATAGACTGGGAGGGGAGTTGCTAGCAGTCACAAAGAAAGAAAGAGACTTAGGCATCATCATCACCGATGACCTGAAATCATCCCAGCAGACATCTAAAGCAGTAGATAAGGCTAGGGAGATGTTAGGGTGTATTAGCAGGGGTATCACAAGTTGTAAGAGGGAGGTAATAATCCCTCTTTACAAGACACTGGTTAGGCCCCATCTGGAGTACTGCATGCAGTACTGGAGGCCACACCTTCACAAGGACATTAACCAAATTGAGGCAGTCCAAAATGGTGCAGGGACTGCATCAGAAGACATATGAGGACAGATTAACGGAGCTCAACATGTATACCCTTGAGCAAAGGTGGAAGAGGGGTGATATGATTGAGACATTCAGACACCTTAAGGGCATTAACAAGGTGAAAGAGTCTAACATGTTTAAATATAAGAAAAATAGCAGGACAAGAGGACACAGCATGAGATTAGAGGGAGGTCGATTAAGGGGGAATGTGAGGAAATTATTTTTCACAGAAAGGGTGGTGGATGCATGGAACGACCTTCCTCAGGAAGTGGTGGCTATGAATACAGTGCAGGGCTTCAAACAGTCATGGGATAGGCATAAGGGAGCAATACAGATGAGTATGAATAGATAGGCCACTGACAGAGTAAAGGCCGATGGCACATTTATAAGGTAGAAAAAGAAATGGACAGACTGGATGAGCCTTGAGGTCCTTATCTGCCATCAACTTCTATGTTTCTATGTTTCTATGAAGGCGAGTGAAGTGCTATGCCTGCCATACAAAATTGTGCTGATGCAGGAATAAGAATTTTCCAGAGCAGAGCAACTATGTGGCTATGAAGTATGCCACGTTCTCTCTCTATGCCAGCCAATCAACATCAGTGTTTTTATTTTATTATTTATAAATTGGTGACAAAGGGAAGCACACTGAGCTGAGGTTCATTTCCAAGTGCATCTCGTGGAGGGGTTACAGAGGAAGTGGGACAAAAAAGTTAAACATCCAGTCAATAGACAGAGGCAAAATAGTGCCCTCTGGTGGACCAGCAGCAACACATCATGTAGACGTGCTGGTGACCCTTAGTTATGAATGGATTCAGGGAGCTGCATCAGGTAGACACCATGGAGTAGAGTAGCTGTCATGCTGCAGAGCACTCCATTCTGGAGGGCTGGTGACCAGTTCCAGCATCACAGTGACAACTGAGGGAGGGCCTCAGAGCTGGTTCACTCCACAGAGTGCTTTTCACATTGGTATCAAAATGGCTACTGCTCAATTTACAATGTAGAGGGAGGAACAGGGAGAAAATACCCAGCTGCTGTCAGAATGATGACCTCATGCTGATTCAGAGTACATTCCTGCAAAAATACAGGTGGCTTTGCAGGGGACAATATAATAGCAACAACAAACTAAAAATAAACAAACATAGGCAGCACTGCAAAAAGCAACAACTAGTTACAAGATTCAGCTGCACTGCAAAATGCACAGAAGCAGATAAGAAAGGATACAGCCATGTACTGCCAGTACATAAAATTTTTTCTCCTGAGCTGACCAGGACCAGAAAATGAGACCACCCACCAAGCAGAAGTGGTAGTGTGGGAAGCTCCACATGGATGATGGATCAGCAAGACAACCACACTTCCAAAAGCAGTGATGAACTCAAGTGTTGTAGCAATGCTCAGGTGAAATTCAAACACTTAGATGAGAACTGGATTCGGATCTTTTTACTTTCCTGGCCTCACAACTTAGTAAGCAGGACCTGGGAGTGCAACAGTGCACAGCTGGGAGCATGACAGACACAGAGGCGCTTAAATCTTATCAGAGAGGCACGTCATGAGGGGGCTATGGTTAGCCAGGTTAGAGGAGCCAGCCATGTACTGCCGGTACCTTAAAGAGACAGTCAGCGTTTAGTTCAATGGGAGCTTGCAGGACAGTTTACTTGATTTTTAATATTTAAAGTATCTGGAGAACTCACCCTGGCTGTCTGTGTCTTCTTTTAAACAAAAAAGTAACAGCTGCTGTCAAGTGGTGTCTGTTTTTGTTTTGTCTTCAAAGCGATTAGGGTGGGCATTCTTATATAGACTTAACTCTGCCATTAGCTGAGTGTGGACTTTTGTTTTATGTCTCACATGCACTGCAATGCTTATCTTTATGCGTATGCTTGAAATGTGTGCACACACAAGCTGTCAGGGTGGCATTTATTTGTTTACTTGTAACCTGCTTGTGAAACAAAATTCAAACTCTAAGGTGCATATTTCTGAGGTGATGTTTCGTTCAATTGCCAAAAATTACTATGCCATATTTTGATACATTTATTATGTACAGCAGAATCAACAAGGATGCAATAAAGTGATGCTGCAGTATATCACACAGGGCAGCAGTAGCTGCAGGGAACAGTGTCATTCAATGGCTATTAAACCCTTTTGTCATGTAATATTTTGTGACATGCCATTAACTGTCAGTTACAGCATTGCATGATGGCTAGCTCCACTGTACTGTATCTTATTTTATTTTAGATATAATTGTTTATCACTTTTTGTAAACAAGTTATTAGAAGATGAATGAAAATTGATTCTTTTCTTAAACCTTGTGGCATGCTAATATTCTTAAAACAATGTGCAGCTGTGATCATTTAGTTGCATATTAATAGCACAACATTAGGAACGATATTACTTTGCTGTATGTGCTATCATACTCAACTGTCCACTTGATGGCAACTAATAATTGACAATGCCAATGAGTAGAAATAAGAATGGTGTGTATGTTGGGGGGGATGACTAGATTTAAACCAAAACATAACTAATGAGAGCCCACAGCATACCACCCAAACAACATTTGACAAAATACATACTGAGAAATATGAACACAAAGACAAATGCACCTCATTACAGTACTGTTGGCACCACAGAAACTAGTAACATGTGACTGCATTGTGCATTCATGTCAGATCACTGACCTGGCATCTAACCATAGTAAGCAATAGAAAAATGCCTTCTAGTCCCATATGCATATATTCTTTTACTTTTCTATGCCCTGAAAATGGTGTAACATGCGATGCGTAAAATAATCTTGTATTGCATGTCACATTGTAAACCTAACTGATGAGAAATCAAAACACACAGTGAAATATCACTATTAATATTATGGAATGCCATCACTACAATGACAATTTTATCACAACCGACCCTACAGCAACAACAGCACCAGGTCACTGTAGTGTCAGCGTGGGATCCTGGCACTGCTTTCTGGGGGTCTTGCTCCCCCTCCACAAATCAACTCCAAATCTAAGTTGATTAGTTAAGGGGGTGCAGGGGGTCAGGGGTACATGTTGACCTACAATGTGGCTCTACATAAAGGTGTCATTAATGTGGGTCGACAACAAATTTGTCGACCCACTGTCATGGATTCTAATATTACAACAAGCTCCATTCTGTAACAATGCCATTTTTACCCAACACCATACAGTATATCATCATTCCTAAGTGCATTACACATAGGGATAAGTGAAGCTGGCAAAATTTGCTCCACTAATTAATTCACGCATTTTGTGCAATTTGTGGAGTACTGTTCACCTGTGAAGTGCGAAGTTTCACCTCAAAGTGTGGAATTTCATGGGTGCAATTCCACACTTCATGGTAAAATTCCACACTTCATGTCAAAAACTTTGCAATTGGGTGAAGTCAAAATTTCCAGGTCTGGGGATGCTTTGCGAAGCTCTGCAAAGTGCAAATGTTTGCCACTTTGCACAAACTTTTCTGGTGAAGTTTTAGTTTGCCACATCTCTAATTACACACACACACACACACACACCATGGCACACTGCTCAAATGCTTTCTGTACTTTGGATTTATCATAATGAGAATGACGAATGCATTGGAAGTATTGAGGAAAACAATAACATGATGAAAGCTAGCAAGTATATTCTTGATAAGAGATATGGAAACAGGCAGAATGGGACTAGATTTGAAAAATATATACAGTATGGGAATAGGTACAGTACATGGTATAATGTGTGTGTGTGTGTGTGTGTGGATGGGGAGTGTGGTTGGCCAGGGATTTTTCAGATCAAGTACGATAGTTTTATAATGAGGGTAAAAATACAGAGAAACAATGTGTACATAAAAAAAACAAAAACACTATAGACATTGCTGACAAAATACAATACTTTATTACTCCTGACAGCTGCTATTATGAATCTTGGGTGACATCTCAATGACAGCTTGTACTACTCAAAAAATGTAACTTAGAATCACTGGTGCCTGCTACTAATAAATACAGACTGGTCTTTGAGAAATACTAGAAAGAATGATCCATCCAGTGTTTACCTCAGTAGTCACAGATCACAACATAGTTTTGCCTGTGACAGAGCTGTAAATTGCAAACAAGTTGACACTCTGAACATTGTTAGCTGAGTGTCACTATGATCTCAGGAGTGAGCACTTGCATTTGCTGTTACACAGCTGATTGATTAGACGCACTAAGGAATGTAAACAAGCTGACAGTCCTAGTGTGGTAGCACTACCACAGTGGCTTTTTTTTTTAAAGCAACACAAATACAGAAGCTTGTTTCATGAAAATAACCACATACAAAATATATGCATGTGAATACCTGTAGTTGCACAACTTGCACATTTATATAAAAATAAGAACTCCCTAAAATTTTACAACAACTGAGGTTGACAGTATTCCATTAACTGCTTCCTTGAGCTCACAAGGACTGGGCAGGAGGGTGTGGTGGTTAAGGTTAGCCAAGCCCAGATATAGGAAAGTTTTCTTTTAAAACAAGTGACAACACTCACCCCCATTTCTATTAGACCAATCCAGTAGTCAGCCTCTACCTTGGCTCCGGTTCTTCTCTGGTGGGGATTCCTGCTGCCTGCTCTGATCCTTACCCTTGTCACTGTCATTGGTCCAATACTCCCACCGGACCTGAGTCTTCCCAGCCATGACTCAGTCTGACTGCTGCAGGGTAGGCTGCTTTTGCTTTTAGAGGCTGCCCTCTGACTGTTTCTTTACCCTTCCCTGACCAACTGACCCGACATTGCTGCATGTGACAACCCACCTATTGGTGCTGATCAGTTGTACAGTATTGATCCAGTAGTGGTGAGCCTGAGCAGCCATGGTCTATGAATCTAGCATAGAGACTCCTTCCACTGAGTGACACAAAGTCAAAGAGAGAGAAATAGAGAGGGAGAGGGAGAGTGAGTGAAAGAGAGACACAGAGAGAGAGAGAGAGAGAGAGAGAGGTAAGTCCTTCATCTTCTCAGGATTATGTTTGGCTCAGCTGGTTCTGGCACCTGGCTCTAACTACTCACAGTGTACAGACAGACTGTTTGCACGTAAGCAGTAATTACAAAAAGCTGAGTGACTGGTTGGTTCCTGCAAACATGTGGAGGGAGTTAGGGTACTGCACTCATGTGTGAGGAACTGGTGGCTTAGGCATCTGGCTGACTCAGAGATAGAGACTCCCCTGCTCATGGCTCCATGCAGGGATGGCTTCAACGAACTCCAGGCACTGATCAGTGCTTCACAGAGTTGTGTCATTGATCATGACACCACTAGGCTGCTAGCTGAGTGGCTTAATGCAGATGAAAGGATCGAGAAACTCTCTCATAGGAATGATTTGATCCTTTCAACTACAAGAAGCTTCCACCCCCTCAAGCACTGACCAGTCTCATGATCAGCCTTGCTAATCACTGGCCTGTCACTCTCAAACCCACTGCAGCTTGAACTGTCTTAGACCCGACAGTGACACTTCTGAAATGTGTTTCTTGTAACAAAATATTTGATGTGCACCTGTGCACAAGCAAACATAAAAAAAATAATATGCAAAGGGCAAACCAGGATCATCCCCAGAATTGTATGCAGGGTCTTTGGTGCTGACTCTTTCCCTTTAACAAACTGCTCAAAAGCAAATTTACACTTGTATATGGGCACAGTGGGCAGAAGTAATGATACTGATGCATGCAAAGTAAAAAGATGTCAACCCCCCACCCCCCGGCCAGAATATAGACAGAAAATGCACAAAAGAAGTTGAAAAAAATATGGACAGAAAATATGCGAAAAGGGTTGAAAAAATAGTAAAAGTGGCAGGGCTGATAGACTGTCACCATGGGGAACCCTGAAGCAGCAGTGGCACTGCATTCATAAAACAACATGCCACAAAATGGCAGAATCAGACATGCCAAGCAGAGGGACTGTATTTTGGTTGAGCCCTTCATTTAAAATGGTCATTTTATAGAACTTAATCTGAACTAATTACTTGCCTTTATATTTGCAGCTGTAAACTGGGGGGAGTTGGTAAACATTATATGAGCCCTTTTTATCACAGATTTTTATATATATAAAAACTCAGTGAACACTGCATATTTTGTAGTACAAAATGAGCCATCTGAAGACAGAGCTGGATGCATTTTATTAAACAGATATAAAAATATAGAGGTCTGTAAAATTGCTTTCCTACTGATATTTTGTCTTGTAAGAGTGATAAGGGAGTGGATTGGGAATTATCTGTATCCATGAAACATAGAAACAGAATTTGTTAGCAGGAGAGGACTACTTGACCCACTCAGTATGCCCAGATGGTCCCTGTGTTTGATGTTTGTTGATGCTTTGAAATTCAGATGTAAAATTATTTACTGTACAACCAACACAGTGATATGATAAGATGTTTATTAAGGTACTATTATTAATTAGTTTTTTGAGAACCTTTAGACAGAGTATCTGTGTATACAGAGGTGCTGGGCATCAGGTTCCTTCTTGTCTAGTCATATTGTGACACTATTGTTACAATGTGCTGGGTGATTACTAGACATACTGATAAGAAACACAAAGCAATTAAGCAATTAACAATAATGGTTCTATCTATTCTTGCCATTTTGTCTCCAAAGGTGCTGAGTCAGCTGACTGACATGGCTAGACAAGAAGGAATCTGACACTGAGTACCACTGTCTATGTATGTATCTATTTTATCAATAGATAGGTTTAGGCATGTCCTAAAGTTGTGGTCAGTCCATGACCATGAAATATTGACTTCTAAATTACTCTATCTGTTATTTTTTTCAATAAAGAGTATTTACTGTATTTACATTTTATACCAGTGAGTGGATCTGTTACTTCCTATGGTTAGTGGTACTTTGAAAATACAACACACTTACTTTGACAAGGGTGAATGTTGGAACCATTAGGGCTAAGCATTTTTTTTTTTTATGAATGAAAGTTTGGTGACAAGAAAACACGTCTGTCCTGTCAGCACAGTTTCCATACATTCATACATATTGATAGTCACCAATACACTTTTAACCATAATGAGCTAGTTTAGAATGAATCACCACACTTAAAATGTAAAAAGCATGTGTCCAGTGGCTATACAGAGGTAGAAAATGCTTGATATCATATTGACTGTGACATAGAAAGATGCTAGAAAGTCCAAAGGTTCATGTGCACACCTGCTACTCCAAAATCCTGATCAGTAGGTACTTTTTTATTTAAGCATTATGGGCCTAAGGGTCTTTGCAGCCACAAAATGCCTTGTATGCAAATGCAGGGCACTCTTCAAGAACTGTGAATGTGCTTGCGCAACCCACCTTCACCGGATTCCATTCTGCCTATGTGTTCACATAGGTACCACATTGGGGTGAAGGCGCATGGGCTTGGAAATGAATTTGCATGATTTTCTAGTCAATTTCCATGCCAGGAAAGTGTGTGAAGAGTGGTGCCATTGTATGAGGGGGAATCCTACAGTAATGACTACCTGCCCAGTTCACAAGTCTCCCTGTCCCTCTCTGGAACTTTCTGGAGTGTATTTCACCCTAGCACCAGTTGCTAGAATGATAGGCTGGGGAAAATCAGTTTAGATTTTTGTTTATGGACTTTTGTACGAGCTTGGTGTCTCACAGCTAATCTTGGAACCCACCAGGATCAATATAAAAAATAAGGAGAACAGCACCATCCAGGATCTAATCCTCACAAACTGTCCCCATAAAATTTCACACACAGACATCTTCCATATTGACTTGAGTGACCGTGATATTGTTGTCTGTACTCTTACCCAAGAAAAACATTCTCCTAAATTTGTTATGCGGTACAGCTTCTACAAGTTTATAATTGATAACTACCTAGTTGACCTTAAGTGCATAAACTGGCAAAGTCTCTATCTGGCCACTTCAGTTGATGCAGCTAGTGCAGTCCTGAATGCAAACTTCACAAAAAGGGCCAATAAGCACACCCCACTTGTAAAAATGTAGGGTGAGAAAGGTTACACACTCCTGGTTCACTTTGGAACTGAAAGCTGCTCTAACCCATTTTGGGCATGTGCAAGGCAAACAAAAGCCCCTGCAGGCTGGCAGGTGTTCAGAGCTTTAAGAAATGCTTGCACTAAGCTGATTAGAACAGCCAAAGCAAATTACTATGTTGAAATCCTGGAAAATGCTAAAGGAAATCTATCTAAAATATGTCAGATCAAATTGGTTGAAGGCCATAACCCCCCTCTCCCTTCTATACACATAAAAATCACAACTGCTAGTGCTGTGATCACCGACCAGGGCATCATCCTTGAAAAATTAAATACCCACTTCGCCACAGTAGGCCTTTCATTTGATTTATTACCAGCCACTGAGCTGGGTGGCTGCTCTGCACCTACAGACACCTCACAGGATCTGAGGTCCCATGACTCCTTCTGGTTTTCCCCAGCAATCTATAAGCAAGTTGAAAATCTGAAAAAATTAGACCCAAAGAAGAGTGCTGGTGCTGACTGGATTGATTCCTTATTTCTAAAACTAGGAAGTCATCTGTTAATTGCACAAATCTTTAATCTGTCTACCTCTTCTGCCATGGTTCCATCATACTGCAAAACAGCCTTCATTCTGCCCTTATTTAAGTCAGGTGACCCAAGTGATTTCAATAACTATACACTCATCTCCATTCTGCCAGTCCTGTCCAAACTTCTCAAAAAAATAGTCAATACTCAACTAAAGGACTAGCTTGAAAACTCTAATCTATTTAACCCACTGTAGTCCGGCTTTAGACAGAACCACAGTACTGTTTCGGCCTTGGCCAAAGTTGCTAATGATTGGTTCACTGCCTTAGATAACAAGCAAGCCACAGGAGCCATCTTCTTAGATCTAAGTAAGACATTTGATACTGCTAACCATAATCTCCTTCTCCTTAGTCTTAAAAAAACTAGGTATGAACAGCTCCTCTGGCAACTTGTTCTCCTGTTACCTTATGGGTAGAGTGCGAAGGATTAAAGCCAATGGGCTTTTGTCAAAACCCTTGCCAACTACAAGAGGAGTACCCCAAGGTTCTATATTAGGACCTTTACTGTTCTCCACTTACATCAATTCCCTGGGAAATGGCATCCACAAATCCAAGCTATACTTCTTGTGGATCACACTGTGTTGTATACATCCAAAACTTTTCTGTCTAAAGTATGTGATGAGCTGCAGTCAGATTTTAATCAACTGCAAAACAACCTAATTAGCTCAAAATTACTATTGAATGCAAAGAAAACCAAGGTGATGTACTTTATCCCCACTCATTCTTCAGCAACCCTACGTAGCCAGGTAGCACCAGCACCCACCCCAACCTTCTTTGGGGATTCCCTGAAGGTTGTGTGTTTAAATTTAAGAACCTGGGAATCTGGCTACACAGCAAATTGTCATTTGGCACTCACACTGATTGTCTTTCCAACAAATTAAAATCAAGACTATGTTTTTTCTACAGGAACAAATCATTATTTCCTATGGATAAAAGACATAGACTGGTGCAAGCTACTTTCCTCCCACTGTTAAACTATGGGGACATTATATATAACTGCAGCACAGTGACTAACCTGCATAAACTTGATATACTTTTCCATCATGCCATATGCTTTATAACAAATGCTTCTTATAGGACGCACCATTGTAACCACTATCTGTTACCAGGATGGACATCCCTCAGCATGAAACAGATGCTCCACATTGGCACCTGGACTCTGAAAATCTTGTGGAATAAACTGCCACAGTACATCACTTCCCTAATTCATGGGTAACACAGTAATTACTCTTAAGGAAATCCACCCTTATTCTACTGGATGTGCCTAGCCAGTACAGACTTCCCATGGCAGAGGTGCAGTTAGCTTTGTTATCCCATCAGTCTGGAATAAAATCCAGTCCTTACTTAGACTATCTGAACTAGCATCTATGAACGTCTTCAAATCCTTGGCTAACAAAACATTTAAGGATAGTTGCCATTGCTGCAATGGCTAGCACTTCTCCACTGCCTATCGCTCGTTACACACCCAAGCACTTAGCTTTTCATACCTCTGAACCCCCTCCTTTCCAATAACTACTTCTTATTGTCTCAAGGTTGTTTAGTTTGATGTGTATCAAATGTTCTGTTTTTTGCTCAGTGTGCTCCATTTTACTGTGTTGTACTTTCTTGTCCTGCTACACTTAATTGTATAGTATGCTATTTGTATTTGTATTGTTTGTTTATTATTGTTTACCAGGACCTTTTTGTGAATGAGCTTGCTCAATGGAGTTTTTTCCTGTAAATAAACTTGAGCTTATGACCAAATGTATAGAATATTGCATAGCAGTCCTTGAAGGGCTGCTATATCCCTCAATCCTCTACTCCACATAGAGCAGGGGATCCACCCAAGTGCTGCTCAAGTATTCAATTGGATCCTCATATGTAGCCTCAAACTGCCCCTGACATACTCTCAACCCCTCTGTGATTCTATGTGTGTATGTATTGGGGAGGCTGGAGTCATTACTGTTGCCACTTGTTTGACACTCCATTTGTATGGAGCTTTGTGGCCCAGTTACATGCTTTTGGCATGCATCTGAGCCATCTATAAGGACTGGGCCTCAAAACATAACCAGGCTTCGGATTACAGTCAGTAAAGTAACCATAAGTGGTCAAAAGGCAGGAGGTAGAACTGAGGGCATCATGCCCCAGAGGTAGATTTACAGTGGTAACCTAACCCCTGGAGTGCCTTAGTGCTGTTGTTGAACTAAAATATTTACCTTTTTTTAATAAATGTTTTGGGTGGTCACTTGCCTGGCATGCTTACTTTATCAATGCTGCCACCCTGTATATTCTTAGCACTGCATCCTGGGCCTTTCTAAGCAAAATCAAGCCATAATCAGCACGCCACAAACAAATGTGAATACCTCTTAAACTGTAAGTGCTACACACAAAGTATGAGTGGCAAAGTTGTTCAGCACAACGTTACCTTTCCAATGGTGCTATGCAATCAATTGTAATCAATGTAGTTTTGTTTGACACTAGCTGAAACACCAAACAACTGATTTTTTTCTGATTTTTTTCAAGATGTTTAGGAGAGATGTGAAAGACAAATGTCAGCCATGCACACCATACCTTAAACAAATGCAAATAACTCATAAAGTATATGTGGTAGACACAAAGTGTCAACAGCAAAATTGTTCAGCACAAAATTACCTTTCTAATGCTGCTATGCAATCAGTTGTAATCCATTTAGTTTTTATTTTATAGTAGTTGAAACACAAAACAATTGTGGGTTTTTTTCAGATTTATTCAAGGTGCTTAAGTGAGGCTTGAGAGACAAATGTTAGCTATGCACATCATATCTTAAACAAATGTGAATAACTCCTAAAGTATTCATGATAGATAAAAAGTATCAGCAGCAAAATTGTTCAGCACAAAATTACCGTTCTAACAGTGCTAAGCAATCAATTCTAAGCAATTCGGTTTGTTTAATATTTAGGTACAAACTGCTGACTTCCTCAGATGTTTCTAGGCCTGAGTGAAAATCAGCTGAGTGCGTCTACAGACATTATTGTCCTAAGTGCCTATGCTTTCAGACGCCACCTACAGGTGTATCTAGGCCTGAATGAGTTAAGAACTTTGGAGGACTTTGAATCTGCACACCATGTTTCAATCACTAATACTTGGAACTTGGAACAGTCTGCAAAAGGTGTCAAAACTCAAATTTCATGTCTGACATTTTTTACTCAGGGGAAAGGATGGGTATTAGGGTTGACAATCTGAAGGAAGACCCCACAACTGATTTGCCAAGACTCTGGAGAACCAGCACCCTAATGCTGTTTACTTTTGCTGCTGGGGGTGGGGGATGGGAATGGAGAGTTAGGATTGGAAATCCTAATGTCGCATTTCCCTACTTTTGTGGCATTAACTTCATCCATTACTGGTGCATTAATGTAGAGCCCTGTACTTCTGTAGGTGGACAGAGTTTTCCCTTGGTGCAAGTCTCACAGGGCCCAGTGTGTCTGTATCTGTTCACGTAGGTCCCAAAGGAACCTGTATGAATGAGGATACAATTCCACTATCTCAAAAAGATCAGAAATTCTTGCCAAAAAAAAAATGTGTTAATGCACCAGTTAGGGTACAACTTAATGCAACGAAAGTATGGAAATATGATGTTAGGGTTTCCAACCTTAACTACCCACCCTCCAAGCAGCAAAAGGAAAAAACAAATTTTTTTGGTTTCCAGAGTCTTGGCAAACCAGTGGTGGGGTCTTCCTTGGAGTTGTCAACCATAATGCCCACACCCTTCCTTAAGCAAACACGGTCAGAAATTTTTTTGGTTTCCAGAGTCTTGGCAAACCAGTGGTGGGGTCTTCCTTGGAGTTGTCAACCATAATGCCCACACCCTCCCTTAAGCAAACACAGTCAGACATTATCTCTTTACTTCATGCAGGGCCCACAGGGCTCTGTGTGAAGAAAGCTACAACAGATTTTGTTGGCAACAACTGGTGAGGAATACTTCTCTACCTTTGAAGAGTGTATCACTATGAGGCACTGGGTTGGAGCTGTACCTTGTACTTTGGACAGGAGTCTATGGGCTTGGGGAGGGGTGAGCATCAGGGCTGACAACCCCAAGGAAGATCATACCACTGATGAACCAAGACTCTGGAGACCACAAACCATAATGTTTTTCATTTTGCTGCTTGAAGGGTGGGGTTGGAGTTAGAGTTGGAAATCCTAACACCATAATATTTTCATACTTTTGTTGCATTAAGTAGAACCCTTACTGGTGCATTAACACAGTTTTTGTTACAAAAATATATATTTCAATGGGCTATGCAACCAGAGTAGTGTTATGCCTGTGCAACTGTGATGACTGTTTGGCCATTCACATTATCTATTTCATGGGGAATTACCATCCTGTAGGGGTACCAAAGGCAAGGAACCCTCAGAGAGGGTTCCACCCCAAGAGGTGCTGTGGGAAAGATTCCCTTGGCTAAAGGTACCTTAGGAGGAAGCCCACCCAAGGAGACAGGTGCACCACTGGAGGAGGAAGGGAGGATGGTGGGGCATAGAAAAAGTGCTTTAGAAGGAGGCTGAAAGGAACTGCTTATATAGCTCAGGAAAAGGGTGCAGCTGGTTGGTCCCCCATTGAACCACAGGCATAGCCTTTCAATTCAATGGGCTACATAACCAGAGTAGTGTTATGCTTTTGCAACTGTGATATCTGTTTGGCTATTCACACTCTCTATTCCATGGGGAATCACCACCCTGTAGGGGTACTGAAGGCAAGGAACTCTCAGAGAGGGTTCCACCTCTAGAGGTGCTGTGGGAAAGATTCCCTTGGTTAAATGTACCTTAGGAAGGAGCCCCAAAAAGAACACTGAGTAGCAAACATTGACTGTGAGATAGAAAATCTGATTGACATCAAAGAGACAGCTTGATGAAACACAATGAGATGCACAGGTTGTCAAGATTGCATGGCTAGAATGGATTGCACTAATGATGACATCAGGGGGATTCCTAAGTAGAGAGGAAACAGTGAGTAGGCCATCATCCATCTCCATGCAACAGTGGAAACCTACCTAAGGAAACTATGAAATATACTATAAACAACTAACTATGTATTATGACTTTTGGCATGGAGGAGAGGAAAAACCCCCTTTTAAAAGGAGGAAACCTCTGGGGATCCAAGGCCTAGGTTGCCTTCTCTCCAGGCTGGGGGTAGTTTATTTAGTAATGACTCTGCTGCTGCAATTTAAAAACCACAATCAAAGGGGAGGAAATATTCCAATTTGGTGAATTGCTGTCATGATCCCTCTAACAGTAATGCTGTGAAGGGCTGTGAGAGGCCTCTGCAACAATGGGTACTCTGAGTGAGAGCAGACCCCCAAGGTGGATGGAGGAGAGCAACAACTACTGAGGCACTCACCTGGGATACTGACTAACACAACCTGGGTGAACCAGAGGTGGTCATAGGGAGAATAGTTTTTGAGGATACCACGGTGAAGCCATAGCCCTCTTAGGATGGAAGGGCCCCACCCCATGGCAGCTGAAGTCTTAAATTCTGCATCAAGAGGTGCACTGTATGAAACTGCACACTAAAGCTCTGAACAGAGGGAGGACATTCCCACTATGGGCCAGATGGGAAGAACCCCACCCTGAGGTTCACATGATCAAGATGCAGACTTCATGAGTGCAAAGTGAGACTGTCAACTTACAGGGTGAGCCCTGAACCAGAAAAGGTAATGGATGTGGTTGACATGCCTCTGATTTATGAATAAGAGCATGAATCAACTGTGAGTGTTAGATGGGAGGAGGCTTGAAAGGTTACAAGCAAAGTCTGCAACCACAAGATTGAAGGGTTCTGAGTGAACTCTGCAACCATGAGAACTACCAGGAGGGACCTGGGTGAGGCTGGAAGCTGGACTGCAAGCCAGTGTTTGGTGTTTTGATAGTAGTAGTAACCAGCAGAAAACAAGCCAACCAATTCCATTACAAAGACAAATTGATGGTGACATAGAAGGTATGAATGTAGGCATGGAGAGGCTGTGATGCCAGTGGTTGAAACAATGAGATTAGCATGAATGAATCAATGAGGTTTAGCAGGTAGGAGATATTTAGCAGGATTTGCAACAGCATTTGTGACAACAATAAGATGAGCAGCAGTATAGGTAGCACAATGCATTGCATACGAGATAAGCTGAAGCATGTATATGCTTGGCCAACCAGTTCCATGAAGGAGCAAATGATAGTTTACAGAAGGCATTCCATGCTTTAGTTTCAGCATGAACACTGAATTGGTATGATTGCATGAATAGTGAATTGATATGAGTGGCAGGAATACCTTCCATACCTTTAGGGCAGTGATAGGTTAATCCAGTAAGGAGCAAGTAGTGCAGTAATGAAATGCATGAACTTCTAAAGGCCATGTAGTCCATGAGGTTAATGAGTTATGCATGGAATGGATTACTGAAAGTCATGTAGGCAAGGAACAGTAAAGGAACAGGAGTCATTTAACTTACTTAAATCATGCTCTTGCTACCTGGGTCATGATGCACTGCCGAGACACCATAGTCCTCCCCGTAGGAATAACAGGCAACCAGGAGTGAAGCACCATGAGAGCAGGCAGCCATGAAATGGCAGAAAGCACCAGTATAGCAATGCAGCATTTGTCCTAGTGGAGCTAGCACTGAATAAATCATGAGCAGGGCTGTAAACAGGGAGTAGTTGCTAAGTGAGTTACAGTGCCAGGACCAGGTGCAATCAATTAATGGCAGCAACTGCAGTGTGAGCTGAAGCATACAATAACAATTACATGAAAGCAGAGGTTTTGGTAAGAGCCTGGAGGAAAGGCATAGGTAGCACAGTTCAAACAAAGGGCAACAAGATGCTAGGAAAACTAGAACTCCCCCAAAAAAGACAACACGAAATAAACACACAAACACAGCTGAACAGGAAAAAAAAAGCACACAAGGGAGCACACAGCAGTAGCCGGAAGCAAAACAATACAAACCAAAAACAGAGGTCCAGGATAAAACAAGAAGAGCCCAAAGCACAGCAACATGGGGGAGGGGGGAGCAAAGCCACAGCAGGCCCCAAAGGAGAAGACAGACTAACAGAGCCTCTGGCTGGCAAAGAAAAAGTGCGTCAGAAGGAGGCTGAGAGGAACTGCTTATATAGCTCAGGAAGAGCTTGTAGCTGGTTGCTCCACCATTGAACCACAGGCAGAGCCCAAAATCATTAAATGTGTTGCCAATATTAATATTAATTCATCTGAAGAACTCTCATAGGCTTTAAGTTTTGGATAACCCTCTGATATGAACTGAACATTTTTGGTTCACAAGAACATTTCCAGTTTACATCACTTAGCTGTCACAAAATGAAAATGGTTCTAATGGCACAACATTTTTTTTAGTTTTATTCATGACAGTCACCATTTTTTCAACTAAAAACACATGGCAGATACCTAAAAATTACATTAAAGAAAAAAAATACACACCTATACCTAGCTAACCAGGACCCATTTAGCTAGATTCTGGTACTTTTTTTTTCATTAATTACACCCAGAAATACCTTTTCTGGGCACCCTGAAGGTAGCATTAGCCAGCAGTGAGGGAACCACATTCTCTGTATGAGAACAATAGGACTTTCCTCACTTCTGCAGCTGCAGATGGAGACCTGCTGCCGGCTAGAGTGCCAGCATTGAGCCAATGTTCTTCCTTCCTTCCTTCCTTCCTTCCTTCCTTCCTTCCTTCCTTCCTTCCTTCCTTCCTTCCTTCCCCTCCAGGTGGAACACACTCACTAAACATATAAAGAATGCCCTCTCACTGATCTTATCTAAATCAAGGCTTTATATTATCCCCTCAACATACTCTGAACTTGCCTGCCTATTTTGCTACCTACCTATACTGTAAGTGGATCGAGGTGCTCATCCCTGGTACTGCTGAATTATACCCCTCCCTTCCAAAGCACTGCCCCCCAATATATGCTGGTAGCACCAAGACTGCCACCCCCAGTGCCACTAAAGAGGGATGTCCTGTCTCCAGTGTCAGCTAGTGTCCATCTGTAAAAAAATAAAACTGTCCCTCAATCTTTCTTTAACAAACCTGCAAAGAAAAAAATGGTCCCTCACTGATTTGGCCCTCCACACCCCAACTTACTCCACTCCGACTCCCCCACTCTGTAACCATTGCCCCCACACTTCCCACACCCCACCCACACCCCCATTAGTCACCTAAACATATCCCATGATGTAGAACCACTCTGATATAAAAGATGTCTTGCTGCTGGAATCAGTGACTGCAATTTGAAAAAATTAGGTAAGTTTAATGTATTTCAATCTGTTTTGAACTTTTACTCATCATTTTTATGACAATATTTTTACACCACATTTTCAACATGGCCTTTTTGGGACCCCATGTCATAAACAAGGTAAATGAAATGTTTCAAATCTGTTCCAATAGATGATTTCATAGTAGCTCTGTGACATCACCTTTTAGGCGTGATTTAAACATTTTCACCTACCAGGTTCATGATGGGGGTAATACGAAGCCTGTGTTGAAAATCTGGTGAAAAAATATAGTAAAATGACCAAGTCATCAGTGAACATTGAAATATTTCAATGTTCTCTTGTAACTTCACTCATTTTCCATACTTTTCTACCAGACTTTAAACATAGCCTTTTCGGGACACAACCTCATGAACAAGGCAGATGAAACTCTTCAAATCTGGGCTGGAAGATGAATTTGCAGTTAATCTGTGAAATCACGTTTTGGGAATGATTTGAAAATTTCCACCTACTTGGTTCACAGCATAAAGTGATAACACTATGTTCAAAATTTGGGTAAAAATATTATAAAATGACCAAATTATGAGAAAATGTAGAAATTTTTCAACGTTGACTCAAAACTTTACTTATTTTCAATATTTTTTCACACCACTTCATTAATGAATAGGTATCATTTTTCAAATCCTGGACAAGATGTATTTTCCCAATTTTAGCACAAAATTATGTTTTAGCCAGTATTCTATAAACGCCATTAATCATTTTTATAAAGGGGAGTCATACAATCATCATCTTGAAAATTTGGGGTTAATATTAATAAAAAACAACAAAAATTATTAAGAAAAGTTGTGTGCAGTGGCAGCCTTTACAACAGTGGGTAGTGCTTTGTGATCCTATGGCAATGTTGTGGCAGTACAATGATTATGAGGGTAAGCTGAGTGAGCCAGTTGGATAAGCTGAGGCTTGGGGCTGTGCATTCATGTGGCACCACCCCCAAGCCTGGGAAGGGAAAGTGCAGGGTTGCCCACACAGGACCAATTACCATGCAGTGGCTGAGTGTTCTGTGCTATGACTGACAGGCTGTTTCAGCTGTGCATCCGTATCTGTGGCCACATGGAAGCACAGGGCCCAGAGGGCCATGCAATTCTACAACCTGCTAGACAGTCCCATTGCAGCCTGCTAGACAGTTCCACTAATTCTTAACATGCATTGCCATATGGAAATGCTGAGCCTGGAGGGCCCAGCACTTCTATAGGCAGATGGGACCTTCCCTTGATGCAGGGCTCAGTGGGCCCTGTGTGTCTACATCTGTCCATGCAGGTCAATGTAGGACCTATGTGAATGAAGATATGAGTCCAGTATTTCAAAAAGAAAAGAAATTCTTTGGAAAAAATACATTAATTCACTAGTTAGGGTTCAAGTTAATGCTACAAAATAAGGGAATGTGGTGTTTAGGTTTCCACTTCCCCCAAGCAGCAAAAGGACAAGACCACATAAGCAACCAGAAACAGCCTTCATCAGGTAAGACAAACAACATGCAACTGCTTGTGGATGACACAAAGGATATCCATCATAAGGGTCCAGTGCTTTTGCAGCCCTAGGTACACATGGAAACTACAAGACATACATACCAACTTCTGGCTGCAGATAGAAATCTGCCAATACACTACAGCATACAACTATTTCCAGATGACACAAATGCAGTAGCACTAATGTGCTACCTTCATGGATTTGGATCTGCAGAAAGCACAGACCCCACAGAAGACTGTGCTTATGCAGCCACTCCTGTGTGTGCATCTTACAGTTTGCATGAGTAGCCACAGGGGGCCTATGCTTCTGCAGACAGAAGTACTGTTGCAATGTGGGTATCATAGTTTCAGCAACAGATCTAGAATTGTTTCAAGGGGGTAGCACTTTTGTCTGAGCGTTGGCACTCCCCCCCAAAAAAGTTACCTTTCAAACTTCAGATTTGGTTAAAACAGCTACATTTTTCTGGCTAGTGCATGGTTTTTCCATATGAGATGGTGGAATTGTATCCTCATTCATGCAGGTCCATTCTGGACCTACATGAATGGATGCAGATGCACAGGCCCCTCTAGACCCTATGACAAGGGAATCATCTGTCTGTCTATAGAAATGCAGGGCCCTGTGCACTTTGCACTTCTGTGTGGCAATGGATGTCAAGAATTTGTGGGTCTTTCTGGTGGTCAGTGAACACACAGAGCCTTCTGGATCCTGTGCTTCCATGTAGCAACAGATACAGATGTAAAGGGCAAAGAGTCCATCTGTCAGCCAAAGTACAGGGTCCTCTGGCACCCATGGGTGCACATGGAATATGTTAGGGGTCTAAGGATGTGGGAAGTGTCTGACCCCATAACTCCAAATGAATGAACATTTTCGGTGAGACCTGAAAAATCAGTTTTGTAGCCAAAAGTCAGTGTGTATCTTACATCTGTTATGAAGAGCACAGAATACTACTGCAGTTTTGATATTTTGGTATTATGGATTTCATGGTGGCTGCATTTCTGCAGCCAGAGGTCAATGTGCACAGTATGTCAAATGTAATTGGGCATTCACATGTAAACGTGCAACCACAAAACTTAATTTGCTTTGAACATGGGAAATTTAAGGTGTTCAGGATATGTCCAGCTCTAGAATCCATTTCCCTTACACACAGCAAATTGTGACTCAAAACTCAATTGCCAATGCACACAGGCAATTTTTGTGTCTTAGGATGTGTTTGACCCCAAAACTCCATGCCCCTATTAGGATGAGAAATAGAGACTGAAGAACTCAATGTCTCTTGTGCATGGAAGATTTTATGGGTCTAAGGATGTCTCCGACCCCCAAAAATCCATTTGAATATTTTTGGTTTGACTCAAAAATTACATTTCCAGTGCAAACTGAAATTTTAGATGCAAACCAAAATGTGTGGTGTAAACCAAAAATTCAATTTACCATATGATCTGTAATTTTAGGTGTGAAAGAAAAATTTAATATTCAGTGTGAACCAAAAATTCTAGTAGGAACTAAAGCACATCTGACAAACTGATAAGATGTCTCATGAGCCAAAATTTGGACAATGATGGGCCACAAAATCCCCAAATACTATTTTGACCTTGTTATAAAAAATAACAATCAACAAAATCTTGGTTAAGCAGTTTAGCAAGATTTATGTGTTTGTTTTTTCCAAACTGTTCACTTATATAGCTTTTCATATATTTTTGTTAATTAAGATGAAAAAACAACATAGCGGCCATCATGAAACAAAAAAAAACAAAACCTTGGTTTGTTAGAATCATTTCTGGTTTGTGACACTTATGCGATGCAAACTGAAAATGCTCCTGTGACTTGAAAATGTTTGGTTCATATCAAAGGGTAACCCAAAAATCCTACAGAGCATGTGGGAAAAAACACTTTAAATCATTATAACTCTGAAACCATTTAATATTTTTTCATGAAAAATTCAAAAGGCACCACCTCGCCACAGACCATTTCTACTCTGAAAGTTTCCTGAAAAAATTCTGTACTATTTAATCTATACACACATGCACACATACACCTTGATTTCTTATTTTGGGCTCACCATGACCTAAACCTATAAGACCACAAAAGGGCAGGTTCCTTTTTCCCTGGGATGGGATACAGATGAGGCACACTAATGAGTCCTGAGTAGCATGAAACATGTGTCTGTGTCTCCTGTTCTTAACCTTTTTAGATTGTGTGAGAGGGCCTTTGGCATCATGCATTCCTGCATAAAGCAGAACCAGCCTAAATTTTCATGGTGATTTGTATATACAGTGGTGCCAACCTGGATGCAACACAGTAATGCTGCAGCATATACAAAATTCCTTGGTATGCTGCAGGGGGGTATGCACTGTTGACAGCGACACATTTACAGCCACCATCAGTATAGTGACTGCAGCACCAGGTCACTGTACAGATGGTCACTGGACCCAGGCACTGTATTCAGGGGATTTGCACCCCCTCCCCAAATCAGCTCCAACTTGGAGTTGATTATAAAAGTTGGGGAGGGGTGTGGGGGACACAGCCCCACTTGTGAGGGGTTGTGGGTTGAAGCCCCTGAAGAAAACAAGTTTCCAACTTGGAAACCATCTGCCGATGGCAAAATGCAGTCGACATGACAATTTCACTGTCCGGTCATTCGACAAACTTTTTGTCGAACACCAGTCATAGATGCCTGCAGGGTACATTGTAATTCAATGGCATTTAAGCCATTTAGTCAGGCAATATTTTGTGTCATATGTCACTTACTGCAAGTTATTGCATTGCATCATGGCTGGCTCCACTGCACGTCCCATGGTGCTTTGCATTATGGAGGTATGTGTGATTTTGGGAGGCAGTATAGTGCAGTGGTCTAAGACTCTCAGCTGCAAATCTGGAGACCTGGTTTTGAATTCCACAGCCCCCACTTGCATACTGTGTGACCCTGAGCAAGTCACTTAACTTCCCTGTGCTCCCAGGTCACACCTGTAAACAAGCTTTCAGCTTAGTGTTCTACTCCTGGTTAAACAATTAAAAAAAAAAATCTGGCTTTGTTGCCTATGCCCTTTTTTGGAATTCCTTGTCCCAATGATTTTGTGGTGAGGCTGTTTGTCTTTTTATATATGCAGTGGTGCCAGCCAGGATCCAACATAGTAATGCTGCAGTATATCACAAAATGCTTCAGTATACTGCAGGAAACAGCATAATTCAATGGGAATTAAGCCCTTTTGTCATACAGCATTTTGTGACATGTCATTTACTGCAAGTTATTGCATTGCATTATGGCTGGCTCTGGGATGTGTGTGTGTGTGTGTGTGTGTGTGTGTGTGTATATATACATATATTCATTGCAAAAAACTTTGTTAATGCATCAGTTAGGGTTAAAGTGACAAATGTAGGGAAATGAGGTGTTAGGTTTGACACCTTAACACCCCCCCACACCCTACCACCCACCACAGACCAAAAGAGATGGGGTGTGCCTTGGAGTCATCTGCCCTAACTCTCACCCCATTCCATGTGTAACAAAGCTTACATGATATAGTATAGGAGAATGGGATGAGAGTTAGGCCCAACAACCCCAAGGCAAACCCCTTCACCTGTTTGTCTGTGGTGGGTGGGGTGGGGTGGGGTAGAGTGTGTGGGGAGTGTTAGGGTGTCAACCTTAAAGCCTCATTTCCCTATGTTTGTCACTTTAACCCTAACTGATGCATTAACAATGTTTTTTGCAATGAATTTCCTTACTTTTTGAGAAAGTGTAATCTTATGCTTATATAGTTTTGGGAGAGCAGGGCCCACATAAGTGCACAGACATTGTAGTGAGCTGTCATCTCCATGTAGGAGCACAGGGACCAGTCATTATTGCATAATGGATGGACCAGCACTCCCATTACAGCATAATGTTAACTATATTTGGGAGCGCAAGGCCCACAGGGCCCTTTGCTCCCACCTACCTATAATTATAGAGACATAGCACAGGCTTAGACATGTTCCAAGTAACCCCTGTGCTGCCAATGGAGCAATATCTCTATAACCATAGCAGCCTTTGAAAAAATTACACTGTAGTTGTAATCATGGACTGGTAAACTGCACACATGCTTAGTACACCTAAGCTGTGTTTAGCTAAAAATCCATATCTCAAAGCATTTTTGAGATATAGGCACTGAAATGCACTGTGTTCACCAAAATGATATCCTATGGGAAATGTCTTAACTTTTATTTTCTTGAAACTTGGCTTCCCAGCCAAATGCCCTTTGGGGTAACCCTTGCCTCAGTGTTTGCGCACAGAGGTTCTTTGTCTTTTAAATATTTTTTTTATTTTAATGGGTTCACCACAACATAACCCAGACAGACTGTCTTAGGGTAGCTGGTTCATTCCACTGGGGTGTCAAACAGATGAGGCATACTGATGAGTCCTGGTAGGACGAAACACGTGTCTATGTCATCTGTTAGCACCCTTTGCAAACTGTGTGAGAGGCTTTTCGGCACCACGCAATTCTGCTTAAAGTTGAACCAGCATAATATTCTGTGGTGATTTGCATATTCAGCCCATGATGCTTTGCATTGTGTGGGCATGTGTGATTTTGTATTATATATATAGGGTGTGTGTGTGCGTGCAAGAGAGAGAGAGCGATAAAGTAGATGAGAATTAAACCTTACAGACAAATGATTTTTTTCTAAGGCCTGAAGACCTAAAATGATGATAAATAGTTTAACATCATTCTACATGGAGCATCATCATTAATAATCATTTTAGGTTGGTCACAAAGGAGCTCTTAACCAATGGGAGAGCAGCTTGAACAATGACTGATGATATCACAATAACTTCTGCTACACACAAAAAAGAGCCGTGAAATTAAACAGTTTATTCTTCATTTAAAGAACAAATCTCAAAGTTCTACAATTTTTAAATACATTGTATAAATTGTACACACATTGGCCTCACTAAGAATATGATATTTGTCATCACTTGTAATGGGGCAGGACTTTCATAATTCACTTGTGGCTCTGCCACTCATGAGTTATGGTCCTGCCCCCTCAGTCATGACATGGCATATTTTCAGTCTGGCCATTGTGTATCCCATATTATAGGGGCACGGTAGCACCCTATAGTTAGGGTTGAGTAGCCTGTTTAGTGTTAAACCTGAAATGTTGCATATTAAAGCTGCAGTGCAAGAATGTGGTGAAAATTTTGACCTATACTTTTTTATTATATTTTAGATTGCCCCATATCTACTGTCTTGTATGACATCCTTCTTGCCACAATTTGGGTCTGCTTTAGAACTTTTTTCACACCTGAAATAATAAAAGGAGTGTTCCTTTTAGTATGGCTTGGACCAGGTTTTCATCAGTGTTCTTGACTGTTTTTGTACATCAATTGTTTAAAATCACTTTTGTTGTGACTAAAATGAACTAGCAGACAACAGACAGTGCTCTCTGACCTTATGGAACAGTAGGTGTTTACAAACAGCTTGGAATGGTGATTAAAACGTAGTCCTAGCCATATTAAAAGGAGCACTCTTTTTATTATTTCAAATGTGAAAAAGGTACTAAAGTGGACTCAAAATGGAGAAAGAAGGGTATCATACAAGTCAAGAGAAAAGAGTCAATCTAAAATAGCATAAAAAAGTATAGGTAGAGTTTTCAACAGATTCTTTGCACTGCTGGTGGAATATCTTTATCTCTATTTAACAAAATGGGGTGAAATTTCATAGGTGTTGTCTAGAATGCTAGATCTTGATGTGTGGAAATTTTTGTGATGGCATCTTGTGTGGTTTCTGAGATCCGCATGTGTCATTTTTAGTGAAAAATAACTTTTTTCCTATACTTAAAGGAGACCTACTGGGTACAGTGAAGCCCTGACCACTTCACAGATTGGGGCTTCACTGTACAAATTCACCCTGCAGTCACCATATAAAACAAATAGTCTTTTAAGCTTATAGCTCATTAAATTTGGAAAAGCCCCCAGTGCAGCCAGCATTTTCTATTATGGTGCTGTATTCTGGTTCCCGCTCTTGCTACTAAACATGCAAGATGTTGATACACCACTATCCCTGCATTATGGGTAGCCCTATGTGCAGAACTGTACAAAATGATACTTGTGAAATACTGATCCTTATTTTTACACACTTTGCCTAAATCCCACGTGTATGCCAGCCATATCTTGTGTGCTTTCCAAGACACAGAATATCAAATGTTATTGAAAAATGTTGTTGTTTCCTGCACTTAATAAAGTTTTGTTTGCTCTCACCTACAGCCTAGATGGTACAGATTTTTTCCTGAAACTTTCAGGGTAGAAACAGCCTATGCTAATGTAATGCCTTTTGAAGGTTTCATGAAAAAAAAAAGTTGTATGTTGTTTGTTTACCTGATGATAGCTGTCTGTGGTTGCTTGTGTGATCTTATCATTTTACTGCAGGGGGTTGGGGAGTTAGGGTTGGAAACTATAACATCACATGTCCCTACTTTTGTGGTATTAAATTGAATCCTAACTGGTGCAAGAACTGTTTTTTTCAATTACTCAATGAATTATAATAGTGCAAGTATAGATAGGGTTGAGTGGAATGTTCCATGTTAAACCCCTATCTTTGCACCTTAATAACTTTGACAGTGTTGGATTAAATTGCCCACCAAATTTGGTATGTGTTGTCCAGGTGGCAAGTTCTCATGGTGTGGGAAGTTTCATAATGGGTGTTGTCCTGATCTTGAGATCTGGATTTGTCTCAAATACAGAAAGAGCATCACTTTTGGCCCTTTTTTGGCTTTGTTGCTATAGCCTAGACAGTATGGAATTTAATTCCAAAACTTTCAGGTCTGAAGGGACTTGTGCAAAGGTATTGCCTTTTGCAGGTTTTCTGAAAAATATTAATTGGTTCCAGAGTTATAAGATTTAGAAATTTAACTTCCAAGCATGCTCAGTAGGGATTAAGAATTACCCTCTGATACAACACTAATATTTTGCTTTCTTGAGCCTTTCCTTTCACAAAATTAGTGTTTTTGGAGTCAAAATAAAAGTTGCTCTGACCACGATGGCCACCATCTTTAAAAAAAAAGATGGAAAATATATAAAAAATTATGCTTTTTCAAAAAGAAATAGATTCAAGTGTTTATTTATTTTAAAAACTGTCCAGAAATTGCTTTTATGGCCATCCTAAAAATCCTGGATGCCCAGCTTAGTGAGTGGGCTTTTTTACGGAAGTCTTCACTCATGTGCAGATTTAAGATTTATAGTATTTTCTGAAGGTACCCTGCTAAGGTAAATTCTATTTCAAGTAGTGTGCCATTAATGAATCTTGATTAACAAACAGATATGAGCTTTGATTTACATATGCAGAACACCAGCACTTTCTCAAATATCTGTACCACAGATGGAGAAGCACTGATGATCAGACTTTCCCACCGCTTCCCACCCACTCATTCCATTCAATGATATCACCATATGACAAATGATTAATTTGTGTAGCTTTATTGCTTACTGTGTAGCTCCAGGCTTCTGTCCCTTCTGTTCAGAAAGTTTAAAAGAGCTAAAATAGTTGTGGTGTAGGTAAGTTTTCTGCAGTATACAAACAAAAGATTGCCAAACTGCAAGATAATTGAATTTAGTGTAATGCAGTTCTGATTTATTGTGAAGAAGTAGATAACAGCCCTCTAACTACTGTATGTCCCTCAGTGTTTAGAGGCTTCACTCTCTGGGAAATATCTCAAGAAAGAGCAAAGCCTGTAGCACAGTTATTTTCTTGCTGTTATTATTACTGTCTAGCTCATACTTTCCAGAAGATTGCACTACTTAGATGGTGTTTGAAACCAACAGCCATGCATGCTCAGCAGATATAAAGTGTAGCATTTTTCTGACTTGTGAAAAGATTGCCTTACACATTTTATTAGGTTCTCCACATGAAGAGTTTATTATTATTTTTTAACACAAAACCTTGCCCACCTGCTAGCATTCACCCCCCCCACACACACACACACATGGCTGCCACTGTCATGCCAGCTTGCCTTCTGTTTCTCAGCAATGGTTCTCAGTGACCCACTCCTACTGCTGTTTCAAAATATTCCTAAAAACAAGTTTGGCAATGTACTCACTGCATAGGCTTTCAGACAGAGCTCATTTATGATTGTACTGGAAGAGGAAAAATAACTGTCTCTTGTATGTCTTTTTTTTACCTGAAAACAAAAAAAAGGGTCTCTCGTCAATTTCTGACTCCCCTGACCTCCACACTGACCCCACCTCAGCACCCACCTCTCCTTACATCCCATACACCTTCACTCACCTATTGAAGGTCCCTTGGCATTGATCCACTTACACCAGAAATGACATCCAACCGCTTGAAATGTGACCATGAACTGAAGAAACAGGTAAGTGCCATCAATGTATTTTCATTATGTTTTGAACTTTTACTCATAACTTTGTCATTTTAAAATATTTTTCCTCTAAATTTTCAACTTGGCCTTTTTGGGACCTCACCTCATGAAAAAGGTAGGTGACAATTTTCAAATATGGGCAAACAGGTGATTTCACAGTTACTCTGCAAAATCACCTTCAGGCAGGATTTGAAAATTTTCTCATAAAGGATTTATGAGGTGGGAGGTCATAAAAAGACTATGTTGAAAATGTTGTGAAAAATATGGCAGAATGACCACGTTATGAATGAATGTTGAAATATTTCAATGTTGACTCATAACTTCACTATTTTTTGGTCCTCCCCTTACAGACGGGGTGCACTTATGTCCCAAATTTATCCCCCTTCCAATCTGCCCACACAGCAGCTAACCCTAGGTCTTTAGCTGCTGCTCACTATTCCAGAGCACTTTAATCTAATCAATAACTAGTGATGTTCAATGTTTAATGGTCTCATTATGTGTAAACTCTATGTCCTTACAGCCTGCATGTCTTCCACTACCTGCTGCCCGTAAACATATGTATTCTTACTGTTAAAAACTATTCAATCTCCCAACTGTACTGATCTGTTACCTGTACGTTGTTGTTTCACCCAGGTCGCCCCTGAAAAAGGGACCTCTTAGGGCCCAGCGGGCCTACCCAGTCATCAAAATTCAATAAATAAATAAATTTTTCTATATTTTTCCATCAGACATTCAGCATGGATTTTTTGGAACCCAACCTCATGAATAAGGTAGATGACATTTTTTAAGTCTGTAAAATCAACTGTTGGGTGGGATTTTAATATTTTCACCAACCGGGTTCATGAGATGGAGTCATAAGAAGACTTTGTTCAAAACTTGGGTTAGAAAACCTGGGGTCAGAATTTAATAAAAAAAACAACAACAGTAAAGTTATGAATGTACATTGAAAATGTTGCATTCTTGCTTATAATTTTGGTAATTTTCAATATACTGACTTGAAACTCAAACATAACCATTTTTCATACCACATCACGAACACGATAGTGGTAATGTTTCAAATCTTGGACAAAACATGCTTTCACACTTGTGATGTGAAATGCCATTTCAGCCAGTATTCTATAAATGCCACATGTCAGGCTGGATTTTTCAACCAGGGAGCTTGTAGCATTCACCCAATGCAGAATGCAATTTTCTGTCCCCTGTGCCAAGGGGTAAAAGTTAGAGCAGCTCCCTCCTGGTCTAACACTGCACTGATTGGGAACCTTTTTACAGGGCTTGCACCAATGCTTTGGTGCAAGCTGCTTTAAATTGTGTAAAATGTTGTAACTGCACCCAAGGTGCTAAAATTGGGTGCAGGTTGTGGCAAACTATTTTGCACAGCTGTGCCAAACACTGTGTTGGATGCAGGGCTTGATGCAAGCCCTGTGTCCTCCTCTGAAAATGTTGCCCATCATGTTTATAAGGAGGAGACATGAAATTACTATGTTGAAAATCTGGAGTTGAAATAAAACAAAATGTGAAGAAACATTGCCTACCTGGTGCCACAGCCCGGAGAGGTAGAAAGCAGATCCTGAGTATCACTAGGGCAGTTGGATGGGATGGAGAGCTGGATGTCATTGTCCACCTGGGGACTAATAACCTGGCTAGAGATGGGGCTGGGATAGTGCAGGCAAGTTTAAGGGGCTGTGGAGGGATCTTAGACATGTAGCTCACTCAATGGCTTTTGCTGAAGTGCTGCCTGTCTATAACAAGGGACAAAAGAGGGGTCTCCACACCAGGAGCTTCAACTCATGTCTGAAGAAATGGTGGAGAAGGGAAGGATTCAGGAGGATTGGGAACCCACCTGGGAGGATGAGCGCCTATCCAGGGGCAATGGCCTGCATCCATCTGGGAAGGGAACAACAGTCCTCAGTGGTTAGTTTCAAAGTTACTTCAATGAACATTGAAACTAGCCAAGGGGTGCGGTGGTAGGAATCGGGGGGATGGTCAGAAACTGCTTCCCCAAAGGCTGAAGTAGTGAGTGAGGAGAACCTGAGGGGAGAGGAATCCACCAGGGTGCAAATTAATAAAGGAAGCAGGGTGGTAGTGATAAAGGGGGGAAGGAATGAACATTAAAAAAGAGAGGGGGAAGGAGGGAGGAGGGAGGGAAAAGGAAAAAAAAGGCAACAGGTAGAGTGGAAGCAAAATCTGGAAGGTCATGTATATGAATGCTAGAAAACTAGGAACTAATATTACAGACCTAGAGGCCATCATGGCAGAGGTGGACCTGGATATAATGACCATTACCGAGTCATGGGGTACACTGAAAACCATGACTGGGACATGGTCATACCAAGCTATACTTTGCTCAGAAAGGACCAGATGGGAAGGAAATGATGGGGTGTGGTGCTTTATGTGAGGTAAGGCATAAAAATTATGAAGATACAGGGCATACAGGGGGAGGCAGAGGTAATGTGGGTCACCCAGGAGACAGGGAATAGAGCCACTATTCACACCAGAGTGACAACGAGACCTCCAGCACAGGGGGAGGAATTAGATATGGTACTGTTGGAAGCCATTGGCTAGATGGCTGAAAAGGGGGAAGGTGCTGCTGGTGGGGGACTTTAGCCTACTAGATGTAGACTGCAGCCTCCCAGCAGCAGGTTCCGCTAGAAGCAGGGTCATTCTGGACTCTCTGCAGGGGGTGCTCTTCACCCAACTAGTCAGTGAATTCACTCTCGATGGGGCAATACTGGACATGGTGCTCACTAACAGGGATAGTGTTGCAGATATCAGGGTGGGAGACCACTTGGAAACCAGTGATAATCATATGGTGTGGTTTAATAAAAGGACAGCTGCGGAATTGAACCATGAAAGGGTGAGGGTCCTGGACTATAGAAGGGCAGATTTTATGAAGATGGGTGAATGTCTCAGAGATGACCTGGTGGGGGGATTGCCTGCGGTGGGGTGAAGGAACAGTGGGTGAAGATAAGAGGGAGCATAGTAAAGGCAACAAACCTCTTTGTCAAAAAAGTGCCTAAAAGCAAGAGGAAAAAGAGGCCACTATGGTTTTTGAATAAGATGGCTGAAAAGGTAAAGGCAAAAAGGGTAGTACAGAAAGTATAAGGAGATGCTGAGGGAGGAGGATAGGGAGGTGTAGCAGGGAAACAGAGGGAAGCAGGGAAAGCAGTAAGAAGTGCAGAGGCACAAACTGAAGAGAGATTAGCCCTGAAGGTAATAAAAGGGACAATACTTTTTTTAGGTGTGTAAGTCAAAATAGGAAGACCAGGGGTTGGATTATAATGTTAAAAAGGGAAGAGGGGACTGTACAGAGGGAGACCAGGAAATGGCAGATATCCTTAATAAATACAGAGGTAAAAGAAGGGGAAGGGCCACAAAGTAACAGAAGCTTTGGAAGGAGGGAGGTGTACACTTGTTCTTTTTGGAGGTGAGAGTCCTGAAGGGTCTCGCTAATCTGAAGGAGGACAAAGCAATGGGGCCAGATGGGGTGAAATACTGACTGCACCTCTGACAATTCTCTTTAACAGCTCTCTGGAAACTGGAGGACTGGAGGATGGCAGATGTAGTCCCACTACATAAAAGTGGTAGCAGGGAGTAGGCTGGCAATTATAGACCAGTCAGTCTGACATTGGTGGTGGGGAAAGTTGATGGAATCACTGCTGAAAGAAAGAACTGTGGAATATCTTGAATTCAGTGGGTTACAAGACCTGAGGCAGTGTGGTTTCACAGAAGGGAGGTAATGCCAAACAAATCTGACAGATTTCTTTGACTGGGTGACCAAGGAACTAGATTAGGATGGAGCGGTGGATGTGGCCTACCTAGATTTCAGTAAGATTTTAACACCATTCCAAACAGATTAGTTCGCAAGCTGGGTAGCTTAGAAGTGGTTCCAAAAGTGGTAAACTGGATAATAAATTGGTTAGGGGATAGAAGACAGAGGGTGGTGGTAAATAGAGTTCAGTCTGAAGAAGGGAGGGTGACCAGTGGGTGCCTCAAGGATCAGTGCTGGGACCAGTCCTCTTTAATGTCCATATAAGTGACATTGCAGTGGAGCAGGAAGGGAAGTTCTGCATCTTTGCAGATGACACAGAAATCTGCAATAGGGTGGACTCTCTTGGGGGCATGGAAAGGATGAGCAGAGACTGAGAAAATGAGAGGGTGGTCAAGAGTATAGCAGCTGGATTTCAATAGTGCAAATAATTCCCTTTGGGCATAGAAACCCAAGGGTGGAGTACAAAACAGGTGGAGTGGAATCAATGACCACCAAGCAGGAAAGAGACCTGGTAGTAATCATATCTGATGACTGACCTAAAGTTGGCTGGGCAGTGCGGCAAGGCAGTAGAGGGGGCTAGTGGAGTGCTGGGGTGCATAGGGAGGGGTATCACCAGTAGAAAGAGGGAGATGATGTTGCCCCTGTATAGATCACTGGTAAGAACACACCTAGAGTATTGTGTCCAGTTCTGGGAGACTAAATCTCTGGAAGGACTTAGGCAGAGTGGAGGTAGTCCTGTGGAGAGCAACTAAAATGGTGCTAGTTCTGCATTGAAAGCCCTGTGAGGAGAAATTAAAGCACCTCAATAAGTACCCACTGGAATGGGGGGGATATAATAGAGATGTTTAAATAACTCACGGGGTAAATAAGGTACAGGAGGGAAATATTTTTCAGAAGAAAAGGTGCTAAAAATCAAGGGGACATGCTATGAAGCTAAAGGAGAGGGGGGTCGATTCAGGAGAGATGTGAGGAAGTACTTCTTCATAGAAACAGTGATGGATTCCTGGAGCAGCCGTCCAGTGGAGGTGGTGGGGCCAAAAACAGTGGTGGGGTTCAAGAATGCATGGGATAAGCACAGGGAAATCATAATAGAAAAGAAGAGGAAGGGGAAAAGAGCTGTAGATCAGCCATGGTCTGTGGTAATAGTGTGGACAGGGAGAAATGGGCAGACTGAATGGGCCAAGCAGTTTTTATTTGCTATCAGATTCTGTGTTTTTATGTCATGTGCAGGGCTGGCCTTTGGCCCAGTGGGTAGCACTTTGTGATCCTGTGCTGCTGACCTGAGTTGGGGGGTAAGCTCAGTGAGCCAGCTGGATAGGCTGAGGCTTGGGGGAAGTGCTGCCATGCAGCACTAGACCCAGCCTGGGAAGGTACACAGCTGACTGCACAGGCCCAAGTGCCATATAGTGAAGAGAAGTCTTCTCTTAGTATAGGGTTCAGAGGTCCCTTCACCTTTGCACCTGTAGCTGCCAGAGGGCCCTGTGCTTGGATTGACAGATGGTCTCTTGGCCCTGTGCATCGGTATCTGTAACCACATGGAAATGCAGGAGCCAGAGGGCCCTGCACTTCTGCAGTCCACCAGATGGCCCCACAGATTCTTTGCATTAGTTGTTGCACAGAAGTGCAGGGCGCACAGGGCCCTGCACTTCTGTAGGCAGATGGACTCTTCCCTTAGTGCAGGCCAAGAGGGCCCTGAGCATCTACCTCTATTTATGTTGGTCCTAAAGGGATCTACATGAATGAGGATATGATTCCACTGTCCCAAAAAGAAAGGACATTCCTTGCAAAAAACTGTATTAATGCACCAGTTGGGATTCAACTTAACAGCACAGAAGTAGGGAAATGAGGCACTGGGATTTCCAACCCTAACTTCTCACCCCTCCTGCAGCAAGAGGATAAGACCACACAAGCAACCACAGACAGCCATGATCAAGTAAGACAAATAACATACAAGTGTTTCCAGATTATACAAATGCAGTAGCACTGGCCCAGTGGCACTGAGGGTTGAGGTGCTGGATGCCACATCTCTCTCCACTCTGATGACCCTGGTTCAGGAATGAGCATGGGCCGTTAGGGGTTGGCAGGGGAGGGAGAGGATTGAGCATCCAGAGGACAGCTCTCCTCTCCTGGGAGGGAGGTGGGTCCCTGCTTGGCACTTGATCAGCCTCTGGTGGAGGCCTGAGGCATGGCAAGCATGGAGCCAATGCTGAGGTGGGCAGTGGAGATGTTGGCAGTGATGCCTTGGTGTTGGGCATGCACCACTCCCACAATGAATAGGGAAAAGCACTCTCCGAGCTCCAGGTAGATGGAGCACTGAGGCAGACCCATAATAGCTTCCACCTGCCTGGTCCCAGGGTCTCCCTATGAAAGTTGATTGTTCGGGGTGTTCTGCCACACCTCGTCCCCAACCAGGGGGAAGATCTGTGGCTCCATAAGGGATTGACCATGAGACCAGGTAGGTGGCAGGAGTGGGGGCAGTCCTTCATTGGAGCTCCCGAAGAAACGGAGCTCAGAGAGAGTAGGTGGGGAAAAAAAGAAATTTCAGAAAAACAAATGCAGTAGCACTGATATGCTACCTTCGTGGCTTTTTATATGTGGCTGCAGAAACACAGGTCATATAGGATCCTGTGCTTATGAAATCACACCTGTGTGTGGGTACTGTATGTCATACAGCATGCACGAGTATCCATTGCTGCAAAAGCACAGGCCCCACAGGGGCTTGTGCGTCTGCAGCCAGAAGTTGGTGTGCATATCTTACATCTACGGCTCCAGAGGTTGCATTTCTGCAGACAGAACTAGTATTGCAATTGGGTATCATGGATTTTTATCTGTAGCTGCAGAAGTGGGGCCTGCACTTCTGCAACCAGAGGTCAGTATGTATGCCTTATACCTGTGTCTACAGAAGCACAGGCCTCACAGGAGCCTGTGCTTGTGCAGTCAGAAGTGTGTGCATGTGTTACAGTGTGAATGAGTATCTGGGGCTACAGAAGCAATGGCTCCATAGAGGCCTGTGCTTCTGCTGACAGATGCAGTGTTGCAATTTGTTGACGTACAACTGTTTCCAGATGACACAAATGCAGTAATCACTACCGCAGACCAAGCAGAGGATGCCAGCATGGGGGGGCTGAGCCTGCCTGCCCTGTGGGCTCCCCCTGAAGCTGCCAAAATTGCCAGCCAGCCACTCAGTTTGTGAAGCAAGAGGAGCTTTTAATGACATTGTTCTGCCCCTGACTGCTATCAATCTGAGTGCTCAGTGCTTGCAGCTAGGGAGGGTCTTAGCCCCTGGCTACCTCCAATGATTGCCACCATGGGCCATGAGGTGAACACCATCCTGGGGATTTGAGCCTGCCTGCCCTGTGGGTTCCCCCTGAAACTGCCAAAATTGCCAGCCAGCTGCTCAGTTTGTGAAGCAGCAGGAGCTGCTTTTAATAACTTTTATTCTGCCTGTGACTGCCGCCAGTTGGAGCACTCAGCATTTGGATCTAGGGAGGGTCTTAGCCCCTGCCTACCTACAGTGATCACTACCATGGGCTATGAGGAGGATGCCATCCTGGAGTTTGAGCCTGCCTTCCCTGTGGGCTCCCCCCAAAGTCACTGAACTCGCCAACCAGTTGTTCAGTCTATGAATCCACAGGAGCTGCTTTTAATGACTTTTGTTATGCCTTTGACTGCTGCCATTCGGAGTGCTCAGCACTCATAGCTAGAGAAGGTCTTACCCCTAGCCAGTTACAGTGATCGCCAATACAGGCCACAAGGAAGATGCCACCCTGGTGTTTAAGCCTGCCTGCTCCATGAGCTCCCTCAAAACCACTGAAACTGCCAGTCAGCTGTTCAGTTTGTGAAGCAGCAGGAGCTGCTTTTAATAACTATTGTTCTTCCTGTGATTGCCGCCAATCGGATTGCATAATGCTTGGAGCTAGGGAGGGTCTTAGCTCCAGGCTACTTGCAGTGATCGCTACTATGGGCCATGAAGAGGATGCAATCCTGTGGGTTTGAGCCAGCCTGCTCTGTGAGCTCCCCCTGAAGCTGCCGAAATCGCCAGCCAGCTGCTCAGTTTGTGAAGTAGCAGGAACTGCTTTTAATAACTTTTTTCTGGCCTTGACTGCCACCAATTGGAGTGCTCAGTGCTCCTCTTCTCTAACTGACTCCTAGAAGTCCCATGTGAGCAGTCTCAGTGTGAGTGGCACAGCAGAAGTGGGAGTCTTTGAAGGAAGTCACCAGAGGGGAGACGCCAGGATGTCAGGAGACTCTGCTCAAGTCCCATCCTGCAAGTGCCTGTAACTGTCATTCTGCTGTATTGCTTTATTCAAATTATGCTATGCCTAAACTGTCTGCATATAGCTGATTACTTGCACTGCCTCGTCAGATATCTGCTTGCATCATTTATATTTGTGCTGTGTGTGGTTTGGCTCACTTACCGGTGTGTGGTGTTCTGTCGTATTAATATTATTCAGCCATCAGCATGGTGTGGATAATGTATGCATATTGCTTCCTTATCGTAATCTGCCTATTAATTGGTTTACATGTGCACACAGTTCATTAGTGCCCTGTTTTAACTGTGCACTCTGTTGCCTTGTTTTACTGTGCATACTGCTTACATATACTGCTTCCTATCATATTACCTATCAATTGGTCTACTCCTGCATATACAGTAGTTCCTTAGTACCTTATTTTTACTATGCATACTCTCTCCTGTGTCAGGTGTCAGTGTGGCTCAGTTGGTAGCACATCCGCCTGTGGACCAGAAGGTCGTGGGTTCTTGTCCCACACCGGGATGGACTTGCACCTAAAAATTGCTGGCATCTGAGTGCAGTATTGGGGGGTGCTGTACTGCTGGGGTGTGCCGTCCTTTGGATGAGACGTTAAACTGAGGTCCCTTCTGCCCATCCTGGTGTTGTCCTGGTGGGTGTCCAGGTGGAAGCAAAAGAACCCAGGGTACTCTTCATAAAGAGCAGGGAACATTCCCGGTGTCCTGGCCAAAATTCCCCTTCCCATAAACTGGTTCATGCAATTATCCAGGCTGTGTGTGGGTGATAATGTGCGATATGGCCGCCACCACACATTCAGTGACTTCACTACCAGTCTAGCATTGCTTGTAAAGCACTTTGGGATACTGTGTATGAAAAGCGCTATATAAATGCTGATTCTTCTTCTTCCTCTCTTAGCTTTACCCTGCTCCTCTTCTTGTTCCCCTCCCTTTCCAGCTAAGTCTTACTTCCTCATCTTGCTCCATCACTACTCCTCTGTAGTGATTTTCCTAGCCCCCTTCTCTGCGTAAGCTCTCCCCCCCACTATTAACTTCCCCTGTCCTCTTGGTTTCCTGTCTATCAAATATGTTCCTTATTACCATCTCTCTCCTTCCCCTCTTGTTTATCTTTGTTACCCTCCCTTCCAGAAGTTTTCTCTCTTCACTCCCTCCTACTCCATTTTTCCCTCCCCTTCTCCCACCCTCTCCTCATTCTGCCTTTCCTCTCTCCTCCATTCCCCCTTTCTCCCTGGTCCCTCACTCCTCCCTTCCTCCTGCCTCCATCTTGAATTTCTTAGATCCTGGCTTTCCCACCCACACCATCACAGAATCACAGAATGCTGTCAGCAGAAAAGGACACTATGGCCCATCTAGTCTGCCCTTGCCTTCCCTTC
Source organism: Neoceratodus forsteri (assembly GCA_016271365.2). Classification (NCBI taxonomy): domain Eukaryota; kingdom Metazoa; phylum Chordata; order Ceratodontiformes; family Ceratodontidae; genus Neoceratodus; species Neoceratodus forsteri. Next base: position 1,205,147,676 of record CM057449.1, read on the forward strand.
ACAAATTTCCACTAGCACTGTCCCCCCTCTTCTCTCCTCCTCTCAACCCCATGTGTCTGTCCCATGCCCTCTTGAATACCCCCACTGTATCAGCCCCTACCACCTCCCCGGCAGCTTGTCCCATGACTCCACCATCCTCTCCGTGAAGAAGAGTCCCCTCACATTTCCTCTGTATCTTCCACCCTCTATCCTTTGGCTGTGCCCTCTTATTTTAACCCCTTCTTTCTTTTAAATAAGCTCCCTTCCCTAACTTTATTGATCCCCTTAACATATTTAAAAGTTTCAATCATGTCTCTCCCTCCTGGTTTTGAGCATGTATAGGTCCAGTTCTTTACACCTCTACTCGTATGATTTCCCTTGCATCCCTTGTACCATCTTGGTCACCCTTCTCTGAACTTTCCCCATGCTTTTTATATTCTTTTGCAAGTATGGTCTCCAGAATTGTACCCTGTACTCTAAATGTGGTCTCACCATTGCCTTGTAGAGTCACATCTGTACCTCCCTCTTTCTGCTAGTGATGCCCCTCCCTATGCAGGCCAACATTCCATTTGCCTTTCCCACCACCATGTTTCACTGGTGCCCCACCTTGAGATTACTGATTATTATGATCCCCAGATCCTTCTCCTGCTCTGTTTTCCTGATTTCCTCCTCCCATAGAGTGTATTCCACTTACAGATTCCTACTTCCTATGTGCATTACAGCACATTTTGGGGGTTGAATTTGAGCTGCCATGTCTCCAACCACCTATCCAGTTTCCTCAGGTCCTGCCTCATGTCCTCCACCCCATCTGGGGTGTCCACCCAGTTACAGATTTTCATATCATCTCCAAACATACATGCCCTACCCACCAGCCCCTCTGTCAAATCAGTGATGTAAATGCTGAAGAGGAGAGGCCCCAGCACGGACCCCTGAGGCACTCCACTCATTACCCCTTTCTCACTGGAGAGCACCACATTCACCACTATCCTTTGAATTCTACCCTCCAACCAGTTTTACACCCACCTAGTTATCTTTTTTCCCCACCCCTAAGCTATCTAGCTTGATTACCAGCCTTCTGTGAGGGATGATGTCGAAGGCCTTACTGAAGTCCAGATAGGCCACATCCACCGCCCCTCGTTGATCAATCACCTGCATCACCGAATTGTAGAATTCATTCAAGTTGGCCTGGCATGACCTCCCTGCTGTGAATCCTTGTTGGTGGTCATCCTGCAGCCCACTTCTCTCCAGGTAATCCACCAGCATGTCCTTCATTAATGCCTCCATCACCTTCCCCAGCACCAAGGTGAGGCTTACTGGGTGATAATTTTCCATAGCCTCCTTGTTACCCCCTTGTGCAATGGTACCACCATTGCCTTTATCAAGTATCCTGGCACCTTCCCAGTGTCTAGTGACAAGTTTAAGAGTCTTGCTAATGGGACCGCCAGCTCTTCCCTAAGCTCCCTGATTACCCTTGGGTGTACCCCATCAGGCCCCATCACCTTGTCTACTCTTAATCTATCTAGCTCCTCCTTGACCCTGTCTATGATGAAGTGCCTGGGATCCACAGATATGTCCTCTCTTCCTCTGTTCTTTAACTCTGGCCTCCTCCCCACCACCTCTTCTGTGAAGACTGAGCAAAAGTATTTATTTAGTGATTCAGCCTTTTCATTGTCCCCCTTCCAGTTTCTCTCTCCTCCCTGCCTCTTCTCTCAGCCTCTCTATCCCCTGCCTTGCTTCCTTCTTTCTCCCCCATACCAGAAAAAAATATTGTCCTCCACATTGCCCTCTTTGCTATCCTCTCCTCCATGTCTGCTTCAGTCCTCCTTATCTTCTACCCTATCTTCCTTTTTTCTTTGTAAGCATCCCTGCCCCCCTCCCATTGCAACTTCTTATATTTCATAAATGCCCATTTCCTTTCTTTGATTGCTATTGCCACTTCCCTCGAAAAACCATAGTGGCCTCCTCCATTTCTTCTTCTTATTCACCCTCCTTATGCAAGCATCTGTTGCTTCCACTACTCTGCTTTTGATGGTTTCCTAAAGTTCTTCTACATTTTCTACCCCCTTCGCCCACTCACCCCTACATTCCCTCCCAATTGCCATGTAAACATTCCTTTGTCCCAATTAAACTCCTTATCTTGCTGCTGCTACTGGTTGCAGGAGACAGTGAGTCCAATCCTATCCCTGGTCACTCCTCTCCCACCTGCCTCCCCAAAGGGTTGAGAGTGGCACACACCTCAATGTCAGAAGCCTTCTCCCTAAGGTAGGCCTGCTACAACCGCTCATGGTTAACCTTCACCTGGATGTGTTAATTATCTCTGAATCTTGGTTTCCCCCAAGATTCCAGATACTTTGGTCACCATACCTGGGTACTCCATCACCCACCAGGATCATGCCAGTAAGGATGGCGGTGTTGACATTTACATCTCTTCTGCCATCCAGTTCACCCCTATAATCTGTCTCTTCCCCATCTGCCTACAAACATTTGTTCTTCAGACTGTCCCGTTCTCTGTCCCTATCTTTGAGGCTGGAGTCTATTGCTGCCCAGGCCTCCCGCCCCCTCTTCTGTCACTGGCCTCCTCACTACTATCTCTACCCATGCCTTGATGGGTGAATTGTTGTTGTTGTTGTTTATTTAGGAATAACCATTGAGCTTATGCTCATTCGCAATGGTAACCTTTTTTCGCACAGTAGAACATACAACTACATTACATAAAACAGTAAACTCACATTAATCATACATATTATATTATCACAATTAATTAAAACATTTTCAAGATCATACATTAGCTTGCAAATATTTCTTTAGTGCAAAAAGAGACAGGGATTTAGAATTAGGATACCCAAAACAAGGTGGAAGTTTATTCCAAAGCTTTGGAAACCAAATGACTACAATTTTGAGATGATCTTTTGGTAAAAGTCTTAGGGACAACTAACTGAAAAAACTGAGAGTTTCTTAAGGATGGATCAATTTTCAGAAAGCTATTCTATCACTCAAATACTTAGGAATAAGTCCTAGTTCAGACTAATATGCAAACAAACATGCATGCATATCTCTCCTAGAAGCCAAGAAAACCCAGCCCAGAAAGTTGTATAAATAGCAATGATGGGTGGTAATAGGATAATCCAAGATTAACCTGGCCAATTTATTATAAAGAATATCTAACCTATGTAATCTATCAGATGAGGCATTGTCATATAATTTATCACCATAATCGAATAATGGTAATATTTGCACTTGAATTATATTTTTCATAGTATCTGAATCTAAACATTTTCAATTTCTAAATAAACAACCTACCCTCCTTCCAACCTGACCAATTAATTTGTCTACATAATTATTTCCTGTACCTAACTAATCCAACCAGTAACCTAAGTATCTATACATTTTAACAGATTCTAAGTATGTTCCTGATAAGTCTGAAATCTCTAATTTTACATCTAGTTTTAATTTGGAATCTGGGCCAATAGTAACAATTTTGTTTTAGATGTATTTAATTTTAACTTTAACTATCAGAAACATTTTTGCACTGACTCAGATCTAGACTGCAAAGTGGATTGAATTTCCCCAAGAGAGTTATTAGAGTAATAAAGAATTTTATCATCCATGTAAAGGTGGTAATTCACCGCCTCCACACTCTTACCGATATCTCTTAAATAGATTAGAAAAAGGAATGGCCCCAGCACAGAGCCTTGGGGCATGCCCCTTTCTACTTTCAAAGGTGATGAGTCCAAACCATTAACCCTAGTATATTGATAATGATTACTTAGATAAGAACCAAATCAGGCCAGAACACTTCTGCTTTGCCCTATCTCAGATGGCTAATGCAGCAAGCACTGGTGGTCAACCATGTCAAAGGCCTTGGACAAATCAATCAATATTGTACCCATGTAACACTACTGGTCATTTGCCCTACCGATGTTGTCCAAGACCCTTGACATGGAGACCACCGTACCATGTATCTTGTGGAAAATGGAATGAAACTCATCAAATAGATTCTGCCCAGTTAGATAATTAACAACCTGATCCACCAGAATACATTCTAAAATCATACTAACTATTGGAAGTAATGATATTGGTCTATAATTGGAAAGTAGGCCAGGGCTGCAACCCTTTAAAATAGGTACAACCCTGGCACACTTCCAAGCCTGTGGAAAAATAGCATAAAAATAGCAATTGAATAAATAGGTCACGGAGTGAGCTACACTCAAAGCAGAAAACTTCAACATTGTAAGAGGATAAGACATCAGGGCCACTATTTCCATTATTTTTAAGACCCAATAATTTCTCCACTACTACATGGTACTCAATTTCTTTAAAGGAGAAAGAGGGTAGGATATCGCATATTATTGAGTGTATCTGGAACATACAAAGAAATTACAATATCAACAAAGAAATTTCTAGATTCACAAACAAAACTGTTAAACCTATCTGTGTCATTCTAATCTGGAGCAAATATTCCTCAAGAGCTAGTTTAATAGTGTGCTTAAACCTAGCAGTACCATTTAAATCTTTAATTAGATACCAGAATTTAGATGGATTACCTTTAGTCTCAGAGGTTTTTGTCCTAAAATGAATTATTTTTGCTGCCCTAACACCTGCCACATATTTATTCCTCATTTTTCGATATTTCTGCCAATCTGAGACCGTACCAGTCTGACGAGCGATATACCATGACTTATTTTATTCCCCTCTTTAATTTTTGCAATGATGAAGAGAACCACAGTGCTGAATTTGCTTTCCCCCTTTTTGTTTTTACTGGCATATGTCTATCACAAACCTTTAGCAGTTCTTCCTGGAAGTATTCCCAAGCTAGATCCAAGTTAGGAATCAGTTCCATGATTTCCCAGTTTAATCCCTGTAAGTCTGTCATAAATTTAAAATAATCAACATTTTTTTTAAATCGAAATGCTATATATATAGCTGGACCTTTTTCTTTTCTGTCCCCCTGATACAGTATACCATGTTATGATCACTAAATATGTCCACTGTAACACCTGTCTCATTATAGAAATGTGAGTAATTAGTTAAAATGATATCCAAAAGGGAACAGTCTTGAGCGTTCTTTATGTTAACTCAAGTGGGTTCGCTTATGAGTTGAGATAGTCCCAGATCCAACGCTATAGATTTTAAGTGCTTAGATTTTTGGGGACACAGTCAGTCTGCATTTAAATCACCCAAGAGTAAACATTAATGGGTTAAAGTAAAAGGCAAAAGAACAGCAGAGATAGTTAAATTTGCTGCACAGGAAAATGAGGGTGTCTGTACCCACCAACGATAAGTAATGGTTTTCCCAGGTAGAGTTGTATTTCTACTGCCAAATATTCACAGCTGTTAGGGCCCACCTCTAGGTATAAGCATTTTGGGGTAAATTTGTCTAAGTAATAAAAAAGTAACCCCTTCACCCCTTTTATTTCTGTCAGCCCTCATCATGCTATAACCTTGTAGGTCCAGCACCATATCATCTGTTTGTGCACAACCAAGTTTCTGAAAACAACATAAAATCAGGATTATTGTCCACCACAAAATCCCCAATTAAATCCATTTTTGGTAAAATACTTCTCAGATTTGCATGTAGAAAAGATATACCCTTCTTATTTTTAAAACATAAGGACGTAGGCCCAGGATTTAGAGACACATCCCCGCACAACAGCAGCTATAGTAAAATGCTCATCCTTGGGGACTTACATTTAAATTGGCTCTCTCCTTCTCAAACCAAATTCTGCTAAAACATTAAGTTCCTTAATCCCTCTCTCAACTCATCTCTGACCCTACCCATCTCAACCATAAATCCCTCAATCATACCCTACAGGACTGGGTTCTTGCGTCCCACCCCCACTGGATTATCGATGCCTGCACCAGTGACCACCATCTGCTCTACTGTGTCCACAAATTACACTACCCCAAAGCCCCACCCAAGCTCCTCCAGATCCGGTCCTTGTGATCACTGGACTTATCCTCCCTCCACACAGACTTGGCAGCTACTGACTGATTTCCCATCTCCTCTGACAGCTCCATTGATTCTGCCCTCAATTATTTTAAGTCCAAATTTCAGTCAATCTGGAACCTGCATTGCCCGCCTAGGAAAACCAGTGTCAGTGGTTCCCACCTCCCTTGGATCTCTGCTAAATTGCTGGCCTGCCTGTATGCTCAAGATCTGAACTGAGTATTGAGTTACTATGGTGCTCTCTGGGTGAAATGAATACGTTCCATGAGGATTGATTATCTAATAAAGTTAATTAATTGGTCATGTGTTAATTTATGCGATGAAATGGTATATATAGGTTAGATGTTTTATTTCAAGCTATGCCTCCTAAGGAAGGAGTTGCAAAGCCCCAAAGCGCAGAGGTTTTTTTGTCTGTCACTATGGGTGTACCAGCCTGAATGTTTATGCATTTTTTGCATGAAACCCTTTTTTTTTTTGTAAGTAATTTGTCTTCTTTTAACAAAAAGATTGTTTTTTCATTTTTAACAATAAAATATTCTCACTGAATTTGTTTGAGTGCTGGATTTCTTTGTAAATAGTATGCTCAAGATCTTGCCTGGAAGGCACACAAGTTCTCTGGCTCCCCTGCTGATTGACTCAAGTACTGTGCCCTTTGCAATGCCTGTATCAAAGCCACCAGGCTTGCCAAGGCAGAGTACTTTACCTCAACCTTCCAGACCAACATTAAGTTAACCCTCCAAGTTCTAGAAGGTCATTCATGCCCTCTTCACCTCAACCCAGTCCTCTGCCCCACTCCTCAAAGTAAATGATGCACCATTTCTGACCTCCTAGCTATTGCCTCTGAGTTCAATGCTTTCTTCACCTCCAGTGCCTCCTCCCTTCTCTCCTTCATTCCTCGCGCCCATCCCTCCTCCCACTCCTACCCTCCCCATCTCTCTCTTTCTCCTTCTCTTCTATATCTTCCTGATGACACTTTCAAGTCCCTCCTATCCCTAAACCCTCTCAAGGAGAGGAACCCTGATAAACTCCTCCATCTCTCTGCCCAGCTATTGCTCTACCACTCTCCTCCTATCAAAACCTCTCCTTCTCCCTTGATCCTGTTCCTGATGCATGGAAACAGGCTTCTGTCATATCACTGCCTGAAGAAGATGACCCTTCCTGACCTGGCACAATTACCACCCTATCTCCCTGCTCCTTACCCTTGCTAAACTTTAAGAGCACCTAGTACTTTCTCAGCTATTCCCCCTTCCTTGATTCGTCCTCCTTCTGCGCTCCTTTCCAGTCTGGTTTCTATAAATCTCACTCCACTTCCTCCTCCCTCCTCTGGCTTACTGACTGTCAGGCATGGATCACGGCCTTATCACCTCTGCCATCTTTGCCAACTTGTCCAAAGCCTTCAACACTATACCCCAACCCCTTCTCCTTGACAAACTTACAGCAGTGGAGCTTTCCACATTTGCTACTAACTGGTTCTTCTCTGACCTTGGTGGTAGGACTTAATCAGTTAAAATTGGAGATTCCTGATCCCCTCCACTCCCTATCACCACTAATATCCCCTACAGTTCGGTCCTTGGCCCAATTCCATTTTCAGTTTTCCTGAATGACCTCCCCGCTGCCTGCATCTCTGTGTCCATCCATATGTGTGCAGATGATATAGTTCTCTATGCCTTTGGTTTCTCCCCCCTGATCCATGGTCAAGCTTCAGCTGGACTTCAACAGCATCCAACACTGGTTCCAATCAAATCAACTGTCCCTCAATGCCAAAAAATAGTGTCCATGTCCTTTGGCACTAGGCAGAGGCTTACTGGCCTCCCCACCTTCCACATCCTAGATGAGACCACTATTGATGATGTTCCTACCTTTAAGTACCTTGGGACCTTGCTCGACTATCACCTTGACTTTTCTGAGCATGTGCCATCCACAAAAAACTACACCCTAAAATAGGTGCATTATACAGGAACCAAGGTTGCACCCCCCCCTCCGCTGGCTGGCAGACCCATTCTCCAGCATATGATTCTCCATATTTTTAACCATGGAGACACTGTCCATGGTATTGCTCCTAAGTCCACCCCGACCATACTGCATTCCCTCTTCCACTTCTTCTGTCACTTTGCTTTGGACTGCCCACCCTGCATTAACCATTGCTCCCTTTGTAGCTCCCTCTCTCTTTCCTCCCTTGACATTAGGTGCCTCCATCATTGTACCTCCTTTATCACTGAATTCTGGATTGGCTCTCTCTCCTCTTACTTCACTTCTCTTCTCTGCCTCCCCCACCCACTACATCTTTCATAACTCTGGCTTTCACTCCCTTGCACCCCCTACTAAGTCATCCTTAGCTGGCCAGGCTGCCTTCTTCTACCGCTTCCACAACTTATGGGATTCTCTCCCCCTCACCATCAGCTCCACCTCTTCCCTATGCTCTCTCTCTCTCTTCCTCAAGTTCTCTTCTCACTCCTGCAACTGCACCTGACCTTGTACCTTTCTTCCCCTCCTTCCACTCCTCCATCTCTCCCACACTTTGTCTCCTTCACTCTCTTACTCTAACTCCTCACCCTAGCTCCTGCTGCTTACCCCTGTTGCCCCTTCTCCAAATAGACTCTTCTTGGATATCTACTAATTAGCTTAATTACCACCTACCTGTATTATCTGCAATTTGCACTTTAATTTGCATCATTTTCATGTCCTCAAGATGCATCATGCTATAGCCATGCCAATGTATATATTTTATTTAAATGCCTTTCGATGTTGCTTGTATATGGTGCTTAGTTATGTTTTTTACCTGCAATGTAAATTATTTTCTAATTTGTTATTCATGACCCTCCTCTACCCCATACCCCCAGGATGCATCTGGAAATGAGCTGTTACCAGCTCAGTATGTCTTTCCTGGTGAAACATTTAAAATAAATAAATTTGGACAGCATGAATTTTGTAGGGCCTACATTTCTGCAGCCAGAGATCTGTGAATGTTTTACACCTGTGACTGCAGAGTTGCCTCAGAGGCCTGCATTTCTGCAGCCAGAAGGGCATGTATGTCTTACAGTGTGCATGAGTACCTCTGGTTACAGAAGCGCAGGCCCCTATAAAAAGAACTCTTGTAGTTTGGTTATCATGGATTTGTATCTGTAGCTACAAGGGCCTGTGCTTCTGCAGACAAAAGTAGAGTTGTGATTTGAGTATTGTGAATTTCAATTTGCAGCCACAAGTGAGTGTGCATGGCTCAGATACAAATCCAAGAAGATAACATATCAGTGCTACTGCATTCATGTCATCTGGAAAAGTTTGTATGTTGCTGGGCTTACTTCATGATGGCTGTGGTTGTTTGTGTGGTCCTTATGCTGCTTGAGGGGTTATTTAGGGTTGAAAACTCTAATGCACATTTCTCTACTTTTTGAGGTGTTAAGCTGAACCAGCCATGATTCAATGCAGTAATGCTGCAGTGTATCACAAAATGCTGCAGCACACTGCAGAGAACAGTGTAATTCAATGGCAATCAAGCCCTTTTGTCATGAAGTATTTTGTGACACGTCATTTACTGCAAGTTATTGCATTGCACTGTGTCTGGATCCATTATATAGAATCTATCCTTCTGTCTGAGATTTCCTTCCTCCCAAAGGTGTTATGGGCTGGCTACATGAATGATGGAAGCTCTATATGGAAGGACTCCGTCCCTGCAGAGGTGCTGCAGGTCAAAGCTGATGCCAAGGTAATAATGGGATTACTGAAATAACCCAAAGGAAAAGGAAAATGACTAGCAGCTACTTCAAGCGTCACTGCCCAGATACTCTCCTCTGAGACAAGGCTCATGTTAAATTTTGGAACCAAGTCCTTGAGGGGCAAAGTGTGAGGTACAATGTTGGACAAAGCCCTGAAGTGGCAAAGCCAAAGCTGAGCACCATGGCTTTTGGGGGGGGGGGAATTACTGAATGAATCATTGGGGGGGTGGTAGTTCAGCAGGTGGTATGATACTAATAGGGTGTGATGAGGTAAATGTCCAGGGAAGGAAATATGATCATCATGATTAGGGAAAATGTCCAAGGAAGAAGCATGACAAGGAGAAGGATGTAGCCTGCATAGTATGAGAGTTGAGCTTCAAAAGCCCCAAGTAAAAAGTCTGAATGACTGTCTATGCACCTGATGGACATAACAGAGGAGGAAGCCACAATTCATGGTCTAAATCAAGTGACAAAACTAAAGCTGACACGCAAGTTGCAATGAACACTGATGCTGCAGAAAACTGCTATTCCCATGTGATGATAAGAAAGTGGATTGCATGTACTGTAGAGGAGTGCTATGAATTGAAGAACAGCAAATAGAATGAAGGATCATGGAAGGAAGACAGGCAGAAGAAGGGGCAGCAGATGAGCAGCTGTGAAGGGAGGCATAGTGGAGGGATGCCAACAGCAGCAGTGCAAAAGGAAGAGAGAGCAAGATGACCCTGAGAATAGAGCAGACTCTGGGGTGCAAGCAGCAGGATGCAGAAGCAGTTCATGGAGCACTTGACGGAAGTGGGAACCAAGGAGCCAGGTGCAGGCAGAGAGGGAAGATGACTGCAACTGGGTTCCATGTGATGACAGTGATTGAAAAACAGTGATCACTAGCATCACAAATGTATGTTGCAGAAAAGCATTTAGGTGACATACAAGTAGCAATGACCTGACTTCCAGAAAACACAGAAGCATTTATACCAGGGGGGCTCTGCCCCCCACACACTCCTGACTAAAGATTGTCAACTCCAGGGGGGTGCATGTCGAGGAGGGGGAAAAACATGAAAAAAGAAACAGCTGCAAACAGTGGCAAAACAACAGTCCCAGCAGGTCCTGAACCCAGTTCCTGTTGCATCACAGCCAGCCACCATCACCACCACACCAAAGGGCTGGCTTGGCTGCAGCAGGATCCCACCACTCATACAAACTCTCCCTCCTATCCCTCCCCTCTACCTCCCTATCCTTCCCCTTCCAGTTACTCTGATCGATATAGGGTCACTACCCTAGCAGGGTAGCAATTCATGATAGTGATATAAATGAGTTGCTGTTTCTACAGTTGCTCTTTTATTATCACTATCATCATGGACTACCCTGCAATTGTCCTGACCAACTGGTAGAGGAAGCAACAGAGAATGGAGTGAATGAAGGTAGAAGTGGGACATCCAAAACTGCAGCTGAGATGAGCAGCCAGGCAACAGGTACAGCAGAATGGGAAAGGTGGGTGGATGAACTGGAAGCTGTACAACTGTTGCAACTGAAACAAATGCCCAAAGGATGATTGAGAAAGGCACAGTTTAAATACTGCTCGATGGGGACATGGCATGCATTGCCTGCTGCTGCATTGAACCACAGGTAAATAGCCCTGTTATAATAACGTAATTGAAAAAACATCAATATAACTATTTTGATTTTTCTTTTATTTTATTACTGATTGGAGATATGAAGTTTCAAAGTTTTTGCTGTTTTGCACTCTCATCATGACAAGCCTAAACATCTTGAAGAGGTGTTATGCTGTTTATCATCAGAAATGTGTACAATCACCATCCTAATGGGAGACCCAGGACACTTCTAGGCAGGGCTTTGTTCAGCTATCCTTCCCCACCTCAACAATCACTGCTCAGTTGGTGCCTTCTCCACTCTGTGGCAACCTGTTCTCAAACCTTCTTGCCAGCCACCTACAGCCAGCTAGCATCCATGAGATGGGGCACAACTGCAGCGTGCCAATTTAATGCCAAGAGTGCTTGGTGGCTCTGTTCAACTCAGCATGCCACCACTGCAGGAGATGCAGAACACTTCTATGCAGTGCTTTGTTCAGCTGTCTTACCTCCCCTCCCCTTCCCACCAACTGCTGCTCACTCAGTGCCTCCTCCACTCTTTGGTGCCTGCTCCCAGTCCTTCTCACCAGCTGTCCACAGCCAACCAAAATCCATGAAGTGGGGCACAACTCCTACTTTTATTATGCCCTCCTCAGATAGTCCTCCATGCTATAGTCTGAAGCATAAAGGGTGATGGGAGTCCCCAGGGGATTCACCCATGGAGGCAGCCGGTGGCAGGCCATGGAACCCCTCCTCTGTGACTCACTGTAACATCCCCATACTGACTTCTTACATATGCCTATACCTGAGCTGTTGCTAGCCACGTTAGTGTTATTGGAATACTGTCCTGTCTACTACTGTAACTATGTGCTCTCCCTACCTGTGTTCTATATAGCTGCTAATTGTTGTTACTGAGCATTACTTGTATCCCTGTTGCATCATTTCTGGGCTGTCTTTAAGCAGTTTCTGCATGCAAGTCTGCTAGCCTGCTGCATCCCTCTTTGTTGTAGTCCTCTGGGCAGCTCCAATTCACAGTAGTTTGACAGCCTTCTACCACACACTGTCTGGGTGGACCCTGCTTGTGAGTTTATTTTCTAATTTACTGAGCTACCAACATCCCAGACCTGCTCTATATTGCTATTGCTTAAAGCAGTGGTGCAGTGAAATTGGGAAAAGAATCTGACCCTACCTTTTTTTTCACAATAAAAGATTTCAGACATCTTCCAGTTTTATTTGGTGGTAAACTTTTCTAGTCTCACCAAAATTTGAGCATTTTATAAATGTTTCAATTGAGTTCTTTCTCAAGAAAAAAAGATGGCCATCACATTTGGCTTAGAAATATCATTGTAAACCTGGTGTTAGGATCTAGGAAAAAAAAACATATGGTGCACAGCATAGGAGGTACCTAGAAGAGTAGATTTGACAGCTCTTTTTATTAATTGTAGTTGAAAAATATTTTTCGTTTCACTGCTGCTTTATATCTGCAGTACTATATTTGCTAACTACTGCACTGACTAGGCACAATTGGAACTCTAGGTCGATGTTATATGATCTATGTTGATATTGCTCAAAGCTTTAGCACTATATTCTATTCATTGCAAAAAAAAAAAATCTTTAATGTACCAATTAGGGTTAAAGTGAGAAAAGAAGGGAAATGTGGTGTTAGGGTTCCTAACCCTAACAATCCACTCCCAACCTCCAGACAGCAATGGGAAAAACCATTACAGTTGACCTCTCTTGCATCTTCACAAATCAGGCATGGTTTGTACCTTGGCATTGTCAAATCTAACACTCACCTTATTAAATCAGTAAACAAGCTGAGATCTGTAGAGTATATGAGAATGGGGTGAGTGTTAGGGTTGACAACCCTAAGATACGCCCCATGCCTGATCTGCAAAGATGCAGAAGAGGTCAAACCGTATTGGTTTTACCTGCTGCTGCCTGCAGGGTGGTGGTGTTTCCATACCTTTGTCACTTTAACCCAGACTGGTGTATTAACAATGTTTTTGCAATGAATTTCATTACTTTTTGAGATAGTATAATTGTATCCTCATTTGCCTGCGGGAGCAAAGGGCCCTCTGGGCCCTTTGTGTCCATCCCGCCATAGATGGATACAGCTATGTTGGTGTCAGCTCCCAATTCTGCCAAAAAGAACAGTTATGTACTTACTTTAACAGTAGATCTTTGTGAGAATCTCTTTCATCAGGCCACACCAATAGGACTATAGCAGCCAGACACTAGAACCACATGGACACTTTTTGCAAGCAGTCTACAAGGGGCCACCCATGACAACATCTGATGTCAATATCCTCCAGATATAAATATTGGTGGCCCCTCTCCCTCCTCAGTTCCCCACTGGAGATCATACTCAGAGGACCTCCCTCTTGGGAACCAGGAGAGAGCTGAAGTGTCCAGCTACCAGGCAAGGCTGGAACATCAGGTAGTTCATCCTGAAGAGAGAGACCAGAACAAAGAAGCTCTGAGTCTAAGGGGGCTGGAGGTTGGGCTAGCATGGCCTGATGAAAGAGCTTTTTTCAAAGGTCTACTGTTATGGTAAGTATGTAACTGTTCTATCTTCTTTGAGAATATCTCTTTCAACATGCCACACCTACAGGACGAGTCCCAAGCAGTACTGACCAGGAGAAATCCTGGGTGACTGGAGGCTACAGGCCTAAAAAAGAAAGCATTGAAGCACAGCTATTGTAGGTTGAAGCCTGCCCTTCTTCATGATGCAATGTCCAGAATGTAGTGTTTGCTGAAAATGTGGACAGTACTGCATGCTGCAGCAGCATAAATTACTGCAGCTGACATGTTCCTGAAATAGACAACTCATGCAGCAATGCCTCTCCTTGAATGGCCACAAACAACTCTAGGAAGTTCCTTAACATACTCCTGTAACAGAAAGTAATACAGTCGGCCAACCATTTGGACAAACACTTTTTTGAAACTGGAACACCCTCTTTCCCAGGGGTGAAGAAATAAATCTGTGAGGACTTCTTATAGTCCTTTGTATGGTGAACATACAGTAATACCTGAGTATTCTATGTATATCTAAAGCCACGTGGAGTTGGTACAAGATACAAGAAAAAAAGGGAATAATCAGCCTAAAATAGCAAAGAAATTGACTGCATAATTTCAACTAATATCAATTCTAGGGAGCCAAGGAAAATGGATAATTACTTAGCCAAACTGGAACAAGAGATTAATTTGTTACATAGGCAATTGGGGAATCTATCTTTTAATGAGGAACAACTTGATGGTGAGAATGAGAACCAGAATACAAAGAGCCCAGATCTGAGGGAGCATAAAGAATAAAATGCTGTATATACTGGGGTAGAACGAAATGCTACCAGAGACTCAAAATGAGGGAAATGTTTAAATAAGCAAACTCCCTTTTTAAGAATAACAGCACAGGAAGACTGGCCTCGACTGAGTGGAGAAAGATTGAAATTATTGCTATTGAACATGATTACACAGGAATTGGAAATAGAGGTCTATGAGGAAGATATTATGGAGGCTACAAGAAGTCAAGATGGATGCCAAAATACTCTAGAAGTATTTTCTGAGTTACCAAAAATGACAAATCATGTTTGGTATAAAGCTGAATTACTAGAGAAAAAAGGAATTTTTATAACATACTCCAATAGACAAGAATTTAATCAATTCTCAAGAGTCGTTGGCGGCATGGGTGAAACCCCAGTAACTTTGAACCTATTTTGTTTAAAACAACTTCCAAGAGAAAACAATCAAAGGTTGTTGGGCTCACTTTGTAACTTATTTGGTAATTTCATACAGGCTAATCTACAGTAAGTGGTAATGGTGTATTTAAAGTAGAAAGAAGATGTACTGTAATACAGTCCCCACTGCTTATAATGGGCACATATGTGCAAGCACATTCTGCCCATTATATGGGTTGGTCGGACTAAACAAAGTGAATATTTTTTGCTGATCTGGGGCAATACAGGGAGCAGGAGCATTGTAAGATGCTCCCTAAGTGTTTCAACTATACTTTTGCTTGCTTATAGGCTTCCCTGGCAGGGATCTCTCAACGACTTTCTCCTCACTCCTCACAGTGTAGCCTGTTATCTGTTTTTACACTGCAGCTAGTTTTAAATTTAATCTGCCTGTTTACTATGTGCCATGCCTTGTGTACCGCAATGTCAGAGATCGGAAGGGATCTCTTAACAGCTTTCTCCTCATTCCTCACAGTGCAGTCTGCTATCTGTTTTTACACTGCCCTTTCTATTTTGGGCAGTTTAGCTGGTAATTAGTGTCGATTCACACTTTGGCAAGCTCTGCAAACTGCCTGTCAAAGTATGAACTGACACTAAATAGGATCTAATCTGCCCGAAATAGCAGGTGTGCATAGAACACTTCATCCAGTGTTTTTAACACTGGGGCCCATGGAACTGGTAAACGGTTTTCAAAATTTGCCTGAATAAACTGATTACCCACCTAAAGTGTGGACACCATAAGTGGAGTGGACGGTACCTCACAGATAGATGTTCTGACTAGAAACAAGGAAATAACACACTATTTGTTGGACAAAAGTAATATTTTGGATGTGATGGGCTTACATTTAATAGATCTTGCTGAAATATGCAAAACTAAAAATCAACCTGTTGAAAACAAGAACCCTGAGCTAAAGTCAAGAGATGTATCTCTTTAATAGATTTGGGGTACTGGAAAATTGTAATGACTGACTCAGCTGGAAAGAATACTCAGAACCTGTAATCCACCATAGAGATATGACAGTGACAAAGATGATACCAGCTAGCCCAAATAATATCTACCACAATTCTGAGTATAAGAGGACAGATTACATAAATAGGGGAGATGTCTATAGAATAGAAGAGGAAGATGTAATAAGCAGGGATGAAGTGTGTGAGGATACAGTGATAGTAAATACCAAAAATATGTATGTATTTTTATCTGGAATGTAGCTGGTCTGGACCATAAATTGGCTGATACAGAGTGCAGGGACTTTGTTATGAAGGCAGATGTATGTCTCCAAGACACCTGGCATAAAGAGGAAAATAATATTGGTTTAAATAATATGAAGTAATACAGTATGCAGGGGAAACACTTAGTAAATATGACAGAAGGGCAGGTGGCATGGCAACCTATATTAAAAAAGGTGCCTTTGTAGTCACTGAGACAATCTGTCTAACAAAGAGTTTTATATGTATCAAGCTGGAAGAGAAAGAGAATAAGATAATTCTTATAAATGCCTATATTCCCCTTGTGGTCTCAAGGTTTTATTAAGAGGATATACAGAATAAACTTCATACCTTTTACAGAATTTTGAAATAGATTATCCAGACTTGGAGATTATAATATTGGGTGATTTAATATCAAGAATAGCTGATTTTGATGGCCTTGTGGATAATATAATATTTGAATATACCAGCCCAGCGCTCCCATTGCATCCAAGGAATGCAATGGACCATACGAATAATAATTTTGATACTAGGTTAATTAATATCTTAAAAGATGCAAATATGTATCCTATTAATGGCAGATTGAAGGGTTATCTTAAAAGTGAATGTACATATATAAAGTCAACAGGGACCTCGGTCCTAGATCTGGCAGTCTGGCCAGTTCCTGTGTCAGTGTGGGGCAACTTACAGAGTCTAACCGGATCAGAGAGAGATCATCTCCCCTTAGTCATAAAAGATATCCAGAAGGATCCACATTCTATGGAAAAAAACTTGTTGCCAATGAAAGAAATTATAATGAATAAAAGAATAGTGTGGTCAAATGTAGTGGAATGCGAAGTGAAGTCATGTGTGTTAGATTTCTTTGTAACATATGATTTAGATCTTTTAAAACAGTTTTGGCATTAGCATTTTGTGAGGAACCTGCACAGCTATTAACAATATAAAGAAAGAACTATATATAGATACAAAGGCTGTTACCCCTCATAATGTATAAGGTGGTTGGTTTGATAAAGAATGTAAAAATTATAAAGCACTAATACGCACACATACAAGGCAGCTAAAGAATCTAAAAGATAAAACTTATTTTTAAATTTTAGATTATGAACAAAAATAATATAAGTGTTTTTAAATGAAAAAAGGTGCTATTGTATTAAAAACAATGGGATAAAATGTTAGCAGTAATAGAGAATAAATACGAAAAGATTTTGAATATATGTAACTAAAGGGTTTAACAACTACAAAATTGTACCTGATGTATATATCTCACAGGATAAATTGATAATTTTGTTGATATTTTCTTTGATAAGGACCAGGATGGGGATTTTTGTTTGTGTTCAATGGACTATAGTAAGCTGGTGATATCCAGACAAGAAATATATATAGCGATTAAAACACTAAGGCTGAATAAGGCTTCAGGTTTAGTTAGAATTCTGACTGAGGTATATAATAATACCACAAACTGGTGTAGTGTACTTGAATTCTTCTACAACAAGTGTATACAGGAGAGCTATTTTCCAGAGATATGGCATGGAGCACTTATAGTCCCAATACATAAAAAAGGAAAGGTAGATGACCCAAATACGTACAGACCAATAAGTTTACTGGAGTATAGATTAAAAATGTTTCTAAGGCCAGATTAGAGAAACTAAAAATACAGATCAAACAAACAGGCAATGTCTCAGAGTTACAGGCTGGATTCAGATGTGAATATTCTACAATAGATAATTGTTTTATACTTTATCACTTAATTGAAAAATATGTACTATTAAGAAAGCAGAAAATCTATGTGGATTGTTCATCCACCTTTGATACAATTGATGGAGTAACTCTTTGGTCCATAATGTTGGAACAGAGTATTGACCCAGCCCTGATGGGAGTTATGTGCCACTTATATAGTAATACATGGGAAAACATTATAATTAGGATGAAAGTAGATTTCAAGAAAATTCAGCATTAATGAAGGAGTATGCCAAGGCTGCATCCTGGCACCAACTCTTTTCTGCCTACATACAGATGGCTTCCTGAAAAAGATCTAAAATCTTATTGCAGATGCCCCAAAAATTAAAGATAGCATACAGTGGTGTCCCAAGGATGAAACCCAATGTTGCAGCATTTTGCAGCACTCTGCAGAATGCTGCAGCAGACTTACTGAACAGAGCAATATAATTTCAATGGCAATTAGTCCCTATTGTCATTCAGTAAAATGTGACACTGCCAGGATGAAGTGAATGCCACAGTTTCTTGCATGGCAAAGAGGACTAATTGCCATTGAAGTGACATTGCTTTATTCAGCAGATCTGCTGCAGCATACTGCAGAGTGCTTTAAAAGTGGGTTTCATCCTGGGGGACGCCACTGTATGTCCAGCACTGGCATATACTGATGATATAATATTGATTGCATTAACAAAAAGAGGTTTACAAAAACAGCTGCACCTACTAAATATGGAGTGAAAGGTATTAAAATTAAAAATAAATATTCAAAAAACTCAGAATATGACTCTGGGTGAGGGAAGAGTAGTAGGTGCGTGGTATGTTGGAAACCCTAAGTTAACTAATACAGATAGCTATACATATTTGGGTATCACCTTTACCTCAGATATAGCATGGTCTACACATTTGAAATTTTATACAGAACAGGCAACTAGGACCACCAAAAGTTTCAATAAATTTAATGTATCATATGTTGGCAATATAGTAAGACCATTAGTCACGGTAAAAGTGAAATTATTTTCCCAACTTTTATGTGGAGCAGAAATTTGGGACTGCAGAAATCCTGAGAAGTTGACTAGTCTTGTGTATAAAGTGTTAAGAAATATTCTGGGGATAGGGCATTCATGCCCAGCCTCATATATGCACTCTGAGTTAGGCCTTTTAACAATACAGGAGATGGATGTAAGAAAAGTAAACAATTAGTTCAAAATAACAAGAATGTCGCAGGACAGGTTCCCCTATGTATGTCTTTGGAAAAAAAAGAAGTGAGAAGAGAATAAATGCAAACTTAATAGTTCTCTTAGTAAAATCAGTCACGCACTGGAGAGGCATAATCTCTCAATACTAATGGAGTATGTCAATAAAATTATCATTCTAAGCTGGAAATACGAAGACTATATTAAAAATAACATAAAAAAATACTGGATTGAAAAAGGTATGGAAAATATCTCCATTTCCAAGTATTCACCATGGTTTTCTTTACACCCAGGTACTTATGGTTTTAAATATTATCTGGATAGCTTTGTGGATCCAGCATTGAGAGAAGCTTTAACAAGGTATAAATTTGAATATTTTGAAGGTAATATCCTTAGAGCAAGATTTAATAAACTTTCATTAACAGCTCAAAAATGTTTCTGTACAATAGGACAAAAAGAGGACTGCCAACATGTTATGTGAAATTGTAAATGGTATAAAAATGCCAGAATTCATTGACTCACTCCTGTGGTGAATGATTGGAATAATCTTGATAAGAATTTAATGACAGAAATTTTCATTGGTACTGCAGATGATTACTCGATAGATAGATTGGTAAAATACTTTAGCCAAATAAATAAAATAAAACAACAGATTAAAATAACAGAAAATGAAAGGGATTGACACTACTACTATATAAATGCTCTGGTACAATTTTTGTTACACTTTGCTGATTTTCTCCCATAGCCACCTATTGTAAAATTGATGGGTTGGCTATATTAACTTATTCTGAAATGGCACTTTAAAAGACTGGGTACTGTGATATTGGTGATTTTATGACATTGTATGTGTATGGAATGCTTTTTATTAATGTTGTATGAATTGTAAAGACTCTTTAGTTGATCAACAAAGTATATATTACTACTAGAGTATGGAGAAATGCTTCCCCTGGATTGGTGTGCTCAGGAAAATAAACAGGCAGGTGGATAGTCTGATTCAGGGTAAACTCAGACACCACCTTTGGTAAGAACTTAGGGTTTGGCACCCAATGATACACTGTCGTCATGGGAAATTAAATAAGGAGGCTCATACATAGAAGCCTGAAGCTCAGAAATCCTTCAAGCAGATGTAATAGCAACTAAAAATGACGACTTCCATGACAGAAAGCATAGCTTACATGTTGTGGCTGGCTCAAAAGGAACCAAATTAAGTTTCTATAGAACAGAATTCAGGTCCCAAGCTGGGAGTGGATTATGGATGGGAGGCTTCAAGTGTAAAAAGCTTCTCAAGAATGTATGGGACAACTCCAGTTGTGCCACTGTACAGCCCTCAATAGGCAGATGGAAAGCTGAAACAGCAGCCAAGTGCACTTTAATGAAAGAGTAGCAACTGACAAGGATGGCAAATATGGGGGGGGGGGGTCATGGCCTAGTGAGGGAGCGGGATGGCAGCATAATGGATGTGCTCCTCAAAATCCTCTACATCTTTCTACATCAGCATAGATTACCAACTTAAAAGTGCATATTTTGGTGGTACCTTGCTTTCCAATGCCTTTGGCAGCCAAATCTACAAAAAAGCAGGCAAAGCTGAGTTTCAGACCCCCTGTAGAAGTACGAGCTGAACAGAGCCTACCTGATTTGGGCATGACCAGTGGGGTTGATTCAGACACCACGCAGAGGTCCCGAGACTCGGAGCTCCTCCAGCCACTAGCTCCTCTCAACACCACAAGGCACAAGATTTAAACATGACCATGAACACTGCACCTTGGGCGTACTAACAGACCTCAAGTATGAACGTTTGAAAATATCACCTCTCAAATCCAACATCTACAGCAAACAGTAAATACTATTTCTGAAACTATGGACTCACATGAAAACCAATTGGGGGAACTAGAAGTGCGTCTGGGTGCACAGGAGAACTCTTCTCACCTTTTCCAATCTGATCTCCAAAAAGCCCTTAAAGAGATCGAGTTTCTAAAGCAATCCATAGATGATCAGGAAAATATGGAGAGGAGATGCAACGTCTGCATCGTGGGCATGCCAGAGGGATAGGAGGGTCATGACTGTGTCTCATTTATTGGTTCCTGGCTAAGAGAGACTCTGCAGATCCCCCCTGAGATAACCCTAGAGATCCAGCGAGCACACAGATCCCCTGGGCAAAAACCTGCACCAGACCAATGACCCAGGCACATTATAATAACATTTCTTATATTCCAGGACAGGCAATATGTACTAGAGGCTGCAAGAAAGAAAGATTGCATAATGGTGCAGTAGAATCAGGTCAGCCTGTTTACGGATTATCCTCAGCAGCTACAATTCCAGAGAAGAGCTTTTTCAGAAGTGAAGAAACGTCTTAATGTCATAAATTGCCTATTTTCCCTGGTGTACCCAGCAAGACTGATGAATCACCCACTGGGAGGTACTCAGAAGACCTGTACTAACCCTGAGGTAGCTATGGAATTCGTTTGAGATCTGGAATGATGCTGCAGAAACCCTCCGAATGCTTAAACATTTCTGGACCTCTTCTCTGCTGGCCTGGGGGCACATCAGGTACTGATTTTGTGGGGGGAATAGCATGGATTGGTTGGGGGGGGAGCATTTCCCTTAGCCGTAACACCTCATTGGTGGCCTATTAGGGCTGGTGTATGGGGCCTCCCCCCGTATACCCCTTGGTCCCCATGGGATTTCCTTACACCATGTGCCGCATGCTGCTTATGTTTGGAGTATCCTCTTGAGAAATACACCGGGCTACAGAAAAACTATTAACTGTTTTATACAACTGGACCTGGTGGGATGCTGCACTTCTCTACCACTATAGCGATTGGGCCCCAGAGGCCCTCAGTGACCCTCAGTTGTCACTTATAAAAGACTTTCGACTTTTATTTATGTTTGTTGTGCCATGGTTGTATTTCTTTTAAGCATTGCTATGTTAAAAGTTTTGGCTGGTTGCTATTATACTGGTGCTGTGGGGGGGTGGGCCTCAACTCGACATCTGAAGTTGAGCTAAAATGTGGACAATGCCTTTATAGGCAGGACGAGCTGAGTGGCTTCTCTCAAACCCAAGTGTGTTTGTGGGTTGGGCAGTCCCAGCCTAGTCATTTTATTTTTTACTTTGCGCTACTACAGTAGCTCGTTTGTATGTCAGAGGCTCTAAGGAATTCTCCATCTGAACCTGCCTTGGGTTATTTTTAGGTCCTATTATCAACACGGGGTCGATAGAGCAATTAAGTTTAATCTGTCCAATGCATTTTTATTTTCTCTCAAGGGTAACCTCCCGATAAGACTCAGATGGGGAGGGGTTTACCCTGTTGGGGCCTGATTTATTAATTTATTGATTTTATTAAATTTCTAGGAAGTTTGAGCCCAGTTGGTTTTGTCCGCTTTTAGTCAATTGCCCAGGTGGAGGTGGGATGGGCGTGAAACTCCCCCCCCCTCGCCACTGGCAGGCTCATTCAAGCCTCACTCTTTACATTGCTAATGATTATCAGACTTTTTAGTGTTTTCCTGGTAACTAGTTCACAGGGAGGATTGTTCGCTCACTCCATGAAACAGAGTGGGACATGATGGTTAGATCTTGGGAAGGAAGGGAAGGTGGGTGGGAGGAGGGCCATGGGGTTGTTCTTGGTTCTTATGGTTGCTATGCTTAATGGGAGTGGGGTTTATGGTTGGGGATACTTTGAAGAGGGAGTCTTATCTATGGTTGATTCGGGGCAGTAAAATATTTTGCTTTTGCAGCTCAGTGCAAGCTTGTGCTGCCTAGCATGTTGGTTGGCTCCTTTTGGAACCTGCTGAGCCATAAGGTTAAATTGCATGGGCTGCTAAGGGGGGAGTAGTTGAGGGTTCTCAGTTTTTTGTTCTGATGTTATCTAGAAAATGTTTGAGAGCAATAGCATCTGTAAAGTTTGGTGACAGCAAACTTTCTGTAAGGGGGTTAGCTGTACTACTGCCCCCTCCATTTGTTTCTTGCCTTATACGATGGCTAATTTGACCATATTGTCCTGGAATGTCAGTGGTCTATGCACAGTTGTTAAACATAAGCGGGTGTGGAGCCAGATTAAAAAGCTCGGAGGGGATATAGTCCTTCTCCAGGAGATTCATTCCACTGGGGAGGAAGCTTCCCGCCTTACTGCTTCCTGGATAGGTTCCCTGGTATCTGCCCCATTTACCTCAAAGGCTAGGGGAGTGGCAAACTGGATCTGGCCAGGGATTCCCCATGACATAGTTTCCTCTCTCTTTGATCCACAGGGAATATATGTTTTGGCAGTGGTGGATATTGCAGGCTCCAGATACACTTTTTGATCTATTTATGGCCCCAATTTTAATTCCCCTGACATTTTTACCCACCTGGCTATGGTTCTGTCTCCATACCCAGACAATATAATTCTAGGAGGGGATTTCAACACCTACGGGGACCCTCAATTGTACTATTCAGGAGTTCAAAATAGACCAGTTCCCCGAAGTGTCTCGGCACTTCGGAATCTAGTGGAGAGTAGGGCATTGGTGGAGGCCTGGAAACATTGTCACCCCCAGGGTAGACAGTACTCTTTTTTCCCATGCCCTTAAAGTCTATACCTGATTGTACTATATTTACCTGCCTTCCTCCATGACTGGCGGAGTTCAACTGGCTAACTATGATATCGGACCATGCCCTATTGAGGGTGGTGGTCTCCCTTGTAACAGATGAGGTTGCTAGGTCCGGGTGGTGCATGGACCCTGCCCTACTTTTAGATAAGGCCTTTGTAAAGCAGCTCAATGAGATTGTTAAGACCTTCCTACTGACCAACCACCCAGATGATACTAGTGCGGCAAACACCCGGGCTGCACTAAAGGCCTATCTGGGAGGGGAAGCGATTTCCTATTCCTCTTACCTTAAAAAATGTCTAACCAGGGAGGAAAGGGCCTTGAAGTCCAAGATTGTTCACTTAGAAAGGAACCAGATGAAGCGGGTTTCCCCCTCAGGTCTTCTAGAACTCAAAAATTAAAGAGAAGATTCCACCAAATCATGAATAGGTCCATTGAATGGAACCGCTTGCTCACCAAGTCCACTACCTATTTTGATGAGGATAAGGTGGGTAAGTGGCTGGCAAGGTTGGTTAAGGGGAAGTGAGCTGAGAGAACTATAATGAGAATAGCAGATGCTATGGTACTATTACATATGACTGGAAAGGCATAAATGACGTGTTTAAAACTTTTTATTCTAAGCTCTATGCCTTGGAATACACGGGAGAGGAGGACCCTGAGGCCTTTCTGCACTCACTGGGACTTCTGACAATCAGTGAGGAAGATAGAAGATGTCCGGAGTCACCGATACAACTGGAAAAACTTAGAGGGATGATTTGGGGGGCAAGGAGGGATAAAGCTCCCGGGCCTGATGGTATCCCTGTGAAACTTTACAAAGTAACATGGGAGTCCCTAGGGGCCATCATGCTCCAAATGATTAATGAGGCTTTGGGTAGTGGTTCTCTCTCTCCCCCCTCGATGTATCTAGCCACAATCATGGTGCTCCCCAAGCCAAGGAAAGACCCCATCAAGAGCTCTTCATATAGGCCAATCTCCCTCCTGAATTCAGATTACAAAATCATTACCAAACTACTCGCTAATAGATTGGACAAATTAATTCCTCAACTGATTCATCATGATCAGGGAGGCTTCATTAAGGGAAGGCAAGCTAAACATAATATTCGAAGAACTTTAAATTTGATGTTTTGGTGGCCTGAGGGAGGAAGGGAAGTGGGATATTGGCCCTAGACAAGGAAAAGGCCTTTGATAGTGTCAAATGGCCCTTCATATATGAAGTCCTTGAATGGTTTGGCCTGGGTGGGGGGTATGTAGATGGATTCAAACCTTATATAGATGCCCACAAGCCCAGATCCTAACAAATAATACTATGTTGGCCCCTTTCCACTTAACTAGAGGAATGAGACAGGGTTGCCCCCTTCCCCTCTCCTGTATGTTTTATCTATCGAGGTCCTGACGGCTACCATGTGGAGGCACCCTGACATTGAAGGCCTAAGTTTTAATGGGTCCAAACATGTTATTTCGACCCCATGTGAGCACAGTCAGCTTCTCCCTGGAAGGATGTGGTTCAGGGGCAATGTGAGGAAGTATTTTTTCACAGAGAGGGTGGTGGATGCATGGAACAGCCTTCTTGAGGAGGTTGTGGGGTCTAAAACTGTGGGAGAATTCAAGAATACATGGGACAGACATAAGGCAATTCTTGTGGGGGGTAAGAAGAAATAGGCTGTTGGTTAACGAGGATCTGCAGCATATCCTGTAGGTAGGGACATGGGCAGACTAGGTGGGCCAAGCGGTCCTTATCTGCCATCAAAGTCTATGTTTCTATGTTTCCTATTTTCCTATATTCACCATTTATTAGTTATCCTTAGCCACTCTGTCCCCTATGCTATTCTCATCCTTGCCTTTCCGTTTCCCTATTCCATTCCCACTGTTACACCCTCCCCTACTCAGGACATCATAAACAGTTCTAATCTACCCCACCCCACTCTGCTCTGATGCGGCTCCTTTTGCTTTACTGCCTACCTTACTCCATTCTATCTCGTATAAACTCCAACTTCAGCTCTAAAGTTGTTACCTGCTTTCTCCATTCATTGTAATTTCATGTATTAATGTATTACCTGCTTATATTCTTTATTTATGCTGGCTGTATTATTGTTCTACTTTTTGTCTCCAGTTTTCTCCTTGTTGTACCTATGGCCGGCTATTATTACCATAGAATGTATAATGCTACCTGTGCTTTCCTGTAAGGATTATGCCTTACCATTTTAACTTGTTGTAATCTATATACTATGTTCTGCCACCCACATATGTAATGTTTGTTTCCTCCCTCATTGGATATTGTTCTGTAATTGTTTTCATCATGTTCTGTACTCTCCCAGGTCGTGCCTGAAAAAAGTCATGTTGTTGGCTAGTGCACCTACGTGGTAAACAAAAACTAAAAAAAAAAAAAAATGTCCTTTTTGCTTACAACATCCTCTTCTTTTTGAGGCACCCTACTAGGGCACTAAAAGTGCTGTCTTCTATATTCAGACTATATGGCCCTCTTTCCAGGCATAAAATTAACTGGGGAAAATGTGAGTGGTTGCCTTTGGGGAAGGTGAAACAGTCTATCACCATATCAGGTAGTACCATCCCTCCATCCTCTAACATTAAACATCTTGGAGTTTATTTGCCCTCTAAGCTCTCTATCATAGCCCACTTAAATTTAAGCCTGGTAGTGCATAAAGTGTGAGAGGACTGTTATAATTGGACAGCCCTCCCCTTAACGATACTGGTTAGAGTTAACTTAGTGAAAAAAGTGTCCTCCTACAGTTGTTGTACCTCTTCCAGACTATCCCAATCAATATCCCAAATAAATACATTAAGGCACTAGAGGGAGCCATTACCCAATTGCTATGGCAAGGTAAGAGAGCTAAAATCCAAAAGTCAGTACTCTGGGGCCATTGAAGGGGGTTGGGCCTCCCGAATGTTAGACTTTATTAGTTGGCTGCCCAATTGGTGCATGTTCGGGATGCACTACAACGAACCCAGAAATGACCCTCTTGGGTCTAGCTGGAGAACCCTTCAGATATCTCACTTTACTATAGCACTCTGGTGGAATCCCTGGGTAACTCCTCTGCAGTCCACACCAAAAACCCCTGTACCAGAGCATTATCCAGGGCCTGGAAGGATGCACATACTCTCCTGTGCCATGGAGTAAAGCTCTCCCCCGACACACCGTTGAAAGCCCTGTGGGAAGGGTTGGATCAATACTGTAGAGTACTGGATGGTTGGTCTTCCAGGGGCATAAACCTGCTACAACATATACTGGAGGAGGGACAGATTTTGCCCTTTCCCACTTTAGTACATAGATATGGACTGGACGCTAGGTGTTACTTCACTTATTTAAGGTAGCAGAGGTGAATTAACTCACAACAGGGTGACCTGGAAGGAGGAGGAGGAGGAGTGGGACGTTCCCCTTTAAAGGAGCTCTTTACTGGGAGGTCCACAGACCCAACCTTTAAACCCCTTAGATCTTATTACAAGTTGTTGGTGGGAGCCCTCCCAGATCCCATGAAGGCTATGTGCCAAAAATGGGAGGACGACCTATACCCAGACAGTTTGACAGGGGGAGATTGGAACCTTATCTTAAAAAAATGTACTGTCTTGTTCCATAAATAATAGACTCAGGGCTGTACAATACAATGTTCTGCTGAGAACCTACTTTACCACCTCTCTAGCTCATAGAATAGATTCTGACTGTTCTAACCTGTGCCCTAAATGCAACTTTCACGAGGGTACCATTTATCACATGATCTGGCTTTGTGCTAAAACTAGACAGCTCTGGCAGGCATTCTAGAAATATTATCCCACATTGTGGGCTGACCTCTAAGACTGGACCCTGTGGAGGTCTGGCTGGGGCTTTCTCTGGGTAGACCGGGTTCCTACGCCACACATACTAAAATTTGGCAGATTGGAGTGGTGCTTGGCCTACAGCTCTTGGCTCAGTACTGGAGGCTTCTGAACTTACCCACAGTAGCAGCATGGGCAAAGGACTTAGTAGAAAGTATGACGTTGGAGAAAACACAATACAGGGTTAGAAATCAAATGGAGCTCTATGATAATATGTGGGGAACAGTGGAAGAGGCCTTACAGGCCGATTGGTTCCCGGGTTATTGAGAGATAGAGTTACCTCTCTTCCCAGAAAACACTTAATCCCTGAATTAACACCCTGGAGGGTTAATTGTACCAGACCCTGTACTACAAGGATGAGGACTGGATTTTGGTGAAGTAAGCGAGAACATAAGTAATTTTTATCTTTTGATGACTGATGACATGTTTCTGTAACTTCCAAAGATTAATTGATTTGTATCTATGTATTTAGGGGGGTTACCCCTTCTCTTATGTCACCGTATGTGGTAACTGCATAAATGTTTATGTGCTCTCAATTTTAAATAAAGTTTACAAAACAAAAAAGGGACGGCAAATACTCCAGAATCTGATTCACTGGACAAGTGACAGGATCCAAATGGTGGGAAGCAGCCCACAGAGCAAAGCACTTCCACGCCATGGAATTAGTGGCCCCAGTGAAAGGCTTCCTAGCAGTCACCAGGACATCAGCCACCTTTTGCAACACTCCAGATCTAGCAATAGCTATAACTTCAGGAGCCATGCATGAAGATGGAGTGACTTGAGATCTGAATGGACCAGGGTGCCCTGCTCCTGTGATAACAAGCCTTTGCACAGGGGCACTGAAGGTTCCACTGCCAACTGCTGCAGTAAGGGGAACCAGATCTGACAAGTCCAGAAGGGGAAACAAGAATCAGAGTAGCTCCCTCCATTTGGTGCTTGATCAGCACCCTCTGAATTAGAGGGAAGAGATGGAAGATGTAGAGGAATCTCCCTTTTCAGGAGAGGGATAACACGTCTTGAAAAAA
Organism: Neoceratodus forsteri; assembly: GCA_016271365.2. NCBI lineage: Eukaryota > Metazoa > Chordata > Ceratodontiformes > Ceratodontidae > Neoceratodus > Neoceratodus forsteri. The sequence continues at coordinate 1,205,176,178 of CM057449.1, forward strand.
AACTCCAGGCTCTAGAGCTAGTGAGCAGAAAAGTGGCAATTTTGCATTGAGTGAAGACACAAAAAGGTCCAAATCTGGATGACTCCACCTGTCAAACAGGTCTTTGACAACCAAGGTCAGAAGCTTCTACTCCTGCATTCCAGACTTAGCTAGTCTGCCGGATGTTTTGGATGCCTGGAACATGGATGGCTGATAGCTCTAGACCATGTTCTAGAGCCCAGTGTTAACCCCCTGGTCACTTCTCTGCACAGGGGGCAAGAATGAGTCCCCCCTTCTTGTTTATGTAGTGTACTGCACTGATGTTGTCCATCTGCACCAGCAGATGCCCTGGAGACGATGGTTCTGGAAGGTTTGCCGAGCATACCGAATGGCTCTCATCTCTAGGATGAGTGTGTAGAAGGCAGTCTCCACTATGTTCCACTTTCCTTCTGATGGGTCCCCAGATGTGCCCCCAGCCCATCCATGAAGCATCCATGGTGAGGATCTGATGAGGAGAGGGAATTAGGAAGGGAACCCCTTTGAGAAAGTTGCTGGGTTCCATCCGCCACTGGAGCACCTTCTTTACAGATGATGTTGCTAGAACCTTCTTTCTAGATCATGGGGTGCATTAATCCCACTGGACCGTTAATGTCCACTGGGGGATCCTCATGTGCAGTCATGCCAGGGATACTGTGGCAATTAGCACTGCCATCAGGCCCAGCAGTCTCGGGAATGCCCTGGCCAAGACATACCTGCTGTTGTAAAGTACCTGGGTTTGTTCTATCAGGTGCTGTACCCTGTTCTGAGGCAGGAATGCTGAGCTTTGAGCAGTGTTCAGTACAGCCACTATACACTGGATATGCTGACAAGGGGCCAAGATAAACTTGGGCAGGTTGAATGTAATACCTAGGGCAGTGAACAGCTGTCTTGTACACCCAAGGATCTGAACCAGTTGCTCCCTGGACTGAGCTTTGAGCAACCATTTATCCAGATAGGGGAAAACATTAAGTCCCTCCCTCCCTCCTGAGGGCTGCTGCTGCCACTGCTAAGCATTTGGTAAAGACCTGTGGTGCAGACAACTAACCAAGGGGCAATGCCCTGAATTGGTAGTGCTCTCCCTGAAAAAGGAACCTGAGGTAAATCCTGTGTGGAAGGCAAACCCTGATACTCAGGTAAGCATGCTGCATGTCCAGGGAGCATATCCAGTTCCCTTTTTGCAGATGGGGCTGCAGGCCTTGCAGAGTAACCATCCTGAACTTCTTGTACTGAATATTGAAGTTCAGATCCCTCAGATCCAGAATGGAACTTAAGTCTCCTGTGAATTTGGGGACTAGGAAGAGATAAGAATATAACCCCATGTTCCTTTGTTCCCAGAGAACTGGTTCTATGGCCCACTTGTGCAATAGTGTATGTACTTTTTCTAGTAGCACTGGTATGTGGTCCGGTGGATAAGTTAAGGGAATTGGTGGAAGGTCTGGAGGCAACTCCAGAAATTCTAGAGTGTGGTCCTGTTCTACTAACTACAGAACCCAAGCATCTGTTGTAATCTCTCTCCACTGTTCTAGGTTGACAGAGTGGCAACCCCCTACCACCACCTCTGGATTTTGTACTGGATGGTGGGGATCTAATAAGGAGCCATGCTGAAGTAGATCTGGTGGCCACAGCCACTCCTCCCCTAGGGACTTTGGAGTGGCCACCTGTGGAGGAGGTTGGGGCTGTCAAAGCTGCTCTGATTTTGCTCTGTTGCTAGGCCCCTGACATAGATCTAGTGGTAGCCCTGTGAAAGGGCACCCTCTGCTTACTTCTTGGCTGTGTGTGTTAGAGGGAATGGACTGACCTTAGGGTCTGTCCCAAGGCTTGCAGGTCAGAGAGGATGTCCTGCACATCTGCCCCAAAGAGTTTGCATCCTTTGAATGGGGCATTCAGGATGGATTGCTGGATAGCACTAGCAAATCCTGACACCCTCAACCAAAAATGCCTTCTTAGGCAGATACCAGCTACAGCTGCTCTGGCTGAGGCATCTGAAATATCAAAGGCAGACCTTAAGAGGTGTTCACCCATATCAATCCCAATCTGGAAGGCCTTGAGCATCTCCTGCTTCTGGGGACCCTCTGGGAGGAACTGGGCTGCTGCTTCAGCCTTTTTCCAGAGGCATTCTGGTATTTTTATTTATTTATTTATTTAGTTTTTGTTGACCGGGTAAGTGCACTAGGCAAATCCTGCCTATTTTCAGGCACGACCCGGGGGAAGGGGATACAGATGAATGCCAACTGACCTTGAACCATTTGACCATATGAGCCTGATATTCCGAGGCCCAGTGTAGTAGAGGCAAAGGTTCTCTTTCCCATAAGGTCCAGTTTTCTCAACTCTATCTGGGGGAGGGAACTGAGATATTTAAGCACCTTAGACCTATCATGGGCTGCCTTTGTCACAACCAAATCATTCTCAGGTTGGTCTGCAAAAAAGGGCTTTCCTGAAGGGGCCTGGTACAGCTTGTCTGCCTTTCTGGGCATGGCAGGGATTAAGTTTGGGTGGTATCCTCTATTGCAGCCAATACAGGAGGAATGACAAGAGGTGGAGAATCTTGTAGCTGCAGAAACTCTACCAAGTTTCTCTTAGTAATGTCTTGCTCCTCAGCATCAAACCCCATTGCAGTTTGAGGCTGCTTCATCATAGCAATGAAAGAGGGGTCATCGGGAGGGGACCTCAGGGCATACAACATAAAGTCCTCACTCCTGGAGGAAATGGTGAAGCCAGACCTGTCAGATGGGCTACCAGCCATATCTTCCTCCTCCTCTTCTTCCTCTTGTGGAAAGGAGTCAGGGTTATATTCCTGATCCTCTCTTGATCGGCTCTGGAGGCCACAAGAAGGAAGTGAAGATGTCAACACCCTGGAGAGTGTAGAGCATGTCGACGGAGCAGGCCGTGATACAGGGGCTGGCCTGAGAGGCCCCGTCATTATTATGCCTGGTGTAGAAGGAGGAGGAGGAGGTGTAAGGCATTGTATTATCCCCACAAAGGAGGAGAGCACCATCTGCATGTTGACAGTGACCTACACAACAGGAGTGCCTGGAGCCCTGATGTTGACAGGCCATTGCCAGCCACAGTACTTATGGTGGAACTCACTGCCAGTTGACCTTCAGTGTTCTGAGGTCTGAGCGGCAGGTCTTGTGACACAGATGGGGGGGTGTCAGCAGCCCCAACATTGACAGGCCTTTGCCGGCCATGGGAAGTCCAGCAGAACTCACTGCCAGAGCCAACCTTTTGGGTTCAAAGGTCTGAGTGGCAAAAAGCATCCCTGCGGAAGCAGGCAATGATGCAGCAATGGTCAGCGTCAAATACTGCAGTAACTGGCAGCATACTGGGGGGATTTATCTTTACTCTGCTCCCTCTCCCAGTGTTTGTGCTTCTCTGAAGACTTCTCTCTAGTCTTGGAGGACTGGGAGCCCGAGGAATGAGCTAGCGATACAGTGGAGCTCCTCGCTACAGGTCTCTCTCTCTCTCTCTCTCTCTCTCTCTCTCTCTCTCTATTCAGGCTACCTGCTGCTTGAGGAGGAAGTTCTGCAAGGCCTTTTGATGGGCATCACCATGTAGCTTGGTTAAACTTCAGGCAGAGCTTGCAGGCTTTAACATTGTGGGCCTCTCCAAGACAGTGCACACAGATGTCATGGTCATCACTGAAGTAGATTTTTCCACTGCACTCACAGTAACAAAAGAGTTTATCGGAGTCTTTCATTAACATATATGATGACAGCAATCACTTTAACATAAAGTGCTAGCTATGAGGGTGAGAAAAATAATAAACTTCATAAAATCAAAGATTAAGCAGTCAAGTGTAGTGATGGCATCCCTGTAGAGTCTAGCGAGTATGGTCAATGGTGGGAAAACAACTGAGAAGGGAAAGGGGTCACCTGAGTTTATATATGAAGGAAATCAATGTCAGACATCATTATGAGTGACCCTGGTAGACGGCTTGCAAAACATTTACGTGTGGTCCTAGTGCCTGTCGGCTATAATCCTATAGGTGTGGCCTGATGAAAGAGATATCCTCAAACAAAACATTGTATGGCTTTTTAAAGTTCTAGTGTTATCTAATGGGAATTTAGATTTTTTTCAATGGGGGGAAGGGGCTATGTGTTATTCTTCTAGTACTCATTAAGACCTTTTGCTTGATATGTAGATTGTCCCCAAAGTCCACATATTAGGGGAATTATGGCTTGCTGAAGTTCAAATGTGGGAAAAAACTAAGTGTAAAATATTTTTTCATATGAAGGGATCCTTTTTCATATCAAGCAAAAGACCACATGAAAAAGGATTCCCTCATATGAAAAGACTCAAGAAGAAAACTAAGTTCAAAATCTTTTTTCATACGAAGGCATCCTTTTTCATATGAATGAAACACCCATATGAAAAAAGGATTCCCTCATATGAAAAAAACAAGTCCAAAATCTTTTTTCATTTTTATTTATTATTTATTTTTTATTTTGCTTTTGGTAACTGGGTAGGTGCACTAGGCATAGCAATGCCTATTTTCAGGCATGACCCAGGAGGGTACAAGTGGGAATACATAAACAACAAACAGTTTGAAAGAGTACAACAATTGGTAATACAAAGGGTACAGGTATAATACAATTTCTAGTGAGATAAAAAATACAGTTTGGGACAAGATCAAAGAATTTCAAGTACGAGTTCAACAATAATTCAAGATACAAAATATGAGAGATATCATTACAAAAGTACAATACAAGTACAGTTAAACATTAAACATAAGTTGGATACAATGGAGTCAAGTTGTGAGATGCCATGGAGCTAAGGGTCCAGAGAGGTAAAAGCAAGTGTCATTTTAGACAGAAGAGATGAAGAAGAAAAATCCAATGGTTGAGACAATGGGTGTATTTGCTATACTTATTTTCCAGAAGGCAAGGATTTGTAGGAGGGAGAAAGTAGGAACTTAAGAGAGAGAAGGGGAGGTGGGAGGGATAATGCCTAGGAAAAGGGCATGGCTTGTAAGACAGAAAAGCAGGATGCCAGGTTGAGAGGAGAAATTGAGGAGACAAAGGTGGCAATAGGTAGAGACATAGCTGCATATGAGGGAATCCTTTTTCATATGAACGAAAAAAGCATACTAAAAATGATCCCTTCATAAGAAACAAGAATCAGAAAAAAAAACTAATTCCAAAATCTGTTTTCATATGAGGGAATCATTTTTTGTAGGAATGAAAAAAATCATACAAAAAAGGATCCCTTCATACAAAAAAAAAAAAAAAAAGAATCAGAAAAAAACCTAAGTCAAAATTCTTTTGCAGCATGCGGGCATCTTTTTTCATATAAATGAAAAAAGCATAAGAAAAAGGATACTTTCCTATTAAAAAAATTTGGTTATTTTTTTTCCAATTCTTTTTTCACATGACGGGATCCTTTTTCATATGCTTTTTTTCATTCATACAAATAAGGATGCCTTCCTATAAAATAAGAACAAAAAAAGCCCAAATTATTTTTTCATATGAAGGGTTCTTTTTTTTTGTATGGGTCAATTCCTTTTCCATATGGTAGTACAAAAAAAGAAAATTGGCTCATGAAAAAGTATTTAAATGTCAAAAAAGACATTTCTGGGTCATTTATCCACAAACTAAGTACAGAATACACCTACCGGGGTCCTGATGAGCAGGACATATGTGTTGGTGTGTGCAGGGTGTCATTTCTGTGGATTTTGAACAATTTGGGGAAAAAAATGGAAACAAGATGTCAGTCATACAAAAAGGATTTTTTTCCTCATGACAAAGGATTACCCCCATATGAAAAAGGAGCCTTTTTCTATGGATCAAATTATTATTTAATTCCAAGTTGCTATCCAAAAGACCATACATAGCATGCTCAGAACCAAAATTTTAAAACTTAATGGCTTTGGAATGGATTAATTTTTTTTTACTAAACCGGTAAAAGGCGCCACTGTGAAACAAGCCCTTTCTACCCTGAAAATATCAGACCAAAATTTCAACTCTCTGGGCACTTGATGATGACAAGAAAAAACAGCAACAAAAAAAATGTTTTTCACTTTTTTCGCTATCCGTATCTTGGAATCCACCCATCCGACTAGAATAAAACTTGGCATGTCAAGAGATGTACCCCATAAACCGTGCATGTAACATTTCAAGCAAATCCATTGAATGGTTGTAAAGATATTAAAGTGCAAAGTTTGAAGTTTAACATAGAATCCTCTGCTCAACCCTAACTAAAGTGGTGCTAGTGCGTTGCTATAATAATTACTGCACTGAAAAGATATGATTGTGTTGCTAAAAGTTTAAAGCTCTAGTTCTGTGCTCTATATCACTACTCAGGTTAGTACATGCTTTGCTCTGCTAATGCTCTAGTATAGTGCATTGTAACGTTTTTAATTCATTTGCTAACAGGGTAGGAACACTGGACTGAGGGTCCATTTTGCGGATTAACCCTGAGATACAAATACAACACAAAATATGAAATAAGACAAAACAGTAAATATATATTCAATACAACAATCACTGTGTATTGATTGAACAGATGTTGACAAACATTCTTTCTAAAATAAAAAAAATGAACAAGAGTGTCATAAAGGTTATGGTAACCTGTTCCAGTAACAAAGGGCATTGAGACCAAAAAAGCATGACAGCTAATTTTTGTTTTATTAAGCTTTGCTTGAAGTGAAACTCCATTTGCTGATCTCAAATTTGCCAACATGGTCCATTTAGTGACCAAGTCAGAAAGAGCAAAGGGGTAGAGGAGAAAACTGTTTTGAATACTAAGCAACCAAAAAATACTCAGTTTGTAAAAATGGAGATAACCGACTCAAATGTAAATATAAGAAACCATAAAAAAAACATAGAAACACAGAAATTGTCAGCAGACAAGGACCACGAGGCCCATCTAGTCTGCCCATAAAACTATCCTTGTTCGTGGCCTTTGACCCTACTCGGTCAGCCGCTATCACCTTCCCTTCCCTACCCTTCCCTTCCCACCCTAATGGTCCCTTTAAGTCTGTCCCATACTTGTTTGAAGCCTCCCCCCACTGTGTTTGCAGCCACCACCTTCTGTGGCAGAGTGTTCCATGTGTCCACCACCCTTTCTGTGAAGAAAAACTTCCTCACATTCCCCATTATCCTGCCCCCTTCAATTCTCATGTCATGCCCCCTCGTTCTTGTACTACTCCAATATTAAAAGATGCCACCCCCATGCACCTTTGTTTATGTCCTTAAGGTTTTTGAAGGTCTCCATCATGCCTCCTTGCTCCCTCCTCTCTTCCAGTGAGTACATATTGAGGTCCTTCAGTCTCTTCTCGTATGTTTTCTGGTGCAAGCAGTGTATCATCTTTTTCACCCTTCTCTGGACTGCCTCCACCCTGCCTATGTCCTTATGAAGACGCAACCTCCAGAATTGTACACAGTATTCCAGGTGAGGCCTCACTAGTGTTTTGTATAGCAGAATCACCACCTCCCTCCTTCCGGTAGTGATACCTCTGCCTTGCACCCTATCATGCTACTTGCCTTCGCTGCAGCCTTTGTACTCTGCTTTGACACCTTTAGGTAATCAGAAATGATAATCCTGAGATCCCTTTCTTCCCTGGCGACTGTCAGCACTCCTCCATCCTGTAGCTCTACTCTGAGTTCCTGCATCACAGGCACATTATTTTGCACTTCTTAGAATTGAACCTCGTGCCACACTTCGGACCAGTTTTCCAGTTTCCTTAGGTCTCTTCTCATTTTCTCCACCCCTCCAGAGTATCTACCCTGTTGCGGATCTTGGTATCATCTGCAAACAGGCAGACCTTACCCTCTAGCCCTTCCGTTATGTTGCTAATATAGACATTAAACAGTACTGGCACAAGGACTGATCTCCTGGATTGGATCCCATTTACCACCACCCTCTGCCTTTTGTCTGTTAACAAGTTTCTAACCCAATTTATCACCTTGTGGCCCATGTCCAGACTACCCATCTTGTTGACCAGCCTTTTATGTGGGACGGTGTCTAAGGCCTTGCTGAAATTGAGATAGGCCACATCCATCACTCCCCCTGATTCACCTCCTTTGTAACCCAGTAAAAATAATCTATCAGATTTGTTTGACAAAATCTCCCTGCTGTGAATTCATGCTGCTTGGATCTTGGGCACTGTTGGTTTCCAAGTGCCCCACTATTTTTTCTTTAAGCAGTGCCTCCATGATTTTATCCACTACTGAGGTAAGGCTGACTGGCCTGTAGTTCCCTGCCTCCTCCCTACTACCGTTCTTGTGAAGAGGGACTACATGTGCCCTCCTCCAGTCCTGTGGCACCACTCCTGTGTTGAGCGACTCTGTGAACAGGGGTGCCAGAGGTTCTGCCAGTTCCCTTCATAGTTCCTTTAATGTTTTTATGTGTATGGCATCAGTCTCCATTGCTTTGTCCACCTTCAGTTTGTGAGCTCCTCCAGGACTCTCTCCACTGTAAATGGACTTCTGTTGCCCCCCCCCCCCATATCTGTTGCCCAGCTGTGGTCTCTGATCCTCCCCTTTTTCCATGAATACTGAGCAGAAGTATTTGTTCAGAATTTTTGCCTTTTTCAGGTCTCCCTCCTTACACTTCCCCTCATCCCCTCTGAGCCTTATAAACCCTTCCCTAGCTTTCCTTCTCTCACTGATGTACCTGTAGAATGTCTCATCCCCTTTCTTTACAGTCTGTGCTAGTCGTTCCTCAGTCTATGCCTTTAATCTCCTAACAGCTTGCCCTGTTTCCCTTAGACACTTTAGGTACATCTCCCTGTCTTCTTCCTTTTGAGTCCCCTTATACTCCTGAATCCCACCCTTTTGGCCCTTATTTTCTATGCCACCTCTTTAGAGAACCATACTGGTTTCCTCCTTCTCTTGATTTTGGTTATCACCCTAGTGCATTGGTTTGTTACCTCTCCTATGGCTTCTTTTATGTGTTCCCACTGGGCCTCAACCCTCCCTCCCATTCCTACTCCTATATCCCTAGTATGCTTTTTTCGTTCATATGAAAAAGGATTCCCTCATATGCAGCTATGTCTCTACCTATTGCCACCTTTGTCTCCTCAATTTCTCCTCTCAACCTGGCATCCTGCTTTTCTGTCTTACAACCTACTCCTCCTCCTCCTCTCCAGTACTTCCTCAATACACTTACCCATCTTTTCAAAATCTACCCACCTGAAATCTAAGACCCTGGCCTTTCTGTGACTGGACTGTGTCCCTGTCCTTAAGGTAAACCACACTATGTGGTGGTTGCTGGACCCCAATTGGCTTCCACCCAGACATCTGTGATTTTGTCGCTGTTTGTCAGTAGTAGATTCAGAATAGCCCTGTCTGGTGAGATCAAACATTAGCTGCCTGAGACCAGTCTCCTGTAGGGAATCCAAGATGTCTCTGGTCCTGGTCGAAGCTGCTGCTGCTGGGATGGTCCAATCCACATCTGGCATATTGAAATCTCCCAGCAGCAGTACTTTCCCTTTTGCTGCCATCTTGTGTATTTCTTTTGCTAGCTGCCTATCCATCTCTTCCCCTTGTGCTGGAGGACTGTACATCATCCCTGTTCGGATTGCTGTGCCCTTGCCTGAATCAAGGGTGACCCACAGTGTCTCAGCCTCCCCCTGCCTATCTTGATTTTCTGTTGCCTTTTATACCTTCCCTGACATATATGGCCACCCCTCCCCCCTTTTTTACTCCCTCTATTCCTCCTGAACAGAGTATATCCTGGTACATTTACATCCCAGTCATGATCTGTGATGTACCAAGTATCCATTATTGTTGTTATGTCCAAGTCTGCATCCAACAGCAAAGCCTCAGGTCTGGGATTTTATTTCCCAGGCTGCAAGCATTTGTAACCATGGCTTTCCATGTTTTGCTGCCTATCTTCCCACTATTCATGCCTTTTCTTTCCTGCTTTCTCCCCAAAACTGATCCCCCTTTTTGATGCTTTCTTTTCACTGTTTTGTCCTTTATGTCTGTTTCAGATGTTTCTGTCTATTTCTTGCCTTCCTGTTCATTCTTTCTGTCTACTCTGACTTGTGGGGTTGGGGTGCTAGAGTCTCCCTGCTGCTGTTGCCCCCCCCCCCCCGGCTAGTTTAAATGCTCGGCAAGGAAGCCCTTAAACTGTTCATTCAGGACTGCTTTTCCATTCCTGGAAAGGTGCAGCCTGTTCTCAGCATGCAGGGCCACATTGTTCCAGGCATATCCACAGTCCCAAATTAAACCATGTCCTTTCTCGATGCACCAGCACTTGAACCACTCATTGAAGCTTCTGATATGAAGATTCCTAGCCTCCCTGCTGCCTTGGACTCGTAACACCTCAGAAAAAGTTACAGAGTCGGCAACCTGTCCAAGGTTCCCTCCCAACTGCCTGAAGTCCTCCATTACCTTATCAATGTTAACCCTCTCATGGGATAGGTCATTTGTCCCCAGGTGGACAACAGTCTCCAGCCCCCCTCCTAGCCACTGCCTTAGTGATCTTTAGGATCCTCTCTCCCTCCCTTCTAGCAGTGCCTCCTGGAAGGCATCTCACCTCTCTCTCTCTCTCTCTCTCTCTCTCTCTCTCTCCACCCCTGCTCTGGTACTCAGCTTCATGCCCCAGACAATTGAGTCCCCCACCAGGAATAGTTTCCTCCTCCTCTTGGGTTCTCATTTACCCCCTTCCTGGATGACCTGCACATCCTCCTTGGTGTCAACTCTGGGTTCCCTTTTGGGACTCCCCCTCTCCTGCAGGACATCACAGAGTGGCTTGGGGATGTGCCTTGTACACCACCTTCTCCTCGAGTCCACTGTAGTACATCCAGCCCTCTGCTTATGAATTTGTTAGGGTGCTGCCTGGGGGCATGGTGGCCTCTGGGTGGGGGAGAAGGTCCTCAGTATTCCTGCCAGCTCAGCCTGGAGACTGGCCACCTCCGCACTCAGCCCAGAGATGTGCCTGCATTTGGGGCACCGCAGTTTCCAGAACATTCTCTTGAATTCTACAGCCACACACCCACTGCACTGCACCACTCTACATGTCATGCCCGAGTAATATAATTCACCTCCTTTTTCCTGCCTGTATCTAGGCTCCTGGGATTTTTTTCCCCTTGATGTACCCTATGTATAGGATACATTTGATGAGGGACAAACAAGACAAAACAAAAAATTTTATTTTAGGAAACAGAGAATATTACATTCCTGAACACCAAGTTAAAAAAAAGACAGGACACATAATCAAAATGAGATAAAAGCAAACCAACAGTGAAAGCTTTACGGGTGTTAAGGGAAAAAAAAGTTCTTTAACTTTTGGAGAATTGCCAGCTTTTGACTCATATTACAACTAACCAAATTCACATGTTGGGAAAAAGTTAGCCCAGGATCTAAAACAACACCCAAGTATTTAAACTGGAAGACTTGCTATATAACATCACCAGACCAGAACTGTCAAGTAGCGTTAGAGTTTGACCCCCCCCCCAGCATGGTCCCAGTCCCAAATAACATGGATTTGGTCTTTTATGAATTTAATATCAAAGAATTGCTGGAAAACCAGTTGCATACTGAGAACAAGTCCGACTCAAGGTCCCTGGCTATATTAGTCAAAGCCTTAGCTAAAGCAAGGATAATCAAATCATCTGCATAAAGAAACAAATTACAAGATTTACAAACTAATGGAAACAGACTCACAAATAATAAGAACATCAGGGGGTGTAAAATGGACCCCTGAGGAACTCCAGTCCTCATTTCACATAAACTAGAAAAAACAAATGCTACTCAGGCAAGGTCATGTACTGTGTTTGCTTAATGATCAATACTTAAAGGTTCCATCATGAGGAGGACAGGTGATGCTTGGTGGTCCACTTAGGTGGCAAAACCCTTTTAGTTTTGACAGCTGCTCCCTTGTCACTGAGTTGGCCACTTGAATGCATGCTAAACCACCTCTGAATGATACTGTAGCTACACTGATTAGGTCTGTCAATTTTCTATTACTCTGTATTCTAGTACTACACTGGTGTACTTAGTGGCCCTATGCCTGGACTATGCCACCTGTTCCAGGCTCACTACCAGTTCTCACTATACCCAGGATTCTGCTCCCACCACCAGGCAAGGCGTGAACAAATAGAGCACAGGATCACTGCCCAGTGTAGCATTCTTGCCACCTCCTGCACAGGGAATCACCCTGGAGCACTGCTGTTTACTCCACTCCATCTACAAACACAACATTTTGCAACAAACTGCTGATGGCCAGTCCCAGATCCTTCCCATCACACACAGCAAAGTCAGTCCCAAATTGCATAAACTCATCACAAGGGCCCTCTCCCACCAGCACTCCATCCCAATGCAGATATCAGGGGCTGGATTTTCACCCCATCTGGGACTAAGTCCTAACCTGCAGCTGCCGCTGTGGGACGAAATCTCCACACTTGTGGAAATTTGTAGTTTCAACTGGCGCAGCTGTGGGAGATGTTATGCCTGGGCCCACCAGGTGTGGTATTTTCCTACAGCTGCACCAAAAAAATGGTTGCAAGCTGTCGTAAATGATGGAGCCAGTTGTAAACCAGCTCCAGCTTTGAAAATACCACGGCTGCAGGAGAAACTGCGACTCAGCAAGTGGAAACTCACTTGCACCAGTTTTCTTCCCTGCAGCTGTGGAAATTTCCAAGGGGCTTTGAAAATCTAGCCCCAGGAGTCCACTGCTCACTTGGAAAAGCCTCTGTCGTGGTAAAGAACATGAAACATAGAAACATAAAAACATGGAAACATGGAAGTTGACAGCAGATTAGGACCGCAAGGCCCATCCAGTCTGCCCATTTCTTTTTCTACCTTATGAATGTGCCATCGGCCTTTGCTCTGTCAATGGCTTATCTAGTCATACTCATCTGTATTGCTCCCTTATGCCTATCCCATGCCAGTTTAAAGTCCTGCACTGTATTCATATCCACCACTTCCTGAGGTAGGTTGTTCCATGCATCCACCACCCTTTTTGTGAAAAAGAACTTCCTCACATTTCCCCTTAATCGGCCTCCATCTAATCTCATGCTGTGTCCGCTTGTCCTGCTATTTTTCTTATATTGATACATGTTAAACTCTTTCACCTTGTTAATGCCCTTAAGGTGTTTGAATGTTTTGATCATATCACCTCTCTCCCTCCTTTGCTCTAGGGTATACATATTGAGCTCCGTTAATCTGTCCTCATATGTTTCTGATGCAGTCCCTGCACCATTTTGGTTGCCCTTCTCTGGACTGCCCCAGTTTGGTTAATGTCCTTGTGAAGGTGTGGCCTCCAGTACTGTATGCAGTACTCCAGATGGGGCCTTACCAGTGTTTTGTAAAGAGGGATTATTACCTCCCTGTTATTACTTGTGATACCCCTACAAATACACCCCAACATCCCCCTAGCCTTACCTACTGCTTTAGTGGTCTGCTTGGATGATTTCAGGTCATCTGTGATGATGATGCTCAAGTCTCTTTCTTTCCTTGTGACTGCCAGCAACTCCCCTCCCAGCCTACTGGTGGCTTCAGGGTTTCTTTTCCCTATGTGCATGATCTTGCACTTCCTTGCGTTAAACCCCAGTTGCCACTCTTCCGACCATTTTGCCAGTTTATCCAGATCTCTTCTCATTCTGCCCACCCCCATCTGGATCATCTACTCTGTTGCAGATCTTGGTGTCATCTGCAAACAAACAAACAAATCTTACCCTCCAGTCCATCTGCAATGTCACTGATGAAGATATCAAAGAGGAATGGCCCCAGGACTGATCCCTGAGGTACCCCACTTGTGACTTGCATCTCTTCTGACTGTATACCATTTACAACCATCCTCTGTTTTCTGCCTATCAACCAGTTTGCCACCCAGTTGACCAACTTCTGACCCACCCCAAGTCTACCCAGCATATTAGTCAATCTTCTATGTGGAATAGTATCGAAAGCTTTGCTGAAGTCAAGGTAGGCAACATCAACTGCTCCCCCCTGGTCCACCACTCTGGTTACCCAGTCAAAAAAATCTATGAGATTAGTTTGACAGGACCTTCCTATTGTAAACCCATGCTGTCTTGGATCCTGTGCTCCTATGGATTCCAGGTGTTGCACTATCTTTCTTTAAGGAGTGCCTCCATAATCGTGCCCACTACTGAGGTATGACTGACTGGTCTGTAGTTCTCTGCCTCCTCCCTGCTACTACTGTTGTGGAGCGGGATCACATGAGCCCTCCTCCAGTCTTCTGGGACCTCTCCTGTGCTCAGAGACTCACTAAACAGTTCTGCTAATGGCTCTGCTAGTTCCGCCCTTAGCTCCTTAAGTACCCTGGGATGTATGCCATCAGGTCCTATTGCCTTGTCAACCCTGAGCTTATTGAGCTCTTGCAGGACCCTTTCCTTTGTGAAGGGACTAGTGCACACCTCCCCACCCCTGTGTCCATGGTGCTGAGCTGTGGGCCATGCCCTACCTTCTCATCAGTAAATACTGAGCAGAAGTATCTATTTAGGATAGATGCTTTTACATGGTCCTCCTCCTCACATACACCCTTATCCCCTTTGATCTTAGCAATACCCACTCTGGACTTTCTCCTTTAACTAATGTATCTATAGAAAGTCTTGTCACCTTCTTTTACTGTTGGTGCTAGTGTTTCCTCAGTTTGGGCCCTTGCCTGCCTTACTGCCTTCCCTGCTTCCCTTAGGGAAGTTTGGTATGCCTCCCTATCTTCATCCCGCTGTGTTCCCTTATATTTCCTGAAAGCCAGCCTTTTGGCTCTGACCTTTTCTGCTACTGTTTTTGAGAACCAAAGAGGTTTCCTTCTTTTGCACTTCCTTCTCTCCCTAACACAATGGAATGTTGCTTCAAGTTTTGCAACCTTAATGCTTGCCCACTTTGCCTGTACCCACTTACCTATATTTCTTTTTGCCAGGGCTAGCTTAACTCTGTTGGCCATCTTATCAAAGTCAGCTCCTCTGAAGTCCCATATTTTTGTCTTGGAATGGGATTACGTGGTCCAAAAACTGCTAGACCCACTCTCTAAAGGGGAACATATCAGAGTTCGGTGACTTCAAAATCAACTGGTCAGCCGGCACCAAGCTTCCCCCCACCAACCTTCACTCCAAAATCAAAGCCCTGAATCTGCATCACATGATCTCCACACCCACTCACTACAATCCCAAAACCACTGACAACAGCACAACAGATTGACAGTTGGTACTTCACCCTCAAAGAATCATAACCTCTGACACCATGCCTGATATATTTAGTGATCACTGCATGACATACTATGTGAGGAAACTTAAATTGGTTAAAGTCTCCCTGAAAATATAACCATTGCAAGAAACTTCAAATCATTCTGCCCTAATAAAGTTCTCCAAGATCTCTTCATAGCCAACTGAGCCACTCCCACTCAGCCCTGGAATTGGAGGAGGAGGTGCTAGTGGACTTCTCCACTTTTACAGCCACCTGTGACAACATGCTCTAACCAAGTGGTCTAGAGTGCAGGGTTGCCACCTTCCCTGGATTATCCCTGAAATACTTGAACTCTTCTATCAAAGAGATATGGCCTAGGTGAGGCAAAACGTGAGTGAGTAACCCTGGACAGACAATTCTGGAAAAGAGTCAACAGTCTACTATGCCCCTTCCCCTCCTCCAGTGGGGTACAGACCATCAAGTACCCTCCATAACCGCAGATGCCCTAAACCAGTACTTCACAAAGGGCCCCAAGGCTCTCATCCTGAGTCCTCTCCCTGTCACCCAATTCACCCACACCTGGAAAATTCCACCTGCAGGTGATCTCAGTTGCTGACATAAGCAAAGAGTTATCAGCACTAAATATAGCATCCTGCTGTGGGTTTGATGGTATCTCACCCAAATTATTCAAACTTGGTGCTCTGTCAGTAGCTATTTCCATTGCCCACATTTTAAACTGGTCCTTATACACTGGCACCTTCCCATGTAGCTTGAAGCAGCATGCCCTACTGCTACAACTCCACAAAAGTGGTCTCACCAATGCAGCTCCCAATTATCGCTCAATATCTCTGCTGTCTATCTTCTCCAAAATCCTTGACAGGTTCATCAGCAAGCAGATATCTAATTTGTATTCCCAAATTGGCTTCCTAAATCCTTACCAGTCTGGTTTCCACCCAACCACTCAACCTCCACCTCCCTCCTCATTGTCACTGACCACATCCACTCTAGCATGGACAATGGTGTTGGTACAGGGGCAGTTTTTATGAACTTAGCCAAGGCCTTCATCACCATGGACCTCCACCAGCTTTGGCACATATTAGTAGGCTCAGGTGTCTCCTCCACAACTTTCATCTGGTTCCAATCTTACTTGTCCAACTGCACCCAATCTGTTTGGGCACAAACTCCTCCCCACCCTACCTTTCTCCCTCAGGGTCGACAAGGCTCAGTCTTAGGACCCCTACTCTTCACAACCTTCATCAATGACCTCCCTATGTCCCTCTCTTCCTGCAGCATTCAAATGTATGCAGACAACACCATCATTTACACATCAGGTACTTCCATCACCTCCATTAAGGGTACTCTTCAACAGGACTTCCACAGAGTTCAAAAATGGTTCCTTGAACTGATTTGTCATGAACCAGGAGAAAACAGTGTGTATGCTGTTCAACTCCAGCCAATGACATGCAGTCCCAACCCTCTCTAACCCTATGCACCTTAGAGGGGGTTTGTGTACACTGCAGTCTCCACCTACAAATGCATCGGTCTACACCTGCACCGGCACCTTAAATACACCAGACATATATCACAGGTTGTTGCCAAGTCCTTTGCCAAACTTGACACCCTGTACAGAGTAAAGAGCTACCTCTAACCAAACATCAGGAGATGAGTTATACAACAAGCAATCCTCTCCCTTCTGAACTATGGGGATGTAGTCAACTCTAGAGCCAACGCCTTATCCCCAGCCAAATTAACATGCTGTTCAGTGCACTATGTAGACTTGTACTGGCCTGCCCTCCCTGAAACCACTGCTACACAATGTACAATGAGCTAGGCTGGACCTCTCTCCCTTTCAGACAATCGATGCACACCACCCTCGTGGGTGCTAAGTATTGGGTAAGCAACCTGGTGAGATACCATTCTGATATTTTCTCTCCCTCAGTGAACCCTAGTTATTTGCTCAGATTAGAGGCATGCAGCTGTCTGCAAACCCCACACTGCAGGTACAACCTATGGCAACCCTCCATCAGCTATAGGCTCCCTAGTATCTGGAGCAAACTACCTCCCGAAAGTCACCACCCCAGCCAAACTCCACTCAGTCAAGAGGTTGATCAAGCCCCATTACAAAGCCCCAGCAACCTGCTCACACTGCCAGGAATGTCTCTGAGTCTAATTGCAGGTACCCAGGCTCTAAGACTCTTCCTAGCCAGGTGACGTGGAAGACTGAGATATCACAGAATTACATTGAGCATGTACAGGAAGGCTACTAAAGACAATTCTATCTGCTTAAATCACTCTTATGTACCTGAACTACATGCACCTGCCTGTTACCCTCAGGAGGAATATCATGATTCTATGCACATATTTGCATCTTCAGACACATGTATTTGCTACTACTGGCACCTTGTGTGTTGAATTTGTACTGTTTATGATGTATATACCCTACAATATTATCCTTAGTCTCCTAGCCCCTCTCCAAGTCACAACTGGAAATGAGCCCTGGGCTCTGTGTGCTTACCTGGTAAAATATGTTTTAAGTAAATAAACAATACAGCTAGAAAATGAACCATGTTTGTAAAGTCAAAATGTACAACAGTATACACAAAGGGGCATTCACCAGACTACACTAAATCAACTTTTTAACCAGACAGAAAGTTACTTGTTAATCACATATAAATTGATTGCAGCCATAAAGAGAAACAGTTGGAGCTGCAGCCATAAAGAGACAGTGGGAGGTAACACTCTCACTTTACTTCTGATGTGACACTTTGCCAGGGGCAGAACATACAAGCATAGTTTCTATATCCATTAATTAAAGCCACTGACATATCATTACTGCAGAGAAGTAGAAGATACAGAACAAAAGGCAATACTGACAAACAAAATGTAACATAGGAAAAAGGAGTTTTTCTTTCCCCAGGTCCAAACGAATTACTGTATACTAAGGTTCATACTAAGGCAAACAGAAGCAGAGAAGGCGCAAGCCCATATTTACTCCTATATATTATAGATAATACTTCAAACAAGCTCAACTGAGAATACATAACAAGATAGGGAGTTTTTATACGTATTTTAACCATGTAGACATCACAGAAGTCAGGAGATTCCCAATCAGCACTTAAAGCTCCCAATCTCAGTGCCCTACCATAAATAAAAGACAGGGAGAAATATGCCAAAAGTACGAGTGCTGTTTACATTCATATAGAGCACCTTGAAAGAAGACAGAAAAAAAAATTAAAAATTATGTACAGTATTTAAACCTGGGGGGAAAAATGAGAACCAAAAAGCAAGCGAAGGACACATTGGGATTTACAACCAGAAATTCATTATTTTAAATGCACACAAAAATTGTGTCCTTTCTGTGTTACGAATTTATGATAGCAACAAATACTGCTTCTTTTACACACCATTAGCACACCAGTGACTCACAGAAAAACATGATTTAATGCTATTAATGTTTAATAAAAATTTTATTTTATCAAGAAGACCATATTGGTGATAAAAGAGGCCTGGTTAACACAAATACGAAGAAAACATACGTGTATACATATAGTCAACATTGACAGTTAATTACAATTAAAGAAGGGAAAGGGGGAATTGTTTAACCAGGAAAAGCACACTAAGCCTGAGCTTGTTTCTAGGTCCGACCTGGCACAGGCTGAGCCCCACCGAACGCTATGCGTTCGGCTCCCCATCGCCCCCACCACCACCCTTACTCGGCTCTTGAACTTATACCCTGAGTAAGTCAGGTGACAGGGTGAAATAACCTATCAGCCTGCTTTTCCAGCTGCAGGTTATACAGTTCCAACACTAGTGGCCGCTGTTTCACAACTCACATTGAATAAGCTCACTATGCATTTCCTCCTAATCACAACGTTGCTGACTTCCAGGTTCACTCTCCTTGCTCTACTACCCCCCCGTGGCTTCTTCACCTCATGACCCCTCCACCTACCCTATTCCTTCATCTATCTCAGATAATTGCTGGCACAGACACCCCAACGCCACACGCCAATGCCCATTTGAGCTAACTTACCTTTTCTCACACACACCCTCGTTAAGACCCTCACTGCAAACAGGTAAACACTGTACCTCTGCTCTTCCCCAACCTACACCCCAGCCCCCCTCCACCCATGGAAACACGATGTTGGTCCCCTCGCCGCAACCTCCCTTCTTCCCTGTGTCATCTCTAGTCTACCAGTACCCACCCACAACAAAAAAATAAAACAGTCACCCTATCATTCCCAGCATGCGTCTCCCAAACTCTGCAGGCTCTCCCTCCTGCGACACACATTACTCCTACTCCTACTATCTGGAAATATTCACCCCAACCCTGGACCCCCCATCTCAAAAGTCTCCCCAAACAAACCACAGGGAAGACTGCTGCTAGCATCACTTAATATTTGCAGCCTTCCCAAAAAACACACACTACTACAAGGCTGGATTGCCCAACATGTACTCTGACATCCTAGCCCTCTCTGAAACCTGGCTATCCAAAAACATCCCCAATGATGCAGTCTCCCTAAGTAACTATAACATCTATAGGGCTGATAGATCAAATAAGCGAGGTGGTGGCTGCGCAATATTCATTAAATCGACACTCAGTGCCACCATCGTTGACACCCCCCCCCCAGAACATGGGGCCCAGACACTTACAGTCAAAATTAGTCTGGGCTCTAAAACAATCCACATCTTCCAAGCCTATATCCCCCTGAGAAACCAGAAACTTGCATATGAATCCATCCTACATGCTATCTCCCACCTTCCTAATACTAATGAAACCATATTAATGGGTGACTTCAATATTGATTGGTTATCCCCATCTTCCTCCATCTACAAAGACTCTTCCCAGGCTATGGACCTCACCCAAATAGTTACCTCTCCTACAAGGTGCGACACAAGAACCGGAACCTCCACACTATTACACCTCATTTTTACCAACAGGCCACGAAACACCACCGGGCCACAGTGCTCCCTGACTCTATCAGTGACCACTCCCCGGTTATTTGCTGGTGGTTGAGTAAACTGCCCCCAGCACCACCAAAAACCGCATGGCATCAAAAACTCAAAAAAGGAGGCCTTAATCGCCTCAAAGAATACCTTGCAAATAGCAACTGGCTACCCTAATATAACGCACAGTCAGTGGATATCGCCCTCACCCACTTTATAACTACTTTTAACAAAGCCTGTGATATATTTGCTCCCCTCACTAAGCAAGTGGTGAGAACCAGAACGACCCCCTGGATCACACCCTTCCTCCTAAACCTTATGCAACACAGGGACAACCTTTGGCACAGGGCCATAGACACCCAACACACCCAGGACAGACAGCTATATATGCAGGCACGAAATAAATGCACCTGGGCCACACGTCGGGCTAAAGCTGAATACTACCAGCATACCTTCTCCTCCTCCTGGGGAGATGGGAAAAGATTCTGGAGCAACATACAAGAAATCAGTGGCAAATCATGTTCCCCCACCCCTACCCAACTCAATTTGAACGGGGACGTTACCCAAGATCCTGCTAAAATCGCTGAAGCCCTCAACGACTCCTTCTCAGACCTTTCACATATCCTCCTGCCAAATTTCTTCCACCCTCCCAAAACCCCCCCCACACCTTTAACAGCAAGTATAGACCTCCCACCCCCTTTCCAGCTCTGAACCATTCCCTGCAATCTGCCAAACACTATATCTCCAAAGCTATTGCTAACACCCGCTACAGCAATGACTCCTTGGACCTAAAACTCATTAGGATTACCCTCAATGTCACACTACCCCATCTCACAAAAATTCTTAACCTTTCACTTTGCCTTGGCCAGTTCCCCTCTACCTGGAAAAAAGCCTTGATCACTCCTATCTTAAAGAACGGTGACCCCACCCGCACCTGTAATTATAGGCCAATCTCAATACTCCCTCCTCTCTCCAAAGAGCTGGAAAAAATAGTCTCAGACCAGCTAACAGAGCATCTAACTAGACACAACCTCCTTAGTAAGGAACAGCATGGGTTCCAATCTGGCCACAGCACCATCACGGCTCTCGCTGAACTCACAACGTTTATCCATGAAGCCCTAGACCAAGGCTCAATTGCAGGGGCCATCTATGTAGATTTAACAAAGGTATTCGACACGGTCAGTCATGACCTACTCCTCCATGTCCTGCCACAACTAAACGTGGTCCCTGAGGCCTCGGCCTGGTTCAAGGACTACCTCTCAGGACGCTCACAGCAAGTAAGAATAAACTCCACCATCTCCACCCCCAAATCTGTTTGCTCAGGGGTTCTGCAGGGGTCTTTTCTGGGGACACTGCTCTTCACACTCTTCCTTAACTCACTCCCCAAAGCTTGCAGTGGTCATCTCTTACTCTGTGCTGATGATGCAGTTCTCTACTGGCAACACCCTCAACCAAACACCCTCCAACTCACCCTCCAGGGATTTTTCAGGGAGCTGGAGAATTGGTTTGCTGATCACTGCCTGATCATTAACTATTCCAAAACCAAGTCCATGACCTTTGCTCATTGCCAAAGCCCACACAGCCAGATGGCACTCCATATTACAAACTCGGATGGTTCCCAACTGGAACACGTTACTCATTTTAAATACCTTGGTGTCACCTTAGATCAGGGACCCTGGTTTTCCATTTTTACCGGTAACACCGGTAACAATCACGGAATCCTGCTTGGTTTGCAGATTTTAAATTCTTGTACCGGTGCCTCACGGAAATTGCATGTCACTGCACGGAATCTCTAAGATTTCAGCATCTTTTTAAAAATGTTTTTAATTTTTTCCATATCCAGTTTAGGGATGTGGGCCCGGGTGGGTATTCTGGGATGTATGTATGTATGTTATATTGTTGGAAACAATAAAACCTTAATAAAGATGTTAAAAAAAAATGTTTTTAATTTCTCTTTCTATGTCCCCTTCTCACAGCATCAGTCTCCACTTTTCAGGGATCCCTAGGCTGGGTATTTCCTAGCTTCATCCCCAGGTAATGCTCAGGAGCTCCTGTGGGCCTGCTCCTATCCTGCCTGAATTGTATCCCCCCAGGTGGGGAGGGTGGGGACCCCAGGTCACCCCCTCTACACTCACTTAGTGTGTGTCAGGCAGCTCAGTGGGTCCCTCATGGAGCCTGGTTATGAAGTCTGGGGCACCTGGGTCCCTTCTGCAAGTGGCCAATGTGGAGTGATTGTTCCTAGTTTTCTGGTCTCTGGCCCTGAGGGCACCAGCACTATAGATCAAAGGAGGTAGGTCACAGAGACATGCCACTGCTCCTGATCCTGGCTAGTGTCCTCCCCTCCTGATCACTTTGCAGCACCTTTGCACCACCACCCATGATCACACAGGTGGTGGTAAAGAAGCAGGACCTGCAGCCAACCCTCCCTGGAGGAGGAGAGCAGTCCCCAGGTGCTCAATCCTGCTCCCCTGGCCAGACCTCCAGCAACCCAAGTTTGCTTCTGACCCTGGGTCACTGGCATTGCAAGGCAAGTAACAGACCTACCGCAGCACCAGCGGGCAGACCCAGATTTCAGCATCTTAAAATGAATGCTGCTGTGCTTTGCATTCTTTCTGCTTTGCTGTATATAGAGTCAGTAAGGAAATGACCCACAGTGCTTTGTTGTAATCAGCCATTCAGTTTAACCACCCATGCTTAGTGGTTAGAGTAACAAACGGTGACTGAACTGGGTACATCCAGCAGACTTTGGTTTGAGTCCCACAACCTCAACTTGCATACTGTGCGACTCCAAGCAAGTCACTTAACCTCCCCAGTGCTTTTAGGTCACTCCTTAAAACACAGTTCTACCTAGTGGACCTTACCTACTTTACAAAGAATATATAAAAAAATACCAATATATGTTTACTACATCATAGAATAGTAGCCAGGGTACCATGTAATTTACCAGAGTTTTACTTGGGCTGCAATGATTTTGTATAGGTAAAGATAAATGTTCAGATAGATTTTATGTGTTTTATAAGCTTGTTTTTAGATTTTAGTCGGGTTTTTATTGTATTCTTTGCATATAAGCATCTAGGTTGTAGATTGCTAAATGCAGGATCACTGTTACCAACTAACTTATTCAAGTTTATAATCAGTAGGGCCATCCAAAATCCTCAGTTGTTTGAATGAAAACTAGTATGAATGAAAGTATGTTCACGAAGAAGAAACTGCCTTACTACTTTTGAAAAAACTTCACAGTTAGCACCCCATTTAGGTGAATTGGATCATTTATACCTTTTCCCCCACCTGCTGTTTCAGTCTCTGTGACAACAAAAAGTTTTCTGACAGACTGCTTCAACAAAAAGCAAATGTTAGATATTTAAGTGTACTTATGTTTGGCCAGTGGATTTTGAAAGCACAGTCAATGACATACAGAGGGTAAGACCCCAGGGGCTGTATGATGCTGGTGAGCAGAGTGGTGTTCAATTCACATCTGAACAAAGACATGAAAACTGTGAGACACCCTTTTCATGGACACCAAGTAAAAAAAAAAGCATCCACATGTCTGGGAGATGCATGAATCCATTTGAAGGTCCTCTACTAATCACTTGTGGATTTTTTAGGTGAAGACACTTTATTTCAAAGAAGCAAATTCACACAGTTTTTTTTTTGCTCCCCCTACCCCCTGGCCATAAACTCCTTCAGGCCTGCCAAGGCCTGCTACCACCTGCTGAGTCCTGACCACCATCCACTGCCCCTTACTGCTGTGCTACCAGATAACCCAAAGTAACCCTTCATTGAGTGGGCCCCTACCCCTGTGGGAGGCTACCAGGGGAAAAGAATTGCCCCAAAGAACTTCCAGTGTATCCTGGACATGGCAGGGGTCAGACCAGACACATGTCTGGGGCTTCTGGCTTATGAAGGGACCAACAGCCATCCTTCAGTTGGTCAGCGGGTGTTTTCCCATTTTCTTGGGAGCATGACAGGCCAAATGATGTCAAGGCACAAGCCAACGTCCGTCATGCTCCCTCCTGCAGTGAGGGCTGACATGCTGTCATGCCTCTGGCCTCCACCATGGGCCAGCAAATGCTGAGCCATAAACCCACCCTCCCACCCAGGAGAAGGTGAGTAGTCGTTGGGCACTCAAGCCTTCACCCACCAGCTGGCCCTCCAACACCCAAGTCTGTTCACTAACCCTGGTCAGCGGTGTCACAGGCAGAAATCCAATTCAGACAGTTAAATTATAGATGGGAAAAAACAAAGGTAGTCCACCTTAGCAGTGATAGTTCAGATTAATTCACTTCTGAGTTCTAACAAGCAAAGAGACCAAGTCATTTGTAACTTGTGCGTGTGGGGTGTGGATGTTGATGAAAGGGGATCATAGTGCTGTCTCTACTGCCATCACCCCTGAGGGATGTGGACTGCATTGCTGCTACTGTCATCACACCAAAGGGGTGGGGTCTGTAGTGCTTCTGCCATCACCACTGGTGGATGGGGAATGTAGTACTGCTGCTGTCCCACCTGAGGAATGGGGACCATACTGCCGATACTACCATCACACCTGAGGGATGGCGAACGTAATACTGCTGCTTCTGTCACACCTGAGAGAGGGAGGGAGGTCATAGTGCTGTTGCTGCTGCCATCACACCAGAGGTATGGGGGCCGTAGTGCTGCTTCCATCACACATTAGGGATGGGGGCTGTAGTGTTGCTGCTGCCATCACATCTTGTACCTAAAATAACTTTAAATTGGTACAAGTATGGAAGGATGTGTAGTAGTGGAGGTCAAAATTGCTAAAATGCATGTTAGCAGAGTTAAAAAATTGTTAAATAAAGTACACAAAACCAAACACCGGTAAAACCGGATTTTGACTTAGCAGACACCAGTGACAATACCGTTTTTTACAATGCGCAAAATGGAATATGCCCTTTCTCAATCCCGGTAAACCAGTGTCCCTGCCTTAGATACCTCCCTCTCCTACCACAGACATGTATGCCTCCTCTCGCCAGCGATCAATTCCAGAGTAGGTACCCTCTACAGGATCAAAAACAGCCTGCCTGCCCAAGCCATGCAGATAGCTGTCACCTTCTCCATTCTCTTCCTCATCGACTACGGGATTGTTATCTACGGCACCGCTGACAACTCCACCCGAAGCAGCATAATCACTGCTTAATAAAGCCTGCCGCCTAGTTACTGGCTGTGGCCGACTCACCCACACCTGCGATCTGTACACACTGACTAGTTGGCTTAATTTCCATCAAAGACTCAAATACCACACCGGCATTCTAGCAAAAAAGATCCACCTCCAGCTTGCACCAGCCGGTCTACTCCCCATCATCAGACTGGCCCCTCTCAGGCATATTACCAGACTCTCGACTACCTCATTCTTCATGGTTCCCCCATGTCGAATGTCCCTAGGGCAGAGATCCTTCCACTATGGTGCCCCCAAACGGCTCAACACTCTTCCCCCTACTCTCTCCCAGTCCCACAGCATCTCACTCTTCAAAACAGACCTTAAAACCCACCTCTTGGAAATCGCTAAATGTGAATGCTTATAGGCCTGCCCACACTCCTTTCATACCCCCTCTACTGACACAGGGGCTTCCTAGACCCTACGAATCGCCCTCCCTATAAGCTCTGTATAGGGTTCACATGCATGCCTCCTAATGTTCTAAACCTGATAAATAAGCTTCTCTATTACCAAGTCAGTACTGTAATCAGTAGATAATTACGTGTATAAAAGAATTGTTTCTTTTTTTTGTCATATACTGTCTTGTGTCTCTCCAACCCCTGTAACCATCATGGAGCCATTGTATAACGCTTGTCTGAACTGAAATCGGTATATAATTACTTGTTCCATCTGTCATCCTTGTACTTTGTTCTCCTTCCACCCCCTGTAACCTGACGTGGCGCCTTTGCAAAAGAGTCTGTGACTCAAAGGATTGTAATTCCGAATATACAGTAAATAAATAAATAAATAAATAAGTGACTTGCTCAGGTTCGCACAGTATGCAAGTGGGGGCTGCTGGGATTCAAACCCAGGGTCTACCAGGTTTGCTGCTTAGTGCCCTTAACCACTACTTTACACTGCCTCCATCAAAAACATGTACAGTGAGAGTACAGGGTCAAGGAAAGAGCGCAAACTTAAAAAAAAAACACATTTGTGATATTTCAGCATCTTTTAGCTGTAGTGGAAGAGTATTCCAGCTAATTGACACGTTGTATAAAAAAGCACTTGTGCCCTGATTAATCATAAATCTGGGCACAGCAAGCATTCCAGCCTGACAGTAATGAGTAACATATGAAGTATTTGCTAAAAAATGCTCTGTTAAATATGAGGAGGCTGATCCATTGGCACATCTAAATAAAACATTTATCCAGAATACTGATGTGTCAAAATGAGAGTAAGAAAATGAATACTCAAAAATAGTAACTTTTTGGGACCAGGAAGGAATCTATAAGCATGACTAGGCTCCATATTGTTGGTTACTTATATCGACTTCTACTTGTTATTGATGGTAATGTATTTAATAACTGCAGCTAATCATAGTAATGAACATATTTCTGCCAACAGTGGATGCTTCCCCTTAGAAATGTAATACATTCAGTATGCAATAAAACATGACAGGGCATTGATTGCCTGGGGTTAATGCACACCTAGGTGCATAATTAGACAGGCGGCACTTGAGCTGAGTACCTTTAGAACCTGAAGGTGCATTAACCACACAACCAATGCCCAGGAGTGTTTTACTGCACTTATAAAATGGTTTACTTGTAAAAAAATGAGGATAAAACAATGCATTAAAAGTTAGTTAAATTTTCTTTTTGTAAAACATAAAAATAGCCTCTGTTGCAGCTGTAGCTTCATGCCTCTATGAGGCACTGATATATGCTATTGTGCTAGTCTGTGGCTGCGTTTTGTTTCTTTTTGGCTTTATCATTTTTTTGGGGGTATTTATTTCATATGCTGCTTTTTTCAGAACTAGAGGGAGACAGAGTTATTTTGGAGTGATGGAGTGGGACACAGAGCTATGCTGGAGTGATGGAGAGACATTGAGCTATGTTAGGATGATGGAAAGAGACACAGCTGTACTAGTGTGATGGAAAGAGACACAGAGCTATGTTGTGATGAGAGAGAGACACAGAGCTATGCTGGAGTGATGGAGAGAGACACAGAGCTATATTGGGATGATGGAGAGAGACACAGAGCTATGCTGGAGTGATGGAGAGAGACACAACTATGTTGGGATGATGGAGAGAGACAGCTATTTTGGAGTGATGGAGCAGGACACAGAGCTATGCTGGAATGATGGAGAGATACATGGAGCTATGTTGGGATGATGGAGAGAGACATAGAGCTATGCTGGAGTGATGGAGAGAGACACAGAGCTATGCTGGAGTGGCTGAGAGATAAACAGAGCTATGTTGGAATGATGGAGAGAGACACAGAGCTGTGCTGGAGTGATGGAGAGAGACACAGAGCTTTGCTTTGTGCCTCTATGTGGCAGTGATATATGCTATTGTGCTAGTCTGTGGCTGTGTTTTTTTCTTTTTGGCTTTAATATTTTTTGGGAGGTTATTTTATATGCTGCTTTTTATCAGAAATAGAGGGAGACAGAGTTATTTTGGAGTGATGGAGTGGGACACAGAGCTATGCTAGAGTGATGGAGAGACACAGAGCTTTGCTGGAGTGATGAAGAGAGACACAGAGTTATGCTGGAGTGATGGAGAAAGACACAAAGCTCTGCTGGAGTGATGGAGAGAGACACAGAGCTACAGAATGCTAGAGGGATGGAGAGAAAGCATTCCTGGGTTTGAAAGCAAGGGAGGCAGAGAAATAGCAAGTGAACAATGCAGGTGTGAGGTGGAGAGAGCGCATCTTTACGTGTGATTTGAGTGTTCAGCAGTTGCAATTTAAATGACTATGCAACCTTTTAAAATGTTCATTGAATGGCTTACAGTATTCAAATCTATGCTGCTGTGGGTCTCTATAAGGGCCTCCCAAGTGCTGTGATCACAGCTGTGGATATAGTTGTGTAAGGGTGACGGAGTTAGGAAGAGTTTGGCGTATGGTTGACTTTTTGAGAGTGGCACCACTGAACTCTGCCAGAGAGATGAACAAGCTCAAAAATTAAAAGGTAACCCCCCAAAAAAGGTTTCTTACTAAGTTATGAGGAGCTTTGGGGGCCCTGGGTTAGGCCCATAACCACTCCTTTCCTCTATACCTGTAATATGTCAGTTTGTGGCCATTTAGAATATGGGAGTCTAGATTTTTTTAAACTGAGTCTTGTTTTTAGAGCAGATCATTTCCTCTGGCAACCCATCCCATGGGGCAACCACCCTCTGAGTGTAGAAAGCCTTTCTCCTATTTGTGTTATACCTAATATGTCTCAGTTGGAGGGGTGTTCCCTAGTACCTTTCTGGTTGTTTTTAAACTGCAGATTTAGTTCATTTAATATATAGTCATCCTGCATTATGTCATAACACATCAACAGATCCCCTCTAACTCTTCTTGTCTCCAGCAGCAACAGTCTTAGATTGGTTAATCTTTGCTCATAGGATCTCTCCTGCAAACCATGCACCCTTCTAGTGGCCTGCCTCTGCACTTTCTCCATCCCTGCCACTGCACCTTTGCTTATGGGTCCCCACACAGGGGCTCCATAGTCCAATACTGGTCTAACGTAGGCTCTGTACTGTGGCATGATCACCGTCCTCCTTCGACTTTCAAAGCTTTTCTGTATATTCCATAGCACCCTTTTTGTTTTTATTATTTGCTTATTACACTGGGCTTGATATTTAAGTGTATGGTCCTCCAGTACACCCAAGTCCTGTTCCATTTCTGACTTTCTCAGGATTTTCTCATTTATACTATAGTTTTGTTCTGAATTCCTATCACCCAAATGGATCATATAACATTTATCTATGTTAAAACTCATTCTTCTAACATTTGTCCAATTGTATATGTTATCCAGATCTTTCTGAACAGTTTCTTACCCCTCAGCCTGTGTCACCAACCCTGTTAATTTGGTATCATCTGTATATTTACTTATCCAGTTGTACACCCCCAATTTGTGCCATGAATATTCTAAACAACACCAGTCCCAAAACTGACCCATGCGGGACCCCACTAGTCACTGGCACCCTATCTGAGAAGCAGACATTTATACACACTCTCTGTGACCAGTCCGTCAGCCATGCCTGAATCCATCGACTTACTCTGTGATCCATATCTATTTCTGTTAGGCAGTTTAATATTTCTATGTGGGGCACTTTATCAAAGACCTTTGCAAAATCAAGATATACACAATCCACCACCTCCCCTCCAGAAAAAGATGTTAAGTTAGGAGTAGTTGCGCATTCCTTGAGACAGTCAACTATCTGTGTTGAGGGACTGGCAGAAGAGATGGTTATAGACATGCATTTTTATGTATTTTTTAAAGTGATGACAAGTGAGTGTGAGTGTTTTTTTTGCAAAAATGGCTGCCAAGAATATTGTTTAAAACAATTTCAGGGAGCCATGGCTATCTCTGTTTTGTGTCATGGTTGCTGAAATGGTTTCCATTTTGATGGTTTTCTGTCCCTAAGGCAATTTGGAGCCCTCTTAGCCAGTCAAACAGGCCAAACAGTGGAAATTCCCCTTATCAAACATCAACCATTGTCTAACCTTTGACATGGAAACATAGTTATATAGTAATGTAAGGATGGAAGGAGCGTGAGGTCTATCATGCTCAATCATTAGCTTCATAAGTACAATGGTAGTCAGAAATATGTCCAGAAGATCTGTAGATATATCCAGATATATATCTCCAGAAATCTCTTTGAATTAAATGGGGAGTTCCTATAAAATGGAATGAATACCGATGACTGCGCAACCTTTGCACACAAGAGGTAAAAAAAAAAAAACAAGGCCAAATATATCTTAAAAACCAACAGTCTCGGAACCTGGGCCACCCTAAAAAATTATTAGACAACAGTGAACTAGCTTATCAAACCTGGGAGCAAACAAAATGCTATGAAGCTGGAAATGGGGGTTGGATCCCTAATGGACCCCTCCCAAGTTGCTGTGTAAACAAGCACTAATTTAAAGGTGTGTATTGGTACTTATTCTTCTATGATAGACTCAAACAAATTCATTTAACTGAACTTTGATATATTTAAAGCTCAGTTCATCTGCTTTGCCCCCCCCAACCCCCGAGAGGCATACTACATGTATAACTTTTCCTGGATGGGTCACAGAATGCTGTAAAGGATTTTACTAAGGTTACTAAGGTTAACAGGAATAGGAATAGACCTAAGTGGTCCTTCATGCCTGTTCCCCTACTACTCAGTGGCTTGATCAGATACCCTCAACATGTAGCTGTCTAACAGCCTTTTAAAACTATCAATGCCCTTTGCTAGAACAATTTTGCTTGGTAGAGCATTCCACTGCCTCGCCACTGTCTCTATGAAATATAATTCCACTGATCTTCGTCTTTTACTTTATCCCCTGTACCTGCAGATAGTGGCCCCTAATATTGTGAGAACAATCTTTAAACACCAGTCTCATTTCGGCACACAGATTTTTGCCTCTAATTATATTGTAAAGTAGTAGTAAATCCTATCTGTTTTTCCTTTTTTCCAAACTATACAACCTTAGAGAATCCAGTCTAGTTTTATAGTCCTGCCCTTCTAGACCGTGGGCTTGATTTTCAAACACTGACACAGGGTTTGTATGAAGCCTTGTGTCAAACCCTGTCCTTGGTGCAGCTGCACCAAACATCTTTGCTATAAATGCACCCAGTTTTGTCGGGTCAGGTGAAATTGCAACATTTTACTCAGTTTATGGCAGCTTGTGACAAATATTTGATGCACACTCCATAAGAAAGGTACCCAGAATTGCTCCAAGCTAGACCAGAAAAAAATGGTCTAACGTGCAGCAATTTGAGCATAGGATCAAAAATCCTGATAGCCTGCTGTGAGAATGCTGGAAGCCCCATGCACCATATGTTACAGCTTAATCTGGTTCAAGGTCGGTTGGCATTCATCTGTATCCTCCTCCCCCGGGTCGTGCCTGAAAATAAGCAGGATTTGTCTAGTGCACTTACCCGGTCAACAAAAACTAATAATAATAGTAATCATAATAATAATAATGTTTGGCACACTGAGGGTTTGTGACATTCAGGGCTGTTAAAATTGAGCCCCATATATATACTTAGTGAATCTTCTTTGTATTTTTTCTAATGATTTAATTTGTTTTTTTAATATGGGAGCCCAGAATTGAGAGCAATAATCTAAGTATGGTCTGGCCAAAGGACTATACGAGGGGACAATAACATGCCTATGTCTGCTGCAAACCTTTCTGGGTTCATGTTCATGAAAACACTAAGTACACTGGTGTTATACTGTATATTGCATCCTTTAAAAACATTCTGAAAGCCCTTACAGGATGGTTCTTCTATACTGAAGCAGTACCAACAGTATGTTTACCTCACCAAGAGGGTCAGGCTGCTTACTTGTGGACTGCTGACTGTAATACCTTTCTTTTGCAAAATGCTGCGGCTGAGTCCATTGGATCCAATTATTAATGCCTTATGGGTGTGTATCAATGTCCAAATGATTGCCCAAAAGAAGTCTTGGACAGAGGCATCATTGCACTCTGCCCAGGACTTTGCCACAACTCTAGTGGAGTGTACCTTCAGCTCAAGTGGTACTTTACAGTTCTGTGCAACATTAATGCATGTTTTTAATCACCATGCTATGGAAGCTTTAGAGGCTGTCTGGCCAGTTCTCTGTGATTTGCAATGTCTTTGATTTGCTCTACTGGTACCTGTTCTAACCAGGACCTCCCTGCAAATGAGCACTGCTCAATGGATCATTTTCCTGGTGAAACAACAAAGATACAAATACAAAATACAACAGGATCAAAGTGTGTCCAACTCCTGAGATAGTGCTGTCCTGTGCAGGTACTATTTTAGTGCTCTGTGGGAATTTAGAGTACTTAATGCTTTCATTGTTTGGTCTGGGATTATAACAAAAAGATGACATATTCACCTCCTGAGTGAAGTGGAATTTGGTGTGGACCTTGGGTATGAAAGATGGTACCATTCTAAATAACACTAAGCTGAATCTGTCATTGCTGAAGATCATGTAAGG
Source organism: Neoceratodus forsteri (assembly GCA_016271365.2). Classification (NCBI taxonomy): domain Eukaryota; kingdom Metazoa; phylum Chordata; order Ceratodontiformes; family Ceratodontidae; genus Neoceratodus; species Neoceratodus forsteri. Next base: position 1,205,208,346 of record CM057449.1, read on the forward strand.
TTTTCCACAAGATAATGCATGTCATTTATTAACCTTATAGACTGTGCCCGAAACTATCAAAACACTACTTTTACAGTCAGAAAGTACACAAATACTGTATATAGTCTATCAGTTTGTAGGATGGCCTGGTGAGTGCATCTAGAAATATCATTCACCTTCCATGAGGAAAGCACCCACTTCACCTGTGGATGTACTATTCTGTTGCCTTTATGATGTGAACAACATCTGAGTGTAAGCCCATGGTGGCTAGACTTATGTTGCCCATATTATTCCAATAATTGAAATATATACACTTAGGATGGCTACTGATAGACCCTCGCCAAACTTCTGTTGCAAATATATTTGTATATCAGCAATCAAAGTCCATTTGGGATTAATCTTATGTCATGACATCACCCTGAAACATAGCCCCCTTTATTTGATATGGATACTTTATAGACCATATTCTTGACTGTAATAAATAATCCACAACCTGGCTTTTATTTATTTATTTATTGAAAATGTTTCACCAGGAGAGGTACACTGAGCAACAAGATGCTCATCTCACGGTGTGACCTGGGAGAGTGGGGTACAAGGGAGGAGGATATACATAAAACAATCAGTAGATTGTACACAGGAGACAAGCAATTCAAAACAAGAGTTACATAGTTAAGGGTAGCTTTTCAAACTTGCTACATGAGGAGACACTACATACATGTGCCACAATGAGGGTGACATTACATGCTATGATTACACAATTAGAACCATTTGTACTTGCATAGCTGCCTACTAACTAGAGATTTATTTTGGAATATTTTACTCTGAGTTGGCTGATAGAACTGGAAACCTGGGCTAGGGGCCAGGCAGAGATGATAGGTCTGGGTAGTAAACAACAGGGAAAGATGAGTGGGTAGTCTTAGGGAGGATGTTGACGGGGTAATAAGAAGGGGGATAGCAGAAGTGCCATGAGAGGGTAAGTGCATGGGTTGTTTAGGGCAGTTTATAAGCCAGTCATTGGGTGAAGGCCAAGCCACTGGTCAGGCCGTGTAAGGTGTGGAGGGAGATCGGAGGGGGGAGGGGTGGAGGTCAGGGGCATGTACAATTAAGCGCATAGAAATTAGTGAGGGCAGAGGATAGAGAGAGTCTGGAGGAGGAATGGTGGATTTGGCCCGGCAGGTCGTTCCAGAGCTTAGGAAGGAGGTAAGAGAAAGCTGATTGGCCTGCAGAGGTCTTTCGGTGGGGGATTACTAATAGTCTAGAGTCAGTGGACCTGAGGGCGTGGGCTGAGGTTGGTGGGGAAGATAGGGAGGAGACGAGATAGCGTGGAAGGGAACTGAGCCAGAAATTAGAAACAAATTTAGCACTGTGAAGTAGACACTGGTTGCTCAGGGATGGAAGGGCCAGCAAATGGAAGAGCTTGCAGTGATGGGTACAGGGGGGCATTGAGGACAAAGCAACAGAAAGCATTGAAGAGGGGGTCCAGTCTGGATAGGGTGGACTTGGGGGCAGAGCTGTAGACAACATCACAGTAGTCGGAGGAAGGTAGAATCATTTTTCAGTACTATTTCATGTCTCACAGGCAGCAGAAGACTAGTGCGGTTTCTATAGAGGGCGTCAAGCTTAGGGCGCAGTTTTGACAGGATGGCGTCCACATGTGTAGAAAAGGTGAGGTGGCAGTTAAGCCAAACCCCCAGGTACCTAAAGAAGGGCACATCTTCAAGGACAGTGCTATCCAGGGTACAGAAGATCAGTGGGGATGTAAGTCTGGATAGCCTCTTTCTAGTGCCGAACATCATAGAGACTGTTTTCTTAGCATTTAGGGAGAGATGGTTTGAGTTAAACAGAGAAACATAGAAACATAGAATTTGATGGCAGATAAGGACCGCTTGGCCCACCCAGTCTGCCCATTTCCCTACCTACTGGATAAGCTGCAGATCCTAGTTAACCAGCAGCCTACTTCTTCCTACCCCCACCCCCCAGAATTGCCTTATGACTATCCCATGCATGCTTGAATTCCACCACTGATTTTGACTCCACAACCTCCTCCGGAAGGCCGTTCCATGCATCCACAACCCTCTCTGTGAAAAAATACTTCCTTAAATTACCTCTGAGCTGCCCCTCCTCTATCTTCAAATTGTGCCCTCTTGTTCTTGCACACCTCTTTTTTTGAAAGATGCTACCCTCTTGGACTTTGTTGATTCCCTTGAGGTACTTGAAAGTTTCTATCATGTCCCCCTCTCCCTCCTTTCCTCAAGGCTATACATATTAAGCTCCTTAAGTCTCTCTTCATATGTCTTCGGTGCAGACCCTGCATCATTTTAGTTGCCCTCCTCTGGACAGCTTCCATCCTGTCTATGTCTTTGCGGAGATTGGGTCTCCAGAACTGCACACAGTACTCCAGATGGGGTCTCACCAGCTGTCTGTACAGAGGGATAATAACTTCCTGTTTTCTACTGGTGATGCCTCTCCCTATGCATCCCAGTATCCCCCCAGCCCTCCTTGCTGCCCTCTCACATTGCTTGCCCATCTTTAGGTCATCTGATATGACTACCCCCAGGTCCCTTTCCATTTTTGTTGTTGTTAGTATCTCACCCCCCATTGTGTACTCTTCCCCTGGGTTTTTGTTTCCCAGGTGCATTACCTTGCACTTCTTAGCATTGAATATAAGCTGCCATACATTTGACCATTCCTCTAACCTTGCCAAGTCCCTTCTCATCCTTTCCACCCCACCCTGTGCATCAACTCTGTTGCAGATCTTAGTGTCATCTGCAAAGAGACATACTTTTCCTTCCAGTCCTTCTGCAATGTCGCTTATAAAAGACATTGAAGAGGACCGGTCCTAATACTGAACCCTGCGGTACCCCACTAGTAACCCTCCTTTCTTCTGAGTGGACTCCATTTACTATTACTCTCTGTGTCCTATTCTCCAGCCAATTCTTTACCAGGCTGTCATCTTGGGACCCTCCCAGGCTGGCTAACTTGTATATTAATCTTTTGTGTGGGACTGTGTCAAATGCCTTGCTAAAGTCTAGGTAGGCCATGTCACAGCCTCTCCCTGATCTACTACTTTGGTCACCCAGTCAAAGAAATCTATCAGATTCGTCTGGCATGACCTTCCCGCTGTGAATCCATGCTGCCTAGGGTCCTGTGCCCCTCTGGCCTCTAGATACTCGACAATTCTTTCCTTTAGAAGTGATTCCATCATTTTCCCTATCACTGAGGTTAAACTAACAGGTCTATAGTTTCCTGCTTCTGCCTTGCTCCCACTTTTGTGAGGAATCACATCTGCCCTCCTCCAGTCCTCAGGTACCACCCATCCTCCCATGATTTGTTAAAAAGGGTAGTCAGTGGTGTCACTGTTCTACCCTTAGTTCTTTTAGAATTCTGGGATGAATCCCATCAGGCCCCATTGCTTTGTCCACCTTCAGTTTTAAGAGTTCTTTCAGAACCCTTTCTTCTGTAAATGGGCGGTATCAACTTCTGTATCCAGAGTGTTACTACTGTTTGTTTTATGTACCTCCTCTTCCTTTGTAAATACTGAGCAAAATATTTGTTTAGTATCTCTGCCTTTTCACAGTCTCCTCTGCCCACCCTCCTCCCTTTATTAAGCCTCACTATCCCTCCCTTAGTCTTCCTTCGCTCCCTGATGTACCTATAAAAGGTTTTATCCCCCTTCTTAACTGAGTTGGCTATCTTTTCCTCGGTTTGGGCCTTTGCTGTTCTGAATGCCTTCCCAGCCTCCTTTTGCTTTAACTGATACAGTTCTCTGTCCTGCTCCTTCTGCGATTCCTTGTACTTTCTGAATGCTTTCTTTTTCTCTTGAACCTTCACTGCCACTTCCTTTGAGAACCATAGTGGTTTCTTACATCGTCTTGTTTTGTTTATTTGCTTCACACAAAGGCTCGTTACCTCTGTGATAGCAGTTTTTATTTTTCCCCATTGTTCTTCCACCCCTCCTTCCTGCCCATTTGCTAGAGGCTCTTTAGGCACTCACCCATTTTGGCAAAGTCAGCCCTCCTAAAGTCCAGTACTTTTGTCTTTGTATGGCTTGACTCTATTGCTGTGTTTATTGCGAACCATACTGTTCGATGGTCGCTAGTTCTCAGATGGCTACCCACTTCTACATCTGTGATCCTCTCTCCATCTCCATTTGAGAGTATCAAATCTAATATTGCTCCCTCTCAAGTGGGCTCTAGTACTAGTTGTCTAAGGCATGCCCCCTGTAGGGCATCTAGAATAACTGCACTTTTCGAAGTGGCAGCTGCAACTGCACTCCAGTTAACATCTGGCATATTCAGATCACCCATCAGCAATATCTCCCCTTTTTCTGCCATTCTAAGTATACTTTCTATCATTTCCTTGTCCATTTCCTCCCCTGAGAAAGGTCTGTTCTAACCCTGTGCGGATTGTGGTGCCATTGTCTGTCTCCAAATTTACCCACAGTGCTTCTTCTCCTCCCTGTTTACCCTTTTGTTCTGTTGCTTTTATTCCTTCCCTTATGTAAAGAACTACTCCTCCTCCTCTTTTACCCTCCCTGTCCCTCCTGTAGATAGTGTATCCTGGTATGTTTACTTCCCAGTCATGGTTTTGTGTGTACCATGTTTCTGTGACTGCCACGATATCCAGATGTTCCTCCTCCTCCATCAAGGCCACTAATTCAGGAAGCTTGTTACCTAGACTACGGGCATTGGTACTTATTGCTCTCCATTTTTTGATGGCTTTACCTTCTGTTGCAGCATCCCCCACTGACCGTTCTACCTTGGTCTTTTTCTCATTATGTACCCTGTTTTGTAGGGAGAGGCTGGGATTTTTCTGCTGCTTGTCAGTGCCTCCCCCTTTGACTAGTTTAAAAGCTTGCCAATGAAGCATTTAAACCGATTGCTCAAAAGACTTGTTCCCTTCCTGGACAGATGCAGACCATCCTGCCAGTATAGGTTGGTGTCCCTTCAGGTGGAACCCCAGTCCCCAATGAAGCCAAACCCCTGTGCTCCACACCATTTTTTCAACCATTCATTAAACTGCATGGTGCCAATTACCCTCACCTCACCCATGCCTTTGACAGGTAGCACTTCTGAGAAGGATACTGTGTGTGCTACTTGTCTTAGGCCTCTCCCCAACTCTGCAATGTCCTCCTGCACTGCTCTAACCTCATGATGAGCCAAGTCATTTGTCCCTAGGTGGAAAATTACGTCCAGCTCAGAATCCCTTGCAGCTGTTGTCGTGATCCTGAGGATGCACTTCCTGTCCCTCCAAGCCATGGCACCAGGCAGGCACCTTACTTCAGTTTTCCCAGCTCCTCCCAGTTCTATCCCCCTAATAATTGAGTCCCCCACCAGGAGCTGCTTCCTTTCCTTGTGGTGTCCCCTGCCTCCTTCCTGTGGGCCTCCCTTGTGACAGCTGTCCTCAGCCTCCTTAGTCTCCTCTGTGGGTGCATCCATAGGGGAGCTATGCTCCCCCAGAATGGTGTATGGATTGTGGAGTGGAACAACTGACTGGGTGTGCCTCCATTCCACCATCCTCACCCTTCCTGAGCCCACTGTGGTCCAACTGCTGTGTTTTCTTCACAACCTCTGAGGTAGTGGTGGTGGCTGTGGTGCTCCCTGGATGGGGGAGGTTCCCTTCCTACTGTCCAGTGTGGCCTGGGGAAAGGTCTCTGTACTACTGTCCAGTGTGGCCTGAAGACGGGCAACTTCCTCCCTCAGGGCAGAGAGTTGTCTGCAAATAGGGCAGCATCTCAGCCTCCAGAAAGACTCCCGGAAGACTGCTGCCCCACAGCCATTACATTGCACTACTCCCCACATTTTTTTTTTTTTTTTTGTGTGTGATTGGTTTGTAATATAGAAATATATATTTATAATATACAATGTGTATGCTTATATTGTCAGTGCAGTGTGCTAGAGAGGATATGACAGTGACATGCACTTGCACTCTTGAGGAAATGATGTCAGAACCCCAGGTATAAAGGAACTATTTCCAGGGCTGGGTGGGGTGAGGGTGGGAAGGGGTTGGGCCTCAAACTGTGCCCGCAAAACAATCAGCTAAAAGCTCTGACCCACTGCTGCAATGAGTGCCTTCCTGTCAGCAAGATGCCCTACACAACAATTTGATAGAGAAATACCCTGCTAATCAAACAGAGAAAAATCCACACATCTAAGTCAGACACAGGTAAACCTTCCCAGCCCCAAAACAGGCCTGGTGGTTTGTGCTCCGAGAGCTGTCAGCCCCAAAATAAGTCAGCTGTGCTTTAAACTCTTCCTGCACTGAAAATCTTAAGAATTATAACAAACAAACGTAAACCTAGATCCACCACCCTCTGTTGCTTGAAAGACTGTCTTTTCCTGTTTCACACTGCAGGTTTTTCTGTGACCACTCCTTAACCCCAGTAACTCTGTTAAAAAGAGTTTAACTATCACAAACTCCTACGCACCAGTAAATTATTTAAAAATAGTTTCTGTCCCAAAATCCTAGTAGTCAATCCAGCTACCTCCAAACCAGTGTTGCACTTTGTTGAAATTGGTCTGGAGATTAGAGGTGACTTCTTCATAGGTCCAGCCGGATGTAAAGAGGACCGTGTCATCAGCGTGCATGTGAATTGAGGTAGTAGAGCAGGCCTTTGGCAGATCATTTAGTAGGATGGAGAAGAGCATGGGGCCAAGGACTGAGCCCTGGGGAATGCCAGTAGTTATAGGGAGTGGAGGGGAGGTGTAGTCAGCTATTTTTACAGATTGGGTTCTATTTTGTAGATAGGCTCTGAACCAATTTGTGGCCATCACCGATAACCCAGCACCTGATAGGCAGGATAATAGGAGGGGGTGGGATACCGTATTGAAAGCTTTGGCTAGGTTGATGAATATTGCGGATGTAATTTGTCCTTTGTCAATCTCAGAGAGGATGGCATCCATGAGTCTTAGTAGGGAGGTGGTGGTGGAGTGGCTTTTTCTAAAACTGGACTGGAATGGAGTGAAGAAGTTAAGCCAAGAAGGCCTGGGCAATTAAAGCTCAACCTTCTCTCCCTTTAAGCTGTGAAGCTGTGAGGTTCAGACTGTCCTTGGAGAAGTATAGAACTGATCCCTTCTACAGCAGATCCAGATATGTACACAGCTTTTGAGAATCACAACCTCATGGGTCACCTGGGTGCAATCATCACTACTGTTGCCAAGAATCTACAGTATGTACTTTTCTGAGTACCTGTGGAATTAGGTAGAGGTGGACCCATGTAAGCTGTTTTGTACATCCATTGCATGTAGAGAGCATTCACCCAGCTTGGGCCTGGCTCTTTGTATCTCAAAAGAAATGTTCTGAGTAGAAAGTTCTGTGTGGATGCTGTAAAATATGAAACCATACTCCAGCATGAACTTTCCAGATCTGCTTCTTTTAATCAGTCCTGGTAGGACGAAACACGTGTCTGTATCTTTCTGTTGGCACCCTTTTCAAACTGTGTGAGAGGCCTTTCAGCACCATGCATTTCTGCTTGAAGTTGAACCAGCATAATATTCTGTGGTGATTTGCATATACAGCTCATGATGCTTTGCATTATGGGGGTATGTGTGATTTTGAATTTATTTTAATCACTGCCTACTATGTTCACAAGACATACTTCTCAGTCTAATGGCTGTGTCTGGCAACACCAACTGGCTATCTTTCAGAAAAAGAGCATGTTGTAAATGGAGTACTGCAGGGTACAATTTTAGGATCTACCTTATTTAACCTACTTAGATCTGGGGATGAACAAGGTGTACAACTGCAGCCAATTCACTGACAGTGCTAAAATAGGAGGCACAGTCAATAACAAAAAGGATGCCGTAACATTCCAAAAGGATTTAGGCAGCTTAAAAATTGGTTCAGAATGCGGGGTATGTACTCTAAGACTGATGTGTGGACAGTCATGCACCTTGGTAAGAATAACAAAACATATGTATATTACCTGTGTGAAAACAATCTACATGCATCTAACAATGAAAAAGACATGTGTATACATACATCTGACTTCCCTAAACAGAAACATTGTGACAGTATTTAATCAAGATAACCATTAACTAAAAATAATAAACACACATTTTCTACAACATAACAAAGATGCCCTTCTCCTTATTTATAACTACTTTATTAGTCCCTGACAAATTATGCTATACAATTCGGGAGGATTAATAAGGGTCAAACACAAAAACTAGAAGGAATCCAGAAAAAAAAAAACAGAATGATGATGACAATTCTTTCTTACTGTGTTTTTACTTCTACACATGCTGGAGTTATGGGTTGGAATGAAGGTTGCTATGGCAACCATAGATACTATTTAAGCCAACAGCAACCAACTACAAATCATTCGGAGGAAGGTGTGAACACACAGAAACAGCAGCACGTACATGATGCATTCATAAGCACTGTCACAATAGACATCCCCTTAGCCAGCAGCCTTGCTGTCTAGCAATGAATGGGCACTCTAATTTGTATATGCCTAAGAAATAAAGATCAAATACAAAGCTGTGTTTGCAGTCGAATGACTGAAGCATAAAGCCCAAGGATTGTTTTAGGCAACAGATCCAAGAAAAAAGAATAAGAAATTGGAAGCGTCAGTGATTCGGGTTTGGATAAGTGATAACCACTAAGTAATTCTACTGCTCTGCTTTGTATGTTGGTGTATGAATTGAAGAATTGAATTGTGGTCTGGTAAGGCAAAAAACATTTTTAGTCTCCTGCTTGCTTGTTATATGAAGAAGTGGACATAAAACATTTACTGACCATTTGCAAAGTAAATAAGTGTACACAAGAGGTTGTTTTAGATTCAGTGTTTGATGAATAGTATTTTGTGCTTGTGTGAACTTAACTTTGGCCTTTCTCTATTTCCACCCTTGGTAGAGGAGCCAGGCAGCGATTGGGAATAGAAGGCCTAAAAAGATTTTATCTCCTCCAACTCATGGAGAGTGCAGTAGTAGTAGTATGCAAGAAAGGAAAAAACACTTGTGGAGGAAACCTCTGAGGACCCATGGCTACTGGACTCCCCGTGCTCTGGGCATACTAAGGGTAGATAGTAATAGATACTTTTCAATTTTAAAGGGCGATTGGTACAGCATGAAGGAGTCCATCTTTTGAGAGTCTTGGTATTAGAAGCAGATGTAATTGCTGCTGATGATGATTGAATTGGAGGAAAGATTTGTGATCACAAAACTTAGTCGGAGTCATTGTGGAATTATTTTTGATGCTCGAAGAACATGGACAATGCAGCAGGATGATTTAGAAGTAGACTCAAAGTATTGCGGCATGCCAGGTTGGTTGAATAGCTGCCGTCATCACAGCTGAGAAGGTAATGAGACTTCAGAATTCTTAAAGTCTGATAGTCCAGAATTTGACAGTACCAAGATGAAAATGATCTGCTTGTTAAACAGATTAGTAGGATTTCTCTGAATAAACTGATGCAGCTCCCCAAGAAGTGAAACTCTAGCTAGATACTGAGGAATCAAAATGATAGTTTCATAGAGCGGCGTATGAGTCCATCCAAGAATTCATTTGGAACTTGTAGAGACATAGTTGACTAGGATAAGAGACTTAAGTTTTGAAAATGTGATTTAAGGTCTTAAGTGATAATTTCAAAGTCTGGTGGTGTTGGACTACAGTAGGTGGAACAATGTAGACTGCTCCAAGTGGTGATATAAGTTGCTCATGGAGGTTCAATTTGCTTTAAGTCTTTAGAGTATGCTGCAAGTTTGTGATATTGCAAGAGCTCCTCCAGATTGCCTGGAAAGTGCAATGAGATGACTGTATGATGGTGATGACTTGGAGAAGGTGCTAGACTGTCTGACAAATGAGACAAGTATATGCATTGTCATGATGACTGTTGATATGAGCAGACTAAACATAGGCTGGCCGAGGGATCATTGAATCATGTTATTATATGAACTTGTGTATTCAATAAATCTGTTTCATCTATGCAGTTGGAAGAAGTGCATGAGGAAGCAATAGCAATAGGGCCAGCTGAAGTAACGCTTTTTGGTATCTTAGCTTGGATTATGTAAGCAGCTCATGTGGTTGCATAAGTGTTAAGAAGAATGGATGATAATCAGTGAATTATGGTCCTCCATATTTAAGACTAGAATACTGAAATATACAAAACAAGTCCAACACGTTGTGATGTAGGTGGAAGCAAGAATACCCCAGATAAACAGCTTCTTTATTAGTATGGGTTATTTAGTATTTATCTGTGACATGACAGGAACAGTTCCAAAGGGTAACGGGTGTTTTAGATGTACCACAAACAAGAAGAAAGGGACGTTTTCTTTTCTAAAAGTGATAGCCTTGTGATGGTAATCTGAGATAAGTAGACTGGAATTGATAAATTGAAGAGGAGTGGCTGAGGAAGAAGTAATACTTGACTTCTGCAGAGTTGATAGTTGAAATGGATGGGTGTGCATGATTGGCAAGCATTAGAACAGTGTGATGGCTGAAGGATGAAGACCAGCAGAGCTACGAGCTGGAGGCTGAAGCAGGTTGTTAGGAAAGGAAGGCTTTAAATGAAATGAAATGATAGGATTGAAGTTCTGATATGAATGTCATGAGCCAATGGATGACTCCTCATTTTTCAGATAAACACCAGAAGCTGGTTGGGAATCGCAGGCTAGACGTTGGATCTCTGTGGGCTGAGGTTTAATAGCTAAGAAGCAATCGTATGGTTCCTATTTCTGGATGGAAGCTGAAGTCAGGATAGCATGAATATGATAAGTCATAAGCATGGAACAGGCCTGTCCTTTAAGAAGTAAGGAAATAAAGGTGTTTGTGAACTGCATGCGTGTAGGAAGAAATCCAACGGGAATGCTGAGGATCTTCTTCTAATTCGGAGATGGAGAATGGTATGGGTGGAAGGTCAGAGATCCAATACACTTCCTGGAATTGCAACTCAGAGGAGCAAACCCTGGCAGAGGGAGTCAACCCTTTGATGAATCTTAAAGAAAAGGAGTTAGGAAGTCTCTCTCACTTCATGAGAAATGTTACTGCTGTCAGCACCGAGAAGGAGAAGGAACCCCAAAAAGCTAGGGCCAGTTCCAGGACATTGGCAAGGATGAAACACTCCAGGGAGCTGCGGTTGCTTTGAGCTGTGACAGGTGGAGAATAATGGCTCTGGCAGACGAAGTTGAGCCCTGAGATGTAACGAGTTGATTGCTTGAAAGTGAGAATGAGAACTGAGCTTGACATGATGCTGAGAGATTGAAAGGAGCAGACTCCAGTTTCTGGAAGACAAAGTTCCACTCTGATGAGGTGAATGAGTGCTTGAATTCTGACTGAGAAGTTAGTTTGATGCATAGCTGATTGGAAAGCAGACTTCCATCTCTGGTGGATGAAGTTGATTTCTTCCTACACCTGTAGACCTCTGAAAGATATGAGGTAGAGAAACTGGGTCTGGTAGTACATTTTCAACAAAGACACACTCCAGTGATGAGGAGAATGATTGCTCAAGATCAGACCGAGAAATGAGTAGGATGTGAAGCTGGTTGATCGAAAAGCAGACTCCTGCCTCTGGTGGACGATGTTGAAAACTTCCTATGCTCATAGACCTCCAAAGATAAGGTAGGGAGATAGAGTCTTGTAGTACATGGTCAAGGTTGAAACACTCCAGTGATGAGGTGAATGATTACTTGAATTCAGACTGAAAAATTTGTTTGATGTGTAGATGAGTGATCAAAAAGCAGACTCCCACCTTTGGCAGATGAAGTCAAGTCCTGAGGTGAGTTATATGATGCCTGCATATAAGAAGTGAGTTCAGTATTTTGATGAATAATGAAAGGAGCATGAAAAGTGAATTCAATATGTCACTCAGACGTTTGGGCCCTCACCAACCTTGTAATATTCACTCCAACACTTAAATTCTATTTAAAACATTTTTATTGAAAAAATAATACCGCCATAGCACAGTACATGCTTGACGCATTTCAGATCTGAAGCTCCTTTATCAACAAAAATATTTTAAACAGAATTTAGGTGTTGAAGTGAATATAACAAGGCTGGTGAGTGCCTGAACTTCTGAGTGGCTATCTGAAATAATTTTAGAGAGCACCACCACCCTGGTGCGCACCTACTGTTGTTACTTTCTGAGTTCAATATATAACTGATTGATTGAAGGTTCAGACTTCCACCTCTGGAGGATGATGACAAGCTTTGAAAAGCGATGAATCACCTGACTTCAGAATGAGAAGTGAGTTCAATACTGCTGATAAATTGTGAGAAGCAGATTCCCAGTTCTGGAGATGATGTCGAACCTTGCTTAATCTCATAGGCCCCGAAAGGGAGTGAGTTAGTGAGCTGGAATCTGGTAAGCTGCAGCCCCAAGTTGTTGTATGAATGGAGATGAAGGGGATATGATGGGAACTCGGTATTGTCCCAAATGAATAACTGGAAGGGACTAGCTGCAATAAATGAACACTACTACAATGCTCTTGGTGAGGGCTTGTGGAGAAACAGGAGAAAGCAGGCTATTAGGGAGAGGACAAAGAGACAGAAGAGGGGTATGAGGCTAGGAAGCAGAAATAATAGCTGAAGAGACTATGGAGGGGCAAGACGAGAGAAAGAGAATGACAGCTATGGAGAACAAGGTGGGACTGAGTTGGCATGACCACACCACTTGTGGAATTCATGGAGAGTTGGACATGAGGAAACAGGTTAGGGAGACAAGCATAGTGTTAAATGGAGGCAGGGATTAGGACTGTGGAGCTTGTGGAAGTTTGGGAAAGAAAAGCAGGGTAATGAGAGGAGCACCTCAACAGAAATAATGGAGTATGTAACTGAAATTAAGGCGTCATGATATTTATATGTGAATTGCATTCAAACTAATTTGCTGTGGCTGCATTGTAAAATCCACAGTTCAGACTTGTAATGGATGATGTGCTACTCTGGGAAGTGAATGATAATAGATGAAGGGGTGGATATCTGCAGGGCAGGCTGAATGAATGGACTAAATAAATTGTCCTACGCTGGTTGTTTGGATGCACTGAAACATGGATGACTATGGCAGCAGTACTCATGAGAGATTATGCATAGCATGAGGGAGTGTACCAATACGGACTTACTGTTGGAGCCGATAGGGATGGCTGAGATGGCTGTCTACAAGGGTGAAAGCTCGTAGGGCTAGCCGAGAATGGATGCTACTGTATGAAGGAGTTACTGAAAACTGCAGAAAAGGGGTGTTGTTTGAAAATAATTCTGAAAATGCAGACAGACTGGTGGCATTCATTTCCATGTGGCAGATGGCTACACTGCAGGAGCACGAAACACTAGCAATGCTGAGTGTGACGCCGGGTGGTGACATAGGTAGAAGAACCTGGAACTGAAGGACAGCACCAAAAATGGAGCAGCAAACCCCCCCCCAAAAAAAAAACTGAAAAAGAAGTCAGGATAATAAGGGGAATGGAACAGAGAGAAACTGGAGCATGGAGGCATGGGGTGGTGGCATAGGGTTAGAGCAATAGTGGAGGAAAATGGAACACAAAACAGAGAAACAGAGAAAGAAAGGGAGAGCAGGCAGAGGAAATGAGGTGGGGAGGGTGGAGGGGCTGCCATGAAAGTAGCAGGAGTGGCAAGCAGCAGAGGAGGAAAGGGGGTGGCATACATCCAAAGGTGCTAAGGGAGTTAGCAGGGCTTCTGGTGGGGCCACTGGCCAACCTGTTCAACACCTTACTGGACACAGGATGTGTACCACAGGATTGGAGGATGGCCCATGTGGTACCCATCCACAATAGTGGACCAAAGGATGAACCTGGGAACTATAGGCCAGTGAGCCTCACAGCAATAATGGGGAAGCTCATGGAGACCATCCTTAAAGACAGACTAGTGCACTTTCTGGAAGATAATGGGCTCCAAGATGAGAAGCAGCACGGGTTTGTAGCGGGAAGATCTTGCCAAACCAACCTTGTAGAGTACTATGACTGGGTGACACGGGAACTGGACAAGGACCATGCAATGGATGTCCTGTACTTGGACTTCAACAAGGCCTTTGATTCAGTACCACATGGGAAGTTGGGGGAGGGGAGCTGGAATATGTGGGGGCAGGGACTAAATTGGTAACATGAATCACTAACTGTTTGGGGAGAGGTAACAAAGGGTGGTAGTGGCAGGGGAACTCTCATCACCAAGAGGGTGATGAGCGGGGTACCAAGTGATCTGTATTAGGATCGGTATATTTATTGCTGATATTTCGCATAGGATCCAGAGCAAGATCAATCTGTTTACAGATGATACCAAAATAGGAGTTGTGGTGAATGACACAGAGGGGTGGAAGGGGCTGCATGAAGATCTGATTAAACTCCAGGAGTGGGTGGATACATGGCAGTTGGGGTTCAATGCAAAGAAGTGTAAGGTCCTGCACTTTGGAGCAAAGAACCAGGGGAGGGACTATCACTTGAATGCGGTACAGTTGGGAAGTACCTTAGAGGAAAAAGACTTAGGATAAACATTTCTTGGAGCATGAGAAACTTGGCCAGTGCAGGAAGGCAACAGCACAAGCCAACAAAATTCTGTGGTGTTTAACAAGGGGGATCTCATCCAGAAGGGGAGAGGTTATACTGCCCCTGTACAGATCATTGGTTAGGCCCCACCTGGAGTACTGTGTGCAGTACTGGTGCCCATTCCTGAAGAAGGACACAAGTTTTTTGGAGGGGGTGCAATGCAGGGTCTCTAAGATGATACAGGGACTAGAGGATAAGCCCTATGAGGACAGACTGTCGGATTTAAAGATAAATTCATTAGAGGAAAGGAGAGATAGGGGGATATGACAGAGACCTTTAAGTACCTGAATGGGGATTACTAAGACTAACACAGAAGGGCTTTTATAGCTGAGAAGGGGTAGGGACACAAGAGGGCTTGGACTGAGACTGGAGGGGGGGAAGGTTTAAGAGGGAGGCAGGGAGACACTTTTTCATGGAGAGAGGGGTGGATAAAAGGAACACCTTACCGGAAGAGTTGGTGTCCTGTAAGATGGTGGGCAGCTTCAAGAGTGGGTGTGACATGGTAAAGGGGAGGGTTGCAGTGATGGGGAGAAAGGGGCAGCTGCAAGATGGGAGCTAGCTGCACACTCGAGCAGACTTGATAAACCATGTGGCCTTTTTCTGCTGGCACATGCGTTTGTTCGTATGTTCATAGTACTTCTGATTCGTTCTTCAGATATGCTCTGCTTTGTGCATCTGTGATATGCATTTCCTTCCCCTGCTTGCATTTATCCTGAAAATCATACTGTACCTTTGAAGGCACATTAGCATCATCTGAAGCCTTGGTGGTGCTTAAGATTTTTAATAGCCTGTAGTGGGTGATGGTCAGTTTCTACTCGCACTATTCTCCCATATACTGTACATGTCGATGGAACCTTTCAAACTCGTTGACAATGGCTAGCAGCTCTTTTACAATTTGTGCATACCTTTTCTGGCATTTGTGGCAATAGGTGGCACTGTGGCTTAGCCAGCCAATCTAGTTTACTATGTGACCTCTTGGAGGAACTACCCAGATGAGCTTCCTGTTAATAAAGTAGTTGCCATCTTACCTTCAACCTTTGTGCAGCACGGTTCTTAACAGCACACATTACATGATGTCAAAGGTGAACAGATAATGCTGAGCCCTACATCAAGTAATCTATCATCAGAGAACCAGTAGGTGGCTGCAGGAGCATGTTGCAGTGTGTTTTACTAATTTTGTAAAGAAAAATGCCAGAGTCTATTTCTGCAGGCACAGCATGGTCCAGAGTGAGAGCTGGGCCATTAACAGAGAAACCAGCTAAGCGTCAGAGTACCAGCCTGCCACGTGGAGCAAAAGCAGCACAATAGCAGAAGCAGCACCAGAGAGAAACAACATATAGCAAGAGGCAATATGGCTGCAAAACAATGGTACTGTGGGCAAAGAGAAATATGTAAACTAGCAATGTTTGCACTAACCACTGAGTCACCTAACTGCACTTTCTAATTGTTATGATACACTCAGAGCGACTAATATATACACACATACATATATATTCCAGTGTAACATAGCAGTGCACTGTCTACACACATTTTTACAGATTAAAAAAAATGACATCAAGGGGCCATTTTCTTCTTTTCAGGCTCTGAGGTACATTGGAGGGTGGGAGGTTGCAACTAGACACCTCATTTAGATCAGCAATGACATGCATAAGACTGAAACTGATCTAGATAGTGGGGGAATGCAGACTAGCAATATTTGCACTAACCCCTGAGCCACCTACTGTAACTGCACTTTCTAATTGCTGTGATGTACACACACACTGTCTAATACATATACACATATATATGCATATATATTCCAGTATAACATAGCAGTGCACTGTCTACACACATTTTTACAGATTAAAAAGAAACATAAAGAGACAGTTTTCTTCTTTTCAGGCTCAGAGGGACATCAGACGGTGGTGCTGCGAAACAAGATAGTGGGGGAATGTAGAATAGCAATTTTTGCACTGACCACTGAGCCAGCTAACTGCACTCTCTAATTGTTGTGATACACATATACTGACTGATACACATACACATATGTGTGTATATATTCCAGTATAGCATAGCAGTGTACTGTCTACACACACTGAGCATTGCCTCACACACACACACACAGTAACACACATACACTGCCTTGTATGGCATTTATTTACTTATACATTTAACCCTAAGTTTACTGTAGTTAGGATAAGCACTGTGTTTTACAGTAACTCATTGTACTAATCTACTGCATGACTGGGTAACTAAGGTAGTGTACCAGGAAAGTGTGGTGGATGTGGCATATCTGGACTGCATAAAGGCCTTCAACACTGTTCCCTGTAGAAGGCTGATTAACAAACTGTGCAGCCTAGGGGTGGATCCTAAAATAGTTCTCTGGGTGGAGAACTGGCTGAATGGCAGGAGTCAGAGGGTTGTGATTAACAGGGAGAACTCTGGAGAGGGGAGGTAATGAGCAGGGTGCTGCAGGGGTCAGTGCTGGGGCTGGTTCTCTTCAATGTTTTTATTGGGGACATTGCAGAGGGACTGGATGGGAATGTATGCCTCTTTGCAGACAGTACAAAGGTATGTAATAGGTAGGCATGCCAGAGGGTGTTGAAAAAATGAGAAAATACCTTACAAAAACTGGAGAAATGGTCTGAAGAATGGCAGCTGGGATTCAATGCAAAAAAATGCAGGATCATGCATATAGAGCACAAGAACCAAAGAGCAAAGTGCAAACTAGGTGGGGACAGTCACAAAGCAGGAAAGGGACCTAGGAGTTATCATCTTGGATGACCTAAGAAAAACTAGGCAGTGAAATAAGGTGGTTGGAAAGGCTAGACAGGTGCTTGGATGCATAGGGAGGCCTATCATGAGTAGATAGAGGGAGGTCATCTTGCCCCTGAGTAAGACACTCATGAGAGACAACACCTGGAATACTGCTTCTAGTTCTGGAGGCCTCATCTGAGAAAGAACATAGATAGGGTAGAGACAGTGCAGTGGAGGGCAATTGAAATGGTGCAGGGCCTGCGGGAAAAGACCTGTGAGGGAAGATTAAAGGGGTTAAATATGTATTCCCTGGAGTAGAGGGGGATATGATTATGACATACAAATACAGTGGTGATCGTACAAATGTTTATCAGTACTGAGGTATACCTGGAGGTATACCTCAGTGGTACTGAGGCAGGATCACATTACAGTCAATGCAAACTGAACGTCAGTGCCTCAGTGGTACCTTGAGGTATACCACAGTACTTTTGTACAATCGTCACTGTATATCACTGGTATAATAGAGTACAGGAAGGAAGGAAGGAAGCATCTTCTAAGGTAAGAGATGCTCCAAGTCAAGGGGGCACAAAATGAAGTTAGAGGGGGGAAGGCTCAGGGGAAATCTGAGAAAATATTTTTTCACAGGGATGGTGGTGGATGCCTGGAATAGCCTACCAGTGGGGGTGGTATGGTCAAAAACAGTAACAGAATTTAAGAAGGAGTGAGATAGTCAAAAGGGAATCCTGGAGGCAAGGAGGGGCTATAGAGTTCAGTTTGGGCATGGGGCCTCACACTAGATAGGGATTAATAGGGCAGACTGGGTGGTGATGTGACTCCCACGCCCCCAGAGCACCCATCACCCCCACTCCAGACCTTCATACACACCCTCACTCACCTGAACAGTTTCCAATGATGTTGATGTATCCATAGAGAATTATTATGTTTTTAGGCAGGATAGACAAAAAAGGGGGGGGAGGGGTTATGTTGTATTTAAATAACATATATAAGGGTCAATTGAAACTTGCTAAAACATTTCCAGATCAATTGGACTTGTTAATTGCACAAATACAAGGAAATACAGGTCTCTTATTAAATATTATGGTTTGTTATAGACCCCCATCTGCTAAAAGTTTTGCATTACAAACTTTGTGTGAACATAGAAACATACATAGAAATATAGAGTGTGATGGCAGATAAGGACCACTTGGCCCACCCAGTCTGCCCATTTCCCTACCTATTGGATAAGCTGCAGATTCTAGTTAACCAATAGCCTACTTCCTGCAACCCCCCACTATAATTGCCTTATATCTGTCCCATGCATGTTTGAATTCCCCCACTGTTTTAGACCCCACAACCTCTCCAGGAAGGCGGTTCCATGCGTCTACCACTCTCTCTGTGAAAAATAATTTCCTCACTTTACCCCTGAGCTGTCCCCCCTCTAACTTTAAATTGTGCCCCCTCGTTCTTACACATCTCTTTTTCTGAAAGATGCTACCCTCCGGGACTTTGCTGATTCCCTTGAGGTACTTAAAAGTTTCTATCAGGTCCCCCCTTTCCCTCCTTTCATCAAGGGTGTACATATTAAGCTCTCTCAGTCTCTCTTCATATGGTTTCTGATGTAGACCCTGCACCATTTTAGTTGCCCTCCTCTGGACTGCTTCCATCCTGTCTATGTCCTTGCATAGATGAGGTCTCCAAAACTGCAGGCAGTACTCCAGATGGGGTCTCACCAACTGTCTGTATAGAGGGATAACCACTTTCCTCTTTCTACTTGTGATGCCCCTCCCAATGCATCCTAGTATCCCCCTGGCTCTCCTTACTGACTTCTCACATTGCTTACCCACCTTTAGGTAATTTGATATGACTACACCCAGATCCCTTTCTATTACTGTTGTCGTTAGTACCTCCCCTGCTATTGTGTACTCTTCTCCTGGATTTTTATTTCCCAGGTGCATTACTTTGTACTTCTTTGCATTGAATCTAAGTTGCCATGTGTCTGACCATTCCTCCAACCTTGCCAAGTCCCTTCTCATCCTTTCTACCCCCCCCTTTTGTATCAACTCTGTTACAGATCTTTGTGTCATCTGCAAAGAGGCATACCTTTCCTTCCAGACCCTCTGCAATGTCACCTATAAAGATGTTAAAGAGGACTGGACCCAGTACTGAGCCCTGAGGTACTCCACTAGTAACCCCCCTTTCTTCAGAATGTATTCCATTCACTATTACCTTCTGTGTCCTGTTGTGTAGCCAGTTTTGCTACCCAGGCTACCACCCTGGGACCCACTCCCAGGCTGGCTAACTTGCTTATTAATCTTTTGTGCGGGACTGTGTCAAATGCCTTGCTAAAGTCTAGGTAGGCCATATCCACAGCCCCTCCCTGGTCTATTACTTTGGTCACCCAGTCAAAGAAATCAATTAGATTCGTCTGACATGACCTTCCCACTGTGAATCCATGCTGCTTTGGGTCCTGTGCCCCTCTGGCCTCTAGGTACTCAACAATTCTTTCTTTCAGAAGTGATTCCATCATTTTCCCCACCACTGAGGTTAAACTAACAGGTCTGTAGTTTCCTGCTTCTGCCTTGCTCCCACTTTTGTGAAGGGGAATCACATCTGCCCTCATCCAATCCTCAGGTACCAGCCCATCTTTCCATGATTTGTTAAAAAGTGTGGTTAGTGGTGTCACTAGGTCCTCCCTTAGCTCTTTTAGGATTCTAGGGTGAACCCCGTCAGGCCCCATTGCTTTGTCCACCTTGAGTTTTAGGAGTTCTTTCAGTTCTCTTTCTTCTGTAAATGGACTGGTGTCAACCCCACTATCCAGAGTGCTTCTACTGTTTGGTTTAGGTAACTCCTCCTCTTCCTCTTTTGTGAATACTGAGCAAAAGTATTCATTCAGTATCTCTGCCTTTTCACTGTCTTCCTCTGCCCACCTCCCCTCTCCTTTATTAATCTTCACTATCCCTCCCTTAACCTTTCTATGCTCCCTAATATACCTATAAAAGGTTTTATCCCCCTTCTTAACTGAGTTAGCTATCTTTTCCTCAGTTTGGGCCTTTACTTTTCTGACTACCTTCCCCACTTCTTTCTGCTTTAATTGATACAATTCCCTGTCATGCTCCGTCTGTGATTCCTTATAATTTTTGAATGCAGCATTTTTCTCCTTAACCTTCCCTGACACCTCTTTTGACAGCCATGGTGTTTTTTTATTCTGCTTTGTTTTCTTTATTTGTTTCACACAAAGGCTTGTTGCCCCCATGATGGCAGTTTTGATTTTTCTCCATTGTTCTTCCACCCCTCCTTTCTGGCCATTTGCTAATGCATTCCTCAGGTAGTCACCCATTTTGCCAAAGTCAGCCCTTCTAAAGTCCAATATCCTTGTCTTTGTATGGCTTGTCTCTATGGTTGTGTTTATTGTGAAGCACACTGTGCAGTGGTCGCTTGTTCCCAGATGTCTACTGACTTCTAAGTTTGTGATCCTCTCTCCATTTGAGAGTACCAGGTCTAATATTGCTCCCTCCCGAGTGGGTTCCACCACTAGCTGTCTAAGGCATGCTCCCTGTAGGGCATCGAGAATGACCCTGCTCTTGGATGTGGCTGCAGTCCATGTCGCCCAGTTAACATCTGGCATATTCAGGTCCCCCATCAACAGTATCTCCCCTTTTTCAGCCATTTTGAGAATGCCCTCTATCATTTTCTTGTCCATTTCCTCCCCTTGAGACAGGGGTCTGTATACAACCCCTGTGCGGATTGTGATGCCATTCCCTGTCTCCAAGGTGACCCAGAGTTCCTCTTGTCCTCCCCCTTTACTTTTTAGTTCTGTAGCTTTGATCCCTTCCCTTATGCAGAGAGCTACTCCACCTCCTTTTTTACCCTCCCTGTCCCTTCTGTAGATTGTGTACCCTGGTATGTCGACATCCCAGTCATGGTTCTCCATGTACCATGTTTCTGTGACTGCCACAATATTCAAGTGTTCCTCTTCCATCAGGACTACTAGCTCTGGAAGTTTGTTTCCCAGACTTTAAGCATTGGTACTCATTGCCCTCCATTTAATGTTGGCTTTATCCTTTTTTACCCCATCCCTGCTCTTATTTCCCTTGTCCATCTTTCCATTTACCCCTGTCCTGCCCTCTGTCAAGCTCTGCACCTCAGTGTTTACCTTACTACCTGCCATGTTTTGTGAGGGAGGCTTGAACTTTCCTGTTTCCTATCAGCACCTACCCCCTTGGCTAGTGAACATATTGCTCCCTTTGTAAACTGTGAGACAGTATTGCTTGGAGATTTTAATTGGAATATGTTAATTCCTCAATTAACGATTCTAAATCAGTTTGCAGCTCTTAATTTGCAGCAATTGATTAATAAACCTACTCGACTGCATAAATCAAATAATGAAAAACATACTTTATTGGATTTAATATTTACAAATAGACCTGAAAGATATATATCAGCAGTTCATGAAAATGATGTGAGTGATCACTGTTACATTTCTTGTACTAGGGACACTCAGGTGGATAAACGACAATCACAATTTATTTATGTAAGGATGTTTAATCATTTTAATGAACAGGCATACTTAAATGATGTGGCAAAAATTCAATGGAATTTAATGTATACTTGCCCAAATGTACACACAGCATGGCTTTTCGTTAAATGGTCTCTTGTGAAAGTTATAAATAAACATGCCCGACTTAAATTAAAAAACATAAATAAAAGAAAAAGAGTGCCTTGGATAACACAAGATTTGAAGGATTTAATAAAAAAAAAATCTAAATTATGGCATATAGCTAAAACTACTACGGAAATTAAAGATATCTTGGCATTTAAGGTCATTAGAAATAATTGTACTAAAATATTAGGAAACAAAAAAGGAAATATTATGAAGATTATTTCTCCTTATCAGAAAAAAATCCACGTGCACTATGGAAAGGCATAAATTTGATGAAGGGAAGTCAAGGTTCAGTTAACTTGCCAACATCTTTGTCATTTGAAGGAAAAACTTTTGTGATGGATGTTGACAAGATAAATGTATTGAATTCCTTTTTTGTCTCTGCTGGTGATACATTTAATAAAATGCACCCAGACTTGCCACTTTCTGTTTTGGATATTGATTTTGGTAGTGGACTTAAACAACCTGTGTTTTCATTTAGTCCAATTCAATTATATGATGTTAAAAAACAGTTACAGACTTTAAATATTAGAAAAGGTCCTGGATGTGATGAGACCCCCCTTTTTTTTCTGAAATTGGCAGCTGAATTATTAGCACCTCATCTTACATATATTTTTAATTTTTCTTTGGATAGTTGTGAATTACCAATTGATCTGAAAACAGCTTTTGTTACTCCAGTATTTAAAAGGGGTGACCTATCAAACCCAGGATCTTATAGACCAATTTCAGTATTACCAATATGTGCAAAAATACTTGAAAAACTTGTGAGTATTCAATTAACTAATTATCTTATTAAGTATAATATAATAACACATTTACAATCAGGATTTAGAAAGGAGCATAATACTATGTATACAATTTTAAAAGTAGTTGATGACCTGTTGAATGCTTTTGACAAAAAACAGGAAGTTCCATTATTATTCCTGGATTTGTCGAAGGCATTCGACACAGTTCATCATATTATATTACTTAATCAGTTAAAACATGTTGGATTAGGTATTCCAGCTTTAGGCTGGTTTCATAACTATTTGATTGGGAGATTACAGTCTGTTAAAATAGGAGGTATGTGTTCAACATCAGCTACCCTATTAAATGGGGTACCTCAAGGGTCTGTGCTTGGCCCCCTCCTTTTTCTATTATATATGAATGATTTACCAAATTATTGTTCGCCTAAAACTTGTATACAACTTTATGTGGATGATACAATTTTGTACACCATGAGTGATGATGTGGATACGGCAATGGTTGTTTTGCAACAAGATTTTAATAAAATACAGAGGGAACTTGTTAATTTGAGATTGCTTCTGAATGAGAAAAAAACACAGTGGATGTTGTTTGGTAGAAAAGATTTTAAAGATTCAACTATAAAGGAGCTTAGATCTTTATCAGCAATTGACATAGAAAGAGTAAACTCCTATAAATATTTAGGAGTTATACTAGATAAAAATTTGACTTTTGAATTGCATATAATGTCTATGTCAATGAAACTGAAGAGACTTCTGAGTTTCTTTTATAGGGATATAACTCTCTTTAGTTTAAAGATTTGGAAATGATTGGTTTCTGCCTTATTTTTGCCAATATTAGATTATGATGATATAATTTACAAAAATGCAAAAAAATAATTGCTGTGTTCCTTGGATGTTCTCTTTAATAGTGCATTGAGATTTATAACAAATCTTCCTTTTAGAACTCATTGTTGTGTGCTATATCAAAATTCAGGTCTTCTTTCATTATTTGATAGGAGAGATTATCATTGGAATTTACTGGTGTATAAGTCTGTACAATGGTCATTGTCTATTTTTTTGTTAAATATATTGCAAGTAAGAATACAGAGTCAATATAATTTAAGATCTTCTGTTTGGAAAGGTTTTATTAGATCTAGAACCAGAACAAAATTTGGTGATAAAACAATTTCAAATTTAGTGCCTAAAACTTGTGAACTAATATCCAAAAGGTGGAAATGCACAGTATTGTTACCATTTAATCATTTTAAATCTTTTTTAATGATTTTATATAGCAAACACTGTAATTGTTATGGATAAATTATTGATATTTGGGTTTGTGTATAAAATTAATCAATATTATATTGAAACTGAAATTATGTAAGTATGTCTGTTTATGTGATGTTATGTTAAATGTGGATTCAATTGCAAAAGAGATAATTTAATCTCAATTTGAAATCCAATAAAGTTTGAACGTTTGAATGTGAAGATACACTCTCCTATTGAAGACACGTCTTGCTGCTAGAACTGGGGACTGCTATATGAGAAATAAGGTTTGTGCAGTTCAATGTATTTCAATGTTTTTTTATAGAAACATAGAAACATAGAAGTTGAGGGAAAATAAGGACCGCAAGGCCCATCCAGTCTCTCCATTTCTTTTTCTACCTTATGAATGTGCCATAGGCATTTGCTCTGTCAATGGCCTATCTATTCATACTTATCTGTATTGCTCCCTTATGCCTATCCCATGCCTGTTTGAAGCCCTGCACTGTATTCATATCTACCACTTTCTGAGGTAGGCCATTCCATGCATTCACCACCCTTTCTGTGAAAAATAACTTCCTCACATTACCCCTTAATCTGCCTCCCTCTAATCTCGTGCTGTGTCCTCTTGTCCTGCTGTTTTTCTTATATTGAAACATGTTAGACTTTTTCACCTTATTAATGCCCTTAAGGTGTTTGAATGTTTCAATCATATCACCTCTCTCCCTCCTTTGCTCTAGGGTATATATATTGAGTTCAGTTACTCTGTCCTCATATGTTTTCTGATGCAGTCCCTGCACCATTTTGGTTGCCCTTCTCTGGACTGCCTCAGTTTGGTTAATGTCCTTGTGAAGGTGTGGCCTCCAGTACTGCATGCAGTACTCCAGACGGGGCCTAACCAGTGTCTTGTAAAGAGGGATTATTACCTCCCTCTTCCAACTTGTGATACCTCTACTAATACACACCAGCATCCCTCTAGCCTTACCTACTGCTTTAGAGGTCTACTTGGATGATTTCAGGTCATCGGTGATGATGATGCCCAAGTCTCTTTCTTCCCTTGTGACTGCCAGCAACTCCCCTCCCAGCCTATAGGTGGTTTCAGAGTTTCTCTTCCCTACATGCATGATCTTGCACTTCTTTGCATTCAACTTCTGTTCCTTGCGTTCTTTTCAACTGCACTTACTTTATTTCTCTGTGACAGGGTAGCCCCCATTGTGGATATGTGCCCTGGTCTACCCTCAACCTCCCCCCCATATGTATTTGGGCAGCTTTAAAATAAATGAAATATGAAAATCAGTTTCTGCAGCCCCAGAGATGTTGTAACTGGGGCTGCGTGTAGAAATAAAGCTTATTAGGGCAAAAAGGGCCAAATAAAAAGCCCCTACATGCTAAAGCATAGGAACATATGGAAACTCCTCATTGTGTTATGTCACAGCCTATGGAAACTCCCCATTACGTAATGTCATGGCCAATTGGAATTCCCCCCAAAAGTGTGATGTAATCCCTAGGGTATAAATAGGGTTCACCACTAGGGGAATGTAAGATAGTTGAGTCAGTCTAACGCTGACAGTGAGCAAGGAAGGACCTACTTGTGGAGTGTGCTATTTTCACACCAGAATTGAGAAGTGTAAGAAGGGATTACACTTAGGCTATCTTGGCTGAAGTAAAGCTGCAGCCTCTGCTGATGGAAGCAGAGGGCTGAATTATTGTGTTGGATTAATCAACTGTTCTTTTTATTTCTGTATTATTTTATTATTTTTATTTATTGAAAATAAATTGATAAATGCATTTGTGCATTTTTTATGCACTTTACCTTTGGTTGCTGTGTCTTTGTATCCCGCACCATCACACTGGTGTCCAAAATGGGATACCTGTCTCATTTAGTCTGCTTGGGAAATGCTGACAGGGAGCACAGTAATATACCTGACACATGCACAAGGTAAAAAGTGTATGGCACCAGATCAGAGAACGATGAATGGAAATGGAGCCCAGAGCAAGGTACCATGAGAGCAGATGATGAAACTTCTGCATTGGCCTAATGAACGTTGGATGGATGCGGAACAACACCTCATTTAAATCCAGCATTGTTCTTCTGGTTCCAGCAACAAGACATGTCTTACATAGGACAGTGGATCTTCACACTGGAATCTGTTCAGATGATTGAGGGTGTGTGGGGAGGTCTTGGGAGTGTATGGTGGTGAGTGTTCAGTGGGAATTCATGCTGGGGGTATGGGTTGCATCAGTAATGGACCTCTTCTTATAGATTAAAAAAAGACATCAAGGGACTGTTTTCTTTTTAGGCTTAGAGGGATATGGGGGGGTGCCACTAGACACCTCATTTAAATCAGCAGTGACATGCATATGGCTGAAACTTATCTAGATAGTGGGGGATTGTAGACTAGCAATTTTTGCACTAACCACTGAGCTACCTAACTGCACTTTCTAGTTGTTGGATTACACACACTGGCTAATACATATACACATATGCATATATATTCCAGTATAACATAGCAGTGCACTGTCTACACACCATTTTACAGATTAAAAAAATAGACATCGAGGGTCTGTTTTCTTCTTTTCAGGCTCCGAGGGCCATCAGAGGGTGGGGGGGTTGCCACTAGACACCTCATTTAGATCAGCAATGACATGCTTAAGGCTGAAACTGATCTAGATGGTAATAATAGAAATAAACTTTATTTATAAAGCACAATTCTATAACCAAAGCACTGTACAATAATAAAATACTAAAATCAATAAAATAATAAAAACCTAGAGATTCCAACATTACGTAAAAGGGCAGACAGAATTATTCTGCATAGTCACCATATGCCAAATGAAACAGATGCATTTTTAAGGCCATCTTGAAGCTCTCTGTGGTCCTGCACTCTCGAATCTGATGAGGTAGAGAATTCCACAGGGCAGGGGCCACATGCATAAAAGCGCGGGCCCCAGATGTTTTCAGCCATACCCTGGGAATCTCTAACAACCCCTCATCAGCTGAGCAGAGAGGTCAGTCAGGACAGTAGGGGTTCAGGAGTTCATGCAGATAGCTTGGACCCTGTCTGTGCAGGGTCTTATAGGTCAGAAGCCCGACCTTAAAGGTGATCTGCCACTGTACAGGCAGCCAGTGCAGTTTGTGCAGCATGGGAGTGATGTGACATGAACGAGGAGTCCCCATCAACAACCACGCTGCACCAGCTGCAAGCAGCAAATATCAACCTCCGGAAGCCCTAGGTACAGGGAGTTGCAGTAGTCCAGGTTCAAAGTCATGAAGGCGTGGATCAATGTTGGCAGGTCGCTGGACAGAACAAGGTGCTTAATCCTGGCGCTGTTCCTCAGATGGTAAAATGAGGACTTGACAACTGCTGACACCTGTGAATGCAGTGTCAGCCCATCATCAAGAATCATCCCCAGGTCTCGCACCCATTTGGAGGAAGGCAGCTGTGCACCTCCAAGCCACAGTCCAGAGGGCAGCCCTGCTACCAGTCTCTCTATCCGGCAACCTGGATCCACCATCAACACCTCAGTCTTCTCGGAATTCAGTTTCAACCAGCTAGATTTCATCCAGTCCTGCATTTCTACAAGGCAGCTGTTAAAGACTGAGAGCGCACTAACCTAGTCGGGCACAAAAGACAGACAGAGCAGGGAATCATCTGCATAGCAGTGAAACCTCAGCCTATATCATCTTACAATGTATCCAAGGGACAGCATATACACTGCAAACAACACAGGGAACAGCACCGAGCCCTGGGGGACCCCATATGGCAGAGAGAATGGGTCAGAGGAAAATATCCCCAACACCACCTCTGCCAGTGAGGAAAGATTAACACCATCTGAGGACTGAACCTGCCAGGCCACAGGTGACCCTCAGGTGCTCGAGCGGGGGGGGAATGTAGATAAGCAATTTCTGCACTAACCACTGAGCCACCTAACTGCACTTTCTAATTGCTGTGATACACACACACTGACTAATACACATACACATATATGCATATATATTCCAGTATAACAAAGCAGTGCACTGTCTACACACATTTGTACAGACTAAAAAAGACAACAAGCAACAGATTTCTTCTTTTCAGGCTCAGAGGGACATCGGAGGGTTGGGGTGAGGGATTGCCACTAGTCACTTCATTTAAATCATCAGTGACATGCATACAACTGAAAAAAGATAGCGGGGGAATGCAGACTACAAATATTTGCACTAAACACTGAGCCACCTAACTGCACTTTCTAATTGTGATACACACACACACTGGCTAATACATATACACAAATGTGGATATATATTCCAGTACATCATGGCAGTGCACTGTCTACACACACAGAGCATTGCCACACACAGCAACACACATACACTGCCTTATATTCTATTTATTTACTTATACATCTATCAAGCAATCAATCTTTATTTAACCAGGCAAAACACCATTGAGACAAACTCATTTGCATGCCGAACCTGGGCACAGTAAAATTACAGTATAACAATGTAGTACAGTATGTAATAATAGAGATAATTAAAACAAAAATACAAAAAGGTAGGAAAACACAACTTAAACTATAGGATCACAACAGATACAGACAGTATATACAGAGCATAAATACAGCAATATGTACAGTATTTACAAGGAGTCCATTGGAGGGAAAAGGAGCTAGGGTAGAAGAGTGTAGAGGACAAAGGGAGGGCAATGGGAGGGACAGAGGAACAGAGTAGGAGCCACATCCCTAGGTGACAGGGGATCTATAGGAAACAGCCGCAGGACTCCTTAAAGGAGTGTGCACAAAGATATAAAGACTGACCAAAATGTGAGTTTACTCTAGAGGGTGCTTAGTGTGATGTGTGCGTGGCTCCTTAGTGAGTAGCTGCCAGCGGGAAACCCTTTCAGACATGCTAAAATGTAATGAGGTAGTTTCCCTGTGAGTGCTCTAAAGGTCCAGAGGGTCGCATTCCTTTGTCTCCTGTAACTGAGAGATGACCATCCTACCAGGGAATACAGGGAGCAATGATGAGCTGAATATGGTGCTACAGTAATGAATCTAATGGCCCAGCAGTAAAGAATGTCAAGTTTGACAAGAAAGGAGCTGGGCTGTGGCCATAAAGGACATTGCCGTAGTCCAAAAGAGGAATAAATGTGCTTTGGACTAACCTAGTTTTAGCTTCCTGGGTGAGGAGGTGTTAATTTGACAGAATAAACCAAGTATCTGTTTGAGTTTTTTTAAAAGTGCCTCAATCTGGTCCACGAAGGCAAGCTTATGGTCTAACCAGAACCTCAAGTATTTGAATTGCACCCCAAAGTCTAAGGATTTGCCTAGGAGAGTGGTGATATGAGGGATTACACATAGGGTCCAAGGATTACGTAAGTTAACATTTGGAGAGAAGAACATGGGCTTCGTCTTTTTGGCATTCAGTAAGAGCTTTTGACTCAGAAGGTTTATCTGCAAGCGACTGAACTCTAATTGAAGGTCCTTGCTGGCCAGTTCAAGGGTAGGCCTGTCATTATAGAGGACCGTATCATCAGCAAAGAGATCTATGCTAGCATTTTTAATTCTTGCGTTAATATTGTTAATATAGAGCGTGAAAAGTAATGGCCCCAAAATGGAACCCTGTGGTACACCTCTCTTGAGAGGCTTTGGGGAGATAGATCACTGTTTGCTTTGACCTGCTGCTTGTGGCAACCAGTGAGACAGCTGGAGAAGCATATTAATGCCAACAAGTCCAGGCCGAAATTCCTAACAGTAACCAAGGGCAGGCCATGGTCCACCATGTTGAATGCCTTACTCAGATCTAGAAATAATGTACACACATAGTTTTTGGCCTCTAAGGCATTCTGCCAGTTGTTTGTGACATTAGCAAGAGCAGATATGATGCTATGGCACAATCTGAAACCTGACTGTACTGGGGTTTAATAGCTCGAAGATATCCAGATACTTTCAAAGTTGTGAGTTAACTAGTTTCTCAAGCATTTTCGAGAAGATAGGAAGCAAGGAAATTGGCCTGTAATTGTTAAGGTCACTAGGGTCAACAAATTTTAGCAGAGGAATGTCTTGGGCAGTTTTCCAAATAGTAGGAAGGTCACTCTGAGTGAAGGAAAAATAACTCTAAGCATAACATTCCAGGAGTACACCTACAAAACACAGCTTTTGCTGTATTATGGATAAGCACTGTGTTTTGCACTAACTCATTGTACTAATCTACAACATGACTGGGTAACTAAGGGACTGTACCAGGAAGATGTGGTAAATGTGGCCTATCTGGACTTTATAAAGGCTTCAACACCATCCCCCATAGAAGGCCTGATTAATAAACTGTGCAGCCTCGGGGTGGATCTTAAAATAGCTCTGTGGGTGGAGAACTGGCTGAATGGCAGGTGTCAGAGGGTTGTGATAAACAGGGAGTACTCTGGAGAGGGAAAGGTGATGAGGAGGGGGCTGCAAGGGTTAGTGTTGGGGCTGGTCCTCTTTAATGTCTTTATTGGGGACATTGCAGAGGGACTGAAGGGGAAGGCATGCCTCTTCTCAGAGAATACAAAGGTATGCAATAAGGTGGACATGCCAGAGGGTGTTGAAAGAATGAGGGGACACCTTAAAAAACTGTAGAAATGGTCTGAAGAATGGCAGTTGGGATTCAATGCAAAGAAGTGCAGGATCATGCACATAGGGCACAAGAACCCTGGGGCAAAGTACAAACTAATTGGGGAGGTACTTGACAGTCATGAAGTAGGAAAGGAACCTGGGAGTTATCATCTCGGATGGCCTAAGAGAAACTAGGCAGTGCAATAAGGCGTCTGGAAAGGCTAGCCAGATGCTTTGATGCATAGGGAGGAATATCAGTAATATAAAGAGGGATGTCATCTTGCCCCTGTATAAGACACTCATGAGACCACACCTGGAATACAGCATCCAGTTCTGAAGACCCCATCTGAGAAAGAACATAGACAGGGTGGAGATGGTGCAGTGGACAGAAACCAAAATAGTGCAGTGGCTACAGGATAAGACCTTTTAGGAAAGACTAGCCAAGATGATATTTAAAATATTTATTTCATTTGTGTAAAGGATTTAACTCATTTTTAATACTGAATTTTTATACGATATGCCAGTTGAGATTCAATATGTCATTTACAGTGTGTTCATGGTCTTACCCAATTTTATGTTTGCTTGTGCGCATGCACAAGAAACATGTGACAGCTTAGGAGAGAAGCAGGTTGTGGAGGTGCGGCAGTGTTACAACTAAGGGAGGCACTGCATTTGGGGGTTTGGCACTGGTGGACCAATGGAGGCACAGTGTGCCAATGACACTGGTCTCCAAAAGTGCACCAAGATGCAACATTTTTGCCACAGAAATCAAGGGCCACCTCGTCATTGCAGCATTAGTCATTGTGCTGCAATGAGGGAGCGATCTATCATTGCAGGGCGGAACGTTAGCTAGCCTAATACTGTTTGTGAACATGGCTGGTGGCTTGCCGCCATGTTCACAAACAATATTATGCAGCTTCCTCCATGCCGAGGGATTACCCAATCCCCTCGGTAGCATGTGCCCCCCAAACGGTCTTTGTTTGCCGATGGGGGCCCAATCCTGCCAGCTTCAGTGCCAATGTTTATTTTGCCAGCGTTCCCCCCATTTTCTTGTGTGCGGCCAGGGGTGCCTAATCCCATCGGCTACAGCTGCCCCCAAAGGTCCCTTGGCATGCTGGAGCCACCCAGCGTACAAATGTCACTGTGAAATGGGAAACCATCCCATGCTGTCTTTTTTCCTGTAAAGAAAAATGGTCCTCATGGGTCTCCCAGATCCCCTCCCACAACCCGCACCCACCCACTGCGCACTTGCCTCCCCACCCCATACTTACCTCTGGAGTCTGGCGCAACGATCTTCGGTGGACCGGGAACACGTCTGCACTCTTCAAAGCCGACTGCGAACTGAGAAAATGCCGGTAAGCTGTATAATGGAATAAATAGGTTTTTTTTCAACTTTGCTACCTATCTCAGGCATTTTTTGGAATTTTGGCACCAAATTTTCAACATGGGGTTTTTGGGACCCCTCTTCATGAATTCTGTCAATGTCATGGCATTAATCGGGCTGGAAGGGTGATTTTGCGGTCACTACATGAAATCACCTTTCGGGACTGATTAATGAAATGACAGTGCCAGTGTTCATAAGGTGGGCTCTCAAAAAGGCTATGTTGCAAACTTGGTGAAAAAATTCCAAAGAATTACTGTTTTACGAGCGTGCATTGCGCAGTTCCTACGCACGTTTGTAAGTTCGCAAATTTGTAACATTTGCACTCCAGATTTTCAACATTGCCATTTTATCACACCTACTTATGAGCAGTACAGCTGTCATTTTTCACATCTCACCCAAAATGTGTTTCCACACATGTAGGGCACAATGGCACAGTCAGTGTGCAAAATCAATGCTTGGGACAGATTAAGAAAATCACAGTGACACTGTTCATGAGCAGAGGTCTTACAATGACTATGTTGAAAATTTGGCGAAAAAATTCCAAAAAATGACTGTTTTACGAGTGTGCGTTGTGCAGTTCCTACGCACGCTTGTAAGTGCACACATTTTTAATATTTGCAGTCCAGAATTTCAACAATGCCATTTTACCACACCTCCTTATGAGCAGTACAGCTTTAATTTTGCACATCTCACCCAAAATGTGTTTCTGCGCATGTAGCGCACAATGGCACAGTTGGTGTGCTAAATCAATGTTTGGGACAGATTAAGAAAATCTCAGTGACACTGTTCATTAGCAGAGGTCCTAAAATGTCTATGTTGAAAATTTAGTGAGAAAAATTCATAAAATGACTGTGTTACGAGTGTGCATTGTGCAGTTTCTATGCATACTCATACCTTTGCACATTTGCAATATTTTCACTACAGATTGCCAACACTGCCATTTGACCATAACTCCTTATGAACAGTACAGCTGTCATTTTTCACATCCCTGCCCAAATGTGTTTTTGCACTTCTGTAGCAGACAAGCGCATGTTCATTGTGGGAAATCCATGTTTGGGACACATTAGGAAAATCACACTGACACTGTTCATTAGCAGAGGTCCTAAAATGGCTATGTTGAAAATTTGATGACAAAAGTCCATAAAATGACTGTGTTATGAGCGTGCATTGTGCAGTTTCCATACACGCTCATAACTTCACACATTTGCAATATTTTCACGTCAGATTTATAACATTGCCATTTTTCCACACCTCTTTGTGAACAGTACAGCTGTCATTTTTCACATTCTGACCGAAATGTGTTTTTGCACTTCCGGCACAGAATAGCGTGGCCGCGGTGGGAAATCACTGTTTGGAACACATTACAAAAATCACAGTGACACTGTTCATTAGCAGAGGTCCTAAAATGCCTATGTTGAACATTTGGTGATGAAAGTCCATAAAATGACTGTGTTACAAGTGTGCATTGTGCAGTTTCATCGCACACTTATACCTTTGCACATTTGTAATATTTTCACTCCAGATTTTCAACATTGCCATTTTTCCACACCTCCTTATGAACAGTACAGCTGTCATTTTTCACATCCTGGTTGAAATGAGTTTTTGCAGTTCCGGCATAGAATACCATGGTTGCTGTGGGAAATCAGTGTTCAGGGCACAGTAACAAAATCACAGTGACACTGTTCATGACCACAGGTCGTTAAATGCCTATGTTGAAAATCTGGTGAGGAAACTCCATAAAATGACTGTGTTACGTGCATGCGTTGTGTGGTTTCCACATATGCTCGGAAGTGCAAGCATTTTTAATATTCCCACTACACATTTTCAACACTGCCATCTCCTCATACCTCCCTATGGATGGTACAGCTGTCATTCTTATTATCCTGCCCGACCTGTGTTTTCGTACATGTGGTACAGAATGGCACTGTCAGTGTTGGAAGTCAGTTTTCAGGACACATTGACAAAATCACACTGCCACTGTTCATGACAAGAGGCCCCAAATGCTTTCATGAGGTGGGCTCACAAAAAGGCCATGTTAAAAATTTGTACTGTGAATACCAACAAATGCCCAAGACATTACGGTTTCTAACCATAACATCCTACCCTGTACAGACAGACAGGCATCAGGGTGTGCCTTTGACTTGCCAACTGTACTGCTCATGCCATCCCACCCCCACCCCCCAGCCACTGACAAGCATCGAGGTGTACCTTGTACTCTTCATCCCAAGACTTCATTCCCATTCTCCTATGCTGCACCCATTTCAACGTATGTCCTTATGGAATGGGGTGACTGTAAAGCCAAACACCCTAAGGCACAGCTCAACATGTGTTGGTGTCTGCAGAATAGAGTGAGGTGACATGGTTTGACCGTCATAGGTGATGACCCAAAAACTTTCCCCAAATCCTGTCTGTCTCTACAGGATGGAGGTGGGATTCATGTGAAGTTCAATACTTCACTGCCATTCCTTTTCTGCATCTGTCTAACTCCTGCATTTCTAACGCTAATACCAACAAGCAAATATTCGGCATTGACAAATGCTTGTTTTCTAATATATTTGTACAACTCAGATTTGCTGAGAGGCAGTTTCAATGTGGTCTTCCTTTTACACATGTTTACAATGTGTTTTCCTAGAATATGCCTGCTAATTGCTATATATTTAACCTGGATAGTTCACAGAAGATGTGACATCTTATTTTCAGTGAGGCTCTACATCTACACATTATTATGCTGCATTGTGTAAAGTCAGAACTTGCTGAAAACAATATTTTACATCTAGATTGGGCTACCCTGGATAAATACATTGCAAAAATGGGTAAAATCATGGCCACACTGAAAACAAGATACTTCATTTAATTTGGGTTATCCTGAGTAAATACAGTGCAAAAATGTGTAAAACAAAGACCCCTATGAGAATGAGATGAAGCATCTCTCTTGTGCTATTCAGGATACAAAATACAGGATAGGAAATATTTAAAAGGCATTTATAATTCTTTCTCTACTATTATTATGTTGATCATGTAGTTGAGATGTGATGAAAGTGGGGAAGAGGCTGAGTTGATGAATATATTAATCATTAAACGGCTGAATTTAAATATCTAATAATTACATTTACCATGGTAGCATTCTCCACATTGTGAACTGAACTTCACTGTGTTCCATATAACCAAGACTGACATAAACAAACAGTTTCTTTATTGTTTTATAACACATTATGCTGCAGTTTTTATTTTGAATGTTGTGGCCAAGAGTATGGAATGTGTGTCTGTTTATTTGAGTGACAGGGGTTAAAGAAACAGCTGTCTTCTGATATGGTAAACTATGTCGGAGACAGTGCTAATCAGATAGTGTCTTAAGAGTTTAAAAAAACAGTGTACATCTTTTTAAGACCTTTGTTGCTGGGAAAGAGTGAGTACGCTGACATGTTTAAGAGCTATATACTTTCTTCAAAGACAGTTCTACCCACATTGAAGCTAAGTACATAAAATTGTGCGTTGCAGCACTGCTGAGCTCAGTGAATACATCAGAGTAGAGGAATAGCACAAAGCTTCCAATTTTAACTAGGCCGTTAGGAATCTTCAGAGCTCCCTTTTACTACTGTAATCTCAAAATGTCTGCAGGGTTCCGTCCACTGCAGCCGTAACAAAGCAGGAGCAGAATTGAAGCACAGCCAGCTGGTAAGGCCACTCCATTGCTGTTTTACTTAACTACTATGGGGAGAGCGAAGTAAATGCACCTTGGGTTCTTCCTCTCTCCCAGTAATCACTTGGGAGCTGGAGGTGCAGAATTTAAAGGCAGCTGTTTAAAAGAAAAAAAAAGTAAATTAACTTCCTTCCCAGAGAGTAAAGAGAAAGTGAAACTAGAATGGACTGAAGCAGGCTTGCAAAGTGAAAGTGTTTGGAGACCTGAAAAAGTTAAAGAGACAGTGACCAACTTTGCTTACGTGTACAATACAGCATAAAGGAACTTTATTCAGTGCAATGCTGTGACCAAGCAATGGCAACAGCAGTGACTTACCAGATCCAGTCACCTGATCCTTTTCATTTTGCCAACCCAGATGACTTTCCAAAATGGCTCAGGCACTTTGAAAGGTTTCATATGGCCAGTAGCCTAGCAGAGTCAGCAGCAGAGAAACAGGTGAACACCCTGCTATACTGCTTGGGGGACATAGCAGATGACACCCTCAGTGAGATGATGTTAAAGGGCGCAGAAAAGAAAAATTATAAATGGTCTGGGATCAACCATGAGTTTATTTCATAGGCTGCAGAAACATTACCTATGAAAGGGCTAAATTTAACGTACACCAGTAGGAAGCAGGGGAACCCACTGATGACTTCATTACAGCATTGTATGCCCTAACTGAGCACTGTAACTGTAGAAGCCTATAAGAAGAACTGATCCAGTACCAGACTGATGCAGGGCTCTGAGACAGCAGATTGGCTGAACACATGCAACTTGACAACAACCTCAATTTAGAGAAGGCTGTCACAATGGCTTGACAGAGTGAGGCCACACAAAAACAACAATCAGACCTCAGGCCAGAAGCAGGCCAAGGCACAGAACCAAGCACCCTACAAGTAGACTACATGCAGGGCAAACATTTTTCCACTGGGAGGGGTCTGAAGAAATCCAATACATCTCTGAAAGTGATGAAGGATCAGCAGTGCAGGTGGACACCCCACAAGAGAAAAGACATGCAGAAGTGCTAGACCAAGCCATCACACCCAAAAGCTCAGTGTCCAGCAAACAATGCCCCTTGTCATGTGTGCCACAAGAGATGCTATTACAAGAGTGCATGTCAGTCAAATGCAACAGTGCACAAAGTTCACGAAGTGCCAGAATATGACACAGAGAATGCTTTTCTAAATCAGTTCAGACCCAAGAACTAGCTGGGAAATGACAGTGCTCATCAACAAGATGCCAACAGAGTTCA
Source organism: Neoceratodus forsteri (assembly GCA_016271365.2). Taxonomy (NCBI): domain Eukaryota; kingdom Metazoa; phylum Chordata; order Ceratodontiformes; family Ceratodontidae; genus Neoceratodus; species Neoceratodus forsteri. Next base: position 1,205,245,080 of record CM057449.1, read on the forward strand.
AGATGGACACAGGTGCAGATGTCACAGCTATGTTAGATACCCTTTACAATGAACTATGGGACAAACACCACATACCTTTGTGGGCCACAAGTAAAGTCCTAATGGGGCCAGGAAGACACACCCTGGATGTGTGCACAGTGCTCGCTGTCACTGTAGCTAAAGGCAAAAATGCAGGTCAAGAGGACATTTACATTGTGAAGAACACCTATACCCCACTGCTAGGCAGACAAGCAATGAAAAACTTCATCTTCTTGCCAGACTCGATAGTGTGGAATAAAGCAGGTTGACTGAGGAGTTCTCAACATTACTCAATGGCCTTGGGGACCTCAAAGAAAATGACCATATTTAGCTTGCACCAGGAGTCATACTATTTTCATTAGCAGCACCCAGAAGGATCCTAGTTCTGCTGATATCCAAGATCAAGGAGGAACTTTCCAGAATGGTGAATCTGGGCTTGATCACCAAAATCAAGGGACCCACAGACTAGTGTGCTAGAATGGTAGTGGACTCAAAGCCAGATGGTGCCATAAGGATCTGTGTTGACCTAACCAAGCTGAAAGAGTCAGTCAGATGGGAGAAATTCATCCTTCCCTCAGTGGAGCAGACCCTGAGGGTGCTGGGTGAAGCAATTCTCCTCACCAAGCTTGTTGCCAATGTAGAATTTTCTCAGGTACATCTGTCAAAGGCATCAGAGAAAATGACCACTTTCATTATACCCTTTGGACACTATTGTTTTTGATGATTGCCCTTTGGTATCTTGTCCACCCCTGAGCACTTCCAGTGCAGAATGTGTCAAGTCCTGGAAAGCTTGGAAGAAGTTGTGTATCACATGGATGATGTCCTTATCTTTGGTTGCACTAGAAAGGTGCATGAACAGAGATTATATGCAGCCCTAAGAAAGATCCAGAGTGCAGGGCTCACACTGAATGCCAAGAAGAGTGTTTTTAGGAAAACCAGAGTTTGATTCCTGAAACATTTAATCTCAGACAAAGGTGTATAACCAGAACCAGAGAAGTTGGCAACCATACAGAGCATGACAAGTTCCACAAATGTGGCTAAAGTCTGAGGTTTCCTGAGAATGGTGAACCAAATGAGAACGTTAATACTGACCTTAGTAGAGAAAACAAAAGCCCTACAAGAACTTTAGTCACAGGCAAACCAGTGGGTTTGCAATCCAGCTGAAGTGCAAGGGCTTACAGCTCTCAAGCAGAACTCATGGTGTCACCTACCATAACCATTGCTCATGTTCTGAGTAAGACTTTCCTTACTGCTCATGCCCTGTCAAGAATGCCTCTCAAAAGACAACTTACAGAAGGAGATGCAAACCTCATGGAAGAAACAAATGCTGTATCTATCTCACTCAAATATGAGACACCCTTCCAGCATCAGACAGCAATTTTAAAAAACTAAGACAACTACAGAAAGATCATGTATGCCAACAAGTCATGAAATTTTGCCAACATGGGTGGCCACCAAGAATTCAAGGTCAGGATAATATCATACCATTCTGGTATGAATGATGCACCTAGACAGTTAAAGATGGCTTACTTCTGAAGGGAACCAGAATTATGATTCCTCAATCTCTACAGGATGCTATCCAGAAGCACTCCATGAAGCACATCAGGGCATAAAAAAATGTCACAGGGGAGCACAGCAGACCATGTGGTGGCCAGGACTTAGTGTACAACTAACAACCTTGATAACTATGAAGTCTATACCAAACTCTGCAGCAATCCAGTAGAACCATTGATTCATTTAAATTTCCAGACAGACCATGGCAAAAAGTTGCCACAGATCTCTTTGACCTGAAAAGTCAGAAATTACTCACAGTTGTGGACTATCATTCAACGTTTGTTGGAGTTGTTTATCTGAATTTTACTATCACAATTCATGTTTAATACATTTGAAAGCAATTTACACTCACCATGGAGTGCTCAAGACTCTAGTATTGGACAATGGTCCACAGTTCAATTGTTCAACCTTCTTAATGTTGCAAAAAACTATGGCTCTGTACATCTCACAAGCAGTCCAAGACATCTCTAAGCCAATGGAGAAGCCAAAACAACAGTACAAACCGTAAAGAGACTTCTCAAGAAAAGCTAATGATCCATTCAAAGCTTTACTTGCCTATCAAGCTACACCATTTGCCAACGGCTGCAGCCTGGCAGAACAGCTGATGGGCCAAAAACTGAGAACAACCATACCTATTTTACCATCTCTTTTGAATCCAACACTTCCCAGACCAAGGAAAAATCCAAGGTCTCAGGTAGTTTTCAAGTTTCAAATGCAAACAATCATACAACTTAAGACACAGAGATTGTACTTTGCCACTGTACACCATTAATGCAGTGACTTAATTTTGGTGCTGCAATTAGAGTGCCATAACAAGAGCGACAGGGGCGATCTTGACTTTAGATTGCTTCTTACTCATGTCATCCCTTACGCCCACACAATTTCTGCCCCCTCCAGGGCATGCCTGCCTCAGAGGAGGTTATATTTAGGTTTGGGTGGTTTGCCCCCCACCCACAAAACAGGATTGTTTCTCGAGATGACACTTTGGTGTTTCACATACCATGAGCTGCAATGCCTGGCACCCTAATGCTGGGTAGCATATTGCCTTTGTCCATATCAGCATCATCAAAATGACTGTCAGATCGATATGGGTGAAATCTTTGGCACAGCTTCAGCCTGGAGAATGAGTCTGGATTCTGGACATGAACATTTTGGCCCAGGTTATAGAACAGCTGTCACCTCATTCCTGTCTTCTGCAGAGTCCACAGGGACAGTTGAGACACAACAGGTGCTACTTTACTCGCCTTCACTCTGGAGAGGGAGAAGGCCAGGGATCAGAAAATGGATTATCACCATCTTTAGGGGATCCACCAGATGATTCCCCAGAAAATCAACCAAAAGGGGTGCAATTGGTACCACTAGAAAATCTTGTACCATTACTGAGACCACAGCAGAGGCTGTTGAAAAATAGATCAGTCACAGAACAAGCAGCTGTGTAGTGCAATGTTGCAACCCAATCGATAGGTGTTGGTCCAACCTCAAAGACTCAATTTGTAAATAAAAAGGATTGAATGTGTTAAAATAATTCCAAGGCAAGTGACCCTGAGGCAGAATAATCCTCCCACTGAGCTGGAAGTGTCCAGTCTACCCTGACTAGGATTACTAGGAATCTATGAACATAAGGGGGCTCAAGGCCCATTGTGAATGTCCCCCACATAGGTGGGCCAATTATACCCTCGACTGATTATCGTAATATAGTCTATCTAGTGTATTTTTAAAAGTGGTTAAGCTTGTATAGTCAACTACTGTCTGTGATAGTCAATTTCAGACCATTGAGGCTCTAAGTGTAAAGAAACAATTCCTCTTAACTGTTGACAATGGTTATATATAGATTTTTTTATTGTGAGATCTCATGTTACCTCTTAATTTGCTAAAATGTAACTTACTATCAGTCATAAATTCATTTTTTTGAGATAAGTTACATAATAGTAGTAAATCACCCCTTTGTCTTCGAGCTTCAAGAGAATTTATGCCTGTCTTCAATAATCTGGTTTGATAGTTGAATTGTTTTAATCTAGGGCCATGCTTGGTAATAGCCCTCTGGACTCCTTCCACTATTTTAATGTCCTTAAGCAAATACGGTGACCAGAACTGGGATCCATAATCTAATAGGGGCCAAACAAATGTAGTGTAAGGTGATAAAATATGTTGTTCTGTCTTGCTCACAAATGAGCGTCTAATCTTTGTTACAATAGAGCGAGCAGTTTCAGCAATTCTCAGGCAGTGATTAGTGGAGAAAAGGGAGTTATTGACAGTTATACCCAAATCCTTTATGTTAAGGGCTGATTTCAATATTGTTTGATCTAATATATACTATAGTTCATCATAATATCAGGAGCCTATTGCACAATTTCACTGAACTAAAGTCCTGGACAAACCTCTATAAACCCGACATCATCTGTCTCACAGAAACCTGGCTCAAACCCTTCACCCCTGATTCGCTTTGCTCCCTCCCGTCATATAATCTTTTGAGGCATGATCGATCTGCTCTGAAAAGAGGGGGCAGTACAACTATCTGTTTTAAGGATCACCTGAATCTCTCTGAAATCTGCTCTTCTCCCCAAACCATACATGTCCTTCTCTCTCTCGGCTCCAAAAAATTACACATAGTGTGTTCCTTAAACCCCCCACCCCAGCGGCTTAAAATGTCTAGATGAGATGCTTGACCAGACCTCTCTTCTTTCTGGCAGAAATGAAGTTCTTATACTTAGTGACTTATTGGCTCAGGAACTTTCAACCATCACTACTAACTAGGCTACAAAGTGCTAACCTACACCAGATGATCAACAACCCTACCAGGATTACACAGCACTCTAACTCCAGTACTCTGCTGGACTGGATAATGACCAGCCACCCAGAAAATGTAATCACCTCGGACACTCTTGCTGACTCCATTTCTGACCACTCTCCCACCTTTTGCATTTGGGGTAAGACTAGGCCTGCTCCATCTAAACCACGTTTCATTAAATTCCGGAATGATGCGCACCTCGACTCACAGTCCTTGCTACAGGATATTGTCACTATTGACTGGTCCCCCCTCTTTAAATCTAGTGACACTCAGTTCACCCTTAATTTGTTTCTGTCCAACTTTCTGGTAATACAAAACAAACACTGTCCACTCATAGCACAGAGGGTGACAAATAAGCCCACCCACTGGTTGAAAGCTGACCTACTTTCCAAACTACGACAAAGGCACAAAAGTTGGCTCCAGTACAAAAGCACTGGGCTACCTACTGACCTAAGTGCCTATAGAACCCTACGCAATTCATGTAAGAAGGAAATCAAAAGGGAAAAAAGTGCCTACTGCAAAGATCTTCTTACCAGCTCTTATGGTGATTCCAAGAAATTCTGGTCCCATATAAAGCCCTTCCTAGGTTCAAACCTAGCACCTACTCCCACTGACATGTCATTAAACGGGATCCACTGTAACAATCCCAGAACCATTGCTAACTTTTTTAATAGCCAATTCTCTGACCTCTCCAAATACACCACCTCCTTCCCTACCCAACCGAATCTGACCGCCCAAACTGACGTCACCAGACCTTCTTTCTATTTTAAGTCTGTTACCAACTGTGAAGTACTCAAGATGTTAAACAATATATCTTATTTCACTGCAGCTGGATCTGACAGTCTTGAACTAAAGCTCCTGAAGTTCTCTGCCCCCTTCTTTGCTGTGCCTGTATCCAAGATTTTTAACCTCTCCCTGTGCCAATGCCGTGTTCCAGACATCTGGAAGATGGCTAGAATAACCCCATTTTCAAAAAAAGATGATTGTAAAGAGCCATCAAGCTATAGGCCTATTGCTATCCTATCTGTTCTCAGTAAAATACTTGAGAAACTTGTTGCCTCCCAAACCACTGACTTTCTCAAAAAACAAGACCTTCTCTCCTCTGCCCAGCATGGCTTCTGAAAGGGTCATAGGACAACCACTGCTTTAGTCAAATTTACATCAGATACCCTTGTGACCATGGACTCCAACTCCTTAACAGGTGCTATTTTTATTGATCTGACCAAAGCTTTTGACCTGGTTGACCATGCCCTACTCTTATTGATTCTGAGATCTCTTGTTTTTTCCCCGAATGTAGTTATATGGTTTGACAGCTACTTATCCGATAGGACTCAGGTAGTCAAATACAACTCCACCCTATCACAGTTAACCCCTATCAACATAGGTGTGCCTCAAGGGTCTATCCTTGGTCCCCTGCTTTTCTCCATATTTATAAATAATGTCACCTCCAACTTTCAGCAGACCCCCTTCCTATTATACGCTGATGACATTGTTCTCTACACCAGTTCTAAAACCATCTCTGACATCAACCAGCATCTCTCCCAGGACTTGGCACTTATTCAGCAATGGCTGGTCCACCAAAAGCTTGTCCTCAATGTAGCACAGACACAAGCCATATTATTTGGTACAAATGTGAAGCTCAAACGCTCCCAACCACATTACATGATCCCCACAGTTAATGGCACATCTGTAAGTGTGGTCAACTCATTTAAATACCTGGGTATCACCCTTGACCTGGCTCTTAATTTTGACCTTCACATCCAGCAGACCTGTAAGTCTGTAAACATGAAACTTGGCATTGCCTGCCGTTCCAGCTATACGCTAACCCCTTCTGATAGGATAGCTGTAGCTCATGGCATTCTCCTCCCATCCCTCACCTATGGAGTTACAACCTATGCTGCAGCAAGTAAATTTAGTCTTTGGAAGTGGGATGTTACCTACAATAACATCTGTTGCTATGCCTCCTCTTCACACCAGCTCAAACAGCACTGCCTCCTTTACTCTGAACTCAGACAGCTTTCGCCCCTTGTGTCTCGGTCCTTTGCATGTGGTTAGTTTATTGGCAACATCATCAGAACTCATATACCTAAGCTGCTAGCAGGACTATTTCTGGCTCACATGTCTAGTTATGGCCTGCACTTTGTTGTCAATGAGCCTGTCCTCATTCCTTGGCATTACTCCTCTAAAGGGGCCAGTGTCTTTGCGTGTCATGCCCCCCAATTCTGGAACTCTCTATCCCTCTAACTTTATGCCTTGCCCCTTCCCATGCCTCTTTCAAGAGAATGCTACTCCATCACCTAGCTGATTTATGTAACTGCACTTGCTTCCAACCACCCTAGCCTGTTCATCCCCCCCTTACCCTGACCCCTTAACCCACTGCTCTCCAGTCATATCCCAAAACACTCAGCACTTTTCTCTAGTCACCTGTCTGGCCTACTCACGTCCACTCGTAGTCCTCTCCTCTTCACCTGTCTGCATCCTCTCTTTTCTCTACTATCCTCCTATCCCTCATTCCAGTCCTCACGACTACCTCCACTCTTTATCTGTTTATCCTATATGTCCAGCCTTGTGTTACAATACAATATCTCCCTGCATTCTCCTACCTTAATTTGACTTATATCCTGATTATATGACGTTGCAAATGTATCATTTTTTTCCCCTCTTAGCTAATTGAATTTTATTCTAAATTGTATTTATACCTTGCTTGTTACTTCATCTCCTGCTTGCAATGTATTCCAATCCATGTAACTTTGTTTATTTAATGTAATGTCTTGGTGTATAGTAATATTACTACTGATGCTCTGTATTCATCTTCACTGTTCTGTAATCTCCTCGGTCGTGCCTGAAAATAATCATTTCCATGGCTACTGTACCCTACCCGGTAAACAAAAACTAAATAAATAAATATATGAATAGTTGGGATTATTTCTACCTATATAAAATACAGCACATTTATCAGTATTAAGGATCATCCCATTTTCCTTTGCCCACATCTCAATATTTGCTAGATCAGAAACTAAAGATTAAATGTTTCTTAATAGTGTTTACCTCTCTACCTAATTTTGTGTCATCTGCAAACTTACTAATTATCTTTTCAATATGTGTGCCCATATCCTGAATGTAGATGTTGAAGAGTGTGGGCCCAAACACTGACCCTTGAGGGACATCACTTCCCACTGAACCTTCTGCTGAGATGATATTATTTATACGTACTCATTGTTTCCTATTTAGCAACTAGTTATGTATCTACCCAATTATGTCATTATTGACCCATAACTTGATAAGTTTGTCAATCAGATTATCATGAACTACTCTGTCGAACACTTTGGAAAAATCAAGTAGAATGACATCTGATGGATGACCATTATCAAGACTTTTAGGCCCTGTACACACTTGTAATCTGTTTCTTGAACCATTTTTAAGAATATTTTTAACCTACCGTGCTACTGTGTTCACATTCAAATCTTCTGCTTGGCATTTCTGCTTGTAGAAGTGAGTTGTAGCATGGTATTGCATTCAGACTTCAGATAATCGTGTCCGTTTTACAACCTGGTGTTACAGCGCGATGGTCGAGGTGTCCCATACTGCTCAGCGGTCCCAGCGTCCTTTGCAGTATTGACAAATGCTGTGGAGACCTAGCTGTCAGTTTGTTCTAACAGCGTACAGGCTCATTTTTTACACAAGGTGAATTGAAGTTATTAGGAGGTATGCTCTAACAACATGAATAGGTCTAATGAATAGTTTATTTTATTTTTTGTGTGAACGATGATACTGTGGCCAGATCTAATCAGTACATGGGAAATGCAACAAGTGGCAGTTCACTAAAGTAGTCATACAATATCACAGTTGCATGAACACTGTTGCTCTGACAATGTTGGGGTGGGGGGGCGAGCATGATGCAGAACAGACTTGGGTTTGATTCTCACAACCTGCACTTGCATGCTGTGTGACGCTGAGCAAGCCACCGAACCACCCAGTGTTCCCTTGTTGCCCCTGAAAAACAGGTGCTTTAGCCTACTTGCCAAGTTACCAAACAGTAAAAATAAGAAAAAACGGGAATATATAACCATGCATTTGTGGCATGCATGCCAGCAGTGTGATCTAAACAGTGAATTCAATCCAGGAGTTCTTAAAAATACATGATTCTGTTGCATGTAATCATATGTTGATAAAATGCAAAAATATGCATTGTCCATGATGAATTGTGCAATTTGGTTTATTTCCATTTTTTTGGAGGGTGGGGTGATGCACAACAGTAACTGTTGCCATTGCTTCATTACATGTCTTGCACATGCTTGGCAAAAGTTGCTGTGTGGTTCACACGGAGGAGTTTAACTTCATTTATAGGAAATACTGATTTGTAGCACAACTGCAGGAATACTATTACTAACATATTACATTATATTACAGATCACCTCTGCATGATTACCAGCAATTATGATTAACTCACTTTGATTGGCTTTAATTCTGGCACCTTTCCGCTTTCTTGTATGACAAAGGATTATGAGACAGAAACTTAACATGATTCGGAAAGCTAGGGTAATCAGGCAATGAAGTCTTGTCCTACTCACAGTCAGCGTGGCTCAACATTTGTGCTACATACAGAATTTCTTGTCAGGGTGATACATGGGTGGCACAGTGCAATGCACAGTATGGATTGTGGATCGCAATGACAGTTGGTGGGAGGAGATTGTTCTTATGACTTGGAGCCCTTTATCAAAGGATGTCTAATTTTTGGATGTCTAGAGACACATTCAATTGGATTTGCACAGAGATTGGACCATGTATAGAAAGGAAAAACACAAGGCTGAGGCAAGCCATTAACGTGGATAAGAGAATGGCGATAGCCTTGTGGAGATTGGCTACCAACATAGAGTACCGTACTCTAAGCCATCTTTTTGGAGTTGGAAGATCAACTGTTTGCCATATTATTTTGGATGTCTGCTCAGCATTGGTTAAGATTCTTATGCCACGGGTCATATGTATACAACATATGGAAGATGTTGTTTCAGGCTTTGAGCAGGAGTGGGGGTTCCCTAATTGTGGAGGTGCAGTGGATGCAACTCATTTTCCGATTTTACTTCCACCATTCAATGCTACCGAGTACTACAATAGGACATGTTTCTATTTCATTGTCATGCAGGCACTGGTGAATCACAGATATCAATTCCTGGATATAAATGTGGGATGGCCAGGAAAGGTGCATGATTCACAAGTCTTTAAAAATAGTGCACTGTTTGACATGGGGCAGAAGGGTACCCTATTCCCTCCATTTCAATGAGTGATTGAAGATGTACAGATGCCTATGCTGGTAATTGGTGATCCAGCTTATCCCCACTGTTGCCGTGGCTTAAGAAGCCATACTCCGATTATGAAGACACAGTAAAAAGACTGTTTAACTACCGTCTGAGTAAGGCTCGCATGGTCATTGAGTGCACGTTTGGTCAATTAAAGGGTAGATGGAGTTGTCTCTTGAAACGCAGTGATTTTCACATTGACAACATACCAATAGTAATATCTGCATGTTGTGTTTTACACAATATATGTGAGCGAAAGGGTGAACAATTCAGTTCTACATGGATTGAGTTGGACGATCCTGACCCTACCCATCAGTGGGACCAAGAGATTAATGTCACCGATGACATGACTGTGGCTGCCCAAACAAGGCAAGCCATGATGATATGAGATGCTCTTGCTCAGCACTTCACCCATGGAAATGGACCTTGTGCTTAGTGTGGCAGACACATGCCTTAATGAAGGTTTTCCTCAATATGTGGTGTTTATCTGTATGGTCTCACATCATTTGATAAATAGATTTTTACGGGTCCTTCCTCCCTATTCATGATAATTACACTCTATACCTCAGCCACTCATAGCCTGCTTTAGTGCTGCCAAGTTTAGTAAAAGTAAGGACAGGGTTTTGGTGTCACATCAGAAATGTCCACCACCCTGTCACTGAAGAGGTGCACCTTGACCGCCCTCATAAATGTCATAGATGGCACTCAGTTATGGAACTGCATCCACATATCGTGCACACATAACAGCACTCATGCATTGAGTAATGAATATGAAACATATATATATATAGTTCTGTTAAGAATTTCATTCATTTATTGCAGCAAGTAATTTTACCCAACTGCTCAGCATTCTTTTTAAAATGTGTTAAAATTAAGAACCTGAAAACCAAGTTGTGCTTGTTATCTGCAGCTTTTACTACAGTTACCTATTTCAAAGTTATATAACTATTTAATACCATATCTCTACACTTTAAAATATTTCATTCATTACAGTGTTTAACAAGTCAATCAAGTTAAACTTGTTATATAAAATATTAAAAGTTCCAAGCAGCATGAACAATAAAAAAAAAGTCAATGCTCTTATAAAACTGTCAACTGTTTTTATTTGTAACTTAGCATTGCAAATGTTTAAGTTTAATTAAGTAACAGATGCATAACTACGCAAACAGCACAGCAAATTACACCTATCAATGGTACTGAAGTAAATATCTCCATCATGAAGACATCAAGGCTGAGCTGATGTTTTAAAGCTCAGTCCAAGTCATTGCTTCAGAAAAAAAGCTCTTTTGTCATGGTTCTTGATGGACCAGTCACCATGTACCCAGTGTACTGGCTACAGTTGGAAACTGTCTGCTGATAATTTGGTGTATGCTGCATAGCAAGATGCATGTGCTGCTGCTGTACATTTTGCTGCTGATGTGACATACTGCTGCTTGACTGAGTAGCTGTTGCTGCCTCAGACAGTGTTGGAACTGACTGCATAACATTGCTTTGAGGACACATAATTTGTAGCAATGTTTTGAAGAATGCTGCATTCTGCTCTGTCTCATGCCTTCTCATTCTTTCCTCCATTTCTCTGTCTGGCGGCCACTCTTTCACGCTCCAGCTGTAACATCTTGTCATACTGCTCACCAATAAGTTTCCAAGTGGGTTCAAATGCACATTCAATGATTTACTGGATCCGAGATATTTTACTTTTTTTCCTTAGATTATTCAAGGGTTCAGATCCAATTCTTTTGGGTGCTCGATTGACCTCTGCTGTTGAAGTGAGGGATGTGGAAGGGCCTGGCTCCTTTTCATCCACATTTTGTGGCAGCGCCGGTACCCCTTCAGCTACATCAGTATGCTGATTTTCAGTGCTTGCACTTGAAATTGACAGGTCATTTTCTGTAACAGCAAGCACATCACAATACGTCGGTTATATGCTGGGTGATGTATTCATGATGACACTAATGTATGTGGCATTCTATGTTCACTTTGATATCACGTTCAAGTGTCAAGCTCATGTACAGTCCATATTTTATTGTATGCCGCTAAGAAATTGTTTCATGTACTTTTAAGAAGCACATCATTCAGGAGGCAACAGTTTACCAGGACTACTTATGCAGTGGGAAGACATATTTGTGTTATAGCCTACTACCATCGCGACATAGAAACGTACAATTTGATGGCAGGTATGGACTGCTTGGCACACCCAGTCTGCCCATTTACCTACATAATGGATAAACTGCAGATCTTACTTAACCAGCAGCCTACTTCTTCCTACACCCACTCCATAGAATTGACTTATGTCTCACCCATGCATTCTTGGATTACCACAACATCCTCAGTAATGCTGTTCCATGTGTCAACCACCCTCTATGTGAAACAAGTATTCCTCACATTACCTCTGATCCGTCCCCTCTCTATCTTTTAAGAACTGTGCCCCTTGTTCTTGCACACCTCCTTTTCTGAAGATAGTACCGTATTGGACTTTGTTCATTCCCTTGCAGTACTTAGCAGTTTGTATCATGTCATAGGTGTTAATCATAGTAATAAATAAACCAGTAATTATTCCCATTGCCATTAACACAGAAAGCCATCAGTCATTCCCAGAATCAAGTGCTATCCTGACTTCAAGTACATGAAAATGTGGTAAGGATAGAAGAAAAATGAAACTTCAAATACACGCTCTGTCATTGATCATATACACTAGTTATTCTGCTAACAGATGTAGGGCTTTGGAAAAATGACCTTAATTACGAGGGATTGATGGCACATCAACATGCCCACAGGTAGAACACTGTCAATTTCACACACTATGTATTGAGGAACTTCAAATATTTAAATTTTGGTTTTAAACCATTGTGGGCATACCATCAGTGTACAGGACCTCGTAAGTCACATCTTCATCATTGGCAATAGCTTCATCATCATTAACTTCACCACTCTGTATTACAACAGGTGGCACAGAGGTGGGACGAGTTCCGAGAATATGGTCTAACTGATCATAAAATGGGCAGGTTACTCTGCCAGCACCAGACTTCCGATTGGAATCCTTCACTTTATGATATCTCACTTTGAGCTGTTTGATTTTCTCTCTGCACTGCTTGACAGACCTATCGTACCCCTGGGCCATCAGGTGAGCAGAGATCTGTTCATAAATTCTGCTGTTTCGGCGGTAGCTATTAAGCTCTTCTTGAACAGACTCCATTGCCCAATAATCAAATAATATTTTAGTGGCCTCCTCGGACCAGCTTGCTGCTCGATCACTCATGATGGCTCTCAGCTACACAAATTTACCGCGCTTACACTTCCACGTTTCCAGTAAGGCTGACACTCAGGATTTCTGGGTCATTGGAGGATCGGGGCTACAAGGCTATAACATGCTTTGCATACACACTCAGAACCACAACCGAGCTTAAATAAAAACGTTTTAAAAAACGGGTTCAAGACTACCTTTCCAGCTGGGTTTAAGTACGGTTTTTTAAAACATTTTAATTACAGCATAAGTGTGTACACAAAGCGTGTTAGGCAGTTTTAAAACATTTTAAGATGCTTAAAATGTTTTAAAACTACTAGTGTGTACAGGGCCTTACTAATAGCGTCATAAAACATAATTAGGTTCATGGTACAGGACCTTCCCTTTGCGAAACCGTGCTGGTTTTTGTCGTTAGTCACAAAAAGTTCTAAATGTAATTCTAATCTATTTTTGATGAGGCATTCCATGAGTTTGCAGCAATGAGAGGTCAAACTTCTAGGTCTGTAGTTTTTAATATTTTCCCTATTACCTTTCTTATAAATTGGTATAACCGTCGCATTTTTCCAATCATCAGGAATGAAACCGTCCCTTAATGAGTAGTTGAAAATGATTGAAAGGGGGTGGGCCAGTACGGAAGCAGATTTTTTGAGAAACATTGAATTTATGTTGTCTGGTCCAGGGCTAGATATACTATCCAGTTTAGTTAATAATTTGTCTACTTCTTCAGGTGTAAAGGGTAGTACTGGTAATGGAGTTTGTGAGGGTGATGAAAAAACTGAACAAAAATTATTATTAAAATTGTCAGCAACCTCTTTATCTTCTTGTACCACCTGATAATTATCTAATATTGGATCTATGTTCCTCACTTTACTTCAACAGTTGGCATTCATATATGAATACAGTAATTTCCTATCCTTAGAATGAGCTATTTTAAGCTCAAGAATTGCTTTCATTTGCCTAATTGTATATTTTAGATATTTTTGTATTTGGAGATATATAATTTTATTTTCGTGTGTTGGTTCTTATTTATATCTATGTAAGCTTTTTGTTTACGTTTTATTTGTTTGTTGACATTTTCATTTAACCAAACTGGAACCCTGCCTTTATTATTGTATTGTTTCCTTGTTGGTATGTGGATATTTTCAATCTCATATAATATATCTTTAAACATAGCCCAGGCATATTCAGTTTTCTTATGTCTAAGGGTAGTTTCCCAGTCTATTTCTGAGAGGCTCCAACATATAGCATCAATGTCAGTTCTGTGGTAGTTTTTATGTTGTCTTATGCGCACAGCGCAGACAACATATTGTGGCAGATGGAGTGGAGAAGCAGGTTTAGGAGGTGCAGTGGTGCTGGGCCAATGGTGCCACTGCTTTTTCGGGCCAGTGTCTAATGCACCAATGAAACAGCAAGCTGTCTGTGACAGCAGTTGAGAAGCCTGCCACCAAGTTGAAAGAAATTCACCGCTGCAATCAGGGAGTGCCCCTTAATTGGAGAATCAGCTATTGTTGCTGCTAGGACATTCCTCATTGCAGCAGCAAATAGCAACTTGCCTTGGCTGGTGTAACATTTCAGGAAACATGGCGGTAGCTGTTGGCCATTTGCCTTCCACTGTCCACAGCAAGCTGACTTCGGAGGTGGCCATACCCAGGGCCGGCGTTAGGCATCCGCCAACCCTGCGGCCATGAGAGGCCCCTAAATACCAGTGGGTTTCTGCATAATGTCCCCCCAAAGTCATTTGTCTGCTGAAGGGGTGCCCAATTCCCATCAGCATCATGTCCCCCAAACACAGACCCTTTTTACTTTGCCGTTGGGGGGGTCCAATACCTGTCAGCTCCAGTCCCCCCCAAAAACACTCAGGTGACACGCTGGGCGCCAACCCCAACTCATAACTTTGAGAATATTTTATATTTTTACTCCAGATTTTCAACATTGCCATTTTTACACATCTCCTTATGAACAGTACAGCTGTTATTTTTCATATTCCACCTTAAATGTGTTTTTTCAGATCTGGCACACAATGGTGCTGTCGCTGTAGAAATCAATGTTCAGGACAGATTAAGAAATTCACAGTGACACTGTTCATGTGCTGAGGTCCCAAAACGACTATGTTGAAACTTTGGTGACAAAATTCCACAAAATGAGTATGTTACAAGCGTACATTGTGCAGTTTCCATGCACACTCGTAACTTTAATAATTGTTAATATTTTCACTCCAGATTTTCAACATTGCCATTTTTGCACACCTCCTTATGAACAGTACAGTTGTCATTTTTCACAAAACCTGCCCAAAATGTGGTTTCGCACATCTGGCGCACAATGGCGCGGTCGCTGTGGGAAATCAATGCTCAAGGCAGATTAAGAAAATCATAGTGACACTGTTCATGAGCAGAAATTCCAAAATGCCTGTGTTGAAAATTTGGTAAAAGAATTCCCAAAATGACTGTGTTATGAGCGTGCATCAAGCAGTTTTCATGCAAGCTAGTAACTTCAAGATTTTTTTAGTATTTTTACTCCAGACTTTCAACATTGCTATCTCTTCACACCTCCTTATGAATGGTGCAGCTGTCATTTTTCATGTCCTGCCCAAACTGTGTTTTTGCACATCTGGCACAGAATGGCGTGGTCGCTGTGGGAAATCAACGTTCGGGACAGATTAACAAAATCACAGTGCCACTGTTCATTAGCACAGGTCCCAAATGCTTTCATGAGGTGGGGTCACAAAAGTCCATGTTGAAACTTTGGAGTGCAAATACCAACAAACACCCGGGGCATTAGAGTTTCTAACCATAATGTCCCACCCTGTACAGACTGACAGGTGTCAGGGGTGTGCCTTTGGATTGTTGACTGTTATGCTCACGCCATTACACCCCCACCTTTCAGCCACTGACAGGCATCAAGGTGTGCCTTGCACTCTTCGGCTCCAAAGTTCACCCCATTCTCCTATACTGCACCCATCTCAACATACTTCCCTATGGAATGGAGTGAGCGTAAGGCCCAATGACCCCAAGGCACAATGCAACACTGGTCAGAGTCTGCAGGGTATGGTGAGGTGAACTGGCATGAGTGTTATGGCCAACAACCCAAAGGCACACCTCAATGCCTGTCAAGTCTCTGCAGGGTGGGGTGGGGTTGACGTCTATTCCATACTTCGCTGCCATTCCTATTATGCATTTCTCTAACTACTGCACTATCAATGCCAATGCCAGCAAGACAACATTCAGCATTGATAAATGCTTGTTAATAATTGTGCTACAGATGTTTTTGGGTCTCCTCTTAACTAAGTAGCAGGTGACAATCTGATGGTCACCATTTCCGCTGCTGTGATATTAATTTCGGTAATTTCATTTTCAATATTTGTTAATATTAAGTCTAGAATATTATTATTCTTTGTAGGGTCAGCAACAAATTGGTCAAGTCCACTATTTATACATTGTTCAATAAAATATTTCTCCATGGGATCTGATTCAGAAAGATTATCCCAATCTATACTGGAGTAGTTAAAATTTCCTAGTACAATGATGTCCCCAAGGGTGGACATTTTGGAGATTTTGTTGCTAAGTGCACTATTATATTCATTTGTGAATTCAGGTGTCTATAACAATTCCCAACTATCACTGATTTACATCCTGAGAAAATTAACTTAACCCAAATTGTTTCTAGTTGGACACCTGACTCCGGGGAGGGCTCAATAATGTATGATGGAATTGAACTGTGTGTATACAAGCATACCCCACCTCCACATTTTCTCTCCCTATTGCACTTCTATAGTTTGTAACCTAATATATCCATCATACCATCAGAATCATTATCCCGACACGTTTCAGTTATTGTTGCAATCTGTATATTTTGTTGCTTTAGCAGGGCTTCCAATTCAAATTTTTTGCTGTTGTTTAGACTTCTGGCATTTGTAGTAAGAATATTACATCCACCATGAGTGCTGGGAATAGATTGGCACTTTGTTTTTAATCCCTTCCCCCATACCTAGTTTAAATGGTTTGTTATGACTTACTCAATTTTTCTACCTAGTAAGTTACTACCGCTTTTACTCGAGTGCAGTCCATCCCAAGCAAACAAATGGTGTCTATCTTGAAAATCTTCCAAATGAGTAATACAGCTGAAACCTTTTTTTAAACACCACAGTCTCAATCAATTGTTTATGATTTTTATTTTATCGATCATAGCATCCGTTGCCAGAGGCACTGGTAAAATTTCAGAAAAACTGATATCACAGTTTTTAGTCAGTAAAAGTTCACCTAAAGTGCTGAAATCCCTTTTTATGTCTTCAACACCAGATCTGTTGATTTTGTTAGTTCCCACGTGTAATATGACTAGGGGTTTTGGTCCACAATTACTCAAAATATTATTTGCCATTATTGTAATGTCGGAAATGACTGCACGTCTATAACTGCTGCAGGTCCTGTTAAACTTGTCTGGGTTACAGACATGCCTAACGATGTGTTTTATCATCGAGTCACCTAGTACAAATACCTGGAATGCAGAATCATGACCAGGTTGTGTGATGCTAGTGGGGCCTACATTTGGCTCCTATTTTGGACATGCATCAGGGTGGTTTGTGTTACATTCACTAGTTCCCTTATTGCTTTTTGCTGCTTGTGTACTACTTGGTTTTGAACTCCAATGTACATAATTTTCATTGTCTATATTGCAAGTTAACTGAACTGGGATATATGTTGTTGTAACTCAGATGAAATAGTTTTGCTATCATTGCTCTGAATTTTTTCTACCCCAGATTCAATGCTATCATCATATATAGTCAGTGGGGAAAAGTGATTAGTAAGTGGAAGGCAGAAACCCATTGCCCTTCTTTCTTTCTTTGTATTTCCTTTTACTATAGTCCATTCCTCACTGTCATCATCTGACCATTCATCCTCCCTATCTTACCTTTTAAGGTCTCCATGTCCTGTGGCTGATTGTAATATGGATTCAGCCACTTGGGAGTGTAACCCAAAAAAGCCACAATCAGATACATCAGTTGGTTTAAGAGAGGGAGGAACTGATGGATTAGCAATCTTATTAATCATTTGTTGCATTTCATTCTGGTTTTTAATGACCTTATTAAATTTGGAGTGAAGATCATTTATCTCTAGCTCAAGTTTAACTATATATTTACATTTATTACGTATAGGGCCTGACCCAGGGGTATCATCTTCTAAAAGTGTGAAAATCACACATTTCTGACATTTAACTGCCCAGTCGCCATCTAAAGTTTTTATTTTATTTTATTTTCCATTTTCCTTTACCAGCTATTAATGTGACACAGACAAACAACTAATAGGGGAGGAGATATTTCACTCCTTTATATGAATATAGCTACACAATTTGGGCAATACTCTAACTATATCCTTAAGAGATCTTACTGTGTGTAAATAAAAAATGTAAGCTGTACCTTCTTAGTGCTACACCTGCATCCCTGTGTTCCTTGCAGACATGAGCAAGATGCGCATTGTGTATCTTCGAGCACATCTTCATGCATGTCACGTGCTCATGCTCGCTCCACTTGCAGAGCGTTCCCAGAAATAGTGTAACACCCAGAAATGCATTGGATGAGGTGCTGTCATGCTCCTAGCGAGCATTAATTAAACTATCCTGTTAAAACTAATTATACAACAGCAGCAGGAAATATAGACTCAGTCCAATTAATGTTCAGCTGCCTGTGATTAAAATACATGATATCCACTCAAACTTCAGTGAGGCACTGCAGATTCAGGAAGATGTAGTTCTGGGATAGGCACACCACACTAAAACGCCCAGACTACTTCCTGATGCAGCATCGTAACACCTTAGCTATGAGCAATATACACCACAGGTCACTCTGTTCATGCAAACGCAAGGCTCAAATTCCCTGTCTGTACTGTCTCACCACATCTAGTGTGGTCTCATAGCATGAGCACAGGGTATGTGACCTTCACTGACAGCCAATTGTAACAATACCAGAAAAGTTTAAACGTACGGTAGTTTGGAAAGTTAAAGTACAATAGTAAGTTGCTAGTATAAGACTGCTTAAACTTCTGTGGAAATGTGTATCTATCCTGAGAGGGAGATGTGGTGAGAGGTGGTGCCATGGCTTAATCAGTTCCTCTGGGTAGTTCCTCCCAGAGGTCACATAGTAAATTAAATAGGCTGACTGTCAGCCTATCTAATTTACTATGTGATGCCTGGGAGGAACTACCCAGAGGACCTTCCTGTTAATAAAGTAGTTGCCATCCGTCAACTTGCATGCAGCGTGGTTCTTAAGGACAACTAAACCACATATTTTTACAGTAAGCTATTTAAAAAATCCGACTTCGTAGAAAGGTAAAGGAAAGGCTGCTGTTTACATTGATGCTAAAATTGCATTTATGTAATTAACATAAATGCAGTTTCGTAGCATTTAAAAAATGTAAACATCAGCCTTCCCATTTCCAAACTCCCACTCTGTCTGCTCCCTAAAATGGCCACCGGAGGTGCTGTGTGATGTCATGGGAGCTTCAGGCAAACAGCAACAGTGCTCTCTCCAATGCGAAAAAGCTCTGTTTATTTACATTGTTTTAATGCTGTCTCACAAAAGTAAACAAAACCATGACTTAATGTGTATTATTTTGATCAATATACATGTTAGGCTATGGTTTTGTTTGTTCTCTTAATTTAAACATACAGAAACTGAGTTTTAATCTGACAGTTTTCTAGTAAAACACAGGTGCAAACAGCAACACAGTAAAATGTTTCAGATACCTGGTGGTCTGGTGGTTATTTTGAAGTACCAGTCTGGTCCAGTGGCAAAGATGATGTTTTCTTCCATTGTTAGTATGGTATTCCACAGGTTTGCTGCTGAAAAAATAAATAAATCCATTGCCAAATGCAGTTTTCTACACTTTCATCTCCCCGCCCCGGCCATCAGTCTGCTTGCTTCCCCACAAGCTGTCACACACTCCGCCAACCTCTTGCGTCCATGCCACTAAAAATAACCCAGTGCTATTTATCCTGTTATGCTACTACTAAAAATCAGCTGCAGACAAGTTTGTCCAGATATTTGTATCCCCCCCTGGCCATTAGCCTTCATGCTCGGTTACCCGCTCGTAAGCCAGCCCACCGCTCTATCACATTCTGCTTTTGTGTACTCCACTACAGACCGGTGCCACCTATCTACCCAATTCCACAAGAAGCACTTCTGTTCACAATGTGTACCTGATCCTGCCTGTAAGAAAGCGAACATGGTCACCAAAGGGTCCGTCCTTCCCAGCGGGCACAGGATGGACCTTTCGTAACCGATTCGCTTTTACAGACAGGATTGGGTACACATTGTGAACAGAAGTGCTTCTTGTGGAATTGGGTAGATAGGTGGCATCGGGTCTTGTAGTGGAGTACACAAAAAGCAGAATGTGTGATAGCGGTTGGGCTGGCTGGCAAGCTGGTAACCGAGCGTGAAGGCTAATGGTCGGGGATACAAATATCTGGACAAACTTGTCTGCAGCTGATTTTTAGTAGCAGCATAACAGGATAGATAGCACTGGGTTATTTTTAGTGGCGTGGACACAAGCGGTTGGCGGAGTGTGTGACAGCTTGTGGGGAAGCGAGCAGGCTGATGGCCGGGGGGGGGGACGAAAGCGTACAAAACTGCATTCGGCAATGGATTTATTTATTTCTTCAGCAGCAGTCCTGTGGAATACCATACTAACAATGGAAGAAAACAGCTTCTTTGCCACTAGACCGGACTGGTACTTCAAAATAACCACCAGGTATCTGAAACATTTTACTGTGTTGCTGTTTGCACCCATGTTTTACTAGAATGCTGTCAGATTAAAATTCAGTTTCTGTATGTTTAAATTAAGAGAACAAACAAAACCATAGCCTAACATGTATATTGATCAAAATAATACACATTAAGTCATGGTTTTGTTTACTTTTGTGAGACAGCATTAAAACAATGTAAATAAACAGAGCTTTTTTGCATTGGAGAGAGCAATGTTGCTGTCTGCCTGAAGCTCCCATGACATCACACAGCACCTCCGGTGGCCATTTTTGGGGGCAGGCAGAGAGGGAGTTTTGAAATGGGAAGGCTAATGTTTACATTTTTCAAATGCTACGAAACTGCATTTATGTTAATTACATAAATGCAATTTTAACATCAATGTAAACAGCAGCCTTTCCTTTACCTTTCTATGAAGTCAGATTTTTTAATTAGCTTACTGTAAAAATAGGTGGTTTAGTTGTCCTTTAACAGCACACACAACAGCATTCACTGCTGGGCTTTTGAGCCGTAAGCTACTGGCTTCTCACTTTGCAAAATCACTGCCCCAATTTCTTCAGAGCTGGCCTCTACTGATAAGGTTGCATTCTGTGACACATCATACATTTTAAGGACCAGTGAATGGTAAGCTAATTGATTTCTTTGACTGGGTGACTAAAGTAGTAGACCAGGGTGGGGCTGTGGACATGGCCTACCTAGACTTTAGCAAGGCATTTGACGCAGTCCCACAGAAAAGATTAGTAGTCAAATTAACCAGCCTGGGAGTGGGTCCCAGGGTGGTAGCCTGGGTAAAACATTGGCTGAACAACAGGACACAGAAGGTCATTTTAAATGGAGTCCACTCTGAAGAAAGAGAGGTTACTAGTGGGGCACTGGAGGGTTCAGTACTGGGTCCAGTCCTTTTTAATGTCTTTATAAGTGACACTGCAGAGGGACTAGAAGGAAAAGTATGCCTCTTTGCAGATGACACAGAGATCTGCAACAGGGTTGATACACAAGGAGGCGTGGAAAGGATGAGAAGGGACTTGGCAAGGTTGGAGGAATGGTCAGAAGTATGGCAGCTTGGATTCAATGCAAAGAAGTGCAAAGTAATGCACCTGGGAAACAAAAACCCTGGGGAAGATTACACAATGGGGAGGTAGTAACAACAACAAAAATGGAAAGGGACCTGGGGGTAATCATATCAGATGACCTTAAGGTTGGCAAGCAATGTGAGAAGGCAGTAGGGAGGGCTGGGGGATACTGGGATGTATAGGGAGAGGCATCACCAGCAGAAAACAAGAAGTTGTTATCCCCCTGTACAGACAGTAGGTGAGACCCCATCTGGAGTACTGTGTCCAGTTCTGGAGACCCCATCTCCGCAAGGACATAGACAGGATGGAGGCAGTTCAGAGGAGGGTAACTAAAATGGTGCACAGTCTGCAAGAGAAGCCATACGAGGAGAGACTAAAGGAGCTTAATATGTATACCCTTGAGGAAAGGAGGGAGAGGGGGGACATGATAGAAATGTTTAAATACCTCAGTGGAATCAACAAAGTCCAAGAGGGTAGCATCTTTCAGAAAAAGAGATGTGCAAGAACAAGGGGACACAATTTGAAGATAGAGGGGGGATGGCTCATGGACAATGTGAGGAAGTATTATTTCACAGAGAGGGTGGTGGACACATGGAACAGCCTTCCTGAGGAGGTTGTGGGGTCTAAAACTGTGGGAGAATTCAAGAATGCATGGGACAGACATAAGTCAATTTTTGTGGGGGTTAGGAAGAAATAGGCTGTTGGTTAAATAGGATCTGCCGCTTATCCTCTAGGCAGGGAAATGGGCAGACTAGGTGGGCCAAGCGGTCCTTATCTGCCTTCAAAGTCTGTGTTTCTATGTTCCTATGTAAGCTAGTTTTTTAGCTGCTTAAATCTATTCTACTGCTGTACTGCTGTTGTTCCCTGTGCTCATTGATTTTGTTCTCTAGCAGTTTCCACAGTGGTGCACTCATTTCAGAGAGATAGGGAATGAACTTTGCTAAGTACTAAATGATACCAATAAACCTCAACAATACTAGTTTATCTTCAGGCTCCAACATAATCAGAATAGCTCTCATGTTTTTCAGGACCTGGCTTCAATCCATGTTTGCTCAGCATGTGACCTATGTAGTTTATGTCAGTCATTTTGATTTCACACTTTGTGCAGTTCTGTTTCAGACTTTTACTTCTGACTGTTCAACAACTACATGAGCCTCTGATTATGTTGCTGTACATTTTCACTCCATACCAGTATATTATTAATAATATTCTCAATTCCCACTAGGCCTTCAATCATCCCTTCCATTTTTTCTGAAAGACCTTGGGTGTAGATGAGATAAGGACTGGAAGCCTCTTGATTCAGTTCCTAGCAAAAAGTGTATTGAATTTAGACAGCTTTGAGCTCTCCTCATCAAGTTGTAGTTGCTTAAACCCTGGGATAGCATCTAATACTGAAAATATTTTTGCCTTTGGAATTCTGCCCTCAGCTTCTTGTACAGTACACAATGGGTTGTGTTCTTTTTTTTTTCAGCTCTATGTATTCACTTTCTTCAGTGGCAGGGATGCACCCCATATCATGCCCTTTCAGTCCCCACCACCCCCACCAAGCACCCTCACAGTCTGCCCCCATGGGGAGGCCCATGACTAACCCCTCACAGTGGGGTTCCCCGGGAACAAGGGAGAAACCAAAATCCACCTAGAGAATGCCAACAAGGTGGCCTGGGCATCAGTCGAGAGGAGGAGGACTGAGGCTGCATTCCCAGCATCATGCTACTCAAAGAGGAAAGGGCTTTTTTGTCTTGTTGTTGCAAGTCCTGGTGAGAGCAGGCATGCAATGATGTCAGCACATGTTGAGGATACTGCCACCCCAGCATGCATGTGTCTGCCATCACACCAATCCCATACTTAAGTTCTGGTCCCAAGTGCACTCCTAGCCATCGCCAGGGATCAGTGTCTACCAGGCACCAGTACCCTCCCAACCCCGGAGAAGGAAAGCAGTTCTTGGAACGCTCGTCCTTTTCCCCCCAGCCAGCCCTCTGATAGCCTGAGGTTGCTTCTGAACTCAGGTTATCAACTTCACAAGCGATAGCGCTACCACTGAACAGGCAGGCCAGCCCCAGTAGTGTTCTCTTTTTTCTTGACAAACTTGTTTATTAAGGTTCATGAATGCATTACAGATAATGAACAGCAATGTTGCAGTATACAGTTTCATGCAAGGATTAAGATCAAATACCAGGTTGGTGGGTAGTCACGCCAAGGAGAATACAGACAACACAGTAGACCCAGACAGGTAGATAAGACTTTGGGCTCGATTCTCAAAGCTCCCAGCATGGTGCAAGGGGCTTGCATCACAAAGTATGGTGCAAAGTGCCTCTTGTGCAAAAAGATGCACCAGGAGCAATTCTCAAATGCAGTCTATGTCAACTGCAGGCTGCATGCACCAAAGGGGGCTTGCACCGTCCTTGCAGGGCTGCGACTTGTGCTAGGTGCTAGGGGATTGTGGTAGATGCAGGCTGCCAAATCCCCTAAATCAGGATTCTCAAACCTCTCCAAGAGGGAAAATGTCTAAGTACCATTAGACCAACCAGGACTGGTCTAAGGGCACTTAGACATTTGCCACGTGGGAGGGTTGAGCAATGTGTGGCACTGTGCCATGGTCCCCCCTTCCCAGCCCTGTTCCCCCATTACTAAAAGAAGTCCCTAGTGATCTAGTGCCCTCCCAAGCCCAATCCCCCCTTATGAAATATTAGCACATCCCTGGTGGTCTAGTGGACCCCAACACTGGCAGACAGTGTCCCACCAGCCCGCTCCCCTCCATCCTGAAATCGAGCTGGTGACTGGCACAGTCCACCTCTCAACACCACAACCAGATGCAGAGTGTGCTCTCAGTGAGCGCTGTACTATATTCTGTATGCACTCATTGATTAACAGTAAGCTGTCACTCAATGACCGTGTACCAAATATAGTACAGTGCTCATTGAGAGATTACTCGGCAGCTGGCTGTGGTGAGGAGAGGTGGGCTGTCCACTAGACCACCAGGGATGTGTTAATATTTCATAAGGGGGATTGGGCTGGGGGGGTCCACTAGATCACCAGGGAGATTTTACTTTTCATAATGAGGGATCGGGTATTGGGAGGGGTCTGCTAGACCTCCAGGGAATTTCTTAACCAGGGATCGGGGCTTGAGGGAATGTTAGATCACTAGGGATGTTTTACATTTCATAATGGGGATTGGGGTTTGGGGGGCACTAAATTACCAGTAATTTTTACTTGTATTGACTCGTTAGCTCCGAGAAATTCCTGTAGGTGGCAGCCAAATCATCCCCTTTGTCTCCCACAATGGCTTCAGCTGGCAGATAAAGACTTTCTGTGTGCCCTGGACACTTCTCAGGTCATCAGCACTATTTCTCTGTGTTACTTGAAAACCAAATTGATTAGAATTGACTGCATAGCACCTTTAGAAAGGTATTATTGAGCTGAACAACTTTGCCACTGATATTTTGTGTGTATCATGTATACTTCAAGAGTTATTCACATTTGTTTATGGGATGGTGTGTGTGGCTGACATTTGTCCCTCAAGCCTCATCCAAGCCCCTTGAATAAAATGGGAAAAAATCATGTTTTATATTAGAAAAATTGCATTTTAGTACAAAATTACTTTTGTACCTACATCTAATGTAGGGATGCTTAATTTGGTGTTCATCTGTTACACATTTTCCTACCAAAAATGGTTTAAGTTGACTTTTTTATTGCAAAAAAATACTTTTTTGCTTGTTTGACTACTATAGAAAAAAAGAAATTGCTTATAATTAATTGCATAACATCACTGGAAAGGTAATTTTGTGCTGAACAACTTTGTTGCTCATAGTTTGTGTGTAGCACTTATGATTCATGAGGTATACACATTTGTTTGTGGCATGATGATCGTGACTTGATTTTGCTTAGAAATTCCCAGGATGCAGTGTTAAGGGTATACAGGACACAAGTGGTGAAACTCTCAAAGAGCTCCTGTAGAGTGAATGAGTTAAGGGGGGGAGATTAGGGCTTGGGTGGATGCTTCTAGCCACCAAGCCTGTGCTAGAGTGGCACACAGCCACCCCACAGCTTGCAGCAAACCCTCTGGATGCACCACCTGTTTGGCACATGGCCAGGGTTGCCATGAGACAAGGGACTTTGCTGCCAGGATCCTGCCCAATAGAGAATTGGGTGCAGGGTCCCTGGTGTACTGGGCACTGATGCAAGCTGCCTTTTGCCACAGCTTGCAACAATCTAAAGGCCCTTTGAGAATCGAGCCCTTTATATATAGACCTTCTGACCGGGGGGGGTACACCCCTGTCAGGATACACTCCATTTCTCCCCATGGTTGGCTTCCTTGCAGGGTCTCTCCCCTCCAACCATATGTCTTTTGTCTGAGTTCAGACCAAGCACACTCCATCAAGTTTTGCTGGTGGAGTTAGAAAATTATAAGGGGAGCTCACCAGCCTCCAGAGCTTCCTCCAGGGGATACTGCATTGTTTTCTTATATTCCTGATGTTTACTTTGGATTGAGCACTGCAGCTTTTACAACCTCATACATTCTAAGAGTGAGTTACACCATTTGGCTAATGAGGGTGTCCCATCTACCATCCATTCCTGGGTAAGTACTTTCTTGGCTGCTGCTAGTCCCACTAGCCAGAGGGGGTGAGAGTATTGTTGGTGTGGGCGTCCTGAAGGAGGACATCCCAGGAGGGTCACAACAGCCTGGGTCCAGCTAGCCCCCCCCCCCCAGTATCTTTGTCAAAAAATCTACCTGCCCTATCCAACAGAGTGATACTTTGGGGCATTTCCAGGCCTGATGATTAAAGGTACCCTCTCCCACTTTGCTCTTGGGCGTCTGTCTGTGCAGGTGGGATCAATCCTGTGAGACAGAAATGGAGTATAATATACCCTGTGTAAAAAATGGCATTGAATTTGTCTTAGCATGTTGCTTTTTGAGCAAGAGTGAACTGCTTTAATAGTTATTTTCCAGTCTGTCTCAGAGAGTGACTCCATCCTTAGATCTGGTGTCCAGTGGCTTCTGGTGGTAGCCATCCTGTCTGCCCCACTTTTGATTAGTGCACTATATATTTGTTGCATAGGTTTACCCTTATCTATTATCTGCCTAAAGATTTCTTTCTGTTGTGAGCTTTTCGGGGGAAATCCTGGATCATTTACCATGGAATCTCATTTGTTTCTTAATTGTAGATAAACAAATCATGCTGCTGTAAGCCAATTTCCCTGGTCACAACCTGGAAGCACTTTAATGTGGCTCCTTCATATAGCTGTGAAATAGATTTCAGTCCCTTCATTTCCCATATTGTTCAAAACCTTTTCTGTCTGCCATAATAGCCCTGTGCCATCCCCTCATTCTGCCCTTCCAATTTCAGCATAAGGGGTTACTCTTCCGGTGGGCAATTGCTTTGTGGGTGCTCATACATACCCTGCCTGTGGCTCTGGAGAAAGGGTTTACCACCCTGTTCAGTACTCATGAACTCCGTGCTGGTGCTAATACATGGCAGTAGGGGGTTTAAGCCTACCTTATTTCCATGGGGACCTAGGTTGTCATTTTCTGTGGAGGTTAGATGGTGTCTTTGAGGAAGGCCATCCAGCCAGCTAGGTAGTAGTGCCTGAGGTTAGGTAGGCCCAAGCCCCCTTCTTTTGGGGGTCTCTGTATGGTCTCCTGTCATACTCTCACTCTCCCCCCTTACCATGGGAAAGATTCAATGTACCCCTCAGCTGAAGTGAACATTTTGAGCTGGATCCAGTGTGGGAGAACCTGGAACATGTATAAAAATCTGGGCAGGACAGATGTTGTGATGGTGTTCTCCCACTCCAATAAGGGTGAATGGCATGGATTTCCACCTCTCACTATAAGCTTTTACAGACTGCAGTATGGGTTTATAATTTTGCATCCACAGTTGGGAAAGGAGTTTGGGGAAGGATGATGCCAAGATACATCAAAATTGTGAGGTGGGTTTCAACTGAAAGCATGCCACCATAAGCAGTGGACCCCCCCCCCAGTGGCAGCCACTCATATTTATCCCAGATTATTTTGTGCTCTGAGATGGGGCCATACACTCCAAACAGGGTTGTGAGCTCCTGTAGGGCTTTAGCAGGGTTGGACAGGTAGAAAAGGACATCGCCCACAAACAGCGAAATTACATGGTGCCTACCCCCAGATTAATACCTGTGATGTTTTGGTTTAACCATATGGCCACTGATAAGGGTTCTATTGTCATAACATAGAGGAGTGGAGAGAGAGGGTGCACCCCTGCCTGGTGCCCCTCATCAGGCTGAATGTGTCCATGAGGGTGCCATTAATCAATATTTGAGCCTGTGGAAATCTGTACAGTGCCTCAGTCCAATATGTCAGCTGGGAATCTATTTCAAATTTCCTGAGAGTTGCAAGCATGAAGCTCCACTCGACCTGTTCAAAGGCCTTTTCAGCATCCAGGGTCAGTAGACTGAGCTGAGTGGCCCCCCTTTGGATCATGCCAACATCACATTGAGGGTCCTTATTATGTTATTTCTGGCATGCCTGCCCTCCACAGAACCCCCTCTGGTCATCATGTATGATGGAGGGTAACACTCCCTCCAGTATCCTCACCAGGACCTTTGCCACCACTTTGTAATCTGGATTAAGCAGTGAGATGGGCCTGTAGGAGCTACAAAGCATGGGTCCTTCCCTGGCGTAGAACTATGATTGTTGCCAAGTACTGTGATGGGGAGGGCATCCTCCTCCAAAGCCTCTGCCACTATTGCTGTATAGGGGCTTTCATCTGTTCCCAGTAGAGTATTTAAAACTCCTGAGGTAGCACATCTGTTCTAGGGGCTTTGCCTCCCTCCATTGATCTGAACACCTTACCCACCTCATCCTCTGTGATTACCTCATCGAAGCTCTGCTCTCCAACTTAGTGATTTTGGGCAGAGGGAGGGGGTCAAGATATGTCTTGGGTGGTGGGAGTCCTTATCCACCTTTGTGGTGTAAAAGAAACAGTAAAAATTAAACAGGGCTTCTCTTATTTCTTCTTCTTGTATAAGGAGTAGTACCCCCTCTTCCTGTAACTTTAAGATTGTTCTCTCTGCTTCTCTTTTCTTTAGTTGCCAGGACAATCATTTTCCCACTTTATTCCCCTCAAAATACTGCTTTGACTGGACTAACAATAGAGTTCTCTCCACCTGACTGATGGTAACTTGAGTAAGATGGCCCTTCACATTTGTCATCTCCTAATAGACCTGAGGGTTTGGGCCTGCCATGCGTTGTCTCTTTAAAATCTTCTTTTCTCATGTCAGCCTTGCCTCCTTCTCTCCTTCCTGATTCTTTTTGTAGGAATCATAGATTACTACCCCCCTTGCATATACCTTCAGGGCATCCCACTTGGTCCTGTCAGACATGTCCTCTTTTTTTTCATCCAAGAAAATCTGTATGGCTTCCTCCATCTTTGCTTAAAGACTGGGCTAGTTACTAAGCATGGCTCCAGCCTCCAGCAGGGTGTTCCTCTCCACATCCCCCTCCCCGTCAGAGACACTAGCAAGGGGGCATGGTCTGAGGTGAGTATGGGGTGATACTTGGCCATCATTACATTCTGTAGCATAGGGATGGATATCAGTATGAGTTCCAGCCTCATGTACACTCTATGGGCATGGGTATAATAAGATTATTCAATAGTAGTAGTGTGCAGGATTTGCCATACATTTGACAGTCCACATTCTCCAACCATATGTTTTAGGGCTTCTGCACACCTCAGTGGGGCCCTTGTGGGAGAAGCTGACCTATCTAGGTCCTGGTCCCATATTGTGTTACAATCCCTACCCCATACACACTATTAGGGGTGCGGGGTATGCTGCTAGCATGAGGGTTAGTTAGTCAAAAAAGTCTGGACTGTCACATGTGGGGCCATAAACAAAGGCAAATGTGTATTTTTCTCCTCACACCTCTGCTTTCACCACTGTGTACCTGCCTTGTGGGTCTGTAGTCTTTTGGATAATTAGCACTGGCAACTCCTACATGAACTAAATGGCTATTCCTTTTACTTTTGAATTGAAGCAGGAGGCAATCAGGATCCCCCTCCACTTGCATATCATTTTGTCTGCCTCCTCCGGGGTTATGTTGTTTTCCTGGAACAGGACCACATCTTCCTTCAGCTGCTTAATATTTGCCCATACTTGTTTACATTTAACCACAGATTTCAATCCTATAGTGTTCCATGTCAGTACATTCAGCAGACTATTCATGGCTGATTCAGGATTGCTATGATCCCTAGATGCATTGTTCCCCTCCTGGCAGGTGCCCCCTCAGCATCCACAGTCCCCGCATGACTTTAGCAGTCTGAACCTCTTTTTAACATTGTTAACCCAACTAAACAAATAACAAGACCTCTGGGAGTAAATGAAAAACATAACTGTTTCTGAGGTCTTCCCCCTCCCTCCCTTCCCCCATCCATTAACTGTAGAAGCAACGTGCTCAACAAAGAGCCCTCCTCACTGAGGTCCAGGAAGCCCCACTTCAGCCCCACTATCTTCGTATTGGAGCTGGCTGACCTCTCCATCTTGAAATAAAAAAACAGTTAATAAACATTTTAAGTGTTAAGCAGCTCATCCGGTGCTATAAGAGAAAAGCCCAGGCTGACGGGATAAAACTGTACATTTCACAAAGTCCTGTGCAGTCTGTGTGGATGCTGTCAAGTCCAAGTACCCTAAATCCTAATTCCACAGCTGATAATGGCTTGAATAGGGGAAAAGAAAACTGATAACGATGATTAATGAAAGGTTTTATCATATGTTTTTCTTAGAGCACCCTCACTTTGGGGTGCTGGAGTACATATTCTCTTTGCATTATGGGTTTATTTACTGCCCAGGATTCCTGCCTTTGGCAACTGAGCCTGGGATACCTCTTTGCACCCTTTTCGTATTCTGCTTTTGTCCCCATGTTCCTAGAGATATGGAGCCTGTGGGTACCTGCATACTATTATTAAGGGAAAAGATATATGGAGATTTACAGTCTCTCAAGCGTCCGTATCACCATTACCTTGCAATCCCTTGGTGGCACTGGGTAACAATAGTGCCATGAAAGAGACGTGCCTCATGGTTCAGGCCATCTGAGGTCTGTCGCCCTCCCTTCCTGCTTCCTATGCCAAATAGTGACTATGTTTCTGGAGACTCGCAGTCTTTTTCCAAAAGTGGGGCTAAAAATTTTAGCTATAAAGGAAATATGCCAGACTTATAAAAAACAAACTTGATCCTGATAGCTCCCTGGGTGTTGACTCCCTTCCTCCCA
The DNA here is from genome assembly GCA_016271365.2 of Neoceratodus forsteri. Classification (NCBI taxonomy): domain Eukaryota; kingdom Metazoa; phylum Chordata; order Ceratodontiformes; family Ceratodontidae; genus Neoceratodus; species Neoceratodus forsteri. Next base: position 1,205,276,036 of record CM057449.1, read on the forward strand.
GATTCCTCAAGATTGGTGCTGTCGCTATTGCACACCCGGTAGCACAGCTAGTCAATAGCTCCTTCCTAGGACAAACAGTACTGGATAAATGGAAAATAACAATAGTGGTCCCTGTATACAAAAGTGGCCCATCTAACCTTACTGAAAACTATAGACCCATATCCATATTGTGTCCCCTAGCAAAAATACAAGAAAGAATACTCCATAATCAGCTTTTCTCCTTCCTAGAATGGATCAATGCTATTATAGTTTCACAACATGGTTTTTGGAAATTACATGGGACAGAATCTTATCTCCTAAAGGTCACCATGGATATCTTTCATGCCATGGATAAGAAGTGTGCTACTGGGGCTGTCTTTCTGGATCTCACAAAAGTGTTTAATCTTGTTAACCACAGACTACTCCTAGCAAAACTAAGCAAACTCGGACTCAACTCTAATACTATTACATGGTTTTATAACTACCTATCTAATTGGTCACAGTGTGTCAAGAGGGCTGGCGTTACCTCTCCCCTTGCACACATCACAGACAGGATCCTCCAGGGGTCTATCCTAGGCCCTCTTCTTTTCCCCAGGTTCTATAATGAGTTACCCCACATCCGTGGAGGTACATCAGTACAACTCTATACAGATGATGCTATTCTTCACAGATCTGACACAAAGATCTCCGTTATCAAATCAGGCCTTGATAACGACTTCTGGTTACTTGAAGCATGGTTTAGACAAAACCTACTAGTGCTCAATACCAAGAAAACCAAAACACTGCTGTTCCGACATGCTACCTTTGACTTATCCAACAAACAACCCTTCATAATCAACACCTCCAATGGCAAATCCCTAGAAGGAGTGAACTCCTTTAAATATTTAGTAGTAACCCTGGATAAAAGTTTATCCCTTGAAGATCACGCTCACAAAATTATCAAGTTTACACATCAAAAACTGGATCTACTTTATTGAATTGCCCCTTACCTAACCCCCTAATCGCGAGTAACTCTTGCCTCAGCAACTCTGCTCCCTGGTCTTTTTAATGGGGCCCCTCTACTTCTTTCAGCCAAGTCATCTATATTAACTAAATTAAAACAAAAATATCACAGAATCACATGCTTTACCACATCATCACCTGCTCACACGCACCATTGCAACATCCTCAAAACCCTAGGGTGGCCGACTTTCGAGGCAAAACTTCACTTCCCCCTACTCTGTACAACATTCAAACTATTCATCTCCCCTCCCCTCCTGTCCTCACTAACTTGCTTACCTTGAAACCCATCCCTAGATCCTTACGCTCCTCTAACCTCTCCTCTAACCTCTCCCCTTACTGAGTCTTCCCAGGACATGGTTAGCTGTAGGCACAAAATCCTTCACCTACATAGCACCCCTAAAATGGAATTACCTCCCACATGGACTGCTTTCCTGCATGTCCCTTCCCCAATTCAAGAAAGGCTTTAAAGAGCTGTTCTTCTTACCATCCATCTTCCACTGTTACTAAGGACTATCATCCTCCCTCTACCTTGTACTCCTTCATCCCTGTACTCCGCTTCCCTGTTACCTCTATTACTCCAATCACTATGGTACTTCTATTACATACTGCAGATCAGTTGAATATCTTGTTGAATATTATTTTATGTAGCTTGTATACCATTACCTCATTGTCTAATCTTGCCTAATACTACTCTGATCGTGTTAATGATTGTTTTGTCTTTATGTTGTACTCACCATCCTTGACATGTTTGTAATATTAATGACCTTGTCACTTATAGATGTAACTGTTAGCTAATATTATTCTGTAAATTGTATTCCTTGTAACTCCCACCCTGTTTAACACATGTTTCTTACTCAGTGGAATGTATTTCCCTGGCTCGCCCCGGAGAAAGGGATATGTTCATCTGAGTGGGCCTACCCGGTCATCAAAATCAAATAAACAAACAGATAAAACAAAAATTATGTACAGTGTGCTCCACTCTCAAGTGCTGCTACAAATATGGCACCTTCATGACTTTCCTACAAGCTTGCTCTCTGTTTTTGTATTGTTCTGGGCTTAGGAGGCTACAGCTGGACTCCTGACCTGTCCCCCAAGCAGACCTCCATGAACTTACTGTACTTTGCAGTTTGCCTAGATTTGGCTTCCTTCAGCTGCTGGGTCCAGTTCTCTGTGGGCCCGATCGGCCCTCAATTGCTGCTTGCTCTTGATCTAAAAAGACTTGTGCTGCCACCAGGCTAGTAAACGCTTTGGCTGGTTTCACTTGCAGTTGAACGATGAGCTGCAACAGGTAAAGTGGGCAAACTGCCACTGGGCCACATGGAGATGCCATTTTATTTCATTAAATTATTGCCTCTTGTTCTGGAGCCTCCTACTGAAGTGATGAAATATCTGCACCAAGGAGTAATGAAACTTAATGTGCCCCTCACCAGTTGGAGCACCCGCTGCTGACCCTGATAGTTGAGAAATTTAATAAGGAAATGGCACAAGTTTTCAGCAGCTTCAGGCTTATAGCTGGAGGAATGGTGTGCTCTCTGGACTTCTAAAAGAGAGTCTTGTGGGAGGCCAAGGATCTCTGGGATCCACTTTGCCAAGTACTGCAGGGGGTCATGGCCCTCCACTCCCTCTGGTAGCCGAACAACACAAACATTGTTTCCATGCTCTATTTTTGTGGTCATCTGCCACCTCCTCTAACTGTTCTACATTCTGATATGCTGCTGTCAGTTTGCCAGTAAATTCTGTGAACTGTTCTTCTTGTTCTGTAATGCAGCCCTCTATGTCCACTAGATGCTTAATGTGACCATCCATTCTTGTGCCTCAGTTCATGGACATTTTTTTGGATGTGGCTAAATTGAGTCTTGAGATTTTCAAATCCTGCTCTCCTCTCTGTCTGTATTTGAAACAGTAACATGGACAGTTATTTCAGCATCAGGACTCCTAAAGGCTGTTCAGTCACCACACTGGCTGGAGCCTGCATCATCTGTTCTGTAGGCTGCTGTTCCTTCGTACCATCATTTGTTGATTTGAAATGCAATTAGTACTGCTTTTTTTGAAGGATTTGCACTCTGTGCCATTACAGCATTAAAATGTCAGCATTTGTGGTTGCAGGTTTTGTATAAGGATCGGGATGGCTGAAATATGGATGGATTGGCCTCAGAGCTGTGCTAAAGGGTGACCATCTTGCCCCCTGGCTAGGCCATGCCCCACCAATAGTGTTCTCTCTATGGTTTTGGAGGCGGGAGATTCAGGAGGGATACTACACATTTTTCTTTGTACACAGTGAGTGGCTTGAACCTTGGAATAGACTTCCATCAGAGGTGGTGAGCACAAGAACCACAAATGATTCCAAACACAGCTGACACTGAGTTAAATGCTTAACAGTTACACTGGGGGAAACAGTACAGTAGTGTAGGGGCAAAGTGGGAGACAAGGGCAATAACACTGACTAGACAGTAGGTCCCAGGGCATAATAGGGTAAAGCAGAGCAGGCGGAATGGAGCAATGGCCATTTTCTGCTGAAATTCTCTACATTGTCTGTTTTCTATGTTGAAGACCTTGAATCTTGTTGGGCTTGATCACTGTTACCATACTGCTCACCCAATCTGTAGTTTCACTCTGCCTGGCTATCACATCTAATTTTTCCATCTGGTCAAGTTGAGTTTTGGTTTTATCCATTAGAGCTATAGGCACTTTCTTCGGGCAGGTGCACTACAGGATTTTCATTAGGCCATATCTGAATATGGCACTGACGTGCTGCACATCCAAAGCCTGTTAACACACCTGCATGTTTGCTCAAAATGTCTCTCTCACCTTTGTCTTGTGGATTCAAACAAAAGATCCTTTTAAGCATAGCTAACTGAACACATGTGGAGTGACCCAATATTACACACACATTTTGTTCCATTACCTGGAAGAGTATGTCATACTTCTGGCCTTTGCATACCCATGTAAGCTTCATATGACCCACGTGTAAAAATATGGTGCCCTGAATATGTAACCAGTTTGCATCTAGATCTTCTCAATTTATCTTCAGGTCCACTTTTTATGGCTCCATAGTGGAGCTATGTATGACATCTTGCTAGTAGACAGAAGGGAGCTCCAGAAGCACATCGTCAGATTCTGAATGAAGCACAGTATTTTGGAGTTGAACCATAATCACTCTGCCACTACAGTGCTGTTCCATTGTGTTTCCCCCCTCCCCTCACCACAGTATTATTTTGTTGCTGCCCATCACTTTTGGCTCATGTCTGGTTTCCTGTTGCAGCTGAAAAAATAAGAGAGAGATTTGTGTGTGCCCTGCTGTCTGGTTGCTGGCCCACTGCTTATATAATGTTTCCCTGGTGTCTAGTGGCACCCCCCACCCTTCAATTGTTGTAATGTTTCCCTGTTGTCTAGTGGCATCCCTCACCCTCCGATCCTCATCTCCTATAGTGTTTTCCCTGGTGTCTAGTGGCACCTTCCACTCTCTGATCACTGTTTCCTATAATATTTTCCCTAGTGTCTAGTGGAACCCCTCCACCCTCCGATCCCCTTTCCCTATAATGTTTTCCCTGGTGTCTAGTGACACCCCCAACTCTCCAATTCCCATCCCCATAATGTTTTCCCTGATGTCTGGTGGCAACTCCACCTTCTGATCCCCATTTCCTATAATGTTTTCCCTGGAATCTAGTGGCACCCCTCCCTGTGATCCCCATTCCCTATAATATTTTACCTGGTGTCTAGTGGCACCCCACCCTTCAATCCTTGTTCCCTATAATGTTTCCCTGGTGTCTAGTCACAACCCCCACCCTCTGATCACCAACCCCATATGGGGCTTGTAATAAAGAAAACCATCCCTTGATGTTTTTTGTCCCATAAACATGTAAAAAAGAAAATGGTCCCTTGCCAGTCTGACCCCTCCCACCTTGACCTCCCACTCAGCAGTGACCAGCCCACATTCCCAGTACAACTCCACATACCCTCACTCACCTGAGCAGGCTGTATGGTGAAGATCCACTCTGTGATTGATGACATGTCTTGCTGTTTGAACCAGCAACTGCAATCTGACAAACTAAGGTAAGTGCAGTTCAATGAATTTCAATGGGGTTTTGCACTTTGATGCATAACTTTGGCAGTTTTGCATATTTTCACCCCCACATTTTCTACATGGTCTTTGTGGGACCCCACCTCATGACCAATGGTGGTGGAATTATGCAAATCAGTCCCAAAATGCGTTTTCATGGTTGCTTGGCAAAATCACCTTTCAGGCAGGATTTGAAAATTTTCTCTGACCTTGTTCATCAGGTAAGGTCATAAGATGGCTATGTTGAAAATATGGGTTGAAAATATGTAAAAAATGGCAAAGTTATGAGAGTACATTGAATTGTTGCAATGCATGGTCATAACTTTGGTAATTTTCACTGTTTTGATCCCAAACTTTCAAAATCCCAGAATAGCCATTTCTTCACATCACCTCATGAATATGAAAATTTTCATTTTTAAAATCCTGGCCAAAATGCGTTTTCACACCTGTTCATGGAATGGCATTGTCGTTGTGTGAAATCACCTTTTGGACAGGTTTTGAAAATTGTTTCCACCGTTGTTCTGAAGGTGGGGTCATAAGAAGGCTATGTTGAATATTTGAGGTCAAAATATTTAAAAATGGCAAAGTTATAAGTACACAGTATGTTGAAATTTAGCAATGCACACTCATACGTTTGGTAATTTTCACTATTTTGATCACACATTTTGAACATAGCCATGTTTTCACGTCATTTCATGAACGTGACTACTGTCATTTTTGACATCCTGACCAAAATGTGTTTTCACACCTGTGGCACTGAATGACATTGTCATTGTGCAAAATCACATTTTGGGCAGGGTTTGACATTTTTCTTCACTCTTGTTCATGAGGTGGGGTCATAAGAAGGCTATGTTGAAAATTTTGGAGTACAAATATTACAAAACAATAAAGTTATGAACATACAGTACATTGAAATTGTTAAATGTACACTCATAACTTTGATAATTTTATGTGGACAATGTTGCTTTAAAGCAGTATAGCAGCTATGTTGGCTCTGATCAGAGTTTATTTTACTAACAGGACAGATCTCACATTATACTCCGCTCCAGTGTCAAGTTTGAATTGAATATGTCAATTAGTTATTTAAAGGATTTCTTTTGAGTATCACAGTCAATGGCTTCTGTTGCGGTAATGACTTCAACATGTACTTTACCTTGCCCTGTTGCTGTTTTTATCTAAGCAGTTTCCATAAACAGTTCCTTTTTCTTGTCTATTGTTGTCTATTGTACGTGCCTCTCTATGCTGTTTTCTGGGAGCTGACCTTTACATTTTAGTGAAGAGATTCTTTTTGTGACAGGCCTTACATAACTGGCCAAGAGCAGAGCACTTGTCATTTTCTTGATGGTACTGACAACTACCAAATTTAAATTATCCCTTTCTCTTGTCCTTACTGTTTTCAGCACTTTGTTTTTCATTGCTGGAGCATGGAAATACTTATTTTACTTTGTGAATCAGACTATCTGTCTCCACAGTTAGTACATTCATTTGGCTATGGTTAACATAACATACACAGCAGATATTAATAGGTTTTGGGAGACTAGGGAGTGCTTCTCTAATCAGTCTGCTTGTAAGGTGATCATCCCTTATACTGTACATTATAAGATCGGTGATTCTGTCATTGGTCCAAACTCACGGGTCTGTATTTTCAGAGTTGCGACTGACGCAACAGCAAGTTGTGTCAATTTGTGTCACAAATTGCAGCTGTGTCTGTGTCAGAAGGGTACGCTACCATCAGAAGATGGTTGTGCCACAATCTGCTATGATTGCACCTGCATCCAGATTAGTGATGCAAAAATGATGCAGTTATGATGCAGCCCACAGACATACCACAATCACGACACAGTCATGATGCAAAATATAAGTTTTGGTTTTGACATAGCTATGAAAATATGGCACAATTATATGTTGCATTTGCTTAATGTAAATGTGTGTGTTTCGATGCAACTGTGTCATTTCTGAACTTCTGAAAACACCACCCACAGTTTTTAGCCTTGTTCTTTAGGCCTATCATATATTCATCTATTGATTCCATGTAACACTGTGTCCTACTGAAAAACAGCTATCTTATATATACCATATTGTTCTTTGTTTACAATACTGCTCAAATTTCTCTTTAACTTTCTTAATTTTTCTGTCTTCTGCATTCTCAGATTCGCAAGTGTTTAATACTGTACTTTGACTGCATCTTCTCGGGTAGCATGCAGCAACATGGCAGACTGTACTATCTCTGATTTCTAGCAGTCCCTCTGGCAATGTGAAACAGTTCAAATCCTTGTATCCAGGTTCTCCATTTCTCTGCCAGACTACCTGCTAAACACAAGGTTGGTGGAGGTCTGAGCTGCTCCATTTTTCATTTGGTGAAACTCATACAACCACACTTCAGCATGAACTTTCCAAAACTGTTTTTATAATCATGACAACTCTGTTCGCGAGACAGCCCCTCAAACTAAAGGCTGTATGAGGTATCACTAAGGGGTAGACCACCACAGTTACAGTACATCTCATATAACAAATGCCATCAAGTTCTCCTGAAATAGTCCCCATTGCCTCTGTATCTACTTGAATACCTGAGGATTTAGTAGCCTAACTTGATTACCTTTCTAATAAACCAGTTTGCTTGATTGCTTACTTTTGTTCTGGCAATGTATATCACTATAATGGTATGTAGAACTCTTGCTGCCCACTCTGGAAGTTGTGGCACTTCTCTGTACATCTGTTTGCTACTTCTGCTACCCTTCTTAGAGATGTATGTGACTTTGTACTTGGTTGTCTATTTGCTTTGCTGGTCAATGATTGTTTGGCATGTACAAGTTCTAGGTATACTGCCCTCTTAAGGCAGTGATAGAGAGATTTGCCTCAGTTGCTGTTCATTTCCTGTGTTTTCAAATCTGGAGCCCATTATGGGGCCTCTCCCACATGAATTACATCTATAGATATTGTTGTTTCATATTATACAGTATGTCTAATTAAATATTTATGAACCCAGTGAGGTTCCTGATTGTTTACTGGAGCAGTTATTAATGTCCCAGAACGACCAATCCAGCTGCCAATCGAGACTGTGCATCATGCACAGCTCCACTATGGTGCTGAAAACCTGAAAGTATGTAAACAAGCATTTGTCAATGCCAAATGCTTCCTTGCATGGTTTATGTGGCAGGTGTGTATTGTGTTAGTTGAACTTCTGGTGTGAGGAAAAGCCTGCCTGAACTATGTTTTGACAAGCTGTCATATTTTGGACAGCAGTTGAATACAGAAGCTCAGGTAATAAGAAGGCTATGTTGAAAATGTGGGGTGCTTCGCTGGGCCAGTGCAACTGAAGGTTGAGGTGCTGGACGCCACACCTTGCACTACAGTGGTGACCCATGTTCAGGAGCAAATGCAGGCTGCTGGGGGTTGGTTTGGGAGGAGAAGGATTGAACATCCTACGGACAGCTCTCCTTCTCCAGGGCAAGGGGAAACCAATTGTCAGTGCATGCCTGGCCCCTAGTGGTGGCAAAGGGCTGGCACACCAGTGCTGCAGACATCAGGTCAGAGGCAGGGCAGACACCTGAGGGTGTGCTGCACCATTGTCAGCATCCTTGCACACTCTGCCCCTGAAGAGGAGAAACCAGGGGGTAAAAGCTCACAGCAGAGGATGGAGGGAGCTCACAGGTTCTCCCCCTGAATAGTCATAGTGCTAGCCACTGTACTGGATCTGGTCTTGGTGGGGGTGGCCCCCCAGGCCCCACCACTGACTCCACTGGGGGGGTAAGCCCTGGGGGTAGCTGGTCGATGTTGGCTGGTGGACATCAGTGTGTGGGGCTGGGGCTCCCTCCAGATAGAGAGGGCCATGGAGCAGGAGTACAAACAATGAAAAAAAAATTTGGGGTACAAATATTTAAGATTTCGGCAGTTAATAGCATGCGTACTGAAATTGCAACAAGTGGCCATAACTTTGTCACTTTTTTGTATTTTGACCCTAAATGTTGAACATAGTCTTCTTATCACCCCACCTCATGAACCCTGTAGGTGAAAATGTTCAAATCCATGTGAAAACGGTATTCCACACCACAGGTGTGAAAATACATTATGGGCAGGATGTGAAAAATGATAACTATACTGGTCATGAGGTGATGTGATAAAAAGGCTATATTGAAAATTTGGAGCGAAAATATTGAAAATGACCAAAGTTACATGCGTGTGTAGAACATTTTGAATGACTGGGTGTAACACAGCCATTTTGTGGAGTTGTTTCACCAAGTTTTAAACATTGCCTTTTTGAGACCTCACCTCATGAAGAGTGCCACTGTCATTTCATTCATGTATTCTGAAAGGTGATTTTGCAGAGCGACTGCACCATTCTGCGCCACAGGTGCAAAAACACATTTCAGAAAGGACGTGAAAAATGACAGCTATACTGTTCATAAGGAGGTGTGAAAAAATGGCAATGTTGAAAATCTGGAGTGAAAATATTAAAAATTAGCAAAGTAAGACAGCTCTATGGCGCTAAGCGAAGGGGTTTGCTCAGCACACTGGTGACCCAAGTTTACGCCCTGATCCTGGGTACCAGGAGTGGAGGCCAGCAGGGAGGGATGTACAAGTGTCCATTGGATGCTTCCCTCCATAGGGGGTGGGCTCTACCTAGGTTCCTCTGGGTGGATTGGGTACATGCTTGTGGAGACGTGTGACCACATCATGCCCCCTGCGTGCCCCCACTCGAGGTCGGCCACCACCATAGGCTGAAAACATGGTATGAGGGTGGAGAAACATGGAAAATGGTGCACCGGCTGCTCAGATGATGGCCATCTGGACCCTCTCTGCCAGAGCCCCCAGACCACTGATGGCCATCCCAGCAGCACACAAGGACCAAGAAAGCAAGCCGGTAAGGCTAATTCCCTCCACAGTGAGGGAACCACCTGATGAAAGAACACATCAGGTTACCTATGGGTGGGCTGTGATGTGGGACACTCGGTGGATGGAAGTCGCCTGGGCCAAGTTCAGTCTATGGCAGCCAGAAGGGGAGAGCAGCTGGTGTGAGCGGGTGGAGCATAACCAAATAATACAAAAAAAAAAAATTAGGGTTGTTAGAAGCATGCATAGAAACTGCAAAATGCACACTTGTAATGTATTAATTTTTTGAAATTTTTTCACCAAATTTGCAACATGGGCTTTTTGGCACTGTCCTTTCATTAATCAGTCCCGAAAGGTGATTCCGTGCAGTGACCATGATATCACCTTTTAGGGCTCAGTAATGAAATGACAGTGACAGTGTTCATGAGGTGGGGTCCCAAGAACCCTATGTTGAAAATTTGGGGCCAAAATTCCTTAAAATGGTTGAGACATCAACCTATGTTGAAAATCCCATTGGCTGCCATTATACTGCACTTACATATGATTTTTCAGTTTGCCAGTTGCTTTGAAGAGTGCAGCTGTGTCCCAGTCCTCAGAAGATGACAGCACCACCCTCCAGAGGTAAGTATGGGGTAAGAGGGTTGTGGGGAGGTGGGTGCTCAGTGGGAGGGTGGGGATGGGGGAGGTGGGACTGGGGAGATGATGAGGGACCATTTTCTTTTCTACAGGTTAAAAAAAGAGGTCAAGGGATGGTTTTCTTTGTTTACAGGCACAAAAAAATAAATTTGGACACGTTGGGGTAGGCTCCCAGTGTGCCAAATGAGCTGGGGGGCTACATGATGCTGACACGGGGATTGGGCACCTTGATGTCAGAAATGGAATGGGGAATGGAGGGTGCAGGGTGGACAGCACACCGTGGGTGGGAGCAGGAGGGTTTGATTAGATGCCAGGGGCTGGGACAGAAGCAGGGAGGACAGCAGCAGTGGGAGGAAGCGGGAGGGTTTGATTAGATGCCTGGGGCTGGGACGGGAGCAGGGAGGACAGCAGCAGTGGGAGGAAGCGGGAGGGTTTGATTAGATGCCTGGGGCTGGGACAGAAGCAGGGAGGACAGCAGCAGTGGGAGGCAGTGGGAGGGTTTAATGAAAGATACCTGGCCGGTCGGGGAATGGAAGGTGCATGCAGGGCAGACTGCAGCAGTGGGAGGGAGCAGAAAAATGGCAAAAGCAAAAGTTGTTTTTGCAATGAGATTTATAATCAAAATAACAACCTTAAAGTGGGTCATTTTCTTGGATTAATCTCCGCTGGAGGGAGGTGGCTTTTGGCTGCACCTTGGGCCACCCATTTCCCAAACAAGTCAGTAATCCCTTGGAAATGATCACCTCCTCAGTTGTTATAGCTTAAGTGGTAGTCCAGTAGTGGTTCATTTGTTAAGTTGGCTATCTGTTTCCACCACTTCAGACTCAATGCTAATGTTCAAGATAGACATAGTATTTGCATGTCCTGACTAATGTGTCACCTTGATTAGAGAAATACATATATCCAGGAAGCCACGAGCCCCAGAAGTTGTGGTAGATATATTGATTTCTGTGGTTTTGACAGAGCCATCTTGTGTTGCTGAATTTTTGTTGGTGTCCTCTTACGTGATAGACACATGGACTATTTCCTTAATGAAGACTACTGAAAGTATTCCAGTCTTTTTGAAGACTGTAAGTTTCTCAAGGCCAGTAAACCATCTGTGTTCTGTATCCCCCAGTAGGACATGGAGACATACCTAGAAGCTCAGAGGATGTAAATTCAGCTGTAACATTAGGAGGCACTTCTTCTCATAGTGGGTAATAAACCTATGTAACACCCTATCAGTCTAGACAGAGGATATGAAGACAGTACAGATATTCAAGGCACATCTGGACAAATGTCTGATTACAAAGGGAATTACAGGGCCCCATGGGAACCAGAGTGAGAATGAAATTCCTATAAATTAGTACATGTGTGAGCAGCATACAGTACTTACTCGTCCCACTTTATAAAGCAGAGAAAGTAGACATGATAGACCTTGAGTTCTTTCCTCTAACTAAACCCCTAGTAAAAAATGTCACTGGTATGTTCAGAAATGAAGGGGTTAAGATATAGGATATCTTGTTTTGGATGAGGCAGCATTGTGAGTTGTTAGGTGTGCCCTTCCCCTCTTTGGATAGTGAGCAGATCTGGGATGGGAGTTGGAGAATTAGGGTGAAACTTTTTTCTACTAACTCTGGTCCTATCCACCTCCCCAGCAGTTTCTTTTTGGGCAAAGATCTAGGATCCTTGTTTTATACTGGACAGCCCCACTCATGTTTTAAATATGGGTCCCATATGCACTTGAGTTCAGCCTGTGACACTTCTAGTTGCAGTCACTGTTTAGATTTTGGCCACGTTTCCACCAATTGCACAAATTTATTTAAGTGCAATTTGTGCAAGAAGACCAGGCATGCCTATGGCAGGTGTCCATGGGTGTCTCATAATATAGAAGATTGTCCCCCCTGGCCTGTGCCACTAAGCAACAATTGGCAAAAAAAGTGGCAGAATAGAGTTTAAGGGCTGCTCAGGAAACTTTGGCTCAGGCTCAGACATCCGCCCCCTCCAGAGGCCTCCCCCCCTCCTCTGAAACTGTTAGGGAGGATTTTGTTGTTGCCCCTACACCAGCCCCTGTAATTTCTGTAGACATTTCAGAGCCTAGCTCCCCCCCCAAATGCCCAAGAGATTGATATGGAGGTGGTAGAAATGCCCCCCCCCCGCTGCTACTGAAAATTCGTTCAAGACAGTTGCCCCAAAGAAACGAACATGGTTTGGTAAGTCATTAAGAGCAAAACATACAAGGGAGGCTAGAGACAAAAACCCATCAGGCCCTTCATGGAAACAAAGAAATAAATTTGCAGCCCTGACCGATGTGACTGATGACTCCAGGGCGGAAGGCACAGATACCTCTTCCTTGGCTTCAGCTACAGACAATGAGGATGGAGGTGGGGAAGATTCAATTGCTAAATGCACCAGACAGCGTAGAATTTCTAAAACACCTTAGTTTAGCTGAGTCCTCTTTTTTTCTCTCTCTCTCTCCTTTTACTAATGAGATCCCTCACTATCACCTCTATCAATGTGAACAGTATTAAAAGTGATAAGAAGAGACAATGAGGTTCTTTTCTCCCTGAAGGGTTATGTTCAAGATATTTCCTGTCTCCAGGATACCAGACTCAAATCTCACTCAGAATTACAGCATGCTTCTAGATCAGTGATGAAAGTGAACAGGAACGCACAGGAACTCAGTTCCTGTACCTTTTTTGCAGTAGGAACAGAGTTCCTGTACTTCTTCCCACTTACACTGGAACTGAAATTCTTGAACCAGCAACATAATGACAGTTTCTGGGCCTACCTGAAATCAGGGTTTCCATGACATTTGACTTGTGCAACAATGCCATTTTCCTTGAAACACTTCAGCATCTCTAACTGAATCTACTAGTGTCTAAATGATACGTGTTGTCTAAACACAACCATCCTTCAGAATGAAGATCTTCATTCTGTGTTTCATATTTACCACTGCCTGAGTTCCTGTACTTCTTGTCTGCCACTTGCACCACTGTTCTAGACATTGAGATCTAGGCCCCTCATTTTGTTCCATAGGAGTTGAGTTGTGACGGTGCAGGTATCTTGTTCAGTAACTCACTACTCAAAGTCACACGATTAGTAGACCTATGTCCAGGTAGAGCCCTCTTGTTGGATATTTCCTAGCTTACTGAAAAATTTTGGCTGATTACAGTCTATGCCCCATGAACCAAGGCCCTTCCTGTTTTCTTGTTCAGATTAATTCAACCGTACTTACACACCTCTCAGCTGGTTCTCTGGGCAAGGGATTTTAACTGTGGCTTAAGCCTAACAGACAGGGGGTAGGGTACCTCTAAATTATTTTGTGATTCTTCTGCCTTGAATCAGGTAATTTCTTCTGCAAATCTAATTGATGCCTATTGTTCACACCACCCCTCAGGAGGTCACACATATTTTCGTAAGTCACTTAAAACCCACATTGATTTCATTTTTTGTTAATACTCGAGCCCTGAAATTTTCTGACCATGTTGCCATAACCCTCAGTTTACCTGGGATAATTCCCCCCAGTGTAAAAAAGGTGTTTAGAGACTCAACAAAAATATTTTACAAGATCCAGCTATGCTTCGAATGTGGCGGCAAGAATGGTTTGCCTGGTTGTCCATCATAGAATGTGATGACTCCATGGCAGAGCGATGGGAGGATACCAAGCAGTCTTGGCATTTTATTTCAGAATAGAGCTAAGTTCATTTCCAATGGGGACTACCTGCAGTATCTCAGGCTAAGGCATCAACTTCAGCACCTTATCTCCCTAGTTGACACATCTAGGTAGAATTACTCAGATCAGATTCGGGTTCTTAAAGAACAAATGTATAAAATACAGTATAATAGGGCTAAAAGTCTGGAACAAGAGCTGCGGTTTGGTAGCAAATTACAGAAGAGATTTGTTGACCCTGTCAAAGAAAGCAAGGTCTGGGTGGATAGTCGGATGCTCACTGAACTCGTCTTTCCCTCAGGTGACATGGTTATAGTCCCGAAACAAGTTCTTCATTTGGTTGAGCACCACATTAAGTCTTTATTTGGGTATAAGCAAACTCCTCCCAATACATTCAGGCATATTTCTCCTCCCTTGACCTTACTACGGTCACACAATTTGATGTGGAAGATCTCACATGGGACATCGCTCCTGATAAGGTAAAGATGGCAATAGCTTCTTTGAAATCTAATACTGCTCCTGGATCTTGTTGATAAAGTTGATAAAGCAATGGGGCCAGATGGGGTGCACCCCAGGGTCCTTAAAGAACTAAGGGAGGTGGTGGCTGAACCTCTGGCAATCCTGTTTAGCTGATCACTGGAAACAGGGGCGGTACTCAAAGACTGGAGGACAGCAGATGTAGTTCCCTCATACAAAAGTGGGAACAAAGAGGAAGTGTGGAACTACAGACCAGTAAGCCTCACCTCGGTAGTGGAAGCACTACTGAAGGAGAGATTGGTGGAACATCTGGGTGTCAATGGACTACAGGACCCAAGGCAGCATGGTTTCACCAGGGGGAGGTCATGTCAGACCAACCACATAGAATTTTTCGACTGGGTGACTAGGGAGGTGGATCAGGGAGGGCAGTGGATATGGCAAATTGGGACTTCAGCAAGGCCTTTGACACTGTGCCACATAGAAGGCTATTATACAAAATGAGGAATAGGGGTGTGGGCAGAACAGTAGTGGGGTGGGTAGGTAACTGGCTGGGTGGCAGGACACAGAGGGTGGTGGTAAATGGCTGTTACTCCACAGAGGGAAGAGTGACCAGTGGGGTACCACAGGGATCAGTGCTGGGACCGGTTCTATTCAACATCTTCATCGGTGACATTGTGCAGGACCTAGAAGTCAGAATTTCCTTGTTTGCTGATGACACAAAGCTCTGTAACAGAGTGGACACACCAGAGGGTGTAGACAGAATGAGAAGGGACCTGCAGAAACTTGAAGAATGGTCAGGGGTTTGGCAGTTGAAATTCAATGCAAAGAAGTGCAAGATAATGCATATAGGGCACAAAACCCTGGCACAATATATCAGTTGGGGGTGAGGATAGCATGCACCAAGCAGGAAATGGATCTTGGGGTTATCATCTCTGATGACCTCAAGGTAGGGAACAGTGCAACAAGGCAGCAGGTAAAGCAAATAGGATGCTGGGATTCATAGGCAGGGGCATCACCAGCAGGAAAAGGGAGGTCATAATTCCACTATACAAGACACTAATGAGGCCCCACCTGGAGTACAGTGTACTGTTCTGGAGACCTTACCTACGTAAGGACATAGACAGGGTAGAGAAGGTTCAGAGGAGGGCAACAAAGATGGTACATGGATTGCATTACAAGTCCTATGAGGACAGGTTGAAGGACTTGAAAATGTACTCCCTGGAGGAGATAAGAAAAAGAGGGGATATGATACAGATATACAGGTGTCTTACAGGGAGGAATAGGGTGCAGGAATACACTACTTTTAAGTGAAAAAGATGTTCCAGAACTAGAGGGCATGGGATGAAGTTGGAGGGAGGACGATTCAGAGGAAACATGAGGAAGAATTTCTTCATAGAACAGGTGGTGGACAAGTGGAACACCCTGCCAGAGGAAGTGGTGGGGGCTGAAACAATCCCGGGATTTAAGAATGCATGCGATAGACATAATGGAATTCTGGAGGTCAGGGGTAAGGGGCAACAGACGTCTAGGAAAACATGAAGTGAACTTAAAAGCTCAAATGGGCAGACTGGGTGGGCCGTAGGCCCTTATCTGCTGACACTGTCTATGTATCTATGATTTGGGACTGGTATCTATAAAGCCTTTTCAGAAGAACTTGCTCCTATATTAGCCCCCCTATTTAACATTTTGCTTGCAGGGGAACACAACGCAGCTTCAATGAATGTTGCCCTTCTTGTTCTTTGCACAAGAAGGGCCCTAAGTCATACCTTAGTAATTGGAAGCTATTGAGTCTCCTGAATACAGACATGAAGATACTGAGCAAAATCCTGTTAGCAAGGCTTTCCAGAGTTTCCATCTATTTAAATAGCCCTGCTCAAACGTGCGCTATCCCTGATAGAAGCAGCAAGACAACTTAATTGCATTACGTGAACTATTTTTTCGGAGTAAACAAGACAAGATTGGGGTTTTTTACTTAGTATTGATCAAGAAAAAGCCTTCGACCAGCTCTCACATGAATGTTTGTTCATGGTTTTAGCAGTCTTTGGTATTCCCCCACAGTTTATTGCTTGGGTTAAGGCTATGTATGCAAGTGCGGTCATCATACCACCTGAGGAATATCGCCGGGTGAAGCACCTAGTTCCTTCCAATGATCTTCCAACTTTGGTCCCTGCCTTTGTTACCTCCCACCTTGACTACTGCAATGCCCTTTACCTAGGGCTACCAGGGGTTGATATCTGCCACTTGCGGCTAGTGCAGAATGCAGTGGCCAGGATTTTGATTGGTGCCTCTAGGACCGGTCATATAATGCCTGTGCTCCGTGGACTGCACTGGCTGCCAGTACACTGGCAGATCACCTTCAAGGTCAGTTTGCTGACCTATAAGGCCCTACACGACCAGGGACCTAGTTACCTGCAATATCTCCTTCATCGCTACTGTCCCTCCCGCTCTCTCCAATCCACTGACAAGGGATTATTAGAGATTCCCACGGTCTATTTAAAAACATCTGGGGCCATGTCATTTAGTTTTATGGTCTGACCCTGTGGAATTCTCTACCTTGTTCGGTGCGAGATTGCCTGACCATCCAAATTTTTAAAGCTGCTTTTTAAACCTTCCAATTTAATCTAGCCTATCCTGATTTTTAATGCCGTTGTGGTATTTATTGTTTTAGTCTGCTGTGTTTATTTATTGATATATTTATAATTATTGTGTTGTACAAGCACCTTGATTTTAGAAAGCTGCTTTTTTTATAAATTAAAATTGATTGATTGAGTGATTGAAGTGAATGGTTGGATGGGGCATTCTATTAAGGTTGGTAGAGGTGTCAGACAGGGGTGTCCCCTTAGTCTCCTCCTTTATGTCTTCAGTATTGATATTCTGTGTAGATAGATTATGGCTGTCCCTCAGATCTTTCCCTGAACTCCATCCCAGTCAAAGAGTTAGCACATGCAGATAACCTAGTTCTGACGGCTTCCTCAAACACTAGAGAGCTCACGGTCACTGTCACCCTAAAGTCCTTTTCAGCCATGTCAGGTTCCAAAATTAATTTTGAGAAAAGTAAGGGAATGATTTTTTTTTATTTAGTTTTTGTTGACCTGGTAAGTGCACTAGACAAATCCTGCCTATTTTCAGGCACGACCCGGAAGAGGGGGATACAGATGAATGCCAACTGACCTTGAACCAGATTAAGCTGTTGGTGGTATTTTTAGTGAATAAGGGAAATATGGCCAGGACACCGGGGAAATTCCCCTACTCTGTAGGCAGGTGGCACTGTCCGTCTGTCTGCAGGGATGGAGGACCTCAGTTCAAAGGAGGTTGTGGAGGAGAATGGATGTGAATTTGGAGCTCCAGAGCACTTGGTGAAGCCTTCTATATCTGAAAGAGAAGGCCAGTCCATTTCAGGCTGTGACCAAGTACTGGCTTTGGAATCAACTGTTTCTACAGCAGTGGTGGAAGCTGAAACCTTTGCAGAACAACAATTACAAAGTGAGTTGGATAAAAAGAAAGCACAATTATTAGACTTGATAAATATGGCAGAACAAGATTTTCATACCTGTAGACAGAAATTGGAGGTGGAACGCAATAAAAGAAAATGTTCTGCAGCTAGTCCTACACAAGATGCAAGTAAGAGAGTGCCCTTTTCTTCATTTATAGAAGTTCAGCCTATAGATAATGAACTAATCTCTATGCCGGTTGACATATCGGGGAAAGACTGTTCATTGCCTGACTGGTCTCCCAGAGCAGCTTTACAAAAAGCAGGATGGCTCTGGGAGGCGAGTCACTGGATTCCGGATCTGCAAATCCCTTTGTCTGGCTCCCCTGCTCTGGATAGCCCGTCTGGGAATAGTGCTGATGTTGCTGAGTCAGTTCCTTCTGTTCTGGATTCTCCTGTCGGTACGTTACTTCTGCCCAATTCTACTGTGACTGCACGTCTCCTAGGGCAGGTAGGAGAGTCAGGTGTTCAGCTTGGTGGTATCGACCAAGTTTTGCAACACAATAATTCAGCCCCTTCTTGCTCTAAATTGGACTTACAATCTACCGATTCACCTTCTGGAGGACTGCACAGTGAAGGTGAGTCAAATATGGTTTAGTCGGCATCGAATGTCGTAACTATGGGAAATATACTGATAAGAACCAAACAAATGGGTATTCTCCTACTAGAACAGATTCTAGGCCTAAAACTTATGCCAGCTTGTTTCGTAAGCCAGCAGAGGCAGCTAAGCACCGTTTCTTGGTCAGACTTCGCTATAGGGGTAAAGCCCCGGTGGTTCTGGACAGAATTTGGGTTGGGAAAACTCTGTTAGTGGACTCTTTAGGATTTTCACCTTCTAAGGTATACGCCTTTATCCATCCCCCTGGAGAACATTCTTATGATATCAGTTTTGTATCTATGAAATCATTGGATAAATTCTGGAGGAAGTATTACGAAGTTAAGGACACTGAGGTTTGGAAAGATTTCTTGGCTATTCTGATTACCAAGTCAACTATTAAAACTGTGACTGTCCTTTTCCATAATGAATGCGTTAATGTGGCCAATATTATATTTTGTTTGGAAAAAAGGTGTTCGGTGTATGACCATCCTAGATAGATAATAGATGACAATGGTTTTTGGACTGGGGGGTGGACAATAAGAGTTCAATTACACCGGACCGAGGAAGGCATTCAACATCTCCCAAGTTCATTTTTTTGGGGTTGGGACAGGGGAATAGTTTTCTATGCAGGTCAGCCTAAAAGCTGTTACAGATGTGGGTCTTTACAACACTTGAATACTTCATGTGAACAAGTTAAATGCTTTCAGTGTGGGATGTTGGATCACACTGTGTCCCACTGTGTCGCACCCTCTGTCATTTGTATGGAGATCAAGGTCATTCTTACGCTGATTGCCCATGGGCTACTCATGATTCTGACACCTCATCTGACCAGAAGTATTTTTTGTATCAAGCTAGGAAATCCTTTCCTCCCCAGGAATTTGAGCCTGGGAACTCAGACAAAGGTAGACGTCGAGGTAGAAGTAGGAGATGGGGTACAAGAAGTGAAAGAGTTATTGCAAGGCCCGCAGTGGTTGTGCCCTCACCAGGGGTTAATATTACTGTACCAGAAGCCATGGAGGTTACTCTGTCTTTACAAAACATGGTTGATACTAGTGAATGAGAAACCCCTTTTGTGACCCCAAATGGTTCCCCAGTAAAAGAGACTAGAGGACTCCTAGCCTCTTCCACTTTAGGTTTACAAAACCAAGAACTCCTTTCAGTACCTCATGCTGATAATTTGATTCAGGTTTCAGGTGCACAGGAACAGGGAAAGATTAATTTATCGTCTGGCTTGGTGGAAAGAGAAGGTACTGAGGTGCAGAGTTTGCCCTTATCTCCTTTACCATTAACAAATAGATTTAATCTGTTTTCCACTTGGGGAGACCAAATGGAACAAGATAGTCCTTTGCTTGATACTGAAGTCAGTCAGGAGAGCACTGATGTTCTAACATCATGTGTGCAACTTCCCTCGAGAAAGGTACAGGGTTTAGAAACAACAAAACGAATTACTAGATCTAGTGGGAAGATTTTAAACCCCCTTCCCTGAACTATCTTCTATACGCATTGCCAGTTTAAATGTAAAGAGCATAAAATCTTCAGTCAAACGCCTTATGACCTTTGGTACATTATTCCTTTTGAACTATGATGTTTACCTATTACAGGATACTAGATTACATACGTTGAGTGAGGTAACTCAAGCAACAAAAGACTGGCCATGGGGCCGCTCCTATTGGTCAATGGCAGAGGACACTTGTACTGGGATTGGGTTTTGTTTTCTGACTTCAGATGTTCAGATTTTATGATCAGTAGATGTTGATCCAGGGAGACTTTTTCTGTTAGATGTGGTCCTCCAAGGTTTACAGTGTTGGCTTGTTTCCTTTTATGGTCCTCAGACGAAGGCTTTAAGAATTGCTTTGTTAAAAAAATTCAACCATATTTGTCTACAAGTCACCAGATTTTTTTTGTGAGGATTTTAATATAAACTTACATCAGAGAACAGAACCAGGAAAACAATACTGTGATAAAGTATTTTTAAAATCAGCTCTTACTCAAGCAAATGTGATGGATGCACATGTTCCAAATGGCTTAAAAGAAAGATCAACATTTTCAAAAGGGCTTTTAAATTCTAGGATTGACTTCATTTTTACACATAAATCTCTAGTGATTCACAAAGTAATGAATATGCCAATGGAAACTCCTGATCATTCTCTGATAGGTGTTGGTATTGAAAATCCCCCAGACGTGAGAGAGGTCCTAGGGTATGGCAGCTTAACTACTCTCTATTAAAAATACCAGACACCAAACCTAATCTAAAAATTATTATACAGGATAAACTTACAATAATAGATTTATATGACAATATTGTGGAATGGTGGGAAGATGTTAAATATTGTTTGATTGGATATTTCCAAACTTTAGGTAAATTACAAGTTAAAACAAAGATGGAGGAATATAATAGATACAGACATCTTTTGTGTTTATTACTGTCTCGGCAAGAAGAAGGGGAAGGAGGTCTGTCTGAGGAGATTGCAATAGATTAAATGTTTGATGAGTGAATACCAGTATGATAGAATCTCTTCTTTAAATAAAGAGCAGACCTTTGGAACACAAGGGAAAACTGCATTTGTTAACCCCTTTATAGCATGTAAAGACCGTATGGGGAAACATGTATTTGAATATTTAAATACCCCTTCTGGAGTAAAAGCTTATGACAATATTAATATAATGAATATTCTTGATGATTATATCGAATATAAATTCAGAGAACAAGCTGAGGATTTAGAATTTTTGCCACATTTATTTAATGCGACAAACCTTCCACAGCTTTCATCAAGTTGGCAGAAGGTATTAATTGGGAAACTTACTTTGTTAGAATTAGAAAGGGTCATAACATCTTTAAAGGTAAATGTATCTCCTGGGTCAGATGGGTTGCCAGGTGAAGTTTATAAAATTTTATGGTGTTTAATGCCTACTACGCTATTATCTCTGTATAATTATTTTTTGATGGAGAATTTTTTACCTTCACAGATGTATGAAGGATTATTAGTTTTTTTTGTATAAATCTGGTGATCGTGCAAATATTGATAATTGGCAGCCTCTCATATTATTAAATGTGAACTTTAAAATATTTTCAAAGTTATTGGGGAACAGACTATCTTTAGCCATGCCAGATTTAATTTGTCAGGATCAATATTGTTCAGTACCCAGAAGACGCATCATGGACGCATTATCACTGATCAGAGAATTATTTGACATACAAAATAAAACTAAGAAAGGGGATAAAAATTTAGGGTATCTGGTTAGTTTGGACCAGGCTAAGGCCTTTGATGAGGTTTCCCATATATATTTATGGAAATGTCTAACTGCTTATGGGTTTCCTGAAACATTTGTCCAGTGGATTAGATTATGTTATGTTTTAGCAAACGTTAAACCATATGATAATGGGTGGATAGGGTCTAGGCATCAGATTTCAAGAGGGGTACATCAGGAGTGTCCACTTAGCCCCCTTTTATATGTTTTTTCATTGGATCCTTTATTAAGACTATTGATTAGGTCTCCAAGACTTAGAGAAATAGATGGTGGTTTTGTTACTTTTCCTAAATTATTGGCATACGCAGATGATCTCTGCCTATTTCTAAAAGAAGAAAATTCTATTATGGCAGCTTGTGATTTAATAAATGGGTAGGCAAGATAACGGGGGTCTGAATAAATCTGAGTAAAACACATTGTTTGTGCATAGGTGGGTTCCCTGCAGAATGTGAAGTAGTGGAAGGCTTACCTGTGGATATGGTTCCTTGCCGGATTTTAGGAATCTATTTTGGGGGCAATAATATGGAGGAATATAATTTGCAACAAGCTTTGTTTAAAGGGAAAAAATTAGTGGTAAGTTGAAATAGATGGAAAATTATCAAATTGAAATGGGTATATTTGATTAAAACTTTCCTGCTTCCAGTTTTTTTGTTTTTAAGTTCTGTTTTCTTATTGCCATAAACTTTGGAAAACCAGTTGATAGGTTGTTTTTTTTGTAGCTTTTGGGGGAGTCGCTTAAATCCAATTCCACAGAATATTTTATATTTATCAATAAAAAAAGGTGGGGTAAAAATGGTTCATTCAGTTTTGTTTTTTTTTTCACCATTTTTCTATATAGCAATATGGTACCATTAATTAAAGGAGATACTAATTGTTGGAGGGGCCTACTATATAAGCAAGTATCAGGAGTTTTGCCTGAATGGAGCTCTGGTTCCTTTCAGCATAAAAACAGGATATGCCCAAGTTGGCATTTAAATGGGAAGGAGTTTTTGAAAAAAATTAAAATGTGGCAAATAGGTTGGATCTTTGTGAAAACAGTAGCACGAAAAGTTCTATATTTAGATGTACTTCAGAGATGTTTTGGTGAGTCACCATTTTCTAGTTGCTCATTGGTTCATCAGCAAGATATTTCAGATTATATTACTGATCTTAGAATACCAAAATATATTTGGGATATAGTATGGTTGGGTCTCCACAATAGGGTGAATGTCTGAAGTAACCAAAAACATAAAAAGTCTTTAGGAAAAATATTGTCCAAGGGAGGGGTGTGTTGAGGTACTAGAAACCATGTCACATCTTTATTTTTATTGTCCTTATGCAGTACAATTTTGGGATGTGGTAAAAAACCATTGGAGGAATAAGATTCCAGTTCCACCGACTATAGAATTATTTTTCTATGGCATTCCTAATATATCTATGGCTAAAGATAGTCTTAGTACATTGAGGTTGATACATGGCCATTTCCTCTATTGGTTATGGATCAGTAGATGCAGGTTGCTATTACAGCAACAATGGATCTCTCCTGAAGAATTATTCTATATGGTAACTTTTGATTTGCATCATTCACAACATATAGAAGCTTTGCATTTTTGTTCTATTCATTGGACTAATTTGTGGAGTGGATATGATTTTCTCTAAAGATGCTTAGAATTTAGGGACAAATAAAGCATATTAGTAATAAGACTGAATATTCTATTCATGGTTTGATTACATATCATTGGAAAATAGTATGAATTGCACTGATTCATGTTTTGTAATTTCTTTTTAAGGATAATGTACAAAGTATTTTTCATTGGACATAGTTTATGATAAATTTATTTGTGGAAAGAGAAAAGGAAAAAATGGGTGAGGGGATGGGGATTCATTTATAACGTTTCTTATGTATGGGGAATGTATGAATTAACACCTAATTATGTTTTGTACTTTTTTCTTCATGATTTACAAGATATATTTTAGATTTGTTATATTTGTAATAAATTTTTTTGATGAAAAAAATTCCCTGCTCTTAAATTGGGGGATAGTTGAATTGATTTATAATGTTTTTCTTATGTTTGGGGTTCTTGTAAGAATCAATACTTATTTATGTTTGATTTTTTTTCTCTCAATAAGTTTGTATGATATAATACTGATCTGGATATATTTTGTTATGATTTAATAATAAAAAAATTCCCCTACTCTTTTCAACAGGTGCCACGGGATCTTTAACATCCACCTGAACTAGCACAAGTCCAGGCAGATGGGACCTCAGTTTAACGTCTCATCTAAAAGACGGCACCTCAGAAGTGCAACACCCCTCTCATGCTACACTGCAGTGTCAGTACTGGGATATTAACCCAAGTGCCAGATGTGGGAACTGAACCCACAGCTCTCTGATCTCCTAGCCTCAGAGGTGAGTGTGCTACCTACTGAGCCACTGACACTGCCACTATTCTTGGTAATATCACGTCTCCATCCTCAGGGATATTTTCTGGTATAGTAGTCTCCCCTAACCCAATCTCCATGTTAAGCATCTTCTTTTGGCTCAGAGGATATTGCTCATGAGAACAGAGCTGACTCCCTTGCATGCACAGATTGGCTTATCTCTGGTTGGAGAGGGCAATTAATCTCTAAAAAGAAGAAAGTAGTTGTGACAGTGTAAACCTTACACTGGGAAGCAAGGGGTTAACATCCTTGCTCAGACTGAGGAAATGCAGAGAATGCAACATGAACAGGCAAGGGAGGGGGCTCCCAGGTGTTTCTGATTTGAGGGATAGCTGAAAGGCAGACAGAATCCAGCAAGGAGTTGGTTGGAAGCTGGAAACTGCTAGAGGGAGAAAATACTCCTAGGCAGAGAACCATGCAAGACAGAGGGTGGAATGTAAGAAAGGAACCAGATCAGAAAGCCAAGGAGAAGGGTTAAGTGCTGGAAGGAGCATTTAGGGGGAAAAGCTGAAATCTGCTGCTGAGAAAGAGACCATTTCTAGAGCAGAGAATCCTGAGGCAAAGAATCAGCCTAGCCAGCTGTGCCAAGAACAGTGAGTGGAATGTACTGCTAATAACAGCCTGCAAATAAGAGTAAAGTGAAAACTGTTTATGTTTTGTTTGAGACTGTGCATTCAGAAACTGCTGGCCCACAAACTGTTTATGTTTTGTTTGAGACTGTACATTCAGAAACTGCTGGCCCACTTAAGTGGTTCAAAGACTCCTTTTGTCAAGTCAGCCTGAAAGAAACTATTTTGTGTTAACCTTTATGTTTCCTGGCCAGGTTGAAGTTGAACTGACTGTTGATGATTTTGTGGAGCTTTTATGATTTTCTGGAGCAATAAATTTGGAGCAATAAAATTACATTTTCTTCTGTGAATTTAAAACCCAGCATGTTGCCTCTCCATCTACCATAGGTCAGCGTGTCACAGTAGTATTGATTAAAACCCTTTTCATCCCTGTGTTCTTTTACCTTAGTTTGATTTTCCCTCCCCTCCAGAGTCTCTTAACCCAGTTATTAAATATATTCTTTCAGGCCTTCTGAGGATCACAATTAAACCCTGTAAAGAGAGAATTCACATATAGAACTTTACAAAAAGGAGAGGTGAGTATGGTCCACCCCATTGCCTTTTTCTATAGTCTATTTCTCAAGTTACAACTTTGGCCTTAATTAAAACCTCACATGAAACCCTGGAAAATTGCTGTGTTGGACTGGCTCACCCCCTGCCTTCCCTTTTGGGACTCTGGGTCTTGGCGACCCTTAAGTAACCTTCACTTTATTCTATCATATGGGTTAGACAGTTTAAAATCTGCTATAAAATGGGGAATTACCCCTTTGTATCTGTTGACCATGGATAGGAAGACCATATATCGGACCATAGTTCACTCTGAAAGAACATCTGATATTTCCTTTCCTATGTGTCCTGACTATGGTTTGCCACATGTCTTGTCCCAGTTGTCTAATCTCAGGCTTCCTGATTTCCCCTGGGATTGTGTCTGGCTGAGTAATTTTGGAAGGCTTAGTGTAAAAGCCAACAATAAACACAAAGCTTTCTCAGAGAAATTGTGTCCCAGAGATAGTTGTCCCCAGAGCATAGAGATTCAACACCACCTATTTTTGCACTGCCTCACTGCTGTTTCTTTCTGGGAATTATTAGCTGACAGATGGGTAGAACCTCATTTTCTGACACTAGATTATGCCACATTAGTGTATGGTTCTTTATCTGGTCCCAGGGGAAAATATCATGTGGATACGTTTTATGTTCTTATGGTGGTTATTAATGGGTGTTACAACAGAAATTGTGTCTAGCACTGAGATTATTGCTAGTGTATCTAAATGCATCTCTAGAGTTTATGACTGAGATGTAGTATGGTTTGGATCTGAAAAGGCTAAATGTCAGTGGATTAATTGTGACAGATGGTTTGTATTTGATACTGGTTAACTTATCCTTTTTATACAAACTCTATTGTATAAAACATCCCATTACAGTTCGACAATAAGCTTTTTGTTAAAAACTTCTGCTGAATGGAACTGAAGCGTGCTTATGAATGTTCTCTGTTTTTCCTTGTAATGAAGTCCACTCTTTAAATAAAAATTCCCCTACTCTTTTCGAGAAGTGACATGGGATCTTTAATATCCACTTGAACTACCACCAGAACAGGCAGATGGGACCTCAGTTTATCATCTCTTCTGAAAGACGGCACCTCAGGAGTGCAGCACCCCCTCATGCTGCACTACAGTGTCAGTATTGGGATTTAAACCAAGTGCCTGGTATGGGGATAGAACCAACAGCCTTCTGATCTTCTGGCCTCAGAGGTGAGTGTGTAACCTTCTGAGCCACTGACACTGCTAGCTGGCTGTCTTATACTTCTGTATATTACTGTACTCATCCCTAGCTGCAGGCCTTTGGGGTGGTTATAGCATCTTCTCCAGCACCTTCAACAATGATGTCTGTGTGTGAGCAAAGATAAGTTTACATGTTGGTTCATTAGTGCCAGTGAATCCTTATCTCAGTTGTTCTCCATTGACTGCTGAGTGTCAATGTATGGTATGCATTCATCTACAATACACAGGGCACACAGCTGACTTGCCTGAGTGGGGGATAGTGGTAACATTGCAAAGAGCAACAATTTAGGCATAGCAAGGGGTCAGCTACAAGGGGCCTTAGCTATAAATTAAAAGAGGGAACTCTACAGGGAAGTGAGGCAGTACTTCATGGTAATGGCGGTGGACAAGTGGAACCCTCTAACCAAGTGAAATTATAAAATAAAAGCTCTGCATAGGACATGCCAGCACTAGACTGGAGGGGACTTAAGTAGGAACTGGGCTTGTGCCTGACAGAGGTTAGGCAGTCTCTGAGGGGGGGACCCAAGATCTGATGCAACATTTGGGTAAAGGATACTTAGGTAGGGAAGTAAACAAAGGAAAAAAAAAGAAAAAATATGGATAAAACAACAAAAAGAAAGGACTCAAGAAAAGTATGGGTGCCAGGGTTGTGAAACCTGGAAGATTATTAGAAACATTTGGGATATTAGTGTATTTGACAGAATGTATTGGAATTATGTAAAAAAAGGGGTTATTTATCTATATTTATGGAAAGATTGAGATTTTTGACTTGGACTTTGAATGGGTGTAAGGATAGAGTGAAACTGAGAAAAATAGTTAAAATAGTGAAAAGAAAAAAATTAACTGTCCTTTTTTACAAGAGACACATTTTAATCAAAGGGATGAGAGATATTTTGAGAATTTGATGGGGACAAAGGGTTTTGTGTCTAACTTTCAAGATAATGCCAGGGGTACAGCAATCTTTCTGGGGGGGATCATCTCGGAGATACAGTTGGGA
The DNA here is from genome assembly GCA_016271365.2 of Neoceratodus forsteri. Taxonomy (NCBI): domain Eukaryota; kingdom Metazoa; phylum Chordata; order Ceratodontiformes; family Ceratodontidae; genus Neoceratodus; species Neoceratodus forsteri. Next base: position 1,205,303,813 of record CM057449.1, read on the forward strand.
ATTATAAAATGGATGGGATGGGGAGATACGTGATGGCAGAAATTGAGTTACAAGGAGGGAAGCTGACTTTAGCTTCTATTTATGGACCTAATTAAGATGATCCTGGATTTTTTTCAGATTTTGATTTGGAATAATCTCAATTTGCATCACCTAGGATAGTTGGGGGAGATTTTAATCTTACCTTTTCAGGTTTGGATAGGAACCCTCCAGCTATGAAGAAGAAAAAGCATGCTTTGGGAATAGTAAAACGAGCAGATAAAGATTTAAATTTGATGGACCCATTTAAGGACTGTTATCCAGGTTTGAGTAAATACTCATATTTTTCAAAAACATATAAGTCTTTTTCAAGACTGGATTACTTTTTTGTTAGTATACAGTTACAAAAAAAAAATAAAAGATACAGTGTATGAGCCGATTAGGGTCTCAGACCATGCCCCAGTAATAATGGAAATAGAAAAATTAAGTAGGGGCAGTGGGTCTAGTAGGGCCCTGTCTTGGAGGATGGATAGCTTAGTCTGGATGTTGCCAAATTTTAGGGAAAAATTACAAAATGAGATCCAATGGTATTGGAGACAGAATTTAGGACAAGGAATAAGCATTAATGTGTTATGGCATGCATTAAAGGCATATTTGAGGGGCTGGCTGAACTCTCAGACAATTATGGGGAAAAAGTTACAAGAAAAGCAAATAATAGAATTAGAAAGAGAATTTGCAATAGTTGAAAATGAGTATTTACATCAAAAAATGGAACAAATGGAACTTAAATATGGGTTAGTTAGAAACAAAGTAAATAACACCAATTGATGAAACATTGAGAACTGCTGTGTAATTGTGTTTTATTAGTAAACAGTATTATTTTGGGGAAAGATCACTTTATTTTAATACTGCGATCCACTTTGAGCCCTGTAAAAAAAACGGAAACAGGAAGAGAGTTTGGTAGTTCGTGGGCAGACAGCAACGAACTACAAACTACCAGAAGTCAATCTTTTTCTTTTAAACAAACTGTAGGAGGAACTTCTGGACCTTAGTTTAGTTATTCTTTACCTCTAACTGGGGAAATTTTTTAAATTTAGATATTTTAACAAACGAGGACGTCAGACCACTTCCGGGGTACTTGCAGTGAAAAACGGTCTCTCCGGCGAGCGGAGCAAGCCGAGTGGAGCGCGTATCACATGGGGAGACATGCACAGAGACACGTGGGTCGCATGTCTGCTGTGTCCACTGGGGACGCTGGGACCAGTGGGAAAAATTGTGGCCGAGTGACTAGCACTAAGTTGGGCTGGTGAGCAAGATTTGCAAGTATTATTGATATGGCACAAACAAGGAATAAGAAATTAAAGGGCAAAAAATCTTGTAGGGAATGTTCTATGTACATTGAGGAGGTCACAAACTCAGAATTTACGTGCGATAAATGTATCAAAAACTCTGCACTAATTAAAGAGATACTAGAGCTTGAAGCAAGACTTCAAACTTACAAAGATATATCCAAATTGGAAGAATACATAAACGAAGCTGTATGTGATGTTAGTAATAGGCAATCTTTGGTTTTGAACAAAACAGGGCATCATGAATGCTCAACTGATAAATTAGAAATTAGTGTAACATCCACTCATGAAAAGAATGATGTATTACAGCTTCATCCCGCTATAGAAATAAAGAATAGATTTGAGTGTCTTGACATGGATGTACCTGATGACCTGGTTATGAGTAATATGAACAAAAGGGGATTAAATATAACAGTAAGTGAAATAAATGAACCAAGAGAGTCCATAAATTTAGAGGGTATCAAGCAAGATAACATTATTTGCCCGGAACAAACTAAATCACTTAGAAAAAATGAACCTTTGGAAAGGGATATTCTCATAATTGGGGATTCAATTATAAAAGGCATTGATACATATGTATGTTCAAATCGAAATGAACATACTACAGTCAGCTCCCTACCTGGAGCAAAGGTACAATATAGCTAGACTGATGGAAGGTTTTTTTGAAAATACTGACACTCCTTAGTTCTCTTACATGTGGGGGCCAATGATGTGGGTAAAACAAATTGGAACAGCATGCAAACAGATTTTAAGTATATTGTGGACACAGTAAAAAGAAATGGAGGTGAAATCATTATTTCAGGGATTATCCCCATGCAGGGAACCCAAATGTTTAAAAATAACCAGATAAAAATAATTAATAGTAAGATTAGACGTTTCTGTTTGCAAGAAGAAATTGGCTTCATGGATAATGAAAAGACATTTAACAGAACATCCCTTTTTAGAAAGGGCGTATCCACCTTAATTATGCTGGATTAAGGATAATGGGTAAAAAAGTCCAGGAAGTTACCAACTTCCATTTAAACTGGTTCGGGGGTATAGCAAATAGTAATAAGCTAAATGGAACCCCTTTCCCCCCTCCAAATAGTCTGGGTTGGAATGCTATTTTGATCAATGCTCGAAGTTTGCTGAATAAATATGATGAATTAAACATAATTTTGCACAGGAATAATGTGCATATTGCCCTTATTACCGAAACATGGTGGGATGAAAATGATGATTGGGAAAAAGAAATTGAGGGGTATAAACTTTATTCCTACTGTAGAAAATATAGGAAAGGAGGTGGTCTGGCAATATATATACATAAGGACATTGCCACAGAAGAAATTAAATGTGATATAGGGCAAATAGAACTTATATGGGTTCATTTATTACCCATAAATAGACCTAAAATTATGTTGGGCCTTCTTTATAGGCCCCCATCTATGTCACGGGAAGATGATAAGGCTTTATTAAGTATTCTTAGTAATTTGGACCCTTCAAAGAGGCTATTGTTAACTGGTGACTTTAACCTACCCAACATTGATTGGACTAAAGGTACAGGCTCTTGCCCCCTAGAAAGACAGTATATAGATGTTATGGATCATGGGGGTCTTGAGCAGCTGGTCCTAGAATGTACAAGGGCAATAACATCCTTGATCTAATCTTTTACAAATATAGGGAAATAGTTAACTCAGTGGAAGTAAGCACCCCTTTAGGAAACAGTGATCATAACACTGTATTTTTTAATATCAAAGAAATTCAGTTCAGTAAACCTACGGGAATCACCACTAAGTTAAATATTGGGAAAGCTGATTTCCATAAAATGAAAATGGAATTGGGTAAATGGGACTGGAGATCGGAATTTGCCAACAAATCTGTACAGTCCACATGGGATTCTCTTAGAATTAAAATAGATAAATTGACAACAGAATTTGTACCTACTATTACTAAATATCATAGGGTCAGAACTACTAAACCTGCATGCCTTACTACATCAATCAAAAAATTAATAAACAAAAAAAATAGGTTATATAAGAAGTTGAAAGTTCTAAGTTCTGACAAATTAAGTATTGAATATAAGCAAACCCTAAATAAAGTTAAAGCAACCATAAGAAAAGCAAAAGCCCTATATGAGATAAATCTTGCAAATAGAGTTCATGATAACAAAAAAGCATTCTTTTCCTATATTAATAACCGGAAAAAGACTCCCAATAGTATAGGTCCCTTTCTCACTGCAGAGGGGCACCCAGCAACCAATCAGCAAATGGCTAATATCCACAACAATTTTTTTTGTTCAGTATATAAACACAAAGATTCAGATGCACATAGTACAAGTAGATCCTTTGAACCCGGGACAGTAACTTTGAACCCAGATAATATATATAAACAAATAATTGGTTTAAATATTAATAAATCTCCTGGCCCTGATGGGATGCATCCTAAAGTTCCAAGGAAATTAGCTGATATGTTGGCTCAACCCATAACGCATATTTTCCAATTATCTATAAACTCCGGCTCTGTTCCCCAGGATTGGAAATTAGCAAATATAGTACCCATTTTAAAAAAAGGACCCAGTACCCTCCCAGGAAATTTTAGGCCCATTAGTTTGACCTCAATATTGGGGAAACTCTTGGAGGGAATAATTAAAGATATACTTATGGAACATATGGAAGGACGAAATATAATAGACCCATTTCAACATGGTTTTGTACAGAATAGATCCTGCCAGACAAATTTGCTGTCCTTCTATGAGAAAGTGAATACGGAACTGGATGCTGGGAATCCTGTGGATGTGGTGTTTCTGGATTTCACCAAGGCTTTTGACAAATTACCTCATAAAGAACTTTTGTCAGTGTTGGAAAATACAAAACTGCCTAGTAATATTTGTAGATGGGTTTCAAATTGGTTGCAGGATAGAAAGCAGAGGGTGGTCATAAATGGGGAATATTTAGATTGGGCTCCAGTCTTAAGTGGAGTTCCCCAGGGTTCAGTTTTGGCACCCAGTTTGTTTAACTTGTACATAATTGTACATAACTTCATTACAAATCAATAATAAAAGTGTATGGATGTACAAGTTTGTTGATGACTGCAGACTGGGCATAGTTCCAAAAGATGATGATCAAAGAGAAGCACTTCAACAAACCCTTGACTTAATAAATAAATGGACCAACTTCAATAAACTTGAACTAAACATATCCAAATGCAAGGTTATGCACCTGGGTAAGAAAAATAAGGAAGCAACCTACCTATTGGATAAAATAAATTTGGGAATAGCTACTGAGGAAAAGGACGACGGCATCACAATCACAAATGACCTAAAATTTAGAGTACACTGTAGAAATCAACTAAAAAGAGCAACCCAGATCCTAAACTGTATATTGAAACACATAGCAAGCAGGAGGAGTGAGGTTCTGGTTCCTCTGTAAGTTGCATTGGTCAGATCACACTTGGAGTATTGTGTGAGGGTTTGGGCCCCATATAATAGGGAGGATATACTTGCTATTGAGGGAGTACAGAGAAGATTAACTAAACAAATAAAGGGACTTAAGAATAAAGAATATCATGAAAGATTAGAGAGACTGAATCTTTATTCTCTCTATTATCGTAGAATAAGGGGGTGATCTATGTTTCTTATACAAAAATATAAAGGAAGTAGATTTATTAAAAGATTTGGGTATTATACAAAATTATGGGAGAACCAGTACAAGGAAAAACACAGAACAACTTTGTCAACAAACTTGGTTGTACAACTTTAGGAGAAATTGGTACAGTCTAAGAGTGGTTGGGGTGTGGAACAACTTACAACAGAAATTATAACTAGTTCTACAATGAACGAATTCAAAAATGGGATAGACAAATACTTTGGTGATAGTAAATTTCTTTTTAAATAATTTAAAATAATGGAAGGCGAGCCTAATAGGATAGTTGTGTCTATCCTCGGCTTGATTAAACTTATGAAACCTATGAAAGTAGAACAAAAAACTGCAGGAGAAAGCAGAGAGACTTGAATAAAGCTAGAGCAAAATATTATTATTATGGGGAATTACCAAGTAAGGTCTTAGTTTAGTAGATTTAAGCAGATAGGAATAAAATATAATTCAGAGTATATTTAGGGAAGATGGGGCATCAACTTGAGAAACAATAGAGATACTTAAAGTATTTTCGGAGTATTATGAAAAGTTATATACTCCGGAAATATTACCAGATGGGGAAATTCAGGAGTATATGTGGGCTTTGCAGCTTCAGAAAGTTGTAGAATCAGATTTAGATGATTTGAATAAAGAATTTACATTTGGAGAAATAACAGAAGTAATAAGAAGTCTCCCAAATGACAAGACCCCAGGCCTTGATGGTTTGATGTTCGAATTATATAAAAATCAGCCAGAGAGTTGGGTACCATAGTTGGTGAAGCTTTTTAATAGTTTCCTAACATCAGAGGCCTTGCCAGACTCTTTTAATGAGGCACAAATAGTGCTATTATTAAAAAAAGATAAACCAGAAAATAAATGTGGTTCTTATAGACCCATCTCATTACTAAACAGTGATTATAAAATATTTGCTAAAGGTCTGGCAGAGAGAGAGAGAGAGATCATCGAAAGTGGTCCCAAAGTTGGTACATCAGGACCAGGTGGGTTTTGTTTTGGGGAGACGTCTTCAGCATAATACAGGGAAGGCAGTTAATGTTATTGAGGCTTTTAGGGGAACAGACACTGCACTCCTCTCATTAGATACTGAAAAGGCATTTCACAGGGTGCAGTGGCCCTTCCTCATAGAAGTACTGAATGGATATGGGATAAAGGGTAATTTTCAAACATGGATTAAAATGATATATAGTCGACCAAGGGCTAGGATAAGAGTGAATAATGCTTTTTCTACATATTTCCAACTGACTAGAGGGACAAGGCAGGGTTGCCCTATTTCTCTCTCTTTGTTCACCTTGTTCTTAGAACTGCTGGCTATTAAATATAGAATAATATATGGGGTGGTGTGTGTAATGAGAAGTTTACACACACCTGAGGGGTTAGATGCTCATAAACCCCGATAGTGAAGCTCGAGGGGTTTATGTTAGCATCTAACCCCAAGGGTGTGTGTAAACTTCGAGTTTAAACACACTACCCCATATTTTATTTGATATAATTGCTGGGTTTCCCTTTTTCACCTCAGCAATTATATAAAACAAAGTGCTCCCAGTGTATTCTAAGGTCGGTTTCATTTTAGTGCAGTGCCGAGATTTGCTGAAATTTAAACCTATTTTTTATCCCCCTTTCTGCAGGCCTTTGTGTTTTTCCAGGGTATATGGGTGAAAAGAAAAAGGAAAAGAACTTACCGCCGAGTTCTTGTGGCGGTTCTGTTTCGGGCGAGACAGAAGCAGTGAGCGGTCTCGCCTGGTCACGCTGCTGCCTGAGCATACGCACAACAAGGGAAATCGTGCACGTGTTTGCCATTATAAACACTCCTTTATAACTGCAAATTATGCCACGGTTTCCCTATGGGAAAAAGGGAGACCCATTTATTATTTTGAGATTACATACTCAGAATTTGGATTACAGACTTCAATGGGACCGATCTTGACAATGTTTTATGTGGACAATATACTTTTGACTTTAAAAAATTCAGAAGTAACCTACTTAGAGGTTTGTAAAATATTGGAACAGTTTGGAAATGTTTCAGGTTACAAAGTGAATTGGGGGAAATCTGAAATGCTTTATTTGGGATCAATAGATACAATTGAAAGTCAGAAATTGAAAGATATACAAAAAGATAAAATAAAATATTTGGGAGTGATGTTGGCAGTGGAGACAGGTACAATTCTTCAATTGAATAATGAATGATCCACTTATAAATAAAATAAGATTAGATTTGAGAAATTGTCAATCTTTGCCTCTATATTGAAAATGAACATTCTTCCTAAGTTGATTTTTCTATTTCAATCTATTCCCTTAAATTTGCCAAAAACGTTTTTTTTCAGAATTTAGAACATATGGTGAGGAACTTTATTTGGCAGGAGAATGCTCCAAGAATAGCATTAAAAAAGTTGTATCAAAATAAATCAGAAGCAGATTTAGCATGTCCGGATTTTAAACTATGATGTTTAGCTACACAGCTTGAAATAGTTTGTTATTGGATTTATGATTCTCAGAATTATTCACAGGCAGGTATGGGGTGGAAGTGGAGGGGGTAGCTGGGTTAGATTTGAAAAGTGTTTTAGTAGCTACAAAAATGGATATGTTGTCTACAACTAAAACAACAGTAGAAGCATGGGAATCAGCCTCAAAGATTTTGAAGAAGGAGAAAGATATTTCTGGGTTAGTACCCATATATAATAATAAGGATTTCAAACCAGCTCAGATAGATAGAACTTTTAAGGACTGGTATTTTCAAAAACATATTAAGGGAATAAGGGATTTCTATGTTAAAAATTATATTATGTCCTTTACTCAGTTTCAAAATGAATACGGTATAGGAAGTAATCAATGTTGGCAGTATAATCAAGTTAAGAACTTCATTTTTAAAAATAATGGTAATTCTTTGTTCTCCGAGATGACCCCCTAAATAGGACTTTTTTGGAAATAGATTCTAACAAGCATTTGATTTCCAAGATATACCAGATACTTTTACAGAAAATTCCCAATCAGATAGCTACTATTAGACAGGCATGGGAGAGAGATTTGCATTTGGAGATTTCAGAAATGGAGTGGGCAGAGTATAGTAATATAGAAAATATTCAGATTTGAAATGATAGGCTTTTGCAAATCTACTTTAATATAGGTCATAGAACTTACCTTACGCCCACCAGATTGCATAAGATAGATAGCGTTATTTCACAATTCTGTCAAAGATGTCAGAAAGAAAAGGTCACATTATCTCACATGGTGTTTATGTGTGAGAAACTTACACCATTTTGGAAATATATATGGTTTTTATTAGGGAGACCATTGGGTTTGTTGTTCCCCTTTGACCCTGGAATTGCAATATTTGGTAATAAGATTGATTTGAGTCAGATTAGGGATCCACGGGGAACACAAGAAATCTTTGGAATATGGGTATATCAATGGCTGGCAAGGTAATACTCCAGAATTGGAAACAGGTTGAAGCTCCTTCTAAGAAAGAATGGAGGGATAAAATGCTGGAGGTTGCTAGACTAGACCATGCTGCGTGTATATCTGAAAAGGAGATAGAGATACACAATTTAATATGGTCTCCCTTTAAGCAAAAATTGTTTGATTTGGCATAAAAGCTTGAAAAAATGGTATGGTGGTGATGTTGCATGAAGTCCTCATGAAAAACTTAAATAAGATTGAAGCACCCATGCTCTGAGTCAAACCATTAAAAAAAGAAGAAAAAAAAGTAGGAACTGGGCAGACCAGATGGGCCATGAGTCTTTTTCTGTCTGTAAATTTCTGTTTCTACATTTCTAATATGCATTTCTTGCATTTGTTGTTGTTTGCTTGGCAGAGGAGAGCTCTGTGCTACATTGTGTGGTTGTACCTAAACAAGAGTAGAGAACCCTAAGTCAGCATTTGGGCAGCATTTCTCCACTACAAACAACACTTGTGGCCTTATATAAAACCCCCAATCTTTAACATATAAAATGGGCCATGCAAATCCTTTATCTAGTTGGTAGAAATCCATCACATGACCATTGATTATTTTCTGACAACTGCACACATCACCTGAACTACATATTTTATTAAATAAAAGCCCATTTTACAAGCGGAATAACATGCTCCAGGGTGTGTGGTCAAAAGGGAATAATGCACTTCTCAGGTGGTCGCAGCACTCAGCTTTGCTTCATGCCTAGTAGTAGCCATCCAAGATGTGCATTATTCCCTCATAACCACACACTATGGACTGTGTTATCTTTTAATTGTAATCTATATGTGGAGTCTCTTCCAGGGTTCTCAGTTAATCTTTTGTAAGACTACTATTGCCTGAAATTGGGATAGCAGGGCCAGCCACTATTCCATCCATTATGAGGCATCTGCAGTCACAAAATCAACAGTTTTTTCTAGCAGCTTAATTATCAACCTTCTGATGTGAGCACTGCCCCTGTCTGCAGCCCTACCTTGACCAAGATTGCCACTCTTTAGTCTCAGATAATGTCCGATAACATGCCTAAGATGGCCGATCAGTGAGAAGCCTTTCAGAATGGGCAATGTAATTGTCAATATACCCAAGATTGCCAACCAACCAAGATGGCCACTGAATGGGCCTAAGCTCACCTCCATAACCAGCACAGTGGCTAGAACAAATTTTGCAAAATAATCCTTTGGGACTCTGCCACAGAATGTCATGAGGGGCAGGAAGTGGTAACAATTCTCTCTTCACCTGTACTCAACAGCAGTCCCAATAACATGGGTTTGAGTGGGAAACAATCTACCATCAAGCTTCTTTCCAAGACAGTGCCCCATACTGAAGAGCACTGAGTTGCCCAGAAAAAATGACATGACAACTGCAGCATAATTGGTAATGGTTAAGCCAAATGATGTACAGTAGTGCCCCTGCCACCTGTGTTGGCTAGGTATGAAGGAGAGGTGAAGATCTGGCAGAATGAGGATGCAATGGCTCACTCTAGTTGTTATAGGTATATCAACACATAGAAGTTCTTATTTAGACTCCTGGTCTGCAAAAACAGTGAGGCAGAGAGGTGGCACACAATGTGATTTATTTGGCCAGCAGCTGTGGACCTTTCTTCATCCCAAGCTCACTCTCAGGCAGTCTTGGAGAAACAGAGTAGGCCTGAAATATGCAAGTCAGTCTTTCTGAACTCACCCAAAATAATGGTACTTACAAGCTATGGCATCAGCAACCTGAAAACACACTCCAAACCTGCTCTTGTGTACCACACTTTGACTAAGAGAAAATTATACTCTTACAGTGCCATGCAGACCTACTTGAAAAATCCTGCATAAATTAAATCCTATGTGATGTGGCAGCACTAGGAAATATTGAACTGCTTCTCACTATAATTCAAAACCATACACACATTTTTTCTAATCAATCAAAGTTGAATAACTGCAATAGCAAAAGCCACTGAAGATAATTACAATTAGGTAATAATAGACTAGGATAAAATGCAGGTACAAAGAATAAATAACAGTCAAAAAGGCTTACAGTACATACAGTGAAGCCTGCTAGGATCCAATACAGTGTCACATATTCCTCCATGATAAAAGAGATTAACTGCCTTAGAAACTGCACAGTTTCCTGCTGTAACTCTGCAGAGTTCCTGTAATAAGGAATATGATTTATACTTGAGTCAATAAATAGCCAGCTGACAGGCTATACACGGGTGCTTTAAAAATAATGATGATGTATCTAATTGTCCAAATTAGCTGCTGTACAGATGATGTTCCAATATTTATGATGCAGACTATTTTCCTGGTTCTTCAGGGAGGTGGGAGTATTTTATTTATTCACTTCAGATTGTCACCAAAAAAAGCATACTAAACTAAAAAAAGGATTGCTTCTAGATGCAACCTAAGGGAAAGGTACAGGGGTGTCAACTTTGATAAACTTACCCTAAAATTGCTGAAGCTCTGTGGAGAAGTCTCAGTGCTACCAGCCTTGACCACAGCACATTAAAGCAGCAAAGTAATGAAAAATGGTTTACCAAAAAAAACACTTTCTACCTACAGTTAATACAAATATTGGGACTATGCACTATTCTGGGCCTGGTAAACACAAGAGGCACATAACCATCCAGCACAGCTCCGCACCAATGGACAGGCGCATGGTGGCTGGCATTCATGATCCCCAGCCACTGCCAGGTGCCTCTCTGCAGCCTTCCCCCCCCCCAGCATGCTACTGCTCGGGGTGAATCAGATGACACAGGCGGGCACCCAATTTGATGCCTGATCAGGCTCCAGAAGTGGATCCCCTGCTCTGCACAAGCAGGGGATTCTTGGAAGACATGTGAGGGAACGATAAAGTTTATGGGTGAGTGCCCGAATGGCTGCCATCAGCCTTCCCTGTCTGCCCAGATAGCTAAGGCAGTGAAGTTGGGGGTGGATAGCTCTGATGCAGCTGGTGGTTCAATCAGGGGTGTGTGCAAAAGATCTGGCAGGATCCATGCCTTCGTATCCTGGCCCCCTCACCTGGCACTGCACACCTTTGTGAACAGTGCAGAGTATGGACACACCCCCTGACAATCCCCTGGACTGTCCATGTGTGTAGCAGAATGAATGAACAGGGGGATTGGGCGTGAAAGGGGCGCACACACCTGTAGTGAATGTTGGGTTTCTGTGGTTCCTCTGATGTGCAACTACATGACTTAGGTTTGTCTACACACCACAGATACGTGGTGCATAGTGTATAGGGGCCATTATCTGTTAAAATGGCTTTCCTAGGTTCTTCCAGTGCCATGCACTATATTATATTTATTTTCTCTAACCTAGCCCTTGTTAGGTACACAGTGCTGTTTATGAGCAATGGCAGGACTGTCACTTGCAAAGCCTATGACCTGGGCTTGGGATAGAGCCTAGGGCATCAGGAGGCTAGCAGAGGGAAGGGGGAAATCAAACATCCCATGACACACCCTCCTGCTCTGGGGAGGGAGGGAGGGAGGGTTGCAAGCTCAGTTACAATACTGCCAAGTGTATGATGTCAGGTGGCAGTGCAGTTAGTGTGGCAGATGGGAGGGAAGGCATTGGCTGTATCTGAGCATAAGCACATGACATGTTTGTTGCATTCTGCATGATGTCACTCATGCCAACACCCAGGAGTGAAACAAAGGTGGACAAACCTCGGTAGTGTGCAGCAGGATGCAGATACTCCTGAGGTCCTGTTGATCTGACTGACCACACTATCTGTCCCACACATTAAATGGACCAGATGGGGTGACACTGCCAGATCCCTGATGAAGCCCACCACAGATTCAATAGGTGCACTTTGGACTCTGAAGGAAGGAAGTACAATCCAGAGAAGGGAAGGGAAGGATGGGGCTGGTGGTAGCTGAGCAGAGAAGGGCTGCACCTGTGATGGGGGATACACAATCTGGAAACAAAGCAAGAAAAGAAAACTATAAGCTTAATAATCAGTACGAGCATCACATTGCTGTAAAGAATGTAGCATATAATTGAACTTGTTTCTTCCCTGCAATATACTTTAGGTATGTAAAAAATAAGTGATCTCTGTAGCTGTGTGTATAAATTCCAAATGATTTTTGGCCCAAACTTCTTCCCCTTTCATCTCTCACAACTTTCACCTTTGTATATCCCCCTAGTGCTCCTGCTAATGGTATTCTCAGCAGCACCCACTGTTTTCACCACAGCTCAGTTACCACTGCACCTACTGTGGTAACTGAACTGTCACACTATAGTGCTGTGTCGGTGCTAGTCGTAATAACTCCAGTGGTTTGGGCTAGTTCCATGGAGCACAGACACTTTTTCCTTCCCAGGGAGAACAATACATGTGTTCGACGTGATCAATCCTTCATGCTGGTGCAGCAGACTATGCAGTCTCAGTGCAGATACCTTAAGTATTTACGCTAACTTGAAGAGCCAGCATTTGAACATGAAACTCTTGAATTATGATGGGCAGACAAACTGTACTAATATGCTGAGCCAGTGTGTGGACTCTACTCATTTTTAATGAAAAAGTTCTTATGGTCCTGTGTAAGACCATCATGATACAACTTAGTATGTTACTGTAATAGTATATTGATCTTAATGTACTAAGAGGCTGCGAGTTGCAATCTGTCAGTACTATCAGTCAAGATGGGGTTTCAAACCACAAACTGAAGCACATTTCCTCTAGAGCCTGTTTGACTGGGCAGGATGGCTAGTTTCTGATGTGGTTCCTTTCCCAGTGCAATGGCAAGTTTAGAAAAGGATTATGCCAGAAATGGTCTATAGCCTCAAAATTATTTTGCTATGATTAGGCACACACTCACAATGCACTCCACTGAGTGCTAGAAATAGCACATGCACCAAGAGCCCTTTGGAAGCTCATTTCTTGCTTGCAGGAGCTCTTCTGCTGTTTCTCCTCCTGCCCTGCTTCTCCATTTCCTGCCATGCGGCAGTTATGTGGGGCATTCCTGGTCTCCTTTTTGTTGTCCTCTCTTCACTCTATTGTCAGTAACTTTGCACTCAATACTGCTCCTTTGTTCCATTGGGACCTCTGTTTCCTGCTCCTCACTCCTTCTCTGGCACTGCCACATTATTCCTGTTTTGTATCTCGTCTTTTGCCTGCCTCCCTGCTGCTGTCCTCCCTGCCCCCTACCTTGTTGTCTTCTCTTCTTGGATGTGCTGGGGGGGGCATTCTCCTATTCCTGCTGGCATCTCTGCTCTGTGGTGACTCATAGGGATTTCAGCTGTTTTGAGTCCTGAGATGGCTCCAGCATTCTGTACTCTGCTATTTCCTATTGCTCTCTTCCTTTGTTGTATCTCCTGTTGTAGCTGTTTTTGTCTCCTGTTGAGATTGCTACCTTTGTTAACTCAGCACATCTGTTGTGTACCACCTTTCTTCCCTTCCTCAGAGGATAGTCGTGGGGGCCTGTCTCTGCAATCCTCATTAATATACGCCTTTTCCCTTTCAACCTAGCATGCATCTCAGTGACAACTGGGCTCTCACTCCTCCAGTATGAGCTCATGCCCTCAGGATGGCCATTTAAGGGCTCAGTCTGCTTTGCCTATTTGACTTTGTACTGCACAAACTGAACTATGCCATGTTCTTTCTTACTGTCCTCATTCTTAACTCTCCTAGAACTACCACAGCTCCTCCGTAGTTCAGTTTAGTACCTAGTTTATTTAGGGTTAGACTGAGTGCCTAGATGTTTAGGCATTAGTGTAGGTCTGATTTCTCATTCCATGCTGTTGTCTGTAGATATAGCCATAGATGTTCTGTAGCCCATATGGTAGCCCAGTTGTCCTGTAGTCTGAGCATAGCTACAGGGATGGAACCCTCTGTAGTGGTCACTTAGTCATATGACTGCAAATCTGTGGCACTCTTGAACCTTTGAACCTAGGAGGTGTGTGGGCAACAATTGTTTGACCCTCGATTGTCCACCAAATCTGTCTTTGTACATGCCTGGTGTTTATCTGTTTCCTTTCATTTAGAGGGACCATGCCCCTCTAAAGGTTGCCCCTTACATTTCCCTTTCTTGGATTGTACAAAACGTAATCGATTTGAGTTGTCCAATTTTCCTTTGTCTTCTTTGTATCTAGCTTCAGCAGTGTGTCCCAGGTCTAAAACCCCAAGGTTAAATGGTTATCACAGGTTACATTTCATGCCAGGATAAATAATAATACATAGCCTGGAGGGATGGTGACCTAAAGCCTTGTATCACCAGAGGGTTTCTCCACAGGGTTTTTTTTCCTCTCCTCCATCCTAGACGTCATAAAATAGGTGGTTATTTTGTGTTAGTTCTTGTCCATCAGTCAAACTGGGTCTCTTATGGTGGCTCTTTTCTCTCAGTTCCATGCCATTGTCTTTCTAGGTTCCTAAGCAGAAAACTATGTCCTGATGGCTATTCTGCTCCTTCAGCTTTAACTTCTGTATGTCTTCCCTAAGGTAACTTTAGCCAAAGGACCTTGCTCCTGTGGCAAGAGTGTTCATTGCCACTGGTAACCTGAACAGGGTGACATTTCCTCCAGAATCGAAAGCATGAAAGGTCACACATACCTCTCATTTTACGTACTACAAACCACAGTACGGGACTTTTTTTATGGTTAATAAGTTTTTTATTGATTTGACTTTAACAAGCATTACATGGAATAAAGCTGTCGGATACATAACAATAATATTACAGACCTTTTATATACATCTGTATGAATACAGTTAGGGGGACAAGCTTACAATAACTTGAGGTGCAGAGCCTAAACAAGCAGGCAACAAAAGAACTGTATTATTCCCTGGATGGACGAACAACACCTGTCCAGCCAGGAAGTAACCCATGGGTGTAATACCTGCTGATGCTCATGTCCTGTAAATATCATGTAAATTGGCTTACCTGGACTATTCTCGATGATACCTGCATTTCTGGCACAACTGTAGAGTTTTAAGATGGTCCAGGGCCACTTCCCTCCAGTCAGGAACTACAAAATACAAGAGAACACACACAAAGCAAACCTATCTAGAGATTGTCAGTGAATAAACTTGCAATTACTCATAATATTCCAAGTTGCTATTGGCACAGGGGGCCCCGGAACCACAACAAGTGTCTCTTCCACCCCAGCTCCAGACTCAAATACGAGAGGAGGGTTTACAACAAGCATTTGTCAATGTCGAATGTTTGCTTGCTGGCATTGGCAGTGGTAATGTAGAAGTTACAGAGCTGCGTAATAGGAATGGCAGTGAAGTACTGAACTGAAGCCAACCCCACCACCACCCTGCAGAGAGTGACAGGCATTGGGGTGTGCATTTGGGTCGTCAGGCATAACGGCCTCGCCTTTTCACCACACCCCACCCTGCAGACACTGGCAAGTGTCACAGTGTTCCTTGGGGTCTTTGGCTCTTATGTGCACCCCATTTCATTAGGAAATGCAGTGAGATGGAAAGCGATATAGAGAATGGGTGAACTTTGGGGCTGAAGAGTCCAAGGCATACCTCGATGCCTCTCACTGGCTGCAGGGTGTGGAATGGTATGAGCATTACAGGCAAGAATCCCAAGTCACACCACTGATGCCTGCCATTCTCTACAGGGTTGGGCGTTATGGTTGGAAACCCTAATACCTCAGGCATTCGTTGGTATTTTCACTCCAAATTTTCAACATGTTTTTTTTGTGACCCCACCTCATGAACAGGGGAATATCAGTTTGTTAGCCGAAAGCTGCTTATGCACAGCGACTATGGCATTTAGCACCACAGGTGCAAAAACATTCCGAACAGGATGTAAAAAATGACAGCTGTACTGTTCATGGGGAAGTGTAAAAAATAGCAATGTTGCAAATCTGCAGTAAAAATATTTAAAAAAATGGTGAAGTCATGAGCGTACATGGAAACTGTGCAACGCACACCCGTAATATAATTAGGTTGGGGATATATTACAGCAGATTGTCAACTCAGGCATTTTGGTGCCTCCGATCATGAACAGTGTCACTGTGATTTTCTTTATCTGTGCCGAACAATGATTTCCCACAGCGACCATGCATCTCAGCGCTGAAAGTGTGAAAACACACATCAGCCATGTTGTGAAAAATGACAGCTGTACTGTTCATAAGGAAGTGTGAAAAAATGCCACTGGTGAAAATCTGAACTGAAAATATTACAAAGTCATGAACTTACGAGGGTGTGTGGAAACTGCGCATTGCTCACTCGTAACACAGTCATTTTATGGACTTTTGTCACCAAATTTTCAACATAGCCATTTTAAGACCTCTGCTTATGGACAGTGTAACTGTGATTTTCTTAATCTGTCCTAAACATTGCTTTCGCACACCAACAGCACCATTGTGCGCTACATGTGCGAAAACACATTTTGGGCGACATATGAAAAATGGCAGCTGTACTGTTCATAAGGAAGTGTAATAAAATGGCAATGTTGAAAATCTGGAGTGAAAATATTAAATTTGCAAACTTACGCGTGCATAGAAACTGCGCAACGCATGCTCGTAAAACAGTCATTTTAGGAATTTTTTCACCAAATTTTTAACATAGCCATTTTAAGACCTCTGCTCATGAACAGTGTCACTGTGATTTTCTTAATGTGTCCCATACATTGATTTTGCACATCGACTGCGCCATTTTGCGCTACATGGGTGGAAACACATTTTGGGCAAGATGTGAAAAATGACAGCTATACTGCTCATAAGGAGGTGTGGTAAAATGGCAATGTTGAAAATCTGGAGTGAAAATATTGAAAATTCGTGAACTTACGAGTGTGCGTAGGAACTGCGCAATGCACGCTCGTAATACAGTCATTTTTAGGAATTTTTTCACCAAATTTTCAACATAGCCATTTTAAGACCTTTGCTCATGAACAGTGTCACTGTGACTTTCTTAATTTGTCCGTACATTGATTTCGCACACCGACTGTGCCATTGTGCGCTACATGGGCGGAAACACGTTTTGGGTGACATGTGAAAAATGACAGCTATACTGCTCATAAGAAGGTGTGGTAACATGGCAATGTTGAAAATCTGGAGGAAATATTGAAAATCGCAAACTTACGAAAAAGGAGGAACTGTACAACGATGCTCAGAAACAGTCATTTTGGAATTGTTTCACCAAATTTCAACATAGCCATTTTAACACCTGAGCTCATGAACAATGTCACTGTGATTTTCTTAATTTGTCCCATACATTGATCTTGCACACCGACTGCCATTGTGTGCTACATGGGCAGAAACACGCTTTGGGTGACATGAAAATGGCAGCTGTACTACTCATAAGAAGGTGTGATAAAATGAATGGCAATTGGAAATCTGGAGTGTATAATATTGAAAATTGTAATTTCATGAGCTCGCGAGAACTGCATGCAACGCGACCAGAAATGTCGATGCTT
This sequence comes from Neoceratodus forsteri, assembly GCA_016271365.2. Taxonomy (NCBI): domain Eukaryota; kingdom Metazoa; phylum Chordata; order Ceratodontiformes; family Ceratodontidae; genus Neoceratodus; species Neoceratodus forsteri. The sequence continues at coordinate 1,205,321,564 of CM057449.1, forward strand.
TTTAGATTTTATAATTCAATTTCATCATGGTTTGTGATTCTTCATGAATGATGTCACTGTCATGGCGTATTCAGCCCTAAGCGGGTGATTTCGTCACCGCGCAGTCACTGCGTGAAATCACCCTTGGGCCTGAATAACGCCATGACAGTGACATAATTCATGAGAAGGGGTCCCAAAACCCTATGTTGAAAATTTGTGCAAAATTCCCAAAATGCCGGAGATATGCACAGTTGAAACCCCTATGTAACCCATTATACAGCTTACCGCATTTCCTCAGTTCACGGTCGGCTTTGAAGAGTGCAGACGTGTTCCGGTCCACCAAAGATCGCCGCTGGAGTCCGGAGGTAAGATGGGGTGGGGGTGTGGGAGGCTGGGTGCGCAGTGGGTGGGTGCAGGTTGTGGGAGGGGCGTTGGGAGACGCCATGGGACAGTTTTTATTTACAGGTTTAAAAAAAAAGATGTCGGACGTTTGCTACGCTGGAGTGGGCCTCAGCGTGGCACAAGGACTTGGGGGCGTCAGCTGACGGGAGATTGGGCACCCCACCGCCAAAGGACTACAGTGCTTGCACGCTGGGGTGGGCCCAGCATGGCACAAGGACTTGGGGGCGTTCAGCTGAGCGAGGATTGGGCACCCCCACTGGCCAAGGACTACAGTGCTTGCCACGCTGGGTGGGCTCCCAGTGTGGCACCTACAACTGGGGGTGGGCACGCAGCTCAGCAACTGGGGGATGCAGCTCAGCCGACGGGGATTGGGCACCCTTCGGCTATACAGTACGGGCGCCACGTCTGTCTGTGCGTGGGGAGAGCTGCGTGTGAGCAGCCGATATCTTATCGGTGCTCACTCAAGCGTAGCTCCCCCTTTCAACTGTATGCCACTGCATTTTGGAGCGTGTCATAGACAGCTCCAAAATGCATTGGCTTACAGGGGCTGCTCCTGCCAGCCCACTGACTGAATTGGAGGAGGAGGTGACACACCTCCGAAATCTCCGATGAAGGCACTATGTTTCTTGCACATGCGTGCAAGCCAACATAAAAATGAAGAGGAGCCTTTTCAACCAATTCCCTCCCTAGGTTTCAAGTACATTATAAAGGGTTTCCACATGTTGATATACTTAGAGAGGATATCAGCTACAGTGTGTGACATTCTGGACCAGTTGGCCACCTGAACCAAGGAGCTAAGTACCTCCACTGATGGGATTACCTGTATCAGCTATTTCCACAAGAGGATCCTTTTCACCTACATGTTTAGGGTCAGGAGCAATTTTATCTCTGAGAGGCTTAAGTCAGGGGCTGAGGACTGAATTCCTAGATCAGCAACTGGGGAGATATAGGAATGGGTTTCTGAAGAATACTGGACCCCATCTCGCCAGCTGCCTGCCGTAAGGGCTGGATTCTCCTACAGTGCCATAATATAAGGATTAGGTCACCAGGTAGCTCCTGGCATCTCCAGCAGAGGTCAGATTGGACCAGTCTAGCCTTGGCAAGTAACGCAGGGGTCCTATACCATGAATGCAGAATTGTATTCTGTATTTGCTGGCTTCTAGTGTCAGGGTATGCCCCATGTGCAAGCCTGAGACCTTTCTTCCAGTCCAGATCTGTAATGTGGGCCTGCTGTGCCTGAGCACTGGACTTCTTAATGTACTCATTCTATAAAGTAGAACAAGCACTACTATGTTGCAGAAGCATTCCTACATACTCAGTCATCCACTAAACCAGTGAATCACCAGGTTATGCCTGGAGTTGGGTGGGGCACCAGGCAACATTCATCACATCCCCAACCTGCACTAAAAATAGAGCTCATGCCCTAAACATCCTTTGGGCATTCATTTCTTTGCTCCCACTAGTCACCTTCTTTTTCTCTTATAGAAGAAGAAGAAGAAGAAGAAGAAGAATCAGCATTTATATAGCACTTTTCTTACATCCAAAGTGCTTTACAAGCAATGCTAGACTGGTAGTGAAGTGACTGAATGTGTGGTGGCGGCCATATTGCACATCATCACCCACACACAGCCTGGATAATTGCATGAACCGGTTTATGGGAAGGGGAATGTTGGCCAGGACACCGGGAATGTTCCCTACTCTTTGCAAAGAGTGCCCTGGGTTCTTTTACTTCCACCTGGACACCCACCAGGACAACACCAGGATGGGTAGAAGGGACCTCGGTTTAACGTCTCATCCGAAGGACGGCACACCCCAGCAGTACAGCACCCCCCAATACTGCACTCGGATGCCAGCAATTTTGAGGTGCAAGTCCAATCCCGATGTGGGACGAGAACCCACGACCTTCTGGTCCAGAGGCGGATGTGCTACCAACTGAGCCACACTGACATACAGCCCACCTCTCTCCTTCTGGGTGTCTTTTCTAAGGTACCTTTAGCCGTAGTCCTCACTCTTGTGGCACCTCTAGGGGTGGAACTATGCTCATGAGGGTTCCATGCCATTGATAAGTCTGAGTGTGTAAAAGCCACATAACTATTATTTTACCTACTACCAGCCACACTACTGAGCTAAGAATTGTACTCAGTAACCTCATTCAATCCAGTAGCACAATAACTACTATGTTGCATAGGCATTCCTATATACTTGGCCATCTGCTAAACCAGTGTGAAGCATGAGTCTGTGCTGCTAGAGCCATAACCATTGCTGGCAGAAACCACTGTGGGGGAAATTATGGTCAAAGGGAAAGCTAGTATCCGTATAACAGTACAAGATTAGCCACACCAGAGCTTACTTCCCAATCCTGCACCAGCAGGGGATGAGTCATCATTAGTTAATAACCAACAGGATACCCTAGGGTTCCCTTTAGTTATGCTCCAGCAGGAGGTTAATGCTAAGACTAGTAAGTCTATCACACTCTTAGGGTATGTGCTTGGCATGGTCAAAGGTCAATCAGTGACAGAAGGAGGAGAGATGTCTGACGCTGTTCGGGGAAAATATACAATGTAGACCTCTGGTTTGAACCTTGGGGCACTCAACTCTACTCAGACCACTTGCACAAGGTGGATGCCACTGATGAATGATAGACACAAATTATCACCACAAAAAGAAAAGTGCACCAAATAAGACAAAAGCTGTCATAACAGAGACATGTAATGTACAATAGACTTTACTAGTTATTGTAAGCTTTACACATCTCAATTAAACAAGGCAATACAGAACAAAGAGTGAAAATACACACTAGCTCACCACCAAAAAATGTTTAGAGGCATGGAGCTGCACTGATGACCCCAGTGCTTTGTGGAACAGCTCCATTTCATCAGAGGGTGATGCCCCTTGGCACCTTTGTATTTTATAGGGATATGAAATCAGGTGAGCCTCATGATTCCTTTTTTCATTTTTGTGCCCAGTAAATAACCTTAAAAAACCAAGTGCCATAATGGGTGCCTGTGATGAATCTCTCTTACTATGCTGACAAAAACAAAGTACCCATAGCATCAACAGCACTTATTCTGATCGCGGACATCCCTGCTATGCATTAGGAGAAATTACCAAATTACTGACTGAAGTGGCACAGGACATAGTTAGTTGAGGTTTGGAATGGAGGGAAGCAAGAAGCAGAAGGTTAGGAGGGAGGAATAAAGAAACTGGAAGGCCCAGGGTCCCAGAGATAATATGCATACTGAGGTATAGAGACTGTGTGCTATTCAAATAACATCCAATGCTAATTGCAGTGGAAGTGTTACCTGTCACTAGTCATGGTATCAGAGATGAGTGCTAGTATCCGAAAATAACCCATTTCATAGGCCATAGTCACAATTGAATGTTCCCATTTGTGACCATGGCCTATGAACTGGGTTGTTTGAGGACACAATGATCTTTGTGCTGAGATGTGTCTTCCCATATCATGTGCTATACAGAGAGCAATGATGGGTGGCTGACTTCGGCGGTTGCCCATTTTCCTGCTGTACCAGAAGTTATGCTGCTGGCATCTGGTCTGGCACAGTCTTTTAAGGAGAGTGGGAAGGAGTACTCAAGAGGATTTATTTGAGAAAGATAAGAATTTGGATGAATATGTAACCTGATATGTAAATAAAGGTGCCTTGTGGTAAACTTCATCTACTTGTCTGGATATTTCTTTGACAGTATGTGTGAACCTGGGCTAAGCCTCCTACTACTTTTATTCCCAAGTACCTCTCACCCTGAGTTCCCCAAACTAGGGAATCCTAATGAACAGGGACACTGGTTTACTGGGATTGAGAAAAGGCAAATTCCATTTTGCACATTGTAAAAAATGGTACTGTCACCGGTGTCTGCTAAGCCAAAATCCGTTTTTACCGGTGTTTGGTTTTGTGTACTTTATTTAACAATTTTTAACTCTGTTAACATGCATTTTAGCAGTTTTGACCTCCACTATTGCACATCCTTCCATCCTTGTACCAATTTAAAGTTATTTTAGGTACAAAATATGATGGCAGCAACAGCACTACAGCCTCCATCGCTGAGGTATGATGGAAACAGTAGCAAGGCCCCCATCCCTCTGGTGCGATGGCAGCACCAGCAACACTACAGACCCATCCCTCTGGTGTGATGGCAGCAGCAACAACACTGTGTCCCCCCTCCCTCAGGTGTGAAGGACGCAGCAGCACTGCGGTCCCTATCCAGTAGGTGTGATGGCAGCAGTACCACGTTCCGCATTCCTCAGGTGTGATGGCAGTATCAGCAGTATGGCCCCCATCCCTCAGGTGGGGCAGCAGCAGTACAACATTCCCCATCCACCGGTGGTTATAGCAGAAGCACTACGGCCACTCTGCCTCTCAGGAGTGATGGCAGTAGCAACAATGCAGTCCACATCCCTCAGGGGTGATGGCAGTAGTGACAGCACTATGATCCACTTTCTTCAACACCCACACCCCACATGCACAAGGTACAAATTACTGGGTCTCTTTGCTTGTTAGAACTCAGATGTGAATTAATCTGAACCACCACCACTACTAAGGTGGACCACATTTGTTTTCTCCTATCATTTAACTACTTGAATTGGATTTATGCCTGTGACACCACCAACCAGGGTTTGGGTGTTGAAGGACTGGCTGGGGAAGGGGGGTGAAGGCTTGAGTGTCCAACGACCACTCGTCTTCTCCTGGGAGGGAGGGTATATTCACAGATCAGCATTTGCCGGCCCCAGGTGGAGGCTGGAGGCATAGCAACACATTGGCCCTCATTGCAGAGGAGAGCGTGATGGATGTCAGCTTGTGCCTTGACATCATGTGGCCTGTCACGCTCTCACGAAAATGGAAAAACACCTGCTGGCCACCCAGAGGATGGTTTCTGGTCCCTCCATAAGCATGAAGCCCGAGACACATGTATCTGTTCTGACCCCTACCATGCCTGGGATATTCAGAAAGCTCTTTAGAGTGATTGTCCTCCCCTGTTAGCCTCCTACAGGGGTAGGAGCCTACCGATGAAGGGTTACTTCAGGTTACCTGGTAGCATGGCCATAAGGGGCAGTGGATGATGGTGGTGGGGACTCAGCAGCAGTGGTAGGGGGACTTGGCAGGCCTGAAGAAGTGGATGGCCAGGGGGTAGGAGGAACAAAAAAAAACTGCCTGAATTCGCTTCTTTGAAATAATGTCTTCACCTAAAAACATTCACAAGTGATTAGCGGAGGACCTTCTAATGCATCTCACAAACATGTGGATTGCTTTTTTTCCCTTGGTCTCCATGAAAAGGATGTCTCTTAGTTTTCATGTCTGAGCTCAGATGTGAATTGAGCACCACTCTACCCACCAGCATCGTACAGCCCTGGGGTCTTACCTTCCGTGTGTCACTGAATGTGCTTTCCAATCCACTGGCCAAGCATAAGTACACTTAAACACTTAACATTTGCTTTTTATTAAAGTAGTCTGTCAGAAAACCTTTTGTTGTCACAGTGACTGACACAACAGGTGGGAGAGAAGGTGCAAATGATGAAATGGGCAGACTAGGTGGGCCGTCAAAGTCTATGTTTCTATCCCATTCACCTAAATAAGTAGTAAGGCAGCTTGTGCCTTGTGAACATACTTTCATTCAGACTAATTTTCAATCAAACAACTGCAGATTTTGGGTGGCCCTGCTGATTATAAACTTGAATAAACTAGTTGGTAACAGTGATCCTGTGCTTAGCAATCTATATCCTAGATGTTCACATGCAAAAAATACAATAAAAACCTGACTAAAGTCAAAAAACAAGCTTATAAAACACAAAATGTATCTGAACATTTATATTTACCTATATAAACATCATTGCAGCCCAGGTATAACTTCGGATAAATTACATGGTACCCTGACTTCTGTATGACGTAGTAAACATATATTGGTACTTTTTTATATTTTTTTGTAAACTGGGTAAACCCACTAAGCAAAACTGCCTGTTTTCAGAGGTTACCCAGGAGCACTGTGGAGGTTAAGTGCCTTTTGTTCAGAGTCACACAGTATGCAAGTGGAGGTTGTGGGAATCAAACCCAAGTCTTCTAAACGTACTCAGTTCGATCACTGTTTGTTACTCTAACCACTAGGCTACACTGCCAGCCATAACATCCATATATAATGTTTTAATATAGGATTTCAATAATAGTGCATAGTGCCTACAGTGCAAATTATGAACATTGAACTCTGCAACATTTTACTAAAACTGAATTACTTCCCTCTCCATCTGCTTATGTTTTCTTACCACATAGTGGGTGTATAGTTGACAGAGCACTGTAAATAGCCTGAGGTTGCGCTACTGCTTGCAATGCCAGGAACTCGGGATCAGAAGTGAATTCCCGTTGCTAGAGGTCTGGCCAGGGGAGTAGGATCGAGCACCTGGGGGGCTGCTCTCCTCCTCCTGGGAACGGTGGCCTGCAGGTCCTGTTGCTTTACTGCCACCTGGGTGACTACAGGTGGTGGTGCAATGAGACTGCAGAGCAATCGGAAGAGAAGAAGCTAGCCAGGATCTGGAGTAGCGACATGTCTCTATTTGCCCTACTTCCTTGGATCCCCTCGAGTTTTGGTGCCCTCAGGAACAGAGACCCTAAAACCAGTAACAATCACCCCACATCGGATGCTGGTAGAAGGGACCTAGCTTCCCCAGACTTCATAAGCAGTTTCCATGAGGGACCCACTGGACTGCCCAACACACATTAAAGGACTGTGGATGGGTGACCTGGGGCCCTCTCCCTTCCCACCTGGGGGATACAACCTAGGCAGGATGGGGGCAGGCTCACAGGAGCTCCTGAGCATTACCTGGGGTGAAGCTAGGAGATACCCAGCCTAGAGATCTCTGAAAAGTGGAGACTGATACTGTGAGAAGGGGGCATAGAAAGAGAAAATAAAAACATTTTAAAATATACTAAAATCTTAGGGATTCTGTGCAGAGAAATGCAATTTCCGTGAGGCACCGGTACAAGAATTCAAAATCCGCAAACCAAGCAGGATTCCGTGATTTTTACCGGTGTTACCGGTAAAAACAGAAAACCATTGTCCCTGCTAATGAATACAGGAATCCTGGCATCTTCTTCCAACTAATAGGAAGGCCATAAGCAGGACAAAGTCCTTTGGGGTGGATCCAGTTAGAAGTACATCACAAAATGAAGACCTTAGTTCCTATAGAAGGTGGTAGAGAACAGGCTGACTGCCTCTAAAGTATTTCATGATAGGTAGACCAAGCACAGCACCTGCTGAGAAAGAAATTATAAAGAAAAAAATTCAGGGCCAAAAAATATATTAGACATGCCAAGTCTGAATCATTTGGAGACTCGCTCATTTTGGTGCAAATCAAGCAACTGAAGCACAAGCAGCTCACCTGAGTAGCTGAGGAAGCCAAATCTCCAGCCTGATAACTTTCGAGGTAAAGAGAGCCTCTTCTCTTCATCTGGACGCCTGCAGAGGGGTGCTACCTGATGAACACTTATATTTTATGAACTTTGTTCCTGTTCACCACTGGGTGGGCTTGTTATTTGATTCTCTTTGTGCTACTAATTGCTGAAGTGTAAAGCTAGGGACTCACTGGCTTTTCTAGAGTTGCCTTGCTGATTTCATCTTAAAGCCAGATATACCAAGCAGCTAATATAGATCAGACTTGTTTAATATGGTGGTATTGAGCTAATTGTGCTTGTTACTGAAGGCATTAGGTTAGCTGGGTCCTAGTGTGACCTCATTTTGGAATAGCCCTGTTTGCTTAGAGTGGAGCTCCTTTGTGTAAGTCACAACATATTCTCCCGCTGCATAGTAATGAGAGGCTTTGTTTTCTCCACAACATAGGCAGCTCCCCAAGCTAGGCACTCGGGACAATCAAGCAACTGAAGCACAAGCAGCTCACCTGAGTAGCTGAGGAAGCCAAATCTCCAGCCTGATAACTTTCGAGGTAAAGAGAGCCTCTTTTCTTAGTCTGGGCGCCTGCAGAGGGTGCTAGCCTGGCGCGCTTTCGCCGTCTGCCCTACCCACCCCAACCACCCTCCCACCCAGGGCGGCTGTCAATTTAAGGATCCACCCGTGACATCACATCCGTGATATCACGCCCTGTTGCCCAGAACCTCATCTCCCACTTTCCCATTTGCAGGTTATACCTGCTGGCCACCAGAGGGACCTATGCTCCCTCACTACTTCCTCCTCACCTGTACAGCACTACTTCCCTGGGATCTTGCTCACCACAATGTATTGGCTCCTGCCTCACGCCTCTGCCTGTGCCTATCCCCACCAGCAGTGCACTTACCCACTACCCATCTGCTAGTCCACACTGTGCCCTGGCACCCCTCCCTCCCTTGCTCCTGAACCTCCTCTCCTGCCCCTTGGGACCTCTGTGTCCCTGTCCCTCCTGCCCTCCCCTAGCTTTCTCTTCACCTCAGGCAGATCTGGGTGTCTTCTTATTCTTGCTTCCTCTCTGTACCTCCCTGCCCACCCCTGCTCCCTTGGCCTCCCCTCCCTCCCTCTCATGTCAATCGTAGGAAAACCTCTCACCATCTCCCAGCCAGGGTGTTAGTCATGCTGCTACTCCTGTCAGGAACATTCATCAAACCCTGGCCCGGTTCCCAGGAGCTCCCAACTCGCACCACAGGCCTATGCATGGTCTCCATGAATATCTGTAGCCTCCTAAAAAGTTTGACTCACTACAATGCCTGGTCACATCAATTAACCCTGATGTCATCACCCTGGTTGAGACTTGGCTGTCAAAATCCTCCCTGACTCCCTGGTCTCCTTCCTGGTTTCACCCTTTTCGGTCCGACCGTGTTGGGAGGCAGTGGACGGCTCACGCTATTTATGTCAGGACTCTCCCGTACCAGCCCTGCCCTCCCATCCTTGACTCCAGGGCCCAGGCACTTACGCTGAAACTAACCCCTGACCCTTTAAAGGGACCCCTTTATCTGACTACTGCATACGTGCCCCCCAGGGACCAAACGCAGGCCATTGCCTCTCTTACAGAATACCTTACCTCTCTACCTCCTTCCGCTGATCAAATTCTGGTGGGTGACTTAAATGTCAACTGGCTCAGCCCCTCCTCCTCTACCCGAGACTCCTTTTCTGCAATAGACCTAACGCAACTAGTTACCCACCCTACCAGGACTAACCCCAAGAGAGGCTCCAGTACCCTGCTTGATGTGGTACTCACCAACCACTCTAATTGATCCCCAATGTACAAGTCCTCCCAGACTCTCTCAGTGATCACTCCCATTCTATTCCACTGGTCAACCTCAGTCCCCAACCCATAGCACAGTCCACATGCTGGCGGCATCTAATACCTGGTGGACTGATAAAACTTAAGGAACTTCTGTCCCAAATTGACTGGTCTCCTATACAGGCAACTCCTGACATTGACACAGCTCTCTCCTTCTTTACCCAAACTTTTAATAATGCCTGTGATATCTTTGCCCCAGTGTTGACCAGCGTTCTAAAAGGAAGAATGCCCCTAGGTTCGCAGCTTTGATCCACCAGCTCAAACATAGGGACAACCTATGGCACTGTGCCATTGAGACTGGCCGGCCCAATGACAGGCGGTTATATGCCCGCCTGAAACAAGTGCACCGCCATCAGAAAGGCCAAGTCTGAGCACCATCGGTCCTCACTCACTGCTCATGGGGAATCCCAGAACCTTCTGGGATAACATTAAACAGTTAAATGGGAGTGCACACTCCCCCACCCACCCAGATCAACATTAATGGTGGATTCTCAGACCCAGCCCTCATAGCCAACCACCTCAACACCTCATTCACTGACCTTAGCCCTATCCTCCTACAAATTTTTTTGACCCTCCTCCCCCAGCACCTGCCGTAAATCTTTCTCACCCTTATTTTCTCCTCCGCCATGTTTCTGCCCAAGAACTTAGGCCGCACCTTGTCACTGCCCTCAAGAGTAATAGTACAGGCAGTGACACCATGGATCCATGTATCCTACGGCTGGTCTTAGACACAGTCCTTACCCCGATCACATGCCTCATCAACCACTCTCTTTGCCTGGGAAGGTTCCAACTGCCTGGAAAGTCACCACTGTCACCCCTATCTTTAAAGGTGGTGATAGGAGTGTGGCTGGAAACTATCGACCGATCTCCATTCTCTCTCCTCTCTCCAAGGCCTTGGAAAAAGTGGTGGCCTCTCAAATCTCTGACTACCTCTCCACCTACAATGTCCTTTGACCTGAGCAGCATGGCTTCCGAGTGGGCCACAGTACCAACACAGCCCTCCTAGAGTTCTCCAACTTTCTCCACTCCTCCTTAGACACTGGTTCTCTGGCTGGTGCTGTCTTCATTGACCTCTCGAAGTTTTCGACACTGTCTCCCACCCCTCCTTCTTGATGCCCTTAGTCTCTCTGGTTTTGCTGCTGGGCCTATCTCCTGGTGCACCAGTTATCTGTCTGACCGCTCTGGCGTGTAAAAATTAATGGGACCTACTCAGACATCTGTCCCATCTTTTCTGGGTTCCCAGGGCTCCATTCTGGGCCCCTTTACTATTCTCCTTTACCTTAACACCCTTCCACGCTCTTGCTCGGGAGCATTCTATTGTACGCTGATGATGCAGTCATCTTTGCCTCAAGTCGAATCTCTACTGCCCTCCAGGACTCGCTGCAGAAGTCCTTCACTGAAGCCGAGGGCTGGTTCAAGGAACATAGATTGGTGATAAATCTTAAAAAAACAAAAACCATGTTCTTCACTCATCCCCAAAACAAGTCCTGCAACTTCAAATTCCTCATTCACTCTGGGTCCTCATTCCCACTCAAACAAGTTTGCTCCTATAAATACCTAGGGATCCATTTTGACCCCTCCCTCTCCTTCCATGGACACATCGCTGCCCTAGCCACTGCCACTAATATCCGATTGGGCATCTTACATCAGTATAAACACTGCCTCCCCGGAGGCTCTTTCACCTGCAGTCACTCTCTCCTCTATCCTGTCCCTAGTGGACTATGGACTGCCGTGTATGGTGCTGCTGATCAGACCGCACTCCATAAAATTCGCACTACTCTGAATAAGGCCTGCAGGTTAATTACTGGAGCACCTAGGATGACACATACCTGTCTACTATATGCTAAAGCGCTGGTACTTGATCTCGACGAGCACCTCAAATATCTTATCTGTACCCTTACAAAAAAGACCCTCCTTGGGCTTTCCCCACCAGGATTGACCACCACCATACGCCGCTCTGTCCCACTAGTTCACACTCGGACCTCTGGGAAAACCTCTCTTGTTATCCCTAGAGCTAGGACCTCTCACGGCCAAAGAGCCTTCAGCTTTAGGGCCCCCTCCTGGTTCAACACACTTCCCCCCTCCATCTCTGAAGCTCCAACTATATCGTGCTTCAAAACTTCCTTACGTAACCACCTTATTAACACCCGATGCTGTAACTGCCACTAGTCAAAGCCGTACTCAATACTTATGACAAAGCTTATTACTAAGCTGCCAAGGACGACATAACTCTGGTATTGTTTGCATCCATCCTACCTGTACCAGCTTGTTTGTATCTATGTCTTAATTTTACTGTTATACTTATGTGTTGTACTGCTATACTGTGTATTTTGGTTTGTCTTACTGTGACAAGGTACCTTTGTAAATGAGCCTATGGCTCAAAGGTTTTCCAAACTGCTGTTTAAATAAAATAAAATAAAATAAATAAAATAAAATGGTAAATTAATTCTGTTTGTCTCACTCCAGATGCTGCATAATTAAGGACCATACAGTACTTTAAAATGAGGCATCAGTCTGACACATTGCTTCAGAAGGAACATCTCACTCATTTCAGAGGCCTGCACATGGGGTCTGTGATGGATTGATAGCACTGGGGGACAGCTCATGAATAAAAGTAAAATAAGAAAAAGAGGATAATTTATTCAAAAGTGATAACTGCTCTGTGTGTTACCAAAGAGGATGCTGGGAGCAATTACTACAGGTCCTGAATTATTCCATGAGCAATGAACTTTGCATATGTTTCTGAGCAAATTAAGTGTTTCTGTATTTCTTGTGTAGCTGGCAGAAATACTTTAATCCTCTTAGTGGCTGCAAATGGAGTCTGACACTCACTAGGTTAACTAAAGAGATATGTCTCATGCTCACACACTGCAGGGGCTGCTTGGATTGATGATCGTGTCTGGGAGTAACTTTTCAAAAGGTGATGTCCTTTATATTGTGAATGACACTGCACCACATGATATTTAGTTCAGCAGAGCATCACACAATTTGGGATGGCCTCTAAACAACACCACACAAGATCTGGCCATTTCTGCAATAATATCAATGAATGTAACATGCCCAGTGGCCATCCATGAGTAAATATGTGCAGAGACAGCAATCACAGGCGCATGCACATTTAATGATGCAAAGCACTTTATGCAGTCTTGAGTGAATGTTTAGATGCTCTTTGCATTTTGTTCAGTTGTTCTACCCAGTAACAATTTCCTTGCTATCTAAACTACATCACAGCTGTCAAACGCTTGACAGTTTTGTTTTTTATGATTTATGGTAAATTAGTTTGTAGCCTAAAGGCAGATTGTTCGGATAATGTCCAGGTCAGTCCCATGAAACTGCAGAGCTGAACAGGGGAATTGCAAAATTTTTTTCTGTTATGAATTTATGCTCTGCTGGGTTAGTTTAAAATACCTCTCAACTGTCCCACAGTACGAGGGTAAGTCCTTCATTTTGCAACTTGAAAGCTCTCTGTTCTACAAAAAGAGATGCTTTTCTTGATGCACAAAAGTCTTAAAGCAAAAATTTATAGTAATAGATCCTGCCCAATGAACAGCAAAATAAACATGAAAGCACAACACCTGAAAATGCTCGGGGGTTCTACAGTATCGCTCTGATCTGATGATGTGTCCCAGATTTCATCTCTTTCTGCCCACAACATTTGGAAGGACAGTGTGTTATATTTTGGGTACTGAAATGTTGAGAGGTATAGTACATTGTATTACTCATACCAGCTACTTTTTGAATGACTTTAGTATACTTTACCTGGAACTTTTCTAAACTCTGTTTTATACAGTTTAATACTTACAGCAGTGTGTTATTTATTTATTGAACTGTGTAAGGCAAACACCAGTGCAAGTAGAGAACTGAACACTCAGTTTAATATTTATTTATACTTGTTTGTTAAGGTTTATTCTTTTCTCTAGTTTCTAACTCTGGATTCTGTCCTAGATTACATTTATCTCCCTTTCTTAGCTTATCTCTGTAAATAACTGGAAGGGTGTGTTTAAAATTGCAACCCATACATATTCGGAATGCACTGCTGAGTAGAATTGCTCTGAAACTAGGAAAGGAAAGAGAGATGAAAGAAAGAAAGAAAGAAAGAAAGAAAGAAAGAAAGAAAGAAAGAAAAGAAAGAAAGAAAAAGAGAGAGAGAGAAAGAAATAAATATTTAAAGGTTTGTGCTTTACCAGGTTTACTGAGAGGTTGAGAAAACTTTTCTGGAACCTTTTTGGATTCCTATTAGTTCAATGGTCTACAAAGCCAATATAGAGTTATGCTTCTGCAACTATTTTACTTTGTTTTGGCTGTTTTCACTCTCTATTCCATGAGGAGTTACCACCCTGTCAGGGTACCAAAGGCAAGGAACCCTTGAAGAGGGGTTCAACCCCAGGAGTTGCCAAGAGAAGGTTCCCTTGGCTAAACGTACTTTAGGAAGAAACCCCCTGATGAATGAGGTGAGCCTCTGGAGGAGGAGGGGAGGGGAGGATGGTGGGGCAAAGAAAAGGTGCTTCAGAGGGAGGCTGGGAGGAACTGCTTATATAGCTCAGGAAGGGGGCATGGCTGGTTGCTCACCAATTGAACTACAGGCATAGCCTTTCAATTCAATGGCCTACGCAACCAGTATAGTGTTATGCTTATACAATGGTGTTACTTTGTTTTGGCCATTCATACTCTCTGTTCCATGAGGAATTATCACAATGTAGGGGTACCAAAGGCAAGGAACCCTCAGAGGGTTCCACCCCTAGAAGTACTGTGGGAAGGTTACCTTGGCTAAAAGTATCTTAGGAAGAAGCCCCCAAAAAGGACATTAACAGTGATCATTGATTATGAGGTAGTGAAGCAGACTGACAGCAACAGGCAGCTTGATGAAACATAAATGAGGAGCACAGGTTAGCAGAGTAGCACAGACAAAATGGATAGCACTGAAGACATCATGGAGCTTCCTAAGGAAAGTGAGAATGGTGAGCAGTGTCACCATCCACCTCCATCCAACAGCAGAACCTACCTAAGTAAAACAGGGAATACTTCTAAAAACTAAGTATTATGCCCATCGGCAAGGAGGAGGAAAAAAAACCCTTTGAGGAGAAAATCTCTGAGGATCCAAGGCCTAGGTCACCTTCCCTCCAGGCTTGTGGTTTTTTTATTTATTGATGGCTCGGCTGCTGCAGTTTAAAATTCAGTTCGGGGGGGTGGAAAATGTTCCAATTTGGAGGAAGGCTCTCACTCTATCTCTCAAACATCAATGCCATGAAGGGTTGTAAGGGTTCTCTGCAACACACTCATCCAAGGTGGAAGGAGGAGAGCAATGACCACTGAGGCACTCAGCCGGCCTACAGATCTGAAAAAAACAAATTAGATGAATCAGAAGCAGTGGTAAGGTGAATAGCTAGAAGGCACTGTTGAAGCAATCAGCTAGCTAAAGGAGGCCCTTTTTTAGCTCAAGGCCCCACCCCTCTTAGCTGAGTCTTAAATTCTACATCAGGAGATGCCGCCGATACACCTGCATGACTAAAGCTCCACCCAGAGGAAGGACATTCCCACTATGGGCCAGATGAGAAGGACCCTGTCCCAAGTTTCACACTGTCAAGATGCGGACTTCTGGGCTGGCCTGGTGGCACTGAGGGTTGAGGCACTGGACGCCACACCTCGTGCCAAGCTGGCGGCCCAAGTTCGGGAGTGAACTTGGGTGCCAGGGGTCAGCAGGGAGGGAATGGATTGAGCATCCTCAGGACAGCTTTCCTTTACCAGAGGGAAGGTATAGTGGATTGCCAGTGTCCCAGTGACCCCCAGTGGAGACTGGGGGGGCACTGCAGGATAGTGGTCCAGACAGTTGCATGGGCTGAGCGTAGCAGACACTGGCTGGGTTGCACCATGGTGTCATTGCATGCCATGCTTGGGGGGGCAGGGAAGTACCTAGAACCCCCCCTCCAGCTCAGTAGGCAATAGCTTCACAGTGCCTGACCGCCACACATCCGTAACTGGACCTCCGCCTCTGCCCTTTGAACTCCCCATGGACCTAGGGGTTGGGGGTCCCATGGGGAGAGCTAACGACTTTGAGGAGGTTAGGGGTCTTAGTGGGCGGTAGAGCTGCAGGTGAGCTGGAGGCTGGGAGAGTTCCAGTCCAGTGGGGCACCATAAAAGAGAATGAAAAAAAAAAGATGTGGACTTCGGCGGTGCAGAGAAGACCATCGGCTGCAGGGCAAGCCCCGAGTCATAGTAACTAATTGACGTCATTGGTATGCCTCCGAGTATGGATAAGCCACTATAAAAGAGGAGCTTAAAGGAAGTGTGACTGCTGCAGACCCTCGCATAGGTCATACATGTACTATAACAAGCACAAAGCAGACTGAACCCCCAAGGGCAGTGTAATCAACGATCAGACCAGCACGCTGGTCTGTGAAACAGAGCAGAGAAGCAATTCGCATGATATGCAGGGAAGGCAAGCTAACCAGTTCCAGTAGGGAAGCCAAATTATTGTGAGCAGCAGAACTATCAGATTTATCCAGCAGTAGCCAACATAGCAATTAGACAAAGCAGTAATGAAATACATATAATTTAAGAAAGCCATGAAGGCTGCAAGGTATAGACATTGCTTGTCATGTATAGCTGAAAAGCTAGGAAGGCATGGAGCAGCACAGAAACAGGAGATTTATTTAACTTACTTAAAGCATTCTTCTGCTACCAGGGTCATGATGCACCACCAAGGCACCACAGTCCTCTGCCATAGGAATAACAGGGAGTCAGGAGCAAGGCACCATGAGACCAGACAGCCATGAAATAGCAGGAAGTGTCAGCATATGAATGCAGCATTAGTCCTGGTGGAGCTTGCACTGAGTAAATCAGGAGCAGGGCTGTAAAACAGGGAGTAGCTGCTAGCTGAGCAGCAGAGCCAGGGCCAGGTGTAAGCAATTAAAGTGGACGCACAGGAGGAAACAACTGTAATGGGAGCTGAAACATGCAATAAGAATTGCAGGAAAATTGAAGTTTGGTAGGATCCTGAAGCACAGTCACAGGAGAAACACAGTGTAAACAAAAGGCAACAAGATGCTAGGAAAGATAGAAATCCCCAAAAAGAAAACACAAACACAGGAGAACAGAAAAACAAGCACTAAGGGAAGCACAGAGCAGCAGACAGAGGCAAAACAAAAAGTAACCAAGGCAGGAGAGATACAGAAACAGGATCCAGCAGAAAATGAGCAGATCCCAGAACACAAGCAATGCCGGGGTGGGGGAGCAAGGCCCCAAGGGAGAAAGACAAGCTAACAGAGCTTCAAGCTGACAAAGAAAAAGTGCTTCAGCGGGAGGCTGGGAGGAACTGCTTATATAGCTCAGGAATGGGCGTGGCTGGTTGCTAAACCATTGAACTACAGGCATAGCCTTTCAAAAGTAGTTCTTATTAATCCCAGGAAAGAGTCAGTCATCCCAATCTGAAATTGGGTTATAGGGAACATAGAAACATGGAAAAGTGACAGACAGAAAATTACCTGAATAATCCATCCAGTGTGTCCCAAGATTCCCTACTTGCAGAGGCCTTAGCCTCCATCCTCCCTCCCTCCCTCCCAGTCACCCACTTCACTTCCTCTTCCTCCACATCCCTTCTGATAACTCTTTTACATGCCTATCACTTTTCCTTGAATCCTGCTATTTTCTTTGCCTCGAAAACCTTGTATGGGAGTTTTTCACCATTCCTCCACTCTTTCTGTGAAGTAAAACTTTCAAATGAAAGGGCTGGACACTGTCCTGTGTCTAGAGATATATGACTGCATCAGTCATCCAGAGGTGAACCTGCCTTACGCCATAAAAACCTATACCTTCCTTTACCTTGACAGCATGGTAAGAGAAAAGGGGATCAGGGCAACCAATTCACATTTTGGGCACTGCAAACAATGAGATTACACACAATCTGAGGTTCAAACTGGGAGCTGAGATCAAGCAGAATGTGGGTTTCTACATGGAAAAGGGTTACCAGTGGAGCCACTAATTTATTTTTTTTTTCTTTTTACGTTTTGAGTCCAGCCCCCAATACCCCTAGTGGAGCTCAGCTCCTGCCCGCACACTGACCCACCTTGCCCAGGCTTATCCCACAGCAGTCAATGGTAGCGAGGCCTGGTTTACCCCCCCAAGGGCAGGGCCACAGGAAAGGAACCCCCCAGCAGACACTAATGGCAGTGGAAGCAGTGGCAGAGTGGGGCTTTATAGCCGGAGGACCAGAGATTTTTGGATCACTATGATCCCCTGGGAGGCAGGGTGTGCAATGATGCCCATGTCTGTCCCATCTCCCACACAACCAGGCACCAGCCTTTCCCAGAGATTCCCCAGCCTCTGCCAGTGGTCGCTAACAGGCCGGACACTCCCCCCCCCGGAGAAGGAGATCCGCCCCTCAGCTGCTCTATCCTTTTCTGCCTGACTGGCCCTCTGACTCCCGTGTCCATTCCCAATCCCAGGACATTGGCGTCGCAAGCGGTCACCTTGCCGCTGCACCAGCTGGCTGGCACTGAGCCACTAATTTCAAAATTATATCAAATACAGGAAATCCCTGCAATATACTTGTTGATATGGCTTTTTATTATACTCCATGTAAAGAGATACATTTGAAAAATGAATGGTATTAGATGCTTCTGTGCTATTAAACTGTACTTTTTCTCTTTAAAATCTATCAGCAATGGTGGCCTTTTTTGTGGCATTGCAAAGGATGTGTTGAAAAACTGTTTGTCATAGTAGTTATTGTAATTGTTTCCCAAACTAAACTGTTCAGCACAGTATAGTCTCCTGTTTTTATTTTCCAAGCTTTTTCTGTTTGCTTAAGCAATCATTTTCACTCCTCAGCTGGCCCTAAAGAGAAGGGCATGTTACGTAATTATTTATGTCCAGCTTTGTTAGCTGCACTTTAACACTTGATACACTAAGGGGTCTTGTGCAGGAATGTAAAGTACTTTAAAACACAAGCTTGGTTTCTGCTGTATTTCTTGTATGCCTTTAAGAGTTTTTCCTTACCAAGTCAAGATCAAAATACATGCCCTTAAAAGTGCTAAGGCTTTCATGTTAATCTCCCAGGGACGTTCGTACCAGTCTGCAGGGGGATAGGTGAGCGTCTTTCTGATCTCTTCAGAACCAGCCAAATTGCTGAAACTGGGCTGGCTTTGGTGCAGGGTTAAAAGGTGCACTCCCCTGGTTACCAGCCCTTTTGTTTTCCAGCCAGGCTAAATGGAAAGTTTCATGTCACTTAGAGGAGCCCCAGTTATGTACTCAAACTCTTTGATCATCAGTTAAGCAGGACTCACTGTTGAAGAAGGTAAGCATTCAAATTTGACTGCTGACTGGATATAATGTGTTGTTGTTCATAGGTATCATAGTTAAGTACTGAGCTAATCAGACATTTGTCCATGGTGTTCACCAATTAACTAAAGGGAATTTGATTTATAAAATGTATTTAATTGGAGTTTAAAACTCTCTACAGATGAATTACCCATCACTACAGCCAAAAGTGAGTTCCAGATTGGAATTGCTCTCTGATTAAACCATATTTTTCTTTGCAAGGTATTGCTGTTTTCATACTTTAATTGTAGGGAATGTGCTCTGGTGTTGTGAATCTGATCCCTGAATTCCAACCCATTTTCCCCATAGGTCATGGTCAGTCAGTGCTTTGAAGAGTAAACGCATATTCCCCCTCAAACGTCTATATTCCAGTGTAAACAAGTTGAGTTCCACCAACCTGGTGCCATAACTCTGCCCCTGTATTCCCTTTATAGAACGTGTAGCTGTCATTTATATTTTCTCCAGCCTATGTATATCTCCTCTGTGGTATGGCGACCAGACCTGTGCCCCATATTCCATCAAGGGCCTCACCAGGGATCCATACTGGGGGGCAATGACCTCTCTATCTCTGCTTGCTATGTGTTTTAAAATGCAATTTAACACCCCATTTGCCCTTCTACATAAATTTGCATAGTGCGTGTTAAATCGGAGATCATTTAAGATTGTAATACCCAGATCTTTCTCTTCCATCACAGTTTTAAGTACAGTTTTTCCTAAATAATATTGCTAATTTGGATTTCTTCTGCCCAGATGTGTAACTGTACACTTCTCAGGGTTTAAGTGAAGTTTGAAAGTGTTACATCACTCATTGATGTAATTTAGGGCATCGTGCATTGAGGTGTGATCCTCCTGATAATTTAATTCTACCCCTAGCTGGCAGTCGTCCGTAAACCTTGTCATCCATACCCTTTTATTTTCCATATACAAGTATTGCCACATAGCTATTAAAAAGGCATGGACCCAAAACTGATCCCTGTGGCACCACAGTTATTATCCCTGCCAACTCTGACAAGGCTCCTCTTACGCTTACCCTCTGATTTCTGTTTCTAAGCCAGGAGCTGATCCACATCACGATATTTTCATGCACGCCTATGTTTTTTAACTGTTGCATAAGCTCGTGGTGGGGTAGTTTATCAAAGGCCTTGGTGAAATCCAAAAAGACCACGTCTCCAGGCCTACCTTCATCCAAGCTTTTGCTTGCTTTATTATAAAAATCCTGCATGTTTGTCCTGCAAAATCTTCCCTTTCTGAAACTATGCTGAGTAGCATCTACCATTTCTTCCTGTATAAAGGTTGTGATGTGGTCTTTTATTATTCCTTCCAGTATTTTGCATAGAACACTAGTTAGACTAACTGGTCTGTAATCTGATGAATTCTTTTTGTCTCCCCTTCTAAACAGTGGGGATAACAACTGTCTCCCTCCAGGAATCCACAAGCTCTGCTATATCCAAAGAATATTGAAAAATGTGTCTGATTGGGGCTGCTAATTCATCAGCCAGTTCTTTCAACAGTCTTGGATGTAGTCCATCAGGTCCCAGGGATTTAATTGGATTAAGTGTCCTTAATTCCTCCCTGGTAATTTTTATCTCTGTTTTAATGGGACATTGAGATACACTTGACTTATGCTCTGTGATCCCTAATGTGTTACTGTTATTGAGAACTGTAGCAAAATAGTGATTGTGAACATCTGCCATTTCTTTATTTGTTATTGCTAAAGACCCATCTGTTCTTGTTATGGGACCTATGGCATTTCCAGGATTCTTTTTCTCTCTCTTACATATGCATAAGTAACCCCCCTACAAATTGAGGTTTACTAAGATGTCTTCCTAGGCTGCCTAATGCCCACTGACAGGATGGTGTCCTGTGTCTGCAGTAGCTATATGTGTCTACATGAGAGTGCTATAGAAACCCTCCATGCCTGTCTCTTTAAGAGAGTCATTATGCTGGGTTAGAAATTAGTCTGGGCTGGGTCTGAGTCGCTTAGGGTCCATGACTGGCCAATCGAGTGGTATTTCTGCTCCATTCTGCAGTCGCTGTATGGGCAGAGGGAGCTATGTTAGGAACTGTGTGCATTTACTGTTTATCTTAGGAACTATGTGTATATACTGTTTATCTGCCTTTTTAATAATAGTATAGAAGTTTGTAACCTGTCTTCTCTTGCAGCTTGGACTTTTTATATAAGAGCCACCATTTTGGTTCTGGACTGCCAGAGTTGGACCAATCGAACCTCAGAGGACCTAAAATGGAGACTTTCCCCAGAGGTCTTGTGGGATTGAAATCTGTATGAATTGTAGTTTTTGAGGTTCGGCGCCTAAATGGACCTGGAGGGGGAGCCCTTGCTCTGACAGACAGTTCCCTCAGCCAACCAAACCTTTTGGATCTCAGAGGAAATCCCCAGAACTGCCTGAAGCAGTGTCAGTCAAGAGCTGGAGTATGGAGAGTGAACAGGTCGAGCCATTCGAGCAGCTGCTTCTGCATGGTAGCATGGAGAATCAGCAGGAAGGCTGTGTTTGGCCTTCCTGCCACCATCTTCCAGTGTGAAGAAGCTTGTGAGAGTAAAATCGGACTAAATCCAATAGCCTGCTTTGAAATTTGAAGCCTGAAGAGAGAGTGAGTGATTTTTACCTCTGTGTGGACTGAAGACTTGCTTCAGAAGTGATCAGCCTGTCAGGTACTGAAGAGAACCTCAGAATGAAAGATTTATACAGAAATCCTGTTAAATTGCAAATGGACTTTATCCGATCTATGGCTGCTAATTGTATTACTTATAAGTGTGCTGAATGTGTTGTGTGGGTTGCGAATTGCTTCCCCACTTTCAAGTGTGTTATGCTAGTTGGAAGCTGCTCCAGCACTCATATGGACTAGATCCAAACTGTCTGCCCTGGTCTGGGCCGTGCCATCTCAGCCTAGACTGCCACTCTCACCACAGATACTTTTCTGATGAAAGACCAACTCGGAGAGTTGGTTCCCTGCTCAACACCATAGAACAGGTAGTGACCACTATGGTGAGTCATATGGGCCCTGCTTCCCTTGGGAAGCCAGAACAACATCCAGAGGTCTTCATCTCGTCAGTCCTGCCTCTTAGTCTGGGTAGCATGAGTACTGAAGAGGGTAGCTCCCTGCAACAAAGCTGCAGTCATTGTGTGTTATCTGATTTAATTGTTGGGGTTTATCACAACAAACTCAGCCATCTGGCTCCAGAATATAAATTCTGGGTTGATGTGCATGCTAATTGTTTTCTTTCCTAAGAGCCCCAACAACAGCTGCAATGCTGACCTACCCGGGGCATGAATACAAGAACATAAAGGGGATATTAGAAGACAGGAAGAAAAATCACAGGTAGCAAATCACTTCACTGAACAAGGACATACAGGAGCCTCACTTAGATTCTGGGGACTTGAACAAGTCCAAAAACCAGCAAGGGGAGGGGACTATCAAAAACAGTTGGACCGAGCAGAAATGAAATGGATTTTCCAGCTACAAACCCTAAAAAGAAACATAGGGAGGAATAAGGACACAAACTGGAATGCTTTTTGGTAATGTTAAGACAAATAAAAGAGATGGAGTATGGCTCCATATACAAAAAAACTAAAATAAAAAACAAATAAATACAAATAGTATGGTTAGACACATTAAAAAATGAGCACTTTATAAAATAGGTTCTTTTTATAATATAAATATTAAAAACAGAACAGCAACATGATAAAATATGGCTAGCAAGCAGTAATGAAAATTGTCCTCCACCTTAGTAGTAGTAGTAGTAAATCATTCTTTATTCAAATATGAATAATTGGATACATTCACTTGAGCGTAGCTCATTTTCAAGGAAGTTCCAAGTTTCAGTCAAGAAAACTCAACATAAAACAATACCACAAAATCAATACAAAAATTACTACAATACAACAAGCAATACAAATAATCAACAATTCCAAGAATAGAAAACATATGACAAATAGACATTCAAGATGTTAAACAATTATTACATAATATGCTCATATTTAGTGCAAACATATGCCATTTCCTTAATTCATTAGTGTTGTGTTTAGTTTTATTACATCTAAGAGCAGGAGGGGATCAAGTCCATAGGCTAATACCTCTGGCAATAGCCTAAGATCTACCTATCTTTAGATTACAATTAGGCTGGAAATATTGAGTTCCAATTGAGGCCCTTAGGCTTCCCTTAATCTTCCTGACCTCGAAAAAATCAGTGATATAACTCGGTACTTTCATATGCCAAACTTTAGTCATAAATTGAATCAGATGTAAGTCTCTTCTCACTTTGGGATTAATCCAGTCTAATTCTTTAAAAAGTAAGCACCTATGTGTTCTATAGGGGGCATCTAGGACAAAGAGGGCCAGTCTACGAAAAACTAAGTCTACACTGCTTATATACTTTTCCAAGGCTCCTGCATAAAGTATATCACTGTAATCTAAAACTGGTAGTATCAAAGAATTAACTACAGTCAGATGAACATCCCTGGACATAAACTTTTTATATCTATACAACACATCTATTTTGCTATTAATATTCTTTATAAGGGAGTTTATGTAGACATCCCACACTAAGCTAGTGTCTAACCAGATCCCAAGAGATTTATAAGAGTCCACCTGCGTGATGACAATACCATCCACAGTATGAATATCCAGATGCAAATCTTTTTTATTATTATTGTTTTTAAACAACAATAATTGTGTTTTATTAGTATTTAGGATAAGGTGACTCACTTTAAAATATTCCTGGATTTCATCAAAAGCCAATTACAACCTCTTATTTATGGATTCTACAGTATCTCCCTCAACATACAGCACAGTGTCATCAGCATACATACGACACCGCGCTGATGTAGATGTAACCTTACAATCATTCATGTAAACATTGAATAGTAAAGGCCCCAAAATGGATCCCTGTGGTACTCCATTATTTATTTCCAAGATCTTAGATTTATAGGAACCCACTTCCACAAATTGTCTATGGTCCATCAAATGAGAAGCAAACCATTTAACTGATCGAGAGGACAGACCGATCTCACTGAGTCTGGACAGGTGAATCCGATGATTAAGGGTATCAAATGCTTTTGAAAGATCTACAAATAAAACTCCTGTCATTAACCTCCTGTCCAGACTCAGTTGAAGATCGCTTACAACCTTTATCAGTGCTGTTTGTGTACTATGATGTGCCCTGAACCCCTATTGAAAAGGTACCAATTTATTATTATCCTCAAGAAAGCCTTTCAACTGACATGATATGATCTTTTCAAATACCTTAGAAATCTGAGACAATAGCGAGATGGGCTGATAATTGCCCAGCTCGCTCTTTTCCCCGGCCTAGAAAATTGGTCTAACCTTAGCAATCTTCCACCCCTCTGAAAATTCCCCACTTACAATGGATAAGTTGAAAATATAGGCCAATGGATAGGCCACACAAGGTGCTGCATATTTCAGCAATATAGAGGGAATCTCGTCTGGTCCCTTCGCCCTGGAAGTATCCAATTTCAAAAGTTCAGATTGTATAGTTTCAGGGGAAATATAATCAAAATCGAAGCCACCTATTTCACTATCTCCTCCACTATTATTTCTATAATCAAACTTCGATGTTTCATTTTGAACACTGTGAGCCCTATCTAAGGGGCTTAATGAGACCACTTTTTAAAAATAATCATTAAAGGCATCAACCATTTCTTTGCCTAGAGGTAATGAAACACCATCTTTTTCTATTTTATTGACACAATTGTGTTTGTTTTTCCCCACAAGATTTGAAACCATTCCCCAGAATCTCCTCGGGTTCTTTTTATGATTATCCTGTAAATTGGATCGTACAAGCTGTTTTTTTGAATCCCTAATTTTAGAAATATAAAAATTTCGAGCCTGTCTATAAGATATCCAATCCTGATTTAGCATTGTTTGTTTTGCTTTAATATACAAATGGTATACAGAAATCTAACAGAAAAAGATAGCAACATTTCACCAAAAAATATATGTCTGAAACAAGAAAGTAACATCACAAATAGTCAAAAATTCATAAAAAAGAATTGATACATAAGTAAATTTTAACAAAAACATGGCAAAGTAACAAATTATAAAGTGAAGAACACTTTACATTCTGAGGTCCTCCCCCCCTTGCCGCTCTATCCTCCCCATATAAAAAACATAGTAACTAAACACATACTAAAACACACAGAAGAATTACAGCTTATTAAGAAAACCCAACACCTCAAGGCATCATTAGTTTCTCAATAAATTAAACATTGAAAAGAGTAATTAAATAAATAAAAAAAGACACACTGTGGCCAGACAATGACCTGATCACATGATCACAACGAAGGTTGCTAAGCGACCATGAATTGTGCTTAATAGGAGCTCATTCATTGCAGGTGAAACTGCATGTGGTGATCAGGCCAAGAGGTATTTAGCAAGAGAATTTTGCACCTTGTATCATACATCCCACTTTTTTTGGCTTGAATGTTCCTGCCACTCTCTGCATATACGTAAGCTCTCTATATTGTATTCTAATCATCCTCTGCCTCATTTATTTGTCTCTTCACACTCCAGTGATTATTCCCTTTCTTTAACACTAACAATATGAGTGACATACTTTTATATACATGGAATGTGAAGGGACTTAATTATCCTTGTAAGCAGAAGCAAATTCTTTCACATCTCAAAAAACATAAAACACAAATTGCTTTCCTTCAAGAAACAAAATTATTAGCAGAGGATGTTCATAGACTTAAAAAAGATTGGGTCGGTCAGATCTATGAATCATCCTATACCTCAAAAAAAAGAGGAGTTGCTATTCTTTTCCATAACAGTCTCAAATAATCCCTTGTAAACTCTGTTTCCGATACTGACGGCAGATGGGTGATGGTCAAACTGAATACCAAGTCTGGTCCTCTTCTGCTTGCTAATGTCTATGCACCCAACTCCAATTCCCTGGAGTTTTTTCATAATTTAGCTCAACAGATTCTATCCTTTAACACTGATAATACACCAGTTATTCTGGGAGGGGATCTTAACTTAGCTTTAGAAGCCAGCATTGCTACAGATGCCCACCCTAGAAGTATTAAAGCCCTCTCATTACTAATGCAAGATGTTGTATTAGCTGATGTATGGTGCCTTCTTCACCCCCGTGATCAAGAATTTACTCTTTACTCCTCTCTACATAAGACATATAGTAGAACTAACTACTGTTTAGCCTCTCCTGTTATAATGGAAAAAACTACTGATTCATCCATCTCTCCCATCATAATCTTGGACCATTCCCCTGTCAAATTGCAACTTTTGTGGGGCCCATTAGCACCTAAATCTTCTTACTGACAGCTGGACCCTCTCCTTCTCAAGGATCCCAATTTCTTACCCATGATCAAAGCACAAATTCAGGACTTCCTCTTTCACAATACCCCAACTGAATCTTCTGTGTCTTCTGTATGGGAAGCTCTTAAAGCTACGATTTGAGGGACAATTATCAGTTAGGCTGCACATAGGAAAATAGTAAGGGAACAACAGCTGGCTGACTTGGAAAAATCTCTTAAGGCTAAAGAGACTTTATACTTTTCTTCTAATAAGCACTGTCCTGATTCTCAACTTCATCTTGAAATTCTTCAACTTAGAGTTAAAATTAATGAATTAATTTCTTGTAAAAATGAACTGGCCTTATTTAAACTTAAATATAAGTTTTGTGAACACGGCAATACAAATGGGAAACTCCTCTCTTACCAGCTCAAAGTGCAACAAATGGAACGACACATCCTAAGCCTAAAAGATGAACAGGGTACGATTCACTCCGACAACCCCTCTATAAACTGTATCATGAAAACCTTTTGTCAAAAACTATACTCTAACACAAATCCTCCATGTACTTTACAAATTCAACAGTTCCTCAAATTGCTACATCTTCCTCATCTTTCTACTCTTGAAACAAATTCTTTAGATAAACACTTTTTGCTTCAGGAAATCCAGAAAGCTTTGTCTTCCTTGAAATTCGGCAAATCCCTTGGGGGTGACGGATTCCCTGTCGATTTCTATAAAATGTTTTCCGACACCTTATGTCCCCTCTTCTTAATGTTTATCAAGAAGCTTCCAATACTAGCAAGCTTCCCCCATCTTGCACTGAAGCAATCATAAACCTAAGAAAGAAAAAGACCCTACTCACCACGCAAGTTACAGGCCCATCTCTTTATTAAACTCGGATGGGAAGATATTTGCTAAACTACTAACTTCTCGACTTGAATCCTTGATTCCCAAGCTAACTCATTGTTCATAAGCTGGTTTTATTAAACATAGATCTGGTTCTGATCACCTACGTTCCTTATTTAATTTAATTTACAAAGCCAAATCCCTCAAGACACTAGCTACAGCCATAGCTATTGATCTCGAGAAGGCATTTGATTCCATAAACTAGGACTACCTTCATCAAGTTTTATCTTATTTTGGTCTTTCTCATATCTTTTGCTCCTGGATCAAGCTATTATATAACTCCCCTGTTGCTAAAGTACTTACTAATTCCACCCTTTCCCCTTACTTTCATCTAGCAAGGGGAACTAGACAAGCCTGTCCACTGTCACTTTCCCTGTTTATTTTAGCCATGGAACCCCTGACTGATGTTTACATCAATCTTCTGGCATTATGGGCATACCTGTGAGCAATTCAAGATATGTTTCTCTCTCCTACGCAGATGGCCACTTAATCTGACTCGAAAACCTGAATGAGGCTGGGCCCCTGTTGGTTGATTTACTTAATAATTTTACTAAAATTTCTGACCTTGCTTTGAATTATGGCAAATTACAAACTATGCCCCTTAATGACCACTGTAAAGCCTTTATGAACATACCTCTTGGATTCCACTGGTCACCGCAGGGTATAACATATCTAGGAATCAAAATTACTAGCAACTTAGGGAAGATATGGGACATTAACTTTAACCCCTTATTTGATGACATCAAAGCAATTCTGGACAGATGGAAGCTTCTTAATCTCTCTTTCATGGGGAAAATTGCAGCCATTAAGATGTCCATTTTTCCCAAGATTCTTTATCTCTTTGCCAATATTCCTTTAGTCTTACCATCCTCCTTTTTTGCTAAAATTGATAAATTAATAGGTAACTTTATCTGGAATGGAAACAACTGATTTAACTACAACAAACTTGATCACATTGGAAAAAGAGTTTGGACTCCCTGGTTCAAAGGCTACCTCTGGCTTTCTGAATGGTCCAAACCATTAAATGGTTTCAGAAACCCTCCCTCACTCACCACTATGGGTTGCAATGAACCGCATTGTGCCTGGGAGGAGTTCCCACTTCCTTCATTTTTAATCCCATTTCCTCTAAACTAAAATCTCACCTGACTATATCATCCTCTGTACTTTATTGGAAACTAAATCACAAATTCCTGAAATCCAATCCAACACCCTGGTTTTATGCCCCCTTATGGGGCAATCCACTGCTCACTCTAGAAGATCACCTAATTTTCTGTCGTACATGGAGGAACAAAGGCATTTTCTTTCTCAGATATCTTGGACCAGAATTCACTCACTCTTAGATCATTCTCAGACTTGCAGGCCACATGGAAACTTCCTAAACAGGACTTCTGGAAGTTTTTACAAATTCGGGCAGCTTATAACTCTCTCTCTAGTGTAGTGCATAAGCATACTCTTCTAAACCCATACATCTCACACTGGACTAATTTATCAGTAAAATTAAGTAGCGCCATTTACAAAGACATTATTGATAATCTACCTGATCAGTCTGTACAGGCCAAAAATAAATGGAATACTCTTCTTAACTACAATATTTCAGACGTACAATGGAGTAATTGTTGGCATATTGCACATAATACCTTTAAAGATGCCCGTAGTTCTTTAATACGAACTAAATTTCTACATCTTTGGTATAGAACCCCTTCTGTGCTTCAACGAATGGGCCTATTAAATAATAATAATTGCTGGTGCTGCAATTTGGCCAAATGGGGATCTACTTCATATCTTGTGGTCTTACGCTCCCATTAATAAACTCTGGCATAAAGTCTGTTTACTTGCCTCCAGAGTGACAGGAGAAAAACTACCTTTTGTCCCCAAGCTAGTCCTTCTAGGCATCCTTATCCCCAATAGCTCTGTCCTCTCACATGCACATTTTAGATGGCTAAACATACTTTCTCTTCTGGTCAAACGTCTGATTCTTATGAAATGGAAATCAACGTTGGTGCCTTCTCTTTCAGATGTTCTTCAAAGCCTCTCTCAGTATGCCTCTCTAGACCAATTATCTCATACTACTAATAATCAACTCACTGTATGTGACAGATATTGGCAGGATTACTTCAAGTACATGAACCTAGTTCTTCCAGACCTTAATTCTTAGGGATATTTAGCTGTCCTTATTTTGCTGTCAGATTAGGTTTTCTCGAAACTTTTGTGCACAGATTTCTACTCTTTTTTCCCTTCTTCCCTGTTTTCTCCCTCTCTCCTTCCGTTCTTTCTTGCTTTTTCTCTCTTCTTTCTTTCCTTGCACACTTTTCTCTTATCTTCATCTCTCCATTACTGAACATTGTTCATATTACCACATTTATCACTTTTTGCAATTTACTGAATGCCTTGCCATAGCCTGCCCTAGCATGTATTTCATGCATGGTTGCTATTTCTGATCCCATAATACCTTATTGATTGTAACCCTTCTGCTCTCCACTTACATCCTGTCTAGGTTTGTGTTTTATTATCAATACGTGTATATAAGGCTTCTCCAACATGTTTACCCTAAATACTGTGTTTTGTTAAGTGATATTTTATACCTTACATGGAGGATATTCTTCTATTGTATAAGATGTGTGCTTTCTTATATACTTGAAATTCAATAAAAATATAAAGTGAAAAAAAAAGAGAGTTTGCACCACACACACACATATACACAAAGTAGCTGCACCAAACAAGGCAAGGAATAACAACAGAGCCAGCACATGGTAAGAAAAGACAAATATTTAGATATCTAGGAGCTGTAGCCATGTCAAATACATTTAAAATGTGATTAAAAGAGCTTCTTTTCTTTACATACAGATAGCAGGTTTATAAAAAAGCTAAATAAAGTTATGACAGAATTGAATGTGACTCCAAACACTATGCCCAAAGTATCTACACATACCAGCTAGGTAAAAAAGAGAGATAGAAACATACAATTGAAGGCTAATAGGACTGAAAAGATAAAATATGGAAGGGTACTGAAAGGATTGACTTTCTTTTTTCAGGGATTGATAATAAAATAAAGAAATAAGGAGTTGGAAACAACATTCAGCACAAAAGTGAGTAAAAAGTATTAAAACCAGTTATACAGGCAAAAACACATTGCAGAAGTGTTAAGACAGTTACTAAGAGATTTGATTGTATTAAAACGTTAAATGTATTAAAAACAGAACCTAAAATTGAAGGAAGACAGAGAATAAAAGGAAACAGAGCATGATATGCTGAAAGATAAAGCCGCAAAAGGTAAAATTTAGCCAATTAAGATATTTTAAAATGGTATAACATTATAACAGAAAAGGTAGTAATAAGGGAAAGTTGTTGGATTAATGTACTGAAAATAACCTGTTAAATAAGGTTGCTGAAGGCATTTACACATTTTGTTTACATTATCATAGTTAAGATACAAGTTTGGTACAAATCCTTGCCATGAAGAATCAGTAAAACAGGCAAAGGCAGAAGTAAAAGTGTATGGCCAGTGTGGAAACAAAGCATGAATACAGGGTACATATTGCCTATTACTGTATATTATTTTTGTAAAGTTTTAACTATAAGAAGAGTGAATAGAGTACACAGTGTGTACTACAAGTAGCATGAGAAAGAAGCACAGTGGTAATGAAGTGCAATAGACAATGTTAACAGAAGAATAATGAAAAGAAATGGAATCCAAAAATGTAAGATTTATAAATAATATTTATCAATTATTCTTACAGAATATATCAAAAGCCCTTTGAAAAAGTACAAGAGTGTGAAACGTCAGGGCAATTAACCAAAATAAGTAAAGAACTTTGAGAAATTTTACAACAGCCTGGGTGGAGTATTTTTGGTCCCTCTCCCCCCCATTTTTGAACATCAACACTGATTTAGTCCTATAAAGGGAAACCATTCAACAAACTGTCTTAACAGTACCCCATTACCCATGGAGTGAAGTATTATAACTACACACATCTCGCCAATGCTTCAGGCTAACCTGTGTAACAACTGGGTACCCAGAGTGTGTGACTGTGACAGAGGGACTCCTTGTGCATGCATGTTCAGCCTGAACCAATCAGATCTAACAATCACCTGCTAGACTGCTGCCCCACCCTTGTTCAATCCCCGCTGAATAAATCAGATTGTGTTCTTTCTGCCTTTAATCTGGCTAGTGTGTACTTTTTTGGAGGGGATATTGTATTGCCATTGAACTGTTGTACTACAGGTCTTATTTTACAGGGGGTCTCCAGGGCCTTTGCAGCTGATCCAGCCTTGGTGGTAAGTGAACAGAGTGTGGGTTCAGTATTGCTATCATATGGTATATGTGATTTTGTTTGGTGGGGGGTTATAGTATCCCGGAGGGCTATACCCACAGCAGTTACGCTACCCCAAACCCATTCCTCTGGGTGTAGACACCCATTCACTGAGCTCAGGCCCCTCAACCTGTGCCTAGTCATGCAGGCAGGGGTAGTAGCCCTTGGGATAGTGCCACCTAGGGGTTACACATAAAAGGATTCATAACTGTCCTTTGTTCTAATTGTTAATATTCTTTTATATTCAGCTTTAGCTTTTTTGATTTTCTTTTTAATCTTCCTCTGGAGGTCTCTAAATTGCAACCATCGTTCTCCCTCCTTACTTCCTCTTAATGATTTAAATAACAAGCTTTTTTCTGATCAATTTTTTTATGTTGCCATTCATCCAACTTGGTGCTGTGGCCCCTCTTTGGTATTCCCTTTTGTTTAGGAATGTATTTTTGTATGCAAGTTTTTAATTTAGTTTCCAAGATATGCCA
Organism: Neoceratodus forsteri; assembly: GCA_016271365.2. Taxonomy (NCBI): domain Eukaryota; kingdom Metazoa; phylum Chordata; order Ceratodontiformes; family Ceratodontidae; genus Neoceratodus; species Neoceratodus forsteri. The sequence goes on from CM057449.1 coordinate 1,205,353,489, forward strand.
TTTACCCTCTATAGTTTTGTTTGAAAACTCTGTAGCCCAATTCCATTTTTTTAGTTCCTGTTTAATGGCTGTAAAATTTGCTTTTTTAAAGTCCAGTATATTTGTGTTCCCCTGTACACCTGAATATAGTTCCTTGATTTTGAAAGCCACCATATTATGGTCACTGTCCCTTAAGGGTACAGTTGCTACATATTCCTGTATGTGTGACTTTATATTTGGAAGGACTAAATCGAGAATGTTTTTCTCACTAGTCTTCTGATGAACCATCTTGTTCTAATCCCATCTGGTCAAAGATTTCCAAAAATGTATTATCCACCTTAGATGAACCTTTTAGGGTATCCCACTCAATGCCAGGCAGGTTAAAATATCCTAACATAACAATCCTGTCTGCAGGGTTTAGGTGCTGAATAAAGTTTTGTAATGTACTGTCGTCTTCTTTTTTGATAGATGGAGGCCTGTATACTATACCCAAGTAAATTTTAGGGGTCTCATTTTGACCCAGACTTGTTTCATATTGTCCGTTTTCATCAACGCTTCCTCCACTGGAATATTTTCAGTTATATATAATGCCACCCCTCAGATTATCATTTTTATTTCATGGACAGCTGGTAATGTTTTTGCACCCATGAATATTTTAGAATGCTCAGCAAGGTCAGAGGCTGGTTAAGGTACATTTTATGATCTTGAATTGGCTCAGCTTGTTTGCCCCATCACATGGCAGCATACTTTGTGTTTGAACACATGGCTGGTATGTGTTGCTGCTGTGTCTATGATGGAGTGTGGCTTCAAATAATGTTTAATGCACAAATAGTAACCCAAAAAAGACAATGGGAGCATTTTCTGACTTTATAACGCCCAAATAGTGAGAAAAAAATAAGAGTTATTTTCTGACTTTTGGACCTGATCCTGATGATCTCCCACCACATGTTACCTTTGTTTGGCCTACCGCATGGCAGCCTGTGCTTGTTGTCCTGTGCCATACCATGTTCTGCTCAGGGTATGTCAATGAGCATGTCTTTTCATTTATTTTGATTTTTTATTGTAGTATTTTGTGCATTGTATTGAAAGTGCTTTGTACATGTCCCTTCATACACAGGTAGCCCATGTGAGCTTTTGTGCTGATGGGGGAACTAGGGTTGCCACCTATCTGGTTTTTGACCTGATAATCCGGTTTTTAGGGTCCTTATCCAGTCATCCGATTTTGGTTACATGCATTTGGGCCATTTTGAGTGCTCATTAACTCTTAAAACTAGTGTATCAAATCATTCATGCCACCCGGCTGCACTACCTCTGTTCTTATAGAATAGAGGAATAGAGGCATGGATTCACAGCAGGAAGGTCATGTCAGACGAATCTAATCGATTTCTTTGACTGGGTGACCAAAGTACTAGACCAGGGAGGGGCTGTGGATATGGCCTACCTAGACTTTAGCAAGGCATTTGACACAGTCCAGCACAAAAGATTAATAATCAAGTTAGCCAGCCTGGGAGTGGATCCCAGGGTGGTAGCCTGGGTAGCAAACTGGCTGCACAACAGGACACAGAAGGTTATAGTTAATGGAACACATTCTGAAGAAAGGGGGGTTACTAGTGGAGTACTTCAGGGCTCAGTAATGGGTCCAGTCCTCTTTAACGTCTTTATAGGTGACATTGCAGAGGGTCTGGAAGGAAAGCTATGCCTCTTTGCAGATGACACAAAGGTCTGTAACAGAGTTGATACACAAGGGGGGATAGAAAGGATGAGAAGGGACTTGGCAAGGTTGGAGGAATGGTCAGATATATGGCAACTTAGATTCAATGCAAAGAAGTGCAAAGTAATGCACCTGGGAAATAAAAATCCAGGAGAAGAGTACACAATAGCAGGGGAGGTACTAACGCCAACAATAATGGAACGGGATCTGAGTGTAGTCATATCAGATGACCTAAAGGTGGGTAAGCTATGTGAGAAGTCAGTAAGGAGAGCCGGGGGGATACTGGGATGCATAGGGAGGGGCATCACAAGTAGAAAAAGTGAAGTGGTTATCCCTCTATACAGACAGTTGGTGGGACTCCATCTGGAGTACTGTGTGCAGTTTTGGAGACCTCATCTACGCAAGGACATAGACAGGATAGAAGCAGTCCAGAGGAGGGCAACTAAAATGGTGCAGGGAGTACATCAGAAACCATATGAAGAGAAACTGAGAGAGCTTAATATGTATACCCTTGATGAAAGGAGGGAAAGGGGGGACATGATAGAAACTTTTAAGTACCTCAAGGGAATCAGCAAAGTCCAGGAGGGTAGCATCTTTCAGAAAAAGAGATGTGTAAGAACAAGGGGGCACAATTTAAAGTTAGAGGGGGGATGGCTCAGGAGTAATGTGAGGAATTTTTTTTCACAGAGAGAGTGGTGGACGCATGGAACCGCCTTCCTGGAGAGGTTGTGGGGTCTAAAACAGTGGGGGAATTCAAACATGCATGGGACAGACATAAGGCAATTATAGTGGGGAGTTGCAGGAAGTAGGCTGTTGGTTAACTAGAATGTGTAGCTTATCCATTAGGTAGGGAAATGGGCAGACTGGGTGGGCCAAGTGGTCCTTATCTGCCCTCAAAGTCTATGTTTCTATGTTTCCATCTCTCCTCTCTCTGCCCCCCCACTTACCTCCCCTTCTCTCCCATCCACTTAGTCTCCCTGATTTCACCCTCCTCCTTTCCCTTCCCCTCCCCAAAGTTGCACCTTATTGTTCGTTTTTCATCTACAAGACTATGCTTTTTTTATTTTATTTTATAAACTGTTATCTTTGCTTATGATTATCTCAATCGTACCAGTGACGTGGAACCTTTGTGAAAGAGCCTTGGCTCAAAGGTATTTGTAATCCTAGAACAAATAAATAAATAAATAAAAATAAATTCACTGTTTTGGCTGCATTACATGTCCAGGTTACAAAGAAGTTCTGCTGTCACAGTCATTCAGACCTGCCTTTGTTTGTAAAACCAGACTGTCTGAAAGGTGTAAAGTATGGCCATTAAGATCATTAGCAGTAAATTAACCTATTCTTTTCCACTCTGAATTTTAAGTATGATCTTTTACTGCTATGACAGGAAACAGTTTTTACACCTTTATGTGCTCTCAAGTGTTTCTTTTTGTTTGCTCTATATTATGGTAAGTTTTAAACCCATTTTCGTTAAATTAATAATCTAACCTTTATTGCTTTTATCACTACATTTACTCAAATTTTTTGTATTACCTAAACATTCCATGATATTAGCTACTGTACACTTTGACAGGTCATTCAGATTAACAGCATGGAATGGTGTATCTGAAATTGTGGAATGTCTTAGAAATATAAAAAGAAACAGCAGTAGCTGCTGAGGTAAAGGGGAACACAGTGCACTATTAGGGGTACCACAAGCACTGATAATTAAGTTATCAAAAATTGGTCAAAGAATCAGAATACATGGCTGACATGGAAAGGAAAATGGGAGAGTGTTTAACAGAGGGCTGAGCAATAAAATGTGGCTGAGCTTGGCACATCCAGCAGACCTGAGTTTGATTCCCACAACCTCCACTTAAATACTGTATGACCCTGAGCAAGTCACTTAACCTTCCTGTGCTCCTGGGTCACTCCTGTAAAATGGGCTATGTGGCCTATGGAAGGTAACCTGGTTGCCAAAGAATAAAAATAAATAACTGAATAATAAATCAAATAAATAACAGTATAAAAATAATTTCCTATCACTAGTAATGTCTACTCCAACATTACAAATGGCTTTGGAAGAGGAGTAATATACTCACCAGTCATAAAAAGGGGGTGGAGCCAGAGGCGGAGTTTGGGGTGTGGTTTCGGATCCGGTTTTTACCTCATCCAAAGGTGGTAACCCTAGGGGGAACAGATGTGCAGACATGAGCAATTAATTTATGGTCTGCAACTGGTAGCCCCTGTGTGTGCTACCAGTCATTTTGGGATGATACAGCATCCAGTAAGTTTGTGAAGCCTTTGGGCCTACCCCTTGACTGAGTAACAAAGATCCACAATTGTTTGTGTGCGTGGGAGGGGGGATACCAGGCGCACATGGTCTGCCTGTTTAAAAAGATAGCGCTTCCGTTGTTTGAAAACTGCTTGCATTAATGTGTATTTTTTAATGGTTTGAAACCTAGCAGCATCTGGTCATTTTGGGCGTAGATTGTTTGAGCTAGTTGAACTGGACTGCCATGTGCGTCTCCACCATTAAACAAAATGTTGATTGCTCTTTGCTGCATGCTGTTTTTTTATGGAGGAATTAGTCTCAAGTGTGCCTGCATAGCTTGTGAGGCCTTTGGGCCAACCCCTTGACAGAGTATGCATCAAAGAATAGTCCACAATCATTTTGTGTGTGGGGGGGGGTACACATGGGCTGCCTGTTAGGCGTCCCTCCATTTTGTTTGCAGCCGTCTGGATGCATGGCTCCCTTTTGTTACCAGATGGGTGCATGCTTGTCTCCATTTTGTTGGCAGAGCTGCGGATGCCTGGCTTCATTTTTTTACTTTTTCTTTTTCTGGCAGATGGATGATGCATGGCTCCAGCTGTACAGTGATTATTGGTAATAGGAGGCAGTTTGGTGTAGTGGTTAAAGGCACTGAGCTGCAGATATGAAGGCCTGGGTTTGAAGCCCATCAGCCCCCACGTGTATACTGTGTGACCCAGAGCAAGTAGCTTAACTTTCTTGTGCTTCCAGGTCGCACCTGGAAACAAGCTCCAGCTTAGTGTGCTTTTCCTGGTTAAACAATTTCCCGTTTCCCTTCCCTTCCTATTGCTTATTTTCTCCTTTTTTTGTCTTCACTTACGGAGGGATTTGGTAATGGAACAGGTTTGCTACTGGGTTCTTGATTGTTTTGATGTTGGGTTGTGATTTTTGGCAATTTGAAAGCAAAAACATTAACAAAATGCTACTTATTTATTTATTTAGTTATTTTTAACTCGGACACCACCATAGAGACTACCTGCTACTGTATTTTGGTTTAAATTTCAAAATCACCAAACACACTCATATGGCCATGTATTGTTTTCAGACAGATAGCTTGTACTTGGCTGGTGATAGCAGCAGAACCCATTTTGTGTGTGACCATGTCACAAACCCCACCTCCCAAATATGAAGTTGCACATATCGTACATATCACACATATGTGTTTGGTACACCTGTACACCAATTACCTATTTATGTACATTTGAGTTTTATGCTTAAGTAGGCAACAACTAATTTTGTTGGGGTGGCTGGTTTGAGTGCTGTGATTCACGCATTATTTGGGTGGGCTGCTGCATTAGCTAACTTGTTTGGCACTGCCTACAATATTCAATTTTTTGGGCATTAAAAGTGTTTATTATTGTGCCTTTGTGATTTTCTAGTTGCATCGCAGGGCAGCCACAGTATATCGTTAATCACAGCACAAAACCATGTGATCACTGTTTTTGGTGTAGGCACTTTATATTAAAAAGCACTCTCCCAGGGCCAGCCCGGTGGCACTGAGGGTTGAGGCTTTGGACACCGTACATCATGCCACACCAGTGACCCTGTTTTAGGAGTGAGCTCAGGCCACCAGGGGTCAGCTGGGGGAGTGAGTATCCAGGACTGAGCAGCTGCTAGGCAGCTCTTCTCTCCAGAGAGAGGCAAGAGGTTTCCCCGACTTTTGGCTACCACCCCATGGAGGCTAGGTGGCAGTGCCAGGCCAGGGGGAACCTAGGCACTAGGACGGAAGGGCGGATGGGGCTGTCACTGGAGCCGCGGGGCATGTGCGTGCCTCCAGGTGCATGTGCAACTGCATTCTGAGGCCCTGGGAGTAACAAAGAAAAATACAATTTCTCTCCCGTTGCTGCAAGGTGGGAGAGATTACTGGGCAGCACCATGCTAAGTGGAAAAAAAAAGCACTCTCCCCATGCTGCTTGTTGTGCTGCCCTAATTCACATTATTCTGTGGTCCATATTGGTTAGCTATATCATGCACATGTGTGGTGGCTTTATAGATCTTTGCTTACCAAAAAAAAAGAAATGACTGTGAAAATCAACTATACTGTATTATGCAGGTGTTGTGTTCGGCTCACACTGATGGTTCATTATCCAGGTGGTCTGGACTGATGATGCCCTGCTCAGAATGCGTGCTTTAATGATTTTTTGTCAGATTCCATCAGCTCTTTAGTTGTTTGCTTCCATGTTGTGTGCAAATGGGCGCTGGCCTGCCTCCATGTTGTCTGCAACCCCTCAATCGATTCCTTTAAGGTTAATCTGAGAAAGCACTTTCTCAACAAACCCCCCTTGCAACTGTTTCTAGATGCCCCCGCGGATTCATCAACTACCACCTACTTCCATCTCTCCCCCTACTTAACTCACCTCCCTACTTTCATCCCTTCCCTTCCTGCCCTGGGTCTTATCCCCTCCCCTTAGGCCCCAATTAATCGGTATATACAGTATGTTGTAGTGAGGCTTTCACCTTCTCAATCGTTGTTCTTGTATATTCTTTATCCTAATGCTTGTTTTGACATGATCTCTGCAAGTTTAATCATGCCACTGCCTGCACAGATGTAATTAGTGTACACATGTAAAAACTGTATTTTTCCTTTACAGTGTATATACCCACCAATGTATAAGGGTGCCTCTGTAAAAGTATATTCAAGGTAATTGTGTATATATCCACCAATATTCTTTGTTCTAACTGGACGCTTGTGAAAACGAGCATTTTGCCCACATGCCTTTCCAGTATAAAATTAAAATGAAAATGATGATGAAAATGTTTAGGCTGTAGTGAATTTAGCCTGTGGTAATAGTTTAGCCTGTGGTCATAGTTCAGCTTATAGTGTATGGTGGAATGCGGTTGTGTATGGAAATCTATACACCACAAAAAGTTGTTCTGCTGCAGTAATGACATCCTCACTAATGCAGAAAGACTTTTCATTCTGCATTAGTGAGGACTTCATCATACAAGGGACAACAGCAGGCACTGTCATTTGTCCCCTGCTGTGTGAGAGTGGTGTACGAGTGTGCTGGGCAGCGGCAGTTGTGAATCGAGGGCATCAGCAGAACTGATTAAAAATATGGAAATATAAGTGTCTTTTTTCTGTTTTTCAGTCACCATACACTGTATAGAACAGTGTATGGTTACCCACACACTACTCGGCTATTCTTTCACCTTGTAGATACAATGCCAACTTGGAGACCTCTCGAGCTCCACTCTCGAGGTCATCAGTCGGCATTGTATCCACTTGGTAGAAGAATAGCCTTGTAGTGTATGGTTACCCATACACTATCCTATATGTATTTACAGCTGACGTAGTAGACCAAAGTGATGTGTTTTGTTACTATTTAATACATTTTGGTTTTTTTAAATATATATGCAAATTTTTAGGTCTGTGGTAATGGTGTAGTCTGTAGTTACAGCCAAAATAATTAAATTATGCATTACATCAAACTGCTTTTTTGTTGTAAATATTGAATACTTGCCTGACTGGGCACTCTCCCCAGCTTCTCTTCAGCAGCCGCTGCCCGCCCCCTCAGACCTGCCAACAAGAAGCGTGGCTGAAACCCTGACTTTCTCCATTCAGAGTTATGGTAGCTTAACTGCATTACCTTTAAATTTGGGGTGCATTTCACTTCTCCTATCTTATTGGACAATCCACCCTTGCCAAAGCCGCCTATTGTCCGCGGCTCGGTCTGCCTGCTGGAACTGCAATTTGCAGACTTCCAATATACTCTAAGCTGTTTCTAGTCTATGCCTGGTTTTAATTCTAAGGCCTGCTGGTAATTTGTATAAAAAATCCTGCAGCCCTTTTACTGTATAGACTGTGTTTGAGTTTTAGAAAATCCTGAAGCCTTGTTATTATGTAGACTGTGTTTTAGTTTAAGAAAACTCTGCAGCCTTTTTTACTGTATAGGCTGGGTTTGAATTTTAGCCCTAGGATTTTAATAAGTAGACGGTAATTGATTTTAGACCTCGCCTTCCCCTGCATCTTTTTTTCCTAGCTCTCTTCCCTTACCTATTTCTACTACTGTCCTCCCACCGTTAAGCCCTACAGTTGCCTTCTGCCCCCTTGCTGTTTCCCTGTCTGCACTATCCCTGTCTCCCCCACCCCCCAATTACCAGGCAAGCCTTTTAATCTCTGTTGCTTTCTCCTCTCCTTCCCTCTAGCTGAGAGTCCCCTGACTGGGCGCTGCCCCCAGGATCAGCAGCATGGCTTCTCTTCAGTGGCTGCCACCCCTCAGACCTACTAACAAGAACAGCGGCTGAAACCCCGCTGGTACTTCGTGCTGGCTCCCACCCACCCTCACCCACCACCCCATGTGGGTAATTTATTACATAGCCTCTTGATCATATGACCAGGTGATAAAAAAAAAAATTAAGTGCCCACTTTCCCATTGGCTTGTTATTCTGCACAGCCACTAGAGGGATGTGCTTCTGCAGCTTTCCCATCTTCTCCTAGTACCTTATGCAATCTATACTGCTAGCCCTCTGACATGCCTCATAGTAGACATGTCACCATGCTAAGCCCAGCCTTGGTTACCCAAATACCCAGGACAATGGACACCACATTTCTAATATTAATGCTTCAGCTATTGTCTGGTAATGTGCATCCCAATCCTGGCCCCCCCAAGATCTGCGTCACCCTGCAGCTTAAAAAAGTTTGGGATGCTCATGCTGGCATCTGTCAATATCTGCAACCTTCTATGCAGATTTGACAACCTCCAAGTCTGGGTCACTCAGCATAACTTGGATATTCTCTCTGTTGCTGAGACTTGGCTGTTACCCAAGGGCCCAGATACTGCAATCGCCCTGTTTGGCTACTCTATATTTAGACAGGATAGGCTAACCAAAAGAGGTGGTAGCTGTGGTATATACCTAAAAGAAACACTCATGAGACATGCCTTACTAATGCCCAGCATAGGGAACTCCATACAGGCTCTTGCCATCAATGTACTACTAGGGGCTCATAACAAAGTCTTAACTGTGTTATCTGTGTATATACCACTGAAAGAACACGCTGCAGGCTTTAATAGCATCATGGAATGCTTTCATAGCATGCACCAAAGCTCTGAAACAATAATAATGGGTGACTTCAATGTTAATTGGCTCTCCCCTGACATAGGGTCCTATAAGGATGCTGTCTCAGCTGTCCACCTTACCCGACTAGTAAACTCCACTACTGGAACAAACTACAGAATGTAGACAAGTACCCTACTGGACTGGGTACTTTCCAGTCACCCTGAATGCATCTCAAATATGACTGTGTTCCCTGATACTTTAAGTGATCACTCTCCTGTAATATGTAATTTGTCTAATAAATTCAATAAGCCACCTCCCAAGATAATTTACAGCAGGGTCATAATACATGGTCACCTCAGGCTGTTAAAAGCACACCTAAAAAGGCAGGATTGGTCATTGCTCAACTCAATAAATGATATTGACACAGCACTAGATTATTTCATTAATCACTTTAATGCTGCTTGCAATATCTATGCCCCCATAAAAAAAAACGGAAAGTCAAGGGCACCTGTAACACATGGATGACACCAGAACTTATAGGTCATATGAAAACCAGGGATCACCTTTGGCAGCGTGCAAGAGCCACTGTTAGGCAAGCAGATATTCAAGCATACAAAAAGCTAGGAATGAATGTACCCTGGCAATCCATCTTGAAAGAAAAGAACAAATACTATAGGGAAGTGCTCTCTAACTCCTGGGGGATAGTAAGAACTTGTGGAACAACATAAAAGGCATCACAGGAAAAGACCCCAAAATGGCACCTAAAATGCTCAACATTGATGGAACCCCAACACTAGATCCAGAGACCATAGCCAACATATTTAACAATGCCTTTATGGACCTAAGTAGTGTCCTCCTACTGGACTTCTTCGAGGATATCAGTACAACTACTGTAGTACTCTGGGTACTGATGTCATGCACTAGGCACCTCCCCTTTTGTACTTCAAAGTGGTCTTTGAACATGAGGCTAGAAAATATATACACAAGGTACTCAGAAATCTAGATACAGTGGGGATACATTAGACCTCAAATTAGTTGCCCTCACCTTGGAAGAAACACTGGAACCCCTTACCAAGATATTAAACCTATCGCTAAGGCTAGCGCAATTCCCCCAAAAAGTGGAAATCAGCCCTGGTAACCCCTGCACACAAAAGCGGTGATAGGGCACAACATGCTAACTATAGGCCAATCCCCATTCTCCCCCCATTGTCCAAAGCTCTTGAGCATATAGTTGCAGATCAGCTGGTTGAATACCTAGAAAAATACATGATTCAATGCCTTCAACAGTATGGTTTTAGAAAAGGGCATAGTACCACTACTGCACTTTTGGAATTCACAGGCCACATCCATAAATCACTGGACTAAGGTAAACTAGTGGGCATGACCTTCATTGACCTGACGAAGGCCTTTGATACAGTTAACCACACACTATTACTAGAGCAACTATGCTGCACTGGGCTTTCCAAGAAAACCACTGCCTGGTTCAAAAGTTACTTAGAAGACCATACGCAACAGGTGAAGATACCCAATGTCCTCTTGGAACAGCAGCCAGTCTGCTCTGGAGTCCCGCAGGGATCTATATTAGGAACCCTCCTGTTTAGTCTCTTTCTGAATAACCTCCCTAGCTCCTGCCTCCTTCTTTACGTGGATAATGCTGTTGTCTACACAAGCAACTCTGACCCAAAGCTTCTTGAGCACCACTTACAACTCAGTTTTGAGCAAGTGGAGGAGTGGTTTAGTGAGCACAAGCTGGTACTGAACTACAAAAAGACCAAAGACATGCTTTACAATAGCTCCCATAAAAAGCATACATCCCAATCTCTGACCATCACAAACTGCATGGACACCCTCCTCGAACAGATACAACAAATCAAATATCTTGGGGTAACTGTGGATAGCACCCTATCTTACATGCAACACATTGAAAACATAGCCAATGCTGTCAACATAAGGATTTGGTTACTTCACAGGCACAACTGTAGCCTGACTCCTGAAGCATTAAGACTCACAATATATAGCTCTGTATTTTCCATAATTGACTATGGGCTGGTTGTTTACGGCTCAGCTTCAGCTATGTCCCTCCGTAGGATCTCCATTGCACTTAACAAAGCATGCAGACTCTTCACTGGACCGGCTTGCCTCACACATACATGTGACCTCTGTGCACAAACTGGATGGCTTCAACTAAAAGGTCGGATCCAATACCAAACCTGTCTGCTAGCTAAAAAAAGACTTCTTGGATTCACACCTTCTAAGGTTCAATAGCTTCTAAACCCCTTTTGTATCCCTCAACGTACTCATAGCTCTGAAAATCAGCTTTTTCTGGTCCCGAGATGCTGCACAACTCAAGGACAGCAATCTTTTGATTATAGAGGTCCTCTCTGGTTTAACTCGCTGCAGAGAGATATCTCTACCGAAGTAAGACTGGGCCCGCTCAAACACAAGCTCCATCAGCACCTCACTGCAAACAGTAGCTGTGATTGTTTCCCCTAACTATCATCACTACTCAATGTTGTTCTCCCCCAGCACTTTCTCCTGCCCCAACCAGGGAGCCTTGATCCAACTCCCTTTCATGCTTAATCCCTTTTCTCTCACCCTACTCTTATCCCCCTCTCCACTCCCTCCCCTCCCCCCTCACTTTTCTCTTTCTTGTCCCCCTCCTATCTGTAACTTGCACCCCCATTATCTATTCTTACAGCCTCGACAAGGCCTCTTAGGCTACCCTCTCTTTTTGGGTTCATCTGGCTAATCTCCCAGAACTGTTCAATCGAGTGCTTACCTACATGTAGATATTCTATTTCAATGTCTAGTCAGATTATAACATGTTCTTACCTGTAATCCTTGTCAAATGTTTACCTCTGTATGTCTGTGCCCCATTCTATTCATGTGGAACCTTTGTAAAAGAGTTGTATTGCTCAAATGTATTATAATCTGAGATTTAATAAAATAAAATAAATAAATAAATGTGTGGTTGCATGACCCATTTGACCTTTTTACCTTGAATGATAAACTTTTTGAAAATTGAACTGCTATATCCTATCTATTATTACATGCTGTGGTACTTTTATGTCCCCTGTTACATGTGCTGCCCTACTTTTATGTCCCCTGTTACATATGCAACTTTGTGAAGGCTTTTTCTCCTGTAGCATATTACATTTTTATAAGGTGAGTCGCAGCATAAAAAATGCTTATAATTATTACTATATTATGACTTTTAAAAACTGACACTAATATCACACTTTAGTAGCCCCTTTTCATGCATAGACCCATGTATTTATTTAATAGTCCTGATGTCCAAAGCTTCAAAAGACATTATCCTCACAACTTCAGTTCATATTTACTTATACAGTCATCAAGTTTTCCAGAGTCCATTTCCCAAGCATGCACGATGCCCACTTTACTACACTGTCAAACCCAATATACCAGGATTAACTCCCTTTGATCTAAAGGGGCACTGTTGCTGCTGTTGTTACTTTTACTTCCATTTCCCAAAACCTATCTCCGATGTATAGGGATCCCTGGAGCCCAGGTGCCCCCAAGACCTATATGTGGTGGTATCTCCTAGGCAGGGTGAGCACTACACTGGGGGTAAACTTGCCTGTGCATGTCTTACATGGTAGCATGTGGCATTCACCTTGCAGTTTCAGTACATCAGCATTATAATCTATTCCTAAGTTTCTTTACAGCTGGTCTGACCATGTGTTCCTCCCTCCAGCAACAACACGGATAGTCCTAGTGGCCCAAAGAATGTATTCCCATGTCCGGCACCCTCCTGAGGACTTACCGACCCCAACTCCAATCAGGCCTCCTCTGCCCGATGACCAGGAATTCATAGCACTAGTTGTGCATACAGTTACATTCCTAGGCTTTTCCTTTACTCCCATAGAGCAACTTTAATGAAGGTTTACTTACAAACATGCTCTATTCTAAGCCTTCTAATAGTGGAAGTGGATCATCATGGATCCCAGTGACCTCCCTTGAGAGGTGGCACTCTACAACTCACTAGATGCCATTCAGTTTCAATCTTACAGTTTCTCATTGCTGGACTCAGATGCAGTCCACCTTCTTCTTCTGCTGGAGTTCTAGGGGTATTCTTCCATCAAGACCCCTGCTGGGTCCCGAGCCTCCGGAGATCTTGCCAGATGGGACCAGAGCCACCTGACCCCAGGGACCATGCCACCATCCCTGAGGCAGCAGGTCACCTTGGCTCAGTTGCAGCAGAGAAGCTGAGCTCTGCTGATCTTTCTCTTGAGCTCTTCCATCCCTTCTCTCCTGCTCCCCGGACCCACAGCTTGCCTTCCCCTCTTATTATGTAAAGGGGGAACAGCAGGCCATGAACATTCATGTCCATTGCAGATGGCTGTCAAGAACTCAGAGCACAACTTCCAGACATTCTGTCTCCAAGCTGAAGCCCACTTGTGAAAAACTCTCAGAGTCAGGTTTACTCTTTGTGTATTCTGTAGTAACCAGCCTCAAGCTGGGTGAAGAGAGAGGCTGGTTACACTCTCCTCTCCCAAACCCCTGTGGTCCCCTGCAAAGGTAAAAGTGAAACAGGTTTTATGAAAAAAAAAAACACTATGGTTCTCAAAGGAGGTGGCAGGGAAGGTCAGTTAGAAAAAGATAACATTCAGGAAGTACAAGGAATGACAGAATGAGCAGAACAGAGAACTGTATTAGTTAAAGCAGAAGGAAGCAGGGAAGGCAGTCAGAATAGCAAAGGCTCAAACTGAGGAAAATATAGCAAACTCAGTTAAGAAGGGGGATAAAACCTTTTACAGGTACATCAGGGAGTGAAGGAAGACCAAGTGAGGGATAGTGAGACTTAAAAAAGGGGAGGGGATGGGCAGAGGGTGATTGTGAAAAGGCAGAGATAGTGAATAAATACTTTTGCTCAGTATTCACAAAAGAAGAAGAGAGGGAGGTACCTAAACCAAACAATAAAAGCACTCTGGACAGGGGGTCAATACCAGTCCATTCACAGAAGAAAGGGTCTTGAAGGAACCCCTAAAACTCAAAGTGGACAAAGCAATGGAGCCTGATGGGATTCACCTCAGAATTCTAAAAGAACTAAGGGGAGAACTAGTGACACCGCTGACTGCCCTTTTTAACAAATCATGGGAGGTTGGTGTTGTACCGGAGGACTGGAGGAGGGTGGATGTGATTCCTCTCCACAAATGTGGGAGCAAGGCAGAGGCAAGAAACTACAGACCTGTTAGCTTGACCTCAGTGGTAGAAAAAATGATGGAATCACTTCTGAAAGAAACAATTGTTGAGTACCTAGAGGCCAGTGGGGCACAGGACCCAGGGCAGCATGGATTTCCAGCTGGAAGGTCTTGTCAAATGAATCTAATAGAGTTCTTTGATTGGGTAACCAAAGTAATAGACCAGGGAGGGGCTGTGAATATGGCCTACCTAGACTTTAGCAAGGCATTTCACAGAGTCCCACACAAAAGATTAATAAACAAGTTAGCCAGCCTGGGAGTGGGTCCCAGGGTGGTAGCCTGGGTAACAAGCTGGCTGGACAACAGGACCCAGAGGGTAATAGTAAACGGAGTCCACTCTGAATAAAGGGGGGTTACAAGTGGGGTACCATAGGGTTCAGTATTGGGACCGGTCCTCCGTAATGTCTTTATAGGTGACATTGCAGAGAGGCTGGAAGGAAAAGTATGCTTTTTTGCAGATGACACAAAGATCTGCAACAGGGTTGCTACACAAGAAGGGGTGCAAAGGATGAGAAAGGACTTGGCAAGACTGGAAAAATGGCCAGAAATATGGCAGCTTAGATTAAATGCAAACAAGTGCAAAGTAATGCACCTGGGAAACAAAAACCCAGGGGATTAGTACACAATGTTGGGGGGGGGTACTAACAACAACACAAATGGAAAGGGACCTGGGGGTAGTCATATCAGATGACCTTAAGGTAGGTAAGCAATGTGAGAAGGCAGTAAGGAGGGCTGGGGGGATATTAGGAGGTATAGGGAGAGGCATCACCAGTGGAAAACAAGAAACTGTTATCCCTCTGTACAGACAGTTGGTGAGACCCCATCTGGAGTACTGCGTACAGTTCTGGAGACCCCATCTGGAGACCTGCAGGAACATAGACAGGATGGAGGCAGTCCAGAAGAGGGCAACTAAAATGGTGCAGGGTCTGCAACAGAAGCCATACAAAGACAGACTAAAAGTGCTTAATATGTACAGTATATCCTTGAGGAAAGGTAGGAGAGGGGAGACATGATTGAAACTTTCAAGTACCTCAAAAATTCCAAGATGTGAGCATCTTTACGAAAAAGAGATGCACAAGAACAAGGGGCACAATTTGACGATGGGGGGAACGGCTCAGGGGCAACATGAGGAAGTACATTTTCACTGAAAGGGTGTTGGACGCATGTAGCCATCTTCCTGAGGAGGTTATGGAGTCAAAAACAGTGGGGGAATTCAAGAATGCATGGGACCGACATAAGGAAATTTTAGTGTGGAGTAGGAGGAAGTAGGGTGTTGGGTATCTGGAAACTGCAGCTTATCCAATAGGTAGGAAATCGGCATACTAGGTGGTCCAAGTGGTCCTAATCTGCCGTCAAAGTGAATGTTTCTTTGTAACTGCTTTTCTGAGGGTACTACCCTTCTGACATCCTGTAAAGAGAGGTTGTGCTAGGTCTCCTTCTACCTATGGCCAACACTGGCCGGAGCACATGGAAGGCATTAAAGATATAGCAATATGGGCCTACGTATGATGAGTCCTAATTTACAGGTGCAACAGGGTGCATTCTAACTATGCATTACTTTACTAATAGTACTAAACCCTTTAATCCCAAATACACTAGAACACTTAAGATCAGCAATAAGTGCTTAAAGGCTCGGACGACACTCAGGTGCCCTGTAGCAGCTTTTAATTTCTTGTTATTTACAGCCTCTCTTCCTTGCCCTCTGTTCTGCTGCAGCCTTCACGGACATGATGGTGAAGCCCAGCTCCAGCTGCAAGAAAGCAGAAAGAAAAAAAAAACACAGCACACAAGATTCCCCAAAATACTTTTTCTTTCAAGTGCAAAACTATTTAACTAAGGTAGGAGGAAGTCCACTACTTTTCACAGTCTCTGAAAGTAGCAACGCCCCACTTCATGATGGGGTGGGTCTCTCTGAGGAGAACCTGAGTGCAAATTTGAGTTTTTTTTCTGCCATCATCTTCTATGTTTGTATCTTACTACAGTTGTGACCTCTGCTGCAAGGGTCTGTCACCAGGCAAGTCGAGGTCTCATGGAACTGAGGTCATGGTGATCTGCTCCCTTTATGGAGTAGCAATGTCTCTTTCTCCCTCTGGACTGAAGAAGAAGGCTCATAAACTTTTTTAGCTGTTGCTTTAACAATGGTTCTCCTTGTGGCAAAAACTTAAACCCTTCTGATCCATTACTTAACTGTATTTAACTGCTAGACTTTTAACAAAGTTCCGAGGATTGCCTCATGTGTAATGCAATGGATGGGGTTTCTTTACTCATTCACCATCTGGTCAGACAATTATTACATAGTATCCAATCTGAACTCCATCTAGGTCTGTGTCAATAACTTCTTCTGGATGCCACTGCTCATGTCCCAGGTGGAAACTTGATCTTGATATATGGTCTACTTTCTCTTTGCTGTGCAGGTAAAAGACATGGAGCTCAATTCCCAAAGCCCTGAGAGCGACACACAAGGTGCCTGCATCAAACAAATGGTGCAAGTGGCACCTTGTGTCAAAATATGGGCCTTGAGCTATTCACAAAAGCAGTCTGCATCAAATACAGGCAGCATGCACCAAAGGGGACTTGCGCCAGCCTTGTGCCAAAAAAATGGGCTGAAGCAAGGTCCTAGGGGGCTTGTGGCAGATGCTGGCTGCCATATCCCCAAAGGTGGGCTTCATAAAACTCTCCCAGAAAGAGAATTTCTAAGTACCCTTAAACCAGCCAGGGCTGATCTAAGTGTACTTAGACATATCCCTCTGGAAGAGTGTAGCACTATGCAGCAATGTGCTGCAGTCCCTCCTCCCAAGCCCCGATCCCCTGTTATTAAAAATTACATAGCCCTGGTGATCTAGTGTCCCCCCTCCCCAATCCCCAATATCCCCGAATACATGCTATTTAAAAAAATCTGCTGATGATCTAGCAGCCCCAATCCCCAATCCCCGATGCCCCCGAATATATGTTATTTAAAAATCCCCTAGTGGTCTAGTGGACACCCCTTTCCGATCTCCCATGTCCCTAATATAAATGATCCCATCCTAATTCCCTGGTGATGTAGTGCCTCTCCCCACCCCAAGCCCCGATCACCCATTATGAAGTAACACATCATTGGTGGTCTAGCGGCACTCCACCCCGGCTGGCAGTGTCCCACCACCTTGCTCCCTCATTCCCAAACCAAGCCAGTGACTGGCACAGCCCACTGCTTACCACCATAGCCAGATGCTGACTGAGCTGTCAGTGAGAGCTGTACTGTATTCAGTACACGCCCATCGATTGACTGAGCTGTCAATAAATGGGAGTGTACTGAATACAGTACAGTGCTCATTGAGAGCTCAGACAGCGGCAGGCCGTGGTAGTGAATGGTGGGCTGTGCCATTCGCTGGCTTGGTTACGGGATTGGGGAGGCAGGGTGGTGGAAAACTGCCAGCTGGGGTGGGAGGTGGTGGTCCACTAGACCACCAATGATGTGGTACTTCATAATGGGTGATTGGAACTTGGAGTGTGGGAGGCTCTACATCACCAGGAAATTAGGGCTGGATAATTTATATTAGGGACATTGAGGATCAGGGAGGGGTGTCCACCAGACAACCAATAGATTTTTAACTAACATTCTTTTGGGGACGTCATCAATTGGGGAGGGGGGTCCACTAGACCACGAGTGGATTTTTAAATAACATGTATTTGAGGACATCAGGGATCAGGGAGGGGGGCTGCTAGATCACCAGGGGATTCTTTTAAATAATGTATATTCTGGGACATCGGGGATTGGAGAGGGGGTCCACTAGATCACCAGGGGAATTTATAAATAACATATATTCAGGGACATTGGAGATTGGAGAGGCGAGTCCACTAGGCCAAAAGAGGATTTTTATAATATCTTAATTTTGGGGACATGAGGGATTGGGTAGGGGGGTCCACTAGACCACCAGTTATTTTTTTAATTACTTGTTTTTGGGGACATTGGGGATCAGGGAAGGGGGCCGCTATCCACCATTGACAGGCTAGAGTGGCTCACAGCTGCCCCACAGCATGTGGCACATCCTCAGGATGCACCATCTGTTTGGTACATGGCCAGGGCTGCCACAAGCCATATGACTTTGCCTCTGGGACCCTGCCCAATAGAGATTCAGGTGCAGGGTCCTTGGAGCACCAAGCTTTGATACAAGCTGCCTTTGGCGGCAGCTTTCATCAATCTAAGGGCTCTTTGAGAATCGAGCCCATGGTCTCCTTTTGCTTTGGCTTTCCTTACCTCCAGTAACAGAATTTGCTTGCAGTGATCCTTGTGACATGGAGATCCTGCCTCTCGAGGACTGACCTGTTCTTAAATCTGTTGCAATAGTTCTTCTATTTCTTAACCTAATCTATCCTTTACAATTTCTAGTCCATAAGATTGGCCACCTATGCCTGCCCCCTCCCTTTTCTTGACTATGCTATAGTGCCCTCTTTAATTTTTCCTTTTCCCTCTCAGATCCTTGTACAGGGAGGTTATTGTGGTGACTTCCGAGCTGATATAAAACAACAGGCTGTGTTCCTTGTTGTTGGATTTAGTATGCAATAGCACTATTTTATAAAATACCTTGATGTATATGACTTATGAGTATGAAACCTGTAGATGTTGAAAATACCATGGCACTAAGTGTTTTCAAAAAAGGTAAAAAGTTACTAGGGGACTGTATTATAAAAATTAAATTACCAGGGTAGAGATATCAGAACCCCCCATTGTGTTATTTAAATGCATGTAAATTACAGATTGTTTGAGAGGACCTTTGGCACCATGCATTCCTGCTTTAAGCAGAATCAGCCTAAAATGTCATGGTGATTTGCATATACATCCCATGATGCTTTGCATTATGGGATATGTGTGGTTTTGTGTTTCTTTGAAACTTAGCTTTATTGCCAGTGCCCTTCGTGGTAACCCATGCTTCAGTGCTTGTGCACTGAAGTTCGTTGTCTTTAGCTTGTTTTGGGATTTTTCTTTTGTGAGCGCCCCATCACCCAAACACACAAGACCAACATAGGGAATGAAATAATTTTCACTAAAGAGATAGCTCAGTAGATCAGTGGGTCAGTAGGTGTTGACTAAGTGCAGAGGATGGACATGCATAGTCTGTTGCTGCAAACTGTATTGAAAAAGGGATATGCCACTGCTTAAGGTTATCCCCTGTGTTTTAAACAAAGACCACATAGACATTGTGTGTTGAACCTGAAGTTCTGTGTCTGGTCCATCTGTTATCCCACAACCCCTCCACAGACTTTGTGTTAGAAGTGGGATAACCTGCTGGAAATGTCTGGACTGGGCTAGTGGGACGTTTTCCGATGGATATTGCCCAGATATCCTAGGTGGACCGATGCACCAGGAGTTGCCAAAGGAGAACCTGGAGAAGAAAGTCCGTGGAGTTCTGACCAGAACCATGGCCGACAGACTTGGAGAGAAGCTGCTGCCTAGACTGGACCTGGGAGTTCGGAGGAAAACCAAGCCTGAAGATGACGAAGAGAAGCAAAAGGATGAGGAAGAATCAAGGAAACTGCCTCCTCTTGAAGATGCTCCACCTGAAGACATAGGGGAGTTGTTGAAATGGCTCTGCATAAAACAGGTGCAGATGCAAAGAAATAGAGACATTGAATGGAGCAGGAAAGATGCCAAATGGGCAGATACAATGAGGGTCTTGCATGCCATCAGTGCAGGACAAACTGAAAGAAGCAGTAGCCAAAAGACATTAAACTGTCCAAACTATCGGAAAGTGATGACATTGAAGCCTACCTCACAACGTTTGAGCGGATTGCTCGAACATGCACATGGCTAAGGGAACAGTGGGTTGTTCAACTGGCACCACACCTGACAGGCAGTGCCCAGTTGGTTTATAGCCACATGGACTCCCAAGCGGCAGATGACTATGCAGGAGATTCTCAGGCACTGTGACATAAACATTGAAACTATCGCCAGAGGTTTAGGTTTCTTGAAATGCAGTCACTGGATACCCACCCTCCCGAGACTTATTTTATTTATTTATTTATTTATTGAGGATTCAGAAAAATACCTTTGAGTCAAAGACTCCTTTTCAAAGGTTCCTCGTCACAGCAAGTTAACATAATACAGAGCAATACAGAAGCAGTAAACAATCATGATATAGACAAATACAGTAAGAGGCTAGCATTTAGATAGTAGTAAGTTCATGGTATCAGTCTCATGTATAGATACATTTATAAACCCCACTAAGGAGCTAAATCAGAGAGTTCTGGTTTGGGAGGTGGGGAATAAGCAAGCCAGAGGCCTAAGTCGAAAGGGAGAGGGGCAGGACCGGGTTCAGTGGCAATCACAGAGGTTAGAGGACTGGAGATGATTCCTAAGGTAGGCTTTGCAGGGGCCAATTCTAACCACATTTGTGAGACAGTTGGGCAGGCTATTTACCTAGGGGAAGATTCTGTAACTAAAGGACCTTTGAAATTGGGAGGTGCGGCAATGGAGAATGACGAGGAGTTGCCTGCTTGAGCTTCGGGTGTGCTTGTTCGATGGGGACCGTTGAATTAGAGGTGAGAGACAGGGGGGACAAGACCGAGGATGATCTTTTTAGCCATGAGACAAGTGTGAAACCTGATCCTGTTATCAAGGTTTAGCCAGTTAGTAGCATTATACAGAGAGCAGGTATGGGTGAGACAGTCACAGCCCAGTATAAGGCAACAGGCTTTGTTGAGGAAGAGACAGATACTGGAGAGGGCTGATGTGTTTGCTGTGCTATAGATTAGTATACCATAATCAAGGAGGGAGAGGACCTAGGAGGAGACAGCTAGATGAAGGGCATTGGGAGTAAGACAGTGTTTGAACCGATGAAGGATACCAAGCCGGCTATTGAGGGTGGTTACCAATTGGTGAATGTGTTGGTGGAAGTTTAGAGCCGGGTCAAGTGTGATGCCCAGGTATTTAAATGAGTCTACTTGTTCAAGTGGGGTCAGGTTGGCAGTTAGGACTTGGGGGCAGTGGTCTTTCTTGGAATTTAGATGGTGTGAGAAGAACATGACTTTAGTCTTATAGTTTAGAATAAGGCATTGAGAGGTGAACCACTTTTCAGCATCACTGAAGGAGGATTGGAGGGAGAGGTTTAGCTGAGTGGGGTCAGGATTGGAGAAATATAGGACAGCGTCATCTGCATGTAGTAGAAGGTTGCCAGAGCAGGACAGGGGAAGGGAGTTGAAAAAGAGACTGAATAATAAGGGTCCGAGGATGGACCCGTGTGGGACCCCAGAGTGGACTGGCTGCTTGTCGGATAAGGTTGAACCAATTTTGACCTGCTGGAAGTGATCTGAAAAGTAGTCAGTGAACCAGCAGAGGGCATCACGAGAGAAGCCAAGGTTGGAGAGACTAGCTTGCAGGGGGCGTGGTTGACAGTATCAAATGCCTTGTTGAGGTCAATGAAGACTGTACTAGTGATATGACCTCTGTCTAAGGCTGAATGGACATGGGTGTTGAACTCGAGGAAGATGTTAGTAGTACTGTCTCCTTTGCGAAAGCCGTGTTGCTGTTTGCAAAGGATGTTGTGTTTGTTGAGGTGTTCAGTTAGCTGATCGGAGACAATGCACTCTAGAGCCTTAGATAGGGGAGGGAGAATTGAGATGGGGTGATAGTTGTTGGTGGTGGTATGGTCCCCACTCTTAAATATAGGGGGTAATGGAGGCAGATTTCCAGCACATGGGGAATTTATGCTCCTCTCAAGGGGCTCTGCTACAAATGGTTGCAGCCAGATAACAAAAGCAAGGACCAACTTCTAGAGGCAGTAATTATTGAACAGTTTATTAAAGTTTTACCCCAGGATGTACAACTTTGGGTTTGGGAGCTTCAGCTGGATTCTGCAGATAAAATCATTATGTTGGCAGAAGATTTCCTGGCAGCCTGACCATCCGGACCCCAGAGGGTTCCAAGGGATATCAGCAGCTGCAACCACCAGTAATCCAGTATGGAACTCTTTTACTTATAAACTGTCAAATCCAGCCCCAGTGAAACAAGACTGGAGTGCAGAGAGAGGGGGTGAATTCCTGTAGTATGGCTTGTATGTCATTGGTGCCAAAAGAAGGGACATTATGTAAGGAACTGCCCTAATATAAAGAAAGAGACAGCTCACCTAGCCTTAGTGAACAGGGGTTACTTTATGGCTACTGTGAGATTGGATCACAGCAGATGATGGGACTAATTGATTCAGGGAGCCACCAGACTCTTGTCTGAGCAGATCTGGTGACTTTGAATAATAAAGGGCTGGATACAGCAGTCATCTGTGTGCACGGTGATACCCATTGCTACCCTACAGTCACCATACAAATGACTGTTCAAGAAAAGACATATGAGATAGAAGTGGGGTTGGTTTCTCACCTTCCCATGCCAGTTGTTATTGGGCATGACCACCCAGACTTTGCTTCATTTATAGATTGTCATGCTGCCCAGGACTCTGCTATAGTTGCCATAACCACCAGTGCTCAAGTGAAGCAGGGACAGTTACCATCTGTGTTCCCATTTGATGATGATGTTTTTGAGGATCCTGGCAAGGACCATAAAACTAAGGTGGAGAAGAGGAAACCAAAGAAGGACTGGATTGATACTCATGCCGGTGTACATACAGCCAGACTTGCAACACCCTTTTGAATGTGATATGCAGCATGAGCAAAAAGCAGACCCTTCACTAAATCATTTTCACAGGTGGAGAAAGGAGTGGAAAAAGGTGCCCCTCAGTTTGTTGTAAAACAGGGAATTCTGTATAGGGAATGTACTAACCGAACTGGAGAGGTAGTGGACCAACTTATGGTTCCAGAAAAATTCTGCTCCTAAATCATGTATCTGGAGCATGACATCCCTGTAGCAGGCCATGCAGGGAGAGCTAGCACCCTGAATAGGATATTACCCAGGTTTTACTGTCCCTCTATCCATGAGAATATAGAGTATTGTAAAGCATGTGCTGAGTGTCAGAAGGTAGCTCAGGCAGGAAAAAGGGATACAGTACCACTGCAACCCATCCCCATTGTGACTATTCCCTTTGACAGGATAGCCATGGATGTAGGGGGTGCCCCCTGGAAAACAACTCCAAGGATAACAGATTTGTACCGGTCATATGTGATTACTCTACCTGCTACCCAGAATCTATCCCCATGAGAAATGTCACCATCCCGAGGATAGCAGAGGAGCTAGCAAAGGTGTTTAGCCACATGGGAATCCCCCGAGAAATACTGATCAGGGGAGTAATTTGAATGCACACCTGCTAAAAGAATTGTACCATCTGCTGGGCATGGTAGCAGTGCATACTTCCCCATACCACCCACAGACTGATGGCTTCATTGAGTCATTTAATCAGACATTAAAGAGAATGTTGAGGAAGTATGTAAAAGAAGAGGGATGGGATTGGGATAGGTACCTTCCCTATTTACTCTTCGCTTACTGAGAAATCCCTCAAGCATCCACTGGTTTGTCTCCTTTCTCATTACTGTATGGAGGAACCCAAGGGGGCCACTGGATGTGGTTAAAGAACATTGAGAAGAAGGAAAGGAGGTGGGACATCTTAATGTCATAGAGTACATGACTCAGTTACGGAAATGCCCGGTAAGGTATATCAACTTGGCATGTCAGAGCTTAGAACAGAAACAAAACTTGCAGAAAGAAAGAAAGATACGACCAGGGTTTAAAGACCAAAACATTTAAATCAGGGGACAAACTGTTGTTACTTCTTCCCTCCACAGAGAACAAACTACTCATGAAATTGCAGGACCTCTTCACCATTTTGAGGCAAACAGGAGCAGTGAATTATGAGCTCAGTATGCCAGGAAAGAGACCTCCCCAAGAAAATTTACCATGTAAACCTCCTTAAGAAATGATGTGAGAAGCTTAACCTCTCCCTTTATATCCATCTGGAAGTTAGGGAGTCAGAGCTGGAGGTTGCCTATAAAAGGCTAGATCAGTCAGGACTGTTGTGGGAGATCCAGATAAACCCTGAATTGGAGCCTCAGCAACAGACAGATTTGCAGGAGGTATTACAAGAATTCGAGCCCATATTCACAAACATCCCAGGGAGGGCCAAAGAAACTGTGCACACCATAACTGCCACGCAAGACAATCCCATACACCAAAAGCCCTATAGATTGCACATGAAGGTGAGGGATGAGGTGATTCAGGAAGTCAAAAAAATGGAGCAGTTAGGCATAGTTGTGCCCTTAAAGAGTGCATGGTCTTCACCCGTGGTCATAGTGGACAAGAAAGAGGGTGGGATACGTCTATGCCTAAATTTTAGAAAGCTTAACAATGCGTCACTATTCGATGGTTATCCAGTGCCCCTAATAGATGACATCATTGACAGGCCAGGCAATGCGCAGTATATCTCCACCCTTGACCTTACTAATGGTGGTTGCCATGGCACACACTGCCACTTTTTGATTGCCTCTACAAGTTTTTTTTGCAAATTGGTTTTGAGTTCCATTGCTTGGGTCTCTGCAGGTTGTAGTTCTGGTGCCTCTGATGCAATGGTATTTGTTGCAACATGTAGTTCTGTTGTTACTACTGCTGGGATGTCTTCATTCATGACCTCCTCCACCATCACATTGGCGGGTTTTTGTGGTTCCAGCTGTTCTTCAGGCATGACAGTCTGGCTATTCTCCTTCTTCTTCTTCAGCTGGGGGTCAGGCAGGGCCGACAGGGGACCAACCTCTTTGCAGGCCAGAGTTGGGGGCCATACCAGAAGACATGGTCATGACATCAACAGGTGTCTTCAGGCCTGGTAAGTGGCCTAACCTCTCTGAACTGTCAATCAGACTCACCTCTGACAATTACCCACTCTCATTATTGAGCACCCTGTACCCCATGCTCACCACAGAGTCAGCCAGGGAGGAAGCCCCTAACCACATCCAGGACCTCTCCAGGTCCTAGCTGTATGGTCAAACTTGAGTGGCTGGTTAAAAGTCACTGCAAATAACTCTATGTGTGACTCGGCACTTACAGTATGTATGATTTTGTGTACCTTTATGAAGCACTTTTTCTACAAACTGTTTTTAAAAACTAGGGATTGGATGCTATTAAATTTATTCTAAACTGTAAATACAATCTCTTGAGTGTGTGTTTCACACATAAAACAGTGGAAAAGTGTGCTATGGAGCATTTCCTTTTTTAGTCTGCACAGAAGATGTCTATAGAAATTACGTAGCACCTATACCCTATTGCTTGCTTCTCTTATTTAAATACAATGGGAATGTATCGTTATTAGGAACTTTAGCCAAGATTCCATTAGCTGAGCATGCCCCAACACCCACACACTGTTTTAACATAAAAACATAGAATTTGATGGCAGATAAGGACCGCTTAGCCCACCTAGTCTGCCCATTTCCCTACCTAACAGATAAGCTGCAGATCCTAGTTAACCAACAGCCTATGGGCTACTTCCTCCTACCCCGCACTAGAATTGCCTTATGTCTATCCCATGCATTCTTGAATTCCCCCACTGTTTTTGACTCTACAACCTCCTCCGGAAGGCCGTTCCATGTATCCACAACCCACTCTGTGAAGAAATACTTCCTCACGTTACCTCTGAGCTGTCCCCCCTCTATCTTCCAATTGTACCCCCATGTTTTTGCACATCTCTTTTTCTGAAAGATGCTACTCTCTTGGACTTTGTTGATTCCCTTGGGGTATTTGAAAGTTTCTATCATGTCCTCCCCCCCTTTCCTCGAGGCTATACATCTTTAGTTCCTGTAGTCTTTCTTCATATGTCTTCTGATGCAGACCCTGCATCATTTTGGTTGCCCTCCTCTGGACAGCCTCTACCCTGTCTATGTCTTTGTGTAGATGGGGTCTCCAGCACTGTACACAGTACTCCAGATGTGGTCTTACCAACTGTCTGTACAGAGGGCCAACAACTTCTTGTTTTCTACTGGTGATGCCTCGCCCTATGCATCCCAGTATCCTCCCAGTCCTCCTTACTGCCTTCTCACATTGCTGGCCCACCTTTAGGTCATCTGATATGACTACCCCCGGGTCCCTTTCCATTTTTGTTGCTGTCAGTATCTCACCCCCCCATTGTGTACTCTTCCCCTGGGTTTTTATTTCCCAGGTGCATTACTTTGCACTTCTTTGCATTGAAACTAAGCTGTTTTAATTTACCATTGAGTGCTAGCCCTTTTTTCTTCATGGTCCATGGTCAAACTTGAACCCCGCATCCTAACAGTCACCTCCCGGGATCAAGGCAGCTCCATCAGGTGAATGCCTCTTCCACGATGTAGGCCTTCAGCCAAGGCCAACTCCACCTCCTTTAAATTCTTAGCTAGAGCTTCTGCTTCCAGCTGGGTCAGGTTGGTGGTGGTTGTGGTAGGGGCAGTCACAGCATCCTGTGTCTTCTCCCCTTCTTCTGTGGGCTACAACCCAGGGAATCGTTAGTGGAGGTCTGGGATGGTTGTGATCCCAGGGGCCAGAGTGGCTTGATCGTAACAGAGTTCATACATTTTCACCATCCCTACCTTTATGTCATGCTTGAAACAGTGGTTGCAGTACCCTGTGGTGATGCAGCTGGCAGTGACCACCCAAGGCCTGAACCTAGGCATCCAAGCAAATGCCTGACTCTTTCTCTGGAGTCTTAAAGCCCTCGTGTGTTGATGATGCAACCATTCCTGAACTTGCAGATCAAATTTGGACTGCATGATGTATTGGTGGTCTCCCCTCCATGACATTTCCTAACTTTTGCTTTCTTTTGGCAAAGTTCAGTAAAGTTCACTTTCCACAGTTTATACCAATGTGCACACCAGAGGCTCGACACAGTTACTTGTAGATTATTGTTACTTTATTTCAATAACCTATTCCCTGTGCTGACTTCCATTTGTTTTTGTTTACCTGTGATGACTCCTCAGAGGGCAAATTAATGAGCGTAGTCCTTAAACCAGGACTTATTATAAATGTTTTGCCAGAGGATCACAGGGGCGCTTCCATCTTGTGGGCATTCAAAGGCACTGTGGAGCAATCTGGGCAGCTACTAACCCCATGGGCTCTGGTGCTGTGGTGGCAGCTGATTACAGTTCTTGGGTGTCCTTGACAGTTAATCAGAAGGATCTGAGGGTGAAATGTGATTCTGTTGGTCAGTCTGGTCTCTGTGCTGGTTCTGTTGGGGCCTTCACTGTTTGGTTCCGTTGTCGCTCTGGGATAGTCATCTTCTTACTTCTTCATGCAACACTGCTCCTACACATGCAACCAGCCTGCAGGCCTTCTCTATCCCCTGCCTATTTGCAAACAGAGTCAGGCCTAAAGGACTTCAATGCCAATCAGACAATTTCATGCTAATTCTGTGCAGGTGCTATCTGCTCCTTTCCAGACAGTTCATGTGCACCCCAATCAGCTATGAAAATAAACTTCAGAAAAGTGTTACTTTTTTCTTCCCATCTGCAAAGTTTTCATGGCCCACATCTCAGCAGTGATTGAACTTGATGGCTTGATTTTCACCAAATAAACTTTCAGACAGTACATATGGTCTTGGAGTACCTTGTTCATGGTGCTTCTAGTTGTACCATCCCCCAAATCCCAGAGGAAGAGCCCCCGCATGTAAGGGCTGGGCAACCTCCAGTGTCTAGGAGCATATGTTGGTATCTCTTGTTTAGAGGAGCACCCATTGGACACAATGAAAACCTGCAGCTTCCTTGTCCTTTTCACCATGGATCACGATGAATGAGGACCAGGGGCAACCAATGCACATTTAGAGGCACCAGAAACAATGGGACTACGTAGAAAATGAGGTCCAGTTGGGGGCTGGGATCAAGCATGATGTATTTATTTAACTGTCACAATGTCACATGGCTTCAAAGGGCATTACCATCACAATTTCAGTTCATCTTCACTTCCACAGTCATCAAGTTTTCCATATTCCATTTCCCAAGCATGTCTATTGCCTACTTTACTACACGATCCCCATACCCAATATACTAGGATTGCCTCCCTTTGATCTAAAGGGGCACTGCTGCTGCTGTTGTTACTTTTATATTCGCTTCCGTTTCTTAAAACCTACCTTCCATGTATAGGGGTCCCTGAGACCCTGGCACTCTGAAGACCTGTTTGTGGTGGCATCCTCCCAGGCAGGGTGAACATTACACTAAAAGAAAACATGCCTGCACATGCCTCACATGCCAGCATGTGGCATTCACATTGCAGTTTCAGTACATCAACATTATGCTCCACTCTAAGTTACTTTGCACTTGGTCTGGCCATGCATGCCTCCCTCTGGTAACAACATTGATAGCCCTACTTGCCCAAGGAATGTACTCCCATGTCCGAACCCCTCCTGGGGACTTACTGATCCCAACTCTACTTAGGCCCCCTCTGCCTGATGACCACAGATTCGGGGCATTTCCTTGGGGGGATTTCATACAGTAGCTACACACTTAGGCTTTTCATTTACACATCCAGAAGCCACCCCTCCTGCAGCTAAGAAGGTCATGAGGGTATGCAGCCATCCCCAAGACTGACAGTCAAATGGACTCAGGAGTCGTAGCTTAGACTCCCTTGCCCATTCCAGAAGCCACCCTTCCTACAGCTGTAACCCCCCCCCCATGGCCCTGTCTAGGGGCATAAACTTCTTCGCAGATGGTCCGGTGCAATGGAGAAGGGGTACCCTGAAGCGCAACCATCGAGACCAATGCACTTCAAAAATAAGGCAGGGAAAGTGGTATCCCACATTTCTGGTGTCTTCAATACTCATGCCTTTCACCTTTACCCTCAGTATCTGATTTTCGTCCTGAAGGCCGCACACTGGACCAGGAACTCCACACTGTACCTAAACTGTCTTCCAGAGTCCCCCCAGAGCCCCTCGGATCCAGCCCAGGCGGAAAGAAACTGTATCTTGAATGCAACTCATGAGAAATTAATTTGACTGAACATAAAGAGAGCTGGCTGCAGGGGAGACAACAGAGGGTAGTTGTGTAACCCCTAGGTGGCGCTATCCCAAGGGCTACTACCCCTGCCTGCTTGGCTAGTTGCAGGTTAAGGGGCCCAGGTTGTTATACAGGTGCCTCCACCCATAGATCAGGGTTGGTAGTGGTCAAGCTAACCTGGGCACAGCCCTCCGGGACACTGTAACCCCCCTTTTCCCCTTCTAGTGGCCTGAACAGTACACAATAATAACTTTCACAATGACCCTTATTCACCAGGCAATTACCCACACTGTTTGCACTTACCACCAGGGCTGGTTCCTCTAGCTTGACCCTAGGTACCCCCTGTAAAACAAGGTTAAGCACAGCAAATAACAACAGTACAATACTCTTGTCACAAACTGGAACCACAGTCAGGTTAAATGCAAACAAAGTTAAATCTGATTTATTCAGGGGACTTTGAACACAGGATGGGCGTAATCAGGTTGATTTGCTTAAGAGCTATATTAATCAGACAGTTATGCATGCAGTTCAGAGTCCCTACACAGTCACACACTCTGGGTACCCAGGTAGGAAAACGGTGGGCTAGCCAGGAATGTTGCAGCTGGTTGGGGCCCTGTGATGGAAGAAAACAACATGCACAACACACACTATTTGTAATCTGAGCCGGAGGGCTCAGTTCGTGAAAGAAAAGGCAACAAGACAATCAGATGACAACACTTTTAGATTTAGCTGTTGTTGCAGGGAGCTACCCTGATGTTTACTCATGATACCTAATACTGGACAGAGGCAGGACAAAATTGAGACTGCAGGCTGTTGAACTGGAGTGCTCGGAGAAGCAGGGCCCACATGAATTACCAAGGCATCGTTCCTGTTCAAGACATTGAGCAGGGGGCTGATCCCCTGGCTGGTCTCTCATTAATGACTTTCTTTGCGTAGCAGGTATTCTGGCTGGGCCAGTGTAGCAGGGCCCAGGCAAATGGAAATGGATATGGATTCAGTCCGTGGAGCTGGATACAGCCTCCAGCAAGCAAAACACAGTTCAGACACACAGTGGGGACCCAAATCACAACCCACTATAAGCACACAGCACATTCACATGTTAGGAAATTCCACTGTACTAGGCAAATGGCTCTGTAGTCACAATTACAGCGTTTCTGCACAATCCGGGAGTTCTGAGGTAGCCGGAAGTCCTGACAGGCAGATTTCAATCAGAAAATCTTTGATCTTCTTCAGGTTAAAGCCTGGTCACAATTCAGTGTCTTAATTCGCTCTCGAAGTTCGGATTCATTCGGAAAAAAAACACAAGTTCCCTATCAGAAGCAGCAGACAGGCAGGCATGCAGGCCAAACTCAAGTCTTTCCACAGTTCTCCTGCACAAATCCACTATGAATTGCTGCTCGAACTATCTCAAGCTGTTACTTCCTCACTTCCCAACTCAGATCTAACTGAAACTACAAGCAGTGTGGGACTTTCCCCAAGATCCAAAAGGTTAAGTTGGCTGATCTGTCTGTCAGTCACAACAAGGGCTCCCCCTCCAGGTTATTTTAGGTGCCAAAAGCCCAAAACTGCAATTCCTACAAGTTTTGGCCCCACCAAGCCCCTGTAGGCAGGCTCCATTTTAGAGTCCCAAATGATCTAATTGACCCATTCTGCAGGTCAGGTCCAAGATGATGGAAACAAACAGAACTATCCATGCTGCAAAGAAGGCAGATTAGGACAAACTGCAATATTATTACTACTGTAACAAATGATCAGCAAACAAGTACATCTTCTAACAGAGCTCCCTCTCAGATTAATTATGACTGCAATCCTGACAGCTCTTAAAGAGACAGTACACAGAGGCTATACAGGCACTCTCTGGCAATCACATTTAAACTGCTAAAATGCAGGACACCAGCCTGGCAGTGAGCATTTAGGCAAGCTCAAGGAAGACTTTTCAGGAACCCTCATTTGTAGCGGGGTTACAGTTGTAAGGGGGGAGACATCCAAGCCAAGGCCAGTAATGAGTGGAGTACCGCAGGGTACAGTACTGGGCCCTGTTTTGTTCAATGTTTCATTGGAGACTTTGCAGAGGGGGTCAAGAGTAAGATCTGCGTGTTCATGGATGACACTAAGATTTGTGCAAAAGTGGACAATGAGGAAGAGAGGCAGGCACTCAGAGAGGATCTAGCTAAACTCGAACACTGGTCTAGGGAGCAGCAGTTGAAGTTTAACACTAAGAAGTGCAAGGTCATGCACCTTGGAGCTAGAAATCCCAAGAACAGCTACTGGTTGGGGGTAGTGCAGGTAATGGCTTCATTGGAGGAAAGAGACCTGGGAGTAATAGTCACAGGGCACATGAAGGTATCTGCACAGTGTAGGAGAGCTGCAGCAAGGGCAAATAGGATGCTGGGGTGCATTGCCAGAGGGATCACCTCTCGAAAGGGGGAGGTCATTCTGCCACTGTATAGATCACTGGTGAGGCCACACTTGGAATACTGTGTACAGTACTGGTGCCCATACCTCAAAAAGGGTGTGAGATTACTGGAAGGGGTACAGCATAGGGCTATGAAAATGATCATGGGACTAGGGGAGTTGCCATACGAGGAAAGGTTGAAAGAGCTCAACATGTACTTGCTGGAAGACAGAAGGGTAAGAGGGGACGTGATAGAGACCTTTAAGTACTTGAAAGGCATAAACAAAGTCAGAGAGGGAGAATTGTTCTGCTTAAAGGGGGGAAGGGTCACAAGGGGGCACAGTCTGAAGTTGGAAAGGGGACGGTTTAGGAGGGAGATGAGAAGGCACTACTTCATAAAGAGAGTGGTGGCAGGTTGGAACGCACTGCTGGAGGAGTTAATCGCTCAAAGGACAATGGATAGCTATAAGCAGGGTTGCGATAGCGTCAAGGGCAGGGTTAGTACAGACAAAAACACAAAGTGGGGAATGACCAGAAAAGAGGCGGAAGAGAGGGTTTGGGTGGGGGTGGGGCAACTGTAGTGATAGGAAACTAAGAGCTGCACAATCGGGCAGACTTGATAGACCTGTGGGCCCTTTTCTGCTGGCAGTTTCATTTTTTCATATGTTCGTATAAAGGGGAAAAGAAGTATTTCATTTCATTTGCTTCCGCCTCTCGGTTTAAATAATGCACATCACTACTATTTCCTAACAAAATTACTTATTTTATTCTGTTCCTGCACCACAAATGATTTCCAGCAGTACAGGGGTCACATCTTTATTTTTTAGATAGATGAAGAAGCTCCATGAGGCTAATGCAACTGTTTACTCTCTGGCTGGACATTTTAAAGCAGCAGCACAATGACTCTTAAAGCTATACAAGCTGGGATTTTTCTCTCTCTCTCTCTCTCACTCTCTCTCTCTCTCTCTCTCTCTCTCTCTCTCTCTCTCATGCTTTACCCAAAACCTACTTGAAACTCAGATCCCTGCAACCTTCTGGCTCATCTGGATCTGGTAAGCCAACCTTTCTTTCTTCCTTACTCTCAGGTTACCCACTCACTGGCACTGGTCGCCTCCCCAAACACTGGCGCAGGAAAGTGGACTGCTTCTTCCACCTGGACCCCTGGGCACTGGCCGAAACCACAGGGGAAACAAAGATTTTTCCTGATGACCTAGACCCCATAACCCACAGCTTGGCACTGTACCTATGTTGCTTCTGCACCTGCCACCTTCACTCAGCTCAGCCTCTCCTTTGCCCCATTGGTGTAGCGGCCCCAAAACCTGGCCCCGCTCCAGTAATACCAGCCCAATGCTACGGCTATACAGTCTCCTACTGATGGCCAAAATGCTCCAGTTTCTGCTGTTCAAACTCAAACGGGGGTCCCAACTAGGCCCACATCCCCTTCACACCACCTGAGCTTGCATTAAGCTCCAGCACAAAGGCTACCCTCCAAGGCCTGCCATCATAGCCTGTGACCCACCTGGACCTCAATGTTCCAGCACCCCAGGACCTGCCCCACCAAAGCAGGCCCATACCTTGGGTGAAAGACCCCCCGACTCCCTCTACACCCAGGTCGCCCTGCCACATCGGGTACGAGGGGAGCCACTGCCACCAGCTTCCCTCCTGTGGGGGCACTGCCACTGCCCACACAGCCCCGCAGACCTAGGAACACCTTACAGGGGTCTCTAGAGCTCTAATTCTTCCTGGACTCCAAGCCACCTACATTCCCTGCCCCCAAATGACACAGGACCTGGTTACACAGACTTCCTCCCCTACGGAGCTCCATACCACCACTCCTCATTGATCACGGTGCTGTCCAAAGCTGTCCTGACTCTACTTTGGGGAGGGTCCCCACTGGCCCTGCTGGGCCACCAAGCTCCCTCACTTGCCCACCTAATCTCTGCTTCTTACTCTGCATATCCAGATTCCCCACTCCAGCCCCAGGCCTAATGCCCGGGTTGGAAATGCTCCGATACTTCCTGTCTGTGCCCTTATATACTCCTTAAAACCTACTCTCTGCTGCCACCTTGAGGCGTCCAGCAACAATATCCCCCAGAGCACTAACACATTCCCTAGCTTTGGGGGGGGGAGACAGTGATGCCTAAAGCGGGAATATAAGCCCCTATTCTAAGGGGGGCTTACACAGCTAATAGGGTCATGAGGGTATGCAACTCTTCCCAAGATTGACTGTCAGATGAACTCAGGAGTCAGAGTGAAGGTACTTTAGACCACTGAGCTGCAAGCCACCCTGGTTTGGCTCCAGTATCCTCCATTGGACTACACTCTCACTGCCTTCATGTTTGTTCTGCTTAATGTTACTACAGCAAAGATTTAGAGGCTCCTTAATAGTTATAGCCTTTTTTTACCGACGAAATGTGCATTTAAGGGCAGTTTATCTTCTAGTGTATCATAGTATTACTGCTATATTTTAACACTCTTCCCTGTGTCTGCATTCTGTAACTAAGCATATTCAGCACAGGGCTAGTTTCCATCGACAGGCAGGGGGTGACTGAATTTCACTGCGCAATGTAAGCACAGCTGGCTCATATTTCACCTTGCCCTCACTCATTTTGTCTTCTTTCCCCAAACTCCCTGGCCCATTCCAGAAGCTGCTCTTCCTGCAGCCAAGAGGGCTGTGAGGGTATGCAGCCCTCCCCAAGATCAACTGTCAGACGGACTCAGGAGTTGGAGTTAAGATGCTTTAGACCAGAGAACCTTGAGCCACCCCAGTTTGGTGGGTAGCACTTCACCACAGTAGGTATATCCCACCCATTCTGTGTTTGATAATATGTGTTTGTCTGTTGTTGTTGCTATCTTATTGTTGAAAATTTAGTAAAACATACTGAATGAAAAAGAAAAAGGTATATCCCACTCAAGCACCCCCCACTCTCCACCCTCCAACCCACTGTGTGTATGCCCTTTTATATGATCCATCTTCCTTTCCCCCAGTCACACACTAGGTCCTACCCCAGTGCAGCATACCTTCAGTTTATCAGCTCCAGCTTCTCCCAGCCAGATCTGCTTCCTCAGTAATCAGTCCACCACTCCATTGTAAAATCCTCACCCCCCGAAATGTATGACTTCTTAGTCTCATCTTCCCCTCCCCAATCAAGTGGCCTAGTTCCAGTCTGCCTCTCCTTTTGCCTGTTTTTTTTATAGTACCTAGAGCTCACTGAATTTGCCTCCCCGCTCCCTCTAGCCCCCTCATAACCCCCTCTTGTTTGAAGCAGCTATTTCACCCCTGGCTTTCACTCGATCTTTCTCCCTGTCTCTGCTCCCTGTCACTCCTTTTCTCACTTCCCATTGACACTGTTGCTTCTCTGAAGCTTGGAACAGCTGCTAATTTGCCTGTCACCTTGTAATCTCAGCCAAATGGGATATAGGTTACCTGCTACTGTTTCTGACTGTTCCCTGCTTAGACAATTTCATCGTTAACATGACTGCCCAACTGTGATTAAGCTACTTGTTATTGTTTTTGAATTTTCCTCTGATTGGTTAATTTCATCGTTTTTTTTTACTTTTCCCTGCTTGGTTATTTTCATTGCCTTAACCCGTTTGCTCAACTGTGATTAAGCTACCTGTTACTGTTTTTTTACTTTTTAACCTGCATGGTTAATTTGATTGTTCAAAATGCCTACTCAACACTGTTTTTTTTTTTACATGTTAACCTGCTTGATTAATTTAATCATTTAACCTACCTGTTCAATTCAGTCACTGTATTTTATATTCCTGATTACGCAGTTGCAATTTATGTGCAGTTCAGTTATGTACAACTGCTGCAAAAACTGAGATGTCAGGCTGCTACATCTCTTTGCTAGTCCCATTCCCCTTTCCAGTGACAGCCACAGTGGCATCACAGATAGAGATGCAGCGAAATTAAATTCTGCTGGCGAAGTGAATACAAAGTGGCCACTTCGCATTGTCACTGAGTGGTCAATAGGAAAGGCTCACTTCACCTTGTAATTATTACCTCGCATTGTCATTCCACCTTAACGTGATGTAAGGTGGCATGGCAACAATATTGGCAGCCCCCCAGTGCTCCCACACACACACAGTCACCAGAATTAATGTGCATCCCCAAAATGCTACTGTCTTGTGTCCAGAAAACTCCCCAGTGCTGACGAAATGAAATGAGAGCACAACAAGAAATACAAAGTCTCCCAGAATTAATGGCACACTCAGTCATTTGCACAGTGGACATGGTCACATCACACACAGACACCAGAATTAATGTGCATACCCAAAATGCAACTTTCTTGTGTCCAGAAAATTCCCCAGTGCTGATGAAGTGAAATGAGAGCGTAACAAGAAATGCAAAGTCTCCCAGAATTAATGGCACACTCAGGCATGCGCACAGTGGTCACACACAGTCACCAGAATTAATTTGCATCCCCAAAATGCAACTGTCTTGTGTCCGGAAAATTCCCCAGTGCTGGTGAAGTGAAATGAGAGGGTAACAAAACATGCGAAGTCTCCCAGAATTAATGGTGCATTCCATCATGCGAGCAGTGGCCACACACAGTCACCAGAATTAATGTGCATCCCCAAAATGCTACTGTCTTGTGTCCAGAAAATTCCCCAGTGTTGGCAAAGTGAAATGGGAGGGTAACAAAAAATGCAAAAATTCCCAGAATTAAGGGTGCACTCCATCATTAGAGTAGTGACCACACACAGTCACCATAATTGATCTGCATCTCCAAAATGCTACTGTCTTGAGTCCAGAAAATTCCCCAGTGCTGACAAAGTGAAATGAGAGTGTAACAAAAAATGCAGTCTCCCAGAATTAATGGTGCACTCCATCATTTGAGCAGTGGCCACACACAGTCACCATAATTGATCTGCATCTCCAAAATGCTACTGTCATGTGTCCAGAAAATTCCCCATTGCAACAAGAAATGCAAAGTCTCCCAGAATTAATGGTGTACTGCAAATGCACAGACAGATTAAGATTACGCTGTGCACTCAAGAGATACAGAGTCAGATGCAAAGGCACAACAACACAAAATCAGTGCTCACAAGTCACAAATCCACATCTGGAAAAGAATATATTTTGCTGGTTGGGGGTGCACGGCAGTAACAGTCCACTACCAGCAAGGATACCACAAAGCAGTATAAATAATTAATGCAGGTGTGGTGGATAGCAGGTTCACACTGCTGCAATTACTCGGGCACAATAAAAGTTGTCTGATTTAATGGTATGCATTGTACACACACTCACACACACTACAAGTATTGCATAGCAAATTGAAAACCTTTAGCAATATAACCAAATGTTTTAAACAAACTGAAATTATATACTGCTGCACCACTACAATCAGCTAAAAAAATTTCAAGAATTACTGAAAATATTACTGTGTGTACATTAACACAGTTATACAACAAAAATATAACCAAAACAGAAAGACTGCCTTTTTCTCCTAGTTAATCTACCTACACCACAGATACGCCCCTCCCCCAAAGCACACTTCACAGTACACTGACTGTTCTAAATTAACATTCAAAATCCACACACAAACAATAAACACTCGATGATATAAGCACAGGAGGGTTTTCTACAATTGATGCGCTAAATGTTGAGCAAAAAAAAAATGGCTCAAAAAGGCGTTTTTAACAGCTTTTAGAGGATTTGAAATGCAGAGCTCCGACAGGAAGCTGTCTCCATCTTCCACTACACACACACTACACAGAACTGAGGCTGTGCAGAACAATCTAGAGCCCATGTGACCTGCAATCCCATGAAGCAATGCAAATTCGCCTTGGAGCTTAATAACAAGGTGAAGTGATGCGAAGTACATTGATTTCAATGTACTTTGCCTTAACATTGGTGGAGAAGTGGTTTGGAAAGGTGGAATAATGTGAAGTCATTGGTTTCAATGGACTTCGCGTTCCCCATTATGGCGCGAAGTACTCCGCTTCGCATTGTGGCGCACTTCGCGGATTCCACGTTACTCCGTGAATCACTCTGCAGAGCGAATTTTGGCCACTTTGCCCATCTCTAATCACAGATCAGTCTTCTATTAGCTAGTCCAAGCCCCCTCCCTAGAGTCCCAGGAAGAAACATGCTTATCTCAGTTTCGCTAGCCACTCACCCCATGGACTCTTTGATATTTTTTGTTACACTACTGATGCTATTATCAGATGTCCTGCAGGGGGCTAACATATACCTGCTCTCTACACCTGTTAGTTACCAGTACCTGAAAGTATGCCCTTGGGAAACCAGGGTGCCCTACTTTGTCACATTGTTTGACCACCTTTAGGTCATCTGATATGATTACCTGCAAATCCCTTTCCTGTTTGGTGACCATCAGTATCTCCCCCCTCCATCATGTAATCCTCCCCTTGTTTTTTTGCACCCCAAATGCATGATTTTGCACTTCTTCACATTAAAATGATCTGCCATACTCTAGACCATTCCTCCAGCTTACCTAGGTCCCTTCTCATTTTTTCCACCCCTCCAGGCATGTCCATCCCGTTGCAGATCTTAGTGTCCTCTGCAAAGAGGCACACCTTCCTTTCTAGCCCCTCCACAATGTCACTTTTGAAGACATTAAACAGGACTGGCCCCAGGACTGATCCCTGTGACACCCCCTGGTCACCCTCCTTTCCACAGATCGAGCTCTGTTTACAACCACCCTCTGTCTTCTGTCACTCAACCAGTTCCTAACCCAGTTTGCCACCTTGTGACCCACTCCCAGGCTGCCCAGCTTGTTCACCAGTCTTCTATGTGGAATGGAATCAAAGGCCTTACTGAAATCCAGGTAGGCCACATCCACCACTCACCCCAATCCATGACCATAGTCACCCAGTCAAAGAAATCAATTAGGGTTTTTTGACATGATCTTCCCACTGTGAATCCATGCTGTCTCAGATCCTGTGTTCTGCTGGATTCAAGGTGTTCCACAATCCTTTCTTTAAGTAGTGATTCCCATAATTTTTCCCACTATTGAGGTGAGGCTGACTGGTCTATAGTTTCCAGCTTCCTCCCTACTCCCACTTTTGTGAAGAGGGACTACACATCTGCCCTCCTCCAGACCTCTGGAACCACTCCCATACTGAATGACTCATTGAACAGGACTGCCAGTGGTGCTGCCAGCACCTCCTGTAGTTCCCTTAATATTCTAGGATGTATCCCATCCGGTCCCAGTGTCTTGTCCACTTTCAGTTTTGTGAGTTCTTTTAGAACTCTCTCTTCCATAAATGGACTGATGTCCAGCTCCCTCCCATATTTGTTCATGTTGTCTAAATGCGAACCCTCACCTTCTCCTTATTCTGTGAATACAGAACAAAAATATTTGTTCAATATTGATGCTTTTTCGAGGTCTCCTTCTACACACTCCCTTCTTCCCCTCTTAGCCTTTCTATCCTACCCCTGGTTTTTCTCCTTTCACTAATGAACCTATAAAAGGTCTTATCCCCTTTTTTCAAGCCAGTGCTATTTTTTCCTTTGTTTGTGCCTTTGCTCTCCTGACTGCTTTCTCTGCCTTCCTCTGTTTATCCAGGTACACTATCCTGTCCTCCTCCTGCTGTGTTTCCTTGTATTTCCTGAAAGCCATCTTAGTCGCCCTTACCATCATGGCCACATCCTTTGAGAACTATAGTGGATTTTTCTTTCTGTTGCCCTTGTTTACTTGCCTAATGCCAAGGTTTGCCACCTCCACTATGGGTCATTTCAGATGGTCCCACTGCTCCTCCAGTCCACCCCATTTGTTCCTCCCTGTCTGGCATGCTTAAGACATATTCCCATTTTAGTAAAGTCTGCCCTCCTCCTGAAATCCAGAACCCTCTCCTTTGTGTGGCTTGACTCTGCCACTGTACTCATGCTAAACCACACCAGGTGAATCAGTGGATCCCAGGTGTCTGCCCACCCTGACGTCCTCAATTCTGTCCCCATTGGTGAGTACAAGGTCCAAAATTGCACCCTCCTTGGTGGGCTCTAGCACTAGCTGCCTGAGGCCTGCCCCTTGCACAGAGTACAGGATGTTCCTGCTCCTGGTTGAGGCAGCAGCTGAGATACTCCAATCTACATCTGGCAAGTTCAAATCACCTACCAGCAGCACCTCCCCTTTAGCTGCCATTGTATGGATGGATTCCATTGGAACCTTGTCCTCCTCCTCCCCCCCTGTGCTGGAGGTCTGTATATCATGCCCGTGTGAACAGCTGTGCCATTGCCCATCTCAAGAGAGACCCACAGTACCTCTTCCCCTGCATTCCCTGTATCTCAGTTGCTCTAATACCCTCCCTTAAGCAAAGAGTCATCCCCCCTCCCTTTTTACCCTCCCTGTCTCTCCTGTGCAGATTATAA
The DNA here is from genome assembly GCA_016271365.2 of Neoceratodus forsteri. NCBI lineage: Eukaryota > Metazoa > Chordata > Ceratodontiformes > Ceratodontidae > Neoceratodus > Neoceratodus forsteri. The sequence goes on from CM057449.1 coordinate 1,205,393,284, forward strand.
CCTGGTATTGCTACATCCCAGTCATGGTTTCCAGTATACCACATCTCAGTACAGTAATAACTACAATGTCCAGGTCAGCCTCAGTCATCAAGGTCACCAGGTCTGGGATTTTATTCCCCAGGCTGCAGGCATTGGTATACATGGCCTTCCATGTTCTGCCATTTTTCCTTTTATCACCCCCCCTGCTGTCTTTTTGCTTACTGTTTGTCTTTCCTGTTGTCATCTCCCTTCCTTCTGTCCTCTGCAATCCCCCCATGGGTTTTGTTTCCTCTGTCGATATCACAACTTTATGGTCGTCCATGTTGTCTTCACTCTCCTGTGGGGTTGGGCAGTTTGGTTCTCCCAGTATCCTTCTGCCAACCCCCCCTTGCTAGTTTAAATTCTTGCCAATGAAACATTTAAACCATTCACTGAGGACAGCTGTCCCCGCCAGGTTGTCCCCTTTCTGCAGGGTCACATTCTTCCAGGGTTGTCCCCAGTTCCCAATGAAGCTGAAACCCTTTTCTCTGTACCAGTTCTTCAGTCAAGCGTTGAAGTCCTTGGTGCAGAGGTCCCTAGCCTCCCCCTTGCCATGCACAGACAGCACCTCTGAGAAGGTCACAGAGCATGCTACCTGTGCAAGGCCCTTCCCCAACTCCCTGAATTCCTCCTGTACCCTTGCCATTCCTGCCTTGTCGCCAGATGAATAATGATATCAAGCTTCCCTGTCATGATACTGCCTTAACAATTGTCTGGATCCTCTCCCCATCCCTCCAAGCTGTGCTTCCTGGTAGACACTTTACCTCCCTTTCCTCCACTATACCTATCCCCAAATCCACTCCCTGGACTATGGAGAATTGGCAGAGAACTCTAAGACAAGGAGCTGCTGTTGTGAGTGCACTTCTGTACTGGGACTATATTGCCCTCCTTCCCACCCAAAGCCGGTTCTACTTTTATAGGCACAGGATTTGACTGACAACAGGCATTTCTTATTTGGGAGCAGGAAGTGAGTGATCACAGAGCCACCAAAGACTCACCATTGTAGAAGGACAAGAGTAGTGCTCCATCCCCCCCAGCTGCTGGAGGTCTGCCTCTCAGCAAGTAAGAGGACTACTGAGAAATATAGGATCTTCTTGTCTCATAACAGGAAGATCAGGAGCTTAAAGGACATTCAGGCAGTAAGTAAGTAGGGAGAAAAAAATAAACAGATAAAAGAGTAAGTATTCCAAACAACAGTTAAGGGGCCAGAAATAAGACATGATGGGAGTGGTGCAGTGCAGTGGCTGTGGAGCAGCAGTCTTCTTGGAGACGTTCTGGAGGATGCGGTGTTGTCCCATCTGTAGGCACCTCTCTGGGCGGAGGGAGGAGGTTACTCATCTCCAGACTGAGTTGGTCATGATTTGTGGGACCTCCTCTCCCATTCAGGGACCACCAGGGCCACTGCCGTTGCCTCAGAGGTTGCCAAGAAAGAGGAGTGGTTGGACCATATTGGGCTCAGGGAGGGTGAGGGTGGTGGAAAAGAGGTGCATCCCTCCAGTTGTACCTCTCCACAATTCATATGCCATTCTGGCAAAGTGTGATTCCTCTATGGAGGCACCCACAGTGGAGACCAAGGAGGATGCTGGGAACCTTCACAAAGGAGATCCACAGGAGGGTGGCATGGGACCCCACAGGGGAAGGAAACAACTCCTGGTGGGGGACTCCACTGTTAAGCAGGTAGAACTGGGGGAGGAAGGGGAGAGGGAGGTAAAGTGCCTGCCTGGCGCCATGGCTTGGAGGGACAGGGAGTGAATCCTCAAGATCACCGGAGCAGCTGCACAGGAGAGGGAGCTGGATGTCATTATCCACCTAGGGACAAATGACCTGGCTAAGAAAGGGATCAGAGCAGTGCAGGAAGAGTTTGTGGAGTTGGGGAGAGGCCTTAGAGAAGTAGCACACGCAGTAACCTTCTCAGAGGTGCTGCCTGTCTATGACGTAGGTGAGGCTAGGGTGTTCCACACCATGGGATTCAATCAGTGGTTGAAAAACTATTGCAGAGCTTAGGGATTTTGGCTTCACTGGGGACTCGGGGTCCACCTAGAGTGATGCAGACCTATACTGGCATGATGGTCTGCATCTGTCCAGGAGGGAAAACAGGATCCTAGGTGATAGATTTAAATGTTTCATTGGCAAGCATTTAAACTAGCCAAGGGGGGGAGGCACTGGAAAGGAGCAGGGAAATCCTAGCCCCCCCAAAAAAGTCTGGGTAGTAAGTGAGGTAAACTCCAAGTTAGAGATGTTGATAGGGAGAAGGGCAGGGGTAAATGGAGAAAGTGACAAAGGCAATAAGGACAGGGATGGGACAAAAAGGGGTAAGGCCATCAGGAAATGGAGGGTAATGAGTATCAATGCCTGTAGTCTGAGCAACAAGCTCCCTGAACTGGTGGCCTTGATGGAAAAGGGATGCCTGAATATTGTAACAGTCACAGAAATATGGTACACAAAGAACCATGACTGGTATGTTAACATACCAGGGTACACAATCTATAGGAGAGACAGAGAGGGGAGAAGTGGGGGAGGAGTAGCTCTCTATGTAAGGGAAGGGATAAAAGCAACTGAACAAAAGAGTAAACAGAGAGGAGAGGAGGCACTGTGGGTCACCTTAGAGACTGGAAACAGCACCAACATCTGCACAGGGGTTGTATACAGACCCTCATGTCAGGGGGAGGGAATGGACAAGGATATGATAGAAGGTATTCTTAGGATGGCATAGAAAGGGGAGATACTGTTGATGGGAGACCTGAATATGCCAGATGTTAACTGGAGCACATTTGCTGCTGCCACATCCAAGAGCAGGGCCATTCTCAATGCCCTACAGGTGGCAAGCCTCAGGCAGCTAGTTTTGGAACCCACTCATGAGGGAGCAGTCTTAGACCTCATAATCTCAAATGGGGACAGTGAGAGGATCTCAGATCTAGAAGTGGGTAGCCATCTGGGAACAAGTGACCACCAACAGTGTGGTTCACGATAAACTCAGCTACAGAGTCAAGCCATACAAAAGTGAGGGTACTAGACTTCAGGAGGGCTGACTTTGGCAAGATGGGAGAGTGCCTTAGAAAAGCACTCGCAAACAGGCAAGAAGGAGGGGTGGAGCAACAATGGGGAAACATCAAAACTGCCATCACAGAGGCAACAAGCCTTTGTGCAAAGTAAATAAACAAATCAAAATGAAAGAAAAAGCCACTATGGTTCTCAAAAGAGGTGGGGGAGAAGTTCAGGGAGAAAAAGATAGCATTCAGGAAGTATAAGGAAACACAGAAGGAGCAGGACAGACAGCTGTACCAGTTAAGGCAGAAGGAAGCAGGGAGGAAAGTCAGAATAGCAAAGGCCCAAACTGAGAAAAAGATAGCCAACTCGGTTAAGAAGGGGGATAAAACCTTTTACAGGTACATCAGGGAGCATTGAAAGACAAAAGGAAGGGCTAGTGAGGCTGAATAGAATGGATGGTGGGTGGGCAAAGAGAGACAGTGAAGAAGCAGGAATACTGAATGAATATGTCTGCTCAGTATTCACAAAAGAGGAGGACGGGGAGGTGTCTAATCCAATTAACAGAAGCACTCTGGATAGGGGGGGTCAATCCCAGTCCTTTCACAGAAGAAAGGGTTCTGAAAGAACTCCTAAAACTGAAGGTGGACAAAGCAATGAGGCCTGACGGAATTCACCCCAGAATTCTAAAAGAATTAAGGGGAGAACTAGTGAAACCACTGACTACCCTTTTTAGCAAATCATGGGAGGATGGTGTGGTACCTGAGGACTGGAGGAAGGCAGATGTGATTCCCCTTCACAAAAGTGGGAGTAAGACAGAGGCAGGAAACTACAGACCTGTCAGTTTGATCTCTGTGGTAGGGAAAGTGATGGAAACACTTCTGAAGGAAAGAACTGTTGAGTACCTAGAGGCCAGTGGGACACAAGACACAGGACCCAAGGCAGCATGGGTTCACAGTGGGAAGGTCATGTCAGATGAAGCTAATTGATTTCTTTGACTAGGTGACCAAAGTAGTAGACCAGGGAGGGGCTGTGGACATAGCCTACCTAGACTTTAGCAAGGCATTTGACACAGTCCCACACAAAAGAGTAATAGTCAAATTAACCAGCCTGGAAGTGGGTCCCAGGGTGGTAGCTTGGGTAAAACATTGGCTGGACAACAGGACAGAAGGTAATTGTAAATGGAGTCCACTCTGAAGAAAGAGGGGTTACTAGTGGGCACTGAGGGTCCAGTACTGGGTCCAGTCCTTTGTATTCTTTTATAAGTGACATTGCAGAGGAGTGAAGGAAAGTATGCCTCTTTGTAGATGACACAAAGATCTGCAACAGGGTTGATACACAAGGAGGTGTGGAAAGGATGAGAAGGGACTTGGCAAGGTTGGAGAAATGGTCAGAAGTATGGCAGCTTGATTCAATGCAAAGAAGCAAAAATAATGCACCTGGGAAACAAAACCCAGGGAAGATTACACAATGGGGGAGGTAGCAACAATAACAAAATGGAAAGGGACCTGGGGGTAATCATATCAGATGACCTTAAGGTTAGCAAGCAATGTGAGAAGGCAGTAGGGAGGGCTGGGGGGATACTGGGATGTATAGGAAGAGGCATCACCAGCAGAAAACAGGAAGTTGTTATCCCTCTGTACAGACAGTTGGTGAGACCCCATCTGGAGTACTGTGTCCAGTTCTGGAGACCCCATCTCCACAAGGACATAGACAGGATAGAGGCAGTCCAGAGAAGAGCAACTAAAATGGTGCAGGGTCTGCAAGAGAAGCCATCTGCGGAGAGACTAAAGGAGCTCAATATGTATACCCTTGAGGAAAGGAGGGAGAGGGGGGACATGATAGAAACTTTTAAGTACCTCAGTGTAATCAACAAAGTCCAAGAGGGTAGCATCTTTCAGAAAAAGAGATGTGCAAGAACAAGGGGACACAATTTGCAGATGGGGGAGCTGTTCAGGGGCAATGTGAGGAAGTATTTTTCACAGAGATGGTGGTGGATGCATGGAACAGCCTTCCTGTGGAGGTTGTGAGGTCTAAAACTGTGGGAGAATTCAAGAATGCATGGGACAGACATAAGGCAATTTTTGTGGGGTAGGAAGAAACAGGCTGCTGGTTAACTAGGATCTGCAGCTTATCCTGTAGATAGGGAAATGGGCAGACTAGGTGGGCCAAGCGGTCCTTTTCTGCCGGCAAAATCTATGTTTCTATGTCTCTATGGAGTTCCCACTAGGAGAAGCTTCCTCTTCCTTTGGGGTTCTCTTCCATCCGTCTGTGAGGTACTCTTAGGAAGGTCATAAAACAGTTGCTATAATCCTCTTGCTTATGTCTGGCAACATTCACCACAAACCCTGGACCTTCCAAAATGGGAACAGCCTGCAAGGCCCCACTGTGTACCATAAAGATCACCTCCCTCAATATAGGCAACCTCCTTCCAAAATGTGCTCAATTTGCAGGATGGGTGACGCAAGTACAGGCTGACCTAATCTCAGTCACTGAAATCTGGCTCTCCCCTTCAATCCCAGATACAGCTATCTCACTGCCTGGGTATAACCTCTTCAAGTAGGAAAGGGTAACCAAACGTGGGGGTGGTTGCCTTTTGTACCTACGGGACAACCTCCAGGGCCATAAGATTGCCTTGAACCTCACACTGATGACTGTGAATGCCTGTCTGTGAAACTCCACTTAGGGAAGGAGAATAAAAACTTGATCATTATGACAGTCTGCATACCTCCAGGCAAGCATTAATTCATTTGCTAATTACTTTAGACAAGTTAGCCAGAATTGGGAAACAATAGTTACAGGTGAATTTAACATTAATTGGGCCACCGAATCAAGCAAGGCATAGAAGGATCTTTTTTTTTTTTTTTTTTTTTACTAGGAGAGAGAGACACTAAGCTGAAAGCTTGTTTATAGGTGCAACCTGGGAGCTCAGGGTCACACAGATTGCAAGGGGGGGGGCTGTGGGATTCAAACCCAGGTTTCCAGGTTTGCAGCTCAGAGCCTTAAACCACTGCGCTATACTGCCTTCTCTAGTGGCAAGCCTCTACCTCACTCAAGTAGTAAGGGACTACACCAGAACCAATTATAAAACTGTAACCAGCACCCTTATTGACTGTGTTCTGGCCACCCACCCAGATAGACTAACTGTGGTTACAGTGTTACCTGATGTGATAAGTGACCATTCTCCTGTACTGTGTACCTGGTCCACTAAACTTACCAGGTCCTCCCCAAAACAATTTGCCAACAGCAGGGTACTCTGTAGAGGGCTAATTAGTGCCTTCAAAGAATACCTGGCCAGTTTGGATTGGAGTTACTTGGATCTCATTCCTGATATTGACTCAGTACTTGACTTTTTCATCACTGAGTTTAACACTGCATGTGACAAATTTGCCACATACAAAAAATGGTTGCTGAGAGGTAAGATTTCTGAATGGGTCACTCCATCACTCCTAGCCCAGATGCAGGCCAGGGTTAATTTATGGCTTTGGGCTAAGGCCGCAGGTGCTCCCGCTGACCTTCAAATCTAGAAGGCTGCCTGTAACATGTGCATCAGAGACATTAGGTGGGCTAAGGCCTCCTACTACAAGGAACAGCAGGTGAGCAATTAGGGCAGTGGGTAAAAGTTTTTGCATTGCTTACAGGAACTCCTAGGGAGGGGAGACAGAGTGCCTGTTACTGTGCTCAGTGTTGATGGTTCAGTCATCCTCACCCCGGAAAAGATTGCAAATATGTTTAATAACGTGTAACCCCACTACTAATTTGGGGTTTACCTTAATGTTTTCCTGGGCTCCTTCCATGCTCACTGCCAGGTTGATGTCCTGTAGAGATAATAGATCCAAGGTTATCTGTTTGCTTCTGTTGATTTACGTGAGAGTGCCATATAGTGCCTCTGTGCTTGTCCCTTTAAGAATTCAGCCAGTATGTGTATAGTAAATGATCTGGGCTGGGTCTGAGTGCTTTAAGGCTTGTGACTGGACAGACACTGCTTTGATTTGCTCCACTCTGCTGTTGATGGTAGAGCAGAGGGAGCCTGAACTAGTACTTTACTTATGTACTTCTAGCTTGCTGTTCTATTTGGATTAGAGAGTTTGTTTAACCTGCTTTCCTTGCAGCTTTGTCTTTCAAAATGGGAGCCACCATGTTAGGTCTGGGACTTCCAGGATTTGGACCAATGGGACACAGGGGGCCTTTAAAGGTCCTTAGCTCCAGTGTCTCGTGGTAAGGAAAATCTGTAGTTTTTGTATTTTAGGTTGCTGCCTAAACTTAAAGGGGCACGTAGACTATGACCGACAGCTCCCCCAGCCAACTAGCACTCTGGAATCCAAGGGAAATCCCCAGAACTGTGAGAAACAGTATTTAAGTTGAAGTTAGAACTTGAAGAGTAAGCAGCTTGAGCTCTCAAGGAGCTGCTCCCAGACGGAGCTTAGGGGAATCGGTGGGAAGAGGCCTGACTTGCCTCCCTGCCACTGTTCTCCTGCATTGGACTGCATGATTGCAGCGATCAGACTAATCTGAATTGTGACAGAAACTGCGGCAGAAGCTCCAGAAACATTTGCATTTGAAAGTATTGCTTGAGATTTGGACCGGAGTTAGGCTCTTGTGAAGCAATCAGCCCAGAGGTTGTAAAGTGACCGATATTGGATCGAGAGGTGTGCTTAGTAAATTGACTGCAATAGCAACTGCACTGTATCCAATCCAGGAGAAAAAGTTAATGCTGTTCTTGTTAAATGTACTGAATGTTCATTGTGAGTCGAAGCCTGCCTATCCGTGACCAAATTGTTACACCAGCTGGAGGCTTCACCAGCAAAACAAACTGAACTTTGCCAACATGTTCGTCACACTGGACTTTTGCCAACCCAGCCCAGACCACCTGAATTGCACCAGAGACTGTTCTCGGTGAAACAGAAACATAGAAGTTGACGGCAGATAAGGACCGCAAGGCCCATCCAGTCTGCCCATTTGTTTTTCTACCTTATAAATGTGCCATCGGCCTTTGCTCTGTCAGTGGCCTATCTATTCATAGTCATTTGTATAGCTCCCTTATGCCTATCCTATGCCTGTTTGAAGCCCTGCACTGTTTTCATAGCCACCACTTCTTGTGGTAAGCCATTCCATGCATCCACCACCCTTTCTGTGAAAAAGAATTTCCTCACATTCCCCCTTAATCTGCCCCCCTCTAATCTCATGCTGTGTCCTCTTGTCCTGCTATTTTTCTTATATTTAAACATGTTAGACTCTTTCACCTTGTTAATGCCCTTAAGGTGCTTGAATGCCTCAGTCATATCACCTCTCTCCCTCCTTTGCTCAAGGGTATACATATTGAGCTCTGTTAATCTGTCCTCATATGTCTTCTGATGCAGTCCCTGCACCATTTTGGTTGCCCTTCTCTGGACTGCCTCAATTTGGTTAATGTCCTTGTGAAGGTGTGGCCTCCAATACTGCACGCAGTACTCCAGATGGGGCCTAACCAGTGTCTTGTAAAGAGGGATTATTACTTCCTCTTACGACTTGTGATACTCTACTAATACACCCTAACACCCCCTAGCCTTACCTACTGCTTTAGAGGTCTGCTTGGATGATTTCAGGTCATCAATGATGATGATACCCAAGTCTCTTCTTCCTTTGTGACTGCTAGCAACTCCCTCCCAGCCTATAGGTGGCTTCAGGTTTCTCTTCCTATGTGCATGATTTTGCACTTCTTTGCATTAAATCCCAGTTGCCACTCTTCTGACCATTTTGTCAGTTTATCCAGATCTCTTCTCATTCTGCCCACCCCATCTGGATCATCTACTCTGTTGCAGATCTTGGTGTCATCTGCAAACAGACAAGCCTTACCCTCTAGTCCATCTGCAAGGTCACTAATGAAGATGTTGAAGAGGACTGGCCCCAGGACTGATCCCTGAGGTACCCCACTTGTGACTTGCATCTCTTCTGACTGTATACCATTTACCACCACTCTCTGTTTTCTTCCCATCAACCAGTTTGCCACCCAGTTGACCAACTTCTGACCCACCCGAGCCTACCCAGCTTATTTATCAATCTTCTATGTGGAACAGTGTCAAAAGCTTTGCTGAAGTCAAGGTAGGTGACATCAACTGCTCCCCCTTGGTCCACCACTCTGGTTACCCAGTCAAAGAAATCTATGAGATTAGTTTGACAGGACCTTCCTTTGTAAACCCATGCTGTCTTGGATCCTGTGCCCCATGGATTCCAGGTGTTGCACTATCCTTTCCTTAAGGAGTGCCTCCATAATCTTGCCCACTACTGAGGTAAGACTGACTGGTCTGTAGTTCCCGCCTCCTCCTGCTACCACTCTTGTGGGCGGGATCACATGAGCCCTTCTCCAGTCTTCTGGGACCTCTCCTGTGCTCAGAGACTCACTAAACAGTTCTGCTAATGGCTCTGCTAGTTCCACCTTTAGCTCCTAAGTACCCTGGGATGTATGCCATCAGGTCCCATTGCCTTATCCACCCTGAGCTTAGCAAGCTCTTGTAGGACCTTACTTTTGTGAAGGGAGTAGTGCTCACCTCCTCCCCTGCGTCCATGATGCTGAGCTGTGGGCCCTACCCTACCTTCTGTTCAGTAAATACTGAGCAAAAGTATCTATTTAGGATAGATGCCTTTACAGGGTCCTCCTCCTCACATGCTCCCTTTTCTCCATTAAGCTTAGCAATACCCCTCTGGACTTTCTCCTTTCACTAATGTATCTATAGAAAGTCTTGTCACCTTCTTTTACTGTTACGTGCTAGTGTTTCCTCAGTTTGGGACTTTGCCTGCCTTACTGCCTTCCCTGCTTCCCTTAGGGCAGTTTGGTATGCCTCCCTATCTTCATCCCACTGTGTTCCCTTATATTTCCTGAAGGCCAGCCTTGGCTCTGACCTTTTCTGCTACTGTATTTGAGAACCAAAGTGGTTTCCTTCTTCTTTTGCACTTCCTTTTCTGTCTAACACAATGGGATGTTGCTTCAAGTATTGCATCCTTAATGCTTGCCCACTTTGCCTGTACCCCCTCATCTGTGTTTCTTTTTGCCAAGGCTAGCTTAACTCTGTTGGCCATCTTATCAAAGTCAGCTCCTCTGAAGTCCCATATTTTTGCCTTGGAATGGGATCATTTAGATGTAGTAGCCAAATAGAACCATACCATGTGATGGTCACTGGCCCCCAGGTGACCTTCTACCTGGAGATCTGTGATCCCTTCCTTGTTAGTCAGTACTAGATCTAGGATAGCCCTGTCTCTTGTGGGTTGCTGTACCAATTGTTTGAGCCCCCCAGGGGAATCCACTATGTGTCTAGTTCTGGCAGATGTTCCTGCTGGTATTGACCAATCAGTATCCGGCATGTTGAAGTCTCCCATTATCAGAACCTCCCCTTTAGCTGTCATGTTTTGTATATCTTCTAACAGTAATACTGATACCTGCTTTGGGGATCCAGCCCCTGTACAGATACAACTCACAGGTTGTAGCCACCTGGAGGGAAAGGCCATGAAGAGGAGGTGTGTCGTGACAGCCCATCTTCCCCCTGCTCATCGGTGATCTACACAAAGTCTCCATTTCACCAGCAACATCACAGCCAACTAGTAGTGTGAGTGAACCCAGGGTAGCTCCCTGCAACAAGTTACATAATTATCTGTGGTACCACCTGATTGCCTTAGTCATTATCTTGGTTACAAGAGAATGGGCCATCCGGACAGGATTAAAATAATCAAATCTTTGTTGTGCATACTAACTGCCTTTTCTTTCCATCAAAGGCCCAACAACAGCTGCAACTCTGGCCATCCTGGGTAACGCCTCTGGATAGCCAATATTCCATCCTGGGTAGCCAGTGTTATAGGATTAATTATTTGGGACTGAAACGGGCATGCCAAGAACCTGAATTCAATCAGTATAGTAATAATGTAACTAAATTCACACCCCTTCCTTGTTCTCGACCCATAAATAAATCTGATTTTTATTTCACGTTTAACCTGGCTATTTAGCATATTATTATGTAACTCCTAGGTGGCGCTGTCCCAAGGGCTACTACCCCTGCCTGCATGGCTAGTTGCAGGTTAAGGGATCTGGGTACTGAAAAGGGTGTCTCCACGCAGAGTACAGGTTTGTTAGTAACAAGGCTAACCTGGATACAGCCCTCCGGGAAACCGTAACCCCCTCTTTCCCCTCTAGTGGTTAATATAGACAATATGCAACAAACACTTTCACAGTAGCCCCTATTCAGCATACAAATCCCCTCACTGTTTGCACTTACCACCAGGGCTGGTTCCACCAGTTCGACCCTGGAAACCCCCTGTAAAACAAGGTTAGGCACAGCAAATAACAACAGTACAATGCTTTTGGTACAAACTGGAACCACAGTCAGATTAAATACAAAAAGAGTTAGATCTGATTTATTCAGTGGAATTGAACAAGGGAGGGGCATAATCAGGTTGATTGATTTGAAAACTGATCTAGTCAGGCAATTATGCATGCACTTTTAGTCCTTGCACAGTCACACGCTCTGGGTACCCAGTTGGAAGTAAGGTGAGCTAGTCTGGAACATTGCATGAGGTAGGCCAGCATCACAGCTGGTTGGGGCCCTGTGATGAAAAGAAAATGCATGCACAACTACACACAATTTGTAATCCAGAGCCTGAAGGCTCAGTTAGTGAAAGGAAAAACAACAATGCAATCAGATGACAACACTTGAGATTTAGCTGTTGTTGCAGGGAGCTACTCTGATTGTTACACACACTACCCAATGCAAGACACAGGAGGGATGAAATAGAGACTGCAGATTGACAACTGGCATGCCAGGAAATGCAGGGCCCACACAAATCACCGAGGTGTAATTCCTGTTTGAGATGTTGAGCAGGGGGCTGATCCCCAGGCGAGTCTCTCGTCAATGGTATTCTCTGCACCTGAAGTAGCTGGCCGGGCCAGTGTGGCAGGGCCCAGGCCAGGAAAAACAGTTCAGAAATCAGTCCAGGAATGCTGGATGCAGCTTCCAGCAAGCGTGGCACAGTTAAACAGTGGGGAACCAAATCGCGACCCACTAACAGCACACAGCACATTTATAGTAAAACAATCACTATACCACAAAGTTTATAGCAGTCCGGCAGCAGTATCAGTGTCTCTGAGCAAAATCGGGAGTTCTCTGGTGAATGGATGTCCTGACAGGCCGATCGCATACAGCAAATCTTCGGTCTTCTTCATGTTTAAGCCTGGTCACACTTCAGTGGCTTTTCTCTCACTCAATTCAGATCCAGTCCGGAGTATTAAGCCTTTCAAAGGATTCCCTCTCGAGGGACTGCAGGCAGACAGGCCAGACTTTGCCTTTCCACCAATCTCCCACACGAGCTACGCAGGAGCTGTTGCTTGAATCACTCAAGCTGTTTACTCTTCAAACTCTAACTCCAGACCAACTGACTGACTGCAGCAGGCAGCTTAGGAATTTCCCTTCAGTCCAAAAGGTTCTGGTTGGTTGATTCATCTGTCTGTCAAAGCAAGGGCTCCCCTCCAGGTCGGTTTTGGCACCAAAATGTAAAAATTACAATTCCTACAGAAATTTGTTCTCACAAGACCCCTGGGGACAGGCTCCATTTTAGAGTCCCCAAAGGTACTAATTTGTGCTGACTGGTAGTCCAAAAACCAAAATAATGGTGCAATACAGAAAGTTCATGCTGCAAAGAAGGCAGGTTAGACAAACTACAATACTAAATTTGCTATTCTAATAGATAATCAGCAAATAAGTTCAGCTTCTAACAGAGCTCCCTCAGTGCAAATTGCGATGGCAGAACAGAGCGATTATCTGGCAGTCTGGGCAGAACTCAAGCATAGAAACACTCAGACCCCTCCAAGATTAAACAAACATCACGTTATAGGCAGCTCTTGAAGAGACAGAGCACAGAGGCATTAAGGCACTCTCACACAACACTTTTAAAATGCTAAGACACAGGATACCAGCCTGGCAGTGGGCATTTAGGCAAGCCCAAGGAAGACTTTCGGAAACCCCCATTTGTAGGGGGGTTACAACCTTCCCTGCCTGAAAAAACTTGGCATCCGCGTCAAGTCTACACCATCACAATACTGAAGAAGCAATATATACAAGACATATGTGACATTAGCATACTATGGAAATAATATCTGATGCATCAGTTAACATTAAAATATCACATTACTATACATTTCATTATAGTTCACTATACCATATCTTCATTAACAATACTTATGCATGTTTCATACACTCTATGCTGATTCTATTATGATTAACATACTATGAAGAATTACCAATGACTTCACTATATAACTTCTTGTACGGTAAACAACGCAGAAGGGGGTCCTTCCCTATCAGCAAACTTGGGACTAGATGGGACAGGGACACCATGTTCTGAAGGAAGAACAATTAATTGGGAGGTGGCAGTCAAGCTCAGTTTGGGCAGTGAGATCTTGGAAATGTAAACACCTTTATGGACCACATTGAGAGGTAAGTCCACAGGCCTCACAGGGGAATCATAACTAAAATGTAGCACTGGCTTAACAGGTCACCCAGATTTTCTGGGGGGAACAGACACAGGCTCTGGGCGGTCAACACTGGCACTGAGTTCTCCTGCAGTGAGGGATGCCTCTGTACTGGTTGAAATATCCAGATTGTGAACACTATCAGCTCCTGGCTCTACAGACTCTGTTTCCACAACACTTTGCTCATTATTGTCTTCTGAAGGGGGCCCAGGTTGCTCATTCTGAGGAGACTCTGGCACAATTAGGCTTTGTGGCACTGAAGGAGTGCTGTCAACTCTTTTATATTGTTCTTCAAGTTCTGGTATGTCACCAGTTAGACTCAGGCCATCAGCCCCTTCTTTGGGGAAGTCAAACAGTTCTACAAGACACAGAGTCTGCAACCTCTGATGTGATACTTTGCACCTCACTTTCAGGGCACACTGGGTCCAAGGAAGAAGCTGGGAGGTTAGGCAGTTCTGAAGCCCAGCTTCATCCCCATGATTCTGCAGAGGATTGCCTTGAAACAACTGACTCAGTTCATATGAGGGATAATAGGCATTATCACAGTCACTCTCATCAGAGACAGATGAACAGTCATTACTATCACTCTGGGCCTGCTGAGGGGAAGGTCTGAGTTCTGGAACAACATGGACAGGTTGGCTCTGTTTCCTCTTTGCAGCAGAATGAGTCAGTGGCCCAGGAGAAGTGTCAAGTGTTGGTTCAGCATCAATAACAACTTGTCCGATGGGCAGCAAGTGATTGCGGTGCATGGTCTTATCAGCTTTGGAATTGTTTTCTGGGTGCACCTTGTACACCGGCAGATCATTCAATTTACCAAATACTATGTGAGGAAGATGGTGCCATCTATCAGCAATTTTGTGTTTTCCATGCAGTCCCAAATTGTGTAGTTTTACCCTGTCTCTGGGCAACAACTCCTGGGCTTTTATTCGTCGATCATGCCTTTCTTTGTTGGCAAGATTTCACTTAGCAGCCACAGTTTGAGCTAGTTGATAGGCATGATTCAACTGATCATTCAATTACTGTACATACTGCAAGTAGTTTTCTGCTAGGATTCCATCTGGAGAGACCCCAAAGCAGACATCAACTGGCAGTTGTGCTTCCCTCCCGAACATGAGACGGAAGGGGGAGAACCCAGTAGCATCACTTTTGGAGCAATTGTACGCGTGTACCAAGGTGTCGATCTGCTGGATCCACTTATGCTTGTCTTTTGAATGAAGGGTTCCAAGCATGTCCAGAAGGGTGCGGTTAAAGCGTTCTGCTTGAGTGTCCCCCTGTGGGTGACAGGGGTTGGTTCTTGACTTCCGCACCCCACACAGAGAGAGCATTTCTTTGATTAGCCTACTTTCAAAGTCTCTACCTTGGTCAAAATGGTTCCTCTGTGGGGCACCATAGTGGACAAAGAATTTTTCCACTTGCACCTTGCCCACGTTGGAGGCCTTTTGATCTTTAGTTGGGAAGGCTTGTGTGCACCATGTAAAATGATCAGTAACTACCAACACATTGCCAATGTTCTTTTGGTCGAGTTCTAAGCACAAGAAGTCTATGCAGACCAGTTCCATGGGGGCACTGGTAGTGATGCTGACAAGTGGGGCAGCTTTCTGGGGCAAAGCTTTCTGCTGGAGGCAGTGACTGCAATTTTTGACATGATTCTCAACATCTGCCCCCATCTTTGGCCAGTAGAATTGGGATCGTACCAGGTCAAGAATTCTGTCAATACCAAGGTGCCCCATGTGATTGTGGAGGGACCTCAGTACCAGCTGCTTAAAGGCCGTGGGTAGGACCAACTGTTGCTTGTCTACTTGACCACGACGATCCACTGTCTTTCAGTATAACAGTTGATCATGCAAATTTAACCTGGGGCCTTTCTTGAACAACAGAGCAGTTCACAAGTCAGGGGAACACAACTTGGACACATCTTTCACTGCATGCAGGGCGTCAAGTGCTGGTTGAATCATGGGATCTTGGGATTAAGCCCACTGAATACTGTCATTATCGAACTGAGGTAGTGTACTAATATCTAAATCAGAGAAATGGTAGTAGGCATCTGGTATGCAGGTATCAGGAGGGACCAAGCAATCTACTAGGAAGTCCACCATGTCCACAGACATTTGCTCATCTTTATCAAACTTTTGGCATAATGCTTTGATGTCAGGTTCGGATAATCTGATCCAATTGTCCTTGGAAGCTGGCCTTCATGACAGGGCATCAGCATCAGTGTGGTTTAGTCCCAGTCTGTATTCAACAGCATAATCATAAGTTGATAAGGCAGAAAGCCAACGGTGCCCAGTGACGTCCAATTTAGCTGAAGTCTGCACTTAGGTCAGTGGGTTATTGCCAGTCTTCACTAATATCTTTGCCCCATAGAGGTACTCATGAAACTGGTCAACTATGGCCCATTTTAGGGCAAGGAATTCCAACTTGTGGACCGGATAGTTCCACTCTGATGGGGTCAAGCTCCTACTGGTGAAAGCTACAGGTCTCAAACCATCTTCATAGTCTTGATATAGCACAGCCCCAAGGCCCTGCAAACTAGCGTCCGTATGCAGAACATACAGTAGGGCTTGGTAGGATCAGCATAGGCAAGGACTGGGGTATGGGTGAGCTGGTATATGACTTCAAAGAAAGCGGCTTCACATTTGGGTGTCCACCGAGTCCCAAAAGGCTCACCTCTTTGAAAATACATTTTCTCTTGGTCTTTGATAGCCCCCTTTTTGTATTTGCAGTTGGTAAGGGGGTAGCCTTGGGTAATGTTAAGGAGCGGTCGAATCACCTTTGAATAGCCTTTGATGAACCTGCAGTAGTAGATACAGAACCCCAGGAAATGCTGTAGATCTTTTAGGTTATTGGGCTGGGGCCAAGTGGTCAAAGATTCAACTTTACTGGGATGTGTCTGTATCCCTTCCACAGCCACTAAGTGTCCCACATATTTCACAGATGTTAGAAAAGCCTGGCACTTATCTATGGATAACTTGAGGCCAAATTCTTCCAAACAATCGAGGACTTTGAACAGTCTGGTCTCATGTTCCTCTAGCATGCGTCCGAAAACAATGACATCATCCAAGTACACTAATCATTCCAGCAAGTTTATGTCTCCCACTGCACAGTCCATCAATCTCTGGAAGGTGACAGCACACCCGAAATCCCCTGTGACATCCTCAGGAATTCATAGAACTCCAAAGGACAGATGAATGCTGTTTTTTCATGGTCCTCCTGGGCCATTGGAATCTGATAATATCCGCTGCGGAGATCCAGTACTGAGAACCACTGACCCCCATTCAGGCAATCTAGGGCATCCTGTATGCGTAGCATGGTGAATTGATCTGGGATAGTCCGTCGGTTGAGGGTCCGATAGTCCGCACACATCCTCACGGATTTGTTCTTTTTACCCACTACAATGGGGGATGCATATGGACTTCTTGATTCCTGAATAATGTCAGCAGCGAGCATTTCCTGTAGGTGCGTCCTAACATCATCTATGTCAGGTGGGGCAAGGTGTTGGGACCTCTCTCGAAATGGTCGGTCATCATGCAGGTGTATGTTATGCTTGGCACCATGGACACACCCCACAACCCACTCTTTTAGTGAGAACACTTCGTCTCTCTGAGCAAGTTTTCTGCAAATTCGGGTCTTCCATTCAGCAGACAAAGGGGAGTCAACAACATGGATTCCGACAAAACCACTCCACTGTCACCACGCTAGTAGAGTACACCACTCAGCTTTATGGGGCCCTGGATAAAGGGATGGTGGTGGAGGTCTATCTTCATAGACCTCACCAAGGCCTTTGACACAGTCAATCACCAACTGCTACTGAAATGTCTCCTCTCTACAGGATTGTCAATGGAATCTGTGGCCTGGTTCCATAGTTACCTAACCCATAGATCTCAATGGGTCAGGATTGGCAATATAATCTCTGAGCCCAGGGAAGTAAACTTAAAGGTCCCGCAAGGTTCTATCCTCAGTCCTCTCTTATTCAGCCTCTTCATAAATGACATGTCCTGCACACTCCGTACTCTATGCAGACGATGCTGTTATCTCCATCCCAGGGAAAGACCTGGGATCAATTAGCTCTGAACGTCAGCACAATTTTCATGCATTGTAATCCTGGTTCACCTGAAATAAACTGCTACTCAACTACAAAAAGACAAAGAGCATGCTCTTCAGCGCCCCACAAAGCAAGATTTGAGGGTTCTCACTGCATATACTTAGGAGCGAAGGAGAAGTACTAGACCAAGTCAATATATTCAAGTAGTTAGGGATTCACCTTGATGACACCCTCACCTTCACTGCCCATGCTGAGCAACTGGTAAAGTCCACCGTCATGAAGCTTGGCATCCTGTACAGACACCGCACTTCAATGACACCGACTGCCCTGAAACTTGTTACATGCAGTTCAGTTCTCTCATCTGTGGATAATGGTCTTGTCATATATGGGGCAGGCACAGACACAGAGCTTAAAAGGGTCAAAACCATCTTCAACAAGGCCTGCCACCTGGTCCTGGGAGTACACAAAATGACTCACTCTTGTGACCTATACAAGGAAACTGGCTGGTTCCCACTCCACCACAGACTCCAATACCAGGCCTGCCTCCTTGTGAAAAAGTCCCTGATGGGGTCCATGCCTAGGACTACTTCAGCCCTCTTTGAGCCTGCAAAACCATCTAAATGCAAAAGGAGTGCCTCCCGGACTGTTCTAACTGTTCCCTTCAAACGAACCACCCTTGGCCAAAGGTCCCTCTCCTACTGTGGGCCTAAATGGTTCAATGATCTGCATCCAGACCTTGCCAACTCCCCCAGACTTGGCTACTTCAAAAATGGGCTTCAATCTCTTCTTGCCAGCAAATCTGACTGCCAGTGTTTCTGTTAACCCATGGCCTCTGACAGCGGTTCTCACACCAGTCAAATGCTACCCTCTCTCACTTCCACCCTCCTGTTCCACAACTGCCCACTTCCCCCTCCCACCTCCCACCTCCCACCACCTACTACCTCCCCTTGACAAAGCCTCACCTTGGCTGCTAAAACATGTATTTCTGCAGACTGGGAGCACCCCGTCTGAACTGTAACATGATTGTTAAAAAACTGTACTGCACTTAATTAGTGCTGCATTAACTCATTGTCTCCTAGCAGATGCCTGTAGTCATCAGTAAAATACACTGGTGTGTCCTGAGGACGTCTGCAGAAGTCGGCTACTGACTCCCAGTGTGCCCTTGCAACGTCTGGAGAAGTCACTTATATATTTTAATATATAGTGTAACAGAATATAATATATACAGTATTTGACTGCATAACACTGTTGGGAAAGGTAATTTTATGCTGAACAACTTTGCCACTGATATTTTGTGTATATCGTGTATACTTTAGGAGTTATTCGCATTTGTTTATGGAATGGTGTGTATGGCTTATGTTGCCTGTTTTAGTGAAAAAACTATTTTTTTTTGCTGTTTCAACCAGCATAGAAAAAAACCAAAATGACATATTATTATTTGCATACCACCACTGGAAAGGTAATTTTATGCTGAATAACTTTGCCGCTCAGACTTTATGTCTAGCACTTACGGTTCTTGAGCTATTAGGATTTGTTTGTGGCATGCTGACTATGGCTTGATTTTGCTTAGAAAGACCCAGGATTTACTGTTAACAGTATACAGGAGACAAGTGGTGCAACTTCAGAGAGATCCTGTGGAGGCAATGAGTTAATATGTTCCTCTGGAAGTGTGGTCCTGTTTCTCCTTACTTCTTGTACCCTGCTTAATGTTGTAACTGCACACTAATACCAGTTGTTAGTTGATGTCTTTCTGTTCTGCAATGTTTCATCACCTGTAAATGTCTTGTATTCCTTGTTGACTTGGAGCCTTTGTAAACGAGCCCCCGGCTCAAAGGTATTAATCAGAATTTGAAATAAATAAAAAAAAAAATCACCAAAGTCAAATAAGTCCAGGGTCACATTCTCCTTTTCTCCAGAGTGCTTATTACTGGGCAATACTGCAGTGTCTGCTCAGTGTACTGAAGCCAGCATACAGCCCCAGTTCACACGAACGCCCTGTCCGACATGTTTCTCACTTGCACCATTACTTGGCGGGCATAGGCATGGGCACATGCAGGTAGTATACTGGACTTAACCATCAACCCCTCTGGCAGCTTCCCTTCACCAGGGACATCTATCATCAATTTTTTGTTCTTTACACCTTTCCTTAGGTGGACTTTTCCATGGATCGTACACTGGGCATTGGGGGCCAACACCAAAGAATCAGGATCCTTTTTTCACACTATCCCCACTGGCTCACCTCGGTCCACTTCATCGGGTTTCTGTTGCAAGTCATAAGCCCTTTTGATTAATGCTGGAATTCTTGGTCCCATCCAGTCCGTTGCCTTTGTTTCTCATGGCAGAGCTGTGCCAGTCTCCCAAACATGTGGGTGTTTGTTCCAATTAACAGGGGAACCCCATCATATGGTCTGGTAGGAGGGCACATCAGGGCTAGTGTCTCTACTTGTTCATCTACACTAGTTACAGTCATAGGAAAAGACAGCCAGAGCCAGACATATCCTAGGTAGGGATAAGACTTGTTGCTGAGGCCCCACACATGTAGGCCGTCCAGAGATTGTAATGACACATCAGATAAATGTTTGTCATACCAGTCCTGGAATACAGTAATCATTTGTGACCCACTATTGAGCACAGCCCGAGCAAGGATACCATTGACAGACATGGTAGTTTCCATTGAGGGGCCTACTATTTTGGACCAGTCTGGAGAGACAGTAGCAGGGGCCTGGACAGACAATTTAGCCACAAGGAAGTTTGAATTAGGATTTCTTGATCCTTCACTGCAGTTGTTGCCAGCGCCCCTCGGCCAAGGTCTCGCTTTCTGGCACTTCCCTTGAAGTCTGTACACAACTTTATCTAAGTCTTTCTGAGACCAGCTTTCTCTCTTCATGTGGTCATCCTTTCCACAGTTGTAACAAATGATAGATTCTGGGGTCATCCTTGGAGAGGACATTGCATGAGGGACTGAAGCAGTAGCAAGGGAACGAGGTCCGATATCTGTTTGCAGCGGCGAAGGTGACGCAACATGTCTTAACAGTTCCTTTAGGGTGGCAGTCAGTTCTTTGATCTCAGCCTGGAGGTTACTGTCGGCAGAAGATGCCCGAGGGTGTATTCCCACCCCCATGGCAGTCATGTCCTGAGAGGGACCAAGGGACTTTGTCTGCAGTGTAGGCCTCAGTAAAGGCACCTGCTGGTGCTTTCTAACTTCCTTCAGCAGCTTGTCTCTCCACCGCTCAGCCCATGGCAGAATATCCTTAGTGGTCTCCATTTCAAAGAGGTTTTCCTGTGCTGTGGTCACTCAGGCTGTGCCCACTCCATAATCACAATCTTTTTTTCACCTTCAACCTCCTTGAGTTCTTTTATCAGTTTTCAGTAGTCAGGTGGGTTATCTCTCCTATCATGGAGCTTTAACTGGATAATCTGCAATTTAGAGTGCTTGGCGTGCTGTAGTATGTGCCCCAGCCTCACACAGTTTAAGTCACTGGTGGCTACTCCACCCTTTCGATAAGCTCTCTGTAGGGCCCTCTCTAGTCGAGTAGCATATGCAGACAGACTTTCCCCTCTCCACTGCTTGGTACCTTTGAATTGCCACATCAAAGTCTCCCCTGACTCAGTGCTTCCGAAATTACCTTCCAGGGCAGACAGGTACTTTTCAGCAGATGCCTCAGGATTTGTGGACCTCAGAAATCTAATGACTTCCAGGGCCGGACCCCTCAAACTTTCCATGATCCTTTTTCACTTCTCAGCCTCTGCACACTGCCACTCAGGTACCAAGGGGGCAACATAGTCAATCCAGGCCTCCCAGTCATCCTCCCCCTGTGGGGTGGGGAAGGTACCTGAGAACATCCTCAACTAGCGGTACATGTCATGACTAACTGCAGGCACCAAGGTAGGTGCAGGTACTGGAGCTGGTACTGGAAACGGTGGGGGTGTGGGGGAAGGTACATCCCCAGGTGGCAGGAATAATTGCTTAAAGTCCTCTATTGTTTTCCCTTCCTCCAGCAACAGCTTAGCAAATTTCTCCTCAAAAGTCTCAGATAATAGTGGGGGCTCATCCTCTAAGGAACCCTTACTATCTTTAGTTATTACCTTCCAAGGAGTTGGGGACCCTTCAGGGGTAATAGTCATTGACACCTCAGTGCCGTCTACAGGGTCACTACACTCCACCAAGGCCATGAGGGTTTGGGTTGTTAAATCAGCCTACCGACCCATCACCACAGCATTTTTCAAACCTTTAACTTTGGAGAGAACCCTTTCTATGGTGTCCTTATTAATACTCAAGGGAATGTCTAGTATAAGTACGGCATGATGGGGGTCAACCTCCTGCTCTGTACACTACCCCACCAACTGGTGCACAATGACTTCTACTGGTGTGGCCATATTCCGGCAACAATGATTCTAACATCTGACCACTAGGGGGTGCTAATCCCAGCATTGGTGTCTCCAAGATGTAACCCCTAGGTGGCGCTATCCCAGAGGCTACTACCCCTGCCTGCGTGGCTAGTTGCAGGTTAAAAGGCCTGGGTACTGAAACGAGTGCCTCCACCTGGAGGACAGGGTTGTTAGTAATAAGGCTAACTTGGGTACAGCCCTCCAGGACACTGTAACCCCCCTCTTTCCCCTCAAGTGGCCTAGCCAATATGCAACAAACACTTTCACAGTAGCCCCTATTCAGCATACAAATCCGCACACTGTTTGCACTTACCACCAGGGCTGGTTCCATCAGTTCGACCCTGGAAACCCCCTGTAAAATAAGGTTAGGCACGGCAAATAACAGTACAATGCTTTTGGTACAAACTGGAACCACAGTCAGATTAAATGCAAAAATAGTTAGATCTGATTTATTCGGGGTAATTGAATAAGGGATGGGCTTAATCAGATTGATTGATTCAAAAACTGATCTAGTCAGGCAATTATGCATGCACTTTTAGTCCTTGCACAGTCACACGCTCTGGGCACCCAGTTGGAAGTAAGTTGGGCTAGTCTGGAACATTGCTCGGGGTAGGCCGGGATTGCAGCTGGTTGGAGCCCTGTGATGAAAAGAAAAGGCATGCACAACCACATGCAATTTGTAATCCAGAGCCTGAAGGCTCAGTTCATGAAAGGAAAAACAACAATGCAATCAGATGACAACACTTGAGATTTAGCTGTTGTTGCAGCAAGCTACCCTGATTGTTACTCATGCTACCCAATGTAAGACACAGAAGGGACGAAATGGAGACTGAAGATTGACAACTGGTATGTCAGGAGAAGCAGGGCCCACAAGAATCACCGAGGTGTCATTCCTGTTCAAGATGTTGAGCAGGAGGTTGATCCCCGGGCGAGTCTCTCGTCGATGGTGTTCTCTGCACCTGAAGTAGCTGCCTAGGCCAGTGTAGCGGGGCCCAGGCCGGGTAAAGCAGTTCGGATAACAGTCTGGGAAGGCTGGATGCAGCTTCCAGCAAGCGTGGCACAATTAAACAGTGGGGAACCAAATCGCGACCCACTAACAGCACACAGCACATTTATAGTAAAGCAATCACCATACCACAAAGCGGATAGCAGTCCAGCAGCAATATCAGTGTCTCTGAGCAAAACCGTGAGTTCTATGGTGAATGGATGTTCTGGCAGGCTGAGCGCATAGAGCAAATTTTCGGTCTTCTTCAGGTTCAAGCCTGGTCACACTTCAGTGGCTTTTCTCTCACTCAATTTGGATACAGTCTGGAATATTAAGCCTTGCGAAGGATTCCCTCTCGAGGGACTGCAGGCAGACAGGCCAGACTCAGCCTTTCCACCAATCTCCCATGTGAACTACACAGGAGCTGCTGCTTGAATCACTCAAGTTGTTTACTCTTCAAACTCTACATAGAAACATAGAAACATAGAAACATAGAAGTTGACGGCAGATAAGGACCGCAAGGCCCATCCAGTCTGCCCATTTCTTTTTCTACCTTATAAATGTGCCATCGGCCTTTGCTCTGTCAGTGACCTATCTATTCATAGTCATTTGTATTGCTCCCTTATGCCTATCCCATGCCTGTTTGAAGCCCTGCACCGTATTCATAGCCACCACTTCTTGTGGTAAGCTATTCCATGCATCTACCACCTTTTCTGAGAAAAGAATTCCTCACATTCCCCTTAATCGGCCTCCTCTAATCTCATGCTGTGTCCTCTTGTCCTGCTATTTTTCTTATATTTAAACATGTTAGACTCTTTCACCTTGTTTATGCCCTTAAGGTGTTTAAATGTCTCGATCATATCACCTCTCTCCTCCTTTTGCTCAAGGGTATACATATTGAGCTCCGTTAATCTGTCCTCATATGTCTTCTGATGCAGTCCCTGCACCATTTTGGTTGCCCTTCTCTGGACTGCCTCAATTTGGTTAATGTCCTTGTGAAGGTGTGGCCTCCAATACTGCCGCAGTACTCCAGATGGGGCCTAACCAATGTCTTGTACAGAGGATTATTACCTCCCTCTTACGACTTGTGATACCTACTAATACACCCTAACACCCCCTAGCCTTACCTACTGCTTTAGAGGTCTGCTTGGATGATTTTAGGTCATCAGTGATGATGATGCCCAAGTCTCTTTCTTCCTTTGTGACTGCTAGCAACTCCCTCCCAGCCTATAAGTGGCTTCAGGGTTTCTCTTCCTATGTGCATGATTTTGCACTTTGCATTAAATCCCAGTTGCCACTCTTCTGACCATTTTGCTAGTTTATCCAGATCTCTTCTCATTCTGCCCACCCCATCTGGATCATCTACTCTGTTGCAGATCTTGGTGTCATCTGCAAACAGACAAGCTTTACCCTCTAGTCCATCTGCGAGGTCACTAATGAAGATGTTGAATAGGACTGGCCCCAGGACTGATCCTGAGTACCCACTTGTGACTTGCATCTCTTCTGACTGTATACCATTTACCACCACTCTCTGTTTTCTGCCAGTCAACCAGTTTGCCACCCAGTTGACCAACTTCTGACTCACCCCGAGCCTACCTAGCTTATTTATCAATCTTCTATGTGGAACAGTGTCAAAGCTTTGCTGAAGTCAAGGTAGCGACATCAACTGCTCCCCTTGGTCCACCACTCTGGTTACCAGTCAAAGAAATCTATGAGATTAGTTTGACAGGACCTTCCTTTGTAAACCCATGCTGTCTTGGATCCTGTGCCCCTATGGTTCCAGGTGTTGCACTATCCTTTCCTTAAGGAGTGCCTCCATAATCTTGCCCACTACTGAGGTAAGACTGACTGGTCTGTAGTTCCCGCCTCCTCCCTGCTACCACTCTTGTGGAGGCGGGATCACATGAAGCCCTTCTCCAGTCTTCTGGGACCTCTCCTGTGCTCAGAGACTCACTAAACAATTCTGCTAATGGCTCTGCTAGTTCCTCCTTAGCTCTTAAGTACCCTGGGATGTATGCCATCAGGTCCCATTGCCTTATCCACCCTGAGCTTAGCAAGCTCTTGTAGGACCCTTTCTTTTGTGAAGGAGTAGTGCTCACCTCCTCCCCTGTGTCCATGATGCTGAGCTGTGGGCCCTGCCCTACCTTCTCTTCAGTAAATACTGAGCAAAAGTATCTATTTAGGATAGATGCCTTTACAGGGTCCTCCTCCTCACATGCTCCCTTTTCTCCATTAAGCTTAGCAATACCCCTCTGGACTTTCTCCTTTCACTAATGTATCTATAGAAAGTCTTGTCACCTTCTTTACTGTTTGTGCTAGTGTTTCCTCAGTTTGGGACTTTGCCTGCCTTACTGCCTTACCTGCTTCCTTAGGGCAGTTTGGTATGCCTCCCTATCTTCATCCGCTGTGTTCCTTATATTTCCTGAAGGCCAGCCTTTTGGCTCTGACCTTTTCTGCTACTGTATTTGAGAACCAAAGTGGTTTCCTTCTTCTTTTGCACTTCCTTTTCTGTCTAACACAATGGGATGTTGCTTCAAGTATTGTATCCTTAATGCTTGCCCACTTTGCCTGTACCTCCTCACCTGTGTTTCTTTTTGCCAGGGCTAGCTTAACTCTGTTGGCCATCTTATCAAAGTCAGCTCCTCTGAAGTCCCATATTTTTGCCTTGGAATGGGATGATTTAGATGTAGTAGCCAAATTGAACCATACCATGTGATGGTCACTGGCCCCAGGTGACCTTCTACCTGGAGATCTGTGATCCCTTCTTTGTTAGTCAGTACTAGATCTAGGATAGCCCTGTCTCTTGTGGGTTGCTGTACCAGTTGTTTGAGGCCCTCCCCTGCAGGAATCCACTATGAGTCTAGTTCTGGCAGATGTTCCTGCTGGTATTGACCAATCTATATCTGGCATGTTGAAGTCTCCCATTATCAGAACCTCCCTTTAGCTGTCATGTTTTGTATATCTTCTAACAGTAATGTGTCTATGTCCTCCCTCTAGTCTGGGGGCCTGTAGACAACCCCAGTTCTTATGGCTGTCCCATTTCCTGTTTCCAGAGTGACCCACAGTTCTTCTGGCTCCTTATGTATTCTGAATTTCTGTAGCTTTGATATTTTCATTAACATACAGGGCCACCCCTCCCCTTTTGCACCTCGGTCTCTTCTGAACAATACATAGCCAGGTACTGAAGTCTCCCTAAGTGTGGTTACTGGTAAACCACGTCTCACTAATTGCTACTATGTCCAGTTTAGCCTCTGACATTATTGCCTGCAGGTCTGGGATCTTATTTCAGGCTGTGAGCATTTGTGTACATGATTTTCCATTGGCCAGATTTTGGTGTGTTAGTTGTTGGGTGAAGTTTGGCATTACCCTGTGCATCGTATGGGGAGACAAACCTTTTTCTTACCTGGTGATGCAAATGAATGGCAAACACGCTGAATTCCTGTTTGACCACTAGCTGAGGGGAGGGTGTTCTTCCCATTAGCGTATGGGGTGCTGCACCCTCTCCCCATTTGCTAGTTTAAATATTCTGCAAAGACGCTCAAACTTCTGCCCCAATGCACTGATCCTCTTTAGTCAGATGCAGTCCATCAAATTTAAAGAACTTTCGCTCCCAGAACTGTTGCCAGTTCCCTACAAATCTGTGTCCTTTTCCTTGCACCAGTCCTTGAGCCACGTGTTTAGCTCCCCTATCTCCCCTTCTCTGACCTTCGTCCATCTGCTCCCTTCTCCCAGACTGGCAGGATCTCAGAGAAGGAGATGCAGACGAAATAGATGATAGTTTGTCACCCAGCTTAGTCAGGTGTTCCTTGGTCTCCACAACTGACCGGCTGGCGAGATCATTAGTCCCATGTGTACTAGGACATCAATGTTTTCTCCTGCTTTGTGAACAATTTTAGTAATGCGGTCAGTGTCTCTCCATGCTGATGTACCTGGAGACATCTGACCATCACCCCTGGCTGGAGATGGGTATCAACTCCCCGAATCATGGAGTCTCCTATGATCAGAAGTTTTTTGGATTTCCTTTGTGCTTGTTTAGTTTTGGTTCCTGATTTGGGTGAGTATTGTTGTGCTAGCTCCTGTGCGCAGTGTCCTGCTCTGCAGTGTCTTCTGCCTCTTTATTTGATTTCAGAGATAGAGGCAGATACCTGTTTGTAGCATTTATATGGTTTTGGAGGTAATGTGTTGGAGAGCAGAGAGTGATGGGGCACCTGATTTGCTCCTCCTAACCACCTGCCAACCTCCTGGACCAACTACCCTCTAGGGTCGAGGTTTTCTGTTGGATGCTGGGGAAATGGCGGGTGGTTCTTATAATGTATTTCCTCTTCAATATGAAATTTGAGGCGTGCAATCTCTGCCCATGCTGCCCGGAGCTGAGACCGAAGATCTCCAAAGGCCCAGCATGTAGGACAGTGTCCTAAATCCTGTAAGACTGTCCTTCTGAAAATTGTTCCACAGTACCTGCAGTTAATGAAATCCATTCCAAATAAGTTGCTGGGTTTGTAACCTAGTCAGAGTAATTAGAAGGAAAAAAAAGGAAAAAAAATGCAAGTAATGGTTTAATTGTGCTTTGTTTAACTTGTTATAACAAGTTAAATTACTAGTGCCCCAGTAAATGAGATCACCTTGTGGAGGCCCCACTGATCCACCCTTCCTGCTCTGCCACAGGAAATGTCACAACTGTGGTACCCTATAAAAGGAGTGTAGCGTGGGTGGTTGGGGATGGGGTGGGTGGCTGGGCCTCTTCCTGCCTAAAAAGAAGAACCACGGACGAAAGAACAAGGAGGTAAGCAGAAACAATCAGTCAACAACAAATGCAGTAACCCAGCTTATCCTAATGTTAGATAAAACTGTAAAACCTGTAAAGCACCACTTGTAATAATTTCAGAGAAGATATACCCTGTAAGAAACACTTTGCTCCAGAGCAAAATAAAGCAGTAACAGAAGATATACCTTGCAAAGACAATTTGAATCAGAAGATTACAGCAGTAATCTGTTAGCACACACTGTAGGCACACCTTGTAATAATGCAGAAGAAGGTATACCAGCAACAACAATTTGAATCAGAGAAAAAATAAAACAATGAAATGTTAGCCACAAACAGTAGCAATCCCTGTGAGTAAAAAATCAAAACACCACCACACAGTAAATCTGCTTAGCCAAACTAAGTGTTAATCCTTCTCCCTTGCTCTGGTAAGTTTCTCTACTCTGCCTTTCAAGCAGTCTTAGAAGGAAAGAGCTCAGGTGAAGCTAGGTGCCTTGGCCAGCAAACCAAGTCTTCTACCTACAAGATATCAACTAACCTGACTTTTTAACCCTTCTTTCTGTTGGAAATTACTGACAGTTTGCCAGCTCCACCCCCACATACACACCTAATCCTTTGGAAGAGCTGTGGGAGGAAAAGCAATTAGCTCCTTCAATGTGAGAAGGAGACTGAAACACCCTCTGAGACAACAAACCTCTACCTCCAGACTGACTGACTGCAGCAAGCAGCTTGGAAATTTCCCTTCGGTCAAAAAGGTTCTGGTTGGTTGTTTCATCTGTCTGTTAAAGCAAGGGCTCCCCCTCCAGGTCTGTTTTTGCGCTAAAATGTAAAAACTACAATTCCTACAGAAATTTGCTCCCACAAGACCCCTGGGCAGGCTCCATTTTAGAGTCCCCAAAGGTACTGATTGGTGCTGACTGGCAGTCCAAAAAATCAAAATGATGGTACAATACAGAAAGTTCATGCTGCCAAAAAGGCAGGTTAGACAAACTACTAAACTACTGCTATTCTAATAGATAATCAGCAAATAAGTACAGCTTCTAACAGAGCTCCCTCTGCACAAATAGCGATGGCAGAATGGAGTAATTATCTGGCAGCCGGGCGGGACTCGAGCACAGAAACACTCAGCCCCCTCCCAGATTAAATAAGCACCATGTTATAGGAAGCTCTTAAAGAGACAGAGCACAGAGGCATTAAGGCACTCTCACACAACACTTTAAAAATGCTAAGACACAGTATACCTGCCTGGCAGTGGGCATTTAAGCAAGTCCAAAGAAGACTTTCAGGAACCCCCATTTGTAGGAGGGTTACAATTAGTTGAGTAACTGCTTTGAAAGTGTATACCTGCCTTGCTAACCTTGCCTTTACAGGGGGTTCCAGGGAATTTGCTGAAGGCCAGACCCTGGCGGTAAGAGTAAAGGGAGTGTACATATTATTACTGTTCACTACTGACTGTGTGTTAACTGCTACTGAAGGTACAAAGCCACTAGGAGGGATGGTGGGTGGTTATAGCTTCCCAGAGGGCTATAACAGGTTAAACAGATACCACCACTATTGTTACTCTGGGTGAAGGCACCTTTTTTTTTATACTTCAAGTTTATTTAAAGCTTACATCTGTTCATATCATTATCAACAATAAACAGACTGCAAATCAAAACCGTTCCAGTTTTATACATAAAAGACTAATAGCTGATCTCCCACACTCGGCTACACATTTTTAGGAAACAGTCATTTGTCTGTGTTTCTGCCTTATGGAATTTCTCAAAGAACCCAATTTAAAAAGTTTCTTTGAACTTTTATAGTAAATTTAGAGAGTTAACCTTCACTCTCTGTATCTTTTCTATGTCATTAACTTAAAATATTATTCCTAAGCATACATTAATAAAATCTAAATCATAATATTGTAAAATGATACTAAGTAGTGCTATAAAAGATTCTGTACCAGGACTTACAAAAAGAGGAGAAGGAAAAATGTAAGTTTTCAAGGCATATCTTCAATATCTCATGCCCCCCCCCAGTTGCTTTTCAGTTACCTTCCCATGCACAGATTATATGTGTTCCAATTATAGGACCCAACCCCCTCTTGCTCATGATACAATGGGCAGGTGCAGGGGCTGATTCACCCCCATTCGACTAATCTGGTTGTTATGTTCCTTCGTAAAGCAACCATCTCGTTCACCTGTTTTGATATAGTGAGGTTTGTTGCCTAAGATTGAAAGTAATTTTCTCCATTCTATGTAGGGTCTCCATTTGTTTAACCCATTCATTTAAAGTAGGCAGATCCCTCATAAGCCACAGCCTGGTTACTGATTTCAATGTGGCAGCTATCATGATTAACCAATGGTACCTCTCATCCTTATCCATAGACTCTTTAGGAAGTAGACCCACGATCACATGTTCCGGCCCCAGTGGGACCTATACCTGAATTAGTTGAGTCATTTGACCAATTATTGCTTGCCAAAATGGGCTAATCTTTGTAGAAGACCAGAAAATATGAGCCTGGGTGGCATGTGGCTCCCCACAACCATGCCAACATATTGGGTTGGCTCCAGGTGTGTAATGCGCAGCCTGTACTGGTACTAAGAAATACCGTAGTCTTATTCTCCAGCAGAAGTCTCTCCAAGTCAAAGACTCTGTCTTGGCCCATGTGCTTTTCCATACTTGTGACCACTGCTGTGCAGAAATACTAATAGCTAAATCTTGCTCACATTTAACTCTAAGATGTTGGGAGGTGTTTCCTGAGTCTCTGATATAATTAGTATAAAGAACTGATATTGCACACTCTACCCCATTTAAGCTCCAAAATCTTTGAAATATACAGTAGGTGTTTCAGTTTGTACTTCCTGTGTCCTTGTCAATTTATGTATATATTTATGCAGATAGTCCGGTAACTGATAGTATCAGAACTTATCTGTATCAGAAAGGCCATAGGTCTGTTGAATGGCTGCAAAGGACAGGACAGAGTGGCCCAAAAGCATTTGGAAGGGGGAATGAATCATTCATCTTGCTTGTTTTAAATACCACATATCGAACTGGGCCGATGCAAAACTTGGGTCATAGGCCCACCATCTAAATTTCCAAAGTTGCCTACTTGTGGATCCTCTCCTCGTACCCCTTTTCCAGCCCTCAAGCACTGCCCGAATGCCCCCAAACCCTCTGATGTCCTTAAAGTTTCCCTCTGCAAATAAGAGCGCCATCGGGGAGGATTTTGTTGCTCTGATAAATCTATTTTTTTCCAGTGTGCGTCATACCCTGGATTACCCCATAGTAAAGCTATTCACATTTGGGCTGTGACCCAGTAACCCTGTAAATTAGGCATCGCCACTCCCCCTCAGACTTAGGCAGGTACATTAGGGATCTCCTTATTCTGGGTTTGCCTTCCCCCAAATAAAGTTAAAGAACATGTTTTGCCAGGCTTCTGATTGCGCTATCATGACCTTACATGGAACACATTGAAATAGGTATAATACATGTGGCAGGGCATTCATCTTAAGCGCTTGCACTTTAGCATTTAACGATAGTGGCAGCAGCGCCCATCTCTGGAAGTCACTCTTAAGCTGCCTCATCATCAGTGGGTAGTTAAGGTCCGATAGTGAGACATTATCTAATCCTATGTAAATTCCTAAATATTTCAGAAAGGTCAGGTCCCATTGCATAGGATATAGAGCCCTTATTTCCCTAGTTGGGTCATAATGCAGACATAGCACCTCTGTTTTACTTTGATTTAATTTGAAACCTGCCAATGTTGAGAATATCTTCACTTGTTGAAATATCCCAGGCAAGGAGACCTCAGGCTCAGAAAGATAGAGCAGAATATCGTCTGCATAGAGAGCCAGTTTATGTGTGTTCCCCCCCAGATCAATACCTTTAATTGTTGGATCTTGTTGAACACTTTAGGCCAATGGCTCGATACATAGGGCAAAAAGTAACTGTGATAGGGGACATCCCTGTCTAGTGCCTAGCTCTAACCTTATCCCTGTGGAGAGGTGACCATTAGTTCTAACATAAGCCTGAGGTGACTCATAAAGTCTGAAAAGAGTCTTAATGAATATCTGCGGGAACCCAAGCCGGGAAAGGACACCCCCCAAAAAAGGCCATGATACTCTGTCAAATGCTTTTTCTGCATCTAAGCCCATGATCAAAGAGGGAATCTGCCATTTATTTATGTGATCAATTATATGGGTGGTTCTCCTGAGATTATCCTGGGCCTTTCTACCTGGAATAAATCCGGCTTGATCTTTACTTACCAGAGAAGAGAGGTATTGCTTTAAGAGTTCAGCTAAAATCAAAGCAAATATTTTATAGTCCGTATTTAATAAGGAAATTAGATGTTATGAAGTACACTTGGTTGGCTCCTTCCCCAGCTCAGGCACCACAGAAATCACTGCCTCCACCCAGGAGGGTGGTATATTCCCTTCACCCCCATCACCTCTGCAAACACTAGGGTTAATAGGGACTGGAAATAACTTCCCATTGTTTAATAAAACTCCGATGGTAGACTGTCTGAGCCTAGGCATTTCCCCACTTTTAACTTCCTGTTACTGCCTTTATCTCTTCTTCTTTGATAGGAATCAGTAGACGCTCTCCTTGGTCCATGGTCATCCCTGGTAACGTCACCTTCTTCAGGTACTCCCTGATCTCCTCTTCTTGAGGGGATATCTCTTCTGTATATAGCTTAGTCTAGTAACATTTAAAGGCATCTACCATCTCATGAACCTCTTGTACCAATTTTCCTCTTTGAGGGTGCCAAATATCGGGGACCATGGCCCTAGCCCTCTGCTCATGCAGCTGACTGGATAGAAGCCTTAATGAACGTGGGTCTCCCTCATGGTACCTCTGTCACAGAAAGAGCTGCTCCACCTGATAGTCTAAGATACCCTCTAATTCTCTTTTTAGTACCAAAAGTTGCTTCGTCTGTCCCCTATCTACTTTCTCTTTCTGGAGTTGTTCTAGATCTTGAATATCCCCTAAGTAGTTTCTCTCTACGGGCTTCTTGTTCCTTTTTTTTTTTTGGATGCCAATTGGATAAATCTGCCTCTGAGCACCGCTTTTGCAGTGTCTCATAAAATCGATTGAGTTACTTCTTGTCCCTGATTGTCTGCCAGAAATGTACAATATGTCTGCAAGATATTCTCCTTGACTTCCTTATCGCTTAGCAAAGAGACATTTAAACACCAAAAGGTGTTTCTGCAAATTTCCCTTAAGTCCACACTGATGTATATGGGTGCATGGTCAGATAATAGGAAATCACCATTCCAAGAATCATACACTCTCCGTATCTCATCTTTGGGCGTGAGAAAGTAGTCTAGTCTGGAGTACATGCCATGTGCTGCTAAAAAGAGGTGTAATCCCTTTGTTTACCATGTCCATGCCTCCGGACATCAACCAGTCCCAGCTCACCTATTAGCTTATGCACCTTTCGAGCCACTTGATGCATTGTTCTAGGAGCCTGAGAAGATGTATCCAATTGGGGGTTAAAAGTTAAGTTCAAATCGCCCCCACATATTATGACGCCCTCACCCCAAGCCTGCAGTAATGTTAGGAAGGTATGGTAATCCTGATATCTGAAACCTACGGGGAAATATACAGAGGCCAGGGCGATAATGTTCCCTCTAAATTTCCCCTTTAATAGTGCATAGCGCCCTTCCTTGTCCACCTTGGAGGCAATCCCTTCAAAGTGGGTCCCAGTGGGGATCAAAACCATCGTACCTCTCCTCCTACCTTTTTTATAAGAAGAAGCAGCCATATCTTTAAAACCCAATTTCAAAAACTTATCATGTTCTTGTTTTGTCATATGCGTTTCTTGTAATAACAAGAAGTCTACTGAGGTTCTTTTCATCTGGGATATGATTTTGCTTCTTTTAATCGGGCTAGTTAGGCCATGCACATTATATGAGCAAATAGTTGTACCCTTACTAGCCATTGTCACGTGGGGCTTTAAAAATATTCATCTCCTCCATATAGCCGTTTACCCTCCAATTCCTAAATTTAATAGTTAAATCCTTTTCCTTATATAGCATTATAATCTCAATGTTTGCCTGGTACAGATACTTAACAACAATAATAAAAGAAATAACAGTAAACACCAGTAATCCCAACCGGGGCAACATACATATTCTCAAACCTGACTTCCAACAGTGGGGTCCCATAGCAATGGGTCCTGTTTCCCACTAACCCCACTAAGGGGGAGAGTAGGTACAGAGGGGTTTGTTATGCCTCTTTGCTGAGAGACCCCCCTCTGTGAGCATATGTGTGTGAATTACAATTCCCTGCCAACTCCAAAACTAGATATCTAAGTAGTTCTGGATGACAGCGTATGGAATGAACACCAAATCAAAGAACCCAAATATTGAAAAGCAAGAGCAGTAGATTTACAAACAAGTATAACAATCAAATATTGACTGTCCGCTCAAGTTTGTCCACTCCGAATTACTAATTATTCCATGTGAAATTTCTTATTGAATAGGGGGAGTGAGAGAAGCAGGGAGAAGCACTCGGAGAGGGCCCACCCCCACACAGAGCCCCTCCACCAGGAACCTTGGTAAAGAGAAAGCGGCAACACCCCTAGTTATTAAGGATTTATGAATTCCCAGATTAGATTTGGCCAGATTCTTTTCCGTTGTTTTTGTTTTACACTTCGATTGACTCTGTGGGTATTATCTTCATAGAGGCAGCACTGCTCCCACCGGAAAGAGTGATAGGCTGACAGAGGGCAGCATTAGTACCAGTTCTCTAAATGAGCCGACTCCTTTGTTAGCCAATGTGTCTTGTCAGGCCCATACACCCCCGCTACGCAATCCACTAAGACCGCCCAGTGCGGCAGCACCACCACCCACCGACAACCTCTTAATGCATCAGTCTTTAACGGGCCAATTTAGCTCTCAGGTCTGTATCCATAATTGCTCAGTGCTGAATCCTGGGTCAGCCTCCTCATACAGCCCACCTGGGACCGCTGCCATATTGTTTGGGGATCTACCACTCCCCCCCACCCCTAGGTCAGGGCCCAACAGCAAGTTCAGAGGCCCACCCAGTGCCCCCTGCCCCCAGCCCATTATATTTATTCCACTTTACTGTAGGAATGAAAGATGCATTTGTTTACCTCATTTAACTCAGCCATCTTGCCATTTATCTGGCCATCTATACATTCAACTCTCCAGAGTTCGCAAGCCAGTCCACCCTCAGCCTAACGCACACAGTTCCAACTTGTGGCAAACAGAAGGCTTACTTGCCATGTCTCAAGGAGGAATACTGTCCTGCTTCTCATTTTCGTCCATGGACGATTGTTTGCCTGCATCTGCTCCCTCATATGTAGTGCGTCTTTTATTGCACACGGAGTCCCATAGTTCAGTACCACTCGAGTTTCTCTTGTCACCTTGTCTTTTTGGTTCTCCCAGGATCCAGGCTCGTCTCCTTATTTGCTGCTGACTGTTTTGACTGGTCAACTGGTCCGGGATGTTAACTCCAATCTGCCCAAGAAACTCCGAGGCATCCTTCAATTCTTGGAATCTGATGGGACCCTTATTAGTGAGTACTTTGAGTTTTGCAGGGTATTCCACATATGCCTTATGACCTTGTTGTTGAATCTGCCTAACCACCGCGAGCACAAGACATCTCCGTGCCAGTAACTGGGGGGTAAAATCATGATAAAAAAAAAAGGCGCACATCCCCAAAGTTTACACTTTTCTTTGCCCAAGCTGCTGTCAAGGTCTCTTCCTTTATCCTATAGTCAAAGAATGCTAGGGCCACAGATCTTGGCCTCGCCTTTGGATCTCACGGCTTGGGAACTAGAGATCTATGTGCTCTAATAATGTTAAGGTTTTTCTCTGGGGGAATACTGAATATTTCATGTAGGAAAGAATCTATGAACGTGATCATGCTACCAGACTCCGTACCCTCCGGGAGTCCATGGATCCTAATATTATTTCGCCTATTGCGATTCTCTAGTTCTTCTAGTCTCTGTTACAGAGTGTTAGTATGCTGGTGTAGATCTAATAGGGCTGTGTTGTGCATATCAGTCATTTGCGAGTAGTCTGTGATTGTAGCCTCGAGGTCTCCTGTTCTGAGGGATAGGTTTTCAATGTCTCTCTGCTGGTCCGTGACTTTAGATTCCAATCTCTGGAGTGTCTCTGTCATTTGCTTAAGAGTTTGGCATAATTGCCTAGATGTGATGGTACAATCGGCCTCTTCCCCTTGTTCATCTCGGACGGCAGTAGTAGCTGCGGCCCTCGGTGCACTGAAGGCCTCCATTTGCTGCTGAGTTTCTGATGTAATTTTTAACTGTTTACTTTGGTTATTTGCAAGATTTTCTTTGAGACACTGTTTCGGGGCCATGAAATAAGCCTGTATTGAACGTTTTGCCGACAGGATGGGTGGTTTGTTCAACTGGATGTAAGCGAATTGTTACTATTCGGGTGCAAGCTTGAGAGTTAAGCTGCCATTAACAAGGTGCTCAAACCGGAAGTCCCTGGATGGAGGCACCTTAATACTGAATCCAGGCCCCTCAACCTGTGGTCAGAAATACAGTCAGGGGTAGTAACCTTAGGGATAGCACCACCTAGGGGTTACAAATGCTTTCACAGATCTCAGTGCAGTACTTCCCTGTGACCCTGAGCCTGACTCTGCTGTCCAGCCAAACCTTGATTGGTCCTCTGACCACGTCAGTGGCACTACCCCAAGTTCTATTTGACAGCCATGTCTGTGGCTGACACTATCAGGTATGTCAAGCAAGTCCTGGGTAAAACCAGAATGGGTAGCGATACCCTGGACAGACAATTAATTGCTCTGTCCCTAGATGAGATTTTTCTCTCCCTGACCAAACTTTTCAACTTCTCTCTGCAATATTCCCACTTCCCAAGTTCTGCAAAATGGCACTAGTCATGCCTAATCACAAAAATGAGGATTGTACCGTTGTCACAAACTTTAGGCCTATTTCAGTTC
Source organism: Neoceratodus forsteri (assembly GCA_016271365.2). Lineage (NCBI taxonomy): Eukaryota > Metazoa > Chordata > Ceratodontiformes > Ceratodontidae > Neoceratodus > Neoceratodus forsteri. The sequence continues at coordinate 1,205,429,894 of CM057449.1, forward strand.
TTCTCCCTTTGTCAAAGGTTCTGGAAAGAATTGTTTCAGATCAGCTGGTCTCCTACCTAGGTAAATATAAGATCAAATGCCAACAGCAGCATGGGTTTGGGAAACTCCACAGTACCAGCACTTCCTTAATCGAATACACAAGCTTTTTTAATGAAGCCTTCGATAATGGCCACCTTGTGGGCTCCATTTATATTGATCTAACTAAAGCCTTTGATCTGGTTAACCACTCCCTCTTGCTTGCAAAACTCCACCCTCTTGGCCTCTCCCCTGACACTGTCTCCTGGTGCAGCAGCTATCTCACAGGCAGAACACAACGAGTTAAAATCAATGGGGTGCTATTAGACACCAAAAGTGTCTCAATTGGGGTGCCACAGGGCTCTATACTGGGCCCCCTCCTCTTTGGCCTTTTTATTAACAACCTTCTTAAAGCATGCACCGCATCAAACATTCTGCTCTATGCGGATGATGCCGTCATCTATTCTAGGGGCTCATGCCAGGATACTCTCACCACTGACCTATTATGTAGTTTTAGCACACTTAAACTTGTTTTGAACTACAAAAAGTCTAAAACAATGCTATCTGCAGGGCCACAGCTGAGGAAAAGGTTTGTCCTCTTACTATCTCAAATGAGAATGGGGCCTTTCTAGAACAGGTAACACCTTTAAATACTTACCGTAGGCGTCACCATTGATGTTGCCCCTTCCTTTGTGCCCCATGTTGACAATATTGTCAGTGCAGTCAATAAAAAACAAGGTGCCCTGTACAGGCAAAGGCATAATCTCACCCAGGAATCCAAGCATGTTGCTGTGGTCAGTACTATCCTCCCCATTATTGATTACAGCATCACAGTATATGGTGTGGCCACTGACACTGTACTCAGTAGGGTCAAACTAGCCCGTAACAAGGCCTGTCATTTTGTTCTTGATGCTGATAGACTCACCCACACATGTTCTCTCTACTCTCTGACCAACTGGCTCCCCCTGCAGGAGAGAATTAAATTCCACACCTGCCTTCCGGGCAAAAAAGCTCTGCTGGACCTTACACTACCAGCTTTACAAAACCTTCTGCATCCTGTCCTAAATCAATATTCCACCAGGAACATGTCCAGAAATGCTCTTACTCTACCTTTTCGTAGGACAAGCCTTGCCATGGTCTCTTTTGCCATTAGGGCTCTGCAGTGGTTGAATGACCTACCAGAATCTCTGATGGGCCTCCCCAAAATTAACCAGTTTAAGAGGAAATTAAGACAAGCCCTTACCCTCTGTGCCAACTGTGAATACCACTGATGTCTCTCAAGCTATGCTTGTGCAACCTACCCAGCACCTGACAAAGCTCTTGTAGTTTGCTATTGCAGTTCTCCTAGCACTCTCTACTATGCTTGACTTGTACTTAGACAAAGTCACATGTGTGCTGCCTTGTTTCTACTTCTACTGTTATGTAAGCTCTTTATTATTTGAAATTGCGCTTTAATATTCTGATGAAGAGGAACCTTTGTGAATGAGCACTTGTGCTCAAAGGTGTATGTCCAAATTGAACAAATAAATAAATAAATAAAAATGTACTCCTATAGTGCAACTTAAATGAAGGTTTACTTAGAAGCGTGCTCTCTCCCAAGCATACTAATAGCAGAGTGGGTCCTCATAGATCCTGGTGACCTCTCTTGAGGTGTGACACTCCAGTACTCCCTGGCTGCCATTTAGGTTTTGATTTTCCAGCTTCTCAAGACTAGACATGGCTGCAGTCCACTTCCTCCTGCTGGAGTTCTGGGGCATTCTCCCATCGAGACCCTAAGTTGGCCCTGGGCCTATTAAGACCTCACCACAGGGGACCAGGGCCACTGAGCCTCAGGGACCCTGCCACCATCACTGAGGCCACAGGCCCCCTCAGTGCAGTCACAGTTGGGGCAGCTGGACTCTGCTGCTAATCTTTTTCCTGGGCTCTTCCTGCCCTTCCCCCCATCACCCTAGACCCACAGCTTGCCTTCCTCTCTCATAGTACAAAGTCAGAAGTGCAGAGTCATAATTATTCATGTCCAATCTTTCTGCTGCTGGCTAAGTCAGAATGCTCAGAGCACAAGTTTCAGACACTCTGGGCCAAATTTTAAAGAGTTGACACAGGGCCTGCATCAATAGCTGCAGCATTAGTGATTACTGCAACTGCATCTCATTTTGCAATCTCGAGCACAGTTGCGACAATCCAACTAAGTGATGGCAGCTTGTACCAAACCACAGTTGCAAGCTGCATGTAAACGGTCCCCAAAATTGTCACAAGCTGGACCATGAAAAGACGGACTAGTGAGTGTCACTTTTTGGCAAGGGATAGAAAATCCCTTTAGAGTGCCGCAAGCCCAGTAAGCCATTTCTTTGACTCACCTGGGCTTTTAGCAGTTCTAGTCCTTAGAAAAACTGGCCCACTGTCTCCAAACTGGGGCCCACTACAGAACAACTATCAGGGTCAGACGCAACCTTTTGAGTGAGCTCTAGTAACTGGCCTTGAATTTAGTGAAGAGAGAGGCTGGTTACACTAATGCCCTTTTTTAGACTTCCACACTCCAGCCTAGGTGCACCCCTTTGGTTGATATACCATATCTTAATTTGAATGGATATACCATGTCCGCTCTGTTTGAGAAGGTTTTCGTTTCACTGTGAACCTCAACATGCCTCTTTTTCTTTTTTTTTTTCAACTGCACTGGGCCAACTGGAGGGTTCCTGTCATGATAAGATACATCATTGACATAAAAGGGTGAGTGAAGCTCTCTGGGGCTGGCAATCTTGACCTAATATCAAGGTACAGCAATATACCATATTAATCAGATTATAACCAAGAGTCATCAAGTTTCTGCTATTATGAATCCATGAATGCAGAGCATCATGTAAACATTTGAAACATTTATGCCACAGGGCTAGTGCTTGGAGAAGTGCTATACCAACCATTTCAGTCCAGCCCGGCATACAGTTTAATACTAAGTAACTAAATAGCATGTTTGTTTCAAGTAGAATTGTCTTTACACCAATGCAGTGGCGGATCACCTTTGAAGTCGGATTGCTGACTTTCAAAGCTCTACACAATCTGGGCCCAGTCCATCTGAAAGAACTTCTGGTTCCTTATCACCCAAATTGATCACTCTGCTTGGCCGTCGAGGGGTTGCTAGAGGTTCTAAGGGTGAATTTGAAATCTTCGGGCGCTCGGGCTTTTGCGTATGTGGCCCCCACCCTTTGGAACTCTCTACTCCGTCGGTTGTGGGAGTGCACTTCTGTAGAGGGCTTCAAGAGAGGTTTGAAGACTTTTTTACGGGAAACTGCATTTTTAGAACATTGATTGAAATGACTATTTGATCCAGCGGTATTTTTAATGATTTTATCGTTTTGATCGGTTATTTTGTAAGGCACCTTGGCAATTGAAAGGTGCCTTATAAATAAAATTATTATTATTATTATTACACTAAATAATTTGCAGAAAAAAATGTACAAATGAATCAACAAAACTCCAAACTCCCATAATGATCACAGTTTTCACAATGAATAAAATTATTCACTGTGTTGTGCTGTGACTTGGGGACATCGTTCACAGCGGGTTCCACAATGTCAGTTCGACAGAAATCCTGTCGACTGGCATTATAGAGATGGCACAATGTCGACAGTGATTGTGGTTGGCATTGTGCTGTTAAGACAAAAAGGTGTTTTAAGTGGGGGGGTTGTACCCCCTGCACCCACTGAACTTTTATACAATCAACTCCAGATCAGAGTTGTTTTGAGGAGGGGGTGCAAGAAGCAGTGCCAGGGTCCCGCATGACCGTTATAGTGAACTGTCATTGCCACTGTACTGGTCATCAGCAAAACGTTTTCGCTGCGGCAGCATGATACCCTCGCAGTGAACATTTGCCTTTCTAGATTACAATATAACTGACTTTTATTTGAGAATGACAGTACTGTTTTCTTCTTTACCACAAGTTTCAATTGTAAATGATTGTGTGAACAACATTTAGTCTGCATGTAAAAAGTAATATGACTGATTAATGTAACCCAGACACTGATGATGTTAGGATTACTACCCCTGACTTGTGGGCTCAGCAAGGTTCAGGGGCCTGGGTTCGTTAAATTCCTGGTTGGGGGATTCATAGCTAAGGTAAGATTTTAGTAGATGCAGTGTCTCCACCCAGAGAAAGGTTTTAGTGGGCCTGGTGGAAGTATAGTACCACCCCTTGAGATGCTATACTTACCCACCTCCCCACAGGATCAACCTTCCTGTTAAGTGATACAGTGCAGTGACTATCCCTACAGAGCATGCAATTTAGCACTCTAAAATAACATTTGCTCAGGCAGCAATTAGGATCAAAACAACAAGGGTTTTATTAGGGCCAATGTCAGGCCTTACAGAAACAAACATTGTTCAGTGTCAATGATGTTTGATTGCTTGGGTTTGGCATGCAGCACTAGTGCTGAAAACAGTTACTATACAGAATAAATACCCCTCTCACTGGGGAGGGCAGTGGGTAGATTGCCACTGAGCGTGGCTCTTGTAAGGATGCCTCCTTTCCCGAGGAGGGTGTTGTGAAAGGCTGCTGACTGCAACAACATTTTTATTTTTTAATATTTTTACCTACTTTTTTTCTTTGGAGGTCTTTTTTTAGCCCCACCCTGACGATACCTATGGGTGTCAACTTTCAAAGGGCCCCTGAAATGTGTGTTTGTGGTGGATGCTGGCATAAGTCGCAAACACCCATTTTGGGGGGGATTTGAAAAATGATCCTCAAATGGTTCATGACAATGGGGCTAAAAAAGACCATAACAGAAAAAAGTGGGTAAAAATATCAAAAAATTAAAAAGTTACGACTTAAAGAAAAATCCCATTGAAATGAAAGGGTCCATTGGTTTCAATGTTTTTTTTCCCATTAGTTCATAACTGTTTTCTTTTTTTTAATATTTTTATTTACTTTTTCTGTTGAGGTCTTTTGCAGCCCAACCTTGACAACTCTATGAGTGTCAACTTTCAAATCCTCCCCCTTCAAAATGGGTGTTTGCCATGAACACTGGTGCACATTGCTAACACCCATTTATGGGGGGGAATTGGAAAGATGACACCCATGAGAGTTTGTGAGGGTGAGGCTAAAAAAGACATCAGGAGAAAAAAGTAGGTACACATGTATAAAAATGTTAAGAAATAATAATAAAAAAAAACATTGGAATGAACTGGCCTATTCATTTAATTGGGGTTGTGCACCCAACCACCGGACTTGGACTGGGGGCAAAAATCTTTATTGGCGGCTGGGTTGCGCACCTAACCACTGGGCTTAAAGGGGAGCAGACAGCTGATTTCCTCTCTGAGGAGTATGTTAAAGGAAATGGTGTGGCATGATGGGGGGACTCAGACAGGGGATTTTGGCTGCATAACATTATCAAAAATAACAAAAGCCAGCACACTTATTGGAGTGGTGAAACTCCTTTGAAAAGAGTGTTTTCAGGTGGCACAGTGCATCTTTGGCTAGATCAACTGGCATTGGCTGCAGACTGACTTCCAGCCACCTCACTGCCTCACAGAATGACATGCCTCCAGAACCTGCTTTTCTCCACTAAAACTATACCAATATGTTTGATTTGCCTTTTGCAATCAAACTTAAAATGGGGGTTAGCAATGAGCTTTCTGTATAGTAATTCCTGCTGTATTTTCCATTGCCCATCCAGGGCCAGCCTAAAGTAACCACAAATTTCTCTTCCATCACCCTATTACTGTATGTGCATCCAAATAATATATTTTCCCCTGGACTGTACTTCCAGTATCCATCCAGGCTCAGCGCAGATATGGTAACCTGAGTGGCATCACGTGATGCAGCCCTGAGACCAGCAGATCCTCACAACCAATCCTGCCCTATTCCGTTAAACGTTATTATTTTGCAGTATTTTCTGCCTACCTGGAAGCTCGAGTCGTCTCTGGTGCTGTACACAATCTGGTTTGTGATTCAGGTGCTGCTTTTGGAGATTGGGAGTTCAGATCTGTGGCAGTGATGGAAGCTCAAATGCAGCAAGCCCCTCCACACCACACCCCACCGCAAACCCCGTAAAAGAGTTTGAAGAAGACCAAGGGTTAGAGCGCTGGCTCCAGGAAAGCCACTACTACTACTCTGGTGCTGGCCCCTCTCACAGAAGAAAGACTCCTGGCAGTGCTTCAGCTATTCACGACTGCCCTTCAGGAGCTTACCAGAGAGCTTAAATCCATGAGAGCAGACCTGGGAGCAATGACCAAGCAAATCTCAGATTTCGCAGCCCGCACCTCTTCTCTTGAGAATTGGAGGGAGAAGTTGGACCCCGAGGTTGTATCATTATGGCATAAACTGACAAAAATTGAAGCAAAACTGGAGAATCTGCAAGGCAGAATTAGGAGGAACAAGCTAGTAATTTTTGGCCTCCCTGAAGACACGGAGGGGACCTTGCCTATTCTGTTCACCCAGAAGATGTTGGCTAAAATTGCAGGTCCCTCTCCTAACAGCCCCTCCTATGTGGTTAAGCAGGCTCATTGCTTCTTACATCCCAGACCACCAGATGGAGCTCCCCACAGCCCTTTATCCTAAAATTACTTGTCTACCTGGATAAACAGTACATCCTATCTAAGGTCCAAGAACTTCAAGACATTCTCTGGGAGGGCTGCAAGATCTGTATTACTCAAGACCTCCCCGCAGTTACAAGGCAGAAGCTTGCCACTTATCATCCCCTTGTGACTAAGCTCATAGACGCAGGAGTGCATTTCAAATTTCTATACCCTGCCCGGCTCTTTGTTATGCATCCGGGCTCATGGATTGCTTTTGAGTCAGCTGAACAAGCTGCCCCACAGCTTAAAACTCGTTATCCAGACCTATTTAAGGACCATTGAGGGGTAAGCACCCTTCCCATTCAGTTTCTGCCATCTCAAACTGTCACTTTGGACTAAGGTGATTCACACGTTTGGGGATCGGGTGGTATTACTGATCTTCATTTATACCTCCTATTAACGGGAGCCCCTTCATTTACCAAAGACCCTTTCTGTCACAGTTCTTTTAAAAGATTTTTGATCTCCCTGTCTTGCCTGTTAAAATTGTGTCCTGGGCTTGATGTGTCCTTAGTCCTTCAGTGCTGCGCCTGTGAGGGTTGCCGCAATTCTCCATAAGTCTGGCCTGCCATTCCAGTCATCACCGATTAACTGCAGGTTCCTCTAGTTACTCATATTGGATCTGGTATGTACTATGTGGCTGGTGGATTCGAGTGTGACTTCTCTGCACCAAGATTGTTACAGTTTCCAGTAATAGGCTTACTTTATGGTGTCCTTCTCCCTGATGTTTGGACTTATGTTTGATGTACTAGTTGCTTCTACAGTAATCTAGCAGGCAAGTGCAGGAGCTAAGACTTTCAAACTGTTTTTTTTCCTGGAGAGCATTACGTTGGTTTCTGCCTACATGGACCCAGAAAGATTACTGGGGACATTTTGTGCAATGCTTTTTCTCCACCTGCAATGCAGCTTTGTTATGCTAATGCTTCTCTTACTGCTTACTGCCCTCCCTGTTCACTTAGGAATCTGTTTATTTCAATTAATGTATGTACAATATGGGAAGTTTTCTGTGTAAGGTTACATATAGAATGCCAGGGTTTTTGGTTTTTTTAAGGGGGGCAGTATGCATTAGTAAAAGATATTTATTTTTTTTTCTTTTTCTTGTCTAGCTGTAATATAGTTACTCGATTAATCGGGGTGGGAGTGTTTGAGGGGAATTAATGTGCTGAATTTAGGGATGCTGGTCACGAACCGGTTTTTGGGAGAGGGTCCCCTTGTTATGTGGCCCTGGTGGGTTGTTCGATTTTTGTAAAACTGGTGTCTCTGCCAAGGGCTATAGAAGGAGTTTTGGGGAGTTGAAGGGGATAAGTTCTTATTTTCGAGATGGGGGAAATAACCTTTCATTGGGTGCTTTTTTGGTTCTTTTGATGACGGTCTATGGTATTGTTCAACTTGGACCGGTCCCCATCACCTGCCTAAGTCAGATTTCTGGGGAGGAGGGAAGGCTTGGGACTGGGGTTCCCTTTCACTTCTATTTTCCAGTTCTGACTATTTTGTGGGTTATGAGGGAGGGTAAATTTTCAGTACACGGGGGTGGGAAGGGGGTGGGATATGGTTTGCATATAGTTCTGGGGTGTTTAGAGGGGTTTTTCTGGTGCTGGGGGAGGTGGGGGGAAGAGGGTGCGCACCACCGGAGGCTAGGTTTATTCAAGGTTGCCTGACAGTTTCCTCTTTTTGTGCTCCTTGTTATACTAGGATGGTTCCTAGATATTGAACTCCTTGACATGGCTGCTTACACTTTTTGTACCTGGAATATCAAAGGCGCTCAGTCCCCTACGAAATGGCCGAAAGTTCTCTTTCATCTTCACAAACTACAGATTGATATAGCTTTTCTACAAGAGTCTCACCTGCTCCCATCTCAGGTTCCCCTTTTTAGGAGATCCTGGGTGGGACAGGCTTTTAGTGCCGACTCAGACTCTAGTAAGAAAGGAGTGGTAATTCTTATTCCCGGAGAGTCCCCTTCCATCTCCTTCAGGAGATAGTAGACCCTCAGAGGACATTACATTATTCTTTGAGCCCTACTTGGGCATCAGGAGGTGATACTAGGGGCCATTTATGGTCCTACTGTAGAGGACCCACAATTTGTTACCACCCTAATGTCTATCCTGGCTTCCTGGACCTCTCTTCCAATTATACTCGGTTGGGGGGGACTTGAATCTAGTTCAGTGCAATGATTTAGACTGAATTGGTCTGACACATTTAGTCCTTGCCCCCAGTCAATTGGCTCTTCGAGATTTGATGAACTCTGTAGGTTTGATAGACCCCGGAGGACACTAAATCTGGACAGCCGAGATTATTCCTTTTATTCTCTGCCTCAGAACTCCTTCTTGAAGATTGCTTATTTTTTGCTTGGGGTGGACCATCTTCCTGGGGTTCTTCTATATCACTATTCAGCAAAAGTAATTTCAGACCATCATCCTGCCCTAATTCAGGTAAATTTCTCTCCCACTTTATGCAGAGATAAAGTCTGAATTTTAAACAACCAATTACTCAAATCGGACAGTTTATTGCAACACCTCCGGGCTTTTGTTGCTTCTTTCATGGAACTTAACTCTCCCTCTATGCCTACCCTTGATATGTTATGGGGTGCCATGAAGTGTGCCCTCTGGGGGGAATTGATTTGTATAGCGGCCATGAGAAAGAGATAAACCATGGCTAACCTATCTTTCTTGCTTACCCAGAATCATTCCTTAGAAGGAAGTATCTCCCAGACCTCTCCACAATTAGAGTGGGAGCAGTTAGAAAGTCTTCACTTTCAGTATAATACCCTATTGGGTGGAAAGGCAGAACACTTTCTGCTCCACTCCAAAGTGAAGTACTATGATCAGGGTGAAAAGGCAGGGAAGCTGCTAGCCCTCTGGTTGTGGTCCCAGGGCCATGGACAAAATCATCTCCTCCATTTGTATTGAATCTGGCTTTCTTCTCACCTCCCCACGTGACATTGTGGACTCCTTTAAAATCTTTTATCAACAACTGTATGGCCCACCTTCCTCTCCTTTTTGTCTGGTTCAATTAGAGGCCTTTTTTGCAGGATATTCCCCTTCCCCAACTGACTGACCCACAGATCAATATTTTACAGGCCCCATTATCCCTAGCTATCGACTCCTTAGCCTCTGATAAGACACCTGGCCCAGATGGGTTTACCACCAATTTCTACAAGGCCTGTAAAGACCAATTGACTCCTATTTTACTTGACACCTATAACTACATATAACAGAAGGGTCTCTCTGACCTCTCCCTTACTGCAACCATTATTGTGGTCCTCCCCAAGCCCAGTAGGGACCCCCTGTCGGTCTCCAACTATAGGCTGGCATCATTAATTAATGTTGATATTACAATTTTAGCTAAAGTATTAGCTCATAGATTGGGACTAGTATGGGGGCCACTCATAAGCAGAGAACAGGTTGAGTTTGTCAAGGGTAGAATGTCAGCAGATGATCTCAGGAAGTTATTCTATCTTTTTTTGGTGTACAGGGACTCCTCCGTTCCCGCAGTTCTGGTGTCCCTGGATGCTAAAAAAGCCTTTGATAGGGTCTCATGGGACTATCGCTTTGCCTTGCTCCCCAAATTTCATATCTCTCCAACATTTATACAGTGGATCAAGGTGCTCTACTCCTCTCCGTTAGCTTGGATTCTTTGTAATGGGGTTTTATCTTCATTCTTCCCCCTTCATCAAGGCACCAGGCAGGGATGCCCCTGTCCCCATACTTGTTTAATCTATTCTTAGAACCTTTTAGTCATAAATTTAATTTCTCCCCTTTAGCCTTGGGCATTCCCTTAAATCATATGGAGTACAAGCTAACTGTATATGTGGATGATATTCTACTGCATATCTCCTCCCCTGCTACATCCTTGCCTGCTGCCCTGTAGATCATTTTTCAGTTTGGGGCTATTTCCAACTATAAACTGAATCTAGCCAAAATGGAAGTTATGCCACTTAATAGTGCTACTTTAAAGGTGGATATAGAGCACCTTGGTCAGGTCTGGAAGAAGGACAAGTTAAAATATCTGGGGATTTGTCTTAGTATCTCACCTCTCAAGTTGAAACAATTTAACCTCGACTCAACAGTATCCCATCTTAAAATAGACTTAAATCACTGGTCCATGCTTCCTCTATCATTGTGGGGCCAATTAAATATTGTTAAAATGAATGTCCTACCCAGGCTTTTATATCCCCTTCAGATGTATAATTTTGCTCTGCCTCAAACATGGTTTAGTCAAGTTCATAGAATTATCATCTCCTTCTTGTGGCAAGGCAGTACGTAGGGCTCTAAGTTAATGCATGCTAAATAAGATGGAGGACTGCAAGCCCCCAATTTTTTCCTATACTACCTGGCTTTACACCTTAACAGAACTTCTCAATGGTTGGAGAAGGCTGGGGGCAACCCCTCTTGGTCTTATGTACCCCTTTGGGTGGACTTGGAATGTTCCTTATGTTCTGACAATGGACTGGATATCTGGCCGCTTCTCTATCTCCCCAGGAAGAAACTCCCCCGATCTCTGAGGGACCCCCCTCTGGATGCCTCTCTTTGGTCTCATTTACAATTTTGTTCCCTACTTAAAATTAACCCCTATAAAGATACAGTTCAACCTTATTTGGAAACCCAAACTTCTGCATTGCTGCCCAGCTGCTGTCAAGGAAATTTTGGCTGGATATGGGGGTAGACACAGTGGCACATCTTACTTTCATTTACCGACTGTTATCCTTTCAGGATGTCTGTACCAAATATCACTGGCCTGTTTCTGTGTGTTTTCGAGATCTTCAACTGTCCCATATGCTTATGCACTTTTTTGATAGTGGCCCATGGCTCAGCCCTCTAGGTAATTTGGTCATTCCTCTCATTCAGAATGCCCCCACCTCTCATCAGGTTTCATATTATTATCGTACACTATGAGACTTTTTAGCCACCAGGGAGGGCCCACAGTCTTACTGCTGGGACCAATCTCTCCCGACCCCCAACTCCCCTAGGCATTGGCCTCTTATTTGGAAACACCTATATACATTCATTAAGTGGGATAGATACCATTTTTTGCAATTTAGAATTATACATAACCTAACATAACCTTTATTATACTCCAGTTAAAATGCATAGAATGGGTAAATTATCTGTGAATCTCTGCTCTAGATGTGGCAAAGAACCAGGCACCCTACTCCATATTTTGTGGTCCTGCGAGAAGGCGGTCCCTTTTTGGAATACAGTTCGCACAGGCTTAGATCCCTTATTAGGACTATTGGATGCTTGTCTTCCTGAAGTTTGTATTTTGGGGGACTACTCCAATGTTCTGATAGGTAACCAGAGGCCACGTATGGCTTTAATCTTGGCATGTGCGAAGAAGGTTATCCTTTGGCATTGGTTAGACCAATGCATACCATAATTCTTAGAATGGTATGAAGAGGTGCTATTCACCCTGCAGGCCAAGTGCCTCATTGCCAGCATGGCCGGCAGATTATCTAACTATAGCTGTATCTGGGCACCCTTACAGGTTCTGTTAACGTAATGAGATACTTATTGGTACCCTTTATGAACCTTTTCCAGTACAGTGGTATATTGATTCAGGCCCCACAGCTTAGTTCCTCCCTTTTTGGTTGGGTTATCTGTTCTCTGGTGGTGGTGGTTGGGTGGGGAAGGGGGGTTGGGGTTGTTGTGTTATATACTGTATATGTACAGTATGCTGCTTTGATGTTTTACTGATATTTTTTCTTCTACCCTCTTTCTGGCAATTTCCAGTTTACTTACATACTTGTTGTGTAATTTTCTTTCTTTTGGTCTTCAATAAAGTTTATTCAATTTAAAAACAAATATGGTAACCTGCCCATAAACCACACATGCTGTACTTGTACTACTTATGCCCAACTGGTACCAGTATGCACTTAATAAAATGGAGCATCCGGTGCTTCACTGCTGCCCAGCCAAAGGAAATCTGTAGGCTCTATGACATTGTAGGTGGTTGGCCAGCACTGGTGCACTTAAAATGAATTATTGTGTTTCAAACCCAAAGTAACATAAACCAAAATTGTGTATTTGCACTCCTGGCCAAATGGCTTAGTCCACTAAAAGATTTCACAAAATTCTAGCAACAAATATTGGTGATGTTGCAGGGACAAGATCTGATTTACACATGGCTTACTATGTTCAGGGGCTCTCCCTCAATGCACAGGGTACAATAACGCACTAGCAGAAAGTCCCAGTTGGGCTGGTTTCACTTCCTCACTGTGCAGACATTTGTTGTTGGCTGATAAAACTGGCTGTTCTTCCAGGACCAGTCAGGCCTCTCCTGACCTTTACATTCAGCAGATGATCATTTTCTTTACACAAGGCAGCTGCAGTCTGTGAAGCTTAGACCATGTCAGACCAACTTACAACTCATGGTATCTAGTCCCTAGTGAGTTGTGATGACCAGTACTGATCAGTGCTACAGGCTGCTTACCTTGATAGATATAGAGCTGATTTTGTATCAGGCAGTTGCTTAAGGTGCAGTGCAGCAAAGTTGTTCAGATCTCAGCTCTAGCTTTCAACTTTGACGTTGTCTTTGCCTGCACAAGTATGCTTCCTTTTCTGTTGAAGGAAATCTGCTTGATCTCTCCTTGATGCTCCAGAGTTCAATCTGTCTCTCTTACCACATAGCAGCAGACCCTCACTGTCCATGGTCAACAGCAAACAACAAACAGATTGAGTTTGGGAGCAGCCCCTGATGTCCAGTTTAAGAATCACAGCTCCTGATTGACTGTCAGAGCTGTCAGTCCCTTCACAGTGGTTCTGGATGTTTATCACTCAATGAGTGATACAGTAGGTTACTCTCAGGTGCCTGAATTAATGAAGTCCATCACAGATGGGTCTGTTCACAAAAAGGGGCTACCATAGTGTGACATGAGGATCAAATTTTAAGATTACTTCTAGATTACATTTGTGATGCATTTCAAGATATTATGACCCAAGTATGAAAAAAGAAACATATTGGGAGACAAAAGCCTCACAGGTTCCTGAGATAAAAGAACTGTATTGTGGCGAGTGTACCAGGTGACACCACACACCATGGTGAATGTAACACATGTCTCAAGACATTTGTTTTAGCAGTAAAAACTTTAATGAACATATATAATGAATTATAGTAAAATACGAGAAACAAATATTTGCAACAATTGCATTACATTAATTGCAAATTTGACCACATACCGTGGTGAATGTAACAAGTGACCACACACTTATATTTCACTTACTAAAACTACTAAAAATGCCTAACAACTAACACACTACTGCTACTGACTGACATACTGCTATAGAACATGAAATAAATTAACAATTGCATTGCTGGCAAGTGTGATGCTTAACACCACATACCATGGTGAATGTAAAAAGTGACACCACGCATTTGTTTAAGTTTTACAAAGTTTACTGAACATGCTTAAGGGCTAACATGCTACTATTAATAACTGACACAGTGCCACAAAGCCTGAAGAAATCTGACAATAATAACAGTACTGGCAAGTGTGATGTTTGACACCGCATACCGTGGTGAATGTAACAAGTGACACCACACATTTGTTTTAGTAGAAAAAAGTTTACTGAACATGCCTAATGGCTAACATGCTATTGCTAATGACTGACATAGTGCTACATAACCTGGAGAAATTTGACAATAATAATGTGACTGACAGGTGTGATGTTTGACTCCTACATACCATGGTGAATGTAACAAGTGACACCACACTTATGTTTGACTTACTAAAACTGTACTAAACTTGCCTAACAACTAACATACTACTACAACTGACTGATATACTGCTATAAAACATGACAAAATGAAACAGTTACATTACTGGCAAGTGTGATGTTTGACACCACATACTGTGGTGAATGTAACAAGTGACACCACACATTTGTTTTAGTAGAAAAAAGTTTACTGAACATGCCTAATGGCTAACATGCTATTGCTAATGACTGACATAGTGCTACATAACCTGGAGAAATTTGACAATAATAATGTGACTGACAGGTGTGATGTTTGACTCTACATACCATGGTGAATGTAACAAGTGACACCACACTTATGTTTGACTTACTAAAACTGTACTAAACTTGCCTAACAACTAACATACTACTACAACTGACTGATATACTGCTATAAAACATGACAAAATGAAACAGTTACATTACTGGCAAGTGTGATGTTTGACACCACATACTGTGGTGAATGTAACAAGTGACACTACACATTTGTTTTAGTAGGAAAAAAGTTTACTGAACATGCCTCATGGCTAATATGCTACTACTAATAACTGACATAGTGATACAAAGTCTGGAGAAATTTAACAATAATAACAGTACTGGCAAGTGTGATGTTTGACACTACATAGCACGGTGAATGTAACAAGTGACACCACAAAGAAAATCAATTTAATCCACCACCTAATATACACAGTATAATCCTTTTACAACTGACACCCAGCACTTTCCTTAGACATGCAGTTCTCACTGGAATTTGCTCTCTGAAAATTTGCCCCATGATCAGTAAATGATGGTAACCGAAGCCTACCTGTGGTGAATGTAACTGCAGCCCTTGTTGTTGTATGCAGTGCTTATCTTCATGGAATGTAGCCCTACAAAATGGATGAGCCACATGCAAACAATGGGTTTTAAACTACAACTCATCTCCTCCCTCTATGGCTGCTGCTTGGTTCTGAGGGGCAGGTTATGACTTTGCAACTGTTACTGACTAACAGGTAAACATTGGGCCTGACGTGACTCCAAATAGAGTGACGGTCAAAGGGTGCCCTCCCTTCTGTGGGAGAGCTAGATCAGGCAGTAGCACTGTCAGTTATCACAAGGAGACAAACTGGGAGAGCAGCCAGAAAATCATTTAAAGTGCTAATAGCACAATTACAGATTTGGGGGCCATCTGGGTGAATGTAATGTGCTGTGACACCAACTGTTACATTCACCACACTAAATACAAAGCTGCACAAATTAAAAATGGAGTGTTACAATGGGCTAAAGAGTACAGCTAATAAAAAACACAACTCCATATTAGAAAAGAATAAATAAAGCTTGCAAAAACAATTAGCAAAACATGTGTCTTTGCATGTCACACTTTTTCAGGTAAAAAAGGCAGAAAAATGGAGTAGGACACCCCATCGAAAAAAAAATATGTATACCGTAGAATTCTATAGTTATGTTATATATCTCCAAATATAGCCAGCTTTTAGATTTAGTCAAAAACATAAGACTGACAGTTCTTGATTTTTACAAATGTGCTATGCACTGTATGGTGGGCATTGGTAACCCTTTTTCATGAACAGACCCAGGTCCATGAGCTCTTGTGGCTCCTTCCACAGGCTGTCAAGTTTGATGGCTATCCAGTCACCCTTTGATCCCATCACCTTGCCATTTCAAATCAAAGGTGATGAAGATGACTACAGCATTTGTAGTCCACTGCCTTTTCCAAATGTCTTTATTTAAGCTAAGTCCTGCTTGCAAAAAGTGTTCTGGTCTCCAACCCATTCCTGCAGCACCTCCGAGGATGATGATCGGGGTTGAGAGGGGTCAGATTCTGCATCTGGGGAGCCCTCCTCTGACACAATATCAGAAATTTTCACAGAACTGCTGTAAATCAATGGACTGAAAAGCACTTTCTGAATCTCAGAGCTTGAGGGCTCAGACCAGCAGAGCAGCCCTCCAATCACAGGAAAAGCTAAGTCTCCACTCCTTTTGATCATCCAATCCTGAGATGCATCCTGCAGCCTTTAGCATTGCCATTCTTACTGTTAAAAATGCTCTGACTAAGCAGTCCTCCACTGTGGTCTGGAACATTAAGAACCACCATGCAAAGAATATTGGGAGAGTCAGCCAGTGAGAGTCAGCCAGAAGAGGCAGCCAACAGCCAGGAACTCTGCATGTTTCAACACTAGTAAAACTGTGTATAAAAAGAAAACTGCATTGTCTGTTTAAACCTAATTAAGCTGGGTCCTAGCAACAACTTATCAGGGTGAACAATACTATTTCATTTAGCAGTATTTTTGTGCTGAAGTTGTGTTTACTGCTACTACCAGTTTAATTTAGCAGTCTGTGCTAAAGTTGATGATTACTGCTTTATCCTGTCTGGGTGAGCACTAATGGGTAGTTTAGTAGTCTGTTTGTGTGAAGTGATACTTACTGCTACTACTGCTACTATCAGTTTAATATAGTAGTCTGTGCTAAAGTTGTCACTAATTGCTATGTGGGTGAGCACTACTGGTTCCGTTAGGCATGTGATTCTGTGCTAAAGTTATTGCTTACAGAATAGGTATGGGGTACAAAGGGGAGACAGTCAGTGGTGGTGACTGTGGGGTACTTTTCTCGATGGATATGCTCTGGAGGAGGGGGCACTGCCCCATCTGCAGGACATTGGTAGAGCTCCATGTTCAGCTGGTAGCAGCAAGGGTAGAAATATCTCAGCTGTGTTATCAGCTTAACAGAAGCCCACCCACATCCACACTCTCCCAGAAGCCCACTGGTTTGGGGGGTGGAGAGTGGTGAGGGGGAGGAGGAGAGGCAGGGTTAGCCACAAGGAGGTTGTCCAGCCTAATACCATCCAGACAGTGAACCACCTTGCACCCCTAGAGAAGGTTCAGGGACCTGATTCTGCTGGGGAGGACTCTAAGTCAGGTGGAGGAAAAAGGCAGGACAGCGTGATGGCACCCATGGGGACAAACAGGAAAAAGTCCATCAGGAGAGTCTTAGTGGAGGGGCACTCAGTGATTGGGGTGTGGAGAGGATGATCAGAAGGGGACTGGAAGGGGGATGGTAAGATGCCTTCCTGGTGCATCGACCATCTGAGTTTAGATGGGATAGGAAGGATGGTGGAGAGGGAGCAGGGGGAGCTGAGGATGCTGGCACACTTGGGTACCAATGAGCTGGTGAACCAGTTAGTGGACATGGTGAAACAGAACTTTTGTATACTGGTGGATAGATTGGTGGCACACTCAGGCTCCCTGACCTTTTCTGAGGTCCTACTTGTATGTGGAAGGAAGGGAAAGAAGGATAGAAGGAGGAATGAGATAGAGGAGTTTAATGGGGGGCTTAAGGAAGGGTGTCAGGAAAAGGGGTACCACTTTGTGGGAGACTAGGGGATTTCTGGGACAGGAAGCTCTTCAAGGGTGATGGACTCCACCTGACAAGAGAAGGGGCCAGTGTATTGGGGCAGAAGACTGACATCTATATTGGACATTTAAACTGATTGCGAGGAAGACCGGAATTAGAGGAACCACTATGACAGGTGAGAGGAAGGGGAACCTAGCTAACACTCCCCCACATCTGAGGGCTTGTAGCAGTACAGCACATAAAAACAGAGTTGAGGTCTATACTGTTGTAGGTGAAGGGACAGCGGTGAGTGGAACGCAAAATGTGCAAACACCACAAAAAACAGGATGCTAAGAGGACCAAGGAAGAACAAGGGAGAAAGTCAGGCAAATAGCAAAAAGGGTACAGGAAGTAGATGGAAGGGGATCTGCCTTGATGCCAGGAGCCTTGGTAACAATATTAGCAAGCTCCAGGCAATGATGGCAGATACTGAGATGGACCTAGTGGCCATGACAGAAATGTGGGCCTCAGAAAATAATGACTTGCACCAGACACTCCTTGGTACTCAATGTTCAGAAGGAATAGAGGAAAAGGTAGCGGGGGAGGTGTAGCCCTTTATTTCAGGGATGACATTGAGGTTGTGGAAGATGGGTACATTATGGGTAGTAATGGTGAGACAGAGTCACTATGAGTGCAACTCATATGGACCTCAGGCAAAAGCTACGCTTGGGGGTGATATGTGGACCACAAGGGCATGGAGAAGAGAGGGATAGAGAGCTTTGGGATGAACTAGAAAGAGGGGTGACAAAGGGGGAAGTAGTGGTGGTGGGTGATCTGAACCTGCTGGACATCAGTTGGGATGTTCCCGTGGCCAGGAGTACCAGAAGTCAAGTTTTGCTGGATACATTCCAGGACTGTCTACTGGTACAGCTAATTAAGGATCCCACCAGGAAGGGGGCCATTCTCAATGTGGTGCTCACCAACTCAGAGATGGTATGAGATGTAAGAATATGGGAGCGACAAGAGAACAGCGACCACAACTCCATTTGGGTTGAACTGCCTCTTGGAACCAGAAAACTGTAACTGAAAGCTGAGGTCCTTGGTTTCAGAAGAGAGAGCTTCAGTAGGTTGAGGGAGTTGGTCTGGCACAAATTAGTCGAGGTAGACCGCAGAGGAGATGTGGATCAGAGATGGAGGATAATAAAGGGGGCCATTCTTGAGGCATCTAAGTGATGTATGAGAACGGTAACCAAAAGAAATATGTTAAAGAGACCATTATGGCTTTCTATAAGAGTCAAGGAGGAGGAGGAGGTGAAGGCCAAGAGAAAGGCGTTCTCCAGGCACAAAGAGAAGAAGGAGAAGGAATAATGGAGTCAATAATTGTAAAATTGTAAAACATCCTTGAAACATAGATCTTTTAAATCTAGATTTGTTAACACTTGGAATACTGTACCATTGAATCTGTTGCATTGTGAATGTTTTGGGCACTTTAAACAAGGACTGAGATTGTATTTGAAGGATTTGGACATACAATATGTAATTTTTTCAATTAGTTTTAATGTGTGCATTATGTATGATGAGGTATTTTCTACTGAATTTATTGTCTTGTATTATTTTGTTTTTGTAACTTTGACTGCGTTATCTTTGAAAACAGGCACTTGTGCTTAAAGGTATTTTACCCTGTTAATACATTTCAATTTCAAATTTCAGACTTAATTACTGAGAAACAAGGAGGCAAAAAGGACAGTTAGGGAGGAAAAAGCAGGCACAGAGCTGTGTACTGCAGAGGAGGTCATGGGCACAAATTTTTTTTTCGGTATATCAGGAAAAAAGAGGGAAAGGAGGGTGAATCATTAAGTAATCTGAGGGGAGTAGGGTGATAGAAGAGGATGTGCAAAAGGCAACCATCCTTAATGATTATGGAAGGACAGCAGGCCCTTGCCAGAGAGTGGCATCAAAGTGACAATAAAGGGGTCCTGGAGATGACGCAGCCAGTATTTACAAGCAAAAGAGTCCAGCAAGTGCTGGTAGTCCTGAAGAAAGATAAGGCCCCAGGACCAGATGGAATGCATCCAAGGGTACTCAAGGAAATGGCAGTGGAACTGGCTGAGCCCCTGTTGGACTATTCAGTAGCTCACTACAGACAGGGGGTAGTCCTAAAGGACTGGAGGGCAGTGGATGTAGTTCCACTCCACAAAGGAGGGGACAAGAATCAAGCAGGGAACTACAGACCTGTCAGTCTTACCTCTGTTGTAGGGAAGCTGATGGAGTCACTGGTCAAAGAGGACCTCGTGGACTACCTGGAGAGCAATGGTCTTTGGGATGGTAAACAGCACAGGTTCACGACAAGGAGGTCTTGTCTGATTAACCTGATAGTTTGGCAGCATGGATTCATGATGGGAAGGTCATGTCAGACGAATCTAATAGATTTCTTTGACTGGGTCACCAAAGTAGTAGACCAGGGAGGGGCTGTGGACATGGCCTACCTAGATTTTAGCAAGGCATTTGACACAGTCCCACACAAAAGATTAATGCACAAGTTAGCCAGCTTTGGAGTGGGTACTCAGGTGGTAGCCTGAATAAAATATTGGCTAGACAACAGGACGTAAAGGGTAGTAATAAATGGAGTCCACAGTGAAGAAAGGAGGGTTACTAGCGGGGTACTGCAGGGTTCAGTACTGGGACTGGTCCTTTTTAATGTCTTTATAAGTGACATTGCAGAGGAACTGGAAGGAAAAGTATGTCTCTTTGCAGACGACACAAAGATCTGTAACAGGGTTGATACACAAGATGTAGTGGAAAGGATAAGAAGGGACTTGGCAAAGTTGGAGGAATGGTCAAATGTATGGCAGCTCAGATTCAATGCAAAGAAGTGCAAGGTAATGCACCTGGAAAACAAAAACCCAGGGGAAGAGTGCACAATGGGGGGTGAGATACTGACAACAGTAAAAAATGGAAAGGGACCTGGGGGTAATTATATCAGATGACCTTAAGCTGGGCAAGCAATGTGAGAAGGCAGTAAGGAAGGCTGGGGGGATATTGGGATACATAGGGAGATGCATCAATAGTAGAAAACAGGAAGTTGTTATGCCTCTGTACAGACAGTTGATGAGACCCCATCTGGAGTACTGTGTGCAGTTCTGGAGACCCCATCTCCGCAAAGACATAGACAGAGTGGAGGCTGTCCAGAGGAGAGCAACCAAAATGGTGTAGGGTCTGCACCAGAAGACATACGAAGAAAGACTAAAGGAGCTTAATATGTATACCCTTGAGGAAAGGAGGGAGAGAGGGGACATGATAGAAACTTTTAAGTACCTCAGGGAATCAACAAAGTCCAAGAGGGTGGCATCTTTCAGAAAAGAGATGTAAGAACAAGGGGCACAATTTAAAGATAGAGGGGGATGGCTCAGAGGTAATGTGAGGAAGATTTTTTACAGAGAGGGTTGTGGATGCATGGAACAGCCTCCCTGAGGAGGTTGTGGAGTCAAGAACAGTGGGGGAGTTCAAGAATGCATGGGACAGACATAAGGCAGTCCTAGTGGGAGGTAGGAGGATGTAAGCTGTTGGTTAACTAGGATCTGCAGCTTATCTGTTAGGTAGGAAAATGGGCAGACTAGGTGGGCCAAGTGGTCCTTATCTGCCATCAAATTCTATGTTTCTATGTTTCTGTGCTTGACTGGAAGTTGAGGGAATTGGATAGAGGCCACATCAGTGCCTCACAGACACTTGTATAAGAAGATGGAGGATCTTTGTGCAGCTAGAGACATAAGATAGGCAGGTAACTGGCTAAAAAGGAGGCAGCAGAGGGTTGTGGTTAATGGGGTCAAATCAGAAGAGAGGGAGTTCATGAGTGGGGCACCACAGGGATCTGTCCTGGTACTGGTCTTCTTCAATATGTTCATGAGTGACATTGGAGAAGGAAGCCAGGGCAGGATATGTCTCTTTGCAGATGACACTAAGCTCCCACCTCTCCATTAAATGATAGGGGCAGGATTCACAAAAAAGGGCAAAGTACAACGCAACAGTTTGTGCCATACCTTGCCATTGCATAGGGGTCAAAAATTGCTATTCACAATTGGATAGGGCACAGTACTATCCGACTGAGAATAGTTGCAGGTGGGGGCAGGGCTAACCCAGGAAAAGCACTAGGAAGCTCAGTAGTGCTGCCCCCCACAGCCAACCAGGTGAATGGGGTGCCAGCAATAGAGCCACTGTGCTAATCCCCCATTCACAAAAGAAGCCATGCAAACGAGCCCATTGGGCATGCAAAGCGCTAGTGGCCATTAGCATGCCCATTATGAGCTCATTTGCATGCCCTTAGTGTGGTAGTGCGTGGCCCCCCAAAAGCCCAAGCCCCATGCAGCCACATTCCCCCATAGTCTAGTAGTGCCCTCCCCCATCCCAATTGTGGACCCAACATTAAGAAAACAGATTTCCATAGTGTAGAGTCCAACCCTGGTCCCTGATCTCCCACCTATAATGTACAATAATTGTTTCCATATGGTAGGGTTCCTCCCCGGCCCCCAATCTCTCACCTGTAATGTACAATAATTGTTTCCATAGTGTAGTGTCCCTCTGCAGTCCCTGATCTCCCACTTGATATGTTTTAATAGGTTTGCCATAGTGTAGTGTCCCACCCCCTTCCCGCCACTGATCATTGCACTGTATTATAAAAAACAACCTTTTCCATAGCATAGTGTCCTTCCACCGCCACCTGACGCCGCATTGTATTAGGTAACGAGCCCTTTTTTCAGCATAGCAGTCCACC
The DNA here is from genome assembly GCA_016271365.2 of Neoceratodus forsteri. Lineage (NCBI taxonomy): Eukaryota > Metazoa > Chordata > Ceratodontiformes > Ceratodontidae > Neoceratodus > Neoceratodus forsteri. The sequence continues at coordinate 1,205,452,295 of CM057449.1, forward strand.
CCTCACCAATCAATCGATCCCTGTATAAATAAGAACCCTTTTCCATAGTGTATTGGTCCCTCCCAGTCACCAATCTCCATCCCCAAATGCCTACAATCCCATTCCCTGGTAGTCCAGAGTCCCTCCCCCCCCACCTTCACCATGTCAAGTGCAACCCAGCACCCCACCCCGCCATCCCACTCTTTGGTCGGCGACCAGCACAGCCCACCTCTCACCATCACGGCTGGTCACCAACTGAGCCCTCTTGGAGCACGTAATGTATACAGTATGGCTCCTTGACTGGGGTTTTCAAGGAGCCATACTATATACAGTATACGCTCCAATAGGGCTCAGTCGGTGGCCAGCTGTGGTTGTAAGAAGTGAACTGTGGTGTTCACTGACCAAAGAATGGAATGGGGGCATGGAGGAATCGCACTTGATGGGGTGGGGGGATGGACCCCAGACTACCAGGGAATGGGGTTGTAGGCATTTGGGGATGGAGATCGTGACTGGGGGAAGATCACTACACTATGGAAAAGGTTTTATTTATACGGGATTGGTAATATGGGAGGGAAGTGTGACACTATGCTACAGAAAACAGTTTTGTTTTATAATACAGTGTGGCGATCGGTGGTGGGGAGGGGGTGTAACACTATGCTATGGAAAAGGGGGGTTATTTTTATTATAGCATGGTAATCAGTGGCGGGAAGGGGGAAGGACACTATGTTATGGACTTTTTTTTTAATAATACAGTGTGGTGGTCAGTGGTGGGGAGGAGGTGGGACACTATACTACTGAAAAGGAAGGTTATTTTTATTACAGTGCAGCAATCGGTGGTGGGGAGGAGGGGGAGGGACACTACACAATGGAAAACAGATTGTTGAATATCATGTGGGAGATCAGGGACAGGAGTGGGACACTACACTACGGCAAACCTATTAAAACATATCAGGTGGGAGATCGGGGGCTGGGGAGGGAAACTACACCATGGAAACAATTTTTGTACATTACGGATGGGAGACTGGGGACCAGGAAGGGACCCTACACTATGGATACAATTATCATACATTACAGGCAGGAGATCAAGGAATGGGGGGGGGCATGGCACAGTACCACCCGCATGCCACTAGGGTTGTTCGGATTACCACCAGGTTTTTACCTGTGGTATTTTTTTCATGCAAGGGTCATCACAAATGGCCTTTGCATGGACTGTATGTTTTGCAAATGGGATTGCCGGGATATGCAAGTCCCCTCCCCCTTATTTGCATTGCGGTCTCCCTCATTGCATTGCCCTGGCACAAACCCAGTTTGCAGGAGCAAAATGGACTTTGTGAATACCACCTATTCACAAAGACCAGTTTGCCCTGGGCAAAATGGGTCTGTGCCAGGGCAAAGTTTTGTGAATCTGGCCCCAGAACCATTAAGGTTCATATAATCTGTCACACAAGTCAGTACAGCCACATACTCCTCCCCAGCATTCCTCTAATAGGCCGAAGTGGCTCTTTTTCTACAACAGGATCCATTTCCTGGCCCAGCCTCAATGAGACTTTAACTGACACTGACTGTACAAGCCAATACCATACATTTCTCAAAGAGGGTTGCTACTTTCTCAGGTACCTGTCCACTTCTGGAGCTGCTCATGTAGGGGAACTCTTACATTGCCCCCTCTCTTGCATTCTTACTGACAGTGGATCCACATGGACCCCCATCAGACTACTTAGAAAGGAGGCCTATCACTGCTCCCATTTGCCTTTTGGGTTGGGCTATATGTAATACCTGCACTGAGACAAGATTACTCTGTTGTTCTTCTCCTAGGTCTTCCTATGACCACAGGAGGGTCACTCCCCACCACTGTTGGGGGGAGGAGAGACAGGGCTTCCTAAGAGGCTTCTCTCTCTCTCTCTTCCTCTCTCAACTGTTAGTATTAATCCAGAAACCCTTGTTTTTTTTGCCCTGGACCAGGACAGCTTTGAAAGCTACTAGACTCAGCTAGTCTCCCCCTTAACGTTTTGCTTTTAGGTTTGCAACACAGAAGTTTTGGTGTCTCTTTAAAGTTAGTGTCTGGCATGAGTTAGTAAGTGAGTGAGTGACGAATGATATGCAAATATTATGTGCCAGAACTTGTTCATACAATTGGTTGTGCTGTTCCAATCCAACATGTAAGGGCATGTTCTAGCCAATCAGAAAGCAGCATTTTAACTGCCCATTGTATATGTTGTATTAGTTATATTTGATGGGTTTTACTCAAAAAAGAAACATTGATGTTTTAATAGGGGAGTCTTGTTTTAAGGTGTGTTTATTTTTATCAGTAAGTGTGATAAACTGCTTTATTTAGATACAACTGAAAGAGCAATTACTATTAAATTAAAATCTGCCTAGGGGATTTTAAATTAGACTGGCTTGGGGCCAATTCATCCTGCCTTGCTTCCACTATCAGCAAGGCTAACCTTACCCAACTTATCTAGTCTCCCACTAGACTATCTTCTACCGTTCCAGTCACACTCTTATTGACTGGATACTCATGAACAGAAAGGACAGATTTTCTACAACCAGTGTCCTAGCAGACTCTGTCAGTGATCACTGTCCAGTCTACTGTATCTGGAATGCCTCTCTGCCCTCCTTCCCCCTAAAGTACTGTCCTTCTCCAACTTCAACAACCTCGACTCAGCTGCTATCCTACATGACCTACAACTTGTTGACTGGTCTCCCCTCTTTATTTTACCAATGACATAAACTGCACTACTGATTATTTTAATGAAACCTTACTCCACTTGTAGAAAAAGCATGTTCCTCTCTCCACATTTAGGGTTAAGGGGAGAGCCACCAAATGGCCTAAGTGTCCTCTTCTGCAATTACTTAAAGATCAAATGCACCGTTTTTTTCCATATTTTTAATAAAAGCTTGAATTCAAGTCCCTATGTCATGATTAGTGTTTCCTGAAAATATCATGCTGTTTGGTGTTGTTCTTTTCTTTAAATCAGAATTTGTTAAATCTGTTAATGAGCTCTGTAGTAACTGAAAGCAGTGAAGATTTTTCTGTCCCTATCAGTGAGCAATGACATGATTCATGTCTAACCTGCTGCTTCAGCAATTAAGTCCCTGATTGATGAAGCTGTTGTAGTTCTCAGTCAGTGCAGTCTGTAGAGCTAATTGTTGTCACTCAATGTTTGTTACTTACCCATCTGGTTTGTGTTTAAATAGATTAGCTTAAAATCAATCATTCTGTTCTCATAAATAGTTGATCATTTGAGTTTCATTGCTGAACTCAAGTGGTATAAATGAATGTCTGTGAGAAATTACCTTATATTTATCACAGTTGTGAGTTCTTCCTTATCAAAACTCAACATTGTTTTCTAGCTATATAACACAGGGTTGCATAATGGGTATAAAATAAATCTAAAGTGTGTAAATTCATAGAAGCAGTGTGTCTTTGATGTAGACTTCATAAATAGGTTCATGTGAAAACAGTTCTGTTTTTATGTCAACCTGACAAACAGGTGTCTGCCACACTCTGCTATTTCAGGAACATGTGCTGTATACACTCATAACATTCAGTTCTTTGAGGGTTTCTGTGCGAAAATACATTATGTGTGTGTATAACTAGAAATACTATATGGTATCCTAATGTCCCTGTCTCCTACCACTAAGTTGAGGCTGCTGCACCCTGCTTCCCTCTGTCCCCCACCCCCACAGTCAGGGCCAGTGCACCATGTTGGGCAATGGAAGTGGGTAGCAGATACAGCAAATACCCCACCTCTGGTGGCCTGAGGCAGCATTATGCAACAGCCCCAACAGTGAAGGCAGGGAACCTGGGTCTCTAGGGTTTAGCAGAGTACAGCAGCCCTGACTGTGGAGACAGGAACATGGTGCAACAGAATGCATTGGCCCTGACTGTGGGGGTGGGGGACAGCAGGAAGCAAAGTGCAGCAGCCTCAACTGTTTGTGCAGGTGACAGCAAGGTGCAGCAGCCCTGACTGTGTGGAGCAGACAGTGGGCAGTGGAGTGCTGAAGTCTCAGATGGGGGTACGAGACAGGGGGCTTGTGGGGCAGGGAAAGGGGGCAGCAGAGTGCTGCTGCCTCAACTGTCGGGTAGGACACAGGGGCATCAAGATGCCATATAGTATTTCTAGTTGTACACATACATGATATATTTTTACAGAGAACCCCTCAAAGAACTGAATTTTGTGAGTTCATATAGTACATGTTCCTGTAATAGCTGAGTGTGGCAGACATCTGTTTGTCAATCTGACATAATAACACAATTGTTCTCACAGACTGTAAACCTATTTTTGGAAGCTACATCAAAGAGACACTGCTTCTATGAATTAAACTGTAGATTTATTTTATATCCATTATAATCCTGTGTTATATAGCCAGAAAGCAATGCAGAGCTTTGATGAAAAAAAAAAAATGATAGCTGTAAGACAGACAAGGTCATTTCTCACAGACTTTCATTTATATCACTACAGTTCAGCACTGACACTCAACTGCTCAACTTTTTATGAGAACAGATTGGTAGATTTTAAGCTAATCTATCTAAACATGAACCATATGAGTTAATAACAGACTTTGAGTGAAAACAATTAGCTCTACAGACTGGGGAATGCAACTGTTTCTTCAGTCAATCAAGGGACTTAATTGCTGAAGCAGCAGGCTAGACAAGAATGATGTCATGGCTCACTGATAGGGACAGAAACAGATTCAGTGTTTTCAGTTACTGCAGAGCACATTAACAGATGCTGATTGAAAGAAAACCACAAAACCAACCAACATGATATTTTCAGGAAACACTAAACATGACATGGGGACTTGAATTCAACTGAATTTAAGCTTTTCTTAATTATGTGCATTTGATCTTTAAGTGATGGGATAGATTATGGGCTATATGGAAATCCTCTTCTCTCCCAGCCAACTTCGAAGCCTATCATACCCTGCTGAACTTATGTAAAAGGGAAATCCATAAAGCCAAGAGCAGCTACTACCGTGACCTTCTTCGTTCATCCTCAACTAATCCAAAAAGATACTGGGCTCAAATTAATGAAATCTTAGGGAATAATAGTCATCAAACCCCTAGTGAATTGAACATCAACAAAGTCATCTGTAATGATCCCTCCACTATTGCCAACACCTTGAACTCACTATTCATCAAACTTCCCAATATTTCTCCACCTACTACTCTTGGCTCCCATGCTCCACCCTTGGCCCCCACTGAAGCCTCTTCTTCTCTTGTGCTAGCCCCTGTATCATGTCAAGAGGTCCTAAAATTACTACGTGTCATCCTGCACCATGGCTTTGCTGGGCCGAATGGTCTTGAGCCCAGGATACTACGACTTGCTGCCTCCATTCTCGCTACTCCGGTAACCAGACTTTTTATCCTTTCCATCTGCTCCTCCACAGTTCCTATGACCTGGAAAACTGCTACGACTATTCCTGTGTTCAAAAAGGGTGACCCAAAGAACTTAACCAACTATCGACCTATAGCATTACTACCAACTCTAAGCAAGCTGCTCGAAAAATTATTTCATCAGCAGATATCAACACACCTACTCGATTAAAATTTTCAAACTCAAATACAGCATGGTTTTATGGTGGGCTGTAGTACCACCACTGCGCTTACTCTTTTCACGCATGACGTTAAGACCAACATAGACAAAGACCTTCTGACTGGTGTGGTGTTTATTGACCTGACCAAGGCATTTCATTTAGTTAACCACCCCCTGCTACTTGATAAACTTCTCAAGATAGGTGCCTCCAATTCCATCCTATCCTGGATCAGAAACTATCTCAACAGACACCCTCAAACTGTCTCCTTTTCAAAAGTCCTCTCATCCCCTGCACCCATTTTATTGCTGAGTCCCTTAAGGCTCTATACTTGGGCCCTTTCTCTTTTCCCTGTTTTTAAATTATCTACCCTTCCCCTCACCCCCGCACTATTATGTATGCGGATGATCTGGTTCTGTATGCTGCTTCTAGGTCCATGGACACTCTCAACAATCTCCTATCTTTCACTTTTCAATAGATCCAATCTTGGCTCACTGCTAAGCACCAAATCCTAAACATTACCAAGACCCAAGCTATGTTATTTGGTGCCTCTAGAAAAGTCTGGGCAGAATTCCCCAACTATTAGGTCTTATGCCTTAATGGGATTGCCATCTCGACAACAAACTCCTTCAAATACCTTGGGGTTAGGCTGGACCCCTCTCTAGGCTTCTTGTCTTACATTAATGAGCTATGCAAATCTGTTAACTCTAAGACTGATGCTGCTTATAGAGTGCATCACTCGCTCATCCCTGCTGCCAGGATCTCCATCGCCAGGGGTGTCCTGCTCCCTGGTCTCACTTATGCTGCCCCTGTTCTTTCCCAGCCAATGTCTGTGCTCTCTAAAAGTGGGACACTGCTTATAAAAATATCTGCAGGTTTGCCCTATCAGCCCCTTGCCTTACCCACCAGTGTCTGCTTTACTCCACCCTTCACTGGCTGCCCCCTAAGTACCTGCACTCTTATTTCTTGGGTTGTTTCATTGACTCCTAAACCAGAAATCCCACCCTTACTCTTTGGGGGCTATGCTCAACCCTGTAACCCACTCCCACTCTTTCAGGTTCTCTACATCTTCCCCGACTATAAGTCCCGATCTGCACTACTAGGATGGGTGAGCAGACCTTCTCATACTCTGCTCCCAAATTCTGAAATTCATTACCTCCCCACCTAAAAGGATCCTTATCTTGCTCCTCCTTAAACAATGCACTGTTCTCTTACCTTTAGGCACTTGGGGCATGTAATCACCCTTAATTTCTTTTGCTGTGTTCATCGTTTCTCACCTATCATGTTGAAGCACTCCTGTACAACTATGAGTAGTTTTGTCTTTTTGTTATACATCCCTGCATGGACTGTTACTGGCTTTGTACTATTTCTCCTTTGGGGATACATGATGTTGCTGTATGAATTGCTTCTTGCACCTGTTTGTAATCTCTGTATCTTGTACTCTCCTGGGTTGTGCCTGAAAATAGGCAAGCTTTCATGCCTAATGCACTTTCCCGGTAAACAAAAGCTAATACATAAAATAAATAAAATGAAGCACTCTGTAAGGGGTACTGTGAATACGCTTATTGCAATGCTTCTGCTACTACTGTGGCAGGGTGTAATCAATGGATGTTTGTGGGAAGGTAACAGACTGAGGGAAAATGGTCTGAAATGCTCAGATTAGAAAACAGGACATTTCTCTGCCCGCTCAGTGCCACTTATAGGGGAAGAAGCAATAGTTTAAATATGTTAAAATTATCAAATGAAGAACGTGCTAGATCCAAAAGGGTACTGGATAAACTAATTGATTTTACTGAGCTGAAAAAGAACACATACTAGCTAATTGGGGGAAGGGGGATGTGATGGGACTCAAACAAAGCTGTATGAAATTGGTCTGAAGTTTACTGCAAACCTCCAGCACTCTGTCAGAATCTTGATCTGTGGAGATATTAAACCTAATCCTGGTTCCACAATTTCAGCATCTTTGAATGAATAGGTAAAAAAAGGAGTATTTTTTTGTGCATGTAAATATAAGAAGTTAATTAAACATTTTGTAATAGAGAAATGCCCAAGCCTCATGATCCTGACAGAGTCCTAGATGAACAAACAAATTCTGGCCAGAGCCGGTATGGCTACAGCCAAGTTTTCCAAGGAACACAGCACTGTCCGCCATGTCCAAGATGATCATCGAAGTTTTCTGCCCAGTGTGATGACTTGTGCATGTGCACTGAACTCCGGCAGCACAGTCTGCTGTGTCCAAGATGGCCACTGGAGTTCAATGCACATGCGTGAGGCATTGCACATGCGCTGAAAACTCCAGTGGCCATCTTGAACATGGCGGACAGTGCTGTGTTCTACTGACCAAACTTTTAAATAGTGTGATGCACGCTCAGTGTTTGCTGTTTACCTCCACTATTTAAAAGCCCTGTTGATATCCAGTAATCCTTCTTTTCTCTACTGAGCTTGCAAGACATCTGCAGGGCTACACCCACTGCAGCCATAAAAACTCAGGTGGCCATCTTGGACAAGGTGGAGAGTGCTGTGTTCTACTGACTAGATTTTTAAATAATTCAGTGAACATGCAGTGATTGTTGTTCACCTCCACTGTTTAAAAGGCCAGTTGGTATCCAATAATCCTCCTTTTCGCTACTGTGCTTGCAAGACGTCTACAGGGCTTCACCCACTGCAGCTGTAAAAAGTGGGAGACAATATGCTAAAGATACAAAATTATGGTATAATTAGATCAATCAGGCAAAAGCAAACAGTGAATGAATACAAAAATAAAGCAGTTATGTGCTGATGAATTTATTGAGCCAAGTGAGGAAAAACACAAATACCCCAATGCTTAGAATCTCATGGATTCTTCCTCAGGGGGTGGGGCTGCAGCATACCAACACTGCTTTTAAATGCAGGACTTAAAGGTACAGTACATGGTCAAATAACTGCAAAACAAAACCTGCCACAATACATGAGAAACAGGGAATAAAGCACACACACACACACTAGTGGCATTACAAAGATCAAATATATAAAGAAGATACTAAACAAATTTGCCCATGTAATGTCCAACCAATTACTAAATATGAGTGCTATACATAATAGAAAAAAAACAAAGGTGCATGGAGATGGAGATAGAGAGTCGGTTCAACTCAAAATCACTGTGGCAATTCACATTAAGGTAAGTGATTAGCAATACAATTCATTTTACATTTTGAACTTTTAAACTCCCAATCCTATTCAAAGAGGACTAATTTTACAGAGAAATTCAACCTAAAGGAGAAGGAGAGATAAAAGAAAACAGAAGAAGAAAGGTTAGTAAATGAAAATGATACCTAAGCATAACATTGCCTTTGCATCTGAATTCATGTATCCCATTACACAGGTTTCATTGTTCTGAAGATATTACAAAAAAAGGGACTATGCCCCAATAATTGTTCAATCCCATTGGCATTCAGGAGTCCAATCTGAAAACCAGTCTACTTTCAACCTGTAGCAGATTTCTTGCCCTATCGCCTCCCCCTCTTCAATTGGGGTGAGGGGTGGGGGGGGCATGGTCAATCCCCATGAAGTTAAATGTCAGCAGATCAGAGTTGTGGCATTTATGCCAGTGGTTACCCACTGATGTGTTGCTTTAAACATCTATGATTGAGCAAACATGCTCCTGTATGTGGTCCTTGAAAGAACGTATCGTGCAGCTGATATATAGCTGCAGACAGGGACACCGTATTGCAATAATCACAAATGATGTGCAGCAGATAATCAGATGGTTTATCTGATGATTCACATTGGTGTCTGGTTTGGTGGAAGACCTCCCCTGTGAAGTATGCCAACACACACACTGCATGTGCTACATCTCTGGAACCCTTTCAGAGGATTTACGATCCCTAAATCACCCACTTTCTTGGTGCTCTAATAGTGGCCATGAATTACTCTGCCCTTTATGTTGGTATCCTTTCTGTACACTACACTGGGTCTGTCCCCCACCAAAGGACTTACTTCCTTGTTGGCTGAGAGAACATTCTGGAATTTCTTAAGGGCACCTGCCACTGTTGGTGCCACGGAGTTAAAATCTGTTATGAAATTAACTTGATTTTCCTATATCATAATTATGGGACATTTAGAAATAAGCTCTCCCCTATCTCTGTTTCTGCTTTTGTCTCTTTCTATGTCTAAAAGAGCTGGCTCATATCCACATTCAGTGAACCAGTGGGTATAACTCAGCCTGAGTTTCACATGTTTCCATATACATACAGTTATGATGAATCCTTAAGAACTGGCCAGAAGGTGTTCCCTTGATGAGGTGGTGGGAGTGGCAGCCATCAGCTCTCAGGAAAGTATTTCCAGAGATTGTTTTACGATAGCACGTGGTAGTCATATGCCCACCTTGGTGACCTGTAATGAATAAATCCAAGAAGGAAATACTAACTGGATCCATATGGCAGGTAAAGCTAAAGTTAATCATTTTTATTGATCTGTCTTAGGAACAATTCTGTCTCTTCAGCTTTTCCTGCTCAGATACAAAGAATGCTGTCAATATACCTATCCCCATAGTAGAACCTGTCTCCAAAAGGGTCATTGATGGGGTTGTAGGTAGCCACCTTCTCAAGCCAACCCATAAACAGGTTAGAATAGGAGAAGCCATCAATGACCCCATCACAGCACTGTACCACATATCGGAAAACAGAATTTAGAATCAAAACAGAAATAGCTAGAAGTATGTATTAAGTCTAAAGTATCAGAAATGAACTCTGGCTTGATCACGTTATTGGTTACAAACTTGTCCATTAAGAACCACACCATATTTATACCCAAAATGATGTTGGATGTGGGTATAAAGTGATGTCACAACAACGGTGAGCCACAGGTAACCAGCATCCCATCTAAGGTGTTAAGGGCTCAATACATTCATCAGCACACTGCTACTTTATTTTTGTATTCATTTTTTTACTCAGTTTTGTGCAGCACTGCTTGTTTTTTTTTCTGGTTGTTTTTAACTTAGTGGTTGAGGCACTTCATGTTACTGAGTGCCTTTAATTTTTGTTTGTATAATTAGACAAGAGATGAATAAAAGAGCAAGGGGATTATTGTTTATTGTCACAACAAATTTGTTTATGAGAGACTGGAAGTACATGCACCAAAAGATGTTTGTGAAGCAGTGGGAGTGAAGATAAACATTTTTTTTTGGGGGGGGGCAAACCATTACTCTTGCTAGGGTGCTATAGACAACCTAAATTTTCTGCTCCAAAAATTGCAGAGTTAACCAGAATTGTACTGTCTTATGCAGAATATCACTAATTCCTATTGATGGGGATTTCAATATTGACTGGGGCAATGCTGAGAAATCCCAATGCTTATGGAGCATTGTTCTCTCATTAGGGTTGGAGCAGCTGATTGAGATGCCTAGGGATGTAAATCCCAAGACTCCAAGCATAGTGACAACATTAGATTTAATCTTCACTAACTTTCCCTATGTCTACAAAAAGCTGGCACTTTGGTTGACTTTGATAGCAATCTTAACACAATATTTTTTATCAGGAGAAAGCTGAAACCTAAGGAAACACCTAGGATAGGGCAGTGCAGGTCCACCAAATCACTTAACTATATAGATTTAATATCTGATCAAAAAGTTCAAAACTGGGATAGACAGCACTTAATTCCAGATTTAAATGACACCTGGAACTACTTTGTCTCTGAATTAAATGTGTCTACAATAAACATTTTCGATTAAAATTTGAAAATAAAAAAGAATTCTGCAGACTAATTTAATAACCATTTGCCATAATTAACAAACTCTGGTCAGAGCCACTTGATAAGGGTGTTTTATGGGCTTAAATGTAAAATTGAATTGCTGTAGTCAGCTTTGTATGTAAATTAAATTTCTAGTAAAGTTAGGTCATTATCTGGTTGATCCTGTGTTTTCTATGTGTTCAAAATGTGAGTGGCAAGTGCATGCTGTACTATGTGGGGAGGAAGGAGAGGGAGCTCCACACCAAGGCCTTCAAGGTATGGTAGAAGAAATGGTGTAGAGAGGAGAGGTATGGCTACTATGGGAACCGAGAGACAACCTTGAAGGATAGCAGCCTATTCGGAGGTGATGGCCAGCTTCCATTAAGGAGGAAACCATAGTCCTCAGTGCACAGTTCAAATGTTACTTCAATGGACATTTAAAGTAGCCGGGGGGGATGAAAAAAAATGGGGGAGGCAGAAAGTGGGCCATCACAGGCTGAGATAGAGAGTAGGGAGATCCCAAGCAGGGGGTTATCAAAGGAGGAAGGGGGGGGATGTAGCAGTTAAAGAAGAAAGGTGAGGAAGGAGAAACAATTGGAAAAAGGAGAAAGCAACAGAAAGAAAGCTGAGGGATGTCAAAATGGTGCAAGGTCTCCATCAGAAGCCCTATAAGAGGAAACTGAAAGAGTTCAATATGTACATCCTGGAGGAGAGGAGGGAGAGTTGGGATATGATGGAACCCTTTTAAATACCTCAAGGAGGTTAATACGGTACAGAAGGGAGGTATGTTTCAGAGGAAAAGATGCTGTAGAACAAGAGGTCATGATATGAAGCTGGAAGGAGGTAGATTCAGGAGAGATGTGAGGAAGTACTTCTTCACTGATAGGGCGGTGGATTCCTAGAATAGCCTTCCATGAGAGGCAGTGGGGGTAAAACCAGTGGTGGGTTAAAATAATGCTTCAGATAGGCACAAAGGAACCCTTGTAGATAGGAAGGAAGAGGATGGAAGAGAATGTGCTGTAGCTTAAGTTGGGTCTCCAGCAAAACTGATCATAATTTAAATTTGGCAGATTAGATGGGCCCAGTGGTCATTAACTGCCATCAGTTTCTAAGTTTCTATATATGACAGGTTATGCAATTCAAATGGATACAGCGTAAAATTATTATGTACAATGTTGATACTGTAAACTGTGTGTTACAAATAATTCATGTTGGGTGGAGGGGCCTGTAGAAAGGATGAGGGAAATGGAAGGGGGGGAATGGAGGAAAAGGAGGAAAAGGAGTGGTCAGAGTGCTCCTGCTGGGGGATTCTATGATCAGGGGTATCAAATGGGATAGGGAGGGAGATGCCTGGCCAGTTAGAACAAGATGCTTCCCTGGACTAACGGTGCACAGGGCTAAGCACAGGTATATCAGCTGGCAAAGGATTGTGGGGTTCCCCAGACATACTGGTCCACCTGGGTACAAATGACATTGAGGAAATAGCGAGCTAGAGATACAGGCAAGATTCAGGAGCTCGCCAGGGTCTGTCATGACATAGGATGCACAGTTTCCTTCTCAGAAATCCTGCCAGTGCCAAGGGCTAGTGGGGAACACAAAAGGAAAATTAGGGAGATAAACCAGTGGCTCAGGGAGTGGTGTGAGGCCAGAGGGTATGGGTTGATGGGGGATTGGGGGGAGACCGGGGAGGATAAGGAGCTGTATGCTAGAGATAGACTACATCTCAATTTGGAGGGGAGGGGAATCCTTAAGTTGAAAATAGAGGGGTTCATTGGTGAAAAGTGGGGTTTAAACTTGTGAAGGGGGTGGGATGGGAGAAAAGGCTGTCAAGGGGGTGCCGATAAAGGAGGGACTCTGTCTCCACCCCCCTGGGGACCAGGAGGATTGCAGGAAAAGGCCAACTGGCAAAGTGCAGACCAGGGGAAAACAGAATCCCATGGGAACATGAGCAGGGAAATGGAACTATAGGGAAAGGGTGGAAGGTAGTCCTGCTAAATGCCAGGAGCTTGGGCAATAAAATGCCTGCGCTCCAGGCGATGCTAACTGAGGGAGCAGTGGATGTGGCAGCAGTCACTGAGACTTGGGCCACTGCAAGACATGACTGGGACCTGAACCTGGAGGATACACTATGTTCAGGAAGGACAGGGGAGGGAAGGAGGAGGGTAGCAATGATAGTCAAAACTGCATTGGCATAGGGGAGTAGAGGCGGCGAGGGAACCGTGGAGGCGATTTGGGTCACCTTGATAACAAGGGGGTAGAGAGTAAAATAGGAGTGGTGTATAGACCCCTGCTCTGGCGGAGGAGCTGGAGGACAGTCTGGTGGCAGATGTTAGGAGACACTGCAGACTGGGCAGAGGAACGGTGGTGGTGTTGGGGGACTTAAACATGCCAGGAACAGACCGGGAGACTATGACATCCTCTGTGACCAGGGAACAGAGGCTGTTGGATGTCTTTCAAGACGCGTTCCTAACTCAGCAGGTGAAGGAACCGACCAGGGAGGCACGGGTACTGGATGTGGTCCTGGAAGTCAGTGACCAGATTGGGGGCCTGGAGGTAAGGGACCCATTGGCGGGAGTGACCATGCCACGGTCTGGTTCTGCCTGGACCTAGGAGGGTAGAAGGCTGAACAAAGGACGGAGTAACCGACTTCAGGGGGCAGATTTTAAGGAAATGGGAAGGATCCCAAGGAGCATTTGGATGGGATTGGGTCAGACATGGACGCTGATAGTAGGTGGGAAATCATCAGGAGAGGGGTGCAGGATGCTACCAGCACCTGTGCAAGAGTAAGACGAAAATGCGGTAGGGCCCAAAAACCCTGTTGGTGGACCAGGGAGGTCCAGGAGGTGGTGCAGGGAAAGAAAGCAGCCTATAAGCAATTCAAGTGCTCAAGGAGTGAAAGGGATCGAGGGGAGTACAAGCTGATGGCTAGAAGGGCCACTAGAGTGGTGAGGGCGGCTAAGGCAAGGAAGGAGCAGAACCTGGCCAGGGAAATTAGGAGAGGGAACAAGGGGTTCTTTAGATACATTGGGGAAAAACGAAGGGTGAAAGGGCAGATTAGCAGGATTAAATCAGGGGAGGGATGGGCACAAGACCCGGGGGAGCAGGCTGAGGTACTAAATGAGTACTTCACCTCAGTTTTCACCAGGGAAAATGGGGGTGCTGCATCATACATGGGAGGAGACAGAGATACTGAGGAGGGGGGGACCCTTACTGATCGGCAGGTCTGGGGAGAGGGGGAGGCATCACTGGCAGGTCAGGGGAGGGCTAAGCAGGGAGAAGGGATACCGGAAGTGGAAATCACAGCTGAGAGAGTGAGGGAAGCCCTCAGCTCCCTTAAGATGGAGAAAGCACCGGGGCTGGATAAATTACATCCCAGAGTGTTGAAGGAACTTGCAGATGTCCTGGCAAAACCCCTGGCAGAGCTTTTCACCATCTCTCTGAGGACAGGGTGGGTGCCCCAAGACTGGAAGGTGGCGCATATAGTGCCCATCCACAAGGGGGATCAAGGAGGTGGCAGGGAACTACAGGCCTGTCAGCCTGACCTCAGTGGTGGGCAAGGTGATGGAGGGCATTGTCAAGGAGAGGCTGGGGGACCTGGATAAGTCAGGGTGCCTGGACGATGAACAGCATGGATTCATCCCGGAAATCGTGTCAGACAAACCTGGTGGAGTTCTATGACTGGGTGACAAGTGCCTTGGACCTGGGTAGACCAGTGGATGTCTCTTTCTGGACTTCAGCAAGGCATTTGACTCTGTTCCTCACGTGGGCCTGTTGGATAAGCTGGGAGAAATGGGATGGGAACCAGATGATCAGATGGATAGGCAATTGGCTCCAGGACCGGACCCAGAGGGTCGTAGTTGGTGGGATAGTCTCATCCCCAAGGAGGTTCATTAGTGGGGTCCCACAGGGATCAGTCCTTGGGCCCCTTCTGTTCAACGCCTACATATCTGACATAAGGACAGGAATCAGGAGTGAGATGAGTCTCTTTGCAGATGACTCGAAACTGGGGGCGGTGGTGGATGGGGAGGAGGGGAGGGTGGCCCTACAGGGGGATCTGGAGGCTCTGGAAAGATGGTCTAGAAAGTGGAAGCTGAGGTTCAATGCAGGGAAATGCAAGGTACTCCACCTGGGGGCCAGAAACCCAGGTCAAGTGTACACCCTGGGGGAAATGCTACAAGTCTCGATGGCTGAGAGGGACCTGGGGGTGGTGGTGGATGTCAAGATGAACAACTCTGAGACTTGTAGGAGGGCAGCAGCCAAGGCCAACAGGATGCTGGGATGCATCGCTGAGGGATCACATCCAGAAGGAGGAAGTGATACTCCTCTGTATACACTGCTTAGTGAGGCCGCACCTTGAGTACTACATGCAGTTTTGAGGCCACACTAAAGCGGGACATTAACCTCCTGGAGAGGGTCCAGAGGAGGGCAACCAAAATGATTTGGGGCTTGGGGACAGGACCTATGAGGAGAGGCTCAAGAGCTAAATATGTACACATTGAAAGAGAGAAGGGACCGGGGACATGATAGAGTCTTTAGGTACATAAAGAGGGTAAATAGGGGAGGAACAGTCAGGGTGCTTCAAAGGAAGGAGGAAGGGGCCACTAGAGGCATGGCTGGAAGCTGGAGGGGAAGATTCAGGGAGAAAGGAGGAGGTGCTACTTCACTGAGAGGGTGGTGGAGCCATGGAATGCACTGCCTAGGGGGCTGGTGGAGGCAGAGACAGTGGAGGGGTTCAAGAGGGGGTGGGACAGGTACAGGGGAAGGGTTCTGGAAGCAAAATCCAATGCAGCAAGAATATCCGGAACTGGGAAGGGAGAAGCCAGAGAAGGCGAGGGGGACAGCAAGGTCAGCACCCAGGTTGGGGACTGACCAAACGAGCAGACACGAAAGACCGTTAGGCCTATTCTGCTGGCATTTTAGTATGTTAGTATGTTGTACTATGCTACACAGACATGATAATCAAATCAGTAATAATATATGCATTGAGGAAGGGAGAAAATATCAAAGGGAACATGTGTGAAGAAATATAATACTCAGAGCCGTGACACCATGATAGGTACATACTATATGAATTTACTGTATTATGATGGTACCCAGCTGTAGACCAATTTTGAGTAAGCTACAATATGAGCTTTTATTTATTTTTCTTTTATTTCTAATAATCCAGGCATTGCCTACACATTAATGACAAATGGCCAAGGATGGTCTTTACAATTTGATTTGCAACCTTATTTTTTTTTTGTTTATTCTGTAACCCCCCCCTCCCCGTTACCTGGGGTTACTAGAATACCAGTAAGACCTAGTGGTAGGCAGGGAAGGCAGCTTGTGAAACTCCAGTTAAATGGATTTCTCACTGTCTCACTCTGTTCTCAGTCTCAGTGGAGACTGAGGGATGACATTTAGAACTGTCGCAGCTGCATAAGTCACACTAGAATGTTGCAGTTGGAGGTTAGAGTAAAATGTTAGGGAATTTGAAGTGAGTCTGGAGAGAGTTCAGTAGAGTGTGGCAGTCTGAAAGAGGTGCTCTGCTGCGGCAGGCCCTCAGAGCTCTAAGCTCTGTCAAAGAGCTACTTTTGTTTTTAGGTGTGTGTGTTTCCACCTGAAGAGGAGCACAAGAAGAGCATATTGAAGTGGTGGAGATTGCTTTCAATGGTTCAGGGCCCCCTCCCTGTGGGGATGGGGGAAGGTATCAGCCTGCTTCCAGGGGCAACCCCCTTGGTCTGGCTATGGAAAAGAAGCTGCCTGGTTTAAGTTCATACTGAGGCACCAGAAGTTCTGGAAGAGATTCCTTGAGGAGGAAACACCTGTGGGGCACCTGCAATCGAAGAGTGAGTTCCCTCTGCTAAAGGGCCATGTGTTTTCACCTGCATCAAGATGAAACTAAAAGGACTGTTACTGTGCAGTCAGGAAAAGACAGCCAAGTACAGTTTGGAAGATGTGGGGATTGGACTGCTTAACTCTGTGGGGGGTCTAGAGTAATGGACAAAGCCACTTTTTAAGAATGTTCAAGTCCAGCACAAATGGGATGTAAAGACAGTAGATTGAATGTGAAATACATTTAAAAAGAATCTACACAGCAAAGTGTTTTAAAGGATGAGGTGTTACAGTCCAGAGAAATGGCCAGGTATGAATTGTGGGAACGAGAGGTGGGAGACCCCCCATCAGTTGTAACCAAATTCACCTCTATGGATTTGCTCTGGGACACCTGTTGCTTTCTCTCAGGTACTTGGCCAGTGCCTGAGGAAAGTACCCAGACATGGGATTGATGAGGAAGATTCCCTTATGGAGCAGAAGTGCTCATAGGTGGTTTAGGGAGCCACCAGTAAATGTTTCTGTGCTATATGGAAAGTGTCCAAGTGGCTGGCAAGGGAGCCAAGCCAGGGAAAACCCAGAGCAGTGTACAAGTGTGGGCTGTGTGCCCAGTGTGTTTCAGAGCCTGAGGGCTAAAGTGATGAGGATGTGTTCTTGTCTCCTTAAATCTGCATTACCAGGAGTGCAGCCCCATGGGGGTCCGTCTATGCTTTGTTTATTCTGCTGGATGTGAATAAAAGCCACACTTTAGAATTTCACTTCTGGTATTGGACATTATAGTTATTGCTTCCTTTGTCCGGAGTTACTTGGGTGCCCCTGTTGCAGAGTAGCCAAACCTAGCCTTTGTGCCGAGTGACATATTCCTCCCCAAACCCAGCCCAACTGGTAGAGCTGTCAGATACAAACGGCAAACCTGGGTGGGGGTTACAAAAATGGAGGCACCGCTGAGGATTTGGGTTTGGAATTTAGGGAGGAATGTAAGAAAGGCTGCTTGGACAATGGCTAGCATTTTGGTTATCTGGCAGTGGGTAGCCCAAAAAACTGAAGAAATGGTAACTAATGTGCCGCTGTGTGCTGTTATCCATGTGCTGCTATTAAAATGCCAACTATTTACCAAGGAGCAGTAAAGCCTGAGAGTGTATGTCCATGTCCTACATCAAAGTAACAGCATTTACCAGCTTTTAAAAGTGTTTGTGACAAAGAAAAGTGTGGAAAACTGTGGGAAGCAAAAGGAAAATTGTGCCTTAGACGTTGGAAATGCTTTCTTGTGAACTGAGAGACTTGTTGTACTTAATGGCTATGAAAAATGGTTGAAATGGGCTCCTGCCATGGAGTCAGTTAAAAAAAAATAAAAAGTGTGGTTTTGCAGTTTAAATTTGCCTGCTTGATGATCGCCATGAGGAGAAGAGCATGAGAGGAAAGAGGATTATTTGCATGGCGTTGAGTGATTGGTGAGACTGCAGTCAGTCCCTCCCCCAAGCCAGCTCTAGAAAGACTGCACAGCAATCGAGAGGGAGAGTGAATGGAGTGTGCGAACTGGCTTACTAGGAGGAGCGTTGCGGTGACTGAAAGTACTGTAAAAAGTTTAAAAACTGACTTTTCTGTTTGAATTCAGGCTAAGCCTGCATCTTGATCGACTGGACTGTGAGTGTGGTGTTCAGAGGGACAATTGGCAGGACTGCCAACCAACTTCCTTCCAGAGGCCTCCAAGACTGGCTGCAGACTATTTTTCCATCGCAGCAAACAGCTACTGATAACAGTTAGTACCAACAGAAATCATTGCTCAAACTAAGTGATTTTGCCAAAAGCTAGCTGAATATGTGTATAGCAGTGTAGTCACTTTACAAAGAAGGACTGTGTTAAGTTTTACCTGCAAAAGCAAGAATTCTGAGTAATCGACTGTGAGCATAATTATAGGTTCAGCGTCAATATAATTTTCAAAGCCATGTGAGAGAATGTGAGTTGTATCAGATATGCAGAAAGAAATACAGGCAATCCTGTGCTATTAAATACTGAGGCTTTAAGGGACTGTAAGCTAGAGCAATGTCTTCAGCAAGTGAAAAGTCCGTGGTAAATCATATAAATGTGCTTGGATAAAGAACAGTGCAAGTTTGTGCAGATTGAGGAAAGTTATCAGTAGAGTGTGTAAATCGGATGCATAGTGGCTTGACCAAATTACAGAATGTTGATGCGTAGGAGTGCTGCTGCCGCCATTACAGGGTGGGGTAGTAATGTAAACACAGCAGCAGAGGAGCCATTTTGAAAGAGAAAGAACGTTTTCAGTGATGTGGGACTTGAAATAACAGTGAGCATTTGTTTGTTTTCTCTGCAGTCATGGATTCAGGACCAGCCTGCTACCTGGATCATGCCTGGGCTGTGATAGCTGTAGAAGTTAACAGGTTAAGGGACATTGAGAGATGTTACTGTGGGGGAACGACTGCCTCTTCATGTGGCGATTCCTGGATATCCAGTGCAAGTATGTTTGATGTGCTTAAATGCTGGAAGGGATGTTTTCATGGTACCTCACTGTTCTGGGTGCCTAGAGAAATATGGTTTGTTTAAAGCACCCAAGATTCATTTGGCTCCCACATGGACAAAAGTTCAAGAATCTGCAGTTGGCAGCACACAGCACCAGGCGGAGCCTGTTGGAGAAGGCCCCTCAGAGTGTGGCACAAAGCAAGAGGGTGCAGATTTACAGACAGAACAATATGCTGATGTTTCAGAGTCTGAGTTGCAGAGAGACATTTCAGGAAGAGCATCAGTAGATCTTTGGAGAGAGGGGCCTAGCCCAAGTCTCATAGGTGAAGACGAGATGAGGGAGGCCTTTGAATGGGAGGTTTCGACCTCCGTGCCCAACGAAGAGTGGACAGTCTCAGGAGTGAGGACGACTGCTCACTTCTGGGCACAGATTCTCAGTGAGGAAGAAGAAGAGGGGGAACCTATGTGGCCTTGTAAAAAAGGAACTGGAACACAGCCTCAGGCTCTTGCCTCAGAGGAATGCACTGAAGAGAGTGGTGATTCCACTGCCCTGGCTGTGCAAGAAGAAGTCAGGAATCCATTTTTTGTGTCATTAAGAATGCGTAGCTGGCAGAACCTGGACTGGCCACCCCCAAGCCAGGCCAGAGGTCTCAAGTTGACCAAAGCTAGTAAAGAGGAAAGACTAGTTCGTAGGAAAGCAAATGAAATCTACGGGATGTCCTTTCCTACCCTTCTTCTGAGGGTCTGAGAGGAGATTGAAAGAAGCAGGAAACCCTGGATTTGGGAAGAAGCAATGAAATGTGTGCATCCTGGTGCAAACAACCATGTCAAGAACAGAATGTTTCAAGAAAAATACTGTCAGTGGAAAAGAGGCAGGACACTGTTTATGGACACTGTTCAAATTGTGGATGGAGAGGGACATGAAACCTTTCACAGTGTGAATTATGAGCGCCCAGATGGGGTAATAATTCCATCGCCAGACCCGTTTTGCTATTGGCCACAATACAAAGACCTTCCTGCGAATGTGCCCATGCCTACCAAATGGAAAGCAGAGCAGTGGTAGCCAGTGGCTGCCACTCCAGCCGTTGCCGTACCTATGTTGTTCCACCAGTCTGGAAGTTCAGAACCCAGGTGCCCCACATTCATCAGTTCTGCAGTGTACTGACTTTCTAGAATCCATTGACTGGCCCACCAGATGACTTCAGATCCAGAAAGAACACCAGCCCAGCTGTATCCTGATTCATCGCCTGGGTATCGGATGACTTCAAACCAGCTGTTTTCCTTTTTTGTTCCTGCTCCAAGGTTCCATCTCCAGAGATGACATCAACCCAGCAGTTTTCAGATGTGCCCTCCTGTTGTTTCCCGGAAGATGTCCGCCCAGCTGTATCGGAAGAATGCTGCCAGGGAGAGTCTTCGGCTGAGGACCAGGTGTGGTGCAATTTTCGTTCTACAAGGGACTGGTAAATCCAGACTTTTCTATTCTTATGACATTGCAGTACACACCCTACACTAGCAGACTCCAGATTTTTGAACTGTCCTCAAAGACTCTCCCCTTTGGGACTTTGGTCTGCTAGAACTGTGCTTCACTGGGCTCCAGCCCAGGAGAGACTCTTTTATGGACTTGCCTTCAGGCACTGTGGTCACTAGATGGGACTTTTAGGGCATTCCATCCCCCAAATATGGTGTATCATAAATAATGTCATTGTTTTCTACTGTTTTCTAATGTTTATTCTTTTCTAAAAAAATATATATATATTTTTGGGATTCTTCAGTGTTTTGATGGTAGGGGTTTAGATAGACTGTGCATGCAGATTAGGACTGTGTGTTGTCTTTCTTTTTCTTGCAGGTGTTCCTGAAGAAGATAGAAGAGAAGACACGAAGAGGAGAAGGACTCAGCGGAGTTCCTCAGTAGTACTTTAGAGTGTAGTGTTTAAAGTACTGTTGTTGTTGTTACTGTGTGTAACTTTTTTTTCCACAGGTATGGTTGTGGGGGAGTGTGGGAGTAATGCATAGTGTATGGTATTATTTATTTAGTTTTTGTTAACCGGGTAGGTGCACTAGCCAGCAAGTGACTATTTTCAGGCACGACCCGGGAGGTACAATTACAATACAAGTAGAACGGTGCAGTTTATACAGTACAAGTACAGGTACATAGATATAAGCATACAATCTTTTATAAGTAAGCAGAGGGTACTGGAGAAAGGACAGATTTTGGATTACATTTGGTGAAACTGATGGGGGGATGTGAGCAGGGAAGGGTGAGTGCACAGCTCAAGGTAGTTGGAAGGTGGCAGGGCTGGAACCAAGGTAAGAGAACTCTGCCAACTGTTTTGGCCAAGAATCTTAGGAGAGTGTAGGGTGGGACAGCAAAAAGGATTACGGCTTTTGCGGCAGGAGGCAAGAGTCTATAACCGGGCTATAGAGTCTATACCGATTCCCGGTATGAAAGGCTCAGGTGGGGGGGGCCAGGGGTAGGCTGGCCGGCGATGGGTAGGAAGGAAAGTGTATAGACTACAGGGGCTGGAGACAGGGAAGGGGTAGGGTTACATAGGGAGTTGTGCTGAGAACGGCAGGAGCAGGCTTGAGTATGGCTGATGCGGGGAAAACATGGAACAGCAATCGCACTCATGGGAACCTTGGGTCGGAATGAAAGGCAGGGGCCCGGCTGGAGGGAGCCCAAGCTGGGCAGGGTTGGCATTCTGGATGACCGAGGGGTTCCAGAGCTAGACAGGTTTGTTCACGAGTGCGGTGACCCGCGAGGAGGTCGATATAGGGGGGAAGGCTGAAAACCGGCGGCAAGGAAGGGATCAGGGAAGTGGGAAGATACAGCATTAGCGGTAGAATGCTGCAGTCGGCATCCGGGCATATGGAACTGTAAGCTGGTAGGGAAAGTAGGGGGACTAGGTCACCAGGGGGAGAGTTACGGCCGCATATGGCTTTAGTGAGAAAAGGTGCGGTAGCGACCCAGTGCTGCGGAACTGATAGCCGGCAAGAAATACCAGGGGTAGTCGGTGTGCGGGGGAAGAAGATGAGGAGAGACCAGTACCAGTTTTCAATAAATACATGCATCAAAAGATTAGTGCAAAACAGCAGGATGTTTTCAATACATACGTCAAAAGATTAGTGCAAACAGCAGGATGGGAAAGCAGGTACCACAATCATCAAGTAATTGGCAATTGTTACACACAACGATTGTAACAATAAGGTGACTGAAGACATTTGTAATACATAACACAGTAAGTAAAAACGGCAATTGTCATAACACAAGGTTAAGAAAGGTAGAGTGATAGAGGCATATATAATACATCAGACAGTAGAGCCATATAAGTTTCTTTGTGATCATAAAAGAAAGTGCAAGCAGTCCACATAACCAGTATGCAAGGCATCAAGTAGGGTGTAGGTGAGCGAATGGGCATGTAGATAGGAGGAGGAGGGGTAACATGAAGAAAAGATTTAGGTAGGATCAAAACAGGCACATTGGTCCATAGAAGTAAGGTGATTCCGTAGTCTTCGCTTGAAAGCAAGGTGTGAGGAAGCTCGTCTTAGGTCAATAGGTAGTGAGTTCCACGCTTGGGGGGGGCAGCATGCCCAAATGCACCAGCACCCTTGGAAGTGCGGCAGAGGGGAACTTTTAGGAAAGACTTATCAGGCGATCTCAGCTCACGTGAGGGGATAGCAGGCTGGAGCAGCTCAGATAGTGTAGCAGGTCTAAACACTCTGATTATGGAGTCTGAGAGGCAGCAGAGGTAGTACTGTCTAGTGGAGGAGGGGGAAAGCCAGCCTAAGTCCTTATAAAGTTGGCAGTGATGTTTAAGGCAGGGAGCCTTTGATGCATATCGGCAAACGTTGTAGGTGGTATCCCACTTTTGAAGTGCAGTTTTGTTTGCCATGGTTAGAATGGGGGCACAGTAGGATAGAGTTGGCAGGAGGATTCCCCTAGCTTGGCAGTGGGTGTGAGCATGTAGTTAGTTCTGTAGGCAGCCCCCAGTTTGCAATTAACTGTTTTGCAGGTTTCTTGGATGTGCTGGTTCAGGTCAAGGGTTTGGTCGAGCAGTATGCCCAGATAGCGGAACGTACTTACAGTCTCGAAAGGGGTTCCATTTAGGTCAAGTATATTCAGGGGAGATGAGCAGGATCTAAGTTTATGGGTTGTTCCCAGTAGCATGGCTTTTGTTTTGCTAGCATTAAGTATGAGGCGATGAGCATTTAGCCAGTGTTGAGCCGAATGGAAGGCAGATGTCAGAGTGGCATTGAGATGGTTAATACAGCCTGAACAAGCATAGATAACCAGGTCATCAGCATAGAGTAGCAAGGCACCAGATGTTATACTGCTGGGAAGATTATTTATGAACAGTGAAAAAAGGAGAGGGCCTAGTATTGAGCCCTGCGGTACTCCAATGTTGATTGTGGCACTGTCAGAGATAGCAGAGTTGAGTTTCACCGCTTGTGTCCTGTTTGTTAGGTAGCTACTGAACCAGTTTGTTACAGGGGATGAGAAGCCAAGTTTTTTAAGGGTAGTTAGCAGAAGGGAGTGATCCACAAGGTCGAAAGCCTTGGTGAGGTCAATGAACACAGCCCCCGTTAGATGACCTTCATTCATATTTATAAGAGTATCAGAGGTAAACTTCGCTAACGCTGTTGTGGTACTGTGATGTTTTCTGAAACCATGTTGTGCTTCATAGAGTGAGTTTGAGGAGTCGAGGAATTCAATGACCTGGGTGGCTACTATTTTCTCTAGAATTTTACTGAGGACTGAGAGAATGGCAATGGGTCTGTAGTTCGATATTTCATTTTTGTTCCCTTTTTTGAAAATGGGGGTAATTCTAGTGGCCTTCCATATCTCTGGGACTGTGCCTGAGGAGAGGGACAGTGTGAAAATCCTGGCTAATGGATATGAGATGAGATGGGCAGCAGCTTTCAGTAGTCAGGGTTCCAGTGTATCCGAGCCAGGGCTGGTGTTATCAGATATGGCATTTAGGAGTTTAAGAACTTGATTTCTAGTCACAGCCTTGAAATAAAAAGTTTTTGTTGCTGCTTGTTGATGCATCAGTTTTCCCTTTTGTAGAGAGTGGCTGAGGGGCAGCAGGTGCAGCATTTAGGGTGGACGTATAGGGAGTTAGGTCGGAGAACTGTTGATTGAAGGCGTTGGCTATGGTAAGGGAGTCATTGCAGTGGATACCGTGAAGAATCATTTCCGAGGGGGTGACAGATTGCGGGGTGCCAAGGAAGGTTTTGATGTGACTCCAGAATTTGCGTGGATCATTTGAGGAGCTGGTTAAGAGATTCTGGCAGTACTTGCTTTTTGCTAGCCTGATTTGTTTTTTGCAGACACTTCTATGCTATTTGTAGACAAGATGATCCCTGGGTAGGCCAGTAGTCTTGTATTGTTTCCAGAGCTTGTCCCAGGCTTTGAGTTTGTGGAGTAGTTCTTTATCTAGCCATTGCGTTTGTTGACCTCTGACTCTCCTCTTTGTTTTCGGTACATGCCACTTTTGAACTTCACCAGACCTGGTAAGGAACATGTCTAGGGCAACCTCAGCACTTGTTGCAAGGGAAATTTCAGACCAGTCCATGTTGGCAATGTCGAGGAGAAAGGCTTCTAGATCCAGTTTTGCAAAGTTAGTGAAGGTGACCAGGCAGGATCGAGGAGCAGGTGGTGGGCAGGAGCGCCATTGGCAGATCGTGGGTGAGTGGTCCGTTATAGAGTCTGCCAGGACGGCTACCTTTGTTATGTGGTCAGGTCTATTTGTGAGGATCCAGTCTAACAGTGTTCCTGATAGGGAGTTGGTCATTCTCATGTTCTCAGTTATTAATTGATGGAAGTTGTGCCTTTGAACTAGTGATGCCAGGGTGCTATGATTTGGACCCAGCCAGTTCAGATTGACATCACCTAGCAAGATGGTCTCATTCATGTTCATTGTTTGTGATGAATGTTGAAGTAGTTTCTGAAGACTTTCCAGTTCACCAGTGGGTGGATTGTATAGACATATAATGTGTAGGTACTTCACACCTAGGGCCAGTATTGCATGCAGTGATTCGCAGCGCATCTGGGGACTAGGGATAGGGGCAGCTTTTAGCTTAAGGTGACTTTTGTAGTAGATGGCAACACCCCCACCCCGCTTAGAACCAGTTCTACCCTGTCGGAGGATAGCATATCCAGGCAGGGTACATTGTGCATCCAGGATGCTAGGTTTTAGCCAGGTCTCAGTGAGGCATAAGATGTCAGGATTAACCAATTGTATTCAGGCCTCAAGCTCAGTTAAGTGACCTAGAAGACTTCTGATGTTCATGTGAGCAATTACAAGGCCTTTATTTGGTTTGGTAATGGGTGTTAATGGGGTGTTGCTTGGGTGCGGGCCTGGGTTCGGTTCAACGTCACCAGCTAGCAGTAGTAGCCTCTGAGCTAGGAACTCAAGCAGCACCTTGAGGAGCATGTTATGCTTTTTCTGTTTTTTCCTATGTTGAGAGTAGCTCATAACTAATAGGTATGTGCATCCTTTTTCTTTGGAAAAAGTAGTGAAAAATAGGTATAGGGTGGTGGTATGAGAGGAGCCAAGCTCTCAGAGGTGCCACGTGATTGATGAAAAGTAATCAAAATCCACAGGAAATGGTGAAGTACCAGGGACCAGAAAACTGTTATTGTAGCTCAAAGACCCAGAATGTGATAAATTCCTGAAGGGGTTAAATTCCTGAAAGTGATGAACACTGGCCTGGGGCATATGCAGGATGTAAAAATCCTTTGTTAGTATCTAGCCTTTGTTCTCCAAAATGGTTGAGAATAAACCTCAAACAAGTCAGACGGAAATGTGGATTCAATGCAGCATTCCACAACTCAGTGCTTGTATAACAGATTTACTGACCTTACTTTTGGCTTTGATGGCTTCCAAAAAAGTTGATTTATGATGAGAATGCCAATACCTGGTGGTGATGTTTTGCAGTTTCTTAGTCCAGGAAATGTTCATAGATGTTATGTCCAAGAATGGTCCAGTTCCTCCAAGCAGAAACAGTGGAAAATCCACAAAAACTAAACTATTGACAGAGACAAACACACACAGCCAGCCACACAGCATCCAGCCTTGAAAGTGAAAAGCAATTAGCTCCTAGTGTGTGGTTGCATGATGTCCAGGTTCAGGGAGGTCCCCTGTTTGTTTTGTTTTGGGAATTCTAAGTTAGAGGCAGACAGATTTTTCCTAGAGGGCTAGAGGGGAAAGACAGGCTGTGGCCCTGACCTGCAGTAGGGGTTGCAGTACTGATCTATTAGGGCTATGCTCTGGGCAATTCTACCGGATCCACTAGATACCCATAGTCAGCGAGTAGAGTAGAGGCTGATATGTCAGCCGAAAGCCTCTAGGCCCTTAGTGTTGTCTGCCTGTGCCTAGCAAAATGGTAGGAGGGGGCCTGATCACCCCTCTCCATAGGTAACACATAGGGTAGGATGGCCTAGGTTGTGTAACTAATGACTGCGGACAGTCATTTTCCTGGCCCAGGGTGAGTGTAACCCCCCCATTACCCAGGGTTACTAGAATCCCAACAAGACCTAGTGGTAGGCAGGAAAGGCAGCTTGTGAAACTCCAGTTAAATGGATTTCTCACTGTCTCACTCTGTTCTCAGTCTCAGCTGAGACTGAGGGAAGACATCATTTAGAACTGTCGCAGCTGCATAAGCCACACTGGAATGTTGCAGTTGGAGGTTAGAGTAGAATGCTGGGGAATTTGAAGTGAGTCTGGAGAGAGTTCAGTAGAGTGTAGCAGTCTGAAAGAGGTGCTCTGCTGCAAGCAGGCCCTCAGAGCTCTAAGCTCTGTCAAAGAGCTACTTTTGTTTTTAGGTGTGTGTTTCCACCTGAAGAGGAACACAAGAAGAGCATATTGAAGTGGTGGAGATCGCTTTCAATGGTTCAGGGCCCCATCCCTGCAGGGAGGGGGGGAAGGTATCAGCCTGCTTCCAGTGGCAACCCCCTTGGTCCGGCTATGGAAAAGAAGCTGCCTGGTTTAAGTTTGTGCTGTGGCACCAGAAGTTCTGGAAGAGATTCCTTGAGGAGGAAATGCCTGTGGGGCACCTGCAACTGAGTGGTGAGTTTCCTCTGCTAAAGGGCCATGAGTTTTCACCTGCATCAAGATGAATCTAAAGGGACTGTTACTGTGGGGTCAGGAAAAGACAAACAAGTACAGTTTGGAAGATGTGGGGATTGGGCTGCTTAACTCTGTGGGGGTCTAGAGTAATGGACAAAGCCACTTTTTAAGTATGTTAAAGTCCAGCACAAATGGGATGTAAAGATAGTAGATTGAATGTGAAATACATTTAAAAAGAATCTACATAGCAAAGTGTTTTAAAGGATGAGGTGTAGTCCAGAGAAATGGCCGGGTATGAATTGTGGGAGTGAGAGGTGGGAGACCCCCCCCTCCATCAGTAGTAACCAAATTCACCTTTATGGATTTGCTCTGGGACACCTGTTGCTTTCTCTCAGGTACTTGGCCAGTGCCTGAGCAAAGTACCCAGATGTGGGATTGATGAGGAAGATTCCCTTATGGAGCAGAAGTGCTAGGTGGTTTAGGGAGCCACCAGTAAATGTTTCCATGCTATATGGAAAGTGTCCAAGTGGCTGGCAAGGGAGCCAAGCCAGGGAAAACCCAGAGCAGTGTACAAGTTTGGGCTGTGTGCCCAGTGTGTTTCAGAGCCTGAGGGCTAAAGTGAAAAGGATGTGTTCTGATCTCCATAAATCTGCATTACCAGGAGTGTAGCCCCGTGGGGGTCCATCTATGCTTTGTTTATTCTGTTGGATGTGAATAAAAGCCACACTTTAGAATCCCACTTCTGGTATTGGACATTATAGTTACTGCTTCCTTTGTCTGGAGTTACTTGGGTGCCCCTGTTGCAGAGTAGCCAAACCTGGCCAATGTGCCTAGTGACATACTCCTCCCCGAACCCAACCCACCTGGTACAGCTGTCAGATAGAAACGGCATACCTGGGTGAGGGTTACAATTCATTTTTGGAAAATCACTTGTAATGTGACTGCAGTTCTGTTCAACTAATTAACTTTTGGTTTGGAGGACAGGAGGTGGAAGAGACAGTGTTGTAGATCAAGTTGGGTCTGCAGCAAAAGTGAACATAATTAAATACAAGCAGACTAGATGGGCCCAGCCATCATTATCTGCTGCCAGTTTTCAAGTTACTATGCATGACAGGTCATGTGATTCAAATGGCTACAGTGTAAAATTATTAATATGTGCAATGTTGATACTGTAAACTGTGTGGCACACATTATTTATGTTGTACTGTGTTACACAGAAATGATAATCAAATATGTAATAGAGGATAGAGGAGCTGCAACAGCTACAGTAGGTGTTGCAAGCTTAGTGACAGCTGGTCACATGTATTTTCCTGTGGACGGAGTGCAGAGGGATGCCCAGATACCTGCTAGCCATGTACAGTCTGACGTTATGCCTCTACACAACACTACAGATACAATAAAAATGATAAGAGCTTATTGTTCCCCTGTTTCCAAAGCTGTTTTCTCTAATACGTGGGAGTTATTAGTAGGAATTCTGAGACAACAGGAGACGTTGTACATCCATATATAGTTGTCTCATAATTATGTAAAATGGTCATTTAGTTATCCCCCATGCATATATGTGTTCCACCAAGCCGTATCAACAACAAAGTTGTCGACATGTGTCACGATGAAATCTCCGATACCGAAAGGATAAATTTTTACTGTTGGTATCTGCCGGTGTTTTTTGTGGTGGCTGTGCTACACAGCCCCCACTCCGAGTTGGAGTTGATTTTGAAGGGGAGAAATACCTGCAAAAATGGCGTCAGTGTGCAGTGGGACCCTTACAGCAACAACTTCAAATCTGTTCAAAAGTGTCACTGTGATGGATTTCACTGTCCGGCTGTTGCTAATCTAATGTGATACTGCATATATGTGTCTGTTTTTCTCTAGGTTCCTTATTCCCACAAAGGGCTATGGTAAGGAGTGAGAACCAATAGAAATTGTTATTGTCCAAATCCAAAGTGTAAAAGAATGTGATGCGGGGAGGGGTACAATATATTTCCTTTACACATGCAGTAAATGGTCCAGTGCTGCTTCATGCCAGCTGAGTAAATGCTAGGGCCGAAAATTAGCCACTGGCTAAAATGTACCCAATGTTTTAGCCACTTGTGAACTGAATTAGCCACTCTACGAACATGTTCTGATGCTGCTTTCCTGTCTGTGTGACCCAAACATCCTGGGGTTTTCCACTGTTTGGTGTTGGAACTAGACTGACAGATATCATGTTCTCAAGGAGCAGTGACTACTCTTGTCCTCTCTAGCAGGCTTTGCTCATGATTTTTGTGAAGACAAAAACAATGCTCTGCTGCATGGCACCAACTGGCCAAAAACACTGATGGATGTGACAATGTCAGCCTGCTGTGGTGTGGTGTGACAGCCAGCCACATTCAGTTACATTCATCAAAATGTCTTAGCCACAGTGACAAAAGGGAGCCTTGAAATGTTAGCCATGTTGATTTTACAGTAACCAATGGTGACGGTGGTGATCCTTTGTGTACATCCAGTGCCAGGAAGAATAAGAATTGTCCTCTATTAATGACTGAGATGGATAAGGAGCAGGACCTCTCTCTTTTTTTCCTTAATTTTTATTTTAAAGGGGTCTCTGTCAGCACTTTTTGCATCATATTATTTCTAGCTGAAAACCCATATTTTCTAATTGCATACCTTTTCTAAAATTCATTAATGTTGCGGGTGGTTTTATGTGCTCCTTTCATAGCAGAACTGAAATGCATGCTAATGATGTTACTATACCCAGAGCTGTTTTGTTTCAAATCCTTGACCTACTCTTACTGTATACTCCCTGAACTTTAGGAACGCCCCCAAACAATGCAGCCACTCATGATGCCATATTCTCTTCCCCTCCTGCTGCATAATGATGTTTTATTTGGGGGGTGGTCCCAAGTCCAGGAAAGTTGCAGTGGGAGCTGATCAAGGATTGTAAACTATCATATTTTGACAAACAAGAACCTGAAGTCATGAGTTGAAACTGGAGGGGTGAAGGTTCAAGAGAGATGTGAGGAAATGTTATTTTATGGAATGGGTGGTGACACTTTAGAACAGTCTGTCAGCAGAGGTGGTGGGCACCAAGACCATAAATGGTTTCAGGCATGGCTGGGATGGAGTGAAGGGTTTGGTGGTTGCTCAGGTCAGCAGCATTAAGGAGCAGAGCAGGGAGTGCTTTGTATGGACAATAGGTTCCAGGGTAGATAGGGAAGTCTAGGTAGACTAGATGGACCTTTGGTCCTTTTCTGCTGTCATTGTCTATGTAATAATATATGCATTGAGCAAGGGAGAAAAAATCAAGGGGAATTTGTGTGAAGCAATATACTACTCACAGAGTGGTGATACCATGATAGGTACATGCTGCATGAAGTTACTGTATTATTGTGGTAGCTAGCTGTATACCAATGTTGAATAAGCTACAATATGAGATTTCATTTATTTTTGTTTTATTTTTAATAACATAGACATTGTCTACACAGTAATAACACATAGCCAATGATGATGCTTACAATTTGAGACCTTGTTTTTTTTTTAACCACTTTATCCATTTTTGGGAAATGACTTGTAACATGGCTTCAATTCTGTTCAGCCAGTTAACTTTTGGTTTACCTATACATGGCTCTCACAAGAGAGTACTGTATGTATTAATGCCAC
This sequence comes from Neoceratodus forsteri, assembly GCA_016271365.2. Classification (NCBI taxonomy): domain Eukaryota; kingdom Metazoa; phylum Chordata; order Ceratodontiformes; family Ceratodontidae; genus Neoceratodus; species Neoceratodus forsteri. Next base: position 1,205,483,518 of record CM057449.1, read on the forward strand.
TGCACAATATTACTCTCCTCTGAACCACCTCCACCCTAGCTATGTCCTTGCGTAGGTAAGGCCTCCAGAACTGGACACTGCACTCAAGGTGTAGCCTCACTAATGTCCTTTATAGTGGAATTATGACCTCCCTTTTCCTGCTGGTGATTCCCTTTCCTGTGCATCCCAGCATCCTGTTCACTTTTCCTGCTGCCTTGTGACACTGTGTACCTAACATGAGGTCATCAGAGATGATAACCCCTAGGTTCCTTTCCTGATTGGAGCATTCTATTTTCTCCCCCCCAAGTTGATGTGTTGTTCCCTGTTATTTTTGCCCCATGTGCAATATCTTGCACTTTATAGCGTTAATTCCCAGCTGCCAATACCTTGGCCAGTCCTCAAGATTCTGTAGATCTCTTATCATTCTATCCACTCCCTCTGTTGTATCTACCCTGTTGCAGAGCTTCATGTCATCAGCGAACAGACACATTTTCCCCTCTAGGCCTTTCACCATGTCACTGATAAAGACATTGAAGAGGACTGGACCCAGGACTGATCCCTGTGGTACTCCATTGGTCACTTTACCCTGTGCAGAGTAACTGCCGTTTACCACCACCCTCTGTGTCCTATTATTCAGCCAATTATTTATCCACCTTACCACCATCTTAACCTCTCCCATGTTCTCTAGCTTACTTAGCAGCCTTCTATGTGGCACAATATCAAAGGCCTTGTTGAAGTCCAGGTAGGCCACATCCACTGCCCCTCACCCCCTGATCCACCTCTCTGGTTACTCAATCGAAGAACTCAATGAGGTTGGTCTGGCATGACCTCCCTTCAGTAAAACCATGTTGCCTTGGCTCCTGTAGAGCTTTTTTCAGCTGGGTGTTACCCTATTCTTTCTTTCAGTAGTGTCTCTGCGATCTTTCTCATTACTGAGATCAGGCTAACTGGTCTGTAGTTCCCTGCTTCCTCCTTATTTCCACTTTTGTGTAAAGGAACTACATCAGCTCTCCTCTAGTCTTTGGGTGCCCTCCCTGTTTCCAATGACAGGTTGAACAGGGTACTAAGGGTGCTAAGGGAGCTAAGGGAAGTGGTGGCAGAACCTCTGGTAACCCTTACAGAAGTTCTGCCACCACTTCCTTAGCTCCCTAGCACCTGGGGGTGAAAGTCATCTGGTCCCATAGCCTTAACTACTCTAATTGCTTCCAGTTCCTTTAGGACCCTTTCCTTCAAAAATTGACTTGTATCTATTTACTTTTCATCTTAGTATACCATCCAACCCCAGAATTGGGCACTCAGTGTTAGGTGGGGGGACACTGGGGACTGCCTAGCTATAAGAAACCAAGACAGCCACGCTTGTGAAGCTACCCGCCCACCTGCCTGCAACAGGATCTCCACCCTTGACCAGGCACTCCACCACTGTAGACCAATGTGAAACCGAGCTGGCTGCACTTCTGAAGCTACCCGTCAGCCTGCCTGCACCAGGATCTCTGCCCTTGACCGGGCATTCCACGGCTGCGGACCAGCGCGAAACCAAGCTGGCTGCTCTTCTGAAGCTATCCGCTCGCCTGCCTGCACCAGGTATGCTAGCCACTAACACCAGGAAGCCAGCTCCTGAATAACACAAGCTAATTGGCTGCATTATCCAGCACCAGGCTCCTGATTGTCCAACTCCTTTCCTGAATTCTGCGCATTAATTTAAAATATTTTCCTCTTAAATCCCACTTTTAGACTGCTGTGTACTAGCAAATCTTTCCACTTTTTAGACTGCTGTGTGCAAATAAATCTGTTTTTCTTTACCACTACGTAAAGCTGTTAAGTTGTGTAGAGCTGTTTAAGTTTGCTGCTTGTTTATCTATTCTGCCCCTCTCAGCTTCCCTAACCGCATTCCTGACCGAGTGCACTCTGCCAACTCTCTCATCCAGCCCTCATCACCCCTTCTCCCATAGCTGCTAAAATTACTTTCCCCCAAGGCGCCATCATCCTCAGCACCCCTCCCTCCTCTTGTTCACCTCTCTGCTGTCTGCCTCTTCCCCTCCTTCTTTTCGCTCTAACTCCCAGCTCCATTGTCTAGTCTCTGATCATCTCCCCAATTTCTTCTTCTTCTTCTTCCACAATTTTGGTCCCCTTATCTTCTGAACTAGCTCTCCTGCTTTCTTTTAGAATCTCTGCCCTCGACTGGGTGCTCCACAGCTGCGGACCAGTATGAAACCGGGCCGGCCATGCTTCTGAAGCTACCTTCCTGCCTGCACCAGGCATGCTAGCCACTAACACTGGGAAGCCAGCTCCTGAATAGTGCAAGCCAATTGGCTGTAGTCTCTGGCACTAGGCTCCTGATTGGCCGATTCCTCTCCTGAATTTTGTGCCTTAATTTCAAATATTTTCCTCTTAAATCCCACTTTTAGACTGCTGTGTACTAGCAAAATTTGTCCTGCCCACCCTTCCCAGCAATGACCTCTGTTAAATACTTTCTCCCCCTTTTGTTACCGCCCCCAAGCTCCTCTCTCCATCCCTCCTCCTTGACATACCACTACAGATCATCTCTTAAAGTGGAGTAGTGCAGCTGCTACTGCATACAGTGCAAAATCTTCTGCTCTCCTCCTAAAGTGGTGTGGCACAGCTGTCACCACACACAGTGTACAACTCTTCTACCACTCCTTCCTCATGCTTATTTATAAGGTTACAGTTTAGTGGCACCAACTGGCCCCCCTCCTCCCCCATCCCCTATTACTGCTACTCCACCATTACTCAGATCAACTGGGACACATCCTCTGCTGGTCCCATTCTATACTTAGCCACCCATCAACTTCCAAATTGGCACATACCAGCTTTGTGGTGCCCTCACTGCCCTCTGACACAATGAAGCTCCAACCCCCACTTGCTGTAATTGTCTTCCTGACTGGCATGCTACTAATAGTTGATCTCTCTGCCTCCTCACTATATATTGATCAGGAAAACCTCTGCCACTTCTTGGAAGACAATTCCCCACCCTCCCTCCCCTACTTCCAGCAAGGTGGGTTTCTACCCCCCTCTCGGCACTCTCACACTCAGCTTCCTAACTAAATCTTGAATGTCGACTGTTAGGTTACTCTTTATACACCTCCCAATCCCTCCCTTCACTTTTCTCCCTCTAGCTCTGCCCCTATTGCATCCTCCTCTCCCTACTATTACTGGCAGGAGACATTGAACCTAACCCTGGGCCTGTCTCATCAGCCTCCAGCCTTCCACCCTCAAACGGGCTGGGCTTCTATCACCTAAACACGAGGAGCCTTCTGCCCAAACTTGATCACATCAAGGCCTGGGCATCCCACTGCTCCCCTGACATCCTCTGTATCTCTGAGACCTGGCTATCCACCAATGTCCCAGACTCAATAGTCTCCATTCCAGGGTACTCCATCCTCCATCAAGACAGGGGTAAGTGTGGAGGTGGTGTCGCTATCTGCTTCCACGAGTCCCTACAGGTTTCCATTGTCTCCCAGGAGGCTGTCCCAAAATTGCACAATACCCTACTTGCCAAACTGACTTTCCTTTCCTCTTCACCCCTCTTTGTCACAGTCTGCTATTTCTCCCCCAGTGCCCCCACCCCGTGGTCTCCAAACTTGCCTCCCTTATGTCATCTGCTGTCTCAGATGAGCTCCTAATCCTGGATGACTTCAACATTAATTGGCTCAATCAGTGTTATAAAGTCATCACCCAAGAAATTGAGGCCCTCAACTTCACGCAGCTTGTCTTCAACCCTACTAGAGTAAACTCCCACTCTTCTAACCACTCACTGTTGGACTGGATTCTAACCACCCACCCTCAAAAATTTTCCTCAGTTGCCACACTTCCCGATGCTTTCAGCAGCCATTGTATTACCTTCTGCCACAGAAAACACTGCCCCATCCAGCCCCACCTAAATATATGTGGTTCAGGTCCCCAAGATCCCTCAATCAGCAGGCTCTTTTTGCTGATCTCTACCCAGCCGACTTGCCCAGAGTCTTCACAGCCCTGGATATTGATTCTGCATTGGTGGCCTTCAACCACCTTCTTAGGTATCTGGAACTCCCATGCCCCCCTGAAAAAGCTGTGTCTCTGGCGTAGGCACCTCCCCTGGATCTCCCCTCAACTAGTGAATCTTTTCAAAGCTAGAGACAAAGTTTGAAAAAAATGTAAAGCCTCTGCCAAAGTCACTGACCATCAAGCATACAGAACACAGAAACGCATGTACCAAGGCCATGTGTTCTGTTAAAGTTGACTTCTTCAAGACTCAACTTGAGGCTTGTCACCCCATGCCAGCTGCATTCTGGAAAACTCTCCACTTCCTGCTTGGCACCTCCCAGCAAAACCCTTCCCTCTGCTCAGACCTCACTAATGATGGCCCCCAAGCTATCGCCTCTTCCATAAATCACTTTTTCACTACCTGAGCCTTACCACATGGACAATCTCCAGCCCCTCTCTCCCCTCCCAGTGGACACTAGCACATAACACTCAGCCTAATCAGGTTCCTGACCCCCATCACTCCACATTCTTCTACTCCCCCTCACATAGGTGCTTACTCTTCTCTCCCCCTACCCAGTCACACCTTCCCCCATCACTCCCTTTGAGGTACTCTGTACTCTCAAATCCCTGAACTCCTCCAAACAAAGCCCAGATGACAGCAATCCCATCTTCCTGAAAATCTATGCCCCCGCCATAGTCCTCCTAATCACTCACCTCTTCAATCTGTCTCTTTCACCACCTGCTCCCTGCCTATGGCCTGGAAACTAATTAAAGTCATCCTCCTACACGAAAGGGGTGATCCTTCCATCCCTGGTAACTACAGGCCTATCTTTCTTCTTCCTTCCCTCTCCAAAACCTTGGAATTCCTCATCTCTAAAATACTGAATTCCTTCCTCACCTCTTGGGACATTCTGACCCCTGTCCAATCTGGATTCCGTCATCACCATTCTACCTCCTCCTCTCTTCTCCCGCCTCACCAATCACATTCATTTGGCCATGGACAAGGGTCACTTAACACTTACTAGTAAACTTTAGATACTAAGGAAGGAAACTACCTACCCCTGAACAAATAACACTATGGTTTTTGTGTCTCACACAGTGCTGTGACAAATGCAGTGAGGGAATAACATAACCCTACTTCTCAGCAATATACCTGTGTATGTTTTACACAAGTTGAAACTGATTGACTAAATGTCAATATACATAACAATTGATGCTCCTGAAGTATGTTTGTCCACTGGGTGTTTAATTAGCTGCATTTTTTAAGAGTCTAAGAGCTTATGTTTGTATTAATATAATTTCTTAAAGTGACAAATGTATAGAATGAATCTATGTAGGGGTGTCATTGCAAATGAGCTTTTGCTCACTGACCTTTCCCTTAATAAACTAAACTTGAAACTTAAAACTATATGTGGTCTGGGGCCACCAACAGCCCAGTGGCAGTGCATTGTGCTGCTGTATGGGGACCTGGGTCCAGGAGAGAATCCAAGAGCAGAGTCTAGCATGGCTCAGGACTTGGGAAGTGCTGCTGCTTACACGGTCAGTACAATCAGTGAAAGAGATGACCAGTGACAGTGATATACAACCAGTGGAAAAGATGCATAAAGAGAATTGGCATTTAATGTAGAAAATTATGGTTTGTATATTCTTTTATTGCAGAAGGAAAAGTGATTACCCTACGCTAGCAATCAAAACATTTAAACATCATAACATTGAAACTGTTCTAAGTTTTAATTATGCTCCACCAGGTGATAGAAGGAATTATGGGAAAAGATCCTCAGACAGATTTGATTCTCAGGGCAACCTATCAAAAGGCAATGCGGTGTTAGCGGCCATATTAAGTGAAGGTGAAATCAGCATCAAACAAAAGCTGTGAGTGTATACAGGGAGTCCCAAAGCAAAGACCCAATTTTTGACAGAGCAGGTTCGATTAAGACAAATTCTATTTCATTTTGGCCCAGTTATGGTGCAGAATTTTGTTGCACAATCATTTTGTTACTGTACTCATTTTAAAGACTGAGTATTTCTAAACGTACCAGTAAGGCATGCATTAGCTGGTCAGAGAACGTTTAGCTGTAACGGGGGTAAACTTTGGAAATGTTCTCCATCATGATTTCTGGATACAGAGTTACTTCGGCATTTTAAAAAAATATATCAGTGTTATTCACTTGGTTCTGCTAAATGTAATTGCCTTGCTTGAAAGTCTGTTTTGTAATGTTTATATGTTTGGGTCCCCCTTGAAAATGGACAATTGCTGCTCTTGGGGTCTTACATGGTTTCCAAAATGCCAATTCAAATCATAAAAAAAAATGCTGTTTGCTAAAGTCATCCAAGACAGTAGCAGTCCATGGGCAGCACCCACTGTGTTGGTTAAAAAGAAAGACAGCAAGCTAAAATTGTGGGTGGACTGTCACAAGCTGAATGAAATGATTCATCAAAATCCTTTTACACTCTCTAGAATCAAGAACATGCTGTGCTCTGAAGTCGAATTCACTGTTCCTCACACTGGAATTAATGAATAGTTATTGGCAAGTACAGTTAACTCCAAATGATCAAGAAAAGACAGCCAGCATCACATCCATGGGGTTATTAGAGTTCACAGTTGGATTCTGCAACACCCCTGTCACCATCCAACAACTGGAAAAGCACTGTCAAGGCAGTCAGAACTCTGAAATTGGGATTCTTTACCTGGATCACAGAGCTACATATTACATGATTACCTGCAGATGAACTTCAAATAACTCACTGCCTACAGCCTGAAGACAAAACATTCAAAATGCCATCTCTTCAAAGATAAAGTTAGTTACCTGGGGCAAGTGGTAACCTCTAAGGGAGTATCGCTGTACCCTGAAACCATCCAAGCCATGCATGAATGGTGCATCTACCTAGAAACTTTTAATAAAGTTGTTTTTGCCTCAGTCTGGAAGATGGAGTGTCAGTTATTAGAAAGTCCTTTACTCTCCATGAGGAAATTGACAATATGCATAGAACAAGAGCTTCATCCCAATACGATATTATTAGAAGTTTCAAAGTGATAAAACCTGAGAAAATAAAGAGGCTTAGGTTTTTCACAAGGTATGAATTAATACATTATAGAAAAAAAGTTTTAAAGTACTGTATTTGTCTTAAACTGCAGTGTTTCCACACATTGGTTTTGCAACAAGATTGTTAGAGGGGACCTATGTCTGAAAAACCTTCATCAACCACAGTTGATAACATAACAGTCAATGGGCCCCATATTCAAAATGTTGCACCAGACGCAAACTGTTTGCACCACACTTGTGCCGCATTTGTGCCCGACTGCAATATTCAAAAGTGCAATTAGCACAGGTGCAACATGATAGCACCAGAGCTGAAAAATAATGTATGCAGGGGATGGAGTGAGGGGCTGGACCATGAATAACCATGCATTGGGATAATCAAAAGAATAGCGCTGCACTACAGTGGTTAGCGTGACCTGTAGTGTGGTGCAAAATACCGCCCTTAAAAAGTATGTCTAAACTCGGGGCAAAGTAAGGATGGAGGGCATGGACACAGTAGCCACAGAGCACCTGATGCAAGTGCTCCCCCCCAGACCCGATCCCCCAGTCCACAGTCATGTAATAGTAAAACCTATCGTAGTCCCTGGTAGTCTAGTGCCGCCCCAGCCCTGATTCACAATTCCACAGTCTTATTTTTTCATGGTGTGGGTGGTGGGCACATGGAATGGTCTTTCTGATGAGGTTGTGGGGCAAAAAACAGTGGGGGAATTCAAGAAAGCATAGGACAGACATAAGGCAATTCTAGTGGGGGAGTAGGAGGAAGTAGGCTGTTGGTTAACTAGGATCTGCAGCTTATCCAATAGGTAGGGAAATGGGCAGACTGGGTGGGCCAAGTGGTCCTTATATGCTGTCAAAATCTATGTTTCTATGTCTTGTAATATTAAAATCTATTATATTCCCTGGTAGTCTAGTGGTCCCCCCACGATCCCGATCCCTGATTGCTGTAACATGTAATAACATATAGGGTCCTTTTCCTGGTAGTCTAGTGACCCCCAACGCTGAACCCTGATTGCAGACACATGTATGTAGTAATATACCACATATGGTAGTGTAGTCCAACCCTATCCCAGCTCTGATCCACCACAAGAATAAGTCACTTTTCCCTGGTGGTCCTGTGGACCGCTCCAGCCCTGATCCCCTATAAATCACAAGTCCTGAATACCTGGTGGTCTAGTGGACCCCCCACCTCACAGTGGCTTCCACCCCACTCCCCCCTCCATCCTGCAACTGAGCCAGTGACTGGCTCAGCTCACTGCTCACCTCCATGGCCAGCCACTGACTCAGCTCTGAATGAGCGCACACTGTATACAGTATGCGCTCATTCGGCAGCTGGCTGCTGAGGTGAGATGTCGGATGAGCCAGTCACCTGCTCCATTACAGGATGGGGGGGAGTGGGGTGGTAGGCACTGTGGGGTGGGGGTCCACTAGACAACCAGGTATTTGGGACTTGTACATTATGGGGGATTGGGGCTGGAGTGGTCCACTGGACCACCAGGGATGATTGACACTGTTCTGTGGGAGATCAGAGCTGGGGGAGGGTAGACTACACTGCCTAATGAGGGACTGTACTTACAACATGTTTTGGGGAATGGGGATCGTGGAAGGGAGGTCACTAGGCTACCAGGAAATATGATTTATGGTAACTGTATATGTATGGGGGATCGTGGAAGGAGGGTCACTAGGCTACCAGAAAATATGAATTAGGGTAACTGTATATGTATGTGGGATTATGGGTCATGGAGGGGCCACACTAGACTACCAGGCATACCTCTAATCCTCGTGCCTTATGAATCACGGACATTGCTTACAACTATCAGGGATAACACCACAAAGCAGGAACACATCTTCTACAAAGTAATTAGTTAATTTCTCGGGCGTCTCCTTCTTGTTTCATTTTTTCATTTTGTCAGTTGTTTACTCTAAATTTATATGTCATCGCTCCTTGATAATTTTAATCATTGTACTGTTTTGCTTTTGGCATTTGTTGGTTTATTTGATGTCTTCTACTTATTGATATCATGTGTACAAAAAGTGTTCCAGTTACGGGATCGTACTGTTGTGTTAATTTGAATGTATTCCACACCACGTGGGAGGTGGGGCTATATATTTTACTTTTGTTGTTGTTGTATGATCATGTTTCTTTCTTTGTTGGGTTTTGTCTTTATACCATTTTTCAGTGTAAAACTTACATAATACATATTGCTACTCTTCACTCAGACAGCTCATGGACTACAGGGATATGAGTTACAATGCATTTTCTGAGGAAGAAAATGTCTGTCACTTTCATGTTTGCATTATGTTGTGCTTGCCATCCCCACTGTTCTATCACAATTCCACGGCTTTTACAAGGGACAGTGGTACATTGTGAGGCAACTTCAGGGATGTCCCTGGACATCAGTGAGACTTGAGAGGTCTGCTACCAGAGACTATGATTGTTTCTACTGAGGATCCATCATCTTTGCTGCTGTTTACACTGGTAGCCTGCAGCTCCAGAACTGTTTCCCCAGTTTGACGTAGAGGTGAAGCTGTGTGCATCTCCCAGCCTGCTGCTACTGACCTGTAGTTTCAGTCTGACCTAGATGTGGAACTGTGTGCTCCATGGAATTGTGCCAGGCAAACTGCATGGTAATCTATGCAAAGCTGGCCACAATGAGATGCTAATGTAGCTGTTCACACACGGATTGCCTAAGTAGGCTCATTAACATAGGAGCTTTGAATATGGCAAAATATAACCCCGGACTAATGTGTTAGACTGGGGCAAACGTGTTAACATTGGGCTAATGAGTTTGCCCTGGGCTAACCTGTCAGAACCATAACACAGTTCTGTTGTGTTTGGCCTGCAATGTTGTTTCCAGTTGTTGTGCAACACTTCATTGCTATCACACACATTGGCCACCATCTGCACCTCTGCCTTACTCCACCCCTGTGTGCGCTGTGCTGCTGTTGCTGTTTGGCCTTCCCGGTTGCTACAGTGGAGTCACTACAATGAAGCACAATAACTTGCAGTAATGACATCACAAAATCCTGCATGACAAAAGGGCTTACTTGCCATTGACTTACACTGGCCCCTGTAGTAAACTGCAGCATTCTGTGATATTCTGCAGCATTTCTGCATTTTATCCTGGCTTTCACATCTGTATATTCAGAGTTGTCTCATTTGCCGGGCTAGTTTTGCACTGCACTCTTAGCCCTGTTTGCCCGGCTTCATTTGCACACTATATTCAGCTGACTTACCCTGGGGATATTCCTTTGAATATAGCATGCAAATGGGTCCGGGCTAATTTTGCATGCTGTGCAGTGTTAATTTTGCTGCTGGGCTAAGTTTTGAATATTTGGTTCAATGTGTTTACTGATTAATTGTGTCTCTACATCATGTTTTTCTAAGACAAAAAAGTCTGACATTCACCATAACATGGAATTTAGAGCTTTGATAATGTTGCTGCTGCTGCTGCTGCTGCGTGCTTAGCAATACTAAAATCATAGTCATTGCAGATTGCAGGAAACAGCAGCCTTGCTCTTAGCAGAAATAGAATGCAGGAAAAGTAAGCATTCTGAGTTCCAAGTGAATCAAGCCTTAAACTGCATCCGGACATTCTGAGACACTGAAGGACCCACATCATCCTCGCCTGTAATTTTGAAAATGCAAAAATTGTCTTCATGATCACAACAAGCTACCATAGATACAAACTTAATGTTAACCACATGATGTTATGATAACAGTTATCAGAGAATTTCAAAATTGCGACATACAGAATATAACGTAAGATTATTGACACTGTAACCATCTCAAACATTCTTTTCTAGTACACCCTGAATGACCCTTCTAGGCAGGTGATATGCTTGGTATTTTCAGACTGGTTGCACTGGGTGATATCTTATACAGACCATCAATAGCAATTCCATCTAAGAGAAAGCATAGTGGAAACATTTTATTTGATAACATGAGTATAGTGTTTCAAGGCCATATGGTAGAAAACAAAAACATTTTTTTGTACTCTGTATACATTACCTTTTTATTTTTACCTCACTGTGAGTTAAAATATTGAACTGTTATTTTGGTTATTTCCTTGACACAGAACTACACTAACATGGTGCTTTGTTTGATTTGCCTCATGCTAAAACTGCTTAACAATCTGGGGATAAGTAGAAAAGCTGCCTGAGCAAACCTTGACCCTAGCTTTTTACGGCTGTGACCAGCTCAAGACCCTAGTTCCTGGGCTGGTCATTCTTTAACACTTAGTCAAATGTTATAGCACCTGTGCATTTTTAATATACTGACATACATTGTTGCAGAACCTTTAGGTTATGTAATAAAAATAGAATAATAGGTTAGTATGTATTACAGGGGAGTAATACCATTGAGAGGTTCTGAGGACATAGAGAACCTCGAGAGTGAAACTCGAGAGGTTCCCATGTCCCCAGAACCTCAAGATGGGATTACTCCCTTGAAATGGACACTAACCTATTTGTTTTTTTATATATAGGGAGTTGATGATGAGGGCTTACTTGTGTGTTGGTTTAAAGAAGGCACAAATCTTTGGGTGGTCTTGTGGTTCCAGGTTTAAGAGCAAAGAATTTGTAGCAAATCAGTCTTTAAGATATTTGCCAATGATTGCGGCAACAGCAAGAAACAGGCAACAAATAAACTCTGCAACTGCAAAAGAGCGAGAAAAAAAAGAACTTTGAAGAACTTTTTTTTTATTTTTGCGCAGCTCTTGGAATGTTGCTGGTTACTCAGAATTAGAGTCTGAGTAAATCACGTAGCTCCTTTTTTTTCACTGGCTGAGGAGATTGCTAAATATTGATGGAGACATCTCTGAAAAAATTACAGTGGAAGCAGAATATGTTGCCGGACGTTCTGGAGAATTCAGAACTCTTAGTGGCCAGCTTGTGTGAGGTTGTCATTTCCTGTTGTGTAGCTAGTGTAGCAGGGAAAGCTGCTGGTGTGGATTGTTGTTCCTGTGCTGTAGGTTCTGCTCGGTAGGTAGACGGTTGCTGGTGGCCTGCAAGGATGGAGCACATTCTCTTTTGCTTTGATTCAGATAAGGTGCTGTTGTTATTAATACTTTGAATGTTTTTATGGCTTGAGAGCTATGTCACATCTGTGTGTGGGGGTATCTGAGTCTATCAACATTTAGATTGACATTATTCATGTGGAGTGATTCGTGATCCTTTCGTCTGGTGGCAGGCCTGCAGATTTTTGGAGCAACTTCATAATACCTCTTATTTTGTTTTCTTCTATCATCATACATCTATACCAGTAACTGGTGGGTTTTAACTTCAGATAGGGAAACAGGTAGAATGGGGCATCAGGTTTATTCATGTCAGGTGGCCTTTGAGTTGCATATTTGTGGTAGGCAGCCACTGCATCTCTTTCAGGGTTAAGCGTGTTTTTGTATAGCCTGGGTGGAACAGGTTTTACGTCCTGCAGATTGGCCCCTGTCCTAATCTTGGTTTGTCGTTCGTGATATTCAAAATATTCTTTGCCCTCACTGTCTGTGCCAGGGACAATGTCCTCCCACTGCAATTGGTGCTACTTATTGGTTCAGAGGGCAAAGTGCAGCCCAATATTGAATAATAGCATATGCAGCAGAGCAGCTGGAGAGTGGAAGCCCAGAGTACCACTGGTGTACAGGAGATTGATGTCCGTTTCTGTTAGGGGTTGGTTTTGTCTGGGTTGATTGCTCATCCCTAGCTTTTTGAGGTACTTTTGCTTTTCTGTTAGTATGTCCAGCGTCCGCTTAAAAGTGATAGAGGTACCCTGAAAGAAGGAGTCTGGTAACATTTTTTTGTCTGGTAATGTAGTGGTCGATACTGCCTAGTACCCCCGAATGGTACTCAGCTTGTATTCAGTCCTGTCCCAATTTTGAAGCTGGAAAATGAAGTCAGCTAGAATACTGTCAAGCTGGTCAGTTGGAATCGCCTCTATTCGAAGAGACTCATCTATTTTTGTGAGCTGATTTTGCAAGAGTCTCAGGTCAAAAGCCATTTTTGTGTTGGCATGCTTGCACAGCCAACATCTTGGGACAGTGCAGCTTTGGAGGCACGGTTGCTGTTGGGCGAATGCAGGGCATGCACCAGTAGGTGCGTCCCTCATTCCCCAATCAGCCTGCATACTAGCTCCACACCATGCATACATAATGTGGCAAGCACATTTGAGAAAAGGTGCGATGCAATCCAAGCAAAGCTCGTCAGATGCAGCGGACCTTTTCTTTCGTGCTTTCGCCGACGTATGCTCATGGCACACTACAGCTACACAGACTGCGACTTTGGGGTGCCCAATCCCCCTGTTGGTTGACCCTACCCCCTATGAATGTGCCGACAGGGAGCCCGCTCCCCATCAGCATAAAACAACCCCTGCATTTGTGTTATGCTGAGGGGGGTGCCCAATCCCCCTCGACTTTTACCCTTCCCCCCTTTCTTTGTGTGCTGATGGGGGAGCCCACTCCCTGCTGGCATAAAGAACCCCCCCAATTCTTTAATACCAAGGGGAGTGCCCAATCCCACTCGGCTCTGCACCCCCCACCCTTCTTTGTGTGCCAACGGGGGTGCCCAATCCCCGTCAGCATAAATTACTCCCCCCTTGTGTTGTTTGCCAATGAGGATGCCCAATCTCCTGTCAGCTACAGACACCCCTCCAAACACTTAGGTGGCATGCTGGGAGCCCACCCCAGCTTGCCAAATCCCCAGCAAAAAAAAAACTGTCCCGCGATGGTTTTTTGTTTCATAAACAACGGTCCTAAATGGTCCTCGACCCCCTACCCCCAGCTGCACCCACCCTCTGCGCATCCTGCCTCCTCACCCCATACTTACCTACAGAGTCCGGCGCAACGATCTTCGGTGGACTGGGAACACGACTGTACTCTTCAAAGCCGACCACGAGCTGAGAAAGTGCCGGTAAGCTGCATAATGGAATAAATAGTTTTTTTTCAACTTTAGTGCATATCTCGGGCATTTTTGTGAATTTTGGCCCCAAATTTTCAACATGGTTTTTTTGTGACCTCTTCTCATGAATTCTTGCATTGTCATGGCATTATTTGGTTCCAAAAGGTGATTTCGCAGTCACTGCATGGAATCACCTTTTGGGACTGAGTAACAAAATGACAGTGCCACTGTTCATGAGGGGGGCTCTCAAAAAGCCTATGCTGCAAATTTGGTAGGGAAAATCCCAAAACTTACTATTTTACAAGCGTGCATAGCAACTGTGCAATGCACGCTCGTAAGTTAGCGCATTTGCACTATTTTCATGCCAGATTCTCCACATTGGCATTTTACCACACCTTCTTGTGAACTATACAACTGTCATTTTTCACATCCTGGCCGAAATGTGTTTTCGCACTTCCGGCACAGAATAGCTCGGTAGCTGAGCAAAATCAGTGTTCGGGACACATTACGAAAATGACAGTGACACTGTTTATGAGCAGATGTCCTAAAAAGCCTGAGTTGAAAATTTGGTGACAATACTCCATAAAATGTCTGTTTTATGAGTGTGCATAGCAACTGCGCAACACACTCTTGTAAGTTAGCACATTTGCAATATTTTCATGCCAGATTCTCAACATTGGCATTTTACTACACCTTCTTGTGAACCATACAGCTGTCATTTTTCACATCCTTGCCAAAATGTGTTTTCGCATGTCCAGCACAGAACAGCTCGGTCGCTGTGCGAAATCAGTGTTTAGGACACATTACAAAAAAATGAGCAAATGGCCTAAAATGCCTGTGTTAAAAATTTGGTGACAATACTCCATAAAATGATTGTGTTATGGGCATGCATTGCACAGTTTGCACACATGCTCTTACGTTCGCAAACTTCTAATATTTTCACTTCAGATTTTCAACAGTGCCATTGTTCTGCACCTCCTAATGAACAGTACAGCTGTCATTTTTTTACATCCTGACCAAAACCTGTTTTTGCAGTTCTGGTGCAGAATAGCACAGTCACTGTGGAAAGCCCATGTTCGAGACACATGATGAAAATGACAGTGACACTGTTCATTAGCAGATGTCTTAAAATGCCTATGTTGAAAATTTGGGAACAAAAGTCAATAAAATGAGTGTTTTACAAGCATGCGTTGCACAGTTTGCACGCACGCTCATGACTTTGTGAATTTGTAATAGTTTCACTCCAGCTGTTTATCACTGGCATTTTTCCATACCTCCTTATGAACAGTACAGCTGCCTGAAATGTGTTTTCGCATGTCTGGCGCAGAATTGCACAGTCACTGTGCAAAATCAATTTTCGGGACAGTTTGAGAAAATGACAGTGACACTACTCATGAGCAGAGGTCCTAAAATGCCTGTGTTGAAAATTTGGTGCCAAAAGTCCATACAATGACTGCGTTGCAAGCGTGCAGTTTCCACGCATCCTTGTAACTTTGTCAATCTGCAATATTTTCATGCCACATTTTCACCACTGGCATTTCTGCACATCTCCTTATCAACAGTCCAGCTGCCATTTTTCACAGCCTGCCCAAAACATGTTTCCGAAGCTGTGGCGCACTATGGCATGCTCACTGTGCAAAACCACCTTTTGGGACACATTAACAAAATCACAGCGCTATGCATCTCTAGCTCCGCCACTCCCACTGCCAATGCCAGCGCGACAACATTTGGCATTGACAAATGCTTGTTTTCATTGTGTTGGTATTTATTTGGTTTTGAATTAAGCAGATCCTGATCTCAGTAACATTTTCTGAGTTTGAGAGTGCCATTCTTGTGTTTTGCTGCATCTACTGACCATACAGTCGGCTTTTACTAAAAATGACGGTTATAGTAAAAGCTGGTTAGTGGTCAGTGTGAGCTGTCATGCTGCAGTGGTACTATTGGAGGTCTGTGATAATACTATCATTCAGACCTCAGAATGATACTATTATGGGGTCTGAAAGATGGTATTACAAGAAAGGAACAATAGTATTATCACTTTGGTGGAAGTGTTTTACCAGAATTTTTTGTATGCTTTGCGATAGTATTATTTTACAAATCCATATATTACATTGGTTAGAGCTTTGACATTCAGGATGGCCTGAGCCAATACTCCATTAAGGACATAGACCCTCTGGACTATACCGCTCAACCTCTCAGCATTAAAACTCATAGCACTGGCCTTCAAAAGTCAGGGCAAATGGCCAGAATGTGTAGCACATTCTTATTTTAAAGAATTTTATGTCTACAAATAGTGGGCCCCATATATATATTGTTTTAAGAAATGTTTCTATCAAGGTAATTCAATGATTTAAGAGTTTGCATGTCCAGGAATAGCTCTAACATTATTAAGGAGATCAGTAAACTGTTGTGGAGGAAGGGCAAATTTCATCTTTTGTAACTCACATTTATTGAGGAAGAGATACAAGACAGTACTTTTTTTAAAAAATTCTGATCATATTTCCAAGACTTCTTCTAAGCGACTGCTGTTACAAATAGTGTAAGTGACCAGATATTGTCCAGTAAAAGGAATGAGTATTCATGCTGCAAAAGTGCAGTGCTGCATTCTCCGTGCTGTAGAAAAGCAAGCTATCCATCTAGAGCCAGACATTACAACTGCTATGCATGTCAAGCATCCACCCTTGAAATGGAATTTGTACAAGAACCACCTAATACATAACAATTCTGTAAACAACAAAAACTGTGTCTGGCATTTCTATTCTACTTTTAGGACATAGGAATGCATCACACCTGGGCTATGAGAGTCACATGTTTTCTCAGTGAGCGTTGTTATATACATCCCATTTTTCTATAAACAGTATCTGCCCCTTTGCAGCCAAAGGTCTGTAGTAATTGTTTCCGTGTCAGCTATTTGTTGGAGTTTGTTTTGCCACTCTGATTGTTGCTATCACTGGAGAGAGCCAGTGACAAGTTAGACTTTTAACCACCATTAAGCTAGCGATATGGAGCAGTTCCCTCTGTGTTGCCTTTTTGGGTGGGAAGGGGAAAGCCCTAACAACATGGTTACATAGGTAAAAGATATCTGGAACCCCCAGATGCATTCCTGTTCTGCATGAACAGATTGACAGTATGAGTGGATTTGGGGGCAACTCCAAAAAATATGGTAATGTGTTCCCCTTCCCTGGCAACCCCTCCAACAAGCATCCGTGTTGTCTGGTCCAAAATTGGCCATTATGATTGGGGTGTGGAAAAACTGTACTACAATTTTCCACCTGTATTCTTACCACATGGGACAGGATGTAACCTTCCAACCCCTGTCTAAAATTCTCTTTCAACTGGCATCAGATAGCAGTTGTGTGACAGGGTGGCCCCTGTAGGGGGCTGGAAGGTTCCCTAACAATTTCACGGTGGGCCAGACGAATCTGGAAGGAGAGGCAGGAAGTTTTCTCAGTGACCAAGATGCAAGAAGTTTATTTACCAGGGACAATAAAAACAAGATAACTACATTGCTACATAATAATAAAACTAAACAACAAAACAATATGATCAGGACCAACAATTGGTTGAACCAAGAGTGGGGGTTAACCCATTTTAGTCCAAGTCCTGCGTGAACTCAGCCGAGATGATAAAACATCTGACGAACCAAGCTTGGGACTTTCTATTCATCGAGTGATCAGCATGTGGGCATTGATCCCACAAAGTGCTGTTGTACACAGGCCATAATAGGGCGTCCCCCAGATGAAAACAGCACAAAGAGGAACACTGCTAGCTGGGTGAGGAAGAACTTGGTGATCCTCTGTCTCTGGGCAAGAAGCTGAAGACTCTTGGTCAGCAGATAGGTTTCTGGATAATCCGCAGCAATGACCACTGGCAGGTCCCCAGCACCCAGATGACCTCTCACCAAGAAGACTGTTGGTGATGTGACCTTCTGGCAGCCTCAGCGGAGCAACACGTTACACGCACACTTACAGATGGCTGGCAAAATAAGGAAAGGGCATGCAAAATGTTAATTGGGGTCCCTCACATTTGAGCTGGGGCAGCTCCTAAGCTGACTCACTACAGGATACCTCATTAGCGGCTCTCTAACACTCACCATTGCAGGGCTGATGTCAGAATACTTGTGGTGGAACTTCGAGATAGGCTGGCATCATTGGAGGTGGTTCTGCTGCAGCTGACGGATGGGCCAGAGACCTCCCTGGGTCAGCATCAGGCTCTGGTGAAGCTGTTCTGGGCAACAGAGATGAAGCTGAACATCTGGTACACCAAGGTGCAATTCAGTAACACAATTCAGTAGCAAGCCACCAGTTCAGATTTTTTTTAACAGACAGTTCAGTTTTCACATGGAGTACAGTCCCTAGGGGGTGCTAGGCAGGCAACAGCACAGTTTGGTTAGGGAGGTGCTCAAACAATCTTTACCATTGGCAACCCAGGCCACTAGACCACTCCCCCTTACCAAAGGGTGCTACACCTGTAAGGCTGGTTTTCTGCTCAGCCTATTCCTGTGGAACCAACCCACTTACTTATGGTCATAGCCACCCCTGTGGTCTGGCCTATGGAGCTCCCTGTCCTGAACCCGCCTCCCTCCTTAATGCCAACTGTGCCACTGCAGTTGTGAAGAGCCTTGTTCAGCTTTGCCCATTAACTGACCTCTGTATAGGCCTGGGCCCTCATGGCCAGACCCTCCCTTCCCGGGGATGGCTATGTGCCTGTGACTCTGGCCCTATCCCTGGTGTGGACTGATGCCACAGCAGAACAAAGACTGGCTGTCCACCTTCCCTTCTTCTGGGGGCTGCTACCATGTGGTGCCCCTCTAGCACCAGCGGTGCTTTGAATTTGTAAATTGGGCTTATGGCCCATGGTTCCCCTGTCAGTTGCTTCCCCCTCTCCACTCCCGGCTGGCACCTCACCAAGGGGGCCCACTGCACCCCTCTTTTCCTCAGTAGTGCACTGGCCTTTTAAGAATTCTTCTCGGGCACTCTGTCCCTTTAGCTTTTTATTCCCTCCTTCCCTCCCTCCCCACTTCTCTAGCACCCGTGGAGCGAGTATAATGAAAAACTGGGCACTCAGCCCACTCCTCGCCATGGCCCAGGACTTCAGTGCTGCTGGGGGGATGGAGAAGGTGGCCGGAGAGCCATGCTCCCATCTGGCTGCTCTGTACTGCTGTGTCTCCTGGCTGGTGGAGGAACCTAATGTCTCGGGTGCGCTTTCTGCATGGATCTAGCTTCCAGCAGAAAAGTCTAGTCCATTGGCCATTTAATTTCCCCCCCCTTTCAATCAGTGCTCTGCCCAGGGAAACAGGTCACATCGGGGAGCCACACTCCACTAGACCAACCCTGCTGCTACCACCACCTGGACCAAAGCTGGAGGGGAGTGACGCCGGGGGAACCACGGACCCAATACAGGTACCTGACATTTTCTTCTGTCCGTGCTCCTCATGTCCTCCACCCTCCCAACTATGCTGCAGACTCCCCCTTTCTAGGCACTCCCCAGCCCTTTTGTAGGGCAGGGGAGGTCCTGGCTTCCAGCCAGGGATTTGGGCACTACTAGCCCAACAGGGAGGGTCTCCTGCCCACGATCCCCCCTTATCAGTGCCGAATGGCGTGAAACTAAACAAAGGACAGGGAGGGTCTGGGACTGCAAGAGGGAAGGGGATGGAACAGAATGGAGGGGAACCAGTAGAAAAAGAAAGAAAAAAAAAGAAAAATCCCCATGTTGGGGAAAAGGATGCCCTTTTTTTTTGTTCTGCCCCTAACTTTGGGGCACTACACCCCTGCTACTGTTTTGTGATTTATAAATAGGGCCCAGAGTTATGGACTGTAAAAGGTACTGCCATGACAAAGTTTTCGCCAAGGCAATGGTTAGTCAGTATAGGAAGCACTGCTTCAGTTTAAGGATCATGTACTGAAAAATAAGCAAAACTCGAACACACAGCTTTCCTTTATCTTTTTAGCTGTGTAGCTTCTGTTCTGTCTGTCTGTCTGTCTGTAATTTCTTATTGCATCTCCTGGACTCATCACCCAGGAGAGCTCTCTTGTCTCTTCTGTCTGTTTGTCTGTCTGTCTTTATATCTTTCACTCAGTTCTCCTCCCCGAATCCCCCCCCCCCCCCAATTATGGAAGTGAAGATAGGTTGGCTGTTTGAAAAAGTTCCTGTTTTGTTTGCTTAGGCATCTTTGTCACCTCCCTGGTGATAATAGCAAAAACTCTAGTTGAAACTTGTGTATGTATGTTTAATTACCCTGGCTCTAGTGGATTAGCAGTGGCCTAGTAACAAGAAAGCCCAGGGCTTGCTTCAGCTTATGTGAATGCCCCCCATATTTGTTTATTTATTTACATATTTATTTTCTTTTTTCTTGGAATCATACTTTGAGCTAGAAACTCTTTTACAAAGGTTCCACGTCATGACAAGCAAAACAA
The DNA here is from genome assembly GCA_016271365.2 of Neoceratodus forsteri. NCBI lineage: Eukaryota > Metazoa > Chordata > Ceratodontiformes > Ceratodontidae > Neoceratodus > Neoceratodus forsteri. The sequence continues at coordinate 1,205,503,820 of CM057449.1, forward strand.
TTCAACTAGCACTGGACAAAATAAGTGCAGAGTAACAGAGTAAATTAGCATACAGGTGCATACATAATTTATCGAGCACAAGATGAAGCAGATAGATGTTGCACTTTGTCAGGAGTGGTAGAAGGAGGGGGGGTAGGGATGAGAGGATTGAGGGTGAATAGGTGGGAGAGAGGGGTAGTAGTTAGAAACAGGAGGATTAGGTACAGTAGGCAGGTGTAAGGGGGAGAGAGGGGTGAATCAGAGGCTAGTTGAGAGTTAGGGTTGGCAGGCACAGCTGCTTAAGGAGGTAAGGTGTTGGATGAGTTTTCTCTTAAATGGCCCAATCGTAGGCTCATTGGTTATGGCAGGGGTAGATCATTTAGCCAGCGTGGTGCATGGTAGGCAAAGGACTGCTGCACCTGTGTTGTCTGGAAGAAAGGGACTTGCAGAGATTATCTGGACATAACTCTTGTCCAGAAGGGGTTGGACTTTGGGTTTAGGAGGTTCTGGATTGCCAGTGGGATTATGCCTAGTCAGGTTTTTTTGCCTAGGAGACAAACTTGGTATTGAACCCTGCCCTTCAGTGTCAGCAAGTTGGTTTGAGCATAAAGGTTGCAGGTGTGTGAAAGTCTGTGCCCACCTAGTATAAGCCTGCAAGATTTATTTAAGGCCACACTAACTCATTTGAGGTTATGTCAGAGGCTGCCCCATACACCACAAGTGCATAGTCAATGATTGAAAGGATAAAGCTTTTACCGGCGAGTGACAGCACAATAGAGGTCATGCAATGGTGGTGCCTGTAAAGGAGGCCAGTTCTGGAATTGACAGCCTTTACTATATGGTCAATGTGTTTGGCAAAGGATAAGGAGCTATCAAGGGTTACACCTAGGTATTTAAAGGTGTACACTTGTTCAAATGGAGTTCAAGTTCAAGTTTATTGCAGGAAAAACTCCATTGAGTGGACTCACAAGGAGGTCCTGATACATTCAAACAGTGAATAACAGAATAGAAATATACAAGTGCTGAAGGACATGAAAGAGGTTTACAGATTTACATAGTTATGACAACAATGGTTACTGGCAGCAATGCAGTAGTACAGTATCATCAGGTAACAAGGCAGACAGCAGAAACATGACAGTGGTGCTTTGATTCTGTATGACATATACACATAGGGATGGCATGTTCAAGGGATGGGGAAGTGGATGAACACTTTGGGGTTAGTGTTGGAGTTATAAGTGCTAGTGCAAGAGACGGTGCAAGGCACAGATTAAGAGGGTTAGCTGGTGAATAGACTTGGTACAGGGGGTTAATGGAGGGATGTGAATGCTGTTGAAGATCCCTAACTCTCCAAGTGAATGGATCCTGGCTGAGTTAACCCTTGGTGCATCAGAGAAAATGCATATAGGTTGTTGCTATAACCTCCCACCAGGGCTAGTCCAGGGCCTATCAAACTTCCTAGAGGGCCTTGCCAATGTCTTACCTCAAACGTGATACCATCCTTATTGGTGACCTCAATATCAACTGAACAGCAGTGCCCGACACTGACTATGCAATGCTTTTGAAATCCTACACCCTGGAGCAAGTAATTTTCTCATCTACAACGTATAGCCACCACCCCCTAAACCATACTACCCTAGACTGGATTATTACAAACTGGGCTGATCTAGTTCTCCAGGCAGGCACAATGGCGGATTGAATCAGCGAACACTCCCCACCTATATCGTGTTGACCACAAATGCCAGCCGCCCACCTCATAAACTCCTGTACACCAGGAAGTTTAACAATGAAGACCTTAATGCTGCCTGAATGATGCCAAGGGCATAACTTGGTCTGCCCTCTACCTCCTTAACATTGTCTCCTCCACAGTTACTCTCCTTACTGATGTTCTTCAGAGGCTACAAGACAAACACTTCTCCATTACCACCAGGAGGGTAAGAGGGGGCTACATCAAATGGTTATGTAAAGAGCTACTGGCTCTAATGAAAGCTGGGGACTCCAAATGGAGAGCCTACAAATCCTCACCTTCACCACAACTCCGGGATGCTTATAGGCACCTACATAACACTTGTAAAAAAGCAATCAAGATGCTGACATGCACTTATTTCACTAACATGCAAAAAAACGCATCTGAGAATCCCCACAGCTTCTGGGCCTGTATTGGCTCCATTATAAATCCCAAATAAAATAAGAGAATTATGCAACTCGTATCCCCAATGGCCTAACTGATGACCCAGCTGAGATCCCTGATACCTTTAACTCTATGTTTATGGACCTAAGTGTGTACCTAAGCAAGCTCCCCCCCAGGCCACTACTGAACATGATAGTGGCACCCACGGTGCTTACCCCAGCTTCTCTGAAAATGTTACTTCCACTCCCTCCTATTTTAGGACCATTGGTCATAATGTCACCACTAAGCTGTTGAAGGCACTTGCCTAACTAAGGGAGCTCGGGCAGTGATGGGCTATACCCCTCCTTCCTGAAGATTATCTCCCTAGCTCTTGTCAGACCTCTAACCCACATATTTAACCTTGCCCTCACATCAGCAATGCTTCCCAACTCCTGGAAACATGCACTTGTCATGCTAATCTATAAATCAGGAGATCCCTGGCCCCAGAAAATTACAGGCCCATCTCCCTCCTCCCACACCTTAGTAAGATGCTGTAAAAAATTGTACACTACCAACTGTCAGAACACCTACACAAATACAACCTCCTGTCCCCTACAGCATGGCTTCTGCAAGCACCACAATATCTCCTCAGCCCTGGCACTTTTCACTGACCATGTTCTCAGGAATATGGACTCAGGTAAGGCAACAGGTGTGGTGTTTGTGGATTTGTCGAAGGCTTTCGACCTAGTCAATCACAAGCTCCTCCACAATACCCTGTCTCACTTTGGTTGCTCCTCTAATGCAGCTGGGTGGTTCCGCTGTTACCTTTCTAACAGGTCCCAATCCGTGCTAATTGGGAAAGACTCCTCCGCATCACTACCCATTCATACTGCTGTTCCCTAAAGCTCTATCCCTGGTCCACTACTGTTCTCTATGTTCATTAATGCACTCCCAGCTACAAGTCTGAACTATAATGCTCTACTTTACAGAGAAAACCTTGTTCTTTACCACAGTGACAAGACCCTGCAATCCATCTACTCCACCCTCAGAAACAACTATAGTGCCACACAAAACTGGTTCCTCTCTAGCAAACTACTTGTAAATGAGAAATAAAAATGAAAGCCATGCTCTTCGGCTCCAAACCATACATCACCAAGGTTGCCAAATCCAACACATCCCTCACTGTGGTCACTCCAGCAGGCTTTCCCCTTGAAGCTGTCTCCAGGTTTAAAAACCAGAGGGTGATGCAGGATCCCTCTCTTACCTTCAGTGACCACACAAATCTCATGGAGAAGAAAATTCACCAGACGTTAGGTGCTGCTTACTACCTTTATTTATTTATTTTTTATTTATTGAAAATTTCGGAATTACAACCTTTGAGTCAAGGACTCCTTTGCAAAGGCTCCACGTCAGTCATGACAGGACAATACAACAAGACAGTGTGGACAATGTTCTCAAAACAGAGATATTACATTTTGACAAACGATTAAAATCATAGCATAAGTAAAAAGGCTACACGTCAGTTGTAATAGTAATTTTACACAGAGACAAGGCTTGTACAGAAATTGCCAGGACATTACAAGACTTTAACAATCACAGTATAGGGTATTGCCAAGACTGAGATAATATCTGAGAGTTGAGAGTGTTCCTAACGATGTGGTGGCCCTGGTGCCTGACAACCTATGTGAAAAGATGGAGAACAGCTACAGGTCTCCGAGTTAAGCAGAAACTTCTTGATCTCTGTTTTGAATAGTCTTAGATTGGGGGCAAGTAAGATGGAAGATGGTAGATTGTTTAGCCAAAGGGGAGCACGGTAACGGAAAGATCTTTGCCCCAGAGAGGTCCTGCAGTGGGGGACTGTGTAGGAGGTCCCTGCCAATTGTCTAGGGGTGCCCCTATGGGGGGGCTGGTTGGATGAGGCGATGAAGACAAATAGGTGCGAGTTTCATAAGGATCTTTTTGGCTTGGAGGCAGGTTTGGTATTTAAGCCTCCCTTCTAAGGTTAGCCAGTCCGCTCGATAATAGAGCAAACAGGTATGCGTTTGTCTATTGCTGCTGGTGACCATGCGGCAGGCTTTGTTTAGTGCTATATTGATGCTGTTTAGGGCTGATTGGTCAGCAGCGCCGTACATAGTTATTCCATAATCGACCAATGAGAGGACTGAGCTAGTAACGGCTAATCGTAGAGCCTGTGGAGGAAGGCAGTGTTTGTGTCTGTAAAGAATGCCAAGTCGGGTATTAACTGAGGAGGAGAGAAATTTAATATGCTGGTGGTAGGTAAGGGATGTGTCCAGAGTGATACCTAGATATTTAAAGTGGGTGACCTGCTCAATGTGGGTACCCTGTAGGTTTGAGATTGAGAGCAGGGAGTTATAGAGGGGGTTTTGTCGATGGGCAAACATCATGGATTTTGTTTTGTCATAGTTAAGTATTAGACGGTGGTCAGTGAACCAGTATTCAAGCTCCCTAAAACAGCCTTGAAGGGTATTTTGGAGATGTATGAGGTTGGTGTGTTTCCAGTATAGACATCGTCCGCATATAGTAATAGCTTTCCACTACATGCTAGGGGGAGTGAGTTCAGAAAGAGAGTGAACAAGAGCGGGCCAAGTATTGACCCTTGAGGGACACCAGCAAGAACTGGTAGTTTGGAGGAGAGTGTGTTTCTAATTTTTACTTCCTGCGTTCTGTCAGTCAGATAGTTCTTGAACCAGGAGATAGCTTCAGGCGCAATATGGAGGGCTGCAAGGGCATGAAGAAGAAGCTCATGATTGACAGTGTCAAATGCCTTGGTCAAATCAACATAGATTGTACCAACTGCTGACCCCTGTTCAAGGGCTTCATGAATGTATGATGTAAATTCTAGGAGTGCTGTGGTAGTACTGTGCCCTTTTCTGAAACCATGTTGCTCATGGCAGAGGAGTCCATATTTGTCTAGGTATTCTGTGAGTTGGTCAGACACAATTTTTCTAGAGCTTTTGAGAGGGGAGGAAGGATCGTAATGGGCCTATAGTTGCCAGGGGTTGTTGGATCACCCTTTTTTAGGATAGGTGTGATAATACCCCTCTTCCATAGTGTAGGGATTTGGCCATGGCACAGTGAGTAGTTGAGGAGTTTGGTGAGATGTGGCAGAGTCTCATTAAGGGTGAGCCGAAGAATTTTAAGGTCAAGGGAGTCACTGCTATAACGCGAGTTATGCAATGCTTTGGAGAGGTAGCATTTAGCCTGATTGCATGAAATTACACGCAGCCTGAAATGAGGGTGTGTAGGGGTACAAGGGGTAATAGTAGGTGTGTGGGAGATGGGGTCAAAGAAGTTTTTGGGGAGGACTTGACTAAGGTCAGAGAAGGTGTTGTTTAGGGTATTGGATATGGTGGTGGGGTCGTGGGAGAGGGTACCCTGGACTAAGAACTGGGTTGGGTCTGTGTTTGTGACTTTCCCACAGAGTTCCTTAACATTGTTCCAGAAAGATTTCCCAGAGAGAAAGATTTACCTTAAGCATCTCCTGTCCTCTGAGGCTCACCTGGCTATTGTGCAAGGTAATTTCCTGCCCCATATAGACTACTATTCCCCTATCTGATCTGTCGTGTCCATTTCTCTTCATGCCCGACTTAACACCACATATAATTCCATAGGTCGCTTTGTCCTCCAAGCTCCTCACACCACCCACCACTGTGTGCTTTATCAGTCTCTTGGCTGGCTCCTCCTTCAAGGCCATTTTGACTATACTATGGGTTGCCTGGTCAACTGGACACTCAGGAATTACCTGCAGTCCCCCTATGCTCCACTCCTCACTGCAAGGGCAGCCTCTAGAAATCTCAGGGACTCCTCTATCACCCCCTGGAGATCCCACATATCTCGAATGAGTTGGGCAGAAAGGCCTTCACTGTCTCAGCCCCATTCCTCTGGAACCACCTCCCATCATCCATTTGCTCATCACCCTCCCACCTGTCTTTCAAAACAAACCTGAAGGGTTAGCTTCTCACTGAGACAATGTGCAACTGCTCCCCTGACAACTCTCTAGCACTACAACCATCCTAGTTTCCCATGATTAATGGAAGTTAATGTTTTCTTCTGACAGTACTGTATCACTTTATACCAGCGATTCTGCCTTGTGTTAGACAGTTTATTGCATGTTGGATATCTTGGACACCTGTAACAATCACCGACTGTGTTATGTGTATTTTATCATTGACTATATTGTCTTGAGTTCCTGACCACATGGTGTTGTGTTGCTCTTTCACGTATTCTCAAGTACTTCTAAAGCTGTCTCATTGGAGCTACAGTGTATCTTACCCATGTTATGTTCTTTGTTTTGTTGATTCTTGTTACCACTCTGAGGTCTGGGTTGTGGCTGAAAATGGTCCATTGGATCAGTTCACTCACCTGGTTATCAAAAACATAAATAAAAAAATCAATAAATGAATAAATATGCTCCATGGATAAGCCTTGCGTTTATTTTGGGGGGTTGCAAACAGTATGACCTTGACTTTTTTGTAGTTCATGAAGAGTTTTTTTTTTAACCAGTCCTCAACAGTGGAGAAGTCGTTTTGGAGCTGTGATTCTAAGGAGCGAGGTTCACGCCTTTTGGAAAAGATGATGGCATCGTCAACGTATAGGAGTATTTGCTCTTTGCCAGTCAGGGGGATGTGGTTAAACAAAAGGCTGAATAATAGGGGACCTAGTATTAACCCTTGAGGCACCCCCATGTGCACCTGTCTACTATCAAAAAGGGTATTGTTAATTTTGACCTGTTGTGTTCTGCCACTGAGGCTGCTTTTGAACCACCCCAAAGCTTCAGTTGAGAGGCCTTTGGAGTGGAGTTTGCTGAGCAGTGTGTTGTGAGTAACTGTGTTGAAGGCTTTAGTGAGGTCGATGTATATTGCCCCTACTAGTTGGCTACTGTCTAGGGCCTCATGAGGGAAGCCAAAGTACTCTAGTAGTGCAGTAGTGGTACTGTGAGCTTTTTGGAAACCATGTTGTTGGGGTCATTGGATTTTATACTTGTCTAATGCCTTGGAGAGTGGGTAGGATTGATTTGGGACAGCAATTGATGTGCAGGACTTGATCACCGCTTTTATGGACTGGTGTGACTACTGAAGCTTTCCACCTCTGGGGGAATTGCCCTAGTCTGAGGAATAAGCTCAAGATTTTTGTGAGCGGCATTAGCACCTCATCTAAGGTTAGAGCAATTAGTTTTAGATCCAGGATGCCACTGCCATGTCTGGATTTGCCTAGTGACCACAGGAGATATTTTTTGGCATCGGTCATGGAGAGTATCTTGAAATAGAAGGGGGGGGTCCAATGGGGGAATCATTGTTGGTGGTAGTAGCATCTTCCACAAGGCCCTCGGTTGCATCAAAGGAGTCTGGCGGTAGTATGCTGCTGTGATCAGAGAATGTGCCATTGAATGTGTCGGCTATGGTTTCATGGTCCTGGGTAATTTCTCTATTCACAATTAGCATGGAGGGAGCAGTTTCATTGGTTGTGCTGGTTAGATCCTTCAGGTTATCCCAAAATATTCTACCACCTCCCCAGGATTTTGTGAGGCAGTCTTTGAAGCAGTGTATTTTGGCTAGTCTGACCTCGCTGGTGCATGTGTTTCTAGTCATTTTATATTTCTTGGTGTCTGTTTGCCAGTGGCCTTGGCTCTTTGCCAAAGATGGTCTCTAGTGATCATGAGGTTTAGCAGGGTTGGGTGATCCAAAGATTGTGGGTGCCCTTTATTTTACGCTTCCTTATTGGAGCAAAGATGTCACAAGCATCTCTGATTTTAACGATGAAGCAATCCAATACCTGGTCTACATCCTTAAGGGAGTCGAGAGTGGGCCAGTCAATATGTTTAAGGTAGGTCTTAAGCAATTGTAGTTGTACTCTTTTAAGGACACAGCTAGTTACAGTTTTAGAGGGGGAAGGCTTAGGGGCTTTATTGGCCCAGTAGCATATAACAGGGGAGTGGTCACTGTGGGAGTCTGCAAGGACTGTGGTGTCAGTGATCTGCTTAGGGTGGTTTGTAAGGATCCAGTCAAGCAGAGTATTGGACCCAGTGTGGTAGTTGACCCTAGTGGGTGATTCAACCATTTGGGAGATGCCGATACAAGACAGGGTGTCTTTGTGATGGGCATCCTCTTGTGACAACTGGTTTGGGTTGAAGTCCCCTAGGATTACCACCTCCCAGTTTTGTCTCATGCCTTTGATGTTATCAGTAACCTTGCTAAACCCAGTGGCTTGTTCTCTTAGAGGAATATATACTGAGACTATGGTGAGGGATTTACTATGTGTGTCTAGCAGTAGTCTGATGACTAGGGCTTGTGCAGTGCTCCTATTGTTTATTTCGGGGAGAGAGTGGCACTGTATGCTATCTCTAATGTAGATTGCACCCCAGCCACTTTTTCCCTGCCTGTCATATCTAAAGAGGGTGTACCCATATAAGGCTATGGATGTGTCCGGGATCTTAGGAGAGAGCCAGTTTTTGACTAGGGAAAGGACGTCAGGCTTGTGCTGGCTTACCTACACTTGGAGTTGGTCAGTTTTAGCCATCAGGCTGCAGATATTAATTGATTCTAGTTTTAGTGTCCCAGGGTTGTTTCTGCTGCTCTGAGACTGCAGGAGTGGGCCAGGACTAGGGTGAATGTTGCCTGAAATGAGCAGAAGTATCAGTGTGATCTGCAACAGGAAACTTTGCAGTTTTTTTAGGTTTGCAGCACACTTTCACTTACTGGTTCCTGCTTTCTGTTTTGTGCGCAGCAGGATGGTGAGACTGGGTAGGATGAGTACGGCCATTTTACAGTAGTCGATGGGCAGGTACCCAGTGTGGATGCTTGGACCAGCGTGTGCATCTGTAATAGTGCCAGTTCTGTGATACAAAGATATTGGGGCATTAGTTTGGTTGGTGTATACTCAAGTGTGCTCATAGGAACACTTGAGAATTAGGATAATAAGTAGGAGAGCAATAATAAAATCTTTTTTGCAGAGAGCCATAGCTGTGAGTGAAAGGGCAGGGTTGGGCAAATGATGATCAGGTTCCAAAGGAACAGCAGTGTGGGTGTTCAAAGGAGCCCGGTGGAGGAGGTTAAACAGGCCAGGTAAGATGTTCTAAGTGTGAGGGGGTGGAGGGCTGAAACCAAGTGTGGGGGGGTGCAAGGTACTAGAGGATATTATTACGTAGGAGTACTAACAGGCTATGTAGCCTAGTGAAACATGTTGGAGGCTACCGGATAGTCAGTGCTCCACAGGTTGGGGTTTGAACCCCAGAGAAAGAGGGAGGGAGAGGAGAAAGAGGATTGGAGCTGGGATTTGCTCTAAGAGTTGGCGTTATGAATAGCAGTGGGTACAGAGGCAGGATAGGCTACAGAATTAGGTCTTAATTCTATTTAAAAACTGTGTATAAGCTGCAAGGGAGTGCACAGCACAGTATAAGGTACAAGGGGGAGATTGGGGAGATAGTTCCCACATGTGACTTAGTCACCTACTCCCCCTACCTATAAAGGAATAGCCACCCAAGGTGGGAGGGAGGAGGGTGGGTGGGGCAGCCATCACGGTAGTGGCAGTGGTTTAGCAGAGCTCTGCTGACTGAAATCCAGGCTGCATCTTCAGTAGGGAGGGGGGTCTTAGAGCCGGCAGAAGCTACAGGAAAGCCCAATGTACTGACTCTCTTCCACAGGTTTCTGTGCCTAAAGGGAGCAAACAAAGAGGATTAGAAGGGCTGGAATAGAGCAAGCATTAAGGGGTCATGGTTAAGAACAATGGGAGGTCTGGAGTCATGGCAGGAAAAAGACTGGCGGGGGGGTGGAGGATCAGAGAACAGTGCAAAGATGGTGACTGCAGCACAAAACAAGCCAAATCAAATGTAACTCAATTCAAGGAAAGGAGGGAGTTGGGGGACATGATAGAAACTTTCAAGTACCTCAAGGGAATCAACAAAGTCCAAGAGGGTAGCATCTTTCAGAAAATGAGATATGCAAGAACAAGGGGGCACAATTTGAAGATAGTTGTGGAAAGGCTCAGGGGCAATGTGAGGAACTATTTTTTCACAGAGACGGTGGTAGACGCATGGAACGGCCTTCCTGAGGAGGTTGTGGGGTCAAAAATAGTGGTGGAATTCAAGAATTCATGGCACAGACATAAGGCAATTCTCGTGGGGAGTGGGAAGAAGTAGACTGTTGGTTAACTAGGATCTGCAGTTTATCAATAGGTAGGGAAATGGGGAAACTGGGTGGGCCAAGCGGCCCTTATCTGCCGTCAAAGTCTATGTTTCAAGTCTATGCAGTACACAGCATTACTAGGCAGAAACAGACTACTACTAGTAAAATCAGTACTACACATACAGGACTTAAGGTAATATCAGAAAATGGCACAAAGTCCTGGATAACACATATAGCAGCCTTAAAGTACAATAATATGATGGCTGATACAGCTTAGGGAAACACAGCAAATGTATTCAGAACAAAACAATCAGCAGACCTCTGCTGACCAAAATCAAGGCTGCACCTTCAGTGGGGAGGTGGGTCTTAGAGCTGGCAGCATCTGTAGGAGAGCCTGGTGTACTGGCTGTCTTCCACAGGTTTCTGTGCCTTCACACACACACACGCACATGTGCATACACACACACACACACACACACACACACACACACACACACACACACACACACACACACACACACTACTAAACCCAAGTGAGAATCTAATCCATGATGTCCCTGAATAAACTTGTGTAATAAATATGAACACATAAAAACATGCAGGACTGGTGTCCTGTTTTAAAATAGAGAAATAGGCAATCTAGGAATACACATGAAGTTTAACTATTTAAAAGACAGCATTTGAAGGTAGAACAAACTCAGTTGTGTTCCTGCCTGTTTCTGTTACCTTTAAACTGTGAAAAGTTCATCTAAAAGGCAGTTTTCAGTGCAACAAGAGTTTCCTTTTGCTTACCATAACTGGGAGTCTGTGAATGGTTTGGGTTGATTCTCAGCAGTCAGTTAACTGCTGTTTCTCCATAGGACTGGCTGCACCTAGAATTGACGGCATTATAGAACATGGGATCAGAGAGTAGTGACAGTTAAGAGGGACATTTCCAGTAATTAAGGGAAATATACTAAAAACTCTTTTGTAAAGTAAAGATGAAGCGTGTGTTTAGTGAAGATGTATAGTATTGTGTTTTTTTGTTGAGATGAGCGTTTAATTATTCCTGTTTCTTTTGTGATTTTGGTGCACTGAATGTTATCTGAACTATAAAAGGTTCCCTGAGTAGCTTTCAGTCACTCAGCTGCAAAACACCAAGAGAGAGGCTGCCTGAGACACCAGAGAGAAAAAGCCTATGCAAAGCTAAGAGTAGGAATGCTTGGTGCTAAACAGTTGGCTGAGCTGTGCAGTTGCAGTGCTGCCTTGGGATAGGGGTATGGATCACAGGAACAGAGGGACACACTGTAAGTGAAGGGTTTTGGTTAAGCCTATCAAAAGAGCACTAAGGGGAGTGCCAACTAGCCATGAGGGAGCTGAGGGCAGACTCTGAAGGACTGGAGCTGTTTGCTACTGGCAAGACTGGACTCATGGTACAGTGCAAAGACTGGTGATACCCTCCTTAGCAAAGGTCTTCCCTTGTGGAACATTGGTAAGCGGGAGCCAACACCCACTAGCTAGGCTTCACTGGTAAAGACAAAAAGCAGTCTCTGAGGTAGCCAGACCTGAAATAACTGTTTTTATTATTTTGCATCTGTCGAAGTGTCTGAAGATTGTCAAAAGCAAACAAATTGTGCCATCCTGTGGGACTGTTACCCAAATTCCTGCCTGCTGTGTCCTTCATCAACATCCACACTTCCACAGATTGCCCTGCCTCTTGTTCCCATTGAGGTTTTATTCTGTTTATCGTATGTCCTTGAGATGTCTGTAAGATTTTGTGCATAACTGAAATGGACTGACCCTTGTCAGTGAGGCGTACTGCCCAAAACAAGTAATCTTCTAGTGTTGATAACTCCCTCATTTGTAGCTGCCTAGTCTCCCTCATTAGCGCAATCTGTCTGGCCTGCAGAAAACAAATAGTCACTGTTAGATAAGTTAAACCTGTCTTTGAGGTATGCAAAAGAAACACATACACTCCCTGAGAAAAAACGATGAATGTAGTAAGACCCACCCCTATTCCATCTCCAAAAAGCAGAGTCCGTTCGGACCCGAGGTAAATCTGGATTCTCAATGATTATGGTGAGAGGGCCCACTCCCTCCTTAGTTTGTGTTTGCCATCGTAATTTTTTGTAGGACACACAGCAAGTTTTTAGTCCAGGGATTCTTTTTTTTTTTTTTTAGTCTTTGATAACTGGGTAAAGCCCACTAGGCACAAGTGCCTGTTTTCAGGGGCGACCTAGGAGCACTGGGCAGTTAAGTGACTTGCTCAGAGTCACACAGTATGCAAGTGGAGGTTGTGAGACTCAAACTCAGGTCTGGGCTGCTGGATATACCAAGATCTCTATTTGCTTTATTGTGTCTTTGGACCAGGGCATAAATGTTAGTGTATATAGAGTGCCCAGTAGGGTTGTTCTGGGAGGGGTGTTCCATTGGTTCCCTCCACTCGAGTGAAGGATCTGGGAGTGATCCTGAAAGATGGTCTGATGCTTGAGGCACAGGTGTTGGCTGTCAATATGAGTAGGTTCTACCATTTAAGGACAATTGCTCAGACTCGAGCCCTGTTACCATCCAGTGACATGCCCACCCTAGTGCATGCATTTGTCATGTCCAGGCTGGACTACTGCAATGTTCTGTACCTGGGATATCTGGAAGCAGACTTCATCGGCTGCAGCTGGTGCAGAACACGGCAGCGAGGATGTTGACTGGCATTTCTTTCTTAAGCTGATCTATTCGGCGATTGCCAAGCCACTCACCTTCATCTTTAACCTTGCCCTTTCCACCTCCTCCATGCCTGACCCATGGAAGATAGCTAAGGTTATCCCCATTCTTAAATCCGGTGACCCCAAATCCTCTGACATTTACCATCCAATATCCATCCTTCCTCATCTCAGTAAACTACTTGAGACAGCAGTCCACAATTAGCTCACTGAGTACATAAACAAATACACCCGCTTATGCAACCAACAGCATGACTTTCGCAAGAATCATTCCACCGCCACTGCCTTTGCTCTACTGACTGACCACATCCCCCTGAAGCTAGACTAGCCATTGTCCAGGGTAATCTTCTCCCTATTCTTGACTACTGCTCCCCTGTTTATGCCAGGATCTCAGCTACTGCTATGGCTAAACTCTTCGCTGCCTACAACAGCGCCTGCCGCTTTGCTTTATTGGCCCGTTCTCCACCCACCACTGTACCCTCTATAATACCCTTGGATGGCTACCGCTGCAAGGTCGCTTTGACCTAGCCCTCTGCTGCATGGTAGACAATGTCATCCGCATGGCTCCAGAATCCCCCCTAACTGCCCTTCTGAAAACCCGAACACTCCTCCGCAACCTCTGCTCAAATGATACCCTCCCTCTAGCTGTTCCTAGGGTATCCACCAACATGGGTAGCAGAGCTTGGTCTGCAGCTGCACCCTTGCAGTGGAACAAACTACCAGCTGAACTCCGTTCCATTGACACACACTCCAGTTTCAAGTCCCACCTTAAAGTCTAGTTCCTGGAAAACTCATCCTACCGATGCTCCCAGGGGTCTCACACCAACCCACACTAGTCAACTCTCTTGCCTACAACTGTTATATTGCATTTTTCACAATAATATTTGACTTCCTTGCCTGTACATATTGTATATACATTTTTTTACTGAGTATTCTGTGTATTACTTGCTTGCTGGACGATGCAGTCTCACATTGTACACTGTGCCTATGATTTGTTTGTTTGTACCAAGTCTTCTCATGTCTGATATTGAAACCTTGTATTCACTATTCTCAGATGGACCTATGCATCAAACCTGTATATTGTGTCTACTATTGTTGCTTGTATCAAATCTGTTTCATGTCTATTACTGTTACCTTGTACTCCACTGTCATCCTGCGCCATGTGTTATGGCCCGGGTCATGCCTGAAAACGGTCCCTGGGATCAGTGCACTCACCCGGTTATCAAAGTCATAAATAAATAACTAAATAAATTTGACCATGTCACTCCTGTCCTCCACAAACTGCACTGGTTGCCAGTAAGGTGTAGGATTGCCTTCAAGGTCAGCTTGCTGACCTATAAAGCCCTGCATGGGAGGAGACCAGTCTATCTGTAAGATCTCCTGATTCCCCACTACTCATCGTGGGCTCTCCGTTCTGCTGAGGGTTGTCTCCTGGAGGTTCCCAGGCAAGGCTGAGGCAATCTGGAGACTGGGCTTTCTCAGTTGCTGCACCAGCTTTGTGAAATTCTTTACCGCATGATCTATGGGAGGCACCCTCAATGGAAGCCTTTAAAAGAGGGCTAAAAATGCTGCTCTTTGAGCAGGCATTTGATCTGATCTGATGATTTCTCTGCTGATGCGAATTAAGTAAATTATTGAATGATTGGATGATTTTTAGAAGTATGAGTAAGTATGCTGATAATTAGATGGATTGGAATATGTACAGTCTCTATTGCATGAGCTGACATTTTCTTTGTGTGTATGTTTTTAAAGTATTGTTGTATGTTTAATTTTAAGAAAATATGAAATTTGCCTGCAGATAAAGGCCTAGTAGTCTATCAAGTCTGCTTGAATGTGTAGCTAGCACCCCTTATTCTTCAGCTGCCCTTCCCTTCCACCCTTCCCCTTCATTGACCCCCCCCTTGCCCTGTCCCAGACCCTATTGAAGCAGTCCACTGTTCTACTGGATACCACTTCTGCTGTTAACACATTCCAGCCAGCTACCACCCTCTCCATAAAAAAGTGTCTCCTCATCTCCCTACTGAACCTTCCTCCCTCCAGTCTCATATTATGGCCTGGGGTGCCTCTCCTCTCCCTTACTTTGAACAGCCTATCTGTACCTGTCTTGTTTATTCCTTTCACGAACTTGAGGGTTTCAATCGTATTCCCCTGTCCCTCCTTTCCTCCAGCGAGTACATGTTCAACTCCCTCAGCCTCCTCTCATATGGTAATTCCCCCAACCCCTTGATCATCTTTGTTGCCCTGTGCTGCACCCCCTCCATGAGCATAATGTCCTTTTTCAGATACGGGTGCCAGTACTGCACGCAGTATTCCAGGTGCAATCTAACTAATGATCTATACAGTGACAGAATCACCTCCCCCCTCCTTGAGGATATACCCCTTGCAATGCAACCCAGCACTTTGTTGGCCTTTGCAGCTGCCTTCCTACATTTTGGCAAGTTGTTCATTGACCCTGTAATGAGCACCCCAAGATCCTTCTCCTCCTCTGTCTCAGCTAGCTGCACTCACCCAGTTGATAACTCCTCCTTGGGTTTTTCACCCCAAAATGCAGCACCTTGCACTTTTTGGCATTGAACCCAAGAAGGTTACCGGTGCAGTCTTTCTAGACCTCAGTAAGGCTTCAATAAGGCCTTTGACACTGTAGACCATCACCTCCTAATCACCTGTCTTGCCTACATAGGTGTCACTCCACGTACCTTACAGTGGTTTAACAGTTATCTCACGGGA
This sequence comes from Neoceratodus forsteri, assembly GCA_016271365.2. Lineage (NCBI taxonomy): Eukaryota > Metazoa > Chordata > Ceratodontiformes > Ceratodontidae > Neoceratodus > Neoceratodus forsteri. The sequence continues at coordinate 1,205,519,470 of CM057449.1, forward strand.
AGGATACAAAAAGCCAAAGTTGATGGCCTACTATCTGCCCCACTTCCAATTGCCAGAGGAGTCCCTCAAGGCTCCATCCTAGGACCAATCCTTTTTTCCCTGTACATCAACAACCTTGACTCCCACATAAAGAACTCTAGCATACATTCTTTGCAGACGATATGATTTTGTATGCATCAGGCTCGTTCTTAACTGAAGTCAGGAAAGCACTCCAAGCTGACTTTATCCAGTTAGAAAGCAACCTTATCAATGCCAGGCTTCTCTTAAATGCCAAAAAAAACTAAGACAATGATTTTCTAGAGACTTGCCTTGTCTGGTGCTCTACCTACCCCACCTAAAAACTTCATAGTTACCTCCCTAGGTGAACTCTTGGAAGTCGTACCTAAATTTAAATATCTAGGTATGTGGATGGACAACAAGCTTTCCTTCAATGACCATATCGAGGATCTATCAAAGAGGCTTAAAGCATGCTTGGGTTTCTTCTTTAGAAATAGGAGACTCTTTTCTCTCGTGACCTGCAAAAGACTTCAAGCAACATTCCTTCCCTTGCTTGACTATGGAGACATTATCTTTATCTCCTCCCCAACCTTGAGCCTATCTAAACTGGACATACTCTATCACCGTGCTCTTCACTTCATTACTAACTCTGCGTACAGGACCCACCACTGTGATCTTTATGCAGCAGTTGGGTGGACCTCTCTTGCCACCAGACGCTTCCTGCATGCTGGCATTTGGACCCTCAAATTACTACTCCACAAACTGCCTGTCTATTTAACGTCTCTCATACACATCTCACATAGCACCTGCTCCCCTAAGGAAATCCAACCTTATCCTACTAGATGTTCCCAGGACATATACCACAGCTGGCCAAAGAGCTGTCTCATATGCCCTCCCAAACATTTGGAACCAACTACAAGTGATGCTGAAGCTAACCAGCATCGTATCAATTAACTCCTACAAAACACTAGCTATCTCTAAATTAAAAGACATATGTAGGTGCTACTAGGCCCCCCAACACCAAGTCAACTTCCTAGGAACCAACTGGCCCTCTACTTATTAAGCTGAAATGTGTTGCATAATTTAGGGCAAGGTTAAAGCTGGAATGTACTGCATATATAGCATAAGGACTTCTATTGTGTTTACCTCTTGTATTATGTATTTTTTCTTTGTTGTTCTACATTTTATATCTCCTGTCTATGTAATTGCGAACTGTATGTGTATGTGCCTCAGGCCCTCCTTGTGAATGAGCTTGCTCAACGGAGTCTTTCCTGCAATAAACTTGAACTTGAACCCCCAATTGCCAGATGTCCAATTAGGTTTCCAGCTTTGCTAGATTATCCTGCAACCCCTGACATCCCCATGGTCATCCACCACTGCTCCCATCTTGGTGTCATCAGCAAACAGGCTAGTCTTGCTCTTAATACCCAATGATATGTCTGCAAGGAATATCTCAAACAACATTGGTCCCAACACCGAGCCCTGTGGAACACCACTCATCACTACCCTTGGGGATGAGAGCGTCCCATCCACCACCACCCTCTGTTGCCTTCCCTGAAGTCAGTTCCCTACCCATCTCACCAGCTTTGCACCCATCCCTGTGCCTTCTAATTTACTTCCCAGCCTCCCATGCAGCACTGAGTTGAATGCCTTACTGAAATTCAGGTACAGGACATCCACTGCATGGCCCCCATCCAGTTGCCAAGTTACCCGGTCATAGAACTCCACCAGGTTGGTTTGACAGGATCTGCCACTTATGAAGCCATGCTGTCTGTTGATCTGTAGTCCTTTGGCCTCCAGGAGGGCCACCAGCCTCTCCTTCAGAATAGTCTCCATCAGCTTACCCATGATGGATGTGAGGCTCACTGGTCTGTTGATCCCCAGTTTATCCTTGGGGCCACTCCTGTGGAGGGGCACCACATAAGCCATCCTTCTAGGCTGAGGTACATACCCTGAGTGTAGTGAGGCATTAAATAGGTCTGCCAAAGGTCCCACTAGGACCTCTGCCAGCTCCTTCTGTACCCTGGGCTGGATACTATCTGGGCCTGGCGCCTTGTCCACCCTCAGTGCCCTCAAACCCTCCAGAACCCTGCCCTCTGTGATTTCCCCATCCATCACTCCTTCCTCTCTGTTTCTGCCCTTCTACCTCCCTTGGGTATCATCCCCCTTTTCTTAGTAAATACAGAGCAGAAGTAATCGTTTAGTGCTTTTGCCTTATCACGCCCTGCTTCCACCCAACCCCCTTCTTCCTAATCCTTACTATATGGTCCTTACAGTTCCTTTTCTCCCTGATATACCTGAAGAAGTCCTTCTCCCCCTTCTTAATGCCCTGCAGCAACCTGAACTCCATAGATGCCTTGGCTGCCCTTACTGCCCTTGTCACCTCCTTCGATTCCTTCAGGTACTCCTCCCTGTCCTCCCCTTCCCTGTTTTTTTGTACCTCCTAAAGGTATTTCTTTTCCTCCTTACCTTTTCCATGACATCCTTGCTCATCCAACTAGGTTTCTTTGCCCTAGCCTTTTTGCTCTGGGCCTTCCTGCAGGTTCTGGTTGCCTCCACTATCACCAGCTTTATAAGCTCCCACCTCTGGTTAGTGTCCATACTAGGTTGAATTCTGGCCCGGTACCCTTTTACTACTTCCCCCATCCTACCAAAGTCAGCCCTCCTGAAATACAGCACCCTTGTGCCAGATTCCACTCCTTCCTTACCCATATCCAACGTGAATCATTCTGAGTGGTGGTCATTCCCCACCCTAAGTTCACTCACAAACTCCCCATTTGCCAGCACGAGGTCAAGGGTATTCCTTAACCTGGTTGGTTCGCTGACCATTTGCATCAGGAAGCTGTCCTGAAAGGCATCCAGCAATACCTGCTCCCTTTTATTCCTGGTTGTTGGGGTACTCTAATCCACAAAGTCCCCCACAGTCACCACACTACCCTTCTCACAGGTCATCCTGTGTTTTGTCAAGTGCTCTGAGCATACTGGAAGGACCACTATATAAATAAAGTTCCTATCCTATCCTATCCTATCCTATCCTATCCTATCCTATCCTATCCTATATTTTGCTTGCCATATCGATTAACTGAGTTGACTGAGAATAATATACCCCTCTAAATCTGAAGTCCCATATCCCTCACTCTAAGGAGGCAGAATGTGCAAAAACAAATTCATTTACTTTGTGACCCTGTCAGAGGAACTTAAATGTAACCCCCACCTCCCTCTTTCCTGTCTAGGGTTCCCGATGGTAATAGCAAGGGGGAGGGACACAGCACCAGAGTCCTTTGAGAGAAATACACCAATATTTAGACAAGATGCAAGGCCTTACCTGGCAGAGTAATTTTCTTTATTTCAAGCAATAGCTGGTCTTCTCTTATCAGGGAAAACGATGTCATCCAGAACATCACTGCACCCATGCACAGGCTCGAATGGAGAGAGGAGAGGAGAGGAGGAAATCCTTCTTCTAGAGGGAGCAATCTAGCTAGTTAATTTATTAAACCAGCACATGCAATGTAAGAGCAAATATAGGAACATTTAATTTTCAGAAAATATTTACAATTTCATAAAAAAAAAAATAATGAACCAGTTCCATGGGGCTCTTGGCAGCCAGATCACCACCAGACCTAGAACTGGTAGGGCAAAATGAGCTCCATGCATGGATTTATGAGCTGGAACAAAGCTCGCACCTACTGAGTAACTGAATAGTGCCATACACCAACCATGCAGAGGGAGTGCCTTACTCCCTCAAGACCCTGAAGCCAGATCCAGCAACTGGGTAACACTATGGCCTTAATACCTCACCACGGCCGCTCTGATTCCCATTCCAAAAACTGTGTCTCTCCTCCATCCCAGGCCAAGCAGTGGCTTTGCTTAAAACAAGAATTCTGTGCATCGACTCCCTCTTTCAGTTGAAATTTCCCTCCTGCACTCCTTAATGGGTCTGACATGGGTCCTGCTCCAGACATGGCCATGGCTGGCCCAATAAAACTAAATCCTAGAGTGCAGCCACTCCAAACTTGCCTCCAGCAGTGTGCCACCCTGGTACTAACCTCCTCCCAGCTGTCACTTCCAAGGGGTCCTGTCGCAGCTTTCCCACCACCATGACAGCCCCACTGCCAATACTCCATTTGAATGTTCAGGTGCCAGGAACCCCATAAGCCTCCAGGCATTGCACCACTCTCCTCTCCACCTCCTGCTTTCCTTTCAGTCCTTTAGCCAATGGACTGTGACCCCAAAATGGTCGCCAACTCCTGCCACCCTCCCCACAGGATTTTCCACATGAAGCCCCCATGCTGCCCAGGCTGGCACCTACCGGGCCAGGGGGTTTAGGTCCAGGCCACACTTGCCCTCTCCAATACCCATCAAATCTCTCCCTCTCCTCCCACAAACCCCAAACCTATATAAGGGCTGGGAACACCGCCCCCACAAGGCAGAAAAAGGAATGCCCAAAACTACCTGCTCTAGGGGGAAAGGGGAGGGAAAGAAAACACATGCTAGTAACCCAACCTCATGAGGGGTGGGTTACAGAAAGACTAGTTTGCTTAGTTCAGTCCAAAATAACTGAGAAATCTAGATGGGAAGGGCCTGGAAATAAAAAAGGAGTTGGGGGAGGACATTAATTTTAATGTGCCCACCAGGTCCCTCAAGGGAAAGGAAAAGCAGAGTCTGGGTATTCAAGTCTTCAGCTATTACATTTGTAAACCACCACTCACGGGGCTGGCTTACTACCCCATGCTTTCCCCATTGGTTAGGGTTCTGGCTTTGGGGTAGGCTGTGTCCCGCCTGGGATGGGGGGAGGCATTACTCTGGGCTCTGGTTTAAAAAGGGGGAGGTGTCCTAAGGGAAGGGGAGCAGATCGGTCAAGATGTAGGGCAAGTCAGGTTGGGGCTTAAAACCACCATCCCAAGAGGCACCGGCCTGGTGAGCACTGATGCTATGTAGTTTTGGATTAATTTCAGAAGGGAATGGTGGCAGGAGTGTGGTGACCGTGGGGAAACTGGGGCTCCAGGAGCTCAGCAGTAGGGAGGACAACAGTTTGGAGGAATGCATGTTTATGGCTTGGTTCGGGAGGCCTGGTGCCCTTACAGAAAAGGTATGGCAGTGGGGCTGTCATGGTGGTGGCAGGGCCATGGCAGGGCCTTTTGGAGGTGGCAGCTGCAAGGGGTCAGTTACCCAGTGTGGCACACTGCCGCAGGTCAGCTGGTGGGTGCATTCCAGGGATTCTCTTCATCGGGCCTGCCATGCCCATTTCTGGAGCAGGACCCATGTTAGACCCACTAATGAAACATACATGGTGAGAGTAACTGGAAAGACTGGAGCCGTGTCATCAACTTCTCTCTGGAGACATCTAGTATCTGTTCCCTATAGGAAAGAGGGTTGCAGACTGGTTGGGTTACAGGCATGGTTTCAGGATGCCCGTGGTATGGATTAAAGGTCACATCTCCAATAACAGTTACTTTGGGGTGGGGGGAGTAAGGCACTCCCCGGGTAACGGTTAGATATGAAGTCACGCCCTTTATGGTTCTGAGCTTTGATACGGCTCTGGGTATCTGCTTGGAGTCTGTGCCTGGTCTAATTATTTTAGGCCTGTTACAAGCACTGGTGTTATCTGGCATGGTTATGTGCCTCTCTATCTCAGCCCTATGCGCTGTCTCCCTATCTCTCTACGAAGCTGAGCAATTCATTTATTTATTAATTTATATTTGGGAATCAAAATTAAAGTTCTTTTTTTTTCTACTGCATGTGTTGCTGAGATTATTGAATGAACTAACTAATTCCTTCCTCTAGTGAAGTACGCTGGTTTATCCTTTTTCTTCCTTCCCTTGGCCCAGCCTGAAGCTGCAGCAAGCAGTAAGATGAGGGATGTATAGGAGGCATAACCTGCACTATGCTAGAAGAACTCAACTCGAGGTAAGGCTTTTTTTTTCTTATATCTGCTGGCTTTACCTTTCAGGAAGGTCTTTGATTTGTACCCCGCTTACCATCAGGACCCCTAGACACAGTGGGGTGGAAGGGGATTACACTTTCAGAATATGCAAATGATTCAGTTGATATAATGTGGAGAGCTGTGCAGTTATTTATACCCCCAAGTAATGGATCTGATTTTTATGGGCCCATGTAGAGGGAAATATATTATTGAACTGTGCTGGGTGGTGCCCTTTGTTATAGTTTAATTTATAACCAGAGATTGTTCCAAATGACTCTAGCTCTTGCAGACGGTTGGGGTTGAGGTCTCTGGCCCTTGTGGAAAGAAGATGGAATCACCTGTGTACAAAGCTAATTTTTACTCCCACTCCCCTACCCGAATGCCTTTAATATCTTGGTTATATTTCACTGCTACTGCCAACTACTTGATGCAAAATGCAAATAATAGAGTGGAGAGGGGGCACTCCTGCCTAGTTCCCCTCCTCAATGGAAAACAGAATGAAATAACCACATTTACCCTCACTGCAGCCTCTGGTTCAGTGTATAAGTTTTCAATACACTGAGCAGCAGTCTAAAGCCCATTGCTAGGAGGGCGTGCTGTAGGATGGCCCAGTCCACCTGGTTAAAGGCTTTTCTGCATCCATCAAGATGGCAGTTTGAAAAAGTGGGTTACCTTGATGTGAAGAGATTATGTTCAGGAGGCACTTGACATTATCATGGAGGTTTTGTCCCTTAATAAAACCTGTTTGGTCCAGGTGGACTAGGCCTTTCACCATCTTTTGCAGATGTCCGCCCATGATGGAGGTAAATAGCTTCAAATCTACAGGTAAAAGAGAAATGAGGTGGTAGGATTCACAGTGGGTTGAGTTTTTGTCAGGTTTCAATAACACTGAAATCTGCACTCTCTCCCAGGTTTTAGGATTGCTCTCTCCCTCCATAACCTCCTTAAATAGCATAAGCAGTTCTGGAGCAAGAAGCTGCCTCCTAGTTTTATAAAATTCAGCTGTGAAACCATCCCACCAGGAGATTTTCTGTTTTTTAGGTCCTTTATCATTTCCTCCAGGTCTTGTCCTTAAATTGGCCTCTCTAATTGTTCCATCTCCTGTTGGGATAGCGTGGGCAACTGTAGCTTCCCCAAGTAGGACTGTATGAGTGCCGTGTAGTTCAGTCACCTTTTCTAGGCATACAGTGTCTCATAATTGAAGCCTGGGTAGTTCAGCATGACTTTGACATTATAGCATTATCAGAAACTTGGTTAACTGACAAGATCCATAATAATAAAATATCTCTTTCCAACTACAATCTTTATAGACAGGATTGGGTGGAAAAGAAATGTGTGTGTGTGTGGGGGGTGGCAATCTATACTAAAGTTAAGTTTAAGGCATTTGAAATGGTTTCTCAACCAAATTTTTAATTTTATTTATTTTTTATTTTAGCTTTTGTTGACCGGGTAAGTGCACTAGACAAATCCTGCCTATTTTCAGGCACGACCCGGGGGAGGGGGGATACAGATGAATGCCAACTGACCTTTAACCAGATTAAGCTGTTGGATCAGGGTGTGACATGATCTCAATTGATTTACTTTTAGGTTTCAATAAACATCTTGCGATTACTTCTATTTATTTCCCACCTTGTTTAACCAAGCAGGGATTAAATATAACATCTGACTTTAGAAACTATTTACCAATTAACAGGGAGTGGATTTTGATGGGGGATTCTAATCTTAACTGGGGTGGTGGTCAGAACTCCTCTGTAGTTGATTTATTTTAGGAGTTAGGAGTTCAATAGTTGATTTCTCATATAACTAGATTCAGTTACAAGGCTGGAGGGGGCTCCATACTTGATTGGGTTGTGGTCACTCACCCCCTTAAGATAATTGAATTGGGAGTTCTGTCTGATGCGGTTAGTGACCACTGCCCTGTGTTTTGTTTGTGGCCATCTAAACAGTGCCATAGTCCACCAATCTATGTAGAAACTAGAAACATTAATAGGGTTACCACTGCTGTTATGAACACAGCCTGTGAGTTAATTGATTGGACTTGTCAAAATTTTCATGAGATTATTGCCCGGTACCCCCCCATTACTCCCCCCCTTCATGGTCAAGAAAGACACAACACATATCTTGGAGGAAATGGCCGCAGCCATGCTTTATTTATGTCCAATTGTAGATATTAATCTGCTGCATCTCCAAATTACTTTATCATTAATATCTTAGATTAATATCTATTCACTATTTAATATTAAGCAGCGGGGTGCTGCCAGGAGGAAGCGAACACCCCAGGCCCCCACACCGCCCACAACCTAGGCAATCCCTTCCAGTGCTGGCTGAGATATCCCTCTGCAGTAGCAGGACAGGTCATATGGCCAAGGTTCTGGTGGCCACCCCCCATTTGGCGTCGCCGACCTTGCAGTCTCTGCTGCTGAGGCTGGACTAGACCCCCCGTGTGGGTACAGGTCTCGTGATCCACCATCCTCATGCTGACCAGGGGCCCTGACACCTTCAGGAGAACTGGCATTGTCCCCTACTTTCCCACTACTCCCCTCATGCGCTCCTCTCGTGCCACCACGCTACCTGGCTGTGACAGTATTGCAATAACATTTCAGTATTTGACTTCAGCTAACACTGCACTTCTATGATATACATCTACTTTAACCCTTTATGCTACTGTTACTTTAACATGCAGGTCTGACTTTACTGTTACCTGATTGACCTTCTGCTTATGTCCATAATATTACATACCTTTTTGGGGAGGCGAAAAACCTGGGAAAATTCCCAGTAGGGGAAAACCGGGAAAAGTCACTCCCCAACCCCTTATGCGGTCGCTCATATTGGGCCAAAAAGGGGGCCCTACTGTGCCTACTCCTCCTCCTGAAGTGCCAGGCGGGCCAGAAGGGTGGATGATCCGATGGGTGAAGGAGGTAAAAAGACTGGACTTAGGGCTGCTGTCCAGTTTTTTTCCCTCCTGTCTCCCCCCCAAGATGGCCCCCCCAGGAGGGCTTGTCCATGCCCTATCCTGACTGTGTCCAGAGGTTGCTGACCCACCCCTGGGCCGGTCTCCTGCAACCTCTGGTTTCCTGGCCATGGGGAGGGGGATGGGGTCCCTGGACAAATGGCCGGCTGCTGCAATCCTTGGGCAGCCTATGTAATCAGATGTTAAAAATATTTAGTGAATTATTTAACCAGATCATTAACCAAATAGCCCCTCTTAAAAAAGATGAGAATTAGAGTAAATAAAAAAGGATGGGTTTCCAGTGAATTATTAGTATTAGTGAAACAAAGAGACAGAGCCTGTAAGTTATTTAAAAAAGGCAACAACTCCAGCCTATTATTAAATTATAACATCCTTAGGAACAAATGAAAAGCAGCCATAAGAAAAGCAAAAGTAGAATTTTTTAAAAACAATCAATTGTCAGCTATAGGTAATTCAAAGCAAACCTGGCTTACGCTTAACAATTTAATGAGTAGGAATGTTGGTGAAACAGTAATTAAACTTCAAAATGGGGATCAATTAATTAGTGATCCTAGTCATACATCTAAATTGTTTGATGAGTATTTTGGGGACTTAGTTAAATTTCAAAATCAAAATTTGTCAACTGATAGAAAACTGGTTTTGGATGGGAATCAAAACTGTGAGCATCCCCTCTTTTATTTTCATATTATGACCCCTGAAATAGTTACTGATTATGTTATTAAATGTAATCCCAGACCAATTATCGGACAGGATAAGATTGATTATAGACTGTAGAAACTGGGAATAAACATATTAGCCACTCCCCTGACAACACTATTCAACTATTCATTATGCCATAATGTTTTTTTCCCAGATTTGGAAGTTATCACTTATCGCTTATCAAGCCCATATATAAATCAGGTAGTAAGAATATTGTTTCAAATTATAGACCAATTTTGTTATTAGCACCACTATCCAAAATTCTTGAAAGAATTGTGTTTGATCAGATACAGGATTTTCTATCAAAATATAATTTACTAACTATCAACATGGATTTAGGAAAAAGCATAATACGGAGATGGCCTTGGAGGGGTTCACGAGTGGCGTACGGAGTTCCCTTTACTTAAGGCACTCTGTCACTGCAATATTCATGGACCTCACCATAGCCTTTGACTTGGCAAATCATATACAGTTGTTGGAAACTTTGAATTATGTTTATTTTTCTAGGGATGTTATTTCTTGACTAGGTGGTTACTTATATAATAAGGAGCACAAAGCTATTGTTGCTCAAACATGTTCTGATTCCCATTCAGTTTCCTGTAGGGTACCATAAGGCTCAATTCTGAGCCCACTTTTGTTTTCCCTTTTTTAGAATGCTGCCTCTTCCACCTGTGTTGGGTCTAACATAATTATGTATGCAGATGATGTGATATTTTCAGATGGACTTAATCCAGATCACACACTAACTAAGGTTCAACAGGATTTTGAAACATTTAAAAAATGGCTGCTCTCACATAATCTTGTTTTGAATATATGGAAAACTAAATCAATGGTTTTTCAATGTCCCAGGAAAGATAGAGATATTAATGTCCAGATTGTTGATTTGAGGGGGAATTTAACTGAATTGGTGGATAGTTTTAATTACTTAGGGGTTACTTTAGACACTTATTTTTCTTTGGACTTACAGGTTAATAAAATAATTAAAAAATACATCAGAAGTTAGGAATGCTCTTTAGGATTAAATCTTTTTTTTCATCCCAGAATCTCGTAGGCTTTTTGGTCATAGTTTTTTGTTAAGTGCACTTGACTATTGTCTGATGATTTATTCAGGAACTAGCTGACTCCACTAAGCTTGGTCCTTTCAAGGTCTCCCTCAGAAGCCATCTGACAAGCACTCACTGCTGCAACTGTACATAATCCCCCATCTGTCCCTTACCCTCACCGCTAGGCTTTGTCTGCCCTGTCTACTTTTGCTGTATATGCCTGGGGTCTCAGACAACATCTGCTGGCCAATGCAATAAAATATCTCTGCTTGCTACCTGACGTGGTACTCGTGTACCTACATTATGACCACTGTAATCTACCTATTACCAAGCTTGTACAACCAGTGAATGCCTGTAACACTGGTTGCTTTTTTAATCTAGTAAGCATTATGTACTGTACTGTTTTGTTTGCTGTGATGTATTGCTCTCTTGACACGGTGCCTTTGTAAATGTGTCTTTGACTCAAAGGTCTATAATCCAATGCTCTAATAAATAAGTAAATAAAATGTTACAGAAACTTCAGGTTGCCTATGATACAATATTGTGATTCATGATTGGTCTCTCATTGAGAACCCATCAATGCGTACTGAAAAGTGGAGACAATTATCCTTCCTTTTCAGATAGCATAAAAATTAAGCTGGGAGTTTTTATGTTTAAGGGAATTCAGGATTTACTCCCTCCAGTTATTCAAGACCTATTTCCTACCCTACGCAGTTACTTAGGTACAAGGTTTCAGTCTAGAGGCTTATTCCGAGTCCCTACTTTTAAGAAGACAATTGGACAGAGGTTAGTTCTGTATAGGTCCATTGCCTTTTTTAATGGTATTCCACCTTTAGTGACCAGTTGCAGGACAGTCAAGTTAAGTATAAGTTTGTTCAATGGCTGAATACTTCTTCAGATTGTAACTGTTTCCATTAATATATTATTGTTATATGGATGTCTGTATTATTGTTTATATGTATAATTTTCAATATAGAATGTTCTTTGTATTTTAGTTTTTATGATTTACTTGTCGCTTGTGAAAATGGGCAGTTTGCTCATCTTGCTAACAAGTATAAAAAATAACAAGCATTTGTCAATGCTGAATGTTGTCTCGCTGGCATTGGCATTGGTAGTGCAGGAGTTAGAGATGCATAATAGGAATGGCAGTGAAGTGTTGAAGTAGCGCCAACCCCACCCCCACCCTGCAGAGACTGACAGGTGTTGGGGTGTGTCTTTGGGTCATCAGCTGTAACGCTCATGCCATTTCACCTCACCCTACCCTGTAGACACTGACAAGTGTTGTGGTGTGCTTTGGAGTCTTTGGGCATTATACTTACACCATTCCATAAGGATATACACTGAGGTGAGTGCAGTATAGGAGAATGGGGTGAACTTTGTGGCCAAACACTGCAAGGCACACCACGATGCCTATCACTGGCTGCAAGGTGGGGGTGGAGGTGGAATGGCATGAGCATTACAGCTGATGATCCTAAGTCACACCCCTGACACCTGTCAGTCTGTACAGGGTGGGGTGTTACAGTTGGAAACCCTAACACTGTAGGCTTGTGTTGGTATTTTCACTCCACATTCTAAACATTGGCTTTTTGTGACCCCACCTCATGAAGAGCGGCATTATCAGTTTGTTAGCTGAAAGGTGGTTTTGCACAGCGGCTATGCCATTTGGTGACAAAGAGATGAAAACACATTGTGGGCAGTACGTGAAAATGACAATTGTATTGTTCATGAGGAGGTGTAAAAAAATGGCAATGTTGAAAATCTGGAGTGAAAATATTAAACATTTGGTGAAGTCATGAGCATGCATAGAAAGTGTGAAACACACATCCGTAACCCAATTATTTTTGAGATTTTTAACTACATTTTCAACATAGGCATTTTAGGACCTGTCCTCATGAACAGTGGCATTGTAATTTTGTTAATTTGTCCCACGTATTGATTTCACACAGCGACCATGCCATTGTGCACCACAGGTGCGAAAACACATTTTGGGATGGACGTGAAAAATGACAGTGTTGGAAATGTGGCATGAAAATATGCAACACATGCTTGTAACACAGTAATTTTATGGACTTTTGTCACCAAATTTTCAACATAGGCATTTTAGGACCTCTGCTAATGAACAGTGTCACTGTCATTTCCTCAAACTGTTCCAAAAAATGATTTTGCACAGCGACCACGCTATTCTGCGCCACACGTGTGAAAACACATTTTGGCAAGGTTATGTAAAATGACAGATGTAGTGTTTATGAGGAGGTGTGTAAAAATGCCAATTTTAAAAATTTGGAGTGAAAATATTACAAATTCACGAAGTTATGAGCATGCGTGGAAACTGTGCAATGCACTCTTATAAAACAGCATTTTTTTTTATTTTTCCACCAAATTTGCAACATAGGCATTTTGAGAGCCCCCCTCATGAGCAGTGGCACTGTCATTTCATTAATCAGTCCTGAAAAGTGATTCTGCGCAATGACCATGAAATCACCTTTTGGGACTGAATAACGCCATAACAGTGACTGAAATCATGAGGAGGGGTCCCAATAACCCCATGTTAAAAATTTGGTGTCAAAATTCCCAAAAATGCCTGAGATGTGCACAAAAGTAAAAAAAAAACCTATTTATGCCATTATACAGCTTACCAGCATTTCTTCTGTTCGAGGTCGGCTTTGAAGAGTACAGACGTGTTCCCAATACACCGAAGATCATCGTGCCAGACTCCAGAGGTAAGTATGGGATGAGGGGGGTGTGGGGAGGCAGGTCTCGCAGTGGGTGGGCGCGAGTTGTGGGAGGAGGCAGGGAGACTGCGAGGGACTGTTTTCTTTTTTTACAGGGTAAAAAAAAGAGAACTGCGCAGGACGTTTTTAGTTTTTTCAGGCACATTTGGCATGCTGGGGTGGGCTCCCAGCATGTCACCTGATTGTTTTGGGGGGGCTGTAGCTGACAGGGGATTGGGCACTCCTCTCAGCACACAACAGATGGGGGGACACATTATACTGACGGGGAGTGGGCTCCCTGTCGACTAAAAAAATAGGGATGGGGAACTGTAGCCAATGGGGATTAGGCCCCCCATCAACAAGGAAGACTGTTGAGGGAGGCGCATGATGCCCGGGGATTGGGCACCCCCACTTGGCACAGCAGGGGGTCATTATGCTGACAGTGAGGGTGGTCTCCCCGTGGACAGCAAATTAAGTCGGTCTGGGAATGCGACAGGGGGACAGGGCACCCCTGTCACCATGTTTACATGGGAAGGCTGTGCCGCTGCAATGAGAAGCTTGCTTCTCATTGCAGCGGACGTTTTCTTAGATGTGGTCACCACATTACGTCTTGCTGGTGTGGCATCTGCATGCTGTCATATTGGGGAATGAGGGATGCACCTACTGATGTGTGCCCTGCATTCACCCACAGTGACTGCACCTCCAAATCTGTACCTAATGCAACATAAAAATTAAATCAAAACTATATAATAAGAATCTATGGTGTTGACAATTTTGTTGGGGTGACATACCGGTGATCCCTGCCCCCTGTTTCTTGAACCTGAAGAACTGCTCTATTGTTTTGTTGTGTGCAAATCTGCCATGCCAGCAGCTGGCCTTCCCAACTACCAGTCTCCTAAAACCTCTGCCTGCTGATTGAGTTGTCCCTCAAGTTTCTGTTCTATATATACCTATAGATTGTGCCTGCTTGCATGTTTCTTGGGGAGCAAGCTATCATCCAGTGTGATTTTGTGTGTGGCTTTCAGATCAAATAATTTGTGTTTCAGAGAGAGCCTCCTAGCTATATCTTCCTTTTTTCCTGAGAAGCAAACTGAATGATGTCTCCCATTAGGGAAACCTTCAGCCCATTCCTTCTACTCTCCATGGATGGTTCCATGTGAAAAGGGCAAGTGTAAAATGGCAAGGCCAAAAAAGGTGAAGAGAAAACAGTATGGCCACATAGAGCGCATGGTACAACACAACAATCACCAAAATGGCAACAACAGTGCTACAGTGACTTCGTCCCCAGCACACCTCTTACTTAATATAATCAACTCTAGGGGAGATGCAACATGGGGAGGGATAAAAAGCCATAGGTTGCTATTTTGGCAATTGTTGTGTTTTGCCACTCACCCTATGTAGAAGCACTGTTTTCCTTCACCCCTTTCATCCACGCCATTTTATGCTCACCCTTATCACTTGGAATCATCTCCAAGTTTTTGCAATCGCTGTCTTTATGGGATACCTCCAGATACATATCTCTTTCCCTGTTGTGGGACAAATATTCCTCTATTTTAGTTTAAACATGTTGATGAATTCAGGAATATTCAAACTGAGTTGTTCAAATGCCAAGCAGAAGTTCTATGAGAAGGCACTACTGTAAGTCTTACCATTACTAAGGCATGGTCAGAGAGCGTTATACTGCCTATAGTGGCTGTTGGATGGCATAGAGCCATTCTATGTGCAGAAAGAGCATATCAATCCTGAAGTAGGAGCATTGGGGAGCTGAATAGAGTCTCTAGGGTGCTGTGAATACTAAGAGTCCTCCAATAACTCTCTAAGTAGTTTAGTAAGTACTCCACTCCATCATATCACAAAAGTAATCTGCTAAGAGCAAGTCTGTCTAGTACCTCAATTTGTGTTCCGATATTTTTTTAATTGAAATTCAAGTTTATTGAAACATTTTGGGTACATAGTACATAATTATATTAACAATTCCTACTGCGTACAAAATTCATTCAATTAGCATCAAAATAGGTACAAGGCTTCATGGGAAATCCTCTGCATTTTGTGAGTCCCCGGTTCTTATTACCTCGTCGAGATTTTAACATGGCTTTATTTCCCACGTTCTCTCTCTCTCTCCCTGCCCACCTCCTCTCGACTCTAGATCTTATGGACACTGTCCAATATCCCCTAAGACCCCATGTCCCATAATCTGTTTCAAATACACTCAGATGGGACCATTCCAGGACTATGTCTATTTAAACCATGTATTGCTCACTATGTGGGGTGAGCCCACAGTATCCACCTTGTCCACCTTTGTGTGAAAATGTGCATTTTAAGGTTTACTTTGTACATCAATTCCATCTCCTGTATTTCTTGCACTATGGAACACCACTGATAGTAAGTGGGGGATCTCTGGATAACCACTTCCTAGTGATGGCCTTATGAGCTGCTGCAAGGAGTATGTGCCATAAGTAAACTCCATCTATACCCTTAACGTCGGGGGGGGGTGCAATCATAATATTAGGTTTACAATGGTGAGGAATGAGGGGCAGGAGAAAACACCTACCAAAGTCTGGGGTATTCATTGCCAGAAAGTCTGAAGACCAGGACATAGCCAGAAAATGTGGGATTGATCTGCCCGTTGGTCCCCACAGTGTCTTCAACAGCTGGCCAGAACTCTTCTCCCTCATTTCTGCTGTATGGCTGATGTGTAAAAGTATCTCATCCTTATTTTCCATTCAAATTCTTGCCATAAAGGTGAATGTGTGGTTCTGTTAACCAGGCAAAAAAAAATTCCCCCTCCGTTAGCTGGAAGCCTGCCTCCCCCTGCCATCTCCTCTTATTCTGCTGGGTACTTTCATCATAGAGCTTTCTCAAAGCTTTATAAAGAGCTGATATATGAAGAAGAAGAAGAAGAAGAATCAGCATTTATATAGCGCTTTTTCATACATACCAAAGTGCTTTACAAGCAATGCTAGACTGGTAGTGAAGTGGCTGAATGTGTGGTGGTGGCCATATCGCACATCATCACCCACACACAGCCAGGATAATTGCATGAACCAGTTTATGGGAAGAGGAATGTTGGCCAGGACACCGGGAATGTTCCCTACTCTTTGCAAAGAGTGCCCTGGGTTCTTTTACTTCCACCTGGACACCCACCAGGACAACACCAGGATGGGCAGAAGGGACCTCGGTTTAACGTCTCATCTGAAGGACGGCACACCCCAGCAGTACAGCACCCGCAATACTGCACTCAGATGCCAGTGATTTTTTTAGGTGCAAGTCCAATCCCGGTATGGGACAAGAACCAACCACCTTCTGGTCCAGAGGTGGATGTGCTACCAATTGAGCCACGCTGAGTGGCTCCCATTGTGTGATTGCTTGAATTACAGTGAGACGGTAATTAGCATTGATTGGTGCTTTAGTTTCCCTTTTGAGTGTAGTTATGTATGTTCTTATTTGCAAGTAACAGTAATGATCCATGATTCACAATAGATAGGTGCCTCTAAGCACCCTGAACTCTTGTACAGTGTCCTTTTCCAGGAATTGCCCCAGTTGACAAGGACCCAGCCTCGACCATTGTTTAAATATATGATACATCTGGGAGGGGGGGCCCCCTCCAGTTTGTACTTAGTCCAGACTCTGGGACTATCCGCAGGTGTTAAGAAGAGGGATGTCCCTATTATCCCTTTTATACCTTTATTATTACCTATTATTACCTATTATACCTTTGGAGTGAGGGGTCCACCATCCTAGCCTCCAGTGGTGCCCCCTCCATATGTGGTAATTCTATAGTCTTCCAGTGTGCTTCTTAACCATTTGTGCTCCACAATAATGTGAAGCACATTTGTGTTGCAAGACAACAATCTTCCAGGTTGGGGAGTGCTCTCCCTCCCTTATTTTTGTCAGTCTGCATTATTTGGGCTTTAAGTCTTGGTTTACCATGGGACCATATATATTGATTTATCATTTTCTACCATATTTGAAATTATGACTTTGTTATTTTGAGGGATAGACATCAAAATAAGTATAACAATCTCAGGAGGATGTTCATAGTGCCGGATTGTATTCTGGAGTATAGTTGTAAATTAAGTAAAGTCCATTTAGCAATATCCTGTCGGAGTTGCATACTTAGGGGATCAAAGTTATAGGAAAATAACTTTCTTAAGTTTTTTTGGATCTGGATTCCTAAGCACTTAATCCTTGGCTTGTTCCAATCGAGGGGTAGTATCTCTAGTATTTCACAGGTGGAACTGTAGCGAATTTTAAGGACTTCGGTTTTAGTTCTGTTTAATGAATAACCTTCATGGTTTCCGAATTTTTCTAAAAAGGACCATAGATGGGGCATTGATGAATTCGGGTTGATGAGGTACAATAGTACATCATCTGCATAGAGCAAAATTTTATGTTCTATGTCCCCAGTTCTCACTCTGGTAATCTCGGGGTGTTCTTGTATCGAGCTGGCTAGGGGCTTAATGTAAAGAGCTAACAGGAGGGGGACATAGGACATCCCTGATGGGTTCTTCTGCCTAGTTGAAATCTTGTAGATATCCCCCCATTTACTCTAACATATGCCTGTGGGGCCCCATACAGGGCCTTGAGGCCATCTACAAATGTTTGGGGGTAACCAAATCGTTCAAGGGTTAGAAACAAAAAGGACCATGAGACTTTGTTCCTGATTAACTTTGTCAATAATATTAATGGTGCACCTGACGTTGTCTGGGGCTTGTTGACCCACCACAAAACCTGCTTGGTCTGGTGTTATAAGCTGTGGGATCAATTTGTTTAGTTGAGCTGCTATGATAGAGGTATATAACTTGTAGTCTGCATTCAAAAGGGAGATTGGACAGTATGAGCTGCAATCTATGGGGTCATTACCTTCCTTATGAATCACCATAATGGTTGCATAGTTCCATGAAGGGGGTACTGGATCCCCTTTTAACCATGTTTCATTATATGACCTCAGTAAGTGTGGGGATAGTTCTTTACCCAGGGTTTTGTCAATTTCTCCCCCAAAGCCGTCCTGGCCTGGGCACTTCCCTGTCTTAATATTTTGAATTCCCATAGTCAATTCTGACTGTGTGACAGAAGAGATTAACTTCTGACTCTGTTGTAATGTAAGTGTGAGTAGTTTTATATCTCTTAGGAACTGTCTTTTCTCAGATACAGAAGATTCTGTCTGTGGGTGATATAGGTTCTTGTAATAGTTTACAAATGCATCAGCTATTTGGTCTCCCCTATATGTTATATTTCCTGTTTTGGGGTGTCTGATGTTAATAATGTTAGCTTTTGCTGTTTGTTGTCTTAGTCTATAGGCTAGGAATTTTGTTGCCCTTGGGCCCCTTCAAAATAAGACTGCTTAAGATAGCAGAGTGCCTTTTCCAACTCTGTTTTTTGAATTCCCTGTATTTTAACCCTCACTTCTTTAATTTCTTTCTCGATTTGGTTATTCCAGTGTTGTTTTTGTTGTGATTCTAGGTCCCTTAATTTTTTATTTAGTTGCTCAGTTTCCTCTTTTCCCTTTGTTGGAAAGATCCTATTGAGATTAATTTACCTCTCAGCGTTGTCTTTATACTATCCCATATTATTTGTGGGGAGGCCCCTGAATCAGAGCTGAGCTCAACCATTTGTGTGATAGTTGTCTTAAGTGTTGTTAGGATCTCTCTGTCTCTGAGCAGGTAAGTGTTTAGTCTCCAGTGTGAGTTCCTCTTTGCCAATTCTAGGTCCACTTCCACAAATATTGGTTGGTGGTCTGAGTGTGTGGCTGTTCCCACACACATGTGTCCGAATGAGGCTAGGTTTCTGGCATATGTTAAGAACATGTCTAGCCATGAAAAGGTCTTGAACCTGGGGAAATAACAGGTGTACTCTCTGGATTGTGGGTATTTTTCCCCTCCATATATCTGCTAGTGCCATGTCTACTAATAGTTTGTTGAAAAGGGTGGATGTTCTATTCCTAGAGATGGGGATCTGTTAGGTGGTGTCTAGCTTTCTCTTGCATATAAGGTTCCAGTCCCCTCCCATCAATAATGTTCCTTTAGCCTTTTCCACTACCATCTTGATCAGGTCTGAGTAAAATGTGATATGTGAACTGGGTGGGCCATATACATTGAGGAGGGTGACTGCTTTCTCATGGATCCTCCCCACCACCATAATATATCTGGCCCCTGGGTCTATTGCTACCTCCTCCTCCTCCACAAATGGCAATGCAGCCGAAATCAGAATGGCTACTCCTCTTTTCTTCCCCTTCTCTAATGAGCAGGGCCACTGGAAAATTGCGTAAAATTTTACCCAAAAATGTGGGGATTTTCTTGCAAAAATTGCGGGAAAATTGCGGGGGTTCATTATATATCCCCACTGCCACCTAATAAATATTTTATTGTTTGCTGCAGCATATATTGATCACATAAATTGTTAGATAAATGTATTGCCACTTGTAAATGCTTTTAATATGAAGAAAGATGTGTGTTTTTGAAATGCACTGTAAACTAATCATGTAGCATATCTCCTAAAAATCAAGACATCTAAGTCATGCAGTGCTAACTAGATTTTATTCAGTAATTTACAGTTAGTCTGTACTGAATACATCCTGAAACAACATATTTTGCCAGTTTCTATGTGTTAAATAATGAAGCCTGTTTAAACTACTTGCTTTGGTGCAAGAAAAAAATAAACAGATAACCAGGGTGACTAATAAAGGTCTAGTAAGAAAAATATTTATTTTGTTAAAATGATTACAGTTCTTAATCAGCACTGTAAGTACATCTTAAAATCACATGATAAAAGTATGGAATCATAACAATAGCTTTTCATTACATCATACAATAGTTTTTAATACATTGTACTTTTGTTCTACTCGGTTTGCAGTGATTTTACTTGGGTAGCTATTATTTTGTCTATTTGAAGGTAACTGTTTAACTATACTTAACCTGTTCAGCATGTTTTCAGAAATGTTTGCTTTTTGTAGGCTTTTTATGTGAGTATACAGTTGTGGCAGACTGACATGTAAGGAATCACTGTCACCAACCCCCTCAGAAGCACATTCAAGTTTATAATCTGCAGGGCCATCCAAACTCTTGACACATTTGAATCACAATCCTTTCAGATTGAAAGTATTTATACAAGGAAAATCTACCCTACCATGCAAAAACAAGCATTGTGGTCAAAGCTTCATTTAGGTGAATGGGGCACTTCTCACCTCTTCTCACAGCTATTGTTTCAGTCTCTGTGTCAGCAAAAAGTTCTCTGATAGTCTGCTTTAACACAGATTTTAAGTGTTCAAGTCTACATATGCATGACCAGAGGATTCTGAAACCAAAGCAGGGAAGTGAATCACGTGAAAGCAGAGTCACATTTGACCCCTTCTCACCTCACTCTGTACTGTTTTGGTTAAATCCAAGTCTGTGTACCATATCTGAGTAGATTTCCTTGAGAATTTAAATATTTTTATACAATTTCAGTCAAAAAATTCCATAAATGTAAGAAATTGCAAGAAATTGCGGATTTTGTGCGGAGAAGGGTGAAAATTGAGGAAATGGAGGAAAAATTGCGCCCGCAATTTTCCAGTGGTCCTGCTAATGAGGCATAGTACAGCTGTGGACAGGTTTTGGACTGTAATTTCAAAGCCTCCTGTGGTGAGAGGTGTGTTTCTTGGAGAAAATTAATCTCACATTTCTGATCTCTAATGAACTTTAGAATTTGTTTTTGTTTGATTGGGCTATTTATTCTATTAATGTTATAGAATGATACCTTTGAACTAATCCTAGCCATTTTGATATTTCAGGGGTGGTGGCAAAAAATTTCCTTCCCATTTTGTCTTTCTGAAGTCTAATGTGCAAAACAGCAAGGATGTTAGAGTTATTTGCATCAGTACCCATTCTTGAATGCAATCATTTCCAACATGTAGCAACTTTAACACATAAATGACATAATAACAAGTCTAACTGCATTTGACCTACTCACGCAAGTATAGTGAGGTAACAGTCAAGTAAACAAGATAAACAAGTTAGTAAGACCCCAATAAAATTGGGTCCTTTACTTAGGAGTAACGTTACTCAGTCTATATATATTGTGCGTGTGTGTGTGTGTGTGTGTGTGTGTGTGTATACTGTATATATATATATATATATATATATATATATACACATATCTATTTATATAGACTCTTAGCTATAGTTTAGTGAGGTAAAAACTGGGATGTGAGTCCCGATCTTCACCTCCTAGGTCAGACAGTGGTGTTTACTGTCTGGGTTGTATCTCTTCCGAGATACTAGTTTCCCCTGGGTTCATGGGGAACAATGGCTCATTAAGCGGGGTGTTGAGGCCCTCTGCTTTAATGGCTTATCCAACGTTGGTGTTAGGGCTGGCAGTTAAGGGTGAGTGCCTTGTATTGTGAGCTCTTGAACCCCTTGTGCCTGACCTGTGTTGTGGTGCAATACTCTACTACCTTGTATCTACCAAGTGATAAACATTTTTCTCCAGTGTATTATATTTAAAGACTGTGTTTTTTTCCAACCTGGGCTATCAGTGTTGATTAAGGAGGTGAGAGAGCCCGAGAAATAAGGGACCGGGCCCACCACCAGGATGTGTGCCAGGCACCTAAATTAGAGGTCGCCCTCTACACCCCGATACTGAAGATTGCAAGATGCTGCCCCTCCCCCCAGGTCCATCTAACACCGAGTAAACAGTAATTGCACAAGAGGCCTGTAATTCAGAATGAGGTTGCCCTTCTAAAGAGGGCTTAAACTTTTATGAAGAGCCGACCAAATTTAAACCAAGCGTTAACAATTTAATCCTAGTAGCAACAAACACTAATGTAGTAATTTAAACAATTCAACATATGATACTTTGGAAAGTTCAGGCAGATTAGGTTAGTAAAATATCCATCTGTCACTTCATTGATATGAAGCTTCCCGGTGTCTTTCCAGGGTGAGTAAGCGCCTCCCCTCCTTCATTTCGCTGTGAAAACCCTCAGAGTGATTTGTGAAGTAAGCATTTGGCAAATTCTATGAGACTTACAGATAGCCAATGTGTTTTGATAGTCCTTATAGAGAAAAGGGGGATAGTTCAGTAGACAAGAATGTTCTACCACTGGTTTTTTGGTTCCTGTTCGGCCTGTTGCATGTCAACCCATCAGTTAGGTGGTAGGTCTATTCAGGTATCCATTGGTTCCTGTATCTGTTCAGCTGCTTTAGACATGGGTAGCTGGTCTCAGGGGTTCAGTATTGGGGCCCTTGATGAGAATCGGTGAGCAGTAAGGTTTCAGCAATTTTTCCACATCTGATCTCAGAGTGGTTTTCTGGGCCAGCTGCGGTGCTCCAGGTTGTGACTTCCCTCTCTGAGCCACCGACCAGGCTGATCTTAGGAGCTCCTTTTCCATCCTCTCCTTTGATAAAAGTGAGGTAGTAATTCCCATGCTCCCGAGATGGCTGGTGGCCACTAGAAGGTCCTGGAACACCCTGGTTCCCATCTCCATTTCTACTTTAAGACGGGCTGGGTAAAGAATTTGTGCTCTGACATTTTTACGTTGTAGCTGCTTTAAAATGGGCCATAGGGTGTTGTGGCTGTCTTGAACTGTCTTGTTACAATCATTGTCAAGGGAGATTTTGTAATGTTTATAGTGGGTGTCCCGCTGCTTCCGCACTCTGGACTGGAGTTCCTCCTTAGCTGTGTAGGAGGTGAGTTTAAGAACAAAGAATCATGGGTGGGCTCCCACTTTGCTATGCCGCAGTGTGAGGGATCTGTGGGCCTGGCTCATTCTAAGGTCAAAATCCTCTGGGAGTCATAAGGCCTCTTTCAATACTCCTTGCAGGAATTAAATTACGCTCAGGGCTGTTGTCTCTGCTCCCTCTGGGATGCCATATATGTGGACGTTTTGTCTCCTGCTATGGCCTTCTAGGTCATCCAGTTTAGAAGTCAGTTCTCACTCCTGGACCATCAAGTATAGAAGTAAGTGGTTGTGGCAATCAGTTTGCTGTGAGATCTCTGAGAAGCCCAATTCCAACTGGTCGGCTTGATGTTCAATAGTGCTTAAATACGATCGAAGTTCTGTGAGTGATTTATCAATTTTATTAACTGTTTTTGCAATCTGGAGTATGGTGGCAATTAGATCTGTCTCTTCTCCGCCTGGTTGCCGCGTAGCCATGTCACTCATAGGGTCCGCTGGGGAGATGTTTAGATGCAATTTTTTTTGCTGTAAGAGGTCTCTTAACTTTTATGCCGGCATCGCTGGGTTCTTCAGCAATGTAGTTTTTGATCTAGTTATTTTTGCTGGAGAACTTATTTTGTTATAAGGCAGATGATTTTAGATTTTAGTCGGGCAGGTCTCAGAGGTTGAAAGCTATGCTTCCATTCCCTCTCCGACATCTCCTGGTGTCCCTGTGTTCCGATATTGATGCTAAGTTCATAACTACAAAGTGGGTCACAGATTAGGTTTAAGATTCAGAAACCCTGATCACAGTTAAAGTATTATAAAAAATATGCAGGGCACCTGCACTGGACACTGCCATAGAAAGGTGACATCAGAGGTGGGTCCGGCACCCAGGTAAGCAAAAACGTGCTCACAAGCACACCCTGGTTCCATTTGGACTGAGGCATGTGACACTGCTGGATTCTGGTGCTACAACCAAGAATGTAAAAAAACGGTAAACTAAAGAGTTTGGACTGTTAAATATGTTGCATTGTACAAAGTGAACAAATGTCTTGAATTTATAGAAATGTATTTATGAAAAGAAAAAAGTTAAAATGCACTACAAAAGAGAAAGTGAAGGTCCATTTTAGGTAGGAGTTTGTTGACAAATGTTGAACGTTTTTTAAAATGGAAATATGTAGTCTTGAGTTGTGACAAATAAAATGTATAAATATTTTAGAGGGAAGCTCACAGGTTTGAAAGAAAAACCTTAGAAGAGAAGGGACTTTTTTCAAATACAAAATAAGTGCAATGTTTACTTCACCCTAGTTTTCAACATAAAAGGAAAAGAAAGGAAAATTACTGAATGAGATGTTTTAATTTAATGTTTAGAAACTAAACCGGACTCCCTGACAAAGGGGTCTCAACTGAAATGTAGGATCTTGATTTGTCTGGAAGATACGTAAATAAAAAAAGGAATATTTGATTATTGAGGTGAGTGGGCTGTTAATTCCAATCACCATGGGTCTAATTTAGCTTTTATTTATTTATTTGCTTTTGTTAACCGGGTAAGCACACTAGACAGCCAAGTGCCTATTTTCAGGTGCGACCTGGGAGATTACAAGGTACATTACAAGGTACATACATGAACATCAGGCAAATACAAGTGGAGGATTACATTACATAGAATTAGAACAACAGGGACTTTACAAGCATCAGATTTCATCAGGCAAATAGTAGTGAAAGAGTTAATATAAAGTGACCAGAACACAGGGACACTGTAAGACAACAATACCAAAAACAGGTATTACGATACAGTGTTAAACATTGCAGTCAGTAGGAAGAAGTGCAATGTGAATTCAAAGCTCCAGGCAGCAAGTTGTAAGGCTAGCAGTTAGAATAAGGAGGAGTCACAGTTGGGATAGAGTGGGCCCAGTGCGAGAGAAAGGAGTGCACAGTTAGAGTGCTCACCCTGTTTTGCCGGCGGGCCTAAATGGTCCATTTTTATATATGCTGTGAGAACAGGAGGAGTATGAGCACAGTTGTGCTCTGCCCAAGTCGTAATGTTTAGGTAGCATCTTAGTTAGTTGGGGCATCTCAGGCTGAGAGGGAGATGGTTTGTGTAGTGCAGAGACAGGTGGCAGCCGTTTTGAGAAAACCCCAGAGGGAGGCTTTAAAGCTCTGGTGTGAGGGAGAGGAGCAAGTGCTAGTTGGAAGAGTTCCAAACCCTGGGGGCGCATACAGCGAGGCTCGGTCACCCATTTGTGTGGGGTTTAGGTACCAGGAAGGCATGGGAGCTGCTGGATACTTGAGGTTGTAGGAGGGTGTAGCAGAACAAGAGGTCTCAGCAAGGTTTGAGGGTAGCAGTTCTGACAATATTGTCAATGAAGTTGCCCACGACATAAGAGCGGTGAGTTTCCGCTGGGAGCCACTCAAGCCAGGTGTAAAGCTCACAGCAGTGAGTGAGGCGGGGGGCTGAGAGTGCAAAATGGCATATGTTGTTGTACACTGAGTCCCACTTTACTAGACTAGTTTTTGCAATGTGGGCAAAGGTGATTAGTCCGTAGCAAAGCATTTATAGGTAGGAGGACTCCCCTGGCTACAGCAAGATGGGCATCAGGAGTTAGACAGCTTTTTGCTCTGTAAGCCTGACCCAGCTTGCAGTTTGAGGCCTTGCATGTATTTCGTATGTGCAGGTTCATATCCAGCTGTGGGTCAAGGGTCACCCCCAGGTACTTGACCGAGCCTGCGACAGTCAACAGTGACCCATCAGCCCCGGAGATCTGCAGTGAATCTGGGGTGGCTTTTAACTTGGCTTCTGAGCCAAATAGCATGGCCTGTGTCTTCTGTAGGCTAATAACAAGTTTATGGTCCTGCAATCAAGTTTGGATGTGGTCGAAGTCCAAGTTTAGTTTGGTGTTAATGGTGGCGATGTCCTGGGATTTGGCCATGATGACTAGGTCGTCTATGTACAGCACTTGGGACCCTAGAGCTTGAGCCAAGGGTAGCTCATTTATGAAGAGAGAGAACAGGAGAGGCCCCAGGACAGAGTCCTGGGGGACTCCGCAGTTAACCTGGGCAGGCTCAGACAGGACCTTGTTGAATTTGGTGTACTGATGCCTGCCCATGAGGTAATTACTGATCCATGCAAGGGCTGGGGAGGAGAAGCCAAGTGACAGGAGAGAGGAGCACAGTAATGTGTGGGCAACCCGATCAAAGGCTTTTGAGAGATCAACAAAGATGGCCCCGGTCAGTTCACCTCGGTCAGCAGCAGACCTGATCTCTGAGGTAACAACTGCTAGGGCCGTGGAGGTGCTATGCCCCTTTCTAAACCCATGTTGTGCAGGGCAGAGAAGGTTGTGGGTCTGTAGGTAGTAAGTGACCTGAAAGGTGACTACCTTTTCCAGGAGCTTGCTGATCGCTGATAGGATTGCAATGGGACAGTAGTTCTTGAGGTCTTTTGTGTCCCCTTGCTTGGGTACAGGTATCACCTTGGCCATCTTCCAGATGTCTGGGACTATGCCTGAGGTGAGCGATACGTTGAAGACATGGGCTATGGGCTGGGCTAGTACTGATGCCCCTAGCCTCAGCAGCTTGGGCTCCAGGCAGTCATGCCCAGCTCCAGTGTATGGGGATAGACCAGCAAGGAGCTTCTGGGCCTCCATGTCTGTTACTGCTTTGAGGTAAAAGGGCAGTAGGGGAGTTGTCCCTCTGGGTGAGGAGGCCCGGCCAGCAGGGTAGTGCGGCAGTTTGGGTAAAGCAGGCAAGTCTGTGAACTGAACGTTGAAGGCATTGGCAATAGTGAGGGGGGTTGTTGCAGTTAACCCCGTCAGTGAGCATGTCAGTGACCTGCGCTCTCTTGGCCCCACCCACCACTTTCTTAATACTCTGCCAGAAAGTCTTCAGACTTTTGGCTGTGGAGAGCAGGATGGACTGACAGTATTTACTTTTTGCTGAGTGAATGGCTCTCTTGCATGAGTTCCTCAGCTGCCTGTAATTCTGGAGATCCGTGCTGGGCAGTGAGCTCTTATACCTCGCCCAGCATTTATCCCTTTGCCTCATGAGAGTATACAGGCTTCCATGGAGCCATTTAGTTGCAGTGCCCCTCACTCTTCTTCTTGTGAGGGGGGCATGCCTGTCTTGAAGTGGGGTGAACGCTTTTAGAAAGTTGTCAAGGGCCATTGAGGGGTCATTGGTGGCCATGACCTGAGACTAGTCAGTATGCCTCAGGTCTTCAAGGAAGTCTCCAGCACTGAGTTTGGAGTAATCCCTCATTTGAATCACCTTGTGCGGGATTTTGGGAGGGGTGTTGCCCCATACACAGAAGGTGGGAGAATGATCCGATATAGCATCAGGTAGAATGCCACAGGAGATAATTTTCTCCGTTCTGTTGCTTAGTACCCAGTCGATGATGGAGCCCTTGTCACCTCTGAGAGAGGGCCTAGTGGGTTCAGAGATGAGCTGGCTTAGGGCCAGTCCAGCCAACAGTGGTTCATATTGCTGTGCCCTACGACCTGCCCAGTTAAGGTTGAAGTCCCCCAGGACTAGTAACTCGTTCAAGCCAACCTTTGGGCTGAGACTGTCTAGGAGGTAGGAGAGCCCGGACACACCACCCTTGGGAGGGTTGTAGGCACATATCACAATGACCTTTTTGGTGTTCCCTAGCAGGAGGAGGAGGACGTGTAGGAACTCACAGAGCTGCGATGCAGATTGCGAGCGTCCTATGACTGAGACGTTTAAGTGCATCTTGTAGTATATGAGTACTCCACCCCCCCCTTGTTCTGGGGCCTGTCCAACCTAATGAGATTGTAGCCTGGAAGGTCACAAGCTGAGTCCGATATGTGTGGCTTAAGCCATGTCTCAGTGATCCCCATAATGTCCGGATTATAGTGGGCCACCCAAGCTGTTAGCTCAGTAAGGTTTGGTAGAAGGCTGTGTATGTTTAAGTGCACGAGCCTCAAGCCTTTGGCTGGTAGCCAGGTGGAGGGTGGTTTCAGGGAGGGTCTAGCATTCATTGAGTCCATAATTTGAATAGGGGCCCCAGCTAGTCCATGCTGCCCAGGACAACCTCTTAGTGGAGGCATCCTCTCAAGCCGCCAGGGTGTCAGGCACAGAAGGGAGGCAGGTGCAGTGAGGGGAATGAGTTGATTAGCAGAGGGGGATGAGGATCAGGGAGGAGGGAGAGTGGACAGTAAAGAGAGGAGGTACAGGAGAGAGTATCCAATAGGAAACGAAGGGTGGTTCCCTAGGCAGAAGTGGGCAGAGCTAAGGCCTATTTAATTAAGGTAGGAGGTGGGGAGGGGTGGGAAAATGTTCTTCTGAAACCCACTGAGTCTATGGGCGCAGAGCCCAGCAAAACAGTTTGAATCAGTCAAGATTGCAGGGCCAATCAGTGGCCACGCGGAGCACAAGAGGAGATGGAAGCAACAGGCAGCAGCCAATGGGAGCCTTTCAGCACTTCCCAGTTTGGCCTGGGAGCTTACCAGCAAGAGGAGGGTTCCTTGGTGGTGAGCAGTGGTGGTGTGGACGGCTGGCCCAGGTAGCCCTGGCCGCTCAGATGTTTCCCTGATCAGGGGCTGAGAGATCTGAGGAAAGAAATAGAGCAACAGATTGTGAGTCACAGTAATAAAGGGTGACACTGGAGAGTAAATCAGGGGCATGTGCAGTGGAGAGAGAGAGAGAGAGAGAGGGGTGGCAGAGGGTGGGGGGGCTGCCACAGACAAGAGAAATAAGCTTGAACTGGCACCAGGGGGAGGACAGAGGGGAGATTTAGTAGAATATGAAATTTACAATGGGAGGAGGAGAAGAGAGATGCAGGGTTTAGCAGCAGGGAGGAGGGTGGAGAGAAAGAATGAATGCAGAGGGGCAGGAATTACGTCACAGTTCTAAATTACAGCAGTTTCCATCTGCACTTTACAGTTCAATTCTAAAACGTTTAAGCAGGTCTACACAATTAATTTTGATTTTGACAAAAATAGCAATCAGCCTAGTAATTCAGCCTAGATTATCGGCTGAGACCCGGAGTTTTTAGAAGTCGAGTGCTAAGAACATCAAGACTGGTCTTCACATTAATTGAGACTTTAACAGAAAAATAAGCCAGCTGTCTAGCAATTTAACAAAAATTTTCTTCCGAAACCCACTGAAGTCTATGGGCACAGAGCCCAGTAAAACAGTTTAAATCAGTCAAGATTGCAGGGCCAATCAGTGGCCTCGCGGGACACAAAAGGAGATGGAAGCAACAGGCAGCAGCCAATGGGAGCCTTTCAGCACTTCCCAGTTCAGCCTGGGAGCTTCCTAGCAAGAGGAAGGTTCCTTGGCGGTGAGCAGTGGTGGTGGTGTGGACAGCTGGCCCAGGTAGCCCCGGCCGCTCAGATGTTTTCCTGATCAGGGGCTGAGAGATCAGCAAGAGGAGGGTTCCTTGGCAGTGAGCAGTGGTGGTGTGGACAGCTGGCCCAGGTAGCCCTGGTCGCTCCGATGTTTCACTGATCAGAGGCTGAGAGATCTGAGGAAAGGAACAGAGCAACAGATTGTGAGTCACAGTAATAACAAAGGGTGACACTGGAGAGCAAATCAAGGGTGTGTGCAGTGGAGAGAGAGAGAGAGAGAGAGAGAGAGGGAATTTGGCAGAGGGTGGGGAGGCTGCCACAGACAAGAGAAATAAGCTTGAACTGGCACCGGGGGAGGACAGAGGGAGATTTAGTAGAATATGAAATTTACAAGGGAGGAGGAGAGAAGAGATGCAGGGTTTAGCAGCAGGAGGGTGGAGAGAAAGAATGAATGCAGAGGGGCAGGAATTACTTCACAGTTCTAAATTACAGCAGTTTCCATCTGCACTTTACAGTTCAATTCTAAAACATTTAGGCAGGCCTACACAATTAATTTTGATTTTGACAAAAAATAGCAATCAGCCTAGTAATTCAGCCTAGATTATCGGCTGAGACCCGGAGTTTTTAGAAGTCGAGTGCTAAGAACATAAAGACTGGTCTTCACATTAATTGAGACTTTAACAGAAAAATAAGCCAGCTGTCTAGCAATTTAACAAAAATTTTCTTCCGAAACCCAGTGAAGTCTATGGGCGCAGAGCCCAGTAAAACAGTTTGAATCAGTCAAGATTGCAGGGCCAATCAGTGGCCACGCGGATCACAAGAGGAGATGGAAGCAACAGGCAGCAGCCAATGGGAGCCTTTCAGCACTTCCCAGTTCAGCCTGGGAGCTTCCCGACAAGAGGAAGGTTCCTTGGCGGTGAGCAGTGGTGGTGTGGACAGCTGGTCCAGGTAGCCCCGGCCGCTCAGATGTTTCCCTGATTAGGGGCTGAGAGATCAGCAAGAGGAAGGTTCCTTGGCGGTGAGCAGTGGTGGTGTGAACGGCTGGCCCAGGTAGCCCCGGCCACTCAGATGTTTCCCTGATGCTTTCATTGGTTTTGGCCTCTCCCCACAATAAGAATATTGACTATTTTGTTTTTATGTTTTAAGAGGGTGGCTGTGCAGGAGTTTTGTTTACTTGCTATAAGAGCACTTGACTAGGTGTTCTTTCTGGAGGGATGACTTCTAAAGAGTTGGATGGTGGAAAAGCCATGGTGATGGGAATTACTACAAACAACAGAGATTTCAGGACATTTTCTGAACCAAACTGCTTATGACTTTGGGGATAATAGGATGGGGAGTTATTTCTTTTAAAAAACTACAATCAGAGTTTCAATAACAGAGACTAC
The DNA here is from genome assembly GCA_016271365.2 of Neoceratodus forsteri. NCBI lineage: Eukaryota > Metazoa > Chordata > Ceratodontiformes > Ceratodontidae > Neoceratodus > Neoceratodus forsteri. The sequence continues at coordinate 1,205,550,138 of CM057449.1, forward strand.
AAAAAATACTTCATGATTCTAGTTGGAACTGTTTATGAAAAAAAATGAACTTGATCTTTAATATTGACTTTGTACTGTATAGTACTTCATAGGAACACTGGAGCAGGACTGGATACAACAGACTTTATAACTTCTCATTATGCAACACAGATTTTTGTTAGGATCAGTGTTAAACAGTGTTACTTGTAACCAAAAGGTTTCTTGTTCATCTTGGCCACTGCCCCCCGCCCCCCCATTGGGTAACCAGGATAGGGTGAAATAGTACTATTTACTATCATTCATATATAGAGAAACAAGATGAGTCATTTTGAGGAGCTTGATAAATTAACAGACAATAAATCTATACCAAAAATAATTACAGCATCTGAAGAACTTAACATCTTGGAAAATTATAAAACAAAGAGACAGCTCACAGGACCGGTCTCATCAAAAACTGTTACCAATGAATTTGAATTTTTCAAACAGGAACATCTAAAATTAGACTGGCATGCTCTAACATTAATAGAATACTTAAAGCAGAAAAAAATACCTAGAGGGTTAAGGATTTTAGTAGAGCCTAATTTAGAATTTACTACAACTGAATTAGAACTGAAATGGGATGGAGCAAGAAATAGGTGCTCAAAAGATTTTATGTTAATTTTGGTGGAAGCTCTAATAAATACACCAGAAAAAAAAATAGAGAAAGAATTAACATGTTTTCAGAAAGAAGTTAAAAAGAAATTCTTGTTAGAGGAATTTGATGAGTTTCTAAATAAAGTAAACAGACAAATAGAGATTTTGGAAATGAAAATAAAAGCAACAAAGATCAATGAATTTAAAAGAATCTTCGACGATTATAGGGATAGTAAAGTTTATAACTGGTTTAAGGACAAACAAAACAAACCAAGAACAAATTGTACATATAATATTGATTCTGATAGCATGCTACATACATCTCGCAGTGACACAGAGGGAGATCAGTTTAGAGGCAATAAAGGTAATCGTTTTTAAGGGAATGGAGGGTTCAGAAGAAGGGCAGGAGACAGGGTTTTTGGAGAGGGAAAAGAGGATACCAATACACCAAAACAGGAACTGAGAGAATATTAATAGACCCAGAAGAAGAAGGATCAGGATTAGGAAAAATAGAGGGACCTACAGATCAAAGGGTAAAACGGAGAGACAAACAAAAAGTAAAACCATCACAAGTCACGACCAGGTCTCAAATCAAGATCTAGTGTTTAATCTTTCAAAAAGAGTACTAACTAACAGTGAACTAGATTTGTTAAGGAGGGGACTTTCATTCTGCCCACATGATAAAACTGACTTTGAAAAAAAATGGAACTAAATAGGGTTTTTAGGAAAGTAAGACTGAGATATTTTTTTAAATAACCCAGTCAAAACAATACACCCATTGTTGGGGGAGAAAAAGAGAATATTGAGTTAAAAACTATAATTAAAATCCCAGTTTTTACCACCAGGGGGATACCACACATTAGTGAGACATTTTTATCAGTCTGGTCAGTAAGGATACTGAAATAATTGATTAAAAAAGAAAGAAATATGGACCGAAGAACAAAATGTAACCATTCCTTGCAAGAATTGGGAGCTCTAAGAAACTTGAAAAATGATAATACCTTTGTCACTAGATGTCACTAGATACTTCAGGAACTGAAAAGGCCATAGCCCAAATAAAGTTCCTTTTTCACAAGTTGTAATATATAGGTATTCTTCCTTGTAATATGTACTTATCTAGACTGAGTTTTAGAGGCCTGCTTATTGCTACTGATAATTATGTTTTCTGGCAATTTGTTCCATAGATTACTGGTTCTCAGTGTAAAAATATACTTTCTTTTGTTAGACTTAAATCCGTTTAGCCTTACTTGAAGAGGATGTCCTCTAGTATTAGATTTATTGTCTTTGTATTCAATTCCCATTTCATTCATGAACAGATGATTGTTCATTATATCATAAAATAACAATAGGTCACCCTTAATTCGTCTGGTCTCTAGACTGTGCAATCCTAATGATAATAGTCGCTCTTGATAGGTCAGGCTTTTTATTGATCGGATTGTTCATGTATATCTGCGCTGTACTCTTTCCACCCAAGCTATCTCTCCCTGTTTGTGTGGGTTCCATAACTGACTACAGTAGTCCATGTGTGGTCTGACGTAGGATAAGTACAGGGGCAACATAACTTCTTTTGATCTACTTTTTATATTACTTTTTATTGCCCAGATTATCCCATTGGCTCTAGCAATGACTGCTGTATGCTGATTCTTGAATCCCAGTTCAGTGTCTATTATCACCCCTAGGTTTTTTTCATTGCTTTTTGATTGGCGTGGATTTGTGTTTATGAAATACTGAAATTTGGGGTTGTGTCAACCCATATGGAGGGCACAGCATTTGTCTTGATTCAGGGTCATTCACTACTTGTTTGCCCACAGTACTAATTGATTGATATCTGTTTGTTATTGCTCTACATTTATGACAAAAACTGTATTTATTGAACCTGTATGTACTCTGTTACCTTGTCACTGTCTGTATCTCTCTATGTAATGTCTCTCCGGGTCGCTCCTGAAAAAGGGACCTTTGGGGCTCAGTGGGTTTACCCGGTCATCAGAATTTAATAAATAAATAAATTGTATCAGTTTTTGATTATCTTTAGAGCTACACACTCCACCCAACTTCACATCGTTGGCATATGTACAAATATGATTATGAATATTATCATCTATGTCCGTGGTAAACAATTGAAATATCAATTGGCCCAATACAGAACCCTGTGGAACTCCACTTGAGACTCTACCTGTTGTAGACAAGTTACCTCATTATTGTCACAACATGTGTTCTGTTTATCAACCAATTTAGTATCCAATAAATGATGTGTTTGTCAATGTTATATTTTATAAGTTTTTCTTTAATTGCCCAATGTGGTATCAAGTCAAAAGCTTTACTGTAATCAAATAGTATTACATCGTATGGATTGCCATTGTCAAGGTGTTTATGTGCATCTTCATAAAAACATATTAGGTTAGTTATGCATGAATGCCCTTTTTTAAAACCATGTTGGTTGCTGTTGAAAATTGGATTTGTTTCTAGTGCCTTATGGATTTGTCTTTAATTATTGACTCCATTATTTTACATATTACTGAAGTGAGACTTATTGGTTGGTAGTTTGTTATGTCCTGTTTATTGCCTTTTTTGTACATTGGAGTTATTTTTGCTGATTTCCATTCTTGTGGTACATCTCCATAATTTAGTGATTTTTTGAATAATATTTTTAATGGTATTGTAATGCTATCTTTCATTATCTTTAATATTTAAGGAGATATATTGTCAGGTCCTGGTGCCCCATGTTGTTTGAGCTTGTTTATTTTGTTACTTATTTCATCAAGGGCTATTCTATGTTCACCTGTGTTTAGGTTTTGTTCTGAAACTTGTGGGTTCTGAGGTGTGTTATAGATAGAGCAAAAGTGGGTGTTAAAAATGTTGGCTGTTTCTTTGGGTTCTTAAATAACCTTCCCCTCTGATGTAATAGATAATAGTTCTTCATTTGTTCTTTTTAATGAATTTATGTATGCATACAATTGTTTGCTGTTAGTTTTAGCTGCATTTCTGGCTAGATTTAATTCCATGTTCTGCATTGTTCTGCTTATCTTGTTTTTACACTTTCTTTGTAGTTCTTTAAATTTCAGTCAGTTTTGTTTACAGTTATGAGATTTTGCTTTACCGTATGCTTTGTTCTTTTTCTTAAGTAATTTAATAGTCCCTTTGTTTAACCATTTTGGCTTTTTTCCTTTGTGATTATATTTTTTTACCTTCTTAACATATCTGTCAGTGGTAATAAGTATTATGTTTTTTATGTATGTTCAGCATTTGTCCACTGTCACCGATTGTGATCAAAAAGGTGGATATGATGCCAGCCCACTGGTGCAGTGGAAAGATTCACTGCTGTGACTCCAATGACCTGGGTTCAGGAATGGACTCAGGCATTGGAGGGCCAGCTGGAAGTAAAGGCTTGAGCATCTGCTGACTGCTCACCTTCTCTCATTAAAAGCCTGGTGCCTACCGATTCCTAGCAAAGGCGGGAAGAGCAGCAGTGCATCAGGGCTCCATTGCCTAAGGGGGGGCATGTTGAATGTTGGCATCTGTCTTGATGTCCTGGATGGCACTCTTCCATGGGAGAAACAAAGAGGAAAATGGAGACTCAGCTGATCTGATGACCCCTCACCACCGGAGCTCCTGACCACCGATAGCTGCTCCAGCAGCACCCAGAACCACTGGAAAGTCCAGTAAGGACATTTTCCTACAGGATACATCTGGGTGCCCTGAAGGTGGCTGCAATGTAGGGTGGTAGGTGGGTGGAGTAGCCCTGGGTGAGTAGAGTGCCTCGTGAGGACCCAAAGAGTGATTGGCTGGGGTGCGGGGAACAAATAAAAAAGCAGATACTGGTGGTGGTACAGTAACACAGGGCTATGGGAAATAAAATAACTTGTGAAACTCTTCTAAATGATAAAAATAACTATCGGAAAATAGAAAGGGATCCCACACAATACATTAAATATTTGATTGAAGGTTTACTGGAGAAAGCACTGGAGAATGGATGGATTTCTGAGTGGGACAGGGGTACACTTTTGAAGGAATATCCACTCATACCTGTTTTTTACACCCTACCCAAAATACACAAAGACCTCCTGAATCCACCAGGTAGACCCATAGTATCTGGGGTGGGGTCTATACTGGAACCATTGTCTATTAATGTGGATTATCACATTAGACAATATGTTGAAAAAAATTTATCCTTTTTACGGGATACTTCGCATTTTATTAACATAATTGAAGACTTAAACAGAGAGAATGTCAACATAAATAACAGTTTGTTAGTAACACTTGATGTGAAAAACTTGTATACTTTTATTCCTCACAATCTGGGATGTGAGGCTCTAAAACAGAAATTGATGGAAGAAAGAACAAGTCCTAAACCACCTAATGATCTTTTGATTAAATTTGATGAAATTGTCTTAAACCAGAATTATTTCAAATCCAAAAAGGAATTTTTTGTACAAATAAGAGGGACAGCGATGGGCTCCAGCATGGCCCCATCATACGTAAATCTTTATATGAATCATTTTGAGAAGAATTTTGTTTATCATAATAATCCTTTCATTGATAAAATACAGTTATGGAAGTGTTTTATCATCGATATAGTGATTTTATGGGATGCTACTGAAGAAGAGTTAAAACAGTTTCATGAATATTTAAACTTAATCACTGATCATTTAAATTTTCACTGACTCAAACTGAGAATGAAATTACTTTTTTAGATTTGAAAATATTCAAAAATAACAACAAACTCTGCACAAAATTGTTTAGGAAGGAGACTGATGGACATACTGTGTTACAAGCTTACAGTCTCCATCCCAGGTCATTAGTGGATTTGATACCATTCAGTCAAGTTTTACAGGTCAAAAGAAATTGTAGTTTGGAAGCAGATTTTGAGAAAGCAGTGGGGGATATGGAGGAATGGTTTAAACAAAGAAGGTACCCACAGGTTGTGTTAGACAATGCAAAAGAAAAGGTAAAGGGGCAACATAGGGAGGATCTTTTGGAGACAGGAGGCAGAACAACACAAAGGATAGGGAATAAGGTATTGCTTTCTTTGAAATTTAAGGACATGTTTTATGATATATTAAGAGAACAGTTAACAAACATAGCCATGTTCTATGATCGACCGCCATGGGAGAGAATACATTTCACACATGTGAGCCTCTTATTGGCCAGAGCACACTACATAAGTAATAATGTGAGGAGAGTGGTTTCCCCACAAAAATTACAGAGAAATCAGGGGGGCCTCAGCTCTGTAAGGCATTTTAAAATGTGATGCTTTTTTCCTGACCGATAGAGGTGGTCACTTTACCAAAGTGGTCAGGCTTAATCATAATAATTTAGCTGGATGATGAGACCAAGAATCCATCCAAAATGTATGGCAAGTAAGAACATTGGGGTTATTTTAAAACAATGCAGGCTTTGTAGCAGCAAAAAATAGGGGTTCTCTGGTACCTAAACTATATGCTTTTGATGGTCACACTCCAGGTACCTCCCCACAAGTTTTACTAAGATGCATTGTAAATGCAGGGGTTGAGCTTGCTATACCCCTTATATTGATTTGAATGCAGGTGAATTGTGACCTTCTTTTAATTGGTGAGCTCCCCATTGAACACCTATGAGCCTCTTATTGACCAGAGCACACTACACAAGTATTAAAGCCAGGAGAGTGATTTCTCCACAAAAAATATAGAGAACGCAGGGGAACCTCAGCTCTGTAAGGCAAGTTAAAATGTGATGTTTTTTTCCTGACCAATGGAGGTGATCACTTGGCCAAAGTGGTCAGGCTTAATCAAAATTTAGCTGGATGATGAGACCAAGAACCCTTCCAAAATGTATGGCAATAAAGAACATTGGAGTTACTTTAAAAAATTGCATGCTTTGAAGCAGCAAAAAGGGGGGGGGGCCCTGGTACCTTAACTATATGCTTTTGTTTGTTCACACACCAGGTGCAGGGACTGCATCAGAAAACATATGAGGACAGATTAACAGAGCTCAACATATGTACTCTAGAGCAAAGGAGGGAGAGAGGTGATATGATCGAAACATTCAAACACCTTAAGGGCATTAACAAGGTGAACGAGTCTAACATGTTTCAATATAAGAAAAATAGCAGGACAAGAGGACACATCATGAGATTAGAGGGAGGCCGATTAAGGGGTAATGTGAGGAAGTTCTTTTTCACAGAAAGGGTGGTGGATGCATGGAATGGCCTACCTCAGGAAGTGGTGGATATGAATACAGTGCACAGCTTCAAACAGGCATGTGATAGGCATAACGGAGCAATACAGATGAGTATGAATAAATAGGCCATTGACAGAGCAATGGCCAATGGCACATTCATAAGGCAGAAAAAGAAATGGGCAGACTGGATGGGCCTTGTGGTCCTTATCTGCCATCAACTTCTATGTTTCTATGTTTCAGGTGCTTCCCCACAAATTTTACTAAGATGCCTTGTAAATGCAGGGGTTGAACTTGCCATACTATTTATATTGAGATGGCATTTCAACCTGGCCCACAGATCATGGCAAAAAAAGTCAAATCATTGCAGGATAGACTTATGCACACAGATGATAAAGTACCAACACAACAACAGACAGGATATTTCATGAGTAAAGTTCTTAAGGGAAATTACCCCTGTGACAGGTACATCCATTGCAATAGCACCTACAGGCTGAAGAAAATAAGGAATATTAGTAGGAATGAGGATTTGGAATTAAGGGATTTCATCACTTGCCAAAGCACAGGGGTAATATATGGAATAAAATGTCCCTGTGAAAGGATTTATGTTGGTAAAACCAAGAGACAACTGAAACAAAGAATAGGGGAACAAAAGATCTGTAAGGCATCTGGATATGAATTCCCCAATCACCAGGCATTTTATTGAGGAGGGACATCAGCTTCCAATACCAAGATTTTTTGGTATAGGAAAAGTCATTAAAGACAAATGAGGTGAACATTTTAGCCAGAAACTATTGTTAAGGGAGACTTATTACATTGATTATTTTCAGGCAACAAATCAGGTTTATGGGATTAATAAATGTATAGAATGGCAGCTGATATTATAATTGTATTTATGCTAAAAGATCATTGTTCTCTGATTTAGAATTATCATTTAAAAAATGACTCTCCTCCACAATTTGGTGTTTTGTCTACTGTGCTCAAGGATACATGTATGGAGAGTGACAATAAGTATGGTGCTTATGACGGATTTATTTTAATTGAGCCTTGAATCATACCACAAAAGTAATCTGCAAGGAGCAAGTCGGTCTAGTACCTCAGTTTGAGTCCCGATATTGATGCCAAGTTTATAACTACAAAGTGGGTCATACATTAGGTTTAAGGTTCAGAAACCCTGTTCATCGTTAAAGTATTAAAAATATACAAGGCACCTGCACTGAACCCCTCCATAGATAGGTACTGCTAGAGGCAGGTCCAGCAGCCAAGTGAGCGAGAATGCACTCACAAGCATGCGGTGGTTCCATTTGGACCTAGGCGTATGACACTGCCTGATTTTGGTGCATGTCCACCACATAAAAGGCTGCTTTGCGATAGCGCACTTGCTTCCCATTACTTCCAAGGACATTGAATAGGTCAGTCACAACCAAGAACATAGAAAGGCAGTAAACTAAATAGTTTGAACTGTTAAACATGTTGCATTGTACAATGTGAACAAATGTCTTTTGAACTTCTAGAAACGTAGTTACAAATGAAGAAAAAAATTAAAACGGAATATGAAAGAGAAAGTGAAGGCCTGTTTTAGGTAGGAGTTTAACAAATGTTGAAAGTTTTTTAAAATGGAAATACATAGTCCTGATTTGTGACAAATAAGGTGTATAAATATTTTAGAGGGAATTCGAGACGTTGGGAAGAAAAAAACCTTAGAAGAGAAGGGAATATAGTCAAATGTAAAATAAATGCAGCGTCTACTTTACCCTGGTTTTTGATATAAAAGGAAAAAAAAAGGAAAATTACTGAATGTTTTATGTTTTAATTTAATGCTTGTAAACTAAAGCAGACTCCTTGAAGAAGGGTCTCCCCTGAAATGTAGGATTTTGTTTGTCTGGAAGATACATAAATAAAAATTTAATATTTGATTATCTGGGTGAGTGGGCTGTTCATTCCAATCACTGCAGGTCTAGTTTAGCTTTGAGTGGTTTCAGCCTCTCCCCACAATAAGAACATTCACTATTTTATTTTTATGTTTTTCTGAGGTTGGCTGTACCAGAGTTTCGTTGACTTGGGTACTCCACTACTTCTATCTACACCTAGGAGTCTCCCTCATCTGACTTTCCATCCAGTTGCATATTTAAAACCATGTTGAAATCACCCCAGAATATATAATTTCCCAGCGCCTGAGGGGAACTTCAATGGGTCATTTTGATAGAAAGCCACCCTCTCCAGAATTGAGCAGGGGGTGTACATGTTTAACAAGGCAAATGATGTGGCCCTATACAATCCTTTGAATTATATAAATTGAGCCTTATTATCTTCCTCTACCTTATCAATCTGCAGAGGAAGGCCACTATGGATCAATGTGGCCACCCTTCCTATCTGTGTGAGTGTTGTTGAAAGGAAGAGGAATAACATTCACCCACCCAGGACCATTTAAATTTTCTGTGTTCAGCCTGTGCAAGGTGTGTCTCTTGCAGAAGAGCCACAGAGGCTTCTTTTCTCTGTAACTCTTTCAACTCACTGCTGCATTTAACTGACTTATCTAGCCATTCAACATTATAGATGACAATATTGAGATCAGCTTGTCCCACCATGATTAAATGTGTTCAATAATGGCTGAGGCTTGTCTTTCATATCCATGTGGGTACCCACAACTTTCTCACAGGAAGCAAATTTAGAAAGGTGCTTTTGCCCCAGGAAAAGGTGCCTTGCTCTGCCATATACTAAAAACAGCAGTTTGACAGACATAGAAGGGGGATTAGAACTGAAAACCAACATGTAACATTACAAGAACATAACTTCAAAGTGCCAAGACTTTGTTCATGCTGATGGTGAATACACAAATTCACACAAAGCCTTGGGTATAAACCTCACAATGTCATAGTGTCTCTTGGGTGCACTAAAAGAATGTGGCTCTCCCCATCACAATCCAGTAGTCAGTTATTTAACATGTCAACAGTGTTGCTGTTCACTGAAACAAGATCCTGTTGTTCCCCTCTGCCCATAAGATAGATATGGTACTCAACCTTGCAGGTCCCCCATGTGTCCAACTGGGTGGGGCCCCCTCTCCCAACTTATACAAAAGAGGAAGGGATTAGGAAAAAAAGGGGTAATCCAACCCCTCCGAATTTTATTGCACAAGAGGAATGAGTTGAGCTACCGGAGATTATAAGGCCCAGGGCAGGCGAGGCTGAGACCTGCATCCCCAGTCAACTCTCAGCTGCAGTGTAGGGCATGGCTATGCTTTTTACTTGCATTAGAGGCTCAGGAGGGGGTGCAGACACCTCTCCAAAAGTAACCTGTGCTCCTTTCCAGCATGAACCCTTTGAATTCAAGGTTTTAAAACCTCTGAGAGATGCAGCAAAATGTAAGGTTATCAAGAACCATGTCTCTTCTGTTGGCACATCAATGCTCATTCAGTGCTCACATAATTTTTAATATGCCAATTGTTCTGAGCAGTGTCACTGGCCAGGCTTGCTCTTGGGGGATGTACCAACCCAGTCCTGTTATCTCAACCATCCCTGGCAAAGGTAGAGTATCAAGCCCATGGAGTCCGTGGGTGCCTTTCTGCACCCCAACCCCTCCCCCACTCCATCTGGCTAAGTTTAAATTTACCATGTAGCAGGAGGGCATAGCCTAGCTTCTGAAAGGAAGAGACACGTCTTCTAGGAGATCCTGAAAGAGACAGCTTTATTCAGCAAAACTACCTCCCTTTTATGAGGTTCTCATAATTTTAAGCATCAGCTACTGGAGTGAGCACCAGTTACTGAAAATGGGAACATCCTTAAGTGCTGCTCCACCTGGTGACTTTTTTACGCAAAAGAAACCTCAGAAGGAGGGAAAGCCTGTTTAACATGAGGCAGCATCAGACATGAGTGAGCATTCCAGCAGCAAGGTCACCCTTGCCACAGAAAACACCACCCTGTGCCAATTGGTTTAATCTGTGCAGGACATGGATCACAAGCTGGACAATGGAACCCCTAGAGTCTCTACACTTGAAATGTGTGTAGATGCAGTCAAGTAAACAGTGCAGAGGACTGAAACAACATCTCTGAAATCCCAGGACACTATAGCAACCCTCATCAAGGAAAACATGCACTTGAGACAGTGGCTAGAGACTCTGGAGAACCAAGCTTGGGAACGCAGTCTCTGGGTCATGGGACTACCAGAAATGGTGGAGGGAGATGATGTCCTAGGGTTTTTCACCATTCTTCTTCCTGGTCTCCTTGAACTCAGTGATGGAGACCTAGCATTTTCATTGGAAAAGCTTATCAGCTGATCCTCAGATGTGTACCAGCAGACTCAACAGCTCCTCTAACATTTATCATTGTCTGTATGGGGATAGGGGATCATGACAGAGCCCTAGCACTAGCAAGCAAGAAATGGAATTTAAATTTATCATGGAGCTCTGGGTCTCCACATGTCTACTGGCTATATTTATTACTCACTCCTTGATTCCAAAAGGAAACTCTCCCCCACTGCCAAGAAACCTGAAAGTTAGTTGTTCTTCCTCCACATTTCTTAACCCTTCACCATGTAATGCAAAGCACATTTACTGTACTCTAGGTCTTCTTTCAGCATTACAGTAATAGAGCCTTTGACCAGCCCTATGCAGTTTACATATTTCTCCACCAAAAAATGTCATGGACCAAAATAGTTCAGAATGCAGCAAGCAAAACCTTGCTCTGCTATCAAATAAGTTTAGTTCTAATAGTCTCAGTATCAGGCATCGTAGTTGTTTCAAAGTAAGACTATACCTGATAATATAGCTCTCAGGGAAACTGTGCTGCCTGTTATAGGCAGTCGTTTACCAGGTAAAAAATCCCTACACTACGTGACAGTTTGAGCTGCAACTGTGCCTCATCATGACGCCAGCATTCTAGAGGAGTTTGGTATGGAAGTCTGCCTTCAGGATCTAAAAATATGGCTCCAGGCATTGTTTAAGGCCCCTTGAGATTTCCTCTGTCCTCCAGTTACTGCAGTTGTTGTTGACCATTCTTGTCTAAGTTGTGTGATTGTGTCAGCCTGCTCTCTGTGTTCTGTTACTGGGAGTAATATCCCAAGGGTTATGAGCAGATCTCCAGCTTCTTTGAGGGACTTAAAGAATTTGGATCCAGGGTCAGTAAAAATGTGGACTTGTGCTGGCACCAACTTTTGAACCCTGATCTTTCTTTTTCTTTGAGGGCTTTTAGAACTTGCAGGATTCTGTGTCTTTTTTCCATAACTCTCAGGGTAAAGTCATAGTCAAAGTACAATTTAACATCCTTAAATATCACCTCTTTTTTTATCCCAGGCCTTCTTTAACAGGAGCATTTTCATCTGGTAGTAATGCACCCGAGGACTAATGATCTAGGTTTGCTGCCTTTATCCTTTGGTTTTGGGGCAAGCGCCCTATGTACCCATTCAATCCCTAGGTCCATGTCTGATGGGAGTGTGACAGAAATGGGAAGGAAAGAGTTAATGGCTTGGATTTTAGACTGGTATTTTTTAGCAGTCTGAAACACACACCCACACACTGGGATTCCACTGTCCACCAGCATATAGATAAGGCTGAGTAATAAATCTCAGACATGGTGACCAAGAAGTGGAGTTGACATATACACACACAGACTCACACACTCACGTAGAGTTTAAAGGGGTTGGATCACTCAGATATAAACTTAAGGTTAACAATGACTATAATTGGACACTGATAGGTGTTCAGTCTGATTGGGACAATTAAACACATACATGGTAAATGGTTGGTGCATTCAAAGGGGGAACAGGAATCACCTATTCTCAAGAGAGAATATAAGATGTTGGAAGACAGTTATTGGGGCTGATGTTGTTGCTCTTGGAGTTGCTTGGGAAGTTACAACTGAGAGGTCAAGATTAGAGCCTACCCTTCTAGCTATGTCCGTGAGAGCTGGCAGATAGCATAGGGTCCAGTTTCTCTTGATGGATAGGGAAGGGTAAGAATAATAATAGCATATCTCAGTAACAGCTTTTTATTTTGTCGTCTGTTATTTAAACACGTGTTTACTTTTCCTGTAACAATGTTTGCAACCTTTGACCTTCTGTTAAGTAAAAAGCTATTTATTTTCTCAACAGCTGTGGCTGTGAGTCGAATTATTTCCAAGGTATTGTGGGGTTTCCACTGGCTGAAGAAACTCTGTTTAGCATCCACCACCTGAGAGACACACTACCAGGCTTTGATCTGTGCAATTGCAGATTTGACCTCCCAGTTTTGTACAAGTGGGAGTTCGGTGCTGGGTGAACACAGCTGGTGGCAGCAAATACCCAAAGACAGACACTTCTCTGAAAGCTGTTACAGCCTATAGAGAGAGCTGGGTTGTTAAGGGAGGTCTAATAATTATTTTTTTTAAAAAGGAAAGAAAGTCTTCCATGGATCCCTGATCCATATATTTGGGTAATCCGTAGATTATCAAATTATCCTGATAAGACCTAGACTCCAGGTCCTCCAACTTCTCCATGATGGCCTGATCTCACCAATAAAAATAGAGAAGGGCTGTGTTATGCATGTTAACTTGAATGGTTGTAGTGGTGAGGCCCTGCTCCAGTTCAGTATTTTTTTCCTGTAGGTGCTGGATGTCCTGTTAAAATGAGGAAATTGTTTTCTCAAGTTTCGTCAGCATGAAAGTGATATTACATAGCTCCAAGAAAAGAATTTTTGAGGTAATTGTGAAAGAATTTCTTCCATTTCTATATCTGGGACCTTATCAGGTGAGTCACTGGTTGTTGTCAATGCCATGATGTTGTAGCAGGAATGCAAGTTTCTCTTTTCTGGTTGGTTGTCCTTCAAAAAGTCTGCCCACTGCTGCTTGCCTGTGATGCAGGAGATTAGATCTGATGGTGGTAGGTCAAATTACCGCTGTTTCAGAGGTGGTTGGTAGCTGATTTTAGAGGATTGCAATATGGAGCTCTGTCTTCCTGCTGTTACATCAAGCGTGATGTCAATGGAAGTCCCCAGTAAGGGCACATTTCAGTGTAAAACTCATAACACTGTGAAATTCAAAGCAGTTAAGAGGTATGCTCTGGACCTATCTAAAAGTCTGAATAGTTCCACTCTCCTGTCAGCATGGACTTTTAGTCAGGGGCAACTGTACCTACTCCTTGTTAGCTACTTACATAGTCCAGATGTCACATCAGACATACCGGGCTATGAAGTACTTAATGTCTGCTAGCCTGGACAGACTCTGATCGATGCTGCCATGAGCCATTGGGATGGTGAAACCTGTTTATGATCTATGTTCACTCTCCATTTACCTGTGGGTTTAAGTGGTCTCACCATCCAAATTGTTAGATACAGAGACCCGACTAAAATTTGTTCAGAAAGTTTTTGGAATTATTATTATCACACACATAACATGTCTGACCTGCATATCACCAACATTTTACAATTCCAGTCACTTTGACAGAGTGACGGTTTCTAAACTGAAACAATTTGAAACATGCTACATTTATTTTTGTACTACAATACTAGTGTGTTCAGTCAGTTTAACCATATTCTACCTAACAAGTTCTGTGTGCATTAAAGAGTCTAAATATTGCATTTTACAACTTACAATTAACTTTCTTTCTAAATATTGCATTTCACAACCTAGAGTTACCTTGTTTTCTAAATATTGGATTGCACAACCTACAGTTAACTTTCTTTCTAAATGTTGCACTTCATAACCTACAGTTAACTTTCCTTCTAAATATTGCACTTCACAACCTACAGTTAACTTTCTTTTATCTCTTAAGTAGAATGCATCTCAATGTAAAGCTGTAATTTCCAAACAAAAACAATATAAACCACATTATACATTCTTTGCCAGCTTACTTTCTCAAAGTGCACATTAATTGTCCTTCACAAAAAAATACCACTTGTGAGTGGTCAAGTAAGTATGGGGTTACTGTATATCGATTGTATTGGAACAGAGAAGGTGTTAAACATAACCCCATTAATTTGTGTTTACCACAGGTCATCATATCCATCTTTGCCCTCCCCAGGCTATTTGACATGTCCCTTTTTAAAGTGGGAGAACTAGTGATCAGTAATTCCTCCAGTGAGACCTTGTCATGTACTTTCCACTCAGAAAACACTGTAGTCATCAACCTAGTGAAACATATGAATGATCAGAATCTGGCGGAAGAGCTTGGTGGTGGATAACTCTTTGCTTCCCTGCAACAGAGTTACTGCAGGAAACAAAGCAATTTCAATGGCAGTTAATCACTCTCTTCATGCAGGAATCTATGACACTGCATTCCATCCTGGCAGGCTCCACCATATGTCTATGAATAAGGCAGAGTCCAGAAAAAAAAATATAGATGGTGGAATAAAGGAATACCTTGAAGCAGTAGAACATGTCCCTTTATTACTGTACCTGCATACTTAAAGGACAAGCCACAGCTTTGGGTAGCTACAATATCATAGTCACTTACTGCACCACCTAGCATGCCTTATATGTTCAGTTACTGTGTGTCTCTGATGGCTGAAAGTGTGTATTCTCAACTTCTTTAGGTGACAGAACTGTGAAGCAAAGAAATGGCTAGAGAAGAAAGTCTTATACTCATGAGAGACATAGGAACTATACATAAAAACAAATTATACATCATGATGACTATTTTTATGTTTGCTTGTGCAAGAAATATTTTGTTACAATGAATGCCATTTCAGAGGTGCGTCACTAACTAGTCCAATGTAGGTCAAGCTTCACTGGGCTCGTCAGTGACAGACCAATGACCAAGTAGACTGATGAAGCCTACATCCCCACTGCTTCAGTCTCACAAAGGGCCTTCCTCAGGGATGGGTCTAAGGAGTAATCAACATCACCATTTTTAAATACATCATTTAAAGTAGTATACACCCAATGTGACAGTTAATAAAAAATGTGAAAAAGTGAACTTACAACAGCATACATATTATTATTATTATTATATCACACTTATATTTGCAGAATTTGTAGGATAACATACATTTCATTGTGCAGTAGAGTAATAGTTTGTAGTATTCAAAAAATTTCTTAACCCTTGCTGTGCTGCAGGCTGATATATCAGTCCAAAATTCCTACACATTCTAATTCTGTCAGCAGCCTGAGGGTTAAACCAGTATTTAGCATCCACTCATTTGCACCATATAATAGATGTAAGCATCTTCTAGGTTTTATGTTTAAGGAAGAAGAAAAGAAACAAGAAAAAATCCTCATGGTTAAATCCATTTCAACCAATATAACAATATATACATGTGTTTTGCAATATTTTTTGGAAAAATCAATGAGGTTAAATGGGGGAGAATTTAAGTAATCACTCAAGGTATGACTGAGGCTTAACATATGAAGCTTTACTCAAAGATCAGAGCCAAACCAGCGAAGGGCCCCTGACTGGGTACACACTCCACATCCTGATCCACCTTCCTCTCTTCTCCTCTGCAGTGTGGCCTGCTCAGCTAAAGACACTGCCTGTAGTCTCCAGCCAGCAAAGACTCCCTCAGACTCAGGCAAGGGCCTCTGACCAGGTGCACACTCCACAGCCTGACCCACTTTGTTCTCTTCTCCTCTGTGGTGTGGATGGCTCTCCTATAGCTGCTGCCCATACTCTCCAGCCAGCAAAGACTCCCTCGGACTCAGGCAAGCAAAGGGCTCCTGACTGTGCACACACGCCACAGCCTGACTCACCTTGCTCTCTTCTCCTCTGCAGTGTGGCTGCCTCTGCTAAAGACACTGCCTGTACTCTCCAGCCAGCAAAGACTCCTTCGAACCCAGGCAAGGTACGACCATACTGAGTGGACGATTGGATTTCTGCACCCTACACTGCCTGCTCCTGACTGGTCATTACTCCCTGCTACCTGTGTCCCTTTTGACCTCACTAGAAACTGCAGCTACTAGTGGTTCTATGTCATTTTACATTGCTAACATTCCCTACTGCGTAATATGAAAAGACCTACTTAGCCAGACACTGTCTACACTTTTCCATTCTGTTGCTAATTTTTTGCTGTCAGTCACGTGATAGCTGTTTGTCAATTCTTTATTTTTGTCCAGTTTCCCATTCGCAGATTATAAAAATCTGCCACTAGAAGGACCTTAGTTCTTTTTTGCAGCGTGTCTGAAGTAAGAGGATCTTTCACTGTCAAAATAGGCCATTTGCACTTTAAAGGAAGCAAACACTAGGGGCGCTAATCTGAACTACTGCCATCCAGTCAGTAATTTAACTTACTACAATGCAACCAGTTGCTCATTGCCTCCTGCTTGTGTTCCTCCCTCTCTTCTATTCCCCTTGCCCCATGCTTCAAATACTGACTCCCATTCCATGCCTGCCACACCACTACTATGCAGTTCTGGTCAATTGCATACTGCTACCTCCCTCCCCAGCCACATTTAGTTGGAGGCATTTCTCACTACTCCCATGTCCCTCTCTAACTACTATCAGTATTTGGAACTCTGTGTGTACCACAATGTCCCGCACAATCATTGGGACTGTAGGGGGCCTCATCCTGTTCACTCAAATATCCCTCGCAGGTCCCCCTGCAGACTGTACCCTTGATCCACACGACTTAACAACCAACAGTCAATGCTAAATGTATATAGCACCATCACATCTTATAACCTTGGGGTCCCTGGCAACACCCTGCATGGGCACCGTATGCCCTGGACTCAGGAACACCAACCAAAAGATCCCTCTATGGCGACACTCTTCCCTGGGTTTGTTGCACACTTTAGCACCATGAAAGAATGATTACCCAGCAAGAGAAAATGGGAACAGAATATTAAACAGAATATTAAGCTCCTAGGTGATAGGTGTAAATGCTTTATTGGCAAGCTTTTAAACTAGCCAAGGGGGGAGGTGCTGATAGGAAGCAGGAAATTTCTAGCCTCCCCCCCACCAAACAGGGCAATTAGTAAGGTAAACACTGAGGTACAGAGTTTGACAGAGGGCAGGACAGGAGTAAATGGAAAAATAGACAAAGGCAATAAGGGCAGGGATGGGGGGAAAAAGGATAATGCCAACATTAAATGGAGGGCAATGAGTACCAATTCCCATAGTCCAGGAAACAAGCTTCCTGAGATAGTAGCCCTGATGGAAGAGGGACACCTGGATATTGTGGCAGTAACGGAAACATGGTACATAGATAACCATGACTAGAATGTCAACATACCAGAGTACACAAGCTACAGAAGGGACAGGGAAGGTAAAAGAGGAGGTGCAGTAGCTCTCTACATAAGGGAAGGGATCAAAGCTACAGAACTGAAGGGTAAAGGGGGAGGGCAAGAAGCACTGTGGGTCACCTTGGAGACATGGAGTGACACCACAATCCGCACAGGGGTTGTATACAGACCTCTGTCTCAGGGAAGGAAATGGACAAGGAAATGATAGAAGACATTCTCAGAATGGCTGAAAAAGGTGAGATATTGTTGATGGGGACCTGAATATGCCAGATGTTAACTGAAAGACATTTACTGCAGCCACATCCAAGAGCAGGGTCATTCTCATTGCCCCAGGGTGCATACCTTAGACAGCCAGTGTTGGAATCCACTTGTGAGGGAGCAATATTAGACCTGGTACTCTCAAATGGAGAGAGGATCACAGATTTAGAAGTGGGTAGCCATCTGGGAACAAGCGACCACCACACAGTGTGGTTCACAATAAGCACAACCATGGAGACAAGCCATACAAAAATGAAGATATTGGACTTTGGAAGGGCTGACTTTGGCAAAACGGGTGATTACCTAAGGAATGCACTAACAAATGGCCAGAAAGGAGGGTTGGAAGAACAATGGAGAAAAATCAAAACTGCCATCATGGAGGCAACAAGCCTTTGTGTGAAACAAATAAAGAAAACAAAGCAGGGTAAAAAAACACTATGGTTCTCAAAAGAGGTGGCAGGGAAGGTTAAGGAGAAAAAGATAGCATTCAAGTAGTATAAGGAATCACAGAAGCAACACGACAGGGAACTGTATCAGTTAAAGTAGAAGGAAGTGGGGAAGGCAGTCAGAATAGCAAAGGCCCAAACCGAGGAAAAGATAGCCAACTCAGTTAGGAAGGGAGATAAAACATTTTATAGGTACATTAGGGAGCAAAGAAAGGTCAAGGGAGGGATAGTGAATCTGGTGGGAAGGTTGGCAGAGGGAGACAGTGAAAAGGCAGAGATACTGAATGAGTATTTTTTCTCAGTATTCACCAAAGAAGAAGAAATGGAGTTACCTAAAACACACAATAGAAGCACTCTGGGCAGGGGGGGTCGACACCAGTCCATTTACAGAAGAAAGGGTCCTGAAAGAACTCTTAAAACTCAAGGTGAACAAAGCTATGGGGCCTGATGGGATTCACCCCAGAATCTTAATAGAACTAAGGGGGGACCTAGTGACACCACTGACCACCCTTTTTAACAAATCATGGGAGGATGGGGTGGTACCTGAGGACTGGAGGAGTGCAGATGTGATCCCCCTTCACAAAAGTGGGAGCAAGGCAGAAGCAGGAAACCACATACCTGTTAGTTAGACCTCAGTGGTAGGGAAAATGATGGAATCACTTCTGAAAGAAAGAACTGTTGAGTACCCAGAGGCCAGTGGGGCACAGGACCCAAGGCAGCATGGATTCACAGCAGGAAGGTAATGTCAGATGAATCTAATCAATTTCTTTGACTGGGTGACCAAAGTAATAGACCAGGGAGGGGCTGTGGATATGGCCTACCTAGACTTTAACAAATACTGATTGGTAGACAATGAAGCTCGCTTACCCAGAATATAATGTAAAAAGAATATTTTTATTTTATTTCTTCTTGTTATCCTTTGTATGTTTTTCTTTTCATTTAAAAAAATAAAGACACTGTGCAGTGCACCATATCAATTCAAATGTTTCAAGCAACAACTCTTCGTCAGTAAAGTACACTGTATCTATACCAAAACATAAACATAAATACAAAAATTCATTTATTATATATTATATATATTAACTGAAAGTCTGGTATATCTGAATTAAAATGGCACATTATCCCGCCTATTACCCATCTTGTGTAGCATCTGCTACACACCATTTCTCCACAGATTGCTTAAATACATGCTTCTGTTGCCTCAAAAGAAAAAAAAAATATATATTTTTGTCTGTTTTTGAATTTATAAAACTGGCTGATCTATGCATTGTGAACATCTTTTACAAATGCTCCTAAATAAAGCAATACCTATTATTTTACACCAAGAATGAAAACACAGGCCCATATATTCAAACTGCGCCCAAAAAGTGCGCAATAGCAGGAGCAAGGGCAAGTCCATTGCACCCATGTGCAAGAGACGCGATATTCAAAAACTGAGCCGGCCAAGATGCGCCTACAGCCGACGACTGAATATCGCACCATCTGCGCCATAGCGCAACTAGGGAGTGGAAGCTGAGCAGATCTGATGCATTATAGTGCAACAAGGGATGTTCAGCTGAGCAGTCCAGAGACACCATAGTGCAACCAGAGATGCCCCCAGTAGCAGTGCAGCAATGCAACTGCACAACCAGGGAGGTAGGGGCCCACCACCCATGCCACAGATGGGCAGAGGAACACACAGCAGAACAGACATCATCCCCCCACACCCCATGCACTGCACAACTGGGGAAGGGCTGGAATAACCACTGACCCATGGAGACAAGCAACCAACCTATAGCTGGGCCATGCTGCCCCATCACACCCCTTAGCAAGCTGTGACTGGCACACAAGGAGGACTGACCACTCCGTGCCACACCATCCCCCCAGTGCAGACCACACCCTGCACCGTGACCCCCAGACACCCTGCCCAGAAGCAGCGTCCACCACTGCAGGAAACCCCATGCATGCCACCACCCCCACTGTGACAATGCAACCCTGTGCAGCACAGAACCATGCAAGGCAGCCCCACCACGAGCACCCATCAGCAGGTGGCAGCACACAGCGATGCAACAACGGCATACACAGTGCCACCACGCACAGCCCCCCTGAGGTACAGCTGAGAGACTGACCATGTGTCGGCACATGAGGTACCCCACATGGGACAGGGCATGCCCTGGACACCACCACCAGTGGTACAGCACCCTGCACACTCTCCCAAGGACACACCCCAACCCAGCACTGGCCACAACAGCCAGCGCAGACACCCACAGTGGTGCATGGAAGCATGCACCACACCAGATGCCACACAGTGCATGGATAAACACCCACCTATACCCAAGGGCACAACAACACAGGGATACAGTAGCGGGGAAACCAAGCCCCCAGCGTGGGCCCATGGAAACTGTTTTCACACAGCCTGCAGTCCTCCATGGCACAGGAGTGGCAGCCACCCTGCGCAGGCACTGTGGACCTGTACTCCACCATCATTTGCCCAGAGCACAAGTCACAGACAGTGGTGCACATCCCCTGCAACACACACAAGCCACAACATGGAGGTGGGACAACAACTGCGGAGGCCACAGTGTCACCCGAGGCAGACATGCACCACACCGGTGACAGGAGGAAACCCAGCATTGTGACGGGTACAGTTGCTGCCCTGCATGGACAGCCGCCACTGACATGCCAACAGACTGTGCAGATCACAGACATGCAAGGGTGTCAGCTTCACAGGCCATGGACAGGCTGACAGGGGCACCATGGACACAGAGCATGCACCATGGACCACTGCACACAGTCATCGAATGCACAGGGCACAACACACACACACCACAGACACTGACTGATAGCTACCCCCACACCATAGTCACCTCCCCATGGACACACACACACATACCCATGACTGCACCACCCCTGATGCCATGCACACCACTGCAGCTGAGCACCTATAGCCTGCTGCAAATCAGAGACCACCACAGTATTCATATCAAAAGATCTGTATTCAAAAAACATATCAAAAGGAACTATTTACAAAACTATGTACAAATGTGGGGGGGGCAACAAACAAGGTTGGGTGGATAAGGGGCAGGGGTGAACAAATGGGACAGGAAAGGAGGGTGTGAGGGTGGGTCAAGGGGGGTAGGGGAAATCAGGGCATATATATGTTCACTGGGGGCCCCGCTCCCCGCTCCGGCTGCTCCGCCTGCTGTGTCTCCGCTGGACACCCAGCTCCTCAAACCCCTGCAATATGTCCAGCGATGCCCTCGCCACTTGCAAGATCTCCCACAGTGCCTCATGGATGGCCTACAGCTGGCAGACACCTAGAACAAGGGAGCACAGTCAATAGGTGTGAATGCACAGCCCCATACAGCCCACCCACTGTGCATGGCATACAGCCGTGGGACATGCCTCTGTGATGGCGTGTGACCACCTACAGTGATCACGTCCACAAGGCCTGCCCACCCAGGCACATACAGCCATGCGGACAGCTGCACACACCCACCAGCCAAGTCATGCACAGCACCACCAAGGCTGTTTAGTGACATGGCTATATGGTGCGAAGGCAGTGGCACAGCCATGTACCCGGTGCACGCATGGACCACCATCGACGCACTCCCAGACATGCAGTGCCACTAGACAGTGCTGAATGTAACAAGTTGCGTGCATGGCAGTGGTGTCAATGGATGGTGGCCATGCCCCGCTGCCCACCCTGTTACACAGCATGCAATAGTAATCATGGAGGTATGGCACTCACCATCATCAGGCCGGTCCCTCGAGCGCTGTTGACCATAGCCCCTCCTAGCGGCCCTGTCTTCCTGCTGGTGCCGCATCTCCCTGGCTAGACACCTCTCTTCCAGCCCTGTGGTGCAAACATGGAGAGAGGAACATCAGTACAATCCTGTAGCAAAGTTCCCCTGCCCCCATGTGTGTGCATGCCCACCCAGCCAGACCCACCCACCTCACACACTGATAGCACCACCACAGCCAACACCAGATGGTCCCTCCCCCTTGTTCCAGACACATACAACCATGTTACCCATATGGAAGATAAAGGTGTGTGGACGTAACACCTACCTGGCCGTGGCACCGTGCCCCTCCTGGCACGTCCCTGCAGGTGGGCAAGCAGGTCCGGTTCCCTCCTCTGCAGGTCGCCATACCTGTGGCGGCACTGCTCCACCATCCACCCCCTTCCTGTGGCCTCTTCCAGGGCATTGGCCACCTCCTCCCACACCTCGGTCCTGGACCTGTCCAGGGGTGCCTCCCCAAACAGTGGGCCATAAAGTGGCTCTACAATGGCCACCAGGATGGCAAGTTCAACTTGGGTCCACTGTGCAGCCCTCCTCCGTGCCATTCCACTTGCTCAGTCGGCTCAAAATGGTGCTCTGCAGCGCAGCTCCACCATGTGCAGATGCTGCACGGTACAGCGCTGCCATTCCGTATCGTGCTGTAACCGAACAGCGCGATAGTGGTGCACCCATGCCTGACGCATGGCACCTAGGGAGCAAAGGTCGGGCACAGGGTCAAGGGTCTCTGGCGCACGGACAGGCACAGCGCCATTGGAACCCAATGCATGTAGCATGATTGGATGCCTGTGTGCTACCTCCAGTAGCGGCCTACTACGCTGTTGCCCCAGTGCGCCTATGATGGCCCAGTGCCACAGTGCCATATAGGTGAACATGGCTGTAGTGCCACTGGCACAATGGTGGCCGTTCCCTGCATTGCTTCCCATGCACAGCACATCAGCAGCGTGGAAGACGCCTGCATCAGCAACCCGGGCATGCGCAGTGAGGTGTGTACTGTGCATGTCACAAAACTGTGCCCTTGGCTCAGCACGTTCAACACAATTGCGCAAAGCACAACAGCGCGATATTCAGTTGTCATATGCAAATCAGCTAATCAGCCATTCAGTGGCGCAGCGCTGCAATTTGCATCCACTTAAAGTTGCGCCTCGCCTCATTTGCATGGTTTGCGCTATAAAAGTGCGACATTGGGCTGCACTGGCCATAGTCAGTTACTGCAGTCTATTGGTGAGTTGCATGCTGTTTGGGAGTGTGGATTGTGGATTTTGGGACATGCAAGGGACTGCACAGTCACAGGTAACAACTTTCATTCTTACAGGCTAAGTAATGACCGAGCAAGTTGTGGGAGAGGAGAAACACAGTGGTGGGAGGAGGAGGAGGCCTAATTTCACCAAGTCTGAGACCGATGCCCTGTTTGATGCCTACCTGGATCAGGAGCCACTTCTCAGCGGACGGCAGGGAACACCACAGGCCTGTGCTGCTTCATGGGAGGAGGTGGCACGTGCAGTGAACCTGCATGGCAGCCACCAGCGCTCTGTGCAGGAGTGCAAGAAGAAGATGGGCACAGACAGGAGGAGGATAAAGTAGAAGGTAGCTGCCATCAGGGCAGCACGAGCTGCGACAGGTGGGGGACAGACGGAAGTGGTACACCTGACCCCACAAGAGGAGAGGGTTGCTGGAAGCATGCAGCGTAGTACCATTGAGGGTGTTCCGGGTGGTGGCTTCCAGATTAGTGGTAGCCCGTCACTGCATGGTAGGTCATGGTCTGTCTATTGGGGGGGCAGGGTAGGTAACAGGCAGTAACGCGACTTTGTTTTCCCTTAAAGATCCTGAGCATCTGCATGGGTCAGCGGTGGTGGGCCTGTCCACTGAGGACAGTCAGATGGAGATGGAGGAGGGCCCTTCCACCTCCACAGGTATACGTGGCTCAGTGTGACAGTGAGCCCGCCAGGCTGTCCAGACTGATGTTGTTGGAACAGGTGCGGAGGAGGCCCTGCCTGTGTCCCAATGTGCCAGCGTCCACGGATGCCAGCATGCTGTGATTCGGGCTGGTGCCGGGTCCATCACCGATGATGATGTTGCTAACGGCATGGGCAGTGATACTTGTGTGCCACGGGATGGCCACACAGCAGGTGACATCGCGGCCATGGCTGTGGGTGGTGCTGCCGTGGAGGCCTGCCTGTCATCACAGTCCCAGCCTGTGCCTGTCAGCCTGGTGTGTGTACAGGACAGTGGGACTGTTGCGGCTACTGCGGTGGCATCAGTGAGCCCTGGTGAGCGGCAGCCGGAGGGGCAGCATCAGCAGTCGGCCAATGGGCTTGGGGGTACAAGGTCAAGGGGCGGCGTCAGTGCACCACCTGTGGACATGCCCAGACCTGGTCCTGGTGTGCAGTGCCCACCCTCAAGGGGTGCTGGGCATTAGGGCCACTCACACCCTGAGGGACAGGATGCCGAGGAGGCAGATGACGTCTTGGATGAGCACACCCACATACTGCAAGCATCAGTCCACCAGCAGATATGGCTTGTGACATCTGTGGATGCACTGCGTGTGGCTCTGGAGCGGGCAGAGAAGCATCGCAGCAAAAACACCGATCTAATCCTGGCAGGGATGGACCAGTTGCAGGAGGATGTGACTGCTGCCATTGACAGGCAGACACAGGCATTCATTGCTGTCATGGCCACAATGGGCACACAATCAGTGTGCCCATGCGGCGCTGAACACCACCAGATGCACTGTCCACCCCCCATTCCTGGCATCGTGCGACACCCTCCTTGTCAACACCGGGTTCAGCTGTGGGCATCCCGAGCATGCCTGACGCAGACATGTTTGGTGTGCTGCAGGCCCCAGCGCGAGCATGGTCACATTCACGCAGTGGAACCCTTGGGGGACCATCGGTGCCAGCCCATGAGGCCAGTGGTCAGCCTGTCAGTGCTGGCGGGTCTCAGCAGGGCCGCCCATGCATCCGTGGTGGCCAGAGCACTGTGGCACATGACTGACCTGTCTCCCAATGCGGCTACTGTCTGGTGCTGCCCTGTGTGCATTGTGTCATTCAGCGGGCATTGCACGGGTGGGTACCCGGCCCTGCACGCGGACACACAGTCCATCTGCACACCCTCCCAGCTGCCATCCACAGTTGTGTGTGCATGATGATGCCTGCATTGCACTGTACACCAATGTGCAATGGTGCTCAGCATCTGACACATGCACAAGGACAGGCAGTGGGCGTGGTGGTCTGTGGACATGTGTGTGGCTAGGGGTGGCGTTCTGGTTCGGTGTGCCTCCTACCCATTGTGCATGGGTGTGTGTGTGTGTGTGTGTGTCTGTCTACGTGGCATGTTAGACCTTACCCATCCCTGGTTGTGTGTGTGGTTCCATGCCCAGCCACTTCCCTTGTTGGAATGCACCCCTGGTGTGTGTCCATGCATGTTTGTGGGTTGTGCCTTAGCCACTGTTAGTTGCACATGGCCCCATGACTTACCTGGGTTGGCTGAAGTGCTCCTACATGATGGTGTCCCGGTGCAGCTGTGCCAGCCAGAGCAGTCGGGGGTCCCGTCACCCAAGGGGGGGCTGCCTATCACCATTGTCACCAGTGTCCTCATCGTCCCCATTGCTGTCCCCCTTTTTGACCTGTATGGCTATCCCACATTCATTGGCCAAGTTGTGCAGGATGCAACAGGCCAGGAATAGCCTGCAGACCTTTGAGGGGCTGTACTGTAGGGCACCGCCAGAGGTGTCCAGGAAACAGAAATGTGCCTTCAGCATCCCGAACACCCGCTCGATGACATTACGTGTGGTGGCGTATGCCTCATTGTAGCGTTGCTGCGATGGGGTCGCGGACTGCCGGTAGAGTGTGAGGAGCCAGGGACGGAGTGGGTATCCACTGTCACCTGTGTGTAGAGGGTGGAGGTTAGTTTGGTGATCAGCATTACCCTGCCCTGGGCCATGTAGGCCACTACCATGTCACCTCTGACCATGTCCCCCCAGACCCTATGATTGTCCATGTGGTTTGCATACTCACCCACTAGGTGGCCAGTGGGGATATCCCCACTCTCAAATCTGTGGCACAGTGCAGACTGGTGCCAGATAGAAGGCATCATGTGCTCCCCAGGTGTGTGGCTACAGACTGATTATGTGCCCCTGGCATCACACACCACCTGGCAGTTGATGCTGGCATAGCCCTTACAATTTATATAGCAGCCTCTCAGGGTCAGGTGGTGTCAGGATGGCCACATGGGTACAGTCTATTGCCCCAGCATGCCAGGCATACGTGCTACCCTGTGGAACTCCTGTATGTTTGCTGTGCTCTCCGCCGGTGTGCTGGGGAAATGGATGTACCCTGCAGCATGTGGCAGCAGTGCACTGAGGAATTGGGTGAGGTGGCATGACGTGGCCAACTGAGTTATGCCTGTGGTGTCCCCAGTTGGTCTCTGGAAGGTACCCGTGGTGAGCAAGCACATGCAAGCTGTCACTTTCATCTCCACTGATAGGGCATGGCTCAGTCGTGTGGGTGCCTGCATCACATCACTGCACAGCTCACAGAGCCGCCTGGAATTGCCGATTCAGGTGGTGCCAGCCCACAATCTCAGTATCATTATACAGCTTGAAGCTGGTGCGGAGCTCGGTACTTTGCCTGTTGAGGGCGCCAGCGATGGGCCCTTCACGGCCGCCCCTGCTGCCGCCTTCTCACCCCTCATTACAGCCTCCATCTGGATGATGCACTGGCCATGTCCCTGGCTTGTTGTTCACCCCTGGCAGCTGTTTCTGTATTCCCCCGCTGTCCTGGCTGATACTTCCTGTCCAGGAACACCTGCCTGTGCTGGCCTCACTGCTGTGTGGTGTACTTCCCCCTTCTGCACTGTGGCTCCCCACACCTTCCCCTGTGCCTGTTGCTTCCAGGTGCCCTTTCCTGCCTGGCACTGTGTGTCCCTGCTGCCCAGTGTTTCCTGCTGTATTTGGCTCTCATGCGGCTTCCCTGTAGCATTTTTGCACCTCTCCCTTGCTCTCTTTTATTTTGGCTCATTTCCGCTATGGTGCAACGTCCGCTGGCTCCCCTATTGCACATGGCGCATGTTGTTGAATATCGCACTGCGCCATTTATGCATGGTTCTTCCCCCCTTCAGTTGCACATGCATTCATTATCATTGCACTGTTGCTCAGCGTGATTTGGGGGGTGCAACTGCCTCCTGCTGAATATCGCAGAATGGCGTGTTCTCGGACTTGCGCGGGCGCAACCCCATTGCGCCTGGCTCAACTCTTTTGAATATCTGGGCCCCAGTGTATAAAATACCTTATTAGTCCAGGGTTACCATAATCTAAATCATAAGCATCTCCAAATTAATCCTACTGCAGTTTATAACTAAAACATTTCACTATATAAGTTTAAAGCCCATCAAAAACTGAATTACAAATAGAGTAAGTACAAATGCCAATGTGTGGCCCTTAGTAACACATACAGTACATAGGTGAGATATTGTGCCATTTTAATTCAGATATACTAGACTTCCAGTTAATATATAATAAATGAATTTTCCTATTTATGTTTATGTTTTGGTACAGACTAGAGATGCAGCGGATTTTAAATCCGCCGGCGAAGTGGACGTGAAGTGGACACTTTGCATTGGTGCAACGCTACGCAAAGTGACCACTGTAAAGTGCTCACTTCACCTTTTTATTATGACTTCGCATTGTCATTCCACCTTAACGTGAAGTAAGGTGAAGTGACAACAATATAGGCAGCCCCCCACACATCACATGGCTTACAGTACTGTAAGTCACATGCTTGAGCCAGGCAGGAAGGAAGTGAGTCAGAGAAGCAGTTACTTTCACTTTCTCCTTTGCAGTTGTAGAAGGAGGAAGCCTTTTTGGTGTAGAGAGGGGAGAGTTTGTTTTCTAGTTTCATGATTCTGATTCTGAGCACAAAAACAGCTTTTTTAAAAGCCACATCTTGATTTTTTTTGTACTGTGTTTTTCATTGTTTTTTGCTACTGAATTTCTTTTATAAGTTTTGTTTTGTGTGTGTGTGTGTGTGTGTGTGTGAGAGACTGTGTGTGTGCATGTCTGAGTGAGAGCCTGAGTGCAGGTGAAGGTCGGAATATTGAGGCGTCAGTGATAGTCGGGGACTTGTGCGCGATGGACCTGGGATGAGGAGAGTCTGTGGCATGTGGCCGTGGGCAGAGGAGAGGAGTGTGCACACATGGGGGTTGTTGGGTGTTATTGGACCACTCCTGACTCTTGGGTGTTGCGTCTTCCCCTGTGGAAGCAGCAGCAGAACCAGTGCCACCATTGGCTGTGCATCCACCTAGTCCGCCACTACCACCACCACCAGTAGCAGCTGCAGGGGCTCCAGCAGCACCCCCTCCACCACCTCCACAGCCACAGGTGGAGCCCCAGGTAAATGAAGGTGGTTCCAGCAGTATATCTGGTCCTCCCCACAGCTCCCCAGTGTGGCAGTTTTTTAACTGTGTGGGGGGAGACAGCACCATTGTGGTTTGCCATCTGTGTGGTGTGCTGGTGCACCGTCGCCCACGGGGGACACACTTGGGGACCGGTGGCCAGTGCACGCACATGGAAAACCACCACAAGGTGGAGTGGCAGGCTGCCACTGAAGGGGCCAGGCATCCACCTGCTGGTCCTTTTGTGGCAGTGGCAGAGGGTGCTGGGGGTGAACTTGTGTCATACTGCCACAGCAGGAGGGCAACTGCAGCAGCTGCTCCACCACCACCACTGCCACCATAGCCACCAGCACCACCCTCTCCACCACCACCGCTACCTGGCTTTCCTGCTGCAGTGGGCTCCACCATAGTGCCTGCAACACAAGCCGACATTGCAATGGTGTGGGCAGCCCTCGAGGAAAGCAATGAGAAGTTGGGTGCTGTGCAGCAGCAGGTGGATCAAATTCAGCAACAGCAGCTGCAAATACTGACAATGCTCCACCTGCTGCCCGAACACCATGGAATCCCCCATTAAGGGTTTTTTTCTGGACCTCCTTCCCTCACTACTGTGCTGCACTGTTTTTGTATGTTTTGTTTGTTGTTTAATAATAGACATTTGCCCTTCTGTTGCTGCAGTGCCTCAGTAATGTTGACTTTCTGTTGTGGAGTGCTTGTGGACAAGTTGTTGTGAGCAGTGCAAGTATGATGTGCTAAATTGCATGTGTGCAGTCAGTGTTGTTTCCTGTGTGTGTGTGTGTGTGTGTGTGTGACATCATACATTGTGCAGCATGTTGCAAACATATATTGCTGTTGCTGACTTGTTGCAGTGTTTATGGTATAGATAATAGTGAGCAGAATAACGTATATTTTATTGTCACCATCATTATCAGTGGACTAAGTGATATGATACTTTTTCAGAGGTGTCTGGCCAGAGTGTACCTTAGTCACATACTGCACACATAACTTTTAGTAGAGCATGTGTTTTTTGTGCTATGATCTCCGCAAAGTCATGTGTGCACTGAGTGACTGAGGTGCACAGTGACTCGACACCTCTGAAAAAATATCATATCACTTACTACACTAGTGCTGATGGTACCAATAAAATATACAACAGGTATTCTTTGTTATCGTTATTCTTGATACTGCAACAAGTCTTACCATGTACATGTTTGCATGAAGCTGGACAATGTATGCACACACAGGAAAGAACACTGATGGCACACATGCAGTTTAGCACAACATACTTAAATTGCTCAGTCTTCATGCTGTTTGTGAAACACTTAAAATCCGATTCATGGGTCCCGACACAAAGTAAACATTACTGAGGCTCTATAACTATTTTATTTGTGAAATAGACATGAAAGAGATTCACCAACTTACAGCATTGCACCCGACATATGGGTGTCTTACTTCTAGGGGAATCTTTCTTGCTCCACATGTCCTTACATAGTGCAATTCATTTCTGTGAAAACCGCCTGTAATTTTATTAAAGTGTGTCACATCACAGAGGAATTCCTGTTCTGAAAAGTCACCCAAATTCTGCCCCCCTTTCTCAGCAACGTTAGGACGTGATGCCAGGAGAGTGCTGGTGCGAGCTCCATTATAGTGATTGTCCGGCAGCTTTCTGAATGTTTCTTTATGTTATAATGTTCAGTTTGTGGTGAAATGTGGGCACGTTTCCACTAACAAGGCTCTTGTTACTGGAAATGTGCCCACACATTTCACCACAAACTGACTATTACAACATAAAGAAACATTCGGAAAGCTACCGGACAATAGAACATTCACTATAATGGAGCACGCACCCATGCTCTCCCTGACATCACGTCCTAACATTAATAAATAATGAAAAAAGCACTCCTTTTAATATGGTGCTAACTAGGTCTTTGTCAGTATTTTCCGCTGCTTTTCTCCATCACATCAGTTAGTTGTTATATATCACTTCTGTTGTAAATTAACAGTTATGCAGCAGGCAGTGTTTTATGACCCCATAGAACAATATTTATTGAAAAGCAGCTGCAAATAAATACAAACCTGGTCATAACAATATTGAAAGGTGTGCTCATTTTTTTTTTCATACATGACAAAAAGTAGTAAAGCAGACAGAAATTGTGAAAAGAAGTGTATCATTCAAGTTATGACTCGGAGGTAACTAGTAGCTGGCAATGTAAAATAGCATAAAAAAGTACAGTTCAGAATTGTTACCACATTCTTGCAATGCTGCTTTAATTGATAATGTCAGTATGGCATCATGAACTCACAATCACACAACACACAAAATGCATCTGCCTTGTGTCCAGAAAATTGACAAGTGGTAACCAAGTGAAATGGGAGCATTACAGCACATACAAAGTCCCCCAGAATTAATGGTGCACTCAGTCATGCGTGCAGTGGTGGCACAGAGTCCCCAGATTTTTGCTGCATACCCAAAATGCATCTGCCTTGTGTCGAGAAAATTGACAAGTGGTAACCAACTGAAATGGGAGCGTTACAGCACATACAAAGTCCCCCAGAATAAAATGATGACTGTGAGAGAACTGTTGCTGGTCCAATGTATGCTGCGATTCCAGCAAATGCAATGTGATCATCTCAACTGGACGGAAGGGTGCCCTTTGTCTGTACACTAATAGTAGCCTTCGTGAGTTGATATATATAAATATATATTTGTGTATTTTGTAGGTGAGGGAGTTTGACATGGACATGTACTCATTATATTGTTTTTTCTATCACAGGTCACAGATACTGTTGGTGTGCTCATTCCAGTGCTCAATGAGAACTTTTTGCGTAGAAATTTGAAATGGTTAACTCTCAAGCAAATGAAGGTAAGTATTTTTTTGGGGGGTGGAAGCATATTTGTAGGTTTGTCTCTAATGGTTTCTTATTTGGTTACTTCTTCACACATTTCATCTGCATCCTTCTCAAGTCTGGTAGTTAATGATGGTGTTGGTCATTGAATGAAATGACTTCTGCATGTTGCATGTGTGCCCCAGCCGGGGGAGGGGTGGCCTGATGTTGAAGAACTTCTTTGGATAAGGCCACTTTTGACACAACAGCAAAGCATCTGGAGGTTTCCTAACAGAAGAAATAAATGACTTCTTACAACTTGATTGTAATTTGTCCCTGGTTCTCAATCTCAAGTCAAGTTATATTTCAAAACCACATCTTGTCAAGTAACACAACCTGTGTGCAACTTTTTCAACACTGTCATGGTCAGGGCTGCACAGCTGCAAGTTCAAAATATAGTGCATGAATGATATCTTACAGAAATAGTCTTGGTGATGTACACATGTCACCTAGTTTATGAATCGTACTCAGTCGCATTTGCTGTAGTCTTTCCAAAAAAACGAAACAGATGAAACAAAATCTTAACGCTTACCAGAATGAATTTCAAATGGATATTCCATAGGTTCCTCTGTACGGTACAGCTGCAGTACCATTCCTACTGACTTTCAGCAGAGGAGAGTTTTTTGTTAACCTGTAAAAAAAAATTAATAAATAAGTGTACCGTGTGTGTTTGACTATTGTGGCTCTGAAAAGCTACAGAAAACAAAACATACAACTAAAGGAAGTTAAATAGCATAACAAACATGAGTACACATACCTACTTTATAGTTTAAATATTAAGAAGCTTTGTGCCTGTGGCTGATGGATGTGGTCTCCTGTTCGACTCCCCCTGCCTTGGCATGGTAAATGTAAATGTAATTGGGAAATATTGTCTGAATGACACTGGTGGTAGGTGTTGGTGGTGATAGCTTTGCCACATGATGACATTCTCTGTTATATCTTCCTGCATCTGGTGGAGGTGTCAGTGGCTAACATCGGTCCTGGTGGTGGTCCGGGGGGGCAGATAGACTCATGCTCAGTGGTGGCAGTGGCTAACATCAATCCCGGAGGTGGTGATGGTGGTTCGGGGGGTGGACAGACTCATGCTTAGTGGTGGCAGTGGCTAACATCATTCTCGGTGGTGGTGGTGGTCAGGGGGCAGACAGACTCATGATCAGTGGTGGCAGTAGCTAACATCAGTCCCAGTGGTGGTGATGGTCTGGGGGAGCACACCACCTTTTAACAACTTCAGTTAAAACCTGCCAACATTAACCACATCATCATCCTCATAAAAGAAAGCTGCCCTCACAGTCATCTATGTCTGAAGTCTGACCACTGGGAAATTCTTTCTCCATTGTGTTTTCATCTACATCAGTGGTGGGCCGTTTCATGCTGCCACTGCCAGTGCCGCCAGGATGGTCCATTTCCACCTCACCAAAACCACCATGACTAGGCCGGAGTATGAATACTGAGGTTGCAGTCTGTGCTAGTATGTGCCTCTCATTCATTTTAATGAATGTTAGCAAACTAACATTTGTAGGAGACCGGTATATCTGATGATCCCTGTCTATTGCACCTGCTGAGCTAAATACACTCTCGACACTTACACTGGAGGGTGGGCATGTGAGGTACTTCAGTGCCACTGCAGTCAGCTCTTGCCATTCACTGACCTTGTCATGCCAGTACAAAAGAGGATCATCAGTTATTGTCAGATGCCTTTTTTCAGACAAATATGACTCAACCATTCTCTGTGCCGCACTAAGTCCAGTGGTTGATGCATCATCTTGTTCTCCCGAATCATTTATTTCACAAATCCCCACTTGGGACAAAGCCTCCCAAAGAGGGTTGATGCCAGCCACTTTGGATGACAGACCACCTGGAACTGCAGTCCTCTTCCCCTTGCAGGACATGCTTGATGGTCCTCCAGGTACACCTACAGCCGGATTATGCTGCTGAGGTTTGCTGACCTTGGCACGTGACTTCTGTGCCCCATGAACCAAACGCATCAGTTGACCACTGCTATTTTTTACCTGTTCAGGCCCTCCCTCCAGTACTGATGCAATTCCACTTTTGTATTGTGGATCCAGCATTGTTGCTATGGCAAAGTTGTCCCTTCACTGAATGCTCAAAATGTGATGATTCTGGTCGAATACTGTTGGCATGTGTTGCAGCAACATACTGCTAGCACTGTCTCCGGCAACATCAAGGCCATGCTGTACATTCACCAATGTTTGCCTCAGCACCCGCAGCAGTGGAATTGATTGAGTAATGGAGGCAAACTCGCCACTCACTGCCTGTGTGGCATGTTCAAAAGGCCGCAAAATTGTTATTACAGAGTCCATGAGGCACCACTATTCAGTTGTCATAGACATGGAGGCCCTGGAACTGTCACAGTTAGTGTGCATCACAGGATATTCTGAGATGGCTTAGTATTGTTCATACAACCTCTCTGCCATGTATAAAGTGGAGTTCCATCAGGTGACAACTTCCAGCTTCAAGTGGTGCTGAGGAAGGCTGTTTTACATCCACTACTGCCGCAGTTGATCACGGGCCTTTCCAGATCATGAAAGGTGAGAGCAGATACGGCATGCAACAGTCAGAATTTCCTTTACATCAGGGTGCTGCAGAAACTCCTGCACCACAAGATTTAAACAATGGGCCATGCATGGAACACGAAAAAAAAACACCATTCGTGATGCATTTCACCACATTTGACCCATTGTCACTTGCTATGAACTGAGCTCCCAGGGACAGGGGGTTCAGCCACTTGTCAATTTCAGTCAGTACCACATCCAACATGTTTTCACCAGTGTGTGAACAGGTCACACTGCGTATAGCAATCGTTGCATGCTGTCGAATTCCTGGAAGATCGTTACCATGACAATCCACTTTACTGCACTGATTATTCATACTACCAACATCACAAACAACCCCTGGCACCTGCGCCCAGTGTGCAGTTATACACAAATATGAACTCCCCGCTGTTTTGCCACTTGTCCACATATCCACACTTAAATGGATGAATGGAGAGGGAGGAATGTTGAAGGGCATGTCTTACTGAGTCGGACACAGTACGGAACAACTCGGGGACAACACGGGTCAAAAAGTATGTCCTGGATGAGACTTTCCATTTTGGACAGGCACATGCAGCAAACCAACAGAACCCAGAATTCTCCATAAAGGAGAAAGGCAAAAGATCAATTGCCAGCATTTCAGCTACAGTAGCATTAAGTTCACGTGACACTGTATGATTGGGGGGGTACTTCAGCTTATGGACAAAAACACTCTGTAACGTGGGCTGACTTAAACGTTTTACACAGGGTGTGATGACAAATGGTTCTGCTCTGTGATGAATGGCATTGGCAGGGGGTGGAGTGTGGACGTTTGATGAAGCAGTTGCACAGGTAATGATGACAAACCCAGAAATGCAGTTATTTTGCCAGATTTGCCAACCGGGGTTGATGCACCACTTGCACTAGACATACTGCATTCACCACCACCACCACCAAAACTGCTACTCTCACCAGCACTGGACAACATTTAAAAGTCATTATGCTCATCCACCTCATCATGCCTGTAGTAGTCCTCTGCTCTTATTACCTCACTACTGCACACGCTTAATTTCCTACTGGACTTAACAGTCATGGAAGGGGATAACATGCTCATTACGGTTGCTGACGAGGGTGAACGCCCCACTGTGGTATTAGCTGCCATCTTGTGCTGGGTCCACAGTGCCATGTGCCTATTCTTAAGATGTGTTTACTGTCCTCCTGTGCCCAGATGGCTCCCCTTTTTACCTCGACTCACACGCACAGGGCAAACCTGGCAGATTGCAACTGACTCATCATTTGCATCTTGCACAAATAAATCCCAAACAAGGGATTGTGATGCTCTACTTTTAACATGTCCATGATGCTGCTTCTTTAACTCCGTTCTTTTAAGCACTGAAGTGGGAGGGGGCTACGTGATGTTTCGGGCACTGCACACCTGGACTGCAACTGACCACCACGACTACCTATCATTATTACTGGGTCATCATCATCAACTGAAACTGGTAAATCACAAGTTTTTACCGGGGGATTACTGCAAACAGACTCATACACAGCCACCTTGAATTTCTTTATCTCCGGTTCCCAACTGGGGTCAATTACATCATCATCATATTCATCAACATCACACACATCCACATCTTCTGCTTGGATGCTGGCATGTGAACTGAATGTTGCAACCTCAGCAACATCATCGTCATCATCACCATCATCTACACCACCATCACCTGATATTTTTTCAGCACACTGTGAATCACTGCATGGAACATGCATGACATGAACTGCTGCGGTGGACGAAATATCACATTGTATGCTATTGTTGACATGATTATCAGAATCCTCAGGTTCAGTTATAGGGATGTTACTGGGAAGTATGACATCATCTACACTGCCACTCACTTGCACAACTTCACACTCCACCATACTTTTGGATACGGTACACTGGTCAGAATTCGAACGTGAGGCAGCAATACTCATACTACCACCACCAGCAACTGCACTAACACCACCAGCTGGGAAAACATCATCTCCTCCAACTATGAGTGAAGCTACTGATTAGGCAGTTAAAAACATTGCAGGAGAAATACCTTTCTTCACATCAGCAATGCACTTCTGTGTCTGCGTGCTACCACACCCACAGTCTATCTTACTGGCAGCAGTGCCATGGCGAGAACCAGCTTTGCTTGCACATCTCTTTGCGGGAATTTGGGGAGATGAACAACAATATTATAAACAAATTTAGATTTTGGTACTTTCACTCTCTGATTGTGGGGACACTGGATGTGAAGTCAAGAAAACAACTGTGGCTTCAGCAACAGATAGAAACGGTCACACAAATTCACAAGTGAAAACACCTTCAGTAACCAGTGGTGCTGAGGTCACAAACAATCCAATCCGGTAAAAAAAATTCCTTTTGCCAGTGGGGTTGGGGGGAGCACTGACTGCAGATTTTTACAGCAGTACAAGCAGCAAAACAAAGAACAGATACCACAATTGCAGTACAAAATCAGGCAGCTATATTGGATAGCAGGTTCACACTGCTGCACCTGGAATTGTACTGTGGCACAAACATAAGGTGTATTATTTGATGTCATGCAACACCGCACACACACGCACACTCACACACACAGAACAGTTTGTCTACAATGGTGAATGAGTAATGCGTAGCAAATTGAAAAGTTCAGTAGTATGCCACGTATTGTAAACAACCTGAAATTATGAACTGCTGCACCAGATCCACACAACACACAATCAGCAAGAAAATTTCAACAATTAGTGACAATAATACTGTGTGTACATTAACACAGTCAGTTATACAACAAAAATATAACCAAAAAACAAAGAACTCCCTATTTCTCCAACTTACATCTACCTACACCACAGATGCGCCCTTCCCCAAAGCACACTTTCGCTGTCTCTTACTACACAGACTCAATGTTGTACATTAACATTCAAAATCCACACACAAAAAAATAAACGCTCGATGATATGGGCACAGGAGGGTTTCCTACAATCGATGAACTAAAGTTTGAGCCCCCAGAAAACCTAAAAAATGCTTTCTTAACAGCTTTTAGAAGGTTTCAATCACAGACAGCTCTCAGAGCACACTGTCTCCTACAGCTTCCTACACACACTACCCCGAATTGATGCTTTGCAGATCAATATAGAGCCCATGTGACCTGAAATCCCATGAATCACTGCAAAATTCACCTTCGGAGCTTAAAAATA
Source organism: Neoceratodus forsteri (assembly GCA_016271365.2). Lineage (NCBI taxonomy): Eukaryota > Metazoa > Chordata > Ceratodontiformes > Ceratodontidae > Neoceratodus > Neoceratodus forsteri. The sequence goes on from CM057449.1 coordinate 1,205,587,556, forward strand.
AGGCGAAGTGAGGCAAAGTGCATTGCTTTCAATGCACTTTGCCTTAAAATTTGGTGGAGTAGTGGTCTGGGAAGGCGGAGTAACGCAAAGTAATTTTTTCAATGGACTTAGCGTTACTCATTTTAACACAAAGTACTCCGCTTCGCGTTGTGGAGCACTCCACGAATCCGCCTTTACTCCGTGAATCACTTTGAGGAGCGGATTGAACCCACTTTGCCCACCACTAGTACAGACACCCAGTGTACTTTACTGATGAAGAGCTGTTGCTTGAAACGCTTGAATTGATATGGTGCACTGCACAGTGTCTTTATTTTTTTGAATGAAAAGAAAAACATACAAAGGATAACAAGAATAAGAAGAAATAAATTAAAAATATTATTTTTACATTATATACTGGGTGAGCGAGCTTCATTGTCTACCAATCAGTATTTATTATATTTAACCATATTGGTAGTTTAGCACCTCCCCTTAATCACTTGTTTTGTGTTTCATCGAGGTTGGCTGAGCTGGACTCTTTTTTTCTACCTAGACTTTAGCAAGGCATTTGACACTTTAGCAAGGCATTTGACACAGTCCCGCATAAATGATTAATAATCAAGTTAGTCAGCCTGGGAGTGGGTCCCAGGGTGGTATCCTGGGTAGCTAATTGCCTGCACAACAGGACACAGAAGGTAATAGTAAATGGAACTTACTCCGAAGAAAGAGGGGTTACTAGTGGGGTACCTCAGGGTTCAGTACTGGGTCCAGTCTTCTTTAATGTCTTTATAGGAGACATTGCAGAGGGTCTGGAAGGAAAAGTTTGCCTCTTTGCAGATTACACAAAGATCTGCAACAGAGTTAATACACGGGGGGGGTGGAAAGGATGAGAAGCGACTTGGCAAGGTTGGATAAATGGTCAAACATATGGCAAATTAGATTCAATGCAAAGAAGTGCAAAGTAATGCACCTGGGAAACAAAAACCCAGGGGAAGAGTACACAATGGTGGGGGAGGTACTAACAACAACAAAAATGGAAAAAGACCTGGGGGTAATCATATCAGATGACCTTAAGGCAGGCAAGCAATGTGAGAAGGCAGTAAGGAGAGCTGGGGGGATACTGGGATGCATAGGGAGAGGCATCACAAGTAGAAAATGGGAAAGTGGTTATCCCTCTGTACAGACAGTTGGTGAGACCCCATCTGGAGTACTGCATGCAGTTTTGGAGACCCCATCTCATCAAGGACATAGACAGGATAGAGGTGGTCCAGAGGAGGGCAACTGAAATGGTGCAGGGACTGCATCAGAAACCGTATGAAGAGAGACTGAGCGCGCTTAATATGTTTACCCTTGAGGAAAGGAGGGACGGGGGGATGTGACTGAAACTTTTAAGTACCTCAAGGGAATCAACAAAGTCCAGAAGGGTAGCATCTTTCAGAAAAAGAGATGTGCAATAACAAGGAGGCACAATTCAAAGATAGAAGGGGGATGACTAAGGGGCAACGTGAGGAAATATTTTTTCATGGAGAGAGTGGTGGATGTGTGGAACCACCTTCTTGAGGAGGTTGTAGGGTGTAAAACTGTCGGAGAATTCAAGAATGCCTGGAACAGACATAAGGCAATTATAGTGTGGGGGGGGGTAGGAGGAAGTAGGCTGTTGGTAAACTTGAATCTTCAGCTTATCCAATAGGAAGGGAAATGGGCAGACTGGGTGGGCCAAGCGGTCCTTATCTGCCATCAAAGTCTATGTTTCTATGTTACTGCACCATCTCATTTGCTTACTACTGCTTCTACTCCTGTTATCAGGCAATGTGCACCTGAACCCAGGCCCATCATCCCACCGGTTCAATCTGTCACCCATGCCAACAGGGCTTACTCTTGCCTCTATAAATATCTGCAGTTTACTTCCAAAAATGGATAACCTGAAAGTATGGATTACTCGGCACAACCCTGACATTCTCTCTGTAGTTGAGTGATGGCTCTCTCTCAAAATACCTGACTCTGCCATCATACTGCCAGGATACACCATGTTCAGACAGGATCATCTCAAAAGGAGTTGGGGGCTGTGTCTTGTGCATCAGGTATTCCCCAAAGGGACATATCTTACCCACACCCAGTTGTAGTGACAACCTGCAGGTCCTGACCATAAAACTACTACTGGGATCACATAACAGGGCTCTTACGGTACTCTCTGTTTACATCCTACTTAAACTAATCATGGCTGGCACCAGTGACCTGATGGAATATGTGAGCACCCTGAGCCTAAATACTAAAATCGTGATGCTGGGAGATTTCAGCATCAGCTGGCTCTCCCCTGCTGCTGCCCCAGTAAGGATACCTTATCAGCCATCCACTTCTCCCAAATGGTCGAGACACCAACCAGAGTTAATTACAAAACTGGGACCAGCACTATCCTTAATTGGATACTCTCTTACCAGCCTGCTCACATCTCCAATACTACTGCTCTCCCTGATTCATTGAGTGACCACTGCCCCATTACATATACTAGGACCTACAATTTCTGCAAACCACCTCCCAGAACTGTAACAGACTGTGTACCACTAAAAGGTCACCTTGCATTGCTAAAAGTGGACCTCCAGTGCATAGACTGGTCAGATCTCTATGAAACCAATGACTTGGATGAAGCCCTGGGCCACTTCATAAATAAATTGAACACCATCTGTGACAAGCATGCCTTGATAAAGACTAGAAAAATAAAAGGACATTGCAACACCTGGATCAGCTCCATGCCAGAAATTACCTATGGCAGAAAGCAAGAGCACATGGTACCACCACTAACATCCAGAGGTACAAAAAAGCTCGTAATGAGTGCATGAAAGCCATCCAACTCACCGAAAGCACATTCTACAAAGAAGCCCTCTCCAGCTCTTGGAGTAACAGCAAGTCGTTTTGGGATAACCTCAATGACATGACCAGTAAGGAGCCCAAAGCTGCTCCATCAGAGCTTATGAGTGATGGTGCCCCATCCTTGGACCATCTTCACATAGCCAAAACACTTAACATTGCATTCACAGACCTAAGAAGTGTACTTCCAGTGGACTACTTTAATCCCCCAACCCCGGCTGATAATAATGTGACCCAGCAGCCATCTTCTAACCAACTGCTCTTTTACTTTAAAAAAGTCTCAGAAGCTGAAGCCAGAAAGTACCTGGAGAAGGCTCTGAGGAAATCACAACACAGCAGAGACACTCTGGACCTTAAATTTGTAAATCTGGCCTTGGCAGAAGTCCTTGGCCCACTCACTAAAATAATCAACCTCTCCCATTGCCTCTCACAGTACCCCCAGCGATGGGAATCAGCAACAGTAACCCCCACTGCACGAAGGTGGGGACCGGACTCTGCACAACAACTACAGACCCATCTCCTTACTCCCCCCTCAGCCCAAAGCTGTAGAGTTGATTATGGCAGATCAGCTTGTCAAGCACCTGAACCAGTACCAACTCCTCTGTCCAGAACAACACATCTTCCGATCTGGACACAGTACCATCTCAGCCTTACTTAAATTTACTGGTTTCATCCACCACTCATTAGACCAAGGTCTTCTGGTAATGGCAACTTTCATCTACCTATCAAAAGCATTTGATACGGTGCACCATGAGCTCCTTCTGGAGCAGTTGTCTGCCGCTGGTCTCTTTCCAGAATCTGTATGCTGGTTCAGCAGTTACCTTCACAACTGCTCTCAACAGGTCAGGACTGGTGATATCATCTCCAATAACAGACCAGTCCATTCCAGGGTCCCACAGGGGTCAATTCTGGGATCCCTACTATTTAGCTTATTCCTAAGCCAGCTGCTGGCCACCTGCCCAAGCCAAATGCTCCTATATGCAGATGATGCGGTCATATTCACCAGCAACCCTCATCCCGAACAGCTGGCGGTAGATCTCCAAAGGGGGGTTTCATCCACTGAAAAATGGTTTAAGGAGCACAGGCTAGTCATGAACTGCAAAAAAACAAAGACAATGATGTACTCCAGCTCCCAAAGTTATTTCAAGGCCTTCTCCCCTGCAATCATGAATGACAGCGGAGACACTCTGGAGCACGTCCAGCAGTTAAGGTACCTGGGCATCACAACTGACTCCACACTGTCATATGTCCAACACATAGACAGTACAGCTAGGGTGATTAACACAAGAATAGGGATTCTTTACCATCACAAGCACTGGTAAACACATGAAGCACTGAACCTGGCCATCAACAGTTCAATAGTCTCCCTCATTGACTATAGCCTAGCTATTTACGGGTCGGTGACTGACACAGCCCTGTACCATATCTCCATTGCACTAAACAAGGCATGCCACCTTCTCACAGGTCCTACAAGACTCATGCACACCTCTGATTCTTACACTCGGGCAGGATGGCTCCAACTGAAGAATAGAATAAAATACCAGTCCTGCCCCACGTCAAGAATGGCTCTCTCAGTCAACTACCTGCAGGGGTTCAGAATCTCCTAACCCTGTACTCGAGCACCTGACTCACAAGAAACTCCACCACTCAGATCTACAAAGTACTATGGCACAATGTGCTTTCTGCTATTGTGTTCCTCTCTGCACCAGTGCCTTACCACCTGACATTACTGGTGCTGCAACTATTGGCTCATTCAAATGAAAACTTTGGCAGCACCTTATTACAGCCAGCAACTGTGGCTGCTACCTTTAGCACCCTCTTTTAACTACAACCACCTACTTGCACTTTGCCTTACATCAGCACTATATGTTGATGCATCCCAACCTCAGCACTTCAGGTCACCACCCTACCTCACACTCGGTGCCTCCTCTACTCCTTCCAAACATGACACCCCCTCCCACTCCCACTCCCCCCCGTCATCCCCCTAAGCCTGCTCCTCCTACTTTCCTCCCTGTGTTTGCAACTCAGTAGGGTATCCTAACTTCAGACACTGGCAAACTGTTGTACTGCCTAAGCTGCTCGATTTTGTGTGCACCTTACTGTAACTCTGTCTGTACCAAATGTAATCCTGTAATGCTGTACCTTACTATCTTTGTAAACTGATGTGGAACATATAAATGAGCATCCGCTCACTGGTGTAATCCAAGATCTCAATAAAATAAAATAAATAAAGAATAAATATGTAATTTTGTAGTTTTAAAGCAGCAGTGCCGACCCCACCTTTTTTCTTTCCTAATGGATGCCATATCTCTTCCAGTTTATTTTGGTGATAGATTTTTCAGTTTTCATTATCATTTAAGAATTTTCTGAAAGTTTTAAAATAATTATTTCTCAAGAAAAAAAGATGGCCGCCTGATTTTTGCATAGAAATAATATTGAGTATCTAAGGAGCGTAAGAGTCCAGACAAAAATGCAAATGTACAGTAAATAGCATAGGAAACATCAAGAAAATCCAAATCAACCGTTCTACCAATATTTTTCATAGTCATAGCAGAAAATTAGCTTTTTGGAATAATTTTTTCATGGAACTGCTGCTTTAAGTAGACATATGGTGGGAGGTCAGACCATGTAGCAAAGGTCATGCCTGAGGAAAGTGCCAGTTGGAAACTGTTCTACTATGGTTATGGTCACAAAATCTCCAAAACATTATCCAAAAACTTTATCCAAAACTTAAACAATGCCAAACTATAAAGGAGTCCATCTAGGGGTGAAGTGCTGGGGATGTAGGGTGTTGTTCTTTGTGGGCGTTATCCTGTCACAATACATTTCTACTACCTGTCATTACATTTCGACTTCATGTGTTCGTCTCCAGAGTACTGAGTGCCTTTTCTTTTTGTACGTTTTGTAGCTGGCCACCCTTCTCAGCACCAACAAGCTTCTCTTTGTGCACACCACTTAAAACTTTACTCAAGTTATAGCCAATTGGTTGCAGCCAGAGAGCACTATTTAGAGTTTATGCTCACAGGAGACTTTGTAAGCACTGTGAACCTTTGAGTGGTGTGGATATAATGTACCTCACTCCTTGTCTTGAGTCAGATGGATGATTTCAAAACACTAGCAAGTAACAGGTTTCAGGGGAGTAGACGCTGAGAATGAGTAACCTCAGTGCTACACCTGTAGTGCCTATTGGATATAGCCCAGACAACATTTCAGACAAGGAAGAAGGAAAAGGTATTTGACTGCCTTGAAGATCCAGAGGAAGTGGAAGACATCGACAACAATCCAGGCATACTATTTTCAAGGAAGGGGAATCATACACTGAAGACTAGCTCCAAAGGAGCTTTTTGTGAAACTTGAAGGTTAAAAAATTAATTAACTTAAATCAAATACAAGCTCCATCAACACCTTATAGCAAACAGCAGTTGTGGCTGTTTCCCCTAGCCGTCCCTGCCACTTCATGCTGTGTCTTTTCAAGCACTTTAAACTGCCCTACGCTCCCCTTATTCCAACCTTTCCTCCTATCTATCCCCCCTTCTCCCCCCACTCCCCTCTCCCTTATCCCTCTCCTCCCTGCACTTTCTCTCCCCCCCTCCCAACCTAGCTCTCCCTATTAGCTATTATTGGTCTTGACAAGATCTTTTAGGCTGATTCTCATAGTTTGTTCATCTGGGTATCTCCTCTTTAAAACACTATGCATGCTGTACACCAAGCACTCCTTGTACAATTCTGTTCAATCTTTTAATATGTTCTGCTCCTGAAATGTGTTGTTAAATAATTAATTCTGCTTGTTTGCCTCTTTTATCCATTCTTAAATCTACTGACATGGAATCTTTGTGAAAGAGTTTATTACTCAAAGGTGTTGTAATCCGAGACTTCAATAAAAAAAAAAAAAATTATTTTTTTTATTTATTTATTTCAGATCTCTGATTAACCATTTGAGCTCTTTAAATAGGTTCCACGTTATTTATTTTTTTTTAATTTATTTGGTCTAGGATTACAGTTACCTTTGAGCTCATGGCTCTTTTACAAGGTTCCACGTCACATGATTACAAAGGACTACACAGGTTGCAAAAAAGAACATTTGGTTTGAAGTAGAGAACAGCAAGGAAAATGCATAAGAAACTGTGAAGGGAGTTTAGTAGTGATAGGAGGGGTAGGAGGAAAACACGAGATGGGCAGTAGCGGAGGTCAGAAAAGGAGCAGGGGAGAATAGGGTTTGGGGGAGGGTGGATAGTGAGGGGAGGCATGGAGGGGTGTGAGGCAGCCAAGGCAGTATTGTCAGTGTCATAAGTGCAGGAGAAAGGCTGCCCTGGAAGGGCAAGTGCAGTGGGCAAGGGGCCCTGCAATGGTGAGCACAGGAGGATGGGTGCAGAAATTATTAGCCATGGCAATCGCAGGTGCTGGAGGCAACAAGGGTGTTATGGAGCCTGGATTTGAAGGCACCAAGTCCGGTGGTAGTGGTAGTATCATTGGCAAGACCATTAAACCAGGTGGCGGCTCTGTAGGTGAAAGATCATTGTCCTTGGGTTGTGTGACAGCGGGGGATTTGAAACAGTTGTGGCTTTGATCCCCTGGTGATTCTAGAGTTGGCTTTTGTTTGAAGAAGGGTACAGACTCCTGGGGGGGGCAAGCCCCAACTGGATTTTCTTTACAACTACACAGGTTTGGTACTTAATTATATTTTCAAGTAGCAGTCAATTTGTTTGTGTGTAGAGGCCACAAGTGTGCGTGAGACGTTTAGCACCAATGATGAGTCGATAGGCCTTGTTTAGGGTGGTGGTTACCCTTCTGAGTGCCGTGGCAGTGGCAGCACCATAGATGGCAAGGCCATCATCAATCTGGGAGATGATGGAGCTTTGGACAGGGGCAGCAAGGGCCTCTTTAATTAGGTGTTGCCGTAGACGATAGAGTAGGCCCAGTATGGAGTTTGCAGATTTGGCAACATTAGTTATGTGGGTAGCATAGGACAGGTGGGTATCTAAGATGATTCCTAGATATTTGAAGGATTCTACCTACTCCAGTGGGCTACCTTCGCTGGTGTTTATGGAGAGATGGAGATGTTTATGTTTGTTATGGCGGCCGGTGAAAGTCATGGTCTTGTTTTTTTTCTGGTTAAGAATTAATTTATGTTTTTTGAACCAGTTCTCGACCAAGGTGAAACCATGTTGAAGGGTTAGTTGTAGGTGGCTTGGGTCCTGATGGGAGGCAAGGATCAGAGCGTCATCCACGTAGAGTATAATTTGCTGAGGACAGGAGTCAGGGAGAGAGTTGAGGAACAGGCTGAAAAGTAGGGGGCCCAGGATGGAGCCCTGGGGGACACCTGAGTGTACCTCTTTAGTGTCGGAGAGCACATCCACTATTTTCACACATTGGGTCCGGTTACCAAGATAGCTTTTGAACCATGCCACAGATTCAGTGGAGAGGCCAGTGTTCAGTAGTTGACCAAGCAGGGGGCGATGGTGGACGGTATCAAAAGCCTTTGACAGGTCAATAAATATAGCTCCAGTTAGGAGACCATGGTCTAGGGAGTTGTGGATGGCACCAGTGTACTCAAGAAGGGCAGTAGCAGTGCTGTGTCCTTTTCTAAAACCATGCTGCTGCTGGCATAGGATGTTATATTTGCCCAGATAGTCAGTGAGCTGGTCCGCTACTATCCATTCCAGGGCCTTAGAGAGGGGTGGAAGGATAGAGATAGGGCGGTAATTCCCATGAGTGGTCCAATCACCGCTTTTATGGATTGGAGTGACTGTTGCTGACTTCCATTTATCTGGGAACTGGCTGAGAGAGAGGGAGAGATTAAAAATCCTGGTGAGAGGCCCCAATACTTCCTCCAGAGTGAGAGACAGAAGCTTGAGTTCCAGTGTATCAGCGCTTGCTCTGGTGTTGCTGATGGCTTTGGAGATGTATTTCCTGACTATATTCCTATTTACTGCTTTGAAGTAGAAGGGGGGGCACAGTTTTTGGGTGGAGACTGATGGATGGGAAGAGGATTGTCACTAACGTTGAAAAAGTTGGGAGGAGGATACTGCTGAGGTCAGTGAAGGCATCGTTGAAGGTGTTGGCAATGATTTTTAGGTCCAGTGTAGTACTCCGTTTTTCTGGAGAACGGTAGGGGGTAATTTGGACTCCTTTCCAGTGACATCTTTTATGTTATTCCAGAAATCTCTCCCATTTCCCCATGAGTCTGTGAGTGCTTTCTTGTAATAGTCAGATTTCTGTTGGCATATGGATTTGGTGCAATCATTTCTTGCTCTTTTGTATTTTTGGATGTCTGCTTGATTCCCAGTTGATCTGGCCAGTTCCCAGAGATGGTCTTTGTGTTTTAACTTCTTTAAGAGGGAGCCCAAGAGCCATGGGTTGCAGAGAGATTTAACTTTGCACTTTTTTAGCAGGGTGAAGATGTTACAGGCTTCATTGAAGATGAGGATGAATTGGTCCAGGGCTGTATTTGTGTCTGTGGCCCGGTCAATGGGAGATCAGTCTTGATTAAATAGGCATGTTTTTAGGTGGGTTAGATGTCCACGGGGTAGGACTCTGCTGAGGATGATTTTAGGTGGGGGATTGCAAAATTTATTTGACCAGGTACAGCTGACGGGGCAGTGATCACTGAGAGAGTCGGGCAGTGAGGCGGATCTTGTGATCCGAGTGGGGTGACTAGTTAGGATCCAGTCCAGTAGGGTGCTGGTTCCAGTTTTATAGTTTTTTTCTGGTTGGGGAGTCCAGCATCTGGGTGAGGTTAGCCAATATGACCAAATCCCTGGCAGCCCCTGCCTCTGCTCCCAGCCAGTTTATGTTGAAATCACCGAGTATGATGGTTTCGGAGTCAGGTGGAAGTGCTTTGATGTAATCCAGCACTGCGTGGAGGCACGGTCCCTGTTCTTTTGGAGGCATATACACAGTAATGGCTGAGAGGGCTTTATTCTGTGCACCAAGTATGATTTTGATGTGCAGTAGTTGGGCAGTGGGTGTCGGTAGGGCAATGTGGATGGGGTGCCCCATCTGATTGTCTTTTAGATACAGTCCGCATCCTCCTCCTCTTTTAGATTTATGATCGAGCCTAAAGATATTATAGCCTGGGAGGGGAAATTGCTTGATCAGGTACAGAGGGAGTGAGCCAGGTTTCTACCACCACCAGAATATCGGGATGGTGGGTGCTTGCGAGGGCTTGCAGTTGGTCAAGTTTAGGTAGTAGGCTGCAGATGTTCAGGCAAATAATTGAGAGAGTGCCAACATGCTTGGTTTGGGTGTAAATCCTTGCTGACTTCGGGCCTGGGTTGAGGTGAATATTTCCTGATAGTAGCAGAAGAAGGAGTAAGGGTTTCAGGGTGGCCAGGCGTAATCCCCTGTAGGAGAGCTTGCAGTTCTTTTTTGAGAAGGAGCAGGTTGAGGTATTGTTAGGTGGGTACAGAAGGAGCGTTGTGAGCTTGGATGACAGTGGAGCCCACTGCACCCTTGCAAGAAGGTGTAGATTAGTAGGGTTCTATGTGAAAATAGTGGAAAAAAAATCATGATTGTTAAAATAGCGAGTATATAATAGCGCGAGCATCAATAGCGAGTGAAAACAAAGGCGAACTGTAAAATAGCAGCTTGTCCAGTATAGCGAGTTTAGTTTATATTGAAGTGTAAAGTGTTTCTCACTAGTTGTTTTGTTTTTTCACTTCATCATCCTTCTCATCTTGAGACTTCTGTTTTCCAGCAACCAGCCCAATCCAGACAGACCATAGTACTCTTTCAGCAGCTTAAAAAACGAATACTCAATGCTCACTTTCACCAGCTGTGGAGGAATGGCCTTCCCCCTTGTAGAGATCATTTTATCAATGGCTCTAACCCTGGCTTGAGTAACGGGTCAAAAGATGGCTGATTTTTACCCCCCCATCCAATTACTCCCTTTGGCATGTAAGCACTGGTACTAAACTAAGAATGTGTCAACTACTGTAGATGTAACAGGACATATCATCTGGAGTAGATGTTTCAAAACCACTGAAAGCTGCAGCATTAAGTAATGCAATAATGAGTTAAATCCTCAGTGAGTGAAACTTCTCCCCCCTTCAGTGAGTGTACTGTAGTAAATGGGGTACTGTACCCACACAGACACAAATTTTCATTGCTTTCGTTCCTTTAAATGAGGCTCCATTGCAAGAACATCCATGTTTTAAGGAGGGCAGGGAAACACTGTGGTTTTGGTATGCACTTCTCATTTGTGAGTGAAACGCTATGCTATTTTGATGCTGAAAAACCACTATTTGTGTATATAGCTATCTATGTGCAGTCACTTTTAACGTTTTCACCTTTTTTTAATTGTTATTTTACACTCGCGATTTATTAGCAATTTTTTTTTTATTTAGTATGCTTTATTCATTTTTTTTTCCAACACCCACAATACACTGTAGGTTGTATGGCATAGACACTGTTACACAAAGACCAAAAACATGTCGTATTAGCCTTATGGTTACAGCGGCTAAAATAATCACAATTCTACTATTACATCTAACAATTTATCCAGTTCCAACTACCCCATTCCCTTCCTCCAACTAAACCCCACCCCCTCCCCCTTTACCACTCCCCCCCTCCCCTCCAGCAAGTGTATACATGCTACTTTCAGTAAAACTGCAATGTTAGACTACACCTACAAGGCAAATGGTCAGCTGACTATAGGCTATTATGGGTTACATATAGCAAGTAAAGCCTCTAAGGAGCCCCATCTGGGCTGGTATAAGTGGGGCCGATTATTCATATGCAGAATATGTTTTTCTAATTGCAAAGCCATGAGCATCTCCTTATACCATTCCCCAACCGATAACCATGTTTCTTCTTTCCAGTGTCTCATAATAATGAGTTTAGCTACTGCCGTAACTAAGGCAATATGTGCTTTCCTGACTCTAGGAATACCTCTCGGAAACCAATATAATAGACATATTTCTGGGGTGAAGAGGGAATCAAGCCAAGCAACGGATCCAGCAGTTGTTTAATAGACTGCCAAAGGTCTGAACCACTAAACATTCCCACAGCATATGGTATAGGGAGCCAGGGGCTAGGTAACACCAAGTGCATTTAGGGAAGGGGATATGGCCTACTTTATGCAATTTAACTGGTGTGAAATATAGGTTATTCATGATATTAAACTGTATCATTCGTAGTCTATCCTGCTTAACAAAAACATAACTGTTCCTCCATGCTCTTCCCCAAGACTCCGCCTCAGGTACGATGGACAACTCTTGAGCCCAATAGTAGCAAATCCCCCGGGGCAAGCTAGTATCCATAGATTGCAACTCTTTGTAAATCTTGGACACTGCATGAGGTTCTCCTGCTGCCTGTAAGAGCCTAATCAATTTCTCTGTGTGCAATCGGTTTGTATCCCCCCTCCCCACATGATTTTTAATTGCCACTTCAACCTGCTTATATTTAGAAAAGAGCGTAACCGGCACTGAGAAACGTGCATGGAAACTCGAGAAGGATATTAATTGATCGTTCTCTGATAAGTCAGCCACCTTCTTATCCATCAGGAGCAGCCAGAATGTGGGTGAGATGGGTTTACAATCAATTTGAATATAACGGTTGCCCACAATGGGTTGTTCCAGGGATACATGCCAATTACAAGAAAGGAAAATGTGTAATTGATGGAGGGCCCGAGCCGACCATCCAATAGGGGTGTTCTTCAATGTGCAGGGGAGCTTCTTAGGGCTGACATAAATCAAAGAGGTGAGGGTACCCTGGTGCTGAGATATTAGTGATTTTTCTATATCCAGCCACAGGGGAGTATAGACCTGACCCTCGTTCTCCCATCCTGCCTTTGACCAGTGGACTACTCTACTAAGATGATGGGCACAGTAGTAGGTAAAGAAGGAAGGCAACACTAAACCACCCTGTCTTTTGGGTCCTGTGAGCTTATTATATGATCGCCTAACCTTTTTGCCCTTCCACAGAAAGGTGTTTAACATTGATTGGAGTTGGCCAAACCACTTTTTGGGAAGATAGCACCCAAGCATCCCCACAGGATATAAAACCCTGAGCAAGACATTCATTTTTACAATATTAGCTCTCCCCCATAATGTAAGTGGAAGACTATCCCATCTTTCTAGATCAGATTTGATGACCTTAAGCAGCTCTGTAAGGTTCAGTTTCACTATGGTGGGAAGATCTTTGGCAACCTGAATACCTAAATAGGTAAGGGTGTGTGGGGCCCACTCCAAACTGGTGCTACTTATAATCGCCCAGGTGGTCCTATTATTCAATGGGAAGACCTTAGATTTAGATATATTCAGCTTGTAGTGGGAGACCTCTGCAAAGGATTTAATCACTTCCAGAAGAGCTGGGATCACAATTACCGGTTCCTCAATATGTATCAACAGATCGTCCGCATAAGTGGACAGAGTATACCGTTGTTCTCCAAATTTTATACCTCTAATTTGTGGGGAGGTGATTAATTTCTTGATAAGGGGTTCCAAATAAAGATTGAACAAAAGGAGGGATAGAGGGCATCCCTGCCTGGTCCCTCTCTGAAGCCGAAAAGGGCCAGACAGGATGCTGTTGCACCAGACCTGTGCAGATGGGGAGGAATACAGGATCTTGACCCATTTAATAAATCCTGTGGGGAGGCCATACTGTGCCATCACTAAAAATAAGAAGTCCCATGAGACCATGTCAAAAGACTTCTCAGCATCCAGGGACACCAACACCGCCAGCGGTCGGAGTCCCTGGACGCCGAGAGGATATGCATGACCTTCCTCATATGGTCAACAGATGATCTGTCTGCCATAAACCCAATTTGTTCCCACCCAATAAGAGTAGCCAGTACTGGGCTTAGTCTGTTAGCCAAGATTTTGGCCAAGATCTTAACATCTGTATTAATCAACAAGATGGGCAAGTAACTGCCAGGCATGAGGGGGTCCTTCCCCGGTTTGGGTATGAGAGTAATCAATGCTTTCAGAAAACTATCCTCCGACATGCCTTCTGAATACCAAAAATTGAACACTTCTGTTAATAGGGGGGAAAGTTCTGACACACATGCTTTGTATAGATTGTTAGACAGACCATCTGGTCTCCAGGAGATTTATCCAATGTTAATTGCTGGATGGCCTGCATGACCTCCTTCACAGATTACCCAGTACTTTGGCACTCTGAGGGGTCACCGTCAGTAACTCTTTTGAGGTCAGGTAATTGAGAATACTTTGAGCTTTGGGGTGGTCAGCCTGGTTGACTGAGTACAGTCTCAGGTAATAGTTCTTTAACTCCTCAACCACCTTTCTAGGTGACGTTATAACTTGACTGCCCACTTTAAGACCAGCAATGAAGCGCGAGGCCTCAGCCTGCCTAAGCCTAACTGCCAACAATTTCCCAGCTTCCCCAAGCGTCCAGATATTTGATCTTGGTATGCCTCAACGACAACGCTACCCTTTGGTATATCTGGGCTGAATACTGGGCCTGTAATCTATGTAGTGCTGCCCATTCTGCATCGGGGGACTCATTATTAAGGTGGCCTCTAACCCACGGATGGCTGAAAGTAAATTGTCTTGCTGAGCTTTGTGTAGCCTGGATTTGGTGGTGTCCAAACGTAAACACTCCCCTTCCAAGGCACAGTTTGTTGCCGCCCAGACCATATCAATTCTCGTAACCGATCCCCTATTGATTGTTATAAAATTGGAGAGAAAATCCCTTATCTGCTGCATAGTCTCAGCATTCTGGAGCAACTGGCTATTCAGTCTCCAGACAAAATCCCCCCTAAATCCTTTCCCCAAATAAAACAGTAGTGAAACAGGCGAATGGTCTGATATGACCCTCTTGTGAATCTCGGAGCACACCACATTTGGAAGCAAGTGGGAGCTTAGTAAAATAAAATCAATACGGGATAAAGATTTGTGCAGGGGTGAGTAGAACGTGTATTGGTGCTCCATAGGGTGTAACACCAGCCAGACATCTAGGTATTTGCACCACTCATTAGGTCGTGCAGTGCCCTCTGTAATGGGGAGGGTCCCCGTCTCCGAGAGTCAGATCTGTCCATCTGCATGTTTGACACTACATTCCAGTCCCCTCCCAATATCATTGCTACCAGCGGGTTAGTGACCACCATACTTAATAGATGTATAAAGAACTCAGGGGATTCACCATTTGGACCATATAAAGCGCCTATTAGAATTCGTCTAGACTCAATACTACCCAGCAGGATAATATATCTCCCATTGGGGTCATATATCTCATTCTTCAATATAAAGGGGATATTCTTATTTATGAGAATAACCCCCACCCACTATTGTTAGACCTCCCGGCCCCAAAGGCCTGTCCTACCCAAGCTTTGATGAGTAAATGGTAGTCTTCCCATCTCATGTGGGTTCCTGGAGACATGCGATCCCTGCCCTCAAATGCTGTAGGTGTCTGAGGACAACCCACCTGTTGCCCTTGTCCTGAGCTCCCTTGATGTTCCAGCTAATGAGATTGTATTGATTGCTCATTACCTGCAGTTATGTTCATGTCGGTATGAGGATCTGCTCCCTTCCCTAACCCAGGTATGTAGCTGAACCTGGAAAGGTACCTTGACCAGCGGTGCACAGTATCATCCAGATTATACACACTTGACACCCTCCCCCCTCCCAACACCCTTCTTATTATCTATTCCCTTTATGTCTCTCATTAACCCCTCAACTAACATACAAAACAATTCCTTCCCCCCCTTCTTTCACCCCCAGGTTCCAGAGAACTGCAACACCAAATAACCAGTGCGCAATGTCTTCTCACAGAGTGATATGCACCATGTCCCCCACCGCCTCCCACCCCATTGAACAAACAGTATGCCAAACCCACATACATTTAAATTGGTTAGCTCTCAAGCAAAAAAGAAAAAAAAAAAAGAGCCTGACAGTGTTAGTAAACAGAGCAAAACACTCTGAAATTGATAACTTGAAGGCCAGTAGTATCGCTTTGCTCCATCCCCACAAATCCCTCGAATAGGGAGAAGCAGAAGGAGGGATAAAATGGCCACACCAAAAAGAAAAAAGAAGAAACTAGTGGTTTAAAGTAAGTCTCCGGATGGCAATTGGCACCATTTTCGGTCTCATGTCACTGCCACTGCACTCAGTATAGTCCCCCATATGTCCGGTCGCAGTATCTCACAGCCGAAAGAAACTGAAACCCCCGAGTGTCCAGCATGTCCCATAAGGTGCATGCCCAGTCTAAAGTCTGACTCTGGAACAGTTCCCTTTTTCTTTTTTTTTCCCCCAGCATTGGATGATACTTAGACCTTGAACTCCTCCCATGGCCTAACTTGCAGGACACTGTCCACTTGTCCTAAGTTCACTTCATATTAATATCCTGATGATTATATAATAAACTCCAATAGTGTCTCAATTACAAAATCCCTGCCACTGTGATCTCTCGTCGGTTGCAACCTTGATACCCTCTCTCATTCCGTTCCCTTGAACAGTTCGGGAAATAATTCTCTGAGCTCCTTCAGAGCTTGTTCCTTAGTTTCCAAAGGGATCCACCGATCCTGATGCTTGATCTGAAGCACTGCGGGGTATCGCATTCTGAAGGGTTTTCCCGCTGCAATCAATTTGGACACTATTGGATGCATTTCTTGTCATTTCGCCCTGACCGACTGAGGCAGATCTTGTGCAATCCTGAGCCGATGTCCTTCCCATAATATTTCTCTCAAGTCTCTAACCTTGGCCAGGATATATTGTTTATCTAGGAAATTGAGCAAGCGATATAACAGGGTCGTGGGGGAGAGTTAGGGGTTGGGGGAGGACGCAGGGCCCGGTGTGCTTGCTCAATGATATACGCGGCTCCATTCGGAGAAGGGCCTGCTATTTTCTCAAAGAATTTCTTCAAAAATAGAATCGGGTTCGAACCTTCTTCCTTCTCAGGCACACCAAATATTAGGAGATTGTTTCTCCTACTCCTCCCCTCAAGGTCTTCTAGCTTCTCATCAAGTTTTTTCAGCCTACTCCCAAACTGCATGATCGCCAATTCATTCTTGTCTTGTTTTCTCTCTAGTGAAAGGAGCTTAGCTTCTGAATCTCCCACTCTCATTGTCAGGGCTTGCACGAGGCTTTAATCTGTTGCATATCTTCTGCCATCTCCAAGATACATTCTTGGAGAGGTCTCATAACCTCCAGAATTCTTTCCTCCGAGAGAGCAATAGTAGTAGCTGGAGTTCTACTGACATTCAGCTGCTGGTGCTTAGGCCGCTTCGTGGCCTTCTCCTTTTCCGGGGTTGATGGCGGTGAATGTCTCGGTGCCATTTTTTTCATAAAGACTTCCATTCTGGACAGATAGCTGTCCACTGCGAGACTCTAGCAACCTTCTGATGTAGGTAGGGCACCCCATTTGTTGTGAAGTAAGTCAGAATTCACTATTTTGATGAGTGGAGGTGCGGAGCTGTGGGAGGTTGCTGCTGCCCTTCACCCTGTCATCATGTGACCTCCATTTATTCACAATTTTAACGTGATACCAATGAGGAGTGAAGGGGTGACCCCTACAGGCAAGAATAGTTTCATTATGAAGAGTGCCAGTGTGGGTGTAGGAGTAATTCAACTTGTAGCTTTGGAGAGGGGAAGGGAAACAGATTGTAGGGGACTGGAGCAGTGGGGTGAGGGCAGGGAGGAGGAGTGGTAAGTAGATCATAGTGGCGGAGGTATGCATATTAACTGAGGAAAGGAAAAATGAGGAAGGCAATAGAAGCAGCAGCAGAAAGACGAGCGGGGGGCGTGATGAGAGAGAGGAGGAGAAAGACAGAGCCCAATGGGAGTAGGAGGGAGGAGGGGCAATGCCATGGGGCATGGCGAGAGGTCTATTTAATAAAGGTGGGGGATCTGGGCGGGCAAAAAAATTTGGCAAAACTCCGTTAAAGTCAATAGACTCAATGACCCTGAGCCAAGTCAGAAAGTCAGCAGGAGATGCAGTCAATAAGGGCTCAGCGGAATAGGCAGGGTCGAATCAGGGTTGAGCACTGAGCGCACTGGGCCAATGGTGACACTCACATCTTCCCCAGTCAAAGGAGGACTTCTTATCTGACTCAGTGGTTCCAGGAAGTGGCCAGGAGGCGAGCGGCAGAGCAGCAGGTTCCATAGCTTCAGCCGCACCTTTGGGGCAGGTGCAGCCCTGCCAGGGGCTCCGAATCTAGGGAAGGGAGGAAGGAAGGAGAATGCAGAGGTTAAAAAGGGGGAAGAAATAGGGATGAACAAAGGCAGTGACATGGTGTAAAGCACTGAAATTGGGGGGCGTGGTGCTAGCAAGCAGGAGACGTGGGGGTGGCGGCCACCAGACAAGTGCTTGGCAGGAAACCTAGCACCTGTGGGGGGGTAGGGAAGAGGTGAGATGAAGCAGGAGGATTTAGGCAAGTGAGAGAAAGAAAGAGAGCACTAGGCGGGGGTGCAGTTCAGGCACTGAGTACAGCGAGGGACAGAGATAGGGAGAATCACAGGAGGGCAGTTAGGTAGGTTACAAATAAAACATTTCCACAATTGGATTCGGCAGCAAAAAGCATTTAACAATCACAGTTAAATCAGAATTGACTCAGCAGCTAATTCAGGCAGTTAGACACAGGCCCCTAGGCTGCAGCAGTTAGGGTGTGAGGAAAGTGGCACCGGGAGAAAAAAAAAAATTAGGCAAAACTCCGTTAAAGTCAATGGGTGCAACAGCCCTGAGCCAAGTCAGAAAGTCAGCAGGAGATGCAGCCAATAAGGGCACAATGGAGTAGGCAGGGTCCAATCAGGGTTGAGCGCTGAGCACGCTGGGCCAATGGTGGCACTATCGGCTTTCCTGGTCAAAGGAGGACTTCTTACCTGACTCAGTGGTTCCAGGAAGTGGCCAGGAGGTGAGCAGTGGGGCGGCAGGCTCCATAGCCACAGCCGCACCTTCGGGGCAGGTGCAGCCCTGTCAGGGGCTCCAAATCTGACTCAATGATTCCAGGAAGTGGCCAGGAGGTGAGTGGCGGAGCGGCAGGTTCCGTAACCACAGTCGCGCCTTCAGGCAGGTGTAGCCCTGTCAGGGGCTGCGAATCTGGGGAGACTCACGTTAGTACATTTAGAACAAGTAGGTGATTATACAGAGGATTGAGACAAACAAGGCAATAGAATTAGAATGAGAACATTTATGTACATTTGGTCTTTAAACAAAGGAATGCAAAAAATACAGTGAAAACTAAAAATGGAATAAGTAAACACAGTCAGGTACATACAAGAACAAACTAAATAACTGTGCCCAATAGGTAGCCTGTTGGTTGTCAGCAACACGAGGGGGTTAGCACATAGAAGTGCTGGAGAAGCGGGTGGGGAATTGATCCCCAAGTGCAGGGTGTCTGAGAGAGAGAGAGAGAGATCTGTTTGGCAGAAGGGCAGATGGTAAGAGATGCCTTTACTAGGTGCTAGTGATGGCAGACACATTGAGATTCCTGTAATAAATGGTTCTTTAGGTTCTTTTTGAAGGTCCACAGAGTGGGTAGGCTAATAATGTTCTCATGGAGGGAGTTCAACCACAGCGGTGCCCGATAGGCAAAGGACCTTTGTCCTTGAGATGTCCGACATTTTGGAGTCAGGAAGGACTGCAGTACCAAATTTTGGGTGGGCCTAGGATTAGTGCTGGGAAACAGGAGTTGTTGGACCCCAATCAGGAGCTGACCAAGGCAGATCTTTTTGGCCAGGAGGCAAGATTGATATTTTAAGTGACCAAAGAGAGTTGGCCAGTGAACATTTGCATAGAGATCTCAGGTGTGGGTTAGTCGGTGTGCCCCTAAGGTGAGCCTGCAGGCATTGTTAAGGGCAGTTTTTATATGTTGGAGGGCAGTATCTGTGGCAGAGCCATACATCGGCAGTGAGTAGTCCACTAGGGAACCCACTGAACTGTGGACCGCTATGCTGAGGGCTTCAGGGTCAGGCTCTGCCTATGGCAATAAAGTAGCCCTAAGCATTTGTTGATTGTTTTAGCTGTGATGTCTATGTGGAGGGCATAGGAGACTGAGCTGTCAAGAGTGATTCTGAGATATCTGAAGTGATGAACACGTTCAAGAGGAACACCACCCCATCACATATTGATAGAGGGTAGTTTTTGTGCTTGTTCTTAAGGCTGGTGAACAACATGGTTTTGGTTTTTTTGTAATTCACTATCAATTTATGATTTTTGAACCACTGCTCAACGCTGGTGAAGTCATGTTGTAGCTGTTGCTCAAGAGCAGTGGGGTCAGAGCCATTAGAAAATATAACCGCATCATCCGCGTAGAGGAGGATACGGCAATGACTGGCTAGGGGGAGGCAATTCATAAATAGACTAAAGAGGAGGGGGGGGGCCCAATATTGACCCCTGTGAAATGCCTGAGCACACAGGCTTGGTGTCAGAGAGAAAGGTATCTATCCTGACTTGCTGTGAATGGCAGTGTAGGTAGCTGTGGAACCATGCAGCCGCCTCAGGGGCAAGACCTATGGCAGTGAGTTGGTCAATTAGAAGGGCATGGTTGACCATGTCAAAGGCCTTTATTAGGTCAATATAAATAGCCCCGATGAGCTGACCAAGATCAAGGGATTTGTGGATGAAGCCTGTGTATTCCGGGAGGGCTGTAGTAGTGCTATGCCCAGCCCTAAAGCCATGTTGCTCTGCACATAGGAGCATGTGCTTGTCCAGATAATCGACAAGTTGGTCAGCAATTATTTCGTTCAAGGGCCTTTGAGAATGGTGGTAGTATAGAGATGGGTCTATAGTTCCCGGGGAGGGCATGATCCCCACTCTTGTACACAGGGGTGACTACAGCAGCTTTCCATTTTTGGGGGAATACTGCGAGATGGAGTGAGAGGTTAAGGATATGGGTGAGAGGGGACAGTATTTATTCGAGTGAGAGTGAGATTAGTTTCAGGCCGAGGTTATTCCCACTGTATCTCCCCTTCCCAAGTACTTTGTGCAGATATTTCCTGGTTTCACGGAAGCTAATAGTATTGAAGTGAAAGGGGGGGATGCGATGGGGATTGCGTGGGTGCAGCAGAGATGGTGGGGGAGAAGAAGTAGGTGGGAGAACAAGCTGCAAGTCAGTGAAGGAATTGTTAAAGGTACTGGTGATAGATTTAGTGTCAAATGTGGGGGAGCCATCAATGCAGAACATGGTAGGGGCCATTTTGGGTTTTCACCTGACGACCTCATTTAGGTTAGCCCAGAATTTGCGCCCGTCATTCCAGTTCCTGGTTAGGGCATCTTTATAGTATATGTTTTTGACTAATCGGATGGTCCTGGTACAGTTGTTCCTCGCATGTTTGTAGTTCAGGATATCAGACTGCTTGCCATTGGCCCTAGCTATATGCCAGAGGTGGTCTCTATTTTTCATTAGTTCAAGGGTATCAGGGCTCAACCAGGGGTTAAAGTAGCCTTTGATCCTCCACTTTTTTATGGGAGCATGGGTGTCACAGATTGTATTGAAGAGGAGGAGGATGAAATGGTTGAGTGCGACGTCAACTTCAGAAGCCTCAAAAGACGAGGATCAGTCAGCATTGAGGAGATCAATTTTGAAGTGGTCAGCATGACCAGGTTTGAGAACCCTGCTGGTGTATGTTTAAGGAGGCAGTCTGGAGAAGTTATGAGCCCAACTGAACATAACAGGGGAGTGGTCACTGATGTTGTTCAGAAGGACGGAGGCCTTAGAGGCATGCTCAGATCAGATGGTGAGCACCCAGTCAATCAAAGTACTAGTGCACGTCCTGTAGTTAGCCCTAGTGGGTGTTACAATGAGCTGGATAAAGGGGATAGCCTGAATTGCATCCTTGAATGTAAAAAGCATCATGGAGACAGTAGGAGAGAAAGTGAAGCAGAAATTGGATTTGCTGGGCAAAGCTTACAACTGTGACCCAAATGAAATCTAGTCTAAACAGTTTCTGATCCAGGGTAAATTACCACTGGACCTTAAAACAAAGAGAGCTGTAATACTTTAAAATCTACAAACCTGCAGCCTACAAGAACTTGCACTTCAAACTACCCATGGAGTGCAAAATTGCTGTAAACAGGCTTAGGTTCATGTTTAAATTAGGATTCACAGGACAATTTGGAGAGGCTTAAACAGTACCACAACCAGTATGTAACATTAGCTTAAAGTCCAGAAGGAGATGGAGTAGCAAAGAAATTAAAGAACTGCAGCAGCCTGTCAGCAGGCAGAGCTGATGAATTCTGGCCAGTCAAGTTTCAGCAGCGTACCTTCAGTCTGGTGATCGGCAGGCAGTACAGCAAGGAAGGCAGCCAGCAGACAGAATAGGCCCGCCCAGCTGCTTGCAGCAGCAGAGGCACCCATGTCAAGGGTGAAACTAAGGGGAGAAATCAGAAAAAAGCCAGAGGTTATAGAGCTGTAAGAGAGGGAGTGTTTACAGCTGGGGGAAGGGGAGTTATTCACCTCACAGCAGAAAATTAACAAGCAGGAGCTGTGGCACCAGTAGCTGGACAATCAGAACAAAGAGTAGTGAGAGGGGGACAGTTAAGAAAGTCATTACAACTGGATTAGCCTGGAAAAGTATTTGGAGCTGGGTATTTCCCCAAGAGGATTACGAACTGACAAAACTCCATTTTTGGGGTTCAATGAGGAAGAATAGCTGAAAAAGATTAGGAGGAAGCAGCGACAGAATGTACTAACAGATTCATGAGAGCCCTAATTAAATGAGACATCAGATCACAGGCAGTTGAGAATGGGGAGATAAGAAAACCTCCAAGGACAACTATCCCAATTTAAAGGTAAAAAAGACTTTGACAATTTCAACAAATCTTTTTCTAAAAAGATAAAAAAAATATGAGACTGAGCTCATAGCAAGGAAAAGAACCAAATTAAACAGGGATATAGTAGACTTTGAACGCAAATAAGTATTTGTTTGGGAATGCAGGAGCCACTCTGGGAGCAGAGGCAGATCACGCTCCTCAAATGGAGAAATAGCTATTGGAATAGAAACAAACAACAAAATCAAAAAATGGTTGTGTTTGGTGAACAAACATTCATTGAGGTAGTAAACAGTAACCAAGAAACCCAAACTAACCCCTCAACTTCAGCAGACTTTTTTTTAGAGAAAACTAGAGAAGCAGGACAAGCAGGATGAAACCAACAGACAAGTACAAAAAAACAAGGAAAAGAAGGAAACAAAAAACAAGGATGGGGAAAGAGGCAAAGGAACTAACAAACCCTATATAAAGAATGCTGAGGAACAAAGAAAGAACATAATAAACCTAACAGACACTGCCCCACATATTCAAGGGAGATGTGCGGCCCAAACTGGAGATGCACAGTGCATCTCAGACAATGCACAGAAGCACAATATTCAAAAGGAAGAGATGCATTGCGCAATTCCGAATGTGCGATGGCACAGAAATAATGCATGCAGTGCAAAAATAGGGGGCGGGTACATGAATATGCCATGCATCTGTATATTTAGCCAAAATATGTGGCTCATCTGCCATGCATTCCAGAAGTGTACCGCATAAAGTTAGACAGGCAAAAAAATGGCCTAAATCAGCCAGCCACCCAGAGAAAGGCCACAGAACTGCAGACAGACCATCCCGAGACAGCCCTTGGAGGTGTACCAGGACATGCTCCAGGCACCCACATACAGCAGTCATTCCAGAACAGAAGTACCCAAAGCCACAGATGCCAGGACACAATGGACACTACCCAGAGAGCCATCCCCCACACTGCACCCAGGATTTAGACACCAGCTGCTACATGTCAGTGCTGTCTGGTGTCTCCTAGCATACCAGCAGAGCAGACGGCCACACTACAGCACAGGTACCGGGGCCATGACCTGCTCACATATGGCCTATAGGGCACCTGGTGGCATGTATCCAGGGTGACGTCTGAGGCAGTGGTGTCCAGGTAGCCTGGTGGTACTAGTGGTAGCATGGCACAGGCCAGGGACTGACCTGTGGCACACTCCCATGGTAGTACACCATAGGTGCACACAGGTTTGACCCACCCACTCAGGTACCTGGTCACCTTCTCCAAACTGCAATTCCTTGCAGTTATCACCATATTCCTCTCATATGGGTGTGTGTGTGTTGTAATGCAGGTGACTGTATGCCATGGGTGTAACCAGGCATACTCCAAGTACTCCATGGTGTGCAATTTTATTTGGGGGGGGTAGCAAATAGGCTCTGAACTGCTTCCTTTTTCCATGAAAACTAACAAAGAAAATGCTGAACCCTTCTGTAATTTTATTCATAGGAGTTGAAACTAGAAGGACTGGTCACTAATACTGTCTTTGCATCCCAAGGACAATACAACTTTACAGGCTCTGGGCTGGTATGTGGGTGTCTTAGGGAGCAATGCATGGCACCAACCATTGTCATGGAATACAAAAGTTGTATTTATTGTGCCAAATGAGGCAACAAACATGGTCCTGGTGTACATTTGTATATTGTCTGGCTACACCCCGGGGGGGGGGGGGGGGTAGCAGTGAGTCCACCTGGTGTGCAGATCTGAAATCCCTGGCTACACCCTGCTGTACGCTGCATATGGAGCTGGTGTATCACATGCATGTGGTATACTGATCAGGGTGCGTCACCCTGTGCCCTCCCCTGTTGCTTGTCCAGGTGGGCCCCTGTGGCCAGTGTCCAGGTGGGCCCTCTGTACCCCAGTATGACCCTGTACATGGCTATGGGTAATAGCACTGTACTCAGGCCAATACAGTCCTCCCACCCACACACAAACATTCCATCACACCTGCCTGCTAGGCTGCAGTACTGCCTGTTCACCTTTGTGGAGTGATGGGGCAGCCCTGAAAAGCTGGAACTGCGCATGCCTGGAGTGCGCAAATGGCCTGACTACATTCCAGAAATGAGCCTCACATGTGGGGAATGGGCTCGGAATGTGCAATGAGGCCATTTGTGTATCCCGGCTGAATATTGCAATTTTGCATGCCATGCATGTTGCTGCCTATTGCACATTTCTCTATGCTCTGCACAGGTCTCGGGTGACCTGCCATGTATCTCCGACGGTGCGATCGTGCATGTTCAGGATTTTCAGCTGGACATGCACAATCGCATCATATGGCACATCATCTGATTATACCATTATTTTGTGCCATGCATCTCAGTTGCGCGGCACAGACACTTGCGCAATGCAGCCTGGGACTTTTAAATATGGGGCCCACTGTCTTTACAAAAACTGAAAAAAACAGTGGTCTATAAGGGGATTAACGTTTGTCCCTTCACCGAGATCTGACTTTTTCAAATACCGTGTGGATATATTTAAACTTATTAGGAAGATTAAACTCAAATACTTCTTTGGCAGACAAAAAAAAAGAACATTCAAAATTACCAGGAAAATGTAGACATGGGAGCAACAATGGAAGAGCATGTGGAATCGTTCCAGAACTTAATTTCTCAGGGGTTCTCGATGGAGACTCCTTTACAGAGGAAGCTGTACACAATTCATGGGATATCCATGATTGGGACTTCAACATAACTGACAGAATTGATGTTACAGCTTTGCTGCTAGAAATAGAAGGACCAACATAAGGGACTACTATAATTGAACTAGAAAGACAAAAGTTTAAGCCTAAATCACCTTTTTGACCCCAAGTTTTTATCCAGCTATTTCTACTTTTTTTTTTTGTCACCCACCTACCCCCATACCGGGGGATCTGGCTCCCTGCCCTGCTTGCTGACCCCAATTCCTGGGCTCACCCCCCAGGTGTGGCCACCGTGTGGTTGCCCCATCCCCAAGGAACATGGTCCCTTACCCTGGCTTGCCGCCAGGGTGGGGCCACAGGAGCGGGACCCCTCCCAGTGGACATTAATCACTACGGGAGTGCCAGCCGAGGCAGGGGCCATTATAAATGGGCCCAGGATTTTTTTGATATGCAGTTTTCTGGGGGTGGGGACATGCAATGATGCCAGTGCCTGCCCTACCCCCCCAATATGTGGCACCAGCCATGGCCATACCACCAGCCTCTACCAGGGGTCTGCATAGCACCGGACACTCTTCCCCTTCCCCCTGGAGAAGGACAGCAGTCCCTGAGAAGCTCAGTCCTTCTCCCCCGGACAGCCCTCTGACTCCTGAGTCTGTCCTCGAATCATGGATGTCAGCACTGCAGACAGACACCTTGCCACTGCACCGGTGGGCCAGCAGAATTATTTCTACTTTTGAAAAAAATGCTGCTTAATGAAAGGGAGAGAATGTTCCAGGTGCCATTTAAATATCTAATAACATCAGCACACAAGAATTTACAGCCCTTAAAGAAATAGAAGACATGAAGGGTATTGTTATTAAAAAATCTGATAAGGGGGGTAACATAGTTATTATGAGTGAACAAATGTATGTTGAAAATTGCATGAAACTACTAAATGACAATAATAACTACACCAGATTAAGGGGGGACCCCACTGTACATTTTCAGGCTGAATTGTGTGAGTGTGTTGATTTGGCTTTATACTGTGGGTGGATCACTCAAAAAGAGGCAGATTATATTAAAGTGGACCATCCTACGGTCCCCGCTTTCTACATAACCCACTCGGAAGACCCATTGTAGCAGGAATTGGGTATCTAACACAGAATTTAGGAACCTTTGTAGACTGTTTTCTCCAGCCACTTGTCTTTACCCTTAGATCATATACAAAAGACAGTATAGCTTCAAGGGGAAAGTATGGGACTATGATTGGAGTTGGTTAACTATAGATGTGAGCAGCTTGTATACTTCGATCTTACATGATATTGGAATGCACGCAGTCAATAGCTTTCCACAAAATTGATCAGCTATTCCCACACACCTTGTCACTAGTGCAGTTAGATTTGCACTTAAATATAATTACTTTATGTTCAAGAATGGACTCTTTCTACAGACATGGGGTACTGCAATGGGGTCAGTCTTTGCGCCTTCTTATGCCAATCTTCTCATGGGTTTGTTTGAAGCAAGATACATTTTTAACTAGGCTGCTAATGAATACCTAGACCAGGTATCCCATTGGTTCAGGTTTATTGATGACATAATAGTCATATGGTCAGGTAACAGTGTGAACATTACTGAATTCATAATATACCTGAATGATAATGACATGGGACTCCAGTTTACATATGACACAGATAAACATACCATAACATTCTTGAATCTGAAATTTACTGGCTCACCAGGAGAACCAATAAGTACAGCAGGGTACAGGAAGGAAACTGCAAGTAATACAATTTTACATGCTAAAAGTGCCCATCCCAAAAAAACTAATATCATCTATCCCCTATGGGGAGATGGTAAGGCTTAAAAGGAACTGCTCAGAAGAAACAGAGTTCTTAACATAAGTCAGACTGGTAAGAGAGAGAGGTTACTAAAAAGAGGCTATCCAAATCAAATATTTGAAGAGGCCTTCCAGAAAGTTGTTACTTTAAACAGAGATAACCTATTTTCAGTGCAAATAAACAAGGAGCGCACAGGACAACACTAGTAGTAAAGACACTGTCACATTTGTGACTGAGTTTAACCCCCAGCAGGCAAAATGGGTAGCCTAGTTCATAGGTTCTGGCCTGTACTGTTAAGTGACCCATTTGGGGGCTCAGTGGGTGGGTGGGAGGGGTACACTAGACCACCAGGGTAGTAGGGGTATGTTATGAGTTACAGATGCCATGATCGGGCAGCGATTAGTCCACTGGACCACCAGGGATATTGGACGTGGGGGGTACTATACCGATGCCCATGATTGGGCACATAGAGGTCCACTGGACCACCAGGGATATGGGGCTTATTCTTCTACACAAATGCCCGCGATTGGGCACATAGCGGTCCACTGGACCACCAGGGATATTGGATGGGGGTTTCTTTTACACAATGCCCACAATCGGGCTGCAGGGGACATCGGTCCCCGATGGCTGCTGCCTGGCAGGGTGCCAGGCACAAGTCATTAAGGATCAGCACACCCTACGCACAAATGAGACCATAATGAGATGCATGCCCCCTGTGCACTTTTGCTTCATTATCAGCCCCATTCTCATGTCCCCCTGATATCGCAGGTGCTGTGCATGGTGCAATAGCACTTGCGCTAGCGCATCTCCATGCTCCACTCTGGCCACTTGCACTGGTGCAGTGCCACTGCGCCATGCATAGTGGGGGTGGCCAGGGTGTGATATTCAAAGCTGCTGCACCATAGCGCAGCTCCATTGAATATCGCCCAGGCCACACCCCTGCGCAACAAAGTTGAGCTGCGCCCAGGCTTGCGCCACAGCCTGGCGCAGTTTGAATATCCGGGCCCAAATCTTTAAAGTACAATGCAGTTTGCGTGTCTGACATGCATACTCCATGCACAGTCTTAAAGAAATAGTCTATGTAGTTATCAGGGTGTTAACTTTTTAATTTCCTATGCACCTGCTTTTTTCATATATATAACATCTTTGAGTTATTTGAAAATAAAGTAAAAGTAAATTAAACCAAAAAGTGACTATATATCATTTAATCTTTCTTATTTCTGGGACTCATCTAATACTTCATAAATAGTTTTAGTAGTTGGGTATCTATGCCACATTATTCTAATCTTAGAACAGTGAGGGAAGGGGGAAGAGCAGAGTCGAGCCTCTGGCTCTTTCCAGCTATCTCCTATAATGTCCTCTATTATTTCCACAATGTACCATAACTTTTCAAAACTTAAAGTTTCTTTTAATTATGTGCCACCATTTTTTATTTTCCACTGTCAGGAAAGGTTGGGCATTCTATTTTTCCAGAATCATCCTCTTAGTCATTATGGTACACAGTGCAAACATTTTCTCCTGTTCTTTAATGAGCTCCAAAGAAGTAGTTGTATTAAAAAGAAAGGTACAGTATATGGTGTTCTGATAAGTTCAGCCCCTAATATTCCTTTACATTATTTATTGTAGCGTCCCACAACAGGAATATCATATTACAGTCCCAGAAGTAATGATAACGGTTACTGACTTCCCCATACTTGTGTCAACGCTTATTACTTACTGCAGCATTTATTTTTGCTATAATGTTAGGATTGAGATTTTTGGCTGATATGTAGATATAATAACTGGTTTCTTTTTTTCCCATAGGGAAACCATGGCATAATCTGCCATAATAAAGGAGTGTTTATTATGGCAAACATACACAGGGTTTCCCTTACTCAGCGCATGTGCCCACTGCACTTTCTCGCTTCCCAACCACTCACTGGTCACTGAACCGATAACGGACACTGACTGAACCACCACCCAGAGTTGGCGGTAAGTAATAAAAAACTTAAAATGTATCCCAGGGACTTTAGTTAACTTTCACCTGCCCACAACATTAAAAAACAACAACTTTTAAATAAATAAACAAAGGCTACCACGGCCCCACACTGTAATGTAATTGGACTGCGGTCATATAGTAACTTTTTATTTTATACAATTGCTAAGGTGAAAAATGAAAACCCAGCAATTACATAAAATAAAATATGTGTCAGTGTGTGTAAACTCGAAGTTTGCACACACCCCCAGGGTTAGATGCTATTCATAAACCCCTCCAGGTTTATATAGCATCTTACCCCTTGGGTGTGTATAAACTTCTCATTACACACACACTGACCCATACATTATTCTATACATTATTAATCTTGCATCATAAATTCTTGCACTGATCTTTGGTTAAACCCAGTTTTCCTTCTGTGGACCATTTCTTAATAATTTTGGTTCTTGCATCTACCTGAGATTGGACTAAAGATAATAGTTAATTGATAAAAGTTTTTTTGGTACTGTAACTTATTACTGTATCTTCCTCTATCATCCTAGTGAAATCCACTTCTATTCTTATTCTGGTAGAGTCACAGAAGGATTTAAACTTACTGTTAACAAAACAGAAAAAAAGTTGGTTCATCATCCAGTGTTTTTCCTAAAAACTGAGTATCTGTGCAAAATGTTTGTGATACTAAAAAACTCTCCACTTAGTAAAACCATACTTACAAATATGTTTTTAATACCATTATAGGAACTAGGTAATAATTTATTAGTACTTAGAATGTTACCATGCAACTATGGGAAGTTTGATTGTGACCTTCTTTTAATAACCTGTTTAAATGAATTCCAATATGGTGAAAAGATGGATATTTGTTTAACATTATGAAGATTGGTCACTTATAATATCCCATGAGTTCTTAAATTTGGCTGTGTATCTGAGAGGGTGCTCCGCAGAATATCATGCTCAGAATTCTGGAGAAAACCCATTCTTATGTTAAGCTTAATATATGTCTTAAATAAAATGTGCATAGGTCCGGGCACCCAAATATTTCCTGACATCTTGTAACATCTTGGGATTTTTAGGTGGTTTCAGCAATATTGGGTTTTCCTCTTCTCCTCATAAATTTAGTAAATGGCTTTGATATCTGAAAATCAGGATTTGGAGGGACCCCCAAATACAGTTTGTATTATATATATTAAGTGTGGCATAGCCACCATTTTAGAGCATCTTTACACCCCCATACTGTAGGTACAATGAAAGATTGCCAATTCATGAGAATATTTTGAATCTCATGTTTTGCTTTTCAAAATTTAATTTTTACATATGTGTGCCAGTCATTTGTTAAGGTTATCTCCAAATAGTTATACTATTCTCAATTCAAAATTCAGCCATGCTTGCTTTAGTGTTACTATCTTCGCTTGGAAAAATCCTCATTAAAATAAGATGTTTGTTGAAATGGTATCATAATAAAGATGAAAACGGATTTACTTCTTTTAGAAATACAGGAATTCAGTGCAGCAAGGAGGAACAAAATTTCAACCAAGGAGGGGTAGTGCCATGGTTAGATGGAGCCATACTTGTAAAAACTGTGGGTGACCAGCACCTACTAAGATCCCAAATACTTCATCACATGAAAGAAAGTCAAAATGGTCTACCTTAGTGGCTCATCTTTATTGAGTGCAAATTCGTGCAAGGCATAACATAGCCATACAGCTGCAGTATAGAAGTCAGAGTGGTAAACCTGAATGCCATTTTCATGGTGCACAAATTGTATCCCCCTGCTGGCTGCTTGCATCACTACACCTGATGCATTTTGCACATGGGCACTTTTTCAAAGTTAGTGATCAACATGCCAGTAGCTCCTTTTAACTGTAAGTTCTTAAAGACACAGTCACTATAATTAAATAGTGCAGTGAATGTGCAAGTGCTCAAATCCATATAATAAAACCATTAAAAACATGATTAAAAACACTGGAGGTAAAATACATCCCTGTACATCAATACATAGTATCACTCTGAGGCTATCAGCTTTACAATAAACAAACATTTGATAAGGAAGCAAACCCCTATGAAAATATGTTGCTAAAATAGTTTTGACATATTGCAAAGTCTCAATGTAATAATCTTCTGTGTGTCTCCACTATAAATATTATGGGCACTAGAGAAGTTATTACTGTTGCTCTAACTCAATGTTCTGAATAGCCAAGGACCATCAATAAAGCATGTCACAAAACACCATAAATCCATCCAACACAGTGTTTGTGGTGCACATTATTACCCATCCTTAAGTCAAATACAAACATCATTTCAAGAGACTTCCAGAACCTGCTGGGGCAATCAATGTGATTTTTAATTCTCATTTGTAAGGAGAACAAAACACAGTTAATGAACAAAATATTGATTTTTTTTACACACATTATCAACAGCTGATATAAATAATGTACAGAATGCATTATTCAAGTGATTAGAGGCAGACAAAACAGACTTCAAACCTGCTAAGCCTTAATTTTTTAGGGGTCCCAATACACACAGGAATATGTACATATCTTAAAAAAACATGCACATACCACCACATATGATGCTGACACCGCACTTACAGTAAAAAATCTTTACTAGCTAAAAGGAAACATAGCAATAAAATACCCACCTGACATGTTTCTGGTGGCCACTGGACCCTTTCTCAAAGGCTGGGGCAAAAAAAGCATACACACAATATATAATTGTTAATTTGTGACATCATCATGACACATTTTTAATTCGGCAAATAGGAACATCGGTACAATTAATATCTTATTATCCTTCCATCTTCATATTTTATAAAAAAAAAACATTATTTGATCATAAAATATCAACTGTGGGAAAAAAGGGGAGGAGAGGGACGCAAACCAGCTACATTATCTGGATTTTATATATCAGAACAATGAAAAAATAACTGCAATGGAGCTAACACTAGAAATAGATATGGGAGGGGGGAGATAAAGGAAACACTGCAGCCCAAGTATTCATGTGACTGACCACATGGCCAACTTTTTTTCTCTGTTTCTTCCAGGTATGGTTTAATTTTGAAACCATAATTTAAACCTGGATATTTGTGTGCCCGCAGTTGTAAAATCCAGAAGGTTTCTCGGTTTCTCATTTTTGGTGCAACTGGCACCTTGCATCAAACGATGCGGCCGGGAGCCATTCAGGTAAGCAGCCTGCATCAAATGCAGGCTGCTTACAGTGAAGGTGGTTTGCACTAGCCTTGCACCACAAAAAGGGCTACGGCATGATGATAGGGGGCTTGCAGCAGATGCAGGCTGCCACATCCCCTCAAATTGTATTCAGAGAACCCTCCCAGAGGACAATGTTCTAAGTACCATTAGTCCATCAAAAGGCAGGTGTAACAGTACTTAGACACCCTCTGGGAGGATTGCCAACCATGCACCACAGTGTCACCCCCAGTGTAATATATGTGACAGCCACATCCCTGGTGATCTAGTGCCCCTTCCCCATCCCAATCTGCCCATACAGTGTAATATTCATACCAAATTTCAACCCTGGTGATCTAGTGCCCCCCTCCCTGCCCCAATCCACCAGTAAAATGTCAGTCCATTCAGTGGCCAGCCATGGTGGTGTGGGAAGGGCTGTGTCAGTCTCCGGATCTGGGATCAGGATGGGGAGAGCAGGGGGGAGGGCACTACCTGCCGGGGTGGGGGGCGTACTGGATCACCAGGGATTTACTGTACTCTATCAATACAATTTACTGGCAGACCGAGGCAGGGTGGGGGAGGGAGACACTGGATAATCAGGGTTTTAATGTTATCTATTATTACATTGTACGGGGCAGATTGGGGTGGGAAGGGGGCACTAGATCACCAGGGTTGAAATGTTTTTATAGTAATACAATGTACAAGCAGATTGTGGCTTGGGGGGCAACCACAAACATGGCCCTTTCCATTGGTGGAGCTGCTGGACATCCACGCCATGGCTTACGGCATTCTTGGTGGATGCACCATCTGTTTGACTGATGCCGCAAGCCACAGGATGCAGGCTCGGGGACCCTGTCTGATACTGAATCAGGTGCAGGGTTCCTGATGCAGGGGTGGTTAGTGTAAGCTGTCATTGTCTCAGCTTGCATCTGCCCTTTGAAAATCATGCCCAATATTTTTCCGTTCTGTACTAATCATCCTAGATTTATGGTAGAGTTGTCTGTTCTGCTTTTCAGTGTTGTATTTGATCCCACCACCCCCTATAAAGTACAAATTCAAAAACAATTATCAAAAGTGAGATGAAAACACTACCCATAAATCTTTCCTATCTTAACAAAACTGTGCAGGCCTGAGGCCACCACATCTTGTTGCCTGCCATTACATAGTTGACAGTGTCTAACAGTAAATTCTAAGAGCATGATTACTTACTGGATAGAAGACGACACCCCCAAAAATGGCAATATAATTCCCTTTAGTGTTGTTTTGAAAGACTTTGTGATATTCATACAGGTGAATTAAATACTGGCCCGAATTCATCACACCACTATAATACTGCATGGTCACTCTTTTGCAGTAGTGTCTGGGTGTGCAACTTCCCAGAGAAGTTCATAAGAATCACATGAGAAAATATTTAAGTCAAAAACTGCTGTCCTTCTGCTACATCTCTCTCTTGTCCATTGCACTGCAAGTGCACTTCCATGAGAAATCACCCAGAATAAAATGAGAAATTATTTATGTGAAGTAAATGTGCCTCTTGTTGTACCCCTGCTAGAAAAACACATGTCATATAGTGGTTAAAGTCAAAAACTGCTGTTCTTCTGCTATGTCTCTCTCTTGTCTGCTGTGCTGCATGCACATTCTCATGAGAAATTACCCAGAATAAAATGAGAAAATATTTATGTGAAAAACTGCTGTCCTGCTGCTACATCTCTCTCTTGTCTGCTGCACTGTATGTGCATTTCCATGAGAAATCAACCAGATTAAAATGAAAAATTATTTATGTGAAAAACTGCTATCCTTCTGTTATGTCTCTCTCTTCTCTATTGCAATGCATGCGCACTTCCATGAGAAATCACACAGAATAAAATGAGAAATGATTTATATCAAGTGAAGAATATGCCTCTTGTTGTACCCCAGTATGTATCCTGCTAGAAAAACACATGTCATATAGGTGCTGCTACTAGACAGCTGTGCAATTGCTGAATGAGAACAAGAACAGTCAGGAATAATATGGAGGATAAGAAAAATTCACAATGTCTGGTCAATAACATACGAAGACTTCTAACACTCAGAATTTACAGTAAAAGTCTTGCTGTTGGTGCTGCCGCTGCTGCTGTTATTATTATCATTTATGTCCTTGGAAGGATTAGTTGTAGTGCTGCTGCTGTCTGTGTGCTGCTTCTGGTCATGTACGATGGTGACAGATCAATGGTACCCATTGTATGCTGTACTCCTGCACTTTGAGTGGTAAGTTCATTTATTTTGTTGAGGTAATTTGGTATCAAAAGGGGATGGTTACTCGTTTGTTTTTAAACATCGATTGTGTCTCTTTCCTTGTAGGGATTTCATATCATCGAGAGTCTGGATTGCTTTCTGGGAATTGATGTTTTTCTTTTCCAGTGGTGCCAGGTACATCAATATCCATCCGAGTATAACTGTGTTAACTTTGATTTAAAAAAAAAAAAAACATTCATTTTTGGGCCACTCTGCACCACTGTGGGGTTATACACCCAGTCAACCATGTGCTCAGGCCACAACCACTACTTCTATACCTGTCACCTTATTAAAGAACTTCCGAATTATTTTGCCTCCTTTTGGCCATTGTGGCACACTGTTTTCCTTGACAAATAATGAAAAGCCCCACCCCCCCAAAAAAATTCTAATACTTACCATCCCCCCAAGAAAAAACAATAAATAAATAATTTAAGTAATGAGACTTACATCATTGGAAGTGTTCCTGAGTCCTTAGCTGTCCATCCATGTTCCACACAGATGCTCGCTTTGTCAGAATCCTAGCAGGCACTGTAACCAGCATTTTATTTATTTATTTATGACTTTGTTTACTGGGTAGGTGCACTGATCCAAGGGACTGTTTTCAGGCACGACCCTGACCATGAGGCAAGAGTAAGGTAAATTACATTGGACAAAATGGTACAAGCATTAAACAGGCAGTGGTAACAGCATATTAGAATCGAACATAGTACAATACATTAAGCAGGCAGAGGTGTCAAATGATATTACAATAGTGATAGCAAAGGAGAAGATAACACAGACCAGAGGACAATGAGCAACACCAATCAAACCCCAATCAACCCCCCAACATAAAAACCATACCTACCCAGTCGGATGAACCAACAGGAGCAGGTAACCAGTCAAATTTATCAACAGTGGCAGGTAAGAGGAGCAGGGTCAAGTCATTGCATGGAGGGAAAAGCGGGAGACGGGGTGCTACCTGATCTGACAATTGCAACTGTCACGGGAAAGGAGCCAAGATTTGAGGTAAAGTTTAAAGGAGAGGTGCATGATAGAAGATCTGAGAGTTGCTGGAAGCTCATTCCAGAGCGAGGGGGCAGCTACTGAT
This sequence comes from Neoceratodus forsteri, assembly GCA_016271365.2. Lineage (NCBI taxonomy): Eukaryota > Metazoa > Chordata > Ceratodontiformes > Ceratodontidae > Neoceratodus > Neoceratodus forsteri. The sequence goes on from CM057449.1 coordinate 1,205,623,078, forward strand.
ATAGCATTACTGCCCATCTTAGTTGAGATTCTGGGAGTATCAAGGGGAGGGGCAGCCAAGGATCGAAGACATCACAGTGTGGATCAGTGCTTGCAGAGAGGGCGGAAATAGGACCACATCTAATGGTGGAGTCTATGATGCATACAAGGGTAAAATCAAAGCGACCTTGCAAGGACAGCCAGTCCAGAGAGTGGTAGAGGTCACAGTGATGAGAGTAATAGGGGGCGGACAGTGCAAAGTGGCACATGCTATTGTATACAGATGAAAGTCTGGTTCAGAGGGTGGTAGAGACACGGGTGTAACTTGAGGAACAGTAGTACAAGATAGGGAGAAGGTTTCCTCTGACAATGGCCAAGTGAGCCTCAGCAGTTAGGTAGGGTTTGATGAGGTAATCAGTGCCAAGCTTTTGATTGATCCTATGGAGTACAGGGTTACCATGGTTAGTGAAGGAGAGGGTGGGATCCAGTATAACCCCATAGTATTTAAAATTGAGGATGATGTCGAGGGCAGGGCCATCAGGGTGGCATATAAGGAGAGAGGAATTAGTTAGCATGGGAGAACAAAAATCAGAGGAAAAGCATTTTAATATTGCACTTTAATGAGAAATGTCATCATCAGCTGTACACTTCAGTGACTACAAGAACAATAACAGGAAACTCAGCTTTCTAAACAGCAAAGCAGAGTGCAGCAGTTGGACTTGGAACAGGATTAGAACAATTTTCATAACCATGTAATGCAAAATGCACTCTATGAAGCACGTTATTGTTTTCAATGTCAGACAGACACTGACAGTAGGTATATTAACCCTGTCTGACCCTCTGATGGAAAAGAGATGCACAGTTCCACCCAAAAATTGAGTAACACAAACATTACAGATATTACTGACATAATTGTTCAGTATGGTATACATACATTAGTTTATGTAAAAAAAAAAAACTTTTCTATGCCATTAACCATGCAAACACCTCATGAGTGAATTGTTAAGTAAAGAAAGCAATCAACCATCGGAGAGTAAAAAAGGAGTATGCTTATGTCAGACTACAAGCTACTGGTAGTGCGCGTGCCACTTATTGCCGGATATTGACATGGCCCTTATCTTCTTTATCCACACCTTCAACTCTGCTTGCGACATTTTTGCACCCATAACTGCACGCCGGTCCAAAGTAAGGCATGCCCCCTGGGTTACCCCCACCCTGCACCAACTTCTTAAGCACAGGGACAATCTATGGCACATTGCCACAGAAACAGGTAAGCCCAGTTGACGAGCTGGCTATGCTGCTGCCAGAACAAATGTACATGGGCCATCCATAAGCAAAGGCTGAGCACTATCAAGCCTCCCTCACTTCCTCCTGGGGAATGCTAGGACCTTCTGGGACAACATTAAGCAGCTGAATGGTGGCACGCGTTCCCCCACCTTAAGCTTATCAACATTAATGGTTTGGTCTCCTCAGCCCTGTCCTTATTGCCAACCACCTCAACAAATCTTTCACAGACCTGGACAGTGCTCCCAGATAATTTCTTGTCCCCTCCTCCAGGTCTGTCCCTATTCTCCACGCTCCTTGTTCTACCTGCACGAGTCACTGCCCAGGAAGTCAGACCTACCTACTCAAGGCCTTAAAGAGTAACACAATTGGCAATGACTCCCTTGATCCCAGTCTTCTCCGTCAGGTTCTGGATCTGGTTATCTCACCAATCACCAGCCTCTTTAACAAATCTCTGCCTAGGCAATTCCCTCTGCCTGGAAGATAGCTACTGTCACCCCAATACACAAAGGGTGGTGATAGGACCCTCCTAGCAATGTCGACCTATCTCAATCCTCTCCCCTCTCCTAAGGCCTTAGAAAAATGGGCCACCCAAATCTCTGAATACCTCGATAAATATAGCATCCTCTGCCCAGAACAACATGGTTTCAGAGCAGGCCACAGCACCAATACTGCCCTCCTGGAGTTCTCTAACTTTCTTCACACCTCACTGGACTCTGGCTCCCTAGCAGGTGCAGTGTTCATTGACTTATCAAAAGCCTTTGATACTGTCTCCCACCCCCTCCTGCTAGTTACCCTTAGTCACTTAGGCTTTGCCACTGGGCCTGTTTCCTGGTGCTCCAGCTACTTGTCGTCCCACTCACAACGTGTGAAAATCAATGGGAAACTTTCCAGCACCTGCCCTGTCTGCTCCGGAGTCCCTCAGGGCTCCATTCTTGGGCCCTTGCTCTTTTCCCTTTTTCTCAACTCCCTGCCCAGTGAATGTACTGGTAAAATCCTTCTTTACGCAGATGATGCTGTACTCTTTGCCTCCGACCGTAATCCCATCTCACTTCAGGATTCTCTGCAGGAATCCTACAATGACATGAAGCCTGGTTTACTGAGCACAGACTCAAATTAATCTACAGAAAACCAAAACCATGCTCTTTGCCCACCCCCAAAATAAATCCAGTAACTATCCTCTCGCAGTCCACTCCACCTCTAAACTCCCTATTGAGCTAGTTCACTCTTATAAATACCTAGGTATAACCTTTGACCCTGCCCTCTCTTTTCATGCCCACATCTCTGCCCTTGCCTCAGCCTCTAACACTCGGCTGGGTATCCTCTATCGTCATAAAAACTGCCTCCCCATGGATGCCCTCTGACTTGCAGTCACAGCCTCTGTTCTATCTCTGGTAGACTATGGCTTACCTGTGTATGGTGCAGCAGACCAGACTGCCCTGCACAAGATCCGCCTCATCTTAAACAAGGCCTGCAGGCTCATAACTGGGGCTCCTAGTCTAACCCACACTTGGCTTCTTTACACCATGGCTAATCTACTCAACCTAGATGAGCGCCTCAAATACCAAACCTGCCTCCTAACAAAAAAATCACTCCTTGAGCTATCCCCACCAGGTCTGTCAACCACTATCCACCGAGCAAACCCTACAGTGCATACCCATATATCCCGTAAAACTGCACTGGTTATACCAAGGGAGAGAACCTAGCAAGGTCAAAGGGCTTACCCCTACAGAGTCCCCTGTTGGGATAACGCCTTCCCCGCCGGACTCACTGATGCTGCCTCATTATCTTATTTTAAAACTAGCCTTAGAAATCACCTGTTTTCAACATGCAGCTGTACCTGCCTCTAAGCCTCCTCCTATCCTTCCAGACAAAGCTCGCTAAGCCGCTCTCTGACCTTCTGTCCAGCTCTACCTTTACTTGCTACTATCTTCCCCACACTCCTTTTCTGATGTCTTCCACCCAGCCTTACCTTTATCTGCCCACTGAATCAATCTCCATGTAACTACTGTATATTGTCTACTCTGTAAAGCTCACATGTAAGCCTGTTGTATACTGTGTTTGTCATATGCCTATATTTTTGCCTGATTCCTAAATGTACTCTGATTTTTTGTCTGCCCTGATGTTTGTTGCTTGCACTGTTTTGTCCTCTCTGTGACGAGGTACCTTCGTAAATGAGCCTCTGGCTCAAAGGTTGTTAAACTGATGTTCTAATAAATAAAATAAATAAATAAAACTTAGGTAGCGACCGATGTTGGGCAGGCATTAACCTGCAGGGACAACAAAAGAATGGCAAAAACACACTTTGGTTATAAATCTGAAGAAGCAATGAGAATGATGACTGCAAGCCAAGTGACTCCTTTCCTTCACAGTCCTCAGCGACAGGACTTGCAGGAGGTGAGTGTCAGTGTTGGTACTCGCGTCACTAAACTGGTGTTTCAATTACGCATGATTCTGCCCTCATGCAGTGGTTTGGATCTCATGACTGTAGCATCCCCACTATTGTTCAATCACATTTCTAGTACACAAATGTTTTTTGGTGCTCAACATCAGGGGTTATACACTTGAAAATGTAGAACATAATGGGAAATTGTTGCTGGCCATACTAACATTGAGGAAGTCAGCTCAAGTGATACAGGAAGATCTTAATACCCAGTCTTGTTTCCCTCTAGATCATGGCTTCATCACCAGTGCAGTGACTGGTTAATGCTGTGTAATACAGAACAAAATCATGTACACTACCGGTTGAAGAGGAGGTGGTGGTGGAGCAGCAGGAGACAGGACCGTGTCTTTATTGGGTTTGATACCCATAGCAGGAATTGCTTGCTAGGATGTTAAAAAGTCATTTTGTTGTAGTTTAAGGCAGTGCCGGTGAGGGTTGACACTGGTGGGTGGGAGCAGGCATCGCCAGTACTGCAATACATTACATTTATGTGCTGTTTGTTGACAGGTTGAGGACACATGTAAATGGGCAAAAGGTAGCAGCAGCAATACAGTTCTGAGAAGGGAACAGTAACAATCATGACAATAACAAATTCTGGAGACATCGTATGGGAATATAATGGCATGCAAAAGAGGTACAGCACACATAATATTGTTTTCTTTAAGCATCACCTTCTTCAACGAATCAGCCCTCACAGTCCTCAAGACTGGAGTTCTCATTTGATGGGTATTCACGTTCCAGAACTGAGTCATCAGCATCACTGTCACCAGTGTATTAATTCATCTTTCTGCCAACAGCACGACCTGTCTCTTCATGTTCCACAGAAGATTCACTGTCTGTCAGGATGATGTAGTAGGAACAAGGATGTCATAGTCTTGCATGGAATGTGGCCCTTATCCATTTTTATAAATGTTAGAATTTCCACATTCTTTGGTGACAGGTTCGTGCACTGGTCATGTACAATGGAGCCTGCAGCACTGAACACACACTCAGCACAAACACTAGATGGAGGGCAGCTAAGGTATTTTATTGGCACAGATGGCAGTGCAGGCCACTCAGTTCCCTTGCTCACCCAGTACAATAATGGCTTGTTAGCAATTGCAAGGTGTTTTGTTCTGCCATGAAACAGTCAACCGTGCAACGTGCTGCTCTAAGTCCAGCTGCCTCATCATGCTCCTCCTCATCCTGGTCTTCCATGGGTGCAACTTCAACTTCGCTTAAAACATCCCAAATGGGATTGATGGTTTTTGGTGTTTGTCTGCCTGTTAGCATAGTTTTGGGATGTGAAGCTGACAGTCCTGTGGTGGTGGTAGCAATAACACTCAGTGCCCTATGTGTCTTGAGCATCTGTTCCCCTCTGATCTTTCTGACAAGAAGGTTGGTAAGGTTTTCTACCCTCTGATGGCCACTGTCTAGTATAGACTCAAGGCCATGCTTATAACATGGGTCAAGCACGGTGGCAATGCCAAAGTTGTCAGACTGCAGAATTCCAACAATATGAGGGTTGGAGTACAACACGTGGAGCATGTGCTGCATCAAGGCCAAACCAGCACTGTCACCACCTGTCTCAGTCTATTGCTACACATTAACAAGTGTCCACCTCAGCATGTGTAGCAAGGGGATGGACTGACTGATACAGACAGTGTCCCAACTCACTGCCTGTATTGCATGTTCAAAGGGACACATAATTATTATTAGTCCATCCTCTAAATGCCACTGTTCTGTGGTGAGAACCATGGACACTCCAGCACTGTCATAACTGGTGTGTAGCACCATATAATCAGACACAGCTTTACACTGCTCATAGAGCCGCTCCAACATGTACAGTGTGGAGTTTCATCTGGTCACCACATCCAACTTCATGTGATGATGAGGCAGATTGTTCTATCTCTGAAGCTGGCATAGCTGGTCACCGGCCTTCACAGAATGGGCAAAGTGGGCACAGATGCAGTAGGCTACTAACAAGATATCCTTCACATCAGGATGGCTAAGAAACTGCTGGACCACGAGGTTGAGGTAGTGTGTCAGACATGGCACCCTGAAAAAAACCTATCACTTATACATTTTATAACATTGGAGCTGTTGTTGCTTGAAATGAAACCAACTTCCTTTGAGTGTGGGTGCAACCACTCATCAATTTACCAAGTAGTACTTCAAGCATTTTCTCCCCTGTGTGGAATCCAAGCTTGCTTTTCATTGTGAGTGTCATATGCTGCCAAATGCTGGTTATGTTACTACCACCAGTCTGCCTTGCTGCACCATCCACCACCATGCCCAGATTCCAAGACCACCCCAGGCTCCTGGACGCAATGTGCTATAATGCACATATAGGAGCTGTCAGCTGTTCTCCCACTGGTCCACATATCCATGCTAAGATGGATGGATGGTGATGAAGAATGCCTAAGTGCATGGAACACACCTTCTTTTCTGTGGCATACAGTTCAGGAACAGCACATTTGGAGAAGTATGTCCTTGATGGCACCTTCCACTTCAGACATGCATGAGCAGCAAACCTTCTAAATTCTTCATTCTCAATAAAGGAGCATGGGAGCAAGTCAAATGCTAGCATATCTGCAGCAGCCGCACTAAGCTGCCATGCAGCAGAATAATTCAAAGGGTATTTGCTCTGCCATTCAAACATGCTTGTCAGAGTTGATTGTAATTTTTGGGGTGTTGGGCTGGCAAACAGATGACCGTGTTACAGTGGCCCAGTAGGGGTTCTGTTTGACTCTAGAGAAATACGTGGTGCTGATAAAGGGACACAAGTCATTTTAGCTGTTTTATGGGTTGTCGACATCGTTACTGGGTACTGACTGTGAGGGGGACTACTGAATCTGCAACTGCTGCTATGCTCACTAGTTGTAGCAACCACCTCCACATCCTCCTTCACCACTATGTACTCTCCCTCAGTGACACCATGTACAGATGATGAAGATGAGGGACCTAGACCACCTGGAACTGCTTTCTTCTGGTGTTTAAGCCATCAGAGAGGGTGCCAGTTCTTTAAGTGCATTTGCAGCCCACCAGTGCCTAGGTGGCTGCCCTTCTTTTCCCTACTAACCCATATGTGGCAAAGCTGATATACTGCCACCATTTCTTCTACTGGATCCACATATAGAAGTCCCACACAAGGGATTTTGTAGCCATTTTTTTATCCTGATGCCTGGACTGGGACAGCGGAGTGGAAGTATGGTGGGGGATAATGCTGTTTTTGTAGTTTGACTCTGTCTCATCACATCAAGAATAGTATGGGGGGACCTTCAGTGTGTGATTTGGTGGATAAATCAATGCTGCACTTAAGAACCCCTGCACTGTCATCACCTTTCTGCTTCTTTTTCTCTGGTTTCCATATGGGATCCAACACCTCATCATCATCATCATCATCATCATCATCTGCATGCCATCCACTGATGTCCTTTTCATGCTCCTCCTTATGATAAAAAAAATTCACTAAGAAAACTCACTATTCACAAAAGGATTTTTCACTAAAAAAATACCTCCAACAGCTTAATCTGGTTCAAGGTCAGTTGGCATGCATCTGTGTCCCCCTCCCCCGGGTCATACCTGAAAATAGACTAAATTTGCCTAGTGCACTTACCCAGTCAACAAACACTAAATAAATAAAATAAATAAATAAATGCTGAACCTGATAACCATAAACTTCAATCTCAACAGTTTGTATGCCCGTCTCCTCAGCAACAGTTGTCATAATGGTGTCACCCACATTTCTGAGCACTCCAACATTCTCCTCAACCACAGTCTCAACTGTATCATGCAGGACACCATCACCACCACCAGCAACAATGGAGACGGGAACATGCATCATCTTATCTTTATTAGACACTGCTTCTGGTGTAATTTTATGGCTGCTTGCATTATTGTCACCTCCCACATCACCCTCACCCACTTCCATGACTGTCACAGAGGTTGCCCAAAATAACTGAGATGTAGGAAACTCACTGGTAAATACTCTAGCACTACTGCTAGCAGCATCCATCCCAGAGCACTTAGAGCTTGTTGTTGATGGCAACACCACATCAGAAGACAGTCCTTCATTCACCATTTCAGTTGCACTGCTTTTCGCAAATGATGCTGAAGTCTTGCCTGCATAACTCCCTCCTCTCCCTTTTTTGTTCCTCTTCAGTGGCAGTCTTCTTTTATTAATGTTTGGCAACACTGACAAGTGATATTTTTGGACCCTATTTCTCACAGCACACCGTGGTACAACAACAGGTTGGGTAGGGTACCCAAGTGAAAAGCTGGATTTCTAAAGTTTCTAATTTGCCAACAGAGAAGTACTACTCCACAGACTGGGAGGATACTACTGGTGTTCATAAACAGAGGAAAATTCAGTCAAATACAATAAAATTTAGCCTGGAAAACTGATATTTTTGGACCCTATTTCTCACAGCACATGAGGATACAACAACAGGTCGGGTAGGGTACCCAAGCGAATAGCTGGATTTCTAAAGCTTGTACTTTTCCAACAGGGCAGTACTACACCACAGACTGGGGGGATATCGCTGGTGTTCACAAATGGAGGAAAATTCAATCAATATACAGGAAACTTCAGTCTCAAAAACTGATATTTTTGGGCGCTATTTCTAACACCACATGATGGGGTTACAACAACATGTCTGGTAGGCTACTTGGGTGAATAGCTAGATTTCTAACTACTAATCAAGCTGGAAGGATACCACTGCTGTCCAAAATGCAGGGGGAGGGGGCAACAAGAAGAGTTTTAGGATAGGTGGGTTTTTCTAGGATTGTCAAAGCACAATGGATTAGAATGATGAAGGGGAGGGACACTGCAAAACACAATGAGTGGGTGTGAGGGCAGGGGCAAGGGGTATTCAAATCAAAACACACAGTCACTTACAAACACTCACACAGACAGTCACAATCACCTTGCTCATACTACAAAACAAAACATTAAAGTAACACAGTAATGTAGTACACACAAGAACAGGTTTAAAAATGTTTCAACACGAAATATGTAGGTTTATCCTCCACAGTCTCTTCAGAATCACTGGCTGCTGTGTTCTCTCTCCTCACTCTCTTAACACTGCACAGAGAAACATATTCATCAGCTTTCTATTGACTGTTCAGCCACATGTTACCTCCAACCTCACAATACATTGCAAACTTCACCTTTTGCGGCAAAATTTGGGCACTAAGTCAGTAGTGCAGCAAAGACAGTTTGCACATTCACTCTGCTGTTTTCTATCAGGAAGTGGTTGTACAAAATGAACCATGATATCGCAGATATTTTTACCCCTCTGATATACCAGCTTGAGGCTATTATCAGAGAGATTCTTCAAACCTGGATCCCTACTAACCAGATACCAAATTGTTTTCACTATGGCACCTATTGTTCAGATTGTGGACTAAACGTGTAGACAAAGTTAATTTTTTTATCATATTTAATGGGTCTTTCCTTTTCTTTAATGAGGTTAATCTTGGTGCAGCAACTACCTCTTCCCTTTGCATTCTGCATCAGTCTCCTAGCATACCTTCTCTCCTGTAGTCTGTTATTCAACTTGTCAGCTCCAGTCTGATATTTGGCATTGTCACAACAATTTTTTTTCATGTGTTTGAACTGACCCGTGGGAATTGCTGATATTGAATGACATGGATGGACACTACTTGCTAATAGTACTGTGTTTCTATTGGTGTCCTTTCTGAAAATATAAATATAAAATGGGCAAGGAAATCCCTGTGTCCTTACTTGCTGAGACTTAGTTCTAGCCATTGCCTTAAGAGAGCACTACCAATGGCTTAAAACAAGTCCCTGCCAACATGGCAACTCACAGAATTCATAAGCCACTTGCTTCCTAATCTCCATCACAAACATGGCTGCAACCTTTTCTCACATATAGAAATCTTCAACTAGGCCCTAAAAATGAAAGTCCATTAAATGAATTAAAGTAAGTAAATAATTTAATGTTATTTTTACTGAAGAACCCCTCCTTGCACACATACACAAATTTGGAAAATCAAGTGCTATTCAGAGTTTCCATTGCTGGTGCTTCTTTGATGACCATGAAAAATCGCCATCCTATTCCCACCAGTTTGCCAGAGAACTCTCTGCTCCTTACCTGGCAAACAAATAAAACTGAGGTTCTGGCTCCACATGAGGCGTGTGTGTGTGTGTGTGTGTGTGTGTGTGTGTGCAACTCTGAAGAATTTTTAATTCATATATTCCATGTTACCGTTCTGTGTGTGTGTGTTGGGGGGGCATTTTACTACTGGAATAATACAGAGCTTGGAATTCTTCTATTCCATGGTAAACAATCACAGTGTACTGAATATGAAGTAATACAGATGACTGAGAGGTGAAAAACATCTGCGGAGGGACTATTTTATGTTATTTATCAACATTTTATTATAATTTATGTGAGTTTCAAACGTTTAGTGTTTTTTTAAAATGTTGCCTCTGGGCCCATTTTATATATGCAATAAGACACTCCAGGGACATTGGTTGTACTAGGTTTATCACACAATGAGGGTCTGAGGGCACTCAGTTTCACATCATGCCTTACAACTCCCCTGGCCATGGGGTAAACCTAGTGCAACCAATGCCCTGTCATGCCTTATTGCTTAAGTAGTGACTCATCCCTTACTGTCCTTCATAACAATTAAATCCAAGAAACTTATTTGTCTGCAACTGAAGGAGACACTGATTTAAGATTGCTGTTACTAGTGTCAAGGCATTTAATGAAATCAAAGAGCTCAGTTTATGTTTCATGCCATACAATAAGGATGTCATCAATAAAACATCGCCATAGATTTATTTTTTGGAGGAATGGGTTGATAACATCATCACGCACTACTTTGCTTTCCCATCTGCCCAAAAATAAGTTAATGTAGTTTGAAACAAAGCTTACCCCGCTGTCCCCCACTGCTGACCCTCCTTTTTGTAGGAAAAAATACTGCTTATAAAAGAAGGTATTGTACTGTAACACAGATTGTGCTAGTTGAACTAGGACATCTGTGGGGGAAGGGGGAATTAACTTGTCTAGTATTTAGGTACATTTCCATGGCAGCTAGGGCCTCACTGTGTGGTATATTTGAATACAAAACTTCTACATCGAAAGTTATTAGCCAGCTGTCATCTTCTGTGATTAAATCCTTGAGGACCCTCAATATGTCCTCAGTGTCTTTAATTTAGGACAGAAGCTCTTTAGCAAATGGACTAATGTGACGGTCCACAAATCATGCCAGAGGTTCAGTCTGAGACAAATTTTCTGATGCAATAGGCCACCCATTTTTGATGCACCCCTTTGCTGGAACAAACTCCCACCTGGGTTACAGAATTCTCGTACATTATACATTTTTAAGAACAACCTTAAGGAAAATGTTTTTACAGAAACAATCTATTTATAATTGCTTTTCATGGATAACACTTCTTAGGTATTGATATGTTGTATTTATATTGACAGCGTTGTGCTTATGTGGTCCCCTTGTATGTTTACTAATTTTGTTAAGATATGTTTTGATTGACTTGGGACGTTCTGTAAATGAGTTCTGCTCCCATGGAATATATCCTGTAAACCCCTAACTTCTAAATAACAATAACATGAAAGACCATATTCTATATTATATGTTGTCAAGGTAGTAAAATGATTCTGTGGCTGGAGACTAAACTGTGATGAAGTCTATAATCTAAGTAGACAATCAATTTTGATATTTAGCCACAGTAAAATATTCATAAATCAGTTTTTTTTCAAATTATTGGTAGGGTCACTCTGAAGTTTATCATAGTACTTTTTATCAGAAAACTGTCTATACACATCTGCATCATATGTTTCACTGTCTAATACCACAATAGACCCTCCTTTATCCGTTGTGTTGATTGCAATCTGTTTTTTCTGCCTCTCGGTTTTCAAAGCCAGCATTATGAAAAAGTGCTTTTCAGTTCTCTGATCCAGACTCACAAAATCCTATTTTAGGAAAGTCTGTAAGGCAGGAGTTAATGGTGGACAAAAGTGATTTTTGTTTAAACTTGTTCATTTTGATATCTTGCACTGTTCATTTGTTTGCCTTACCATGGACATGTGCCAAGTAACCTCTGGGTCTTTTCTTCTTTTAAGAAAAGATTTCAGGCTCAGATTTCTCACAAACTTATTTATAGCCATATTGGTTTCAAACACATTGAACCTGATGGTTGGTGTAAATGACAATCCATGACTGAAGACTGCAATTTCAGTTTCACGAAGTTCATATTTGAACATGTTTATGACATTCATCTCAGGTTCCTGTCTCTGGGTGCTCTCTTCTGTCCCCATCCTATGCCCCTCTGGATGTCTCTTCTGCCCCCCCCAGGTTTGCTGGTATGTCCTTGGAAATTGTTCCTCTTGCTCCTCCTGGCCACAACTCGGTTGGGGGTGGTGGCCGAGGGATTTCTCTTCCATCTTCCTCCCTTAAAAAAGAATCCAAATCAGAGGCAGAGCTGTCTGTGTCATTGGTTTTCAGTCCCATAATCTAGTAGGTTATTGATTATTTTAAGAAAAGGCTTTGGAATTTTTTCCTCTTGTTCATTTTTTTTTTTTGAAATTTAAGTTTATTAAGTTTTCAAATACAAAGAACATACCAAACAACAAAACATGCCCATACAACAAAATATGGAAATAACCCGGAACAAACAAACCCCACCCAGACACCCCCAAAATCTCCCTCCCCAAATCCCCCACCCCCATCAATAACCCTCCAATCCCCCTCCCTGTCAGGGCTAATAAACTTAGGAGAAACCCCAACTACATTACAAGCCAAATACCCCAACCTCAACCCCACCCCTCCTCCCAAAAGGTGTACCATCACAATGTCACAAGTGATCTGGGTGAAACTAACATTCATCATTAGACAAGGAGTTATCTATAACAGACACATTCCTAAGTACAGCAATTGACCAGAGCCACTGAATCAGTGCAGACTACAAGGATCGGGTTCCCGGCCTATTAAGGCAGACAAAGTGCCTGTAATTTACCCCACTTCTTCTGGAACAGATCCACATGACATTGTAGGCTGGCAATTAAGCTCTACGAATGAAGAAGGGCATTAATCTCAATCAGCCACTCTGCATAGGACAGGGCCAGCTGGTTGGTCCAGTGTCTCAGAACTAGCCTCTTGACCGCCATAGACACCAAAGCCATATGATAGCGACGCTCCACACTATCAATATGAGAATATTCCCCCAGAACACAAGTCACAGGGGTAAAGTAGGTCGACAAACCCAGAAGGGGATCCAATTGTCCGAATAAGGGACCAAGGGCAACCTTGGTGCAGGTCCAAAAAACATGAAGAAGATTCTTCTTCTTGCAAGCACCTAGAGCAATTAGGATTGGAGCTTCTTAAGCTTAAAAAGTTTAATAGGAGTATAATACAGATTATTTATAATATAATATTGAGTTAGCCTTAACCTATCCTGTGTATGATACTTGTGTAGATCCTTCCAAATCGAGGGCCAGTTTAGGAAGCCTCAGGTAACAAGGATGTCCAGACACTAGAGCCTCGACCATCTCCAGAAATTTGTAATTAAGAAGGAAGGAATAAATTGAAGAGATAGAATGGGATTGAGAAGCAAGGCCTATGATCTGAGAGAGGAAGGATAAACCACAGATTCCTTAAAAGAGGAGCCAAATCTCCCAACTATAAGTGTCTTAATTGATACACTTTGAAAATTTCCTCCTAGGAATATCAAATTTATCAAGTATATCACCGAAAGAAGGATCTGATTATAGGAGTTCTCAATCTGGCCTCCCTGAGCTGCAGGAGCCAATCCGGAGTAATCCATGAGTTACCCAGTTTAACATTGGGATTAAGAACGACCGGCTGACCGAGGTCAGAGAGAGCCGGAATACCCAAGGACAACAAACATTGAGCCAGTGACTTGAGAGATGACAAAATCATACTATCGGACACCCAGCGCTCAACTGCCGCCGGAGGGGTAAAAAAGACAGCATAGGTATCAAGTTTAGTCTCGGAAAGAAGTAAGCGCTCAACCTGGAGCCAGGCCGGACACGTCAGGTTGGGATCTAAAAAGCCACTTCCTAACTTAGAAAGATGGGCTGCCCAGTGATAAAGTAAAGATTAGGAAGCTGAAGACCACCTTTCTCTTTAGGAAGGGAGAGTTTAGCATATGAGCGTCGGACACCCTTTCCACTCCAGATAAAGTTAGAGAACATAGTATGAAATTGTTGAAAATATGCAATGGGAAGCCACAAATTTAACAGATTAAGGGGGTAAAAGATCCGGGGAAGGATATTCATTTTAATAATGTTAATCCGGCCCCAGAGGGAAATGGGAAGGATAGACCACCGCTTCAGATCCTGCTGAACAAGCTTTTTAATATTGTCCAAATTCAATTTCTTCAGTAAAGAGGGTTCCATAGCAAAATAGATTCCTAAATATTTAATAGATTTAGGGGCCCACCTCATCCCAAAGGGAACAAACTCCTGTTTACAAGTATAAACATTTAGTGGGAAAATCTCAGACTTAGAGATATTTAACTTGTATTGGGAGAAGGTTCCAAACTGCCTAATAAGCTCAATCGCCGATTTAAGGGAGTCCACTGGGTATTCCAGATGCAGGAGAATATCATCTGCATAGGCTGAAAGGACCAACTCCTGCTGTAATAGCCTGCAGCCTCTAACCTGTGGGGAGGACTTAAGTTTAATAAGAAGTGGTTCTAGATATAAATTAAACAGTAAGGGCGAAAGAGGCATCCCTGTCTAGTACCAGTATATAGACGGAACAAAGAAGAAAAAACCCCATTACAATAAATTTTGGCCGAAGGGGCACTATACAAGACCTTAACCAATTTAAGAAATGGTTCTGGGAATCCTATTCTCCCCAACACGGCCCAAAGAAAGGTCCAATCCACCCGGTCAAAGGCCTTTTCTGCGTCCAATGAGACCAGTGCCACAGGGTACGGGACTGTTTGGGCTTGCTGGGAAACATGGGACAGGGTTCATAAATGATCTGCAGAGGACCTGACCGATATGAAGCCCACTTGCTCAGGGCTAAGTAGGCCTGACCAAACTTTTTTAATTCTTTCGGCTAATATCTTAGCAAAAATCTTCATGTCATAATTCTGAAGGGAAATAGGCCGGTAATTTGCCGGGTCCATAAGGGTTTTATCCGACTTGGGAATCAAAATAATTGTAGCCTCAAACAAGGTGGGATCTATATCAACAGCGTAAGAGAGATATTCATAAAGTTTAAGGAGCATGGGTGCCAACTCTTTAGAAAAAACTTTATAAAAGTTGGCAGGGAAGCCATCAGGCCCTGGCGCCTTATCCGAAGTCAGTGAAGTAATGGTCCTTTCTATTTCATCCAGAGAAATGGGAGCCGTCAGGACTTGGTAGTGGGGCTGACAAACAGGGAATGTCAATATCCTCTAAATATGAGGTAATACTCAAACAGACTCAGACGATAGGGGTTTACTCTAAAGGTCTATGTAATATTTTTCAAAATACCAGCAATACCTCTGGGAGCATGACAATAGAACCGGATGAAGACAACAAGGAAGGATTATCCTCGAACTTTCCAACGTCCTTAGGCAGAGCCAGGAGCTTCCCAGCTTTTTCCCCATGGTCAAGATATTTAGCCTGAGTTCTCACAAAGCAGTACTCCGTCTTTTCCTTCAGAAGATCCAAATACTCCCTCTTAGCTGCCAAGAGAGCCTTAAGGGAGACTAAAGAAGAAGTTGAAGAGTAGTTAGCTTCTAACACAGTAATTTTACTCAGCAGAGAAAGAGATTTTGCCAGCCTGGTTTTTTTCCTTGCGGAGGCCATCTTTATTAGTTCACCTCTAAGGTAACATTTCAATGAGCTCCAAACCATATCGAACCTCTGGGTAGACTCAAGGTTATCAGCAAGAAGAGAGAGAAATCAGAGATTTAATACACGTGACCATATGAGGGTCCTTAAGCAACTGAGTATTTAACCTCCATATGGTATCCCGACAAAAGTCGGGATCCAAGGAAAGATTAATCCAGACAATGGCGTGATCCGAGAGAATAATTGGGTCAATACCAGATTGAAGAAGATTCGATAAAAGAGCTTTACTAATTAGAATATAGTCGATCCTCGACTTGGAGCTATGTGGCTGAGAAAAAAAAGAAAAAGCCTGAGAAGAGGGATTCGAAAGTCTCCAGGGATCGCATACCCCTAGCATTGACATCAAGTCCTGAAGGGATCTCTGAGCCGGAGTAGGGGATCGATTATCCTGAGGTTCCTTATCCAAGGTAGATGAAAGGGGAATGTTCCAGTCTCCACCCAATATGAGCTGGGAAGGAAGAAGAGTACTAACCTTTCCCACAAGGGTCATAAAAAATTCAGGGCTCCCTCCAACCGGACCATATACAGAGCCTAAAACCACAGAGCTACCATTAAGAGTACCCTTGACCAGGATAAACTTCCCCTCTGGGTCCAAGACCACCAGATCCTTCATGAAAAGGACATGTTTTTTGATAAGAACTGCGACCCCTTTACTCAGATTAGAAGTACCTGCCAAATAAACCTGGGAAAAGCCAGAACGAGATAGGGATTTGGTGTCTGTATGGCTCAAGTGCGTCTCCTGAAGCAAAAGAATATCTACCTGTATTAATAAACAGTGGTTAAAAATCTGAGACCTTTTGACCCAATCCCTGAGTCAGCGTACATTCCAGGAAGCTATTTTAATCCTAGTAGTAGCCATTTTAGGTATAATATAATGGGAATGACAGACCAGAACAATTCAGTGGTGAACAAGGGAAAACGGCACACCCAGAACAGAACATATCCCCCCAATACCAAACGGACCCAAAGTGTATCCACCAGCCCGCAACCCCAAAAACCAGATACCAATAGCAAAAACCCCAACAGACAAATCCAGATAAGACCATACCACATAATAGGCTGGCAAACTGTGACTAACTCCCAAGCCTTCCCAACACCCAGTACAATCCCCAAAACCCACCCCCAAAGGTGTCTCCAATAACATATACCATCAAGCTTACATAATGCATAATAACCCAGCAACAAATGACAACACATGAGGCAGGACCCATAATAAACCACCCACCTCCGCCTCCCCAAATCAACCCAAATACCCACAAATGTCTTAGATTAGAATAATAAACAGAGCAACTCAACAACCCACCCCACTACCACTATAAACCCTAAACCCCAAACAACAACTATTTACACTGGGGCCAGGGCAGAATCGAAGTCTGATACAAGCAAAATAGAAAGGCCCCAACCACCCCCCTTTGCGAACCTCTGGTAACCCCAAAGCGACTGTCCAGACCATAGGAGAGTACAACCAGAAACCCATTACCACGGAATCGGGTCCCACTTCCCAGAAAATGCCCAGCAGTATCCCACCACTGGGGCGAGGTTAGTAACCCCCACCCTGGGCTCTTTAACAGCCAGCAAGCCACTGAAGACCCAGCTCATGTACTCCCCCTCCCAGCCCTCCAAACACCAGAACCGTGAGAGAACAGGGACGAAAAGAACCCCCTTCACCCGTAAAACCTCCCCCGACTACCAAAAATAGCACAATAACAAACTGGCCACCCAACTGGGATGAAACCAAAATCGCACTCACCCTCCAGAGTCATCACCCATAAAAAGACATCCGAATCCGAAATCAGACTCCCACCGATAATAGCTCCTCGCATAGGCCCGATGTTTCAGGGGACAATATGTGTGAGACCAAACGGTCCCACTACCAAGGAAAGCTTCCCAGGTGGAACCGCCACCCTAGCAGACAGGTTCCGGAAAGTCAGGCGCACCGGCCGAGAACGGACTCTCATATCAACCAACGGATCATCATCAAGCCTCCCCAACCCCCATCCAAGGGCCACCAGGTAAGAAGAGGCATCGAGGTTGGGAATTTAAGATCCTAGCACCAACCACGGGAGAAACAGGAAAAACAATGAGATTGAGGACATAAAAAGGACAAAACGGAGAACAAAACAAAAGGGAAACAACGAACAAAAGCAGGGGAACATAAAATAAGTAAAATCAATTAGGAATTTAAGGAGAAAGGCTAGAACATCCACATAACATTACAGCCCACAAGAAAGGGAGAAATAACACCATACAATAACAAATAAATCAGCTCATTGTCTTTCAACCGGAGTTTTTAAAAAGATCAGGTAACTTAATGGCTAAATCCTTCAGAGCCGCCTCCGGTGTGCTGAAACTGTACGTCGAGCCTCCAATTGTGACCCTAAGTATCGCCAGATAACCCATTCTGAAGGGGATGGAGGCAGCAATCAGCTTCTGGACGGTGGGATGGAAGGCCGCTCTCTTGTCTCGAGTTTCCTTCGGTAGGTCCTGGGTAATTCTAAGTCTGGTAGATCCCCACAGCACCTCTTTCAAGTCACGAGCTTTGCTGTAGACATGCTGTCGCTCTATGTAACTCAAAAATTTCATGATGATAGGACGCGGAGGGGATCCCGGCGAGGGTCGAGGCCTCAGGGAGCGATGGGCCCACTCCAGGTGGTACGAGGTGTTGACTGGTGAAGGGCCTACCACTTTGGTCAGAAACTTCTGCAGGAAAGTTAACAAGTCTGGGCCCTCTTCCATCTTGGGTAAGCCCAGAATCAAAAGGTTGTTCCGACGATTCCGCCCCTCTAAGTCCTCGGTTTTAATTTGTAGCTTCTTGATATGTTGTTTAAGCTCCAGGACTTCCGATTCCGCCTTGGCTCTCCATTGTTCCATGGAGAAAACTCTGGCTTCTGCGTCTGAGACTCGGGTAGAGACCGAGACCAGGTCACTCCGGAGGGACTTGAGTTCGCCAGTCAGCTCCCGTAGAAGATCCTTCACCGGAGTCAGCTCCTGCAAGAATCTGTCCTCTGTAAGAGGATTAGTTAACTGCAGCTTATCACCACTTCGCTCCGACTTAGCATTGCGCTGCTTCTTAGCCGCTTTTTCTGGGGAAGTGGGCGGCGTATGTCGTCCGGAGGCCTGCTTCCCATCCACCTCCATCTTGTCAAGGAAAAGACAATCCGTATAGTCGGACTACAATCCCGCTAGTCGGAAGGTGTATACGAACTACGCTGTTAACAATTTTGACCGATTAGCATACCGGGGAGTTCAAAAAACCAGCGTTTGGAGCAGCCGGAGGGAAGAGCTCTAGGCTTCAGCTGCTGCCTAGCTAGCTGCCATCACGTGACCTCCTCCTCTTGTTCATTTTTAATCACTGCTGTGTCCCAATTGAAATATTGTCATCATAGAAGTCCACTGCATCTCTTTCAAATTTAGCTTTTTTAATTGCTTTGATTTTATTATTATATGTTTCCAAATTAATTTTAAAAGTGGCCTTCAGCTCTTCATATTGCGGGGCATTGACAAATTCTCTTAAGGACTCTTCTCCTTTTTTTAGTTCTTCTTCATTCTTTTGTATTGCTGCATTTTCAGAAAGAATCAAGTTTATATACCTTTTGCAGCTTCATGGCTAAATGCTCTCCACTTGTCCAGAAAGCCTTCTCTCTGTTGCCCACTAGTCAGGTTTTTTAAAATATGTAAACCCTTGAAGAACCTGTGCACTTTGAGGTCTGCTTTCAGAGATAACTTTTCCTAGTAGAACTGTTTCAGTTTAAATGCTGTCCTCTCAAAGTGACTGAAAGCTTGTTGTTTGTTTAACAGCCAAGATACACTCACTGTATCTTATTTATTTATTTTTATTTATTTGTTGATAACTAGGATTACAAATACATTTGAACCAGGGCTCTTTTACAATGGTTCCATGTCAGAACAGATCTTCATTTAGTAATTCAGTAAAGCTGGTTTCCTTTTGTGTTGTGCTTTACATTCTAGATCAGTGGGGGTTCTGAATGAGCTTCCTGCAGTTGATTCATCTGTGCACCAGCCATTTAAATTCCAAGCAGAGCATTTTGCTAAACAGTGGAAACTGTTCAGACAATCAAGAAATATGAATATAACTTATTGGAACGTCTTTTATTAAAACCCATGCTGGTGTCTTATAATTAAATGCAGTACCGCAAGGAGGAAAGAAACCACAACTAGGAAGCGGTAGTGCTGTGGTCAGAGGGAGTCATACATGTAAAAACTGTGGTTGACTGGCATTTACTACGACCCAAGATACTTTGTCACATGAAAGAAGGTCACAATGGTTCACCTTAGTGGCTTATCTTTACTGAGTGCAAATTCGTGCAAGGCTTAACATATTCATACAATGAATTTACTATTTCAGACTTTATTTGGAATCTCTCTACATCCTGATTGACCCTTACTATTTGTAAGAAAGGTTATATGGATAACATAAATAGAGATGGGGAGTGGGGGGCAACCCTATCATACACCACTGCACATTTCCATCAAAGGGGTTAAATAATCATTCACCTGAAATACAGCGTTTGTTTTAGTATATCAAGTTTCAATCAGATGAGTCAGGAATTTTGGTATGCCCTATTGAAAAAAAAAAAACTATTCATATAGTCTCCATTTATAACATCAAGCACTTTACTCACATCTAGAGTGAGTGCATGATATTTGTCTGGCAGGTCCTTGATTCTGTTTAACACAGCTTGAACTTTTCCTGTGGCCAGTGCAATGGTCCTGCCTTGGATACACCCAAACTGGTTTTGGTGGATGGCATCCAGAATACCACCCAATAATCTGCCAACTGCTAATCTGGCTATAATCTTATAGCCCAAATTTAGTATTAATATGGGTCTGTAATAATCTGGGCTTTTGGGATCTGTTCCTTCTTATGGTTTTATAATTACTCTAACTTCTTCCATAGATGGAGTCAATTTCCAATACCATCCACCAAAATCTTCAATCATGTGGTTCATCCAAGGTGATAGATCATTTGAGAACAACATGTAGAATTCAGCTGTACTGTACATATCCTTTTAGCCCTGGTGCATTACATTTGGGTAAACGTAGAATGATTTCTTAATTTTTTTCTGTTGAAAATGGAGTATTGTTACAATTTTATTTAGGAACATTACTTTCTAATAAATATTGTTATAGTACATTTATATTAATAGAAATCTTGGTTTTGATACTTTTCTTTTTAATGGTCAATAAACAGTTCACCCATTTCATCCCGTTGGTAAAGAGTGTCCCCTAAATGATGATTTCTTAGGGCTACTATTGTATTTTTTTCTTCTGATTTTTAAGGGCATTAGCCAACATTTTTCCATTTATATCTTCTTGTGGGTATCTTGTGCACTTAACCTTTTAATATTCAAGGTGGTCTCTCTATCAGCTCCTGTTTTTTTTTTTTTTAGTTCCATATCAACCTATTCTTTTTTTTCAAATGTAGTTTATTTCATTTTAAGGCACAATACATTGTGTAAAATACCAGTTTCACTGCTCCAATCTAATGTGTGCTAATCCAGATTTTCAATAAATAGTATGACATAGAAGTTAGCATATGTAACAGCTCTTGGGAGACTAATTGTGGCACGACATCAAAAAGGAGGATTTATTTATTGCCTTGCTGCCTGAATTAGGTTGTGCAGCTGGGAGTTGGTCAAGCTCTCTATTTTGGCTGTTCCTGTGGAAGTGTCAAGTCGCAGCACTTAAGGAACCAGCCTGAGTGTTCCTAGGGTGGGTGCGGGGTGCTGCTGTTTGTACCTGGGGGGGCTGTGAGCATCTACTGGAGGGTTGATGCTTTTTGGGGCTCCGGGGGATGCTGGTATAGCCTGGCAGAGGCCGGGCTGTGTCTGGCAGCCCATATAGGGGGGACAGCATTCTCCCCGCACCCTTCTGCGGTCAAACCAGGCTTTCATTAGTTGCAGAGTGCTCTTTCCCTGGCAGTTCTCACCAGGCATAGGAAGATATTGACTTTTAAACAGGACGGACTTTGCTATATGGGGCATACGTTTGACTCTATTAAGCTTACGGACCTTTTAGCTAGGGTCCAAATCGTGTTTATATGTGGATTTTATGATCATACAGGGAAGTGTTAATATTTTTGCGTAGAAGAGTTTTATATTTTTTGTTTTTGTGTGTTTTATTTTATTTTTTATTGTTATTTTATTTTATAAGTATTTGACCATGTATGGGTCTTGATTTGATTTTATGATTTTATTCTATTCTATTTTTATCTAAGATAGGTTGTTTGCCATCAATAATTGTTTGATGGGGTTTAAGACGGTCAGGCGCTATTCTCCCGCTCTGCTCTGGGACCTTCATCCCTTTCATTGTCCTTGATTACCCGATATTGCCTTCAACAACTGCCGGAGAGCTGGGATATTGAGAAGGCATTTAGGGAATCGATGGACTGGGCAGAGTGGGAGAATGGTGACGAGTGGGCAGACAGGGACAGTTGGGACAAGGAGATGCCCTGGGGCGAAATGGAGTCAGGAGAGGGGTCCTCCTTGTCTGATTTCCATGCAAGGGCTCCACAGACTGTGGGCGGGTACTGCGATCCTCAGCTCATTCCTTCGAGCGGTGTTATGTAATGCCAGGTCGATTAGGAACAAGACTGCTATCATTGCAGATCTTGTTGCAACATTTGACCTGGCATGTATTACCGAGACTTGGCTGGACGAAAATGCAGGTCCTATCTTAGACTCTGCAGCTCCAGCTGGGTTCTCGGTAATGCACCGTCCGAGATTGGATCATAGGGGCGGGGGAGTGGCCATCTTTTTTAGACCAGAGCTGAGTCTTGTGGAGGTGCCAGTGGGGAACACCAGATCTTTTGAGTGTATCCTGGCAGCAGGTGCAGAGATCAGGATTCTCCTCATTTACCGTCCACCCGGTGATGGTGGTGAATTCCTGAAGGAGTTCGCGGACTTCATCGTCGACATGGCACTGGAGTCGCCTAGATGGCTAATTCTGGGTGATTTTAATGCCTGGGTCGACGATGAACTCTCGCACTTTGGAAAGAACCTCCTCCAACTTATGTCTATGTTGGGCCTGTCGCAGGTAGTTACCTCTGCTACCCATATAGGTGGACACTCATTGGACCTGGTGTTCCTACTGATTTGGATGTCTTGCATTTGAGGGGAACCAAATGCATGGACAGACCATCACACCATAAGATTCAGTTTTGGGGCTCCCCCTAATAGGCCTATCCCTACGGAGATGGTCCAATATCGCTCTTTAAGGGGAGTAAATCCAGAAGGCCTAATGGCGGTACTGGACCTATCGGGTATTTTGGATGAGAGCATGGATCCAGGGAACATGGTTGTTGCCTATAACAAGGCGGTGACCGGGGCCCTGGATCGAATTGCTCCTGTTTGGGTTCGCCCACTCACTCAGCGCCCAAAGACTCCCTGGTTTGATGAGTCTTTGAAGGAGCTGAGGAGAGTGGGGCGAAGGCTAGAGAGAGCATGGTGGAAATCCTGCCTGGATGCCGACAAACTTAGATTGATGGATCATTATGTTATCTATCAATAAGCAATATCCCGTAAGAAGTCAGAATTCCTGTCCAGGGAGATTGCTGCTGCAAGAAATCGACCGGCTCATCTCTTTCGGACTGTTGACAGATTGTGCAATCCACTCTGTCTACAGTCCGGAAGAGATTTTTCACAAATAAAGTGTGATGAGCTTGCTTGATTTTTGCTGATAAGATTGCGGCATTAGCGGATCTCAGCCGTGTTCAATCTATAAGGGCTTGCAGTGATCGCTGAGGGAAGCAAACACCTGTGTCACCTGGTCTGACTCTGGTAGGCTGGAATTCATGGACATTATGAGGATTGTCCAGACTGTACGTCCAACTAGCTGTAGTTTGGATCCGGGCCCTACGCCACTTTTATTAGGTTGCGTAGATATTATCTGCCCGATCATTGCTGAAATTGTCTGGAAGTCCTTGAAGCAGGGGATCTTTCCTGAACCCCTAAAAGAGGTGGTCATTTGACCACTCCTAAAAAAACCTTCACTGAATCTGGACTGCCCAGCTAACTACAGACCTATCTCTAACCTGCCATTCTTGGGTAAGGTTATTGAAAAGGTAGTTGCACTGCAACTGGACGACCATCTTACAAATCATAATGTCTATGATACTCTTCAATCAGGATTCAGGAAAAGACATAGTACTGAGACTGCTCTTGTCCGGGTTCTAAATGATCTCCTGATAGCGAGAGATCAAAAGGCTTGTACTATTCTAGTCCTTCTTGATCTCTCTGCAGCCTTCGACACTGTGGACCATGGTGTGCTTTTGGAATGCCTGCGGCTCCATTGTGGACTGTCTGGTATGGTCCTAAAATGGTTTCAATCTTTTCTCACAGGGCGGAGACATAGGGCCATCACTGGAATTTATTCCTCTGATGCCGTCTCCCTGCCTTATGGGGTCCCGAAGGGTTCCATTTTGGCACCCATGTTGTTCGCTGTCTATATGCTGCCATTAGAGACATTATTAGGTATTATGGTTTGGGTTTTCACTGCTATGCAGATGACACCCAGCTATATTTGTCCTTTAGTCCCAGGCAAGTAGATGCGGTCTCTAGACTTAACAACTGTCTATCTGAGATCAGTGATTGGATGAGTGCCAGCTGGCTAAGGTTAAACCCGGATAAGACTGAGGTGTTGGTGGTGAACTCAGGTCATCGAGAGGTGGGCTGTAGGGCTGGTCTTCCTTCGGGCATATGGATCGATGGAGCCCAGCTCTCGACCTCAGACCGGGTGCGTAACCTGGGTGTTATCATTGACGATAGTTTGACGCTAAAATTTCAGGTGTCATCTGCCGTCAAATCCTCTTTTTACCATCTGAGGAATATCGCTCGGGTGAAACACCTTGTTCCTCCGGCTGACCTCCCGACATTAGTCCACGCCTTTGTTACTTCTCGCCTTGATTACTGCAATGCCCTGTACCTAGGGTTGCCGGGGGTTGATATCCACCGCTTGCAGCTGGTGCAGAACGCTGCAGCCAGGCTTTGATGGGGACATCAATTGGAATCATATTACGCCTAGGCGCAAACTGCACTGGCTGCCGGTTCAGTGGCGGATCACCTTTAAGGTCAGTTTACTGACCTATAAAGCCCTACATGAACAGGGACCGCAATATCTGCAAGATCTACTTGTTCCCTACCATCCCTCCCGCTCACTCAGATCCACCGACGAGGGATTGCTAGAGGTTCCCAGGGTTCATTTAAAAACATCTGGGGCACAAGCATTTTCTTATGCTGCCCCGACCCTGTGGAATTCTCTACCTCGTCGGATACGAAGCTGCCTGACCGTCGAAAGCTTTAAATCAGAGTTAAAAACATATTTATTCCATAAGGCCTATGGGGAGTAGTTATTGCACTGACATGAAATTGGAACTGTATTTTATTGTTGTTTATTATGCTACATGTATGTCTTATGTATTTAATTACTGTACAGCGCTTTGACTTTGAAAAGCGCTTAAAAAATAAATTTTTACTTACTTACTTACAGCAAATAAATACAACAAATAACAAACAGTAATAAAAACAAACTCACATTTGATGTGCAGTTTCTTGATTTGTAAAGTTAGTTATACCAGATGACATGAAATTAATATATTTGCTTGTATCAAAAAGCAGTGGTTAGCTATTTATCTAGGTGGCCATCTGGATAACTTACATCCTGTAGAGAAGTTTTTATATATTCTTCAAATGTTGCCCAGATACTATCAGAAATATGTACTCTCTTGCTCATTTTATATACCAGACATTCAATAGACATAAACTCTGTCATAGCTCTACAATGTGCAGAAAAGGCTGGTGTAGTATTTTGTTTCCATTTTGTCAAAATGACCAGTTTTGCCGTTTAAGTAGCTAAGAATACAAATCTGCACCGTCCAGTCTGTAGACCATCTTGGTCTGCCTAATCCTCTAACATGACAGTGTCAAATAACCGCCATAGTGGCAATGGTCAGCAGTCAACAGAAAATGGATTACCTCATAGACTTTGAGGAAGATGTCATCATGATGTTGAAACATAGTCATGTGAGGTCTGTGGTTCAGTTTGAACAAAACGGTCAATGGGTGTTTTACAAGTTCAAGTTGTTTGTGATAAACCACATAGTGACCGCTTTAGCTACAGCCTTTTAAATATTTATTTCAATATAGAACAAGCCTGGACTAGTATTGTGTGGAATGCGGAATTCCACTGGCAGAATTATCATGGAATGACCATTCCACTTGTGGAATTTCTGTTGGAATTTTGTTGTTTCTTCTGTGGAATTCCACCTGCTGTGATCTGCAGAAAGCATTTTTTTTCCATGGAAAATCATTCCGCAGCCATTTCTGTGGAAAATTTTAAGATCAACATAATAAAATTCCGTGGAAATGTTGTGGAAAATCTTTTCTTCATTTTTTCTGCTGTAGAATCCTGCCATTCCATTTCTAGCAAAATCTGGTGGAATTTTGGCAGAATTTTGAAAATTCCATGAAATTACAATCCATTGGAATTTGGAAATTCTGCACAGCACTAGCCTGGAGCTATCTCCTGTATGTTGCTGCTGAATTTTGATTAAATGGATGATTAAGGGAAATGACATGATAACTGAATGTGTGGCAAGTCGTTTTCTGTTGAGTGCTGAACATTGCCACTGTGGGGGTTATGTGACATTGTTTTAATAATTGGCCCTCTTATGTGCACTCAGATGCTTATTTTCAAGGAGTGAGCCACTGCTGTTGTGTTATACCCCTAACATGACAGCTTTGGGGGGAAACGTATTTGCTGGGCAAGAATCTCCAAGTGAGCCTTTTCCATTGCATTCCAAAACCTCTGAGAACTAGGGCAGCTATATATCACATGCAGCAAGACAGCATTATCCTGCTCAGATCCAGGGCATTTTCAAGCATTGAGGTTTCTGAAATTTTGAATTCCAGTTGGGATGTGATAGGCTCTGTGTGGTTATAAACTGTACCACTTTATATTTACTTGAGAGAGGCATCCCCCAGACATCTCCAAAATGTATGGGGTCATTTCAATATTCAGGGACTCTTGCCATTTTATTCTGTTGTTGTCTCTCTTATATATAATTGAGCTCAACAGATTTTGGTAAAATCTTGTTACCAGGACTTTTGCTGCCCCTATGGGGCTAGATATTCAAAAGTGCACCCAGGACTTGTGCAAGTGGATGTGCCGGTCAATCCAGTTGTGCCACAGCACAAAACTGCAATATTCAGCAGATGCACCACAGAAATGCTTCTGCACAAACATTGCTGAATATAACAAAGATGCACCATGGCACAAACAGACTTGTGTCGAGCAACCTGAAATGTGTTGGAGCAACTGTGCTAGCTGAATACTGCAAATGGAGCAAGTTGCACTAGGTAGCAGGAAAGACAGTCAGGGCTGTGCAAAGGCACAGGACTGTGGTAGTGGAGTCAGGGTAGAACCACAATGGCAAAGGGGGGCAGATGGCACAGCAACTGTACAGAGCCCAACTCCCATGGACATGGCACAGAGCCCCACCCAGTCCTGGGCAACCAACAGGACAGGGCACACAACAGTCATGGCAAAGAGGGCTGCAGGGAATGAGCACCCAGGTCCACAGTCCCAACAGCCCACATGGACTAGCCAAGCACTGTTGCCACTGTGCAAAGGCAGTGGGTCGTGAGGGCACAGGAAGGAGATCACCCTCCCCAGCAGCAGCAGCTCACAAATGGGGATCGGATTGCTCGCACCCCCAGACCACAGGTACTGCAGACTGCAGAGTACAGGGATACTGAAGCTCCCAGTTTTAAATTTGGCACCTAAACTTGGACTCTCGCACAGCGCCTACAATGGAACTCTGAATCTTGCTATTTTCCACACATAGGCTGCTGATGAACTTGTGTGCTGTTGTTAGAAACTACTCTTACTGTGTAACCTTGCATTCTTTCTTATTTAAATCTTAAGTCATGACTGCTGATAGTGTAGGATCACTGATTGCTGTTACTGAAGGTATGCGGTGACAAAACCTGGGGTTGCGACTGCATGAGGGGGAAAAAAACAAACAAACCGCTGAATAAATTGTATGTGCTTTTGTCTTACCTGGCCTGCCTCCTCAAAATCAGTACTTAATCCCTTCTCTCTCCCCAGATTCTTTCAGTGGGTCATGAGGGCACAGGAAGGAGATCGCCTTCCCCAGCAGCAGCAGCCCACAAACGGGGATCGGATTGCTCACACCCCCGACCACAGGTACTGCAGACTGCGGAGTACAGGGATACTGAAGCTCCCAGTTTAATCCCACCGGCACTGCGTGCTGGCTCCCCACCGCCCCCACCACCACCCTTGGTCGGCTCTCCACTTTATAGCCATTACCACGTGAGGCTGCTGAACCAATCAGCCCACTTTACCATCTGCAGGTTATACTGGCTGAACACTAGAGGGATCCTGCTCTTCTAAGCCCTCCTATCTCTCAAACAGCAACATAACATAATGACTCCTTTAGGTATCAGATTATTCATACTACTCCTCTTCATCCCAACACTGCTACAAGAAAACACAGTTCTAAATCTCTATGACACTGAGACATTTGTTCTTATGCTAGCCTCTTGTCCACCTCCCATTCCCACTAACCCTTCCCTCTACCCCCCTTTCTCCACCAGCACCCCACACACACCGGCTCGCCCAACTGCCTCCTCTCACCTCCTCGGCACCCATACCCTGCGCAGCCCATAATAGCTGGTTGCATCCCCCTGCGCTAGCCCTGCCCACCCTTATCTCCCTGCCCATCCCCTGCAATACCCCTCGCAAACCCTCCCGACCGCCCAGACATCACCATCATCACAGCTGCAGTCCCTTACTCCGGCTCACCATCTTACTCCTCCTGCTCTCTGGTAATGTCCACCCCAACCCTGGCCCAGGACCCGGTACACTGCCCTCCACAGGGCATGGCCTCCGCATTGCCTGCATGAATATCTGCAGTCTGCCTAAAAAGACTGCTGCACTCCAATGCTGGGCCTCCCAACATAAGCCCAACGTCCTTGCCATTGTGGAAACTTGGCTCTCACCATTGATCCCGGACTCGACAGTCTCCCTCCCTGGTTTCTCTCTCTTCAGAGAAGATCGTGTGGGTAAGCGTAGGGGGGGGGCTGCGCTGTCTACCTAAGGAACTCCCTCCTGGGTCATGCCTTGCCTACCCCAAAGCTCAATCATGGGGCCCAAGCTATCACCCTAAAAATCTTCCCTGACCCAGGCCGTGGCCCGCTTTACTTCACAACGACATATGTACCCCCACGTGAACAAAACCATGCTATCCGCTCCCTCACTGAGTACCTCACTTCCCTGCCTCACAAGGCAGAACAACTCATAGTGGGTGATCTCAACATCAACTGGCTCAGTACTACCTCAGCACAAATCAAAGATACCTTCACAGTCCTTGATCTATCCCAACTAGTGACTCAACCCACCAGACTCAACCAATCTAGTGGGACTAGCATGCTGCTTGACATTGTGCTCTCCAACCGCCCTCACAAAATAAAGGATATTAATGTATTACCCAACTCCCTCAGTGACCACTCACCAATTCTTTGCCACTGGTCCACCCTCATCATCAAAACTACGCGGCATGCCACCCCCTGTCGCCGTCTTCGCCCCGGAGGTCTACGCAAACTTAAGCGTCACCTTGCACAACTTGATTGGTCCCCAATCTCCCTTGCAATGGACATAGACATCGCCCTTGCTTTCCTCACCAATGTCTTCTGCAAGGCCTGTGATGTTTTTGCCCCTGTCACCTGCCCCCGTACCAAGAGGCACGCAGCTGCCTGGATAACCACCCCCCTGATCCAACAGCTGAAGCAACGTGATAATCTATGGCACATTGCTGTCAATACTGGCAAACTAGCTGACAGGCAGGCCTATAATGCAGCTTGCAACCAGTGCACCTGGGCCATAAGAAAAGCCAAATCCAGCCACTACCAATCCACCTTGACATCCACTTGGGGCAATGCCCGCACCTTCTGGAATAACATGAAGGAGTTAAACGGGATGACCTGCTCCACCCCTCCCTCTCAGATGATCATAAATGGTGCTGTTAACGTGGACCCTTCCTGTATTGCCAACTGCCTCAACGAAACCTTCACTGATCTAAGCTCAGTTCTCCTGGCCCACTTCTTTGACCCCATACCAGTATGCGACAACCCAGCTATTGCTCGCCCCCCACTTCTCTTTAGGACTATCTCCCCACAGGATGCGAAGCCAATCCTCCAAAACGCTCTTTCTTCCCGCAACCTGAGTGAGGACCCCCTCGACTCCTGGATACTCTGCCTAACATTGGATGTCATGCTAGTCCCCCTCACTGACCTCCTCAATCGATCCCTGTGTCTCAGCCAATTCCCGAAGGCATGGAAACAGGCCGAAATCATCCCTATACATAAGACTGGAAACCGTACTGTACCAAATAACTACAGACCCATCTCCATCCTCCCCCCCTCTCCAAAGCACTCGAAAAAGTAGTATCCACACAACTCGTAACTTATCTATCCAGCCACAACATTCTGTGCCCTGAACAACATGGCTTCTGCCCAGGTCACAGCACCACCACAGCTCTTCTGGAATTCTCCCACCATATACACTCTGCTCTAGATGTCGGGGAATTGGCTGGGGCAGTATTCATTGACCTGTCCAAGGCCTTTGACACTGTGAACCACCCACTATTGCTTGACACCCTCTGTAAAGTAGGGCTGTCATCTGGCCCGATAGCCTGGTTCTCCAGCTACCTTAATGGTAGATCCCAACGCGTCAAGCTAACTGGTTGCCTATCCTCGGCCCTGCCTGTCCTCTCGGGAGTCCCTCAAGGCTCCATTCTGTGCCCCACATTATTCAGTCTCTTCCTGAACACCCTTCCCAGCTCATGTTCAGGAAAGCTGCTATTATATGCAGATGATGCTGTACTGCTCTCCTCGCACCCAAACCGGCCACTCTCCAGAACAGCCTACAAACCTCCTTCAGTCAAGCTGAAAAATGGTTCCTCGACCACTGTCTGGTCCTGAATCTCAAGAAAACAAAGTCAATGATCTTCACACACCACCAAAGTAGCTCCAAAAATGCTCCCCTCTCCATACTTCCCAACACCCTCCATCCCCTTGAGCAGGTGTCAACTTACAAATATCTGGGCATCACCTTTGATTCAGCCTTCTCCTTCTATACCCATATCATTGCCCTATCCTCTCCCATGAACACCCGGATTGGGCTCCTCTATCGTCACAAAGACTGCCTCCCTGGCTTCGCCCTACGGCTGGCCATCACTTCCTCCATCCTGTCACTAGTTGACTATGGCCTCCCCATATATGCAGCCGCTGGCCCCACTACCCTCACCAAAGTCCAGACCTCCATCAACAAATCCTGCAGACTCCTGGCCGGTGCCCCAAGCAGAACGCACACATGCCAGCTCTATGCCACCACGAACATACTCAATCTGGAAGAACGTCTGCAATATCACACTGGTATACTAGCAAAAAAGACTCTTCTTGGACTGTGTCCCCCTGGTGTCACTGCTCAACTCCAGCCTGCTTCCCACTCAACCGCCACCCATGCCACCTGCAAGGCCACCTTCCAGGTGCCTAGAGCCAGGACCTCCCTTGCCCAGAGGTCCTTTTATTACAGAGCACCATCCTGGTACAACTCCCTCCCCAAGCACATTTCAAACACCCCTAAAATTTGTCAGTTCAAAGCTGCCCTACGCAATCACCTACTTGGCACTTGGAAGTGTACGTGCCTACGGTAAGGCCTGCCGCTGTTCTCCAGGCTCGATAGCCTGCCCCACTGGAGATTACCCGCAGGACCTACCAGGTTCTAACAGTGTTGTCTGCTCTGTACTATGGTAAACTACCTATGCTTTATGCTATGTATAATTTACTTTGTAAAATACCTATGTCTTATGCTATGTATAATGTATGTACTGCACCTGTATTGTTCCACCCTGTCTCGCCGCACTATTTGTTGTTCCCCTCCCCTGTGACGAGGTGCCTTTGTAAATGAGTCTGTGACTCAAAGGTTGTAAATCCGATTTATGAATTAAATAAATAAATAAATAAAAAAGGCACCATGCAGGCACAGTGGTCCACAGCCCAATTGGCTGATAGGCACACGGTGGTAAGCAGCACGAACTGAACAGGCACACAGGGACACAAGGCAGGGTACCTTGGAACACAGCAGTATGGGGAAGAGCAACACAGCAGGGGTGGACACCATGCTGGACATGTGGACATGGACACAGAACACTGTGACAAGCTCAGAGCCAGCCTCCCCTGGCAACCCATGGAAGACCAACACACAGGGATGTGGCAGACAAGGTAGTGGGTACCCACAGGTGTCACACTGCAGAAACACCATTGGCCATGACATGTCCCATCCAGACCCCAACCATGGTCAACAACAGCACAATGAAGCAACATGTATGTAAGGGAGTAACAGAAACACACAAGCAAACAGTAAATAATGTTTTAATCCACAAATGGGGAAGCAACAGTACAACAAAACAGTAAGGCACAGGCAATGGGAAGGATACAGCATTAAATGAACAAATAAAAAAAGGGGGGGCACAAGTCACCAGTAAACCAGAAAAGAGGAGCAAAAACAACAAACATCAATGTAATGCAATGGAGACGGTTGTGAGAAGGGAGAGCCATGGGAGTGGAACAACAATGTCCTTGGGAAATTGGGATGTGGGGAAGGAAAACCAAGGGCTATTTACAATAATGTCCATGGCCTAATGCCGCAGCTGATGGATGTCCACCCTCATGCACCGCACCTCAGTGACCAGCAACCTTGTGGCCACAAGCTGTTTCCTAGACAGGTGGATGTGGACCGCCATCCTATTATACATTCTGAATGCCATCTGCTGTAGTTGGAGGATTCCACCAGCCAGGATGCCCAAACTGCACCGTCCTCTCCCTGGCCCTGGATGACCTATGCAAGGGAAACACAGAACAGCTGCTGAGTGACAGGTCCCACACATTGAAACCCCCCCCGGGCTGTGTATGTGAATAGGTCAGAGGCTGGGTGGACACATGGACAAGGCCGCCAACAGCACATGCACAGCAAACACTGACAGCAGTCTGGGAAACCTTGCCACACAAGGAAGGGGATATTTGCCAGGGAGTACCTAGCATTGTGACATGTGCACAAACCCCCACAGCAAGGGAATGATGCCCTCAAGTGCAACAATCAAGTAGGCCCCAGTAGCATCTGCTTGTGTGCACTGTGGGTCACACACAGCCACAACCAGTGACAGAAACAGGGTAACAGCACACAGATTTTATTTTATTTTTATTTATTTCAGTTCTAGGATTACAATTACTTTTGAGCCCAGGGCTCTTTTACAAAGGTTCCATGTCAAGACATAGGTATCACATGACAATAAACAAAGTTATTACACAAATAAGGGTAAAGGATATCACATTAATTTCGAACAGACAGGGAGAGGGTAAAGTGGAAAGGAAGAGGACAATGGGGGGTGGTAGAAAGAAATGTGAGGGGCAAGGGGAGGTAAGAAAGTGAGAAGAGAGGAGAGGTGGGGGGGTAGGTAAGGATAAGGGGGTGTGGGGTGGAGCTGCCAGGAAGATGGCATTGTCAGGTGCTGTAGAGTGTGTGGGGCAGAGGCCAAACTAGGGCAAGTGCATTATGTAAGGAGCTAGTTATAGGAAAGAGCGGTAGCGGAGCGGAGTTGCATAGACATTATCCATGACAGTCGCAGATGCTGGAAGTGACCAGGGTGTTACGGAGCCTGGATTTGAAGGCCCCTAGCCCAGATGCCATGTGCATGATGGGACAACCACACGCTGCCGGCCTACACTGGCAACAGTGCCTGAGAACCAACACATGCACATGCATAGCATGCAGGTAATGGCCTGCTGCGTGGAATGGCCCCCACCAACATCCAACCCCAGGTACTGAGGACAGCTGCATATGTCACACACTTGCCTGCCACCTGTCCCACAGGCCCAGCTGGTGCCCCATCAGCTAGCTGCCTGCCATGCCTATCAGCCTCTTTCCTGGTCTGCCTGCATGGCTCTGGCCCTGAAAAGGAAACACAAAGAAAATGGACAACGAGCAGTATGCAAACACCAAACACGCAGTCCCCGCCCAAGCAAACCCAACACGATGCACCATGCTGCAGATTGCCATGCTGGGAACAGAGACTGCAACCTGCAAGCCGGGCACAACATGGTGAGCCACTGGCACTGCAACACAGGGTCACACAGCGTGCAGCATGGCCTCACAGCAGCACCCACACACCCAAACAAGGCTGGCACACCCTGTGTGCAGGTGCACACATACCTGCCGCATACCCCAATGCCCCTGCTTACATTCATAAGTGACATGCACAACGCACAGACAGACATACCTGGTCGTGGAACCACACCACAGTAGCCACAGTCTTGCAGTTTCCTTAGCCTCTCTGGATCATGGCAGTGCAGGTCACCATACCGGTGACAACACTGTTCACCCATCCTGTGTACAACAGTGCGCCTTTCCAGGCCCTGTGCAATGTGGGCCCACACCTGGGACTGTGCCTCCTACAGTTCCACTGCTCCAAACAACTGGTCCTCCAGTGGTGCAACCACTTCCACAAGGTTGGCCATTTCCACCTCGCTCCAGTTCCTGGCCCATCGTCTGACTCTCCTGGCACATGCCATAATGGCTGCTCACTAAACCAGGCCTACTGTGCTATCTGCCACTATACTGTGACCCCGTAGCACTGCCATGCTGGTTGCATGACAGGAACTCACAGCATACCATGAGCAGCACGTAAATGCACGATAGGCATGGACCAATGGGACCTACCACGCAGTACCGCACATGCACAATGCTGGAAGTATGGGCAGGAGAATGGGTCACTGCCGTGACCTACGTACGCGCATCGGTAAGTCACCGCCATGTTGTGAAGGTCATGCATTGCCACACATACTTCTCACCAATGGTGCAAGTACAGCACCTGCACAGAGACAGCCAATGGCACAGCATGGCTGCATGCATGGTAGGGCATTCATGTGCTGCACTGCCAGATGCACGATACGCAGACACATATGCATGTGTGGTAGGGCATACATGTGCATCATTGCAGGTTGTGTGATATACAGACATGCACATAGCACAGCAGGCCACACACATGGCAATTGCAGTACTACACAGTGTGCATGCATGGAAACTGCACCATTGAATTGCTCTGGCACATCCCGGTCGCGCATCACACAGTCAGTTGAGCCTGGAGCAATTTTGCAATATTCAGCCATATTATGCAAACTGACTCATGAGCCAATGCCAGGCACAAGTCAGCACATTAGCATCTCATTACTGGTTGCTCCACAGCCCAGGTGCATGAATTGAGCCATAAAAGTGACACCACACAGCACTGGTCACTGACAGGTATTGCAGCCTTTCAGGTAGGTTTGTTTACATTTCCATTGCTGATAGCTGTATTGCACTGCCACAATTTATATGATTCACAGCAACAGGGAATGCTACCATACAGCTCATCTGTGCACCATTATTATTGACAGGTAGCATTATGTCGGATGGTCCAGAAAAGTTCAGCACTCCAAGATTAGAATGTCCACACTCTGGCAGAATTTCTTTGCAAAATTTATTCAAATAACAGCATGATAGCCCACCAGTGTAGTAACCAAGCTCACTGGCCACAAAGTACCCCGAATTATGTCGGATTCTGAGTGTGCAGAGGAGCAGGGGCCTGCCAGGAAACACAGGCCAAACTTTACATATGTTGACAGGGAGGAACTCCTGAGTGGGGCCACGGGGTCCTCACATTAATGGGCTATAGGCTGGATGAGGTGGCCACCTATGTGAATGCCCATGGATGCTACAACCTCACTCCACAGGAGTGCAAGAAGAAGACGGGCATGAACAAATGCAGGATAAAAGAAAAGATTGCTGCCATTAGGGCATCGCTCCACAAAACAAGTGGTGGACCCTCAACAGCACCCATCCTCAATGCAGAGGAGGAGCTACTGGCATCTACCTTCACCCGGGCATCCATTGAGGGTGTCCCAGGGGTGGGTTCCAGACAGGTGGCAGCCTGTCACCACACTGTGAGTATACCATTGGGACATCGGGGGGCATGTGTAGGCCATCGGTGTGCCTGGTACACAGCAGGGATGCCACTATAGTGTTCCTGTTGCATCTTGGGGTGGTGCACAGCCACACTGAGGACCAGCATAGTCCCCTGTGTGCTGTGTGGCAGATGCAGGAACTATGTCATAGTTGTGTTGTGCCTGGCCCAAGGATAACTCTACAACTGTCATGCATGTCACTTGGGTGTCCACTGCAGGATGTGCATGCATGTGGCCATCCACAGTGGACACTTACACTGGCATGTCACACCAGACAGGGTCAGCACATTTGTGCTGTATGCCATTGGGGGGACGGCAGTGCCTGCCAGTTACTGTTGTGTGTGCACACAGATGTGGACACATATCCTGTTCAATGCCTGTGCTCTGACGGGCATGGGCAGCAGTGCTGCCACAACACACACAAGGCAGAGCAGACACACCTGTGGCACACATGCAGACAATCCACTGTACAGCTGACTAACTGCAGTGCATCACTGACACACTAACCACTATCTATTCTGCCTTACAGCTCCATCATGCCTCTGGGGTGCTGTGCAGGCCAGACCCAGAACCGTGGCACAGGTCAATGCTGCGCCATCAATGTCCACTGGCATTGTGGCCATGGCCGGGGGCACCGTACTCATGTTGGGTTGGTGGACCTACTTAGTCTTGCTGATGAGGATCCTTTGGCTGACTTCCTCATGCAGGACAACCTCCCTGTGCTTGTGCCGGCCACGCAGGACGATGATGACTTCGACACTGATGATGACATCACACTGATTTTGGGTTGCACAGGTGTCGACAACCCACCCCCCACATTCAAGTCTTACCACAGGCAGCAGCAGGCAGTGCTGATGGGTAAGGGAACATTCATGCACCCCTTGGGGCACACCCGGTGGTAAGAGACACTGCTGCCGGTGTTGGCTGGGGACGGGGCACAGGTATGAGCACTGGCTCCACCGGACAGGTCCAGCAGGTTGCTGTCATGCTGCAACAGCCTGTGGGGGACACTGTGAAGCACTCTCCAGGGGCCACCACTGGCACCTGGACTCAGTTCCTGCCCCATCCGCAGTCTCCTGTGTGGCGTTCCCAGTCAAGGGATGTGGCATGGCATGCCACCACCCCCCTGCCTGTCAGCATCAGGACCATGATATGCCAGGCGCAGACAGGCTGGATGAGCACAGCAGGCTTCTACAGGACTTCATGGACAACCAGACTATGCTCAGGCAGAGATACATGCACTGCAGGTTGAAGTGAGTCAACTGTCTAAGCGTGGGGCCATGGGATGTGCCCAGCTGATTGGCGAGATCTGGCAACTGCAGGAGGCCACAACCGTGTTGCTGGACTGCATTGTGGAGACCATTGCTATGAGCTTCACAAAGCTGACATTCACTGGTCACAGCAGGGCATGTAGGACTCCCTGTAGCACAATGGCAACACCGAGGGCTCGGTGTCTGGTGACCCCATCGAGGCTGATGCCGCCTGTTGCCATCCCCATCCCCAACACACCCAGCAACAGTCTGTTCTCCAGTTTCTACACACCTCTGAGGACCAGGTCGCATTCTTAGGCCTCTGCCCATTGATGTGATGATGACACCCCTTGTGGCTGTTGAGCTGCCTGTGGCTGCCACACAGGGCATGGCCACCCACATGGCCGTGGCGGTTGTAGATCCGCATGGTAGTCCTGATGTGTGAACTACCCAGTCCAGTCCTCTGCTGCTATTGCCGGGTGTGCACATGGCTAGCTGTGACCTGGTTTGCATCCTGTGGCACACGCATGGCCTGGGTCATGGTTGGCATGTGTGTGGGCAGTGGTGCTGGACCATGTCACATGGGTGTGATGAGTACAGCACTGTGCTGTCATTGCCTGTGTGCCAGTACATACCCTTTGATCCATGCCACAGCCTGCAGTACTGCTGTGTGTGTCCCTATTCATGAGTGCACTGATGTGTGTGACCTACCTGGTGCTGTGTGCCCTGTTGTGCATCCTGTGATGGTACAGATGCGTGTGCCTGGCTGCATGTGTTGTCCTGTGCATACACCAAATGGCACCAGACTGTTCAGGTATGTATATCATCCACCTGGACAGGTATTCCACGGTCAATGGCCATGTTGTGTAGCATACAACAGGCCAGGAATATGCCACAGGCTATTTCAGGGCTGTACTGTAGGGCACTACCTGACCTGTCTAGGCAACAGAAATGCATTTTGAGCATGCCAAAGACAAGCTGTATGATATTGCGTGTAGCAATGTGTGCCTCATTGTACCTATCCTCGGCCCCATTAATGTGTCACTGTATGGGTGTGAGCAGCCAAAGACAGAGGGGATACACATTTTCACCTGTGGGGAAAGCACATCTGTTAGTAGACACCCTGTCTGGCCCTTGCCTGTTCCCGCCTCACCAGTCCACACTGCTACTACCTGCCCCCCTGTGTGCCCTTGCCAATGCCCCCATGCACAGCTGATGTGCCACCATTACCGGCACAGCATGTGAGTCCTACCCATCTGGGCCCCTGTGTACATGCTCCCCTGCAATGTAATCAGGTTCCATTTCCAAACATGTCTTGTCACCTGGCACTGTCATTGTTCCCCACCACCCCTTCCAGCTGCTGTGTAGTGTTCCACACTACTGCGATTGTACTCCTCTTCCCAGTCCTGACTCACCAACTAGGTGCCCTGTGGGGAGCACCCCACTCTCAAATATCTGGCACAGGATGGATTGGTGCCAGATGACTGCATCATGTGTACTCCCAGGGTGCGTGGCACACACATTGATGATGCACCCTGTGGCACTGCACACCACCTGGCAGTTGATGGAGTAGTATCCCTTTCTGTTCATATATGCTGCACCTTCCAGGCCAGATATTACTCATATGGCTACATGGGTAGAGTCAATGGCCCCTATCATGCCTGGCATGCTTGCTACACTGTGGAATTCCTGCATGTTTGCTGTATGCTCTGCCTGTGTGCTTCAGAATTTGATGTACTCCGAAGCATGTGGCAGCAGAGAGTTGAGGACCTGGGTGAGAAGGTGGGACATGGCCAACTAGGATATACCAATAGTGGCACCCACTAGTTTCTGGAAGGTGCCCATGGCAAACAAGCACATTACTGCTGTCATCTTGGTCTTCACTGACATGGCATGACTCCTTCGGGTGGGTGCCTGCAGCTTATCATGACACAGCTCACGGAGCTGTGTCAGAATTGCCATGTTGAGGCAGTACCAGCCCACTATTTCCATGTCACTGTAGTTCTCAAATATGAGTCGGGCATGGTACCATCTCTGTTGGGCATACCACCTATGGTCCCTTCTATGGCCACATTGTTCCTCCCTCCTCCTCACCCCTCTAATTGCCTGCTCCATCAGGAATGTTGTGGTGTCCGTTTGTTACTAGCTGTCCTGCTCTCTGCCTGTGGTGTGTGTGCAGCTGAGCCTCTTCCTTTTATGCTCAACTTTGTGCAGCACATCTTGTGAGTTGCTCCACAGTTGCGCCATGTGTTTCAGCTGAATATGCAGTTGTGCCGCATATTCATGGTTATGCACCCCCCCCCATATTTGCACCACATACATTATCTTTGCACCTCAGCGCATCTGGAATTATGCAGCACATTTCATCCTTTTGAATATGGCTCTGAGGCACACTTCTGGTGTTGCACCAGTGCATTTTAGTTGCGCCATGTGCAACTCCTTTGAATATCTAGCCCATATTGTTTAACAGACAAGCTGTCCAGATGGCTGTTGTAATTTATAAGTATTCACCAGTCTGCCACTGAGAAAGTGCTTTAATTGCATATACCTGTACAGGTGTGCACTTAGCAACCCATATGTTTGTTGAAGTATTGTAAATGACATGAAGGATCCCTTTGAATAGAAACAAAGAAAGATGACGGCAGAAGGGGAGCTTTCGGTCCATCTAGTCTTCGCATTTCAAAGTATGACTCCCTTCCCCTACTTACTGCTGAGTGCTATAATGCCTTTGTATTTATCCTATGTGTGTTTGAAACTTCTGACTGTCCTACCCCCACCACCTCCTGGGGGAGACTGTTCCAAGGATCCACCACTCTCTTTGTGAAGAAGAACTTCCTTGTGTTGCTCTGTATTTCTCCTCCCTTAATCTTCATATTATGCCCTCGGGTTTTTGTGTAACCACTACCACTGAACAGGTCTTGTACTTGAGTTTTGTTGATATCTTTTAGGTATTTGTAGGTCTCTATCATGTCGCCCCTATCCCTCCTCTGTTCTAGAGAGTACATGTTGAGTTCCCTCAATCTATCTTCATATGGTGTCTCGTGCAGCCCTTGTATAATTTTTGTTGCCCTATGCTGAATATAGGTGACCTAGTACTTTAATGCCAGGAGCATTTAAAAACTTTAGGGAATAATGGATTGTCCCATAGTGAGGTCAGAACTGTAGGATATGAGATCATCCTTTAAATTTATGTACTCTATGCCACACCTTTAAGAGGTGTTGTGTGACAGGATTACTTTGAGCACATGTAATGTTGCTAACTGAGGAACTATATAGCAGATCAGTTAGTTGGGCCTTTGACAACCACTCTTTTTCAAAAAGAATTCCAGTATTATAACATTACATGCCATACCATTCCTTTAAACTAGCCAGTTCAGCTGCCCCATAATAGTTTTTGAAATGTGAAGTACCTATGCCTTCCTTGTTAGAAGGCTGCGTGAGCTGTTCCAATGTTGTCCTTGGGGTTTTGTTATTCCACAGCCATGTTGTGGCACATGCTCTGAGCAATTCAGAAATGTTGACTGGAATGGGAAGCAGCAGAACCTGGAACAAATAGAGAAATTTGGACAAGACTGTCATTGTAAGAACATTAGAGTGGCCCAACAGTAATTGGGGAGAGTCTGCCTTTCAGTGCATGGCAATTTTGCTTTAGTTAAAAGAGTAGAGTAATTGTCAGCATGTATCTCAATGACTTTCTTTTGTTTATTCATTTCCCTGTCCACTGGAAGAGCAAATTTTGTTTGAGCTCTTGGTGCTCACATTTACACAAAGGTAAAACTGTAATCTTATTGAGGTTAACCCTATATCCTGAGGCAGTCCCAAAAGTGTGAAAAAGCTTAAACAGAGTAGGTAAGGATTTATCTGGGTGAGTGATGCCCACTCACAGGTCATCCACATACAGTGATACTTTAGCAGTAGCACCACTGAATACCACCAGTCTAATTCTTTCATGGTTTCAGATATAGCTTAAGCTAATGGTTTGAGTGCTAAGTCAAATAGCAGGTGTGACTGGGGAGACCCCTACCCAACAAGAACCAGTCTGAAATCTAAACATTCATTGGAACTGCAGCTATGGGCCACTAGTATATAGCTTGCACCATTCCACGAATCTATCACCAAAGCCAGTATGTCTCATCATACACCAGAGGTGAACCCAATCAATTCGATCAAATGTTTTTTCAACATCTAGCGAGACCTCCACTATGCAGTCATTTGAGTTGTGCTTTCCTGGACAATACCTGCAACATAGTTCTGAGACTCATAGGGACAACCCTGTTCTTCACAAAACCTGACTGATCACCATTAACTAGTTTTGGTAAGATTTTTTTCAGCCTACCTGCTAAAATTTTAGCATACTTTTTAAAATCAGCTTTCAATACAGACACGTGTCTATAAAAGGCAACCATATCACTGGGCTTGTCTGGCTTATGAAAAGACAGATATCCTAGCCTGTGAGAATTACTCTGGCAGCTTGCCTGTTTTAAAACGCTGCCAAGAAGGCATTATACAGAGTGCCCATTATTGCAGATGCTATCTTTTTATAAAGATCTCCAACTAGTCCCTCTGGACCTGAGGTTTTCCCAGAGGTAAGTTATCCCATGACTTGCAGGACTTTTTGTCTGGTAATGTCTACCTCCAATTCTTCAGAAACTACTTCTTATATCTATTTAAAGTTATCATAGAACATTTGTAGGTCACCACCATCTACAGCTTCTGGATTCATATAGCTAAATGAGTGCAGATGAGAGAAGTATGATACAAATTGCTCATTGATGTATCTTTCACCCCTTTTCAGTTCCCTGTCCCATCTTTTATACAGTTAATATATCTCTGCAGGTTGTTGTGTTTTAATTGGTTAGTTTGCCAGATGTGTTACCCGGATCATAAAATCTAGACTTCTGATAGTTTAGAGTCCTTTCAATCATTCTCACATT
The DNA here is from genome assembly GCA_016271365.2 of Neoceratodus forsteri. Classification (NCBI taxonomy): domain Eukaryota; kingdom Metazoa; phylum Chordata; order Ceratodontiformes; family Ceratodontidae; genus Neoceratodus; species Neoceratodus forsteri. The sequence continues at coordinate 1,205,664,906 of CM057449.1, forward strand.
CAACTCATTGTATTCAGAATGAAGTTTGACGAGGTCTCTGTATTGTTCTTGATTCCTAGAGTCCATAAATTGTTTTGTCTTATCCTCTATAGCATCCATTTGCTCTCACTTTCTTTCTTAATTTTACTTGTAAAAACAATGGCATGCCCTTGAATAAATGTTTTTAAGGAGTCCCAGACAATACCAATGTCCTCCACCGAATCTTTGTTACTCTCCCAGTATTCTTTCACCTCCTGCCTGAGTTGTTCCATAAAATCTTGTCTGTGGAGCAACAGGGGTTCCATTCTCCATACCATTTTCTTTGAGATCTCAGGTTGCTCTACCTGTCATAGTAATTTTAAAGGAGCATGGTCAGATATAAGAATTGATAAGTAGTCACACTGTGTAGTCCCCTATGTAATTCTTCTAGAGGCTAAGAAGAGGTCTATCCTTGTATGAGATTGGTAGTCTGAGGAATAAAATGAACAGTCTCTCACTGTGAGGTGTTTAATACACCATATACAGTATAACTGAAAATTGGATCACCCATTTGCAATTTTAGCAGCTTTGCAGCATGAACGAGATGATACAAGCTGATGTAAGACTGACCCAGTATCTCATATCAACCCATTCTTGCTGGTATATTGTAAAGTCAGTGATGACTAACTTATTGAATTCTTTAAATCTTAATTCAATTTCATTAACTTTTCATTTTTTTAATTATTTTTACAGCATTGTTGAGAAATAATTACCCTTGTTGTAATTGCCCTAAAGGCATTTTAAAGACTAAAAACAGGAGCTTGTCCACAGTAATTAAAATACCAAAATTGTATTTCCTGTTGTTCTCCTCTGGGTCCTAAAGTGATTCATCATTCAAAGATCACCCTTGTGAGCTTATTCTTGTTCTTTCCTTTAATTATATACTTCCCACCAATACAGTGTGATCTGATACAAGGATTGACTTTTCTGAGCAAATCTAAGTATTACAACACAATTTTTGGAGATAACTATATGATCAATCCAAAAAATGATTTAGTTTCTTTTTTTATCAAAATGGGTAAATTCTTTTGCATCTGGAAATCTCAAACACCAAGCATCTTCCACATTATGTATCTGTAACAAAACTTATCAGTGCATTACATACACTCAAATTTCCCTTGGTAGTTTTAGTAGGTTTAATCATAAAAGGGGTTTCCAAGGCATTGTAATCACCTGCCAGAATTATATTTCAGGCTTTCAAATAGACATGACCTTCTGTTATTTACATACACATATATATACACACACACACACCCCTACTGTACTGGTCAGGGAAGTACATATAGAAGCAACTGTAATCTCTTGTTCAGGCTTGTCCAGGAGGAGGGAGTGAGCAACAGCGTTGGCCAGGTCTACAAAATGGTGAGGGTGACCATTCCCTTTGACTAATACAAAATGTCCTGAACCATCAGTGAACTTGTCCAGACATTCAAAATTAAATTTTTTCCTAATCAAGATTGTCACTCCACAGCTGTTTCTGGTGCCAGAAGGTTAAACGATAAAGACATGAGCAACTCATCTTCTTTTAGATTTAAAAATCTCATCTGTATTCAGGTGATTCTCTTAAAGGCATACTGGCCCCTATGCGCTAATGGGCATACGTTACACCCCAAAAACACATAACCCACCTGCGCAGCTCCGCACCTGTGGACAGGTGCACACTGGATGTTATTCACTAATGGCCACCACCTGTCCATGGCTCTGCTTCCCCTGGCATGCAGATCCAGATAGGGAAGCCATGGGCAGAGGTTCAGACCCAGTCCGGCATCCAATGGAATGCCCAGCATGGGTCCCACAATGGATCCCTTACATAGGCAGACTTGGATCCGGATGCATAAATAGCCTTGCAGGCACCCAGATCCATGTGGCAATGCCCTTGTAGCCAACAGTGCCCACCCATCACACTGATATCCCCCTCCCCATGTCTAACTGCCTCCCAGCCCCCGCACACATCTGCCCCATCCCCATGTGGCCAAGCACACACCCTCAACACAGTGTGGCACTGTCCACCTAATGCCATCAACCATCCAAACACAATGGCAGCTGATGCCTGCATGGTGGTATACACACACACACACACACACACCAGCACCATGGACTGCCTACCTGTATGCACAGAAATACCCCCCCGCCATGTAGCAGCCAGGTCTCCCTGTGTGCCTTATACAGGCACCCCCACCCCTGACACATGGCTGCCCATCCTAGTCAGTAGTAGCAAGCACCCACTGACCCCCATTCACAGGTGCCCCATCCACAACACATGAATCCTGTCCCTGAGTCCCACCCACATTGGTAGCTCAGTGGCCCCCACCCCTGTAGCACTAACACTGCCCCCACACCCAGTACCATTGATTGGTTCCACGGCTTGGAATGGCCAGCAGCACAGCCTCCACACACCTCCTCAGCTGCCGTTGTCCAAGTGAGCTGAGAGCACACCCTCATTTAAAGGCACTGTGCTCCCCAGCAGCACTTGGATGGCTGGTGACCAAGGTGGTGTGAGCAGGGCTGTGCTGCTGGCCTTCCCAAGATACAGCATCAATGGGCAGGTAGGGGTGCCTGGGGGGGTGTCAGTGTTGGGGGGCTGGGGACCACTGGACACCAATGCGGGGTGGGTTGCCGGGTTCGGGGTGTGGGGTTCATGCACAGTGCTGGGGTTGGGGTGGTGCTGTGTGGCACGGGGGGTTGCAGCATATGGACATGGATGGGACACAGAAGGGTGTGTGTGTGTGTGTGTGTGTGTGTGTGTGTGTGTGTGTGTGAGGAGTCCTTAGTCTCTGGGGACTGGGGCACCAGTGGGTTGTTGGGGGGTGTTGCATATATAATCCTGAGGTATGGGGCTGTCATGTGGGGGGGGCTGGCACATAGGGGCTACTGCTACAGCTGTGTAGGCACTCACCAGATTGGCTTCTCCAGCCCTCCCCATCAGCTAGTGGGCTGTGGCAGCACGGAGGCCCATTTACAAGTCCTGCCACAGCTGGCGGGTATAGTACCTGTTGGTGTGCAGTGGGTTATGGCAGGGTTCTGGCTGCCATAACCTGTGTACCACTGCATCCACCTGTGAGCCACACTCTGCACCTCTGTGAATGGAGCATAGTGCAGACACACTTCCCCACCAGCCCCCGGCATGTTGTTGTCTGCGTGGCTGGGAGTTCAGGCATATAACTGCTACACATCCCATCTGTGAATGCCATGTGGTATCCATGGGACCTCGCTACGTGGCATTCAGTCATAACAATGCCAACGTGCCCAGTTTACATGGTGCATTGGCATTTTAAATAGGGTCCATTATGTCTAATTCCAGTTTGTTTAAATAGCTCAAAATTCAGGTCCTTTTAATAGGTGAGTTAACCCCATTCACATAAAACATGACACGTTGTGTAATTTCATTATCATTAGCTGTCAGATACTAAACTATTTGTCATAGTTTCAAAAATAGACCACACAGCGATATGTTCCTTCTATCACTATTCTCCTTCTCCTGTTTTTCTCTTAATTCCATCCTTTTAGTCAAATCACCCAGAAACCCAGTACAAATATCTCTTCTTACAAAATCATATGCAGTACTTTTACCTTTAGCTTTTTTAATTATGCAAACCATTACCCATAAACTAAAATATAACTCAATAACATATTTTAAAAGTCAGGAAACATCTCAAAAAATAGTTGTAACTTTCTTTATAATGAATGCGTCCTCCCCTCCCCCTGACACCATTTTCACTTTCTTTAGTATGCAAACCCTCTAAAAGGAGAAAGTCTGCTTTCTTTAGTACTTTTTCTCAGAAACTAAAGGACTCTGTATGTTAATCATAGTATATTTATTTTTAACTAATAATGTAGCAAATTTATTGTTTAAGAAAAGATCTGGGGTAGCTGGAGCCTAAGATCTTTTTCTGCTTCTGCTGGTGTGTTATGTGTTATCCTTCGATCATTCAGAACTGTTTTCATGTGAACCTCCAAGTTATTGTTCCAAAGTTTGTTTCTTGTGTCATCAGCTTTTTTCTTTCAAGAACAAGGTATGGTGTAAAATCACTAAAAAAGATTATGAGTGTAGCACCCAATAACTTTTCTCACTTTTTCTTGTAAACTTTTGTCATGAGTCTTTCTATATCTTCTGGTTTGAAGAATTTGGTAGTTATTGGCCTGCTGGAGCATTCATTCCTGGCTTACTTAATGATTTATTTATTTATGTACGTTCATCAATTCTTTTACCAGGAAAGACACACTGAGCTGGCAACAGCTCATTTCCAGATTTGTGCTGGGGGAGGAAGAAGGGAGGCCAATGTGGAACACTAAGGACAATAATAGATAATTAAAGATAAATAACAATCATACAAATACAAGGACTGCATGAAGAAAAATGCATAAAAATACAATAGGAGCTGGAGGATAACAACATTTGAAACTGCAATACAATAAAGTTCTGGAGGAACAACATCAACAATGTGCAGAGGCAATACTGAGTTCAGGTTAGGAATAAAAGCTGTTGATTGGTGAGGGTGGAAGAGGTGATTGCACTAGTATTGGTGCAAAGTGAAAAGGGAGCAGAGGTAGGAGGGTGGTGGGCTGCAGCCCAGGGAGCAGTATCAGGAGCAACTATAGGAGAGAGTAGTGAAGTCATGGAGGAGAGAGGAGACTGAGCGGTATGAAGAGATAGAGATGATGGTAAGGGGGAGATAATGCCATAGATTATGGAATAAGGAGAAAGCAGCTTGACCAGTAGTAGATTTCCTTGAGGGGAGTGTAAGAGAATGATAGACAGAGTTGTGATGGGGGTAAGAAGCTGTAAGGGGGAAGTCAGGATGGAAGCTAACTAGGAAGAGAGGAGCCAAGCCAATATTTAGAGGTGAATAATACACAATGGGTGAGGTGTCTGGCCTCAAGGGAAGGGAGGGAGAGGGAGGGAGGGAGGAGTACAGGGAGCAGTGGCAAGTGTGGGGAGACAGTCCAGGGAAAACTGGCAAAAGAAGAGAAAGATGGGATCTGGTCTGGCCAGAGTATCCTATTTGAAGCAATACACCCTTGATTCTTGTAAAATGCATCAAGGTTGGGTGTAGGGTCCGGTGAATGGTATCCACATGCACTGAGAAATTGAGGTAATGGCCCAGCCAGACCCCCAGGTACTTGAACATGGGGTCAACCTCAATTGCTGCACCATCAAGGGTATGGAAGGATGGGAGAGAGGTGAGTCTGGGGTGCATCTGCCTAGAGCCAAAGGTCACAGAGACCATTTTCTTAGCATTGAGGGACAGCTGATTTGTCAGGAAACAGTACTGGATGTTAGTAAAGTCCAGCTGGAGCTTGGCTGTGAGGTCAAATGCAGAGGAGCCGGAAGCAAAGAGGACCATGTCATCTGCCAACAAAGGGAAGGATACAAAGAAGCAGTCAGTGGCAAATTCATTCAGGAGGATGGAGAAGAGTGCTGGGCCAAGGATGAATCCTTGGGGGATGCTTGAGCTGATTGGGAGTGGGGAGATATGGATTCTCCAATCTGGACAGCTTGACACCTGGCCTCAAGGTAGGAGTGGAACACACTGATTAATGAGACAGAGAGCTCTGCTGCCTTGAGCTTGTCCAGGAGGAGGGAGTGGGAAACAGTTCTGAAAGCTTTGGTCAAGTCTACAAAATGGCGGGGGTGACCAGGCCATGATACACATCGAATAGAATATAGTCAGTAAGTTGGAGGAGTGAGATGGAGGTGGAGTGGGACTTCTGAAAGCCAGCCTGGAGAGGAGTGAAGCAGGAGGATGAGTCAAGGAAAGGGGAGAGCTAAGATAGCACAATGTGTTTTTGGATCATAGCCAAAATGGGGAGCAAGGAGACAGAGCTGTAGTTGCCAGGACAGGTGGGAAGGGTGGGATGACTGTAGCCTGTTTCGAGGTATCAGAGACAGAGGCTTAGCTGAAGGAGCGATTGAGAAGGGCAATAATATGTAGAGCAGTTGCACAGGCAGAGATATGCAGGGATTCGGGGTCAAGACCATCAGGGCTTACATCCTTGTGGGGGTTTAGAGCCAAGAGAGCATTAAGGGATGCAGAGGGGGGAGGAGGAGTAGTATGAGAGAAAGAAAAGGGATGGCATGGGGTGGTTGTTGAGGGGAATGGGGAGGAGAGGAAGAGGAGGAGAGGAGAGGAGAGAACTGGTGCCAGAGGTGAAGAAAGAGTTGAAAGCTGAGGTGACAGAAGAGGGGTCAGAAATAGGCATGTCACCTTGAGGATGGGGGAAGGGGACTTGACTGGGGGAGAGGATGTGGATAATCTTCCAGAACATATGGGAGTGATTAAGGTAGTTCTGGAATGTGGATGCATAGTAGTTGGACTGGGCAAGCCTGGTAGCTCTGGTACAGGCGTTGCAAAGGGTCCAATATTGATTAGGTCAGCAGGGGAGTCTGCAGACTTGTGGTTCCACCAGGCAAGGTCACGCACGCAGAGGCAGGCCAGCAACTCTATGGAGATCCATGGGAGGTGGGAACCTTTGACAATGAGTTTTCTAATGGGAGGCATGGAAATGTGTCTCAGTGTTCTTTGTAGTCTATCAATTTTAATATTAACATCTCCTGGAGTCTGTTTTAAGATAGGCTATAGTGATTTTACTCATTGTGACCCTTAGCATTTTGTCATTGTTTTAGCTCTCTGCCCCCCCCCCCCCGAGTATACATATAGTTTTTTCTTCAGGCATGAGATCTCATAGTCCATTAGCTTGCATTTGAAGTCCTTATTTGCTTCTGTAAAATATTTTAACTGTCTTTGTAAGGGGAGTTGTTCATCCTCATAATTCAAAATTCATTGTTTAGTTGTGTCAAGTTAGCATTTAATTCCTTATTTTCCATGGATAAGTTTACAATAAGTGTATGAAAGGAATCCATTTTTCCTTCTAGGTTTCCTAGCTTTTCTTTTGTGGCATTAATGACCACCATTTGTTGTAAAATTAGTAGGGTCCATGTGGTAATATCCTCCTCATTATTCTCCTCTTCATAGAAGAGTCTTTGCTGTCGTGTATTCTGTTCCTCTTTCTCTTATTTCTCCATCTCTGTATTTGCAGTCTTTGGTTTCATTATCTTCAAATAATTATTTTTGGGGGGACCTTATGAACCTTCCATTCTAGATGCTTTTATGTTAGCTAAGTTGGAGATATTGAGGGGGCTAGTCAGATATTTAGATCTTTAGCTTGATTTATATCTGGATTACTCTATCTCCTTCTTTCTAGGAAATCTGCTCTGACTCATCCCCAGACCACTTGTTCCCTTTCAATATGCCTCTTTACTACTCCTATCAGTGGATGGGAAAAACTGCATCTAGTGCATAATCCTCTCTATACTGACAACCTTTTTACACAATACACACATATGACTCTGTGTAAAGTACTGGAGAGATTCATACCTTATACACAATTTTACCCTGTAATTTTTAAAAAAAGTATTATATTGCTTTTATTCCAGCTCTGTTTTGTTGTGCTCTATCATAAGACATACTGGGCATAACATGACCTGTTGTTAAATTTGATTTTGTTTGCTATGGCCCTTCAACTGCCTTCTCACTATCTTAAACTGGCATCCATTTTGTGACATTCCTATCACAAATTGTGCTGTAATTATTTGGATGCACACAGTGCTCTACTTAACAAACTTTGATTCCATTCATTGCTAGGTAACATATTGTATCCCCCTACTTAGAGGCTTTGGTTAAATAAATGTATTTTTGCAATTTTTTCCACTTTGGATTGCTCTCTTACGTTCATAACATGTGGTGTCCTTTATATACCTTGCTGGACTGGTGTTATCCATTTATTACAGAGCTGTGCAGTTTCAGTGCAACTCTCTACAATGATGCATTTTCATGTCCTCTTTCATATTTTAAAATTAATTTCTTTGTATAAGTTTTACTTTTTTGCTTGTTTTTATGGTTTGCGGTGATCCCTCCTTGGTGTCCTATAGTTACTCAAGTAAGGTACTGTCCTAGCCGCAGTCCAGACAAATGAGAATTGAAAGTATACATCAGCACCTGGTTTTGTCATCCACCAGGTCTTTAAAAAGGCTTGACTCTCAGTTCTCGGTTTCTTTCAATCATGCTTTTGACCACTGAACATTCTGTCATCCTCACAGTGTTCCTTTGTAATGAACATACGCTACTCAGTCAGCCAGCATTATCTTCAAATGCACATCAGCTTTCTGGTGATGCCTTCCAGCCATTTCAACAACTGTACTTTTCTGCATTGTTTTTTTCACCTGCAATAATTCTAGCGGCAACTCCTTGATGTATAGTATGCTTCACTTAAGGCCCTGCATGGATGTTTTGGGGAAAAGAGATGTAAAATATTTTTTGTAACCTGGGCCAAGACTGACCTTCATTGCCTTCAATGCTAGTTCTTTTTTTTTTTTTTTGCATTTTGAGGGTTTTTTTCTGGAACATTTAGGCTGTTTAGTTGTTACAATCTATATTCGGTACAGGAGAAACTAAAAGGGCTATTTTCTTTGTACTGAACATAAGCTTGGGCCATCTCACAGCTTTAAATGCTGAATTTACATCTCTTTTTCCCCAGATGTCTGTAGGGTTCTTTCAAGTTTATCTGTAAGCATTTTTATATTTGCAAGTTTAATTTTTTTAATGCATTTCCAGGCATGTTCAAGTGCTTTTGAGTAAGTTTTTGGTGAACCATGTGATGTGTATAAGGCCCTGCATGGCCTTTTCTGGTGAAAAGAGATGTAAAATGATGTTTTGCAACCTGGTCCGGCTCTGGCCTGTAACTGGCCTATAGTTATCTTTGAAGCTAGTGTATTTTCACTTTTTTTTAACTTTTGTAACGTTTGTGTTGTTTGGTTGTTTCTGTTGATGTTCAGTACAGAGAAAACTAAAAAGTCTGGTCCCTTTGTACTGAACATAAGCTTGGACCTTTTCCTCAGATGCCTGCAGAGTTTTTACAAGTTCATCTATAAGCACCTTTGTATTTTAAAGTTGTTTTTTTATTGCATTTGAGAGAAAGTTTTGGTGCTTTTGAGTAATTGTTTGGTGTACTGTGTGCTGCATGTAAAGCTCTGCATGGCATTTTCATGTGAAAATAGATGTAAAATAAAGTTTTGTAACCTGGTTCAGCTCTGGCTTGTAACTGGCGCATAGTTACTTTCGATGTTAGTATATTTTCACATTTTTTCCTTTTTTGCAACATTTGAGTTGTTTGGCTGTTTCAGTCGGTGTTCAGTACAGGGGAAACTAAAAAGGGCTGTTTCCTTTGTACTGAACATAAGCTTGGGCCAATCTCACAGCTCTAAATGCTCAATTTAAATCTCTTTTCCCCAGATGCATGCAGAGGTTTAATAAATTCATCTGTAAGTACCTTTGTATTTGAAAGCTAAATTTTTTTAATGTACTTCAGAGCATGTTCTGGTGCTTTTGAGTAATTGTTTGGGGTACCATGTGCTGCATGTAAGGTCCTGCATGGCCATTTCTGGTGAAAAGAGATGTAAAATAAAGTTTTGTAACAGGAGCCAGCTCTGGCCTGTAACTAGCCATAGTTACCTTCAACGCTAGTGCTTTTTTACTTTTTTTGCATTTTTGAAACATTTGGGCTGTTTAGTTGCTCCAGTCGATGTTCAGTACAACGGAAACTAAAGTGGCTGTTTCCTTTGTACTGAATGCAGCTTTAAATGTGTAATTTACATATTTTTCCCCCAAGATGACTGCAGAGTGCTAACATACTTATATATAAGGACGCTTTTCTTTTTGAAAGTTTGAGTTTTTTCTCAATTTCAAAGTAAAGGATGTTGCTTATCAATAATGTTTTGGTGTACCATATGCTGCATGTAAGGTCCTCCATAGCTTTCTCTTGGGAAAAGAGATGTTAAAATAATTGTTTGTAACCTGTGAAAAGACTGTCTTTGTATGTGTGCATGTGTGCCAGACCACCAAGCAATGGATCACTGTTACCAACACCTCCAAAAGCACATTCACATCTATAACTTGAAGAGCCATTCATTTTCATCAAACAATTGAATCAATTTCCATTTATTTTATTCTTTGTTAATCAGGTAAGGCCCACTAGGCACACATGCCTGTTTTTAGGGGTGACCTAGGAACACTGGAGAAGTTAAGTGACTTGTTTAGAGTCACACAGTATGCAAGTGGAGGTTATGGGAATAAAACACAGGTCTGCTGGATGCACCAAGCTCATTCACAACTTGTTACTCTAACCTCTATGCTATACTGCCAGCTGGTTCTATGTGATAACGGCAAGTGCTGAATGGCCACTTGCATTATCGTGACATCAGGGTGGTGAAAACAATTTTGCCACCCTGACATCCTCGGCACACGGAAGAATGGTGCCAGGAACTTAAAACACTTGCTTTGTGGGGGGGAAGGGGCTGTGCCTTCCACCCCCCCCTCCTGGGGGAATTTTCTCCCCGCAGCTCCCTACTTAAGGATTCTCAACTCCAGGGAGGGCATGTTGGGGGCAAAAAAAATACAAGTTTTGGGGCCAGGTAACAACAAAAGCACAGGCTAAGCATTGACCCAGACCCAAACCCGGAACCCCAGTCCTGCAAGAGGAAACCAATCCCCGATGCCATGGTGCAGCTCGGCAGCTGACTGGCTGTGCCATCCCCTCTATCCCATCTGCCCCCTCCCAGGCCATACTTGATGTGCTCGCTCCCCCTCCCACATGTGTAAATATAGCGACATCCTGTTGCTAGGGTCGCCCACCTCACCACATCCAGTCACCCTCCCTGCCCCCTCGCCTTTTGGGCTTTCACCCATATTGCGCCACCATTTTGGATGGCGTTGTGATTCAGGTGCCCACCTCACCTGTTAAACTGCCAGGCCCATTCAGACTGAAAGCATGCCTTGACAGAAACTTACTATGCTATTCAAAAGCAAGCTTTGCAGTTAATGTTCCATTAGGTAAATGGGACAACTCACACTTATTCTCATCCTGTTGTTTCAGTCTCAGGGTAACAAACCTTTTTCTGATAGGCCACCCAACACAGATTAAAATTCTTAAAGTAGCAGTAACAGTAAATAATTTAAATAACTTGGTGGGCCGTTAGGCAAACCAAAACCTCAATATATATGACTTTCTTTTTGCTTTATTTCATTCCCAAGGTAAGAAAAAGGGTTTTTCAAGTATGAAAAGTTGATAGTCTTTTGCCATGTCAACAATCACCAATGTAAGCAAATAAAGGTGGTGTTGAGCTGCTAGGCATCAGGGTCATACATTACGCAAGCAGGGGCTGAGGGAATTCAAACACATGTCTATAGATTTAGAAACACAGAAATTGACGGCAGATAAGGATCACTAGGCTCATCCAATATGCCTGTATAGCTTACCTTTAATTAGCTGCTACTGACCCTACTGGTCCAGTGCTGCTGCCTCTCCATCCCTCTCTTGGATTTCCTCATGTCTATCCCGTGCCTGTTTAAACCCACAGCTGTGTTTGCCCCAACAACCTCCTGGGGCAGGTCATTCCAAGCATCCACAACCCTTTCCATGAAAAAGTACTTCTTTACACTGTCCCTCTGTCTATTTCCTTGTAGTTTCATGTTATGCCCTTTTGTTGTTTTAGGGCAGCTTCTGTTCTGAAAGAGTCTTCCCTCCTATACCTTATTAATTCCCTTGAGGTACATGAAGATGTCTATCATGTCTCCACTCTCTTTCCTCTCCTCCATGGTGTACATATTGAGTTCCAGTAGTCTCTCCTCATATGATATGTAGTACAGACCCTGTACCATTTTTTCTTGCCCTTCCTTGAACAGTTTCAACCCTGTCTATATCCTTTCTGAGATGAGGGATGCAACATTCCAAATGAGGTCTCACTAATGACCTATGTAGTGGCATTATGATTTAATTTTTTTCTGTTAGTGATTCCTCTTCCATTTCACCTGAGCATACCACTGTCTCTCCCCACTGCCTTGGCACATTTTTTGGCAACCAGTAAGTTATCAGATATAATGACCCCCGGATCCCTTTTCTGTTTTGTGACTGCTAATATCTCCCCCTTCGTCATGTAGCCCTCCCCTGGATTCTTGTTCCCCAAGTGCATGATTTTGCACTTCTTCACATTGAATTCTAGTTGCCACAATCTGGACCACTCTTCCATTTCAGCTAGGTCCCTCCTCATTCTCTCCACCCCATTGCAGATCTGTGTGTCATCTGGAAAGTGGCGTAACTTCCCCTCCAGCCTCTTTGCAATGTCACTGATGTAGATATTAAACAGCACTGGTCCAAGAACTGAACCCTGTGGCACCCTGATGATCACCCTCCCTACTTTGGATTTTATCTCATTTATCACCACCCTGTTTCCTACCTTTCAGCCAGTTGCAAACCCAATTGACCACCTTATGCCACAGTCCCAGGCTGCCCAGCTTGTTCACAAGTCTCCTATGTGGAATGATGTTAAATGCCTTGCTGAAGTCAAGGTAGGTCACATCAACTGCTCCCACACAATCCACCTCCCTAGTGACCATTCAAAGAAATCAATCAAATTAGTTTGAGATGACTTTCCTGCTCTGAATCTGTGTTGCCTTAGATCTTTGGCTCCACTCGTTTCAAAGTTTTCTGCTATCCTTTTCTTTAGCAGAGATTCTATAATTGTATCCACCACTGAGGTCAGACTGATTGGTTTATCATTTCCAGGTCATAGTGTGCAGCTCAGTGCCCCAATGACTATGCTTTACTGCTTCCCAATGGAGGAAGTCGTGGTGGTCAGATAACTGAATCTGCCAGACATTAATTGGGAGATCCTGGTAGCCAAAATCACCAGGAGTTAGACATTGCTGGATAACTCCCACGACTGTCTACTGATGCAGCTAGTTAACATGGAAACAGAAACCGTCAGCAGATAAGGACCTCCAGGCCAACTGAATCTGCCCAAGTGTTCCATCTCCATGTTATTCAAGGATCCTTGGTGATCTGGGTAATCCCCCATCTCCATAATTGCCTTGTACCTATCCCATGCAACCTTGAATCCCATCACTGGTTTGGCCCCCACCACTTCCTCAGGGAGTTGATTCCACCCTTCTACAACCCTTTCTTTGAAGTGGTATTTCCTGATGTTTCCCTAGAATCATCCGTTGTCTATCTTCATGTCATCACCCCTTGTCCTTCAGAGCCTCTTATTCTGGAATATACTGTTATCTGGGACCTTGTTTATACTCTTTTGTTACTTAACTGGAGGCCACACCTTCACAAGGACATTAACCAAATTGAGGCAGTCCAAAGAAGGGCAACCAAAATGGTGCAGGGACTGCATCAGAAGACATATGAGGACAGATTAATGGAGCTCAATATGTATACCCTTGAGCATAGGAGGGAGAGAGGTGATATGATCAAAACATTCAAACACCTTAAGGGCATTAACAAGGTGAAAGAGTCTAACATGTTTAAATATAAGAAAAATAGCAGGACAAGAGGACACAGTATGAGAATAGAGGGAGGCCGATTAAGGGGAAATGTGAGGAAATTCTTTTTCACAGAAAGAGTGGTGGATGCATGGAACGGCCTACTTCAAGAAGTGGTGGCTATGAATACAGTGCAGGGCTTCAAACAGGCATGGGATAGGCATAAGGGAGCACTACAGATGAATATGGATAGATAGGTCATTGACAGTGTAAAGGTGTGTGGCACATTCATAAGGTAGAAAAAATGGGCAGACTGGATGGGCCTTGTGGTCCTTATCTGCTGTCAACCTCTGTTTTTCTATGTTTCTATGTAACAGTCTCTATCATGCCCACCCTTTCCATCCTTCGCTCCAAGGTATACATGTTGAGGTCTTTCAACCTCTCCTCATATGTCAAATACAGTAGCTTAGTCCTCGCTCCATTTTCATTGCCCTCTTTTGGACCCTCTCCACTCTCTCCACATCCCTCCTGAGGTACAGTCTCCAGAACTGGACACCATATTCAAGGTATGACCTCACCAGCTGTTTGCAGTGGCATTGCCACCTCCCCTCTTCTACTCATAATACTCATGCCTATGCATCCCAGCATTCTAGTGGCCCTCACTTCTGCTCTCTTGCATTGCTTAGCCACCTTGAGATCATTATATATGATTATACCAAGTTCTCTCTCCTGCACTATCACTTCCAGTACTCTGCTTTTAGATTACTATTCCCTTTTGGCATAACTATGCACTTTTTGGCATTTAAGCTCAACTGCCACACTTTGGCCACTCCTCTAGTTTTTTTCTTTCATTTTTTCTACCCCATCAACAGTGCTTACTCTGTTGCAGAGCTTTGTACTGTCTGTAAATAGACAGACCTTCCCCTTAAGCTCTTCCACAATGTCCCCAATGAAAATATTGAACAGAATTGGACCCAGTGCAAACCATGTGGTACCACACTAGTCATCCTTCCCTGCCCTGATGGAACTCCATTAATTATGACCCTTTGCCTCCTTCCCTCCAGCAAATTCTTCATCCATTTCTTCATCTCTGGAGCCACCCCCAGGGCTCTCATTTTGTGCAGAAATGTTCTATGCATCATGATGTCAAATGCATTACTAAAGTCTAGGAACACGGTATCCACTACAAAACCCTTAGCTGTGCCTTTTGCCTCAAACCCAACAGTCATTTTATCAATGCAATATTTTGATGGTTATTGTTTATTAATGTACTACATTGGATTCCATCACTCTTTTCTGGGTTTGGGACCAGCTGGCATGAGGATGGCTGAGACATATCAGGTGAAATTATATACCTTATACATAGTGTAATTAAGTGTATATAGTTCTTTGTAAGTAGCTTAGTTGTGTGTTTATCAATATGGCATTGTTTTATGAACAAGTAGTAGTTAGCTTTAGTTTGTATGCTGAGACAGTATCACTGTGATAATGTGGTGTCCCTGTAGCACACGTTAACTGTTGGAAAAAAAATGCTAAAAAATAACATTTCCTATTTTAACTTGGAGATGCAGAGTTGTCTGTCTTAGAAACAAAGGTATTGAAGGCTGCACAGCATGGTTGTTTGGTAATATTAGAAAGATTCAAGTTACAACAAAACTGCTACATTCCAAAGTTTAACATACAATGGTGTCCTAAGATGAATTGTTGTTTAAGCCCACCCCAGAATGAATAAGAAACAAACAATGAAAGATCAGTACTACAGCCCATAAATAGAAGCAGAAGTCGTGGTATTTTAAAAATATGCTTTTATTTACATAACTAGAAATTAAACAAGTAAGACACCATGTTATGCACATTAGAGTTTTCATATTCTAACTTTGGATACATTTTTCCATAACATAGACTTCATGAACTATCTTTATATTTTGCATACCAACAGTAGCATATATATGCATCATAATAGAGGCATAGTCATGAGAAACAAACTTTATTTTTTGCCCCGAGAGTCACAATAGGTCTCTCCAGTAGCTAATTTGTGCATATATATATATATATATATATATATATATATATATATATATATATATGGATATGCAGTGGTTCAGTGTGTGATAATGCATTTATCTTGTACAGTTTCCAGTGACCTCAAGTAACCTCATGAGTGCCGAACAAGGGGTGAACAAAAAATTACATTTTCTTCTGTTTTCTTGCTAATCATATACAATATACAAGGTTTATATAAATGAAACATTATTCATTTTGTAGATAATTTTGTGATTGCTGAACAATTTTCGTGCTCACAGTAACATGTTATCTTTTTTCGTTTTTAAGTTATTCACATTTAAATATGGTTAGTACTGCTTCTGAGGCCGAACATTCTGAACGAATTCTGAAGAGAACTGTGTACTGTAGATAAATGAGCTACTATGGTAATAAATAAATTTATTACCATAGTAGCGAAGATAAATGGTTTCATTCTACAGTTTTTATCCTGACCCCTGTTGCATAAATATATATATATATATATATATATATATATATATATATTCATGGCAAAAACTCTGTTTAATGCATCAGTTAGGGTTGTTCCACAGTGACAAAGTGAGGAATTTGCTGTTAGGGTTGAAAACCCTAACTCCGACTTCACCCCCCCAGCACCACACACACACACAGACACACACACACACACAGACATGCAAGTATGGGGGAGGACCAAGTCAACACAGCCAATGACAGACATCCAGCAGCAGGTGACAGAAATAACAAACAATTGTCTAAATGTACTATGAGACATCCCCACCCACCTGACCAGGTACTGCATGCTCAGTGGAGATCAACAGTGAAACTGAGGCCATGTACACCAAACGTACACATCCCTGATTGCAGCTGCACACAACGTACCACACTTAGTAGTTGCATGGCCTTACCTACCAATGCCCCACACCACACCACAACTGGTACTGTGCCATTAGTCAATATAAATGCTAAAGGTGCATGATCCCACTTGTAGAAAGGTTTTAACACTACTGAGTATATATTAATTAAGAGAAGTACATAAATTAACTACAAGACACTAGCATGCTCAAGATAAAAGTAGTGTTACATTTAGTATGTGATTTTCATAGTAGTACATTTACTGTAACTGGTTACTGAAGATAGAGAGGCTGATGTAAATGTATGGAAAAGCATTGCCTGTTCGACGCTGTGAAATTCATACTGCCAGTATCAGATTCATTCTTACTGATGAAGCTGTACTGCTAATGTACATACATAGAGCTTTAGTGTGTTTCAATACTAAAGATGCAGTAAGTATTCTTTATAAGAAACAGTGTAATTGCATGGATCAGGCCAAGCGACTTCTAAATATCATAGGACTACTGACCCAACAATTACGTGCCTGTATCGGAGATGTCTATAGGATAGATTTTCCTGTAGGCACTTACTCAGTATGTTGTACCTGATAAAGACAATCTCATTGCATCTGTGATGATGAACTTATTCAAATAGTGATACATTTACTATTGTTGCAATGAGTGATCTATGCTACTTATGGACACAGCATAATTTTTTTAACAGTTGTTTCATACTCAGGCTGTATACCTAGTGTTTGGCTTTGTCACACTTCTGTCACTGATGCTATCAAAGTGATAACTATGTTAATTGTGGTACAACAGCAATCAAGTAGGTATAGTGTAGATATAAACAGAATGTCTTTTAAGCAATAAGAGGCACTCCCAGGGGTTATGTAAATGGTCTGTTAATCACCTTCTGGGGTGTGATGTGGTACGAGTGTAGCTGAGTGCTACATGCCCCTAGAGGTGATTAACTGACCATTAAATAACCCCTGGAGTGCTCTTATTGCTATTATAATAAAAATATTTTTTAAATAGTGCTAAACCTTGTTCATCATATGATTAGGCTGTACATGTATGTTAATGAAAGATTAACATAGGTTGATAGAATGTTTACAACCAATCAGAATGATCTATTTCTAAGACCCTTTTTATAATTAGTATTGATTTAACTGACAATGGGATAAGTGTACTAGGATGGCAAAGGTTATTCTCTATCACTGACTCTGTCAGTTATAATCACACTAAGGTTTCGATGACTGTAATGATCAAGTTACGCTGTTCATCTTCATGAGTTCATATTCACAGCCATTCTCCAGTAAGTAGACAGAGTATGGTGTCACTGGGTGTGACACTGTGTTGCAAAACTCCTGCAGTGCCTAGCAGAGGAGAGTATCTAGTCATAAAATAATTAAGCAATAAGGCATGACCAATGGTTATGTTAAATGGTCTGTTAATCACCATGTAGGGGTTTAATGTTGAATGACGTGCAGCCAACTGCTACATAGTCGCTAGACAGTGATAACTGACCATTAACATAATACCTGGAGTGGCTTATTGCTATCATAATAAAACTGTTTTTAAACAACATTAAAGCTTCTTCATCATATGGTTAGGCTCTACATGTATGTTAATAAAAACTAAACATAAGGCTGTTACAATGTTTACAGTCAATTAGAAACTGCATTTCTCAGACCCTTGTTATAATCAGAGATATTATACCTGTACAACTCTTGGTTTTGCTCAACTCTATTGCTCAGGTGGCCCATCACATGTGGTGTCGTCTGGTGTGGGGCATCGGTAGGTAAGGCCATGCAACTACTAAGTGTGGTACTGCTGTTGTGCAGCTGCAATCAGGGATATGTATGTTTGGTGTACATGGCCTCAGTTTTGCTGTTGATCTCCACTGAGCATGCAGTACCTGGTCAGGTGGGTGGGGATGTCTCATAGTACATTTAGACAATTGTTTGTTATTTCTGTCACCTGCTGCTGGATGTATGTCATTGGCTGTGTTGACTTGGTCCTCCCCCATACTTGCATGTGTGTGTGTGCATGTCTGTGTGTGTGTGGTGCTGGGGGGGGTGAATTCGGAGTTAGGATTTTCAACTCTAACAGTGAATTTCCTCACTTTTGTCACTGTGGAACAACCCTAACTGATGCATTAAACTGAGTTTTTTTGCCATGAATATCCTGTCTTTTTCAGAAGTACTACTCACTATAGTACATGATTTATTGTTGTAAGAATACTGCACATACATACCAAAAATGTTCCAATATCAGGAATATTTAAAGTCTTGTTGTACTATTTTCTGTTATTTACACTAACAGTACTTCACTGTGAATCATATTGTTTTTATATAACTCTATTTATTGTAGTTTTTCACTGTTATTCCATTTAGTATTTTTTATGTAGCAGTGTCTTACTCTTTTTCTTTGTGAATTCTATGTAAGTACTCTTCAGAAACATGATGAATGTAGCAATGTATGGGGTGAATATTTAATGTATGCCAGGTATCACACAACCCTTGGTGCACCAAAAGTTGCTTGTGCAGTGGTGTGTCATGGTTACATTCGACAGAACTGCACTATGGTGTAGTATTTTTTATATCACAGTCTTGGTACCCTAACTGTGCATGTTGTAGTACTACTAATACAACACAACTGTCCAGCTGTGTCATGCAGAACCGCTTAGTGGAATTGTCATTGCACCATGCAGTGCTTCTCATATTCAGAATGTGACATCCAAACAGGTTCATTATCTGTACAAGACACACAGAGAAACATTTGACTCTTATTACAGCCCAATTTGCATGTGACTACCATACACAATTACCATTGTCTCAGAACTAGTGGGAGGTGCAGTCACAGTCAGCAGTCATAAAGAACAAGACTGCATGCACCCCAGTCAGACAGATTCATTAACACCCACCAAAAGATGCAATATTACAAATAGTTCAGTGTATTCTTCTGACCCAATAACACGCATCTTTAAATGCACCCCCCCAAAACTGCAATAACCCTCCTGGTGTATTGTGGTGCAGTCAGCCCAATCGCAGTCATCATTAACACATTACTACAAACTACTATATTGTTTATGATACACAGAGCCAGTTCATGGTTGATCAAGAACATCTGAACCTTATAAAAAAAATGTAAAACTCTGATGGTGAATCATACACTACAGCACACTTGACAGTAAATCCTAACACCATTATTTACTGTATGACACTTAACAGATGGCTGTAGTGCAGATGGCTTCCACCATGCCACTGACAAACTAACAGGTCAGTACACTTGAACAACCATTGTTTATCAACATCAACCAATGGGTATTCAGCCCATGCCCTGCTACTCACAACAGATATGTAAAGAAAAAGATGTACATAAGTAAAAGAGTATATGACATGAGATGGATACCATTAGTTCATCTTGTGAACAAATGGATATGGATCATTTTATAGACATTGGGTTTACAACCAACTGAGGTGGTGGCACCAATCATGTGAAGAGAGGTGGGAGAGGCTTGCTGGGACTGAATAGATAACTTTGGTGTGAGTACACAAAAACACCATGGTGTAACACCATTCAATTACATACTAATCAATACAATCACACAGTGATTGTTGTGGTGCACCAACACAGAAATGTCACTGTTGTACTAGCGGGGACATACTCATCTTCATCATGATCCACATACACACATACTGTAGCACTAGGTCTATGAACAACAACAGTGTGCCAAATAGTGTATGGTACCATTGTCACACATCTCAGTTACTTCTTATGGAGAACCACTAACTGTAATACCACAATAGTGTGGTATGATCTTTCAGCAAATGATAAAATAACAGTTGTGTAAATCTTTTTTTCAAGTATTGGAAATAAACATCCCCAGTACACAATAACACACCAAACACAAGAGAGTATAAATTAACTATTTTTTTACTATAAAAATATTTAAGATTTTTAAAACCAAACGCAAACAAAAATATATATATTTTTATAAAACCATACAAAAATATATATTTACAAATATTATATAAAAAATAAAAAAATACTTATTAAACTGTGTATTACTTTCATACACAAGTAAATATGTTATGAAAATAAAGTCTTTTTTACATAAATAACAACAAAAAAATAATTGAATAGTAAAAGTCCTTTTTAAAAAAAATAAGTCTTTGGCCAAGACTTGTGAGAGGTGTATGCACTGCTTGAGGCAATCCAAGGTGGAAACTGGATTCGATATGGAGGCACAAAGGAAGTGGAAGCTGTTGCACCCTCCAGAGGAGATACTGGACTACTGCGAAGAGTGGTCAGTTTGGCCCAGGGAAGCTGCGGGAACAGGTGGTGCTGGTGGAGGTGAAGCACTGGTACTGGCCACAGTGCCATCAGCTGCTGCTACAACAGGCTCAAGCATGAGGCTGACAGTCTGCTGTTGTGCCTCCAAGAAGGACAGCATTTTACGCTGCCCTTCAAGGAGCGCAACATTATCGTTTCTCAGACTGGCAACCTCGTGCTCGAATCATCTATAGCAACGGCAGTGGCCAGTACATCTTCTTAATCACCGGTGCCCTACAAAGATTCAAAATAAATAAATCAATACACAAGACTAAGAAAACAGTTATGACTTTCAATTATTTAACTTAAAAGATTTCCTAGCTACTGCAATATCATTAATGCATTAATTTGGCACTTATGATAATATTTTGAAATCTGATGCAAAACTATTTTGTTGTCTTATTTGTCTCTCTATAATAGTTTATTAACTGTATTATCTAATGAGCTGACAGCATCAAAAAACTTATAGTATCATGTGGTTTCCCATGCTATTCTTCTATTTTATTGACTAGACATAAATATTCAGTATGTACATACTTTTGCATAATCAACAGTATAGTACCATACAGTTGAAATACATCCTCATCATGTGTGAGAATTTTTACTTCACCATGTCTGCCTATAATGTCTAGTCATCTCTGCAATAGAAAACGAAACTACCTTCACACGAACACTATCATAAGATACTTTAAATGTGTACATCATCATGATCACTTTCATGATTATTTGAAAAGAAAGAGCTTTTGAGTCCTATTTCAGCCCTTCAACACACATGAATGTTTTAAATAATTAAGTTATTGATATTACATTCATTCAGCAAAACACCATTAACAAGCTGTCATGTAGAATTATCATAGACTTACATTCTGGGAATTGCCTACAACAGGGAAATCTAAAAAATTATGTCTTGCAGAACACACCTTATATGTCCATTCAGTAACCTACATATTGACTTATCAACAGCGAAAATGCACTCAGCAAACATGCCAGAGATCTTCAAGTACATGAAGAACATAAAGAACAGATTTTTAGGTAGCATAACTACAAGAAATTCAGACAACTAACCTAAAACTGAAACTAGAGTATGGGAAAATCTAGGCAAAATAAGCAGATTTAATTCATTAGTGCAGTGTTGGATGCCCATAATGTGCAGATCACTGTGCTGTTGCACGGACACAGGCTGAAAGTGTTCAAGACAATGTGGCACAGCAGTAATAAGCTTCTTAAATGTACTATCTCACATTATGAAACAAACAGTTATCAATGCCGATTGTTGCTTGCTATCATTGGCATTGATAGTGTAATAGTCATAAAGTTTGTAACTGATGCCAACCCACCTGCACCCTGTAGAGAGTGACAGGCATTAGTGTGTCCCTCTGGCTGTTAGATATTGCAGGGCAGTAAAACATGTTGGTCACGCTGTAACAAAAAACAGCTGTAGAGTACATTAGGAGGTTAAAAATAAATTACAGTGTTCAAAATTTGGTATATAAATACACAACATTTTCAAACCTATTACAGTGCATGGGAAATATCCAACACATGATTGCGATGATAGAATGTAATGCTCATTTGACACCAAATGTTTTAAATAGCCATGTTAGCACCTTTGCTCACATACAGTCTCACTTGTTATTTCCTCACACTGTACCCAAGAAGTGATTTTACTTTAGCAACCATGCCATCATATAGTGGCGCGAAACACAGTTTGGACAGTATGGGTGAACATTCAAAGTGTGCCACTGTGTGGCACAAGGCCGTGCAGTGTTGAAAGATTTAGCAATGTGATGTGTCTGGCCCAATATTCAACAGAGTTTCGCTACTCAACAACTCCTTTGAATAGCACCCCCTCCAGTCACAGCCAGTGTATGATGTACTGGAACTTGCACCACTGCAAGTGGTCAGACTTCTGCATTGAACATGTGGTGGGACAACTTCCATTGTGCCATGTACAAATGTGCGATATTCATAGTATGACATGCAAACAGTCCCATAATTCACTGCATTATACACTTTACAGAACATTCCCTCACTTCATTATCACCTTTGAAAAATCCACACATGTCACAGTGCACTGAAGATCATCACACTGCACTGTAGAGGTAAGTATGAGGTTGGGAAAGGTGAACAGAGACACACTGCACAGCAATCGGGTTCAACTGGGAAGAGGGGTCATCAAGACTACAAGGCACATTTTTTACTTTTACATTGGGAAAAAAGCAAAAGCATCATTGGACACTTTTTGTGTTGCAGACCATTTACCTCACTGGATATCCTCCCAGCATGGCATCTGTTTTTTTTGGCTTGGGTATCTGTAGTCATCAATGCATTGCCACCTTGTAAGCTCACAGCACAAGTAAAGTCAATAATGGCAACAGGATTTGGCCCCCAGCAAACAAAGACAGTGGTAGCAGATCGCGACCCAAGGGGTATTGCGCACACCCCTCACAATTCAACATTTGGAGTGAGTATGCCAACAGGCAGTGGGATCCCCCTGTCATCACACTAAAACAGCAAGGTGTAGTTATCAACAGGATGATTGAGCACCACCAATGTTGACAACCGTAGGCTACTTGCCAAGCATGCACATAATAGCAGCAAGCACATAACCAAATGGTGTGCTGAGTATGATAAGCTTTGCTCAGATTGAAGTAGACCTTCGCTTACATATGCAGGGTGATTGCATATTACGGTACGCAGCTACTGATGTGTAACCTGCATTCACCCAAGAGCATCATGGCCCCAAATCAGCACCCTCCTCACATGTTGCTGTGCAGCTGCAGCAAGGCAATATAAAAAGTTTAGACTACCATAAAATAACATGATTAATTACACAACTGGTCAACTGAGACACAATAATAATAACATACATTCTAAGTTGACAGTACTGTGGGACTACATCTTGCTTGGAAACATTTTCAGATTTCACTTACGTGGTGGGCTGGCGCCGGCCTCCTGCTTCACCTCCACTGGTCCTGCATAGTCAGCTTCCCCGGGCTCTATAGAAGCAAACAAGTGAAAAAATTATCACCTAAATAGATGAAATATCAAGCTAAAAGTCTTTTTCTTTAAAACGTCCATTACTAATACTGCATCATTGTGTACAACTAACATATAAACACATGTCTCTTTACTAAAACAGCTGTCTGTTCAGGTAGATGTATGTTCTTAAGTCAGTATTACATGCATACAGCAACTCTTCTCATCTGCAGAGAGATCAAGCACCTTACAAGAAGAGTATGAAAAATACAAAACATTATTACTAATAAATGTGCCACAACATAATTTTACGATGTAGTGCGTTTGTCACACCATGAGTGTACACTACTGTAGATCTGCAAATACTTATTCACTGATATCCACCCCATTGACTATTACTGTGCCAGGAACAACATAACATATTACCTACCACTGCCGTACTTACAGTCAGTAACCCTTATACATCAAACTGTGCATGGCACATTACTGTGGCAGCATCAGAAAGGCACACAGAGTTGAAATAATGAAACCCTGTGTCTGTGTTCTTCCAAGCCAAATGTCCATCCAATTCTGAACAGACAATATAAAAAATCCAATTTTTTCTGGTGCTTCCCTAACAATGTTTGTTCAATTACATTTTCACAGAAAGAAAACACAGAAATCTATTATTGATAGTATACAGTGCACAACAAGCAGTGCCTACCCATTGATGGCAATAGTCAAAATACTGTGATAATGCACACTTCTTTCTGTTACACATCCTAACAACCTTATGTGTATCTTTAATTAACATACATGTAGACATAACCATATGATGACCTGATTTTTAAACAGTTTGACAAGATGTGTAATTATAATAGCAAGAACGCAAACATACGTATCATGTTACTCTTCACTTAATCACCCTCTACCTGAATATGGCAGTTGTTTATGTGTTATTAAACATATTACCCCTACAGGGCTATTAACACACATTAAAATAACCCTAGTTAATGTCTTACACCTTAATAAAACCAAGGCTGTCACCATTACCAGATTTATCCTCAAGTACAAATATCGTCAAAAACTTACATTATTCGTTTATTAACAAACAAGTAGACAGTCTCCATACTGTCCATTTACAA
The DNA here is from genome assembly GCA_016271365.2 of Neoceratodus forsteri. NCBI lineage: Eukaryota > Metazoa > Chordata > Ceratodontiformes > Ceratodontidae > Neoceratodus > Neoceratodus forsteri. The sequence continues at coordinate 1,205,689,542 of CM057449.1, forward strand.
ATATTTTAATAATAGAAATGAAACATTGCCAGCAGATATAGAAATAATCAGTTAATAACCATCTAGGAGCATGTGGTAATCAGCAACAGATAATTATACACCACACTAGTGAATACCAGTGAGACACCATCAACATTTCAATTGGTAATGAATGATTCATTGAACATGAACCTCCACCACCAAAAGTAGCAGAAGACAACAGATCCCCCCCCAGAAGACTACATGGACTGACAAGTAGTCCTACGGACATACATCCATTGTCACATACATGATAAATGGTATCCCACTCATATGTTAGTATACATTACACGTATTTTCATGTATCAAATGAGATATTTCCATTTTTTGGGATAATATGTGCTACATCAGCATACGTTTACAGTCTGTTATAATGGACAGACATCTGTCCCACTGGTGTCAGTAAACACACAGCAGACAATCAGGTGTGTGCTGAAATACTAATTATCACACACATCAGAAATAGTAGCAGAAGCATAACAGCAGTTATTATTTCACTGCCAACCACTGTATTACACTTAAATAATATACTTAGCAGGTTACTGTAATTGCGTATTGTTCAAAGTACACCATGTATAGAAAGTCCAGCAACCTGCCAACAGCTATATCCACTGTTATCTGTGACTGTTAGCAGTCATACACTCCACTGTTGCAAGACACTAGTAGGCAATGTAATATTTATCTATCATATCATCATGCAGCATCTGTGCAATGAAACAGGAAGCAGATATATGAAGATAAACATCACTGCATTAAACAAATACAGATTCTGTTCCACCATGGATGTCATACCTAATCACACTGCAGACACATACTCATTCTTAACGGGCACTGTCAGCTTTGGCCCTTGTTTCCTTCATTCCATGTGACATTCTATAACTACAAAATTGTGGCAAGAGGTGACTGTAGAATACCTCCGAACAAAAGAAAAAAGTGATCAGCTTACAAATTTTTATAATTTATGAACTATTTCCATTACTGGTGTCCCGGCATAAAATCTCCATGCCCCGGAAGCCTTTCCATACTAACAATGCGCATTTACGGGAAGCTCTGTCTCAACCCACATATTTTTAAGACTGGCATACTAAAAAACTGTTAATGCATAACAGAATTGTATTACAAATCTTTGGTGTTGTTTACAATAAAACCTAGGGTTTGTTCTTACGTTAAAATATTTAAAAGCTGGTGCCCAAATCATGCGCATGTGTAGTAACAGCACTTTCTCATGCTGCTGCGGGATCTTGTTCCATGCTGCCACTGCACATGTGCTGGAGTTGGGCACCAGCTTTTAAAACTATTTTGCATCAGAAGAAGCCCTCGGTTTTTATTTGTAAACACCATAAAAGATTTGGAATACCATTGTGTTATGCGTTAACAGTTTTTTAGCATGCCAATGTAAAAAATGTGTGAGTCGGGACAGCGCTCCCCGTAAATGTGTGTGCTTAGTATGGAAATGCTTCCGGGGCATGGAGATTTTAAGCTGGTACACCAGTAATGGAAATAGTTTGTAAATTCTGAAATTTGGTAAGCTGATCACTTTTTCTTTTATTTGGAGGCATTCTACAGTCACCTCTTTACAATTTTGTAGTTGTAGAATGTCAGATGGAAATTTAGCAGGAAACGAGGGGCAAAGCTGACAGTTCCCCTTTAAGTGTTGTCTCTTGCCAGATGAGAGATTGGCTCTTTCTTTCTTATACAGAATGATTTAAAACAATGTTTTCAACCCACTCAAGAACTACAAAGAATACATACATGATTCAAATAATACTTAATCAGTAAAGACCTTTTTTAAAAAAAATACAGCCTTAACTTCTGCAGCTAACACATAACATTATTTCCTAATACAGACCAATGACATACTACAATTATTTATATCACACTCTTACCATTGGTCTCAATGACAATGACACTTTCTGTGTCCGACTGATCACCCTCCACAGCTTCACGCTGTGCCGGTACTATCATGTCGGGAAGTCGGAGGGAGACTCCGTTGTTCTGCCATGAAACAGAAAACAAAAGTATATGTAAGTGGTTGATTGAATAACATTACATTTTTCAAATACTTGCAACAACAGTAAAACATGCATCACATAGATAACATTGCTTCTCATTATACACAGCACAAGCATTGTGGCCACATATTACAATTACAATTACAATTGATCTAAAATATAATGTTTCAAGACCACTACTGCAGTTCCCTCAATGAAGATTGGTGGTTTATACACAACCATGTCACTGTTATTTAATTTATCTGTCCTCAACAATACCTTTGCACCTCGAGCATGTATCTTTGCAGTGAAACTGTAACAACACATTCTACCCAAGTTCTGAACAATGACAGCTGTACTGTTCATAAAGAACTGTGAAAACATTTAGTAGTGGTAATCTGTACTGAAAACATTATAAAGTACTGAACTTAGAACCCTGCGTAGAAAGTGCACAATGTTCACTCATAAGAGATATGCAGAAAACTACAAAAATAAGTATCTATCCCATTATACAGATAATCAACATTTCCTCAGTTCATGGTTACTTTTCAAAAGAGCAAACGTGTTCCTGTTCCAGCAAACATCATCATGCCGAAATTCAGATGTAACTATGGCATGAGGGGAGGTAATTCCTGGGAAGACAAAAGGGAAGGTGGACTGCTAAGGACAACAGGAGAGGGTACCAGTGCTGTCTCTCCCAGTCTGGAGGAATGAGAATCTATGACCCACTGACCTAGGTATGGGAAGATGGCAATCATTTCCATTCTTAGAGAAGCAACTACTACTGCCAGCCATTTTGTGAACACCCTTGGAGCAGAGGTAGACCGAAGCATTGTCTCAGATTAGTAATGGCCTGAGGCAGCTGAACCTGAGCTATTTTCAATGGGACCTTCTTGGAGAATATGTAAATAGGCAATCTGTACTGTGTGTGGCTGGGGCCACGTAACACAGTGGAATCAACAGGGCATTGATCACCTCCCACCAGCTATATGATAACTTGCCATGCTGAGAGGCACCACTGCGCATGTGGATTTTTGTGTGGGGGCCACATCACACCATTGTCTGCATAGTCTGTGGTTGGTTTGTTGCAGCACACAGTATTGATATGTACGTGTCTGTGTGTCTGTGTCTGTGTGTGTGTGTAGGACACAGGACACACCACCAGTCAATATTGTATTACCGTCATTGAAAATACTTCCTTTAACTGTACGCCAATGCATTTGGACTTGTGATAGACAGCTGCAGCACACATAGGAAAACTGCAAACACACCTGCAAATACAGTACCGAGTTGGACAGGTCTGGAACAACTCTGAAGTGTCATATGATGGCACTATGTTTGCTGCACATGTGTGCAACCAACTTTTACATACACATTACAGAGTTACAAATCTTTCATACCACTACATTACAGTAAATAAAGAGTTACATATTGTTCTCTACCAACATACTATGATAGGAACTGCGTATATGGATGTATGTACTATTTCTAGTATGGCTATGTCATTAGCTGTGTCTTGACTCAACAACACCACAGTTAATAAAGACAACAATTTATCCACATCTTTTATAGTACATCCTTACATATAGTATTAAGTATTATGCTGTCTGCCATAATTGTAACAAATTCTGAATAAATGCATCCATTATTAAAAGTTCTGCTGATTGCTACGATGGTGAGCACTCCCCAGCTGGCTTGTAGCAACTTATAGCTCATCACCGAGGTACTACCAGCATGTGTCATTGTCCGGGTACCCTCATGCTGTTTTAAAATGTAAACACGCTGGTGCAACAGCTTCCACTTCCACTTCAGCTGCACGATTGTTTTGTTTTTGACTTTTAAAACAACGTGCAGGAAGCAATTTATGCGCCTCCACATCGAATCCAGTTTCCTGTTGGTACTCCTCATAAGAACTCTGGCACCCTCTGGCCTGGACTCTGCCTCAAGCAGTGCACTACCTCATAAGGTCCACTGCCTCATTTTTTTTTTTATTATTCAGTTCTGAAAACAAACAGAAAACATCCACATTACTATCATCTAACAATATAAATGATTTGTTCAACTAATTCCATGTAGTACTTATGAAATTAAAGAGCACATCTGCTTCAGCATGGCAGAAAGACATCTCACTAGCATTAGCAGCCCCAACAAGGAATTCGGCACCTCAGCACTGACAACATCTGTTGCCCATGCTATGGTGTCCCACCAGCATGCCACCCAGTACTCTTGAGGATGCCACCGAACATCAGATTGCCACACCATCACCTATGCATCATCTACTACACTGAGGTGTTCACACAGCGAGCTGTACAACTCTCTTTGCGGTCTTGCACCACAGCTATTGAGCTGTTGCACATCACCCTCACCTATACAGTGTATAACAGAGTCCATCATACTATGCATCCATGTGTGTGTGTGTGCAGGTGAGTACCAGACTTGAACATGTGATATCCTACCACTGTCCATAACACCATAACTACAGCCTTCAACCACACACCACAGCATTGTAAAGTGATGTAAACACAGCTGAACCACACATTGCAGAGACTATACACACCTACAAATACACTGAATAAATTTGAAGAGGGCTAACAAACCTGATTAAAGTAAAATTATATCATAATTGTGTTGTGCATTCATGCTAGCACACATACAAATTACTCCACATATGTGTTACATTCAACATAACTCTATTTATAGACATACCACTAAAGAAACCTATACATAAAACTGCACCACTGTGTTTCACTGTTGTTGCACCCATACTATCCTGGTACAAGTACAATACTGTAGGAGCACAGTGAATGCTACATTCACTTAACAGACTCAAACTATATAAAAATGTGAACACATAACAACATCATACAATTGTGTACCAACAGCAACATGGTACATTGGTATTGCCATCTCCCCACTGTTGTTACATAGCATCCCACAATATTAATATTCCCAACCCATATATGTCCCATATGTGTAAGTGATGCATGCAATTGATCTATTTTTTGATCACATTTATATGGTTCTGAGAAGAACTTTGTGTATACTGTAATATTTGCTCAAACAGTCTGACAATCTTAAGCGACTTTGATTCCATCTCAAAGGTCTCCCAGGAAATGGCAGTTACCAGCATGCGAAATGTACACCGTCTGGTAGGAAGAGCCAATCATTATAGAACTTAATTTCTGGGTGACGTGTAGTATACATTCCATGCATGTGTAGAAAAGCAGTTATTTGTATATTTACTTTTCTGTGAGCTCTGTCAATCAGATACATATGATGTTCTGCTTGCCAGACCCTACGCTCTGTAATATCTGAAAACATGATAATACAGGCAGGCAACATAGACATGATAGAAGCAAGGTCCAATTTTGCCTCTGTAACTAAATCTACCCAGCGTTTTGTGCCCAAATCATTGCCTCCGAGATGTATTAGCAGTATGTCAGGAGGAGAGTGAGTTCTCAAAAGTCTGTGCATGGTTGGCATAAGATGTTCTCATCTCATGCCACCACGACCAAACCATCTTACATAGCAATCTGGGAGCTGCAGCTCCCTCCCAAAATTACTATGAACAGCAAACTCAGCTCCTCATCTCACGAAACTGCTTCCAACTATCCACAAAGTCCTTTTGCTATTTTCTGCCATTCTAAGTTTTAAAACTCAGAACTGTACAGAGCTACAAAGAAAGTCAGTGTTCACCCTGCAGTGACCAGGCAGTACTGAAAATAAAACTGATATTTTCCTCTATTTCAAGACAGCTTCAGTGGGCTGGACATAGCACACAAATAAAAAAAAAACATTCCCTGCTGCTGTGGGTTCATTAACCAATCTAAGTGATGCAGTCACTATTACTAGACTTTAGTTACAGCTAAAATCTGCAAACATTGAGAAGTGGGAAAAATGCATCCTTTTCATAGGCACATTTAAACAATTACAACAGCAGAAACATGTCTGATTGGTTCCATTTTCTCATAGGGCTCCACGTGCACCTGCCTATCTCCTTCTATTTGCAGCTGTATCTGTACAAATTAGTACTAAAATGCTATCTGACTTTAAACGGGTTTCTCTAAATAATAGCATGTTAGATAATAACAAGTAACATAATGAGTTCAGCATTGAAAACATTTTGATTAATAGTATTTTACATATTTTATCTTTTTATACTAGAAAATGATTTTAAAATAGACTGTACTTACAGTTCTAACACTCTCTCTCAGCAATATCTAAAATGGCTCCTGTTGACTTCTTCTTCTTCAGTGTTGTCTGTCTCTCGATTGGTTGTCTGAATGGCCTGACAAATCTTAAATTACATTAGCAGAGCCAGCTGTCAGTCAAACACACTGAATTCTGATTTGATAATGAATGTATTTGCCACTCCCAATTATTACATTTGCTTTACTGTCGAATGCACGAAAGTAAATTTGTGACACTTTCGCATGCACAAAAGTAAAATTTGCAAAAGTATCGAAGTTCAACAGTATTTCTGGCCATACTGTCGAATGCACAACAGTAAAATTTGCGACACTTTCGTATGCACGAAAGTATTTTTTGCGACACTTTTGTGCATTCGACAGTAATTTTCCAAAAGTGTCTATTTATTGCCACAATTTCAGATTTTATGGCACAATAGCTCAATTTTCAATAATAAACACATTATGTGCTGTGTAGGTGCTTCAAACTCACTGGACTTCAGATATTAAACATTTCCAAAGTTCGAGCATGCATAACAACTGCATAACGCAGAGTTGTAAAACAGTTATTTGTTGTAATTTTTGCACAAAATTTAAACCTGCTATTTTGAACCTATGCTCATGAACAGTGTCGCTGTGATTTTAAACATTTGTATTGATATAGTCATATCGCACATCGACTGAGCCAAAACGCAGTACATAAGCAAAAATACATTTTTGGCAAGATGTGAGAAATGAAATCTGTACTACTCATAAGGTTGTGTGTTAAAAACAAAATGTTGACAATCTGAACTGAAAACTATGAAAATACACAAACTTACAAGTCTACATATAAAGTGCGCTGCGCAAGCTTGTAAATCAGTCATTTTTTGGAATTCTTACACCAAATTTTCAACATACTCATTTTAAGTCGTCTGCTCATGAACAGTGGCACTGTCATTTTCTTACTGTGCCCCATAGAGTGATTTCATGAACCAACTGCAGCATTGCACGCTACATGTGCGGAAACACATTTTGAGCAAGATGCAAAAATAACAGCTGCAATGCTCATAAACAGGTGTACTAAAAGCACAATATTGAGAATCTACAGTAACAATATTGAAAATTTGCAAACATACAATAACATAGCAACTGCACTATGCACCTCACTACGAAGTAATTCTACCATCTTTCCATCTAATTGTAAACATAGTAATTTTAAGAGATTTGGTGATGAACAGTGTCACTCTTAAGTTTTTTGTCTACCATATAGTGATTTCACATACTGACTGCGCCGTAATACGCTACATGCTTGAAAACACGTTTTGGTCAAGATGTTACAAATTACAGCTATACTACTCATAAGTAGGTATAGTAAAAAAAAACTTTCAAATGTGGACTAGAAATATTGAGAATGTACAAACTTCTGATCTTATGTAGCAACTGCGCAATGCACATTCATAAAGACTACTGTTTAGTAATTTGTTGACCAAATTGTAAACATACTTAAGTTACAATTCTCTCAATGCACACTGTTATAAGAAATTTACTGAAGCATATTCTAACACTGTTTTTTTTCTCTGTCTCTCATACAGGTGCCTGATACTTCTGTAAGATTGATTACTGCCACTGTGAACCACAATAGCAAAACATGCCAACTAAATACAGACGTAGATGTGTAGCAAAACGAGAGAGGTATAACAGTACTACACTGTTGTATAAGGGCAACAAACAAAACAGTAAAGTCACACCACAAAATGAACATGGACAGACCTTTACTGCAACAGTGACCCCTACAGCAAGTCACTGCACACCCAGACGAAATTATTTAACAGCAAAGAAAAAAGGTATACCATTACAAATGTTGTGTAAATCTCTCAGATGAAACACAACTATTTTGAGTGTAACCATCAAGAAACATTCAAAACAACCAGAACTCACAACTGCTGATTTGCAACTCAGAAAGAAAAGTATTTCCGATCACTAGCAAGTAAAAGTTAAGATTGAAAGATTCTATTGCTGCCGTGCTGAGACACACCCCAAAAGAGTAAGAGTCACCTGTCTTTCATTAGTTGAGTCTCAAAGTGTGCACTTTCATCAACAGAGCAGTGTTTACTACTAGGCGCTTGTGGCGTAAGATGTGTCGTAATGGCGAACAATTCAGGAAAGTTGTATATGCCATAAAAAAACTCCAACAGTATCCTTGTTTAACTGTTGACAACTTCTGTTATGTTTTCACAGGACAGTGGATGCACACAAAGCACTCAGAGGCATATTTTTGGGAAGAGTCTTATCATTCCCTACAAAAAGAACACAAGTTCACCATTGATGAGTACGGCAAACTAGTAAATGTCCTCAGTATCTCTGATGACAATGCATTGGATACAGATGATGACTGTGATCCAACCACAGTCTTCAATAAACGGCACTGTCTGGCATGGGCATGTGATGATACCTGCAACCGTAGGCAATCATCATTTGAAAAAGTAGAACAGTTTGTCAACCTATTTGTAATAACAGATCGCAAAGACAGACATAAGCTGTTTACAAAAATTGACCATTGTGAAATCTGGCCACATACTGGACTAATGGGTCACTCATTTGCATGTCTCGATAGTGGTGTTTGTGATAGTATTTTTCACAACATGCGGATGCTTGCAGTGCATCAAACAGGCATGCGAAACTTTGTCTACAGAGTATATGAAGTACGGTGAGCTGTACATCAGTACACTTGTTTAAATGACTTATTGCAATCAGGTGACATGCAGGGTGCATTCACATTTCTAAAAATACTGCAACACATTACTTCTGCACCAGAAACAACAATTTTTCAGTGTAACACTTCTGCAGAAAAATCTGTTTCAGTGTTAGAAAGTGACATTCTGAGACAGTACAGCAAAGAAATTGCTAAGTTTGAGGCAGCAAAGTCTCAGAAGTTTGACTCTGTATGTGTGTCATGCAACCGTTTGTGCTACACAAAACAAACAGTCACAGTCAACCTAGAAACCTTGTCACCATACAATGACATGTGGTTCTGTCTCGTCAGCATTCTTGCTGCTGAAATCTGACTTTCACTTACAAGAAACCATTGCTATGCAAACACTGTTTTTCCAAACTGAAGTCTAACACTTTGCCAGCAAGGTCAATGCTGAATAACATGAAACAGATGTTACACCAAGTGATATTTCAACATTAAATATGTTTGAACGCATTCTAATTCAGACAATGAAACCATTCCAAACGATTCTACGTCTGAACACAAAGACACGAAACATTCCACAGAAAGAGCTTGTTAGATCTCTAAAGGGTTCCATGATGTATCTACCGCTTCCTCTACAGGAAAATGTTCAAGCAATCTCAACAGAAAATAGTTTGGTGATTCTTGTTAATGGTGTGCCGACAAAGGCCAAGGTCATCTGGCAAGATGTTGTCAATGTGCAAAAGGTAAAGCTTGCTCTTACTTATTTAAAGACTAACAATCCCATTTATACAGACCTTGACATAGATCAGATGGCCATTCTCTCTGTCCAACATGATCTATTAGAAAAAAGTAAACCAATCATTGAGAAGGCCAGTGGACAAACAAGTGACAATGTGTATGAACAGTACACAATTCACCCACTACATGGCAGAGATCCATTAGGAGACAACATTGATCTCTATCAAATGAAGCAGGTGGAAGGTGAGCCTGTCAGCATTTGGGAGGCAACACTAGAAGCACGCTGTTTCCCAGACCTATTTCCAAAAGGATCAGGAGGACACCTAGATGAAAGAGAAGTAAGTGTACAAGGTGCTGAGTACCACACTAGCCGTGTGCTCAGCAAAGATGGCAAATTCAGACGTAACATACAGTACCTGTTCCATCTCCTCTGGGAGAGGGAACTTAGCATTCTGTCTGTGTCTATAGCACATACCATTCATCTAACAAGTCCACTAGATGGAATAACAGCTGCTCAATTTCTAGAGAAATTAAAGCAGAAAGATGAAAATGTGCAAGACAATCTGTCTTCCATACTTTCAAGTCTTCGTGGCACCAAAGAATATTGGTATCACAGACACTCTGAAGTGATGACAATGCTGCGAGAGTATGGTGCAGCCACGTGGTTTGTCACACTTAGTTGTGCTGAATATGCCTGGGACGAGCTCATTGAACTGTTGAAGTGGGCAAATTCTATTGTTGACGGCATTTCATCAATGACTGTCGGAGAAATGTGTTCACTTGATCCTGTGTTTGTCACAAGACATTTTCTCAAGTGGTTCCATGACATTCTGATGTTCATCTTGTCAAAAGACAATCCTCCTCTAGGTATTGTGGAACATTACTTTTGGAGGACAGAATATCAAGCACAAGGTGCCCCTCATATCCATATGTTATTGTGGATCAAGGATGCTCCACGCATTGGTGAACATGAAGCAGCACAAGTGCTAGCATTCATCAAAAAATATATCACTTGTCACATTCCAGACACAGTATGACAGTCCTACACTATGGAAGTTGGTACAAAAGTTCCAGCGACATATTTGTGCAAAATATTGCCGGCGAGTAGTAAAGAACAAATCTAATTGGTACACACGATGTCGATTTAGATTTCCTAGATGAGTTTGTCAGGATGGTGCCATGAATGACTTATTCTCAGCAATGCAACACCCACTTGAAGGCAAAATCAACCAAGAGGGTATATGAGTTACCCAGAGATGAAAAAGAGGTGTGCATCAATGGCTACAACCCAACTCTTCTCCTAATGTGGCAAGCAAACATAGATGTTCAGTTTGTGGCTGATAAATCACTGGCCCTGGTTCGATACGTCACTTCGTACATAACCAAACATGAATAGACTAGCTTGCAAGATCTTTGGGAAGATATTGCCAGTTCAAGCAAAAGCCTGACATCTGCTCTGGTCACTGGGTTTGAAGACTCTTTCACACAGAGAATGAGGAGCTTACAAAGTCAGTGACCATTTAATGGGTACACATCTGTACGGGAAGTCTGATGCTGTATGGTTTCTCAGTGTAAACTACAAAGAGAAATGGAAATGTGTACTGATTCCTCATGCCGAAATTGAGGAGCTCACTGCCAATACACCTTCTTCAAAACATATCTTGAAGAATAACCTGATAGACACATACTACCCCCCGTAGACACAACGACATGAATGATATGTGTCTCTTTCAGGTGGCTAAGTGGTATGACTACAAGACAGATGTAGCACCTGACTCAACACGCCAGATTTACAAGGTCAATGGAGTAGATGGCTGTCTCAGTAAAGAGACACAAGCCATGGCTCATAGACCACTGTAAACTGCATCTAGGCACATCGAGGAGCAGAGAACATTACTACTTTGCTCTCCTATTCCTATTTAGATCCTGGAGGAGTGAGTCTGAATTAAAAGGTGACTGTGACACATTCGAAGAACAGTTCAATCTCACTTATGAGACTTTCCAAACTGAATACTCACAGACATATATATACAGAGACTAGAAACTGAGAAAGAACAGCTTGAGAAGGCAGAGAAGCAGCTTCAGGAAGACACTCCAGTTAGTTCACAAGACAACCTTGATCCAGAAGGACAAGGTGTTCTAGGTGACCCTCTGCCCTTAAATGCCCCAGAAGTGTTAATGTCAGAAATTGAGACAGCCATGGAACATGGCACACACTCCATGTCAACCAGTTGACTTGAAAGAAAGACTAAATCAGCTAGAACATGCAGTTCACTATCAAAGTAGTTGAAGCTGTCCAACATGACCTACTACATGAAACAAAACAATGTGACTGTACTGACTACGCCACTACTAATGTTTGTTAGCGGTTCAGCTGGCACAGGAAAGAGTTTTCTTATTGAAGCCATCACTGCTGAAGTACGGAGCCTGACAGGCTCTTCAATGTCTGTTGCTGTAACTGCTCCCACAGGGCTAGCAGCATACAACATTGGTGGAGTTACATTACACCGTCTCTTTATTTTGCCAGTGGAACATGGGAGAACTGGAGAGTATTGTAAACTGTCATTCGAGGTTGCATCTCAGCTCCATTCCATGTTCACAAAGATGAAGTTACTCATCATTGATGAAATCAGCATGGTCTCCAATGTCATGCTTGCCTGTATTCATCTATGTCTACAGCAGATCTTAGGTACAGACGATGGAGTGCCATTTGGTGGCAAAAGTATACTTGTGTTGGGAGACCTTTTACAGCTTGCACCAGTCAATGCAGAGCATGTATTTACAACTCTTAACTGCAAACAAGCTAAGAATATCCTCAGTTGCATTGCAGGCTATAACATATAGAATTATTTACCTATGTTTAGTTGTCTGAGAACATGCGAAAGTGGTGATCTAGCTTACAAATCACTTTTAGATTAAGCTCGTGACAGGTTCTCTATCACCAGAACATGTTTGTATGCTAAGCGATTGGAGAATCACAGTAGATACTGCATGCATGGAAACAGCATGTCATGTCTTCAGCAATATATACTACTAGGACACACATAGTGTGTCTTATGCCCGACTAAAGAAATGCACTGAATTCAACAATCTAATGCTGGAGAAAAACCAAAGATTGTAACTCTGCATGCTGTTGATACAGTTGATGGCATTATTCTAGTCAAAACTAGTACCAAAGATGACTGAACGACTAAGTGAACTCCAAGTCAGATGTTTCACGCATAGCTGGCCAGAAGCTGTTCTCACAGTTTGTAAGAATGCCGCGTATCATGCTGCGACGATAATCTAGGATGTAGAAGCGAGGCATGGTAAATCGTTGCCATGGGAAACATCACTGACTTTGTCTACAATGTCCAGAAGACATATATCGAGATGCTTGTAGTTCACTTTGACAACATGGAACAGTCTGTACACATAGAACGAACCTGCGTGAAAATTCCAAGTTTTAAGGATATCTATGTAAACAGGAAACAGTTTCCATTATGTGTTGCATATGCTGTCTCCATTCACAAATCTCAGGGATTGAGTTTGGATTCAGCAATGGTGACATAAGTACAGACATTTTCAAAGATGGCATGAGCTACGTGGCACTTTCATGTGACGCAGCCTTTCTGGGTTGCACATTATTACTATAGCACCTCAGAAAATACAAGCTGACAAGTGATGTATTCTTGAGTACAACAGGTTACATACTCTACATCAGCCACAAATGTCTTTAATACCGCTGCCTACATATCTGTCTGTCTCACACAATTCAGTCACAGCTGCAGGTATCAACAAACAGTGACAAGCTTCCAGAAGTGATTCAACTAAAAAGAGTTCAGCAAAGGTCACAACTTCAAGTAAACATTCACAGCCAGCAATTCGTCAAAAATCAGTTGGTGTAGGTGCTGTACCAGTCTTTGACAATAGCACTAGGGTAAACTGCTATGCTAACTCAGCTATGCAAGTTTTTCTACACATGCCACACTTTGTGTAGGCAATATCTGCTTCACAAGACAATCCCCTATCAAACACTTTGAAGCAGATTGTCAACATGACTTCTGACCAGTCTAACAATGTACACTCACTAACACCACTACGACAGGAGTTAGCTACATATGATGGATGTAGTACATTTGCTGCAGACATACAGCAAGACACTACTGAGTTTATGATGGCTGTCATAAACAACCTGGATGAAGACGGCACCCCAATGTGACAGTACTTCACAGTAACATATGTAACAAAATATGTATGTGTTTCATGTGGCCATTCACAGCATGAAACCACAGAAGACATGCTGTGGATTACTCTCTTTGTCCCTCAAACCAAAAGTGTCAAATTTTGACAGCTATTCACCAATGCTGAATGTGGGCATGCTTGTGGAAGGTGTGGAGGCAGATGCACTCATTCCATATGTCTCAGGAGTTCATCTCAATATCTGTTGCTTATGTTGCACAGATTTGACTCCAACGGGCTCAGAGTTGATACTCCTATCACAGATTACACAGCTGGTAGAATAGTCTTCAACCAATCAGTGTTTGACACTCACAGTATAATATATCACCATGGCCAATCCATGCATTCTGGCCATTACACCTGTTTACTAAGGTGTAGAGGTGGATGGGTAGAGTGTGATGACTCTACAAGCAGTTTTAAACAGAGACTGCCACAACACTTAAAAAATGCATATCTTCTAATATTGAAGAATTATGATGACCTTCATATTTCAGAAGAATAGGACAAAACATGTTGCATTTTTAAAATGACTACTTTGTCCCAGAAACATTCATAGGTTAGTACAATTTTGTATAATGTACGACTGGGAATAAACCATAGCATTTCAACAAAATGCTATTCTGACAGAGACATTCCATACACTATAACATGTAAGATCTTGTGTGGATCAGTGACTACATGAAAATTGTTGTAGTAACTGATAAAGCACCAACAATATTCACAGTCACCTGAAAACCATGATTACATGTCTATCAAAATTGTACATCTAAGAACTGAGGCCTTACTGCTGTCCTCCTCTGTACATATCTTTAATTATTCATGTATCGACTCATACATAACAACAAATTGATATGAGTTTTAAAGTGTTATTCTTTGCAAATAAAGAGAAGTTCTCAGTTATCATCATAAATAACTGAGCAACACTTCTACCATTCACCAAACATTGCACTCTGTCACAAGTTGTCTATCAACACTTGTATTTGTCTATTGACTCTTGACATGTAGACAACAACATCATTCGCTCACCATGCAACAGTGTAGAACTATTCCGCCTTCATGTGTAATACTAATACTGTACATATGTAAAAATAACTACCTTTATTGATAATGCAAGAAGCTGAATTACGCAACTGTAAATACCAACCAATTGCAGAATATAATTAACTGACTTTTACATGTGTTTGTAATTACTTGTACATAATATAAAGATTTGTATTCACCTTTACATTGTTAATAAATACTTTAATACTTGTACTAAAAGTATTAGTCTAACACTAAAGTACAACAGAATGTTTAACATATTATACAGCACTATACTAACTACATCTAGTTAACCATAAGTTTGTTAAAAAATGCATACCATGCAGTTTTAGTATTTACAAGTTAAGAATTTACATAGAAGCTAATGTAAGAATTGAAAAAATGTCATTTGTTCATGTAAGAATATTCTATTTTTTCAACTTGTCACATAAGTAATTCTAACATATGTAAAAAATATTGACAATTGTAAATCAGACACTGTTGCTGATCACAAAACACTGCATACCTGTTCCTGACAATATTTATGATCGCCTCAACTGAGGGGTCAGGTGGGAATTTTCCATTTGCGCCTAGTCAGTGACATATAATTAAATAACAGTAATCAAATGTCACTGAAGTAACATTTTTTAATATTGTATTACTTCAACAGTTAGCATTTGTTTTTTTGCCCACCCCAGGAACATCCTCATTAGCAGTCACACAATAACAACAAAACACTTGTGTATCATGTGTGTAATCACAGTTTACAACCTACTGACATTGCCTTATTAACATACCACACAACTGATGTACTACACATAATTACGACATACAACCATTTCAAAAAAAACATTTCATTTTTTAACAAAGTCTCTTCACGTTCAATAGTAAATATATGATGAAGCGCCACAGCTTCAGCTTGACTATTAGAATTCCAGGTTGAATGTCAGAAAGTACTTCCTCACATAAAGAGTAGTGAGTAGTGAAACATCACTAGAAACACACAACACCTGATTAGTTTCCTATAATATCACATACTTACTCCAATTCATATTATACAGTTATCATTCGAACACATTTACATATATGACAAGCAATGATTACACACATACAAAGATTGTATTGTGAGACTGCTTCTGTTAACTAAATTTCAGTCTTGATTGGCCCTTTTCTCCATTTAACAAATTGGCAATACATTTTTTAAAACCATAACCACCTGTGTCGACTCTTTACTTAAAATAGCATTATGACATAAAAATAAGTGCGTCTGACTTAAGCATACAAACCAATGTTAACTAATAGTGCTACAACTGTATCTCCATCAATTTCTTTGGTGCCTATGATGTCCAGTTAGTATCACAGCATATGCAACGATGTGGCACATTGCATGTCACACTTTACATAATTCCTAAGAGTGTAAAAACTCAGCAATGTACTTAATTTTCCTGTGCCTATACAGTCATTATTACTGTACCAAGGTGCAGACATCAGCACCCAACAGTACAGCTGTGACTATACACTTAGGATGCAGTCACTACTATGTGTACTTCAATTCCCTGTCTCAGCTTCTGCAACTCCCAACTGTATTAAGTTAACTATACCTAGAATTACAGAGGTGTGCCACAGATCTCCAGTCCCATATCGATAACCAGTCATAATGCAGTAAAAATATAACAAGGCACACCAGCTGTAACTGTCTAAATCAATGCAAATACTAACAAATGTCAATACAGTTTACCTGTTTTCAGTCATGTGTGGCATAGATGTACACATACTCAACTGTATTGTGTATCTTTATTTATTTATTATTATAAAAAGAGTCTGAGAAATGGAGCTTTCTAATTGGCTGCTAACATCCTAACAGCCTTATGCTAATCTTTTATTAACATACATGAAGAGGTTAACCATATGCTGAACAAGGTTTAACACTGTTTAAAAACATGTTTCATTATAATAGCAATAAGTCACTCCCAAGGATTATGTTAATGGTCAGTTAATCACCCTGTAGAGACATGTGGCACTTGGCTACATCTCGTGCCACAGTACACCCCTAGAACGTGATTAACAGACCATTAACATAACCCCTGGTCATGCCTTATTACTTAATTATAAAAAGGGTCTGAGAAATGGAGCTTTCTGATTGGCTGCAAACATTCTAACAGCCTTATGTTAATCTTTTATTGACATACATGAAGAGGTTAACCATATGCTGAACAAGGTTTAACACTGTTTAAAAGCATGTTTCATTATAATAGCAATAAGTCACTCCCAAGGATTATGTTAATGGTCAGTTAATCACCCTGTAGGGACATGTGGCACTCGGCTACACCTCGTGCCACAGTACACCCCTAGAACGTGATTAACAGACCATTAACATAACCCCTGGTCATGCCTTATTACTTAATTATAAAAAGGGTCTGAGAAATGGAGCTTTCTGATTGACTGCAAACATTCTAACAGCCTTATGTTAATCTTTTATTGACAAACATGAAGAGGTTAACCATTTCCTGAACAAGGTTTAACACTGTTAAAAAACATTTTTATTATAATAGCAATAAGGCAATACCAAGGGTAATGTTAATGGTCAGTTAATCACCCTCTATGGGCATATGGCACTCGGCTGCACCTCGTGCCACAGTACACCCCTAGAAGGTGATTAACAGACCATTAACATAACTGTGCATCATGCCTTATTGCTTAATTGAATTTTGATGACCGGGTAGGCCCACAGGGCCCCAGAGGTCCCTTTTCCGGGGGCGACCCGGGAAGTAAACAGTACATGGAATAGAAGACAGTGGTACATATACAAGCTGAGGGTATACAGTATGCTTCAGTTTACAAATCCATCTGAATTGTCATCTGCATCTACAATTACAATGTACTACCTAGTTTTGTCTGCAATTGGGTGTTCCACTGCCTACCTGACCCTGCTGGTGATGTCTTGTGGCATAGTAACAGGAACAGCAATGCAAACAGAACTGCTAACAGTGGCGCACATGGTAACGCAAGCACGAATGAGAACAGAAAGGGTAACACACACGGTGGCGTAGACAGGAATGGTCTGCCACATGATGTGTTGTCACATAGTAACATGGTGCCTGCAAACAGAAATTTCAATGGGCATGGTGACGCAAACTGAAACAGAAAGAGAAACAGTACTGTACACACTAATGCCTAAAAATAACAGAAACGCAAGCGCAAATGAAAATGCAAAGGATAACACACATGATGGCGCAGACAGCAACAGTAAGTGAAACAGGTACAGAACCACAACCGGAAAGGCCAACAGTAACAGTAATGTAAGCGCACAGACTGGTTTTCAGCAAAATCTTCTGCACAGAGAAAGACAGTGAGTACAAAGAATGTATGCATAGTAATGGCTATCGGAGCAGAAAATGAGGACTTGGAATACTAAATAGGTTATATCTCAGGAACCGTACAACACAGAAAAAAAATTTAAAAGTCATATGATTTAGAACTGTCCTGACTAATTTTGTACAAGTGCTTTTCCGACGAAAAGTCCGTATCTAGCACCGTTTCCGAGATACGGGCCCTGAAAGGTGCAGCGAATGCCGTAATGTTATCCTATGGGAAAAAAAGAGAAGTTTGGAGTGCCATAACTTTGCCTCCCTGTAATATTTGTTCACCAAACCACTGAAAGGCACATCTGCGGGCTGTTGGCTGTCTTCCCTCCAAATTTCAGGAAAAAAGACCAAACCGTTATTTTGCAGCTGGGTGCCAAAGGATTCCTGTAATGCGTCAGGCGCTGTAATGTTATTCTATGGGGAAAATCGTCAACTTTGGAGTGCCATAACTTTGCCACCGTGTAATATTTTTTCACCAAAATACTGAAAGGCACATCTGTGAGATGTTGTCTGCGTTCCCTCCAGATTGCAGCCCAAAACTCCCAACCCTTCTTTTTCAGAGCAGTGCCAAAGAATTGCTGTCACTTTCCCACAGACTAGAAAACTACTGTCGCAATTTGCGAAAGCTTTCACTAAAGTTTGACACTTTCGTGAGCACCTAAAGTAATTTATAGAAAGTACTTTTTTCCAGAAATTTGAAAAACGTATTTCTGCAAGCTTTTCCAAAATAAAGACATGGCTAGCATCCTCAGGGTCTGACTAGGTGAATACAAAATAATTAGGTTGCTAGAGGGTCCCAAATTTAAATGCCAACCATTTTCTGATCACCAACTGAAAACAAAATGGCGGATTTGTGAAAGTAACAGGCCCATCTAAAGTAAAATGCATTTGTGACACTGTCAAACTTTTGTTAACTTTTCCCATTGACTTACAATGGGAAATTGTTTTTGAATAACTTTTGAACTGTTTAATATTTTTTGCAAACCTTCAAAAGGCACATCGGGGACTGACCCATGTTCCCTGAAGATTTCGGGCTGGTTGCACAAACCGTCGACATGTAAACCCGACCGTAGAATTCCAAAAAAGCATAAACGAAGCGACAGATCATGCTTAATAACTTGCAGCCGTGATATCCAATCGTACAAAACTTAGCAGATCCCAAGACCTATGGTTCTTGATCATGTATTCCAAATTTCAGGCAAATCTGTCAAACGGTTGCAAAGTTATTAAGGTGCAAAATGTTGGGGTTTAACATAGAAATGGCTCCTCTACCATAATATATATATATATATATATATATATATATATGCATGGACCATATTTCACCTATGATGTGCAGTCTGCACAGGGTACTTAACAGGAGGTACGCTACTTTTAAGACTGCTTTGTTAACTTATAAAGCTCTGCATGGATTGGGCCATGGCTACCTTAAAGATCTCTTGGCCTTTTATACCCTGTTCGCCCCTTCTGCTCCACCAAGGAAAACTTGTTAGCTGTCCAGAGGTCTTGTCTTAAACAATCTGGAGACATAGCTTTCTCAGTGGCAGTCCCATCATCTGAAACTCTCTACCTTACAATCTTGGGTGTTCTTCCTTGACGGAGGGTTTAAAAAGTGGTCAAAGTCCTTTCCCTTTACGTAAGCTTTTGGTGCTGAGTAGTCTGGCAATGCTTAACTCTTTGGAACCTCATTTTATGAGGCTTTTATTCATCTAACTGGATGTATTCATTGTTGTCTTTTTATATATTTGCTTAATATATTGATTTATTTTGGGCGCACTTTTCTCTGTAAAATGCACTGAGCCCTTGGGCTAGGACCATGGGTGCTGGAACCTGTGGGGGTGAGGAGAAGCTGTGCTCCTTTAATGCATGTAAGGGGTGGGACCCAAGGCAGTAAAATGAGTAAGAAACTGGTTGATGGATAGGTGACAGAGGGTGGTGGTAAATGGCACTCACTCTAATGAAAAGCGAGTGGCCTTCTGGGTACCTCAGGACTCAGTGCTGGGACCAGTCCTCTTCAGTGTCTTCATAAATGACAGAAGAGTTGGAAGGGAAGGTATAGAAACATAGAAACATAAAAATTGTCATCAGGTAAGGACTGCTAGGCCCATCCAGTCAGCCTGTAGGCCCTATACATGTATGCGTCCACTCACCTAAAGTGGTCAATGGCTTTTCATCACTCCCTTCCCACCCAAGGTTCCTCTGTGCTTGTCTTAGGCATGTTTAAACCCCTCAACTATGCTTGCCCCTACCACCTCTTGTCACACTATTCCAAGCGTTCACCACCCTCTCTGTGTAGAAAAATGTCTTCATGTTACCTCATCTACCTCCCTCCAATTTCATATTGTGCCCCCTCATTCTGGTATCTTTTCTACATTGGAAAATATCCCCACCTGCACCTTGTATATGCCCTTGAGGTATTCAGAAGTTTCTATCATGTCACCCCTTTCTCTTCTCTCCTCCAGTGAGTACATAGTGAGATCTCTTAGTCTCTCTTCATATGTTTTTGTGGTGCAAACCATTAACCATCTTTGTCACCCTTCTCTGGAAAGCCTCCACCTTGTTTATGTCCTTACACATGTGGTCTCCAGTACTGCATGCACACAGTACTCCAGGTGAGGCCTTACCACTTGCTGCCTCCTACTAGTAATACCTTGGCCTATGCACCCTAACATGCCACTAGCCCTCCCTGTAGCCTTTGCACACTGTTTTGATACCTTGAGGTCCTCAGCTATGATAACCCCTAAGTTCCTTTCCTCTTTGGTGACTGTCAGCACCTCCCCCCCATCCTGTAGTTCTCCTCAGGGTTACCCCTAACCAGGTATATTAGCTTGCACTTTTTTGCACTGAACCTCAGTTGCCACACCTCCAACCATCTTTCAAGCTTCTCCAGGTCCCTCTTCATTTTCTGCACCCCTTCTGGAGTATCCACCCTGTTGCAGATCTTGATATCATCTGAAAATAGGCAGGCCTTTCCTTCCAGCCCCTCTGCAATGTCACTAATGAAGACATTGAACAGGACTGGTCCCAGTACTGATCCTTGTGGCACTCTGGTAGTCAACCCTCTCTCCCTGAATTGGATCTCATTTACCACCACCCTCTGTCTTCTGTCCACCAGCCAGTTTCTAACCCAATGTACCACCTCATGCCCCATACCCAGACTACTCATCTTGTTAACCAGCCTTCTGTGTGGGATGGTGTTGAAGGCTTTGTTGAAATCCAGGCAGGTGATGTCTACGGCCCCTCCCTGATTCACTTCCCTAGTCACTCAAGCAAGAAAATCTATCAGATTCATTTGAGAAGACCTTCCTGATGTGAATCTGTGCTGCCGCAGATCCTGGGCACCAATGGATTGCAGGTGTGCCACTATCCTCTCTTTCAGCAGTGTCTCCAGGATCTTCCCCACCACTGAGGTGAGGCTGACTGGCCTGTAGTTCCCTGCTTCCACCGTACTGCCACTTTTGTGCAGTGGGACTACATGTGCCCTCCTCCAGTCCTCTGGAACCACACTTGTGTTGTGTGAGTCTGTGAACAGGGTGGCCAGAGGCACTACTAGTTCCCTCCGCAGCTCCCTTAATGTCTTCGGGTGCATGTCATCTAGCCCCATGGCTTTATCCACCTTCAGCTTTGTGAGTTCCTCCAGAACTCTGTCCACTGTGAATGGACTGGTGCTCACTTCTCCCCCCCGATTGCCTCTCCTCCAATCTAGGGTCCTTGACCCTCTTCCTCCTCAGTGAATACTGAACAGAAGTATTTGTTCAGTATTTCTGCCTTACAGACAAACAAAATTGCCAGCAGATACAGGCCATTTGGTCTATCTATTCTGCTCGAGTGTGCAGCACTTTAGTCCATTAGACTGCAGCTGCCCCCCTCCCTCATATGCCCTCCCCATATCACGCCCCCTCCCAGTTTGTACCCTCCCCTTGAATCTGTCCCACCTCCTCTTGAAGCCCACAACACTCTGCAGTGATACAACTTCCTCTGGCAGAGCGTTCCACCATGTCACCACCCTTTCTGTGAAATAGTGCCTTGCCTCTTGAACTTGCCCCTTCCAACTTCATAGAGTGTACCCTGGTTTCCCTTGCACCCTTCAGACTGAACATACACCTGTTATCTACTCTGTTCAAACTCTTTAGGTACTTGAAGGTCTCAATCATATATCCCCTCTCTCTCCCTTCTTTCCTCCATGGTATAAATATTAAGTTCTCTGTCAATCCTCATATGGTCTATACCCCAACCCCAGGATCATTTTTGTTGCCCTGCCCTGTACCCCCTCCAATAGTTTGATGTCCCTTTTCAAGTAGGGGCACCAGAAATGCATGCAGTACTCTAGGTATGGTCTCACCAGGGACCTGTACAGGGACAAGATGACCTCTCCACTCCTGGAAGTAATCCCCCTTGCTATGCAACCTAGCACCCTGTTTGACTTCACTGCTGCCTTTCTGCACTGAGCAGACTCATTCATCTCCCCAGTTACCAGCACTCCTAGATCCTTCTCCTCCTTGGATTTTGTTAATGGGACACCCTCCAGCCAGTAATTGTGTTCTGGTTTCTTGCCTCCTAAATGCATCACTTTGCACTTCTTGGCACTGAAACCAAGCTGCCAAGTGTGAGACCATTCCTCCAGTTTTGCCAAATCCTCCTGAAGTACTTTTGCTCCATCCCCACATTTACCTCAGCACAGATCTTTGTGTCATCTGCGAAGAGGCTGATCTTGCTATTAATCCCTACTGCAATGTCAGCTATGAAAATGTTAGACAGAACTGGTCCCAGCACTGAGACCCATAGTACACCACTTGTCACTGCCCTGGGTTCAGATGCCTCCCCCTCCCCACTACTACCTTCTGCTGTCTACCCTGCAGCCAGTTCTCGACCCATCTGACCAGTTTCCTCCCTGCTCCTAGACTCTTCAACTTGCAGGTCAGCCTACTGTGTGACACTGAGTCAAAGGCCTTGCTGAAATCCAGGTAGAGGACATCAGCTGCATGTCCCCTGTCCAGAACCCTCGTAACACAGTCATAAAAATCAACCAAGTTCATCTGTCAGGATCTGCCTGAGACAAACCCGTGCTGCCTGCCGTCCTGGAGGTTGTTATCCTCAAGAAATTTCACCGGCCTTTCCTTGAGGATTGTCTCCATCAGTTTTCCCACAATTGCAGTAAGGCTCACCAGTCTGTAGTTCTCTGGTTCATCCTTGGGCCCACGCTTATGGAAAGATACCACATGTGCTTCCCTCCAGTCCCTGGGCATGCACCCCGAGTTAACAGAGGTATTGAACAGGTTCACCACTGGCCCTTCCAGTACCTCTGCCAGGTGACTTGTCCATCTTCAGGGACTTAAGGCCCTCCCTCACCCTTTCCACTGTGATTTCCCCATCAGTAGTTGCTTCTCCCCACCCTCTCCCACCTCACCCTTCCTCTCAGGTATGGGCCCATCCCTCTCCTTGGTGAAGACTGAACAGAAGTATTCAGCATATATATGGCCCTCCCAGTTAGGCTTTTCCCTGTCTACCAGCATGGCCTGCTGCCTGCCGTCCTCCCTGCTGACACCCTGCAGACGCTACTCAAGATGCTACACTCCTGCTTTGTGGCACTCAAGCTTCAGGTTGCTCATGTTTTGGTGTCATTTGGTCCCCTTTGAAATATAAATGGATCCCAGCCCCGCTATTGGCTGGTCCGAGTCATGTGACCACCTCTCCCCTCCTGTGTATTTCACAACCTTTCCCTCCCTCAGTTAAATGCTCCCTCCTCCCAGCCAAGACAAAATCATTTGTTTTGTAGTTACACTGTTTAAATCACACAGCACACATTACACTCTCATTAAATGCTACCTGAATACTAAAAGAACAGAAACAGCACAGACAAAATACTTATCTTCTAGCTCCTGCTGCCTCAACCTGGCTCCCTCCCAAAATTTCACCTCCAACTACTTGTCTTGTCTAGCTCTCCCTTGTCTAGATCCCCCTCCTTACACTCTCCCTCCTCCCCGTTAAGCCTCACAATCCCCCCCCCCGGTTTTTCTTCTACCACTGATGTACCTATAGAATGTCTTGTCCCTTTTTTCACAGTCCATGCTAAACCCTCCTTTGTATGTGCCTTGGCTTTCTTAACAGCCTTTCCTGCCTCTCTTAGACATTCAAGGTACACCTCCCTGTTCTCCTCTCTTTGGGTCCCCTTATACTTCCTGAAACTTTCTCTTTTAGCCCTTACTTTGCCTCCCACCTCTGTAGAGAACCATAGTGTTTTTTTATCCTTTTCCCTTTGGCCACTGTCATAATGCATTGGTTAGATGCCTCCATAATGGCTCCTTTTAGTCTTCCCCACTGTCCCCCCCCCAACATTACCCCTATCTTCTTCAGGGCTGCTCTTAAACATCTACCCATTTCATTGAAATCTAATGCTTTTGCCCTTGTGTGGCTTAATTGAGTCCCTGTCTCCATGCCAAACCACACCATGTGGTGGTCGCTGGATTCCAGCTGCCCTTACACCTGGATTCCTTTGACCCAGTTCCCATTGGTCCATACCAAGTCTAGAATCAATTTGTCCCTGGTTGGCTCATGCAGCATCTGTCTGAGTCCAACACCCTGCAGGGATTCCAGAATGGCTGTGCTTCTGGCTGAAGCAGCTGCCTGGGTGGTTCAATTCACGTCCGGTATATTGAAATCTCCCATCAAAGGGATTTCACCTTTAGCTGCCATGTTGTGAATTTCCTCCACTAGTGCCCTGTCCATTTCCTCCCTCCATGCCGAAGGTCTGTAGAGCACCCCTGTTCATATTGCTGTGCCATTTCCTGGTTCAAGTGTAACCCACATTGCTTCTGCCTCCCCCTGCCTTCCCTGTACTTCTGTAGCCTTTATACCTTCTCTGACATACAGGGCCACCCCCTCCCTTTTTACTTTCCCTGTTCCTTCTGAACAGTGTCTAGTCTGGTACATTGATGTCCCAGCTGTGATTAGCAGAATACCATGTCTTTGTTATTGCTGCTATGTCAAGGTCTGGATCTGTCATCAAGGCTCCCAGGTCTAGAAACTTATTTCCCAGACTGCAAGCATTTGTGAACATGACTTTCCATGTTTTACACCCTGCCACCCTCATTCCTGTTTTCTCTGCTTTGCCTTTTACCTCACCCTGGTATTCATGCTCATGTGCTCTTGCCCCCCATCCCCCCTTATACACATTTCCCCTGCCTGCCCCTCACTGCTTGTTTCAGTTGTTCCTGTTGTCAACTTGACCTTTTGCATGTTCTCACGGGGGGTATTCCTGAGCCACCTGTCTCTCCTGTCTCTCCCCCCTTGGCCAGTTTAAATGCTCTCTGCTGAAACATTCTAACTTCTCATTAAGGACTGAGGTCCCCTTTCCAGACAGATGCAGGGTGCCCTCCTGTTACAAGCTTGCATCTGCCCAGGTTGGGAACCAGTCCCCTATGAAGTCAAATCCTTCCCTTCCACACCAGTCCTTCAACCAGGAGTTGAAGGTTCGGATGTGGAGTGCCCTGGCCTCACCCATGCCTTGGACAGATAGCACTTCTGAGAATGAGATGGAATGTGCTACCTGTTTCAGGTCCCCTCCAGCTTCCTGAAATCTTCCTGGACTCTGTCTAACTCTACCCTTCTTGCCAGGTCATTGGACCTCAGGTGGACAATGACATCCAGCTCCTTCCTCCTTGCTATTGCCCTAGCAATCCTATGGATTTGCTTCCCATCCCTTCATGCAGAGCTTCCTGGGAGGCACTTGACCTCCTTCTCCCCTCCTGCTAGGTGTCCCTAATTTCACACCACAGACAACAGAGTTCCCCACTAGGAGAAGCTTCCCCTCCTCTGGCATCCCTTGCCCCCCTTCCCTGGGGCTCCTGCTTGAAGGGCCCGACCATCCTCCCTGGCTGAGTCTAGAAACAATCAGCTGAGGATCCCGCTACCCTATGTTCACAGAGGACAAGCCCCAATGATAAAAAAAGATCCCCCAAAATCCACTGAAATATGAGACCTGCACTTAAGGTAACAGACTCAAACAAATACAAACAGTTACAAGCTTAACAGCAACTAAATCCTTCACTCCTGCCCAAACAAAATGGGGAATCACACTGAATGGAAATTAGGAAAAGACTTCAGTTTCAAACAACCCTAATCCCCTGAAATATGAGACCTGCATTTAAGGTAACAGACCCAAACAAGTCCAACAGTTACAAGCTTACCAGCAGCTAAATCCTTCACCTCTGCCCAAACAAAATGGGGAATCACACTGAATGGCAGTTGGGAAAAGACCTCAGTTTCAAACAACCCTAATCCCCTGAAATATGAGACCTGCACTTTTTGCAGATGACACCAAAATCTGCAATAGGGTAGATACTTCAGAGGGGTGGATAGAATGAGTAGAGACCTGAGAAAACTCAAGGAGTAGTCGAGACACCTGGGTTTCAATGCAAAAATGTGCAAACTCATGCACTTAGGGTACAGAAACCCCGTGGAGGTATACAAAATGGGGGGTGAGTATTGATGGTCACAAAGCAGCGAAGAGATTTTGGGATTATCATATCTGATGACCTCAAGGTGGCAGGGCAGTGTAACAAGGCAGTAGGAAGGGCCAGAGGGATGCTGTGCTGCACGAGAAGAGGAATCACCAGTAGAAGGAGAGAGGTGGCGTTGCCACTGTATTGTACATGTTCGGTTTTGGAGACCACATCTCAGGAAGGAAACAGACAGGGTGGAGGCTGTCCAAAGGAGAAGAATTAAAATGGGGTAGGGGTTGCATCAAAAGCCCTTTGAGGAGAGACTGAGGTATTGCAATATGTACACTTTGGAAAAGTGGGGGGGCATGATAGAGAGCTATAAGTATCTCATAGGGGGTGGACAAGGTATAGGAGGGGAGTATTTTTCAAAGGAGAAGGTGTGCCAGGACAAGAGGGCATGTAATAAAGCCAGTAGGAGGAAAGTTTAGAAGGAATGTGAGGAACTGCATCTTCACTGAAAGTGTGGTGGACACCTGGAACAATCTTCCAGCAAAGTGGGGTGGGAAAGCGAAAACAGTGGTGGGCTTCAGGAATGCATGGGATAAGCACAAAGGAATCTTAGTAGAAAAGCAGGGGTGGGGGAAGTAGTAGAGATTAGATAGGGACTTTGGTGACAGTATAGGTGGGACAAACTGGGCAGACTAAGTGGGTCAAGGGTCAAGCAGTCCTTATCTGCTGACTAATTTTATGTTTCCATGTAAGGTCAGGAGGGAAGCAATCATTGCCTCCTTTTTAATTTTTTGTTTGTAGCCGTCCCCTCCTCGGTGTCTAGGAGTACTAATGGTGGTAATGATTGTGGAGAAGGGTGGCCACAGCAGAAACCACAAAAGAATGACCTATGTTTTCCAAGTTCCTCAAAAGGTGATGTTCTGCTGACTCCTGGTGCCGGGCTGAAAAGCAACGGTTGGTTAATGCCAGGGACAACCATTAATAACTGAGGCAACAGAGTAGGTGTGGAAAACATTGGAATTCCTGTTTAATAATGAATAAAAGTTCAACTCTATGAAGCAGTAAATCACAAATCAGAGGGGGCAGAACACATCATACTGGACCAAACTGGTCACTGCACTTCGGGAGTCCACATTGTCCTTTCACAGGTAATTCATACAGTGAGGCATGTTCTGGGTGGCCCCGTCCACCAAGCAGCTTAGTTTATATTGAGACAGTTACCAAGATTTCCTACAGGGCTGCAACTGTTCACAGCCTTTTGGTCCTGCACTTTTCCCTGAAAGTCTAAAACAAGCTGGTCTCTCATCTGCAGGGTCTTTGCTTTCTTTCCCCCCATTATCCCAGACAATCCTTGGAGTGAGGAATGCACTAGCCTTTCACCTCAGAGCTGCCATTCCTTCCACTCTGGTACTCCAGGTCCACTGACTCCCATCTGGGCAACTGTCCCTATGAGCACCAGGTAGCACATCCCCATGGATATCCAGAAGAGATGTTCGAAATTGCTGAATTGTGTTACGTGAAATATTTTGTGCAATTTGGCTGTTTCACAACATTTTTCATGAAAGCAAAATGCAGAATTTTGCCAGTGGATTGAGAAATTGTGCCCACAGAGCACAAAATTTCACTTGTGAGATGGTGAAATTCACAACTTGTGTGTGAAATTTCACTGTTTTTGGGTGAAATTTTGCATTTTATGGGCAAAATTTCACAGCTTGACACCTTGTAAAATATTTCACAGCATGACCAAATTACACAAAATATTTTGCATGGCAACATTTCTGGTTTTGTGGGAATTTCACAGCTGAAATTTTGTTTCACAACATCTCTAATATCCAGCCAAGGCACTCACTCTGCGTAACAGCTCCCATATCCTCAAGCTCCCACTTAGCTCTCCCTCAGGTCCTGGTCTCACTCTGTCTACTGAATTCAGGCTCTTGCTGCTCCCGTGGGGCACAGATTTTTTCTATCTCCAATCCCATAACCAGAGAGCTCCAACCATTGGTTGCCACCACATCAAAAGCAGGGCTCACTATGGCTCCAAATCCCCAAGAGAATCTAGTGGTGTGCTACATGAGCCAATCTCAACCATGCCAAAAAACCTAAGTCCACCCTAGGGCACTTCTCCGCTACCAGCAGTTTCCCAGGGTGGAAAAAACCATTAACCCTTCAGGGCCTGGGTCAAACTGACCCAACCACGTGTCCCAATAATGCACATCCCAGTGCACTATAAGTGATGCCCCTAACCATGGGGGTTGGGGGGGTTACATGTGTGAGGTCCAGTTTACAATTGAAATGGAAGCTCCCATCAGGCTTGCATCTGAAAGTACTGAAGACCACCCCCCAATTAAACAATTAGCACCTTTCCCACCAGTCATTTACCTCATCCTCTATGAAACATTTCCAGAATAAGGAATCTTGTTGCTTTCAGATCTACTTCTGCCATTCTCTGCAAGATCGCATAACCCACAATGTCTTGTATTTTTTGTATATTGTACTTATGCTGGTTTAAGAACCATTTGAGTGAATGAAATTCTTCCCTACAACTTTCATTTCCATTCTCCTCTCTCCAGGTCACAACTGGGAATGAGTCCTCTGGACTCTGTTTGTTTACCTAGTAAAATATGTTAAGGAAGGAAGGAGAGAGAGAGGGAAGGGGAGAGAGAGAAAGAAAGAAAGAAAGAAAGAAAGAAAGAAAGAAAGAAAGAAAGAAAGAAAGAAAGAAAGAAAGAAAGAGAGAGAGAGAGAAAGAAAGAAAGAAAGAAAGAAAGAAATGTCTATGTTCTGCTCAGCTACTAAGGTTTTGTTTTTCGATGGCATAAGATTTGACTGGGTCATCCTCTTCAAAAATAAGTCAGCTAATTCAGAACAATTGTGTTTTGGGAAGGGAAGTGGAAAGTTCCTGTCTCCTGACCGGTGTGCCAGATATTCTAAGCACATTTTTCAAAGTAAACTGCACAATTTTTTCATTCTAGACTTGATTTTGAAGGCAGCTGTCTAAAGAAATACTTAACCTATTATTATAATCTTTATATTGTTTTAAAGCAGTTATTTACAAACAGTGTAACGATTAAGTTCACAGGACAATACTACCTCAGAAATTTCCCCTTAAAGTCACATTGGGTGGTGCAAAAAGACACAATTTATTCAAGATATGCTTAGCATTAGGATTCAAAAAAGTGTCATTGGGGTCTCAGGCAAGCAAGAGACAAACTTGAGACTTAATTAGTGTGCTGGTCTTATGTGCCGTTCTCTCATTTAAGGAAAGGGTCCAAACTCAGTGGTGTTTTTTATTATTTAATATTTTATTTTAGCAAACTATGCAAGCAGAAATAAACATAGAAATTAGGAATCTCAGCCTCAGCAAGTTGCAAGAAAATTCAATACTTCAGCAGGCAGCTTAATGTCGTCAAGGCACAAGTCAGGAAGTATAGGAAAACCAGGAGCAGTTATAAAATTTGCAAGGAGCATTTTATTATTTCCAATAACAATAAAATAAAAAAATGTACAGAATGCTTTTTTTTGTTTTAACATAGGCAGTTCAAACAAAATAAACTCCTTCCTCTGAGGGTATCTCTAATTCTAAATTTCTGTTTCTCTCTCTAACAAAATAGTGCTGCTCTTTTTATAAGTCTTTGCCTGGCGATTAACTTGTGCTACCTCATTTTGTTAAGAAGCATCCCTTTTTCTCACAAAATGTATCAGAGCTTTATAAATTTTCTTACAGGTGGATCAAAATAGAATATGATGTCCCAGAAAAAAACTCCTGTTGACAACGCTGCAAAAGTGCTTGTGGAGGTCAAACTGCATTTCAAGGTTAACCACCAGAGTTCCAAACAGCTTTTTGCAATTATTTCAACAGTATAGCTATATACAGTATATTTTAAAACCAAGCGATCCAAGTTTCATACAAACAGTTTCACATATATTTTTACAACTACAGATAATTGAGGAGGAAAAAAAGACAAACAGCTAAAGGTGTGTGAAAAAAAGTCAGACTTTCACTTCTGTGAAAGTGCAGATGTCAAATTAGCAACCTTCACTGAAATTCTGACTTAGAATGGGGGAATAAATGTATAAATTGCAGATTACTACAGAGAAAAAAAGTCTGCAAAACTGATCACTGAACTGCAGAATAATTACATGTATTGTGGAAAAATTCATTACATTGTGGAAATTAAATTCCTCAGAATTGTAACTCTGCAATTCAATTATATTATGGCAGGTCAGCTAAAAAATTCCATGGAACAGGCCAAAAATCCAACAAACGCATTCAGAAGATTCCGATCTTGCCAATGTTCAGAAAATTCAGCAAAAGTCTGACTTTTCATTAAAGTTCCATGAAAGCAGAATTCACAATTTTTGCCCACCTCTAGAAAGAGCAAGTGAAGGCAGAAAGATATTGGGAAGTGGAGAATCATGAGACCAACAGAGTGATAAGTTTCTAGGTCTCATAAGACAATTTGTGCAATCAGACAGACAAGAGACAGAAAAGAATAGGATAGAACAAATCCTTGCATTTAACTCTTTCTGCATAACAAATGGGACAGGGTCCTTTTCAACCCTATCACATACCCCCTCTTTAAGAAGAAATGTGTTTTTTTTGTTTTTTTTTAATACAGCTTTCCAAAACTTTCTTTAAATTCTCTTTTAACATTACCTTCTAACCTTTACGGGTCTGCTCTTATGCAGTAGCCCTTTTTCCATAGCAATCAGTACAGCCTTCAGAATTCCTAATTCCTGACCCATACACATGACATAAAATCAGCATGGATAGTCTCTTTTCCAGATTTGTGCATCACTTTGATTTTAAATGGCAGTAGTGCCAGGTACCACCTTGTGATTCTGGAATTTTTATATTTTATTTGATTAAGCCAAAAGAGAGGATTATGATTTATTATAAATGCAAAGTCAGCTCCTAGCAAATAAAACTTAAGGGACTTCATGGCCCACTTTGCTGCAAGGTATTCCTTTTTCCCACTTTGGCGGTGTTCTTTTACCCAAAGCTGCACGTCTGTAAGGAGGATGTTGAGGAACTGCTGCATTGCAAATATGTTGATGATCTGTGGGGCTATGTTGCCCTCTAGTTGGAGCTATTTTATAAGGAATTCTCCAAGTCAGGTGAAGGCCTCTTGAGGATTGTCAACTGAGTGGTACTTCAGGGACCAGAATCATTGCCTGTAGTCTCTCCTGAGATGTCATATCTTTTCAGGATTTCTCCTTTCATTAGGTCACAGTTTTTGACTGTGCAGTGTCCATATTTCTGTAGGCAAGTTGGGCTTTACCTGTCAGGTAAGGTACCAGCCTGATTACCCATTGCTGCTTTGACCACTGGCAGGCTGTGGCAACCCTTTCAAAAGTTGTCAGGTGTGTGTCTATGTCATACGAGGGACACAACTTTGTAAGTTTAATGTATTTTAAGTTGTTTATGTTTTGTTGCTCTGCTGGACCTGTGCCAGGTCCTCCAGCTTTGATAGCTTGCAAGGCATCCAGCCATTGCTGCATCTCTTCTCTTCCCTGCTGGTACTGCTGCTGCATCTTTTTTCCTCTTATTCTCTGTCTCTCTTTGTTGTATATCCCACCATTTGAAGAAGGCAGACAAGCATTCAGGTTCTGTCCCAACCTGTTCTCATTCTTCCATCACTGGTTCCAGCTGTACAGTCTCAGTTTGGACTTTTGTTTCTGTTTCTAGTTTGGCTGTCATTTTTCTGGTAATCACTCCTGGGCTTGTTGTTGCAGGATCCATGCCTTTCTTCTGTTCTTCCATGGTACCAGGTCTAGTACCCATTCACAAAATTTCTGGCTTGGAGCATGCACAACATAAATCCCATTTAGTCTGACACCATCTGTCATCTAGGCACAGGTCAGGAAACATAGGAAGACCAGGAGCAGTTATAAAATGTGTAAGTAGCATGTTTTATTATTTCCAAAAATGTACAGAATGTTTTTTTAACATAGGAAGTTCAAACAAAACAAAGCTGTTCCTCTGAGGGTATCTCTAATTACCCATTTCAGTTTCTCTCTCTAACTAAATATTGCTGCTCTTTTTATAATAAGTCTTTGCCTGGCACTTAACTTCTGCAACTTCATCTCGTTAAGATGCATCCAGTTTCTCACACAATGTATTAGAACATAAATTTCCTTGCAGGTGCAACAAAATAGATTATGGAGCCCCAGAACTAACCTCCTGTTGACAACTGTGCAAAAGTGCTTGCGGAGGTCAAACTGCATCTCAAGGTTAACTCCCAGAGTTTCAAATAGCTTTTTGCAATCAATTCAACAGTATAATTATATACATTTTAAAACCAAGGGATCCCAATGTCACACAGACTGTTTCACACATATTTTTACAACCACAGATAAGCAAGGAGGAAGAAAAGACAGAAACAGCAGGTGAAGGCAGAGAGATAGTGGGAGGCAGAGAATCACAAGACCGTCAAAGTGATCAGTTCCTAGGTCTCACAAGAAAATTTCATTGCACAATCAGACAGACAAGAGACAGAAAAGGAGAAGATAGAACCGATCCTTTCTTTTAACTCTTTCTTTATAACAAATGGGTAAAGTCTTTTTTAATCCTGTCACACTCAATACAGTTCCATAAACATACTCTAAGGGCCCAATCTATGAAGCCCTATAAACATCCCCATATGGGTGTGTAGGGCTTGGAGATATCATGGAGGCCCCCTGTGCCCATGCAGGGGCTTTTGAAGCTGTTGTGAATTGGTGTTTTCCTTCCTCTGCACCCAATCCAGTACAGGCACATGTAATTACTCACTGGTCTGACTGTGAGAGACTGGAAGTGGGATGAACTCGCACTACACAGAATCCTAAAAGATGCCAAGGCATCCATTCTGCAGATCCAGGAGTGCGTAGTCTCTGCCACCCAGAAGTCTGACATAGTGGCTATGTAACCTCAGCAATCACTGCAGGATTAGCCAGTCTGGCCAGGGATCAGCTCCCCCTTGCCCCACAATTTCATATTGTGGTCCAGGGAGTGTAAGGCTACAAGAAGGGCCATGATAGCACAGTGCCAGTTCTTGAGATGATAAATACAACTTATAGTGCCCATTTATTGTCAAAAACATCCTTCTACATCTCACGGTGCATGTCAGTTTCTCTGTGTGATGCATTTTATTCAATATGCACCACCATTTCTCCATTTAGAATGAATTGACCATGTACTAGTGATAACATGTCTTTTCTGCAATGACTGGAATTAAAAATGGATGTGTGTTTATATATTTGTCAGTTAATCTTGACAGTCACCTGACAAATGGTTATGTGACAGTTTTTTTAATTGGTAAACCTCATTGAAATGTTGGTAGTACAACAAATAAATGTTTATTTCTATTTCTAAATCCTCCCCCATGTCACCCTCTAATTCAGCACTCCCAATATTTTCTCAGCTTGCCACTGCATATCCAAACTTAAAAGTGGGGTTATTTTTCTGCACAGTAGAATCTCTTGGACATTTAACAGAATATATGTTATCATACTCTCTATGTCCAAAATTTAAATAAAAAAATCGTAACTTTCCAAGCAACCACTCCAAGACTCTCCATTTTGTGGAACAATGAGCATTAGTTCAGATCTGTTTCAAATATGTTTCCACTGTTTTTTTAATTTTTTTATTCTTCTTCCTAGGTAACCGATGGCCGTGCTCCAAAGTGCTGTGACCCTCCCCTGCTAGAGGAGTAGAGCAGTCTCTGAGATGCTCATCCTCCTCCCCCTGGCCGGCCCTCCAGTGGCCCAAGTTCACTCCCAAATCTGGGCCACTGGTGTCATTAGTGGTTGCACAACTGCTGTGCTGGTGGACCAGCATGCTGGCCTGTCTTTAAGGGACACAATCATGTATAGTGGCAGACATAGTTTGAAAGCCCAAGAAAAGTTTTTTAAATTGAGGTATTGTGCATACCTGTAGCTGGAAGCAGTCCAGAGATATAGATGACCAAGTCAGTGGAATATAACTACTACATTAGAGCCATTCTTAGAACCTTGTGATGTCAGTGATGCTCAAGCAGTGCTTAACTCAATGCAGTTAGGCACTTCTTGATCGTCACTGACATCACAAGTTCTAAGAATGGTTCTAATGTAGTAGTTATATTGCACGGTATCCAGTGAATAAAGTGACTGAAATTGGGTGCCT
This sequence comes from Neoceratodus forsteri, assembly GCA_016271365.2. Lineage (NCBI taxonomy): Eukaryota > Metazoa > Chordata > Ceratodontiformes > Ceratodontidae > Neoceratodus > Neoceratodus forsteri. Next base: position 1,205,724,355 of record CM057449.1, read on the forward strand.
ACAAAAACAGTGACTCAATTATGGCACCTGTGTTCATGGCTGCCAAGCAGGGGTGTGATCAGATACTGGGGTGGGTGAAATACCATGATGGGAAGTACATGGGTAAACGTGCATGTGCACACACATGGGGGAAGAGGAAGGGGAGGTATGGTATGTGGGAGGGGGTGTGTTGGGCAGCTGCCCAGCTGGCCTGCTAGCATGGTGAGGAGGGTGGTTGGCTGGGAGGCACAGGGTGCAGGGTTCAGTTCTGGCATGGCATGTGTTTTTTATTTGCTGGTAGGCAGCTTTAATTTTTTTCAAGTCTTTCACCCCCTGACATGCACCCCCTGGAGTTGAGAATCCATAAGTAGGGGGGTGCTGGGGGCAAAGCCCCCCACAGATGGGGATGCAAGGGGCCAGCTCCTGTATTAAAATAAGACCCGTAGGTCTTGGGCTCCATTTTTGTCTGCGCTGCGAGTGTACATCGCCAAAATTCATTTTTGATGATGTACACACACCAGAACAGCGATTGCTATTCCATGACTGCCATCATGACATTGAGCCATATTGCATAGACTCAGTTGTCTATATCTCTGGACTACTTCTAGCTACAGGTATGCCCGATGTCTCAATTAAAATAACTTTTCATGGGCTTTCAAACTATGTGTGTCACTGTACATGAATGTGTCTCTTTAACTGAGTTGGAACTGGGAATGGTGTTGCTGTTAGGAGGATGCAATGTTCAAAGTTTAACTAATCAGCCAGAATACTCACACTCAAAGTTCAAGTAGACTTCACTGGCCCTGACTGATCTTTCTACCACACTTATTACAACATGCTTTCGGTGGATTTGTGGTCTACTCTGTAAAATACTCTCACACTGCAGAGAGTCTCATTTGTTTTCAGTGACAGTTGTCCAATGGTGGTGGTGGGGGTACTTTGTGAGGATGTGGTCGGTGAGTGCAAGATTATCTTTTCTGGGTACTGTGGAATGACATGGCTGGGAATAGGCAGGTAGGACTTCAGCAGGTAATACAATATTATGAGGCTGAGGAGGAGGGACAGAGACTGGGGTTTCTCTTTAGATTTCCCTGCCTGAGACTTCCTTTCCCACTTTTCTCAGCTTTATTAGCTTTTTTAATTTTGAAATATCATCCCATGATGGCCTACACTCCACCTCAGTATCATATGTATCACTTGACCACTACTCGTTGTAACTAACATTACACTTTCACACTCCTCTTATTCTTCATCTTCCTTTCATGCATATGTATCTTCATACCCCCTCATCTCATGCTTCTTCCCCCTGCTCCCCCCTTGCACTTCTTCCCTCCACTTGTACTTTTTCTCTCTTCTCCTCCTCCTCCTCTCTTCTTGATGATTTTTAGGTACCCAGAGCTTGCAAGGTGAAAGGTAATCAAAGGAGATTAGTGAAAGCGACACCACCTGGCTACTCCCAGCTGACAGATCTTCATAATATCAGCCCCCTGAAAGATGTTGCGAGACCTATTGTCTCATGCAGCAGCCTACTTCACCTTTCAATCACCAAATGGCTGTCTGGCTCACATAAAGACAAAAAGATTTAAAAATGTGGATTTCTGAGCCTTGTACCATTAGCAGCCAGTAAAAGAAAATTATTTTGTCAAATAAAACCTTAAAAAAAATCCTCCTTTCCCCTTTCCTTTCCTTTTCCCCTTCCCTTTCCCTCTCCCTCTCCCTGTCTGTTAAAGGCATTGCCCTGCTGCAGAGTTGCACCTGCAGCAAGAACTCACTGCATTCTCTCCTCCTCTGAGGTGGTAGATAATTTGACTGGACAGTCTGCCTGCCTGAAACTAGTTAACTATTTATTTATTTGTTTGAATTTTGATGACTGGGAAAGGCCCACTGAGATAGATATATCCTTTTTTCAAGGGCAACCAGGGAAAATACAGTTCCAATAGGAGAGAAGATAACTTACAAAGGAATCGGATAGGCAGTTACACAGAATAATATACAGAGTAATGTTTGCTCACAGGGAAATACAGCTCCAATAGGAGAGAAGACAATTTAGAAAAGAAACTGATAAGCAGTTACACAGAATAATGTACAGAGTAATGTTTGCTCACAGTCGTAACCAACAACAAGAAGAGTAGTTACAGAGAGTGAATCTACAGACTTGTGTTTGTAATCTATTAGTCCTCAAGTGCCATGGTTACATATAATTTTAGATGACTGTTACCAAACAAATCATAAGTGCTATGGTTAATCATTTGCAGACAGAGCAAGAATATGGGATACAGAAATTTGACGGGAAGAATAGGGGAGTAGAAACTGAGGGATGGTGATGTAAGGAGGCAACAGGAGTAAGGAAATTAAAATTCAGGGGGACAAGAAATTTAGTAATAGGTACAGATTGGCAGGGGAAAGAAAAGTTCTTTGTAGCATTTTTTGAACTGGGGAAAGGATGTGCAGGAAAGTAGTCTGTGTGGGAGGTTGTTCCATTTTTAAGGTGCTAGAAAGGTACAGGATCTTCTGCCTATGGTTAGGCTAGCCCTGGGTAGGCTTAGCAAAGGGAAGTGGGAGGAGTGAAGGGTTCCAGAGATAGGTTTTGGGGTGAGTATGTTAGTAAGGATAGGTGGTTAGGGAAGGTGTACGAGTTTGAACATAGTAAAAAGCAAGGGGAGGTCAAGCTTAACCTCGAAGGATGGCCATCCTAAGGCTTTAAGGATGTCACAATGGTGTGTTCGAGTAGGTGTTATAGTGGCAAAGTGAGCTATTCTGTGGTAGGTTTGCTTCAATTTGGTCAGAAGATGACATGGCAGAGTGAAGTAGGGGAGCTCCATAGAAGAGACACAGAAGTAGTGCTGCAGTTGCCAGAATTCTCTGAGATTGGGGGGTCAGGTTAGGGGCAATACGATATAGAAGGCCTAGTTTTTGGTATGTGGATTTGATAGCTCTAAGAGCATGTGCTTCAAGGTTTAAGTTTTCATCTACGGTTGCTCCTAAATATTTAAAAGTATCCACTCCTTCTAGTGCTATGCCTGTAGAGGTGTGGATTACCATGTGTTGTTGGGTAGACAGGTCATACAATGTGTGATGGAACAGCATGTTTTTGTTTTTTTGTTGTTAAGAACTGTATAATGATAATGAACAATTCTTCGATTTATAACCTTTTCTGATCACAAATCACTCTTTGAACAAACAAATGAAGCATTCTCAGGTGCTACATCCTTCAGTACCTAGACAGGGTTGGAAATGACACCAATACATATGCTAGACAAAGAGTTCTCAATATTCAACATCACTAATTTGCTGCTGCAGGTCATGTGACTTGCCCAAGCTCAGCAAGGGATTCCTGAAAAAAAACAAAACTGCTATGTCATGACATCAAAGTGCCAAAATGCTGAAGCGCAGCCAAGTCCCTTCAAACCCACTTTGCCAATGCAGTTTCACCAAACTCCAATTCAGCATCAGCTCACTCTTAGTCTGAAGAGTGCTGTGGCTTGGGCTGGGAAATATATAATGATAGAAAAATATAAGGACTGTGAACTCTTGTCCTTGTTTCCCCTGATCCTTTCTCACCTTGCCTCAAGGAAATGTGCACTCAAAGCGCCTCTAGCCTGAACTCAGTAACCTCAGAGACAGTAGCAAAGAAAAGAAAACATAGGTTCTGCATCCCATTTTGCCATTTCTATTCAGTTAAGTATAAGCTTCTTCTTTCATTAAATTCAGTCCATATCAACAAACAAGGAGGTATGCATTGCACCATGAATAAAAGATCATGTTACTGCTTGTTTTCCTCTACATGAAAACCTCTGCTGTCATTGATTTCACTAGTAGACTGCAAACAGCAAGTGTTACAAGTCATCTGAGCTTTAAAGGGACCTGTTTCCATTCATTCATTCTAGGAAAGTGATACCTGCTTGACAAAATTGGTACCCACTAAAAAATTCTAATTACTCCTGACTGATTTCTCCTGCTTTATTAATATTCTTTGTTTTACATTGCGCATGCCTGAGAGAAGGAGCAGAGATTCACATTTCAGTGCATGACAGTGGGAAAACAGAAGAGAGATACCAAACCATTCTTCCTGTAATTTTTAGCTTAGTAATTTTTGTTATTGTTTTCATGTTGTTGGACGGGAAAAATCTGTTTACTTGATAGATATAACAACTATTACAACAGATGTTTATGGGTACTTGACCAGTAACAAGGATATTAAAAATGAATGTGCACAGATGTGCATAGTGTGTGCCAGGAAGTACCAGAAGAAGCATCAGGTCCCTAGATTTCATTACAGCTGCCAGCAGTCATCATGGCTGTTGAACTGCAAACATAGCCCAGTATTGTCCAAACAGTCACATGCCTTACTTTACATTTTAATAATAATAAAAAAAAATAGATTACAGAGGCCCATATTTTCCCTGCAAATAGCATCTGCTGCCTGAGGCTAATGATTTTTCCCCATTTTCATTTGCAATCCTTTTTGAAATAAACTTCAATCATACATGGGGATCAGAAAAAGTGGCACAGAAACTGTTTAGGCAGCTCTTCTGTGAGAAAGTAAAGTATCAGGTCACACTCCATTTTTGTACAAGTATTACAGCTTAATAGCTCCATCTGGTAAAGTGTGTACAGCCTGGCACCCAACAAAAAGAAAAAAAACAGTGAGTTCCTAATTCCTTTGTGAGTTCCAGTCTGGGCCTAAATGGTGAGTAAGGCACAACTTACTGGAAAACTGAATTCTAGCAGGCTGCAAGCAAGTCTCAACCCCCCAACCCCCCCACCATTGCACCCTGCAGTAGACAAACGAAAGAGTTCAGGTACTAGGTTCAATAATGCTGAGAGGACCTGATGAAAATGTTGTTCATTGCTACCAAATGTAGGCTTTCCCAGTAGCTTAACAGCAGTGCTCTGTGCTTCCACAAAGGAGAATGTGACCTTGAGTCTGTCACTCACTGGTGTGGAAGAGGGTAGCCATGTTGTGGTGGTGAAGCACTTGATTTCTTAGGAGGAGCATGTCTGTTCTGCATGCTCAACTCTATGTGGCTGACAACAACAGGACCTGGCTATGAGATTAGTGGTTGACCAAGTCATCACAGTACAGGGTTCCTTCTGCAGGAGTTCCTTGGCATAATCCCTGAAAATGGTACCACAGAAGCATCGTTTAAAATCATCTGGAAAAGGCTGTAATATATGAAGGATTACTAATTGATTCATTGATGGAATCATTCATTCATTCATGCATAAAACTACTATGCCACTGGCATCTACCTGATTGTTTTGTATGGTATACTTGTTACTAACTACAATCAAATAGCAGGTAAAATTGATGACATTGTCTGGAGAAGCTGGCTTATTTTATTGAGTGACAACATTCTGAAAGAAAACATAGGTGAGAACCCAAGAGTAACATTTAGAAGGGGGAAAAAACCTGAGAGACAGTCTGACACACAGTTTGTTTGCATGCTTTAACATAACCCCACATTCCTGGCATCCATTTAAACCAGCAAGTTGCCATAAATGCCTCAACTGTAATATCTGCAATTACATGGTTACAGGAAAACCATTTATTGACCCATTAAGTTCAATTGAACTAGAAATCAAGAACTTTATTTCATGTTACAAAGTTTTTTTTTCTGTATGTGTTGTGGTGCAGCTACTGTATGGATTGTGTTATATAGGGAAAACTATCAGAATGCTCAAAGAAAGAGTACAGGAGCACATTCAGAATATTGTAAACAAAAAATTGACAGTCCAGTAAACAGACATTATATTGAATGCCACAACTCAGACCCGACATTTTTAAAATTTATGGGACTGGAATGTGTGAAGCCTCCTAGAAGAGAGAAGACAGAGTAAATTTATTACTCAGAATAGAAAGTTACTGGACCTTTACTCTAGACACAGTAACTCCTAAAGTTCTTAGTGAGATGTGGGATCTTAAACCTTTCATAAAATAAGCATGCTCTAATTTTATGGCACATAATAAATTGCCATCATATATGTATATAACTGTAAAGCATTATTTTGATACAACATATTTTGCATAATTTTTCATTTTATATTCCTTTCTTTTGTTTTACCCACATGAAGTAATTCAAGAACTTATTTAGAATTGCAATTCAGTGTTTGTCAAGAGGATGCCATGACAGCGAAGCAGATCCCCTTAGCTACCACAAGCAATGGAAGGATACATGGGTGATCACTACTGTTACCACTCTAGATTTAAATTTTGCTTTCTCTGATTTACTGTGTCATCATATTTGAGATATAACTTTATCATGTTCTCCTCTAACTGTATTGAGATAGTAAGTTTCTTGCCTTTTTGTACTTTTTTAATTTAGTATGTTTTAAATCCTGTGATTGGAAATATGATGTAATCTGTGATGTCATCACATTTTTTTGGATTTAAATTGTTTGGTGGTCTCTGGAACTCTGTCCCTGATGAAGCCTTCTGGTGTAGCTCCTAGGCGACTAGCCTATTTGGAATTACTTGCCTGTCACTAATTTTAAACTTGCACTTGCATTTGGAAATCTGAGTTTGGGTTTCTTTAAGTGACCACCACAGAGTACAGTATCATTTTTTGGTTTTTTTGTTTTGTATGGTACTTTGCACTAAAGTGTGCATGAAAGCTGCTTCTGTATGTAAAACCATGGTCTCTTCTGTTCTGTTCTAAAGCTGCAGTGCCATAAAACTGGGCAAGCAATTTGACCTTACCTTTTTTCACTATAAAAGATTCTAGGCATCTTCCAGTTTTATTTGGTGGTAAGATATTTCTAATGCCACAAAAAAGTTAAGGATGTTATAAATGTTTTTGCTTAGTTTTTTTTTTGTTCAAGAAAAAAGATGACTGCCACATTTGGCTTGAAATAGCATTGTAGACATGCAAGGGTTATGATAAAAAAATTAAAAAGCTAATAGTGCACTGCACAGGATGAACCTAAAAAGTAGATTTGACAGAAATGCTAATAAGTTTATTAAGTATAGCTGAAACCAGCTTTTGGAAAAGAACATTGTTTGTTGCACTGCTCTTCCATAGACTAAGGAGAAATGTGACATCATGACCACTATTACCTCTTTCAGTAAGACAGGTTTGGTAGCAGTCCATACTTGTGTCTAGGATGTTTAGGTTGACTGTGCTGATTGATTCAGATCTGCCTGCATGCAGTCACTATACTACCAGGCACTGCCTGTGAAGCTCTGTTTGGAATTATTGAAAGAGCTGTATAAATCCAATAGGTGAGATTGTATTCATCTGGACACCTACCAAAATGGCGAAAAGGGACCTCAGTTTATTGTCTCATCAAAAAGACAACACCTCCAAGAGGGCATCCACCAGTACTGCATTGTGGTGCTAGCACTGGGCATGAGCACATGGCCTGATGTGGGTCCCATAGCCATGACTTTTTGGGTCAGAAACATAAATGTCACCAAACAACTTAAGAGTATTCTATGTTAGTACAGTGCCGTATTCTGGTGTGTTATTGATATTTAGTATGAAGCAGCAATGCAACTCTCTTTGCCACTAATTTGTAAGAAACATTTTATGGTTATGTTAAGCTAATAAAACTTTCTCTCTGAATGCTGTGCTCTTTACATTGTGTGACAATTAAACAAATAAATTGCGCCTTTTGCTTTCTTGGTGCATAATTAGTACTAGTTTCCAATCTTAGGTCTTAGTAAATTGACCCTAATATGGTTTGGAAAACCTTGGTATTTCTCAACAGGCATTGGTTATTTTTCAGTAATGTGTAATGTGTTTATACTAATGACCTAAAAAGATGCTAGCCTATGTATCTTTGGTTGGACGCTAATGTGGAAATACCATCACTCTGTGAGTTTATGCTTTTGTAAAGCCCCTACCACTGAGGTTGTCTTCACCTAACGCGATTTTTCAGTTTTCTGTACTCACAGTTAGCATCAGCAGAATTTATATCTCATAACAGTCAAAAAACATTTGCATTTCAGGACATTCCATTCTTTATTATTAAAGACATTTCCAGGAAATTAGATTTTTTGCACCTTAGACTTCATCTGTTCCTACCGCTTTCCCTGCCTAGAAGCCATAATTGTCTGCTGTGACATCACAACTGGATACCATTAAAATGAGGCTGCTGTCACAAGCAGAGTATTGTTACTGAAAAGCAGGAAAACATCTGGAATAGATAATGGGCTAAGAGCATGCTTTTATAAATGTCTTCATAAAAAATAGATTGCCCAGAAATTCAAATGAGGTGGGGGCTGGGGGGGAGAGGAGTAACTGAGATTTTGTTGATGCCAAACTAAATTTTTTACAAGACATCATAAATTCACTTTAACTAATGTCTTGTTCAGCTATCAAGAGCCTATTTTCCTTGAAAATGGACAGTGAGAATTAAATGTTTATTAATATATTTAGTTATTTTCAAATAGAACTTTATTGAAGCTCTCAACAGGAAGTACACAACAATAGACAATCCTTAAATGTGGCCAACATGTATGAACATTAAAAGCATTAACTAGGATACAGAATTTTTTATTTTTTTATTTTAGTCTTTCAGTAACTGGGTAAGGCCTACTAGGCACATGTGCCTGTTTTCAGGGGCGACCTGGGAGCACTGGAGGGTTAAGTGACTCACTCAGAGTCACACAGTACACAAGTAAAGGTTGTGGGACTCAAACCCAGGTCTGCTGGATGTACCAAGCTCATTCATAGCTTGTTACTGTAACCTCTAGGCTATTTTGCCAGCCCCTAATAAGTTATAAGTTCAAGTACTGTTAACAAGAATGTCCTATTTGGACCACAAAAACAGAAACAAATGCAGTACAATATATATAAGTATTAATCCACAACAAAGGATAGCTCTACTAGGGAATTAATATCTGGTTGAGGGGGAGGGTTGCTCTAACCACCAACCGGGCATTAATTCCCTAGTAGAGCCTGAGTTTGGAGTGGATTAATGAGCTTGTAATATGTATAAATCCAATAGGTGAGATTGTATTCATCTGGACGCCTACCAAAATGGCAAAAAGGGACCTCAGTTTATTGTCTCATCAAAAAGACAACACCTCCAACAGGGCACCCAACAGTACTGCACTGTGGTGCTAGCATTTGCAAAAATTAATACAGTCTGGTGATTTGAAATAATAACACAGAGACAGATGTACAGTGTCTAAATTCTTTTACTGTGATTTCTGTATCTTAACATTCATTTATATTGTGACTATTACTTGCTCTTAATATTACCAGATGTCAGGATTTATTCAATAACTGCAATTCTTTACAATTTACAATATCACTCCATTGTTATATTCACAAATCACTTTGCTATGCTACTCAAAAACTAAACATTGTCAAAATGGGTGCTGTGACAGGGTCAGTCCCTGCCACTGATGTGTGGACCCAACTTTTTCTTTTCTTTATGGTTACAGCCTCTTTCTTCCCTCTTCTAAGGCTATCCCTTTCTTTTCTCAGTGTGGAGGCAGGCCACATCCATACTAAACCCCTCCCCCCTTTGTACCTTCTTCCATAAATATTTCTCTTCCTTCTTTGGGGTCCATTCAAAACCAAAAACCTATACTAGCAGTGTGAGAAACAAGTGTGTTCAGGTTCTAGTTTGTATCAAGACCTGATAAACAATATGTTAAGGCAGAATAAACTGCATAGAATCATAAACCTGCAAAACATTGAATTTGACGGCAGATAAGGACTGCTTAGCCCACCCAGTCTGCCCATTTCCCTACCTAATGGATAAGCTGAAGATCCTAGTTAACCAGCAGCCTACTTCTTTCTACCCCAACCCCCTAGAATTGCCTTATGGCTGTCCCATGCATGCTTGAATTCAATCACTGTTTTTGACTCCACAACCTCCTCCGGAAGGCTGTTCCATGCATCCACAACCCTCTCTGTGAAAAAATACTTCCTTACGTTACCTCTGAGCTGCCCCCCCATCTTCAAATTGTGCCCCTTGTTCTTGCACACCTCTCTTTTTGAAAGATGCTACCCTCTTGGACTTTGTTGATTCCCTTGAGGTACTTGAATGTTTCTATCATGTCCCCCTTCTCCCTCCTTTCCTCGAGGCTATACATATTAAGCTCCTTTAGTCTCTCTTCATATGTCTTCCAGTGCAGACCCTGCACCATTTGAGTGCCCTTCTCTGGACAGCTTCCATCTTGTCTATGTCCTTGCAGGATTGAGTCTCAGAACTGCACACAGTACTCCAGATGGGTCTCACCAGCTGTCTGTACAGAGGATAACAACTTCCTGTTTTCTACTGGTGATGCCTCTCCTATGCATCCCAGTATCCTAACCCTCCTTACTGCCCTCTCATTGCTTGCCCGCCTTTAAGTCGTCTGATATGACTACCCCCAGGTCCCTTTCCATTTTGTTGTTGTTAGTATCTGCCCCCATTGTGTATTCTTCCCTGGGTTTTTTTCCAGGTGCATTACCTGTATCTTAGCATTAAATCTAAGCTGCCATACATTTGACCATTCCTCTAACCTTGCCAAGTCCTTCTCATCCTTTCCACCCCACCTTGTGCATCAACTCTGTTGCAGATCTTTGTGTCATCTGCAAAGAGACATACTTTCCTTCCAGTCCCTCTGCAATGTCACTTATAAAGACATTGAAGGGACCAGTCTAATACACTAGACACGCAGCACCACTAGTAACCCTTTCTTCAGAGTGGACTCCATTTACTATTACCCTCAGTGTCCTATTCTCCAGCCAATTCTTTGCCCAGGCTGTCATCTTGGAACCCACTCCCAGGATGGCTAACTTGTATATTAATCTTTAGTATGGTACTGAGTCAAATGCCTTGCTAAAGTCTAGGTAGGCCATGTCCATAGCCCCTCCTTGATCTACTACTTTGGTCATCCAGTCAAAGAAATCTATTAGATTCATCTGGCATGACCTTCCTGCTGTGAATCCATGCTGCCTTGGGTCCTGTGCCCCTCTGGCCTCTAGGTACTTGACAATTCTTTCCTTCAGAAATGATTCCATCATTTCCCTATCACTGAGGTTAAACTAACAGGTCTACAGTTTCCTGCTTCTGCCCTGCTCCCACTTTTGTGAAGGGAATCACATTTGCCCTCCTCCAGTCCTGAGTTCACCCCATCCTCCCATGATTTGTTAAAGAGGGTAGTCAGTGGTGTCACTAGTTCTACCCTTAGTTCTTTTAGAATTCTGGGATGAATCCCATCAGGCCCCATTGCTTTGTCCACCTTCAGTTTTAAGAGTTCTTTCAGAACCCTTTCTTCTGTAAATGGTCTGGTATCAACTTCTGTATCCAGAGTGTTTCTATTGTTTGTTTTAGGTACCTCCTCCTCTTCATTTGTAAATACTGAGCAAAAATATTTGTTTAGTATCTCTGCCTTTTCACAGTCACCCTCTGCCCACCCCTCCCTTTATTAAGCCTCACTATCCCTCCCTTAGTCTTTCTTCACTCCCTGATGTACCTAAAAAAGGTTTTATTCCCCTTCTTAACTGAGTTTTCTATCTTTTCCTCAGTTCGGGCCTTTGCTGTTCTGACTGCCTTCCCAGCTTCCTTTTGCTTTAACTGATACAATTTTCTGTCCTGCTCCTTCTGTGATTCCTTGTACTTTCTGAATGCTTTCTTTTTCTCTTGAACCTTCACTGCCACCTCCTTTAAGAACCCTTTCCCCTTTCTTTTTCTGTATCCTGTGCTGCATTGCTTGTTTGTTACATAAATAATAATGCTGGGTTTATAATGACAAAGGAGTTGCCATGCTGTAAGCAGAATAGGGCATTAGTGCCAAGTAAATGTCTGCTTTAATGCAACTTCCTTGCAGTATTTAAAGAGTTACTCATTTCATCTATATCTCCTCCCTGAAGTAGAACAAGCATTTGTCATAGATACATAGATACATAGATACATAGGCAGTGTTGGCAGATAAGGGCCTATGGCCCACCCAGTCTGCCCATTTGAGCTTGTAAGTTCAGTTTGTTTTCCTAGAAGTCTGTTGCCCCTTACCCCTGACCTCTAGAATTCCTTTATGTCTATCCCATGCATTCTTAAATCCCGTGATTGTTTCAGCCCCCCACCACTTCCTCTGGCAGGGTGTTCCACTTGTCCACCACCCGTTCTGTGAAGAAATTCTTTCTCATGTTTCCTCTGAATCATCCTCCCTCCAACTTCATCCCATGCCCTCTAGTCCTGGAACATCTTTTTCGCTTAAAATAGTGTTTCCTGCACCCTGTTCCTCCTGTAAGATACTTGTATGTCTCTATCATATCCTCTCTCCCTCCTCTCCTCCAGGGGTACATGTTCAGTTCCTTCGACCTGTCTTCATAGGACTTGTGATGCAATCCATGCACCATCTTTGCTGCCCTCCTCTGAACCTTCTCTACCCTGTCTATGTCCTTACGTGAGTTGGTCTCCAGAACTGTACACTGTACTCCAGGTGGGGCCTCACTAGTGTCTTGTATAGCAGAATTATGACCTCCTTTTCCTGCTGGTGATGCCCCTGCCTATACATCCCAGCATCCTATTTGCTTTACCTGCTGCCTTGTCACACTGTTTCCCTACCTTGAGGTCATCAGAGATGACAACCCCAAGATCCCTTTCCTGCTTGGTGCATGTTATATCCTCACCCCCCAACTGATATATTGTGCCAGGGGTTTTTGTGCCCCATATGCATTATCTTGCACTTCTTTGCATTGAATTTCAACTGCCAAACCCTTGACCATTCTTCAAGTTTCTGCAGGTCGCTTCTCATTCTGTCTACACCCTCTGGTGTGTCTACTGTGTTACAGAGCTTTGTGTCATCAGCGAACAGTGAAATTCTGCCTTCTAGATCCTGCGCAATGTCACTGATGAAGATGTTGAATAGGACCGGTCCCAGCACTGATCCCTGTGGTACCCCACTGGTCACTCTTCCCTCTGTGGAGTGACAGCCATTTACCACCACCCTCTGTGTCCTGCCACCCAGCCAGTTACCTACCCACCACACTACTGTCCTGCCCACCCATATTCCCCAGTTTGTGTAATAGTCTTCTATGGCACAGTGTCAAAGGCCTTGCTGAAGTCCAGATAAGCATGTCCACTGCCCTCCCCTGATCCACCTCCTAGTCACCCAGTCAAAAATTCAATGAGGTTAGTCTGACATGACCTCCCTGGTGAAGCCATGCTGCCTTGGGTCCTGTAGTCCATTGACAGCCAGATGTTCCACCAATCTCTCCCTTCAGTAGTGCTTCCATGATCTTCCCCACTACCGAGGTGAGGCTGACTGGTCTGTAGTTCCCTTGCTTCCTCGCTTGTTCCCCACTTTGTATAAGGGGACTACATCTGCTGTCCTCAGTCTTTGGGTACCTCCTGTTTCCAGTGATCAGCTAAACAGGATAGCCAGAGGTTCAGCCACCACCTCTTCTAGTTCTTTATGGACCCGGGTGCATCCCTGTCTGGCCCCATTGCTTTATCAACTCTTATTACTTCCAGTTCCTTCAGACCCTTTCTCATGTAAAGGGACTTGTGTCCATTTCTGCACCATTCTCACCCTTGTACTCCCTTCAGACCCATTACCCCCTCTTCCTCAGTAAAGACTGAGCAGAAATACCTGTTCAATATGTCAGCTTTACTGTTGTCATCCTCCATGCGGCTCCCATCCTCCCCCTTCAGTCTCACTATCCCTCCCTTTGTCTTTCTTTTTTCACTTATGTACCTGTAAAAGGTTTTTCCCCTACCCACTGATTTTGCAATGTGTTCTTCTGTCTGAGCTTTGGCTTCCTTACTGACCTCCCTGCCTCCCTTGCTTCTCCTGGTACTTCTCCCTATCCCCTTCTGCCTGTGTCTTTTTGTATTGCCTGAATGCAATCTTTTGGCTTTCACTTTCTTTTGCTACCTCTTTGGAAAACCATAATGGTCTCCTCTTCCTTTTCCTCTTGCTAACCTGCTTAATGCATAATTCTGTTGTTCTTGTAATCCCATTTTAAATACTGCCCACTGTTCCTCAACCTCTGATTCATGTCCCATTCCCTTAATGCCTCTTTCAGTATCTCCCCATTTCCCAAGTCTGCCCCTAAAATCCAGGATCGTGTTTTGTGTGGTTTGGTTCTGCTCTTTCTGTGATTTCAAACCACAATGACTGGTGGTCACTGTTACCCAGGTGCTCCCCCACTGTTACCCCCATCACACTGTCCCTGTTTGTGAGCACAAGGTCCAGTATTGCCTTCTGTTGAGTTGGTTCCATGACCAGTTGCTTGAGGAAGGCACCCTGAAGGGAGTCCAGGATAAATCTGCTCCTAGTTGATGCTGCTGCTGGGATGCTCCAGTCCACGTCTGGAATATTGAAGTCTCCAACCAGTACTACTTCACCCTTGTCTGCCATTGTCAATGCTGAATGTTTGCTTGCTGGCATTAGCATTGGAAATGCAGGAGCTAGACAGATGCAGAATAGGAATGGCAGTGAAGTATTGAACTTCACATGAACCTCACCTCCATCCTGTAGAGATGGACAGGATTTGGAGTTAGTGTTTAGGTCATCGGTCATGACAGTCAAGCCATGTCACCTCACCCTATTCTGAGGACATTGACATGTGTTGAGGTGTGCCTTAGGGTGTTTGGCTTTACAGTCACCCCATTCCATAAGAACATACGGTGAAATGGGTGCAGCATGGGAGAGTAGGGTGAAGTCTTGGGCAGAAGAGTCCAAGATACACCTCGATGCCTGTCAGTGGCTGGGGGGGTGGGGCTGGGATAGCATGAGTAGTACAGTCGGCAATCCAAAGGCACACCCCGATGCCTGTCTGTCTGTACAGGGTAGGACATTATGGTTAGAAACCCTAATGCCTTGGGTGTTTGTTGGTATTTACAGTACAAATTTTCAACATGGCCTTTTTCTGACCCCACCTCAGGAAAGCATTTGGGACCTCTTCTCATGAAGAGTGGCAGTGTGATTTTGTCAATGTGTCCTGAAAACTGACTTCTAACAGTCACAGTGCCATTCTGTGCCACATGTACGAAAACACAGATCGGGCAGGATGTGAAGAATGACAGCTGGACCATCCATAGGGAGGTCTGAAGAGATGGCAATGTTGAAAATCTGTAGTGGAAATATTAAAAATGCTTTCACAACTGAGCATACGTGGAAACTGCGCAACACATGCACATAACACAGTCACTTTATGGAGTTTTGTCGCCAGATTTTCAACATAAGCATTTTACGACCTGTTCTCATGAACAATGTCACTGTGATTTTCTTAATATGTCCCAAACACTGATTTCCCACAGCAACCACGGTATTCTGCTCCGGAACTGCAAAAACACATTTCGACCAGGATGTGAAAAATGACAGCTGTACTGTTCATAAGGAGGTGCAGAAAAATGGCAATGTTGCAGATCTGGAGTTAAAATATTACAAATGTGCAAAGTTATGAGCGTGCATGGAAACTGTGCAACACATGCTCGTAACACAGTAATTTTATGGACTTTCATCACCAAATTTTCAACATAGGCATTTTAGGACCTCTACTAATAAACAGTGTCACTGTTACTGTTGATAAGGAGGTGCGGAAAATTGGCAGTGTTGCAAATCTGGAGTTAAAATATTATAAATGTGCAAAGTTATGAGCATGCATGGAAACTGCGCAATGCACGCCCATAACACATTCATTTTATGGACTTTTCTCACCAAATTTACAACATAGGCATTTTAGGACCTCTGCTAATGAACAGTGTCATTGTGATTTTTGTAGTGTGTCCCAAACATGGATTTCCTTCAGTGACCATGCTATTCTGCACCAGAACTGCAAAAACACATTTTGGCCAGGTTGTGAAAAATGACAGCTGCACTGTTCATAAGGAGATGCATAAAAATACCAATGTTGAAAATCTGGAGTGAAAATATTGCAAATTCACAAAGTTATGAGCTGCATAGCAAATGCGCAATGCATCGTCAGAATAGTCATTTTTGATGCTTGTCCCAAATTTGCAACATAGACTTTTTGAGAGCCCACCTCATGAACACTGTCACTGTCATTTCATTAATCAGTCCCAAAAGGTGACTCCAAGCAGTGAGCACGAAATCACCTTTCAGGGCCAATTAACGTCATGACAGTGAAAGAATTCATGAGGAGGGGTCCCAAAAAACCCATGGTGAAAATTTGGTGCCAAAATTCCAAAAAATACCTGAGATTTGCATCAAAGCTGAAAAAACCCTATCTACTCAATTATACAGCTTACCGGCATTGCCTCAGTTCGTGGTTGGCTTTGAAGAGTGCAGACATGCTCCCGATCCACCTAAGATCGTCGCGCCGGACTCTGGAGGTAAGTATGGTGTGAGGGGGGTGTGGGGAGGCAAGGTGCACAGTGGGTGGGTGTGGGGTGTGGGTTGTGGGGGGCAGGGAGACCACCGAGGGACCGTTGCCTTCTTTACAGGAAAAAAAAAATTGCAGGATGGTTTTTGTTTTGCAGGGTCTTTTAACTGGACATTTGGCATGCTGGTGTGGGCTTCCAGCATGCCAACCTACTGTTTTGTTGGGGGGCAACTGTAGCCGATGGGGGTTTGGGCACCCCATCGGCATAAGGGGGGGCACAATCGCCGAGGGGGATTGGGCTCCCCCTCGGTACAAACGTAGGTTTTGTGTGTGTGGGAGGGAAATTATGCCAACGGGGAGTGGGCTGCACCATTGGCACATGATCCAGCAACTTGGACAGACTGAAGCCAGTGGAGATTGGGGCCCCCGTTGACAAACAAAGAGTGTTTGGGGGGGCACATACTGCCGAGGGGGATTGGGAACCCCCTAGGTATGGGGCTGCATAATACTGTTTGTGAACATGGCAGCAAGCCACCCACCATGTTCACAAACAGTATTAGGCTAGCTAACATTCTGCCCTGCAGTGATGGTCACTCCCTCATTGCAGCACAATGACTGATGCTGCAATGACGAGGCGGCCCATGATTGCTGCGGCAAAAACGTGTGTACTTGGTGCACTTTTGGAGATCAGTGTCATTGGCACACTGTGCCTCCATTGGTCCACCACTGCCAAGGCCCCAAATGCAGTGCCTCCTTTGGCTGTAAAAGTGCTGCACCTCCACAACCCGCTTCTCTCCTAAGCTGTCACAAAAATGTTTCTTACGCATGCGTGCAAGCAAACATAAAAAGGAGTGAGAAAGAGAGACTACTGTTCCTGTAAGCTGTAAAAACAGCTTCTTTGGACTCTGAGTATGGAATCCTTGTTACAGCGCTGCTGCGGTACTGCACAACTGATCACATGATCACGAAGCCTTTGTGATCGTGCACAGTGCCATGTAGCGCTAGTGCTAGTAAAACTTTTTGTTTGCTTCCCTTCCTGGAAATTCTCCTGTGTAGGAGAAACCCCAAGCACATGGAAGTGCTGTGTTTTTCATCCCTGCCGCTTGCTGGGCAGCTCAAGCAGAGCCTCAAGTGTTTCCCTGGTGAAAGTGTCAGCCGTCAGTTTGCAATTTCAGCCAACAGCTTGACAAGCTTTTAGGGTCTCACGGCCTTTCAGCTCTGTACTTCAGTCCAGCCTGCAGAAAAGCCTTTTGATAAACATTCCTTTCTGTGTTTTATTTAAATCAGGAAAATAGCAGCATAGCATTGACAAAAGAGGCGGTACTAAGACACGTAGCTGTGCCAGTGCTCAAAGTAAACACATTTACCAGAGGCAGACCTTATATGGTACAGAAAGCATTACCTTTCCTGGTTGTTTCCCTGTACAGCTGGAGTTGGGTCCTCTTGCTAGCATGTTAGGTCTGTCCTCCAGGACTCCTAGCAACATAATGAGAGCTCCTATAGGGAAGTAGCTGCCCCTTGTGGCCCTATTTTATAGCAAACTGCTGTCAATCATTTTCAGGACCACATGAAAACCAAAGTAAAAGCTTTTAGAATGGGTATTTCTGTATTTTGGGTATCACATTAGATTGTGTTTCACCTTCAGTATTATATCTGCTGTCTAAAGCCTATTTTAATTAAGGATTTAAAGAAATGTTACAGTTGATGATGTGGCAGGTCACCTGACTCAGGTGGGTGGGGATAAATAGCACTACCTGAGCAGGTAACAGATCAGATAGGGTCAGTGCTTTCTGACCAGTAGTGAGAGAAGTTCTGTTTTGAGAATCATTTACTTTCGCTGTTTATACTGAAGTGTTTTCTTTTGTATATTGTTTATTTACTGAGTGTCTGTGAAGGAAGACCTAAGAAAGACAGTGGGTGCTATCTGAGAAAAGGTGTGCCATTCCTGGGCAGTATATTGGCCTTTCCAAGGCACTTATCTTTGAGAAACCTGATGAAAAGAGTATGAACTAGTACTTGACTTTTTTTTTAATTTCTGTAGGAAACATCATTTTATATGAAGAAATAAAATAAGTGCCAACATGGCACTTTTTATACACTAGAACTTCGAGTCTGCCTAGTTATTGTATACTGGTATCCGAGCCCTGTTCACAGGTGCATTGCATTATGGGATTCTTTATTTAGGTATTCAGGCCTGCAAACAGAGCTACATCCCTATACTGATCCCGTGTAAAATACTGCAGTTAGTGACAAGAGATAGAGAACTGCACTACTACGAAGAGTTATTTTAACAATAACAATGTTATGTATTTACTGCTAGCACTCGTTTCCAGTTTCTCAGCTCTCCAGCACTTTTGGAGTGATTGTACGAGTACTGCAGGGCGGATGGTTGGAAATGTAGCTGTGCTTCACTTTTACACTTCTCTTGTGGTGATTTCAATGTGGTAGGAAACAGTACTACATTATGAAGCGGACATTACTAAGGAATTAATGCCCGCTTCATTTTGTTTCACATGTGCTGTTTCTACCTGTCTCTTTACTGTATTTTGGTGTTATATTTCTTGCCATGTTACAAATAACTATAAACAGCTACAGTAGAGCCCAATTAAATGAATACCTGTTAATCTAATTGCCCACTTAATTGACTAAATGGTCTATGTCCTGATTTTCCTTCTGTGCAGCAAGTTTGAATGAGCTCTGATAAACAATTATAAACCCCAGTTAGGTGAAAAGAATCACAGACATTTTGCCAACCTGAGGTGCTAATTGCATCAATCATGTCAATTACATTCATCACCAGGAGCATAAAATCTACTGAGTCACTTTTCACCCAGTCATTGTTCACCTGCCTGTTTGTACATACTGCTAGTCATGGAACCTATCAGAAAGAAAAACAAACTTTCTCTGTGGAGAAATTTTGCACTTCGCAGATGTTCGCTGTGCAAAGAATATCAGAATGTGGTAGCCAGAGAGATTGGTGTTTCAAAACTGTAAATTTTTAGATTCAGAAAAAACAAATTCTGGTTGAGTTTTATTCAGATTGTAAGTCCTAGCAGAAAACAGACACAGGATGGTAAAAAGATACCTTGGTAGAAGAGGCTTCACTCCTTTAGTTTGAAAGTGTATGATCTCTGATATGCCCATCTCAGACTCCTTGTTGTTGTCCAAGACAAATAGTCTACTGGAGGGTATGTGCCAGCCTGTTTTTCAGCAAACAAATGGTTGGCTATGTTGATTCAAACAACATAAATGGACTAAAAATAACAATGGATGTAGCAGTTACTGACAAGGGAATAGAGTCCATCCTTTGTAAATCTTGAAATCCAAGCACTTATTCTATAACAAGATGGAATTTTGCAGGTCTAGTAAACAAACTGAAGGACAAGGAATTTGTTGATTTTGTTTATGAGTTGATTTGCTTGCAAGAAAAAAGTTTAATAGAAGCTTTTATACTTAAAACTATTTTAGCCCCAGCAAGGTAAAATGACATCAAAGGTAGACCCTATGATGGATTAGTCATCACCAGTTCTAGGAAAGAAAAAGATGTATCCTTTAAAAACATTTATAACTAGAAAACTGTATAATATGTTCAACACTAAAGAGAAATTAAAAGTTTGTAATATATAGGTTCCACCACTAACTTTTAAAGTATAGATCTTAGGAGCATCCCCAACCAATCACAACACTTCCTTCAGTTGCGTATGAGGTATTCTTATTGCCCATAAGTGCTGAACACAGTCATGGGCTTTGTGATGGCTACTTCTGCTGCTAACTTTATTGAATAAAAAGGTTTTTTTTATTTAATAAAGGTAGCAATCTATAATACTTTTATGGGCCCAGTTGGATGGCCTTTTATGGCTATACGAGTGTCGCCTCTTATGTCCTTAGGAACACAGAACTGCTCAACTTTGGTTCACTGTCCTCTGGTCCTAAGAACACATGAGGTGACACTCTTTTAGCAATAAGAGGCCCTCCAACTGGACCCATAAACGTATGTAGTAGATTATCTCTAGCTTTGCCAAATGACCCCATTCTGGTCCGGTTCCCTCGGTTCCAACACTTGACTTCTCTGGGACTTACCATTATTAGTTACCAGCTGTCCTCTGCCAGGGGACTGTGGAGAGCCCAATCACTAGTGAGGGGCCTGCAGCGGATAGGGCCTTCACCTTACCTCATTCAGGGAATTTCCTCTGTTTTTCTATGGGCCTGTGGTACATATAATGATGCACTGTACAAGCTATGCCTCCACAGATGACACCCTCCAGTGTCAAGTGGGCAGGACACCTTCCCTGGCATCCTGCTGCACTGCCATCTACAACCTCTAGATGGCAGCCACCTAGCAGGATGCATGTACTCCCCTCCTCTCCCTGAGGGAGGAGAGCTATCCTTGGGTCACTAAATCCTCCTTCCCCCCAGGCCCCCAAGACACCCATGTCTGTTCCCAAATCTGGGTTGCCTGCATGACAGGAGGTGAGGCACTCAGCATCTTAGCCCTCCATGCCACTGGGCCAACTCTACCAACAAGACATTATAATCTAAATATTTGGGGCACTATAAAGTTACACCTGCAAACAGATTCTAAACAAGATGTTCTGTAATCGTTGGGGATTGCAATCCATGCATAGGTCAGTATAATGCTTTAATGAAACAGAATGTTACTATTCCATTAAAAACAACACTATACACAATCGATGTGCAAAAGATCAGATGACAAATAAAAATGGTCAGAAGTTAATTGAGCTGATGGAAGCTTTACCACTTATAGTATTGAATGAGAGATTATAGGGCGATGTAGAAGGGGACTTTAATTTTTTTACTCCTTCAGGCATGTCTGTGTTAGATTATGCACTAACATCTTTTTATTTATTTATTTAGTTAATTTTTCTTGACTGGGGAAGGAGGGCTAGGCAATTCTGCCTATTTTCTGTCATATGCTGGGGAGTGGTGACAAATGGAAATTGACATAATGAATTGGGTTAAGCTGTTGATGGTATTTTCAGTGAATTGGACATCTTCCAAGATTTTACAATATTATTAAGACTGGAAAGTGACTATCTCCAACTAGATATCGAAAAAAAGGTTTAGTGAAGATCAGATTATACGAAGCAGGAACAGATTTCCATTGGAGACAGTAAACATGAAAAGACTACAATTGAATGTGACAATTGAACAAATAGTGAAAAATGAATTAAATCAGGCCATAGAAAGATCCGACAATATAGGATGTACTATTATGATGGTATAGCATCACAATGACACCTAAACAGTGAAGACCATTACAGCGATAGAAATCGGCAGGTTGCTGTAATGGTCCCCGCTGTACACTGGCACTGCATCTCCTGGTGTTTGGCCCCCTCCCCAAAATACCTCCGACTTGGAGTTAGTTATCCAAGTAGTGGGGGAGGTGAAGGGGTGCAGCCCCCTGCAAGTAACACATTGAAATACCAACAGCACAATGCCGACAGTCTGCATTGTGTCTGTCGATGTGATGAATGTTGGCAACTTTGGTGTCACTGCTGCATGGTGGAACCCGTTGTGACAGATCCTGAAGCCATGTATAAAGAAATGTTTGTATGTTTTGAAATATTGGGCCCCATATTTAGAGCCAGCCATGGGCACTGACACAATAGCACTGCACAATCAGCTTGGGAGCAATATTCAGACAGTTAGTATGCTCCAAATGGAGTGCACTGTCTGAATATACTGTAGAGCTGTGTCAGCACAGCACATAGTGACTATGAGCTGTTCTGGCACTGCCCCCTAATGAAATGTGACCCACAGAAGCCAAATGGATATAGCACATCCCACATGGATAGCACCAGTGCTCCTGGGAGTCATATGCAGCTCAAACATACTAATAAGTCCAAAGAGAGAGTGAGAGAAAGAGAAAGAGAAAGAGGAAGAGAAAGAGAAAGAGAAAGAGAGAGAGAGAGTGAGAGAGAGAGATTTTCTGTGTGTGACGTACTGTTCAAAACAGTTTTCTTTTTATTTCTGTATAATTACTATTCCCCATAGCCTTTCTGTAGTATCCTGTATCATATGTGTAAATACCCTGAAGTTTTAAAACATTATTTTTCATATTTCACATATCTCTGACTGTCTTTTGAATTACAGGTAACTGGCTCTACGATGCCAGTTTGACAACACTTTTGTCAACTGGCATCATAGTGATGGGAGTTATGTCAACTGCAAGTTGTAGAAGACTTAACTCTGGTATGTCTCCTGGTCCTGTTCTTTTATTGGGGGGCCTTCACCCCCACCCCCCCATTGTAGGGGGCTCTGCCCCCACACCCCATACTAATGATTGTCAACTCTGGGTCAGAGTTGACTCCGAGTGAGGGTGCAGGACCAGGAGACAGTGTGCCCCTGTCTTGGGCACACCAACACAACAACCTGTCGGCACAGTGTCACTTTTGCCGACAGGGTTGTAGTTCACTGTGTTGGTGTCGCTGTACATGGGGCATACCTAGGTAACTGACTTATACTTGACAAAAACTGTAATTCTGGCAGAAAAGGGTCAGTCTTCTGCCCTTGTGTGAGCTGTGCCTCTGAAGGGATTCAGACCCAGTGATACCCTGAGAGAGTGTCTATGCTGAGTGGAGGCAGTTATTGATTACCCTTGCAGGCATCTGAAGGGTTCAAGAAAGCTGGTAACACTGACAGGATTAGTCTGGGAAAGACCAATTTGCAACAAACTGATGGCAGTGGTGGGGTCTGAAACAGTTTTGTCTGTATACAGGTTATATGTCCAGTCACAGAACAGGATATGTAAAAGAGGACTGTATATTCTACGAGTTTTATTCTTTTGTTAAACAAGAATAGAAAAAAGACATTATGTCTGGGCCATATAAGAAACACACACTGATAAACCTGCAGGATCTGTGCCAAAACAAGAAGATTAGCTATGAGGATGGTCAAACATGGGTGGAACTGATATCCATCCATGAAAAAAGTGACCAGGAAAGCTATGCAAAAGGGGTCACTGCTAGTCAAAGTTGTGAGAGGAAGGCTAGGGAAAATGGAGTTGAGCTACAGCCTGTCACTGGGACAGCTGCAGAAGTAGACCTAGTACAAATGTTGGAGCTGGAGCTTGCCTGGGTTAATGCAAAAGTAGAACTTGAGACCCAGAAAATGAAGCTGGAAACAGAAGAGTGAGAGAAGGAAAAGAAGTGAAAGGCTGAAGAACAATCAATTCAATTTCAAGTTTAGTGTTTGACTAAAAAGTCTTCAACAAAGTGTACATACATGATAAAACAGTTAAAAAGAAACTTATGGTAAAAATACAATTATACATAATTTATTCCATACTAGACTTGCTAAACTCACTCATAGATCCAACTCATGTGCCTTAGCTAAGGAAATTAGCTGTCATATTGCACATACATGTGATATACTTAAAGT
Organism: Neoceratodus forsteri; assembly: GCA_016271365.2. Taxonomy (NCBI): domain Eukaryota; kingdom Metazoa; phylum Chordata; order Ceratodontiformes; family Ceratodontidae; genus Neoceratodus; species Neoceratodus forsteri. The sequence continues at coordinate 1,205,747,970 of CM057449.1, forward strand.
ACCAGCCGCTTTCCTATGCACAACAAACATATGTGCCTAATCACAACTTTATTTTACTAATATCTGAATTCCTTCAGTTATCATTGTTTTACTAATTCTTCTTTTCAATTTACTAATTGCTCAGAAAAATTTTGCCACTCTTCCTACAGTCCATGTATCTTCTGTATGGATTAAAATGGAAGTCAAAGTTCGGAGTTCAACATTATATCTAATATCCATAAAGGGACCCAACCCAGTATGTATGCTTTTTAAGATACTAAGTATAATACCACATCACATGTATAAGGTTTTCTTTATCACCTCTGTGTTGAGCAACTACAGTTCTCAGTGTTATTTGATGCCTTCTTGTACCTGCATCTCAGCACGTTACTATCAAATTGCTCGAACTTGTAAATTGTAAATGTCCTATGTAGAATAGGGTATATGAAGATATCTAGGTAAGCCTTATATCCAAAGCTGAAGTTATTAAGAGTAAACCACTTGGAGTAGGTTGAGTCCTTAATTTGTAAAAGATCTTGAGTGTTCCAAAAATTCCTAATTATTTTTGCAATATGTTTCTTATATTTCAGACTTAACTTTACCCCTTTATCCACATATCTTAATAACATACCTAGTTTATGTTTTTTCAGTAATGAAAGTATCTTGGGATACCAGAAATCTTGTGTGTACCCCAGAGAAAACCATAGAAACATAGACTTTGATGGCAGATAAGGACCGCTTGGCCCACTTAGTCTGCCCATTTCCCTACCTACAGGATAAGTTGCAGATCCTAGTTAACCAACAGCCTATTTCTTCCTACCCCCACAAAAATTGCCTTATGTCTGTCCCATGCATTCTTGAAATCTCCCACAGTTTTAGACCCCACAACCTCCTCAGGAAGGCTGTTCCATGCATCCACCACCCTCTCTGTGAAAAAAATACTTCCTCACATTGCCCCTGAACCACCCCCCTCTATCTTCAAATTGTGTCCCCTTGTTCCTGCACATCTATTTCTGAACGATGCTACCCTCTTGGACTTTGTTGATTCCACTGAGGTACTTAAAAGTTTCTATCATGTCCCCCCCTCCCACGTTTCCTCAAGGGTATACATATTAAGCTCTTTTAGTCTCTCCTCATTTGGCTTCTCTTGCAGACCCTGAACCAATTTTGTTGCCCTCCTCTGGACTGCCTTTATCCTGTCTATGTCCTTGTGGAGATGGGGGCTCCAGAACTGGACACAGTACTCCAGATGGGGTTTCACCAACTGTCTGTACAGAGGGATAACAACTTCCTGTTTTCTGCTGGTGATGCCTCTCCTAGTACATCCCAATATCCCCCAGCCCTCCCTACTGCCTTCTCACACTGCTTGCTAACATTAAGGTCATCTGATATGATTACCCCCCAGGTCCCTTTTCATTTTTGTTGTTGTTACTACCTGTCCCCCATTGTGTAATCTTCCTCTGGGTTTTTGACTCCCAGGTGCATTAGTTTGCACTTCTTTGCATTGAATCCAAGCTGCCATACTTCTGACCATTCCTCCAACCTTGCCAAGTCCCTTCTCATCCTTTCCACACCTTTCCACCATTTCCGTTTTTCCTCCAGACAACATACAGAAATCCTTGAAGATGGAAGCCTAGTTAATCTTAGCCAAAAATGTATTTGGCACACTTAAAAAAAAGCATTGATATTTGATATTCTGAGCTCTGATCTTATATAGGAGATGGGACAGGATGGGTCCACTCCCAATGTTTTCCTCAGCATTTTGAATAAGGGCACAATTAATTTGTCCCTATATTTCAGGCCCCAAATTTCTGTTCCATATAACAATTGGGCCTGGAATTTTGTTTTAATCACTTCAAGTAATGGTCTTATGCTAGTGCCCCCACATCTATAATTAAATCTGGCTAATGACAGCGTTGTTTTTTTTCAGGGTTTCTAAGAGCTTAGAGAAATGGGTGTTACAGGTTCTATTCATATTGAATTCCATGCCTAAATATACATACATTTTGGTTACTTCTATTTTGTTTCCCCCCAAAGTCCAGGTTCCTATTTTCTTTCTCCCCTTTTGTCCGAAGGCGATTATTTTAGTCTTTGACAAATTAAATTTTAGTTGTAAATCTCTTGATCTTTCCTCGAGTAAGTTAAATTTTTTCTGTAGACCCTTTTGCATTAGAGAGAATAAGACTAGATCATCAGCATAAGCTAACACTGCACACTGATGATTATTGATTTTGGGGGAGTCCAAAACATGTGTGCTAAACTCTGTAAGAATGTCATTAATATAAAGTGCAAATAGTACAGGGGCAAGAACACAGCCTTGTCTAACTCCCTTGTTCATCTTGAATGGTGAGGAAAGCACCCATTCATTCCCATTCTTACTTTAGTCCATGTTCTATTGTATAGATAATGCAGAATAGATACAAGCGCTTTATCTAGCCCTCTCTTCAGGAGTTGTTCTCATAATATTTTTCTAGATATGGAATCAAACGCCATTGAATAATCAATGAAGACTGTATATAATTTCTGTTTTCTAAGAATAACATATTTTTCAATAAGATGATATAAAATATATATGTTATCAAGGGTAGCGTACTCTAGGTGAAAGCCTGCCTGATAGGGTGCTAGCTCCCCCATATCCTCAATTTCCTTGTTTAGTCTGTTTAATACTATTTTAGAAAAGTTCTTTAGATTAATATTGAAAAAACTAATTGGCCAATACATTGCTAGATTGGCCATGTCTTCCTTTTTGTGAATTGAAATAATGTTTGCTTCTTGCCATGTGTAAGGGCACTTGTTCTCTCGGATACATTTATTGTACAGAATTGTTAGCATTCTGCACCAGGATACAACCTGACAGTGCTAGACTTCAGCTAGAATATTATGTGGACCGGGAGCTTTCTGTAATTTTAATGTATTTTGTGGCCTAATATACTGTACTTCAGAATATGTTACTGCCTGAAACTCAAGATCTCCATTTATTATACTTTGAGAGGAATTTTCTATAGTAGAATCATGGAAAATTTGAGTAAAATAACTAATCCATTTATTCTCTGGTATATATGAGTCAAAGGTTCTCTTAAAGCTATTTGTTCCCTTGGCTACTAGTTTATTTATTTATTTATTTAGACAGCAGTTTGGAAAACCTTTGAGCCATAGGCTCATTTACAAAGGTACCTTGTCACAGTAAGACAAATGAAAATACACAGTATAATGGTATAACACAGTATAACAGTAACTTAAGACATAGATACAAACAAGTTGGTACAGGAAGGATTGATGCAAACAATACCAGAGTTATGTTGTCCTTAGCAGCTTAGTAGTAAGCTTTGTCATTAGTATTGAGTACGGCTTTGACTAGTGGCAATTATAGCTTCGGGTGTTAACAAGGTGGTTCCGTAAGGACGTTTTGAAGCACGATATAGTTGGAGCTTTGGAGATGGAGGGGGGCAGTGTGTTGAACCAGGAGGGGGCCCTAAAGCTGAAGGCTCTTTGGCTGTGAGAGGTCCTAGCTCTAGGGATAACAAGAGAGGTTTTCCCAGAGGTCCGAGTATGAACTAGCGGGACAGAGTGGCGGATGGTGGTGGTCAATCCAGGTGGGGATAGCCCAAGGAGGGTCTTTTTCGTAAGGGTACAGGTCAGATATTTGAGGCACTCATCAAGATCAAGTACCAGCACTTTAGCGTACAGTAGACAGGTGTGAGTTAGCCTAGGTGCCCCAGTAATTAACCTGCAGGCCTTATTCATAGTAGTGCGAATTTTATGGAGTGCAGTCTGATCAGCAGCACTATACACCGGCAGTCCATAGTCACTAGGGACAGGATAGAGGAGGTGACTGTGAGTCAAAGAGCCTCTGGGGGAGGCAGTGTTTATACCAATGTAAGATGCCCAATCGGATATTAGTGGCAGTGGCTAGGGCAGCGATGTGTCCATGGAAGGAGAGGGAGAGGTCAAAATGGATCCCTAGGTATTTATAGGAGCATACTAGTTTGAGTGGGAAAGAGGACCCAGAGTGAATGAGGAGTTTGAAGTTGCAGGACTTGTTTTGAGGATGAGTGAAGAACATGGTTTTGGTTTTTTTAAGATTTATCACCAATCTATGTTCCTTGAACCAGCCCTCTGCTTCAGCGAAGGACTTCTACAGTGAGTCCTGGAGGGCAATAGGGTTACGACTTGAGGCAAAGATGACAGCATCATCAGTGTACAATAGAATGTTCCCAAAGCAAGAGTGTGAAAGGGTGTTAAGGTAAAGGGAGAATAGTAAGGGGCCCAGAATGGAGCCCTGGGGAACCCCAGAAAAGATGGGACAGATGTCTGAGTAGGTCCCATTCATTTTTACATGCTGTGTGGTCAGACAGATAACTGGTGCACCAGGAGATAGGCCCAGCAGCAAAACTAGAGACTAATGGCATCAGAAGGAGGGGTGGGAGACAGTGTTGAAAGCTTTAGAGAAGTCAATGAGGACCACACCAGCCAGAGAACCAGTGTCTAAGGAGGAGTGGAGAAAGTTGGAGAACTCTAGGAGGGCTGTGTTGGTACTGTGGCCCGCTCGGAAGCCATGCTGCTCAGGACATAGGACATTGTAGGTGGTGAGGTAGTCAGAGATTTGAGTGGCTACCACTTTTTCCAAGGCCTTGGAGAGAGGAGAGAGAATGGAGATTGGCCAATAGTTTCCAGCCACAGTCCTATCACCACCTTTAAAGATAGGGGTGACAGTGGTGACTTTCCAGGCAGTTGGAACCTTCCCCAGGCAAAGAGAGTGGTTGATGAGGCATGTGATCGGGGTAAGGACTGTGTCTAAGACCAGCCGTAGGATACACAGATCCAGGGTGTCACTGCCCGTACTATTACTCTTGAGGGCAGTGACAAGGTGCGGCCTAAGTTCTTGGGCAGAAACACGGCAGAGGAGAAAATAAGGGTGAGAAAGATTTATGGCAGGCACTGGGGGAGGAGGGTCAAAACAATTTGTAGGGAGGATAGGGCTAAGGTCAGTGAATGAGGTGTTGAGGTGGTTGGCTATGAGGGCTGGGTCTGAAGAGATCACGCCATTAATGTTGATCTGGGTGGGTGGAGGTGTTGCACTCCCATTTAACTGTTTAATGTTATCCCAGAGAGGTTCAGAGGTTCCCCATGAGGCTGTAGTGAGGACCGATAGTGCTCAGACTTGGCCTTTCTGATGGCCCGAGTGCACTTGTTTCAGGTGGCAGCATATAACTGCCTATCACTGGGCTGGCCAGTCTCCATGGCATGGTGCCATAGGTTGTCCCTATGTTTGAGTTGGTGGATCAAAGCTGGGGTTACCAAGGGGGCATTCTGCCTTTTAGAATGGCAGGTCGACATTGGGGCAAAGATATCACAGGCATTATTAAAAGTTCGGGTAAAGAAGGAGAGAGCTGTGTCAATGTCAGGAGTTGCCTGTATAGGAGACCAGTCAATTTGTGACATAAGTTCCTTAAGTTTTGTCAGACCACCAGGTATTAGACACCACCGGCATGTGGACTGTGCTATGGGTTTGGGGACTGTGGATGACCAGTGGAATAGAATGGGGGAGTGATCGCTGAGAGAGTCTGGGAGGACTTGTACATTGGGGATCCGATTAGGGCAGTTGGTGAGTACCACATCAAGCAGGGTACTGGAGCCTCTCTTGGGGTTAGTCCTGGTAGGTTGGGTAACTAGTTGTGTTAGGTCTATTGCAGAAAAGGAGTCACGGGTGAGGAGGAGGAGGAGGAGGAGCTGAGCCAGTTGACATTTAAGTCACCCACCAGAATTTGATCAGCGGAAGGAGGTAGGAAAGGTATTCTGTAAGAGAGGTAATGGCCTGTGTTTGGTCCCTGGGGGGCATGTATGCAGTAGTCATATAAAGGGGTCCCTTTAAAGGGTCAGGGGTTAGTTTCAGGGTAAGCGCCTGGGCCCTGGAGTCAAGGATTGGAGTAGGCAGGGCTAGTACGGGGAGGGATTCCTTGACATAAATAGCGCAGCCGCCACCCCGTCTCCCAACACGGTTGCCAAAGCCTTTATTGTCTCTGTTATTGATAACCATTCTCATTTCATCCCATTGTTTTTTATAGCACATATTTCTTTTCCCTTTCAATATGTTCTTACATTCCTTCCTTTTTTATTGATATCTTTCAATATATCTTTGTTTTTTTGTTTCATATACTGTTTGTACGCTTTCCTAAGTTGTTTTTTTTTGTTTCTTACAGTCATTATCAAACCAGCCACAATTTGTTTTGGATTTATTTTTGTCAAAGATGGTGACACACTCTAGTTTACTTCTTATAAGATCAAAGAGTGTGTATAAGTTTTCAAATAATTGGTTGGTCTCATACTTTCTCAAGGTTTCTATTTCTTGATTTAGAAAAGAGTTGTCTATAATATCATTTATACAAAACGGTGAATCAGGTTTCCAAATGATTTTTTTAATTGATCTAATTTCTGATAATAGGAGCTGTTCCAAAGCAGATTTTCTTTATTACTCTTCATGGAACTACATAGGATAATTGGGAGATGGTCACTTTTGGATTGGGGTCTTACTATCATGTTTTCCCAAAACTCGATGGGATTAGACCATAATGCAAGATCTACTAATGAGGAATTCCTCATTGAAATGTACATACATTCACCCATGAGATCTCCTTCTAAATGGCCATTCAATGGACACAAATTACATTTGTTTAAAATATTAATCAGGTGAACACCTGCATTATTAGTTTTAGTATCCTTTGTAACGCTGTCTCCAAAAATGAGTCCCCTTTTTTGAATCAATATCCATAAGAGTGTCATCAACTTGGAATGCCTCAGAAGTTATTTCATTATACATGACCCCTCATTGTCAATCATTATAACCTGCAACGACCTGAAACTTGTAAAGTGGTTTTTACTTGAAATCCATCCAGGGAGTTATCTTGTACAGTATTGTTATTTTATTCTTGAAGTTTTGATTTTATCACATTAAATCCCATTGTATCTAATATAAAAACTTTTTGAAGAATCTTATCAGCTACCTCCCTATTACTCACTAACATGTTAATTTGACTATCAAAGCCTGCTCGTTCAGCATAGATAATTCCATCTTTACCAAACTGAATTTGCAAAAGGCTTTTTTAAAAGGTTACAGATTGCCTTTGTCAATTTTGTGTCAGTCTCCTTATATAGATAATTAATTCCAAAAAGGGTTAGACTGACATTTATTTAATCTTGATTGTCTGTTCTAAGTTCAGGGATATTAAATAAGTGCCTGTTTGGAAATGAGACCATTATTTCTTTATTGTCAATGGCTGTTGCATTCAACCAAATAAAGTTGGCAGTTCTGGGTGAGATAAAATGCAAATCAAGAACCATAGCAGAATCAATCTGGATATCTTTGATTTCCAAGATATCTTCTTGGGCAATATCAATGTCCATTTCAGATTTTAATTTCTCCACAAGTTGCTGTGTCTGCTTTCCTGTGTCCATTTGAATCGAATTAAGAGGTCCCATAATTCTAATTAAGGGTTCTATATCTTTTTTCATTGCATCTGCCTTAGGGGGTAGTCACTATCCAGAATCTGCAAATTTTTTTTCTACAGGACAATTTTCCATAACTGGCAGTTCTTAATATTCAGGTAATTTTTCTCTTTTTTGCAAATCTAGACTAATTGTAGCATCCTGAGTCTGATTACGAAGTCCCAGTTGTTTATTTAATTGGTAAATTTCATTTTCTAGATTGTTTAAATAAGTGCATAAATTTAGATTTTTATAGAACTCTAGATTTCTTTTAGCACTTTGTATAACATGTGTCTGCTTTGTATCTGTAGACTCTTCTTTAGCGTACTGCTCCTTACTTGCCTTATTATTTGTAAGGGTCTATTGCCTTTTTCTATCTGAGTCTACTTTTTCCTGGATTATTTTGCTCTTCCTTCCTTTCTTTCTTTTAGTCTCTTTCCCAATCATTTTCCTTTTTTTTTTACCTTCACGCTGTGTGATCTCTTTCTTGGGGCTTTCAAGAATTTGTATTATATTGAAATCAGGTCTCAATCCTCCATCCTTATTTTCTCTTAGAGATTCATTTTTGTTAATTTTGCCATTATTTTTGTTTGGTAACCTATTCAGGACTTCATTCAATACTACTCTATTAGGAGCTACTTCATTTCTTAGAACTTCTATTATGCTCTTGCTAATTAATAATTGTCCCACATGAAGGGTATTAGCTGAGTGCTGCATTGCTAAAAGGTGAATGAGTTTGTCACTCAGAAAGCTAGGTTGATAGAGTTCTCATTTACAGTTGTTCTGTCATCCAACTGTTAATGGCAATTTCTACAGTACTTTGTGTGCCCTGTCTGGTCACTACATTGTTTAAATCTGATTATAATACATTGGACAGCTTGTGAGACCTCTTCCAGAACAGTTTTTTCTTTGATAATGTATTTACTATTATTCCATAGTTCCGGAGTGTTCTCATGTATTATATTTAAATCCCTTGAATCCTTAGTACTATTACAACCATCTCCTACTACATCATCATTTACTTTTGGAGTGGGTGGCCCTGTTAACTGCTCTAAATTTTCTTCTAGGGAGTCTCCAAATGTATTCTTGAGAGTTATCATTTCCTCTTTCATATATGGTGTCATATCAAAAAGCATTCCCCGAGGGTTGCTAGATTTGTTGGTGAGTGCAGAGGTTCTACTATTACTACTGCCATTGAATAAGATATTCAGATGATCAACAATTTTAGACTGCTTAATTTGCCTTTGTTGTTTTGGAATTTCAAAGGCCAATGGAGATAGTTGCAGATTCTACAGTCTCTGTTGTTTGGTGTTAACCATTTTCCAGAGCAGTAATACAGAGATACCAACAATATTATGCCTGGAGCCTTTGTAAAGGAGTCTCTGACTCAAAGGATTGTAATTCTGATACTGTTCAATAAATAAATGTATACAATAGGGACTTAGCCAATAAAGTGCAACAAAGTGCAATAATAGTGCAGTATCTGCTAACTTCTACTCAGTTTTGCTTAGATAAAGGATATTAAAAAGAACAATACTAGGAAAAAGAGTCTTTGAGGAAAGAAGGCACTAGTTCCTTATAAAAATGTTTCAGATATATTTTCAAAATGAGACCAGTTCATTGGGCTCACCAGTGCTCTTTTGTTAACAGGTCCACATCTAAACACAAATTACTTTCTTTCTTTTGGAAATGTTAGAGTCTCTGGATCCAGTATACTAAGGATTGTTCGGGTTAATTTAAGATTTAATATTTAGGCTTTTCCGGCTTTTCAAACTTCATCGAATTCTTTGAAATCCTTGATTGGGGGCTTCTGGCACATTCGTTCTTTTCTACAGGTCTCAAGTCTCTTGTTGAAGTTCAAGGTAAAGTTTATATCTGGGTATAGCAGCATTTGGGCATTTTATTAACAGCAGGAGGTTCTTCAGTGTTTAAATGAAATAAAAGGGAATATAGTAATACCAAATAATAATATCAAATATCACTAACTTGGTACATAGAGATTCTCTATGCTTCCCTAGTCCACATACAAATTTCACAATTTCAGGGCAACACTGCTGTCTTATATTCTGTTGGTATTTTGTTACTATTTCAAAGTGCAATCTATGCCACTAGATATTACCAGAGGTAAACTTAAATAAACTCTGGTAAGTAAGTATCAAAAGATATAATTTACTTCATACTCGTTCTGAAATGGAACTCAGCCATCAATCAAGAAAATGTTCTTATCAGCTCCCATTTGCCATAATTAAGAGATTTGCTTCTTCAAGTTATTTGAAACTTCAGGTACTCCAAATAGTCCAAAATGAATATTTGAGGATTTTAGCAAATGGTTATAAAATTCACAGTTTGAACGATATTGTTAAAAAAATATCTGTGCTTGCCTGATGTGAAGTGCATGGTAAGTCAGGAAATGGTGGCTCTGGCTGGAAGATGCATGCACATGCTTTTTATAGAGTGAAGTCACATGACCTTAACACACAAACTTTAAAATCTAAAGTTTTAAAATCTATATTTTCTGTATCACCTAATTTACCAAGTTAAATTATTAAGCAAGATATCCTCTCTCTCTTTTTAGATAACTCAACTCATAAACAGGGCTTATAACAAACTCAGAGTGTATAATTTGAGTGCATGATAAAAACATTAAAATATGTAGCTTTTGGTAGCTTGGAATCACAGTACAGACTGTGTTTCACTGCTTGAGCTAGTAGAGCTGGAAGCTGAAAGTTTCATCCGACAGTTCCAAACAGGCTTGGAGGTAAAAATGCAACAGGGCATAGTTGAACTGCTTCACCTCCAAAGGCGAACATGCTCCACAGCACTTCCTTGCAATCTCCTCAAAGGCGGGCTACTCCACCGACAGCACTCCAGACCTGTGAAGAGAAAAAAAGGATGGCAACAGAAGGGAAACAATATTTTGGCCTCATAAGATGGCCCGGAATGCTGCACACTTAGACAGGTATGGACTTCACAGTGGTGGCATACCTTTTCTAGAGAGAAAAGCATTTTGTATAGCTCCTGCTGTGCTAGCTACTCAACAGCTAGTCAGCGTGCGGCTGCTCACTCCAAGCTCCTCAGCATCAGTAACATAGTAGTAAGCTGGTCAGCTGAAGAGCATGAAGAGCAGTCCCAGCATGAGATCCAGGTGGAGATTATGTGCCAGAGGACATCACCACAGACTGTGAGTAATGGCATTAGGAGTTTGACTCAGGAAGCCAAAATTAATTCTAAAATGATTCCCAGATATCAGGAGGCAAGGCAACAGAACCAGCTCCTGAAGACACAGAAGGGTTAGTGCACTCCCTATCTCAGTAGCAGGGAAAATTGCAGCTGAAGAACAAGTTGAGAGCAGCAATTCTGAGTCACAGCTACAGACTGAGGAGAAAGCCCAGCAATGGGTGGCTCTCCCATTGCAAAACGCATTTTTGGAAAGGTTGGGCATGCAGAGCTAGGGAGAGCTCAGCAAGCTGATCCAACCCTGCAAAAGTTAAGGGAGTTAGCCACCAGTGTGGAAGGTGATCCTCAGAGATCTGGGACAAGGGAGTTGTACTGGGAGAATGAGCTCCTGAGTCATGAGTGCATTCCTAAGGTAGGACCGGAGGAAGGTGTGCTCCACCAAATAATGGCATCTAGGGAGTACAGGAAGCAGCTTCTGGCCTTAGCCCATGACATATCCTTTTCAGACGCTTAGTGGTCAGCTATACAAAAAGGCGATTGACTAACAATTTTTACTGGCTCAGTATTTTTAAAGATGTGGCAAACCACTGCTGGACTTGTCCGCAGTGAAAAATGGTGGGAAAGGTTGGCGACAAGGCTAAGGCAGCTTTGATTCCCTTTTCTTTCTGTGGTGGTTCAGGTTGCCCTATATTTCAGTAGTCTCTAAGTATTTGGGTTATCCAAAAAAGGCAGACCAAACTATACATCAAGTAGGTTGGATGAACTCGCTCAAAACTCAAGTTTATTCAAGCTAAAATGCTTTTATTTGTTTCTCAAGTTCACACCAGGTAACCAGGGTGACAGTTTCATAGCTGATACCACTTCCTCAGACCATACAGTGTTGTATCTATATAAAATGAAAATTCAAAAAATGTTTTACTATATCTTTAATTCATTATTTCCACATTTCTAGCTTGTGATTGGCTCTCCCACCCTAAAGCAAGATGTGGGTGCTTTTACATCAAAACAATCTATTTTTAATAAGGTATAGTCTTTCACAGTCCACAAAAGTGTATTAAACAAGCCCTTAAAAGCCATAACACAGCACCAGGTGAATTTCTAATACCAAATCTGCTCAAGACAGCTATCCATTTACACAAACAGTGTACCTGTTTAATCTAAGCTATCTATTTTCTGTATATTCTACATTCTCCTTTAAACATCTGAACCTGTCTGTGGATTTAAAACAATGAATCCATAGATTAAACTTTAAATTCTATTCAGTTTTCTCTGAATTTAATTACAATGTCAAAATACCACTTCTTGTCTTACATTATCTTTAAACTTCCATCCTGCTTTTTTTCTTTAGAAACTCCTATGTTTTTGTCTCTTTATGTAATGTTTACAGACAACACGAAAGGGCTTAAGTGTTTCTCTGTGTTAATGTTTACATATTGTTTTCACACACAAACTTTCTAACTGTTCAATTCTACTTGCTCTTACTTTAATATTTATGTCTCCTTTCCTAAATGCCTCACTCTGTCTGGCGATTCTGGGCGTTCCATTTCATACCTCTGTTCAAAAAAAGGGGAAATACAACAACTTTGTAATACTCTTTCTATGTTAACCTTTACAAAATCTAAATCTAAATTAAATGGTTTTGAATCTGACCTACCCCTTCTGCTTACCTTTTGTCTTTTGTCCTGTTTTTTCCTTTTTCATTAGGAGTATCTATGTAAGGGATAAAAACATCAATTTCTGTTCCTTAAATCTTTTTCCATACATGGAGCCATAATGATTGTATTAACAAGGTTCTTAGTGTCCTTAAAGTTTAAAAACTCACCCAGAAAACTATGTGCCATCAGGCAGCAGCTGTCTCTATGTTGCTAGGAGAAGTTGAAACCACGTTCATGCTCAGTTTAAATACTGCAGGATGGTGGGGGGAGTTGATATCACTGATTACATTATCGCCCTTCCTACTACCAGGTGCCACCTTCCTTCCCTGTGGAACACAGAGAACCAGCCCCTGCAGTAGCTCAAGTTGTAGAGGTGTGCAGCGGGAACAATTGAACTCTGCTGGAGAGACCTGTAAAGTGGTTCACCACTCCTCCCACACCCTCAACTATGGTTGCTGAAAATGTTTTACACATACTTTTTACTAGTAGAAATCTCTTTAACATTTCTAATTCCAGTTGCTTCTAAAATACATGAGCAGTATTGCAATAGCTTTTGACTGTATATTAAATAGACTGTTGCATTCCATTTCATATCATAATGTAACATCTCATCAGATAGGGAATCCCAGAGGTGAGGCATGGAATATTCTTTCTGAAAAAATGAGGAAGTTCAGTCCTGCTATTTTGTCCATGTCACTGAATTTAATTCCCAGTGCCAGTGAATAAATCTTCATATACGGTTTTGGTTTAAACTGCAGAAAAAGTAGGGAACAGTCAGAAGTCCATGGCATGTGTCCTGGTCCCCACTTGTTTTGTTCTTGAATTGTTTTTCCTTGAGAATATTTGTTGTTCTTTTCATTTCTCTGGTAGTAGATAAACAATCCTCTTTTACTAGTATAGATTCCAGTTGCAATTGTCATTTAATCCCACTTTAGGTTTCAGGCAATCCATAGTAAAACTCCAAAATACCTCTCTCTTTAAAAGGAGGTCATCCCAGCTGATGTTGTCCCCTAGTGGCTCTTCTACTCACTTCGACCCCCAAAATCTCAGTGAGGTGGCAGAGCGTCCTACAGTGTTAAAATGTTGTGCTACTGAAGAATTAGGATCCTTGGTCTTAATGTTGCTCTTGTGTTCGCTTTTCAATTTTTTAAAAATTCAAAATTTATTGATTTTACATAACCAACCATGAACATATCAACCGTCAATGTATACAGTCACCCAAAATACCCCCACCAATCTAATCTATACATCGGACAACTAACTAGGCCCCCCCAACCATTCCTCCCTCCCCCTCCCCTCTCTTTCCCCCTCCCCCCTGGAGTGTGCCAAACTTATCATATATATGAAGAAGAGAAGGGACGTCCACTGCCATAGGATGCTATTTATAATATGCAATCAGGTTCACTTATTGTAAGTAAACCGCATAAAGCTTCCCCCATTTCTTATCGAAACCTGCCATATTATTCTGGAAACCTGCTATTAACCGTTCAGCTCTGAAAAAGCTGGACATATCCTTTAACCACTCCTTATATGATATTAGCAATTGGTCTCTCCAATGTTTCAAAACTAAATTTTTAACAATGACAGCTATTAGGGCTATGTGGTATTTACAATCTTTAACCCTAATACCTTCATAGTGTCCCAGAAGACAAACTTCTACTGTAAACAAACTCTCTAATCCTAGACAGGGATCTAATTTAGCCCTAATTTCTTGCCAAAGTGGAACTATTTTCTCACAGTTCCAAATGATGTGTACCATATTCCCCTCCTCCTTGGCACACTTTGTGCAAGTAATATCAACAGTCTTCCCCAATCTGGCTAATCTCAGGGGGTGTAATACATGTTATTTAATATATGATATTGCATCAATCTGAGTCTATCTTGAGTAAGATAAGTATAAAGGTCCTTCCAGATCTTAGCCCAATCTAAACTCACCCCGGGAAGCAAGGATTCCCAAGTTGGTGAGTCCCTCAGTGAGTCAGTATGAATAAAGGTTAAAAGTAGGGCATACAGTGCCGCTACAGCATGTGGTTTTATGGAGCAATCATTAATCTGTGTCAGAATGGGTCTGACTAAGGAGGGACGGCCTCTCACCCTGAACAAGACATTTATAGTATGCCTCAATTGATATACCTTAAAAATCATCAAACTTGGGATATCATACTTGCTAAGAATATCGGGTGAAGACAGGAGAGTATCCTGAGTAAATAAATCCTCGACTGAGATATGCTGTAACTGTGGGAGCCATTGGGATAAAAGAGTCATTCCCCCCACTTTAATGTTGGGATTTAAAATGATCAGTTGCCCTATATCCCCTTAAAGGGGTATTCTGAGATATGAACAGCATTGAGAAAAAACCTTCAAAGATATACCAATTGTCGGGTCCCGCAATTCTCTTGGCAATGAAGGTTTAGGTAAATAGTAAACTGAAACGGGGTTAACATTACTTGTTTTTAGGACTTCTCTCTCAATCTGAAGCCAAACTGGTATATGCTCTGTGTCACTCTGAGGTATCCATCTGTCCATTTTGGATAAATGACTTGCCCAGTAGTATAAAAGAAAATTCAGAAGCCAAAGCCCACCCTGCAATCTGGGGGCACTAAGCTTGCGAAAAGCTCGACGGGGATGTTTACCCAGCCAGATAAAATTAGAAATCATGGCATGTATACACTTAAAGAAGGAAATCAGGAGCCATAAACTCAGTAGGTTCAGGGGATAAAACAAACGAGGGAGAATATTCATTTTGATTATATTTATCTGAGCCCATAAGGAAAGAGATAGACTTTGCCATCTCGTAAGATCTTACTGGATAACTCTAACCAAATTCTCCAGATTAAGCTTTTGTACCAAAGTGAGGTCTCTAGCAAGATAAATACCTAAATACTTGAGAGAATGAGGGGACCATTTGACACCTAAGTGAGTAACATCTGATTTTAGGGCCAAGTTATTCAAAGGGAAGATCTCGGTTTTGGAGATATTCAATTTGTAATTTGAATACAGACTAAATTGTTTGACCACCCTTACAGCATGTTCTAACGAGACAGCAGGGTGAGTTAAATAGAGAAGAATATCATCTGCATAAACCGAGAGCTTGAGGACCTGAGTATGAAATGGGATACCCATTATTAAAGAGGACTGTTTAATATATCTAAGTAACGGCTCCAAGTAAAGGTTAAATAGGATGGGTGAAAGGGGGCACCCTTGCCTAGTGCCTGTATGTAATGAAAATCTCTGGGAAAACACCCCGTTACAATAGATCTTGGCTGATGGGAGAAAATAAAGGGATCATATCATGCCAATGAATTGGAGGGGGAAGCCCATTTTCCATAGAGTTAGCCATAGGAATTCCCAGTTAACTCTATCACAGGCCTTTTTGGCATCTAAAGAAACAACCACCATTGGGAATTTGGATAGCTGAGCTGTCTGAAAGATATGTGAGAGTGTTCTTAGATGGTCTGCCATGGAGCGTCCTGCTACAAACCCCACCTGTTCTGGGCTCAATAACTGAGACCAAAAGGTCTTTATCTGAGATGAAAGCAATTTTGCCAGGATTTTAATGTCACAATTTAGAAGGGAAATTGGCCTGTAGTTAGCTGGGTCTAGGTGGGGTTTGTCTGGTTTAAGTAAGAGAATAACTGTGGCTTCCATAAGCGATGGATCTAACTCATCCGCTGTGAACATGTAACTATATAGTTTAAGCAAGAGGGGAGCTAATTCTTTTGAGAAGGTCTTATAGAAATTTGAATGGAAGCCGTCTGGTCCTGGTGCTTTATCGGGGCTAAGACTGTTAATAGCCACCTCTATTTCAGCAATGGAGATTGGCAAAGTTAAAAAGGTTTGGCATGAATCTTCCAAGACTGGGAGGTTTAAGAAGTCTAAATAATTGCTAATGTTCTGTAAATTTAAGTCAGTAAGACACTTCCAATACAAAGACTGATAAAAGCTCTCAAAGACTTTAACTATGTCCTCCGGTTCTGTTTTAATAGACCCGTCATCAGCCATTATGGAAGGGATTAAACGGAATTTTCTAGCTGCCGTAACCTTAAGGCTAACAGCCACCCAGCCTTTTGCCCTGGTCTATATATTTAGCTTTAGTTTTAATAAGGGTGTATTCAGCCTTTTCCCTTAATAACTCCATGTACTTATTGCACAAACCCAGCAGCTCTCCCAAGGTACTCCCCAAAGTGTCCGGAGATAAGGACATTTCTTTATCTTTAATCTGGGATAATAAGGCTAAAGCCTTTGAGTCTCGTAACTTCCTCCTACTGGAGGCCACTTTTATAAATTCAACCCGAAGGTAGCACTTCAAAGAGCACTAAAGGAGGTCGTACCTCTGGACTGAATCACTATTGTGTTCCATAAATTCAGCAATGAGTTCCTTGATACAGGAAATCAAAGGTTTGTCTCATAACAGCTGGGTATTCAATCTCCAAATTGTATCTCTCCGAGTGTGAGAATTTACCGATAAGGCCACCCATACCACTGCATGGTCCAATATCACTATGGGTTCCATACCCACCTGATTTAACCCTGGAATAAGGGAGCCACTAATAAGAAAATAATCTAATCTGGACCAGGTCTGATGAATGGTTGAATAAAATGTATGTGACTGTTGCATGGGATTCATGAGATGCCATGGGTCCTCCAACCCTAGCATAACCCTAAAATCCTGCAAGGTGGACTGCGAAGGTGAGAGTGGCTTCAGTGGCCTATAGGTCCTGTCCAGGTCTTGAGTTGGAGGAATGTTCCAGTCACCCCCTAGGATCACAGAGGCAGGTAAAAGTGGTGCCAACTTGTTGGCCAGATCCATCAAAAACTCGGATCTCCACCCACTGGACCATAAATTGAGCCTATAACCACCACTACATTATTTAAAATACCTTTAATTAAAACGTATCTCCCCTCAGGATCTGTAAACGTTGTATCCACTACCAACGCCACATTCCTTTTGACTAAAATGGCCACCCCTCGGCTAGAAGATGAGCGTCCGGCTGCAAAAACCTGAGACACTCCCTGTCTACGTAAAGATAGTGATTCAGAAGTGGTCAAGTGGGTTTCCTGAAGCAAAATTATGTCAGCATTTAAAAGAACACAGTGCTTAAGTATTTGTACCCATTTCAGGACGTCCCTCACTCCTCTGACATTCCAGGTGATGATTTTTGTTGAAAAGCTAGCCATCTTTAATGCTCGATGTTTGCCATAATTTATTGAAAATAAACCTAACCCCGTAATCCCTATGGCACACTCCATCCCCCCCCAAAAACTGCCCCGAACACCATGTGAAACATAAAACCTTATCCCAACAACAAACCAACCCTTCTTAGTTGACCTGTATACTCTTTCATCCTTAAGCCCCACCTGCCCCTCCAGAGACTTAAGCTGTAACTCTAAATCCGGTACCTTAAAGCAAAATGCACCTGCCTTCACCCCGTATATGCTTAGAACAGTAAGTTCGGAATTCCATGGCAGATGGTGTGATTTAAGCCAAGCTGGCAACATCCCCAAACCTCCCCAACCCCCTTCAACAACCCTCTATAACTATGTACAACAGGTCCATCCATCCAAATAAGGGTAATTAATTGCCCGAACAAGACTTCTGTGGGTGGCCAAGCCCTGATGGCACCAGTTATGGCTTGTAAAACACAACACATGGATAAAGTAACTGAGACACCATCCCCCCCAACCTAGTATGTCAAGCAGCTCTCCCAGACTGCCCAAACAGAGCTCTCTGCACCCCCCTCAAGTAAGACAGGCACCCTAAGGGTGGTAGGCCACCATGAACCATGAGACAATCACTCTTGAGCCTTGTCTCCAGAAAACAGACCGCGACCCTCATGGTGCCCCTTGTACATAACCCCCACGATTATGTGGTTTCTTAATCAACTGTACTCCGGTTAAAATAATTACTGATCCCTGTCAACCTGAATCCAGCTTGAGGTGCTCGATACCACAAAACTGAAGTTGGCTAGTAGTCAGAAGCCACTTCCTATTTAGAAAATACAATTCATTGGTGCGAGCACCCCAAAGCTTTCCTATATACCCCATTAGTGCTAAAACATCAGGGTAATATAAAACCATTTACTACAGTGAGAGAAAATTGTGAGGAAACAGACCTGGATTAGCATAACCTCCTACCTGCAGGCTTATTGGGGAAGATAAAGAGGGTACACTTCTCCAACTCCAAATGCTCTACCCTGGGAAACATTACCTGGTAGCAGAGGTTCCCATATACCCTCTAGTGGTTAGAAGCGATAATGGTCATCACTCTATCTTGCCCTCCCCCTTCTCGGCCTCCAGCCCCCAGAAGGACATCTAGACCCACCAACCAACCCCACCAAGAAATCGAAGAAGCAGGTAATCAACACAAAAATTAAGCTAAATAGCAGTCCAACTGTTTAAGTCTTTATGAGAGTTCAGCCATCCTTAAACAAGTTGGGTAGCTTTGCCAAGAGGTCCGAGGAGGCCTGTTCCGATGTATCATATGAGATCCAGGATCCTTGCACCAAGACTCAAAGCTTAGCTGGGTATTGTATGCGAAAAGGGATACCTGCTGCAATAAGTTTTTTAACTGTAGTGTGGTATGTGGCCCGCTTCAACCGAGTCTCCTGAGACAGATCTTGGGTGATTCTTAAGGTGGCATTCTCCCATTTAATACCTTGCAACTCTTTTACTTTATCGATCACATGTTGCTTTTCTACAAAACTCAGAAACCTCACTATGATCGGTCTCGGTGAGGCATTTGGTGGAGGTTGCAGTCTCAGCGAGCAGTGTGCCCTTTCAAACTGGTAACTAGCACCTATAGGAGAAGGGCTCACTGTTTTCTGTAAGAACCTTTGTTGGAAGGCCCCAATATTCAGCCCCTCTTCCAATTCAGGCAAACCAAGGATCACAATATTCTTCTGTCTACTCCTGCCTGCTAGGTCTTCACACTTCAGCTGTAGTTTCTGTATTTGCTGATGCAAATACACTAAATCAGGCTCCGCTTTCTCTTTCCATTTCTTGACTGAAGCCATTCGGGCCTCAGTATCCCCCATCCTTCTCGCAAGGCCAGTAAAATCACTACGTAGGGACTTCAGCTCCGTAGAAATATCGGAGAGAGTCTCTCGAAATGCGACCACCTCTTTAAAAACTGATCTTCAGTTAGCGGAGAAGCAGATGGAGGTGGGGGCGTTACCTTCCCGAAATTAGCCCCTTGAGCACGTTGCTTTTTTGGCAACTTCTCGGGGGAGGTTGGTGGAGTATGCCTGGGCAGGGCCTGCTTCATATCCAATTCCATCCCTTCAATGACAGCAATCACAAAACTAATTGCATCAATTAAGTGGTGCTGTCCTTCCAAAAGAAGCAGGAACAACTGCAATCACAGTTACAGGAGGTTATTTTACTGTTAATAGTCTAATAAAGAGGTGAGGTGCTGGAGCTCCGCTTCAGTGCTGCTGCCTGGAGCTCTGCATCACGTGATCTCCTTTTTGATTTTTTAACTCCCTCTTTGATTTCCCTGGTGACATACAGCTTGTCACATGGGCATTGTAAAATATAGACCACATGGTCTCATTTACATGAGATATGTTGTTTTATGTAATGTTTGTGATGGGTGTATGTATGTTCAAAACATGCTTTTTTACTCATGCTGCCACACTGGAAACAGTTGCTGCATGGAAAGCTCCAATTTTTAATGGACCCAGAGGAAGCTGTTTAGTGATTGTTTTTGTTTTAGATCTATGATGTGCCATACAAGATTATCCCTGAGCATATGGTTTTTCTTTGATGTAATGAGTCGACAGTTCTCAAATCTTTGATTCTGCATGTCTCCTGTTAGAACTATGTGCCAGTTCTCTGTTAGAATCCTTCAGATGTTCCCACTGAGATGGCTATATGCCAAGGAGAAAACAATCCCTATTCTCCATTTCCTCATTGCCTCTACTCTGCAGCAATTCTTCTCTTGGTATGTCCATAACTTCCTGTTCTGTTTCCTGTATTTTATTTCTTCTGTATCCCCTATTTGTGAATATTGGGGACATATTTTCAGCCTCCCTTATGAACTCCTGTTCATTGCTAATATTTCTCTTGGTTCTGATGAGTTGGGATTTAGGAATACTGTCCTTCAGTTTGGGGTCATGAAAACTCTGGTAATGTAACAATGTGTTTCTATCACTTTCTTTCCTGTAGATTTTTGTTTCTAAGACATTTCTATTCTTGTAGATCAAAAGATCCAGGAATGAGATCTCTTCCACACTTGCTTCCAAACAAAATAATAATTCTTGGTTTCTGCTGTTTAGGTAGTCTATGAACTTCCCAGATCTTCCCTCATGCCCACCCACAGGAGAAGCACATATCAATAAAGCACCTCCAAGCTCTTATGTTCCCCAAAAAAGGGTTTGTCACTGCATTGAGAAAATGCATTTCCTCAAAACTCCACATATATAAATTGGCATACGATGGGGCCATGGTGCTCTTCATCGCAGTTCGCTTTATTTGCATATAGTAGTTATCCTCAAATTTAAATTTTTTTTTTTTTACGAACACCATCCCTGGCAATCCCAACAGAAATTCTGAAGGGGAAAACTGTTCTGAATGTCCTCTAAGGGCCTGGTCTAATGCTAAAAATCCTGCTTCATGAGAGATACTAGTATCTAACTAGATATCTTTAATATCTAAGGAAACCAACCATATACTTTTTATTTCCAAATTTTGATTATTGATGTCTGTAATAATTTCTGTAGTATGGTTGGTATCCTTGATATATGTTCCCATTTTACTCACTTTCTGGTGGATATGAAAATCCACATATTTGGAAAGTAACTCCAGAATGGGCTCCACCCATGATGCTATAGGTCTTCCTGGGGATTTCCCAGTATCCTTATGTACCTTTGGTAGGACATAAAACAAAGGAATCCATGGTTTCTTATTTATAAACATGTCCCTCTCAGTCTCTGTGCACCACCCCAGGTAGACCCCTTGTTCCAAATATTCTCTAATGCCTGCTTGAATCTCTTTAGTTGGATCTTCGTTCAGTAAAAGGTACCTTTCCCTGTCCCCTAGTTATCTAAGGCATTCATGCTTGTATTCTTCATAATTTCATAGTATGATGCCCCCACACTCATCCATGGGTTTTATTACTACTGATTCACCCTGTTCCAGTTTCTGAAGGGTCTCTCTTTCTGCTCATGTTAAATTTTTGTACCTTGGGAGAACTGTTTTACTCTTTGTCATTTCTTTAATTTGTTGTTCTACTACCTTTGTATATGTCTCTACTACCTCTCATCCTCTAGGTGGGTTGAAGTCTGATTTTACACCTAATGCTCTTTGTAAAACTGCAGAAAAAGTGGAGAACATTCAGAAGTCCATGGGATGTGTCTTGGTCCCCATTGTTTTGTTCTTGAATTGTATTTCCTTGGGAATATTTATTGTTCTCTTTATTTCTCTGATTGTAGACAAACAATCCTCTTTTACCAGTATAGATTTCAGTTGATGTTGTCATTTAATCTCACAATCAGGTTTAAGCAATCCATAGTAAAAATCCAAAACACCACTCTCTTTAAAATGAGGTCATCCCAGCTGATGTTGCCCCCTAGTTGCTCTTCTACTTTCTCCAACCCCCACAAAGGGTTTAGATGTATTTCAATTAGAAATAGCTCTCCAAAAATTCTACAGAAAAATATGATTAGTGTATTGGTTCCAAGACAAACAACAAGAATTGAACATAAGGACACAGAATTTACAAATAGCATTAGGTATAAAATCAGAATTAAACCCACCTAGAGGATGAGAGATACTAAAGACATATACAAGAGGTAGTAGAACAACAAATTAAAGAAATGATGAAGAATAAAACACTTCTCCCTGGGTACATCATTCACATATTTTGAATGACTATTACAGAATGCACTGCAGGCTCATTAGTCCACAGTGCAGACCAATGGGCTTGTAGCTCATACTGTACGCTGTCACTCAGTGGGCAGCTGTGGAGAGTAAGTGGGTGGGTTTGCTGCTGCCCACTAATGACTTGGGGGGCTGGGTGGGCAGGGGGTCCTGTGTGGGTGGGAAGATGGGGCACCACTGGATCACCAGGATGTTTTCTGTTGGGTGTACCAGCAATTGGAGCATCGGGAGGGGTGTGGGTACAACTAGACTACCAGGGTTATATGATTATGTCATTTTTGGTGATCAGAGCATTGGGAGTGGTGGGGGGAACCACTAGACTATCAGCGCTATAGAATTATTTAATTGTCAGTGATCAGAGAATTGTGAGGGCTGGGGGGATACCACTAGACTACCAGGGCTATATAATTATTTAATTGTCAGTGATCAGAGCATTGTGAGGGCTGGGGGGGAGTACCACTTGACTACCAGGACTATATAATTATTTCATTTTCAGTGATCAGAGCACTGGGAGAGGTGGGGTTACCACTGACTACCAGGGCTATATAATTATTTCATTTTCAGTGATCATAGCATCAGAAGTGGTGGGGTTACCACTAGACTACCAGGGCTATATAATTATTTCATTTTTGGTGATCAGAGCATCAGGAGGGGTAGGGGGTACCACTAGACTACCAGGGATATGTGATTATTTTATTTGAAGTGATCAGGGCTATGGGGAGGAAGGGAGTACCACTATACTACCAGGGCTATTTCAACATTTTATTTTCAGTGATCAGGGCTACAGGAGGGGGAGAACCACTGGACCACTAGGGACATTTTGGACACTTGTGCACAGTGTACTGGGGTGGTGGCCACCCATGGCTGGTGGCTGCTGTGCTGTGTCTTGCATTACAGCAGCTTGCCTGTGGGTGGCCACCATTTGAGCTTTTTTTTCTGGGCTCAACCTTGTACCCTGGTATGTGGCGCATCTCAGGGTTGTGCCAGCATATGGGCCACACCTCCTGGACAGAATATTGGGATGTGCAGCATATGCATGGGCATGCCCCCTGGAGATGTGCAGCATGCATTATCTTCGTGCCCTGGTGCATCAGGAATTTTGCTGCACAAGTCCCTCTTTTAAATATTGCCCTGGGGTGCATTACTGGGTTTGTGTTGGTGCAACTCAGTTACAGCAGGTGCAACTACTTTGAATATCTAGGCCATTACGTAAAAAGACAAAAACATAAGAGCGTCTAAAGAAAAAGATCAAGATGGAAGTTTAAAGATAATGTAAGACAGTGGGTAGTACTGTATAAAATGATATTATGGCCTGCTAGCAGAGGTGCAGTTCAGCTATTGCAATTCTGTGTGTGCCCCTGGGATGGATGAAATGGGGGTTAGCCCTTGCTGGGCATGGGGATGGCGGAGGGGGTTGAGTAGTGTTGGTAGTGGTATGCAAATAAATGTTAACCAAGTAAGGAGGTTTTTACATCTATTTTTTTTAAACATGGGCTTGGGGATCTTAATAGCATCAATGTAACTGAATCATATTTGTTCAGAGTGTTGGGTACTGCTTGAATATTTTAGGGCCACATGCGGGTTGAAATATATTTAATATATGATGGGGTTAAGGATATTAAGGATATCATATTCACTTGCAAAGTGGAAATCATTATTATTACTAAAATTATTACTTTCAGAACCCTCCAATGGAAAGCTATAATATGTATTTAGGCTTCTTTAAATTAGATCAACTCTCTGGTTTCTGGGTAGTGTATATATTACGGTCAGAAACAAGCTACATGAACAAACTTATCTTGCTTGTATATAGATGGTACAAGCCAGTGGTGCAAGTGGTAAACAAGAAGTACAGGAACTCATACACTGGCAAATATGAAATGCAGAATGAAGATCCTAAATCTGAAGGATAGCTGTGTCAGGACACATCTATCTGTTTAGACACAAGTAGATTCAGTTAGAGATATTGAAGTATTTCTAGGAAAATAGAATTGTTGTACAAGTCAAATGTTGTTATGGAAACCCTGATTTCAGATCACAGGTCCAGAAACTGTCATTATACTAACATACTATTTGCCAGCAGATTAGGCCTTATGGTCTATCGAGTCTGCTCAAACCTTAGATCCTTAGTTGGGTGCCAAGGCCCTCCCATACCTTGTGCTCCAGAAAAAAACCTGTCATCCATCCCCACCCCCCCGGGACAGGCCATCATCTGATACATCCACTTTCTGTGTCTGTCCCACCCTCTCTTTAAGCCCTCCACTGTGGATCTCTGAACCAGCTCACCAAGCAGTGCATTCCAAGGGTCCACCACCCTCTCAGTGAAAAACCTCCTCCTCCTCTTTCCCCCCACCCTTCCACCTTCCAACTTCAAACCATGCCCTCTGGTGATACCTCCCTACTTTAGTCTTAAGATCCCCTCCATGTTTACCCTATTTATTCCCTTGAGGTACTTGAAGACCTCAATCATGTCCCCTGTCTCTCCTCTCCTCCAATGAAAACAGGCAGAGCTCCTCAAGTCTGTCCTCATACGTCAAATCCCTTAGCCCTTGTATCATCTTAGTTGCCCTCCTCTGTACCCTCTCCAAGAGCTGTATGTCCCTCTTCAAGTTTGGTCTCCAGTACTCAAGGTGTGGTCTAACCAGTCCATTGTACAGCGGCAGAATCACTTCCTTGCTCCTAGAGGTGATCCCCCTTACGATGCATCCCAATGTCCTGTTTGCTTTGCTAGCCGCTCTCCTGCACTGCTCAGAGTTATTCATACATGCATCCACCATGACCCCTAGGTCTTTTTCCCCTATTGAGGCCTCCAGCACCTCCCCTCCCAGGGTGTACCTGTGTTTAGGGTTTCCCTGACCAAGGTGCAACACCTTGCACTTGGTGATATTGAAATTTAATTTCCATGGGTGAGCCCAGCTTTCCAGGGTGTCCAGGTCCCCTTGCAGGGCCAACCTCCCCTCTTCTCCCTCAACTACTGCTCCCATCTTGGAGTCATCCATGAAGAGACTCATTTCACATCCTATACCCTCCCTGATGTTCGATATGTATGCATTAAACAGGATCGGACCCAGGACCAACCCTCACGGTACCCACTACCAACCTCTCTAGGGTTGAGAACTCCCCACAGACCACTACTCTCTGGGTGCATCCAGCTAGCCAGTTTTCAATCCATCTGACCATCAAGGGCCTACTCCTAACCCCATCAGTTTCTCCACCAGACCATTGTGGGGACAGAGTCAAACACCTTGCTGAAGTCCAAGAATAATACATCCACAGGCTTTCCCCATCCAGTTCTGATGTTACCCATTCATAGAACTCACAAAGATTGATTTGACATGATCTACCTGGCACAAACCCATGTTGCGACTATCCAGACCTCCCACCTCCTCCAAGTACACCCCCAATCGTTCCTTTAGTATACTCTCCATTAATTTTCCCACCTCCGAGGTCAAACTGATGGGTCTATAGTTACCTGGTACTTCCCTCAACCCCCTTTTATGGATTGGCACCACATGTGCCTCTTGCCAACCCTACGTACCCTCCCTGTCTCAAGTGACCTGTTGAAGAGCTCCACCAGGGGTACAGCCAGTATGTCCACCAATTCCCATAGTACTCTAGGATGAATGCCATCTGGCCCAGGAGATTTGCCTTTCTTTAGGGCCTTGAGGGCTAACCACACCCTTTTGGCAGAGATAGCATCATCCATCCCCTCCACCTTACTGGCCTTTTTATCCTTATCCAGATGTGACACCCCGGGGTACCCCTCCCTCCCTCTTGCTCCATTTCTGTTGCTCCCCTGATCCCACTCACTGCCACTTCTATCCTCTTCATGCCTTGCTTTGTAGATAGCCCATCCCCCTCCCTAGTGAACACAGAGGCAAAGTACTCATAAAATACCTCTGCCTGGTCCCTGGCCTCTTCCACCCATCCTCCTTCTGATCTCAATCTGTTGAGATGGCCCTTAGTTTTTCTCCACTCCCCAATGTACCGGAAGAACCCCTTTTCCCCTCCATGTATCCCCTATGCCAGCCGCTGCTCTTTACTTGACTTTGCTCCCCTCACCATCTGGGTGACTTTTCTAGATGCAAGATGGTACATTTCCTTATCCCTATCCCCTCTTGTTGTTTTATATTTTTTAATATATTTTATATATTATGTTGCTGGTTTGAGAATTCCAGTTCTAGTGTTAGTGGGAAGAAATACAGGAACTCCATTCCTGCTGCAAAAAAGGTGCAGGAACTGAGTTCCTGTGCATTCCCGATCACTTTCATCACTGGGGCAAGAATTAAATGTTCTAGCTGGAATGTAAGGGGATGCAGGACAGGATTAAGGATAAAAAAGTCTTTAACTATCTGGATGAAATTTGGGATAACTGTCTTCTTCTACAAGAAACACATTTTTCCCAGAGTGAATTCCAGTTTTACAGTATAGCAGAAAAATGGGGACCAGGACTAAATGCAACATATTAAAACAATTTGCGAGGGGTAACAGTTTTTTTAAAGAAAGCTCTTAATATCCATATAGTTAAACAAACTATTGACACTAATGGGTGATATATCACGTGTCAAATTATTGCAATGGGTAATACATACACAATTAGTAATATCTATGCTCCTATTGAGAATCACCCTTCTTTAGGGATTTTTTTCTGGAACTGTCAAAATATTCAGCCCCATATTTAATAGGTGGCAACTTTAATATAGTCTTAGATCCAGAAAAAAATAGATCTGAAATTCACTCTGGTAGGATCATGACTGCAACTTTGGAGGTACAAAATTTTATGTGTGATCTGTATCATGTGGATATATGGCAAAACCAAAATCCAGACGTCCAGCAATTTTCTTTCTTTTCAGCAGTCCATCAAACCCATTCCAGGATCAATCAATTTTTAATATCTAGATCCTCTATATACCAGGTGAACCTGGTTAGATACTTCAGTATTATAAATTCTGACCATGCCCCATTCAACTCACTTTACACTAAAGAAATAAAATATGTATTCCAATACTTTGTATGGATCCCATGATATTAAAGGACCAAATGTCCTTTAAGGCTGTAAAAAATGTTATTACTGAATTTTTTCAATATAACAAAGCTGAGGAAATTAATTATGATACCATTTGGGAAGCCTTCAGAGTTTTTCAGAAGGGATATTAAAAATACACACCATAAGTAAAAATGAGCAAAGACAAAATAAAATGATGGAAATATAGCAACAGATCACTCAAAGTGAAAAAGAACATATGCAATATGGGGATCCTTGTACTTTTTTAGAAATTGCTCATTCTTAAGGAACAATATAACAGTCTCATTACTGAGGAGGCTGAGAGGCAGCTCCTTTGACTAAAACTAACTACTATGTCATGGAGACAAGACTGATAAATTACTATCCTGGCAGTTAAAATCACAGCAACAAAATAATTTAATTCCTGAAATTCAAGATAAAAATGGTCAGATTACCAATATTTCACAATATATTAATAATGTATTTTATGATTATTATCAATCTTTATATAAGTCAGAATACAGTTGTTTCCAGGCTGACATAGATTTATGTCTTAAAGATATTAACATTCCAACTATTTCACATTTATGTAATGGAATAGACTTTTAGACTTGAAGAAATATGCAACATTATAACCCCCCCCACCCCTGGGCAAAGCAGCAGGCCCAGATGGGCTATCTATAGATTTTTATAAGGCCTATACTGAACAGTTAGCTCCTCATCTGAAGGAGCTACTTGATCATATTTTTCTAAATGAGAAGCTACCTTCTTCATTCGAAGGAGCTAATATACTGCTATTCCTGATGAAAGATAAAAATTCACTTCTTACCTCTTCCTATCGACCAATTTTCCTCAATTTTGGCAAAGCTCTGGTCACCAGCTAGAAAGACTCCTACCAACCATCATACACACAGATCAAAACAGATTCATAAAGGGGCATTCTATTAAGTTGAATACCAGGCGTCGTCTTAATGTAATGGACTATTGCACTGAAACAGATTAGTCTATTATATTATTTGATGTTGAAAAGGCTTCTGACCACTTCAAATGGTCATTTATTAATGCCACAATTAAGAAATTTGGATTTGGTCCAAAATTTAGTAAATTGGTGGGGAACTTATATTCTAACCTGGTGGCCAGAGTTAAGACTAATCAGGATATATCACAGTCATTCCATCTACAAAGGGACACCAGGCAGGGGTGCCACAATCCCCACTTATTTTTGCTATGGCTATTGAGCCCCTGACATCTTCCATAAGATCTTTTACACTCATTAAAGCACCTGTATTTAATGATGTGGAGCATAAAATCAGTCTTTACACTGATGATACTCTTATTTAGACCAAAAATTAAAATCATAGCTTCCCGCATTTATTGGATATTGTTACCAACTATGGTGCAGTATCTGGATATCGGTTACAAATGTCACCTATCTTGGTATTAAAGTAGATAACAAAATTAAGAAGTTTCAAACTCTAAATCTGGATCCATTAGTTAAGGAAACTAAAAGAACATCTAAAAAGGTGGGAAAAGGTCCCACTTACACTGATGGACAGAGCAAATACTATTAAAATGTTGATACTCCCTAAATTCCTCTTTATATTTCAAAATGTTCCAGTAATACTCTTTGAGCAATTATTCAATGGGCTTGATCAAATAATAAGAAGATTCTTGTGGAAGGAGAAGAAACCAAGACTTAAAACAAAGAAACTAAGTGCTTCTGGACTTGTGGGTGGGTTTGATCTGCCATGTCTAAAGTATTAGTATTATGCGATAAACTTGGCCACTGTAGCAAAATGGTTTTCAGAGGATAAGATAGACTACTCATTTGCAATAGAAAATTCAGAACTCAGTTTAGAAACATGAAACATTGTTTATATACTGGTTTACATGTGAATAAGTGGTATAATACCACATATTGTACTAGAACAACAATCAACGTATGGTACAAATTAGACAAAAGAGATTTTGCCTCAGGAATCTTTTCTGCACACTCACCCATATTTTTGAATCCTTTTTTTGCACCCTCCATGACAGATGAAACATTTAGGTATTGGTATTCTAAAGGAGTGAATGAAGTAGGTCACTTTATGTTGTCAGATTCAGTAATAGATTTTGAGTTCATCTGTAAAAAATACAATCTTCCAAATAAACAATTTTGTGGATACTTACAAGTTAGGGACTATATTACCAAATAATGATAATAATAATAAAAAAATAAAACTAATTAAAAAATGTCAAACTCTGTATTGCATCAAATTATACAAATCTTTAGTGTATCCGAGCATAAAGAGCAGATTTCTAAAATATATTCCGTAATAACAACTAATGAAATCAAAGGTAATCTTTCCCTTAAATCAAAATGGGAAGAAAAGTCTAATCAGTTCATTCTGAATAAGCTCTGGAATAAAACATGGAATAGTAAAGAATGGGGACTTAAATAATCTAAAATGATTCAGATTCAATTTAACATTTGACATCATACATATTTCACTCCATACCATCTTAATAAAATAAGTTCATACATGTCTCCTCAAAGCCCTAAATGAAATAACACTAATGCCACCTTGGAACATGTGCTAATTTTATGCCGTAGCTTAGATGTTTGGTAGCCCCAGATTCTTAATTTTCTATTGAGACCTATAGGGTGTACACTTAATAAAATTCCCTTTTGAATGTTGCTAAAGTTTGGTGGACTAATGAATGAATTGCACTTTACTTCCCGAATGCTAATTAATATGGCTGTTATCTTGACCTTTAAGCCGATATTAGTTAAATGGCAGGATAACGACTCCCCCGATTACAATATCTGGCTTAATGCCATGATTATGGTACACCAAATTGAAAGGGTGCATTATACAACCATCAAGAAAATGATGAAATATTACCAGATATGGACTCCCTTTATAGATCAACTAAAAGTAGGAACTCAATCATGAGTGAATATTCTTATTAATTGATCTAGTTACAATATATGTAGTTGCTGAGTATTACTTAGTAAAGTATACTTATATATGTAGAAAATCCTGGACCTCCGTTAGCAAATTATTGCTAGAACTGATTTTTTACTAAATATATGTAGATTTTCTGATCCTGGATGTGTAGATATGTTCTTAAATTATCTCCCTATGCTCTTAAGAAACTGATGTATATGCTTACTACAAAATATCTATACTGTATGTGAATTGTTTGTACTATTGCAATATTTGAATAAAAAAAGATAATGTAAGACAAGAAGTAGTATTTTGACATCCCAATTAGGCTCAGAGAAAACTGAACAGAATTTAAAGTTTGATCAATGGATTCATTGTCTTATATCTACAGATAGGTTCAGATGTTTAAAGGAAAATGTTGAATATGCAGACAATAGCTAAGATTAAACAGGCATGCTATTTGAGTAAATGGATAGCTGTTTTGAACAGGTTTGGTATTAAATATTCACCTGGTGCTGTGTTATGACTTTTAAGGGCTTGTTTAATATACTTGTGTGGACAGTGAAAGACTATACCTTATTGAAAATAGATTGTTTTGGTGTAAAAGTACCCTCATCTTGCTGTAAGGTGAGGGAGCAAATCACAAGCTGGAAATGTGGAAATAATTAATTGAGATAGTAAAAATGTAATAGATATAGCAACAATTTTTTTTTCAATGTTTATATTATATAGATACAACACTGTATGGGCCTGAGGAAGTTGTGTCAGTTACGAAACTGTCACCCTGATTACCTGGTGTGCACTTGAGAAACAAATAAAAGTGCTTTAGCTTGAACAAACTTGAACTTTGAGTGGAGTTCATCTGACCTACTTGATATATAGCTTTGATTGCCCTGCCTGTTATTGAAAAGCCATTTTGGCAAGTTGCAATGCACATCGTGGGGCCAGTTAGCACCCCAAGTCACACTAACAAGGGATATATTTTGGTGGTTATAGATTATGCCACAATGTGTCCAGAGGCAGTGCCCTTTTTCTTCATTGAAGCTGAGAACATGGCTGGTGGCTGATGAACTGCTTGAGATATTCATCCAGCTGGGTTTCCCCCAGGAGATTCTATTGAACCAGGGCACCAGCTTCATGTCTGGTCTGATGGTTAGTCTCTGAAAGAAGTATGAGGTAAGTAAGGCAGCTCAGGGCCTCCCTATATCACCTCCAGACTAACAGCCTGGTTTAGTGTTTCAGTGGGTCCTTAAGGGCATGTTAAGGGCATTAGATGACCAGTGTGTAAGAGAGTGGGACAAGTACCTACACCATCTCCTACTCATGTATAGGGAAGTCTCCCAAGAGTCCACAGGGTTCTCACCCTTCAAGCTCCTGTCTGGCCATAAGGCAAAGGGCTCCCTTGATTTGGTAAGGGATGAATAGGAGGGTGAGCATGCTCCCCAAGGGAAATCTGTTGTGGAGTATGTCTTGAATTTCAGGTCATGGCTCAAGGAGCTCATGAAGTTTTCCCAGGAGCACCTAGCTGCTGCATAACAGAAGTGGAAGACATAGTATGACACTGGAGCCAGAGCCCAGGTATATGAAGTCAGTCAATGAGGGGGATGGTGCTCATCCTTGTCCAGCAGAGCAAATTACAGGCAGTTTGGGAGGAGCTTTATTCCATGGCAAGGAGGGGGAATGTTGTTAATTAACTGGTGGAGCTACCAGACAGAAGGTGCAAACAGCAAGTTTACCACATAAACATGATAAAACCCTACCATGAGAGGGACAAGATGGTGCTGACTGTGTGCAGCTAGCCAGAGGAGGTGGCTGAATCAGATCTGCTGGTGGATCTCCTGAGAGAGGTTAAGGGAGGATCCTTAGTGGATACTGTTACCCTCTTGGGAGTGGCTGACACCAGCCAGAGCTGTCAAAATGAGTGGGGTGCTGCATACCTTTGGTGAAATGTTCATGGGGAAACTGGGGTATATTATGCTTGCAGAGCACCACTTGGATATAGGGTTCCCAGCCCTGCTGAGACAGCCACCTTACAGAGTCCCAAAAGGAGTAAGACATGCCATGGGAGGAGATCAAGGAGATACTGGCTCTCTGCATGATCCAGGAGTCCAGTAGTCCCTGGGCCACCTCAGTGGTACTGATCCCCAAAAATGATGGAACCACAAGGTTCTGCATTGACTACCACAAGCTTAACAGCTGCACAGAGTCTGATGCATACTCAATGCCCATGACAGATGAGGTTCTAGAGATGTTAGAGGGAGCCCTTTACCAGTCCACCATAGACCTGACAAAGGGCTATTGGCAGGTACTTAAACCAATAATAACAAAATCAGGGAGTCCAAAAGCATTCCTCTGCATGAAAAAGACACTTGACAGGTGTAAAATTTATTCTTCTTTAATATAATTTCAGCCCCCTACGTTTTGCTCCAATGAGCTTGTTCACAGGTTTTTTTCCCATCTGTTTTAAAGCAGAACACAAATTTAAGCTTTATATTCCTTCAAATTTCTTAATTCCATAAATAATTATCTATAGTTATATTTATCAATTGATTTATTAACCGTTTATCTACCTAAGTCCTTCTTGGAAAGTGCATTTACTTCAAAAAATCCAGAAGACTTTTATACTTTTCCTACGGAAGTAAAATAAACCACATTTACTATGCACAAAAATGCTTAAACAATGTTAATGTTGCTATTATTAATAACAGTATTAAACTTGAAACCCCATCACTTGCATACCTTGGGAATTTTTCTCTTATATTTTAAATAACTGTCTTGCCAAAACAAAGCTGCCACATCCCAATTTAGACTCTAAAAAAGACAAATCTATGCGTTTTCTTAAAACGGCTTAAAGCCCTTAATCTTTATAATTTTTACTAAGCTTTACTGACTTCTTACCTAAAACAGGTCTCAAACAGAGTCATGCATATTCCTTGATGACTTGTATACCAATTAAGGAGGCAGTATAGCACAGTGGTCTAAGGTTCTGAGCTGCAAATTTGGTGACATCCAGCAGACCTGACCTGGGTTTGAATCCCACAGCTTCCACTTGCATACTGTGTGACCCTGAGCAAGTCACTTGTGCTCCCAGGTCACTCCTGTAAAAAAGCTTTCAGCTTAGTGTGCTATACCTGGTTAAACAACTAAAAAAAAAAAAAAATTTTTTTACAAACAGCATGCGTATCAGTTACGAAATTAGTTCACAAACACCTGAAGTCAGTAATGGCATTTCCAAACACTGAAATGTTTCCTCTGACTGCCTAAACATCTCGAGCACACTTGTATTTCCTGCGGGAGTGATGTATCACTCCTTGTAATTCTCACAATATGAGAGTGTTGCCATGCAACCAAACACTCATTCCCAATGCAAAGGGAATGACCATGGTCCTCCAAGCGGCTCTTTAAAGCAACATCATACATTGTTTAGCATCTATCCTCAAAATCGAAATCACTGCTTAAGTTACCATTTAGTTAGGGCTAAACAAAACCTGCCAACCACCATAAATGTTATTTATTAATATACAGGCAGGGATAACTTGTTCAAAAACTTTTTTCATGATTCTAAACATATGTTACAAATACACAGAGAACAAGTATACAAATTACAGAAACACAAATGTATATTGCTTAAATAAATTTACAATCTGAACAACTTAGTTACCATCATATTGTTCACCCATGATAAGCGTCCAATGCTTCCACCAACTGGGACTGAGCAAAAAGCATGTTTTAAAGTTTGAATTTAAAAGCATGCCTGCCAATTGCATTCTAAATTCATGCCAATCATTGGCTCTAAAGTTTTTAAACTGAATATCCACTTCATTTATATTTTTTCAAGTAATTCAATATAGTTACCTCCCCTCAGTGGCATTGTAACAACTTCTAACCCCCAGAACCTCAAAGGGACTCCTGTGTGTCCTGCTTGATTAAAGTGTAAAGCTACTGGTGATTTATCATCTCTATTTCTAATATCATTTTTGTGTTCCAGTATCCTTATTTTTAGGGTTGTTTTTGTTTGCCCAACATATAACCTGCTACAGGGGCATTGTAATACATGCACAATCCCTTCTGTATTACAATCTATGTGATCTTTTACAGCAAATTCCTCACTAAAATTTGGATGTTTAAAGATGCTTTTTTTACTGGTGTTGTTACAAACTGTACATTTTCCACATCTGGTCATACCTGGTTGTAAGGGTCCTAATAATAACTGTGTACCCATAGTTTCCATATGTTTAAATTGAGAATGTATCAACCTATCTTTAATATTTCTGACTTTTTTGCAACTATAATAGGTTTTTGTTGTAAAGATTTAATTCTAGGGTTGTCTCAAGCTACCAGATATCAATGTTTATTTATAATTTTCCTGATTTCTGTCATTTTATGATTATATTTGATAGCCAATACCACTCTATCCTGCCTTTGTTTATTTCTTTGATTTACAAGATCTTCCCGAGTTTTATTCTCTATTTTACTGCTTGCCTGTTTTAGAACCTTTGACGTATATCCTCTACACCTAAACCTAACCAGCATATCTTGTTTCTGCTCTAAATAATCACTTCTTTCTTGACAATTTCTTGTGACCCTAACCAATTGTGCATAGGGAATGCTATTTTTTAATTTAGGTTCATGAAAACTTCTACAATGGATTAATGTATTTCTATCAGTGCTTTTTCTAAAAATAGATGTTCTAAACTGTGCATCATGAACCTTAATTAAAAGATCAAAAAATGGGATACTGGAAACGTTGTAATTTAGAGTGAATTTTAAGTTGATGTCAAACGAATTCAAGATTTCATTAAATTCTAATAATTCTTGTTCCGTTCTGCTCCAGATACAGAATATATCATCAATAAATCTTTTCCATAATTTTATTTTATCTTTAAACTGATTTCTTTCAAAACTAAATACCATTTCTTCTTCAAAATTAATCATATAAGCATTTGCATAACTAGGAGCCGTAGTACTGCCCATTGCAGTACCTTTGTCTTACTGATAAAATGTTCCATCAAATTCAAAATAATTGTTTTGTAAAACAAATAATGCTAATTCCTGTAACATAGTTGTTTTTGGGTACTGAACCTATGGGTCTTTTATTTAATATTTTACCCATGTTTATTATCCCTTCCCTATGGGGAATTGAGGTGTACAAATCTGCTACATCCCAAGTAGCTAAAATGATGTTGTTTAAATCAATCATATCTGAAATAAACTCTAAATGTTTCATTAAATCTGTTGAATCTTGTATATATGAGACATTTTTTAATTAAGGGCTGTAAATAATAATTGATATATTTTGACACTGGATCAAAAACAGAATCAATTCCTGACACAATCGGTCTTCCAGGGGGTTCTAATAGATCTTTATGTATCTTTGGAATGCCATAGAATGTTGGAATTCTTGGATGGTCCTTCAAGAGGGCTCTCATTTCCCATTCTTGTAACCAATTTAAATCAACAAGCTCTGCCAACAATTCCCTCAATTTCCCCTGTAGTGAAACAGTCAGATATCCCATCAGCCATGAATAACTACTACTATTATTTAATAACTTCAAACACATTGATCTATATTTCTCTATCTTGAATAACTATTCCTCCACCTTTATCTGCTTGTTTGATTAATATTTCTGTATCATCACTTAAATCTTTCAAAGCTTGTCTCTGTTCTCTTGACAAATTTTGTTGTTTGGGCCATAAGGATGACTTATCTTTGTATAATTGCATAATCTCACTTTCAACTATAGAACAAAAGGTTTCAATCCCATGGTTTCTGTCCTGGAGGGAATTTGGATTTAATATTTAGACCTTGTTTTAATTCTCTTTCTTCACTATTCAATGAATTGTCTGATGCAAATAAATGTTTTAGTCTCAAGCTTCTAAAAAACCACTGTAAATCAACTTATAATTCAAATAAGTTAACCGGTTGTGAAGGGGCAAAAAATAGTCCCAGACCCAGAACATAACTTTCTACTTCAGTTAACCTCCTTTTACTTGAATTAAAAATTGGTATTACTTCTGGATATCTATGGCTGACCGCCTGTCCATATTTATTATTCTTATTGATTTTCCACTTGGCCCTCCTCCTCATCCCCCTCCCCTTCTGGCCCCTTGAAAATCCCCTTGTTGTCTTGAAAAAAATCTGTTTGTGTTAGTGTTTCTTAGATCATATCTATGTTCTGTCATGTCTTCTGTGGATGTGCTGGGCTGTTGTGATTCCCCTGAATGTTGATATTCATCTTCTGTTCTTGTATGTGAATCCCTAGTGTAACTATTATTGCTCTCTGTACCACTTTCTGTATTATAACCTAAGAATCTCCTTTTATTATATTGTCTATATGTGTAAACCTTATTGTCTTAATAATCATTCATATCTCTAATACATTTTCTGATGTTCTGTTGTTTTAGTTTATTTTCATAATCCGATAATTTCTTCTTAATGTCTTCTAAAGTATGTGTAAACTCTTCAGTTGCTAATTGATGTTTTAAAAGATCCTGATTTTTTTGTATTTCTTCTGCCAACATTTTTCTTTCATCTATTATAGCCTCTATTAAGGCATACATAAAGTCACAACTAGCCCTAGTTCATATGCCATCACATTTTGTGAAAGGTTTATGTGTATTTATACCAATATTTGGTTCTACAGCAATCCTTAAACCCCTAGGAATTCTATTATGTTCTAAATATTGTGTGAGCATCAGCCCATGCCACTCTAATCTTGTATCTCTGAATTGATAATTTTCTAATTTTTGTGCTAAATTTCTAGGGGTTTCTCCATTTGTGTTGTCAAGTCTCTGCCCACTCCATGGTCTGAAACAGTGTTTTTCGTTCATCTTCTGAATATGTAGTGAAATGTAAAGTATTTTGGACACTATTGCCAATATCTTGCAAAACTACTAAACCTTCTTCCATCTTAAAATGTGCAATTTAAAGTGATAGACAAACAGTATTTATTACTGGCTATTATGCCTAGTGTTGTTAAAAAATGTATTCTTACTAAATAATTTTAACTCACCAACATTCAAATTAAATGTAACCCACCCTCATGGTACATTCAACAGACAAACAAGAATAAAGCACAGTTTGGTTAAGGGTGATGCACTTTATAATATACCTCCCTTGAAGGTGCCAAATATTTAAACCAATAATAACAAAATCAGGGAGTCTAAAAGCATTCTTCTGCATGAAAAAGACACTTGACAGGTATAAAATGTCTTCTTCTTTAATATAATTTCAACCCCCTACGTTTCACTCTTATGAGCTTGTTCACTTTTTTCCATCTGTTTTAAAAGAGAACAAAAATTTAAGCTTTATATTCCTTCAAATTTCTTAATTCCATAAATAATTATCTATAGTTATATTTATCAATTGATTTATAAACTGTTTATCTACCTAAGTCCTGCTTGCAAAGTGCATTTACTTCAAAAAAATCCAGAAGACTTTTCTACTTTTCCTATGGAAGTAAAATAAACCACATTTACTATGCGCAAAAACACTTAAACAATGTTGATGTTGCTATTATTAATAACAGTATTAAACTTGAAAGCCCCATCACTTGCATACCTTGGGAACTTTTCTCTTATACTTTAAATAACTGTCTTGCCAAAATGAAGCTGCCACATCCCAATTTAGACTCTAA
The DNA here is from genome assembly GCA_016271365.2 of Neoceratodus forsteri. Taxonomy (NCBI): domain Eukaryota; kingdom Metazoa; phylum Chordata; order Ceratodontiformes; family Ceratodontidae; genus Neoceratodus; species Neoceratodus forsteri. The sequence goes on from CM057449.1 coordinate 1,205,785,717, forward strand.
AAAAGACAAATGTATGCGTTTTCTCAAAACTGCTTAAAGCCCTTAATCTTTATCATTTTTACTAAGCTTTACTGACTTCTTATCTAAAACAGGTCTCAAACAGAGTCGTGCATATAGAGTGATATTGGCTACCAAATGTAATCATAAAATGACAGAAATTAGGAAAATTATAAATAAATATTGGTATTTGGTAGCTTTAGACCATCCTAGAATTAAATCTTTACAACAAAAACCTATTATAGTAGCAAAAAAGTCAGAAATATTAAAGATAGGTTGGTACATTCTCAGTTTAAACATATGGAAACTAAGGGTACACAGTTATTATTAGGACCCTTACAACCAGGTATGACCAGATGTGGAAAATGTACAGTTTGTAGCAACACCAGTAGAAAAAGCATCTTTAAACATCCACATTTTAGTGCGGAATTTACTACAAAAGATCACATATATTGTAATACAGAAGGGGTTATGTATGTAATACAATGCCCCTGTGACAGGTTATATGTTGGGCAAACTAAAGCAGCCCTAAAATAAGGATACTGGTACACAAAAATGATATTAGAAATAGAGATGACAAGTCACCAGTAGCTTTACACTTTAATCAAGCAGGACACACAGGAGCCTCTTTGAGTTTCTGGGGGTTAGAATTTGTTAAAATGCCACTGAGGGGAGGTAACTATATTAAATTACTTGAAAAAATAGAAATGAAGTGGATATTCAGTTTAAAAACATTAGAGCCAATGATTGGCATGAATTTAGAATGCAATTGGCAGGCATGCTTTTAAATTCAAACTTTAAAACATGCTTTTCACTCAGTCCCAGTTGGTGGAAGCATTGGACGCTTATCATGGGTGAACTATTTGATGTTAACTAAGTTGTTCAGATTGTAAATTTATTTAAACAATATACATTTTTGTTTCTGTAATTTTCATACTTGTTCTCAGTGTATTTGTAACATATGTTTAAAATCATGAAAAAGGTTTTTGAACAAGTTAGCGCTGCCTGTATATTAGTAAGCAGCATTTATGGTGGTTGCCAGGTTTTGTTTAGCCCTAACTAAATGGCAACTTAAGCAGTGATTTCAATTTTGAGGATAGATGCTAAACAATGTATGATGTTGCTTTAAAGAGCTGCTTGGAGGACCGCGGTCATTCCCTTTGCATCGGGAATGAGTGTTTGGTTGCATGGCAACACTCTCGTATCACAAGAGTTACAAGGAGTGGTATGTCACTCTTGCGGGAAATCCAAGCGTGCTTAAGAGGTTTAGGCAGCCAGAGAGAACATTTCAGTGTTTGGAAATGCCATTACTGACTTCAGGTCTTTGTGAACTAATTTCGTAACTGATACGCATGCTGTTTGTAAAAAAATTGGTATATGAGTCATCAAGGAACATGCACGACTCTGTTTGAGATCTGTTTTAGGTAAGAAGTCAGTAAAGCTTAGTAAAAATTATAAAGATTAAGGGCTTTAAGCCATTTTGAGAAAACGCATACATTTGTCTTTTTTAGAGCCTAAATTGGGATGTGGCAGCTTTGTTTTGGCAAGACAGTTATTTAAAATATAAGAGAAAAGTTCCCAAGGTATGCAAGTGATGGGGAGTTCAGGTTTAATACTGTTATTAATAATAGCAACATTAACATTGTTTAAGCATTTTTGTGCATAGTAAATGTAATTTATTTTACTTCCATAGGAAAAGTATAAAAGTCTTCCGGATTTTTTGAAGTAAATGCACTTTCTAAGAAGGACTTAGGTAGATAAACAGTTTATAAATCAATTGATAAATATAACTATAGATAATTATTTATGGAATTAAGAAATGTGAAGGAATGTAAAGTTTAAATTTCTGTTCTGTTTTAAAACAGATGGGGAAAAAACAGTGAACAAGCTCATAGGAGCGAAATGTAGGGGGCTGAAATTATATTAAAGAAGAAGAAATTTTACACCTGTCAAGTGTCTTCTTCATGCAGAAGAATGCTTTTGGACTCCCTGCTTTTGTTGTTATTGCTTTAAATATTTGGCACCTTCAAGGGAGGTATATTATAAAGTGCATCACCCTTACCCAAATTGTGCTTTGTTCTTGTTTGTCTATTGACAGGTACCCCTGACCCCCAAAGCCTGAGAGGTCAGTCTTCATCACCCCACTGGGATTATTTGGGTTCAAGGTAATGCCATTTGGGATGTAGAATGCCTCATCCACCTTACAATGGCTCATGGACCACATTCTGAATGGGACAGGGGATTTCACGTTGGTGCACGTGGATGACATCACCATCTATAGCCAGACCTGGGAGAATCACTTCAGACACATGACTGACGTGTTCTACTGACTGCAGGCCACTTGGCTGACAGTCAAGGTGGAGAAGTGCTACACAGGAATGGCAGAGTTGTCATACTTTGGGCACAGGGTGGGGAGTGGGTACCTCTAGCCAGAGCTAGTAAAAATTGAGGCCATCCAAGGAAGGACCATGCTCATGACCAAGAAAAAAGTACAGTCCTTCCTAGAGATTGAAGGGTACTACCATACGTTTGTGATGAATTTCAACAGAATGGTCAAACCCTTGTCTTATCTCACCAGGAAGAAAAGGCTGGAAAAGTTTCAGTGAACGGAAACTTGTGATACTGCGTTCCACTTGCTGAAGGAGACATTGTGTTGGCACCTGTGCTTGCCAACCTGGACTGTTCCCTTAGGTTCACTGTGCACATACATGCATCTGATCATGGGCTAGGCATGTCTCTGGGTAAGGTTATGCAGTTGGGAGAGGAACACTCAGTTGTGTTCCTGAGCAGGAAGCTGTTGCCCAGAGGAGAGGCACATGCCACACCAGAGAAGGAGTGTCTAGAGATTGTATGGGCTGTAAAGAATCTTCAACCTTATCTGTATGGAAGGGAGTTCAGCCTGGTAACCTCCTTACATGGTTGCATAGAACCAGTTGCCAGAACTCAAAATTGCTAAGGTGGAGCTGGTGCTGCAGTCCTATAATATGGACATTAGGCACAACAGTGGCTTGCAACATGGCAAACATGGATGGGCTGTCCACACAACAACTAGTGCTCTTGTTTTTGTTCTTTTAAGTAGGGGAGATGTTATTAGAAATTAACCTGCAGTTCACACAAAGACTGAACAGAGAGCATAGCAGGTGAAGTCAGCTGGTTGTCATGAAAACCAAAAATCATTTAGTGCTGTTAGAACAATTTGTTTTTCATTTTTCTGGGGGGATGTAACAATTTGCAATGTATATCTGTCCCTGTATTTTCTGTTTTTGTTTTGTATTCAATTATTTCTACATGCATTTGGACTGTAGCAGTGACAGGAACAAAGCAGACATTCCTGGGGAAAAGTCAAGATTATTATCAGAGTCAAACCACTGACTCTGATGGCAGTTTACTATCTGTACTGTCCATTATCATGGCAGGATCCCTTGACAATTCATGGATGAGTTTAGAAAGTGTCTTTTGATGTCAGGAAGCAGATAAACCAAACTTTCCTGTTGGGTTTAGGCCTTTGGACAAAAAAAAAACAAAAAACAGATGTATTCATCTGAAATACAGATAAAACCAGTTTTCCAAGCCAGCTCTCAAGACACAAAGAATGTTGAATATATGATATCTGAGTGACATACTAGAAGATGTACAGTATTATGGATGGGGCAGCTGGAGGGACTTAAGACCTGGAAGAGCCTGAAAGAGACAGTCAGATTTGAGACTATAAACAGCTACCATCTAAGGGTTTGAGTATGCCCTGATTCATCAAAGTGCCTTGTAGAGTAAGCTATTCTACTTTACAAGAAAGAGAGAGTGAGCAAGAGAGAGTGAGAGAGAGAGAGAGGAACATTTTTCTGCGTGTAAACTACTGTTGAAAACAATTGTTGTTTTATTTCTGTAGAATTACTTTTCCCTGTAACCTTCCCATAGTATCCTGTATCATATGTGTAAATACCTTGAAGTATTAAAACATTATTTTTTATACTTCATGTTTCTGTGACTAAATCCTTTGAGGTATGGCTAACTGATTTATGCTTGGAAAAAGTGTATTGCTTCCTGTGAAGAGAAGGCTATTGTTACCATATTCAGTTTCTAAAGAAAGGAGTTCTCAGCTGTGACAGAGGGGGGTGGGTCATCTGCCCTTGAGCAAGAAGTGCTATACTGTGTGAGCAGTGGCTCAGAAGGGATTCAGACCAAGAGATACCCAGAGACAGTGTCTATGCTGATTGGTGGCAGCTACTGATTACCCTAGCAGGTGTCTGAAGCATTCAGGAATGCTGGTAACATTGAGTGCCTGAGTTTGGGAAAGACTAGTTTTCCAGAGATGCATGGCACTGAAGCCCATTTGCATATCCATTATGGGCTCATTAGCATGCCATAAATTGGCACTGTGCATGACTGCAATGCAGCATTGTGCGGAACTGTGAATCCCCCCCCCGGCAATTTTGGAAGCCTGTAAAGTGATTTAACCCCCAGTGGTGGTCAATGCACTACACCCCTCTGATCACCAGTCCTGGTGACCTGTAATGTGGAAAAAATCCATTGGTGGTTATTGTACCCCCAAATGCAATCACCACTCCTGGTGGCCTGTACAGTGATATAACCCGCATTGGCAGCCAGTTTACCTCCACCTTCCTGATCTTCACTTCCCAAATGTCCAGCAGAGCCCCTACACTTCCCACCACTCAGGACTCTCCACCCCACACCCCCTCTTGCCCCAACTCACTAATGCCAAAATACAGAAGGAAACCACGTTCCTTTAGACCTGCTTCATTGGTGTCCAAAATGCCACATTTTGGGAAAGTCAGAGAATACAGATTTGGCATTGGGGTCATCCTTAGGTAGAGTAGCATTTTACCCACATGAGGGATTCACTCAGTGACCTACTATGTCACAGAGCTAGCATATATAGATATTTTGTAAATTTTGAGAAAGACCCAAAAAGTTGGGCAACATCATCCGACTCACAGAGTAACACCTTCACTTTCTGTGGTCTTGAGGGTCCTTCAGACTCATTGAGTTGGGCTGGATCAGTCAAAAGACAGAACTGTAGAAACTGCAGTAGTGGCATGCACATTCTCTATCATTTAGATGGTGGCTGGCTAAAGTGGTGTGCAGAACTGTTGTGCCAGTTACCATCCCCAATAACCTATAATGGCATCAGTGAGTAGTGTAAGGGGGTGTGTGGGGTGGAGGGTCCAGAGAAGCTGGGATGGAAGGTGGGTCTGTTGGACATTCAGGGGGATGGGATCAGGAAGTGGAAGGTACACTGGTCACAAATGGGTTTACATCACTGATTGTCACCAAGAGTGGTAATTGGGGGGGGTGTACTGACCACCAATGTGGGTTATATAACATTATAGGTAATCAGGAGCAGTGATAGGAGAGGGTGAAGCTGCCTGGGACTGATAACCCCCTGCTGTCATCCACTAATCAGGCACTTGGCTGTTGGGAAAGGGGGGAATCATGCACCACTGTGTGCAGGAAAAAAGGCAGAGTGCCACATGATGTCAGAAAGAGATGTTGCAGAAACAGTGCAGGTAATACGTGAACCTATAAATACTGTAACTGTCTCAATAAAAATTGCCAATAAAATAGAAAACTACATAAATTCTGCAAAAATAGAAATACTTAAAAAAATAGAAACTAATAGGGCAATGAGTCAGTGGTACATCTCGGATAGCTACCATGAAATCTGTGAACTACATGTATTCACCTCCAACTGAATTGGACAACATTCTTGGTAGAGTAGATATTTCATGGAGGCTGAAAAGAACAAGCATTTGTCAGTGCCGAATGTTTGCTTTCTTGTATTTGCTTTTTAATTGTTGTGCATAGGTAGTGCAGAAGGTAAAATGAGCATATTTATAAAATGAGTTAAATTATCTGTGGTCAGCTATGATCTTATCGATTTGTGCAAGATCCTTAACATAGAATTTGATGGCAGATAAGGACCGCTTGGCCCACCCAGTCTGCCCATTTCCTTACCTAATGGATAAGCTGCAGATCCTAGTTAACCAGCAGTCTACTTCTTTCTACCCCCACCCCCTAGAATTGCCTTATGGCTGTCCCATGCATGCTTGAATTCAACCACTGTTTTTGACCAAGCCTGGACAAAGAACAAATTATCCCACTCCCTACATGACCTCCACTCCTACAGGATGCTTTAGGAACACTTGCACTAATGCCATCTGAACTGCCAAGTCCCTCTATTTCAAGACCAGCCTCCAGAATAACACTAACGCCCTGCTAAATTCAATAGAGTGATTCCTTCAATTTTTAACCACCCACCCCAGCCCGCTCCCCCTGTCCTCTTAGTTAATGGCTCACCAGTATCAGACTCTTTCTGTACTGACACTCACTTGAATGAGTTTTTCACTACTTGTGCCCTCCCCTTCCTGACTCTCTCTTGGGTTCTGACTTTCCACCTGTCACTCCCAGGAGACCCTCATTGCACTATCCTCATGAAACTCTTCCAAATCTAGCCAGGATAGTTTGGATCATAAACTTCTCCATCTGTCAGCTCCAGCCATCATATCCCCCCCACCACCACCACTCACCTTCTAAAACTCTCCTTCACCCATTGCACTGTCCCTCAGTCTTGGAAGTTTGCCAAGGTTCTCCCTCTCCACAAAGGCAATGATCCATCCACTTCTTGCAATTTCCGCCCTATCTCTCTTCTTACCTGTCTTGTAAAATTGCAAAGAAACTTGTCTGCTCATAGATTGCAGATTTATTCCACCCCTTCAACTTCCTCTCCTCCTTCCAGTCTGGTTATAGGAAGGATCACCCCACCATCACCTCACTGTTTACGATTACCCCACTATCTCCTCAGGGATGGAGCAGAGGAACATCATAGCAGCCATTTTCATTGACCTTGTCAAAGCTTTTGATTCAGTGTCCCACTCTCTCCTCCTGGATAAGCTGAGCACTGCCAGCTTCTCAGCCACTGCTGTCAGCTGGTTCTATTCCTATCTCATGGGCTGTCAGCAGTTGGTATATGTAGGACGCACACTCTCCCCACCACTGCCTATCCAGGCTGGGGTCCCACAGGGCTCCATTTTGGGTCTAATTCTACTCTTGATCTTCCTCAATGACCTACTGTCTACCAGTGCAAACTCACATTTTCACATATATGCAGATGACAAAGTCCTCTGAACCACCTGTCCCTTGACTGCTTCTGTGGTACTGTAGTCTCTCTTTTTTTTTAGAAAGCATACTTTATTGAATTTCCGTAAGTGAACGATACAAAAACAAACCCTACAAACATATACGTAAAATACCCCACAATACAAGTCCCCCCCCCACCTTGCAGGTGAAGAAATCACTGTATTTATCCAATTCTGTGGCAGTCTCACTCCAGCATGACTTTCACAATGTTCTGCGTTGGTTCCAGGCCAACCAACTAAGGGTTGACACAAAAAAAAACTGTTTTTAGGAACTTTAGTATCAGCCAGAGGTTGGCCTGGCTCACGTTCCTCCCTGTTTTCTCCATGCTAGATGACTCTCCACTTGTGGTTGTACCAACCTTCAAGTACCTCAGCATGTAGTTAGATAGCAGACTTGACTTCTTGACTCATATTGACGCCATCCAAGCCAAATTCCACCCCAAACTCAATGCCCTGTGCCACAGTAAGGAATGTCTCTCTTCACTAGTCTGCCGGCAGTTAGTCACCAAAATGGTCCCCCTAGTCTTTGACTATGCGGATGTGGTCTGTGGTATTGCTCTGTCTACTGCCTTAGCCAGACTGAACACCCTCTGCAACCCCTTCTGCTGCTTTGCTACTAATTTTCCCTCTCACAGCCACCACTGTGCCCTTAATTCTTCCCTCTCCTTCTGCTCCCCACATGCTGACTGCTCCACTGTACCTCCCTGATCTCTAAATACTGGTTTGGGTCCCTCCTTCCTTACTTACTTATCCCATTTTATCTCCCCCATCCCCTCCTTCTCCTATTCGTTTTATTCCAGGGACCTGCACACTTTCTTCCTTTCCCACCCACACTCCTTATTTGGAAAATCTACTTTCTCATACCATCTCCCCTTACTCTGGAATCAATTACTGTCCTCCATCTGTCTCTCTGTCAACTAAAAGTTCTCCCTCCTCACCTTGTTCCTGCCTACCCTCTTCTTAAACCCTTCTTTGCCTTTCCCCACCCCACCTATGCGTATTGTTTCAGCATTCCATCAATCTGTTTTCCTCTGCACTTTTGAATTTATCTTTTTTGCACAATTGTCTTGTTTCAACATTATTAGATAGATAGATAGACAGACAGACAGACAGATAGATAGATAGATTTTTATTTATAAAGCGCTCAATTTAAAAGACTGAGTGCTGCACAACAAGAACAGTCATTATAAGAATAAAAATTAATCAAATCAAACTGATACATAAAATAAAATCATTATTAAAAATCATCATTCCATTACTTTCCTAGTCAGTCAATGAAAGCCTGTTGGAACAGAATAGTTTTTAAACCCCTTTTAAAGGCTTATACTAAGGGAGCCCCTCTCAGGTCATCAGGCAAGGAGTTCCACAGGGTAGGTGCGGCCACAGAGAATGCTCTGTCCCCAGAATGCTGCAGTCTCACCCTGGGAACCCCAAGGAGGCCTTCCTCAGTAGAATGGCATGCCCAGGCTGGGTGGTGGGGAACAAGGAGCTCTTGCAGATAGGAGGGCCCCCCTCATGTAGGATCTTATAGGTAAGGAACCCTATTTTGAAGACAATCCTCCACCTAACCAGCAGCCTGTGCAATCCATGGAGGATTGGGGTGGTCTCCAGCAAGTAGACAGGGGGCAGACACAAAAGGGTGTGACTAAGTCAAAGGCCACAGCAACAGCTCCATTATAGGCTGCCTCTGCTTCCTCCAGCCCAGTCTACCAAGCTACCACAACACTAGATAGGTAAGTGCTGCCGGGCGGTACAGGACCATTTCCACAGGGGCAGGACCATCAGACAGAGGGCACCCAAGCACAAACCTCATAGTGCTATGATCCAACCAAACAACCGGATCAACACAGAGGTCAATAATATTTAAACCTATAGAAAAAACAGGTCCAGTGTGTGGCCACCCGAGTGTGTTGCTGATTTAACATTTTGTGTCAGGCCTAGGGCCTCCATGGTCTTAAAAAGATCATCCCCAAATTTCGAGTGCTTGCCACCAGCCCAAGCATTGAAATCCTCCAGAATTACCCACCTGGGGAACTCTAGCACCAGGCTGGTGGTGAGTTCTTCAATCTCCTTCAAAAAATCTCCACTCGCTCCTGGGGGGGCGATAAAGCAGGAGGACCCTGAAGCCTGCACCATCATTGCTTTGAGTAGTCACACACTCACAGGACTGAGTAGGACCTACTGTTAGCACCATGAGGTATAGCCTGGATTTAAAATAAATAGCTATCCCGGCCCCTGTGATCCTCCCTTGGGGTGTGTATCATGGAGTACCCAGCCAGAACTGCGGCCTCCAAAATGGGAGTAGCATTTACATCCAGCCAGGTCTGCGTGATGCAAGCCAGGTCAATTGAGGATACCAGGTCCACCATAATGGTAGTCTTGTTCCTCATTAACCTGGCATTGCATAACACAAACTGAGTAGGATAAGGTGAGGCAGCAGGGCCAGTCATCTGCCCACACTCTAAAGTGGAGCCCTTGGGTATGAGAACTAAGCAGGGCAACTCCCTCTCCAGTTCTCATTTCACCTCAGGGTGCCTTCTTGTCCTTACCACCCTAATCCCAGACACCCCAGCAGCCACTTGGGTACAACCCCCAGCCCCCCCTTCTGAGCTATTATATTAGCTATCCTGGTGTGATTTTTGGCTTTACTGCGTGTATTGTACATTGACTTATGCACTTTATGTCATTGAGTTGCGTTTATCATTATCACTCTGGTTTGTAATTTTTTGTAACTGGGATTTCTCCTTTTCTTTCCCCCAGGTCCAACCTAGAAACAAGCCTAAGCTCAGTGTGCCTCACCCAGTCACTAGTTTTCAAATAAATAAATAAAAAATAGTGAAATTGTCTTAATTGGGATCTCACTTGTAAGTGGCAAATATATGATGTACTTTGAAGGTGTTACCATTGGAAGAGGGGACACATACTGTATGTTCAATCTACTGAAACCATTGATAAACATATACCCTGTTCCCACTATTTCATGGTTTGCCTGCAGCACAAGTAGCATGACCAGTGAAGACATATTTAGTACTGCTTGTGTTGGATATGGGGAGAAGTCCATATACCCAATTAGTGATGTGCAAAGTTGGAAAACTTCGCTTCGTGAATTAATTTGCAAATTCACCTCATTTCATGAAGTTAATCTGCTGTGTGAAGTCAAATTTGCAGTAAACTGATAACTTTGTGAAATGTGAAGTTGGTGACTTCAATTGTGAAGCTAGCAGAGATGACGTTTTCAATGTACTATGGGATTGGAGGTCACATGTTGCTGAAACAAGCTGTATGCCGTGAGCAGGCTGTCTTCAGTGTAGTCTTCTGAAGAGAGAGTAGAAAAGAAGTCTATGTGTGCTTGTCTGAAAAAACCTTTTAAAACATGTTTCAAAACTGAGGTTTTTGAATCTGAATTGCTCACAAATTGTTCTAGAGGGCATTGTGCCATTAAATTTTAATTTTTTTTCACTGATTATTTACTGTGCAGTAATGGTTTCTCTTTTGTCAGTCTGTGAAGCAGTGGTGTGGGGGAGAGTAGGTATACTGTAAAGCAAGGCAGCCCAGAAAGATCAGGAGCTTTTTTGCTGAAGCAGGAGATTTGGGTTATATTTTGATTTTCTCACTCTTTCTTGTTCATCATTTTTTTTTCTTGGTACTTTTTCTCCTGAGGTCCCCTGCTGATTCCCCTCTGACATCCCCCCAAGCCAAGCACTGAGTTTCAGACCCCTTCCCCTTTAACCCCCATGACTTACCCTTCATGGCAGGGGTAGAGAGACCTCTCAACCCACCAAACTGGATCCAGTTTTGGGGAGGCATCTTCCCGGGCAGCGCTGCAGGGGCACAATTATCATCCTTTGGCAGAGAACTGTCTTGTTTTCCTGTATTCCCCCTTCCCTGGGAGATGTAGCATGCAATGATGCCAGTGGTGGCAGCGCACATGCTCCCATGTGTGCTCCTCCAGGCATCTGCTCCATTCCCTGCCTACTTCTTCAGCATTAGTGAGTTGCCCCAAGCCTCTGCTAGTGGGCAAGCAATCACCAACTGCTGGCATCCCCCTTTCCTAGAGAAGGAGAGCAGTCTTTGAGACACTCAATCCTTCTCTGCCCCTGCCGATCCCTGCTGGCCCATGCTCATTTCTGAACACAGGTCACCAGTGTGGCATGAGGTGTCGTGTCCAGCACCTCAACCCTCAGTACCACCGGGCCAGCCATTGTTCATCATTGTTGATCTGTAGACATAATACTCCCGAAAAAATTTGTGGGGTGTGCACAACACCCCAAATCCCCTCCCAACATGACCATGGTGCTATACCCCCATTTTACGTCTGATAATCATCAAAAATGCATCAAATATGCACTCCCCACTTACTATACAACCTTTCCAAGTGTCAGACAAATTCAACAAAAGTTGATCGAGTTATGCTGAACAAACCTCAAAGAAGTAGTTGGAAGTCGTATTGACCTAATCTCACCTTTGTGTACCCCAAAAGAAGTTACAGGCAAAGTTGCAATGTGAAGTTACTAATGGTGAACTTCCTATTAGATAGAAAAACTTTACAAAATGACCTGTGGAGGCAAATTTGGCAACCTCGCCTTAACATCACTTATGAATTAAAACTTCGTAGCATCTCTATACTCAATGTGAGCAGAAAAATGTGCTTCTCCAGCTGTACTCTCACAAAATCATTTGCAGTTATGATAAACAGCAGACTATACTCAACTCCCAGCCCCACCACTACCACCAAAGCTGGTCCACAGAATAATGGGTGGATCTTTAATTTTTAGGACTCTACAATCCTTAAAAAAGACTTTGATTTTAGCTGGTTTAGTAACGATTTAAGATGAGGGGCTCTGTCCCCATACCCCCATTTTTTTTAATTTAAAAAGCATATTAGTTTTTACACTACGATGGATAGCATTCCATTGCTGGTCAAAGTACCGCAGCATGGTACAGCGTGCTTGCTCCCATAGCCATGGAACTAGAATTGCCCCACGGTACTGCATGAAAGCTCTACTTAAGGACTAAGTGGATTCTTAGTCCTCCACCAGCACCATCATCACTGTCATCTTGGTTGCTTATGTGCCAAGTCATTGTTTCTGGCCCAAGATGGAAGTAGTGCAACTAACTAGAATGACAAAGCACAGAGCAAGACCCTATGTAGTTACCATGAGGTTGGTATCCCTATCCACTAGGGTACCAGCCAATCAGAAGGTTGGATTTATGTGTGCAAATACTGTTGAGTGTTATAATTAATTTACCAGACTTCTGAGCATGTCCATTCTCAGGAATCATGCAATTCCTGAAATTGGAAAAAAAACTCCAAGCTATAATTGGACAAAATAAGTAAACATTCTGAACATGGAGTATTTTAATAATTTTTTCTCTAAGACAGAGAGAGAGAGAGAGAGAGAAAGAGAGGGAATGAGACAGCAGACTGGGAATGGGACTCTCTTTAGCCTCATTCCTGTGTTCCTCATCCTTAACCTTTGAGTCAGAGACATAGGGAAGCTGTAGTGATCTGGTCCTAGAAGACCAGGTAAGGGAACGTGGGCATCCAAATCCTCTTCACTTTCACTTGGATAGGGAAGGGGCGAGGGCTCACCTGTCTATACCAACCCACTGCAGTTTCATCCTCTCTTACAGGTCAAACAGATTTTTTTTTTGCAGATGAGAGAGAGAGAGAGACAGAAAGAGAAAGAGAGAGAGAGAGATGTGTCTTGCCTTCCGAGGGACTACTGTAGGGCCAGTGTGTGCCAGTTCAACTTCTGAGCAGCCAGGGCATTTTCTGTCACTCTCATTCTCTTTCTCACCTCCTGCCTTCCATGTTGACTTACAACTCATGCATTTCCTGTACCAGAACCCAGTGTGGCTGCTGGTGCTCACACAATTGAGCTGGAGTGCAGTGGTCACTCATACAGTAGAGACCGGAGTGGAATACAGCTGCTGGGAGACCAGAGAGTGTTTATTGCTCAGGATGTCTGGGAGTGCTATTAGGAGGCTGGCTGCAGCTCATAAAGTGGGGACTGGAGTGGAGCTAACTTTCTGACTAAATAAATAAATGCATATTACTGAGTCCAAATTACGTTTTTGTAAGTAGCCCATTCATTGCATATCAAGAAGCTGTTATAAACTGCTATCTGAACAAGAGTATTGTTGTTAGTTCATTCCAGCATATCACAGTAGTGGACTCTAAACACGTCAGCCCAGAATAGATCCATGAATGTGTGAGGTTATTATGTTAAAGAGCATACTGAGGGCAAAAACACTGTGATAAAATAGAAAAGAAGTGGATTTAAAAACATTCTTATAACGAGGATCATCTTACAATATCTGTTCTTGTTCACAATCCAACACATTTACTGTATCATAATATCAACACAAATTGATCGCGGACTAGAACAGACTTATTCGGATGGGGAATGACTGGTGCACAAAGTTCCTGCTTCTGCAAATCACAGAAGTGCTGAACCATGGCAAGAAAAGCAGAAAAAAAAAACCATAACAGGGCTTTTGTTAGGTAAACTGTGATCCAGTAGTAACTGTTTTAGTTCCAGAAACAGACCAAATTAGCATCGGTGAATGAAATTGCCCGTGTTTAATTAAGTAGATTAAGAAGGTTGAAAAGACTGTTTTGCTTATCTTAAAACATATTTAAAATGAGAAACCTTCATTAATTGTTTTGTCACTATGTACCATTTTTGAATAATGATTGGTTTCATTATTTCAGAACTCTTCATGTTGTTGCCTATTGTATTTTACATTACTTATCAAAAACTACCCCTATATATCTCTGATTGTCTTCTGCTATGCGTGCTTGGGAACAATGCACTAAGAAGCTACTCCTTTATTTCCTTAAAGGTACCTAAGCTAAAAGCTTGCTTTTGTAGAATGGCTATAAGCTTTGTGCTGCCATCTCTATGGAATAAAATACAAAAATCGCCAAAGCTTAGTACCCCGGTTAGTCTATCCTCCTTCAAGACACTATATGACCATTTGGTCAAGGAAATTTGCAACTGGTTCCCCTGATCCTAAACTTCCCTGCACTTATAGCGTACCATGATTGCACTGTCCTCTCTGCTACACCTAACTTTGTGGCCTCTCCTTCACATTTCTCTAATACCTAATTGTGCTCCCCACCCTGCTGTCCGGTGTCCTCTCCGAGGCTTCATCTGTCCCTCGTCTATCCCCTACCACCCTGCCTGTACCCTATCTTGCCTTGCCTACCCCCCTTCTACCCCGTTATACTGTTTGTTTTTTTCTTTTTTAACTCACTGTCTGTCTTGTTACTTATGGCATTATATGTAATATACCATTACCTAACAATTGTCCTCGTTAGTTCTTCCAGCTACTGTTACTAGATTCATTAAACACCATGAAGGAATTGAACCACTGTTTCCAAACTGTTCTCTACTTATGACTATGTTTAACTATTGTATCTCTGTATTGTATAATATTACTGAGGTGTTATGTTGTGACCGTTCATATATTGTATATCCTGTGTTCCTGTGGTAACCAGGTCCATCTTGTAAATGAGCTGTGCTCAATGGTGTTCGCCTGGATAAATAAAGATTTGACTGATTGATTGATTAACTTCACTGCTAAAAAGGCACACTTTTCAACCCTCAAATGTTTTTGCAAAGAACAGTAATTTGGACTGTATCATGGGGAGAAAATTCATCAGATAAGCACTGAGTCAACACTCTCCAGGGCTTCCTATAATCGTAGCTGGAAATTAATGTATTGTGAGGGTTAAACAAAAAGAATTGAACCACTGTTTGATTGGTTTATTTAGTTTAAATTGTATTAGACTTAAACTTCTTAGTTGTGAAAATATTTTGTAAAAAAAATGAACAAAGTTAACTCCTTTCTGTTGGCCACTTTGCCAGTATAATGCCATAAACTGAAAATGTCCATAAAAGATAACTAATACAAATATATATTTTAATTTACCATCTGCTGCATTTAGGTCACAGACAGAATAATGTACACCCCTTAAATAGTCACCATTTGTATCACTTTATCTTGTTGCAATTCTAAAAGCAAAGGCAATATGGGACATGAAGGTTATTGCCTTGCTACAGTTCTAAAAGTGAGATCAATATGGGACATGAAGGCTTTGAGAGGGTCTGGTCTAGAATGCAGGTGCCCGTAGGAAGAGTTGCACTGTAGGCCAAGCCTGTAAGTATGTATTACAAATATGCACTGAATAAAAAAACACTTCTCATAAGCACCACAGCACATACCACACCATCCTGTCATCATGTCCATTTTCTGATCTCCGTTTTTTACACTTGACATATTTTTGTTCTGTACTCACCCCACCTAAAACTGTTTATTTTGTTTGTTTTTAATATTTTTTTTTCTCTGTGACCAAGAGAAAGAGAGGGAGCATGAGAGAGCTAGCTGGGAAAGAGTCTCTCTTTAGCTTTATTCCTGTGTAGGGGAAGCTGGAGTGGTCTGGTCCTAAAAGACTGGGTAAGGAAATTGTGAGCATCCAAATCCTCCTCACCTTCACTTAGGAACAGAAAAGGTCAGGGCTCACCTCTGTATACTGACTCACTGCAGTCACATCTACTCCTAGAGATTGATCAGCTTTCTTTTACAGATAAGAAAGAGATGTGTCCTGCCTTCCGAGGGACTATTGTAGGGCCACTGTGTGTCAGTGTAACTTCTGAGCAGCTAGGAAATCTCTCTCTCTCTCTCTCTCTCTCTGTCTTTCTCACCTCCTGTCTTCCATGTTTGAATTACAAGTCATGCATCTCCTTTACCAGAACCCCAGTATAGCTGCTGGTGCTCACACTGGTGGAATCAGAGTGCAGAGGTCAATCATACAGTAAGGACCAGAGCAGAGTATGGCAGCTGGGAGATCAGAGAGCATTTATTTGCTGAGGACTTCTGGGAGTACTGTCAGGAGGCTGGCTGCAGGTTGTACAGTGGGGACAGGAGTACAGCTGAGTATCCTAACAAGCTTGGCTACTTGGCTAGCAAGGGGGTTGATGAGGAGCAGACTGATTATGTCAATGCTCAGATGCTTGCTGGGTGGCATCATGCAGATAATCTAGCAACTCTGTGATAGGAGCAGTTTGTTCCTTTCAACTACATGATGTTTCTGGCCTGCAAGTAGAGAACAGTGTCATGGTCAGCCTTGCAAATTATTGGTCTGTCACTGTTGAGCCCACTGCAGCCTGAGCGTCATTGGACCTGACAGTGACACACCTCTGAAACCTGTTATTGTAACAATAGGTTCACTTTGCACTTGTACATGCAAACATAAGAGTGACTCTGCCTATAAACCACTAACATTACTTTCTTAGTTTTAATCAAGAGAGCTTAACCTAACACATAAGAGTTACCATGTACCCTGTCTACTAACCAGGCATTTGGAAAAAAAATCCAAGGTTTGCCAGCCAAATAGAAAAAAACTAAAAGGAAAAGGCTGCAGAGAAAATGTTACTGGTGCATTACTGGATAACATACTAAAGAAACTGTATGGATGGAATAGCTGGGACAGTTTGCTCCTGTGTTTGTGAAACACAATATGGCTAATGTGTAGTGTATTTTATGGAATAAGGGGTAACATGGAGCTGAGACATGTGAAGTAAAGAGATATAAGAACAAAGACAGATGATAATAGAAAGGGGTACCCTGTAGAGAACAGAGAACTAAAAACAGAAAAGGATAAATCCCTAATGATGTCCACTGAAATAAATCAACAGCTTTCCCAACAACAGAATCGAATGTCCAGTTCAAAATGATAGAAAGTACCAAAACCAGAGACTGAGCAGTGCACTACAGGATACCAGCCCAGATCTACCGACAATAAACAGCAGCCAGAAACTTTATAAGCCAATTACTACATGGTTTCAAAAATAAACTCTGTGGATAAATAAAATTGCAACAATTGTTGAAAAAATGGTGATAGCTACATACACACAGACTGGAAATTAAGCAGCCATTCAGCAAGAATAAAACAAGTGCAAAAACCCAATGACACCTTTGTACCACAAACAGGAATAATGCAAGTGACTGGTCATAAAATGCCATTAGCATTAATGATTACTGAAAGATGAATAACAATCAACAGGCAAAAATTACAAATATTCTAAGCAATTAACCCATAGTCAAGCAGAGCACCTGCAATAGTGTTTGATCCTCCAAATCATTCTTTTTTTCAGTTAATCTTTTTATTGTAAATTTAAAAAAAAATACTACAACTTTACAGGTATAGCGAAGATAATACTTGATATACCCCTAAACAGGTTATACAGTATTGACAGATCTCAAAAGAGGTCATTCATAAGTTATACATAGGCTAAGCACAGTAGAAATGTCTTAAACCATTTTAAGCAGTACCATGAAATGGTTCATTCATTTGGTATAACAAAACCCAGAGGTCCCAGCCTTAGGCTACTCAGTAGGAAGGGCCTATTCCCCATCAAAAGAAAGGTGATTCTCAGGAACCCTATGTCCCTATGATGAGAAGATAGCCAGCTTACAAAACTAGTAGCTGTCTCTGATCTGAAGGGGAGAGGGTGCTCATCCTTTTGGAATGCTGTGATGGTAGGGGGTTAAAAATGTAAGCATGGCAGAGTCCTGATGAGAGGTATGCCCCCCCCATAATTGACTATATTTTGGTAGCATCCTTGCATTCCTGTGTGACAAGCTCTCCAATCTAACAAGCTGACCCACTGCCAAGAGGTATTCTACCACACATGGTACATCAGGTAATCTCCATTTACAGAGGAGTAGACACTTGGCAACAACACTAACAGCCACCATCCATTTTAGTGGGGGAATGCTGTGGTAGGCAGGGGGTGGAGAGCCCTATCAAAAATAGAGGGCCATCCAATCTGACTTCCTGCCCAAAGACTTTGCTACACACTTGCTTGATAACAGTCCAGAAACTGAAACTGCTGGGGCAGTCCCACAAGATATGAGCGAGAAGCACCCGTGTGTATTGCTGTCCAGCATCTGTCTTCCTGAAGGAGACTTAACCAGAGTACCACCAAAGCAGGTCTTTGTTCCAGATCAGGTGGCTCCTCCAATCTCTGCAAGCCATATGTGCTCTGTAAAAACAGGCTGTTTAATCCTCCATGCTTATGGAGATGCCCAGCTCCAGTTCCCAGGCCTGCCTAGAGGTGAGGGATTGATCTGGAACTGCATCCCATAGCATATGGTATATGAAGCTGACCTGCTCTTTCTTTAGGCTGTTGCCAGTATTGACTAGATGAGCAACAGGTTTCACATTGCCCTCTTGATGAGAGGCCACCCTGTTGGCAGTGCTGTGTGCAACACACACACACACACACACACACACACACACACAGTGCATACTTTTTGCGCACAGTTTTAAGGTTCATTTTGGGCCTGTAATCAAGTAGTTAATATCCCTCTGCCCCACCAGCAGGGACTCTGAGGGTTGGAGGTCACCATAGGTCATGGTGGGAGGTATAAATTGAAGAGTTTTGGTGCCAGGAAAAGGAGAAGGAGAGCCTGGGCAGAGTGAGTGCAGTGCAGGTAAGATGATCTGTGGGTTTCGGTGGGAGGCCAAGGCTGAAAAGTATGGCAAGTGAGGTAGCAGCAGCCACTAGTTTAGTTCAGGGGGCTGCCTGCCATGGTGTCCCTTCTTCATGTCCCCTCTAGCAGTGCTAATGTCATGCCAGAGAGAGCAAGAAAACAGCAGAAGTGACAGGACAGTGCAACAAGATGGTGAACTGCAGGTGTTTACTGAGGAGAGAGAGAGAGAGAGAGAGAGCTGTGGGACAAAACAGAGCCCAGGGATCATGGGAAAAGTGCCAGTTATGAAGCATTATGCCAACCCAGTTGTGCCTGCTCCATTGATGCTTGTTGGATTGGAACCACAGTACAGGTAAGGAAGAGGAATGTGCACCCAGTAAAGAGGAAGGCCAACCCAGTTGTGGCCATGTGCATGGGGACATTCACCTCAGAGTCTATGAAGGGAGTTGCTTACTCAAGTCCAGAAAGTGTCCTCAGGAGAAGGGTCTTAGAGAGTAGAACTAGCCCAGATCTGTGATGGCTATTTCTTTGAGTATTCCCCGAACAGGTGATAGAGAGATGAGGGAGAGAGTGGAAAAACTATTTGCTGCTGCTGACTGTGAGAGGATCCCCTCAGCTCCAAGTTAAAGCTGTCCATAACTGCTAAGTGGCCTCTGTGGCCCAGATTACTTGTGCCCAGAAATCGTGGTGGGGGGCAGCTCAGAAATGTATAACCACTGTTTTCTACCTCTGGAAATGTGACCTCCATGGTCTAGATTAATGGACTGTTTTTTTTTTTTTTTTTGTGTGTGTAATATTTTTTCCCCTCCATCATGCACTGGGACCTGCTCCTCCTTCAAGCCACTAGCACCACCAGCGACCCCTTCCTGCAATTCCCCCAGAGCTGCCTACCTCATATTTGCAGCCTTCCTTCAGGTTAGCCCGACATATCCCTTTGCTGGGAGGGTCCCCCTCCTTCAAGAGGGAAGGCACCAGCCAGGAGACTCCAGCACACTATTTCTTTCTTGCTTGGGTGCTGCTGAGGCAGATATTACTCTGCCAGGATTGCTCAAGGGCATCATCGAGTACGGCCGCCATCAACCGGCTGATCCCAGTGCAGTTTCCGCTTTTTTTTTCTGTGGTGTTCCCCTTAGTGCTATCCCTCTGCTGTGCTCCTGGTCTCCACCAGGGGCTGCTGCAGAGCAACCATGCATCCCCAACCCACCCCAGGGGAGGACATCAGTCCCACGGATGCTCAATCCTACCTCTTCCCCTGCTGACCCCCGGCGCCTGAGTCCATTCCCAAACCTGGGTTGCTGGCGTGGTTCGATAATGGACTGTTTAAATGGCACCATGGAGTTTTGTATTAATCAAATGGAATCCCCCACATTTGAAGTTTTTCAGTTGTGGACCTCAGTTATTTCAATTGACACTGTTTGTCAGTTAACTGTAACATTTATTGTAGCCCATCACCAGAAGAGTTGCACCCCCTGAAGCCAGAGGATTCATGCAACACCAGCCATCTTGGTAAGATAAAAACTGTGTTTCTGCTGTTGTGGGCACCCTTCCCCTTTATGTAACACCTGGCATACCCTTAGACATGGGGATGGGGTTTATATGTGTATCTGGAGATATCTCCAGAAGTCCTGCATAGGAAGGTCATATTTGGTATTGAAGGTGCCAAAAGCTTTTGCACAGTGCCCATTCTGTGTGTGGAGGTCCCTGACTGCCAATATGCCTCTCTGAGCCCAGAACAACTATCTAGAAGGTGAGTTGCCTATAAGTAGGGTCTGATTCCCCATAGTGGCTCTGGTGAAGAAGGGGTGGGGCATGTCTTCAGCAGTCTGGGAAGGTGCCTCCTCCCATTTTTGGAGGCCACAATTGAGGGGTGATCCTTAAAGGTCATATGCAAAGGTTTTTTAAACTAAGAGAGACAGCACCAGTCAATAAACATTGCTATGAATCCTACAGTATGTGTTTTCCGGGTTTTCTAACAAAAGTCTACAAATTCATACTTTTTTTGTGTCTTTTTGTTGTGGACCATTTCTCCAAGGTTGCTGGATGCTGAGTCAGCATGACTCCAGGCTGCTGATGTCATTTGGGGTGCTACTTAACTGTGCCTGCTAGGAAGTTGTATTGCTGCTAGTATTACAATGTTGGTAACTTTACTGCCATTGGTCAGTGTCTGCTGCACTATAATTTAGATTTAATAGGGACCATATCTGCACTAATTCCTAATAGGGATGGATGTATTAGTCTTGCTAAAAATATCCTTTTAAAGAAAATGACAGGGTGTGTGATTATGCCTCTCATGGGTGATGTTAGGTGCAAGATGTTAGGCACAAGGCACTTGCACTGAGTGTCTTTAAACAACTGAGAGAGAAGTGTGATTATTGACATAATCACACACCCTGGAATGCTTTATTGCACTTATAACATGTTGAAATATTGTTAAAACTGTAAAATGAAAAAGAAAAAAATCATGACACTGCTTGCAAAAACATTTTAAATTGTTATTGTAACTGCATTTGGACATAAAGTAGTCCCTTTTTTGTTAAATCAACTAACTCTTATTTTGGCAATGGTTGCAGCAGTAAAACAAGTTATATGCTGATTTACATACAGCAACAAGGAATTATGGGTAGGTTATAAAGTTGACTTAAATGTTCCTTACTCAGAGGTGCAGTCTCCTTTTTTTGGTACTGGTGATGGCAGTTTAGCCCCTTATATGTAGCTGTACATAGCACAGTATTGCAGTTACAATATGAAGCTGTCTTCCATCTTCCTTACTGTGAGGTGCAGTCTTCTATTTTTGTAGTGGTTACAACAGTATAAGATATCAGATGTTTATTTTCAAAATGAGGCATTGTGCATACAGCATATAGCTCACAAGATTTCTTTACTGAGCGATGTAGTCTCCTATTTCTGTAGTGAATACAGAAATATAATAGCATGTATACTAAGTTATATAGTGAGGCATTGTGGGTACAGTAAATAGCTGATATTTCTATTTCCCTAATCAAAGTGCAGTCTCCTATTTTGGTAGTGTTTACAGCAGTATAGTCTATAGAAAAGCCTGTAGAACAAAATGTTTTTGAGATGCAGGTAGGCCAAAAAGATAATTTTCCATTCTGTGTAGCTGTTGTTTCACTTTTACTACCTGCTGGTGAAATGACAGGTCATAAGTGACAGCTCCAGTCAGAACGTGAGAGAGTAGCAATACTTTTCTATGTTTGTGTTATCGGGCTGGAATGGGTGGAAGTAGTTCTGACATGTAATTATGGAACAATAATTACATGGCTCAGAGGTACTTTCAGCCAATCAAATCAGTACAGTTTTTTTACTCATGTTATAATCTTGAGTAAAGAATAGATGAGCCTGAATGCAAGACAAGTAAAAAACTGTGAGGGAGAAAACACTGGGCTGGCTAGTGCATAAAAACTCTTAGTAAGGTTTGAAAACAGCATTACTTCTTTCACCCTCATTTACAGGGAGATGGGATAATTGCTTTATTGCCATCCTAAGAAATCATCTCTACTGAATGTCATATGTGATTATGTACAGCAATCTCTAACATGACAGTAAGACTCATGCCTTTCACCACAACAGAAAATTGTAGAGTTTGTAAGCTTTACATCAATGTGCTAATCTCCCTGACTTCTGCACAGGCTAAAATAATCTATTTAAACTGTTTTTATGCATTACTGGTATTGAGCATAACACAACCACAGTCAAACAGCTTTCAGATTCTCACAACAGGCACAATGCAAGGATAAAAATCTTTAGAGATCTCAGCAATGTGACAGTCTCCCTAGCTTATGTACAGATGAAAGAGAATAGCACCCCAAATCACATCACCAGGGTGGAGACATGCCGATTACCACAGGGAATAGGAAGTCTCAGCATCTAGCAGTGTTGCTGAAGCAAACCACGCAATAAATAGCTATAAATGGCATGAAATTATAGATTTTCATATAAAACACTAGGCAGACACTGTTGTTACAACAATATTTAATGAATGATACTGACAGTTTATTTTCTATAAATTTCTTCGTGCATGATCTTTACAGGATCTCACACTTCAGACTGGTACCAATTAATTCAGAAGCTTATGAAGCAAACATAACATAGCCAGTGTCAGTGGCTCAGTAGGTAGCACACTCGCCTCTGAGGCCGGGAGATCAGAGGGCTGTGGGTTCAGTTCCCACATCTGGCACTTGGTTTAATATCCCACTACTGACACTGTAGTGCAGCATGAGAGGGGTGCTGCACTTCTGAGGTGACGTCTTTCGGATGAGATGTTAAACCAAGGTCCCATCTGCCTGAATTGGTGGTAGTTCAGGTGGATGTTAAAGATCCCATGGCACTTATCGAAAGAGCAGAATTTCCCCAGTGTCCTGGCCAAATTTCCCTCATTCACTAAAAATACCACCAACAGCTTAATCTGGTTCAAGGTCAGTTGGCATTTATCTGTATCCCCCTCTCCAGGGTCATGCCTGAAAATAGGCAGGATTTGTCTAGTGCACTTACCCAGTCAACAAAAACTAAATAAAATAAAATAAATGATCATTAGATTCATGGGGTGTATCTGTTGAGCCATGATTATTTATTTTGTAATGGCCAAAATGCTTTAATTTAGTATTTAAAACACAGGTAAGTAGTGTAACACAGCTCCATATCTAAAGTGATCAATGAGTGTAGAAATATGCTACAACGTATGTTTTACTTGTTTCTTACCATGTATGAGACTACATTAATTCCATGAGTTTCAAGCAGTGCATCATGGGTATGCTAATGAAATGGGTTGTGCAACATCTCTGCCATTCCCTGAGGAACACATTTCTACACAGTAGCACATATCTACGTAGTAAATAGTAGCATATGTGGAATGAAAAGCAGAGGTAAGTTTTCAAGAAAGAATTAGAATTGCACAAGAAAATCCTCTACCTTGCTTTTTCAGGCTTGTGATGGAGTAAGAACATCAGAAAGAAAAGGAGAACTGCAAGAGAGGGCAGAATTAAATAGAAGATTCAATATTCTGAAGCTGTTATAGGTGGCAAAGGTGCACAACCCCAAAAGCCCTCTCCCAGTTCAGATTTACACCTGTTTTGGTGTTCAACATGCACACATGTGCAGTGAACATTTTGTTAGAAGAGTGGCTTTAGATGGGTGTGACAATGTCAGTGCAATTCAGAGTGGTCTGCAAGGGGCTCATCAGTGTCACAGCACCATCATCAACCAGGCTGATCATGACACTGTTCTGGCTTGTTGTGCAGAAACTTCATGTATTTTAAAGGAGAGAACTGACCCAATCATAGGTTGGCTGTTTCCTTTGATCTACACCACCTAGCAAGCACAGCTGATCTGTCATGATAAGACTGCTGAGGTTGAATTATACCCAGTAACGAAAAAAAACATCCAATGAGGTCTGTTGTTGCCCCACTCTTGCTGTCTCCCCACCCAACCCCCCACTCAGCACCCTTCTCACCCCCACAAACATAACATCATCACTGGGGATGCCCAATCCCCCAGTGTCACCACATGAAATAAAGAAAACCATCCCTCATAGCTTTTTGAAAAAAATACTCCCTGCAAAAGAAAACAATGTCTATCAATGTCTGTTGCAGCTGCCACCATAACTGCCCCCCACAAGTCCAACCCACAATAATATTCTGACACAGGGAATGTAGAAGAAAACCCTATGTTCCTTCTGTCTGTGTACTGTCCCACCACCACTCTCCATTCCCTGTCCCAGTATGTAGAAGAAAACTCTCCTGCTCCCTCCCTCTGTATGCTGCCCCCCACCCTCCATTTCCCATCCCAGTATACACGGAAAAATAAACCTCCCACTCCACCCCTCTGTGTGATGTCCCACCAGCACCCTCTGTTCTCTGTCCTGGTATATATATATATATAAAGAAAAACTCTGACACCCTTCCTATGTGTGCTATCCCACTCCCACTCTCCACTGCAATGAACAATAAAGGGAAAAGAAAAAATACAGAAATATCTTTTTAGAACAGGTTATGTATAAAAATATGTAAAAATGTATAAAACTGACACTGGGGATTCACAATCCAAAGAAAACCATCCCTCATAGTTTTTGTTTACATCCTGTAAAACAGAAAACCATCTAGCAATGTCTGTTGCTGCCATTACTGTCCCCCCACCTGACCCTCTCATTGATCACTCATCATTCCACACATGCCCAAGCCCATATTTACCCACCATGGGTCCAACGCCATTATCGTCTCTGGACTGCAGATATGTCTTCATTCTTGAATGTTGGACCTCGAACTAAGGAAATTAGTTATACCATTCAATGCATTTCAGTGGAGTTTTGAACTTGATGGCATAACTTGGTTATTTTTGAATATTTTTGCCCCAAATGTTCAGCATGCCTTCTTTTGAGACCCCACCTCATGAACAATTGCATTGAAATTAGGCAAATCTATCCCAAAAGGTGATTTCACAGTTGCTGTGTGAAGTCACTTTTGAGGCATGAGTTGAACATTTTCTCTGCCCTTGTTCATGAGGTGGGGTCATAAGAAGATAATGTTGAAAATGTGAGGTAAAATAAAAAAAAAAGTTATGCACTTACATTGAAATTTATGAATGGGGGCTCGTAACTATTGAAATTTTCAATATTTTGACCCCATTTTTTCAACATAGCCATTTCTTCACAAAACCTCATGAATGTGAGAGATGTCAGTATTTGAATCATGGCCAAAATATTTTTTCACATCCTGTAAGGTGATTTCATGGTTGTTGTGTGAAATTACCTCTCAGGCAGGAGTTGGAATTTTTTTTTGCCCTTGTTCATGAGGTGGGGTCATAAGAAGACTGTATTGAACATTTTGGGTAAAAATATTAAAAAAAACAAAGTCATGAGCCTACATTGAAATTTATGAATGCAGGCTCAAAACTTTGGTAATTTTCGATATTTTGACCTCTAAGTTTCAACAAAGCCGGTTCTTCACAACACATAATGAATGTGACAGCTCTCATTTTTCAAATCCTGGCCAAAATGTGTTTTTGCACTTGTATCACAAAATCACCTTTTGGGCAGGATTTGAAAATGTTCTCCACCCTTGTTCATGAGGTTGGCCCATAAGAAGGATATGAGGGGTCATAAGAAGACTATGTTAGAAATTTGGGGTACAAATATGCGAAAACAACAAAGTTATAAGTCCATGTTGCAATTTTTCAATGCACGCTTGTAACTGTGGAAATTTTCAATAGCCATATTTTCACACCATCTCATGAATGTGACAACAGTAATTTCCCAAATCCTACCCAAAATGTGTTTTATCACTTGTGGCACAAAACTATATTTCAGCCATTGTTTTATAAATGACAGCTGTCATGCTCAGGAATGGTCATGAAAAGATTATGTTGAAAATTTGGGGTAAAAATGTAAAATAACAACTAAGTTATGAAGAAAGAAATTGCTCCAACATTTACTCATAACTTAATTTTTTTGCAGAGTTTGGTTTATAATGTTCAACATATTCCTTGTATTACCCCACCTCCAGAACATGGCAGGTGTAACAGGTATCAGTGTCAGTGGCTCAGCAGGTAGCACACTTGCCTCTGAGGCCAGGAAATCAGAAGGCTGTGGGTTCTAGCTCCACACCAGGCACTTGGGTTAGTATCCCAATACTGACACTGCAGTGCAGCATGAGGGGGGTGCTGCACTCCTGAGATGCTGTATGTCAGATGAGACATTAAACTGAGGTCCCATCTGCCTGTTCTGGTGGTAGCTCAGGTGGATGTTAACGACCCCATGGCACTTCGGAAAAGAGCAGGGGAATTTCCCCAGTGCCCTGGCCAAATTTCCCCCCATTCACTACAAAATACCACTAATAGCTTAATCTGGTTCAAAGTCAGTTGGCATTCATCTGTATCCCCCTGCCCTGGGTCGTGCCTGAAAATAGACAAAATTTGTCTAGTGCACTTACACAGTCAGCAAAAAATAAATAAATAAATAATTTTTCAAATCCTTTCTGAAACGTGTTTCCACAGTTGCACAGTGAAATCACCTTTTGGATGGGATTTTAACAATTCCACTTGTCTTGATCCATAACGCCAGGTTATAAAAAGACTGTTGGACATTTGAGGTCAAAATGTGGGAGCCCACTTAAAAGTGGAACGTTGCCTCTCAGCTACGCTGTCCTGTGTAATTACAATCTAATTTAATGTGTCAAACAGGACACCACTGAAAATGAGATACTGCATCTCATCTGCTCTATCCTGGGTAAATATGATCATCTGTAGTAAAAATGTGTACAAGCAAGACCCAGTACAACAGCAATATCAGCAACAAACATTTGGCATTGAAAAATGCTTGTTTCATATGCTGTACAAGCAAACAAAAGCATGTGGTTCATGGAGTATATAAGATGAGACTTGTTTATTTATGTAGTAATTACAAAAAATTCTTTATTTTTTTTATCAAAACACAGGAAAGCAGAGCAACACAGCTCCGTACCTAAAATGATGAATGAGTGTAGGAATATGTTAGAACAGCTGTTTTACTACCTTTTTGTCACATGTGAGAATACATTAATTCCATAAGTTGCAAGTACTACATCATGGGTATCAAATAATATGTGTTGTGCAATGGGAGGTTGGAAGATTGTGGGTTCCAGCCCCACACTGGGAACTTGGAAGAAATCCCAATACTGACACTGTAGTGCAGCATTAGGGGGTTGCCGCACTCCTGAGGTGCCATCTTTTTGATGAGACATTAAACCAAAGCCCTGTCTAGCAGTTCTGGTGGTTGTTCAGGTGGACATTAAAGATCCAACATCTCTCAAAGAGAGTAGGAGAAGTTTTTATTAACAGAAACTAGAACAAAATCATGCTATCAGACAAAAACATAAACCAAAAAGAGAAAACCAAGGAGCATAAAAGAAGAAGAAAAAATACAATATACAACAATTTCTCAATTGATAATATACAGAATAATCCTCCACAAACCTTCAAACTTGCTCATCCTTACAAACTATACAAACTGAAAAATAAAGATTAATCAAAATTTTCAGAACACTAAAATGAAATCCACCAGATCCCCAAAACCCAGTAATATTGTAATCAGACTCATACCCATTTAATATTACCCCACAATGACACTTTCTGATGCCCCAACAATATAGCATGCTCCTTCAATTTAAACCTCCAAAGGGCAGATTCCACTCTGTCTGCTATAGATACATATGTGGGCTATAACTGTTGCAACGCATATTGACACATCATCTGCCATAGACAGAATTTCAGACTGGTGAAGATTTCTGTCATTGTGCTTGCACTGTACTGCTTCCATGGTGTCAGAAAATCCCCTAATACCAGATTCCCATATGTTAGCCTCTAAATCCATGGTAAGCACCACTTGTGTGCAAGAAACTTCCAAACTGCAACAACGAAAGGACAGCCGGAATATTCTTGTGTATCAATTTGCTGAGTACACTCCTGTATAGGACAAAATCTGTCATCCAGGCTTTTGTGTTTCATACTGGCACATACCCCCATTCTGCCATGACAGCTGACCCAGAGGATGTCCCACATGTATTGTGGCACCCTAGTGACTGGCAATTATGTTAACACTAAGGGTGTCTTTATTGACTGCCAATGAGAGAAAACCACCATTTAGGTGTAGGTGTGAGTCATCACTTTCGTATACAGTTGTAGGCTGTCAATAGATAGAATGTAAGTCTTGGAGATCCACCACTGAGGCAACTTTCTCAGACTGGGCCAAATAACTTGGAATAAAAAAAGACTTCAGTAGCTTTGAGGCCTCTTGTTCCCAATGAGAGCAAAAAGCCCCGAACACCCATTTTAACCTTTCATGCCATTGCAGCGTACTTGATAGAAGAAACATGCAGGATCTGGTGTGCTAATGGCAAAACGTGGAGAAACTGCAAGAAAGCCAGGATACATCAGGAACACAGAAAACAGCACTGCACACAAGGCTTAAGAAATGCTCATCAGTTTATTCAAGTTTCCACATCTGAAACATACCCCTGCACTTTGAGGAACAATCCCTCTTCATCAGGAAGTGAACAGGGATTGTTCCTCAAAGCATCAGGGTATGTTTCAGATGTGGAAGCTTGAATAAATTGATGAGCATTTCATGAGCCTTGTGTACAGTGCTGCCTTTTGTGTTTGTGATTTATCCCTGCTTGGTAGAAGACACTGCTTTACTGAGGACTGGAAAAACAATGTGAAAAAAAATTACAGGATCGATCACATTTAGCCCCATGCTCTTAACGTGATGATAAGTGATGTTTCTTTTGATGGGGTTAAAACGACTCCCCCAATAACATCTGAAAAATAGACTATAAATCCTAGTTTCAAATTCAAGGGGAGCTGGATAAAAAAAACTTCAATAATTTAATAATGGTAACAAAAACTGTTTAACAATTTGTGTGTGTTTAGTTTGGAGACTCTCCAAGTTTTCCAAACATTAACCTTCTGAGTACAGTGCTCTAATTTCTCCATCTAATTGTAGGCAGGCAAGTCCCCCGGACCCAACTGTATACTCATAATCATGATAGGTACTATGGAGATGCTTATATCAGTAACAGAGTCTTCAGCCGGAGATGAAACTCCAACCTGTACAGCAATACTTTTTGTTCTATTGATGGTAGAGCCAGAAACTTGGTAGTAGGTGTCTACTGCCACCAGTGCCCTAGCTCCAGAGTCTGCATCAGCAACAAACAGGCAAATGTCATCTGCAGAAGCAGAAATTTTCAGCTGTGATTCCAACCCAGGAAGCGCCAAGCCTCTAATTTGTGGATTGTCACTATTGTCACTACTGTTAAGGAGCAAAAGAAGGCCACAGCCCTTAGGAGCTCCTAGATGAGATTGTACGATATCAGATTTCCACCTTTGAGAAAGTACTTATCCAGTCTTTTTTTTAATAATCTTGTTCCTACTTGTTATTATATCCTCTGGTAGCCTGTTCCAGATTTTGATAACACTCTCGGTGAAAAAATTATTTCTCCTAACACTCCTAAATCTCCCACCTGTCAATCTCAATGCGTGGCCTCTTGTAATAGATTCTGAACCTCTAGCACTAATTTTGATGTCTTCTGCTGAAGTATGATCACTCAATATGCCATAAAGAAGTAATAAATCCCCACTTTTTCATCTTTCCTCAAGCGTGTACAATCAAAGTTTTGATTCCCTTTGGGTACTGTAAATCACTAACTTCAGCTGCCATTTTTGTCATCCTTCTCTGTACTTTTGCTATTATTTTGATATCACCTATTCTATAAGGGTTCCATAGCTGGTGACAAAACTTAATGTGTGGCCTGACGTAGGATCTATATAACCAATCATTTTAAGCAGAGTGCCAATAGGGAAAGCAAATAAAAGGGGACTTACGGAACCTCCTTGCTGCACTTCTATTGTTAATGGACAGGGAAACGCTAGTATCCATTCACTACAGAGATCACTGTGTCCCATTATAAAGCTGTTGTGTCCAGGAAATAAACTCAGAAGGGATACTATAGTAGTTTAAGACCTCAAATAAATACAAGTGTGATACCTTGTCAAAGGCCTTTTATTGGTCCATTTACAGGATATACCTGTTAACCACATTCTGTGTACCTAGTTTAAACTCATCTCTAAGCAAGAAACACATTTTCCTGTATCTCCCTATTAGGGACAGAGCAAGTTTGAATAGGTTCTAATAATACTTTGGCCACAGGTTGTAGGTGCTTGTAGAACAACTTTGATAAGATTTTAAAATCAAAATAGAAAAACAATGAAAGGCCTCCAGTTCCTGAAATCTAATTTACCGGTTTTCTTGAAAAGAAAAAACAATAGAGCTTTTCTGAAAGAGGGATACCTGATTACTGGAAAACAGAATATGCTGAAAGATCTGGACTGAAAATCCACTCGGTTTCAGAGAAAGTTTTATAAAGTTCATTTTGGTAATTCATCTTCTCCAGGGAAAGAACCACACTGTGAACCCAAAATAATGGTTTCAATTTCACCCACCATTACTAGTCTAATCAGATTAATTTCTGAGTGTCTGCCAAACTCGGAAGGTTAAACTTAAAAAAAAAAGTCCAGATCCTGACCTGAGTTGTAATCAGCATCAAAAGTATTTTCCCAAAATTCATACACTACTTGTAGCTGTTCTGCTGCCATCACCAAGAAGGAATCATTTCACAGTTTCAAAGGTCCCATTACCATTTTGTCTGTAGTCGCTTTACAGGCTGTAAAGGGATCAATAATGTGTGTTTTCCTGGTCCCAAATTTTATCAAAGGTTACAAGTAAATGGTCCTACTATATTGAATTGAATTTTAAACATTTCATCTTTTAAAGAGTTTATCTGAGGTCTGTGATTCCAAGACCATTCTGCAGCCTTCGTAGTACAGGTGAGCAAGCCAGAGCAGGCTCAAGCCTGGCTCAAACATAATGCTTGGTGCAGCTAAGCTCAGCCTCTATATGAAATTGAGAGCCAAAGTCAAGTGGAGCCAGTTATGGTCGGAGTAAGCATTTTTGTCAGTCTGAACAGTTAGTGTAGTGTCTGAAATGTTCTATTCCTATGGAGAGAACAGCCTACTGTAGCCAGGGCTCAGCTCGTGTTTTGACTCGTAGAGTCAAGCCAGACCTCTGGCTCAGCTCTGGCTTGGCTCCAGGTGAAAATTCCCTGGCTTGCCCACCTCTTCTTCATGGTGCTTTATATAGCTGGTCAGAAGATTCTACAGGATATAGGGTAAATGCAGTAGAGGAAACAGTAGGGGCTACAAAAAAGTAATCAATACTGGTGGATAGCATATTTTGAAAACATGTGCGTCCCCTATTAGGATGTAGAGAACAATAGACATCTGCAAGATTTGCAACTCACAGAACATTTTTTAAAGCAACATCACAACAATTTTTTTTTTCATTCAGACCCAAGTGTTCTAACATTCACTCTACAGTTGCTATCTCCCCCAGATAACATGCCGGGCAGTATTAAGATATGGCCTGATTTGTTCAAACATGATTATTCTAGTCAGTTTTAGCTGTGGAGCATTTAAATTAATTAACCTAAACAAGGTGGATTCATGTTTAAAATTTAGCAGCAACATCCTGCCAGGGCAAATATCCACCCGTCGTGTGACATTGAAATTAACAGTTTTGAACAGGATTCCCAGATCATCAGCCCCATCCTCCCCATTGACCAGAAGGAAGGACACCATGTCCAAGCTCTCTTAACTTGTGCAGTATCAAAGAGAGACGACAATCTTGTCTCCTGCAGAAGTATAATGCCAACTTTAGAATTCTGAAGCAGGGAAAAAGCGGCCTGTCTTTTTTATGATTCTTTATACTACATGTGTTAAAAGAAGTTACAGTATATTTTGCTGGACCATGGGAATGCATTGAAGTGCTAAAAAATCAACTTCACATCCAGACATGACCATTCAGGTAATATTTCCCTGTTGAAAGGCTATTGACCTCCACTGTTTTGGTTTATGTTTTGGCTTTCCACCTTTTTCTTCTGTTTCTGATGTAGCCTGTGATTGTACAGAGGAGACATTAGACTAAATATTAGAATCTACCTAGTCTTTCTGCTGTTGCAGCATCAGAGACTTATTCTGGAGAGCCACTAGGGGAAGTTGCTTTTATTTGATTGATGACCTGGTGACCCTTTTATGACCCACAGTCATGCCATCTGGTGGTGGAAGCGTAATTGCCTGCTGTTCCAGTAGAGCATGTGATCCAGGAGTAGGTTGTTTCATGCTTACATCAGACAATAGCCTATCTTCAGTATCCTCAGGCACCTCCAGTTCCACCCTCTGAGGGGAGGGTTAAAGAATACCAGCTCAGGGGAGGGTTCAAAAGTGCCAGCTCAGGAGCAACTGGTTCAGAAGATGCTATGGATACTGTAGGCTGTATTTGTTGTAGACTAGGTACATGAACATCAGATGTGGCAGATTTTTCTCTATCACCAACCCTAGCAGTACACAAGAGTGTTAGCACTGGATGCTGGAGTACTGGATATATGAGCCTTTCTCACTAGATGCTTCTATTCAAAACCATCCTCTCTGTTCCTAGTTGCCCACGGACATTGTTGGTAAGTATGCACCCTCTCCTCACAAAAGTTGCACCTCATCAGAGTACTACAGGCACACACCAACATGTCTAAACTACCTGCATAATTCACAGCAGAACTGATTGTAGGTGGTACTTAGATGTGTTCAGGACCCATGCTTGTAACATGCCATAGGTTGGCTGGCATAGAAACAGACCTCCCCCCCCACACGTCTCTGCCCAGGAAAAAAGCTTTTTCATAGATATTCAATCCCAGGGTTATGTTGTCTTAACTTGACTTTTGAGCTTCCGCCACCATTCCAAATATTCTTTGTGTCAAGAATGAGTTCTGGTTGGCATAAGATTTCACACTGCTTTTCCAACTAATAGTGAATATTACTATAACCCAGGCTTGGCCACAACTACCAGGTAGGAGTCTCCAGGGGTTGGGTTGGTGGTATTTTTTGTGTTATTAGCACTGTGCTGTGCCTCCATTATATAACCGCCTACATGGGACCTGGGCTCGGGGAGAAAATTGTCACTCGGCGTGTTGGCTAGGTTTGGCTACTCTGCACAGGAGCACCCAAGTATTCCGGACACAGGAAACAATAACTGAATGTCCATACAAGGAGTTGGGATTCTAAAGTGTGGCTTTTATTCACAACAAAAAAGGAACAATAAAGCATATACGGACCCCCACGTGGCTACACTCCTGGTAATGCAGATTTTCCTCCACAGACACACATCTTCTTAAATCTTAAACCCTCGGGCTTAGTAACACACAGGCACTCGGCCAGAAATTGACTCTTCTCTGGTTTCCCTGGCTCGGCTCCCTTGCCAGCCCTTGGATTACCTTCTTTCCTTGGCTCGGCTCCCTTGCCAGTTCTTGAACCACTTATCTATTTACCATGGAGATTTAATGGTGGCTCCCTATTCCACCCATAAGCAGTTCTGGCTCCATCAGGGAATCTTCTTCAAACAATCCCATATCTGGGTACTTTCCTCAAGCACTGGCCAAGTACCTGAGAGAAAGCAACAGGTGTCCTAAAGCAAACCCGTAGAGGTGACTATGGTCACGCCAGATTGGGGAAGGGGGGTCTCCCATCTCTTGTTCCCATAAATCATAACCGGCCATTCCTCTAGACTTTAACACCTCATCTCTGAAAACACTTTACTTTGTAGATTCTCTTTAAATGTATGTCACATTTAATCTGCTGTTTCTCCCATCCCACATGTGCTGAACTTGAAACATACTTGATGAGTGACTCTGTCCATTTCTCTAGACCCCCACAGAGTTAAGCAATCCAATTCCCACAACTTTTAAAACTGTACTTGGCTGTCTTTTCCTGACCCCACAGTAGCAGTCACTTACATTCATCTTGTCCTAGGTAAAAACACATTGGCCCTTTAGCAGAGCATACTCACCCCTTGATTGCAGATGCCCCACAGGCATTTTCTCTTCCAAAACATAATGAAACTTCCAGGTGCCTCAGCAAAAATCCTCACAGGCAGCTTCTTTTTCCCACTAGCTGAGCCAGGGGAATTGCCCTTGGAAGCAGGTTGACTCTTTTCACACAATCCCTGCAGGGATGGGGCCCTGAAACTTTAGAAAGCAGTCTCCACCACTTCAAACAGGCACTGCTGTGTTCCTCTTGAGGTGAGAACATACACCTAGACTAAAAAATATTGCTCTCTGGCAGAGCTAAGGGATCTGAGGGCCTGCAGCTGCAGCACACCTCTTCTCTTTGCTTGAGCCCACTACAGACTACTACTGACTCTTTTCAAATCCTCCCAACATTCTGTCCTAATTTCCCTAGCTGCAACATTCCAAAGTGGCTTATGCAGCTGCCACAGTTCTAAAATGATGTCATCCCTCAGTCTCAGCTGAGACTGAGAACAGAGTGAGACAGTGTGAAATCCATTTAACTGGAATTTCACAAGCTGCCTTCTCTGCCTGCCACTAGGTCTAACTGGGATTCTTGTAACCCCGGGTAACAGGGGGGTTGCACTCACCCTGGGCCAGGAAAATGACTGTCCGCAGTCATTAGATACCTGACCTAGGCCATCCTACCCTATGTGCTACCTACGGAGAGGGGTGATCAGGCCCCCTCCTGCCATGTGCTAGGCACAGACAGACAACACTAAGGGCCCAGAGGCCATCGGCTGATGATCAGCCTCTACTCTACCCACTGACTATGGGTACTCAGTGGCTCTGGAAGAACTGTCCAGAGCATAGCCTAATAGATCAGTACTGCAGCCCCTCTGGCTGGTCAGGACCACAACCTGTCTATCCCCCCTAGCCTTCTAGGGAAAACCTATCTGCCTCTAAAACAAAATCCCCAAAACAAAACACACAGGGGTCCCCCCCAACCCTGGACACCCGTAACCACACACCGGGAGCTAATAGCATACACAATGCATTACTCTCACACTCCCCCACAACCATACCTGTGGAAGGAAAATTACATACAGTAACCAAAACAACAACAGTACTTTAAACCCAAATACTTTTTAAAGTGCAAGGGGGAACTCCGATGAGTTCCTCTTCCTCCTCTTCTTGTCTTCTCTTCTGGTCTTCTTCAGGAACACCTGCAAGAAAAGAGAAAAACAAAACACACCTAATCTGCATATGCAGTTCTATCTAAACCCCTTCCATCTAAACACTGAAGAATCCTGAAAATATTTTTTAGAAAAGTAGAAAAACAGTAACAGTATAAACAGTAGAAAAATTGAATATTTACAATACACATTTGCAATTTGGGGGGGATGGAATGCCCTAAATGTACCTTCTAGTGACTCACAACGCCCGAAGGCAGGTCCAATAAAGAGTATCTCCTAAGCCGGAGCCCGGTGAAGCAAAGTTCTAGCAGATCAAAGTCCCGAAGGGGAGAGTCTTTGAGGACAGTTCACACTTTTGGAGTCTGCTGATGTAGGGTGTGTACTGCAAATGTCAGAAATAGAAAAAGTCTGGACTTACCAGTCCCTTGAAGAATGGAAAACATACTACACCTGTGTCCCTGCCAAAGACTCTCACTGGCAGCATTCTGTCAATACAGCTGGGCGAACATCTTCTGGAACACAAACAGGATGGCACATCTGGTAACAGCTGGGATGATGTCATCTCTGGAGATGGAACCTTGGAACAGAAATAAAAAGGAAAACAGCTGGTCTGAAGTCATCCGATACCCAGGTGATGAATCAGGATACAGCTGGGCTAGTGTCCTCTCTGGATATGAAGTCATCTGGTGGGCCACGTCGATGGATTCTGGAAAGCCAGTACACTGTAGAACTGTCAAAGGTGGGGCATCTGGATCCTGGACATCCAGACTGGTGGAACAACATAGGTATGGCAATGGCTGGAATGGCAGCATTGGCTACCACTGCTCTGCTCTCCACTTGGTAGGCATGGGCACATTCATAGGATGTTCTTGACATTGTGGGAAATAGCACAATGGGTCAGGTGCAAGAATTATTAGCCCGTCTGGGCGCTCATAATTCACATTGTGAAAGGATTCATGTCCCTTGCTGTCCACGATCCAAACAGTGTCTATAAACAATGTCCTGCCCACTTTCCATGTTTGGAACTTTTCTTGCAATATTCTGTCTCTTACAAATCTGCTGGCACGAGGGTGCACATGTGTCATGGCCTCTTCCATAATCCAGGATTTCCTGCATCTTTCCATCTCCTCCCAGATCCTTCAAGGAAAGGTAGGAAATGATTCTCCATAGATTTCATTCACTTTCCTATGAACCAGTCTTTCCTCCTTACTGCATTTGGTCAACCTGCGATGTCTGGCCTGGCTTGGGTGGGCCAGTCCTGGTTCTGCCAGCAACACATTCTTAATGACACAAAAAATGTATCCTTGGCTCCTTCTTGCACAACCAGGGCAGTGGCATCACCACTCTCTTCCATGCATTCCTCTAATCCAGAAACTGGAGGCTGTGAACCCAAGCCTTCTTTGTCAGGCCAAATGGGTTCCCCCTCATCATCTTCATTGAGAATTTACACCCAGGAGTGAGCAGTCATCCTCACTCCTGAGATGGTCCACTTCTCACTAGGCGTGGAGGTCAAAACCTCCCATTCAATGGCCTCTTCTCTCTCATCTTTGCCTATGAAACTTGGACT
Organism: Neoceratodus forsteri; assembly: GCA_016271365.2. Lineage (NCBI taxonomy): Eukaryota > Metazoa > Chordata > Ceratodontiformes > Ceratodontidae > Neoceratodus > Neoceratodus forsteri. The sequence continues at coordinate 1,205,822,513 of CM057449.1, forward strand.
AGGCCCCTCTATCCATGGGTCTGCTGATGCTTCCTCTGCACTGTCTCTCAGTGACTTAGACTCGGATACATCAGTCGTCTGTACTGTCTGTTGATCTGTACCCTCTAGTTTTATGCCACACTTTACTGAACTTCCTTCTCCAGGTCCTTCCTGGTGCTGTGTGCTACCAATTGCAGGTTCCTGTAACTTTGTCCATGTGGGAGACAAACAAATCTTGGGCACTTTACACAACCCATATTTCTCTAGGCACCCAGAACAGTGAGGTACCATGAAGACATCCCTTCCAGCATTTAAGCACATCACACATACTTGTACTGGATATCCAGGAATCGCCACACGAGGAGGCAGTCATCCTTCATAGTAGTACTTCTCAATACTGCTCAACTGGTTAACTTCTATGATCATAGCTAGGGCATGATCCGGGTAGCTGGCTGGTCCTGAAGCCATGACTGCAGAGAAAATAAACACTCACTATTATTACAAGTCCCACTTGGATGAAAAAACTTTTCACAAAATGGCTCCCTTGCTGCTGTGTTTACATTACTGCCCCACTCTGTAATGGAGGCGGCAGCACTCCTGGTGCATCAACATTCTGTAAATGGGTCAAGCCACTGCACATCTGATTTACACACTGTACTGATAACATTAACTCAAACTGCACAAACTTGCACTGGTTGCTCTCTTAGCACATTTATATGATTTACCACAGACTTTTTACTTGCTGCAGACACTGCTCTAGCTTACAGTCCCGTTAAGCTTCAGTATTTCATAGCACAGGATTGCCTGTATTTCTTGCTGCGTCTCTCATACAGCTCACAATCTCTGACATGGCTCTGAAAATTATACTGTTGCTGAACCTATAATTATGCTCACAGTCTATTGCTTAGAATTCTTGTTTTAGCTTCTTTCAAACTTGGCACAATCATTCTTTGCAAAGCGACAACATTGCTACACACAGATTCAGCTGGCTTTTTTTTCGGTGAAATCACACAGTTTGAGCTATTTCATTTGGATGGTACTCACTGTTATCAGTAGCTGTTTGCTGCGATGAAAAAATGGCCTACAGCTGATCATGCAGCCCTCTGGAAGGCAGTGGGCTGGCAGCCATGCCGATTGTCCCTTGGAACACTACACTCACAGTCCAGACGATTGAGATGCGGGTTGAACCCGAATTTGAACAGAAAAGTCAGTTTTTAAACTTTTTACAGTGCTTTCAGTCACCGTGACTCTCCTCCTGGCAAGCCAGTTTGCACACTCCGCTCACTCTCCCTCTTGAATGCTGTGCAGTCACTCTAGAGCTGGCTTGGGGGCAGGACTGATTGCAGTCTCACTAATCACTCGATGCCATGCAAGTGAGCCTCTTTCCTCTCGAATGCTCTTCTCCTCACCGCGGTCATCGAGCAGGCAAAATTTAAACTGCAAACCACTTTTTTTTTTCAACTGACTCCATGGCGGGAGCCCATTTTAACCATTTATCGTGGACATTAAGCACAACGAGTCTCTCAGTCCACACAGAAAGCATGTCCAACATCTAGGGCATAATTTTCCTTTTGCTACCCACAGTTTTCCACACTTTTCTTTGACACAATTACTTTTGAAAGCTGGCAAAAGCTGTGATTTGATGCAGGACAAGGACATACACACTCTGGCTTTACTGCTTCTTGGTAACAGTTGGCAATATCACAGCAGCACATAGACAGCAGCACACAGCGGCACATTTAGTTGGCAATTGCTTCAGATTTGTGGGCTACCCTCTGCAATGATAGCCAAAATGCTAGCCATCACCCGAGCAACCTTTTTTGCCTTTCTCCCAAATTATAACAGAATCCCAGCAGTAGCCTTCAATTTTGTAACCCAGGCTTGGCCACAACTACCAGGTGGGAGTCTCCAGGGGTCAGGTTGGTGGTATTTTTTGTGTTATTAGCGCTGTGTGGTGCCTCCATTATGTAACTCCCTACCTGGGACCTGGGCTTGGGGAGAAAATTGTCACTTGGTGTGTTGGCTAGGTTTGGCTACTCTGCACAGGGGCACCCAAGTATTCCGGACACAGGAAACAATAACTGAATGTCCATACAAGGAGTTGGGATTCTAAAGTGTGGCTTTTATTCACAACAAAAAGGAACGATAAAGCATAGATGGACCCCCACGTGGTTACACTACTGGTAATGCAGATTTTCCTCCACAGACACACATCTTCTTAAATCTTAAACCCTCGGGATTAGCAACATACAGGGCACTCTTCCCGAACCTGACTCTTCTCTGGTTTCCCTGGCTCGGCTCCCTTGCCAGCCCTTGGACTACCTTCTTTCCTTGGCTCGGCTCCCTTGCCAGCCCTTGAACTACTTATCCATTTATCATAGGCTCCCTATTCCACCCATGAGCAGTTCTGGCTCCATCAGGGAATCTTCTTCAAACAATCCCAAGTCTGGGTACTTTCCTCAGGTACTGGCCAAGTACCTGAGAGAAAGTAACAGGTGTCCTAAAGCGAACCCGTAGAGGTGACTCTGGTCATGCCAGATGGGGGGTCTCCCACCTCTTGCTCCCATAAATCATACCCAGCCATTCCTCTAGACTTTAACACCTCATCTCTGAAAACACTTTAATTTGCAGATTCTCTTAAAATGTATGTCACATTTAATCTACTGTTTCTTCCATCCCACATGTGCTGAACTTGAAACATTCTTAATGAGTGACTCTGTCCATTTCTCTAGACACCCACAGAGTTAAGCAATCCAATTCTCACAACTTTTAAAACTGTACTTGGCTGTCTTTTCCTGACCCCACAGTAGCAGTCACTTAAATTCATCTTGTACCAGGTGAAAACACATTGGCCCTTCAGCACAGCAAACTTACCCCTTGGTTGCAGGTGCCCCAGGCTTTTTCTCTTTCAAAACATAATGAAACTTCCAGGTGCCTCAGCAAAAATCCTCACAGGCAGCTTCTTTTTCCACTAGCTGAGCCAGGGGAATTGCCCCTGAAAGCAGGCTGATTCCTTTCCCCCCATCCCAACAGGAATGGGGCCCTGAAACTTTAGAAAGCAGTCTCCACCACTTCAAACAGGCACTGTTGTGTTCCTCTTGAGGTGAGAACACGCACCTAAACTAAAAAATATAGCTCTCTGGCAGAGCTAACGGCTCTGAGGGCCTGCAGCTGCAGCACACCTCTTCTCTTTGCTTGAGCCCACTACAGACTACTACTGACTCTCTTCAAATTCCAACATTCTATCCTAACTTCCCTAGCTGCAACATTCCAAAGTGACTTATGCAGCTGCGACAGTTCTAAAATGATGTCATCCCTCAGTCTCAGCTGAGACTGAGAACAGAGAGAGACAGTGTGAAATCTATTTAACTGGAATTTCACAAGCTGCCTTCCCTGCATGCCACTAGGTCTAACTGGGATTCTTGTAACCCCCGCTAACAGGGGGATTACATTACTGACATTGATATCCTTGTTACAGAACACTCCAGTCACATTCGTTATCAATGACTTTGTCAACGATATAGCAACAAAGCAATCCAGAGTGGTGAGGTCTTTGGCTGGTAATATTTTGTACAGAAGTGATCTCTCTTGCATAGATTTAAAAATAATATTGAAAGTATCTTCCTCGAGATGTGAATAAGGGCATAAATCTCTGATGCAAAGAATTGCATGGAATTCTCTAAAAGACACTGAACCACGTAGATTCTCTTGGGATGCTCAGTCAATAAACCTCTGTATTTGAGATGCACTGCATTCTGCTGGGGATCCAGTTCAGCCAGCTGTTTGAAAAAAATCACAATACCTGGGCCCTGCACTGGAATGTCCAGGCTCAGCAGTGGAGAAGCCAGGTTCAGCATTTTCTGTAGACGGGCCAGGTTCAGCATGATCTGTGGAGCGGCCTTGGTCTGTAATACTACTATCAGAAGTAGGATCTCCTTGGGCTGCCCCTCTTGTGAGAGTTACCTACAGGAGTGGGAACCACAGGGTCTTCATTCTGGGGAACCTCTTGTTGTACCATCATACATTTCCCAGAGGAAAGTTCTGTCATTGCTGGGTCCAGCTGCATTTCAACATTTTGCAATAAATTATCCCTGGAGTAGACTTAGTAGACAAGACAAAACCTGAGTCCCCTTGAATGAGCACTGATTCTTTAGTACCAATAGCTTCCTCTGGTTTAATGTCAGGGATTATTTTTGAGCCATTTTCTATAGGAGAAGTACAAACATGCATTTGAGGGGCAGGAGAGTCAGTCTCTACGTTGGGAGCTGCTGATGCCTGAGCTGCATCTGATGACTAAGTATCACTTGAATCCATTACCCCTAAAGCACCCACTGCATTTTTCCCATGATGAACTTATGCAGTAGTTAAAATAGTACCTGTAGCAGAGGCATGTCTTGTCATACCAGTGGCTCCAGTGTGCACCAGCTCCAGTCTTTCCATCTGGGTCTGTTAAGTTGCCTCAACAGGATGATCAGAAGGTGTTCCTTGTGTTTCAGGCACAAATAGCAATGCTAGGGAAATGGGAGCCTTTGGCAATGCTATTTTTTCCTGCACCTGTGATCTGGATACAGCAGCCTGCTAATTCTCTGGTCTGGTGGATCCGTGTGGGGAAATGCAGTCCCATGGCATCGGGGCCACCGTTGGTGATACCAATGACTGTGCCTTAGGAGAGGGCCCTGAAACAATTCTGGCATCCCACTTCAGGTCTGGGACCCACTTACCACTCCCATCCTGCATGCACCCCGCATCCCTCAAGGCTTTCTCTGGAGACCACTCCAACACTTGTGAACATTGCCCAGGTATGTTATCAATCAATCAATCAATCAATTAACATTCATTGGAAAGCAAGTTGAGAGTAAACTGTCTTTTACAATTGAGCCCAACATAAAAATAAAAAGACCTAACATACGGTTATAAACATTTTATATCTATATACAGTATAGTACAATATACTCTAAAATGTATGAAGTTCACCTATAACTATCACAGCAACTGTACAACAAACTATTACTATTAGTCTTAAAATGTGAAACAGGGGCTGAAGTGCTTATTTTTTTAGTTTATTAAGTGCACTTTGTGTGCCATAAGGTCGGGAGGTGGAGTCATGTGACTGGATGAACCTCTGGGTCCTGCTGGCATAAAACTGAGCCCCCATGGAGTCCAAACACTAAATTTCTTGTGTCTATGCTGTGCAACCTCATCCTGATGTGAGATAGGGGCCCAGATATTCAGAAATGTGCCAAAGGCTGGTGCAAGTCCAGCGCAGTGCAAATCCGATGTGCTGTGGCGCAACAGGAACCATATTCAGAGGTTGCACTGGCTGAACTACGCCAGTGAAACTTGGCTGAATATGGCACACCCAGACTTGCACCATGGCACAGAAAGAGATGCTCCAGCATAACTGTGGGAGCAGAGCAGCAGAGCGACAGATGGGGACATGGCACAGACAAGAGATCCAGGGACAGAGCCAGGGAAGCACAGTGACAGGCCACAGGAGGCCTCCACCAGCAGGGCACAGCAGGGCATACACAGGCACCAAGACATCCCACCCCAGAACACAACAGTGGCACAGATAACAGGCAACGGGAGGTGCCAATGGCCAATGGATGGCCACCAAGGCAGCCTCCCTCTGCAGGCTGCAGGCCGTGCCCCCCCCACCCAGACCAGAGCAGGCCACACCCAGGACCATGCAGTCAAGCACACACACATGCCACACAGGCACACAGGTGGCCCACACAGTAGGCACCGAACATGCTGGGAGGCATGTAGCATGGTAGACCACATGGGACAGGCCACACAAAGCCAAGCTGGGGCCCCAATACAGGGTGCAGCCAGTACCCGGCCAAAGACCATGGTCATGTACCACCACCATGCACACACCCACCACACACCCCTGACAGGCACCCCAAGGCACAGCCACCAATCGAGGTGAGGTACCCCACCACAGTGGGACACACCACAACACACAGCAGTGAACCACAGAAGCATAATATTTGCCCTGACACATGCACACCACATGGACAAACACTGGGCAACTGCAGCATGGCTCCTCATGCCACCTGCAAATCAGACAATGACACAGGCAGGTAAGTCAAAAAATATATATTTCCAAAGCAAACTATTTACAACAACAAGGGGGTAGGAAAGGGTAGGAAAGTGAGGGAAGGGGACAGGGAACAGGGACTGTACAGTAGGATGGGGACTGTAGGGGGAGGTACAGCATCGGAAACAGGGAATGCTGGGGCCAAATTACCAGCGGTCATGACCTGCCGCCCCTTGGTGTCCTCACTGCCTTTGGTCCTCCAGCAGCAGGTGGCAAACCTGAAGAACTGCCTCCATGGTGGTGGATGTAATCAGAATTAGCTGCCGGAGCAGCCTGCAGTATATGGGCCTCTGTAACCTCTGCTGGACACCTATGACAAGGGATAGGAAAGGTAATCAGTACAATGTCCCAAGACACCATGCCCACCCACAGCACGCAATGGACAGTGGGAACACACACCCCTGGAGGGTCTGTATCAGCCACCCACAGAGAGGTGGGTCAATGCCTGCCAGCAACTCAGCACACCATGACAGTGCACAGAGGTTGTCCCTGCTGGACAATGGCCACCCGACTGAGCAATGACAGTCACATGGGACAGTGCACTGGCAGCACCACAGCAACGTCAGTGGCAGCCGGGCGCACACCCACCCCACCAACAGCTGGCACATGTGTTCAATGGATGTGCCACAGTGGCATGCACCACACACAGTGCAATACACACAGCTGCCATGGCACATGACACAGGTGGCCATGCCCACACCCACACCCCCGCCACCCCTATGTAAAGTGTGAAGGACCATGACAGTGCCTACCTACCGTCTGTGGCCCTGCTGGTGCTGGTCCCACTCCTGCTCAACCCTCGTGGCCCGCTGCAGCCTGCTGTCCTGCTGCTGCTGCTGCTGCCGCCTGCACCCACCGGTGATTCTCAGGCCCTGGGAATGGAACAAAGACAGGTATACATCAGGAAACATTCACAGCAGCTGTCCACCACCCCCACCCCTGTGTACAGGGTGAGCTCCTGCCCTACAAGTCCTGCACGGCTGCATTGTAATGCAAGTGGCGGCTGGCAATGCCACTCCATGATGCGCACAATGAAAGTGCATCACTCTGCAGGGCATGCCAGGCAGCCTAGCCAATGCCACAGTACAGCATCAGGGCACACATGCAATATGGGTTGACTTACCTGGCTGTGGCACAGCCCCTCGCCTGAAGTGTGCCTCAAGCCTCCTCAGGTGCTCTGGGTCCCACTCACCAGGTCACTGTACTGGTGGCAGCATTGCTCCCCTGTTCTGGCCACCCCAGTCCTTTGCTGCAGCATGGCAGCAATCCCCTGCCACACTGTGACCCTTGGCTGCTGCAGGGGCACCTGGCCAAATAGTTGAGGTGCATAGGGCTGGACACAGGCCACCAGGTTGACGAGTTCAACCTACGTCCAGTTCTGGGCTCTAGGGACACATCTCTGCACCATGCTATACAGCTAACTCGGTGACCAAAATAGCAGCAGTAAAGTGCACATATCCACGACATGTGCCAGATGCGCGATGCAAGGGAACATGTACTGTGTTCACCCATTGTGCAGTCCCAGAGATGTGCAGCATGGGGGCATGGCTATGTGGGGTCACTGGGTGAGGGGAGTGACCCAGGGGTCACAGCAGGGGTTTCAGGGGTCACCCACCTCTGCTCAGTGTGCATGATAGCAGGCCTGGCGCATCATGTGCTATGCCCCTGCATCGCGCTGTCAGTGCACAGTGCGCGATTGACACCATTATACCATTCAGCGCATGTGCACTGCAGGCCTGCGCACCGCGCATGCATGTGCATTGCATCATGACTTGCTCCAGAGCAATCTCATTGCACACAGAGCAAAATCATGATATTCAGACACCACATGCAAATGAGCTCATCAGCCAATGCGTGGCACACTGGGTGCATTAATATGTCTCTACCATTGCGCCAAACCTCATGTGCATGTTTTGCATCATATAAGCACCATGGAATACAAGCCATGGACCGGTATTGCATCCTTTTGAGGTAAACTGTGCATGCTGCTTCAGCTCATTGGGAGCAGACAGCACAGCAGGGTGGGACGGAACAGGGTGATGCTGCCCTCTGACACACTCTGCTGTCCATGTCCGCAGGAAGCAAAGTGTCAGAACGTGAGGAGGGTGAGGAGCGTGGGCTTGCTCACAAGAGCAGGTCCAATTTCACAAAAGCAGAGACAGAGGCCTTGTTTGATGCATACCTCAACAGGGAGCCCCTGTTGAGTGGTGACATGGGCATACCACAGGTCAGGGCTGGGGCCTGAGAGGAGGTGGAGGCATTCGTCAACCAGCATGGCAGCCACCAGCGGTCGCCACAGGAGTGCCAGAAAAAGGTAGGCACATACAAGAGGCACATCAAGGTGAAGGTGGTGGCCATCTGTGCATCCCATAATGCCACTGGAGGGGGGCCCATGGATGCACCACTGCTCATGGTGCAGGAGGAGTCGGTGGCAGCCACCATGCACTGCAGCACGGTGGAGGGTGTGCCTGGCGGTGGTTTCCAGATGGGTAGCAGCTCATCACTGCATGGTAAGTACATCAGCCGCACACAGCTGGTGGCACAGAAGGTGCGTACACAGGCATGCTGGCATGCATGCAGCCAGCATGCATGTCATGTGCATGTGTGCACACCCACATGCATGCCATGCTGCAGGACACATGCAGTGGCAGTGTGTGGGGAGACATGTGGGCAATGCATCACTGACACACCTCTCTTTCTCTTGCAGCACCAGCATGCCTCCATGCAGAAGATGGGGCAATAGTGGCGGCAGCAGCTGTGGACACTGGAATGGCTCCAGAGGTCCAGCTGTCCACCTCCACTGGCATCCAGGGGTCCAGCAGGCTGCAGCTCACCACCGCTGTGCAGGAGGATGTCCTGGACCTGGGGTCGGATAAGGTCCTGGATGTGTTCCTGCAGGATGCTGTGTCCTGTGGTGGTAGTGGTGGTGCAGCCATGCAAGTTCTGGGTGGTGTGCAGTGTCTGGAAAAGTAACAGCAGCAGGCTGCAGGTGCCACTGGGCAGCTGGACACAGGGTCCACCGCCGGTGCGCCTGCTGTGCCCATTCCCCCTGCAGACCGCACTGTGCAGCATCCACCAAAGGGGGGGCTGTGCAGCATGGTTGGTCACCACATAAGGATCAGTGGCCAGCCCGGGAACCCCAGGACACTGACCCACTGGCTGAGCACACCCCTTTGCTGCTGGCGTCCATTCAGCAACAGGTGCTGCTTGCCACTGGGGTGCACACACTGGGTGTGGAGGTACATCAGTTAGTTGAGCAGCAGGAGAGGGGTACTACACAGATCCTGGCAGGGATACAGCACATGCAGGAGGCCATGAATGTGCCCCTGGATCGCATTGCCACTGCGATCTCACATGGCTTTGCGCTGCTTGCTGCCAGAGGGCATGGCTGGGCACAGATGACCCCCGCAGTGCACTGTCCACCCTGAAAACCTGGCATTGGGTCACCCCAGTGCAGCCAATGCTGGCTCTGATGTTGGCATCCCAGGCCAGCCCAAGGCTGGCCTGTTTGGGTGTCTTGACACCCATCGTTCAACCCCTGGGAGGTTGTTGCATACCCCCCATGGCTGTTGCACAGCCTGTGACTGCCGATCAGCCCAGGTGTGGCTGCCCCCATGGCTGTGGTGGCCATGGTTCCATGCAGTAGACCTGATGTGTGGGCGGCCCCACCTGTGGTCAGCAGCTGCTACCCAGTGCACACATGGGCAGTGTGTGTGTGCCGTGGCACCTTTGTGTCACACCCCACACTGCCTGTGTGCATACTTGCCTGGCCGATGGGCCATGTGGTGTGGGCATGATTATGGCAGTCTTGCACTGGTTGCACCTGTGCACCGGTGTGATGCATCTGATCCATGCCACATACCAATGTCTGTGTGTATAGGTGCATATGTGTGTGTGGGGGGGATTGCTGTGTGTGGTGCTGTGTGTGGTTGTGTGTGGTTGTGTGCCCCTATCTCCCCTACCCCTGCTTCACACCTCTGTGTGTGCATGCCCATAGCCATGCACACCCCTGCATGTGTGCTGTACCTGTTTGTGTGGCCCATGCATGTGTATTGCACCACCTACCTGTGTGCACCATAGTGTTCCCATGTGATGGTGTCCCAGTGTCGTCATGCCTTCTGTTGCAGCTGGGGATCCCTCCACCCAGGGGGTGGCTGTCCACCTCCCTCTGGCCCATTGTCTCCATCATCCCCACTACTGTCACCCTCATTAGCCTCAACAGCTATCTCATGGTCAATGGCCATGTTGTGCAGTATGCAGCAGGCCAGGAACAGGCCACAGGCTTTCAAGAGGCTGTACTGTAGGGCACAGCTTGACCTGTCTAGGCAATGGAAATGTGCTTTCAGCATGCCAAAGACATGCTCGATGATGTTGCACATGCTGGCATATGCCTTGTTGTAGTGTTCCTCTGCTGGGGACAATGGGTGCCAGTAGGGGGTGAGCAGCCAGAGCTGCAGTGGATAGCTGCTGTCCCCTGTGTGGATAATGACGTGGTTAGCTCTCTGCTATTCTATGCTGCACCCCTTGCCTGTCCCTGGTGCCCACGTCAACATGCACATCCTGCCCTCCCCATCCCATGGTCTGCTCTGCCCATCACCCCTTTCCCATGCCATACTCACCCACTAGGTGGCCCATGGAGATATCCCCACATTCAAGCCTGTGGCACAGTGTGGAGCTGTGCCAGATGAATGCATCATGTGCATTCCCAGGGTGTGTGGCGCAGACATTGATAATCTAACCCATGGCATTGCACACCACCTGGCAGTTGACACTCGGGCTCCCCTTCCTGTTTATGTATGCCACACCCTCAGGGCAAGGTGGCATGCAGATACCCACGTGGGTGCAGTCAATGGCCCCAGGGTGTGTGGTGCAGACATTGATAATGCACCCAGTGGCATCGCACACCACCTGGCAGTTGACACTTGGGCGCCTTCCTGTTTATGTATACCACACTCTGAGGGCAAGGTGGCATGCAGATGCCCATGTGGGTGCAGTCAATGGCCCCAGTCATGCCGGGCATAAGTGCTACCCTGTGGAAGTCCTACATAGTTGCTGTACACTCCGCCTGTGTGCTGGGGAAATGGATGAATTATGATGCACATGGCAATAGAGCATTTAGGAACTGTGTGAGGAGGCAGGATGTGGCTGACTAGGTTATGCCTGTGGTGTGCCCTGTTGGTCTCTGGAAGGTGCCCATGGTGAGCAGGCACATGACGGCTGTCACCTTTATCTCTACGGACATGGCGTGGCTCTGTCTGGTGGGTGCCTGCATCTCCTCACTGCACAGCTTGCAGAGCTGCCTCAGAATGACCCTGTTCAGGTGAGACCAGCCAACAATCTCCTTGTCACTGTACTGCTCGAAGGTGATGCAGGCACGGTACCACCTGTGTCGGGCATACCACTGACGGGCCCTTCCTCGGCCACGTCGCTGTTCCTCCTTCTCCCTCACACCCCTCATTATGGCCTCCATCATGAAGGGTGCACTATCCATGGCCCTTGCTGTCCAGTATCCCTCTGGGAGGTTGGCTGCAGCTGGCTGTGTGCCTCCCTGGTTCAGTGCCTGGCAGTGTGTCTGTCTGTCTCTCTCACTCTCTCTGCCCCTCTCTCCCTCTTCAATGCCACCTCTATCCCTTTCCCTCTGTGTCTGCCTTGGTCTTTCTTTCTTTCTTTCTTTCTTTCTTTCTTTCTTTCTTTCTTTCTTTCTTTCTTTCTTTCTTTCTTTCTTCATCTCTTTCTGTCTCTCTCTCTCTCTCCCCTCTCACCTGGCCCAAGTGTTGTCTGTGTGCTTGCATTCTGTATTTATAGGAACAAGTCTGCTCAGTGCATCTGCACTTGCGCCATGGTTTCACATTGAATATACCACTGTGCTGGATATCCATGGGAACTCCCCCTGCACTTGCACCTGCATTCATTACAGTTGTGCATTGGTGCAATGAGATTTACACTGCACAATGGCTCCCACTGTATATGGCTTCTTGTCTCAAGTCTGCACTTGCACCAGTGCAACTCAGTTGCATCATGCTCAACTGCCTTGATTATCTGGGCCAGTATGGACAAGAAGCATTTGTAGGACCTAGGAGCTGCAGATTAACTGCTGATTATAGTGTGCAGGGAGCAAACAGGAAGAGACCTGGGAGCTGTAGTTCTATGGCTTGCCAGGAACTACTGAATATTCTGTGTTTACTCCATTGTACATTACTGCTAATGTGCATTGCAATTCAAGGTAGCTGCACCTTATAGCTGTTTTTACAGCTTATAGTCAGGTGGAAGGCTGAAGTGCTTGCTTTTAAAGTTTATTAAGTGCACTTTGTGTGCGTAAGTTTGGAAGATGGAGTCATGTGACCGGACAAACATCCAGGTCCCAGTGGCATACAACTGAGCCCCATGGAGTCCAAACACTAAATTGCTTGTGCCTATGTTCTGCGACCTCATCCTGAGGTGAGGCAGTATGGACAAGACGTGTTTGGAGGACCTTGGAACTGCAGATTAATTGTTGATTATAGTGTGCAAGGAGCCAACACAGGAAGAGACCTGGGAGCTGTAGTTCTATGGCTTGCCAGGAACTACTGAATATCCTGTGTTTACTCTGTAGTACATTACTGCTAGTGTGCATTGCAATTCAATGAAGTTGTGCCTTATAGCTGATTTTACAGCTTACAATCAGGTTGGGGCTGAAGTACTTGTTTTTAATGTTTATGAAATGCACTTTGTGTGCCGTAAAATCAGGAGGTGGAGTCATGTGACCGGACAAACTTCTGGGTCCCGCTGGCATAAAATTGAGCCCCGTGGAGTCCAAACACTAAATTTCTTGTGCCTATGCTATGCGACCTTGTTCTGAGGTGAGTCAGTATGGACAAGAAGCGTTTGGAGGACCTTGGAACTGCAGATTAATTGTTGATTATAGTGTGCAGGGAGGCAACACAGGAAGAGACCTGGGAGCTGTAGTTCTATGGCTTGCCAGGAACTACTGAATATCCTGTGTTTACTCCGTAGTACATTACTGCTAGTGTGCATTGCAGTTCAAGGAAGCTGTGCCTTATAGCTGTTTTTACAGCTTACAGTCAGGTTAAGGACTGAAGTGCTTGTTTTTAAAGTTTATTAAGTGCACTTTATGTGCCATAAGGTTGGGAGGTGGAGTCATAAGATGGGACGAACTTCCAGGTCCCGCTGGCATAAAACTGAGCCAGGTGTGAGTGGGGCGAGCATTTGCAAAGACACGTACTAAGACACATGCAGCACATCTGTGCATGTCAGAAGTATCAGAAGGGGAAGAAGAGGGAAAGACCCAATAGAAAACAGTACAGACACTAGAGTTGTAAGTAAAGGCATAAAATTTATAGCACCAATAGCTGTGTTAAGAATTGTCTATCAAGGGGCTGGTAATACAAAATGGACACTAATGTAGTTCATCTGGAAGGTAGACAACTGGGTTTAAGATGCATTATACATACAAAAATAAGTACTGAGTTTGCAAATTAGGTCCTAGTATTTTCCTGTGGGGAATGTCGCTTAATAAAAGAACTTAAACAGAAGCTGCTAGAAGTAGAAATGCAGTTAGTCTCAATGCAGCAAAAATACTGTTAAAGCATACAGAGGATAGTTACCAGAACACAGAAAGTTGGGTAGAAACAGGAAAACAAACAAGAAAAAGAGGAAGAGATTCAGAGGGTGAAGGGGAATGGATAGTAGAACAATGAAAATTAAAAAAAGTCAGAAGAAGGGTGGTGGGGTTCAGTATGGAACTACACAATAGTTTTGAACAACTACTACTGTTGGATGAAAACAGCAAGGAAAACAACTTGGGAATAAGAGGCAACACTTTAAAAGAAGGAAACATAGGAGAAGAAAGCTCATCCCAGACACCAGAAAGTAGCCATCAAATGCAAACAGGAGTTAAGACTACTACAAACTCAAATACACATAAAGGTCAAGAGCAGGCTGGGTCAGCTAATTGTGAATGTGCACAGAAAGTGTCAACTACTAACATGGAGGAGATTATAAAACACCTCAGAATAGTGTAAATACAATACAAAATGCGATGGATACATCTGTACCAACTGTCCAAACAAATACAGAAACTCCTATTAGAAACCAAATAGAAAAGAAAGTGTATGCATTAGGTGATTCAATCATAAAGTATACTGATAGATACACCTCAAGGGGTAATAAGAAGAATGTGACCACTAGTTACTTCTCAGGGGCTAAAATAAGTGACATGCAGAAAATGCTACAGAATATAGTGAAAGAAAGGGACGGTAATGGCACAGTAATTTTCCATCTAGGAGTAAACAACATCAGAACACACAAGGGCAAACAGAAATCAAGAAAGAATATGAAAGAATCTGGGGAGAGTCAAGTCAGCTCAATTACAAGGTGTACTTCTCCGAAATATTACCAGTTCCAAGAGAAAACAAATTTAATACTGGTAAAATCAAAGCTATAAACAATTGGCTGCGGCAATTGACACTACAGGAGGGAATCAGCTGTATCAAACACTGGGAGGAGTTCATAAATGACCAGACATATTTTTGCCAGGATGGATTACACTTTAGCAAAAAGGGAAGCAGAAAATTGGGATTAACATTAAGATATGTCTTTAAACTAAAAAGCGGGGAAGAGGAGAAAATGTGCTGGATAAAAGTATTGGAGGAGCTACAAACAACATCATAAACAACAATATAGCTTCAAAGTAAACCCATCTGAAATAAAGATATGGTCATTAAATGCAAGAAGCCTAAATATTCATAAAAAATGAGAACTTGAGGTGCTGTTAGTAAATCAAAATGTGGATATTTGTATGGTATCAGAAACATGGTGGTAAAAAGGGATGGAATGGATCTAAGAAATTGAGGGTTATAAGTTATATTGAAAGATAGACCCTTAAGAAAGGAGGCAGAGTGGCAGTTTATATTAGGAACGCAATTAATTGTGCAGTATGTAACAATATAAAGGAATCAAGTTGAGAATCTATATGGTTGACAGTGCAGGGCACAATTGACATCTAGGAATGTATCACAGGGCATCAAATGCAAACAGGGAATCAGATAGAAACATCAAAAACTAAACTGAATATATGGCAGAAAAAGGAGATATAATAGTAACAGGTGGCTTTAATTACCCAGAGATTGACTGGAAAAACTGGACTGTACATAATACAAGTACAAATCACTTTGTGGAAATGCTACAGATGGCTAACCTATTCCAACTAGTTTACAAAGCTACTCAGGTGATTATAGCTTAGACCTTATTATAACAAACATAGAAGAAATCATTTAATCACATTTAAAGCTGATAATATGAACTTTTTCAGAAATGACCATGTGATATAGTAGTTTAAATGTTTAAACTCTGGTTACATTTGGATATGTACTGTAATTTTTAATCTTTTCTGTATTTCAACTCATGTGCATGGTACAGATACCTTAAGAGTAAATTCTCCTTATTTTGCCCTATATTTAGGCACAGGGGCCCAGATATTCAAACTGCGCCAGGCTGTGGCGCAAGCTTGGTGCAGCTCAACTTGGCTGCCCAGGGGTGTGGACTGGACGATATTCAACAGAGCTGCGCCATGGCTCAGCAGCCTTGAATATTGCACCCTGTCCACCCCCAGTGTGCATGGTGCAGTGGCACTGCGCCAGCGCAAGTGGCCAGAGTGCAGCATGGGGATGCACTAGTGCAAGTTCCATTGCGTCATGCACAATTCAAAAGTTGACATGCAAATGGGGCCATAATGTATGCAAGGTGCACATGGAGCCATTTGCATGTCATTATGGCCCCATTTGCATGCAGGTGCGCCGATCCCTGATGACTTGCACCTGGCACCCTGCCAGGCAGCAACCATCATGGACCAATTCCCCCTGCAGCCCGATCGTGGGCATTTGTAGTAAAAAAAAACTATTATGTCCAATATCCCTGGTGGTCCAGTGGACCACTGTCTGCCTGATCATGGGCATCTGTATAAAATAAGAATGTCTGCCTGATCATGGGCATCTGTATAAAATAAGAATGAAGTCCAATATCCCTGGTGGTCTGGAATGTGTAGTACAGTAGGGGCTGCACGGCCATTGGCTCACGCTGTGAACCAATGGGCATGTAGCCCTACTGAGGTGTCAGTCGGTGGGCAGCGGGGTGGCAGGTGGGTGGGGTGCTGCCACCGGCTGACCGGTGGGAGGAGCGGAGCAGTGGGCTCAGTGGGCGGGTGGGGAGGCGGTACCCTAGACCACCAGGGATAAACACATATTTCTATTTGTAATTACAAATGCCCGCGATCAGGCAGATAGTGGTCCACTGGACCACCAGGGATATTGGACTTCGTTCTTATTTTATACAGATGCCCGCGATCGGGCAGATAGCGGTTCACTGGACCACCAGGGATTTTGGGGATAACATTATTTTACTGAGCCTGTGATCAGCCAGGCAGCGGTCCACTGGACCACCAGGGATATTGACCAGATGTCTTTTTTTTTTTTTTACAAATGCCCGCGATCGGGCAGAGAGCGGTCCACTGGATCACCAGGGATATTAGACTTTCTTATTTCTTTTTATAGATGCCCATGATTGGGCATGGAGGGGTGCTGCCAGGTGCAGCCGGAACTCAGGTGGCCTCCCACAGGTGGCAGCTGCCGTGTTGCGCCCTGCAATGAGGCAGCTCACCTGTGGGTGGCCATCAGTTGTTCCTTTTTTGATCAACTTTCGCTGCGCAGGTAGGGTTGCACGTGCATGGCTCTGCACATCCCGGGCTGAATATCGGGCTGTGCAGAGTATGGATGGGCACGCCCCCCCACCTGTGCCTGCATACATTACTGATGCGCTCCGGCCCATCGGGATTTGAGCCGTGCACTTTTCCCTTTTGAATATCATGCCGGGGCACATCAGTGGGTTGCGCATGGCGCAACACTGTTGCACCATGTGCAACCCTTTTGAATATCTGGGCCTAGGTACTTAGTAAGTACTGCATATCTAACACTGCAGCTGTTGTGTGGTTTAAACTGCAACAAATTCAAGAGATAAGGAACTGCACTAACACAAATTTATACACAAAGATGTTCCAATGTATTTGCCTTCTAGCATATAAGGAAACTAGAACTGTACAGAATGGGAAAATTCTGGATCTGTGACATTTTGGCAAAAGGTAAAATTCCATGAAATTCCATGAAATTTTGCTGACATTTTGTGGAATGTAAACAATTTTGTAATTTAGTTATAACTCAATAACTCTTCATGCTAGATGTCAGATATTTGGAATATATACTCTGTGGGACAATAGCCACAAATGTGCTAAATCTCATGTAATGTAGTGGGATAGTTTCAAAATTATGGGGGCTTGAATGTTGCCATGTTATTGTTTGTGTGAAATTTCATGAACATTTTTTATCTGTATATACCTTAAACATCTATGGGATCATGGATCATAAATTCGGCATGATTTCTTGATGATAGGTGTTCTAACAATGTGCCAGATTTCATGACAATATGATGCATCGTCTCAAAATTATATGTGCTCAAAATCTGTCATTTTATTTTTTTCAGGAAATTTCATGAACAAATTTATCTACATATAACTTAGACACCTTTGGAGCTAGACAAGTATGAATTAGTGTGAATAATCATTTTGTAATGTTTATAGAATGCTCCAGACATGGAGTGAATTAGACAAGAGATGTTTAAGTTACAGGGGTTCAAAACGTTACTATAAATATTTGCACAACTTTTTGAAAACTATCAAAAATATAAATATTTGTAACTTCTCTTCTCTTGCATGCATATAGTTAATATTTGACATGCATTGCCATAGTCTGTGTATCCTGGTGTCTAACACAACTGGATAAATTGGTTAAGAAGTTTTAATTTTACAGAAGAAGAAAAAAAAAGATTAGTAACATTTCCTCACATATTTATAATAGCATATTCTGTAGATGAAGCATCCAGAATTTTTGTTTTGTGGAATTTAACATTAACAATGCACATATCACTACTTCATTTGATAAGCTGGGCTGCACTTTTTGCAATCCTGCTGTTCCTCACTGGGTGACTAACCCCCTTCTCTTTTGGCATAGCCAGATTTACTCAGTAGAACTACTGACACCACTAATAGCCACTTTGTTCTTTATAGTGACAAACTTCTAAAAAAATGTGAATCACCTACTCCCTTTTCTATCAACCTACCCCGTTGGAATAGCCAGAATTATTTCTTCCTGCTGCCGAAAACATTGTCTTCCCCTACTAAATGTTTTTAAGTACCTCTAAGTCCTAGACCTGCATGTACACCAGGCTCCCTGGATCATAAATTTACTGGATGTGATCCTTAAATATCTTGCATTTAGGTTGGAATTGTTAACACTCTGCACTTTCTGGCTCCAACCTGGGGGTCTACCACTGTTGTGCTACCCAGCTCAGCTCTCCATTTCTTGGTGAAACTGCGCATTTAACTCCTGAACCTGGTGACATACTGTGCTACCTGCCTCTTATATCACTATCCTTTAATTAGAACCCCCCAGATAAGGCTGAGTGAAATTAGAACATTCCACTTTTATGGAATTTTTCATGAAATGCTTCAATTTTCACAAAGACTCATGGGATATGACTTTAATTAGAGATGTTATTTTGCAATTAATAAAACTGACACACACAGTCCCCTTGTAAGGTCTACAAACCTGCCAAATGTAATGGCATTGCATTCTCCAGTTTTAAGGTTTCAGGGGTTTTATAAATTTGTAGTTTACATTCTTGCAAAATTAAATTGTTAAATGTTGTGAAAGTTTGACTACTTTTCATTTAATCCCATTTAAAGTTGATAATATGAATTTTTTTCAGAAAAGACCATGTGATATAGTAGTTTAAATGTTTCAACTCTGGTTAAATTTGGATATGTAGTTTTTCCCATTAAAGCTTGAGACTTACAACATGGTGCATATATGCATTCTATGCACTTCTCTAAATCCTGATATTGCAGAGAAATTTGGAAAAGAGATTTTAAAATTATCTCAAAATAACTGAAAATAAAATTTTAATTAAATGTTTGGCAACCCATAACTTTGCCCCCTTGTGATATACAATTCTGTAATTTGGTACATGTTTGTAAGCTTATGTTCCAAATTTGGTGTTATGTGGGCTTGTACTTTTAAAATTATAGCGAAATAACGGACATTTTAAATTTCACGAAATTCCAGATTATTGTGACGAATTCCATGGAATCAGAATAGTTATTCTGTGGACATTATATATATATATATATATATATATATATATATATATATATATTCCACAACTCAGAAACCCATCCAACTGCAGTATATGAGGCTGCAGGGATGAGTTTTCCAAGGAAGGCCTGTTATGAATCTGACCACACTATGGTATAAGTAAGGATGTAAGTTTGTCATGGATGAGGTTTTAATAACTCATTGGTTGTTCATGAAATCATTAGTAAACATCGTGGCACTGTCATCAGTGCTACGTTTTGATGACAATAGTGAAAGTCATGGAAGTCCTGAATAAAGTCCAAACGTCGTGTAATCCATGATGTGTATGACTGCCATGACAAATTTACATCCCTAGGTCTAAGGGGCCAAGTACACCTAGTAGTGCAGATGTAGCCTTTGTGTATATGTTAAAGGCATTTATCATTCTTTACCTTGCTGTCAACACTTCATTTTGTTTCAGCTGTCTGTCAGTGTTGGGCCTTGTCAAGTACAGCTGGTTGTCATTTTGGGGTGCAGGTGAGTCCATATCAGTATACTGATGCTACTGTGACAATTTTACATTGCCTGACACTACAGTGACAACAGCACCAGGTCACTGTAATGTTGGCGTGGGACCCTGGCACTGCTTTCTGGGGGTATTGCACCCCCTCCCCGAAACAACTCCAACTCGGACTTGATTATTTTAGTAGTGGGGGTGCAGAGCCAGAGCCCCTTGCATGGGGGGTTTGGGGTGAAACCCCTTCAAAGAAAACAACGTGTCTTGTGATTCCCTTTATGCTGACTGCAAATGCAGTCACCATAAAGAAGTCACTGTAACATCAGTTGACAACTAAATTGTCGACCGACTGTCATGGATCCTGTATCAGTTCAGAGTTTAAAATCCGTTTGTCTTGTAACAGGTTCCCCAGACTGCAGATGTGTCTGTTTTTCAAAAAGGCTTTTTTTACTGTATCTCTCCTCATCCTCTGCAAGCATTCTCAGTAAATGTCTTTTTTTCTCTTGCATTTCTGCTTCCAACATTTTTTCTGCTGCCACAAGCATTTCACCTTCATCTGTAACCTCCAGAGAGATAGAATCAGTACCTTCCATTGTACTGGAATCCACAGCTATAGTCTCAACCTCATCTTTGTCTTCGGGAGTAAAGCAGGCTAGAGATGAAGACCCATCTCCAGCCTGCAGAAGCACACCATCCTCTTCCAACTTACCAGGGTCCACCATGTTGGATTCGGGTCCAACAGCACCCCTTTCTAAGACTAGGGGAGTTGTTCTGCTGCCCTGGCCAATTTTTCCCCTTTCACTAAAATATCAACAACAGCTTTGTCTGGTTCTATATGTCAGTTTGCATCTGTATTTTCTCGCTTTCCCCCAGGACAAGGCTGAAAATAAGCAGAACTGCCTAGTCCTTTGCCAGTCAACAAAAACTAACTAACTAAACATCTTTGCCATTCTCTAAGAAACAAAGTTCAAAATAGTAACACGTATCAAAGTAGTAAACAGCAGCACACGTGGAATGAAGAGCAGAGGTAAGACTTAAAGCAAGAATTAGGAGATGAAAAGATGAGAGCAAATTAAATGGGGGAACATGAGAAATGCTGATTGAAATGGAAACAGGTGTACAGTACTTAAACACAACAAGTATGTGGTGGCACTGTATTGGGAAGGGTATGGGAAAGAAGGAAACTAAACATCAAAACTGTGTTATAAATATTACAAAGAACAGTAGCAAGTAATACAAAGTAATAGGTAATGTATATGGACTATGGCAGTATGGGGGGCAATGATAGGAGAGAGGTATGATAAAGAGCAATTGCCATGAGTGACAGAGACTGGATAGGGGAATAAATAGCAGGTGCCAGAGATTGAGGATGGGGCATGTGTTACAGAGTGGCTAATATGAATGACAATGAATGGCAGCATTTTGGGGGGGGGATTGGGGGGAGATCAACTGCTGCAGAGCAGCTTATGTCTAGGAAAAATGATGGCATGTTGTGGGGGGCTGAGATCAGGGAGAGGAGGAAATAGATCAAATGGTGCAGAGCAAGTATAATGAATTCTGGTGAATTGAAGCAGATTGAGGAGGCAGATATTGAGAAAGGGGAGAGAACAAGTGCTACAGAGCAGGCAATGTGAATAATGAGTAATTGGGGGATATTGGGGCAGAGATCGGGGGAGACAGCAGGTACCATATAGTGGTAAATCAAATGTATATGGAGCAGTATGTTGGGGGGTCAGAAATAGGGCAGAATAAGGATAGAGCAGGAGAGCATGTCATGTATATGGAGAATGGCAGTATATTGGGGTGAGAAAAGGAAGGGAATGAATAGAGAGAAAATGATATGTGACAGGTAATATGAAATATGAGGACTGGCAAGACATTTTAGGGTGGATGAGAGAGAGTTAGTGCAGCAGAGCAGCTAATGAGTAGGGGCAATGCTAGAATTTTGTCGGGGGCAAATATCAGGAAAAAGAGGAATAGAGAGCAAGTGCTGCAAAGCAGCTAATGTGAATGACAGTGAATTACAGCACTAGGGGGGCAGGGATTGGGGGAGGGGTGAAGCAAGTGCTCTATCAGGTCCCCATGCCACACTACCAAGCCCCCCAACAGAATTCATACTAAAGTTTTAGAATTTGTGATGAAGTGTAATGACTTCATTTTTATCAAACATTACTATATTCAAACAAAAGGGACTGAAATGGGGACCACGTGTGCTCCCTCACTGGCAAACCTATACGTTGGAGTATGGGAGCAGAAATATATGACAGAGAGTAAATCCATACTTTGAGAAGCTGTCCTTTTGAAATCATTTTATTGACAATATAGTGGCAGTGTGGTGTGGGGAACCAATAGAACAAGAGGAATTTATAACATACTTGCAACAGACAATTCCAAACTTAACATTCACATACTGTACACAGCAAGTAAGCAGTGTGAATATTTTGGATTGAACATTGATCAAGCAAGGGGATGGAACAGTCATTTCAGACTTTTTCAGAAAGGATGCAGATCGCAACACATTGTTGCAGGCATCTATCTGACACCCATGCCACACTGTCTCAAATATTCCAAATGTATAATTTCTGAGGCTCAAAATAAATGTGGCAATAAAGAACTGTTTGAGATAGGGGCAGCAGACTTAGAAATCAGATTCTAGGAAAGGGGATGTGGCCGGGGAATTGTGAGGGAAGCAAAGGAATTTATAGAATGCAGAACAGGAATGATTTAACCTTTGTGGAAAATGAGAGAGATAAGAGAGAGACGAGAGAGAGAGAGAGAAGAGAGAGAGAGAGAGAGAGAGAGAGAGAGAGAGAGAGAGAGAGAGAAACATGACATACATATGAACATACAAACATACGAAGAGGCCAGCAGAAGAAGGCCATTTGGTCTATCAAGTCTGCTCATGTTGCAGGGCCCACAGCTTCAGCTACTGTCTCTGCCCCCTCTCCCCACTCCTCTCATCCTCCCTACCCATGACCCTTATCCTCCCCCATACCTGTCCCAGCCTCTCTTAAAGTTGCCCACTGTCTTCAATGAGATTAACTCTTCTGGCAATGCATTCCAAGTGCCCAACACCCTCTCTGTGAAGAAGTGCTTCCTGACCTCCCTCCTAAACCTCCCACTCTCCAACTTAATACTGTGCCCCATCATGTTATGATTGACACTTGGCTTAAAGAGACTCTCCTTATTGACCTTATTTATCCCTTTCAAGTACTTGAAGGTCCCAATCATGCCCCCCCCCCGTCTTCCAGGGAGTACATGTTCAGTGTCCTCAACCTCTCCTTGTATGCCTTACCCTGCTGACCAGCTATCATCTTTGTAGCCTTCCTCTGGACCTTCTCCAGCAGGTTAATGTCCTTTTTGAGGTGTGGGCACCACTTCTGAACTCCGTACTCTATATGTGGCCTTTCCAGTGACCTGTACAAGGGCAGTATAACCTCCTCTCTCCTATTACTGATCCCCCTAGATATGCAACCCAGCATCTTGTTTGCCTTTGCTGTCGCTTTCTTGCACTGCATGGAGTGCTTCAAGTCACTAGTGATCTTCACTCCCAGGTCCTTTTCCTCCTCTGATGCAGATACTTGGACTCCACCCAGGTAGTACTCTATCCTAGGATTCTTGGCTCCAATATGCATAACTTTGCATTTCTTAGCATTGAAACCAAGCTGCCAGATCCTGGACCACCTCCCTAGCTTTTCCAGATCTTCCTGTGGGTCCTGTATCCCTTCAGCTGTGTCCACTCTTTCACAGAGCTTGGTGTCATCCATGAATAGGCACATTTTGCTCTTAATGCCATCTCCAATGTCATTGATGAAGACATTGAACAACACCAGCCCCAGCACTGAGTCCTGCGGGACCCCATTGGTTACCTGTCTTGTGCCAGTTAACTCTCCCCCCACAACCACCCTCTGTGTTCTCTCCTTCAGCCAGTTTTCCACCCATCTGGCCATCTTTTCCCCAACCCTGAGATCCACCAACTTCCTGATCAACCTTTTGTGGGGCACAGAGTCAAAGGCATTGCTGAAATCAAGATAGAGGATGTCTACCATTTGGCACCTGTCTACTGTCTTAGTGACACTGTCAAAGAAATTAATCAGATTTGCTTGACATGATCTTTCCCCCATGAACCCATGCTGCCGCACATCCTGGAGACCATGCTCCTCTAGATATTGTACCAACCTTTTCTTTGGTATGGTCTCCATGAACTTGCCCACAACAGAGGTCAGACTGACTGGTCTGTAATTCCATGGGTCAGCCTTGTGACCTGTTTTGTGAAGCAGCATTACATGTGCTGTTCTCCAGTCCTGCAGTACTACGTCTGTCTCTAGTGAGCTATTAAATAGGTCTGCCAGTGGCCCTGCCAGCTCCTCAGCCAGTTTCTTTAATACCCTTGGATGTATTCTATCCAGGTCTGGTGATTTGTCCACCTTCAATGCCAGCAGCCCCTCCCTCACTCTATCTTCCTCTATCACTACATCTGTGTTCCCCTCCTCCCCGCTCCTCTCTTCCCTCTTGAAGGCACTGGTCCATCGTTCTCCCTGGTGAAGACGGACAAGAAGTATTTATTTAGTATCTCTGCTTTCCCCATTATCCTTCACCCACTCCACCCCTTTCTTAAGCCCTAACAATCCCTTCCTTCCTTCCTGTCCCCTTTCTCACTTATATAGTGAAAGAAAACTTTCTCCGCCTTCTTAATTCCTTCAGTTATCTGCAGCTCCTTCTGTGCCTTTGCTTGCCTGACTTTCTTACTTGCCTCACTAGCCAGCCTTAGCTAATTTTCCCTATCCACCTCTCTCTTGGTCTTCCTGAATTTTCTATAGGCCAATCTCTTTTCCCTTACTGCCTGGCAACCCCAGAACTGAACCAGCTGGGCACTTTGGCCCTTATGTTCTTACCCCTGAGCCTAGCACACTCATCTGTGGCAACCAGTATTTCTTCCTTAATGATGGACCTCCCCCTTAGTCCACCCTCATAACTGTTCTGATGCCCACCAGATGGCTCCTTAGCACTTCGCCCATTTTCCTGAAGTCTTCCCTCCTGAAATCCAAGATTTTGGTCTTAGGATGCTTTCCCTGCCCATATCCAACTGGAACCACACTGTGCAATGGTCACTTCTTCCCAGTGGCTCTCTGACCATTATTTCCTGCACATGCTCCCCATTTGTGAGCACCAGATCAAGAATTGCCTCAGCTCTTGTTGATTCAGTGATGCCCTGCATCAGGAACCCACTCTGTAGTTCTTCCAGGATCACCTGACTCCTAGCACGTGTCATGGATGGTATGCTCCATTCCACTTTAGGCAGGTTGAAATTCCCCACAATTACCACCTCTCCTTTCCCCACAGCTTCTGATATTTGTGAGCTCAGTTCCCTGTCCCTCTCCTCATCCTGACTGGGTGGTCTATAAACTTCCCTGACCTCATCTTTCTCCCTCTATTGGACCTTAACTGAGCCCATAATGCCTCCACCTCCCCTTCCTCCGACTCCTCCCTCGTGAAAGTTATTCCCTCCCAGATATAAACTTCCATCCCTTCCCCTTCCCCTTCCCAACTACCCTGCCCCTCCTGTATAGTTTATATCCAGGGATCACAAGATCCCTGCCATGGTGTGATGTTGCCCAAGTCTCGGTTTCTGCAGCTATGTCCACCCTCCTGTCTGCTAATAGTGCCTGCAGATCTTCCATCTTGTTTCTGAGACTCTGTGCATTCAGAGACACCACCCTCCACCTAGAACCTAATGCACTTGCCCTGTGTCTGTCCTGACAAGGCCCCTCGGCTGCCTCACCTGGACCCTCTACACCTATGCCTTCCCCTACCCTCAGCCCTTTCCCCTTCTTGCCCTCTTCCTCCTATTGTTTCTTGAGTTACTCATTGCTCAGTCTGATTTTGTCAAGCAAAGTTACTGTCTAAAACCATGTACCTGTAAATGTTTTATGTTTTAGTGTCTGTTACCCTGTAACCAGCATGACGTGGAACCTTTGTAAAAGAGCCTTGGCTCAAAGGTACTTTGTAATCCTAGACACAAATAAATAAATAAATAAATAAAATAATCTGATCTTCCTTCCTTCTCTTCCCTCTATTCTTCTATTCACATGTATCCCCTTCTGTGTACACCCCTCCACGTACCTTTGTTATGTGTTTCTCACCCCCTCCACCCTTTGCTAACTGTGTTCTTGCCCCTTCCACCTCCTCCCTCCAGACCTCTTCCATCACTATGGGGGGGGTTCACTGGCCTCCTCCTCTCAGAGTCTGTGGGCCTGCACACCCACTGTCACCCCTCAGTAGTTTAAGTGCAGTCATTATGTTTTCCCCCAGTTTGTCTCCGAGTACCCTCAAACCCTCCCTACTAAGGTGTAGCATGTCTTGGATGTGGCTGTAGCAAAGGTGCTCCAGTCAACATCTGGCATATTCAGGTCCCCCATCAGCAATATCTCCTCTTTCGCTCCCATCCCAAGAATGGCTTCTATCATTTCCTTGTCCATTTCCTCCCCCTGAGATGGGGGGGTCTGTATACAACTCCTGTGCAGATTGTGGAGCCATTTCCAGTCTCCAGGGTGACCCACAGTGCCTCCTCTCCTCCCCTCCCTGTTTACCCTTTAGTTCTGTTGCTTTTATCCCTTCCCTTACATAGAGAGCTACTCCTCCTCCTCCTCCTCTTCCTCCCTCCCTCCCTGTCCCTCCTGTAGATTGTGTACCCTGGTATGTTGACATCCCAGTCATGGTTCTCTATGTACCATGTTTCTGTGACTGCCACAATATCCAGGCATCCCTCTTCCTTCCATCAAGGCCACCATTTCAGGAAGCTTTTTACCTAGACTATGGGCATTGGTACTCATTACCCTCATTTTTTTTATGGCTTTATTTCTTTTTGCCACATCCCTGTCCCTACTGCCTTTATCTTTTTCTCCATTTACCCCTGCCCTTCTCCCTATCGACTGCTCTATTTTGGTGTTTGCCTCACTAATTACCCTGATTTTTTTGGGGGGGGCTAGGATTTCCCTTCTCCTCTTCAGTGCCTCCCCCTTGGCTAGTTTAAATGTTTGCCACTGAAACATTTAAACCTATCACCTAGGATCCTGGTTCCCCTCCAGGATAGATGCAGACCATCGCACCTGTATTGGCCTGCATCCCTCCAGGTGGAGCCCCAGTCTCCAATGAAGCCAAATCCCTGAGCTCTGCACCAGCTGTTCAACCAGTCATTGAATTCCATGGTGCAGAGTGTCCTAGCCTCATCCATGCCATAGACAGGTAGCACTTCCGAGAAAGTTACCATGTGTGCTACTTGTCTAAGGCCCCTCCCCAACTCCACAAACTCCTGTTGCACTGCTGTGATCCCATTCTCAGCCAGGGAATTCATCCCTAGGTGGATAATGACATCCAGCTCCCTCCCCCTTGCTGCTGCTCCCATGATCCTGAGGATCTGTTCCTGTCTCCCAAGCCTTGGTGCCGGCAGGTACATTACCTCCTTTCCTCCCTCCCTCCCCCAGTTATACCCCCTAACAATTGTGTCCCCACCAGGAGTTGTTTCCTTCCCTTGTGGGGGTCCTGGGCCACCCTCCTGTAGGTCTCCATTGTGGAGGTTCCCAGCATCCTCCTTGGTCTCTACTGCAGGTTTCTCCATAGAGGAGCCATGCTTCACTAGAGTGGCGAATGAATTGTGGAAAGGCACAACTGGAGGGATGCACCTCTGTTCAATCACCCTCACCCTCCTTGAGCCCACTGTGGTCCAACCACTGCTCTTTCTTGGCAACCTCTGAGGTAGTGGCGATGGCCTGGGTGGTCCATGGGTGGGGGAGCAGGTTTCCCGAATCTTGCCAGGTCAGCATGGAGATGAACAACCTCCTCCCTCAGACTAGAGAGGTGCCTGCAACTAGGGCAGCAATGCAGTTTCCAGAATGTCTCCCAGAAGACTGCTGCTCCACAGCCAGTGCATTGCACCACTCCCCACATGTCTGTGTCCCTTCCAGTTACAGATGTTTTTTTGTTTTTTGTTCTTGTTTTAGTGTGTGCAAGCTTGTGAGTGTCTCTACCCTCCCCTCTTCCTTTCCTTTTCTCTCCATCCCTTCCTTCCTCCACTCCATTTTGCCTGCCTACCCTGATTAGTTCCCTCCCCCTCCCCTGTATGCCTACTCTCAACCCTGGCTCAACCTGACCTCCTACCTCACCTCCTACGGTCCCCTCCCTCCTTCCAGACAGTGGTGCAAATCTATTCAATAAAGGTACCCCTTTAGAATTTTCCACCCCTGATGCTACTTTCACATTCCCACCCCTTTCCCTCGCCACTTGCCATTCCTCCACCCTGGGCTCCCTATTCCACTGAGGAAGGGATACTCCTGTATACTGGGTGCTCCTCCCCACTCCCATTCCCTGCCTGATGCTGTCACTCCCCTGGGCATCACTCCTCTGCCTTTCCCTCCACTGTTCTGCTCCTTTGCCTTCCCACACCAGCCTCCCCAGCTCCCATCTCAGCAGCTTTATTTCAGCCCTTAGCAGCTCCAGGCTCTTACACACTGAACATCTCCTTTACTCCATATCACCCCTAGAAAGACTGCCGTCCCACAGCTATTGTAGTTTACCACTCTCCTGCTTCCTATACATGTACCTACTTACCCACTTCCTCCAAGCCCAGCTTCTCCTACCCCCCAGTTATACATAACTATAAAATAACTATAACATTCAAAAAATATATAAATTTCTAACTCACTTTACCATCAAACGGTAACAACAATCACAATAATCTACCTGCTTATACAGATTCTATCACAGAACCAGAACACAATGTAAAAACATCTGCTACTTAGCAACAACAAACAAGTGACAACATACTAAGCTGATGTAACTTTAAAAAAAAAAAAAGTAATCTTTTAAGCCAGTAGAAATCAGCAGTCCCCAAAGCACCTTGAACTACAAGAAAGAACACAGTACCACACCACTGCCACAGTAACTAAACAGCTCTTAACGATTGGAGAAAGAAGAAGAAATCAGAGACAGCACAAAAAGATATAATGTACTGTATATTATTAGGCAATAGGTATACTCAGTTGTTAAACAAAATGAAATAAAGTACCTACCAAAACAGACAGAATACCTGCAAATGACACTTGGATTTTCAATATCAGACACCACCAAAGGCACATACAGAAAGGGTTTAAATTATAGTATTAAAATTAACTACATCAGAGTTGAAAGATCACATTAAACAAATGTGTTGATCCTTCTGACTTCCAAACAATATCTACCACACACATTTTATATCTTCCTGGAACCAACAGGGTTATCTTTCACAATCACCTAAATTTACATAAAACAAAACATTTTTAAACTGAAAAATATAGTAAAAAGCATTTAGCTTTGACATACATTTAAATTTTGTAACCATGTTTCGGCACATGCAGGATATGCTGAGAAAATAATTACAAAAAGAACATTAGCAGTTGCTTTCAACAGATAAGGGGTTAGAACAGGTGGTGAAGAATCCCCCAAGGATGACCTAGAGAAGGGCAACAAATATTAAAGATATCTTGGTCCACAGCCACCATACAGTAATCCAGTCAAAAAGATGGCTTGAGAAAGATCTTAAAGAAGACAACAAATAATTTCTAATTGGCAGTTGTTTATAAAGTTCTTATTCTCAGAAATAATATACACTCCCCTAAATTATCCATATTTAACTGTATCTGAATAAAACAGTGATACAAAAACTGTATTTTGCATAGTTTTGTTTTTATGGGCAGCATTCTGTTACAGTTCTCTTCATGGAACCAGCAATTTGGAGTTTTTACTATGTCCTGGTTTGTGTATAGAATGCTAATTATGAGCTGCTGATCATATCAGAACAATGCTTGGAGTTCTGTGCAGAAACCATGACATAGCAAACACTCCAAATTACTGGTTCCATGGTACAGTTTTTGTATCACTTTTTATTCAGGTACAGTTAAATATGAATAATTTAGTGGAATACATATCATTTCTGAGAATATGAACTTTATAAACAGATGCCATTTAAAAATGATTTTGTGTCCTCTTTAATGGTGGCTTCCAGTGTAAAAAGTGTAGCTACTGCAAACATATAGTACAGGAAAGCAATTTCTTCACCCTGTTTACAAAAAATGTTGAAATGCACCAATTCATAGCTTCTGACACTATGGGAGGTGGTTTATCAGGCACCGTTCTCCTGCAGTGCCTTCTCAGTGGAGAAAAACTGGAAAGAGTTTGAAAATTCAAGTGCGAGAACATTGCAGGGCCACTGAGAAAGAGGGACATGGTGTATGCTACTGCCCAACATGTCAGTAATGCCGTGAATCCATAGGAACACAGATTTAGATTTATGGCAGTTGACAAAGTCACACCCAAACTCAGGGGTGTAGACTTTGAGAATGTAATCCTGAAATGAGAAGCATTCAGGATCTACTGCTGGAAAGTCACTGGTTATGAAGGTTTGAACCCTGCATTCAGCTTGGAGCCTTTTCTAAAATGATAAAAAAATTGCAATAATTGTTGTGCTCAGTTGAAAATGCCTGTATAAGCAATGACCACTTTTCCAGTTTGTTTGTCTCTCTTCAGAGTCATTGTATGGGACGTATGGTATGCACCAGGTTTTGGAAATTTCTATCCAGTGGGCTGCTACCCACATGAGATACCTGCACTGCTGCTGGCTGGACTGTACTTTTGTCTTAAGCTGCTTTAAAATATGTATTTAACATTTAGATAGCAGGCTAGGAAGAAGTTTTAGGATTATATTAGTGCACCATGCTGTTCAGGATAGATAAGCAAGGGCATACTTTTATTGTGTTTTTAACCCATAGGAAATGTACTTTAGCAATCACAAATAATATGATTAAGTAAAAGCAGGATAGCTGAAACCCAAATTTTTAGGAGATGAATTCTAGTGTAAGTATATATTTACATGTATTAATGCATGTTATTGAAGTTTGGCACTTATTGCACTTTCATGTAGTGTTGTTTTGGAAGCCAAATAAGTTCAGATGTAGTAGTGGAAAATGTTAAAATTCTTTACCTATTACCATGCAACAAATCCATTCAGACTGTGTGTGTAAATCTGTAGTGCAGAACTACTGTTTAACCAATTCTATTTGTAAGTGTTTTGTATGAAAAATTGCATGCTGACAGTTGTTTATACTGTATTACAAGTTTTCTTAATTTTTTTATATGTTTCTGTATGCCCCCCGGGCACCCTTGACAATGGCCATTTATGCCTTTGGGTCTTTACCCAGGAAACACATTTTAAATAAAAAATAAATAAAATCATTTCTAATGTTGATTCAGAGCTCAGCAATCATGCTGCAGATGAAATAAATATATTAAATCCAGAAACATTTTTATTTACAGTGGGGTCCCGCAAAATGCACATTAAACATAATGGTCCTGATAGTCAGAATTGTGCCTGGCAAAGGTGCAAGTGGTTGCACAGCACAACCAAGCTGTGCAGGTGCAACACAGGGATTTATTCAACAGAGATGAGCCATGGCGCATCTCTTCTGAATATATCACATAATGTGCACTGAGCAAATACAATGCACTGGTGCATCCCCCCAGATAGGGCTGAATACCCGGAATGGGAACTGCACCAGTGCAACAGAGATGTGCTGTGTGCAAATTCCTGATATTCAGTCAGCAGTATGCAAATGGGACCATAATGTATGCAAGGCTCACATGGGGCCATTTGCAAGTCATTATGGCCCCATTTGCATGAGTTGTGCAGGGCTGGCCATCAAAATGCACCTGGTGCCCTGCACAGCATGCAGTGCTCTCTGAGGATGGCAAGTGGAACCCCCACCCCTCCCTCACTCCATCACTGACAATAGTCATCCAATATATCCCTGGTAGTCTAGTGGTACCCCTCCTCCCCATAGCTACAATCTCTGAACATGAATTAATTTACCAGCCCTGATAGCCAAGTGGTATCCCCCGTAGTGACAATCAGCTAGAAGATATTTAAACAAGTGCCCCGGTATTCTAGTGGCAACCCCTTCCCTGACCGTAGCCCCAATCACCCTATAAACATTAATCGAAACATCCTGATGGTCTAGTGGTTCCCCCCACCCTACCCAGAGCCATGATCACACTAAATTCCTAGTGTGAAGCATCCTGGTAGTTTAGTGATTCCTCCCACTCTGCCTGTAGCCACGATCACACTAAATTCCTAATGCGAAGCATGCTGGTGGTCTAGTGGTTCCCCCCCACCCTGCACAAAGCCACAATCTCATTAAATTCCTAGTGTGAAGCATCCTGGTGGTCTAGTGGGTCCCCCACCACTCCTGATGCTCCGATCCCTGTAAATTGTAAAAGTTTCCCTTTCCCAGCAGTATAGTGGTCTCCCCACCCTGCCCATAGCTCCAATTTCCCATAACAGTGATGTCAATAATTCCCTGGTGGTCCAGTGGCATCCCCAACCCACACAGAACCCTCTGCCCTCCCAGCTCCCCCTCCCCCATCTTCGTCGGGCAGCAGCAAACCCACCTGCATACCTCCATGGCTGCCCACCGAATGACAGCTTACAGTATCAGCAGTCAGCCCATTGGTCCACACTGGGCCAATATGAACAGCAAGTGTAAAATGCTGTTTTTTCAAAGGCATACTAGAGTTGGCTCTTCAATACTTTTGAAGATTTGAATAAAGAAATGCAGGAATGTTTCCTTGTTATATTCCATAAGTTTACTGCACATTTTATTAAAGGCAGACTACAAACTGTCTCCATAACTATTTCCAGATAAAGTGCACTGTAGTATCACAATATTAAAGGTACACTGTCAACCTATTTTGCAACATATTAGTTTGTTTGAAACACACATTTTATGATATATTATGTACTCTAAACTTCACTGATGTTGCTGGTTATTTTGTCTGCTTCCTTTCTTAGTGTAACTGAAATGCATGATAATGGTATAATTATACCCAACCTTCTTTGATTTCAAATTCTTGATCTACTCTTATTGCATACTTCCAGAACATTAGGAACACCCCCAAACAGTAGAGGCACTCTTGATTCAATAGGCTCCTCTTCTCTCTTCCCACTGCATCATGAGTGGCTAGGCTATGTTCGAAGTGTTCCCAAGTCAAGGAAAGATGCAGTGGAAGTTGATCAAGGGAATGTAAATAAACATGTTTTTGTGTGGTAACACCAGTATGGTGCACAGCCCGTTTTTCAATTTTTAAAAGAAAAAGGGTAACAGAAGCAAACTACCAATTATATAAACAAAAAAGGTAAAAGAATCAAACTACCAATTACATAAGTAATCTTTACATTATGTGGCCAGTCAAACAATCTTTACATAATGTGGCCAATCATAAAATGTGTTGTTTTTTTTTTAACTAGGGGACACTTTGAGTCTTAAGGGGGTTGACAGCATCCCTTTAATTTTTTTGTGGTGCTTGTGTACTACTGTGTTAAATGTATGTGCAATTGTTGCACCAGTGTGGTTTGCTATTTTTGCGAGTTGTACTTTAGGGCCCAGATATTCAAAAGGGTTGTGCCATGCGCAACAGAGATGCACCAGCGCAAGTCTGAAAATGTGCCATACTATATTATTCAGCCGTGGAGGCAGCTGCACTCTAAATCGCGCACGCACAAGAGCCGCAATAGTCAGATAATGAACGTATGTACAACTAAAGGGGAGGAACCATGAATAAATGGAGCAGTGCGATATTCAACAGCATGTGCCATGTGCAATAGGGGAGCAAGCGGAAGTTGCGCAATAGCGGAAATGATCCAAAATAAAAAGGAACAACAGAGAGGCACAACAACTCTACAGGGAAGCCAGAGGTGGGAGAAAGGTGACAGCCAGAGAAGACAGGGAAGCAGTGAATGGGACTGGAAAAGAGCAGGACAGGGCACACTTGGGAACATAGGGCAACAGGACAGGAGTGGAGAGCCTGTGCCACAGTGGACTGAGGGCAGTGGCAGTAGGCAGGACAGCCAAATCTTGGAGGTGTTCCCAGTGCAGGGGGAGTAGCACAAAGGACAGCGGGGGGAACAGGATTACAGCTGCCGGGGGGGAACACAAGCCAGGGATATGGCCAGTGCCACCATTCAGATGGAGGCAGTAATGAGGGGTGTGAGAAGGCAGGCAGCAGGGGGGCATGGCAGTGGAAGGGCCCATCGGCGGTATGCCCCCAACAGGTGGTACCAAGCCTGCACCAGCTTCGAGTACTACAGTGACACCGAGATTGTGGGCCGGTACTGCCTGAACTGGGTGATCCTGAGGTGGCACTGTGAGCTGTGCAGTGATTAGATGCAGGCACCCACATGACAGAGCCATGCTCTGTAAGTAGAGACAAAGGTAACAGCTGTCATGTGCCTGCTCACCACAGGCACCTTCCAGAGACCAACAAGGGACACAACAGGCATAACCCAGTTGGCTGCATCATGCCTACTCAAACAATTCCTCAGCGCACAGCTGTCACATGCTGCAGAGTACATCCATTTCCCCAGCACACCGTCGGAGCACACAGCACACATACAAGAGTTCCACAGGGTAGCACGTATGCCTGGCATGCTTGGGGCCATTGACTGCACCCATGTGGCCATCCGCATGCCACCTGCCCCGGAAGGTGCTGCGTACATTAATTGGAAGGGCTATGCTAGCATCAACTGTCAGGTGGTGTGTGATGCTAGGGGGTGCATAACCAATGTCTGTGCCATGCACCCTGGGGGAGCACATGATGCCTTCATCTGGCAGCAGTCTGCACTGTGCCACAGGTTTGAGAGTGGGGACATCCCCACTGGCCACCTAGTGGGTGAGTATGCAAATCACACAGAAAGACATGGATCTTGGAAGGGGCATAGCCATAGGTGACTTGAGTACTGGCCTAGATGGCCCATGGTAGGGCGACGCTGATCACCAAACTAATGTCCACCCTCTACACACAGGTGACAGCGGCTATCCACTCTGTCCCTGTCTGCTCACACCATACCGGTGGCCCATGACCCCATCGCAGCAACGGTACAATGAGGCACATGCCACCACACACAATGTCATAGTGTGGGTGTTTGGGATGCTGAAGGCACATTTCCTTCACCTGGACACGTCTGGTGGTGCCCTACAGTACAGCCCCTTGAAGGCCTGTGGGCTATTCCTGGCCTGTTGCATCCTGCACAACATGGCCAACAAGTGTGGGATAGCTGTAGAGGTCGAAGAGGGGGACAGTGATGGGGACAATGAGGATGCTGGTGCAGATGGTGAGGTGCAGCCCCCCCTTGGTTGAAGGGACCCCCGACTGATCCAGATGTCGCAGCTGCACTGGGACACCATCAGAGAGAAGCACTTCAACCAACCCAGGTAAGTCATGGGGCCATGTGCAACCACCAATGGCAAAGGCACAACCCAGAAACACACATGGACAAACCCCAGGGGTGCATGGCTTAAAGGGAATTGGCTTATTGTGGAACTACACACGCCGTCAGGGATGGGCAAGGCCTAACACAGCACGAGGTCCACACACACACACACACACACACACACACACACACACACCCCACAAGACATGCACAAAGGGTAGGAGGCACGCCGACCCCAACCGCCACCCTAGCCACACACACGTCCACAGACCACCATGCCCAGTGCCTGTCATTGTGTGTGTCTCAGATGCTGGGCACCATTGCACAGTGGCAGACAGCACAATGCAGGCATCATCATCATGCACACACCACAGTGGCCAGCAGCTGGGAGGGTGGGCACATGGACCATGTGTGTGTGTGCAGGGCCGGGTACCCCACCCGTACATTGCACATTGAACAACACACTGCACACAGGGCAGCGTCAGGCAGTAGCCATGGTGGGAGATAGGTCAGTCACGTGGCACAGTGCCACAGCAGCCACAGATGCGTGGGCAGCCCGGCCAAGACCCGCCAGCCGTGACAGGCTGACCATTGGCCTCATGGAGTGGCACCGACAGTCCCCCAGGGGTGCCGCTATGGGAACGCAACCGTTCTCGAGCAGAGGTCTGCAGCTCACCAAACATGCCTGCACCAGGTGTGCTCGGGATGCCCACAGCTGAACCCGGTGTTGACAAGGAGGGTGTCGCACGATGCCAGAAATGGGGGGTGGACATGGCACTGCTCAGTGTCTGTGGTGCATGGGCAAATAACTGTGTGCCCATTGTTGCCATGACAGCTGTGAATGCCTGTGTCTGCCTGTCAATGGCGGCAGTCACATCCTCCCACAGCCAGTCCATCCCTGCCAGGAGCAGACCGGTGCCCCGGCTGTGCTGCTCCTCTCCCTGGTGCAGGACTGCATCCACTGCCATCACAAGCTGCAACTGCTGATCCACTGATTCATGGAGTATGCAGGTGTGCTCATCTAAGAGGTCATCCACCTGATTGGCATGCTGTCCCTCATGGTGTTCGCGGCTGTGCTGGGAAGCACCCCTTGAGGTTGGGTGCTGCACACCAGGGCCATGCCTGGGCATGTCCACAGGTGGTGCACTGACGCCAGCCCCCAGCACTGTTCCCCCGTCGCCATTGGCTGACTGCTGACACTGCCCCTCCAGCAGCAGCTCGCCAGGGCTCAACGGTGCCGCTGCAGTGGCCACAACAGCCTCACTGTCCTGGATGCACGCCAGTGCTGCCCCACTGGTACAGACAGGCACAGGCTGGGACTGTGATGTCATGCAGGCCTCCATGGTGGCACCACCCATGGCTATGCCCATGCTGTTACCTGCTGTGCGGCCTTCCTGTGGCCCACATGTATCACTGTCCATGATGTGAGCTCCATCATCATCGGTGATGGATCTGGCACCAGTCAGAGTCTCAGCATGCTGGCTTCCATGGACACTGTCATGCTGGGACATGGGCAGGGCTTCCTCTGCACCAGCTCCACCAACCTCAGTCCGGACAGCCAGGTGGGCCCACTGTCGTCCTGACCCTCGGACACCTGTGAAGGTGGATGGGCCCTCCTCTGTGTCCAGGGTATCACCCTCAGTGGACAAGCCCACCACTGCTGACCCATGTAGACACTCAGGAGCTGTAAGGGAACACAGTAACATTAATGTATCTGCCCTACCCTGTGGCATTGCCCCAACCCCCCACACAGTGGCAGATCAGGACCTACCATGCAGTGACGGGCTACCACCCATCTGGAAGCCACCACCTGGAACACCCTCGAGGGTACAACACTGCATGCTGCCAGCAACCCGCTCTTCCTGTGGCATCAGGTGTGGCACGGCTGGCTGTCCACCACCAGTCGCAGCCCATGCTGCCCTGATTGCCAGGTAGGTGCCCCATCCATACACTGGTTATGTTCATAT
Organism: Neoceratodus forsteri; assembly: GCA_016271365.2. Classification (NCBI taxonomy): domain Eukaryota; kingdom Metazoa; phylum Chordata; order Ceratodontiformes; family Ceratodontidae; genus Neoceratodus; species Neoceratodus forsteri. Next base: position 1,205,859,552 of record CM057449.1, read on the forward strand.
GGGTATCGTGGTGGGCATGTGTCCAGAACATGGGGGGGTCAGTCCAGTGTGGTCCGTGGTGGTAGTGGTGGTGGTGGTATGGGGTGGGGGGAAGATGGGTTTGGCTGTGTGGGATCGCACACACCTGGGGTTGGGGGGGCCTTTGCTACTGGATTGTACTAATGTTCCTCTCTCCATGTTTGCACCCTAGGCCCTGTGGAGTGCTGGCATGCCAGGAAGGGGTGGCTGCAGCATGAGGCACGTCAAGATGCCAGAGGACTCATACCATCCCAGCGCCGGGACCAGCCTGATGATGGTGAGTGCCTTACATCCAGGATTTTTTGTGCATGCTGTGTAGCAGGGTGGGCAGTGGGGCATGGCCACCATCCATTGACACCACTGCCATGCACGCAACATAGTACAGTCAGCACTGTCCAGTGGCACTTCATGTCTGGGAGTGCATCACTGGTGGTCCTTGTGTGCACTGGGTACATGACTGTGCCACTGCCTTCGCACCGCAAAGCCATGTCACTGTACAGCCACAGTTTGGGACTTGGGCGGTGGGTGTGTGCAGCGGTCCACATGGCTGTGTGCAACTGGGTGGGCAGGTCTTGTGGACATGATCAGTGTGGGAGGTCGCACACCATCACAGGGGCATGTCCCATGGCTTTATGCCATGCACAATGGGTGGGCTGCAGGGGGGCTGTGCATTCATGCCTATTGACTCTGCTCCCTTGTCCTAGGTGGACGGAGGATGGTACTTATGAAGCAGGCACTGCAGGAGCTGTTACAGGTGGCCAAGGCCTCTCTGGCCATCCTCGAATGGATGGATCGCCACAGTGTGAGGCATCGTCATGGCAGGAGGTGCCATAGAAGCGGGGAGCGGGTCTCCCACTGAAGATGGACCACAGTTACAGCTTGCGAAAGCCCCATGGACCCACCCTCGCACCCCTCCTTCCCTCTCCCATTTGTTCACCACTGCCCCTTACCCACCTCCACCCAGTTTGTGGCCCTTATCTCGTGCACTCCCTAGATCTACATGATTTGTGCATGTAAAATGTTTATATATCCAACTCTAGAGGTTCCACTGACTGTATGTTATCACACCACCTATCTGATTGTAACCCTATGAAATCTTTCACTGTCAAACATTATGTCATTTATCAATTTGTACTGTTCTGTTTACCTGTATGTTATTTTTTACCCCCGGTTCGCCCCTGAAAAAGGGACCTCCGGAGCCCAGTGGGCCTACCCAGTCAACAAAATTCAATAAATAAATAAATAATACATATTTGTACATAGTTTTGTTACCACTTTTATAATATATTTGTTTAGTTATGCCTACTGTTGTGGTCTCTGATTTGCAGCGGGCTAATGGTGCTCAGCTGCAGAGGTGTGCATGGTGTCGGGGGTGGAGCTATCATGGGTGTGTGTGTGTGTGTGTGTGTGTGTGTGTGTGTGTGTGTGATGTGTGTCTGTAGGGGAGGCAAGTGTGGTGTGGGCGTAGTTCTCAGTCACTGTCTGTGGTTTGTGTGTTGTTCCCTGTGCAATGGATGACTGTGTGCAGTGGTACATGGTGCATGCGTTGTGTCCATGGTGCACCTGTCAGACCATCCATGGCCTGTGCAGCTGCCACCCTTGCATGTCTGTGACCTGCACAGTCTGCTGGCATGTCAGTGGTGGCTGCCCATGCTGGACTACCATTGTACCCAGAATGATGCCGTGTTTCCTCCTGTCACTGGTGTGGTGCACGCCTGCCTCGGGTGGCACTGTTGCATCCACTGTTGTTGTCCCACCTCGATGCTGTCACCTGTGCCTGTTGCAGGGGATGTGCTCCACTGCCTGTCACTTGTGCTCCAGCCGCATGCTGGTGGCATACAGTGTCGGGCTGCCTGCACAGGGTTGCTGGCACACCTGTGCTGTGGAGGGGTTCTGGCCATGTGTACACAGCTGCCATGGTCACATGCTGGGGGCTTGGTTGACCCACTACTGTGTCCCTGTGTTGGTGTGCCCTTGGGTATGGGTGGTTGTCTGTGCACTGTGTTGCATCCTGTGTGGCGCATGCTTCCATGCAACACTGTGGGTGTCTGCACTGGCTGTTGTGGCCAGTGCTGGGATGGGGTGTGTCCTTGGGAGGATGTGCAGGGTGCTGTGACACTGGTGGTGGGTTCCAGGGCATGCCCTGTCATGTGTGTGGTACCTCATGTGCTGACGCATGGTCGGCCTCACAGCTTTACCTGGTGGCACTGTGTCTGCAGCTGTTGCTTCACTGTCTGCTGCTGCTTCCCGCTGTTGGGTGCTCATGGTGGGGCTGCCTTGCATGGTTCTGTGGTGCACAGGGTTGTATTGTCACAGTGGGGGGGTGGCATGCTTGGGGTGTCCTGCACTGTTGGGTGCTACTCCTTGGCAGGGTGTATGGGGATCATGGTACAGGGTGTGCTCTGCATTGGTGGGTTGGTGTGGCATGGGGTGGACGGGCATCCATGTGTGATGGTCCCAGCTTGCAAGGAGGTGTGCTGGTGCACCATGCCATGATGATGGGTTTCTTGCTGGTGTCCCTGGGACATTGGTTCTTCCTGCTCTCCTCCAGTTGTGTGGTGCATGGGGTGTGGGGGCGATGTCTGTTCTGCTGAGTGCTCCTCTGCCCATCCCTACCATGGGTGGTGGGCCCCTGCATCCTGTCCCTGTGCATCCCTGGTTGTGCTGTTGCACTGCTGCCCTGCTCCACTAGGTGTCCCTGATTTTGCTATTGTGCATCTGACCTGCTCCACTGCACATCCCTGGTTGCACTATGGCGCAGTTGGTGTGATATTCAGTCATGTGCTGCAGGCGCATCTTGACCTGCGCAGTGTTTGAATATCGTGCGTATTGTGTATGGGTGCAGTGGACTTGCGCTTGCTCCTGCTGTTGCGCACTTTTGTGGCGCAGTTTGAATATCTGGGCCTATGTGTATATTAACTGGTAGTGCACATTAACAATTTGAAAATAGAAATCCCAGTTTAGCAAACCCTACTGAGACCTGTCAGCTCTGCACCATTTATGTTGTACAATAACATGTGGATGCAGGTACTAGGTATTTAATTGCAGAAATCAAATTATGACACTGCAGAGAACAAACTAATTCATGACAGACATTACATTAAAGAAAAAATAAGACCAGAGAATACCATAGAATATTATTAGTAGTGCTTTCCAGTTGGTAACAAATCAAAATGAAAGATCTTCTCCTGGCATTACATGCAGTGTTAAAAAATAGCAGGGGTATAATAACACATCAGCTTATATTATACAGTCTGCAGGAGATCATAAAAAAAATCACAGCTGATGCTGTGAATAGCTAAATAGAAGCAGTCTGTGCTGTGATCAGTTCAGCATGGACAACAGGAATGTTTTAAGCATCAGTGTTCAGTGTAGCATGATTATAGATCTGATTAGCCCTTAATCATTCACTACAGAAACAAAGTAATCTGTAAAAGATTATGTAACACACACACACACACACACACACACACACACACCTCATAAAAGCAAGAAATGTAGAGTAGCTTTTAAAGTGAAAACTGAAAATTATTTGGTTGCAGCATTTTATGTGCGACCAAATCATTCTTGGCTCATGCTACAGAAAGTATACGTCTCAGTAAACTGGGCACCAAAGATTTTATGGTGCCCAGAAAAGGTATTGCTGGGCTGTTTTCCAAAAAACAAACACCAGAATCTAACTAAATGGATCACATTTACCTAAGTTCAGGTATTTATTTTTGAAAATCAATAATTTTATATGTGTTTTCCAACTTGGTGGTAGCCGTCATGACCTAAAACTTTTTTTCTCACACCAGAAAACACAATTATTCATGACCTAAAATTAGCTCGCAAAAGAAGAATGTATGGGTTGCATCCAAAAGTGAGCCTGAAAACCCTATTGAGCATGCTCAGAAGTCAAATTTCAAAACCTGATCATTCTAGAACCGAATAATATTTTTTCATGAAATCTTCTAAAATTATATTCTTGGCACAAGCCCCTTCTACCCTATAAGTTCTGGAATGAACTTCCAAACTATCTTTGCTGTTGGTGAGCACAACAAAAAGTCAAAAAGTGGCATTTTTTTTCGAGGTTTGCGTATCTTGGAATCCAGATAAACACCCTTCACAAAACTTTCCATGCCATTTGCCAACCAGATTGTGCATGCCAAATTTCATACTATATTGTCAAATGGCAACAATGTTATTAAGGTGCCCAAATGTGGGTTTATCATTGAACACCCTGTTTATCCCTAACTATCCTATTAGTACTGTACAAGTATAATAGTTTACAGGTGTGGTTGTGCTTGTATATTAGAATTTAGTAAGCTCTTAATGTTAAACACTGATTTTTGCATTCAAATAACTGTGCCTCCATTCAACTTATTTACTTGCAATTTGTCAGGCACTGAGTGGGTACCAGGATCTCTGGATTGTGAAACATTTGTGGCAATTGGTTTAGAGGGGTCAAAGTTATACAGGTGAAAGAACATTAAATTGGCCAAAATTTAGACTTTTTTTGCCTTTTTATAATTAAAAACTAGATGAATTTGAAACCTGATCCTGGCAGATCTGCTAGAGTTTGCCCCAAGGTGTGTGCTTTTTAACTCCCTAATTTACCTTGTTTTTGAGAAATTAAAGAAAAACCTCATGGATGCTCAATTTAAAAACTGAACATTTTAAGGAAAACTGATTTTTTTATGACTGCATTTCTAAATGTGGTCGTTTGACAAAATGCATGTGTGCCCAAGGGTGTGGGGCTATGGGAATCACCACAAGGTGATGCTTGATGCTGTAAACAGCATCTGCTTCACATGACACTGTTTTCATTCAGTGGAAACTGGGTTATATATCAGTGCATAACCTTGACCCTGCTGAATGGATGCAGTATGAAAATATACATAAGGTGACCATTCGCCACTTAAGCAACCAGACACCAGGGAGCACAATCCCTAGTGCAAGCTAATTATTTAATATATGCATTAACTAGCAATCAATCCAACACTTGGGTCTCCACTTGCAATACCAGTTAGGATTCTCCCCAGTCCATTATAGCATTTCCCCCTACTCACCAACCTGCCAGCCTGACCCATGTACACAGTATACAAGACAGTGGGGTTCCCAGCCCCTGGTGCTGGATCAGACACTCCACCTCAACTGTGTGTGACACAAGGGTGCTCACCCCCAGTGCTGCCAAATATCAGCCTGACTCTAGGGTGTCCATTCCCCAGTGTTGGTACCTTTAAAATTAAACAATCTCTTGATGTGTTTCTTTTTTCCTTGTAACATAGAAAACCATCCATTGATGTCTTTTGCACTGATGCCACCATTCCCCTCTTCCCATCCACCTACCCAACACCCCCCCCACATCCCTTACTTTCTTACCAGAGTTCAATACCATAATCCTCTCTGGACCAGAGACATGTCTGCTTCTTCAGTGTCAGACCACAAACTGAAGAAACAAGCTGTGTCCGGTCAATGTATTTCAATGTGTTTTGAACTTTTACTCATAACTTGGTCATTTTTTAATATTTTTTCTCCAAATAATCAACATGGTCTTTTGGGGATGAAACCTCATGAACAAAGTAGGTGACATTTTTCAAATCCAGCCTGAAAAGTAATTTCACAGTCACTCCATGATATCACCTTTAAGATGGGATTTGAACATTTTTATGTACTGGGTTCATGAGGTGGGGTCATAAGAAGACTTTGTCAAAAATGTAGAGTGAAAATTTAAAAAAAAACCAATAAAGTTATTAAAGTAACATTGACATTTTTTAATGCTCACTCATAACTTTGGTAATTTTCAATATTTCAACCCCAAATTTTCAACATAGCAATTTTTTCACACCACATCATGAATGTGACAGATGTCAATTTTCAAATCCTGCACAAAATGTGTTTTTTCACTTGTGGTGCAAAATGACATTTCAACCAGTATTTTATAAATGCTACCTGTCATGTGCAGAAGGGAGTGTCATAAGAAGACTATTTTGAAAATTTAGGTTGAAAATGTCTAAAAAAAAGTCATGAAAAAACATTGTGTGCAGGACCAGCCACTGACCCAGTGGATAGCATGTTGTGTTCCCACGCTGGTGACCTGAGTTTGGGGATGAGCTCAGGAAGCCAGCTGGGTAGCATGAGGATATTCTGTTTATTTAATTTCACCACAGGTCGTGAAGGGACCTAAGTGAATGAGGATATGATTCCGTTATCACAAAAAGAAGGGAAATTCATTGCAAAAAACTATGTTAATACAGGCATTGAGGTTGTAGAACTTTCCCCCCACAGCCACCCTCTGGGTTCTGGCCCTCAGCCAGTTTTCCACTCATTTGGCCATCTTTTCCCCAACTCCAAGATCCACCAGCTTCCTGATCAACCTTTTGTGGGGCATTGAGTCACTGCCTAATTTAATGTAGAGGGCTTTGTCCACCACATCCCCTCGTCCATAATGTAAGAATACTCAAAATTGCACAAATCACAGAGAGAGCAGTACAACCAGGGACAGCAGTACAACTCACATACTGTGCCCACATTCCCCTTGCTGTCCTGTCACATGTGCCACTTTCCTTGACTTTGTATTTCCCTTGCTGTTCTGCCTGCGCTGTTATTCTGGTGCTATTTTCACCTGACACCCAACAGTGGACACCAAACAAGCATGTAAGGTAAAAAAAAAAGTTTACTTATCATCTAATCTTTATAATACTGCAAAAAGTTAACAACAAACATTAGATAATTATGATATTTACATATATGACCATTCAGAAATATTCCAAGGTGCAATTCCCCCCAAAAAATTTGTCTCGATTCCAACATTTTAATTTTTTAATAAAAGTGCACTTCTCGTCAGTTAATTATAATACTGAAAACATTTAACAAACATTACATGATTGCAATATTTACATATATGATCATTCAGAAATGTTCCAAGGTGCAATCCCCCCCCTGAAAAAATCTGTTTCAATTCCAAAGTTTTTTAAGTTTTTCATATGTTATAACAATTGTTTTCAGTTCATTTGTTGATACAGGGAATATTCCTTGCCCTGTCATTGTTATTAGTCCATAAAAAATGTATCTTCCCTTAATCACATCATTGTCCTGGTGGCATGGCCATGAGAATTTGTCATTCCCACTCCATTGTGAAAACTTAAAATTAAATGTTTATTTCATCCTATCAAATGATGTGACTTGTCCAATGTAAAATGTGTTCCAGTAATAAACGGCATTAAACTGGCCGGTCTGTATGTGGTCATATTTGTTTTCTCTTGGGGTGGGTGTTGAACAGGAATTTTATGATGTATTAGTCATTGTGTTAGCTGTAGAATTTGTCAAAGTTGCATGAGGTTCATTAGTTTGGCTGGCAACAGCAGACTTCTGCTCATCACAGGAGTCTCGATATCAGAAGATGGAGTAGTGTGGGAGTCGTTTCATATGAGACAGGAACTGCCAGTGTAGAGGGCCCAGAAGTATCTTTATTTACATTACATTACAGTCTGGAGTTTCCTCATCTTCCATTCGTTGACATGGCTTGTATGTTTACATGGGCCATCTTCCTTTCTGCATAGTCTTCAAAAACTGCTGTAGTCTCCGACTGCAACAACACCTTCTGCTACAGACCATACACTCTGGACTTTTCATGTGCCAGGTATTGTTTTTAGCTCTGGTCCTGCAATTCTTTTAATTTTACCATCGCCAACCCAGAAGAATGTTCTTCGGAAATGATTGCTCCCTGTACTGGCAGGTTACCTTGTTAAATTCTTCTTACAGTACAGTACAGCTGTACAGCATTTGAAATCACAGCCTGTTGTGACTGCACAGCTCTGGTTGCAAGTGACTTCCCCATAGCACTCTCACCATCTGAGGGGCCTTTCCATACCTGGATCAAAAAAATGCCCATTCTATTGGGAAGCAGTATAGTGTTGGACTTTATAATAAGTGCGGTCTTTTTATGTCATGTTGTGATACTTACATTTTTTTATGCTTTTTATATTTATTGTTGGGAATATATCATAACTATGGTTCTCAGCTTTTTATTGTTACTAAATTATGCACTGTCACTTTATTGTCTGGCACCGGGCCTTCCTTGTGACTCCTTTCCTGCTTCACATCTCCACTGGTACAAGACATTTTCCACCACCATCAGACTGTGGCCCATTAGCCTGCCAACTTCCTCTCCCGGTCGCATGCCTGCAATACTAACTGCCTATGGTGCCCTCTATCTCTTATTGTTACCGCAGCCAGCTGCCTATTCAAGCTGCTCATTATATGAATATTATTTCAAAGCATGTTATAACTGAGTATCTTTATTTTTTCTTTTGGTTGTTTTGGTTGTTTATTGTGCATTCTTTTACTACCTATGTATGTATGTTGACCCTCATCCTTTGATGTGGAACCTTTGTAAATGAGCAGTTTCTGCTCAAAGGTATTTGTAATCTGAGAATTTAATAAATAAAAAATAATAAAATAAAAAATGTGGGAAAATATAAGCCTGCCACTTAGTGAAGATTATAGCCTTGAAAAAACACACATCATTATGCACAAAATGTTGGAAGCTTTGGGGAGTGTTTTTTTCTGTTTACTATTATGCTTCACATTGGAATTAATAAAAGAACTGCATCCTGCAACTAGTGATGTGAGCCTCTAGTCTCACTAAGGTGAGTCAAGCTTTTTTTGTTTTCTTTTTTTTGTGCCCGGTCTCTGGTAACTCAGTCCCCTCTCTCTCTGAGCCCCCACTCACCCCCTGGGACTTACCTCGGTGACGGTCCTCCTAAGCATCCCCCCAGGTGGGGCTGCTGAGTAGGCGTGCCCCAAGTGGAGCCTTTACTTCGTTCCCGATAAACCCTCCAACTACCGGTGTTCTTCCCTGGCTTACCCCCCAGGGTGGGGCCACGGGACCGGGTCTTTCCCGATGGAGGACTGTACTCAGTTACCAGCCAAGTGTTGTGGGTGGGTGCAGCGGGTCTGGAGAAGCAGGGCATCATCAATAGGGCTAGCATTTTTGCTTGATTTTTTTCCCGGGAGGCATGGCATGTAATGACATAGTGAGATGAAGTGCTGACATCCGGCACGCTCCCCTACGTCTCAGCTCTGGCAGCTGCTCCCCCTGGCCTCTGCCAGGTGTCAGTCATGTGCCAATCACTCACCCACCCCTTCCCCCCCGGAGAAGGACAGCAGTCCATGGGATGATCAATCATCATCCCCCGGCCAGCCCTCTGAATCCTCAGATCCATTCCGAAATCTGGGTTGTCAGTGTTGCAAGTGGTAGCCCTACCACTGCACTGGTGGGCTGGCTACTTGTTTGTTTTCTTTAATGAATCCTACCTGGTCAACTCTGTCTAACTCCACAACTATATCTTGAATACAGTTACTTAAAATTTTAGTAAGAATCGTACAGTAGGTTTTAAGCAGAAAGATCATATGATAACTGGAGCAATCCAGTGTATCTTTATCTTTCTGGAGTATCAAAACTATCAGAGCTCCTATCAAAATTGATGATAATTTGCCTTTACTTTAGCTTCTTGGAAAACTGGTAGTAGATGCCCACTACCTAAATTAGGGGAGGCTTTATAAATGTTGTTTGGTAGGCTATCTGGCCCAGACATTTTCCCTGCAGAGACTTGAAATTACTGACTCAATCTCCTGTTTTGTAATTGGCCTGTCAAGCAGTTCTAATTTTTGTACTTGAATAGATGGCAGTTTGACAGCAGCTAGAAATCTTTTGACAGATTCATTGTAAACTTGTTCCTACTCTGAAAAAGTTCTTTATAGAACTTTTGAAAGATTTTATTTATTTCTTTATTAGAGGTAACTTTATTCTCCATCTTAGTTTTGCAGTCTATAATCATGTTTTGTGTTTCTTTTTCTGAGCCTATATGACAGTAATTTCATAGGTTTCTCACCCGCCTCCCAGTATCTTTAAGGCATTTTGAAAAGTGCATTCTCCACCCAAAGGTTTTGAAGTTTGTTAATTTCCAATGTTAATTTAGTAATTCTGAATAGAAGAACAAGGTTTAATGTACTGTATTACTTCTTTCATGATTGGTGACCATTGCTTCTATTTTGACTTCTTTTTGTTTTAGTTATGGTAGTGCCATTTTCTTATTTTATTTGCTTGGTGACCTATTGCCTCCCCTTTATATAACACAAGATGGACATAGAGATATCCTAAGTATCACTAATTTTGAAGAAGTCATTCATTTCCTTTAAAAACCATTCACAGAAATCTCGATATTTCAGCAGAGAGGCATTAAGACCTCACCTCGGCAGGCAATTTCTATGGAGATTAATATGGGTCAGGACAGTTGTAACAGAATGATCTGAAAGAACCATCTCAAACATTTTGACATCACATGTTTGGAGACATGCATTTTTTGAGATCATAATATAACCAAATAACTATATACAACATGTATCTCATATAGCATGAGGAGTCCCGAAGTCCCAGAGACCTGGAGTCCTAGTGTTGGAAACAGATTGCCAGGTCAAAGCAAAGCATTTGGGCTGGAGGAATTGTGAACTGTGCTGTGAGCAAGGGGAATAGCGAGATATACAGCAGCTGTTTCCCTGGTGACAGAAAGCTGGAAGCTGGAAAGCTGAAAGTTTAGAGAGTTTTCCCTGGGTTGGGTGGCAAACGGCAATGGCATCAGCATCGTAACAGAATTGGAAATCAGCATTGGAATAAAATATATAAAATATATTGGTAATAAATGCATAGGAGAGAAGGTGGCAGAAGGAAAGAAGTAAAGTTATTTGAGCAAGAGTAAATTACATGGCTTAAGGGTCAAAGGATGCCCAGATTGACCAGAGGGTTGTGGGCAGGGACTGAGGGTTGAGTATAGGTGTAGAATGGAGTTTGAGGGATAATGTAAGAGCAATACACATCGCACACTGCACACCACAACAGAACACAACTGTTTCTGAAAAAAATAATGGACTAAAGGACTGAAAGTCATATTCTCTGTGTAAGGCTTCTCTCTGGTCTCAGGGTAGCATCATTTTGTTTTGGTTGTTTCTTTTAATTCTTGGAATTTTTGGAAATCCATTGCTATTTTAACATGTGCTGTGAAGTCAGGAGAGTGGTATCAGAGTACTGCCTTCACAGATATACTTTTTCAGGTATTCAAAATAAGTGTTCTAAGGATTAGGAGTCAGTGCGTTTGGAAATAGTTATTGTAAGTGGGATATTTTTATTGTGTTTTATAGTATTTTAAATATTCAGGTCTACTTTCCTGATTATTTCCTGGGTTTGTGAGTGATGTAGTTTGCTATTCAACCTATCATATCCCCTGAATCTAAATTTGCAGGCTTTTGTGTTAGAGGTGGCTTCTAGTTACCCCACTGCCACCTGGTTTGATAGTAGTAGCTTAATCTGGTGCAGAGTTAAATGGTGCAGAAATGAATACCAAGAAAACTAAAAAATCAGATGCATGGACTGGATAGGGTTGTTTGTTATCTGTCCTACTTCTATTTGTTCTTGTTCTATTTTATTTATAAAAACAAATAGTGGAGTGGGATTTGATCCAAGCCTTTCTGTTACCAAATGGTGTTGCAGGCCTGCAAGGGTTCAAGGGCTGCAAATAATATTGTATTTAGTGTGGGTTTTAAGCAGGTTTTTAAGGGACTAGCCAATTTTCTTTTGTAGTACCCCAATGGATACTGGGCTGGATATTTTATATTTTATCATTTATTTTATAGTATTTTTTATTGCTTTTTATCTGAGTAGCTAGGATTATATTTACACAGCTTAAACCTGTACTTCAGGAATTAAAGTGGTCAGGTGAGAACCATTAGATGAGTGCTGACATAGGCAGGGAAATGGGTAAATACTTTTTTTGAAGCATCATTAAAGAAAGTGCTATGAAGCAAAGAATGGATTTTGAGAAGGATTGCACAAAATGCATGATCTGCAACATGTACAGGACTGCAAATCAATCAATCAATCTTTATTATACCAGGAGACAACACGATTGAGAGGACTCATTTACTAGGTGGTCCTGGATGCATAAATACAATAAGAGACATCGTAACTTACAGTAGCATCAGACTATGCAAACAGCCATCAAATTGACTCATGGATATTACATAGCAACACAAATAATAAGAACAACATGAAACATTGTAGGCTACATTGCCAAGTGCTATGAGGCAATATGACACAAGAGGGATAGGCTAATAAGTCAGTCTAAGGGTGCCATAGAGCAAATAAAAAGAGGGAGAGGAAGGGCATGGTAAGAGCAGGTAGAAATGGACAACTGAAAGAAGAAAGGGAGGGCAAGAGGGGGGAAGATTTGGAGAAGTAAAAGAGGAGAGGGAAACATTTATTGAGGAGGGGCATGTGACCAAAAATAGTCAGCATGAGGAGCAGGTGCTGTAATTGGGTAAGAAGGGTGCGGTGTGGGAAGGAGACATTGTTAGGGGAAGCAGCTACAAGTATCCTTAAAAGAGAAACTCAGCAGTGTCTTAAAGGTGGTCAGCTTAACTAAGTTTGAGAGTTTAAGGGTGCTTTGGATAGTATTCCAAAGGGTAGGAAGGGCATAGCTTATAAAGGATGCACCATGACAAGTTCTGACCATGGGGATGTCAAGCAGGAGGTATGAGGATCTTCTGAGTGAGTGAGGCCCCACAGAATAAGTAAAGCAATCTGGGATATATTTGGGGAGCTTGTTGGTAAGGCTTTGAATGTCTAGAGGGTGGCATTTTTTATCTCCTGATTTTCAGTGACTGCCACCCAATTTGAGCATAGAGGGCACAGTGGTGAGTATTATATGGGGCATTGGTGATGAATCAGATTGCCCTATGGTAAAGGGTATCCATCTTAACTAGGGAAGCCATCATGCAATAGGCATATATAAAGTTTGTGTAATCTAGCAGAGGGAGAAAAGTGGTCTGCACCAGTCATATTTTGGCACCGCAGTTTAGAAGGTGTTTGATTCGATAGAAGATACCTAGTCTTTAAGTTTTTTGGTCAATTCTTCTAGGTGAACAGAGAAGGAAAGCTTACTGTCAAGCCAAAAAGCCCAGGTACTTGAACTTGTCCACTATTTCAAGTGGTTCCCCAAGCAGGGTCAGTATCTGGAGCTTGTGTACTGTGGGGAGGGTGTTCACCAATTGGCTGTGAGGAGAGAAAAGCATAGTTTTGGTCTTTTTTTGCATTGACAAGCAATTTCAGATGCAGGAGGCTATGTTGGAGGATGTTGAAATCATGCTGCAAATCCTTACATGCAAGTTCAAGGGAAGGTCTGGCAACATAAAGCATGGTGTCATCTGCAATGAGGGGGACGCTGGCAGTGTTGAGTTTGGAATTGATATCATTGATGTAAATGGTGAATAGTAGGGGCCTCAGGATCGATCCTTGTGGAACTCCTCTTTGCAGGACTTTTCGGGGGGAGGTGGCACCCTGAGCTATTACTTGCTGATGTCTGCCAACAAGGTAACTGTTAAACCATGTTAAGGCTATGTCATCAAGCCCAATGTTGACTAGCATGGCTATCGGTGAGTCATGATCTACTGTGTCAAATGCCTGACTCAGATTCAGGAATAAGGCACAGACATGTTTTTGGGTGTCCAGATGAAATAAACGACCTGCAATGTGTCAAATGTAAATACATTAATCAGCTAGAAAGGGAAGTAAGTCTGCTAAAGGAAACTTTGGAATGTGATATTAAAATCAGGAAGATGGGGGATTTTATAAATTAAATTAAGCAGTTATTAGAAGTTAACAAACCTAAATTATAATGGGAAAAGGGAGAAGTTATTTAGAGTCCAGGTGTATTTGTTAGTGTGAGAGACAAACGTAAGAGGCAGAAGAGCAGTGGTGATTCAATTAAATCATTAGGGGGAGAGGAAGTCATTGAATTCCATAGAGAATCAACAGGGAAGAGATCCTACAAAAAACAGTGGGGTGAGAATTATATTTCCATCTCAAATAGATTTGAACTAGTAGCTGAAGTATCAGAACAAAATCAGGGGAATCATAAAGACTTACTAGAATGTCTGGAAGAAGGTGATGCTAAGAACCCAGGAGCAAAACCAGTAAGGGATGGAGAACAAAATGGCACAGAGGCAGTATTAATTAGCAGTGATTCAATTCCTATAAACCAGGTGAAATCTACAAATGCAGTATTAAATAACACAGCACATGCAAGAAAGACAGGTCCTGTGAAGATCTGTTGGTAGCCAGGGACTCAGTAATACATTTTACATACAGGAAATTTGTAGTGGTAGAAAGGAGTATGCTATAGTCAGCTACCTGCCAGAAGCCCAGATTAAAGATATACACAGAAATATTGGAAAATTAATAATGGGTAAGCAGGAACCAATCTAAGTCATGTATGTTGGTAGTAACTATGTGGGTAGAAGTAGACACACTTATATCAAAAGGAAGTTTAAAGAGTTGGGGAAAGTATCATAGTAATGTGCCAGCAGAAAAGTACCATCCTGGTCCATCTAGTCTGCCCATTTCCCACCCTCCCCTACTTGTCTCCACTTCTCAGGGATATTTTCCTCTGCCCACTAGACAATGCCTTGTGTCTGTCCCACACCCTCTTGAATTCCTCCACTGTTTCTGCACATACCACCACATTAGATAATCTTTTCCAGGGTTCCACCACGCTCTCAATGAAATAGCATCTCCTTACATTTCTCTTAAATCTTCCACCTTCCAATCTTAAATTATGACCTCTTGTTTTAACTCCTACTTTCCTTTTGAATAAGCTACCTTTATTCACTTTATTTATTCCCTTCAAGTTTAACCACTAAAGGAAAATAAATGTAAAGTGGTCTTTTCAGAGATACTATCTACACTAAGGGCAAGTGTTGCAAGAAACAAGGTAAAAAGATATACAAATGGGTGGTGTAGAAGACGATGCACCCAAGAAGGTTTTATCTTTCAATGAAACTGGGATCAGTTTGCAAATAACCAGGAACTATATGCAAGAGATGGTCTAGGTACAAGGACCCTGGGGCACAGGATTAATTTTAGCATATATCATCTTTTAGACTAATGATAAGGGGTAAGGTGGGTAGAGTAAATGAAATTCTGAGTGTGGCAAAAGGTAAAATAAAAGGCAGTAATAAAACTAGAAGCTCCCTTTACTGCCAGGAATGGAGTAGTCTACCTATAAATGCAAGGAATCTGTACAATAAAAAGGAGGAACTGGAGGTAATACTTCTAAGGGATAATAGTGAGTTATGTGCAGTGACAGAAACATGATGGGAGGAAGTAAATAGTTGGGTAACATCAACAAGTGGGTCCAGTTGGTTTAGGAAGGACAGAATATGATGTAAGGGTGGTGGAGTAGCCCTGTATGTGCATCAAGGAATATAAGCTGTACAGGTATTGAGAAATTAATTTAAGGGTTTTGAGGTACTATGGGTGAAAATCACACCTAAGGATTCAAAGAAACTGTTTCTAGGAGTAATTTATAAACCGCCTAATATGTCAAAGGAACAAGACGAGTTATTATTTAGATCTTTAAGATCATTTCAGACTGAGGATAGAATATGCCTCACAAGTGATTTTAATATGCCCAGAATTGAGTTGAATGCAAAGAGAGGACAAACTCTGGTTGAAAAAGAGTTCCTTGATACCATTATAAAACTCAGTTCAGAGCAGTTTGTTAATCAGAATACCAGGGAACAAAAAAACTTAGACCTGGTATTATGTAATATAGATGGTGGGGCTGCCAATTGCAAAGTATTAGAACCACTGGCAGGAAATGACCATAATATGGTCAGGTTTAAATTAACCATCAAAGGGATAATGGAACAAGGTAGGACCATTGTCAGATGTTTTTACACAGCACACTTTGACGGTATGAGAAGCAAGTTCAGCAAATTAGATTGGAAACTTGAGTTTCAGGGTCATAAATTCGATGAAATATGAGATATATAGAGTACCAAAATATAAGAATTAGAGAAAAAATATATTCCAGTTAAAACAAAATATGGCCATAGAGGGAAATAACTGCAGTGGTTAACCCAATAAAAAGGAATCTAGGGCATAAGAGGAAAGCCTACAGAAGGGCAAAAAATGGAAACAACATTGCAGATTGGGAAACATATAGAAGGATAGTAAAACAGTGATAGTAAAACAGTGCAAGCAGGAAATAAGAAAGAGCAAAGCCACCATGGAATTTAAATTAGCAGTGGCAGCTAGGGTAATTATATATTTTTTTACAGTTACATAAATCATAACAGAAGTCTAAATCATACAGTAGGGCCATTACTTGTGGAGGAGGAACTTATAACAAGGAATGAGGATGTGGTGGAAATTTTTAATAAATATTTTTGCTCCATCTATCAACGACCGTACAGAAGATAAGGGAGAACAGTATAACGTAAAGGATAACACCACTATCAAAATAGATTGCAACAAGTTGATGAACCTTTTATTAGATTTGAAAGTAAATAAGGCCCAGGGACCTGATGCAATGCACCCTAGATTATCAAGGAGCTGGCAAAGGAAATAACGGACCCACCAAAGTATTTATTTGAAAGATCACATTAAACACAGGTAGGGTAGTAAGTTCCTGGAGGGAGACACATGTGATACCTAGTTATAAAAAATGCTCTAGGGAAAACTACCATGATTATAGACCAGTGAGTTTGACGTCTATCCTAGAGAAATTACTTGAAACCCTAATAAAGTATGAAATTGAGTTCTATCTCAAGGACAACTACTTATTCAGTGACAGCCAACATGGGTTTAGAGCAGGTTGATCACATCAGACAAATCTAATTGAGTTTTTTAAACCAGTTAGTAAAGTACTGGACAGTGGAATGTCAGCTGATGAGGTGTTTCTGGATTACAGCAAGGCCTTTAATACTGTACCGCATCAAGCAATAGTGAAAGACATAGCAAAAATAGGAATTAACACCAAACTGTTCAGTGGGTAAAATCATGACTGACAGGGAGGAGGCAAAGAGTAGCTATCAAAGAGCATGTTTCAAGTTGGGGTAGTGTGACTAGTGGGGTGCTGCAAGGATCGGTGTTGGGACCTGTACTTTTTAATATTTATGTATCATCTGTGCAATACATTGGGGAAGCTTGGTTGTGCAAATTTGCTGATGATACAAAGTTGGGTATGATCGTGGACAGTGAAGATGTGGTAGAAATATCTGGAAAATATAGAGGGTTGGCCAAGCAGGGCCAAATTAGTATTTAAGATTGATAGGTGCTATGTTATCCACTTGGGATATAATAATCCAAAGGCAACATAAAAAATATATGGGAGAGAACAAAAAGAAACGACATAAGAGAGAGATTTGGGAATACTGGTAGCAAAGGACTTTCAGTTTGAGAAAAAGTGCAAGCAAGTGGCTAAGAAAGGATACAGAATTCTGAGTAGTATTAATAGAAATATCACAAGCAGACACAAAGAGGTAATCCTCCCGCTGTACAGGGCCTTGGTAAGACCACATGTTGAGTACTGTGGTCAGTTCTGGACACCTCAAAATAAAAGGGATATTAAGTTACTTAAAGGCTTATAGAGGAGGGCTACAAGGATGGTGGGGATTAGGAGAAAGAAGAAGGCAGTTGGTTAACTAGGATCTGCAGCTTATCCAATAAGTAGAGAAATGAGCAGACTTGGTGGGCCAAGCAGTCCTTATCTGCTGTCAAAATCTATGTTTCTATGTTTCTATGATTGGAAATATGAGGGTCATAGGTTATGAGGAAAGACTGGAAAGGCTGGAGATGTACAGTTCGGAGAAGAGAAGGCTAGGAGGGGATATGTGCCTTGTTTTTAAAGCTTTTCAAAGTAGTGATCTGTGGAGGTGCTTAGGATTATAAATGAAGTTTAGCCAGTTTCCAGTAAAAAGAAATAGTAGGCAATTAAAGGAGACATATATAAAATCACAAGAAAGAGGAAATGGTTTTTGCAGAGGGTCATCTCCAAGGGAACTTGTTGGCTGATTCTGTGGTTATGAGAAAAATATGAAAAGCTTTAAAGCTAGTCTAGACAAGTACCTGGATGTGAATTGTATTTAAGCATACAACCATTGTTGAAATAGCGAGCACTATAAAGCTCCAGTAGCTTAACTGTGCTCATATAATTATATGAATCATGCAGATATGAATAAAAAGCATAATCTCTTTCTACTGGGTTTACAGCCCTCCAAATGTCACAAAAACCATTGTCTCTTATTAAGTTAGTAAGTGCTTTTGTTTTTCCTTTTTTTCAGGAAAAGAATTAAGTTTATTGTTATCCAGTAGTAGATCCAGCACTACGTTAAAATCCACTCCTAATATTGGGGGGATTCTCCAAGGGGCGGGAATAGCATGCCACAGGCATGTAGCCCTCCTGCAGAGTCCTGCACCTGTGGACCAATGCGGGTTGGCTGTATTTACATCCACCGGCTACTGTGCAGCCCCCTTCTGTGGCCCTTCCCCATGGTGCACCAGTGTATGGGGGCCCATTCATGGACATGGGCAGGCATCCAATGGGATGCCTGGACCCAGTCCACCACTTGATCACTTGTGCATGTGGGGAACCACAGCATACAGGTGGCAACAGTGCAGCCATGGCACTGGAGTGGGCAGGGGACCAGACAGCCACCCCAGCCCTCCATGGGACACCCAAGGGCTGGGGCAGCATGTAGGGGGTACTCCATGCCCTGACATGACTGCTGCAGCTGTCAGCAGCATCCACGGGGATGAGCAGCAGCTATGTCTGCCCCAGAAAAGTGTAGCCTGTGCCCCCCCTTTACCCGTCACTCCATGCTGCCTAGAATAACATAGAGAGCAGGCATGCCTCCTGCACTGCCTCCGCATGGAGATTGCCGGCGGGATTGGGGAACCTGCGTGTAACAGCCCCGTGCCCTCTTGAAGAATTAGGTGCTAGGAATGTGGCAGCCATGGAGAGTCTATGCACCCCAGATATGTGGCTTGTAGGTGCTCTGCACCATTAACAATGGGGGCCAATATCTCTCAGTGTTTGATCATAGCCAGTTCTATGACAAAATTATTGATAAATTCTGTGCAGTCATTTGTGGATGGGTATGCATTACAGAATGCCAAGCATTTGTCATTAACTGTTCCTTCAATTATTTGCCACCTCCATTTTTTTGTCTTTGCCCTTTTTGTGACATTAAAATTGATTTTTTTTGTTGATAAAGATTACCATCCCTTTTTTCCTTGACTAACAACTGTGGAACACCTTGCCTACCCAAAATATTTCAAGTTGAATTGCTTCTTCAGACATCAAGTACATTTCTTGTAAAAAGGCTACACCCACTCTAAGGGACTGAAGTTTTACAAAACTCTCATTCTCTTAATTGGGGACCCTAAACTTTTGAAGTTCAAAGTGGATACTTTTAGAATAGCCATATTTAACACAAAAGGAAGGTTATATTATAGAAATCAGTGAATACTTCCCTTTTCATGCATTATCTGTTATTCTTAATATCTTTGGTTTAGTAACTTCTAAATCCTGATCCATCTCCATTATGTATACTGAGTTTACCCCATTAAAATTCCTGTACTGTATTATGATAGTATATTTTACAAGTAAAAAACACAGAAGATGAAAACACAAAGTAAATAGTCCCAAAAAAGCGTCATGAGGTAAATGCCAGAAACACTCACCTAAGAGTAACCTGGACCTTGCATCCAGGAGTGGTAGTTATAGTTCAAAATTGATGCATCCATCTGCAGTTTAATAATTGTTCATAGTAGTATCACTATCAAAAGAAATCATAAAATAATTTTTGGTACCATATGGCTCCAGCAATTATAACTGAATTTATCTGTAAGACTTCTCTACCAATTTAAATATATTGAAAACAAATTAGTACATAAAAATATATAAAAGCTCACATATAAACTCTACTAATCACTCATAAAGCATTTTTGTATCCCAAATGTCCCTTCCTCAATCAGTATTTTTCATGACCCTTATCAATTCAGAGAAATGTAACTTCTAAGTTAATGTAACTCTTGCATACTACTAGAAGTTTATTATATTCTTTATTTCTAAATAGTTATTTACTGTTATGAATAATTACATTTTACTTAGAAGGCTAGGAGATTTCCATTTGTCAACATAGCCCACCTACTTGATCAACTATTGAATCTACAGCCCATATTTACCACTAAGCTATTCATATCAAATGCTTATTAAACTGCATCCCGTTGTTTTATTTTTGCAGAGGGATCACATTGTATTATTTATTAAATCTTCCCCATTTATTGCCACATTATCCTGAGTTAATGCTCTCTTTTCATTATTACCTCACTGGATATACTTGACATTCTAATGTACTGTATATAGAGTGAGGAGGTCGCGGGGGCAACTCTCAAGATCAGGAAGTGGAAGAGATCAGCAGCTCAGCTGTAAAATCCCTTCCCTTCTAAAATAGGGGCATATAAAAATTAAAATTTAGGCACCATTGCAATCGAGGGTAGGTAGGGGTCTTTCATGGTTTCTAAGGTGAGCACCAGAAAAGGTACTCTTTAATAATATTTGTGCAGGTTCAGGCAACATGCACTACCTTCTTATTTTAAAGTGATTAAAAATTGTTTTAATGCATAATCAGACTCCCCCCCCATCACCACTAGATCCCACAGCTGACTTCCTAATACTGTTCTTTATCTTGGACTGAAACCAACCGTATCCCTACCACCACACACACACACACACACACACACGCACACCGATGCATGCACACACACCTGTCTAGCATATATCAAGGAACATATACATTTTTTTACTTTATAAATAAACAAAGAACATGTATGGTAGTTATCACTTTGCTGTCACTCAGATTGATTGAAATATCCAATATTTTTGATGAAGTCCTCAGATTTCGATGTTTTTAGCAACCCTTGTTTCCCCTAGGTTTCCTTTCTCAGTTTCATTTTGATTCATCTCTCCTCTGTTTGAATGCATTTCTACGTTGCTGGCATATGGACAGGATGTCTAATTTTGATGAGGGCATTCACTCATGTTCACCTGCATAAACAGCTCCTGTTCTGTTGAATCGTCCTATCTTTTCCTGTGGGCCCCTGTCCTCAGTTTCCACTGCACTGCTCCATTTCAGTAGTATTATCTCTATGCAAGAAAGTGGAGGGTTTGTCCTAGAATTTGGTTCTGACCTTTTTCTGAACATTGCCCTTTCTGATTGGTCTATTTTCTACTGATGAATACTTCCTCAATTTTTTATTTGGTTGTCTCAGAGATCCAGTTTGTTCCTTCCCAAAGATGGGGTCTGTGCATCTCCTTCAGATGGCATATTTATTCTATCTCCAGGATTGCCATGTTTCTCCGGATACAGAAGTCGCTGTGTATGCTTGAAAACAGACAGAGGCCAGTGTTTTTTATTATAATCAAGGTTTTCTTTAGGGTTATTGTAGAATTGATTCACTTCACTTCATTTCTTGGAAAGATGATAATGCTAGTTGTTTTAAATATTTTATTCCCTACTCTTGAGGGAACCTACACACAGGCCCTGTAGGCCCTCCCAACGTAAGGTTTTAAAGATATAGTAAATCTAGGAAATTTTTTCAAAACATCTGATCATATCATTTTTTTTCTAGCACCTTCTATTACACCTAGTATTTTGATGTTATTATGATGTCCTCTGTTTTCTAGGTCACCCACTTTGCATAGAAGAAATTGCATTTGTTTGGATTACGTGATATCGGTTTCTTCCAGCCTATAGAGGGAGTCCTCTGACTATGAAATCCTAGCGTCAGCCACTTCTACACTTCATTTTCTCTTGTACATAGTTTTTGAGGTTGTTTGTTGAGTGTTTTAAATATCTAAGATCATTTTTTGTAGTGATATACATTTCTCTAAAGTCAAAAATTCTCCAGTAGTCCTTGGGGCCTTCCTGTGCTTGCTGAACTCGATAAACCATCTACCATATTGCAATTTTTATTTTGTGCATATTTATTTATCCTCTTGGGCCACATCTCTACTCCCGGTATTCCTCATATCCCATCAGGGGATCCAGCCACCGTCCTTCTCGACCGGGACCACTGGCACCCTGAAACCCCTGCAGCTTGCCCCCCACAGCGGGGTGGCAGGGAGCCCCCTAACTCCCCCCCCTCATGGATCTAGTTTGGGTGCCAGCTCCTGATGAACACTTGTGGATGGCCATCAAGTCAAGTGAGAAGTGTCACCTTTTTCCCTTGTTCATTCCTCCTCTCCCATTACTGGAGCCATGGGTGTGCAATGATGCCAGAGAGGGCAGAGGTGCATGTGTCCACATGCCTCTCCCCCAGGCATCTGCCCAGACTCCTCCTGATGCTGTCACCCCATGCCTTGATCCCCAGCCTCTGCCAGGGGGCAATCGGGCATTGGAAAGTGGAATCCCCCCTCCCCGGAGAAGGAGAGCAGTCCTGTAGATGCTCTATCCTTCTCCTCCCACCCAACCCCCGGTGACCCATGCTCATTCCCAAACACAGGTTGCCGGCGCAGCATGAGGTAAGGCATCCAGTACCTCAGCCCTCAGTGCCACCAGGCCAGCAGCAGTTTGTTTTTTAAACAAGTTCACTTTCTAAGGTACTAAATAATAGTCTGAACTTTGCTACTTAAAAAAAAAATTGCTATCATACTGATGCTTGTGATAGCTGAATCAATTTACTGTATGTAATTTTTTTATTCTGAGTGTTAGCTCTGCAGATTGTAATAGATTTAAATGAATGCCACTGGAGCTAGAGTACTATGCAGACATTGACTTCAGCCATGCATGTGGAACACTCATATTTTTTTTTTTGTTGGATCCTCTCGCCAAGTATCCACCCTGGTCACGGCCCCCTGAGGTCTCTCCATGCCGGCCAAGTCCTCCGGTCACCCCTGGCTTACCCCCCAGAGGATGGGGCCATGGAGCTGGCTCCCCATATTCCAGCCCGCAGTCCTAGTAACTGGTTGGAGGATTGGTGACACAGAAGAGACCCTTGGGGAGGGCTTCATAGAGGTGGAGTCCCATTATTTTTGCATATATAGTATGCCCCTGTAGAGCCAGATGTGCAATGATGTCCGTGCACTTTTTTACATGCAGACATCTGCTGGCTTCTCCCCCCTGTCAGATGCGCTCGCTGTTAGACATCCAGCCTCCACTGGGTGTCACTGCAGCACCGCATACACCCCTCACCCACCCCGAAGGAAGGAGAGCTGTTGCAGGACGCTCAATCCTTCCTTCCCCCTGCCAGCCCCCGGTGGCCCAAGTCCATTCCTGAACCAGGGTCACCGGCATGGCGCAAGGTGTGGTGTCCCATGCCTCAACCCTCAGCACCACCGGGCTGGTCTACTCATATTTGTTTTTAATAATGGCATGACATGGATTGGATGGGGGACACTAAACTACAGGGAATGTGCATTTTATTATTAATTATGGCACTACAGGGATAGGGTGAGAAAGAGGGACCACTAGACTACCAGGTATGTGTATGGTTTTTAATAATGGTACCATTAGGATTAAGGTACAGAGGAACCTAAAGTCAATATGGGAATTACAGTACACTACACTGTACATATGCTTACAGAAGCCGTGCATGAGTTCAACAACATCGCAGCACTACATGCTTAGAAGCAGCATACATTCTGGATAATTTTGCTGCTTGCTAACAACATGCAAGGCAGAAGCAGGAAACTACAGACCTGTTAGTTTAACCTCAGTGATAGGGAAAATGATGGAATCACTTTGAAGGAAAGAATTGTCGAGTATCTAGAGGCCAGAGGGGCACAGGACCCTAGGCAGCATGGATTCACAGCAGGAAGGTCATGCAAGACAAATCTGATAGATTTCTTTGACTGGGTGACCAAAGTAGTAGATCAGGGAGGGGCTGTGGACATGGCCTACCTAGACTTTAGCAAGGCATTTAACACAGTCTCACACAAAAGATTAATATACAAGTTAGCCAGCCTGGGAGTGGGTCCCAAGATGACAGTCTGGGTAAAGAATTGGCTGGAGAATAGGACACAGAGAGTAATAGTAAATGGAGTCCACTCAGAAGAAAGGGGTTACTAGTGGGTACCGCAGGGTTCAGTATTAGGACTGGTCCTCTTCAGTGTCTTTATAAGCGACTATTGCAGAGGGACTGGAAGGAAAAGTATGTCTCTTTGCAGATGACACAAAGATCTGCAACAGAGTTGATGCACAGGGTGGGTGGAAAGGATGAGAAGGACTTGGCAAGGTTAGAGGAATGGTAAAATGTATGGCAGCTTAGATTCAATGCTAAGAAGTGCAAGGTAATGCACCTGGAAAACAAAACCCAGGGAAGAGTACACAATGGGGGTGAGATACTAACAACAACAAAAATGAAAGGGACCAGGGTAGTCATATCAGATGACCTAAAGGTGGGAAAGCAATGTGAGAGGGCAGTAAGGAGGGCTGGGGGATTCTGGGATGCATAGGAGAGGCATCACCAGTAGAAAACAGGAAGTCATTATCCCTCTGTACAGACAGCTGGTGAGACCCCATCTGGAGTACTGCGTGCAGTTCTGGAGACCCAGTCTCCACAAAGACATAGATAGGATGGAAGCTGTCCAGAGGAGGGCAACTAAAATGGTGCAGGGTCTGCACTGGAAGACATATGAAGAGAGACTAAAGGAGCTTAATATGTATAGCCTCGAGGAAAGGAGGGAGAGGGGGGACATGATAGAAACATTCAAGTATCTCAAGGGAATCAACAAAGTCCAGGAGGGTAGCACCTTTCAAAAAAAGAGGTGTGCAAGAACAAGGGGGCACAATCTGAAGATAGAGGGGGTGGCTCAGAGGTAATTTAAGGAAGTATTTTTTCACAGAGAGGATTGTGGATGCATGGAACGACCTTCCGGAGGAGGTTGTGGAGTCAAAAACAGTGGTGGAATTCAAGCATGCATGGGACAGTCATAAGGCCATTCTAGGGGCCGGGGGTAGGAAGAAGTAGGCTGCTGGTTAACTAGGATCTGCAGCTTATCCAGTAGGTAGGGAAATGGGCAGACTGGGTGGGCCAAGTGGTCCTTATCTGCCGTCAAATTCTATGTTTCTATGTTTCTATGCTCATGCTCTGTTAACAGCTTAAATAATGCAATACTGTGTGACAGACAACTCTGGCAACAACTCTGGCAACCAATAGTGAGTGAATTCATGCACTCATTTTCTATCATAGGGCCTAGCCCCAATGCATTGCAATGGAACAGCTGCAAAACACTCCCTGACTTTGAGCACAGTAGGAACTGGTCTGCTACACAGCTTAGTCCTTCCTAAATATAAGTCCATGACCAGACCCCATCTTGAGTACTGTGCTCAATTCCGGTTCCTATATCTGAGACAGAATATTGAAATTATCAAAAAAGTATGAAGGAGAGAAACAAAGGTGGCCAAAGACTTGGAGAACATGAGCTTTGATGAACAACTGGCAGAATGGGGGTTCTTCTCTTTGAAGAAGACTCTCAGGGGAGACATGATCACTCAATTCAAATACCTGAAAGGAATAGCACCATCAGGTCAAACACAGCTCTTCAGAATAATTGAGCACAAAAGAAAAAGAGGGGATCAGATGTCACTAAAAGGAAGAAAACGCAAGTTTAATATCAGGATTAAATATTGCTCAGAATGAGTTGTGAATGTCTGGAACAGACTCCCCAGAGCAAGTGGTGTCAGCTGATACTGTAGCTACAATTTCATCTCACATTTGATAGATATTTTGAAGAAAATAGGTTGGCAGGGTGTTCCTACTTAGCTGGTGGGGAAAGAACTCAATGGACCAGTTGGCTTCTTTCTTTCTTTCTTTCTTTCTTTCTTTCTTTCTTTCTTTCTTTCTTTCTTTCTTTCTTTCTTTCTTTCTTTCTTTCTTTCTTTCCCAAAATTGTTTGTTCTTCTGCATATAATTTCTTTAGGAAATTGATTATTAGTTTCACAAAAAATCATGACTGCTAAAAAGATTGTCTAAGCAACCAGAATTACCAACTTTCAAGCTAAGAGAAGTGAAATCAAATGAAGAATAGATGCAGGTTGACTAGAGAAGCTCTTTCCAGCAACGACCTTGATTAATAGGTTGGAAGGGGAATGGGTAAGGACACACTACTGATTATCTCTGCTGGAGTCCCAGCTAACAATAAAAATCCCACAGCTAGTACTGTATCTGTAAACTATGATAGGAATCAAACAGATCATGAATTTTGATGGATGCAAATCTGGAGGACAGTAACTAACAATAAGGATATTCTTATGCAAGAGCTTAATAGATACAAGGTCACAGTTGTTGGTCTTGAAAAGAAAATGATAAAATATGAGTGATGCTACATATTTAACCCTTGCTGTGCCACAGACTGATATATCAGTCCAAAATCCCTATATGTTCTAATTGTGTTGATAGCCTATGGTTTAAACTACTAGGAGAAAATGATCACCACATGCCTATTCCTATTTTGCTGAAAAATACTATAAAAAGGTATAACTGACCCCATACTATCAGGTAGAGTTCCACAGGGCCCTTTGCTATGGGTGGGAGGGAGGAGGGAGACAGACCAGGGTTTCTAAGGCTTTTTGGTGAGATGATGGGTCACTCTGAAAAGCAGGGCACCAGTGCAAAACATTGTATCTCTGCAAATAACTCATTGTTTACTCTTTAGTCATGCAGCTTTGGATTTATTTCAGGAAAGCTGCACATCACCATGCTGTAAGTCTAGGAAATGTCTGGACATAGAGGTCATCATGGCGGAGGCTGACCTGGATATTGTGGTCATTATCAAGTCATGGTGTACTGAAAATCATGACTGGGACATGGTCACAGCAGGGTATACTCTGTTCAGGAAGGACAGGTTGGGAAGGAAAGAAGGGATGTGGTGCTCTATATGATAGAAAGCATTAAAGCAATTGAAATACAGAGAATACAGGGGGAAAAGGTACTGTGGGTCACCCAGGACATAGGGAACAGAGCCACTATTCACACTGGTGTGATATACAGACCTTCAGCCCAGGGGGAGGAGTAAGATAAGGTATTGGTGGAAGCCATTGGCAAGATAGCAGAAAATGGGGAGGTGCTGCTGGTGATGGACTTTAATCTGCTCAATGTAGAGTGAAGCCTTCCAGCTGCAGCTTCAGTTAGAAGCAGAGACATCCTAGACTCCCTGTAGTGAGCATTCCTCAGGCAATTAGTCAGGGAGCCAACTCATGATGGTGCAATACTGGACCTGATACTCATTAACAGGGACAGTGTTGTAGACATCATGGTGGGAGGCCACCATGGGACCAGTGATCACCATACAGTGTGGTTCAATAAAAGGGCAGTTGTGGAATCGAACCACACAAGGGTGAGGATCCTGGACTTCAAGAGAGCAGATTTTAAAATGATGGGTGAATGCCTCAGGGATGACCTGGGAGGGGCTATGACCTGAGTGGGTTGGAGGAGCAGTGGGCAAAGCTAAACGGGGCATAGTGAAAATAACAAATGTCTGCATCAAGTAAGTGAGCAAAAGCAAGAGTAAAAAGAGACCACTATGGTTCTCAAATGAGGTGGCTGAAAAGATAAAGGATAAAAGGGTAGCATGCAGAAGGTATAAGGAGACACAGAGGGAAGAGGGCAGGGAGGTGTGTTGGGGAAACAGAGTAAAGCAGAGAAAGCCATAAGGAGTGTGAAAGCACAAATTTGTGTCTGTCTGTTGCCTGTCTGACTGCACACTCAAATTTTCCTTGTGGCACCTAAGAATTGGCAACTCTGATGATCCCACAATTTTTCCCTGTTTTCACCCTTCCTTCACTTGCTGTTTCTATTCTTTCTTGTTCCTTTGCTTCTGTGTGGTTAAACACACACACACATACATACATATATATATATATATATATATGTATGTATATATGTAGAGAGAGAGACAGAGAGACAGAGATAAGCTCAACAGGATGAAATCCAATTCTGCAGCATTTTGCAGCACTCTGCAGCATGCTGCAGCAGAGATACTGTGGCAAACAATCTAATTTCAGTTTCAATTAGTCCCTTTTGTTGTGCAGGAAACTGACATTCACTTCATCCTGGCAGTGTCACAGTTACCTGCATGACAAAAAGGATTAATTCCCATTGAAATTACATTGTTTACTGCAGTAACTCTGCTGCTGCATACTGCAGAATGCTGTAGAAGTGGGTTTCATCCCAGCGAGCTTCACTGTATATAGATACACACACATATATATATATATATATATATATATATATATATATATTTAAGAATTTCACCAGGAAGGGCACACTAAACAACAAGTTGCCCTTCTCACGGTGCATCCTGGGGAGTGGGGGAGTTGGATGACATACAATAAAACATTATCAACACAACAGTATACATTGCCAATATATGGGAATTGGAAGACATACCAATAAGTCATAGGCAAACAAAAAAACAGTATATAGTGCCAATTATGCATAGGGTACATTACCAAATAGAGAACAATTAACAAGCAGTAACTGGCAGCAAGAAATTACAGTTGGTATGTATATTCCATTACATCATAGTGAACAGAAGGTCCATAAGTGTGGTAATAGAATAACTATTAGAGCCCATTTAGATGCAACATGGTCTGCTCAGTTGCAGTTGCAGTTCACAGACAGGTAATTGTGTAAGGCTGAGGAGATAGAGGAAGGGGAAGAAGAAAGGTGAATCTGGGGGGGGGAATTCTACAGTTTACGGAAGCAATACGAGAAGGCTGCCTGGCCGACAGTAGTCATGCGGCACGGGACACCTAAAATATGGGAAACTGAGGCCCTAAGTGAATGGGTGGATGGTGGGATGATAGTTAGGGAAGAGTTGAGCTAAGTAGGGAGGGAACCAGACCAGAATTTGGAGATGAATGTAGCACAGTGGAGGAGATGTCTGTTATCAAGATATGGTAAAGCCAAAGTGTGATAAAGTTGACAGTGATGAGTGAAGGTAGGAGCGTCGAGTATGAAGCAGCAGAAGGAGTTAAAGAGAGTGTCCAATCTGGCTAGGGAGTTCTTAGGCACGGCACTGTAGACTGCATTGCAGTAGTCAAAGATGGGGAGGATCATCTTCTGGACAAGTTCACGCTTAGCCAGGAGAGGGAGGCAGTTCTGATTCCTAAATAGTGTGTCTAACTTGGAGAACAACTTTTTAAGGATGGCATCCATGTGACCAGAGAAGGTGAGGTGTTGGTCAAGCCAAACCCCCAGATATCTGAATGAGGAGGTGTCCTCAAGGACTGTCCCATTGAGGATGTGGAAAGTGGGTAGGGAGGGGAGCCTTGAAAGTCTCTGCCTAGTACTGAAGGTCATAGAGACAGTCTTCTTGGCATTTAGGAAAAGCTGATGTGAGCAAAACCCACACTGAACATTGTTAAAATCATTCTGAAGTCTGGTTGCAACATCGGTGGGGGAGTGGCCGGAGGTGTAAAGGACTGTGTCATCTCTGTGCATATGAATAGAGGTAGATGTGCAGACAGATGGTAAGACATTGAGAAAGATGGAGAAGAGTATGGGGCCTGACACTGATCTCTGCGTCGTGACCCCTGTGTCAATAGGGAGGGGTGAGGATATGGAATCTGCTATTCTAACTGACTGGAACCGATCTACCAAATAGACATGGAACCAGCTTGTGGTGGCAGCCGACAAGCCTGCAATGGAGAGAGTGTGTAACAGGATACAGTAGGAGACAGTGTTGAAAGCCTTGACTAGGTTGATAAAGATGGCAGACATGATTTGACCACCGTCCATCCCAGTGAGGATGGAGTCAGTGAGCCTAATCAAGGAGGTGGTGGTGGAGTGCTTTTTATGAAAGCCAGATTGGAAGGGGTGAAAAAGTTAGAGTGAGAGAGACAGGCAGAGAGTTGGGTAAGAACTAGGTGTTCTTGCAGCTTAGCGAGGGTGGGAAGTAGGGATATGGGGCGATAGTTCCCAGGGAAGGATGGGTCACCACCCTTAGGGAGGGGAAGAACAATGGCATGTTTCCAGACATAGTGGATAGCTTCCAATTTGAATGAGAGGTTGAGTAGCTTCATCAGTGGGGCAGAGATAGCCATAGCAGAAAGGTAAAGCAGCTTGGGGTCCAGCCCATCAGGCAAACTACCTTTAGAAGGGTTTAGGGTAAGCAAGGCATCCAGGGTGTCAGAGGGTGTTATGTTAGTGAATAAGAAAGAAAGGGGCTGGGGATAGGTGTGTGGTGAGTTAGGGGGCGGATCAGACTGAGGAGACAGTGAGGAGGATAGAAGGGCAGAGGCACAGGAGGTGAAAAAAGAATTAAATTCAGAGGTGAGTCTCAAGTGGTCAGAGGTAATAGTGTTGTTTATAGTGAGAAGAGGGTTAAGAGGAGAAGAAGGGGGTGAGAAGAGAGTGTGAATGACTTTCCAAAATTTTGAGGGTCTGTGTATGTTCAATTGAAAGGTTGAGGTAAAGTAGTCGGCTTTAGCCATACAGGTGACTTTGGTGCATTTGTTGGGAAGCTGACGATAGCTGCCGTAGTCTTTCTGGACTTTGGAGATTTTGTGTTGCTTCCAGGCTTGGTCCCTTGCTCTTTTGCATGTTATGAGTTCTGGTGTGACCCAAGGAAGGTGGTTTGCACAGACTAACCTTGCGCAGACGGGCGTGCCAGTTCCAAACTTTGAGAAATTTACCTTTGAAATATTCTGCAGCTACATCGAGCGTGTTCGCTGAGGTTATAAGAGACCAGTTTGTGTATGATAGGTCAAGTAGGAACAGCCCAAGGTGCATGGATTTGTATGAGTGAGTCACTAAGGTTTTGTGGGTGACTTTGGCACAGTGATTCTGCATACTAGGAAGGTCATGCAATGGTCGCTCAGAGCATCTGATAGCACTCCAGATTTGATGACTCTGTGTGGGTGGGAAATGAAAGCCCAGTCAATTTAGAAATGATTTCTTGTTTCTGGGTTCATCCTAGTAGGTTCAAGGATCAGTTGGGTTATATCATGGACAGCAATGTTGTTTTTTTACTTTGAGTCAGGAAGGAGATAACCAGTTTAGGCTAAAATCGCCCATGATATAGACTTCACCTGAGGAGGTGTGGGAAACTATGGTAGAGATGAGGTCAGTAACCAGGGAGGGGTTGAGGCCTGGATGGCAGTAGGCCCCTGCAATAAAAATAGGGATTGAGAATGGGAGAGAGAATTATAAGATGAGTACTTTGTGCACTTTGGGGACAGAGGCGGAATAAATGGTAGTGAACTGGATATCCGAGGAGATGTATATTGCCACACCTCCACCCCTCCCAGACCGGTCTTGTCATGAAATAGAAAAGCCCGGGATGGCAAGTGGCGGCGGGGGTCACCTGTTTTATTATTTAGCCATGTTTCAGTCAGAATAATTATGTAATGCCTAGCGAAGCAACAAGGGGCTAGAGTAAGTCAATTTTAGGGAGAAGGCTAGGTATGTTTAGGAGCAGAATTTTCAAACCTTGGGGCAAGGCAGATGGGTGAAGTAGCAGGGCTACAGGGGTAACAGATTAAGGCATTGTGTCATTTAGGGAGCAAGGCCCAGGATTAGGATTTATGTCTCCAGATGATAGGAGCAGGAGTGCAATGATTATATAATGGAGTTTAGCAATCTTATACCAGGGTATCTTAGATGCTCACCTAGCAGGAAGGAAGGGGGCTGTCAGTAGGAGAGAGAAAACTAATAGTGTGTACAAGTGTACAGTAGAGAGGGATGAACATGAGAGAGGATCAGGGGTGAAGAGAAGTGATTCCAAGAAGAAGGTGAGGAAACAGAATTGTTAGAGACCAAGTGAAGAAGTGTGGGAGGACAGGGAGGGAGTGCTTGTGAGGGGAGGGGGTGTTATTAAGGAGGAGGGGAAGAGTTAGGGAAATGAGGAGGGTTAGAAGAAAACTGAGATAGTGCATGATGAGGGTGGGAACAGAATGCAGAGTTGCAGAAGGGAGGGCTAACATAGGAAACCCAGAGAAATAAAATAGTATTGAGTGGGTTGACAGTAGTACTGAACCTAGAATGTACTGGTAGCACAAGACAAATGGGAATTGCTGATGACTACATGACAGTGATTCCCCTCCCAGAAGTATATTTATATATCTATCTCTATATATGTGTGTATATATATATATATATTTTTTAATATACCTTATTGAAAAAATATTGAATGGCTCAAAAGTTATTCAAAAAACAAGTTCCCATTATAAGTCAAAGGGAAAAGTTAACAAAAAGTTCAACATTTCAAATGCACTTTTACCTCGTTACCACCTATATAAACCTACCTTAAAGGTGATATATATATATATATATATATATATGTATATATATATATATATATATATATCACCTTTAAGGTAGGTTTGTTAACCTACAAAGCCCTACACAGACTGGGCCCTGACTACTTGAAAGAACTTCTGATCCCTTACACCCCTGTGTGACAGATCTGCTCGGCTGATGAGGGGTTGCTGGAGATTCTGAGGGTTAGTTTGAAGTCATCTGGGGCTCTGGCTTTTATGTTTTTTGCCCCATCCCTCTGGAATTCTCTACCTCATCAGCTATGGGATTGCAGGACTGTGGGGAGCTTCAAGCAGGCAATGAAGACTTTTCTATGGGAAAAAGCATTTCCTGATTTTCTATGATTTTATCACTATTTATTTCTTAATAGAATGTTGTTTGCATTTGTGAAGTGCCTTGACATTTTGACAGGTGCTATATTAAATAAAAATTATTATTAAAAAATTATTATATATATACATTAGAGGCAAAAAACTCCATTTAATGCATCAGTTAGGGTTGTTCCACAGTGACAAAAGTGAGGAAATTTGATGTTAGGGTTGAAACCCCCCATGCACCCACCCCCACCCTGCCCCGAGCGCCATTAGGGTGTGCCTTGGGGTTGTTGGTCTAACTCTCACCCCATCACATGTGTAAAGAAGCTGAGGTGGTGAACTACAGGAGAATGGGGTAAGAGTTAGGACCGATGACCCCAACTCACACCCCATGCCAGCTGGGGGGCAATGGGGTGGGGTTCTACCCTTAACATCAAATTTCATGAAACAAGACGCAAAGAAGGTGCAAACCGAAAGAGAAATGCAAATGCAAATGAAAGGTGCCAGAAACGAAACTGAAATGCAAACAGAAACTGCAGTGGAAATGCAAATGGTAACAGTAACGCAACCGCAAGCGCAAACGAGAATGCAGAGGGTAACGCACACGGAGGTGTACACGGGAATGGGAACACAAATGGCTACGGAAGCGCAAGTGCAAACACTAACTGTTACAGTAACAGAAGTGCACACCCTGTTTTTGCCCAACAGCTGCATAGAGAAATACAGTGTGCACAAAGAATGTATGCATAATAATGGGCCTCGGAGCAGAAAATGAGCTGTTGGAATACTGAATTGCTTATATCTCAGGAATCATGCGATGTAGAAAAAAAAATTAAATTTCACATGATTCATGAGTTTCCTGGCTAGGTTTTCACTGAATGCTATTGTTGTGATGAAAATTCTGTATCTTGCACCGTTTCTGAGATACGAGCCCCAAAACGCACTGCGAACACCACCATGTTAATCTGTGGGAAAAAAACATCAACTTCAGAGTAGTGTAACTTGGCATCTGTGCAATATTTTGTCACCAAACCACCAAAAGGCACATCTGAGAGGTGTTGGCTGCCTTCCCTCCAAATTTCAGCACAAAAGACCAAACCGTTCTTTTGCAGCAGGGTGGCAAAAAAACTCCTGTCATTTTGGTCATAGTCTGGAAAAGTAGAGTCACAATTTGCAAAAGCTTTCGCAAAATTTTGCAAAAGTTTTTCAAGTGCAACACTACTTTGTGACACTACTTTTTCCAGAAATTGGAAAAACATATTTCTGGGGTGTTTAACCCCAAAATAAAGACATGGCTAGCATCCTGAGGGTCCGACTAGGCGAACACAAAAAGAATTGTGTTCCTAGAGAATCCCAGTTTTAAATGCCAAGCATTTTTTCTGGTCAGTAACTGAAAAATAAATGGCGGATTTGTGACACTACTAGGGCCATTTGCAAAACTAAAAAGTGCATTTGTGAAAACGTTGAACTTTTTGTTAACTTTTCTCTTTGACTTATAATGAGAACTTGTTTTTTGAATAACTTTTGAACCATTCAATATTTTTTCATGAATTCTTCAAAAGGCACATCAGGGATACTGGCTGCACGTTCCCTGAAGTTTTTGGACCGGTCGTGCAAACCATGTGACTTGTAGGCATACGCAAAGAATGTGCAAAAAAGCATAATTGCACATTCAGATGTTGCTTAATAACTCCGCAGTTGTATATCTGACCAGTACAAAAGTTGGCTGATCGCAAGATCTACCATGCCCAACCACGCATACCAAATTTCAGGCAAATCCATTTAATGGTGGCAAAGTTATTAAGGTGCAAAATTTCACCCTTTAACCTTAAAAGTGCTACTCAACCCTAACTATGGTAGCACTACCGTGTATACAATAATATCTCTCTCTATATATATATATATCTATATATATATATATATATATATATATATATATATATATATATGATTAAAGTCCCACCTTGATATGAATCGGGGATCTCTGGTTTGCAAATTATATAATTATACTGTTGATATGAATGCAGAAAGCTATTTGGGTTTCTTTTAAAAATGGCAATCTGTAATACAAGGGGTTAACCTTGAACTGTATTTTGACCTCCACAAGCTTCTTTACAGAATTTTCAGCAGGAAATTAACCCTGGGACAGTATATCTTAACAGGCTGTACCTGTTAAGAAGAGTAATGTACTCCTCAGACTGGTCACAGGAAAGAAATTGACAAAGTCTTAATACATTTTGTGGAACACAGGTGGGATAATTTACAAGAATAGGATGCAGAACAGGAACAAGATGCAGAATTTTATTGTCAGCAAAATAATCTTATATAAAAAGATCAATGTTTTGTTTAGTAATAGACAGAGCTGGAGAGTTTAAAATGACTCTCAGATGATGAAGAAAGAGGGAAGTGGTGTTGCCCCTGTATAGATGCCTGGTAAGACCTCATCTAGAGTACTGTGTCCAGTTCTGGAGACAGCATCTCCAGAAGGACATACAGTGGAGGCGGTCCAGAGGAGGGCAACTAAAATGCTGCAAGATTTGCATCAAAAGCCCTATGACGAGAGACTGAAGGACTGAAGGACCTCCGAATGTACACATTGGAAGGGAGGAGGGAAAGGACAGATATGACAGAGACCTTTAAATACCTCATGGGAGTAAATAAGCTACAGGAGGGAAGTATTTTTCAGAAACAAAAGATGCTCAAGAACAAGGGGACATGTAATGAAGATGGTAAGGATAGATTCTAAAGAGATGTGGGAAAGTACTTCACAGAAAGTGTGGGGGATTCAGGAACAGTCTTCCAGCAGAGGGGGTGGAGGTGAAAACAGTGGTGGGGTTCAAGAACACATGAGATAGCATAAGGAAATCTTAGTGGAAAGGAACTGGGGGAAATTCCAGAGATCAAGTAGGGTCTGTTGTGATAACTGTAGGTAGGGGAAAATTGGTAGACTAGGGCCCTGTCCACACTGAGGACAGTTTGGTTGAAATGGTTTTGACACCGTTTTAATGCATACCATGTTCACCCATCCACACAGGTCCTGAAATAAAACAAACCATGTTTTAACACAGTAGCACCGCATCCACATTACAGCAGGCAATTCCAACCAGCTTAAAAAATGTGCTTCAGGAATTGAGTCTTCTTTCATGCAATGCACCTTGGGATGTGTGGATGTCAGGAGCATGATCCCGTGGTGCATCTGTTCTTTGCCGTGTTACGGTTTCTTAAAAATGGTAGTGTCCGCTGGGAGTGTACTGCTTCTGCTTCTGCTTCTGGCAGCAAGCTATGTTAGAAACCGTGTTTACTTGCAAACCATTTCCAAAACCATCCTAAAACCTTCATAACTACAGGGTTTAAGCATGGTTTTCAAACATGGTTTGAAAACATTACCAATGTGAACACAAACCTCGTTAAGCAACTCTTAAAATGCTTTATGTGCCTTAAAACATTTTAAGGGCACCAGTGTGGACAAGGCCTATCTGCTCTAAAATTCTGTTTCTATGTTTCTGTGTTTTTTGTGTTGATATAGACAGGCATACAGTACTTACTGCACACATAGGTGTACAGTTTTTTAAGGGTCTGCTGCAAATTCTATGCCTATTTAACTATTATCATTCTAATATGAATGGTAGGAGAATATAACACTGCTTTATTTTAAAGTGGCTACTGATTAATGGCTGTGCCCACTTATAGTATTGAAAATTCTGTTGTTTAGGGCATGGATATAAGTATGTAACCTGTAATGACATTAGTTAAGACATTTTTCTTTAATTTTGCTGTTAGTTCAGAAAATGAGAAAATAATGTTCTGGTAACCAGATGAACTAAATTACCCAATGGTAACTGACCACACAGAACTGGTTGTGGGGGGGTGGGCAGGTGTCAGCAGTTTGACAGAGTGGGTACAAAACAAACATTTCTGGCTATGGTCCATGAACAGCTAGAGTACAAACAGTTCAGTTTCTCTCTAATCTCTGTAGGACCCTGATAGGAGACCATAGTAGACTGATTTTCAATTCTGCTTCCTCTTCCAGTGGCACACTCTTAAAATTTATTTCTCTGGGTGCTAGCTTCAGTATAACACACAACGCTGCAGTAGGGAACAATGCCCAGCCCTTGGCACAGGTTGGGGGCCCTGCACTTGGGATACACCTGCAGTGGGGCCTTCCCTCAATAAAGGTATTCCCAGGTGCTCCAACCATCTACCCAACCTACTACCATCCTTCTCCTTTCTCTTAGGACCCTTAAGTAGGGACCCATCACACAGCCCAATACCTTGTTCTCCTTTAGTCTTCAGGCTGAACATGAACCAGCAACTAGGCACATTTTACTTACCACAACCCTCATTGCTGTCATTGTGGGGACACTCTGACTGGGTGACCCAGACCCCCAGACAGGTAACCTTTTAGGTAGCTTCTATCATGTTAACCCCATGCTGGATGGGGCTCAGGTTTCAGGAAACTAATTGATGCCCCTGGACTTCCAAGACTGCAGTAAAGACACTCAACCTGCTCTCTGTCTGCTCAGAGAACTGAAAATGGAACTCAGGCTGCAGCTAACTAGCTGAAACTCCCTTCCCCACTTCCTGTCTCTGAGCTGAACTTTCTATTCCTGGGTCTGTCTACTGTATTCTGAGAGTTGTTATCCCTTGACATACCATTCAGAGGTTACACAGGTAAAGTATTTTCTTTACTAGTCATAGCAGTGTCTAAGCAGGTTTCAGACACTGCTAAAATGGAACGCTTGCAAACTAGAGATCATCCCAGTAACTGGTCTCTTTTAAGGAGAAATCTTTGGACATTAATATTAAAAATGTTAAGGTTCTGGGTAGAGTTGTGCAAACCTTCCCAAATTTTACCATTGAACTTCAAATTTTGAATCAGGTAAAGTTCACCACAGTTCAAGTGGTTCACAGTTTCCCTGGTTAAAAAACAAATGTAAACTACATTGGCTCAGTCCTCCCCAGGTCACCAGGGCCAGTCCATTGGGCACCCCATCCTCAACCAGTCATTTCCCTTGTTTTCCCCTCCCATAAATTAAAATTAAAAAGTTGCCAGCTCCTGGCACTGAGACAGGAACCAACACCATCATCTAAATCACCCTCACTTCCCTAACCTGATCACCCCAATAGTCCTAAAGTAAGTTGATGTAACAGTCACCACCAACCACCAATCCAAAATTTGGGGCAGGGGGAATCAACAGCACCAGGCTAACACAGTCATTCCTACTCTCTCCTTAGTCCCAATTTAACCTAATGAAATCATCCTGTCTCCCTGGCACTAAGCTGGAAGCCAGCAGTGTGTTTAAAGTAATTTACCCGCAAAACACCCCAAAACACCCAAAGTACCTTACTTGAAATGCTGTGGTACCCTGGACTCTTGCTTCATCTTTCAAGGGGTGAGGACAGTGTACAATATTCCAGACTAGCTTAGTTATTCCCCTATACAGCATGCCAACTCCATTCCATTCACCAAAGTAGTTTCATGGCAAGAGGTGAATAGACATGTTACTGGGAGGGAGGGAGAGATAGAAAGAGAGAGAGAGAGGAGCAGATGCATCTTTGAAGATAATCAAGTGCTTAGTTTCATCAGAGATATAGCTGCTCTGCCCCCTCTTTCCTAGTCTTGTGCCCACTTGCTCTTCAGAAGACTTTCATGAATGAAATGGAGTGGAAGTGTTGTTGGGGGGAATGACAGAGTCTACAATCTTAGACATTGCTCCCTCCCAAACTGTGGATCAGGGGTCAGAAGGAGGGCTACAATATTTCAATTATGGTACTTTGGGGGTCTTGGGGTGGGTTGGGGGAGTGACTTTCGAAGTGAAACCAGCTCTGGGATCCATGCCAGATCCAAGAGCTGGTTGCACTTTGAAAGTCATTCCCCCAACTCTCCACACACACCACCAGGCATTGGGGTGTGCCTTGGGGTTGTCGGCCCTAACTGTCACCCCATTCCATTTGTAAGGAAGCTGAGTGGTACAGTATAGGAAAATGGGATGAGAGTTAGGCCCAACAACCCCAAGGC
Organism: Neoceratodus forsteri; assembly: GCA_016271365.2. Classification (NCBI taxonomy): domain Eukaryota; kingdom Metazoa; phylum Chordata; order Ceratodontiformes; family Ceratodontidae; genus Neoceratodus; species Neoceratodus forsteri. The sequence goes on from CM057449.1 coordinate 1,205,898,049, forward strand.
ATATCCCGTTGCCTGTTGGTGTGTGGAGTGTGAGGGTGTGAGTGGCAGGTAAGGTTGGTAACCCTAACATCGAATTGCCAAATGTTTGTCACTGTAATGACAACCCTAACTTCTACATGAACAAAGTTTTTGCAATGAAGTTCCCTTCTTTTTGAGAAAGTGTAATGTTACTCATATGGGGTCGTCCCATCATGCATACATTTTGTAGTTGTCTCTGATTTTCATGTTTCCCATTTATAGATAAGTGTACTGATATTTTAATAATATCACATCTCTGTGTGGGACTCCCACTACTGCATAATGTAGGGCCCTGTGCTCCCATTAATGCATAATGGGATCCAAATATGGGAGCACAGGGCCTGTGTACCCATTAGTATGGAGACATAGCACACGCCTAGATCCTTTCCAAGTAACTCAATATCCAAGGAACTGTAAGAACTTTGGAAAAAAATCCTTTGCAGTTGTATTCATGACCTGGCCACCTGCACACATGCTTAGTACACTGCACTTAGCAAAAAAATCTGTATCTCAAACTGTTTTTGAGATATAGCCGCTGAAAGGCGCCACGACCGCCACATTTTCCTATGGAAAGATTTTGCAATCTTTGGAGCGCAGTGACTATGGAATTGTATCCATTTCTTCACAAACCAGCAAAGGTCATATCTGTGAGGCAAGTGCTTGCCACCCTGCAAATGGCAGCCCCAAAGTCCTAACTGTTTTCTTGCTATGAAATGGCAAAGAAACAGATTTTTGAGGCTGTCCACCTGCTTTCACTTTCAGATCATATATTTTTTTTCCCCATAGGCTATAATGGGGAACTTTAAAGTTTAATAACTTTTGAATGGATTGTAATTTTTTACTAGATCTTCAAAGGGCATATCTGTAAGGCAAATGCTTTCTACCCTGAAAATTTCAGACCACAGCCTAAAGCTATTTCTGAGATCTAGGTGGACAAAGAAATGTCAAAAAAACACATATTTTTCTGTTTCTTCAATACTCTATATCTCAGAAACCACACAACAAATACCCAAATAGTTTGGCAAATCAAGAGACTTACCCTAGACATTATGGGTGCCATATTTTATGCAAATCCATTGAACGGTTCCAAAGTTATTAATATTCAAAAGATCAGGTTTAACATAGACAAAACATTTTACCCTAACTATACTGGCACTACCATGTCAGTATAATATATTTTCTGTTCGTTGCAAAGAACTTTGTTAATGCATCAGTTAGGGTTGATTCCAAACCAACAAAAGTCTGGAAATTTGATGTTAGGGTTACCAACCCTACCTCCCCACACCATTCACAGATCAACAGACGCCAAGGTGTGCCTTGGGGTCATCGGCCCTAACTCTCACCCCATTCCATGTGTAAACAAGCTGAGATGGTACAGTATAGGAGAATGGGGTGAGAGTTAGGCCCGACAACCCCATTGCACACCCCAGCTCCTGTTGGTCTGTGGATGGTGGGAGGGGATGTGAGAGGGATAGGGTTGGTAACCCTAACAACAAATTTTTGACTTTTGCCGGTGTGGAATCAACCCTAACTGATGCATTAACTGAGTTTTTTGCAATGAATTTCCCTTCTTTTTGAGAAAGTGAAATGTTATTCATATGGCATCCATAGGTGGGAGTGCGGACCCTCTGGGCACTGCTCTCTCACCCACCCATCAGTGTAGAGGCATAGCAAAGGAGAAACATAGAAACATAGAAACATAGAAGTTGACGGCAGATAAGGACCGCAAGGCCCATCCAGTCTGCCCATTTCTTTTTCTACCTTATAAATGTGCCATCGGCCTTTGCTCTGTCAGTGACCTATCTATTCATAGTCATTTGTATTGCTCCCTTATGCCTATCCCATGCCTGTTTGAAGCCCTGCACTGTATTCATAGCCACCACTTGTGGTAAGCTATTCCATGCATCTACCACCCTTTCTGTGAAAAGAATTTCTCACATTCCCCTTAATCGGCCTCCCCTAATCTCATGCTGTGTCCTCTTGTCCTGCTATTTTTCTTATATTTAAACATGTTAGACTCTTTCACCTTGTTTATGCCCTTAAGGTGTTTAAATGTCTCGATCATATCACCTCTCTCCCTCCTTTGCTCAAGGGTATACATATTGAGCTCCATTAATCTGTCCTCATATGTCTTCTGATGCAGTCCCTGCACCATTTTGGTTGCCCTTCTCTGGACTGCCTCAATTTGGTTAATGTCCTTGTGAAGGTGTGGCCTCCAATACTGCATGCAGTACTCCAGATGGGGCCTAACCAATGTCTTGTACAGAGGATTATTACCTCCCTCTTACGACTTGTGATACCCCTACTAATACACCCTAACACCCCCCTAGCCCTACCTACTGCTTTAGAGGTCTGCTTGGATGATTTTAGGTCATCAGTGATGATGATGATGCCCAAGTCTCTTTCTTCCTTTGTGACTGCTAGCAACTCCCTCCCAGCCTATAAGTGGCTTCAGGGTTTCTCTTCCCTATGTGCATGATTTTGCACTTCTTTGCATTAAATCCAGTTGCCACTCTTCCTGACCATTTTGCTAGTTTATCCAGATCTCTTCTCATTCTGCCCACCCTATCTGATCATCTACTCTGTTGCAGATCTTGGGGTCATCTGCAAACAGACAAGCCTTACCCTCTAGTCCATTCTGAGGTCACTAATGAAGATGTTGAATAGGACTGGCCCCAGGACTGATCCCTGAGGTACCCCACTTGTGACTTGCATCTCTTCTGACTGTATACCATTTACCACCACTCTGTTTTCTGCCAGTCAACCAGTTTGCCACCCAGTTGACCAACTTCTGACCCACCCTGAGCCTACCTAGCTTATTTATCAATCTTCTATGTGGAACAGTGTCAAAGCTTTGCTGAAGTCAAGGTAGGCAACATCAACTGCTCCCCTTGGTCCACTCACTTGGTTACCCAGTCAAAGAAATCTATGAGATTAGTTTGACAGGACCTTCCTTTGTAAACCCATGCTGTCTTGGATCCTGTGCCCCTATGGATTCCAGGTGTTGCACTATCCTTTCCTTAAGGAGTGCTCCATAATCTTGTACACTACTGAGGTAAGACTGACTGGTCTGTAGTTCCCCGCCTCCCTGCTACCACTCTTGTGGAGCGGGATCACATGAGCCCTTCTCCAGTCTTCTGGGACCTCTCCTGTGCTCAGAGACTCACTAAACAATTCTGCTAATGGCTCTGCTAGTTCCTCCTTTAGCTCCTTAAGTACCCTGGGATGTATGCCATCAGGTCCCATTGCCTTATCCACCCTGAGCTTAGCAAGCTCTTGTAGGACCCTTTCTTTTGTGAAGGGAGTAGTGCTCACCTCCCTCCCCCCTGTGTCCATGATGCTGAGCTGTGGGCCCTGCCCTACCTGGCAGGACCCTGTGCTCCCAGTTTTGCATAATGGTATGCATATTTGGGAGCACGGGGCCCTCTGGGTCCTGCGCTCCCACTCAACCATAAGTGTAGAGACATAGCAACTGAGGTCCTTGTGCTCCCAGTATTGCAAGATGGTATTGATATGGGTGGGAGCGCATGGCCCAAAGCACTCCCACCGACCTATAAATATAGAAAGATAGCACAGGAGGGCCCTGTGCTTTTAGTTTGCATAATTGTATCCATAGGTAGGAGAGCGGACCCTCTGGGACCTGCGCTCCCACCCACTCATGACTGTATAGACATAACGTAGAAGGGCCCAGTGCTCCCAGTTTAGCATAAATAGTATGCATAGGTGGGAGTGTGGGCACCCCACCTACACATAAGTACAGAATCATAGTACAGACCTAGAGGCATTCCAAATAATCCTTGTAATGCATATTTGACAATATATCGGTAACCATAGCAACTGTGGAAAAAATTATTTTGCAGTTGTATTCATGACCTAGCCACCTCCATGCATGCTTAGTACAAAGCTGTGCTTAGTAAAAATCCATATCTTGAGCCGTTTTTGAGATATAGGCACCAAAAGGTGTCGCGGCCACCACAATGTTATTCTATGGGAAAATTTGCAACTTCAGAGTCCTGTAATTCTGGAACTGGTGTAAATGTTTGCACCAAACCAGCAAAATGCACATCTGTAGTATAAGGGATTGCCATCCTGCAACGTTCAGCCCAAAAGTCCAACCCATGTAGTGGTAGTGAGGTGGCAAAGAAACTGTGGTTTTGGTGGATGCCACAATATTATCCTATGGGAAAAATTCACAATTTAGGAGTACTGTAACTCTGGAATCAATGCAAATGTTTTCACCAAACCACGAAAATGTAAATCTGTGGTGCAATGGCTTGCCACTCTGCAAATTTCAGCCCCAAAGTCCAAACCATGTAGTGCAAGTGAGGTGGCAAAGAAATGGTAAATTTTGGGGCAGTACTGTTGCAAATTGAAACACTTTCAGCAGATTTGAGAAAGAATTGGTGTGACACTTTCAGAAATTTGCAAAAGTGTCGTGCTTGTACTGTCACAAATTGTGACAGTACAAATGGCCCAATCAAAATAAACATATTTCTGGGTGCTTTTTTAAAATTCTCATGCATGAGTACTGTTCCTAGGACCCTGTTTAGGTAAACACAACATGTGGTGTTTATCTAGGAGCAGTAGTTTTTAAACTATAACGTTTTTTCTCCACCACTAACTGAAAACAAGATGGTCATTCTCAACAGCACTGAGCGCATTTGCAACAGAAAAAGGTGCTTTCATGGACGAATCTGTCACTGTCGCAGGGAAGATATACTTTTTCCCCATAGGATATAATGGGAAACTTTAAACTTTAATAATTTTTGAACAGATTAGTATTATTTCACCAAATCTTCAAAAGACACATCCTTGACCCAGTCTCCACATACTTTGAAAATTTCAGACTAGATGGATAAAGCCTTTGGGCTGTAGAGATGAGCAAAGAAATCTCAAAAGTTGAGGATTTTTATACTTTTTGCTGCTCTGCAGCTCCACAACTGCAAATCTGACAGGAACGCAGATTTCTTGAGCTAGAGATCAGTTGTATGACAATGCGCATGCCACATTTCAGGTGAATCGGACAAACGGTTGCAAAGTTGTTAAAGTTCAAAACTTTGGGTTTAACATAGAAGTGGCCTCACAGCCCTAACTATGCCTACCCTACCCTACCGAGTAGGTATAATATATACTGGCCCAGATATTCAAAAGGGATGCGCCATGTGCAACAGGGATGTGCCAGCACAAGTATGAAAATGTGCCATTCTGCGATATTCAGCGGGAGGCAGCTACGCCGCACAAGTTGCAATGTGCAAGAGCGCAATGGTAATGAATGCATGCACAACCACAGGGGGAGGAACCATGAATAAATGGTACAGTGCAATATTCAACAGCATGCGCCATGCGCAATAGGGGAGCAAGCGGAAGTTGCACAATAGCGGAAATGATCCAAAATAAAAAGGAACAAGGAAAAGGCACAAGAACGCTACAGGGAAGCCAGAGGTTGGAATGAGGTGACAGCAACTAGGAAGAGGGTAGCAGTGAGTGGGACTGGGCAGCAGCAGGACAGGGCACACCTGGAAACAACCAGGAACAGGACAGGAGTGGGGAGTCTGTGCAACTGTGTAGGATTGACAGGGAAGTGCCACAGTGGACTGAGGGCAGTGGCAGTAGGCAGGACAGCCAAAGGCCGGAGGTGTACCCAGTGCAGGGGGAGCATCAGAAAGGACAGCAGGGGGAATGGGATAACAGCTACCGGGGGTTGGCACCAGCCAGGGACATGGCCAGTGCCACCTTCCAGATGGAGGCGGTAATGAGGGATGTGAGAAGGCAGGCAGCAGGGGATCGCAGCTGTGAAAGGGCCCATCGGCGGTCCACCCCCAACAGTTGGTACCGAACCCATGCCACCTTCAAACACTACTCTGACACAGAGATTGTGGGCCGGTACTACCTGAACCGGGTGATCCTGAGGCAGCTCTGTGAGCTGTGCAGTGATGAGATGCAGGCACCCACATGACGGAGCCATGCTCTGTCAGTGGAGAAAAAGGTGACAGCTGTCATGTGCCTCTGCGCCACGGGCACCTTCCAGAGACTAACAGGGGACACAACAGGCATAATCCAGTTGGCCGCGTCATGCCTACTCACACAATTCCTCAGCGCACTGCTGCCACATGCTGTGGAGTACATCCATTTCCCCAGCACACAGGTGGAGCACACAGCACACATACAAGAGTTCCACAGGGTAGCACGTATGCCTGACATGCTTGGGGCCACTGACTGCACCCATGTGGCTATCCGCATGCCACCTGGCCCAGACAGTGTATCATACATTAACCAGAAGGGGTTTGCCAGCATCAACTGCCAGGTGGTGTGCGATGCCAGGGGGTGCATAACCAATGTCTGTGCCATGCACCTTGGGGGAGCACATGATGCCATCATCTGGCACCAGTCTGCATTGTGCCACAGGTTTGAGAGTGGGGACATCCCCACTGGCCACCTAGTGGGTGAGTATGCACATCACACAGGACGACATGAGCAGCTGTGGGGGACTGCATAGTCAGAGGTGCTATGGGTACTGGCCTTGATGGCCCATGGCAGTGCAACACAGACCACCATACTAATGTCTACACTCTACACACAGGTGACAGTGGCTACCCACTCCATCCCTGGCTGCTCACACCATACTGGTGCCCCACGACCCCATCGCAGCAGCGGTACAATGAGGCACATGCCACCACATGTAATGTCATCGAGCGGGTGTTTGGGATGCTGAAGGCACATTCCTGGTGCCTGGATATGTCTGGCAGTGCCCTACAGTACAGCCCCTCGAAGGCCTGTGGGCTATTCCTGGCCTGCTGCATCCTGTACAACATGGCTAACGACTGTGGGATAGCCGTAGAAGTCAAAGATTGGGATAGTGATGGGGATGAAGAGGACGCTGGTCCAGATGGTGATGAGCAGCCACCCCTTGGACGAAGGGACCCCCGCCTGATCCGGATGTAACAGCTGCACCAGGACACCATCACAGAGGAGCACTTCAGCCAACACAGGTAGGTCACGGGGTCTTGTGCAACCACCAATGGCAAGGGCACAACCCACAGACAGGCATGGACGAACCCCAGGGGTGGATGGCAGCAAGGGAATGGGGTGAGCATGGAACTGCACACGCCGTCAGGGATGGGCAGGGCCTAACACGACATGCAGTCATGCACACACACACAAACACACGCACACCCCACAAGACATGCACAAGGGGTAGAAGGCACGCCAACCCCGACTGCAACCCCTAGCCACACACAGGTCCACACACGACCATGCCCAGTGCCCGTCACTGTGCATGTCTCAGACACTGGGCACCATTGCACACTGGCGGACAGTGCAACGCAGGCATCATCACGCACATGCCACAGTGGTCAGCAGCCAGGAGGGTGTGCACATGGACCCTGTGTGTGCAGGGCCAGGTACCTCACCCATGCGTCGCATGTTGCACAACACACTGCACACAGGGCAGCATCAGACAGTAGCCATAGTGGGAGACAGGTCAGTCACGTGGTACAGTGTCACAGCTGCCATGGATGCATGGGCAGCCCAGCTGAGACCTGCCAGCCATGCCAGGCTGACCATTGGCCTCATGGGGTGGCACCAATGGTCACCCAGGTGTGACACTGTGGGAACGCGACCATGTTCAAGCAGGGGTCTGTAGCTCACCGAACATGTCCATGCCAGGCATGCTTGGTATGCCCACAGCCGAACTCGGTGTCGACATGGAAGGTGTCGCACAACGCCGGGAATGGGGGGGTGGACGTGACACTGCGCAGTGTCTGCGGTGCATGGGCAAAAAACTGGGTACCCAATGTTAGGGTAGAAGGTAGAACTGAGGGAGGAAGGGGAGAGGGAGGTAAGGTGCCTGCCTGGAGCCATGGCTTGGAGGGACAGGGAGCGAATCCTCAGGATTGCTGGAGCAGCTGCACAGGGGAGGGAGCTGGATGTCATTGTCCATCTAGGGACAAATGACCTGGCTAAGAAAGGGATTAGAGAAGTGCAGGAAGAGTTTGTGGGAATTGAGGAGGGGCCTTAGACAAGTAGCATGCAGTAACCTTCTAGGAGGTGCTGTCCATCTATGGCGTAGGAGAGGCTAGGGTGTTTCCACACCATGGGATTCAATCAGTGGTTGGAAAACTGGTGTGGAGCTCTAGGATTTGTTTCATTGGGGACTGGGGGTCCACCTGGAGTGATGCAAGCCTATACTGGCATGATGGGCTGCATCTGTCCAGGAGGGGAACCAGGATCCTAGGTGATAGGTTTAAATGCGTCATTGGCAAGCATTTAAACTAGCCAAGGGGGGAGGCACTGGAAAGGAGCAGGGAAATCCTAGCCCCACAAAACAATCATGGTAGTAAGTGCGGTAAACACCAACATAGAGGTGTCAATAGGGAGAAGGGCAGGGGTAAATGGAGAAAGTGACAAAGGCAAGAAGGACAGGGATGGGGCATAAAGGAGTAAGGCCATCAGGAAATGGAGGGCAATGAGTACCAATGCCCATAGTCTGGGCAACAAGCTCCCTGAGCTGGTGACCTTGATGGAAGAGGGATGCCTGGATATTGTAGCAGTCACAGAAACATGGTACACAGAGAACCATGACTGGGATGTTAACATACCAGGGTACATAACCTACAGGAGAGACAAGCAGGGCAGAAGAGGGGGAGGAGTAGCTCTCTATGTAAAGGAAGGTATAAAAGCAACTGAATAAAAGAGTAAACAGGGAGGAGAGGAGGCACTGTGGGTCACCTTGGAGACTGGAAAGGGCACCACAATCCGCACAGGGGTTGTGTACAGAACCCCATGTCAGGGAGAGGGAATGGACAAGGATATGATAGAAGGCATTCTTAGAATGGCAGAGAAAGGGGAGATACTGTTGATGGGAGACCTGAATATGCCAGATGTTAACTGGAGCACATTTACTACAGCCACATCCAAGAGCAGAGCCATTCTTGATGCCCTACAGGTGGCAGGCTTCAGACAGCTTAGTTTCGAACCCACTCATGAGGGAGCAATCTTAGACCCTCATACTCTCAAACGGGGCAGTGAGAGAATCTCAGATCTAGAAGTGGGTTGCCATCTGGGAACAAATGACCATCAAACAGTGTGGTTCACGTTAAACTCAGCTATAGAGTCAAGCCATACAAAAGTGAGGGTACTGGACTTTAGGAGGGCTGACTTTGGCAAGATGGGAGAGTGCCTCAGAAAAGCACTAGCAAATAGGCTAGAAGGAGGTGTGGAGCAACAATGAGGAATCATCAAAACTGCCATCACAGAGGCAACAAGCCTTTGTGTGAAGCAAATAAACAAATCAAAATGAAAGAAAAAGTATGGTTCTCAAAAGAGGTGGTTGTGAAAGTCAGGAAGAAAAAGATAGCATTCCGGAAGTATAAGGAAACACAGAAGGAGCAGGACAGAAAGCTGTACTAGTTAAGGCAGAAGGAAGCAGGGAGGGAAGTCAGAAGAGCAAAGGCCCAAACTGAGGAAAAGATAGCCAACTTGGTTAAGAAGGGGGATAAAACCTTTTATAGGTACATCAGCGAGCGTAGAAAGACAAAGGGAGGGATAGTGAGGCTGAATAGAATGAACGGTGGGTGGGCAGAGGGGACAGTGAAAAAGCAGGGATACTGAATGAATATTTCTGCTCAGTATTCACAAAAGAGGAGGGGGAAGTGCCTAATCCAATTAACAGAAGCACTCTTGATTGGGGGATCGATCCCAGTCCTTGCACAGAAGAAAGGGTTCTGCAAGAACTCCTAAAACTGAAGGTGGACAAAGCAATGGGTCCTGATGGAATTCACCCCAGAATTCTAAAAGAATTAAGGAGGAACTAATGAAACCACTGGCTACTCTTTTTAATAAATCATGGGAGGATGGTGTGGTACCCGAGGACTGGAGGAAGGCGGATGTGATTCCTTCACAAAAGTGGGACCAAGACAGAGGCAGGAAACTACAGACCTGTCAGTCTGACCTCTGTGGTAGGGAAAGTGATGGAGTCACTTGAAGGAGAATAGTTGAGTACCTAGAGGCCAGTGGGGCACAGGACCCAAGGCAGCATGGGTTCACAGCGGAAGGTCATGTTAGATGAATCTAATAGATTTCTTTGACTGGGTGACCAAAGTAGCAGACCAGGGAGGGGCTGTGGACATGGCCTACCTAGACTATAGCAAGGCATTTGACACAGTCCCACACAAAAGATTAATAGTCAGATTAACCAGCCTGGGAGTGGGTCCCAGGGAGGTAGCCTGGGTAAAACATTGGCTGCATAACAGGACACAGAAGGGAATTGTAAATGGAGTCCACTCTGAAGAAAGAGGGGTTACTATTGGGGTACCACAGGGTTAAGTATTGGGTCCAGTCCTTTTTAATGTCTTCATCAGTGACATTGCAGAGGGACTAGAAGGAAAAGTATGCCTTTTTGCAGATGACACAAAGATCTGCAACAAAGTTGATACATAAGGAGGCATGGAAAGGATGAGAAGGGACTTGGCAAGGTTGGAGGAATGGTCAGAAGTATGGCAGCTAGGATTCAATGCAAAGAAGTGCAAAATAATGCACCTGGGAAACAAGAACCCAGGGGAAGAATACACACTGGGGGAGGAGGAAGTAACAACAACAAAAAAGGAAAGGGACCTGGGGGTAATCATATCAGATGACCTTAAGGTTAGCAAGCAATGTGAGAAGGCAGTAGGGAGGGCTGGGGATATATTGAGATGCATAGGGAGAGGCATCAGCAGCAGAAAACAGGAAGTTTTTATCCCTCTGTACAGACACTTGGTGAGACCCCATCTGGAGTTCTGCATCCAGTTCTGGAGACCCCATCTCCGCAAGGACATAGACAGGATGGGGCAGTCCAGAGGAGAGCAACTAAAATGGTGCAGGGTCTGCAAGAGAAACCATATGAGGAGAGACTAAAGGAGCTTAATATGTATACCCTTGAGGAAAGAAGGGAGAGGGGGGACATGATAGAAACTTTTAAGTACCTCAGTGGAATCAACAAAGTCCAAGAAGGTAACATCTTTCAGAAAAAGAGACATGAAAGAACAAGGGGACACAATTTAAAGATAGAAGGGGGCGGTTCTGGGGCAATGTGAGGAAGTATTATTTCACAAAAGGGTAGTGGATGCATGGAACAGCCTTCCTGAGGAGGTTGTGGGGTCTAAAACTGTGGGAGAGTTCAAGAATGCATGGGACAGACATAAGGCAATTCTTGTGGGGGGTAGGAAGAAATAGGCTGTTGGTTAACTAGGATCTGCGGCCTATCCTGTAGGTAGGGAAATGGGCAGACTAGATGGACCAAGCGGTCCTTATCTGCCGTCAAAGTCTATGTTTCTATGTTTCTATGTGGCCATGACTGCTGTGAATGCACGTGTCTGCTTGTCAATGGCAGCAGTCACATCCTCTCACTGCCGGGCCATCTCTGCCAGGAGCTAACCGTGGTCTTTGCTGCGCCACTCCTCTGCCTGGTGCAGAACCGCACTGAGTGCATCCACTGCCCTGACAGGCCGCAACTGCTTATCCATGGAAGCCTGGAGTAGGCGGCTGTGCTCATCAAAGAGGTCATCCGCCAGATCGGCATGCTGTCCCTCATGGTGTTCCTGGCCATGCTGGGCATCACCCCTTGATGATGGGCTCTGCACACCAGAGCCATGCCGGGGCACGTCCACACGCGGTGCACTGACGTCACCCCTGACACTGTCCCCCCGTCACCATTGGCCAACTGCTGACACTGCCCCTCCATCCGCCAATTGCCAGGGCTCACTGGTGCTGCCACAGTGGCTGCAACAGCCCCACCGGCCTGGACACACACCAGTGCTGCCCCACTGGTGCCATACAGACACAGGCTGAGACTGTGATTTCACGTAGGCCTCCATGGCGGCACCACCCACGGCTATGCCCGTGCTGTTACCTGCTGTGGGACCATCCTGCGGCCCACACATATCACTGTCCAGGATATGTGATCCATCATCATCGGTGCAGGATCTGGCACCAGTCCATGTCACAGCACACTGGCATCCATGGTCGCTGTCACGCTGGGACTCGGGCAGGGCCTCCTCCGCACCAGCACCACCATCTTCAGTCCAGACAGACAGGTGGGTATTCTGTGGTCCTGACCCTCAGACACCCATGGAGGTGGATGGGTGCTCCACCGTGTCCATGGTATCATCCTCAGTGGACACACCCACCACCGCTGACCCATGTAGACACTCAGGAGCTGTAAGGAAACACAGTAGCGTTAATGTCACTGCCCTGTGGCATTCCCCCAACCCCCCACACAGTGACAACACAGGACCTACCATGCAGTGACGGGCTGCCACCCATCTGGAAGCCACCACCTGGAACGCTCTCTAGGGTACATGCCGCATGCTGTCAGCCATTCGCTCCTCCTGTGCCATCAGGCATGGCACATCCAGCTGTCCACCACCGGTTGCAGCACGTGCTGCCCTGATGGCAGCCACCTTATCATTAATCCTCCTCTTGTCCCTGCTGACCTTCTTTTTGCACTCCTGCACAGACCTCTGGTGGCTGCCATGCTGGTTGACGGCACGCACTACCTCATCCCATGCCACAGCATGGGCCTGTGGTGTTCCCCGCTGTCCGCTGAGCAGCAGTTCCCTGTTGAGGTAGACCTCAAACAGGTTATCTGATTCTGCCCGGGTGAAGTTGGGCCTCCTCCGTCTCCCACATCTATGTTCCTCCTCCTCCTCACGTTCGGTCATTATAGAGCCTGTGGGAATGACAGGTGTTACCTCTGAATGTGCAGCCCCATGCATCTCTCATACACAACAGTCCACAATTCCAAACAGCATGCAACCCACCACAATAGACTGCAATACCAAACAATGTCCTCTGCAGCCCCATGTGGCAACTGACAACCCCAACATGCACCGCGATGCTGGTTGGGGTGTGGGTAGGGGTCCAAGGGGCTTCAACCCTAACACCAAATTTCCTCACTTTTGTCGCTGTGGAACAACCCTAACTAATGCATTAAACTGAGTTTTTTTGCCTCTAATTTCCCTTCTTTTTGAGAAAGAAAATGAGAAATAGTGGATGTAATGCAGCGGCTGGGTCCCAAGCTCCCACCATGTGATGTCTTGTCACATAGCAACACGGTGCCCTCAAACGCAAATGGTAATGTGCATGGTGATGCAAAGTGAAACAGAAGATAAACAGTACTGTAGACACAAATGGTTAAAATAAGCATAAGCATAAGCGTAAATGAAAACCACGAAGATGCTTGCAGTGCCGTGGAGCAGGAACAATAGAGTGATGGTTACGGAACCGCAAACAGAAGTGGTAAGGGCAACAGTAATGTAAACACACAGGCTGGTTTTCCCCAAAATCTGCATAGAGAAAGACAGTGAGTACAAAGAATGTATGCATAATAATGGGTCTCGGAGCAGAAAATGAGGAGTTGGAATACTAAATTGCTTATATCTCAGGAACTGTACGACGTAGAAAAAAAATGTAAAAGTCACATGATTTATGACTTTCCTGGCTAGTTTTGTACTTACCGCCTATTGGGGGCTAAGTATTTTTCCGATGAAAAGTCTGTATCTCGCACCGTTTCCGAGATACGGGCCCTGAAAGGCATGGCGAATGCCATAATATTATCCTATGGGAGAAAAAGAGAAGTTCGGAGTGCCATAACTTTGTCTCCCTGTAATATTTTGTCACCAAACCAGTAAAATGCACATCTGTGGGATGTTGGCTTTCTTCTCTCCAAATTTCAGCCCAAAAGACTCAACTGTTATTTTGCAGCAGGGTGGCAAAGGATTCCTGTAATGCGGCAGATGCAGTAATGTTATCCTCTGGCAAAAAGCGTCACATTTAGAGTGCTGTATCTTTTACCCCCTTGTAATATTTTTTCACCAAAACAATGAAAGGCACATCTGTGAGATGTTGACTGCGTTTCCTCCAAATTTCAGCCCAAAAGACCAAACCATCCTTTTGCATCAGGGTGGCAAGGAATTGCTGTCATTTTCCCACAGCCTGGAAAAGTACTGTCGAACTCTGCAAAAGCTTTTGCAAATTCATTCAACAGTGTTGCAGGTGTGAAAGTACTTTGCAAAAGTACATGCCTAGCATCCTCAGGGCCCGACTAGGTGAATACAAAAAGAATTACATTGCTAGAGGGTCCCAAATTTAAATGGCAAGCATTTTTCTGATGACCAACTGAAAACAAAATGACTCATTTGCGACAGTAAAAGGTCCATTTGTGAAAGTAAAAACTGCATTTGCAACACTGTCGGACTTTTTGTTAACTTTTCCCATTGAGGTATAATGGGAACTTGTTTTATGAATAACTTTTGAAACTTTTAATATTTTTTCACAAAATCTTCAAAAGGCACATCAGGAACCCCGGCCGTACGTTCCCTGAAGATTTCGGACTGGTCACACAAACCGTACGACCTGTGGAAACGAGCAAAGAATTCCAAAGAAGCGTAAACACGCACACAGATCACGCTTAATAACTCCACAGCCGTATATCCAAACAGTACGAAAGGTGGCAGATCCCAAGATCTATAGTTCTTGATTGTGTATTCCAAATTTCAGGTAAATCTATTGAACGTTTGCATAGTTATTAAGGTGCAAAATGTTAGGTTTAACATGTAAATGGCTCCCCAACCCTAACTAAGGTAGCACTACCATGCTACCATAATATATATTTATAATGCTTCCTTGGCCACATACATGTATGCATCTAATATATATACTCTGTATATATATATATATATATATATATATATGTAATAGATAACCACTCTTAGGTGGCTGTGGTGCTTTGCTATATGCACGCCTTGGTGTGTCAACCAACCAAGGCGTGCATATATCAGAGCGACCACACACTATAGAGTGGTTATCTATCTTATAAAGCGGCAAAATTTTTTTGGAGGGGGGTAAAAGTGTAGGTGTGTGGTCATGCTCTGATATACGCACGGTCATGTAATGCTCATTCTCTAATAAATTCCAAGCAATTTCCCTACCCATTTTATAAATATATATATTATGGTAGAGGAGCCATTTACATGTTAAACCCCAAATTTTGCACCTTAATAACTTTGCAACTGTTCAACAGATTTACCTGAAATTTGGAATACAGAATCAAGACCCATACGCCTTGGGATCTGCCAAGTGTTGTACTGGTTGGATATACGGCTGCAGAGTTATTAAGCATGATCTGCGCATGTGTTTACGCTTTTTTTGGAATTCTACGGTTGTGCCTACAGGTCACATGGTTTGCGCGACAGGTCCGAAATCTGCAGGGAATGTGCAGCCAGGGTCCCCGATGTGCTTTTCAAAGATTTCGTGAAAAAATATTAAACGGTTCAAAAGTTATTCAAAAAACAAGTTCCCATTATAAGTCAATGGGAAAAGTTAACAAAAAGTTCAACACTTTCGCAAATGCACTTTTTACTGCGCAAATGGCCCTTTTACTGTCGCAAATCCGCCATTTTGTTTTCAGTTAGTGATCAGAAAAATGCTTGGCATTTAAAATTGAGACCCTCTAGTAACCTAATTCTTTTTGTATTCACCTAGTCAGGCCCTGAGGATGCTAGCCATGTCTTTATTTTGGGGTAAAACACCCCAGAAATATGTTTTTCAGATTCCTGGAAAAAGTACTTTCGCAAAGTAGTGTCACACTCACAAAAGTGTCGCAAATTTTTGCAAAAGCTTTTGCAAATCACAACACTACTTTGCGACACTATGCCCAAAATAACAGTAATTCTTTGGCAGCCCGCTGCAAAAGAACGGTTTGGAGTTGTGGGCTGAAATTTGAAGGGAACGCAGCCGACATCTCACAGATGTGCCTTTCAGTACTTTGCTGAAAAAATATTACATGGTGGCAAAGTTACGATACTCCAAAGTTGACACTTTTCCTATAGGATAACATTACGGCATATGATGCATTGCAGCAATCGTTTGGCGCCCTGCTGCAAAATACAGCTTTGGTCTTTTGGGCTGAAATTTGCAGGGAACACAGCCAACATCCCACAGATGTGCCTTTCAGTGGTTTGGAGAAAAAATATTACAGGGAGGCAAAGTTATGGCAGTCTGAACTTCTATTTTTTTCCCATAGGATAACATTACGGCGTTCGCCGCGCCTTTCGTGGCCCGTATCTCGAAAACGGTGCGAGATACGGACTTTTTGTTGAGGGAGCTAAGTACAAAACTAGCCAGGAAAGTGATAATACATATGACTTTTAAATTTATTTTCTATGTTGTACAGTTACTGAGATATAAGCAATTTACTATTCCAAGTCCTCATTTTTGTGTTCCGAGAGTCATTATTTTGCATACATTCTTTCTACTCACTGTCTTTCTCTATACAGCTTTTAGGGAAAACCAGCCTGTGTGCTTGCATTACTGTTACCATTACCATTTCTGCTTGCGGTTCCGTACCCGTTTCACTTACCGTTCACGTTTACGCCACCATGTGCGTTACCCTTTGCGTTTTCATTTGCGGTTGTGTTTGCATTGTTTTTAACATTTCTGTCCACAGTACTGTTTCTCTTTCTGTTTCGGTTTGTGTCACCATGCGCATTACGATTTGCGTTTGCGGGCACAATGTTACTATGTGACAAGACATCACGTGGCGGGGCCTTGAGGCCTGCAGGGCCCAGCTCCCTCTTCCCATTCACTATTTCTCATTATCATTCTCAAAAGAATGGAAATTAGAGGCAAAAACTTCATTTAATGCATCAGTTAGGGTTGTTCCACAGCGAAAAAAGTGAGAAATTCGATGTTGAGGTTGAAATCCCTTTGCCCCTCAGCCCACCCCCAACTGGAATCAGGGTGCGCATTGGGGTCATCGGTCCTAACTCTCACCCCATTCTCCTATTCCTCAGCTTCTTTCCACATGTGATGGGGTGAGAGTTAGGGCCGACAACCCCAATGCGCACCCCGATTCCAGTTGGGGGTTGGCTGGAGGGGTGCAAAGGGGGTTTCAACCCTAACATCGAATTTCCTCGCTTTTGTCACTGTGGAACAACCCTAACTGATGCATTAAATGGATTTTTGCCTCTAATATATATATATATATATTATATATATATATATATATAATATATATTATGGTAACACAGTTAGTGCTACCATAATTAGGAATTGAGAGCCATTTCCATATTAAACCAAAATTTTGCACCTTAATAACTTTGCAACCGTTTGATGGATTTGCCTGAAATTTGGAATGTATGAGCAAGACCCATAGGCCTTGGGATCTGCCAAGTTTTCTACTGATCGGATATACATTTGCAGAGTTATTAAGCATGATCTGTGCACGCATTTACGCTTTTCTGGAATTCTGTGGTCACGCCTACAGGTCGTAAGGTTTGCATGACCGGCCTGAAATCTTCAGGGAATGTGCAGCCAGGGTCCCCAATGTGCCTTTCAAAGATTTCGTGAAAAAATATTAAACGGTTCAAAAGTTATTCAAAAAACAGTTTCTCATTATAAGTCAATGGGAAAAGTTAACAAAAAGTTCAACACTTTCGCAAATGCATTTTTACTTTCGTAAATGGGCCTGTTACTTTCATGAAATCGGCCATTTGTTTTCAGTTGGTGATCAGAAAATGGTTGGCATTTAAATTTGGGACCCTCTAGCAATCTAATTTTTTTGTATTCACCTGAGTCGGGCCCTGAGGATGCTTGCCATGTCTTTATTTTGGGGTAAAACACCCCAGAAATATGTTTTTCAAATTTCTGGAAAAAGTACTTAGCAAATTACTTTCGTGCTCATGAAAGTGTCGCAAATTTTTTCGAAAGCTTTCGTAAATTGCGACAGTAATTTTCTAGTCTGTGGGAAAATGACAGCAATTCTTTGGCACTGCACTACAAAATAACCGTTGGGAGTTTTGGACTGAAATTTGGAGGGAACACAGCTGACATCTCACAGATGTGCCTTTCAGTGTTGTATTGAAAAAATATTACATGGCGGCAAAGTTATGGTACTCCAAAGTTGACAGTTTTTCCCATAGGATAACATTACGGCGCCGGAAGCATTACAGGAATCCTTTGGCACCCTGCTGCAAAATAACGGTTTGGTCTTTTTTCCTGAAATTTGGAGGGAAGACAGCCAACAGTACACAGATGTGCCTTTCAGTAGCTTGGTGAAAAAATATCGCATGGCGGCAAAGTTACGGCACTCCAAAATTGACGTTTTTTCCCATAGGATAACATTACGGCGCCCGACACTTAACAGAAATCATTTGGAGCCCTGCTGCAAAATAACGGTTTGGTCTTTTTTCCTGAAATTTGGAGGGAAGACAGCCAACAGCCCACAGATGTGCCTTTCAGTAGTTTGGTGAAAAAACATTACAGGAGGCAAAGTCATGGTGCTCGAACTTTTCTTTTTCCCATAGGATAACATACGGCATTCGCCGCGCCTTTCAGGGCCCATATCTCGGAAACGGTGCGAGATACGGACTTTTCGTCGGAAAATTTCTTAGCCCCCTAATGGGACTAAGATTCAAATTAGCCAGGACAGTTGTAAATAATATGACTTTTAAATTTTTTTTCTACGTCGTACGGTTCCTGAGATATAATGTATTTAGTATTCCAAGATCTCATTTTCTGCGCCGATACTCATTATTTTGCATACATTATTTGTACTCACTGTCTTTCTCAATGCAGATTTTGGGGAAAACCAGCCTGTGCGCTTACATTACTGTTACTGTTGCCCTTTCCGCTTGCGGATCCGTACCGGTTTCACTTACCATTGACGTCTGCGCCACCATGTGCGTTATCCTTTGCGTTTTCATTTGCGCTTGCGTTTCTGTTATTTTTTGCCATTTCTGTCTACAGTACTGTTTATCTTACTGTTTCACTTTACATCACCATGCCCATTGACATTTCTGTTTGCAGGCACCATGTTACTATGTGACAACACATCACGTGGCAGACCATTCCCGTCTACGCCACCATGTGCGTTACCCTTTCTGTTCTCATTCATGCTTGTGTTACCATGTGTGCCACTGTTAGCATTTCTGTTTGCGTTGCTGTCCCTGTTACTATGCCACAACACATCATGCGGCGGGCGGGGGCCCTTTCCCGCCGCTGCATTACATTCACTATTTCTCGTTATCATTCTCAAAAAGAAGGGAAATTAGAGGCAAAAAACTCTGTTTAATGCATTAGTTAGGGTTTTCCACAGCGACAAAAGTGAGGAAATTAGCTGTTGGGTTGAAAACCCCTTGGACCCCGCCCACCCCCAACCGGCATTGGGGTGCGCATTGGGATGTGGGTCTAACTCTCACCCATTCTCCTATACTTCTGCTGTTTACACATGTCATGGGGTGAGAGTTGGGCTGACGATCCCACTGCGCACCCCAATGCTGGTGGGGTGGGAAGGGGGTCCAAGGGGTTTTAACCCAACAGCAATTCCTCACTTTGTCGCTGTGGAACAACCCTAACTAATGCATTAAATGGAGTTTTTTGCCTCTAATATATATATACATGGGATATGACATGGGCTGACTTAAGATATTATTTTTATCTTCATGAGAGTGGATTGGTCTGTTCATATCTCACGAGTGGCGAAGACACGAGTGAGATAGCAATAGACCAATGCCCTCAAGTGACGATAAAAATGATATCTTAAGTCAGCCCATGTCATATTAGATTTCTACAACAGGTGCTTAGGTGGTTTTGTAATAGAATTTGTAAAAAGCTACAAAGGAAAAAAAGCAATGTAAACTACTTACACTGTTGTATATTTCATAAAAAAATAAATGTCATCTCACATTTTACTTTTTTATTGAAATAGTTTCACCAGGAAAACTCTAATGAGCCATAAAAGTCATTGCTGGTGGTGTCCTGAGGGAAAATAAATGAAACTGGTCACTGAGCATGCTCAGAAATTTATCTTCACATGTGAGAATACATTTCTGAGAATGCTCAATGTGGTCAGGAGTGAGATAAATTTCTGTTCATGCTCGGTATGGCCACAATGAGTGAGATAAATTTCTGAGCATGCTCAGTAACCAACTTCATTTATCTAGCTCATGTTGTCCAAGATAACATGTTTATCTCGGCAAATTTATTTTCACACCTGTTGTATAATTATATATATATGTATATATCTATATCTATCTATCTATCTATATATATATATATATATATATATATATATATATATATATATATATATATAGGTAGCACGGTAGTGCTACCATAGTTAGGGTTGAGGAGCCATTTCTATGTTAAACCCCAAAACTTTGCACTTTAATAACTTTGCAACCATTTGATGGATTTGCCTGAAATGTACTGGTCTGATATACAGCTGTGGAGTTATTAAGTGTGATCTGTGCGCGCGATAAGGGGTTTTTATTTTACCCAGGTCAGCCCAGGATGTGTTTCAAGTGTGGCTCTCGTACGCATATCAGTATGGCCTGTGATGTCCTTAAATGCACTCATTGTGGGGACCTGGGTCATTCCAGTGCACACTGCTTCCAGGAACCCAAGTGTAATCTCTGTGACGATCTTGGTCACACTTTTACTGATTGTTCTTGGGCTGTTAAAAATACTGAGAATGCTGATTTTGGGGTGCAGGATTATTATATTAGAGAAGCTACGGCTCCCTTCTCGGGTCTTCGTCCTAAACCTTTGCCTGCCAGGCGAGATCCGGGGGTTTAGGAGCAGTGCCCTCCCCCCTTCTCCCCCTGTCTTTTTGGATACAGTCCCAGTTGTTGAGCATGATCCGGGAGCTTCCCGGGTGGATATGGAACCTCCCCCACCCTCCCACCTGCACAGCTACCTCCAGCTCTGGAGTTCTCTGTGGTTCACAGCAAGAGGGGAAAGGGTTCTAAACTCAAGCATCTACAGTCACTGGTAGCTCCCTTAGAGGAGTCTAATCAATATGCTGTGCTTCAGGATGTACCCTCTGATATGGAGGGAGACTCTACGGCCCTTTCAGTCTGTCCATCTCAGGCAGGTCCGGTGTCTGACTCTGGGGGGTTGGAGGATTGTAGACTTGCTCCCATATCCAGTGGCAGGGTTACCCGAGCACCGAGTAAAGTTAGGTGATGATTTAGTTGTTTCATGGCTTCCCTTTTGTATCATTTCAAACTGGCATCCCTGAATGTTAACAGTATTCAATCTGAATTTAAAAGATTGGCTACCTATGCCCTCTTTTTAAAATCTGATTTGGACTGTTTGTTTCTCCAGGATGTTCACCTCCACTCTCCGGTACTCTTGGAGGCAGCCTCTGCCGGCTGGATATGGGGTACTAGCTACTGGTCTCAGGGTGTGGACATTTGCTCTGGTGTGGGGATTTGTTTTTCATCCTGGGTTAAAGTGCTCAGGCAGTTGGATATCTTGGAGGGGAGGGCATTGTTGTTGGATATCTTGTGGAAAGGCTTACCTTTTCGACTCCTAAATGTGTATGCCCTTCAGCTGAAACATGACAGGGTGCAGCTTTTTCGGGCCCTTCAGCCTTTTTTATTCACTGACATGCATGTTATTTTAGGGGGTGATTTTAATTGTACACTTTTGCCACCTGGTCTGGGTCTTCCTCCCAAAAAGCAATATTGTGATGTCTCATGTTTAAGGGAAGTTATTGAAGATGTGAGGTTGATGGATGTTTTTGGCTTGCACTTTCAGGTGGCCCCACATACGTACTTTTGTGGGCCTCGTTCTCCAGGACTGATTATTTTTTTGTTTCTGCCTTCCTTCAATTGCAGGATGCTTGGTTGGTAGATGTGGCCACATCTGATAATAGAATGTTGGTTGTTTTGATAGGTAGTCACCCAGAGCAGAGACGTGGCCCGGGAATCTGGAAATTAAATTTGTTTTTGCTAGATATTCCTCACATTCAGGAAGGTTTTAGTCATGTCTTGGCGGCTAGAAAGTCAGTTTTCTTTTTGTATGAGGATACTAATGCTTGGTGGGAGGACTCGAAGAGGGAGTTTTGTTCTTATTTTAAGTCTGTGGGGAGGCTTAATGGGATGTTTAAGTGGGACACATTGTACCATTTACGGTCCAAATTACATGCTTTGACTACCCTGCATTATGGGGGGGGAAGGCTTGCCTCAGTGCCCTTAAGACTATTAAGGATAGGGTGGCTAGCCTGCAGCAGGATATGATGAAGGATTTAGTGAGGCAACAACGACATAAGGTGTTTGGCAAGATGTATGATACTGTCCCTTTTGATACCTGTGCTCAGGTTCGAGAGAAATGTACTATGCTTTCTTTGCATACTGCTAGTGGAGACACTGTGATTGAGAATTCAGCCATTTTATCTGAGATATGGCATTTTTTTTGCAGCTGCATTTACTAGCCAGTCTCTGTCTAGATAGGTGATTAGACAGTGGTTGTGTGAGTGCACTCTTACTGCCCTTTCTGAGGTTCTGGGTAAGGTGTTAATTGACCCTATTTCACTTGCTGAAATGAGACAGGTCATTTGGTCTTTTCCTTATGGTACATCTCCTGGTTCTGATAGCTTGCTGCATGCCATTTATAAATCTTTCTGGGACACATTGGGGGAAGAATTGGTGGCTGTCTCTAATGGGGCTTTGAGCTCAGGCACCTTGCCTGTTAGTATGTCGGAAGGGGTCCTGGTCCTTTTACTTCAGGATGGAAATAGAGGGGATTTGAGGAACTGGTGGCCTATAACTCTCCATAATACTGACAGTAAAATGTTGATGAAGGTCCTGGGGGAACAGGCTGGTGGGAGTACTGGATGTCATTGTTCATCTCATGCAGTTTAATGGGGTTCCTCTTAGGAAGATTCAAGATGGCCTGATCCTTCTCAGGGAACTCCTTCATAAGGGTAGTACCCAGGAATTACTAGGGCAGATAGTGAGCCTGGATCAATGCAAGGCATTTGATCAGGTGGAACATGATTACTTGTGGGAGGTTCTGTGATGTTATGGGTTTCCTGACATTTTTTACTTCTTGGTTACAGATTTGCTATAAAAATATTAGTATTCTGCCAACCATGAATGGTTGGGTGGGTGCTATTGTCCCTGTTGGTGGAGGGGTGAGACAGGGTTACCCTTTAAGTCCCTTTTTATATTTACTGTTCCTGGACCCCCTGCTCCATAGACAGCATAGGGTTGATTATATCATTGGTCTCTCTGTGAGTAGTTATGACCCGCAGATCAAATCCATTGCCTATGCGGATGACCTTTGTTTGGTTTTGGCTGATCGGGCCTCTGCCCATTTGGCCCAGAATGAGATGAAAGTCTTTTCTGCAGTTACTGGCTCTGTCCTGAATCAAGGCAAGTGTTGTATTCTACTGCTTGGTTGTGATGGTTCTGTGTGGTCCCCTATTTGGCAGTTCCTGGTGGTGCAAGGCAATGCTAGACTTTTGGGCATTTATTTTGGTGGTTCGGAACCAGTTTTATAATTGGGAACTAAAACTCTGGACTGCACAGCTTTTGGTTGCTAAGTGGAATAAATGGCGTATGTCCAAACATAAAAGGATCTATATGATTAAATCCCATTTGTTGCCAGTTTTTTTGTTTCTTTCAGCAGTTTTTCCTCCCCCATGAGCTTTGGAAACTACCATTTATAGTGTTTTTTTTCAGTGCTTATGGGGGAGTAGATTGAACCCGATTAAAAGGGGAATTACCTACTTGCCCCTGGTGCAGGGTGGGTTGGGAATGGTTAACCCTGTGGTGTTTTTTTGTGTTGCCTTTTTTTTTCATAACATTGCTCTTATCCTTCATAATGTTCCCAAATTATGGAGTCCATGGGCATTGGATGAGTTTGGCCCAATACTGTTGGCTTGGAGCTCAGCCAGCTGCATTTTTAAAAAAAGTTAAGGTTTCCCTGTTGGCTGTTCATTGGAAGGACATGGTTGGGAAGCTTAAGCTTTGGAAGATGAGCTGTAGGCAGCTTACTACTGGATCTCGTAAAGAAGTATATAAATGACTTATAGATACACATTTCATTGTGGATCCTTGGCTTGTGGAGCATCCTCCTTTAGTCTGGGATTCTTTTACCCGGTTTCTTCGCAGTCCTCAGATCCCGGCTTATATGTGGGATTTTCTCTGGCTCTGTACACATCAAAAGTTGAGGGTTAAGGGGAATATGATGCATAAACAGATTGCGGAGCGTACCTGTCCTAGAGAATCTTCTTGCTCAGGGGTTGTCGAAACTATGAAACATTTGTTTTTGGATTGTCCCTTTGCAGTTGATTTTTGGACTGTTTTCCATGCTTTTTGGCCTTCCAGTCCTTTTCGGGTCTCAGACTCAGATGGCTGGGTCAGTGGCATCCTCCTTGGGTCCTGGGACGAAATATGGTTCTAGTACACTGCTGTTTATTGGGTATGTTAAGTTTCAGATTTGGCAGGCTCATTATGAATTGACCCTGCGAAAGAGATTGCTGACTTTTGAACACGTGTTTTCTGCAGTTCATCGAGATGTCCTCAGAGGCATGCTTTTGAATATAATTCGGCTTTCCCAGACCTCTATAGCTTGTGGTGGCGACATATGTTCTGGTTGAATATGGGTTGAGGTGCCTTTTTTCCTCCTTTTTTGGGGGGTTTATAATTTGTTTTACATTTTACGTAACGATTTCCCCTTCTCTTTTCGGGGGGAGGTGTTTTCAGCATGTATTGCTAATTTCTGGGACTGTGACTATGATATTTTGTATCAAATGTATGTTGCAATGCTTATTTTTGTATTGTGGATTTCTGTGCAGTAACACTGTTATGTATGTATTTTGCCTTTTAAGTTTTCATGAAATTTCCCCTACTCTTTTGGTAGGGAAGGGGAGGGAATATGTTTTTTTACATTTCAGTTAGGGGTTTATGGTATGTTGTCCTGATCGTGTATGTTTCTGTTTTCATTTTTTTTCTTTTGTATGACGTACTACAATTTTGTTTTGACTGTTCTTTTGAGTTTTGCATTTATATTTCCCTACTCTTTTAGGAGGGTGCGGGAAGGGGGTTTGTTTCATATTATTTTCCTTATGTATGGGATGGCATGTATGATGTAATACTGCTTTCTGATTTCACCTTGTTCATACTTTTTTTTAATGATGGTGTATGATTTCCATACTGTTTTGATTCTGTGTTCTTTTCAGTTATGAATAAAAACTTCCCCTGCTCTTTTCAAGAAGTGCCATAGGATCTTTATCATCCACCTGAACTACCACCAGAATGGGCAGATGGGACCTTGGTTTAACGTCTCATCTGAAAGACAGCTCCTCAGGAGTGCAGCACCCCCCTCATGCTGCACCACAGTGGCAGTGTTGGGATTTAACTCAAGTGCCTGGTGTGGGGATAGAACCCACAGCCTCCTGATCTTCCAGCCTCAGAGGCAAGTGTACAACCTGCTGATATATACATGTATATGCATATATATATATATATATATATATATATATACACACATATATATATATATACTGTCTCTCTCTCTCTCTATATATATATATATATATATACATATATAAATATATACACAATGTATATATACATTAATGAATCAGTTAGGGTTAAAGCAATAAAAGTAGGGAAATCTAATGTTAGTAGTTCCCAACCCTAACACCCCAGTCCCACCCTGCAGGCAGCAAGCCAGGTGTGGGGTGTGCCTTGTGATTCTCAAGCCTAAGGCTCACCCCCTTCCGTCAGTATAGAAGCTGAGATGTGTACAGTACTGTAGATGAGAATGGGGTGAATGTTAGGCTTGAGAACCCCAAGAACCATCACACCACATTTCCCCACTTGTGTTGCTTTAACTCTAACTGAAGCATTAACAGTTTTTTGCAAAAAATGTCCTTACTTTTTGAGATAGCGAAATCACATACTCACTTGCCTGTGAGGGCCCTGCACTCCCATCCCTCTATAGATGCATACATGTATGTGGCCATGGAAGCATTTCAGCCAAAACAGCAACCAGACTGTCAGCATAGCTGTTGCTAGCCTTGCTTGTAGAGCAGAAAGCAGCTAACTGAAAGAAGCTACATTTTCTTATTAATTTAACACATATCTCAGCAGGAATCAGTGTCTGTTGAGATTAAGCAAGACAGATACTTTATTAGAAGTAGAAGGGGTCTTATTTAGGGTTAAAAAAAGAAAGAAAGTCAGTGTGTGTTCTGTGCTGTGAAGGGTACTGTATCAACTTAATTTGCTAAACCAGTAGGAGGAGAGAGAGCTAAATTGGGTGTGTGGCTTAGACACTATAAAAGCAGGTGACTCAAATTACAACTTCCTGTTGCTTGCCTTGCTTGTAGATCAGAAAGCAGCTAACTAAAAGAAGCTACATTTGTGTTTAAGCGTGTCTGCTGTGTCCGCTGGGCACGCTGAAACTGCTAGCATTAGACAAACTTGGATAAGATAATTTTAGCATATCCTCTACTTAGTAAATATACACCTTTAATAATGGAAAAAGAACTTAGTAAGTGTATGCAATGTTTGATGTATAGTGAGGGAAAGTATGGGAGTGATATGTATAAAGCTAATGCCATCTGATTACTACTCTTGAAGCAGAGATAGCTTGGCTTAATATTAAACCAGTTTCTACTGATATTAGGAATTGGAAAGTTACATTGATCTTATGGATGAACAACTTCATTCTAATGAACAATTTCCTTCACATTTAGGTAGCATTTCTGTGCCTCCTGATGAGGAGACAATTGTAACGACTAGTACTAGTATACCTGTTGCCTCTGCCCCCTCTTATAAGGTGGATGATTATCCACCCTCTTCTCATGATAATGATGATTGGACCATTGTCACAAAGCCTCTTAAAAAAAGGAGGGATGGTCAAATACACAATAGTGCCCCTATTGAAACTCGTACTAGGTTTGAGCAATTGACTGTATCAAATAATGAAGTGCTACATGATTTATCCTGTGCATCACCCTCTGTTGATAATAATGGTTCAAAAACACTTTTCAATCAGGAGTTAATGCCCATGAATACTAGTCCTAGTAAGTCTCAAGTTACCAAATCAATACCTACAATATTAAGTTAATCGCTCCAGAGTGTGTTAAACAATCACCTGTTTCTGATTCTTGTACCCCTACTGTCTCAAAACAAGTGTTAGTCCTGGGAGATTCAATCATTAGGCACATTGACAGGGCGGTATGCAATAGTGACAAGAGCAACCGCACTTGTTCTAGCTTCCATGGGGCCAGGGTATCTGACATTACCTCCATGATGCCTAAAATTTTACAAAATGCGGGGGAAAATCCACTGGTTATCATACATGCTGGTGATAATGATATAAACAACACCCCATTTAATCAGTTCAACAGAACTATGTGGCGTTATGTAACCTGTTACTTGATAGGGGATGCTGTGTATGTATATCTGAAATTCTACCTGTCCCAAGAGCAACATCTACCATGACGCAGAAAATCAAAGCCCTAAATGAATGGCTGAGAAAGTGGTGTTTTAAGCAGGTTATACCCTGTATTACCCACTGGGAATCATTTTCAGATTGTTCTTTCTTGTTTTGCTGGGACGGTTTACATCTCAGTCGTAGGGGTAGTACACTTATGGGGAAAAGTATCACTAAAATCATAAATCATTATTTAAACTAAAAACAATGGGGGAGAATGGGTCTATTCCCAAGTTTCTGAATACTTACCAAAATATTATTACAACTAAATGTAAATTCCTAGCTTTGAATGCAAGATCTTTAAACCAACTCAAATTAGCAGATCTCAAAGCACATGATGTGGTGTAGATCTCCCCCTGGTTGGTGACACCACCAGCAGGTGTCATGAGTTAAGAGTTTGGCCTTCTGAAGAACAACTGGGATCCTGCACCAAGAATGTAGAAGTTCATTATGTATTGCCCTGCTCCAGGCATCCTTGTGGACTTTGTGTCCTGCAGTCCAGCACTGCTCCCATTGAGGGTCAGAGATAGTTATGTTCAGGGCCTTTTCCAATGTGATTATTGATTCACATGTTTGATTGGGTAGTGCATCCTTGAGTTGTGAGTAAATGACTCCAGCTCTGCCTTTGGGTAAGGCTAGCCATTTGGTTAATGGAGAGTGTAGTGGGTTTGGTGTCACAGTTGTAGTGAGAAGGGGCTTCACAACATCCCTGAGCTGGAGATATCTCCAGAAGTCTTGGGGGGTATTCCCCATTTATATTGGATATCTTGGAATGTGTCCACTCTTCCTGTGAGGGGCTCAAGGATGTCCTTGATGCCGTTGGAGGACCAATGGGGCCAGAATATGGATTGCCTGTCTATCAACAGCTTTGGGTTGTGCCATAAAGGTGTATGTAAGGAGGGCATTGGTGATGTTTTTGGCTTCTTGTGCAGCTGCCTCCAATATTTGATCGTGGGGCCAATGGTGGGATGGAGGTGATGGCGATGGGGTTGGTGAGCCCATAATAGGAACGCTAGTAAGGGTGTTCTTACCTGCTCCTGCTCCATCTGAATCCATTGCAGAGAGGCATCGGAATGCGGTCTGAACCAGTGGATCATTTGGGTTGTTTGGAAGGCCAGTCTGTATCCCTCCATCCAGGGAAGGCCCCAGCCACCCTCCTTCTAGTGTGTCCTAAGTTTATTATGGCTGTATCATGGTTTTTGTTCATTCCATAAAAAGGCGCAGACCATTTTATCTATCTTCTGGTACCAGTGGGCTGGAATCTCTAGTGGGATGTGGGACAGCAGGTAGAAAATTTTGGGGGCCATGCTCATTTTGATGGTGAATATTTTCCCAGCCATGGTACGATTTAAACACAGCCAATGATCTAGGTCTGCCTTGCATTCTGTCAATAACGGGCCTAAATTTCTCTCCCAAATGGACTTTATTTTGGTTCCAATTCTGATACCTAGATATGTTAGCTCCTTCTGAGCCCATTTTAGGTCAGGAACTGGTATGCTTTGTGATTGACAGAAGCAGTTGAGGGGGAGGGTTTCTTGTTTAGACTGGTTGACTTTTATGCCCGAGTACCTATTAAATTCTTTTAGGAGACCAAGCAGTGACTCTAGTAAGCACTGGACATCTGCTAGGGGGATTTAGGAGATTGTCTTCATACATCAATGTAGAGTATTGATCTCTCCCAGTCTTCAGGCCATATATATCTTTGTGCTGTCATATGGCAGCAGCTAAGGGCTCTACCACCAAAACAAATAGTAATGGGTACAGGAGGCAACCTTGTCTGGTGCCCCTTTCTAATAGGAATGGGTCAGAGAGTAAGGAATTTGTAAGAACCCGGGCTTGGGGTAGGATGTAAATTGAGCTAATCCACAATCAGAACCTAGGACTAAAACCAAAATATTCTAGGACAATATAGAGGTAGTTCCATTCCACAAAATTGAAAGCATTCTCAAAGTCAACAGCCAGTGAAACTGCCAGTGTTGAGAGGTTTTGGGTGGAGTACATAAGGTTTAAAAGGGAGTGGATATGGTCTGCGCTATATCTATCTGGCATGAAGCCAAGCTGGGATGGGCATATCAATGTGGGGAGGAGTGGGTTTAGTCTCATTGCTATGGCCTTGGCGTACACCTTGTTGTCAGTGCTGATAGGAGAGATGGGTTTGTAGCTGGCTACTGAGGAGGGATCCTTCCCCTTTTTGGGCATTACCATTATAACAACCTCCCTTAACGTGGGTGGAAGAGTTCCCTGCAGTTCTGCTTTGGAGAAAACCTGGCACAGGATCGGGGATATTATTGGGGCTCTAGCTTGTAAGAAGTTCACCGGGAACCCATCCCTACCAATTACCTTGCCTTTTTTTTAGTGACAGTAAGGCCTTCTTAACTTCTTCCACTGTGAGGGAGGCATCCAAAAGATCTTTTTGTTGTGGTGATAGCCTAGGTAAAGAAAGTTTGTCAAGTAAGGGTTGAATACCCACTGGTGTGTCTTGACAGGAGGTTGTATATAACCTGGCATAAAAGGACTTTATGACAATGTTAACCCCTCTGATACTCATCAGCACTTTTTGGGTATATGGATCTTTTAAGCCCACTATATGTCTGCGGCCTGCTGTTTCCACAGTTGGCATGCCAACACTTTCCCCATCACATCAGGAAAGGGATAAAAGTGAAGGTCCCACAAGATAAGGGGGGAAAGCAGAGGCACTGTGGGTAACCCTGGAAGTGGGGAGGGGAACAGTACTTAGAATGGGAGTGATGTACAAGCACCCAGGCAGGCAGAGGATGCAGACAAAGAACTGTTGGAAACTATAGAGAACATGGCAACAAAGGGTGAATTGCTGCTGATGGGTGACTTCAACTTGCCAGATGTGGACTGGAGCATCCCGGCAGCAGCCTCAGCCAGGAGTAAGGGATTCCTGCAATCCGTGTAAGGGGCATGTCTCACACAGCTAGTGAGGGAGCCTATGAGGGAGAATGCAATTCTGGATCTTGTTCTAAACAATGGGGACAGGATAAAGGAAGTCACAGTGGGAGAGACCCTAGGGACTAGTGATCATTGAGCTGTGGGGTTCACCATGAGGACGTCACAGGAGGCTATCCATACAAAGACTAGAATCCTGGATTTTAGGAGGACAGACTGCGGTAAGATGAAGGACGAATTCTGGAAGACTAAGCAGGGATACAGTGACATAAGGGGGGGTAGTGGAACAATGGGATAAGATAAGGGAAGCCCTGCATGTGGTAGTAAACCATTGTGCCAGGCCCTGCAGTAAGAGCAAAAGAAAGAGGAAACCACTGTGGTTCTCAAGGGCAGTAGTCAAGCTAGTAAGAGGAAGGAAGATGGCATTTCTGAGGTATAAGGCAACACAAAGCAAGGAGGACAGGCAAGAATACTTGGAAAAATGAAAGGGAGCAAACAAGGCAGTAAGGGTAGCAAAGCCTGAAACTGAGGAAAAGCTAGCTAAATCAGTGAAGGAAGGAGGGAAGGTATTCTTTAGGTATATTAGCGAGAGAAGGTAGACAGGGGGAGGGATTGTGAGACTTAGGGAA
Source organism: Neoceratodus forsteri (assembly GCA_016271365.2). Lineage (NCBI taxonomy): Eukaryota > Metazoa > Chordata > Ceratodontiformes > Ceratodontidae > Neoceratodus > Neoceratodus forsteri. The sequence continues at coordinate 1,205,928,882 of CM057449.1, forward strand.
GAGGGAGGCAGGGTAGTGGAGAAAGACATTGACAAGTACACCATCCTCAACAAATACTTCTGCTCAGTATTCACAGAAGAAGACAATGGAGACGGTCCCCCATTAATGGAGAGTGACAAACAGGGAGAAGGGGTGGACATTAGACATTTTTCAGAGGACTAGGTAAAAAGAGCACTAGAACAGCTTAGGGTGGACAAAGCTATGGGGCCCAATGGGATACACCCAAGGATCCAAAAGAAGCTCCGGGAGGAACTGGCTAAACCTCTGGTTAAGCTGTTCAGTGGATCACTAGAAACAGGCGTGGTTCCAGAGGAGTGGAGGAGGGCACAAGTGGTACCCTTGCACAAAAATGGTAGCAAGAAGGGAGCAGGAAACAGTTTGACCATGATAGTAGGTAAAATGATGGAAACCCTACCTAAGGAAATGCTGATCAACTACCTAGAGACAAGGGGGCTGCTGGACCTAAGGCAAAATGGATTCACTTCAGGGAGGTCATGCCAGACCAACTTGATTGATTTCTTCCAGTGGGTGACAAAGTAAATAGACCAGGGCAGAGTGGTAGATGTGGCCTATCTGGATTTCAGGAAAGCCTTCAACACAGTCCCACACAAGAGACAAATCCACAAGCTGGCAAATCTGGGGGTGGAGACAGCAGTGGTCACATGGGTTAGAAACTGGTTGAGTAACAGAACACAAAGAGTGGTGGTAAATGGGGTTAGCTCACAGGACGGACGGGTAACAAGTGATGTACCCCAGGAGTCAGTGCTGGGACCAGTGCTCTTCAATGTCTTCATAAGCGATATTGCAGAGGGTCTAGAAGGGAGGGTTAGAATGTTTGAGGATGATACAAAGTTACGTAACAAGGTAGATACACAGGAAGGTATAGAAAAAATGAGGAGGGATCTAAAGAGGCTAGAAAACTGGTCCAAGGAATGGCAGTTGGGTTTCAATGCAAAAAAGTGCAAGATTATGCACCTAGGGAGAGGGAATCCTAGGGCTGGGTGTGAACTAGATGGAGTAACACTGGAGGCCACCACAGAGGAAAGGGATCTAGGGACAGTCATAGAAGACAACCTCAAAGTGGCTAAACAGTGCAACAAAGCAGTTGGAAAGGCTAACAGAATGCTAGGGTGCATAGGGAGAGGTATAACAAGTAGAAGGAGGGAAGTGGTGGTACTGTTGTACAACTCCCTAGCAAAGTCTCATCTGGAGTACTGTGTTCAATTCTGGAGGCCTCATCTTCAAAAAGACATAGAAAGGATGGAGATGGTACAGAGGAGGGTGACAAAAATGGTGTTGGGTATGCAGCATAAGTCGTATGAGGAGAGACTCAGAGTTCTTAATATGTACTCCCTGGAGGAAAGGAGAGAGAGGGAGGACATGATAGAGACCTTCAAATATCTAAAGGGGATCAACAGGGTACCAGAGGGGAGCATCTTTCACATGAAGGGAAATAGCAGAATAAGGGGGCACAGCATGAGACTAAAAGGTGGAAAACATAAATGGAACTTGAGGAAATTCTACTTCACTGAAATGGTGATGGAAAGATGGAACAGATTCCCCCAGGAAGTGGTGGGGGTAGCCACAGTTCAGGGATTCAAGAATGCGTGGGATAGGCACATGGGAATTATCAAACTGGGGTGAGGGGGGGCTTGTAGCATCTAGGGTACCTTAAGCATTAGAAAGAGGGATAGGGCAGACTGGATGGGCCACAAGGCCCTTATCTGCCAACAACATCTATGTATCTAAGTGGAACGTGTAGTCCCTTTCTTTTGGGTGTAACAGGCGTCAAATATCAGGTAGGTTGAATTCTTGCATCATGTGTTGTACCGCTTGTGCTCCCGAGGTAAGTCTCTTTCCCCCTTTCCCTGTGTTGCTCCTGTTCAGCATGGGAGAGGGGTTTAAATTAAATTCCCCCCTAAGAGGATAGGAGCATCTTTTTCAAGTAAGGATCCTATACCACTGACCAGGTCATGAAAAAAGCTGGACCATCCTCATTTGGGGTTTATATATTGGCAAATAATAGAGGGCCACTCAGGGTTTCCATTAGGGCCAGTACCCATCTACCTTGAGGGTCTGAGAGGCTGGTAGTAAGGAACCAGGTCCGGGTTTTGTGAATAAGAATGATGATGCCTTTTTTTCCTGGATGGAGCACAGGAATGTATTTCTTTCCCCACCCAGTCCTTTACCAAGTGGGAATGGACAGGTTTTCTCTGATAAGTCTCATTTCCTGGAGAAATGCTATATGAGTCTTCAATGTCTTCAGGTGGGATGCAACCTTTTTTCTCTTGAAAGGGGTACTAATGCCCTTAACGTTCCAGGTGTGGCATGATATTTCAGCCACGGTCTAGGATACTTTTGAAAATGGTGTGTTTTGTTTTGTTTCCACTTGAAGAGAGTATAGCCCCAAAGGTTAAGCGGTAAAATAAGTCTGAACATATACTCATAATTGTGTTTCTGTATGTGTGGTAGCCAGGGTACCATGAGTGAGTGTAGTGGGTCTGTAGAATAGTGGGTAGCTTGCAATCTCTGCAGAAATATTAACCATGTATAAAAACGCTTAACATATGCCAACAGATATAACTATTTACACAGTAGGCACTATCTAATGTTGGAGAAGGGACTGAGTTAACTGGCCAGAGGTACATGACCGCCTGAGGCCTAACCAGTCCTTCTGGGGGGGTGTTTCGCAAGGGACTTTGCTGAGACATGGGTTCTTTGCCGATCCTTATCCAGGTAATGGGGGGTTGTGAGGGCAGGAGGAGCCTTGATTCCCATCTCCCTGGGGAAAATATTGTGCCTCAAATGAATGCCTCCTTTGAGGGCAAGAGACAACAATTGCTAAGGCTAGGAATAGGGACTGAAGCTGTAGAGGGTACCCCCATAGTTGGCACTGCCTTGTGAGGTTTTTGAGGCCTGGATTTTGGGGGAACTTATCTGAGCCTTAGCCAAGTTGCAATAAAGTGTAGCTTATGCATAGCTCCTATAGCGATTATAAGGCAGGCCAGCAGGTTACTCAACATTAATAGGTGCACATAGTTACCCACTCATGGCAGCTAAGTAGGATGAATCTGTCCCTTGACAAACAACAGTTTTAAACATAAATCATCACAGTTGTAGCACATTGTGCCATCACAGAGACAATCAATAAGTTCAGCAACTTTGCATTATTTTTTTTTTTTTTTAGTTGTTTAACCAGGAGGACAAGTAATGGTACAGGTGTATTAAACAGCTTCATAGAAAAGGCCCTAAAACACAAAACAGGCAGCATCAGGCTAGGGACTGTAATATACATATAGCAGACAGCAAGTATTTTGTCCCAAGTCTCAGAAGTGCTATGCTGAAGGAAGCACTGCTGACTGAGTAAGTCTGCACATGTGGTTATGGCACCTAGCAGAGTAATCAGATATTGCACTGGGGCCTGCTGAAAGAGAGTGATCTAATGCTTTTGTCCACTGTCCCTATTATCATGGGTGGCAGAGAACCATCTACCCATACTTCAACCCCTCTGAGGCAGAGCCTTAAAGGGTCTAAAAGCAGCCTCCATGAAGGTCCCCCACCTCCGTAGATCCCTTCTCATTCCCACAGCACAAATAGAAAAAAACAGCAAGAGATACACTTATCTGACAGAGTTTAGATCAGGTTCAGCGGTGATGGTAGTGTCCTGTGGAGATGACTCTGGTGGTGCCTGCTTTGGTAGGCTAACATCCTTAGGAAATGGCCCTGTGGAATCAGTGACAGGATTAGGTCCATGGGCTACAATCCCTGCCCATGTCATGTCGGTTTGGCTTGCAGCACTGATTCCAGTACCCATGGGTGACTCGGGGGATATCCATGTCCTGCAAAGTAGTGGCTTGTGGTTCAAGAGCAGCCTATTAGTTCTTTGAGAAGTATGGGCTGAGGATGACTTCTTCTTCTGCCGTATGCCCCCCCCTCCACTGCAGCTTTCCGAGTGGGTTCTTTCCAACAAATTATCCCATTTATTATGATGGACTTGCTGCTGCCTTTTTCTTATTCTGGTCGGAGAGCCCATGCTCCGTGTGCACCCTCATAGGGATGATCCTCCTTATGATCCAGTGACTGCCTTCCTCTGCAATCTGCTCTGTCCTTCATGCCCATGGTGGTAGCCAAATACTGTTTGGGAGCATATTTAAAGTCTCTTAGCTCTCTGGGTCAGGTCCGATGAATGTAATCCAGCAAGGCCTCTGGTTTAGAAAACAGCATGGAAGTCACATTGAGAAGTACCTGCATAGTCGTGGGGTAGCACAGCGAGAACTGAATGCCAAAGAAATGCAGCACATGACAGGCTTCAGAGTACTCCTTCCATCTGTTCGAGAGCTCCCACGAGTAGTCTTGAAAAATGTAGATGCAATGCCCATGCCATTTCAGTGGGCCAAGTTTGTGGGCGTGGGTTAATATCCAGTCTTTGTCAGAGAAGTTCAGGATGAGGGCCAGGACAGGCCACAGTTTTTCACCAGCCTTGGACACTGGGTTCAGTATTCTGTTGGCCTGTTCTATAACCACTGCTGGTGGAGTCCCATGTTGCAGGATATGTGGGTGCTCTGATTTCAAAATCTGTGTTGGGTTGCCCTTTTCTACCCTCTCTGGAAAACCTAGAAGCCGCAGGTTGTTACGTTAGCTTCTATTCTCCAGGTCATCCACTTTTTCTTGGAGGAGCCTGATGGAGTGAGCCTGTTCCTGAACCATAGCTGAGAGGTTTTTAATGGCTGCAGAGTTAGCTGCCGATTGTCTTTCAGCTTGGTAAATATGGACGTCAAGTTGCTGGATTGTGTGGGTCATATTGTTGGACGTGATCATTACCTCCGACATTTGTTATAGTAGGTCATTGAACATTTCATTTATTTTCCTCACGTCCAAAGTCAGGCTCCCCTCAGCAGCCATGCTGTCTGCCATGCGGGATTTACTGCACCAGCCAGTGCATCACTTACTGAATTCCAATCTGGTAAGCAAAAGGATATTCTGAAAACTTGTATTTTAAGTGTAACCCCTAGGTGGCGCTATCCTATGGGCTACTACCTCTGCCTGCTTGACTATGTACAGGTTCAGGGGCCTGAGTTCGATAAATGGGTGCCTTCACCCAGAAGAATGGTATTGGGGTAGCATAGCTGCTTTTGGTGTAGCCCTCCGAGATGCTATAACCACCCACCAACCCTTCTAGTGGTCTAAACAGTGGAACAATAGAATATTCACATCCACCAAATAACAGTAATAATATGCCCACACTCCTTGCACTTACCACCAGGGCTGAATCATCTGCAACTGCCTTGGAGACCCCCTGGGAAATAAGACCAGAAGTGCAACAAGGCAAAAATGATGCTATAACCCAACTAATAAGGTTAAATGTGAAAACCTACAATCCAGTTTATTCAAGGGAAGTGAACAAGGGTGGGGCATAAATCTAGCAAGTGATTGGCACTTCTGATTTGATTCAGATTGATTCAGCATGCACTGTAAGTCCCTTTGACATAGTCCCACAACCCTGGGTACCCAGTATGTTATGAAGGCTAGCCTGAAGCGTTGCCCAGGGTAGGCCAGCGTTGCAGCTGTTTTTGGGGCCCTTAGGAAGGAAAAGCAGTTAACACAACCCAAATATTTGTAATCTGGAGTCAGATGGCTCAGTCCGTTGCAATAAACCCAAAACAGGAAAATCAGATGGCACACTATGATTGCAGCTATTGTTGCAGGGAGCTACCCTGATTTGTACTCACGCAACCCAGACCAGGATGCAAGACAGGCGAGATGAAGACCTCGTGGTGTTGAGCTGGATTGCCAGGGGAAGCAGAGCCTACACAACTCACCTGCTGGTGGTCGGTACCTGTTCAGTGGTGTTGAGCAGGGGGCCGAATTCCCGAGTGCGTCTTTCTCCGAAAGTGTCTCTGACTTGGGAGTAGCGGCCTAGGCCAAAATGGCAAGGCCCAAGCAGAAATAACAGTTTGGATAATGTCTGTGGTGTGGCACTGGAAAAGCCTCCAGCTGGTGTAACAGAACTTGCCATGGGGAACCAAATCATGACTTATGAAAAAAAGCATATCCAAATCATGACTTACGAAAAAAAGCATATCTACAACACTTAGCTTTCTTGGCCACAGTTTGGATAAAGTCCGTTTGCCAATCACAGCTTCACTGCACAAATCTTTCGATCTGAGGCTCACTTCTGGCATCAGGCAAGCCGATCACTTTTGAAGCAAGTCTTCAGTCCACTACAAGTAGCAATAACACACTTTTCTCTCTTCGGATACAGGTCTCAACCGGTAATCAGAAAAGTCTGACTTCACACACAAGGTGATACTTTAGGCTGGAGAATGTGACAGGCAGGCCTACAGAGCCTTCCCGCTAATTCTCCCATGCTCCTACAGAAGCAGCTGCTTGATGCCTCAAGCTGTTCACTCTTCAACCTCCAACTTTCAAATGACTGTGCTTCAGGCAGTTCTGGGTATTTCCTTTGTGATCCAACAGGTTTGGTTGGCTAAAGGAAATGTCTGTCTCAACGAGGGCTCCTCCTCCATATCCATTTAGGTGCCAAACTCTTAAAAGCAGAATTACTACAGAGTTTCCTTCCCAAAAGACCTCTGGGGACAGTCTCCATTTTAGATCCCTGGAGGTTCGATTGGTCCAGCACTGGAAGTCCAGAACCAAAATGGTGGCTCCCATGCAAAAGCTCAAGTTGCAGTTTAAAGCAGGTTAGACACACTCCTCTATCATTATTATAGCAGATAAACAATAAATAATCACTTTCCCCAACAGGGCTCCCTCTGCACAAGTAGCGACTGAAGAATGGAGCAAAATAATGGATTGTCTGGCTGGTCACAAGCCTTTATTCACTCGGACCCAGCCCAGACAGATTTTCTAACACAGCATAGGTGCTCTCTTAAAAAGACAGGCAGGAGGCTTACTAAAGCACTCTCATGCAGACAAATAGAACTACTGCAGACAGGACACCATCCTGACAGTGGGCATTTTAGGAGCCCAGGAAAACACTTTAGTAACCCCTATTTGTAAAGGGGTTACACTGTTCCTTGCCTGGAAAAACTTGGCGCCCGTGTCAAGTCTATATTTATTATAACTTTCTATATAGAAAACATTATATGAGAATACATACATGTTTCATTTAGTATACCACAAAGAAAAAGACTGATGCATCAGTAACACTAAACTGGTTCTAAGCATTATTATCCTTTTCCCTGACAATAACATTTCCTACTAGGTTACATTTTCCATACTTTTTCATAAATGTATCAGCATATTTTAAACAGTTCAAACAGATAACCACATTACTCTGACCATTCGGGTTTGTACTACTTCCTGTATTTTAACCCACATGGCTGGGGGCCTATCCCTATCACCTACATTAGGGCTGCGTGGGGAAGGAGCACCAGGGTTTGAGGGTTTAACTAGTAATTTGGATATAGCAGAATAGCTCAGTTTGGGAAGAGAGCTTTAAGAGATATACACTTCTTTATCCACACCATGGAAGAGAAGATCCACAGGCCTCCCTGGGGAGTCATAACTGAGGTGTATCATTGGTCTGCTGGCTCTTCCATACTTTCTGGGAGTAACAGGTACAGGCTCCATCTTTCCAACATTTGCATTGGGGTTTGCAGTGTTGTGTAAGTTACTTTTTCTATTACTTTCTATTACTTTTGGAAACTTGTTCCAGGAAGCTCTGTGCAGTCACTAGCAAGGATGGAGAAATACTGAAATAAGTAATACACCATACAGTTACACAAACTTAGGTCTTTTGATACAAAAGTAATACATAATTGTAACTGATTACATTTATTTGAAAGTAACTAGTAACTAACCTATTACTCTCAAATAAATGTAATCTGTTATAGCTATTTATTATTTTGTATTGTTTTTGTAGAAAAAGAAATAAGTAACTGTAAGGCATATTACTTTTTCTAGTACTTCTCCATCCTTGCTAGTGACTGCACAGAGCTTCCTGGAACAAGTTTCCAGAAGTAATAGAAAGTAATAGAAAAAGTAACTTACCCAACACTGGGGGTCTGCTCCTGTAGAGAATTGTACCTCTGCACTGGTTGTTGGTTTTATATTGGAAGCACTTTCAGCTTCTTGCTCTATTAACTCTGGCTCAACAATATTGCTCTCATTGCTGGAGTCTGAAGGAAGCCTAGATTCATCACCTAGGGGGAATTCCACAGAATTTAAATCTTGCAACACTCGACTAATACTCTCAACATCATTTACTTCATTATGGCCATCTGTCATAGCATTTTCAGGATCATTATTTTTGCACAGCTCTGTATTTACTCTTATGTCACCAGGGATGCTTTCTGTTGCAGGCTCTCCTTCTTGCAACTCAAATAGCTCTACCAGACACAAAGAGTTAGCTACCTCAGAAGTCACACTTTGCACCTCACTTTCAGGGGGCGTAGGGTCTGTAGAAGAGGCTGGAGGGTTAGGCAGTCCCGAAGGTCCAGCTTAATCTCCGAAACTGTACATGGGGTTACTTTGAAACAACTGACTCAATTCATAAGATGGGTATTAGGATGCTTCACACTCACTGTCATCAGATTCAGACTGGCAATCAATGTCATTTTGGGCCTGCCGGAAGGAAGGCCTTGAGTCCTTGACAATTGGAGAAGGGGTCATCTGTTTCTTTTTAGTTGCAATTCTAGTTACAGGCCCAGGAGGAGCAGTGTCTTGATTTGCTGAGTCGATGATCATTTGACCAATAAGCAGCAAATGATTCTGGTGCATTGTCTTGGTAGCGTGTGGGTCATTTTCTGGATGCACTTTGTAGACTGGCAGATCCTCCAGCTTGCTGACAACAATGTAAGGGATATGATGCCACCTGTCGGCAATTTTATGCTTTCCATGCAATCCCAAATTCCACAACAGAACACGGTCTCCAGGTAGCAGTTCCTGAGCTTTGACACACTTGTCATCCCATTCCTTATTTGCCAAGTTTCTCTTGGCTGCCATGGTGTGGGCTAGTTGGTAAGCATGGTTTAGCTGGGCCTTTAACTTTTGAACATATTGTAGGTGGGTTTCGCCATTGACTCCATCCAGGGACACTCCAAAGCAGATGTCTATGGGCAGTCGGGCTTCCTGACCAAATATCAGATGGTAGAGGGAAAACCCAGCGGCATCACTTATGGTGCAATTATAGGTGTGTAACAAAGAGCTTATCTGTTGGCTCCATCTTGGCTTGTCCTGGGGTGGAGTGTGCTCAGCATGCCCAGTAGTGTTCGGTTAAACCTTTCAGGCTGTGGATCCATCTGGGGTGATAAGAGGTAGTCCTGGATTTTCGTACTTCCCAAAGTGAGAACATTTCTATGATCAGACAGCTTTCAAAGTCCCTCCCCTGACCAGAGTGAATTCTCTGAGGAGCACCATAACGGACAAAGAACTTCTCAATTAAGACCTTGGCCACTGTGGATGCTTTCTAATCTTTAGTAGGATATGCCTGGGCAGTTGGAGGAATGGTCAGAAGTATGACAGCTAGGATTCAATGCAAAGAAGTGCAAAATAATGCACCTGGGAAACAAGAACCCAGGGGAAGATTACACAATGGGGGGGAGGTAGTAACAACAACAAAAAAGGAAAGGGACCTGGGGTAATCATATCAGATGACCTTAAGGTTAGCAAGCAATGTGAGTAGGCAGTAGGGAGGGCTGGGGGTATACTGGGATGCATAGAGAGAGGCATCACCAGCAGAAAACAGGAAGTTGTTATCCCTCTGTACAGACAGTTGGTGAGACCTCATCTGGAGTATTGCATCCAGTTCTGGAGACCCCATCTCTGCAAGGACATAGACAGGACAGAGGCAGTCCAGAGGAGGGCAATCAAAATGGTGCAGGGTCTGCAAGAGAAGCTGTACGAGGAGAAACTAAAGGATCTTAATATGTATACCCCTGAGGAAAGAAGGGAGAGGGGGGACATGATAGAAACGTTTAAGTACCTCAGTGGAATCAACAAAGTCCAAGAGGGTAGCATCTTTCAGAAAAAGAGACATGCAAGAACAAGGGGACACAATTTAAAGACAGAGGGGAGCGGTTCAGGGGCAATGTGAGGAAGTATTTTTTCACAGAGAGGGTAGTGGATGCATGGAACAGCCTTCCTGAGGAGGTTGTGGGGTCTAAAACTGTGGGAGAATTCAAGAATGCATGGGACAGACATAAAGCAGTTCTTGTGGGGGGTAGGAAGAAATAGGCTGTTGGTTAACTAGGATCTGCGGCCTAACCTGTAGGTAGGGAAATGGGCAGACTAGGTGGGCCAAACAGTCCTTATCTGCCATCAAAGTCTATGTTTCTAAGTCTATAACGTGTGAAATGATCAGTTACCACTAGCACATATTCTTTTGATCTGGTTCAAGGCACAAGAAATCAATACACACAAGCTCCATAGGCACCCTTGTAGAAACGTTGACTAAAGGGGCAGCCCTCTTGGGTGGAGCTTTCCTCTGGAGACAACGGCTTCAAGTCCTGATATGAGTTTCAATGTCAGACCCCATCTTCGGCCAATAGAATCGAGCATGAGCCAAATCTGTAGTTCGATCACAACCCAAATGTCCCATCTGGTCATGGAGGGCCCATAGAACTACACATTTGAAAGCTGTAGGTAACACTAATTGCTGTTTGAAAGGTTTACCTTGTTGGTTTATCGTTTCTCAATAAAGTAGCGGGTTACACAATTTAAGTCTGGGCCCCTTTCTAAACAACAGAGCAATTTGTGGATCTGAGGAGCGAAACTTGGACACACTTTTCCCAGCATGTATAGTGTCAGGCACGGGCTTAATCATGGGGTCTCAAGCCTGCGCCCACTGCATGTTGTCAGGAGTAAGTTGAGGCAATGCGCTGAGGTCTAAGGCTGCAAGATGGCCCTAGGCCACAGGAACACAAGTGTCAGGAGGACCTAAGCAGTCAACTAGGCAATCCACTGTTTCAAGAGAGGGATGCTCATCTTTGTCGAATTTTTGGCAACGGACTTTTACGGACTGTTCGGACATTCTCACCAAATTTGTATTAGAGTTAGGTCTCCTGGGAAGGGCATCAGCATCAGTGTGGTTCAAGCCCGGTTGATACACCACTGAATAATCATAAGTGGAAAGAGCAGATAGCCAGTGATGCCCTGTAGCATCCAGTTTAGCTGAGGTCTGGACATAAGTGAAAGGATTATTGTCAGTTCTGATGAGAATCTTAGCACCATAAAGATGTTCATGGAATTGGTCCACCACAGCCCACTTTAATGCAAGACATTCAAGCTTGTGTACCAGATAATTTCTGTAGGATGGGGTTAGACTCTGACTGGCAAATGCCACTGGGAGTAAACCTTCTTCATACTCTTGATATAGCATAGCACCAAGTACCTTCAGGCTGGTATCAGTGTGTAGCACATAGGGTCTGGTAGGATCGGCATATGCAAGCCCAGGGGCATGGGTGAGTTGATGAATGATATCATAGAAAGCCGCTTCACACTCAGTAGTCCACCTGGCTTCAAAAGGTTCATGTGTCCCAAAGTAAACCTTGTCTTCCTCCTTAACTGCACTTTTTGTATACTTCTTGTTTGTAGAAGGATAGTCTTAAGTTAGGTTAAGCAAAGGGCAGATGATTTTGGTGTCATCTTTTATGAATCAGTGGTAATAACCACAGAACTCCAAGAATCTTTGTAGTTCCTTTAAGTTTTCAGATTGAGGCCAGGTGGTTAAGGACTCCACTTTGCTCTAGTCTGTCTGAATCCCATCAGCTGACACTATGTGACCAACATATTTCACAGATGTTTGAAAGAACTGACATTTATCTATTGATAACTTCAGTCCAAAGTCCTCTAATCAATCAAGAACCTTGAACAAGCGAGCTTCATGCTCCTCAAGAGTCCAGCCGAACACAATGACATCATCAAAATATACAAGGCATTCTAGTAAGTTCATGTCTCCCTCCGCTCGTTCCATCAGCTACTGAAAAGTGTCAGGTACACCAGAAATACTGTGAGGCAGACGTAGGAACTCATAGAAACCCAGGGGGAAAATTAAGGCTGTCTTTTCTCGGTCTTCCTGGCCATTGGGATCTGATAATACCCACTCCAAAGGTCAAATACTGAGAACCACAGGCCCCCGTTGAGGCAGTCGAGGGTATCCTGGATATGAGGCATGGTGTATTGGTCAAAGACAGTTCTCAGATTCAGCATCCAGTAGTCCACACACATCCTTGCCGATCCATTCTTCTTCCAGACCACCACAATCGGGAAGGCATAGGGGCTTTGAGACTTTTGGATAATTCCTGTGTCCAGCATTTCCTGAAGGTTGCATCTAACACCATCTGTGTCAGCAGGTGCAAGGTGACAGGACTTCTCTCTGAACGGACTTTCATCATGAATTCGAATGTAGGGTTCAGCCCCGTAATATAACCTACATCCCACTCCTTCAAGGAGCATACTTGGCTTCTCTGAGCTAACTTCTTGCTGATCCCAGCATTCCATTTTGCAGGAAGGGGGAATTCCTCGAAGTCAAACAGGTCAGGGGTCACCTCATCACCCTCTCCAGGGCACTTCTTGCTGGGGAGCACAGGAGTATCCACACAATATACACTGGCTAGGGTGCACCCTCGATTCACTTGAACCTCTCGATCTGACATATTCTGGACTTGCATTACTACCCACCAAGCGTAGGCATGGGCCTGAGTAGGTAGAATGCTAGGCTTGACCAATAGTCCCTCAGGCAGTTTCCCCTCTTCTGGAGCATCCAGCATAAGGATTTTAGTTTTAACATCTGTTTTTAGTTGCACTTCACCACTGATGACGCACTGAGCATTGGAAGGTAGTGCCAGTGAGTTAGGATCCTTTTTTCAGACTACCCCAACAGGTTCATCTTTCTCAATCTTTTGTGTTTGCATCTGTAGGTCATAGGCTCACCTTACTAGGGCTGGAATGCGCAGGGATCTTCCAGTCTGCTTGGCTTCTTTTTCCTGACAGAACTGGGCTAACCGGCTGAACATATGTGCATTGGTACCAATTAATAAAGGGACACCATCATACAGTACAGTCAGTGGGCACACCAAGGCCAAGGTCTCCACTTGCTCATCCATGCCCTCTACAGCAGTAGGGATAGACAACCAAATTTGTACATACCCCTGGTAAGGATAGGATTTCTCACTCAACCCCCATATATGCAGTCCTTCGAGGGGTTGGAGTGGGAGGTCAGATAAGTGCTGGTCATACCAATTCTGAAATATAATGGTGACCTGTGAGCCATTGTCCAGTAGAACATGAGTGGAAATGCCATTAACTGTTACTGTAGTCTCCATTGAGGGTCCACTATCTTGGACCAGTCCGGAGAGATTGGTTTGGCAGACTGGCCCACAGCAGTTTTGGAGGAAAAAGACTTTCTCAGTGAGCCCAGCTGGGGCTTTATATTGCTCTGATGAACTAAGTTTAGCAGTCTGGCCATGACGTTTTGCAGGTTTTCCGGAAAGTGGCAGCCCCGTTGGGTATGTCCGTCTTCTCCACACCGGTAGCAGAATATCTGTTCCATGGAATCATTGGAGTGGCTAGGTTCTTCCCGAACTTTATCCCAGTTGGGAGGGGGGGCTCTACTGTCTTCCTTTGACTTTGGCTCAGGTTCCCTTTCCACACCACTCTCCAGTGGGCAGAAGTATGGGTGGCGTGTATGAGATCCCCCACTAATGCTCTCAGCTCTCTCATTTCTTCCATCAATTTGGACTCAGCCCGGGGTTTGGGAATGATGGCATGGGCTCCCACACCCCCAGGTGGAACCTCACTTCTAATCTCAGTCAGCAACGAGCAAGGGTGGGAGCTTCTGGCCTCTTCAGCAGTGGCTTGTTGACTGGCTCGCATCTCCTTTATCTCTTTGAGCAGTTCTTTAATCTGCTGGGTTTCAACAGATTCCTCTCTTTCTTCAGATCGGTCTGAGACTTGGCTGGTGTGCGCAACCCCCACATAGGGCTCCCATCCATCCTCATCGTTCTCAGCCTCTCGAATCTCCTTCATCAGCCTGCAGTATTCGGGAGGGTTAGCCTTCCTGTCTTGAAACTTCAGCATGAGCACACTAGAGTAACGGGCAGATCTCAGAATGTGCTTCAGCCTGACTTGGTTTAGTTCACTAGCTGGGACACCTCCTTTTCTATGGCTGTCTGTAAGGCCTGTTCAATCCGGGTGACAAAAGCAGACAACTATTCATTTTTCCATTGTTTAGCAGACTTGAACTTTCACATTGTCTTCCCCAGATTCCGTAGTGCCAAACATCCCTTCTAATGCAGAGAGGTACTCAGCTGCAGTGGCCTCTGGGTCAGTGGATCGGAGAAATCGGATAGCTTCCAGAGCAGGGCCCCTTAAGCTTTCTATAAGTCTTTTCCTGTTCTTCCCTCTGACCATTGACACTCTTGGACCAGTGGAGTAGCATAGTCCATCCATGTCTCGAGGTTGTCCTCACCACTGGTACAGGGACTGCACCAGAGAAGAGTCTGAGCTGGCGATAGGAGTCCAGGTGTACAGAAGGTATCATGATGGGGGAGGTCTCAACAAGGGATGCCCTGGGAGTAGACGAAGAAGCCAGAGGGGATTGTATGGGAGTGGTCTCTTCCGAACCCCCCAAAACCTTTAACAATTCCTTAACTGTCCGGCCATCAGCAACTAGCAGCCTTAACAGTTTGTCTTGAATCCCTCCACCCTTGGGGACCCCACAGGGGAAGACAGGTCACTATGCAAATGAATAACTCTCCTCCCCTTCTGGGATCCTTTGGGCATGATAACAGGGGGTACCTTTTCAGGGTCTATGAGGCTACAAGAAAGGATGGCCACCAAGGTCTGGTCAAACAGATCTGAGTCCCGTTCCATACTTCAGTCTTTCTCAGACACTTAACCCTCCTCACAGTTTCTTCAGTAGTTTCATTAGAGGTCCCCAGCAGGATATTAAGTAACAATATGGCCTGGCGGGGATCAATCCCTTCAGCCTCACTCCACCCCATCATGCAGTACATGACCAGCTTGTGGGGAGAAATTTTCCATTTGGGAGTAGTAAGCACTCCATTTAAATTTCTGTATCTGTTTTCTCAATTTTGCACAGGGCTGCAATTTCAGCTTCTGACCAGTAAAGGGTGCACATCCCAGTGGTGCCATCAAGATGTAACCCCTAGGCGGTGCTATCCTATGGACTACAACCCCTGCCTGTGTGAATATGCACAGGTTGAGGGGCCTGAGTTTGGTGAACGGGTGCCTCCACCTGGAAGAATGGTATTGGGGTAGCATAGCTGCTTTTGGTATAGCCCTCCGGGATGCTATAACCACCCACCAACCCTTCTAGTGGCCTAAACAGTAGAACATTCACATCCACCAAACAACAGTAATAATAAGCTCACACTCCTTGCACTTACCACCAGGGCTGAATCCTCTGCAACTGCCCTGGAGACCCCCTGAAAAATAAGACCAGTAATGCAACAAAGTAATAATAATGCTATAACCCAACCAATAAGGTACACACTAGCCCTGTTAAACGTGAAAACCTACAATCCAGTTTATTCAGGGGAAGTGAACAAGGGTGGGGGATAAATCTAGCAAATGATTGGCACTTCTGATTTGATTCAGCATGAACTGTAAGTCCCCTTGACACAGTTTCACAACCCTGGGTACCCAGTATGTTAAGCAGGCTAGCTGGAAGTGTTGCCTGGGGTAGGCCAGAGTTGCATCTGTTGTTGGGGCCCTTAGGAAGGAAAAACAGTTAACATGCACAGAACCCAAATATTTGAAATCTGGAGCTGGATGGCTCAGTCCATTGCAATAAACCCCCAAAAAGAAAATCAGATGGCACACTATGATTGTAGCTATTGTTGCAGGGAGCTACCCTGATTTGTACTCACGCAACCCAGACCAGGATGCAAGACAGGCGAGATGAAGACCTTGTGGTGTTACACTAGATTGCCAGGGGAAGCAGGGCCTACATGACTCACCTCCTGGTTGTCCCTACCTGTTCGGTGGTGTTGAACAGGGGGCCAAATCTCCAAGCGGGTCTTTCACCAAAAGTGTCTCTGACTTGGGAGTAGCAGCCAAGGCTGAGATGGCAGGGCCCAGGCGGAAATAACAGTTTGGATAATGTCCGTGGTGGGGCACTGGAAAAGCCTCCAACTAGCGTAACAGAACTTGCCATGGGGAACCAAATTGCGACCCATGAAACACATTCGGCACATCTGCAGTACTTAGCTTTCTTAGCGACAGTTCGGATAAAGTCCATTTGCCAATCACAGCTTCACTGAGCAGACCTTTTGATCTGAAGCTCACTTCTGGCATCAGGTGAGCTGATTGCTTCTGGTGCAAGTCTTTCGTCCACTAAAAGTAGCAATAACACACTTTTCTGTCTTTGGATACAGGTCTCCACCGGTAATCAGAAAAGACTGACTTTTACACACAAGGTGATACTTTAGGCTGGAGAACGTGACAAGCAGGCCAGCAGAGCCTTCCCACCTATTCTCCCATGCTCCTGCAGGAGCAGCTGCTCGATGGCTTGAGCTGTTCACTCTTCAACCTTCAACTTTTGAATGACTTTGCTGCAGGCAGTTCTGGGTATTTCCTCTGTGATCCAACAGGTTCAGTTGGCTAAAGGAACTGCCTGTCTCTAGGTCCATTTAGGCACCAAATCCTTAAAACTACAATTACTACAGAATTTCCTTCCCACAAGACCTCTGGGGACAGTCTCCATTTTAGGTCCCCAGAGGTTTGATTGGTCCAACGCTGGAAGTCCAGAACCAAAATGGTGGCTCCCATGCAAAAGCTCAAGCTGCAGTTTAAAGCTGGTTAGACAAACTCCTCTATCATTATTATTATAGCAGATAAACAATAAATAACCACTTTCCCTAACAGGGCTCCCTCTGCACAAGTAGCGACTGAAGAATGGAGCAAAAAAATGGGCTGTCTGGCTGGTCATGAGCCTTTATTCACTCGCACTCAGCCCAGATGGATTTTCTAATACAGCATAGGTGCTCTCTTAAAGAGACAGGCATGGAGGCTCACTAAAGCACTCTCATACAGACAAATAGAACTACTGCAGACAGGACACCATCCTCACAGTGGCATTTTAGGAGCCCAGGAAGACACTTTAGTAACCCCTATTTGTAAGGGTGTTACATAAGCTTTTTGAATCTGTTTAAAATGTATAGAAATTTGTTTTCTGGCAGGAGGTTTTTCTAATTCAGATCCCCCGGGAAAACAGAGAAAAAATCAGGCTGCCATCACACTTAAGGTGAAGCCATGCCCCCCCTGCCATTTATTTGTAAGTGCAGCTGCAGAGTGACTCTATGGCTGTCTTAAGCTGCTGAGTGCCAAGTGTGAGAGGATGGTTGGTACTGGCCAGTGCTCCCTAGGTTTTGGCCTGAGTGCTAACTGACTGCAGTATTCAGGCCAGGAGCCCAGATGGTAGCAAGGGGTCACTTCTGCTGGACAACGTGGACAAAAACTGGATGCCAGGTGCTCTCAGGGCTCCGAGAGTGGATGAGGTACAGGACATTTTAAGGACCCCAGGGCATTGAAGGTGATAGTAAGAGAAACCCTAGTAGCCACCAAGATTGAACCTCAATAACCAGAGACAGATCCCTAGGGACTGAGTATCTAAGAGTCATGTTGGGATTGCTCCCATAAATGGGGAGTGAGTACAGGACCAACAGGGGGGTGCAGGAACCCCAGTGGGGTTTCCTTTCCAGGGAAACAACATGATGGCTGCCTGGCTTGTGGCTTGTTCCCTGCAAAGACATAGTGGGATATCCTAGTTGGGGGGGCCCTGTAGAGTAGCCTATGCAGTGTCATCACACCTGAAGACAGCAGGCAATCTGTGATGGACTGGGTAAAGTAGCAAGACAAGGTAGGAAATCTGTTTCCAGGGCAGGAGAGATGGCGGAAGTCACTCAGTAATGGTACCTTTGGTCTGACCCACTGATGAAGGGACCCAAGTGGGTGGGTCAATTGCTACCTGGAAGTACTCCTGTCTTTGTGTGGAAATGTGATCCAGTAGTCCTTTGTGTAGATCGAGGCATGTGAAGAATTGGGGGGTTGCTCGCAGGGGAAAGATGAAACCTCCAATGCTCTCCCCTGTTCTATAACTGATCTCATCAGTGGGATGACTGCCTTCTCAGTGCGGCAGAGAATATTGAAGTGAACTTTAGGCAGAGCAGAACAGCTGCTACAAGAAAGTAAAAGGCAATCACCGAGGTAATGTGACTGTGGCTGTAGCAAAGATGCTTCAGGGGGTTGTAGTGCACATATAATACAACTGCAACACCTCCCCCCCTTTCTGGTGATAAACAACCTATCCTGCGCTTTACTGCCCTTGAATAGGACAGGCCCAGCCCTGGGAAACTCTTCTGTCTAGGGGTATCTTTGCTTGCCTGGAGCTCCCTTCCACTCAAATGTTTCAGTTGCTACTTTTCTGGGCTTAGAGGATTTTTGGGGCACTTCTGAGATCCTGTTATGATGTAGTAAATAAACCCTCACACTCTCAAATGTCCAAGCACTTGACTGTTCCATAAGGTTCTGTCAAAGTTCATTTGTACAGGTAATCATAGTTCAAAATATTCTAATTCATTTGCTCTCAACTTGTAATCAGCAGAGTCCTAACTGGCTGGTGTCCCTTGCAGCATGGGCTCCTCTTTCTACCTCCTATTGGTGCCCCTTCTAGAACCACAGCCTTATACTAAATAATGCTTTACAGTACAGCCTACAAATACTATTTGTGCTCTTCTATGACACCCCACACTCAAGTGACTAATTTGCAACCCCTTTAAAATCAACCACAAATCTCCCTCTAGTCCCCTAGCAGACCTTATAGTTAACCACAATGCTGGGATACAATAAAATGGTGGTCCTATTAGCTGCTATCATCAATCTACAGTCTGAAATTAGAAGGGAAGAGACTGGACCCACCATGGACCCCTCCACTTATAACATGCCTGTGCCCGATATGCGCATCTATGGAGGGACATTTGCTGACCCCCTCCCATTACTAGTTTCCAAAATAGCACCTCACCTTGTTCTGCAGGCTACCCCAAAAATCCACATAGCTGCCTTACTGTTAAACAGCACTGCTCCATGTAACACCGTTGACCCTACACCCCCTAAACCTAAGTCATACCGCCTGCCTAGGGTATCCTGGTCACGCTACCTTAGGAAGCTAATCCTTCTTTTACTCCTAATATGTGGGAATGTACACCCACACCCAGGCCCACCCCCCAAGAAAGATAACCCTAGCATGGGACACCTTAGAATTGTATCACTCAACATAGGGAGTCTACTACCCAAGTTCGCCTTGTTCGAAGCCTGGGTGGCTATGATCAAGCCTGACATTGTTGCAATCAATGAGATATGGCTTTCTGCTAAAATTCCCAACTCGGCTATTTCCTTAGCTGGTTACACCTTTTCCACCAGGAACGTTTGACCAAGGGGGGGTGGAGGTTGTATGGTGTACCTCAGGAGTGACATCAAAGGGCAGGTTCTGATCAGCAGTCAGCAGACCAAAGAAGCTCAAATTCTAAACTTAAAACTCACCATTGGGTAGCAAAACAAAGTTGTGCTGCTCTCCACTGTTTATATACCCCCTGGCAAGCGTAATGCTGGCATGGAACAATTAATCAACAATCAACAACAACTGGGGCATAAATGGGAATGTGTAATTGTTGGTGACTTTAACACCAACTGGCAAGCCCAGGAAGAGGCACCTGCCAGAGACCTAATCTCTGGGCTCTACCTTACACAGATGGTCACTCAAGTCACAAGGCATAACTATAAGACAGGGACCAGCACCCTTATAGACTGGTTCCTCTCATCCTGCCCATACCATATCTCTGAAGTCACTGTCTCACCTGACTCCCTCAGTGACCATTCCCTTATAATATGCATCTGGTCGAATCAGTTTTCTAAATGCGGCTCCCCCCACAAGTCTCTAGAAATTGAACCCTAAGGCCAGGGACATTGCCCTTCTTTCAGCAGTAGCTGAATCTAGCTGACTGGTCACTGCTGGATAGAGCAAAAGATGGGAACCAAGCCCTGGAATACTTCCTCAGGATCTTTAACTGGGCCTGTGACATCTTCGCACTTTTTCAGACTAAAAAACTGAGAGGAGTTGCCAATCCGTGGCTCTCAGACCCCCTGCTTCAGCTCATGCATCTAAGAGACAATCTGCGGCATAAGGCCAGAGCCTCCCTGAAGCCGACCAACCTCACCGCCTACAGGGCAGCTCGAAACAAATGCACTAGGCTAATTCGAACAGCAAAAACGTCCTACTATTCTGAACTCCTAAACAAAAATTGCAGATCAGGCAGGAAGTTCTGGGACACAATGAAATCACTTACTGGTACAGCCTCTAGGGCCCCACCTGATCTAATTTCAATGGAGTCTGGTACTCTCCAGGAACCACGTGTCATTGCTGAAGCTTTTAACTTAGCATTCACTGACCTAATCTTCATGCTACCTAGTGCATACCTCATGTCCCCCCAAATTGGCAAGCTGCCCAGACTGGAAACTCAAACTGCCCAGCCCCCTAGCCTGCTCATACCCCCACCAACTAACAATGGAATACCACCTTTCTACTTCAAGCAAGTTACTAGGTCAGATACTATCAACCACATCAAGTGGGTCCCCGAGAAGACAAGGATGGGGAGTGACCAATTCGATATGAGGCTAGTAGCACTCACCCTAAATGAACTATCTGATCCTTTAACAAAAGTTTTCAATGCCTCACTTAGGTCAGGGGTGTTACCTGACAGGTGGAAGACAGCCATCGTCACCCCAGTCTTCAAAGCTGGGGAGAGGGCAAAGACCTCCAACTACAGGCCCATCTCCATACTGCCCCCACTCTCAAAGGCCTTGGATTGTATGGTTTGCGATCAACTCACAGAGTATCTGGAGAAGTACTGCCTACTCTTTACCCAGCAGCATGGCTTCCATAAAAAGCACTCAACCATCACTGAACTGGTTGAGTTCACCTCCCTTCTCTATGACTCCTTGGATAAAGGGTTGGTAATGGGGTCTATCTTCATAGACCTCACAAAGGCATTTGATACCATCAACCACCGGTTTGTTTTAAACTGCCTGCTGTCTGTTGGCCTGTCCAGAGACACAGTTGCCTGGTTTAACAGATATCTTACCCACAGAACACAATGCGTCAATATCGTCGGCTCCCACTCGGAACTCAGGGAGGTGAATACTGGAGTCCCCCAAGGGTATATCCTTGGTCCTCTCCTCTTCAGCCTCTTCATTAACTCTCTCACTCTCTTCCCTCCATCTGCCCGGCACACACCGTGCTCTATGCCGATGATGCCATCACCTCTATCACTGGTAAAGACCTTACAACAATCACCACCGAACTGCAAGACAGCTTCCTTAAACTCGAATTGTGGTTCTCCAAGAATAGACTCCTTCTCAACCACAAGAAGACCAAAAGCATGCTCTTCTCCATAGCACAGAGCAAGAAGAGACATGGCCCACTATTGATATGGAACTACGAAGGTGATACCCTGGAACAAGTCCCCACTTTCAAGTACCTGGGAGTCCACCTGGATGAAACACTAAGTTTCAACACCCACATCGATCATGTCGTTAAAACCGCAAACATAAAACTGGGTGTCCTCTATCATCACAGACACTCCATGCCTCCTGCTGCCCTGAAGCTTGCCACAAGCAGCTCAGTCTTAGCCACAGTTGACTATGGGCTGCCCATCTATGCAGCAGGTTCTGACACTGCCCTCAAGAGAGTAAAAGCACTCCTTAACAAGGCCTGCTGCCGTCTGACCCTGGGGCAGAACACCTGACCCACACATGCTCACTATACAACAAGACAGGGTGGCTCCCTCTTCTCCTCAAGGTGCAGTACCAGATCTGCCTGCTGGCCAAAAAATCAGTACTAGGGCTCATGCCTGAGTCTACCAGCAGCCTTGTTAAAGCTGCTCAATCTGCTAAAAACACAAGGAATGTGACCAAAGGGGGCCTCCAGATGCCATTCAAACATACCAAGGTGGCACAGAAATCACTGTCCTTCCGAGGACCCAGGTGGTACAAGCTACACATCACCCTAATTGAATGCACCTCGCTCAGCTACTTCAAACGACGGCTATATTTTTACCTGACATGTAATGTGACTTGTGGCTGCTGTCTCTAACTTATGACCTGGTTTACTCCCCGCCCCTTTTCCTACGCACGACCTCCACACTATCACCCTGACGGTCTCACCCATTTATCTTTCTGTTTGGCATGGTCCATTCTCCTCTCCACCATAAACCCTGTCCCCTTCCACTCCTGCCTCATCCTATCCCTTATCACCTAGGTATGCTCGCCAGTATACACACTCTTCCTCAGTCCCTGGATGCAATATGCCCCATCTAACCGACTATATTTCCCCACTATCTTTCTCCACCCCCATTAACAACCATTGGCTATACCCTAAACATAGCCTCCTCTGGCCGCTGTTTCTGCTCCATTTTTGCCTAGCATATTGAATGCCCTAGTTGTAACATGTTATCACTAACACACTGTGAGGCACCTCAGGGTGCCGATGTCAGCCTTTTCTTAGCACTTTCCTGTGACAAAATGCACCAGTACATCCTGTCTGTCTACCTTATTTGCAATTATTCCAATGTCTATAACTTGCCTATGTAACCTCAACTTCTGTGTGATCTGACCTGTATATGGTACCATATACGAAACTACCTGTATTCATGTCCTGTTTTGTTTTACTCTGACTTGGAACCTTTGTAAATGAGCCCTTTTGTCTCAAAGGTATTAATCTGAATCGGAAATAAATAAATAAAATAAAATAAATAAAAATCATCTCCTTGTGCACTGGGTAATCTTCCCACCCCCCTCCCAAGTTTTTTCAGTTGAACCACTTTTCTTCACAGCCTCCCACTTTAATGAATGTCAGTTCTGTCACATACCCAGCAGCTTTGAGTTATTCAGATCTCTGTCATTATGGTGATGCTCTAATCCTTTTCTGAGGTGCATCATGCACTTTACGGATGGCCTCTCTGTTCCTGTCAGAGCATGGCTCTGCAAGGGGATCCCTATTCCCCCCAGTGTACTGTCTGACAATATTTGCATTAGAATCTAAAAGAGCAGTGGCTCTGCTCTGCTTTGCTTTGCTGTTTATTGATGCTTCATACTACATTCTGAAAGGGTGTTCATTTCTCTGGATGTGAGCACCTCTATTCCCATAGATAACATCGGGCTTGGCAATTCCCTTGCCAGTTACCCACTGGCCCTGCTAATGTCCTGATCCCATTGAGGCCCTGCTTGATCACATCCAGCTCACAGTCATGTGTTCCACCTTGCCAACCACTAATCTGACCACTCAGATCTTTTCTCCGGCAGGTCCCGTAGTCACAGCTCTGCATGGGATTTTGATTAGGAGATGGATCTTCTACCATATCTTTTTGCTTTAAATTTCAGCACACATTGCCTGTTGTCTTAGGTGCAATGACCCTACATGGGCCAGACTCCAGGGTCACCACCATCCTACATGATCACCCCAATGTCTTTGGGGGAACCCACACAGGCCCCAGGTTCTTGCCCCCTCCTGTGGTCCCTCACTACTGTCCTCTATGGACAGCACCTACAGTGTGACTCCCAGTTCCCCCAGTGGCTTGGGATCTGCCTCTTGTGTCTGAGTTCCATCCCAGGTAGCCAACAGGATCTTGATTGCTGTACACTTGACACCCTTGAAGTCTTAAGATGTCCTGGACCTCTGCCACTCTCGACACCCCGAGAGTGGCTGGCACATAGCTCCTGCCCATACTGGGTAGCAGGAGCCCAGCTCTACAGTTTCTCCTTTGCCCCTGGCCTGGATTCTGCAGTCAGCCACAATCCAGGCTGAAATCCGATCACCAAATAGCCCTACTGCTGTGAAGTGAGAGTGGTGTGGTGAGCACTAGCCAGTACACACCCTGCTAGGCACTCTGGGAGGCACCCATGATGCCCAAAGGCACCCTGGCCTTCCTGCTAGCCATTTCTGCTGCTCCCCATACTGCACCCCACTAAGGAGGTCCCATTCTGCCCTACCACCTGACACCCTGAGGGCACCTGTCAAATGAGGGTTCCCAACTGACCAGCAGTGGCACACATGGGTGCCATATCTTATCTACTCTATATCCCCCCAGTCTAAATCCTTGGGGGATGAGGTCAAAATGTCAGTCACCATGGGCTCATTCACAGTGAACAAACACCTCCCACTACTGTTAAGAGAGGGTGGTTACACAAGTTTCTCTAGCAAAAGGACAGTCAGAGGGGGAATAGGGATACCCTTGCAGATGCTGGCTCTGGTAGACATGAAGAGGCTGCCCATGAAGCATAAAGTGAATGTAAATAAAGGGCAGAGAGTGCCAAACTAGCCAAAAAATTTGAGGAACTGGGAGCCACTAGGAACAAGATAGGGTTAGGATATAGTCCAGCAAGAGGTTGTGAAAGGAAGCAGCCTGGCTGTTACAGCTTGGCAATGGGGTTATGAGGCTACCCGATACCCTGGGAGAAATGGACATTCAGCTCAGATATAAGCAGGGACTCCAGATACGGGATTATTTCATTTCATTTTTATTTTTATACTGGAAGGCATGTGAGCATAACTGCCTGTTTTCACAAACATCCAGTCTACATAATACATAGAATGCAGCACAAAACTTGATAATGTGAATAATAAAATAAGAGTATATCTAATAGTATACAGTATGTAAATTCATCAAAGAAGATCACAGGTAAGGTATGAAGTGCATGGAGGTCAGTATTAGCTCAGAAACAGACAAACTTCTCAAGGAGGTAATGTTTGAGGTTATTTTCAAAGGTTTCTAGGGATGAAAACTGAACAAGGAAGAAGGGGAGGCTGTTAAAGAGTCTAGAACCCCTGGAGAAGAGTGAGTGTAGTTCGTGGGTGGTGTGGAAGAAAGGAACCCAGAAGGAGTGGTGGGAGGAGGTTCTGGTGGTGTGAACCATGGTTGGCCTCTGGAAGCAGGAAGTGATGCCTTTCGGGACCAGACCCTGGAGAACTTTACAGAAAAAGGTCAGGATTATACAGTGAGGATGAGCTCTGAAAAACAAATTTGGATCTCTAGATCCATAACAGAGTGTAAAAATAAACCTTTAAAGTTTCATCAATATCCGGCCCGGTGGCGCTGAGGGTTGAGGCGCTGGACGCCACACCTCGTGCCATGCCGGTGACCCAGGTTCAGGAATGAGCCCGGGTCACTGGGGGTCAGCAGGGGAGGGTGAAGGATTGAGCATCCCTAGGACTGGGGGGAATCCACCAGCCGATGCACTGGTGATCTCTAGCAGAGGCTGGAGGCACTACAGTGCTCGGCTGCAAGATGCTGGTGGTTAGAGCTTGGCAGATGTCTTTCGGGGGTGCACGGGAGCGTGCACCAGCTGAGCTGAATGTCATTGCATGTATGAGTTCTAGGGGGCTCACAAGAAAACAGTGGAAAACAATGGCACCATGGATAGGCGACGGCACCAGTCCACCGTGCCCTTCGCTGGGCCATCCCAGATTGACCTTTCAGGTCCTCCACTTCGTTCCTGCCCTGCAAGCTGGAATCTGTCTGTTAAAGAGCACCCAGGTGGAGGAGGGCAACCCACCCTGGGAGGGTTAGAGCAGGGGTGCCCGGCTGCGGAGGGAGGGAGGGGCTACAATCTGGGGGTATCTGGTGGGCAGGAAAATGGCGTGGATGCCTGAGAGAGTTCCACTGGGCCCATGACCTGGAGGGAAATAAAGTTGAAAACAAAAAAAGTTTCATCAATAAAGTTAAAGTGCTTAGAAGTATCTGAGTATGCACACTTTATTGCTTACACCAGGCAGGGTTTTGGGTTGACTAAACTGCTCCAAGCGTGACAGGGAAAAAACAGCAATGCATGCAAGGAAGCTACCAGACAGCACAGAAACACAGAAGCTGTCAGCAGAAAAGGACCTCCTGGCCCACCTAGTCTGCCTTAAAGTCCCTACCTACTGTTCTACCACAGACCCTAATTGATCTCTGGCCTTACCTCCTCCTCCATCCTTGTTACTAAGGTCCCTCTGTGTCTATCCTATGCATGTTTGAAACCTGTTACTGTTTTAGTACTCACCACCTCTGCTGGGAGGCTGTTCCAGGTGTCCACCACTTGTTCTGTGAAGAAACATTTCCTACCATTCCCTCTAAGTCTCCCCCCTTCCAGCTTCATATCATGTCCCCTCATCCTTGAGCATCTCTTCCTGTGCAATATGCCTCCTTCCTGTACCTTATTATTACTCTTGAGGTATTTGAATGTCTCTATCATGACTCCCCTTTCTCTCCTTTCCTCCAGTGAGTACATATTTAACTCCCTGAATCTTTCCTCATAGGGCTTTTGATACAGGCCATGCACCATTTTGATTGCCCTTCTCTGGACCCAATCTATGTCTTTTCTGAGATGGGACCTCCAGAACTGGACACAGTACTCCAGGTGTGGCCTTATCAGTGCTCTATATAGGGGTAACACTACCTCCCTTTTTCTGCTGGTGATACCCTTCCCTTTGCACCACAACATCCTACTAACCTTTCCCACTGCCTTATCACACTGCTTTACTACATCAGATATGATGACCTCCAGACCCCTTTCCTGTTCTGTGGTTGATAACACCTCCCCACAACTGATATGTTACCCTTGGGTTTCTGTGTCCTATATGTCTGTCTGCTCCCGCCTCCGATTTAGCCCCCATGTCACCCATCCTTTGTTTTAGCTCTCCACTTCACTAACTATCACTATTCTTCTTCCCTCTTCCAGATTCCAGCTCTTGACCGGGCCATACGAGCCCTTCATCGGCACGGCTGCGGCTCGGTAACGTGCTGCACAGCCACTCACCTCCTGGCTGACCTTGGGATCCACCTAGCTGGGAAAGACCTCCTTGACTGGCTGGGGTAGCTGTGAGTTGCCGCCATTGGTCCAGTGCTCACCGCTGTGAACCCTGACTGGACTCCTGCTTTCCTCCTGAACCCTCATTGGCTGCTCTGCCTGCTGTAATTTTCCCTTGCTTCAGGGCCATTGTGCCCATTGACTTTAAGTGTAAAGTGGCTAAAGTTTTACACCTACCACACTCACCCACCTCGCACCTTAATTAAATAGACCTTTGCCACACACCCCCTTTGAAGGATCCTCCCTTGTTCGCTTATTACTGGATACCTTGCTTGGTCCTCCTCCTTTCTATCTCCACCTCTTCTCCCTCCCACTCTACACCTCCAGCCTCCCCGTGACTACTGCCTGCTTAGCCCTCACCTCTGTCTAAATTTTCAGCTCATTATGCTCACCATCCATTCACTGTTCACCCTTCTCCTCTTCCACTCTTCTCTTTTTCCCCTTCTCCACCTTCCTAGAGCCTGCTTCCCTCCCCCCCCATAGCTACTAACTGAATATCGCCTATTGTCACCCTGGTACTTGACTTCATGAGACAAACCCTGCCCCAAGGGGACACCCCTTCACTAAAGAACTGTCCCTACTCGCATATGAGCCTTGGATTCCCCCATCTCCCTCCTATACAACCTTACTGCTGTACCTTCACCACCACACCACGGCAAGTTCCTGCTCAAAAAGGAAATGCAAACTCTCCCTTAGGGAATTACAAATGAGCACCCTGAAGCTCATGCTCCTCCTCCTGCTGCTATCAGGAAATGTTCACCCCAACCCTGGCCCAAACTCCGTGAGGGTTTCCCACCAGAACAAACCCTCTGGCGCTCTCTCAATCTTATGCCTGAACATTTGCAGTTTACTCCCCAAGCTTGATGCACTGCAAGTCTTTTCAAACCAACATAACCCTGATATTTTGGCAGTTGTCGAAACCTGGCTCACCCTTGGTTCTGATCAGGCAATCACCTTCTCTGGCTATAATGTCTTTAGGCTAGATCGAAAGTCAAAAAGAGGTGGAGGATGCACGTTGTACCTGAAAGACACTCTCCTGGGACACCCCATTGATACTGCTCTTCCGGCTACCCCTGCTCAGATTCTTCCCATCAGAATCTTATTAGGTGCTCACAATAAAGCCCTCAGAGTCATTACTGCTTATGTCCCACCTAAAGAGCAAGGACCTGGACTAACTGCTGTCTTGGATCTTGTCAGGTCACAACCTCCTGACTCTGAAACCATCCTTTTTGGTGACTTCAACGTCAACTGGCATGCGGCAGAGGCTGGGGCATTTAAGGACTCCATCATATTGGCCAACCTTACCCAGATGGTGGACTCCCCAACCAAAAAGAACTACAAAACTGGGACCAGCACCCTATTGGACTGGATTCTAACAAGTCACCCTTCTCGGATCACAAACTCCTCAATCCTTCCTGACTCATTAAGTGACCATTTCCCCGTCAGCTATACTTGGTCCAACAAATTCAGTAACTCCCCAAAAAAAATCATCTCCAGCAGAGTCCTACCTCACGGTCAGTTAACTCACCTCAAATTTCATCTCCTTCTACAGGACTGGTCTCCTATTTTTTAAGGCAACTGATACCGATTCCGCACTGGACCAATTCATCCACATCTTTAACGAAGCCTGTAACAATTACGCTCCTCTCAAAAAGTGCAAAGTAAAAACCTCTGCAACCCATGGCTATCAGGCGACCTCCTAAAGAAATTAAAATCCAGGGACCGCCTTTGGGAACTGGCTAGAACCTCCGGTAAGCAAACTTGACATCGAAAACTACAAGCGTGCACGGAATGACTGCACCAAATCCATTCAGCAACAGAAATCTGGCTACTACAAGAATGTTCTCACTAACTCCTGGGGAAATCGGAGAGACTTCTGGAACAATATAAAAGAAGTCACTGGGAAGCAGTCCAAATCCCCGCTGGCCATGCTCAATATAAATGGATGTACCACACTTGACCTGAAAATCATTGCGAACACCTTCAACACCGTGTTCACTGACCTCAGCAGTGTTCTCCCTCCTGATTTTTTCAAAGATGATGATGCCCCATGTCCCTCAACTCCACTACCTCTTCCAGTCACCCTCCCTTCTACTTTAAAGCAGTTAAGAAGAATGAAGTACTCACGTACGTCACCAAAGGCATAAGCAAATCCAGAACAAGCAATGATACACTCCCCCTCAAGCTGCTGTCCCTCACTCTAGAAGAGGTTCTTGGGCCTCTTACCAGGATTTTTAACCTCTCTATCTTACCCTTAGCCAGTTCCTGAACAAATGGAAATTGGCCACTGTCACCCCGATCCATAAAAGTGGTGACAAGACCACCCACAGGAACATTCGTCCAATCTCAATACTACCTCCCCTCTCAAAGGCACTGGAACGTATTGCAGCAGACCAGCTCATCGACTATTTGGACAAATATAATATTCTTTGCAGTCAGCAACATGGCTTCAGAAAAGGCCATAGCACTTCTTCCACCCTGCTTGAATTCACCGGTACCATCCACAGCTCTCTGGACAATGGACAACTAACTGGAGCTATCTATATTGACCTGACCAAGGCCTTCGATACTGTCCACCACCGCCTCCTGCTTGTCCAGCTTCAAAACGCAGGGCTCTCCTGTGAATCTGTTATGTAGTTTAAAAGCTACCTTGAAAACCGGTCTCAACATGTAAAAATTGTGGATGTGCTCTCCGATGCCAAACCTGTTCACTCTGGAGTTCCACAGGGCTCTATCCTGGGCCCCCTCCTCTTCAGTTTGTTCCTTACTAACCACTCATCCACACAAAATATCTCATTCGGCAGTGTTTCACAATGACATGAGCTATCATGGAATTGTTGCTTGCATAAGATCTCAAATTAAGGCCCGGCCGCAACCCATCTTTATAACAAAAAGATCCTTTCGCAAATTCAGTGCAGTAAACTTCCTATCTGACCTGAGCATGATCAGATGGCAAGATCTCTACCTAGTCAAAGATGTCAACAAGGCAGCTTACATCTTTAATGACAAACTCACTACAATAATAAATAAGCATGCCCCTTTCATCAAGTAAAGTGCGGAACAATTCCAACCCCTGGTTCACCTCGGATCTCAAGGCAGCCCTTATAGCTCGAGATAAGCTTTGGGCTAAAGCTAGACATTCCAAAGAATCTTCAGATTGGCAGGCCTTTAGAACAGCCAGGAATAACTGTGTGAAAAAACTTTGCTCTGCTAAAGCTAACTATTATATTTCTACTCTCGAACAAGCTAAAGGTAACCTTCATAAAATATGGAAGACTATCAAAGCTATAGAAGGACGGCCTATGACCCCCTCTGTCCCAACAAAGATAGTTGCAAGTGGCAAGATTGTGGAAAACAAGTCCCTAATCCTGGAGGAACTTAACTCCCACTTTGCCACAGCTGGATTAGCTTTGACTCATCACCTTATGCTGGTGCTGCGTAAGCCAGCATACCCTCCCCACATCTAGTCCTGCACCCAGCCCCTTCCAACCGCGCCGAGATAACTTATAAAGAAGTAGAAGATTCTCTTCTTAACTTAGACACAAAAAGTGCAGGGGACGATGGCTTGGAACCCTTTTTCCTAAGGTCAGGCTACGCCCATCTCACTGCCCCAATTCTCCACATCTTCAATCTTTCCATTACATCTGCTACTGAGCCGTCCTGCTGGAAATCAGCACATATCCTCCCTCTATTTAAATCTGGTGACCCATGCGATGTAAACAACTATAGGCATATCTCCATATTGCCTATCCTTTCTAAAGTTCTCGAAAAACTGATCCATATTCAGTTAAAATCTCACTTGGAAACCTTCTCTCTCATTAACCCAGCTCAATCTGGCTTCCGGGCTAATCTAGCACAATCACTGCACTAGCAAAGTAACCAATGATTGGATCTCTGCTATAGATGCTAAGAAGGTAACTGGTGCAGTCTTTTTGGACCTCAGTAAAGCTTTTGATCCTGTTGATCACAAACTATTAGTCAATTGCCTTGCAAAGTTGGGTGCCACATACCATACCACCCAGTGGTTCTCTAGTTACCTAACTGGAAGATTCCGAAAAGTAAAGGCCGAAGGCTTTTTTTCTGCTGCCTTGCCAGTTGCAAGACAAGTCCCCCAAGGATCCATCTTAGGCCCTATCTTGTTTTCTTTGTACATTAATGACTTAGATGCTAACATATCTCGTCCAATCTGCACTTTTGCAGATGATACTGTATTGTATACTTCTGACTCATCGTTATCTGAAGTTAAGGGAGTGCTTCAACGGACTCCAGCACAACTGAGCATAATCTAATAAAGGCAAAGCTTCTGCTCAATGCTAAGAAGTCTAAAGCGATGATATTCTCCGCAGTGCTGTCACAGGCCCCAATACCTTGCCCAAGACTTCATTGTCACCACGCTAAACGAGCCTCTGGAAGTTGTAACCAAATTTAAATATCTGGGTATCTGGATAGACAATAAATTATCTTTCAATGACACGTCAAGATGTCTCTAGAAGGTTAAAAGCAAGGTTAGGTTTCTTCTACAGAAAGAGTACCTTTTCCCTTGAAACTTGAAAAAGCTGTGACAGGCCACTTTTCTCCCCCTACTCGACTATGGCGATGTAATCTATTCCTCCACCACTCTTGCAAATCTAAGTAAACTGGACATCCTTTATCACCGTGTGTTACAGTTCATTACCAACTCTCCTTACCGTTCGCACCACTGTGACTTATATGCAGCTGTTGGTTGGACATCCCTTACTACTAGCACCCTGCTCCATGCTGGGCTATGGACTCTTAAACTGCTCCTGCAGAAATTGCCAAGCTATCTATCTTCCCTTATTAGTATCTCACATAGTGCATACTCATTAAGAAAATCTGACTTTATTATGCTTGACATACCAAGGCCTTGGACTTCCTTTGGTAAGCGTGCTATGATATGCCCTTCCCTCCATTTGGAACCAATTACAAACCGTACTGAAACTAACTAGTACAGTTTCAATAAACTTCTACAAATCGCTAAGTTCAGCCAAAATAAAAGACACCTGTAACTGTCATTAAGTCTCTTCCTTCCCCATGTGCCATATTTATCCACTGGTAAGGTGTAATTGATTTGTCATATTAACTGCTTTCCATTCCCTTCTACTCCTGGTTTTATCTATGCTTACGCTCCACTGCTACTCTATCAAATCACCTCCCCCATATCAGTTGTAGTCTGTTGTTTGTTCTAGCTGCCAAAATATATGTATTGCACACACCAGTTATCATGTTTCATTTATCAGTATGCAACCTGTAAGTAAACTCCTGTCTCATATCAATGTTTACCACCTGTGGTCACCTATTGTGGTACCCTTGTATGTATATCCAGCCTGTATCATGTAACGTGCATTTCATATATATACTGTTATTACTTATCTGTGTTTGTACTTTAAGTGTTTATGTCACAGGACCTCCTTGTGAATGAGCTTGCTCAATGGAGTTTTCCTGCAATAAACTTGAACTTAACACACTACTGGACTCCTGTTCTGAACAAATCATACTATACGCTGATGATGCAGTAATCCTAGCCTCTCACCAGGACCCGAACCTGCTGCAAGACAAACTCCAGCAGGGCTTTTCTTCGGTTGAGAACTGGTTTATAAAGCACAAACTGATACTTAACCAGAAAAAAACCAAGGCCATGATTTTCATCAGCTCCCATAATAAGCATAAGCGTCACCACCTCTCCATTATTACCAGACAGGATGGCTCACTGGAATAGGTCCAAACCTTCAAATACCTTGGGACCACCCTCGATTCTCACCTCTCGTACGCTGCCCACATCAATAATGTTGCCAAAGCTGCAAATTCCAGACTGACCTTACTGTTTCGCCACATGAGACACCTAACCCCTGAAGCCCTGGCAGTTGCTATCCAGAGCTCCATCGTTACCAATATTGACTATGGCCTTATCCTATATGGCTCTGCTACCACCACCGCACTCAAACGTGTATCTACCTCCCTCAATAAGGCTTGTTGGCTCATCACTGGCTCTCAACGCCTTACACACACTTGTGACCTCTATACTCAAATCAGTTGGCTGCAACTTGTCAACCGAGTAAAATACCAAACCTGCATTGTTGTGAAGAAAATACTGATGGGACTTGCACCTCCTGGAGTCTGTGCTGTCCTACAACTCAGAAACAACAACCACAACAACAGGGGGTCTAAGCCACAGCTTCTTCAAATCCCCCATTGTCACACAATGCAAGGTCAAAGATATTTTGCTGATAGGGTTCCCAGCTGGCTAAACAGACTTTCCAGTGACATCTCCTCCACACCCTTACTTGGCACTTTTAAGTCAAGGCTACATCACTCACTCATTGCCTCCAGCAACTGTGACTGCCTTAAATAAAACTGACCTCCCACCTCTTGGTTTCTCTGCCGTATCTGCCATGGAGGGACACCATATCTATAGCACTTTGCCTACACCCTGCCCCACTTATGCACTTCCCCCCACCTGTCTCTGACACTGCCACCGGGCTGCTCAGCTTCCACCTTGTTTCCACCCTCCCCACCCTCCACATCCCCAAACGCTCCTACCTCTTCCCTCCAGACCTCCTCTTCTTCCTCTCCTCTCCTCTCCCCTACCTCATTAAACGTTATGCTCCCCAACCCCCTTCCTTTTGTTTCTGTTTACCCCTCTTTTTTTCTATTTCACACTTATTCCATATAACCTTAAATACTGACTATGTACCGCCTTCAAGATTCGTACTAACACCATGTTTGTCTTGCTGTAATCAGTGGCGTGGAACCTTTGTAAAAGAGCCTCGGCTCAAAGGTATTTGTAATCCTAGACCTAAATAAATAAATAAAATATAAAAAATATGCATAATTTTACATTTTTTTGGTGTTAAAGCCCAGCAGCCAGACCTGTGATCAGTCTTCCAGCTTTTTTAGATCTTCCTTCATTTTTTCCACCTCCCCCGGTGTGTCCACTCTGTTGCAGATTTTTGTGTCATGAGTGAACAGGCATACCTTTCCTTCCAGCCCCTCTGGGATGTCGCTAAAAAAGACATTGAAGAGGACCAGTTCCAGTAGTGACCCTGAGGCACCCTGCTGGTTACCTTCCCCTCCTCCAAGTGAACTCCATTTATCACCACTCTCTGAGTTCTGTTACTTAACCAACTTTGTACCCATTTTACTATCTTTGGACCCACTCCCAGTCTGCCTGTCTTGTTTATCAGTCATCGTGTGGAACGGTCCTCCATGATCCGTCTCCCTGGTAACGTAGTCAAAAAACTGTACTAAGTTTGTTTGACAAGATCTCCCCATGAACCTTGTTTTCTCGAATTCTGTAATCCACTAGTTTTTAGGTATTCCCCAATCCTTTCTTTAAAGGAGAACTGCACTGAACCAGTAAGTCATTTTTTTCCTAATAGAAGCTGTTTTTTTTAAGTACTGGTTAACATTCTGTTATTGTTGCATCTATACAGAACTTTTAGTAACCTCAGTGGGTATTTCTGCTTTAGAATCTGGTGGTAAGCACCATTTTAGAACTGTATGGTGTAGTTTATGTCTCACTCAGCCACAGAGTTCTATAGTAGGGCTGTGCATGCTAAATATTATTCAGCACAAATACCCCAAATTTGTCGGTATTCGGGTTGCCAAACTGAAACCCGAATACTGGCATATTTTGGACTGTATTTGCGATGTAAAACCCGCCACCACCACCACACCACAATAGGGAATGAGGATTTTTCTTTATTTAATTCCTCCCACGACCACTGAGGCAGTTCTGCTCACTCATCAATCATCTGTCCGCCAGCCATCAGTCACATGGTGGCTACACTGTAGGTCGCGTGACTGTCTGGCATCACTTAATGCTTGCACTCGTCAGGCAGCAGGAGCGAGTGGAGCAAGTCTGTAGGAGAAGGCGTGCCACAACCGATGATCAGACAAGCTGGCAATTGGCTGAGTTAAGCCAGACTGACAGGTTAGGCAGCATATAGCTGATGTGAATCTGCCTGTCAGTGCAGGCTATTGGGCGATGCAGTGGGAGGGATGGAGCAAGAGATGTCTCCCTCTGCATGGTGCCCATTGGAAGAGGAGTCATTTCGACAGATGACAGTCTCTGCGATTGAATCAGATGTGTTTCTTTGCTCAGGCAGTACAACTTGCTCTGAGTGAATTGTTCTGTGTCTCCTGTTTTGTTCATGGATCGGGCTTGTACTGCTTTGGGCCCACCCATCCACTAGCATATACTATTATTTCTTGTATTTTGAAAAATCTAAGCATGCAATATTAGATAAAAAAAAGTATACAGGGTCAGGCACAGAGTGCATGCATGATGCAGTAAAGTTGGGGTGGGGAGGGAATAGATCATAGGAAGGGACAGAGAGAACAGCTGAAGGTGTTTGGGGAATCACTGTTGTCCACCCCAGACAAAGAGAACTGCAAGATTTTCAGAAAAAAAAAAGAAAGGAAAAGTGAAGTGATATAGAAAAGAAAATATACTACATTGAATTCACTTGAATTGGGAACTTGTGGGAAGGGGACTGATTCACTGGAATTGTTGTGGGGACTGAGTGAGTAGGGTGAGAAGAAACTCAGAAAAAGTCAAGACAAAGAAAAAACTGAAAGCTGAAGATAAAGGAAAAATGCATTTTGTTTTACAGAAAGAACTAAGAAGCTTTACTGAAACTGAAGTCAAATGTGGGAATTGGGAAGGCAGGGCCAGGGGAGTGTGTGGTTGTGAGATTGTGCCTGCCCTGGGAGCGGAGAGGAATAAACAAAAAAACTAGTGAGAAAACCAAAGAGAAAGAAAATAGGTGCAAAGTCAGATTGCAGAGCTGTTAATTTTAATTTTGCCCAGTGTGACCATTAAAAAAAATATTGCAGTGGTGCAAAAGGTGTTACATTGTTGTCTGTCTTTTCCAGTTTGACAATTAAAACCAAGCATTGGTCAATGCCGAATGTTGTCTTGCTGACATTGGCATTGGTAGTGCAGGAGTTAGACAGATGTATAAAAGGAATGGCAGTGAAGTACGGAAGTGATGCCAATCCCACACCACCCTGAAGAGACTGACAGGCACTGAGGTGTGCCTTTGGGTGTCGGCCATAAGGCTCATGTGATTTCACCTCACCCTACCCTGCAGAGTCCGACAAGTATCACGTTCTGCCTTGAGGTCCTCAGGCCTTAGGCTCACCCCATTCCATATGGAAATACATTGAGATGGGTGCAGTTTGGAAGAATGGAGTGAACTTTGGGGCCGAAGAGTGCAAGGCACAGGTCGATGCCTGTTAGTGGCTGCAGGGTGGGGGTGGGAATGGGGCTGGAATGGTGTGAGCATTAGAACCTACAATCTAAAGTCACACCCCTGATGCCGGTTAGTCTATCCAGGGTGGGATGTTATAGTTAGAAACCCTAATGCCCTAGGCATTTGTTGGTATTTGCACCCCACATTTTCAGCATGGGATTTTTCTCACCCCACCTCCTGAAAGCATTTGGGACCTCTACTCATGAACAGTGGCACCGTGATTTTGTTATCTGTCCCAAATGTTGATGTCCCACAGTGATTGCACCATTCTGCACCAGAAGCAAACCCGCTCTGATTGGCCAGGACTTTTCCCCTGCTTTGCCACCTGCTTTGTCACTTTTTACAAATAGATTTTAGATAGAACTACTCACATTTCAAGTGTGTAATAGGAGTTTTTTTAAGTGGCTAGTTTTCCATTAGCAGGTTATACAGACCTGCCACTAGAGGGATTCTTGTTCTTTCATTTAGGAAAAAAAAAAGAAAAAAAAAAGTCTACCCTCTGAAAGACACAGTTTCTTTACTTGCTATATACCTTCCTTCCTTCCTTCCCACCCTCGAGATCCTCTCGAACCGGGTAAGATTTCCCTGAGCCCCGAATCATACTTTAATCATGCGCCTCCACCGTTCTCTACTCCTATTCTATTTCTTCTTGCCTGTCTTCCTCCCCTACTGCACTCCCCAAAAGCCTGTTTTCCTTCCCTCCCCAACAGCTTCCACATTCCTACATCCTTCCTCCACATAGGCACGCTGCACACTGGTCACTGCCCCTTGCCCATGGTCCATCCTACCACCATGAAACTGTCCTACACCCACACTGGTCCTAGCCCTCCACTCTGGTCCCCCCTGTCTTTGCTTACCCTCACCCACTATCGTCGATGCTCGGCAACTTCCCGAGATGCCAGCAGGTGAAAACATTCCCTTAAAGAAATACGCCGCAGCTCCTTGAGGCTAGTCCTCCTCCTTCTCCTAATACCATCAGGCAAAGTGCACCCAAACCCTGGCCCATTCTGCTCTAAAGCCACTAATTTGAGCAAGCCTTTGGGTGCCCTCTCATTCATATCAATCAACATCTGCAGCCTCCTTCCTAAAATGGATGCCCTACAGGCCTTCACCAGCCAACACTGCCCTGACATCCTGGCAGTTGTCAAAACCTGGCTCACGCCATCGGTACTGGACCATGCAATCAGCCTTCCTGGCTACAACGTCTTTAGGCTGGATCACCTCTCCAAAAGAGGAGGGGGCTGCGCTCTCTACCTAAAAGACTCCATACAAGGGCACCGCATCATTACCTCAATCCAACCCACAACTGCTCAGATACTGCCAGTGAGAATCCTCCTCGGTGCCCAAAACAAAACCTTCACTGTTGCCACCATCTACATCCCTCCCAAAGAACAGGGAACTGGTCTAACAGTTGTTCTTGACTTTGTAAAGTCACTCCCACCAGACACCGAATCCATCCTTCTAGGCCACTTCAACATCGACTGGCCTGCGGCTGATGCTGGTGCACACAGGGATACCATTGCTGTGGCGAACCTCACACAAATGGTTGACTCACCAACCAGGAAAAATTACAGGACCGGCACCAGCACGCTCTTGGACTGGATCCTTACCAGTCACCCATCATGGATATCTAACACTAATGTCCTCCCTGACTCTCTCAGCGATCACTCCCCTGTTAGCTGCACCTGGTCAAATAAATTCATCAAACAACCACCAAAAACAATCACCAGCAGGGTTCTACCCAGTGGTCACCTTCCTCGACTTAAATCCCACCTCCTCCACCAAGACTAGTCCCCTATCTTCAATGCAACCAACGTAAACACTGCCATTGACCACTTCATAAACATCTTCACTGTGGCTTGTGACACATATGCTCCTATTAAGAAATGCAAAGTCAAATCACTGAGTAACCCTTGGCTCACAGGTGACCGCCTCCAGGATGCTAAAAACAAGAGACCACCTATGGGAGCTGGCCAGAAACTCTGGAAGGCAAAACGACATCCAAAACTACAAACGTGCCCGCAATGACTGCACCAAAACCATCCAGCAAATGAAGTCCGACTACTATAAGCATGCCCTCACAAACTCATGGGGCAATGGTCAGGAATTCTGGAAGAACATAAAGGAACTCACTGGGAATCCACCCAAACCCCCCCCCCATCAATACTCAACATCAATGGAACCACAACCCTCAACCCAAAAACCGTTGCGGATACCTTTAACAAAGCCTTTACCGACCTCAGCGCTGTCCTACCTCAGGACTACTTCAAAGATGGTGTAGCCCCCCTGTCTGCAATGAACACTACTCCCACCAGCTCCCCCCCTGCTTCTACTTCAAAGCAGTCAAGGCTCACCAAGTACGCAAATATGTTACCATAGCCCTTGGTAAATCAAGATTCAGTAATGACTCCCTCGATCTCAAAATCCTGTCTCTCACACTTGATGAAGTGCTTAGTCCTCTGACCAGAATTTTCAACCTCTTCCTCAGCCTTAGCCAGTTCCCGGATAGTTGGAAATCTGCCACTGTCACCCCAGTCCATAAAAGTGGTGACAAAACTGCCCACGATAACTACAGACCTATCTCCCTACTACCCCCACTCTCCAAGGCACTAGAACGCATCGTCTCAGACCAGCTCACAGAATACCTGGATACGTACAACATCCTGTGCAAGCAACAACACGGGTTCCGCAAAGGTCACAGCACCTCCACAGCCCTACTTGAATTCACCGGCGCAATCCACAACGCACTTGATTCCGGTGAACTACTAGGCTCAATCTACATTGACTTAACTAAGGCCTTCGACACCGTCAGTCACCACCTCCTACTTGTCCAGCTTCAGAACACTGGGCTGTCAACCGACACCATTGGCTGGTTTAAGAGCTACCTTGAAGAATGGTCCCAAATAGTAAGAATCGCTGATACACTCTCAGACCCTAGACCAGTCCGCTCGGGAGTCCCCCAGGGCTCCATTCTGGGACCCCTCCTCTTCAGCCTATTCTTAAACTCACTACTGGACAGCTGCCCAGAACAAATTATTCTCTACACCAACGATGCTGTGATCCTCACCTTGGACCCTGATCCAAACCAATTACAAAATAAACTTCAGTGGGCCTTCTCCTCCATCGAATCCTGATTCCTAAATCATAAACTGCTTCTCAATCAGAAAAAAAAACAAGTCTATGGTCTTTTGCAGCCCCCACAACAAAAACAAACAACTCCACCTCTCCATTGCAACCGAACAAGGAGCCATCCTAGAGCAAACACAATTGTTCAAGTACCTTGGCATCACCCTTGATCCCCACCTCTCATACGTTGTCCATATTAGCAATGTGGCAAAGTCTGCCAATGCGAGGTTAGGCATATTATTCTGGCACTGGAAACACCTAACCCCAGAAGCACTGTCAGTGGTCATCCAAAGCTCCATTGTCAGCATCATAGACTATGGTCTTATCATATATGGGTCTGCAACTACCACTGCTCTCAAATGTATCACAACCTCCCTGAATAAGGCCTGTCATCTCATCACTGGCTCACATCGCCATACCCACACATATGACCTTTATTCCCAATCTGGATGGCTTCAACTGGACAAACGCATAAAATACCAAACCTGCATCATGGCCAAGAAAATCATAATGAGACTTGCCCCACCTGGTGTCTGTGCCTCCTTAAGCTTAGACATGGAATGTCACTACAGGAGATCCATCCCCATCTACTACAAATCCACGATGTCGCACGCACCCAAGGACAAAGATCATTTGCCTATCGGGCATCCAACTGGCTCAACTCTCTTGGCAGTGACATAGTGACCGCTCCAACACTCGGCCTTTTCAAGTCCAAGCTGTGCCTCTCACTGCTTGTATCCTGCGATTGCCCATCTTAACATTTTCACCATTCCAGCTGCACATGCCCCAGCACCCAGCACTTACAATCAGTCTTTGCACCCCTAACACCTTACCTGGCATATTGCCTCGACAAGGCCCCTGGCTGCAGTGTCTCCCACCTCACCCACCTCCCCTCTGACCCCACTCCTGCCCCTGCCCACACCCACCTCCAGACCTCCTCACCCCTGCACCTTCTACCCGCCTCGATCTCCTACCCTCACTTCTCCCCCATCGACCCCCCTCCTCCCCTTGTCTTGCTCATAGCTCAAGTCTTTGTACTGGTTATTACATGTCTGTAAGTCAGTGACTTTATGTTTGTAACTAAAAATGATGACTGTTGCACACGCTGACGTGGAACCTTTGTAAAAGAGCCTCGGCTCAAAGGTATTGTAATGTTAGATTGAAATAAATAAAAATAAAAATAGCTCAAAACCACATATTCTTGGCAGGATGTGAAAAATGCCAACTGTACTGTTCTTAAGGAGGTGTGCAAAAATGGCAATGTGGAAAATCTGGAGTAAAAATACTAAAACTTCTCCAAGTTATGAGTGTGCATGGAAACTGCGCAATGCATGCTCGTAACACAGTCATTCTGTGGAATTTTCTCAACAAATTTTCAACATAGGCATTTTGGGACCTCCACTCATGAACACTGTCACAGTGATTTTCTTAATCCGTCCTGAACATTAACTACAATGACCGTGCCAGTGTGCACCACATGTGCAAAACCACATTTCATGCAGCATGTGAAAAATAATAACTGTACTGTTCTTATGGAGGTGTGCAAAAATGGCAATGTTGAAAATCTGGATTGAAAATATTAACAGTTCTTGAACTTACGAGTGTGTGTAGAAACTGTGAAAATAGGCATTTTGTGGAATTCTGTCACCAAATTTTCAACATATGCATTTTGGGACCTCCGCTTATGGACTGTGTCACTGTGATTTTCTTAATCTGTCCAGAACATTGATTTTGCACACCAACTGTGCTACTGTGCACCACATTTGCGAAAACACATTTTGGACAAGATGTGAAAAAAATGACAGCTGTACTGTTCAGAAGGAGGTTTGGTAAAATGGCAATGTTGAAAATCTGCAGTGAAAATATTAAAAATTCTGGAAGTTACAAGCGTGCATAGGAACTGCACAACACACATTCATAACACAATCATTTTTGGGATTTTTTTTCACCAAATTTGAAACATAGGGTTTTTGGGAGCCTACCTCATGAACTGTAACACTATTATTTTGTTAATCAGTCCATAAAGGTGGTTCCGCACAGTCACCACAAAATCACCTTTCAGGACCGAATAACAAAATGACAGTGACTGAGTTCATGTGGTGCAGTCCCAAGAACTCCATGTTGAAAATTTGGTGAAGAAAATTCTCCAAAATGGCTGAGATATCCACCAAAGTTGAAAAAAAACCATTTATGCCATTATACAGCTTACCGGCATTTCTTCAGTTTGCGGTCGGCTTAGAAGAGTGCAGACGTGTTCCCAGTCCACCAAAGATTGACGCACTGGCATCCAGAGGTAAGTATGGGATGGGGGGGTTGTGGAGAGGTGGGTGCGGGTTGGGGTGCACGAGAGACTGCGAGGGACCATTTTCTGTTTTTACAGGTGTAACCCCCCTACAAATGGGGGTTCCTAAAAGCCATCCCAGGGCTTGCCTAAGTGCTCCCTGCCTAACTGACGTTTGATGTAAGGCCGCTCAAGTGTGGGCACTGTGACTGCTTTTAGAGCCTCTAGTACTGTCTCTTTAAGAGCT
The DNA here is from genome assembly GCA_016271365.2 of Neoceratodus forsteri. NCBI lineage: Eukaryota > Metazoa > Chordata > Ceratodontiformes > Ceratodontidae > Neoceratodus > Neoceratodus forsteri. The sequence continues at coordinate 1,205,970,694 of CM057449.1, forward strand.
GCCTGCTTGCAGGCTTTATTAGTTTGTGTAGGGGGACAGTGGGTTTACTGCTTGAATCCCACTCGAGAGGTTGTTTGAATTGCTCTGTTTCTGCAGTTGCTAAGAGAGCAGAGGGAGCTTGGTTGAAAGATGTAACTGTTTGCTGGAAAATATGTAGAGCCATTGCAAAAATGTAGTTTGTTTAACCTGCCTTATTTGCAGCTGGGACTCTGTGTGTTCAGCCCCTCCATTTTGGACCCGAACTGACGAGATGGGCCAATTGGGGAAAGGGGGATTTAAAATGGAGACTGCTGGAGCCAATTAGAATTTGGACTCCCACTGGGAGTCTGCCTGAAGGGGAATATTTGACAGGTACTCCTGGGAAGTGTAATTTGGACCCTGGCACCTTTTTTGCACCAATAGAGGGTGTATGGAGTGACTGACAAAACAATGCAGCCAACTGGAGCTCTGTGAAGGAGAGGAAACTGCCTTGTAACTGTCCTGGAGGGGTAGAGACATTGGTGATCGTGAAGGTAGAAGGAGCTCTGGCTCCTGCACTGTGGAAGTCATTGCGCGGGAAGTGCGTGTGGCAGGCCAAGAAGTCGGGCGATAGCATTACCAGAAGGAGCATACAAGACCCGTGGCAGAGTGCAGGTGGAGGAGGTTGTATGTTTGCAGCTACCTACCAGGCTCACCCTGTAGAGGACTGGAGAATCTGCTTCAATCATGCTCGGTCTGTCAGGACAAGTGAAGCTGCGTCGTTTGGACCGGTTTTTGCAGTGAAAGTGATCGGGATTATACAGCAGCTGCCTGGTATGGTACCCCTCTACTCTTCATATAAATGTGTTGAGAAGTGCTTGGATCTCGGGCTTAGCCCTGCGAGTGGTGTGAAAGTGATCTTTCTGCAGGAGTCATGAGTACTAAATCAGGGTAGCTCCCTGTCAGATGTTCATTGGGAGGGCAAGATTTGTCTGTCTGCTTTACTGGCTACACGAACTGAGCCTGCTGGCTCTGCTTAATCCTCTTAGGTATCAAATGCTTGTTTCCTGCATCAGGGCCCCAATCAGCTGCACTGAGAGGCTAGCCTTCTATTGCCTGGGTACCCAGAGACAGTGACTTATAGGTTTGGCCTGTGCACAGTGCCTTAGGTGTATATATATATATATATATATATATATATATATATATATATATATATATACTGTATATATATATATATATATTAGAGTGATAAACTAATCAACCTGATCTCCCTCGTCCTTGTTACTTTCCCTTTAATAAATCAGATTTGTTGCTGCAAGGTATACTGTTTGAACTGCATGTTTATGCTTCCCTTTTCTGCATGGGTTATTGTATAACTGCACCTTATTTTACAGGGGGTCCTCAGCACCAAGTTGGCCATCCCGACCTAGGGGTAAGTGTATGTCAAATCAATAGTGTGGGAATCGCTGGTGAGCCACTAGTGGGAAGAAAGGGGGGGTTGCAGTGACCCAGAGGGCTGTGACCAGGTCATATCTGACTGTTCCAACCCCGACCTCTGGGTAGAGGCACTCGCCGTTGGACCTAGGCCCCTCAACCTGTCAGTAGTCAATTAGGCAGGGGTAGTAGCCCTTGGGATAGTGCCACCTGGGAGTTACACAGAAAAAAAAACAGCAATGTGGGACACTTTGGGCACACTGGGGTGGTCTCCCAGCATGCTGGCATACCTGGGTGTTTCTTTGGGGGGGCTAGAGCTGATGGGGATTGGGCACCCCATTGGCCATACAGTGTGCTGGGAGGAGGCATGAGCATGCTGGGGTGGGCTCCCAGTGTGCCACCTGGCTTTTTGTTTGGCAGGAGCTGGAACCAATGGGGATTGGGCACCCCCGTCAGCCACATGGTGTGCTTTTTGGGGGGCAGCATGAGCAGAGGTGGATTGGGCACCCCTTGGTACACAACAAATTGTTTTGGTGGGGACATTATACTAATGGAGATTGGGCTACCCCATTGGCAAATGAACTGGTGAGGGCAAATGCCAACAGGGGAATTGGGCACCCCCGACGTTGGCTGTTATGGGGACTGCGAGAGGCGGACAACTCTGTCATGTTCATTGAAATGTTACACCAGGGAAGGCACGCCCTGCAATGAGGGGGCACTCCCTGATTGTAGCGGTTAAATCCTTTCAAGGTGGTGGCACACTTTTGCACTGCTGTCATCAACAGCATGCAATCTAATTCATGCCACAGAGCCCAGCCCGAAAAAGCAGTGGTGCCACTGACCACTACAGGACCACACCTCCAAAATCTGCTATTCCAAGTTGCCACAATATGTTTCTTATGCATGCGCAAGACCACATAAAAATCTGTTCTTTTCTTGAGGCACAGTAGTGGTACAGATTGCAGAGTGTCAGTGTCCTTGTTCATCTTGCCCAGTTTGACCATTAAAAAAAAAATACAAAAATACAGTGGTGTATAGGGTCAGGTATGTTGTTGTTCATCTTTTCCAGTGTCACCATTAAAAAAAAGGAATTATTTTATAGTGGAACCATTGTGAAGCAGACTGTAGTGTCAATGTCCTTGTTCATCTTGCCCATTGTGACCATTAAAAAAAGAATTACAGTGGTGCAAAGGGTCAGTTACATTGTTGTCCATCTTGCTCAGTGTGACCATTAAAACAATCACATGTCTTGTCAATACTAGGCTTTGCAGCTCTGTGTATTTTTCCAGTGTCACCACTATTTTATCACTTTACCATGATGAGCAAAAGAACAAATAAAGGTCCAGTCAGCAGCAGTAGTGATGAGGACAGCATCAGCAGTCCTTGTGCTCCGCCAACAGCAAACATGCCATTTGGAGTGACAAAAACAAGATCTGGTCATATTATGAAACCAAAAAATGTAAGTCCATTTTCTAAAAGCACATAATGCACTGAATAAAAAACAAAGTTCTTCTACTACATCTCCTTGCCAACCAACTTGTTCTACACCCAGTACTAGTAGTGCCGGTGGTAGCAGCAATAACGGACAATCATCTGCTGCAAAGAAGCTTGCTTCCCCCCTTTTTCTAAAATCTGTGATATGCAGCACAAGTGCACGTTCCACAGAAAATAAAAATAATACCTCTACCAGTGGAAGCAGCAGTATTCCTCTTGTCAGTACAATCATTCCCACTCAAAACAACTACTGTTTGTTAGCAGAACTGCTGCTAGTGCTAATACAATAGAGCAAAATAATGACTTGATTGTTACTACTGATGCTACTTCTAGTAATACTGCCACTGCCGTTACTTCTACTGATACTGCCACTGCCTCCATCATCTCAGAAACAAGCTACCTGCTGTGTACTCCTACGAAATAGCACGCCACATCCAGTGCCTTCACCACTCCAGCAACATTGGCTAATTCCGACTGTAGTTCATTTACCTTACTAAACACTTGCAGTTCAAATGGTGATATTTTAAATGAGCCAAATGAAACTGATTTCTTAGACCTCTCTTTTCCTTTTGATGATAATAGAAATGACAGTGACACTAATGTTAGTATTCTACCAGCAGCACAAACATCTGTTTCTGCTTTATTCTGGTCAGATTTGTCCAAAAAATCTTCAGCAAAAAAAGATTCCTCATCTTCTTCATAGAAGTCACATTGTTCCAGGGTCACATCCACTATATGGCAACATTTTACTTTGCATCCAGAAGATGTCACAACAGCTATCTGTGTACACTGCAAAGCTCATATTAGTCGAGGTAAGCAAATAAGCCATCTAGCCACCAGTGGTTTGTGGAATCATATAAAAACATTTCACCATTAATTATGTAGCAATAGTTCTTCAGACAGCCAAGGGAGCATGCAGAAGCATACCACTATAATGCATGCCTTTGAATCAAGGCAGGTTTTTTCATCACATCACCCTCTCACATGCAAAATTACAAAACGCATTGGAGAGATGATAGCTCTTGACCTCCAGCCTTTCTCTCTCGTTGAAGACACTGGTTTCAAAAGGCTTGTGAAGTTACTTGAACCCCATTACGGTCTTCCATCTCGTACCTAGAGATGCAGCGAATTTAAAATCCGCCCGCGACATGGATGCGAAGTGACCACTTCATGTTGGCAGAGTGCTATGCGAAGTGACCACTGCAAAGTGCTCACTTCGCCTTCTCATTATGACTTTGTGTTGTCATCCCACCTTAACGTGAAGTAAGGTGAAGTGACAACAATATAGACAGCCCCCCACACATCACATGGCTTACAGTACTGTAAGTCACATGCTTTAGCCAGGCAGGAAGGAAGTGAGTCAGAAAAACGGTTACTTTCACTTTCTCCTTTGCAGTTGTAGAAGGAGGAGGAAGCCTTTTTGGTGTAGAGAGAGGAGAGTTTGTTTTGTAGTTGGCATCTTGTGATTTTGAGCACAAAAAACAGCTTTTTTAAAAGCTACATCTTCATTTTTTTTGTACTGTGTTTTTCATTTTTTTTTGCTACTGAATTTTTTTTTATAAGTTTTGTTGTGTGTGTGTGTGTGTGTGTGTGTGTGTGTGAGACTGAGTGTGTGTGAAGGTTGGAGTATGGAGGCATCGGTCAGAGTCGGGGACTTGTGTGCGATGGACCCAGGATGAGGAGAGTGGGCATGGGCAGAGGAGAGGAGTGCACCCAAGTGGGGGTGGTCGGGTGTTATTGGACAGTTCCTGACTCTTGTGTGTTGTGTCTCCCCCTGTGGAAGCAGCAGCACAAGTACCACTGGTGGCGGCACATCCACCAAGTCCACCACCACCACCACCACCACCACCAGTAGCTGCTGCAGGGGCTCCAGCAGCAGCACCCCCTCCACCAACTCCACAGCTGCAGGTGGAGCCCCAGGCAAATGAAGATGCTTCTGGCAGTATATCTGGGCCCCCTGCAGCTCCCCAGTGTGGCAGTTTTTTAACTGTGTGGGGGGGGAGATAGCACCATTGTGGTTTGCCATCTGTGTGGTGTGCAGGTGCGCTGTGGCCCCCAGGGGACACATTTGGGATCGGTGGCCAGCGCACACACATGGCAAACCACCACAAGGTGGAGTGGCAGGCTGCCAACCAAGGGGCCAGGCATCCACCTGCTGGCCCTTCTGTGGCAGTGGCAGTGGGTGCTGGGGGTGTTGTGCCTCGCCACCGCAGCAGGAGGACAGCAACAGCAGCAGCAGCTGGTCCACCACCACTGCCACCACCACAGCCACCAGCACCACCCTCACCACCACCACTACCTGGCTTTCCTGCTGCAGTGGACCCCAACACAGTGCTTGCAATGCAGGCAGACATTGCACTGGTGTGGGCGGCCCTCAAGGAAAGCAACAAGAGGGCAGGTGCTGTGGAGCAGCAGGTGGATCAAATCCAGCAACAGTAGCTGCAAATATTGACAGTGCTCAACCTGCTGCTGGAACACCATGGAATCCCTAATTAAGGAATTTTTTTCTGGTCCCTTCCCCCCCACTACTGTGCTGTAGTGTTTTTGTGTTTTTTTTTTGTTTTTTAATAATAGACATTTGCCCTTTTGTTGTTGCAGTGCCTCAGTAATGTTGACTTTGTGTTGTGGAGTGCTTGTGGACAAGCTGGTGTGATCAATGCAAGTATGATGTGCTAAATTGCATGTGTGCAGTCAGTGTTGTTTTGTGTGTGTGAATGTGTGTGACATCAGACATTGTGCAGCATCTTGCAAATATATATTGCTGTTGCTGACTTGTTGCAGTGTTTATGGTATAAAGAATAGCGAGCAGAATAACGTATATTTTATTGTCACCATCATCATCAGTGGTCTAAGTGATACAATACTTTTTCAGAGGTGTCTGGCCAGACTGCACCTTGGTCACATACTGCACACATAACTTTTAGGAGAGCATGTGTTTTTTGTGCTATGATCTCCGCAAAGTCACGTGTGCACTGTGAGTGAGTGACTGAGGTGCACAATGACCCGATATCTCTGAAAAAATATCATATCACTTACTCAACTGGTGCTGATGGTACCAATAAAATATATATCATGTATTCTTTGTTATCTTTATTCTTGATACTGCAACAAGTCTTACCATATATATGTTTTTATGAAGCTGGACAATGTATGCACACACAGGAAAGAACATTGACGGCACACAATGAAGTTTAGCACAACATACTTGCATTGCTCAGTCTTCATGCTTTTTGCGAAACACTTTAAATCCAATTCATGAGTCCTGACACAAAGTAAACATTACTGAGGCTCTATAACTATTTTGTTTGTGAAACAGACATGAAAGAGATTCACCAACTTACAGCATTGCACCCGATATATGGGCGCCTTACTTCCAGGAGAATCTTTCTTGCTCCACATGTCCTTACATAGTACAATACATTTCTGTCAAAACCGTCTGTAATTTCATTAAAGTGTGTCACATCATGGAGGAATTCCCATTCTGAAAAGTCGCCCAAATTCTGCTCCCCTTTCTCAGCAACGTTAGGACGTGATGCCAGGAGAGTGCGGGTGCGTGCTCCATTATAATGAATGTCTGGCAGCTTTCCAAATTTTTTTAATGTTATAATGGTCAGTTTGTGGTGAAATGTGTGGGCACATTTCCAGTAACAAGAGCCTTGTTAGTGGAAATGTTCCCATGGGGTGCAAATGGCAGGGGATGAAGTGTGGACGTTTTGATGAAGATGGTTGCACAGGTGATGATGACAAACCCAGAAATGCAGTTATTTTGCCAGATTTGCCAACCGGGGTTGATGTACCACTTGCACTAAACATACTGCATTCACCAGCACCACCACCAAAACTGCTACTCTCACCAGCAGGTGACAACATTTCAAAATCATAATGCTCCTCCTCCTCATCATGCCTGTAGTAATCCTCTGCTCTTATTTCCTCATTACTGCACATGCTTAATGAATGCCCCACTGTGGTATTAGCTGCCATCTTGTGCTGGGTCCGCAGTGCCATGTGCCTATTCTTAAGATGTGTATACTGTCCTCCTGTGCCCAGATGGCTCCTCTTTTTACCTCGGCTCACATGCACATGGCAAACCTGGCAGATTGCATCTTGAACAAAAAAATCCCAAACAAGGAATTGTGATGATCTTCTTTTAGCATGTCCATGATGCTTCTTATTGAACTCCGTTCTTTTAACCACTGAAGTGGTGGGGGGGGTTGCTACATGATGTTTCGAGCAGTGCACACCTGGACTGCAACTGACCCCAACGACTACATATCATTATTACTGCGTCATCGTCATCAACTGAAACTGGTAAATTACAAGTTTTTACGGGATTAATGCAAACAGACTCAGACACAGCCACCTTGAATTTCTTTTTCTCTGGTTCCCAACTGTGGTCAATTACATCATCATTATATTCGTCAACATCACAAACATCCACATCTTCTGCTTGGATGCTGGCGTGTGGACTGCATGTTGCAACCACAGCAACATCATTGTCATCATCACATTCATCATCATCATCATCACCACCACCATCACCACCATCACCTGATATTTTTTCACCACACTGTGAATCACTGCATGGAAAATGCATGACATGAACCACAGTGGACGAAATATTACATTGTATGTTATTGTTGACATGATTATCAGAATCCTCAGGTTCAGTTACTGGGATGTTACTGGGAAGTATGACATCATGTACACTGCCACTTACTTGCACTGCTTCACACGCCACTATATTTTTGGACATGGTACACTGGTCAGAAGTCAAACTTGAGGCAGCAATACTCATACTACCACCACCAGCAACTGCACTAACACCACCGGCTGGGAAAACATAATCTCCTCCAACTATTAGTGAAGCTACTGATTAGGCGGTAAAAAAACATTACAGGAGAAATACCTTTCCTCACATCAGCAATGCACTTCTGCATCTGCATACTACCATGCCCACAGACTATCTTACTGGCAGCAGTGCCGTGGCAGGAACCAGCTTTGCTTGCACATCTCTTTGCAGGCATTTTGGGGGATCAACAACAATATTCAAAACAAATTTAGATTTTGGTACATTCACTCTCTAATTGGGGAGACGCTGGATGTGAAGCCAAAAAAACAACTGTGGCTTCATCAACAGATAGAGACACAAATTCACAAGTGAAAACAACACCTTAACTAACCAGTGGCGCTGAGGTCACAGACAATCCAATCTGGAAAACAATTCCTTTTGCCGTTGGGGGTGGGGGGGGAGCACTGACTGCAGATTTTTATGGCAGTACAAGCAGCAAAACAAAGAACAGATACCACGATGGCAGTATAAAATCAGGCAGCTGCAGTGGATTGCAGGTTCACACTGCTGCGCCTGCAATTAAACTGTGGCAAAATGAAACGTGTATTATTTGATGTCACGCAACACCACACACACACTCACACACACACACAATTTGTCTACAATGGTCAACGAGTAATGTGTAGCAAATTGAAAAGTTCAGTAATATGCCACGTATTGTAAACAACCTGAAATTTTTAACTGCTGCACCAGATCCACACAACACACAATCAGCAAGAACATTTCAACAATTACTGACAATAGTACTGTCTGTACATTAACACAGTCAGTTATATAACAAAAATATAACCAAAAAACAAAGAAATTCCTATTTCTCCAACTTAAGTCTACCTACACCACAGATACGCCCCTCCCCAAAGCACACTTTCACTGTCTTTAACTACACACACTCAATGTTGTACATTAACATTCAAAATCCACAGACAAACAAAAACACTCGATGATATGATGAACTAAAGTTTGAGCCCCCCAAAAAACTAAAAAAAAAGCATTTTTTAACAGCTTTTAGAAGGTTTGAATCACAGACAGTTCTCAGAGCACACTGTCTCCTATAGCTTCCTACATACACTACCCCGAACTGAGGCTGTGCAGATCAATATGGAGCCCATGTGACCTGTAATCCCATGAATTACTGCAAAATTTGCCTTTGAAGCTTGAAAACAAGGTGAAGTGATGTGAAGTACATTGTTTCCAATGTATAATGGTCTTCACTTCTAAAATTGGTGGAGTAGTGGTCTGGGAAGGTGGAGTAATGTGGAAGTCATTGTTTCCATTATAACGCAAAATACTCCGCTTCGCGTTGTTGAGTGTTGTTGAGTACTCTGCGAATTCGCCTTTTCTCCATGAATCACTTCAAGGAGCGGATTCAGCCTACTTCGCCCACCACTACTCGTACCCATTTAGCCATTTAGCCATACTATCGTACCATCCATTTATATTACAGTGAAAAACAAAATTTGTGAAAAAATGACATGCTGAAAGTGGTATTATTCACTTTACTTCTCTGACATCTGGACAAGCACTAGTGCTTGTAATGCATACCTGTTTTCAACAGCTCAGCTCACTGGGTGCAGTTTGCTGGAAATGAAACTGAAGTGCAGAATGCTATCGGATCAGATCAGGATACAGATTGTGCTAGTGCATTGTGAAAAATGGCTGTCGTGTATGTTGCAGTTTTTGAGGGAGAACATACTGCTGCCAATATCTTGCTCAATATAAATATGATGGATAACTGGATCTATGCAAACAAATTAAATCCTGGCATGTTTGTTACTGATAATTGTAGAAACATGTTGAAAACAATCAGTGATGGGGATTATGAACATGTTTCCTGTTTTGCACACACAATAAATGTTGTTGTGTGTAACACTATAGGTGGTATTAAAGTGGTATGTAATTTACTCAGCATTGCATGAAAAATCTGTGGTCATTTTCATCATGCAGTAAAATCAAATGGGTACTTGAGATATTGTTGATGGGGGACCTAAATATGCCAGATGTTAACTGGAGCACCTTTGCTGCAGGCACATCCAAGAGCAGGGTCATTCTTGATGCCCTACAAGGGGCATGCCTCAGACAGCTAGTATTGGAACCCACTCGGGAGGGAGCAATCTTAGATCTGGTGTTCTCAAATGGGGATGGAGAAAGAATCTCAGATTTAGAAGTGGGTAGCCATCTGGGAACAAGCGACCACCAAACAGTGTGGTTCATGATAAACACAGCCATACAATCAAGCCATACAAAAGCAAGAGTATTGGACTTTAGGAGGTCTAACTTTGGGAAATTGAGAGAGTGCCTCAGAAAAGCACTAGCAAACAGGCAAGAAGGAGGGGTGGAGGAACAATGTGGAGTGATCAAAACAGCCATCACAGAGGCAACAAGCCTTTGTGTAAAGCAAATCAACAAAACACAATGAAGAAAAAAACACTATGGTTCTCAAAAGTTGTGGCAGGGAAGGTTAAGGAGAAAAGGACAGCATTCAGGAAATATAAGGAAACACAGAAGGAGCAGGACAGAGAACTTTATCAGTTAAAGCAGAAAGAGGCTGGGAAGGCAGTCAGAATAGCAAAGGCCCAAACCGAGGAAAGGATAGCCAGCTCTGTTAAGAAGGGGGATAAGACCTTTTATAGGTACATTAGGGAGCGAAGAAAGACCAAAGGAGAGATACTGAGGCTTAATAAAGGGGAGGGAATGTGGGTAGAGGGTGACAGTGAAAAGCAGGGATACTGAACAAATATTTCTGCTCAATGTTCACAAAGAAAGAGGAGAGGGAGGTACCTAAACCAAACAAGAGAAACACTTTGAAGACGGGGGTCGATACCAGTCCATTTGCAGAAGAAAGGGTTCTGAAAGAACTAATAAAATTGAAGGTAGACAAAGCAATGGGGCCTGATGGGATTCACCTAAGAATTCTAAAAGAACTAAGGGTAGAACTAGTGACACCGCTGACTACTCTCTTTAACAAATCCTGGGAGGATGGGGTGGTACCTGAGAACTGGAGGAGGGCAGATGTGATTTCTCTTCACAAAAGTGGAAGCAGGACAGAGGCAGGAAACTAGAGACCAGTTAGTTTGACCTCAGTGGTAGGGAAAATGATGGAATCACTTCTGAAGGAAAGAATTGTTGAGTACCTAGAGGGCAGTGGGGCACAGGACCCAAGGCAGCATGGATTCATGATGGGAAGGTCATGTCAGATGAATCTAATGATTTTTTTGACTGGGTGACCAAAGTAGTAGACCAGGGAGGTGCTATGGACATAACCTACCTAGATTTTAACAAGGCATTTGATACAGTCCCACACAAAAGATTAATACACAAGTTAGCCAGCCTTGGAGTGGGTCCCAAGGTGGTAGCCTGGATAAAAAATTGGCTAGACAACAGGACGCAATGGGTAGTAGTAAATGGAGTCCACAGTGAAGAAAGGAGGGTTACTAGCGGAGTACCGCAGGGTTCAGTACTGGGACCGGTTCTTTTTAATGTCTTTATAAGTGACATTGCAGAGAAACTGGAAGGAAAAGTATGTCTCTTTGCAGACAACACAAAGATCTGCAACAGGGTTGATACACAAGATGAGTGGAATGGATGAGAAGGGACATGGCAAGGTTGGAGGAATGCTCAAATGTATGGCAGCTCAAATTCAATGCAAAGATGTGCAAGGTAATGCACCTGGGAAACAAAAACTCAGGGGAAGAGTACACAATGGGGGGTGAGATACTGACAACAGTAAAAATGGAAAGGGACCAGGTGGTAATTATATCAGATGACCTAAAGGTGGGCAAGCAATGTGAGAAGGCAGTAAGGAAGGCTGGGGGGATACTGGGATGCATAGGGAGAGGCATCAATAGTAGAAAACAGGAAGTTGTTATCCCTCTGTACAGACAGCTGGTGAGACCCCATCTGGAGTACTGTGTGCAGTTCTGGAGACCCCATCTTCAAGAGAACATAGACAGAGTGGCGGCTGTCCAGAGGAGGGCAACCAAAATGGTGCAGGGTCTGCACCAGAAGACATACTGAAGAAAGACTAAAGGAGCTTAATATGTATACCCTTGAGGAAAGAAGGGAGAGAGGGAACATGATAGAAACTTTCAAGTACCTCAAGGGAATCAACAAAGTCCAAGAGGGTAGTATCTTTCAGAAAAAGAGATGTGCAAGAACAAGGGGGCACAATTTGAAGATAGAGGGGGTGATGGCTTAGAGGTAATGTGAGGAAGTATTTTTTCACAGAGAGGGTTGTGGATGTATGGAACAACCCTTCTGAGGAGGTCATGGAGTCAAGAACAGTGGGGGAATTCAAGAATGCATGGGACAGACATAAGGCAGTACTAGTGGAGGGTAGGAGGAAGTAAGCTGTTGGTTAACTAGGATCTGCAGCTTATCCTTTAGGTAGGGAAATGGGTAGACTAGGTGAGCCAAGCGGTCCTTATCTGCCATCAAATTCTATGTTTCTATGTTTCTATGTTCCAAAAGGAAACTAATAGTCCACAGCACCACTTGATACAAGATGTCGAGACCACATGGAATTCAACATTTTATATGTTGGAATGGCTGCTAGAGCAAAAACTGGCTCTACATGCAATGGCCATTGAGCATGATATTGGTGACGGTATAACACGAATGCAATGGGGTATAATAGAAGCTCTTGCTGATGTGTTAAGACCATTTGAACAAACAACAAAGGACTTGAGTGCCGAATGTTCTTCCCTAAGTCAGGTCATACTGTACCCATGATTCGTATCTTGTTGTGCAAGATGGAAGCATTCTAGCAAAAAAAGGATGTTCATCAAGAGGCTGCTTCTCTTGCAGATATTTTCATTGAACAACTTCACAGGCATTTGACAAGAGTATTTGAAGACAAAAAGTATGTTCTAGCAACAATTCTTGACCATCATTTGAAAGTGTCTGTTTTACCAAAGGAGGTCTCAGCATCTTTTAAAAATGACTTACTAAGGGAGGGTCAGTATGTTAAAAACACTATGCCTGCTTTCAGTGACATGGAACATCAGTTTGCTCATGGTACTGGTAATGACAAGTTCACTCTCAGGTAAATGAGCGTGATGGCACTGGATTTGGCAATGCAGAGGCAGTAGGTAAAACCATTACAGTTTCAGCACTGCAATCTCGGTGTGGTATGTGGGCTCGCATCAGTCTTTTAGAAGACACAGACTCAGATGAAGATTCTATCTTTAGGAATACTATTAGTGCAACGAATATGGTGGTCAGTTACCTGGGGGAACAAAAGCAACACTTCAGAACAGATCCCTTAAAATACTGGAAGTCAAAAAAGATGGTGTGGCCTGAACTCACTCAAGTAGCTGTAAATATTTAGGATGCCTTCCTACCAGTGTGCCTTCTGTAAGAATATTTAGCACTGCAGGTGATGTTGTAGTTCCACACAGGTTCAGTCTCAAGCCAAAGCGGGTAGAAGAGTTTGTTTCTCTGAAAGTAAATCTCCCATTGCTACATTATGACTATCAGTGATATTTATACATGTATTGTGTTGGACTTAGCAGAACCTGCTCATGTGATTTTCTTTTTTACTGTTCACCCACCATTTTATTTGTTTCTTCACCACTATTGTTTATTGAGCTAGTGGTACCATATGTTATGTGGGTGCATCTTGTCTAATCCAGCTGATCCGGGTAGGCTGGAATCTGGATTGGCCTGAGTTTTATACCTTGCTGTTTCACAAAGAAATAATGTATATATTTGATTTTCAATCTGATTTTGCGGTCACCAACCTGTTTTAAAATTTATTGTCACAGAAAAAAAATTACAGAGAAATGTGAATGCGCAACCACAGTATATCCCATGACATGCATCATTTATGTATTACTGCCCTCAGTAGCTGCAGTACAGTCCCTGAAAGATCAACTAAATGAAAAAACAATGCATTGCTTAGCTACTCTGCATGACAGGGCACATGGGTTGCATTCCTCATCATTTGTCATCTCGGATGCTGAATGCATCAGTCCACCAGCCTGACACGTAAGCCATGTTACACCTTGGCTGATGCTAGTATGACTCAGCATGACAGTGGTAAAGTATGCATGGTCATTAGTAACTTCAAGTTAGACAACTAACTTTGGAAGCAATATTACAGTGACCCATGCTTTGATCTTTCTTTTCCAAAAGTATGCCAGTTATAACATCTGCAATGATATGGGAGGGCCCTATCATGCAGAGGCGGCCCTTCGTGAAGTGTGTCTCAAATTTGTTTTTCAAATAAAACAAAAATTGAATAGTACAATGTTTGATGCTAGGCAAGATGCATAAGGTTATAGTAATTTGACACGACCTGCACTCGCCAACCTTTTTTTAAAATTTATTGTCTCAGAAAGTAGCAGAGAAATCTGGGTGGATAACCATAATATATCACATGTAATGCAACAGTTACAGTGTGTGACACTGGGCAAGATGCACAAGGTAAACAACATGCCTGCTACTAACCTTGTATGTTGCCTTTTTGGAAACATGATAATAACCTATTAATCTACCTATTAATGTAGTAAATTGATCATATATTATGAATGAAGACTTTATTTCTGATAACATCTCAAATACCCTTGATACTGTGCTTTTCTCAATAAATACAGGGGTCTGAAATGGCTGAAACTTTTTTTAATTAATAATGCAAGAACTCGACAAATACAAATATCAGAATAATAATAATAATAATAATAATTTTATTTATATAGCGCCTTTCAGAATGTCAAGGCGCTGAACAAATTAAAATCATAGATTCAAATTCCAAATACAAAACTTCAAAACATATCAAAATACATCATAATAGCACAAAAAATTATGATAAAATTCCAATCATACTAAAATTAACTTAGTTATCCAAGAAGGCCATTTTCCATAAATATGATTTCAGGTCTTTCTTAAATATCTCCACGGAGGTGCACTCCCGTAACTGGCATGGTAGAGAATTCCAAAGAGTGGGTGCAGCATGAGAAAATGCTCTGCTGCCTGAAGATTTTAAACTCACTCTTGAAATCTCCAACAACCCATGTTGGCCGAGCGGAGTGATCGGCCAGGGCAGTAAGGTACCAGAAGGTCTTTCAGATAGGATGGACCCTGATCACGAAGGGCATTGAAAGTCAATAAGATGACTTTAAAGGTAATCCACCACCATATAGGAAGCCAGTGCAGTTCACGCAGCACCGGGGTAATATGACAGGACCTACTTGTCCCAGTCAAAACCCGGGCTGCAGCATTCTGCACCAGCTGTAGGTGACGGATTTCTACCCCAGCAAGCCCAAAGTAAAGGGCGTTGCAGTAGTCTAGGCATGAGGACACAAAGGCATGGACCAATGTTGGCAAAGAGTCAGACAGAACAAGGTGCCTAACCCTGGCAATATTCCTAAGATGGTAAAAGGAAGTCCTGATGACAGCTGAAATCCGTCTTTTGCACAGCCCTATTCTATAGTTGAACATGGATGCATTATACTAACAATAGAAGAGTAGAACAGGGACATAAAGTACATCATAGGGTTCTAAAAGGTAGCCCGTGAGGAGGGCGCGTGGGGAAGGGCGCCGTCTGTAATGGCGACTCCTTCTCGGCAAAATCCCCTCACGGCAATGGGAGGGTAGGGTGACCAGATGGAGGGTGGGTGAAATGGGTGACAGGATGTCACTATACATACATGCGCCGGGGGTAGCGGTGAGCGTGTGCTGGCAAGGGGCGTGAGGAGCTGTAGGGGGTGATGCGGTGGGTTGCCGAGCTGCATCGTGGCATCAGGGGTTGGCCTGTGGTTGGGGTGGGTGAGGTACCATGTTCAGGTCTGGGCACTGGTGTGATTTTATTGCACTCGGCCTGAACCTTTATTTTTACATGCTGTTCTCCCCTGACATGCATCCCCCTGGAGTTGAGAATCCTTTAGTAGGAGGTGCAGGGGGCAAAGCCCCCCTACAGAAAGCATTGAAAGGTATGTCCCCAGCGCCGTTGTCCTGTCCAGGGTGTCAGTAGTGCCGAAAATGTTTTCTGCACTCTGACTGTGTGATAACAGCAATCGCCTTTAGGCTTTCGCCATTATCACATAGAGCCATTCTAAAATGGTTCTTTACAGCAGTATGTTAATCAGAAACACTGACTAGGATAACTAAAAAGATTGGACAGCTAGAGTTATAACAGAATTTGAACCAGAATAAAGAAAAAACAGCTTCTAATGGGAAAAATGACTTACAGATTCAATGCAGTTCTCCTTTAAG
Source organism: Neoceratodus forsteri (assembly GCA_016271365.2). Lineage (NCBI taxonomy): Eukaryota > Metazoa > Chordata > Ceratodontiformes > Ceratodontidae > Neoceratodus > Neoceratodus forsteri. Next base: position 1,205,986,643 of record CM057449.1, read on the forward strand.
CAGTTTTTCCATAACCTTGCCCACCATCAAAGTCAGGCTTTCAGGGCAGTAGTTTCCTGCCTCCTCCTCCCTATTTCTACTTTTATGGAGTGGGACCACATTTGCCTTCCTCCATTCCCCCAGAACTTCACCCATTTCTAGTGAAAGACTGTACAGGGCCATCAGTGGTGCAGAGAGTTCCTCCCTTAGTTTCATCAGTATCCTGAGGTGAACCCCATCTGGCCCCATTGTCTTGTCCTCATTAAATTCTGCTAGTTCCCTGAGGACTCATTCTTCTGTAAAGGGGCTAGTGTGCACCTCCCTTTCCTTAATGCCCTTCTCTACTATCTGTGGCCCATCACCTACCTGAGCAAAATATAGTCCTAGACAGGGAGCCATGCCTTCCCCCATTCCTAGAGCAGGAGGGTGTAGGCACACACCTTTCAAAGTGGAGGGAGTGCACACCAGTTTCATTTTACAGGATTCTTGCCCTTAAAACATTTATTTATGGTCCCACCACTGTGTGGGGTTACGCTAGTGTCCTGTTTGCTCGGGGTGGTCAGTTGCTGAGTGGTGAGGTCTCCGGCAGGGTCCCCAATCCTGAGCATGCAATAGCCCTCCTGTTGTTGGCAGCAGGAGCCACTTTACTTAAGTGGCACTACACACTGAAGACTGCAGCTTTCCCTCTCACTCTCAGTTTGGTCCCTGCTGCAGCAAAAGTCTGTCAGGGCCAGTGGGAGTCAAATACTTGGTGGCTAATGCTGCAGAGTGGGCTCCCATGGATGGCTCTGGAACAGGGCCAGCCAAGGCACATGCCCTGGTAACAATCTGCTGTGCCCAATCTGTGCCCCAAGTGTGATACATAGCTGGTAATATATTCTGAATTTAAACTGCCCTACATGTCCAGACACAAGCCCTTTTTATCCTGCCTCTGCCTTGGTCATCCCTAATATCTGGAGCCACCACTGTGGAGTCTGTGGACCCAATTACATAAGCCACACATGAGATAGTTGCAATAGTAATTGTTTTTTATACTTAGTTTCTGAATGCATGTCCAGTACCTATTTCTGTGGGAAGTTTGGCATGTCATTGTGCTGATTCCTTTTAAAGAGTCTGAGTTTGCAGGTGATGCCATTGTCATGCTTGGAAGTTCACTTCCACAGCTTGGGTGCCTAGCTGTTGCTGGGCAACAGCAAGCAGTGTAAACAGAGTAGGCTACTAGATGGGGACTGTTTCAATGGCCCTGTTAGTAACTGCAGACAACAGTTTCTCCTTCCCCGATAGCATGTCAGTAGTTGCTGCAAGAGGGAAAATGAGTTATTGTTCTAAACTTTTTTCCATTGGGGGAGTTGTGTGGAGAACTACAAAGCATATGGAGGGAACAGTGATTTCTGAAAGTCCTGTAGGAAAGGAAAATCCAAGTGTATTATGTTCTGAACATCTGTAGATATTTTTATGACCATAAATTTGCTTCCTTATGGATTACTTTGATGGCTCTGGTGTGTTCAGTATATGTATCCAGTACAGTTTCCCTCAAAGGAGTGCTCTGTCCCAGTACCTCACCAGGGTGGGGTCTTGTACTGCTTCTAAATCCCAGAATCTCAGTGCAGCCTCAGTGTGCGCAGATTCATTAAAGTATCATACAACTGATAATTTTTCTTCCATTTCATATGGTGCTCTTATCTTCAGACCACACGCAGGCAGCTCCTTGCTGGGCTTATACCAAGGGTTAGAAAACTTAACTGCCCAACCCAAAAATCCAGCACCAAGCTCTGCATTAGTGAATCACAAACATTATTAAAGATCACATAAACAGCCTTGAGGATCCTCTATAATCCATCAACGTTTCACCGTGGAACTCAGTGCCTTCTCAAAGTGCTACAGCCAATTCCACCCTACTCACTTTTAAAGGGGCACTGTCAGCTTTGCCCCTCTGTTTTTGATAACATCCAAGCAACTTTATAATTTGTACTGTAAAATACCCCCATAGATCTAAAAAATAATTTGATACAAAAAAGGGTACCATTGTATAATCACAATATACTATGACAGGATGTGGGTTAATGCTAGGATTTACAATGCTTGGTATGTTTTGCTCACTCGGCCTGCAGCCTCATGATCAAACAACACACCAAGCACTGTAAATCCTAGCATAATCCACACCCTGTCATGGTATATTGCTTAAATAATGCATGACAGGGTGTGGGTGGTGCTGGGATAACCTCACACTTGGGGTGGTTGGGCATGAAGCCTATGGCCAAGTGCATCCAGCACCCCCAGAAGTGAGGTTATCCCAGCACAACCCACACTGTGGAGTGCATTATTGCTATTACACAATGGCTCTAATTTATTAATATTGTGGGGACACAAATGAGGACAAGTAGATGGCTATCTGGCAGAGAACAAGTATTGGAACATTCCTTTTATGTGTAGGGACATCTATTTTATAGAGTCAGTTGTACAGATTTTTTTAATTTAATTACTTTTTTTTGAGGAAACACTTCCCATGTGAAAGCACTGCATCATGGGCATGCAAATAATCAATTGTCTTTTATCATGGTAGTGTGTTATGCAATACCAGGCAATTGGGTATTTGCATACCCATGATACAGTGCATTCATATGTGGTATGTTTCCTCCTAAAAAATAAAATGATAAAACTGATACTATAAAAGAGATGTTCCCACATTATAAAAGAAATGTTCTGACACTTGTTTTCTGCCTAACTATGAAATATTTTAGCCATGACAAAAATGTTTGCCCCCCACAATATGTCAATAAGGTTTTTATATGAAACTAAGCTTTTGCTTCTGTACTATAATTGCAAGGCTTCACGCTCTCTCGGTAAGGTTGCTGTGGTTTGTTATTCAGTCTGGCATGCAGTCATCTCTATGTTTGGACTGGATGCTGTGAGGTTGTGCTCAGATAACTTCACTATAACAAGCACACACTTACCAATCAGAGTCCAGGACATTTTCTTGCCATTGTATAACAGAAAACTTAAAGTTCTCAGAGGCACCAGGAGCAGCATGCCCTGCTGTGTGTGGCTGACTGACAGCATTTAATTTACTGAAGAAACTCTGAGCCAAAAAAACAAACAAATGGAACAGTAAGTGTAGGCTGGGAATGTTGGACATAGCAGGATATAATAATAACACATATATTCACTGTTCAGTTTAAAATTACTCTATTTTAATCTTCCTTATAAGTTCTCTATGTTTTCACATCATTGCACAAAGTCTTTTTGGATTGCTTCCAGCTTCTTGCCTGCTTTGTCCGGTTCACTGTAGATAAATATTTGTCTTGCAAACATAAGAGTACTGATCAACAAAGCGTAGTACAGTGCACTCCCCGAGCATATCAGTACCAACCTGGCTTCTCTGATGCAGCATTTACCTGTTGGTATGGCAGTAGGAATTCTGGCAAGTGGGTGAGGTAGGCAGGGTGGCCAGTAACTGCAGTATGGGAGGGATTGTCAGACTCAAAAACATCATTACAGTTTAAAAACAATAGTTGATCTCTGCACATGGGTAAAAAAAAAAAATAATAATCTCCCCTACAGTAAATTTCAGGATGGGGGGGTCCTTAGAGTGCAGTGCAATCTGCAAACAAAACTATGTTTTATTTTGCTCTGTGGTAGGTTTAAATTAATATAAGCAAAGCCCACATCATTTAATAGCCGCCCCATGAAGCCACAACTGTTATTCTGCAAACAGGAGTTATACTAATGGGAAAGAGAAGTTGATCTGTGCAGGGGGTTAATAAAATGTGCCCTACAGACAGTCTATTTCAAGAAATATTTGGGGTTGGGGGTGCAATTTCTTTAGAACCACTGTGTTGTCCTGAAAAAAAATTAACATGTTTACTTTGCTTTGGCGGGAGATTTTTCTGTCAATGTTTGAACTATACTGACATCGGGGAAATTCAGTATGCAGGTGGCGTGAGGCACAGGAATGGTGGTGCTGCTGATAAAGGTAATGTTTAAAGTCTCAGGAAGCAGCACACTCACCAGTCATACTAGACCCAAACATGTAAGAAGGAGTTCAAGTCAGTCTGTAACCAATCTTTTTTTCCTTTACTTCATATCCATCATGATCCCAACATATTAGGGTAGTAAAGCTGGACACTGCCAGCTTACAGTACATATCACACTCTCCCAGGGCTTCTTCAGAGCTGAAGTAGCCCTGGAAGAGGGCAATAGATAAGCCAGCAGTGTCCAGCAAGGTTGGCCTAATCTGTTGGAAGCCAGCAGTGTCCAGCACTGCTATCCTACTCTGTCAGAGCCATGATGGCTATGAAATAAAGGAAAAAAGATTGACTGCAGACTGACTTGAGTGCCTTCTTACATGTTTGGGTCTAGTATGATTGGTGAGTGGCCTGTGGCCTTTTGCCTCACTACACCCCTGGGCATGTGGTAAAATCTGATCCATGCACCACCCCAGACATGGCATATTGGTTACATAAAGATTTTTTTAAAGGTATTAAGCTAAACCACAAGATCCTTTAAAAAATGTTTGCATACTCATCCTCAACATTTTCAGTTTATACTCATTACTAATACATATTTACTACAGTAAAAAAAAAACAGTCAGAGAGTCAGAAATGTAAAATCCATTCACATACTCCAGAAATTATCATGGCAGAAATACAGACAAATCATTTACAGAACTAATTTAGGAAGGGTGCTAATTCAAGCCCCTCATTAAGGCCCAGGGGTTCTATGGTGCATAGATTAAATATCCTACACACCACTGTCCTCAGTAATAGACAAGGCCCTCTGTTCTCTGCTGCACAGTAGACCTAACTTTGGTGGCAGGGACTATGAAGTTCTGCAGCGCCATTAGGCCTACTTCTGCGGCAGTGGGCAAAGATCTGTGGCACATAAGTAAGGTGACTTGCACATGTTTACAGTTCCAAAACTGATTTTCTTTTATTAATAAAAGCACATGGTACATGCCTGGCTTAAGCACACCATAAATTAACAGCAAGAAATCATGGTGCTTATATTATTTAAATATTCATCTAGCATCCCTCCACTGTGCTCATGGTGTTTCAGAAGAATCATAGAATGAAATGTAGGCTGTCTGAAAAGTAAAAAAAATAGAAACTATATAAAATGTGAAAGTGTTTTTGATAGATGGTATGCTTAAGCCAGGCATGTGTCACATGATTTTATTAATAAAAAAAAATCAGTTTGGGATATATACATCCCATCCTATATTCAGCCCATGTGTACATGGAGTTTTGATTGTTTTTTACATTTGGAATCATTGCTTATAAAATGAGCTATATTATTTTGTATGAAAAGTGCTATATAAATACTAATTCTTTTTCTTCTTTTTATCTGTTTGATGGCTGCACAGCTAAAATGCAAGCTACTATGGTGAAATTGTTAGTATATTAACTAGTCAGAGTATTACTAATGATAACAGTGGAATTCCAAAAAGCTTTCTGCAGAATGTTTTATAAACCATGGAATACTGCAGAATAATATTCTTCAGTTTATGTAAACTGCAGAACAGTATTCCTCACTTATATAAACTGCAAAACAGTATTCCTCAGTTTATGTAAACTGCAGAACAATATTCCTCAGTTTATGTAAACTGCAGCACAGAATTCCTCAATTTATGTAAACTGCAGAATAATATTCCTCAGTTTATGAAAACTGTGAAACAGTATTCCTCAGTTTATGTACTGTAAATTGCAGAACAATATTCCTCAGGTAATGTAAATTGCAGAACAATATTCCTCGGTTTATGTAAACTGCAGAACAATATTCATCAGGTAATGTAAATTGCAGAACAATATTCCTTGGTTTATGTAAACTGCAGAACAATATTCCTCGGTTTAAGTAAATTGCAGAACAATATTCCTCAGTTTATGTAAACTGTGGAACAATATTCCTCAGTTTATGTGAATTGCAGAACAATATTCCTCAGTTTATGTAAATTGCTGAACAATATTCCTCAGTTTATGTAAATTGCAGAACAGTATTCCTCAGTTTATGTAAACTGTGGAACAATATTCCTCGGTTTATGTAAACTGTGGAACAGTATTCCTCAGTTTATGTAAACTGTGGAACAGTATTCCTCAGTTATGTGAACTGCTGAATAATATTCCTAAGTTTATGAAAACTGGATCAGTATTCCTCAGTTTATGTAACTTGTGAAGCAGTATCACTCAGTATAGGTAAATTGCAGAACAATATTCCTCAATTTATGTAAACTGTTGAACCGTACTCCTCAGTTTATGTAACTTGCGAAGCAGTATCACTCAGTTTATCTAAACTGCAGAACAATATTCCTCAATTTATGTAAACTGTGGAACAGCATTCCTCAGCTTATGTAAACTGTGGAACAGTATTCCTCAGCTTATGTAAACTGTGGAACAGTATTTCTCAGTTTATTTAAACTACGGAACAGTATTCCTCAAGTTATGGAAACTGTAGAACAATATTCCTCAGTTTATGTAAACTGCAGAACAGTATTCCTCAGTTTATGTATACTGTGGAACAATATTCCTCAGTTTATGTAGACTGTGGAAAACTATTCTGCAGATTATGTAAACTGTGGAAAAGTATTCCTCAGTTATGCAAACAGCAGAACAATATTCCTCAGTTATGTAAACTGCAGAACAATATTCCTCAGTTTATGTAAACTGCAGAACAGTATTCCCCAGTTTATGTAAATTGTGGAACAGTATCGCTCAGTTTATGTAAACTACAGAACAATATTCTTCAGTTTATGTAAACTGCAGAACAATATCTCTCAGTTATGTAAACTGCAGAACAATAGTCCTCCGTTTATGTAAACTGTGGGACAATATTCCTTAGTTTATGTAAACTGCAAAAACTATTCTGCAGTTTATGTAAACTGCAGAAAATTATTCCACAGTTTATGTAAACTACAGAAATTTATTCTGCATTGTATGTAAACTGTGGAATAATTATTCCGCAGTTTATGTAAACTGTGAAAAAAATTATTCCGCAGTTTATGTAAACTGCAGAATAATTATTCTGCAGTTTACATTAAATTCCATGGATGCAGAATCATGGAAAACAAGGGGCCTTGGTAATAGATCATCTAAATCTCCCCCCTCTTGGACCTATGTCTCCCATTATTTTGTTCCCTGACGTGGATCACTAGAGCATTCTACATACCAATTTCTCAATAGTTCTAGCATGTTCCTTTACTAGCGCTTTCAAACGTCTTTTCATTTTCCCCACATACTAAGCACTACAGGCACAAATAGCCAAACAGACAATGCCAGTGGATCAAAATAATAAACTCTCTTGTTTCAAATATCCTGGTACCATTCCCTACTTCACTGTCCTGATTAGCCAGCATAATGTTATGCTTGTGCAACTGTGTTAGTTTGGTTTTGGCTGTTTACACTCTCTATTCCAGAGGAATTACTACCCTGTAGGAGTTCAAAAGGCAAGGAACCCTTAGAGAGGGTTCCACCCCTAGAGGTGGTACGGGATGATTCCCCATGACTAATGCTACCTTAGGACCTTAGGAATACCCTTAAGGAGAGAAGTGCTGCCACTGGAGGAGGAGGGGAAGATGGTGGGGCAAAGAAAAAATGCTTCACAATGAGGCTGAGAGGAACTGCTTATATAGCTCAGGAAGTGGGAGTGGCTGGCTGCTTGGCCACTGAACTCCAGGCAAAAGCCTTTCTAATTCACTGTCCTATGCAGCCAGTATAGTGTTTTGCTTGTGCAACTGTGTTAGTTTGGTTTTGGCCATTCACACTCTCTATTCCAGAAGAATTGCCACTCTGCAGGGGTACGAAAGGCAAGGAACCCTCAGAGAGGGTTCCACCCCTAGAAGTGCCACAAGATGATTCCCATGGCTAAAGGTACCTTAGGAATCCCCAAAAGAAATGTAGTACAATCACAGCCCAAAGAAGGAGGCAACACGAAGCATATGAGCAAGCAGTAATGGTGACGTAGGAGCAGTAACTGTAACGTAGTAGTAGAGAAGCATAGGCAGTTTGATAATGTAATGAGATGCTCAGTTTGATAACATAATGAAATGCCCAGGCTTGCATTGCATGATACTGATGGTTTGCATTGAGATTAGGGGATCCCCTAAGGAGAGAAGGAATGGCAGGACATCCTCCACCTCCATCCAACAGCATAACCTACCTAAAGAAACTAGGGGAAACTACTATGCTAACTAAGTGTTATGACCTGAGGCAAAGGAGGAGAGAAAAAAAACCCTATGAGGAGGAAATCTCTGGAGATCCAAGGCCTAGATCACCTTCCCTCTGGGCTTGGTATAATTTATTTAGGACAGCTCTGCAGTTGCAATTTGGAAAACCCAATTAAAGGGAGGTGGAAAATATTCTAATTTGGAGGAAGGCTGTCACTCAAACCCTCTAGCAGGAATGCCATGGAAGGTTGTAAGAAAAATCTGCAACAATACGTGCAGCCAAGGCACAGGAGGACAGCAACGACTGCTGAGGCACTCACCTGGCCTATCCACCCTAAAATTAAACCAGGTGAACCAGAGGCAGTTGTAGGAAGAATGCAATGAAGGTGCCTTGCTAGGGAAACCACTAAAGTCAATGGCTAACTGTTATACTGGAACACTAGAGCCAAAGGAGATAACTTTTTCTACCCTTTAACGGTAGTCTTAAATTCTGCACCAGGAGCTGCTGTTGTGTAGCAGGCAGCCAAAGCCAAGCCTGGGGCAAGGACATTCCCAGCTATGGGCCAGGTGAGAAGGATCCAGCCCCAAGCTGGACATGTTCGAGATGCAGACTAAATGCAAAGCGAGACCATTGGCTGCAGGAACCCTGCACCAGAATAGAATGTCTGGCATGCCCCAGAAAATGATTGAGCTGATAAGCTGGTGAGCTGAATGAGCATGGTGTGCTGAGATCGTAATGAGCATTGAGTGCTGAGAGCTTGCAAGGTCGAATGCAGAATTGAGTGCAGCAGAATCCCAGAGGCTGAAGCCAAGGGGATGGCAGTAGGCATGAAGCAATGGTTTGTGTAAGCAAGGAGCAATAATTGCATAAGCAAGTGTGGACCTGCACATAGGTCAGTAAACAGAGTAGTAATAAGTGGACCTGCATGTAGGTCTGCATAACTTAGGGCAATGAAACATCAATGAATAGTGGGGCAAGAGAGCCAGCATTTAAAAGCCAAATCAAGGTGACAAATACTCTAAGGCTTTTTGGCAGTGAAGGCAGAATTTAGAACAGAAGTAATTAGCCACATGGGGCCATGACTCCCCAAACACTTCCCAGTCCCCTCCGTAGGACAAACAAGAAAGTGATGGAAGACTGAGAACCACATGCAGATATGAAAGCTAGTTTAACAGCCTCAGCAGGAACTTTTTGGCTAACCTCAGAGTAGTACAGGTTGAATAAACATAGAAGCAGCACCTTGTATGGAGTACATGGAGTTGCAAAACTGCAATAAAACATGGAGACACAATGCTCTGAAAGCAGGTGTAGCCAGGCAGTGCAATGAAGCTGCAGGTAGAATGAGAGCATGAATGAGCAGCAAAGCTAGGGTCAGAGTAAGCCTGCATCAGGCGACAACAATTGAGTATGCAACATGGAGCAGCTATGGTTGAGCTGAAACACACAGATAATGATTGCAGTTGCATTGCAGTAGTTTGAGAGTGGCTGCAGTTGTAAGTAACTGAAATCAGTAGTATGAGTTCTGAGTAGAAGTATGCTAGGAGCTTAAAAACAAAGCCCCAGAAGGCAAAACAAAACACAGCAACACAGAAAACTGGGAACAAGGCCCAAAAACAAGACACACAAAACACAAGGAAGCACACAGCCAGAGGAAAGATACAAACCAGAGCAAGAAAACAAACAGAACATCAGCAGAGACACACAGAATCAGCAGGTGGGGGGGGAAGAGGCCCCAGCCAGCTCAGAGGATAGACCAACAAAGCCTCCAGCTGCAAAGAAGAAATGCTTCACAATGAGGCTGAGAGGAACTGCTTATATAGCTCAGGAAGTGGGAGTGGCTGGCTGCCTGGCCACTGAACTCCAGGCAAAAGCCTTTCCAATTTAATTTTGTCACATTTAGTAATTAATATATCTAGTTATTCCCTTAACTTGATGGAAGAACAGATACTTGGTAAGGGACTTTCATTTGTTCCTACAAGATCAGCTAATCATTTTGAGACCCTCATTGATTTATATAAATTTTGCAGTACACTGAATCTAGAGTACATTTCTCAAAAATGACTTTTGGGACACAGACTCAATCTGCTGATGTGTTGCAGCATGCTCAGACTTCACAGACTGATGCAGATTCTGGGGATTATTGGCCATTGCAGAAAAAATCATTATATTTCCCTCCATACAATTCAGCAGTAGCTATTTTTGGAAAATTGTGTGACCAGGATATAGAATTGATGTACCGGAATAGGAGTACAGCTCACTATGTGAATTATACAAAGGCAGAATGCGAAGCTTTGGATATTTTTTCAGCTAATGAATCGATTGTGATTAAACCTTCTGATGGGGGGGGCATAGTGGTCCTTGATAAGGACACTTATGTGAATGAGATGTATAGGCAGTTGGATACTTCTGACCCCTATAAGGTACTGGGGAAATATCCAACCCTAGAATTTAAGTTAGAAACAGATGAGATCATAAAACAAGCAATGAATTGTGGCCCTATAACTAGAAAAATAGCTGGATTTTTGATGCTGGCTCATCCAGTTAAGGCAGCATTTTTAGATTTTACCCAGTATTCATGAAAGTCTGGTAAATCCCTCAGGATGCCCCATAGTGGCCATTACTGGTTCACTAACAGAACCTTAAGCAAAGTTTGTGGATGCACATATTAAAAGAATAGCCCAGGGGATGTGTTTGTATATTAGGGACTCCACTGTTATATTAAATGTGTTAAAAAACTTGTATGTAGAAGACACCTGTGACTGTGGACATGGCGTCCCTGTATATGAACATCCCTCATGAAGGGGGCATTGCTGCTCTGACCAGAGCCTTGAAAGAAAAAAACAACATATAGTGAACCATTTCTTGATTTTTTGATTTTACAGTATGTGCTGAAAGTGTTAAAAAGCAATGTCATTATGTTTGAAGGTAAATATTACCTTCAAAAAACAGGAGACAGCGATGTTGGCCTCTGTGGCCATAATTATGGAAACAGACAGTATACTTAGGTGTGCGGGAACAGGATGTGGTTCTAAACCTTGAAAATAATCCATCATTTACCCACGTAGACATATAGAGACATTTTATTGGTGATGTAATTATGGTGTGGCAGGGGTCCTTGGATCAGTTACAACAATTTAAGAATTTTTTTGGAGAGAAGTAATTTACATCTTAGATTTACAGTAAGAGCTGACAGAGAAAAAAAAATCCAATTTTTGGATCTGGTGATTAAGAAAGATGGTAGAGGAGGTGTTAATACTACCCTTTTTTGAAAACCTACAGGTATGAATTCTCTACTCCACTTTGCCAGCTTTCATGACTGCCATACCATAGAAAACATCCATAAGAGTCAATTTATGAGAATTGAACAACATTGTGATACCCAACAGGAATATGTTAAGCATTCTGATGGGTTGGCAAGATGTTTCCATAATAGTGGCTACAGCAATGCCTGTATAGAGCAAGCCAGGCAGGAGTTTTATCAAACAGAAAGAGATAACCTTTTAGTATATCAGTGAGAGAGGGACCGGTATGTGGTGCAAGATACATCTCACAGTACTCAGGCTGAGACTGTATGGGATATGCAGGTAGATGAGTCAACCAGACCTATTAGTAGTGAAGATACACCACAGGAGATGCAGAGGAATACTGCAAAGGGTGCTGTAGCAAGGATGATGATTAGATCATTAACTTTGGATGAGAGGAACACTCATCTGAATCAGGGTAGAAACAAAGCGAACTTTGTGCCGACATATTCTAGGGATGCATCTAACGTCAGGAAAATAGAGGAGAAGAACTGGACAATAAATAGATCTGAATGATCCCTAGAAGAGATCTTGTGTAATGTATCTAGAATGGTGTATAGAAGGGGAAAGAATATATCAGGTTGGATGACTAATAGTTACCAAAAACCATTACCTAGGAATACATGGTTGCCAAGTCTACCTGCAGGTACGTTTAGGTGTGGTAGGCGTAAATACTGTCCTATGACTACTTATTCTGAAAAATGCCAAGCAGGAAATGATTCCAGGACTTTTGAAACAAGGGAGTTTATTAACTATGATTCCGCCAATGTTGTCTATTTGGCTATTTGTACCTGTAGTGCTTACTATGTGGAGAAAATGAAAAGAAATTTGAAAACACAAGTAGGGGAACATGCTGTAACTATTGAGAAATTGGATATGGAGACTGCTGTAGTGAACCATGTCAGGGAATAAAGTAATGGGAGACATTGTTTTTCTTTTTAAGGCATAGAAAAAACTAGAGTAGGTCCAAGAGGGGGAGTTTTAGAGAACCTATTACTGAGGAGAGAGGCATGGTGAATATTTAAGCTATGTACCACAGAATCCCTGGGCATTAATAAGAGGTTTGAAGTATCCCCCTTCCTAAATTATTTCTATAAGTGATTTCTTTAGAATTCTGCCATGATAATTTCTGGAGGATGTGAATGAATTTTATATTTCTTACTATCTCTTTAGGCTTTGTAGTAAATGTGTATTAGTAATGAATGTAAATTAAAAGTGTTGGAGATTGGTATGCAAAAGTTTTGGAAGAATCTTGTGGTTTAACTTAAAACTTTTTAAAAAACATTTATAACTGCTATTATAGTGATACCAACATAAGAGGTAGCTGTATGTGGAGTTTGACTTCTACATTAACTATATTATATTAGGTTAGCATCAGAAAGTCAAACCCAGTGTACTTTTTTTATAGTTATTAGATGTGTGGTTGCTGGGTCACATTTTATGGGTGTTTATAGTCCAGGGCTTCAGCCATTTGTTTAGTGAAGAGAGTGTTTCACCTATGTGTTTATACTATTTAAATTATTTCTTCTACTTAACTTTATTGTAGGAAGTCAGCATATTTGTAAAGGTGAAGGCTGTAAAACAATTAATTAGCACTTTCACTTTAAGGAATTTACCCCTTGGAAGTGGGTAGGATGGAACTGGCTACAGTGCCTTGAGAAAGTACCAAGTTTTGACATGAAATGGTGGACTATGGAGTATCCTGAGAACTATAGTATGTGATCTTTAATAAAGTTTCTGATTTATTAATGCAGAGGTTGGCACAGTAGGTTTTGTTGAGCTGCTCTTATTTTCTCGTATTTGTATCTTAAGCAGTCTGATCATTTTGCCTGCATGCCACTGTCATAGAGGCATAGGCCAAGAAACTTAGGAAGACAAGGAGGAGTTATAAAATTCGCAAGTAGCATTTTACTATTATTATCAGTAACAATAAAAAAATGTAATTAAATTGTATGAGATAGCTCTTCTTAAAGGCAGTACAAACAAAAAAAATGGATCTAGGTTCACAAAACATTGGAAATTCCCGCAGCTGTGGGAAAAACAGGCACAAGTGGGTTGCCACTTTTGGGTCCACAGGTTGCCACAGTTTTCCCACTGCTGCTGGTATTCACAAAGGTGGAGCTGTATTATGACTGACTCCATGATTTTCAGCAGCTTGCAGGTGGTGTTGCCAGGGAAATCTCCACAGCTGTGGAGAATTGTTACAGTTGGTGGGACCAGTCGTAACATCATCCGCAACTGCTGTGCTGTACATAGCAATCTCTGCAGCTGCAGAAATTTCAGTCATCAAATGGAGTTGTGGCATGGGACTTAGTTCCAGCAAGTTTTGTGAATCTAGTCCATAGTCCTTCATCTCAAAGTCTCTTTAAAATCGTCATCTCTCTCTCTGTCTCTCTCTCTCTCTCTCTCTCTCTCTCTCTCTCTCTCTAAACAAAAAAGTGCTCCTTTTATATGAAATGTCTTTGCCTGGCAGTTAAACTCTGCATCTTGTTCTCATTAAGCTGTATCTCCTGTTTTCATAAAAAGCAACAAGACTTTTTTCATTTTGCTTCATGTGACCACACTGAAAAGTAAATCAGTCTTCTTGAAAGGTGTTACCAATTAAGACATCCTGTTCCAGTGCTGATTTCCTGCTGACAATTCTGCTTGTAACCCGCCTGTTACCCGGGGTTACTAGAATCCCAGTAAAACCTAGTGGTAGGCAGGGAAGGCAGCTTGTGAAACTCCAGTTAAATGGATTTCACAATGTCTCACTCTGTTCTCAGTCTCAGCTTAGACTGAGGGATGACATCATTTTAGAACTGTCACAGCTGCATAAGCCACACTGGAATGTTGCAGTTGGAGGTTAGAGTAGAATGTTGGGGAATTTTGAAGTTAGTTGAGTAGAGTCTGTTACAGTCTGTAGTAGAGATGCTCTGCTGTAAGCAGGCCCTCGGAGCTCTAAGCTCTGTTAAATAGCTATTTATTGTTTTATAGGTGTGTGTTCTCACCTGAAGAGGAACACAATAAGAACACATTGAAGTGGTAGAGACCACTTTCAGTGATTCAGGGCCCCATCCCTGTGAGGATGGGGGGAAGGAATCAGCCTGTTTCCAGGGGAAGCCCTACTGCTCCTGCTAGGGAAAAAAGAAGCTGCCTGATTTAAGTTTCGTGCTGAGGCACCAGAAGTTCTGAATGAGATTTCCTTTAAGGAGAAAATGCCTGTGGGGCACCTGCAACCAAGGGGTGAGTTCACTCTGCTAAAGTGCCAATGTGTTTTTGCCTGAAAGAAAATGAAACTAAAGTGACTGTTACTGTGGGGTCATGAAAGACAGCCAAGTACAGTTTGGAAGATGTGGGGATTGGACTGCTTAACTCTGTGGGGGGTCTAGATTAATGGACACAGACACTTATTTAAGTATGTTCAAGTTCAGCACAAATGGGATGTAAAGACAGTAGACTGAATGTGAATACATTTAAAAAGAATCTACACAGCAAAGTGTTTTAAAGGATGAGGTGTTACAGTCCAGTGAAATGGCCGAGTATGAATTATGGGAGTGAGAGGTGGGAGACCACCCATCAGTAGTAAACAAATTCACCTCTATAGGTGTACTTTGAGACACCTGTTGCTTTCTCTCAGGTACTTGGCCAGTGCCTGAGGAAAGTACCCAGATGTGGGATTGATGAGAAAGATTCCCTGATGGAGCAGAAGTGCTCATAGGAGGTTTAGGGAGCCACCAGTAAATGTTTCCATGCTATATGGAAAGTGTCCAAGTGGCTGACAAGGGAGCCAAGCCAGGGAAAACCCACAGCAGCGTACAAGTTCGGGCTTTGTGTCCAGTGTGTTTCAGAGCCTGAGGGCTAAAGTGAATAGGATGTGTTCTGATCTCCATAA
Source organism: Neoceratodus forsteri (assembly GCA_016271365.2). Lineage (NCBI taxonomy): Eukaryota > Metazoa > Chordata > Ceratodontiformes > Ceratodontidae > Neoceratodus > Neoceratodus forsteri. Next base: position 1,206,001,954 of record CM057449.1, read on the forward strand.
ATCTGCATTACCAGGAGTGTAGCCCCTTGGGGGTCCATCTGTGCTTTGTTTATTCTGTTGGATGTGAATAAAAGCCACACTTTAGAATCCCACTTCTGGTATTGGACATTTCAGTTATTGGTTCCTTTGTCTGGAGTTACTTGGGTGCCCCTGTTGCAGAGTAGCCAAACCTAGCCATTGTGCCGAGTGACATATTCCTCCCCGAACCCAGCCCACCTTGTATTGCTGTCAAGATGGAAACGGCATACCTGCGTGGGGGTTAAAAAAATGTAGGCACTGCTGAGGATTTGGGTTTGGAATTTAGGGAGGAATGTAAGAAAGGTCGCTTGGCCAAAGGATAGCATTTTGGCTATCTGACAGTGGGTAGCCCAAAACAACTGAAATAACGTTTAACAAATGTGCCGCTGTGTGCTGTTATCCAAGTGCTGCTATTAAAATGCTAACTGTTTACTAGGATCAGTAAAGCCTGAGAGTGTATGCCCTTGTCCTGCATCAATTTACAGTGTTTGCCAGCTTTTAAAAGTGTTTGTGACAAAGAAAATTGTGGAGAACTGTGGGTAGCAAAAGGAAAATTGTGCCCTATACGTTGGAAATGCTTTCTGTGTGGACTGAGAGACTTGTTGTGCTTAATGGCCATGAAAAATGGTTGAAATTGGTAGTTGAAGTCATTGAATGGTTGAAGGAGTCATTGAAGAAAAAAAAAAGTGTGGTTTTGCAGTTTAAATTTTGCCTGCTCGGCGATCCGTGAGGAGAAGAGCATGAGAGGAAAGAGGCTCATTTGCATGGCGTCGAGTGACTGGTGAGACCGCAATCAGTCCCGCCCCCAAGCCAGCTCTAGAGTGACTGCACAGCATTCGAGAGGGAGAGTGAGTGGAGTGTGCAAACTGGCTTACCAGGAGGAGTGTCGTGGTGATTGAAAGCGCTGTAAAAGTGTAAACAACTGACTTTTCTGTTTAAATTCGAGCTCAACCCACATTTCGATCAACTGGACTGTGAGTGTAGTGTTCAGAGGGACAATCAGCAGGACTGCCAACCCGCTTCTTTCCAGAGGCCTCCAAGACTGGCTGCAGGCCGTTTTTCCATCGCAGCATACAGCTACTAATAACAGTGAGTACTAACAGAAATAATTGCTCAAACTAAGTGATTTCACCAAAAGCCAGCTGAATCTGTATGTAGCAGTGTAATCACTTTGCAAAGAAGGACTGTGTTAAGTTTTACCAGCAAAAGCAAGAATTCTAAGCAATCGACTGAATTTTCAAAGCCATGTGATGGACTGTGAGTTGTATCAGATATGCAGCAAGAAATACAGGCAATCCTGTGCTATGAAATACTGAGGCTTTAAGGGACTGTAAGCTAGAGCAATGTCTTCAGCAAGTGAAAAGTCCATGGTAAATCATATAAATGTGCTAGGATAAAGAACAGTGCAAGTTTGTGCAGTTTGAACAAAGTTATCAGTAGAGTGTGTAAATCGGATGCTCAGTGGCTTGACCAATTACAGAATGTTGATGCGTAGGAGTGCTGCCACCACCATTACAGGGTGGGGTAGTAATGTAAACACAGAAGCAGAGGAGCCATTATGAAAGAGAAAGAAAGTTTTCAGTGATGTGGGACTTGAAATAACAGTGAGCGTTTGTTTGTTTTCTCTGCAGTCATGGCTTCAGGACCAGACGGCTACCCAGATCGTGCCCGGGCTGTAATAGCAGTAGAAGTTAACAAGTTAAGGGACATTGAGAGATGTTACTATGGGGGACAATTGCCTCCTTATGTGGTGATTCCTGGATATCCAGTGCGAGTATGTGTGATGTGCTTAAATGTTGGAAGGGACGTCTTCATGGTACCTCACTGTTCTGGGTGCCTAGAGAAATATGGTTTATTTAAAGTGCCAAAGATTCATTTGGCTCCCACATGGACAAACGTTCACAAATCTGCAGCTGGCAGCACACAGACCAGACAGAGCCTATTGGAGAAGGACCCTCAGAGTGTGGCACAAAGCAAGAGAGTGCAGATTTACAGACAGAACAATGTGCTGATGCTTCAGAGTCTGAGCCGCAGAGAGACATTTCAGGAAGAGCATCAGTAGACCCTTGGAGAGAGGGGCCTAGCCTAAGTCTCAGGTTGCTCCTGTAAAAAAGCTTTCAGCTTAGTGTGCTATACCTGGTTAAACAACTAAATAAAAAAAAAGTCTCGTAGGTGAAGATGAGATGAAGGAGGCCTTTGAATGGGAGGTTTCGACCTCTGCGCCCAGTGAAGAGTGGACAGTCTCAGGAGTGAGGACGACTGCTCATTCCTGGGCACAGATTCCCAGTAAGGAAGAAGAAGAGGTGGAACCTATGTGTCCTTGTGAAAAAGGAATTGGTACACAGCCTCAAGCTCTTGCCTCAGAGGAACGCATGGAAGAGAGTGGTGATTCCACTGCCCTGGCTGTGCAAGAAGAAGCCAGGGATCCATTTTTTGTGTCGTTAAGAATGTGTAGCTGGCAGAACCAGGACTGGCTACCCCCAAGCCAGGCCAGAGGCCTCAGGTTGACCAAAGCTAGTAAAGAGGAAAGACTGGTTCGTAGGAAAGCGAATTAAATCTATGAGATGTCCTTTCCTAACTTTCCTTGGAGAGTCTGGGAGGAGATTGAAAAAGCAGGAAATCCTGGATTTGGGAAGAAGCATTGAAATATGTGCATCCTGGTGCAAACAAGCATGTCAAGAACAGAATGTTTCAAGAAAAATACAGCCAGTGGAAAAGAGGCAGGACACTGTTTATTGACACTGTTCGAATTGTGGATGGAGAGGGACATGAAACCTTTCACAGTGTGAATTATGAGTGCCCAGACAGGATGATAATTCCAGCACCTGACCCGTTGTGCTAGTGGCCACAATGCAAAGACCTTCCTGTGAATGTGCCCATGCCTACCAAATGGAAAGTAGAGCAGTGGTAGCCAGTGCTGCCACTCCAGCCATTGCCATACCTATGTTGTTCCACCAGTCTGGATGTCCAGGACTCAGGTGCCCCACATTCATCAGTTCTGCAGTGTACTGGCTTTCCAGAATCCATCAACTGGCCACCAGATGACTTCAGATCCAGAGAGGACACCAGCCCAGCTGTATCCTGATTCATCGCCTGGGTATCGGATGACTTCAGACCAGCTGTTTTCCTTTTTGTTCCTGTTCCAAGGTCCCATCTCCAGAGATGACATCACCCCAGCAGTTTCCAGATGTGTCCTCCTGTCATTTCCCAGAAGATGTCCACCCAGCTGTATCAGAAGAATGCTGCCAGGGAGAATCTTTGGCTAGGACCAGGTGTGGTGTCGTGTTGTTCTACAAGGAACTGGTAAGTCCAGGCTTTTCTATTTTTATGATATTGCAGTACACACCCTACACTAGCAGACTCCAGATGTTTGAACTGTCCTCAAAGACTCTCCCTTTTGGGACTTTGGCCTGCTAGAACTGTTCTTCACCGGTTTCCGGCCCAGGAGAGACTCTTTAATGGACTTGCCTTCATGCACTGTGATCACTAGATCGGATTTTTAGGGCACTCCATCACCCAAATATTGTGTAATGTAAATAATGTCATTGTTTTTTACTGTTTTCTAATGTTTATACTGTTTTTTCTACTTTTCTAAAAAAAAATCTTTTTGGGATTCTCCAGTGCTTAGATGGTAGGGGTTTAGATAGACTGTGTATGCAGATTAGGAGTGTGTGTTGTCTTTCTTTTTCTTGCAGGTGTTCCTGAAGAAGATAGAAGAGAAGACAAGAACAGGAGGAGGGACTCATCGGAGTTCCTCAGCAGTACTTTAGAGTGTAGAGTTTAAAGTACTGTTGTTGTTGTTGTTACTGTGTGTAACTTTTTCTTCCACAGGTATGGTTGTGGGGGAATGTGGGAGTAATACATAGTGTTTGGTATTAGCTTCTAGTGTGTGGTTGCATGGTGTCCAGGGTTGGGGAGGTACCCTATTTGTTTTGTTTTGAGAATTTTAAGCTAGAGGCAGACAGTTTTTCCCTTGAGGGCTAGGGGGATAGACAGTCTGTGGTCCTGAATGGCCATATGGGCTGCAGTACTGATCTAATAGGGCTATGCTCTGGACAGTTCTACCAGAGCCACTAGGTACCCATAGTCAGTGGGTAGAGTAGAGGCTGATGCATCAGCCAGTGGCCTCTGGACCCTTAGTGTTGTCTGCCTGTGCCTAGCACATGGTAGGCAGGGGCCTGATTATCCCTCTCCGTAGGTAGCACATAGGGTAGGATGGCCTAGGTCGGGTAACTAATGACTGCGGATAGTTATTTTCCAGGCCCAGGGTGAATGTAACCCCCCTGTTACCCAGGGTTACTAGAATCCCAGTAAGACCTAGTGGTAGGCAGGGAAGGCAGCTTGTGAAACTCCAGTTAAATGGATTTCACACTGTCTCACTCTGTTCTCAGTCTCAGCTGAGACCGAGGGATGTCATCATTTTATAACTGTCACAGCTGCATAAGCCACACTGGAATGTTGCAGTTGGAGGTTAGAGTAGAACATTGGGGAATTTTGAAGTTAGTTGAGTAGAGTCTGTTGCAGTCTGTAGTAGAAGTGTTCTGCTGAAAGCAGACCCTCAGAGCTCTAAGCTCTGTCAAAGTGCTATGTTTTGTTTTATAGGTGTGTGTTCTCACCTGAAGAGGAACACAATAAGAATACATTGAAGTGGTAGAGACCACTTTCAGTGGTTCAGGGCCCCATCCCTGTGGGGATGGGGGAAGGAATCAGCCTGCTTCCAGGGGCAACCCCCCGGTCTGGCTAAGGATAAAAAGAAGCTGCCTGATTTAAGTTTCTTAGTGAGGCACCAGAAGTTCTGGATGAGATTTCCTTTAAGGAGAAAACGCCTGTGGAGCACCTGCAATCAAGGGGTGAGTTCGCTCTGCTAAAGCGCCAATGTGTTTTCACCTGAAACAAAATGAAATTAATGTGACTGTTACTGTGGGGTCAGGAAAAGACAGCCAAGTACATTTTGGAAGATGTGGGGATTGGACTGCTTAACTCTGTGGCGGGTCTAGAGTAATGGACACAGCCACTTATTTAAGTATCAAGTTCAGCATAAATGGGATATAAAGACAGTAGATTGAATGTGAATACATTTAAAAAGAATCTACACAGCAAAGTGTTTTAAAGGATGAGGTGTTACAGTCCAGAGAAATGGTCGGGTATGAATTATGGGAGTGAGAGGTGGGAGACTCCCCATCAGTAGTAACCAAATTCACCTCTATGGATTTACTTTGAGACACCTGTTGCTTTCTCTCAGGTACTTGGCCAATGCCTTAGAAAAATACCCAGATGTGGGGTTGATGAGAAAGATTCCCTGATGGAGCAGAAGTGCTCGTAGGTGGTTTAGGGAGCCACCAGTAAATGTTTCCATGCTATATGGAAAGTGTCCAAGTGGCTGGCAAGGGAGTCAAGCCAGGAAAAACCCAGAGCAGCATACAAGTTTGGGCTGTGTGCCCAGTGTGTTTCAGAGCCTGAGGGCTAAAGTGAATAGGATGTGTTCTGATCTCCATAAATCTGCATTACCAGGTGAGTAGCCCCTTGGGAGCCCATCTATGTTTTGTTTATTCTGTTGGATGTGAATAAAAGCCATACTTTAGAATCCCACTTCTGGTATTGGACATTTCAGTTATTGCTTCCTTTGTCCGGAGTTACTTGGGTGCCCCTGCTGCAGAGTAGCCAAACCTAGCCAATGTGCTGAGTGACATATTCCTCCCCGAACCCAGCCCACCTGGTATTTCTGTCAAGATGGAAACAGCATACCTGGGTGGGGGTTACATGTTAACAAGCTTGGGAAAGGTAAAAAGGTTTCTCAAGGTTAGTCCGCTGTGTTCCAAATTATTAATGTTTCTAACAAACCCAAGTAGCTTTCTGCAGTCATTATAACCATATAATTATATACATTTGTGAACCAAGGGATCTCGGTTTCACATAAAAATTCACATTTTTTTTAACACAGAGAAACAAGGGAAAAACGAAACAGCAGAAACAGCAACTTAAGGAAAGGAGATAGCAGGGGAAAATTGTGGGGTCATCGGAGTGACCAGTTCCTAGGTGCCACAAGAAAAGTTGATTTGTGCAATCAGATAGGTAAGACACAGACATGTAGCAGAAAAGGAGAGGACATAATAGATCCTTTCTTCTAACTATCTGTGCGTAACACATGGGACAGAGTCACACACACACACACACCCCCCCTTTAAGAGGGAATCTGTTGTTCTTTTCTTAAAAAAACGAGTTTCTAAAACCTTCTCTTATTTTTCTTTTAACATTACCTTATAACATTTACATTTTTTTTGCATGTGTTAGTATTCCTTTTTCATAACACATATTGCAGCAAACATTTCAGTTAAGCACACACATTTCAACCTTCTGAATTCTCAATTCCTGAAGCATATTGACAGAATATCAGCACTGACATTTTGTTTTCTTGATTTGTGTATCACTGAATTTAAATGGCTGTACTGCCAGGTGTCACCTTGTGATTCTGGAATTGTTATACTTCATTTGATTAAGCCAACAGAGAGGATTGTGATCTAAGAACAAAGTCATCTCCTAGCAGATTAAACCTAAGAGACGTTATTGCCCATTTTACAGCAAGGCATTCTTTGTCAATAGTGGAATACTTTTTCTCTCTGTTGTGTAGTTTCCTGCTGATATACAGAATAGGATGTTCCTGCCCATCTATATTCTGACTCATGACTGCACCTAGGTCTACCTCTGATGCATCTTTCTGTAACATAAATTGTTTCTCAAAGTCTGGGCCTCTTAAAACAGAGGCAGAACATAATGCAACCATGATGGCCAGAAAAACCTCATCACACTCTGGGGACCATGTCACATTATTTGGGTACTATTTTTTTCATGAGTTTAGTAAGGGGAGTAGCTAACTGGGTAAAGCTGGGCACAAATCTCTGGAGGGGTAGTAACTAGACAGACCTAAAAGTGACCTGACATGTTTCTTTGTCTTTGGGACAGTACTGTTTGGTATAGCTTCTATCTTAGGAATCTCTGGCTTTACTTCTCCATTTCCAAAAATATATCCTAAATATTTGATTTCTTGCATGCCTAATTTTCACTTAATAGGATTAATGGTCAGACCTGCATTTTTGATAGATTAAATAACTGCTCATAGGTATTCAAGGTGATTTTTCCTATCTGGACTGTACACCATGCCATCATCCAGGTAAGCAGCATAAAAACCAGTGTTAGGGGCTATAATTGCATCCATGAACTGCCAGAATGTAGTGGGAGCACCATGTAAATCAAATGGCATGGTGGTGAACTGACAGAATCCAATAGGAGTGGCAAATGCAGTTTTGTCTCTTAATTCTTTAGCTAGGGGAATTTGCCAATAACCTTTGATGAGACTGATGTACCTGGCACTTCCCAATCTGTCCATCTATCCTGGGCATAGAATAGCTGTCAAATTTGGACACTTGATTAAGTTTCTGAAAATCAAGGCAGATTCTTATACCCACTTCTTTTTAGGGCTTCAGTGGGTGTAGCCCTGCAGACCTCTTGCTATCAGAAAAGGACTCAGTGCATTCCTTCTGACCGAACAACTTGTTGGAGTTAAACCACAGTCACCTCCATGTCTGTGTAGCACTCCTCTCGTTGTCTCCAATGGAAGGAGCACAGCAACATTGTTACAGTGTCAGGGCTCACAGCAGAACACGGCACACTCCACTGTGTCCAAGATGGCCACCAAATTGTATTGCACATGTGTGACTACTAGCAAATGTGTAGTGGCCCTCATTGGCCATCTTGATCATGGCGGAGTGTGCCATGTTCTGCCATGACTGCTGAAAAAACTAGTTTTAAATTATGGATATCCCACACCCGACCCTCCCTCTCAGCACCCACCACCCCCAGAAACATACGAGTGACACTGAGGATGCCCAGTCCCCCAGTGTTGGGATCAGGCATCCTTGTTTTTGTTTTGTTTTAATTAAAGATATCCCCCCCACCTGACCCTCCCTCTTAGCACCCACCCCCCCAAGACACATACGAATAACACTGAGGGTGCTCAGTCCCCCAGTGTCAGGATCATCATCCTCATTTTTTTTAAATTAAAGATATCCCTCCTACCTGACCCTTCCTCTCAGCACCCACCACCCCCCCTCAAAAAAATTGATAGTTATGCTGAGGGGTGCCCAATCCCTCAGTGCAGAAATCCTCACTAGTTTTTTTAAACCTGTAAAAAGAAAACCATGCATCAATGTCTTTTATGACAAATTCACCTTTCAGGCAGCAGTTGAAAAATTTCTCTGCCCTTGTTCATGAGGTGGGGTAGTAGGAAGGCTATGTTGAAAAGTTTGTGTAAAAATATTAAAAAACAATAAAGTTATGAGCCTACATTGAATTTTGTGAATGTAGGCTTATAACTTTGGTAATTTTCAATATTTTTACCCAACATTTATAACACAGCCATTTCTTTACAGCACCTCATGAGTGTGACAGCAGTCATTTTCAGCTCCGGCCCCAAATGTGTTTTTGCATCCTGAAAGCTGATTTTGCAGTGCCTGTGCAAAATCACCTCTAGGCCAGGAGCTGAACATTTTATCTGCCCTTCTTCATGAGGCAGGATCTTAACAATGCTATGTTGAAAATTTAGTGTAGAAATTAAAAAAATAAATGTTCAGTATTTTTTTCCCCACATTCTTTGGCTGCAGTCCTATCGGCTCTGGCCATAGTTTGTTATATTTACAATCACCATTGATGATGGCCAAGCACTTCTTCAATGATACCCAGATCTTTGATTTCTTTGTATTTCCTTAACCACATTTGCCCTTAACCACTTTGGTAGTCTGCATGTCTTTTGTCTGCTAGGGCGAGCATTCCCTGTCACTGTTACTTGCTGGACCCCTTTTACGCGGGCTGGCACTGTGGTAAAAGTACTTTGAAATGTCTTTATAACTATAAATTTCTGTGGTTTGCTCTGTGGTTAGGGAAACATTTATCTTTACAGCATGATAACTTACAGTTTGTTCCAGTCTGTCATAAGCTATATCAATATCTTCTTTAGAAGTTTATGGTAATACGAAAAAAGCAACTTCTGGTGTTTCTTTCAACCCATTTCTTCAGTAGATTAGCATGGTACTGTATATCTTGGCAATATTTTTCCTATCAGAGTTCTCAGTCTTATAGTCAACTGTATCAGTACATCTAACCACCTTACAAGGCCTTTACCACTTCAATAATATATTTTTTTCTGTAGTGGGTGACAGTAACAAGAACCTTTTCACCTGGCTCAAAATCATTTTCTTTTACCCAATGGTCATAATACACCTTGTGCTGTGTTTGGGCTTCGTCCTGATTACTATGGGCAATTTCAACATATTTTGCCAATTTCTTTCTCAATGCACATATATAAGATGTAATAGAGTCTTTTGAGTGTGGTTATCTTCCCAAGTTTCTTTTATAATATCTAATGGCTCTCTAGTTTGTCTACCATACAACATTTTAAAGGATAAAAAATCTGTTGATGCTTGTGGCACTACTCTGCAAGCAAAAGACATGTAAGGTAAATGTTGGTCCTAGTCTTTCCTGTCACCCTTCACAAACCTTTCTAACATACAGTATGTTTTAGGGTTTGAGTAAAACACTCAACAAGACCATCTATTTGAGGGTGATAAGGGGAGGTTCTTAAGGCAGTGATATCTAGTAGTCGGTGCAGCGCCTTCAGCCAGCAATGCAGCACCAAAATTAATACCCTGATCAGTAATAATCTCTTTAGGTATGCCCACTAGTGCAGTGTGGCATTTTCAAATTCTGGCAGAATGGAATTTCGCAGAATTTTTGAAATTCCTCAGAAATTCTGCCAAAGTTTGCAGGAAATGGAATGGCAGAATTCAGTGGCAGAAATATGAGGAATGCATTTTCCACAACATTTCTGCAGAATTTTATTCTGCATATCTCAATATTTTCCACAGAAATGGTTGCAGAATGATTTTCTGCTGAAAAATGCTGTTCCACTGAATATTATTCTGTGGATCAGAGCAGGCAGAATTCCGCAGAAGAACTAGCGTAATTCCAGCAGAAATTCTTCCGGCAGAATGGTCATTCCATGCTAATTTTGCCAGCAGAATTTCACATTCTGCAAAGCACTAATGCCCACCCTGCTGAAAATTTTGGCAAGCTGTGCTGCCACTTTTGGGGCTGTGACAGTAAGCATTGGAATTGCCTCTGGGTATCAAGCAGCATAGTCACATACAACCAAAATGTATCATTTATCTTTTTTACTTTTGTCTAAGAGGGTCAACCACATCTGTTGAAATTTTCTAAAAAGGCACATCTATCAGGGGAAGGGACACCAGAGGTACCTTGGCTTTTTTAGTCACTGGGGCTACTTTCTGACATTCAGCACATGAACTGTAATAGGTAGCAACTTTCTCATGCATCTCAGGCCTTAAAGTCTGTACAACAATCTGGCAAGGGTGTGATCCCTCCCTGAATGACCAACCATATGACTATCATGTGCTATCTGTAACAACTCAGTACTGTATTTCTTTTGTATGACAACTGTTCTATCTGTTCCTGCACCTGAGGACTAACCCAAACTCTATACAGTAGCCCATTACGATTTTTTAAATATAGTATAGGTTCACCCTCTTTTTATTTCACTACCAGCTGCTTAAAATAACCTTGGACAGAAGCATCATTAGTTTGTTCAGAAACAAAATCACAATCAGTTATCGGTTTAGTTTCAGCATTTCCATATATCAAACCCCTTACGTCCATCAGTCTTTTGTTGCCACTGTTTTTCTCAGGTGTTTTCTTTCTTTCCTAGACTTCTGGATCTTGGACCCGGATTCAAAGAAGTCCGAATCGAAGTCAAAAAAAGAAAAAGATTCCCCAACATCTGAGATTTTCTTTGCCTGTGCTCTTGTTATCACAGCTGCTGAAACAGCAGGGTTTGCTCCTCACTGATTAACTTTGCAAATCCTAAAAGTCATTTCCAATAATCACAGGTACAGGTAACTTTAGTACTATCCCCACTTTTGTTTGGTATGACACCCAATTAATAGTCAGAGTCACTTGGGTGGTGGGATATTATCGAGTGTCCCTGTGAATGCAGATGACCCCATCACCTGGTCCTTATATACAGTCTTTTCCCATCACTTCACCATGCAGCAGGGTCTGTCTGCTTCCTGAATATATAAGTCCCTTTAGTGTCCTACCTCTCACCTTGATGTCTGTTAAATACTTGCCCCAATTTTCTGAGGCCAAATTTTGTTCCAGTGTTATTATCCTTATTTGTATGGCAGTTTCTTGCAATATGATGTGTCTTATTACAGTTACAACAAATAAAGTCTTTTAGTGCAGACTTGCTACCCCATCAAAGTTCTGATCTCACCTGGAGTTAAATCAGGAAAAAGATGGTCTTACTGGTACTTGGCTGTTGCTTCGCTGCTGCCATGTCTGTCTGGCTATCTGATAGTTCTCAGCAAAAGAAAATGCCTTTCCCCAGTTTCTGTTCAGTGTTCTTTTACCCAAAGCTGCACATCTGTTAGGAAGAATGTTGATGAATTGCTCCAAAGCAAATATGTTGATGATCTATGGGACTGTTTTGCTCTCTGGTTGGAGCCATTTAATTAGGAGTTTTCTGAGTCGGATGAAGGTGCCTCAATGACTGTGATTGAGCTGTAGTTCAGGGATCAGAGTCTGTGCCTGTAGGTCTCTCCTGAGATGTCATATCTTTTAAGGATTTCACTTTTCACAAGGTCATACTTTTCTGACTGCTCAGTGTCCATATTGTTGTAGGCAAGTTCAGCTTCACTGGTCAAATAAGGTACCAGCCTGATTATCCATTGCTGCTTTGGCCACTGGCAGACTCCGGCGAACCTTTCAAAACTTGTCAGGTATGCTTCAATATCATCTGAGGGACACAACTGTGTAAGTTTCATGAACTGTAACCTGATTGTGTTTTGTTATCTGCTGGACCAGTACCAGATTCTCCAGATTTTTTTCTTTTCTGATTCTTTTTCTGCTTCTTGCAAGGGTGGGTGTTGCCAGGACTACTCTCCCAGCATCTTCCTCCAGGCTGTCCAGCTGGGTGACCCAGAGCTTGCCTCCTACAAAGGGGCTTCCCTGGGCTGCAAGGGGAGAGAACAAGATCAACCAGAGGCTCCAGCTGAGGCTTATGCATTGGGTGTCATTCAGGAGACAGTCTGGAAGCTTCATGGAGCTCCCTGGCAAGGGGTGTTTCCATGGTTCCCCCTGGATCACGGACATGCAATGATGTCAGCATGGGATGAACATACTCCTACACTCATCCCATGGAAATCCACTGACTATCCTCAGTGTCTGTTGGTCCCAGCTGCTGGACACCCACTCTTCACTGGGTGTCACTAATATACCAGGAAGCTGTCCCTGGGATTCTCATCCAAGCTTCCTCCAGCCAACACTCTGATGCACCATGCTTGCTACTGAACACAGGCTGTCAGCACCACAAGCAGTAGTGTTACTGCTGTGCTGGCCTCATATCCTACAACTTTGATAGCTTGTAAGGCATTCTTCTCTTCTCTTCTCTTCTCTTCTCTTCTCTTCTCTTCTCTTCTCTTCTCTTCTCTTCTCTTCTCTTCTCTTCTCTTCTCTTCTCTTCTTCAGTGTCTCTTTGTTGTATAGCCCACCATTTGAAGAAGGTATACATGCTTTTAGGTTTTTACCCTACCTGTTCTTCTTTCATTACTGGTGCTGGCTGTAAGTCTTAGTTTGGACTTTGGTTTCTGCTTCTAGTTTGTCTGCTAGTCTTCTGGAAAGCACCCCTGGGCTTGCTGTTGCAGGATCCATATCTTTCTTCTGTGCTTCCCTGGTACCAGGTCAAGTGCCTACACACAAAACTCCTGGTTTAGTGTATGCATGGTGTAAATCCACTTTGTCTAACACCAACTGTTGAAGAGGCAGAGGTCAGGAAGCATAGGCAGATCAGGAGGAGTTATAAAATTCACAAGTAGCATTTTATTATCATTCACAATAAAATAAAAAAAATTAAATTGTGCTGGATAGCTCTTCTTAAAGACAGTACAAAAACACAATACTTCATCTGAGAGTCTCTTTATCTCCATCTTTCTGTCTCCCTAAACAAAACATTTCTCTCTTTATATTAGATGTCTTTGCCTTGCAGTTCAATTTTGCATCTTTTTTAGGGCTGTGGGTGGAGACTACAGCCATTTTGTGAGAGCTCTGTAGCTCTGAAAAAGGCCGATCGCAGAACCACTTCCGTTGGACTGTTGGAGGTATCCTTCTGAAAGCCCAACGGAGCTTAAAGCCCTCTGCCATGATTGGCCTACGGAATTACAGCTGCACTATTTCGACTGTTACTTCTGCATTCCGATGTATGAATTGTGCATGCACATGACTCATGCGCATACACAGAGTTGTGTGCATGTGCAGTTCTGCTGGTGCCAACGTGTTGCGAATGGTAATATGCCATTCAGTATTTTCTGAGCCCCCCTTCCCAAGTCATGCCCTACATCTCATGGCACACTGGGAGCCCACCCCAGTGTGTGGATTTTTTTTTCTGTAAATTAGAAAATGGTCCCTCGTCATGTTTCTTTTTTCCTTGGTGCCCCCCTGCCCAAGTCATGCCTGACATCAGGATGTCCAGTCCCCATGTCAGCATTCATGTGGTACACTGGGAGCCCACACCAGTGTGCAAAAATGTTTTTTGTTTTGTTTTGCTGAAAATTAGAAAATGGTCCCTCGTTGTGTTTTTTTTCCCTGTGAAACTGAAAATGGTCCCTCGTCATCGCTGCAGTCCCCCTCTCCACCCTCCCACTGAGCACCCACCTCCCCACACTCCCCTTACTCCATACTTCCCTCTGGAGGTCAGCACTGTCATCTTCTCTGGACCAGGACACATCTGCACTCTTCAAAGCCCAGCTGTGAACTGAAGAATTAAAGGTAAGCGTGCTATACAGCCATTCAATGGGGTTTTCAACTTATGCTGATATCTCAGCCATTTTTTGGAATTTGTTCCCAAAATTTTCAACATGGGGTTCTTGGGATACCACCTCATGAAAACTGTCATTGTCATTTTGTTACTTGGTGCTGAATGGTGATTTCGTGGTCACTGCGCAGAATCACCTTTTGGGACCGAGTCATGAAATGGGGTCCCAAAAAGCCCATGTTGCAAATTTGGTGAAAAAATTCTAAAAAATGACTGTGTTACAAGTGTGCATTGTGCAGTTTCTACGCAAGTTCCTAAAGTCACCAATTTGTAATATTTTCACTCCACATTTTTAACATTGCCATTTTTGCACACCTTCTTCAAAATAGTACAGCTGTCATTTTCCACAACCTGCCCAAAACATGTTTTCACAGCTGTGGCACAGAATAGCATACTTGCTCTGTGCAATCACCTTTTGGGACAATTGAACAAAATGACACTGGCACTGTTCATGAGGAGTGGTCCAAAAAATGCCATGTTGAAAATTTGGTGCAACACCTCCCAAAAATAGTCAAGTTACACCTGGGCATTGAGTCATTTCTATGCACATGTTTAACTTTCATCACTTGGTAGCTCTTCACAGCCCTATCAGCTCTGGCTAGAGCTTGTCTTGTTAATGCTATAGCTCCTGTTTTCACAAAATACAAAAAGTTGTTTTTTCATTGACCTTCCTGTGACCAGCCAGAAAAATACATTCGTTTTCTTAGCAGGTACAACCAATTAAGACATCCTGTCTCAGGGCTGATTTTCTGCTGACAACTCTGTTAACAAGCTTGTGGTCAAAAGGTTTCTTAAGGTCAACACCCTGTGTTTTAAATTGCTCACTTTTCTAACAATCCCAAGTAGCTTTCCGCAGTCATTACAACCGTATAATTATATACATTTGCAAACCAAGGGATTCCAGTTGCATATAAAAATTCACATATATATTTTAACAACAGAGAAGCAAGGGAGAAAAAAAGAACAGAAACAGCAAGCGAATGAAGGGAGATAGCAGGGGGAAATTGCGGGACCATCTGAGTGGCCAGTTCCTAGGTGCCACAAGAAATGTTGTTCAGTCAGACAGGCAAGACACAGACAAGTAGCAGAAAAGGGGAGGACAGAATAGATCCTTGCTTTTAACTCTCTCTGCATAATAAATCTGACAGGGTCTTAACCCAACCCTGTCACAGTCACATACAGTTTGTTACATTGACATCTTAATACATATTATAGGTCGCAGTAGCATCCCTAACAAATCACAGCCCTCCCTTCAGTTGCGTGTGAGGTACTCTTGTTACTATAAGAGTACTTCACATACTTAGACACTGTAATGGGCTTCTCACTTACATCTTGTACCGGTACAGGTATTAAAAAAAGGAATTTAATACAGTTAGCAATCTATATTAATTTTATGGGTCAGTTGGAGGACCTCTCATGGACATAAGAGTGTCGCCTTTTGCATCCTGAGGACCATTGAACTGCTCGCCTTCAATTTGCAGCCATCTGGTCCTAAAAACATTAGAGGCAACACTCTTATATCCATGCAAAGCACTCCAAATGGACCCATAAAGTTATACATCACATTCCTGTGTGCTGGTGATGTTTGAATTTTTCATTAGTGATGGGATCTTCAAATTCTTCTGTGTGACTAGTGGGTGGACATGAACTGGAGTGAGAAAGTCCAGAGTGGTTAAGATGGCTGTATTATAACCATGTACAGCAGCTGCTGCACCTCCCTTGCAAGCTGCTACCATGCCCAAGATGTCCAGTATCACCTTGATCTTATATAGCTCAAAATTACATTTAGGGCAGTACCAGACCATCTGCACAAGGGGTTATGACAATCAGGAGATCCCAGAGGGAAACTAGTACACAGCATGGTGATCTGACCATCTGGCTGGATCCACCCTGACATCTTAGATGTTCAGCCCCATAGTAAAGACAAGGTCCAAGGTATGGCCTGGCTCATGGGTAGCAGCAGTAATTTCTTGTATGAGACCCAGTGAGTTCATTAACTGGAGGAATTGATGAACACATTGCAAATTTTCATCATTCACCCATGCACAGAAGTTCCCCCAGCACCACCAAGGTGAGGGAGTGGGAAATGAGGGTAACAGACCAGAAGTACAATAGGTAGGTGGGTCAAAGTAATCTAGTAAGGGCAGACTCGAGGAACCTTCAGTGTCCTTCTACCATCAAATTCTGTGTTTCTATGTTTCTATGAATCCAGTGCAAGGGAGACAATGAAATCCATAAAAACCTGTAAGAACTCCTGTTCCCACCCTTGAGGGTGGTGCACTAGTGGAGTCCTATGCCTTACATCTGCATCCCCTTTTGTGGCCAGACATTCAAATGACCTCACCTCACTTAATATATCATGAACCTCTGGCTGGATCTAAAGCAGATGGACCCCCACCTTCTTGTACTCCCACCTCAGGCAGTAAACCACTGAAAACCCAACTGGGATAGCCCCCTCCAAGACAAGCCTCGAGTCTTCACTTCATAAACAAATCCCATTTGCACCTGCAAACTGCTGTTCTGGCCACATACGAAATGTAAGGATCAAAACATTTTCTTGCTTTTATTTTCTTATTCTATGTAGAAATGACCCCCACTAAAGCCCAATGTTTTGCCCTTGTTGGGCTTCTTCAGGGGAGATGGTTTCTTCTAGTCGGTTTTTGTAATCAGATGTATTGTTTCCTAATAAAAGCAAGATTTTTTTTTAATCTTACAGTTTGTGTGTGGCTGGTCTGTCCAGAGGGACCTGCTTGCTGCTTTGAAGTTTGCTTACCAGCCCCAGGACTAACCATTTGATTTACATAAAAGGAAGGGTACCAATTTGGGAACTGTCTTTGGCTATTGTGATGCCCCCACAATCTCCAACTTCAAAACTGCACTTCAGAGCCAACTATTTAATACTCACAGCTGCTCCTGTCTCTAAATGAGGCATAGCTCACTTCGTACCTGACAAAGCTCACTAGGCGGCACTACACCTCACCACACACAACCTCACCCCATTGCCTATTGCCACTGTTATTATCCAGCTTTTTTTGCTTTTTTTGTGAGACTGTATCATTATTACTAAACTGTATAACTGTATAAATGTATAAACCACCTGTGCTTGCTAAGTTATGTGACTCGTATGCTGTAACCAAAAAAAAGTCTGTTCTGCACGTCCTCAATGTGACAAGGTACCTTTGGAAATGAGCCTTTGGCTCAAAGGTTGTAAACTGATGTACTAATAAATAAATAAATGAAAATAAACAGCTGTATTGGCCATTTGCATTGGGTCTCTGTTTCTGAGGGGACATCTCCCTGGCAATATGTGCCAGTGTTGGTTTATTGGGAAGTGCTATGGGGGATGGGAAGGGGCAATAGTGCAAACAAAAGCCACCTGTTTTTTGCCACCCCAGAAAGCAACTTCTAGGGGTGCTTTGGTGTGTGGTTCATACCAGAAAATCAACATAATCCAGTGCACTCCCCAGCTGCTCAAAAAAGTCTGTGATTCTTTTAAAGTTTTTACTGTTTTGCTTACTTTTTTCTCACTTCATGCTTTTCTAAAAGGGTATTTTTTTCATATCAGATGTCAACTGAGATGTGAATTAAACCTAACCCCCGATAAGTTGAACCCCATGGCTGGGGTTTACTCTCACATTTTAATGTTTATGTTACTCAGCAGAGCTAGAATCTTCACTACTTCACTTTGTTTTTATGTGAGACTTCTCTCAAGATTTCCAATGTTCACTTATATAATGAGAACAGACACCTAGGGCCCCATATTCATATGAAATACATGGCATATCCCTGGATGCACCACATGTCTCCAGACTTGCATGGGCCATTGGGGGCCACCATGGCCATATTCAAAGGCCACTGATGTACCCTGAACCCCTGACTGCACCACGCACAATATTGTGATGTGCCTATGCAAATGAGGTGTCCCTCATGCATATGCAGCACATCACAATAGTCACCTCCCGAGTGTAGATATGGCCAGCTGTGCTGGCACATGGCTATGCCTCTTAAACCCTACTTTAACTATGCACAAAAGATTCTCAGTAATAGCAAGCTGATGAAATGCTATTCATTCCATTTAAAATTGTGATTTTTTGAAGTTGGTACTTGTGGCCAATGAGAATTTAAAATTTTTATGTTGTCTTGCACACGCACAAGCAACATATTGTGGTAGCTTGGAATAACTGATTTTGGAGGTGTGGTTGTGTTGTGGCCAATGGTGCCACTGCTTTTTCATGCTGGGCTCTGTGGCACAAATTAAATAGCATGCTGTCCATGACAGCAGTTGAAAAGCATGCCACCAACTTAAAACAATTTTGCCGCTGCAATGAGGGAGTGACCCATCATTGCAGGGCATGCCTTGCCTGATGTAACATTTCAATAAACATGGCGGTGTTACAGTGCCACCAGAAATCCAATGTTGGGGGTGCCCAACCCACCTGTCAGCATGTCCTCTCCCCAGTTTGCAGATGGGGGAGCCCAATCCCTGTTGGCATAAAGTCCCCCTCTTTTAATGTGACTGCCAAGGGGGTGTCCAATCCCCCTTGGCATCATGCGCCTCCCCAAACATGGACACGTTTTGTGTGCCAACGGGGAGCCCAGTCCCTGTTGGCTTTACTCCCCTCACAAAGAAACATAGGTGGCACACTGGAGCCCACCCCAGTGTGCCAAGACACTCATGAAAAAAACTTTCCCATGAAGTTTTTCATTTTTAAGCTGTAAAACAGAAAATAGTTGCTCACTGTCTCGATTGCCCCTCCCCAGTCCATGCCCACCCTCTGTGTGCCCACCTCCCCACCTCCTCACCCCATACTTACCTGTGGAGCCTGGCGCGATGATCTTTGGTGGAGCAGGAACACGTCTGCACTGTTCGAAGCCGATTGCGAACTGAAGAAATGCCGGTAAGCTGTATAATAGCATAAATGGGGGGTTTCTACTTAGGTGGATATCTCAGATATTTTTGTGACTTTTGGCACCAAATTTTCAGCATGGGGTTCTTGGGACCCCACCTCATGAATTCAGTCACTGTCTTGTTGTTATTTGGTCCTGAAAGGTGATTTCGCCGTCACTGTGCGGATTCAGCTTCCGGGACCAATTCATGAAATGACAGTGTCACTGTTCATGAGGTAGGCTCCCAAAAAGCCTATGTTGCAAATTTGGTGAAAAAGATCCCCAAAATGACTGTGTTACTAGTGTGCATTGCGCAATTCCCATGCACGCTCATTACTTCAAGAATTTTTAATAGTTTCACTCCAGATTTTCAACATTGCCATTTTTCCACATCTCCTTATGAACAGTAGAGCTGTCATTTTTCACTACTGGCTCAAAATGTGTTTTCGCACATGTGGCACACAAAGGCGCAGTCACTGTGTGAAATCAATGTTCGGGACAGATTAAGAAAATCACAGTGACAGTGTTCACAAGAGAGGTCTCAAAAAGCCCATGTTACAAATTTGGTAACAAAATTCCCAAAAATGACTGCGTTACCAGCGTTTTTATATTTTTACTCCAAATTTTCAACATTGTCATTTTTGCACACTGCCTGATGAACAATACAGCTGTAATTTTTCACATCCTGCCTGAAACATGTTTTCACACCTCTGGCACACAATTGGCATGATCGCTGTATGAAATCAACGTTCAGGACAGATTAAGAAAATAACAGTGCCACTGTTCATGAGTGGAGGTCCTAAAATGCCTATGTTGGAAATCTTGTGTAAAAATTCCCCAAAATAATTGCATTACAGGTGTGCATTGTGCAGTTTCTACGTATGCTGATGACTTCACCAATTTTGTTATATTTACTCCAGATTTTCAACATTATCATTTTTTTTTACACCTCCTCATGAACAGTACAGCTGTCATTTTTCACATCCTGTTCGAAATGTGTTTTCACACCTGTGGTGCCAAATGGCACTGTCATTGTGCAAAATCACCTTTCGACTAATGAACTGATAGTGTCACTGTTCATGCATCCGGTGGGGTCACAAAAAGCCCAAGTTGAAAACTTAGAGTGAAAATACCAAAAAACGCCTGGGGTGTTAGAGTTTCCCACCATAATACCCTACCCTGTAGGGACTGACAGGAATCAGGAGTGTGACTTGGGATTGTCGACAGTAATGCTCATGCCATTCCACTGCCACCCCCACCCTGCAGCCAGTGACGAGCATTGAGGTGTGCCTTGGACTCTTTGACACCTAAGTTCTCCCCATTCTCCTATATTGCACCCATTTTTGGCATATTTCCATATAGAATGGGGTGAGTATAAAGCCTGAACACCCCAAGGCACACCTCGACACTTGTCAGTGTCTGCAGAGTAGGGTGAGGTGAAATGGCGTGAGTGTTGTGGCCGATGACCCAAAGGCACACCCCAATGCCTGTCAGTCTCTGCAGGGTGGGGTGGGGTTGACATCGGTTCCATATTTCACTGCCATTCCTATTATGCATCTCTCTGACTCCTGCATTACCAGTGCCAATGCCAGCAAGACAACATTTGGCATTGACAATTGCTTGTTTTTATGTGTGATCTGGGTATTAATAGAATGTGACTCTGAACAATTGTCATAAGTCTCCGAGGAAGGACTAGGTTGGTCTGAAAGCTTAGACTTTGGTTTCTTTTTGTAACATCTATGTTGGTCCAATAAAAGATATCAAACCATTTGCTTCTGGATCTGTTCTTACAGGGACCAATATGGCAATTACTCTATTTCTGCTTGATATCAATGGTTTTATTACCCTTGGAGATTTTTCTTGCCTTGGCTTGCATATTTGCACACATTGCATCTTCCACATCTGAAGAATCCCTTTGGTTCTTAAGCCAGTTGTTGCTATGTTAGTATTTGAGGTGGAAATAAAATAACTTAGTAATATGGTCACCTATGCATTGATCTTTACTAAAGGTTACTCTAGGTTTTGATGCAATTTCTTCCCTCAGTACTGGATTCTGCTGGGGTATGGTATTTTCTACTCTATTTTTTACTCTATCTTTAACTTGTCAGTTTGATACTCCAATCAAAATTTACCCCCACCTTGTTTTACAATTTGTTCATTCACTAATCCCCCCCCCCCAGTTCTCTCCATATGTGCCAGAATCAATACAACCGGGGTGAGAATTATCTGTAACTAATCCCCAGGTTTTCTTGTTTTCTTTCCACCTGGCATCTCCTTAACAGTGGGACTGCTCATATTAATCCCCCCCCCAATCTGGAGACTCTTGAGCAACCCACCCTTCACTTTGTCCTGGCCTAATCATGGTTCACTTTTATTAATTTAACTAAATTGTTCTCTCTTTTTCCTCTCTGCAATATATGCATTTGTGTTTTATTGCACACTAAATGTGTGACTTTCTTTTCTAGCACAGTTCTGAATTACCTGCACCGTCTGCATCCAGCCTTATAATAACTGGTCAAACTAAAAGTTAAAACAAATTACCTATGACTGTAACCATCTGTAAAACCTGACAATAGAAAAGGCAATCGTATAGCAGCTTTTATAGTTATTCTTATAAGTTTTCTTAACAAGCTTTGTACCTTACATGATTTACATTATGTAATGTTCAACACATTAATTATATGTACCATTTTAAATCACTTGTTTAAAACCAGGTGTGTCTGTTAATATTCAGACCTACACCCTGATGAAGACCCCATTTTGGGTTGATGTGCTGGGGCTTTGGGTGCTTGTCTGGGTCACCTTTGCCTTGCATATTACTGCTTGAGTTTCTCTGTCCATGAGTGCTGTGTTCCTGTTTCCTATGGCCTACAAGTTGTTGGCCACATGTGGGGAGACATCTTTGAAGACTATATTGTAATGGGGTGAGTGTTAGGGTTGAGAACCTGTAGGAAGATCCCACCCGATTCACCAAAACTGATGACACTGAATACTGTAATATTCTTTCCTGTTGCTGCTTGGGAGATGGGGGTGGGGAGTTAGGGTTAGAAACCCTAAAACCACATTTCCCTACTTTTATGGCATTAACTTTAACCCTAACTGGTGCATTAATATAGTTTTTTGCAAATAATTTCCTTTCTTTTTGAGATATTGGACTTGTGTCTTCATTGGTCCACTAATCGCGCCACACCACACCACTAAGGCAATCCTCATCATCTCCCTGATAAAGATTTAAACCTCCTTGCTGGTCTCCACTGTTCTACAGTGAGGGATGGATCAGGTCTATCTAAGAGAGATGGCTGGAAGGCTCATTTGGAGAAGGAGTGGGAAGTGAACTGCCAGTCTGTATGACTGTGACAACCCAGAGTGAGGTTGTCAGGATGGGTCTAGACTGGTGCTAACCACTAACTGTAGTAGTGTGAACAGTAGTGGGCAGCCCGCAGTTGGTTGGGTTGGGTGGTGTGGGGGAGGGGCAGCAGAGCTGCCAGCAGTCTGGTGCAAGCATGTTGTTAAGCAAAAAGGTATGACCTGTGATTATATTAACAGTCTGTTATTCATCCCCTTGTGGCATAATATGACACAAGGTGATGCTAAGTACCATATTGCTACAAGGGGTGAGTGACTGTTAATCTAAGCCCTGGTCATACCTTATTGCTATTATCATAGATCCACTTCTCAAGATAATATGCTAAACACAACTTTGCTGGGTGCTCCGTTGGCATATTTTATTGCATCTTTCCATAACCACATTTATTGACACCATCAAAATACTTTTTTTACATATATACATCATGTACACCGAGTGATTATCCATCCATTTAACAGCAATCTGGGCTTGGGTGCACACCCAACACCCACCTTCAGCCGTCTGTGATTCAAATTCCACAAGGTGCCAACATGGCTGGGTGCATACCAAGCCTGTGTCCTGGTTTCCTTGCCCAATACCCCTTGGGCCCCCTATATCCTTCTACTGTGTCTCTTCTTCCCCCCACTCCCCCCCTTTATCTATTCTTTCCAAACTCCCATTCCTTCCATGCCATGATACTCCTGTTGCCCTGCTTTGGCAATCATTCAGATTGTATATACCCTCTGAAACCTCCACACTTGGCCACCCAACTGCTGTCCACCTTCAGCAGCTCATCATGGCCCCAAATTCCCTTCTTATCCTGGCCACCCAACTGCTGTCCACCTTCAGTGGCCGCCCCATGGCCCCCATCCTCATCTGATCTTGGTCTCCAAAACCGCTGTCCACCTTCAGCAGTTAACCCTCCAAAAACCCCATTACTCTCCCTTTCTATCTTGTTAAATTACAGGGTGGGAGGATGGGCAACTTGCTCTCTAGCAAAAAGAAGGGCAATCCTACCTTTCCTTCCCCTTAAATATCCCCTTCCTGTGGTCCTTCCCCTGCTCACCTCCATCTATCCCTGTCCTAGCTTTCTTAGCCCCTCCCCTTTTGTTCCACCCTTCTTCCCAGGATCCTGCTTTCCTCCCTTGCCCTTCCTTCCATTATACCTCCTCCTCCTTCTTCTCCTTCTCCTTCTTCTTCTTCTTCTTCTCTTCCCCTTCCTCCCCCACCACCACCTACCATAGCTCTCTACGCCTGGCACCCCCCCTGCTATTTTGGTCAGGAACCCCTGACAATAAGGATTGCTTTTAAACTGGTAACCCACCTTGTCATGGGATCCCTTTTCCAAAATAATACACTAAACACAACTTTGCTGGGTGCTCAGTTGGCATATTTTATTACATCATTCCATAACCACATTTATTTACACCATCAAAATACTTTTTTCCATATATACATCATATACACCAAGTGACTAACCATCCATTTAACAGCAGCCTGGGCTCAGATGCTTACCCAATGCTCACCATTGGCCCTCTGGGATACAGACCCCACAAGGTGCCAACACGGCTGGGTGCACACCTAGTCCATGTCTTGGTTTCCTGGCCCAGTCCCCACGGGCTCCTTATATCATTCTCATGTGTCTCTTATTCCCCCCCCTTCCCCTTCCCCCCTTTCTCTTCCTTCCACTGGCTCATCTCCGGCTATTGCACAAGATGATGGGCTTCCCCCCATCCATCCTTTCCTACCCCATTCTTCCACTGCCCCTTCCAACTGCAGCTTGAACATGTCCAACCCCAAGTCTGTCAGGTGAACCCTGTCCTGCATGTACAACCTCGTGCATTCATACGAAATATCCTTATGCATGACATATATACCCACTAACTCCTTCACTATGGCTGCCAACTTCTTGTTCAGCTTCTTCCTGGCTCTTCTACTGATTTTATATCCCTGACCCTTGCATGCCACCATACCCGCCTCGGGATCATGTCAGACCAAGCAATGACTACCTCTGGCCAACATGTCCTAGTTATCCCTAAATCCCCTTTTATTTCCCTCTTGATATTCAACCAAGGTCACTCCCCTATATCATTGCCCCACAAGTGCAACACCAAGTCCTGCCTTGGCAGCTTCAATTTCAAATCCTCTAGGAGTGGCAGCACCTGGGCCCATCACATGCCCTGTGTCCCTTTCCAGTGCACCATTGTTGCTTCTACATCCATTCATAGCTGTCTCTCCTTGGGCCTCATTGCCGCTCTTCTTTCTGCCAATAAATCAAAGAATGTCCCACAATCCAGACATTCCTCATATAATACAAATCTGGGAGGGGGGAATAAAAAGGTAATAGTTTCCCGATTCCCTAATGTATATAGAACATAGAAACATAGACGTTGATGGAAGATAAGGACTGCAAGGCCCATCCAGTCTGCCCATTTCTTTTTCTACCTTATAAATGTGCCATTGGCCTTTGCTCTGTCAATGGTCTATCTATTCATACTCATCTGTATTGCTCCCATATGCCTATCCCATGCCTGTTTGAAGCCCTGCACTGTATTCATATCCACCACTTCCTGGGGTAGGCCGTTCCATGCATCCACCACCCTTTCTGTGAAAAAGAACTTCCTCACTTTTCCCCTTAACTGGCCTCCTTCTAATCTCATGCTGTGTCCTCTTGTCCTGTTATTTTTCTTATACTGAAACATGTTAGACTCTTTCACCTTGTTAATGCCCTTAAGGTGTTTGAATGTTTCAATCATATCACCTCTCTCCCTCCTTTGCTCTAGGGTAAACATATTGAGCTCCATTAATCTGTCCTCATATGTCTTCTGAAGCAGTCCCTGCACCATTTTGGTTGCCTTTCTCTGGACTGCCTCAAGTTTGGTTAATGTCCTTGTGAAGGTGTGGCCTCCAGTACTGCACGCAGTACTCCAGGTGGGGCCTAAACAGTGTCTTGTAAAGAGGAATTATTACCTCCCTCTTCCGACTTGTGATACCACTACTAATACACCCTAACATCCCCTGGACTTACCTACTGCTTTAGAGGTCTGCTTGGATGATTTCAGGTCATCGGTGATGATGATGCTCAAGTCTCTTTCTTCCCTTGTGACTGCCAGCAACTCCCCTCCCAGCCTATGCTTTATAACAATTTGATTTTCACCTACCCACCTTCTTTATCTCTGCAGCTGATCATCCTTTTGCAGCCTCCTCCGAGACTGCCCCTATCCAGAATGAATGGGATGAAAAGCCAGACACATCCTCTTTCCTCAGCACTGCCGCTAGCTGGTAGCTGGTGGCCGGGTCTCCATTGCCATATAAAGTTAAAGCTGCTTATAGAGGTCACGTTTATGATTAGACATTCTGCCTGCTGTACAAGGTGGTCGATTTAACCAAAAAGTATCTTGCTGTCTGGCTGATCATGATTGCTGTCACTCTGCCCTGCGTTACTGGTTCACGAATCAAGAATTACAGCTACATGTCCCGGTAGTACAGTATCTTGCTGTCTGGCTGATCGGCGTATCAATAGTGACTACTTTGGGAGAGGGGGTACATGTTTTGCTTGCTGAGATACTGGTTGAAAAACTGTCTCCAGGGTCAAAGAGGGACTGTGAAAAGATGACTAATAGTGTAAAAGTCTCAAGGTGCAAGCCCAAAACAAAACTGCGACAGACACAGCAAGACAGGTGCTTACTATGGCAGTGGGATGAACAAATACTGTAGCTCAACCCAGAACACTAAAACTTGAAATAAAACTAAGGAAAACTGAACTAAACTAAAAGTTAAAAAAAAAATACATACAGTAGCAAGCAGCAGAGACAAATCAGCAATCGGCAACCTACTAGAAGAAGTCCAAGATTCGATCGGGTGCATGGTCCCCAGATTAGTTAGTGTTTCTCCAGTCTGGCTCATTCATGGCATTTCGTTAGCAGCTCCACTTTCTCCGCTAAAAGCTTGTTGCAAATCATTACTTGTCCACTGTATTTTACAGAGTACAAACATTTACCACCACCTTTTCAGCTGAGTTTAACACATGACAGCCCAGAAATTGGTTAAAATAGCAGGCGGGCAATGATTGTTATATGGCATGAATTTAACATTGAAATCAATGAAAACTGGAAATGGCTTTCAATGTCCACCAACACAAAATGATTGCTCATGATAAGTGAGGATGGTGTAAGTGGCATCGACTGTATAAACAAACTTCCTCCCGCTGTTGATCTAACTGCCCTGTATTTCCTCATAGTTACACCTCACATATTCCCCCCTGACTCACCTCTATATCACCACCCTCATTCCTTGTCCCGCTTGATCCGTCTTGGACCTGCTCAATCAAATCTCTAACCTATTCTTGAACCATTGAACCTCCTCCAAATGTAGCTCCCTGTCTCTACATCTCTTGTTCTTAGCTACCATTTTACTCACACAAAATGCACCTCGAAATACAACCAAAAAGACTGCTGTAAACAATCGCATCTCATAATACAAGTGTCAAATGCTACTCAATGCCCCCACTAACCTGCCTAGCAAACTTTCTGATATGGGTCGTCTTCTGTCTGGGTTTTTACCTTTCAGCCTCTGCCACCCCTGCATCATTCTTCTGACTACCGGGACCCTGCAATGCTCCCCCCAACCTTTAAGATTGCATACCAGGCTTATATCCGCCAAATGAATCCCCATGGTAAAGTGCGATACCCCCTCAATCCACTTCCAGACAATAAACCTCATTACCTGCCCCTCTGTCACTGGCCCATTTACCTCCTTTCCAGCCCGCTCTTGGAACTCTTGGAATATTTTCCAAAATCCCTCATATACAGTACCTTCAGCATCCTTGCAGACCAGGAACTCCTGAACAGCTGCTGGGATCTTTCCAGTCAGTCTCTCAAAGTGGGACGGGACCACTGTTCTGCTGGCTGTTGCCCCCGGGGTGATGCACCTGAACCTGTCCAACTGAAGACGGGAAAGGCTGTCAGATATCGTGCTCTTCACCCCTTCAGTGTGTCTTGCTCTAAATGACAGGTTCAGTCTCAACCCTTGTACTCTAACTGCCTCAACACCCTCATCACTGTCTCTGTTCTGGCTGTCTGCCTGTTCAGTATGTCCACCACTGCCTTGTTATCACACCAAAATATTCCTTTCTGATTCCAGAACCACTCCTCCCAAATCCTCACTGTCACCCATTTTGGGAAAGTATCCAGGAGCATAATGTCCTGCATCAAACCCTTCTCATGCCATTCCTCCCGTCATCTTTCTGATATCCAGTCTCCCCTAAAGTAAGCTCCCATCCCAAATGCCCCAGCCACATGAGTATATGGCTCCAGGTTCATGTTGAATAACCACTCCTACTAGAAAGTGAACCCATTATATTACTCCAAGAACTGTTCCCACACTTCTAGATCTTGCCTTACTCCTTTTGATATATCCACACAACGATGGGGCCACCTTGCCCCTTTCATTGCCCTTGCCAACCTGTGAGTAAAGGCCCTGCGTGGGGTCAGGGCCGCCATTATGGGGGGACAACCAGGACTTTTTTCCTGGGCCCTGAGCTCAGGAGGGGCCCTGCCTGTGCTGATCTGCTTGTTGTTGTTTTTTTTTTTTCCTGCCTGAGTAATTTTTCCTGTTGCGGGGGGAGGGATCTATGTAATTTGATTAAGAACATCACTTTTACATGACGTGGCACATTTGTAAGGAGCGGCTCCTCTAGAGCGCGTAGCACATGCTGCTGTCGATGGGCTGTAGGCTCATGGCACAGATGCATTGAGTCGCACTGAATAGCTGCCCTTGTGGCTCGCCCACTCGCCTCTCCCAGAACATTTTTTTTTTAAATCTAACAGCGTAATAGATGACGATGGCACTACTGGCATGAGGCAACTGGTCGCCGGCCACCACCGGTGTACAGGACAGTCAATGTGGTCACCTTGCCTGGTCAGATGGACTTCTCATGCAGGCTTCTGGCCTGGTGATGTGAGGGACTCATAGACAGATCATGCAGTGCAGTCGTCGGTCAACCGTCAGCTGCAGCTCATCGTCTTTGAGAAAGACTCAAGTTCCCTCTCACAACCTGAACTTGTCTCCAGTGTTCTCCGCTCTCCTCCAGCATCCAACCAGGTAAAAAAAAATGCGATAATCCTGTACTGTTATTTTGTTTGAAGAAAGAAGAATCAAGGGACAGGCCTGGTCAGAGGTAAATGTATTGTCCGAACTGAAATCATGATGGGGGCGGGTGGGAGAGCGAGCTTCAAGCCAAAAAATAATTTGGTCTGAAAAGCCCTTCTTTGATTCAGAAGTTCTCAAGGAAAGAAAGTGCAAATATTGAAAAGAGTGGGCTTTTCATCTTTAAAAAAACAGAACATTTATGCACACCATTCAGATTAAGTTTTATTTACTGTGTCTCCATTTCTCTTCACTGTATTCAGCATTACTGCCACCGAATTAATTTGCATGGAAACAGGGGCATCCTTGGCATTGCTCCCAAAAGAGTATCTGCTTGTGCTGTTTAACCCTTTCCTTTGGTGAGGGGTAGAGACCCGGTGGTAGAGTATAGCCAGCCAGGTGCAATTATGTTGCTTCATGAATTATGATTCAGTAATGGCAGTAGAAATGGCATGGCTGGAAAATCAAGCAAGAACAGTCCGTGATTTGCTTGGTGTAATACCACATTCACAGTCTGTGAGAATGTGATATTATATATACTATGGCCACACATTTGTCCACTGTCTTTAAAAAAAAATAAAAAAAATCACAAGCTTTTTATTCTGTAATGAGTGGTAGCCACCCAGTCTTGCTTGCTCACATCAATGAGTGTTAGCCACTAGCCAGCCCACCAGTCTCAAGAGCTTTTGTCTGCCTGTTTGTCTGTGTGATTCACACAGACAGACAAATGCTTGAGACTGGTGGGCTGACTAGTGGATACCACTTATTGATGTGAGCAAGCAAGAGAGGGTCAGGACAGTACAGGATAGAGTGGGCTTGTGACACCATCTATTTGTTTGAGATGCCATTGTTGGTCGTCCAGTTGTACTCAACTGCCCCACCCCACCCCTACCCCTTCAGCTGCAGACTGTAAGGCTAGACAGAGCCTACAACACCTCTGACTCTAGTGGTTAAAATTAATTTTTTTCATGGATTATGGAAAGCTTCAAAAAATCTTGTTTTTAGCTTAAACAAAAGCCCCAAAATTCACCACAGAGTATAAAAAAACCCCAGAGCTTCTGGGGGCCTGGCGGCCCCCAGGCCCCTGGCTTACTTGGTTAGGAATACAGAGGCCCTAGTCAAACTACCTGTCAAGGGCCTACAAATTCCCAGCTGCAGCCCTGCCTGGGGTCACCTTTCTACATGCAAAGTTAAGGTGCCCCAGCAACTGTTACACTACTACTGGTGGTACCCTGTGCTTGTCCTTCACCATTGTTATAAATTCCCTCAGTTTCTGTACCTTGTCTCCGAGTAACCTGAAAGCCCTTCTGCTATGTCCACCTCTTTCTCCAAAGATTCCAACTTACAGGCCAGGCTTTCATTCTTCCCTTCCACCAGTGAGACCCCTACCTTACCACACATTTCTCGAAAGCACCGTAGCATTTATGCTGTCATGTGGGGGAGACTTAAGACTGCAGTCAAGACAGCCACGGACCAATGCACCAGGAGGGTCAGCAAGGTGAAAAGAAAAAGAAATCCTCAATGGTTTTCCAAAGAAGTGGCAACCATAGTAAAAGAAAATAAGAGGGCATACATTCTGGGATAATCTGAAAGAGCTCAATGGAAAAAACTGTTACTCCCCCACCCTCACAGATATCCATGAATGGAGCTGTCAGCTTGGATCCCATGCTCATTGCTAACACACTCAATCGCTTTTTCTCTGATCTTAGCAGTGTACTCCCCACCAATTTTTTTGCCCCCACTCCCCCTTCAACTTCTGTCCCCCCAAACATCCCCTTTTCATTTCAGAACAACCTCCCCACGGGAGGCCGCACCCTATTTACAAAACGCTCTAAGCAAGTCCAGATTCAGTAATGATTCCCTGGACCTTAAGTTACTGAGACAAATGCTCAATGAGGTACTTCATCCCCTCACAGCTCTCCTAAACTGCTCCCTCTGCCTAAGTCAATTCCCCACAAAAGTGGAAAACTGCCCTCATCATGCCCATACACAAGAGTGGTGACCATACCATGCCATGGAAATATCACATTATTTTCATACTCCCTCCACTCTCCAAGGCCCTGGAAAGAATCATCACCTCCCAACTCTGTGACTACCTAACCAATAACAACCTGCTATTCCCTGAACAGCATGGCTTTAGAAAAAGTCACAGTACCACTACTGTTCTGCTGGAATTTACTAATGCAGTCCACATGTCACTTGACACTGGACACCTTGTAGGGGCAGAATCTGTAGACCTGTCAAAGCTTTTGATACTGTCCACCACTCCCTGCTACTATCCTCCCTAACCCACCTGGGACTCTCTCAAAATGCCATAAGCTGGTTCTCTGACTATCTAACCAGCAGATCTCAGCAAGTAAGGATTAACCACATCCTTTCCGCCTCCCCTCCAGTTTTCTCAAGGGTTCCACAGGGATCGATACTAGGCCCCTTGCTATTTAAGCTTATTTCTCAACTCCCTCACCAGCACCTGCTCTGGAAAACTGCTACTATATGCGGATGATGCGGTACTGTTCAGCACTCACTCTGACACCTCCGTTCTCCAGCTGGCCCTCCAAAAATCCTTCCATGAGGCTGAGTCATGGTTTGCTTCCCAGAGGCTTGTTCTTAACTATAAAACAACAAAAACCATGTTGTTTGCTCATGCCCAGAGTAAAGACAGAAACCACCCCTTGCTTATACATAACTCTCAATATGACACCTTGGAGCAGGTTAGCTCCTTCAAAAACCTTGGGGTCGCCCTGGACTCTGCACTCACCTATCACAAACACGTCCACCAACTTAGCTCAGCTGTCAATATCCGCTTTGGCCTTCTTCATCACTATAAACACTGCCTCCCCCCAGTTGCCCTACAGCTGGCAGTCTCCTCCTCTATCTTATCCTTGGTTGATTACGTGATTCTGATCTACGACGCAGCCGACAATACAGCTCTCAATAAGATCAGGGTCTCCTTGAATAAGGCATGCAAGCTGGCCTCTGGCTGTGGCTGTATGACACACACATGTGCTCTCTACTCCCTTACGAACTGGTTCAACTTTGACAGGAGGCAGAAATATGAAACCTGTCTACTAACCAAAAAATTATGGTTGGCCTTGCCCACCCCCTTGCCTCTCATCTCTAGTTTGTCCTGCTTAGATCTCCAGACACACTCGTAGTGCTGAGAAATCCCCCCTCCATGTCCCACCCTGCAGGACATCCGTGGGCCAAAGAACTTTTCGCTATAGGGCTCCTCAATGCGTAAACAGTAGTCCCAAAACCCTACTGTCAGAATCCAAACTTGGTCACTTTAAATCCCTCCTTAGGGACCACATCTGTCAGGATGCAGTCTGTGACTGCTTCTAACTGACCCTACCACCCTGAAAGACCCGTGACAAAGGACTTGTGCCTCCATGCCAGTC
Source organism: Neoceratodus forsteri (assembly GCA_016271365.2). Taxonomy (NCBI): domain Eukaryota; kingdom Metazoa; phylum Chordata; order Ceratodontiformes; family Ceratodontidae; genus Neoceratodus; species Neoceratodus forsteri. The sequence goes on from CM057449.1 coordinate 1,206,033,686, forward strand.
CTGCTCCATAATCTATACAAGCCAGTTTGACCTTAAAGGCCTAGGCCACATTGTTCCTGTCCTGTGGCCTATGTTTACTCTAATTTTTTTCTTATGTTCTCATGTTATTATCACAATCTATTGACTGCTCAATATCTATGTTCTGTAATTTCACTGTATTTCTGTTAATTGACTTATTTTACCTCTGTTTGTACTATTACTGTATTTGTGTATCTATGACTGTATTGAATACACTGTACTGTATTGTTCCCACTATGACGTGGAGCCTTTGTAAATGAGTCTCTGACTCAAAGGATTTAATTCCTATATGTTCAATAAATAAATAAATAAGCTATACCAAGAAACTAAGATTGAAAAAGTCTGGGATTCATGCAAGGAAAAAATGAGAGAAGCCAGCAAAAGGATAAGACAGGCCAAAGCCCAGATGGAAGCAAAGATAGCAGAGGGTACAAAGAGAGGTGACAAATCCTTCTTTAGATACATCAGGGAAAGAAGGAAGGCAAAAAAGGGTATCATGAAGATTGCAACAGAGGAAGAAAAAAACAACAGCAGATGACCCAGAAAAAGCAGAAATCCTAAACAAGTACTTCTGCTCCGTGTTTACTGAGGAGGAGGACCCGGGAAATGGCCCAGCATTCACAAAATACAGCACCCCTGGTCCAAGGGTCGAAAGTAGCCCCTTCACGGAAGCCGAAGTACTGGAGGCATTGAATAAACTGAAGGTAGACAAGGTCATAGGACCAGACGAGATACATCCTAAAATCTTAAAAGAACTGGGGTTGGAATTGGCAGTCCCACTGGCAAAACTATTCAGCAAATCCTTAACGAGTGGAGTGGTGCCCAATGACTGGAAAAGGGCAACAGTAGTCCCACTCCACAAATCGGGCATCAGGGAAGAGTCTGGAAATTACCGACCGGTAAGCCTCATGTCTATAGTGGGGAAATTGATGGAGACACTACTCAAACAGAGGATCATAGCATTTCTAGAAGCTAGTGGCCAGAAGGACGCCAAACAACATGGATTCATGGCGGGAAGGTCATGCCAAAACAATCTGGTCGAGTTTTTTTACTGCGTTACAAAGGTTGTGGATGACAGTGGGGTAGTGGATGTGGTCTACTTGGACTTTAGCAGGGCCTATGACTCAGGTCCACAAAGAAGGCTGATAAAGAAGTTAGACTACACAGCAACTGGCCCAAAAGTGGCAACATGGGCACAAAATTGTCTCCAGGGCAGAACCCTGAGGGTGCAGGTAAATGGATCACTATCATACGAAGGCAGGATGATCAGCGGAGTGCCCCAGGGTTCAGTACTGGGGCCTCTGCTGTTCAATGTTTTCATAGTAGACATCACTAACGGACTAGAGGGAAAGGTGTGTCTGTTCACAGATGACACCAAGATATGTAACAGGGTGCACACCATAGAGGTAGTAGGCAAGATAGACTCAGACCTCAAGAAACTTGACCAATGGTCTGGAACTTGGCAGCTGAGATTCAATGTCAAAAAGTGCTAGGTCATGCACATAGGAAAAAGGAATCCAAAGAAGGAGTATTAGTTGGGAGGGGAAAGACTAGCCACCTCCAACCAGGAGCATGATCTGGGAATCATGATCTCAGACAACTTGAAAGTGGGAAAACAGTGTGATGCAGCACTGAAGGTCAGTGAAATTCTGGGTTGTATTGGGAGGGGAATCACAAGCAGGAGAAGAGAGGTGGTCCTGCCATTGTACAGGTCACTGGTCAGGCCACACCTAGAGTACGGTGTCCAGTTTTGGAGGCCTCACCTCAAAAAAGACATTGACCGGATGGAAACAGTGAAAAGAAAGGTGACAAAGATGATTCAGGAGTTGTATGAGATGTCCTATGGACAAAGATTGTGAGAACTGAACATGTATTCCCTGGAGCAAAGAAGGGAGAGGGGAGACGTGATCAAAACATTCAAATACATAAAAGGTGTTAACAGAATGCAGACGCAGGAACTTTTTAACTTCAAGCAGGGCAGCTAAGGTTGAAAGGAGGGAGGTTTTCTACCAACATCAGGAAGTTTTTGTTCACAGAGAGGGTGGTGGACACCTGAAATAGCCTTCTCCCCGAGGTGGTGGGGGCTAACACATTTGTGGAATTCAAGAATGCATGGGATAGACAAAAGGCAGCCCTCACACCAAAGGACAGCTAGGGGGGTAGGAGAAGACAAAAACACCGGGCAGACTAGATGGACCTAGTGGTCTCCTTCTGCCATCACCTTCTATATTTCTATGCTGTCTCCTCCTCCCCATGTTCTAGCAGAAGGAAATTGTCCAAATAATGCACCACAGCCCTATACCTGTACCGCTCCCCAAATGCCCACTGCAGCCATGTACTAAACATTTTTTTTTATTGTAATTTTTATTAACTTTAGTTAAAAAGAAATACAGAACACATATCGTGAGACACATTTCATACCATGTACAATACAATAATATGTATAGATGAAAAGTCAGAGTCCATTTTAAAGTCCACGAAAATGCTGATTCAGCACCTGAGGTTCCAGAGGGGATGCCAGCACTCCTTACCAAAGTGATAGGAAATAACATGGAATTCAATATGCTTCTTAATTTATAAAATAATGCAAAATATGTTTAATTAATGTAACCAAAGGATGACTTCATTTTGTCTAACTGGGCCTCCAGGGACTCCATCATGGCACAAATGAGGGATCCTGCATTGAAATATACAACACCCATTTAAGTCATCTGAGTTCAAAGGGTCCTTCCCTGTTCCTCCCTCTGGCTATCATTCATTCCATAATATAGAGTTCCCCCATGACCTTAGACCAGTCCTGAAGAGATGGTAGGGATTTCTGTCCCCAGAGGCATGTGATCACCTTTTTTGCTGCCAGCAGATAAGTGATTAGAAGGGAGCCTCTGGGGATGTGTAGGCCCTCAGGGGGAATTGAAAAGGAGTACCAACTCAGGGGTTAACACTGCCTCATCTCCCAATAGCTCCACTAGAGCCCCAGAGATCTCCCACCAATATTGCTTCAGTCCTATGCAGGACCACATAATATGGGTATGGCCTGCCTTAGTCTCCCCACATTCTCTCCAACATCTCCCTTAAGGGTTGCCTAAAAAGTGCGCCAACTTGGCCAGGGTATTGAAGTATCTATTTCATACATTTCAGGCAAACTCCCACCAATAAGGTGAGCCGAAGATGCCCAAAGAGGGTTTAGTATATTTTAACCAGTCCTCTTCGGCGACTGGAGTAGGGAGTTCTTTGTTCCTTGCCGCCAGAATCCCCCTAGTAGATTCCCTTGTCAGTGCCTGTAGCCCGTTATATAGTTGCCCAATAATGTGAGGATAAATATGACCCTCCCAGACTAGCCATTATTATATTTAACAGAAGAGGTAAAGGGTTTGGTAATATCCATTTACCTGGGGAGCAGTGCATAAGGAGGTTCCTAATATCGGAATAGGCATAATAGTCATTTTGGTGTAGGCTGTATCTTTCCTGCAAGGTACTAAAGGAAGTCATCCCCTGGGTGTCCAGTGTCTAAAATATGAAGGAGAGGCTGACTCTATGCCAGCTCTGTAAGGTAAGTAATATTTCTGGTGGCCGTTCCCTCACTTCCCTCATCAGGGTTCATAAGAAATAATTGATTGATGCCATGTCTGAGGAAGCTCTTAGACAGTACCACTCCCTGAGACTGGATTTCACTCCTATGTAATAGTTTTGTCCCCTAGATGCTAGGACCTCAGCTGTAAAAACCACCGGGATGATATCAGGTATTTGGTTGAGGGATACTTCTAACTTTTTCCAGGGAATACTGTAATTAGGATTACTCCAATACAGTACTCTGGTGAGTACTGTAGCTTGAGTATATCTCGGGAGATTTGGAAAACCCAGTCCCCCCTCTCTTTAGGAAGCTGTAAGATGGACCATCTAAGTCTTGGTTTCTGTCCTGCCCACTAGAACCTGGCCAAAGATTGATTCCAGGAAGCAAAATGCATGGGAGAAGGGAAAATTGGTATAGTTTGAAATAAATACAGCAACCTTGGTAAAATATTCATTTTGAGTAATTCTATCCTGCAGTAGAAGGGAAGTCCAAGTTGAGACCAGACCTGTAGGTCCACTTCTATTTTTTGAATTAGGGATTCATAGTTAACAAGACTAAGGTTTTGGATATTTTGGGTTAAATGGACCCCTAAATATTTCAATTTAGTACTATGCCAATGGAATGGTAACTGTTTTTTGAGTAGGATAGATGGTTCAAACTTGACCGTTAAGACCTCTGTTTTTGTGGGATTTATTTTGTATCCAGACACCTGGTCGAATTGTTTCAATACTGTCCAAAACACCAGGAGGGATTCTTTGGGGGTCCTCGATGTAAGCAGGATATCATCCGCATATAGAGCGAGTCTCCACTCTCGGTGGCCCACCCTTACCCTAGTAATCCCTCAGATTCTTGTACTTGCCATTTCCAGTGACTCTATATAGAGCATGCAAGAGCAAGGGGACAAGGGACACCCCTGAGGAATACCCCTTCCCAGTCGTATAGGGTCAGAAACATCACCGTTGATCTGGATGTATGCCTTCGGAAAAGAATAAATCTGGGAAACCCATTTAATGAACTCCACAGGGAATCCAAAAAAATCTAAGACCTCCCACAGGAATCTCCATGAGACCCTGTCAAAGGCCTTATAGGCATCTAGACTAACCAGAAGGGACTGCTCTGTGTTCTGAGTCATATGGTTTATCAGGTGAACCGTCCTTAGACCATTATCTGCTGTTTGTCCCATTCACAGGAAGCCCGCCAGGTCAGTATGAATCAGGGTTGGCAATATATCCTCCAGCCTACAGGCCCAGACACTCATGTAAATCTTATAGACAAAGCTTAAGACCGATATAAGTCTGTAAGATTCCGGTAGTGTAGGATCCTTTCCTGGCTTAGGAATGGCCAAGATAACAGCATACTCCCAAGAGGTTGGTGGAGGCCCCCTCTCCTGAGTGTCCACATACATCTGGCGCATAAGCGGTAATAATATGGGGGAAAAAGTTTTATACCACTTGGCCAAGAACCCATCAGGTCCCTGACATTTACATGTTTTAGCCTGCTTTATGGCCACTTGTATTTCTTTGTTGGAAATAGGTCTCTGCAAAAGGGTCTATTGAGACTGTGTAAGTGTAGGGAAATGCAGAAGTGTCAGAAAAGACTTAATACTCTCTTCTGATGGAGGATTATGGTCTGCATAGAGATTCCCATAAAAGTGTTGAAAGGCATTTAGAATGTATGATCCCTTTTGGTGCATCTCTCCTGTGGTAGGGTCTTTCATCTTTGTAATTGTGGCAGAATGCCTGAAGGCTCAAACCCTTTTGGCTAAATTCCTGGCTCCCCTAGCACCACCCTTATAAAAAATTTCTTGAGGTACAGAAGGTTTGCCTGGACTTTAGAATCCAGGATTTTTTTAATCTCTGATTGAATCTTCCTAATCTCCCCTGTACTGCTCTGTCACCCCCCCATACCCTGCAAATCTCTCAGGGTGTTCTGTAGCTGTTTATATCTGGCATCTCTTTTTTTTTGCTAACAATGCCGAATAGGCAATAATCTCCCCCCTAATTACTGCCTTGATTGTATCCCATAATAAAACAGAGGAAACCTATTCAGATGAATTTTCCGAGCAGATTTGCGCAATACATTCCTCTATCCGAGATTTAAATGTTTTATGTGGATAAATTCAATCTCCACAGTGATGCTTTTCTAGGGTTGCCCAAGGCTACTTTCAGCAAAAAGGGGGTATGATCAGAGATAATCCTAGCCTCCAGATTGATGTTTAATATGGCATCAACCTTTTCAGTAGTAGTAAAAAAATAATCGATCCTAGAGGAGGTGTGGTGCCTGGGGGAAAAGCAAGTATAACCTCCCTGCAATGGGAAAAAAATGGCACCAAACATCAATCAGCCCAAGTCGTGGTAACTGTGCTGTAAGCAGTTTCTGGGTGGGAGTATTTCTATGGGCCTCGGGGTGTGAAGTGTCTTTCTGAGGATTCAGAGTTACATTAAAGTCCCTTCCAACTAACATAATCTGCTTCTGCAAATCATTAGTTTGTTGAAAAATTGTCTAAATAAATTTGGGGGTGCATGTGGCGGAAAATATACATTGGCCAAAGTGACATCCACCCCATTAAGATGGCCCTGTACAATCACAAAGTGCCCATCTGGGTCAGACTAAAATGTTTCCTTTGCAAAACCAGTAACTGATGGTACTAAAAATGCCATTCCTCTGTGTTCCCCGTTTTTACAAGAAGAGGAATATACCGCGTAACTGCCACCTGCCAAGAGTTTCTCATGTTCCAAAGGGGACAACTGAGTTTCCTGCAAATATATTAAATCCACTCCCTGCTTGCGCAGGTACTACTAGATTATTGCCCTTTTAATAGGACTATTGATCCCATTTATATTCAGGGACAAAATCTTAATCTCTCCAGCAGCCATTTTTATACGTGTAAATTTGAATCCTCCTGGGTATAATCCTTATTCCCCCCCCCAGCACTACCTGTCAGAGACAGGGCCACCCACCACCCTCGGGCTCCCCCCACTGCAGCCAGGCAAAGTTGTTCATGATCAGGGACTCCTTCTCCCAAGGGCCCCTGTCCAAAAATTATATCTACCTAGGATCCCTGAGCTCTGAATTATAAAGGAATTTCATGAAGACCCATATAACCATGTCTCATTGTGTTCTGTTAAATTACTAAAAACTGTAACCATTTCAAACACGTAACAATATAAGGCAATAATCATAACCAATACAAAACAATGTACATTTAGTAAATATTGTGTACCCAGCCAATTCAAAAGGACTTCCAATGATGGGGGAATAACTGCATTTTCCCCTATGTCCTCCAGGAGAACCCAAACACAAATTTCTGTTCTCCCTAAGGATGGAGGTAGTCCTGACCTTCGTATGGCCAGGGCCTCTGGGAAACCAAAATGTTGTTCTCTAAAAATACAGAAGAAATTAAATAGGGTAAGAGAACACAAAAAATAGGTAATACCTTACATCAGTAGATGACAGCTCAAGCACCCCCCACCCCAACTATCTAATCTTGTACATCATGCTACAAGCTGCTTCTTAATTGAAGACCAACGGGCCTTAAGAACAATATAGCTCGTATATGTAGAACAAACCCATCATATAAGGGTAATAAACAGTCAGCAGTGTTATTGTCTCATTAAGCATTCATGTCCCTGACCAAACCATGGTCCTCTAGGAGAGCAAAGATCTGTAAATGCCTCACTCATACAGCGTTGAATGGGGAGGAAACTGGGATCCCACTAAATACCTGCCATGCCCCCATCCAGAGTTATCCCAAAAATAGAGGGTCTACTCCAACTCAAGAGCCCCACAAAGCAAGAACCGGGCCCATCTATCCCATATAGGAATGCCCACCTCCCGATCCACTCACCTGATAGTTGTGAGAATGTGGATGCAGGAAAAAGAAGAATTTCTGCAGACAAGGACTTCAGGTTGTTGCCACTTCTGCTTCTCATCTATATGCCGGCAGGGCCTTTCTGACAGCACCCATATTGCTCTGCTTCCCTCGTTGTTTTGTGGGAATTGTCTGCCAGCTCATAGGTCATTGTTCCATCACTCTGCCTACTGGGGGCCTCTCTGGGAATTGCAGCCCAAGTTTGCCTAAGTCAGCTCAGGCTTCCTGTGCTGTAGTGTATTCTTTCTTCCCCATGGGCAGCTGTACCACTAGTCGTGCAGGGTATGGAGTGGAAAATTTATACCCTGCTTTCTTGATCACTGGCAATAGCGGAAGATAGGCCCTTCTCAGCCACACTGTCTTTGGGGCATAATCATGGTCGAGGTACACGTGTGTTTGACCCTAGAAACCCTTAGGCCTCCTCCATGCTGTGAGCAGGATCAATTCTTTTGTGGCATAACTATTAAACCGAATAATAATTGAAAGAGGAGGGACACTCTGTGCTGTAGGTTTGTGAGCAAGGGCTTGGTGTGCACGTTCAAGTTGCAGATCCAAGTTGGAGGGCAGTTCCAAAGCTGTGCGCAACATGGTCTCAATAAATTCCTTAATGTTGGACTCCTCAGAGCCCTCTGGAATGCAGTAAAGCCTAATGTTCTTTCTCCTGGCTTTGTTTTCAGAGTCTTCCTGGCGTTTCTCTATTTGTGCCTGTTGATCTTTTAACTGCCGGATCTCTAATTCCAAATCGTTCACTCTATTCTCAAGTACCGTGACCTGGCGCTTCTGATCGTCCATCCACTGTTCCAATTGCATGACGTCACAGCAGAGTTCACCATACATTTCTTTAATTTCAGCCTGAAAGGAGAGAATCTCCTGGTAAATGACATCAAGCTTTGATTTCTATGTTTTGGCTTTAGTGGATCTAGCTGTTGGTTTTAACGAAGAGCGCCGGATCTCCCGAATAGCCAAGCCACACTGCAGTGCAGTCTCGGATGCTTCCGACTCCATTCTATCTGCCATCTCGTCCATCTTAGGCTATACACGATCAGAAGCAGCTGAATCTCTTTACTGGAACTCCATGGTAAGAATTCGCAAATATTATTCGGATACTGGCTATTTCTACAACTGCTGAGGGAGGTTTTTAGTTGGGGTGGGGATGCGCAACCCGTCTAAGCTGCCATCAAACCTAGAGGCAGAACCGGAAGTCCCATGTACTAAACATTTTGAATGGGGCATACACCACTGAACATCCTATTGGCATGGCTTTATCAAAATATTATTGCCCATTGAACTTAAACCCCAACAGCTCCCAGTCTTCTACTCTCACAGGAAGCAGCCTAAATGCAGCTTCAATATCCATTTTTGCCAGCCACGCCCCTTCTACTGCTCTAATCATCTACACTGCCTGGTCCAGTGTCATATAGGACACTGCCCTCTTCTCCTCTCCAGTGAAATCATTGACTGATTCCCCCTTCTGTTATGACAAGTGGTAGATCAGCTGAAATTCCCTACTTCTTCGGAACCAACCCCAAAGGTAGTACTCTAAGGTTCTCAAATGGAGATTCCTTGAACAGACCCTCTACTCTGCCTGCTCTTACGTCCTTCTGGATTTTCTCCACACTGTCTCCTCCTTCCCCTTTAATGACCCCAAGTTACACTCCCTCATCACCCTCCGATGCCCCACATATCGCAAGTTAAACAGAGTTGCGAAACCCTCCTGTAAGATATACCATGCCTTCTTGTCTGGATACCCTTGTGTCCATGTTATAAACAACTCTGTATTTATTTTAGTTCTGGTTATCTCAAACCCCCCTATTCCCCTTGCTTCTGTCAAGTACCTCTCATCATCCTCCATTGCCTGAGCCAAATCCCCCACCACCATTAAATTCCCTTTCTCTCCCTCTTTGTCCCAACCCTCCCCCAGCCCCTTCAAAGCCCCCTTGAAAAAGCTGCCCCCCCCCCAAAGGTCTGTCCCCTGAACCTTTCACTCCAACTCCTGCAATATGAGACCGGGTGTGACATGGTGCATTTCTAGCATGAGTGCATAAATTTGTAGCTTGCCTAAGTGCACTGAGCCCTATTATACCCCCAACATAGCTTCTGTTGATTCTCTGCCTCCATTTTTACTCCCTACCCCCAACTGCCATCTGCACCATCATCATCTCAAACCAGATGTCTGGGTGCCTGGTATCCAACCAACATCCCCATATGATGCCATCCTCTGACAAAACTTCTCATCATGTAGTAACCACCCATAACCTCCCTGCATCTCATATGCATGGCATCTAATCAGTGACTACATCAACAGAGGAACAGCTAGTTTCAGCTGTTTTTGCAGTATGATAGCACTAAAGTATGTAAAACCCATAAGCCAGGCTTCCAGGGTCTTGTGTTTGAATGACTTATCATCCTGCATTCTCCCCAATAACACCAGAGCCGCTGCCATCTCTGTCTTCCCTATCCTCTCCTTCTCCTGGTATTTCTTTGCTGCCACCTTGTCGACAAGCGCAAACATGTCTATATATTCCCTCTTCCATATTTTTTCCTTTAAAGACTGGGGATGTCATTTCCCTCTGTAACCTTAGTGCACCTTCCTCCCCTGTCTTCCTACCCCATCCCCTCCAGCCCCCTCACCCTGCCCGTCTTCCATTCCTTTTATCTCTTGTAGCACCTTTTCCAGTTCTCCCAGCCAATTCTATGCTATTGCCTCAATGATTCCCTCCACATACTCCTTCAGATTCCCCTCAAGCATTAGATCAATTAAATCATTCTTACGCTTATGCCCAGTCACTCCCCTGGCCTCTGTTCTAGGTGGCCGCTTGGCCCCCATGCCTGAATCCCCTGCTGGCAGCTTCATCTTTCCATTCAGCTTCTTCTTTGGCTTTTTATTCTCCTTTTCCACCACTAGCATCGCCTAGACCTCCCTCATCATCACCATCACTTGTTGAACTGGATTCTCACTTGATCCTGCACCTGCCCCAACAACGTTGTTACCTTGGCTTGATGCAATGTCTGCCAAAAATCCAGAAAACAAACAAAATGCCAGTATACCATCCTTAACTTTTATTGCCTCTATTGCCAGTTGAATCCACCCACCATATCTCAAAATGCTTGTTTCATGTACCAAAGGAAGAAATGGAGTATCCTGGTGAGGGATGGTGGCAGGGGAGAGGGAAGGGGAACAGGGGGCAGAAAGAGGATAGAAGACCAGTAATAAGGCGAGAATAGTGGTTTGCAATGGATGTGGCGTGGCTGTTTCTATGGACACACTATGGAAAATAGGAGGATGCCCAATTTGTCAGAGAATGGGGAGACTAGAGGCTGAATTAAATTGGCTAGGAAGAGAGGTAGAGTGGAGAATAGGGAGACAGAGGGACCAGGGAGGGGGAAGACTGCAGTTGTACAGAACAAAGCTATTGAAGGGAAGGGAGTGGGGTGGGAAAAAGGGAGAGGGGTCAGGGGTAGAGAGCTGGGGGACAGATCTGATGGCAGAGAAGAAAAAGCTGGAAGGAGGTGGGGAGAAAAGGGGGGAGGAAGGTGGGAAGGAGCACGAACATATGACAGGGACATTACACCTGGGTGCAGACATGCAGACACAGGGGGATATACAAGGGTATCATACAGGTTTTTGCCTTTAGCCAAGATGCAGGAAAAGGAGGGACAAGAGGAGAGGAGAGAAAATGAGGATGTGGAACTTGGATCTGAGAGATATAGTGAGAGGGGGTAGAGTGTGCTGCAGGGGTAAGGGAGTGGGGAGTAAGGGAGACTCAGAGGGGCTGGGAGAGGATAGGAAGAGGAAGATGATGAAAAAGGGGAAGGGAAGGGAAAGTAAGGAGGACACAGGTGGGAGGTGCAGAGAGGAAAAGGGGGAAGGATTCTATAACAGGAGAGGAAAGTGCAGGGGGAGAAAAGAGCAGGCGCACAGGGGAAGCACTGGAGGAAGAGGGATGCAGAAAGAACAGGATCAAAAAATGGGTGAGCAGGTAGGCAGTTCAGGGGCGGGAGTCCAGGAAAGAAGAAGAAATCCAAGGAAGGGAAAGCAGGACAGGGACACTGGGGCACACACAGAGATGGAGAGCACAGACTCAGTCATGGTCTTTGGTGGCTTCATCATAAAAGGAGTCCACTGTCTGAGAAAGGGGGTGGCCTATAAAAGGAGGTTGGTCTTCTGTGATCCTGGGATAAAGGCAAGAAGGGTATTACCAAGAATAAGGGAGTGTATTAGGTTGCTGGGAGGTAAACCACACCTAGTCCTGCACCTCAGGACAAATGATCTGGTGGGTGAAAATGTTGAGGAAGTACAGAGCAGGTTCAGGGAGCTGGCCAGGGGTTGTAGGGAGGAGGTTAGCTCTCTGGCATTCTCTGAGGTCTTGCCTGTTCCCTGTGCTAGTTCTGCTAGACAGCTGAGAATAAAAGACTTCAATCACTGGCTAAGGGACTAGTGTGAAAGGGAGAGTTTTACATGCATAGGTGAGTGGTGGGACACTTGGTCAGGGAAGAACCTATATACCTAAGACAGACTACATATAAATAAGGGGGGAACTAGAGTGTTAAGGGAAAGTTACAAGGTTGTATAGACCGGGTCCTGGGAAAGGATTTAAACTAAGGGAGGGGGAGTATGAAACTAGGGAAGGGTTGGAGGAAGGATTTAGAGGGTCTTGCTCAGTTAGCACTCCCCTACTGGAGGGGGCAAGGGGTATAGGAGGGAAAGAGACTGAGTGGGGGGGAGTTGGTGGAAAGGTACGATGACAAACTCTAGGAGTATGGGAAACAAAATGGGGTATTTAAAGACCACAATGGTGGATGAGGGACTGGACCTGGTTGCCATAACAGAGACATGGTGGACAGAAAATCATGACTGGGAAGTGGTAATACCAGGATACAGCATATTTAGAAAGGACAGGATGGAGAAAAGGGAGGGGGGTGGTGCTATATGTAAAGGATGGGATAAACGCATCGACAGGGCAAGAAAGTCTGGGATCAGCAGAGGTCCTCTGGGTCACGTTGGCCAAGAGGACTGGAGATGCAGTATCACTGGGAGTGGTTTACAGACCACCAAATCAAGGTGAGGAAGTTGACAAGAAGTTAGTGAAAGAGGTACATAGGATGGCAAGAAAAGGGGAACTTCTGCTGGTAAGGGATTTAAATCTTCCTGATGTAAACTGAGGGATTCCAACAGCAACATAGGCAAGGAGTAGGGAGATACTGGAATCCATGCAGCAGGCGCTCCTACGGCAGCTAGTCAGAGAGCCAACTAGGGGTGGGGCTACATTGGACCTAATATTGACAAATGGGGACAGTGTAGAGGAGGTCGAGGTGGGGGAAAATCTGGGAGAAAGTGACCACAGAACAGTTTGGTTTAGACTTATGATGGGGACAGATGCAAACTGAACCACCACTAAGGTACTGGACTTCGGGAGGGTGGATTCAACAAAATGAGGCAGATTTTCAGGGTAGAAATGGAAGGCAAGGAAAAGCTGGAGGACATGGAAGAACTGTGGGAGGCAATTAAGGGAGGAATTTTGAGGGAGACTGATCAGTGCATTAGGAAGGTGGGCAAGACAAAACGAAGAAGGAGGCTGCTCTGGTTCTCTAGGAAGGTGGCAAGAGCAATAGGAGAGAAAAAGAGAGCTTTCAGGGCATACACAAATTCACGAGGAATGGAGGAAACCCAGAGGGAAGTGGAGTGCATACTGCAGTCTTGAGTCTCATTTCAGTGTTATTACAGCCTACACTGATATACCACTGTTTTTATTCACTGCACTGTAAATGCACTCCATTGACTTTGTGTTACGCTCCTTTACCACTGCATTATCTTTCTTATGTTTAGATGCACATTGTAATAGCACTGCAAATAATTGACAAGTTTTCTTGCACACTTCTTCACCACTGCATTTTCTTCATTAATTTTTGATGCACACTGGAGTAGTACTGCCAACACTTTAGAAGTTTTATTATACTGTTTTACCACTGCTCTTTATTAGAAATCTTAGAGATTATGTTTAAAAAACACTTTCAGAGTGTTGGTTTGCACACATTTATTATTCTTCCACATTATAGTTAATATTTTTTTTATAATGTAGACTCTTTATAAATGTTCAAATTGCATTTTTTTTGGTTTTACTAACAGATCTGGGTATTTTTGGTGATGTACTCAGTGGTTAAATACTGTCTTGCAATCAGCAGTGAGTATTATTGTTGCTGAAATTAGTTAATTGAACCATGAGGATGTGTTCCATATACTAACAATTTTTATACAAAACAGGAGAAAAAAATCACAGACAGAACATCATCTAGAGTGAGACAAGGAATAGGGCACCACTAAAAAACAAAATAGCCAGCCCAGATGATACACCTTTAACAGTACCTTGACTAGTACTTCACTGTATATGACACTTAGCTGACAATTGATATTATCATGTATAAAATTGTGTTATAACACTGAAGGCCTTAAGGTTTCTGGAACATAACAGCTGGTTGAGAGTATGTTGGGAATTTATCTCCAGCCAGTTGTCCCGGATTCCCCCTTTCCCACAAAAGGCAGACCACCTGTGTGTTGTTGTGCTCAGATCGGCAATCAATTTATTAGAACCACATTTTCTTTTGTTTACATTATCACCATCATCATCTTTTATTATCGTATTACACCTCTTTATTTATATTGTATTACACAGTCCATATCGGTTCAATATCCTCCTCTGCTTGTTCTCGCCTCCTCAGGTGAAAAAGTGGGAGCTTTCTTCTTCTTCTCTTTCTTATAGGTAATGGTGAAAACCGAGACCACTTTCTTCTCCTGCTGTTACTTCTCCTTCTCCTCCTTTTTTTCTTTCTCCCCCCCTCCCATTTTCCCCATCCCTCATTTTTCCCCTTTTCAGTCTCTCTCTCTCTCTCTCCCTCTGCCATCCACCTTTGGCAGGCCACCATGTCCGACCGGACACCTGCTCTCATCCACCTGTGAAAGAGCCCCTCTTGACACATTGTAGGGTGGGTGGTAGGCAACAAAATTGTCCAGCAAAAGAGGAAGAATATCTCTGTGCAGCCTGTTATGTACTCTCCCTTTCCTCCCCACCCCCTTCCCAAAACCACCTATGGTTATCCTGTTCCTCTTTGCGCTCCTCCCCTTCCTGTCTCCGACAATTATCCCTGGGCTGCTCCCTAACCCCCCACTCCTGCACCTCTCTGAGCCATACCAAATTTCTGCCTGGGGCTGTTTACCAGGACAACTTGGTCTGCCCCTTCAAGGGGCAAACTCCATTGTCCCGGATTCCCCCTTTCCCACAAAAGACAGACCACCTGTGTGTTGTTGTGCTCAGATTGGCAATAAATTTATTAAAACCACATTTTCTTTTGTTTACATTTTCATCATCATCTTTTATTGTCGTATTACACCTTTTTAATTATATTGTATTACATAGTCCATATCGGTTCAAAATCCTCCTCTGCTTGTTCTCGCCTCCCCAGGTGAAAACCTGGGAGCTTTCTTCTTCTTCTCCTCTTTCTTATAGGTAAAGGTGAAAACCGAGACCGCTTTCTTCTCCTGCTGTTACTTCTCCTTCTTCCCCTTTTTTTCTTTCTCCCCCCTCCCATTTTTACCACCCCTCATTTTTCCCATAGCCTGTCTCCAGCTTGCGTTGGATGACTGGCCTTCCCCAACCCCTTTTTTCTCCCCAGTTTACTTGCCTTGCTGTCTCCTCCATGCCTCAATGCAACCCATCATCTCTGTGTTGAACATATCTATCGCTAGGTCTGATATATGTACTCTGTCTGACCTATAAAATGCATCCACCCATTCTTCCACTCCTCTCAGTATTACTCACCCCCCATGTTCCTTACTAGAGTCCCCACTCTCCTATTCATCTTTCTCCTGGCTCTCTGTACCGCTATATGTCTGTGTACGTGTCTCCATACTCTCCGTGGTATCATGTCGGACCACACCAAAGTGATGCTCGGCCACCATTATTTTACTTTTTCAAAGTCACTTTTTACTCTTAGATACGTGTCCACCCACTTTTTTTGTCCTATGTCATTCCCCCCAAGTGTACAATAATCAAGTCTGGTGTGGGTCTTCGTTGCTTCGTCTCCAGCAATGCCAGGAGTAACTGTGCCCACTTCATCCCTCGAATACCACGCCATGCCAATCTACAGTGTCTGACATCCTGGTATGTGTGTATATATATATATATATATGCTTTTTTTTTTTGTATTTACCTTATAATGACCAAAATTATTACCTCAGGCTGATTCTTCCCAAAATTCCACCAACTAATTGATAGCCGATTCTGACGTGCTGGTCCTGTTGAAACTAAGTCAACAAAATTGTCCAGCAACAGAGGCAGAATATCTCTGTACTGCCTGTTATGTACCCTGCCTTCCCTCCCTGCCCCTTCCCAAAACCACCTATGGTTATCCTGTTCTTCTTTTTGTTCCTCCCCTTCCTGTCTCTGACTATTGTCCCTGGGCTCCTCTCTAACTCCCTCCTCCCACTCCTGCACCTCTCTGAGCCATACCAAATTTCTGCCTGGGGGAGGTTACCAGGACAACTTGGTCTGCCCCTTCAAAGGGCAAACTCCATTGTACAGCACAAGTCACATTAAACTGTTCCTTCAACTCACTGGTGTAGCATTGGTCAATTAGTTTCCTAATATATGCAGTGTTTAATTCAATTAATTAGTAAAAGGTTAGTATTTGTTAGCATCTATCTGTTATGTACTATAAGCTTTATTTTCAGCTGAGTGCTTATGAGTTTCATTTCAGAAAGCAGACTAAACAACTCTTAAAGAATGCTGTGATATTTATAAACAATGCTCTTAAGGAATGCTGTGATATTTATAAACAATGCCATGAAAATACAGCTGCTGCCATTTTACTAAACAGTTACAAGTGAGTTGAATAGGCAGTGAAGGATAGTTGGAAAACAGTTGAAAGCTTCAAAAGTTTGAGTTGCCACTGCAGTAGCATCACAATAAAAAAAATGCTACACCAGTGAGTTGATGGAACATTTTAATGTGACTTGTACTGTACATTCATCAGTGTGAGATCCCCCTTCTTGAGTCTCCCTCGTAGTACTCCGATCCCTATCACCCTACATGGCAGCATAAACTCCCTGGCTTAGCCCCCCCAAGGTGGAGCCACCACCCTTTGGTGCTCTTGAAGGTCAAGTCGGCTGCAGGCAAGGGGTGGAGAGAGGATTAGAAGACCAGGTGGGCAGGATCTGGTGGTGGCCATGGAGGCCAGATGCAATTGTCTACCCAGCAGTGCAGGGTTTTGACTTGTTCGAGCATATAACCCCTCTTCTAGAGGTGCGGAAGTGCAATGACATCTGGCACTAGATGGGCACACTCCTGCACCCATCAGCAGGATGTCCAGAGACACCTTACCCCATCTTGACCTGTCCCTGGGTGTGATACACCCAGCCTCCACTGACCACCACTAGTCCCAGGGGTTCACAACCCTCCCTATCCCAGGAGAGGAGATCTGTCATCGGATGTTCAATCCTCTCCTCCCGGCTGACCCACAGTGGCCCAAGCTAGTTTATGAACCTGTTTCACCAGCGTTGTGCGAGGTGTGGCATCCAGCACCTCAACCCTTAGTGCCACCGGGCCAGCTGAACTGCAATGTTCTTCAAAGTACATTTTTTTAATACTACTGCATCATTAATGAAGATTACAGTTCATAGATTTGAATTAGCCAATCAAGGATGGGTGCATTACCATGCATTTCAGTTGTACTAAGCAAGGAGACAGATAGAACAACCAGCAATACCAAGGAATTTTACAGAAGGTAAGCAATCATAAAATGTGTTTTTTTTTTACTTAGAAATAATATGATGCAAAAAAAAGGTTAACTGTGGCCCTTTAAAAGTCTACTGAACTCCATTTTCCAGACGTCTACTCAGTCAGTGAACTACATTTCCAAGAACTACTTCCTGTTCCTGCTCAGAGTGACTGTTAGCCTGCGTTTGGAATACTGTATCAAGCTGGTGTTGGCTACAGTTAAGATTTACATGAATGAGATACAGTAAGTGCTTATGTTTAATAGAAAAGTGCATCATTTTAACTCCCTAATATGTTAAATACAGTAAAGCAAATATTACTCAGGTTTTAATTGAAATGCTGTGCAGTTTTGATTGAATATTTTGTTATGAAGACATTTTCTCTGCTCTGAGCTCCTGTGGCTAAACCCTTTGAAAAGGTTTTAAAATACACAGGTTTTTTTTTTTCAACCAAATCACTCCTTAAAGTGTCTAGTGTGCATTGTGCCTCTAGTTTACCTATTATGTGTGGTATTTTTAAGCAATATATTCTGACAGGGAGTGGGTATATGGGTGGTTTTACCACGCCTGGTGTGGTTCAGTCATGAGGCACAGCCAAGTGACTTAACCACACCAGAAGTGGTAAATCCATCCATATACCCACTCTCTGAAGGGGTATATTGCTGTTATGCAATGGTCAGTTTTTTTTATTTAGATACAAGAAAAAAGTAACAGTGGCTTTTTTGGTGTTTTTGTTTTATTTTTTATATTTCTTAGTGTGCTAGAAAAACTAGTACCTGGTTACAGGTGCACTGTGTAGAGTGGTGAGATGCTGAGCCTGAAAACAGCATTACTGGACAAACTCTTAGTGGAGTGAGTTATAATGGGTTGTGGTCAGAAAGTTTCCAGGTTCAAGTTTACAACGTGGATATGGCTGGAAGGTTGGATTTATTGTTTTTGATTTTTTTTTTTTTAGTGCTGAGATTTAAAGACAAAGAATGGGATTATACAGAAAATGTATCAGAGCAGGGGTGGATTTGTTGGAGAGTGAGCAAATGACAGGTGAGTGGAGAAGGGTATGAGAGGGAGATGTGAAGCAGCGAGGGAGTCGGTGATGTTTTCAGGTGGAAGTTAGTTAAAAAAATTACTTGGAGGAGATGGGCAAGTGTTGTGTAAAGATTTCTGTTTTTTACAGTTGTTTGGGCAGGGGTGATCGGTGTTGTTTAGCGGGGACAGAATGTGATGTTCTTTGTAGAGACAGCTTGCTGTCCATCACAGTGTTTGCCACTCTTGGGCTGCTGATGGTCAGAATGATTCCAGGGATAATTTTTATGTGACAGTGTGGTAACTGGCACCTTTTCCAGTGGGTATACTGGAGGATTTACCACACTGAAAAGGTGCCAGCCAACCAATCAGGATGCAGGATTTGGCTCATTTTATTTACCCCATTGTATAATTACTGATATTGTTACTTTTAATATTGTAGTTTCTTTGGGGGGAGGGGCAGGGGAGTTACTTAGCAGCAGGAAGATTGTATGAATGAGCAAGTCCAGAATACATTTTCTGTGTGTATATCCATTCAGTAGCCTATTTATCTGTATTTACAGAGAAAAGACTTTACAGTTTTGTTTTGTTTTTTATCTGAGAAAATCTGGAGTAACCTGTAGAGTGTTGTTTATAAAAATATCTCCTTATGTAGTTTTGGAGGAATTTAATTTGCTTGGATCCTGTTTGTTCATAAACTGATTCGAGGTGTGGTGGACTGCATGGGAAAGCTGTGCTTTTTTGCATTCTTTTATTGTATTTAATTACAACTTTAGCATATGTAAATCCATTACATTAAATTGAATAGTAATGCTGGGATCAGTGTACTTTTTCTTTTGCTGAAGACTGCTGATTATGAAAATCACTCTTTTGTGTATTGTGGAAGAATTTCTTGAGTAATTTTCCAGTTTCTGAAAAGCATGCCTTTTAACTGATTCTTTGAATCCATGTAGTTGTTTACTTTAAAGGTGCTAATGAATTCATATTTTGTATGTTTGTGTTTCACATTTTATTTAAACTACATTGAGAAGTATGGGATCCATGGTTGCAGAAGGGTGATCTGGGGAGGGGTCTAGTTGCAGGGAGGGACTGATCTAGGGAGGTTCTGCTCTGGAGGGAGGGAGGTGGTCCAGATCCTGGGAAGGGTGGTTGTCTGGGTGTTCAGCTCCAGGGAGGGTGCTCAACTTGGTGGGAGGCAGGTCTATGGGTAGGAATGAACACAAGGGGTCCAGCTGTAAGGAGGGTTGTCTGCTTTGGGAGGCTAGTCTATGGCATGAAAGGGTGAGCTAGCAGCAAGGAGAGTGGCTGGTGTGGGGGAGCTAGTTTGGGGATGGAAGTGAGGTCCAGCTGCAGAGTGGGTGGTTGGATGGTGAGGCTGGTACAGAGCATCTGGTGAGTCCAGCTGTAGGTAGAGTGGTTGGCTGGGGGAGTGCTGGTCCAGGGGTATGGAGGTACTGCTGCAGAGATGTGATCTGTTGATGTGGAGGCTTGGGGGGGGTTCTCCAGCTGCATGGAGGTTGTATGGCATATAGTTGGAGACTGGTCCAGATGAAGGAAGGGTGGTCAGCTGGGGAAGAGGCTGATCTGGAGGCTGTGTGGTGCTCTAGCACCAGTGAGGCTGCTCATCATGGGAGAGGCTAGGGCTAGAAGGGTTGTCCATCTGCATGGAGGATAGTCTGGTTCCTGGTAGGGTGATCTAGCACAGAGGAGGGTGGTTGGCTGTTGGGGGGAGGGGCTGATCCCTTCACTGAATGGTGAAGGTGGTGGTCAAACTGGAATTGTTAGGATATATACTCAGAATTGTTAGGATATATAATGGGAAACCTTGAATTTTTGAGATGAACTATTGACTACCTATTGTCATAACAACTGACAGTCAGCAGTTCATCCATTAGAGCAAACATTTTCCCTCTATAGTCCTCAACTGGTAAGGCTAATACTGCTGGCTCTGTACTGTGCCATATGCACTCCCCTAATCACAGTGTCACATACACTGTTACCACCTTGCTGTTCAATACACACTTCCACCACTGCAAAGTGCCATGTGCACTGCCATCACGGTGCATTTCCACATGCACCGCCAACTCTGCATCATGAGCACTGCAGACACTGCAGTGCAGCATGCAATACTATGTGTATTGCCACCACCTCACTGGTACACTACCACCACTACACTGTGTCATGTGCGCCACCATCTCTGTGTGGTACCATGTACCCTGCTGACTCCATGCTATGCCACTTGTTCTGCCAGCACCACACAGTGACTCATGTATTGTTGTCACTGCATTGCCACATGCTCTGCCAACTCTATTCCATGTACACAGTCATCACCACACAGTCATACTTGCACAGCCACCAGCTTGCTGTTCTGTGCACCACTTGCTGTGCCACATGCACTGCTGATTCCACACTGAACCATTTGCACTATCAATATTTGGTGCCATGTGCACTGCCAACTCAACTGGAACTGTGCCTGGTGTTGACCATTGCTGTGCCCTTGCTCATTGGCCGTGTGTTGGAGGCTGGGGCATCTGTGGCATCAGTTATTTTCATCCACCCACCATTGAAGGCCCAAGTATTAATACATGCTCTGTAGGTCAGGTGGTATCCACGGGCAGCAGAATTAAGGCACATTATGTTAAAATTATTAAATCAAAATAAGGCCTACACTAAGGCTATGGCCTGGCTGGTCCCCTTATCTGTTCACAATGACACCCAGTTTCAACCCAGTTTTAAAGTTGGG
The DNA here is from genome assembly GCA_016271365.2 of Neoceratodus forsteri. NCBI lineage: Eukaryota > Metazoa > Chordata > Ceratodontiformes > Ceratodontidae > Neoceratodus > Neoceratodus forsteri. Next base: position 1,206,054,681 of record CM057449.1, read on the forward strand.
AGGTCATGTGTCACTCCCAATATCATATTCTGAGACAGTAACAGTGGTATGATTTGAACTAGGGATCACTGGGCTTGTGTATGCAATGTCTATGTTCTCCCTGTAGCTCTTGTACTTCTCTGTACTCTTGCTTTTCTTTTTTCCTTATAATAATCCTTTTTCCTTTATTTCTACAGGTCACAGAGGACATTGACCCTGGTCTGACAGGACACAGATTATTTATATATTGGATGAATATTTATCTTTAACCTTCCCTGTTAGTCCCATTTTGTTCTTGAAGCACTATGGATTCTTTGTGACCCCATGGCTATTCTTTTCTTACAGGTACAACTGGACATCACTCCAAGACACCCATCCCAGGCTCCCCAGATCCCAGATAAAGAGATCTCATATCTATGCTAGTTAGGCAAGCTGTAATGATGCAGCTTCAACTGTGCATTGCCTGTCTCCAACACCCTTTGCATCGCCTATGCTCAAAACCCACATATCATGTTAATGCATTTGCAGTGAAACATCAGGAATTAAAATGCCAGAACCAACAGTAATGCAACAAATAGACTTCATGTGTATTCAGGTTCCCACATGGCATTTCCTAACACTGCAGGAAGAAATGTTTTGAACTAAAACGGATCTGTCAGTTTAAGGGGCTTTCCTTCAAAGTGCCAATATAAATGTGAGGGGACAGCCATGAGTTAGTTATTAAGGATGTTAAGCCTTTGCCTTTCTCCCCAGGTTTAGCTCATCTTCCAAGGTTCAGACGTTCTGGCATTTCTCATTGATAAAGGCCAGCAGAAGCTCCTTTTTTGCCATGGATGGCATGATGCCAGGAGACTGAGACACCCACTGGAAGAGGTGATAGGTGTTGCTGCTCCAGGTGCACTGAGGTGGTTGAGTAGGGTAACATGTTGATATGGACTCCTTGTTTATGCTGGAATGCTGCCTCCGAGAGGGTTTGCAACATGGGCTGGCACCTGGATCCAGGGCAACAACACAGAATTTGCCCAGTAGGAAAGAGGCTGGCCTCTGGGGGAAGGATAGGGAGGAGTAGACCTGCAGCTGGCATGCGGGGGCAGATTAGGTAGTCTCAGGGAGAAGAGACTCTGCCTAAAGTATGCCAGCTGCATTGGGATAGGCTGAGGGGCAGGTGCAACAAGACAACGAAAGTATTGCGAGTGAAATATAGGCTGCTGCTGTATCTCTGACTGTGAGAAAAATACAGCAGGAAGTGCAAGTGACTTTGTCACAGCAGTTGGGCAAGGAATGCACACAATTAATATAATCATTATACATGTATTTAATATTATTCTGGTGTCTATAAGCACATGCTGTCACTTTTCAAAGAAGGCGCTCCATCTGTGGCCCTGGGGGGTGGGGGAGGGAAGCAAGAAGGTGTCTCATGGATTTCACAACCCATACATCAGATTGTGCCATCTGCAGGACCACACAACTGGAGAAAAAAAAAAGGGAGGAATTGCAATTCAATCAGTCCATGTAAGGGCTTGCAACACATATAATACTACAGATAAAAATCTCTTTGGTTCTTATTGCCATCCACAACATGGCACTGTGCTCAGTATACTTGCACCTGGAATAACTGAGGGGCGTTGCCATTCTAGTCTTCTTTCTAGCTCTGTGTAATCTGCCATGAGGCAGGGTAGGTTAAAATAATAGCTTTTAAAAATTATACTCTTATCTCACTGCTCATGCATGCTGTTTATTTACAGCAGAGCATGTGCGTGTGGTCAGTGGGTGTGGCAGCATGCATAGGATTGGTGGGTAAGATGGCATGCATGGGGGTATAGAATCATGAGATGTGATAGCAGGCATGGTGTTATGTGGTCTTTTGGTGTGACAGCATGCATGATGGCATGGAGTTGTAAGGTGTGATAGCGTGCATGGTGGTATAGTTCAATGAGTTTGACAGGGTATATGGGGGATGATGGGTGTGATAGTGTATGAGGTTATAGAAACATAGACTTTGACAGCAGATAAGGATAGCTTGGCCCACCCAGTCTGCCCATTTCCTTACCTATTGGATAAGCTTAAGATCCTAGTTAACCAACAATCCACTTCCTCCTACCCCCCCACTAGAATTGCTTTATGTCTGTTCCATGCATTCTTGAATTCCCCCACAACATAGGCCATTGGCTGTGACAGCGTGAATGGGGGCACGCGGTCTGTTGAGGGACATGACAGCATGCATGAAGGTATGGAATCAAGAGCTGTGACAGCATGCATGGGAGTATGTCTCGGTGAGGTGTGACAGCGTACATGATGTTATAGGGTCTATTGGTGTGACAGCTTGCATGGGGTTAGTGGATGTGACAGTGCAAGGGGGGAACATGGGGTCATGATCTCTAACAATTCTTGCCCCACCTGCAGCAAAACAAAGGATACCATGCTAAAGAAAGTCACTTCTCAGCTGCGCTACTGTGTATATTCTGTTGCAGGGAGATGTCATTGGAGCAACCCAAGGTGGTAATGCTGGAATGGGCTGAAACTGTCTGCACTCCCACGAATACCCTTTCCTTTACTTCTAGGAACAGGTAGGATTGGGACCATTTACTTTATTGTTTTCATTTTTGTATGGAGAAGGAGTGTCCCACAAGGTACCTTTGTGTTTTCCTTATGAACAAGAAGGGTTCCTTCACTGAGGCCGCACCATGTGGTACTATGTTTTGAGGCTAGGAGGACACTGTGTAGCAACAGACTATAGGGAAATGACTGGTGTACAGATAACTTTGGTAGGATTTCCAGTGTACAGCTGGTGATTAGCCGATGTTGAATGACAACTACATTAAAGATGTGCAGATGTCTGATCTTGTTGAATGTGCCTTAGTTATTTGTTAGGATCACTCCTCCGGCAGGCTTTCCCCTACAGTGTGGTCAGTGTGATACCAGTGACACATGCAAGCCATTGTGTTACCATGCTGCATGACCATTGTGCTACCACCAGCATAAGACATGAAATGAGACCATTGTATTATCACTGCAAGTGCACCTATTGTGTTACCATTGACACATGATACCACAGTGGTCACAATGGTAGTGCAATGGAATTGAAACATCCATTGTTATTCTAATTGCAGTGGTAGCACACTGGTATTCACCACTGTGTTACCACCGCACAAGTGTTTGCCACTATGCTACCACTGTGTGTCAATGATATCACAGTGGAAAAATGGCACTGCGCTGGAATTGGAACAAAGCCACTGTGATACCAACAAACAGTGGTATCACAATGGTGCACATTGTATACCACTGCTGTACCAGCAGAGGTGGTGTTACCAGTGAACTACCACTATCTGTATGGTATAATGATGGTTACAATGGTATCACAGTGGAGTTGAAACAAATCCACTGCGATACCATTTATGAAACCCACAATAGTGGTATATTGGAAATCACAGTGGTACTATAATGGTAAAGGAAAGGCAAGGCAAATTTTATTTAAAAGACACCCAATGCCGGAGGCTCTGGGCACCATACATAAAAACCAGCTCAAAACAACATCAATAAATAAGATAATCATAAAACTGCAATATTAATTAAATAAAATTCAATAAATAAATAAAGAAAAAGAAATTGGGACAAGTAGTGCAACAGGTCAGAACAGGGCTGTATTTACAAAGCTGGATCAGGAAAAGCCTGCGCAAACAAGAAGGTCTTGAGGCATGCCTTAAATACCTCCACCAAAGGGGCCTCCCTTATTTATGGAGGAAGTGAATTCCACAGGATGGGGCCAGTGACACTAAAGGCTCTGTCACTTGCAGTTTTTAGCCTCATCCTGAGAATTGCAAGGAGGAATGGAGGGAGAGGACTGAGGTAGCAGGTGTAAGAAAGACTACTAGGTAACCAGGGCCAAGGCCATGTAGGGCCTTAAAGGTGAGCAAGCCCACCTAAAAGAGGATCCTCCACCTGACTGACAGCCAGTGCAGTTCACGCAGCACCAGGGTGACGTGGCAATACTTAGACTGCCCCTTCAACAACCTGGTAGTTGCATTCTGTACTAGCTGAAGCAGGCGGAGGGTACCTCCTGAGACCCCAAGGTAGAGCACATTATAGTAATCAAATCTCAATGTCATGAAGGCATGCACTAAGGTGGGGAGGTCCAGGGGCGGAACCAGGGGCCTAATCCTGGTGATATTCCTCAGATGGTAGAAACTGGTATGGAACACGGCCGACACCTGAGCCTCAAGTGACAAACCACTGTCCAAAATAACATCCAGGTTACACAGCCTGGAGGAGGCCTTCAAAGGCACAGAACCCAGGACAAGTCCTGTCTCTGTACCAGAGGCCATCCTATCATGCCCTCTGTTCGACTCCACTACCAGTACCTCCATCTTATCAGGGTTCAGTCACAACCAGCTGGAGGTCATCCAGCTGTTGATTTCAGCAAGGCAGTTGTTTAGCACATCCACTGCATTGGAGGTCCCCAGTGCAAAGGAAATATACTGCTGGGTATCATCAGTATAGCAATGAAAACCCAAGCAATATTTCATAATGAGCCATCCCAGGGGTAGCATGTACACAGTGAACAACATTGGCAACAAGACCGAACTCTAAGGTACTCCACAAGGCAAGAGACTAGGGGAGGAGGAGGAGAAATTCCTCATCTCTACCCTTTGCCTCCTGCTTGTGAGAAAGGACTCAAACCAGCAGATGACTGTGCCAGTGAGTCCACCACAAAATTCCCTCAGGTGGTCAAGTAACACACAATGGTCCACCATGTCAAAAGCTGAGGAGAGATCAAGGAGAATGAGAATTTTCCCTTCCCCTCAATCTCTCACCTTGCGAAGGTCATTGTGCACCCGAGCTAACACAGTTTCTGAACTGTGCTTCACCCAAAACCCCAACTGGAGAGGCTCGTATAGATCAAAGGCCATGAGGTGCTCCTCAAGCTTAAGTGCCACAATCTTCTCAACCTTACCCAAGAATGGAAGGTTGGAGATAGTACAGTAATTTGATATGATGTCAGGGTCTAAAGATGGTTTGCTTAGAAGGGTTCTCACCAATGCCTCATTCAAGACATCGGGAAAGACCTCCTCAGAGAGGAAGCACTGGACAATCAAGGCAATCACCAGGCCAATGGAGTCGACACATCCCATCAAGAAATGCTTCAGCACTGGGTCCAATTCACAATATGTGTGTCTCAGCTTGGAAGCAACCTCAATGACCTCAGCCACCTCCACTGGTCTAAACTCATCCCAACCAGTAGGAGTACTCTCTGGGCATCCGAGGCGATCACTGTTGGCCAAATATTGGCTCACTGGAAGAATACTCTGGCTGATGGCAGATACTCTGTCCGAGAAGAACTGAGCAAATGCTTTGCATAAAGCATTGGAAAAGGCTTTTTTTGGCTGGAGACAGGCTGGATTTAACAGTCGGTCTACAGTCTGAAAAAGCACAGTTGGTCAATTCTTCCCGGCAGTAATCTCCCTGGACAGGAACACTGCCTTCTTAAGGTTGATTGTCCCCCTGGTACTCACCATAGTGAGCACTCAGGGCCAGCTTGTCTCCCTTCAGGTCCATCCTCCTCCAGCAGCGCTCCAACCTCCAACCCAAAACTTTCATCGCCTTGAGCTCCCCATCAAACCATGGGGACCTCACTTGAGAAGATTTTGGTTGTACATGGACCGATGTGAGGGAGTTGAGCGCCCCAGACAACACCTTATTATAGGAGTCAACTGCAGTGCATGTACCCCCCTCACATGCAGTGCCCACCCTAGATAGGTCAGCTACCACCAGAAGACCCTCGGGGTCACATCCCTCAAAGGGCAGTAGTTTACCATCTCATCAGGGGCTGTGCTCTCAGGGGGTACCCCGAATGAGAACTCCACCATGCAATGATTGGACCAACCAACCCAATCAGTCTTGAGGTTCTTAATCTCAAGCCCCAGTGAGAAGACCAGGTCCAGTATGTGACTGCTCTGATGGGTCACAGAGGAAATTTCCTGTGACAGGCTCAGGAGGAAGTTATAACCAAGCCTAGATGATTCATTGCCAGCCCAAACATTGAAATCCCCAGAATTAAACATCTGGAGGCCTCCAATGTTTCGCCGACAACTAAGTCAGCTACCTCCTGCAGAAAATCTCCTGCCACTCCAGAAGGGCAGTAAATTAGGAGAATTCTGCAATCTGCGCCCAGACCCCCATAAACGGCCACACATTCAAAAGAACCTGGCCTTCTCATTGGGTGCACGGTGAATCCCAGCTCGGATCTAAAACAGATGGCAACTCCCCCATCTCTGCATTCCACTCTGGGGCAGTGCACAACAGAGTACCCAGGGGGGATGGCCTCAAAAACTGGGCCAGCATCATCACCCACCCAGGTCTTCATGATGCAAGCCAGATCGACTGATGAAACCAAGTCCGCTATAATTGCGGTCTTGTTTCTAATTGATCTGGCATTGTACAACACTGCCCACAGGGGACTGGTGGACAATGCTGCCCCTCTGGCCACCTGCCCACTCGGACTGGTGGGAACCTTGGGGATGGGCACCAGACATGTCTGGCCTCTGTCTTGGGCCAAACCAACCCCAGGGTGCCTTCTGCACCTAACCAGCCCTATCCTGCCGCCTCCCAACATGCACGAGGTGCTCTGCCACAATTGATCAATGCAGTTCCTTCAAATTCTGAACTCCCGACAGTGCCATGCTATAGTGTGATAACTGGGAGGTCAGAAAAGGGCCGCAGATCATGCAGCTGGGATGCCCTGTACACAATCCTAGCATGCCCCAGGCCCTCATCCTTCCCCAAGCACATCCTGACTGACTATAATGTCCCCAAATAACACACTGCTAACTAAACATACACTCACTCATCCAACCACTCACTACTACAAAACTAGCCTAATACTATCCACAGAACACACACACACCAAAACTTAAAATTCAACCCCACCAACATCCCCACTTCCCCACACCCACGAGGAGAGTGATAGCAAGTCTAGAATAGAGTTCTTGAAAAGTAGAAGTGTCCGCAGCTCAATAAGTCCTACAAGACAGGACATTTAAAACAATTAAGTGAAAAATATTATGTCACTAGCAAATAGATAATTCCAGCCCACTGCTTAGAGACTGAGGGCTCTCTCACCACCCCAGTCACTGCAGAGATGATCCGGCTGAACAAGTTTAAAAACACCAGCCATGCAGGGTAAATCTCAAAATGTTTATAAAACTGCTCCCACCAGTTCTGGGGTCCCGGAGAGTGAAGCCAAGAAACCGTTGACTGGCGCCCAATTGATAATCCAATGGGGCACACAAAAGTCCACAGAATCTTAATTCCCTCAACTCAAATCACACGAGTACATGGATGAACAGGCCAGCAGACAAGGCACCAAAAGTCCAGAAGTCAGCACGATTCGCTGCTTGTACCCTGGGAGACAACACGTGGAAGCTCCCTCAGCACTGCACTCTCCCAGGAATGCAGTCTTGGTGGCAAACAGGATCCACACCACGCCATCAGCCCTCTCATAAAGATGTTAAAGAAGCACCTTCGGGGAGATTGAGGGTCTACAGCTACTGTCCATTCTGGAAGCAGAAAGCAAGCCTTGGACAGGATGGTTTAAAATCTTCAGTCCTCGGCTCAAAAAATCCTCAGTCCTCAGCCTCTCTGTCACAGAAAGACCTCTCTGCCACAGAAAAGTATCTCACACGAAGAATCAGGGAGTTCTGTTTATGATTCAGTGAGTCCGACAATGCTAGCTAACATCAGACGATTTAACGTCTGGGGAACAGGAACCAAGCTAGGTCATCGGCTCCTGGGCAGCACTAAATACTGCAGGGCTGATGCCAAGGTAAACAAGCTGTGGCTTCAGGGAAAAACTACCTAAAAACCAAGAAAACTAACTCACTGGACTAGCTCACTCCCCAGTCCTACCTCATGCAAAAAACCCTAAGCTATCCCCCTAAATACTGTACACGCTTAATAATTTTGGAATTCTGGTCAGCAAAGCAGCCAGAAAACAAACACAACACATTAGTAGCCCTCCTAAAACAGGAATAATGAGAAAACAAACTTTTTAAGTGGGACAAGTGCTCACAACAAGGAACTCACAAGCTGCAGCTCAGCTCCTTGCTCCACCCAAGAACAGGTATTATAATGGTATTCCAAAGAAATTTTTTGGAAGCCTATAGTTTCAGTAATTATTTTTCTTACATTATGTGGCTGTACCATTGAAAAATCAGGACCCTTCATTTGGTGTAAACTTCAAGTTAAATGAACTGAGTTTAATTTATAAAATTGGATACCCCAATCGACTCCAGTCTTTGTCATCTACACATACTCATAGGACCATGAAGGGTAGCTAGGTGCCATCCTCTGCCCTCCAGACCTCATGGCACATCAGGAGGGATGGGATATCTTCATGCCATGATGGGATATCCACTGCTTTGAGGGGCACACACAGCATATGAACATACAAAATTGCCAGCAGATACAGGCCTATTGGTCTATCTAGTCTGCTCGAGTGTGCAGCACTTTAGTCTTTCAGACTGCAGCTGCCCCCCTCTTTGAATCCCACTCCCCATGGATTTTGCCCTTGCATCCTTCATTCCCACTTCCTGCTCCCCCATGGTTTGAACCCTCCCTCTGAATCTGTCCCACTGTCCTCAGTGATATCACCTCCTTCGGCAGCATTTTCCACTCTGCCACCACCCTTTCAGTGAAACGGTGCCTCCTCATTTCCCTCCTGAATCTGCCTCCTTCCAAATTCAGATTGTGCCCCCGGTTTCCCTTCCACCTTTTAATTTGGAAATACTTCCAGCGATTACTCTGTTCGTACCCTTCAGGTACTTGAAGGTCTTAATCATATCCCCTCTCTCCCTTCTATCCTTCAGGGAATATATAATAGTGCAGTATGCCTGCAGGCAATAGTCTGCCCCCACACACTGGCACTGTAAACAGACCATATGCATACTGGTGCTTACTCAAACCCTGCCCCCCTGAGCTGTACCTGGGCTAGCTGGCAAGCATAGCTGGAGCACAGCACATGGTCTATAGCTGCGCAAATTGCATATATGGTCCTATATAAATACTAGTTGAGTACTACTGTACTACTACTTTACCATTATTGCAAAGTATTCAACTAATCTTCATTAGTCTTCATTGGTATTCACTTATACAATTCAAAAGTATTCATTAAGTAATCATTTAATCTTCACAGCACTGCCTTAATTGACATATAGTGCTACCAAACTACTAACTTAAAACTTACTTGTTACTAAGTAAGTTTTCAAACACATAGCTTATTTAAGTTTTTCAGCTTGTGGGCAGACTACTTTACTACTACTGAATATTAGCCAAAAATTATCATAAAATTACTATTTCAGTACTAGCAAAGAAGATAAATTGAAGACAAAAATTAGTATTCAGACTTCAATAAGGTTAACAGCCATTTTCAAATTAAGCTGGAAGCTGTGAAGATTTCTTGTAGAATGTATTTCTTAGGAATACAGTAAGTTAATTTCTTCTTTTGGATCAGAAACGTGTTTGTCCTGCCATTTTCAGGGAAAAACACTGGCACTCCTGATATTTTTGGTGAAAACTGTAATAGCCAGTATCCTACACATTGACTACAGCCAGGCAGTGTAGTGCATATATAGTGAACATGCAGCTTCTAACAGAATAAATACCAGCATAATGTTAAAAGAAGAATAGACACACAGACACACACACATGCATGCACACCTGATTCCCATCAACCACTTAACCATCATCAAGTACATGTTAGACTGCCCAATAATTATGGCAGGCAGGGAGACAGGGACAGGGCTTAAAAAAAATCACCTTTTCCTGTGGCACCCCCCAGGCTCCACTGTGATGATCTCCGCTTGCTTCCTGGTGCAGCTGCTGTTCTATCTGCTGCAGTCCTTCTTCAGTTTGCCCACACCACCACCACCACACTAACTTACTGGCTGCAGCCTGGAATAGCAAATTTTGTCACCTGACCACTCCAGTACTCTGTGGGTGTGTGACTGTTGGCTTGGCTCACTATGTGGTGATGACTCATCACTCAGGCCTTCAGTCAAGCGGACTCGGCTGTATACCCTCCATGCTCCACCCTGATCTTCCTCACACCTCAGTTTCCCTATCTGTGGCTTGGCATCCACTGGCCTCTCACTATTCTGGCCTTGTGGCCATCTCAGAATAGAACTTAAAAATATATATTCTTTTGACTGACTTTGTCCCTCCCTCCTCTTTGGTCCTTGTCTGCCTTCCCTGGCTTCTGTTGCATCCAAGTTCTTACAGTGCACCCCGAGCTGAGCCATGATTAGGACTGCTTCTCTCTCTCTTCTGCTCAGCTGTTTTGAGCTCACCAGCATGACGTACCCCTTGCTTACAAAAAAAAAACAAAAAACGGTGAGGGTACAAATGACAGAACTTAAGGCTGCAGTTTCTTGTGAAATAGCGATTGGTGCCAAATATTGCTACAGCCTTGTTGGAGAAGGAGACTTATTAAGAATAACAAAATGCCTGATGCGTTTCGGATGCTGACTTGTCTGAAACACGTCAGGTGTTTTTTTAATATTAATAAAATGCTTTGAATTCTACACAAGTGGTGTCCCTCTGAATGGGTTGTGTGTGCCTGCCTAAATTTTATGGACATGTAGATTTTGTTTTAATTTGGAGCACCACCCTCCTTGTGCGCACTTTGAAAACTACTGTTCTGGATTGACATTTTCTAAGTTATGCTGACAGCTAAAAGGGGTATGTGTGTGTCACTGTCCATGTCATTATCTTTTACTTTCCCTGGTGCAAAGAAATTATACAACCATATAACTGGATGACATTTGGAACTACACATCATGAAGAAGCATCATACGACAGGAGAAAAGATTCCTCACAACCTTATTTTTGGCAGATTGCTCATGACTTCAACTAATAAACCATGGCTGGTGTAAGGGCTGACCACTGCGGGGGTTTGGATGTTAGGAAAGACACTTTATAAGTGCAGTCACCCATGACAAGGTATGCGTTTGTTGCAGATTTAACACTGGTTCTGTGAGGAGACAATGCATTTATTTATTTAGCTTTTGTTTACCGGGTAAGTACACTAGACAAGTAGTATGCCTATTTTCAGGAACGACCCGGGAGAGCACAAAACATACAGTATACATACATGGCAACATAGGTGAAACAGCATGATACAGTAAAAAACAGCTATAACAACGCTTGTATAAGGGCAGAGATACTGCCACACATAGTACAAATTGTTACAGGACATAGATAGACATTAGAATCACTGAATACATATTTCATAGACCATCATGGACTCAGAGTGGACAATAGTGGACTGCAGAGTATTACATTACAGAGACTAGGAGCAGTCACATCTTTGCATGCAACCGCATGATTCACAACACACAAGGTGTATTGATTAATCCACATTAAACCAATACCCTGTCATGGGTTACCACTTACTTTTAGTAACAGTAAACTATATACCTCAGAGCTTGCTTTTTTACATTGTTTTGGATATTAATGATAGGTGTAGCTCTGTAGCTTCTTCCATACTTTCTGCCATCAGCAGATTAGCATTTAAAAGCACCTCTCACAAATGCTTCTGCATGCACACCCAATGGAGTGCCTAGAACTCTGATTGAAATAAATTCATGTGCTAAAAAGCCTGTGGTAGTTATGCTCAGTTGGCATGGCCCTCTTTTGGGCTGGGGAGTACAACAGAAAGAGGGTGTAGGGTGGTAGTCGGAAAGGAACAAGGGCAAACAAGATGACTGGATGGGGCCCTCTGCTTCTTAACGTACTACAATAACACATATATGGTGTTTTAGTTAAGGTATAGTTTTTCAAAAATTATTCAGAAAATGTTATTTCTATTATAATGTAAGGACATGTAGTATTTCTCATGGTTTGTTACAGGTCACAGTTACACAAATATGGGATGTCCTGCGATTTGGATCAGTGGTAACCTTACGCCAACACTGTGTACTGTGTGCACATTTTAAAGCTTGTTTTGCATGTGTCTTAAATCTTGAGAATAGCATAGAGCTAGAAAATTAGCACAACCAACCTGACAGACCTACAACCACCATCAGTAATGCCCATAATTTACATGTAAAATGTTAACAACAACATACTGTTATTATTATTGGTGAATGAAGTTGCATTGGTAAAGGTTATGTATTTCTCATGCAAATTCACACGTCCTGTTGGCTTTCTTAAAAGGTGATGATGGTGTACTTATAAGCTGCAATAATGGGGACACACTGAAATGGCACTGCAACACTGCTGTCAAGAGTGCTACTTACAATTAAACCACACTGCACACTGAAGTACATAAGATGTGTTAATTCAGTGCGAATTACCATAATTCAGACACACTGAAAAAGCAATGCAACACTGCTTCATGCAGTGTTGCTGGGCCAAGAACAACACTGCTAATTGCAGTACATTCGCAGTGTGATTGCAGTGCTAATTATCATAATTCGAACACACTGAAAAAGCAAAGCAACACTGCTTCATGCAGTGTTGCTGGGCCAAGAACAACACTGCTAATTGCAGTACATTCGCAGTGTGATTGCAGTGCTAATTACCATAATTCAGACACACTGAAAAAGCAAAGCAACACTGCTTCATGCAGTGTTGCTGGGCCAAGAACAACACTGCTAATTGCAGTACATTCTCAGTGTGATTACAGTGCTAATTACCATAATTCAGACACACTGTATCAGGATGGCATGAACACTGACATAAACCTACAGGTGCACTGATGGAACACTGATGGAGTACACAATGAAATGCAGTGCGCAGGAAGTGTACACTGCTACAGTAACACTGAAATAGCACTATACAGTAACTGTTTGGACACTTCACTTCCCTCTGGGAAGGGAGGTATACAGGGAAAAGCTTAGGGTGGCAGGGCACACAGTCAGCAGGGCAAAGGTGGATACAGAGGAGAGGATAGCGAGAGAGACCAGCAGGGGAGACAAGAAGTTCTTCAGATACATCAGTGAAAGAAGAAAGACCAAGCAGGGTATAATGAGACCAAAGGGAGAGGGGGAGCTCTGATAGAGAGGGACGAACAAAAAGCAGACTTGCTAAACAGGTACTTCAGCTCAGTTTTCATGATTGAAAAAGAGGGAAAGGGACCAGAGCTGCGGGTAAAGGGAATGGAGGATAGGGAGGTGGACACATGTCCTTTCAAGGAAAGCAGGGTTTTGGAGGAATTGGGTAAATTAAGGGTGGACAAGGCAATGGGTCCAGATGCACTACATCCCAGGGTACTCAGAGAGATTAGGGAAGAGCTGGTGTCACCACTAATGAGGCTAATTAACCTATCTTTAGACATCAGGAGAGTTCCAGGGGACTGGAAAAAGGCAAACATGGTGCCATTGCACAAGAGTAGAGGAAAGGAGGAGCTAAGTAACTATTGTCCAGTCAGTCTTACCTCAGTGGTGGGTAAACTGATGGAGGCACTCCTAAAAGAAAGATTAGAACAGCAGGGGTAGAATTTAAGGGAAAAAAGGGTATTCTTGGTAGAATACCAGATTCAGAATTTTGGTATTCCGCCTGGAAATTTGGTTTTCTGCCCAATTTACATAGATTTTTATATTTGTGTTTCAGGCTTTTATTCACCCACATAACTTGGCTTCTGTGGGGGGGGGGTCTGCCAACTTCTCAATATGCTTCTGCTGTTGTCCTACCAGGTCATAATGTAGCATGCTTAGTAGTGTATGACATTATGGCTAACCCAGGATAGCGCCGTACTGAAGAGCGAATGGTGCAGTACCATGTATACTGCTGTACACGGTATTGCACCACTCACACAATCCCAGGCAGAGGATAAGACCTCTGCTGGGATAGGGTTCTGCTGAGCAGGTGCTGTGACTCAGTGGACTGAGCCACTGCAGTCAGGAACCCAGGTGCTGATTCTGGGACCCGGTTTGATTCCCGGTCCCAGAAACTTTTGTTTTTTTTTTACTTTGTGCAGTTTTTGAGTTGAACCCCCCCCCCCGGAGTTGAGAATCTTTATTGGGGTGGTTCAGGATGCAGGCCCGTGGCGAGGTGTTGTGCGGAGCCCCACAAAAAAAAGATATGCCTCATGGCAGAAATTGTGCTGTATTGGCAGTGCAATTTTACCATGCGGCATAATGTCTTGCAACATTATGATCCCGTGCCCTTTCTTGCCTAAAGGTTGAGAAGTATTATGGGATTTGGGGAGAAAGGGGGCTGTAAGAGTTGAAGTTATCCTTCCCTGTACAGTTCAAGTAATCAAACTAACTTTGGGAACAATGTGTTCATTATTAAGAATGCCTTTCTGAAAATTCTCCAAACTGTTGCCTGTTTTTTATAAGCTCCCCACGCTCTCACTCCATTCTCATGCTTCTGCTGTCTGTGTCCATTCCCACCCCTGTTTCTTTTTTACTTCCTGTGGTCTAAAATTTCAGCACACCTGGTTCCTCAGGCAATTGCGTCGTATGAAACCAGACTAATTTCATTGAATTTAATGTCCCTCACTACTTGGTGGCTATGAGGGGATCTTCTTCTTATGTTTGATATCATGAAGGGTCCATATTTACTGACCAATCTAGGGCTGGTGTTCAAAGATGATACCTTTAACCTTAGAGGTCACCCACTTCAGCTAAAACATAGGGGGCTTGATATTCAGAAGGGTTGCGCATGGCGCAACAGTGTTGTGCCATGCGCAACCCACTGATGCACTCCGGCGCGATATTCAAATGGGGATTGTGCCTGGCACAAATCCCAATGTGCAGGAGCGCATCAGTAATGTATGCGGTGCAGGGTGGGGGGGGGCGTGCACATGCATACTCCGCACATCCCGATATTCAGCCCAGGATGTGCTGAGTCCATGCATGTGCAACCCCTACTTGCACTGCACACAGGTGAGCCAAAAAAAAAAGGAACAACAGCTGGCCACCCACAGGTGAGCTGCTGTATTGCAAGGCGCAACACGGCAGCTGCCACCTGTGAGCTCCGGCTGCACCTTCTTGGCGGCTCCCCCCATGCCCGATCGTGGGCTTCTGTTGAAATAAAAGCAGTCCTATATCCCTGGTGGTTCAGTGGACTGCTCGCAGCCCGATTGCCGGCATATGTTTCAATTCCACAGTCCAATATCCCTGGTAGTCCTGTGGACCACTCGCAGCCCGATTGTGGGTTTCAGCATGAAAATAATACATCCAATATCCCTGGTGGTCCAGTGGTACCAGCCTCCCCACCTGCCCACTGAGCTCCACCACCCTGCCCCCCCCAGTCACCGGCGGGCGGCAGCACCCAACCCACCTGCTGCCCTGCCGCATGCCGACTGACACCATACGGTAGGGCTGTACGCCCATTGGTCCACAGCATGAGCCAATGGGCATGCAGCTCAACACCGTACTACGATACAGATCTGTGAATGGATCCATTCACAGATCTGGTTATTACAATGCAGGCTGCACACCCATTGGATCATACTGTGGACCAATGAGCGTACAGTCCTACTGTTCAGTTGGTGGAGTAACGAGGTGGCAGGGTAGTGGTGCTGCAGCCTGCCACTGACAGGGGGCAGTGGGGCAGTGGGGCTCAGTGGGCGGGTGGGGAGGGGGGTACCGCTGGACCACCAGGGATATTGGACGTATTATTTTCATACTGAAGCCCACGATTGGGCTGCGAGCTGTCCACTGGACCACCAGGGATATAGGATAATTGATTATTATGCTTAAGCCCGTGATCGGGCGTGCAGCGGTCCACTGGACCACTAGGGATATTGGACTGAGGAATTGAAACATATGCCCACGATCGGGCTGCAAGTGGTCCACTGGACCACCAGGGATATGGGACGATTATTTAAATCTACATATGCCCGCAATCGGGCAGAGGGGCACATTGCCGTGCTGTGCAGGGAGCATTGGTCCCCGACGGCTGCTGTCTGGCAGGGCGCCAGGCACAAGTCACTGGGGATCGGCACACCGGCATGCAAATGGAGCCATAATGACATGCAAATGGCCCCATTTGAGTCTTGCATACATTATGGCCTCATTTGCATGTGCACTTTCGAATACTGTGGTTGTTGCTCATAGTGCAATGGAACTTGCACTAGCGCATCCCCCTGCTCCACTCTGGCCACTTGCGCTGGTGCAGTGCCATTGCCCCATGTGCACTGTGGGTGGCCAGGGTGCGCTATTCAATGATGCTGTGCCATGGCGCAGCTCCATTGAATATCACCCTGTCAACACCCCTGCACAGCCAAGTTGCGCTGCGCCCAGGCTTGCACCACAGCCTGGTGCAGTCTGACTATCCAGGCCAGGAAATGTAATCTAATGCCACGGAAATTTTTTTATACTCTACGTATCATAAAACCCTGGAATCCTTTACCTGTGGAGGTTATTTCTAGCAGTTCCAAGTCTATGTTTAAATCCCGATTAGACAATTTGATCGTTTCTGATATTACTTTTTGTTATTATTATTAGTTGTAAGGAGCACTTATGAGCCTCACAGCTCTCTAGCTTCTTTCAATCTTAGTATGAATCTTAGTATCAAAACAGATTTTACATACCTCACACCTCTTCCCCTCTTCTGCTGTCAGCTTTCACTGACGTCGTCTCTGATTTCAGCTTTTCAGCTCCATATATTTTTGCATACTTCATGCCCCCTTTCCCTCTTCTGCTGTTGCTACTGCTCAGGTTTCATGTCACTTAGGAGCTCAGACATGCCCAAACACTGTACAGATAAACAGAGATTTCACATCAGCTTGTCACGCGGCAGCTCAGGCATGCTCTCCCCTAACAATGTACAGATAAAAGGAGCTACTGCAAGCGCTGTTGAGCTGCAACTTCCTGAAACAGCAGGCGCTAATTAATAAAATAGAAGCGTGATTTAGAAAAAAACTGGTACTTCAAATGGGATGCCAGGGCTCGGATTTTGGTATTCCATCATAAACTTTGGTACCCAAAATGTACCAGAATACCACTAAATTCGAGCCCTGTACAGTACCTGACAGAGGGTGGACTGCAGGATGACAATCAGCACAGGTTCAAAGAGGGAAGGTCATGCAAGGCGAACCTGATCAAATTCATCAACCGGGTGATGGAGGTATGTGATGAGGAAGGGGCAGTGGACGTGGCCTGTCTGGACTTCAGCAAGGCCTTTGACACCATTCCCCACAGGAAGCTGGTGAACAAGTTGTGCAGTTTAGGGGTAGGGAGGAAATGAGCAAACTGGGTGGAAAACTGGCTTGAAGGCAGAGTTCAAAGGGTGGTTGTCAATGGGGCTCATTCCAGGGAAGAAAAGGTGAGAAATGGGGTACCCCAGGGGCCAGTATTGGGACCAATACTGTTTAACATAAGAACACAAGAAAGTGCCAGCAGAAGGGGACCTTGTAATCCATCTAGTCTGCCCATGTGGGTTACCCCTCCAGTCTTTTTTTCTTTCCTAAATTTCCACAGTGCCTATCCCATGCTAGCTTGAACACTCTCACTGTCTTTGCTGCCATGACTTCTGGGGCAAACTGTTCCAGGGCTCCACCACCCTTTTGGTGAAGGAAAAACTTCCTGATGTTGGTTCTGAATCTGCCTCCCTGTAGGCGAATGCTGTGCCCCCTTGTTTGTGTGGACGAGCTTTCTCTGAAAAGGTCCTGAGTTTGTACTGAGTTAATTCATTTGAGGCATTTGAATGTTTCAATTATATCCTCCCTGTCTCTCCTTTTCAGTGAGTACATCTTGAGATGGTTGAGTCTTGACTCATGGGGGTCTTGATGAAGTCTGTGAATCATCTTCATAGCTCTCTTCTCAGCTGTCTCCAGATGATCTCTGTTTTTCTTGAGGTGTGGTCTCCAGAACTGGATGCAATACTCTAGGTGAGACTTCACCAAGGACCTGTACAGTGGTATTACCACCTTGCTTTTTCTACTCGTGATACCCCTACCTATGCATCCAAGGATGCAGTTAGCTTTCTGTGTCACATTTTAGCATTGCCTGGTTGTTTTTAAATCATCAGATATGAGTACTCCTAGATCCCTCTCAAACTTAGTTTCTGTCAGTTGTTCCTCTCCTAGGGTATATTTCCTGCCCAGGTTCTTTCTCCCCATGTGCATAACTTTAAACTTCTTGGTGTTGAATTTCAGCTGCCATTGTTTTGCCCATTCTTCCAGTTTTTTAGATTAGAGTCCATTCCTGTGGTCCCCTCTTGTGTGTCTACTCTGTTGCAGAGCTTGATGTAGTCTGTGCACAGGCATACTGTACCTTTCCCTCCAATCCATCAATGATGTTGCCTATGAATATGTTAAATAGAATTGGCCTCAGTACTGATCCCTGGGGGACTCCACTGGTTACCCCCCACCTTGCTCTGACAGAGTGCTGTTTACCATGACCCTCTGGGTTCTCCCCTGGAGCCAGTTCTTAACCCAGCTGACTATTGTATGCCCCACTCCAGTGTGTTCCAACTTGCTTATTAGTCTCCTGTGTGGAACAGAGTTGAATGCCTTACTGAAGCTCAGATACACTATGTCTACTGCTCCACCCTGGTCCATCGTTCTGGTCACCCAATTAAAGAAATCAATCATGTTTGTCTGACATGACCTTCCTGTTGAGATGCCACGCTGCTTTGGGTTCAGTTTTCCATTTGCTTCCATATATTGCACTATTCTTTCCTTCAGTAATGTTTTCATGATTTTCCCCACCACTGAGGTGAGGCTGACTGGACAGTAGTTACCAGCGTCTTCCCTGCTTCCACTTTTGTGCAGGGGTACCACTGTGGCTTTTTTCCAGTCATCTGGGACTCTGCCACTCTCCAGGGAGTTATTGAAGAGGACTGCTAATGGGGTGACAAGTTCCTCTGTGAGTTCCTTCAGTATTCTTGACTGGATACTGTCAGGTCCCATTGCTTTGTTGGTTTTGGTTTTTTTCAGTTCTTTTAGGACCTTTTCTTTTCTGAAGAGATTTGTGTCAGCTTCACTGGACTGGTGTCTTTCATTTCCTAGTACTGGCCCACTACCCTGTTCCTCTTGTGTGAAGACTGAGCAACAGCATTCATTCAGAACCTCTGCCTTTTCTTGTCAGTCTCCATGTTCTGCCCTCTCTGGTTCTCGACCGAATGATACCCACTTTGCTTTTTCTTTTCTCCCGTATATATCTGTAAAAGGTCTTGTCCCCCTTTTTAACTCCTTCAGCAATTCTTTCTTCTGTTTGCGCTTTGGCTATCCTAATCACCTTCCCTGCTTCATTGAGCCTTGCCTTGTATTCTTCCATGTCGCTGTCCCTCTTTGCCTGTTTGTACTTTTTGAAAGCTTTTTTCCTCCTTTATACCGAAAGCAACCTCCTTAGAAAACCAAAGAGGGTTTCTCCTCTTCTTAGTTTTACTGATCCGTTTGGTGCATGCTGCTGTGACCAGAGTTATTGCATCCTTTGCAGCCTTCCAGCTTTCCTCAATGTCACCCTCTGCAACATCTTTGAGATGGTTTTTAATGCATGTTTTCCTTTTGACATAGTCAGCCTTCCTGAAGTCCAGGATCTTCTGTTTTGTGTGACTTGTGTCCTCTGTCCTTTTGACTGTGAGCTAGACTGACCTATGGTCACTTGACTCCAGATTGATTCTTACCTTAATGTCTATAATCTTGGTACTGTTTGACAGTAAAAAGGTCCAGGACTGCATTTTGTCTGGTGGGTGACTTCACCAACAGTTTTAGTCCTGCCCCTTTTAGAGCTAAGAAGAATTCTCTGCTTCTGTATGATGAAGCCATGTAGAAGGACCAATCTATATCAGGCAGATTGAAGTCTCCGATGAGCAACAAGTCACCTTTATTGTTAGGATGGTTTCTGCACTGGGGATATAGTGAAGGGGCTAAATGGGAAGGTGTGCCTATTTGCAGACAACACAAAAATCTGCAATGGGGTGAACACATCAGGGGTGGAGAAAATGAAGGAAAATCTGATAAAGCTGGAGGGGTGGTCAGGGAGATGGCAACTGAGCTTTAATGCAAAGAAATGCAAAATGGTGCACGTAGGGCACAAGAATCCAAAGGCCAGTTACACACTGGGACAGGAGGAGATTTTGGTAATGGAGCAGGAGAGGGATCTGGGGATTATCATATCGGATAACCTAAAGGTGGCAAACCAGTGTAACAAGGTGGCTGGAAAGGCAAACAAAATGCTGGCATGCATAGGGAGGGGTATTACAAGTAGGGGAAGAGAGGTGATTATGCCCCTATACAGGTCCATGGTTTGTCCACACCTGGAGTATGAGGTACAGTTCTGGAGACCTCATCTACAAGGGGACATAGATAAGGTGGAGATGGTTCAAAGAAGGGTGACGAAAATGGTGCAGGGCAAGCACAGGAGGACATATGAAGAAAGGATGGAGGAGTTTGACATGTATCCACTGGAAACAAGAAGAGAGAGAGGTGGGATGTGATCAAAACATTTAAATATCTGAAGGGAATAAACAAGGTAAGGGAAGGGAGCATCTTCAAAATGAAGGAAAACTCAAAAACTAGAGGACAGAGCTTAAAACTAGGTGGTGGAAAATTCAACAGAAATGTGAGGGGGCACTACTTCACTGAGAGGGTGGTGGGTCCCTAGAATAGACTACTGGAAGGGGTGGTGGGGGTAAAATCAATGACGCAGTTCAAGAGGGCATGGGATAACTATATGGGCTTAAGCAAAAAATGGAATGTTAAGCACCAAGGGGGTAAAAAGGGGACTGGAATCTATACTGGGGAAGGGGGGGGTACAAAAGCGGGGAGTAAGGTAAAGGGGTCAGTGAGATGTATGGAGGGGAAAGGGGCAGACTGGATGGGACACTGGGTCCTTTTCTGCCACCATGTTTATATGTTTCTATGTATTTGACTCATGCAAAACGAGACTATTTTGTCTCACTTGTCTTCTCTTTTTATTTACTGTTTATCTATGTGTGATGTCCCGTTTTCCTCCTTTATAACAACTTACTTTTTTTTTATTCCTGTTATTTCCTTCCCTTCTCTGTTTTGAATCCTCCCCCTCTTAGGTAAAAAGCCCCCTTTCAATGCTGCCATTTGTACATTCCCAAAATGGTGCCCACTTCCTGTTTGCTGTCCTCTAAAATGGTGGCTGGTCTGCTCCTGTACATGCGCGCTGGCTGCCCGCTGTGCCCAAGATGGCAGCCACCTGTAGCATGCATATGCATCATGCTGATTATTCCCTTCCCCCTTGCAAATCTGAAAGTGGACATGGTTATGAGGCCAGATGGGATACATCCAAGAGTGCTGAGGGTGCTCAGGGAGGCACTGGCTGCACCTCTGATGGCCCTATTCAACAACTCACTGGAACAGAAGTGGTTCCAGAAGACTGGAAGAGGGTAGATATAGTCCCACTCCATAACAGTGGCAGCAGGGAGAAGACTGGCAATTATAGTCTAGTCAGTCTAATGATGGTGGCAGAGAAGTTAATGGAAACACTAAAAAGAATTGCTACTGGAGTATCTTGAATCCAGCAGGTTACAAGTCCCGAGGCAGTATGGATTCATGTGGGGGGAGGTCATGTCAGCCAAACCTGAGTTATTTCTTTGACTGGAAGACAGGGGAAATAAATAAAGGTGGGATGGTTGACATAGCCTAATTAGGCTTCAGCAAGGCCTCGACACCACATAGGAGGCTTGTAAGGAAGCAAGGCAGTCTAGGGGTGGGACACAAGGTGGTAAACTGGGTAAGGAACTAGTTGATAGATAAGCAACAGATGGGTGGTAGTAAATGGTACTCACTCACTCTAATGAAGGGAGAGTGACCAGCGTGGTACCTCAGGGCTCAGTGCTGGGACCAGTCCTCTTCAATGTCTTCTAAGTGACATTGCAGAAGAGCTGGAAGGAAAGGTATGCCTCTTTGCAGTAGATACCAACATCTGCAATAGGGTAGATACTCCAGAGGCGGGTGGAGACAATGTGTAGAGAGCTGAAAAAACTCAGGTTGTGGTCAAAGGTATGGCAGCTGGCATTCAATGCAGAAAAGTGTGCAATCAGGCACCTAGGGCACAGTAACCCAGGGGTAATGAATAAAATGGGGAGCAGTAGCGGTATTAATGGTCAAAAAGCAGGAAAGAGACTCATATTTGATGACCTCAAGGTGGCAGGGCAGTGCAACAAGGCAGCAGGTAGGGACAGTGGGATTCTGGGGTACATAGGTCATCCTGATCACATTACTGACACTACAGTCCTCCCGGACATGCTCAGTGACCATTCCCCTGTCATCTGTGCATGGACAAACAAACTCTGCAAACCTCCACCAAAGACAATCACCAGCAGGGTCCTAGCACGGGGTCATCTTGAACCCCTCAAATCCCTCCTTAGAGTGCAAGATTGGATTCCCATCGACAGTGTGAAGGCTGTCAACATGGCACTTGATCATTTCATCAACATCTTTAATGCTGCCTGTGACACCCATGCACTCCTAAAAATGCAAAACATCAAAGGCCCTTGCAACCCCTGGCTCTCTGCAGTCTTATTAGCTCGTATGAAATCTAGGTACCACCTCTGGCATCAGGCTCGAGTCACTGGCACGCAATCAGACATTCAAAAATACAAAAGAGCATAGAATGATTGCACAAGGTCCATCCACCTTGAGAAAAATAAATACTACAAGGGAGTGCTTACTGACACGTGGGGCAATGGTAAAGCTTTCTGGAATAATATCAAAGAGGTTACAGGGAAAAACCCAAAACATCACCCACTTTACTTGACGTTGATAGGACTACAACTCTGGACTCCCTAACTATTGCCAATACCTTTAATAACGCATTCACGGACCTTAGCAGTGTTCTTCCACCTGACTTTTTCGATGCAGATGTCACCCCGGCCAATCCTGTAAGCACTCCCCCAACGACCATTCACCCACCATTCTACTTCAAAGAAGTCTCTTTGCATGAAGTCTGAAAATACATCTGTAAAGCAATTGGTAAAGCTAGACACAGTGGGGACTCCCTTGACCTCAAACTGCTGTCCCTCACCCTTGAGGAAGTGTTAGCATCTTTAACCAGGATCTTTAACCTCTCACTCAGACTCGCACAGTTTCCCAATAAATGGAAATCAGTCACGGTTACCCCGGTCTACAAAAGTGGAGACAGGACTCTTCACATGAACTACTGGCCTACCTCCATCTTACCATTTCTTTCTAAGACTCTTGAACACATTGTAGCTGACCAGCTTACTGAATATCTTGACAAACATAAAATACAATGCGCCCAACAACACGTGTTCAGAAAAGGGCATAGCACCACTTCGGCCCTTATGGAATTCATCGGTTCTGTACACAGCTCCCTGGATCATGGTCAATTAGTTGGTGCTGCCTTCATCAACTTGACAAAAGCATTCAACACGAGCTATCACCCTCTACTACTGGAACAACTACTTAATACAGGGCTCTTCTCTGACTCCATTGCCTTGTTTAAAAGTTATCCGGACAACCGCACTCAACAAGCCAAAATTATCGATGTCCTCTCTGACTTAAGACCTGTTCACTCTAGGGTTCCTCAAGGGTCCATCCTCGGCCCATTCCTATTTAGTTTCTTTCTAAACACTCTCTCAAGCTCCTGCCCTGAACAATCCTACTCTACACAGACGATGCCGTAATTTACACAACTCACCCAGAGCCTATACCCCTTCAGAACCAGCTACAACTCGGATTTGCCTCAGTAGAGAAATGATTTCGTCATCACAAGTTGATACTAAACTATAAAAAAATCTAAGCTTATGCTGTTCAGAAGCTTCCAGAACAAGCACAAGAAACATTCTCTGACTATCCCTAATTGCCTTGGTACTGCCCTCGAACAGGTACAATTCTTTAAGTATCTTGAAGTCACCGTAGACAGCAATCTATCATATGGGGTTCATGTAGATAACATTGGTAAAGCTGTAAATATTCATATTGGTCTACTCTACAGACACAAGCGATCTCTGACCCTTAAAGCCTTAAGGAGAACTGTACAGAGCTCTATTACTTCTATAATTGACTATGGACTGATCATCTATGGCTCTGTGACTGATACTGCCCTCCGGCATATCTCCACTGCTCTTAACAAGGCATATTATCTCCTCTCAGGAGCACACCATCTCACCCATACATGTAACCTCTATGTCCTAACCGGTTGGCTACAGCTTAAAAATTGTATCAAATACGAAATGTGCCTGGTGACCAAGAAAATAACCTTAGGCCTCTTGCCACCTGGAGTACAAGATCTTCTAAGCCCCCCCCTCATAATCCACATCGCACCCGAGGTTCTAAATCTCAGCTCCTACAGGTTCCTCATTGCTGAACCACCCAGGGGCAAAGATAGTTCACCTACAGGGCCCCCCTCTGGATCATACCTCTTAACTGTCTCTGATTTTCAGGGATATCCCTGATTCTGCCTCAGAATTTTCTTCTGTCCCTCATAAAATTTGTGTTTTTGTGACTGAACAGTGGGGACTGTAAGCACAAAATAATGTCAAACATTAAAGTTACTGACTTGTTCTTCTTCAGAAAGTGTATCTTACACTATTCCCATTATTCCATCAGCTTTCTGACTAAATATTACCAATTTTTAAGATATGTCTCTGATTTGGGGTCTTTGTCCCTGATTTTTGTAAGTCTTGTCCCTGATTCATGAGACAAGCGGTTGAGAGGTATGGGATGAATGCTTCCAACAGTGACATTGCCTCTGAAACTAATTCAAATGCAAGCTTTGGTCACTACTCTCTACAACTAACACCTGTGACTGTCTCCTTAACCATGTTTTCCCAAACCTCGGCCTTAGCACTCAACCTCTTTCATAGTAACTTGGCACTCTTGCCTCCTACTCCTACCCCCTGCTTCTCCCTATCCCCTCTCCACTCTTCCTCCCTCTCCCCTTGCCCCACTCCTCCTCACGTCCCCCACTCCCATCCCCCTCTCTTACTCTTCCCAGCCCACCTCCCACATCCCTTTCTACTCCTTGTGCCCTGTTTGTCTTGACAAAGCCTGCTGGCCGATATCAATGTACTGTATGCATTTTCCTGTGCCTGAAACTGATTAGCATAATGTGTCTCTGTTGTTTTATGTTGACTGTCCATTATGATTTTGTGTCCATTATGAGTTTTGTACCTCCTATTTACACTTTATTGTACCGTACTTTACTATCCTGTTTAATCTGTAGTCCTTTCTACTGACGTGGAACCTTTGTAAAAGAGCTCCTAGCGCAAAGGTATATGTACTCTGAGACTTAAATAAATGAATAAATAAATAGGGAGTGGAATCAGCTGCAGAATCGGGAGATGGTGTTGTCACTGTATCGATTGTTGGTGAGACCCCACCTGGACTATTGTGTCCAGTTCTGGAGATCACATCTCTGGAAGGACATTAACAGAGTAGTGACTGTGGACAGGGAAGTAAGAAGACCCAGCACAGAGTTAGCAGGTTAAAATACAATTTTGTTAAATAATGTTTAAAAAGTACTTACAAACAGTACCATTGATGCAAATCTGGTAACAGAGAGTGCAGAGTACTCCATGACCCAACCGGTTTTGCACAAAGCTTTCTCAATAGTCAATAAATCCATGTAAGTGATACCCTTAAATAGCCCCAGAGATTTAAAGCCACAGTAATACCATAACTTTCAGAAATTTTAAAAAACAAAACTTTTTTTTAAACTCAGTTTTTTATTTAGTGTCCAAGTGATACATCTACACATGCACTTTAGCAGTCTCATCAAATGCATTGCATAGCACAAGACATTATTTTACATGTTATACATTATACCATTTTCCTTAATGCTAATAGCCTTTCACAACTTAGAAAAGGAAAGAAAGAGAAAAAAACGAATAACAAGAAATTGTTTTACCTTTGTTTATAGTCTCCCACATTTCTTGTATTCTGTTCATCTGTCCCTTACCTTCTTTAGGTTTATCCTTACTGCCCGTTGCCTGGACCCGTCTTCTGCCCCTCTCCTTGGAGGTGCATCTGTTATTAAAGAAAAGGACTCTTCCTACCTGTTTGCTTCCATCTCATCCCACTCTGGATCTTCTATCCATAGTCCATGACATGCCTTACTTCCCTTATCTGGGTTTCCATTTTTTCATGGGTCAAATGGAGTTGTCACCCTAGAAGTGTGAGTCATAGAAAATAGCAGACATGTGAGGAGTCAGGCGACAAAGTATGAGCTACTACTTTCCTTTCTGCTAAGAATCAGAGACATGAAAACAGGTATCAGTGTATTGGGACATACATACATCTCTGGGTTATTCAACCATTGTTCATAATATACCTTGAATTGGTATTTAATAAACTGAAACTTTTATAAACCATAACACAACTTTGCACTTGTCTTTATTTTCATATTCACCCCCCCCGACTACTCACATCCATGATCTTTTTTCCCTTCCAGGTGTACTTGTCCTGTGAGCACTCTTGTTCCCCCATACTAAGCTCCTTTAGCTTTACTGTCACAGCTAGGTCAACTCCACCCTACCTTCCCTTTCTGGTACCCTCTCTATTCTGTCTGACTGTGTGTGTCACCCAGCCCAACCCCCAGCGCTCTGTGAATTTGTCCACTATGAGTCTTAGTCTAGCTGTCATGTGCTCCATCTGATAAATGTGTGACACTCTTCTCGCCCATTCCACTCTGTGCAGCACCAAGGGATACAGCCAATGTGCTGTGAGTGTCTTGAGGGCGGCCAATACCATCTACCGGAAGACCTCTTTTTTCCTGCCTATAATACCTGGTACACAGATGCCCAGTATGCAATAGATTTCTGTCTCTAGCATGTCCACCCCCCAGATCTCTGCCAACTCTTCTCTGACTTGCTCCCAATAGTGCCTTATATTAGGGCATGCCTACAGTATATGGTGCTGTGTTCCTCTACCTCCACAGTTCCGCCAACACTGTTCTGTATTTGTTGCCCCAAAATGTTTTGCAATTACTGGTACGTAAAATAAACTATGCATAATCTTCCACCTAAATTCTCTTTAATTTTGGGAGGCCGACACCTTCCAGCCTTCAATACTTTCCTTCTATTGTTGATCTGTGATCCGCTCTCCTCCCTCCTGTTGCCATTTTTCCTTCACTTTAGTGGGTATAGTACCCCCCGGCTTGCCTCAGTAACCTATATGTTAATGAGATGTATCTGATTCTCTCTTTCAAGGCTGCAGACCAGTAAAAAACATCTTCCCAGGTTGTCCTTTCCCAGACAATTCTTCAGTCCCTGTCCTCCACCCCCCCCAGCAGGTAACTTCTCAGCTGCAGGAATCTGTAAAAGTCAGGGTGCCCTAACCCAAACCTGTCTTGTAACTGCTTGTATGCCATTATGTGTCCTCTTTCTGTGAGTTGTTTATACCTTGTAAGTTTCTTCCTATTCCACTCTCTGAACCCAGTGTCCTCCCTCCCTGGTGCAAAGCCCAAGTCTCCTATAATTAGGGTGAGGGGCCCAATATCATTTGGGGTACTGGTAATAGTGCAAATCCTTAAAAGAACCTTTAATGAGTGTCTAGTCCAGGGGTTCTTAATGTTCTTGAATGCCTCTAGGGGTATTTTTGTTATAAGCATGGCATATAATGGTATCAGCAGTTCTTTGATTTCTTCCATCTGATACCACCTGGGCTCCCTCCATTGTTTAACCCAGGTAATTAAGTAGGGTGTTTGGGCTGCCAGATATTACAGTTGAAAGTCAGGTAGTCCAGCTCCTCCCTCTTCCCTTGGTAGTGTCGTTGTCCCCCCATTTATCTTGGGTCTCTTGCCCCCCTACATGAGCACCTTTATAGATTTATTAAGCTGTTTCCAAAATGTGGCTGGCATTTGGATTGGCAGTATCTGAAAAAGAAACAGGTACCGGGGTAAAATGTTCATTTTAAGTATATCAGTTCTCCAAAATAATGAAAAGGGACACATACACCATCTTTTTAGGTCTGCTGTGCATTCCTGTGCCAATTTTCCATAATTCATTTTGTATAAGTCTGCTATTTTTGGCGTGACTCTAATAACCAGATATTGAATTTTGTTGTCTCTTGCCATGTGTATGGAACTGCAACCCTGTCCCTTGTGGGTGGATAATTTACCACTAACATGCAGTACCTCAGTTTTGTCTATGTTAACCCTGTATCCTGATACTGTCCCATATTCATTTAGAATGGTTTGTAGTTTGGGGATTGAGATTATTGGGTTTTGTATAAAGATTAGAATGTCATCCACATATAATGAGATTTTGTGCTGTTCCTCTGCTACCTCTATTCCTTTAATTATCTGGTTGTCCCGTATTCTCACTGCCATGGGCTCAACACAGAGAGTAAAGAGCAATGTGGACTAGCCAGTAGGAATCCCTCCATGTTCACCCCATTTACTTTAACTACTGCTTGTGGGTCCACATATAGGGGTCGATTCATGAAAAGACATGCATGAAGTGAGTACTGGGGCATGCAGCTCCACACCCGTGTGATTTATGCATGGGGGCTGCATTAACATACACTGGCCCCCACCCAGCTCCCAAATGTGGCCCTGCCCTTCCACCATGCAGATCTGCAGGGGCAGGTGGGTGCAGAGCAGTGGATCCTGGTGGACAGCCTGCTCAGGCAGGAACCCACAATGGATCCCTTGTGCCCAAGAAACGCCATGTTGTCAGCCAGTGCGCAGAGCTCCGACCATGCCAATGTGGGGGGTACCCCATTGCCCAACTCTCATCCTCCCAAAGTGCCCCAACAGCAGGGACAACATTGTTGGGGGGCTGTTGCCCCCACTGTGTCTGGCAGCAGCTTCCCCGGGGGGGCGCATAGACTGCCCTGGTGGTTTACGACTGCCATCCAGATGCAGAGCTGGCAGCCCCATGCACAGCACTCCACAGTGTTGTGGATGTGCGGAGTGCTGACTCACTCCCCCACACCATCACCAGGCCTGCCCCCATGCAGAGCTCCATGATCTGCCAGGGGATCGAGTGCATGGGGGGATTGTATCTCTGTCCTACATAGGGAAGAGGGGGTGCAGTGTGCGCACGTAGCTGCTGGTTGGCTACACACCTGAGTTACACAGTGCGTAGCCACAAATTTCATTTGTGAATAGAGCCCATGATGCGTTTATGCATGCCTGAAATTTAGGCCCAAAGTGTACCCACCTAGTAAACAAAAGCTAAATAAAATAATAGAATAAAAGGTTTTGTAAAATAACATTTAATGACAAATTCAGCCATTTTCTATATAACTGTAGTATTACTACTGGTATGGTATAAACTCCGTTTCAAGTTTAACATTTCTTACATTACATTGAGTGTGTCTTATGTGGGAAGTACTGCTAATGACAGACACTACTAAGATAGAGATGTAGGGAGTCTGTATATGTGTAAAAAAGTACCTATTCAAATAGCTGTTACATATGACACAGAATGTGTATAGATATAAACATAGACATAAAACTACTCTCTTTAGCCTGGTATGGCTTAATTCTTCTATGTCAGTATCATGAGGAAGGTACCATGGACATCAGGCAGAATAGTACCTCACTCCCAATGCAGGTCTATAATACCCTCTGCATACTCCATGACTTCTGTACGGCATCCTCTGATATCTAGAAGAAAAGCAAACAGAGCATATGAATGCGTGTATTTACAGTACAAAATACACATCACTATCCCCAATGTATATTAGCTCCTCTTAATAACTGCTGCTATTTCCATTCTATCATTGAGGCCAAGTGAGAAATGTCCCCCCAGTTGCACTATCTACATGGCCTCCCTATGCAAAACCAATTTCTTAAGGTTTCCCCCTCTCTTCCCCAATACCACCTTCTCAATACCACAGTATTTGAACTTGTGTATGTATGCGTCATGTGAGATATTGACATGAGCTGCTAATGCATTAGATGCATCTTTATTAATGATTGCTCTCTGTTGTTCCACCACCTGCTCTTTAAAGTGCCTGTTTGTTTTACCCACATAAAATGAGCTGCAGGAGCATGTGGCCAAGTACACTAAATGTGTGGTATCACAGTTCATACATTTGTAGATTTCAAAATTCATGGTTGTGTTCACACTTGTGAAGTGGCTAGCTTTTTCAACAACTGCACAATATTTACAGCTCCCACAGTTAAAACACTCCATTGGGGAGGGTGGGTAACCGAGTCCCTTACGTTTTGGTCCCTGCTAGCTGTAAGCTGTGTGTCAAGGTATATGCTAAGGTGGGGGCCCTTTTGTATGTAAACCTGGGTGGATTTGGGCAAACATTATGAAGCAAAGGGTCACTGCGTATGATGTTCCAATTTTTGTTGATTACATTCCTTATGAAGATGAAGATGTTAACTGTTTTTTGCCAATCTGTCCTTTTGCTCTAATTGGCAAGTGCTGGCAATGTACCCACTGTATTGTCAGTGCAGTACATTACTGTGCTGTTTTAGTGTGCAACATTATGGCCCCATGCTGAGAGGCGGTGGGGGAGACATGATAGAGACCTACAAGTACCTCACGGGGGTGAAGAAGGTACAAGAGGGGAGTATTTTTCAGAGGAGAAGGTGCAACAGAACAAGACGGCATGATATGAAGCTGGAAGGGGGAAGTTTAGGAGGTATGTGAGAAAGTACTTCTTCACTGAAAGAGTGGTGGACATCTGGAACAGTCTGGAACAGTCTACCAATGGAGATGATGGAAGCAAAAACAGTGGTGGGCTTCAAGCATGCATGGGATAGGCACAAATTAATCTTAGTTGAAAAGTGGGGGGGGGTGAAGCTGCAGAACAGGTAGGGTCTGCAGTCACAGTATAGGCAGGGACAAACTGGGCAGACTAGGTAGGCTAAGCAGTCCTTATTTGCCAACAAATTCCATGTTTCTAAATCCAGAGGAACACCATGACACACATTCATCACTGCTCAGGAGACATTTATCCCTAACATTGAATTTCCTTACTTTTGTGGCTTTAAGCTGTGTCCTTAACTAATGCTTTCATGTAGTTTTTTTGCAATAACTTTCCCTACTTTTTAGAAAAGATACATAAAGCACCTGGCCTCTAGTGTGGAGTTTTGTAAATGTACTTTTATCCGTAACTTTTTTGTTTTAATTTTTTTTTTTTACTTCCATCTTTTGACAGTAAACACATAACAAACCCTTCCTCCCAACCACAGAGATGGCAAATTTAAAACCCATCCCATTTTATCATTGCTAACTTTAAACTGATGCTTCTGCAGATGTACTTTTGCAACTGTTTTTGGAAGCCACTTGCTAAAAAGTGCTCCTGTGAAAGTTTTTTTTCTAAGTCCATTTCCAAAAGTTCATATGTGAAAATGTCAAGTTTGAGTTAGTGTGTTTAAAATGGGAGATATTTAAACATTTATGTTCTGTGGTCATTAGGTAGGGTTACACTTAGGCCATTTTCAAAATTTAGAAGTAAAAATTTTAGAATTAGAAAAGTTACAGATAAATATAGGTTTCTCAATTGAGTTCCATGTGACAATCACAAAAAAAAACCTGTGATTACAATAACGGCGCATATGGAATGGCAATCGCACATAGATCGATGTCAAAGAATGGCACAAATGCAGAATAGCGCAAACACAATAACAAAGCTCAGCAGTCTGTGGTACAAGAGCTGCAAACCTGACTGGAGCAGTCAAGGAACATATACTAGTGACCCCTTCCCTCGCTGGCCAATATCTGTTTTTTTAAATGTAAACCCCCTGTTGCCTGGGGTTACTAGAGTCCCAGTAAGACCTCATGGTAGGCAGGGAAGGCAGCTTATGAAACTCCAGTTTAATGGATTTCACACTGTCTCACTCTGTTCTCAGTCTCAGCTGAGACTGAGGGATGACATCATTTTAGAACTGTTGCAGCTGCATAAGCCACACTGGAATGTTGCAGTTGGAGGTTAGAGTAGAACATTGGGGATTTTGAAGCCAGTCTTTCAGAGTCTGAGTGAGAGTCTGTAGAGTACAGCAGAGGTGCTCTGCTGAAGGCAGGCCCTCAGAGCTTTAAGCTCTGTTACAGAACTACTTTTGTTTTTGGTGTGTGTGTTTCCACCTGAAGAGGAATACAGGAACTGATTATTGAAGTGGTGGAGACCACTCTCTATGGTTCAGGGCCCCATCCCTGTGGGGATGGGGGGAAGGTATCAGCCTGTTTTCCAGGGGCAACCCCTCGGGTCTGGCTAAGGAAAAGAAGCTGCCTGTTTGAGTTGTGTTGAGGCACCAGAAGCTCAGTGAGGAAGATTCCTTGAGGAGGAAACGCCTGTGGGGAAACCTGCAACTGAAGGGTGAGTTCGCTCTGCAAAAGGGCCATGTGTTTTTCACCTGAAACAGAAGGAAACCAAAGGGACTGTTACTGTGGGGTCAGGAAAAGACAACCAAGTACAGTTGGAAGATGTGGGGATTGGACTGCTTAACTCTGTGGTTGGTCTAGAGTAATGGAAAAAGCCACTTATAAGTATGTTCAAGTCCAGCACAAATGGGAAGAAAAGACAGTAGATTGAATGTGAAATACATTTTACCAAGAATCTACTGTACACTACAAAGTGTTAAAGGATGAGGTGTTACAGTCCAGAGAAATGGCCAGGTAAGAATTGTGGGAGCGAGAGGTGGGAGACCCTCCATCAGTAGAAACCAAATTCACCTCTACGGATTTGCTCTGAAACACCTGTTGCTTTCTCTCAGGTACTTGGCCAGTGCCTGAGGAAAGTACCCAGACATGGGATTAATGTGGAAGATTCCCTGATAGAGCAGAAGTGCTCTTAGGTGGTTTAGAGAGCCACCAGCAACTGTTTCCATGATATATGGAATTTTCCAAGTGCCTGGCAAGGGAGCCGAGCCAGGGAAAACCCAGAGCAGTGTACAAGTTCAGGCTGTGCAACCCAAAGCCATGTACAAGTCCGGGCTGTGTGCCCAGTGTGTTGTAGAGCCTGAGGGCTAAAGTGATAAGGATGTGTTCTGGTCTCCTTTAATCTGCATTACCAGGAGTGTAGCCCCGTGGGGGTCCATCTATGCTTTGTTTATTCTGCTTGGCTGTGAATAAAAGCCACACTTTAGAATCCCACTTCTGGTATTGGACATTACAGTTATTGCTTCCTGTGTTCGCAGTTACTTGGGTGCCCCTGTGCAGAGTAACCAAATCTAGCCTATGTGCCGAGTGACATATTCCTCCCTGAACTCAGCCCACCTGGTATTGCTGTCAGATAGAAATGGCAGACCAGGTAGGGGTTACATAAACATGGGTCAAACACAGACTAGCACTGTAACATTGCTCAATATTTATTACTAATTACTTACTTGTGTTATGTTGGTGATGGCGATCGTCATACTTGTTGACTTTGTTTACTTTACTGAGTTTGTGTTTCCCTAACAGCTCCTCACTTCCAGCTTTCAATTTCCCTAGCAACGAAGTTGTACCCATTAAACGAGCAACAAATAGCAAAAGCTTCAGTACAATGCCACTACTAAAACTTATTTACATAGAAAATAATGTATGGTCCTCTATCGGTAACCAGTCTGTTAACCATCGAGAGGTTGCCAGGGCGACCGTGTAAACCTTGACAGCGAAGTGCGAGAGGTTTACATCACCATGGCAACCTCGAGATGGTTAACAGTAACCGGTTGCCGATAGAAGGACCATACATTGTTTTTAATAGTGTATGGTCCCACAAAAAAAGGAAAATGGCTCCTTACTTTTTAAAATATAGTCACCGCCGCGGCTGTTCAGTCCTTCCATAACCGCTGCGCGCATCCATCGTTTCCCGGTGTAAAAAAAAAAAGGCATGCACATGCGCAGGCCGATCCCCATTGTTAACCTATCGATGTGACGTAGCATTGATAGGTTAACAACATTTCTACGTCTCATCGATAGGTTAACAACCTTAGGAAATTATGATTTCCTAAGGTTAACAGCGTTCTACCATACATTATAAATGTTTAACACTACAGGGAATACAGGCAGTAGTAGTAGCGATCAGTAGTCTGAGGAAGGGCAGGAAAGTTTGAGCAGAGTTAATGGAGTTAATTAAACAAAATCATATATGCAATGTCAAACTTGAGGCAGCAATTCGTATATGGTAGTCAGTGTGCAAAGCTGAATAGGGTAGTCAACGTGCTATGTTGTCCTGCTAATGCAGTATTTTAATTTCAGCATGAGTAAAAATCATGAGCACCTTTGCTGCTTTGCTTTTCTGTCTGCGTATACATTTTACTACATTGGTACTAATGTTGCAATGCCAGATATCAGTAGTAGGGTAGGGGTAGTCACGAATGGAAGGACTTTGTTGCTATTTTGTCACAGCATGATTCGCCATTACAGTAATGCGCCATTTTTCATCACTCACTATTTACAATTTAGCGATTATTGAGGCACAATTTTTGATTCGCTATTTTTCAACGCTGTTATCATGGGATACCTCTCAGTTGTACTTAGAATGTGAAAAAACACTTTCTAAAATCTATTTTTATCAATAACCTTTCCATTTTTAAACTTTCTAATATCTAATGTTTTACAGTAAGCTAATTATAACACCCCTCAAGACCACAGAAGTATCAAATTTTAATCCATTCCACTTTACTATTGCTAACCTTAAATTGACACTTTTGCAGAAGAATTTCCACAAATTTATTAGGAAAAAAAAAAAAGTACGTTTGCCAAAGTGGCAGTTGTTGTCATGTAAATTACCCTTAGAGTAAAAATAGACAAATTTCATGTTTTCAGCTCATCTCTAGCAAAAGAAAATACTTTGCTAAATGTAACCAATCATACCACACCAGGGGATATTGAACCGCAGATCATGCTTGCATAGATTTTGTGAAAATCCATCAGGAAATGGTTGAGATATAACCAACTGAAAATCAAGATTTTACATTAAAGTGTTCTCACAACCCTAATGATTTATTAAAGGAAACATATGAAAAACAAATTAAACACTGAATATTTGCAGCTGAGGCTATTCCCAAAATTAGTACAGTACTTTTCCTGGCACAGTACGTATTGCCACCACTACTGGTGGGGAAGGAAAAAACTAAAATTTGGTTAAACTGACAATGCCACAGGAAGCAAATTAACCAAAACCTACAAGAACAAGATTAATGAATAAAAAACATAATCAGAAAATGTTAGCCTATGCATTCACCAAGTGATATATAACATTCATTGATCTAGAAGACAAGTGAGTGTGAGGGCAACTTATTATTGTGTTTGTGCAACTGAAATGTAGTGACATGATGAAACAGGCTGTTTCTAGTCATAAGACTGATAAGGTCACAGGAACTGTAAGTTATGATAGTTACTCATAGGAGTCATACTTCTTTTATTTGTCCGCAGAAACTGCAAGTTGTTCATATGCTTAGGTAATGTGCCTTTGGCCTTTTAACACTCCTTGCCCCTTGTAGGTGTTACCACCCTTATCAGGGTACCTTAATGGTGCAAGAACCCTCTTGAAAGGAGCTCCATCCCCATAAGTGCAGCAGGAATGCAGGTCCCTGAGGATAAAGCAACTTAGCAAAGATGCCCAAATGACAGAGGAAAGCTATTGAAGGAAGAAGATGGAACGTGCTAGCAAAGAAACAAGCATTCAAAGGCTGGTTCAGGCATAGATTCTTATGTAGTGCTCAGTGAGGGTATGACTAACATCACTTACTGGCCCACCAAACCTGAGTCTAGTCTTGTAATTCACTGGTCCAGCAGGCAAGTATGGGAGCAACTTAGTAATGTGTTTGTGCAACCTAGATGTTATGACAGTGATGAAAGGAACGGTTGGTAGCTGTAAGACTGCTAGGTCTCAGGAACTACAAGTTATGAGAGTTACTGATATCTGTCATGGGTCTGTTAGTAGTCTGAAGAAACTGCAAGTTGGTTGTGTGTTTCTGCAACATGCATTTTGGTATTTTATTGCTCTCTGTCCCATGTAAGAACTACCATCCTTTTTGGGGAATCTTAAATGTGAAGGAAAGTTCTTGAGGAGAATTCCACCCATAGAGGTACTGCTGGGATAAAGGTTTCTGAGGCTAAAGGTATTGCTGCTCCCTCAAGCTAGACCTAGACTAGAGGTTGGGGTAGAGTTGTCACCTTTGGATGAGGGGAAAACCCAGATACTAAACCACACCCCAAACTCTGCCCTGGCTCCACCCCTTTTTATGGCTGATGAGTGTATCACTTCTCCCCCCAAAGCCATTTGTAACATCAGAGAAGACTTTAAAAGTGATAGGAAATCATTTTATACAGTCAATTTGTATTTATTTATTTATTTTTATGTTTTATTTTATATTCTGGACACAAGGCCCATTTACAGGGGTGATCTGGGAGCACATGGAGGATAAGTAACTTGCTCAGTGTCATATAGTATGCTAGTGGAGGCCATGGGAATTAAAACCAGGTCTGCAGGATGTACCAAGCTCATTCACAGCTCATTGTTCTAATCTCTGCTAAACACCCACCCTTTTTCCTTTCCATGTCACTCACGTATTCTGATATACTTTTAGCCCATTTTATAAATTAATATTCTATGTTTGAGGTACCCTCAGTTCCGCATTGTGTTCCCTTTACCCCAGGAGCTACTGCTGTTTTTCTCATCTTTCGGAGACATTCCACAATGTCAGATATGCCATTTCATGCTATTCATCTGAATGGCCTGTAATAGTATAACTAATATCATGGAATGTCCAGGTACAGTAGTATGAAAACAGAGAGCAGTAGCTGCTGAGAACTAAGGTGAGAGGGGCTCCATGTAGCTGTAAAGGCAATAGAAATTAGATAATTAATTTAACAAACATGGGTCCAAAACATATCAGATTATAGGACAAACAAAAAGGAACACAGCAGAGCATATAAAGGTATAGAAACAGTTTCTTATCACAGCAATAAATGACCATACTTAAAATTCAGAATGGAAAAGATTAGGTTGACTTACTGCTAATGGTCTTAGTGGCCATACTTAAGCAAAGCTAGATTATAGGATAAAGACCCTAAAAAAAATATTATTTGGTCTAAAAGCAGACAGGTGGACAACCTTAGACTGGGGACACTGTCTGTGGCCCAGGTGGAAAGTCAGCCGGCTTACAGTATGGACCGTAGTACATAAATCTTCAGCCACCAAAAAGGGTTTTAGCCTCACCTAACTTAGAAGTGATATGGATGGCCTGTTGCCCTCTCAACCCCCTCAAGCTAGGCCTGCCTGAGTCATTCTGGCATAGAAGGTCTGGGGGGGCTCTATGTCATTGACCCAAGTGAAGAGTCATCTGACTCACTGGGTGTTGTCTGTGAATCTTTATCCACCAAGCAACCACACAAAAATAGGCTTAAGCCCTGCCCCTAAAGTAGTGAGTGTAAGCCCCCTCTGGGAGCTTACTAGCTAAAGGACCTTTAATTTGTTTCTGGCCAGTGATCAGGTCCACCTGCTGTCCCATGGAGCTGGGTCTGGGAGTCTCCCTTTAAAAGGGGTGGTTGGTGTGCTTTTAGGGAGGCTGGAAGGGTCCAAGAGCGGGAGATAGGGCTCCCAGGTCGAAGGCAGAGCAGGCTTGGCTGCAGGGCCAAGATTTGGTTCCAGGATGGGGCAGATGCCATCCTGGTCCCCCCGTTCATGTTTTCAGCCTAGTCGGGTTATGTGGTAGCAGTCGGGTATGGGGCAGTTTCGGGCTACAGTGATGAAGGACCCCCCAAGAGAAGCAGATGGGAGCTGGGGTCCAGTGGTAAAGTGTGTGGCCTACCTTGTAATCACCACCAACAAGGTAAGCCTCAGTGGTGTCCTTAAGGGTGTCTGCTGGTTGCTATGGGTCAAGCATGGTGCAGAATGAGAGACTGCATCGTGGGGAACAGTGGTGGCAGCCTGTCTCTGGTAACCCCATTTTGGAGCCTGTATCCAGCAGCATAGGTTTGCAGTGCTGTGTGGAAGAAGGGATGTCATGGTGTGACCCTTCAGGCCTCTGGGCCTTCTATGGGATCAAGTGTGGGGCACCATTTGCCGTGGGGTTGCTATCCCCATTTGATGGGTTGAGATCAGGATGCCCTGGCCAGTAGAGATAAAAGAAAAGCACTTTGCACTGTAGTCAACAAAGTTGAGAGGGGACTGTGAAGTTGACGTAAAGGAGGGAGGCCTACATGTGTTTTCAGGGTTCTTGTGCTGCAGCCACCATCAGTAAGTAGTCCTGGCTCCCCAGGAAACAATGTGAAGAAAATGTGTCATGAAGATCTTTGGGTCTGCACTGAACTGTTATGCTCCCAGCTGCTCCATGGAGCTGTGATTGCCTATTACCTATTAAATCAAATGTCTTTATTCTTTATCTGCACCTGGACAGTGGACTTATTTAGTTGTTAACCAGCTTGCCTCCCTAGCTCCCTGGACAGGACTTTCTGCACCTCACTGCCCATCGGGACTATCTTAACCAGCTGACTGCACCCCCCGAAGTCGCCTGATCAGTATCACCATCTTTACCCATGTATGAACTTTAATTTTTTTGACTGTTTTGCTGTATTGTGGAGTGCCCCCTCCCCTTCTTATAACATCAGGAATACCCCTAGATATGGGGAGGGGGGGCTTGCAATGTGGGGGCTCATCTGGGATGTTATTTTGGGGTGCAGCATCTTTGGTAGTGGTGGAGATTGCATTTTCATCTGGCTTATGTGTTGGGCTTGAAGGAGGAAAAAGAAAAAACATTTTTGGAGCTGCCATCATGCCACCAGTCTTGGCACCCTTTTCGTTGCTGCACATGTTTTGGAGTGTGGCTGCTGCTGGAAAGCTGCCACTGGATTGGAGGAGGCAGTGGGAGGAGTCTGTTGTGTTGTGCTGATGGGAGCATCATTTTGCCATCCAGTCAGAACTGTGGAGGCTGTGTTGCAGAGGCAGTGTATCTGTGCTACTGCTGTGTGCAGTGTTTGGAGGGCCTAAAATCTGTCATCATGGCCGATGCTGCAAGGAAAACTGGAAAGGAGGTGCCAGTGCCTGTCTCTCTCCTGTCTTGGCTTTGGGAACAGGTGGAGAAGAGTAACGTAGTGGGCCAGTGTGTGATCAGCAACCGTGCTGGAGCTGATGTCAAGTGTATGCCAGTCTGCTTCAATTGTTTCTATGGCACAAACCCTCATTTGTGCCAGCCCTCCACTCCCTTTGTCCCATCTTGGGAGTGACCTCCCATGCCTGTACAGCTAAGTACCTATCCTTCAAGCTTGGAGAACTGAGAGGAGATGGAACAGACTGTGAGTGAAGTGACTCCTGAGGAGAAGGGCACCAGACGTCTGCCCAGCCCTACTCCCCCATCATACCCTTCCCCTCTCCATGGCAGAGGGAGAGGTTGTGGGTGGGGCAA
The DNA here is from genome assembly GCA_016271365.2 of Neoceratodus forsteri. NCBI lineage: Eukaryota > Metazoa > Chordata > Ceratodontiformes > Ceratodontidae > Neoceratodus > Neoceratodus forsteri. The sequence goes on from CM057449.1 coordinate 1,206,093,845, forward strand.
TAAGCCTAATACAGTAGTAGCTCCTGCTTCAGATGTTGCCCCTGCAGCGGCAGGGACCCCAAAGACCACCCCCTGTATCTCCTCAGTTGGTAAGGAAGGAGAACAGCCAAATGTGATAATCAAGGTGGTGTTGTCAGCAATGGCAGCAACAGTGACCATTGCATGGTAAGCTTTAAGGTAAACATAACACAGGACATGCCAGCTTGGTGGCGCTGAGGGTTGAGGTGCTGGACGCGACACCTCGCGTCATGCCAGCGACCCAAGTTTGGGAGCCAGCTCGGGCACTGGGGGTCGGTAGGGAAGGGATCAGATTGAGCACCCATCGGGCTGCTCTCCTGTCCTGGGGGAGGGTTTTGGGATGCCCGGCACTCCGGCGGCCTCTAGTAGAGATCAGGGATGCCGCAGAAGGGTGGGCGGCATGTAACAGCGTGTCCAACGCTGGCAGGGTTGCCATGTGCCAAGCGTCTGGGGTGCGCTTGCGGGGGGGGGACAGAACAAGGAAAAACCCATCTCACTGGGATAGGTAACGGCACCTATCCTCCATGCCCAGCGCTGTGTCCGACTCGGCTAGGCCTCATCACTCATCCACTCGGGCCATGCCTGCTTGCCAGGGTCTGCCTTGATAAGACAGCCCAAGGAAGGAGTCAGGCTACCCTCCCCATGCAGGTCAAACCGGGGGGTTCTGGCAGTGGGGTGGGGGGGAGAAAGAGGGCACAGACCGCATAGGACCTCAGGTGTCCAGGCACAGGGAAATGGTTGCCTGAGAGAGTTCCCTCAAGCCGTGACCAGAGGGAAAAAGACTTAAAAAACAAACAAACATAACACACAACACCAGCCACTCAAAGATAAAGGTGCTAGATTTCAGAAAGGCTGACTTCCAAAAAATGAGGAACAACTTAAGTAGCCAGTTGAAGGAAACAGAGGTTGAGGAGGTGGAGGTCATGTGGGGGAGACTCAAGACAGCATTAAATACTGCCACAGATCAATGTGCCAGATGGGTCAACAAAGCAAAACGAAAAAGAAATCCTCTATGATTTTCTAAGAAAGTGGCTACCACAGTCAAAGAAAAGAAGAAGGCATACAGCATATACCAGGAAACCAAAACTGAGAAAGACTGAGAGTCGTACAAGGAAAAAATGAGAGTCTAACAAACAAATTAGAAAGGCAAAAGCCCAGACAGAGGAAGAGATAGCAGAAGGGATAAAGAGAGGAGGAAAATAATTTTTTAGATACATTAGGGAATGTAGGAAGGCAAAAGGGGGGGATAGTAAAGATTGCTACTGAAGAAGGGAAATGAACCAAACATGACCCAGAGAAAATCCTCAATAAATACTCCTCCTCGGTGTTTACCAAAGAGGACCCAGGGGATGGCCCAGCCCCTGAAAAAACACAACACCCCAGGACCAGGGGTAGACACGAGTCCCTTTACAGAAGCCGAAGTCTGGGAGGCGCTTAAATAAACTGGGAAGTAAACAAAGCCAAGGGACCAGTTTGAGGCAGCCCCAGAATCCTTAAGGAACTGGGGGCAGAATTAGCAGCTCCTCTGGCACTTCTATTCATGAAATCCTTGAACAGCGGTGTGGTACTCGAAGACTAGAAAAAGGCAATAGTGGTTCCACTTCACAAATCAGGCAATTGCGAAGAGGCTAAGAGTTACAGACCAGTGAGCCTCATGTCTATAGTAGGGGAAACTAATGGAGACATTACTCAAACAGAGGATCATAGCATTCCTCGACTCTAGTGGCCAACAAGACCCTAAACAGCGCAGTTTTACAGCAGGTAGGTCATGCCAGACAAATCTGCTAGAGATTTTCGACTACGCTACAAAAATAGTGGACGACGGTGGGGCACTAGATGTGGTCAACCAAGACTTTAGTAAGGTCTTCGACTCGGTTCCACACAGCAGGCTGGTAAAGAAGCTTGACCACACAGGGGTTGGTCCAGAAGTAGTCAGATGGGTACAAAACTGGTTACAAGGCAGAACTCAGAGGGTACAGGTTAATGGAATGCAATTGACGGAAGGCAGGGTGACCAGCGGGGTGCCCAGTGCTCAGTGCTGGGGTCTCTGCTCTTCAATGTTTTTTATAGTAGACATCACTGATGGACTGGAAGGGAACGTGTGTCTGCTTGCAGAAGACACCAAGATATGTAACTTGGTGGACACCTCAGAAGGAGTGAGCAAGATGGAAGCTGACCTCAAGAAATTAGAATAATGGTCTGGAGTGTGGCAGCTGAGATTTAATGCCAAAAAGTGCAAGGTCATGCACATAGGAAAGACAAATCCAAGAAAGGAGTATTACCTAGAAGGTGAAAGACTGGTGTTCTCAAACCAGGAACAAGATCTGGGAATTATAATCTCAGTCGACTTGAAGGTTAGTAAGCAGTATGTGAAGGCAACATTGAAAGCCAAGAGAATGCTGGGCTGCATTGGGAGGGGAATCACGAGCACGAGGAGAGAGGTGGTACTACCACTGTATAGATTGCTGGTCAGGCCTCACCTTGAATATGGAGTCCAACTCTGGAGGCCTCACCACAGGAAGGACATTGACCAGGTGGAAACAGTACAGAGAAAGGTGACAAAAATGATTCAGGGTCTGCAGAACATGTCCTACGAGGAAAGACTTAGGGAGCTGAATACGTACTCCCTGGAGAAGAGAAGACAGAGAGGGGACATGATTGAAATATTCAGGTACATAAAAAGCATTAACGAGGTACAGGCACAGAAACTTTTTCACTTCAAGAAGGGCTCCTGGATCAGGGGGCATGACCTCAGGCTGCAAGGAGGTAGGTTCTCTACCAACACCATGAAGTTTTTCTTCACAGAAAGAGTGGTGGATGCCTGGAAAAAGCCTGCCCCAAGAGGTTGTGGGGGTCAACACTGTGGGGGGATTCAAGGATGCATGGGATAGACACAAGGCAGCCCTGACTACAAAGGGCAACTAGAGTGTCAAAATAGGTCAAAAACAAATGGGCAGACTAAATGACCTAGTGGTCTCCATCTGCCGTCAACTTCTATGTTTCTATGTTAAGGGCACCAGCCAGCAGGGGGAGTGTGTGGAAGGGGTCGACGTTGTGCACACGGTTCCTGGTGCCACTCCAGTGTCCCTGATTTTTGAAGATCAGCTGTGGGAAAGGAACATCCCCAGGCCATACCGGTTCCCCAGTCTGTGTTTTCCAGACACTGTCCCTCGCTTGGCTCAAGTGTGCAAGCAGAAGAGGCGGAATATGGATTCACTGAGGTCATCTGATCCCTTGTACTGTCTTTACGCCTCCAGGAGCTGGCTTGTCAAAGGGACCGCCCCATGAACCAGCATCAGGAGCATTCCCGAATGGTCACAAGCTGAAAGGTGGGTCCGGCGGTGCATTAAGAAGGAATATCCAGGAGAGACCTACCCCTATGTCTGTGAGAGGATATGGGACGTGACTGAGGAGAGACATGAATATTGGGTGTTCCAGGGGGTCCTGGATAAGGTGCAACAGTGTAACAGTGTAATCAGGTGGATCCCTCTAACTCTGGACCTCGCCATCAGCAAGCCATCGACCCTGCCAAGAAGTTGTGGATCACTGCTGTGTGGACTGGAGTGGTCTTGTTCAAGACCTTCATCGTGGTTCAGGATGCAGAAGGGCAGTGCACTAAATACTACATCATTAGTGAAGATTCCTTCAGTGAAGAGAACCAAGCCAGACTCCAAGCTGTTTTTTGCATCTGATCCAGCATAGATGCAGCAGAAGGACCTCTCTCATTCCCCCTGGATTGTGTAAGTCTGTTCAGCTTTAGTCTGGACTGACCCCATCGTTGAGGGCGCTTGGGTCCCCTCTTCAGGTTTGCAGAAAACGTTGATTGAGTTTAATGTTTATTATGCTGTTGGATTGTCTGTTCCACTGTTGGAGTTGCCTTGAGGAGTAGTGGATTGAATTACCCATTTCATGGACTGCAGTTTTGGACTTTGTTGATGGACCTTCACTGTGTGCCTGCAATCATTCCTGCACCATTTAACTAGTTAAACCGTGTGTGTGTGTGTGTGTGTGTGTGTGTTTGTGTGTGTGTGTATTGGCTGAGTGGAGAGTGAGAGGTGCTGTCTGACTAGTGAGTGATGACTGCCTGCGATGTGTGGGGTGTTTGGAGTATTCTGCCTGAGTAGAAAAAATTGAAAGAAAAGCAAAAAAGTTTAGCAATTCAAACAAGTGTGCCTTTGCCTGCTTTAAGGTGTTGTTGTACGTCAGTATTTATATAGTTGAGCTTTGTACTCTCTATGCCTTGCCCACTCTAAGCCGGTATCCTGTGATAATAGCACTAGCATATGTGCGACCATCAAAATGGCTACCCATATGAGGGTTCTATTATCATGAGCGACCTCCTGGGATGGCTACGACAGCAAGGGTAGGGATGGGTGAGAGGAAAGTGTTTATAGCAAGGGGAAGGGGAGGGATAGGGAAGAGGGTTATTACCTTCTTGTGTGCCTGCCCCACCAAGCCAACCATGTGGTGTTGTCGGTAGGGAGGCTGGCTTCGATGGAGCAGGTCCTGGGTTCAGGGCTGGGGACCGGAAAAATTTTGCTTAGTCCTGCAGCTGTGGGACTTAATTTTTTTTTTAAACTGGGCTGTGCCCCCATGCCCGACATGCACCTCCTGGAATTGAGAATATATAATTAGGTGGGTGTGGGGGGCAAAGCCCCCCTGCATACACAGTTATCGTACTGTGTGTGCCTAGTTGCCTTTAAGTGCATATCGCCGAATTGCATTTAGGCGATAATACACTCGCGGTAATAGCAATTGCCATTCGGCGATCATTATATCACATAGAACCCTTTAAGCCTAATGGTGGCAGCAGCACGCTTAGTTGTGAGTGGGTTAAGGAAGATGGCTTGGGATGCTGCCCCATGCCAAGATTGGTATCCTGGGCATAGTAGGTGGGTCACCAGGCCTGGCATGTCGTGATTGTGTTTTGGGAATTAATTAGTTGGGTTGGTCCTTTAAGTTTAGTTGGAGTACCCACTGTCACGGTAGTGCAAGCAGTATTGGCCAGGACTGCCCTGCGGTTGGAGCATACACATATCCTCCCCATGGTCGGGCCTGCTGGGCAGCTGCTTAGTCATTCACCAGGAGGTGAACGGGCTAAAGGGGGGAAGAGTGTAAGCCCCCTCTGGGAGTTTACTAGCAAAGGGCTGTTTAATTTGGGGATGGCCAGTGTTCAGGTCCACCTGCCAGCGAGTGGAGCTGGAGCTGGGAGTTCCCCTTTAAAAGGGGCGTTTGGTGTGCTTTTGGGGAGGTTGGAAGGGCCCAGGAGTTGGAGGTAGGGTTCCTGGGCTGAAGACAGAACAAGTTTGGTTGCAGGATCAAGATTCAGGGCCTGGGATGGGGCGATTGCCATCCCAGTCCACCCCCTGTTCATGTTTTAGGCCCAGTTGAGTTATATGATAGCAGCTGAGTGCAGGGCCATTTCAGCTGCAGTGATGGAGGATTCCCCGGGAAGAGGAGATGGAAGTTGGGGACCAGTGTCAAAGTGTGCAGCCAACATCGTGATTCCTGGCACTGGGGTAGGCCTCAGATAGTGTCCTTAAGGGCGTCTGCTCGTTGCTATGGGTTGGGCGTGGTGCAGGGTGAGAGACTACATTCTGGGGGGCAGTGGTGGTACCCTGTCTCTGGTAACCCCATTTTGGAGCCTGTATCCAGCAGTGCAGGACTGCAGTGCTTTGTGGAAGAAGTGGCATCGTGGTGTGACCCTTCAGGCCTCTGGGCCTTTTATGGGATCAGGTGTAGGGTACCGTTTGCCATGGGGTAGCTGTCCCAGTTTGATGAGTTGGGACCAGAATGCCCAGGCCAGTGGAGATAAAAGAAAACTGAAAAAGGGGTGATGTTTTTTATGAGGGATGTATGAATAAACCTTAGTTTCAAAGTTCCACACAAACTACTATAGTTCATGAAGTCATGCAACTGGCACAAACAATTAGTAAGTAAGTAAGTAAAATGTATTTCTCAAGTGACTTTGAAATACCAGGGCACTGTACAATAAAGTAAACATTCAATATAACAAATAATAACAATAAAATTCTAAAAATTATGAGAAAAAGCCTGATAAAACAAATACATTTTAATCTCCTATTTAAAACAAAAAAATTAAAATTGCCTGTCCTAAGCCCTTGCTTAGCCCCATATCTTAGAAAGCAAATCCCACAGTACACCTCGAGATTTATGTTTTGTGATATTGCAATATGCAGATTGTAATTTCGGCCGTGGCAGTATGTCCATGTATCAATGATAATAGATATGGCTCTACTAATGCACTGCTCTTAGTGGTCAGCTTCAGTAGGTTAAGGTTTCATTGGGTTGATGCTGGGAGATCAACAGCAAATTTAAAAAAAAATTACCTTGGCTATTCTGGTAAACTCAATGCACTAAAAAGTGTCAGCTAAGTTAGTTTTGATTTATTCCCCTCCCTCCAACAAAAAATAATGGTGTGTTTTCATGCAGAGAAAGGTAGCAACATATGCATTTTTATAAAGTACACTCTTTATAGCTGAGTGGTGTGGGAGTTAAATAACCGTCACCTGCAGTTTATCTTCAATGATCAGTAATGTGTCTTAGCGTGCATCCCTTCCCCCCAATAACAAATGTAATAGGTAAAGTACCTCCAGTAGTATAAGTGCACAATCATTTTTTACAAAGATGACAGGTAATGGATATTTGCAAAAATGAAACAACATATTCAGGATGAATGTAGAATATATATATATATATATATATATATATATATATTTTCTTGTTCAAGTCTGCTGGGCTATTGACTCCAAAGGTATGGTCGCCTGCATTGACATCTAGGAGTTTAGGTAGTTTGTCCAAAACACTCCATAAGATGTCTGCTCTGTGACATATAGTATCAGCTTTTTCCTTGCTGTATACATTTCAGTTTTTCTTCCCTATTTACTTGTATTATTTTTCTTACATATTAGGCCAGACTCTCTTTTAGTCCATCAACAAGCCTTTGATCGCATGTCCATCAGTGCAGTTGCTACCATGATAAAAGCTGTTACCACTTTCCTAACAGGGAGGGGTATAGGGGACCAACAGGTCTGGGCATTACAACTGGGTCGGGAGAGTGTGGGAGTGTTCCCACCTGTTTATCATTCCCCTTTGTCAGTATCCTGTGTCATCCCAGCTATAGGATTTCACTTCCCTGTCTGGAACTGGTTATGTCTGCTCATACAACTCACTCCCCCTGCGCTGCCAGGGGCCAGCAATGCAACAGAAGGTGCTGCCCACAGATTTACCTTTTAAATAAGGATGCAAAAGGCAAATAGACTCACTGATGAGTCCGATTAGTTTAATAAACTAAGATATAGTAGCTCTAGTTCAACAACTATTATTTAAAAAAAAATTAGAAGCCAAAGCAAAATGTTCGCTGTCTTGGCGAGCAGCAACAGCAAATTGTGACCACTTACAAAATGTAATATTTAGGTAGCAACCTTTTATTTTAGTTATTTCATTTTTAGTGTCTAGGTAAGTGCACTGTATACGAAACTGTCTATTTTCAGGCACAACCTTGGAGGTTTCAATATGGTAAAAGGAGTTAAAGAGTTACAGTACAAACAAGCAAGTTGACAAGAGAAGAAGAGTCACAACAATTTCAGAGTTACAAAAAATGAATACATAAGAGCAATAGTTGCATGCATATTTAAAGAGCCCCGATGGCATTTAGAAAAACTTTGAAAAAAGTAAGATTTATATTCAACTCCATCCCATTTTCTTTATTACTTCATACATTTTCAGTAATTAATGCCCCATTTTCTTCATTACTGAAACTGGTTGCATGAAAAAAAGATCCCTATCCCCTAGACTATGTCTGCTCTGGCTGCTTGTCTACACATGACATCACAATCCCCGGTGTGTGACATCATAATTATCTCCACAGCAATAGTTTTTGATCTCATAAACAGAGTTATGATGTCAGGTGTAGGCAGGCAGCCAGAGCTAAAAGGGCAAAGATACTGTATTCATGCAAATACCCTTAGTAATAAAGAAATAAGGGTGAGAATTACAGAATAAAACACAAACTATAAGCTACATTTATGCCTGAATATTACATTTTCTCAAAGTTGTCTCAACTGTGTCAGGAGCTCTTTAAATAAATACAAGTAAGTCAATAGTAAAATACTGGGTAGTCTTGGAATACATAGATTTAAGCCCAGCAAACAATGTGAACATAACAAAAAGATCAAGCCATAGGCATTGTTAGGCACAGGAGCAGGACTTTTTCAGTAATAAATATATCCTAAGTTCAGTCGTGAACAGGTGATGGTTAGGGGCACCACAAATTCTCAGTGGAAGAGAATTCCAAAGCTTAGTTGCAAAGATGGAAAAAGCAAGTGCCCTCATTTTGTATGCCATTTTGAGATTGACAATGCAGCCTGATCTAAGGACCTAAGGGTATAAGGGTATAGGCACAAAATAATTTTGTAAGGAGTGTGACTGGGGGTGGTGGTGGTGAGGGGTCTGATGGTGCAGAACTTTATTAATAAGACATGGCATATTTTTTTTTTTTAATGTTCCCTTCTTTATTATATTTTCAATTAAGAAACAGAACAATAACAAACAGCAAAAAAAAAAAAACATCAGCAAGCAATACTACATTACATAGTTGAGTAATAGTGTAAAATTATAGGTGTAGCTTATTCCTCCCATAAGTACCCCCCCCCAACAGTATAACCTTTAAGAGATAGTTAAATATCAATTTATCAACTAATTATACCACAGGTATCTCTTCTCAACCAATCACAACACAGAATGACTGTCAGTTATTCTTTCACAAACTACAGGTACAAACATGCAGAGTCGGTTATTCAACAAAACCCCACCCACAATCATTTAATGGCCCTCTAGCCATGCCCACAGTCGTTTAATGGCCCTCTAGGCTCGCCCATAGTCGGTTAATCACCATCTCTTCATGCTACTCATCTCCTCACGCTTAGTGTTAGAACTTCTACACTGCACTTTGACATTTTAATATTGCCCCGTTATGCTACAGCACAATTTCTATCTCCAACAAAATATCTGATGTTCATATACATTCGGCTCCACCCTCCAGCTATCTCACCACACAGCCTCTCGCTTCTCGTCATTTCATGCTTCCTTGTTCTTCAGCACACTTGGCAAATGAAACTACATTGAAGAGCAAAAGACAGTTTTCTTCCTCAGGTGAGCCGAGTATGAGTAGAACACGATGACAAATAGTGTAACCGGAAGGTGAAGCAGGAACAGAGAACCGTTTTCCGATAGCGCAAACAAGAACTCACCAAAAACAGCAATAAGTAACCATCTATTCACTTCCTTTTACTGACTTTCTAACTTGACAGTGAATTACATCTTTGAAAAGTAAAAACGTAACTGTATACACGTGCACTAAGTTCAGCACTATTGCGCATACTCAGACTCACGGCTTTACTTTGAAGTCTCAATTCAACGTTTAGCAGCACTCGTTTTTCCACTTCAGGTTACATAAAACAATTCTATGTAACTTCTAGTGGTTTAATAGTAATAACATACATTTAGTTGGAGTACACTCACAATAACACTGTTGTGCAGTGTCTGAGGCTCAGTAGGTAGCACACTCGTCTCTGAGGCCGGGAGATTAGAGGGCTGTGGTTCAGTTCCCACATCAGGCACTTGGGTTAATATCCCAGTACTGACACTGTAGTGTAGCATGAGAAGGGTGCTGCACTTCTGAGGTGCCGTCTTTCGGATGAGACATTAAACCGAGGTCCCATCTGCCTGGATTGGTGGTAGTTCAGGTGAATGTTAAAGATCCCATGGCACTTATTGAAAAGAGTAGGAGAATTTCCCCGGTGTCGTTGCCAAATTTCCCTCATTCACTAAATAATACCACCAACAGCTTAATCTGGTTCAAGCTCAGATGGCATTCATCTGTATCCCCTTCCCCCGGGTAGTGCCTGAAAATAGTCAGGATTTGACTAGTGCATTTACCCAGTCAACAAAAAATAAATAAATAACCGGCTTCTGTGGATAATTCAACGCCTTGGCTTCACCTTGGCGAATATCCCAAGAAGCTGGTTATTGCTTCGTAAACTCCTACTAAATGTATGTTATCACTTAATTATACCTTGTTGACCTTAAAATGGATATAATACATATTATCACCCTGGGGAGGAAGCGGAGGGGGAGGTAAGGTGCCTGCCTGGCACCATGGCTCGAAGGGACAGGGAGCGAATCCTCAGGATTGCTGGAGCAGCTGCACAGGGGAGAGAGCTGGATGTCATTGTCCACCTAGGGACAAATGACCTGGCTAAGAAAGGGATTAGAGAAGTGCAGGAAGAGTTTGTGGGATTGGGGAGGGGCCTTAGACAAGTAGCACGCACAGTAACCTTCTCAGAGGTGCTGCCCATCTATGGCGTAGGAGAGGCTAGGGTGTTCCGCACCATGGGATTCAATCAGTGGTTGAAAAACTGGTGTGGAGTTCAGGAATTTGGTTTCATTGGGGACTGGGGGTCCACCTGGAGTGATGCAAGCCTATACTGGCATGATGGGCTGCATCTGTCCAGGAGGGGAACCAGGATCCTAGGTGATAGGTTTAAATGCTTCATTGGCAATCATTTAAACTATCCAAGGGGGGAGGCACTGGAAAGGAGCAGAGAAATCCTAGCCCCCAAAAATCACGGTAGTAAGTGCGGTAAACACCAACATAGAGGTGTCAATAGGGAGAAGGGAAGGGGTAAATGGAGAAAGTGACAAAGTCAAGAAGGACAGGGATGGGGCAAAAAGGAGTAAAGCCATCAGAAAATGGAGGGTAATGAGTACCAATGCCTGTAGTCTGGGCAACAAGCTCCCCAAACTGGTGGCCTTGATGGAAGAGGGATGCCTGGATGTTGTAGCAGTCACAGAAACATGGTACACAGAGAACCATGACTGGGATGTTAACATACCAGGGTACATAACCTACAGGAGAGACAGGCAGGGGAGAAGAGGGGGAGGAGTAGCTCTCTATGTAATGGAAGGGATAAAAGCAACTGAACAAAAGAGTAAACAGGGAGGAGAGGAGGCACTGTGGGTCACCTTGGAGACTAGAAAGTGCACCACAATCCACAGAGGGGTTGTGTCAAGAACCCCATGTCAGGGGGAGGGAATGGACAAGGATATGATAGAAGGCATTCTTAGAATGGCAGGGAAAGGGGAGATACTGTTGATGGGAGACCTGAATATGCCAGATGTTAACTGGAGCACATTTGCTGCAGCCACATCCAAGAGCAGGGCCATTCTTGATGCCCTACAGGTGACAGGCCTCAGACAGCTAGTTTCGGAACCCACTCATGAGGGAACAATCTTAGACCTCATACTCTCAAATGGGGACAGTGATAGGATCTCAGATCTAGAAGTGGGTTGCTATCTGGGAACAAGTGACCATCAAACAGTGTGGTTCACGTTATACTCAGCTACAAAGTCAAGCCATACAAAAGTGAGGGTACTGGACTTCAGGAGGACTGACTTCGGCAAGATGGGAGAGTGCCTCAAAAAAGCATTAGCAAACAGGCAAGAAGGAGGGGGGAGCAACAATGGGGAATCATCAAAACTGCCATCACAGAGGCAACAAGCCTTTGTGTGAAGCAAATAAATGAAAACGAAAGAAAAAGCCACTATGGTTCTCAAAAGAGGTGGCTGTGAAAGTCAGGAAGAAAAAGATAGCATTCCGGAAGTATAAGGAAACAGGGAAGGAGTAGGACAGACAGCTGTACCAATTAAGGCAGAAGGAAGCAGGGAAGGAAGTCAGAATAGCAAAGGCCCAAACTGAGGAAAAGATAGCCAACTCGGTTAAGAAGGGGGATAAAACCTTTATAGGTACATCAGCGAGCTGAGAAGACAAAGGGAGGACAGTGAAGCTGAATAGAATGAACGGTGGGTGGGCAGAGGGGACAGTGAAAAGCAGGGATACTGAATGAATATTTCTGCTCAGTATTCACAAAAGAAGAGGGGAAGTGCCTAATCCAGTTAATAGAGCACTTGATAGGGGGTCGATCCCAGTCCTTTCATCAGAAGAAAGGGTTCTGCAAGAACTCCCTAAACTGAAGGTGGACAAAGCAATGGGGCCTGATGGAATTCACCCCAGAATTCTAAAAAGAATTAAGGGGAACTAGTGAAACCACTGGCTACTCTTTTAATAAATCATGGGAGGATGGTGTGGTAGCCGAGGACTGGAGGAAGGCAGATGTGATTCCCTTCACAAAAGTGGGACCAGGACAGAGGCAGGAAACTACAGACCTGTCAGTCTGACCTCTGTGGTAGGGAAATTGATGGAGTCACTTCTGAAGGAAAGAATAGTTGAGTACCTAGAGGCCAGTGGGGCACAGGACCCAAGGCAGCATGGGTTCACAGCTGGAAGGTCATGTCAGACGAATCTAATAGATTTCTTTGACTGGGTGACCAAAGTAATAGACCAGTGAGGGGCTGTGGACCTGGTCTACCTACACTTTAGCAAGGCATTTGACACAGTCCCACACAAAAGATTAATAGTCAAATTAACCAGCCTGGGAGTGGGTCCCAGGGTGGTTGCCTGGGTACAACATTGTCTGGACAACAGGACACATAAAGTAATTGTAAATGGAGTCCACTCTGAAGAAAGAGGAGTTACTAGTGGGGTACTGCAGGGTTCAGTATTGGGTCCAGTCCTTTTTAATGTCTTCATAAGTGACATTGCAGAGGGACTGGAAGGAAAAGTATGCCTCTTTGCAGATGACACAAATATCTGCAACAGGGTTGATACACAAGGAGGCTCGGAAAGGATGATAAGGGACTTGGCAAGGTTGGAGGAATGGTTAGAAGTATGGCAGCTAGGATTCAATGCAAAGAAGTGCAAAATAATGCACCTGGGAAACAAGAATCCAGGGGAAGAATACACAATGGGGAGTGGGTAGTAACAACAACAAAAAAGGAAAGGGACTTGGGGTAATCATATCAGATGACCTTAAGGTTAGCAAGCAATGTGAGAAGGCAGTAGGAAGGGCTGGGGTATACTGGGATGCTTAGGGAGAGACATCAGCAGCAGAAAACAGGAAGTTGTTATCCCTCTGTACAGACAGTTGGTGAGACCTCATCTGGAGTACTGTGTCCAGTTCTGGAGACCCCATTTCTGCAAGGACATAGACAGGATAGAGGCAGTCCAGAGGAGGGCAACTAAAATAATGCAGGGTCTGCAAGAGAAGCCGTATGAGGAGAGACTAAAGGAGCTTAATATGTATACCCCTGAGGAAAGAAGGGAGAGGGGGGACATGATAGAAACTTTTAAGTACCTCAGTGGAATCAACAAAGTCCAAGAGGGTAGCATCTTTCAGAAAAAGAGAAGTGTAAGAACAAGGGACACAATTTAAAGATAGAGGTGAGGTGTCAGGGGCAATGTGAGGAAGTATTATTTCACAGAGAGGGTAGTGGATGCATGAAACAGCCTTCCTGAGGAGGTTGTGGGTCTAAAACTGTGGGAGAATTCAAGAATGTATGGGCAGACATAAGGCAATTCTTGTGGGGGGTAGGAAGAAATAGGCTGTTGGTTAACTAGGATCTGCGGCCTATCCTGTAGGTAGGGAAATGGGCAGGCTAGATGGGCCAAGCAGTCCTTATCTGCCATCAAAGTCTATGTTTCTATGTTTCTATGACAGTAATATTGGGAATATCGTCTAAAAAAAGAGAAAAAGATCCTAGCCACCATTAATGTATCAAAATAACATGAACGTACCTAAAATCCTAATAAAATACTTCAGGCAAATAGCTATATTGAGTAAATGGATACGTTGATAAACACATGTCCAAATGTTTTGAAGGAATGTGATCTCTTATTCTAACTATAAACAGTGTAATAGATCTGATAATCTGATCCACACTTTTTCGTTAAGTCCTTTCTCTCCCCCTAGACAGTTAATTGCTTTGATAAGTATTAAATTCTGTCTGATCTGTTCTAACCTTTCTTTAAAAATAGGTGGATTTGGGTCTAGCCAATGTTTCAAAATGGTTTGTTTCACCAAAGCTCCAATTAGTGCTAATATATATCTGTCAGCTATAAATAGATTTGTTGGTTAATCACCCATAATTAAGGTTCTCATATCCCAAGAAAACTTTATGTTAAGATGCTCCATTACCTTATTTTTAATTAAATTTGAATTAGATTTAATTAAAAGCCATACATTTTGAATGGGTGTGCAGTACGAAAACATATGGTCTAAGGAGCTTCTACTATCAAAAACATTTTACACATTTGTCATTTTCTCTGCAACCCATTTTAAATAGTATGTAAGGGGTTAGGTAAGCATTATGAAGGGTTTTAATCTGGATAGCTCTTAGATTATCTAATATAAGACATTTTCTTGTGTTGTGTCATATTTCCTTCCAATTTAGGTATTCGGAATTAAGAGTAAGATTTCAAAAGGGACTTTGATAGATTTTTCCCTTATCCTTAATTTTGTACATGTAACCATATATACTGTATTAGCTTTTGGATGTTTTTTAGATCCTAATAATTCCATATTTGATATAAAATCATCTTTGACTTGGAGCCAAGGATAAGAACCAAAGTATGTTCTCAGGGCCAAAATTGGCATAAAAACACCTTGTGTATATTTTTTGGCATAAATTAGTTTTGGAAACCTGATTAACAGTCTTTGCTAATCATCAACATCATTTTGTTTAGCAACCAGCCAGGCTTGAGAAGCAGCTTCACGACATGGTCATTTTTATCTAAACAATGCACAGCATATTATTAGTCTCTATAAATGCTTTTTAGTTGCCCTGATATTAATCTCTCAACATTTTTGGAAATCTGGGGGGAGCAAGGATATCAGTTGATAATTTGTGATTTCCTGCCTAGAACCTGCTTTAAAAACTGGAATCACATTTGCTAATTCCCAACCCTAGGGGAATACACTTGTCTTGATAGAAAGACCAAACATGTATGATAGTGGGTAGGGAATACAGGGGGGCTGCATACAGAATTTCAGCAATTTTTAAAGGACTCCATCTAGACCTGCCACCTTAGTTATTTTAAAATGTAACAATTTTTTCTAACATCTGCTATGGTAATAGTGTTACATTTGAAAACTTCATGGTCAGCGGATTCCTGCAAATTGACTTCAGACAGCTCTATTCTCCTATTAATAATATGGAGGGGGAGTTCTTAGTACTTAATGATGAAGTACCCATTTCTAAAAAGTAGTTGTTAAAAAAGTTTACAATCTCATTACTCACAGGGACTTTTTGACCATTTATTTGGAATTTTTCCAGTCTGAATTTTTTTATTTTCACCCATTAACTCTGCCATAATATTCCAGAAAGTTCTGAGATTTTGTTTAATATTATCATCTAATTTTAAACAAATGTAACTTTGTTTAGTTAGTCTTAATTTTTGAGTATATTTATTTTGTGCCTGCCTATACGATAGCCAGTTGTTATCTAATCCTGTTTGCTTTGTGCCATTTTTTATCTCAATCTTTCTTAAGTTTGTGTAAATCAACATTATACTAAAGGGCACCTATTTTTATTTTGCTTTTCTCTGTTTCATGGGCACATGTCTATCACACACCTGTAAAAATCCTTGTTGGAAATAACTCCAAGCCTCGGAAACCATAGGGATTAATTCTAATCTTTCCCGTTGTATCCTTTCTACCTCTAACATAAAGGCTATATAGTTTAACTTTTTAAAACTCCTCCAATTAATAGCTGGTTTGTTAACAGCTTGTCTATTTCTCTTTCTGCGGACAAAGGTTACCTGATGATCTGAAAAGGCATCAAGTAACACACTGCTAGTAGTATAAAGTTGGGGGCAATTTGTAAATATGAGATCATAAAGATGTTTACTATTATATTTAAAACCGAGTCTTGTTGGTTCATCTATTAACTGAGACAAGCCTAGATTCTGTTGTAAATCTTTAAAACTATGTGTTATATCTACTTTAGGCCAATCAACATTGAAATCCCCTAACAGTGTGACTTCATGTGTATTTTTATATGTAAACAACATTTTTTGTAACTCATTAAACAAAATGCATTTGTCTTGGGTGGGTTATAAATTCTTGCCATAAGCATGGGTTTGTTGAAGGATAGTTTAACTTTTATTCTTAAGGTCTCCAATCCCAATGTATGTAAATTATTCGGTATGTCTATAACTTCAATCTCAGAGCTGGCAGATATCAAGATTTCACCCCCTTTTTATGGTGGCTTGCATGCATGCACAAGCAGCATATTGTGGTAGCAGCACATTTCAAAGGTGTGTCAGTGTTGCGGTGAATGCAGGGGATGCTTTAGTAAGTGCATCCCTCAGTCATCAACCAGTGAGCATGCTGCCGATGACAGCAGTTTCAAACAGAACCACGGAGTTGAAACTAATCTGCCACTGCAATTAGAGACAGGCTCATCATTACAGTGGTAGATGACACACCTCCTTTACATGCCTTTCCAGGTGAAACAATCCCCAGAAAGCTGACAGCAGGGTGCCCAATCCCCATGTCAGCAAGTCCCCCCCACACACACATTATGTGGCACACTGTAACATGGCAGCTTCTGCTGCCCACCACACACTCCCGAAAAGCTGACATAGGGGTGCCCAATCCCTGTGTCAGCATCCCCCCTCTTAGGGTGTCTTTCCTCATAGTGTGTCTTTCCTGGTTAAACAGTTTCCCCTTTCCTTTCCTACACCAGGATGCCCACTTCCAGTGTCAGATGCTTGCCACCTCCACGTCTATATGCCTTGTCAACATCGAGGTGCCCAATTCCCATGCCACCATCCCCCCTCCAGAATTGTGGCACACTGGGAGCCCACCCCAATGTACCTATTTTTTTTCCTCCAAATAAGAAAATGGTCCACCGTTATCTGCTTCTTCCCACTCCCCATCCCCATCCTCCCTCTGCACACCCAGCTCCCCCCACCCCCACCTCACCCATACTTACCCTCCAGAGGTTGGGCGCCATGATCTTCTCTGAACTGGGACACGTGTGCACTCTTCAAAGCCGAACTGCAATCTGAAGAAATGATGGTAGGCATTATAATGGGAGGCAATGGGAGGTTTCAACTTAGGTTGATATCTCAGCCATTTTTTGGAATTTTGGCCCCAAATTTTCAACATGGGGTTCTTGGGACCCCACCTCATGAACATGCCACTGTCATTTAGTTTCTCAGTCCCAAAAGGTGATTTTGTGGTCACTGTGTGGAATCACCTTTTGGGACTGAGTAACAAAATAACAGTGTCACGGTTCATGGAAGGAGGCCCCAGAAAGCCCATGCTGCAAATTTGGTGAAAAAATTCCAAAAAATGACTGCATTATGAGCGTGTTGAGTAGTTTTACATACCAGCACCCCCGCCAATTTTTATATTTTCTCCAGATTTTCAACAATGCCATTTTGTTATACCTCCTTATAAACAGTATAGCTGTCATTTTTCACATCTTTCCTGAAACTTGTTTTCACACCTGTGTCACAGAATGGCATGGTCGCTGTGAGAAATCAACTTTTGGGACAGATTAACAAAATCATAGTGCCACTGTTCATGAGGAGAAGTTCAAAAATTCCCACATTGAAAATTTGGTGAAAACATTCCAAACAATGATTGTGTTACAGGCAAGCACTGAGCAGTTTCCATGCACATTTGTAATTTCACCAATTTTATATATTTTCATTACAGATTTTCAACATTGCCATTTTTTCACACTGCCTCATGAAAAGCACAGCTGTCATTTTTCACATCCTGCCAGAAATGTGTTTTCACACCTGTGGCACCAAATGGCACAATTGCGGTGCAAAACCACCTTTCAGGATTGAGTAACAAAATGATAGTGCCACTGTTCATGAGGTGGGGGTCACAAAAATTCCATTTTGAAAATTTGGAGTAAAAATGCCAACAAACGGCCACTGAGTTAGGGTTTCCAACCATAACACCCTACTCTGTAGAGACTGACAGGCATTGGGGTGTGACTTGGGATCATCAGCTGTAATGTTCACACCATTACACCCCCACCCTGCAGCCAGTGACAGGCATCGAGGTGTGCCTTGGCATCTTTGGCCCCAACGTTCACCCCATTCTCTTATAAAACATCCATCTCAGCATATTTCCTTATGGAATGGGGTGAGTATAAGGCCTGAAGATCACAAGACACTGCAACACCTGTCAGTGTCTGCAGAGTAGGGTGAGGTGAAATGGCATGAATGTTATGGCCGATGACCCAAAGACACCCCCCAATGCCTGTCTGTCTCTGCAGGGTGGGGGTTGAGTTGGCATCAATTCAATACTTCACTGCCATTCCTATTATACATCTCTCTAACTCCTGCACTACCAATGCCAATGCCAGCAAGCCAACATTTGCATTTATCTGTGCTATACTCCCACGTCCATCAGTTCCAGGGTTTGGGTGTTTTTCTCCACACAACAGCAAAATAACTACAACAGTAAATTTAAATATTTTAATAAAGTTTTTTTCTTATATGCTTCTTTGCCAGTCATGTCTAAGGTTTTTATTAAATCAGTTCTTAAATATTCTTCTTTATATTCTTAGATATAAAATCCTCCAATACCACAAATATACACAAGTAACATTTGTACACACAATGTCAGTTAACAAATTGTAGAATGCTCATCAATTCCCATTGTAAAGATCAATACAATAAAGTTTTGATTAACAAAATATAGAAAATATAGAAAAGAGCATATTCTCACTACTCCTTCTAAGCAACCACGAAAATACTCTGTCATTAATTCTTCTTGAGTCATGGGATCTGCTCTGGCTGGTAGTTAAGGGTAGTGTGGGGAAAGGAAACATGGCAGTGGTGAAGTAATGCATAATAGCCTAGAAAACCAGAAAGGTGAAACATTAGCCAAGTAATTCTTCCTAAAATCAAAAGTGATGTTACTCATACAGGCTATATATTTTCATTTCAATTTTTAACCAAAAATAGCTTGAAATCCAGTTCACCATTTAAACCATTAAATTTTAAGTTTTTCATTTTGTGTATTGACTTTCTTTTTTCAACAATTTGATTAGCCAGTCTCCTCCCCTTTTCAGTGTTTGGATCCACTCAATTACAGTGAATTTTGTTCCCTAGATCTTACTCCCATGATTTTTCTTATTGTGTGCCCCTAATGGGGAGTACATTTTCTTATTTATTACATCCCTGAAGCTTTCCTGCCTACATATGTTTGGCTCCCTAATTATTCTCCCCACATAGATTTTATTAAAGGGTCAGGTAATAATGTAAACAACAAAACTATTGGAGCACATGATAAATTACCTAGTATTAACTGTGAAAGCGATAAGATGATAAACAAAGGTGTTTCCTGGCTCTGTGAATTTGCAGTCTCAAAGAGCAAAAATAGAATTGATAAAAAAAATGGCCACTGCAGAGCACAATGTAAAGGTAGGTTCATTTCCTGATTGCCTTGGAGAGGGAGGAAGGTGCCTGCAGTGCATCAATGTGCATGCACACAGGAGGGGTGTAAGTGTCATCTGATACTCCATTTGAATGGTCACATCTTCAGACATAAGATACATCATCATCATCATGACCAAAGTGGTTGTCTCCAACAAGTGTTGTGCAAGTGGTTCAAGGGCAGCAGGAGTGTGTTACTGCTTGTGGTCTCTATGGTGTCAGTGCTGCAATGCATGATGAAGAGGTACAAAATCTGTGTTGCTTTGTGGTCCGTGCAGGGACAATGTGCTGAACTTTGAACGTGATGGCTGAAGGTTTCAAGCACCTGCTGTCTCACAGCTGGTGATGATAAAGAAAACATGAAATGACCTCCATGTGCTTGAAGAGCCACCTGTTCTTGAACTGCTAGAAAAGCAACCACATTCACTGGGTAGTGCTGATACTATGCTGCTTGACCCCCAGCCCGAGGGGATGGAAGAGGGACCAGATAACCAAGATGATGCCTTGGAGAGGATGCTGACTCAAGAATAGGAGGAAGTGCAAGGGAACTTAAAGTCTGTAGAAAGAAGGCGGTGGACCCAGTGACTGCACCTTCAGCTACTCCCCCAGAGTGCAGACAAGCTTTGTGGCATCAGACCATGGCTGAGGCTCTATGCCTAGGTTCTGTGAAGTCCTAAACTGCCCACTGTGGATGAAAGCAGACTACTTCTCATCCCAAGCTGGGTGTTAACCTTCCACCACCAGAACAGGTTCGAAGTGGTTCAGAGGACACAGACACAGAATCAGAAGTTCAGTGAGGCGACTGTCTCACCCCAGACCCTGTCAAGCAGAGCAGCTTCCAGACCACCGGCGATACAGTTGCAGCCAGCATGGTCAGATATTTCTTGGATTTTCTGTGATATCTCTAGAGAAATTCTTCCCACCTGTAATACTGCTTTAGAACCACCAGAGATAATCTCTTTAGAAATATCATGAAATATCTGACCATATCAATGGCTGCAATTGTACCCCATTTGGCTGGAAGCATGAGTTGGCCTTTTCATGTTTAAATGGGCCACAATTCTTGGGCTTGCTGCTCCAATGACAGACTGATCTTAAGTGTTGGCTAGAGCCAGGAAAAGACCCCATCAGCAATGTCAGTGGCTCAGCAGGTTGCACACTTGCCTCTGAGGCTGGAATATTGGAAGGTTGTGAGTTCTAGTCCAACACCGGGAATGTGGGATAAATCCCAATACTGACACTGTAGTACATCATGGGGGGGGGGTTGCACTCCTGAGGTGCCATCTTTCAGATGAGATGTCAAACTGAGGTCCTGTCTACCTGTTCTGGTGCTTGTTCAGGTGGACATTAAAGATCTGATGGCACTTCTTGAAAAGAATAGGGGAATTTTTTATTATAACTTCAAAAACAAATGTTTACAAACAGTGTTGATTCACACAAAAAATAATAAACAAAACAGAAAAATGTAAGAAATCAAATAAGTATTTAATTCATACCCCCTTTAGAATGCTTCCAAATAAATATTCAAACCCAACAAAAATAGATTAGGAAACTAAAATATACCCCCACACACACACACACACACACACACTAAAAGAGTAGGGAAATTATTTATTATTTTTTTGCTTCAAAAGGCAAATAATAATGCAAAACAGGTTAACTTCACCTCAAATGAATACATAAAGCAAAGAAAATGTTCTAAATATCAAATGTATTTTAAATCTGGTTCCCTTCCCCCTTACTACCCCACTGAGAAGGGAAATTTTTAACTTCACAGAACAAATCATAGAGAACAGTGTTAATCCACACAAATAATAAAATATAAAATATAAAACAAGCAAAATATATCTAAGTAAAAATATTGTGGTCATATTTCTTTTGAATTGTTCCCCAACAACAACATTAAATTATATGAATGAGATATAACACTTTTCCTTTTCACAAAAATATAGGAAATTTCTCTTTCAGTCAATCACCTTCATCCTAAATCACAAGGTATGTATGCTCGGTATAGACATATTCAATACATCCCAAAACAAAACAAAGCAAAACAAATAAGAAATTAAATAAACATTCTAGTCATATATTCAGTTTTGTGAGTTCAAGTATTCTAAAAATCCTAGCAAGTTTATATCTACTTCTGGACTTGAACCTGAGTTCTACTTTAAACCTACTATATACCCACCTGGAAACAGGAGATGGCTCATTGCACTGACCCTGGCTGTTTACAAGGCAAAACAGAAGTACGTTATGCCACTCAAAGGCTACCATATTCTCATCTATAACCAGGAGATGTTGCCCCATCATTTGTGATGTACCTGTGCAGGGAATAAAGATGCTTCTGAATTTTCAATCTCACAAAAGCAGATTCAATCATATGAAACTATTGTTCTTCTGTAATCATGGTTTGTTGCAAAGATATTCTGCATCTGACATGCCATATATAAAATTTACAGCATGCCAATATTAACCAAATCATCTGTCGATCAAATGTTGCCCATCTATGAGGTAAGACCCCTAACCATAAAATGTCTGGGGTAATAGTTTTAAAGGAAGAGGTAGGCTATTTTTGCCACAAGATATTCCAAAAATTATGAATATAAGGACAGTCAAAACATAGGTAGGACATTGTTTGCCAGTTAGTAAGGGCCATGTCCCCTTGTCCAAAAAGAATGCCTAAAATAGAAAAGGGTTCTCCTCTGACTGGAATATTCAGAATAGAATTATGAGTATATCCAGTATCTCCAGTCATTAAACATTTACTCTTGCCATAATTTATTGTAGATCCTGAAATGTTAGCAGATTCGGTCAGTATAGTACCCACCTGGATACAGGAATCTATGTCAGCCATTATGAGACAGATATCATCAGTGTAGGCAATAGTATTAATTTCAGGGTCTGTACTGGAAAATGACAGCCTGAAATATTTTGGGAAAGGTGTATCTTCCTTATCAAAGAGTCTAGGGTCATTGTATACAGTAGTGAACTTAATGGTCACCCCTGATTTACTCCTCTGCTCACTTTACACTCAGTTCTCAACCATCCACTGCAGTAAAGAAGTACTACTGCATTTTTATAGCTGGCCTGAATACGTGCAATGAAGTGGGAAGGGAGACCATAAATGGACAAACAGTCTATAGGTAGTGGTGTGACACTTTATCAAAGGCTTTGGCCTGATCAATAGATAATAAGAACCCTGAGAGTTCACCTTTTTGACCCCTTTCCATTATTTCCCTTATTAAAGTAAGGTTATCATAAATAGTTCTGGCTGGGATGGCACATGATTGAGAAGGGAGGGTAACAGAAGAAGCTGCTAATGCTAGTCTGTTAATTAAAAGTTTATTGAACATTTTAAAATCAGCATTAAGTTATATGATGGGTCTCCAGTTTGATAATAAGCTTCTATTTCCTGCTTTATACATAAGCACTAATAATCCAACAGTCATACTTTCTGTAATTGTGGAGGAATCTAGCATTCGGTTAAAAAGTTTTACAAGTTCCTCTAATAGTTTTGAAATGATAAGTTTATATATCTCATAGGGTAAGCCATGTCTTCCTGGGGCTGATCCAGATTTGAGTGCAGAAATAACTTGTTAAAGTTCCTGTTTGGAAATGGGTATGCTAATGTTTGTTTTGTTTTGTTGAATTTTGTTGACCCGGTAAGCCCACTGGGCCTAGAAGTCCCTTTTTCAGGGGCGAAGGGGTACAGTTGGTAAGCAATTGAATTTGAACCAGATTAAGCTGCTGGTGGTATTTTTAGTGAATGAGGGAAATTTGGCCAGGACACCGGGGAAATGACCCTACTCTTTTCGATAAGTGCCATGGGATCTTTAACATCCACCTGAACTACCACCAATCCAGGCAGATGGGACCTCGGTTTAACGTCTCATCTAAAAGACGGTACCTCTGAAGTGCAGCACCCCTCTCATGCTGCACTACAGTGTCAGTATTGGGATATTAACCCAAGTGGCAGATGTGGGAACTGAACCCACAGCGCTCTGATCTCCCAGCCTCAGAGGCGAGCATGCTACGTACTGAGCCACTGACACTGTTGGCTAGATAGAGTAGGGAGAGCACACATCTCCAACCAGTTGAGTCTGGAGGGATCCTGAATCTGAGTTTCTTCAAACAGTTGACTAATATGGTTATGTACTTCTTACAAAATGTCTGATTTCTTTGTGAGAGATATACTGGTAGGTGTAGTGACAGTAGAAATAAATTTCTTCTGTTGTTGTGTCTGGCAAAAATGAAAGGGATTCACAAAGTATTACTTACCCTGTGTCCCAAGCCGCCTCTCTAATTCCAGAGACTTCAACCTATTTGTCGTAGGGTGTGGGATATCAAAGCATAGAAACAGGCAGACTAATTGTAAGATGCATAAAAATCGCTTGGAAGCGTTTGCCATTTTATTAGAACTCAAAATTAATAAGGCAAAATACAGAAAATAAAGGTTAGCATAACGTTAGCATTTCTCAGCTAAGCATGGCATGGATTCAGCCTCCCTGTTGAACACACTGAAAGTCGTACACCTTCCCTTGCCTGTCAACAACTGACCGCCGTATCTGAAAAAACAAAACTAGCCCCTAGTGGCAGGCTTAAATACATTTCTAAGAGTGACATCACCATCGGGTGACCATGTAATTGTCTTTCTCCCTACAATTTCTTCTTTTATACATTACTAAAGTCCCTTTACAATCTGCTATCTGCTGTGGACTAAGATTGTATCAAGATATATAACATTCTCTAGACATATATTATTCAGAAGCTTGCTAACTTCTTAATTAGGATTTGTGTCCTCATAATGGAGTTAAGACCCTCCCTTGGACAGTGACCTCACTTCTTAGGATCACTATAAATTCCTTCACTAGAGGCTGCTGCTGCCTTATAGGGCTCAGTTCCACAGGAGGCTTCCCCTTGAAACAACAGAGTCCACACTTGTTTGTGAACTAGGGCCTTTAGAAAAAGTTGCTACATTGGGGCTCCTTCCATTCACTAGAGACCCACTTATTGAGCAGGGTAAGTTCCTAGTTATACAACATGACAATATACTGACAAGATATAGTAGCTTGTACTAGCATGGCTGGGTGTTCTGTTGGAGTTTTGTCCCCAGCTAATATTATACATTTTCCAGACTGTGAGTATCAGCTTTATAACAACATCCAATACAGCACTACAGGTAATGGGACCTTTATATACATATAAAGCAGCATTGTGTAGCCATGTGCAGTTTCTGGGAAAGCAAGGGGAATGGAAGAATGAGGGCACTCTCCTCTTCTCCTTTCTCCTGCTAACTCAGTAACTACAGAACACATACTCTACTATTGTTTACTTTGTTCCATTTGTGTGATCATTATCTTTTTCATATTCTCTCACACAACAACAAACTCTTCTGCCTTCTCCCTGAGCAGACACTTTAAGTTTAGAGGCTCCTAATTTTTAAAGAGCACTATACCTAGTTCTCATCCTTTACTGGGAGAGGGGGATTAAACTTAAGACAGAGTCATCCTGTCACACATTCTCCTGCTCAAGAAGGCAACCATCCTATGGTTGTCCACACTTTCCTACATACCATATAGGGGTGTGGTGGAGCTCTGGCCTACCCTCACCATAGAGCTGCACCCCAGGGTCCTGTAACTAAATTGCAGTCTGCACAAAGGTCTTCCAACCACCTAAGTGCTCCAACCACCTAAGTGCCAGTATAGCTTGCTGCAGCAAATTCTTTACCCTAACCCTGGGACTGTGTTGAAAAATGTTTTCTAGCATATCAATATTTACTACCTACTGGAACCATGAAAGTTTCATTTTCCCAACTTTTTAAACTCTTAACCATCACACATTAAGGGTATGGAGTTTCGGCCCACCCTCACCATAAAGCTCTGCCCCAGGGTCCTGTAACTGTGATATACTAGGCACTGTCCACCATACAATGACTTAGGCGTAAACAATTTGACTTACCTTTATCCTGGGGCTAATGAATCATTCAACATAGCATTCAACAATGCCTACTGTATTCCGTTTCTAATACAGATCACACCATAAACACACTGGATACTGGTACCCAGTCCATTCCTATGAAAAATCAGGCACCTTTCAGCAGAGTGCACCTTCTGACATTCCATTACAGGTCACATTTTGTAACCTCCCTACACCTGGACCAGAAAAGGAAAAGGGAAAGAAAAGATCAAAAGAGGATCTGATGGGTGGCCAACCTATCAGACTAACAGTGAAACTGATAGTGAGCAAGATAGAAAAAGACTGTCATGACAGAATTTTTTTTTTTGTAAATAGATGGTCCATTATTCTGCAACAGGCAGTATCCACCTTCCCTTTTTCTGGAAGAGGATGGAGCTATGACCCACCCTCTCCATAAACTCCATCTCAGGGCCCTTAATTGAAAACGTTTTCTGTAAAGCAGATTCATTCTGCTTCCTACTTTACACAAACCTGAGAGACTGGTTTTGTACCGTTTTTTATGTATTATCCTCAGTACCTATCAGCAAGTAATTCCCAGCAGTTTTATGCTGTTGTCTAGTTTCTGACAGGCTCATGCTATAACTTATGTCTTGGACATATACATCCAGCTGTAACAGTCATAGTTATTTAAACATAGACATTTAAACATTTCAAATATCACTGAGCTGTACTCATAGTGCATCAAGGGCTACCATCCTGATCCAGTTGCCCTATATGGGAGTCTCCCATGCTTCCCCAGGTGCCACTTATGATGGTTTTCTACCAATTGAGCACCTCCTCCCGTACACCTTTTTGGTTCCTCTCTGACTGCACCCAGTACCACCCCTGAAGTAGTCAGCCACCTGTCTATATAACCCATGCCAGTAATAACAGGGTGTAAGTTGTGATAAGACCTCTCCCTGGCCTAAAGTCTTCTGTGGACTGCCACTTGCCATGTTCGGTATCCTTTCTCTAAGGGCTGCAGGCACTACAACCCTGGCATCCATCTTTTTTATCCAGGGGTTGGGCCTCATGTGATAGAGCACTCTCTGTCTCTTTTCATACCACCATAGCCTATCTCCTACCCCACCGTTAACTGATTTCCCATCCTGAACCCTAATGTATTCCCCTAAATGGGAAACTTCAGGGTCCCTCCCCTGTAACTGTTCCCAATCAGGTTCTATACCACATTCAGGTTTTATGATAGGGAGTTTGCAACACAGAAAAGTCCCTTCAGCCTTAATGGCCTCTTCCTTGTTGCTTGGAGTCTTCACCCCAGAAGGTTAATGGGCAGTCTCAGTCTTACCTGGGGACTTCTCCTTTCATGGATCATCCTCCTCCAGGTAATAGTCAGGAAAAATTGACAATAACAGCAGCAAGGTTTACACCCGGGGTTTCTTCTCCACTAGGTCCCATGGCTCCGGGTCCTCTGCTGTCTCCACCAATTCCACCAAATGGGACATCTCCAGCACCACCTGGTAATGGAGCTCAGCCTCCTTCCAGTACTGATCCACCTCTCCGCACACTAGTCTGCCTCCAGCCATTTTCCACTAGCCAATTCACCAACCTTCTCAGCTATGCCACCTGGTCTTCAGAACCTTCACGCTTCCATGGTACCTTGAACAGGGCATCACCTCCAGTAGTCCACATCCTTATATCTGGTGCCATGCACCACTGCCTGTTCACCAAAATAGTACCAGGGCTAGCACCACTGACTAGAATCCCCAGATTCCCGGATTTCTAGCCAGATCCCACCACTGCCACCATATGTTGCAGGGTGTGGGATTTCAAACCATAGAAACAGGCAGACAAATTGTAAGGTGCATAAAAATGCTTGGAAGCATTTGTCATTTTATTAGAACTCAAAATTAATAAGGCAAAATACAGAAAATAAAGATTAGCATAAGGTTAGCATTTCTCAGCTAAGCAAGGCATGGTTTCAGCCTCCCTGCTGAGCACCCTGAAGGTTTTACACCTTCCCTTGCCTGTCAGCAACTGACTGCCCTATCAAAAAAACTAACCACTAGTGGCAGGCTTAAATACATTTCTAAGAGTGACAACACCATCAGGTGACCATGTAATTGTCTGTCTCCCTGTAATTTCTTCTTTTATACATGGCTAAAGTCCCTTTACAATCTGATATCTGCTGTGGACTAACAGACTGCATAAAGACATATAACATTCTCTAGACATATATTACTCAGAAGCTTGCTAACTTCTTAATTAGGATCTGTGTCCTCATAACAGAGTTAGGCCCCTCCCTCGGACAGTGACCTCATATCTTAGGATCACTATGAATTCCTACACTAGGGGCTGCTGCTGCTTTATAGGGCTCAGTTCCACAGGAGGCTTCCCCTTGAAACAACAGAGTCCACACTTGTTTGTGAACTAGGGCCTTTGGAAAAAGTTGTTACAATGGAGCTCCTTCCATTCACTAGCGACCCACTTATTGAGCTGGTAAGTTCCTATTTAGACATGGCAATAAGCTGATGAAATATAGTAACTTAGTTTGGCTGGGTGTGTTCTGTTGGAGTTTTGTCCCCAGTTAATATAATAAATTTTCCAGACTGTGAGTATCAACTCTATAACAATATCCAATACAGTACCATAGGTAATGGGATCTTTATATACATTTAGAAAATGGCAAGAATAAATTCTCACACCTGATTGGCTGAGACAGGTTCCAAGCTGGGCATTTATTTTTCAATAGATGCCCAGCTAAAAATAAGAGCCAGTTGAAGTGCCACTTCACAAGCTATCCTTATACCCTGTTGCCCAGCCCACTTTCTCATTGGCTGAAGACACCTGAAAGAATTTAAAATTCCTGCCATGTTTTTCTCTTGCTTAGCGAGAGACTACTGCCCCTCAATACACTATCCCTCGGTAGCAGGCAGCAGTAAATAGATACAAAAAAAAAAAGAACACACATTCCGGTAACTTTGTGGTCAGAAGAGAGTAAACAGTTTTCTTGTAAAACAGCATAACTCTCCTGACCGCGCTATCTCAATGCCAACTCACTACAAACACAACAAAGCTATCAGTTGAATTGGCTTCATCCTTCATGCAGCAAACCAGGAAACCAGTAATTACAGGAAACCAGTCATTTTAAACCACAATCTCTTCTTTTTAAAAAATAAATAAACTTCCCTCACAAGTTTCTCTCACATCAAATACAGGATCCCATTTCCACTATGTTCAAAGGTCACAACCTCAACACACAGCTTCTGAATTCCCACTGGCGACCACAAGTAAATAAAAAAAAAAAAAACTGAACAAATAAAAATAACTACAAACTGTCCAAATAATGCAACATCAATTTTTTTAAATCCACACTCATTTTTTTCTTCAGTCTGCAAATGGGTGTATTGGGAGGTCAACCCCACCAAAATGGCTCTCTAGATAGGAGGGAGGAGGAACAGGATCTGGAACAGCCTATGCACTACTTTCTCAATAAAGTGTTTCCTAATACTTATAGACATTTTTTGACACTAAATTACTGTCTTATTTTATCACCTCCCAAATATTTACTAAGATGGCCATTTTCTAAGCGCAATAATACCCTCCAGGGTGGGCTTTATTGGGAAATACCAGACCTTCCTGGGGCTATAAGGCCTCCACCTGTGGCATCAGGCCTCATTATGCCCCTGAATGGTCCGGTATTTCCCAATAATGCCCACCCTGTCGGGTATTATTGCTTACATAAAGCATCATTGTTTAGCCCTGCTGTGGTTTCTGGGATAGCAAGGGGAATGGAAGAATGAGGGCACGGTCTTCTTCTCCCTTCTCCTGCTAACTCAGTAACTGCAGAACACATACTCTACTATTGTTTATTTTGTCCCATTCTGTGTGATTATTATCTTTTTCATATTCTCTCACACAACTCCCTGGGCAGAAACATCCTAAGTTCAGAAGCTCCTAATTTTTAGAGGGCACTTTACCTAGTTCTTTTCCTTTACTGGGGGGGTAAACTTAAGACAGGGTCACCCTGTCACATATTGTATATCAGCCATTTTATGTTTAATCTCAGTAATATGTGCTAAGTCTACATCTGAGTTACACTGGAGAGACTGTAGCGTGTGTAATTGCTGTCTATATGATTTGCATTGTTCTGTTTTCTGTTTCCCATAAAGTTTAGTAATCAATTGAAAATAGTCCTGTATGTCCCATTTGGTGTCCTACCACCACTCTAGGGGGGAATCATATAAAAATTTACTGATTTTCTTGCAACTAATATATTATTAAAGCTTTGTATAATTACTGGATCAGTTAGAAGACTTAGATTCATTCTTCAATATCCAGGTCCCTTCCCCATTTTCTCATAATTTGAGACAGTAAGTGTTAGTAAAGCATGGTCAGAGGATGCTACTGCTAATGCTGTAATGTTTTTAACTTCTAGGCTGTCAGAAATGAACCAGTAGTCTATCCTTATGGAGATAGTTCCTCTAAAATCTGTTTTTTGGGGGGAGTATCTCCTATTTCAAAGGCATCTATTACTCCTGTATGAGCCAATAAATTGTTTAAACATGAAACATCACAACACATTTAAGAGGTCTTGAGGCCCCCATCTGTTAAGTATCTGCTGCAATCGAAGTCTCACCCCAGCAATACATATTTAGATTTAAATAAAAAGGGCAACAGAGCTTGAAATAGTTCAATCCCAGCGGCCTTTGTTTGAGGAGCGTAGACATTGATATAACAAAATTCCACCTTTTGCAGTGAAATATCTAATAACAGTACTCTCCCAGGTAGAATGTCTGTGATGTGTCTTACTTTTGCTGCGGGGTTATTTATATAAATACCCACCCTGCTACATGGATCCGTATCAATTGACCAATGTGTATTGCGAGATACTCAGGCTTGGCTTGCCTCCTGAATTTCTGTAACTGAATGCAACCTAGTGTCTTGAAAAAAAACATTATATGAAAACAAGTGTTCTCAAACTGAACAAACATCCATGTATGTTTCCTTTCAGTTTTGATACTGTTCACATTCAGTGAGGCTACCGCTAGGTCATATAAAGGTTGTTTCATCCAAAAAAGTTAATCACCATTTTTGCTTATACCATGTTCTGGTAACCATCCTCTTTTTTGTTTGTTTGGGATCAGCATAATTCGGGGGTAGTTCCCTATCAGATCCCCTATCCTATTGTGATGAGTGCAGTTAAGCAGAATCTGATTCAGTATCCCTATCTGTCACCTCCTCCTGTAACGCAGTGTATTTATTCTGGGTAGGCACAGGTTCTACCAGTGTTTTCCTTTTGTCAGGCCTTGACTTCCTACATCCACTTTTCTTCAGTATCACATGGTATGCGTCCTCAGAGGGACAAGGGGGGCATAGATGGAGTACTAACAGAAACTGCAGGTGGGACATGGTCCACCTCAGGTGTAACAAGAAGTACTTCTGGCTCTGAGCCCACTGACGGGATGTTTGGGTCTATTGTATCTAAGTTGTTGGGGAGCAGGTACCACCACCACAGAGACCATATCTTTTCTTTGGGAAGAGGAAGTTTGGGGAGGAACAGAGGTTGCAGTTTTCACAGCTGTATTAATCTAAAAATTTTGAATCCCATAATCAGTGTCAGAAGTATTATATGCTACCAAGGGGCAATCTGCAAAGGAATGATCTTCACATAAACAACATTTCAGCGGGTTCCTGCAATGAAACATGGGATGTCCCACCTCCTCATGTTGTAAATATTTTACAATTTCACAAGTATAACTCAGATGCCTAGGAGATCCAAACTTATAGCAATGGCGAGGCTGACCAGGATAAAAATTAAACCCTTTATCCCTTCTTAAGTAGAAACAGGGAGATGTTGCAACCCAGTGTCATCCTGAAACAAATTAATCTTAAATCGCCACACCCCCATTCCAAAAACCCTCTGCATCTAAAATTGGTTCTGGATTGCCTTGGATTTTACATTGTTTCTCAAGCCAATATATAATATCTGCAATGTTTACTCCCTCATTGCAGAACAGAACTGTTATAACTTTAAATGTTTGTTTGGTGAGAGGTATGGCTTGAAAATGTTCCCAGGCTTGATTTGTCTTTAAGTTGGCATATTTTATCCAGAACCTATCTAGGCGTGCTGGTGAACGGAAGCTAATGTCATAGGTATTCTCCTCAGGGGTGTGAATCAGTGCGTAGACCTTAGACGGGAAAAAAAACAAAGACTGTTTTAATAAAGTCTTCCCAGCTTAAAATTTGTCAGGCATATCTTCTTGTCTGCTTAGATACTGCAGACAAACAGCACTGCATCTCTTTGCTAGCTCCACAGGCTTTTTAATTAGTTAGTGTATGTAGGTGCACTTGGTACAGTTATCTCATTTTCTGAGTGTCTTTCTAAACTGTCAGAAACATTAGTGTTGTCTATGGATGCAGGGGCCTCCTTAGTGGCATCCCTAGCAGTTATTTGAGGTTTATCCCCATGGTCTGGTAGGCCTGAAGGTACATCAAAAATTCTTCCCCCATAGGTGTGTCAAGAGGAGAAAAGTATATATTACCTCCTTCATTGTCTCTGTCAATCATTTGTGGTAGGTCTTCATTTGGAAGTATGTCCTCTAACATATTCTGTCCTGAAGTTGCATGGGTCAAAACTTTGGGTGCGCTGGGCTGAAACAGATGTACCCAGTAACGGAATGGCTGGGTCTGGAATCCAGGATCTATCTTCTCACTGTAACCACCCGGCACCATTCAAGTCTTTCTCGGGCGACCAGCTGGCATCTGTACTAAATACGGAAGAGCCACGTAGTCCTTCCGGGTTGCTGGGTGGCTGCTCTGAGGGGCTCGGAGCTCCAGTAAATACAAAAACTTTCATGGCCTGTTCCACCAATGAACCAGGTGAGGAAGATTGCATTCTCTTCCTCTAATGCAGTGTTTAACATTTATATAGCCCTGTTGTGCTTGCCAAAAAAGTTCATCCTTTTCCAAAAGCTTCCATTGGAGAGTTATTTCCTGGTGTCCCAACTCTGGTGTTATGATCGTTAATGCTGGCTGGTTGGGGGCGACCCTGGTGTGTTTGGAAGGGCAGGCAAATGTAGGATCACACAAGATGGCTGACAAAAAGACTCAGTCAGAGGCACAGGGGATCCCGTTGCTTGCTCCCACCTAGACATGTGGGTGCAACACAGCCCTCACTGCCAGAGGGTGACATTGGTGGGGACACCTCGTGGCTTCAAGGGTGTTGTGGAACATTAGTGGAACCCTGGAAGCTGTCAGGCAGGACTTTGAGCACCTAGGACAATTACTTATCTGCCATCCTTGCTTTATGAGGCTTTCAGGATCTGCATATATTATGGGATCTCACAAGCAGGAAAAAAGCTACACAAGCTGTGGTGGTGCACCAGGCAGAAGCAAATTGCAAACAATCAGAGTCGGGCACTCACCAACAGCATTTGAAGAATACACTGGGCTTGGAAGATCCAGAAGCACAATTTTTATTCCATAAAACACAGAAAATCTGCACACTTGATGTGTTTCAGACTCGAGGGTCCTTTTTCAAAAGCTAGTGCAGTTAAGACTGACAGACATTTAATACAAAAATCAGTGATTTCATAATGACATCATTTTTCAAACAGTCAATCATAGGCTCAAAACCAACATGATGCAAAATCTCATGAATATGTGTTGTAAACTTAAGAGTGCTGTATTCATCTTTGCTTAATACAGGTTTTGTATTAAACCTTTTCTAAAGGGGGTTGTTGACGAGCAGCTAGCAAGATAGACATGCCACCACGCTGCTCCATGCTAACGGCCAATTAAAAGTTAAAATTAGGGTGGAAAAGCTGACCCCGTAATATCGCAGCAGTACCAATCTGCTCAGGAAAGTGCAATGGAGGATTATCTTGTGCCTAATACTGGAAAAAGTGAACAGATTACCGGTAAATCGGGGAAAAAGGTGATGGTTCCCATGGCCTCCACGTTGGGTGAAAGCGATGGCAAAATATCCTTGTCGGCAGCCGAGATCGGTGCACTAGGCTGGGAGGTTACAGGCTAAGTAATGGCTTCGCTAGAGCCCAGATTGTTAAAACGGGAAGGAAAAATCTACCTCAAACTTCAAGAAGTGCTGGAACAGCAAACCGCTCACTCCAACAGGATAGAGGAGGTTGAGGACCATATATCACACATGGAGGCCGAAAATGCAGAGACCCCAAGACAAGTCGTACAGCTACAGAAAGAATTAGAGGAATTAAAAGATGCCATGGACTATCAGGAAAATTATTACCGGCAGCTCAATTTACGCCTCAGAGGTTTACCGGAAGGTGCAGAGAAAGGGGATATAATAAGCTTTTGTGTCTAGACCCTTCCGGAGCTCTTGGGAATTCAACCAAAGAACGGCCACTTCAAGTTAGAAAGGGCTCATTGAGCTGTAATGCCACGACCATCAGGAGACCAGCTCCCACACCAGATAATTATCCGATTCCACTCCTTTCAAGATAGAGAAGCGACCCTTAGAGCCTATAGAGGGAAGGGGTGCTGGAGTATGAAGGGGCGCATATATTCATCTCACAAGACTATTCCCTACAACTCCTTCAGAAAAGGAAGGTTTTCAACCCACTCATGGCTCAGCTGAGAAATCTTAAGGTCGAGAATTTCATGATCTATTCTGCAGTGCTAAAGATCAGGTATGAGGGGGCGATGTATTCCTTCTGGGAGCTCAACAAAGCAGAACTTTTCATGGCTGACCTGCAAAAGAAGCTGGGCAAGGGATGGCATGGAGGAGTCTTGTTATTTGTTAGACTATGTGTTGATTGCCGTTGCAACATTAATGTTCTGAATGTCTTCCTGTTCGTGTAGCCTGGTCATGTGGGATAGAAGAATGCGGGGTTCCTTATGCTCCCAGAGCTCTGAAGGTATGCCCCGGGGCCTTTCCAGATGAGAGACTGAGTCGAGCAGTAAACCTGGAGATGCAGAGAGATGGTTACCCTGGCTGTTTCTTCCTCGAGGTGGTGCGAGCATATAGGTGGAGAATGCTCGGGAAAGAACAGCTCCCTTGGAGTCGAATGCTTTGGGCGTAAAGGAGTAAGAATGCTGGAAGGCCTCAGAGAGGAGATGGATGATACGTTTGTGAAATCGTGAGGGGGGCTTAGTTCATATGTTTATGGTGCGGCCTACCCCGTTTTCACAGCCCTAAAACTCGTTGCATATGAAGCCTCCAGGGAGAGAGACATGCTGCTGATAAACGCTGTGGGGAAAAGGGGAAGGGCTCGATGGGGTTGGAGGCAGTGCTAGGAAAGGGGAGTAAGGCCAGGATGTAATCCGGTACATTTCCTTGGGGGACTCAGAATGATTAAAGGCTCAGAAGGGGAGTGCTCCTACCGCATGCTTTTGGACATCAATGGAGGGCAAGGCTACACAGGGGGACATTAAAGTTTTAGTTGGGGTTTAAGCTTGTTATGTCCATATAGCTTGGTAAATCTTTTATTCTTTTTTCTCATACAGGTTAACAAATGAAAATAGTCATTGGCTGTGGCAGGCACAGCGGGGCATCGATATTGTTGAATGGGGTATTTGACACTCATGCTGAGATTGCAACTAGTGTCATCGAGGGAGAGTGGGGGGCACGGTGCAGCAGAAATTCAAAGTGATAAAGGATGTAGTGGGGATATGCTTTATTGTAGAGAACAGACGTGGGGGGGGAGAAGCAGGAATCTAAGGGAAGATGTTAACCTTCAGTCAGTTGGGGGGTATATTGCTCATGTTATCTTGTTACCTTGTTATTTCTGCTGTATGTTGTTGTATGCATCTCATGTTGAAACTGAAGTGGGGCGCTGGGGCAATCTACTTTGGGGCATGGGGGGATCCGATGGTTGAGTCTTATGCAAGGGGAAAAGAGGTAAATGAATATGGGTAGTAAACAAGAATTAACGATGGTCTCCTGAAATGTGTGAGGGGTTACAAACCCGATCAATCACACAATGCTCCTAACAGTGCTTAGAAAGTGGGGTACACAAGTAGCACTATTACAGGAGACCCACCTGTCAGATGTAGAGCATGCCAAACTTGCTGAGGGTGGGTGGGTAAGTGCTTCTCTACTTCCTACTCTTTGCAGAAATGAGGGGTAGCTGTCCTATTGCATAAGAGTTTACTATTTGAAGTTAAAAAAATTGTGAAAGACCATAGGGAGGGTAGATATGTTTTTGTGGTGGGGCAGTTGTATTGGGAACAAATCACATTTGGTAATGTTTGTGCACCTCCTACATATAAACCAAAGTTTTTCCTGGAGCTCTTGGACTTACTAATTAGGGAACAATTCCCTGGTCTTGTACTAGGGGGAGAACTGAATAGTGTGTTAGACCCAGTTATGGATCATTTAGGGGGGAAAGGAAGAAGGTCAGAGGCATTAAATGAATGGTGGATGGGCATGTTGGATCTTGAATTGGTAGATAGTTGGAGAATGGTAAACCCAGGGGCCAGGGAATACACATTTTTCTCAAGCCCTCATGGGACATGGACAAGAATCAACTATATCCTGGTCCCGCGAGAATGGAACGATAGGCTGGTAGATGTATCACATAGCCCGATTCACATCTCGGACCATGCTATGGTGATAGGGAAGATTAGGATGCAAGGGATAAGGGACACACAGCCATAGTGGAAATTCCCTACATATATGCTTCCCAATAAGGAATTTAGTGAATACCTATCAAAACAGTGGCACTTTTACAAAGAAACTAATCAAGGGTCGGAGGTGCCTCGAGCTGTCTTTTGGGATGCTGGGATGGCCTTCCTGTGAGGCTCCATAATAGCCTATATGGCCAGGGTTAAAAAAGACAAAGAATGGAGAAGCAGCTCAAAGATCTGGAAAGGTGGGTGGCCCAGGGAGAGGGAGGCTCAATAGATGGGCTGCTAACAGCTACAAGTGAAGCACTGAACTTCTTGGTGCGGGGGGAAGCCAGAAAGTCATGGTTCTATGCTAAACGCCAGATGTTTGAATGGTCTAATAAACCAGGCCCACTTATGGTTAGGCTTATGGGGGGGGGTAAATGCCCCACTAGGATAATGGGGATTAAGGATAAGGAGGGTAAGGTGCATAGGGAGGCAGGGAAAGTGAGGGACTGCTTTCAGAAGTTCTATACCCAGCTTTACAAAGCAGAATGGAAGGGTAGGGAGCAGTGGATGCAGGAATTGCTAGATAAGATAGAGATACCCAGGCTGATGGTGAGTCAGAGAAACCATTTAAATCAGCCTATAACAAAAGAAAAGGTAATAAAGGCTATTGGTAAAATGCAAAAAGGCAAGGCAGGTGGGCCAGACAGATTCCCATTGGAATTTTATAGA
Source organism: Neoceratodus forsteri (assembly GCA_016271365.2). NCBI lineage: Eukaryota > Metazoa > Chordata > Ceratodontiformes > Ceratodontidae > Neoceratodus > Neoceratodus forsteri. The sequence goes on from CM057449.1 coordinate 1,206,130,479, forward strand.
GCACTAGTGGGTCAGTTAGCAAATATGCTATGTGAGGTATTCCAAGGGGACAAGGGAGAGAAACACTTGTGGATACCGGACACTTGTTATGATGCCATGATATGCCTGGTCCCTAAGCTGGGTAAGGAACCATCGGAATGTGCTTCATACAGACTGATCTCGCTACTAAATTGCGATCTTAAAATCTTTTTTTTTTGAAATTCAACATCTTTATTGTTTTTATCATAACACGAAGCTAATAAACAATTAGAAAATTAGTCAAACATAAATAATAACCAGTATGAACAAGAGATAACATAACACCAGACTGCCTCTGGATCAAATAAAATCAAAATAACAATACCAATACACCTATGAAACCCCTCCCCTCTCCCCCACCCTATCCTACCACCCACCCGACCCCGACCCTGGTGTGTGCCTAGATACACAACAAGACAGAGAGATATCAAGGAATTATAAACCAAACAGTTAACAAATACCAAAAGAGGTAAACAAACAGAAATAAGCAGAGACATGCATTATCTATATCTTAATTCAAGTATAAGACATATTATTTACCCCATTTGTGATTGAATGCGTCCATACGATTCCGGGAGCTGGCTATCAGCCTCTCAGTATTGAAACAAAGTGACATTTCTTTCAACCATTCAGCATAAGTTATAACCAATTGGTCTACCCAGTGCTTAAGAACCAATCTTTTAACTGCAATAGAAATTAAGGCCATGTGAAATCTACATTCCTTAATCTTAATAGTCAAAAACATCCCAAGAATACATATCTCTATGGTAAACAATTCCCCCAGTCCTAGTAGAGGATCCAGATTGGATTGAATTGTGATCCAAAGTGGTGCCACCTTGTTACAATGCCAGAAAATATGAATCAGGTTCCCTTCAGATGTACCATACAAATTGCTGCAGGAAGCCTACCCAATTTGGCTTGCTTGACTGGTGTATAGTACATGTTGTTTAGGATGTGGTACTGAATGAGTCTATGTCTGTCTTGGGTAAAGTATCTGTGCAAATCCTTCCAGATCTGACTCCACATAGGAATGGTGTCCGGCAGGAGGGAAGTCCAAATTTTAGATCCTGGGAGGACATTTGGGAATTTGATTCCCAAGAGAAAAGAGTAAATCATTGATATTCCATGAGATTTATTGGCGTATTCCTGTATCTGTTCCAAGAAAGGCCTAACCTGGGACTGTTTAAATGTGGTTCCAAAGTTGGACACCATAAGGTGTCTCAACTGGAAAACTCTGAATATATGTTTCTGAGGAATATTAAATTTAACCATTATATCAGGGGAAGAAAGGAGAACGGCCTGAGAGAACAGATCTTCCACTAGGACACCCTGTAGCTGAGGAAGCCAATCAGGGCAAAGCAGTGATCCCCCTATTTTAATATTCGGGTTCTGAATAAGGGGTTGAGCCATATCCCTTTTGGATGAAATGTTAAAAAAATTTCCAACATTGGGCTAAAACTTTAATAGAGACTCCCACTACCGAGTTTTGTATTGAATTTGGTAATGAAGAGCTGGTGAAGAAAAATAGCCTGGGGGAACTGAGATCATGCAGACCGAGAAGCTTCCTCTCTAATTGTAGCCAGATAGGGAGGTGTCCATCGACTGTATCTGAGAACCATCTTCCCACTTTAGACAGGTGATTCGCCCAATAGTAGAAAATAAAGTTGGGGAGATGGAGTCCACCTAGCTCTTTAGGAAGGCTAAGTTTTAAGAAAGAGTGTCTAGGATGCTTGCCCTGCCAAATAAATTTGGAGAGGGTGGAGTGAAATTGTCGAAAATAGGACATTGGGAGCCAGAGATTCAGTAAGTTTAGGGTTAGAAAAGGTGGGGCAACACATTCATTTTAATAATGCTGATACGACCCCGTATCGAAAGAGGGCGGTTTACCCATCTTTGAAAGTCCTGCTGAATGTTCGTTAATAAATCATCTAGATTAAGTTTCCTAAAGGTCTCTGGATCTTCAGTAAGATGTATACCTAGATATTTAATTGAATGAGGGGACCACTTCATGCCCAAATGAGTGAAGCTGACTTGGTGGGTAAGGGCATTTAAAGGAAATATCACGGTTTTTGATAGGTTTAATTTATAATTGGCTACGAGTCCGAACTGCCTGATAATTTATAAAGCATGTGATAACGATGCATCCGGATAGGCCAAATGAAGGAGAATATCATCTGTATACACTGAAAGGGTTAAAGACTGTTGGTACACTGCACAGCCTATAACCTGGGGTGAGTGCTTAATGCTAAGTAAAAGGGGTTCCAAATATAAATTAAATAAAAAGGGGGATAAGGGACAACCTTGCTTGGTGTCAGTAAATAAAGAGAAGCATGAAGAGAATACTCCATTGCAGTAAATTTTTGCGGTGGGGGCTCGGTATACTGTCTGTATCCATCGAATGAAAACTGCTGGGAAGCCCATTTTCTTAAGAGTTGCCCAGAGGAACTCCCAGTTTACTCTGTCAAAGGCTTTTTCTGCATCTAATGAGATTAAGGCCATGGGGCTCTGGGAGCTCTGGGCAACATGAAAAATGTGTGAAAGGGATCGCAGATGATCAGCTGAGGATCGGCCTTGCACAAATCCCACCTGCTCAGGACTCAGCAAATAGGACCAAACACTTTTGATTCTGAGAGATAAGATTTTTGTTAAGATTTTATCATAATTTAATAGTGAAATTGGACGATAGCTGGCGGGGTCATTATGAGGTTTATCAGGTTTCGGGATAAGAACTATCGTAGCTTCCAGCAGGGTGGGGTCTAGGGTATCTGAAGTGAACATGTATTCAAATAAATTTAAGAGAAGGGGGGCTAATTCTTTACAAAAGGTTTTGTAAAAGTTGGAGGGAAAGCCGTCAGGGCCTGGCGATTTATCCAATGCGAGCCCCTTGATTGCCTCCTCTACCTCCCCCAAGGTAATTGGAGAAGACAAAATCGGACAATGGTAAGAGAGATGGGAGAGTAAGGCCTTCCAGATATTGTTCAATACATGAAAGTGAGATCTGTGAGGAACATTTACTGTATAAGCCCTTATAGAAGTTCTCTAAAAACTGTGAAATGTCTCAAGGGGAAGTTTTAATAGAGCTATCCGAAGCTTGCAAGGAGGGGATTAGCCTTGAGCTCTCTAATTCCAGTAGATGGAGGGCTAGCATTTTACCTGGCTTCTCGCCTTGGTCAAAATAGTGAGCCTTGGTTTTTAGTATGGCGTATTCCGCCTTTTCCTTCAACAGATCTGCATATTCATTTCTAAGCTTCAGTAAAGTTTCCAAGAAACCTAAAGGGGAGGATGCAGATAGAGTATTTTCAGCCACCCTTATTTGATTTGACAAGGAGATAACTCTTGCCTCCCTTTGCTTTTTCCTTTTGGAGGCTAACTTAATGAGTTCCCCCTGACATAGCATTTAAGGGAGCACCATATTTGATCATCCCTTTTAATGGAACCCTTATTAATATCCATATAGGAAGAGATTAAGTCCCTAATGTGAGAGATTATATGTTCCTCTTTTAGGAGTTGTGTGTTTAATTTCCAGGTAGTATTCCTTTGGGTGCTCGGGTCAGGGGAGATCACTAGCCATGCCATTGAATGATCCGATATGACAATTGGTTTGATTCCTGTCTGGTAAAGGCCAGCTAAGAGCGAGGTACTGGTTAGAATGTAGTCTAACCTGGACCATGACTGGTGAACCTGGGAATAGAAGGAAAAAAGCTGACTGGAGGGATTAAGCAGGCACCATGGATTGCACAATCCCAATAGCCCCATGAAGTCTCTCAGGGCTTGCTGTGGAGGGGATAGGGGCTTTAATGGCCTGTAAGTTCTGTCTAGATCTTGTGTTGGGGAGATATTCCAATCCCCACCTAGAATTAACATGGAGGGCAGAAATCTGCTCAGCTTGTCAGCCAAGCACATAAGGAATTCAGCATCTCCACCGACTGGGCTGTAGATTGCACCCAATACCACCATGGTGTTGCTAAGCATGCCCTTAACTATGATAAATCTGCCTTCCAGATCTGAAAAAATTTCTTCTGCTACAAATGAAATATGCCTCTTGACCAGAATTGCCACCCCCTTACTCGACGATGACCCACAGGCGTTAAAAATTTGGGAAAATCCCTGTCTGCGTAACCCATTTGTTTCAGTGGCTAGAAGGTGGGTTTCCTGCATCAAAAGAATATCAATATTTAAAAGAGCACAGTTTTTGAGAACCCGATGTCTTTTAGTCATGTCCCTGACTCCTCTGACATTCCATGTGGCAATTTTAATTGGTACTAAAGTCATTAACAATCTTATTAAAAAGAGAATAAACATGTGTCGGTAACTGAGAAGAGAACCCCAAAAGGCACACTCCAGTCCCCTCCCCTACCCTCATCACCCTTTGAACAGAAGTAATATTAAAGCAAGAAAGCCCCTCCCAGTAAGTTTCCATATATGTCTCGAATACTGAAAATATGCATAAGAATAACCATTCCATTTTAATCTCCGACGATGCAATCAGCGGGAAAGGCATCTGGACCATAAAACCCCCCTCCCCCCACAAACCCCTCGAACTATATACAAAAGGTCCACATTTGAAAGTAGTTTTAGACATGTTAATATCTAGTATAAAGGACCAAACCCAATAGGCGTCCTTCCCATGAGAAGCTAAAATTATATTTAAATGCCAGGTCTGAGCATTGGTGCCAAAAACTACCTCGAAGAGGAGTGCCAGAATTATTCGGGACTCGCTATACTCTCCATGCTTCCCCGGAAGTATGCCTTTCACCCACTTCCCTGGTGCGATATGCAGTTCTCCCTGAGCTTGCTCCATCCCGAAGCCCCCCACCCACCAACCCCTTTGAAGAGACCGCAAATGTACGCCCTAAGCAATTTAACCAGGCTCAGCAAGATTATTAGAAAGGTCATAAATCCAGAGCTAAGGAAAGTAAAAGAAGGTCTATCCTAGGCTTAGTTCATCCAACCTACTTTTAATCGAGGGTTCTGCCCCAGAAAATGCCATTTAAGTCCCATGTGCCCTTATAAAACAAACTTCAGGGGGATGAAAGCCTCAAATATCCCCTTTACCTCACGGCATTGCTGCTATCTGTGGGACTTCTCTAACCCCAAGAGAATGAGGATGTGACCAGGGGACCTAAAAGTCGATGGGACAAAAACAACCGTCCCTACTAGCAGCGTAGGGAAACGCTCGCTAAACAAAGGTTCCACTCCCTTCAGGAGCACACTGGCATTCCCACCTCTGGATTAGGCCTGCTAGGCCTCAGGGCATCTTACCGACCCCACGTAACCAACCTGAAAGAGGCAAAAGGAAGAGGGAAGAGAGAGAGAAAGGGAAAAAGGATCTCCTAACAGATACAAAATTTACTCTCACAAAATTAAAGAATTATAGCCTCTGGTAAATGGAATAACAGTTCAGCCAGTCTTAAATAGGTTGGGTAGCTTGACTGCAAGATCTGTGGCAGCCTGCTCCAGGGAGTTGTAGGAAAGCCATGCTCCATCGATTGCCACCTGTAGTTTGGCAGGGTAGATCATCTTAAAGTGAATTCCTGCAGCTATTAACTTGCTGACCATAGGGTGGAATACAGATCACTTTTGGCAAGTTTCGAAGGGGAGATGCTGAGTTATCCTCAATTTGGCATTGCCGCATAGAATGGTTGGAAGCTCTTTTGATTTGGATATGACGTGTTGTTTCTCAAGACAGCTTAGAAATTTCACTCTTATAGACCTTGGTGGTGCTCCAGGTGGAGGTTTCGGCCTGAGAGAACGATGGGCCCACTCTATGTGATACTGTGGGTTTAGGGGGGACGGGCCGACGATCTTGGTGAGAAATTTCTGGAGGAAAACGATAGCATCAGCACCTTCCTCTGCTTCAGGTAGGCCTAATATCAGGACATTATTCCTCCTACTTCTCTCCTCCAAATCTTTGGTTTTCAGTTGAAGCTTATTGATCTGTTGTCGAAAATGAGCAATTTCAGGATCCGTCTTCTCTTTCCATCTTTCCAGAGAGGAGGTTCTTGCTTCAGAGTCTCCCATTCTTAGCGACAGAGAGCTTAGGTCTCCTCGAAGTGATTTCAATTCAGCAGAGATGTCCTCCAGGGTTTCTTTAAAAGGCAGCAGTTCTTGAAGGAAGCGATCCTCTGTTAGGAGAATCACCGAGGAATTGGAACAGCCTGACTTAGAAGTACTCCCAGAGTTTTGGTGCTTAGATTTCTTAGCTGTTTTTTCAGGGGTAGCCGGTGGAGTGTGTCTGATTCCGGCCTCTTTCATCTCAGCCTCCATCTCGGCTGCAAAGCCAAAAACGATGCAATAAATGGACACAATAATGATTGCTAAGGCCCTGGATATTAAAACAATATAGAACTGGCATCTGGAGTTCGCTCTGTGATATTGGTAGGACAAAATAAGATTTATTCAGAGGTCGATAGGCAGGAGTTTCAGAGTAGTGCTGCTTCTAGGTGCCCTGCATCACGTGACCCCCCTGCAATCTTAAAATCTTGACCAAGATCCTGGCGATGAGGCTCGAGGACTATCTGCCTGAGTTGGTTCACCCAGACCAGACCGGGTTTAGAAATGGGAGGCTATTCTATCATAATATACGTAGATTGCTTAATGTAGTCTGGAGGGTGGGGCAAGAGCCAGAGAAAACATATGTTATATCTATGGACGCAGAAAAAGCTTTTGATAGGGTGGAGTGGGAACACCTTTTTGAGTTGCTAGCCCAGTTTGGTCTGGGTGGATCATACGTCAGGTGGATTAAAGCTATGTATCAAGCCCCTAGAGCACGAGTCCTGGTTAATGGGACACCCACTGCACCATTTGTCCTGGAGAGGGGTACTCGGCAGGGGTGCCTGCTGTCACTGCTATTGTTTGCTCTGGCACTGGAATCCTTGGCTGCAGCAATAAGGCAGTCCCGGGGGATGCGGGGTATTATGGGAGAGGGGGAGGTTGAGCACAAGGCCACCCTATACGCAGATGACGTGCTCTTATTTATTAGAGACCCTCAGAGGTCTGTGCCACTACTACTAGAATTGACAGAGAAGTTTGCCACATTTTCTGGGTATAAAATTAACTTAAATAAATCTGAAATGTTTTGTTTCCCTAAGCTGGAGGAAGTAGATAAACAATGGGGAATACAGGGTTGGGAGACATACATTACTTATTTGGGTATTAAAGTGGGAAGGACAATTGGGTCGCTATATGGATTGAATTATACACCACTTATTAAAGTGGTAGAAGTGAATTTGAGGAGGTGGATGCACTTACCCATATCTTGGTTGGGACGGATTAATTTATTGAAAATGAATATCCTACCAAGGATTTTGTACCCTATGCAAATGATCCCGATGCACCTTGTTAAAGGGGACATTGTTAAGATACAGAGGTTAGCTACTCAGTTCATATGGAGGGGCCAAAGACCGAGAATCTGTTTGCAGAGACAACCAGAGGAGGCCTAAATTTTCCTGACATAACAAATTATTATCTGGCCAGTCAGCAACATTATATTGCTGACTGGTTATACCGTCCTGCAGTGGCAAGTTGGGTCACGATGGAACAGTGGGGATGCCTGGGGCGTTTATCTGCTTACTTACATAGTAAAGACGCACAGGCCTATGCTGCCCGGGGTCATAACCCCTCAGTAAAGTCAGTATTGGAGGCATGGAATCTTCTTAGGAAATCTAGGGGGATTAATAAAGGAGAAACATTATTATTACCGATAGAAGGAAATCCTTTGTTTTTACCTGGATTAGAGGATGGAGGGTTTAGGGAATGGGAAAGAAGGGAAGCTAAGTGTTTGGGTAACTTGGTTTGTAATGATATACTGAGCACATTGGAAGATGTTATACAGGGGTTGGGCCTCCAAGGGCAGCAAACGTTGCGATACCTGCAACTTCGGGCATTCTTGTCAAAAGTAGAGAGGGGAGGGGGAGAGTCACATGGGTGGGGGTCAGTAGAGATGATGATACATAGGGCTCAACATGACCCCAAGGGGTTTATTGGAGAGGCGGTAAAGGTGGGGAGATAAGTATACCCAGATTATACACAGAGAGTTAAACAGCTATGGGAAAAAGATCTGGGAATCCAAATTTCAGAGGACAGTTGGCTGTAAGTGTTGGTAGGCCATATGGGCCTTTCAATATGCAACAAGTTCAAGGAGGCCTTTTATAAATTCCTGCACAGAGCATTTTATCCACTGACAGTGATGCATAGGGCATGCTCCTCCGTTTCCCCTCTCTGTGGTAGGTGCGGAAAAGAAAGAGGGACATATATGCATTTTTTTTGGAATTGCAGGGTCTTAAGGGCCTTTTGGAGTAAAATTTGTGAAGAAATAACACAAATGGCGGGGTTCCCCATTCAAATGGATCCTATCATAGGATTGTTTGGTATGTCCCCGGGAGAGGCAGGTGAGTGGGAGCCATTGCCATGGTGGATTAGAATAATGTTGGTGATGGCCAGACATTGTATCCAGAATACTTGGGTCAATCACATAGTCCCCACCGCTCAGAAGTGGCGCCAATTGGTGCTGCAGAACTTGGTGTTAGAAAGATTGTCATTGATGCTTAGTAATAGGGAGGATGCCTTTTATAGGGAATGGGCCCCCTTCTTGACAACACTAAGTAGTGAAGAGATGACTATCCTATGCTGTGGCCTGGAGAAGAGTTAGATATCGAAGGAGTCTTGGACTTCCCCATGCCTCATTGCTCCACTGAGGGGGATATACCAGTTAAAGGAAATGGTAAAAGTAATTATAAATAAGAAGAATTAAATGAGAAGGAAGAAATAATGTTGAGGAATATTAGAATGTGATAATAATGAACTATGAGATGCATTTGTTTGTATGTCTGTATGTCGCTGTGTAATGTCTTTGTTGATCATTTTACAATCAATAAAATATTATACAAAAAAAAACTTTTCTAAAGAAAAGGAAATTAATTTCTGCATCTTTATCTTTGTCTGAAATAAGTTTCCTTCTACAACGAATTTTAATGTGAAACCTTGTCTGTACATATTAGTGTTTAGTAATTGTATATACAGGTCCAGATATTCAAAAGGGTTGTGCATGGTGCAACAGTGTTGTGCCATGCGCAACTCACTGATGGGCCCTGGCACGATATTCAAACGGGAATTGTGCCTGGCACAAATCCCAATGCGCCGGAGTGCATCAGTAGTGTATGCGGTGCAGGTGGGGGCGGTTTATGAATACCTGCACATCCCAATATTCAGCCTGGAATGTGCTGAGTCCATGCATGCGCAACCCCTACTTGCGCCGCACAAAGTTGATCCCAAAAAAAAGGAACAATGGCTGGCCACTCACAGGTGAGCTGCCATATTGCAGGGTGCAACACGGCAGCTACCACCTGTGGGTGGCCACCCGAACTCTGGCTTCTCCTCCGTGGCGGCACCCCCCATGCCCGATCACGGGCATCTGTTCAAAAAATCACGTCCAATATCCCTGGTGGTCCAGTGGACAGCTGTCAACCCGACTGTGGGCCTAAGTATAAATAAAATGATTTTCTATATCTCTGGTGGTCCAGTGGAATCTGCTCAACTCGGTCGCGGGCATTTGGCTAAAGAATTCCATTTAATTATCTCTGAGCCCAGCGGTCCCCCCCACCGCGACACTGAGCCTCACCGCCCCCCGCCAGCAGTGGGTGACAGCTCTCACCCGCCCGCCACCCTCCGCCGCCAACCGATATCGCAGTACAGAGCCGTTGTCCGCAGCGCGAGTTACCGGCGGCAGTTTGCGCATGTATTATTCCAGATATGTAAATGGATCCATTACATATCTGGGATGTGTACGTAGCGTCGCCGCACGCCTTTAGCTCACGCCAGGACCAATGGGCGTACAGCCCTACCTATGGTGTCAGTCACAGGTGGTGGGGCAGCAGGTGGTGGGCAGCAGCCGCTGACCGGGAGGAATGGGGCTGAGGACTGTCAAGCGAAGGGAGGGGGCACCAGACCACCAGGGATATTGGACGATTTTTTTTTTATTACAAATGCCCACGATCGGCTGACAGCGTCCACTGGACCACCAGGGATATAGAAAATAATTTATAGGCTCGAAGCCCGTAATCGGCTGACAGCGGTCCAATGGACCACCGGATATAGGATTCATTTTATGTATACTGAAGCCTGTGATCGGGCTGTGGGGCACATACGCTGGGCAGGAGGTAAGTCTCCCGACGGCATCGCTGCCTGGCAGGGCCAGGTGCAAGTCACCGGGGATCAGGGCACCTGCATGTAAATGGGGCCATAATGACATGCAAATGGCCTCATTTGCACCTTGCATACATTATGGCCCCATTTGCATGTGCACTTTTGAATATCGTGATTGCTGCACATAGAGCAACGGAACTTGTGCTAGCGCATCCCCCTGCTCCACTCTGGCCACTTGCGCTGGCACAGTGCCACTGCGCCATGCACACTGCAGGTGGCCAGGGTGCCATATTCAACGATGCTGTGCCATGGCGCAGCTCCATTGAATATCACCAGTCAACGCCCCTGCGCAGCCAAGTTGCACTGCACTCAGGCTTACGCCACAGCCTGGCGCAGTTTGAATATCTGGGCCACTGTTTTTAACAACACACATTTTTCTTAAACTTTTTCTCCCCCCTTTCCAACCCCCTTTTACTCCTCTATGTTTTCTTCTTACCAAATCAGTTTATAACTATTTACTACATATTTATGAGATTTTGCATCATGTGTTGGTTTTGAACCTATGATTCACTGTTTGAAAAAATGATGTCATTATGACATCACTGATTTTTATATTATTTAAGTGTTTGTCAGTCTTATCATCACTAGTTTGAAAAAGGACTTTTGAGTCTGAAAAGCATCAAGTGTGCAGATTTTCTGGTTTTATGGAATAAAGATTGTGCTTCTGGATCTTCTGAGCCCAGTGTATTCTTCAAATGTGGTTGGTGAGTGCACGACTCTGACTGTTTGCAAAATATTATGGGAGTATAGTGGAACAACTGAGAGGGTGTGACACCCCAGGAGAATGTCCCTCAAGGGACACTTTCTGATGGCCTTTGGGCCTGAGAGCAGGTTCCCCTGAATAGGAATCATTGTGGGCATCCCAGGAAGAGGGCACTTGGGAGGTGAAGTGCAAGACGTTGGAGCACCCCCATACTGGTGAAGCAGGTACTGGATAGAGATAGTGAGTATAAGGTAGGTGACTGTATCTCCGTGAAAGGTTGGGAAGGAGGGAGACTCCAAAGATGAGTAGGGTGCCTCTGGCCTTTCTGTCAGAATGCCACCCTAGGAATGGGTCACAGGGATTGGCAAGAGAACACTGAGGTATGGTATGTGTAAGGCCACCCACCAAGGGGGCAGCTGCAAAAATTGTGAGAGCACCAGGGCATACTAAGGGAAAGCCATCCATACATAGTCTCTTCAGAAGAAGTAATTACACCCTGATCTAGGGATGCTAGCCTGGCATATCATGTGTGCTTAGGAAGGATAGCAAGATACACTTGGGAAGCAGCACTCCATAGACAAAACAGATAATGCAGGATTCAAATAGAAATGTGAACTCCTGGGCATGCTTTACCCAATAAGTAAGAGCCAGGCCAGCTGTGCTTGCCAGTGCCCAGTGACTTATAAAGGGCAGGGGAGTCCAGGGGATTGGGCTGAAGGACATCATTGGAACTGTTACTAAGGAAGGATCTTGGAACTACCATAATGAACTTTATATGAAAAGATGAGTCAGAGTCCCCAGCCCAGCAATTTGAGCTGTACCAATGAACTTTGTCTGAAAGTGCACCAGTAAAAAATGGTCAAGTGCTTGAAATCCTGAGTTTTGCATCTTTTGTTTTCACACCCAAAGATGGCCACCTTCCAGCACCTCCTACAGGAAGTTAAGCAATCCAGTACTGTTGAGTGTAAGGGGCTCCCAGTGAGCACACCATCTATACACCCCTAGACACAAGAGTTTCCCTGGGCTTTGAGCACCCCATCAAGGGCATCCCTGCAGGTCAGTCACTGTACCATGTGAAGGGAGGGATTGCATTTATACTCTGCTATTTTCAGCTCAACCTCTGCTTTCACGTTTCTTTCTACTTTGTTAGCCTCTCTTGATTTCTCTATATAGAGTTGTCTAGTTCCTATTTTATGATCTCCCATGTACTTCCTGAAAATTGCCATCTTCATCTTTTTGGTTTTTGCCACTTTCCTTGAGAACCAAAGTGGCCTTTTGGGGATTATTTTTCTTTCCTACTTGCCTCAAGCAGGAGCTAGTTACTTACGCGACTCCCTGTTTTATAATTTCCCACCTGGCCTCAAAGCCCTGTTTATCTCACTGGCACAAGTTTCTCCTGAGTAAATGTTCCCACCTTTCTGAAATCTGCCCTTTTGAGATCTGGGAACATCGTCCTTGAATTTAAGTGTTGTTTTTCTTGCATAATGCTAAACCACACTGAGTTGTGTTTGCAGGTCCCAAGATGCTCTGCTACTCTGACCTCTCCTATGTTGTTCCCAGTGGATATCACTAAATCCAGTATAGAACATTCCCTGCTAGGATCCCTAATCCTCTGGGTTAGTAGGTGCTCCTATTTTACCTCTACCAGCTCTTGCCTTTTTGCACTTTTGGCTAGCAGGATTTTCTGGTTTTAGTATGGTTGGGTGAAGTTTCCCATCAGTGCAACCTCCCTCTTTGTGACTGTACTCATTTCCTCCATTCATCTCTTTGGTGTTGTGGCCTGTACAGTAGTGTTGCTTGGATAATATCCCACCAGGTCGAATACCATCACATACCATCCTTTTGGTCGTATTTTAGATGGCTTCAGATGGTGTAGATATCCAACCAAGGAACTGACCTCCTAGGAAGCAGGGTCTGCTCAGTTCGTGACTGTGCTTTAATTAGCAATCACTAACCTGCCTCTTTCTCTTTCCTCAAAGGCACTCTACCACATTGGAGCTCTGCGGCCACTGCCCAGGCTCAAACCCATCCTCCCAAGCCATATTCCCAAGCCAATGTGATAGCCACAGACATAGCAGCTGCAAGAGGCACCAGACTGCATCAGAGCTCTGCGGCCACTGCCCAGGCTCGAACCCATCTTCCCAAGCCAGCCAGAAGCCCAAGCAGCAGGCACAGACATAGCAGCAGCAAGAGGTGTTGAACTGCATTGGAGCTTTGCAGCCACTGCCCAGGCTCAAACCCATCCTCCTACACCAGCCAGAAGCCCAAGCCCATGTGACAGCCACAGACATAGCAGCCAAAAGAGGTGTTGGACTGCATCAGAGCTCTGAGGCCACTGTCCAAGCTTGAACCCATCCTCCCAAGCCAACCAGAATCCTAAGCCTGCATGGCAGCCACATACATTGTAGCTGTAAGAGGAGCCGGACCACATCGGAGAGCTGTGGCCACTGCCCAGCCACAAATCCATCTTCCCAGCCCAGCCAGAAGCCCAAGTCCATGCAGCAGCCACAGACAAAGCAGCTGCAAGGTAATCAGCTGACTGAGGTGCAGAGTCCAGACAGAGTATTGTGTCTTGAATTTGCCCAATCAGGAGAATTGGTGCCATGTCTAACTTTTAAATCTTTATCCACTCTCCCAGGATATTTTACCTTCTTTCTCCTTTTAAGATGCCTTACAGTATTTTTTTTTTTAAATTAGTGCTTTAGTGCTCCTTTATGGAATTTATCTGTATGTTAATCGATGCCTTAATTGTAAAGTTATTGCAAGTTTATGAATTACAGGTCTGTTTATTGTTTAATGTAGTGCTTTATACTGCGTCTCTTAGGAATTCTGTATGGTATTGTGATGCAATTTTTAGCAAGTAGCACATTTATGAATTGTAGCAAGTATAAGAATTTGCTGAACTGTTTACTTCAGTTCTCTTCCAAGTGTGTTAATATTTTTGGTTTAACTGCTCCCTGGTGCTTTTCTGGCCGTCTGAGCAATGCGCTCTGCTAACAATAGTTTAGAACTTTATTAATTCTCCCTGGCCCCTAAAGCTGCATTGCCCCTAAGCAAAAAGCTCTACCTCCAAGCAGTAGCCTAAACTATTGATCTATCTCTCTCCTGTGCCATCTCGGCTGTTTTAGTGAGACAGTGCACCCATCCCCCTTCACTACTAACTTTAACCCAGTTTCCTGTGGCCCTGCCCACTCCATTATTCTCTCTCTCTCTCTCTCTCTCCCCCCTCCTTCCCATTCAAGTACTATTTACACTCCTCCTTCAGTGTTCGTCTCTAACCCCCCCCCACTCATGTCCTGACTATCCTGGGGAAAGTGAGCAGGGTCTGCCGAGACTGTGACTGCTTTTATTAGCAGTCACTAACCTGCCTCTTTCTCTTTCTTCAGAGGTGCTGGACTGTATCGGATCTCTTCTTCACACTTTCCCAGTCCCCCACCACACCCACCCTTGGCTGCCTCTCGTTAAATAGTTCCTGGTGGTCAGGTGGCTAAGTACTCATTTTCCCATTTGCAGGCTATGTGTCTGCATACCTACAGGGCACTGGGTTAGGATTTCTCATGCTCTCTTATTTCAAGTACTTACAGCTCTAACACCAACAGACATAGGAGGCTGTTTCTCACTAGCAATATCTCTTACATTGAATATCTCAATGCATTTTTGCAGCAGTAACCAACATTCCTAGGGATCATACCTGCTCTCTTATCTCAAGTACTTACAGCTCTATTTCCTGCAGACATAGGAGGCTAATTCTCACTGGCAGTATCTCTAACATTGAACATCTCAAGGCATTTTTGCACCAGTAATCCAACCTTCCTAGGGATCTTACCTTATAAGTTCTGTCGACTGATCTTTTATTCTGCATCCTCTGATAAAAGCAACCGGGGACACCGGCTGCTAACAGCAGCAATAGTAGCTGCTCACCTAAGTTGCATTGCAGCATTCCTCCTCTCTGACCCACATACCAGCAAATTGTCATGGATCAGTTCGTAAAAATAGGGTGGCACTGGTTTACCAATCTTATGTAGTACTCCTGCTGCCATTCACGGCCATTATCTCCGTGAATCAACAGCACACCGTCCTCCCACAAAATGCTCAGGACCAAAGTCAAGTTCCTCATGATGCATCAAGGGTACAACATGGAACTTCACAGTACAGGCATTGCCTAAAGACCTATATACCTCTGATTCCCTATGAGGAACGGCAGCAAGCCAGTAGCACTGGCCTAATAATACCACGCTTTCTCACTCCACTTTCACTGAAAGTACAGAATCCTAATTCCCTCAAAATCACATTTCAGAGACAAGAACAAAATACTCATTAATATCACTACAAAAAAAGCAATATTAATGCTGCTACTACTTTCCAGGAATGTGCACCCCATTCTTGGACTGCCAAATACCCAGAATGAGTCAGGTAATAAGGGCGGTGGCTTGAAGATTGCTGAATTGAACATAGGAAGCTTACTGCCTAAGCAGGCACAATTCCAGGTGTGGACGCTTATGCACAGCCCTGACATCATCTGTCTCACAGAGACATGGCTAACTGCAAAAACAAAGGATAACGCAATAGCGCTACAAGAATATGAAGCCTTTAGACTTGACAGAACAGGCAAAAGGGGTGGAGGCTGTCTCATTTATGTCAGGGACTCTATCCAAGAGAGCTTGCTACCAATGACTGGTGTCTCTGGTGACCATGAACTGCTTGCTGTTAAACTACTGCATGGCACCACAACAAGTCTCTCACTATAGCCTCAGTATACCTCCCTCCCAGGAAAGCAAAAGTGGGACTAGACAAAGTCGTCGAATCTCTCACCCAAATCAAAAAGAACAGCAAAATCATTGTTGCCAGTGACTTCAATATCAAATGGCTCAGCAAGGAGTTGGTCCCCCAAAAGGACCTAGTTGCCAGTGTGTACCTCACATGACTGGTAACTGAACCCACTAGATGAAACTACAAAAGTGGCAACAACACACTTTTAAACTGGATCCTATCCAGCTGCCCTGCAAGGATCACTAAGGTGCCAGTACTTCCCAACTCCCTGAGTGATCTTTCACTTGTCACCTGCCTTTGGTCAAATAAACTCAAAAATGTAGCTCCTACAATCATCAAAAGCAAGTAGTTAAGATAGAATAGCTAACCTCACTTAAAGCAGCATTATCTCAGATTACTGGAACCCACTTGACTAACAGTTGGACATTGATCTAGTCTTGCAATACTTTATTTACAAATTCAGCACTGTATGGTAGAGAAAGATCTATGGAATCAGGAATGGGTGGATCACTCGGGACCTTATGGAGAGCAAATGAGGGATAGGGACAATCTGTGGTGCAGGGCCAGGATCACGGGCAGCCATAATGACTATCAGAAATATAAGGCAGCCAGAAACATGTGCATGAATCATGTTAGACTTGCTAAAGCAAAATTCTATAAGGACCAGATGGAAAGGAACTGGAGTGATGGCAAGAGATTCTGAGAGAACATAAAGGATCTTTAAGGGAAAGATGACAGGAAACATCTCATGATGTTTAACATCAATGATACCCCCACACTAGACCCTCACACCATCGCTGAGTCATTCAAAGCAGCCTATACAGACCTAAGCTCCGTACTCCCTTCAAAATATCTCAAGACTACTGAACCCT
This sequence comes from Neoceratodus forsteri, assembly GCA_016271365.2. Taxonomy (NCBI): domain Eukaryota; kingdom Metazoa; phylum Chordata; order Ceratodontiformes; family Ceratodontidae; genus Neoceratodus; species Neoceratodus forsteri. Next base: position 1,206,147,045 of record CM057449.1, read on the forward strand.
CCCTGAAAACCCCAAGATCTGTTAATAAATAACCAAATTTCTATTTCAAACACATCATGGTGAAGGAGGCAAAGACTTATGTAAAAGGTCACTGGCAAAACCAGGCTCGGAAGCAATAAAATAAACACGAACCTGGTTGCTCTTGCTCTTGACAAAGTTATAGTCCCCATCTGGAAAATATTTACTAAATCTCTCACCTTGGCTAAATTCCCCTTAATCTGGAAGCTGGCCCTGGTTACCCTAGTACACAAAAGTAAGATCAATCTTTATTGAGCTCACCAAAGCCTTTGATACGGTCAACCCCTCTCTTCTATTGGAGCAATTACTTACTCTGTGACTGCCCAACACCTCAGTCTACTGGTTTCAGGACTACCTATCGCACAGAGCTCAGTGTTAAAATAAGAGTGTCTGTCTCTGTTGCAAGAGAAGTCACACTCTGTGTCCCCCAAGGGTCTATCCTTGGCCCTCTTCTATTCAGTTTATTCTTGAATGCTCTTCCTGAGGCCTGCAAGAGCAAAATAATACTGTACGCTGATGATGCAGTCATCCTAAGTAGCAACTCCCATCTTGAAAAACTTCAAAATGACCTACAGTATACCTTCAACAACTTGAGGATTGGTTTAGCACTCAAAAACTACTACTCAATTAAAAAAAAAAATGCTTCTCTCTAGTCACCAACATAAGAAAATCAACCCACTTCTGACCATCACTAACAATCAGATGGTTCCTCTTGAGCAAGTCCACTCACTTAAGTACCTTGCGGTCACCGGCCCAGTGGCACTGAGGGTTGTGGCACTGGACGCCACACCTCATGCCACACCGGCAACCCATGTTCAGGAATGGGCATGGGCTACCAGGGGTCGGCAGGGGTGTGGGAAGGATCGAGCATCTGGAAGACTGCTCTCCTTCCCCAGGGAGAGGGTGGATTTGAAGCACCGGCACCTGAGTGCCCCCCAGTGGATGCTGGGGAGCAAGGTGATGTGTGCAAGCATGGGGGGAGCCAAATGCAGAAGCCCTGAGGGGAGCATGCATGGGAGTGTACAAGTTCCACCTCAGCCAGCATCATTGCACACACCCAGCTCCAGAAGGAGCAAAATAGAAAATCTGCTGCAGTGCCTCCATGACACCACCTCGCAACCCCCCTCACTCTCAAGCTGGCTCCCATAACCCAATCCATGTCCGTGACACCTTGGCTGGTGCCATGGCCCCACCCTGGGGGGGGTAAGCAAGGGGGAAAATGGAAGAACAGCTGATTTGGGAGTGAGGGGCAACTGGGGCCATGACCGGGCTGAAGCAGGTGCTGAGATGGACAAAAAAAAAAATAAAGGACTTGGGGTCATGATAGACGATACCCTCTCTTTCACGCACCACATAGACCTGGTAGTAAAATCAGTCAGTTCCAGACTTGGTGTCCTTTACAGGAACTGACAATACCTAACACCCACAGCTCTCTGCCTCTCAGTTTCCAGTTCAGTCCTGACAATAATAGATTACAGGTTGGTAGTATACAGTGCAGCCTCAGACACAGCACTCAAACGGGTAGCTACAGCCCTTAATAAGGCATGCAGACTTACTCTTGGGGCAGATAACCTTACCCACACATGTGCTCTGTATGAGTAAACCAAATGGCTTAATTTGAATGACAGAATAAAGTTCCAGATATGCCTCCTCAGAAAAAAAGCTTTGCTAAGCCAAGTACCCCCCTGCATTCTAAATATTCTCCAAGTGGCACACTCCTATTGCAACACAAGGGGTAAATCTCGGAGTTCACTCAGTGTCCCATTCAGAAGAACAACTCTTGGACAATGCTCATTTGCGTATAGGGCCCCTCCCTGGTTGAATGAGTTCCTGGCTGAAATAAATAATACTGTGAACCTTCCAACCTTCAAGCTTGAAATGAAAGAACACCTTGTTAAAACCAGCACATGTGCTTGTAGGAAAACAACTTGACCTCTCGACTTATGCACTCAGTCTCCCATCTACACCTTAATAATCCCCAGTATACAAGAGGAAACTTCAGATCCTCTATTCTTACTTTTATCCACATCTTCCTCCCATCTATGCACTTATACACTCTATTATTCCCCCTCCAGTTGCTCATACACCCTGGCCTCACTCCTACTCCTTTTCATTCACTAGGCTCTAACCTCTCACACTTCATACATCTCCTGCTTTATACCCGTAACTTACTCCTCTCTCCCAGACTGCCCCCTACATAGCCTGGTGCTCCGTTAACCCCCCCAACCTGTCCATACTTTGGTCCCCACCTCCCTTTTCTCCCATGTCTCTCTCTTCTCGCTATAAGCAGCTGAAACTTTATCAGCTGACAATGCCTATGTAATTGGCTGCATTAACTCAATCCTGGTCTGAATCTAATCTCTTGTTATATCACTGTAAACAACATAATAGCTAACTACCTGTCTTATTCCCAGTATATGTCTTCGTGATTTGTAACAATGGAATTGTCCTGTACTGCTGACGTGGAACCTTTGTAAATGAGCACCATGCTCAAAGGTTGTTTCTGAAAATACAAATAAATAAAGTATCAGGTATCTGTTGATACAACCATCAGATTCAAATATCCAGCCATCAGATTGAATTATCCATGGTCGGATCCAATGAATATGAACCAAATATCTGGTTCCAGCCTCGGATCCACAGCTATCTGACTCTGGATCCGAGGTCTGACTTTGGTAAGATTACAGTTGAATTTGGAGGGGGATACCAACACTGTCTAACATAGATCCACAGTTGGATCCACAGAAGAACTATCTGAGCACCACCTCTGTATACCACCCCTACCCTAACAACCCTCCCCTTATCTGCTGCTAACTGTACCCATACTGATTCCACTCCACTCTCCCCCTTTAAGGTGCTGTCATCTGTGGTATCTATGTTGTCTTTTATTTTTGAAATTAAGTAAACTTTTTTGAATTATAAAAGCCCAAACAACAAACAACAACAAACATTGACACAATATAACATGACAAACTGTAAATACCACAAATCACACAAAACAACCTTCCAACACCCTTCCTACCCATCTTTCCCCCACTTGGTAAAGGCAAGAAGAGGAAAACAGTTAATACATAGCACAGCAAACATAATGAGTGAGGTATAGTAAACAAACTACAAGAGTCTGAAGAGAAAATAACTACAAGTAACATAATATTAGGGACAGTACAGTGATAATAACGTGGTGGGGGCCCAATCCATAGTATCAAGCTAGGTATAAAGTGTGCAACCTACTCCACTTCCTATTGTAACTACATAACCGATTGTGAACACTGGCTATGAATCTTTCGATGCATAAGTTATCAAGGAGTTCTTGCAACCATTCATTGTTAAAAAGGGGGGACTGATCCAATCAGTGACATAGAACCAACTTCTTAACCGACATTGAAATCATGGCCATAGTGTACCTCTGTTCCTTTACTGGAATTAGACTGTAGTCGCCCACCAAACAAATCTCAGGAGTAATGCAATCTTCATCCCCAAGAAATGGGTCAACCCTAGATTGAATTGAATCCCAAAATTTGGCTACTTTGGGACATTCCCAGGATATATCATATAAAATGACTTTATTTTGTCCACAACTGTTACACAGTGGTGACTGTAATTTCCCTATTTTGAATAATTTACAAGGGATTCATACTAAATCTTGACTCTGACAATCCTGACACTCGAATGCCAGACTCTGGAATCCTGACAAGTTTTAAATGCCGGACAGCGCCAAAGCCCGACTCTTAACTGGCCGACAGTACTTTGCTAAAGCAACAAGCAGGGTGGACTAACCAGTCAGGCTAGCAGCTACAGCAATACTGGCATCTCTACCCATGGCAGATAACAAGCAGTGCATGTTTTTGTTTTATGTTTTAACCCTACAAATCGATCAGGTGGAGCATGAGCTAAACATCTACTACAGCACATCGTTCAGTGTTTTCTTTGCGTATACTGAGACTGCCTATCATTAGCAGGATTAGCATTATATATAGTCTGTAGTTAAAAAATGGTATGACGTTCTTGTTCCCGGAACTTCCATTACAAACAAGTGACCTCCTCTGGCTTTACAACTGAAGAGAAATGGTCTGTCCCATTGAGGGGGATTTGCATGCTATCCACCACAGTGTAAGACAAGATGCTCCTCACCGCTAGTTGTTCTCAGCCTGCTTAGTGCTTATTACATCTAAGTGCTTATTTATTTAGCTTCATACCCCTGTATTAAAAGTAAGTTGATGTTCCTTTAATAAACCACACAGTAAACACATTTCCTATCTAATTCTGAGTATGATCGATCAATGCATTTTAGATTTCTTGCAATGTAAATGCCTATGGTGCTTGGCCAACTATTTGGTGCTGGAAGATTGCTTTAAAGGTGCAATGCAAAAAAAGAATCTCAAATCTGGAAAACTGAAATAAATATCTGGTATTTATTTTTAACTACTGTGCGAGTCATGCTAGCTCTCAAATTATTTGTACATCCACACATTTATCCAGTGTTGACTCCAGTGTTTGGAAATGTTAACATGCCTTTGAAAGCATAAATCCAGTACCGACTCCTCAGTTGCATATATCCATTGCTACGTCACGTTTATCTTGGTGAATATCATTTGCTGACAGTGATGGGATTTTGATCATCAATTATTTCAGAGTCGGTATTTTCAGAAGCGGGATTACAATAGTGACGGGATTTTAGAGTCAGTATTTTGTGTGTTGGTCAATTATGAGTCAGGATTTCGTACCAGACCCATTTACAAGGGGTAAAGTAAAGGTTATTCAGAATGCAAAATTGGGTAAGGCGAAGCCTGTCTGTGAAAGATATTCATACATATTCAACCAACTTTTGGGCCACACAAAGTTGGAGTGAGGGAAGGTTGTTGCCCAGTAAGGAGAGTCACCAGTTAAATCTGAGAACAGTTGAGAAAATAAGAATGAATGTATTTTAGAAACAACATGGGATTGCTTAACTATAACAATAGCAGATTGCAAGAACCCCTCACTATTGACTGTACCCAGGAGTGACTCAAACTATTGCCAAATGCAATGGCGCAATTGATATACCTTGACTATGGCTCTCATGCCTAACTTTAAAGCAGCTTGAATGGACTGACATGTCAGCAATTCCCCATTGTGGAGAAGATTGTACACGTTTAAATCCTGTAATTGAGGCATCCATTGCATGTCTAACATTTTACCCCTGATTTTAAAATTAGGATTCCATAGGAGAAGTTGAGCAGTGTCATAAAAAGGTTTATAGCGCATAGCTAAACACAGCTGCAAGTGCACACGGATTGAGGTCCCTATGACAGAGTTCTGCATAGATGGGTGGAAAGCCTTCAGAGGTGAAAACAGGAGTGCCACTGAGGAGAGTTCAGCACCGTCAATCATCTCCCTTTCTAACTGTAAACATATCTGAGAGTAGCTGATAGAATCCTCTACTGCAGTGGGGTCCAGCCACCTTAGAGATTTGCTCTCATGACTGGCAAAATAGTACACTGAAAAGTTTGGGAGACAGAAACCACCTTGCTTCTTGGGAGCTGCTAACTTATGGTAGGTCCAACGGTGTGGTTTGCCCTTCCAGATAAAGTCATCTACCATGCTGTGTACCCTCCAGAAACATGCAGTAGGGAGCCCAGCATCTACCATATTAAGGGGGTACAAAAGACAAGTAAGGACATTGATTATGTTTGCTTGCACACATGTGCAAGAAACGTAGTGCCATCATCTGAGTTTTCGGAGGTGTGGCAGCCCTCTTCCAATTCAGTCAGTGTGTTTGCAGGCGCGGCTGCAGTTCTCCAATGGCTGCTGGAGTTGTCTATGACAGCAGGCGAAAATGCAGTGAAGTACAGTTGAAAGGGGGATCTACGCTTCAGTGAGCAGCAATAAGATATCGCCTGCTCATGCACGCTCCCCCTACACACACGCACGCATGCTGCATGCTTTTCCCCCCCACGCACACACTGTATAGCTGACGGGGGTACCCAGTCCTCCATTGGCTGTGCTGTGCTCCCCCCAAACAGAGTTCCACATGCCACCCTGGGTGCCCACCCCAACGTGGCTACACATCGTATAGCCGACGGGGGTGCCCAATCCCCCGTTGGCTCCACTGTCCCCCCCAGAGGTACAGGTGCCACGCTGGGGCCCACCCAGCGTGGCAGCAGACTCTGCTCGCCAATGGGGTGCCCAATCCCCCATCAGCTCCAGGCCCCCCAAACAGCCGTCCTTGTGCTACACTGGGAGCCCACCCCAGTGTGGCAAATGTCCCGCGTCATCGTCCATTTGAAAAAAAAAAAAACTTGAAGCGCAAAAACGGTCCCTCGCTGTCTCTGCCCCCACCTGCACCCACCCACTCTACACCGTGCCTCCCCACACACACCCTCACCCCATACTTACCTCCAGACTCCAGCATGACTATCTTCGCTGGACCGGGAACACGTCTGCGCTCTTCAAAGCCGACCGCGAACTGAGGAAATGCCGGTAAGCTGTATAATGGGATAGATAGGTTTTTTTCAACTTTGCTGCATATCTCAGGCATTTTTTGGAATTTTTGCACCAAATTTCCAACATGGGGTTTTTGGGACCCCTTCTCATGAATGCTCTCACTGTCATGGCATTAATCGGGCCCGAAGGGTGATTTTGCAGTCACTGTGCAAAATCACCTTTCGGGACCAAGTAACAAAATGACACTGCTGCTGTTCATAAGGTGGGCTCTCAAAAAGCCTATGCTGAAAATTTGGTGGAAAAAGTCCTAAAAATGACTGTTTTACTAGCGTGCATTGAGCAGTTCCTACGCACACTCGTAAGTTCGCGAATTTTCAATATTTTCACTCCAGATTTTCAACATTGCCATTTTACCATACCTCCTTATGAGCAGTATGGCTGTCATTTTCATCTTGCCCAAAACATGTTTCCGCCCATGTAGCGCACAATGGTGCAGTTGATTGTCGAAAGCAATGTTTGGGACAGATTAAGAAAATCACAGTTACACTGTTCATGAGCAGAGGAATCTTAAAATAGCTATGTTGAAAATTTGACAAAAGTCCATAAAATGACTGTGTTAAGAGTGAGCACTGCATGCAGTTTCACGCACCCTCTAAGTTCATGACTTTGTAATATTTTCAGTCCAGATTTTCACCAGTGGCATTTTTCCACACTTCCTTATGAACAGTACAGCAGTCATTTTTCACAACATAGATGAAATATGTTTTCACACTTTCAGCACAGAGATGCATGGTCGCTATGGGAAATCATTGTTCAGGACAGATAAACAAAATCACAGTGACACTGTTCATGATCGGAGGTCCCAAAATGCCTGTGTTGACAATCTGCTGTAAAAATTCCCCAAACTAATTACATTACGGGTGTGTGTTGCACAGTTTCTATGCAGCTCATGACTTCACCAGTTTTTTTAATATTTTTACTGCAGATTTGCAACATTGCCATTTTTTACACCTCCCCATGAACAGTACAGCTGTCATTTTTCACGTCCTGTTTGGAATGTGTTTTTGCACCTGTGGTGCTAAATGCCGTAGTCACTATGCATAAGCAGCTTTCGGCTAACAAACTGATATTGCCACTGTTCATGAGGTGGGGGTCACAAAAAAACATGTTGAAAATTTGGAGTGAAAATACCAATGAATGCCTGAGGTGTTAGGGTTTCCAACCATAACGCCCCACCTTGTAGAGAATGACAGGCATCAGGGGTGTGACTTGGGATTCTTGCCTGTAATGCTCATACCATTCCACACCCTGCAGCCAGTGAGAGGCATTGAGGTATGCCTTGGACTCTTCGACCCCAAAGTTCACCCCATTCTCCTATACCGCACCCATCTCACCGTATTTCCTGATGGAATGGGGTGCACATAAGGGCCAAAGACCCCAAGGCACACCGTGACACTTGTCAGTGTCTGCAGGGTAGGGTGTGGTGAAATGGCATGGCCGTTATGCCTGATGACCCAAAGGCACACCCTAATGCCTGTCACTCTCTGCAGGGTGGTGGTGGGGTTGGCTTCAGTTCAATAATTCACTGCCATTCCTGTTATGCAGCTCTGTAACTTCTACACTACCAATGCCAATGCCAGCAAGCAAACATTCGGCATTGACAAATGCTTGTTTTAATTATATTAATTCTACCCCAGAGGGTCAAGGGTAGTTCCTTTCACCAAAACAGGTCTTGTTGCAGAGTCCCCAACAGATTGTCTAGGTTAAGTTTGTGCATCCAAGTTGGAGACCTAGAAAGAAATATGACTAAGTACTTAAGCTGTTTTGGTTTCCCAGGAGAGTCCTAATGCTGTAATATCAGATTTAAGTACCCTGGCTTTAATGGGCATAACCACTGTTTTCCCAATTTTAAGCTTGAAGTTTGAGAGCTTACTGATGTTGTCTTTTATATACAGAGCCATATCCTCTTCTGCCTGCATCCTGTCTTACCTGAAAAGAGAGTACCCAGAGATTGCCTAGTCATGGGGTATTACTTTGCTCATGTTTTTGTTATTGCTATCCAGTCTCCTTTTGCCTTTGCTGCAACTGCCTGGGGCTCTCCTCTTTTATTTTCCAGGCTCCTTGTTTTTATACAGACTGTCATTGAAGTTCATACTTTCTGGGGATTCCCTGCCTTCCCATTTCATGGTCCCTTGTCTATCTTGATTGACTTACCCTCCCCTCGCATTTTCTCTTGTTCCAGCTGTTCTGGGTCTCTTCTGTAGTCCCCTTACTAGTCCTGTCCTCTGAGGCCCTCTTCTTGCTTCTTACTGCTTTGCATATAGTGCTTGCCCTTTCTTTCTTTTCTGTTGTTTTCATACTGGCCTGTTCTCCCATCCCTCCCCCTTCCTGTTTTACATTCTTGCTAATATCCACATCAAACCTCTGGCTATCTGTGAGCTCACTGCTATTCTGCGGGGAGTCTGTTTTGTTTTGCACTAACAGCACTTGTTTTATTTAAATGATTGGTAGCTAGGCTCTTTTTTAAGTCTTAGCTTTTTGTTTCTTTTAATTTCTTTTAGTTTCTTTTAGTCAGCTAATTTAAATGTTTTACACTGTTTGAGCCTGGAGTATGATTTTTTCTGCTGGCGAGAATCGTGAGTGAGAGTCCATGGGTCTGTTTTAACTTGCAACAAGTCTGTTTGAACCTGCTGCTGCTTCAACATGCAGCTGTTCCTGCCTGGGAAAGTGCTGTTGCTCCGTAAGAATTTACTTGCCTCATCTTAATCTTAACTAAATCTCTCAACATTTTACTTTTAACTTTCACAGTTTTACAAACATTGCTGACTATTAAGGATCTTGTCAGTTTACAAACCATGGCCCTCATATTCAGAAGGAGGGGGGGATGCGTGGCACATCTAGATGTACCAGCCAAAAAGTTGCTCTGGTGCAACCAATTGATATATTGAAACAAGATGTGTGATCCCAATATATCACACATCCTGTTTAAATATAGCATCTTGAGCAGGTGGCACAAATTGGGGGCAGCCAACAATGCGCCCTGCACATCCCAGGGATGGGCTAAATACTGCCGGTGGGGGATGCACCAGCACATCCCAGATGCACAGTACCCCCAAAGGTGATATTCAGCCAGGAAATGCAAATGAGCCCATTGGGCATGCATGGAGCAAATGGCCCTCATTCATGCCCATTATGGGGCCATTTGCATATCGGCATGTGCCAGGATGTGCCGGGTCTGTCTGTTCCCCCCTTCCCAATGCCCATCCCTGTAAAATAACAGAAAGGCCCCCCCCATTTCCATAGTGGAGGGTACCCCCTTCCCTGCCCGGTGCCCATCTTAGTACTACAACATGATACACCTCCTTTTCCATACAGTAGTGTCCCCACACCTCGGTATTCCAATTCCTGTACGTAACAGAAACCCACCCCATAACCATAGCATATTACACCCGCCCCCCACCCATACCTGATCCAGGATCTCATTTGATATATAATCCCCTGGCGCATACCTTTCCAAAGTGTAGCAGGCCCCACCACAGTAGGCATGACCTCCTTCCCCGCATCCCCTCACCACCTGTGCTGGTGACTGGCACAGCCCACCACACCCTGCCATGGCCAGCCTCTGACTTTTCTGCTTGTGAACACGATACTGTACAGAGTGCGAGCCCAACATCCTCTTTGTGGGCAACACCTTTTCCATGTGGGACGGATAGGGATGGAGCGATCTTTAGGGATAATATGAGGGGTGTCTCTCATAATGAGGGACAGTTCAGGGGTATGGGGGTACCCTACACTATACAACAGGTATGATTTCTTGAGTGCAGAATGGGTCTGGGGAAGTGCCACTGGGCTGCGGGGGCTGGCAGTTTGCTGTGCTGCTCTGTGCATTACTGCAGCCTGCCTCTGTTTGGCCAGCATTTAGGCATGCTTTTTCCATGCCTAACTTTTCACCACTTATATGGCAACTGCACGTTGATACCCCCACATCAAAGACCATCACAGTGACAGAATTCACCCAAAAGCGTTGGGTCGCTGTGATTGTCCAAGCTGACACTGGCGATTCATCTCACTGTGTTTCACCCCCTCCCCGAGACAACTCCAACTCAGAGTTGTATACTTAGAGACTGGGGCGTGTGGGGGATGCAGCCCCCTGAAGAAAACATACCGAACTCCCTGACAGTACAATGCCGACACTCATCATTGTGTCTGTCTCTATTGGGGATAAGGGGATATCAGCACAGTACATGTCGACTCACAATAGGTAAACCCTCCTGCACTTGGGTGGCCCATCTCTTCTGAATAACCCATTGTGCGGGATATTCAAGGGCATGCCCCTCAACTTGGGCTGCATACATTAACTTTGGCCATGGCCCATCTTGGTTTGGGCAGTCCATCTCCCTCCTTTGAATATGGGAGCCTGGAGCAACTTTTGAGATGGGCGGCTCATCTCAATTTTTTTTGAGTTGCACCGCCGATCTCTTTTGAAAATGTGGGCCCCCAACTTCACATCGTGACAGCTAAGGGCCCTACTGGCTTTATAATCTACAGTTTACACTGAGACTTATTATGGCTTATCTTTCAGCTTTATTGCCTGGATCTATACCTCATAAGGGTTCTATGTGAGTTGAGCAAAAAAAAAAAGAAAAACATCAATGCCAAAAAGGGTGAGAATATGGCATTGAACACAAAAGCAGCAAAGTCACTTACTAGCACCCACACAAAAGAGTAAACGAAGCCCCAGAGTAATGCTTGGGAACCACATGATGAATGGGCATTCCAACTTATTTATTTTTTTAGTAATGGCTTTGATAACTGGGTAAGTACCCTGATCCTAGGGACCATTTTCAGGCACGACCCAGGCCATGACAATGGCACAAGAGGCAACATAAAACAAAAATACAAAATACAAAAAATTCAAAGTACAATAGAGCATAGAGGACAAGTCAAACAATGGTGCCAGAGCAATGCAAGAGAATATAAACAATGGACCTTGGCAACATTTGGTACAGAGTATTAGATTCAGTGGTAAAATTCAGGTAACTGTGAGGCAGCAAAGGATACACAGTGTCAGGTAATCATTGCAGCTATCAGGGGAGGCAGAGGGGAATGAGAAGCTTGCTAAAGAAACACTGACAGTAAGACTCAGCTAGAAGCCAGTCTTTGAGGTGAGATTTGAACAGACAGTGGGTAGCCAGGGAGCAAAGCCTGGCTGGCAATTTATTCCATAGTGAGGAGGCAGCAGTAGAAAGGACTCTCCCACCCATGTTGGTAGATACCCTGGGAATGTGGAGGACAGGGTAGAGTTAGAGCATAGGCAGTGGCTTGAGGTTCTGACCTGGAATAGGGTTGCAAGAGGGGACTCTTGACCAGTGCATACAGCATTATCGACCAGGCAGCAAAGGGTGAGGTGGAAGCGGCCTTGGAGTGGGAGCCACCCCAGTGACTCATAAAGGAAACAGTGGTGGGTGGGAAAAAGGGGTCAATAAGACAAAGCGACAGGCACTGTTGTAGGTGGTGTAAAGTTTGGCAGTGAGGGAACAGGAAGCCCTAGTGTAGATGGAGGAACAGTAATCAATTATGGGGTATAGATTACCCTGGACAATGGCAAGCCAGGACTCTGTGGTGAGGTAGTATCTGAATCTGTAGGCTATACCCTGCTTTTGGTGAATCCTGTGAACTACTGAGTTGATGTGCTTAGAGAAGGAGAGGGATGGATCGAGTAAGACACCAAGGTACTTTAAAGTTTCAACATTTTCGAGCACTTGGCCATCAGAGAAGACAATGTGGAGAGAGGAGGGAGACTTGAGCTTGGCTAGGAAGGGCTTGGACCCAAACAGCATAGCCTTTGTTTTTTAATATTTACCAGAAGGACGTTGGTTGCAAACCAGTTATGGGCTGCTTCATAGTTTTGGGTGATGACTGAGGAAATGTGGGAGGGGGGACTTATCACTGACAAAAAGGACAAGGTCGTCTGCGTAGAGGAGGGAGTGACAGGTAAGACTGTCAGAGGGAAGGGAATTTATAAATAAGGAGAAAAGCAGGGGACCCAGAATGGAGCCCGGGGGGACACTGGTTGAGATAGGCAGGAAATGGGAGCAGGCGGGGCCCACAGAGGCAAATTGGGAGTGATTAGAGAGGTAGCTGAGGAACCAGTTTGATACCTCATGGGAGCAGCCAAGGAGACATAGTTTCGAGATGAGGAGGGCATGATTTACCACTTCAAAAGCCTTGGAGAGGTCGACAAAAACTGCACCAGTGACTTGACCACTGTCCATGTTCCTGAGGATGTGATCAGTTAGCAGTGCAAGGGCAGTGATGGTACTATGATTCTTGTGAAAGCCATGTTGTTGGCTACACATGAGATTATAATTTGCAACATGTTCGGTGAGCTGGTGGTGGATAACTTTCTTGAGGAGCTTATTTGGGTGGGGGGAGGATGGAGATTAGCCCATAGTTGTCAGTGGAGTGGGGGTAACCAGCTTTGTAAATAGGAAGCACTTTGGCCATTTTCCAGAGGTCGGGCATGGTAGGGGTAGATAGGGTAAGGTTGAAAATAAATGTAAGGGGCTTGACAATGGCAAGGGAGATGAGTCTGACGAAGATAGGGTAAAGCCATGTGACCCAGGGTAGCCATGGTTTGGGAGGCATTTGAGAAGCTTAGAGGTATCAATAGGGGAGACGGCCTTGAAATAAAAGTGAAGAATGGGGAAGGGGGGCTAGGAGGAAGGGGAAAGTTTGGGGGTGGTAGGCCGATCCACCAGGTGGGCTACTTGGGAGCTTGGAGAGAAGAGCAGAGAGATCAGTAAATTTATCATTGAAAGCCTTGATCACTTCTAGGGGGCTAGTTACCAGGCCAGTAGAGGAATTGAGCTGTGGGGAAGACTTACCAGTTTGGGGATTTAGAAGTGATCCGATGGACTCCCAGAATTTCTTCGGGTCACTGAGACTTTTCTTCTGACGGTTGCAGAAGTAGCTCTGTTTCAGGGATTTAGCCAGGTGTTTGCACCAGTTTCTCAGGTGTCTGTAGGTATCCTAGAGGGCAGGGGAGAGGGATGCCTTGTAGGCAGTCCAAGCATGATCCCTGTCCTTCATGTGGGAGAGAAGATCTTTGGTGACCAAGTGGGAGCAACTGCCTCAGACCCATCTAGTTGTGAGAGGGAAATGCTTTTCTTGTAGTGCCAGCAGGGTCTGAGTGAAAGATAACACTGCTAAGGACACATCTGTGAGGGAGTAGAGTATAGACCAGTTCAGCGACCATGCTTCACTAAGGAAGAGGGTTGTGTCTGGGCAGTGAAAGTTTAGAAAGGATATGTATTTGGGGGGAAGGCGCTTGATCTTGGTTGACCAGAAGATGAACGTGGGTGAGTGGTCACTGATGGAGTCAGCCATTATTCCAGCTTGTTGCACACAGTCTTCCCTATTTGTGATGATCCAGTCCAGGAGGGTGTAGGTGGCAGTAGGAGGGTTTTGCCTGGTGGGTAGTGTAATAGACTGGACAAGACTGTGTTGTTTTAGTAGGCAGATGTAGTCTGATTGATTGGCACTCAACTAGTTTAAGTTGAAATCACCAAGGAGAATGGTGTCTCTGGTGTAGGAGAGGGTGTTGAAGCAAGATAAAAAGTTGTTTAGGCCTTCAGACCCTGCACTGGGAGGGTTATAGTAGCAGCCAATATAGATCTTCTTTGTGGAGCCCAGGGTCAGCTCGGAGAGGAGCCATTTGCTGGGGGAGGTGGTATCAGAGCAGAAGACAACAGTAGCAGAAAGTTGTTCCCTGAGGAACAATGCTACTCCTCCACCCTTTTTCTTGCTGGGCCTGTCGAGGCTCAGGGAGGAGTAGCTAGTTAGCTGGTACATGTTGTCTGATAGGTGAGGCTTTGATTAGGTTTCTGAGAGTCCCAGAACATGGGGCTTATGCAGAGATACCCATGTCTCCAGGTCAGGGAACTTGGAGGGGAGACTGCAGATGTTAATATGAGCAAACTTCAACCCAGCAGCATTTGCTCAGGTGCTAGTGAAGGAGGTAATACAGAAGTTGGGTGGACCTGGGTTACATGCAATGTCACCAGCTAGGAGTAGGAGGGAGAGGGAGAGGAAGAGGGTGTGTAGGCGGGGGAGATGCGCATTTCCAGGAGCAAGAGGGCAGCTAGTAACCAAAAAGACGGTGATCTGTGTTGGGAAGAAAACACAGAGTGATAGGACCAAGGGGGGGGACTGTTCCCAGGTGGGGCAAGGGGAAGGGTGGGACAGAGGAGAATGGGTAGTTTTGAAGTAGGCTAGGGATTCCTGGTCCAAGGTTAACACAGTAGCACAGTAGTCTGTGATCAGCAGCATGGATGGCAAGGACAGAGGCAGCAGCGTAAACATTAATGGATTCATAATGTTAACTTTAGAACATTGTGTTAGTTGGAAGGAATTAGCAGAACTGTGGGGAATAGCAGCTGGGAGTTTATTGGAGCAAGCAATTGTGAGCTTAAAGAGCCCATGAGTGGGACTGTAGAACTGAGAGGGGCTTGTCACTTTCAGCCAGCTCTATCAAAGCAATCTGATTGGTGCACCCTGCAGTGATTGTGTTAAATGTGAGAAATAGGGAAGGGGGAAGGGGCAGATAAGCAGAGCCCATCCAGGTATAGTAGCTAGGAATATAAAGCCAAGGAGAGTTCTAGGTTATGGTAGGGCTGACAGAGTAGTGCAGTGGTTGAGTGCTGGCCTACGGTGTAGAAGGTTGGAGATTCAAATCCCAAGTAGGGCAAGTGGGAAAGTAGAGGGGTAAGATTGAGAATGCAGTGTGTCAGGGTTGTAGAATAGGGGTAGAGGCCAGGAAGGGTTGAGGAAAGGACAATGGAAATAGGAGGTTGGGAGAGGTTAATTAGAGATTAATGAGTGACCCCTAGTGGTCACCAAGTATAACCTGCATATGTTGAAGTAGGGACTTTATTACAAACCATTGCAGTAGTCTTGTGACCACCAGGGCCTTATAAGGCTAGGGACAGTTGTAGGTGGGTGGGGAAGTCATTGCATAGCATCGATGGGCTAAAACCCCCACACAAAGTCCACACCCACTTGCTGTCCATAGGTTTTCCTGGCTGATTGTCTTGTCAAATTGCTCTTGCAGTGACGCTGTTGCTCTGTGGATGGTATTGGAGTGAGGGGGAGGGGGAGCTTGGGAGCCTTGTCACATGGCTCCTGCAGCAACACTGTTGCTCAGTGGATGGTGTCGGAGTGAGTTCCTTACACCATCCTATTCTGTTGAGGGTCTGCCCCCCCATCCCCTGTAAAACATATTGTCAACACTGGGGTGCTGAACTCGGGGACTGGGAGAAAGATGGGATAAGACAGAGGGCGGAGGTGGGGGAGAAAGAAACTGATTGCAGTAGTGTTAAAATATATATACACCAACAAAAAAAAGTCTCTCCAGGAATTGAACCCAGTGCTGCCTCCAACAGCAAAACACATAGATGCCAGCCTAAACCTCTGTGCTACGCTGCCAGCATACCTCAGAACCACACCACAATGCCTCTTGTAATCCTAACTACTGCTCCCCCACTGGCGACTCGGCATCAAAACCCTATTTGCTGACATTACAGGCACTCTGAAGACTCAGTCCCTGAACTTTCCTTTGCTCTTTTCGACTTGCTCTTTTTGATTCACCCAAATGCTGTTGCTCAAATCATGGGATACACTTCATAAGTATGCTGGCTGGAAGATTTGAACTATTTGTTGCTGTTTAATCAGTTACATCATACTACTGTTAAATGGTTTATACTGTAGAAACACTGTTTTAACTCCCTGCTTTGGACTGGTTGTTTGTATAAGGATTTGGCTGGCTGTTCCTTCCACATCCTGGCAGACCCTCTGACTGACAGGCATCCACCTCTGAGATTGCACCCTAACTCTATAACTTTTAGGGGTATGTTGAGCATCTGCCGGATTTCTTTTCTGTACTGTAAGACTGTTAACTGTAGCTGCTTTTCACTTGTGTTCCCTGTATGAGTACTGAATCAATACCAGAGTCAGATACCTGCACTGCCACAAGCTGCTACTGCTTGCTTAGTGTCCTGTCTGACTTAGCCGAGAGCACTGAATCGGGTGGTGAGAGCACCTTGCTTCAGTGGAATTCATGTTTTGGATCACTGTGACAGGGTGATTCCTGGTCCTTGTGGGGTTTCATCTGGGGATTTGGAGTTGCTGTGAGAGAACACACCACTCCCCACCCCATACTTTCTGTGTTTATCACATACTGTTATCAATGATTCATAATTTCCTTTAATCTGCTTCTCAGACATTGAATTGGACTCAAATCTCAGACTTTGGTTTATTTATTTATATATTTATTTTACTAATGCTGAAGTGTGTCAGGGTATGACTGTTGATGTACATTTAAGTGTGAATGTGGTTTGATTGTAGATGATTGCTGGATCTGTTTTTTATTAATTTGTTTAAATTTATGAGGGTGGGTTGGGATAAGGTGGGTACCTTTTAGCTTTGTAGTCTTGATTTCCGTCTTTTAGCAGTTATGATGTGTAGAGGCATTGTTGCTAGGCATATCTACTCTAGAGATCACCTGTGGATGCTTCGTTATTTTGCAAAAGTTCCAATAGTTCCCCCATAGAGGTTATCAGCTGCTGCAGGGAACAAGAATCCTGTAAAAGTTGGGCAAACTTCGCAGAGGAAAGCCTGGGTATGATAACTGAAGGGGGGGCAGGATTGATTTGGTGAGGTCGAGGAGACACCTGGAGAGGGTATGGAACCAGGACAGGAGATTGCCATACCTGGTTCCCCTCCCCAGGGCCCCACCTAATGTCATCAAGCAGGTAGCAGTCTCCAAACAGCCATCTCTACTCCTCCCCTTTGGGCTGTTCTTTGTAACGCGAGGTCACTGAGGAATAAGACAGCAGTAATGGAGGGCTTCATCACTTAGTCCTCAGTGGACCTTGTTTGTATCACAGAGACCTGACTGGGCGATGACTCCAGACCTGTTCTGGGGACATCTGTCCTGTCTGGTTATGCTGTGGTGCATTGCCCGAAGAGGGACCGGAGAGGGGATGGGGTGGCCATCTGTTTTAGATCCACCCTGGGATTCACTGCAGTCCCCATGAGAACTTTTTGGTTCTTCAAGTGTGTGATGGCTCAGTGTGGTGCAGGTGTCAGTGGTGGACTCCATTGCTGAACAGGTGTTGGAAGTTCCCAGACTGTTGGTTCTGGGGATTTCAGCACCTGAATCAATGATGAATCTTTGCAATTTTCTCAGGAGCTCCTTCAATTGTTGCTTTAATTGGGACTGACATGGGCTGTCATCTCTACTACTCACCATCCTGGGCACACACTGGACCTGATCTTTTCATCGGGACTTGAAGTTTGTGCAGTCAAGGTTGATCCAGTCTCATGATCAGATCATTATGCTGTGTCTTTCCAATGTGGGTTCCCAGGAAAGTATAATGTATGTCTAGTTTATCCTAGTTTTATCACAATTTTAGTGCTACTTATAACCTAATTTTCTATTTTGTAGTCTGTGTGATGTAATAATCTAGACCATTTTTTTTCTTCAATCTGAGACCCTATTTAGTTGTTCCTTGTTGCAGAAACTTCATGTTGAAGTGATTTTATCTTTCATTGCTGATTATGTGTTGTTGAATGTGATATATGATATATATTGTGAATTTGCAAATAAAAGGAATATAAAAAAATATTCCCTTTGTGGAGACTATCTAGTGTCATCCTAAACATACGTAAATTGGAGCCTCACAAATGTCAGTAGGCCTCAAGTATGTCGCTTGCTTGTGCAAGGCTCCCAGAGGTAGCCATTAAGAACTATAACCTGGTGCTCGCATCCATTCTGGACATTATTACACCCTTTTGTTTTCAACCCTTGATTTCCCATCACAGCTCACCTTGGTATTGTGCTGTTCTGCATTGGTTGAAGACTGTGCAATGGAGGTTGGAACATTCCTGGAGGAGGTCTGGGTTGATGAAGGACAAATTGATGCCGAAAACTCACTATGTTGAGTATCAACGGGCAATCGATCTGAATTAGGTAGAGTTCTTGTCATGATTCAATGCTGCAGAGAAAAATCATCCTGCTCAGCTCTTTCACACTGTAAACAGATTGCTTAATCCTCCCTGTCTGCAGTCCATTAGAGTGTTTTCTGCAAAGAAGTGCCAGGAGTTCAGTCGAATTTTTACTGACAAGGTGTCTACCATTAGATCAAGTATCAACCTGGGTGGCCCAGCTTGGGCCTGCAATGGTTGTTCCTTGTGTGATGTAGATCTGCCTGCTGGGGATGAGTTTCAACCAGTTTCAGAGACTGAGGTACTCTGGGTAGTCTCCAGCTTGTGCCCTACCAGCAGTATTCTGGACCCGGATCCTAAATGGTTGATTTTCAGCTGTGTTGAGTTCCAGTGTCCAGTGTTTGCCGAGATCGTTAATGGGTCCCTTAAAGATGGAGTCTTCTGAACAGCCATAAAAAGGCAGTGATCAGACCCCTCCTGAAAACAAATATCACTGGACCCTGACGTTCTTGAGAATTACAGACCTGTCTCTAACCTCCTCTGTCTGGGGAAGGTTATCAAGAAGGGATGGCATAGCAGCTGATAAATTGCCTGGATTCTTTCTTCATATATGAACCTCTCCACTCTGGCTTTTGGTCCTGACATAGTACTGAGACTGCTCTTGTGAAAGTAACTCATGATCTCCTCCTAGTGAGGGATTGAGGGCAATGTTCCATTCTAGTGCTCTTGGACCTATCTTCAACTTTTGACACAGTTGACCATAGGGTGGTTTTGGATCACCTGCAGGACTATGTGGGTCTCTTTGGTGCAGGTTTGCCATGTCATATCATATCACGTCAAGTCATGTCATATCATATCAATCTTTATTTATATAGCACAATTCTCTAAATGAAACAAAGTGCTTCACATAAAATACTCCATTTAAATACACTAAAATATAATTAAAACATCATATATTATTCATTTATTCAATTTTGATAACTGGGTAAGCCCACTGAGCCCCGAAGGTCCTTTTCTCAGCGTTGACCCGGAATTAGTTACACAAAATAAGAACATATTGTTTATGCAGTACATAAGTGGGCAGATCATATTTGATTACAGTCAAGACCGTACACAAAAGAGGATTAGACAGTCATACAATCACATTAGAACTAGATCTTTTACCTGGGGTGGAGTTAATACAGAACATTACGTCTTAATTAATAATTAAATTATACTGCTTCAGGAAAAGCCTGTCTAAATAAGTGCATTTTCAGTTCTCACTTAAACTGATCTATGATCTGACATTCTCTAATCTGACAAGGTAAAGAGTTCCACAGGACCAGAGCTGCAAATGCAAATGTGCGAGCTCCTGATGTTTTTAGTTGGACCCTGGGAGCCTCTAGCAATCCCTCATCAGGGGAAAACAGTGAGTGGATGGGGCAGTGGGAACACAGGAAGTCTTGCAGGTAATCAGGCCTCTGCCCATGTAGAACTTTATAGGTCAGTAAACTGACCTTGAAGGAGATCTGTCAACTTACGGGCAGCCAGTGCAGATAGCATAGCATAGGTGTGCTATGACATGACCTAGACAGGCCAGTCAGCAACCTGGCCACTGTATTCTGCACTAGCTGCAGTCAGCGAAGATCCACCCTGAACAGCCCTAGGTATATTGTGCCAGTTTGAATCCTAGTTGGTCAGCAGGACACAGCAGGTTGCCCTAGGGAATTTTACCTTGGGGGTCTATGTGCTCCCCTTCAGAGTCATATAACACTCGATCCTGGCCTCATGTTGTTCTCTATGTATATGCTGATTAGAGCCGTACCTCTATGTTATATGCATTGAAGTACAGACCAATCACAACCCCCTGGTATGGTTAAATCAGATGGGTAAAACAAATGGATGCCTACTCCAATGGAGTATTGCTCTATAGGCCTACAACATGACAATTACGCATCAGGCTGGGTCAGCTATTGCAAACACAGATGGCCTATTTCACTAGTTAGAACAGTGAACAGAATTATGGAAACTCCACCATACGATAAGGGCACGTTCCCATAAATTCAGTCTAAGGAGGGAGGAATGTGGTGAATTTGACAATTGCTAGCATATTGCAGACATATTTTTTCCTGCGGTTTTTGTTTATGCTTTTTAAAAGGGAGGATTTTGGTTATGTTAAATTTCCAAACTGACCAGAACTAAGGGTTGCCAAAAGATGCCCATGTATTTTTTAAAAGGGGTTCACTGAAAAGATTACAGGAAAGAAAGAAGGTCTTGCAAAATATTTGAGCTTCCTCTGTGAACTGAGAACGATTAGCCAGGAAACTAAGAGTGCATTCCAAAAGGGATGGAAGTTTCTGATTAGCTAATAAAATCTCAGGATGGGAGAAAACCATCTCCCACTATCATAAACTTACACTTCAAAGGAAAAGTGCTTTAGATTTCCAGGAACTGTCATTTTATGAGGTGGCAAGAAGGATGAGGGACAATCAAAGGATGCTGGAACTGTAAGAGAATCTAACTAATCAATAATATGGATCACTTAAAAATCTTGGGCAGAGCAAGAAAGACCCCTGCTGACCTAAAAAGATAAAGCTACAGACTACCCGAACCCAGGGTATTTTAAAGCTATCAGAGCAGGGTATGGGACACAGTTTTTCATGGGGCACTCTTCCTGTCACACACTAAGCAAGACTGCACAGAGACAGACTATGAACCAGTGAATGATACAGAAGGACTGAAACTTTTGAAAAGAAAAAACTGATTTATTTCTGGACTTTGATCATCCACAAACCAGGTAGAAAACTGCAGTAGGTAGTTAAATTTTATAGTGCACTTTTGCATGTCTATTTCCACCTATGTTTTTGTTATTCTGTAGGCAGATTTCAAAACCTTTTCTTTGTAAAGTTTGTATGATAAACATTTAGATTTAGTAAAAGCATTTTTGCTTTTAAAACTGCTTGTGAGTGATTTTTGTGTGTATAGAATTACCAGGTTTCATTAATTCTGAGACAAGCCTGTAATTGCTAAAGCACTACCATTTGCAGCCAAGACTAGGATCCTGAAAATGAGTATCTGGGTACCTTAAGTAAGGGAGAGACAGAGGTCTCAGGACAGTCTGTAAGGGGGAACTAGGTGCTGCACACCCCATGGGAGAGGACACAATCAGGGTTATGAGGGCAAATCCTGAAGAGCTTGTGATGCCTGGGTCTTCCCCTCTTGGTACAGCAACTGAGGAGAGTTCTCACCTGGCTACAGATTTGAGACTGTACTGTATCCTTACCCAGATTAAAGAGGAATCCCTAGGACCTTGTGGCAGGTGTTCAGTTGTGAACACAGCAGGCACTGTAGCAGGACATAAGAAGGTTATTCCTGTTCCCCCTGTCATGGATTGCACTTAGGGGTGGGCACTGTGAACTCAGTGGACCTGGCCACCAGGAGTGGGTTCATGACAGCTGCCACTGGGAGAGATCACCGGACAGTATGGAGTTGGGTTTTACTGCTATGCAGATGACACCCAGTTGCACATGTCTTGTTCCCCTGACGATGATATGGCAGTCTCAGTGCTGAGTCAGTACTTGACTGAGAGTAGCGACTGGATGTGAGCCAATGGAATGAAAAACAACTTTAAAAGTATACACTGTAATCTGTTTACCTCAGTTCCTGGTTGTCCTGTGTCCCTTCAATTGTGCATAGTGGCCTGTCCCCTGCCCTGCCCCTCTTCTGCAACATCCCTCTCCAATTAAGTCCCTTGGCTGTTAACCTTGTGGCACTTCACAGAGTGGCACAATAGCAACATATGACTCACTATGCTTATGGCAGGTGCCTCACAACCTTGAATTAGTCTTCTTTTCATCCTGCCTTTGAGCAGCCATATAATGCACCACCTACTGCTCCCCCATTTGGTCCAGGCATTAGCTCAGGCTAAGCAGGAAGAGACATGAGCCTTGTTAATTGAACAGTAGCTTTGATTTCTACCAAAATATGAGCACATTCATGTTCATGTCCCAATGAGTGAGTGGAACAGGTGACTAGTGTGGTAGGCATTGGCAGGTGTCAGCAGAAGGAAGGAGAGAGGTGGGGGACTCTGGTGGTCTACTCGGGCAATGCGCCTGTTCACTTCTGTGTAATACTCACAGCTGGAAAGGGTGGAATGTCAAAGGTGGGAAGGTGCCTGTTCACTTCTATGTAGTACTCACTGCTGGGAAAGTGGAATGTCAAAGGTAGGCCAAAACTGGGAATAGGAGCAACACCCTATCTAGGGAAGGAGTATATAAAGATTTAAACAAGGCACAGGGGCGCAAAAATCAAAATAAACAAAAATGGGAAAACTAGAAACACCCTATCAGGGCTAAGGTACAAAAGTATCTCCACGTAACAGATGGAGAACACAAGTTGAGAACGCTGGGAGTGGTGTAGTGCAGTGCAGTGGCTGTGGGGTGGCAGTTTTCAGACAGACCTTCTGGAGACTGCAGTGCTGCCCCATCTACACACATCTCTCTGTGTTGAGGGAGGAGGAACTCTCCCACCACATAGAGGACACCAAGCCTGCCACCATTACCTCAGAGGATGCCCGTGAGTAGGAATGGCTGGACTATAGTGGGCTCTGGAATGGTGGAGGTGGTGGGACAGAGGCACATCCCTCAACCAGTACCACTACCAAATTTCTATACCACTGTGGCAGGGCAAGACTGCCAGGAGGAACCACCGGCAGTAGTGACAAGGGGAATTTTGGGGGCCTTCCATAGTGGAAACCCCAAGAAGGGTGGTAGAGGACCCCAGAGTAAGAGGAAACAACTTCTAGTAGGGGACTCAGTTGTGAGTGGGATAGATTAGGATACAGGAAAGGGGGGAGAGGCAGGTTAGGTGCCGACATGGTGCCACGGCCTGGAGGGATGGGAAGCGAATCCTGTAGATCACTAGGGCAGCAGTATGAGAGGGATAGTTGGATGTCATTGTCCACCTGGGGACTAATGACCTAGCTAGGTAGGAATGGTGCTGGAATAATGCAGGAGGAATTTAGGGAGCTGGGGAGGGGTCTTAGGTAACTCACTCAGTGGTTTTCGCTGAGGTGCTACCTATGACAGGGGACAGGAGAGTGAACTCTGCACCAGGAGCTTCAACTCATGGCTGAAGGAATGGTGTAGAGAGGAAGAGTTCAGCTACATTGGGGACTGGGGACTCACCTAGGAGGATAAGGGCCTATACAGGGGTGATGGCTTGCATCTATCTGGGAGGGAAACTGCAGTACTCAGTTGATGGTTTAAATGTTACTTTGATGAACATTTAAACAAGCTGAGGGGGGTGACAGAAGGAATTGGGAAGTCAGAAACTGGATCCCCCCACAGGCTGAAGTAGAGAGTAAGGAGAACCCAAGGGAAGAGGGACCCTCCACAATGCAAATTAAGAAAGGGTAGAGGGTGGTAGAGATAAAGGGGGGGAAGGAACAGGAGAATTAAAAAGAGAGGTGGGAAGGAGTAGGGCAAAAAGGAAAAAAGGGGGGCAACAAGTATCATGGAATCAGAACCTTGAAGGCCATGTGTGTGAATGCTAGAAGTCTAAGAAATAAGATTTTGGACCTGGATGCCATCATAGCAGAGGCCGACCTGGATTTTGTGGCCATTATTGAGTTATGGTGCACTGAAAACTATTACTGGAACATGGCCATACCAGGCAATACTCTGTTCAGGAAGGACTGGGTGGGAAGGAAAGGAGGAGGTGTGGTGCTTTATGCGAGGGAAAGCATAAAGGCCACGATGATACAAGGAATACAGGGGGAGGCAGAGGTACTGTGGGTCTTCCTAGAGATGGGGAATGGAGCCACTATTCTCACCACAGTGATCTACAGACATCCAGCACAGAGGGAGTAGTTAGATAAGGTACTGGTGGAAGCCATTGGCAAGATGGCAGAAGGGGGGAGGTGCTGCTGGTGGAGGACTTCAGCCTACTAGATGTGCATTGAAGCCTCACAGACGTGGCTTCAGCTAGAAGAAAGGACATCCTGGACTCTCTGAAGGGGGCATTCCTTAGGCAACTAGTCAGTGAACCCAGTCATGATGGGGCAGTACTGGACCTGGTACTCACTAACAGGGACAGTGTTGCAGACATCAAAGTGGGAGGCCACTTAGGGACCAGTGATCACCATAGTGTGCGGTTCAATATAAGGATGACTGTGGAACTGAACCACACAAGGGTGAGGGTCCTGGACTTCAGGAGAGCAGATTTTAAAAGATGGGCGAATGCCTCAGGGATGACCTAGCAGGGGTGGGTGACCTGGGAGGGGGATGTAGGAACAGTGGGTGAAAATAAAAGAGACCATAGTAAAGGCAACAAACCCCTGCATCAAACAAGTGAGTAAAAGCAAGATGAAAAAGAGACTGCTATGGTTCTTGAAAGAGGTGGCTGAACAGGTAAAAGCTAAAAGAGTAGCATTCAGTAGGTATAAGGAGACGTAAAGGGAGGAGGATAGGGAGGTGTAGCAGGGGAAACAGAGGGAAGCAGGGAAAATAGTAAGGACTGCAAAGGTGCAAACGGAAAAGATAGTAGCCCAGGAGGTAATGAAAGGGGACAAGACATTTTTAAGATATGTAAGTAAACAGAGGGAGACCAGGGGTGGAATTGCAAGGTTAAAAAGGGAAGGGGTAACTGTTCAGAGGGGGACCAGGAAAAGGCAGACATCCTGAACAAATACTTTTGTTCAGTGTTCACAGAGGAAGGAGAAGGGGAGGGGCCACAAAAAAGTAACAAAAGCTTTGGAAAGAGAGAGATGGAGACTAGTCCGTTTTTGGAGGAGACAGTCATGAAGGGACTTGCTAATCTCAAGATGGGCAAATCTACGGGGCCAGATGGGGCGCATCTAAGGGTATTGAGGGAGCTCAGAGAATTACTGGCTACACCTCTGACAGTTCTGTTTAACAGCTCACTGAAAACAGGAGTAGTTCTGGAGGACTGGAGAGGATGGATATAGTCCCACTACAAAAAAGTGGTAGCAGGGAAGAGGCTGTCAATTATCCGTCAGTCAACCTGACATCAGTGATAGGAAAGTTAATGGAATCACTGCTGAAGGAAAGGATTGTGGAATATCTTGAATCCAGTGTGGTTACAAGACCCAAGGCAGCATGGTTTCACAAAGACGAAGTCATGTCAAACGAATTTAATAGATTCCCTTGACTTCGGTGACCAAGGAACTAGATCAGGGTGGAGCGGTGGACGTGGCCTACCTAGATTTCAGTAAGGTGTTTGTCACCGTTCCACATAAAAGACTAGTAAGCAAGCTGGGTAGCTTAGGAGTGGGTCCAAAGGTGGTAAACTGGATAAGAATTTCGTTAAGGCATAGGTGACAGAGGTTTCATGTCATAATAGCAACTGTAAAACAGTGATCGCTATTATGGCGAGTGTATATCACCGAAAATCAAATCAGCAATATACACTTTAAGGTGACCTGACTTCCGGATGTAAAAAAAGTGTTTTTGGAGTGCCTCCCATGCCCCCCTCACGAGGTGATTGCCCCACACTTCCTGAATTAGATTCTTAACTCCAGGGGGTGCATGTCGGAGGGGCAAAATCTGGATCTCGCAAAAATAGAAGTGCCACAGCTTGCAGCTGCAGCAAAATGTAACCTGCTCCCAGTCTTGAACCCAGTACCTGCTCTGACAGAGCTAACATCCCACACCACCATGCCACATGGCTAGCTTGGTGGCAATAGGTACACCAGTGCCTGAAAACCCCTTCCTTGTCCCTCCCCTTCCCCTCACTTTTCCTCCCTTCTGTTTGCCCTTCCCCCTGGTTTCTATTCCATACCCTCGCATTTCTGCAGGGCAGCCCACAATTAGAGATGGGCGAAGTGGACAAAATTCACTCTGCAAAGCAATTCGTGGAGCAATGCGGAATCCGCGAAATACTCCGTGGTACGAAGTGGAGTACTTTGCGTCATAATGAGGAACGCAAAGTCCATTGATAACAGTGACTTTACATTACTCTGCCTTCCCCCAACCACTTCTAAGCCAATTTTAGGGTGAAGTGCATAGAAAGCAATGCACTTTGCATCACTTCGCCTTGTTATTGAGTGCCAAGATGAATTTTGCAGTGATTCATGGGATTGGGGATCACATGGGCTCAAGAATGTTCTGCACAGCTTCAGTTCTGTGAAGTTTGTGTGTGTAGTGGTAGCTGGAGACAGTTTGCTCTCAGAGCTGTGTGATTCAAACCCTCCAAAAGCTGTTAAAAAGGCCTTTTTGAGCCATTTTTATTTGCTCAAAATGTAGTACATCGATTGTTGGAAACCCTCCTGTACTCATATCATCGAGTGTTTATTGTTTGTGTGTGGATTTTGAATGTTAATTTAGAACATTCTGTCTATGTACTGACAGACACTTGAAGTGTGCTTTGGGGGAGGGGCGTATCTGTGGTGGAGTGGAGGTAGATTAACTGGGAGAAAAAGGCAGACTTTCTTTTTTGGTTATATTTTTCTTGTATAACTGTGTTAATGTACACACAGTAATATTTTAATTATTTTTTTTTACTTTTTTTTTGCTAATTGTTGTGGTGCAGCAGTACATATTTTCAGTGTGTTTAAAAGATTTGGTTATATTAATGAAGTTTTCAATTTACTGCACATTACTTGTAGTGTGTGTGAGAGTGTGTTCGACATGTGCCATCAAATCAGACAAATTTTATAGTGCTACACAGTAATTGCAGCAGTGTGAACCTGCTATCCACTGCACCTGCATCATTTTTTTTGTACTGCTTTGTGGTATCTTTAATGGTAGTGGACTATTACTGCAGTGCACTGCCCCCCCCCGCCCCAACCGGCAAAAGGTATTCTTTTCCAAATTTGGATCTGTGACTTGTGAGCACTGGTTAGGTGTTGTTGTGCCTTTGCATCTGCAATTCTTGAGTGTTCAGCGCAATTTTAATCTGTCTGTGCATTTGCGTCTTTCTAGGGCCCAATCTCCATCTGTAACCTAAATCACAGTTGTTTGTTTGGCTTCCTTTCAGAGTACTGGTGCGGTGCATATCTCTGCGTGACCATTGTACTCATTAATGTGCGTTTTTAAGGCAGGACGATCATCACGAGTCACTCACGATACAAATTGCATTCTTCATCTTCACAGTCTTGATTCACAAATCACAAAACTATACTTTTTTTGTAGTTAGTTGCAGGCAAGCCTGTTTCGTAGTATCTCAGGACTTGGCTTCACCATTGTACTGATTAGTATGAGTTTTCAAATCGAGTAGTTTTGTGTGGTACAGGTCAGGGAAGTACAGCCGTAGGTATTTGCGTTCCCGTACAGTTTATTGTCATTGGTCAAGTCACACCAGACACTCATCATGAGACAATTAATTTTTTTCATAAATCACAGCAGTTACATTTTTTTTAAGTTCTGATGATATGTTGAAGACCTATAAAAATGACCAAAACATTGATGAATCTTTTTGAACTTTTTTTAAATAATCCCCCCAAAAAAAAATATATACTTACCTTCACTGGTTTGACAGTATTCCAACACTAAAATTCCTCATCAAACCAAGAAATGCACACCCCAAGTTCGACTATATTACCTGTGATGCAAAAAAAAAAGGTATGATTACATGTATATATAGAAAAAAAAATTATATATATATATATCTGTGGAAAACCATGATAGCGCCAGGTACATTAATTTACCAAGGGTAGTATTAGTGTACACACAGAGGGCATCCTTCCTGTTGGGGTCAGTGCGGCAGACATTGGCCAACCAACAGCATTATCACATCATCATGGATGGTTAACTCAATGGTCGGGTCATCTTTCTAGCACATCATTTGGCAAGACACCATGCATCAGCCCAGTCAGGCCAAGAAGCATTACATGAAATTTCAACAGCAGCAGCAGGGGACATAGTTCTTATTGGAGTGTGTGCACGCATGACTGAGTGCGTCATGAATTAATTGAGACTTTTCTTTCCACATCATGCTCTCATTTCTCTTCATCTGGAGTCGGGAATTTTCTGGACATAAGACAGCAGATTTTGGGTGTGCACATTAATTCTGGGACTGTGTAGTAGCACTGCACACATGACTGAGTGCGCCATTAATTCATGGAGACTTTTCATTCCATGTTATACTCTCATTTCTCTTGGTCTGGAGTGGAGAATTTTCTGGACACAGGATAGCAGTATTTTGGGGTGCAAATTAATTCTGGGGACTGTGTGACAGCACTGCATGCATGACTGAGTGTGCCATAAGTTAATTCCCTTCCTTGTTATATTCTGACTTAATAATGTCTATTTCCAAAAATATATTATTTTAGTAGTCTCAGTAATGTTTTATTTCTGTCTTGCTGTGTTCGTGTGTAGAAAAGCAGGAGTGAGCAGTGCAATTATAATGTGCTAAACAGCATGTGTGCAGCGCACTGTCATGTGCACACACTGTCCAACTCCTTGCAAACATATATGATGACTCACATAGAAACATAGAAAAGTAGACTTTGACGGCAGATAAAGGACCACTTGGCCCACCTAGTCTGCCCATTTCCCTACGTACTGGATAAGCTGCAGATTCTAGTTAACCAACAGCCCACTTCCTGCAACCCCCCACTATAATTGCCTTATGTCTGTCCCATGCATGTTTGAATTCCCCCACTGTTTTAGACCCAACAACCTCCTCAGGAAGGTGGTTCCATGTAGCCACCACTCTCTTCATGAAAAAAAAGTTCCTCACATTACCCCTGAGCCGTCCCCCCTCTATCTTTAAATTGTGCCCCCTTGTTCTTACACATCTCTTTTTCTGAAAGATGCTACCCTCCTGGACTTTGTTGATTCCCTTGAGGTACTTGAAAGTTTCTATCATGTCCCCCCGTCCCTCCTTTCATCAAGAGTATACATATTAAGCTCTCTCAGTCTCTCTTCATATGGTTTCTGCTGCAGACCCTGCACCATTTTAGTTGCCCTCCTCTGGACTGCTTCCATCTTGTCTGTGTCCTTGCCTAGATGAGGTCTCCAAAACTGCACACAGTACTCCAGATGGGGTCTCACCAACTGTTTGTATAGAGGGATAACCACTTCCCTTTTTCTACTTGTGATGTCCCTTCCTATGCATCCCAGTATCCCCCTGGCTCTCCTTACTGATTTTTCACTTTGCTTACCCACCTTTAGGTCATCTGATATGACTACCCCAGGTCCCTTTCCATTTTTGTTGTTGTTAGTACCTCCCCTGTTATTGTGTACTCTTCTCCTGGGTTTTTGTTTCCCAGGTGCATTACTTTGCACTTCTTTGCATTGACTCTAAGTTGCCATATGTCTGACCATTCCTCCAACCTTGCCAACTCCCTTCTCATCTTTTCTACCCCCTCTTGTGTATCAACTCTGTTACAGATCTTTGTGTCATCTGCAAAGAGGCATACCTTTCCCTCCAGACCCTCTGCAATGTCACCTATAAAGATGTTAAAGAAGACTGGATCCAGTACTGAGCCCTGTGGTACTCCACTAGTAACCCCCCTTTCTTTGGAATGTGTTCCATTCACTGTTACCTTCTGTGTCCTGTTGTGCAGCCAGTTTGCTACTCAGGCTACCACCCTGGGACCCATTCCCAAGCTGGCCAACTTGATTATTAATCTTTTGTGTGGGACTGTGTCAAATGCCTTGCTAAAGACTAGGTAGGCCATATCCACAGCCCCTCCCTGGTCTATTACTTTGGTCACGCAGTCAAAGAAATCAATTAGATTCATCTGACATGACCTTCCTGCTGTAAATCCATGCTGCTTTGGGTCCTGTGCCTCGCTGGCCTCTAGGTACTCAACAATTCTTTCTTTCAGAAGTGATTCCATCATTTTCCCTACCACTGAGGTCAAACTACAGGTCTGTAGTTTCCTGCTTCTACCTTGCTCCCACTTTTGTGAAGAGGAATCACATCTGCCCTCCTCCAGTCCTCAGGTACCACCCCATCCTGCCATGGTTTGCTAAAAAGCATGGTCAGTGGTCACTAGGTCCTCCCTTAGTTATTTTAGGATTCTGGGGTGAATCCCATCAGGCCCCATTGCTTTGTCCACCTTGAGTTTTAGGAGTTCTTTCAGGACTCTTTCTTCTGTGAATGGACTGGTGTCAACCCCCTACCCAGAGTGCTTCTATTGTCTGGTTTAGGTAACTCCTCATCATCTTCTTTTGTGAATACTGAACAAAAGTATTCATTCAATATCTCTTCCTTTTCACTGTCTCCCTCTGCCCACCTCCCCTCTCCCTTATTAATCTTCACTATCCCTCCCTTAACCTTTCTATGCTCCCTAATGTACCTATAAAAGGTTTTATCCCCCTTCTTAACTGAGTTGGCTATTTTTTTCCTCAGTTTGGGCCTTTTCTATTCTGACTGCCTTCCCCACTTCTTTCTGCTTTAATTGATACAGTTCCCTGTCGTGCTCCTTCTATGATTCCTTATACTTTTTGAATACAGCCTTTTTCTCCTTAACCTTCCCTGTCACCTCTTTTAAAAACCACAGTGGTTTTTTACTCCGCTTTGTTTTCTTTATTTGTTTCACACAAAGGCTTGTTGCCTCTATGATGGCAGTTTTGATTTTTCTCCATTGTTCTTCCACCCCTCTTTTTGGCCATTTGCTAGTGCATTCTTCAGGTATTCACCCATTTTGCCAAAGTCAGCCTTTCTAAAGTCCAGTATCCTTGTTTTTGTATGGCTTATCTCCATGGTTGTGCTCATTGTGAAGCACACTGTGCAGTGGTCGCTTGTTCCCAGATGTCTACTGACTTCTAAATTTGTGATCCTCTCTCCATTTGAGAGTACCAGGTCTAGTATTGCTCCTTCCCAAGTGGGTTCCAACACTAGCTGTACAAGGTCTGCCTCCTGCAGGGCATAGAGAATGACCCTGCTCTTGGATGTGGCTGCAGTACATGTCATCCAATTAACATCTGGCATATTCAGGTCCCCTGTCAACAGTATCTCCCCTTTTTCAGCCATTTTGAGAATGTCCTCTATCATTTTCTTGTCCATTTCCTCCTTGAGATGGGGGTCTGTATACAACCCTGTGCAGATTATGATGCCATTCCCTGTCTCCAAGGTGACCCAGAGTGCCTCTTGTCCTCCCCTTACTTTTAGTTCTGTAAGTTTGATCCTTCCCTTATGTATAGAGCTACTCCACCCCTCACTCCCTCTTTTACCTTCCTGTCCCTTCTGTAGATTGTGTACCCTGCATGTTGACATCCCAGTCATGGTTCTCTGTATACCTATGTTTCTGTGACTGCCACAATATCCAAGTGTTCTCTTCCATCAGGGCTACTAGCTCAGGAAGCTTGTTTCCAGACTATGGGCATTGGTACTCATTGCCCTCCATTTAATGTTGGCTTTATCCTTTTCCCCATCCCTGCTCTTATTGCCTTTGTCTATTTTTCCATTTGCCCTGTCCTGCCCTGTGTTGAGCTCTGTACCCAGTGTTTACCTTACTACCTGCCATGTTTTGTGGGGAGGCTTGAAATTTCCTGCCTCTTATCAGCACTCCCTTGGCTAGTTTAAAAACTTGCCAAGGAAGCATTTAAACCTGTCACCTAGGAGCTTGGTTCCCTTTGTGGACAGATGCAGACCATCATGCCAGTATAGACCTTTATGTCTCCAGGTGGACCCCAGTCCCCAATGAAGCCAAAGCCCTCATGTTTGCACCAGTTTTGCAACCATTCATTAAACTGCATGGTGCAGTACCCTAGCCTCACCTCTGCTACATGGACTGCCAGCACCTCTGAGAAGGTTACCGTGCTTGCTACCCATCTGAGGTCCTCCCAACTCCACAAATTCATTCTGCACTGCACTGATCCCATGCTAGCTAGGTCATTTGTCCCAAGGTGGACAATGATATCTAGTTCCCTCTCCTGTGATGCTGCTTGCAACCTGAGGGTTCGCCTTCCTGTCCTTCAAGCCATGGCACCTGGCAGGTACCTTACCTTCTCCTCTCCTTCCCAAGTTTTACCCCAACAACTGAGTCCCCTATCAGAAGTTGTTTCCTTCCCTGTGGTGTCTCTGCCACCCTTTTATGGGTCTCCCTTGTGGATGTCCTCAGCATTCTTCTGGGTCTCCACTGAGGGTGCCATCATAGAACATAGAACATAGACTTTGACAGCAGATAAAGACCGCTTGGCCCACCTAGTCTGCTCATTTCCCTACCTAGAGGATAAGCTGCAGATCCTATTTAACCAACAGCCTATTTCTTCCTACCCCCAACAAAAATTGCCTTATGTCTGTCCCATGCATTCTTGAATTCTCCCATAGTTTTAGACCCAACAACCTCCTCAGGAAGGCTATTCCATGCATCCCACCCTTTCTGTGAAAAAATACTTCCTCACATTGCCCCTGAGCCGTCCCCCTCTATCTTCAAATTGTGTCGCCTTGTTCTTGCACATCTCTTTTTCTGAAAGATGCTACCCTCTTGGACTTTGTTGATTCCACTGAGGTACTTAAACATTTCTATCATGTCCCCCCTCTCCCTCCTTTCCTCAAGGGTATACATATTAAGCTCCTTTAGTCTCTCCTTGTATGGCTTCTCTTGCAGACCCTGCACCATTTTAGTTGCCCTCCTCTGAACTGCCTCCATCCTGTCTATGTCCTTGCTGAGACAGGGTCTCCAGAACTGGATGTAGTACTCCAGATGGGGTCTCATCAACTGTCTGTACAGGGGGATAACAACTTCCTGTTTTCTGCTGTGATACCTCTCCCTATACATCCCAGTATCCCCCCAGCCCTCCCTACCACCTTCTCGCATTGCTTGCCAAGCTTAAGGTCATCTGATATGATTATCCCTAGGTCTCTTTCCATTTTTGTTGTTGTTACTACCTCCCCCCCATTGTGTAATCTTCCCTTGGGTTTTTGTTTCCCAGGTGCATTACTTTGCACTTCTTTGCATTGAATCCAAGCTGCCATACTTCTGACCATTCCTCCAACCTTGCCAAGTCCCTTCTCATCCTTTCCATGCCTCCTTGTGTATCAACCCTGTTGCAGATCTTTGTGTCATCTGCAAAGAGGCATACTTTTCCTTCCAGTCTCTCTGCAATGTCACTTATAAAGACATTAAAAAGGACTGGACCCAGTACTGAACCCTGTGGTATCCCACTAGTAATCCCTCTTTCTTCAGAGTGGACTCCATTTATAATTACCTTCTGTGTCCTGTTGTTCAGCCAATGTTTTACCCAGGCTACCACCCTGGGACCCACTCCCAGGCTGGTTAATTTGACTACTAATCTTTTGTGTGGGACTGTGTCAAATGCCTTGCTAAAGTCTAGGTAGGCCATATCCACAGCCCCTCCCTGGTCTATTACTTTGGTCACCCAGTCAAAGAAATCAAATAGATTCATCTGACTTGACCTTCCCGCTGTGAACCCATGCTGCCTTGGGTCCTGTACCCCACTGGCCTCTAGGTACTCAACAATTCTTTCCTTCAGAAGTGATTCCATCACTTTCCCTACCACAGAGGTCAAACTGACAGGTCTGTAGTTTCCTGCCTCCATCTTGTTCCACTTTTGTGAAGGGAATCACATCTGCCTTCTTCCAGTCCTCAGGTACCACACCATCCTCCCATGATTTGTTAAAAAGGGTAGTCAGTGGTGTCACTAGTTCTCTGCTTAATTCTTTTAGAATTCTGGGGTGAATTCCATCTGGCCCCATTGCTTTGTCCACCTTCAGTTTTAGGAGTTCTTTCAGAACCCTTTCTTCTGTGAAAGGACTAGGATCAACCCCCCTCTCCAAAGTGCTTCTGTTAATTGGATTAGGCATAGAAGAACCTTGTTCTGCCAGAATGGCATGTGATTTGTGTAGAGGTACAACTAGGGGGCTTCACCTCTGGCCCACCACCCGCACCCTCCCAGAACCCACTGTGGTCCAACTGCTCTTCATACTTGGCAAGCTCTGAGGCAGTGGTTGTGGCAGTGGTGCTCTTTGGGTGGGGGAGGCCTCCTTAGTCCTTGCTTGTCCAGCCTGGAGGTAGGCAACCTCCTCCCTCATAGCTGACAGTTGCGTGCAAATAGGACAGCAATGCAGTTTCCAGAATGTCTCCCAGAAAACTGCTGCCCCACAGCCAGTGCCTTGCACCACTCCCCACATGTCCCTCACCCTTATAATATACAATATGTAATATATATGTATTTTTTTATTATTATTTGTGGTGTGTACCTACCCTTTATGCACTGTGCTGGGTTATTAAGAATATGACAGTTCTGCCCCAAGACCTGTTGAGGAAGTGATGTCAGAACTTTGGCTATAAAGGAAATGCGATGCCTGGAGTGGTGGGGTGTGGGTAGTCCACAGCCACTGCTGACTGTTAGAAACAATCAAATACACAACTGCTCCACCAGCTTGGTGAGTACTGCCCTTTATAGTAATTCAACTAACACCACAATTTACTAGACCATTGCTCCTACACAAACCACTCTACTGCATCCAGGGATAAAAATGAACTCACTCCTCAGCCAGCAGGACACTTTTAAAATGTTGCAAAAATATCCTTCCAAATTCTAGGTCTGAAGCCCAGGAATCAAGCAAATTCAGTTGTATCTCACTCCCTCTGGTTATAAAATTACTACACTTTTAATGGAATCCTGCAATTCTCTGCTTAATGCCAATAAGAAAAAAAATGAAACTTTTAGTAGAAAGCGTAGCTCCCCTTCTTAACCAGTCCCCAACAATATTATGCCTTACCAGGTTTCCAGGTCCTAAACGGAGTTATAGTTTGTTATTTGCAGTGTAGCAAGGTTGTCATCTTCCAACAGACAAATCAAAGTCAGTCTGACTGGTTTCTAACTGTGAAGGATGCCTAAGACAGCACAGTGATGAAACCCCACCCAGAGCCAATTGATTGACTAGTGACACCTGTGATGTAAGCAGGCCTTTCAATGTAGGCACTCTGCTATGTCTGATTCCAATACACAAAACCTTTCAGTGAAACCAGGATAAACTTAACTTCTCAGCCAGCAGGACACTTTAAAATGCTGCAAAATATCCTTCCAAATCCTAGGTCTCAAGCCCAGGAATCAAGCAAATTCAGTTGTGTCTCACTCCTCTGGTTATAAAATTACTACACTTTTAATGGAATCCTGCAGTTCTCTGCTTAATGCCAATAAGGAAAAAAAAATGAAACTTTTTGTAGAAAGCGTAGCTCCCCTTCTTAACAAGTCCCCAACAATATTATGCCTTACCAGGTTTCCAGGTCCTAAACGGAGTTATAGTTTGTTCTTTGCAGTGTAGCAAGGTTCTCAGCTTCCAACAGATAAATCAAAGTTAGTCTGACTTGTTCCACTGTTTATGGTATAAAGACTAAAGATAAGAGTATATAACATATATTTTATTTTACCATCATCACCAGTGGACCAATTCATATAATATGTTTTCAGAGGGCTCAGTGGGCAGTGTGCACCTCACAGTGCAGACTTACTGTTTAGCAGATCACAGCACTGTTTATTCCTGCTTTTCAACAAACCCTACCCGACAGAAATTAAATATTGCTGAGGCACCAAAAATATTTAATGGTAAACAGACATTATTAAGTCAGAATATAACAGATTCAGTCCACTAGCATGCTGCACTAACACTGTGGCTGGGTTGGATGCTGGTAGAGAGCAGCTTGCTGCAAAACTGCTACTGCCACACTAAACTATAAAGCCAGCACTCCAAGTGAATAAATACAAAGAAGAAATGTTCACTGCTGTGAATTTCCTGATGGAAAAACAAGACACACTAAAATGACCCCTGTTCTTCAGCGCTTAGGTCTTCATTATGGGGCCACCAAAAGAAGGCCTAACCACCAAATACAAAGGTCATTTCTGTGCTTTATTTTGCCATCAATACATTTGCAGTAGCAGACTGTGAACATTTTTTCTTTTCATTTTTTAGTCTGGAGTGCTAGCTTTCTGGTTTAGACTGGCAGTGGCAGTTTTGCAGCTAGCTGCTCTCCACCAGAACCCAACCCAGCCACCATGTTAGCGCAGCATGCTAGTCAACTGGACCTGTTATATTCTGACTTATTAATGTCTACCATGAAATATTTTTGGTGCCTCAGCAATATTTCATTTCTGTCAGTTAGGGTTTGTCCAAAAGCAGGAGTGAGCAGTGCTATGATCTGCTAAACTGCATGTGTGCACTGTGAGATGCACATTGCCCACCAAACCCTCTGAAAACATATTATATGACTTGGTCCACTGTTGATGATGGTACAAATAAAATATACATTATATATTCTTATCTTTAGTCTTTATACCATAAACAGTGGAACAAGTCATCATATATGTTTGCAAGGAGCTGGACAGTGTGTGCACATGACAGTGCACTGCACACATGCTGTTTAGCACAGTATTATCACACTGTTCAATCCTGCTTTTTAACGAACAAACACTCCATGACAGAAAGGAAACATTACTGAGGCAACAAAAATATTTCACGGTAAACAGACATTGTTAAATAGGAATATAACTGAGCCACAAGAATCACGCTGCACTACGTGGACAGCTGCTGGTACACAGTAGCTGGTTCCAAAAGTGCAAGGCAAACCCACAAAGCCACCACTCTATATTAATACATGCCAAAAAAAACTGTTCAATGCTACTACAACTTTATTGATGGCAAAACAAGACACACATAAATGCCAACTGTGCTTTGGCACTTAGGCCTTCATTAGGGGGCACACTAATAAAGGCCTAACTGCCAAAGCGCAAGGGTCATTACTGTGTGCCTTGTTTTGCCATAAATACATTTGCACTAGCAGCGAAAATATTTTATTGCCATTTATTCGTGTGGAGTTATGGCTTTCTGGTTTTGTTAAGTTAGAATATAATGAGGGCAAGGACATCCCTTTTTTACTTAATTTTATTTCACCTGTTTTTGGGCAAGGTTATCACCATTTTTCGGAGTTAAACAAGGTTATGCAAAACACACACTTAACATTTTTATACACATAATGGTGCACAATGGGGGGGAGACAAACAACAACAAAAATGGATAATAAAACCTGTGTCAGATTACCTAAAGATATGCAAGACAAATGTCAGAAGAAACTAGGAAGCGATGGGGGGGGCAGGGTATACTGGGACGTTTTGAGGGCCATCACATCAAAATGAAGTCAGAAATGAGCTATACAAGGAGAGGAACTAAAATGCTGAAGGGTATACACCAGAATGAAGCCAGGCAAAGATACACTAAAGGACATTACATACAAACACAAGAAAGGGGGGGGCAGGATAGAAACTATTAGGTACAGAAATAGACTCAACAACAGGGTAGATGCATCCTGAAGACTAGAACAAATGATGTGCATGAAAAAGGGATCACAATTTCAAGACAGAGGGCGGAAGGATCAGGGGCAAGATCGGGATATGTTTTTTCACACAGAGGATCACGTTGGGGGTGCAGGCCAGGACCAACTAAAAATTTAATAGTCAATATTATGGTGGGACAGCAACAATTGATGCATCCCCATGATTTGAAGTTGGTGCCCCTCGATGCGTTCTAACTGCTGCTCAACAGTGTTGAGCTGGTGGTTTGCAGCATCCACCGGTGCTCCACAGCACTGCCAAATCAGTCTTTGTGGCAGGCAGTTCAAGAGGGTTGCCACCCTCAGCAGGAGGTGCTGCAGACTGTGGTGTGGTGGAGCGGCAGGTACTGCCATGGCCCTCCCCTGCTTCACACCACACGCAGGTGGTTCTGCCCCCTCTGTCACAGCAGGGCCAGCAGGTGCATTGCTGGCCTGTTCAGTGACCGCAGCCTGCCACTCTTGGTGGTGATGATTCTGCATATGGCTGCGCTGACCCCCTGTACCCAGGTGACTTCCTCGGGGCCACGGCGCACCTCAACACCGCACAACTTGTACCTCACTACACTGCTGTTCCCCGGCAGTGTATCAAAAAAAGCCCAAACTAAGGAGGTGCAGGGAAGACCAGGCACAGAGGGGGGCCAGATGGTGTGGGAGCCAGGGGCTGCAGCTCTACAGACAAGGCCAGGGGCACAGAAACCTGCTACTGCGTTTGCTGCTGTGGCTCCCCCTCCTCCTCCCCCCTCACTTCCTGCTGCTGAGCCACTGCCTAGGGGGACATGGGTGTTGCTGCTGACACTGGAGGGGCATTGGTCAGTGGTGCCACAGGAGTTGGTGATTCCATGGCAGCAGCACCAACTTCAATATGTCTTGCTTTGGAGGAGGGACCCTAAAGATGTTACTCTGGTCCAGATGAATCCGGCCACCACATGTGCGCATGCCAACCCAATCGCTGCCACATTGAATAAACCCCCCGGTGCATCTCTCACCCTCCATTGTGGGATCAGTAAACTGTCCAGATCACAGCAACACACACACACACATATGCATGCATGCACGCATGCACACACGCACACACACACACACACACACACACACACACACACACACACTAAAACAAATACTACTAAACACAAATACTGCAAAAACACAAATCCAGAGAACAAATACTCAAACAAAATCACCTATATAGAAAAAAAAAACTAAAAGATTGAAAGTGTTTTTTTCCAACAGCTTCTCTTCTCTCACTCTAAGTTCTCCTACACAGCCTCTTTCTCCTAATGCAAGGTGAAAGTGAAACTCTCTTCCAAGCATGAGTCACTTCCTGCCTGCCTGGCTAAAGCATGTGACTTACACTGCTGTAAGCCATGTGATGTGTGTGAACTGTCAATAGACTTCTCACTTCACCTTATAGTGAATTAAGGTGGAGTGGACAACACAAAGTCATAATTACAATGCGAAGTGGAGAAATGATCCTTCCAAATGGGCACTTCGTGTTGTGGAGTAGTAACGTGAAGTGCCCACTTCGTGGCCACATTGCGGGCAGAATTTTAGCTCGCTGCATCTCTAACCACAAAAAAAGCACCCAAAATGAGTCACTATATTTCTAGTCATTCATTTTGGGTTGCTCTTATGATGTGATACTGGTGACAGAAGGTGGTGGTAAACAGAATTTACTCCAGGGAAGGAATGGTGACCAACGGGGTGCCTCAGGGATCAGTGCTGGGATCAGTCCTCTTTAATGTCTTTATAAGTAACATTGCAGAGGAGCTGAAAGGAAAGGTCTGCTCTTTGTGGATGACACCAAAATCTGCAATAGTGTGGACACTCCAGGGGGGTGGAAAAGGTGATCAGAGACTTGAGAAAAGTAGAGGAGTGCTCAAGGATATGGCAGCTGGGTTTTAATGCAAATAAAGTGCACAATAATGCACTTTTATTTATTTATTTTTATTTGAGTTTCTCTGATTAAACCTTTGAGAACAAGCTCATTTCATAGTTTCCACATCATGGACAAACATCAAGAGTCATTACATCAATTATAGTTAAACATTAGCAAAGTGGTTACAAGGCAATGAGATTTAAGTAGATAACATCATATTTAATAATAAAGGGCAAAAATACTGGAGAAAAGAGGGATGGGAGTGTGGCAGAAGGAGGGGAAGGAGCAGGGGAGGAGGAGGCAGAGAGGACAACTACAAGAGGAGGTAGAGTACGAAATCAGCCCAGGTTTTGGGCCTTGTCAGAAGAGATGTATAGACTGCAAAGGTGCCAGGCATAGGGGGCAGGTGGCGCAGAGTCCAGTACTAAGAAATTCCTAGGGGCCAGTTGTTGGGCGGAGCGGGACCAAAATTATAGGGTACCATGAACACAGAACTTACAAGTGATGAGGTAGGAGGGGAGGAATGGGGGAAGGAGGTAGGGAGGAAGGAGACAATGGACGGATTAGGAGATGATGCAATGGAGTAGAGAGGCTGTGGTAAGCAGAGGCGTGGTAGGATTACAGTCAGGTGGACCAGAGGCCCTAAAGGAAACAGCTGCAACATGCATTAGCAACCAGATGAGTTCTAAGCTCACATTTAAAGGTACATAACTTAGATTTCACAGTGATGCTTGCAGGCAGATTGTTAAGCCATTTAGGAGATCAATGGGTGATTCAGGGTAATATGATCAGTGTCATCAGCAAATATAACTGCATCATCTGCATAGAGGAAAATTTTGCAGTGGCAGGCACATGGTAGCTGATTTAGAAATATGCTGAACATTATGGGACCCACTATAGAGCCCTGGGAAACATCAGAGTGGACTAGTCTGCTGTCAGATAGGACATTGTCAATCCTAACGTGCTGGTCTGGTTGGAGAGGTATGACTTAAACCATCCAATTGTGTCATCGGAGAGACCATTATTCACCAGTTGCTCAGCTAGGAGATCATGATTAACCATGTTGAATGCTTTAGAAAAGTCAATGTAGGTTGTGTCAACTAGATTGCCATGCTCGAGGGAGATATGAATATAGCCTGTAAACTCGAGCAGGGCAGTTGTGGTTCTATGACCTTTGCGGAATCCATGCTGTTCAGTACATTGTATGTTACATTTATCCAGCTATTCCACTAATTGATCCACGACAATCCTCTCAAGGGCGTTCAATAGGGACGGGAGAATCGAAATGGGTCTATAGTTACTAGGGCACAGAAACCCAGGGGCAGAGTACAAAATGGGTGGAGTGGTATTGACAACCACCAAGCAGGAAAGAAACCTGGGGGTGATCATATCAGATGACCTAAAGGTGGCCAGGCAGTGCGACAAGGCAGTAGGGAGGGTGAATGGGATACTGGGGTGCATAGGGAGGGTTATTACCAGCAGAAAGAGGGAGGTGGTGTTGTCTCTGTATAAATTGCTGGTAAGACCCCATCTAGAGTATTGTGTCCAGTTCTGGAGTCCATGTCTCTGGAAGAACATAGAGAGGAGGTGGTCCAGAGGAGGGCAACTTAAATGGTGCTGGGACTGCATCAAAAGCCCTATGAAAGAGAGACTAAAGGACCTCAATATGTACACTCTGGAACAGAGGAAATAGAAGGGAGATATTACAGAGACCTTTAAATACCTCATGGGGTAAATAAGGTACAGGAGAAAAGTATTTTCAGAAGAAAAGTGCGCATGAACAAGGGGCATGCTGAAGAGGGGTAGATTCAGGAGAGATGTGAGGAGTACTTCACAGAAAGAGAGGCACAGTCCTGGAACAAACAGCCTTTCAGTGGTGGTGGTGGTGGTGGGGGCAAAAACAGTGGTCAGGTTCAAGAATACATCGGATAAGCATAAAGGAATCATAGTGGAAAGGAAGGGGTAGGTAGAAAGAGCTGTAGATTGGGCACAGTCTGACATAATAGTGTAGCTAGGGAGAAATGTGGGCAGACTGGGTGGGCCAAGTGGTCCTTATCTGCCATCAAATTCTACGTTTCTATGTTTCAGATATTTAAAGAAAATTAGGAAACAGTCCTACTAACATTAGTGGAGCATATTCCTGTGCTCCCCCCTGGTTAAATGTAACTATGCATCTGACTCGGGGGGGTCCGTTAAACTGGTAAGTGGAAGGGATTGTCTTTATATCTCCTTGGGGCCAAATTATGATCCCTTCCCTCCCAAAACTGAACAAATAAAACACTGAAAACCTGTCTGATCAATTCCTGAAGAGGTAAGGGAGCTTTATATACAATAACAGTTGAAAAACAGCAAAATTGGTGTTTACTAATCTTACAAATTTTACCTAAACCGTCTTTTTTTTTACACATTTTTTTAATTACTGCATAGGCTTGTAAAGGGAAAGCTGTTGCTTACATTGATACTGAAACTACATTTATTAAAGTAGGATAAATGCAGTTTCATAACATTTGAATTTTGTAAACACAGCCTCTTCTGATTCAAAAATCCTGCTCTCAGAATCCTAAAATGGCTTCCTTGAAGATGTCATACATGAGCGAGATGCTAACTGTGCAGATGTATTCTAGCTCTACTAACCGTATTCAAAAGATAGCATGGTACTGTGAGCATGAAAGTTGTTCAGCACAAAAATGTCTACAAAATGAGTGGTGCTTCATCTATAGATATCTTTTATTTATTTATTTGTTTTAATTAGCAAAAAAAGCAGCAGGGAATTTACTTGTCACTTTTTCAACAAACATATGATGCAAATAACTTTAAAACAAAAAATGATAGCATGGTACTGTGAGAACACAAGTTGTTCAGCACAAAAATATCTACAAAAATTAGTGGTGTTTCATTTACAGATACCATTTAATTTTTAAAAAATTAGCAAAAAAGGCAGCAGAAAATTCAATTGTCATCTTTTCAAAAAACAAATGCAAATAACTTTAAAACAAAAAATGATAACATGGTATTGTGAGCATTACATTTGTTCACCACAAAAATATCTACAAAATGAGTGGTGTTTCATTAATATATTCCTTTTACTGTTTTTTATAATTAGCAAAAAAAAGCAGAACATTTGATTTTTTTCACGTTTTGAAACAAACAAATGCAAACAGTTTTAAAACATAAAATGACTGCATGGTACTTTGAGCACAAAAGTTGCTCAGTACAAAAATCTCTATCAAATGAATGGTGTTTTATTTTTAGATACCTTTTAGACTTTTTATAGTAAGCAAAAACTGGCAGGAAATTAATTTGTTTTCACTTTTTTGGAGGTACGGTATAAATGGAATATGATACCTCCCTACTGGAAATATTGTTGATACTTTTTCTTCTCATGCTGATTGACCTGCTGACTTCACTTGTGGCTTCACCACTTGTGATGTTGTCAAATCAAGCAGCTCTAGAACAAAAAATATCGACAATAGTTCCAGTATGGGGGTAGCATATCCCTTTTACATTTTTTGCAAAATAAAACTCTATCAATGCATCAGTTTGAGTTGTTATTAAAGCAGCAATAGTATGGAAATGAGATGTTAGGGTTTTCAACACTAACTCCATACCCCCCCAAGCAGCCAAAGGGCGAAAGGCAACATAAGCAACCATGGACATCCATCATCAGGTAAGACAAACAGCATGCAACTCTTTCCAAATAACAAAAGAGACACCCATCATCGTGGTTCAGCTCTTCTGTAGCCATGGATACACATGGACACTTGCACACCACCTGGGAATTTGAGTATAAAATTCCCTTAGGAGCACACTGTAAACTGTAAGCACAGAATAACACATGACAGGGTGTGTGGCAATGCTAAGTTACCGCACATCCAAGGTGAGCTGTGAGGAATGAGATGCAGCGGAATGCCTTCGACCACCTGAGATGTGTGGTATATGATTCCCATAGGATAACATTGTAAATTGTAAATAAGTAATAACACAAAGCAGGGTGTGCAACAATGCTAAATTGCTGTATGCTCCAGGTGGGTTGTGAGGCACAAGGCACAGATGAGTGCCTTCAGCCAGCAGTGAAGTGTGATATAAAATTCCCATAAGATCACATTGTAAATTGTAAGTAAGCAATAACACACAGCACGGTGTGTAACAATGTTAAATTGCTGCATGCCCCAGGTGGATTGTAAGGCATGAGGCACAGCTGGGTGCCTTCATACAGTATTATAAATTTTAAGTGCTCAATACCACATGGCAGGGAATGTGGAAAGGCTAAACTGCTGCATGCCCCAGGTGTGTTGTGAGATGGGTTGTGAGGTATGAGGTGCAGCTGAGTGCCATCAACCACCTGGGAAGTGTTGATGTCTTCACTCAGGTGCTAAAGGTACCTATGCTACCATGAAAGTACATGCTAAGGACGTGGGAGAGTCAGCAGGTGGCTGTTCTGAGGAGCACCAGGCACCTGACTTTGTTATCTGTTAATAGAGATAACATTCTAACTTAAATGGCACATAGCTGAATGACACAAAATGAAGGCAAAAAAGGGAAACAGCAGCAGAGTGAGATGTAGGTCTTGGTGGTATGGTGAA
This sequence comes from Neoceratodus forsteri, assembly GCA_016271365.2. Lineage (NCBI taxonomy): Eukaryota > Metazoa > Chordata > Ceratodontiformes > Ceratodontidae > Neoceratodus > Neoceratodus forsteri. The sequence goes on from CM057449.1 coordinate 1,206,191,197, forward strand.
GGCAGTTTTCATGTGCACCAACTAAATGCAAGGAAGAAAAGGAAATGTTGGTGGGTGGCTGAATGAGAAATGCAGCATGCCCTAGATCACTTTGCCTGATAACGTAAACTGGGAATACGAGAATCTGTGTCTCACACTGTCATGGCAGGGCAGCATTGAGAGAGCAGGAGAAAATAGAAATAGAAACAGTAAGTGTACAACAGTTTTGTATCCCTTCCCCCTGTTCAGAAGGCGGGAGGTGGGAGCCTTTTGAAAACCAAATTACAGTTTGGTTAATTGGAGGAGCGCATGAGAACAAAAAATATCAACAATAATCCAGTAGGGAGGTAACATATTCCATTTATGCCATACCTCCAAAAAAGTGAAAAAATATTTGAATTTCCAGCCATTTTTTGCTGATTATAAAAAAATCTAAAAGGTATGAAGCCGCAGTGAGTGGACTGTAGGTTATTATTTGAGCAGACTTGATAGACCAGTGGGTCTAATCTGCTGGCAATTTAGTATGTTTGTATGCCTCTATAAATGAAACACCACTCATTTGTTAGATATTTTTGAGCTGAACAACTTTTGTGCTCAAAGTACCATGGTAAGGTTTTTTATTTTGCAGCTATTTGCATTTGTTTGTTGCAAAAAGTGAAAAAAAGTGAATTTTCTGGTTTTTTTTTGCTAATTATAAAAAAATTAAAAGGTGAAACACCACTCATTTTGTGCTGAACAAATGTCATGCTCACAGTACCATGCTATCATTTTTGTTTTAAAGTTATTTTCCTCTGTTTGTTGAAAAGCAACAAACAATTGAATTTGCTGATGATTTTTTGATATTTTTTTATCTAAAAGGTAACTATAAATGAAACACAGCTCATTTTGTAGATATTTTATGCTGGACAACTTTCATGTTCACAGTACCATGCTATCATTTTTCATTTTAAAGTTATTTGCCTTTGAATATAGTTAGTAGAGCTAGAATATATCTACACAGCTGGCATCTCTCCCATGTATGACATCATCAAGGAAGCCATTTTAGGATTCTGAGAGCATGATTTTTGAATCAGAAGAGGCTATGTTTACAATTTTCAAATGCCATGAAATTGCATTTATCCTACGTTAATAAATGCAGTTTCAGTATAAATGTGAACAACAGCATCTTCTTTACAAGCATACGGAGTCAATTGTTTAAAAACAAAATGTGTAAATGATGGTTTAGGTGTCCCTTAAGGGAAATGGAACAGACCCTGGCAAGTGCACAATCAGATCGCTACAACTGCTTTTAGAGACAGAAGTGCCAGAGGATTTGAGGATAGAGAATGTAGTCTTCCTACATAAAATTTGGAGTTGGGAGGAGCCAGGCAACTATAGACCACTCAGTCTGAAATCTATAGTGGGCAAGTAACCATAAGGGCTGGGTGCCCCCCCCGTGTCTGGGGTATATGATGGCAGCTCTCATCCAGAAGAGCACCCACCTTATGGCATGAAACACTGTACCTTCCTTTTACCTTTACCTTTGTATCACAGGTCAGGACAAATGAGGATAGGGACAACCAATGTATACTGTTATACTGTTAGGTACAACAAACAAGAGTCAGCTCACAAACTGAGGTCCACACTGGGAGCTGGGATCAATCACGATGTATTTATCAAGCTGTTATGGTGTCATACAGCTTCAAAGGGCATTACCATCATCATTAACTTTATGTTGGTTGTCAGCACATTGTCATTTTCCATTATCTTCATTAGTTCACTTCCCATTCTTCAGTAAGCTTATGCTTCCTATGCTCAATACACTACACTGTATCCATACATTATGCCATGATTCCTTCCCTTTGTTCTAAAGAGCACTGCTACTGCTGTGTCATTTTAAGTCCATTTTCTACATATTTACTCCCACTTCAGCATTTCCTATCTCCCATTTACAAGGGTCCCTGGAGCCCTGGTGTTTCAAAGACCCGCGCGGAGTGCCATCCTCCTAAGCAGGGCAAGCACTACCCTGGGGACAAACATGCCTGCTCTCATATACATGCCAGCATTTGACATCCACATTAGGGATTCAGGACATCAGACTATGAGCTACTCCTAAGTTACTTTTACATATACAGTTGGTCCAGCCATACATGCTTTCCTCCAGCAACTACACTGACAACCCAAGTGGCCCAAAGAATGGACTCTCATGTCTGGCCCCATTCCAGGTACTTACTGACCTCAACTGTGATCAGGCTTCCTCCACCTAGTGATGATTAACTCAGGGCATTTCACCAGGGGGTTACAAACAGTGTAGCTACTGCCTAGGCCTATTCCTTTTCTTCCCTTAGTGCAACTTTAAGGAAAGTTTACTTACAAACATGAAGCCAGATTCATGAAGATTGACAAAGGCTTGCATCAAGCCCTGCATCCAATTTGTACTTTGGTACAGCTGTGCAAAACACATTGCCATGATTTGCATCTGATTCAAGAGATTGGGTGCATTTGTGACACTTTTCCCACTTTATAGCAACTTGCGCCAAATATCTGGCAGTAGCCCCATAAAAAGGGTCACAAGACTGCTGCTAGTTAGACCAGCAAAAAGCAGGTCTAACTGGTGCCAATTGGTGCAAGTGATCGAAACTCCCAATTGCTGGCTGGGGAATGCTGCAAGCCCCATGTGCCATATGTTCGGCACACCCAGGGCCTGCGTCATTCCCAACACATTTGTGAATTGGGCCCATGCACTATCCCTTGCATACAAATGGCCAGACTAGATTCTCACAGATCCAGGCAAACTCCATTGAGGGGCAGCCCTCCACAACCATGTTGCCTTGGGGGTGTCCTTCCCATCAGAGCCCTGACTTGGTTCCAGACTTCCAGAGATCTTCCTAGATGGAACCAGTGCCATCTACACCCAGGGACCCTGCAACCAATGCCCCCTTGATTCAGTTGCAGCAGGGGTGGCTGGACTCTTCTTCTGTCCTCTCTTGCTGGTTCCAAGGACCTAACTTCCATCCTTCCACTTGTCTGCCCCATCTTATAATGTAAAGGGGAATGGCAGGGCCATACATATTCATGCCTGAGCTTCCCACTACTATCTGAGTCAGGAAGCTCTAGGCAGAAACTCCAGACACCCAGTCTTCAAGCTGGGGTCCCCTAGAGAACAATTCTCAGAGTCAGGCTTAACCCTTTGAGTGTTTTCTAGTAACTGGCCTCAGGCTGGATGAGACAGATAAGCTGACAGAGGCTGATTATACTACTTGATTCTATAATTAAAGGAAAGGATAGTGGAGTTCCTGGAGGCATAATACAGATTTATCATTTTGAGGCTATGCCAAATGAACCTGACTTGAAGTGTTTGAATAGATGACAAAGGGTATGGATAAAGGTCATGCAGTTTATGTCTTACACCTAGATTTTAGCAAAGCCTGTGACTCTGTCCCACATGAGAGACTGATAAAGAACTTGGGCAACCTGGGGATGGGGGACAAAATTATTGGGTGAGTGAAAAACTGGTTGAATGGGAGAACCCAGAGGGTGGTCCTAAATTGAGAACATTTAGTGGAAGGGAAGTCATGAGCGGGGTGCCCCAGGGACTGATTCTAGGACTAGTTCTCTTTAACATATTAATTTGTGATCTAGAGGAGGGGTTCAGGGAAATTATTTATTTATTTGAATTTTGAGGACTAGGTAGACCTACTGAGACACGACAGTCCCTTTTTCAGAGGCAACTCAGAATTAGTTACATACATAAAGAGAGAGAGAAAAATACACAGCATTTACAGAGTAGAAAATAAATACAAGAGAGTGATTATCCATACAATGTACAGTAGAAATTAGTTACAATCATGAGCATCACAAAATATACATTCGGAGGCAAGTATCAGGAATACAGATTATAGCAACACATTGCATAGGTAGGCAATTTGGAGGGTGTCCAGGGTCCATCAGGAGCATGGTGAGCATTCAAGTCCAGCCTGAAGAGATAAATCAGAGAAGGGTCATCGATTGCACTTGGGGGGATCACCCCACTGGAGAAGACTTTGAGACTTTTTTGTTAAACTGAGTAAGAGTGGAACAGCTAAGAATCTCATAGGGTAGCGAGCGCCATAGAAAAAGGGCAACAAATGAGAAGGCTCTTCTACCAGGTGCTGATCGTACACCAGAGATTTCTGTCAGTGGGCTAGCAGTGGATTTCAGGAGCCTAGCATGTTGTTTAAGCTTGATTACACAGGTAAGGCTAGGGGGTGCAGTACATTTCATTAGCTTAAAGGTTAGGCATACATATGATAGTACAGTCTAGCCTCAAAAGAGGGCCACTCCAGTGCAGCAAGCACTCCACAGTGATGGTCTCTGGAGTGCAATCATCCAGTTCTGCAACAGAGTGTCCTTAGCCTGCCCAGCTCAGATTCACGAGTGGGCTGTAGTACTGGGGCACAATAGAAGAGGATAGGCATTAGGGTGCTGTTTGCAATGGCTAGATGAGCATCCCTAGAAAGGAAAGGGATAAGCTTGTAAAGGAGGCCAAGCTTTTGGTACAGTGTTTTGACTACTGAATCCACATGAGGTGCAAAGGTCATATGTAGGTCTAGCACTAACCCAAGGTTTTTGAGTGACTCAACAACTTCAAGATAAGTGCCTCTACTGGTAGCCAACTTGAGAAGATGTTGTCTCTCAGTACCTAGCCTCCTGTGACCAAAGAGCATGGCTTTGATTTTTTTAACATTGAGGACCCATTTGTTTAACAGGAACCAGTTTTCAAGATGTTGGAAGTATCTCTCCAGGTTTTTGTTAATCCAATTAATGTCCACAAAGGATCTATATAAAATAGCATCATGTGTGTATAGTTGTACTATGGTCTCATCACAGTTGAGGGGCATATCATTTATGATTAGGGAAAATAGGAAGGGACCAAGGATAAAGCCTTGCATCTGCTATTACCCAAAGATCTGAGGTGCCACCCTACCACTTTACCCTATGTTTCTGGTCAGACAAATAGTTGCTGAACCAGCAGCAGGAGATATTATCAAGGCCAACAGTCTTTAGCTTAGATGATAATAGGTCATGACTGACCAAGTTGAACACCTTGGCCAGGTTGACAAAATTTGCAACCATGCCCATACCATCCTCTGTGGCATTGAGAACGTCAGAAGTCACATGTACCAGGATGGTGTCAGTGCCATGATCCTTACAGGAACCATGTTGGACACTAGTCAGGGAGTGATTACACTCACAGTAGGCCTGAATTTGCTCATACTGTAGCCTCTCCTGGATTTTGGCAAGTGTGCAGAGAAGACAAATTGGTCTATAGTTTTCAATCAAATCTTTCTGCCTGCCTTTGTGAATGGGAACAACAAGTGACACCATCAATTTTTCAGGGACAGTTTAGAAGTAGGAGAGATTTGTTGATAAAATGTTTCAGGAGGGTAGCAATTATGGGTGCTGCAATTTTTAGGAACTTGGGTTCCAAGCCAACAAATCCATGTGAGCCTTCACTTTTCATACCTTTAAGATAATGACTTCTTCCTGCTTACTAGTATGAGGTGGAAATGAGGCTGATACCCAGGTTTTGGCTGTTGGTAAGGGTACAATAAGCTACCAGAGTGGCCCCTTATGTGGGTCTTAAACTTATCTAAGTCCTTGAAGAACTTATAAAACTCTATAGCAATGGATATGGGATCAGGGAGGACTTGTCAATTAGTAGGTATTTCACGAGAAGATGTGTTGGATTGACCTCTGAGTAACCAGTTCAATTCAGTCCAGAAATTTCTGGGATTTGATAGATTTTTAATCTGTAGTGACTTTAGGTAGGACCTTTTGGCACTTTTGAGATTACTTTTGCAGGCTTTTATTAAATGTCTATAGATGTACTAGTCAGATGTTAGGCTAGATTTCTTATATAGTTCCCAGGCCTTATCTCGAAGACACATTCCTTTCAGGTGGTCACTTTTAATCAATTTGGCACAGAGACCTTTGGCCCTATGTCTCTTTGTGGGCGTATGTTTATTTACAATGCTGTTGAAGTTATGAATGAATTAGTCAAGGGCCCAGTCAACACCAGGTGATCTATAACTTATCTAAAGTTCATGGCTCTTAGACTGTGGAGGAACGCAGTCTCTTCAAAGCGAGAGAGGTCTCTGGCTTCAAAAAGTTTGGGAGTGGGATTGGGGAAATTATTTTTCCAGATACAACATACTGGCAAGTAGTCACTGAGGGACTCTGGTAGGATCCCAACAGCTTTGATTCTTTTGTCTCTCCTTACAAGGACCCAGCCAAGAAGCATGTGATTCCCTGATTTGCAGCTTAGTCTGCTGGGATCCTCAATTAATTGAGCAAGATGGGCATCCGTAGGTAAAGATTTTTTTCCTTTTTGGTTCAAATAGAACTAATTTAGAATGAAATCACTGCAGACTATGATTTCTCTTATGAGAGAGGTTAGCACTTCGGGGGGGGGCAACATTTGGGCGATTATATATATACACCCTATACAAAGGGATTTTACCCCACCTAGGGTATTAGACACAAATATTGACTCACATGGGGAGTTATTTAAAGTTTGCAATATGATTTCTCTGGCATAGAGGGCAGATCGAACATAGAGGACACGTCACCTTTTCTTATAAGTCGGCATGTCTAAAGGCAGTATACATTGGTAACTCAACCTCATGAGATTGAATACTTGGGTTTAGTCAGGTTTTTGAGATGACAATAATATCAGGGGCACAGCGCTGGGTCCGGCCTCTCAGCTCATGCAACGTTTGCCTCAGACTGTTTATATTCATGTGTTAGATAAGCTAGGGCTGGGATTTAACTCAACATCTCCTGTTAGCAATAGATTAATTGAGGGCATAACCTCGGAGTGGAGGTCAGGGGTTAGGGGCTAGATAGTCATACAATACTGCTGAATACCTGTCACAAGTTTGTAGCAGGTACCGTGTTTGAGGAGGCCATGCAGGGTAAGCATGTTAACAATATTCTTTAGAGACTTTAAGGGTTTATTAATATAATGAAGGGGATCCTTCTTAAACTCCCTATAGAGTGGAGTCATATATCTTGCAACTGGGATATCACAACAGATCAATAAAGTAATGTATACTGAAGCAAGGGTACTCCTGGTTGGGCCATGTTGAGGTGACAAGGAGCCAGATTTATTCAGCAGAGACAGGTTGGGTAGGGGGTTATATTCACCAATGAAAAATAGCAGAGGCCGCTAGGGAGGTAGCAGGATCCCTACAGTAGCTTTGCAACAATTAGTGATGGGATTCTCCAAGAAAGTACCCCTGAGTTAACAGTAGGCAGCAGCAGTAGGTCTAAATAAGCTGGGCAGAAAAGGAACTTGAGGTTGAGCAGATAATTATTGCAGCAGCAATAACAATGTTTGCAGTCAAGCAGCACTTTAAACTGGAAAACATGTTCTAGAAAACACTTTACTACACAGGTATTGAGTGATACCTGAACTAACGATCATTTATTATAGGGTAGTCTATATGAGCAGTAGGACTACACGCCTGAGAATTCCCTCAGTCCTTTAGCATAACACCCCTTATGTACAACACCAAAAACCATGGGGAAACTGTTAAAGCAGTAGGCAACAGCTTACATTTTACCTTAATGTAGGTAGCTATAGATTACCCAGGACTATGTTGTAGGATATTCTAACATGTCCTCATGTCAGATGAACTGTCCAAATGGGCAACACGGTCAGCACTCGGTAGCCTCCACGGCTATGCCTTTTCATAGATTACACCAAGATCTGTGAAAAGTGAACACCAAAAAAGGGATAAGAGCCATAAAGAAACTAGGAAGATCTAGAAAACCTGAGAGGTGATCTAGGATGTGGCAACTGAAATGTAATGCAGAAAGTGCAAGGGCACATGGGGCCCGAGAACCCAAGAAGAGTGCATAGGATGAATGGGATGGTAGTGGAGAGCAGAGAACATCAGAGGAAAGTGACATGGGGGTGTTTATAATGGAGAACATGAAGGTATTGACATTCGACACAACGTAGTAAGGCTGAGGGCAAAGCAAATTGGAAGCTGTTATTCATAACAGGGATCACTAGGTGAAGGAGAGAGGTAATACAGCCCCTGGTTCCCCCTCACGTGGAGTATAATATGCAGTTTTTGGAGCACATACTTCAGGGACAGGGAGAAGTTAGAGGCAGTGCACAGGCAAGCCACCAATATAATATGGGGGCAACAGGGTAGGTCCTATTAGGAGCACTTGTAGGACCTAAAGATGTACACACTAGAGGACTGGAGAGAAAGGGGCAACATACTGAGATACACAAGTACCACCGCAGAATAAGCAAGGTGGACAACAGCCAACAGTTCACAATGAGTGGTAACATGGGTAGCAGGGGCAACTCCCTGAAACTGATGGGCGAGAGGTTCATGAAGTATGTCAGAAAAGTACAGTTCCTTAAGAACTTGCCGTAAGAGTAGATCTTCGAGAGAAGCTCTTGCAGCAGGCAATACATATAGGACTGAAGCCGGCAGGTGGCAGGACCATATAGAAAACTTCTAGCTAGCAGTCCATGGTGGAGACCACCCCATCTACATCACCCCCAACGTACGTATGATATAAAGGGAGGGCGGTCCCTGGCGTGCCTCAGTTTTCCTGCTGGAAACTCCGGCATTAAGGATAGAAGATGGTCAGGAACAGAGAACTGAGGAAAATTTCAAGGAGAGCGGCAATAATGCTGCTGAGGCCATCTAATGCAGAAAGAGTCCTCTGGGGGAAGGTGGGCGGGAAGCCACATGTGCTGCAAGATCTTCTCTCGAAGATCTACTGTTATGGTAAGTTCTTATGTAACTGTGCTACTTTACTTCAAGACTTAGCTCTTGCAGGAGGTAACACATATAGGACTGAGTGCCAAGCAGTCAAGGAGACTCAGGCAGATCTTAGGTGGAGGAAGCAGAACAATTCCAAATGGGGAATGCCCTCAGGAGAGGAGTCCCTGCAGAACCGCAAGGCCACAGCCCACTATGCGTCTGGAAGCAATGTCAAGACCGTAATGTCAGATAAAGGTATCGATGGAATTCCATGTGGCTGCCTCACAAAATGTTTGCTACAGACACATTTCTAAGAGTAGCAAAAGTCGCCGCAACTCCCCCTCATGGAGTGAACCTTCACTGAGCCTGGCAAGGGTTTGTCATATTTCTGGTAACAAAATGAAATGCAGTTAATCAGCCATATAGAGAGAGAGTCTGTTTGGGTACTGGAGCCCCCTGGATTCTGAGGGCAAAGGAAACAAAAAGTTGATCAGTGCGTCTGAACTGTCTCGTTCTGGAGAGATAGAAGTGCAAAATGTGATGAACATCCAATGTGTGGAGAAGAGCCTTACCCCCAGTTCAAGTGATTGGGATAATACACTGGGAGGTATATGTTCTGATTCAGGGTCGACTCGGACACCACCTTGAGTAAGAACTTAGGATTGGTCATCAAGGTCACCCAGTCCATGTGGAATACCAAATAAGGCTCCTTACACATTAGGGCCTGTAGCTCAGAAATTCTTCGAGCAGAAGTAATGGCAACTAAAAATAATGCTATCCAGAAGAGGAAGCAAAGCTCGCAATCCATGGCTGGTTCAAACGGGTGTAAGGTGAGCTTTTACAACACAACATGTAAATCCCAAGGGGGGACAGGGTCCCTGATCATGGGGAATCAAATGAAGAATACCCCACAGAAAGGTGTGGGCCACAGTTCGGCCTTGAACAGGGGCATGGTAGCCAGAGATGGTAGACAAATTGACATTGATCGATGAGTAGCCCAACCCTGAGTCTGAGAGCGACAACAGGTACTCAAGGATAGAGCTCACTGGACAGGCCAAGGGATCTAGATGGTGGGCATTAGCCCAGAGGCAAAAGCATTTCCACTTCATGGCATAAGTGGCCCTGGTGGAGGGTTTTCTAGTGGCCAACAAAACATTGGCAACCCTGTCCGAGACTCCAAAGTGCAACTTGGCTAGGTCCTCAGGAGCCATACATGGAGATGCAAGAACCAAAGGTTGGGTGAACCTAGGTCCTGTCGTCCTGGGACAGAAGTGAGAGCTCAGTGGCAGGAGAATTGGGGGTTCAGCTGCCAACTGTTGCAGCAGGGGAAACCAAATCTGTTGTGGCCACAGTGGGGTCACAAGGATCATTACTGCCCCTTCCACTTGTAGCTTGAGAAAGACCTTCTATAGAAGTGGGAAGGAAGGGAAGACATAAAGGAACCTCCCTTTCCAGGAGAGGGACAACGCATCTCACCAGAAAACTCCAGGCCCTGGATCTAGTGAGCAAGAAATTGGGCAACTTTGCATTGGTAGGGGATGCAAAGAGGTCCAACTCCGGCCTGCCCCATCTGTCAGAGACTGTTGATGACAAACTGTAGAAGGGCCCACTCATGTGCTGTGGATCGAGTCCTGCTGAGGAGATTGGCCAGGGTATTTTGAACCCCTGGGACATGAACTGCCAAGAAGTCTAGGCAGTGAGCTATCACCCATTTCCAGACCTGCATTGCCTCTTGACAAAGGGGGTACGAGCGAGTGCTGCCATGTTTGTTGAGGTAAAACACCACCAACATGTTGTCTGTCTGTATGGGGAGGTGTCTCGAGCAAAGCACTGTGCTCAACGCTTGTAGGGTGTAAAAAAACTGCCCTCAACTCTAGAATATTGATGTGGAGAGACTCCTCAGCCACAGACTAGGTGCACTGTGTCCTGTGGATGCTCAGATACATGCCCCAACCAAGGCCAGAGGCATCTAATGTCAGGATTTGATCCAAGGCTGATCTCTGAAAGGGCATCACTTCTGCTAGAGATGGAGCTGTCATCCACCAACTGAGTTCTCAATGAACTGGATCCGATATTGAGACCAGTTGGTCCAGATCATCCCATCTCTGGTCCCACTGGACTCTCAGAGTCCATTGAATCATCCTCATATGCAGTCTGGTTGGAGAGACTGTAACAATGGAGGCAGCTATGTGGCCTAGGAGCCAGAGAAGTGTCCTGGCTGGGACCCTTGATAAGGATGAGATGTGGTGGGCTAGGCCTCAGAGTCAAAGTGCCCTGTCCTCTGGGAGAAAGGCCTTCCCATGAGTGGAATCGAACAATGCCACGATGAACTGGAGGGCTTCAGTCAGAAGCAAGGCAGACGTCGCTGTATAGATAGTGATTCCCAGTTATCGAAAGGAGAACAGGTGTCCTGGATTGTGCACTGCAGCTGCTCTCTGGAAGGGGCAATCAAGAACCAGTCATCCAGGTAGTGGAAAACATAGTGCCTTTTCCTTTGGAGGGCTGCCGCAACCACCACCAGGCACTTGGCAAGACCCTTGGGGCTGAAGACAGGCCAAAGGATAATGCTCTAAATTGTTAGTGCCTACCTTGGAATTTGAATCTGAGAAACCTTCTGTGAGGTTTTCCCACTAGGATGTGGAGATAGGCATCCTGCATATTTAGTGACACCAGCTAATCCCCTTGATGGATCATGGGCAGTAAACCTTGTAGGGTGTCCATCTGAAACCATTTTTATTCCGTAAACTGGTTGAGGTCACTGAGGTCAAAGATGGGGCATAGGTCCCCAGTCTTTTTGGGCAGGAGGAAGAAATGAGAATAGAAGCCTGTGCCCTTCTGGGAGGGGGGAACTGGCTCTATGGCCCTCTTGATCAAAATATCCTGAATTTTGGCCTGGATGAGTGCAGCATGAGCCAGGGAACAGCGGGAAGGAAGGAGGGGCCTGTCCGGTGGCATATGGACAAATTCTATTGAGTGTCCATTGTCGATCATTTGTAGGACCCACTGGTTAGAGGTGATCTCCCACCAACCCCTGGCATAGAGAGAAATGTGGCCTCCGATCACCTCCCCCGGCAGGGTTACGGGGGGGGGAGTGGGTCCAACAAGGAGTCAGGCTGTAGTGGAGAGAGTGACTTAGTCTGATTTGGTGGCCTGAGAGGCTGGTCCTGATGAGCCTCTGGAGGGACCCTTATGGCCATAACCACTTTGCTGTTGCTGCTGTGGCTGAAAGTGAGATTGCTGCCCTCCCTTCCCACAAAAGTGAGGTTTTTGAAAGGACCCTTGTTTCAGTTTGCACATAGAATGTATGGACTGAATGGCCTTGCCAGAGTCCTACAATTTAATGAATATCCTCTCGGAGTCCTCACCAACGAGGACAGAGTCATGAAACGGTGCATTCAAGATATTTGTCTAGACCGGCCCAGTGACGGTGAGGGTTGAGGCACTGGACGCCACACCTCGTACCACGCTGGCGACCTGAGTTCAGGAGCGAGCTAGGGTGCTGGGGGTTGGCAGTGGAGGGATCGGATTGAGCACCCCACGGACTGCTCTCCTCTCCTGGGGGAGGGTATCGGGATGCCTAGTGCTCAGGCGGCCCCTGGTGGAGATTGGGGGCACTGCAGAAGTACGGGCAGCACGTAACAGCATGCCTGATGCTGGCAGGGTTGCAGTGCGCCAAGTGTTGGGGGGGTATGCACACAGAGGGGGTGAAGGGACAGAACAAGGAAAACCCTGGCTTGCTGGAATAGGCGACGGCACCTATCCTCCATGCCCAGTGCCAGGTTCAACTTGGCTGGCCTCATCACTCCTCCACCCGTTCTCCACCTGCATGCCAGAGTCTGCCTTGCTAAGACAGCCCAAGAAAGGAGTCAGGCTAAACTCTCTTGGTGGGTCAAACTGGGGGTGCTGGCTTCAGGGGGAGGAAGAGAGAGAGGGCACAGACCACAGGGAATCTCAGACGGGCAGGCACAGGGAAATGGTTGCCTGATAGAGTTCCCACGAGCCATGACCAGAGGGAAAAAGACTTAAAAAAAAAAGATGTTCGTCTGCATATCCTGGGCAAGACCAGAGACTTGGAGCCAGTAATGCCAGCAGACACACACTCCAGTGGCCGTGGCCTGTGCGGCCATGTCTGCCAAGTTGTAGGCTGACCAGAGGACATGCGTGCCCACGTCCGACCCAGTTTGCAGCAGCTTTTCTATCTCTGCCTTCTATGGAGAGTCTGGGATCTCTTTAACCATGTCAATCCCCTGTTCCCAAAGGGAATTTTGAAATTGTACCATATAGGTGAGGAAATTAAGACTCCGTATGGTACATGTGGCCGATGAGTAGACCTTATGGCCCAAGGAGTTGAGTAGTTTAGGCTCTCTGTCCGGAGGCTGAGTGCTGAGATGTCTTGGCCACTGGGATCGATCTTGGGCAACCAAAATGACTACCTAGTCTGCTAAAGGCTGCTCACCCAAAAAGGGTTCCTCCTTTGGAGACTTGTAAAGGCGGTCCACCTTTTTGGGTATCACAGAAGAGGAGTGGGGCCATTTCCAAGCTGCCTTGGTGACGTCCACAAATGTATCAACCAAAGTCAGGATGACCATCTGTTTCAGGTCCTTTTGCCGCAAGTATTTGGCCGAGCAGAGTCTCTCCAGGTCCAAATCCTCCATCTCCCAGCTCATGTTTGCTTGGATATGCCTCATGACCTCCATAAAGGAGGGGTCATATGGTGGAGACTTGAGGGTATCACTTGGGTCTAGGGGGGACAGGTCCCTAATGATGAGGGAACTGAGGAGGATGAGTGCGAATAGTGGTCCAAGTCCCCTGAAGAGGAATAGGAGGAGGAGGAGGACCGAGACCTATGGTGCTGGTGTTTATGCGTGTCTTGGTCAGGGGAGTCAGAGGAGCTCAGGCTCCTGGACTGGGACCTAGAATGGCACTTGTGAGCAGCCTTGCCCTTGTCTTTGTCAGGAGAAGGAGAGGTGGCCTCCATCAGAGGAGGGTCTCTGTCCGAGGGATTTTTGGTAGCAGGAGGGCTGTCCTAAAGGTCTCCCACCAATATCCAAAAAGGTCCTTGAATTGGGATAGATGGAACATAGGCTCTGAATCAGTAGTCAGACCTGACACTGGCCCAAAGATGTGGTCTGGCTTAAAGTCATGAGCTGGCAATGGTGGGTGAACCGGAGGTGACGTCAGAGCTATAGTAGTGGGCCCGATGTTGGCAGCCATCGCCTGGTTCAAGGCTGTCATCTGGCAGTCCTCAGAAGGACTGTGTCCCAACCAATCATTATCTGGTGGCGGGGGGGAAACTGGTGACATCAGGGACTTGGACGTTGGTGATGATGGCAGGGCCGATGGAGCAGTGACATCGCTCATGTGTCATCGGTGGTAATCACCACCCAAAAAATGGTGTGTTGCTGGCCACTTGTCTGATGATGGCTTGCTGGCCTGGGCAGCTGAGAGGCAGATCTCCCGGAGGAATGCCTGGAGGCCTTACTCTTGTCTTAGGAGTTGGTGCCAGAGACCGAGGCTGACCAGTAGTGAGCTGAATTCAGTTCCTTACTGAGGTCAGAGTGCTGGCCAGAGGCCTGATCAGGCAGCCGTATTTTGAGTGGCTGAAGAGTGGGGTCCGAAGACCCAGAGCCGAGGTTCTTAGCTCCCAATGCCCTTAGCAGGGCAGGAGGTTTTGACAACCATAGGTTTGGAAGGAGAACGGGTTACCTGGGAGGCACAGTCAGAACTGCCCCTGGAGGTAGAGAGGGAGCCTGAGGATGTGGATCTGGATGGTGATGTCTCCTTTTCTTTCTCCTTCAGCTTCTTCTTGTGCTTCCCCAAAGATTTGTGATGGAAAAATCCCTTCCCAAAAGAGGAATCTCTCTGCATAGTGGCCAAACATTGCTCTGTGAGGAAAGCCTGGAGAGCTTTCTGATGGTGGATCCCTGTCCTGTTGTTGAACCATTGACAATGCAAGTAGGCAGAGTGCTCATCCTTTTATGGTATTTGTTTACTGCAGGCACACTTGGAAAGGTGCTGGTCTATGGAGGACATCAGAGAACATGACATGCAGAACCAACAAAGCAGAAAAAATGAACTTTTTCATGAAAAATAACAAAATCATGCTAAGAAATCTTAGCAAAATGGCAGTCGAACTAGTGAGAGGTGATCCATGGACCGAGATGAACGTGAGTCAATGGCAGGAAAAGAACTGAGGCACACTGGGGACCGCCCTCCCTTTATACCATGCATGATGTCGGGGGCATGCTGACATAAGGGAATGGTCCCTGCCATGGACTGCTAGCTAGAAGTTTTCCTTGGGGTCCTGCCACCTGCCAGCTTCAATCCTATATGTGTTACCTGCTGCAAGAGCTGACTCTCGAAGTAAGATGTATATTTTTACAGAAAGATTGGTGACAGACTGGAACAAGTTTCCAGAGGAGAATGCTGCGGCTGAAAGAGTGGGATGGTTCAAAGAGGATGGAGCAGGCGCATGAAATAGTGTGTAAGGGGGCAGACCGGGGGAACACAGGGATGACTGACAGGGGCACATTACCAAAATTAGACAGGCAGATAGACTAGTTGGGTCACTGGGCTTTTATCTGCCATCATTTTCTATGTTTCACTGGTCCAGTGGGCAACTATGTATGAAGTCACAGTGGAGCTGGTTGCTAGAGTATTATGTTTGTGCAACGTATGGATTGCAAGCTTGGGTAGTTTGCGATGCACATGGCATTTCATACTCTGTTCCTGGGGAACTATCACCCTTTTGGGTTACTGGAAGCACAGGAACACTCTTGAGGAGAGTTCCACCCCTTGAGGTACAGGAGGACACTGTTCTTTGGCTAAGAGTTCTTTAGGGTCGGAGCCCAGAAAAAGAAAGGTGAGCTCCCAGAGAAAAGGGGAAAGATGGGAGCAATCCAACACGCATCCAGAGGATTCTTGGGACATGAGCGCTTAAGAGTGCACAGTGAGGGCATGGCATTTGTCACCCACTGCCCCACTGAACTCTAGGTATATGAGGTCCTAAAGATCATGGAAGGGGAAAGGAAAAGGATGGAAAGGTTGGGAAGAGGGGGAGCAGGGACAACATCCTGAGCTGAGAACCCTGCACAATAACAAGACTAGATAAACCAAAAGGCCTAATTCTGCTGGCTTCTGCATATAGCCTACCAATTCACTGGTCCAGCAGACAACTATGTATGAAGTTGGTAGTGGAGTTGGTTGCTAGAGTGTTGTGCATGTGACTGTGTAACATGCTTTGCAAGTTTGAGTAGCTTGTGGTGTACGTGGCCTTTCACACTCTCTTTTTTCTGGGGAACCACCACCCTTTCAGGGTACTGAAGACACAGGAACCCTTTTGAGGAGGGTTCCCCCTTAGAGGTGCTGCAGGATACAGTCCTTTGGCTAAAGGTACCTTACAGAAGGAGCAAAAATTTTTTTTTTCTGTTTTCCCCCACCCTGACCCAGCACTATCACATGACTACCTGCCCCGTCCACTTCTTCCCACCGGAGACCCCCCATGGAGCCCTGGCTTACCCCCCAGGTGGGAACATGGTGGGGACGCTCCCCTCTAATCCCCTCCCCAGAGGAATCAAGTCTTTGTCGTGGTCCTCGGGCAGTACTGCAGCTGCAGGCAGGTGAGGACCCACTGTCGGGCCCTCACGTCGGAGTCACACCAGAAGAGGCATTTTTCTGTGTACGCCCTCCAATAGTGTGACGTGCCATGGCTTATGCCTGCATCCATCACACTCTCCCCACTGATGTGGGCATCGGGGTCGTGATACCTCTAGCTTCTGCCAGAAGACAGGCAGCCCCCAAGCCAGTGTGCCCCCTTCTCCTGGAGGACCTGAGCAGTCCATTGGATGTTCAGACATCCTCCCCTGGCTGGCCTCTGATTCCGGTGTACAGTTCTGAACCCAGGTCATCAGCAACACAAGCGAAAATCCAACCACTGGGCTGATGGGCCGGTAAGAAGCCAAAAATTTAAGTCAAAGACGTGTCAGAACATCGTCATCAAATCAAATCAAATTTATTTTTAAAAAGCACTATTCAAAAATATCATAGCGCTTGTACAATAAACATTTGCCATCTGCTAAGGAAGAAAGGAAGGCCATGAAGCTAAGCGCCAGTGAAAAAGTAGGGACACCATCCAAGTCCCAACCAGGCTGGTGGAAGAAACCTAACTACTGTATATCCTAGGAATTTAACTACCTTTATGACCATCAGCATGTAGGAAAGGAGGAACCCTCTGGGGTTCCAAGGTTTCAGGTCCCTATCCCTCCGGGCATCGAATAAATTATTATTGAGCAAGGCATCATTGGACCTGCTGATCTGCTGCATATGAGAAGGTGAACTTCTTCTGACAGAAAGTCTCCCACCACAGAGGAATTGAAGGCTTGCCATCTGGATGCGTGGCATAGCCATACCAAGGAACATTGGGGTATGAATGCCCCTCGGAAATAAGATCAGCAACAGCTGCTTTGGGTCTGGCTGCCCAAAATTGCTCCTGGCAGGACTCAGTGATGTAGGAAGCTGATCTCTTGAGGGGGAAAACCCTTGAAGCCAGTGAGGCAAAAGAAGGTGAAAGCATACTGAATGTTGTAGTATGAAGCCAGCGAGGCAAAAGCACATTGGACCCATAAGGGGCTGAGACTTGGCATAAGCCCAGTTATAGGAGGGTGTGTGCCTGTTGATGGTTGATGTGACATTTGTCTAAAACTACGTTGTACAGTAGGAATGGTCGATGGTGAGGTATCCCTTGATTATAGCTAATCAATATGAGTGAGTGAATTTCAGTAACATCAAAATAGCTAGTGTGAAATGGGCTATGTGCACTTAATAGCCCATTGCAGGTTCAGCGCTTCCATTTCTTTATTTCTGTATGAAGTGGTTATGTTTAGAGGATATAAAGTTTTTTTGTCAGTCCCAATCTGAGCAGGCCATGTGCAGTAGTGGTTGTAGTCACTGCCTCTGTAACTGGCAGACCTAGGTTCGGGACTGACTGTAGGGGATAGTTTTTTTATTTTTTTCTGTGTTGTTTATTTAATTTTTTTGGGTGGTAGCACTCTTGTCCCCCTGCCCTCCCAACTTTGGTCACCCCCTCCTGCAATTTGCCCCCCCAGCATCCTCCCCCTTCTGTTTTGTGCCCCCTCCTTTGGTAGACCCCCTCCAGTATTTTCCCCTGTCCCCACTGTCATCCCCCATGGTGATTCTATTTTTTATGTGGGGTAAACATTTACTAGAGATTGCGTCCATAACGAAAGTAAGGAGCAGTCACTGTTTTGGCTCCTCACTGTATTGTTTATCGCTGTTTCGGTTTTTGCCAATAAGCAGTCGCTGTTTTTGTCTGCACCCTTTTTCCTTCACTATTATTACACAGAACCAGATGATAAGGATAAAAGTGAGCCCCAAGGAAAGGACAGGACAATGGCCTTGGCAGGCTGGTGGGGTTATGGAACAGCGGAGTGCAAGCTTGAGGAATGTCTGAGGTTTTCTGAGTCACTGAGAGTGTACGGAGATCATGAAGGCAAGGCTGGGTGAATACCTGAGCTGTAGGGCAGCAGGAAGCCCAAATTAAAAACAGAAAGCGAAGCACAGCTACAGTAACGGCCAGAGGAGCTTGAAGCAGGCAGCACAGGAGGCATCCTAGCTGCAGGCATGGGGGCTATCAAGCACGCTACCCAGGCAGCAGGAAAGGGGGAAAAAGGTAAGGCAATCAGGGAGAGCAGCAAGCCCAAGTCAGTACCCATGGACCAAGTGGGGGGGTGTCAGGTGAAGAAGCAGCCACCAGAGAAGCTGGGCAAGCAAACCTTGGCAGGGGAGAAAACAAACACCCAAGAAAGCCGGGAAACAGTGGAAAGGCAGACCAGCAGTAGCTGCATTGACCAGTAAGCAAGTGGAGTGGACCCTGTAGGCACCAGGACCCAGGAGCAGCAGCTGAGAAGAACAGCCCCAACCAAATTACTCAGGGGAGGCCGCTAGGCAGTAGGTGCAGTACAAGTGCCATGAGGTTGGCAAACTGGAGCAGCAACAGCTCCAAACAGTGCTTGAAGAAAGGACGCCCCAGGCAATGGACATGCAGGAAAGTGAGGAGGACAAGTAATGGGGTCAGAAAGCCAGTAGCCATGCAACCACTGCAATTGAGTGGGCA
Organism: Neoceratodus forsteri; assembly: GCA_016271365.2. Classification (NCBI taxonomy): domain Eukaryota; kingdom Metazoa; phylum Chordata; order Ceratodontiformes; family Ceratodontidae; genus Neoceratodus; species Neoceratodus forsteri. The sequence continues at coordinate 1,206,210,061 of CM057449.1, forward strand.
TTTGGAGGATGCTTGGGGCATGCAAGCTTAAGTGTGTCCAGTGGGGGCATGGCTTGTGTTGACCACTGCCCCACCATACTTCAAGCATAGCCCGACAATTTTTTGTACTATATGTTACACACAACAATAAAGATGTTGATGACACATACATCTGCAGATCAATTGAATGGGAATTACTCATTTGTGTTTACAATCTCTAGACCTGCTTTCATGGTGAGGTTCTTTTTAGTTCTAAATAGAACTGACCAGGTTCTAGACAGTTTTTTAATAGCTCTAGTTCATTCTGTCCTTAGACTCTAACAGTGGAAAAGAAAAGGGTACTAAAAGTGCAGAAGGAAATAGGAGCAAGTCCTCATGGCACTGTAGACATAGAAACATAGAAGCTGTCGGCAGATAAGGACCTCTTGGCCCACCTAGTTAACCCTAAATTCCTTACCTCTAGTGCCACCAGAGACACTACTTGGACTCTGGCTTACACTTCCCTCTTGCTTAGATTTGCTTGTGTCTATCCCATGCATTCTTAAATCCTGTGACCATTCTAGCCCCCATCACTTTGGTTTTATGTGATAACTGTGATTTTTTACAGTGCAGACCACGAAGAGTGAAGGAAACAGCGCCCAATGTGAAATGGGTGACCGGCATTATAGTGACTGTCGCAAACAGAGACGATTGCTTACTTTCTCAAGGAAGGCAACCAAATGAACAATTTTTATGCAAGGGGCTATGCCCCCCACATCCACCAACATACTGTAATTATAATCAACTACGAGGGGAGGGGCTATGGACACAGAGGAAAGAAGAAACTCCCCCCAAAAAAAAATTCCACCACAGCCAGACCAGACCTGGGCCCATGAACTCGAGGGGCAGTGGCTCAAGCCACTACACCAATTGGAAAACTCGGCAGTGCTTGGCCAAACACAGACCCATATCCTGCTTCAGAGAGTGTAGCTCACTTCTACACACACTATACACTACTCTTCACTACACTTTCAACTTCACTGTTCCTACGGGTGGTCAAATTGAGTTGCTCAGATTGAGTGGCTCAATTTAACTCATCCACATCACATGCTACCACCACTTTTGCTGGGAGTCTATTACAAGTGTCCATCACCCTCTCCAGGAAGAAGTACTTCTTCATGTTTCCTCTGAGCCCCCTCCCCCACCAGCTTCATATTGTGGCATGTTGTCCTTGAGCATCTTTTTTTGGAAAATGCTCTCTTCCTGTACCTTGTTTTTTCTTGTGAGGTATTTCAATGTCTCTATCATATCCTCCCATTCCCACCTGTCTTCTAGAGAGTACATATTTAAATCCTTAAGCCTTTCTTCATAGGGCTTCTGATGCAGGCCCTGCACCATTTTGGTTGCCCTCCTTTGCACTGTCTCCACCCTATCTATATCTTTTTGGAGATGGGGCCTCCAGAACTGCACACAGTACTTCAGGTGGGGTCTCACTAGCACCTCTGGGGTCCTTGCCGTGTGGCACACCATCTGTATTAGGCAGCCTGCCTGGAGCAAAAAATATTTGGTGCCCCCTATGGCCCATATTCAGCCTGCTCCAAGATGGTGGGTAGGGGCTGAGCTTAGGCCAGTAGCTGCAGGACAGGATGAGTGATAATAGTAGAGCCGCCATCAGCATTATGTGAGCCCCTGGGTTTAGGATGGCAAACAGATTGTGGCGGAGAGCAGCAGCAGATTGGTCTCTAGAGTGGAACTAGGGAGGAAGCATGAGAAATACTTGAGTGGTGACACCCCCCCAGCTCAGTGTATGTGGAGCCCATTCACAGGGTCAGCTTGGCCCTATCTTTGTGCCTATCTCGCTTTGCTATAGCTCCTGTCTCCAGTTGCCTCAGCCCCATGAAGCTGTTTGTTTTATTTAAAATAAAATTATTATGTTTTATTCTTTTATCCATGTATGCCCTCTGGTCTGTGCTTTTGTAGCTGTGCTAACCATGATTTCCACCCAGCAAACTCCGAGACCATACCTGACTGCTGCCTTGCTGCTGATGATTCAAGCTGATGGAAAACTGATGTCAAGAACTCTGAGCTGTGCCATCTTTCAGGTACGTGGCCTTTCTATCTTGTTTTGTTGGCAGTCTATACTTGTGCCCCCCTCCAGTAAGAGTAACATCAGGCCCCTAGAAATAGGCTGGGGGGGGGGGTTACATTGCGATTGTAGGACCTGGTCCTAGGTGACTCAGTTTGTTTACCAGTCTTCAGTATGGAGTGGTGTCAAAGGCCTTGCTGAAATCCAGATAGGCCATGTCAACTGCCCCTCCCTGGTCCACTTCCTTTGTTACGCAGTCAAAGAACTCAATCAAGTTTGTCTGGCAGGACCTCCGTCCTGTGAATCCATGTTGCCTTGGATCCTGTAGACTATTGGTAACAAGGTATTCTCCAATCCTTTCCTTCAGTAGTGATTCCATTACTTTGCTCACTACTGAAGTCAGATTGACTGGCTTGTAATTTCCCACCACCTCCCTGTTTCCACTTTTGTAGAGTGGGACTACATTTGCCCTCCTCCAGTTCCCCGGTACCTCCCCTGTTTCTAGTGACAGATTAAACAGGGCTGTCAGAGGTGCAGCCAGCTCTTCCTTGAGCTCCCTCAGCAACCTGGGGTGCACTGAGTCTGGACCAATTGTCTTGTTTACATTTAACTCTGACAACTCCTTTAGGACTCTTTCCACTGTGAATGGGCTAGTGTCCACCTCCTGACCCTTTATGCCCTTGTCTTGTAACAAAGGCCCATTTCTTAGCCCCCACCTGTGAATACTGAACAAATGTATTTGTTTAGTATGTCTCCTTTTTGGTGATCCTCTTCTACAGAACCCCCCTCCCCTGTTCCCCTTTCAGTCTTGCTAGCCCTGCCTTGGACTTCCTCTTTTCACTAATGTATCTAATAAATGATTTATCCCCCTTTTTTACTGCTTTGGCTATATTTTCCTCTGTTTCCGCTTTTGTGCTCCTAATTGCCTTCTCTGCCTCCTTTTGTTTCTCCAGATAACTCTCCCTATCCTCCTCCTCCTTCTGTGTTCTTTTGTGTTTTCTGAAGGCTAGTTTTGTTTGCTCTTACTTTTTCTGCTACCTCTATAGGGAACCATAGCAGTCTGTTTTTTTCTATTGCCCTTGCTGACCTGCTTGACACAGAGCTTAGTAGCTTTTTCAATTCCCTCTCTTATTGTAGCCCAATATTCTTCTACTACCACTAGTTTCCCTATCACTGACAGGGCACCCCTGAGGTATTCTCACATTTTTTTCTTAAAATTAGCCCTCCTGAGATCCAGGACCCTCATCCTTGTATGGTTTGATTCTGTCCCTGTTCTTACATTAAAACACACTGCCTGGTGATTACTGGTCCCCAGGTGGTCTCTCACCGTGATGTCAGCAGTAGGTCCAACAACGCCACCTCATGAGTGGGTTCCTTAACCAGTTGCCTGAGGAACACCCCCTGAAGAGAGTCCAGGATATCTCTACTCCTGGTAGTTGCTGCTGCGGGGAAGCTCCAATCAACATCAGGCAGATTGAAGTCTCCCACTATTAACACCTCTGCTTTGCAAGTCATCTTATGGATTGCTTCCAACATTTCCTTATCCATTTCTCCACCCTGTGATGGAGGCCTGTAGACCAACCCCCCTGTGTGAAGAACTGCCCCTTTCCTCTTTTCCAGGTTGACTCATAACATTTCCATACCCTTCCTCCCCTACTGTATTTCTGTAGCCTTTATGTTGTTTTTTACATAAAGAGCCACTTACCCCCTTTTATTTCTACCCAGTCTTTTCTGAACAGATTATATCCTTTTAAAGCCACATCCTAGTTCTGGTTTTCATTGAACCAGGTTTCTGTAATGGCTACTAAGTCCAGGTCAGTTCCTGCCATAGTTGCCTCTAAGTCCTCAGTTTTCCTGCCCAGTCTGCTAGTGTTGGCGCACATAGCTCTTTAAAGGTGTTATCACTGTCATGAACCCACTCCTGGGGGCCAGGTCCACTGAGCTCACAGTGCCCACCCCTAAGTGAAATCCATGACATAGGGGAATAGGAATACCCTCCAAGTGTCCTTCTAGAGTGCTCACCGAATTCACAACTGAACACCTGCTATGAGGTCCCAGGGCTTCCTCTCTCTAATCTGGGTAAGGATACAGTACAGTCTCAAGTCTGTAGCCAGGTGAAAACTTTCCTTGATTGCTGAACTGAGGGGGGAAGACCCAGGCATTATGAGCTCTTCAGGATTTACCCTTGTAACCCTGATTTCATCCTCTCCCACAGGGTATGTAGCAACTAGTTCCCCCTTACAGACTCCTCCCAAGACCTGTGCTATCTCCCCTACATAAAGGTACCCAGACTTCCCTTTTTATGATTCTAGTCTTGGTAGCGAATGGTGGCACTTTAATAACTACAGGTTGGTCTCAGAATTTGAAAAAAACTTTTTATTTACCTCGGCACACACAAAAGCACTCATAGGCAGCTTTAAAAGTGAAATGCTTTTACTAAAATCTAAATGACTATCATACAAATTTTACAAACAAAAGATTTAGAAATGTGGTTAGAGAACAACAAAAAAATAAAGGTGGAAATATACAAAAAAAAATACACTGTAAACTTTTAGCTGTCTAGTTTCTACCTGCTTTGTGGATGATCGAAGTCCAGAGAATAAACGGGTTTGCAAAAGTTTCAGTCTTTCTGTAGCACTCACTGGTTCTTCATGCTGGCTTGGTGTGTGACAGGAAGAGTGTCCCATGAAAAAGTGTGCCACTTGCCCTGCTCTAAGGGCTTTAAATACCCTGGAGTCAGGCAGTCTGTAGCCTTATCTTCTTAGGTCAGCAGAGGTCTCTCTTACTCTAAGATTTTTAAGTGAACCATATTATTGATTAGTTAGATTCGGTTACAGTTCCAATATCCTTTACTCTTTACTCATCCTTCCTGCCACCTCATAAAAATGACAGTTTCTGGAAATCTAAAGCACTTTTTCTTTGAAGTGTAAGTTTATAGGTTCATAGGTAATAATATGAGTATAAGAGGTTATAAACCTATATACAACTCGTCACTTCTCAGTGGTAGAATCTACACCCTTCTTCACCCATATATCTATCTAGAGATGTTTTGAACTGCTTCATGCTGATACTACTGGCAACATTCTCTGGCAAACAATTAAGCAACTCCTGATAACCCTCTGACTAAACCATTTCTGCCTTTTTGATATTTTGCTGCTCTCACCTCTCAATGTTAAGTGATGGGATCTAGTATTCATATTATTTAGTGGTCTAATAAGACCAATGGTTTCCCATGTCTATTGATTTTTTGATGCACTATACACTAAGCATCGATGCCCTCTCATGCTTCTATATTCCAGAGAATACAGTCCTATTTTCTGTAGCCTATCACCGTAATTAACATTTTTCATGTGCTTTATTTTCTTTGTGGTCTTCCTCGGTACCCTTTCTATTAGTTTTTTATAGCTTATAGTCTGAGGAACACAAAATGGAGAGCAGTACTCTTAATAGGGTCGAACAAGTGATGAGTACAGTGATATAATTATTACATCTTGTTCCCTACTCTTTATATGTTTAAATATGCTCCCCAATATTTTATGACATTTCTTAACTAATACTTTAGTATGTACATCAAAGGATAGATTATTGCTAATAGTTAACCCTAAATCACATTCACTTGCTGTTTCCTGCAGTGTGACGTTATTTAAACTGCATGTGAAATGCAAGGTTTTTTGTCCCAGGTGCATGACTTTGCATTTATCCTCATTAAATTTTAACTTCTTGTTCCTTGCCCAGTTTTCCAATTTAGTTAATTCTTCTTATAATGATAATGTTGTAGATTCATTGTTGACAACTGTCCCCATTTTACTATCATCTGCATATTTGCAAAGCCATGCACCTCTGGACATCTGCATTGAAGACTTTACTACATTGATTAGTGTTAGGCCCAAAACTGTGCCCTGTGGCACACCACTAGTCACCTCTCCCCAGTCAGAGTAAAAACCTCTAATACCCACCCTCTGGCACCTAGTGTCCAACCATGAATTTACCCAGTTGACCACTTTTGGATGCAGTTGTATAGATTCTAGCTGCTTTATTAGAGCCTCATGCGAGACAGAATCAAATGCCTTGGAGTAATCTAAGAAAATAATGTCTACCGGTAGTCCCTTGTCCAACGCTGCTGACACAGGCTCAAAGAAATTCAACAAATTATTCAGGCATGACCTGACCGATGTAAACCCATGTTGCATTATATTTATCATTCCCTTGGATCTGACATGTTCCACAATGAACTCATTAAGGAGCCACTCCATCACTTTTCTAAGGATTGAGGTGAGGCTTATTGGTTTATAATTAGAAGTATTTTTCCTTTCATGCTTTATATGTTTTGTTTGATTGTTTCACCAGGAGAGACACACTAAGCTGAAAGCTTGTTTACAAGTGGAACCTGGGAGCACAAGGAAGTTAAGTGACTTGCTTAGGATCACACAGTATGCACCTAGGCAGCTGTGGGATTCAAATCCAGGTCTCCAGATCTGCAGCTCAGAGCCTTAACCCACTGTGCTATACTGCTTCCTAGATGCTAGTGCTTCCTGCAAGTGCGCAAGCAACATCTTGTGGTAGTAGCACATTCAGAGGTGTGTCAGTGTTGGCGAATGCAGGGAACAGTTTAGTGGGTGTGTCCCTCAGCCACCAATTAGTGAGCATGGTAGTGATGATGGCAGTTTCAGAGAGCCACGGAGTTGAAAGAAATCTGCCACTCCAATGAGGTGCAGTTTCCTCATTGGAGCATCAGATGACAAGGCTCCATTACGTGCCTTTCCTGGTGAAACATTCCAATAAATATGGCGGCTCCTGCAGACCACCACACAATCCCCACAAAGTCGACATCAGGGATGCCCAATCCCCATGTCAGCATGTCTCCCCCCCCAGTTCAATTTGTTTGCCAACAGGGGTGCCCAATCCCTGTTGGCATCATGTCCACACACACACACACTTTCTTTGCTGATGGGGGTGCCCAATCCCTGTCAGCATCATGCCCGCTCAACTCATGGCTCACAGGGAGCCCACCTCAGTGTGCCCAAAATCATTTTTTTACCTATAAATAAAGAAAACCATCCCCCAAAGTCCAATTTCTTTTTTTACCTGTAAAAAAAAAAGGGGTCCCTCATCGTCCAGCCGTGCTCTCTCCCCCAACCCACACCTACCCTCTGCACACCCCACTTCCCCGCACCCCTTTCACCCCATACTTACCACCAGAGGGTCAGCACCGTGATTTTCTGTGGAGTGGGAACATGCCTGAACTCTTCAAAAGCCGACCAGGAACTGAACAAAATGTGGTAGGCTTTATAATGGCAGGCAATGGGGGATTTCAACTTAGGTGGATATCTCAGCCATTTTGGGGAATTTTGGTACCAGATTTTCAACATGGAGTTCTTGGGACCCCACCTCATGAACACATTCACTGTCATCTCGTTACTCAGTCCCAAAAGGTGATTTTGTGGTCACTGTGAGGAATCTCCTTTCAGGACTGATTAATGAAACAACAGTACCACTATTCATGATGTGGGGTCCCAAAAAGCCCATGTTGCAAATTCACTGAAAAAATTCCAAAAAATGACTACATTACAAGTCTGTGTTGTGCAGTTTCAATGCACACTCGTAACTTTGACAGTTTTCAATATTTTCACTCCAGCACCCGGCCCATCGGCACAGCAGTTGGAATTCCACTTGTGATGCCAGCAACCCAGGTTCGGGAATGGACCCAGATTGTGGCGGGCCAGTCGGTGGGAGAAGGATGGAGCATCTTGAGGACTTCTCTACTTTTCTGGGGGAGGGTTGGGAGCATGTTCGGTGCTTGATGGACCCCTGGCAGAGGCCAGGGATACCACTGCAACCGACATCTGAGTGTGGTGGTAGGCGGGGCTGATGCTGGACATCATCGCACATCCCCGCCTCCAGAAAAAGGCCCAGAAAATGCTGGTTGCTCTGAATGACACTGACCCCGGCGCCTGGCCTTGATAGCTCTCCACTGCACCACCCGTCAACTTATCATGGCTCCATGGACACCACTGCAGGCCCTGAACCCCACCCTGGGGGGAAGCCAGGGAGGCAATGTCGGGTTCACTGACACCTTTACTGTAATAGATGGGCAGGTAAGTGGTGCCATGGCCCCACCCTGAGGGGCAAGCCAGGGAGTATCGGTGGGGTGGTAGGCAGCTATGGGAGAGTGAGGCAGAGAGCATGGTGCACAGCTGATGGTTGTGTGAGGGGAAAAAGCATACTAAATATAAATTAAAAAAGAAATATTTTCATTCCAGATTATCAACACTGCCACTTTTTTACACCTCCTTATGAACAGTACAACTGTCATTTTTCACATCCTGCCCAAAATGTGTTTTTGCACCTGTGGCACACAAAGGCACAGTCGCTGTGGGAAATCAAGTTTTGGGACAGATTAACAAAATCACTGTGCCACTGTTCATGAAGGGAATTCACAAAATGCCTATGTTTAAAATGTGGTTAAAAAAATCCCCCAAATAATTGCTTTTCCGGGTGTGTGTTGTGCAGTTTCTATGCATGCTCATGACTTCACCGATTTTTCATATTTTGACTCTAGATTTTCAACATTGCCATTTTTTTACACCTCCTCATGAACAGTACAGCTATCATTTTTCACTTCCTGCCCAAAATGTGTTTTTGCACCTGTGGCGCCAAATGGCACAGTCACTGTGTAAAATCACCTTTCGGCTAACGAACTGATAGTGCCACTGTTCATGAGGTGGGGTCACAAAAGCCTATGTTGAACATTTGGAGTGGAAATACCAACAAACGCCCAGGGAGTTAGGGTTTCCAACCATAACACCCCACCCTGTAGAGACTGACAGGCATCAGAGGTGTGACTTGGGATCGTTGGCTGTAATGCTCAAGCCATTCCACCCCACCCCCACCCTGCAGCCAGTGACAGCCATTGAGGTGTGCCTTGGATTCTTCGGCCCCAGAGTTCATCCCATTCTCCTATACTGCACCCATCTCAGTATATTTCCTTATGGAATGGGGTGAGTATAAGTTCTGAAGACCCCAAGGCACACCACAACACTTGTCAGTGTCTGCAGGGTAGGGTGAGGTGAAATGGCATGAGCATTATGGTCAACGACTCAAAAGCACACCCCAACATCTTTCAGTCTCTGCAGAGTGGGAGTGGGGTTGGTGTCAGTTCAATACTTCACTGCCATTCCTATTATGCATCTCTCTAACTCCTGCACTAACAATGCCAATGCCAGTAAGACAACATTCGGCATTGACAAATGCTAGTTGTAAATAGGTGTGATGTTTGCCTCTGTCCATTCCCTCAAGGTTTTCCCTTCTTTTATTGATGCATTAAATAATTTTGCTACTGGTCCAGCTAACTCCTTTGCAAGTTCAACCAAAAATCTTGGATTCAGACCATCTGGTCCAGACAATTTTCCTGGACCTATCTCTTTGAGTTTGTCCAGGATATCCTGCTCTGTGAATTCAACGTCTGTATAATCATCCTTGTTAGCTATATTGCTAATAAAACTTTGCTACTTTAGGTTGAAATGTTGATATAAAGTTCTTATTTAGTGCATTAGCCATATCCTGCTCATTATGAATTATTTCAGATCCTATCTCAAGTGGCTCTATACCATTATGATACCCTCTCAATGATCCTACGTAACTACAGAAGCATTTTTTATTATCTTTTACTGCTGTAGCCATTTTGATTTTGGCTATCTGTTTGGATTAACCGATAATGTTCTTGCATTTGTTTGATTGTTTTTTATAATGCTCCCAATTTTTTTCTGTTTGCTCATGTTTACATTTGTTATACAGTCTCTCCTTCTGTTTTATACTACTATTAATTTTCTTATTCCACCAAGCTGGAATTATTCCCTCATGACTGTATTTAGGAATCTCCAGTATCCACGTTTTAACACAGTAGTCAATATGTTTTTTCAGTTTTGCCCATATTCCTTATAATCCTAGACCCTCCAGTTTGGTTTGCCAGTTCTACATACCTAGATGTTTAGTTTTTTGATATTCTGCTTTACTGTAGCATTTCAAAATAGTTCTACCTGCGATAGCTTGATATGACATATTAACTTCCAACTTGATTACATTATGATCACTTTCTCCTAGGGGGTTCTTTACAGTGACACCTTCAATTTTTTTCTGCAAAGTTACATAACACTAAATCTAGTATATTATTCCCTTGGGTGTTTTCTTTAACCACTTGTTCAAGATTGTTATGCAGTGTCAGCTCAATAAATTTATTTTCCATGCTAGTTGACCCTTCCAGTTTAGTCCAATTAATGTTAGGAAGATTAAAGTCACCTAACAGCACATATCTCCCTCTACATCCATACTCCCCAGGGTTTCGATAAAGTGCATACTTACTTCCATGTTTAAATTTGGTGCTCTATAACCCAGGCCTAGTGTTAGTAGTTGTTTTGGCAACTGTATTTTAACCTGAAGCACTTACACTAGCTATCTATAGCTCCATAGTATCCATTGTTGGCTATGGTCTGATTATCTACTGCTCAGCTTCCACCACTACCCTCCACAGAATATCAATGGCACTCAATAAAGCATGCCGACTTTTTACTGGAGAAGCACACCTTACCCACACATGTGAACTGCATGTGCACATATGTTGACTTCAGCTAAATGGGAGGATTCACTATCAAACCTGCTTGCTAACTAAAAAAGCACTTCTCTGGCTCCTGCCTTCTGGTGTTGCAAATGTACTCAACCCATCTTGCAGCTCCCAGCACACTTGTAGCTCAGTCAACTAACTCTTCTCTGTCCCGAGATGCTGGACTACACAAGGGCAATGATCATTTGCATACAGAGCACCACCATGGTTTAATGTGCTGTCCTGAGATATCTTTTCCTTACCAAAACTGGGACCATTTAAAGGCACTCTTCATCAGCATCTTACAGCTAACAATTCCTGTGACTGTTTCAACTGACATGACACTACCTCAGCAGTATTGACACATCCTTGTGTACCTACTTCTCCCCTTTTCTCTGTGAATGGCCACTTTCACCCTAACAGCTCTGCTTTATTTCCTGGCTCCTTCACTGATCCTTCTTTCACCTCACCCCTTTTACCCTCCACCTTCTTTCCACTGTTTATCTTCACTTAGCTGAACTTTTGTTCATCCAAATCTAACTATACCTACTTGACAAAGCTCCTTGGGCTGCCTCCTTTTATTAGGTTATTTTTGATATACTACCAATTCATAGTTTTAATTTTAGTTGCAATATTGTCATTTTAAATACTTTCTTTTCAATATTTTGTGTAATACCATCCATTGTACGTCTGTCACCCTTCCCACTGATGTGGAACCTTTGTAAAAGAGCTGTTATATGCTCAAAGATATTGTAATCCGAGAATGAATAAATAAATAAATAAATAAAATAATATTTCCATATTTCTTTCTGTGGTCCCTTCTGGTTTTACCTCATATGCTTTTAGTGTATCCTTTATATACACTGCTATTCCACTCCCACATTTTTCTGGGCGGTCCTTTTGGAAAACAGTATACTCCATAATTCCCATGCACCAATCTTCTTCCTTAAACCATGTTTCAGGTATGGTGCATATAGCTACCGTTCCCTTCTCTAGCCTATTCTGTAACTTGTCCATCTTGTTTCGTATACTTCTGAAGTTGGTCAGCAGAATCGTTATCATGATTTCTTCCATCTTGTTAGGCCCATTTTCTCTCCTTCCAATATTTTTTATAGGTTTTCCTGTTTCCTTTATTGTAAAGCTGAGAGGCTCCTTTATCCCCACATCACTCAATTTAAACAGTCCATAATATGTTTAGTAAATTCTGTAGCCAACATGTCACTTCCCATTCTACTCAAATGTAGCTTATCGTGACTAGATAAGGCACTGTTCCCTTCAAACTAGGGGAAGATAGTTTTCTCCTATCCTGAGATTTTATTGCACCTGGTTCCCTATAATTAGCTAACCACTGACATTCCATCCCTGCCATTTTATGATACCCAGACTTTGAGATGTAATTTCTAGCTTCCTGACAAGTAAGCCTTTCTCAGGTCACAGGATACAATTTTCCTCTGCATGTAACCTTTTTAAAAAAATATGGTCATCTTTTGGCAACCCTTAGTTCTGGCATGTGTGGAACTTTGAAACATGACCAAGTTCCTCTGCATGTAACCCTTTTTAAAGCATAAATAGAAAAAATATACAGAAACAATATTGTCTACAATATTCCAGCAACTGGCAAACTCACAACATCCCTCCCTTCTTAGACTGAATTTATGGGCATATTCCACTATCATATGGTAGTGTTTCCATAATTTTGTTCACTGTTCTAACTGGTGAGATTGGACATTGCGTTTGCATTACCCAACCTGGCCCTGTGCTTAATTGTCATGTTGTAGGCCTATAGGGCAATACTCCATTGGAGCAGCCATCAATTTGTTTTACCCATCTGATTTAACCATACCCTGGAGTCGTGATTGATCTGTACCTCGAAGTGTCTTCCATAGAGGTACAGCTCTAATTTTTTTCAGGGCCCATACCAGTGCAAGACATTCCTTTTCTACTGTGGATTATGCCTGTTCCAGGGGAAGTAACTTCTTGCTAAGGTACACTATTGGGTGGTCTTTGCCCTGATTAGATGTCTGACTGAGGACTGCTCCAATCCCCACATCTGAGGCATCTGTCTGGACTACAAATTGCTTGGTGTATTCTGGTATGGCAAACACAGGAGCACTGCACAGTGAGTCTTTTAGCCATGTGAAGGCTCGTTCACAGGCTGATTCCCACTTTACCCTTTTGGGCTATATTTTCTTCAGCAAGCTAGATAGTTCAATTCAATTCAATTCAATTTTGTTTTTTACCAGGAAGCTCATCATTGAGGTACTCATTTCCAAGACAGTCCTGGAGGGACACAAGATTTATACAATAATACAAGGAGGTTTATACAGTTCAGGGTGGGTACATACATAGTATATATATAAATCATACAGACATAAGGGAGGTCAATACATTTGAAAAGGCGGTAGGGTGGGTACATGAGTGGTTACGTAGAAAGGTAAGGGGTAGAGTTGGGACTGAGTATTGTATGGAAGGGAAGGGCTAGGATAAGGAAGTAAAGAAGAGGAGAAGTAGAAACAATCATTAAGGGAGAGTGTGAAGGAGGAAGACAGGAGCAGAAACGAATGAAGGTTATGAAGGGGTAGGCAGAATGGGTCGAATGGTGAGTGTTTAGGTAAAGTGCAGTGCAAAGACTCTTGCTGGAGGGTGGTAACACTAACAGTTACATTTGCATTTTTCTATCATCAGGGGCTTCATAAGCAGCTTAACGATAATAAAGATAGAGGAGACACCAGGGTACTGTAATTAGGTACAAACTTTCATTAGTACCCTGTGGTCCCGAGGAAGCTCCTAACCTGCTTCTGGGTTTCAGGCATGGGCCATGCCTCTATCACATCAATCTTTGCTTGATTGGGATGAAGCTGCCCCTGCCCCACTACATGGGTTAGGTATGCCACCTCCACCACAGCCACCTGGCACTTTTCAGCCTTTACAGTGAGGTCTGCTCTCTGTATCCTACCCAACACTTCCTTCAGGTGAGACAGGTGTTCCTTCCAGCTGGTGCTGTAGATGGCAATATCATCCAGATAAGTCACTGCATAATCTTCAGTACCATGTAACACCTGATTGATCAACCTTTGGAAGGTGGCAGGGCCATTCTTCATTCAAAATGCATTACCCAAAACTATAATAATCCTATTGGAGTGATGTAGTCCAACTGCTCTCTAGCTCTGGCAGTTAACTCCACCTGCCAGAACCCTTTTGTCAAGTCAGTTGTGGTAAGGTATGTCACCTCTCCCAACTTGTCTAATAGTTCATCTTTCCATGGCATTGGGTGGGTGTCAGACTTTGTGACTGCACTGACTCCACGATAGTCCACACAAAAGTGAGTAGAGCCATCTGGCTTGGGAACAAGGACTACGGATGATGCCCAGGGACTTTGGGATTTCTGAATTACCTCTAAATCCAGCATTTTCTCCACCTCCCTACTAATATCCTTTAGGACAGTCTCAGACATCCGGTAGGCTGTTCGCCTTATGGGCGCTTGCTTCCACATGTCTACATCATGTATCGCTAAGGAGTTCATTCAGACATGGCCATAAACAAAGGGGCAAAATGCTTTAAAACCTCCTTCACTTCCTGGGACTGGTCCAGGGTCAACTGGGGTGACAGTTTGATTGCCTTCACAGATGACTCCCGCTTGCTTTCCTCTAGCAAAGTACAGTTGGGGGTCTTCTATGTCCATCCCCTCCCCATGACTACATGCTGCAAATACCACATTGGCCCTATTGGCGTATGGCTTCATCATGTTGACATGGTACATCCTATTGGTATGTCTCCTGTCAGGCAGTTCCCCAATATAATTGATGTCATTGACCTGTCAGATTACCTTATATGGTCCCACCCACTCAGCCTGCAGCATGTCCTTCTGGGCGGGAATCAGGACCATGACTTCCTGACCTACACTGTATGAGCAAGAAACATAGAAACATAGACTTTGATGGCAGATAAGGACTGCTTGTCCCACCCAGTCTGCCCATTTCCCTACCTGTTGGATAAGCTGCAGATCCTAGTTAACCAACAGCCTACTTCCTCCTACCCCCCCACCAGAATTGCCTTATGTCTGTCCCATGCATTCTTGAATTTCCCCACTATTTTTGACCCCACAACCCTCTCAGAAAGGCCTTTCCAAGTGTCCATCACCCTCTCCATGAAAAAATACTTCCTCACATGCCTCTGAACTGTCCCCCTCCATCTTCAAATTGTGCCCCCTTGTTCTTGTGCGAGTTGTCCTTGTGCAAGCTCTGGATCCACGGTCGTATGAGACTTTTTGCTTCTGTTGGCAGCTGACAGGTTGCTTTGGGCCACCCCCATAAGCTCCTTCAGTTTCTTCCTAAACCTAGGGACACACTCCACTACTGGAGTTCCTTGGGTGGCATGCTTGCCGTCTCAGTCCTCCCAGATCAAGTCTAGGGCCCCTTCACCCTACAAGTGTATAAGAGTTCAAAGGGGAAAAACCCTGTTGACTTTTGGGGCACCTCCCTGTATGCGAACAACAGATGGGGAAAGTATTTCTCCCAGTTCCTCACATGCTGTTCAGCAAATGCTTGGAGCATCAATTTTAGGGTACCATTAAACCTTTCCAAGAGCCCATTGGCTTGTGGGTGATAAGGTGTTGTGCATCTCTGCACCACCCCACACGTCTCCCACAAACCCTTCATCAGGTCCAACATGAAGCTACCCCCGTGTCAGAGATAACCTTCTGTGGAAACCCAACATGGGAGAAAATCCCTAGCAAGCTGTTTGCCAATATTTGTTTGTCCTAAGTGAGGAGAGGATGACTGCCTCTGGGTATCGAGTGGCGTAATCTGCCAACATCAGGATAAACTTTTCCTGGAGGAGCTTGGGGTATTCAAAGATCCCACAATATCCATTCCTACAATCTGGAATGGCTCCTCCACAATGGGCAAGGGAATTAGGGCAGCTTTGGTTTTACTACCTGCCTTCCCTCTTTGTTGGCACCGGTGACAAGACCTGCAACAGTCCTTCACCTGCTGGGTGAAGTTAAGCTAATAGAAATTTTGGGACAATCGCTGCAAGGTGTGCGTGATGCCCAGATGTCTGGACATGGGGATATCATGAGTGATCTTGAGCAACTGCTCACGGTACCCCTGGGGAACGACAAGCTGCCTGCTCATCACCCCTCCCTTTGTCCTCACATCATTTGTATACAACAATCCATTGCCCCAAAATACCCTATGTCTCATATCACCTCCCTATGTCCCATCCGATTCTTCATAATCCCTCATTCTCTCCAAACTAGGACCAGTCCTCTGAGCAGTGGCAAATTCCTCACATTTTCCAAAAGCATGGGACATGTCCCCCTCAGTTCATAAACTGGGGACCATAGCTCTAGCATAAGGGCACTCAGAGTCACTGCCATTCCTAACCTTCTGACCATTTGTTACCCCTCCCTCCCTCCTCAGAGTAACCTTCTGTAGGTTTTTTGTTAATGGTTACTTGGGGAAGTCCTACCTCCCTTTCACTGCTCTCCATGTGAGGAAAGACAGGCTGGGGAATGAGCCTCCTAGTATTTTCCACAGGGGCTTCTGTGGGGTTCAGGGAACTAAAAGAGGCCTTAGCAGTCTGGCTGCAGGTAGCTGCACACACCACCCCTGCTGTGGATTATTCTCTATAATCACATCCAGAGCAAGGTTATCTGCCACTGCCACTTTTTGCACCCTCTGTCCTGTCTCACCCCAGTTCAGGAGAACACTAGTAGTGGCAGAGTTTTCTCCACCCCAGTGAATTCCCTCACTGTTACAAACTGATTAGGTATAAGCTGTTCAGACCCAACCAAATCACCTTTTAGTAATGTAAAAGACACCCCTGTGCCCCTTAACCCATGGGTCTACACCCCATTTACAGTAACTGGATGTATGTGCTCCCTCATGTTTACAGGCATGCTTTAAGGGATACATAGTGCACCCAACTCTGTTTGAGCACCACTTTGTCCACTCTGTACCTTTTTAGGACACTGTCTAGCAAGATGCCCTGGCTGTTTACAAAACCAACAGTCATCATTTCTTTTATCCAAGAAATCCCTTTTTGGTAACTTGGAGCTTGCCCCTTTCAGGGGAGGCAATGAGGGTTTTAGCTGCACTGAAGGTGTGCTTTTCCCTTTCTGCCTTGCTACACCTGCCTCACTTCCTTTTGGAGTGGGCCTATTCCTGACATAGCGATCCGAGAGCTCAGCAGTTTGCTGTGCTGTTTTTGGATCACGTACCTCTAACCAGGTTTTCAACTCTGCTGGGCAAGCCCAAAAGAACTGCTCTAAAAGTACAGCCTCCTCAATTTTCCCAGAGTTTGCTGCCACCCCTTCCCACCAGCATTTTAAATACCGATGTTCTTTGTGGCAAGTTCCTCAAAGTTTATGTCAGGGCTTTTTCAGAGTTTCCTGAATTTAACCCTGTAGGCCTCATCAGTCGGTTTATACTTTTTAAGCAAAGCAGCTTTAAGTTTCTCATAATCTTGGCAATCATTATTGTCCATTAGGCCTAGCGCCTCATGCGCTTTACCAGTAAGTAGCAGGGGTAGCTGGAAGCTCCAGGATTCCCTGGGTATTTTGGCCTGGATACAGACTTTTTCAAGCAAATTCAAAAATTCATCCATATCCTTGCCCTCTTTAAGATCAGCTTTTAATTTGGAATTTAGCTTATACCCCAGCCTTGGAGTTTCAGGTTCATCCCTGCCACTTATCTCCTCTGGCATTGGCCATTGGAGTCTTAAATTCTCCAGTTCAAACTCTCTGGTGCTGCTTTTCTTTTTCCTCTGTCTCTCTCTGGTGCTGTTTTTCCTTCATCTCTCTCTGAAGCTGCCTTTCTTGCATTGCCAGGTCCTTCATCTCCAACTGCAGCCTGATCTCTTCAAGCTCCAGCTCTGTGGAGACCTTCCCCTGGTGATGTGACTTTGGGTTCCCTCTGGTCTCACAGTCCTCCTCCATGGGACTGGATACTGCAACATTTCCTGGCACCCCCATGCCCAAGGTCTGGTCCCTTTCAGTCACTTAATGTGACTCGAGGTTTGGGGCAACCACTTGCTCATCAGATGCCATGAGAGCCTCCATGAGGTTCTTTTGGTTTGCTACTCGTACTGGACCCCTCTTTCCTGACACAACTGCCTTAGGTGATCTGTATTGTATTTGCTGTAGTTGGAAGCCATATTCTTCCCTAACTACTGCTACACTTACACCAAGAACAAAAACAGGGTAGGGAACTTTATACTGGGGCTGGGAGACCATATTGACATTCTGAGCCTTATTAAATAAGAACCAGAACACGGTGAAGTTCTGATTTATTCTGATTAGGTCTGATTTATTGACCAATATTTGAAAAAATGTGAACAAATGCATAAAAGTGGCCAAAGTCGTTCACATTTGACACAGAGGCCCAAAGGAAGTAATTTAATTATTTGCATAAAAAATTAAAGTAAAACTGCTAATCAAAAAAGCAATCAGTCACTACTAGCCCCTTCATGGCTGGCCTATAATGGTGGCATATCCTGCTCGAGCCCATGCCATGAGTGTGCTGGGAGACATGAGAGAGAGAGAGAGAGAGACAGATGCAAATACCTATATCATATCACCAGTAAGCCCTGCAGGCACTACCAGGCAGTTAAGATTTATTTTTATTAATGGTACTGTGTGGGTATTATTTTGATGCATGTTCCAATCAGAGAAGAACAGGCCAAAGAAATGGATATGAATGATCAAATGAGCAGCATTAAGAGAGTCCATCCACCCTACCCATGTGAATGATGCAACTGCTTTGCATGCCCTGGTGTACTGCGGTATATGGTACACTACAGAGGTGGTAAAGTTTTCTAGTACTGCGACTTCTTCTACTGAATCTGATCAACATGTGGAATCATTAAAGAAGAAAATCAAAAGACATAGTGATCACCACCCAGGCAGGCAGCCAGTCACACATCGCATTGGTCAAGTGCAGTGCAGTCATAAAAAGTTTGCCACTGCCACCTGAAGACCTGATGACACACAACACAACACAATTACATCCTTCCTAGTTCCACAATTGCTGCTAGCCACTACCAAGTGATTTAAGTATCACAAATAAAATATAATGATCTCAGCCCAGTTACTGTGAGATGTAACCAAGCTAGCATACCACACACACAAATAATAAAGAAATTATATGAATGTTCAATTTAGTAGCATTTTTTTCTGTGAAGTATTCACAGCCAAATATGGGGGATGTGAGAAATATACAAAGAGTATTCCGTTTCTGGGTTTCAGGCATCTGCTAAGCCATGCACTGTACGAAAATTAAAACAGTACAGTCAGGATCAGTTGCTAAGGACAAAAATGTGACAAGCATTAGTAGTAAGGACTGGATTAAGGACAAAAAGTGACAAGTAGTAGTCATGACTCTTGAGGACAAAAACTGATAGTTAGAGATGCAGTGAATTTTAATTTCACCAGTGAAGTGAATGCGAAGTGGGCACTATGTGTTGTTGTTCCACTACGTGGAGTGGCCAACATGAAAGGCTCACTTTGCATTATAATTATGACTTTGCATTGTCATTCCGCCTTAATACAAAGTAAGGTGAAGTGACAACAATATAGGCACCCCCTCACACATCACATGGCTTACAGTACTGTCAGTCACATGCTTTAGCCAGGCAAGAAGAAAGTGACTCATGCAAGCAGATACTTTCACTTTCTCCTTTGCAGAGGTAGAGAGAGGAGGCAGTTTGTCTGTGTAGCAGTTAGGAGAAGCAGAAAATCCAGAGATCAAATAAAACCCACCCAACAGCATTTTACAAAGCTGTATTGTTGTTTAGTGTTTTTTGCACTCTTTTTGTAGTTCATTTTTTTCTTTCTGTGATTGTGATTTCTTTGTTTTTTACTTTCATAAATTTTTGTTTGTCTGTGTGTGTGCCTGTGTTGTGCGTGTGAGTGTTTCCTGTTGTCATTGTCGATTGTTGACTTGTCATTGCTCGGACAGAGGGAAGGAGGGCATTCGAGTTCAAGTACTTAAATTGCTGAAATGGACCAGGGACAGGGTGAAAGTCAACGAATGTCTGGGATGGTGCCAGGGGCAGTGGGACCGCATGGCAGCATGGTTGGCAGAAGAGGAGTGCAAACCCGTGGGGGGCGTGGACGGGTGCTGTTGGAGCAGTCGAAAATCTTGGGTCCTCCCCCCACCGGCAGCAGCAGAACCACTACCACCACCAGCAGCAGTTCCAGCAGCACTGCCTCCACAGCAGGATGTGTTAGAGGTTGAGCACCGCTGTGACCAGGCTGTTACCAGTGCATCTGGCCCTCCCGTGCCTGGTCCCCTCTGCAACTCCCCAGTTTGGGTGTTCTTTGACTGTGTCGGGGGACATCAGCCTGGCACGGTGCCACATTTGTGGTGTTGAGGTGCACCATGGCCCCAGGGAGACTGGGGGCCAGTGCACCTACATGGTTATTCACCACAAGGTGAAGTGGCAGGCTGCCACAGAATGGGCCAGGCCTCCACCTGCTGGCCCTTCTGTGGTAGTGGCAAAGGGTGCTGCTGTGGGTTGTTGCAGCAAGAGGAGGGCTACAGCAGCAGCTGCTCCACCACCAGCACCACCCCCACCACCACCAGTTGTACCACCACCAGTGGACCCCACACTTCCTGTAACTGAGGCCAGCCTTGCTGTGTTGTGGGCTGCGGTAGAAGAGAACAAGAAGGGAGTGCTGTCCAGCAGCAGTTGGAACACATAGAGCATCACCAATTGCAGTTTGTGTCAATGCTCCATCTGCTGCTGGACCAGCAAGGGATCCTACATTAGCTTTTTTTTCAATGCACCTTCCCCCCCTGCTGTGTTTTAATCCAAGTTAAGAATGTGTACCCTGACATATTTGTGGTGCCTCAGTAATGTTTACTTTCTGTTGTGGAGTGGCGGTGGAAAAGCAGGACTGAGCAGTGTGGGTATAATGTGCTAAATTGCATGTGTGCAGCCAGTGTTCTTTCCTGTGTGTGGACTGCAGACATTGTCTAGCTTCTTGCAAACATATATATATGCTGACTTGTTGCAGTGTTTATGGTATAAAGGATAAAGATAAGAATATGTAATGTATATTTTATTGCTTTCATCATAATCAGCGGACTAAGTGATATGATATTTTTTCAGAGGCCTCTGGCCAGAGTGCACCTTAGTCACACAGTGCACACATGACTTTTAGGAGATTATATAGCAACACAAAATCCTGCTTTTCAACAAACCGTAGCCAAGAGACATGAAGTATTAGTGATGGTGAGGCACCCAAAATATTTGTCGAACAGTGTACAGACACTATAAAGTCAGAAAATATATAAAGTCCAGTTCACTGCCACATGTCAACACACCATGCTGCCACAGTTCTTCTTTTCACCTTTTGTTCTGGAATAAGTGATATCTTTCTAGTTTAGACTGGCAGTGTCAGTTTTTTAGCAAGCTGATGTACACCATAACACGACACGGTGCCAGTGGTTGCACAATGTGGTGGCAGTGGACTGCAGGACCTGTTATATATTCCAACTTTAAAATGTCTGTACACCATAACATATTTTAGGTGCCTCAGCAATATTTTATATCTGTTGGATATGGTTTGTTGAAAAGCATGATTTGTTTGTGCTATTATCTCCACAAAGTCATGTGTGCACTATGAGTGACAGCGGCCCGAGACCTCTGAAAAAATATCATATCACTTACTCTGCTGCTGCTAATGGTACAAGTAAAATATACGTTCTATAGTCTTATCTTTATTCTTTACACACTGCAACAAGTCACACCATATATATGTTTGCATGAAGCTGGACAGTGTCTGCACACACAGGAAAAAAACACTGACTGCGCACATGCAGTTTAGCACAGTATACTTGCACTGCTCAGTCCTACTTTAGGATAAACACTTCACAACAGAAAGTAAACATTACTGGGGCTCCAAAAATATGTATTTTTTAAAATAAAAATTAATTTATAATTTATGACATTATGTGCTCACAACACACAGTCCCCAGAATTTTTGTGCATCTTCAAAATGCAACTGTCTTGTGTCCAGAAAATTCCCCAGTGCTGACGAAGTGAAATGGGAGCATTACATCAAATGCAAGTCCCCCAGAATTAAGGGCGCACTCATTCATGCATGCAATGCTCACACAGTCACCAGAATTTTTGTGCATCCCCAAAATGCAACTGTCTTGTATCCAGAAAATTCTCCAGTGCTGACAAAGTGAAATGGGAGCATTACAAGAAATGCTGCTACTGTTGCAATTACACGTAATGCTGCTGTGTATTGACCTTACTGTGATGATGATGTGATGATGCACAGTGTCTTGCCAAACCATATGAAGGAGGGAGAACATGAATGACCACTCAGTGTACCGTCACAAATGATGACACTGAGAGAACTGTTGGTTGCCCAAAGTGTGCTGCAATCACCTCAACTGGAAGGGTGCCCTTTGTGTGTGCACCAATAGTAGCCTTGGTGAGTTGATATATATACACATATACATATATGTATTTTCTTGGGGGGTTGACATAAATATACATGTACTCATTGTATTGTTTTCTGTCACAGGTCACATACTGCTGGTGTGCACATTCCCATGCTTGAGAAATTGTGGTGGTAGAATTGGAAATGGAATACGCTCAAGCCAATGAAGGTAAGTATTTTTTTGAGGGGGTAGATTATCATATTTGCAAGTAGGTCTCATTAATGGTTTATTGTTTGGTTACTTCTTCACAGATTTGATCTGCTTCCTTCTCCAGTCCAGTAATGATGGCCATGGTCATCATCGATTCATGCGACTTCTACTTGTTGCATGTCTGCCAGCCCGGGAGGGGGGGAAGATGTTGAAGTTCTTTGGATAAGGCAACTGTGACACAATAAAGCATCTGGAAGTTTCCTAAAAAAAGAAATGAAGGACTTATTACAACTTGATTGCAGCAGTAACACATTATGTTTAAGCCGTGGCTGTTCCACCACGGGTTTATGGATTAATGCAGATAGCAAGCTGTGAAGCAACAAGAACAACAAATTATCAGATCACAATTAAATTTGGTACCAGGCTGTAAGAAATACACTGTGTCAGTGTTCCTGCATCTTAACTCAAGTTACATTTTAAAACCACATCTTGTCAACTCACATGACCTGGGTTAAACATTTTTCAACACTGGCATGACTGCAGCTGCAAATATGGAATACAGTGCATGATATATTGGGCAAATATTTTGTGACATACAAGTCACCTACTTTATGAACCATCAGTCAAATTTTTTGCACTCTTATGAAAAAAAGGAACAGATTAGATAAAATTGATATACTTACCAGTATGGAAATGGATATCTCATAGGTTGCTGTACACAGTAATGCTGTACCATTGATACAGACCTTCAGCGAAGAGAGTCATTTATTAACCTGTAAAAAAACAAAATAAGTTGACCATATTTGTTTGACCATTGCAGCTTAGAAAAGCAACAGGAAACAAAACACACAGCTAAAGGAAGTTGAATAGCATGAAAAACATTAGTATACATACTCACTTTATAGTATTTATAGTAAAAAGCTCTGTGCCTGTGGCTGATGGATATGATCACCTATTCGACTCCCTCTGCCTTGCCATGGTCAAGACTTGTAATGGAAAACATTGTCAGAATGGTAGTGGTGCTCATAGCTTAGGCACATGATGACATTCCCTCTCACATATTCTTGCATCTGGTGGTGGTTGCAGTGGCTAACTGCAGTCTTATGGTGGTGGTCCAGGGAGGCACACAAAGTCATTCTCCCTGGTGGCAGTGGCTAACAGTGGTTTCATGGTGGTGGTCCAGGGGGACACACAAAGTCATTCCCCCTGGTGGCAGTGGCTAACAGCAGTTTCATGGTGGTGGTCCAGGGGTGCACACAGTGACATTCCCTATGGTGGCAGTGGCTAATAGCAGCCTTACGGTGGTGGTCCGGGGGGGCACACAAAGTAATTACCCCTGGTGGCAGTGGCTAACAGTGATCTTATGGTGGTGGTCCAGGGGTGCACACGGTGACATTCTCTATAGCAGCAGTGGCTAACAGTGGTCTTATGGTGGTGGTAGAGGGGTCAGGCTATATTGTGCTCTGTGTTACAAATATGACGTGACATATGGAATTTGAGTCACTCTGAGTGGGACACTGATTTAACTTTATGAAAAAGAAAACATATATCATACAACAAATGTGACAGCCTTTTAACCACTGAAGTTAAAACCTGCCAACATTAACCTCATAATCATCCTCATAAAGAAAGCTGCCCTCACAGTCATCTATGTCTGAATTCTGACCACTGGGAAATTCTTTCTCCATTGTGTCATCATCTACGTCAGTGGTAGACCGTTTCATGCTGCCACTGCCAGTGCCACCAGGATGGTCCATTTCTACAGCAGCAAAACCATGACCAGGCTGGGGTATGAATACTGAGGTTACAGTCTGAGCTGGTATGTGCCTCTCATTCATTTTTATGAATGTCAGCAAACTGACATTTGCAGGAGAGAGGTTTGTATGAAGATCCCAAACTATTGCACCTGTTGAGCTGAATAACCTCTCAACACTTACACTGGAGGGTGGACATGTCAGGTACTTCAGTGCCACTGAGGTCAGCTCTGGCCATTCACTGACCTTTCCACTCCAATATAAAAGAGGATCATCAGTTATTGACAGACGCCTGTTTTCAGACAAATATGACTCAACCATTCGCTGTGCTGCACTAAGTCCAGTGGTTGATGCATCATCCTGTTCTCCAGAATCATTTATGTAACAAATCCTCACTTGGAACAAAGCCTCCCAAAGTGGGTTAACACCAACTGGTTTTGATGACAGACCACCTGGAACTGCAGTCCCCTTCCCCTTACAGGATATGCTTGATACTACTCCAGGTTCACCTTCAGCCTGATTATGCTGCTGAAGTTTGCTGACCTTGCCATGTGACTTCTGTGCCCCATGAACCAAGCGCACCAGTTTCCCACTGACATTTGTTACCTGTTCAGGCCCATCCTCCAGTACTTAGGTAATTCCATGTTTGCATCATGGGTCCAGCACTGTTGCTATTGCAAAGTTGTCACTACGCTGAATGCTCAAGATGTGATGATTCTGGTAGAATACTATCAGCATGTATTTCAGCAACACACTGCTAGCCCTGTCTCCGGCAACAGCAAGGCTATGCTGTACATTCAACAATGTCTGCCTCAGCACCTGCAGCAGTGGAATTGATTGGCTAATGGAGGCAGACCTACCAGTCACTGCCTGTGTGACATGTTCAAAAAGCCTCAAAATTGTTATTACAGAGTCCATGAGGTGCCACTGTTCAGTCATCATAGACAAGGAGGCCCCAGAACTGTCATGGCTAGTGTACATGACAAGATATTCTGAGCTGGCTTTGTACTGTTCATATAACATCTCCGCCATGTATAAAGTAGAGTTCCACCAGGTGACAGCTGCCAGCTTCAAGCGGTGCTGCGGGAGGCAGTTTCAGATCTGCAATTGCCGGAGTTGGTCACGGGCCTTTGCAGAGCGTTAAAGGTGAGAACAGATACGGCATGCAGCTGTCAGCATTTCCTTTAGAGCAGAGTGCTGCAGAAACTCCTGCTCCACATGATTTAAACAGTGGGCCATGCATGGAACCCGAACAAAGCCACCATTTGTGATGCATTTAACCACATTTGACCCATTGTCACTTGCTATGAACCCAGCACTCAGGGACAGGGGGTTCAGCCACTTGTCAATTTGAGTCAGTACCAAGTCCAACATGTTTTCACCAGTGTGTGAACATGTCACATTGTGCATAGCAATCATTGCATGCTGTTGAATTCCTGTAAGATTGCTACCATGACACTCCACCTTACTACACTGATTATTCACACTACCAACAGCACAAACAACACCCGACAACTGTGCCCAGTGTGCAGTTATACACAAATATGAACTCCCCTGCTATTTTGCCACTTGTCCACATATCCATACTTAAATGGATGAATGGAGAGGAGGAAAATTGATGGGCATGTCTTACAGAGTTGGACCCAGTATGGTACAACTCAGGGACAGCACTGGTGGAAAAGTATGTCCGGGATGGGATTTTCCATTTTGGACAGGCACGTGCTGCAAACTGCCAGAACCCAGAATTCTCCATGAAGTTAGAAGGGCAAAAGATCAATTGCCAGCATTTCAGCTACAGCAGCATTAAGTTCACGTGACACTGTATGATTGGGTGGGTGTTTCTGTTTATGCTCAAAAGCATTCTGTTACATGGGCTGGCAAACATTTTACATGGGGTGTGATGACAAATGGTTCTGCTCTGCAAATGGCAGGGGGTGGAGTGTGGACATGTGATGAAGATGGTTGGACAGGTGATGAAAAATCCACAAATTAAGTTATTTTCCCAGATTCACAAACAGGGGTAGAGGTACCACTTGCACTAGACATACTGCATTCACCACCACCACCACCAAAACTGCTACTCTCACCACCACTGGACAAGATTTCAGAATCACTATGCTCCTCCACCTCATCATGCCTTACTGGACCTCTGGTCCCATTGTTACTTATCTTGTATTATTGTTTTTTACTCCCATGTTTTACCACAATGCCTATATCTTTATTACTGTATTTGACCTTGTGTGATGCACGTCCACCTTGTAAATGAGCTTGCTCAACGGTGTCCACCTGGATAAATAAAGATTTGATTGATTGATTGATTGATGCCTGTAGTAATCCTCAGCTGTATTTCATCGCTACTGCACACATTTAATTTCCTACATGATCTTACAGTCATGAAAGAGGATAACATGCTCATTATGGTTGATGACGAGGGTGAATGCCCCACTGTGGTATTAGCTGCCATCTTGTGCTGGGTCCACAGTGCCATGTGCCTGTTCTTAAGATGTGTATGCTGTCCCCCTGTGCCCAGATGGCTCCCCTTTTTACCTCGCCTCACACGTGCATGGCAAACCTAGCAGATTGCAACTGACTCATCATTTGCTTCTTGCACAAAAAAATCCCAGACAAGGGATTGTGCTCCCCTATTGTCCCTGATGCTGCTTATTAGACTCCATTTTTTTAAGCCCTGAAGTGGGGGGGGTGCTACATGATTTTTCAGGCCAGACACACTTGGACTGCAACTGACCACCATGACTAGCTATCATTGTTGCTGGGTCATCATCATCGTCAACTGAAACTGGTAAATCACAACTTTTTCCTGGGGGGGTTAATGCAAACAGACCCAGACACAGCCACCTTGAATTTATTTTTCTCTGGTTCCCAACAGGGGTAGCTGACATCATCAGCATATTCATCAACATCATCTACATCCACATCTTCTGCTTGGATGCTGGCATGTGGACTGCATGTTGCAACCACAGCAACATCAGCATCATCTGATTCATCTTCAATACCACCATCACCAGATATTTTTTTCATCACACTGTGAATCACTGCATGGCAAATGCGTGACCTGAACTGTGGTGGAAGAAATGTGACATTGTGTGTTGTCGTCATAATGATCAGAATCCTCATATTCAGTTACCAATGGGATGTTACTGGGGAGTATGACATAATCTACACTGTCACTCACTGCTTTACACTTAACTATATTTTTGGACTTGGTCAACTGGTTAGAAGTGGAACTTGAGGCAGCAATACTCATACCACCAACAACTACACTAACATCACCAGCTGGGACAACATCATCTTCTCCAACTATGAGTGAAGTTACCAATTGCACTGTAAAAAACTTTGAAGAAGAAATACCTTTCCTCACATCAGCAATGCACTTCTGCAACTGTGTACTACTATGCCCACAGGCAGTCTTACCATTGGCAGCAGTGCCATGGCAAGAAACAGCTTTGCTTGCATATCTCTTTGTGGGCATTTTGGGAGATCAACAAAATATTGTAAACAAATTTAGATTTTGGAACGTTCACTCTGGGCTGTTGGATGTGAAGCCAAAAAAAACAACTGTGGCTTCAATAAGAGATACAGATGCAAAATCACAACCAATTCAACAACACCTTAACTAACCAGTGGTGCTCAAGTCACAATACAATCTGGAAAAGAATATATTTTGCCAGTTTGGGGGGGGGGAGCATCGTGACTGCAGATTACAGTAACAGTGCAAAACCAAGATACCACAATGGCAATACAAAATCTGGCAGGTGCAGTGAATAGCAGGTTCACACTGCTGCAATTACACTGTGGCACAATAAAAGGTGTATTATGTCATTTCACACACCGCACACACACACACACACACACACAGGCACTTTGTCTAAGCAAATTAAAAACTTCAGTAATATACCACATATTTTAAAACAACCTGAAATTATGCACTGCTGCAGCAGGTCCACAACACAATCAGCAAAGAAATGTCAACAATTACTGATAATATTACTGTGTGTATATAAACACAGTTATACAAGAAAAATATAACCAAAAAAAAAAAGAACTCCCTATTTCTCCAACTTAAATCTATCTACACCACAGATATACCCTTCCCCCAAAGCACACTTCCACTGTCTGTCAGTACACAGACTGAATGTTGTACATTAACATTCAAAATCCATATACAAACAATAAACACTCAATGATATGAACACAGGAGGGTTTACTACAATCGATGCACTAAAGTCAGAGCAAAAAAAAAATACTCAAAAAGGCTTTTTTAACAAATTTTAGAGGGTTTGAATCACAGAGAGCTCTCAGAGCAAACTGACTCCTACAGCTACCTACACACACTACCCTGAACTCAGGCTATGCAGAACAATCTAGAGCCCATGTGACCTGCAATCCTATGAATCACTGCAAAATTCACCTTTGGAGCTCAGCAATAAGGTGAAGTGCTGTGAAGTACATTGATTGCAATGTACTTCACCTTACAATTAGTGGAGTAGTGGTCTGGGGAAGGCAGAATAATGCAAAGTCATTGCTTTCAATAGACTTCGCATTCCTCATTATGATGCGAAGTACTCCGCTTCATGTTGTGGAATACTTTGCGAATTCCACATTACTCCACGAATTACTTTGTGGAGTGAATTGGGGCCACTTTACTCACCACTACTGATAGTAGTAGTAGTAGTAGACAGCAGTACCCTACCTTCTAGATCAGATAGTGGTACCAGGTACAACCAAGTAAGTTTGTGACATGGAATGCAATTACTTGCTGTATTTGAACTATGAACCCACTGATGTTATTTTTTTTTCTAGTCTGTGCTGCTCATGTGATCATTCAAGTAATAGCGGCCTGGTCTAGTCCGTCCTGACCTGGCTTGTTGCAATTAATTGCTACCTCATGTAGTAAACCCTATTCACAAAAGATTTTCACCACAGGCACAAATTCTTGAAAGTGTTTTATGGATAGGGCCTGCTCAGAGCAGTCAGTGTGTGTTTTATTCAGGTATCATATTTGAAATTAAAGTGAGGAATGTTGACTTTGAGAAATGTGAGGCACTCAGCATTTTCTGGTGTCAAACAGGATTGTGGGTCAGTAATGACGTTACCAGATGAACTAAACAATCGTTCTGAACAAACATTAGTCAGAGGGCAATTCATATACTTCATTGAAATGTTTTCTAAAGCAGGTCACATATTTTGTTTGGATTTCCAGTATTGCAAAGGATCAGCATTCCATCTGATATTGGGCTCTACCAGGTACATTTCCACAATGGTCTGTGCTGAGGCTGTTAGAAAAGGCAGATGAAGATGATGTTACAATTATATCTTCTAAGTGACTCCAGAGACATGAAGCTGAACCAAGTGACTGTGGGACAGTGCTATGCTTGACTGGTGGTGAAGAAGATTCGGCTGCAGTGGTTTAAGAGAAAGCAGGAGAGGGAGAAAATGCCACAACAGTAGAGAATAGGCCACCTGATGCTGTGCTGTGCTGTGTTGTGAAGAAGGTTCTGAATGTGGTGCTGCTGTTGTACTCTGTTCCATGACAGCATACACCTTGTCAATTATTTCATGTTTGTTTATCTTGAAACAAGTGTCATCGTCATCATTCAATAGTTGCTTCGATTTGTATCATGGGTCCAAGATTGTTGCTTTAATGTAGTACTCAGAATGATGCATTTTACATAGTTTGTCATCTTTAACTTTTTTGATCATACGTCTCGTTAGATCTTGCTGTAGTCTGGGGGGAAAACCTGCATGTGCCAGTAGTACCACTGGCAGCCTGTATGATCATGGTACTGACTTGTTTCTCTAACCTTTCCCTAATCAGATTAAATCTGAATTTTAATATTTTTATTAAGGGTATCACCTGCCTGAGAGTTGCTGTGTTTGCACTAACCTTTCTGGTGATTTCCTCAAATGGCTGGTGCAGGAAAATTAGAAACTCCAGCATGGCCCACTGTGGTGCAGTAATAAAGATGTCTGCATCACCACTTTTATGTTCTATGGTGTACTGTCTGACAGCTTTCCTTTGTTCCAGCAGCCTTCGGAACTTATGAAAGGTTGAATTTTACTTATTTATTGTATTTTGGTAACTGGGTGAACCCACTGAGACCAGAGGTCCCTTTTTCAGGGGCGACCTGGGATTAATTACATACATTGAATTCCACTGAGTAGAAATGTCTTGGATCAGTCTGCACAAATGTAAACTGTGCTCCGACTGTATTTTTTCAAACAAGTGATGGGCTTTGCTTGAGTGACTGAAATGAATGCATATTCTTTTAGCAGTGCTAACAAGAGTCTTAATCTCCCAATCATCATCAAGAAAACTGTGAACTATTAAATTTAAGCAATGTGCAAAGCAGCGAATGGGAACAAAGCCCCCTCCTCCAAGACCTTCCTTATATTGGACCCCATTATCTTCAACTATAAAGCCAAATGATGGTCCCTGTGAAGTGAGCTATTGCTGTATTGGTTGTTGGAGCTCTTCATTGATGTTGTATGAGGTATGTTCAGATGGAAAATAAAATTCTTAGAACAGCAAACTGCGGTGCTTCACTGTCCCCAGTCCCACGTAAATTATTGAAACAAACTCAATGTGCTGTGACAGACATGAAGGGTTCAGGCTGACTAGTTATCTAGATATCTGCTGTGAGATGCATCACCTCCCAACAGCACTACACAAGATGCATCTTAATTTTTACATACAACATCATAAAGATCTGGAATCTCTGTTATTGAGAAGTATTTCTGTGATGGTATACTATATCGAGGTTCAAGGTACTCAAGCAGCCACCACAATCTTATATGTTCAATACCTTATATGGTAGCAAATCAACAGCTATCATTTCTGAAATTGTTTTGGTTATTGTAACAGCAACAGGGTAGGTCGAGGCATATTTGTCTTTGCTCATATGTTCCTGAGATGGCAAGCTGTCTCATTGAAAGAGGAGGAGGGCTTTTGAGCACATGGTCAAGTTCAGTAACAGTAGGAAGAGTCCTTTGAATGGGAGCATATGGTGGTGGAGGTATTTCAGTAGTGCTGTAGGGGCTGCCACTGCTTTTGTCTATGGGCATTACCTCTGAGTGTAGTGAGCTGTCACTGTCACTTTTTCTTCAAGATTCACAACTGGACTTCTCAGTAATGTTATAACATCTGTCTAGGTGCCTTTTCAGTGGTGAAGTTCCCAATGCTCCTTTCTTTTTACCCTTGCTGATTGGCCATTTACAGACAGAGCATGTTGCTTTCAACTCATTGGAAGCACTAACTGAGAAGTATGACCAAACAAAAGATTTATTTTCTTCCCAGGAAGGCACAACACATCGGTCACCTTTTCTGGCCCCCCCCCCGGATTTTTCTTGAGCCTGTTTCTATTGTGGTTTATTCCCATTGCCCCGCTCCACAACAAAAACATTTCTGCCTGTTTCTTTCTCATTTGCAATTTCCATCCCTTCTAGTAAACCTTGTGCTGCCTGATCATTTGTTTCACCTTTATTAGTATCCTTGTTGGGTTCAACCTCAGAAGAATTGGATGAGGGTCTGGCAGTAACATAGTATGCAATTGTTCCACACTATTGGGTGCCTCTGCCTTTAGTTTTTTTTAACTACATAACTTTTTTTTGCCTAGAACTGATGATGAATCAAGACATTCACCTTTTTTTGGATTCAGGCATTCGCTTGGGAGATAAAACCTTAGACAAGAAAAAAATCACTTTTTGAGGGTTGATTTTGTTTTCTCTTTGCAGGCTAATTACTGTCTTTTGCAGTGCCACTGCCTACCAGAGAAATAGAATGTGCCTCATCGACACTTCAATCCATTTTGTAACAAAAGATCCCTCTAACATGATGTCCTCCTGATGACTCCCACCCGCAGGACAAGGACAAATTTACTGTCCTGGCATATGAATGTGCACAGCGCACCAACAGCACAGCAGTCCACCACCACTTTCTTCCGAGATTACTGGACTGGCTCCTACGATACAGATAGGGAAGACTAGGTTTGCTGGCAAAGGCACCTACCTTCACCTGACCTTTTTTCTTTTAGGTTTGCTTGTAAGAACAGAGCAAGGAACATTATCAGAGCAAGGAAAAAGATTAAGGCTTCTTTTAACTAGGCAGACTTACTGTGTCTTACTATGTTCTTTTGCGCTCACTGGGTTTGTTACTATTTTTTGCTAACATTTTACTGCTTTATTGTTCTCTGATTCAAATTGCTGTTGCAGAGTATACTTTCTGCTGCATTATTACAGGGTGTGCCTACAGGTTTGTTACTGTTTTGTGCTTACAGATTACTGCTGCAATCTTTTCTGATTCAATTTTTTTTTGCAAGATATATCTTCTGTTACTGCTTTATTTTCCTCTGTAGCAAAGTGTTTTTTTGCAGGGCATATCTTCTGTGAAATTGTTACAGGTGGGGCTTAAATTTTTGCTACTTTTTATCTATCATTAGGCTAAGCAACATTACTGTTTATTAGTATATTATTTTATTTTATTGCTGAAAGGTTTTTAGTTTGCTCACAAAGATGTTGCAGTCTCCTTCTCACTTTGAAGGAGCAAACTGCTTTTCTCTCACAGCTCTTCCAGGGGATTAGGTGTATAACTGGGGGGGTGGAGCTGACAAAGTCTTAGTAATTTCCAACAGAAGGTAGAGTTAAAAGGTCAGGTTGGTTGGTGTTTTTGAGGTGGAAGACTAGGTTTTCTGGCAAAGGCACCTAACTTCGCCTCTGAGCTCTTTTCTTCTAGGACTGCTTGTAAGGACAGAGCAAGGAACATTATCAGAGCAAGGAAAAAGATTAAGGCTCCTTTTGGCTAGACAGATTTACTGTGTGTTACTATTTTCTTTTGTGCTCACTGGGTTTGTTACTGATTTTTGATAACATTTTACTGCTTTATTGTTCTCTGATTCAAATTGCTGTTGCAGGGTATACTTTCTGCTGCATTGTTACAGGGTGTGCCTACAGGTTTGTTACTGTTTTGTGTTTACAGATTACTGCTGTAATCTTCTCTGATTCAATTTTTTTTGCAAGGTATATCTTCTGTTACTGCTTAATTTTTCTCTGTAGCAAAGTGTTTTTTGCAGGGTATATCTTCTGTGAAATTATTACAGGTGATGCTTTACAGATTTTACAGTTTTATCTATCATTAGGCTAAGCTGTCAGGGCTACTGCATTTGTTGTTGGTTGATTGTTTCTGCTCTTACCTCCTTGTTTCTTTTGTCTGTGGTTCTTCTTTTTCAGCAGGGGAAGGGCCCAGCCACCCACTCCAACCCATCCCATGCTACACTCCTTTTCTAAAGTAGCACAGTTGTGACATTTCCTGTAGCACTCCAGGAAGGGGAGGATCGGATGGGCATCCACACAGTGACCTCACTTACAGGGGCACAAGTAATTTAACTTGTTATAACAAGTTATACAAAAACAAGCAAACAAACAGAACAAAAAATCAAACTTTTGCTTTCATTTTCCTCCTTCTAATTACTCAGACCAGGTCATAAACCCAGCAACTGAGCTGGAATGGATATTATTAACTGTAGGTACTGAGGGACACTTTTCAAAAGGGCAGTTATACAGGATTTAGGACACTGTCCTACATGCTAAACTATTGGAGATTAAGGGCTCAGCTCCAAACAGCATGGGCAGAGATTGCACACCTCAAATCACATATTCAGGAAGAAATAAATTATAAGAGCTGCCCGCCATTTCCCCAACATCCAACTGAAGCACCTCGACTGCAGAGGGTAGTTGGTCCAGGAGGCTGGCAGATGGTTAAGAGGGGCAAATCGGGTGCCCCATCACTCAGTGCTCTCGAATGTATCACCTTCACAAACCAAATAAAAACTACAAGCAGGTGTCTGCCTCTATCTCCAAAATCAAACAAAGGGGCAGAGGACACTGCAAAACAGAAGCTAGCACACCAAAAGTTGCCCAATATAGTGACCAAAACAAAAAAAGCAAAAAGGAAATCCAAAACACTTCTGATCACAGGAGACTCCATGACTCGGGGAGTTGATACCTACCTCCAGATGAGGGTAATGGTCAGATGTCTCCCAGGTACATCAGCATAGAGAGACACTGACTGCATTGCTAAAATCATGCAGGAAGCAGGAGAAAACATCAATGTCCTGGTACACGTAGGGACTAACGATCTTGTCAGCCAGTCAGTTGTGGAGACCAAGGAACACCTGACCAGGCTGGGTGACAAACTATCATCCATTTCATCAGGCATCTCCTTTTCTGAGACCCTCCCAGTCTGGGAGAGAGGGGAAGATGGCTGGAAGGTCAGAGAAGGTGAGATAGGGGAACTAAACATGTGGCTTAAGGGCTGGTGCCAGGAAAAAGGACACACATTTTTGGGTAACTGGCAACAGTTTTGGGAACAAAAGTTCTTTAAATATCATGGACTGCATCTTACTAGGGAGGGAGTCAGTGTATTGGGGCAGAAGTTTGACATCTTTGCAGAATATTTAAACTAGCAAATGGGGAGAGGGGTGAAGCACCCATGACAATGAACAGAAATAACACCCTTCCCCCTCAGCTAGTGATCAAACAGGAGTTCAGCATGTTTGTAGTTAATTTGCATCACCAGGTAAGGAAAAAGGTCTGGCTCACCATACGATGCTCAGGGGAACAATGCTCAGGGGAAATGCTAGACCTCACCCAACAACTAACACAATGAAATCTGGCCAAAGGAAAATCATGTACACAAATGCCCACAGTCTGAGAAACAAGATCCCAGACCTGCAGGCAACAATGACAGAGACTAAACTGGACATAGTAGCCATTAGCGAGACATGGTGTACCAGTAACCACACTTGGGAGACTTCAGTACCCAGCTATGTACTGTTCAGAGGAGACCGGGATGCAAATAGGGGGGAGGGGAGTGGCCCTTTATGTCAATGAAAATATCAAAGCAACAGAAATTCAGAATACACATAAGGAGCCAGAGGAACTGTGGGTCACCCTGGAAACAGGAAATGGGATAGCTATATGAACTGGGGTTGTCTAGAGGCCTCCAGACTAGGGGGAGGACATAGATGCATTGCTGTTAGAAGATATACAAAACATGACAGCTAAAAGGGAGGTTCTGATAATGGGAGACTTCAACATGCCAAATACAGATTGGTCAATACAAGCAGGAACATCTGCCAGAACTAGACACATAGGGGATTCCCTGCAGAAGGAGGGCCTCAAACAATTGGTACAACAACCCACAAGACACAGAGCTATCCTAGATTTAGTACTGACTAATGGGGAAAGGATCACAGATCTCCAGGTAGAAGGTCACCTGGGGGCCAGTGACCATCACGTGGTATGGTTCAATTTGGCCACTAGAACTAAATCATCCCATTCCAAGAGAAAAGTGTGGGACTTCAGAGGAGCTGACTTTGATAAGATGACCAACAGAGTTAAGCTAGCCCTGGCAAGAAGAAATACAGGTGAGGGGGTACAGGCAAAGGTGGCAAGCATTAAGGATGCAATACTTGAAGCAACATCCCATTGTGTTAGGGAGAAAAGCAAGAACAAAGGAAGGAGGAAACCACTTTGGTTCTCAAAAACAGTAGCAGAAAAGTCAGAGCCAAAAGGCTGGCCTTCAGGAAATATAAGGGATTGCAGCGGGACGAAGACAGAGGGGCATACCAAACTTCCTTAAGGAAAGCAGGAAAAACAGTAAGTAAGGCAAAGGCCCAAACTGAGGAAATACTAGCATGAACAGTAAAAGAATGGTACAAGACTTTCTATAGATACAGTAGTGAAAGGAGAAAGTCCAGAGGGGGTATTGCTAAGATCAAAGGGGATAAGGGGAAGTGTGTGGAGGAGGACCAAGAAATAGCATCTATCCTAAATAGATACTTCTGCTCAGTATTTACTCAGGAGAAGGTATGACAGGGCCCATAGCTCAGCACCATGGACACAGGAGGGAGGGAGGGAGGGAGGTGTGCACAAGTCCCTTCACAAAAGAAAAGGTCCTTCAAGAGCTCACTAAGCTCAGGGTGGACAAGGCATTAGGACCTGATGGCATACATCCCAGGGTACTAAAGAAGCTAAGGGTGGAACTAGCAGAACCATTATCAGAACTGTTTAATGAGTCTCTGAGCACAGGAGAGGTCCCAGAAGACTGGAGAAGGGCTCATGTGATCCCACTCTACAACAGTGGCAGCTAGGAGGAGGCAGGGAACTACAGTCCAGTCAGTCTTACCTCAGTACTGGTCGAGATTATGGAGGCACTCTTTAAGCAATGGATAGTGCAACACCTGGAATCCATAGGAGCACAGGATCCAAGACAGCATGGGTTTACAACAGGAAGGTCCTGTCAAACTAATCTCATAGATTTCTTTGACTGGGTAACCAGAGTGGTGGACCAAGGGGGTGCAGTTTATGTCGCCTATCTTGACTTCCGCAAAGCTTTCGATACTGTTCCACATAGAAGATTGATTAATAAGCTGGGTAGGCTTGGGGTGGGTCAGAGTTGGTCAACTGGGTGGAAAACTGGTTGACGGGCAGAAAGAAACAGAAGTGGTGGTAAAGCGGTATACAGTCAGAAGAGACGCAAGTCACAAGTGGGGTACCTCAGGGATCAGTCCTGGGGCCAGTCCTCTTCAATATCTTCATCAGTGACATTGCAGATGGACTGGAGGGTAAGGTTTGTCTGTTTGCAGATGACACCAACATCTGCAACAGAGTAGATGATCCAGATGGGGTGGGCAGAATAAGAAGAGATCTGGATAAACTGGCAAAATGATTGGAAGAGTGGCAACTGGGGTTTAAGCAAAGAAATGCAAGATCATGTACATAGGGAAGAGAAACCCTGAAGCCATCTATAGGTTGGGAAGAGAGTTGCTCACAATCACAAGGGAAGTAAGAGACTTGAGCATTATCTTCACAGATTACCTGAAATCATCCAAGCAGACCACTAAAGCAGTAAGTAAGGCTAGAGGGATGTTGGGGTACATTAGTGGGGGTATCACAACTTGTAAGAGGGAGGTAATAATCCCTCTTTACAAGACACCGGCTAGGCCCCATCTGGAGTACTGTGTGCAGTACTGGAGGATGCACCTGCACAAGGACATTAACAAAATGGAGGCATTCCAGAGAAAGGCAACCAAAATGGTTCAGGGACTGCATCAGAAAACATATGAGGACAGATTAATGCAGCTCAATATGTATACCCTAGAGCAAAGGAGGGAGAGAGGGGTGATATGATCGAAACATTCAAACATCTTCAGGGCATTAAGAAGGTGAAAGAGTCTAACATGTTTCAATATAAGAAAAATAGCAGGACAAGAGGACACAGCATGATATTAAAGGGAGGCCGATTAAGTAGGAATGTGAGAAAGTTCTTTTCCACAGAAAGGGTGGCGGATGCATGGAATGGCCTACCTCAGAAAGTGGTGGATATAAATACAGTGTAGGACTTCAAACAGGCATGGGATAGACATAAGGGAGCAATACAGATGAGTATGAATAGATAGGCCATTGACAGAGTATAGGCCTATGGCACATTAATAAGACAGAAAAAATGGGCAGACTGGATGGGCCTTGTGGTCCTTATCTGCCGTCAACTTCTATGTTTCTATGTAAGTTATTGTTAAGTGACCAAATTCAGCAACTGTTAAGTGTGCCTCAGAATTTGAAATGGAGAAGCAGACACATCTGTTACATTAGCCACAAGCAGCACAGTCCCACACTGGGGGTTGGTTAATGCTTATCCGTAACGTAACGCAATGTACTATAAAACTAATGAAAATAAGGAATGATGGGGAAAGAGTGATGATGATGATGCTTGTGTGTAATACTTTACTTGCATTGTACTGTAAACAGCCTGCTGTAAGTCACAAAGTCAGATTATCCCCTGGGCCATCCACTGCCAGCAGCACAGGGCAGGTGCAACAACTTGAATGTTGTTTGTCTGAACAGTATTTTTTTTAAATACATGAAATCGTGAATGAATGTAACAAGTGATCATGATTCGTGATTGGATGGCACAAGTCAAAGATGTATTTTGCCACCCTGCCACCCTTGCCCTGTACACACAGCTGCACTGAAGCCAGGAAACATTTTTTATTTGTGATTTCTGGGGCTGTAACATTTATTACAGGCCACACGGCAGTATCTCACTCTCCTCTCTGGATGTCACAGTAAAAGATTTATGTTGCCACCCTACTGCCTATGCCCTGTGCACACAGCTGCACTGAAGCCGGGGGAAAACATTTTTATTTGTTATTTCTGGGACTATTACATTTATCGTGGGCCACCCTGCAATCTCTTGGAAGACTTTAGCCTGATGTTCAATGGAGAGGAAATAGCTCGTCCCCTATCCCCTTCTTAACCATCAGGCCACCTCTCCCTCTGCTTTGAGCATTCGGCAGTGTGGCTCCATAGCTCACCAGCTGTGGGCTTCCTCCCCAGCTTCTAGCCTTCTGTCTGTTTCCCCTTCATCGTCCGTTTCTCCCCCACCCCCGTGTTCCTTCCCCTCGTTGTGCTCTCCTTCATTCCTCTCCCTGGCCTTTTCTTCCCTGTACCTTCTCTTTCCTCCAGTTTATTTTTGTGCTTCTCTCCCTGGTCGGCCGCCATGCTGCCTCGATCACCCCTTCACTTACACTTCCATAGTCCATTTCTCCTGCCACTTCCATGCTTCTGGATTGCCTCTTTGCTACAGGTCTCTCCCTGACAATGCTCCTCTGGTCCTTCTGTTTGGATCATCTAGCCACTCCGTGGCATTACAGTCTGGCCTTCGATCCACTGTGTTCTTTACTTATGCATCCCCTTGTACTCTCCCTTGCTCTGACGCATGGCTGTTGCATTACCCTCCTGGCTCACTACCCTGGACTGTGTGCCCACCTGCATCATGTCTGAACCGACAGCCTTCATTCTTCACTTTGTTCCCCATGATCTCCTGTGAGTCCCCTACCTGCTGCTCCATATACTGGTCCATTGCTGTTTGTAATCCGTGTCTGAACAAGCAGAAACAATCTATTGAAACAGCCGTCGGAAACTAGCATCCCAAAATATTGCTACTCACTGCTGTATGTAAGCCCTCCCTTTTCTTTTTTTGCCCAGGTGGAGTGAGACAGTCCTAACAAGGCACCGTAGTGAAGGGGAAGACAGAGGTTCTGAAATAATATAATTCACTGGCATATATGAAAGCGGCATGTGTCTGATAATTTAATCGATGAACAAGTGCTTTGTAGCACTTTATCACTGCTCCAGCTCGTGTTAGTGTCATCATATTATGTTGACCAGGAGGATATTTTAAATGACACAGTGCTTTTGATACAGTATCTCCATTGAGGCTACTCAATAAGGGAAGTATTTTCACATATACATTTAACTAGTCTCTTCATTTTCTTTAGTCGTACTACGCCACTTGGGTCTCTGCATAGCATACATGGTATTTAAAGGGCCAATGACATGTCTGCATTCTGCCGCTGCCTTGCAAGACCAGCTCAGCTTCATCTGAGGAGTCCTACCTTCATTCTTGCATTTGACTCATGAACCAACAGGTTACATTCTCTCTTTCTTCAGTTCCTTTGAGGGGACAACAAACAGCACCATGGTTGGTAAATCAGCTAGTTATGGTATCAGAGGGAATAACTTTTGTCATGGCATCCACAATTCCTGTCCCTGCAACAGCTTTGGGCTGGAAACTTAAGTGGCATATATTATGTCCCTCTCCATTTATTCAAGTTGTCAATGCCCATCTACCTCATTTTTTCACATGGACTTGTCCCCCTACATGGTATTATGCTTATTATCTTAATAGCAGACCAGAGGGGCCCCGTCATTCTGAATATTCCTTCCTTACATCATAGTGATGTTGGACTTCATGGGGTCCACCATCCCGAACATTCTTTACTCTATACCATGGTGATGGAAGACCACGTGGGGTCCCGCCATCCCAAACATACCCTACTCTTTCCATGGCAAAGGCGAAACATGTGGGGGTCTCACCTTCCCAATTCTGCACTACTCAGTGGTATGGTGATGGTGGACCTCTTGGCATCCCACCACCTCTATTACACACTACTTGATGGATGTCATCACATTACTCAGATACTGCGATGGTGGACCATGTGGGGTCCCGCCATCCCTATCATGTGCTATTGCTTACTATGGTGAAGGTGAACCATGTGGGGTCTCACCTTCCCTATCATGCGCTTCTCAGTGGTTCGACAATGGCAGACCACATGGGGTCCCTCCATCTCTATCACGTACTACTCTATTAGAACAGTGATGGCAGACATCATAGGGTCCCACCATCCCAAACATATATGCCCTTCGAAAGGGCCCTACCATAGCTCAAAAATATCTTCTAATCACTTCAGCTGTACATACACAGGGGTATCTCCCTCTTTACTTTGGACTGCAACGTATTCTGGCTCATGCTGGGTATCCCCTTGAACACCTGATTTGTTATATACTATGGCGATGGCAGACCACATGGGGTCCCGCCATCCCCCTTCGGCACGCCCCTTGAAAGCCTTCCTCATTTTCCTTGTCTTCCAGTCCAACTTCTGTGACTCTCGCTTTATCTTGAACTATGCAATAGGACAGCGATTATGGACTTATCTTGGACCATGTTTATTCAGAAATTCAGGACATACAGGTACATCCTGCTAATGCATCTCAACGCACACTCGTGGGGACCTCCTTGCTCAACTACATCTCAATCATATTACAGTTTTCAGCAGACTTTCACCCCCTCACCTCAGAGTTATCGATCTATGGTGATGGTGAATCGACGTGTGGATCTCATCATCCCAACTGTCCAAATTGCCCCACAAAGAGGGGGTTATCCTCTATACTCAAATGTACTTCTACTTGGACTATGGCAGACCCTCGTCGGGGTCTTGCCTTCCCAGTTTGGCCACCTGTGACTTTCTGTCACTCAAACAAGGCTACTTCATACATCAGACCTACATGGGAATTTCTGCCCCAGCTAGCATACTTCTGGGCTTACTTCTGACATGAATTCATTACTTTCTTCTGTTACAATCCACCTTCTTATCCACTCCAGTTTCAATGCCTAACATCTGTGTGCATGATGGCAGACCACATGGGGCCCCACCATCCCATTTACACATGCCCTGTGAAGGGCCTTACTGGTACTTTGATGTCATTTCAGTCAGCTTCATGTAACTCTTACCCTTCATACCTTGCATTATTCCATACTACTGCAATGGCGGACCATGTGGGGTCCACCTTCTCAACAAAGGATATCACCCTTCCTGTCTTGGATTATGTCATAATTCCCTGATGGCGAACCTGCAAGAGGTTCCTGCCATCCTAACTAACAGACCCACTACGGGGCATTATCTATCACTCAAAGGCCGTGTTATTGATGTACAACAGTCATGTAAGCCTCCTAGTCAACTCCATTCCTACCTTATCGTTGTTCTCAGCCACACTATGCTACGTCCATTCATTTTCTATGATCTGAATCTGCAACTTAGCACATATTCTTCAGCCATGCTGACATTTTATCTGGACTTCCATCTGCTTCACTCATAGCTATCCAGAATTGGATCAACCATCGTCACAGCATCCGAACATCATTCCAAGTTGGATATTTCCATCTGCTCAAACTTCATCTGCAACATTGACTTCCTGCTCATCTCAACCTTGAACAGGACTCTTCGACCAGCAAAATCAGACTAAACTCCTGGACATAACCAAAGCTAAACCTAAGCCACATTTAGGATTATTCTCCTCTTAGTAGGCCCAGAGGACGGGGAGGTCAATAGCCATGGGTCCTCAGAGGTTTCCCTAAGGGGGGGTTTCCTCTCCTGCATGCTACTGATCACACTCTCCAGAGTTGGAGGAGGTAGTCACTTCACTATTTCTTTTTGAGCCTTAAGTCTTACACCTACCCAGTATCTTACAGAGGGCGGGATGCGGAGAAGTGCCAAAGTTCAAGTCATAATCACCAAACATATACCATTCAGTTCATAAGTATTCACAAGCGTGAATCTATGTAGCACACATTTAATGGGAAGGCTTTAGCCTGATGTTCAATGTTGGGAAATAGCTCCTCCCCCATCCTATACTTAACCATCAGGCCACCTCTTGCTCTGCTTCGAGTGTTTGGCAGCACCCTCCATCTTCCCCTGCCTCTTCCTACTTCTCCAACACTCCTGTCTCATGCTCTCCTTTGGACCTTAAGTGTTACACCTACCCAGTATCCTACAGAGGGCGGGATGCGGAGAAGCGTCAAAGCTCAAGTCATAAACACCAAGCATATACTATTCATCTCATAAATATTCACAAGCATGAAGCTAGGTACCACACATTGAATCTCTTTCCCCTCTGGATGTCACAGTAAAGGATTTATTTTGCCACCCTGATGCCCTTGCCATGTACACACAGCTGCACTGAAGCCAGGAAAAAATTTTTTTTTAGATTTCAAGGACTGTTAATTTTTATTGTGGGCCACTGTGTAGTCTCTCTCTCTCTCTCTCCCCTCTGGACATCACAGTCAAAGATTTATTTTGCCACCCTGCTGCCTTTTCCCTGGACTCACAGCTGCACTGAAGCCAGGAAAAAAACATTTTATTTGGGATTTCTGGGACTGTTACATATATTGTAGGCCTCCCTGCAGTCTCTCTCTCTCTCTCTCTCTCTCTCTTTTTCCCCTCCGGACATCACAAAGATTTATTTTGCCACCCTGCTGCCCTTGCCCTGTACACATGGCCGCATTGAAGCTAGGGAAAAAAATGTTATTTTGGATTTCTAGGACCCCTGCAGTCTCTCTCTCCCCCTTCTGGACAAGAATTTTGAGTGAATGTTAACAAGTGATTGTGATTGGCTGGCACACATTAAAGATTTATTTTGCCACTATGCTGTCCTTGCCCTATACACACAACCACAATGAAGTCAGGAAAAAAAAAGGATTTTATGCAACTGCAAAATTTTTCTGGGATCCCCAGTAGTCTCTCTCTCTCTCTCTCTTCTCTGGATCTGGAATGGCACAGGTCAAAGATTTTGCCCGCCTGCCCTTTCTCATATACACGGTCAGCAACACTGTTTGAGGCCAAGAAAAAAAAACCCTTTCAATTGGGATTTTCTGTAACTGTAGTATCCCTTGGGCCCACAGTAGTCTCTTCCTCTCTCCTCTGGATCTGGAATTGCACAAGTCAAAGATTTTCCCAGCCTACCCTTTTGGAACAAAAAATCTGAGGAGAAGTTACCATCTGGGGGGTACAGCTGGAGGTAACAGAAGAGGAGAAGGATCTGGGGGTGCTCATCACAGGAGCAATGAACAATTCTGCACAATGCAGAAAGGTCACAACAATAGCTAACAAAATGTTGGGTTGCATTGCATGGGGCATTACCTCGAGAAGAAGGGAGGTTATTCTATCATTATACAGAT
The DNA here is from genome assembly GCA_016271365.2 of Neoceratodus forsteri. Classification (NCBI taxonomy): domain Eukaryota; kingdom Metazoa; phylum Chordata; order Ceratodontiformes; family Ceratodontidae; genus Neoceratodus; species Neoceratodus forsteri. The sequence continues at coordinate 1,206,253,439 of CM057449.1, forward strand.
CGCTGGTTAGACCCCACCTGGAACATTGCATGCAGTACTGGTGTCCATACCTATAAAAGGACATTAGGCTGCTGGAGGGGGTGCAGTGTAGGGCAATGAAGATGATTCAAGGCCTGGAGGAATTGCTATATGAGGTCAGACTAAGAGAGTTAAGCATGCATACACTGGAGGAGAGGAGGGATGGGGAGACATGATTGAGACCTTCAAATACATGAAAGGGATAATCAAAACAGACACAGAGGGTCTACTCAGGGGCAGGGTGTGGAGAGCCACTAGGGGCCATGACATGAGAATGGAGGGGGTAGATTCAGGAGGGAGGTGAGGAGGCATTTCTTTACAGAGAGGGTGGTGGTAAAGCGGAATGCACTACCAGTTGAGGTGGTGGCATGTAACTCAGTGGAATGCTTCAAGAAGGGGTGGAACAGGGCAAATGGGAAGGTAAAGGGAGGTAAGGGGAGGGGGTGGGACAGCTTCTGAATAGGAAGCTAGCTGCAGTCTTGAGCAGCCTAGATAGATCATGATGGCCTTTTGCTGCTGGCAATTTTTGTATGTTCATATATACATACAACTACACTGTCTGAGGCCAAGAAAAGAAAAAAAATTTATTTGGGATTTTCTGTGACTGTAATCTCTCTTGGGCTCCCAGTAGTCTCTCCCCCTCTCTCCTCTGGATCTGGAATGGCACAACTCAAAGATTTTCCCAGCCTACCCTTTCTCATGTACACACAGGTACACTGGCTGGGGCCAAGAAAAGAAAAAAACTTTCATTTGAGATTTTCTGTAACTGTCATCTCTCTTGGGCCCCAGTAGTCTCTCTCCCTCTCCTCTGGATCTGGATGGAATGGCACAAGTCAAAGATTTCGCCAGCCTGCCCTTGCTCATACACATAGTCACACAGTACAGTACTGCCTTAGTTTGCAACTCTGCATCCCTCCCTGGCAGCTCCCCAGGCCACTGCTATCTCCCCAGTCCTGACTTCCTGAGTCCCTAACCTGCCTTCACCCACCCTGAATGATCAATTTCTCCTTCCCTCCTTTCTTTCATTCTCCCTAATTTCTTCTGTTGTTCCTTCCCCTCCGGCTCAATTTATTATTTCTGGTGTTTTTTTGGGGAGGGGGGAGTTTAGGGATTGGCACTTTTGTTTTGTGACTGTGTCTCTAGTCTGTGCTGGCTCTACTGCTGAGCACAGTTCCTGCTCTTCCAGTCCTCCTCACTCGTCTAGAGCTACGTGGCTCACACAGTATGGTTATATACTGTGAGTGCATCATGTGACCTTCTGTTGCCTGATAGGGTGCCTCCGGCAGCATGTACATGCCGACAGCATCCCCATGGCAACAAACAATAAAACTGAGGAAACAGCATCTCCATGGACCTGGAACCAGACTTTTACTGCAAAGTCATTATTTATCTGGGTCTGTGGATTGCGGGTTTGATACAGGGGTCCAGACCTCTTGCAGAACAGTCTGCCCAGCCCTACTTTATACTGTAACCAAATAGTTATTTTTCCCCAAATCTCTGCCATTTTGTGTGTGTATTGTTTTCAGTTTATCAATCTTATACGCCACCAATATCTCTTGAATTGCAACACTATGCCAGCAGATTTCTGAGATCCCACCACTGCACACCAAATCTTTCAGGAACCCACTCCTGTGGGCCAGGTCCACTGACCTCACAGTGCCCACCCTAAGTGCAATCTGTGACAGGGAGGAACAGGAATACCCTCCATGTGTCTTTTTAGAGTGCTGACTGAGTTCACAACTGAACACCCACCACAAGGTCCCAGGGCTTTCTTTTTCTAATCTGGGTAAGGATACAGTGCAGTCTCAAGTCTGTAGACAGGTGAGAACTCTCCTCAGTTGCTGTACTGAGGGGGGGAGACCCAGGCTTTACAAGCTCTTCAGGATTTTCCCTCATAACCCTGATTTCGCCCTCTCCTACTGGGTGTTCAGCAACTAGCTTACAGACTCCTTCCGAGACCTGTGTGTCTCCCCTATGTAATGGTACCCAGACTTCCCTTTTTAGGATCCTAGTCTTGGTAGTGAATGGTGTCACTTTAGCAACTACAGGTTGGTCTCAGAATTTGAATATTTTTTTTTTTTACATTTACACACAAAAGCACTCACATGCATTTTTTTAAAAAGTGAAATGCTTTTACTAAAATCTAAATGACCAGCACACAGACTTTACAAACAAAAGATTTAGGAATGTGGTTACAGAATAACAAAAAAACTAAAGGTGAAAATATACAAAAAAATGCACTGTAAACTTTTAGCTGTCTAGTATCTACCTGCTGTGTGGATGATCAAAGTCCAGAGAATGAGTGGGTTTGCAAAACTTTCAGTCCTTCTGTACATTCACTGGTTCTTCATTCTGGCTTAGTGTGTAACAGGAAGAATGTCCCATGAAAAAGTATGCCACATGCCCTGCTCTGAGTGTTTTAAATACCCTGGGTTCAGGCAGTCTGTAGCCTTATCTTTTTAGGTCAGCAGGAGGCTTTCTTGCTCTGTTCAAGGTTTTTAGGTAAACCATATTATTGATTAGTTATATTCTCTTACATTTCCAATATTCTTTGATCTTCCCTTAACCTTCTTGCCACCTCATAAAAATGTCAGTTCCTGAAAATCAAAAGCACTTTTCCTTTGCAGCGTAAGTTTATGATAGGGGAAGATGGTTTTCTCACACCCTGAGATTTTATTGCACTTGGTTCCCTATAATTAGCTAACCAGGGACATTCCAATCTTGTCCTTTTATGATATCCTGCCTTTGAGATGTAATTTTCAGCTTCCTGGCAAGTATGCCTTTCTCACATCACAGGATACCAACTTCCTCTGCGTGTAACCCTTTTAAAAAACATGGGCATCTTTTGGCAACCCTTAGTTCAGTCCAGTGTGGAACTTTGAAACATAACTAATTAATCACTTCTGTCTCAGCAGGAGTAGTACCTGTTTGGATTAAGCAAACAGATACTTTATTAGAAGAAGGGAGTCTCATTTAAGTTAAAAAAAAGTGTTTTCTGAGGAAGGGGCAGTATCACCTTAATTTACAGAGAGCAGAGAGTGAATCTAATTGGAGGTGTGGCTTAGCAGTTTAGGTGTACAAAAGCAGCTGTCTTCAATTACAGCTTCCGGCAGAAGAGAACTGGTTGAAGAGCAAGAAACAGAAGTCCAGAACTACAGACTTTTTACTAATTAATCACTTCTGTCTCAGCAGGAGTAGTACCTGTTTGGATTAAGCAAACAGATACTTTATTAGAAGAAGGTCTCATTTAAGTAAAAAAAAGTGTTTTTTTCTGAGAAAGGGGGCAGTATCACCTTAATTTACTGAGAACAGAGAGTGAATCTAATTGGGGGTGTGGCTTAGCAGCTTAGGTGTACAAAAGCAGCTGTCTCCAATTACAGCTCCCAGCTGTTTCTGGAAGAAGAGAACTGGTTGCAGAGCAAGAAACAGAAGTCCAGAACTACAGATTTTTTACTAATTTCCCTACTTCCAACCCCTCCACCCTCCCACCCAAAGCAGCTCTGGTTTTATAGCCACTGAAATTGACTGACAACAGGAACTTCCTGTTTGGCAGTAGGAAGAGGAGGATCACTGAGACACATTAGTTTCAGCAACCTTGAGGGAACCTAAACCCCCCCCCGGCTGCTGGAGGTCTGAATCCAAGCTCGGAAGACGGAGACTACTGAAGACTACAGGAAATTCCTGTCCCAGAACAGAAAGGGTGAGAGTTGTAAGGGCACATTGGCAGTAGGAAAGTAAGTGCAAAAATACATAGAGGGAGGAGACAATAAGCATACAAAGCAACAGGAGAGGGGGGATACAAAATAAGTCAAGATGGGAGTGGTGCAGTGCAATGGCTGTGGAGCAGCAGTGTTCTGGGAGACATTCTGGAGGCTGCAACACTGCCCTGTTTGCAGGCACCTCTCTGGTCTGAGGGAGGCGGTTGCCCCTCTCCAGGCTTACCTGACTAGGATTTGTGAAACCTCTTCCCCCACCCAGGGACCACCAGGGCCACCACCATTACCTCAGAGGTTGCCAAGAAAGAGGAGAGGTTGGACCAAGGTGGGCTCAGGGAGGGAGAGGGTGGTGGAACAGAGGTGCATCCCTCCAGTTGTAGCTCTCCACAATTCATATGCTGTTCTGGCAAAGAGTGGTTCCTCTATGGAGGCACCTGCAGTGGAGACCAAGGAGGATGCTGGGAACCTCCACAAAGGAGACCCAGAGGAGGGTGGCACAAGACCCCACAGGGGAAGGAAACAACTCCTGGTAGGGGACTCAATCATTGGGTGGGTAGACGTGGGGGAGGAAGGGGATAGGGAGGTAAGATGCTTGCCTGGTGCCATGGCTTGGAGGGACAGGAAGCGAATACTCAGGATCACAGGAGCAGCTGCACGTGAGAGGGAGCTGGATGTCATTGTCCACCTAAGAACAAATGACCTGGCTGTAAATGGGATCAGAGCAGTGCAAGAGGTGTTTATGGAGTTGGGGAGGGGCCTTAGACAAGTAGCATGTACGGTAACCTTCTCGGAGGTGCTGCCTGTCTATGGCAAGGATGATGCTAGGGTATTCCGCACCATGGGATTCAATGAATGGTTGAAAAACTGGTGTGGAGCTCAGGGTTTTGGCTTTGTTGGGGACTGGGGAGCCACCTGGAGGGATGCAGGCTTATACTGGTGCGATGGTCTGCTCCTGTCCAGGGGTGGGATCCAAGATCCTAGGTGACAGGTTTAAATGCTTCATTGGCAAGCATTTAAACTAACCAAGGGGGGGAGGCACTGAAAAGGAGCAGGGAAATCCCAGCCTTCCCCACAAAGTGCAGTAGTTAGAGAGGTAAACACCAAGGCAGAGAAGTCAGTAAGCAGCAGGACAGGGATAAATGCAGAAAAAGGTATTAAGGACAGGGATGGGGCTAAAAGGGGTAAGGCCATAAAAAATAAATGGAGGGTGATGATTACCAATGCCCGCAGTCTGTGCAACAAGCTCCATGAACTAGTGGCCTTAATGGAAGAGGGATGCCTGGAAATTGTGACAGTCACTGAAAGATGGTACACAGAGAACCATGAGTGGGAAGTCAACATACCAGGATACACAGTCTACAGGAGGGATAGGGTGGGTAAAAGTGGAGGAGGAGGAGGAGTAGCTCTTTATATAAGGGAAGGGATTAAAGCAACAGAACTAAAGAGTAAACAGGAAGTTGATGAATCACTATGGGTCACCCTGGAGACAGGAAATGGCACCCCAATCTGCATGGGGGTGGTGTACATACCCCCATCTCAGGGGGAGGAAATGGACAAGGAAATGATAGAAGGCATCCTTAAAATGGCAGAAAAAGGGGAGATATTGTTGATGGGGGACCTGAATATGCCAGATGTTAACTGGAGTACTTTTGCTGCAGGCACATCCATAAGCAGGGTCATTCTTGATGCCCTACAGGGGGCATGCCTCAGACAGCTAGTGTTGGAACCCACTCGGGAGGGAGCAATCTTAGACCTGATACTCTCAAATGGGAAAGGAAAAAGGATCTCAGATTCAGAAGTGGGTAGCCATCTGGGAACAAGTGACCACCAAACAGCGTGGTTCACAATAAACACAGCCATAGAGTCAAGCCATACAAAAACAAGAGTATTGGTCTTTAGGAAGGCTGACTTTGGGAAAATGAGAGAGTACCTTAGAAAAGCACTAGCAAATGGGCAAGAAGGAAGGGTGGAGGAACAAGGGGGAATAATCAAAACAGCCATCGCAGGGGCAACAAACAAATTAGTAAAATTAAATGAAGGAAAAAAACATTATGGTTCTCAAAAGAGGTGGCAGGGATGGTTAAGGAGAAAAGGATAGCATTCAGGAAATATAAGTAAACACAGAAGGAGCAGGATAGAGAACTTTATCAATTAAAGCAGAAGGAGGCAGGGAAGGCAGTCAGAATAGCAAAGGCACACACTGAGGAAAAGATAGCCAACTCTGTTAAGAAGGGGGATAAAACTTTTTATAGGTACATTAGGGAGTGAAGAAAGACCAAGGGAGGGATACAGAGACTTAATAAAGAAGAGGGAATGTGGGCGGTGGGTGAAAGTGAAAAAGCAGGGATACTGAACGAATATTTCTGCTCAGTATTCACAACAGATGAGGAGGGGGAGGTGCCTAAACCCAACAAGGGAGAAACTCTGAATAGGGGGGTCAATACCGGTCCATTCACAGAAGAAAGGATTTTGAAAGAACTCTTGAAACTGAGGGTGGACAAAGCAATGGGGCCTGATGGAATTCACCCAAGAATACTAAAAGAACTAAGGGTAGAACTACTAACACCACTGACTACTCTCTTTAACAAATCATGGGAGGACGGAGTGGTACCTGAGGACTGGAGGAGGGCAAATGTGATTCCACTTCACAAAAGTGGGAGCAGGGCAGAGGCAGGAAACTACAGACCAGTTAGTTTGACTTCAGTGGTAGGGAAAATGATGGAATCATTTCTGAAGGAAATAATTGTTGAGTACCTAGAGGCCAGTGGGGCACAGGACCCAAGGTAGCATGGTTTCTCAGCAGGAAGGTCATGTCAGACGAACCTAATATATTTCTTTGACTGGGTGACCAAAGTAGTAGACCAGGGAGGGGCTGTGGATATGGCCTACCTAGATTTTAGCAAGGCATTCGACACAGTCTCACACAAAAGATTAATATACAGGTTAGCCAGCCTTGGAGTGGGTCCCAAGGTGGTAGCCTGGATAAAAAACTGGCTTGACAACAGGACACATAAGGTAGTAGTAAATGGAGTCCACAGTGAAAAAAGGAGGATAACTAGTGGGGTACTGCAGGGTTCGGTACTGGGACTGGTCCTCTTTAATATCTTCATAAGTGACATTGGAAAGCACCTGGAAGGAAAGGTATGCCTCTTTGCAGATGACACAAAGATCTGCAACAGGGTTGATACACAAGGTGGGGTGGAAAGAATGAAAAGGGACTTGGCAACGTTGGAGGAATGGTCAAATACGTGGCAGCTCAGATTCAGTGCAAAGAAGTGCAAGGTAATGCATCTGGGAAACAAAAACCCAGGGGAAGAGTACACAATGGGGGGTGAGTGAATAACAACAACAAAAATCGAAAGAGACCTAGGAGCAATTATATCAGATGACCTAAAGGTGGGCAAGCAATGTGAGAAGGCAGTAAGGAGGGCTGGGAGGATACTGGGATGCAAAAGGAGAGGCATTAACAGTAGAAAACAAGAAGTTGTTATCCCTCTCTACAGACAGTTAGTGAGACCCCATCTTGAGTACTGCGTGCAATTCTGGAGACCCCATCTCCGCAAAGACATAGACAGAGTGGAGGCTGTTCAGAGGAGGGCAACCAAAATGGTGCAAGGTCTGCACCAGAAGACATATGAGGAGAGACTAAAGCAGCTTAATATGTATACCCTTGAGGAAAGGAGGAAGGGGGCGGACATGATAGAAACTTTCAAGTATCTCAAGGGAATTAACAAGGTACAAGAGGGTAGTATCTTTCAGAAGAAGAGATGTGCAAGAACAAGGGGGCACAATTTGAAGATGGAGGGAAGACTCAGAGGTAATGTTAGAAAGTATTTTTTCACAGAGAGAGTTGTGGATGCATGGAACAGCCTTCCTGAGGAGGTTGTGGAATCAGGAACAGTGGAAGAATTCAAGAATGCATGGGACAGACATAAGGTAATTCTAGTGGGGGGCAGGAGGAAGTAAGATGTTGATTAACTAGAATCTGCAGCTTATCCATCAGGTAGGGAGATGGGCAGACTGGGTGGGCCAAGCAGTCCTTATCTGCCGTCAAATTCTATGTTTCTACGTTTCTATGTAACCATGTTCCTCTGCATGTAACCTTTTTTAAAGCACAAACAGAAAAAATATACAAAAATAATATTGTCTGTAATATTCCAGCAGTTGGCAAGCTCGCCACAATCACTTTCTTTACTTTTTGCCCTTTGCCTTTCTTTATAATGCCACCTCCTTTATCTCAACTTTAAACTTTTTCTATGCTTCTCAGATTACATTTTTATTTGATTCCTTCTGGGGTTTTACTCCCTCTGAAATTCCGTAGTTAGCCTCTGGAACTTTTGGGGGAACAGTTTCTGTCTCCCAGTCTAATTCCACATCCCCCCCAGTTAGTGTAAATGCTTGCCAATGTAGCATTTAAACCTTTCACTGAGAATGCATATCCTTTTTACAGGTGCCCATCACTTCTGGTGGGGCCCCAGTCCCCAATGAACCCCAAATCTTCCTCTCCGTACCACTTCTTCAACCAGGCATTGAAGATTCTGTTGTGGAGAATCCCATCATCCCCCTTGTCATAGATGGGTAGCAAATCCAAGAAGGTCACCGATTGTGTCACTTGCCTGAAATCCCTCCCTAACTCCTTAAACTCTTCCTGCACTATGGTTGGCTCATCCCTAGCCAGGTCACTTCTCCCCAGATGGACAATGACATCTGGCTCTGCCTCCCTCCCTTCCTGCAGCTCCAGCGATCCACTGGATCTTCTGCCTATCCCTGCATGCCATGGTGCTGGAAAGGCACCAGATGTCTCTCTCTTCCTCACTACTTGCTCCCAACTCTATTTCCTTGACATGGAGTTGCCTACCAGGATGCACCTCATCCTCCTCCACCTTCTCCGGGGCCTCCTGTCACATCCCTTGGGGTCTCCACTGGGAAAGACCCCATCACATCCTCGCTGGCCACTACTGCAAGTGCCTCAGTGAGACATTCCTGCTCTGCCAGGGCAGCGTAGGAGTTATGTTGTGGAACCAGTTTTGGGATGTGCCTATGCTCCACCACCATAAACCTCCCTGAACCCACTGTCATTCAGCTGTTCCTCCTATTGGGCAACCTCTGAGGTAATGGCAGTGGACTAGTTGGGTGGGGGAGAAGGTCCTCTGAACCCAAGCCAGCTCAGTATAGAGTCTGGCAACTTCCTCTCTCAGCCCAGAGAGGTGTACGCATATAGCTGAGAGGAACAGAAGCAGCAGCACTTCTATGGAAGGGGGTATAAAACAAATTCAAGAGAAGAGAAACAGGGAGAAGATGTGAGGACAACAGTGGATGTCATCATGCTGAATGTCATAGGCAAGGACCCCAGAGGATCTGTGGTGGAAGCAGCATTACAGTCCTTCAAAGGAGGAGAAGAAGAGAGACAAGTGGCATATGGCAGCTGTGGTTCAACTACCAGTGCCAGCATGCAAGATTATGGCCACCCATTCTGTGGTATTGACATTCATATACTGTATCCTAAACTGATGCAGCCACTCATTGTTCAGCTTCTGTAAGGAAAATTAAAAAATTTGGAAAAGGGGACTGGATGGGGTATATTTAAGGATAGGAAGGGATGGAGATGGGGTCACATCACTCTTTCAATATCACTATAACTTTTTTCATCTACATTAGTACCGAACCTCTAAAACAGTGATCCAACTCCATTCCAAACATCAGAAAAGGAAGCCCCCACTTAAGCATCATAAAACTAGCACCTACCAAATACCTGCAAATGCCTCATAGAACTATGAACACAGCTTGCCTGACACAAAAGCTATCAAAAGTCAAAGTGCATGCAGCTGATTTCTTGCCATTCTCCACTGTGGAGGAGGAAGGCTCTAAGCAGTTGGTGATGGCTCTGAAAACTCTTTGGAAATTAAAATGTTTAGACATTGTTCAGCTACTACTGTAGTACAGATATTTTCTGTAATTCGCTTTGCCGCATTCTTTATTGCTAAGGACATGTACTTGAACACTGGGTCATTGTCCCTCGGACTTCATCTGCTCCTGCTGCTTGTCTGCACATGATGCTATAAGCCTTGGTTTATGAACTCATAATCTGTTCATATGACCTTCATTATGATGTTACATGCAGTGGATTATGGCTTCCCCTGCAGGCAAAGAGCAGGAAGAGAGAAAATCTCATAGGAAAGATCTAGTTTTCATACAAATGTCCATAATTATTAAGAATGAATGGGAGATTAGTAGAGTAAAATACCTGACATAAGCTGAATTAAATACTGAAGTTTGCCTTCCTTTGTGCCCAGGTACCCATCTCACTAGTTTTTACCATTGTTATGCTTGGCTTGTGTGAAGCAGTGCGTGATTCGGTGGCACATATTCTGAAAGAAGCTGAAGAAGGAATAGTGGATGCAGGAGATCACCACCCGTATGTACAGTACCAGTGGGCAGGCAACTGAATGTTTCTTTACCTTCCTGTGTCACTATTGGTAGAAATATGTTGGCAGATAAGGACTGCTTGGCCCACCTAGTCTGCCCATTTTTTCCCCTTGCCTGTGCTGTCACCATAGACCCTACCTCTCCATCTAGTCCCCTCCCCCCGCTGGTATCAGTAACTAAGCCACCTGGAGCACCCCCTGTCTTAAGGATGGCAACATTATGCATATGGGGTGGTAAAGTCTGCTCACTATCCTATGCCCTTGCCAACTACTTCTCAGTAAACTGCTCCTGCAGCTAACTCTCCAATCTTTCTACCTCAGACACTCCTATATTTCTTCTCCCAGTAGGCCCAATGGTGCCACTTTGCTAACTATATCCAACTACTGCACTTGATCCCAACTTTTGAGCTAGCTAGCTTGCACTTACCCCTATCTCATTATACACCACAACCCAACACCTTAGCAGGATTTCCTCATTGTAACTGTTACTCTCGACTATTAGGGTATATGTATTAATCCACACTCACCTATTCCTGTCAAACATATGCAGCTGTATTATCTAATTATATGTTTTCAAGGTATAAAGCATGACTTCTTCATGTAATTGCTACTATACTATAAGTCAGGGTAAATTGTCATCTACGCCCAACTATTTTTGTCAAATGTTTTCAACTGTATTGTAATTGTATGTATATATGTCAGGACCTGGACTATCCTTGTCCTCTTCCCCACTGTACCCCTCCCCCCAGGTCACACCAGGAGACAAGCAGTTCTTGCTCAGTGTGCTTTTCCTGGTGAAACAATTTCAATAAATAACAAAATAAATAAATAATGTATTAATCTGTAATCTGTTTGCAATGTCCACATTGTTGTAACGTCTGTCTTGCTGTTCCCCATAATTTGTATTTCTCTGATGTGGAACCTCTGTAAAAGAGCCAAGGCTCAAAGGTATTTGTAATCCTAGACTTAATAAATAAATAAAATAAATAAACCTTCTGGAAATGGTGAATGGGAAATTTGCTGAGTCACAGACACCAAAGTTTACAGTGTCAGGCAATGCCTACAATATTCTTAAGTCTGTCAGGCTTTGGAAATATGTGCCCAGGTATTATTTATGCTTACACACTGCCATTAGCTGGTGGTATAGTAATTCCTCTTTATGTGAATTGCAGTTTTGACAGTGTGTTGTTAGCAGTCTGCAGAGTAGACACTTCAGTCACACACTCACTCAAGGTTCAAAAAGCAATGACCTCCCATAGCGTGAACTGGGGCTGGAGATTTTTTTAAACTAAAATCCTCTTCACCCTGCAAACTTTAAACATGGGTTGCAAGATTCACTGGCACAAATTAATTGTTGAGCCTGCAGCCTTTTCAACAGGTCAGTCCTTACAGTAACATAAACGTGCAGCACAGCCTCACGCCAAGACAATGAGAACCTGTCTAACAGCATGAGCTGTATGCCTTTCACTAGTCATTCAATCCATAGCCATTAAGCAGAAAACAAGATCTTTTCAACTGATGTGCAAGTACAGTATTGTGATTTTGTAGTTTGTACATCATGAAAAATAAAACACTCATCATATGGTATCTGGTTATGTAAACATGATTAGGAGCCTTCCCATTTTGTCGAGCCAAGGCACTGTGCTACTCCATGTAATTTCCTTCTTGCATTAGATGGAAAACAGGTTACCATTGACAGGGCTGGTAAAACAGATACATGGAAAAGTGGTGCTCTTCTGTTACTAGTCTGAATGAAAGCAGATCACAATTACTCTATTGTTAGACAGCGTAGTACCTGATCCAGTGGCTCAAGGTCAGCTCCCTTCTTAATTGACCAACAAAGTTGATGAAATACTAAATTATACAGTGACAGCAGTCACTGAATTGAATAGCTAACTGAGAGCTTCCAATGCTGAAGCATCTGATTTCCAGAAGCCTACAGTATATGTTATTTTTTTATTACTATGAGCAAAAGAAGTTGTATTCCAGAAACCAGTTACATTATTTGAATATTTTACGTAATATTGAGTGCTGCAGCTCTCTGGATAGTAGGAGACAATCATATAAACATCGACAATGATGGCAGAAAAAGACTAGAGATCCATCCAGTCTGCCCAGGTTCACTATAATCTTTGGAACCTACTGTTCCTCCAGGGTACTAACCCCCCCCATCATCTCTCTAATCTCCTCCCTGGTCCTGTCACCTCCAGTAACCACTATTCCCTTCATTATGTCCCAGCCCTGCTTTAATCCACGGACTGTTTTTGCACCCACTACCTTAGCCAACAGACCATTCCAAGGTTCTACCACCCTTTCCGTAAAGTAGTACTTCCCCACATCCCTCCTGAACCTACCTCCATTTAAATTCTATTCATGTCCACATGAACGCAAATTGGTATTCAGGTTAAATAGTTACAAGCAGTTCACATTGTTAATTCCTTTAATGGGATACTGTCAACCCCTTTAGGCCTTAAACTGTCCCTAGTTTAAAAAACATATTTTATGATTGTTCAAATTCTGTAGAACATGCTGAAGTGGCTGAAAGTTTGGTTCTGATTCCTTTTTTCTTTTTTAAAGTGAAAAACAGGCTGCCCACCATACTGGAGTTACCACACCAAAATGTGTTTGTTTACATTCCTTAATCAATTTTCACTGTATCTTTCCTGGACTTGGGAACACCCCAACACAGTCTAGCCATTCAAGATGCAGTGGGCTCAGAAAAGACTACTACATCTTGAGTGACTGCACTACTTGAAGGTGTGTCTAATGTTCAAGAAGTGAGCAATAAGAGCAGATCAAGGATTTGAAACAAAACAAGGTTGGATGTAATTACATAATTACCATGCATTTCAGTTCTGTTTAGAAAGGAGGCAGATAAAGCCACCAGCAACACCAGTGGATTTTAGAGAAGGTAAGTAATCATAAAATGTGGGTTTTCTTCTTGAAGTAGTATGATGCAAAAAAGGTTGACAGTGTTCCTTTAAGAAAGACAGGGATAGGTTACAGAATACAGAATAAAACTTCCAGCAGCAGCAGCATATTCTACCAGATGCAAACAATTTTAAAATACATTTTTTAAACTAGGGACAGTTTGAGAACTAAAGGGATTGACAGTGTTCCTTTAAGGTGGGGACTCCAAAATTGAACACAGTACTCCAAGTGCGGTCTTACCAGATATCTATAGAGGGGGATGATCACCTTCTCATTTCTGCTGTCGATGACCCTGCCTATGTACCCCAACATTCTATTTGCCTTGCTATATCCTTTATTGCATTGGCTTGTTTGTTTTATGGTGTCAGTAATGATGAGTCCCAGGTCCATTTCCTCCTGGGAAGTGCTCAGTCTTACTGCATTTAGCCAATATTTTGTCCTAGGTTTACCTTTTCCCAGGTGCATTGCTTTGCACTGTTTTGCGTTGAATTTCAGCTGCCACATATTAGATCATCTTCCCAGTTTTGGGGCTGGGTGTCCTTTTGCAGGCCCCTAACATTTCCTGGCTGTGCATCCATCCACCTAACTTAGTGTCATCTGTGAACAGGGCAAGCTGATGTCATCAAGGAACATGTAGAAGAGGACTGGGCCCAACACTGATCCCTGAGATACTTGACTTGTGACCGCTTCATAGCTTGACCTCACCCCATTGATCACTGCTCTCTGCTTCCTGCCTGTGAGTTAGTTACCCACCCATTTGACTATGTTCTTTGCAATTCCAAGATCCTCTAACTTCTTCAACAGGCGTTTTTGTGGCACTGAGTCAAATGCCTTCCTGAATTTGAAGTAGAGGAGTCCAACTGCAGGACCCCTGTCCAGTTCCTTCATTACCCAATTGAAATATGTAATGAAATTTGTCTGGCATGATCTCCCAGCTATGAACCCATGTTGCTTTCTGTCCTGGAGATCGCTTTCCTCCAGGTATTACATGAGGTCCTCTTGATTAAGGTCTCCATTAGTTTTCCCACAACAGAATTGAGGCTAACTGATCTGTAATTCCCCATCTCTTCTGTGGATTGATACCACATCCACCCTCCTCCATTCTCCCGATACCTCTCCTGTCCTGAGTGACCTGTTGAACAAGTATGCCAAGGGTTCAGCTATCCATGTTAGTGAGTAGCTGGTCCAGTAGTGCCCCGTGACAAGGGGGTTCATAGCAGGTCCAGTATTGCCCCCATCATGAGTGGGTTTGTTGACTAGTTTCCTGATGAACACCCCCTACAGGGAGTTCAAGATGTCCCTGTTTCTAGCTGAAGCCACTGCTGGGAGTCTCCAATCTACATCTGGCAGGTTGAAATCCCTCACCAGCAGCACCTTCCACTTTTCTGCCATCTTGCCAATGGCTTCCACCAGTACCTTATCTAATTCTGTAGATCACTCCAGTGTGAATAGTGGCTCCATTCCCCATCTCCAGGGTGACCCACAGTACCTCTCCCTCCCCTGTATTCCCTCTATCTCTGTCATTTTCTTGCTTTCCCTCACAACAGGCACCACACCCTCTCATTTCTTTCCCACCAGGTCCTCCCTCCCATATAGAAAAAAATCTATATTTGTTTTAATATCTTAAATATATCCTAGTGTCCTTAAATATATGTCAGATATTAGTCATAATTTCAGATATAGTTTGAGATTTATTCAAGATATTCACAGAATGATTCAAACACGTCAGATATTATTCAAAGTATTTAGATATATTTTCAGATATATTCAAAATATTCACAGAAGTGTCAGATACTAGTTTTCAAATATATTTTCAGATATATGTAAGATATTCACAGAATGATTCAGGATGTATTATAAGTTGGAAACATCTTTGATATATATATATATATATATATATATATATATATAATATATATATATATATTTGAAATATAGTTCTTTAAATTAAGTTTGCACAATCTGTTCATGCAGTTCTATTTTAGCTATATATATATATATATATATATATATATATATAAAATGGAGGAGGACATCCTCATCCAAATCCAGTGTTCTGATTGTATAAAACACATCACATGACCGTGCATATAGCAGGGATGGACCGCGACACCTGCACTTTTACCCCCCAAAAAAACAATTTTACCATTTTATGAGATAGATAACCCACCCTAGGATGTGCGGTAGCGCTCAGATATATGCACGCCTGCGGCCTCATGCGTACAACGCACACCAAGGCGTATGTATATCAGAGCGTGACCGCACACCTAAGAGTGGGTTATCTATTACATATAGATATACTGTGTATATATATATATATATATATATATAAACTAACATATTTTGAATCTGTCTAAGATATATACTGTATTGTGATTTACCTGTGCCTTTTTACTTTTTTGAGGCCCTTATCTATGGTAATTGTCATAGAAACCCTAAAATTATATTACTAAAATATGTTTAAATTATAAAGACTCATATGCAAAAATACCCAACCTTTAAAAGAACTGTTTTGAACTTCGGTAAAGCAGTTTATACTTTTTTTGGTTGTCAAAGGCCCAGTTGGCTGTGCCACATGCCCAATAATATGCACATTCTTTTCATAATCTGTGTTATCAGTGGTCTCTTGTGGCTCACCAGCAATTGTTTCATATAAGCCTATATGGAAAAGAACTATATTGTATTTTGTTAATATCTAGATTATATCTGAATATGCCAAACACATCACATATTTCTGATATCTGTGCAGTTTTCCAGTTATACTTGAGATAATTGCAGAATTCAATGAGGTATGTCTTATACTTGGCATTGATATTCTAAATGTATGTTTTGTTATACTGTCAAAGAACATCTTTTGTTTTACTTTTTAATGTTTTTGCGGACTTTAAAATGAAAAATCATTATAGTTTTATGCAAGCAGAATTTTACCCTGGAATTTCTACAATAAGTTTATGTTAGCAACATATATTTTCAATATATTAGAGATTTATATTCTTATATATATATATATATATATATTATGGCCCAGATATTCAGAAATGCACCAAAGGCTGGTGAAAGGCTGGCACAGAGCAAAGCCGATGCACCATGGTGCAGCAGGAGCCATGTTCAGAGGTTGTGCAGGCTGAACTGTGCCAGCGCAACCCAATTGAATATGGCACAGTTGCACCATGGTGCAAACAGAGTTGTGTCATGGTGCAGAAAGAGATGATCCAGCACAACTGTGGGAGCCGAGCAGCAGAGCAACAGAGGGGGGCACAGCACAGAGAACAGCCCCAGGGACAGAGCCAGGGAAGCACAGTGACAGGTCACTGGAGGCTTCCACCAGCAGGGCACACACAAGCACACAGACACCCATCCCCAGAACACAACAGTGGCACAGATAGCAGGCAACAGGGGGTGCCAAAGGCTAATGGAGGGCCACCAAGGGAGCTCCTCCCTGCAGGCTGCTGGCCATGCCCCCCCAGACCATAGCAGGCCACACCCAGGACCATGCGGCCAAGCACACACATGCCACACAGGCACACAGAAGCCCACACAGTAGGCACTGAACATGCTGGGAGGCAGGTAGCATGGCAGACCACATGGGACAGGCTGCACAATGCCAAGCAGGGGCCCCAGCACAGTGTGCTGCCAGTACCCGACCAATGACCATGGCTGTGTGCCACCATCATGCACACACCCACCACACACCCCTGACAGCTGCCCCATGGGCACCCCAAGGCACAGCTACTGACTGAGGGGAAGGACACCACCACAGTGGGATACACCACAGCACACAGCAGTGAACCACAGAAGCACAACACTTGCGCCTGCACATGTACCCCACATGGACAGATGCTGGGCCACTGCAACATGGCTACTCACACCACCTGCAAAGCAGACATTGACACAGACATGTAAGTCAAAAAATATATATTAATGAACAAAACCATTTACAAAAACAAGGGGCTGGGAAAGGGTAGGTAAAGCGAGGGAAGGGGACAGGAAACAGGGACTGTACAGTGGGAAGGGGGACTGTAGGGGAAGGTACAGCAGGGGAAATAGGGGAAAGCTGGGGCCAAACTAATGACAGCCACATCCTGCCACCCCTTGGTGTAGTTGCTACCTCCTCTCTGCCAATAGCAAGTGCCTAATCTGGAACACCGCCTCCATCGTCTTGGAGGCGATGCGGATTATCTGCCAGAGCAGTTGTCTGTGTAATGTCCTCCTCGGTCTCCACTGCTGGACACTTATAACAAGGGGTAGGACAGGTGATCAGTGCAATGTCCCAAGTAATCATGCCCACCCACAGTGCACAATGGGCAGCAGGAACACACACACCCCTGGAGGGCCCGTGCCGGCCACCCACAGGGAGGGTGGGCCAATGATTGCCAGCAACTTGGCACACCACAGCATTGCACAGAGGTGGTCCCCACCACACAATGGCCACCCAGCTGTGCAATGACAGCCACATGGCACAATGCACTGGCAGCACCACAGCAACAACAGTGGCAGCTGGGGGCACAGCCAGCCCACCAACAGCTAGAACATGTGTCCAATGGATGCACCACAGTGGCATGCACCACACACAGTGCGACACACACAACTGCCATGGCACATGGCACAGGCAGCCATGCCTGCACCCACTCCCCCATCACTCCCATGTATAGTGCGAAGGACCGTGACAGTGCCTACCTGCCCTCTGCAGCCCCACCGGTGCCAGTCCTGCTCCACCTTGGCCCACTGTGACCAGCTGTGCAGCTGCTGCCTGTGTCCAGTGATGATCCTCTAGCCCTGGGAATGGAAAGAAGACAGGTACACATCAGGAATCAACCACAGCAGCTGCCCACCTCTCCTAACCCTGTGCACAGGGTGTGACCCTGCCTGACATGTCCTGCACAGCTGCATCACAATGCAAGCGGCGGCTGGCAATGCCACTCCATGATGCACATGACAATAGTGTACCCCTCTTCAGAGCATGCCAGGCAGCCTAGCCAACACCACAGTACAGCACCAAGACACACATTCAACATGGGATGACTTACCTGGCTGTGGCACAGCCCCTCACTTGACCCATGCCTGTAGCCTTCTCAGGCACCCTGGGTCCCACTGCATGAGGTCCCCATACCGGTGGTGACATTGCTCCCCTGTCCTGGCCACCCTAGTCCTCTGCTGCAGCCTGGCAGCAATTCCCTGCCAAACAGTGACCCTTGTCTGCTGCAGAAGCACCTGCCCAAAGAGCTGGGGGAGCATGGGACTTGACAAAGGCCACCAGATTTACCAGCTCCACCTGTGACCAGTTTGGGGCATGCTGAACTTTTCCCTGCGCCATGGTATCTACTGCAATGTCAGGGACAAGAATGGCAGTAGGAGATGCATGTGTCCACAACATGCACCTGATGCACGATGCAGGGGAACATGCACAGTGCCCGCCCATCGTGCAGTGCCAGAGATGCACAGAGTGGGCATGGCTAAGTGGGGTTACACTGTCAGAGGTGTGACCCAGGGGTCAGAGGTCTGCCCCAGGGGTCAGGGGTCACCCGCCATTGCACAGTGCACACATGCATGATAGGGCACTGTATCCCATGCATGGAGCTGGCTGTGAGTTACATGCACAATGCCACTGCATCATGCTGTTGGTGCATAGTGCATGATTGACACCATAATACCATGATGCGTATACGCACTGCAGACCCGCGCAACGTAAATGTGTGTGCATTTTGCCATGACTTGCTCTGGCACAGTCCCATTGTTCATGGTGCAATATTGTGATATTCAGACACCACATGCTAATGAGCTCCATTAGCCAATATGTGGCTCACTGGGTGCATTAGTATGTTATTACTGTTGGGCCAAAACTTATTTGCATGCGTTACGCCTTATAATTGCCATGGAACAGTACAGGTCATGGACCAGTATTGCATCCTTTTGAGGTAAGTTGTGCATGCTGCTGCAGCTGACTGGGAGCAGACAGCACTGCAGGGTGGGACGGACCAGGGAGATGCTGCCACTGACACGCTGTGCTGTCCATGTCAACAGGCAGCGACATGTCAGATCATGAGAAGTGTGAGGAGCATGGGCCTGCACAGAAGCACAGGCCCAATTTCACAAAGGCTGAGACAGATGCCCTGCTGAAGGCCTACCTTGACAGGGAGCCCCTATTGAATAATGCCATGGGCACACCACAAGTCAGGGTTGGTGCATGGGAGGAGGTGGCAGCATACATCAACCAGCTCGGCAGCCACCAGCGGTCGGTGCAGAAGTGCAGGAAGAAGGTGGGGAAGGACAAGAGGTGCATTAAAGAGAAGGTGGCAGCCATCTGTGTGGCCCAGACTGCCACCAGAGGGGGGGCCAGTGGATGCACCAATGCTAACGCTGCAGGAGGAGTTGGTGGCAGCCACCATGCACCGCACCATGGTGAAGGGTGTGCCTGGATGGTACATATGTCAGTCACGCACAACTGGTGGTACAGAGGGTGTGTACATGGCCATGCAGGAGTGCATGCAGCCGGCATGCATGTCATGTGCATGTGTGTGCATCCACATATAGCGGCAGTGTGGGGGGGCACATGTGGGCATTGCATCACTGACACAACCTTTTTCTCTTGTAGCACCGGCACGTCTCCATGCAAATGATGGTGCACCGGCAGTATCTGTGGATGGTGGTACGGCCCCAGAGGACCAGTCATCCACCTTCACTGGGATCTGGGGGCACAACAGGCTGCAGCTCAGCACCACAGTGCAGGCAGATGTCCTGCACCTGGGATCGGACGAGGCCCTGGATGTGATCCTCCAGGATGCCAGCCTTGGCGTCCTGTGTATTGAGACACAGATTGGGATGGGGTCCAACTCCAATGAGGACTACAAGCAGCTCCTGGACAGCATGGGTGACATTGTGGGTGTGTCACCCCTGCTGGCAGCTGACACAGGCACCACACCAAGTGCTCTGCCAGCAGTGGAATAGCTGCTTGCCACCACCTCGGGTGCAGTGGTGTGCACTGCTACAACTGTGCCCTGAAGCAGTGGTGGTGCATCCTTGCAGGTGCTTGGTGGCATACAGCAGCTG
Source organism: Neoceratodus forsteri (assembly GCA_016271365.2). Classification (NCBI taxonomy): domain Eukaryota; kingdom Metazoa; phylum Chordata; order Ceratodontiformes; family Ceratodontidae; genus Neoceratodus; species Neoceratodus forsteri. Next base: position 1,206,273,576 of record CM057449.1, read on the forward strand.
GACAGGCAATAGCAGCAGGCTTCGGTTGTCACCAGGCAGCTGGACGCATGGTCCACCACTGGTGTGCCTGCTATTCCCATTCCCCCTGCCGACCCCACTGTGCAGCATCCACCGGGGTGGCTGTGCAGTGTGGCCAGTCACCACATAAGGATCAGTGTCCAGCCTGGGAGCCCCAGGATGCAGACCGGCTAGCTGAGCACAACCGTCTGCTGCAGGAGTCCATTCAGCAACAGGTGATGTTTGCCATTGCGGTGTGTGCACTGCGTGGAGAGGTACACCAGTTAACTGAGCAGCAGGAGAAGGGCACTGCACAGATCCTGCTGGGAATGCAGCACATGCAGGAGGCCATGACTGTATTCTTTGATCGCATTACTACTGTGATCACTGATGGCTTTGCACTGCTGGCTTCCACAGGGCATGGCCATGCACAGATGACACCCCACAGTGCACTGTCCACCCCATGAACCCGACATAGGGTGACCCCATCACAGTCGATGCTGGGCTTTGATGTAGGCATCCCAGGCATGCCCGGGGCTGGCCTGTTTGGGTGCTTGCACACCCCCGCATGGAGATGGTCGTGGTCCCGTGGTTCAACCACTGGGGGGCTGTTGCAAACCTCACCCATGGCTGATGCAAAGCCTGTGCCTGCCAATCTGCCCTGGCGTGGCCACCCCCATGGCCATGGTGGCCATGGTTCCGTGCAGCGGACCTGATCTGCAGGCTGCCCTGACCACAGTCTGCAGCTGCTGCCCTGTGCACACATGGGTGTTGTGTATGTGCCTATCACTGGTGTGGCACCTGTGTGCCATGCCGCACACTGCCTGTGTGCATGCTTCCTGGCTGCTGGACCATGTGGCATGGGCGTGATGAGGCTAGTTTAGCACCGGTTGCACCTGTGCACTGGTGCAATGCATCTGATCCACACCACATACCAATGCCTGTGTGTGTGTGTGTGTGTTGCTGTGTGTGGTTGTGTACCACTGACCCCCCTACCCCTACATCACACCTGAGTATGTGCATGCCCATTGCCATGCACATCCCTGCATGTGTGCTGTATCTGTTTGTGTGGCCCATGCATGTGTATCACACTACCTACCTGTGTGCACCATAGTGCTCCTGTGCAATGGTGTCCTGGTGGTGTCGCACCTGCTGTAGCAGTCGGGGATCCCTCTGCCCAGGGAGTGGCTGTCCACCATCCTCCAGCCCATTGCCTCCATCATCCCCACTACTTTCACCCTCCTCAGCCTCGACAGCTATCCCACGGTCAGTGGCCATGTTGTGCAGTATGCAGCAGGCCAGGAATAGGCCGCAGGCTTTGGAGGTGCTGTACAGTAGGGTGCTGCCTGACCTGTCTAGGCAATGGAAGTGTGCTTTCAGCATGCCAAAGACATGATCAATGATGTTGCATCTGCTGGTGTGTGTCTTGTTGTAGCGTTCCTCTGCTGGGGACGATGGGTGCCGGTAAGGGGTGAGCATCCAGGGCCTCATTGGATACACACCATCTCCTGCATGGATAATGACATGGTTAGCCCTCTGCTAGTCTATGCTGCACCCCATGCCTGTTCCTGGTGCTCATGCCAACATACACACCCTGCCCTCTCTCATCCCAAGGTGTGATCTGCCCATTGCCCCTTGCCTGTGCCATACTCACCCACTAGGTGGCCCATGGGGATGTCCCCACATTCAAACCTGTGGCACAGTGCAGAATTGTGCCACATGAATGCATCATGTGCACTCTCAGGGTGTGTGTCGCAGACATTGGTGATGCGCTCTGTGGCATCGAACGCTACCTGCCAATTTATGCTAGGGCTGCCCTTCTGGTTAATGTATGCGACACTCTCAGGGCCAGGTGACATATGGATGGCCATGTGGGTGCAGTCAATGGCCCCAATCATGCCAGGCATACATGCAACCCTGTGGAAGTCCTGCATGGTTGCTGTACACTCCGCCTATGTGCTAGGGAAATGGATGAATTCTGAAGCATGTGGCAGCAGAGCGTTTAGGAACTGTGTGAGGAGGTGAGACATGGCTGACTGGGTTATGCCTGTGGTGTCCCCTGTTGGTCTCTGGAAGGTGCCTGTGGTGAACAGGCACATGACGGCTGTCACCATCTCCATGGGCATGACGTGGCTCTGTCTGGTGGGTGACTGCATCTCCTCAATGCACAGCTAACAGAGCTGCCTCAGAATGGCCCAGTTCAGGTGGTACCGACCCACAATTTCCATGTAACTGTAATTTTCAAAGGAGATGCAGGCTCAGTACCACCTGTGTCAGGCATACTGCCAACTAGCACTTCCTTGGCCACATCGCTGTTCCTCCTGCCCCCTCACACCCCTCATTACAGCCTCCATCATGAAGGGTGCACTGTCCATGGCCCTTGTTGTCCAATGTCCCCTTGGGTGGTTGGCTGCTGCTCGCTGTGTGCCACCCTGGTGCACTGCCTATCAGGTGTGTGTGTGTGTGTGTCTCTCTCTCTCTCACTCTCTTTGTCCCTCTTTCCCCTCTCCAATGCCACCTCTGTCCCTTTCTCTCTGTGTCTGCCTTGGTCTGTCTGCCTGTCTGTCTCTCTCTGTCTGTCAGTCTCTCTCTCTCTCTCTCTCACTCCCTCTCGCTCTCACCCCTGGCACATGTGCTGTCTGTGTGTTAGTGCCTGTATTTATAGGAACAAGTATGCTCGGAGCAACTTCGATTTGCTCCACACATGCGCCATGGTTTTACGGTTGAATATGCCACTGCGCTGGATATTAATGGGAACACCCCCTGCACTTGCACCTGCATTCATTATAGTTGTGCATTGGAGCAATGGATTTTGTGCTGTGCAATGGTGCATGCTGAAATATTGCTCCTTGGTGCAAGTTTGCACTTACGCCCGGTGCAACTGAGTTGCACCATGCTCAACTGCTCTGAATATCCAGACCTAAATATACAGATAATACATTGTAAATATGTTTCACATAGCAAATAAATATGTTTTATAGTTTATAAATATGACTGGACTATATATTACATATACATTTAACATACACATAGGCTACATTCTGTAAATATACAGTATATTGAATGCACTTGTTCTACATGAAAGATAAAATGTAAGACCAAAGCCAAAAGTAGCAATTCACATTGGCCCAGATATTCAGACTGTGCTGGGCAGTGGCACAAGCCTGGGTGCAGTGCAACTGTTATGTGCCGGGGCTGGGGCCAGGACCAGGACCAGAACCAGGTGATATTCAAAGGTGATGTGCCATGGCACAGAACCACTGAATATGGTAAGGTCAGCACACTTGCTGGGCATGGTACAGTGGCACTGTGCCAGCATAAGCCACAGATAGGGAGCACATGGATGCACCAGTGCAGCTGCAGTTGCGCTAGGCACATCATCGGTGATATTCAGCCGGGGGTATGCAAATGAGGCCATAATATATGCAAGGTGCAAATGGGGCCATTTGCATGTCATTGTGGCCCCATTTGCATGCCTTGCACAGGGCAGCCCAGCAACTTGCACCTGGTGCCCTGCACAACATGATGTGGGCAGTGGGGATCCCGGGGCATCCCCGCCCTGAAGCTGCGATCATGTGGTATATGTTGAAAGATATATACCTGGTAGTCTAGTGGCCTCCTTGAATCCCTGATATGTAAAAGACATGACCATCCCTGGTGGTCTTGTCATCCCCCTCCCAACTGAAGCCCCAGTTCCCCAATCTATGTCATGATAGCAATCCCTGGTGGTCTAGTGGAACCCCCCTGCCCTTTGCTGTGTTTGCAGTAAAACCCCATAATGAAATGCAGTGGTGATCCAGTGGTACCCCCTACCCCTCCCACCCACACAGAACCCTGTGCCCACCCCACCCCCCCCTGCCATCGGTGGGGCAACTGCAACCTCACCCGCATACCACCTGGCCACCTGTCAAATGACAGGCACAGTATGGGCTGTAAGCCCATTGGTCCATATATGTGAATGAAGTCGGGGTGGGGGTTCCACTAGGCCTCCAGGGATGGGTATGTCTTTGCTGGACTGCTGCGTTGTGCCCTGCAATACTGCAGCCTGCCTGTGGATGACTGGGAGATGTTCCTACTCTTCACAGGCTCAACTTTAAGCCCACCTATGTGGCACAGTGCAGGGCTGTGCTAGCATATGCGCTGCACATCCCAGGCTGAATATTGGGATGTGTTGCATATGCATGGGCACGCCCCCTGCATCTGCACTGCATAAGATTACATTGAGTCCCGGTGCAGCAAGATTTGCACTGTGCCAGGCAGCCCTTTCAATATTCCTCCATGGTACAATGCGGGGTTGCGCCGATGCAATTCTGTTGCACAGGTGCAACCCCTTTGAATATCTGGGCGCGAGTAAAAGTCAGACCTCCCCACAGGACTGGCATTTTGTGCTATTCCTGTACTTTAAGACAGTGTGAAATATCTGTGCTGTGGGAAAGTCTGCTTTTCACTATTGCTACTTTTGGCTTCAGTTTATCAATTTTTCTTTTACTGTGCAAATACATTTTGTGCTGGAAAATCCAAGAAGTACCTTCTGGAGCTTCTGCTGTCAGTAAAATATGAATCTTGTTTGCTTGCAAGATAACGTATGTGTAGAATATATGCGGAATATATTATTATATATATATATATATATATCAAATATATTTATGCAAATGCTTGCTATGGTACTGTGTACAGATTTGCATAACTAATTTGCATATTTCTAACATACAGTTTATCAACCAAAAGCTTGGTAATTTCCATTTTTAAAATAGTTTTGAATTGATAGCATTAGCTTACAAACTAGAGGGAAAGGTAAAGAGCAAAAAATAAGTACATGTTGGAACTCACCCCTACATAAAAAGGAACCAAATAGGGGTGGCATAAATACCAATATGAGTCTTATTAAATAATGAGATCAAGAACTAAGTTTTTTGTGTAAGTATATATTTGTAATTTGTAAATCAGTAGTAATGGTGCATTATTAAATGTTAAGTGTTCCATACTGTAGTCATCTAAGTGGTTGTTAATAAGAGGAATTCCAAATACACAGTTGTGTATATGTAACAACAAGACTAATCTATTGCTTAGGTATTTTAAGATATTTTTAACAATGTATATATTTTAAAAACTATTTTAGAAATATGTCAACTATATAAAAAGTATATCTATTTAATATTCAAAATGTATACACAGATATATAAAATATATATCATGTACCTATAATAAAGATATCATGGAAATATATGTATGATATATCTGATATATATCTGTCACATATAGTCTGCAAATAAATACACGTATAAATATATCTGAAATATATTTATTTTCCATATGGGAGACTAATAATTCACCGAATATTAACAAGATAATTCTATGATATATACAATAAATAGTATCTAAGATATATTTGAAATATATGCATCAGCTGTATCTCAAATATTTCAAAACCAGCCAATTTGAGATATATTGCATATATTTGGAAACTATTACATAAATCGATTTTTGGATATAATTCAAAAACTATTTAAAATATATCTTAAAACATATATTCAAAACATAGTTCTTTTCCATATGGGCTGAACAGAGTATATCTTGATATGGCCATGCCCCAGTCATGGTTTTCAGTATACTGTGAATCTGTAATGGCCACAATATACAGGTTGGCTTCTGCTACGATGGCCTCTAGATCTAGAATCTTATTTCCTAAACTTCTAGCATTCAACACATGCCCTTCCAGATTTTATTTCCATTTTGCTTTGTTTCCTGTTTGCCCTCCCTCCCTCCTTCCCCCTCTCTTTTTTAATGCTCCCATTTCCTTCACTGTTTATCTCTACCACTCTGCTTCTTTTATTAATATGCACCCTGGGAGATTCCTCTCCCCTCAGGTTCTCCTTACTCTCTGCTTCCTCCTGTGTGTGGAGGGAAGGGGGAAGTTTCTGCCTCCCCGATTCCTTCCATCACCCCCCCTCGGCTAGTTTAAATCTTCATTGTATAAACCATCAGGTGGTGTGGCTAGCCATCACACTGAGTAGCACCAACTTGCAGAGCTCCTGCATGGCTTTTATTAATTCCTGTAATAATAGCATTCAAAACAGAAGATATTAGAAAAAGACCACCATATACTGATAGCTGTTACTGCCAGGATTAAATTGAGACCAGACTCGATCTCCTCGGATAAGGGGAACCCACAGAAGGCAACAACTCAGAATCAGGGAGCCCAGAATTTGTTTCAACCTTGTGGTATTTCATCGGACATAGCTAATCAAGCAATCAAGGAGATTGCACTGGAGCAGCCTTGGAGGCATTAGAACAATGATTGCTCAACTTTGTTCATTCATTGCAACCATGGATAAAAAGCTTGACTCTGTAAGTGACAGGATCACTATGGTCAAACAGACAATCAATGCAGTTAAACTTAACACAGAGGAAGCTAATAAAAACACAGGTCAAGCACTAACGGTGGCAGACACTCTGGATAAAGAAGATAGGCACCTAAACATATGACTGAAAAATTCTGAAAATCTTCTTTATGCCCAAAATATTTGCATTCTGGGCACAATGGAGACTATGGAAGGGGACAACATTATTGATTTCATGGAGCAGTGGCTCCACATAGGACTGCACCTTGTGGAGTCCCTACATCTAGAATGAGCCTACTGCATTACCCTTTGCCAAGTTATTTCAAGAAACTAATATCCCAGGACTATCCTTATAGGTTTTATGTTCACCAGAGACAAAGAAAAAGTGTTTGTGGCTGTAAAAAGATCGAATGTGATGGTGGATGGGAAAAAAAATGTTTTCTTTCAGGACTGGTCCTATACAACCTGGCAAAGGTGTAAGGCATTCAATGACATTAAAAGAGAACTTAAAATGAAATAAATACCATTTGCCATATTGCCTCCTGCTAGGCTTCATCTAATGCTTCAGAACAAGGCTTATTCTTTCACTGATCCCAAGGAAGTGATTAAATTGTTGAAGTGAATGGACCAGACTAGAGATGCCAGACAAGCAGCAGTGATTGGAGAGGAAGAGTTTAGGGGAGAGGATCCAGTAATGGAGAATACTAAATAACCTGACATTTTGACTATTCATCAGCACATTATTTTATGTTTGTATTAAAGTTCCCCATTTCTCCATTTGTCCTCTGATTGGGAGGGCTATACTGGTGATGCCTTATATTTAATTACTCGCTGTGGGGACTTTGGCTATCATAGTGTCAGGTGAGTAAAGCACTGTTTTAAAATACTCCCTTCAACATATGTGATTTGTGGTATACTATTAACTATCATTAAGAGCACCTTAAATCAGATGTAATCTTGTGATGAGTGGGCAAATTTTTTTATGCCTTTATACATGATGGGCTAGATATTCAGTTGTGCCAGCACAACCCCAGAACTGCCCCCAGGGCAATATTCGAAATGGTGAATTGGGCAGCGCAATTCCCAAATGCACTGGGGTGCAAAGATGATGTCTGTGGCACAAGTCCAGGGGGCATACCCATGCATATGCAACACATCCCAATATTTAGCCTGGGATGTGTGGTGCAACTGCAAGCACAACCCAGAGATGTGCCACATACCTTGGCTCAAAACCATGAGTGGTGACCCCCCAAGAACACCGTTCACAAGCACCTACACATGTCCCTGGTGGTCTAGTGGTTCCCCCTCCCTGTAGCCCTGACAACCTGAAATACATGTCTTTATAATACCAGTAGTCTAGTAGTCTAGTGGTACCCCCCCACCCCTCCTGTTGCTCCAATCAGTAAAAAAAAGCATTTCCGTATATCCCTGGTAGTCTAGTGGACCCCCACCCCCCATCCACAGGACCCCTAGCCCACCCAGCCCCTCATCATCAATGGGCAGCAAACCCACCTGCATACCTCTGTGGCTGCCCGGCCAAATGACAGCTTACAGTATCAGCTGCAAGCCTGGACCAATGGACTTGCAGTGCATACATACTGTAATATTCATTCACAAATATATGACTGAATGACTTCATTCACATATCTGTGACTGACTATTACAGTATGCACTACAAGCCCATTGGTCCACAGTGTGGACCAATGGGCTTGCAGCTGATACTGTAAGCTGTCATTCGACGGGCAGCCACAGAGGTATGTGGGTGGGTTTGCTGCTGCACGCTGATGACGGGGGGGGAGTTGGGTGAGCTTGGAGCCCTGTGTGGGTGGGAGTGCCACTAGACTACCAGGGATTTATGGAAATGCTATATTCGGTGATCAGAGCAATGGGAGGGTGGGGTACCACTAGACTACCAGAAATGATGAAAACATGTATTTCAGGTGATTGGGGCTACAGGGAGGGAGGAGGGCACCACTAGATCACCAGGGATTTGACAGACTTTCCTGTTGGGTGAACAGAGATACAGGATGGGGAGGGAGGTACCACTGGACCACCAGGGTGATTCGCACGTATATTCTAGGGTGATCGGAGGTATGGAAGGGGAGGGGGTACCACAAGACCTCCTCTGACAGCAATGCATGCTGTGCAGAGTGTGCCAGGTGCATTTCACTGGCCAGCCCAGCACAACACATGCAAATGGGGCCATAATGACATGCAAATGGCCCCATTTGTGCCTTGCATGTATTATGGCCCCATTTACATACTGCTGGCTGAATGTCAGGAATTTGCACACAGCGTAACCCTGTTGCACAGGCACAGTTCCCATTCCTGGTATTCAGCCCTGTTTAGGGGGATGTGCCAGTGCATCGTATTTGTGCCATGTGCATTACCTGATATATTCAGAGGAGATACGTCATGGCTCATCTCCTTTGAATATATCTCTTAGTTGCACCAGCGCAACTCAGTTGTGCTGTGCCACCACATGTGCCATTGCCAGGCACAATTCTGAATATCTGGGCTGTTATGTTTAATGTGGGCCCATCGTGTGAGTTAGCAATGGTGCAGTTAAAATTTCTGTAATGGTGCTCAGGACACCAACACCCAATACCTAAATAATTTATAACAGGACTATATGCCACTTTCTTTAAGCAGATGGTTGTTTAATAAGGTACTCTTGCTTTAGCTGCCTCTTGATTATTTGTTTTTGGTTATCTGGGCCAGTAAACTTACTTTTATACAATATTCTGCAGTTTTAATCGATTACGATATACATGCAGGGGTTTTCTGTTCCTGTATTGAAACTGGAGATTGAAAGATTTCACATCAGTATGTTAGGTTAAGTGAAGTAACCTCTTACATAAATACAGTGTTTAAGTACTGTGATTTTTATCCATGCATTTGATGGCACATCAGTCTGTGTTACTAGTATAATGCAATGTCAATTTACATTGCATTACTCCTTACTGATTAATTAAATATAGAGAATGTGACTGGAAACCTTTCATAAAATGATGGAGTTACATATAATGTGCATATTGCCTATAAGCAACTATTTGTAATGTTTTTATGAATAATGAATAAAATCAATTTACAAAAACAAAACATATAAACCATCCACTGAGGACTGCTATTCTCCTCCTGGAGACATGCAAGTCATCAAACTTTCTTAGAACTTTTTCTTTCTTATCCTGTAGCTTGCAGGTTTTGCACTTGGAGCCTCAATTGGCTGTCTTCTCACTCTGGCTTCCAAACTGGCTCAGGTAACACTTGATCCTTCCAAAGCCCACAATGACAGACAGGCTCAGTCCCTGGAGCTCAAACATCAAGTTACTCTCCTCTCCTCCTCCTCCCTCCCTCCCTCCTCCCTCCCCCTCCCTCCCTCTCCTCTCTTCTCCTCTCCTCTCCTAAAGTGAATGAAATCTTTTACAAGTCATCCCCTTCTTCAGCACTCTACCATTCAGTCTCTTATTAGCTCCTGGGGAAGGTCAAAAGGTCTATCTGTCTCTATGATTGGTCAGCAGCTTCCAGGGCTTTCTATCTCCTTTATTCACCTCTGACCCCACATGCTTCAAACATATCAGAGGGCACTATCATGGCTGTTGAGTCCTAGTTCCTTGTGTGCACCGAAGAAAACTGGTGCTTCTGTTGAGTAGTTCCTTTCCTGGCTCCACAGGGGCTGAGTAAAGTCATCTGCAGCTCCATTCCATATCAGTAAGAGATGTGCTGTTATAAGCTAGGTCATTTACTGCAATGCTCCTTGAAAGTGTAGAGTTGAGTCCCAGCTTTCTCTTACACTGACGTTAGAGAAAGATCAACACTCCATTTAGGGTGCTACACATCATTTATTCTGATTACGTTTAGTCTTCTTTTGACCTCCTTTCTGTCCCTGAGCCTAAAAGTCAAGGCCTCAGTGGCTGTACTGTTCCTCTGCCTGTGAAGAAAAGCAACTGCCTTCACAGCCGATACCAATGCCACTCCTTGATTTGCTGACAGGAGTGCAACAGTGTGTGGTGGCCCACCCTCTGCCCTCCACAGGAGCCATATGGTACAGCTCAATGATGAACTCAGCCTCAGCCAACCCTCGATGGGGATGATGGGGCTTGCACAAACACACATACTCTGGTCTACCAGGTAGTAGAGTGATGCATTGGAGCTGCATCACAGAGCTGGCATTGGTTTGCTTAATTGAGATTTTTATCTGATGCTTAACCTCCACCTCTTCTGGAAGATAACAAATGTGGTTCTGCTACACAAGAGTGGGAAGAGGGATGGGAACTACAGGCCAGTTAGCTTGACATCTATAGTGGGCAAGATCATGAAGTCTTTGCTGAGAGGGGACCTGCTGGACTTCCTAGAAAGGAATGGGCTGCAGGAGCCCAGACAGGAGGGAAAGGGCTTGCCAGATGAATCTGTTCAAGTTTTTCAACTGGGTTACCAAAGCAGTAGACAGGGGGCAGGCATTGAAATAGTTTACCTTGACTTCAGCAATGCCTTGGACTAAGTCCCCCCCCCCAAGGAGGCTGGTTAAAAAGGGACCTTGGGATAGAGAAAAAGAAGATAAGTCATGTAGACAGCTTGCTGGGGGACAGAACACAGAGGGATGTGGTCAATGGGGGGGTTTCAGAGGCGATGGACGTGACCAGTGGGGTACCTCAGGGCAGTAATAGCACTGGTCCTCTTCAATATTTTCATTTGTGACATAGATGAAGGTACTGAATCAAGGGTAAGATCTTCCTCTTTGCAGATGATGCCAAGATCTGCACAAGGATAGTCACAAAGGAAGGGTGAAGGGAACTAATGGAGGAACTGGGCACATTGGAGAGCTGGTCCATGATTTGGCAGCTAAAAATGTAAACTAATGCGCATTGGGAAAAGGAACCCAAGGGTGCAATATGAAATGGGAGGGATGGTGTTGGATAGCACTCTGGAAGAAAATAATTTACGGTTGATGATATTGGATACCCTAAAAACATCTGTACACTGCAACAGGGCAATGAGCAAAGCACATGGAATGCTAGGCTAGATATGGAGGGGGATAAATGGTAGAAGACAGGCCATGATCCTCCCTCCCTCTCTACAGGACACTGATGCAGCCGCAGCTGCAATACTGTGCAAGACACTGGAGCCCACACCTGAGGAAAGATTGCAACAAGGTGGAGGTAGTACAGTGCAGGGCAACTAAGAAAGTACATGGCCTTGGGGGCTTGACACAAGAGGACAGAATACAAGACTTAAACATGTACACCCTGGAAAAAAAAAGAAGGAAAGGGGTGACATAATTAAAACATATGAGTACCTGCATGGGGTAAATGGAGTAACTGACAAGGATCTATTCTGACTGATTTCAAACACACAGGAAAGAGAAGGAATTTACTAAAAGTGTTGGGGGAAGATTCAAAAAGGTGAACTGGAAGCACATCTTCATTGAAAAGATGGTGAATAAGTGGAATAAGCTACCAGAAGTTGTACAAGCCAAATCAATTAGCAGTTTCAAGCAGGGATGGGACAATTAGGTGGGTCTAGTTAGAAAAGGGGGGGATTAGTATAAAGTAGAAGATCGGCAGTAGGGCAAAACAGAATAGTTAGATAGGGTGGGCTGACTGGATGGGCCAAGAGCCTTTTTCTGCCATCAGTATCTTTGTATCATTCTCCATTTTCCACTGCAACACTTATGGAAGACCTTCAGAGTCTCCCTCAGCCACTGCCCCTGAAAATCCCTGCATCTTTGCCCCTCAGCAACCCTTTCTCCGCAGGATCCAATGTTTAGCAGTGAGCCCTGAGGGCCAATCGTAGACTGCTGGTGCATGCAGGAGAGGAGTGCAACATTCTGCTGCTAGCAAACCCATTTTTCTCGCAGTATAGTTTTTTTTTTAGTAGTAACATATTTCTGTCAAAACATCAATATATACCTGAACTGAGATAGGTGATTTTGAAGTTTTCCAAAGTCCCTGCTAGAGTGCCACCCCCACCGTGAATAAACATCTTGCTGTGATGTTGTGCTGTTTTCCACTAGACACATGTGCTAGCACCCTCCTAATACATTTAGAGTATGAATCTAGTTTAGACAAATCGTAACTTCAACAAAAAATGTTTTAAAGCAGTCACAGACATCTTTACTGACTTGTCACTAATTACAAAATCACTAATAAAAGTTTTTTAAAATATATATGAGGAAATAAAAAATATTATTAAAATGATGACTCTGAGGAAATCTGGAATACATTCCTCATAAAGAATCTTTCTCATACATTTTTTGCCATTACCAGATAATTAAGACCCACCCACCTCCCACGTTTTAGAGTAGCAATCACTACACTGGGCCGTCAGTAGGGTCTTCAGAGGTTGAGAACCGGTATCATGTGCCCACCCATGATGTTCAAAGCCATTCCTCACATCCTCTGAAGGATGGACTCCAGCAGTATGGTGCGTAGCAGCCTCCCCCTGGCATCTGAGCTTGCTGCCTCCATTGCCCATGCCAGAGAGTCAGGCTTAGGATGCATACAATTACTTTTCAGTGGTAGTGCAATGAACTACCACTACTGCATGTAGGCTGCAGTTTGAAATTTTTAACAATAATCTTATCTGCTGTTTTCTACAGAATGTTTAATATTTCATAACTTTTTTTCTGTTTATGCAAACTGTAACATTGTAGGAGTTACTTAATTGTTAAATACAGCAACTAAATAAAAAACACTTTTTATTGTGAATCACATTTATTGGGTATTTTTGACAACAATACCATGTGGTACATTTCAGTATGCTTGCTGAATTAGATTGAACTTTACTAATTTACTAGATTTGTAGTAAGTGAGAGAATGAACAAGCACAATACAGCTGTTCTTTTGCCATGGTAAATTCTGAAGAAAATCAAAAGTCGTGGAAATAATAGTAAAAGTCAAAAAGTCAGACACCCATTTTGTAGCCCCCTTTCCAAAACAGGAGGCTTGCCTAATTGCTCCATGGAGCCCCACAGCCTCTCCATTGGCACCACAGCCATTAACATCTTCAACCAGGCTCCTGCAGGGGCAGCAGTAGAGAGGCTGGGTGACTGAAGTTACGAGGATGGGGACTACCATTTTCTTTGCACTATTACAGTGTGGATCTCCATAGCACACATATCTACAGGGGACTGCATTGTTTGTACTGACTAAATGCACCTGAACTTGTGGCTAGAGTTGCCTCTGTGGGATCTTAGTAAACATAAACAAACATGGATGCTGCCATGTGTTTAGTCCCCTTCCTCGAGGACTACTGTAAATGGAAGAGGTCAGGAGTCAGAGACAAAGAGACTCCACAGCCAGCCCTACACCTTTAGCAGACAATCTGGAGAGAATGCCCCACAGTGAGAGGGGTAAGAGGCAGGTAACAGCCCAAGAAAGTCACAAATAATCAGCTAAAGAGTGGCCCTGTGTTGAAGGTACCGACTGAGCCAGTCAGGGGGTCGGGGCTACCCTACTGGAGATTGCATCTACAGCAGTGACTTCAGATTTAATTGGAGGAGAGAAGGAGATGCAGATCATAGGCAGAGATACAGCACCACAGACAGAAAGCCTGTTGGAGAGCTGAGCAGCAGTCCACAAGGACTCAGCTGCTGAATGGAACCCAAATGTAGCAGCAGTGAACAGCCAGAGAGCAGCCAAGTCAAAAATGTGGTGTGCAGCGAATAACAAAGAGGTGGAAGCAGCACTGTGAAGCGAAGCCAGACTGGCCAGCAACCCAATAAAAATAGAAATTGAACCAGAGAACAGCGCTATAAGTTCCTGAACCCTGCCATTTTTATCAAGACATCCTCAGCATACCAGCCTACTGTTGGAGAAGACCCTACAAGGGGCAGAAGAGGAGGAAAAGTCCCTTTTGAAAGGTAAAGAAAAAGTTCCCTATGAGTTGATGACCAGTGAGGCTGAGGTAGCTGATTCATAGCTTGCCCCTGCCTGTCACTTGAAATGCTGCAGTAACTGCTATATTGCCTGTGTCCAGTTCCTGGTTTACCAGGGCCTAAAGGACTGCTTACTGTGAGTAACCAAACAGTGTCCCTGAAACTGTGAATAGTTACAGATAGACACATGCATGCATACATACATAATACATACGATAGGTAGATACATCGATAGCTAGACAGAGATAGATAGACAGACAGACAGACAGACAGACAGACAGATAGATAGATAGATAGATAGATAGATAGATAGATAGATAGATAGTGTCATAGGTCAGGAAGCACAGGCGAACTTATAAAACTCTCCAGTACCATATTATTATTATTATTAACAATAAAATAGGAGAAAATCATACAGTATAGCTCCTCATAAAAGCAGTACAAACAAAAAAAATCATTCATCTGTGTCTCCCTTAGGGTGGAAGGATAAAAAAAACCTGTTGATGCTTGTGGAAATTCTTTGTAAGCAAAATCAGGTAAGATAAATATTGGTCCCAGTCCTTCCCTTCACCTTTCACAAACTTTTTTAACATGCATTTTAGGGTTTGATTAAAATAATCAACAAAACCGTCTGTCTAAAGCTAACAAGGACAGGTTCTTATGGCAATTATACCTAGTAGGTGGTACAGCACAGCTCCTTCAGCAATGCAGCACCAAAATTACTGCCCTGATCGATAATAATTGCTTAAGGCATGCCCACCCTGCAGAAAATTCTGGCAAGCTCTGCTGCCACATTTTGGGCTGTGACAACATGCATTGGAATTGCCTCTGGGTATCATGTAGCATGGCCACATACTACCAAAATGAATTCATAGGATTCATAGGATCGTATCAAGTCAGCAGTTGTTAGCCATAATGACACGTCTCTCTAGATATTGAAACCCATCCTGCCCCTAGTCTCCATGACCCTATCTAGCGCTCTGTGGAATTGGGTCATGTCTAAGCTCTGAATTACATCAGGTAAGCCATTTCATTCTGCCACCACCCTCTGATTAAATCAGTGACCCCTGGCATTCCCCTTGTAGTTCTCACCCTTGAGTTTCAGACTGTGTCCTCTGATATCTGTACTGCTTTCCTTCCTAACTAGCCCTAGGCACTCCCACAGATTCCTGTTTTACAGGGCTTTGTAGACTACACAAAGGTCCTCTCTTAACCTTCTGTACTGTAATGAGCACATGCCCAAATTTCACAGCCTATCTTCATTCTTCTGGGCCATCCGCAAAGCAAAGGCGGAATACTACCAAGCCTCTCTTACCTCCTCCTGGGGGAACCCCAGGTGCTTCTGGGACAACATCAAGCAACTGAATGGTCACTCCCAGTCCCCCTCTCCTTCTCTTCTCAACATCAATGGTACCGTCTCCTCTGACCCTGCCCTCATTGCCACCCACCTCAATAACTCCTTACCGACCTTAGCTCAGTACTTCCTGGTAACTTTTTCAGTCCACCTCCTCCATCTGTACCACCACCCATTGCCGCCTTCATTCCACCTGCGTCGTGTCACCATGCAAAGCTAGGCCTTACTTGCTAAAAGCCCTAAAAGAAACACCATCGGTATGACTCACTTGATCCCTGCCTTTTACGTCAGGTCCTGGATCAGGTCCTCTCACCTATTATGTGCATTTTCAACAAATCACTCTGTCTCGGACAATTCCCCTCTGCCTGGAAGATTGCCACAGTTACCCCTGTCCATAAAGGTGGTGACAGGACTCTTCCGGGTAACTACCGACCCATCTCAATCCTCTCCCCCTCTCTAAGGCGTTAGAGAAAATTGTGGCATCCCAAGTCTCTGACTACCTCTGTAAGTACAATGTTCTCACCCTGAACAACCACGGGTTAGAGCAGGTCATATTACCAATACAGCACTCCTGGAATTTTCCAACTCCACCATGCCTCCTTGGACTCTGGTGCCCTGGCTGGTGCTATATTCATTGACCTGTCTAAAGCATTCGATACCGTTTCGCATCCTCTTTTGCTCTCCACCCTCAACCTAATAGGCTTTGCCTCAGGACCTGTTTCCTGGTGCACCAGCTATCTCTCCGCCTGCTCCCAATATTGAAAGTCAGCGGTACTCTCTCTGGAAACATGCCCCCATTAAGCTCAGGGTGCCGCGGGGCTCAATTCTTGGACCCCTACTATTCTCACTCTTTCTTAATTCCCTACCCAGCAGTTATGCGGGTAAGATGCTTCTCTATGCTGATGATGCTGTTCTCGTTGCCTCCACAATGACCCCATGCTGCTACAGAACTCCCTCCAACTAGTCTTTGACTCTGCAGCTACTGGTTCACTGAGCACCGACTTGTTATCAGCCTTAAGAAAACAAAAACGATGCTCTTCTCCCACCCCCAAAATAAGTACAGCAAGTTTCCCTTAGCTGTCCACTCCACACCCAATCTCATCATTGACCAGGTGCAGTCCTATAAATATCTTGGTATAACCTTTGACTCTGCACTTTCATTCCATGGACATATATCTGCCCTAAATTCTGTCGCCAACTCATGGCTAGGCATTCTTTACCGGCACAAGAAATGCCTCCCTCCTGATGCCCTCTGCCTGGCTGTCACCTCCTCTGTCATGTCTCTCATTGACTATGGCCTTCCAGTCTAGGCTCAGCAGATCAGACTGCCCTCAACAAGGTTCACCTCACAGTTAATAAGGCCTGCAGACTTATCACTGGTGCTCCCAGACTCACTCACACATGTGAGCTGTACACCCTGGCTACCCTACTCAACCTGGAAGAGCAACTCATGTATCAGACATGCCAGCTCACCTTTAAAGCCCTGTGTGGCCTATCTCCCATAGGCCTATCCAACTCCATTCACCGTACTGCACCGACCCTGATCACGCGCAGCTCATCAAGAGCTACCCTAGTTATTCCGAGAGCCAGAACCTCTCAAGGTCAGAGGGCATTCCCCTACCGTGCACCCCACTGGTATAACTCCCTCCCTGCCAGTGTCTCAAACTCACTAACCTTAGCTTGCTTTAAGCCCAGGCTCATAAACTTCCTGCTTAGCTCTCGCAAATGCAACTGCCGCTAGCCTAGTGTGAAAAAAAATTAAAAAAAAATATATACTCTGTTTGACAATGCTCACTGAGCGGCTCCCCCCCTTCCTTTCCCTACTAATTCCTCCTCCCCTATCTCCCTCCCTTCTACTCCCACCAGCTCTCCCCCAACCATAAGTTTTGTACCTTTTGTTATCTTTTGCTTCATTGGAGATTGTATTCTATTGTAACAAAATTGTAATTGAACTGTAACTTTTTTGTTTGTAAGTACTGTGTCACTTGTACTACTGTTCTGATGTCCTCTTTGTGACGAGGTACCTTTGTAAATGAGCCTCTGGCGCAAAGGTTTCTAAACTGATGTTTAACTAAATAAATAAATAAATAATTCACACCCTTCCTTGATTACCCTTTATACTTTTGTTTAAGAGGCCAGTCACATCCATTGCAATTCTCTCAAATGGCACAACAATCAATAGTAGGGGCACCAGTGGCACCTTGTCTTTTTTAGTCACTGGGGTACTTTCTGACATTCAGCACAAGAACTGCAATAGGTAGCAACATCCTCATAAATCCCAGGCCAGTGAAATCTCAGTCCCTCCCCGAGTGACCAGCCATAGACTATCATGTGCTATCTTTAACAACTCATTTCTATACTTCTGTGATATGATCAATTGGTCTATCTAATCCTGCATCTGAGGATTAACACAAACTCTGTACAGTAGCCCATTGCATTTTTCAAACATTGATTCACCCTGTGTTTGTTTCACTCCCTGCTGCTTAAAATAACCTTGGAGAGAAACATTGTTAATCTGCTATGAAACAAAATCACAATCAGTTATTCATTTAGATTCATAATTTTCATATGTTGGCCTCTTATGTCCACCAGTCTTTTGCTGCCACTGTTTTTTGGGCTTCTTCTTTCTTTCCTGGACTTCCAGATCTTGGAGCTGGGATCAAACAAGGCTGAATCAAAGCCATCAAAAGGAAAAGCATCCCCAGCATCTGAGATTTCCTTTTCCCATGGTCTTGCTATCACAGGTACACAGCAGGTTTTATGCCCTCTGTGATTAACTTGGCAAATCCTGGAAAGTCATTTCCAATAATCAAAGGTACAGGTAACTTTGGTACTACTCTCACTTTTATTTGGTGCAACACCCCACTAATGTTCAGAGTCACTTGAGTGGTGGGATAGTATCGAGGGTCCTTATGGATGCAAATGACCCCAGTATCTGGTCCTTTAGCACAGTCTTTTTCCAGAACTTCAACATGCACCAGGGTCTATCTACTTCCCTAATCTATAAGTCCCTTCACAGTCTCATCTCCCACCTTGACATCTGTTAAACACTTGCCCAAATTTGCTAAGGCCAGATTTGCTCTGGTGTTACCCTCCCTATTTTTTTTTTTGTTTAATTTCTTTCAATATGGCCTGGCTTAATACAGTTATAGTAAATAAAGTCTTTGGGTGCAGAATTGTTATCCCCATCAGAGTACTTACTGTATCTCATCTGGAGTTAAACTTATAAAAAGAGGGTCTTACTGTTCCTGGTCAGTTACTTCACTGCTGCGATGTCTGTCTGGCCATTTGGTAGTCTGCTGCCAAAGAAATGGCCTTTTCCCCACTTTTTGGTCAGTATTTTTTTTATCCAAAGCTGCACATCTGTAGGAAGGATGTTAATGAATTGCTCCTTTGCAAATATACCAGTGATCTGTGGGACAGTTTTGCCCTCTGGTTGGAGCCATTAATGAGGAGTCCTCTGAGTTGGGTTAAGCCTTCTCAAGGACTGTTGACCTGAGTGGCACTTCAGGGACTGGAATCTCTGCCTGCAGGTCTCTCCTGAGATGTCACATTGTTTAAAGAGCTGGTGACACCTCAAAGAAAACTTTAAAAAATTTAATTTTCAGGTATGATTCAGCATGCATTATGTGTATGCTCTGTATATTTCTCCTCCCTATTATTTATCACTCAGGAAATTTGCACTAATACATGCTCTTTATTTGTTAGAGTTCATCTGCCTGTATGGATTACTCCCTATTTCAAGTCATAATTCTCTGTTATGATATCACAATCTGTTGCCATGGGAGTAACTGTGATGTCACAAGCAGTACATTACGACCTAAGGTAGGGAGAAAGCAGCAGGAACTGATAAACTCTTCAGGAGCAAAGATCCTGATTCCATGCAGACAACCTCAGTAATAAATAATGGGGAAGATGAATACAGAGCTAAGGTGAAATGCAAGCTGGACTATGCCTAAAGATTATGTTTTGAGAAAGTTCTCCTAATGGCGTCAGCTACTCTCTATGGATTTCTCTTTTCACCAGGTCATAGTTTTCATACTGTGCAGTGTCCATATTGCTGTAGTCAAGTTGGGCTTTACCTGTCAGATTAGGTATCAGGCTGATTGCCCATTGCTGGTTTGTCCATTGTCAGTCTCTGGTGACCCTTTCAAAAGTTGTTAGTATGCTTCAATATCATCCAAGGGACACAACTTTGTAAGTTTAATGCTTTTAAAATTGTTTGTGTTTTGTTGATCTGCCAGACCTGTACCAGACCCTCCAACTTTAATAGCCTGCAAAGCATTCAGCCATTGCTGATCCTGTTGCTGCATCTCTTCTCTGTTTCTCAGCCTGTCTTTGTTGCATAGGCAACCATTAAAGATCACATACATGCCTTCAGGTTCTACTCCTGCCTGTTCTTCTTCATTCGTCACTGGTACAGATTGTATAGTCTCAGTTTGGACTTTTGTTTCTGCTTCTTGTTTGACTGCCATTCTTCTGGTACTCACTCCTGGGCTTGGTGTTGCAGTCTGCAATGGAGGCATGGGTTCAAATCCCACCTCTAACACCAACTGTCATAAAGACATAGGTCAGAAAGTGTAGGCAGACTAGGAGATGTTATAACATTTGCCAGTACCATTTTGTTATTATTAATAACAATAAAATTGCAAAAGAAAATTGTTCAGGATAGCGCTTCATAAAAGCAGTACAGACAAAAAAAATCCTTCAACTGAGTCGCCCTCTCAATTTAAATCTCAGTCTCTCTATCTCTCAGCAAAACCCTGCTCTCTTTTATAAGATGTCTTTTCCTGACAGTTTAAAATTTGCATCCTCATTGCAAGTTACATCTCCTGTTCCTCACAAAATGTATCAAAACTTTCTCAATTTCTTTTCTGGGGTAGACTGAAGAGCACATCTAGTTTTAACATGTGCAACATTCTGTTCCAGAGTTGGTATTCCATTGACAATTCTTTAAATATGCTTGTGGAGGTCAAAATACATCTCAAGATCAACCCCCTGTATTACACATTGCTATTTTTTTAAGAGACCCAGATAGCTTTCTGCAATCATTTCAGCAATATAAGTTTATACATTTGCAAACCAATGGATCCCAGTTTCATATAATGCTTCACATACTTTTTAACCACAGAGAAGCAAGGGGAGAAAGAAAGAAAGAAAGAATAGAAACAGCAAATGAAGGAAGGGAGATAACAAGGGAAAATTGTGGGACCATTAGAGTAGCCAGTTCCTAGGTGTCATAACAAAATTTGCTTGTGGAATCAGTCATGCAAGAGACATGCAAGTGGTAGAACTGGAGAGGACAAAATAGATTATTTTAACTCTGTCTGCATTACAAAAGGGACAGGGTCTAATGCAACCCTGTCATATATAGATAGATAGATAGATAGATAGATAGATAGATAGATAGATAGATAGATAATAATAATAATAATAATAATAATAATAATAATAATAATAATAAATAATAATACAATTTATTTAATTAAGCACCTTTCAATATTTCAAAGCGCTGTACAAAAATGAACAAAACACATATACAAATACATATAATATAAAATCACGATAAAATAGGAAATGCCTGTGATAGATAGATAGATAGATAGATAGATAGATAGATAGATAGATAGATAGATAGGTCAGGTTTAGGCATCAGAAGCACTGGGTTGGATTATGCCTTGTAAACAGCCTAGACAGAAGACCTGTGTGTAGGCTATCAGGAAGGTGGGATTACAGTTGGGCTATTGTGTATGTCTTATTGAACTGCACTATTTTAAATGATTGATACTGCCCCACCCATCCAGCACTGGGCTCCCACCATGTGTCATCTTAGCTATATGATACTTCAGGAACGTAATGGAGTTCCCAGAGACTGTGGGGGAAATAGTTTGGTGGACCATCTAGACAGAATTCTGTGTGGGGTGTTTGGTGAAAGGCCTTGCAGGAAGTGTTATTGAAAAGCCTGGGCTTCTTGTTTGCACAGCCTAACCCATTCCTTTTCAATACTCAGATCCCTGTTCCTGTATCCTCCAATAATCCATACCCTTGTTATTGTTTACATGAATACAGTTGTAACATCTCTTGTTGCTGTGCATACTAAGTGGTTGGCTGGCTGGTGGTTATTGTACAATTTCCTGGAGTGTATTAGCCTATGTACTCAGTGTACCATGTGGGGCTTTTCCATATGGAGGCACAAATCTCCATGATAAACACCACTAGAGTCAGGGCAGTCCACCTGAAGGTTGAAAAGGTAAAGCTAGAAAGTCAGTGGTAAAATGAAATGCATGCTTAGCCTGTGGAGGTTGCACAAACAGCATCACTTTTGGCATTTTTTATACCAGCATAATGGCAAAAATGTAAATGTTTTATAAATTACCTTTTTGAATGATTAACTTAATTCCTTAGGGCCCAATCCACAAAGGGCTCCCAGTCCTTACACACATACAGATGGTCAGCAAAAGCTGTGCAGTGCCCTGAATGGACAGGAAGAGCACAACAGGACATTTATAGCATCCTCTGAAGTAGTCACACACTCACTTTGCACTCAAATGCCAGCCATGTGCATGTCTACATGTTTGACCACTCCAGCCAGGTCTGAGGCAGCCAGGGGTGCAGTGATGCACACAGATGCTATCCCCAGATAGAGATCCACAATTATGGAGGTATAAAGAGGACACTGTTATTATGTGCCCAAGGGGCAAGTCTCATGAGACCCTTGTGTGCCCTTACTAGGCCTACATTGGCTCTGCCATTAGCTGCCACCAGCCTTCTCAGCTGGCATGAAGAGCAAGGGCCATAAGCTTATTATTAGGGCTGGTCTTTGTATCAGGCCAGTTCCTATTGTGATCAAAGTCAGAAGTGTTTTCTAGCTGTGCCATTGCAAACACTGAGGACTGGGACTTGTGCTAGAAAAAGAGTGGTTCAAGTTGCTTGTTATTTGCCTGTACTAGCATCTGTCACAGTTTTTAATGACAGTATGTGATTGGTAATGGCTGCAACAATGTATGAGGATGTGGTGAGTGAGCCACAAGCCTCTCCAGAATGAGTGATGCCAACTGGTAATATTCTTCAGAGTGCACAGAGTTAGTGTGAGTACTTTGCTGTACTTTTCCACAGTTTGCACGTCTATATAGGGCACATGCTGAAAGGGTTAACATCATTCCAGTTTATCTATGCAGCCCCATGTAGGGTACAAAAAAATCCTGCTCTGTCCTGAGCAAACATATTCTGCAATGTGTGTGAAGGCAGCATTATTCTACTACAGCCAGCTCCATACTGGTGGCATGTGCTTACAACTAGTGTTGTGATTGTGCCTCTAATTGTTGTGTGCCAGCAAGTCGAGTTGGCAATGCATAGGAGAGGGGGTTGAGTGCAGTACTATGTGACTCAAAAACATCAACTGAGCTATTCATTTCATAGCTATGAACAACAGGCAAAAAGGCAGAGCAGCAGCTATTGGGAGTAACAGTTACAGGGACTGAGTGATAGTTCTTGGGATTGAGTGACAGTTATAGAGACTGAATGGAAGTTGTTGGAACTGAATGGCAGTTACTGGGACTAAGTGGCAGTTATTGGGACTGAGTGGCAGCTACTGGGACTGACTGACAGTTACTGGAACTGAATGACAGTTATTGGCACTGAGTGAGAGTTATTGGGACTGAGCGGCAGTTATTGGGAATTAGTGACAGTTATTGGGACTGAGAGCGACAGTTATTAGGACTAGGTGGCAGTTACTGGAACTGAGTGAGAGTTATTGGGACTGAGTGGCAGTTATTGGGAATTAGTGACAGTTATTGGGACCTAGTGACAGTTATTAGAACTAGGTGGCAGTTACTGGGGCTGAGTGGCAGTTACTGGGACTGAAGGAAAATTATTGGGTGTAGGTGGAAGTTATTGGGACTGAGTGACAGCTATTTGGACTGAGTGGCAGTTATTGGGACTAGGCAATTATTGGAACTGACAGTTTTGGGGACTGAGTAACATTTATTGGGCTTGAGTGACAGTTATGGAGATTGAGTGACAGTTGCTAGGACTGAGCGGCAGTTACTGGGACTGAGTGACAGTTAATGGGACTGAGTGACAGTTATTGGGACTAAGCAACAGTTATTGATAATGAATGACATTTATTGGGATTGAGTGGAATATATTGGGACTGAGCAACTGTTTTTGGGGCTAGGTGGCAGTTTCTAGGACTGAGTGATAGATACTGGGAATGAGCAACATATACTGGGAAGGAGCGGAAGTTATGAAACTGAGCATCAGTTATTGGGAATTAGTCACAGTTATTGGGACTGAGTGATAGTTATTAGGACTAAGTGGCAGTTACTGAGACTTAGTGACAGTTATGCAGACTGAGTAGAAGTTATTGGGACTGAGTGACAGTTATTGGGACTGAGTGAGAGTTACTAGGACTGAGCAGCAGTTACTGGGAATTAGTGACAGTTTTTGGGATGGAGTGACAGTTACTAAGACTAGGTGGCAGCTACTGGGACTGAGTGGCTGTTATTGGGAATTAGTGACAGTTATTGGTACTGAGTGACAGTTATTAGGACTAGGTGGCAGTTACTGAGACTAAGTGACAGCTATACAGACTGAGTGGAAGTTAGTGGGAGTGAGTGGCAGTTATTGTGACTGAGCAGCAGTTGGGACTGAGAAACAAACAACACCGATGCACACTCTGTGGGGTGAAATGAATGGTCAAAATGCACACAAGCTGCAGTTCAGTGTGAATTTATTGAAATACACCAAGTCCCAAATGCTCTGCTGTGCTATGCAATAATGTGCAAAATGACTAGTATGTAAATTAACAAGCAATTGTGAGGCAAATTGCCACAATCAGGTCTGTGACCTGCCATCTACCTCTCCCCAGTTTACACCAATGCTTCAGTGCTGGTCATTTCACCCCCACAGAGTGCACTGCAATTTTGTTTGTTGTTTCCAGTATGTGGGGGAGACCCCACCTCACTGTAGTACCAGTCCCATTTCCAGTGAGCACGGCATCAGTGTGGATTGCTGTTAGCACCGAGCAACAGGGATTAGGACTGAGTGGCATTTATTGAGACCGAGTGACAGTTATTGGGATTGTGACAATTATTGTGACTGAATGACAGTTGTTGGGACTAGGCAGCAGTTATTAGGACTGACATTTATTGGAACTGAGTGGCAGCTATTAGGACTGACTGACACTGATTGGGACTAAGCAGCAGTTATAGGGACTGAGTGACCATTTTTGTGACCTAGATGCAACTATTGGGACTGAGTGACAGTTACTGGGACTAAGTAGCAGTTACTAAGACTGAGCGGCAGCTATTGGGACTGAGTGACAGTTACTGGGACTAAGCAGCAGTTACTAGGACTGAGTGGCAGTTACTGGGACTGAGTGACAGTTACTGGGACTGGGTGACAGTCACTCAGACTGTGTCACACTTTTTGGGACAGAATGACAATTATTGGGACTGAGTGACAGTCATTGGGACTGACTGACAGTTATTGCAACTGACTGGCCGTTTTGTTCAGACTGAGTGACAGTTATTGGGACTGAGTGATAATTTTAGGAATTGAATGAGAGTTGTTAGGACTCAGTAACTGTTATTGGGACTGATGACTGAGTTAATGTTATTGGGATTAAGCAACAGTTATTGGGACTGAGTGACAGTTATTCGGACTGACAACTGAGTAACAGTTATTGATACCGAATGACAGTTATTTGGACTGAGTGACAGTAACTGGGACTGAATAAGAGTTATTGGGGCTGAGTGGCAGTTATCGAGACTGAGTGACAGTTATCGAGGCCGAATGACAGTGGGTCTGAATGACAGTTATTTGGACTGAGTGACAATTATTGAGACTGAGTGGTAGTTATTGGGACTGAATTATAGTAATTAAGATTGAGTGACAGTTATTGGGATTGAATGACAGTTATTGTAACTGAGTGGCAGTTATTGGTACAGAGCAGAAGTTACTGGAACTGAGTAGCAAATATTGGGACTGACTGGCAGTTATTGGAACTGAGTGACATTTATTAGAACTGAGTGGCAGTTACTGGAACTAGGTGGCATTTATTAGGACTGAGTGGCAGTTATTGGGACTAACATGTATTGGGGCAGAGGGGCAGTTATTGGAAGTCCAGTTATTGGGACTGAGTGGCAGTTATTGGGACTGAGTGGCAGTTATTGGAACTGAGTGACAGTTATTGGAACTGTGTGGGTTTTTTTGGGACTGAGTGGTGATTTTTGGGACTGTGTGGCAGTTATTGGGACTGAGTGGTGGTTATTGGGACTAACATTTATTGGGACAGAGGGGCAGTTATTAGGACTGAGTGACAGCTATGGGGACTAACATTTATTATGACTGGGCAGTTATTGGGAGTCCAGTTATTGGGACTGAGTGGCAGTTATTGGAACTTAGTGAAAGTTATTGGAACTGAGTGGCAGTTATTGGGACTGACATTTATTGAGATGGAGGGGCAGTTATTATGAGTCGATATTTATTGGGGATGAGTGGCAGTTTTGGGGCCTAAGTGGCAGTTATTGTGACTGATTGTCCATTATTGGGACAAGGTGGGAGTTTATTGGGACTGAGTAGCTTTTGTTGGGACCCAGTGGTAGTTATTGGGACTGAGAGGCAGTTATTGGGATTGAATGACAGTAACTGGGACTGAGTGATAGTTATTGGAACTGAGTGCTAGATATTCAGACACTGTAACAGTAACTGGACTGAGCAACAGTTATTAGGACTGTGTGACAATTATTAGGACTTAGAAAATAGTCTAAGAAATTCACAGGCTCTGATTGGCTTATACCCCAGGCAAGGTGGGCATCTACCAGACAACAGAGCTCGGGTGAAAAAGTGCCAGTCCCAAATGACCTCATTACCGAGATCAATGGGCACAGGCTAATTTCAGACTTGAACCCAACATTTTTTTTTGTTAAAGTGATTTTGTCATGTTTGCCATTGCAAATGGGAGTAGTAACCTGTAGGAGTTGTGAATCAATCGTCTACCATTCAAACTGCCAAAAAGTGCAGTTTTCTATGAAAAATATGCTTTTATTTCTGTGCTCTGCTTCGTTTGCATAACCCTGCCCCTTTTTTTTCTCAGTGCTACAACCTCCAACCGTGACATCATGCAAGGGAAACAAAGTTTTTAAGCACTTTATTGAAACAGAGACCTCTTTTGGTCAGTCTTGTATTGCAGACATCCTTTTTCTTTCACAATTTTGGACTCATAGCAGAAGCTGGACACCAAAGAAAAAGAAAAGTAGTCTGATCCATAATTACACTCCTAAACTACTTATAGTCATTCAGGCCCTACAACATAAACACAGAAAAGTATCATCACTCTCCCACATTCTGACAGGAGATGCCACTTCAGACCTGTCACTTCACCAGCAGGCAGTAAAAGTCAAAAAACATCTACACAGACTGGCAAATTATCTTTTTGGCCTATCTGCATCACAAAAACAGTTTTCCAGAAACCTTTCTACAAACTGTACTGCTGTAAACACTACTGTCATAGGAGACTGCACTTTGATAAAGGAGGCAAAAATTCAGCCATGTACTGCACCCACAATGCTTTCTATATATATATATATATATATATATATATATATATATACACACACACATAGATACATAGATGTTGATGGAAAATGAGGGCCAATGGCCCACCTTATCTGCCCATGTGTGTACATACTTAGCTTATTTAAGCTTCTCTAGAACTAGGTTATATGTCTACATATTAGGTGCTATGATGCAGTCCCCACTACCAAAATAAGGGACTGCACCTCTGAGTAATGAACATTTAAGTCAACTTTATAATTTACCCAGAATTCCTTATTGCTGTATGTAAAGCATTGATTGTTCCCTTGTATGACATCAATCTAGAGGTGTGGCTGCACACGGAAAACTGGAGGGGGGACAGAAACAAAAACAAAGAAAAAATGACTATGACAGATTTTTTTACAAAACAAATTGCAGCTTCAGCATCTGAAGCATGGGTGGCAATGGCATTTGCAGAATGTGACTAAATCACTTTACCCGGGATGCCCCACCAACTGATAACAGGTAGTCCCTCCCCTTCCCCCACACCCTGTGTAGCAAGACCATCAGTTCCCAAACAAAAGATGTTTTTTATATAACAATAAAGCATTTTCAGCCACAGCAGAGTGTTGCAGTGTCACAGAGCTACTAGCATCTCCCGCTTCCTCAAAGGCTGGCTGATCTAGTAGGTTGTGCAAGCCAGCAATACGTCTCCACCTCCGGTAAGTCGAAGTTATGAGAGTGCAGCCACTGCTTAACTGCCTGATTCTCCTGAATCGTTCAGTGTTAAAATTATAGCCCTGCAAAGTAACCCCACTCAAAACTGCACAAGAAAACTATTATAAAATTCAGACATCTACCACTATAAAATTCAGACATCTACCTGTTTTTATAACTTGACACCAAGACAGTATGTGCTGATCATTGGTATCACTAGACCTCTCCCCCTCTGCTCCCAATGTCTCACTGACACATATGTTTTCTCTGAGAGGCAGGGGGGACTCCATACATTGCTGGCATCGCTTCATCTCTCCTGATTGGTTCCTGAAGTCTAGCTGGCAGCCTGGCACATACATAACTTTTTTTCCCCAGGTGGGGGGACTCCATACAATGCTGGCATCGCACAGTAGAAGACTGGAACAGCAGTGTAATTACCTAACAGTCAAAAACCACGTTTAACACATAGCTGCACCCTGTACTGGTATGTATGACAATAGAGGGACTACTTTACAACAAAGGGCATTTTTATATTTTATTGCTAAATTGTAAATTATTTTTAATTTTTTACAGATTTTATTAAACTTTACCTTATGATTCATTTTCTAAACACAATAACATCCTCCAGGGTGGGTGGGATTGGGCAATACCAGACCTTCCAGAGGTTATAATGCCTTCCTCTTCCATCATGGGGCCTTATTATGCTCCTGGGTGGTCCGGTATTGCCGAATACCACCCACCCTGTGAGGTATTATTGCTTGCTGAGAGGCAGTTATTAGGACTGGGTGACAGTTACTGGGACTGAGTGACAGTTACTGGGACTGAGCAGCAGTCATTGCAACTGAGTGACAGTTACTGGGACTGCGTGATTGTTATTGAGACTGACAGTTTTTGGAATGCAGTGGAAGTTATTGGGACTAAGTGGCAGTTATTAGGAATGAGCAACAATTATTGGGACTAAGTGACAGTTATTAGGATTGAATGTCAGCTATTGGGATTGGCTAATTTGAGTTTATTTGCATCTATATGTCAAAGGTTTTTTTTCTGATCTTTACAGCCACTTGACTCATGATTTCAAGTAGTCACCAGGTGCAACTTTTCGACCCAGACCAGAATGTTTCTGGTAGCTGCGGTAGACATCTTTGGTGAGTGGCCCAGATCAGAATGTTTCTGGTGGCTGGGGTGTACAGCTTTGGTTAGAGGCCCAGATTGTGCTGTTCCAGTAGACATGGGCCACAGCTTTGGTTAGTGCCCCAAGATTGTGCCTCTTCTGGTAGTGGTGTGATGCACCTTTGCTGGGTGGCCCAGATCGGGCCTGGTCCGCTAACTGTGGGCTGTGGCTTTGCTGACTGTCCCAGATTGGGCCTGTTCCAGCAGCCAGGTGTGCAGCTTTGCTGACTGTCCCCAGCTGGCCCAGCTTTGACAGGGAAAGGGAAAAAGGGACTCTGACAAAATGGTTCCCTCAACTGCCGAGCAGCTGCTTGCAACAAGTGCAGAAGGAGTGGAGTTGCCAGTTGTGTACACCAGCTGGTGCAGGAAAAAGAGCCTGTTATGTGACAAACAGCCACATACAACAAGGACAAGAAGACTGCAGCCAGGGCCAACGAGAGCTACTATCTGTGCACATGTGTTCAAGAAGAGAGAACCCAACACCCGAGGAGTTACAGCTCCTGCTGCAATCCTGAAGAAGTGAGTTTACAAGGATTTTTTTGTGAGTGATGTCAGTGTACAGGACTGTCAGACAACAAAAGGAGGGATAGATAGAAATGTCTGCCTCTATAAGGCAGTATGACTCAGATACAAACAGGTGCTGCTCAACTCAGCTTCAGTATGTTAATCCCTTTAAAGCCTGTGGTCTCCAATGACTTCAGAAAAGTTCAATAACATTGAAAAATAACTATCACACACCCAGCTTGAAACAAAAATATGCAGCTGTTGCCCAATTGTTTTGTTCCTCAGCCTAGCCACTTATTAGTACTCCCACACAGTTACTATTTTAATTAAAAAAAGCACATGCACCCATCTGCTCAGTGTTCCACCCATCACTTGCCCTGATGAACCAAGAAAGCAACTTTTTTTAAATTTACTTGGTGAACCTGTCCAGCAATAACTCACTGATTCCCTATTAATGTGCGAAATTCAAATGTTTGTTGCCATGTCATGATGGCAATGCTCATTCACACATTTACAAGGAAACAGTGAAGAGTAATGGAGGCAGAGGATTACTGATACATGACTGAGCACAGGACTATAAACTCATTCATAAGCGGTAATGTTTCAGAGCCAGTCTATTTTGTACACCTGTATTTCTTATTGTGATAAAAATGAGGGACCAGGTGGTAACCTGTGCCACTGAAAAGCATTGGTGGGAGGGAGGTGCTGGATTTTGATTGTTGATAAGAAGTGAATGGGGTGTCTTTTCCTTCATTGTCTCTCTTATCAATAACATGATGATTCACTTCTGTTGGCTGTCAGGCTGATCGTGCATGAGAAGGCTGTGTGTGAGCATCAAACCTCTCCTGCAAGTCATGTTGTTTGCCTTCTACAGCTAGAGTCTGTGAATGGCAAACCTCCCCCTTAACAGTCATGGGGGGTGAAGTGGTCTGTTTCTCGATTATGCTGCATGTACAGAGGAAGAAGAGCCTTTCAGCCCACAGTAGCAGCAGCAAAACATTTGGAAATATCAGGGCGAGGGGGGGCCTGTCATGTGCCCGTAGTAAGAAGTTGGAGAAATCCCCTCTGACCTTCTGCTTGCACATTCTCCCAAGTTCAATTTCAGCATTACATTGCTGCTTCTGTTGGGCTTATTCTATGTTGCTCTCACTGCTGGCTTCCACCACTTCCACTGAGTTAGTGATATGTGTATACTTGGGTGAGAGACTCTCTTGCCCCTTCTACAAAGACGCAGGAGTGGTTCTGAAGTCCATGGGCCTGCCTGCCTGCCTCTCCCCACCACATTACAGGTTTTTTCCCTCTTGGGGCACAGTCATATAGCCATGGAAAGGCTTTCATTGTTTGCAGCTCCTGCCACTGCTTTTGTTCCACTTTCCACCGAGTCTCTGCGCAGGCCAGCACTGAGGAAGACTAAAGATGCACTTGTGAACCCATCCTCCCTCTCTCTCTCTCACCTGCTGAAGGCTACCTTCCTCTGACCTCAGTAGACCAATTATCTGCCTGTACAGCTCTGGTTGGCTTCCACAATTGCCA
The DNA here is from genome assembly GCA_016271365.2 of Neoceratodus forsteri. Taxonomy (NCBI): domain Eukaryota; kingdom Metazoa; phylum Chordata; order Ceratodontiformes; family Ceratodontidae; genus Neoceratodus; species Neoceratodus forsteri. The sequence continues at coordinate 1,206,304,606 of CM057449.1, forward strand.
ATGAGTGCACATCAATGTGTTCTTGTATTACAATCCCTCACGAGGCCTTTACACAGATCCGCAAGAGTGGCACTGACTTAACAGCTCTGACCACCTCCCATAGCTCCCCCTGCTCCACCGTATATTTTTGTCTCCCACAGGCACATTCATATTTTCACAATTCCTGCTACTGCTGTCATTCCACCCTCTGGTATCACCTCTGTATAGGTCGACCCCAGAGAGGAGTAAAGATGCATTGGCGTCCTTTTTATTTTGTTTCTTCACTTAGATCTGCTTAGATACCTTGAAGGAACTCTCCTATTCCCTTCTACTGACTACCCCTACTTCTCCCCCATTGGCTCCCAAAGGATACAATGTCAAGTCTCAGTGTGGTACCTGTAAAAAAGAAAACCATCCCTCATAGAAAACCATCCCTCATTACGGTGGACATTCTCCTTGACCATTCATCAGCTCCAGCACCTATGAATGAAACCAGTGACATGCACTATAGTGACACATGATTGTCCACAGTGACCATTCAGGTATTACTATGGGGCATGTCACCAGTTTCATTCATTGATGTTGAGCTTCCAAATTATTAAGGAGGTTGTTCTCCTCTGGGAGGGATGGTTCCTGGTTTACAGGTACCACACTGAAACTTGACATTGTATCCTTTGGAAGTAAGTTGGAGGAGGCAAGGTAGGGGTGCCAAAGGCTGATGGGACAGAGGTCTTCTTGTCTTTTGCAGGGTCAAGCAGTTTGAGAGAAATGGGTTGTGGAAATGTGCAACTTGGAAGGGGAAAGGGTGTAAATACTTTTTAAAACCATTAATTTCATGAGGAGTGGTGGGGGAGGAGGGAGGTATGGCCATTGTCTGGTGTTGGGGGGGGGCTAAACCTGCCTGTACGCTGAAGAGGTCAAAAGTATGCCTGAAGTTACTGGTGCATGGTAGGTGAACCTGTGTGTGCTTGGGAAGGGGAACTAAGTGACTCTGGTGCTGTGGGTTGGGTGAAACCATTATTTTGTGTAAACCCTAGGCAGCACTACTCCAAGGGTTACTACCCCTGCCTGTCTTCCTAACAACAGGTTGAGGGACCAGGGTTCCAAATAAACAAGTACCGGGGTTCCCCTACCCTCAGTAAACACAATAGTTTTGCCACTCAGCAAAGGTGCATCCCACAGCTACCAGAGTACCCAGAGTATGATTTGTGAGGGTACCTTTCTAGAGTGGTAATGCCACATGGGTAGCTATAACCCACTGAAATTCCTCCTAGTGACCAAGTGCCTAGGTGCTGGCAATGACCAGTAGCCATATTCACTAGACAGTTTGCAATAAGCATTAACACTATGCTCACAGTTGTTCCACTTACCAGCAGGGTCTCTGGTCCTAGTGTGTGCCCTGCAACCCCCAGTAAAGTCATTTGCATCCACTTACTGTAGGAATTGAAGGAGGCCTTCTAGAGAGGGTGTCATTGTCAATATGGCTTAGGTCTGGATGGTACACTACCGAATAATCATATGTCCAAAGGGCAGACAATCACCTGTGTTCCATTGCATCTAACTTGGCTGAGGTTTGGACATGTGTGTAGGGGTTGTTGTCCATTTTGACCAGAATTTTTGCACCATATAGATATTCATGGAATTGTTCAACTATGGCCCATTTTAAAGCAAGGAATTCTAATTTGTGCACTGGATAGTTTTTCTCAGATGGTGTGAGGCTTCTGCTTGCAAACGCCACTGGGCAGAGTCCTTCCTCATACTCTTGCTACAGTACAGCTCCAAGGCCACTCAGGCTGGCATCTGTGTGAAGTACATATGGCTTGGTTGGGTTAGCATATGCAAATATGGCCACATGTGTCAGTTGGTAGATAATTTCTTGGAAATTACAATCTGAAGTCCATCTCAACCCAAAGGATCCATTAGGCTTAAAATAGACCTTGTCTTTTTCCTTCATAGTGTCCTTTTTGAACTTTTGATTGGTAGGAGGGTATCCTTGTGTCAGATTTAATAGCGGCTGAATCACCTTTTTGTAGTCCTTTACAAAGTGATGATAATATCCACAGAAGCCTAGAAATCTTTGAAACTCTTTGAAGTTATTGGGCCTTGCTTGGGTCCATCTGGATGCCTTCTGAGGACACAATATGGCCTACATACTTTATGGCATTTTGGAAAACTGGCACTTGTCAACAGATAATTTTAACCTGAATTCCTCTAATCTGTTCAGAACTTTAAACATCCGAGCCACATGCTTCTTGAATGTTTTGCTAAACACAATTACATCATCCAAGTAAACAAGGCATTCAAGGAGGTTCATGTCCCTATCGCACACTCCATTAATCTCCGAAAGGTGGCAGGCACTCCAGATATGCCTTGAGGCATGCGCAACAATTTGTAGAAGCCCAAGGGACTGATAAATGCAATTTTCTCACTATCCTCAGGCGCCATCGGGATTTGATAATACCCGCTTCTGAACTCTAAAATGGAAAACCACTGACTTCCATTGAGGCAATCTAGGGCATCCTGAATGTAAGGCAAGGTGTATTGTTCTTCTAATAAGTGTCCTGTAATCAACACACATACTTACTGAACCATTCTTTTTTCAGACCACCACAAATGGGGATGCTTAAGGGCTGCATGATTCCTGGATAATTTCAACTGCTAACATTTCTTGGAGATGGCGCCTGACATCATCAATGTCTGCAGGTGCTAGTTGGCATGACCTCTCCCAGATTGGTTTCTCATCGTGGAGCCTGGTGTGATGTTCAGCACCAGTAACGCATCCAATGTCCCATTCTTTTAATGAAAATACTTTGCTCCGCTGTGCCACCTTGTGGCTGATTTTATCCTTCCACTCGCTGGGAAGGGGAGAATCTCTGAAGCTGAACATAGCTGGAGACACTTCACTATCTTTCTCTCTGTGGCACTTGGATGGCAACACCCCAGTTTCTGCAGAATATACTTTAGCCAAGGTACGGCCTCCAGTTACTTTAATGTCTCAGTCAGTTACATTGCAAAGCTGCACTACAACTCTTTTAACGTAGATGTGAGCACGAACTGGCAGCATATTTGATTTAATTAGGAGCCCATCAGGCAGCCTTCTTTCTTCTGGGACATCCAACATAAGAATCTTGTTGGTTACATCTTTTTTGCTGTGCATCTCTTCACCGACACAACACTGTGTATTAGGTGGCAAGACAAGAGCTGATGGGTCCTTTTTCCAGACATATCTCACTGGCTCGTCCTTATCATTTTCTTTGCTCTGCATTTGCATTTCATAAGCTTTTTTCACCATTGCTTGAATGAGTAAAGCTCGTCTGGTTTTCTGGGCCTGCCTCTCTTGGCACATTTGTGCTAGATGGCCAAACATGTGTGCATTAGTGTGGATTAACAAAGGAATTCCATCATATAATCCAGTTGGGGACAAACCAAAACCAGTGTCTCTATGGGTTTATCCATGCCTGCTACTGTGGATAGGAAAGAGAACCATTCTCTTATGTAACCAAGATACAGGCAAGATTTATTGCTCAAACCCCACACATGCAGTCCATCCAGGGGTTATAAGGGGTGGTCTGACAGACACTGGTCATACCAGTCTTCAAATATTAGGGTGACCTGAGATCTGCTGTCCAACACAGCTTGGGTCAGAATACCATTCACATGAACAGCAGTCTCCATGGAGGAACCCACCACTTCAGACCAATCAGGAAAAGCATTATCTGTAGGAACAGGAATGAAGGACCTTGCCACATATGACGTGTCGAGGTGGGGATGGAGCGTCATTAGAAGTACTTTGCCTCGGGTGCTTTTCTGCGAGTAGCCTATCTCTCACCCTGACTGGATCCTCCTGGGATTGGTAATCTCTCTTTATATGCCCATCATTCCCACATTTGTAGCAAGATATACCTTCTTTGATCTGCTTTGGCTGTGACATTACATTAGAGGTTGGTCTCCATTCATGGCTAGGGGGCAGTGTAGCACTCCTATTTGAAGCGTGAGCAGAGGCACTAATAGCAGAGGGTCCTGGTTGAGTCTGCATGCTACACCCCATCAATTCTTTCACTATGGCAGAAAATTCACTTATTCAATTTTCCAGCTCGCTTTCTACAGGGGGCACCTGGGCATGCTCTCCCATCCCCATGATGGACATGTTCTGACAGACATCTTAACTTTTACCAGTCACAGTTTTAGTTGGCACACCTGTTTTCAGCTCTTGAGTTCTGACTGAGGTCACATTATCAGTGACTTGGGTGACAGCTGCAGAAGTGTGGGTCAGACCCCATTGTATCCCTCTTATCTTGATCTCCCAAACTTCCTTCATCAATACGCTATAAGAGGAGGGGCGAATTCATTCAGTCTGGCAACTGCAACTTAAGCAATAGTAAATCAGAACAAGGAGCAGACTTTAGTATCTGATTTAACCTGATTTGATTTAGTCCACCTGGGGCCACACTTCCTTTCCTGATGCACTTTTGTAATGTTTTTTCAAGGTGGGGTATATACACAGATAAGGGTTCTCTCGAACATTGTTGATTTGTCTTGAACTTCCATAGAAGGTCCTCACCCAATTCAGGCCTCCCAAATATATCTTCCAAAGTGGCCAAATAATCTTGGGCAGAGGCCTGTGGGTTGCCAGCTCGCTCAGATCAAATAGTGTCCAAAGCTGGAACTTGAAGGCTTTCACTTATCATTTTCCTGTTTTCTGCTTCTGTACACTGCAACTCTTGGACCAGTGGGGATGCATAGTCTAACCAAGTCTCTAAGTCACCCTCTCCTGGGATGTGGGAATGGTAGCAGAGAACATACATAGCCTGCAGTAAGAGTCGTGACTACCCGAGTGCACATAAACAGGAGTAGGCATGGGTGCCAATACTTGTCAGACATAGGGGTTGGTACTGATACAGGGGCCAGCATTGGGGCCAGTAAAGATGCAAGAGCAGGTGCTGGCGTAGAGGCAGCTGCAGATGTAGGAGCAGGTACGGGTGCAGGGGTACCTTGAGGGGTGTCAAACAACCTTTTCAAGTCTTTGAGTGTTTGGCCCCCTGCTTATAACATTTCGGTAAGCTTGTCTCTGAGTCCTTCAGTCTTGGGGGTCTCTTTGGATTGAGGTATTGCACAGTACATATGCATGACCCTTCCCATTACCCTGAGCTCATTGGACACAGTCTTACAGAGCACTCCAGAGAGATCTATTGGAAGGCTACACTCCACTAGGGCCATTAAACTTTGGGTAGCCCAGTTGATTTGGCAGGATTTTACCATGGCTTTAGCAAGGCATTTAACTTTACTTAAAGCTCCCTCAATTGTGGCTTTGCTGGTGCCAAGGGGAAAGTCCAGTATCAATAGGGCATTTTGGGGCTCAACCTTCTCTGCCTCACACCAAACAAGCAAATATTGCACAGACATGTTAATAACAGCAGTTTCAGCTCTAAGGTCAGTAGCTTGCTCCATTTTATTGCCAGTACCTTTGTAAAAAAAGAAGATGTAATTTTGTATTCTGGCCACTAGGGGGGTGCTAATCTCTGCGGTACCTCCAAGATGTAACCCCTAGGTGGCACTACTTCAAGGGCTACTACCTCTGCCTGTCCTCCTAACAACAGGCTGAGGGTCCTGGGTTCCAAATTAACATGTACTGGGGTTCCCCTTCCCTTAGTAAACACAATAGTTTGGTGCCTCCACCCAGAGTACAGTTTGTGTGGGTATCTATCTAGACTGGTATAGCCCTCTTGGTAGCTATAACCCCCCACAATCCCTCCTAGTGACCAATTACCTAGGTGTTGACAATGACCATTTGCCATATTCACTGGACAGTTAGCAATAAGCATTAACAAATGCTCACAGTTGTCCCACTTACCAGCAGGGTCTCTGGTCCTGGTTTGTGCCCTGAAATCCCCCCCATGTAAAGACAGTTTGGCAATACAGCATGCACTTTCAACACAGTCAGTACAGAGCCTATCACTTTAAGCCAAGTAATAATATGCTCACAAGCTAGATTCAAAGTAACACAGCAAATCAGGTTTATTAAGGGGATGTGAACAAGAAGAGGGAGCAAATCTAGGCAAATGATTTCTATTCTGTATTCGGCCAAGTTATTTAACACACAAATAATTTAGTCCCTTTGTTAACAGTCTTTCAGCTACTGGGTACCCAGAAATGTAATACTGGTTGTCCAGAATTGCAGCTGTTGTTGGGGTCCTTGATGAAAGGAAGCAATCAAAATTAACAGTGCAAAGCAAATTATTTCTATCCACAGCCAGCTGGCCTAGTCTACTCAAAACTAATAGCATTAGGCTGAAAACAATTAGATGGTACCATTAGAAAATGAAGAGGCCTGTTGCAGGGAGCTACCCTGAATTTACTCACTGTTTCAGGCGATTTAGGATGGGCTGGTGAAATGAAGACCTGAGCTGGAAACTGCTGCATATGGGGAAACTGGGCCGTCATGACTCACCTCCACTTCACAACCTTTCCCTGCAGGTGCTGGATCCCGGAAGCTAGTCTCTTGACAGTAAAACTGCAGCTGGCACAAGAACAGACAGTATGGGCTGGGATAAACATGGGCCCAAGTTCAACAGAGTGTCTCTTGCAAAGTCCAGTTTACCTGCTGGTGACCCCTCCAGCTGGTAGACAGTTCGGTCACTGGTAAAGGCAGGCTCCTCGCTGGCAATCAGGAGTCCCTGGACAGTAGGCCTTGACCCACAACAAGCATTCAGCACATTTATTTCTTGAAATATCAAACTCTCCGATTTCTCTTTTGGCTTCTGGCCATTTTGCAATGTCAGACGCTTTGCTGAGCAAGTCTCCTAATCTGCAGTAAGGCATTTCTGGGTGATCTATTTCCCCTTTGAGACAGCAGGTTACACATCAGGGGAAAACTAGGCCTCTCTCTCAGGCTGGATCCCCCACAGAGCTTACAAACTCCTTGCTCCACGGAGTCTCAGGATGAGCTGCCAACAACCACACTGAAGTTTGAACAGTCCCTGTTAAATAAAGGCAAAATTTAAGGAATCCGATTGGCTGTTCAAACTGTCTGAAACAGTTCTGACTTTCTTATTGGCTGGATTTTGGGTACACAAACTTTGTCCCTGATTTTCTCCCAAAGTCCTTAGCACATTTCCAAGATTCTCTGGCTAAATGCAGGCTTCTGAATGGCTAATAAGCTGACAAGATGGTGGCTACAGTTAAAGTATCTTGTGCAGGCCAACAATATCCTACTTTTCAAACTCTGTTGCAGCCAGTAAACAAACGTTATTTGTTTTAAATCCCCACAGACATATAGCCCCAACAACTCCCTTTGAAATTAATCCACTTTTATGTATCTGCCCCAAACACTTTTGCTGTTGTTGCTGCCCAAACATAGTATCCCTAGGCGGCAGACAGTATCTTATGAATATTAATAAGGGGCTTATGAATATTTATGAGCCCGGTCTTAGCCCCTTTTCTCAGCTTAATATTTGATCCCCACAGCGGCTTCTAAGCCACATTGTTTGGATCACCAGCCCACAAAAGACTGAAGAGGTGCACTGGGACTACTGAGGAACTCCTTGCATCACCACAAATCCAGAAGTCGGCAACATCAAGCGCTATTGGCGCATGTGCAGTCGCCAGCTCTCCAAAAACATGCCGGCGACTCATGACTAAGAATTCAAGCCTGAAACTGGGCTAAAGCAAACACTGGGCTGCATGGTGAAACTTGGGGGAGCAATGGAAGATCTAAGGAGCCCCAGAGGGAATGAGGAGCAACTGGGGATGCCAGGCAGATGAGAGGAAACAGGAGATACTGGGGGCAATTAAGGTAAGCCCCGGGGGGGGGTTACATCTCTCACATGCCTGAAATGCTTGGCATCCATGCCAAGACCATAATAAACTAAGATTTATGATAACACTTTTACTGTATACACTATTAGCAATGTTAGGCCTAATACAGAACACAGCTATTTACACAGTATAGCATGCTATGACTTTAAATGGTACCTGTTATCCTTGATCTCTCATCAGTTTTTGGCACTGTAGATCATTGTGTTTTGCTTGACCGCCTCAGGGAAGTCTGCAGACTCACTGGTACTGTCATCTGCAGGTTTGAGTCCTTCTTAACCAATAGGAGGCAACGGATTTTGATGGGGAATTTCTCCTCCTCTCCTAGCCTCCTTTCTTGTGGAGTTCCTCAGGGCTCGGTTTTGGCCCCAATGTTGTTTGCAGTGTATATGCTGCCCCTGGGGGGGATCATTAGGAAGTATATTGGGTTTTCATTGCTATGCCGATGATACCCAGCTATACTTATCCTTTGCCCCAATAACATCCAACGCGGTGGATGTGTTAAACAGCTGCCTTGCTGAGATTTAAGATTGGATGGCATCTAGCTGGTTGCCACTGAACCCCAATAAGATGGATGTATTGGTGGTGGAGTCAAACAGAGTGCATGATAGGTTGTCCTCTGATTCAGAGACTGGACTTGTTCTGGGCTCTGTCTCATTGAAGACCTCCTCAAAGGTGTGAAATCTTGGCATTATTCTTGATATGAGTTTGACTACGGAGGCTCAGATTTCCTCTGTCATCGGCTCCTGTTTTTTCTATCTTAGAAATATTACCAAGATAAAGCCCCTTATTCCACCACTGGACCTCCCCACTTCGATGCATGCCTTGGTTACATCGAGGCTTGACTACTGTAATGCGCTCTATCTCGGTGTCACGGGAGGATCTCTCCGCAGACTGCAGCTAGTGCAGAATGCAGCTGCCTGGTTGCTTACTGGGCAGCTGAAGTTTTGCCATATTACACCGGTGTTGCGTTGAGCTGCATTACTGCTGCTGGTCAGGTGGAGGATACTTTTCAAGGTGGGGCTTCTCACCTATAAGGCCCTACACTGTCAGGGTCCTGGTTACCTGTCAGACCTCCTGGTTCCTGCTGTCTTAGTTTGCTCCCTCTGTTCTTCCTGTGGAGGCCTCCTAGCAGTTCCTAGGTCAAGGTTGAGATCGGCTGTCGATAGGGCATTTAGTATCACTGCTCCCGTCCTATGGAATTTGCTTCCCTCTGGGGTTAAGGAGGTCCCCACCTTGGAGATTTTCAAGGCCTGCCTTAAAGCCCTCCTATTCACCCAGGCATTTTCAGACTAAGTTATTGACCTATGATTTCTGATTTGAGTAGTATGGTCGATGTTTTGTTTTTATAAATATATGTATGTTTATAACTTTTTTCTTATGTTTTATTAATGTACTATGAATATGTGTTTATTTATCTATACAGTGCCCAGAGCCTCTGGGAATGGGCATCTTTAAATACATTTTTACCTTACCATTACCTTACCTAACCTTTTTAAATACTTTACCTAGTTCAATTACTGGCAATTTGTTATGACATTTTGCATGTAAGCGTATGCTCTTTTGGACTGATTAACCATACAAACAGCATCTGACCTTTTGCTTTAACCCCTTGATATTAAACCTTGGTTTACATAAACCAGACTTTCACCTTTTTTGGTGAGGCAATTAAGGTAAGCCCCTGGGTGGGTGGGGGGTTACATTTGTCTGACTTTGGAAAGTGAATTTGTGTGTACAATGTGTGTACAATGCTGAAAGGTGTGTCTCAAGCTAGGGTGAAGGTTGAACCTGTGTTTTCAGTGCTTGGGGGACCCAAGTGAGTCTGGTCCTAGGAGGATGTAATCATCTGGTCTTGGGGAGCTGAGACACTGATGATTGTGGCCCAGATATTCAAAAGGGTTGTGCATGGCACAACAGTGTTGCACCATGCACAACCCACAGATGTGCCCTGCATGATATTCAAACAGGAATTGTGCCTGGCACAAATCCCTATGCGCTGGAGTGCATCAGTAATGTATGCGGTATGTATCTGGTTTTAAACTGGCTCCTTCTAGCTAAGCCACAAACACACTAACTCTTTTTTTTTCACCCTAAACAGAAGGTCCCAGTGCAAGATTTCTATTTCTTAGTCCCAGTAGAGAAGTTTTAGTTACACCAGTAGCTCCTTTCTCCTTATGATCTTTATGTTCTCTGGCAGAAGCTGTCCAGGGCAGTGCTTAAATCTGGTTTTAACCTGGCTCCTTCTAGCTAAGCCACTCCCCCTACATTGCAATTCTTTCTACATTTAGTTAATTTCACAGATAATTCCCTTTTGACACATGTGACATCCACATAGATAAGTACACAGATAACAGGTAACAATTGACTTCAACTACCTCTGACAAACACACTAACTCTTTTTTTTTACCCTAAATTGAAGGTTCCAGAACAAGATTTCTAGTTCTTAGTCCCAGTAGAAACGTTCAGGTTACACCAGTAGCTCCTTCCTCCTGGTGTCGTTACGTTCTCCAGCAGAAGCTATCTAGGGCAGTGCTTAAATCTGGTTTTAAACTGGCTCCTTCTAGCTAAGCCACTCCCCCTACTTTGCAAATTTGTCTACATTTAGTTAATTTCTTAGATAACAATTCCCTTCTGACACCTGTGACAAGCACCTAGATAAATACACAGATAACAAAGATGACAGATAATTTACTTCAACTACCTCTGACAAACACACTCTTTTTTTTACCCTAAATTGAAGGTTCCAGTACAAGATTTCTAGTTCTTAGTCCCAGTACAGTAGTTTTAGTTACACCAGTATCTCCTTCCTCCTGGTGTTCTTATGTTCTCCGGAAGAAGCTATCTAGGGCAGTGCTTAAATCTGGTTTTAACCTGGCTCCTTCTAGCTAAGCCACTCCCCCTACTTTGCAAATCTTTCTACACTTAGTTAAATTCATAGATAACAGTTCCCTTCTGACACCTGTGACAAGCACCTAGATAAGTATACAGATAACACAGATAACAGATAACAATTTACTTCAACTACCTCTGACAAACACTCTCTTTTATTTACCCTAAATTGAAGGACCCAATACAAGATTTCTAGTTCTTAGTTGCAGTAGAGAAGTTTTAGTTATACCAGTAGCTCCTTTCTCCTTATGTTCTGTCTGTTCTCAGGCAGTAGCAATCAAGGGAAGTGTTTAAATCTGGTTTTAACCTGGCTCCTTCTAGCTAAGCCGCTCCCCCTACTTTGCAAATTTTTCTACACTTAGTAAATTTCACAGATAGCAATTCCCTTCTGACACCAGCGACAAGCACCTAGATAAGTACATTGATAACAGATGACAATTTATTTCAACTACCACTAACATACACACTAACTCTTTTTTTTACCCTAAACAGAAGGTCCCAGTGTAAGATTTCTATTTCTTAGTCCCAGTAGAGAAGTTTTAGTTACACCAGTAGCTCCTTTCTCCTTATGATCTTTCTGTTCTCTGGCAGAAGCTATCCAGGGCAGTGCTTAAATCTGGTTTTAACCTGGCTCCTTCTAGCTAAGCCGCTCCCCCTACTTTGCAAATCTTTCTACACTTAGTAAATTTCACAGATAGTAATTCCCTTCTGACACCTGCGACAAGCACCTAGATAAGTACACAGATATCAGGAAACAATTTATTTCAACTACCTCTAACATATACACTAACTCTTTTTTTTACCCTAAACAGAAGGTCCCAGTGCAAGATTTCTAGTTCTTAGTCCCAGTAGAGAAGTTTTAGTTACACCAGTAGCTCCTTTCTCCTTATGATCTTTCTGTTCTCTGGCAGAAGCTATCCAGGGCAGTGCTTAAATCTGGTTTTAACCTGGCTCCTTCTAGCTAAGCCACTCCCCATACATTGCAATTCTTTCTACATTTAGTTAATTTCACAGATAACAATTCCCTTCTGACACATGTGACATCCACATAGATAAGTACACAGATAACAGGTAACAATTGACTTCAACTACCTCTGACAAACACACTAACTCTTTTTTTCCTAAATTGAAGGTCCCAGAACAAGATTTCTAGTTCTTAGTCCCAGTAGAAACGTTTAGGTTACACCAGTAGCTCCTTCCTCCTGGTGTCGTTACATTCTCCGGCAGAAGCTATCTAGGGCAGTGCTTAAATCTGGTTTTAAACTGGCTCCTTCTAGCTAAGCCACTCCCCCTACTTTGCAAATTTTTCTACACTTAGTTAATTTCTTAGATAACAATTCCCTTCAGACACCTGTGACAAGCACCTAGATAAATACACAGATAACAAAGATGACAGATAATTTACTTCAACTACCTCTGACAAACACACTCTTTTTTTTACCCTAAATTGAAGGTCCCAGTACAATATTTCTAGTTCTTAGTCCCAGTAGAGAAGTTTTAGTTATACCAGTAGCTCCTTCCTCCTGGTGTTTTGTCTCTTCTTTGGTAGAAGCTATCTAAGACAGTGCTTAAATCTGGTTTTAACCTGGCTCCTTCTAGCTAAGCCACTCCACCTACTTTGCAAATCTTTCTACACTTAGTTAATTTCGCATATAACAATTCCCTTCTGACACCTGTGACAAGCACCTAGCTAAGTACACAGATAACAGATAACAATTTACTTCAACTAAATCTGACAAACACACTCTTTCTTTTTACCCTAAACTGAAGGTCCCAGTGCAAGATTTCTAGTTCTTAGTTCTAGTAGAGAACTTTTAGTTATAACAGTAGCTCCTTTCTCCTTATGTTCCGTCAGTTCTCAGGCAGAAGCTATCCAGGGCAGTGTTTAAATATGGTTTAAACCTGACTCCTTCTAGCTAAGCCACTCCCCTACTTAGCAAATCTTTATACACTTACTTAATTTCACAGATAACAATTCACTTCTGGCACCTGTGACAAGCACCTAGATAAGTACACAGATAACAGATAATTTACTTCAACTACCTCTGACGAATAAAACTAACTCTTTTTTTTTTACCCTAAATTGAAGTTCCAAGTACAAGATTTCTAGGTCTTAGTCCCAGTAGAGATGTTTTAGTTACACCAGTAGCTCCTTCCTCCTGGTGTTCTTATGTTCTCTGGCTGAAGCTATCTAGGGCAGTGCTTAAATCTGGCTTTAAACTGGCTCTCTCTAGCTAAGCCACTCCCCCTACTTTGCAAATTTTTCTACACTTAGTTAATTTCATAGATAACAATTCCCTTCTGACACCTGTGACAAGCACCTACATAAGTAAACAGATAACACAGATAACAGATAACAATTTACTTCAACTACCTCAGACAAACACACTCTTTTTTTCCCCTAAATTGAAGGTCCCAGTACAAGATTTCTAGTTCTTAGTCCCAGTAGAGAAGTTTTAGTTATACCAGTAGCTCCTTCCTCCTGGTGTTTTGTCTCTTCTCTGGTAGAAGCTATCTAAGACAGTGCTTAAATCTGGTTTTAACCTGGCTCCTTCTAGCTAAGCCACTCCCCCTACTTTGCAAATCTTTCTACACTTAGTTAATTTCGCATATAACAATTCCCTTCTGACACCTGTGACAAGCGCCTAGCTAAGTACACAGATAACAGATAACAATTTACTTCAACTACCTCTGACAAACACACTAACTCTTTTTTTTTACCCTAAACTGAAGGTCCCAGTGCAAGATTTCTAATTCTTAGTTCTAGTAGAGAACTTTTAGTTATAACAGTACCTCCTTTCTTCTTATGTTCTGTCAGTTCTCAGGCAGAAGCTATCCAGGGCAGTGTTTAAATTTGGTTTTAACCTGACTCCTTCTAGCTAAGCCACTCCCCTGCTTAGCAAATCTTTATACACTTACTTAATTTCACAGATAACAATTCACTTCTGGCAACTGTGACAAGCACCTAGATAAGTACACAGATAACAGATAACAATTTACTTCAACTACCTCTGACGAACAAACAAACACTTTTTTTTTACCCTAAATTGAAGGTCCCAGTACAAGATTTCTAGGTCTTAGTCCCAATAGAGAAGTTTTAGTTACACCAGTAGCTCCATCCTCCTGGTGTTCTGTCTGTTCTCCGGCAGAAGCTATCTAGGGCAGTGCTAAAATCTGGTTTTAACCTGGCTCCTTCTAGCTAAGCCACTCCCCGTACTTTACTAATCTTTCTACACTTAGTTAATTTCACAGATAACAATTCCCTTCTGACACCTGTGACAAGCACCTATATAAGTACACAGATAACACAGGTAACAGATAACAATTTACATCAACTACCTCTGAGATACACACACATTTTTTTACCCTAAATTGACGGTCCCAGTACAAGATTTCTAGTTCTTAGTCCCTGTAGTGAAGTTTTTGTTATACCAGTAACTCCTTTCTCCTTATGTTCTCTCTGTTCTCCGGCAGAAGCTATCCAGGGCAGTGCTTAAATCTGGTTTTAACCTGGCTCCTTCTAGCTAAGCCACTCCTCCTACTTTGAAAATCTTTCTACACTTAGTTAATGTCATAGATAACAATTCCCTTCTGACACCTGGGACAAGCACCTAGATAAGTTCACAGATAACAGAAAACAATTTACTTCAACTACCTCTGACAAACACACTCTTTTTTTACCCTAAATTGAAGGTCGCAGTACAAGATTTCTAGTTTTTAGTCCCAGTAGAGAAGTTTTAGTTATACCAGTAGCTCCTTCCTCCTGGTGTTCTGTCTGTTCTCTGGTAGAAGATATCTAGGACAGTGCTTAAATCTGGTTTTAAACTGGCTCCTTCTAGCTAAGCCACTCCCCCTAGTTTACAAATCTTTCTACACTTAGTTAATTTCATATATAACAATTCCCTTCTGACACCTGTGACAAACACCTAGCTAAGTACACAGATAACAGATAATAATTTACTTCAACTACCTCTGACAAACACACTAACTCTTTTTTTTCCCTAAACTGAAGCTCAAAATGCAAGATTTCTAGTTCTTAGTTCCAGTAGAGAAGTTTTAGTTGTACCAGTATCTCATTTCTCCTTATGTTCTGTCTGCTCTCTGGCAGAAGCTATCTAGGGCAGTGCTTAAATCTGGTTTTAACCTGGCTCCATCTAGCAAAGCCACTCTCCATACTTTTCAATTCTTTCTACATTTAGTTAATTTCACAGATAACAAATCCCTCCTGACACCTGTGACAACCACATAGTTAAGTACACAGATGACAGGTAACAATTGACTTAGACTACCTCTGACAATCAAACTCTTTTATTTTACCCTAAATTGACGGTCCCAGTACAAGATTTCTACTTCTTAGTCCCAGTAGAGATGTTTTAGTTACACCAGTAGCTCCTTCCTCCTGGTGTTCTTATGTTCTCTGGCAGAAGCTATATAGGGCATTGCTTAAATCTGGTTTGAACCTGGCTCCTTCTAGCTAAGCCACTCCCCCTACTTTGCAAATCTTTCTACACTTAGTTAATGTCATAGATAACAATTCCCTTCTGACACCTGTGTCAAGCACCTAAAGAAGTACACAGATAACACAGGTAACAGATAACAATTTACTTCAACTACCTCTGACAAACACACTCTTTTTTTTACCCTAAATTTAAGGTCTCAGTACAAGATTTCTAATTTTTAGTCCCAGTAGAGAAGTTTTAGTTATACCAGTAGCTCCTTCCTCCTGGTGTTCTGTCTGTTCTCTGGTAGAAGATATCTAGGACAGTGCTTAAATCTGGTTTTAACCTGGCTCCTTCTAGCTAGGCCACTCCCCCTACTTTACAAATCTTTCCATACTTTGTTAATTTCGTATATAACAATTCCCTTCTGACACCTGTGACAAACACCTAGCTAAGTACAGAGATAACAGATAACAATTTACCTCAACTACCTCTGATAAACACTCTAACTCTTTCTTTTTTTATCCTAAATTGAAGGTCCCAGTACAAGATTTCTAGTTCTTAGTCCCAGTACAGAAGTTTTAGTTACACCAGTAGCTCCTTCCTCCTGGTATTCTTATGTTCTCCGGCAGAAGCTATCTAGGGCAGTGCTTATATCTGTTTTTAACCTGGCTTTTTTCTAGCTAAGCCACTCCCCCTACTTTGCAAATCTTTCTACACTTAGTTAATTTCATAGATAACAGTTCCATTCTGACACCTGTGACAAGCACCTAGATAAGTACACAGATAACACAGATAACATATAACAATTTATTTCAACTACCTCTGACAAGCAGACTGTTTTTTTTACCCTAAATTGAAGGTACCAGTACAAGATTTCTAGTTCTTAATCCAGGAAGAGAAGTTTTAGTTATACCAGAAGCTACTTTCTCCTTATGTTCTCTCTGTTCTCTGGCAGAAGCTATCCAGGGCAGAGCTTAAATCTGGTTTTCACCTGGCTCCTTCTAGCTTAGCCACTCCCCTTACTTTGCAAATCTTTCTACACTTAGTTAATTTCACAGATAACAATTCCCTTCTAACACCTGTGACAAGCACCTGGATAAGTACACAGATAAAAGATAACAATTTAGTTCAACTACCTCTGAAAAACACACTAACTCTCTTTTTTTTACCCTAAACTGAAGTCCCAGTGCAAGATTTTTAGTTCTTAGTTCCAGTAGAGAAGTTTTGCTTACACCAGTAGCTTCTTTCTCCATATGTTCTGTCTGTTCTCTGGCAGAAGCTATCCAGGGCAGTGCTTAAATCTGGTTTTAACCTGGCTCCATCTAGCTAAGCCACTCCCCATACTTTGTAATTCTTTCTTCATTTAGTTAATTTCACAAATAACAATTCCCTTCTGACACCTGTGACAACCACATAGATAAGTACACAGATAACAGGTAACAATTGACTTCAACTACCTCTGACAAACACGCTAACTCTTTTTTTTTACCCTAAATTGAAGGTCCCAGTACAAGATTTCTAGTTCTTAGTCCCAGTAGAGACGTTTTGGTTACACCAGTAGCTCCTTCCTCCTGGTGTCCTTATGTTCTCCGGCAGAAGCTATCTAGGCAGTGCTTAAATCTGGTTTTAAACTGGCTCCCTCTAGCTAAGCCACTCCCCCTACTTTGCAAATTTTTCTACACTTAGTTAATTTCATAGATAACAATTCCCTTCTGACACCTGTGACAAGCACCTACATAAATAAACAGATAACACAGAGAACAGATAACAATTTGCTTCAACTACCTCTTACAAACACACTCTTTTTTTTACCCTAAATTGAAGGTCCCAGTACAAGATTTCTAGTTGTTAGTCCCATTAGAGAAGATTTAGTTATACCAGTAGCTCCTTCCTCCTGGTGTTTTGTCTCTTCTCTTGTAGAAGCTATCTAAGACAGTGCTTAAATCTGTTTTTAACCTGGCTCTTCTAGCTAAGCCACTCCCCCTACTTTGCAAATCTTTCTACACTTAGTTAATTTCATAGATAACAGTTCCCTTCTGACACCTGTGACAAGCATCTAGCTAAATACACAGATAACAGATAACAATTTACTTCAACTACCTATGACAAACACACTAACTCTTTTTTACCCTAAACTGAAGGACCCAGTGAAAGATTTCTAGTTCTTAGTTCTAGTAGAGAACTTCTAGTTATAACAGAAGCTTCTATCTCCTTATGTTCAGTCAGTTCTCTGGCAGAAACTATCCAGGGCAGTGCTTACATTTGGTTTTAACCTGGCTTCTTCTAGCTAAGCCACTCCCCTACTCAGCAAATCTTTAAACACTTACTTAATTTCACAGATAACAATTCACTTCTGGTACCTGTGACAAGCACCTAGATAAGTAAACAGATAACAGATAACTATTTACTTCAACTACCTCTGACAAACAAACAAACTCTTTTTTTTTTACCCTAATTGAATTTCCCAGTACTAGATTTCTAGGTCTTATTCCCAGTAGAGATGTTTTAGTTACAACACTAGCTCCTTCCTCCTGGTGTTCTTATGTTCTCCGGCAGAAGCTATCTAGGGCAGTGCTTAAATCTGGTTTTAACCTGGCTCCTTCTAACTAAGCCACTCCCCGTACTTTACAAATCTTTCTACACTTAGTTAATTTCATAGATAACAATTCCCTTCTGACACCTGTGACAAGCACATTGATAAGTACACAGATAACACAGGTAACAGATAACAATTTACTTCAACTACCTCTGACAAACGCACTCTTTTTATTTACCCTTAATTGAAGATCCCAGTACAAGATTTCTAGTTGTTAGTCACAGTAGAGAAGTTTTAGTTATACCAGTAGCTCCTTTCTCCTTATGTTCTGTCTGTTCTCTGGTAGAAGCTGCCCAGGGCAGTGCTTAAATCTGGTTTTAACCTGGCTCCTTCTAGCCAAGCCGCTCCCCCTACTTTGCAAATCTTTCTACACTTTATTAATTTCACAGATAGCAATTCCCTTCTGACACCAGCGACAAGCACCTAGATAAGCACACAGATAACAGATAACAATTTACTTCAACTACCTCTGACAAACACACTAACTCTTTTTTTTACCCTAAACTGAAGGTCCCAGTGCAAGATTTCTAGTTCTTAGTCCCAGTAGAGAAATTTTAGTTACACCAGTAGCTCCTTTCTCCTTATGATCTGTCTGTTCTCTGGCAGAAGCTAACCAGGGCAGAGCTTAAATCTGGTTTTAACCTGGCTCCTTCTAGCTAAGCCACTCCCCCACTTTGCAAATCTTTCTACTCTTAGTTAATTTCACAGATAACAATTCCCTTCTAACACCTGTGACAAGCACCTAGATCAGTACATAGATAACACAGATAAGAGATAAGAATTAACTTCAACTATCCCTGACAAACACACTAACTCTTTTTTTTACCCTGAATTGAAGGACCCATAAAAGATTTCAAGTTCTTAGTCCCAGTAGAGAAGTTTTAGTTACACCAGTAGCTCTTTCCTCCTGGTGTTCTTATATTCTTCGGCAAAAGCTATCTAGTGCAGTGCTTAAATCAGGTTTTAACCTGGCTCCTTCTAGCTGAGTCACTCCCCCACTTTGCAAATCTTTCTACGCTTAGTTAATTTCACAGATAACATTTCCCTTCTAACACCTGTGACAAGCACCTATATAAGTACACAGATAACACAGATAACAGATAACAATTTACTTCAACTACCTCTGACAAACACACTCTTTTTTTTACCCTAAATTGACAGTCCCAGTACAAGATTTCTAGTTCTTAGTCCCAGTAGAGAAGTTTCAGTTATACCAGTAGCTCCTTCCTCCTGGTGTTCTGTCTGTTCTCTGGCAGATGCTATCTAGGGCAGTGCTTAAATCTTGTTTTAACCTGGCTCCTTCTAGCTAAGCCACTCCCCCTACTTTGCAAATCTTTCTACACTTAGTTAATTTCATAGATAACAGTTCCCTTCTGACACCTGTGACAAGCACCTAGATAAGTACACAGATAACACAGATAACAGATAACAATTTACTTCAACTACCTCTGACAAACACTCTCTTTTTTTTACCCTAAATTGAAGGACCCAATACAAGATTTCTAGTTCTTAGTCGCAGTAGAGAAGTTTTAGTTATACCAGTAGCTCCTTTCTCCTTATGTTCTGTCTGTTCTCAGGCAGTTGCAATCCAGGGCAGTGTTTAAATCTGGTTTTAACCTGGCTCCTTCTAGCTAAGCCTCTCCCCCTACTTTGCAAATCTTTCTACACTTTGTTAATTACACAGATAACAATTCCTTTCTGACACCTGTGACAAGCACCTATATAAGTACACAGATAACAGAAAACAATTTACTTCTACTAACTGTGAAAAACACATTAACTCTTTTTTATTACCCTAAACTGAAGGTCCCAGTGGAACATTTCAAGTTCTTAGATCCAGTAGAGAACTTTTAGTTATACCAGTAGCTCCTTTCCCCTTATGTTCTATCAGTTCTCTGGCAGAAGCTATTCAGGGCAATGCTTCAATCTGGTTTTAACCTAGCTCCTTCTAGCTAAGCCACTCCCCTACTTTGCAAATCTATATACACTTACTTAATTTCATAGAAAACAATTCCCTTCTGACTCCTGTGACAAGCACCAAGATAAGTACACAGATAACAGATAACAATTTACTTCAACTACCTGTGACAAACAAACTAACTCTTTTATTTTACCCTAAATTGAAGGTCCCAGTATAAGATTTCTTATTCTTAGTCCCAGTAGAGATGTTTTGGTTAAACCAGTAGTTCCTTCCTCCTGGTGTCCTTATGTTCTCCTGCAGAAGTTATCTAGGGCAGTGCTTAAATGTGGTTTTAAACTGGCTCCCTTTAGCTAAGCCACTCCCCCTACTTTGCAAACTTTTCTACACTTAGATAATTTCATAGATCACAATTCCCTTCTGACACCTGTGACAAGCACCTACATAAGTAAACAGATAACACAGATAACAGATGACAATTTACTTCAACTACCTCTGACAAACACAGTCTTTTTTTACCCTAAATTGAAGGTCCCAGTACAATATTTCTAGTTCTTAGTCCCAGTAGAGAAGTTTTAGTTATACCAGTAGCTCCTTCCTCCTGGTGTTTTGTCTCTTCTTTGGTAGAAGCTATCTAAGACAGTACTTAAATCTGGTTTTAACCTGGCTCCTTCTAGCTAAGCCACTCCCCCTACTTTGCAAATCTTTCTACACTTAGTTAATTTCGCATATAACAATTCCCTTCTGACGCCTGTGACAAGCACCTAGCTAAGTACACAGATAACAGATAACAATTTACTTCAACTAAATCTGACAAACACACTAACTCTTTCTTTTTACCCTAAACTGAAGGTCCCAGTGCAAGATTTCTAGTTCTTAGTTCTAGTAGAGAACTTTTAGTTATAACAGCAGCTCCTTTCTCCTTAAGTTCTGTCAGTTCTCAGGCAGAAGCTATCCAGGGCAGTGTTTAAATTTGGTTTTAACCTGACTCCTTCTAGCTAAGCCACTCCCCTACTTAGCAAATCTTTATACACTTACTTAATTTCACAGATAACAATTCACTTCTGGCACCTGTGACAAGCACCTAGATAAGTACACAGATAACAGATAATTTACTTCAACTACCTCTGACGAATAAAACAAAAACTTTTTTTTTACCCTAAATTGAAGTTCCCAGTACAAGATTTCTAGGTCTTACTCCCAGTAGTGAAGTTTTAGTTACACCAGTGGCTCCTTCCTCCTGGTGTTCTGTCTGTACTCTGGCAGAAGCTATCTAGGGCAGTGCTTAAATCTGGTTTTAACCTGGCTCCTTCTAGCTAAGCCACTCCCTGTACTTTACAAATCTTTCTACACTTAGTTAATTTCATAGATAACAATTCCCTTCTGACACCTGTGACAAGCACCTTGATAAGTACACAGATAACACAGGTAACAGATAACAATATACTTCAACAACCGCTGACAAACACACTCTTTTTATTTACCCTTAATTGAAGGTCCCAGTACAACATTTCTATTTCTTAGTCCCAGTAGAGAAGTTTTTGTTATACCAGTGGCTCCTTTCTCCTCTTGTTCTGTCTGTTCTCTGGCAGAAGCTGTCCAGGGCAGTGCTTAAATCTGGTTTTAACCTGGCTCCTTCTAGCTAAGCCGCTCCCCCTACTTTGCAAATCTTTCTACACTTAATAAATTTCACAGATAGCAATTCCCTTCTGACACCTGCGACAAGCACCTAGATAAGTACACAGATAACAGGAAACAATTTATTTCAACTACCTCTAACATACACACTAACTCTTTTTTTTACCCTAAACAGAAGGTCCCAGTGCAAGATTTCTAGTTCTTAGTCCCAGTAGAGAAGTTTTAGTTACACCAGTAGCTCCTTTCTCCTTATGATCTTTCTGTTCTCTGGCAGAACCTATCCAGGGCAGTGCTTAAATCTGGTTTTAACCTGGCTCCTTCTAGCTAAGCCTCTCCCCCACTTTGCAAATCTTTCAACACTTAGTTAATTTCACAGATAACAATTCCCTTCTGACACCTGTGACAAGCACCAAGATAATTACACATATAACACAGATAAGAGATAAGAATTTACTTCAACCACCACTGACAAACACACAAAATCTTTTTTTTTACCCTAAATTGAAGGTCCCGTGCAAGATTTCTAGTTCTTAGTCCCAGTAGAGAGGTTTTAGTTACACCAGTATCTCCTTCCTCCTGGTGTTCTTATATTCTCCGGCAAAAGCTATCTAGGGCAGTGCTAAAATCTGGTTTTAACCTGGCTCCTTCTAGCTGAGTCCCTCCCCATACTTTGCAAATCTTTCTACACTTAGTTAATTTCACAGATAACAATTCCCTTCTGACACCTGTGACAAGCACCTATATAAGTACACAGATAGCACAGATAACAGATAACAATTTACTTCAACTACTACTGACAAACACACTCTTTTTTTTACCCTAAATTGACGGTCCCAGTATAAAATTTCTAGTTCTTAGTCCCAGTAGTGAAGTTTTAGTTATATCAGTAGCTCATTCCTCCTTGTGTTCTGTCTGTTCTCTGGCAGAAACTATCCAGGGGAGTGCTTAAATCTAGCTAAGCCACTCCCTCTACTTTGCAAATCTTTCTACACTTAGTTAATTTCACAGATAACAATTCCCTTCTGACACCTGTGACAAGTACCTAGAAAAGTACACAGATAACAGATAAGAATTTACTTCAACTACATCTGACAAACACACTAACTCTTAATGTGTTACCCTAAATTGATGGTCCCAGTGCAAGATTTCTAGTTTTTAGTCCCCGTAGAGAAGTTTCAGTTATACCAGTAACTCCTTCCTCCTGGTGTCCTGTCTGTTCTCTGGCATAAACTATCCAGGGCAGTGCTTAAATCTGGTTTTAACCTGGCTCCTACTAGCTAAGCCACTCCCCCTACTTTGCAAATCTTTCTACTCTTAGTTAATTTCACAGATAACAATTCCCTTCTGACACCTGTGACAAGCACTAGATTAGCACAAAGATAACAGATATCAATTTACTTCAACTACCTATGACAAACACACTAACTCTTTTTTTACCCTAAACTGAAGGACCCAATGCAAGATTTCTAGTTCTAAGTTCCAGTAGAGAAGTTTTAGTTTTACCAGTAGCTCATTTCTCCTTATGTTCTGTCTGTTCTCTGGCAGAAGCTATCTAGGGCAGTGCTTAAATCTGATTTAAACCTGGCTCCATCTAGCTAAGCCACTCTCTATACTTTGCAATTCTTTCTACATTTAGCTAATTTCACAGGTAACAATTCTCTTCTGACACCTTTGACAACCACATAGTTAAGTACACAGATGACTGGTAACAATTGACTTCAACTACCTCTGACAAACAAACTAACTCATTTATTTTACCCTAAATTGACGGTCCCAGTACAATATTTCTAGTTCTTAGTCCCAGTACAGAAGTTTTAGTTACACCAGTAGTTCCTTCCTCCCTCCTGGTGTTCTGTCTGTACTCTGGCAGAAGCTATCCAGGGCAGTGCTTAAAACTGGTTTTCACCTGGCTCCTTATAGCTAAGCCCTTCCCCCTACTTTGCAAATCTTTCTATACTTAGTTAATTTCACAGATAACAATTCCCTTATGACACCTGTGACAAGCACCTAGATAAGTACACAGATAAAATATAACAATTTACTTCAACTACCTCTGATAAACATACTAACTCTTTATTTTTAACCTAAACTGAGGGTACCAGTACAAGATTTCTAGTTCTTGGTTCCAGTAGAGAAGTTTTAGTTATACCAGTAGCTCCTTCCTCCTGGTGTCCTTATGTTCTCTGGCAGAAGCTATCTAGGGCAGTGCTTAAATCTGGTTTTGAAACTGGCTCCTTCTAGCTAAGCCACTCCCCCTACTTTGCAAATTTTTCTACACTTAGTTAATTTTATAAATAACAATTCCCTTCTGACACCTGTGACAAGCACCTAGATAAGTACACAGATAACACAGACAACAGATAATTTACTTCAACTACCTCTGACAAACACACTTTTTTTTTTACCCTAAATTGAAGGACCCAGTACAAGATTTCTAGTTCTTAGTCGCAGAAGAGAAGTTTTAGTTATACCTGAAGCTTTTTTCTCCTTATCTTCTGTCTGTTCTCTGGCAGTAGCAATCCAGGGCAGTGCTTAAATCTGGTTTTAACCTTGCTCCTTCTAGCTAAGCCACTCCCCCTACTTTGCAAATCTTTCTACACTTCGTTAATTTCCCAGAAAACAATTCCTTTCTGACACCTGTGACAAGCACCTAGATAAGTACACAGATAACAGATAACAATTTACTTCAACTGCCTCAGACAAACACACTAACTCTTTTTTTTACCCTAAACTGAAGGTCCCAGTGCAAGATTCCTAGTTCTTAGCTCCAGTAGAAAACTTTTAGTTATTGCAGTAGCTCCATTCCCCTTATGTTCTGTCAGTTCTCTGGCAGAAGCTATCCAGGGCAATGCTTCAATCTGATTTTAACTTGGCTCCTTCTAGCTAAGCCACTCCCCTACTTTGGAAATCTATATACACTTACTTAATTTCTCAGAAAACAATTCCCTTCCGACACCTGTGACAAGCACCTAGATAAGTACACAGATAACAGATAACAATTTACTTCAACTACCTCTGACAAAAAAACTAACTCTTTTATTTTACCATAAATTGAAGGTCCCAGTACAAGACTTCTACTTCTTAGTCCCAGTAGAGACATTTTTGTTACACCAGAAGTTCCTTCCTCCTGGTGTCCTTATGATCTCCGGCAGAAGCTATCTAGGGCAGTGCTTAAATCTGGTTTTAAACTGGCTCCCTCTAGCTAAGCCACTCCCCTTACTTTGCAATTTTTCTACACTTACTTAATTTCATAGATAACAATTCCCTTCTGACACCTGTGACAAGCACCTTCATAAGTAAACGGATAACACAGATAACAGATAACAATTTACTTCAACTACTTCTGACAAACACACTCTTTTTTTTACCCTAAATTGAAGGTCCCAGTACAAGATTTCTATTTCTTAGTCCCAGTAGAGAAGTTTTAGTTATACCAGTAGCTCCTTCATCCTGGTGTTTTGTCTCTTCTCTGGTAGAAGCTATCTAAGATAGTGCTTAAATCTGGTTTGAACCTGGCTCCTTCTAGCTAAGCCACTCCCCCTACATTGCAAATCTTTCTACACTTAGTTAATTTTGCATATAACAATTCCCTTCTGACACCTGTGACAAGCACCTTGATAAGTACACAGATAACAGAGGTAACAGATAACAATTTACTTCAACTACCTCAGACAAACACCTCTTTTTTGTTACCCTTAATTGAAGATCCCAGTACAAAGATTTCTAGTTGTTAGTCACAGTAGAGAGGCTTTAGTTATAACAATAGCTTCTATCTCCTTATGTTCAGTCAGTTCTCTGGCAGAAACTATCAGGGCAGTGCTTACATTTGGTTTTTAACCTGGCTTCTTCTAGCTAAGCCACTCCCCTACTTAGCAAATCTTTAAACACTTACTTAATTTCACAGATAACAATTCACTTCTGGTACCTGTGACAAGCACCTAGATAAGTACACAGATAACAGATAACAATTTACTTCAACTACCTCTGACAAACAAACTAACTCTTTTTTTTACCCTAATTGAATTTCCCAGTACTATATTTCTAGGTCTTATTCCCAGTAGAGATGTTTTAGTTACAACACTAGCTCCTTCCTCCTGGTGTTCTTATGTTCTCCGGCAGAAGCTATCTAGGGCAGTGCTTAAATCTGGTTTTAAGCTGGCTCATTCTAGCTAAGCCACTCCCCGTACTTTACAAATCTTTCTACACTAATTAATTTCATAGATAACAATTCCCTTCTGACACCTGTGACAAGCACCTTGATAAGTACACAGATAACAGAGGTAACAGATAACAATTTACTTCAACTACCTCAGACAAACACACTCTTTTTTACCCTTAATTGAAAGCCCAGTACAAGATTTCTAGTTGTTAGTCACAGTAGAGAAGTTTTAGTTATACCAGTAGCTCCTTTCTCCTTATGTTCTGTCTGTTCTCTGGCAGAAGCTGTCCAGGGCAGTGCTTAAATCTGGTTTTAACCTGGCTCCTTCTAGCTAAGCTCCCCTACTTTGCAAATCTTTCTACACTTTATTAATTTCACAGATATCAATTCCCTTCTGACACCTGCGACAAAGCACCTAGATAAACACACAGATAACAGATAACAATTTATTTCAACTACCTCTGACAAACGCACTAACTCTTTTTTTTACCCTAAACTGAAGGTCCCAGTGCAAGATTTCTAGTTCTTAGTCCCAGTAGAGAAATTTTAGTTACACCAGTAGCTCCTTTCTCCTTATGATCTGTCTGTTCACTGTCAGAAGCTATCCAGGGCAGTGCTTAAATCTGGTTTGTAACCTGGCTCTTTCTAGCTAAGTCACTCCCCATACTTTGCAAATCTTTCTACACTTAGCTAATTTCATAGATAACCGTTCCTTTCTGAAACCTGTGACAAGCACCTAGATAAGCACACAGATAACACAGATAACAGATAACAATTTACTTCAACTACCTCTGACAAGTACACACTTTTTTTTACCCTAAACTGAAGGACCAGTAAAAGATTTCCAGCTCCAGTTCAGTAGAAGTTTAGTTATACCAGTAGCTCCTTCTCCTTATGATCTGTCTGTTCTCTGGCAGAAGATATCCGGGCAGTGCCTAACTAGTTTAACCTGGCTCCTTCTAGCTAAGCCACTCCCACTACTCAACTACCTCGATGACATTAACACTTTTGTTTTGTTCAAATTGAAGGTCCAAGAACAAGATTTTAGTTTTAGTGCCAATAGAGAAGTTTGTGTTATACCAGTAGCTCCTTTCTCCTGGTGTTCTTATGTTCTCCTGCAGAAGTTTCATTAGGGGTGTCCATAACTGGTTTAAATATGTTCTTCTTTGTAAGCCACCTCTACTTTGCAAATCTTTCTACATCGTTAATTACAGATAAGAATTCTCTGACACCTGGACAAGCAATTTAGTAAGTAGACAGATAACAGATAATAAATAATTACTAACTACCTCAGACAAACATATCAGATTTTTTTTACCCTAAATTGAAAGTCCTATTAGTGATCAAATCAGTCCCAGTAGAGAGTTTTAGTTAACCAGTACCCTTCCTCATTGTGTTCTTAGTTCTTGGCTAGCTATATGGCAGTGCTTAAATCTGGTTTGAACTTTTCCTTCTAGTCAAGTTTCCCCTACTACTTTTGCAAATCTTTCACACTTGGACTCTATAGATACCACCTCTGACACCGGTGACTACACCTAGTTATGTTGGCTAGTACAGATAATATAACAATTTACTTCAACTTCCTGTGACAAACACACTTTTTTTTGCCTAAATTGAAGGTCCCAGTACAAGATTTCAGTTCTTCTCCCAGAGAAGTTTGTTAAACCAGAAGCCTTTCTCTTATGTCTGTCGTTCTCGCAGAAGCATCCAGGAAGTGTTTAATTTGATTTTCACCTGCCCTTCTAGCTGCTTTACCCTCTTTGCAAATCTTTACACTTTGTTAATTTAACAGATAACAATTTCTTCTGACACCTGTGAAGCACCTAGATATACAGATAACAGATAACAATTTACTTCAACAACTCTAACAAACACACTAACTTTTTTTACCTTAAACTGAAGGTCCCAGTAAGATTTCTAGTTCTTAGATCCAGAGAAGTTTTGTTATACCCAGCTCCTCTCCTCTGTTCTGTCTTCTTGGCAGAATCTATTCATGGCAGAGCTTAAATCTGGTTTTAACTTGTTCCATCTAGCTATGCCACTATCCCTACTTTGAAATTCTTTCACATTTAGTTACTTACAAATAACTATTCTCTGACACCTGTGATAAACTACATAGATAGTACACAGATAATAGGTAATAATTGACTTCCAATTCTCTGACAAACATACTAACTCTTTTTTAACCAAATTGAAGGTCCTAGTACAAGATTTCTAGTTCTAGTCCGTAGAGACATTTTGGCTACACCAGTTGTTCTTCCTCCTGTGTTCTTGTTCTGGCAGAAGCTATCAGGCAGTGCTTAAATCTGTTTCTAACTGCCTTCTACCAAAGCCAATTCTCCTGCCTCAAATTATTTTACACTAGTTAATTTCAGATATCACCCTTCTGACATCTGTGACAATCACCTAGGTTATAGACAGATAACACAGGCAGATAACAATTGACTTCAACTACCTCTGACAAACACACTAACTTTTTTTAACTTAAATTGAAGGTCCCAGTACAAGATTTCAGTTCTGTCCGAGTATGATTTTGGCTACACCAGTTGCTCCTTCCTCCTGGTGTTCTTATGTTCTCTGGCAGAAGCTATCTAGGCAGTGCTTAAATCTGGTTCTAAACTGGCTCCTTCTACCAAAGCCACCCCTCCTGCCTTGCAAATTATTCTACACTTAGTTAATTTCATAGATATCAATTCCCTTCTGACATCTGTGACAATCACCTAGATAAGTAGACAGATAACACAGATAGCAGATAACAATTTACTTCAACTACCTCTGACAAACACACTCTGTTTTTACCCTAACTGAAGTTCCAGTAAAGTTTTTCTTATTCTTAGTCCCAGAAGAGAAGTTTGTTGTGTTAGTGGGCTTCCTCCTGGTGTTCTATGTTCTGGTTGAAGCTTCAGGACAGTGTAAATCTGGTTTTAACTCTGCAACCCTAGCTAAGCTAACTTGTCCTTTGCAAATCTTTCTACACATAGTTAATTTAAAAGATAACAATTACCTTCAGACACCTTGTGATATGCACTAGTAAAGTACATAATGATATGAATTCCTTCTGACACCTGTGACAAACACCTAGAAAGTACAAAGATAACAGATAATAATTTACTCAACTATTTCTGACAAACATACTAACTTTTGTTTACACTAAATTGAAGGTCCCACAAGATTTCAGTCTAGTCCCATTAGAGACGTTTTAGTTATGTAGTCTTTTTCTCCCGTTCTTGTGTTCTCCAGCAGAGCTATCTAGGGCAGTGTTAAAATCTGGTTTTAACTTCGTTCTTTGCCAAGCCCCTGCCGTGCCTTGCAAATCTCTACACTTAGTTAATTTCTGTAATTCTTCTGACACCGTGACAGGCACTTTGGATAAGTACAGATAACAGTTAACAATTTACTCAACTTCCTGATTAAACACTCTTTTTTACTATAAATTGAAGGTACCAGTATATCATTTCTAGTTCTAGTCCCAGTAGTGAAGTTTTATTATACCAGTAGCTCCTTCCTCCTGATATTCTGTCTGTTCTCAGGTAGAAGCATTTGGACAGTGCTAAATTTGTTTTACCTGCACCTCCTAGCTAAGTTTATCCCCCAACTTTGCAAATCTTTTCACATAGTTAATTTCGAAGATAACAATTATTTTAGACACCTGTGACATGTAATTTTAGTTAAGTATACAGATAATATATAACAATTTACTTCAACTACCTCTGACAAACACATTAACACTTTCTTTATACCTAAATTGAAGGTCCCAGTACAAGATTTCTGTCTTAGTCCTAGTAGAGTTTATTTACATCAGTAGTCTTTCCTCCTGGTGTTCTTGTTCTCTGGTATAGTTATCTAGGCTGTTAAATCTGTTTGCACCTGGCCCTTCAGCTAAGCTACCCCCTACTTTGGAAATCTTTCACACTTAGCTAATTTATGATAACAGTTCCTTTCTACACTGTGACAAGCATTTTGATGTTATGATACATATAACAGATAACAATTTACCACCAACTCTGATAAGGCACACTTTTTTACCCTATATTGAAGGACCTGTACAAGATTTCTAGTTCTTAGTCTCAGAGAAGTTTTAGTTGTTCAGTAGCCCTATCTCCTTATGTTCTGTTTGTTGTCTCAGAAGATGTCCAGAAAGTGCTTAAATCTGGTTTTAACTTGCCTTCTAGCTGTTTACCCCCAACTTTGCAAATCTTTCTTCATAGTTAATTTCAGATAATACTACTATCAGACACCCGTGATGCACCTAGCTGGGTACATGGATCACAGACAATCATTTACTCAACTACCTCTGACAAACGCTAACTCTTTTTTTTCCTAAACTGAAGGTCACAGGCAAGATTTCTGTCTTCTTCAGTAGAGAAGTTTTAGTTACACCATATTCCTTCTCATGGTGTTCATATGTTTTCAGCAGAAGCTATCTGGCCAGTGCTTAAATATGTTTTTCACCTGGCCCATTCTAGTGTGCCACTCCCTACTTAGCAAATCTTTTTACCTTAGTTAATTTATAGATACCACTTTACTGACACCTGGATAAGTACCTAGATAAGTACACAGATAAGACAGATACGATAACACCTTTTTGATATCTCTGATAAACAAGCTTTTTTTTACCCAATTGAAGGTCCTGTTCAAGACTTCTAGTTCTTAGTCCTAGAGAAGTTTTAATTATACCAGTGTTCCTGGTGTTCTGTCTGTTCTCAGAAGTATCTGGAGAGTTGAACTGTTTAACTGGTCTTTCTATTAAAACACTCTCCTACTTTGCAAATCTTTCTACACTTATTAATTTCACAGATAACAATTCCTCCTGACCTGTGACAAGCACCTAGATAAGTACATGATAACACAGATAGATAAAATTTACTTCAACTACTCTGACAAACACACAAACTTTTCTTTTACCATAATTGAAGGTCCGCATATGATTTCTCGTTTTAGCCCAAGTAGAGAGGTTTTATTACACCCAGTAGCTCGTCTCCTGGTGTTCTCCGCAAAAGCTATTTAGGGTGTACTTTAATTGGTTTAAATGGTCTTCGCTGAGCTATCCCCTATTTGCATATCTTTACACTTAGTTAATTTCATGATTACAATTCCTGACACCTGTACAGGCACCAGATATACACAGATAACAGATAACAATTTACCCAACTACGCCTGACAAACACACTTTTTTACCCTAAATTGAAGGTTCCAGAAGATTTCTAGTTCTAGTCCCATTAGTGAAGTTTGTTATATCAGTTGCTCATTGTCTTTGTGTTCTGTTGTTCTCTCTGTAGCTATCCAGGCAGTGCTTAAATTGGTTTAAATTGCCCTTCTAGCTAAGCCACTTCTACTTTGCAAATCTTCTAATTTAGTTAATTTCACAGATAATAATTTTCTGACACCGTGACAAGCACTAGATAAGTGCACAGATAATAGATAAGAATTTACTTCACTAGATCTGACAAATTATTAACTTTTTACCCTGAATTGAAGGTCCTTGCAAAGATTTCAGTCTAGTCCCCAGAGAAGTTTCAGTTATACCAGTAGCCCTTCCTCCTGGTCTGTCTGTCTCTTCTGGTGAAGCTATTTAGCAGTTAAATCTGATTTAACTGCCTTCTAGATAATCCAATCTCCTACTTTGGTAAATTTTTCACATTTGGTTAATTACAGATAATTTAATTCTGACACTTGTGACAAGCACTTAGATAAGTACACAGATAATACAGATAACAGAAAACATTTTCTTCAACTACCTCTGATAAATATACTAATTTTTATTATCCTAACTTAAAGGTCCCAGTACACGATTTCAGTTCTTATCCTAGAGTAGTTTTAGTATACAGTAGCCTGTTCATTGAGTTTTGTCTTTTCTCTTAGATGCTATCCAGGTAGTGTTAAATCTGGTTTTGTCCTTGCCCTTCAGCTGCTTCACCCCTACTTTGCAAATCTTTCTACACTTAGATCACAGATAATAATTCTTCTGACACCTGGACAAGCACTTGATAAGTACACAGATAATAGATAACAATTTACTTCAACCACTCTGACTACCACATTAACTCTTTTTTTTACTCTAAACTGAAGGTCTCAGTGTAAGATTTAATTTAGTCCCAGTTGAGAAGTTTTATTTATACCAATAGTCTTATTCCTGGTGTTCTGTCTGTCTGTGGCAGATATTCAGGTGCTTAAATCTGCTTAACTCGATCCTTCTGTATGTCAACTCTTCTGTAAATCTTTCTATACTTAGTTATTTTGCATAACACCACTCTGACACCTGTGATACAATTTGATAAGCACAAAGATAACAGATGTCAATTTACTAACTACCTCTGACAAACACACTAACTCTCTTTTTACCTAAATTGAAGGCTTGTAAAAGAGTTCTATTCTTAGCCCAGTAGTGAAGTTTTACTTACACCACTTGCACCTTCCTCCCAAGTTCTTATGTTCTCCGGCGTAGCTATCTGGGGTGCTTAAATCTGTTTTAACCTGGCTTTCTAGCTAAGACACACCTAATACATTGCAAAATTTTTACACTTGTTAATTTCATAGATAACAATTCTTCTGACACCTGTGGCAAGCACCTGATAAGTACAGATACCACAGATAGCAGATAACAATTACATCAGCCTTAGAAACACACTTTTTTACTCTAAATTGAAGGTCCCAGTACAGATTTCAGCTTGGTCCTAGAGAAGTTTCGATATGGCAGTGACTTCACTGGTGTCAGTCTGTTCTCTCAGGTTATCTGGACAGTGCTTAAATCTGGTTTTTAACCAGGCCCTTTTAGCTAAGACACTTCTACTTTGCAAATCTTTTCTTCACTTATTACCTTTCACAGATAATAATTTCTTCTGACACCTGTGACAAGCAACTAGCTAAGTACAGATAATATAGATAACAGATAACAATTTACTTACCGCTTCTCTGACAAAAACACTAACTTTTTCTTTTTTTACCCTAAATTGAAGGTCCCAGTACAAGATTTCTAGTTCTTAGTCCCAGTAGAGAAGTTTTGTTATACCTTGTAGTCTTTTTTCCTTATGTTCTGACTGTTCTCATAGAAGATATCATGGCAGTGTTTAAATCTGTTTTAACCTTGGCTCCTTCTAGCTGCTTCACTCTTACTTTGCAAATCTTTCTACACTTAGTTAATTTCACAGATAACAATTCCCTTCTGACACCTGTGACAAGCACCTATATAAGTACACAGATAACAGATAAAAATTTACTTCAACTACCTCTGACAAACACACTAACTCTTTTGTTTACACTAAATTGAAGGTACCAGTACAAGATTTCTAGTTCTTAGTCCCAGTAGAGAAGTTTTAGTTATACCAGTAGCTCCTTCCTATTGATATTCTGTCTGTTCTCAGGTAGATGCTACCTAGGACAGTGCTTAAATCTGGTTTTAACCTGGCACCTCCTAGCTAAGCCAATCCCTTAACTTTGCAAATCTTTCACATAGTTAATTTAAAAGATAACAATTACTTTCAGACACCTGACATGCACCTAGCTATACAAAGATAACAGATAACAATTACTTCAACTACCTCTCTGACAAAACACATTACCTCTTTTCTTTTTTTTACCCTGTCTGAATGTCCCAGTTCAAGATTTCTGGTTCAGTCCCAGTACAGAAGTTTTAGTTATTCCAGTAGCTCCTTCCCCTGGTGTTCTTATTGCTCAGGAAGAAGTATCAGGCAGTGCTTAAATCTGTTTGTAACCCGGCTCCTTCTAGCTAAGCCACTCCCCCTACTTTGCAGATCTTTCTACACTTAGCTAATTTCATAGATAACAGTTCCTTTGTGACACCTGTGTGAAGCACCTAGATAAGTACACAGATTACACAGATAACAGATAAAAATTTACTTCAACTACCTCTGACAAACACACTAACTCTTTCTTTTTTTTCACTAAATTGAAGGTCCCGTACAAGATTTCTAGTTCTTAGTCCCAGTAGAGAAGTTTTAGTTACTCCAGTAGCTCCTTCCTTCTGGTGTTCTTATATACTCCGCAAAGCTATCTAGGCAGTGCTTAAATCTGGTTTTCAACTGGCTCTTCTAGCTGAGTCACTTCTACTTTGCAAATCTATCTGCACTTAGTTAATTTTACAATAATACCCTTCTGTCATCAGTGACTGGCACCTAGATAAGTTCACAGATAACACAGATAACAGCTAACAATTTAATTCAACTACCTCTGACAAGCACACACTTGTTTTTTACCCTAAATTGAAGGACCCTGTACAAGATTTCTAGTTCTTAGTCCCAGTAGAGAAGTTTTAGTTATACCAGTAGCTCCTTTCTCCTTATGTTTTGTTTGTTCTCTTGCAGAAGATATCCAGGGCAGTGCTTAAATCTGGTTTTAACCTTGCTCCTTCTAGCTAAGCCACTCCCCCAACTTTGCAAATCTTTCTTCACATAGTTAATTCACAGATAACAATTCCTCTCTGACACCTGTGACATGCACCTATAAGCTATAGTACAGATCACAGATAACCATTTACTTCAACTACCTCTGACAAACACACTAACTCTTTTTTTTACCCCTAAACTGAAGGTCACAGTGCAAGATTTCTAGTTCTTAGTCCCTGTAGAGAAGTTTTAATTACACCAGAAGCTCCTTCCTCATGGTGTTCTTATGTTTTCTGGCAGAAGCCATCTAGGCCAGTGCATAAATCTGTTTTTAACCTGGCCCATTCTAGCAAAGCCACTCCCCCTACTTTGCAAATCTTTCTACTCTTAGTTAATTTTATAGATAACTATTCCCTTACTGACACCTGCGACAAGCACCTAGATAAGTACACAGATAAGACAAGTAACAGATAACAATCTACTTCGATTATCCCTGACAAACACACTCTTTTTTTTACCCTAAATTGAAGGTTCCAGTAGAAGATTTCTAGTTCTTAGTCCTATTAGTGAAGTTTCAGTTATATCAGTAGCTCCTTCCTCCTTGTGTTCTGTCTGTTCTTCTGGAAGCTATCATAGGGACAGTGCTTAAATCTGGTTTTAACTCTGCTCCTTCTAGCTAATCCACTCCTCCCTACTTTGCAAATCTTTCTACACTTAGTTAATTTCATAGATAACAATTATCTTCTGACACCTGTGACAAGCACCTAGATAAGTGCACACAGATAACAGATAAAATTTACTTCCTCACATCGACAAACACTAACTTTTTTTTACCCTGAATTGAAGGTCCTAGTACTTTCTAGTTCTTAGTCCAAGTAGAGAATATTCAGTTATACCAGTAGCTCCTTCCTCCTAGTATTCTTATATACTCCGCAAGCTATCTAGGGCAGTGCTTAAATCTGGTTTAACCTTGCTCCTTCTACCTAAGACACTCCCCCTACTTTGCAAATCTTTTCATCTTTGTTAATTTCACAGATAACAATTGACTATCAGACACCTGATGACATGCACCCTAGCTAACACAGATAACAGACAAACCATTTACTTCAACTACCTCATCAAATACACTAACTCTTTTTTTCCCTAAACTGAAGGTCACAGTGCACGATTTCTAGTTTATAGTCCCAGTAGAGAAGTTTTAGTTATACCAGTAGCTCCTCCTCATTGGTGTTGTCATGTTTTCTCAGTAGAAGCTATCTAGGACAGTGCTTAAATCTGTTTTAACCTCCGTTTCATTCTAGCAAAGCCAGTCCCCCTACTTTGCAAATCTTTCTACTTTAGTTAATTTCATAGATAACAATTTCTTACTGACACTCATGATAAGCACCTAGATAAGTACAATAGATAAACAGATAGAAACAATCTACTTCATACTATCTCTGACAAACACACTCTTTTATTTACACTAAATTGAAGGTCCACGTGCAAGATGTCTAGTTCTTAGTCCTAGTAGAAGTTTTAGTTATACCAGTAGCACCTTATTCCTGGTGTTCTGTCTGTTCTCTGCAGAAGCTATCTAGGACAGTGTTTAAATCTGGTTTTAACCTGGCTCCTTCTAGCTAAACACACTCCTCACTTTGCATATCTTTCTACACTTATTATTTTCACAGATAACAATTCCTTCTGACACCTGTGACAAGCACCTAGATAAGCACAAAGATAATCAGATAATAATTTACTTCAACTACCTCTGACAAAACACACTAACTCTTTTCTTTTTACCCTAAATTGAAGGTCACTGTAAAGATTTCTAGTTCTTAGTCCCAGTAGAGAGTTTTACTTACACCAGTTGCTCCTTCCTCCTGATGTTCTTAGTATACTCCGCAAAGCTATCTAGGGCAGTCTTAAATCTGTTTTAACCTGGCTCTTCTAGCTAAGACACCCCCTCCATTGCAAATCTTTTACACTTAGATAATTTCATCAGATAACAATTCACTTCTGACACCTGTGACAAGCACCTAGATAAGTACACAGAAAACACAGATAACATCAATTTACTCCAACTACCTCTGACAAACACAAACACTTTTTACCCTAAATTGAAGGTCCCTTACAAGATTTCTAGTTCTTAGTCCACTAGGAAGTTTTAGTTACACCAGTAGCTTCATTCCTTCGTGTGTTCTGTTTTCTCCTGGCAGAAGTTTTCCTAGGTCTGTGCGCAAATCAGTTTTAATCTGGCTCTTCTAGCTAAGCCACTCCCCTACTATGAAAATATTTCTACACTTAGTTAATTTCATAGATAACAATTACCTTCTGACACCTGTGACAAGCACCTTGATAAGTAGCACAGATAACAGATAACAGACATTTACTTCACTACATCTGACAAACATACTCTTTTTTACCTTAAATTGAAGGTAGCAGTTCAAGATTTCTAGTTCTAAGTCCCAGAGAAGTTTTAGTTATACTAGTAGCTACTTTTCCTTATGTTCTTCCTGTTCTCTGGCAGAAGATATCCTGGGCAATGTTTAAATCTGGTTTAACCTGGCTCCTAGGCTAAGCCACTCAACCTACTTTTCAAATCTTTCTACACTTTGTTAAACTTACAGATAACAATTCAATTCTGACACCTGTGACAAGCACCTATATAAGTACACAGATAACAGATAAAAAAAATTTTCTTCAACTACCTCTGATAAACACACTAACTTTTGTTTATACTAAATTGAAGGTGCCAGTACACGATTTCTAGTTCTTAGTCCCAGTAGAGCACTTTAGTTATAAATGCCTTTCTCCTGGTGTTCTTATGTTCTTCGTAGCAAGCCATCTAGGGCAGTGTTTAAATCTGGTTTTATCCTGGCTCCTTCTAGCCAAGCCACTCCCCTATTTTGCAAATCTCTCTACACTTAGTTAATTTCTCAGATAACAATTCCCTTCTGACACCTGTGACAGGCACCTAGATAAGTACACTGATAACAGATAGCAATGTACTTCAACTACCTCTGACAACCACACTAGTTCTTTTTTTTACTCTAAACTGAAGGTCTCAGTGCAAGATTTCTAGTTTTTAGTCCCAGTAGAGAAGTTTTAGTTATACCAATAGCCCTTATTCCTGGTGTTCTGTCTGTTCTCTGGCAGAAGATATATAGAGCAGTGTTTAAATCTGGGTTTAACTCGATCCTTCTAGCTATGCCACTCCTTCTTTGCAAATATTTCTACACTTAGTTATTTTCACAGATAACAATTCCCTTCTGACACCTGTGACAAGCACCTAGATAAGCACAAAGATAACAGATAACAATTTACTTCAACTACCTCTGACAAACACACTAACTCTCTTTTTTTACCATAAATTGAAGGTCACAGTAAAAGATTTCTAGATCTTAGTCCCAGTAGTGAAGTTTTACTTACACCACTTGCTCCTTCCTCCCGATGTTCTTATGTTCTCCGGCAGAAGCTATCTAGGGCAGCTCTTAAATCTGTTTTTAACCTGGCTCCTTCTAGCTAAGACACACCCACTACATTGCAAATCTTTTTACACTTAGATAATTTCATAGATAACAATTCACTTCTGACACCTGTGACAAGCACCAAGATAAGTACACAGAAAACACAGATAACAGATAAGAATTTACTTCAACTACCTCTGACAAACACACTAACACTTTTTTTTACCCTAAATTGAAGGTCCCTTACAAGATTTCTAGTTCTTAGTCCCACTAGGGAAGTTTTAGTTACACCAGTAACTTCTTCCTCCAGTTGTTCCTATTTTCTCCGGCAGAAGTTTTCTAGGTCTGTGCTTAAATCAGTTTTTAATCTGGCTTCTTCTAGCTAAGCCACTCCCCCTACTATGAAAATATTTCTACACTTAGTTAATTTCATAGATAACAATTCCCTTCTGACACCTGTGACAAGCACCTTGATAAGTACACAGATAACAGAGATAACAGATAACTATTTACTTCAACTACCTCTGACAAACATACTCTTTTTTTTTTACCTTAAATTGAAGGTAGCAGTTCAAGATTTCTAGTTCTAAGTCCCAGTAGAGAAGTTTTAGTTATACCAGTAGCTACTTTTTCCTTATGTTCTTCCTGTTCTCTGGCAGAAGATATCCTGGGCAATGTTTAAATCTGGTTTTAACCTGGCTCCTTTGAGCTAAGCCACTCAACCTACTTTGCAAATCTTTCTACACTTAGTTAAATTCACAGATAACAATTCCCTTCTGACACCTGTGACAAGCACCTATATAAGTACATAGATAACAGATAAAAATTTACTTCAACTACCTCTGACAAACACACTAACTCTTTTGTTTACACTAAATTGAAGGTCCCAGTACAAGATTTCTAGTTCTTAGTCCCAGTAGAGACGTTTTAGTTACACCAGTAGCTCCTTTCTCCCGGTGTTCTTATGTTCTCTGGCAGAAGCCATCTAGGGCAGTGCTTAAATCTGGTTTTAACCTGGCTCCTTCTAGCCAAGCCACTCACCCTACTTTGCAAATCTCTCTACACTTAGTTAATTTCTCAGATAACAATTCCCTTCTGACACCTGTGACAGGCACCTAGATAAGTACACAGATAACAGATAACAATTTACTTCAAGTTCCTCTGACAAACACACTCTTTTTTTACCATAAATTGAAGGTCCCAGTACATCATTTCTAGTTCTTAGTCCGAGTAGAGAAGTTTTAGTTATACCAGTAGCTCCTTCCTCCTGATATTCTGTCTGTTCTCAGGTAGAAGCTATCTAGGACAGTGCTTAAATCTGGTTTTAACCTGGCACCTCCTAGCTAAGCCAATCCCCCAACTTTGCAAATCTTTCTACATAGTTAATTTAAAAGATAACAATTACCTTCTAGACACCTGTGACATGCACTTAGCTAATTACACAGATAACAGATAACAATTTACTTCAACTACCTCAGACAAACACATTACCTCTTTCTTTTTTACCCTAAATTGAAGGTCCCAGTTCAAGATTTCTGGTTCTTAGTCCCAGTACAGAAGTTTAAGTTATTCCAGTATCTCCTTCCCCTGGTGTTCTTATGTTTTCAGGAAGAAGCTATCTAGGCAGTGCTTAAATCTGTTTGTAACCTGCCTTCTAGCTAAGTCCTCCCCTACTTTGCAATCTTTCTACACTTAGTTAATTTCACAGATAATAATTCCTTCTGACACCTGTGACAAGCACCTAGATAAGTACTACAGATGAACACAGATAGCAGATAACAATTTACTTCACTACCTATTAGAAACACACTCTTTTTACCCTAAATTGAAGGTCCCAGTACAAGATTTCTAGTTCTTAGTCCCAGTAGAGAAGTTTTAGTTATACCAGTAGCTCCTTTCTCCTTATGTTCTGTCTGTTCCTTGCAGAAGATATCCAGGGCAGTGCTTAAATCTGGTTTTAACCTGCCTTCTAACTAAAACACTCTCCCTACTTTGCAAATCTTTCTACACTTATTAATTTCACACATAACAATTCCTCCTGACACCTGTGACAAGCACCTAGATAAGTACACAGATAACAGATAAAATTTACTTCAATTACCTCGACAAACACACTAACTCTTTCTTTTTACCCTAAATTGAAGGTCCCGTACAAGATTTCTACTCTTAGTCCCAGTAGAGAAGTTTTAGTTACTCCAGTAGCTCCCTTCCTCCTGGTGTTCTTATATACTCCGGCAAAAGCTATCTAGGCAGTGCTAAATCTGGTTTTAAACTGGCTCCTTCTAGCTGAGTCACTCACCCTACTTTGCAAAATCTTTCTACACTTAGTTAATTTCACAGATAACTAATCCTTCTGACACCAGTGACTGGCACCTAGATAAGTTCACAGATAACACAGATAACAGATAACAATTGACTCCAACTACCTCTGACAAACACACTCTTTTTTTAACCTTAAATTGAAGGTTCCAGCAGAAGATTTCTAGTTCTTAGTCCCATTAGTGAAGTTTTAGTTATATCAGTAGCTCATTCCTCGTTGTGTTCTGTCTGTTCTCTGGCAGAAGCTATCCAGGGCAGTACTTAAATCTGATTTTAACCTGGCTTCTTCTAGCTAAGCTCTACCTCTACATTGCAAATCTTTCTACACTTAGTTAATTTCACAGATAACAATTATCTTCTGACAACTGTGACAAGCACCTAGATAAGTGAACAGATAGCAGATAAGAATTTACTTCCAATACATCTGACAAACACATTAACACTTTTTCTTTTACCCTAAATTAAAGGTCCCAGTACAAGATTTCTAGTTCTCAGTGCCACTAGAGAAGTTTCATTTATACCAGAACTCTTCCTCCTTGTAGTTCTGTCTGTTCTCTGGCAGAAGCTATCTAGGGCAGTGCTTAAATCTGATTTTAACCTGGCTCCTTCTAGCTAAGCCACTACTCCTACTTTGCAAATCTTTCGACACTTAGTTAATTTCACAGATAACAATTGAATTCTGACACCTGTGACAAGCACTTAGATAAGTACACAGATAACAGAAAACATTTTTCTTCAAATAACTCTGACAAATACACTAACTCTTTTTATTATCCTAACTTGAAGGTCCCAGTACATGATTTCTAGTTCTTAGTCCCAGAAGAGCAGTTTTAGTTATACCAGTAGTTCGTTACTACAGGAGTTTTGTCTGTTCTCTGGCAGAAGCTATCCAGAGCAGTGCTTAAATCTGGTTTTAACCTTGCTCCTTCTAGCTAAGCCACTCCCCCTACTTTGCAAATCTTTCTACACTTGGTTAATTTCACAGATAACAATTCCCTTCTGACACCTGTGACAAGCATCTAGTTAAGTACACAGATAACAGATAACAATTTACTTCAACTACCTCTGACAACCACACTAACTCTTTTTTTTACTCTAAACCTAAGGTCTCAGTGCAAGATTTCTAGTTTTTAGTCCCAGTAGAAAAGTTTTAGTTATACCAATAGCTCCTTATTTCTGGTGTTCTGTCTGTTCTCTGGAAGAAGATATCTAGGGCACTGCTTAAATCTGGGTTTAACTCAGATCCTTCTAGCTATGCCACTCCCCCTTCTTTGCAAATCTTTCTACACTTAGTTATTTTTACTGATAACAGTTCCCTTCTGACACCAATGACAAGCACCTAGATAAGCACAAAGATAACAGATAACAATGTTCTTCAACTACCTCTGACAAACACACTAACTCTCTTTTTTTA
The DNA here is from genome assembly GCA_016271365.2 of Neoceratodus forsteri. NCBI lineage: Eukaryota > Metazoa > Chordata > Ceratodontiformes > Ceratodontidae > Neoceratodus > Neoceratodus forsteri. The sequence goes on from CM057449.1 coordinate 1,206,345,563, forward strand.
CCCTAAATTGAAGGTCACAGTGTAAGATTTCTAGTTCTTAGTCACAGTAGTGAAGTTTTACTTACACCAGTTGCTCCTTCCTCCCGATGTTCTTATGTTCTCCAGCAGAAGCTATCTAGGGCAGTGCTTAAATCTGTTTTTATCCTGTCTCCTTCTAGCTAAGACACACCCCCTACATTGCAAATCTTTCTACACTTAGTTAATTTCATAGATAACAATTCCCTTCTGACACCTGTGACAAGCACCAAGATAAGAACACAGATAAAACAGATAACAGATAGAAATTTTATTCAACTACCTCTGACAAACACACTAACACTTTTTTTTACCCTAAATTGAAGGTCCCATACAAGATTTCTAGTTCTTAGTCCCAGTAGAGAAGTTTTAATTACACCAGTAGCTCCTTCCTCCTGGTGTTCATATCTTTTCCGGCAGAAGCTATCTAGCCCAGTGCTTAAATCTGTTTTTAACCTGGCTCCTTCTAGCAAAGCCACTCTCCCTACTTTGCAAATCTTTCTACACTTAGTTAATTTCATAGATAACAATTCCCTTCTGACACCTGTGACAAGCACCTAGATAAGTACACAGATAACACAGATAGCAGATAACAATTTACTTCGACTACCTATTAGAAACACACTCTTTTTTTTTACCCTAAATTGAAGGTCCCAGTACAAGATTTCTAGTTCTTAGTCCCAGTAGAGAAGTTTCAGATATACCAGAAGCACCTTCCTCCTGGTGTTCAGTCTGTTCTCTGGCAGAAGCTATCTAGGACAGTGCTTAAATCTGGTTTTAACCTGGCTCCTTTTAGCTAAGACACTCCCCCTACTTTGCAAATCTTTCTACACTTATTAATTTCACAGATAACAATTCCCTTCTGACACCTGTGTCAAGCAACTAGCTAAGTACACAGATAACACAGATAACAGATAACAATTTACTTCAACTGCCTCTGACAAAAACACTAACTCTTTCTTTTTTTACCCTAAATTGAAGGTCCCAGTACAAGATTTCTAGTTCTTAGTCCCAGTAGAGAAGTTTTAGTTACACCAGTATCTCCTTCCTCCAGGTGTTCTTATTTTCTCCCAGAAGTTTTCTAGGTCTGTGCTTAAATCTGTTTTTAACCTTGCTCCTTCAAGCTAAGCCACTCCCCCACCTTTGCAAATATTTCTACACCTAGTTAATTTCATAGATAACAATTCCCTTCTGACACCTGTGACAAGCGCCTTGATAAGTATTCAGATAACAAAGATAACAGATAACGATTTACTTCAACTACCTCTGACAAACACTCTCTTTTTTTATACCTTAAATTGAAGGTCCCAGTTCAAGATTTCTAGTTCTTAGTCCCATTAGAGAAGTTTTAGTTATACCAGTAGCTCTTTTTTTCCTTATGTTCTGCCTGTTCTCTGGCAGAAGATATCTAGGGCAGTGTTTAAATCTGGTTTTAACCTGGCTCCTTCAAGCCAAGCCACTCCCCCTACTTTGCAAATCTTTCTACACTTAGTTAATTTCACAGATAACAATTCCCTTCTGACACTTGTGACAAACACCTGTATAAGTACACAGATAACAGATAAAAATTTACTTCAACTTCCTCTGACAAACACACTCTTTCTTTTACCCTAAACTGAAGGTCCCAGTGCAAGATTTCTAGTTCTTAGCCCAAGTAGAGAAGTTTAAGTTACACCAGTAGCTCCTTCCTCCAGGTGTTCTGTCTGTTCTCTGGCAGAAGCTATCTAGGAAAGTGCTTAAATCTGGTTTTAACCTGGCTTCTTCTAGCTAAGCCACTCCCACTACTTTGCAAATCTTTCTACACTTAGTTATTTCACAGATAACAATTCCCCTTCTGACACCTGTGACAAGCACCTAGAAAAGTACAAAGATAACAGATAACAATTTACTTTTACTACGTCTGACAAACACACTAACTCTTTTGTTTACACTAAATTGAAGGCCACAGTACAAAATTTCTAGTTCTTAGTCCCAGTAGAGACGTTTTAGTTACACCAGTAGCTCATTCCTTCCGGTGTTCTTATGTTCTCCGGCAGAAGCTATCTAGGGCAGTGCTTAAATCTGGTTTTAACCTGGCTCCTTCTAGCCAAGCCAGTCCCTCTTCTTTGCAAATCTCTCTACACTTAGTTAATTTCTCAGATAACAATTTCCTTCTGACACCTGGGACAGGCACCTAGATAAGTACACCGATAACAGATTACAATTTACTTCAACTACCTCTGACAAACACTCTTTTTTTTATCAAAAATTGAAGGTCCCAGTACAACATTTCTAGTTCTTAGTCCAAGTAGAGAAGTTTTAGTTATACCAGTAGCACCTTGATCCTGGTATTCTGTCTGTTGTCAGGTAGAGCCTATCTAGGGCAGAGCTTAAATCTGGTTTTAACCTAGCACCTTCTAGCTAAGCCAATCCCCAACTTTACAAATCTTTCTACACATAGTTAATTTCACAGATAACAATTTCCTTCAGACACCTGTGATATGCACCCAGCTAAGTAAAAAGATAAAAGATAACAATTTACTTCAACTACCTCTTACAAACACACTAACTCTTTCTTTTTTTACCCTAAATTGAAGGTCCCAGTACAAGATTTCTAGTTCGTAGTCCCAGTAGAGAAGTTTTAGTTATACCAGTAGCACCTTCCTTCTGGTGTTCTGTCTGTTCTCAGGAAGAAGCTATCTGGGACAGTCCTTAAATCAGGTTTTAACCTGGCTCCTTCTAGCTAAAACACTCCCCCTACTTTGCAAATCTTTCTACTCTTAGTTAATTTCATAGATAATAATTCCCTTCTGACACCTGTGACAAGCACCTAGATAAGTACACAGATAACTCAGATAACAGATAAAAATTTACTTCAACTACCTCTGACAAACACACTAACTCTTTCTTTTTTTATCCTAAATTGAAGGTCCCTGTACAAGATTTCTAGCTCTTAGTCCCAGTAGAGAGGTTTTAGTTACACCAGTAGCTCCTTCCTCCTTGTGTTCTTATTTTCTCCGGCAGAAGCTATCTAGGGCAGTGCTTAAATCTGTTTTTAACCTGGCTCCTTCTAGCTAAGCCACTCCCCTTACTTTGCAAATCTTTCTACACTTAGTTAATTTCATAGATAACAATTCCCTTCTGACACCTGTGACAAGCACCTATATAAGTACACAGATAACACAGATAAGAGATAAAAATTTACTTCAACTACCTCTGACAAACACACTCTTTTTTTACCATAAATTGAAGGTCCCAGTTTAAGATTTCTAGTTCTTAGTACCAGTAGAGAAGTTTTAGTTATACCAGTAGCTCCTTTCTGCTTATGTTCTGTCTGTTCTCTTGCAGAAGATATCCAGGGCATTGCTTAAATGTAGTTTTAACCTGGCTCCTTCTAGCTAAGCCACTCCCCCTACTTTGCAAATCTTTATATACTTAGTTACTTTACAGATAACAATTCCTTCTGACACCCATGACAAGCACCTAGATAAGTACACAGATAACAGATAACAATTTACTTCAAATACCTCTGACAAACACACTAACTCTTTTTTATCCTTAAATTGAAGTTCCCAGTACAAGATTTCTAGTTCTTAGTCCCAGTAGAGAAGTTTCAGATATACCAGTAGCACCTTCCACCTGGTGTTCAGTCTGTTCTCTGGCAGAAGCTATCTAGGATAGTGCTTAAATCTGATTTTAACCTGGCTCCTTTTAGCTAAGACACTCCCCCTACTTTGCAAATCTTTCTACACTTATTAATTTCACAGATAACAATTCCCTTCTGACACCTGTGACAAGCAACTAGCTAAGTACACATATAACAAAGATACCAGATAACAATTTACTTCAACTGCCTCTGACAAAAACACTAACTTTTCTTCTTTTACCCTAAATTGAAGGTCCCAGTACAAGATTTCTAGTTCTTAGTCCCAGTAGAGAAGTTTTAGTTACACCAGTAGCTCCTTCCTCCAGGTGTACTTATTTTCTCTGGCAGAAGTTTTCTAGGTCTGTGCTTAAATCTGTTTTTATCCTGGCTCCTTCAAGCTAAGCCACTCCCCCAACTTTGCAAATATTTCTACACTTAGTTAATTTCATAGATAACAATTCCCTTCTGAAACCTGTGACAAGCACCTTGATAAGTACACAGATAACAAAGATAACAGATAACTATTTACTTCAACTACTTCTGACTAACACATTTTTTTTTACCTTAAATTGAAGGTCCCAGTTCAAGATTTCTAGTTCTTAGTCCCAGTAGAGAAGTTTTAGTTATACCAGTAGCTCCTTTTTCCTTATGTTCTGTCTGTTCTCTGGCAGAAGATATCCTGGGCAGTGTTTAAATCTGCTTTTTAACCTGGCTCCTTCAAGCCAAGCCCTCTCCCCCTACTTTGCAAATCTTTCTACACTTAGCTAATTTCACAGATAACAATTCCCTTCTGACACCTGTGACAAGCACCTATATAAGTACACAGATAACAGATAAAAATGTACTTCAACTACCTCTGACAAACACACTAACTCTTTATTTTGCCCTAAACTGAAAGTCCCAGTGCAAGATTTCTAGTACTTAGTCCCAGTAGAGAAGTTTTATTTACCCCAGTAGCTCCTTCCTCTAGGTGTTCTTGTCTGTTCTCTGCCAGAAGCTATCTAGGACAGTGCTTAAATCTGGTTTTAACCTGGCTCCTTCTAGCTAAGCCACTCCCTCTACTTAGCAAATCTTTCTACACTTAGTTATTTCACAGATAACAATTCCCCTTCTGACACCTGTGACAAGCACCTTGAAAAGTACAAAGATAACAGATAACAATTTACTTCAACTACCTCTGACAAACACACTAACTCTTTTGTTTACACTAATTTGAAGGCCACAGTACAAGATTTCTAGTTCTTTGTCCCAGTAGAGACGTTTTAGTTACACCAGTAGCTACTTCCTCCCGGTGTTCTTATGTTCTCCGGCATAAGCTATCTAGGGCAGTGCTTAAGTCTGGTTTTAACCTGGCTCCTTCTAGCGAAGAGAGTCCCTCTACTTTGCAAATCTCTTAACACTTAGATAATTTCTCAGATAACATTTTCCTTCGGACACCTGTGACAGGCACCTAGATAAGTACACAGATAACAGATAACAATTTACTTCAACGACCTCTAACAAACACACTCTTTTTTTACCAAAAATTGAAGGTCCCGTTCAACATTTCTAGTTCTTATTCCAAGTAGAGAAGTTTTATTTATACCAGTAGCTCCTTCCTCCTAGTATTCTGTCTGTTCTCAGGTAGAAGCTATCTAGGACAGTGCTTAGATCTGGTTTTAACATAGCACCTTCTAGCTAAGCCAATCCCCCAACTTTGCAAATCTTTCTAGACATAGTTAATTTCAAAGATAACAATTACCTTCAGACACCTGTGATATGCACCTAGCTAAGTACACAGATAACAGATAACAATTTACTTCAACTACCTCTGACAAACACAGTAACTCTTTCTTTTTTTACCCTAAATTGAAGATCCCAGTACAAGATTTCTAGTTCTTAGTCCCAGTACAGCAGTTTTAGTTACACAAGTAGCTCCTTCCTCCTGGTGTTCTAATGTTCTCAGGAAGAAGCTATCTAGGGCAGTGCTTAAATCTGTTTGTAACCTGGCTCCTTCTAGCTAAGCCACTCCCCCTACTTTGCAAATCTTTCTACACTTAGCTAATTTCATAGATAACAGTTCCTTTCTGACACCTGTGACAAGCACCTAGATAAGTACACAGATAACACAGATAACAGATAACAATTTACTTCAACTACCTCTGACAAGCACACACTTTTTTACCCTAAATTGAAGGACCCAGTACAAGATTTCTAGTTCTTAGTCCCATTAGAGAAGTTTTACCTATACCAGTAGCTCCTTTCTCCTTATGTTCTGTCTGTTCCTTTGCAGAAGATATCCAGCGCAGTGATTAAATCTGGTTTTAACCTGGCTCCTTCTAGCTAAGCCACTCCCCCAACTTTGCAAATCTTTCTACACATAGTTAATTTCACAGATAACAATTACCTTCAGACACCTGTGAAATGCACCTAGCTAAGTAGTCAGATAACAGATAACCATTTACTTCAACTACCTCTGAAAAACACACTAACTCTTTTTTTTACCCAAAACTGAATGTCCCAGTGCAAGATTTCTAGTTCTTAGTCCCAGTAGAGAAGTTTTAGTTACACCAGTAGCTCCTTCCTCATGGTGTTCTTATGTTTTCCGGCAGAAGCTATCTAGGCAAGTGCTTAAATCTGTTTTTAACCTGGCTCATTCTAGCAAAGCCACTCCACTTACATCGCAAATATTTCTACACTTAGTTAATTTCATAGATAATAATTCCCTTCTGACACCTGTGACAAGCACCTAGATAAGTACACAGATAACACAGATAACAGATAACAATTTACTTCGATTACCTCTAACAAACACACTCTTTCTTTTACCATAAATTGAAGGTCCCAGTTCAAGATTTCTAGTTCTTAGTCCCAGTAGTGAAGTTTTAGTTATACCAGTAGCACCTTCCTCTTGGTGTTCTGTCTGTTCTCTGGTAGAAGCTATCTAGGACAGTCCTTAAATCTGGTTTTAACCTGGCTCCTTCTAGCTAAAACACTCTCCCTACTTTGCAAATCTTTCTACACTTATTAATTTCACAGATAACAATTCCCTCCTGACACCTGTGACAAGCACCTAGATAAGTACACAGATAACACAGATAACAGATAAAAATTTACTTCAACTACCTCTTACAAACATACTAACTCTTTCTTTTTTTACCCTAAATTGAAGGTCCCGTACAAGATTTCTAGTTCTTAGTCCAAGTAGAGAAATTTTAGTTACACCAGTAGCTCCTTCCTCCTGGTGTTCTTATATACTCCGGAAATACTCCGGCAAAAGCTATCTAGGGCAGTGCTTAAATCTGGTTTTAACCTGGCTCCTTCTAGCTAAGACACTCCCCCAACTTTGCAAATCTTTCTTCACATAGTTAATTTCACAGATAACAATTACCATCAGACACCTGTGACATGCACCTAGCTAAGTACACAGATAACAGACATCCATTTACTTCAACTACCTCTGACAAACACACTAACTCTTTTTTTTACCCTAAACTGAAGGTCACAGTGCAAGATTTCTAGTGCATAGTCCCAGTAGAGAAGTTTTAGTTACACCAGTAGCTACTTCCTCATGGTGTTCTTATGTTTTCTGGCAGAAGCTATCTAGGACAGTGCTTAAATCTGTTTTTAACCTGGCCCATTCTTGCAAAGCCACTCCCCCTACTTTGCAAATCTTTCTACTCTTAGTTAATTTCATAGATAACAATTCCCTTACTGACACCTGCGACAAGCACCTAGATAAGTACACAGACAAGACAGATAACAGATAACAATCTACTTCGATTATCTCTGACAAACACACTTTTTATTTACACTAAATTGAAGGTCCCAGTACAAGATTTCTAGTTCTTAGTCCTAGTAGAGACGTTTTAGTTATACCAGTAGCACCTTACTCCTGGTGTTCTGTCTGTTCTCTGGTAGAAGCTATCTAGGACAGTCCTTAAATCTGGTTTTAACCTGGCTCCTTCTAGCTAAAACACACTCCCTACTTTGCAAATCTTTCTACACTTATTAATTTCACATATAACGATTCCCTCCTGACACCTGTGACAAGCACCTAGATAAGTACACAGATAACACAGATAACAGATAAAAATTTACTTCAACTACCTCTGACAAACACACTAACTCTTTCTTTTTTACCCTAAATTGAAGGTCCCGTACAAGATTTCTAGTTCTTAGTCCAAGTAGAGAAGTTTTAGTTACACCAGTAGCTCCTTCCTCCTGGTGTTCTTATATACTCCGGCAAAAGCTATCTAGGGCAGTGCTTAAATCTGGTTTTAAACTGGCTCCTTCTAGCTGAGTCACTCCCCCTACTTTGCAAATCTTTCTACACTTAGTTAATTTCACAGATAACAATTCCCTTCTGACACCTGTGACAGGCACCTAGATAAGTACACAGATAACAGATAACAATTTACTCCAACTACCTCTGACAAACACACTCTTTTTTACCCTAAATTGAAGGTTCCAGTAGAAGATTTCTAGTTCTTAGTCCCATTAGTGAAGTTTTAGTTATATCAGTAGCTCATTCTTCCTTGTGTTCTGTCTGTTCTCTGGCAGAAGCTATCCAGGGCAGTGCTTAAATCTGGTTTAAACTGGCTCCTTCTAGCTAATCCACTCCCTCTACTTTACAAATCTTTCTACACTTAGTTAATTTCACAGATAACAATTATCTTCTGACACCTGTGACAAGCACCTAGATAAGTGCACAGATAACAGATAAGAATTTACTTCCACTACATCTGACAAACACACTAACTCTTTTTCTTTTACCCTGAATTGAAGGTCCTAGTACAACATTTCTAGTTCTTAGTCCCGCAAGAGAAGTTTCAGTTATACCAGAATCCCCTTCCTCCTGGTGTTCTGTCTGTTCTCTGGCAGAAGCTATCTAGGGCAGTGCTTAAATCTGATTTTAACCTGGCTTAGTTATACCAGTAGCTCGTTCCTAGTGGAGTTTTGCCTGTTCTCTGGCAGAAGCTATCCAGGGCAGTGCTTAAATCTGGTTTTAACCTTGCTCCTTCTAGCTAAGCCACTCCCCCTACTTTGCAAATCTTTCTACACTTAGTTAATTTCACAGATAACAATTCCCTTCTGACACCTGTGACAAGCACAAAGATAAGTACACAGATAACAGATAGCAATTTACTTCAACTACCTCTGACAACCACACTAGTTCTTTTTTTTACTCTAAACTGAAGGTCTCAGTGCAAGATTTCTAGTTTTTAGTCCCAGTAGAGAAGTTTTAGTTATACCAATAGCTCCTTATTCCTGGTGTTCTGTCTGTTCTCTGGCAGAAGATATCTAGAGCAGTGTTTAAATCTGGGTTTAACTCGGATCCTTCTAGCTATGCCACTCCCCCTTCTTTGCAAATCTTTCTACACTTAGTTATTTTCACAGATAACAATTCCCTTCTGACACCTGTGACAAGCACCTAGATAAGCACAAAGATAACAGATAACAATTTACTTCAACTACCTCTGACAAACACACTAACTCTCTTTTTTTACCATAAATTGAAGGTCACAGTAAAAGATTTCTAGTTCTTAGTCCCAGTAGTGAAGTTTTACTTACACCACTTGCTCCTTCCTCCCGATGTTCTTATGTTCTCCGGCAGAAGCTATCTAGGGCAGCTTTTTACACTTAGATAATTTCATGGATAACAATTCACTTCTGACACCTGTGACAAGCACCAAGATAAGTACACAGAAAACACAGATAACAGATAAGAATTTACTTCAACTACCTCTGACAAACACACTAACACTTTTTTTTACCCTAAATTGAAGGTCCCTTACAAGATTTCTAGTTCTTAGTCCCACTAGGGAAGTTTTAGTTACACCAGTAACTTCTTCCTCCAGTTGTTCCTATTTTCTCCGGCAGAAGTTTTCTAGGTCTGTGCTTAAATCAGTTTTTAATCTGGCTCCTTCTAGCTAAGCCACTCTATGAACTATGAAAATATTTCTACACTTAGTTAATTTAATAGATAACAATTCCCTTCTGACACCTGTGACAAGCACCTTGATAAGTACACAGATAACAGAGATAACAGATAACTATTTACTTCAACTACCTCTGACAAACATACTCTTTTTTTTTTACCTTAAATTGAAAGTAGCAGTTCAAGATTTCTAGTTCTAAGTCCCAGTAGAGAAGTTTTAGTTATACCAGTAGCTACTTTTTCCTTATGTTCTTCCTGTTCTCTGGCAGAAGCTATCCTGGGCAATGTTTAAATCTGGTTTTAACCTGGCTCCTTTGAGCTAAGCCACTCAACCTACTTTGCAAATCTTTCTACACTTAGTTAAATTCACAGATAACAATTCCCTTCTGACACCTGTGACAAGCACCTATATAAGTACATAGATAACAGATAAAAATTTACTTCAACTACCTCTGACAAACACACTAACTCTTTAGTTTACACTAAATTGAAGGTGCCAGTACAAGATTTCTAGTTCTTAGTCCCAGTAGAGACGTTTTAGTTACACCAGTAGCTCCTTTCTCCTGGTGTTCTTATGTTCTCTGGCAGAAGCCATCTAGGGCAGTGCTTAAATCTGGTTTTATCCTGGCTCCTTCTAGCCAAGCCACTCCCCCTATTTTGCAAATCTCTCTACACTTAGTTAATTTCTCAGATAACAATTCCCTTCTGACACCTGTGACAGGCACCTAGATAAGTACACAGATAACAGATAACAATTTACTTCAAATTCCTCTAACAAACACACTCTTTTTTTACCATAAATTGAAGGTCCCAGTACATAATTTCTAGTTCTTAGTCCCAGTAGAGAAGTTTTAGTTATACCAGTAGCTCCTTCCTCCTGATATTCTGTCTGTTCTCAGGTAGAAGCTATCTAGGACAGTGCTTAAATCTGGTTTTAACCTGGCACCTCCTAGCTAAGCCAATCCCCCAACTTTGTAAATCTTTCTACATAGTTAATTTCAAAGATAACAATTACCTTCAGACACCTGTGACATGCACTTAGCTAATTACACAGATAACAGATAACAATTTACTTCAACTACCTCAGACAAACACATTACCTCTTTCTTTTTTTACCCTAAATTGAAGGTCCCAGTTCAAGATTTCTGGTTCTTAGTCCCAGTACAGAAGTTTTAGTTATTCCAGTAGCTCCTTCCCCCTGGTGTTCTTATGTTTTCAGGAAGAAGCTATCTAGGGCAGTGCTTAAATCTGTTTGTAACCTGGCTCCTTCTAGCTAAGCCACTCCCCCTACTTTTCAAATCTTTCTACACTTAGTTAATTTCATAGATAACAATTCCCTTCTGACACCTGTGACAAGCACCTAGATAAGTACACAGATAACACAGATAGCAGATAACAATTTACTTCGACTACCTATTAGAAACACACTCTTTTTTTACCCTAAATTGAAGGTCCCAGTACAAGATTTCTAGTTCTTAGTCCCAGTAGAGAAGTTTTAGTTATACCAGTAGCTCCTTTCTCCTTATGTTCTGTCTGTTCCCTTGCAGAAGATATCCAGGGCAGTGCTTAAATCTGGTTTTAACCTGCCTCCTTCTAACTAAAACACTCTCCCTACTTTGCAAATCTTTCTACACTTATTAATTTCACACATAACAATTCCCTCCTGACACCTGTGACAAGCACCTAGATAAGTACACAGATAACAGATAAAAATTTACTTCAATTACCTCTGACAAACACACTAACTCTTTCTTTTTTTACCCTAAATTGAAGGTCCCGTACAAGATTTCTACTTCTTAGTCCCAGTAGAGAAGTTTTAGTTACTCCAGTAGCTCCTTCCTCCTGGTGTTCTTATATACTCCGGCAAAAGCTATCTAGGGCAGTGCTAAAATCTGGTTTTAAACTGGCTCCTTCTAGCTGAGTCACTCACCCTACTTTGCAAATCTTTCTACACTTAGTTAATTTCACAGATAACTAATCCCTTCTGACACCAGTGACTGGCACCTAGATAAGTTCACAGATAACACAGATAACAGATAACAATTTACTCCAACTACCTCTGACAAACACACTCTTTTTTTTTACCTTAAATTGAAGGTTCCAGCAGAAGATTTCTAGTTCTTAGTCCCATTAGTGAAGTTTTAGTTATATCAGTAGCTCATTCCTCGTTGTGTTCTGTCTGTTCTCTGGCAGAAGCTATCCAGGGCAGTACTTAAATCTGATTTTAACCTGGCTTCTTCTAGCTAAGCCACTCCCTCTACATTGCAAATCTTTCTACACTTAGTTAATTTCACAGATAACAATTATCTTCTGACAACTGTGACAAGCACCTAGATAAGTTCACAGATAACAGATAAGAATTTACTTCCAATACATCTGACAAACACATTAACACTTTTTCTTTTACCCTAAATTAAAGGACCCAGTACAAGATTTCTAGTTCTCAGTGCCACTAGAGAAGTTTCATTTATACCAGAATCCCCTTCCTCCTTGTGTTCTGTCTGTTCTCTGGCAGAAGCTATCTAGGGCAGTGCTTAAATCTGATTTTAACCTGGCTCCTTCTAGCTAAGCCACTACTCCTACTTTGCAAATCTTTCGACACTTAGTTAATTTCACAGATAACAATTGAATTCTGACACCTGTGACAAGCACTTAGATAAGTACACAGATAACACAGATAACAGAAAACATTTTTCTTCAACTACCTCTGACAAATACACTAACTCTTTTTATTATCCTAACTTGAAGGTCCCAGTACACGATTTCTAGTTCTTAGTCCCAGAAGAGCAGTTTTAGTTATACCAGTAGTTCGTTACTACAGGAGTTTTGTCTGTTCTCTGGCAGAAGCTATCCAGGGCAGTGCTTAAATCTGGTTTTAACCTTGCTCCTTCTAGCTAAGCCACTCCCCCTACTTTGCAAATCTTTCTACACTTGGTTAATTTCACAGATAACAATTCCCTTCTGACACCTGTGACAAGCATCTAGATAAGTACACAGATAACAGATAACAATTTACTTCAACTACCTCTGACAACCACACTAACTCTTTTTTTTACTCTAAACCTAAGGTCTCAGTGCAAGATTTCTAGTTTTTAGTCCCAGTAGAAAAGTTTTAGTTATACCAATAGCTCCTTATTTCTGGTGTTCTGTCTGTTCTCTGGAAGAAGATATCTAGGGCACTGCTTAAATCTGGGTTTAACTCAGATCCTTCTAGCTATGCCACTCCCCCTTCTTTGCAAATCTTTCTACACTTAGTTATTTTTACTGATAACAATTCCCTTCTGACACCTATGACAAGCACCTAGATAAGCACAAAGATAACAGATAACAATGTTCTTCAACTACCTCTGACAAACACACTAACTCTCTTTTTTTACCCTAAATTGAAGGTCACAGTGTAAGATTTCTAGTTCTTAGTCACAGTAGTGAAGTTTTACTTACACCAGTTGCTCCTTCCTCCCGATGTTCTTATGTTCTCCAGCAGAAGCTATCTAGGGCAGTGCTTAAATCTGTTTTTATCCTGTCTCCTCTTAGCTAAGACACACCCCTACATTGCAAATCTTTCTACACTTAGTTAATTTCATAGATAACAATTCCTTCTGACACCTGTGACAAGCACCAAGATAAGAACACAGATAAAACAGATAACAGCTAGAAATTTTATTCAACTACCTCTGACAAACACACTAACACTTTTTTACCCTAAATTGAAGGTCCCATACAAGATTTCTAGTTCTTAGTCCCAGTAGAAAGTTTAATTACACCAGTAGCTCTTCCTCCAGGTGTTCATATCTTTTCCGCAGAAGCTATCTAGCCCAGTGCTTAAATTTGTTTTAACCTGGCTCCTTCTAGCAAAGCCACTCTCCTACTTTGCAAATCTTTCTACACTTAGTTAATTTCATAGATAACAATTCCCTTCTGACACCTGTGACAAGCACCTAGATAAGTACACAGATAACACAGATAGCAGATAACAATTTACTTCGACTACCTATTAGAAACACACTCTTTTTTTTTACCCTAAATTGAAGGTCCCAGTACAAGATTTCTAGTTCTTAGTCCCAGTAGAGAAGTTTCAGATATACCAGTAGCACCTTCCTCCTGGTGTTCAGTCTGTTCTCAGGAAGAAGTTATCTGGGACAGTCCTTAAATCAGGTTTTAACCTGGCTCCTTCTAGTTAAAACACTCCCCCTACTTTGCAAATCTTTCTACTCTTAGTTAATTTCATAGATAATAATTCCCTTCTGACACCTGTGACAAGCACCTAGATAAGTACACAGATAACTCAGATAACAGATAAAAATTTACTTCAAATACCTCTGACAAACACACTAACTCTTTCTTTTTTTATCCTAAATTGAAGGTCCCTGTACAAGATTTCTAGCTCTTAGTCCCAGTAGAGAGGTTTTAGTTACACCAGTAGCTCCTTCCTCCTTATGTTCTTATTTTCTCCGGCAGAAGCTATCTAGGGCAGTGCTTAAATCTGTTTTTAACCTGGCTCCTTCTAGCTAAGCCACTCCCCTTACTTTGCAAATCTTTCTACACTTAGTTAATTTCATAGATAACAATTCCCTTCTGACACCTGTGACAAGCACCTATATAAGTACACAGATAACACAGATAAGAGATAAAAATTTACTTCAACTACCTCTGACAAACACACTCTTTTTTACCATAAATTGAAGGTCCCAGTTTAAGATTTCTAGTTCTTAGTACCAGTAGAGAAGTTTTAGTTATACCAGTAGCTCCTTTCTCCTTATGTTCTGTCTGTTCTCTTGCAGAAGATATCCAGGGCAGTGCTTAAATGTAGTTTTAACCTGGCTCCTTCTAGCTAAGCCACTCCCCCTACTTTGCAAATCTTTATATACTTAGTTACTTTCACAGATAACAATTTCCTTCTGACACCCATGACAAGCACCTAGATAAGTGCACAGATAACAGATAACAATTTACTTCAAATACCTCTGACAAACACACTAACTCTTTTTTTTACCTTAAATTGAAGTTCCCAGTACAAGATTTCTAGTTCTTAGTCCCAGTAGAGAAGTTTCAGATATACCAGTAGCACCTTCCACCTGGTGTTCAGTCTGTTCTCTGGCAGAAGCTGTCTAGGATAGTGCTTAAATCTGATTTTAACCTGGCTCCTTTTAACTAAGACACTCCCCCTACTTTGCAAATCTTTCTACACTTATTAATTTCACAGATAACAATTCCCTTCTGACACCTGTGACAAGCAACTAGCTAAGTACACAGATAACAAAGATACCAGATAACAATTTACTTCAACTGCCTCTGACAAAAACACTAACTTTTCTTCTTTTACCCTAAATTGAAGGTCCCAGTACAAGATTTCTAGTTCTTAGTCCCAGTAGAGAAGTTTTAGTTACACCAGTAGCTCCTTCCTCCAGGTGTACTTATTTTCTCGTTCAGAAGTTTTCTAGGTCTGTGCTTAAATCTGTTTTTATCCTGGCTCCTTCAAGCTAAACCACTCCCCCAACTTTGCAAATATTTCTACACTTAGTTAATTTCATAGATAACAATTCCCTTCTGAAACCTGTGACAAGCACCTTGATAAGTACACAGATAACAAAGATAACAGATAACTATTTACTTCAACTACTTCTGACAAACACACTCTTTTTTTTTACCTTAAATTGAAGGTCCCAGTTCAAGATTTCTAGTTCTTAGTCCCAGTAGAGAAGTTTTAGTTATACCAGTAGCTCCTTTTTCCTTATGTTCTGTCTGTTCTCTGGCAGAAGATATCCCGGGCAGTGTTTAAATCTGCTTTTAACCTGGCTCCTTCTAGCCAAGCCACTCCCCTACTTTGCAAATCTTTCTACACTTAGCTAATTTCACAGATAACAATTCCCTTCTAACACCTGTGACAAGCACCTATATAAGTACACAGATAACAGATAAAAATGTACTTCAACTACCTCTGACAAACACACTAACTCTTTATTTTGCCCTAAACTGAAAGTCCCAGTGCAAGATTTCTAGTACTTAGTCCCAGTAGAGAAGTTTTATTTACCCAGTAGCTCCTTCCTCTAGGTGTTCTTGTCTGTTCTCTGCCAGAAGCTATCTAGGACAGTGCTTAAATCTGGTTTAACCTGGCTCCTTCTAGCTGCTTCACCCTCACTTAGCAAATCTTTCACACTTAGTTATTTCACAGATAACAATTCCCTTCTGACACCTGTGACAAGCACCTTGAAAAGTACAAAGATAACAGATAACAATTTACTTCAACTACCTCTGACAAACACACTAACTCTTTTGTTTACACTAATTTGAAGGCCACAGTACAAGATTTCTAGTTCTTTGTCCCAGTAGAGACGTTTTAGTTACACCAGTAGCTACTTCCTCCTGGTGTTCTTATGTTCTCCGGCATAAGCTATCTAGGGCAGTGCTTAAGTCTGGTTTTAACCTGGCTCCTTCTAGCGAAGAGAGTCCCTCTACTTTGCAAATCTCCTTAACACTTAGATAATTTCTCAGATAACATTTTCCTTCTGACACCTGTGACAGGCACCTAGATAAGTACACAGATAACAGATAACAATTTACTTCAACGACCTCTAACAAACACACTCTTTTTTTACCAAAAATTGAAGGTCCCGGTTCAACATTTCTAGTTCTTATTCCAAGTAGAGAAGTTTTATTTATACCAGTAGCTCCTTCCTCCTAGTATTCTGCCTGTTCTCAGGTAGAAGCTATCTAGGACAGCGCTTAGATCTGGTTTTAACATAGCACCTTCTAGCTAAGCCAATCCCACAACTTTGCAAATCTTTCTACACATAGTTAATTTCACAGATAACAATTACCTTCAGACACCTGTGATATGCACCTAGCTAAGTACACAAATAAAAGATAACAATTTACTTCAACTACCTCTGACAAACACAGTAACTATTTCTTTTTTTTTACCCTAAATTGAAGATCCCAGTACAAGATTTCTAGTTCTTAGTCCCAGTACAGAAGTTTTAGTTACACCAGTAGCTCCTTCCTCCTGGTGTTCTTATGTTCTCAGGAAGAAGCTATCTAGGGCAGTGCTTAAATCTGTTTGTAACCTGGCTCCTTCTAGCTAAGCCACTCCCCCTACTTTGCAAATCTTTCTACACTTAGCTAAGTTCATAGATAACAGTTCCTTTCTGACACCTGTGACAAGCACCTAGATAAGTACACAGATAACACAGATAACAGATAACAATTTACTTCAACTACCTCTGACAAGCACACACTTTTTTTTACCCTAAATTGAAGGACCCAGTACAAGATTTCTAGTTCTTAGTCCCATTAGAGAAGTTTTACCTATACCAGTAGCTCCTTTCTCCTTATGTTCTGACTGTTCTTTTGCAGAAGATATCCAGCGCAGTGATTAAATCTGGTTTTAACCTGGCTCCTTCTAGCTAAGCCACTCCCCCAACTTTGCAAATCTTTCTACACATAGTTAATTTCACAGATAACAATTACCTTCAGACACCTGTGACATGCACCTAGCTAAGTACTCAGATAACAGATAACCATTTACTTCAACTACCTCTGAAAAACACACTAACTCTTTTTTTTACCCAAAACTGAATGTCCCAGTGCAAGATTTCTAGTTCTTAGTCCCAGTAGAGAAGTTTTAGTTACACCAGTAGCTCCTTCCTCATGGTGTTCTTATGTTTTCCGGCAGAAGCTATCTAGGCCAGTGCTTAAATCTGTTTTAATCCTGGCTCCTTCTAGCAAAGCCACTCACTCATCGTCAAAATATTTCTACACTTAGTTAATTTTTGATAATAATTCTTCTGACACCTGTGATACACCTAGATAAGTACACAGATAACACAGATAACAGATAACAATTTACTTGATTACTCTGACAAACACACTCTTTCTTTTACCATAAATTGAAGGTCCCAGTTCAAGATTTCTAGTTCTTAGTCCCAGTAGAGAAGTTTTAGTTATACCAGTAGCACCTTCATCCTGGTGCTATGTCTGTTCTCTGGGAGAAGCTATCTAGGACAGTCCTTAAATCTGGTTTTAACCTGGCTCCTTCTAGCTAAAACACTCCCCCTACTTTGCAAATCTTTCTACACTTATTAATTTAATAGATAACAATTCCCTACTGACATCTGTCACAATCAACTAGCCAAGTACACAGATAACACAGATAACAGATAACAATTTACTTCAACTACCTCTGACAAACCCACTAACTCTTTCTTTTTTTACCCTAAATTGAAGGTCCCAGTTCAAGATTTCTAGTTCTTAGTCCCAGTAGAGAGGTTTTAGTTACACCAGTAGCTCCTTCATCCTGGTGTTCTTATTTTCTCCGGCAAAAGCTATCAAGAGCAGTGCATAAATCTGTTTTTAACCTGGCTCCTTCTAGCTAAGCCACTCCCCCTACTTTGCAAATCTTTATACACTTAGTTAATTTCACAGATAACAATTCCCTTCTGACACCCATGACAAGCACCTAGATAAGTACACAGATAACAGATAACAATTTACTTCAACTACCTCTAACAAACACACTAACTCTTTTTTTTACCCTTAACTGAAGGTCCCAGTGCAAGATTTCTAGTTCTTAGTTCCAGTAGAGAAGTTTTAGTTATACCAGTAGCTCCTTTCTCCTTATGATCTGTCAGTTCTCTGGCAGAAGATATCCATGGCAGTGGTTAAATCTGGTTTTAACCTGGCTCCTTCTAGCTAAGACACTCCCCCTACTTTGCAAATCTTTCTACTCTTATTAATTTCACAGATAACAATTCCCTTCTAACACCTGTGACAAGCAACTAACTAATTACACAGATAACACAGATAACAGATAACAATTTACTTCAACTACCTCTGACAAACACACTAACTCTTTCTTTTTTTTCCCTAAACTGAAGGTCCCAGTGCAAGATTTCTAGTTCTTAGTCCCAGTAGAGAAGTTTTAGTTATACCAGGAGCTCCTTCCTCCTGGTGTTCTTATACATTCCGGCAAAAGCAATCTAGGGCATTGCTTAAATTCTGGTTTTAACCTGACTCATTCTAGCTGAGTCACTCCCCCTACTTTGCAAATCTTTCTACACTTAGTTAATTTCACAGATAGCAATTCCCTTCTGACAACTGTGCAAGCATCTAGATAAGTACACTGATAACACAGATAGCAGATAACAATTTACTTCGATTACCTCTGACAAACACAATCTTTTTTTTACCATAAATTGAAGGTCCCAGTTCAAGATTTCAAAATCTTAGTCCCAGCAGAGAAGTTTTAGTTATACCAGTTGCACCTTCCTCCTGGTGTTCTGTCTGTTCTCTGGTAGAAGCTATCTAGGACAGTCCTTAAATCTGGTTTTAACCTGGCTCCTTCTATCTAAAACACTCCCCCAACTTTGCAAATCTTTCTACACTTATTAATTTCACAGATAAAAATTCCCTTCTAACACCTGTGACAAGCAACTAGCCAAGTACACAGATAACACAGATAACAGATAATTTACTTCAACTACCTCTGACAAACACACTAACTCTTTCTTTTTTTACCCTAAATTGAAGGTCCCAGTACAAGATTTCTAGTTCTTAGTCCCAGTAGAGAGGTTTTAGTTATACCAGTAGCTCCTTCCTCCTGGTGTTCTTATTTTTTCCGGCAGAAGCTATCTGTGGCAGTGCTTAATTCTGTTTTTAACCTGGCTCCTTCCAGCTAAGCCTCTCCTGTTACTTTGCAACCTTTCTACACTTAGTTAATTTCTTAGATAACAATTCCCTTCTGACACCTGTGACAAGCACATATATAAGTACACAGATAACACATAAAACAGATAAAAATTTACTTCAACTACCTTTGACAAACACACTCTTTTTTTACCATAAATTGAAGGTCCCAGTTCAAGATTTTCAGTTCTTAGTCCCAGTAGAGAAGTTTTAGTTATACCAGTAGCTCCTTTCTCCTTATGTTCTGTCTGTTCTCTTGAAGAAGATTTTCAGGTCAGTGCTTAAATCTAGTTTTAACCTGGCTCCTTCTAGCTAAGCCACTCCCCCTACTTTGCAAATCTTTCTACACTTATTAATTTCACAGATAACAATTCCCTTCTAACACCTGTGACAAGCAGCTAACTAGTTACACAGATAACACAGATAACAGATAACAATTTACTTCAACTAACTCTGACAAACACACTAACTCTTTGTTTTTTTACCCTAAACTGAAGGTCCCAGTGCAAGATTTCTAGTTCTTAGTCCCAGTAGAGAAGTTTTAGTTATACCAGTAGCTCCTTCCTCCTGGTGTTCTTATATACTCCGGCAAAAGCAATCTAGGGCATTGCTTAAATCTGGTTTTAACCTGACTCATTCTAGCTGAGTCACTCCCCCTACTTTGCAAATCTTTCTACACTTAGTTAATTTCACAGATAGCAAATCCCTTCTGACAACTGTGACAAGCATCTAGATAAGTACACTGATAACACAGATAGCAGATAACAATTTACTTCGATTACCTCTGACAAAACACACTCTTTTTTACCCTAAATTGAAGGTCCCAGTACAAGATTTCTAGTTCTTAGTCCTAGTAGAGAAGTTTTAGTTATACCAGTAGCACCTTCCTCCTGGTGTTCTGTCTGTTCTCTGGTAGAAGCTATCTAGGACAGTCCTTAAATCTGGTTTTAACCTGGCTCCTTCTAGCTAAAACACTCCCAACTTTGCAAATCTTTCTACACTTATTAATTTCACAGATAACAATTCCTTCTGACACCTGTGACAAGCAACTAGCCAAGTACACAGATAACACAGATAACAGATAAAAATTTACTTCAACTACCTCTGACAAACACACTAACTCTTTCTTTTTTTACCCTAAATTGAAGGTCCCAGTACAAGATTTCTAGTTCTTAGTCCCAGTAGAGAGGTTTTAGTTATACCGGTAACTCCTTCCTCCTGGTGTTCTTATTTTCTCCGGCAGAAGCTATCTGTGGCAGTGCTTAATTCTGTTTTTAACCTGGCTCCTTCTAGCTAAGCCACTCCCCTTACTTTGCAACCTTTCTACACTTAGTTAATTTCTTTGATAACAATTCCCTTCTGACACCTGTGACAAGCACATATATAAGTACACAGATAACACAGAAAACAGATAAAAATTTACATCAACTACCTTTGACAAACACACTCTTTTTTTACCATAAATTGAAGGTCCCAGTTCAAGATTTTCAGTTCTTAGTCCCAGTAGAGAAGTTTTAGTTATACCAGTAGCTCCTTTCTCCTTATGTTCTGTCTGTTCTCTTGAAGAAGATATTCAGGTCAGTGCTTAAATCTAGTTTTAACCTGGCTCCTTCTAGCTAAGCCACTCCCCCTACTTTGCAAATCTTTCTACACTTATTAATTTCACAGATAACAATTCCCTTCTAACACCTGTGACAAGCAGCTAACTAGTTACACAAATAACACAGATAACAGATAACAATTTACTTCAACTAACTCTGACAAACACACTAACTCTTTCTTTTTTTTACCCTAAACTGAAGGTCCCAGTGCAAGATTTGTAGTTCTTAGTCCCAGTAGAGAAGTTTTAGTTATACCAGTAGCTCCTTCCTCCTGGTGTTCTTATATACTCCGGCAAAAGCAATCTAGGGCATTGCTTAAATCTGGTTTTAACTTGACTCATTCTAGCTGAGTCACTCCCCCTACTTTGCAAATCTTTCTACACTTAGTTAATTTCACAGATAGCAAATCCCTTCTGACAACTGTGACAAGCATCTAGATAAGTACACTGATAACACAGATAGCAGATAACAATTTACTTCGATTACCTCTGACAAACACACTCTTTCTTTTACCATAAATTGAAGGTCCCAGTTCAAGATTTCTAAATCTTAGTCCCAGTAGAGAAGTTTTAGTTATACCAGTAGCACCTTCCTCCTGGTGTTCTGTCTGTTCTCTGGTAGAAGCTATCTAGGACAGTCCTTAAATCTGGTTTTAACCTGGCTCCTTCTAGCTAAAACACTCCCCCAACTTTGCAAATCTTTCTACACTTATTAATTTCACAGATAAAAATTCCCTTCTGACACCTGTGACAAGCAACTAGCCAAGTACACAGATAACACAGATAACAGATAATTTACTTCAACTACCTCTGACAAACACACTAACTCTTTCTTTTTTTACCCTAAATTGAAGGTCCCAGTACAAGATTTCTAGTTCTTAGTCCCAGTAGAGAGGTTTTAGTTATACCAGTAGCTCCTTCCTCCTGGTGTTCTTATTTTCTCCGGCAGAAGCTATCTGTGGCAGTGCTTAATTCTGTTTTTAACCTGGCTCCTTCTAGCTAAGCCACTCCCCTTACTTTGCAACCTTTCTACACTTAGTTAATTTCTTTGATAACAATTCCTTCTGACACTGTGACAAAGCACATATATAAGTACACAGATAACACAGAAAACAGATAAAAATTTACATCAACTACCTTTGACAAACACACTCTTTTTTTACCATAAATTGAAGGTCCCAGTTCAAGATTTTCAGTTCTTAGTCCCAGTAGAGAAGTTTTAGTTATACCAGTAGCTCCTTTCTCCTCATGTTCTGTCTGTTCTCTTGAAGAAGATATTCAGGTCAGTGCTTAAATCTAGTTTTAACTTGGCTCCTTCTAGCTAAGCCACTCCCCCTACTTTGCAAATCTTTATACACTTAGTTAATTTCACAGAAAACAATTCCCTTCTAACACTTGTGACAAGCAACTAGCTAATTACACAGATAACACAGATAACAGATAACAATTTACTTCAACTACCTCTAACAAACACACTAACTCTTTCTTTTTTTATCCTAAACTGAAGGTCCCAGGGCAAGATTTCTAGTTCTTAGTCCCAGTAGATAAGTTTTAGTTACACCAGTAGCTCCTTCCTCCTGGTGTTCTTATATACTCCGGCAAAAGCTATCTAGGGCAGTGCTTAAATCTAGTTTTAACCTGGCTCCTTCCAGCTGAGTCACTCCCCCTACTTTGCAAATCTTTCTACACTTAGTTAATTTCACAGATAACAATTCCCTTCTGAAACCTGTGACGGGCACCTAGATAAGTACACAGATAACACAGATAACAGATAACAATTTACTCCAACTACCTCTGACAAACACACTCTTTTTTTTAATCTAAATTGAAGGTTCCAGTAAAAGATTTCTAGTTCTTAGTCCCATTAGTGAAGTTTTATTTATATCAGTAGCTCATTCCTCCTTGTGTTCTGTCTGTTCTCTGGCAGAAGCTAACCAGGGCATTGCTTAAATCTGGTTTTAACCTGGCTCCTTCTAGCTAAGCCACTCCCTCTGCTTTGCAAATCTTTCTACACTTAGTTAATTTCACAGATAACAATTGAATTCTGACACCTTTGACAAGCACTTAGATAAGTACACATATAACACAGAAAACAGAAAACATTTTTCTTCAACTACCTCTGACTAATACACTAACTCTTTTTATTATCCTAACTTGAAGGTCCCAGTACACTATTTCTAGTTCTTAGTCCCAGTAGAGCAGTTTTATTGATACCATTAGCTCCTTCCTACTTGAGTTTTGTCCGTTCTCTGGCAGAAGCTATCCAGGGAAGTGCTTAAATCTGTTTTTAACCTGGCTCATTCTAGCTAAGCCACTCCCCCTACTTTGCAAATCTTTCTACACTTAGTTAATTTCACATATTACAATTCCCTTCTGACACCTGTGACAAGCACCTAGATAAGTACACAGATAACAGATAACAATTTAATTCAACTACCTCTGACAACCACACTAACTCTTTTTTTTACTCTAAACTGAAGGTCTTAGTGCAAGATTTCTAGTTTTTAGTACCAGTAGAGAAGTTTTAATTATACCAATAGCTCCTTCTTCCTGGTGTTCCGTCTGTTCTCTGGCAGAAGCTATCTAGGGCAGTGCTTAAATATGGGTTTAACTCAGATCCTTCTAGCTATGCCATTCCCCCTACTTTGCAAATCTTTCTACACTTAGTTAATTTCACAGATAACAATTCCCTTCTGACTCCTGTGACAAGTACCTAGATAAGTACACAGATAACACAGATAACACATAAGAATATACTACAATTACCTCTGACAAACACTCTAACTCTTTTTGTTTTACCCTAAATTGAAGGTCCCAGCACAAGATTTCTAGTTCTAGTAGTAGGAAGTTTCAGTTATACCAGTAGCTCCTTCCTCCTGGTGTTTCTCATTTCCTGTAGAGCTATCTAAGGCAGTCCTTAAATCTGGTTTAAACAACGCTCCATCTAGCTAACCCACTCCCTACTTTACAAATCTTTCTACACTTAGTTAATTTCATAGATAACAATTCCTTCTGACACCTATAATAAGTACTAGATAAGTACACAGATAACACAGATAACAGATAACAATTTGCCTTCAACTACCTCTGACAAACACACTAACTCTTTTTTTTACCTAAACTGAAGGTCCCAGTGCCAAGATTTCTAGTTCTTAGATCCAGTAGAGAAGTTTTAGTTATACCAGTAGCTCCTTACTCCTTATGATCTGTCTGTTCTCTGGCAGAAGCTATCCAAGGCAGTGCTTCAATCTGGTTTTAACCTGGCTCCTTCTAGTTAAGACACTCCCCCCCTACTTTGTAAATCTTTCTACACTTAATTTCATAGATAACAATTCCCTTCTGACACCTGTGACAAGCACCTAGATATATACACAGATAACACTGATAACAGATAACAATTTACTTCAAATACCTCTGACAAACACACTAACTGTTTTTGCTTTACCCTAAACTGAAGGTCCCAGCACAAGATTTCAAGTTCTTAGACCCAGTATATAAGTTTCAGTTATACCAGTAGCTCCTTCCTCCTTGTGTTCTTATGTTCTCAGCAGAAGCTATCTAGGCAGGCCTTAAAATCTGATTTTAACGTACTTCTAGCTAAGCCATTTCCCCTTCTTTGCAAATCTTTCTACACTTAGTTAATTTCACAGATAACAATTGCCTTCTGACACCTGTGACAAGCACCTAGATAAGTACACAGATAACACAGATAACAGACAACAATTTATTTCAACTACCTCTGACAAACACACTAACACTTTTTATTACCCTAAATTGAAGGTCCCTTACAAGATTTCTAGTTCTTAGTCCCACTAGGGAAGTTTTAGTTACACCAGTAACTTCTTCCTCCAGTTGTTCCTATTTTCTCCGGCAGAAGTTTTCTAGGGCTGTGCTTAAACTCAGTTTTAATCTGGCTCCTTCTAGCTAAGCCACTCTACGAACTATGAAAATCTTTCTACACTTAGTTAATTTCATAGATAACATTTCCGTTCTGACCCCTGTGACAAGCACCTAGATAAGTACACAGATAACAGAGATAACAGATAACTATTTACTTCAACTACCTCTGTCAAACATACTTTTTTTTTACCTTAAATTGAAGGTATCGTTCAAGATTTCTAGTTCTAGTTCCAGTAGAGAAGTTTCAGTTACACAGTAGCTTTCTCCTTATGTTCTTCCTGTTCTTCTGGCAGAAGCTATCCTGGGCAATGTTTAAATCTGTGTTTTAACCTCGGCTCCTTTGAGCTTGCTTTCACTCAACCTATTTTTCAAATCTTTCTACACTTAGTTAAATTCAGAGATCACAATTCCTTCTTGACACCTGTGACAAGCACCTAGATAAGTACACAGATAACAGATAACAATTTACTCAACTACCTCTGACAAACACACTAACTCTTTAGTATTACAATTGAAGGTGCCAGTGCAAGATTTCTAGTTCTTAGTCCCAGTAGAGACGTTTTAGTTATACCAGTAGCTCCTTCCTGCTGGTGTTCTTATTGTTCTCTGACAGAAGCTATCTGGGGCAGTGCTTAAATCTGGTTTTAACTGGCTCCTTCTAGCTGAGCTCCCCTACTCTGCAAATCTTTCTACACTTAGTTAATTTCTTACAGATAACATTCCCTTCTGACACCTGTGACAATCACCTAGATAAGGTTAACAGATAACAGATAAGAATTTACTTCAAGTACCTCTGACAAACACAATAACTCTTTTTATAATTAAATTGAAGGTCCCATACAAGATTTCTAGTTCTTAGTCCCAGTAGAGAAGTTTAGTTACACCAGTAGCTCCTTCCTCCTGGTGTTCTTATGTTCTGCTGCAGAAGCTATCTAGGCAGTGCTTAAATCTGTTTTTAATCTAGCTCCTCTAGCTGCTTCACCTCCTAGCTTTAAAAATCTTTCTACACTTTAATAAATTTTATAGATAACAATTCCATTCTGACACCTGTGACAAGTACTTAGATAAGTACACAGATAACACAGATAACAGAAAACAATTTTCTTCAACTACCTCTGACAAACACTTAACTTTTTTTTTTATCCTAACTTGAACAACTTAGTACACTCTATTACAAGTTCTTAGTCCCAGTTGAGAAGTTTTAGTTATACCAGCAGCTCCTCTCCTGGTGTTCTGTCTGTTCTCTGGCAGAAGCTTTTATAATAGCAGTGCTTAATCTGGTTTCCATCTCTGCCTCACTCTAGCTAAGCCGCCTCTACTTTGCAAATCTTTCTACACTTAGTTAATTTACAGATAACAATTCCTTCTAACACCTGTGACAAGCACCTAGATAAGTATGCATAGATAAGAGATACAATTTACTTCTACTACCTCTGACAAACACAATAACACTTTTTTTACCCTAAATTGAAGTCCCATGACAAGATTTCTAATTCTTAGTCCCAGTAGAGAAAGTTTTTGTCACACCAGTAGTTCTTCCTCCTGGTGGTGTTCTTATAATTTCTGGCAGAAGCTACCTAGGCCAGTGCTCAAATCTTGTTTTAACCTGGCTCCTTCTAGCTAGCAGCTCCCCTACTTTGCAAATCTTTCTACACTTAGTTAATTTCATAGATAACAATTCCATTTCTGACACCTGTGACAAGCACCTAGATATATACACAGATAACACTGATAAATAGATAACAATTTACTTCACCTCTTTACAAACACAATCTTTTTTTAACTCTAAATTGAAGGTCCTAGCACAAGATTTCTAGTCTTGAGTCCCAGTAGAGAAGTTTTAGATATACCAGTAGCTTCTTCCTACTGGTGTTCTAGTCTGTTCTGGTAGAAGCTATCTATGACAGTGCTTAATCTGTTTTTAACCTGGCTCCTTCTAGCTAAGATACTCCCCCTACTTTGCAAATCTTTCTACACTTATTAATTTCACAGATAACATTTCCCTTCTAACACCTGTGACAAGCAACTAGCTAATTACACAGATAACATAGATAACAGATAACAATTTACTTCAACTACCTCTGACAAACACACAAACTCTTTCTATTTTTACCCTAAATTGAAGGTCCCATTACATGATTTCTAGTTCTAAGTCCCAGTAGAGAAGTTTTAGTTATACCAGTAGCTCCTTTCTTCTTATGATCTGTCTGTTCTCTGGCAGAAGCTTTCCAGGGCAGTGCTTAAATCTAGTTTTAACCTGGCTCCTTCTAGCTAAGCCATTCCCCCTACTTTGCAAATCTTTCTACACTTAGTTAATATCACAGATAACAATTGCCTTCTGACACCTGTGACAAGCACCTTGATAAGTACACAGATAACACAGATAAGAGATAAGAAATTACTTCAACTACCGTTGACAAACACACAAACTCTTTTTTTTTTTACCCTAAATTGCTGGTCCCGTACAAGATTTCTAGTTCTTAGTCCCAGTAGAGAAGTGTTAGTTATGCCAGTATCCCTTTGCTACTGGTGTTCTTATTTATTACAGGCAGAAGCTATCTAGGGCAGTGCTTAAATCTGCTTTTAACCTGGCTCTTCTGCAGAGACACTCCTGCTTTGCAAATCTTTCACCTTATTAATTTTACAGATAACAATTTACTTCTGACACCTGTGACAAGCACCTATATAAGTACACAAGACAACAGACAACAATTTACTTCAAATACCTCTGACAAACACATAACTCTTTTTTACCATAAACTGAAGGTCCCAGTGCAATATTTTTGGTTCTTAGTCCCAGTGAGTCAGTTTTAGTTATACCAGTAGCTCCTACCTCCTGGTGTTCTGTCAGTTCTCTGGCAGAAGCTATCTAGTACAGTGCTTAAATCTGGTTTTTAACTTGGCTCCTTCTTGCTAAGACACTTCTACTTTGCAAATCTTTCACACTTATTAATTTCACAGATAACAATTCTCTAACACCTGTGACAAGCAACTAGCTAATTACAGATAACGCTGATAACAGGTAACAATTTACTTCAACTACCTCTGACAAAAACACTAACTCTTTTTTTTTACCCTAAATTGGAGGTCCCATTACAAGATTTCTAGTTCTTAGTCCCAGTAGAGAAGTTTCAGTAACACCAGTAGCTCCTTCCTCCTGGTGTTCTTATGTTCTCCGGCAGAAGCTATTCAGGGCAGTACTTAAATCTGGTTTTAACTCTGGCTCCTGCTAGCTAAGACACTCCCCCAATCCTCTTTGCAAATCTTTTCTACACTTATTAGTTTTACAGATAACAATTCCTTCTGACACCTGTGACAAGCATCCTTGATAAGTACACAGATAACACACAGATAACAAGATAAGAATTTTAGCTTCAACTACCTCTGGACAAACACACTAACTCTTTTTTTTTCACCCTAAACTGCAGGTCCTATGCAAGATTTCTAGTTCTTAGTCCCAGTAGAGAGGTTTTAGTATACCAGTAGCTCCTTTCTACTTATGATCTGTCTGTTCTGGCAGAAGCTATCCAGGGTAAAAGTTAAATCTGGTTTTAACTCTGCACCTTCTAGCTAAGCCATTCCCCTACTTTGCAAATCTTTTCACTTACTTAATTTCTACAGATAACAATTCCTTCAGACACCTGTGACAAGCACCTAGGTAGAACACAGATAACACAGATAAGAGATAAATTTACTTCAACTACCTCTGCCAAACACACAAACTCTTTTTTTACCCTAAATTGAAGGTCCTGTACAAGATTTCTAGTTTATAGTCCCAGTAGAGAATTTTTAGTTACACCAGTATCTCCTTCCTCCTGGTGTTCTGTTTTTCTCGGCAGATGCTATCTAGGGCAGTGCTTAAATCTGCTTTTAACCTGGCTCCTTCTAGCTGATGCACTCCTACTTTACAAATCTTTCTACACTTAGTTAATTTCACAGATAACAATTCCTTCTGACACCTGTGACAAGCACCTAGTATAAGTACACTGATAACAGATAACATTTCTACCTTACTACCTCTCGACAAACATACAAACTCATTTTTTTACCCTAAACTGAAGGTCCCAGTGCAAGATTTCTAGTTCTTATTCCAGTAGGAAGTTTTAGTTACCCAGTAGCTCCTTTCTTCTGGTGTTCTGTCTGTTCTCTTGGCAGAAGCTGTCTAGGACAAGTGCTTTTAACCTGGTTTTAACCTAGCCTTCACAAGACACTTCTACTTTGCAAATTTTCCACATTAGTTAATTTCACAGATAACATTTCTTCTGACACCTGTGACAAGCACTTAGATAAGTACACAGATAACACCGATAACAGAAAATAATTTTCTTCTAACTACCTCTGACAAATACACTAACTCTTTTTTTTTATCCTAACTTGAAGGTCCCAGTTCATGATTTCTGTTCTTAGTCCCAGTAGAGAAGTTTAGTTATACCAGTAGCTCTCTTACTCCTGGTTTTCTGTCTGTTCTCTGGCAGAAGTATCTAGGGCAGTGCTTAAATCTGTTTTAACCTGGCTCCTACTAGCTAACTCACCCTACTTTTGCAAAATCTTTCTACACTTAGTTAATTTCACATAGATAATTCGTTTCTGACACCTTTGATTAGCACCTAGATAAGGCACAGGTAACAGATAACACCCCACTTCAACTACCTCTGATAAACCACACTAGCTCTTTTTACTCTAAACTGAAGGTTCTAGTGCAAGATTTCTAGTTCTTAGTCGGTAGAGAAGTTTAGTTATACCAGTGGTTTCTGCGCCTTCCTGGTGTTCTGACTGTTCTCTGGCAGAAGCTATCCCTCTGTGGCAGTGCTTAATTTGCTTCTTTTAACCTTGGCTCCTTCTAGCTGCTTACCCCCCTTTACTTTGCAATCTTTTTCACACTTAGTTAATTTCACAGATGTATTCCTTTTGACACCTGTGCCAAGCACCCTAGATTAGTACACAGATAACACAGATACAGATAAGAATTTAATACAACTACCTCTGACAAACATTAATTAACTGTTTTTGCTTTTAATTAAATTGAAATCTCAGCACAAGACTTCAAGCTCTTAGTCCCAGTAGAGAAGTTTGAAGAGACCAGTAGTCTTTCTCCTTATATTCACAAGTCTGTTCTTGAAGAAGATATTCAGGTCAGTGCTTAAATCTAGTTTGTTCCTGGCCCTTCTAGCTGCTTCATTCCCCTTCTTGCAAATTCCTACACTTAGTTAATTTCCCAGATAAAATTCCATTCTGACACCTGTGACAAGCACTAGATAGTACACAGATAACACAGATGACAGATATTAATTCATTTCAAATACCTCTGACAAACACGGTAATTCTTTTTTTTACCCTTGACTTGAAGGTCCCGGTACAAGATTTCTAGTTCTTCGTCCCAGTAGAGAAGTTTTAGTTATACCAGTAGCTCCTTCCTCCTTGTGTTCTTATGTCTCTGCAGAAGCATTTCTAGGGCATTGCTTAAATCTGTTTTAACTTGCTACTCTAGCTTGAGTCACCTCCTTACTTTGCAAATCTTTCTACACTTAGTTAATTTCACAGATAGCAAATCCCTTCTGATAACTGTGACAAGCATTTAGATAAGTACACTGATAACACAGATAGCAGATAACACCTTTTCGTCGACTACTCTGACAACATACTACTTTCTTTTATCCTAACTTGAAGGTCCCAGTTCAAGATTTCTAGTTCTTAGTCCCAGTAGAGAAGTTTTTAGTTATACCAGTAGCTTCTTCCTCCTGGTGTTCTGTCTGTCTCTCTGTGAAGCTATCTAGTGCAGTCTCTAAATCTGGTTTTAACTTGCTCATTCTAGCTAAAGACAGCTCCCCTTACTTTAGCAATCTTTCTACAGTTATTAATTTACTGATAACAATTCCTTCTGACACCAGTGACAAGCACCTGGTAAGTACATTGATAACAGAGATAAAGATAATTTACTTCAACTACCTCTGACAAACACACTAACTCTTTTTTTTACCCTAAATTGAAGGTCTCCGGTACAAGATTTCTAATTCTTAGTCCCAGTAGACAGTTTTAGTACAGCGTAGCTCCTTCCTCCTGGTGTTCTTATGTTCTCCGGCAGAAGCTATCTGTGGCCAGTGCTTAAATTCTGCTTTTAACCTGGCTCCTTCAAGCAAAACCACTCCCCCACTTCTAAAATCTTCTACACTTAGTTACCTCTCATAGATAACAATTCCTTCTGACACCTGTGACAAGCACCTTAGATATATACATAGATAACACTGATATCAGGTAACAATTTACTTCAACTTCCTCTTGACAAATACAATCTTTTTAACCTAAATTGAAGGTCCCAGTTCAAGATTTCTAGTTCTTAGTCCCAGTAGAGTAGTTTTAGTTATACCAGTAGCTTCTTTCTCCTGGTGTTCTGTCTGTTCTCTGGTAGAAGCTATCTAGGCTCAGTGCTTAAATCTGGTTTTAACCTGGCTCCTCTAGCTTAGATACTCCCTTACTTTGCAAATCTTTCTACACTTATTAATTTCACAGATAACAATTCTCTAACACCTGTGACAAGCAACTAGCTAATTACACAGATAACACAGATAACAGATAACAATTTACTTCTAACTACCTCTAACAAACACACTAACTCTTCTTTTTTATCCTAAACTGAAGGTCCCAGGGCAAGATTTCTAGTTCTTAGTCCCAGTAGATAAGTTTTAGTTCCCAGTAGCTCCTTCCTCCTGGTGTTCTTATATACCCGGCAAAAGCTATCTAGGCAGTGCTTAAATCTAGTTTTAACCTGGCTCCTTCCAGCTGAGTCACTACCCCCTACTTTTGCAAATCTTTCACACTAGTTAATTTCACAGATAACAATTCCTTCTGAAACCTGTGATGGGCACTCTAGATAAGTACACAGATAACACAGATAACAGATAACAATTTACTCCAACCACCTCTGACAAACACACTCTTTTTTTACCCTAAATTGAAGGTTCCAGTAAAGATTTCTAGTTCTTAGTCCATTAGTGAAGTTTTATTTATATCAGTAGCTCATTCCTCCTTGTGTTCTGTCTGTTCTTGCAGAAGCTAACCAGGGCATTGCTTAAATCTGGTTTTAACCTGGCTCCTTCTAGCTGATCCACTCTCTGCTTTGCAAATCTTTCTACACTTAGTTAATTTCACAGATAACAATTGAATTCTGACACCTTTGACAAGCACTTAGATAAGTACATATAACACAGAAAACAGAAAATATTTTTCAACTACCTCTGACTAATACATTAACTCTTTTTATTATCCTAACTTGAAGGTCCCAGTGCACGATTTCTAGTTCTTAGTCCCAGTAGAGCAGTTTTATTGATACCATTAGCTCCTTCCTACTTGAGTTTTGTCCGCTCTCTGGCAGAAGCTATCCAGGAAGTGCTTAATTTGTTTTTAACCTGGCTCATTCTAGCTAAGCCACTACCCCTACTTTGCAAATCTTTCTACACTTAGTTAATTTCACATATTATAATTCCCTTCTGACACCTGTGACAAGCACCTCCAGATAAGTACACAGATAACAGATAACAATTTAATTCAACTACCTCTGACAACCACTACATTAACTCTTTTTTTACTCCAAACTGAAAGGTCTTAGTGCAAGATTTCTAGTTTTTAGTACCAGTAGAGAAGTTTTAATTATACCAATAGCTCCTTCTTCCTGGTGTTCCGTCTGTTCTCTGGCAGAAGCTATCTAGGGCAGTGCTTAAATATGGGTTTAACTCAGATCCTTCTAGCTATGCCATTCCCCCTACTTTGCAAATCTTTCTACACTTAGTTAATTTCACAGATAACAATTCCCTTCTGACTCCTGTGACAAGTACCTAGATAAGTACACAGATGACACAGATAACACATAAGAATATACTACAATTACCTCTGACAAACACTCTAACTCTTTTTGTTTTACCCTAAATTGAAGGTCCCAGCACAAGATTTCTAGTTCTTAGTCCGAGTAGGGAAGTTTCAGTTATACCAGTAGCTCCTTCCTCCTGGTGTTCTCATGTTCTCCTGTAGAAGCTATCTAAGGCAGTCCTTAAATCTGGTTTAAACAACGCTCCATCTAGCTAACCCACTCCTCCTACTTTACAAATCTTTCTACACTTAGTTAATTTCATAGATAACAATTCCCTTCTGACACCTATGACAAGTACCTAGATAAGTACACAGATAACACAGATAACAGATAACAATTTACTTCAACTACCTCTGACAAACACACTAACTCTTTTTTTTACCCTAAACTGAAGGTCCCAGTGCAAGATTTCTAGTTCTTAGATCCAGTAGAGAAGTTTTAGTTATACCAGTAGCTCCTTACTCCTTATGATCTGTCTGTTCTCTGGCAGAAGCTATCCAAGGCAGTGCTTCAATCTGGTTTTAACCTGGCTCCTTCTAGTTAAGACACTCCCCCCCTACTTTGTAAATCTTTCTACACTTAATTTCATAGATAACAATTCCCTTCTGACACCTGTGACAAGCACCTAGATATATACACAGATAACACTGATAACAGATAACAATTTACTTCAAATACCTCTGACAAACACACTAACTGTTTTTGCTTTACCCTAAACTGAAGGTCCCAGCACAAGATTTCAAGTTCTTAGACCCAGTATATAAGTTTCAGTTATACCAGTAGCTCCTTCCTCCTTGTGTTCTTATGTTCTCCGGCAGAAGCTATCTAGGGCAGGCCTTAAATCTGATTTTAACATGGCTACTTCTAGCTAAGCCATTCCCCCTTCTTTGCAAATCTTTCTACACTTAGTTAATTTCATAGATAACAATTGCCTTCTGACACCTGTGACAAGCACCTAGATAAGTACACAGATAACACAGATAACAGACAACAATTTATTTCAACTACCTCTGACAAACACACTAACACTTTTTTTTCCCTGAATTGTAGGTCCCAGTAGAAGATTTCTTGTTCTTCGTCCCAGTAGAGAAGTTTTAGTTACACCAGTAGCTCCTTCCTCCTTGTGTTCTTATGTTCTCTGGCAGAAGCTTTCTATTGCAGTGCTTAAATCTGTTTTTATCCTGGCTCCTTCTAGCTAAGCCGCTCCCCGTACTTTGCAAATCTTTCTAAACTTAGTTAATTTCATAGATAACATTTCCGTTCTGACCCCTGTGACAAGCACCTAGATAAGTACACAGATAACAGATAACAATTTACTTCAACTACCTCTGACAAACACTCTTTTTTTTACCATAAATTGAAGGTTCTGTACAAGATTTCTACTTCTTACTTCCAGAAGAGAAGTTTCAGTTACACCAGTAGCTCCTTTCTCCTTATGTTCTGTTTGTTCTCTGGCAGAAGATATCCAGGGCAGTGGTTAAATCTGGTTTTAACCTGGCTCCTTCTAGCTAAGCCACTCCCCCTACTTTTCATATCTTTTTACACTTAGTTAATTTCAGAGATCACAATTCCCTTCTGACAC
Organism: Neoceratodus forsteri; assembly: GCA_016271365.2. Taxonomy (NCBI): domain Eukaryota; kingdom Metazoa; phylum Chordata; order Ceratodontiformes; family Ceratodontidae; genus Neoceratodus; species Neoceratodus forsteri. The sequence continues at coordinate 1,206,379,747 of CM057449.1, forward strand.
CTGTGACAAGCACCTAGATAAGTACACAGATAACGGATAACAATTTACTTCAACTACCTCTGACAAACACACTAACTCTTTTTATTACCATAAACTGAAGGTCCCAGTGCAAGATTTCTAGTTCTTATTCCCAGTAGAGACGTTTTAGTTATACCAGTAGCTCCTTCTTGCTGGTGTTCTGTCTGTTATCTGACAGAAGCTATCTAGGGCAGTGCTTAAATCTGGTTTTAACTCGTCTACTTCTAGCTGAGCCACTCCCCTACTCTGCAAATCTTTCTACACTTAGTTAATTTCACAGATAACAATTCCCTTCTGACACCTGTGACAATCACCTAGATAAGTACACAGATAACAGATAAGAATTTACTTCAAGTACCTCTGACAAACACAATAACTCTTTTTTATACCTTAAATTGAAGGTCCCATACAAGATTTCTAGTTCTTAGTCCCAGTAGAGAAGTTTAAGTTACACCAGTAGCTCCTTCCTCCTGGTGTTCTTATGTTCTGCTGCAGAAGCTATCTAGGGCAGTGCTTAAATCTGTTTTTAATCTAGCTCCTTCTAGCTAAGCCACTCCTCCTAGTTTAAAAATCTTTCTACACTTAATAAATTTTACAGATAACAATTCCATTCTGACACCTGTGACAAGCACTTAGATAAGTACACAGATAACACAGATAACAGAAAACAATTTTCTTCAACTACCTCTGACAAATACACTAACTTTTTTTTTTATCCTAACTTGAACACCCCAGTACACGATTACAAGTTCTTAGTCCCAGTTGAGAAGTTTTAGTTATACCAGCAGCTCCTTCCTCCTGGTGTTCTGTCTGTTCTCTGGCAGAAGCTATACAGTGCAGTGCTTAAATCTGGTTTTAACTTGGCTCATTCTAGCTAAGCCGCTCCCCCTACTTTGCAAATCTTTCTACACTTAGTTAATTACACAGATAACAATTCCCTTCTAACACCTGTGAAAAGCACCTAGATAAGTACATAGATAAGAGATAAGAATTTACTTCTACTACCTCTGACAAACACAATAACACTTTTTTTTACCCTAAATTGAAGGTCCCGTACAAGATTTCTAATTCTTAGTCCCAGTAGAGAAGTTTTAGTTACACCAGTAGCTCCTTCCTCCTGGTGTTCTTATGTTCTCTGGCAGAAGCTACCTAGGCCAGTGCTCAAATCTGTTTTTAACATGGCTCCTTCTAGCTAACTGACTCCCCCTACTTTGCAAATCTTTCTACACTTAGTTAATTTCATAGATAACAATTCCATTCTGACACCTGTGACAAGCACCTAGATATATACACAGATAACACTGATAACAGATAACAATTTACTTCAACTACCTCTTACAAACACAATCTTTTTTTTAACCTAAATTGAAGGTCCCAGTACAAGATTTCTAGTTCTTAGTCCCAGTAGAGAAGTTTTAGATATACCAGTAGCTTCTTCCTACTGGTGTTCTGTCTGTTCTCTGGTAGAAGCTATCTAGGACAGTGCTTAAATCTGTTTTTAACCTGGCTCCTTCTAGCTAAGATACTCCCCCTACTTTGCAAATCTTTCTACACTTATTAATTTCACAGATAACATTTCCCTTCTAACACCTGTGACAAGCAACTAGCTAATTACACAGATAACATAGATAACAGATAACAATTTACTTCAACTACCTCTGACAAACACACAAACTCTTTCTATTTTTACCCTAAATTGAAGGTCCCATTACATGATTTCTAGTTCTAAGTCCCAGTAGAGAAGTTTTAGTTATACCAGTAGCTCCTTTCTTCTTATGATCTGTCTGTTCTCTGGCAGAAGCTTTCCAGGGCAGTGCTTAAATCTAGTTTTAACCTGGCTCCTTCTAGCTAAGCCATTCCCCCTACTTTGCAAATCTTTCTACACTTAGTTAATATCACAGATAACAATTGCCTTCTGACACCTGTGACAAGCACCTTGATAAGTACACAGATAACACAGATAAGAGATAAGAAATTACTTCAACTACCGTTGACAAACACACAAACTCTTTTTTTTTTTACCCTAAATTGCTGGTCCCGTACAAGATTTCTAGTTCTTAGTCCCAGTAGAGAAGTGTTAGTTATGCCAGTATCTCCTTGCTACTGGTGTTCTTATATTAACAGGCAGAAGCTATCTAGGGCAGTGCTTAAATCTGCTTTTAACCTGGCTCCTTCTGGCAGAGACACTCCCCCTGCTTTGCAAATCTTTCTACACTTATTTAATTTTACAGATAACAATTCACTTCTGACACCTGTGACAAGCACCTATATAAGTACACAGACAACAGACAACAATTTACTTCAAATACCTCTGACAAACACACTAACTCTTTTTTTTACCATAAACTGAAGGTCCCAGTGTAATATTTTTAGTTCTTAGTCCCAGTAGTCAAGTTTTAGTTACACCAGTAGCTCCTACCTCCTGGTGTTCTGTCTGTTCTCTGGCAGAAGCTATCTAGTACAGTGCTTAAATCTGGTTTTAACCTGGCTCCTTCTTGCTAAGACACTCCCCCTACTTTGCAAATCTTTCTACACTTATTAATTTCACAGATAACAATTCCCTTCTAACACCTGTGACAAGCAACTAGCTAATTACACAGATAACGCTGATAACAGGTAACAATTTACTTCAACTACCTCTGACAAAAACACTAACTCTTTCTTTTTTTACCCTAAATTGAAGGTCCCATTACAAGATTTCTAGTTCTTAGTCCCAGTAGAGAAGTTTCAGTAACACCAGTAGCTCCTTCCTCCTGGTGTTCTTATGTTCTCCGGCAGAAGCTATCTAGGGCAGTGCTTAAATCTGGTTTTAACCTGGCTCCTGCTAGCTAAGCCACTCCTCCTAGTTTGAAAATCTTTCTACACTTAGTTAATTTTACAGATAACAATTCCATTCTGACACCTGTGACAAGCACCTTGATAAGTACACAGATAACACAGATAACAGATAAGAATTTACTTCAACTACCTCTGACAAACACACTAACTCTTTTTTTTTACCCTAAACTGCAGGTCCCAGTGCAAGATTTCAGTTCTTAGTCCCAGTAGAGAAGTTTTAGTTATACCAGTAGCTCCTTTCTACTTATGATCTGTCTGTTCTCTGGCAGAAGCTATCCAGGGCAGTGCTTAAATCTGGTTTTAACCTGGCACCTTCTAGCTAAGCCATTCCCCCTACTTTGCAAATCTTTCTACACTTACTTAATTTCACAGATAACAATTCCCTTCAGACACCTGTGACAAGCACCTAGATAAGAACACAGATAACACAGATAAGAGATAAGAATTTACTTCAACTACCTCTGCCAAACACACAAACTCTTTTTTTTTACCCTAAATTGAAGGTCCTGTACAAGATTTCTAGTTCTTAGTCCCAGTAGAGAATTTTTAGTTACACCAGTATCTCCTTCCTCCTGGTGTTCTTATATTCTCCGGCAGATGCTATCTTGGGCAGTGCTTAAATCTGCTTTTAACCTGGCTCCTTCTAGATGATGCACTCCCCCTACTTTACAAATCTTTCTACACTTAGTTAATTTCACAGATAACAATTCCCTTCTGACACCTGTGACAAGCACCTATATAAGTACACTGATAACAGATAACAATTTAATTCAAATACCTCTGTCAAACATACAAACTCATTTTTTTACCCTAAACTGAAGGTCCCAGTGTAAGATTTCTAGTTCTTATTCCCAGTAGGGAAGTTTTAGTTACCCCAGTAGCTCCTTTCTTCTGGTGTTCTGTCTGTTCTCTGGCAGAAGCTGTCTAGGACAGTGCTTAACTCTGGTTTTAACCTAGCTCCTTCTGGCTAAGACACTCCCCCTACTTTGCAAATCTTTCCACAATTATTAATTTCACAGATAACATTTCCCTTCTGACACCTGTGACAAGCACTTAGATAAGTACACAGATAACACCGATAACAGAAAATAATTTTCTTCAACTGCCTCTGACAAATACACTAACTCTTTTTTTTATCCTAACTTGAAGATCCCAGTTCATGATTTCTATTTCTTAGTCCCAGTAGAGAAGTTTTAGTTATACCAGTAACTCCTTACTCCTGGTGTTCTGTCTGTTCTCTGGCAGAAGCTATCCAGGGCAGTGCTTAAATCTGTTTTTAACCTGGCTCCTACTAGCTAAGCAACTCACCCTACTTTGCAAATCTTTCTACACTTAGTTAATTTCACAGATAATTCGTTTCTGACACCTTTGATTAGCACCTAGATAAGTACACAGGTAACAGATAACAATTTACTTCAACTACCTCTGACAACCACACTAGCTCTTTTTTTTTACTCTAAACTGAAGGTTCCAGTGCAAGATTTCTAGTTCTTAGTCCCAGTAGAGAAGTTTTAGTTATACCAGTGGTTCCTTCTTCCTGGTGTTCTGACTGTTCTCTGGCAGAAGCTATCTAGGGCAGTGCTTAAATCTGGTTTTAACTCAGCTCCTTCTAGCTAAGCTACTCCCCCTGCTTTACAAATCTTTCTACACTTAGTTAATTTCACAGATAACAATTCCCTTTTGACACCTGTGCCAAGCACCTAGATTAGTACACAGATAACACAGATAACAGATAAGAATTTACTACAACTACCTCTGACAAACACACTAACTGTTTTTGCTTTACCCTAAATTGAAATTCCCAGCACAAGATTTCAAGTTCTTAGTCCCAGTAGAGAAGTTTCAGTTATACCAGTAGCTCCTTCCTCCTGGTGTTCTTATGTTCTCCGGCAGAAGCTATCAAGGGCAGGCTTTAAAAATGGTTTTAACATGGCCCCTTCTAGCTAAGCCATTCCCCCTTCTTTGCAAATCTTTCTACACTTCGTTAATTTCCCAGATAAAAATTCCATTCTGACACCTGTGACAAGCACCTAGATAAGTACACAGATAACACAGATGACAGATAACAATTTATTTCAAATACCTCTGACAAACACGGTAACACTTTTTTTTTTACCCTGAATTGAAGGTCCCGGTACAAGATTTCTAGTTCTTCGTCCCAGTAGAGAAGTTTTAGTTACACCAGTAGCTCCTTCCTCCTTGTGTTCTTATGTTCTCTGGCAGAAGCTTTCTAGGGCAGTGCTTAAATCTGTTTTTAAAATGGCTCCTTCTAGCTAAGCCACTCCACCTACTTTGCAAATCTTTCTAAACTTAGTTAATTTCATAGATAACATTTCCCTTCTGACCCCTGTGTCAAGCACTTAGATAAGTACACAGATAACACAGATAACAGAAAACAATTTTCATCAACTACCTCTGACAAATACACTAACTCTTTTTTTATCCTAACTTGAACGCCGCAGTACACAATTTCTAGTTCTTAGTCCCAATAGAGAAGTTTTAGTTATACCAGTAGCTTCTTCCTCCTGGTGTTCTGTCTGTTCTCTGGCAGATACTATCCAGTGCAGTGCTTAAATCTGGTTTTAACCTGGCTCATTCTAGCTAAGCCGCTCCCCTTACTTTGCAAATCTTTCTACAGTTAGTTAATTTCACAGATAACAATTCCCTTCTGACACCAGTGACAAGCACCTAGGTAAGTACATTGATAAGAGATAAGAATTTACTTCAACTACCTCTGACAAACACAATAACTCTTTTTTTTACCCTAAATTGAAGCTCCAGTACAAGATTTCTAATTCTTAGTCCCAGTAGACAAGTTTTAGTTACACCAGTAGCTCCTTCCTCCTGGTGTTCTTATGTTCTCCGGCAGAAGCTACCTAGGCCAGAGCTTAAATCTGTTTTTAACCTGGCTCCTTCAAGCAAAACCACTCCCCACTTTGCAAATCTTTCTACACTTAGTTAATTTCATAGATAACAATTCCCTTCTGACACCTGTGACAAGCACCTAGATATATACATAGATAACACTGATAACAGGTAACAATTTACTTCAACTTCCTCTGACAAACACAATCTTTTTTTTAACCTAAATTGAAGGTCCCAGTACAAGATTTCTAGTTCTTAGTCCCAGTAGAGAAGTTTTAGATATACCAGTAGCTTCTTCCTCCTGGTGTTCTGTCTTTTCTCTGGTAGAAGCTATCTAGGACAGTGCTTAAATCTGGTTTTAACCTGGCTCCTTCTAGCTTAGATACTCCCCTACTTTGCAAATCTTTCTACACTTATTAATTTCACAGATAACAATTCCCTTCTAACACCTGTGACAAGCAACAAACTAATTACACAGATAACACAGATAACAGATAACAATTTACTTCAACTACCTCTGACAAACACACTAACTCTTTCTTTTTTTACCCTAAATTGAAGGTCCCATTACAAGATTTCTAGTTCTTAGTCCCAGTAGAGAAGTTTTAGTTATATCAGTAGCTCCTTTCTCCTTATGATCTGTCTGTTCTCTGGCAGAAGCTATCCTGGGCAGTGCTTAAATCTGGTTTTAACCTGGCACCTTCTAGCTAAGCCATTCCCCCTACTTTGCAAATCTTTCTACACTTAGTTAATATCACAGATAACAATTCCCTTCTGACACCTGTGACAAGCACCTAGATAAGTACAGAGATAACACAGATAAGAGATAAGAAATTACTTCAACTACCTCTGACAAACACACAAACTCTTTTTTTTACCCTAAATTGAAGGTCCTGTACAAGATTTCTAGTTCTTAGTCCCAGTAGAGAAGTTTTAGTTACACCAGTAGCTCCTTCCTCCTGGTGTTCTTATATTCTCCGCAGAAGCTATCTAGGGCAGTGCTTAAATCTGCTATTCACCTGGCTCCATCTAGCTGAGGCACTCCCCTACTTTGCAAATCTTTCTACACTTAGAAAATTTCACAGATAACTATTCCCTTCTGACACCTGTGACAAACACCTGGATAAGTACACAGATAACTCAGATAACAGATAACAATTTACTTCCTCTACCTCTGACAAACACACTCTTTTTTTTACCCTAAATTGAAGGTCCCAGTACAAGATTTCTAGTTCTTAGTCCCAGTAGAGAAGTTTCAGTTATACCAGTAGCTCCTTCCTCCTGGTGTTCTTTCTGTTCTCTGGCAGAAGCTATCTACGGCAGTGCTTAAATCTGGTTTTAACCTGTCTCCTTCTAGCTAAGCCACTCCTCCTAATTTGAAAATCCTTCTTCACTTAGTTAATTTTACAGATAACAATTCCATTCTGATACCTGTGACAAGCACTTAGATAAGTACACAGATAACACAGATAACAGAAAACAATTTTCGTCAACTACCTCTGACAAATACACTAACTCTTTTTTTATTCTAACTTGAAGGCCCCAGTACACGATTTGTAGTTCTTAGTAACAGTAGAGAAGTTTTAGTTATACCAGTAGCTCCTTCCTTCTGGTGTTCTGTCTATTCTCTGGCAGAAGCTATCCAGGGCAGTGCTTAAATCTGGTTTTTACTTGCTCATTCTAGCTAAGCCACTCCACCCACTTTGCAAATCTTTCTTCACTTAGTTAATTTCACAGATAACAATACCCTTCTGACACCTGTGTCAATCTCCTAGATAAGTACACAGATAACACATATAACAGATAAGAATTTACTTCAACTACCTCTGACAAACACAATAACTCTATTTTTTTAACCTAAATTGAAGGTCCCATACAAGATTTCTAGTTCTTAGTCCCAGTAGACAAGTTTTAGTTACACCAGTAGCTCCTTCCTCCTGGTGTTCTTATGTTCTCCGGCAGAAGCTATCTAGGCCAGTGCTTAAATCTGTTTTTAACCTGGCTCCTTCTAGCTAAGCCACTCCCCCTACTTTGCAAATCTTTCTGCACTTAATTTCATAGATAACAATTCCCTTCTGACACCTGTGACAAGCACCTAGATATATACACAGATAACACTGATAACAGATAACAATTTACTTCAACTACCTCTGACAAACACACTCTTTTTTTAACCTAAATTCAAGGTCCCAGTACAAGATTTCTAGTTCTTAGTCCCAGTAGAGAAGTTTTAGATATACCAGTAGCTTCTTCCTCCTGGTGTTCTGTCTGTTCTCTGGTAGAAGCTATCTATGACAGTGCTTAAATCTGGTTTTAACCTGGCTTCTTCTAGCTAAGACACTCCCCCTACTTTGCAAATCTTTCTACACTTATTAATTTCACAGATAACAATTCCTTTCTAACACCTCTGACAAGCAACTAGCTAATTACTCAGATAACACTGATAACTGATAACAATTTACTTCAACTACCTCTGACAAAAACACTAACTCTTTCTTTTTTTACCCTAAATTGAAGGTCCCAGTACAAGATTTCTAGTTCTTAGTCCCAACAGAGAAGTTTTAGTTACACCAGTAGCTCCTTCCTCCTGGTGTTCTTCTGTTCTCTGGCAGAAGGTATCTAGGGCAGTGCTTAAATCTGTTTTTAACCTGGCCCCTTCTAGCTAAGCCACTCTCCCTACTTTGCAAATCTTTCTACACTTAGTTAATTTCACAAATAACAATTCCCTTCTGACACCTGTGACTAGCACCTAGATAAGTACACAGATAACAGATAAGAATTTACTTCAGCTACCTCTGACAAACACACATAACTCTTTTATTTTACCCTAAACTGAAGGTCCCAGTGCAAGATTTCTAGTCCTTAGTCCCAGTAGAGAAGTTTTAGTTATACCAGTAGCTCCTTCTTCCTGGTGTTCTGTCTGTTCTCTGGCAGAAGCTATCTAGGGCAGTGCTTAAATCTGGTTTTAACTTGGCTCCTTCTAGCTAAGCCACTCTCCTACTTTGCAAGTCTTTTTACACTTAGTAAATTTCACAGATAGCAATTCTCTTCTGACACTGTGACAAGCACCTAGACAAGTACACAGATAACACTGATAAGAGATAAGAATTTACTTCAACTACCTCTGACAAACACACTAACACTTTTTTTACCCTAAATTGAAGGTCCCGTACAATATTTCTAGTTCTTAGTCCCAGTAGTGAAGTTTTAGTTACACCAGTAGCTCCTTCCTCCTGGTGTTCTTATATTCTCTGGCAGAGGCTATCTAGGGCAGTGCTTAAATCTCATTTTAACCTGGCTCCTTCTAGCTGAGCCACTCCCCATAATTTGCAAATTTTTCTACACTTAGTTAATTTCACAGATAACAATTCCCTTCTGACACCTGTGATAAGCACCTAGATAATTACACAGATAACACAGATAACAGATAACAATTTACTTCAACTACCTCTGACAAACACACTCTTTTTTTTACCCTAAATTGAAGGTCCCTGTACAAGATTTCTAGTTCTTAGTCCCAGTAGAGAAGTTTTAGTTATATCAGTAGCTCATTCCTCCCTGTGTTCTGTCTGTTCTCTGGCAGAAGCTATCCAGGGCAGTGCTTAAAATCTGGTTTAACCTGGCTCCTTCTAGCTAATCCACTCCTCCTAGTTTGAAAATCCTTCTACACTTAGTTAATTTTACAGATAACAATTCCATTCTGATATCTGTGACAAGCACTTAGATAAGTACACAGATAACACAGATAACAGAAAACAATTTTCGTCAACTACCTCTGACAAATACACTAACTCTTTTTTATATTCTAACTTGAAGGCCCCAGTACACGATTTCTAGTTCTTAGTCCCAGTAGAGAAGTTTTAGTTATACCAGTAGCTCCTTCCTTCTGGTGTTCTGTCTATTCTCTGGCAGAAGCTATCCAGGGCAGTGCTTAAATCTGGTTTTTACTTGCTCATTCTAGCTAAGCCACTCCCCCCACTTTGCAAATCTTTCTACACTTAGTTAATTTCACAGATAACAATACCCTTCTGACACTGTGTCAATCTCCTAGATAAGTACACAGAATACACATATAACAGATAAGAATTTACTTCAACTACCTCTGACAAACACAATAACTCTATTTTTAACCTAAATTGAAGGTCCCATACAAGATTTCTAATTCTTAGTCCCAGTAGACAAGTTTTAGTTACACCAGTAGCTCCTTCCTCCTGGTGTTCTTATGTTCTCCGCAGAAGCTATCTAGGCCAGTGCTTAAATCTGTTTTTAACCTGGCTCCTTCTAGCTAGGCCACTCCCCCTACTTTGCAAATCTTTCTGCACTTAATTTCATAGATAACAATTCCCTTCTGACACCTGTGACAAGCACCTTGATATATACACAGATAACACTGATAACAGATAACAATTTACTTCATCTACCTCTGACAAACACACTCTTTTTTTTAACCTAAATTGAAGGTCCCAGTACAAGATTTCTAGTTCTTAGTCCCAGTAGAGAAGTTTTAGATATACCAGTAGCTTCTTCCTCCTGGTGTTCTGTCTGTTCTCTGGTAGAAGCTATCTATGACAGTGCTTAATTCTGGTTTTAACCTGGCTACTTCTAGCTAAGACACTCCCCCTACTTTGCAAATCTTTCTACACTTATTAATTTCACAGATAACAATTCCCTTCTAACAGCTGTGACAAGCAACTAGCTAATTACACAGATAACACTGATAACTGATAACAATTTACTTCACTACCTCTGACAAAAACACTAACTCTTTCTTTTTTTACCCTAAATTGAAGGTCCCAGTACAAGATTTCTAGTTCTTAGTCCCAGTAGAGAAGTTTTAGTTACACCAGTAGCTCCTTCCTCCTGGTGTTCTTCTGTTCTCCGGCAGAAGGTATCTTGGGCAGTGCTTAAATCTGTTTTTAACCTGGCTCCTTCTAGCTAAGCCACTCTCCCTACTTTGCAAATCTTTCTACACTTAGTTAATTTCACATATAACAATTCCCTTCTGACTCCTGTGACTAGCACCTAGATAAGTACACAGATAACAGATAAGAATTTACTTCAGCTACCTCTGACAAACACACATAACTCTTTTTTTTACACTAAACTGAAGGTCCCAGTGCAAGATTTCTAGTCCTTAGTCCCAGTAGAGAAGTTTTAGTTATACCAGTAGCTCCTTCTTCCTGGTGTTCTTTCTGTTCTCTGGCAGAAGCTATCTAGGGCAGTGCTTAAATCTGGTTTTAACTTGGCTCCTTCTAGCTAAGCCACTCTCCTACTTTGCAAGTCCTTTTACACTTAGTAAATTTCACAGATAGCAATTCTCTTCTGACACTGTGACAAGCACCTAGATAAGTACACAGATAACACTGATAAGAGATAAGAATTTACTTCAACTACCTCTGACAACACACTAACTCTTTTTTTTACCCTAAATTGAAGGTCCCGTACAATATTTCTAGTTCTTAGTCCCAGTAGTGAAGTTTTAGTTACACCAGTAGCTCCTTCCTCCTGGTGTTCTTATATTCTCCGACAGGGGCTATCTAGGGCAGTGCTTAAATCTCATTTTAACCTGGCTCCTTCTAGCTGAGCCACTCCCCCTAATTTGCAAATTTTTCTACACTTAGTTAATTTCACAGATAACAATTCCCTTCTGACACCTGTGACAAGCACGTAGATAAGTACACAGATAACACAGATAACAGATAACAATTTACTTCAACTACCTCTGACAAACACACTCTTTTTTTTACCCTAAATTGAAGGTCCCTGTACAAGATTTCTAGTTCTTAGTCCCAGTAGAGAAGTTTTAGTTATATCAGTAGCTCATTCCTCCCTGTGTTCTGCCTGTTCTTTGGCAGAAGCTATCCAGGGCAGTGCTTAAAATCTGGTTTAACCTGGCTCCTTCTAGCTAAGCCAGTCCCCTTACTTTGCAAATATTTCTACACTTAGTTATTTTCACCGATAACAATTCCCTTCTGACACCTGTGACAAGTACCTAGATAAGTACACCGATAACACAGATAACAGATAAGAATTTACTTCAAGTACCTCTGACAAACACACTAACTCTTTTTGTTTTACTCTAAATTGAAGGTCCCAGTACAAGATTTCTAGTTCTTAGTCCCTGTAGAGAAGTTTCAGTTACACCAGTAGCTCCTTCCTCCTGGTATTCTGTCTGTTCTCTGGCAGAAGCAATTCAGAGCATTGCTTAAATCAGGTTTTAACCTTGCTCCTTCTAGCTAAGCCTCTCCCCCTACTTTGCAAATCTTTCTACACTTAGTTAATTTCACAGATAACAATTCCCTTCTGACACCTGTTACAAGCACCTAGATCAGTACACAGATAACAGATAACAATTTACTTCAACTACCTCTGACAAACACACTAACTCTTTTTTTATCCTAAACTGAAGGTCCCAGTACAAGATTTCTAGTTCTTAATCCCAAGTATAGAAGTTTTAGTTATATCAGTAGCTCCTTCTTCCTCATGTTTTGTCTGTTCTCTGGCAGAAGCTATCTAGGGCAGTGCTTAAATCTGGCTTTAACTCGGCTCCTTCTAGCTATGCCACTCCCCCTACTTTGCATATCTTTCTACACTTAATTAATTTCACAGATAACAATTCCCTTCTGACCCCTGTGACAAGCAGCTAGATATGTACACAGATAACACAGATAACAGATAATAATTTACTTCAACTACCTCTGACAAACACACTAATTTTTTTTACCCTAAATTGAAGCTCCCAGTACAAGATTCTAGTTCTTAGTCCCAGTAGAGAAGTTTTAGTTATACCAGTAGCTCCTTTCTCCTGGTGTTCTGTCTGTTGTTTGATGGAAGCTATCTAGGGCAGTGCTTACATCTCGTTTTAACCTGACTCCTTTTAGCTAAGCCACTCCCCCTACTTTGCAAATCTTTCTACACTTAATTTCACAGATAACAATTCCCTTCTGACACCTGTTACAACCACCTAGATAAGTACACAGGTAACAGATAACAATTTACTTCAACTACCTCTGACAAACACACTAACTCTTTTTTTACCCTAAATTGAAGGTCCCAGTACAGGATTTCTAGTTCTTAGTCCCAGTATAGAAGTTTTAGTTATTCCAGTAGCTCCTTCCTCCTTGTGTTCTGTCTGTTCTCTGGCAGAAGCTGTCTAGGGCAGTTCTTAAATCTGGTTTTAACCTGGCTCCTTCTAGCTAAGCCACTCCACCTACTTTGCAAATCTTTCTGCACTTAGTTAATTTCACAGATAACAATTCCCTTCTGACACCTCTGACAAGCAGCTAGATAAGTACACAGATAACAGATAACAATTTATGTCAACTACCTCTGACAAACACACTAACTCTTTTTTTACCCTAAATTGAAGGTCCCAGTGCAAGATTTCTAGTTCTTAGTCCCAGTAGAATGGTTTTAGTTATACCAGTAGCTCCTTTCTCCTGGTGTTCTGTCTGTTCTCTGCAACACATATCACTATGGACAACTGGGCATGTTGGGCCACATGCTGCCACCGACACATAACACTGAGTAGACCTATGGTATTTTGGGGTTCACAAGAACCAAAACAGGATTTTGCACATTCCCTGAAATACTTTCAAAAATCACTTTTGCAAATGTGACTGTGTTGTGCTATGCATTTACGACACTTTCGTATTTGTGACTGTGTTTTGCGACACTGTTTTACATACTTTCGCAAATGCGACACTGTTGTGTCTTCTGTTTGTGACGCTTTATTGTTTGCTAAAGTATTTTGCGAAAATATGCTCCTGATGTCAGCACAATTTTGCCATCCTCCTGCAGGCAAACAGTTGGTTCCTTTGGGCTGAAATTTTCTGGGTGGCAAGCCCTGATCCCAGAGATGTCCCTTTTCCTGCTTTGGTGCTGAAATAGTTAATGATGATAAAGGTACAGTGTTGCAAAATTCAGCAATGTCCCATAGACTAACATTGCAGTGCCTATGATGCCTTTTACCACATATTTCTTGAAAACAAAGTGAGGTACCCGGTTTTCACTACTGGCAGCTTGGTTCACCTTTACATGGACTAACCTCATGGAACAACTTTGTAAATAATGTATGATACCTGAAGTTGGATTTCTCCACTTCCTACAGTAACACAGGTATACACTTCTTGCTGGCTGTGTGTGATCAGTTGTGTTGGTTGTGTTGCCTTGGTCCTTACCCTACTTGAATGTATGTGTGTGTGTGGTGGTGGTGGGGATGGAGGGGAATGCGAAGTTAGGGTTTTCAACCCTAACACTGAGTTTCCTCATTTTTGTCACTGTGGAACAACCCTAATTGTTGAATTAACACAGTTTTTTGCAAAGAATTTCCTTACTTTTTGAAAAAGCAAAGGTAAATACATTATCGCTCAGGTTGGTGGGGCCTCATGCTCAATAGCATCACAATATAAGTAGTGAATCACATGTATTGGTAGGCATGCCCTGTGCTCCCACCACATTGCCCAGCACTGCAGAACAATATACATGTGCTATACCTTTTGAGCTGCCCTATACCTTATAATAGGATCTTCCTGTGCACCCCATAATGTACTGACCATAGTTTTCACAATGCACACAAATACTTTCCCATTAACTATATTGTTACAATTGAAGATCTATGATTACTCTTTCTACATTCAAAATTCCAGGCAAATCAGTCACACAGTCCAAAAGCTATTGAAGCAAAATAAACCAAATGTCCATTCATCAGAGTGGCATAATTCCACACCTGTTTAAGTTTTACACACCAAACCACTGCAAGGCATTTGCAGGGCACTAGGGCTGCCTACCCTATAAATTGCAAGCCAATAGTAGCATGCCTAATTCAATGGGAAAAACATCAGATATGTCAGTCAATATCTCCCCAGTGAATTAATTTTGCAGCACCTAAACAGCAGAATTCACATGTGTAGGACATCCCCTCAACACCTTCCAAATTTCATGTAAAAAGACCAAACCATTTAAGAGATATTCAATTTTAATGTGTGTGCACCTTTAAGAAGTCTTCCACCACAAAATGGCAGAACTCGCAGCTGAAAATGCACTAAAATGGTGGACCTGATGGCCAAAAAATCTTTAACTGTGAGGGGGACAACTTCAAGTGGTAATAACTCTGGAACGGAACAATAATTGTTCTGCAAACAAAAAGTGGCATGTTCCTTGAAGAGAGGGCTGTCTATGCCCCAAGTGTCAGAGCAATGAACCACACAGTGACTATGCAGCACCACAGGCAACACAGTGCACAAAGTATGAAAAACTGGATTTTTGCCACTTCACTGCACTAAAACTGTATGTCTGACTGAAATTAAAATTGGTAAATGAAAACATGTACCATACCAGACCATGTATACCAAATGTTATCTGAATCTGTTCAACAGTTGCACAGCAGCACGATGAGAAAACTGTGCAGGAGTGCCTAAAAGAACATTTTTGCAGCTTCACTGCACAAGAACCGTATATTCGACAGAACCAAATATTGTTAAAAGAATACATGTACAATAGCACACTGTGTGTCCAACATTTTGTGAACATCTATTCAATGATTGCACAGCACCACGAACAAACAAGTGCAGAGCCACAATTCAGCCTCCGAAATTTCCAGCGACCCAAGTATTTGTACAGTCGAAGACCTATGATAAATCTTTCTACATTCCAAATTGTACACAAATCGGACGCACGGTTGAAGTTATTGAAGCATAACAAACCCAATTTTCATTTGTTGTAGTGGCATAATTCCACACCTGTTTAAGTTTAACAAACCAAACCACTGGAAGGCATGTCTGTGACACTAGGGCTACCCACCCTATAAATTGTAAACCAATAGCAACATGCATAATTGAATGGGAAAACATCAACTACATCAGTCAATATCTCCCTAATGAATTAATTTTGCAGCACCTAACAGCATAATTCACATCTGTAGGACATCCCCTTAGCACCTTCTGAATTTCAAGAAAAAAAAAGTTTCAGAGATATTTAATTTTAAAGTGTGTGCACCTTTAAGAATTCTTCCACCACAAAATGGTGGACATTACAACCAAAAATGCGCTAAAATGGCAGACCTGGCAGCTGAAAAATCTTTAACTGCAAAGGGGACAACTTCAAATGGTAATAACTCTGTAACAGAATAATATTTTTTCACCAAACAAAACGTGACATGTTCCTTGAAGAAAGGGCTGTCAACATTCCAAGATTCAAAGCAATGAACCACACAATGGCTCCACAGTGCCACAGGTAACACAGTGCATGAAAGTATCAAAAACTGGATTTTTGTCACTTCGCTGCACAAAAGCTGTATGTTGGACTGAAAATGAAAATTTGCAATATACAGTATACAGTGAATGGTATGTGGTGGTGGGAGCACAGGGTCCCGCACTCCCACCATGCTGCCCATGCCTTCGTAATAACCATAACAGTAATGCTAACACTAAGAGTAATGGTAACAGTGACTGAAACACAAACGCTAATGGTAACTGTAATGCAACACAAACATGAATGCAAATGCAAATGATAACTGTCACGGTAACACAAGCGGAAATGCAAACGCAAATGTTAACACAAACAGTAACACAATGCAAATGGTAACAGCAATGGTGACACAAAAGGAAATGGTAATGGTAACGGTAATGTAACAGCAAATGCTAACAGTAACGGTGACACAAAAGTAAATGGAAATATAAACGGTAATGAAAATGGAAGCGCAAATGCAAACCGTAATGCAAACAGTGATGGAAATGCAAATGTAAACACAAACACAAATGGTAACGTAAATGCAAGTGGAAACATACATGGTAACAGTGACACAAAATGAAGCAGTATCACAAATGTTAACAGAAATGCAAGTGCAAGGGCAAATGCAAACAATAACAGTAACAATGACGTAAACAGAAACGGTAATGCAAATGGTAACAGAAATGCAAGCACAAATGTAAACGCAAACAGTAATGCTAACCATAGCAGTAACGTTGAGAGAAACACAAAGCGAAGTGGTAACACTAGCGCTAACGGTCATGCAAATGGAAACGGTAACACAAACAATAAAAGAAACACAAGCGCAAATGCAAATAATAACTGTAAGGGAAACTCAAATGCAAATGCTAACACAAATGGTAATGAAAATGCAAATGGTAACTTTAATGCAAACAGAAACAGAAAAGGAAACAGTAGTGAAAACGGTAACGCACACGGTGACGCAAATGGAAATGCTAACAAAATGGTAATGAAAACGCAAACAGTAACGCAAATGGTAATGCCAACAGTGACGCAAAAATATGGTAATGCAAACGCAAGTGCAAACATAAACGGTAATGCACACGGTGACTCAAATGGAAACTCTAACGCAAACGTTAATGGAAATGCAAGCATAAACGTAAATGCAAATGCTAACAGTAACGCAAACGCACATGCTTTGTGTTCAAAAGAGGTGCATCCAGAAGCACAGTGAATACAAAGAATGTGGGCATAATAAAGGCCCTTGGACAGTAAAATGAGCACTTGGAATACTAAATTACTTATGTCTCAGGAACTGTATGACGTAGAAACAAAATTAAAATATCATATTATTTACAACTTTTCAGGCTAGTTTTGTACTTAGCCCCCCAGTGGGGGACTAAGAATTTTTGGAATGAAAAGTCTGTATTCTGAACCATTTTCGAGAAATGGGACCCGAAAAGTGCAGCGGACGCCGTAATGTTATCCTATGGGAAAAATCATCAAATTTGGAGTGCTGTATCTTTACAGCCCTGTTATATTTTGGCACCAAGCCACCAAAAGGCACATTTGTGTGTTGTTGGCTTTCTTCCCTGCAAATTTCAGCCCAAAAGACCAAACTGTTGTTTTGCAGCAGGGTGGCAAAGATTTTGTATTGTTTTGAGCATAGTGTTACAAATTACTTTCACAAATCATAACACTTTTGCAAAAAAAATTACGAAAGTATCGCATTTGAGATAGTACTTTGTGACACTACTTTTTACAAAAATTTAAGAAACTTCTGGGGTGTCTTGCCCACCAAAAAGACATGGCTAGCATCCTCAGGGCTTGACTAGTTGAACACAACAAGAACTGTGTACCTAGAGGGTCCGAAATGTAAATGCCAAGCATTTTTCTGACCACCAACTGAAAAAAAATGGCTGAATCACGAAAGTTAAAGGGTAATTTGCGACAGTAAAAACTGCATTAGTGACACTTTCGCATAGTTTGTTAACTTTTCCCATTGACTATAATGGAATTCAGTGCTTTTTGAATAACTTTTGAACCATTTAATATTTCTTCATGAAATGTTTGAAAGGCACATTGGGGACCCCAGCTGCATCTTCCCTGAAGTTTTTGGACCAATCACACAAACCATGCGGGCTGTAGGTGCGAGCAAAGAAACACGCAAAACACCACAATTTATGCTTTTTTTGGCGCTCTGTAGCTCCACGACTGTACATCCGACCATAACAAAAC
Source organism: Neoceratodus forsteri (assembly GCA_016271365.2). NCBI lineage: Eukaryota > Metazoa > Chordata > Ceratodontiformes > Ceratodontidae > Neoceratodus > Neoceratodus forsteri. The sequence goes on from CM057449.1 coordinate 1,206,397,915, forward strand.
TTGGCAGGTACAGAGACCTATGATAGCAGACTGCATTCCAAATTTCAGGCAAATCCATCATACAGTGGCAAAGTTACTAAGGTGTAAAATTTGAGATTTAACCTACCGTGCCACTACTATATATATATATATATATATATATATATATATGTATATACTGTATATATATATATATAATTTATATATATATACACATATATATACACTAGGGCCTGGATATTCAAAGCAGTTGTGCATGGTGCAACTGAGTTGTGCCGGTGCAAGTGCAAACTTGCACCAAGGAGCCATATTCAGAGGAAGCCTTAGCCCAGTGCAAATTCCATTGCACCAACGCACAACTATAATGAATGTAGGCACAAGTGCAGAGGGAATTCCCATGAATATCCAGTGCATTGGTATATTCAACCGTGAAACCATGGGCAAGTGCGGAGCAAATTGAAGTTGCTCTGAGCAGACTTGTTCCTATAAATACAGGGCACAAGCATATAGACAGCACTTGCACCAGGTGAGTGGGAGTGAGAGAGAGAGAAAGAGAAAGAAAGAAAGAAAGAAAGAAAGAAAGAAAGAAAGAAAGAAAGAAAGAGAGAGAGAGACAGACCAAGGCAGACACAGAGGGAGAGGGAGAGAGGTGGCATTGGTGAGGGAGAGAGGGGCAGAGAGAGTGAGAGAGGCAGACAGACACATTGCCAGGCAGTGCACCAGGGTGGCACACAGCCAGCAGCAGCCAACTGCACAGGGGGATATTGTACAGCAAGAGCCATGGATAGTGCATCCTTCATGATGGAGGCCATAATGAGGGGTGTGAGGGGGCAAGAGGAACAGCGATGTGGCCAAGGAAGGGCCCGTCGGTGGTATGCCTGACACAGGTGGTACCGTGTCCACATCACCTTCAAGCAGTACAGTGACACGGAGACTGTGGGCCAGTACCATCTGAACAGGGCCATTCTGAGGCAGCTCTGTGAGCTGTGCAGTGAGGAGATGCAGGTACCCACCAGATGGAGCCACACCATATCCATGGAGATGAAGGTGACAGCCGTCTTGTGCCTGCTCACCACGAGCACCTTCCAGAGACCAACAGGGGACACCACAGGCATAACCCAGTCGGCCACATCCTGCCTACTCACACAGTTCCTCAGCGCTGTGCTGCCACGTGCATTGGAATTCATCCATTTCCCTAGCACACAGATGGAGTGTACAGCAATCATGCAGGTCTTCCATAGGGTTGCACATATGCCTGGCATGATTGGAGTCATTGACTACACCCACATGGGCATCCACATGCCACCTGGTCCTGAGTATGTGGTATAAATTAACAGGAAAGGGAGACCAAGTGTCAACTGCCAGGTGGTGTGTGATGCCATGGGGCACATTACCAATGTGCACCACACCCTGGGACTGCACATGATGCATTCATCTGGCACAGCTCTGCACTGTGCCTCAGGTTTAAACAAGGAGACATCCCCATGGGCCACCTAATGGGTGAGTATGACATGGGCAAGGGTCGATGGGCAGAGCAGACCTTGGGATGGGGGAGGCAGGGCATGCATGTTGGTGTGGGCACCAGGGACAGGCAAGAGGCACAGCAGAGAATAGCAGAGGGCTAACCATGTCATCATCCACACAGGTGACAGCACATATTCACTGAAGCCCTGGCTGCTCACCCCCCTCCTGGCACCCATCATCCCCAGCAGAGAAATGCTACAGCAAGGCACATGCCAGCACACACAACATCGTTGTATGTGTCTTTGGCATGCTGAAAGCATGGTTCCATTAATGGCCTAGACAGGTCAAGTGGTGCCCTACAGTGCAGCCCCTCAAAAGCCTGTGGCCTATTCCTGGCCTGCTGCATACTGTACAACATAGTCATTGACCATGGGATAGCGGTTGAGGCTGATGAGGGTGACAGTAATGGAGATGATGGAGGCAATGGGCCAAAGGGTGGTGGACAGCCACCCACTAAGCAGAGGGATCCCTGGCTGCAACAGCAGGTGCGACAACATCGGGACACCATTGGACAGGAGCACTTCAGGGCACACAGGTAGGTGGTGCAATACACATGCATGGACCACACAAACAGGTACAGCACACATGCAGGGGTGTGCATGGCAATGGGCATGCACAGACAGAGGTGTGATGCAGGGACAGGGGAGTCAGTGGCACACAGTCACACACATCAACACACACACAGCGACACACACATCGACACTCACCCAGGTGGTGGTATGTGGCATGGATCAGATGCATTGCAGTGGTGCACAGGCAAAACCAGTGCTAGACTACCTTCATCACACCTACACCATACAGTCCAGTGGCCGGGCAAGCACTCACACAGGCAGCAGGTGGCATGACACACAGGTACCACACCAGTAGTGGACACACACACCACCCATGTGTGCACAGGGAAGCAGCTACAGACTACAGGCAGGGCAACCCACACATCAGGTCCACTGCTGCTGGCACCCCATGATCTGCATGGAGGCATGCCAGTTCTGCAAGAGAAAGGCATGTCAATTATGCATTGCCCACATGTGCGCCCCTACACTGCCACTGCATGTGGCCTGCAGCATGGCATGCACGTGGGTGCACACAAATGCACATGACTTGCATGCTGGCTGCATGCATGCCAGCATGCCCATGCTTGTACCCACCATGCCACCAGCTGTGCATGGCTGACATACTTACCATGCAGTGATGGGCTGCCACCAGTTTGCCACAGGCTGCGCATCAGCAATGGGGGGGTTGAGCAACAGCCTCCCAGGGGTTTAACTGCAGGACCGTGACTGTGTCCGCATGGGGGTGTGAAGGTGCCCCAACAGGCAGCCCCAGGCATGCCTGGGATGCCCATATCAGAGCCTGGCAGCGACTGTGTTAGGGTCGCCTGACACCAGGTTCACGGGGTAGACAGTGATCTGTGGGGGTCATCTGTGCCCAGTCATGCCCTGTGGCAGCCAGCAGTGCAAAGCCATCCATGATCGCAGTGGCAATGTGATCCAAGGATGCAGTCATGGCCTCTTGCATGCACTGCATCCCCACCAGGATCTGTGCATTGCCCCTCTCCTGCTGCTCGGCTAAGTGGTGCACCTCCGCACACAGTGCATGCATCCCAGTGGCAAGCAGCACCTGTTGCTGAATGGACGCCTGCGGCAAACAGGTGTGAACAGCCAGCAGGTCAGCATCCTGGGGATCCTGGGTGGGATGCCGATCCTCATGTGGTGACCAGCCACAATGCACAGCCCCCCTCTCTGGTGGATGCTGCACAGTGGGGTCTGAAGGGGGAATGGACACAGCAGGTGCACCAGCTGTGGAACCTGTGTCTGGCTGCCCGGTGGCACCCACGGCCCTTTGCTGTCACCCATCTGGCTGCTGTATGCCACCCAGTGCCTGCACGGCCTCACCACCACCACCGCAGGGCACAGCCAGGGCAACGCACACTGCTGCACCTGCAGTGGTGGCAGACAACTGTTCCATCACTGGCAGAGCACTGGGCATGCTGTCTGTGTCAGTGGCCAGCAAGGGCTTCTCACCCACAATGCTGCCCATGCTGTCCAGGATAATCGTGATGTCATCATCGGTGCTGGACCCTGCCCGGATCTGTATCTCTACACAGAGGACACCAAACCTGCCATCCTGCAGGAACATATCCAGGGCCTCATCCGATCCCAGGTCCAGAACATCAGCCTGCACTGTGATGGTGAGCTGCAGCCTGTCGGGCCCCTGGATGCCAGTGGAGGTGGACGGCTGATCCTCTTGGGCCATCCCAGCATCCACGGCTGCTGCCGGCACCCCATGATCTGCACGGAGGTGTGCCAGTTCTGCAAGAGAAAGAAAGGCATGTCAATTATGCATTGCCCACATGTGCACCCCTACACTGCCACTGCATGTGGCCTGCAGCATGGCATGCACGTGGGTGCACACACATGCACATGACTTGCATGCTGGCTGCATGCATGCCAGCATACCCATGCATGCACCCACCATGCCACCAGCTGTGCATGGCTGACATACTTACCATGCAGTGATGGGCTGCCACCAGTTTGGAAACCACCATGAGGCACACCCTCCACCATGCTGTGGTGCATGGTGGCTGCCACCAACTCCTCCTGCACTTTGATCACTGGCACATCCACAGGCTCCCCCTCCAGTGGCATTCTGGGATGCATGGATGGCTGCCATCTTCTCTTTAATGCACCGCTTGTCTGTGCCCACCTTCTTCCAGTACTCCTGTGCCACCCGCTGGTGGATGCCATGCTGGTTGATGTATACCACTAACTCCTCCCAGACCCCAGCCCTGGCCTGTAGTGTGCCCATGGCACCACTCAACAAGGGCTCCCTGTCCAGGTGTGCATCAAACAGGGCCTCTTTCTCTGCTTTAGTGAAGTTGGGCCTGCACTTTTGAGCAGGCCCACTCTCCTCACCCTCCTCATGTTTGGATATCTCGCTTCCTGTGGACATGGAAAGCACAGTGTGTCAGAGGCAGCATCTTCCTGGTCCATCCCACCCTGCTGTGCTGTCTGCTCCCAGTGAGCTGCAGCAGTATGTGCAACTTACCTCAAAAGGGTGCAATACCGGTCCATGGCCTGTGCTGTTACATGGCGCTTATAAGGCTCAACGCATGCAATGAGGTTTGGCACAACAGTACTGACATGCTAATGCACCCAGTGCACCTTGCATTGGCTGATGAGCTCATTTGCATATGCTTTCTGAATATCATGATTTTACTCCAATGCGCAATGAGATAGCGCTGGAGCAAGCTCACAGCTAACGCGTACTGCGATAAAAGCGCAGGCCTTGCGTGCATGCAACTAATGGTACTGTGTCAATCATGCACTGTGCACTGACAGCACGATGCTGTGGCATAGCACATGTTGCACCAGGCCTGCTATCAGGCACATGCACACTGCACAGATGACCCCTGACCCCGGGTCACTCCCCTGACCCGGTGACCCCACCTGGCCATGCCTATGCTGTACACTATGGTAATGTGTGATGGGCAGGCACTGTGCATGTTCCCTCGTAGTGTGCATCTGGTGCATGTCATGGACACATGCGCCTCCTGCCACCAGTTTGGTCCCCGAGATCGCGGTTGGTGAAATGGCACAGGGACATGTCCATAGAGAAGAGGACTGGTCACAGACTGAGCTGGTCAACCTGGTGGCCTGTGTCCAGCCCCATGCCCCCCAACTATTCGGCCAGGCGCCCCTGCAGCAGGCAAGGGTCACAGTCTGGCAGGGGATTGCTGCCAGCTTGCAGCAGAGGATGGGGTGGTCAGGACAGGAGAGCAATGCCACCACCAGTATGGAGACATGATGAGGAGGGACCCAGAGTGCCTGAGGAGGCTTCAGGCATGCATCAGGCAAGGGGCTGTGCCACAACCAGGCAGGTTGGCCCATATTGCCAATGATTAGTTTCATTGGCAAGCTTTTAAACTAATCAAGTGGGGAGGCACTGATAAGCAACAGGAAAATCCCAGCCTCCCCCTACAAAACAGGATACTAAATGGGAATAAGACCAAGGTAGAAAGGTCAGTGGGGGATGCTGCTACAGAAGGTAAAGCCATCAAAAAATGGAGAGCAATGAGTACCAATGCCTGTAGTCTGGGTAACAAACTTCCTGAATTAGTGGCCTTGATGGAGGAGTAACATCTGGATATCATGGCAGCCACAGAAACATGGTACACACAGAACCATGACTGGGATGTAAACATACCAGGATACACTATCTACAGGAGGGACAGGGAGGGTAAAAGAGGAGGAGGAGTAGCTCTCTACATAAGGGAAGGAATCGAAGCAACAGAACAAAAGGGTAAACAGGGAGGAGGAGAAGAAGCACTGTGGGTCAATTTGGAGACAGACAATGGCACCACAATCCACATAGGGGTTATATACAGACCCCTCTCAGGGGGAGGAAATGGACAAGTAAATGATAGAAAGTATACTTAGAGTGGCAGAAAAAGGGGAAATATTGCTGATGGGTGATCTGAATATGCCAGATATTAATTGAGTGCAGTTGCAGCAGCCACTTCTAAGAGTGGGGTTATTCTAGATGCCCTACAGGGGCATACCTTAGACAACTAGTATTGGAACCCACTCAAGAGGGAGCAATCTTAGACCTGGTTCTCTCAAATGGAGATGGAGAGAGGATCACAGATGTAGAAGTGAGTAGCTATCTGGGAACTAGCGACCATCGAACAGTATGGTTCACAATAAACACAGCAATAGAGTCAAGCCATACAAAGGTAAAAGTACTGGACTTCAGGAGGGCGGACTTTGCCAAAATGGATGAGTGCCTAAGGAATGCACTAGCAAATGGGCAGAAAGGAGGGGTGGAAGAACAATGGAGAATAATAAAAACTGCCATCACAGAGGTAACAAGCCTTTGTGTGACGCAAATAAACAAAACAATGTAAGAAACCACTATGGTTCACAAAGGAGGTGGCAGTGAAGGTTCGAGAGAAAAAGAAAGCATTCAGAAATTACAAGGAATCACAGAAGGAGCAGGACAGAGAATTGCATCAGTTAAAACAAAAGAAAGCTGGGAAGGCAGTCAGAACAGCAAAGGCCCGAACTGAGGAAAAGATTGCCAACTCAGTTAAGAAGGGGATAAACCTTTTAGGTACATCAGGGAGTGAAGGAAGACCAAGGGAGGGATAGTGAGGCTTAATAAAGGGAGGGGTGGGCAGAGGGTGACGGTGAAAGACAGAGATACTAAACAAATATTTTGCTCAATATTTACAAATGAAGAGGGAGGACCTAAAACAAACAATAGAAACACTCTGGATACAGAAGTTGATACCAGCCCATTTACAGAAGAAAGGGTTCTGAAAGAACTCTTAAAACTGAAGGTAGACAAAGCAATGGGGCCTAATGATTCATCCCAGAATTCTAAAAGAACTAAGGTAGAACTAGTGACACCACTGACTACCCTCTTTAACAAATCATGGGAGGATGGGGTGGTACCTGAGGACTGGAGGAGGGCAGATGTGATTCCCTTCACAAAAGTGGGAGCAGGGCAGAAGCAGGAAACTACAGACCTGTTAGTTTAACCTCAGTGATAGGGAAAAATGATGGAATCACTTCTGAAGGAAAGAATTGTCGAGTACCTAGAGGCCAGAGGGGCACAGGACCCAAGGCAGCATGGATTCACAGCGGGAAGGTCATGCCAGACGAATCTAATAGATTTCTTTGACTGGGTGACCAAAGTAGTAGATCAGGGAGGGGCTGTGGACATGGCCTACCTAGACTTTAGTAAGGCATTTGACACAGTCCCACACAAAGATTAATATACAAGTTAGCCAGCCTGGGTGGATCCCAAGATGATAGCCGGGTAAAAATTGGCTGGAGAATAGGACACAGAGGTAATAGTAAAGGGAGTCCACTCTAGAAAAGGGGTTACTAGTGGGGTACCGCAGAGTTCAGTATTAGAACCGGTCCTCTTCAATGTCTTTATAAGCGACATTGCAGAGGTACTGGAAGGAAAAGTATGTCTCTTTGCAGATGACACAAAGATCTGTAACAGAGCTGATGCACAAGGTGGGGTGGAAAGGATGAGAAGGGACTTGGCAAGGTTAGAGGAATGGTCAAATGTATGGCAGCTTAGATTCAGTGCTAAGAAGTGCAAGGTAATGCACCTGGGAAACAAAAACCCAGGGGAAGCATACACAATGGGGGGGTGAACTAACAGCAACAAAAATGGAAATGGACCTGGGGGTAGTCATATCAGATGACTTAAAGGTGGGCCAGCAATGTGAGAGGGCAGTAAGGAGGGCTGGGGGGATACTGGGATGCATGGGGAGAGGCATCACCAGTAGAAAACAGGAAGTTATTATCCCTCTGTACAGACAGCTGGTGAGACCCCATCTGGAGTACTGAGTGCAGTTCTGGAGACCCAATCTCCACAAGACATAGACAGGATGGAAGCTGTCCAGAGCAGGGCAACTAAAATGGTGCAGGGTCTGCACCGGAAGACATATGAAGAGAGACTAAAGGAGCTTAATATGTACAGCCTCGAAGAAAGGAGGGAGAGGGGGGACATGATAGAAACTTTCAAGTACCTCAAGGGAATCAGCAAAGTCCAAGAGGGTAGCATCTTTCAAAAAAAGAGGTGTGCAAGAACCAGGGGGCTCAATTTGAAGATAGAGGTGGGGCAGCTCAGAGGTAATGTAAGGAAGTATTTTTTCACAGAGAGGGTTGTGGATGCATGGAACGGCCTTCCAGAGGAGGTTGTGGAGTCAAAAACAGTGGTTGAATTCAAGCATGCATGGGACAGTCATAAGCAGGGCCCCAATTTTTCTGCAGCACATCGGAGCAAAGTTCTGTGGCAGGGTTCTCATTTGCTGCAGAACTTCTACGGCACTCAGCACCAATTTCTGCAGCAATTCTGCGGCACATTTTTACCCTTAATTATTTTCCTTTTTTGGTTTTTTTTTTGCCAAATCTGACACAATGCACGCTCGTAACACAGTCATTTTAAGGGCATTTGCCACCAAATTTTCAACATAGCCAGTTTAAGACCTCTGCTCGTGAACAGTATGATTTTATTAATCTGTCCGGAACACTGATTTTGCACACCGACCGCGCCATTGTGCGCTACATGTGCGAAAACACATTTTGGGTGAAGTGTGAAAATGACAGTTGTATTGTTCATAAGCAGGTGTGGTAAAATGTTAATACTGAAAATCTGGAGTGAAAATATTTTAAATGCTCGAAGTTACGAGTGTGCATAGGAACGGCGCAACACACACTCGTAAAACAGTCGTTTTTGGGAATATTTTCACCAAATTTTCAACATAGGGTTTTTAGAAGCCCACCTCATGAACTCTGACACCGTCATTTCGTTAATCATTCCGGAAAGGTGGTTCCACACAGTGACTGTGGAACCACCTTTCGGGACCGATTAATGAAATAACAGTGTCACAGTTCATGAGGTGGGGCCCCAAAACCCCATGTTGCAAAGTTAGTGAAAAAATTCCCAGAAATGGCTGAGATATGCACTAAAGTTGAAAATCCATTTATGCCATTATACAGCTTACCGGCATTTCTTCAGTTCAAGGGTCGGCTTTGAAGAGTGCAGACGTGTTCCCGTCCACAGAAGATCATTGCACTGGGCTCTGGAGGTAAGTATGGGTTGAGGTGGGGGTGGGGAGGTGGGTACGAGAGGGTGGGTGCAGGTTGGGGAGGGGTAAAGAATCACCGATGGAAATTTGTTTTGTTTCAGTTTTTGGGGGATTCCCACACAAGGAGGGACTTTGCCATGCTGGGGTGGGCTCCCAGCATGGCACCAGGCAGCAGGGGGGTCAGTGAAGCCAATGAAAAATTGGGCACCCGTCGGCAAAGGTTTTGCCACACTGGGATGGCCTCAACATGGCATAGAAACATTTGGGGGCAGTGAACTGACGGGGATTGGGCACTGTCAGCAATGATGCATTTGCCATGCTTGGGTGGGCTCCTAGCATGGCATACTAACATTTGAGAGGGGGCACGTTTGTTCCGCAGGCGGCCACGAATTCCGCGGATGACGGCAAATTCCGCAGATATTTCCCCGGTTTGCAGCACCCACTGAATCGTGGAAAACTTGGGGCCCTCATCATAAGGCAATTCTAGGGGTTGGGGGTAGAAAGAAGTAGGCTGCTGGTTAACTAGGATCTGCAGCTTATCCATTAGGTAGGGAAATGGGCAGACTGGGCAGGCCAAATGGTCCTTATCTGCCATCAAATTCTATGTTTCTATGTTTCTATTGCATGTGTGCCCTGGTGTTGTACTGTGGTGTTGGCTAGGCTGCCTGGCATGCCCTGCAGAGGGGTACACTGTCACTGTGCTCATCACGGAGTGGCATTTCCAGCTACCACTTGCATTGCAATGAAGCCATGAGGGACGTGTTGGGTAGGGACTCACCCTGTGCACAGGGGTGGGGGTGGTGGGTGGCTGCTGTGGATGATTCCTGATGTGTACCTGTGTTATTTACATTCCCAGGGCCTGAGGATCGACACTGGGCATGGCAGCAGCAGTAGAAAACCAGGCCGTGGCAGGCCACGGAGGACTGGGACTGGTACTGGAGGGCCGCAGAGGGCAGGTAGACACTTTTAGGGTCCTTCACACTTTACATGGGGGTTGTAGGGGAGTGGGTACAGGCATGGCTGCCTGTGCCATGTGCCATGGCTGCTGTGTGTGTTGCACTGTGCATGGTGCATGCCACTGTGGTGCATCCATTGGACATGTGTGCCAGTGGTTGGTGGGGTGAGTGTGCGCCCGACTGCTACTTGTGTTGCTGTGGTGCCTCCAGTGCACTGTGCCATGTGACTGTCATTGCACAGTCAGGTGGCCATTGTGCAGCTGGGACCACCTCTGTGCAATGTTGTGGTGCACCGAGTTGCTGGCAGGCATTGGCCCACCCCCGTGCAGGCCGCCAGTATGGGCCCTCCAGGGGTGTGTGTTCCCACTGCCCATTGTGCACTGTGGGTGGGCATGGTTCCTTGGGACATTGCACTGATCACTTGTCCTGTCCCTTGTCATAGGTGTCCAGCAGAGGTGTAGAAGGCCCGTGTATTGCAGGCTGCTCTGGCAGCTCATCCTTATAACCTCAACAACCATGGAGGTGGTCCTACATGTTCGGCACCTGCTGCTGGCAGACTAGAGGTAGTGAGGACACCAAAGGGCAGGAGGTCAGTTAGGCCCCATCTTTCCCCTGTTTCCCCTGCTGTACCTCCCCCTACAGTCCCCCTTCCCACTGTACAGTCTCTTTTCCCTGTCCCCTTCCCTTGCTTTCCTACCCTTTCCCACCCCCTTGTCATTGTAAATAGTTTTCAATGTTAATATATATTTTTTGACTTACCTTCCTGTGTCAATGTCTGCTTTGCAGGTGGCATGAGGAGGCATGCTGCAGTGGCCCAGTGTCTGTCCATGTGATGTGCATGTATCGGGGCACCTGTTGTGCTTCTGTGGTTCACTGCTGTGTGCTGTGGTGTGTCCCACTGTGGTGGTGTCTTTCCCCTCAGTCACTGGCTGTGCCATGGGGTGCCCATGGGGTGGCTGTCAGGGGGGTGTGTGTTGGGTGTGTGCGTGGTGGTGATGGCACATGGCCATGGCTCTCAGTCAGGTACTGGCTGCACACTGTGTTGGGGCCCCTGCTTGGCATTATGCGGCCTGTCCCATGTGGTCTGCCATGCTACCTGCCTCCTGGCACCTTCAGTGCCTCCTGTGTGGGTTTCTGTGTGCCTGTATGGTGTGTGTGTGTGTGTGTGTATGTGTGTGCTTGACTGTGTGGTCCTGGGTGTGGTCTGCTCTGGTCTAGGAGGGTGGAGGGGCACAGCCTGCAGCCTGTGGGGGGGATCTCTTGGTGGCCCTCCATTGGCCATTGGCACCTCCTGTTGCCTGCTATCTGTGCCACTGTTGTGTTCTGGGGAGGGGTGTCTGGGTGCCTGTGTGCACCCTGCTGTGTCCTGCTGGTGGAGGCCTTCTGTGGCCTGTCACTATGCTTCCCTGGCTCTGTCCCTGTGTCTCTGCTCTGTGCCATGCCTCCCCTCTGTTGCTCTGCTGCTCTGCTCCCACAGTTGCGCTGGAGCATCTCTTTCTGCACCATGGCAGAACTGTGTTTGTGCAATGGTGCAACTCTGGTTGCACCATGGTGCAACTGTGCCATATTCAGCTGGGTTGTACTGGTGCAGTTTGGCTGGTGCAACCTCTGAATATGGCTCCTATTGTGCCATGACGCATTGGATTTGCACTGTGCCAGTTTTGCACCAGTCTTTGGTGCATTTCTGAATATCTGGGCCATATATATATATATATATATATATGTATTGTTATCTCAAATTAACACCTTTGAGAACAAGCTCATTACAAAGTGTTCCACATCAGACAAAACAATAACAGTGACAACAGTTGGCTTTACAGGTAAACAGGTAATTCAAAGATTAGACATACAATGCTATACATTATAGAACTACAGAACAATGGAAAGAATAATAACAATGCTGGCAATGCACAATATATGCCAATATGTGTGCAAGGTGAGGAATACTTCAGCTCAGGGCCTAGTCAATAGAGGGTCAGGGAAGTGAACAGGTATGTGTGCAGGGTGAAGAGATTCATTGGCTCAAGGGACCTCATCAATAAATGGTCAGGGGAGTGAGACTATATGAGAAATTGTCACAGCGACTGTCAAGTAGGGAGGGAAGGTAGGAGGGCATGGTAAGAGGTGGCTAGTGAGGAGAGAGGGGGTGAGGGGGAGAAATAGCATGATTGTGGAGGAACAGGTGGGAGATAAGGTTGGAGGAGGTGAAGGATTCCAAGGGAGTTTCTGGCAAGTTAAAATTATCTACAAGGAATCAAGCAGAATTTTGCTAGGTAGTGGGTCATCAGATGGATGCCCTGGGATAGAGCAGGTAGGAAAACCACTGTTGAGAACCATTCAGAGTTAGAGAGGGCGGTCACAGCAGACCTTTGATATGTATTAGGGGTGTGCGAGTAATGAATATTAAATCCCAAATACGGTATTCGGTATTTGGGAGCCGAATACCAAATTTCGTAGCTATTTGGTGATATTCGCTATTCAGCATTACCGTGGGATTTCAAGATCTTGCAGGACTTGCTGGCCAATTGTTGAGCATTTGCCAAAGCTAGATCACATGATAGTTCCACATTGCTGCTTAGTGGAGAAAGATCATAGTGGAGAGTGGAGAGCGCTCGGTGTCAGCAGAGATCAGGAGATGCAAAAACTAATATTTTCATTCCAAAACCTTTATTTTTTGTTCTGTACTGTGTGTCTTTAGTGCCTAGTACCAGTGGGAGTACTGGGAGGAGTTTTTTTGTGGATAAATCGTCTGATGTACAAATTTTATTTTTGCTAGGAGCTGCAGAGAAACTAGTATACTGTACCTTCATTTCAGGGGCCTCTCATGACTGGTGGAGAGATTGCAGTGGAGAGTTGAGAGAGAGCTCTGAGTCAGCAGAGATTAGGAGTAGGGCTGGGCAGACTTTTCTGCAGGAGAGCTGGACACCCAGATTGAACCCTCAATCCATGGACCTGGATAAATATCGACTTCACCACAGAAGTCTGATTCGGGGTCTGTGGAAGTGCCATTTGTACCATTTTGTGTATTGTTGCCATGGGGATGCCGTCGGCACTCTCACTTAATGTAAAGGCAGCTGGTAGCATCCAATCAGGCAACAGATGGTCACATGACACACACTCATGGAGTATAACCATGTTCAGTGTGCAAAGTGGCCCAGATGAGAGGAGGATGGTTGGATGAGCACCTTGCTCACTCACTGCTGCAGTAAGCCACCAGAAGTTGCCAAAAAGAAAAAAAAAACACAAATATGTAACACCCGGCCACTTTTAACTGGTTAGCACATCCCCCATTAAAATCTGGAACACTGGTACCTACACAATGGCATACCATTTACTTTACAAAAGGTTGGTACCACCCTTGGTGTTAAGATGTATACCTGGTTCATTTTCTAGAGGAAGAGAGGGGTGGGGGTACAAGAACAAAACAACATAAACCTTGTGTAAACATTACAAGCCAGGTCCTGGATGAAGGCAGTGAGACGTATGTTAGATCTAACTTGCTGAGGGTTCCCCAGTAAATCCAACAACCAGAAGCAATAAACTGAATGTACAGAACAGTAACTGGAATTGTGTGGTATGGCTTTATTCAACAGATGGAAAATTAAAAGCAGAAGTGTAACCCCAAGGGTCGGTCTAGGCAGGACAGGTACATTTCACAAACTCTCCTTGCATGCAGTACAGTTCATGAACACACAAAAGAACATCTTCTTCCCAAATTCCCAATGGTGCATTTAGTGGACACCTGGCCACACACCCAAACATTTTCTTCCCATGAGTGTCATTTAGTGAAACTCAGCCATGTACTCAGAACTCTTCTTCGAATATAGGTGCAATTATATGAAACTCAGCCACAAGCCTAAACCTGCAGCTTGGCCCTTGCTCAGGTATAACTGGTGCCTTTTATGAACCTGGAAAGCCCTGCCTTGTAAGCTTTCAGATGGCATTACTCCCACCCTTCGCCCCAATCAACGGTCTCTTCCATTCTTCAGGGTTGCACCATTGAAACCCCCATTTCCCATTGAAATGCTAGAGGTCCCACACTTTAAATCTGTCACTCACTGGAGTGACTAAAGAATAAACTGCCCTCCACTGGGTGAACAATTTAACAGAAAATTCACTCTTCTAGTTGAACTGGGGCACTAACAGGTGTGATCCAGCCTTATCTATGGGCACACACACCCCAGACTATGATTCCCTTAAAGTATGTGGAGATCTTGCCTCCTAGAACAATATTCATAACTGGCTGTCCCGTCCACCGGGCATGGAACAACAGAAAGGAAATCTGGGTAGCAGATCAAACAGTCTCTCAAAAATTCATTTCCAAGGCAGCTGATACACACACAGAACCTTCAGGGGATTGTCCCTTGAGTCCACTGAGAATAAGCAGTTCCTTCCACTTCACTGGGAATAGAAATCAGGAAATCCTGCTGTAGCACTGATCTCCACCACTTCGCTGGAAGCTGGAAATGACACTTCACTAGGGTGAGAAATGCTGAGCCCTCTCTTCAGAGCTGAACTGACATTTCTTCTGCCACTCTCACCTCCTCACTCAATCTCTGTCTGACACCAACTGAACATTCTAAGCTCCCCAGAGCAGCTGTCCCCACTATGTGGCTTATGCTGCTGCGAGAGTTCTGAATGACCTAATCATTCTTCCCTCAGGCTAGTTGAGTAAACAATGATGTCATTATGTAAGAAGCCTACTAATGAGCTCCCTACAGCTGCCTGCTACCTTCCCAACAATAATATTGATAGGATTCTAGTAACTCCAGGGGACTTGGTGGTTACACTCACTGTAACCAGACCACTGGCTGTCTGCAACCAGTACATAGCCTAGTACTAGGAAATCCTACCTCCATGCTCCCTATGGGGAGGGTTGCACAAGTCTTTCCCTACCATGTTCCAGGCACAGGCAGGTAACATTAAAGGACAGAGGCCCACTGAAGAAACTTCAGTTCCTAACCTACTACCGTACTATCTATGGATTCTCAGTGGCTCCAAGAAACTTCTTGAAGCATGTCCTAACAGAGAGCATTGATGACCCCTATCTAGAATCAGGACCATTAACCTGCCTTCCCCCCTAACCCTCTAGGGGAAATCTATCTGACCTATGCTACCTACCAAGTGCCCAAACCCGAAAACCATTTTACACCAACACACTTGTAAAATGAAAAAAGGTTAGACATTGTACTACACAGTCACACAAGCCTAACAACTCTCTGCAAAGGAGGATTCCGATGAGTCCCAAAAATCCTCTTCATGTCTTCTTGTCTTCTTCCAGGAACAGCAGCAAAAGAAAACACTGCAAAAACACATTTCTGCACACAACTACAATCTATAAAGCTAAAATCAGTGACCAAAACCCTCCCACTGGATACTGCACAAGCCCAAAAAGCATTTTTAAAAGGATTTTCTACAAAAGTACAAAATTAGAAAACATAAAAGCATTTGCGGAAACATTTGGGGGGGTCCATACAAAGTCCAAAACTAAGAAAGAGTCTAGAGTGCCGAGGCACTACAGAAAGAACATATTCTAAGCTGGAGCCTGCTGAAGCACAGTTTTGAAACAGGCACAAGGCCTGCAAGCACTGCAGTCTAGATGGATAGTCTGTTGGAAATTACAGTTCCATGGATATCTTCAATTGCAGGAAAACAGATAAATTAAAAATGAAAAGAGTTTCTTACCGGTTCTAGGTGACAAAAGGATGTCAACATCACTTCTCTGGACCTGTGTCCTGATAATCTTAGGCAGCTGGGTAGACAAAATCTTTGGATCAGATGTTTCCATGACCTCCTACTGGACCCCGACTGGTAATCTTCTCCAAACCTGCTGGGCTGATGAACCTGGATGTTACCACAGATGAACCTGGATGCTGCTGCAGATGAACCTGGATGCTGCTGCAGATGAACCTGGATCACCAGAACAAAGGCACTTCTATCCTGAGATGCAGCCTCTTTGGTGGGAAATGGCTGAGGTGGCAATAGCTGCATTCACTTTTGGCAAGCGGGCACAATATCAGATGAATGGCACCAATTTCAAGGACAGTACCACTCAGGATCTGTGGCATAAACTGTCACCCCATCTGGATGCACCATTGGAACATTGTAGATTGTCTCTTGGCCAGCTTTGTGAACTACTCTCACAGAGCTAATTAACAAGGTCCTGCCATGCCTCCAGAATTGTAGTCTCATTACACACTTTAATTCAGACCGCTTGTTTACTGTAGGTTCAGGTTGGCACAAGCTTCCTCCCACAACCAGGCATGCCTGTATTTCTCAATTTCTTCCCATATTTGCCAAGGGTAGAAAGGGTACAAAGGTCTATACTCGGCCACAGCTCGTATGTGAACAATTCTCTCCTCTTTGCTGCTTTTAACTAACTCCAGTCCAGAAGCACTGCTTGGGGGTGACCAGTCTTGGTTGAGCCAGTTACGAACACTTAGTGTACAGCAAAAGCAGTCCACCTCAGCACTTAGGGGCACATTTCTTAAGCCTTCCTCCACATGGACATCGGGAGGCTCCATGGAAGCAAAAGCCAATGGTGACTCACTGGGTCCCACTGCAGCCATTGCAACCTCTTTCTCTTCCACACATTCTGCCCAGGAGCTGGCGATTGCACCATCCCCTGAAATTGTCCACTCTCCACTGTCCTCAGAGGAACTGGCCTCCCAATGACATGCTTCCTCCACCTCAGACTCTTCCACAAGGCTCGGACTTGGACCTTCCACACACGGATACACTGAACCTGCCTTTGCAATGTCCAACTCCACCCTCTGCGACGTGGAATATTTAACTTCCTCTGGGCCTTGCAAAGCATCAACACAGACACTGTCCAAAAACTCCTTTACAAACTCTATGGGGTTTCTCTGACTGCACCCAGCCTGTTGCTGTTTTTCTGAATCTACAGGGTCCTCTGCCTGTGTCCAAGTTGGAACTAAATGGATGCGTTTTGCTTTAGCTATCCTTATGCTACCTGACAAGCTCATTCCAAATCATGTTCTACAGTCTGTTCAATGTGGAAATGGCAAAACGTCTTTTCCTGACTTTAGGCATACTACTCACACAATATCCAGATAGTTCAGCAATGGGTGCCGATGAACAGTCATACAAATTTTCACAATTAGCTAGTTCTTGTTGGGCTACCCACACCCTGGCATGGAGGGGGTAGTGAGGGGGTTGCTGCACCATGTTTTGCAAATTACAGCAGTAGCCACAGACATTGCCAGCTATTTCCTGAAATTTCTGTGATATTTCTAGAGAAATCTCCTGCTTTCTGCATTACCACAGTAGGGACAGCAGAGAGTAACTCTTTAGAAATTTTGCAAAATATCTGAAAATAGCTGGCAATGTTTGTGGCTACTACTGTAAACACACAAGCCCCAAAATTGTTGTTTTTGTAAGCACTCTGAGATTTGGTTTTAACACACTGGAAACATTCGCTAACAGGCTACCTGGCTGCTACAATTGTATTCCACAACACTTAGCAAGAAACCATTTGAAACTTTGTTTGGGTTTGAAAACACTGGTCTAAAATGGTGCTGCTTTGTTTACATTGTTGGTTACACCCCAACATGGCAACTGTAACTTTGCATCAGTTAAAAATGGCTAGGATTCTGTCTGAATCTTTTGAATTTCAACTGATTTTCTCAAGCACAAGTTCACTTTACGTTTTCTCAATCCATTACATTATTAGCACTTGCTTGTTGAGAGTAACCACTACTCGGTGTGGTTCACACCAAACATGGGGAGAGAAACAGGGGGCATAGGTATAAGGGTGATTGAGTTTAGGTGGCAGACTTTAGGATGATGGGGGGGGTAATTCTGAGCAAGCACCTGGCAGACATCCAACACATGGAAACTAATAATGATGCATCCCATCTGAAGTATCATAATAACAAACATAAAAGTAAATTAAACTTAATTCTTTTAAATGCTCATACCCTCAGTAATAAATTTGAAGAATTACTCATTAGATCTAAAATAGACCATCCAGATATTATTGGGGTCCCTGGAACCTGGTGGCAGGAGAACAAACTTTGGAACACTTTTATTCCTGGCTATAACCTTTTCTTCTTAAATAGACAACACAAAAAAGGAGGTGGCATTGCTTTGTTCATTAAAACATTCTTGAACCTTACTGAAGTTTCTGATAAAATCAAGACTCCTTCCTCTTTGGTGGAATCCTTATGGATTAGCATAAAAAAATTCATATAATAACAATGTAATAGTAGGGTTATGCTACAGGCCCCTGATTGTCCATCTCAAGTCTCTAATGAAATCCCTAATGAAATCTAATCAGCAGCATAACTTTGCAATATATTATTCATGGGTGACTTTAATTTTGGAGACATTAATTGGACTAATAAAACAGCAACTAACTCAATGTCAAAGGATTTTTTAATACTTTGTAAAGAACTGAACCTAATTCAAAATGTACACTCTCCAACTAGAGGATATAACATACTGGACATTGTGTTAAGCAGTGAACACTTAACAATTCAAGATTGTAAAAGTTACAGCACCTCTGTGAAACAGTGATCACTATGGAGTTAAATGTGCCCTTCTTTCATCATGGACTGAATCTTATAAATTGACCAAAGTTTTTGCCTATAATAAAACCAATAAATTGGCCCTTAATGAATATTTAACTAACATAGACTGGAAGACTGTGCATAAGGATCCAGATAGTGACAGTATCTGGAACTCCTTAAAAATGTTGTTCTAGATGCAATATATACATTTATTCCTCAAAAAAGGAAAATATATTTTCATTGAAGTCCTAAATGACTAACTGATAAATTGGTTAAACTAATTAGAAAGAAAAAAAAAAATTTAAAATATATATATCTAATAAATGTGACAGAACCTGGTCTGAATTCAAAAGGATTCAAAATAATTGTAAAACTGCTATTAAGACTGCAAAATATGATACCGAAAAATGTATAGCAACTCAAGCCAAAAAGGGTAATCAAAATATTCTTTATAGTTATATAAATCATTAAGAAAGCAGGATTGTAAAGTAGGTCCAATTATAAGTAATGATGATGTTATCGCAAACCCCAAGGAAATGGTTGAACAATTAAATTATCATTTCAGAAAAGTGTTTAACAACACATCAGATAATGCTACCCCCATAAATGATAAGGTCACAGATAAGGTTGTTTTATCTTTTGAAGACATAAAGTCCAATTTAGATAACGTTAAGCATGGCTCCTTCGCAGGTCCGGATGGCATCTCAGGTGATATTATTCATTTAATGAAAGAGAATCTGTCCCATCCCCTAAAAATTATTTATGAAAGTAGTTTAAATTCAGCCTTAGTTCCCTCTGATTGGAAAAGGGCAAATATCACCCCTTCCCCTTTTTAAGAAAAGGAGATGGAGGAAATCCCAACAACTACCATCCTATCAGCCTCACATCTATGTTTTATAAAATTCTAGAAAGAATGATCAAAGACATGATTACTCCTGAGTTTAGGAATCTAGACCCAACTCAGCATGGCTTTGTCAAAGGTCACGCCTGCATTACTAATCTAGTGAGTTTTTATGATAAAACATGTCAATACTTGGACAACAAAATCCCCTGCGATGTAATCTTTTAGATTTCAAGAAAGCATTTGACTCTGTACCTCATTGGTCTTTAATACAGAAATTATTATCATATAATATTAATCCACTTATCATATGTTGGATTGCAAATTGGTTAAGTAAGAGATATCAAAGGGTTGTCATTGATGGCCACAAATCAGCATGGCTTCCTGTTAATAGTGGTGTTCCCCAAGGCTCTGTCTTGGCTCCGGTAATATTTCAAATCTTCATTTCAGATCTATCCCAAAATTTAAATTGTACCATAGTCAAATATGCAAATGATCGTAAAATAGGCAATCCTTATAGTAGTTCTGAAGATGTAAGTTAACTACAGAAAGATTTTGATTCCCTAGGGACCTGGTCAATTAAGTGGAGACTGGCCTTCAATATCTCCAAATGTTGTGTTCTCCATTTTGGAAAGCAGAATTGTAGAAATCAATATTTTCTGTATAACAAGATATTTATGAGCAAATTTCACAAAAAAGTCCTAGGTATTACAGTCAACTCAGATTTAAATTTTTTTTTTGCCAATAACTATATTTTATTAGGAAAAACATAACAAACAATGTGCACACAAATAATAAAGGTTGTACATACTTCATCAAATACAAGGTGCACTATACCCAATATAAAATTACCAAAACAATTATATAATAAAAAAAACCACCAAGCATTTCAACCCCCAGCCCCCGCAGCTATCTGTAGAATTAATTGTAATCGAATATTGGTTGTGTAAAATAAAGGCCATAACCTTGAGAAAAGTCAGAGCTTGGAGAAAGGGAGAAAAGATATAGATTCCCAACACTAGAGAGGAAGGTAGCCTAAGTTACAGCAAGGAAAATGGTACTTGTAAGATAAAAACAGGAAAAGGAAAACACAGGCAGAACATGGAGAAAGAAAGAAGAAGAAGAAGTAAAACAGAGGAGACTAAGGAAAAATGATGAATAAACAGGGTGCTCACTGATTTAATAACCACTCCTCTCTCTCAAACATTGACTAAAACTCTTCCAATATCTGTCAAATTTATGCAGAGTATTGACAGATGAGTGCACTGTCCTCTCAGCATACAAAGCATTCAAGAACTCCTCCACCACTCCTTAAAAGAAGGAGACCATTCTCTCGCCAGTGGCGTAAAATCACCAATTTAGTGACCAGTGCCACTAGTGTCATCCGGACCCTTAAAATGTTGCATGGAATAAAACCATACATCCGAAGATACAGATCTCTGGTTTAAAAATGGTGAAAGATCGTAAAGGGTCTTAACCCTCGCTTGACTGCCTCCCACAACTCAGTGCTTTAGGCAGGACCATAGCTCAGGGAAAGTGGTAGCTAAAGAACCATTACAATTCTCACATACCGGAGAACATTGATTATTCCAACGTGTAATTTAGCCGGGACAGATAGATATTATGTAACAGCTTAAACTGGATATCTCTTAATCTATCCTGCTTTGTAAGTGCATAAATGTCAGTCCAGATTTTCTCCCAAACTTTCTCAGGCCAGTCCAGGGACATATTAACCTTCCAATAAAAGGAACTGGAGATGAGTTGAAACCCGTCTTCAGAGTGACAAATTGGTAAATTTTGAAACCCATTTGCCTGATAAACAAGAATCTGAGAGTTTGTTCCATAGGTCCCCAACCTGGTCTGATCTGTTACCTTTGCTGAAGGAGGACTGGATACAACTCCTGATTTGAGCCAACCTTAGCATAGACTGGATTTTACCCCAAACTTTACCGCTAATAAAGAAAGCGGAAGCATGGAGTTACCTGCATAGAAGTCGAAATCCGAATCTTAGGAAATGGTGTTAGAAGAATCTATCAACAGATTGGTTACCAATTAAGAAATTTGGATTCTTCAGTAAGGGCTGAGAGAAATCAAACCGTGGGTTGATTTTTTTAGCCGGTATAGAGTTGATGAATTGCCCTGATATCCCACTCTAGGGGTGTATTCCTAATCTTCCTGGGTACTTTGGCCCAAGGGATGTATAGGAGGGATTCTAGGTCAATCTTTATATCATTAGCAATAGTCTGGTCTAACTCTAGACCCGTAGAAAAAGTATCAATTTTACCTGTCCACAAAACAGCCCTAGCCATATGAATTGCCAAGTAATATTTAAAAAAATCAGGTAATTGTTGACCCCCCAGTTTACGCTGCTGACAAAGTTTGAAGTAGGCTCTGCGCGGAGGTTTGTTTTTCCATATAAAATCCAAACATAGTCTACATAGATTCTTAAAAAAGGATTTTGGGAGATATATGTTTAAATTGAGGAGGGATAAAGAATCTTCTGCAAAACCACCATTTTAATTGTGTTAATTCTCTTAGAAAAGGACAGAGCAAGCTTCGTCCATCTTTCCAGGTCCTCTCTGATGGATTTAAAACAGGTTTTAAATTTAAATGAACTATCTCCAAATTTTTGAGATTTGAATACCCAAATATACTAGAGTTTTGGATTGCCACTGAAGACCTAAGGATGAACACCAACCCTTTACGAGAAGAGTGGACAGAGGATAAAATGTTGTTTTAGTCAGGTTTAACTTAAAACCTGAGAACTCGCCAAAGGCCTCGATAAGACTTAAAGCTCTGGGAAGAGATAAGGTTGTGTCCCGAATGTGTAGCAATAGATCATCGGCGAACGCCGACAGTTTGTGTTCCTGACCACCAATCTTAATACCATGAATCTGCTGATCGGCCTTAATAGCTCTAATTAGGGGTTCTAAATACAAATTAAACAAGTAGGGTGACAAAGGACAACCCTGGCGAGTTCCCCTCAATAGCGGAAAGGCTACAGAAATTAAATTATTATTCTGAATTCTAGCAGTTGGACATGAGTAAAGAATTTTAATTAATTGTATAAATTGTTGGGGAATACCAAATTTAGCTAAGGTTTCGAACATAAAGATACACTACACCCAATCGAAGGCTTTTTCCGCATCTAAGGAAATCAGGGAAGCCTCCATGTTAGGGGCCACAGCTACAGAGATTAAATAAAACAGTTTCCTAAAATGGTCGGCCGAAGTACGTCCCTCAACGAAGCCAGCTTGTTCCAGACTAATCAGTTCTCGCCAGACACTCTTAAGTCTAGTGGCCAATAATTTAGCGAAAATTTTAACGTCCAGGTTCAGCAAAGAAATAGGTCTATAATTCCCCACTGAATCTGTAGATTTCCCCGGTTTGGGTAATAAGATTATTCTGGCTTCAAAAAGTGATTTGTCTTTGACTCCATGCAAAAACCAAAAAGTGAAGAGTTGGTTTAACAGCGGAGCAACTTCAGTTTTAAATGACTTATAAAAGAGTGGTGTAAACCCATCCGGGCCAGGTGCCTTATCAACCCTAAGTGAGTCAATGGCCGACAATATCTCCTCATTGGAAATAGGGATATTAAACTCAGCCTGGAATATTGTGACAGGTAGGGAAGTGATATATCAGCCAGAAACATTCGCATTTTGGAGAGCACCTGAGGGCAAAGCGGCTGGCTTGAGTAGAGATCTCTATAGAAGGTCACAAAAATCTGCAGAATACCTTTAGGGTCGGTAACCATCATTTGAGACAGGGTGCTTTAAGGCCGCACCCATTTAATTTCAGATTTTTGTTTAACTGCCAGGCCAGCAGTTTCCAGCCTTACTGCCCTGACCAATATATAACGCTTAGATTTAATCGATGAACTAACCACTTTCTCCCTAAGGGCCCCGATACCATGCTCTCAGTGTAATCAGCTCATGTTCTTGGACTTCTGATCTCACACTCTCTTGTACATTCTCTAATTCTTTAATCCTACTTAAACAATTGGACAACTTCCGGTTATGTTTCGCCTTTCTTACAGAAGCAATCCTAATTAACTCCCCTCTCCAAACCGCTTTAAGAGCGGCCCATGATTGGTCTGTATCAGAAATTGAACCCCAATTGAACTTAATCAACTCATTCAAAAAGGTTTGAAATCTGTCTAACGTTTGGGCATCCTTAAGAGTATTATTATTTAAGGACCATGAGTAGGATCTCTTAGGGATGAAAGATGGAGTCCAGACAATTTTGACTGGAGAGTGGTCTGAAATTACCCTTGGGAGAAACAGTACTTCCGTGACCTCTGAAATACATTGTTGGCTCACCAGGAAGTAATCTATCCTAGAAAAGGTTTTATGAACCGGTGGAAAAAAAGTATAATCACGAGTTGTGGGATTAAGCAATCTCCACGGGTCCGCTAATCCTAAAAATGAAATGCATTCAACCAGAGCTTGTTGGGCCGGAGAAGATTGTGATTTCCTACATATTGACCTATCCAGTCTGTCAGACTGGACTAGGTTCCAGTCACCTCCTAATATAATCGGCATCTCCTTAAAGGGAGATAAGATTACTGCCAGATGGATGAAAAAGGAAGAGGACTCTGTGTTAGGACCATAAATTGACCCCAGCACAAGGCGCACCCCTCCAAGATTACCAGAAACAATAATATATCTGCCATTCGGGTCTGCAATTATGTCCGAATGTGTAAAAGGGATACCCTGGGCTATCAAAATTGCCACGCCCCTGCTGGATGAGGAGTAACCAGCCCCGAACACTTGGCCTACCCATTTTTTCTTGAAATGAGAGAGGTGGTCCGAAAGAACATGGGTTTCCTGCAAAAATACAATTGCCGGATGATAGCGAGCTAAATGGTTCAAAATTAGGTATTTTTTACAGTTATCTTTCCCCCCTTTTATGTTCCACGAATAAAGGTTCAGGCTAGAAACCATTCAACCTGCCTTGCCACTGAGACAAATTATGGATAGCTGCCCCCACAAAAAATCCCATGAAGCATCCCACTAAACTCTGTCCCAACCCCCTCCCCACCCCCCAAAACTATCCCCAAATAAACATCCTAAAACCACCCCAGGCCCAAGCCAACTCCTCTCAAACTGGTTCATAGTGTACCATAGAGGCAGGGCACCCTTCTCCCACATTAAATTCTGTCTTTACTGCTATAAACATGCAAACCTGCCAGGTGTAGTAACGTTTATACAAAAATTCGAATATACACCTCGCCCCACAGGTGGCAAGATCCCCTAGTCATTTGCACAGCTTCCAAGAGCTAAATATTATCAGGGAGGCATTTGATAAACTAAAGATCCCCTCAATTGGTGGCAGCTTACTCCTTAAAGCCCCCTCCAAAAAGGAAATGACAATAAAAAATTGAGCATACTCTGAAAAAGGAAGAGCCCCTTAACCAATAGAGGCACCCCCTAACCGCTCTTACACCTATGAACTTAGTATTACCCAAGTCAAAACCCAGACTGAGAACAGTATACTGTAAGAAAATGGGCACATAATGTAATATGTTCCACACAAAGGGGGGAGGTAGAGAAAAGGGGTGCCCTATCCTGGTGAAACCCATATAGTTTAAACAAATCCCCCATACTAAATGTCCACATAACCACTAAGTGTAAGAGAAACATCCCATATGGAGCCTCTCAGCCCTCCCTCCGCATAAGCCATTCCATAATTTTTTTCCCCAATCTTAACAACAGTAGCACGACCATATATTTCTGTTAATTAAGGCAAAGCATAGAATGAAATGCAGTATTTCAGCGCCCTCTGCTGGACGTAGTGAAAAATGATGAACATCCTCTGGTTTAGGAGACAGCATAAACTCCTATCAGCCAGTTATAAAAAAAAGGAAAATGCCCAAATTATAAATACAGTAGGTTTGAAACAAGCCCCAGAAACACCAGGTAATAACCAAATTAACAAACTTTAGGGCAAAATAAACATAACTACTAAGGCTGTCCAATTATGTTCTCTCAATGGGCCGCATAGCCCTTAAGGATTAGCACAGTCCACATGTTGACTCAGCCTTTGGGGAACAGATCGGGCATCAGCACTTGTAGCGAAGTTAGAGCCTCTTCTGCCGATTCATAACGTTTTGTCCCATCCTTGGTGGTAACCTCCAGTTTGGCTGGATACATCATGCGGTGGCGAATCCCGCCGCCCAAAGCTTCGATGTGATGGGTCGAAAGGAGGCCCTGGCTTGCCTCATTTTCCAGATCAGGTCGGGTACTAAACGAAGCTTCCTACCCTCCCATTGGAATGAAGATAGTTTCCTTGTTTCTCTCAGGATGTGCTCCCTGTCAAAATAGTTTAAGAGCTTAAAAAATAATGGGTCTTGGAGGCTCTGTTGAAGGAGATCTAGCTCTCAGGGCACAGTGCCCCCTTTCGATCACATACTCCTGCCCATTTGGTGAAGGCCCTGCTGATTTCTTTAATAATTTTTGTAAAAAGAGAAGCATATTGGAGCCTTCCTCACCCTTAGGCAAACCCAGTAAAACTAAATTATTTCACCGGCTTCTTCCTTCTAGATCATCCAGCCGGTCCTCCAACCTTGTTATCATCTTTTTACACTCGCTAATTGTAGGCCTCAACTTCTCCAACACCTGTTCTATCGAAGAGATCCGAGCCTCTGTGTCGGTCACCCGACGGGCCAGCTGGGTCAGGGCGGGTTTGAATTCCGCTACGTCATCAACCAACTTAAACAGAGCTTCCTTGATGACCGACAGGTCACTGTGTATTTTGCCTGGCGTGACTTCTTCATCGGCAGTCGGCAGTGATGAACTGCAGCGCGGCCGCTTTGCTTCCAGTTCTTGCTCGCTCGCCTGCATTTTAAGTCACCGATCGGTTCCAAGTTCAATTCAGAACTCGTTGCGATTCTCTTCCAGCTAATAGAAATTAGAAAATAGTAGGCTGAAACCTCTGAATTCCGGCAGATTTGCTGGTTAGGAGCGGGAGCCCAAAACTGCAGCAGCTACTCCTCCATTGGTGTCACGTGACCCCCCAACTCAGATTTAAATTTTAATTTGCACATCTGAAACATCCTCAGTACAGTTAACAAAATTTGGTGGTCCATAAAACATAATATAAAATCCAAAGATCCAGATATTCTACTGCCATTGTATCGAGCATATATAAGGCCTCACTTTGATTTCGGCTCCCAGCAATGGTGTCCCTACCATCAAAAAGACATTAATAGATTAGAAATATTTCAGAGAAAAGTCACAAAATCAATCTGCCCAGATAAAACTCTGCCTTATGAAGCAAGACTTGCTAAATATAATTTAATGTCTCTAGAGCTCCGTAGGCTAAGAGGTGATCTACTACTAACATGGAATATCATTAATGATCAGTCCCTTACAACAGAGTGTAGCCTAGATTTTAAACAGGTACTGATTAACACAAGAGGACACCCACTTCAGTTATTAAGATCTAGAGCAAAATCTAAAAAAAGAGCCTATTTCTTTTCATAAAGGATTGTTAAACCATGGAATAAATTACCAACAACAATTATTGTCAGCACTAATAAAATTATATTTAAAAGCAGAGTAGATAACTTTTCATTAGTTAACATACATTTGACCTACTATATGTAATATAGGAGATACTGTGGACTTTCTGCCTTTCAGCTAAGTTCAATTCCTTAGTATGATTCCTTAGTATGATGGATGCAGATCAGAAATGGAATATAATAAGTGGAGGGCTGGGGGAGGCAACAGATACCTGTACTAGGAAAAAAAAACAAGAAGGGCAGGACAAAGAAACCAAGTTGTCCGTCACAGGAGGTCAGAGAAGGGGTAAGAGCCTAGAGGGTGGCATTTCAGAAGTATAGGAAATTGGGGAGGGGAGGAGATAAAGATGTATATAGGGAAACATCTAGGAAGGTCACCAGACTGGTCATGGAGGGCCAAAGCATCTAGAGAGCTGAGACTGATGCAAGGGATCAAAAGAGGAAAAAAATACTTCTTCCGTTACATACAGTAGGTAAAAAAAGGAGAAGCAAAGACCAGCTTGTGAGGATCAAGAAAGATGGGGGGTGGATACAGAAGGGGCAGAGCAGGAAGAGGCACTGAATGAGTACTTCTGCTCTGTGTTCATGCAGAAGAAGAGGGGGAAAATACCTCAGGCAAGTGGGGGAGTGGGTAAGGGGGGCGAAAATGACATATGTAGGGATTACAGAGGGCAGGGTGCTGGAGGGATTGAGGGCATTAAGAGTGGACAATGCACCTGGGCCAGATGGCATTCACCCTACAGTACTGAGGGAGCTGGCAGAGGTCCTTATGCAGCCATTGGCAGACCTGTTCAATACCTCCCTGGACACAGGATGTGTACCACAGGACAGGAGGATGGCCCATGTGGTGCCCATCCATAAAAGTGGGCCAAAGGATGAACCAGGGAATGACAGGCCAGTGAGCCTCACCTCAATTATGGCCAAACACATGGAGACCATCCTAAAGGAGTGGCTCGTGAGCTTCTTGGAGGCAAATGGTATCCAGGATGACCAGCAACACAGGCTTGTCATGGACAGACGTACCAGACAAACCTGGCAAAGTTCTGTGACTGGGTGACATGGGAACTAGACAAGGGGCATGCTGTGGACATCCTGTACTTGGACTTCAGTAAAGCCTTTGATTCAGTGCCGCATGGGAGATTGGAGGGAAGCTGGAGTATGATGGGGCAGGACCAAAAATGGTGACCTGGTTCAGGAACTGGCTGAGTGGGAGACAGCAAAGGATAGAGTTAGGGGGAAACTCTCATCACTGAGAGTGGTGACAAGTGGAATACCACAGGAATCCATGCTGGGACCAGTACTGTTCGGGATTTTCATTGCAGATATCTCGAATGGGATCCGGAGCAAAATCATTCTGTTCACAGATGATACCAAGATGTAGCTGTGGTAGATGACACGGAGTGGGGGATGGAGTTGCAGGAGGACCTGAATAAACTGCAGGAGTGGGCAGATAAATGGCAGCTGGGGTTCAACACCAAGAAGTGCAAGGTTCTGCACTTTGGAGCCCAGAACCAGGGGAGGGATCATCACTTAAATGGGGTTCAGTTGGGTTGCTCCACAGAAAAGAAGGACCTAGGGGTGATTATAACAGTGAGCATGAACAACTTCAATGCAGAAGGGTGGTGGCAAAATGCTGGCGTATATAGCTAGAGGATCTCCTCCAGAAGTAGGGAGGTTATCCTGCCCCTGTAAAGGTCATTGGTAAGGCCCCACCTGGAGTATTGCATGCAATACTGGTGCCCATTCCTGAATAAGGACATCAGATTGTTGGAGGGGGTACAGCATAGAGTTACAAATACAATCCAGGGAATGGAGGGCAAGCCATATGAGGAAAGGCTGGGGGAGTTGAATATGTACTCTCTGGAAGAGGAGGGTGAGGGGGAATATAATTGAGACATTTAAGTACCTGAAGGGAATAAACATGACTAATACAGAGAGGATTTTCCAGAAGAGAAAGGGGAGGGACACGAGAGGACACCAACTGAGATTGGATGGGGGTAGATTCAGGAGAAAGATGAGGAGACATTTGTTCATTGAAAGAGTAGTGGGCAAGTGGAACTCCTTGCTGGGGGAGATATCGGCCTGCAAGATGGTAGACAGCTTCAACAGGGGTTGGGATAGAGTAAGGGGATGGGGTAATAGGATGGGGGGCAAGGGAGGGGCAGCAGAATTATAAGGTGCTAGCTGCACACTTGAGCAGACTCGATAGACCGTGAGGCCTGTTTCTGCTGGTATTTTCGTATGTTCATATGTTCTTTTTTTTTGAAATTCAAGATTTTTATAAATTTTTGAAAAAGGAAAGAAAATGTGGTTGTACATGGATAAAAGTACACATGATATACAACAGTAGTAAACCAATACTAGCCCTACAAAGAAATCAACAAAGATAAATCCCCCTTCCCCCCACCAAAATCAATCTAGCCCTCCCTCTCCCCCACCCCTGGAGTGTGCCTTAAACTGTTATTAGAAAGAGGAGAAGGGACTACATCATCCTTTAGTCAAAATACCTGAAACCAAAGCACTAAAATTAAACATTGGATACAGCTAAGTTACAACATGCCTACCTTAAATATAATGCATACAACTTGCCCCATTTTTTATCAAAACCTGTCATGTTATTATGAAAACCTGCAATCATTCATTCAGTTTGCAAAAAAACAAATATTACCTTTAACCATTCACTATAGGAAATAGTTAACTGGTCCATCCAATGCTTAAGAACAATTTTTTTGACAATAATGGCTATCAGAGCCATGTGGAATCTACACTCCTTGACTTGAATACCAGAGTACAGACCTAGAAGACAAACATCTATAGTGAAAAGGTCTTCCAACTCTAACCAGGGGTCCAAGTTAGATAGAATTTCTTGCCAGACAGGGGATACCTTTTCACAGTACCAAAATATGTGCACCATGTTTCCTTCTGCTTTGCCACATCTAGTGCAAGTGGGATCCAGTAGCCTACCCAATTTGGCTAATCTCATTTGTGTATATTACATATTGTTCAGTATGTGATCTTGGGTGAGTCTAAATCTATCTTGGGACTGGTATATATAGAGGTCCTTCCAGATCTGAGCCCAGTCAAGGTTCAGATCCGGAAGTAGGGCACTCCAAATTGAAGACCCAGGAAGGGGGTTGGAACAGGTAGTAGTCAGAAGGAGGGCATATATTGTGGATACACAGTGTGGATTTAAGGCATATTCAGTTACTTGAGACAATAGGGGCCTGACCAATGATAAGTAAGACTTGACACCAAAGAAAGTTCCTATAAAATGTCTTAGTTGGAACACCTTAAAAATCTGGTTCCTCGGGATGCCAAATTTGGAGAGTATTTCAGGAGAAGAGAGAAGGTTGCCCTGAGAAAATAGGTCTTCCACTCGTGCCTCCTGCAGTTGTGGGAGCCATTGTCGGGGAAGGCAGGAGCCACCTATTCTGATATTAGGATTTAATAGAATTGGTTGGCCCATGTCATATTTAAGGGGTATCTTAAAGTATGAACAGCATTGTGAAAACACTTTGAGGGAGGTATTAATTACCGAGTCTCACAGTGCCACCAGTAGTGACAGTCTTGTCAAATAGAAAATGGTGGAAGAATTTATGTCATTAGACCTTAATAAGTCATTCTCTGTCTGGAGCCAAATGTGAATGTAATCCATATCCCTTTGAGAAAGCCATCTCCCCAACTTGGTTAAGTGACTCGCCCAATAATAAAAAAGGAAGTTAGGAAGACGAAGACCCCCCATAGCCTTGGACAAGCTGAGTTTATAAAAGGCATGGCGGGGATGTTTGCCTAACCAGATCAATTTTGAAATCATGGAGTGTAATCTTTGGAAAAAGGATATCAGGAGCCATAAATTCAACAGATTTAAGGGATAAAAGAGATGGGGAAGAACATTCATCTTAATTACACTTATCCGAGCCCATAAAGATAGGGGTAAGTTCTGCCATCTCTGGAGATTCTGTTGGATGGTCACCACTAGGTCATCCAGGTTAAGTTTCTTGGTGGTAATAGGATCCCTAGTTAAGTATATACCTAGGTACCTAATTGTCTGAGAAGTCCATTTAATACCCAGTTGAACAAACTCCGATTTCAAAGTATAGCTATTCAGTGGAAACATTTTGGTTTTGGAGATATTTAATTTATAGTTATATGACCTGCCATATTGACTAATGACTTCTAAAGTGTGTTCCAAAGAAGATGCCCGCTGTACCAGATGAAGGAGAATGTCATCCGCATATACCGAGAGCTTAAGAGTTTGATTATAAATTGGGATACATTTAATTTGAGGAGAACATTTAATATGGCAAAGAAGGGGTTCTAAATAAAGATTAAAAAGGAAGGGTGAAAGAGGGCAACCTTGTCTGGTGCCCTTATATAAGGGGAACCTAACAGAGAAAACCCCATTGCAATAAATCTTGGCAGAAGGAGAGGAATAGACTGACTCTATCATTGCAATAAATTGAGTAGGGAAGCCCAATTTCTTCAAAGTTATCCATAAAAATTCCCAGTACACCCTATCAAAAGCTTTTTCGGTGTCTAGAGAGATTAAAGCCAATGGGGACTGGGAGGATTGGGCCGCTTGGAATGCATGTGTAAGTGTCCTAAGGTGGTCAACTGAGGAGCATCCGGACACGAATCCAACGTGTTCAGGGCTTAAAAGCTGGGTCCAAAGAGCTTTTATCTGAAGCGAGGGTACTTTATCCAAAATTTTAATATCACAGTTTAGGAGAGAAATCGGCCGATAACTAGCCGGATCTAAATTTATTTATTTATTTATTTATTTATTTACTAGATTTACCAGGAAGGCATACTGAGCAACATGCTTGTGGGGCTTATCTGGTTTAAGTAAAAGAATAATTGTTGCTTCCAAGAGGGTTGTATCTAATTTATTGGCCTTGAACATGTAACTATATAAATTAAACAGAAGGGGGGCTAGCAGCACTTTAGAAAATGTTTTGTAAAAATTAGGGGGGAAACCGTCAGGTCCCGGCGCTTTGTCTAAAGTGAGACTATTAATAGCCATCTCAATTTCTGTAGTAGATATTGGTGAGACTAGGGAAGACTGGCATATATCATCTAGCACAGGAAGGTCCAGACAGTCCAAGTATGTTTCTATGTCTTGGGGTGGTATTTGGGAAGGACATTTCCCATAAAGTGTCTTGTAGAAGGCTTCGAAAACTTGTGCGATCTCTAGAGGTTCGGTTTTAATGAAGCCATCAGAGGCCCATATGGAGGGGATTAAATGGGAGCTCTCCAATTGACACAGACGTAAGGCAAGTAACTTCCCTGCTTTTTCGCCCTGATCTACATATTTAGCTTTGGTCCTTAAAAGGGCATATTCCGCTTTACCTCTTATCAGGTCTGCGTATTCATTGCGCAGCACTAACAACTCTTCTAGGGTGGTCGAGGATGTAGTGGAAGATAAAGCATTTTCTTTTTCTTTAATCTGGGTTAATAAAGATAAAGCTTTGCTTTCCCTAAGCCTTTTCCTTCTAGAAGCTATCTTAATAAATTCTCCCCGAAGGTAACATTTCAGTGTACACCATAAGAGGTCACCTCTTAACATGGAATCCCTATTGTGCTCCATAAAGGTAGAAATAAGAGCTCTAATGTGGGAAACCATGGAGTCGTCTTTTAACAGCTACGTATTCAGTCTCCAGATTGTATTTCTCCGGGTATGGGAGTCCAGTGACAGAAACAATAAGGAAACCGAGTGGTCAGATATAACTATGGGCTCTATACCAGATTGGCAAAGACAGGGCATGAGGGAGCAACTAATTAAAATGTAGTCTAACCTTGACCAGGACTGATGAATATTTGAGTAAAATGTATATAACTGATGTGAGGGATTTAAGGTATGCCATGGATCACACAGCCCCAACAAAGCTATGAAGTCCTTCAATGCATTCTGTGACGGCGAAGGTGGTTTCAATGGCCTATAAGTCCTATCCAGGTCTTGGGTGGGTGGGATGTTCCAATCCCCCTCTAAAATCAAGGGGGAGGGTAGGAACATTGCTATTTTGTTAGCCAAGTCCATTAAGAAATCTGGATCCCCTCCCACCGGGCCATATATCGATCCCAAAACCACCAGTTTATTATTCAAAATACCCCTAATTAAAACATATCTTCCCAGGGGATCAGTGATGGTCATATCCACTTGAAAGGAGATATTCCTTTTAATTAGTATGGCTACCCCTTGACACGAGGATGAATCCCCGGCTGCAAAAACTTGAGATATTCCTTGTCTACATAACCAAAGCGATTCCGCACCTACCAGGTGCATTTCTTGAAGTAGAATAATACCTGTTCTCAGAAGGGCACAATGCTTGAGAATCTGATACCTTTTCGAAGCATCTCTTGCTCCTCTGACATTCCACGTGACTATTTTAATAGGACTGCTAGCCATTTTTGTCAACCCCAGATAACAAC
This sequence comes from Neoceratodus forsteri, assembly GCA_016271365.2. NCBI lineage: Eukaryota > Metazoa > Chordata > Ceratodontiformes > Ceratodontidae > Neoceratodus > Neoceratodus forsteri. Next base: position 1,206,431,306 of record CM057449.1, read on the forward strand.
CATAAAATTCCCAACATCCCATAAGCCAATCCCATAAGGCACACTCCATCATCACCCCCCCAGCCATCCCACCTTATAACATTATAATTAGAAGCTGATAAGACCAATATAGAAATATAAAGTACAACATCCAATACAATATTTGCCTCTAAATCTTCTGTTTGAGGAGTAACTGAGATGTTTAGCAAGAGTGTCGAGACCCTGGATATCAGTAAAGCCCTTTCCTCCCCCCCCTTTAATAAAGCCCCATAACTATTTACATTAGGCCTCTCACCCCAAATCTGAACATGCTTTTACCTGTATAACCTCTTAGTGATTGGCCAAACCCAGATGGCGATAATTAAACCTATGATGTATAAAAGGACCAAGGATTGGACCGTTAACCCTTGCGGCTTAGAAGACATTATAATTAACCTCTGCCCCAATGGGCCTCTAGTACAAAAAAAAAAATAAGGTTAAGAAACACCAAAACACCATCACCCCCCCAAACTGGTACGCTATGCAGCTTTTTCCGAGCCTGCTCTAACCCGAAGCCCCACACCCCGCTCCCCCCAACTCCATTTATCAACACACTATAAAAGTAAGGGACCTCACTTGAAATTAGGAAGACCTGATGATCCAGAGCCACTCTATAACTATCTCTTGGCTGAAACTAAATAAGGTACACCTAAAGAGGTAAGAGGTACAAACAAATACAGCCACTTAGTAAGTCTGCTCTGACCCTGTAAGGGCATCATCTTTCCCCCGAATAAATGCCTCTAAAGAAGAAGGGAATATAATCCCTAATGGGAGTTACTAGATCATAAGTGGTAGACCACCTCGGGGTCAACATAGCCGATTAGGGCACATGTTCACCTACCAAAATTACACCAATCCCTGGTAATGCCGCCTATGACACTGCCCAGTACATAAATATTAGTATCCCAGACGTCAAAACCCCCGAATTACAGCCAAGAGTAACTGACCTGGACCCTGCTACTGCCATTGCTCAAGAACTAGCTGGGGAGAGAAAAGGAGGGTACCCAAGTCGGTCCTTGTCTATTTCCCTGTTAGGAAACCACCCCCCTTCAAATAAAGGTTCCTACTATGGAACAAAAAATTCTCTGGAGCCCCCTTGACCTAGGAAGCCACACTGAAAATAGCCTAATGGGTCGAAATTCACTAGGAGCCTCCCATACAGACCTGACAGGGCAAATCTTCTATCCCATTCAAGAGGTACTGTAAACTAATCACAACCATATTGATAACTACAGGGACAAACACAGTTCCATTTTAAATGTTCAGCCTTCTTTAAAGAGATTAGGCAATCTTGTAGATAGGTCTGAAGCTGCTTGCTCTGGTGTGTCATAAACAAACCAGGATCCCTGTACTGACACGTGGAGTTTAGCTGGGTACAGCATCCTAAAGGGGATTCCGCCGGCGATTAACTTATTAACAATGTCGTGGAAGGCAGCCCGCTTCTGACGTGTTTCCAAGGGCAAGTCCTGCGTTATCCTGAGGGTAGCACTCTCCCACACAATTTTCTGAAGCTCTTTTACTTTGGTAAGAACATGTTGCTTTTCTACAAAACTTAATAACTTCACAATGACTGGCCTGGGGGGGCTCCTGGAGGGGGTCGTGGCCTGAGGAAGTGATGCGCTCTTTCAATTTGGTAGATGGAACTAAGAGGAGAAGGGTCTACTACTTTCTGTAGGAACATCTGCAGAAAAAGAATGCTATTGGCCCCCTCCTCCAATTCTGGTAGACCGAGGATCAATATATTATTCCGTCGGCTCCTGCCCTCCAAGTCTTCAGTTTTAAGCTATAGCTTATGAATTTGCTGGTGTAGATGCGCTATCTCAGGCCCTGTTTTCTCTCTCCACTTCTCCAAGGAAACTGAATAGGCCTCTGTATCACCCACCCTCCTTGTAACTCCATTCAGATCACTACAAAGGGATTTCAGCTCCATCGAGATGTCGGAGAGGGTTTCTTTAAAGGGCAGCATTTCTTGTAGGAAACAATCATCTGTTAGTGGAGTCGCGGCAGAGATTGAAGGGTTCAACTTTCCAGTAGCAGCCCCTTGAGCCCGTTGTTTCTTGGGCGTTTTTTCCGGTGTGGCCGGTGGTGTATGCCTAGGCAAGACCTGTTTCATCTCGGCCTCCATCGCAATAATTGTAGCCAGCCGCGGCGCCGATTTTTTATACAGGGCTGACACTATAGCTCAGGGGTCCACCTGGTGTTGTTTTAATCAGCTTTCCTTCAGTTATTGCCTTAGAAATTAAGCTGAAGAGAAGCGAGGTGTCAGAGCTCCATTTCAGTGCTGCTACCAGGAGTCCTGCACTACGTGATCGCCCGTTCATATGTTCATATGTTGTACTTGGACCAGGGGGGTTGTTTGTCTTAAGGTTCACTTTCTTTGAAAACAGGACTTTCACACACAGTCCAAGATTTAACTGTTCACAAAACTCTCTTTCAGTACTTTTTGCTGCATTTGCTCAAGTTCTTACACCGTTTTCCGACCTTAGCACCACAGTCATTTACCTTTGCACAGGGTATTTGTAGGCAGTAGCTGGTTTTCACCATCGATTGTAACACTGCCTGCTGCCAATTCAAGGAAGACCTCTGGGGAGAAGCGGGCTAGCAGTCCTGCTGATCGTAGCTATGATTGCCTCAATCACTCTCCAGTCAGTCGGAACACGGGTTGAACCCGGTTTAACTGTGAAAAAGTTAGAAAAACTGCTGCTACAGAAGCACTTCTGCTGTAAGTGATTCCTTTCTGCTGGCTGCATGAACTACACACTGCTCACACACTGCTGGCTTCACCTCCATGAATGTTCCACAACACTGAGATTCAGGCAAGGGCAGGGCATAGGTGCACTGGGACCAATCACTCGATGCCATGCAAATGAGCTCTCTCTCTCTCTCTCTCTCTCTGTCTCTCTCTCAGCTGCACTCCTGCACAATGATCATTGAGAAGGCAAAATTTAAACTGCAAACTATCACTTTTTTCCTTGGCTTGAAATTTCAGTGGGGCAAGCATTTTAAAGAGTTTTCACTCAGTACTTGGTGCATTTTCCTTAGCGACTCCACCAGTTTTCACTGTACACATTTGAAACTTTCTGAGTACTTAGAAAACACTGTCTTTTAAGTCCACAAATACTTTTTCTCTGGAAATTTGCAACTTTCAAACATTTTTTTAAGCACTTTCACTACAAGGCAAGGGCAATCATTGCTCAGTCCACATTTTCAAAGTAAACACACAAGCAACATAGTTTTCCTCCTTCCTTTCCACAGAAACTCAGGTAGCAAAAGACTTTCAGGTGGCATTTTTCTTGGCACAACTTTGCTTTCTAGTAAACAATCTTCTGTTTGGGTGCACTGCCACCAGACAGGAAGATCCTAGACATACCCCAGAATATCTCTCACCCCGAAACATATTTCTTTTGGGCAAGCCACATTCTTTGTAACTGTTGCCCAAATTAAATATCACCAGATGAGCCCCCATTTTTGGTAAAACCCCCGGCCACTTTTTAATTAGTTAGCACCCCCCTCATTAAAATCTGGAACACTGGTATCCACATAATGGCATACCATTTACTTTACAAAAGGCTGGTACCACCCTTAGTGTTAGAATGTATACCTGGCTCATTTTCTAGAGGACGAGAGGGGTAGGGGTACAAGAACAAAACAACATGACCCTTGTATAAACATTACAACCCAGGTCCAGAGGGTGGAGGCAGCTAGGCATATGCTAGATCTAACCTGCTGAGGGGGCCCCAGTAAGTCCAACAACCAGAAGCAATAATCGGAATGTCCAGAACAGTAACTGGGATTGTACAGTATGGCTTTATTCAACAGATGGAAATTGAAAGCAGAAATGGACCCCCTCAAGGGTTGGTCTAACCAGGACAGGTACATTTCATTAATTCTCCTTGCATGCAATACAGTTCATGAACACACAAAAGAACATCTTCTTCCCAATTTCCCAATGGTGCATTTAGTTGACACCTGGCTATGCACCTGAACCTTTTCTTCCCATGAGTGTCATTTAGTGAAACTCAGCCACACAGTCAGAACTCTTCTTCAAACATACAGTAGGTGCAATTATGTGAAACTCAGCCACACACCTAAACCTGCAGCTTGTGCCTTGCTCAGGTATAACTGGTGTCTTTTATGAACCAGGAAGCCCTGCCTTGTAGGCTTTCAGAGGGCGTTCCTCCAATCCTTTGTCCCAACCCAGCATCTCTGCCATTCTTCAGGGTTACACCGTTGAGCCCCCCATTTCCCACTGAAATGCTAGGGATCCCATACCTTAAATCTGTCACTCACTGGAGGGACCAAAGAATAAACTGTCCTCCATGGGGTGAACAGTTTAACAGAAAATTCACTCTTCTAGGTGAACTAGGAGCACTGACAGGTGCAATGCAGCCTTATCTATGGGCACACACACCCAGACTATGATTCCCCTAAAGTATGTGGAGATCTTGTCTCCTAGAACAGTACTCACAACTTATTGTCACGTCCACTGGGCATGGAACAACAGAAAGGCAATCTCCTGGGTAGCAGATCAAACAGTCTCTCAAAAATTCCTTTCCAAGGCAGTTGAAACACACACAGAACAATTCAGGGGATTGCCCCTTGAGTACATCGAGAACAAGCAGTTACTTCCACATTACTGGAAGTAGAAGTCAGGAAATCCTGCTGTGGCACTGGTCTCCACCACTTTACTGGAAGCTGGAAATGACACTCTACTAGGGTGAGAAATGCTGAGCCCTCTCTTCAGAGCCCAGCTGACAGTCCTTCTGCCACTCTCACCTCCTCACTTAAACTCTGCCTGACACCAACTGAACATTCTAAGCTCCCCAGAGCAGCTGTCCACACTGTGTGGCATATGTTGCTGTGAGAGTTCTGAATGACCTAATCATTCTGCCCTAAGGCTAGCTGAGTAAACAATTATGTAATTCTGTAAGAAGCCCCTAATGAGCTCCTTACCAGCTGCCTGCTACCTTACTAACAATAACACTGATAGGATTCTAGTAACCCCAGGGGACTGGGTGGTTACAAATATTTAAAAACAATACATTTTTGGAGGGGAGTGAAGAGAAACTAGGAGAGAGAAAGGAGACTTACTGGTGCGAGGGGGGAGAATCTGATAGTTGGGGAGGGTGATTGGTCAGGACTGGAGACAGGAGGAATCCGGAGGGACTGGGGAGATAGTGGTGGTCTGGGTAGCTGCTGGGGAGGGAGGCAAAAAGCAGGCAGTGTGGCAGTGTGACTGTGATCATGAGAAAGGGCAGGCTGGCACAATCTTTGACTTGTGCCACTGCAGAAGATCCTGAGGAGAGAGGGAGACACTACTGGAGGCCCAAGAGAAAATCCCAAATGAAAGTTTTTTTTTTCTTTTCTTGGCCTCAGATTGTGTAGCTGTGTGTACACAAGCAAGGGTAGGATGGCAAAATCTTTGATTTGTGCCATTTCAGATCCAGAGGAGAAAGGGAGAGACTACTGGGGGCCCAGGAGAAATTTTACAGTTACAGAAAATCCCAAATAAAATCTTTTTCCTGGCTTCAGTGTGACTGTGTGTCCCGGGCAAGGGCAGTAGGCTGGCAAAATAAATCTTTGACTTGTGTCATCCAGAGGGGAGTGAGAGAGATAGAGAGAGAGAGAGACTGCAGGGGGGCCTACGAGAAATGCAACCTGCCCAGAAATCCCAAAGACATTTTTTCCTGGCCTTTCAGTGTGGCTGTGTGTACAGGGCAAGGGCAGCAGGCTGGCAAAATAAATCTTTGACTTGTGCCATCCACGCTTTGGTGTGCCTAATCACCCTCCTGTTGTTTCTATCAGGTAACATTCATCCAAACCCTGGCCCTGTGCCCAACCTTATGAACAAGCCTGCCCAGGCTCAAGGACTCCGCATAGCTTCTATGAATATTTGCTACCTCCTTAAGAAAGCCGCTGCATTCCAATGCTGGGTTACTCAGCACCAACCGGACATTGTCACACTCATTGAAACCTGGTTATCCAAATCCATCCCTGACTGCAATGTCTCCCTCCCTTTTCAAGGAAGATCGGGTGAGTAAGCGTGGAGGTGGTTGTGCTGTCTGTATGCATGACTCCCTCCTTGGACATGCACTTCCACCACCTGAGCTTGATAATGGGGCGCAAGCCCTCACGCTAAAAATCTCCTCGAACCCAAGTAAGGGCCCACTCTTTCTCACCATTGCCTATATTCCCCCCAGAAAGCAAGACCTCGCCATTCAGGTGCTTGCTGACTACCTCTCTGGCCTACCACCCAAAATGGCCCAGATAATTGTTGGTGACCTGAATATCAACTGGTTCTCTGCCACAGCCTCCCAAACCAGAGATATCTTTGCCGCCCTTGACTTGTCTCAGCTTGTCACCACCCCAACTAGATTCAACCCCTCTACTGGCTCCAGCACCCTCCTGGATATCACCATTACCAACTGCCCCCCAGAGGGTGCTCGATATCAGCGTACTTCCCAACTCACTTAGTGACCACTCCCCAGTTGTATTCTCTTGCTCCACTGCCAACAGCAAACCTGCACCACAAACCACCCAGTGATGTTGCCTACTCCCAGGCAGCCTGCATCGCCTTAAACTGTACCTCTCACAACTGGATTTGTTCTCAATCAGGCTTGCACTGTCCATAGATGAGGCATTGGATTTTTTCACTCGCACTTTTAACACTGCCTGTGACTTCTATGCCCCGTTCACTAGAAGTGGCACCAAAAAGCAAAGCACGCCCTGGGTTACCCCTCTTCCTCCTTCACAAACTTAAAATGAGAGACAACCTATGGCACATTCCTGTGGAATCTGGCAAGCCAGCTGACAGGCAAGCATACAATGCTTAGTGCAATAAGTGTACTTGGGCCATTCGACAGGCCAAAGCCCAGTACTATCAATCTGCTCTTGTCTCCTCCTGGGGGTCAGCTAGAAACTTTTGGGATAATGTAAAGGAGCTGAATGGAAAATCTGGCTCCCCCAACTCTCCTTTAATGGAACTGTCTGCTCTGACCCCCTTGGCATTGCAGATTGCCTAAACCACACTTTCTCAGACCTGAGTTCAGTGCAGCCCAGTAACTTCTTTGACCCTATCCCAGTAGCACCCCCGCCAACTCTCCAGATACCTTCTTTCAACCTATGTATCATCTCCCCATTGGAGGCTAGACCTCTTCTGCAAAAAGCCATTAGTAGTAACAACACCAGCACTGACCTACTGGACACTAGGCTACTTCGTCTGATGTTGGATGCTATCCTGGGCCCACTTACCAGGCTGCTCAACCACTTTCTGTGCTTTGGGCAGTTCCCTAGCACATGGAAAACTGCCATCATCACTCCCATCCTAAAGAGTGGCGATCGAGCGACCCCAGGTGACTATCGACCTATCTCCATCCTCCCCCCACTCTCTAAGGCCCTTGAAAAAGTAGTTGCCAACCAGCTTGCTGAATACCTGGCCATGCACAATATCATGTACCCTGAACAGCATGGCTTTCATGCAGATCACAGCACCACAACTGTGCTACTTGAATTCTCCAACTTCCTGCACTCTGCTCTTGATGCTGGAAGTCCTGCCGGTGCCGTGCTCATTGACCTCTCCAAGGCCTTTGACATGGTTTGCCATCCCCTCCTGCTTGACTCCCTCAGATGCCTTTGTTTCTCCCCCAGCCACCTTGCATGGTTCACCAGCTACATCACTGCCAGAACTCAGTGTGTAAAAATCAATAGCACCCTATCTGACACACAACCTGTCCACTCTGGAGTTCCCCAGAGCTCCATTTTAGGATGCCTCCTCTTCAGTCTGCACCTCAACGCCCTCCTTTGGCCTGCCCAAGTAAGATCCTCCTCTACATGGGTGACGTTGTGCTCTTTGCCTCTGACCCCAACCCCAACACACTCCAGGCCACCCTCCAACAAGTTTTTGATAGAGCTGAGCATTGGTTCACATCACAAAGTCTAGTTCTGAACTTAAAAAGGACAAAAGCTATGCTCTTCTCACATCACCAAAGCAAAGCCAGTGGTGCCCCTCTCGTGATACTGCCTAGCACACTAAACCCCATTGAGCAGGTTTCCTCCTACAAGTATCTAGGCATTACCTTTGATTTGGCACTCTCCTTCCATTCCCATATCAATGCCCTTTCTGCTGCCACCAATGTCAGGATTGGACTGTTATACTGCCATAGGGGCTGCCTACCACAAGAGGCCCTTAGATTGGCAATCACCTTTTCTGTTCTGTCGCTAATCGACTATGGGCTGCCCATCTATGCTGTAGCTGACAACACTGCGCTTGCAAGAATCCAGCTCTCTATAAACAAGGCCTGCAGGTTAATGCTGGGAGCCCATAGGTGCACCCATAAGTGCCTGCTGTACTCCACCACCAACTTGCTTAACTTTGAAGAAAGACTTTGCTTCCAAACCTGCCTTCTTGTAAAAAAGACCCTGCTAGGGCTCTCTCCTCCAGTGTCACTACCTCCTTGCAGCATGCCTCCCCCTCAGTCTCCACCCACAGCACTGTCAAAACCTCCCTTATTGTCCCCAGGGTAAGGACATCTATGGCCCAGAGATCCTTTTGCTATCGGGCTCCCTCCTAGTTCAGTTCCCTCCCAGCCAACATAGCTGACTCCACTAAGCTTGGTCCTTTCAAAGTCTCCCTCAGAAGCCATCTGGCAAGCACTCACTGCTGCAACTGCACATAATTTCTCACCTGCCCCTTACCCTCACCCCTAGGCTGGGTCTGCCCTGTCTGCTTTTGCTGTATATACCTGGGGTCTCGGGCAACATCTGCTGACTAATGTAATAAAATATCTCTGGTTGCTACCTGACGTGGTACTCGTGTACCTATATTATGACTACTGTGATCTACCTATTACCAAGCACATACCACCAGTGAACGCCTGTAACACTGGTTGCTTTTTTAATCTAAGCGTTATGTACTGTACTGTTTTGTTTGCTGTGACATATTGCTGTCTTGATGAGGTGCCTTTGTAAATGAGTCTTTGACTCACAGGTCTGTAAACCGATGAGCTAATAAATAAATAAATAAATCATAAACCATAATCACTTGTTAACATTCATTCATGATTTCATCCAAAAGAGAGAGAAAGAGACTACAGGGGGGCCCATGAGAAATGTAGCAGTCCCAGAAATCCCCAATTTTTTTCCTGGCTTCAGTGTGGCTGTGTGTACAGGGCAAGGGCAGCAGGCTGGCAAAATACATTTTTGACATGTGCCATCCAATCACAATCACTTGTTAATGTTTATTCACAATTTCATGTATTAAAAAAAAAACACTGTTTGGACAAACAACATACAAGCTGATGTGCCTATCCTGCTGGCTGAGGGTGGCCAAGGGGATACAATCTGACTTTGTGACTTGTAGCAGACTATTTACACTACAGCACAAGTAAAGTACAACTACACACAAGTGTCATCATCATTGTTTATTCCCATTATTCCTTCTTATTATCATTAGTTTTATAGTATATTGTGTTGCATTACGTATAAGCATTAACCAATCCCGGTGCGGGACAGTGCTGTGTGCAGCTATGCACCAGATGTATCTGCATCTCACATTCAAATTCTGAGGCAGACTTAACAGTTGCTGAATTTGATCACTTAACAGTAACTGTACTGTAGGAGTCAGTCAGGTAATCTTGGAAGGAAGTGGCAGTGGACTGCAGTGCTGTCGTTGTGCTGTATACAGTCACAAGTCACTTGGTTTACTTGGTTTAAAGGGACAAAAAGGAGGCTGAAGCCCATCAAGATTGTCTCCCACATACTGTGGGACTTTAATTTTTTTAACAACAGTAAATTTGTCCCTGGCCTGTGAGTGTGGGTGGGAGTCATGAGAAGGACATCATGTTAGAGGGATGTTAGTTTTTCACAGGTTAGAATACTAATGATATAGGTATTTCCATCTCTCTCTCTCTCCCTCTCTCTCTCTCTCTCTCCTCCTCCCTCCCTCTCTCTCTCTCTCTCCCAGCACACTCATGTCATAGACCCGAGCAGGATATGTCACCATTGCAGGCCAGCCATGAAAGGGCTAGTAGTGAGTGACTGCTTTTTTATTTAGCAGTTTTACATTAATTGTTACACAAATAATCAATTAAATTATTTCCTTTGGGTCTCTGTGTCAAATATGACCAACTTTGGACACTTTTATGCATTTTGTTGCATTTCTTCAAATATTTGTCAATAAATCAGAACAAATCAGAACTTCACTATGTTGCAGTTCTTATTTAATAAGGGTCAAAACTTAACTGAGTTCTCCCAGCCCTAATTAGGAGTTGCAAAAAACTAATATTTTCATCACAAAACCTTTATTTTTTTGTTCTGTACCATGTGTCTTTAGTGTCTAGTAGTAGTGGGAGCACTGGAAGTTCTTTTTCTTGGATAAATCATCTGATGTAGTGATTTTTTTTGCTAGGAGCTGCGAAAAGAAACTAGTATACCTTCATTTCAGGAGCTGATAGTGGTGTGAGGCTTTTTGTATTTTCCCCAGAGAAATTGTCTGATTTAGTTTGCCAGGAGGAGCTGCTGACAGACTTAAGTTGCAGTTTACCTCCTTAATTACAGTAGTTCTAACTTACATTGACTGCTACACTGTACTGATTAAAAAAGTCTTTAATTTGGTGTGTAAATAATGAGTATTTCTGTGGGAGTTCTGTTCACAAAACCCAGTAGTAGCCTAGCCAGAAATCTCAGAGGGCAGTTAGCTGACTGCAATCCCACACCCCCCACCACTGTTTAAGGCTAGACAGTGAGTCGACGCTTGTGGTGTGCACACAGCCTCGCTTGCCCTGTTTGTGTACTGCTCGCAGTAATTTTTCTGTGCAAAGATTAAACAGTACTGCTGCTTGCAACCTTTTTTTGTACTGAAATACAGAACGACTTGTATGCATTTACAAATAAAAAAGTGAGTTTCAGTAGTACTGGCATAGAAATCTCTGTAAGAAATATTTGTGGTGTAATCTGAGGTCGGGCTGGGGTTTCACAAAAGTTAGTAGCGGCCACCAGTCTCAGAGGGCAGCCAACTGACTGCACTCCCACCCCCATGGTTTTGGGCTAGGTAATGAGTTAATGCTTGCAGTGTACGCACACCCTCACCTGCCCTGCGTGAGTGCTGCTTGCAGTAATTTTTCTTTGTGGAAATAAAGCAGTACTGCAGCAGGTGCTGCTTGCAATTTTTCTTTGTGGAAATAAAGCAGTACTGCAGCAGGTGCTGCTTGCAATCATTTCCCTGTGCTAAAATAAGCATTTGTCAATGCCGAATGTTGATTGTGTTGGTCTGTTGAGCTCGCTCAGTGGCCCTCTGTCACTGGCTCAGTCTGTTTGTCCCGGTGCTGCTGGCTGCTCTTTTGTACTGGGCTGCTGCCTGCACCTTGTTCTGCTGAGGAAGAAATACGCAGCTGTCCCTGTAGAGCTCCATTGAGGTGGCTCACTCCCCCCCTCTCTCACTTGCTCATTCTGTTTCTCCTGGTGCTGCAGGCTGCCCTTTTGTACTGGGCTCCTGCCTGTGTTGGTGGCTTTTTCTACCCACAAAGAAACCCACAGCTGTCCTGACAGAGCTCCGTTGAGGGCGCTCACTCCCCTGTCTCACTCACTCATTCTGGTTCTCCTGGCGCTGCAGGCTGCCCTTTTGTACTGGGCTCCTGCCTCTGTTGGCACCTTTTCCTGCCCACAAAAAAATCTGTAGCAGTTCCGACAAAGCTGCTGTATGTTGAGCTCACTCACTCCTCTTCTCTCACTCACTCATTCTGTTCTACCGGCACTGAAGAATGCCCTTTTCTACTGGGCTACTGCCTGCATTGCTGCCTTCTTATGCCCACAAAGAAATTTGCAGGAGTTACAATACAGCTCTGATGAGCTCACTCACTTGCTCATTCTGGGTTTCCTGCCACTGCAGGCTGCCCTTTTGTACTGGTCCCCTGCATGCATTGCTGCCTTTTTCTGCCCACAAACAAATCTGCAGCAGTCCCAACAAAGCCCCGTTGAGCTCACTGACTCCCCCTCCCTCACTCGCTCATTCTGTGCGTCCTGGCGCTGCAGGCTGCCCTTTTGTACTGGGCTCCTGCCTGCACTGGCGGCTTTTTCTGGCCAGAAAGAAATCTGAAACAGTCCTGACACAGCTCCACTGAGCTCGCTCCCTCCTCCTCTGTCACTCTTGCATTCCGTTTCTGCCGGCGCTGCAAGCTGGCCTTTTGTACTGGGCTCCTACCTGCTTTGACGCATTTTCTGCCCACAAAGAAATCTGCAGCAGTCACATCTTGCTAGTCTGCTGAGCTCGGCCCACTACTGTCGTCACCGCTCATTCTGTTTCTCTTGGCACCGCAGACTGCACTTTTGTATGGGGCTCCTGGCTGCGTTGGCACCTTTGTCTGTCCACAAAGAAATCCGCCGTTGTCCCGACAGAGCTCCGTTGAGGTCGCTCAGTCTCCCTCTCTCATCGCTCATTCTGTTTGTCCTGGTGCTGCAAGCTGCCATTTTGTACGGGGCTCCTGCCTGCATTGGCACCTTTTTCTGCCCACAAAAAAAATCCCAGCAGTCCTGATAGAGCTCCGTTGAGCTCACTAAGTCCCCTTGTCTCACTCACTCATACTGTTTCTTCCACTGCTGCAGGCTGGCCTTTTGTACTGGGCCCCTGCCTGTATTGATGCCTTTTTCTGGCCACAAAGAAATCCACAGCAGTTCTGACTAACGCTTCGGTGAGTTCGCTCACTCCCTCTCCTTCACTCGCTCTCTCTCGTTCTGTTTCTCCCAATGCTGCAGGCTGCCCTTTTGTACTGGGCTCTTGTGTTGGGGCCTTTGTCTGCCCACAAACAAATCCGCAGCAGTCCCGACAGAGCTCAGTTGAGCTCGGTCACATCCCCCTCTCACTCGGTCAATCTTAATGTGTCCCAAACACTTATTTCCCAGAGTGACCATGATATTGTCCGGCAGGAGTGCAAAAACATATTTTAGCTAGGATGTGAAAAATGACAGCTATAGTGTTCATAAGGAGTTGTGAAAAAAATGCCACCGTTGAAAATGTGGCATGACAGTATTACGCATTTGTGAAGTTACAGGGGTGCATGGAAACAGTTCAACGCATGCTTGTAACACAGTCATGTTATGGAGTTTCGTCACCAAATTTTCAACATAGGGATTTTAGGACCTCTGCTCATGAACAGTGCCACTGTCATTTTCTTAATCTGTCCCGAACAGTGATTTCCCACAGTGACCACGTTATTCTGTGCCCGGACCTGTGAAAACACATTTTGGTCAGGATGTGAAAAATGACAGCTGTACTGCTTATAAGGAGGTGTGAAAAAATGGCACTGTTGAAAATCTGGTGTGACAATATTACAAATCTGCGAAGTTACAATGGTGTGTGGAAAGTGCGCAACGCACACTTGTAACACAGTCAAATGATGGGCTATCATCACCAAATTTTCAACATAGGCATTTTAGGACCTCTGCTCATGAACAGTATCATTATCATTTTCTTAATCTGTCCCAAAAAGTGATTTCCTACAGCGACCACTCTATTCTGCACCGGAAGTGCAAAAACACATTTCGGCCAGGATGGAGAAAATGACAGCTGTACTGTTCATAAGTAGGACTGGGAAAATGGCAAAGTTGAAAATCTGGAGTGAAAATATTATAAATTCGTGAAGTTACAAGCTTTGTTGAGCTTGCTCGCTCCCCTTCTCTCACTAGCTCATTCTGTTCTGCCGGTGCTGCAGGCTGCCCTTTTCTACTGGGCTCCTGCCTGCGTTGCTGCCTTCTTATGCCCACAAAGAAATCTGCAGCAGTTACAATACAGCTCTGTTGAGCTCACTCACTCGCTCATTCTGGTTTTCCTGCCACTGCAGGCTGCCCTTTTGTACTGGGCCCCTGCATACTTTGCTGCCTTTTTCTGCCCACAAACAAATCTGCAGCAGTCCCAACAAAGCCCCGTTGAGCTCACTGACTCCCCCTCCATCACTCACTCATTTTGTGTCTCCTGGCAGCCTGCAGGCTACCCTTTTGTACTGGGCTCCTGCCTGCATTGGCAGCTTTTTCTGGCCAGCAAGAAATCTGAAGCGGTCCTGACACAGCTCCACTGAGCTCGCTCACTCCCGCTCTGTCACTCTCGCATTCTGTTTCTGCCGGTGCTGCAAGCTGGCCTTTTGTACTGGGCTCCTGCCTGCGTTGCCATATTTTTTACCCACAATGAAATCTGCAGCAGTCACACTACAGCTCCGTTGAGCTCACTCACTACCGCTCTGCCACTCGCTCATTCTGTTTCTCTTGGTGCCACAGAATGCGCTTTTGTGTGGGGCTTCTGGCTGCATTGGCACCTTTGTCTGTCAACAAAGAAATCCGCAGCTGTCCCGACAGAGCTCCATTGAGTTCGCTCAGTCTCCCTCTCTCATTGTTCATTCTGTTTGTCCTGGCACTGCAAGCTGCCCTTTTGTACGGGGTTCCTGCCTGCATTGGTGCCTTTTCCTGCCCACAAAGAAATCCCAGCAGTCCTGATAGAGCTCTGTTGAGCTCGGTAAATCCCCTTGTCTCACTCACTCGTACTGTTTCTCCCACCGCTGCAGGCTGACCTTTTGTACTGGGCCCCTGCCTGTATTGATGCCTTTTTTCTGCCCACAAAGAAATCTGCAGCAGTCCTGACAGTGCTTCGGTGAGTTTGCTCACTCCCCCTCCTTCACTCTCTCTCTCGTTCTGTTTCTCCATGTGCTACAGGTTGCCCTTTTGTACTGGGCTCTTGTGTTGGGGCCTTTGTCTGCTCACAAACAAATCCGCAGCAGTCCCGACAGAGCTCAGTTGAGCTCGGTCACTCCCCCCTCTCACTCAGTCGATCTTAATGTGTCCCAAACACTGATTTCCAAGAGTGACCATGCTATTGTCTGGCAGGAGTGCAAAAACATATTTTAGCCAGGATGTGAAAAATGACAGCTGTAGTGTTCATAAGGAGTTGTGAAAAAATGCCACCGTTGAAAATGTGGCATGACAGTATTACAAGTTTGCAAGGTTACAAGGGTGCGTGGAAACTGTTCAACGCACGCTTGTAACACAGTCGTGTCATGGAGTTTTGTCACCAGGTTTTCAACATAGGGATTTTAGGACCTCTGCTCATGAACAGTGCTACTGTCATTTTCTTAATCTGTCTTGAACAATGATTTCCCACAGTGACCACGTTATTCTGCGCTGGACCTGTGAAAACACATTTCGGTCAGGATGTGAAAAATGACAGCTGTACTGCTTATAAGGAGGTGTGAAAAAATGGCACTGTTGAAAATCTGGTGTGACAATATTACAAATCTGCAAAGTTACAAGGGTGTGTGGAAAGTGCGCAACGCACACTTGTAACACAGTCAATTGATGGGCTATCATCACCAAATTTTCAACATAGGCATTTTAGGACCTCTGCTCATGAAAAGTATCATTGTCATTTTCTTAATCTGTCCCGAACAGTGATTTCCCACAGCGACCGCTCTATTCTGCGCCGGAAGTGCGAAAATACATTTTGGCCAGGATGGGAAAAATGGCAGCTATACTGTTCATCAGTGGGTCTGGGAAAATGGCAATGTTTAAAATCTGGAGTGAAAATATTATATCTTGAAGTTACGAGTGTGCATGGCAACTGCGCAATGCACGCTCGTAACACAGTCATTTTATGGAGTATCATTATCAAATTTTCAAAATAGGCATTTTAGCACCTCTACTCATGAACAGTGTCACTGTCATTTTCTTAATCTGTCCTGAACACTGATTTCCCACAGCGACCACGGTATTCAACGCGGGAAGTGTGAAAACACATTTCAGCCAGGATGTGAACAATGACAGCTGTACTGCTCACAAGGAGATGTGACAAAACGCCAATGTTGAAAATCTGGCATGAAAATATTGCAAATTTGTGAAGTTACGAGCGTGCATAGCAACTTCACAATGCACGCTCATAAAACAGTCGTTTTTTTGGATTTTTCCCACTAAATTTGCAACATAGGCTCTTTGAGAGACCACCTCATGAACACTGGCAATGTCATTTTGTTAATCGGCCCCGAAGGAGTGATTCCATGCAGTGACCGTGAAGCCACCTTTCGGGGCCGATTAATGCCATAACAGTTCAAGAATTCATGAGGAGGGGTCCCAAAGGCCCCATGTTGAACATTTGGTGGAAAAATTCCCAAAAATGCCCGAGATATGCACTAAAGTTGAAAAATCCCTATTCATTACATTATACAGCTTACCGGCATTTCCTCAGCTCACAGTTGGCTTTGAAGAGTGCAGACGTGCTCCCGGTCCACCGAAGATCATCGCGCCGGACTCCGGAGGTAAGTATGGGGTGAGCGGGGGATGTGGGGAGGCAGAGTGCACAGTGGGTGGGTGCGGGTTGTGCGAGGGGGGCAGGGAGACTACAAGGGACCGTTTCCTTTTTTTCAGGAACAAAAAAATGTTGCAGGACCATTTTCAACTTTACAGGGGCATGTGGCACACTGGGGTGGGCTCCCAGCGTGCCACCGGAGTTTAGCTTTGGGGGGGGCAGCTGTAGCCGACAGGGGATTAGGCACCCCCATCGGCAAACAACAACAGGGCAGGGAATTCCTTTCTGCCGACGGGGATTGGGCACCCTACCGGCAGACAATAAAATGGGGGTGACAGTATGTTGACGGGGAGTGGGCTCCCCCATTGGCAAATAAACATCGGGGGTAGATATTGTTTGTGAATATGGTGGCAAGCCGCCGCCATGTTCACAAACAATATCAGATATCCTACATCCCGCCCTGCAATGACGGGTCACTCCCTCATTGCAGCGGATGGCTGACGCTGCAATGACAAGGCGGCCCCTGATTGCAGCAGCTGATTTTTTAGAAAGTTGTGGCACGCTGGCTGAACTAGTGTCAGCAGCGGCGTGCCACGGCATTGGGGGATGGGGGACAAGCCTTTGCAGGCTGTGGGGGCATTGGGCACAACAGTGCCACGCCTCCACAACCTGCTTGCAGAGAAAGTTGACGCAACATGTTTCTTGTGCATGCGTGCAATCAACATAATAAAGCAGTACTGCAGCAGGTGCTTTTAGCAATAATTTCTCTGGGCTAAATTAATCTGTACTGCAGCAGGTGTTGCTTGTAATAATTATTCGGTGCTACAATATAGCAAAACATTTGTACATTTATGGGTATTAAATACTTGAGAGTGTTTAGAACTTAATGACATAGACAAAGAAAATGACAGGTAGAGGTGGAAAAAAATGTACTTGGCCCAGCCCAAGCAAATCTACAATGGAGAAACAGGTTGGTGATGCTAAGCCTGAATGTGAGCGATGGACAGCCGGTCTCTGATGCCCAAAATTATTTTTTACTGCTTCCAAGCCTAAGACTTCCAGCAACAGTAGTACTGTGGCTGACACAGGACAAAGTGATACAAGAAGCACAAGCAGCAGGACACTTTTCTTGACTCCCACCACAACCACAATGTGTCCACATCTCTCACCAGTATCATTATGACTCCCACCACAACCACAATGTGTCCCCATCTCTCACCAGTACCATCACATCTGTCATTACCACCACCACCACTATACAGATCCTGTCTTCCTCTTCCACAATGGGCAATATGACTATAACAGCCAGTCCTGCAACTGTGACTGTCACTCCAGCTACTACTGACACTATGAACCCTGCCACTACTGTAACACTATCACCACAGTCTGGTATCCCTGCCACGGTGCATATTACCAGTATGACCACAAAAGTTAATGCAGATATGCCTCCTGCTTCTCAGCTTCTCAGTACTTCTGAAGACATTGCAGAGGATGACCAGTCATCTGGTTTTGAGTATTTCCCTCCATATGATGAACTACCCAGTGACATGTCACCTTCTTCATCAGAGGCACATGTGAGTGACTTTGAAGATGAGGTAGAGTATGCTATGTACCTTGAGGGCAGAAAAAAAAGGTGGCTGGCAAAACAGCCTTTAGATGAAGCACAACTAGCAAGGGTAATAGAAGTAGTAGTAAGGGTAAGGGCCCCTCTCCTTCTAAGAAGACCAAACAGGCAACACTAACATTTTTTTGGCAGACTTTATCACAGCCTGAAAGACATCCAACTGATGGCAGCACTGGCATAGCACCTTCAGAGGCAGTGGTCACAGGGTGAGAACATCAGTACAAGATAGGCATATCTGTTGGAAAAACAACTGGGGGATGTGGTGCTAGCAGAAGCATTGGTAACTGCAGTGTTAAAAGTGCCATGTGGCTACATTTCACTGTGTTAAAGGACACAAGGAAGGCAGTTTGTTCTTTTTGCAATGCCACTATAAGCCGACGGAAATCACTCTCTAACTTAATCACAACATCATTACAGAACCACTTAAAGTTTAAGCACCCTCAAGTGTATCAAAGCTCATCTGGATCTGGATCTGGACCCTTGGTTTCACCAAGACTAAATCCCTCCAGTGGACATGCGTGCACAATTGGCAGTGGTGGTGGTACCGATGACAGATCTGATTTAGAGCAACCCAGTTGTAATAGCACTCCTTCCCACTCACCAACACAGAGTCCAGCCTCTACTCTGGTGGACACTTCTAACTCCACTGATACTACAAGGCAGAGACAGTCATCAGCACTTCGCACACCACCATGGTAGAAGTGGTCTACATTGATGTCTCCCATGGTACTTCCAATAATGGATGCTCTGCATGCACAAACAAAATATCATGCCTCACATCCAACAGCACAGCAAATCACACAGCTGATTGCTGCAATGATGGCATTGGATCTCCAGCCTATGTCAGTTGTGGAAGATTCTGGCTTCTGACAGTTTCTCAACTATTTGCACCCACATTATCAGATCCCATCTCATACTACATTTTCTTGAACTTTATTGGCACGACTGTATGATGGCATGTGATCTGCTGTTGCTGCTCTGCTTGCAGAGACCATTGGTGGTGTTTTACACTGCACATTGGCTATCTGGACTAGCGATAACTCCCTGCATGCCTATCTCTCCATCACTGCACACTCGTCTGTGCAACACCTTGTTGCTGATGTTTCTGATGCATCACCTTGTGGCTTACCCTTACCCCCCCCCCAATCTGGTAGTCTCTTTAGGTCAGCTTTGCTGAATGTCAGACTCATGGAGGAAGACCACTGTGCACATAATATTCTCAAGCTCCTGCAAGACATGTTTCGGTTTTGGAATGGTGTTAACACCAATTTAAAAGCTGGCTTTTTTGTTACCAACAATGGCACAAACATGGTGAAAGCCATCAATGATGACCATTTTGTGAGTATTCGTTGCTTTGCACGCACACTAAATTTTGTGGTGACTCATGCATTGCGTAGTAGTAGGACCAACACTACATTATCCACAGCCCGTTCCATCTGCAGCCAATTCCATCACTCTGTAAATGCCACTAACAAATTATAAGAAGTTCAGGAATGCCTTGGTCTACCTCAGTATCATGTGATACAAGATGGTCGCACTCGGTGGAATTTTTCATACCTGATGCTTTCATGACTCTTGGAGCAAAAGCAGGCACTACACGAAATGTCTATGGAGGCAGACATTGGAGGAGTCCTACTCCATCATGATTGGTTAGTGCTTGAGGGCATGGTGAAGGTTGCCATGCCATTTGAGAGGAGTACACATCATCTAAGTGCTTCCACAGCCTTACTTAGTCAGGCTATTCCAGCAGTGCATATTCTCAAAAGATCATTATAACGGTTTTTGGCTGACAACATACTCAGTACATAAGAGGTCATTGACCTTGTTAATCATCTCAGTGCAGAAATTGATGCAAGGCCATCCCACCAGTGCAGTGGTAGCACTATCACTTGCAACGCTGACAACCCAGGTTCAGGAATGAGCCCAGGGAGTTGAAGGGTTGGCCAGGGAGAGGAGGCTGAGTGTCCCAGGGACCACTCGCCTTCGGGAGGGAGGGGGGTAGAGGCTCAGTGTTCATCTGCCCCAGGCAAAGGCCTGGAGTACAGCAAACACTAAGCCAGTGTAAAGGGGAGGGACATGATGGACATCGGTGGTGATGCCTTGAACATCGGGGCACACATCGCGTCCACACAGAAAATGGAAAAATGGCTCTCCAGGCACTGGGGAGATGGAGTGCTCGGTGCAGACCCCACAGCTCACATCTGCCTGTCACTGCCGACCCAATGAAACAAGAAAGTTTGGGGCATATGAGCCCTACCTCATCCCCACCTGGGGGAAGAATCACGGTTCCATGGGAGTACCGGAGGGCTCCAGGTAGGTGCATGAAGCAAGGGAAGACACCATAGGTGACTCCCGATGGTGAGGTGCTTGGAGGGCTAGGGGAAGAAAAACTGCAAGTAAAAAAAAAAAAGAACTTGATGCAAGGTTCGCGACAGTCATGGATATCTGCCATCATGTGTTTGCTACTATGGGACAGAGTAAAGGGGAGGGCCACCGTATGGGAGATGGGGAGGGAGGAGCAGATGGGCAAGGGGTCAAAACCACACATTCTGCAACAGCATGGCACTATACCATGCTGTTGCAACAGCAAACGACCACTGAAATCAGTGCTGGACATGTTTTCTGTGGGGGGCTCTGACCCAGCACCCCCTATTATGGGGGGCTGAGCCTCAAACCCCCCCATTAATAACATCCTCCAGGGGAGAACTCGAGGAAACGTGCAATTACTTCATGCACAGTTTTGCCCCGCGCAGATATGTGTGCGTAGACATGACCTGGTAGGGGGCAAGCTTCAGTATAAGGACTGCTAGCTGCACAATACGGCAGACTTGATAGACCATAAGGTCTTTATCTGGTGGCAATTTTGTATGTTCGTATGTTGGACCCTAGGTTCAAATGCGAGATCCTTCATATTGCCATGGACACCCACAGGGTGACTCATTTTAGGTAACAGCTCAGTGAAGAGTTAAATAGTGCCATGCAGGCAGTCAGATACTCAGAAGGGGAGGAACATGCTCCAGTTCAGGTTCCTGAGGGAGAGAGAGACAGGCATGTGGCGGTTTGGAATCGGATGATACAGGTGCAGATGGGGAAAGAGGATATAGTGGCAGTATAGAGGAGAGTGACTGGGCATTACTCCACACATCATTGTATCAACAGCAACAGAAATGCTCACAGTCTGAGCCTCTTTCTGCAGAAAATTTACTTAATGGCTATTTTGCAGAATCTATTGAGCCATTTGATGTTGATCCACTGGGCTGCTGGGTTCAGAAAATCAACTCCTCTCCTCACCTGGCACAACTTGCTTTAAAATACCTAAGCTGCCCTCCTACAAGTGTGGCATCCGAGAAGATAATTAGCGCTGCTGGTGACGTTGTTGAGCCACACTGTTCCAAGCTGTACCTTCAACACGTTGAACAGCCAGTCTTCCTTAAGCTAAACTTACCAGTAACTGGCTACAAATATGGTCTGCCCACATAAGCTGATGCTTCAGTACAGCTCTCGATCTGTTAAATGTTACAAAAGTGTAATGTTATGTTTTTCTGGCTCACCCTTTCTTTTTTCTATCATGTGAAATATTTAATTAAAAGGGTAACTGAGTCTCCACTCCCAGGCATATAACTGCAGGACCACCATGAGGCTCCTGTTAAACTAGAAACATTGAAATAGTGTATCATGTTTTAGTGACCTTACTATTGTGTACTTTAGGTTATTTGTTGGAAAAAGACTGCTTGGACCACACAGTCAGTCCAGATTGTCCATACCTGCCTTATCGGTCTCATCTGAAGACCCTAATGTATACCTGCTTCCTCCCTGCCTGTTTTCAAATACACCGCAGTCCTGTGCCTATCTCATGCATACTTGAAGACCCACAGTGTTTCTGGCACCATCAATTATGCCTGCAGTCCCTGTCAGTCATCTACCTTACCTTCCGTGAATATTTCTTCACATCTGTTTTGCTGAATACCCCCTTCAGCTTCATCTCATGCTCCTATTGCCCCTGGCACTTGTGCTCTTTCTCATTTGAAAGGGACTCCCCTTATGTGCCTTGTCTTCACCCCATGAAGTACTTGTATAGGTCTTTATCATACTAGAGTTCATACTGGATTTTCAAGACAACCAGAAGGCATAAGTCCATATAAGCTGTCCCCATCATTTCAGTGGAGGAAACCAAAGTTATCAACTGAGTTATACCGGTCTAATCCTGCCTTGAAGGAATTAAAGTTTGAAACCTCTACTACTTCAGCTGGTAGTTTGTTCCATAATCTAATTACTCTTGGTCCAAAGCTGAATTTTCTTAGATTTGTCCTGCAATATACGCACATCTCTCTCTCCTCTCTTCCAGGGTGGACATACGATGCACTTATGCTAGTGCCATTTTAGTAGCCCTAGGAAAGACACAGGATGTCTCCTCATCTGCAGTCCTTGCTCAATCTATGATGGCCGTGTGACCTGACCACTGACCAGTGCAGTAGTTTGTTGCCTTTTTGGGTCCCTGAAAGACTGTTGGGGAGTGTTCATGGCAGAATTACCTAGTGTACAGCAAAAGGGAATGAAGTGGTGTGGTTTATCAGTGTTACAATGTCTTTTAAAAAAACAAAATTACTTATCTTGGGGGGTCGAATAATGAATAATAAATATCTGGCACACGAATATTCATCTGAAAGAATTATAGAAGTTTTCACACCCAATATATATATATATATATGTATATTAGGGGAAGCGCACTAATTCCAATATTCAGATGAATATTCATGTGCCAGATATTCATTATTTGTTATTTGAACCCCCAAGATATGTTTTTTTTTAAAAGACATTGTAACACTGATAAACTACACCACTTCCTTCCCTTTTGAAGTACACTAAGCAATTCTGCCATGATCGGCAACGATGGGGGCAATGGTGTTGTGGAGCCTTTATATATACATATATATATATATATAGTCCACAACACTATTGCCTCCATCCCTCCCCCCTCATGGAAGACCGGAGCAGCCCCCCTCCCTTCTCTAGCCCCCTGAAAAACATCTTTTACAATGACAAACTGGCTGACTGACTAAATTAATTAGCACAAGCTTCTACTAGGACGTGCTTATTCATTCAGAGCAGGTCAGTTGGGCTACCTGCTGTGAAGGTGAGTGGAGGGCTGTGCCGGTGGCCTGCTCGGGGACGGGGTCAGACTCGGGGGGGGCAGAGTGGTGGCGGGCGGGACTACCTGACCAGGTGGGAGGACTGGGGGTTCCACTAGACACTAGGAATTTTTTTATTGGGGCCAGCAATCGGCGGGTTGGGGGGTCCACTAGGCACCAGGGATTTGGGGCCTTTTTTTTATTATTGGGGCTGGTGATTGGCGGGGTGGGGGGTCCACTAGACATCAGGGATTGTGGAGTTATTTTCATTATTGGGGCTGGTAATCAGTGGATTGGGGGTCCACTGGATATCAGGGATCTGGAGTTTTTTAATTTATTATTGGGGCTGGCAATTCATGGGGTGGGGGTTCCACTAGGCACCAGGGATCTGGAGTCCTTTTTTTTATTTTTTTTTATTATTGGGGCCGGCAATCAGCAGGGGAGGGAAAACAGTAGTTTTTGCACTAAGTGTGGAATTTTGTATGTGAAATTCCACATTTTCACCATCAATCCACACTCCGTGAATTGGCGAATTTTGCAAACTGCACTCCTTGAATTGAGCTCTAGTCACGGAATATTTAGCAAAGTGAATTTTGTTGACTTCTCCCACCTCTGCTTGAAACTTACTAGATTCAAGATATTCCACAATCTTTTCATTCAGCGGTTACTCCATTAACTTTCTCTATTAACTCTATACACTCACCTATACTCCTCCATCTGTGTTTCTTTATACTGTCTGAATACTACCCTTTTGGCCTTCACTTTTTCTGCCACCTTTTTTGAGAACCATAGCAGTCTCCTTTTCCTCTTGCTTTTGGTCTCTTGCTTGATTCTTCTAGCCTTCCCTATGGCCCTTTTTAGCTTCATCCACTGTTCCTCCCTCCAACCCATGTCATCCCCCCATCCAGGGCATCCTTGAAGAATTTGCCCATCTTTTTCTGCCCTCCTGAAGTTCAGGACCCTTATCTTGTGTGATTCAGTTCCACAGCCATCCTTATATTAAACCACACTGTACAGTGATCGTTATTCCACAGGTGGTCTTCTGCCTTGCTGTCTACAACACTGTCCCTGTTAGTAAGTAGCAGGCCCAGTACTGCCCTATCACAAGTGGGTTCATCAACTAGTTACCCGAGGAACACCCCCTGCAGGGAGTCCAGGATGTCCCTGCTTCTATCTGAACTGCAGCTAGGAAGTTCCAGTTGACGTCCAGCAGATTGGAGTCCCCCACCAGCAGCACCTCTCCCTTTTCTGCCATCTTGCCAGTAGCTTCCTCCAGTACTTTAACTCCTCTCCTGTGCCGGAGGCCTGTAGATCATGCCAGTGTGAATAGAGACTCCATCTCCTGTCTCAAGGGTGAACCACAGTGGTACTTTACCTCTGCTCCCCCCTGTATTCTCTGTATCTCTGTTGCTTTTATGTCTTCCCTCACATAAAGCACCACACATCCTCCTTTCCCTTCCATCCTGTTCCTCCTGAACAGAGTATAGCTGGAATGGACATGTAGCAGTCATGGTTTTCAGTGCACCATGACTTGGTAATGGCCACAATATCCAAGTCACCTCTGCCATTATAGCCTCTAGGTATGAAATGTTATTTCTTAGACTTCTAGCATTCTCACACATGGCTTTCCAGATTTTGTTACCAGTCTGTATGTTACCCAATATCTTTCCTTTTTGCCCTCTCTCCTTCCCCACTCTTTTTAATGCTTCTGTTCCCATCCCCTTTCATTTCTACTAGGGCTGGGCATCGGGTCAGGTTACAAATCCAGGCTGTTCGGGTTTGGCAGTGTTCAGAATTAATGGTCCGAATCGGGTTTAACTCTGCCAAACCTGAAACAGAAACCCGAAATTGAAACCCACAATTTCCCCGCACACTGTATGTAAAGGAGCACAACTGTGTGCTGTTTAAAGCGTGCCATTTTATTTTATGTTCTAGCCGGCTGCTGATTGGTCTGATCTCCCCTGTCCCTCCCAGTTCAGCAAAGTGAGAGTGCATCTGTGGAGACTGAGTAAGAGTGGAGGTCAGAGGAGGAAAGCAGCAGTGTGTTTGCCACCGACTCAGTGAGTGTTTTGTTTTAGGCCTGAGCTGCCCAAAATGACCTCTGAAGTGCCTAGAAATTGACACCATCTGTCTCCCACTTCAAGGAAAAAATCTG
The DNA here is from genome assembly GCA_016271365.2 of Neoceratodus forsteri. Classification (NCBI taxonomy): domain Eukaryota; kingdom Metazoa; phylum Chordata; order Ceratodontiformes; family Ceratodontidae; genus Neoceratodus; species Neoceratodus forsteri. The sequence goes on from CM057449.1 coordinate 1,206,456,508, forward strand.
GAAATCCCTTATCCAACATATAGGGAGGTATGTATTTGTTTCTTTTTTTTTCATGTGGACTGAACTGGAGACCACTGAGTCTCTGCTGTGCTGCATCCCTCGAGAAAAGGAGTAAGTGTCACTGTCTACTGGGGCCTGATTTTACTCCCCCCAACCAGCCAGCCTTCCTGTGTTAGTCCCAGTCAGCCCATCCCTTCCTGACGTGAACACGAAATGCACCCTGTCTCCTCACCATCCACCTACATGCATGGCATGGTACTATTTAAGTAGTGAGCTTGGTTATTATTAGATTTAATAACCAAGCTCATAAGACAAAAGGATTCTTCTGTCCCTGTCCCACCTTCAGGTCTCACCTTCAGGCCACCTGCTGTGTTCATCCAAGTCAAACTTTCAGCTAGGGCTGGGCATCGAGGGAAGGGGGGGTATCGCCACTGTGGGGAAACTAGGGCCATGTGACTGGAGTCAGCAAATTTGGCATTTAATGTTGGGCCAAATCAGACCATTTCAAGCTTTGCCCATCCTGGCTCAAAGTTGGCCCATTGAGCCAAATTTGCAAACTCACACAGGCCTAATTTCTATTGCCCAGCTTCTTTATTAATTTCCACCCTAAAGGATTGCATTTCCCTCAAGTTCTCCCTACTTTCTACTTCAGCCTGTGGGGGTGAGGCAGTTACTGCCTCCCCAGTTTCTTCCATCATCTCCTTGGCTAGTTTAAATGTTCAGCAAAGTCACATCTAAACTGTCCATTGAGGACTATGGTGACCCACCTGGATGAATGCAAGCCAACACACCTGTAAAGGCCTTTATCTCTTCAGGTGGATTCCCAGTCCCCGATGTAACCAATCCCTCCTCTCTGCACCATTTCTTCAATCATTAGTTGAAGATATTGGTGCAGATATCCCTCCCCCCCTGTTGTAAATGGGCAACACCTCAGTGAAAGCCACTGAGCATGCTACCTGTCTAGGACCCCGCCCCAAATTCTTCAAACAAATACAGAGACAAATTTAGAGAGCTCACAATTCCAATTCCAGGGAAGATGCAGTGCATCATGAAACAATTACAAATTACAGTGATTGCAAAAAATATGTTGATCAGGTACATTTTGGGATGCAGGTAAATTTGAGACACAATAAATTATGTAAGAGTACAATCATGTAGGGAAGGAAAGGACAAACAATTTGAGGAAGACATTGATAGGATGAAATGATAAGCATAGAAGCATGTGGAAGTTGGGGCTAGAAGCAGTTGCAGGTCATGGATAATGTGAAATGAGATTTAAGGGCAGTTTTGAAGGATGTACAGAAATTGGGGGATTGGGTGGGTTCCCTTCAAAATGTTTAGATAAATGTTCTGTGGTGGCTGGTGGGTGTAGGAATATCAGAAAATCAGAATAAACCAGCCATTTCCAAATCTTGTTCCAATAAGTGTTGTTCTTTTTATTCCATAGACATTACATAAGATCCATAAAAAACAATGTTTCACCTATTTAGGTTTCATCAGGGAATGGGATCTAGCATTCAATCAGATCAAAATTTTTTTTACAACATATTCATAAATAAAAACAATATTTTTTTGTGTAAAAATCAAATTCATTATGTTATAATAAATTTTTTTTACCATTTCAGTGATTCTGTCTGAGTACTGTTCCACCAGTACGGGGTCATTATGTCGCGGACGAAACCACGAATGACAGCATTGGTGCAGAGAAAACGTTATGCACCAAAACAAGGTTGGGACAAAACACTGATCATAACATGAAGAGTGCACAATGTTAACAAAAATAGTAATGTCTGTGTTTTGCTGAGGGCTCCGCCATCCTACCCCCTGGAATAAATATAGCTAACTCCGAGGATGTGAGTACTTCGGAGAAGGGGCGAAACACTGGAGTGGGTATAAACTGTTTCAAATACAAAATGAAAGTCACTATACAGTGGGACCTGGTGGGAACTGAACCACAGTCCCCAGTCCTCTACACCACCAGGTGCTGGTGCTCTAGCCACTGCACCACAGGAGTGGCTCGACCATGCACTGCACTGGCAGCCTAATTGATACTCCTCCAAGAGAACATACAGTGAGAGGGGTAGTAGTTCTAACCATACACTCAAAAACCCCTCTTGCTGTACAAACCTTCACGCTTTCTACAGCGTGATTATTCTTGCGCAGTTTCATCCGCAACCTACTGACCTGGTACCATTCCACCTACTACATATCAAAAATGTTTTAACCATTTCAGTGACTTCACAGGCCCAGACATTCAGACTGCACCACGCAGTGGTGCAAGCCTGGGCACAACGCAACTGTGATGCACTGGGGCCAGGACTGGACCAGGTGATATTCAAAGGGGATGCGCCATGGTGCAGCACCATTGAATATGGCATGGTCAGTGCACATACTGCGCATGGTGCAGTGGCACTGTGCCAGTGCAAGCTACAGTTAGGGAGCACGGAGATGTGCCATTGCAAGTGCAGTTGCGCTAGGTGCATCACCCGTGATATTCGGCAGGAGGCATGCAAATGAGGCCATAATATATGCAAGGTGCAAATGGGGCCATTTGCATGTCATTATGGCCCCATTTGCATGTTTTGCACAGGGCAGCCTGGTGACCTGCACCTGGCACCCTGCACAGCATGACATGTGCAGTGGGGATCCCATGGCATCCCCCGCCCCATAGCCGCACTCATGGTATATGAAGTACACAAATCCATTGGTAGTCTAGTGGCCCTCTCAGTCCCTGATTCCCCAATATATGTAATACATGTCCATCCCTGGTGGTCTAGTGGTCACAACTCATACCTGAGTTCCTGATTCCATGATATATGCATTTATGACTTTCCCTGATGGTCTAGTGGAACCCCTCTGACCATTGCCATGATTGCGGTACATCACCATAGATCAATTCCCTGGTGATCCAGTGGCACCTCCCAACCCCTGCCACCCACACAGAATCCCTTGCCCACTCCACTCCCCCCCATCATTGGCAGGTGGCTTCATCCCACCCACGTCCCACCCAGCCACCCACTGAATGACAGGTACAGTATGGGCTGTAAACCTAATGGCCACAGTGTGACCAATGGGCTTGCAGAGCATAATTGTATTAGACAGTCCCAAATATGTGAATGAAGTCATTCACATATTTGGGACTGTCTAGTACAGTATGCCCTGCAAGTCCATTGGTCCACACTGGGGACCAATGGGCTTACAGTCCATACTGTACCTGTCATTCGGCAGGCAGCTGGGCAGTATGTGAGTGGGATGCAGCCACCCGCAGATGATGGGGAGAACAGGGTGAGCAAGAGGTTCTGTGTGGGTGGCAGGGGTGGGGGTGCCACTGGATCACCAGGGAATTGATCTATGGTGATTTACCATGATCGTGGCAATGGGCAGGGGGGTTCCACTAGACCACCAGGGATGGATGAGTATTATCTGTATTGGGGAATCGAGGACTGTGGGGGTGCCACTAAACTACCGGGGGGTATATGTGCTTGTGGATGGTGTTCTGGGTGGGCGGGTGGCCACCCACAGCTGGTGGTTGCGCCCTGCAATACAACAGCCCCTCTGTGGGTGGCTGAGATTTGTTACCACTGTTCTGTGTCTCAACTTTGAGCCCTCCTATGCAGCGCACTGCAGGGCTGTGCCACCATATGCACTGCACATCCCAGGCTGACTATTGGGATGTGCCGCATATGCATGGGCACGCCCACTGCATCTGTGATGCATACCATTACATTGTGCCCTGGCGCATCAATATTGTACTGCACCGGGCAGCCCTTTCAATATCTCACCGGGGCACAATGCAGGGTTGCACCAGTGCAACTCTGTTGCACCAGGAGCAACCCCTTTGAATATCCAGGCCATAGTATTTTTTATCATATAATATTTTATTTCTATTTTTGATTTTCCTTTACTTTTAGACAGTATATCAATTACTGATAGAAAATAACAGAAAACCATCTCCAACAAGGAATATATCAAGTCCAACTCAAGAGACAAAGAAGGGGAAAAAGAAACTGCACAAACTATACACAACATTCAAAAATTGGTGTGGAGTGCAATTCTGAGGTTAAATACCTCCAATAACCATTATATATCAATTACTCCATTATTTAATATGCATTAACCCCTCTACAGATTATAACGAAATGCAGCTAAAGAAAGTTAACAAAATGATAAAAAGTGCTACAAAAGCCACCAAGTATTAAACCCATGTGTTAAACCCCCAAACCATCCACAGCATCACCTACAGCTGACATTTCCAGTTCAGAAGTTATAGGAGACTCAGAACCTTCTCCTGATTCTCCAAATTCCCCAGCCTCCTTGTAATGTCACCTCAAAAATTCAGCCAGTTGGCCAGTCTCAAAGAATGCATATGATTTTTCTTTATAGTGAATTCGAACCTTGGCAGGTGCAAGTAGCTGGAATTGTGCTCCCAGCTCGAGCACCTGCTGCCTATGCGACAGAAGCCTTCACCACCTCTGCTGTGTAGGATAGGCAAAATCTGGTAAAATATTAAATTTAAGACCCCTATACAAAAGAGTTCCTTTAATTCTAGAGAGTTTAATAACGTGGTCACGGTCTGACTCGAACACCAAAAAGAAAAAGATAGTGGCTTTATTCTCTGGATCCTCTTTTTTTGTTTCATTTCTTTGGAACACCCTAAAAGCCTTAAAAATAAATGGGAGGTTGTCTTGGGGTAACTGATAAACCTGAACAAAAATATCTTTAATTAATTTCTGGGTGCTTTCAAATTTAGTGCCCAACTTTAAAGGTAAACCCATAATTCGCAAATTGCGATATCTTGACTGATTTTCAAGCATCTCAATCTTCCAATTCAAATTATAGTTATCTTTAGCCAAAGTTATACCACAGAGTTCAATTACTTTAGTGCCATCACTTAACTTTTAGATACTTTGTAAGTTATCTTGAGATTGTTTACATAGTTTATTGATGTTCTCCCAATTATGTTTCACGTCTGATTAAATGAAATCCACATTTTGGCTTAATGCTTGAAACTTGCAGTCTAGGCATTCCACTCCTTGTAAGATTCTTTCAGTAGAGTCTCCCATTGACTCCATGGTGTGTCTTGGTACAGGTGCAAATACAGAAGGTAACTGCTGAGTCAAGAACTCTGAAGAAAAGTCTGATCAAAATGCAAAGCTTTCTGTAGGGTAGATTGAGCCAATACTGATCCTTATCCACTCTGAAATAATGCTAAGTCGTCCGCTGCATCAGGTATGTATAGAGTCTAAACACCTTGCACACATCGCTGCTGTGATTTCTCTGTAGTGGGGCCCTGGCCCTTCGGAGCTGGAGACACTGGCTCACAACTACCTGTGATGCCAGGAGTCTTCTGGCCTCCAGGGCTAGTTTTGGGTCAGAATGTTTTCTCTAATGGCTGGATGCGGGGCGAGCTGTATTCCTCTGAGAAGCCACTCTGTCTGTCCTTATGTTTAACCAGCATGGTTAAACGATTATTCACAAATGTATTTCTTTTAATTTTCCTGCTTGCAACAGCTGTGGAAACTTATAGTGCTCTCACAGCAAAACCACACGTGCGGCCATCTTGATTTTGAATTCATAGTATTTAATGGTGTGATTCTAAAATGGGTCTCTACACTTAATGTTACTGTCAATACTATCATTGGTGCCACCTACTGACATCTCCCGGCACTGGAGGATGGCAAATTTTCCAACAAAGCTGTTTTTTTCTTGGCAGCATTCATTAATGCTTAGCTTCAATCTTATGGGCATCTTTCTTTTTTAGAAACCCTTTACTAACAGTGTGGTACATTAAGGTGCCTATAATTTCTTAAACTGAGTTATCCACAAAAACGTAATCATTCTACTAATTGTATTTGAGGGAGGACTCTTTTTTTTTTAAAACACTTTCAGTCTCATTTTTGCACACATACCTTTGTGTGTTCATATAGAAAACATTTCGATATTTAGAGCCTCTTCTCCAGAGATCTGAAATTTTTGTTTATGCACAATTCAGAAATAGACTGCATCTAGCACTTATATTCCTCTTGTTGTCTTTCCATTTCATATTATAACAATGAGTAAGTTAGTCAACTACTGGTAAAAGAAAGAGATCCATTTTGGGACCACACCATTAAATACTATGAATTCACTGAAATGGCTGAAACATTTTTGATATGTAGTAGGCCGAACAGTATTCAGACAGCATCACTGAAATGGTAAAATGATTTATTATAACAATATGAATCTGATTTTTACAGAAAAAGATTATTGTTTTTATTTATGAATATGTTGTAAAAAAAACCTTCTGATTTGATTGAATGCTAGATCCCATTCCCTGATGACGCCTAAAGAGGCAAAACATTTTTTTACGTATCTTATGTGATGTCTATGGAATAAAAAGAACAATACTTATTGGAACCAGATTTGGAAGTGACTGGTTAATTCTGATTGTCAGTTTTGCAGGATGACAGGGTGGGAGAATTGCAGACATTGTAGAGGAGGGAGTTCCAAAGCCTGGGTGCAAACAAGGAATAAGATTGGTTACCTATTCAGGTTGAACATATAGGGGTAACAAGTGAATTAGTATCCCAAGATTTGAAGGTGTACATAGGACAAGCACCATGACATAGTGAACTTGGAGTGGCTGGGGTGTTAGATTGGAGTAGTGTGTAAATTAAACAACCTAGCAGATAAGATTGGGAGGCAGATGGGGATATTCACCCCAAGGAAGTGTAGAGAGAGAACAGTGATGTGTAAGGTGAAGGAGGAAAGGGTGAAGCAGCATATGCTGTTGCAGGAGACATCCCGTTTATGTAGAGGAGAAGTGGGGGCATTAGTAAAGAGAAGTGAGCTATACTGTAGGCAATGGAGTAGGATGCCTTAAGCAATAGATATGTACGCTTTCAGAGTAAGGAAGTGTAAGAGATGCTAGGCCAGACTAGCTCTGGAATTAATGGATTTGCATAAGTTTGAGATGTGTAAATGGAAATCCAGTACAGGGTCAAATGTAACACTCAAGTACTTATATTTTTTAAAGCAGGAAGAGAGAAGAGCTGTCTACATCTCTGATGGCCAGGGGGTGACAGCAGGAAGATCTACAAGCCCTGGAACCAATTAACATTACTTGAAGTTTGGAGACATTAATAACCAGGTTGTTGGCCACAAGCCAGTTTTGGTAACTGGTGAAGTCCTTGGTAATTTGGTCATTGATGAGTTGGGGCTCTGGTCATTGTAGTATTAGACAATATAGTCAGCGTACATTATCACAGAACAGGAGGTGGAGACAGAGGGGTGGTTATTTGTGAAAACTGAGAAGACAAACATAACAGGATAAAAAAAAACAAGACTAGCCTTGTGGGCACCAGATGTATCTTGTTATATAGTTGCTCTAAATGTACAAATGTGTACAATTGGGATACAGCAGACCTAGGAGGACTGCCATATCCCATAATCCCTTACTCAGTGTGAAGCAGGGAATCAACAGCAGGTCAGGATTTCAATTAGCTGCACACCATCAAACCTCAAAATGCCATTGGGGTGCTGCGCTAGAGTATGTGTGTGAGATGGGAACAGTAACAGAAGGCCAGGACTGTGGATCACAACTTTGGAGTGCAGATCTAAGCCCATGGAGCTCATTGACTTGGATCTGTGAATTTGGAATGTATCCAGGCAACCTTTAGGGCTCAGGCCTTAAGCCTTTGTTGTTCTGAAACAGCACATTTGAAATTACTTCAGTTTGTCCCTTTATCACTTATCTCCCTGGGCATCTTCAAAGAGGGAGAAAGCCAAAGAGATGCTGTCAACATGAGCATACAAGCAATACAGCACAATTAAGTCCAACTCTAGCAGAGCTGTGACATGTTATAACCATGTTATTTAATGGCCCAAAGAAAAGTTTTTTTTTTTTTCGCTAGGTCATCATTATCTTCAAATACTTTAAAAAGCAGGAGGATTTGGGGTTACTGAAGGAAAATGAAGATTTTAATTTAACTTGAGTAGATCACTTTGGAATTTCTTCCAAATTTATACATAGATACATAGACAGTGTCGGCAGATAAGGGCCTATGGCCCACCCAGTCTGCCCATTTGAGCTTCAGTTTATGTTTTCCTAGAAGTCTGTTGCCCCTTATCCCTGACCTCCAGAATTCCTTTATGTCTATCCCATGCATTCTAAATCCTGTGATTGTTTCAGCCCCCACCACTTCCTCTGGCAGGGTGTTCCACTTGTTCACCACCCGGTCTGTGAAGAAATTTGTCCTCACATTTCCTCTGTATCGTCCTCCCTCCAACTTCATTCCATGAGCTCTAGTCCTGAAACATCTTTTTCACTTAAAAATAGTGTATTCCTGCACCCTGTTCCTCCCTGTAAGATACTTGTATGTCTCTATCATGTCCCATCTCTCCCTCCTCTCCTCCAGGGAGTACATATTTAATTCCTTCAACCTGTCCTCATAGGACTTGTAATGCAATCCTTGTACCATCTTTGTTGCCTCCTCTGAACCTTCTCTACCCTGTCTATGTCCTTACGTAGGTAAGGTCTCCGGAACTGTACACTGTACTCCAGGTGGGGCTTCACTAGTGTCTTGTATAGTGGAATTATGATCTCCCTTTTCCTGCTGGTGATGCCCCTGCCTATGCATCCCAGCATCCTGTTTGCTTTACCTGCTGCCTTGTCACACTATTTCCCTACCTTGAGGTCATTAGAGATGATAACCCCAAGATCCCTTTCCTGCTTGGTGCATGCTATATCCTCACCCCCCAACTGATATGTTGTGCCAGGGTTTTTGTGCCCCATATGCATTATCTTGCACTTCTTTGCATTGAATTTCAACTGCCAAATCCCTGACCATTCTTCAAGTTTCTGCAGGTCCCTTCTCATTCTGTCTACACCCTCTGGTGTGTCTACTCTGTTACAGAGTTTTGTGTCATCAGCGAACAGTGAAATTCTACCTTCTAGGTCCTGAGCAATGCCACTGATGAAGATGTTGAATAGGACCTGTCCCAACACTCATCCCTGTGGTACTCCACTGGTCACTCTTCCCTCTGTGGAGTGACAGCCATCTACCACCACCCTCTGTGTCCTGCTGCCCAGCCAGTTACCTACCCACCACATTACTGTCCTGCCCACACCCATATTCCCCAGTTTGTGTAATAGTCTTCTATGTGGCACAGTGTCAAAGGCCTTGCTGAAATCCAGATAGCCATGTCCACTGCCCTCCTGATCCACCTCCCTAGTCACCCAGTCAAAAATTCAATGAGGTTGGTCTGACATGACCTCCCCTGGTGAAACCATGCTGCCTTGGGTCCTGTAGTCCATTGACAACCAGATGTTCCACCAATCTCTCCTTCAGTAGTGCTTCCATGATCTTCCCCACTACTGAGGTGAGGCTGACTGGTCTGTAGTTCTCTGCTTCCTCTTTTTCCCACTTTTGTATAAGGGGACTACATCTGCTGTCCTCCAGTCTTTTGGTACCTCCCCTGTTTCCAGTGATCAGCTAAACAGGATAGCCACAGGTTCAGCCACCTCCTCTCTTAGTTCTTTAAAGACCTTGGGGTGCATCCCATCTGGCCCCATTGCTTTATCAACTCTTATTACTTCCAGTTCCTTCAGGACCCTTTCTCGTGTAAAGGGACTTATGTCCATTTCTTCACCATTCTCACCCCTTGTACTCCCTTCAGACCCATTACTCTCCTATTCCTCAGTAAAGAGTGAGCAGAAATACCTGTTCAAGATGTCAGCTTTACTGTTGTCATCCTCCACGTGGCCTCCATCCTCCCTCTTCAGTCTCACTATCCTTCCCTTTGCCTTTCTTTTTTCACGTATGTACCTGTAAAAGGTTTTGTCCCCTCTACCCACTGATTTTGCAATGTGCTCTTCTGTCTGAGCTTTGGCTTCCCTTACTGACCTCCCTGCCTCCCTTTGCTTCTCCTGGTACTTCTCTCTATCCCCTTCTGCCTGTGTCTTTTTGTATTGCCTGAATGCAATCTTTTTGGCTTGCACTTTCTTTGCTACCTCTTTGGAAAACCATAATGGTCACCTCTTCCTTTTCCTCTTGCTAACCTGCTTAATGCATAATTCTGTTGCTCTTGTAATCCCCATTTTAAATAGTGCCCACTGTTCCTCAACCCCTGACTTCTGCCCCATTCCCCTTAATGCCTCTTTCAAGTATCTTCCCATTTTCCCAAAGTCTGCCCCCCTAAAATCCAGGATACATGTTTTTGTGTGGTTTGGTTCTGCTCCTTCTGTGATTTCAAACCACAATGACTGGTGGTCACTGTTCCCCAGGTGCTCCTCCACTGTTACCCCCATCACACTGCCCCTGTTTGTGAGCACAAGGTCCAGTATTGCCTTCTGCTGAGCTGGTTCCATGACCAGTTGCTTGAGAAAGGCTCCCTGAAGGGAGTCCAGGATAAATCTGGTGCTAGTTGATGCTGCTGCTGAGATGCTCCAGTCCACGTCTGGAATATTGAGGTCTCCAACCAGTACTACCTCACCCTTGTCTGCCATCCTTTGGATGGCTAGCATCAGCTCCCTATCTGTTTCTTCCTCCTGGGCTGGTGGTCTATAGACCACACCTGTGCAGATGGCTGGCCCCATTTTCCTTTCCAGCTTAACCCATAGTATCTCTCCCCCATTTTGTTCCACCTGGATCTCTGTGGCCCTTATGGTATTTTTCACATACAGTGCCACTCTTCCTCCCTTCCTACCTGCCCTGTCTCTTCTGAATATGTTGTAGCCAAGTATGGCCATCTCCCAGTCATGGTTATCATTACACCAGGTTTGTGTGATGGCCACCACATCCAGGTCTGACTGCACCATGACAGCATCCAGATCTTCCATCTTGTTGCTAAGGCTCCTGGCATTGGCACACATGGCTTTCCATGATTTGACCTCCCTAGACTGTTTAGATGTTCTACTCCAGACCCTTCCCTGGTTGTCCTTTATCCCTGGTTCTCCTTGCTGTCCGCCCTTCTGCTGAATGTTGCACCTTTTCTGCCTATCCACCTCTTGGGCACTAATCTCCATCATTTGCACACTGCTTTGTAGAGATATCCACTCTTCCGGTTCACTGGTTCCACTGCTAGCTGTGGGGGGTGAGCAAGTAGATACCCTCCTTGCTGGCCTGCCACCCCCCTTGGCTAGTTTAAATGCTTGTCAATGTAGCATTTAAACATATCATTGAGCGCTTGGATTCCCCTCCAGGATGGATGCAGACCATCAGGCTTGAACAAATCTCCATCCCTCCAGGTGGGTCCCCACTCACCAATGAATCCAAACCCTTCCTCACTGAACCAGTTCTTCAACCATGAGTTAAAGTTCCTGGTGCATGCATCTCTATGCTTTCTCATGCCTCTCACAGGTAGTACTTCTGAGAAGGTGACAGAAGTAGCTACTTGCTTGAGACCCCTCCCCAATTTTCTAAACCCTTCCTGAACTTCCTTTGGCTCACCATTTGCCAGGTCATTAGTACCTAGGTGGATAATGACATCCAGCTCACCCTCCTGTCTTGCCTTCCCAGCAATCCCCAGGCTCTTCCTTCCATTCCTGCATGCCATGGCACCTGTTAGGCACCTCAACTCCCTGTCCTCCCCCTCCTGCATTCCTAGCTGGATCCCTCTTATGATGGAGTCCCCCACCAGGATTCACTTCCTCCTCCTCTGGGGTCCACTGCTCTCCCCACTGAGGTCACCTTCTTGGCTAACCTCCACATCCTTTCCTTCCACTTTTCTGGGTACCTCTATTTGGTTGTCCCCATTTGCCAGTGTGGCATATGAGTTCCTGAGTGGAATAGGGTCTGGGATGTGCCTCTGTCTGACCGCTCTAACCCTCTCTGAGCCCACTGTCATCCAAGTGCTCCTCGTTCTCAGCATCCTTTGAGGCAGCAGCACTGGACTGGGTGGTCTCTGGATAGGGGTGATGGTACTCCTGACCCAGTTTACTTCCACTCTGAGTCTGGCTACCTCATCCCACAGTCCAGAGAGATGCATGCAGATAGGGCAGCACCTCAGTGTCAAGAAGGTCTGCCTAAATATGGCTGCCCCACAGCCACTGCATTGCACCACTCTCCACATTATACTGAAATTATACTGCTATTCCACTACTTTTCTGTTACTGAAGTTCTCCTAATTCCCTTCTTATTAATTTACTGTCCTAAAAATCCTACCACTGATCCTCAGATACTGTTCTTTTAAAAAATAAATAAATAAATAAATGAGTCAAAACATTTGTTGTGCTGTGGGTGGGCTTCCTCCCCCTTCTGCCCCTCCTACTCCACACCCCTTACTATCCCCTGTGTTTAGCTCCTGTCAATCAGGTTTAACAGGGCATATAATTAAGAGTTGGGGGAAGGGGGCAAAGATTTGCAGCAATTAAAGACAGCAAAGCAATACACCACCATTACATTTTAAATTTCCAACAGCCCAAACACAATTCTAAGTAAAGACAGCAAAAAAATTAAAGCGTCACTAAAAACCCACAATCTAAGTTTTAAAACAAAAATAGCAATTACCAGTTACTGTAAAGCACTGAAATGAATATGTTTCATTCCCCTTCTGGCTTCTTCTGAGAAAACAAAAATCACTTGCTACCTCAACTCTGACTAAGCCCCACCACCAGTTATCACATAGCTGAGGTCAGAGGCCAGACAATTAGCACCCCTCATCCAAACTACAGGACAATTCAGACCAGCCAAGACTAAATTTGCAGCAATTAAAGACAGCAAAGAAATATACCACCATTATGTTTTAAATTTCCAATAGCCCAAACACAATTCTAAGTAAAGACAGCAAAGAAATGTCAGTGTCACTAAAAGCTCACAATCTAAGTCTTAAAACAAAAATAGCAATTACCAGTTACTGTAAAGCACTGAAATTAATATGTTTCCTTCCCCTTCTGGCTTCTTCTGAGAAAACAAAAATATACCATTACTACTTTATTTTTTATGTATAGGAATCAAAAATCAGAAAATGTTGAAAATTATATTTGTCTTCACATAACACACCCTTCAAAATCGGCCCCCGCTGCTCTCAAAATTATTAGAATATGTGTGACTTTCTCTAATTACAAACTCAATATTACAAAAACAGAAGTGATGCCTTTAAATGTTCATACATTCCAGGCTGAAGTTGCTCACCTTGGATTCCGCTGGACCAGGGATAAATTAAAATACCTGGGCATATATCTTGCCAAAATGGTTGAGTGCCTAAGGAATGCACTAGCAAATGGGCAGGAAGGAGGGGTGGAAGAACAATGGGGAATAATAAAAACTGCCATCACAGAGGTAACAAGCCTTTGTGTGAAGCAAATAAATCAAAAGGAAATGATGTAAGAAACCACTATGGTTCTCAAAGGAAGTGGCAGTGAAGGTTCAAGAGAAAAAGAAAGCATTCAGGAAGTACAAGGAATCACAGAAGGAGCAGGACAGAGAACTGCATCAGTTAAAACAAAAGGAAGCTGGGAAGGCAGTCAGAACAGCAAAGGCCCAAACCGAGGAAAAGATAGCCAACTCAGTTAAGAAGGGATAAAACCTTTTATAGGTACATCAGGGGCGAAAGAAGACCAAGGGAGGGATAGTGAGGCTTAATAAAGGGGAGGGAGGGTGGGCAGAGGGTAACTGTGAAAAGGCAGAGATACTAAACAAATATCTTTGCTCAGTATTTACAAATAAAGAGGGTGAGGTACCTAAAACAAACAGAAGAAACACTCTGGATACAGAAGTTGATACCAGCCCATATGCAGAAGAAATGGTTCTGAAAGAACTCTTAAAACTGAAGGTGGACAAAGCAATGGGACCTGATGGGATTCATCCCAGAATTCTAAAAGAACTAAGGGTAGAACTAGTGACACCACTGACTACCCTCTTTAACAAATCATGGGAGGATGGGGTGGTACCCGAGGACTGGAGGAGGGCAGATGTGATTCCCCTTCACAAAAGTGGGAACAAGGCAGAAGCAGGAAACTACAGACCTGTTAGTTTAAACTCAGTGATAGGGAAAATGATGGAATCACTTCTGAAGGAAAGAATTGTCGAGTATCTAGAGGCCAGAGGGGCACAGGACCCAAGGCAGCATGAATTTACAGCAGGAAGGTCATGCCAGACGAATCTGATAGATTTCTTTGACTGGGTGACCAAAGTAGTAGATCAGGGAGGGGCTGTGGACATGGCCTACCTAGACTTTAGCAAGGCATTTGACGCAGTCCCACACAAAAGATACAAGTTAGCCAGCCTGGGAGTGGGTCCCAAGATGACAGCCTGGGTAAAGAATTGGCTGGAGAATTGGACACAGAGAGTAAAAGTAAATGGAGTCCACTCTGAAGAAAGGGGGGGTTACTAGTGGGGTACCGCAGGGTTCAGTATTAGGATCGGTCCTCTTCAATGTCTTTATAAGCGACATTGCAGAGGGACTGGAAGGAAAAGTATGTCTCTTTGCAGATGACACAAAGATCTGCAACAGAGTTGATACTAAGGTGGGGTGGAAAGGATGAGAAGGGACTTGGCAAGGTTAGAGGAATGGTCAAATGTATGGCAGCTTAGATTCAATGCTAAGAAGTGCAAGGTAATGTGCCTGGGAAACAAAAACCCAGGGGAAGAGTACACAATGGGGGGTGAGATACTAACAACAACAAAAATGGAAAGGGACCTGGGGTAGTCATATCAGATGACCTAAAGGTGGGCAAGCAATGTGAGAGGGAAGCAAGGAGGGCTGGGGGATACTGGGATGCATAGGGAGAGGCATCACCAGTAGAAAACAGGAAGTTATTATCCCTCTGTACAGACAGCTGGTGAGACCCCATCTGGAGTACTGCATGCAGTTCTGGAGACCCAATCTCCACAAAGACATAGACAGGATGGAAGCTGTCCAGAGGAGGGCAACTAAAATAGTGCAGGGTCTGCACTGGAAGACATATGAAGAGAGACTTAGGAGCTTAATATGTATAGCCCGAGAAAGGAGGAGAGGGGACATGACAGAAACTTTCAAGTACCTCAAGGAAATCAACAAAGTCCAAGAGGGTAGCATCTTTCAAAAAGAGGTGTGCAAGAACAAGGGGTACAATTTGAAGATGGGGCGGCTCAGAGGTAATTTAGGAAGTATTTTTTCACAGAGAGGGTTGTGGATGCATGGAATGGCCTTTCTGAAGAGGTTGTGGAGTCAAAAACAGTGGTGGATTTCAAGCATGCATGGGACAGTCATAAGGCAATTCTAGGGGGTGGGGGTAGGAAGAAGTAGGCTGCTGGTTAACTAGGACCTGCAGCTTATCCATTAGGTAGGGAAATGGGCAGACTGGGTGGGCCAAGCGATCCTTATCGGCCGTCAAATTCTATGTTTCTATGTTTCAAGATAAAACAATACAACCTGGACAAAATTCTTACGCAGATTAAAATTAGTCTTTCCCGCTGGGCCATGTTACCACTTACTCTCTGGGGACAGGTAAATGTTCTGAAAATGAACGTCCTTCTGTGAATTCTGTACCCCCTACAGATGATACAACCCTTTCTACCCAAAGCATGGGTTACCCAGATCAACAAAATTATGTCTAATTTTCTGTGGGGCGGGAAGACACCCCGACCGGCCTTTTTTAAGCTGCAGAGGAGTAAGAATAATGGGGTTTTCAACTCCCGGATTTGCTCCTTTATCAGTTTTCTATTGTCTGCTCGATCCTAGCATACTGGATGAGAGACAATTCATGTCAGGAGAATGTTCATTACATTCCCTTGTGGTATCAAATTGAGCAAAGTTTACTGTCTCCATACAATATATCTCCCAAGGCTCTCATTTTCTCCCCTCTCAAAAATTTGCCTAAAGCCCTCAAGACCACGCCTATGGAAATAACAGTTCGAGTACATTCCCAAATGTGTAATTTTTTTTTCTGATATCTCTGGTAAAGGTTGTTTCCCAGCCTATATGTGCGAATCCCAATTTCAAAATTGGGGGACTGCCCCTTTCAAACAATTTCTGGCCTTGTAACACCCAACTGAGAGTTGTGGCTCTACTTCATGAACACACACTGATACCTTTTCAAACGGACAGCTTACTGTTTAACCTCCCTAAAACCTTTTGTTTTAAATACCTCCAACTGCAGCACATGCTCCTATGGCACTTTGGAATGGGGTATTGGACACAGTATCTAGACGGCCCCCTTTTATAGGCTATCCCTAACTTACCTTCCTCTCACATCATTTCCCACTTCTATCGCCTCCTAAGGAAGGCCATAGAGGAAATGCAAGGTGAGCCGCATTATGTTTGGGACCAAGTACTACCTCCAAACACCTCAGCTCCTCAGCCATGGCCTAAAATTTGGTCACAATTGTACCAAGATGTGAAATGGATCAGATATCATATTTTACAGTTTTATGTAATAAATGACTTATACTACACTCCAGCTAGGCTCTATCAAATGGGGAAAATCTCCTCAAATGTATGTTCGCGGTGTAAGCAAAGGCCTGGTACTCTGTTACATATATTGTGGGAGTGCAAGAAGGTCACACCTTTCTGGGATAGTATTAAGTCCAACTTAGACCCACTCTTAGGGTTATCTGACGAGTTCAGGTCAGAAATTTGTATAATAGGAGACTATGGAGAAGTTCTAAGTGGCGCCCAACAAAAACATATGACACTAATATCAGTGTGTGCCAAAAAAGTGATTATGTGTCACTGGTTAGATCAAAATATCCCTACATATGCGGAATGCCTAAAGGAGGTATTGTTTGCCCTACAGGCTGAGAACACACTTGCTCACATTGCACGGAGATCACAATACTGCCAAAAAATATGGGCACCCTTACATACTCTATTGACTATTTAGTGGATCACAGGATACCAAATAAGTAGGTAAGGCAAGGAGAGGATAGAACCACGAGAGTGGCATGGCTTCATTAAGATGGTCCTCCCTGACTACCTTACCTGGGCTATAGGAAATGGTGGATACTGTTGCTGCATACCTGAAAGGGAGGGGGGGTCATTGGGGAGGGGGAAGTAGGAGGAGGGTTATGAAGGGTCTTAGTAGACAGCTGAGATTGCAGTATTTGAATATAGTTAGGACTATGTTTACAATATACACTCTGTATGACACTGTAATGTAACAGGACCCTAGCATATAACATTTGTTCAAACAAAATGTATATGTGAAAGCTCATGTCAAATGTTTGAACTAAGTGATATGTTAACTCTTTCTACAAATGAATAAAATATATTCAATTTGAAAATTATATTTGTTTTGCTCCTCAGTACTCCTTTCCTTTGGTCCCAGTTGTGTCACCTTCTGCTCACGTTGTGCAACCCATGCTGCAATTTCTCATCTCTAGGCTCATGAACGTCCTCTGTCATCCTTTCAGCTTTGGCTTTTCTTTTCTAGAAGTCCTCCCTGCTGCCACCAGGGAGGCAGCTTATTGTGACAGGGGCAATGGATGAGGTAGTAAGGATGGTGTGTTGAGCAGTTAGGTGGTGTGGTGGTCATTGATGGCCATCATATGGTGCAACTGAGGTAGGTCTCACCTCCAGCTTATGGCTGCATATCACAGTGTCCTCAGGGCTGCATAGTAATGTGTGGTCACCCACACCTCCAAGTGCTCATCTACTGAGCTAGCATCAGGTCCTGCTCTAGGGGTGGTGCATACCTATTTATCCATCCATCCATCCATCCAAAACAGGAGAGCATCCATGACATAGATCTTCTCCCCCACCAGTTGCTGCTCCCATCTTCCCAGGTGCAGGGAACAAACCTCATCTCACTTTTTTTTTCTGCCCCAAACTTGTGCTTTTTTTCCTTCCAGCTCCATAACATTGTAACTGTTATTGTGTTTGATACTAGAGTGTACCATGTAAAATTTATTTGATGTTAGAGCATGTGTATCCATTGCATGGTGTTTGCTGTATTTTCTGTACTTGTATTAACTGTTGTCTTCCACTCTCTTTGTTCAGGTCTGCCCAGGACCACCTTGTAAATTAGTTTCTCAATGGTGTCTTTCCTGGTAAAATAAAAAATAGAATTGAATTTAAATTGAATTGAGCCTGTAATGCTAGCATGCCAAGCACATTCCTCACCACTTCATGGAGCAGGCACAAAAGGTAGTTTTCAGGTTTAAAAAAAAACACATCTGTTAGATACGTACATCAATGTACTGTCTTATTATATTGATATACTGAGTACATTGATACAATGCTTTTAATTTGATGTAACTTTGGAGGCCAATATCTTCACAACTATACAAGCTAGAAGCTATGTTTGACAGCCAGAGTCAAGCTATTTACAAAAATCCCAAAATGTAGTAGCTCTAGGCTAGATCTCTGTGGTATCCCTTTACATACTGCAAGCACTTCTGAATAATATTCATTTGCGCAAACTAGCTGTTTCTGCCCAGTTAGCTAGGATCTAAATCTCATACTAGCTTCATAGCTAACCCAAGTGAGCACAGTCCCTGGAGTAGGAGGCCACAGTCAAATGTATCAAAGGCCTCTGAGATGTACATGTAGACTGTTCCCATGCATTACTTATTCTCAGGATAATGTGCCACTGTGCTAGTAATATCTATCAGGGCAGTGGTGTAGCAGAGTGCTGAGGTCTGAAACCCAGCTACTGAGGGGACACAGATCATAAGTAGTTAAGTAGTGATACAATTATTCAGGTATTTCTCTAATACTTTGGAAATAATGGCAGTGCTATGGACCTCTAACTGTTAACTTCCCTTGGGGCCATCCACATTATGGATGTGGATCACATTCACAATTTTCTAGGTGACTGGGAAAGCATCAGTCATTAAACTTCAATTCAGAATCATTGATAATGGGATAGCAATGGCCTCAGCAGAGTCCCAGAACAGTCATGCTTCCTGCCCATCTAAACCACTAGATTTATTTGTTGTCAGCGATTCTAAACCTTTTGATATTTCCCCAGGTATCTTAAAACAAAATGTTGGAATACTTCAATCATAAATGGCTTCTACCCTTCAGTTTACTTATGATGCCCTATTCCTGTCCTCCTGGCTAGAAAAATCAGAGGCATACAAAGTTGTAAAATAAAAATTAAAGTATTTGACAGTATCAGGAGACGGTGAAGAGACTATTATTGCTATTATTTATATGTTGGAGACCTTTCTTTTTCTGTTTTTTAGTGTTTTAAGAACCTTCCTAAAGTCCTTATGATTCATTGTGTTTCCAAACTTACTTTAGTAACCAGCTTTAGAACTGCTAATTAACTTGTTATATTCATTCCATAATTTTTTTAAACAACAGCCACACATCCTCACAATTAGTTTTGCAGACCTTCCTATATACCCTATACCTAATTCTCAACTTTATTACAATTGTGTCATGTATCTAGGGTAGGTTGTCTTTCTTTTGTCTAAAACTAGTAAACAGGGCATACACCTCACAATCATTTAAAAATTCCTCAGTGAAATAAGTGACAGCTATATTTAATCTCTCCAACACTTGCCAGTTCATTGAAAGACAATGATTTAATCTTTGCTGGACACTAGATAACCCTTACCTAAATGTGTTTGCAGTGATGTTTCTTAAGAACAATTTGAAAAGCTGCATTTAATATTTAGTATTTTTATTGTCTGTTTTGCACTGTTTAAAGGGCTGTACCCAGTTCACCTCCTGGCTAAAAAGAAAACAAAACCAACATTTTACAAACAAGATTTTGACCTGTATACTATCAATACTGTCAATTTGGGCAATTTTAAACAGTCATATAGGCCCAAGCCTAACATCCAGATATATAAGAGAGGGTTCTATGTGATAGGGGTGAGGGAAAATGGGTGTGGACAAAAAGGGCAAAGAAAAAAACAATGTTGGCCATATAGGTTGAGTGGCAAACACAGAGATAGCTGAAATGGCAACAACAGTACAAGAATGAGTTTTTGTGGAAGACTTTGCCCCCTGGACTCCCCTTACTAAATATAATCAACTCCAGAGGGACACAACTCTGGGAGGGTGAAAAAAACATAGGTCGCTGTTTCAGTGATTGCTGTTTTTTTCCACTTGCTCTATGTGCACATGTTGTTTTCCATCACCCTTTTTGTTGTCACCCTTATTCCTATTGCCGTCTTCACAAGATACTCGTTGGAGGGAACTATAGATCCACAAGAGTTGATGGTCACATAGAATCTCAAGTATTACCAATGGGTGCAATACGTAATAAAATTTACCATATTAAACATTCATTTCTGCTCACTTGTCTACCTCGTTGGTATTGTAGGCATCACATTTCTCATCCAGCATGATTTGATTGTCATCTCTGTGGTCTGGGCATATCACATATCATCTGAGAGTGGATGACATGGTGTGTGGTTGGGCCAAGCAAGATAATGGTGCGAGCTGGGGTGGTAGGTGACTTGTATGAAATAAAGACTACAGTATGTTAAGCACCCTGCTATTGGAGATGAATGGCTTAAACAGACCCATAAGTGGTTAGCTGATGAAGTAGCTGAACAGCGGCACAAGAAGGAGGCCCATACAAAAAATCAGTTAGCAAATACACAATGCTTCCCTTTTCATTAGGCAATAACTAACTAAAAATGTTGAGCATTAAGCTTGACTGTTGGTTGAGGAGTTTTACAAAAAGCAACATAGACAATGTTGGCAGAAAAAGACCATTAGTCCATCCAGTCTGCCCAGTTTTACCCTACTCTACCCTGTGACATTGTCCAGATGGAGATTTTGCCCTCCTCTCCCCCAAACTCCCTTCCTTGCTGCTACCCCCGGGTAACTATTAAGCCCTTTACTCTGTCCCACCCATGCTTCAGCCCATTAATGGTTGTTGCACCTACAACCTGTCAGTAGGCTGTTCCATAGCTCAGCCTCTCTCTCTCAATAAAGTAAGATTTTGTTGCATCCCTTCTGACTTTCTCCCCACCATCACTACCAGCTTCCATTTACATCCCCTTGTTTTTGACCCACCATTCTTGCTAAATAGTTACCCACAGTTTATCCTGTTTATTCCTTTCAGGAACATGACATTTCGGGGAGATTTCATGAATTTCAGGAAATATTCAGGAATTTCAGGAAATTTCAGGAAGGAAAGTTCAACTAATATGTAATTCTTGCTATCTAGCCATTAGTTGAGGTCTTTTTTGTGGCTGCATGGCCAGAGCTCAGCAGACGTTTGGCTATCACTTTAGGAGAAGAGTGGGTGAGCTCCAAAATGCGACCCTGTGTTCTCCTACAGTGATGTGGCCATGTCATGACAGGGCTGATGCCATAGGTGCTGTCCTTAGTGACAGAGATCCCCTCCACAGCACAGTTGCCCCTTCCCCACAGTGCAGTACTTCACAAGTGCACTTCTGGTACAACTGCGCATGCATGACTATTGCACATGCACAGTTTTGCCCCCGCTGCTGTCTTTTGAGTGGCAAACCACTGCAGCTCTACAACTGGCACTCCGATGTCACCACTGCCACTCCATGACCCATGCTCCAGTATCGCTTACACTCAGAGAGCCGTGCTGCCACAGCTCTACTACCCGGACAGGTAAGAGCTCTCCGCAGCCATATCGGTTCTGACCAGAGTTTGTTTTTTAATTTGTTACTTATTCATCAGTTGAGAAATTGGACTTGGAAAAATACTAAGTCTGTGGTTATGGATTGGCCGACTTTTTCACAGTAAACATAATCCAGCTTGTGAGTTAGTTGCTTATTTGACTTTAATTAATAATTACCTGAGATGCAAAACTTAGAAGATTTCTTAGTTATTAATAAGTTAAGATTGTAACTTCAAATTGATTGTAGTTACTAATGCCCCAGCAAACAGGAGATGCAGTTTGCAAGGAAAGCACTATATGGAATCCGTAATAGTATGCTAGGAGAGGCAACATATCCACATTGTTTGATTTTTGTGCACCAAAGCCTTACACATACTCTCAATCCTCATTCCCAGAGCATGGCATCATGAGTATACAGATCCTTGTGTAAGTCAAGCTTACAAGGCTTTGCCAGAACACACATTGCCTTTTAAAGAGGTTTGTATAGCAGATCTAAAAAAGACTGACAATGACAAAGTACAGATGCGTTTCATCCTCTTCAGGACTCCTCTGTGTACTTTAGTCATAATCTCAAACAGGTACCATGTCAGAACTCCAGTGCACACAAGTCCAGCCCTCTGTGCATCCTCCTATACATGTCTAGCCCACTGGGACCCCTTCTGAACCCCATCTCAGCCCACTGGGTCCCCTCCTGCAACAAAGTTCAACCCACCAGGTTCCCTCCTGCAAGCAAGCCCAGCACTGTGGGTTCCCCATCTGCATCCTTGCCAGCACAGTCAGTCCCCTCCTGCACCCAAGCCCAGCCAATTGGGTCCCTCCTGCACCCAAGCCCTGCCCACTAAGTCCCCCTCCTGCACACAAGCCCAGCCTACTTCTTCCCTTCTGCACCCAAACCAAGCCCAGTGAGTCCTCCCCTGCATCCAAGCTCTGTGTCATGTGTCCACCTCCACTTTCACCCAATCACAACCCAGAGGGATCTCCCTAGTACACAAGCACTGACCACTGGCCTATTTTACCTAAACACAGCCCAGTTGTTCTTATTCCTTATAACCAAACCCACCAGTTACCTCCTTCACCAATGTCCAACAAGTACACCTTCTCATAATGAAACTGGACATCAGCAACTACTGGCAGAATCTCTCAGGGAGGAGGCTAGAAGATATAGGTGGGTCACTCTTACATCTGTGGTGGTGAAATTAGCAGAAACCTAATGAAAGAAAAGACTGGTTGAGTATCCTGATTCCAATGCCCTCCTCTGGACTGCCTCCACCCTGTCTATGTCCTGTCTGGAGTGACCTCCAAAACTGGACGCAGTACTCCAGGTGAGGTCTCACCAGTGAGCAATACAGTGACAACACCACCTCCCTCCTCCTGCTGGAGATATGAATGTGTGAAAAATGCCAGCAAAAGGCCAAAAGGGCTATCATGTCTGCTTGTAATGTGGATCCCTCAGTGATTACTGAGGAGTCCTCCCCACCCGGTTAGGAGCTTCCCCCTCCCTGACAGGAGTCCTCCGATGTTTTCACTTTTAATTGCAACCCCCCACTTTACTTTGTCCTAGTCCCTCTTAAAGCTGTCCACTGTCTTTAGGGATAACACTGTATTATGCAACTCCTTCCACTTAGCTACCACCCTCTTGGTGAAAAAGTGCCTCTTCATTTTTTATTTTTTATTTAGTTGTTTAACCAGGAGTAGCACACTAAGCTGAAAGTTTTTTTTTTTTACAGGAGCAACCTGGGAGCACAGGGAAGTTAAGTGACTTGCTCAGGGTCACACAGTGTGCAAGTGGAAGCTGTGGGATTCAAACCCAGGTCTGGTCTGCTGGATGTCACCAGATTTCTCTCTTGAATTGGCCTCCCAGAATCTTGAGGCAGTGTTCTCTAGTGCTTTTGTTACTGTTAAAGTGGAGTAGACTTCAGTGTTCACTTTTTATACCACTGAGGTATTTAAATGTTTCAATCATGTCTCCCCTCTTTCTCCTGACCTCCAGGGAGTACATGTCAAGGTTTCTGAATCTCTCTTCATAAGTCCTACACTGCAGACCCTGGATCATTTTAATTGCACTTTTCTGGACCTTTTCCAGAAGATTGATGTCTTTCCTTAGTTACGAGCACCAGTACTCCACACTGTACTCCAGGAATCTTTACAGTGTCAGAATGACCTCCACTTTCCTACTAGTTATTCCTCTGGCTGTGCTGCTCAACATTCTATTTGCCTTGTCTGTGCAGAGTGTTTCAGGTCACTTGTGATGATCACCTCCAATTATTTCTCCTCTTCTGACTGGGTAACCTGCACACCACCCAGACAATGTTTGGTCTTCGGGCTCGTAGCCCCTAAGTTCATGATTTTGCATTTTTTGGCATTGAACCCCAGCTACCAAATAGCCAATCTCCTTAAAAGCCTGTCTAGATCATCTCTGAGATCCTATAGTCCCTCCTCTGTGTCACCCTCCCACAGAGCTTGGTGTCATCTACAAATATGCAGATCTTACCCTTTACCCCATCTGATATGTCACTAATAAATACATTAAACAGCACCAGATCAAGCATCGAATCCTGTGGGATCCTGCAATTGATTGCTCTAACTCCCAAGAATTTACCCCCCCAACCACTACCCTCTGACTCCTGTCCTGAAACCAGTTTTTTTACCCATATCCTTTGCTTTACTTCTACTCCCAGATCCTCCAGCTTTCTGATTAATCTCCTGTGGGGAACACAGTCAAAGGTCTTAGTAAAATCCAGATACAGGATGTCAACCACCTGACACTTATCCCCTGTTTTTGTCACCTAATCAAAGAAATCAATCAGGTTTGTTTGGCAGAATCACCCTACTACAAACCCCTGCTGCATCTCATCCTGGAGCCCATTAGCCTTCAGAAAGCACACCAGTATTTCCTTTAGTACAGACTTCATAAACTTTCAAACTGTTGAGATCAGACTGATCGGTCTGTAGTTGGGAGGGTCATCCTTCGGCCCACTTTTGTGGCGTGGTACTCTGTGTACTGTTCTCTGGTCTAAGGGTACTTTCCCTGATGCCAGTGATCTGTTACCTCCCACCTCCATTTTTAGCTTTAGAAACCCATCCTTCATATCTCTTTTCTCCCTAATATATTGATAGCATTTATTATATATCGATATATGTCATTGGGGCACAGGTCAGGAAGATTGGGCAAATCAGGAGAAGTCATAACATTCACAAGTAGCATTTTGTTCTCATCAATAACAATAAAATAAAAAATATTGTGCAGGATAGCTCTTGTATAGGCAGTTCAAACAAAACAAAGTCCTTCATCTAAGGGTATTACTAACTCTAAATCACTTTCTGTCTCTCTCTAACAAATGTAAGCCCCCCTTTTGGGCTTACCTGGATAGGGTTCACCCCACTCCTCTGTTGCATCCTCCTCTGTTGCTCTGAATGGGGGCTACAGACCTTGTGCTCCTGATGTCTGCATAACCGTGGCCTCCATCAGATTAGGATCCTCAGCCCATGTTCTGATGGGACTGCGGTCCAATTGCTGCCTAAGTGCCTTCAGGCACATAAAATATATTTAAACAGTCTCAGGCAGCAGAACAAGACTGGGACCAAAAATGTAAATAAGGAAGGTGGTGGGCTATGCGATATTGATCATCACTTGTGATGATCACCTCCAGCAAAGCCACCCCAGAGTAAAACTTAAAGGAGCCTTGACACCATAGTGAAGGGTTCAGCTGCAGCCGATAATAAATGCTATCCCCTGTTCCAGGACAGGCAGCCCAGCTGGGGATCAGGAAGGAAATAAACTAGACAACCTCCAGGTTTGGGGAAATGGTTTTGTGCCCTGAGCAGGGCTAAAATAATAAAATATTAAGGGGACTGCCTTTGGGACTGAATGCAGTGAAACATGGCAGCCCCTGGGACTCAGATAAAGAGGGGGCTGCTGGAATAAATTGAAAGGGCTGCAGAGTACCAAATTCATGGAGGAGGGAGCTCTTTAAAAGAAGACAGAAAAAGACTTGTTCTCAGTTCAAATTATTTTATTCTTGCATTCCTCATAAGGCCATCATTCTCAATATTTCACTTGTAAAATGCAGACTTCCTCAGGAGAACACTTTTTTCCTAATTACAAACATAAATACGAATTTACAATATTGTTCATCACTTTATCTAAAAAAGCTTTTTGCTTATCAAACTTGTGTGTGACTTACTGATTGTAAGTGTTTGAGTGCAAGACTGATTAATGCTCTAATACCTACACGGGTAAATCCTAAAAGAAATTATTTCAAAAAGGAGATTAAATATTGTTTTTTTAAATATTGTTTTATATATATATATATATATATATATATATATATATATATTTAAGATTTACCCTTCACCGTTCATCGAAAAGTACATAACACATTCAAATTAATGTGGTCCAAAACTGAGAGAAAAAATAGATTTCCCCCTTTAAATATTATGATGTTACTGCCACCACCAAAAATCAATAATCACTTTTAAATAGACTAACTCAGACCCAAATATGTTCTCTGTTTGTTATGATTTTTTTTCCTTTTAAGTCTCCTTGGGTTCACGTAGGGTTCAATCTGTTAAAAAAATCATTGCAAATAAGTCATGTCTTTTTCTCATTTCTCCATACGTTTCATCGGTGCCCTGTGTTGTACTTCCATTAGCATTCTAATAAATGCTAGCCTGATTATTCTTTTCTGAATGCTAATAAGACAACTACATACACTGTGCAAACAACCTCTATAGCATGGTCCCTTTAATGGAGAGCCACATATGTGAAAACTTCCCTATTCTGTTTAAATACCACTGTATTTATACAGTCTCCCCTTTTCTATTGTTCATGCCAGTATATGAACTTACAACTTACTAAAATAAGATCAAAATTTTAAAGGCCAGTGTTGTGTTTCATCATTAATCACATATCTAAGACAGATAGATAGATACAGTAGATAGATAGATGATAGATAGTTAGATAGATAGATAGATAGATAGATAGATAGATAGATAGATAGATAATTTTATTTATAAAAGCACCCAATTCCTAAGACGCACAAATAATAAAATCCTTATAAATACAGACATCATTCTACCTAAATGGAATCAATCAATAACAGCCTGTTGGAACAGATATGTTTTAATCCCCTTTTAAAGGCTTCTGAGTGAGGGTGCCATTCCTACTGCTTTTGAGTCCACATACTCAGGACTCCATATTACCTTCCCCTGTGTCTTTACTGCAAGTCAAACTAATCTCAGCAGCTCTTCCAAATGTCAGAAAACAACTAAGTGCCTTTTGACTAAACGCCAATCCCCCAAAAGTGCTTGTTCCATTAAAATTATCTTCAATGCTGCTTACCTTGCAGGATGCATTGAATTCAAGGTGTTGGGTTGCAAGAATGCCAAACACTGCTCATGCAGTTTAAAATCCCCGTCCCCATCCTCCAGGGTATGATGTTAGTGAAACTGACATAATCACATGTATATGTGCTCCCGCTGATGTGTGCCTGTTTGCCATAGGCTATCACCTCACAAAACACTGAGCTGACTCTGATGTGAGAGTGGGGGAAGCCCTCAGGTTCCTTAAGACCGAGAAAGCACCGGGGCCAGATAAACTATTAAATGGTGTCAGAGTATTCTGTTTTGTAGTAAATGTTGGGCAGAAAATGGTAAGCAGGACCCCTCCAGTACATTTCACTAGTGATTTGTCCAAAGTTATCTTCCTCCTATATGCATTTGCTGACACCACCCTACTCTACTATTTCTGTCTTTGTATTGTTTTTCCAATTTACGGACACTGTACCTATTATTGTCATTTTTTCATTAATTATGCCCTCATGTGCCAAGATATGAGATATAGATCTATTTAATGTCCTGTGGTTTTATCTGAAATAAAGTAATGATATTAATATGTATTCATTGATTTGTTCATACTTTTTTTTAATGTATTATTATTTTTTATTCTTTGTTTCTTCTGTAATTACCAGCATGGAATCATTATGCACCAACATTTGTTTAACCTATATTGAAGCCATATATCCATAAAAATGTTAGTTCATCTAAACCATATATGGGACATGAATTCTTTCTATATGTTTATTCAATGTTTGGTGGACATATTATGGCATCATCACTTATACAATGCTTCACAACAGATTAATAATTGATTGACACAACTGAAGTCAATATATTACCACATGATTTCCCTGTAACTTTACATAGCACAAAACAGATAGAGCACAGTTATAATTCCAAATATCAATAAAATTCATCCCATTCATGTTGTACAAAAATATATTCAAATATGTTATTTCTCTTCATAATAGATGGTCAAACTAACTAGCAGCATATTGAGTGAAGTTATTGACACTGGGTCACAAGGGATAGAATTGGCTCCCCCAACTGTATCAGAGTCATTATACCCTAATAAATGACCGAACTTGGATGTTCCATCAATATTTCTTTTCACATGTTCTAAGACTACCTACAAGCATTGCAATTTGCTTCCCTGTTTATACCAATGTGGGGATCCATGACTCCCATTTCATATATCCATTTCATTTAAACATGTTCCACTAACTTATTGTAGTCCCCACCCCTGTCTGGAGGTTTTACTGCCTCAAGGCCCCAAAACCTGAGTGATGCCCTTGTGTGACCTGCTGATAAGAAATGTTTAGTCACTGGTGTTGGCACATTATTTCTAATGTTCAATTTGTATTCTTGCATGTGTGATTTTTATAACTGTGTGGTCTTACCAATATATATCTTATTGCATGGACATTGTAATACATACACACCTCCTGTAGTCTTGCAGGTTATGTCTTGTTTAATACTGTATTCTTTACTGTTAATGGAATGTTTGTAAGAGCTTTATTTTATTTGCATGCCCTCAAACTGAGCAGTGGCCATGTGGGACCATCCCCAGGCTGTGGGGCCCTATTAAAAGCTGTCTATTCTCCTTTTGTTTTCCTTGTTGGTGATCTGTGTGTATGAAAAGATCTGTTATGGTTGTGACTTTTTTACTGCCACCAGTGGTGGTCTGTGGAATATGCACAGATTTAATAAGTCATCCTGAAGTATGTGCGAATTGGATTTTATGATCCTTCTAATGGCTTCAATTCTGTGATTATATTTAGTAGAAAAAACTATTCTATTCTCTGTCCTGTTTCTATTATTTTCCACTGAAGCCTATGCCTAAGTAATCTTATCAACCCTTTCCTTTGCTCTTCTTAGAGTTTGTCTTCCATATGCCCTTTGTTCAAATCATCTCTGTGGCTGATCTAGTTCTTGTTCAAAATCAATGTCAAATGTGCAATTTCTGTGAATGCATACAAATTGTGAAAATGAAATGCTTTTAAGAAGATCATCTGAACGGTAACTCTTGGCATGAAGTATGGTATTCCTAGCAGTGTCCTTTCTATAAAGGGTCATGACCAAGCAATGCTCTGTCACATTAATAAATCCAAATATGGGATGCTTTCTGTATGACAATTCATAGTGAACCTGTTGTTCAAAGTACACTCATTTAAGTAATGATAAAAATCATTTCATTGATTCACTGTACCTTTCCAAATTAAAAATAAGTCATCAATAAACCTCTTATACAGTTTAATATCCTCAGAAAAGGGTTATTTTCAGCATGTAATATGCATTCTGACTCAAATTTGTGCCTATAAGTATTCAGATAACTGGGAGCCATAGTGGATACCATGGCTGTCCCTCATCTCTGCTCGTAAAAGATTGTTTTGACTCTAAAATAGTTTTTGGACAGAATGAATCTGGCCAACAAATGTAACACCCTTGTCCTTGGATGATTAGAGGGTCCTTGTTTATCCAAGAGGCTGCCTATCTCATCCACCTCATCATCATGCGCTATGGAAGTGTATAAGTCTGAGATATCTAGGGTCACTAGAATAATTGGATCCCTTTTTTTTCTTCTGCAATCCTTACATCCTTGATAATAGTCAGAAAATGTGCTGTATCTCTGATATAGGTTGGAATACCTTCTATCAAAGGTTGTACATGAAAAGTGATGTAGTTAGAGACAGGCTCAAATAACCCCCCAGTCCCAGAAACTATTGGATGCTCCAGGGGTGAGGGCCCTGAATGTTTTTAGGTATCAGAACATACCATGAGACGAGCATCAAGTTGCTTAGTGTATCTTTCCTGGTGAAACAATTTAATAAATAAATAAATATCTTGGGAATTGCATAAACAAACAGTGTAAGGGATAATTTTTGTACAAGAACTTCACTCTCCCATTCTTTTAGACTATGAGATAAAACTAAATCCTCTATTATTTGTGATAGTTGTCTTGTTAGACTAGTTTTGGGGTAATTGATTTTGAGATTAGTTTAAAACTTGCAGTACAGACACAGGTAAAGGTAATATGGAGTCTAGAATATGTGGACTCAAAAGCAGTAGAAATGGTTCCTTTTGATATGTGATTAATGATGAAGCACAACATCAGCCTTTGAAATTTTGATCTTATTTTCGTAAGTTGTGAGTTTACATACTGGCATGAACAACAGAAAAGCAGAAATTGTATAAATGCAGCTGTATTTAAACAGAATAGGGACATTTTCACATGTACAGATCTCCATTAAAGGGACCACACTACAGAGGTTATTTGCACAGTGTATGTAGTTGCCTTATTAACATTCAGAAAAGAATAAACAGGCTAACATTTAATAGAACACTAATGGAAGTACAGCACAGGGTACCAATGAAATTTATGGAGAAATGAGAAATAGAGGCATGGCTTATTTTCAATGGTTTTTAAGAAATTGAAACTTATATGAAACCCAAGGGGTCTTAAAAGAAAAAAAGTAATAACAAGCAGAGAACATCTTTGGGTCTGGGGTAGCTTATTTTAAAGTGATTATTGATTTTTGGTGTTGGCAGTAACATCATACTATTTAAATGGGGGAAATCTATTTTTCTTTCAGTTTTGGGTCACAGTAATTTGAATATGTTGGGTACTCCTAGATGAATGGTGAAGGGTAAATTTCAAATATAAAAAAAAAAATATTTAATTGATTTTTTCTGAAAAAAAAAATAATTGTAGGATGTACCCATACAATTCATAAGCTAGATAACAGGTCTGTAGCTTTAGCCATATATGACCTGGGCCCATGGTCTAAACCTTAAATTCAGTTGTCTGTTTTTTTGAATGGTTATCAAGAGCTCTTTTAAATTAATTTGTAGTAGTACAAGTTACAACTATCCAGCAGTGAATTCCAGGTTGACACTACTCTTTGCAAAAACCATTGACCTCTTGGATTTAAAAAAATCTCCCTTAAACATCATTTTATTCCCCGTATTGTTTTTATCTCTGGTCTTTTTTGTAACCCTACACATTCCCAGAGATCAGTATCCTTAAAAGCCCTGTGAACCATACATACATTGTCTGTATTGTTTTTATTTATTTATTTTTATTTATTGAAATGTTTCACCAGGAAGGCACACTGAGCAACAAGTTGCTCATCTCCTGTTGCAACCTGGGGGTAGGGAACAATGGGATAGAATACAGAGAAATGTTACAATGTTGTAATACAATTTGCTTACTTGCATACAATGAGTGCAGGAGGGATTACAGGTGAAATCACATTGGCTAACAATGCATTATTTAACTATAGTAGATATGAAGACACATATAGCAATTAGACAACAGTTGGTGACAGTTGGTAACACTGGAACACATGTAATAAGATGACTAGATGGTAAGGTGACACAATAGTAATTGGTAGCCATTAGTGTAACATAGGTATTCAAGATGTACAGTGATTGGAGTAAAGAGAGGAAGAATGGAAGGAGGGAATGAAAAATTGCAGAGGGCAGAATGGAAGAAGGGAAAGGAAATTTACAGAGAAACACAAGCAGAATACGATTTTTGAGGCAAACAGAGATGATAGGGTGGACTAAAGTGCATATAAGAGGGGTATGGGGTAGGTTATAAGTGCTTAATTGAATGAAGGGGTAGGCCAGTGTTAGACTATGTTAACCAGAAGGGGGGGTAGGAAGAGAGGAGAGATAGAGTGTGGCAGGGTGATGAGAGAGAGGTATTGTTGGTGGGGGTATCCAAGGGGGGGGGAGTTGAAATTCAACGGTGTCCTGTTATCCCTATCTGGGCAGGGCAGTGGACAGCCCTACTGGTAGAACACAGGTTATAGGTGATGAGAGTTATTTATATATAGTGATGCGAGAGGGGAGGGTGTTGGGGGAGGGATGTTGTGGGAGGGGGTAGCAGAGGTCAACTATAGTAGGGGTGTAGAACCACACCAGTGTGCTGGGTGACCCTGCCTGCACAAGGCAGTGATCCAGCAGTGAATAAGGGGGCACAGGAAAAGGAGAAATAGATGGAAAGGGGTAAAGCTGTTGCCCACCATGCGCTATGGCTCCTGCCTGCACAAGGCAGTGATCAAGCTCACAGGAGGGAGATAGATTAAGGGTACAGAAAGAAAGGGGAGGAACACTTTAGAAGGAGGGAGAGTAGGGGACTAGGAGGAGCATGATCAGAGGGAAATAGGAGTGGTGGGGGATAGGCATATGGTAAAATGGGCTTAAGGGAGATGGCGGGGGGATTAGGGAGGGTCATAGTGGGCACAGGAAGGGGCAAGGAAGTTCTTGAGGAAAGAGTTAATGGAGTAGCAAGAGGACAAGTGGCAAATTTGAGGGGGAAGTGAATTCCAGATTTTTGGGAGGCGATAAGAAGAACCTGATTGGTCAATAAGGGTGAAGCGGCATGGGACCACCAGGTACGTGAGTTGGTAGATCTTAGGGAGTGGGAAAGAGGGGGACAGTTGTAAAGGCAGGGGAGAAATAGAAGGAAGTTCACCCAGCCAATGCTTGGAGGTGAATTTTGTGCAGTGAGAGAGATGTCAGTTTGCCAGGGAAGAGAAGGATAGGGCATGGTAGAGATCACAATGATGAGTGTGGGGGGGGGGTGTCAAGGGCAAATTGGCAAAAGAAGCTGAATAGGGTATCTAGTCTGGCCAGGGAGGACTTAGGGACTGCACCATAGGCTACATCACAGTAGTTGAAGATAGATAGGATCATCTTCTGGACAATCTCACGCCTAGCCATGGGTGGGATGCAGGCATGATTCCTGAATAAGGCGCCAAGCTTGGGACACAATTTTTTCTGAATGGCTTTGATATGACCAGAGAAGTTCAGATGTTGGTTCAGCCAGACACCTAAATACCTGAAGAAGGATGTGTCCTTGAGTAAAGTCCCATCAAGGGTGTGGAAGGAAGGTAGAGAGGGAAACCTGGTAAGTCTCTGCCTGGTGCCGAAGGTCATGGAGACTGATTTTTTGGTGTTGAGAGATAGTTGGTGGTTTGTAAATTAACGCTGAACTTTGTCGAAGTCGTACTGCAAGTTGGACGCAATCTCAGTGGGGCAGGAGCCAGATGCATACAAGACTGTATCATCAACGTACATATGAATGGAGAAGGGAGAGCAGGTTGACTGGAGATCATTTAGAAAAGTAGAGAATAATATGGGGCCTAACAGTGATTCCTGGGGATGCCAGTTCTTATTGGGAAGGGTGGAGAAATTGCATCAGAGATCTTAACTGATTGCATTCTGCCAGTGAGGTATGCCTTGAACCAGTCTGTGGCTAAGGGGGATAGCCCAGCTTTTGATAGCGTGTCAAGGAGAAGGTAGTGGGAGACTGTGTCGAAGGCTTTGGCCAGATTGACAAAAATGGCTGAGGTGAATTGGTCATTGTCCATTCCCGTGAGGATAGAATCAGTGAGCCTAAGAAGGGAGGTGGCAGTGGAGTGATTTTTGCTGAAGCCAGATTGATAAGGGATGAAGAAGAAGAAGTCATTGAGGTAATCGGTGAGCTGGGAGAGGTTTAGGTGTTCCTGAAGTTTGGCAAGGGCAGGGAGAAGAGAGATGGGTGGTAGTTGCCAGGGGAGGGAGATTGCAATGAATATAAGCCTAGTTCCCCCAATCTCTCATAGTATTGCTTGTTTTTTACTTCAGATATTAATCTGGTAGCCTTTCTCTGGACACCCTCTACTCTTTCTACATCATTTTTCAGATACGGGGCCCACACTATTGAAGTGTGAAGAAGGGAATAGAGGGGCAGACTAGATGGTCTGTAAGGTCCTTTTCAGCTGTCAAGCTTCTATGTTTCTATGATAGTGGGCAACAGTACTCCAGAAGAGACCTAACCAGGGACACATACAGCAGCAATACTACCTCCCTGCCCCTACTCTTGATATTCCGCCTAATAGCACCAGTATATTATAACTCATTTTTATGTTTGCTTGCAAGCATGTGCAAGAAACATAGTGCCATCATCCGAGTTTTTGGAGGTGTGTCACCCCCTCTTCCAGTTCAGTCAGTGTGTTGGCAGGCACGGCCCCAGTCCTCCAATGCATGCTGGAGCTGTCTATGACAGCTCCAAAATGCAGTGGCATACAGTTGAAAGGAGGAGCTATGATTCAGTGAGCAGCGATCAGATATCGCCTGCTCATGAACAGCTCCTCCTACACACACACACACACACACACACACACACACATCACATGCATGCATACTGTGTGCTGCCCCCACGCACACACTGTATAGCCAACGGGGTGCCTAATCCCCCATCGCTGTGCTGCGCCCTCCAAAATCCCACATGCCACGCTGGTGCCCACCCCCAGCGGGCATCTCATGGTATAGCCGACGGGTGCCCATTCCCCTGGCCGGCTCCACTGTCCTCCCCCAGAGTACAGGGTGCCACGCTGGAGCCCACCCTAGTGTGGCAATAGATGCTATGGGCCAACGGGTGCCTAACCCCTGTCAGCTCCACGCCCCCAACCAGCCATCCTTGTGCCACTCTGGGAGCCCACCCTGCGTGGCAAATGTCCTGTGTCATTATTAAAAAACCTGTAAAGAAAATGGTCCCACGAGTCTCCCTGTCCCCCCACAACCCGCACCCACCCACTGCGCACCCTGCCTCCCCACACCACCCTCACCCCATACTTACCTCCGAGTCTGGCACGATGACCTTCGTGGACTGGGAACAAGTCTGCACTCTTCAAAGCCGACCACGAACTGAGGAAATGCCGGTAAGCTGTATAATGGGATAGATAGGGTTTTTTCAACTTTGTTGCATATCTCAGGCATTTTTTGGAATTTTTGCACCAAATTTTCAACATGGGGTTTTTGGGACCCCTTCTCATGAATGCTGTCACTGTCATGGCATTATTCGGGCTTGAAGGGTGATTTTTCAGTCACTGTGCAAAATCACCTTTCGGGACTGATTAATGAAACGACACTGCCAGTGTTCAAAAGGTGGGCTCTCAAGAAGCCTATTTTGAAAATTTGGTGGGAAAATCAAAATGACTGTTTCATTTGAAAGCATGTGCAGTTCCTATGCACGCCTGAGTTCATTTAATTTTCAATATTTTACTCCAGATTTTCAACATTGCCATTTTACCACACCTTCTTATGAGTAGTACAGCTGTCATTTTTCACATCTCACCCAAAACGTGCTTCCGCTTGATGTAGCGATAAATGGCGAGTCTGTGTGTGAATCAATGTATAGGACAAATTAAGAAAATCACAGTGACACTGTTCATGAGCAGAGGTCTTAAAATTGCTATGTTGAAAATTTGGTGAAAAAAATTCCTAAAATTACTGTTGTTCTGAGCAAGTGTTAGTAGTTCCTATTATGCTCATAAGTTCACTTAATTTCAATATTTTCACCCAGATTTTCAACATTGCCATTTTACCACACCTTCTTATGAGTAGTACAGCTGTCATTTTTCACATCTCACCCAAAATGTGTTTCCACCCACGTAGCGCACAATGGCGCAGTCGGTGTGCGAAATCAATGTATGGGACAAATTAAGAAAATCACAGTGACACTGTTCATGAGCAGAGGTCTTAAATTGCTATGTTGAAAATTTGGTGAAAAATTCCAAAAATGACTGTTTCACGAGTGTATGTTTCTGAGTTCCTCACGCACGCCTCAGAAGTTCGCGAATTTTCAATATTTTTCACCCAGATTTTCAAATTGCTATTTTAACACCTCCTCATGAGCAGTACAGCTGTCATTTTTCACATCATGCCAAAATGCGTCCGCCCATGTAGCGCATAATGGCGCAGTCGATGTGCTAAATCAATGTATGGGACACATTAAGAAAATCACAGTGACACTGTTCATGAGCAGAGGTCTTAAAATGGCTATGTTGAAAATTTGGTAAAAAATTCCTAAAAATTACTGTTTTACAAGCGCATGCTATGCAGTTCCTATGCATACTGTAAGTTTGCGAATTTAATATTTTCACTCCAGATTTTCAACATTGTCGCTTTATTACACTTCCTTATGAATAGTACAGCTGCTATTTTCATATGTCGCTTAAATGTGTTTTCAAGACATGAGCGCACAATGGTGCTGTTGGTGTGCGAAAGCAATGTTTGGGACAGATTACGTAAATCACAGTTACACTGTTCATGAGCAGAGGTCTTAAAATGGCTATGTTGAAAATTTGGTGACAAAAGTCCATAAAATGACTGTGTTATGAGTGAGCATTGCGCAGTTTCCACACACCCTCGTAAGTTCATGACTTTGTAATATTTTCAGTCCAGATTTTCACCAGTGGTATTTTTCCACACTTCCTTATGAACAGTACAGCTGTCATTTTTCATAACATGGCCGAAGTGTGTTTCACACTTTCAATGCAGAGATGCGTGGTCGCTGTGGGAAATCATTGTTCGGGACAGATAAAGAAAATCACAGTGACACTGTTCATGATCGGAGGCACCAAAATGCCTGAATTGACAATCTGCTGTAAAAAATCCCCAACCTAATCATGTGCAGGTGTGCGTTGCTGGTTTCTATGTCGCTCATTGACTTCACCAGTTTTTTAATATTTTTACTGCAGATTTGCAACATGTGCCATTTTACACCTCCCCATGAACAGTACAGCTGTCATTTTTACATCCTGTTTGGAATGTTTTTGCACCTGTGGTGCTAAATGCCGTAGTCGCTGTGCATAAGCAGCTCTGCCAACAAACTGATATTGCTACTGTTCATGAGGTGGGGCCACAAAACCATGTTGAAAATTTGGAGTGAAAATACCAATGAATGCCTGAGGTATTAGGGTTTCTAACCATAACACCCAACCCTGTAGAGAATGGCAGGCATCAGGGGTGTGACTTGGGATTCTTGCCTGTAATGCTCATACCATTCCGCACCCTGCAGCCAGTGAGAGGCATTGAGGTATGCTTTGGACTCTTCAGCTCCAAAGTTCACCCTATTCTCCTATATCGCACCCATCTCACCGTATTCCCTAATGGAATGGGGTGTGCATAAGGGCCAAAGACCCCAAGGAACACCGTGATACTTGTCAGTGTCTGCAGGGTGGGGTGTGGTGAAATGGCATGGCCGTTATGCCTGACGACCCAAAGGCACACCCCAATGCCTGTCACTCTCTGCAGGGTGGTGGTGGGGTTGGCTTCAGTTCAATACTTCACTGCCATTCCTATTACACAGCTCTGTAACTTCTACACTACCACTGCCAATGCCAGCAAGCAAACATTCAGCATTGACAAATGCTTGTTACTACACTGCTACAATGGCCATATAGTTTGTTACCATGATCCCTAGGTCCTCTTCTGTATCTGTCTGTTGCAGTTCTTGCCTATCAACATAATATTTAAATTTCTGGTTCTTATTTCCAAAGTGCATTATTTTGCACTTGGCTAAGTTAAATCTTAATTTCTTGTCCCATGCTGTTTTAGGTAATGTATCTGTTGTCTTGGAATAGGGCCACATCTTCTGTATTTGTTACTGTGGTGCCCATTTCAATATCATCTGCAAATTGTGTGATCCATGATTTGTTTTCACTAGTTATTGATGTCAGTAAGATATTAAGCAATACTGGACCTAACACGGAGCCCTGTGGCACCACACTTGACACATCCACCCAATCAGACAGATGCACCCTTATGCTGACCCCTTGCTTCCTTCTTCCCAATCAGTTTGCTATCCATGTGACTAGGGCCTCACACAATTTTATGTTCTTCAGAGTTTTAATCAACTCTGTATATGAGACTTGATCAAAAGCTTTTCCGAAGTCAGCAGAAAGTATGTCTGCTGGAATGTCATAATCGAGTGTCTGGCTGACTGGATCAAAAAGAAATGTGGTAAGTTAGTCAGACATGACCTGCCCTTCCTGAACCTGTGTTGGATAGGATCCCCCAGTTCTCTGTCTTGAAGATGTTTCTCAATTTTATCTTTCAGTATTGACTCAAGTACCTTCCTCACCATCGAGGTCAGGCTCACTGGCCTATAATTTCCACATTCTGATTTTAACCCCATTTTGTATATTGGTATCACATGTGCTATTGTCCTATCTTCAGGTACTTTTTCTTCCTGCAATGATTTCTGATACATTGCTTCTAATGGCTCACTAAGTTCCCCAGCAAGTTCCCTTGAATGGATATTATCTGGTCCAGGGGGATTTGGATGGATTTAATCTAAGAAGTCTTTTTTTATATTATTGGCCTCTATGACTATGTTATGGTTATATTCTTTGCCTGTTGTATCTATATTAATGTTTCCCCCCCCCACCGAAGGTGCTTTTGAAGTACTCATTGAATACTTCTGCCATATCCTGATATTTTGTTATTTTATTTGCCTGCCTGAGTGATCCGATATGTTTATTGTTTTCTTTAGACTGCTCACATAGTTGTAGAAAGACGTGTTATTGTCTTCTACCCTGTTAGCTAGGCTTTTTTCATATTTACTCTTAGCTTTTTTAATTTCTTTTTTAAGGTCTTATAGCTTGTCCTTGTACCTCTTCTATGCTCCAGTTGTGCCCTCTCTTTTTGCATGTTCATAGGCTTTGTTTTTATTCCGATTATTCACTTTAATTTTCTTGTAACCCATAGTGCTAGTCTCCCTTTTCTGTCATGCATTTTTTTGGATGGATCATAATCTTCTAATAGACTGGTTAGGAAGTTCTTTAATAACACCCATAGTTGATCTATATCCTGACCCTAGAAAAGATGGTGCCATTCCCATTTTGTAAAAATGTCTAAATTTATTAAGGTTTGCTCTGCTAGTTTTTTATTTCAGTGATCCCACTCTGCCTGTTTTGCTCTATATGTATGAGGAACTTGACCATATTATGATCACTGTTTAATAGCATCTCTCTTACCCTACAGTCAGTAACATCTTCTTCCAGATTGCTTAGCACAAGGTCTAGTATATTATTTCTTGTAGGGTCAGTGACAACGTTTTGTACAATTATACAGTCTACTGCTACCTTAAATTCAGCTTCTACTGGTGTAATCTAGGTACCCTTTTGGCAGTCAGTGCCCAGGAAGTTACAGTCCCCCACAATGATTAATGTATTTCCTGGATCCTGCTCTTTGATTTGATTTATAAACTTAGTCGTTTGCTCCAGAGTTAGGGCTGGGGGTTTATAGCACACTGCCATAATATACTTTTCTTCCTGAGGTGGCAGTCATTTTACCTAAAGTTGTTTTATTTCTGTTTCTTGGGGTCCATTTAGTACATATGCTTGGATGTCATCTCACATGTAAAGTGCCACTCCCCCACCATTTTTATGTTCCCTATCTTTATGAAATAACTGGAAACCTTTTATTGATATGCCCCATGGTTCATTTTGCCACCACATTTCCGTGACAGCACATGATGCAGTATCTTCACGATTTAAATATTCAAATCACATTTTATTTTTCATACTCCTGGCATTAATTAATAGTGCCTTCCAATGTTTTTCCTGTATTCCATCCTTTTTGTGTGCTCTATTACCTCCCCCCCACCCCCCGTTTTAGTTTAAATGAGTGTCTATAACTCTGTTTATTCTTTCAGCAAGTACCCTAATCCCCAGTCTTTTCAGATATAACCTGTCTGGAGCATATAATCCATATGCATGCTCAAATATTTTCCAGTTATCCAGGAATATAAATGTTTCCCTTCTACACCATTGTTTTAACCAGTGATTTAATCTTTTTATTTCCAATATCCTTTGTCTACCTGCCCTTGGTACAGGCGAAATCTCTGATATGGCTAATTTGCAGTTTGTTTTAGTTTTTCTCCAACCATTTCAAAGGACCTCTGTATGTCTACAAAATGCTTCCTTCCCCCTTCGTTTGTTTCTATGTGCAAACTCATCAAGGGTGTCTCAGTATTCTCTAAAATGCCTGGTAATAATTTATCATCTTGTATCCCTGCCCCTGAAAGGCTACTCACAGAAGCGGTCTCTTTCCTGTTCCTGCATGTAACTCTATCAGTTAATTTGAGGACTGAGTCTCCAATTACTACAATATCCTTGTTTCTTCTTTGAGGACTATTTTTGCTTTTATTTTGACCTTTATTGTGGAATGCTGTAATTAATTCAGGTGTTGCAGACTGATTTTGGTTTAAGACTGTAGGGACTAGATATTCAAATGTACGCTTGGCAATCACAAGTGGTTGAGCTGGAGCAACAAAGGAATATATTCAACAGAGATGTGCCATGGTGCATCTCATTTGAATATATCAAATAATACAGTGCAAATGCAATGCGCCAGCACATCCCCCAGATAGGTCTGAATACCAGGAATGGGAAATGCGCCAGCACATCAGAGATACGCCATGTGCAAATTCCTGATATTCAGACACAACTATGCAAATGGGGCCATAATGCATGCAAGGCACAAATTAGGTCATTTGCATATCATTATGGCTCCATTTACATGAGTTGTGCAGGGCTGGCTAATGAAATGCACCTGGCACCCTGCAGAGCATGCAGTGCTGTCAGTGGAGGTCCAGTGGTTCCCCCCTCCCCATCCATAACCACGATTGCTGTACAAAAGCAATATTGAATTCCATGATGGTCCAGTGGTACCCTCCCTTCCTGCCTGCAACCCCGATTGCAATAAAAAGTACAATTCAAAGTCCATGGTAGTCCAGTGATACCCCCTCCAACCATAACCCCAATCACTGTAAAAAAGTGGACATTCATTCCCTGGTGGTCCAGTGGTGCCCCCACCACCCCACCCACACAGGACCACCAGACCACCAAGCTCCTCCCCCTGGTCATCGGTGGGAAGCAAAACTACCTGCATACCTCTGCAGCTGCCCACCAAATGACAGCTTACAGTATCTGCTGCAAGCACATTGGTCCACACTGTGGACCAAAGGGCTTGCAGTGAATACTGTAATAGTCATTCATTCATTAGTAGGGCTGTGGTATTTTGCACAGGCTGTTCTATTTCCTTAATTCTTATTTAAATCTCTAGTTTCTCCTACAATCTAACCAATTTAGTTTCAAGTTCCTTTGTATAGAGGCATTTATCACAAATAAACTGCTGTGATTTTTCTCTGATTGTGCTAATTTTACATGCAGTGCACTCTTCCCATTGTAGGTGTTTACAAATCTCATCCTCCATTTTGCTTTCCATGATCTTCCCTCCTTGTATTTCCATGGTTAGTTTTCTGTCCTGCTTCCCTGCTTCCACAGCTGACATGGTAGACACAGCTAAGCTGTTTGCCTTAGCAATGTTGCCTTTGCTGGGCTCGCTGACACTCACTGCAAGAAAAAGCTTAATAGTGTGGGGACCGAAAGTAGCACTCAGCTTACTTCTGGTACTCTCACTACACAAAATTCCCAATCAGCAGGTCAAATCACTTTGTAGTGTCCTTAACAGAACACCCAAATGTGTTAAGGGTTGCTATTAGAGCATTAACTAGTCTTGCAATCAAATACAAACACTTATAAGCAGTAAGTAACACACAAGTTTGATAAGCAAAAAGCTTTTTTTTTATAAAGTGAAGGAAAATATTGTAAATTTATATTTATATGTTTGTAATTAGGAAAAATAGGCATTCTCCTGAGGAAACTTGCATTTTATGGGTAAAATGTTCAAAATTATGGCCTTATGACAAATGCAAGGATAAAAGAATTTGAATTGAGAACAAGTCTTTGTCTGCCTTCTCTTAAAGCATCCCCCTCCTCCATGAATTTTGTACTCCGCAGTTCTACAGCATCAAGGGTGGCAGCTATCTAAGGACTTTCCAATTTTCTGTAGTACAACTGGGCCTTGCTCAGGATCTGGTTTGCTATAAGCTGAAAGGGCATAGAAAAAGCCTGGGACTGCATGCAGCCAATCGGAGAGGAGGATTAAATAAAGGATATAAGGTCTGTTTTGCCAGGCAAAGGGGGATTTGGTTTTGGATCCAAGAGAGGGTATCAGTGCAGGACTGACTGTTGGAGGGTGAGCCTGCCCAAATGCTGCATTCTAGACCCAATATACAGTCGGGCCTCCAGCATCCTGCAGAAGAACAGAGACCCTGGTCATCCATCGACTGCCAGAGACAGAGATTTCCCAGCTTTGTGGAAAGAGGAAAGAGTTCTAAAATTTTGTGTGTGAGAGAGAGAGAGATAGAGAGAACTGGAAACTGTGAATCATCAAAGCCTAAGTGCCTGGAGTTTCAGTGTGAGAGCTGATATTGCTCATTCTATCAAGGTTAAGTGAATTGCTGCAGTTTTGTGCAGAGACTATCCACTGTGTTTCTGCCTCTGTGGGGTAAGATCTTGAGACTTCTAAGTGCTGCAAGCTTGAGAGACTGTGGGTGAGTTGGGGCCAGAGATGGTGCCACTAACCTGCCAATTCTGTGCCCAGAGAAGCAAAGTGACAATGGTGGATTAGAGTCTGAGCCAATGCCCAGCTACTAATTGTATGCAAAAGGGGTGTGCAACAGAGGGGTCTAGAGGACCATGCCTGCCCTGTCCCTGTCCCAAGACCAAAGATGAAGAAGACTAGCGGAGGAAAATGGTGAGAGGCCCTCCTGGTGAGCACTGTCCACAAAGGCCTCAGAGGCAAAGCTGGTAAGGCCAGACAGGTGAAGATCATCATCTTTCACTCTTCAAGCTACTCCTTGTTGCTGTGGTGCACTGTAGGAACAAAACTAAGCTGATTAAAAATATGATATTATTATAATATTATTATCCTATTCTTAGTAAGGATTAATCACTATATAGTGTATGGTGGAATGTTGTTAAGGATGGAAATCCACCCCTAGAATAGGGTTGTTAGGCTGCAGTAGCTACGTCATTGTAGCTGTTATGCTGTACTAGCTACATAGCTACTGCAGCATAACGACATCAAATGCGCCAGAGCATGCGCCTTACACTATCCGGAAGCAGCCACAGCTCCGAAAGCAAGAACGAAGTGGAGCTGCACTGTAGGAAAACAAAAGTAAGAATACAGCAGGGCTCAGAAATACTCGTGACCATGTAATGGATACTTTTAATGTTTGATAGAGGACCATACACTATAAAAGATAATGCATGTTCTTCTATCTATGCCAAGCATATGTACTCATCTTGAGGTTGCCGTGGTGACCAAAACTCTCGAGCTATGCTCTCAAGGTTCGTACAGAAGCCACAGCAACCTCTCGATGAGTACATACGGTATGCTTTTTATAGATAGAACACTATACATTATCCTTTAATTTATATTTCTTATAAGGGCTTAATTAAATTATTAAGGTAATTGTGAGGCATACTATAACTTCCGGTTAAATTGAATGTCTACATGAGTTTTAACTGCAAAAAGAAAAACTTTGTAAAACCTTGGACACCAAAAAGGGGCTATAACATATACGAGACAACTTCAGAGTTTGGAAAAAAAAAAACTGGTCTGGTGAAGATGGTCTAAGTCGAGAGCCTCCCATGACTAGCCTTTCCATAGAACAGGGCTGTGACATTGCCTTTGCATAGTTGTTAGCCAGCTAGGACTAAGAGAGACTACTATGGTAATCTCATACCAAAAAGACTTCTATTAAAATGTATGGTTTAGTTGCCTGGTACAGCCTTTACTATGTTCCTTAAAGGAAAGAAAAAGTGCCTTAACTTTGTAAACTGAAGAAATGTCTTTACTTATAACTTGAAAAGGCAATATACTGCCAGTTTGAATTTTTCAGAACTTATAAAAGACGTAGATAATTATTTATCCATGTTTTGTAGATGCAGCTATTGGAAAAAAGAAAATATGTATATAAATATTTTAGAGCACTATCCTTTAAAGTAAATTCTCCATATCTAAGGTCAAATGAAAGCTAACATTGTGAAAAGTCTGAAAATATAACACTTGAGTATGCAACTTATTAATGTGAAGAGATCTGTCATCTGAAAATTTGTTAAAGGCAGCATGATGTCATGTATCATTAGACACAGACAAAGAGAATCACTTTTAGAAAGAAGTTTTTCATGTTATAGACTATGTAAAAATGGTAGATAAGCAAGACATATCCTTTTGAACAAAAAAATGTACTTCTGAAATCTGTAAACACTTTTTAGATATCTATAAAATAAAACGTTTTATAAGGTTTTTATAAACGGCAGATTTTATATTAAAATTAACACTATCATGTTTGGTCTTAAATAAATCCTGATTCTGAGCTGCATCTAAAAATATAAGTTTTAAATTTGTGCCAGAGTGTCCATAGATGCAAGAAAGAAAAATTGTTTGATACAAAAACGTTGCCTTAGACTAAAGTCATTTCTAAAAAAAAGATTTCTTTGTGGGGCTAAATGTCAACTATTCCTCATCATCTGAAAGGACCAATCAGAGTCTGGTAATGATGTCACCGACTTGAAAATGTATATGCAATTTCTGCTGGTCCAGCCCAGAACTGCTTGATTCTTCAGTGTGTGAGGACCTATGTTGACTGTCTTAGTAATTTTAGTGGTTTTAGAACTTTTACTAGGCCAAAAGCCTGAAGCCATGCCTGCTTGGGACCAGCATTTGGATTAAGCTGTTGTATCCACCAGTGGGTGCCAAGGACAAGCTTGAAAATCTGCACAACATTGCAACAAAGTTCAGCTGCTGAAACTACCTGTTACAGGAAGAACTTTTTTCAATATTAGATAAAGCAAGGCCTATGTTTTACATACTAAGTATTGACTGAAGTAATGTTTTGGAATTTCTGCTAAAAGCCTGAAAAAGAGACTGACTTTGAAATTCACCAGCCAGCAAGCCTGCAGTGCTGTTGGATAACAGTGAGTACAGAGTTGCAGGTTCTACAGCAGGACAGAACTGAAACAGGAAGAAGTCATATAACCCAGTTATCTAAACAACTTTGCTCCCCACAGAGAAATATTATAACCCATTGTTCTGACAGCACCACCAACCTGATACCTCTATGGTACAGCCAAATCCAGTTTTTGAACCCCTTTTTAACTATTGAACTGAAGTACCCTGAGCTGTGGCTTTGGTGAGT
The DNA here is from genome assembly GCA_016271365.2 of Neoceratodus forsteri. NCBI lineage: Eukaryota > Metazoa > Chordata > Ceratodontiformes > Ceratodontidae > Neoceratodus > Neoceratodus forsteri. The sequence continues at coordinate 1,206,501,195 of CM057449.1, forward strand.
CTTTAGCTAACTAGCTAGGTTGAAATTAGGGGGTTAGGTCCTGGGCAGGACTCTGCCAGAAAAATGCAGCAAGGCCTGAAGTCAAAGCAAAGTTATGTTTAAAAGCATTGGGCCCTAATGAGAGATCCCTGCATCAATGTCAGCACAGCAGTGAGGTACCCACCAAAAAGACTGTTTAAACTTTCTGAGAATCTGTCAAGGGAAAGACGGTGCACTCATAGGTTGGAGGTGGGTCCAGTGGGCACTGTGGTTTTCAGCCAGTTGCTATTGTTGCTGTTAATGTGTTTTGCTTCCTCTTTTCTCCCTTCCCCTATAATAAAAGACTGTTATTGTTTGTGTTAATTGCTGTCATAGTGGATTATTGTGGAAAGAAGGGGGGGGGTCCTGTTGTGTGGGGAACTGTTGTGGGGTGAAGGCAATATATTGTCATAGGGAGTGGTAACCTGCTTTTTGTCCATAAGTACTCCCTGCCACTTTCTTAGGTGGAGGTACCATGCTACTCATCAACTACCCTTCTTAACCCAGGCTAGCACCCTTGGAGGTGTGTGCTGTGAAAACCTCAAGGGCCCAGGAACAACCATGGTGAGTCAAAAGGCTTTCACAACTAGAGGCACCACTGGGATCTACTTCTCCTAGTGGTTACCCCACAAGAGAACAATTTTGAAAAAATTGGTACCCACCCCAGAAGAGCAACCTTTGAAAGGACTCAATATGGAGCAACAGGGATTTCTCGATTGGTGCAGGTGGGAATGCCTTGTCCCAGAGAAAGATATTTTGATGATGGGGATCCACAAGGGCACCAATAGACAGGCCATTTTAGAAGTACTGGAAAGTGCACCTGATAATGGGAACTTGAAGGTTCATGGCTTAAGATATAATCACATTGACCAAAGCATTATGGCTTTGGTGGGGAGAGACAAAGATGTAGATGCAGGCAAGCTACCAGGAACCCTCTCAGGTGAAGGGGTAGAAGGAACCTGGAGCCTGTTTGGCAGGGGGAGTAGCCCACTGACATTCCCCACCTCCTCACCTGTCATTAAGTCAAATCTGCTGGAAAAAATCAGTCCCTTTTGGCAGCAGAAGGAAATACCTTTAAGGATGTGCGGTTCCTTCTACCAATTGGGGTAGTCCCCACAGACTCTGGGCTGACTCATCCTGCTAATTCTGATTACTACAAATAGCTGAGAGTTTCTCTGACATTCTCCCCACACCAGCTGGAGAAGATGATTATGAGATCTGGGTAGACTATGCTGTCCCTATGCTCCAGGAATGACAATGCTCCAAGGGCAAGAAATGAAAAAGGCTAGCAGAAAGTTTGAAAGGGCCTGCTTTGGATGCTAATCAGTCATTGAGGACCACAGATCCAGAAGCCAGAGTGGAAGAGTACTATGCCACCTTGTACAGAGTATTCAGAAGTACAGAGTCTAGTCATGACCTCTATTGGAAATTCAAGACAACCACATAGCGGTGAGGGGTGCCCCTCTTGGCTTACCTCCAAAGACTAGAGAGGGCATTTCAGAAAGTGCACAGAAAGGGTGAAACAGTGGCTAAAGACCTGAATAAAGTATGTCTCAAGCAGGTGTTGAAAGTTGCCTGGTTCTCAGAATTATTGTTGTTAAAGTTGCATTTTGAGAGAAAGACTGACTGACCTGCCCCCTCCCACAGCGTACTATTGTGAGATATCAAAGCAGCTGAAGAGCAAGATAGACAATGGGAACAACCATTTTCAGTCACTGCCAGCATCCAGGTGGCAGATGGTAGAGACTCTTGAGGAACTGCTGAACTTCAGCGTTTGCTCCAACTGAAAACTGCTATGCAACAAGTGAGCAAATCAGGCACCACCCCTGTGGAGTTAGAGTATGTGGTATTCAGTATACCTGTGGGCAGTAGAGTGGCCACATCACCTTTGAACACTGGGCCCTGAGCTATGGAGCAATCACGCTTAGGGAAATGTATGCACAGTGGATGGAATTAAAGAAGATGGTTGCAAACCCCCACTGACCTCTTGCTCTGTCATTTTCAGGGACCTCCACCAGAGCTTCTCATCACTGAGAGCCACCACCAAATGTCTTTTGCTTCTGTTGTGGAGACGGTGGCCATATAGCCTGCAGATGTGTCTGTCCCAAGAGTTCCCAGTTGGTGGAGGAGAAGAGACAGTGCACACAGCAGGGAAACTAGAGAGGAGCCCAATGAGGGAGAGAACTAGGTCTCCAAACTTAGAAAGCTCCTCTAAATGGATGGAACTGAAATTTCAACCAGGGAGTAAGGTGCCTACCAGGCTAACTGGGCCCTGTGCCAGTGCTGAAGTTCTCATTGAAGTGGTACTGTGCTTAGCACTGCTGGACAGTGGTTCATATGTCACAGTTATCAATGGCTTTGTATGACCAGCACCTCCAGCACCTGCCACTCTAGCCTGTTTCAGGCTTATTGGTGTGGGGGATAGGGGCCACAAATTGTCCTTACAATGGGTACTGCATAGAACAGATCACTTTTGTCTCAAAGGGTCCTGATGAGCCACCCACAATAGAAGTCATGGCGTTAATCTGTTCAGAGTCCAAGAGGATGAATGACACAGCAGTTTTGATGGGAACAAATGACAAAATGTTTGGGTGGTTGGCCAGACTGTGCCAGAAGAGAGGTGGAGTGGACTATCTGTTAAATCTCTCCATCTGAGTTGCAGTGAATAGGATCAGCTTGTCTTTGGATGCTACAGAACCAGAACCTGAATTGGCAGATGAGCCTGTGAGCATGATTTGGAAAGTGAAGAGTTGAGAGCTAATCCTGCCACCTAAGTCTGAGTGCAGTGTGATGGGTATTGCTGAATCTGCTCAGCCACCTGATGGACCAGTTTATATCACTTATGCCCCTTTGGAGGATCAGCTGCTAGAAGAATTGATGGTGCAACGTGGGGTGCTACCACCTCCTGAGAACCCCCAGGCCTGGTGTGTTACCATGAGAGTGAAGAACAAGTCAGAAAAGCTGGTAGTCATTTGTAAGGCCGTGTGCTGGCCAATATCTACAAAGTGGATAGTGTCACAGAAGGGGACCAGCAGAAAGCCAATGATGTGGAGCTAGATCCAGCTATATTCGGCTTTGGGGACTCGCCTATCTCTGACAGTTATAGGTGAAGCCAGAGCCAGAAGCTGGCAAAGAGGCGCAACATGTATTCACTCCATGAATGGGACATAGGGTGCATCCAAGAGGAAGAACATCACATTCACTTAAGAGATGACTGCCCTATAGTGAGAAGTCCCAAAGATTGGCACCCAGAGACACTGAGGATGTTCAGTTGGCCGCACCTGCAGGAGTTATTGGCCACAGGTATCATTAAGGAATCTCAGAGCCCCAACACTTCCTCCATTGTCATGGTCTGGAAACAGAACAGGGCCATAAGAATGTGTACAGATGATTGCACACTGAATAAAAAGACCATCCCTGACCAATACACCTTGCCTTGGGTGAAAGACGCTCTGGCCAGCCAATTAGGGAGTAAGTGGTTCTCCATGCTGGATCTTAGGAGCGTCTAGTATCATATCCTTATGGTGGAAAAAGACAAGCAGAAAACTGCCTTCATCTGCTCCCTTGGGTTCTACCAGTTTGAAAGAATGCCCCAAGGGATCTCTGAAGCCCCACCACATTCCAGAGATTAATGGAAAAGGCAGTAGGGGACATGTATCTGCTGGAGGTGATTGTCTATTTAGATGATCTTATAGTGTTTGGCAGCACTCTGGATGAGCACAAACACCAGCTAATAAAGGACTGGACAGGCTGGAGGAGTTTGGATTAAAGGTCTCCATAGATCAGTCAACAAAAAAACTCAAGCACCTCCCAGTTTCAGAAACAAATACCACAAACCAAATAGCCAAATCAAAATCAGTTTATTACAATAAATGCCATGACCTCTTACCCAAAGGGAGCACACCATTAGAACCCCACAAAACCTCCAACCAATTTTGCTAGAGCATCATCAGGGAGTAACTGACAAGAAGTAACACAGTCTTTCTAAATTAATTTCTTAAAGATACATACACACCATTCTGTGACTCACATCATAAATGGTGAAACGTAAAAAAACTAAAGACAAAATTCGACCTATCAGCAATGTAAGATAAAAATATATAACCAAGTTGCAATACATATATATATATATATATATATATATATATTATGGTAGCATGGTAGTGCTACCATAGTTAGGGTTGAGTAGCCCTTTTATGGTTAAAGGGTGAAACTTTGCACCTTAATAACTTTGCCACTTTTCAACAGAGCTGCCTGTAATTTGGCAGGCACAGACTGGCAGCATAGATCTTGGGATGTGACAACTTCCATACTGGTCAGATATATGACTTCCGAGTTATTAACTGACATTTGTGTGCTCAATTACGGTTCTTTGCAAATTCTTTGCTCATGCCTACAGGTCGCACGGTTTGTGTGACCAGTCTGAAAACTTCAGGGAACATGTGGCTGGGGTCCCTGATGTGCCTTTTGAAGATTTTGTGAATAAATATTAAACAGTTCAAAAGTTATTAAAAAAAAAAATTCCCATTGTAAATCAATGGGAAAAGTTAATAAAAAGTTTGAAAGTGTCGCAAATGCACTTTTTAGTGTCACAAATGGCCCTAGTACTGTCGCAAAACCATTTTGTTTTCAGATGGTGATCAGAAAAATGCTTGGCATTTAAAACTGGGACCATCTAGGGATACAATTATTTTTGTGTTTACCTAGTCAAGCCCTGCGGATGCAAGGCATGTCTTTATTTTGGGGTTAAACACCCCAGAAATATGTTTTTCAAATTTCTGGAAAAAGTAGTGTCACAAAGTAGTGTCACAGCTGTGACACTTTCACAAATTTTGCAAAAGCTTTTGCAAATTGCAACCCTACTTTTCCAGACTATGGCCAAAATGACAGGAGTTCTTTGCCACCCTGCTGCAAAAGAATGGTTTGGTCTTTTGGGCTCAAATTTGGAGGGAAGGCAGTCAACATCTCATAGATGTGCCTTTTGGTGGTGTGGTGACAAAATATTGCATGGATACCATGTTACAGTACACCGAATTTGACATTTTTTCCCATAGACCAATGTGGTGGCATCCGCTGCGCCGTTCGGGGCTCGTATTTCGGAAATGGTGTGAGATATGGAATTTTTGTCATGACTATGCATTTAGTGAAAACCTAGCCAGGAAACTGATGAATCATGTGAAATTTACATTTTTTTCTATGTTGCACAGTTCCTGAGATATAAGCAATTTAGTATTCCAACAGCTAATTTTCTGCTCCGAGGCCCATTATTATGCATGCATTCTTTGTACACACTGTGTTTCCATATGCAGCTGTTGGGCATAAACAAGGTGTGCACTTCTGTTACTGTTACAGTTAACGTTTCCATTTGCGTTTCCATCACCGTTGGCGCTACCATTCCCATCGGGCCCCACGCTCCCACCACATTCCATTCACTATTTCTACTGCACATTCTTAAAAAGAAGGGAAATTAGAGGCAAAAAAATCTGTTTAATGCAAAAGTTAGGATTGTTTGATAGCAACAAAAGTGTGGAAATTCAGTGTTATGGTTTGAAAGCCACCTTTACCCCCAGCCCGCCACCCCAACCGCCAACTTGGTGTGCATTGGGGTCGTCGGTCTAACTCTCACCCCATTCTCCTATACCTTAGTTTCTTTACATGTGATGGGTGAGGTTAGGGGCCGATGACCCCAATGCACAATTCCGTTGGTGGTGAGTGGCAGGCTGAGGGAGTGCAAGAGGGCTTTCAACCCCAACACACCGAATTTCCTCACTTTTGTTGCTGTGAGAACAACCCTAATTGATGCATTAAATGGAGTTTTTTTGTTTCATATATATATATATATATCTATATATCTATAGATATATATATATTATGGTAGCACGGTAGTGCTACCTTAGTTAGGGTTGAGGAGCCATTTCTATGTTAAACCCCAAAACTTTGCACCTTAATAACTTTGCAACTGTTTGATGGATTTGCCTGAAATTTGGAATTTATGATCAAGAACCATAGGCCTTGGGATCTGCCAAGTTTTGTACTGGTCAGATATACGGCTACGGAGTTATTAAGTGTGATCTGTGCGCGCGTTTACGCTTTTCTGGAATTCTGTGGTCACGCCTACAGGTCGTACGGTTTGCATGACCAGCCCGAAATCTTCAGGGAACGTGCAGCCAGGGTCCCTGATGTGCCTTTCAAAGATTTCATGAAAAAATATTAAACGGTTCAAAAGCTATTCAAAATACAGTTTCCCATTATAAGTCAATGGGAAAAGTTAACAAAAAGTTCAACACTTTCGCAAATGCATTTTTACTTTCGCAAATGGGCCTGTTACTTTCGCAAATCGGCCATTTTGTTTTCAGTTGGTGATCAGAAAAATGGTTGGCATTTAAATTTGGGACCCTCTAGCAACCTAATTTTTTTTGTATTCACCTAGTCGGGCCCTGAGGATGCTTGCCATGTCTTTATTTTGTGGTAAAACACCCCAGAAATATGTTTTTCAAATTTCTGGAAAAAGTACTTTCACAAATTACTTTTGTGCTCACGAAAGTGTCGCAAATTTTTGCGAAAGCTTTCACAAATTGCGACAGTAGTTTTCTAGTCTGTGGGAAAATGACAGCAATTCTTTGGCACTGCGCTGCAAAAGAACCGTTGGGAGTTTTGAGCTGCAATTTGAAGGGAACGGAGCCGACATCTCACAGATGTGTCTTTCAGTGTTGTATTGAAAAAATATTAACAGCAAAGTTACGGCACTCCAAAGTTGACATTTTTTCCCATAGAATAACATTACGGCGCCCAACGCACAACAGAAATCCTTTGGATCCCTGCTGCAAAATAACGGTTTGGTCTTTTTCCTGAAATTTGAGGGAAGACAGCCAACAACCCACAGATGTGCCTTTCAGTGGTTTGGTGAAAAACATTGCAGGGAGGCAAAGTTATGGCACTCAAACTTTTCTTTTTTCCTATAGGATAACATTACGGCATTTGCTGCATTTCAGGCCCGTATCTCGAAACGGTGCGAGATAATGGACTTTTCGTTGAAACTTCTTAGCTCTCTTTAATGGGGCTAAGATTCAAATTAGCCAGGACAGTTGTAAATAATATGACTTTTAAATTTTTTTCTACGTCAGACGGTTCCTGAGGTATAATGTATTTAGTATTCCAAGATCTCATTTTCTTGCCGATACTCATTATTTTGCATACATTATTTGTACTCACTGTATTTCTCAATGCAGGTTTTGGGGAAAATCAGCCTGTGCGCTTACATTACTGTTACTGTTGCCCTTTCCGCTTGCGGTTCCGTACCCGTTTCACTTACCATTGACGTCTGCGCCACCATGTGCGTTATCCTTTGCGTTTTCATTTGCGCTTGCATTTCTGTTACTTTTTTGCCATTTTCTGTCTACAGTACTGTTTATCTTTCTGTTTCACTTTACATCACCATGCCCATTGACATTTCTCTTTGCAGGCACCATGTTGCTATGTGACAACACAACACGTGGCAGACCATTCCCGTCTACGCCACCATGTGCATTACCCTTTCTGTTCTCATTCGTGCTTGTGTTACCATGTGCGCCACTGTTAGCATTTCTGTTTGCGTTGCTGTCCATGTTAGTATGCCACAAGACATCATGTGGCGGGAGCGTGGGGCCCAAAGGGCCCCGCACTCCCGCCACCGCATTATGCTCTGGGCCCCGCGCTCCCGCTGCTGCATTACATTCACTATTTCTTGTTATCATTCTCAAAAAGAAGGGAAATTAGAGGCAAAAAACTCAGTTTAATGCATTAGTTAGAGTTGTTCTACAGCAACAAAAGTGAGGAAATTCGCTGTTAGGGTTGAAAAACCCGCCCTTGCACCCCCCACACCCCCAACCGGCATTGGGGTGTGCATTGGGATATGAGTCCTAACTCTCACCCCATTCTCCTATACTTCTGCTGCTTTACACAGGTCATGGGGTGAGAGTTAGGCTGATGATCCCAATGCACACCAATCCACTATCTTACGTCATCCTTTGCGTTTCATTTGCGCTTGCGTTTCTGTTTTTTGCCATTTGTGTGTACCGTGACTGTTTCTCTTTCTGTTTCACTTTGCGTCACCATGCCCATTGACATTTCCATTTACAGGCACCATGTTACTATGTGACCAGACATCACTTGGCACACCATTCCCGTCTACGCCACCGTGTGCGTTACCCTTTCTGTTATCATTCGCGCTTGTGTTACCATGTGTGCCACTGTAAGCATTTCTGTTTGCATTGCTGCTCCTGTTACTATGCCACAAGACCGCACCCGCCACCGCATTGCATTCACTATTTCTCAATATCATTCTCAAAAAAAAGGGAAATTAGAGGCAAAAAACTCTGTTTAATGCATTAGTTAGGGTTGTTCCACAGTGACAAAAGTGAGGAAATTTGCTGTTAGGGTTCAAAACCCTAACTCCGAATTCATCCCCAGCACCACACACACACAGACACACACACACATTCAAGTATGGGGGAGGACCAAGTCAACACAACCAATGACAGACATCCAGCAGCAGGTGACAGAAATAACAAACAATTGTCTAAATGTACTACGAGACATCCCCACCCACCTGACCAGGTACTGCATGCTCAGTGGAGATCAACAGCAAAACTGAGGCCATGTACACCAAACGTACACATCCCTGATTGCAGCTGCACACAATGTACCACACTTAGTAGTTGCATGGCCTTACCTACCGATGCCCCACACCACACCACAACTGGTACTGTGCCGTTATTCAATATAAATGCTGAAGGTGCACGATGACAGTTGTAGAAAGGTTTTAAACACTACTGAGTATACATTAATTAAGAGAAGCACATAAATTAACTACAAGACACTAGCATGCTCAAGATAAAAGTAGTGATACATTTAGTAGGCGATTTACATAGTAGTACATTTACTGCAATGGTTTACTCAACATAGAGAGGCTGATGTAAATGTATGGAAAAGCATTGCCTGTTCAACGCTGTGAAATTGGTACTGCCAGTATCACATGCATTCTTACTGATGAAGGTGTACTGCTGATGTACATACATAGACCTTCAGTGTGTTTCAATATTAAAGATGCAGTAAGTATTCTTTGTAAGAAAGATTGTAATTGCATGGATCAGGCCAAGCAACTTCTAAATATCATAGCACTACTGAGCCAACAATGATGTACCTGTATCGGACATGTATATAGGATAGATTTTCCTGTAGGCACTTACTGAGTATGTTGTACCTGATAAAGACAATCTCATTGCATCTGTGATAATTAACTTATTCAAATAGTAATACATTTGCTATTGTTGCAATGAGTGATCTATGCCACTTATGGACACAGTGTGATTTTTTAACAGTTGTTTCATACTCAGGCTGTATGCCTACTGTTTGGGTTTGCTACACTTCTGTCACTGATGCTATCAAAGTGATAACTATGTTAATTTGCTACAACAGGAATCAAGTAGGTATGGTGTAGATATAAACAGAATGTCTTTTAGTATTGATTTAACTCATAATGGGATAAATGTACTAGGACAGCAGGGGTTATCCTCTATCACTGAGTCTGTCAGTTATAATCACACTAGGGTTTCGATGACTGTAATGATCAAGTTACACTGTTCATCTTCATGAGTTCATATTCACAGCCATTCTCCAGCAACTAGACAGGTGTATGGTGTAACTGGGTGGGACACTGTGTTAAAGCTGCTGCAGTGTCTAGCAGAGGAGAGTATCTACTCGGAGAGTATCTACTCATAAAAGCAAATAAGGCATGACCAACAGTTATGTTAAATGGTCTGTTAATCACCCTGTAGGGGTTTAATGTTGAATGAGGCATATCCGAGTGCCACATGTCGCTAGACAGTGATAAACTGACCATTAACATAATACCTGGGAGTGACTTATTGCTATCATAATAAAACTGTTTTTTAAACAACATTAAACCATGTTCATCATATGGTTAGGCTCTACATGTATGTTAATAAAAACTAAACATAAGGCTGTTACAATGTTTACAGTCAATTAGAAAGCTGCATTTCTCAAACCCTTGTTATAATCAGAGATATTATACCTGTACAACTCCTTGGTTTTGCTTAACTCTATTGCTCAGGTGGCCCACCACAAGTGGTGTGGTATGGTGTGGGGCATCGGTAGGTAAGGCCATGCAACTACTAAGTGTGGTACATTGTGTGCAGCTGCAATCAGGGATGTGTACGTTTGGTGTACATGGCCTCAGTTTTGCTGTTGATCTCCACTGAGCATGCAGTACCTGGTCAGGCGGTGGGGATGTCTCATAGTACATTTAGACAATTGTTTGTTATTTCTGTCACCTGCTGCTGGATGTCTGTCATTGGTTGTGTTGACTTGATCCTCCCCCATACTTGAATGTGTGTGTGTGTCTGTGTGTGTGTGGTGCTGGGGGGGGTGAATTCGGAGTTAGGGTTTTCAACCCTAACAGTGAATTTCCTCACTTTTGTCTCTGTGGAACAACCCTAACTAATGCATTAAATGGAGTTTTTTGCCTCTAATATATATATAAATATTAGGGTTGAGTACCCCATTTAAGGTTAAATCTCAAATTTTGCACCATAATAACTTTTCTACCATATGACGCATTAGTCTGAAATTTGGAATACACAGTCTGCTGCCATAGATCTCTGGTCCTGCCAAGTTCTGTTACAGTTGGATGTATGGTTGTGGAGCTACAGAGCACCAAAAAGCGCACAAATTACATGTTTTTGTGCATTTCTTTGCTCGCACCTACAGCTTGCATGGTTCATGTGATCAGTCCAACCATGTCAGGGAAGATGCAGCCAGGGTCCTCGATGTGCCTTTCAAACATTTCGTGAAAAAATATTAAATGGTTCAAAAGTTATTCAGAAAACACTGAATCCCATTATAGTCTATGGGAAAAGTTAACAAACTATGCAAAAGTGTCACAAATGCAGTTTTTACTGTTGCAAATTACCCTTTCAGCCATTCAGCCATTTTTTTTTCAGTTGGTGGTCAGAAAAATGCTTGGTATTTCAATTTTGGACCCTTTAGGGACACAATTATTGTTGTGTTCACCTAATCGAGCCCTGAGGATGCTAGGCATGTCTTTTTGGGTGGTAAAACACCCCAGTAATATGTTTTTAAAATTTTTGTAAAAAGTAGTTTCACAAAGTACTTTCAGAAATGCATCACTTTCGTGATTTTTTTTTGCAAAAGTGTTGTGATTTACGAAAGAAATTTGCAACACTATACCCAAAACAATAGGAAATCTTTGACATCCGGCTGCAAAAAAACAGTTTGGTCTTTTGGGCTGAAATTTGCACGGGAAGAATGCCAACATCACACAGATGTGCCTTTTGGTGGTTTGGTGCCAAAATGTAACATGACGGCAAAGTTACAGCACTCCAAAGTTGATGATTTTTCCCATAGGATAACATTACAGCATCCACTGCACCTTTCGGGTCCTGTATCTCGAAAACAGTTTGAGATATGGACTTTTTGTTGCAAAAATTCTTAGCCCCCCACTAGGGGCTAAGTACAAAACTAGCCTGGAAAGTTGTAAATAATATGACATTTTAATTTTTTTCTATGTCATATGGTTCCTGAGATATAAACAATTTAGTATTCCAAGTGCTCATTTTCCTGTCCGAGAGCCACTATTATGCACACTTTCTTTGTATTCACTGTGCTTCAGGATGCACCTCTTTCGAACACAAAGCATGTGCATTTGCATTACTGTTACCGTTAGCATTTGTGTTTACATTTCCGCTTGCATTTCCATTACCGTTTGCATCACCATGTGTGTTACCATTTGCATTTGCACTTGCGTTTGCATTACTGATTGTGTTACTGTTCCTTTCTGCATTACTGTTTGCATTTGCATTAAGATTTGCATTACCATTTTTGTTAGCATTTCCGTACTGTTTTCTTTTCCATTTCCATTTCTGTTTGTGTTAATGTTATCATTTGCATTTTCATTCATTACTGTTTGTGTTAGCATTTGCATCTGCATTTCCCTTACCGTTATCATTTGCGTTTACACTTGCGTTTGTTATTGTTTGTTAGCATTTCTATTTGCATCACAGTTAGCGCTAGCATTACCGCTTCGCATTGCATTTGCCTCAATGTTACCATTACTGTTAGTGTTACTGTTTGCGTTTATGTTTGTGCTTGCATTTCTGTTACCGTTTGCTTTACCGCTTCCATTTGCGCCTCTGTTACAGTTATTATTTGCGTTTGCACTTGTGCTAACATTTCCATTATTATTTGTGTTACTGTTTTGTTTTGTGTCACCATTAACATTTCTGTGTATGTTTATACTTGCGTTTGCATTACCATTTGTGTTTGCATTTACATTTGTGTTTCCATCACCGTTTGCATTATGGTTTGCATTTGCGCTTCTGTTTCTGTTACCATTTGTGTTTCCATTTATCTTGCATCACCATTACTATTAGCATTTGTGGCTATGTTACCATTACCATTACTGTTTCCTTTCATGTTTGCATTTGTGTCACCATTACTGTTACCGTTTGCATTTGCATTACTGTTTTCGTTACCATTTGCAATTGCATTTCCACTTGTGTTACCATAACAGTTAGTGTTTGTGTTTGCATTCACGTTTGTGTTGCGTTACAGTTACCATTAGCATTTGCGTTTCAGTCTCTCTTACCATTACTCTTAGCGTTAGCATTACTGTTATGGTTATTACGCTGACATGGGCAGCATGGAGGAAGCGTGGGGCCCAGTGCTCCCACCACCACATACCATTCACTATGTAAATTGCACATTTTCATTTTCAGTCCAACATACAGTTTTTGTGCAGCGAAGTGACAAAAATCCAGTTTTTTATACTTTTGTGCACTGTGTTGCCTGTGGTGCTGTGGAGCCATTGTGTGGTTCATTGCTCTGAAACATGGGATATAGACAGCCCTTTCTTCAAGGAATATTCCACTTTTGGTTTGGTGAAAAAATATTGTTCTGTTACAGAGTTATTACCATTTGAAGTTGTCCCCCCTCACAGTTAAAGATTTTTTGGCCACCAGGTCTGCCATTTAACCACATTTTCAGCTGTGAGTTCTGTCATTTCGTGGTGGAATAATTCTTGAAGGTGCACAAACTTTAAAATTGAATATCTCTTAAATGGTTTGGTCTTTTTACTTGAAATTCGGAGGCTGTTGAGGGGATGTCCTACAGATATGAATTCTGCTGTTTAGGTGCTGCAAAATCAATTAGTTGGGGAGATATTGACTAATGTATTTGATGTTTTTCCCATTGAATTAGGCATGCTACTATTGATTTGCAATGCAGTGGAGTGTGCAAAACTTAAACAGGTGCAGCATTATGCCACTCTGATGAATGGAAATTTGGTTCATTTCACTTCAATAGCCTTTGGACTGTGTGACTGATTTGCCTGGAATTTGGAATGTAGAAAGATTAATCATAGATCTTCAACTGACAATATTCGGGTCACTGGCATTTATAGTTGCTGAATTGTGGCACATGCTCATTACAGTTAATGGGAAAGTATTTATGTGCATTGTGAAAACTATGGTCAGCACATTATGAGGTGCACAGGAAGATCCTATTATAAGGTATAGGACAGCTCAAAGGGTATGGCACATGTATATTGTTCTGCAGTGCTGGGCAATGTGGTGGGAGCACAGGGCCCACCCACCAATACATGTGATTCACTACTTATATTGTGATGCTATTGAAAAATATGCAAGTTGGTGGGAGCTCAGGGGCCCCAACATCTTGTGTGATAATGTATTTACCTATGCTTTTCCAAAAAATAAGGAAATTCTTGCAAAAAACTGTGTTAATGCAACAGTTAAGGTTATTCCACAGTGACAAAAGTGAGGAAATTCAGTGTTAGGGTTGAAAACTCTAACTCCGCATTCCCCCACCACCACACACAAACCTATATGCAGATAGGGGAAGGACCAAGACAACACAACCAATCTCACACACAACCAGCAAGAGGTGTATACCTGTGTTACTGTAGGAAGTGGAGAAATCCAACTTCAAGTATCATGCATTATTTACAAAATTGTTCTACGAGCTTAGTCCATGTAAGGGTGAACCAAGCTGCCAATAGTGAAAACCGTTTACCTTGCTTTGTTTTCAAAATATTGGTGGTGAAAGGCATCATGTGCAGTGCAATGTTAGTCTATGGGACATTGCTGAATTTTGTAACACTGTACCTTTGTCATAGTTAACTATTTTAGCACCGAAGCAGGAAAAGGGACATATGTGGGACCAGGTCTTGCCACCCTGAAAATTTCAGCCCAAAGGACCAAACCGCTTGCTTGCAGGAGAATGGCAAAGATGTGCATCATCAGGAGCATACTTTCACAAAATACTTTAGCAAACACCAAAGTGTCACAATCGGAAGACACAACAGTGTCATATTTGTGAAAGTATTTAAAATAGTGTTGCAAAATACTGTCACAAAAATGAAAGTGTCACAAACAGAAGACACAACAGTGTTGCATTTGCGAAAGTATATAAAATAGCGTCTCAAAACACTATAGCAAACACGAAAAGTGTCGCAAATGCATAGCGCAACACTGTCACATTAGCAAAAGTGATTTTCAAAAGTATTTCAGGGAATGAGCAAAATCCTGTTTTGGGTCTTGTGAACTCCAAAATACCATATGTGTAGTCTGTGTTATGTATTGGTGGCAGCGTGTGGCCCAACATACCTAGTTGTCCATAGTGATATGTGTTTTGTGGTGCATGGAAAGTCTGGGATCAGAGTTAGCAGTCACAACCCCATGCCACTGCCCATGATCTGTTGGTGTGATGAAGATGGGAGCATGGTTGTGTGGTTTCATGGTTTAGATAGTGGCATGTTATTTCTGTTACCTGCTGCTGGTTGTGAGTGATTGGTTGTGTTGCCTTGGTCCTTGCCCTACTTGCATGTATATATGTGTGTGTGTGGTGGTGGTGGGGGAATGTGGAGTTAGGGTTTTCAACCCTAACACCAAATTTCCTCACTTTTGTCACTGTGGAACAACCCTAACTGTTGCATTAACCCATTTTTTTGCAAAGAATATATACATATATATATATTTATTTAAACAATCAATACTTTTTTCTTTGTGTTTTGCAGCCTAGATAAATGGAGTAACCTCACAGGCAAAAGGTCCTATGCAGCTATACAAAAATACAAAGTGGACGTTATAAGAGAAATGGAAGCATAGGAAGTTTATTGTTATTTCTTCTTATTTTTCAGAGATTAATTGAAATTCTAGATTATTATTTTAAGGAAGACAGCTAGTTCTATATTATCATTGAGACCTGGCAAATTAATTGCTCCCAATGTAAAAATCCAGTACACCCTCCATCTGATTCAACAATGCCTCAGTATCACCACCCCTTAGAGCCCTTGGACTAGAGGTGGACAAAAGTTGCCATTTCTGCCTTAGTGGAACTTTTGCAGAATTTGGCAACTTTTGCAGAAGTTTCCAAGCTTCTGCCTTTGGTGGACTGGAAAATCTCTGAATGTTTGGAGCAAAATGTCACACTGTTCCAGCCATATGACCTGTTAATAACTCCCCCATGGCCAATGATCCTTTCCCCCACCCAATACCCCCATACCAGTGGCAAGCAGTCCCTCCCCCTTCCCAATCACCCCCCTGCCCAATATGTATTTAAAAAAAACAGCCCTGGTGGCTAACAGTCAATCCCCCATCTATTACCCACCTGGTCTGTCCAGTAGTAGCCACTTCATCATGTAACCCCCATTGCTATCCCTCCTATAGTAAAATATTTGTGGTCTAGTGACCCCCCTCCCTTCCTCCCTCTCCCTGATCCCCAGTGTGTTATTTTTTGTTTGTAACTTATTCCCCCCTTGGTGGTCTAGTGGGCCACCCACCCTGGCAGGTAGTGTCCTATCCCCAGTCCCCCATCCCCAAATCAGAGTGGGCCACCAGCACAGCTTTCCACTCTTCTTCACAGCTGACAGCTGGACTGAGCTCTCAGTGAATGAGTGTGTGCTTGTGCAAGCATGTACTGTTTCACTGAGAGCTCAGCTGGGCTGCCAGTTGTGGAGGAGAGCAGAGGGCTGTGCCAGTATCCAGCTCTGTTTTGGTATGGGGTAGTGGGATGAGACACTACCTTCTGGGGTGGGGGCGGTGGGCCAACAGGCCACCAGGGATGGAATAAGTTACAAACAAAAATAAAAAAACATACTGGGGATCAGCGATAGGGAGGGAGGCAAGGAGGGGGTTCACTAGACTAACAATATTTTACTATATGGGGAATTGGGATGGAGATTACATGATGAGGTGACTAGTGGCTACTACTGAATGGACCGGGTGGGTGATTGAGTGGGGGTAGGGAGGGAGCTAGCTACCAGGCTTTTTAAAAATACATGTTGGGTGTGCAGTGATCGGTTGGGAGGAGGGAATGCTAACCACCAGGGATTTATTTTATTCATTTTGGGTGATCAGTGACCGGTGGGGGGCACTAGACAACAAGGATAAAGATGGGTGCAGAGCAGGCAGAATTTCCATGAAAGTTCAGAAATGGATTTCAGAACCTTCACGGAAGAGAAAGGTCAGACTTTCACTTAAATTCCGCTGTGGAAGTTTTTTTTTCACACACCTCTAATGCCTACAGTATCTTTTCTATGCCCTTAAAAATAAAGTGATGCTGTCCCAAATTTCATTGTATATGGCAGTTAAATGCATTATGGTCATCCTCATTTCTAATTGAATTTAAATGTTCACCCATCTGTAATTTAAATTGCCTTTTAGTTTTACCTATATAAAATGCATTGCATTGACACATGGCTAGATATACCACACGAGGTGTACTGCAGTTGATAAACCCCTTAATTTCATGTTTTCTTACTGGTTGCTGTCTTAAAGGTTTTACTTTTTTTCATTCAAACTACAGTACACACACCGTCCACATTGAAAGCAAATCATTGGTGCATTAGGTAGCCACTGGGAGGGTATTTTGGCCACTGGCAAGTACTGTAACTGCCAACCAACAGATCCCCCAGTTCAATCATCTGCTGTGTGTAATACATAGAGATTTACTTGCCAGTTCAGAGAGCACTGATTCTTTGCCCAAAATATTCCAGTTCTTTGTTAAGCATCCACGAATCATGTCACTTTCTGTACTATATTGTGTTATGAACATAACACCTCCTGGTGTTTTACCCTTTGTTCAGTGCTAGTATTTTAGCAAATCTTCCCTTGGCATGTCAGATACCATTTGCTTGGTTCCCTCAGTTGGGGATGCACTGTATACTCTAGTTAGGAACCTATCTGTTTATTCCTCACTTCTCCTAATGAAGATCTGTACAGCAGAACAATTTCTTTTAACTGTCATACATTGAGATTTAGGAATATTGTTAATGGTGTGGAGTGGGTGGCAACTACCAGGTAGCAATAAGCTATTTCTATCCATAGATTTCCTAAATAGGCACATGGAGATGGTACCATCCTCATTCTTAGAAATATCTAAATCAAGAAATTGCACGCTGTCATAACTGTATTTTACTGTAAATCATAAATTAGGGTTGCTCATCTTCAGGTATTTAATAAATTAATGTAGTTATGCAACCTCCCCCCACACCACACCACCAAAACATCATCTAGGAACCTACACCAAAGGTCAATAAAATCAAAGAAAGGGTTTTCATCCTGATCATAAATACACTCCCTCTCACAGTTCCACAAGTATAAGTTGACATAAGTGGGGCAAATGGTGCCCCCATCACTGTTCCCTTGATTTGGAAAAAATGCTAGCCCTGGAAGAGGAATGTAATCCTAGTCAGGATAAATTCTGCAAGAGAGCATGGAAAATCAACAAACTGAGGTGTATAATTAGAAGCTGTATAGTAGTGAGACAATAACGTAATGCATGTAATCCCCCTTTGTGAGGCTTATTCGTATAAAGTGCCTCCACGTCCAAAGTCACGAGCAACCAGTTCAATTCAATTTGTACATCCCCCAGGATGCCCAGAATATGTGTAGTGTCCCAAACATGGAATGTAATGTTCGAGACAAAAAAAAACTGATATGATGGTCCACATATCTACACAAAGGCTCCATTAAAGGGACACTGTCAACCTTTTTTGCATCACATTATTTTTAGGTAAACCCTACATTTTATGATTGCGTACTTTTTCTAAAAGTCATTGATGTTGCTGGTTGTTCTATCTGCCTCCTTGCTTATTAGAACCAAAATGCATGGTAATGTATAGCTATGACCAACTTTGCTTTGCTTCAAATCATTGAACTACTCTTAGTGCACACTTCCTGAACATTAGAAAAACTCTCAGACGGTGCAGTCACTCATGGTACAATAGTCTCCGCTACTCCTACTGTATAATGAGTGGCTAGATTGTGTTGGGGTTGTTCCTTATTAAAGGAAAGATGCAGTGGGAGTTGGTCAAGAAATAGAAACAAACATGTTTTGGTGTTGTGGTAACATTAGTATGGTGGGCAGTCGGTTTTCACTTTTTAAAAGAAAAAAGTGGTCTAAATCAAACTATCAACGCATTAATAGTTTCTATAAAATGTGAACAGTCATAAAATGTGTTTTTTAAACTAGGGACACATTGAGGCCTAAGGGGGTTGATAGGGTCCTTTTAAGAAGCCCATGCCTTATACTATGGGGCATCCTGGGGGATCCAGCAAGTTCTTGTGAACCTTGGGGAGTACATACAGGGTTTGTCTGATAGGATGTTTAACCATCAGGTAATCACATGTTTTTTTTGAAATAATGCCCACATTTACAGCATCTAATAAGAAAACATCAATTTCATTCTTAGACTGGTTTGTTAGATCAGTTTTTAAAACCACATAAAAGTCTGTATTTGATTATTGTGTGACGATTTCTTGCTTCTGTTTTTCTAAATCCATCAGGATCACATACCCCCCCCCCCACCGACGGCTTTAGTGATTACGTATTGCTACATAGTTCCTGAATAACTTTGTTTCTTTTTAGTTATATTAACATAATTCAGACCTTGCATTTCATTGTGACTTTTTTAAGATTTAATAGCAATGCTTTTTCAAAAGCTAAGATAGTGGGTGAGTATATAGGCACATAAGTTGATGGTTTTCTTAATTGGATAATCGAGTCCAAGTTAGTGCTCACAGTGCTGTTTAACTCAGAGTCATTGGAGGCACCAGATTCATTAGGATTAATTAGAGCAGTAATCTCAGTGTTTGTTTTGGCAAACCATATTTTTAAATGAAGTTTTCTGGAGAATTTTTTTAATGTCAGTGAATAGTTCAAATTCAGTAACAGTACATGTCGGGACAAAGCTCAGCTCCTTGCTAAGGACCTGAATTTGAGCCCTTGTCAATTCAAAAAAAAGAAGAATTTATAACATTTACTTCTGGTACCTGTATGATTTGCTTCAGTTTTGTCTCAAGAAACTATTGTCCTTTCTCTGTCTGTCTCTGCACATTCTTCCATGGTGCTTTGCCTTGTCCTTGGAGCAGTCTCCTATATTGATGTTTTCTGCCCCCTCTTCTCATTCTCTTATTACTTCTTCCACTTCTCTGAACTTGATCATAGGGGTACTGCATCTCAGGGTTGAATTCGATCAGGATTCCCCCTTCTCCTCCTGTTGTTCAATCTCTGTAGGGTCCTTGGATGAATCTTGATGAAAACAAGTTGTTGTATGTCTTCAGGGTCTAGTGTTGAGCAATGAGGCTCAGCAACATCACCAGCTGTGCTAAACATCCTCTCAGATGGCACACTCATGGGGGGGCAACTGATTTATCTCATAGCCAAGTGAAAGGATAAATGCAACTTCTGTGCCAAGTAGTGTAATGGATCAATGGCTCAAGAGATTCCATAGAATAACTGTTTAGGATATATGCCACACAAAAAGGCTATGATGGTGTCATCTTCTGTTGATCTTGATGTAAGGACATGCTGAGCAGTGTCCACTCACTCCCGTCAGTGCTACCTTCAATGACAGGTATTTCTTTCCCATCTCTTACAATGGAACTGGAGCTGCCAGAGAATTCCCTCTCTCTTATGACATTCTGTGCCAGCTGCTGGTGTCACCAGTCCCTGCATACAACCAGTCAGCTCATCACACAGCTCTTGTCAAAACTGAATCTCTGTGACTATTCATAGCCATGTAAAGGATCGCATATTTGAACCAGGGATCCAGCATGTTTGCAAAAATGTGACTGCCACTGTCCAGCATTTTGGCAAACCTAGCTTTCAGTTCAGCTTGCAGCAGTTCAAGAAGCACAGCTGCCCCATCTGGAATCTCCCTGTTTTCATCTACATATCTCTACATGGATGCTCTCCATATATGCACCCCAGGATCATGTGACTCAGAATGGTGGTGGATACACTTAAATCATGGGTGCTCCTCTAAAATTGCCTAAGCACTCACCATGGCATCTAGTGATCACTCACAGTGACCAAGGACTCCCCCAACATCTCACTCCATTGCCACATTATGAAGTGTGCACTTCTGTTCTAGCAGTTTGGACAGCATCTGGTATGATGAATTCCATCTGGTACTGACATTTGCATCAAGCAATGATGAGACAGACCAAGGCATTGTTGCCCTTCTCTTACTTGTCACCTTTACAGAGTGCTGAAATGAGCAAAGATGGAGCATGCTGTGGAGACAGTCTTGCTAGCCTCATTACTATGACACAGAGGAGTTATGACCACTAGATTCAAGGTGTAGGCAATGATGCAAATGCTGACAAAATTTCCATTAGCCACTGCTTTCACCACATTTGCACCATTATCCATGATAAAAAAATATGTAGATGGATACCAACTGTCCATGACTGCAGTATGTCTTGAATAAATGCCAGGATGTTTGATGACATGCAGTCTTTTACCATTAGCCCAACATTTAGAAGAACAGATCTAGAGTGACTGCCAGGTTGTGAAGAGATTTGTGGAAGGATAAAGGGAGAGCCAGTGACATAGGAACAGAAGGAGGAATCTGCAATAGGCGACAGGGTTTTGCATACACCAGTGTGCGGTCAAGGAGAAATATACATGCATGGAGTTTGTACTGCTTCAGATGTCTGTGGTGTACTGGAAGATTCCACCCATAGCCTCAGAGAATAATGTGGCAATTGCCATTCTGACACCCTAATATATTTTTGGCACCACTGTGTGTGAAAATGCGGAGCATGATGGGAGCTGGTATTATGGCTGCAAGTGTTGCTGAAGTCTGCAAAAGCCAGTGTCTTACACAAGTGAAAAAGTTTGTAGATCCAGCACCATAATTTCATCTGAGCTGTATGATGTGTTGAGCTGTTGGATGGCATGACTAGTACTTGGTTCTGGCCTGGAACACTTCAGCTATTGGCATTGACTGTGGATGGGGGATGTGTCATGCCTGCCAAATATTGTGCAAGTAGCAGGAGACTGGGGCCTGGGGGCAGTGGCTGGGGCACATGGAGGACTCTTTGGTGTTGAAGGAGATGGAGTGGTAACAGCAGCAGGCACAGCAGCATTTTTTTCAGAGGCTGGACATTTTGTGGCATTGCCAGTGCCACTTACACCATTGCATGCATTATCAACATGAGATGGGTCTGATGGAATCATAGGCACACACCATGATGTTTTAAAAATCTGTGGATGTTTTATCTTTTGGCTGTTCATTAAGGAGGTGGTTGTTAAATTTGCTGGAGATTTGATCCTGGTGATAGTTGTACTGCACAGTGTGCACACTGCCTTTCTGTTATCTTCTTTTAGTAATGTGAAATGCAACCATACCAAGCTCTTACTGCTCCTGATGCCAATCATGCAGCTCATGTCACCAGTACCACCACCACTGTTTTGGCCACCTCTAGTCTTTTTTGTTTGGAGCTGCATCTTCAAATTTTTCCCTGGTACCACTGGTGCCCCTGTACCTGCTCTATTTGGCTGTTCAGGCTGGGATTGAGCCTGCTGAACAATGTTTTAAAGGGAAGCTTGCTAAGGTTTTTTGGAGCGGTTCATATCCTGCTTTCTTCTGCCATGGCAACCTCAAGAGGTTGAGAAGGTTTTTTGACCACTTAACTTTCTTGCTTTATGGCTCTCAAGGTACTCCCCATACTCTGCCTCATTATCAAAGCTGCTTAGGTTAGCCTCCTCAGATGATGTATCAGAAGGCAAATCTCCTGTTGGAAAGTACTCAGACCCAGATTAGTGTGCCACCTCCTCATCTACACTGACAAGTTCAACAGTAGAGGAGTCTGGCTGAGAAACAAGAAATGCCACAGTATGGGTGGACACAGTGCTGGAAATTGTTGTGCAACTGGCTGGGGCCACAGTGGTAGTAGTGGCTGGTGTCACTGTAGCAGTACTGGTGGTTGCCATAGTCACAGGGATAGGAGTGGTCTGGGTCACAGTGGCAGGAATTATCTCAGTCACAGTGGCATGAGTGGTCTGGGTCACAGTGGCAGGAGTGATTTCAGTCACAGTGGCTTGAGTGGTCTGGGTCACAGTGGCAGGAATATCTCAGTCACAGTTGCAGCAGTGGCTGACAGGGTCACTATTGCAGCAAAAGTTGCAATACTAGTAATCTTAGTGGCTGGGTGGTGGATTTGAGCAGGGTGGTTATTAAGAAAGATGTATTCATCCTGGTGGTACTGGTGAGGCAAGGGATAAAGATGACACATTCACATTGGTAGTATCAGTTGCAGTTAACGAGAATGTCCTCCTAGGAGCACCATTGGTACTTTGAATGTTGCTTAAACTTTGTTCCCTGGTGCCAGCTGACACCATAGTGATGCTGGTGGAGACTGCAGACTTTGATGGGGTAAAATATAATTTTGTATGAAGAATGTGCCCTGAGTGTCACTCTGCAGTATGCTGCTGCTCACCATCTCATGCTGCTCACTGCTCTATACCTGCTACAGCTTTTCTGGGGCTACTGGACCAACTACATGTTCTGGTACTACATCCTCTATGTGCCATGGCTGTATTCCCCTCAAAGAAGATGTATTAAATTTAAATGGTATTATAATGAAATATAGTCATTCAGGTCACTGAAGCAATGCTGAGCTGTTAGGTCTCACTGAGTGTTAACCAATAATAACCAAGACAGATTTTTCTCAGAAATTAAAAAAAAAAATTCTTCTTGGGCACACAGCCACAAAATCAGAACAATGTCTTGTG
Source organism: Neoceratodus forsteri (assembly GCA_016271365.2). Taxonomy (NCBI): domain Eukaryota; kingdom Metazoa; phylum Chordata; order Ceratodontiformes; family Ceratodontidae; genus Neoceratodus; species Neoceratodus forsteri. Next base: position 1,206,524,331 of record CM057449.1, read on the forward strand.
TGTACTGCTGTGTGCACACACACACACACACACACACACACACACACACACACACACACACACACACACACACAGAATGGAAAAGCAGATTCAGTAACTGAAGAGGTGGATGTCAGCTGACTAGTCCCACCTTACCAATTACCGTGCACTGGCATTTGCTTAAGTGGCTATGGAGGGACCCAACCTTAATTTTTTAATCAAATTAAACCCCTACAAAACCTTCCTCCCTTAAACTGCTGGTCTTCTTGACTACATTGCTGGTTTAAATTTCATTTGTTTAGTACACACACACACACACACACACAGAGGCACACAAAACACACACACAGGCTGTATATGTGTGTGTGTGTGTGTGTGCACATGTGTGTGTGTGCATGTGAGTGTATGTGCTGTTGTGGCCTGGCTGCCTGACTATTTTAGCAAACATTTAACAGTTCTGCTAATTTCCCTTTCTTAAAAGCCCAATTTTTCACCCTACAATGTAAAAAAATCAATCTTCTCTAGCTTGGAATTTAGAAAGAGAACAAGAAAAAAAAATCAAGGTTTCTGATTGTATCCAGTTTTAACATGTAAATGAAAGTAGATTCTTGCTCGGCAGCAATTCAAGTTGTCTGTCTTTTCTGCCTGAAGCTTCTGCAAGTGCTGGGTCAGATGACCTGTCTTCAGTGAGATTCCAAAGTGGCCTCTGATTGGAAAGTAAGTCTTGGGAGATCTTAAACTCCCGCTGAATAACAAAACACCAAATAGCCATGAACAGCACCGAATACTAATTGTTCTTCTCAAGTGATCCTAGTATTAGGGAAATGTTATTTGTTACTAGCACACGTCAGCACACGGTCATTAATATGGGAATTGTCCCCTAACTGATGCACAATACTTTACATGGAAATATGTTCTTTTAAACTTTTTTCTCCTTGAGGCATTACTGATGCACAGCAGTACAACTGTTTGCTGTCACTGTACTTATTGCACAAAATGCACTTGCCAATTGTTGCAATCAGCATTTGAGATGGTATAGAAAAGGGGACTGTGACATGCTTCCAGCTTTCAGGGTTGAAAACCTGACACTAAAAAGACAAGCATTTGTCAATGCCAAAGGTTTGATGCTTTGTACCAGTACATACTCAGATGTTACATGGGCACTTGGGCTGTGAGTGCAAGGAATGTTGGGTACGGCAAATAGCTCTCTTTCAAGATGCTATGGACAACACTGAGTGTGCAAGATTCACCTTGGGAAAAATCCACTTTGTTTTTTTATACCTAGACAGATATCAAGGGTACTGAATAGGCAGTGCATTTAGGAGAATAATAACTGTTTTGAGGCAAAGAGAGAGCTGGTGCAGAGGATCACCATGGACAGAAGGCAAATACTGGGATCACTGTAGGAAGGATGGCAATGAAAACAGTTGTGCACAAGAAAAAAGAGAATACATGTAGGGATCTGCCAGTTATTCTTTTTATTGAATTTCAGTATATGTAATATCATAACCATGTTAAGATCTATGCATCACTCAGATCATGGCAGATCTTGGTATATATGCAAGAGCTAAAAAGGGATGGGTGAGGGCAGCATAAAAGGGAGGGGTATGGATGGCTAGGGCATGGGAAGGGGAACATACGAATTATGGGAGGAGGGGTGGTGAAAAAGGAAATAAGGGGGGAGGAGGCAGGAGAGGACTGTAAAAGTTGGTGACGTCCATATAGCCACAGTTCTATAAGTGTGGGTTCATCCTTCAAATGGCATTCATGTAATATAAACACAAAAAAGTTTAGAATGAATATGTATTCGCCTAGGTTAACAATGCAATATACACTTGCTGGTGGAGAGAAATGGAGGTATATTATTATTTTTCCCTATATTTAAAAGTTGCCATGGTAACAAGACTAACTTCCATACTACAAAGAGGCAGGCAAGAGTTGATTTTTCTTTAGGAGACTTGCTAGTTTAGGAGAAAAAGGCTATCATTTGAAACACCATAGCCAGTTTCAAACTGCCTACAGACTAGGCAGAAACAGCAGGAAAACCTTTAACAGTAATAAAATAATAAAGAGTAGCACAACACAGTTCAAACTTTCTATAGATCTCCCCTCAATTTTTTGATGTAGTCTGGTCAGCTTGTTACTGCTGCTGATTTTAAAGACAGGCTGCTTGTGTTGAAAGACGATTAGCTTCATTCACATCGAAGGACTGAAGCCCTCTAATTTATTGACTTGGTTCTTTTTGAAGTGCATTCAACCGAAGAAGAGTGGTGTCACAGTTAAAATGCACGGTTATTGGTCTAGACTGCTTCACCCCTACAGCTTTTAACTGCAATAGGCTCACAGAGACACACCTCTGAAATCCCCTTCTACTTATAACAAAAGGTTTGTTACACATGTGCATCAAACCTAAAAAGCAAACTTGGAGAGAGTTCTGAAAATAGCTGCAAAGCTAGTACTCTACTCTGACACTGAGTAGGAGACATTATTTTTCATTTCAACTTTTTGTTTTTAACTTTTACTCTAATTACATGCTGCTATGCTCCAGAATATGGGGTCTCTATGTAGACATGTCAAATTGGAGCTATTGGGGCCCATAAGGGTCCCATCCTTATACTGAGCCCCCGTCCCATTATAAGTCAATGACAGTCATGCATGTATAAGCTGTAGGACATGCTTCACATTTATGGGGACCGAGCCCCAGCAAGCTTCCCTCACCCCCATAATTCCAGCACTATATAAGGTGTTCTCTTGTTATTATAAAAACTATGGGGATGAAGAGTTAAAGTTTGTATCAATTCACATGTATAGAAATGGTACTGAGGAACTAAAACTGGTTTTGAATATTTTTGCTTCACCTCTGGAACAGCTACATATATATATATATATATATATATATATACACACATACTATATATATATATATATATATATATATATATATATATATATATATATATATATCAGGAACTCCTTGGCTGTTCCTCTCTGTGACTTACACCAAATCACCATGCCTGACCACAGTGTACAGGTTGGAATTTAAAAGCCCTCAGGGGGGCTATGCATCATGTTGTTACTGCATTTGAATGAATCGTGGATGAACGTTAGGCTACCTCAGACCTCAGAAGTGACCTAACTTTCAAGCATTATTCACACAACCTGCAACACTAAAAGTTATGCCTACATAATAAATGAAGCCTGTGACATTTTATTTTGGGGGGTGGTGCAAAGAAGTAAAACGTTTGCAAATGTGTCAAAACAATTAGAAATAGCATTTAAAACATTTTTACATGACTTGGAGGACACAGGCGCAGTCTAATATTAAGAATTACACCTGCATCCATCCCTCAAAAAATACATCTCCTCATACCAAAGACTACTGTCACCCCCTTGCAGGGCTCTGCAGATCATGGAGTTCTAGTTCTCTTAAAGACATTGGGCAGGATTGTCAAGGCGTGGCACATGGCTTGCATCCAGCCCTGTGCCATGCCACTTAGGTTCTGACAGTGTATGAAACTCTTCGCAGCAACTGCACCTGATTTTACAATTTCTGGAACAGTTGCAACAGTTACATAGAAACATAGACATTGATGGCAGATAGGACCGCTTGGTCCACCTAGTCTGCCCATTTCCCTACCTATTGGATAAGCTGCAGATCCTAGTTAACCAACAGCCTACTTCTTCCTACCCCCACCAGAAGTGCCATATGCCACATGCATTCTTGAATTCCCCCACTGTTTTCGACCCCACAACCTCCTCAGGAAGGCCGTTCCATGTGTCCATGACCATCTCGGTGAAAAAATACTTCCTCACATTGCCCCTGAGCTAGTCCCCCCCTCTATCTTCAAATTGTGCCCCCTTGTTCTTGCACATCTCTTTTTCTGAAAGATGCTACCCTCTTGGACTTTGTTGATTCCTTTGAGATATTTGAAAGTTTCTATCATGTCTCCCTTGCCTGCCTTTCCTCAAGGGTGTACATGTTAAGCTTCTTTAGTCTTCACGAATTATGGTAGACTGCACCAAATATCTGGCACAAGCGCCGTAAAAATGGCCACCTGGATTGCTGAAAGTTAGACCAGACAAAGTTGGTCTAACTTGCTGCAATTGCTGCATGGGATAGAAAATCTTGTTAGATCACCCACAAGCCCCATGCATTATATCATCGGCGCACTGGGGCTTGTGGTGATCTAAGGCTTTTGAAAATCCTGCCCTAGCAGTTAGATATAGTCAGTCCAAATGAAACAATTGGAATTCTGATATTCAGATTGACATGTGCAACCAATACCATGAGATATTGTCACAATATATGTTGGTTTGAGCTTTCATGTTCACAACACTACAGTACTCTAGAACTATGACTCCCACTCATATACTGTATGTGTCTATTGTACACAGTGTTCATAGGCAGGCTCCAGTGTATTAACTGATGTTCTGTAGCTGTCAACTAAATGGGTTTCTGGCCAGAAATGTGTATACAGAAGAGGCAGAGCACATTCTGAGTCAAGAAGTTCATGTACTGCAACTTGGTTGTCAGCAGCTGAGATGGTCAGATATTTGAATATATTCAGTATACAGTTGAACTTAAGGACATTTTTACATCACCTGCTGCCTCTCTACCAGTTTTGCCTTCCAAATGTGTATTCAGTCTCAAGTGGGATCACCTGCTGATGATATAAATGATACATAACTAAAACTGAACTTGTAAATGCTGTGAATTAAAATGCAATTGAGCAGTGATTACTGTAGAACTCTGGCCTTTAGTTAAACTCTTGAAATTATGTTTGAATTGCCATGGAATTGACCCTTCATTATCAGCATCTGTAAAAACAAACTGTTCATTAATACACTTCAGATGAAAAGAGAGTTCATGATGTGTCACACAAAGTGATACATTCCCATGCTCCTGTTACACACACACACACACACCATCCCCATACACACAGAGTGTAAAAAATAATGGGGCTGATTCTAAAAGCACCCCTACACATGCCACAAGTTATGACATATGAGGAATGCAGTTGTGCCAGGGACCCTGTGCTGATTCTGTATCAGGCAGGGTCCCGACGGCTAAGTCCAGAGACTTACACCAACCCAACTGGTATCCCAAATGGAGGGCATACCTGAATGGGTGGCTGCATGCTGTGGCATTACAGAGAAGGTCACAAGTGCTCCCTGCCCCAATCCCCAATAAAAAAAAATATAAAAGCCCCGCAGAGCTATTGTCCCTCCAAGTCTTGATCCCCAGTAATAAAAAATGTAAAAGTCCTGCAGGGCTTTCATTCCCCCAAGTCCTGATCCCCAGTAATAAAACAGATAAAAGCCCTTTAGGGCTATCAGAACCCCCCCCCAAGCCATGATTGCATTATTGAAATCAGCTCTAGTAGGCTAGCGCCCCTCCCAGCCCTGATCTCCAAAATATTTAAGTTAGTATTGTATGGCAATTGTAGCCCTGGTGGTTTAGTACCCCCCCCACTCGGCAGTGCCTTAGCACCCCGCTCCCACTGACTGAGCTCTGTATGGGCACTTACTGTAAATAGTACATGCTCAGTGAATGACAGAAGCTGTCATTCACTTAACATGTACTTTTTACAGTACGTGTTTATACAGAGCTCAGTCAGCAGCGGGCCGTGGTGGAGAAAGGTGGGCTGTGCCAGTCACCAGCTGGGTATGGGTCAGGGGAGCAGGGTGGAAAGGCACTGCCAGATGGGGGGGCCACCAGACCACCAAGTCTACATTTGCCATACAGTACTAACTTATATAATTTGGAGACCAGGGCTGGAGGGTGCGCTAGCCCACAAGAGCTGATTTTAATAATGCCATCGAGAATTGGGGCTTGGGGGTTCTGATAGCCCTGTGGGGATTGTATCTGTTTTATTACTGGGGATTGGGACTTGGAGAGATGATAGCCCTGCTGGGCTTTTGCAGTTTTTATTACTGGGGATCGGGACTTGAGGGGACAATAGCCCTATGGGGCTTTTACATTTTTTATTACTAAGGATTGGGACTTGAAGGGACAATTGCTCTGAGGTTCTTTTACATTTTTTATTACTGGGGATTGGGACTTAGGGGGATGATGGCCCTACAGGGCTTTTATAGTTTTTATTATTGGGGATCGGGACTTGGGAGGACACCAGCCCACAAGGGCCCATTGATTGATAATATGGGGGATTGGGAATGAGGGTACATGTGCACTCATGTGGGGGCTGTATGATGAACATGCACTTGCACATTGACGCAACTCCTGGTGGACGACAAAGTGCACTTACACCGACTCCTAGCTGGTGTGAATGTACTTTGACAGATGTCTTCCAAGGTTGTTTTAGAATCCTAAATTAGGGGATGTGGAAGCATCCCTTACATAATAGGGTGCAGCTGATGCTGTAAACCCCCTTGTGCCATGTCACATCAGGGTTTATGGTGCAAACATGGCACAAGTCCATTTTGGCAGAAGTAGCCTGCGACATGTCGTAGGCTGCTTTCCAGAATCCCGCATGTCGCAACTCATGGCGCAAAGTGCTACTTGCATCATTTCTGTTGGTGCAAGTCACTTTGCACCATGAATAAACCTTTGTGAATTGGCCCCAATATCTTAATGAGACTAAATATCTTATTTTACTAACTAAAAATCTTGAATCTGCAGAGTTTTTTTCGGGGGAGGGCTGAAGCCCAAGGTTCAATGTGGGGAGAATAGCTCCTCCCACATTCCAAATAAAAGTCAGCCTCTCCCAACAGCTCTTGCTTAGCATGTTGTGAAACAGTGGCTGTTTCATAGCATGCTGCATTCCTGTGTGGCTCATGTGACTGAGCCTCCTTCCATTTCTTACCTTGCCTGCTGTTTCATTCCCTTTATCTGTTTTCTGTTATAATCCCCATTCTTGCTTCTCTCCTGTCCCCCTCTGCTGTTCCCATTTCTTTGTTTCTGCCTGTGCCCCCACATGTTGCCTCGCTCCTCTCTTTATGTCTCTGTTTTGTGGTGCCTATTCCCTCTAACTTGTCTTCTGTGCTCGTTTGTGACAGGGTGCTCCTGCCACTCTTGAGGACTGAACTTTTCTTAAATCTGTTGCAACAGTTCTTCTATTTCTTAGCATAATCTGTCCTTTACAATTTCCAGTCCATATGGTTGGTCACCTATGGGCACCCCCTCACCTTTCATGACTATGCTATAGTGTCCTCTTTAAATTTTCCTTTTCCCTCTCAGGTCCTCATACAGGGGGGTTACTGTGGTGACCTCCAAGCTGGTATAAAACAACATGCTGTGTTCCTCATTGTTAGATTTAGTATGCAATGGCACTATGTCATAGAATATTTTAATGTATATACCTTATGTGTATAAAACTTGTACATGTTGAAAATACCATGGTACTAGGTATTTTTGATAAATGTAAAAAGTTACTAGAGGACTGCATGATAAAAAATAAGTTAGCTGTGCTGTTTACAATGCATGTAAATAGCTGTAAACTGAACAAGTCTGAAATTTCATGGTGATTTGCATATATCCCATGATGCTTTGCATTATGGAAGTATGTGTGATATTGTGTTTCTTTGAAACATGGCCTATTGTCAATACCCTTTGGGGTAACCCTGGTTTCAGTGCTTCTGCATTGAAGTTCTTGGTCTTTAACTTGTTTTTAATTTTTATTAGAGCCCCCACCACCCAAGCATACATGGCATGAATAGGGGAGGCTAAACCTCAACAGATAAGTTAGATCAGGGATCAGTGAGTCAGTAGGCGCTGGCTAAGTGCAGAGGAAGGACATACAGGGTCTGTTGCTGCAAACTGATGTACTGAAGAATGCATATGACATTGCTGAAGGTAATCGTCTGTATTTTTAATAAACATCACACAGAGATTGTGTATTGAACCTAAAGTTTGGTGTCTGGTCCATCTGTTATCCCAAAACCCCTCCACATAGTTTATCAGTTTTGTTTGCTCTATTTTCTTTTGCACTTTGCTTTTCCTTGGAGCTGCAGTTCCATCTGCACCAACACTTCCAGGTTGGTGTGCTCCTGTAGCACTACTGCACATGTCCTGTGTCAGGGCTGTCTTTTTCAACTCTGTTTTTACCTAGTTACAACCCTTGTTTTTCACTGGGAGTTGCACTGCCTTGCTCAGCTCACTCCATTGTATCTACCAATATCTTAACTATGTAACATATTATTTTTCCTTTCTCTCATACATGGACATTTTACTAGCGCTGTGCTTGTGGGCATGCATGAATGGAACTTGGCCCTAGTATTACCTTCGGGCACCATTGCAGCATGTTTTGCTGTCCATGGTTCTGGCAGTGCAGGTTCCTATTGGTAATGGGGGGGGGTTACATTGACTATCACAGCTAACTGTGTCCCTTCACACTATTCACACCTATTTTGTCCTCCATCATACTGGCAGCAACCACCTCTTGTAACTCCATGATTGCTACTACAAGGTAAGCTTTATACAGTGGCCACTACAGATAAGTTGCCCAGTAATGATGTATGCCACTCAGTGCAGTACAGCACCACTCAGTGTACCACTCATTGTGACACAAATTGTAATTCTGCATTGCAGTATAAATTAGCAGCATAGTGCAATTCATGCTTAATCCAGGAGGTGGCGATAGCAACTCATCAGAAGCCTGGTAGTTTCAGAATTTGTATTTCTCCACTTTTTGCAGCAGGTGGCGTGTAATTGATTCTTTAGATCGGGAAATTTGCATCTGAAAATGAGGACTGTACCCTGAAATGAGTTTTGCCCATTCTGTTCTGTTGTCAGAGAATTCCTTCCAAAGCTGGTAAAAAACTAACAGCCAATTCCTAAATCTAGAGTAATGTAACAAGAGAGAAATCAGGAGAGAATGTCTCTCCATGTTCTTAGACTAGTATCTAATCTGAAATTAATTTTGTCCATTCTGTTCTGTTGTTGGAGAATTCATTCCAAAATGCAGGGTTCTGAAATACATACATTGTGAATGCTCATGATTTTTTCTTTTTTTTTATTTGCCTCATTTTACTATTAAAGATCTAATTTTGTCACCTTGGGCTGTCTCCTGTCTTCATTTTTTCAAACGTAATGTTTTTGGGGTTTTCACTGATCGGTAATCCATCAAGTGTCCATTTCCAGTAAATAAAAAAAGATAACTAAACACATTGCCTGACATTTTCCTTGTGGTCTGTACACCTCTAAACCATGCACTGATGTAAAAAAAATAGCCACAATTTAACAAATCTGCATTCAGCTTTGCTCCTCGGTGATGCAGACTGTTGCAACAGCTCAAGCGACTAGTGTGTTTGAACCCCCACAGCTGAGCTTACAGCAGTATTTTTTATTTAGCCCAAGTTACGAGGTACTTTTTTATCCTATTTCATGTCAGCATTCAGTCTTCGCGTACTGCCCATAGGATTCTTAATTTTAAATATGACCGTGTGTGTGTATGAGTGCCCGATTTTAATTGTTTAAATGAGGTTGTGGAGTGCGGTCAAAAATTAATGAAGTAGCAGTCAATGACATGCAATTGGAACCTGCGGAACATGCAGCTGACAGATCTGTTGATGAATGGTATAATGTAAAATTACTGTGTCTTTAGAAAAAGCTTTATTTCAGTGTACAGTTAATTAATGATACTTTTATAATGTCTGTGGTTGTGCACTTTTTTAAACCCCTTTCTTGTATCTAACGAATAATCAATAATTAAAATCGGGCAACTCAAGAATCCTGTGGCCAGTATGCGAAGACTGATTGCTGACATGTAATAGGATAAAAATGCACTGCTTGTAACTCAGGCTAAACAAAAAATACTGCTGTAAGCTCAGCTGTGGGGGTTGAAACATACTAGCCATTCAAGCTGTTATACTGAGATTGTGGTTTTCTCTGGGATATCTTTATAGTCATCAGATGTCCGTTGTGAAAGATATCAATGTTGCATTCATGTACTCATGTTATTACTGTAACCCTTCCCCCTGCAGTTATTGTAACACTATAATTACACTGATGTCTAATGAGCATAAAGACATCCCTTAGAAAACCACAATCTCAGCATCTCGGTGGTATTTTCATGCTTGCTGTGGCCACAAGTGGAGTCGTCTCTGTGATCCAGTATGGATCATCCTGCTATTTGTGATTCTGAGTTTTCACACTTTCAATGGAGTGAACAGATTGCAATTTATTTTATACGCCACACCATACCATTGTGATGTTTCTGACATCCAAAAAGAATCATGATTATTTTAACATGGTGTCAGAGGAGGTACAATATCTGCTGTTTGTAAATTATTTTGATATAGTTTTATGCTTTTGATAATGCGTATAAAAAAATGGTTTGCAAAAATATGTTTCCGGCTCTCGTTTTTTTTTATTTCACTTAGTAATTGAGTTCAGTTCTCTGTCTATAGTCATGCAGTGTCCTTGAACTCTGACAACTAAAAAATCAATGCGTTCCTGATGTGACAGCATTTCACTTTTTTTTTACCTTTTATTGTATTTCATTGAAGGGTCTGCAGGTATTCAAAGCTTAAGGCAGAGTGCAAGCTGAAAAGAGACCACCTACAGTACTTCGCCATGCACGTTCCTGTGTTTTTGGCAGAGAGCTAGTCAGCTACAGTATATTCCCTTTCTGTTTTCACCCTACTAGCCAGTCACTGAACTACCACAAATGGGTAATGTATCTCTACAGTAATCATTTTCTATCACTCTGTGGTAAGGTTATGTACAAAAGGGCTTTGCTGTAGCAGCTATAACCGGGAACTGTACTGAAAGCAATTAGCCAGAGTCTGGTGTAGCTCGGAACAAGGACCCCCCCCAAAGTTGAACCCTCCCCATAGAAACATACTCAGAAATGGCTGACAGGGAATTATTGATCTGTTGCTACCCACTCTCCCACCCCCATTATCACCTCACCCTCCTGCCAACATTCAGACTGCTCCTAATCATTTCTGTGACATGAGTACCATATCTTATTGCTGTGTCCTGTGTAGCAGACAAGCATGATTGCAGCAATAAGAAGTGGTACACTTTATAGCAGACAACTGGGGGGAAATATCCTTGTTCCAAACTACACCAAGTACCCATAATCAGTGGCAAAATTGAGCACTGTTACACACAACCTCAAAACAACTTAATTTTTACATCTAATTTGACAAAATAAAATATTGTTTTCATTCAATGGCTTGCTTGTAGAGTGACCATAGAAACAGAAGATGCTGACTAGCTTGCAGACAAAAATACAGTCATCAAGAGTCCTCTAAAAACATTGATATTTCTATTTATAAATGCTTTTAACACCAGATCCCTTCAGTACCATACCAAGCTTATTTACAGTTTCTTTTATTCACTTATTTTGCACCACCTCCACCCACCAATATCGCACTAAAGAAAGGAGCAATGATCCGGTACCCCAGTCCTGTGCAGATATTCCTAGTCAACTATACCTGGTCGTGCTTCGTTTACCTCAGGATCCCAACTGAGTTAACAAAACTGTCCTGCTAATACTGACATCATACAATACACTGCACATAGTCATATCAAATCTAATATACCATCATTTACATTAATTTGTGCTTCTAAAACAAATTGAGCAAAGTATGGGGCACTCAAACAGCATGAAGGGGGATACAACACCTTAATGGCAAAGCATCTCAAAACTGTTTAAGCAAATCTGTCAAGTGGATATAAATATTGTAACATTTGAGAATGTGTGGTTCAAACAGTAACTGAATAACTGTTCAAATTATTAGCCTTGCTCTCGGTCTAAGCATTATGATGTTACAGGTTTATGTCTTCATAATGAAAATAGCCACTGTTTCTTAAAGCACCAGTCTTTTGCTTCCTGTTGTAAAATACAAACCAAGATCATAAAAATAATTGTCGTTCTTCTAATTAGAAATCCTGGATGAACTGATGATGGTTGAGTTGAATAAGACTCAAGTGAGTCAAGTTAAACTTAACATAAGAATTGTATAGCTTTCTACAGTGTGTGCTTTTATTTATTTATTTATTGATTGGTTGATATGTGTACAGAAGGGCACAACATTGCGCCTTCTCAGCAGAGTGTCTCAGACTGCTACTGTACATTACTACCTGTCAACTGGAGACAAAATGTGCACTGTGTCCAGAGCAACAGCACTACCCACTATCGAAGCCATTATCTTTCTTGGATGCTGACTTACTAATAGGACATGTCTGTCGTTTAATCTTTACTTCTTCAACTAGTATCACCTACCCATTTTTACCTTAACAAAAAAAAAACAGATTTAACATTGATTGTAGTGGCTTATGCCTTCCCCCTATTTCTGCGATCTATCTCTTTAATGACCATCACTTCTAAAACAGCGGATACATTTTGATTTCTCAAATTTCTTTATTAAGTGTTTGCTAGTTCCTTTTGTTTGTTCTTTTTATATGTGATCGCTCGCCAATCATTCATACTGTATACATGTCCCTGGTGTATAGTGGCAGCCCTTACCCCCAACTGCTGACCCCACCACTGATATACCGTATTTTTCCCCAGTGTCTAGTAGCCCCCCTCCAATCTCTGTCCCAAGAGCAAACAATAGGAACTAGCACCCATTTAGAAAAGAAGGCTGAAAAATCAAAGTGTATCTGCTGCTTTAGAAGCGCTCATCATTAAATACAGTAGCTGAGTTTGAGAAATAAGGGGACCACATAAGGCACTGCAATCAATGTTCCATCTTTGATTAATGCTTACAATTATTCATAAAGTAGAGCTAACAAAAAACAAAAATATTAGTTATATTTAACAACACTCATCTAAATCACTCCATCATACGCTGCCTAAAATCTGCAGTAGGGGTAAACAACCAGGACTGGGCTCCAGTTCCTTATATTTGAATGTGAAATAGAAAAAATCTGAAAAGAAAAGGCCAGAAATATGTTTGATAAGGTGATAGAACACAAATAAGCTATACCAAATTCACTGTTTGACGGCATTCAGAGCCCCCAACTAAAACTGTAACATCTTACACTTACCCTTCTTCAGTACACCTTTTATTTCTGGGTTGTTTTTACAGTCACAGACAGATTTAGTAAAGCTCATAATATGTAAAAAATGTGGGAAAGAATCTCTGTTTTTTAGATTGCGGCACCACACATATACACAGAAAAAAAGATTATTACATTGCCAGTATACCGACACCCTAATCTCCATAGTTATTAAAGCATCATTACACTTACAGCCTCAGCATTCAAACTAATGCTATAACAAAAAAAATCTATAAAAGACATTTGGATGTTGCCAGATTAAACCAACACAAAAAGATCACAATAACAAATTCATGTCCCCTTTAATACAATATACTGTGTACTGTATGGGACGGTGTGGTTTTATATGCTACTGGTCTCCTGTCTTTGGGGCTATTATGTTGGTTGCAAGGACTTTTACGTCTTTTGAGACATGGACTTGCTGTTTTTTTTATTTAATTGTTGTTTCTATTTTACAGATAACTGATTATGGTGCGTTGATTCTGTTAATAGGGGTTTACAGGGACTTCTCCCAGTGATTGCCAGTCTTTTTCAGCCGAAACGTTTAACCTTTAATACATAATTTGTTAGGTAAGTTATGGCTGAAATGAATTCTGTTTCAAAAGTGAGAACTTTCTGCAGAAAATAAAAAGTGATCACCACTTGAAGTCCCCCTGTTGCTGTTTGGCCTCAGGGTCGGGGGGAGAGGGAAAATAAATCACAAGGCAGGTAAAATGTTGCACAGAGTGCCCATGTGGTGCTACCAGGAACCTGTAGATTAGGCAGTAAAGTAATGAATGAAACAGAGTTCTATATACTGTAGGGTATTTCATCCAAACTGTGTCCAAAGTGCTTTGCAATCCAGGAGAGTAGGGGAGAGAATACTGCTGAGAAGTTCACTACAAATTGAGCAGATAGGATGTTTAACCATGAAAGACACATTAAGCCAAGCTTGTTTCCAGGTGGGAACTGGGTGCAAAAGGAAGTGAGGTGACTTGCTGAGGGTCACACAGTATGCAAGTGAGGGCTAGGGGATTCAAACCCAAGTTTACAGGTTTACACCTCAGTGCTCTGAACCATTACCCTATACTACCTCCAGCATATTTTGACATTCAATACAGTAGTTCAGCATGTCTGCATGCCACCAGCATTGGGCTATGCTTCTGTTTATTTATTTAGACTTAAATCTGTTGGATGGCATATGGTACAGTATACTGAAACTTTTGAGCACACCTGTGGTCTTTGTGAGGGTGACAATGAGGTAGCCAAGAGGGTGGGAGTTAGGCAAGTTAAATAAATGCAAGCTAATTCCTTCCATTATTGTATTGTTTGAAGTCAAAGTGTGCGATGGACTGGGTGGTTGCTGGATGATAATATATTAAAAAAATATGTGTAGTTTACATTCAGTGTGGTGGTTGTAGTGGGAATGGAAATTACAAAGCAAGGTAGTGTTCTGATGTTCCAGTTCAGTTTCTGTTACCTAGTCACCACAATACAGATCCAATCACACTCCTCATTCAAAAGAGGTATGAATGAAATTATTAAGTGCTCCTATAGTGAATCCTGCTTGTCCGCTTGTTAAACAGTCTGGTGTCACCATAGGATCACCGCATTATTTCATTCCTACCCTTTGTGACCAAAAATGAGCAAGCTGCTCCACCACAGGAACTCACTCCAGAATGGGATAGCTTTCATTTCTATGGGATCTGTGAGGAAGGGGGTTGTAAGGAAGTTAGTGCTGACTTCCTACCAGAAAGTAGTCCACCCCCCACTCAAAACATACTAGGAACTCTGTTGTCATGGTGACTGAGAGCCCTTTCTTGGCCACACTTACTGCTGTTAAGGATAGAACAATAGGTGTGTAGGATTAGTCAACCTCTCCCTCAACTCCTTTTGTGAGTTTGAAAGGCATTGACAGGTTGCCTCCTGAGTGTGGGTAAAAAGAATAAAATTAAAATACAAGTGGTCGGGGGGGGGTACAGAGTTTCTCACAGTATGACCTAGTAAACTTACCTCTCATGTGAGAGATGGTGGAGAGAGGATTAGTGGGCTAGATAGAGGTGACCTGCTGCACTGGGGCTCACTGGACAGTACACCATACAGAATCTCTCCTGACGCTGAATGTCACACATACCAATGCAATACAGAATTACCCTCTACAAATCAAACAGATAGGAGGGAGATTATACCATGAAAAAAATGTCCTCTCTCTGATTCAGTATGTGTTTTTTCTTAACTATTCAGCTGAGGCATACAGTTACTATGTAAATGATAAAGAAACCACATCTGATCCTGTATGGAAAATGATTTGGTGATCTGCCATTCACACCATAAGCCCAACAGTTGCAACAAAAAAGATACTGAATCAGAGGGAGAGAGTTTTCCACAGAGTAAACTGACTGCAAATGCTCTCTTCTTACTGCTTTTCAAAAGAGTGAAACTAATATCAGTGTGTAGTCAGTATTTGGTATACTGTACATGCATTTATAGTGTAGACGTGCAAAGACAGGGAGATGGACAGCCTGACAGACACATCACTTACCAAGCCTGACTATTCTGCACTTATTTTCATATACTATAGGTATCCTTCAATTATAATATTTTACCCTGCTAACAGCAAGTTCAAATTTTTCTATCAGTAAATTATTTATTTTGCCATTAGACCACATCTTCTTTCTTGTGAATGTCTTCTGTTGAAGAAATTTTGTTCTGCATTATTTTTTTTGTATATAAAAAATGTGTTATTTTAATTTTTTTTAAATATCATGGTCACATTGCACAGGATTCAACATTATTTAAAAACTAGAAGTCAAGGCAGCAGGTACTGGGAAAATATATGCAGAAGCTGATTTGAAATTAAAGTAACGGTGCTCATAGTTAAAGCTAAGATTGCAATTACTGCTGCCGGTAATCAATTGTTTATTTTTAGAAGACCCACACTGGTGCACTGGTACACTTTATACTTAGATTTCATACTTGGAATGAATAGATGTACAGAAGGCGTAGCCCATTTTAGTATATCTCCAGCATGCTGGTATTTAATCCCATTTGCTTAATAAATAAGAATCTAGCTTGTTTTTAAAGGATTCAAGATTTACAGCATTTACAATATGGTTTGGTAGGCAATTCCATTGCTGAATAATCCTTTGCATATAAAAGAAACGTCTAAGTCTCTTTTGGGAAAAGTTAGTTGGAGCTGGTATATATGGCTTCTCAAGTTACAGCTTCTATTGCTAAAAGTCATATCCATATCTGTCATTAGGTTTGTATCTTTATGAATTTTATACATAAGTAAAAGATCACCCCTTACTCTTCTTAATTCCATTGGATACATATTCAGTTCAAGTAATCTCTGATCATAGCTCTTATTATTTATACCATCAGTCATTGTCGTTACCCTTCTCTGAACTCCCTCCAATCTATCCGCAGCTCTCCTTAAATATGGACTCCATAGGGGTGAACAGTAGTCCAGGTGTGGTCTGATACAAGATCTATACAAGGGAGTAATACAATCCTCATTCCTTGAAACAAAAGCCCTCCTTATACATCCAATCTGATTATTTGCTTTATTTACAAGTTGTCCACAATGGGTTCCAAAGGATAAGTCTGATGTTATAATTATCTGAGATTGCATGTACTTGGGACATGCAGACATTCAGGACAGAGCAGAATTTAAAATGAATAAGTAATACAAATGATTCAGCACAGGGGTAAATACATTTATAACTTATACATGATGACTATGAAATGAGGAAACTGGGACATCGAAATGCTCACCCTCTAATGTTAATTTGCTTTATGTGGTACTTTTTTTTCTGAAGCTGATACAGTATATTGGGTACTCACTCCATGGACCCCCTAGGCAATGGTCAACCCCCCTCCCCCAGGAGGAGCTGCTAGTGCACTGTTTGTGCTGATGTGCTCATTTCATCCCAAATAAAGGTGGGTATCACAGTTATTTTATGGATGGTGTACTGCAATGGAAAAAAATAGATGGAAAGGGATATTGAGGCTCTTGCAGGAGATTTGGACTCCCAGATCCCTGGATTAAGAGAGGATGAAAAATCTGCACTTTGCCTGAGAAGATTCCATTATGTTAGTCTAAGCAGAGATGCTGTATTGGAATCTAATTTCCCAGGTGTTGTCTAAATACACAGACTAAGAAATAACAAATATTGTTGTGTTTGGGTGCTTTGGCATGGCTTTAAAGTCCAGCACTAAGGTGTCACAATTCTTAGTCTGGAGCTAGAACTCCTGACCTGGGTTAAGCCATTCATCTCACAACAGCTCTGCCTTCCATTCAGTTTCATTCAGTAACAATACCATGACTCTGGCTCTGAATGAACCAAAGTGGATTCAGGAGACACCTGCCATATAAAGGAGAGTTACAAGATAACAGTGCATGCAACTGCACCAACTGGTGCATTGCACTCAGGAACTAAAACAACACTTAATTAATGATGCTCTGAGCTACCGGATAGTGCCTGATTAAGCATGCCACATACCGCCCAGCGTGCCGCACTCACCACATACTGCACTGCATGCCACAATCGAATTAACTGCTGCAAACATGGCTAAATGCCACAGTACCGAACAACTATATGTAGCAGGCACTGTACATCTTGAGTCCTTCAGTTTTCAAGCCATTTTGTCTTGATCAATTTATCCATTCAAGCCTCAGCTACAACTGTTTTACCACTCAAGCTTTCCAATATATGACATACCTCATCAGTTCCAGTTTGTACCACCTGTACTGCCTGGATTTCTCCACGTTGCATGACTCACATCATTTCATTCACCTAGTCCTGACTCATTTGGTACTCATTCCTATGTCATTTTGTAGTATGTCTGTTCAAATGTTTTTATACTGCCTGCTATTGCTAAGTCAAGCAAAGCCTAATTCTATAGTATTGTGCTCATCTCCTCTCATTAAACAGCTTAAAGCCATACACGCCCATTTTGTTCTCCTAGTGCTTCTGTGTTAAATGCTTTCTTTTTTCCTGTTTTGCCTTTCATTCTGCAGTATATGTTTTGTCATTCTCTAGCTGTTCCCAATCTTCCTTCCATACTCCTATCCTCTTCATCCTGCTACTTATTTCTGCTTTGCATCTATTTTTACTAAGCAGCTGCCTGTTGCTCCTTCCTGGCTCAGCCCATACCAGCAATCTGACAGTCTCTGTCCCTAACTCTACCTTCTGAGGTATCGAGTGAAGGTAGGCTTGTCTTGTCTGCCAGGGATGGGAGTCCATGTCTTGAAATTATATCCTCTACCAATTACACTTTACCATGTACTTCAACAGTCTCCATCTCTAACTCTACCTTCTGAGGTATTAAGTGAGGATGGGCTTGCCCTGTCTACTGGGGATGGGAGTCCATGTCTTCCAATTATGTTCTCTACCAGCACTTCAACAGTCTCCATCCCTAACTCTCCCTTCTGAGGTATTGAGTGAAGGCGGGCTTGCTCTGTCTGCTGGGGATGAGAGTCTGTGTCTTCCATTTACATTCTCTGCCAATCACACTTCTATACCACCACTTCAACAGTTCTCCATCCCTAACTCTACCTTCTGAGGTATTGAGTGAAAGTGGGCTTGCCCTTTCTGCCGGGGATAGGAGTCCATGTTGTCCAACTACTTCTCTATGAAATCCATTCTCTACCAACAGTCTGATAGCCCCCTGGGCTCTCAGCTACATATGCAGCATATTGGCATCACAGCATCCTTCATGTCTACTGATTTCTTGCCTCCAATTCCAGAAGAATGTCCTGCAAGATCTCCTTGGACTTATTCCTCAATTTCTCCAGCCCATATCCTGGCATCTGACTTGAACTCCTCCATTGAAGATGGGACTCTTTTCACCTAGTGGCCAACCTCCAATTGATGGGCTCTCCAGTACTCGACTTCTGCTCGCACACTGGAGTTAGGTGACTTGCCTTTGCTTTTCAGCCTCATCATGTTCTGGACCTTGAACCCAATCAGCTTGTTCATCATCCAGAATTCAGGACTTCATGGCTCTGCTTGTCTTCCAGTTTCCAAACCTGCTTTCCTGTATTTCAGCACTTGTAGCTTGTTTCCCAGCTCCGCCTACTCAAGTCTCCAACTCAGTAGCTCCTGTTGCCATCTCCTCCATCAGCAGTGCTTCAGACATTCCTGCTCCTCAAAGCTCTTGTCCATGGCTATATTTCATCCATTTTGGAGCTGTCACCACTCCATGCCTCAGACCTCTGCTTCATCTCCTGTGGTGTGGTTTCTGCATTGCTGCTGTCTGCAGCTCCTGGACTCCTGATGATTCGTTTGTGTCTGCATCCATTGTAGCTTCCCATCTTCACTGCATCTGAATCTGTTCCAGTTTCCTTCATCAGCAAGACATTGGCCTCCGATCTATTGTGCAGCTTCTCCCATGGATTTCACATTGTGTTATTGCTTCCCTCTGATGACTGTTCTGCACCCTAAGCTTGTATCCACAATGCCATGTCAATCTCTGGATGCTTTGGCCCCAGCTCCTGGCTCTCCATGGCCACCTTCATGGATGCATTTTGGATGAGTCCTGTTCATCCATCTCTCTGAAATCTATGGCATGTCTTAGATGGACCACTGTCATGTCATAGTACGTTTTTGTTCCACTGCTTCAGTAGCCCAGGGCTTCAGCATGTTTACTTCCATGTCTTTTCTTTAGGGCATTACTCAAAGTTTGTCACCATGCAGCACTCAATCATCTGCTTGATTACTTCTCCTACTGATCTGCTGGATTATTCTCCTGTGGCTGGCATTACTGCTCCTGTCAAGCCATTCCAAGGCCTATCAATTCCTTGAACTGATGAGCAAAAGCTAGGTCTGGTGATACTCCTTGAATTGCACAGCATCTTATTGGATTCAGAACAAATGGAAGCCCCATTACTTCCAGATAATTTCCAGAGGCTCATTCCTTAGCAGCTCATTGGATTCAGAATGCATGGTAGCCATTACCTCCTGATATACTCCACAGGATCATTCCTCAGCATCTTATTGGATTCAGACTATATGGAAGCCATACTTATAACTTTTTGAACCAATCCTCTTGCATGAAAATATGAACTTATTTCCCTCTTGGGATACCTCAATTTTGCAATGATGATAATTCCTCGAGATCAGTCCTTCATGTCCTTCCTGTTGGCACTGGCATTACTGATTTCTGAATTGCACCTTCATATCCAATTTTGGCAGTGGCAAATCAAATCTAGCCACATGATCCCAATTGTACTTTCCCAGAATAATTGTCTGATGTTCTTCAAAGACCCTTCTTCTGACTTGCAGCTAAAGAATACATCAATGCTTCTCCAAATGCATGAGTATCCTGCTATCTTTTTCAATCCTGGATCACTGCTCCTGGTCTCCGGACAGTACAATGCCTCATGAAATCATCTACTATACATCTCCTCTTCAAGATTTACACAATCATGAAACTGCCTTCACTGGGGTCATCACTGGTCCTTCAGACAGTATCCAGTTTTCCTCATACTCAGTCCACAGTGAATTCCATCAAGAAGGCAATTCCTCATTCTATTCCATCATGCCATTCATGTGCAAATGATTTGTCTATCTCTTTATCACAATTTCATACCACAATGGTTTCATATCAGACTATGCAAATAAAGCACTCGATGTGTTATCCCATTTCTGATGCCATACCTTTCATTACCCCATCATTCATCAACTAGGTGAAAACTCCTCCTTTTATCTTGCAGCTCAGTAATGTTGGAATTTAATCACTAGCAAGTCAATGCTACATGTGGGCCACATTACCTCCTGCCACCCTGAGTTACTTATACTACAGCGTGAAAAGTATCCCTCATTCTGTGCATTGCGGTCCTTCCTGAACATTTCTGCTCATGTAAAATGTGTACTAGCATTTTTAACTTGTCATCAAGCTTTGAAATTATCATATGGAACAATTAAGCTATACCTATCACATATCCCGTTATCAACCTCACATCCTACTCCATCCTTGCCTTCACTGTTTTTTTTTCATCCTTCAGTTACACTCTTCAGCTGGGTACACAAAGAGCTTCAATCACTTAAACTCCTCATTGTCTCCCTATGGATGCCTCCATGATGAAATATAGTGCATTTACTGAACTCAGATACATTTGACTCTACATTGAACATCATAATTTCTTCCACTATTTTGTCTAGCCTTTTTTGGATTCCTGCATCCTGGAGAATTCACTACCTCATCATCCTTCTTTGCCATGATCCTAGAAATTGTTGATTTACAAAAAAAGGGGGCTGATCCTTATATCCTGCCATTGCCTACTTCAAAGACTGACAGGTTACATGAAGGAGTTCATGCAAACTTATTATTCGTCCTGTAATTACTGGAATCTGGCAGCTCATCTAGACACACTCATGCTCTTCCTCATGTTCAGATCCATCACACCCTCTGTCTGTCACCGATGAACAATTACCTATGATTGTAAATGTTCCTGGACCATTTTCGAACCTTTCTTCAATGGCTGGACTTAAACCATATTCTATATCAGGACATTCATCTTGATTGGATCTGCTTCTTCATCTTCAAGAAATAATTTTCCTGCACACATCATCAAGAGACTTAGAAGATGTACTTCGTCACTTTGAATACTACATCCTAAACCAGAATCAGAATACTGTTCAAGCATTTAGGATCATCTCCTCTTAGGCTGCCCTGAGGATGGGCAGGTCAGTAGCCATGGATCCTCAGAGGTTTCCTTCATAGGTTTTTTCTGTTCTGTTTGTTACTGGTCACACTCTCTGAGAGTTGAAGGAGGTAATCTTTTGGGTCTTCTATTCCTACTTTCTACCTGGCACTACCAATGGTGGGAATAGAGAAAGGCCAGAGTTTTACAGTATAACAAGCACTACTCTGTTCACCAAACATTGAATGGGATGGCTGAAGCCTGAGGTTCAATGTGGGAGAATAGCTCCTCCCACATTCCAGATATAAGGCAGTCTCTCCCAACACCTTTCACTTAGCGCACTGTGAAACACCTGGCATCCCCCCCCATCTCCAGCACTCTACACACCCTTGGTGCTGAGCCTTCTGATCCCTACTCACTACCCAGTTTATATACCAATGGTGGGAATAGAGAAAGGACAATGTTTTACAATATACACAAGTGCTACTCTATTCACCAAATAGTGAACTTATTCATTAAGAAAAAATGGATTATATGAAGACAGATTATCTTGTTTCATCTCATCAAGCAACACAAGCTGATTTCATGGTATGTATTTCCTGTTTTAATTATTTTTAATCAAATCAAATCAGATTTTATTTGTAATGTGCTTTTCCAAAACCAAAGTGCATGCACAATATAATATCAAATAAAACGTACACAATTTAATATAAAATCAAAAATACAATCTAAAAATATAAAATAAAAAGGCAGCAATGATAAAACTAAATATTGTCCCTAAATGCTAAATTAAATAAGTATGTTTTTAATGAGGACTTAAAGGTCTCGATGGACAGGCACTCTCTAATCCAATGAGGAAGAGAGTTCCACAGGGTCGGAGCTGCAAAGGAAAAAGCTCATTCACCCGATGTTTGAAGATGGACTCTGAGAACCACTATCAATCCCTCATCGGTGGAGTGAAGTGGGCGAGAGGGGGAGTAAAGCTGAAGAAGGTCTTGCAAGTAACCCGGTCCCTGTCCATGTAGGGTCTTGTAGGTCAGCAATGCAACCTTGAAGGTGATCCTCCATTGCACTGGCTACCAGTGCAGTTTGAGCAGCACAGGAGTGACATGGCTTGTTCTTGACAGCCCTGTCAACAACCTAACCAGCTGCTCTGCACCACCTGCAGGTGACAGAGATCCACCTCCCGTAGCCCTAGGTATAGAGAATTACAGTAATCAAGATGAGAGGACACAAAGGTGTGGACCAACACAGGAAGGTCCTTAGGCAGAACAAACTGCTTTATCCAGGCAATGTTCCTCAGATGATAAAATGAGGACTTGACAACCGTTGACAACTGTGCCTTTAGTGTCAATTTATTATCAAGCACAATGCCTAGATTTTGCACCCATTCAGAAGGTCTCAATTGGTTACCCCCAAGCACAAGGTCAGACGGTTGCCCAGGAGTCAGTTTCTCTACCCACTGACCTGCATCCATTACCAACACGTCAGTCTTATCTGACTTTAGTCTCAACCAGTTAGCACTCATCCAGTCCTGAATCTCGGTGAGGCAGTTGTTAAAGACCAAGACTGCACTATTTTGTTCGGGTACAAAGGACATGTAGAGCTGAGTATCATCTGCATAATCTCAGTGCTTAAAAATCTTATGTTAGAGCTTCATGGCATAATCCTGTTTTTATACTATATTACTTATTTTGGAAATTTATTTTTTCTCTCACTCTAGTTTTAGGATTTATTGAGTGGCAAGTGTTTTTTTTACGTTAATATCAATTTTTAGTCAATCTACTTGTGCATTTCCCAAGCCCACACCATTACCATGTCATTATCATCATCCTGCATAAGTCGCTGAGCTTTGAAGGCATTTAAGTTCCCCTTTGTAGGCTTTTAACCCCACAAATTTTTTCCAAACTCCTATGCTGGCTATTATCCCCCCTTCTCCTTGAAGGCTTTAAGCTCACCTCCCCACCCATTGCAAGCTCTTAGACCACCCCCACTGCTGGCTTCTAGCCTCCTCTTTCTAGTTATTACCCCCTTGCATAATTTTAGCCCTTCTCACCCTTGGCAGACTTTTTCCCTCTCCCTCTTGCAGGATATTAGCCCACCTCCTCTTTGTGGGTTATTAATTCCCTTCCCCCCACAGATTATTAGCCCTCCTTCCCACTTGCAGGTTTATTGATCTCTCCACTTGCAGCTTATTAGCTCCCTTTCCCTCAGAGATCACTAGCTCCCCCCCAGTGTTGACACACTTTGTGCAATGAGGTACAGTACACATCCATATCTGCAGAATCAAGGAAAAGAGGAGTTTTTAATGTGCAGATCATGAATGCTTGCCTTAGTGTTTTTATATTTAGGGGTGGATTTGTGACTGTTTGTACAAGCTGCCAACCACTGACTCCACTCAAAGGTGGAGCTGGCTTTTATGTTTGCATTTTCCTCTGGTCATTTTCCCTCCTGGCTGAAATCCCCTCCCCCCAGCCCAGCAATATCCATGGCAATACACAGTGATAATCAGCCCAGCATGTGTGTTACCCAACTTGTGGTTGTCAATCACACATATACCCATGCTTGTGCTCTCTGAATAGCACAGTGGTGCCAACACCCCAACTGCAACATTGTGCAATGGGTCTGCAATGCCTGATGTAGCAGCTTGGAGTAGCAGGAGCAATAACCTGTATGGTGCAATGGCCTGAAGCTGCCATTCAGGTCTGAGCCCTGATTTCAGCCTGCAGTTTCAGCTATAGTTTTAATGCTTGGTCTGGTGCTAATGAGTCCCTAATGAGCCCTGCAGCAAGCAGTGCTGACTCACAGGAATGATGGATGGCAAGATCTCTGTATCTGATTGAGGGGAGTTCCTGTGGTGGGCTTGGGAGAGAGAGCCCTGGGGAAAGGCTGGACATCATTCTGGAGAGAACACTTCAGGAGAGCCAGGGGAGAATCTGCAAGTCTTGGGGCGAGCCTGGGTCCAGTTTGGAGTCCAGCAGGTGACCAAGTGGGATCGATATCTTGATTGGAGATAGGATCAAGGATCAGCAGGATCAGTCTGGCTCACTGATAGGTCTGTCTGCTAGGTGAGTTGAGGAAGGCCTGGTGGTAGGTCTGCATCCCATCCCTGGATGTCATCCTGAGTCCATCCTGCATGCATCATAGACACAACTCAAAGCCCTGTTTATAACTCTGACCCTTCAATCGCTCTCTCTCTGTTGGGGTTTATCCAAAGATACTGGGTTCCAGTGTTGGCCCGGGGTGTGGGTTTTGTTTTTAAATGTCTGCCTTTTCAATAGTAAAATATAGAGCTGATGAGGTTACAGTGGCAGAAGCTTTGCAGGCTATAGAAAAGAAAAATGTCTGGGGAAAATGTTAAGTAAGCAATAAGATATGAGGGATGATGGTTGTCATGGGATAAATACAACCAGGTGTGTAACACCTTGGAGGGTTTTCAGCCCATGACAACCACCAACCCAGAATGTCTTACTGAACTTATATGTAACCCTCCTGGGGTTTGTGGCATCACTTATAGTCACTGGGACATGCATCATTAGAATGAGTGGTTGGGTCAGTTCTACCCAGGCCCTGAAGGGTTAATGGTTTTACCACCCTGGGAAGCTGCTGGAAGTGCAGGAGTGCCACAGGGGCAGGCTTGGGTTTATAAGGGGGTTCATGCACAGTTGGGGGTCAGCTCACGTAGTGCACTGGTGGCAGATTCTCTCGGGGTTTTGGAGTCATAGCGAGATCTGCTTTTAACGTGGTGGTGGCTGTTGGTTGGGGCTTCCTGGTGATGGGGATGGGAGAGAGAAAGATCTACTCCCCACAGAAGCAGCAAAAGCCTGAGTTCAGGAGACAGTGTGTCCAGGGACTGAGGGAATGGGTAACTTGAGGATATGGGAGCTGTTACGTAGAGTGAGTGCCTCAGCTGGATATGCA
Source organism: Neoceratodus forsteri (assembly GCA_016271365.2). Classification (NCBI taxonomy): domain Eukaryota; kingdom Metazoa; phylum Chordata; order Ceratodontiformes; family Ceratodontidae; genus Neoceratodus; species Neoceratodus forsteri. The sequence continues at coordinate 1,206,549,833 of CM057449.1, forward strand.
TGGGGGCATGCCACCTGGAGCTCACAGGGGCAGTCACCCAGGAGGGAGACAGTGGATCTGGAGTACTGAGGAGGAGGGAATGGCAGCTCTGAGGTGAAAGGCTAGTGCAATCCTGGCTCCAAGGATTATCTGGAATAATGGGGGGAAAGAAGCAAAGACCCTGCGGACAAGAGGCAGGCCTGTTTTGGACTTCAGAGGAAGTGCACATCTACAGGACTGTGAATAGTTGCAACCCTGTAAGATATTTTGGTAGCTGTGTTGATATGAACTATACTGCCTGGGTAATGAAGTTGTCCAGAACATGCTCCGCTGCATGAATTACCTTGAAGGGACAATGTGGACTCTTTAAGTGCAGTGACCAGCTCAGTCCAGTGTGATGTGTTCTCCCTCTGATATATAATTTACTGCTCCATGAAGTTGATCTTTTATTCATTAATAAATGGGAATCCCAAAGTTTGCCGCACCGACTCTGTTGCCTCAGTTATTAATGGTTGACCTTGGCATTAACCAACAGCTGCTTTCTAGCCTAGCATCGGGAGTCCAGCTGAACCCCACCTTTTGAGGGACCCATAAAATGTAAATCATTCTTTTGTGTTTTCTGCTGTGGCCACCCCTCCCCTAGGACATTACCACCATTCATACTCCTAGACACTAGGAAGGGTGGGTTACATATAAAATGGGTCCCCTGTAGAACATTTGGAACATAAACAGAAAAACAACAACAGAATCTTTGTATGTAACTAAACACAGTAGGCCTTCAATTAATATGAAAAAATAGTCACTGTTACAACTTTGTGATTAAGCCGTATCAGCTATTGTCAAATACTGGCTGTGGCAGTTTTCTTGGCTATTTTTTCTCCTTTTTTATTTCTATTTTCTTTATGTGTTGTGTTTTGTATATGAGACAGAATGGGGGTGCACAATGCAGGCATTAGGAGAGAGAGAGAGAGCAAGTGAGAGTAATCCAGCCCAGTAGCAGTGAGGGAAACTTTGGATCTCTGTGCAGTTGTTTCCTGTTGGGGTTACCTATTGAGTCCATGTACACATCTGGAAAGGGTGAGAGAATGATTTAATTGATGTGTCCCTTACATCAATAGTGACTGACAGAGATCAATGTGGAAGAGTAACAACAATAGAGAGACCCCCACTCTCCATACAGCTGTTAGGAAAAGGGGAAATTGTTTAACCAGGAAAGGCACACTAAGCCAAAGCTTGTTTCCAGCTGCGACCTTGGCACACAAGGAAGTTAAGTGACTTGCTCAGGGTCACACAGTATGTAAATGGGGGCTGTGGGATTTAAACCCAGGTCTCCAGGTTTGCAGCTCAGAGCCCTAAACCACTGCATTATACTGCCTCCAACTACTTAGAAGAGGATAACTTTTTTTTAATTTAACTTTTTCAGTTTCTCTTGAGCACTGGTTTCAAACTGACGCTGTGCTATGCTGACTCCATACCACTTAGAAGAGGATAACCTTTTTTTTAATTTCTAGTTTCTCTTGAGTGTGGCTTTCAAACTGACTTCTGCACAAGACAAGTGATGTTTCATGACAGTGATAGAGAAAGAGACTGCTGCTCTCTGTATACTGTAGCTCCTAGAAGTGGATAATGTTTCTTTTTTTTAATTTCCAGTTCCTCCTGACTGCAGCTTTTAAACTTACTTACAGTCATGCCAAGTGATGGTTCCTGTCTGGTCCACTGTTGGGGGTAGAATTAACTGTGGCTGGGGCCTGTTCATTTATCAGTTGGGAGCAGAACCAGTTATTAAACAGTAACAAACAAGATGCTGTTTGGAGCAGGGCCGGGATCAAGTGAATACCGGGCGATGAATCAGCTGTACCAGTGACAGGATAGACTCAGCATTAGAACTTTTTCAGCCTTTTTCCAAAGATGCAAAAAATGGTGAAAGTACAGAATAGATGGAAAAGGTTTTAAGACTGATAAAAATGGTATGTAGGTGGGTGGAAGCAAGTGATGGTTGGGTTTCACATATGGAGGAAAATCATATTTACAGGTAGTATAAACTGGGTGGAGGCAGGCCATTTCCTGTACTAACATGACTGCCAGAAGTGTTTAAAAAATTGCTGGAGGCAAGGATATCTAGGTTTGCTGCATCCTAGTTGCTGAAGAGGTTCAATGATGGGTGGTTGTCACCCTGTAAGGACCCGAGTCTAGCCAATCAGAACCCAGGAAATGTCCAACCCATTTTATAATTCATTAATGAGGATTTATCGTCCCCTTCCATAGGCCCATTCCTCATCCTTGCTGTCAAAGAGCAGATAAACTGGATAGGTGTACTGCTCATCCTTGCCATTCTTTTCCATTTTCCCAGCTGCGATTAGGGCTGGAATTCTGAAGGTGAGATGTGGCTCTGGAATGCGGCAGTGCCACCTGGTGTGTTTCCATTATTTGGGAGAAAAATAAAATATAAAGAATCAAAACAGAGGCTCATTGCATTCTGTTTCCCCTTCATCTATAAAGGAGGGCCACATATTGTTTTCCCCTTGTAAGATTATTTGGAAATGCTAGTGACTCATTAAGGAAGGTACCATGTTTAGTAGCTCAGTATGTTATCATTAATCTTGTTCATCATCCAAATGTGTGACCAATGGGCAAAATGTTAATATATCCCCGAGTCATATCAAACATGACATTGCAAGCTCACAACACTGTGTATATAAACATTAATGTTTTCAATATTTGCTGATAAATGAGCATCACAGATTATTATAAATGTATGCTTTAAATTCTTAGTGTGCAATGTGGAAAATCACTTTCTCCATTTTGGACAGAGGGTTTTGGAGAAGTAGAATGAGCGAGGCACCTCATAATGTGTGACACTTGAGAGATATAGATGTATGCATGCTCTGGGGATGTAGGACTATGTCTGGAGACTGGGCCGGGGTCTAAATACAGTATGTCTTCCCAGTGTGCCATGCTCCAGGTACAGGCTGTTACCCTGGACTATAACACGGCATGGTGTCGGTGATTGACGGGATGAGTGTTGGGGATGGGTGTCCGCCACGGTATCAGTCTATGAGACTGCCTGTTGGGCCCCTGGTTGGGTGCCTGACTGATGGTGCTTTGAGGTCTGGCATGTTCCAAACATTTTAACAGTCATTTAAATACATGCTTTTTTTCCTTTTAACAGCATAATGGTATTCTGAAAAGTGTTCTGATGTTCAAGTTCAAGTTCAAGTTTATTGTAGGAAAACTTCGTTGAGCAAGCTTATTCACAAAGAGGTCCTTTGACACAGACAGGTAGTTACAGATTGCATAATCAAGAAAACAGTACAAATTTAAGTACAGAATTATGGGCAAGCATTAACATGTTGCATAAAAATGACAATGACATAGATGTCTTAAAGCACTGGAAGAAAATGCCTGTCCATCTGCAGCAAACCTATAATTTGGTTCCTCACTTTATGCTAAAGGGAAGGGTGGAAATTGTTTAACCAGGAAAGGCAAACTGAGCCTGAATTTGTTTCAGGCATGACCTGGGAGCACAAGGAAGTTAAGTGACTTGCTCAGGGTCACACAGTATGCAATTGGTTCTGATGTGATTCAAATCCATATCTCCAGGTTTGCAGCTCAGTGCCTTTAACCACTAATCTATACTGCCTCCATCTAAAAGGGGGGGCATAACTGACTCCTTGCATTTGTATTTATAGGGTGTGAATTTTTTGGCAAAGAGCAAGGAAAGGGGTTATTTCTGAAAACTGTAGACAGCATGAGTACCACTTTTTAAAGAGAGTGCCACCATTAGGATTAGCCCCCCCTCACAGTTTATTAGACCCCTCACCCTTGCAGACTATTGGCCCCCTTCCCTTGCAGGTTGTTAGTCCCCACAAGGCCATGATTTATCATTGTGCAAAGTATGTCTGTGCATAGGGCCTTTATTGGTGGGGTCCCTGTTCTGACATGTTTAAGCACATGCACAACACAGCTTCTAAGGCAAGGGATGCAAACCTGGGAACTGCCCCCCCCCCGACTGAATTCCATATTGCCTCTAAAGTGACAGTCACCCAGTTTGCCCATTAATGTGAAAGGGTGTGAAGAGGGCATCTGTAATGCCACTGGGTGGGGTTGTGTCACCCTGCAAATGTGTACACGCAAGCACCACCGTGACAGCCCTTGCGCATTCCTCTAAACCTCCAGACCAACTAATGTGGGATACATTGTCATAATGTGGGACACACATTGTTTTGATGTGTGTAACTCCATTTTCCAACACAGTTATGCCACCACGCAGTTGCCATCAGTGTGTCTCACACACAAGTCATTCAGAGAGAAACAAAGTAAACTTGACATTAATGTGTGTGTCTCTGTAAATAAAACTTTCTGCATGACTGTCTTTTACTGCTTTATCCTATTCAAGTAGGGAATGGGGAGCCAGGTGGAAGGGATGAAATGAGAGGCTGCCTGCTGTAAGTTTTATTTACACGCATGCACACACAGACACATACACACACACTAATGCTAAGCTGACATTAGTGTGTGTGTGTGTGTGTGTGTGTGTGTGTGTGCCCCCCTGCATGTGCAAATAAAAATTTATGTACTGTATGACTGTACAGAGGAAACCAATAACCACAGATGTCTTGGGTAAACCAAAAGAAGCCAGAATAATCCTAGGAATCAGAAAGAGCCAATGTGAATAAGCACCCTCCCCCCCAAAATCTAATAGATCTCTGTATTTTAGAGCTAGAGAGTAGCCTCACCAAGAATAATAGATTGTAATTGAGAGTCACAGAGGTGGAAGTGTGGAGGTCCACATGCTGAACTACACAGTGTACTCAGCAGGGATTCAGAAAGGCGCTAGTCACTTTTAGTACAGGTATACTACCGATGCCTGTATATTTTGGCTTGTTTTAAACTTTTCAATATTTATATTTTACATTCTTATGCTTGTGCCTTGTAAATGAGGTTCTGAATCCTTACTGGGCTGTCTTGTGCCCTGGTCTTTCCTGGTACTGCTTCTCCAGTCTCCGTTTTTCTTTCCGCAGGTACTAGGAGTCCTATGGTGGGGAGCCCATGCCTCTGAGAGGTGAGAAGGAAGAGTTCTGTGGAGAACTGTTGCCAGAAGAAGGAAAGATACCTGTTGGAGTGGCAAGAAAAGAGAACAAAGAAAAAGGGGGAGAAGACTGAAGACTGAGGTTAAAAATGAAGATTTCACAAGAAGTGGACTGAGTTTTTCCCAAGATGCCCTCCTATTGCTTTCTCCATGAATACTCATTGCTTTCCTCACTCTCTCTTTGGTTTTAATCATACTGGGGCACTTCATTTTGTTGACTCTTTGATTTCTTATTTTAAATTATTATTTTATATTTTAAGCAAGTTGAAATTCACATTATACAGGTCACACAACAGATTTCTGTATTCTATATACCAGTGTGTTGGTGTTCTGTAACTAGAGCCGCATCTTGAGCATCCTTTCTGACAAAAACTATGCCACTGCACCATTTTGTATAAGATGTTAGTTTTTTTTTGCTTTCTGCAATAAACCTTAAGATATGTGATCTTGGCAGGTTTACTTATTTTATTTCTGGTCAGTTCCTGAGCTTACCAGGCAGTCGGAAATTAACTTGCACTTAAATGCTAGTGCTGTATGACTGCAGTGCTAGCTTAGCTTTCTGTAAAATGCAACTATTTCCCATAAGACAGAAGCTTGGCAACCTGCTCAGCCAAGAGTGCACGCTTTAAAAATGAACTAAACAATTCCTGGGGCAACAGTCGTATGTTCTGGAAAACATCAAATTCTCATGGGGAAGGCCAGCAAAGCTCCTCCCACAATAATCAACACCAATTGAACTGTCACCCAAGACCATAAAGACATTGCTAATACCTTCGACAAGGCCTTTATCAACCTAAGCAGTGTTCTTCCCCAACTTCATGGTCCCTTTCAGGAGCAACATTGACACAACACCCCTCACCCACTAACACATCCCCACCCCTTTACCTCAAGGCCATCACTTAGCTGAAACTCACAAAACCCAAAACAAGTCCTTAAAAAAACAGCTTTAGTAGTGACCTGCTCAACCTCAAGCTAGTTGCCCAAACCTTGATGTCCTACTGTTCCCTCTAACCAGGATCCTTAATTTATCACCCATGATAGGGAAATTTCCACAACTCTGAAGGCTGCAGTTGTCACCCTGTATTCAAAAGCATTGACCGATCCAATCTCTAACTACTGGCCAGTATCAGTTCTCCCACCCTATCAAATGTCCTCAAAAGAATAGTTTATGACTATGACTCCTAGAATCTCATGGCCGCAGAATTTTGCGCAGAACTTATAATCTATCAGAACTCTGCGGTGCTGCAGAATCTACTCTTCTTGGTGATTTTTATCAATATTTCTGTTTATCCATAGAATCTGGTTCCTTCCCTCTTTAATATCCAAAACACCCTTATATAAGCAGAATATGATGTTATCGCTATAACATCATACATTAGCTAATGAAATGGCTGCATTCTGCAACAGAAATGAACAGTCACTTATCTACTTCAGCTCCCACTGCCAGAGATGGTGGCACAGCACATCAGGCATGGTGATATTTGCTCAACCTGCACTATAGCCTAATACAATTTTCAGTCTTACATCATTGCACTAGGGCAGCTTAAACAAAACCTTGTCAATAGCACAGACCTGTTAAGTCCATATCTTACTTTGTACAAAGTTATATGTGCCTTTAAGGTATAGAGATGCCATCTGAAATGAATAATCGGGTAAAATAAATTTAACTGCCATTTTAAGAAAAATAAAGTAATTATGCCCAGAAAAGTGGAATATAACAATGTGTAGACCTGTTGAAAGAATAAACCTGTTAAATAAATAATTGCACTGTACGATTTTTGCCAGGGTTATTGATTACATATTGTCATTGGTTAATAGAGTTACCTAAAAGTTATGGAGAAATGTTGTGGTGGGACAGCTGTTGGGCCAGAGGGTAGCATGCTGTGTTTCCGTGCTGGCAACTCAGGTTCAGAGATTAGCTCTGGGAGCTGGCTGGCTGGGCAGCACAAGGATTGCTGGAACACATCACTGCTCGGAAACTGGGAAGGTATGGTGCAGTGTTCTGTCACATAGTGGACACACTGTGATGGGCTGGAGAACTCTATCTCACAATTGGTTCACATGCATGTCATGGCCTGATGGTGTTACATAATGTGTCTGGGGAAGCAGGTTGACATGAAAAATGAGTTTTGCAATAACTCCTCTATTCCATTTATTCCATTTCCCAATGGGACCTGTATGAATGAGGATGCAATTTCATGGAAATTAAAAAAAAATATATATATATATATATATACACACACACATATAGTATCTCTGTCTCTCTCACTGCACACACACACACACACACACACACACACACATATACACACACATACATATTTGTATGCATGTTACAAATTGCATATTAATATATACGTGATACACAGTGGGAACCTCATGAGTGGTGTAGAAAGCACATACAAATATATAAGAGATAGACAGTGGAGACCTCATTAATAGGATAGATAGCATGCATTTAGAAATACCTTATTTATCACATAAGGTCCCCTCTGCATATATCATTTATGTAATAGGCTAGGATCTTAAGGGAGAGACATTTGTTTTGCCTTTTTAGGCATAAAATTATTTCTACAAGTCTGTTATTTTGTGAACTAGTGCTACTGTGCTTTCCACCATCCTGATTGCTATAACCATTGCCATGAAAATGAAGTCAGGATGACAAGCTGACACTGTGATGTGGTAGTTTGTTAGTGCCACAGAACTTCTGCAGAAATTACAAACCACCGCCACTGAAGTTCTGCGGCAAATGGTAGTCTTGCCGCAGAACTTGGTCCCACTGTGCCACAGAAAAGTAGGGGCCTTGTTTATGACCAGTTAGCTTACTATCTCACCAAGTACAAACTTCAGTGTCAGCAGCAGCATGGATTCCACAAGGTGCATAGCATGACTACAGCCCTGGTGGAATACACTAGTTACATTCATGAGTCTCTGGACCAGGGATCCTTGGTGGGGGCCATTTACATTGATCTCACCAAGGCCTTTGATGCAGTTAATCACAATCTACTACTAAGTCAGCTAGCCCACACAGGATTTCTCTGTTTCCTAGGCTGGTTCAGGAGTTACCGCTCCATGAGAACTCAGCAGATCAAAATACATGGTGCTCTATCCGACCATCAAATTGTTCCCACAGGGTACCCCAAGGTTCTATCTTGGGCTCCTGCTATTCAGTATATTCCTAAATGACCTTCCCAAAGCTTGCCAATACAATCTACTCTTATATACAGATGACGCTTGCTGTACACATCCACACTGCACCTGATCTGCTTGAAAAACAGCTGCAAGCTGACTTACCATGGTAGAGGCTTGGTTCCTTAATTCCAGGCTACTAATGAACTACAAGAAGACTAAGGCGATGTTGTTCACCTCCCCAACAACTGACATAAGGCTTATCCCATCAAGATACACAATCACAGCAATAACCTTCTGGAATCAGTCAGCAACTTCAAATACCTCAGGGTCACACTTGATTGCTTTCTTTCTTCTGGACTGCATATTGACCACATTGCCAAGGTAGCTTATGCCAGACTGGGACAACTCTACCGCCACAAACACTGCCTCACTGACAGCGCCATCAAACTGCCAGTATCCAGCGCAGTTCTGTCTGTCATAGACTATGGTCTAGTAGTCTGTGGAGCTGCTTCTGAGACTGCGCTTAAGCGAATAAAAGTTGCCCTCAACAAAGTCTGTAAGTTTGTACTTGGGGTCGATCGCTTAAGCCATACATGTGCACTCTACTCTAACACAGGCTGGCTCAATCTCAACAACAGGATTCAATTCCAGGTATGCCTGCTCATGAAAAAAGCCACCCTTGACCTTGCACCCCTAGGTGTACAGACTCTCCTCAGCCCCTCTATCAGACCTAGACTCACCAGAGGCACAAGTAAAGCCACCTTCCAAGTCCCATTTCATCACTCAACACAAGGGCAACAGTCCTTTGGGTATTGGGCCTCCCTCTGCCTAAATTCTCTTAGTGCTGCCCTCATTCTGAACCAAAGCTTGGCCCATTCAAATCTCAATTGCACACACATCTCATCTCATGCAGCAAGTGTGACTGTGATCCCACTTCCTAAAGTTGTTCAGGAATATGCTCAGTCTGGCTTATCTGCTGCACTTTATCCCCCCCCCACTCCCCTGTACTTCCCCTGTTTCTGTTTTTGGCCTCTGTATCCCAAAGCTTCCTGTGCCATAACCTCCTATGCCCATGCAGCAAACTCTATGGGCTAGTCACTCCCCTGTAAAATCTCTCTACCCTGCAAAGATCTATACAGCAATGACAATAACCTCTGGGTCACTCCTCCTCCAACCTCATGACGTCCCATCACCTGTCCTGCCCCTGACTCCCTGGTACTCCTTCCTTCCTTCCTTCTTTCCTTCCTCACCCATCACCCCTTCTAAGCTCTCCAGCTACCCCACTCCCCACAGTCTAACCCTCCTCCTCCCCTTATTGATCAGTTTTGCAGGTCAAATCAATCTTCCCTAGTTATTGGTACCAGCACTAACTATGTGTCTAATTTTGTATCTCTGTGTTTATTGTACCCTTGTGATTATATTGTTTAACTTGCTGTCCTGCTTTTAAATCCCTATAATACTGTTATCTCCAACTTCTCTGGTTTATGAAATGCACTTCGAGATTCTATTGCCTAATTACCTGTATCATTGTTATTCACTACATCTCTGTCTTATGAAATGTACAGTATGTTGTGCTTCTACTGCTTAATTACCTGCAATCCTTGACGTGGAACCTTTGTAAAGGAGCAGTAATGCTCAAAGGTTGCTAATCCAAGATTCAATGAATGAATAAATAAATAAATACTTTCACTTGTGACTAGCGTTGAGCAGATTTATGGGCATTTCTATGTACAGTAAGTTTGTACTCTTTATATATTTACACATCTGATGCTTGCATAACCCTCTAACTGTATACTGCTCAAATAAGGCAAGGCAAAGAAAATTCGTGTCCAGGTGCCCAATCCCAGAGGCTTTGGGCACCACACATTTCAACAATATGATCCATAAAATAAAATAAAACAGTAAAATTACAGCAGTAGATTAAATAACCACATGAATAATTAAATAACCCTAAAACTGGAAACATTTACTAAAGGGGCCAACCCAAAAGAGAGGCCTAACACAGAGTGTCTGGAAAGCCTGACTAAACAAGTGGGTCTTGAGGTGGCTCTTGAAAACCTCAGCAGAGGGGGCCTCCAGTACAGATGGTGGAAGCTTCCACAGGACGGGCTGGTGACACTGAATGCCCTATCACCAGCTGTTTTCAACCTCATCTTGGGAACCAAGGAGGCTCCTATAGGAGGAATGGAGGAGAGGACCAAGCGCAGGTGTAAGAAGGTCACAAGTATCCACGGCCCAACCCATGTAGGGCTCAAAGGTGAGGAAGCCCACCTTAAAGAGGACCCTGCACCTGACCGGCAGCCATTGCAGATCACACAGCACCAGGGTGACAAGACAGTATTTGGACTATCCTGTCAGCAACCTGGCAACCACGTTCTGCACTAGCTGTAGTCTGCAGAGGGTACCTCCCCGAGACCCTGAGGCACAGCACATTACAGTAGTCAAGCCTTGATGTCATGAAGGTGTGCACCAAGGTTGGGAGGTCCTAGGGCAGAACTAGGGGCTTGATCCTGGTGATAGTCATAAGATGATAGAAGCTGGTCTGGACAACGAATGACACCTGAGCTTCAAATGTCAATCTGCTGTCAAAGGTCACACCAAGATCACACACCCTAGAGGAGGCCTTCAATGGTACAGACCCCAGGAACAAACCTGTTTCTGCACCACAGGCCATCCTATCATGCCCTCTGTTCGACTCTCAACCAGTACCTCCATCTGATCAGGGTTCAGTCACAACCAGCTGGAAGCCATCCAGTCATTGATCTCAGCAAGGCATTCATTTAGCACTTCCACCGCATTGCATGTCCAAGGGCCAAAGGACAAGTACAGCTGGGTATCATCCACATAGAAATGAAAACCCAAGCTGTTCTTCCTAATGAGCTCTCCCAGGGGCAGCATATACATGGCAAACAATATTGGTGACAAGACCAAACCCTGAGGTACGCCACATAATAGGATGCTAGGGGAGGAGGAGGAGAAATTCCCCATCACTACCTATTGCCTCCTATACATCAGATAGGACTCAGACCAGCAGATGACAGTGCCGATGAGTCCACAAAATTCCCTCAGGTGGTTGAGCAGCACACAATGGTCTACCATGGTAAAGGCTGAGGAGATGTTGAGAGCACGAGAATTGTCTCTTCCCCTCAATCTCTAGCCCTGAGGAGGTCATTAAGCACCTGAACTAATGCGGTGTCCATGCTATGCCTCACATGAAACCCAGACTGGAGAGGTTCATACAAATCAAAGGCTAAAATGTGCTCTCAAGCTGAAGCACCACAATCTTCTCAATTACCTTCCCTAAAAATGAGAGGTTGGAGACTGAACAGTAATTTGACTTGATGTCAGGGTCTAAGGATGGTTTCTTCAGAAGTGGTCTGACCAGTGCCTCTTTTAAAGCATCTGGGAAGATCCCCTCTGAAAGAGAGCACCAGACAATCAAGGCAAACACCAGGCCAATGGTGTCTACACATCTCATTAAGAAACGTGTCTGCACTGGGTCCAGTTCACAATATGTGTGCCTCAACTCACGAGCAATCTGAGAGACCTCAGTTTCTTCCACTGGTTTAAACTCCCCCCAACTAGGCGGAGTGCTCTCTGCACACCCAAAGCAACCACTGTCAGCCATATTATGGCTCACTGGCGGTACGCTCTGCTGGATGGCGGACCAGTCAGACAAACAGTCACACAACTAATACAAAACTAGCCCTAACCACTCTCACCACACAAACACTCAGTTACCTTTAAAACCAAACCTCACCACCCTTCCCAACCACCTACAAAAACAAGAAACAGCAGAGCCAGATATTTCAGTTTTGGAGAACAATGACCATACATCCCTTTAAAATAAAATCTGAGCAAAATAAAGCAGAGTTATTGTTAGTGTTGAATACATTTTGTGCTGGAAAAAATCTTCATTGCCTGATAAGTAGGATGGAGGGCCTCTCACTGACCTCCACCTTAGGGCAAGAGATTATAGTGAAGTTATTTAAATCAAGGGCTGGAACGAGAGCTATCTGGAAAATCGCCTCAGCCACTCTCACCAGCTTTGGGGATCAAGAAACCAAATCCAAGGCCAGCAATGGCAAAGTTCTTAGTCCAGACAGTCACCGTCCAATCCAGTCATCCCCCCAACGATAATCCAACAGCGGAGGAACAGAAGACTTCAGGCTGAAGTGATCTTCAGGCAGCTGATGAAATGTTGCTGGACTATCGGTGAATGAGAATCAAGCCCAGGTTGTTACAGCAAGGATTATTGCGTAGCACCTCAACTTCCGCGGTTCCCCGAGGAGAAGGTCCGATGAGTAAATGGCTCACACTGGCCAGGTCAGCCTCACATTAAGGTGTTAGCAAAGCACCTTCCAATGAGCCTGGCTGGAGTAAACAGATGGAACAGCAGGAAAAGTCCAAGCTTCACAAACAAGGCAAAATTCAGCCAGGATGGCCACTTTGAGATAAAGAGCACCTCCTTCAGAGAAGCACCAGTCCTCGCACTACATGCCCCTGCTGAGCCGCTACAGCAGGAAGGTCTGGGAGTCAGAACAGGAACAGACACTGAACCTCTCATCCAGCAAATTGATCAGGTAGGGATCCACAGTCTCTGCACTTAAAAACAAAAGAGCTGGCTCCTGTCTCTTATTCACTTGCCCAGCCCTGCCTAATGCTAAAATCCCTATCTAACCCCCTAACTCTGCAAATCAGCTCACATTTTTCAGATCCCAGGTCGCAAACACCGACTGAAGCATCAGCACACCAAATTCTCTCTCAAGAAAGGAAAAAAAGCAACAGTTAAAACATTAACTGCCGTTGCCTCAGAGGTTGCCAAGAAAGAGGAGCGGTTGGACCACAGTGGGCTCAGCGAGGGTGAGGGTGGTGGAACAGAGGCGCATCCCTCCAGTTGTACCTCTCCACAATTCTTATGCCATTCTGGCAAAGTGTGGTTCCTCTATGGAGGCACCCACAGTGGAGACCAAGGAGGATGCTGGGAACCTCCACAAAGGAGACCCACAGGAGGGTGGCAGGGGACCCTGCAGGGGAAGGAAACAATTCCTGGTGGGGGACTCCATTGTTAGGAAGGTAGAACTGGGGAGGAAGGGAGAGGAGGTGGCGCTTGCCTGGCGCCATGGCTTGAGGGACAGGAGCGAATCCTCAGGATTGCCGAGCAGCTGCACAGGGAGGGAGCTGGATGTCATTGTCCACCTAGGGACAAATAACCTGGCTAAGAAAGGGATTAGAGAAGTGCAGGAAGAGTTTGTGGAATTGGAGGGGCTTAGTCAAGTAGCACGCACAGTAACCTTCTCAGAGGTGCTACCCATCTATGGCATAGGAGAGGCTAGGGTGTTCCGCACCATGGGATTCAATCAGTGGTTGAAAAACTGGTGTGGAGCTGAGGGATTTGGCTTCATTGGGGACTGGGGGTCCACCTAGAGTGATGCAAGCCTATACTGGCATGATGGGCTGCATCTGTCCGGGAGGGGAACCAGGATCCTAGGTGATAGGTTTAAATGCTTCATTGGCAAGCTATTAAACTAGCCAAGGGGGGAGGCACTGGAAAGAAGCAGGAAAATCCTAGCCCCCCCAAATAATCACGGTAGTAAGTGTGCAAACACCAACATAGAGGTGTCGATAGGGAGAAGGGCAGGGGTAAATGGAGAAAGTGACAAAGGCAAGAAGGACAGGGATGGGGCAAAAGGGAGTAAGGCCATCAGGAAATGGAGGGTAATGAGTACCAATGCCTGAGTCTGGGCAACAAGCCCCTGAGCTGATGGCCTTAATGGAAGAGGGATGCCTGGATATCATAGCAGTCACAGAAACATGGTACACAGAGAACCATGACTGGGATGTTAACATACCAGGGTACATAACCTACAGGAGAGACAGGCAGGGAGAAGAGGGAGGAGTAGCTCTCATGTAAAGGAAGGATAAAAGCAACTGAACAAAAGAGTAAACAGGGAGGAGAGGAGGCACTGTGGGTCACCTTGGAGACTGGAAGGGCACCACAATCCGCACAGGGTTGTGTACAGACCCCCATGTCAGGGGAAGGAATGGACAAGGATATGATAGAAGGCATTCTTAGAATGGCAGAGAAAGGGAGATACTGTTGATGGGAGACCTGAATATGCCAGATGTTAACTGGAGCACATTTGCTGCAGCCACATCCAAGAGCAGGGGCCATTCTTGATGCCCTACAGGTGGCAGCATTAGACAGCTAGTTTGGAACCCACTCATGAGGGAGCAATCTTAGACCTCGTGCTCTCAAAGCGGGGGCAGTAGAGGATCTCAGATCTAGAAGTGGGTACCATCTGGGGACAAGCGACCATCAAACAGTGTGGTTCACGTTAAACTCAGCTACAGAGTCAAGCCATACAAAAGTGAGGGTACTGGACTTTAGGAGGGCTGACTTTGGCAAGATGGGAGAGTGCCTCAGAAAAGCACTAGCAAACAGGCTAGAAGGAGGTGTGGAGCAACAATGGGGAATTATCAAAACTGCCATCACAGAGGCAACAAGCCTTTGTGTGAAGCAAATAAACAAATCAAAATGAAAGAAAAAGCCACTATGGTTCTCAAAAGAGGTGGCTGTGAAAGTCAGGAAGAAAAAGATAGCATTTCAGAAGTATAAGGAAACACAGAAGGAGCAGGACAGAGAGCTGTACCAGTTAAGGCAGAAGGAAGCAGGGAGGGAAGTCAGAATAGCAAAGGCCCAAACTGAGGAAAAGATAGCCAACTCAGTTAAGAAGGGGGATAAAACCTTTTATAGGTACATCAGCAAGCGTAGAAAGACAAAGGGAGGGATAGTGAGGCTGAATAGAATGAACGGTGGGTGGGTGGGCAGAGGGGACAGTGAAAAAGCAGGAATACTGAATGAATATTTCTGCTCAGTATTAAAAAAGAGGAGGGAGAAGTGCTTAATCCAATTAACAGAAGCACCTTGATAGGGGTCATCCAGTCCTTTCACAGAAGAAAGGGTTCTGCAAGAACTCCTAAAACTGAAGGTGGACAAAGCAATGGGTCCTGATGGAATTCACCCCAGAATTCTAAAAGAATTAAGGGAGGAACTAGTGAAACCACTGGCTACTCTTTTAATAAATCATGGAGGATGGTGGTACCCGAGGACTGGAGGAAGGCGGATGTGATTCCCTTCACAAAAGTGGGACCAAGACAGAGGCAGGAAACTACAGACCTGTCAGTCTGACCTCTGTGGTAGGGAAAGTGATGGAGTCACTTCTGAAGGAAAGAATAGTTGAGTACCTAGAGGCCAGTGGAGCACAGGACCCAAGGCAGCATGGGTTCACAGCGGGAAGGTCATGTCAGACGAATCTAATAGATTTCTTTGACTGGGTGACCAAAGTAGTAGACCAGGGAGGGGCTGTGGACATGGCCTACCTAGACTTTAGCAAGGCATTTGACACAGTCCCACACAAAAGATTAATAGTCAAATTAACCAGCCTGGGAGTGGGACCCAGGGTGGTAGCCTGGGTAAAACATTGGCTGGACAACAGGACACAGAAGGTAATTGTAAATGGAGTCCACTCTGAAGAAAGGGGGTTACTAGTGGGGCACCGCGAGGGTTCAGATAGTCCAGTCCTCTTTAATGTCTTCACCAGTGACATTGCAGAGGGACTGGAAGAAAAGTATGCCTTTGCAGATGACACAAAGATCTGCAACAGGGTTGATACACAAGGAGGTGTGGAAAGGATAAAAGGGACTTGACAAGGTTGGAGGAATGGTCAGAAGTATGGCAGCTAGGATTCAATGCAAAGAAGTGCAAATAATGAACCTGGGAAACAAGAACCCAGGAAAGAATACACAATGGGTGGGGAGGTAGTAACAACAACAAAAAAGGAAAGGGACCTGGGGGTAATCCTATCAGATGACCTTAAGGTTAGCAAGCAATGTGAGAAGGCAGTAGGGAGGGCTGGGGGTATACTGGGATGTATAGGGAGAGGCATCACCAGCAGAAAACAGGAATTTGTTATCCTCTTACAGACAGTTGGTGAGACCCCATCTGAGTACTGTGTCCAGTTCTGGAGACCCCATCTCCGCAAGGACATAGACAGGATAGAGGCAGTCCAGAGGAGGGCAACTAAATGGTGCAGGTTCTGCAAGAGAAGCCATATGAGGAGAGACTAAAGGAGCTTAATATGTATACCCTTGAGGAAAGAAGGAGAGAGGGACATGATAGAAACTTTTAAGTACCTCAGTGGAATCAACAAAGTCCAAGAGGGTAACATCTTTCAGAAAAAGAGACTTGCAAGAACAAGGGACACAATTTAAAGATAGAAGGAGGGCGTCTAGGGCAATGTGAGGAAGTATTATTTCACAGAGAGGGTAGTGGATGCATGGAACAGCCTTCCTGAGGAGGTTGTGGGTCTAAAACTGTGGAGAATTCAAGAATGCATGGGACAGACATAAGGCAATTCTTGTGGGGGTAGGAAGAAATAGGCTGTTGGTTAACTAGGATCTGCGGCTCATCCTAGGTAGGGAATGGGCAGACTAGATGGTCCTAGCGGTCCTTATCTGCCGTCAAAGTCTATGTTTCTATGTTTCTATGTTTCTATTAACTATCAGGGTAGAAAGGGTAGACTGCTCTCAAAACAGAAAGCTGCAACATACCTCTCAACTGTACCACATTACGAGGAATGTTCCTCTTCTTACTTCACAAAAGCTCCCTGTTCCACATTGTGAGGACTTGTTCCACATTCAGTGTTAACATTTTAAAGCAACAATCTACAGTAAATGATTCAAAAAATATATTATTCAATTAATAACAGACTTTCTGAACATAAATGCAAATATTTTAACAGTGTTCTGAGCCTCCTAGGCAAAGATTTAATTAAGTGTTCCACATTTTGTTCATTTGTTCCACATTTTGAGAGGCAATGTTCCACATTTGGGGACAAAGGTTGAGAGGTATGAGCTGTAAGACGCTCAGCACAGCTCTGCTGCCATCTTGCTCCTCCCTTAGGAAATGACTGAAATAACTCTGGACAAATTATTTCTGAGCCTGTTACTGCTTAGTCACACATTGGCTTTATTTTGGACATACTGAGCATCAATGCATGCTTTGTGTTCTTCATACTCTGTGCTTTCTGCTTTTCTTCCCTGTGGTATTTACAGTAGGTAGTGGGTATTAGATATTTTTTAGGCCCTGCTAATATTGATTTTATTTTAATTTTTTTCCCTATATAGCTGTTTATTTATTTCTATCTCCAGTGGACCCTGGAATTGTTACATCAGAAAATCAAGATTTCTTGATTCTGTATGCGATGCCTGTAATCAGATGGGAGGATACTGGCAAACCAGGAGAAAGCTGAAAGATTTGGAAATTTCATGCCAAGGACTTTAAGGTCTGGGTAAGAAGCTGTACTGACTATACTCTAAACAAATAAAGTATACTTCAATGAAGGAAGACATTCTGGAGTTGTTTTAACAACTTGTACTATAAACAGTGGACTATATTAAGATGTCCCATTGGTTATAATAGTTTAGGCTTGTATTAATTCTGTCCTGTTTTTAAGATCTTTGGGCTATGCTTACTGTATATCTTTTGTAGGTTCTCTGTGATAATGGTGAGCGTCAAACACATTATCGCAAAGTCAGGGTGGTGAAAACAATTTTGCCACCCTGATAACCTCGGCGCATGGAAGAACGGCACTGGAGACTCAATAGATTTGCTTTCCCTCCTCCCACAGAGGGGCATGTCGGTGGGGGCAAAAGCAAAAACATGTTTTGGGCTGGGCGAACAAAAACAATGTAACGCCCCTTGGACCCAGACCCTAAACCCGAACCCATGCACCGCTAGCGGAGGCCAACCCTGATGCCATGGCGCAGCTCAGCAGCTGACTGCAGCGCCACCCCTATATCCCTCCACCCTCCCAGGCCACGCCACCATGCTCACTCCCCTGCATGTGTGTGTACATACAGCGACATTCTGTCACTAGGGTCGCCCACCCCACCACATCATGTCGCCCTCCCTGCCCCCTCGCCTTTCCGACTTTCACCCACATCGCATCACCGTTTTGGACGATTCCCTGATTCAGGTGCCCACGTCACAGGCTACCTCTTTTGTACATTGTCCTTCTATATCCTATAGTTAAGTGACTTTTGTACTGTATATGATGGCATGGAGGGTAATACATCTGACATGGATTTGGAGAAATCTGCACAGAAGGAAGTGATGAAGTTAAGAAATGAAAAACTGGTTAAAATGGAATACAAAACAGAGAATAAAGGAGGGAATAAAAAAAAAATAACTGACTATATGAACAAGGCAAACAGAAAAGAAATATCCCCTAGAACATCATCTCCCAGACAACCTTCCCCTAAGTCTTTAATTAAGTGTGAAGATCGCTCCTCAGATAATTATGTGCTTAAGACAATTAAGGCTCTGTAAACTCAAAACCATTCCCTGAGGGAGCAGCATTCCAAGCTGAAGGAAGGGGCTGAACTGTTTGTAGAGGAACAGTTGAAAATGAAAATATAAATCAGAATGGAGACCATCTTGTTGATTTTGAGAACTTTATAACACCATTCATGAACAAAGAAAAACATGTAATAATATATAGAAATTCACAGAAATTGAGAGAAGATTGCTACAAAGAGCTTACAGGAAATACAAGTCCAGGAGGAAATCTAACCCCCATAATTAAAATCAGAATCTCCTGGACAATTATACTGTACAAGCAAACATACTAATAAGTAAACAACTATCAGAAATAAAAACAGTTTTCATTTGTAGTAATTTACCGATGGGGAGCATTTTTAAAGAGCTAGAAGAGAAAAAAAAAAAACAACAACAACTAGAGTCACTTAAGAGATATGTGCCCAGATATTCAGAACAGTTGCGCATGGCACAACTAAGTTGCACTGCACAAGTGCGGTATTGCGCCAAGGAGCCATATTCAGCGGGAGCCAGTACGCAGTGCAAAATCCATTGCACCAATGTGCAACTATAATGAATTTGTGTGCAAAAGCAGGGGAAGTTCCCATGAATATCCAGCACAGTGGCATATTCAACCATGAGACCATGGCACAAGTGTGGAGCAAATCAAAGTTGCTCCGAGCAGACTTGTTCCTATAAATACAGGGTGCAAACACACAGACAGCACCTGCGCAGGGTGTGAGTGAGAGTGAGTGAGTGAGAGAGACAGACAGAGAGACACACAGACAGACAGACAGACAGACCGACCAAAGCCCACACACAGACAGAGGGGGACAGAGGTGGTGTTGGAAAAGGAGAGAGGGGCAGACAGAGAAAGAGAGAGAGAGAGAGAGACACACACACACACACACACACACACACACACACACACACAGAAGCAGTGCACCAGGGTGGCACACAGCCAGCAGCCAACCTCCACAGGGGGACAGTGGACAGCAAGGGCAATGGACAGTGTGCCCTTCATGATGGACGCCATGATGAAGGGTGTGAGGGAGCAGGAAGAACAGCTATGTGGCCGAGGAAGGGCCCGTCGGTGGTATGCCTGACACAGGTGGTACTGTGCCCGCATCACCTTTGAGAACTACAGCGACACTGAGATTGTGGGCCAGTACCACCTGAATAGGGCCATTCTGAGGCAGTTCTGTGAGCTGTGCAGTGAGAAGATGCAGGCACCCACAAGACGGAGCCACGCCATGACTGTGGAGATAAAGGTGACCACCGTCATGTGCCTGCTCACCACAGGCACCTTCCAGAGACCAACAGGGGACACCACAGGCATCACCCAGTTGGCCACATCCTGCCTCCTCCTCACACAGTTCCTCAAAGCTCTGCTGCCACATGCTTCGGAATTCATCCATTTCCCCAGCACACAGGCAGAGCGTACAGCAACCATGTAGGACTTCCACAGGGTGGCACATATGCCTGGCATGATTAGGACCATTGACTGCACCCACGTGGCCATCTGCATGCCACCTGGCCCTGAGGACATGGCATACATCAATCGGAAGAGGAGCCCGAGTGTCAACTGCCAGTTGGTGTGCGATGCCACAGGGTGCATCACCAATGTCTGTGCCACACACCCTGGGAGTGCACGTGACGCATTCATCTGGCACAGCTCTGTGCTGTGCCACAAGTTTGAATGTGGGGACATCCCCACGGGCCACCTAGTGGGTGAGTATGGCACGGGGAAGGGGCGATGGGCAGAGCAGACCTGGGGATGGGGGTGGACAAGGTGTACAGGGTGGAGGTTGCCAGGGTCAGGCAAGGGCACAGCATAAAATAGCAGAAGGCTAATCATATCAACCTCCACACAGGTGACAGCACATACCCATTGAGGCCCTGGCTGTTCACCTCCTACCGGCAACCGTCATCCCCAGCAGAGGAACAGTACAATGAGGCACACGCCAGCATGCACAACATCATCGAGCATGTCTTTGGCATCCTGAAAGCACAGTTCCATTGCCTAGACCGATCAGGCGGTGCCCTACATTAGATCCCCTCAAAAGCCTGTGGCCTATTCCAGGCCTGCTGCATACTGCACAACATGGCCATTGACTGTGGGATAGCTGTCGAGGCTGATGAAGGCAACAGTAGTGGAGACGACAGAGGCAATGGGCCAGAGGGTGGTGGACAGCCACCCCTGGGCAGAGGGACCCTGGTGCTTCAGCAGGCATGATGCCACCAGGACACCATCACACAGGAGCTCTATGGTGCATGCAGGTGGTGCGGGCACATGCATGGGCCACACAAACAGGTACAGCACACATGCAGGTGCATGCATGGTAATGGGCATGCACACACAGGGGTGTGAGGCAGGGGTAGGGAGTCTATTGGCACACAATCACACACAGCGACACACACATACACCTCACACCCACATGCACCCACACACCCAGGCGCTGGTATGTGGCATGGATCAGATGCATTGCACTGGTGCACAGGCGCAGGTGCTAGCCTGACCTCATCATGCCCACACCATATGGTCCAGCAGCTGGGCATGCACGCACACAGGCAGTGTGCGGCATGACACTCAGGTGTGACACAACTGGAAGACACATACACACACACCACCCATGTGCACACTGGGCAGCAGTGGCTGACAGTGGTCAGGGCGGCCTGCACCTCAGGGCCACTGCATGGAACTATGACCACCACAGCCATGAGGGCGGCCACACTGGGGTCGCTCAGTAGCCATAGGCTGCGCATCAGCCATGGAGGGGGTTTGAATAGCCCCCAAGGGGTGGAACTGTGAGACCGCAACCATGTCCATGTGGGGGTGTGCAGGCGCCCAAATAGGCCAGCTCCAGGCATGCCTGGGGTGCCAACATCAGAGCTGGCATCAACTGTGTTGGAGTCACCCAACACCAGGTTCATTTGGTGGACAGCGCACTGGGAGGGGGTCACCTGTGCACAGCCATGCCCTGAGGCAGCCAGCAACACAAAGCCATCCATGATCGCAGTGGCAATATGATCCAAGGATGCAGTTGTAGCCTCCTGCATGCACTGCATCCCCAGCAGGATCTGTGCAGTGCCCATCTCCTGCTGCTCAGCCAACTGGTGCACCTCCACATGCAGTGCACGCACCCCAGTGGCAAGCAGCACCTGTTGCTGAATGGATGCCCACAGTAGACAGGTGTGCTCAGCCAGCCAGTTGCCATCCTGGGGCTCCCAAGTGGTACGCCAATCTTCTTGTGACCAGCCATGCTGCAGAGCCCCTCCTCTCTGGTGGACACTGCACAGTGGGGTCTGCAGGGGGAATGGGCACAGTAGGTGCACTGGTGGCAGACCCTGTGTCTGGCTGCCCTGTGGCACTGACAGCCTGCTGCTTTCGCCAGCATGCCTGTGCACACCTCCATGTCACCGGCTGTGGTGGAGGACAGACTTACCATGCAGTGATGGGCTGCCACCCATCTGGAAACCTCCTCCAGGCACACCCTCCACCATGGTGCGATG
Source organism: Neoceratodus forsteri (assembly GCA_016271365.2). NCBI lineage: Eukaryota > Metazoa > Chordata > Ceratodontiformes > Ceratodontidae > Neoceratodus > Neoceratodus forsteri. Next base: position 1,206,571,927 of record CM057449.1, read on the forward strand.
CATAGTGTCTGTCACCAACTCCTCCTGCGGTGCCAGTGTGGGTGCATCCGCAGGCTTTCCTCCAGTGGTGATGCGGGACACCCGGATGGCTGCCAACTCTCCTTTATCTGCCACTTGTCCATTCCTCCTTCTTCTGGCACTCCTGCGCCAACCACTGGTGGCTGTCATGCTGGTTGATGTTGCCTGTCACCTCCTCCCATGCACCAGCCCTGGCCTGTGGTGTGCCATGACACCACTCAACAGGGGCTCCTGTCCAGGTAGGCCTCAAACAGGGCATCAGTCTCAGCCTTTGTGAAGTTGGGCCTGTGCTTCCATGTAGCTCCTGCTCCACACTTTCCTCATGTGCCGACATGTTGCTGTCTGTGGACACGGACAGCACAGTGGTACAGTGGCAGTATCCCCCGGTCTGTCCCACCATGCAGTGCTGTCGGCTCCCAGTGAGATGCAGTGGCATGTACAGCTTACCTATCAAGGCTGCAATACTGGTCTATGGCCTGTGCTGTTCTGTGGCATTTATATGGCTCAATGTATGCAAATGAGTTTGGGCGCAACAGTAATGACATGCTAATGCACCACTGCACCACGCATTGACTGATGAGCTCATTTGCATGTGGTGTCTGACTATCATGATATTGCACCATGCGCAATGGATTGCACCAGAACAAGTGAAGATGGTGCAATCGCATACATGCATGGTGCGCAGGCTCCAGTGCACATGCTCATCATGGCAACATGGCATCAATCATGCACCATGCATGGACAGCGCAATGCAGTGGCATTGCACATGTTGTACATGGCCCAGCTATGTGCATTGCAGCACATGGGTGCCGTGCCTATGCCAGTTGACCCCGACCCTTGTGTCAGACCTGTGACCCTGTGACCCTGTGTAGCCATGCCCATTCCAGGCATCTCTGGCACTGTGCAATGTGCGTGCACTGCGCATGCTCCTGTGCATCGCTGATGGGCGCATGGTGGTACACATGTGCCTCGGCTGCTATTTCCACCAACAAATGCAGTTAGCTGAACACGGTGCAGGCACGATGAAAGAGGGCCCAGAACTGGTCACCTATTGAGGTGGCCAACCTAGTGGCTTGTGTGGAGCCCCATGCCCCCCAGCTCTTTGTGCAGATGCCACTGCAACAGGCTGGGGCACCGTGTGGCAGGACATCACCACAAGCCTGGAGCGCAGAACAGGGGTGCCCAGGACTGGGGAACAATGTTGCCACCATTACAGGGACTTCATGCGGCAGGACCCAGAGCACCTGAGGAGGCTACAGGCATGCGCCAGGTGAGGGGCCATGCCACAGCCAGGTAGGTCATCCCATGCTGCATGTCTGCCCTGGTGCGGTACTGTGGTGTTGGCTTGGCTGCCTGCCATGCTCTGCAGAGGGGGTGCACTGTTGTCATGTGCACCGTGGGGTGGCAATGCCAGCTTCTGCTTTTGTTGCGATGCAGCCGTGCAGGATTTGTCGGGCAGGGGCATACCCTGTGCACAGGGGTGGGGGTGGGGGGCAGCTGATGTGGCCAGTTCCTGATGTGCACCTGTCTTCTTTCCATTCCCAGGACCTGAGGACCATCAGGGTTCAGGCTGCAGCAGCACAGCAGGCCGCAGCAGGACATGCTGGAGTGGGACCGGCACCTGCAGGGCTGCAGAGGGCAGGTAGGCACTGTCATGGACCTTCGCATTGTGCATGGGGGTAGCGGGGGAGCGGGTGTGGGCAAGGCCGCCTGTGCCATGTGCTGTTGCAGCTGTGTGTGTTGCACTGTGTGTGGTGCAAGCCACTGTGGCATGTCCATTGGACATGTGTGCTGGTTGTTGGTGGGGTGGGCGTGTGCCTGGCTGCCACTGTTGCTGCTGTGTTGCTGCCGGTGCACTGTGCCATGTGACTGTCATTGTGCAGTCATGTGCCATTGTCGCAACAGAGACCACCTCCTGTGCACTGTCGTGGTGCACCGAGTTGCTGGCTGGCTTTGGCCCAACCTCTTGTGGGTGGCCATCACGGGCCCTCCAGGGTGTGTGTTCCCACTGTCCATTGTGCACTGTGGGTGGGCATGGTTCCTTGGGACATTGCACTGATCACCTGTCCTATCCCTTGTTATAGGTGTCCGGCAGCAAAGACCGCCATGATCCATGTTGTCCAGACTGCTGCACCAGACCCTCATACATAGATACATAGATACATAGACAGTGTCGGCAGATAAGGGCCTATGGCCACCCAGTCTGCCATTTGAGCTTGTAAGTTCAGTTTGTTTTCCTAGAAGTCTGTTGCACCTTACCCTGACCTCAGAATTCTTTATGTCTATCCCATGCATTCTTAAATCCCGTGATTGTTTCAGCCCCACCACTTCCTCTGGCAGGGTGTTCCACTTGTCCACCACCCATTCTGTGAAGAAATTCTTTCTCATGTTTCCTCTGAATCGTCCTCCCTCCAACTTCATCCCATGCCTCTAGTCCTGGAACATCTTTTCACTTAAAATAGTGTTTTCCTGCACCCTGTTCCTCCCTGTAAGATACTTGTATGTCTCTATCATCCCTCTCTCCTCCTCTCCTCCAGGGAGTACATGTTCAGTTCCTTCAACCTGTCTTCATAGGACTTGTGATGCAATCCATGCACCATCTTTGTTGCCCTCCTCTGAACCTTCTACCCTGTCTATGTCCTTACGTAGGTATGGTCTCCAGAACTGTACACTGTACTCCAGGTGGGGCCTCACTAGTGTCTTGTATAGCGGAATTATGACCTCCCTTTTCCTGCTGGTAATGCCCCTGCCTATACATCCCAGCATCCTATTTGCTTTACCTGCTGCCTTGTCACACTGTTTCCTACCTTGAGGTTATCAGAGATGATAACCCCAAGATCCCTTTCCTGCTTGGTGCATGCTATATCCTCACCCCCCAACTGATATATTGTGCCAGGGTTTTTGTGCCTCATATGCATTATCTTGCACTTTTGCATTGAATTTCAACTGCCAAACCCCTGACCATTCTTCAAGTTTCTGCAGGTCGATTCTCATTCTGTCTACACCCTCTGGTGTGTCTACTCTGTTACAGAGCTTTGTGTCATCAGCGGACAGTGAAATTCTGCCTTCTAGGTCCTGCGCCATGTCACTGATGAAGATGTTGAATAGGACCGGTCCCAGCACTGATCCCTGTGGTACCCCACTGGTCACTCTTCCCTCTGTGGAGTGACAGCCATTTACCACCACCCTCTGTGTCCTGCCACCCAGCCAGTTACCTACCCACCACACTACTATCCTGCCCACACCCATATTCCCCAGTTTGTGTAATAGTCTTCTATGTGGCACAGTGTCAAAGGCCTTGTTGAAGTCCAGGTAGGTTTCTTTGACTGGCTAACCAGAGTGGTGGACCAAGCGGGAGCAGTTGATGTTGCCTACCTTGACTTCAGCAAAGCTTTCGATACTGTTCCACATAGAAGATTGATTAATAAGCTGGGTAGGCTTGGGGTGGGTTAAACATTGGTCCACCGGTTGGCAAGCTGGTTGATGGGCAGAAAACAGAGAGTGGTGGTAAACGGTATACAGACAGAAGAGATACAAGTCACAAGTAGGGTATCTCAGGGATCAGTCCTGGGGCCAGTCCTCTTCTATGTCTTCATCTGTGACATTGCAGATGGCATGGAGGGTAAGTTTTGTCTGTTTGCAGAAGACACCAAGATCTGCAACAGAGTAGATGATCCAGATGGTGTGGGCAGAATGAGAAGAGAGCTGGATAAACTAGCAAAATGGTTGGAAGAGTGGCAACTGGGGTTTAACACAAAGAAGTGCAAGATCATGCACATAGGGAAGAGAAACCCTGAAGCCACCTATAGGCTGGAAGGGAAGTTGCTGGCAGTCACAAGGGAAGAAAGAGACTTGGGTGTCATCATCACCAATGACCTGAAATCATCCAAGCTGACCTCTAAAGCAGTAGGTAAGTCTAGAGGGATGTTGGGGTGTATTAGTAGGGGTATCACAAGTTGGAAGAGGGAGGTAATAATCCCTCTTTACAAGACACTGGTTAGACCCCATCTGGAGAACTGCATGCAGTACTGGAGGTCACACCTTCACAAGGACATTAACCAAATTGAGGCAGTCCAGAGAAGGGCACCCAAAATGGTTTTTACCGGGGCAGGGACTGCATCAGAAAACATATGAGGACAGATTAAGAACTCAATATGTATACCCTAGAGCAAAGGAGGGAGAGAGGTGATATGATTGAAACATTCAAACACCTTAAGGGCATTAACAAGGTGAAAAAGTCTAACAAGCTTCAATATAAGAAAAATAGCAGGACAAGAGGACACAGCATGAGAGTAGAGGGAGGCCGATTAAGGGGTAATGTGAGGAACTTCTTTTTCACATAAAGGGTAGTGGATGCATGGAACGGCCTACCTCAGGAAGTGGTGGATATGAATACAGTGCAGGGCTTCAAACAGGCATGGGATAGGCATAAGGGAACAATACAGAGGAGTATGAATAGATAGGCCTTTGACAGAGCAAAGGCCTATGGCACACTGATAAGGTAGAAAGAGAAATGGGTAGACTGGATGGGCCTTGCGGTCCTTATCTGCCGTCAATTTCTGTGCCTCTATATTTCTATGTTCTGGTGGCCTCCATGACACTGGAGGCTGTTGACCAGGTCAGATGGATGCTGCTGGCGGAACAAAGGCAGTGTACGCCAAGGCAGGCTGACAGGGCCACCATTAGCTTTGCCCTGATTATCCCTGTTTCCCTGCTGTACCTCCCCTTCAGTCCCTCCCTCCCACTATGCAGTCCCTGCTCCTGTCCCCTTCCCTTGCTTTACCTACTCTTTCCCAGCCCCTGGTTATTGTATATAGTTCCATTCAAATATATATTTTCTGACTTACCTGCCTGTGTCTGTCTCTGCTTTGCAGGTGGTGTGAGGAGTCATGCTGCAGTAGCCCAATGTATGTCCGTGTGGTGTGCATGTGCAGGGCCAAGTGTTGTGCTTCTGTGGTTCACTGCTGTGTGCTGTGTTGTGTACCACTATGGTGGTGTCCATCCCCTGGTTCAGTGGCTGTGCCTTGGGGTGTCCTTGGGCCGGCTGTTGGGGTGTGTGGTGGTTGCGTGTGTGGTGGTAGCACACAGCCATGGTCATTGGTCAGATGCTGTCCGCACGCTGTGTTGGGGCCCCTGCTTGGTGTTGTGTGGCCTGTCCCATATGGTCTGCCATGCTACCGCCATCTGGCACGTTCTATGCCTACTGTGTGGGCGTCCTGTGTACCTGTGTGGTGTGTATGTGCTTGGGTGCATGGTCCTGGGTGGCCTGCTATGGTCTGGTGGGCACGGCCAGTGAGTCTCTGAGGGGGCCCCTTGGTGGCCCTCCATTGGCTGTTGGCACCCCTGTTGCCTGCATTCTCTGACACTGTTGCATTCTGGGGTCAGGTTTCTGGGAGCCTGTGGGTGCCCTGCTGTGTCCTGCTGGTGGTGGCCTCCTGTGCCAGTCACCGTGTTTCCTGGCTCTGTCCCTGTGTCTGTTCTCTGTGCCATGTCCCCTCTGTTGCTCTGCTCTTCTGCTCTGACAGTTGTGCTGGGGCATCTTTTTTGCACCATGCACACCTCTGTTTGCACCAAGGTGCAACTATTTTTAGCTAAAGGAGCAACTCTATTTGCGCCATGGTGCAACTCTGCCATATTCAGTCAGGTTGCGCTGGTGCAGTTCAGCCTGCACAACCTCTGAATATGGCTCCTGTTGCACCATGGCGCATTGGATTTGCATTGCACCAGGCTTTGGCACATTTCTGAATATCTGGGCCCATGGTGAATACTACCATGAGAAAAAAAGATAGGAAGAAAATTACCTAGGACATTACAGCTGAGGTAACAGATAGAGACTATAAAGAGATCCTGGAACTCAAAAACAAAAATAACAGTTTGGGAAAATCAGTAAAGCAAATGGGGAACAAATGTAAGCAAAGCAAAATAAAGGAAAAAGGCAGTCAGACTATGCTATGTAAATCTGATGATACATTAAAAAAATGAGACCTGTACAAAGTATGGAGCCACTAAAATACAAATGGGATGTAAAGTAGATAGTAATGCAGTGTAACTGCCTCAACCAGTCACAGTCCTACTTTACTTTACCTCTTATCCAGCGTACAGTGTCATCTTGTGCTGCTCCCTGCTGTTCTGAACATACGCTACCAGTTCTGCCTGGACTAAGGAGAAACAAAACAAGCTATTGTCAATGCCGAATGTTGCTTGCTTCTATGTGCTGTTTAGGTATCTGGAAGTCATTGGAGTGCAAATATTGAAAATTCGCGAACTTACGAGCGTGCGTAGTAACTGCGCAACGCATGCTCGTAAAACAGTCATTTTCAGGAATTTTTTCACCAAATTTTCAACATAGCCATTTTAAGACCTCTGCTCATGAACAGTGTCACTGTGATTTTCTTAATGTGTCCCTACATTGATTTTGCACACTGACTGCGCCATTTGCTTCAGTGGAGTGGAAACACGTTTTAGGCAGAATGTGAAAATGACAGCTGTACTTCTCATAAGGAGGTGTGGTAAAATGGCAATGTTGAAAATCTGGAGGAAAATATTGAAAATTGCGAACTTATGAGCCTGCGAGGAACTGTGCAACGACGCCTGAAACAGTCAATTTTGGAATTTTTCACCAAATTTTCAACATAGCCATTTTAAGACCTCTGCTCATGAACAGTGTCACTGTGATTTTCTTAATTGTCCTGTACATTGATTTAGCACCGACTCGCCATTATGCTTACATAGAGTCGAAACACATTTGAGTGAGATGTGAAAAATGACAGCTATACTGCTCATAAGAAGGTGTGGTAAAAATGGTAATGTTGAAAATCTGGAGTGAAAATATTGAAAATTCACGAACTTATGAGCCTATGTAGGAACTGCGCAACGCACGCTCATAAAACAGTCATTTTGTGGAATTTTTCCACCAAATTTTCAAAATAGGCTTCTTGAGAGCCCACCTTATGAACACTGGCAGTGTCATTTCATAAATTAATCCTGAAAGGTGATTTCGTGTAGGTGACTGCGAAATCACCCTTCGGGCCCGAATAACGCCATGACAGTGATATCATTCATGAGAAGGGGTCCCAAAAACCCCATGTTGAAAATTTGGTGCAAAAATTCCAAAAAATGCCTGAGATATGCAGCCAAGTTGAAAAAACCCTATCTATCCCATTATACAGCTTACCAGCATTTCCTCAGTTCATGAGTCGGCTTTGAAGAGTGCAGATAGTGTTCCCAGTCCACCGATGATCATCGTGCCAAGCTCGAGGTAAGTATGGGGAGGGGGTGTGGAGAGGCAGGGTACGCAGTGGGTGGGTGCGGGTTGTGGGAGGGGGCAGGAGACTATGCGGGACCTTTTTTATTCACAGGTTGTTGTTTTTAAAGACAATGACGGGGCGTTGCCACACTGGGGTGGGTTCTCAGCGTGGCAGCAGGAAAAAGTGTTCAGGGGATGTGGAGCCAATGGGGATTGGGCACCCCGTCAACAAAGCAAGATTTGCCACACTGCGGTGGGCTCCCAGCATGGCACCAAAGCTTTGGGGGGCATGCAGCCTTGGAGCCGATGGGGGATTAGGCACCCCACCGGCTATAACAGTTTTGCCACACTGGGGTGGGCTCCCAGCGTGGCACCTGGACAACTGTTGGGGGCGTGGAGCCGGCGGGATTAGGCACCCGTGACGCCTGAAGTGTGCGTGGGAGGGCGCATCAGCCGCATAATATGCGTGCTTGCGCGTCTGTGTGCGTGGGGGGGGAGAGCTCTGCTCACTGAAGTGGAGCCCTCCCTTTGAACTGTATGCCACTGCACTTTCAGCTTGTCATAGACAGCTGCAGCAGTGATTGGTTATCTGGGGCCGTGCCTGCAAACACACTGAATGCATTGGAAGAGGGGCTGACACACCTCCGAAAACTCGGATGATGGCACTATGTTTCTTGCACATGCGTGCAAGCAACATAAAAATGAATAAAATTGGAAAAAAACAATAATTGAGAAACTGCACACCCGAGAGAGAAAGCAAGCATTATGCCACTGAATAATCCCATTCGAACCCACCACCATTAATTGCTGTGTAAGCTAGGTTAGTATGTCCTCCAGGAAGTTACCATTATGTGTGTGTGGAGACAAGGAGATGGCAAAACTGAAACCAAATTGAAATTATTTAAACTTCTCTGACTCTTTCCTTCAGTACAGGCAGTTTCACTGCTTCATAATATATTAATACGTATGGTAGTCGTGTGTTTCTTCTGAGATAAGAAGGTTTATGCGGTCCTCTCGCCCAAACCAGCATGAGATAACCTTCTATCTCATAAGAAATATTGGCTACCATACATATTAATATATACACCAAACATGTAAAGCAATAACAACGACAGGATGTGAAATTACCAACTTTATATTTTAAAGGTAAACCCAGAGCAAAAATAGAAACACCTTTTCTATTAAAGATTAGTCTATAATATCATTAAAAACCTATAGAGGCTATATATGTCTGGTAGTTAGAAACCATACCATTTGGCAAGAAATTCTAAAAATCAAAAATGAAGTAGGCAAAATGGGTATTAACCTTGACACTACAACAAGAAATTTTGGAAGTAAGATGTGTAACAGGGACTTGGGTAAACAATAACAACAGCAACGAGAAAAGAAAACTAGTAGTGAACAACAGCAGCAAACAATAGTTAGACTTGCAAAAGCCACTGGTCATTGAGTACTGATTAAAAGGCTCACCCAAATATGAAAAAATTATCAGAGGGAAGAAACAGAGAGGAGAGAGAAATTAATAACAGTATAGTTTTGGATGAGTCATGGGATCAAGCAATAATTGAGGGAAAATGTGAGGGAAAGTGCTGCTACAAATGTGTGAATAATCTTAATCTCTTTATAATCAAATGCAAACGGCAGCCCCCCAGCTGAAATGTGTGCCTCTGCCTCTAGCATGCCAACCAACAGATCCACAGGATTTATTGCCGAACTCCCATATCTTATTCTTTGACGCTCTGAACAGCTGCAGCCTGATTCTAGCACATGCTACCACACTTGGGTATAATTATCGTGTTTTGCCCCCAAAAATATTTGGTCCCTCATCCATCCAACACCTCCCTCTGCCCCAACCTCCAGGACCCTCCCAGTTATGCCCCTGCTACTATATTCCTCCTCTTGCACTTAGTACAACGGTAGCTTTTCTCTTCCATATGTCACTGCGTTTTGGGGCAAAAATCACTTTGTTGCCTTTCATACGGTCCTCCACCTCCCAGTCCCTCACTCTAGTCTAACAATTGGGTCCTCTTTGCTTGCGCCCCTATTCCCCACCTCTCCCTACATTATGCGCTTGATATCTTCTATCTGGTATACCTACCATCTCCCTAACATTTCCCACTACAAAATGCACAGTTTTTGGGCTTGGATCTAGCACAAGTTCATTATCCATGACTCCTTGTAGTTCAATGTTCAATGTATATTACCTGTAAATGTGCATTTTTACTATAATAGCAGCTATTTTTACTATTTGTACTATTGTAACTTGTCTTTCTGTATTATTACTGCAGGACCGTAGGTCCACCTTGTAAATTAACTTGCTCAATGGTGCCCACCTGGATAAACAAAGATATTGATTGATTGATTGATTGATTGATGATTGACTGATTATCAGTGTGAAATGTTGTCACACTTGTCAATTAACTCTAGACTAAATAGCACAACTACAAAAATGTCAGATAAAAAATTACTGGAAACAATCAAGCCTCCTTTAGGTAAGGGATTAAATATCCCGTCCTGGATTATTGCAGGAGTAAATGATAAATCAGGTGATGGGTCCTGGCACACTTTGATAAAAGCATATGCTATAATGTTATAACAAGAAACTTATTTGGATGCCAATACCGAGATAAATTTTCAAGGGTATAATACATTTGTAATACCAGAAAAAAAAAAGACCAGAATAAAAGGATAAAATAAAGAAGGCTTCATGATGTTAATAGATACCAAGAATAAATGGCTTGTGAGCAACTGTCATATATCAATTTACTCAAATTGGCTACCTCTAGATATTTTGACAGAAAAGAAAGAAAATGTGGCTATGGTTAATGTATATTTTCTTCCATACTTGAATACCATGCATTTGAGAAGCAGCTAAGGGAACTCTTTCAGTACCTAGACAAGCTTTGTTATCATGCAGAGCCCAAGTATATTATATTGATGGGGGACTGGAATGTACACAAACATAATTTGAATGAGTTAGATCCATTTACCAATAAAAAGGATATGGGCCATTACCAAGGTATCCCATTGAGATATTCCAAAGATTCAAGGACTGATAACAAGGGAAATTCATTATTGAACTTTATTATCAAACATAATCTGTGTTTAGTAAATGGAACAAATAAAAAGGATAGATTGGGAGAATATACGTTTCCCACCAAAAACAGGGGCTTGCTTTTGGATTTGGCAATTGTGGATATTGCCTTTTTTACAAATGTAGATAGCTTTGAGGTTCTGCATGAAAACATGTCTGATCATTTTTTTATTGCATTGAGTGTAAATCTTAATTATGTATTTAAATTACCAAGTAATACAGAAAGGGAAGAGGAGGCTGACCACAATATGATGTTTATAAATAAACAGATTAAATGGGACCCTCTGATGCCAACTAAAGTGTGCAATTTGCAACAGAGTGAAAATGTAATAGGGATGAAAGAATCATTACTGACTGCTTCTGATATGAATATTATTAGATGTTCTGACAACCTGATATTTTATATGAAAAATATGATACAAAAGAATGCATGAAGTTATAAATCAGAGTCAAGATGTTTTAAGAAAGCTCCATATTATGATAAGCAGTGTCTTGTGCTAAAGAAGCTTCTAAATAAATTAACTCAACTTTGCAGGAAGAATGAAGATTATAATTATATTAAAGGTCTAGTTTTTTAAGAAATGAATATGTTGATAAAAGATGGGTACAATAAAGCTTTATGGTCTACATTGCAAGGAGCTATAAAAAACAAAAATAGTCAAGAATTTCAAAGATTAATATTGTCTGCAGAAAAAGGATGTAACACAAATATAGATGCTAATATTCCAGCTAGTCAGTGGATTAAACATTTTTTTTTTAGTTTGATGCTCTTTATCTTCCCCACCAACCCAGCCGCACTCTTCTTCAGGTGGCTAAGCCCTGCCACCCCATGTCCTCCATCCACCATCTGCTGCCCCTCAATGTTGCTTCCTGGCTAACCCAGTGTATTCCTTCACTGGGGGACCCCTCCCATGCCAGGTACTGGTAAGGCAGACTGTTGTGTGCCCAGAGGCACATACTTCCATCCTCACCAGAGTGACAAGGGTGCAGTATGGGGCTAACTGGCTTTGCAGTGGCAGGAGGAAAGACTGCTATCATCTGGGCAGCATGGGCAGCCACCTTATTCTCTTTTTCTGTCCCTCCCACCTCCCAAAATGGACCTATACAGTGTTGACCTAGGGTGGGGACATACAGTGGTGTGTCAAGGCAGCACTCCACCTAGTACATCTCCCAAACCACCAACTAGGTGCCAGAAATCTTCCCACCCCAAGTGTCTGAATAGACACTTGTATTCCCTCCCTGCTGGTTTCACTGCTGGTACCTGGGCTGGGGCATGAACCTGGGTCACCAGCGTGCCTGTGAACCTTCACTCTGTGCCATGAAGATGGCTCACAGGATTAAACATTTTGAAGAATTATATAATGATGGGTTTAGAAATGACTTGGAGTATGTTGTACAAAGATATCTGAGAATAGGGAATCTCTTACATGATATCACATATCTGAAGAACAGATAGAGAATGCAGTATGTCCACAAAAAAAGAATAAAGCATCAGGAACATATGGTATTACTACAGGAGTTTTTTCAATTTAATATAGCTAGGTGGAGTAGTATCTTTTATAAATTACTTCATCACATAATTAAAACCATAGATACTGTATACCCACAACTTGGCAAGCAGCAGAATTGGTTCCAAAACATAAAAAAGGTAATAGACAAATTTCTTCAAACTATAGACCTATTGCACCTCAAAATATTTCTACATATATATTTTCCTGCATACTATTGCAGGAATTTAATAACTGGGTAGCTGAAAATAATATTTTAAGCAATCGACAGTTTGGATTTAGGGAGAAACATTCAACTGTGACTACTTGTTTATATTGGACCATCTGATTAGGAAAGTAAATATAAATAAAAATGTTCTGTTTCTTACATTTATAGACATGTCCTCAGCATTTAATAATGTGAACGGGGTATATTGTGGGAAATCTTTTTTTTTTTAATTTAATATACTTTATTGAATTTTTCAAAAAAGATAGAAACAAACACCAAAGCACAACAATAAGAACAACAAATACATAACATGAGCCCCCCCACCCTACTCCCCAACAGAAACTCTCCACCAATGGTAATATTATGACATAATCAAGGTGCAGGATAATATAGTGAGTATACTAAATATGCCTCGAAAAATGTAACAAGACTCTGAAAGAGACATTATACTGGAAATGAAAAAACAGAGCCCAGCAAAATCGAATCTCCTCCCTCTCCACCCTCTGACAGCCCCCACAACCAGGGAGCTCCTATAAACAACACAGGCACATAATAGGGGACTAAGAAAGCTAAGGGTAATCTGAGTATATGGGTGGACAACGCCCAAGGGCACCTACATTTCCAGATATAGGCTAGTCACAGGAAATCAATATCATGGGGAAACAAAAAGGAGAGAGGGGAGATTTATGAAATTAACAGTGTATATAAGGGTTCCCAAATCATCCGATAGGTAGTGGTTCTACCGGCAAACAATATTTCTCTAAGCTACTCAGTGGTGGAAGGGATAGTTTGGTCAAACCAATGTCTGAGGATAACATTTTTTGCACAAAGGAATATAAACAACATGTGGAACTTTTGGTTACCAACCAGGCTGTCACCATAATCACCCAGCAGACACACTTCTGGGAGGAAGGCCTCAGAGAGACTCAGGAGAGGATCCAGGTGGGTTTGAATTGCAGACCAAAAAGAGGCAATCTTTTCAAAAGTCCAAAGACCACGTAACAAAGTACCAGGTTCTTTGGTACAGCTGGAACAAATATTGGAAGACAATTTCCACATTTTATGTAATTTGTCCAGAGTAAAGTAAGATTATGCAGGACCTGAAACTGAAGAAGTCAGTACCTGTCCCATTTGATAAATCTATATAAGCACTTACAAATGTGTGCCCAGTTACAATGGGATTGGAAGAAGGCAACACCTGATCCCAGTAATAAAAAGCTGGGCCTTCCATCTTGGCAAGAGAATCTGAAAGTTGATGATAATAAAATGAAATGACATGGGAACTAGAGGCTGAAGAGGCCATGGGAAAGACATGGGACTGATACGAGTTGTCCCAGGGACCTGAACCAAAATGAGACACAAGCATATGAAACAGTTGAAGATATTTGAAATGAATAGAAGAGGGTAAATGGAACTTAAGTCTGGATTCTTGAAACATCAAAAGCTTCTGAGCAACTACCAAGTCAGAGACCCTATCCACTTCAACAAAAGGCCAAAAGAAGCTGTTAGAGTGTGGCTGCCAATCCAAAAATTAGGGTTGCCAACAAGAGGTTGGGAGATGTCCTTATAAAGATTGAAGGTTAAGAAGGGTGCAATATTGTCAAAGAGCACATACAGAGGCCTCTACCAGAGAACCATAAAGAGATTTGGGAAGTTTTAAGGGGAAATGTAAAGAAGAGAACAAATGTCCAATCCATGGAGAGAACAGAGAGTGTGTTCTGTCTCTAACCACACAGGAGTATAGATAGAAGGATCTTCTTCTGGGTAATATTGTAACCAGTGAAAGAACCAAGAACAATGAATAGAGAGGTAGTAGAGGTAAAAATTGGGTAGCTGAAGACCCCCGTGCTCTTTAGATCGCATGAATTTAGACAGCCCCCTTCAGGGGGTCTTACCACACCACCAAAAAGAGGAAATGATCCTATCCAGTTGCAAGAGCCAGGATTTTGGCAATACATGGTTAAACATATACAGCAGGTAAAGGAGGCAAGGAAGCACATTCATTTTTACAATACTAATGCAACCCCAAAGGGAGAGAGGCAAAAGAGCCCACTGTTGCAAGTCCATGTGAATGGTGTTAACCACAGCATCAAGTTTATATTGTTTCCATTTGGAAGGAGTAGTACTAATGTGCATACACACATATTTTAGTTTATCATGGATCCAGACCAACCCTAGGTGTTCCACTTCAGACTTCAGGGTAATGCTGTTGAGTGACATCACCTCTGTCTTAGCCAGATTTAACTTATAATTTAAGAAAGTGCCAAACCCTGAGATGATGTCCAAAGCAATGGGTAAAGACGAGGCATGGGAGGTGAGATGGAGAAGAATATCATCCACGTAATGGAGAGCTTGTATTGAAAGGGCCCTACAGAAACACCCTTCGCCTGTGGGAAAATCTTAATCTTCCTGAGCAAAAGTTCAAGAAAGAGCTTAAAAAGAAAGGGTGAGAGTGTGCAACCCTGCCTGATACATTGATGCAGCTGGAAGGGGGTGAACAATACCCCATTAAAGAGGATATGGGCCGAGAAATGGGAATATAACACCTGGACCCAATGAACGAACATAAGTGGGATATGAAATTTAGGTAGCAAATGAAACAGGTAGTTCCACGAGACCCTGTCAAAGGCTTTTTCTGCATCCAGGAAGACCAGCACCGATGAAACATCAGATTTCCTGGACTCAGAAATGAGATGGGAAACAGTGCGAAGGTGGTCCGCCAAGAGCCAATCCAACACAAAGCCAACCTGTTCTTGACTGATAAGTGAGTGCCAAACCTGGTTCAACCTACTGGCCAACACTTTTGCAAGAATCGTAAAATCAGCGTTAATGAGAGATATTGGTCAGTAGTTTGAAACCAGCAGGGGAGCTCTATCAGGTTTTGGTAGCACCATAATGGTGGCCTCAGTAAGAGAAAAATCGGAGAGACCCTCCTGGAAGATGTAGTTAAAGGTATCAAGGAGAACAAGGGCTAGGTGATGCTTGAATGCTTTATAACAGTCTGCGGTGTATCCGTCCAGGCCTAGGGCTTTGTTCGGTAAGAGAGAGTTGGTGGCAGCCAAAATCTGTGAAAGAGTCAGGGGAGCTTTCAAAATATCTACCTGGGAAGAAGCCAAGTGTGGAAGGTCAACATCCTATAGAAACACATCCAGGTGGGCTGCATTGAAGAGGGAAGAAGATGGCTGATACAAGGCCATATAATAGTCTCAAAAGTGGTCTGTGATATCCCTAGGAGAAGTAAGAGGATGACCTGAAGTATTCTGGAGGAGGAAACGATTTTGTCAGCAGCCTGAGATTGAAGATGCAGAATCAACAGTTTCCCAGCCTTTTCCACTTGATTGAAGTACTGAACCTTGGAACACAGAATCAAATGTTCCACTTTTTCCCCCAACAGAGTGTGATATTTAGAATGGACAGCTTCCTATTGGTCCCATTCAGACTGAGAAGAGGATGAGGAAAGCTGTCTTTCCATCACCCTAATCTGGTCTAAGAGGGAGGACAATGCCCTCAAGGTAACCAGCTTCCGAATAGTGGCTAGTCAAATAAATTCACCACGGAGCAAACATTTGAGTGCCCCACCATAGGAAGTCCAGCTTGGGATAAGAAGAAGAATTAAGCTCCAGAAAAGAGGTAATAAAGCTCTGGAGATATTGGATCAGAGATTTGGAGGTAAGCAGCTGACTGTTAAGATGACAGACTTTATCATGAATTAAAGAGGGGAAGAAACGTAGATGGAGTAAAGTAGGGTGGTGATCAGAGACGACTTTTGGCTAGAGAATGACATGTGACCTCAACCAGCAACAAGAAATAATCAATCCACAAGAATGTGTTATGAGGAAGCAAATTAAATTAATACTCTCTCAGATCTGGATTCAACACCCGCCATGGATCAACAAGCCCAAGTGTGTCCATAAGGTCCCGAAGGGCCATTTGCCCCAATGACAGAGTTAAAGTACTAGGTTCCAATCACCTCCAAGCAACAAGGGGATAGAGGTCGAGGACGCAAGGTGAATCATTAAGGAGGTAAAAAAGGTGGGGTCATCAGTCATTAGGCCATACACCCCACAAAGAATAACCTCTAGATGGCCCAGAAGGGTGCACAGGATAAGAAACCTGCCTAGGGGGTCAGAGATTTCCTGAAGAAGATGGAAGGGAACACACCTTGCTATAAGGAAAACCACCCCTTGCTTGCGCAAGTCAACCCCTACCCCAATGGCCTTCCCCACCCAGAATCACCTAAAGAGGAGAGCCTGGGAGGGCAGCAGATGGGTTTCCTGTAAAAAGGACACATCCACATCAAGCAGGTGCAGTAAGATTTTTGTTTTTTAAAGGGGATTAGGCACCTTTTATATTCCATAAGCAAAACTTAAACACTATTGCCATAGGGCCAGGAATGAGAAATTAAAAGGGAAGCTAAATTGGACCAGCCCTATATATTCTTGTCCCTATAGAATAGTGAAAGTCTCCCAGTGGCAAAATACCCCACCCAATCCAAAATAAATAGGAATTGCAAAGTATAAATTGACCAGAGGAAACAATGCAAGGATCCCCACCTTCCAATATTTATAAAAATACCCAACAACCCTCAATAGAAACACAATCCCAAATACCAAAACAATCCCCAAACCCAAATATCCCCACTCAGGTACCAATCCCCTTCCCCTCCAATCCCCAGATTAGTACCGATACAAAAAAACTCCAACCCACCAACCCAAGATACCAATAACAAGAGCCCCAAAACAAGCATCTAACATAAGCTCACAGTGTCCATCAAAAAGTTAGACAACCCCCACCCAAATCCAGTGTGTGACAACAACCATGCTTCCCAAGCTAGTCCCCCAAACTCCGGCCCCACCCCAATACCAACAAAATATGAACCCCAAACTGAATTAATAACACTTAACCCTCACTCTTCATTAATAATAAGCACAATAGAATAATTATATATCTATGATCAAAACTACTCATTGAAAAGTAACATTTATCATGTAGTGTATACAGACCACCTTTCCCCCATTACATCATAAGCAATAATGCTGTAGGTGGGCATATAGAAAAAGCCTATAAGGCCCATAAAACATTATTAAGCAATATTGGATCAACTCAGTGCTCAATATAAAAACAAAAATAAAACATTATAGACCTCCAATATGGCTTGGAAATAAAAAGCTGATAAAGTGATAGAATGGTGGGGCACCAAGACCATAACAGTTCCAAATAAAGTCATGGTATAGAAGGTAATCCACACATAGCCAAAGTTATATAAATGTACTGAGCCAAACCAAAAGCCATCCAGGTCAAGGAAATAAATCAAAGTCCAGTTAAAGTCTGAAAGCAGTGGTATGCCCCCTGAACAGTGACATTTCTACAGTGACATGCATCAATATTGAAAACAACACCATGGCTCTGTAGAAGTGCCACTAGAACTGAACAACCCCATCCCCTGACCTGCACCCCCTCCCTGAACTAACTCTGACCTGGAGTTAGAATCTATTAGTACTGGGGGTGCGTGGGGGCACAGACCCCCACGTGGAGGGTTCAGGGGTGAAGCCCCCCAGTGAAAACTCACACACTGATCTGTGCAGCTCCATGCTGACTACAACTCACGGTCGACATGGAGCCTGGCACTGTGATGCTGGTCGAGGTGTTTCTTGTTGAACCGGCATCATAGAGCCGATAGCAGTATTAGACTACAAACAGCAGAACAGGATAGCAAAAAAGTCCAGAGCTTAATAATATGCATAGATGAGCTGCTAATGCAGTGGCTAAGGCTGATAAAGCAAGATATGACAAATAAAACTTGGGCCATGTGTGACATCTGCAGTTGCGAGGTACAACATTAACCCACTTCTAACAATAAGAAGCTTGTGGATAAAACAATGTAATAATCGTCCCCATTGAAAACAGCAGCCATCACAGTTCACCAAGATCCAGCTTCACTTCCTGTAGACATGCCACAACATAGAAGCCCCAAATCAATGTAAGAAATAAATGCATTACTGGAAGCCAGGCAGGAAGCCACAAGCCCAGCCGGGTGACCCACCAAAGAAAAGCTCTCGATCATTGCTGAGACCAAAGCAAAATCAAAAAATCCAGTCTGTACTCACCACAAAATCAAGAGAGGTCTGGTCGGGGTTCCGAGGAAGAAGGTAGATCCAAAAGAAATAAGGGACCAGACAAGCTGCTCTGAAACTCAAGTGGCGATTCTGAAGTTGAAATAAAAAAAGTGCTGTATGGACAAAACATCGCTGCAGCAATTAAATCAAAACCAGGTGCTAATCATGAGAAATCAGAGTCAATGATTCTTATGTAACCCCCCTGCAAATGGGGGTTCCCAAAAGACTTCCAGGAGCTTGCTTGAATGCTCCAAGCCTGAATGGTGTTTGGCGTTTAAGCCATTTATCAGTAAGTGTTTTTAGAACCTCTGGTACTGTCTCTTTAAGAGCTGTCTGCTTGCAGACATAATTAGTTTGTATGGGGGACTGTGTGTTTCTTTGAGTACCACTCAAGCTGCTGCCAATTCACTCCATTTTGCAGTCACTAGGAGTGCAAAGGGAACCTATCTGAAAGATGTAACTGTTTGCCAGAAACCATTTAGAGTAATAAAATTACAGTTTGTCTAACCTGCTTTCTCTGCAGTCAGAACTGTGTCTGCTAGTTCCCCATTCTGGTTTTGAACTGCTGAACTGGACCAATCAGTGTGGGGTAAGCTAGCTCTAAAATGGTGCCTTGGATGAATCAGAACTTGACTCATAATCTGAGCCAGCCACAAGAGGATTGTATGGGCAGTGACTCTGGGAGATGTAGTTTAGACTTCGGCGCCTTTTTGGACCAACAGGAGCAGTCTATTGTGAGTGACAGCCAATCCAGTCAAGAACTGGGAGGAACTCAAAGGAAGTGCCTGGTTTTGTCTGTCGGAGTTTCAGTTGAGCTCTGGCAGTGAAGAAGGAAGGAGCTCTGTGCTTTTTCAGTGTGCAGTTTTAGTCGGGAAACATGTGTAAGGCCCAGAGTTCCGGTCTGCAGCTTGTGTAACTGCTTGTTAGGACTGAATCCATCCTGTGAAGAGAATCAAAGGATATCTGAAGAGTAGAAACCAGGCTCACCCTGTAGAAGACTGGAGAAATTGCTGAATTGCACTCGGTCTGTCAGGAACTGAATCTGCTGTGTGTTCTCCCTGGTATTGTGCAGTAATTGCGATCAGGATAGAGAAGCAGCCTGCCTGGTATAGTACTTTCTGTTTTACCATATAAATGTGTGAAGAGGCTTGTGTACCTCAAGTGAATCCTGCTGCCATTAAAGGACTTTTGCCTGTTGCAGTTTGCCATATAAATGTGTGAGGAGTCTCGTGGAGCTCAAGAGTAGCCCTGCTGACATTGAAGGACCCTATCTTGTTTGGAGGTCGTGAGTACTAATTCAGGGTCGCTCCCTGTTGAATTGCCACATTGAATCCAAATGGAATCACTGTACTGCTGACTGTTTAAACTAATTTTTCTTTTCTCTGTGGAGAGGGCCCTACCAGCTGCCACAGTTTGGACTAGCCACTAGGGCTTGGGTACCCAGGGACAGTAACTGGTAGGGATAGGCCTGTGCACAGAGCCATAGTAGATGAGTAAAGTGATAAGCTAATTAACCTGATTTCCCCTGTCCTTGTTATATTCCCCTAAATAAATCCGAGCTGCTTGTTTCAGCAAAGTTATACTGCCTGAGGTATTTGTCTATGTTAAAGTATTGTACTGTGATTGTTGCACTGTATCTTATTTTACAGGAGGTCCCAGTGCCTGAACCAGCCCTGGGGTAAGTGTATACTGTGAAGGTAATTCTGATATATTGTGTGGGGCACTAGTGGGAAGAAAGGGGGGTTGCAGTGTCCCAGAGGGCTGTGACCAAGTAAGTTTAACTATTGCAAACCCTGACCTCTGGGTGGAGGCACCCACCATTGGATCCAGGCCCCTCAACCTGTTCGTGGCAAATCAGGCAGGAGTAGTAGCCCCTGGGATAGCACCATCTAGGGGTTACACTTAAATAAATCAGGAAGGAGAGATTTAATGTCCTTGGCAACATGGTCCTTTGAGTCAAAAGTGCCACTTACTGATGATCAGTACTTGTAGCCTTGCTGGGTACAGAACTCTGAACTGAATAGCTGTGGCAAGAAATTTAGTAATAAAAGGATGATATGTTGCTCTTTTTTGTCCGGTGGCAGCAGGCAGATCTTGAGTGATGCAAAGATGAACTCCCTCCCATGAAATGTCTTTTAGCTCCCAAACTTTATTCAGTACATTCTGCTTTTCCAAATAATTCAGAAATTTCAGTATTAGAGGCCGAGGAGGTGATCCTTCTGGAGGATGGGGTCTCATGGAACGATGGGCCCTTTCAATAACACAGGCCGGATCATATGGAGAGGGACCTGCAATTTTGGCCAGCAGCTTTTGCGTAAAGAGAACAGTTTTACGTCCCTCTTCAGATTCAGGGAGGCCGAAAATAAGAAGGTTATTCCTTTGGCTTCTCCCCTCTAATTCTTCCAACGTGTCCTCTAGCTTACTGCGCTTCTGTCATAAGGAAATGGATTTGGGATCCAGATGTTCTCGTCAATGTTCTAGGGAGACAGCCGAGGCATCTATGTCTTCCTACCTTCAGATTAAGTTCACCAAGTCCTTCCTGAGAGAGTGGAGCTCAGCGGTAAGTTCCTTTAGTGAATCCTTAAGAGGGATAAATTCAGCCAGAAAATGATCAGCAAGTGGCACTGACCCTGTATTGGTGGTAGATCCTTTACTGGCAGCATTCATTTGGGCCCTGGGCCTATCAGAAGCTTTGTCCAGTGTCGCAGGTGGTGTGTGCTGCAGGGAAGGGGGGGCTGCTGCATATCAGTATCCATGTTCCATGCACAAAATTAAATTAAACACTCCAAAATTGGTCCAATATTTTCCTAGGCTAAAGACCAGCTAAGACACGAGGTTTGAGTGAGGTATGAATCAAAAATACTGCTTATTTATGTAGTAATAGGTGTGAGCAGCAGTCCGGAGATCCTACTCAGTCTGATGCATCATGTGACTCCCATTATGGAAAATCTTAACAGCTTGGAGTACTGATAGTAAAATTCTTGCTCTAATATAAGAATTATACTCAGATACATATAGGTCTGGTACTCGACGGATGGTAAACTGACAGACCTGTTAAGAGTAGATAAGGGTGTTAAACAGTGGTGCCTTTTGGCTTTCCTTTAGTTATCATATATATATAGATCAGATTGTACATAGACTGGATAAATGTGATACAGATGCTCCAAAAACTGCTGATACCAAACTTAATATTCTGTTATACTCACATGATGCTGTGTTGATGTGTAGAACTGCAAGTGGATTACAAAAAGCCCTGACTTGTGTAACAACAGTGTTAAAAGAGTTGCATCTGACTATTAATATAGATACAACTAAAATCTTAATTATAAATAAACCAAAAAACTTAAGATATAACTGGAAAGTAGATCATGAAAAGATAGAGCAGATAAACAAGTATCCCTGTCTGGTTATTGCAATACATAATACACATTTATGGAAATCACATATAGAGGAAAATAAGAAGGGTAGACAGTTTTGGCAATTAATAAGTTCTCTAAGCAATACATAAATAATTCAGCATCTGCATTACTCAAAATCTATAAAATGAAGGCTGGCTTTACTATCCTATATGGATCAGACGTCTGGGGTGTTCAAAAGGATGTGAAGAATCCTAGAACCCATACAAAGCTTATATATTATACTTATTTTATTTTTACAACAGTTTATACTGTACCTGCAGAATTTTGTGGAGCAGGAAAAGGTACTTTGTCTCTAACGTTTGGAGCAGAAATACAGCTACTTCATTATTTAAAAAAAACATGTAATAATAAGGAAGGGAACTCTGTTTGGTATGTCATCTGAACAGCGACAATTGCACAGCGAACAACATTACAGTGGCAATTCGCTGTTGCCTCTGTAAGGTACCCATGGGACCCTGGCACTGCTTTGACTGAGTATTGCACCCCACCATGAATCAACTCCAACTAGGAATTGATAATCCTAAACAACGGAGGTACAGGGGGCAGAGGCCCCTGAAAAAAAAGATGGTTTACTTGATGGATTTATGCCAACTGCAACTTGTGGTCATCATAAACGCTTTGCTGTGATGCCAGTCTACATAATTTTTGTTGAACTAGTGTCATGGATCCAATCTATTTTATATGAGTGCTGAAGGGAAAGCTTGACCTGTGACCTTCGGAATACTTTTGTCTTAAAGTTTGGACATGGTAAAAGAATTAGAGACTAGACTAAGGATAGTAGGATTACTATTGCAACTACAGATAATATTTAAGACCTTAATAAGTTTCATAGTACTGTTGTGGAAAGGATATAAGACACTGCTAAACAAATCTGTGAAAAATGTCATTAACAATGAATTTTTTGATATATAAAGATTTAAAAAATATACATAAAAGAGGAGCTTATATATACAAGAGTGAGGAAAATATGCATTATAAGACCATTGCCAGTCTATGATTTGATATCAACTCAGGGGCGTCTACTTGGTTTATGGGATGGAATGCATATAAATGAGCTTAGACTGTAAGAGTGACTGCTTAGGAAAGTGGACAACAGCCATATCTTACTAGACTGTCCAAACTTAAATACATTGAGATAAAAATTGGTATCACAATATTTTGATTAAACTTGAAAATAAAACTAAGAAAGAAAAAAATAACATTTATTATGTTTGCTTGCACGCATGTGCAAGAAACATAGTGCCATCATCCGAGTTTTCGGAGGTGTGTCACCCCCTCTTCCAATTCAGTCAGTGTGTTGGCAAGCGCGGCCCCAGTCCTCCAATGCCTGCTGAAGCTGTCTATGACAGATCCAAAATGCAGTGGTGTACAGTTGAAAGGGGGAGCTACGCTTCAGTGAGCAGCGATAAGATATCGCCTGCCCGTGCGCAGCTCCCCCACACACACACACACACACACACACACACAAACACTGCGCATGCATACCGTGCTGCTACGCACACACTGTATAGCGGCGGGGTTGTGCTGCACCCCCAAAAGCCTTACACATGCCATGCTGGGTGCCCACCTCAAGCGTGGCAACTCCGATATGTGACCGCGGGGTGCCCAATCCCGTCGGCTCCAACTGTCCTCACCCCCAGAGTACAGGGTGCCGCGCTGGAGCCCACCCAGCGTGGCAACTGATGATATGGCAACGGGTGCCCAACTCTGCTGGCTCCATGCCCCCAACCAGTTAGCCCAGCCACGCTGGGAGCCCACCCAGCGTGGCAAACGCCCCGCGTCATTTAAAAACAAACATACCTGGAAATAAAACGGTCCTCAGTGCTTCTCGCTGGCCCCTCCCACAACCCGCACTCCACCCACTGCGCACTCTGCCTCCCTACACCCCTCTCACCCCATACTTACCTCCGGAGTCTGGTGTGACGATCTTCGGTGGACCGGGAACACGTCTGCACTCTTCAATGCCGACTGTGAACTAAGGAAATGCTGGTAAGCTGTATAATGGGATAGATAGAGGTTTTTCAACTTTATTGCATATCTCAGGCATTTTTTGGAATTTTTGCTCCAAATTTTCAACATGGGGTTTTTGGGACCCCTTCACATGAATGCTGTCACTGTCATGGCGTTACTTTCGGCGAAGGGTGTTGCCAGACCACTGTGTGAAATCACCTTTCTGGAATGATTAATGAAACGACACTGCCAGTGTTCATAAGGTGGGCTCTCAAGAAGCCTATTTTGAAAATTTGGTGAAGAAAAAAAAAAATGACTATTTTACAAGCGTGCATTGCGCAGTTCCTACGCACCTCGTAAGTTCGCGAATTTTCAATATTTTCACTCCAGATTTTCAACATTGCCATTTTACCATACCTCCTTATGAGCAGTATAGCTGTCATTTTTCACATCTTGCCCAAAATGTGTTTCCGCCCATGTGCAGCACAGTGGCACAGTCGGTGTGCGAAATCAATGTATGGGACACATTAAGAAAATTACAGTGACACTGTTCATGAGCAGAGGTCTTAAAATGGCTATGTTGAAAATTTGGTGAAAAATCCCCAAAATGACTATTTTATTTGAGCGTTATGCTATAGTTCTTCACACACGCTAGTAAGTTTGCTAATTTTCAATATTTTCAATCCAGATTTTCCACATTGCCATTTTATTACACTTTCTTATGAGCAGTACAGCTGTCATTTGTCACATCTTGCCCAAAACATGTTTCCGCCCATGTAGCGCACAATGGCACAGTCGGTGTGCAAAATCAATGTATGGGACACATTAAGAAAATTACAGTGACACTGTTCATGAGCAGAGGTCTTAAAATGGCTATGTTGAAAATTTGGTGACAAAAGTCCATAAAATGACTGTGTTACGAGTGAGCATTGCGCAGTTTCCACACACCCTCGTAAGTTCATGACTTTGTAATATTT
Organism: Neoceratodus forsteri; assembly: GCA_016271365.2. Lineage (NCBI taxonomy): Eukaryota > Metazoa > Chordata > Ceratodontiformes > Ceratodontidae > Neoceratodus > Neoceratodus forsteri. Next base: position 1,206,596,463 of record CM057449.1, read on the forward strand.
TCAGTCCAGATTTTCACCAGTGGTATTTTTCCACACTTCCTTATGAACAGTACAGCTGTCATTTTTACAACATGGCTGAAGTGTGTTTTCACACTTTCAGCGCAGAGATGCATGGTCGCTGTGGGAAATCATTGTTCGACAGATAAAGAAAATCACAGTGACACTGTTCATGATCGGAGGTCCCAAAATGCCTGTATTGACAATCTGCTGTAAAAATCCCTAAACTAATTACATTATGGTGTGGTGCTGCACAGTTTCTATGCACGCCGTGACTTCACCAGTTTTTAAATATTTTACTGCAGATTTGCAACATTGCCATTTTTTACACCTCCCCATGAACAGTACAGCTGTCATTTTTACATCCTGTTCGAATGTTTTGCACCTGTGGTGCTAAATGCCATAGTCGCTGTGCATAAGCAGCTTTCGGCTAACAAACTGATATTGCTACTGTTCATGAGGTGGGGTCACAAAAAAACCATGTTGAAAATTTGGAGTGAAAATACCAACGAATGCCTGCGGTATTAGGGTTTCCAGCCATAACGCCCAACCCTGTAGAGAATGACAGGCATCAGGGATGTGACTTGGGATTCTTACCTGTAATGCTCATACCATTCCGCACCCTGCAGCCAGTGAGAGGCATCGAGGTATGCCTTGGACTCTTCGGCCCCAAAGTTCACCCCATTCTCCTATACCGCACCCATCTCACCCGCATTTCCTGATGGAATGGGGTGCACATATGGGTCAAAGACCCTAAGGCACACCGTGACACCTGTCAGTGTCTGCAGGGTGAGGTGTGGTGAAATGGCGTGGCCGTTATGCCTAATGACCCAAAGGCACACCCCAATGCCTGTCACTCTCTGCAGGGTGGTGGTGGGGTTGGCTTCAGTTCAATACTTCACTGCCATTCCTATTATGCAGCTCTGTAACTTCTACACTACCACTGCCAATGCCAGCAAGCAAACATTCGGCATTGACAAATGCTTGTTTTAAATACAGATGATGTGACAATCTTATATAGAGTAGCTCAGTGCAATGCAGCTCATAGATTATTAAGAATATAAAAATGTTGGGAACAAGTGTCCTTTTTACATGGTCTATATTTGTATTTATTGTATATTCTGGATCATAATAGATTTTAAACTATATACAGTTGATGATAGATTTTATTTGCTTCTTTCTTTTTATCATAGAATAATTTTTATTGTTTTGGTCAAAGCTGTAATCATACAATACATCACATATCATATTCCAAACATGAAAACTCCTGCTACATTAAGGCATTACAGTGTTGTTTACACATACTGGTATACATCGTAGAAGAAAAGATATCTTAGGTTCAGAGCTATACCATATAACTGGTAACTACGCCTTTTCCTATCTGTCTTAATTCACCTTACCGCACCTATAACTTATACTCACACCTAGGTCATATAAGTGCCTTATCCTCAGTGTTCAATTTTCCAACTACTCTTACAGGCCTATCATACAGTTAAGATCAGGCCTACCAAAAGAAAGAAGAGAAAGATAGAATAAGACAAACCTCAGCATAGCAGCAGCCCAAATCTCATCTGAATGTGTACGTAGAAATCAGATCCTGATGCTTATATTTCAGATTGCATGAATAGGATCTGTCCTTCTAACAGTGGTCAGGATAGGTGGATTCCCAGGCGGGGGACCCAGCACAATGCCGAGTTAAGATAGGCCTCCCATTTGGAAAGGTACGTGGACAACTGCCCTCTAGTGGCATAAGTGAGCCTTTCAAAAGTAGCCAGTCTGGCTATAGCTGAGTGCCATAAAGAAATGGGTGGGGGTAGAGGTTGCTGCCAATGTCTTAAGAGGAACCACTTAGCCTCCAGCAAAACTACCAGGATCAAATTCTGATGCTGTGGTTTTAGGTGCCTTAGTGGCACCCGATCACCCAGCAGCAGCATAGGATGTGAAAGGTCTATGGGCTGTCCCAGCACCCCAGAGCAGTCCGTTGCTACTGCTGACCAGAAAGGAACTATTTTCATAGAAGATGCAGAGTGTCAGCAGGACTGTATTCACATCTCCAGCACCGTGCATGCGAGAGGGTCCCCCACTTGAATAAAACAACGGGTGTTCTGTACCATCTAAGGAGCATCTTAAGTTGAATTAACTGGCTTCTAATGTCTTTATAGGTGGAATGCGCCATGTGTAGGCAGCGGGACCAGGTCTCTGGACCAATATTGACTCCCTATATCCATGCTCCATGTCATTCTGCATGGCTCCATATGATCCGATTGTGCCTCACACCATGTGTTATAGAACCTACCTGCTAAACCTCGAAAGGAAGGCTTTTTATGTAGTGAGGATAACCAGAGCCATCTCAGTTCCCCTTTAGCAGTCCAGCCAATGGCCTGTACTGCACTGCAAAGTTGCAGGAACTTCCAGAAGTCCTGTGACTTTAATGAAAAGCGTGCTTGGAGTTGTTCAAAGGACATAAGGGTACTAGTATTTGGTAGATAGAGATCCTGCACAATGCGGAACCCTTTCCCTTCCCATGAGGACCAAGTCAGGGGTTTGTTGTCCACCCTAAGAAGCCAGTTGTGCCAGAGGTCTAAATACCTAAAGGGTATCATGGCTCCTTGGCTCGATGTCTTGGCCGCCTTCATAAGGTGGAATCAGGCTCTCCTAGTAGCGTCCATGACTGGGGTGAGTTTGTCTGGGAGATATAACAGTGTTAGTTAAGAGTAGGCTAAGAGGGGTGGGCTGACAAATTTGCTTTTCAAATTGTATCTACGGCGGTGAAGTAAGAGGGTTGGGACAAACCATTTAACCGCTTGAGCAGCTAAGAAAGACCAGTGATATCCCCGAAGCCAGGGAAGCCTTAAGCCCCACGCGACCAATATGCCCGTAGTTTATGAACTCCCCACCTTGGTTTCCGTCCTTCCCACAGAAAGAATGAGATTAGTTTATCTAATGTTAGAAATACTTTGTCTGACAAAGTTATGGGAAGGTTATTCAACAAATACGCTACTCTGGGCAGCAGGAGCATGCGAAGTGCTGCAACTTTCCCTGGGAGGGAGAGATTCAGCCGTCGCCAACGTGTTGCTTTAATTGTCAGCTGTGTGAGTAGCGGAGTAAAGTTCCTGGATTCTATGTGCCTCCAGACAAAAGGAATGTGTATACCCAAGTATTGTAAGTTATTGGGAGCCCATGACAATCCCAGCCCCTGCAGACAGTCTTTAGTGCAGACCCCATTCAAAGGGGTAACACTGGTTTTCTTTTGGTTGACTTGCAATCCTGATATACTGGCAAATGATTGTAAAGTCTCCAGCACCGGGCTAAGGGACTCTTGTGGGCAGGAAAGAGTGAGGAGTAAGTCATCCGCATACGCAGTTGCAAGATAAGAACGATCACCCACCAAGACACCCTGAATCGCTTTATTGGCCTGGAGTACTCAGATAAGAGGATCCAGAGCCAGCAAAAAGAGTAATGGGGATAGCGGGCATCCCTGCTTGGTGCCCCGCTGCAAGAGAAAGGGCATGGATATGTCTTTATTAGTAAGTATTCTGGCCGCAGGTTTATGATACAAAACATGGACCCATTGTTTAAAGTAAGTGCCAAAACCATACGGTTCAACCACCTCATGTAGATAAGGCCACTCAACTGAATCAAAAGCTTTCAAGAAGTCAACTGCTATAGCTGCCATAGGAGTGGGAGACCGAAGGGTTAGCAATTTGATGTTGAGCACAAGGCGGATGTTGTCAGACACTGCCCTACCTTTGGTGAATCCTGCTTGGGAGGGGTGTACTATGGAGGGTAGGACCTCCATCATACGATTGGCGAGTATTTTGGCTACGATCTTAGTGTTCACAGATATTAATGAGATAGGGCGATAATTTGCGCAGTTTAACGGGTTGTCAGATTTCTTCAGAATGAGAGTAATTAAAGCCTCTCGCATTGTTGGTGGAAGGGAACCTGTCGAGTGCGCTTCCTGAAGGGCAGCAAGTAGAGGGGTCCGAATTTTGGAGCTTAGTATCTGATATAACTCGGTGGTCATACCATCCGGTCCTGGAGTTTTACCCTTTGCCAGCTGGGATAAAGCATCATGAATTTCTGCCTCTGTAATAGGGGCATTCAATGCATTTTTTATAGCTTCTGGGAGCTGGGGAATATGAGCCATTGAACAAAAGTCCCTTAGATAGGCTCTCATATGATCCTTCTCTTGGGGGATCCATGATTGATACAGCTGCTGGTAATATCGTGTCATGCACTCATTAATTTGCTTGGGGTCCGTAACTGTCTCCGCATTGGCAGTCCTAAGGGCATGGATACGGGAAGCGGCTTGCTGCTTCCTCAGTTGATATGCTAATAGTTTCCTGCTCTTATCCCCACCCTCCCAATATGCATGTTTAATCCTAGTCATATGCCACTCAACTTGTTGGTGGAGTATAGTGTTTATCCAATATTTTAACCCGACAATCTCCCGGAGTTTGGTTGCGTCAGGAGCCCCGGCAGTAGTTATCTTAAACTGTGATTCCTTGGCTGAGAGTTCCGCTTGGAGCCCAGTGAGCTCCGCCTTTCACTCCCTGTTTTTCTGAGCCACAAAAGCTATAATATGCCCCCTTAACACGGCTTTGAAAGCCTCCCAAACCATGGCTGTGAATGTTTCCCCCGGCTTATTGTGAGCAAAGTAATCCCGGGCGGCGTCTTGGACCATGTTCCGAAAGGAGGGATCTTTAATCAATAAGGGATTGCAATGCCACCTGGTGCCAGCGCCCCGTTGCCCTGCAGGCAGGAGGGTACAGGAGACAGAAGCGTGGTCCGACACTAGGATGTCCTTGATCTCAGTTGCTACAATATCCTGGGCTGCGTATACATTCCCAAGCCAGAAGTCAATGCGGCTGTAAGTTGCGTGCTTCATCGAGAAGAAAAAGTAGTCCCTCCCCATTGGGTGGTCTCTCCGCCAGACATCTATCATGCCCCATTCCCTCATCATTTCCAGTAGTATGCCCACCGCCTTAGGATGGGTTTGCGGGGTGGGCTTAGACTTATCCAAGAATATATCCAGGGCCAAAATAAAATCCCCCCATCATAATTGGGCTATTGTGGTAACCCTCGGTGAGGGATTCCAAGGCACGGTTGAGATCAAGGAATAACTTGGGAGAGTCCGTGTTCAGGCCATAGATATTTGCTAACACTGCATGTCCCCCCGGGTAGGAGAACCTAGTCCCTATCCAGCGACCATGAGCGTCCATGATTGTTTTATCAACCGTCCATGGACATGTCTTTTTGACCAGAACGGCCACTCCCTTGGACTTATTTTTGGCCGAGCTGGTGAGTACTGTCCCTACCCACGCCTTTTTGAGCCATCCGACAGTCTTTGCAGTAAGGTGCGTCTCTTGGAGCAACGTAATGTCTGCCTGTAAAGAGTGAAGGTGTTTAAGGACAATATTTCATTTAGTTGGGTGATTCAGCCCCTTCACATTCCAGGATATGAGCTTGAGCCCCATTCTGGAGTACGGCTCTGCTATGCTGAGGTTTTAGAGAAAAAGAAGTACTCACCTCAGGGGTCCTAAGAATGTAGGGTAGGATAAGTGGTCAAGGTACCTGAGGTATAATAAGGTGTTCAGCAGAGGAAAGACCAGGAGAGTTTGCCAAGCAGAATATGACACAAATGACCTAGTAGCAAAGAAGGAAACACAAACAGGAGTGAATATACCACACTCTAAACCAACAGGTACTATATAACTTTTAAAGATACCCGCTAAACTATGGGTTGAACAGTATTACGATAATTACCTATTAACTACAAATATCAGATACAATATATCAGAGTAACAAGGAATAAGCTGGCGAGACTTGGTGTACGCACAATGGAACTTTTCCCTTGCCAGATGCAAAGGTAAGCACTTCGCCGTGCTAGCCAAAGACTTGAATAGGGAAGAAAGGGGTAGAACCATTCAGCTGCTTGCAGCTCAGACCCCAGCCATGTTTAAACAGTATTCCATCATATATACCACCCATAGTATGAGATTGGCTGGGGCATCCAAAAACCGGGGAAGGGGGGGTGCAAATTTCATGCAAGGCTTTTACTTGTCTTCCATCCTGCTGCTCTCTCTGCTGATGCATGCTCTAAGAGGGATCCTTTGGAACAGAGGCGGTGCCAGTTGGAGTGGGGGGGGAGAGGACCCCCAAATGAAGGATATTCCCACGTATCACCGGCAGCGGTGCTGGGAAGTCCTTGCATGTATAACTTCTCAAGCAGGGTGGCTACCCTTTGCAGCTTCCAAACTCCTCATATTTCCTTCTTTTTATTATGTGTCACACTTTTTGTAAAACCCATACTGTAAATTTAATAAACCGTTTTTTTTTATTTGACATTCTTTTTATCTCTGATCCTCAGCCTCTCTCCAGTGTGGGACGCACAGCATGACCTGGTCCCTCCTGCCTGAAATCCCAGTCCATACCTCTCTGCCTGAAGCTCCTCCTTGCATCCTTGGACAACCCAGCCCCCTGGATCTAAGCCCCCCAGGGTGGGACCACCAACTCCTCCAATGACCTTTTTGAAATCTAGACAGGCTGCCAAGGAGTGAGGGAGTGCATGGGCAGGCTGTAGACCCGGCACTGGGAGTGGAGGTCAGCCACTGGTCCCCAGCTTCACCCGCTGAGTATCAGGGTTTTTTGCCAGTAGTTCCTTCCCCCTAGGCTCAGATATGCAATGCATCCAGTGCGGGTGTGCATGCTCCTGTGCTCACCTACAGGATCGCCACTGCAGCCAGTCCCCATGGTTGCTGGATCGCAGGCTTGCTGTACCCCCAGGTACTGCCAGGAGCTACCAGAGCCCAGGAGCGAAGCCCCCCCCCAGGACAGGACAACACTCAATCTTGTCCTTCCCCTGCAAACCTCTGGTGGCCAAAGCTTGCTCCCAAACCTGGGTCGCCAGCCTAGTGTGAGGTGTGGCGTCCAGCACCTTAACCTGCAGTGCCACCAGGCCAGATAAATTTAATAAACTTGAAGAGACTGTAATGGAACTTGAAACTTGCTGTTAAGGTTGTAGGCACTGCTGCCCAAAGTTAAGACAAATGACTACTTTGCTGAAAACATGGCATGGCATTAAAAATTAAGAAGATGTGTTCCATTTTATGAACAAATTAACTCCTCCTCAGATTGACTGGAGTTAACAATAGTGGAAGAATTCTCGCTATTTTATTTTATAACAGCCATGTAGGAGTTTGGGGGTCTGCTTTGCATGTTAATTCCACAGTGTGCATACAGTATTTTTGGGAAAGCAGACCCTGGATTGTGAACTTCATACACAGCACTGCTCCTTGGCCTTGGATACACTAAACATGATCAGCATGCTCCATAGCTGAGTAGGTCAATGGCAGCACAAGACAGTCACACAACGTTATTTGATGCTATTTGGGCCGGGGGTTCCAGAGGATGAAGTGAGATGCTGCCTGCAGGATGTAGTTTCTCTGCTGGGTTGGGAAGTAATAATTTACACGTGGAGCACCTGGGAAGGGAAAGAAAAACAGAAACCGCCCAGGAAACAATCAGTTTTATTGAGTGTTCAGAGGCTCAGGGTTGAATCTTCTCTTGGTGGGACATGGGTGAACACTACAGTGCATTTGTGAAATGGACCTGCCATGTGGTCCTATCCTGGAGGTTTGCACTTGCAGGAACAGAAAAAACTGTTATTTTAAACAGATCTGCATGACATACCTATCATGCCACTCAGGTCTCAGAAAATTGATTTATTGAATACAACTTCAAATCACTTCCTGGCCACATACAAACCACCGTGGACAGCCATATTAAAAAAAAATGGCCAGCCCTCTGGTGCAGCGGCTGTAGTTCTGCCTGCGATGCCAATGACCAGGGTTTGGGAAAAGACTTAGGTGTCAGAGGCTGGCCGGAGGGAGATGGCTTGTGCATCCAACGACTGCGCTACCATCGCCTAGGAGGAAGGGGGTTCATGGCTCCGCAGTTGCTGGACCCTGGCAGAGGCTGGGAGCATGGCAACGCATCAGGTTACACCATGGGTGGGAGCGTGGCAGATGTCAACGGATGCCTTGATGTCATGTAGCATGTCATGCTCCCCAGAAAAACCAAAAAAATATCCCTGGTCCGATCAGATGACAGCCACTGGTCCTCAGCACGGCATGGTAGCCTGAGATAGCTCTGTGCTGACCCCCCACCACCAATCCCATGGGCTAATTGGTTGTGCCTAAGGGCACTTCTCCCCCACAGGGAGAAGACCCATCCGATGAAAGGATAGGTTGGGTCACCTGGGGGATCCATGTATGGCCATAGGGAGCAGCAGATGGTGACTGGAGGAGGTGGGTGAATGTGGATCCTAGGTGGCCTGAAGGAGTGGCTGGACCAGGTGGTGGGGGAGCAAAACAAAATGCCAGATGGGCTATATAACACCTCAACATCCACTCTGGAGTAGCAGGCTACTCTCTACCACACCACTGCTCAGCACTGTATAAAGACAGGACTCTGGACTAGCTAGTCAGGTAGGTGTGTCAGGGCAACTTATCTTAGTTAATATAGCTCAGTAGATACTATAGGTTGGCTTACAATCCACAACTGACCTTCCTTATAAAAAGACAAAGTAAGTAATGCTCCCACTGCATGCAAAGAAAATTGGGCAGGCGCTTGTATTTGCCACCATGTATGTCCCAGTAGGCCCCCAATCACAGAGCGCATGTGTGTGATATCAGTACAGGTCTGAAACAGGGCAGTTGGGACATGGAACCAGTGCTCTGGCACATTTTACAGGTAGTCTGTGGGACAGTGAGTGGTTGTAAGGAAAATGGCAGAAAGGCCCAGAATCACCAGATGCAAGCAATACAGCATGACAGTGGCCATTTTGGTGTAAAAAATGGGATGTCCCATGAAATATGAGACCACTGTGAGGTGTACACCATGTAGTCTCATGTCTTCTATGCAAGTGGGCTATGTACTGTATGCTGGAAAAAGCAGGACACGCAGCAAAAGCTGGTAGTGGCACAACTGTGTGGAGATTTGGCACTTTTTGCATTTTGTCTGAGACGGTCACCAGTCCTTCACTTGAGTGTATGTAGCCAGACCATGCAGACAGCTGGAAAGGTCACTCTTCATCCTCTGTTTGTACGTATGTGCTGCACAATCAAGTCTGGAAGGGTGGGCGGGTGGTGGTCTACCCAAATTTCGGAGAAGGAGCAGAATCACTGATGATGGCCAGGTCAGCCATGGAGGTATCAGGATTTCATTCTGGCTAGGTGGGGAGGCTAGAGGGCCTACAATAAGCATCTGATCAAGATGGGTCATAGTGTCTGTATACAGTGTGGTTGCCCAGGGTGTGGGAACTCAAGCTGCAGGAAGGCACAAAGGTAGAACAGCAAGAGGAGGGGACTTGTGGGACAACAGCTGGCTGTGTGGGTCTGTTAACTGTCTGCTTAAGAGCTGTAGGGAGGATGAGAGGGCAAGGAGAATTGCAGTAACATAAATGCTGAGCAAGCAGCAGAGGGTCATAGGTTGAAAAAAAGTTAAGGTAGGAAAAGTTATTTTGAAGCCACTAACTCAGCACTGAGTTCATCGTTAAAATACCCAGTAAAAAATTGGATGGCCTTTTTTGTGCCTGTGCATGCTTTTAGTTTTTGGTGTTCATTTCCTGACCACAACAAATTTAATTATATTATAAAAAAAATCGTTATTAGCTTCACTTTTCTGACAGCTAATGATTTTTTTTAATATAGAGAATATTGACGTGATTGCTGTTCTTGTTGTGAGGTTTATTTTAGCATCATCTTCTGTTTTGTTATAGCTGTCACTAAGATCACTGTCTGTCTGTAGCATTTAAAATGTTGGACCTGACCTCCAGTTAAATGTGGGAGTCAATTATGCAAGTAAAGTGCTTTTGTGATTCCTTTGGGATCAATAAAGAGCCCAAAGCTACACCAGCTCATCAGTACCATTCTAACCCAGTCCTCATGTGCCTCTGGTTCCAATACCTTATGATTAAATTAAGTCCAACAAAGCATCATCCTCTCAAGGCCCAGCCCAAAACAGCAGCTGACCCATCCTGTGACCCATATCTTACAGTAGTTATTTGCACATTGCTGCCATTCAGGCCGGGTAATGTGAGCATGAGTGTCACCGTGCTGCTTGGTTTGACTTATTTAAATTTGATAGTTCTCCAATGGAACTGTCTGAAAATACTCATGATGTCTGGTTGTGTGGTGGGGAGGGTGCAGAGGCTGAGATACAGTATGTGTGTGTGTGTGTCTGATGGTGTTTACAGCTGCATCCTGGCAATGGTGGCACCAGTCAATTGCTGAACTGACTATGTAGTCCTCCAGCTAAAAATGTTTTATTATACCATGCCCTTATTATTGATATCAACCAATCACATTAGGTGAGTTGTGTAACATATTTCATAAAATTGGAATGTTGCTTATTAATCATTGCCCTGTTATTATTAACTATATTAAAGAAGAACAAGAAGATTGTTTTGGGATGGAGACAGCTGACTGGTTAAATATTTCATGTTTAAAAATTTGTGAATGCTAGCAAGCTGATTGTTCAGTAATTTTTTACCCATCCACTCACCACAGGTAGAGACAGATAGCACCAGGCTAGAGTGACCATCAGTTGATGCTGTTACTTAGATTTAAGTATTGAATGTTTACGCCACATCATTGGTGGTGTTGCCACACCATATTTGGGAACACACAGGAGAGGGGTCCATGCTTATTGTTGTGCATAGAGCCCATGTCAATGTAAATTCAGTCCTGACCTGAGTGGATTTCTATGATGCATCCCTGATTTTAGTTCCCTTTCTCCCTGATTTTTTTCTTCTTAAGTATTTTGTCGAATTGATAAGGCTGGAAGTTAGAAGGCATGATTTTACTGACAAACACGATTTAACCATCTCCACCCCAACTAGGCGAGTAAACCACCCTATCCCAAAATTATTTACCAGCAGGGTACCTACTATCTAATCCCCTCTTAATCATACCCAAGGAGTGCCCATAACAACTGTGCTCCAGGCCATCCTGTACTATGTGCTTCACCCCCTCCCCATTACAATCTGCTAGATTTGCCCAAGTTGTGATTATCAATCGCTTAGTAGTGCAGGGCCCTGATTGTGATCCACTGTGCCCTCCCACCCCATGTACAGAAAGTGTCCTGGTTATAAACTGTGCTCTGAAGATGTTCTGCACTCAGTACTGGTGCGTGACGATGAATGACCCTTCTCCCCGAGATCTCCTAGCCTTGCCCAAGCTGCCCTACCAGTCTTACTGCAAGTACATCATGCAAGGCCCCAATTTATGATCCTCCATCCTCCCCATCAATCCACTAACACTGTTAATCAGGCACATGGGTGCCAGTGGGCCAGCTTTATAAAAATCTTAATGGGTAAAAGTAGTTAATGTGGCAGAGCTAGTCTTTCAGCAATCATCCTTGCAGCATGCTCTCATTACTTCCAGTAATCTGAAATGTGGAGGAAAGTCAGACTTACATCTTATGTCTTTTCCTCCTGGACTGCATTAATGGTTGAAAGTTGAAGCATGCTGTGCTGGCAGCGGCTGGAAGAACAGTTCTTCTGCTCTGCATTTACACAGCAGGTATTTTAACTATGTGAGAGTGGAGATTTGATATGCGGAAATCACTATTGTGACCCTGCACTGTACTGAAGATAAGACGGGTGGGGGTGGAGGCTGGCAATTATGGCCATGAATGCACCGTACTGAGTAGAGGACATGGGGGAATCTTAGTTGGGGCCAGAGGGGGAGATTGCAATCAGGGCTGTGCACTGTACTAACTACTGGACATGGGAGGATTGCAATTAGGGCCATGCATGAGGGGGATCGTAATCAGGGCTGTGCACCAGCTGTACTGAGTACAGGACATGCTGGGGGCATCGCTGGGGGGATTGGGGGGGTCACAACGTGGGTTTGCACTGAGATGCAGCACACAAGGCTACTGCTCCAAGAGTCATTTAAGTTAAGAGAAGAAAAAAAGATAAGAAAAACACTCAGGCTAGATGATCACTTTGAAAAATATAAAAATCTCTAAAGATTGCAGCACAGGGTGTTAATGACATTGCGGTCAATCTTTGAAGTTCGGGGTGGGGGACTGGACAGAACTTACAATGGAAGAAGCATGCCCTGATGAACTGGATTTTTTCCCATGAAACATTTGGTCAGCTAAACACCGGGAAGTTCTGTCTTTTAATTAACTTTTCTGGTCTCTGACAGACTTCTGCACAGCCTGATTTGTGATTTTCATTAACTTGCTGAGTATAGCTGTGATTGGGTTGGGAGCATTGGTACTGGCATTACAGTTTGGAGGTAGTTTGATCAGCTGGCTGGGGGTATGGGAGATTGATGAGGAGGGTACAGAGCACTACAGCCACTCATTTCATCTGAAAAGCTGGAGCATCAGCTCTGTGCTCTGTACCTCTTGTAATGTGTAATAAATCCCTTGTTTACAGTCTGGAATATATGCTATCTACACCAGCACTCTGCTTTTCCAGCCTGAGTAATAAAATCTTGTAGTAGAGGACAGGTTTTTCACATAGCAACTCAGTGTAGAGTGCCTTTCTGCTGCTTAACCTTGCCTTTTGCACCTTGGGTTTCAGCAGATCCACGTATGACTAATGTTATACTCTGTTTTTACCTTTCAGATTGAAGAGATTACACTCCAAAGGAAGAAATGCACTTGGAATAAAACATTAGATAAGTAATCTTTAACGCCTTTGTTGTAAAAATATGTCTTTCTCCTTACAGATGGCTTGTTCACCTATTTTGGACACCTGGGCCCGATGTTCAAAGGATTGTCTGGGCACAAATCCGAGTTTTCCTGCGCAAACCAGATTTTGTGCAGATGAGCAATATTGAAATGCCCGGTTAGTTTGTGCAAACAGGATTTGCACCTGGGCAAGAGTCCATGGGTGCACAATGTAAATAAAGGGGCAGAGACCTGAATATATTGCACACTCCAATATTCAGAGTATTTTAACTATTTATTTATTGAATTGTTCACCAGGAAAGGCACACTGAGCAAAATGATGCTCATCTCCCAGTGCGACCTGGGGGAAGGGGTATAGAGGAGAGGATAACACGCAGGTTATCACTGAGTAAATATTTAACATTACAGTTTGTGCGTTGGAGAGGAAAACAAGCAGATTTTCAAGTGGGATACATATAACATTACATTTATGACATTATACTAATGTATACACTTAATAGGAATATGGCCGAGTAACAGGTTAACAGGAAGGGAAACAGTTAGGCACAAGACACGTTGATCCACGCATGGAGCAGATTAAATGGAATGGAAGTGCAGGAAGACAGCAAGACAGCAGATGCATAATAAGTGCAATAATTGGTATAATAACCCAGCTTCGTAGTGTATGCCAGGTGCCACTGGTCAGGCAGTCGGGGGTATGGTATATGAGGGGCAGGACAGGAGAATAATCATATGCAGACACAATTTACTGTAAGGTGATTTGCCATGGTGGTAGCAAGGGAGTGAGTGGAGGAGGCATGAAAAATTTGGGGAGGAAGTTCATTCCAGTTTAGGAAGGCAGTGTGATAAGTTTGCTTGTCCAATGGAGGACCTCCTAGGGATTAGTAATTGATGGAAGTCATAGGATCTACGGGCATGGGTCGGAGTGGGGGGTGGCGATAGCAAGGAAGAAAGGTAGGACGGAAGTGAACCGAGCCAGAATTTTGAGACAAACTTGGTACAGTGCAGTTGGCAGCGATTTTCAAGAGAAGGGAATGCAAGAGAACAGTAGAGTTCCCAGTGATGGTGCGGGGGGGCATTGAGGGTAAAGCGGCAGAAAGCGTTGAAGAGGGAGTCCAGTCTAGATAAAGTAGACCTGGAAGTGGCACTGTAGACCATATCACAGTAGTCAAATGATGAAAGGATTATCTTCTGCACTATATGTTCCACGCAAGGCTGTTCTTCCCTGCCCCCTTGTATGGCACACATACCACCGATGGAAACCCAGACTTATTCCTGCACAACCCTAGTAGTTGGTGGAAGAAGTGCTGTGGCCTCCCCAACCCCCAACATAGTAGTCCCTGGTGTCTAGTGGTCCCTCCCCCTGCCGATCACTGTCCCCATGTCCAGTATGTAACTTTCCTGGTGGCTAGTGGTCCCTCCCCCCCACCTAGTGCCACCCCCATGTACACTGTGTAACTTTCCTGGTGAGTAGTGGTCCCTCACCCCCACCTAGTGCCATCCCCATGTACACTGTGTAACTTCCCTGGTGGCTAGTGGTCCCACCCCCTGACAGTCGCCGTCTCTATATAGTATGTAACTTCTCTGTTGGCTAATGCTCCCCCCCCCCACACAACACCTGGCTGATGTATCCCTCCAATGTCCCTGGGGGTCCAGTGGTCCCCCCATCCTGATTATCCATCAATAACAGATACACCATTCCCTGGTGGTCTAGCAGTCACCCCTCCCTATTCCCAAGCTGCCCATAACATAACATAGATATTAGCATAGTGGACCCCCCCACCCTGGCTGGTAGTGCCCCACCACCCCACTTCCCCCATCCTGACCCCAAACCAGCAACTGGCACAGCCCTCTGCTCACCATCACAGCCAGCTGCTGACTGAGTGTGTACTGTATACAGTACATGCTCAATGACAACTCAGTCAGCGGCTGGCCGTGGTGGTGAGTGGAGGGCTGTGCTAGTCTCCAGCTTTGGGTCAGAATGGTGGGGGAGCAGATTCAGTAAATGCACCTTTTTTGATGCCTTTGTGGCAGTACACTAGATAGGATTTTACCAGGACTCCACAATTTCAATAATATTTTAGCTGCCCTGCTTTATGCACTTTACACTTCCTCCTAGTCTTAAGCACTTTTGCACTACCACATTTCAGCTGTATTTTCCTTCTTCAGTGTAGCCCCTTCTTCTTGCCCTACAGAGTTGGTCCTTCTTTACCAGAGATGGTGTGAAATGAAATTTCACCAACAAAATTGTGATGAAATTGGCAATTTTGCAGCACGAAACAATTTGTGAAATTCCGCTGCTCTGCAAAATTTTTCACCATGTGCGAAGTTGTGGAATTTCTCCCGTGGAATGCAGAATTTTTGCAACAAAATGCACAATTTCAAGAAATGTTGCCATTCCATGTGCAAAAATTTTAGTTCCATGGGAGAAATGTCACATTTTACACCCAAGAAATATTTGGCAAAATGTGCGAATTTTGCAAAATATTTCACGTAATGAAATTTTGTAATTTCTCACATCTCTATTCCTCACTGCTGGTTTTAACACCCTCACCCCAGTATCTCAGCACTTTCCTGTAGTCTCCCCCTCTTTCCAATGGTCAAAGTTACATAGAAACATAGAATCTGTCAGCAGATAAGGACCATATGGCCCACCTAGTCTGCTTGTTTCCCTACTCACTGCTGCAGCCCCAGATTCTATTTGATCTGTGGCTCTCCTGCTCTGCACATCTCCAGGCTACCCTGATGTTTATCCCATGCACTCTTGAACCCCCACTATTGTTTTAACCCCCACCATGTCTGGCAGAAGGCCGTTCCAAGGCTCCACCTCCCTTTAAGTGAAAAAGTACTTCCTAACATTACCCCTGAGCCTTCCACCCTTCAGTCTCATATAATGCCCTGTTGTTCTTGTGCAGAGTATTCTCTGAAATATGCTTTCCACCTGTACCCTGTTTATTCCCCTAAGGTACTTGAAAGACTCTGTCATATCTCCCCTTTCCTTTCTTTTCTCCAGTGAATAAGTATTAAGGTCCTTAAGTCTTTCCTCATATGGCTTCTGGTGCAGTCCATGTACCATCCTCGTTGCCCTTCTCTGGACTGCCTCTATTTTGTCAAAGTCCTTCTGGAGATGTGGTCTCCTGAACTGGACATAGTACTCCAGCTGAGGCCTCACCAATGATCTGTACAGTGGCATCACCACATCTTTCCTTCTGCTTGTTATGCCCATCCCTATGCATCCCAACATTCTGTTTGCTCTCCCCACCGTCTTTTAGGAATATATGAATTGACCAACAGAAATAGACCACTTGGTCTGTCATGTCTGCTCAAGTGTGCAGCTAGCACCCTCACTTTGCAGCTGCCCCACCCCCTCCCCTTCCCAATTATTATCCCCCACCCTGTACCATCCCCTTTGAAACCACCCACTGTCTTACAGGATACCACCTCCTGTGGCAGAGCATTCCATTCTGCCAAAATCCTCCCCATGAAAGAGTGTCTCCTCATTTCTGTCCTAAATCTTCCCTTTCCAATCTAAGGCTATGTCCTGTCTTGTCCCTCCCCCTCCTTAGCTTGAATATCCCTTCAGTGCCTGCCTTGTTTATCCCCTTTAAGTACTTTAAAGGTCTCAATCATATCTCTCTGATCCCTTCTCACCTCCAGGGAGTACATATTCAACTCTCAGCCTCTCTTCATATGGCCTGTCCTCCATTCCCTGGATCATCTTTGTCACCCTGCGTTGTACCCTTTCCAGTAATCTCACATCCTTCTCCAGATATGAGTGCCAGTACTGCATGCAGTACTCCAGGTGTGGCCAGTGACCTGTAGAGAGGCAGGAAAACCTCCCTGCTCCTGGAGGAGATCTCTCTCGTGATATAACCCAGCATCCTGTTGGCTTTTGCTGCCGCCCTCCTGCACTGCTCTGTATTGTTCATTTTCCCTGTTACAACCACCCCTAGATCCTTTTTCTCCTCTGGGGTACCTAATTGCACCCCTCCCAGCTGGTAACCCGTCCCTGGGTTCTTTGCTCCAAAGTGCAGTAGTTTGCACTTTTTCGCATTGAACCCCAACTGCCATGCTTCCGACCACTCCACTAGCTTGGTCAGGTCATCCTGCAGCCCATGCCAGCTTGCTATATCATCCACCACCCACAGCTTGGTATCATCAGCAAACAGACTGATCTTACTCCTGACACATGAGAGATGTCCGCTATGAATATCCCAAACAGCACTGTCCCCAGTACTGATCCCTGCGGCACCCCACTCATCATGGCCCCTGGAGATGAGAGTCCCCTTCCCCACCACTGCTTTTTGCTGTCTCCCCTGCAGCCAATTCTCAATCCATTTTGCCACCTTAGTCCCCACCCCCATGTATCTCAACTTTCCTCCCAACCTCCCATGTGGTACCGAATCGAAGGCCTTACTGAAGTCCAAATATGTGACATACACAGCATGGTCCTTGGCCAACTCCCTCGTACCCACCCAGTCATAATACTCAACTAGATTAATCTGACAGGATTTTCCAGAGACAAACCCATGCTGATGACTGTCTTGGAGCCCATCGTCTTCCAGAAACGACACCAGCCTCTCCTTAAGTATTGTTTCCATCAGCTTCCCCACAATGGAGGTTAGGCTTACCAGTCTGTAATTGCCCGGTTCGTCCTTTAGTCCACTTTTATGAATGTGCCCCACATCCTCCAGTCATGTGGTACACACCCTGTGTCCAGGGAGGTATTGAATGGGTCCACCAGTGGTCCAACCAGGATCTCCGCCATTTCCTTCAGCACCCTGGGATGCATGCCATCAGGTCCTGGTGCCTTATCCATCCTCAGAGCCCTTAGACTTTCCAATACCCTATCTTTAGTGATCACCCCATCCATTCCACCCTCCCCAACCCCTGTGGTAGTTGCCCCCCTCTTCTCCCTCATAAATACAGAACAGAAGTACTCATTCGGTGTTTCTGCCTGTTCCACCCCTCTCTCTGCCCACCCCCTGTCCTTCCTGATCCTCACTGTCTGGGCCTTGTAGCTCCATCTCTTTCATATGTATTTGAAGAAGTCCTTTTCCCCATCTTTGATGCCCTGTGCCAGCCTCAGTTCCCTGGAAGCCTTAACTGCCCTGACTCCCCTGGTAACTTCTTTGGACTTCTTCACATACTCCTCCCTATCCTCCCCCTTCCCGGATTTCTTTATTTCATGAATGCTCCTTTTTTTAGCCTTCATGATTTCTAAGACCTCCCTACTCATCCAGCTCGGTTTCTTAGCCATTCTCTTTTGGCTCTGCAATTTGGTGTATGTCTCAGTAGCCTTCATAATCCCCAATTTGATTTTTTCCCATTTCTGATTCACATCCCAATGTGGCTGAATTCCTTTCAGATGCCTCCTTAAGATTTCATCCATTCTATCAAAATCAGCCCGTCTGAAGTCAATCACTGTGGTCCCTGTACCCACCGCTTCCCTGCTAATGTTTAGTGTGAATCACACCAAGTGGTGGTCACTCCCAGCTAGCTGGCCCTTTACCCCCACCTGCCTTACAGCCTCCCCGTTGGTCAGTACTAGATCCAGTGTATTCCCCAATCAGTCAGCTCAGTGACCATCTGTGCCAGGAAACAGTCCTGGAAGGCATCCAGGTATATTTGCTCCCTAGCACTTGAGGTGGCTAGGGTACCCTGATGCACTCCTGGTAGATTGAAGTCCCCCACAATCACTGTGTTACCTTTCCCACACACCTTCTTAATTTGCTCTGCCAGCTCCCTGTCCAGGTCTTCCCCATGAGCCGGTGGCCCGTATACCAGCCCCATCCTGATAATCCTATTATTCGGTCCTGGAATTTTATCCACAAGGTCTCAGTCCTACCCTCCTCCCCCTTTTCCCTTGCACACTTTATCCCTTCCTTCACATACATCGCTACCCTCTCCTCCTTTCCCTTTTCTTCATTCCTCCTGTAAATCCTATACCCAGGAATCATCAGGTTCCAGTCCTGGTATTGGTTGGTCCATGTTTCTGTGGTGGCCAATATGTCCACCATCCCCTCTGCCAATAGAGCCTGTGGTTCAGTGGTTTTGTTACCCATACTTCTTACATTCAGGGAGACAACCCTCCAAGATGCTTTTTTATCCTCCTTACCCCATTTCCCACCCTTCTCAACCTCACCCTTCGATCCCTCCCTGATTCCAACTCTGTTTGTACAGGGGGTAAGCTCGTGTGTCTCCCCTCTCCAGAGACCCTCCTTTCAGCTTCCCACTGCCACTCTCCTGCCTAGTTTAAATTTACCATTGTTGCTATGTACTCTTATAACCTCTGTTTTAACACCCTCTGCTCCTCCCAGCTCAAATGTAATCTGTTCCCTGTGTACCGATCTCTATTGTCACACTGTTTGGTCACTTTCAGGTCATCAGATATGATAACCCCCAGGTCTCTCTCCTTACTTGTGGTGGCCAGAATTTCCCCACTAACTCTGTACTCCTCCCTTGGATTCCTGTGACCCAGGTGCATGATCTTGCACTTTTTAGCATTGAAACTCAACTACCAGCCACCCAACCACTCCTCTAATAGGCTTAGGTCCTTTCTCATTTTTTCCACCCCCGCAGGTGTCTCCACTCTGTTGCAGATCTTAGTATCATCTGTGAAGAGGCATACCTTTCCCTCCAGATGCTCTGCAATGTTGCTAATGAAGACATTGAATAGGACTGGACCCAGTAGCGGAGCCAGGTTTGGGATCATTTGAGAGCCAGGGAGGGCCATTCAGTCAATGACAGGCTCCACGATGGGTACTAAACAGTGAATAAAGATGGTGGGAGGGTGCCACTGCTTACATTGGGGCAGCCAGGAGGGGCAACCACCCCCGCAGCCCCCCCTCTGGCTCCGCCACTGACTGAGCCCATGGCACCCACTAGTCAACTCCTTCCACTCAGATTTCATGCCACTTACCACCACTCTCTGAGTCCTGTCCCTTAGCTAGTTCCCAACCCACTTTACCAGCATAGGACCCACTCCCAGGCTTCACAATTTATTTAGCAATCTCCTGTGTGGGATGAAGTTCACTGTTGTTTTCCTGTGGACGCACCTGCAGATACCACACTCCTGCTCTGTAACACTCACATGATGGGATGCTTGTATGTGAGGGTGCTTTATATTTTGTTGGCTTCCTGATGGTTCCCCATCATCATGAGTTCAAACTGCCTCCTCTGATAATGTTGCCAGTAACAAAATATAGCTGCCCTAGGAAACAAACTACATCATGATCAAAAGTCCACACATCCCTGACCACTTATATTTGTTTTTTAGTCTTTGGTAACTGGTTATGGCCAACTGGCCACAAGGCCCATTTACAGGGGAGACCCATGAGCATTGCAGAGGTTATGTGACTTGCTTAGAGTCACACAGTATGCAATTGGAGCTTGTGAGAATCAAACCCAGGTCTACTGGATGTACCAAGCTCATTCATAGTTCATTACTTTACCCTCAAGGCTATACTGTCAACTCAGTTTTAAAGTGTGGGAGGGGGTCCACACAGCAAGGGGGCTCTGAGAGTGTTGGTAGCCACCATTTAGATGGCTGACAGGTTTTCTCTATTTTTCCTCTGGTGACCTCTGAACCACCATCCACCTCATGGTGGTACACAGACTCATTGCCGGCAATTGCCCAGGCAGCAACCCTACCTCTGTTGGAGAAGTAAGCTCCCCAGTCCACCATCAAGTATTGGTTTTGCTGCAAAATGCCCCACCAACCTCCCTGATTGTCAGTACCTGAGTCTCTTCCAATCCCAGGTCACCTGCTAACAATGTGGCATGCTGTTGCTTGGCTATTGACACCCTTTGCATTTTGGGGTTTTGACATTTGCAAGATGTTTGGCATTGATGATACCTTTATCGTCTTAATAACTTCAGGGTGTCTCAAAAGCTTGAATAATGAGGGTTACCCAGCACCCAACAGCAGAATGCTGCAATGTTGTGCTGGCAACCTGAGTTTGATAAATGACTCAGGAGGCAGGAACTTGGGCCAGTAGTTGGGAGAGGCGCTGGTTGGACATCCACATTTACAGGACCTCTCAGATAAATATCTAATTGCTTTTTTTTAACAAATGTAAAAATTGTTCTCTCTTTACTCCATATCCTTTGAGTTTTCCTGAAAATATTTTATTTTATTTTCTAGGTACTGTAGTACCCAGGAGCCTTAGGATACAAGGCATGATTTCTTACAGTTCAAGTAATGCAGGTACACTCAGGACAAAATCCATCGGTGCATATCAGGGTAGCTAGCCCAAAAACATGCAATAAGAAGAAAGAATATGCTCTCACAGGAAAACACCTCAGGCAGTAATAACATGCATTCAAAGTTGTTTATTCTAGTGGAGGTAGGATGTTGAAAGTAACAGGGGCTGTTACTTTCAGTGGTTTACCTCCACTGGAACAAACAACTTTGAATGATTTCTTACAAGTAAGCACGATTTGTTCCATATTATCAGGATGAATTTAAAAAAAGTGGCAACATTTGTTTTGTGGTTTCATTATTTTGCTTGTGGATAACTGTGGCCAGATCATAATGGTGCAATAGTATCTGTTTTGACTACCCATCTGTTGCCCCTTCAATTTTTAAGGTGTCCTGGCCCACTGATGTAAAACCACTCCTAGATCTCTCGCTGATAGTTAGAAGATGAAGGTTAAAACACAAACAAATGCAGTGATAGGCCATTAAAACTGGGCAGCCTTCAAAATATCACTGCGTTTGTATGTAAAGCCTTGTTCTCAATCCACCTGCGTCAAGGCCAATTGAACCATCACATGGTATCCCCTAATAACTATATCTATTGCAGCGGCTGTTCAGCTTTTTCCTATTTTCAGCTGTACTCAACATGGAAATGGAAGGCCTACATTATCAGTTAATCTTGTTTTAAATAAATGCACTTTTTTTCTGTGAGCAATTAATTTATTTCTGGATTATTATACAGTTTAGTTGGGAATATTATTATAGCTTTAACTGCCTACATGGACAATCTTGCTTCTTTATTATAAAGTCTTATCTTAAGACATTTACTAGATTTTTCCACTTAAATTAAGCCAATAAATATCTTGAATTTGGGTAAACGGCCATAATTTAAGATTGTTTGGTCTTATTTCAGCATGTCTAGTAACTCTTGTTTTTAGTATAGTATATTTTAAGATTTATAATCTTGTTTTAAACAAACTAAGATTTGATATAAGATATAGAATTCAGGTAATACCTGATAATACTGTCTTTTTAGACATATGCTTGTTTTAAGATTTTCATTAAGATTTTTGCTTATTTCTGTATATCTAAGAACTCTTGTTTTTAGTTCCCAACACATATTTTAAGATTTATAATTTTGTTTTAAGCAAACTAAGATTTTATATAGGATATAGAAATCAAGTTATATTATCCTATTTTTTAGAAGTCTTGGTAAGATAATTATTGTACTCCATTGGTAGATTATGTTGCTTAATCGAAGGATAAAATACACAAATATAAGTTTTTTTTCTAATTTTAAGACAGTCATTTTCTGCAGAGCACATAGTGGTAAGCAAAGTATATTTGAATAAGGAGGTTGTGGATTCAAGCCCAGGACTATTTTTCTGCATCCTACAAGTGCAGCATTACATAAATACTTACTGATGCTTATCTATTGTAATAATTATTCAGAAACAATGTGACTTACTGTAACTCTCAGTTTTCACCATGGGGAAGGGACACCATATAGCATGATGGATAATAACATAACATACCTGGGTATGAGATCTAAGGAGTATGGAATATGGGATGAGTAGGAAAGGGTCATTAGGGACACACTGGTTAAAATGAGGTCTTATGCTGCAGAGGAACAAATAAGCTTACTGGGCCTTGGTTTTCCAGGGGTTTTTCCTCTCCTCAGAACCAAGGCTCAAAACAGTCACAGAGTAGCCGGTACCCTTATGCTTTGCTGAGACTCGCTATCCTGAAAATGACCTCCCCAGGCAGTATTGCCCAACAGGTTCAGTATCCATATAGTGAGCATCCTGGCAGTAGGAAACTTGACAGACTTTTACAGAGGTAAGGTAGTGGATGTGACAGCTTGCTACGTTACCCCTGCTGGTTGTATTCCAATACTGGAGGAATTGGGAGGCTGGCCGAGCTGCCCTAGTGGTGTTGAGGACTAAACCACTGGCAGCTCAGCCAGCTTGCTCTGGGAGGTGTGGGTTCTATCCGCGCTGCATCCTGTGGATTTTAAAAGTTAATACTCCTGTAACTAAATGTTTCTAACCCGAGGTCCGCTCACCCTTGGAGTTAGTTATTTTAATTCTTGAGGGTCTAGAGACTCGGGGCAAAGCCCCAAATTACATTCGTATTTTGCAATCAGATGCCTGAAATCATATTTTTGGGCATCTGATTGATTCAGGAGCATGGATTGTGGGCCAGTGGGGTCAATATCAAGAGACTCAGGATACTGTGTTTAGGATACCATAGTATATCCGAGTAGCCATGTGCAACAATGTACAATGGAAATCTTTGAACTGATTTTGGGGCACAGCTATCATGGGGATGAGGAATGAAACAGAGGGACCACTACTGCTTGGTCTGATTCAGTCTCAGATTTCTACATTCCTCAATTCCATGACATGAGTAATTCTACATTTGTCTGATTTTCTTTAATATGCTAAAAACTGGTTCAGGGTTCAAGCCTGTTACCTAAGCAGTCTTCCTCTTGAGTTTTAAGGGTAGCATTAACAAGTTAACAGCCATTTCCACAATGACACTTGTGTGTCTTCCATCATGTAACTTCTATTAAGGCTTTAGAGGTGGGTCTGCTTTTCTTCTTTTATGTAATATAAACATTTGTTATACTGTAATTGTATTTGTTTAATAATACTGGAAATAATGGTTAATAGATAAGGCAATAATACCTGTACACTTTATTGGTGGACTGCTCCTTAATCCCACAAACCTTGGGCTAATGTAACCCATTCTTGTGACAATCTGAACTGTTGGCACAGCAAAAATGTGAGTGCTGTGAGAATACTTATCAAAACTGCTGTTATCCATAACATAACAGCAGAGAGAAAGAGAGAGAGAGATGGGGATTTGAAAGTACATTATGCAGGAATGAAGAAATAATGGCAGAAGGCTGAAGCATTATTTACAGAACTGGCACTGTGATATGGAGGAAGCCATGCTAGGCCATATCCTTGGGGCTGGTGCCATTTTTAATTAGTCTCATGATGTGGAGGGCTTCAGCATTAGGAGCATATCATGAAGACAGCTTATCAATAATTAATTTTCAGCAAACAAAAAAAGCATTAAAGGCTCTAAAGGCAGCCAGTAACAGTTTTCTGCAGTATTTATTTATGTATTTTTTTTTTATGCACTTGCATCTCAATGTTTGCATAGGATGCCTATAAACAAAAAAGTGAATGCCAAAACAGAATTAATTTTTCATCCTTGAGGGCAAACTAATGCACACACTGGTGCTGTTGAAAGGGAAGCCTTTTTCTGATACACCAAATGGGATTACACTTTTGAGCAAATTATTTTATGCATATTCCTATAAAATATATGTAAAATAAGTTTTGTTCCATTTTCTATTTTTCTTCCTTTCTAGTGGAGTCAAAATACTCCTTCTGTCCATCCTCAGGCTCTGATTTAATCACCTTTGGAGCATTGTAACTTGCCCTCATGTACTACTAGTTCAACCCCTCCTGTAACTATCAAGCCTACCTCTCCATAAGGAGCCAGCTGACAGGTAAATAAGCAGCCAAAATAATACAGATAGCTGGAGGAGCAGGGGACACAAAGGTCCATACTCTGCAACTGGAGGAGATCAGGGAGAACATGGTGGGCTTTCTGATTTCAGTCTACAGGAATACAGGGTCAATATTTGACTGAGAGTGAGATGATGCCAGTCCTGCTCACTCCATCAATGCCAGTTGACATGCTGATGAGCATGTAAGGTATTCATTATCACATGGCTCTGCTAGGAGGCAGCAATGCATGGGCAGGAGCCACTTGCCTTCCTCAAAATAAGAAGAACCCAACTGTAACATCTGTCCTGTTTCAGTCAGTGGTGGGAGAAACACTGCTGAACAGGCTATTACAAAGTATGATGCGGAAAGAGACAGGCCAGCAGTAGTAGTAATGATGGAGTTGGGCTAAACATACAAAGTTTAGGCTTGTAAACAACAATCATTGAACCAGACAATGTTTGTCAATTCATGTCCTGTTATACCTCCCCCTGTAGCACAACCCCCATCTCCAAAAAAGGAGATTTTGATAGGGGCCCCTCTTCTGACCTTAGAGCCATGAGTTTGTGGGGGCATATTCCAGAATCTAAGTTAGCTACAGTTATCCCTCCTTCCTGCAATACCTAAGCACAAATTTAATTCACAGTCATATGGTTGGCAAGACATCTTTATGTTAAAGAACCCCATCTTGAGGCCTCTGGTCACTGTACATAATTAAAAAGAGCAGCAGGAAATAAATGCACAAATACAATTTACAAAATATGTTACATATAATTATTGCACATTCCTTAAATCAGCTCACACACAGTATCACCATATTTTCTCTGTGTATGCATTTACAAATAAGGTTCTCCTCAAATCCCACTAAATGAAAGGCTTGCTCTGTAGTTCGGTGACCAAGCAGCCAGCTACTCCCTCTTCCTGAGCTATATAAGCAGTTCCTCTAAGCCTCACTGTGAAGCATTTTTTCTTTGCAGCTGAAGGCTCTGCCAGTTTGTCCTTTGAGCTGGTTGGGCCTCCCTGGCTGGGGCCTGCCCCCCCCCCGCTGATCTCTGTGGGGCTTCTGTGTTTAATTTTCCTGTCTTGGTTTGTAGTTTGCCTTCGGCTGTGTATGCTTACTTCCTTCCTTTGGGGGGGGGCTTTTCTAAGCTCCTAGCTTATCTGCTATTTCAGAGCTCATATTACATGCTGTCAGTTACTCACAACTCAAATTACTTGCTCTGCAATTACAAACCTGATTTTGTATGTTTCAGCTCAACTAGCTGTTCTATGGCATACTTTACTTTCACCTGACTCAGACTTACAACCTAGCGCTATAGCTCTAATTACCTTATTGCAGCAATTTCATTGCACTGCCTGGTGACAGTGCTTTCAGTACATTATGCCTCCTTTTATTTATTGCAATTGCATCTCAGTGTACTCATTTATTTTCACTACTGCTGCACAGGCCTAATTGCTTCCTGCTACTGCTTGTTTACTCCCATTGCTATTGCACATTGTGTTCCTCTGAGGTTAGCTGATGCTCCTGCTGAGGCTATTAAATTAGCTTTATATCTGCAATTAATTCTGTTCTAAGTCCTGTCTTTGCCACCAAAAATCCTCAGAGTCTGTCACCTTGATTTGGCTTTGAACTGTCTGGCTGGCATGCTCCCAATTCATTGCTGTTTAATTGCTATACAGTTTGATATGCTGGTTCACCTGTCATGACTACTGCTTACTGACCTATGTGCAGGTCTACACTTGCTTACACAGTTGTTACTCCTTGCTTATGCAATCCATTACTTCATGCATACTGACATCCCTTCAGCTTCAGCCTGGGATTCTGCTGCACTCAATCTGCATTCGACCTTGCAAGGTCTCAGCGCTCCATGCTCATTACGATCTCAGCACGCCGTGCTCATTCAGCTCACCAACTTTTAACTCTCAATCAATTTCTGGGGCATGCCAGCCATTCTAATCCAGCGCAGGGTTCCTGCAGCTGGCGAGTCTCACTCTGCATTTAGTCCACATCATCAAGCATGTCCAACTTGGGGCGGGATCCTTCTCACCTGGCCCATAGCTGGTAATGTTCTTGCCCTGGGCTTGGCTTTAGCTGCCTGCTATGCAACAGCAGCTCCTGGTGTAGAATTTAAGACTAGCGGTGAAGGGTGGTTACGATGATCTCCTATGGCTCTAGTGTTCCACTATAATGGTTGGCCATTGACTTTAGTGGTTTCCCTAGCAAGGCACCTTCACTGCATTCTCCCTATGACTGCTTCTGGTTCACCTGCTTTGATTTAGGGTGGGTAGGCCAGGTGAGTGCCTCAGCAGTTGTTGCTCTCCTCCTGCTCCTTGGATGCATGCATTGTTGCAGAGTTTTCTCGCAACCTTCCATGATGTTCCTGCTAGAGGGTTTGAATGAGAGCCTTCCTCCAAATTGGAATATTTTCCACCTCCTTTTAATTGGGTTTTCCAAATTGCAGCTGCAGAGCCATCACTAAATAAACTATCCCAAGCCTGGAGGGAAGGCGACCTAGGCCTTGGATCCCCAGAGATTTCCTCCTCATCGGGTTTTTTTTCTCTCCTCCATTGCCTCAGGTCATAACACTTAGTTATCTTAGTCATTTTCCCTAGTCTCTTTAGGTAGATTCTGTTGTTGGATGGAGGTGGAGGATGTCCTGCCGTTCCCTCTCTCCTTAGAGGATCCCCTACTCTCGAAGAAAGCCATCAGTATCATGCTACACAAACCTGGGCAGTTATTATGACAACTGAGCATATAATTGCATTATCAAACTGCCTATACTTTTCTACTACTACGTTACTGTTACTACTCCCATGTCACAGTTACTGCTTGCTCATCTGCTTCATGTTGCTCCTCTTTGGGGACAATACTACATTTTTGGGGGGAATTCCTAAGGTACCTTTAGCCACGGGAACCATCCCGTTGCACCTCTAGGGGTGGAACCCTCTCTGAGGGTTCCTTGCCTTCATACCCCTACAGGGTGGTAATTCCTCTGGAATAGAGAGTGTGAATGGCCAAAACCAAACTAACACAGTTGCACAAGCATAATACTATACTGGCTGCATAGGTCAGTGAGCATGTATGATAATGTTTGGTGATCTAAATATGCCCGTCATAGGCAGGAACAATGTTCAAGGAATTACTATTTTGGAAAGACTATTCATTCATGAGTGATGACAATCTTACATGAATGAAAGAATAGGAGATGGGAAAGTTCCATTGGATCATCTCTTTTCTTTATTTTCACTCCTTGGTTTTATAGAAGATGAACGTGAGCCACCAGAGGTTCTTTCTAATGTCTGCAGCTTGGTGGTAAGCCCATAACCAGGGGACACCACATGTGTCACTAGAGACAGGTCTGCCCTGGATGTAGTAATAAGTAACCTAAATGACACAATCACTGAATGTACAGTAAGGTAATCCGTAGGATGTAGTGACCATAACATAATCCAATTCACTATCAAAACAGATTTTTTTAGAAAAGCGGTACAAGTTACTGAGGAGGATGAAGAAAAGGATAGCCAAGAATGCAGCTAACAATTATAAAGAATTCTACTCATATAGCAGTAAATAAGAGACAAACTACAAAAACAGTAGGGACTGCTGTGGTGGGAGGAACAATAGAAGGGTATGCTAAACATCAAGGCAGACAAACAAGTCATAGAGGATGATCTAAATAAACTGGGGAATGACTACATAATGCAAAGTTGAAATATCACATAGACAAGTATGGGGTGCTTCACTTAGGTTATAAAAATCCAAAAGAAGAGTACAGTTTGAAAGGAACAATATCATGTTCCTCAGAAAAGGAAAGAGACTGGGGGGTAGTGTGTCTGATAATTTAAAATGTGAAGCACATTGTGAATATGTTGTTAAAAGATGTAATCAACTTATAGGCTGTATAAAGAGAAACATGGTAAGCAGAAGCATGGAGGAGTTGATATCACTGTACAGATCTTTGGTAACGCCCCATGTTGAGTAGTGCATGCAGTAGTGGTGTCCTTTGCTATGAGGGACATAATGAGATTTTAGGTGTGCTGTACAGATTAACAAAAATGGTCAAGGCAACAGACAGAATGAGTTATGACAAGAGACTGAAACAAGCCTTTGTCAATGCCGAATGTTTGCTTGCTGGTATTAGCATTGGAAATGCAGGAGTTAGACAGATGCAGAATAGGAATGGCGGTGAAGTATTGAACTTCATGCCAACCCCAGCTCCATCCTATAGAGATGGACAGGCATTGGGGTAAGTGTTTGGGTCATTGTCCATGACGGTCATGCCATGTCACCTCACCCTATTCTGCAGACATCGACATGTGTTGAGTTGTGCCTTAGGGTGTTTGGCTTTACAGTCACCCCATTCCATAAAGACATACACTGAAATGGGTGCAGCATAGGAGAATGGGGTGAAGTCTGGGTCCAACGAGTCCAAGGTACCTCGGCGCCTGTCAGTGGCTGGGGGTTGATGGCATGAGCAGTACAGTCAGCAATCCAAAGCCACACCCTGATGCCTGTCAGTCTGTACAGGGTAGGGCGTTATGGGTAGAAACCCTAATGCCTCAGGTGTTTGCTGGTATTTGCACTATAAATTTTCAACAGGGCCTTTTGTGACCCCCACCTCATGAAAGCATTTGGGACCTCTTCTCATGAAGAGTGGCAGTGTGATTTTGTCAATGTGTCCCAAATGTTGAGTTCCAGCAGTGACAGTGCCATTCTGCTTCACATGTACGAAAACACAGATTGGGCAGGATGTGAAGAATGACAGCTGTATCCTCCATAGGGAGGTGTGAAGAGATGGCAATGTTGAAAATCTGTAGTGGGAATATTAAAAATGCTCGCACTTCCGAGCATACGTGGAAACTGCACAACGCATTTGCGTAACACAGTCATTTTATGGACTTTCATCACCAAATTTTCAACATAGGCATTTTAGGACCTCTGCTCATTAACAGTGTCACTGTAATTTTTCTAATGTGTCCTGAACACTGATTTCCCACAGCAACCAAGCTATTCTGCACAGGAAGTGCAAAAACACATTTTGGCCAGGATGTGAACAATGACAGCTGTACTGTTCATAAGGAGGTGCAGAAAAATGGCAATGTTGAAAATCTGGAGTGAAAGTATTACAAATGTGCAAGTTTATGAGCGTGCATGGAAACTGCGCAATGCACGCTCATAACACAGTAATTTTTTGGATTTTCGTCACCAAATTTTTAACATAGGCATTGTAGGACCTCTGCTAATGAATTTATTTATTTATTAAAGTTTCGGAATTACAACCTTTCAACATAGGCTGCGCTATACTGCGCCGGAAGTGTGAAAACACATTTTGGCCAAGATGTGAAAAATAACAGTTGTACTGTTCATAAGGAGGTGTGGAAAATGACAATGTTGAAAATCTGGTGTGAAAATATTTACAAATGTCGCGATTCTGGCGTGCATGGAAACTGCATAACACGCTCGTAACACAGTCATTTTATGGACTTTCATCACCAAATTTTCAACATAGGCATTTTAGGACCTCTGCTAATGAACAGTGTCACTCTGATTTTCTTAATGTGTCCCGAACACTGATTTACCACAACGACCGCTCTATACTGCGCCGGAAATGCAAAAACACATTTTGGCCAGGGTTTGAAAAATGACAGCTGTACTGTTCATAAGGAGGCGTAGAAAAATGGCAATGTTGAAAATCTAGAGTGAAAATATTGCAAATTCATGAAATTACGAGCGTGCATAGCAACTTCGCAATACATGCTCGTAAAACAGTAATTTCTTGGATTTTTTCCACCAAATTTGCAACATAGACTTTTTGAGAGGCCACCTCATGAATACTGGCACTGTCATTTCATTAATCAGTCCCAAAAGGTGATTCCATGCAGTGACCACGAAATCACCTTTTGGAACCAAATAACGTTATGACGGTGGCTGAATTCATGAGGAGGGGTCCCAATAACTCCATGTTGAAAATTTGGTGCTCCAAATTGCCAAAAATGCCTGAGATATGCACCAAAGTTGAAAAAAAACAAACAATTTATGCCATTATACAGCTTACCGAATTTCCTCAGTTTGTGGTTGGCTTTGAAGAGTGCAGACGTGTTCCCGGTCCACTGAAGATTGTCACACTGGACTCCAGAGGTAAGTATGCGGTGAGGGAGGCAGAGTGTGTAGAGAGTGGGTGTGGGTTGGGGGTGGGGCCACCGGACTCAACGAGGGACCATTTTCTGATTTATAGGAAAAGAAAAGAAAAAAAAACATTGCGGGAATTTTTTTTAACCAGGGACATTTTGCACGCTGGGGTGAGCTCCCAGTGTGCCACCAGAGTGTTGTTTTTTATTAGGGGGGGCTGTAGCCAAAGGGGCATTGGGCACCGGTCAGCACATACAGGGGGCAAGAGCCGAAGGTGATTGGGCACCCCCTCGGTGCAAAACTAATGTTTTTTTGGAGGGGACATTATGCTGATGGGGAGTGGGTTCCTCCATCGGCAAATTACACTGGCAAGGGGGGAATGAAGCCGATGGGGATTGGGTCCTCCATCGGTGGACAAAAACTGTTTTGGGGTGGCACATGATGCCGAGGGGGAATGGGAAGCCCCTCTGCACTGGGGGCTATCTAATATCATTTGTGAACATGGTGGCAGCTTGCTGCCACATTCTCAAACAATATTACACTATGCAATGTTCCATCCTGCAATGACGGGTCGCTCCCTCATTGCAGCAGAATGGCAGACGCTGCAGTGATGAGGCAGCACCTGATTGCTGCGGCGAAAACGTTACAAGTTGGTGGCACTTTTGGAAGCTAGTGTCATCAGCACACTGTGCCTCCAGCGGTCCACCAGTTCCAAGCCCCCAAATGCAATGCCTTGCTTGGCTGCCACACTGCAACGCCTCCACAACCTGCTTCTCTCATAAATTGCCACATAATGTTTCTTGCGCATGCGCACAAGCAAACATAAAAATTGGGCATGTTCTCTCTCTCTCTTTCTCTCCGGTAAATAAGGGGATATATAATACTGATATAGATACAGAGCCATATGCAACTCAAAACTATGTAAATGCTTTAGGCTAAATGAGAAAAGCATCAGAGCTGGTGCTAGAGGATGCAATTATTAATCAGCAAGAGAACACTTCAAAATCAAGCAAAGGAGGTATTGGTTTACACAAAGGATTGTATCAGAAATTTCAGAAGTGGTGGGGAGTAAGACATTGACCATTTTAAATAAGTCTAGGGATAAATGTTGGCAAAAATACAGATCCATGGCCAGTCCTGCTGATTGGCTTGCCTACGCTATCTATGTAGAAGGCCCTTTCACCACACCAAGAGCCTTTTCTACTGGGAGCAGTTAATTGCCTCCTCTGGGAATCCCAGGAGTTTCTAGTGACACATAAAAAGCCTTTTAGGTTGTCCATGAAAGAGCACAACTAGCAACATGCTAATCAATGGGATCCCCTGTAATAACCCATATACCATTGCCCATGCCTTTAATCCTGACTTTGTAGTTCTTCCATCTGCCTGTGCTGATAAACAGTCCTAGCACCCTTTACCTAAAGCACCCTATATTCCATCCTTTCATCTAAAGCTTGAGGCCTCTGGGGAAGTCCTAAAACTCTTAAGCTCCCTACCCATTAGTGGCAGCACAGGCCCTGATGAGATCCTACCCAATCTTTTCTTTCAGGCTCCAGTCCTAGTCTATCCTGTCATATGTATCTTTAATTTGTCAGTCTCCTCTGGCATTGTACCTGAAGCCTGAAAAACTGCCAAAATTATGTTGCTCTTAAAAAAAAAGCATCTGAATACCTACCAACTGATTGCATTGCTTCCATGCTCAGCAAACCTCTGGAAAGAGTCATTTCCTCCCAACTGACCAAGTTTCTCCTGTCTTACAGCCTTCTCTCATCTAATCAGCATGAGTTCAGGAAGGGACACAGCACCACCACTGCCCTGATATTTCTAACCAATGACATTGAAAGGGCCATGGATGCTAGTTCCCTCACTGAAGCCATTTTTATTGACTTCTTCAAGGCTTTTAACATTGTTGACCATGCACTGCTCCACTCTAAATTACTTGCTTTGGGTCTCTCCCCCTCTTGGTTTGAGAGCTCTCTCTCTGGAAGACAGCAATTTGTCCACTTCAACAAAGTTGTCTCATCCCTTGCCCCAATACATTTAGGTGTAAGCCCTTTCAGGGAACTTATGGTAGGAGCTTATGTTAATTTTGTTTTCTGTGTGCAGGGTCCCACCTGCTGGCAGGAAGAGCTTGTGGCAAGCATAAATCTGAAGGTTTGTGCCATTTGTGGGGGCCCAGGAGTGGGATTCAGTGAGATAGGGAGCTCCCGGCAGGGCGTGGAGTCGCCATTTGGGGCTGTAGGTTGGAGGATGGGGTTGGGTGATTGCATCCCAGTCTGCCTCCCTTTGTCTCTCAGTAAGGTGGCAGAGAAGTCTGTTTGGTATGGGGTTTCTAATCAGGAGATGGGAGCCAGGGCCTGGTGGAGAGCATGTGCTGCCTACCTCATGAACCCTGGCACCAGGTTAGGATGGGTAGGAGCCCCCAGAAATCAGCTGGTTGCCACAGTGGGGTGCTTCATGG
Source organism: Neoceratodus forsteri (assembly GCA_016271365.2). NCBI lineage: Eukaryota > Metazoa > Chordata > Ceratodontiformes > Ceratodontidae > Neoceratodus > Neoceratodus forsteri. Next base: position 1,206,629,486 of record CM057449.1, read on the forward strand.
TGGTGGGGGCCGTGGACTGGGAACAGTGGTGGCAGCCTGCTTTTGGTGTTCCTCATTTATCTGTGTCTGGCCATAGAAGTGCCTAGGGAATTGGTCCCAGAATGGTGCAGAGGAGGTGGGGTCGTGAGAGCCACCCTGTGGTCGGCTACCCCAGTAAAGAGAGAGGGTTGGGATGCTCACAGCCTGGGTGGTTTAGCCACCTTACACATTTGAGAAGAAGAGAGTTCAGTCAGCATAGGCAAGACTGAGGGGGTCAGGAGGTTTGTTTCTCCCTGGCTGTGTGTTGCTGCTATCACCATGTTAAAGAGCTTAAACCGGCTCCATTGGACAAGAAACAAAAGTCTGTGCCATGGAAATCCTTGTGGTCTGCACTGTTAAGGGCTCTGTGCCCATGAAGTATGAGCTGTTTGCCTGTTGTTGATTTTTGTTCCAGTGTGCTCCATGGAGTGGGATTCATTTTGAATTAAGTAGTTTATTTTAATTTTTAACCTGGCTTGGACAGTGGCTTTATTTCAAAGTGATCTAACCACTTTGCTCACTAGTTCCTCCCGAAGCCAATTTGGAAGGCTGCCTCTGTTGCACCACCTGCCAACAGAAACTGCTAATCAGAAACCAGATAATGAGTTTTGACTATCCTTGGACTGGATTAGCGTGATGTGTGCGCCCCCTCCCCTTGGATTACCACCTGCATACCTCTAGACACTGGGAAGGGGGCAACATAAGTGTCCCTTAGGGGTCCATACTTGGTCTGCTTTTATCAATTTTTATAAATGATCTTCCCTCTGTTCCATCTTGCTGCTCCTTCATCATGTATGTGGACGATATTGTTCTGTACATTAGCTCTCCCTCCCTCCCTCTCCATGGTTCATTCTCAACTACAGTGAGATTTCATCCTGATCCAGTCGTGGCTCATCAGAAATAAAGTAACCCTCAATTCCTCAAAGAGCCTAGCCATGCTATTTGGATTGCAAGACAGGATTCAGACTTGCTCTGCACCCCTCTCCAGCCTTTGTGTGGATGGGTCCTCCTTTACCACAGTGACAGATTTCAGATATTTTGTTGTCACCCTCAACTCATGCCTGGACGTCTCCCTCCATATCTCCCAGACCTGTAGAGCAGTCAACTCTAGGCTTGGGCTAGTTTACCTTGCAAAACATTCCCTCATACCCAAGGCTAGGCTTGCAATTGCCCAGGGCATCCTCCTCCCAGCCTGCAGTATGGTCAGATAATCTACTCCCATACCTTCAAATCAGCCCTTAACATTTTGGAGGTGTTGTATAATAAAATTGGATGTTTCTCTCTTTCCTCCCCATGCCTCATGCACCATTGCTCCCTGTACACCTCCCTGGGTTGGTTCCCCCCTTTGTGTGTCCAATCATACTCTCTGGACTGCTTTATGGATACATTACTTAGATATCCTGCCCCACCCATTTCCCTTCCTTTGGTACCACAGCAAGTCTATTCTCTTAGATCTGTGGACTCAGCTATTCTACTCATCCCAAAATGTGCATCGAAGGTGGGCAGTAGGCCTTCTCTGTCTTTGCACTGAAATTTTAGAACTGCCTTCTCTTTGAAATTTGGAGTCTTCCCTTACATGGGCTTTTTAAAAGTGCCCTACATAGGCATCTGCTGAGTTTGTCAGCCTGTCACTATGCTGATTAGAACCCAGTCCTTCTTGGTCCTCGTTAGTATATCTTGACCTGGAGTCAACTCCTTATCCGGTTTTACTTGCCATTTGAAATTATATGTTTACCTTTCACGATGGTTTACTATCTTATTTTGTTACATGTGTCTGTATATATCTCTATATTTTAGTCCAAGCTTATTCTATGATTTCATTATTTATCACTAGGTAGCTGTTACTTGTATTATGTATGATGTATTTTGTATTCTTCTTGTGTTATTACTCCCTGTTGTACTCTCCCGGGTCATACCTGGAAATAGGCATTTACTTGTCTAGTATACCTTATCTAGTAAACAAAAATGAAATAAAAAAAACATTTGATAACACTTTATTTTAAGTGTCATTAATTACACTGTAACTATTGTATAACTATGCTGCAACTGCACTGTAACTAGAGTGCAGTTACGTGTAACTGCTATGTAGTCATTAACTAGTTTCACATTCGTGTGTTGTGTAGTTACACACAATTTGCATGAAGTAACTACACTGTAACTGTATTGTAACTACTATGTAGTTGTTAACTAGTTTCACATTTGCTTGTTGTATACATACACAATTTGCACAAAGTAAGAGTTACACGTGCAACTACTACTGTCTCCCTTTCAGCACAAATTAATTCACTCCAAGTGTAACTACACAGTTAACTGCTGTTGCAAAGTGTAACAAAACAGTTGTTGTGCAACTACCACTGTATCTCTTCTTGCATTATGTAATGTGTTCTTACAAGGGCAACTACACAGGTAATAGGTATTGAAAATTGTAACAAGAACTCTATTGTGTAACTACTATGTTACTAATTTTAACATTATTAAATTTGTTCTTACAAGTGTAACTAAATATGAATGCAGGTCTTGTGCACTGCTTCAACAATCTCTGTATATCTGACTTTTTTTTAAATGTAATCATATAAAAAAACTTTAAAGTGTAATCAGAATGGTGAGTAAAATATAATTAAAATGTAGCTTCAATCTGCTGCACTTAAATGCTTTGACTAGCAACTCTTTAGATGATGTTCCATGTCTGTATTTCAGCTTTTCAAGAGCTTACAGGTTAATAAACATGCAGTCTAATACCATGTATTGCTATATGACTGTACACAAAATATTTCATTTGCATAATTAGTCATTAGCATTGTAACAATTTTGTGGCTAAGGAATAATAATATTGTTATCACAGTTAGTGCCTAGGTAACATGGATTTGCAAGTGCGTACTTTTACATTTACCAAATGTCAGTACTGTACCTGTGATGCAAGTTCTTATTCAGAAATCAGTCCCTCGTGAACTTATTGCTTACTAAACATGCAACCTAATATTGGACCCTATTCACACAGGTGGCATGGAACTTGTCAAATGTGCATAGCCAGGTCTGGCAATCAACAGCAGCCATCCAATCAGATAGATTGCCCACCAGCAGACAGGTTCCTGCACTCTGTGTGGAGTGGAAAATTGTGGGATATAGCTTGTCCTCCCACTACTGTTTTCCAGTAAAGGGACCTACTGGTCCACCTGTGTTCACTGCTGTTCCCCAGTCCTCATGGTATACTCAGAGAGCTGGGGTAGCTTGACCTGAAGGATGGTGCTATGGCCACCACCCAGTTTACTCAGTGAGAAGGGCATGTAAAGGCTAAGGAAGGGTCCCTGCCCATGTAGCCTGTGCCTCCCACCATCACTTCACACAGCAGATCGGGAATAAATCATGGCATATAGCCATGCCCCACCCCAACCACCCACCTGGGCAGCAGCAGGACAGGGATGTGGGTGCAGAAGAGATGTGAGTCAGTGCCGCAGAAGCAGCACATTTCTTAGTAACTACAGTACTGTTACAAGTCAATAAGTAATTATGTAAATGATTGATCTTCATTGCATAAGTAAACAATGTAGTTGTATAGTAATTAACAATATTAGATTGTGTGTTTATTAAGCAGCAAGTTCATTAGGGAATGATTTCTGAAAGAGAACATATATCAGAACTATAGCATTGACATGTGATCAATGTAAGTGTATAGTAGTTACACCCATCGTCTTACACTTTATTTTAAGTGTCAGTTTCTGAGTAGTTATTTTGGCAAATATAATGCCGCAGAAGCAGCACATTCCTTAGTAACTGCAGTACTGTTATAATCTTCTTCTTACACTTTAAGTGTAAGTTTCTGCATATTTAATTTGCAAATACATGTTTGTTAGGCATCAGCTGTGGAAACAATGCACAAGTAGCACATTCCTTAGTAACTACATCACTGTTATAAGCCAATAAGTAATTATCTAAATTAATTATTTTTATTGTTTACCATTTAACAATATTAGATTGCATGTTTATTTATTTACTATTATTTGTTTTGTGGTTACACAGTATACAAGTGTAGCTCTGGATTCAAACCCAGTTATCTAGGTTTGCAGGTCAGTGCCCTTAATCACTACACTATACTACAGTAAGTTCATGAAGGAATCATTTCTGAAGGATAACATACTCGACAACAAGCATCACTAATTACACTGTAACTACTGTATAACTATACTGTAACTGCACTACTACTGTATGTAGTTTAACGGGTTTCACAATGCTGTTGTGTACTTACACAATTTTAACTGTGCTGCTTCTGTGGCATTAACCCACACCTCTTCTGCACACACACCCCTGTCCTGCTGCTGCAGGTGGGTGGTTGGGGTGGGGCATAAATACATGCCATGTTTTATGCCTGATCTGCTGTGTGGAATGGTGGTGGGTGGTGCCGGGTGCACAAGCAGGGACCCTTCCTTAGCCATTGCATGCTCTTCCCACTGGCTGAATGGGGTGGTGGTCATGGCATCATCTTTCACACTAAGCTACTCTCACTCTCAGGCTATAGCATGAGGGCTGGGGGCACTGCGGTGAATATGAGCAGACCAGTAGGTCCCTTTATTGGAAAACTGTAACACTGGGAGAACCAGCCATATCCCACAATTCCCCACTCCATACAGAGTGCAGTATCCAGTCAGCTGGTGAAAATGCCGTCTGATTGGATAGCTGCTGTTTATCACCTGGTCTGGCTATACACATGTGGCACATTCCCAACCACTTATGTGAGTAGGGTCCAATATTTGATTGCATGTTTCGTAAGCAGTACATTTATGAAGGACTGATTTCTGAATGAGACCTTACATTCAAGTACAATATTGACTTTTGATAAATGTAAATGTGTGCATTTGCAAATAGATGTTGCATAGGTGTTAACTGTGCCAATAATACCATTATTTCTTAGCCACCATACTGTTACAATGCCAATTACTAATTATGCAGATGAAATATTTTTGTGTGCAGTTAACTATCAATTCACAATATTAGACTGCATGTTTATTAACCAGAAAGTTCATGAAAAACTGGAATACAGACATGGAACATCATCTAAAGAATTGCCATTTAATGCATTTAAGGGTAGCAAACTGAAGTTACACTGATCATATTTTAGTTACCATTCTGATTACACTTTTAAGTTTTTCTAGTGATTATATTTTAAATAAATGTCAGCCAGACTATTTAAACAGTGCACAAGATCTGCATTCATATGTAGTTGCACTTGTAAGAACAATTTAATAATTCCAGAAGTAGAAACATAGTAGTTACACATTTAGAATAGTGTATGGTTGCTCATACACAACAAGGCTATGTTGTCATCGAGGGGATATGATGAAGTCACACAGACCTTGAGAGCGAAGCTCGAGAGGTCCGTGTGATGGAATCACTTCCCTGAGTTGGCAGCAATGCCTTGTTGTGTTTAAGCAACCATATACTATTTTATATAGTATATGGTTCCCAAACTGTAGGACGTTTGACTTTTGACAAGGTTCTTACCTTGTGAATATTATCCAGCTCGCTCGGTCGCTCCCTCCCGTCCATGCTGCAGTCGCCATCCAGTTCCAACACCAAAGATACTGGTGCTTCACTGCTTCCTGCAGTCCTGCTCTCGGCAAAATAAATAACAAAACTGGCAAACTGATAGTTTGGGAACACAGAGCCGAGTATGGCAGTCCATGTCCCAGCTATCTGACTGAATGGTACTACCGACTGATCGTTAGACACCTCCGCCATTTTAGAGTGCATTTTTTGATCAGCTCTGTTTTCAGCCAATCATGTAGCAGCTCAAGGCTGAAAAGTTGTTGTACTATCGATCTGATGTCAGAATGATAGTACAACAACTTTTTTGACCTTTCAACTGTCCTACAACAACATTTGGGAAACCACTGTTTTCCATCTAGAATAAGCCCTAACCACATACTATAATAGATTTGCTGTTACAATTTGCAATAGCTATTGTACATGTAGTTGCCTTTTTAAGAACAAACCTCACAATGCCAGAAGAGATACAGTGGTAGTTGCACGATAGATTTTCTGTTACACTTTGCAACAGCTATTAAATGTGTAGTTCCACTTGTTAGAATGAATTGATTTGTGCTAAAAGTGAGACAGTGGTCGTTGCATGTGTAACTATTTCTTCACACAAATTGTGTAAGAACACAACACACAATAGTGAAACTAGTTAACTATTATATAATAGTTACATGAAACTGCACAGCAGTTACAGTGTAGCTGTGCAGTAGTTATGGTGTAGTTTGACACTTAAAATAAAGTGTTACCAAAAAATTATATCAAAAAGGTTTCTCTTTACATATAATACAAAAGATCAGAAAGACATTTTATAAGCATAGACATTAAAGAATTTAAATGCACTTCCCTAGAGTGTAGGAGCACTCTGTCTTCACCCTCATGCCTCATTTCCCTGGTGCATGCATTAAAGTCATCTAAGGCAGCAGTATTTATTAGTCACCAAAATATTTCACCCTTTTTGAGCAAAAAAGTACTTATGACATCCTTAGGTGTCTCATAAGTGTATTTTTAGTGGTCTCAGTTATTTTTAAAACAACTTGAATAGCTAATTTTTAAAATAATGAGTCAATGTCACTAAAGATGGCCACCACTCCCATTTAAGAAATAAAATCTCTTCCATTGTGGTTACCTGTTGAATGTACATGCTATATTCATAATGTGGCTATATTACGATGCTGTTATTACATATTTCTCATTGTAAACAGCACAGCAGCTGTACAAATATATTTATTTTTTCATAGTGGGCATACACAGGAGTGGAACTCTTAAAAACTTAAAATCTCATATCTCGGTTCAGGAATGAATGAAAACAAACAGAAAAGTTGAAATCTTGACAATTTTGGCAGAAAAGACATTATTGCTGAAAGAACTAAATGGGACAACACAACACTTCTAATGAGGTGGGGGTTTGCAGGAAAGATAGTGGGGAGGACTGCCCACTATTTCGGTGGGCCTAGGGTTATTGCTGATGGGTGCAAACATGCTCTCACAACAAAAATCCTGGTGAGGTCAGGCTCATCACACCTATGAAGAGTGTACTGTAAGCCACCCAATGCGGGGGCTGGGAGATCTCCCCTTGATAGAAAAAAAAAAACATACCAGAGGGGCACCGGCCTGTGCCATTCACCACTTAGGGCCTCACGTAAAACACATCCTGACTACCCATTCAGCACAACAGTTAACGCATGCCGACAAATACTTTCATATTATATGACACAGCTTCGTGGATCTCACCCCCACACACACAAGTAAGCAGGTAGAACCCCAAAAGTTCTGCTGTTTAATCAGATGGTACAATAAAGGCCTTCTTTGCCATCTAGACATGTCTGGGCCTTTGATCAGGACGTCCACTGAGAGCTTCTTGGCAGGCCTCATTGAATCCCTCCCAGTATAGGAGAGAGGCATCTTCTCTGCCACATGGCAGTGCAAGTCGGGTCAAGGTTGGGGTGAAAGGGGCTCGAAGTTCCCTTACATGGGTAACATGGAGAAAGGGTAGCAGATGGGTCAGCCAAGGAGACTGTCCACTGAAGATCAGTTTAGACACCCCAAACTTGCCCCATACCTACAACTCCCCAGGGCATTAAAAGAACAGGAACAGAAAGAAAATAGAAGGATGACTACTTATCTGACCACGTCGGTGGGTTTTCTCTGATCGATTGCTCTAGAGAAGTACAGCACTCAGGATGGTCCACACTGAAGATGAGATCTCTGCTGGTAGAGGAGGCCTCCCTCATAGCCTTTGGTGGACGCTGCCCTCCGCTATCTGTAGCTCCATTCTGTGGTTGGTGAGGAGTTGCTGATGGGGACAGGTAGCTGGGCAGCAACATAGGAGTAGGCCTGCCTACCACAGTCGAATCCACAATGCCTGGGTGTTGGTCCAGAGAGTTGGGGCATGAAGCTTCATATCTATTAGCGGTGTGGTAGGCCTGTAACAGATTTGGAGCAACAGTGTCCATGCTTGTGGCCTCTCTGTGTCATCTTGCCCACTCTACAAAGGATGCTCCTGGCGGCCATGTTTCTTTGAGGATTGCCTCTTTCAGTGTGTTTTCGGGGGGAGTTCCCAGTGTTGCTCCCTGAGGTCTTGCCACACTGCAGGCCTGCTCACTGAGGGAGAGGAGAGGCAATCCAACCCGTTGGTAGCAGTTTTTGCTGAAGGGACTCCTGGAGTAGTGGTGGTGAATTCTTGTGCCAGGTTGTGCCGTAAAAATCCATGAGTGCATCAGGAGATTCAAAACTGTTCAGGACCCCATTATGCATAACCCGCATTGTGGCTGGGTAACACAAGGAAAAGGACAGTCCAATACTTTGCATTTCATGCCTTGCCTCAGAGTATGCTCGGCGTTTGTCCGACAGATCCTTAGAGAAGTCCTGAAAGATGTGGATCCTATTCAGTCTCCACACTACATTCTGTAACTCATGAGCTCTAGTCAGGACCATCTCTTTGTCCCTAAAATCAATAAATCGGGCTATGATAGGTTGTGGTCTGTCCTGGGCCTGACACATGGGGGCTAACATACGGTGTGCGTGTTCCACCTGGAGCAGTATCAATGGGTCCAACTGCAGCATTTCAGCGATGGCTAATTGTAGAAATCCCTCAGTATCTTTGCCTTCCACACACTCAGGGAAGCCCAGGAAGTGAAGATTATTATGGCGACCTCGATTCTCAAGGTCATCCATCTTACTCTGTATGGTCCGTTGTTGATCTCTTAATTCTTCCCTTAAGTCCTGAACATGCCCCTCGGTCACTGAGACCTGCTGTTCGGTATGCAGCATCCTGGCTTCTAAATTTGGAACCACTTGGGTGTTTCAATTAGTTGACACAGTGACTTGTGCCATCTGGGCCATAGGTTGGCTGAACATCTCCTCAACTGACGGTTGCTCCCAGGTTTGTTGCAAGCGGCCTTCAGCCATATTTTCAGGCCTACCTCATCTAGGAGGATCTTCAGTAAAATAATAATTTCCACACAGCAAACGAAGGCTTTTTGTATCAATGAAGCTAAATTAGTGTAGCTTGAGTATTACCCCACAAGTTACAGTAGAGTGAGGATATAATACCAGCTGGTAGAAAAAGGATTTTGAAGGATATTTCCCTCTGGGTTGTGTAGCTGATTTTTAAGCTGCCATCCTATTTAGTGCCCCTCAAATCTCTATATTTCTAATGTTTTAGGTTATGGGTCTTTTATCTTACAAGGTTTCTGCAATCATATCATGGGCTGTCAGCTTTAAGTCTCAATTACAATTTGGGCAGGATATTCAGAAGGGTTGCACATGGAGCAACACAGTTGCCATCACGCAACCCACTGATGCACCCAGCGTGATATTCAAAGGGGATTGAGCCTGGCACAAATTGCGATCGCTAGTGCATCAGTAATGTATGGGTGCAGGTGGGAGGGTGTGCCCTGCATACCCCACACATCCTGATATTCAGCCCAGGATGTGCTGAGCCCATGCATGCACAACCCTACCTTCGCTGCACAGAGGTGAGCCAAAAAAAAAAGGAGCAACAGCTGGCCACCCACAGGAGAGCTTCTGTATTGCAGGGCACAACACACGGCAGCTGCCACCCTGTGGGTGGCCACCGAACTCAGTTGCACCTTTGTGGAGGCACCTCCATGCCCAATCGTGAGCATACGTAGAAAAAGGATAGTCCCATATCCCTGGTGGTCCAGTGGACTGCTTGCTGCCTGATTGCGGACATATGTAGGCAAATGAATAGTCCTATAACCCTGGTGGTCCAGTGGACCGCTCACAGCCCGATCGCAGGCATAAGTATATTGAAACACAGTTAACTCTATCCCTTGTGGTCCAGTGGACGACTTGCAGCCTGATTATGGCCATATGTAGACAAATGAATAGTCCTATAACCCTGGTGGTCCAGTGCACCGTTTGCAGCCCGATCGCGGTGTCAGTAATAAATAATTACACCCAATCCAACTCTGGTGGTCCAGCAGTACCCCCTCCCCACCGCCCACTGAGCCCCACCTCCCGCTCCCCAGTCAGCGGCAGGCGGCAGCTCCCCACCTGCTTGCTGCCCCACCGCCCGCTGACTGACTCCTTCAGTAGTGCTGTCACGCCCATTGGTCCTGGCGTGAGCCAATGGGCATACTATGCAACGTACTACACAGTCCAGATATGTAGATGGATCATTCACATATCTGGACTATTAATAGTACGACACAGGTGCATGCCCATTGGCTCATTCTGTGGACCAATGGGCGTACAGCCCTACTGTACGGAATCAGTCAGTGGGCAGCGAGGTGACAAGTGGGTGGGGAGCTGCCACCCGCTGCTGACCGGGGGGAGCGGGGCAGTGGGGCTCAGTGGGCAGGTGGGGATGGGGATACTGCTGGACCACCAGGGTTGGATTGGTGTGTAATTATTCATTACTGACGCCCGTGATCGGGCTGCGAGCGGTCCACTGAACCACCAGGGTTATAGGACTATTCATTTGTCTACATATGCCTGCGATCGGGCTGCGAGCAGTCAACTGGACCACCAGGATATAGAACTATCACATTTACAACATATGCCCATGATCAGGCTGCAAGCGGTCCACTGGACCACCAGGGATAGAGTTAACTGTATTTAAATATACTTATGCCCACAATCAGGCTACAAGCAGTCCACTGGACCACCAGGGATATTGGACTTTTATATTACAACATATGCCCACGATCGGGCTGTGAGCAGTCCTCTGGACCACCAGGGATATGGGACGTTTACATAGTATTCGTATGCCCACGATTGGACGTCAGTGCGTCTTGCCGCTTGTGCAGGGGGCATCAGTCCCCGATGTCTGCAGCCTGGCAGGGTGTCAGGCGCAAGTCGCCGGGGATCAGCGCACCTGCATGCAAATGGGGCCATAATGACATGCAAATGGACCCATTTGCACCTTGCATACATTATAGCTCCATGTGCACCTTTGAATATTATGGTGGTTGCATCTATTGCAACGGCATTTGCGCTAGTACATCCCCCTGCTCCACTCTGCCCACTTGCGTTGGTGCAGTGCCACTGTGCCATGCGCACTGCGGGTGGCCAAGGAGTGATATTCAATGATGCTGTGCCATGGTGCAGCTCCGTTGAATACTACCATGTCAACACCCCTGCACATCCAAGTTGCGCTGTACCCTGTGAGAACGAAAAATGTTCAGCACAAAAATATCTACAAAATGAGTGGTGTTTCATTCATAGATACCTTTTTGGTTTTTTCATAATTAGCAAAAAACAGCATACAATTCAATTTTCTTTTCACTTTTTCGACAAACAAATGTGAATAACTTTATAACAAAAAAGGTAGCATGATACTGTGACCATGACGTTTGTTCAGTAAGAAGTTCTCTACAAAATGAGTGTTGTTTCATTTAATAGCAACCACCATGCTAGGCGACATACACTAGCAAAGTTAACCGAAAGTCCCAGAAAAGATCATTTAAAAAAAGAAGATAAACAGTCAAAAACAAATGTTCCTGCACTGATAAGAAGCATCACTATTGCATAAATGAAATATACAATGATGAGCTGTAAGATAAATGATTTATCTACACTTGTGCTGTTTGACCTCGGACACCTCGCTCGTGGCTTACGCCACTCGTGAAGTTACCCGAGGTCAAACAGCACCTGTGTAGATAAATCATTTATCTGACAGCTCTCCATTGTATATCCCTTATGTCAGACACCATCCAAAATGACATAATTGAAATCTTTGTTCATGCAAATCAGCAAGAAACAGTTTCAAAAGTCCTAGGCAGTCAATTCTTTGGACTGACTGCAGATGGAACAACTGATATAAGTACTGCAAATGCAAACAGTTTTCATGTAGCCTGCAATTTGCTGACAAAATCTCAAAATGCAAAATCATTTTCTGGGATTTTACAATGCATCTGACACTACTGCAGAAACTTTACTTAGGTGTATTAAAGATATCTTTTTGAGATTAGATCTGCCTTTCAATCATCTACAGGGTTATTGCTTTGATGATGCTGCAGTATAATTCTTATTAATTCAGCATCTGCCAGGATAATCTCTGTGGATTTAGAGGAACTTCACATTCCTCAACAATTTGATAAACCTAAGCTTTATATGCAGTTAACAATGCTGGGTGATCTAGCCAAAGACAGAGAGTTAAAAAGTGGTCCAGAGATTGTGGAATTTTGTTCAACTCTTCAGCCGCAAACAAGAGGACTCTTTAAAGAAGTTGAAAACGTCATCAAACTTTGTCTAACAGTGTCAGTTGCAGGGTCAAAGCGATCTTTCTCTTCTCTCCGACACCATAAAACTTGGGTGGGTAACACAATGAGCTAGAAGAGACTAATGTACCTTGCTCTTATGTATGTACACAGTGACACAGAACACAGTGGCATTCAGGACACACTAGATATCCATTCCCTCAGGAAAAATTCATCAGCATGACACCAGACCACAAGTTAACCTTAGAGCCTGGACTGCCCTGTCTACAAACAACAATGACTACTATAAGTAAAATACAGCTGTTAAACCTGTTTTTATGAGTAAAACAAACATTTCTGGTGGAGCCTGAGTTAGGAGGTAGCAGTTCTTAACAGCTCCTGCAATCTTTAAAGGGAAAACCGACTAAAACTCTATTTTTCTTAACTTTTACTTGGCAAACTGATTACAGATCAAAATTCTGAACAATTTGTGCACAAATTGGGAGATCTTTTTAAAGATAAAATGGTGCGGGAGTCTAGGAGAGGTAAAGCTGCAGTGGTGGTTCTGCCCTTGTGAGTTTCAGCCGAGGCCGACATCAAGCTGGCAACAGCTCAGAAAAGGAAATGTTACAATCCCTGGGCCTAAAACTTCAGCAACTTATTCAATCTATTACAGTCTGTTACAGATTTAAATAAAAGATGACACCTTTAATACGAGGGTAACAGTGATCAAACCACAGTGGATTATATTAAAAAGACATGTTGGATGTCCAAAACAAACCTCTGCATCCACAAGTGTGACAGCTGTGGTTTTGAAGGAAACACAGCACTTGCAAGTCCGCTTAGAAACTTTGGAAAACCAAGCCAGGGCCGTGGAATCTCCAGATTATTGGGCTGCCTGAGGACATTGGGGAGGGATCACTCCTTTTAGTTTGTAAAGGATTGGCTTAAAGAAAAACTGTTTTATAGCTTTGGAATGTATTTTGAACTCTTCTCTGTTTTTTTATGGAACTCAGAGTAACACCATGGGACATTTTGTTTCTACCATTCAATTCCAGATCCACAACAATAGACTTTTGTCCTCACTGTCCCTTACGCAGTAACTGATGAGTGTATATGTCAAGTTCTTTTTGAAACTAAGACCTCTATGGTTTAACATAACTTACATTATGCTTCTAAAAGTATTTTTATAGGTCAATGTTATTAACTATGTAAACTGTTTTATTTCCAGGTTCTCTGGGGTTATCTGTTTTCCCTACATATAATAGTCAAGGGACAAATGTTTTTATGTTTGCTTCCTCGCATGCACAGAAACATGGCGTGATAGCTTAGGGAGAGAAGCAGGTTGTGTAGAGTGCGGCACTGTTACAGCCAAGGGAGGCACTGAATGGGGAAAGCGCAATGGTGGACCAATGGAGGCACAGTGTGGTGATGACACTGGTCTCCAAAGTGCACCAACATCTAACATTTAGCTGCAGCAATCAGGGGCTGCCTGATCATTGCAGCATCAGTCATTGTGCTACAATGAGGCGACCGTCATTGCAGGGCAGAATGTTAACTAGCATAATACTGTTTGTGAACATGGCGGGCGGCTTGCCGCCATGTTCTCAACCAATATGCTATGCTCCCATGCAAGGGTGCCCAATCCCCCTCGGCAGCAAGTGCCCCCCCAGACAGTCTTTGCTTGCCGACGGGGGCCCCAATACCTGCTGACTTCAGTGCACTAATGTCCGCTGTTGTGTGCCTGCCGACGGGGGAGCCCAATCCTCATCAGCATAATTCTCCCCTTTTCTTGTGTGCCAACAGGGTGCCCAATCCCGCCGGTTATATGGTCCCCAAAAACAGTTCATTGCACACTGAGAGCCCACCCCAGCGTGCCAAATGCCCTGTAAAATAGAAAACCATCCAGCGTTGTCTTTTATTTTCCCCTGTGGAGAAAAAATGGTCTCGCAGTCTCCCAGACCCTCTCCACAACCCGCACCCACCCTCGCACCTACCTCCTCACACCCCACTCACCCCATACTTGCCTCCGAATGTGGGCGCAGCGATCTTGGGTGGACCCGGGGAACACGTCTGCACTCTTCAAAGCCGGACCGCCAAACTGAGGAAATGCCGGTAAGCTGTATAATAGGATAGATAAGGGTTTTTTCAACTTTACTGCATATCTTAGGCATTTTTTGGAATTTTGGCACCAAATTTTCAACATGGGGTTTTTGGGATCCCTCCTTATGAAGTCTGTCACTGTCATGGCATTAATTGGGCTCAAGGGTGATTTTGTGGTCATTGTGCAAAATCACCTTTCAGGACCTATTAACGAAATGACAGTGCCAGTATTCATGAGGTGGGCTCAAAAGCCTATGTTGCAAATTCAGTGAACAAATTCCTAAGTGACTGTTTTTTTAGCATGCATTGCATAGTTCCTATGCAGGCTCATAAGTTCGAATTTGTAACATTTGCATTCAAGATTTTCAACACTGCCATTCTATCACACATACTTATGAGCAATATAGCTGTCATTTTCATATCTCGCCCAAAAATGTGTTCCACATGTAGCGCACACAATAAAACGTCGGTGTGCAAAATCAGTGTTTGGGACAGATTAAGAAAATCACAGTGACACTGTTCATGAGCAGAGGTCTTACAATGGCTATGTTGAAAATGTGGTAAATAAATTCCTAAAAATGACTGTTTTATGAGCGCTGCGTTGCGCAGTTCCTATGCACGCTCGTAAGTTCACGAATTTGTAACATTTGCACTCCAGATTTTCAACATTGCCATTTTATCACACCTACTTATGAGCAGTACAGCTGTCATTTTTCACATCTTGCCCAAAATGTGTTTCTGCACATGTAGCACACAATGGCGCAGTCGGTGTGCGCAATCAATGCTTGGGACAGATTAAGAAAATCACAGTGACACTGTTCATGAGCAGAGGTCTTAAAATTGCTATGTTGAAAATTTGGTGAAAACATTCCTTAAAATGACTGTTTTACAAGCGTGCATTGTGCAGGTCTTATGCACGCTCGCAAGTGCCCAAATCTTTAATATTTGCACTCCAGATTTTCAACAGTGCCATTTTACCACACCTCCTTATGAGCAGTACAGCTTTAATTTTGCACATCTTGCCCACAATGTGTTTCTGCACATGTAGTGCACAATGGGGCAGTAGGTGTGCGAAATCAATGTTTGGGACACATTACGAAAATTACAGTGACACTGTTCATTAGCAGAAGTCCTAAAATGTCTATGTTAAAAATTTGGTGAGAAAAGTCCATAAAATGACTGTGCTACGCTCGTGCATTGTGCAGTATCTACGCACGCTCGTACCTTCGCACATTTACAATATTTTCACTCCAGATTGTCAATGCTGCCGTTTGTCTGCACCTCCTTATGAGCAGTACAGCTGTCATTTTTCACATCCGGCCCAAATGTGTTTTTGTACTTGGCGCAGACTAGCGGGTCATTATGGAAATCCATGTTTGGGACACATTAGGAAAATCACACTGACACTGTTCATTAGCAGAGGTCCTAAAATGGGTATGTTGAAAATCTGGTGACAAGCGTCCATAAAATGACTGTGTTACGGCGTGCTTGCATAATCCCGTGCACTCACTAACTTCACACATTTGCAATATTTTCACGCCAATATTGTCAACATTGCCATTTTCCACACCTCCTTATGAACAGTGCAGCTGTCATTTTGCACATGCTGGCCGAAATGTGTTTTCGCACTTCCGGCACACAATAGCACGGTCGCTGGGGAAATCATTGTTTGAGACACATTACAAAAATCACAGTGTTACTGTTCATTAACAAAGGTCCTAAAATGCTTATGTTGAAAATTTGGTTATGAAAGTCCATAAAGTGACTGTGTTACGAGCATGCGTTGGGCAGTTTCCACGCGCACTTATAACTTTGCAGATTTGTAATATTTTCACTCCAGATTTTCAACATTGCCATTTTTCCACACCTCCTTATGAACAGTACAGCTGTCATTTTTCACATCCTGTCGAAATGTGTTTTTGCAGTTCCGGTGTAGACTACCGTGGTTGCTGTGGGACATCAGTGTTCAGGACACAGTAACAAAATCACAGTGATGCTGTTCGTGAGCACAGATGTTAAATGTCTATGGTGAAAATCTGGTGATGAAACTCCTTAAATGACTGTGTTACTCGCATGAGTTGTTCGGTTTCCATGTATGCTTGGAACTGCAAGCATTGTTAATATTCCCACAACACATTTTCAACATTGCCATCTCTTCATACCTCCCTATGGATGGTATAGCTGTCATTCTTCACATCCTGCCCGATCTGTGTTTTCGTACATGTGGTGCAGAATGGCACTGTCACTGTTGGAAGTCACTTTTCGGGACACATTGACAAAATCACACTGCCACTGTTCATGAGAAGAGGTCCCAAATGCTTTCATGAGGTGGGCTCTCAAAAGGCCATGTTCAAAATTTGTACTGTGAATACCAACAAATGCCGAGGCATTGGGTTTCTAACCATAATGTCTACCCTGTTCAGACAGACAGGCATAGGGGTGTAGAAACATAGAATTTGATGGCAGATAAGGACCGCTTGGCCCAGCCAGTCTGCTCATTTCCTACCTAATAGATAAGCTGCAGATCCTAGTTAACCAGCAGCCTACTTCTTTCTACCCCCAACCCCTAGAATTGCCTTATGGCTGTCCCATGCATGCTTGAATTCAACCACTGTTTTTGACTCCACAACCTCCTCCGGAAGGCCGTTCCATGCATCCACAACCCTCTCTGTGAAAAAATACTTCCTTACATTACCTCTGAGCTGCTCCCCTCTATCTTCAAATTGTGCCCCCTTGTTCTTGCACACCTCTTTTTTTGGAAGATGCTACCCTCTTGGACTTTGTTGATTCCCTTGAGGTACCTGAACATTTCTATCATGTCCCCCTCCCTCCTTTCCTCGAGGCTATACATATTAAGCTCCTTTAGTCTCTCTTCATATGTCTACCAGTGCAGACCCTGCAGCATTTTAGTTGCCCTCCTCTGGACAGCTTCCATCCTGTCTATGTCCTTACGGAGATTGGGTCTCCAGAACTGCACACAGTACTCCAGATGGGGTCTCACCAGCTGTCTGTACAGAGGGATAACAACTTCCTGTTTTGGTGATGCCTCTCCCTATGCATCCCAGTATCCTCCCAGCCCTCCTTACTGCCCTCTCACATTGCTTGCCCACCTTTAAGTCATCTGATATGACTACCCCAGGTCCCTTTCCATTTTTGTTGTTAGTATCTCACCCCCGTTGTGTACTCTTCCCTGGGTTTTGTTTCCCAGGTGCATTACCTTGCACTTCTTAGCATTAAATCTAAGCTGCCATACATTTGACCATTCCTCTAACCTTGCCAAGTCCCTTCTCATCCTTTCCACCCACCTTGTTCATCAACTCTGTTGTAGATCTTTGTGTCATCTGCAAAGAGACATACTTTTCCTTCCAGTCCCTCTGCAATTTAAACACAAAGACATTGAAGAGGACGGTCCTAATACTGAACCCTGTGGCACCTCACTAGTAACCCCTTTCTTCAGAGTGGACTCCATTTACTATTACCCTCTGTGTCCTGTTCTCCGCCAATTCTTTGCAGGCTATCATCTTGGGACCCACTCCCAGGCTGGCTAACTTGTATAGTAATCTTTTGTGTGGGACTGAGTCAAATGCCTTGCTAAAGTCTAGGTAGCCATGTCCACAGCCCTCCCTGATCTACTACTTTGGTCACCCAGTCAAAGAAATCTATTAGATCGTCTGGCATGACCTTCCTGTTGTGAATCCATGCTGCCTTGGGTTCTGTGCCCCTCTGGCCTCTAGGTACTCGACAATTCTTTCCTTCAGAAGTGATTCCATCATTTCCCTATCACTGAGGTTAAACTAACTGGTCTGTAGATTCCCGCTTCTTCCCTGCTCCCACTTTTGTGAAGGAGAATCACTTCTGCCCTCCTCCAGTCCTCAGGTACCACCCCATCCTCCCATGATTTGTTAAAGAGGGTAGTCAGTGGTGTCACTAGTTCTGCCCTTAGTTCTTTTAGAATTCTGGGATGAATCCCATCAGGCCCCATTGCTTTTTCCACCTTCAGTTGTAAGAGTTCTTTCAGAACCCTTTCTTCTGTAAATGGTCTGTTATCAACTTCTGTATCAAGAGTGTTTCTATTGTTTGTTTTAGGTACCTTCCCCTCTTCATTTGTAAATACTGAGCAAAAATATTTGTTTAGTATCTCTGCCTTTTCACAGTCACCCTCTGCCCACCCCCCTCCCCTTTATTAAGCCTCACTATCCCTCCCTTAGTCTTCCTTCGCTCCCTGATGTACCTAAAAAAGGTTTTTATCCCCTTCTTAACTGAGTTGGCAATCTTTTCCTCAGTTTGGGCCTTTGCTGTTCTGACTGCCTTCCCAGCTTCCTTTGCTTTAACTGATACATTTCTTTGTCCTGCTCCTTCTGTGATTCCTTGTACTTCCTGAATGCTTTCTTTTTTCTTAAACCTTCACTGCCACCACCTTAGAGAACCATAGTGGTTTCTTACATCGTTTTGTTTTGTTTATTTGCTTCACGCAAAGGCTTTACCTCTATGATGGCAGTTTTATTTTTCCCATTGTTCTTCCACCCCTCCTTCCTGCCCATTTGCTAGTGCATTCCTTAGACACTCACCCATTTTGGCAAAGTCAGCCCTCCTGAAGTCCAGTACTTTTGTCTTTGTATGGCTTGACTCTATTGCTGTGTTTATTGTGAACCATACTGTTCGATGGTCACTGTGCCTTTGGATTGCCAACTGTGCTGCTCATACCATCCTACCCCTGCCCCTCCGCCACTGACAGGTATCGAGGTGTACCTTGGACTCTTCGTCCCAAGACTTCACCCAGTCTCTATGCTGCACCCATTTCAACATATATCCTTTTGGAATGGGGTGAGTGTAAAGCCAAACACCCTAAGGCACAGGTCAACACATCTCACTGTCTGCAGAATAGGGTGAGGTGACATAACTTGACCATCATGGTGACAACCCAAAATGTACCCTACATCCTCTCCGTCTTTACAGCATGGAGGTCGGTTCATGTCAAGTTCACTACTCACTGCCATTCCTATTCTGCATCTGTCTAACTCCTGCATTTCTAATGCTAATACCAACAAGCAAACATTCAGCATTGACAAATGCTTGTTTTAAATGTAGCCCATTCATTAGCTTTAGGCTGAATGCATGACAATACTTTTTGTCCCTCCGGGAAAAGTATTCTGTTGGACTATCCTGGTAACGACTTTTTCACATCTTGGTCACAGTCGTGCTGCTCTTGGGCACCATATCAACGAAAAATTGTAACTTTATTGTGTGTTTAGATTGGAAAGTGTCTCCCCTATGTTGTACCAAAATATGGTGACTGCATGATCATCTGTGCTTCCAGAGGTACAGCACTGTATTTGGCTGTTTACCATATATGAATTTATCAATTGTTGTTGCAATAGTGAAAAATAATAAAAATAAAGTTTAAAAAAAGATTTCTAAATTGCAATATTTATGTGGATCATAAAATTATACACTACTTTTCAATTTGCTTTAAATGTTTTATGGCAAGCATGTTATAAACAGTGTAGCAAGGACTATGGTTAAATCATTTTATTTAATCATGTTTATGCTGCTGCTTCATTTTATTAACAGGATTGGGGTGGTGTCCAGCAGCAGGTTGGAGGGAGTATCCAACTGCAGGAGGGTCAGTGATATAAATGCTGAACATTGTGGAAAATTGTGGCAGTTACATTTATGTAATTTTTCCCAGGAGTCGGGGTAGGGAAGATGTAACAAAATTGATTTTTATCTTTAATATAAGACACCAAACTCATCACATATCATCTAAAACCCTAGAGCTTCGGGGGGCAGTGGCCCAGCTTTATATAGAAATCCTTCAGATACATTACAATAATGCCTATGGGGTGAGTGGTTGACAGCATTGTTGGTCAGGCAGTTGCCCACCCCAGTTGAAACACTGCAGACTCTAAGGCCAGCCAGTCTCACACCCCTGACTCCAGTGAAAATAATTTTTCACTGGAGTCAGTAATGAAGAAGATGTAACAAAAGTGTGTTTTATCTTAAACAAAGCCCCAAAACTCACCACAGTGCATCTAAACCCAGAGCTTCTGGGGGCCTAGAGGCCCCCAGACCCCTGGCCTTCATGTGTCCCATTTGAAATTACTTTCAGCACCCCACTATAAAACTGTTCCAGTGCCCTGCTCTTTTCCCATTTAAACTCCAAGCCTGATAAGAACTCTGGTGGGGGTAACAAATCTGCACTCAAAGACTTGATTTGCTATAACTGTAATAAGTCAGGTCATATTGCAGAAATTGCCATAGTAAGGTAAGTGACACTGGAGCAGATTTGTCCTTAGCAAATTGGGGCAAGTACTTAACAGATGTGAAGGTGGAAGAGATAAGACTGTGAAGGGACTTATAGATTCGGGAAGCAGACAGACCCTAGTGCATATTGAAGTGCTGGAAAAACAATATCCCAAAGGACCAGGTACTGGTGTCAGCTGCATCCGCGATCTGTCATAGAGGCACAGGTCAGAAAGCACAGGAAAACCAGGAGCAGTTTCAAAATTTGCAAATAGCGTTTTATTATTAACAGCAAAATAAAACAAGCATTTGTCAATGCCGAATGTTTGCTTGCTGGTATTAGCATTGAAATGCAGGAGTTAGACAGATGCAGAAGAGGTGGCAGTGAAGTATTGAACTTCACATGAACCCACCTCCATCCTTTAGAGACAGACAGGATTTGGGGTGTTTGGGTCATTGCCCATGACGGTCAAGCCATGTCACCTCACCCTATTCTGCTGACATTGACACATGTTGAGGTGTGCCTTAGGGTGTTTGGCTTTACAGTCACCCCATTCCATAAGTAATTACGGTGAAATGGGTGCAGCATAGGAGAGTGGGGTGAAGTCTTGGGCTGAAGAGTGCAAGGTAAACCTTGATGGCTGTCAGTGGCTGGGGGTTTGGGGTGGGATGGCATGAGCAGTACAGTCGGCAATGCAAAGGCACTCCCCAATGCCTGTTTGTCTGTACAGCGTAGGACGTTATGGTTAGAAACCGTAATGTCTTGGGTGTTTGTTGGTATTTATAGTACAAATATTCAACATGGCCTTTTTGTGACTCCACCTCAGGAAAGCATTTGGGACCTCTTCTCATGAAGAGTGGCAGTGTGATTTTGTCAATGTGTCCCGAAAAGTGACTTCCAACAGTGACAGTACCATTCTGCACCACATGTACGGAAACACAGATCAGCAGGATGTGAAGAATGACAGTTGTACCATCCATACGGAGGTATGAAGAGATGGTAATGTTGAAAATATGTAGTGGGAATATTAAAAATATGTTTGCACTTCCGAGCATACGTGGATACTGCACAACACATGCGTGTAACACAGTCACTTTATGGAGTTTTGTCACCAGATATTCCAACATAGGCATTTTACGACCTGTGCTCATAAACTGTGTCACTGTGATTTTCTTAATGTGTCCCGAACACTGAAGTCCCACAGCAACCACAGTATTATGTGCCAGAACTGCAAAAACACATTTCGACCAGGATGTGAAAAATGACTGCTGTCCCGTTCATAAGGAGGTGCGGAGAAATGGCAACGTTGAAAATCTGGACTTAAAATATCACAAATGTGCAAAGTTATGCGCGTATGTGGAAACTGCATAACGCACGTTGGTAACACAGTCATTTATGGACTTTCATCACCAGATGTTCAACATAGGCATTTCAGGACCTCTGCTAATGAACAGTGTCACTGTGATTTTTGTTATGTATCCCGAACAGTGATTTCCCACAGCGACCGTGCGATTCTGTGCCGGAAGTGCGAAAACACATTTCGGCCAGGATGTGAAAAATGACAGCTGTACTGGTCATAAGGAGGTGTGTAAAAATTGGAATGTTGAAAATATGAAGTGAAAATATTGCAAATGTGAGAAGTAATGAGCATGCGTGGAAACTGCGCAATGCATGCTCATAACACATTCATTTTATGGACTTTCGTCACCAAATTTTCAACATAGGCATTTTAGGACCTCTGCTAATGAACAGCATCAGTGTGATTTTCCTAATATGTCTCGAACATGGATTTCCCACAGCGAGCGCACTGTTCTGCGCCAGAAGTGCAAAAACACATTTTGGCGGGATGTGGAAATGACAGCTGTACTGTTCATAAGGGCTGCAGACAAATAGCAGTGTTGACAATCTGGAGGCAAATATTGCAAATGTAAGGTAAGTCAAACGAGCATGGAAATCTAATGCAAGCGCGCAGTAACACAGTCATTTTATGGACTTTCTCACCAAATTTTCAACATAGGCATTTTAGGACCTCTGCTAATGAACAGTGTCACTGTGATTTTCATACTGTGTCTTGAAAATGGATTTCCCACAGTGACCGCACTATTCTGTGCCGGAACCACGAAAACACATTTCGGCCGGGTTGTGAAAAATGACAGCTGCACTGTTCATAAGGAGATGCATTAAAATACCAGTGTTGAAAATCTGGAGTGAAAACATTGCAAATTCATGAAGTTACGAGCATGCGTAACAACTGCACAATGCATGCTGGTAAAACAGTCTTTTTTTATTTATTTTTCCCACCAAATTTGCAACATGCACTTTTTGAGAGCCCACCTCATGAACCCTGGTACTGTCATTTCATTAATCGGTCCTGGATGGTGATTCTGCACAATGACCGTAAAATCACCTTTTGGGGCCAATTAACGCCATGACAGTGAAAGAATTCATGAGGAGGGTACCCAAAAAACCCATGTTGAAAATTTGGTGCTAAAATTCCCAAAAATGCCTGAGATATGCATCAAAGTTAAAAAAAAACTATTTATTCTATTATATAGCTTACCGGCATTTCCTCAGTTCGCAGTCGGCTTGGAAGAGTGCAGAGGTGTTCCCGGTCCACTGAAGACCATCGCACCAAGCTCCGGAGGTAAGTATGAGGTGGGGGTGTGTGGGGAGGCAGGGTGTGCAGTGGGTGGGTGCAGGTTGTGGGGGGGCAGGGAGACCGCCGAAGGACCGTTTCCTACTTTACAGGAAAAAAAACCAAAACATTGCAGGATGGTTTTTGGTTTACAGGGTCATTTCAATGGACGTTTGGCACACTGGGGCGGGCTCCCAGCATACCAATCTATTTTTTTGTTGGGAAGACGACTGTAGCCGACAGGGGATTGGGCACCCCCATCGACATATAGGGGGCCGCAGTAGCTGAGGGGGATTGGGCACCCCCCTCAGCACAAACATAGCTTTTGTGGGTGGGAATTATGCCAACGGGGAGTGGGCTCTCCCGTCGGTGCATTAATTGTGGCTCAGGCAGGTTATGCCAACAGGGAGCGGGGCCTCCGTCGACAAACAAAGACTGTTTGTGGGGGGCACATGCTGCCGAGGGAGATTGGGCTCCCCCTTGGCAAGGGGGCTGCATAATACTGTTTGTGAAGGTGGCGGCAAGCTGCCTGCCATGTTCACAAACAGTACTAGGCTAGCTAACATTCCACCCTGCAATGACGGGTCACTTCCTCATTGCAGCAAAATGACTGACACTGCAATGACGAGGCGGCCTCTGATTGCTGTGGTGAAAACATTTGTACTTGGTGCACTTTTGGAGACCAGTGTCATCGGCACACTGTGCCTCCATTGGTCCACCACTGACAAGCCCCCAAATGCAGTGCCTCCCTTGGCTGTAACAGTGCCACACCTCCACAATCCACTTCTCTCCTAAGCTGTCACATAATGTTTCTTGCGCATGTGCGAAAGCAAACATAAAAATAAAAATTGGTCAGTATAACTATTTACAATGGCTGTATAAATATTGCAACCGGAGTCCTTCTTCTGAGTATGTTCTTCTCAATTTCAAATCTCAGTCTCTGTCTCTCATTCTCCTTGTCTCTCTAGCAAAAGCATTGCTTCTCTTTTTATAAGTCTATGCCTGGGAAACTCGTTAAGAAAACAGCATGCTTCTCATGCAGTGTTCTTGTCAGTTTCAGCAGGTACAACAAAAAGAACATTGTGACCCTTAACTGACCTCTTGTTTACATCTCTGCATAAGGCTTAAAAACTGCATTTCAGGTTAACCCCTTGAGTTCCAAATAGCTTTTTGCAATCATTTCAACAATATAACTACATACTGTTTTAAACAAAGGGATACCATTAGCAGTGATATTTCCACATAAAGATTCACATATATTTTATAACTGCAGATATGCAAGGGGGGAGAAAAGATAGAAATATCAAGGGAAGGCAGAGAGATAGCGAGAGATGGAGAACTGGAAAACCATTGGAATGATCAGTTCCTAGGTCTCACAAGAAAATTTGGTTGCGCAACCAGACAGACAAGAGACAGAAAAGGAGAGACTAGAACAGACCCTTTTGTTCAACTGTTGCTGCATAACACATGGGACAGGGCCTTATTCAACCCTGTCACAACCATGTTGCTCGGTTGCAGAAATAATAACTTGTTCTTGGCCCAGAGCCTCTATACTCTGGAGGAAATCTTGACCAAACTGTGAGCGTTCATCATAGACCCTCACATTGAAATCACTGAAAAACATTCAAAGGATTAAAAGAACCTTGGAGTGATAATCACCAAAAGTCTAAAACCCTTCTCACAATACAGTAAAGCATATAGGAAGGCAACAGGATATTGGGGTGCATCAGTCAGGATTTTGTCAGTCACAGGAGGGGAGTAATACTACCACTGCCACTGTACGGTCACTTGTTCAACCACACCTGAAGTAGTGTCTGTAATTTTGGGTCCCACGTCTGAAAAAGGACAGGGATAGATTTTAAACAATACAGTGAAGGGGGATTAAAATTATCCAGAGATAGCAGGGCAGGTCCAATGATGAGAGACTGGAAGGTCTCCAATATGCATTGTCTAGGGGACAGGAAAGACAGGGAGATATGACAGAAACACACAAATACATACTGTGTGGAGTACTATGGAGTGAATGCCACAGAGCTGTTAAAGTTTACAAAACAGTTCATCCAAAGGGGCACAATCCCAAACTGGAAAAGGCCAAATTCATGAATGCCGTTAGGAAATATTTTTTCACACAGCAAGTGGTGGATAGGTGAAATAGTCGGCACAGTAACGTGATCAACATTGAGACTATATCTGGGTTCAAAATACAATAGGGTATCCTTAAGGAATTATAAGGAACAAGAAGGTAGTAGGAGCCATGGAAAACTAATTCAGAGTAATATATTGCATGCAGGGCATTAAGGCAAACTCAACAACTGGTAGTCTTCCCTATCCTTATTCTTCTATGCCTTATGATCTTACTTTGAGGAAGACTCTTGCAGCAGGCCACACCAGCAGGACTAAGCCACCTGGTGCTAGGACCACATGGAAAACTGCTAGCTAGCAGTCTATAATGTGGGACTGCCCGCCTTCAACATCAGTCAGCTGACATCAGCCTAACCTATAGAGGCGGGTGGTCCCCCACATCTGCCTCAGTTCTTTTCCCACTGTTGACCCATGCACATCAGACCTTAGCAGACACATCAGCTACAGTCGACTGCCATTTCCTGCGCTTACCACACTTTTTTGTTTTTCATTTTCTTCATTGTAAAACATTGAATTGTTGGTGTTCTTTTTAATGAGTTTATGTCTTCTCCACCAGCCTCGTCTTTTGACCACTCCTTGAAGTGTGCCTGTGGCAAAAGAATGGCCACTCTGCATGTCTCATCTGCCTAGGCCCCAGCCACAACACTGAAGCCTGCCAGATTTGCCATAAATTCAACCTGGCCACTTGGAGACATTGCTTAAAAACTCTAGAGATCCACCTCTTGAAGCAGAAGTTGGTGGAGATGGAGAAGGAGCTGCAGACCAGGAGTTCTTCGGTCTTGGACAATCATCCAGGGCCTTTTCATCTTCCCACAACAAGAAACCCCAGAAGCACAAGTACCATGAAAAGCACCAGGCCCAGGCCCAGTCAGCTTTCCATTCACAGTCACCCCACAAACCGTTGACTGTGACGGGATCGTCCTCCCAGTGTGGAGGTTGGCCCCTGCAGGCCCGCCAGCCCTCTCTTCTTCTGGGCTCCCTGTGGATCCACTACTCGCCCTTATTTTGATATCAGGCAGTGGCTCTTTGAGGCAAGGAACTTTGTCTCCTGCTCCCCAACCCCTAAAGCTCAGGCCCATATCTTCCACAGGCTCTCAGCCAGGTGGTTTAGCCAATGTTGGTTCCTCAGGTGTCGAATCCATAACTGACCCCCCCGCCCACGGCCACGGTGCTGCTTTCATTGGCTCCCATCACCAGGACAGATGTCAGTCCTGCAAGGCAATGCCCACAACAGGCTACTGCCATCTCTTCCTCACCAGTGTCACCTCCACCTTTGATTCAGGGGTCTCCATTCCCTCAGGCACCAGCTTCTTAAGCTGGGCCAGTGTCAGTGGATCCTTCACCTGGGTGCTTCATGCCATCACCTGCTGGGCTGCTGCCAGTGCTGCTGCTGCCCCAGCCTATGGGTCCAACCTCAGTGTTGCCCCTGCCACAACCTGTACCACAGCCATCACCTGCTGGGCCAGCGCAGAGCCCTCATCCGACACTGGCTGGACCAATGCCAGGATACCCTTCACCAGCTCTACAGCCATCATAACCATCCCCAGCACCCTCTTATCCATTCCTTCTAGTGTATAATATACCACCACTGGTGGATTATAATGCCCTCTTTTCAGTGTGGTGATCCTTCATGCAAAGACAGACACCCGCCCCTCAATGGCCACCTCCAGCATCTTTCCTCTGCCCTCCCCAGGACCTCCAGCCCCTGAACCCAGACTGGGCTGGTCCGAATGAACCCCACAAGTTGGGGTCCTCAGGCGATCAACCTGACATCAGCTCAGGTTCTAGGAGTGACGATCGATGGCTTCCAGTGTCAATCCCAGATAGTGATATTACTGAGGATCACTCTGATTTTTGTGGGTCTTTCTCCTCTCCTGGTGAGTCTTTGGAGGGGGGATGACCAGGCTAATGAGTTGCCAAAGTCCACCCCTGATGATCCATCTTTCATGGATGTCATGTGCCACATACAGTCCATTATGGGCTGGGAGACAGAGGAACAGGACACAGACAGACACCGTTTGGCCATCTATCTCTGACAGCAAGATGCCCTTCCCATGGTGGTGCCCCCTTTGATTGACTCCTATGAGGATGTCACTAGGCCAGCCTGGAATCACCACTCTACCACCCCTCCTCTGCCTAAAAAGGTGGGCTGCCTTTACCACACTCCGGCTGGCAATCCCTTTCTGGGGAGTCACCCTAAGGTGGATTCAGTGGTAATTAATGCAGCGCATGACCGTACTAAGGAGCCCAAGCATCTTAGTTCCCTTCCCCCAGACTGGGAGTCAAGGCAACTGGATCACCTTGACAAACGTGTTTTTTGCCTCCACCACTCTGGCTATCTGGGCTGTAAATTATCTAGCCCACATGGACTAATATCAGAATATTCTCTGGGGCTAAGCCAGGGACCTGGTGCAGGCCTTACTAGAGGCCCCACTAAGATGCAGCTCGCCCAACTTATGAAGTCTGGCTTGAACTTTGGCAATCATGTCCATCAGGCAGCTTATGATGCTTTAGATGCCTCCGGCATAGGCAGCTGCTGGGGTCTGTCTTCGCACCAATCTTGGCATCGGGCATTTGGCTTTGCCTCGAACATGCAAGACGGTACTTTGTATGGTCCCTTCTGGGGATTGGTTCTTTTTGGGGGTAGGGATGTCAGGACATCATTTCTACCCTGTAGGAGTCAGGGCAGGCCCTCAAGTCAGTCCATTCACTTTATCACACCCAGCCTAGAGCAGACCAACATCAGTCCATCCTTTCACAGGTCCTCCCATAAGCAGTCTTGGAACCAGACTGCCAAGGGTCAGCACAAGCATAAGGCCCCAGTAGCTCCTGCTGAAGCTACTGCCAGAACCCCCAGGGCCCCCACGGCCCCCCTACCTGCGCCCACCCCTACCTTCTGACTCCTCAGCTGACACCCCCCCTTTCCAGCTGAGAATCTATGGGAGGAGGTCTGGGGTTGGTTCACGCTTCACCTAGAGGGGTGGCAGGGAGTGACCACAGACAACTGGGTGCCCCAGATCATGGAACATGGTCACACTCTGGAGTTCCTAGACTGGCCCCCAGAAAACTCCCAGTTCACTCCACGTACTCCCCTGCATACCTGTCTCTAGCTTGGGAGGAAATTCAGGCTCTTCTTCAAAAAGAGCCATAGAGCCCATCCCTCAGGTTCAATGGGGAAGGGGGTTTTATTCCCATTTCTTCCTGGGCCCCAAAAAGACTGAGGATCTTTGGCCTATCCTGGACCTGAGCCATCTGAATCTATACATTGAGTACAAGCGCTTCAGGATGGTCATCCTCCAGGGGCTGCTACTTCTTTTGCACCAGGGGGACTGGCTCTGCTCTCTGGACATGCAGGATGCTTACCTGCACATCCAAGTCTTTCCTGCCCATCAACGCTTCCTCCACTTCCACTTTCAGGGAGCCCATTTTCAATTCCAGGCCCTCCCTTTTGGCCTTTCCTTGGCCCCCTGGGTCTTTACCAAATGCCTGGTAGTAGTGGTGGCTGCATTGAGGAGGCAGGGCTTCTATCTGTTCCCCTACCTGTATGACTGGCTGCTAGCAGCTTCTTCAGGGACCGCTTAGTTCAGACCCTGGAATTCACATTCCACCTCTTCAAGTCCTTGGGGATCACTAGAAAACAGCCCAAATCTTGCCTTTCTCCTTGCAAACACCTTTAATACATAGGGGCAGTCCTGGACACCAGTCAGGGCAAGGTTTTTTTGCCCAAGGACAGGGCAAAGCAACTGATGGAGCAGGCATGTCTAGTTTCCTCAAGCTGATTGGTCCCCACCAGGGTTTTTCTGTGCCTTCTGTGCCACATGGCAGCGGCAGTTACCATGATTCCCCTGGTCCATCTGCATATGTGGGTTCCTCAGTAGACCTTGAAGATCCAGTGGTACCAGTGCACGAATGACCTGGACCAATTGGTCCTGGTCTCTGACCCAGTCCAGCGGGTTCTGTCGTGGTGGCTGGATCTGGCTAACCTTTTGGAGGTCTCTTTTCAGCTCTCTGCCACCCAGAAAATTCTCATGACAGACACATCCGGAATGGGATGGGGTGCTCATCTGACTGATCACCAGATACAGGGTACCTGAACGGATGTAGAGCAGGGTCTTCATATCAGTGTCCTGGAGCCAATTCAGCCACTCTAGGCCTGTTCAAACATAATCTTCTTCATACTCTTGTGACTCGGGCCTCTTGTAGCTGCTTCACTTATTACCCCGGCTGACACCCTTCTCTCCTTTCATCTCCATTTTCTCTCTCTATGCCTCTATCCACCTCCCATAATCCCCTACCTCTTTTTCTCTTTCTCTTTTTTAACTCTCCCATTCCCTAAATTTCTCTATCCCTCCACTAGCTTTCCAACTCTTCTGCGCCCTCTTCCTACTCCCCTGTCCACTAGCCCAGGTCCTGAATGTCTTTTGACTGCCCATTTACCCCTACACCCTAAACTACCTCCCAACACTTACACACACTCTCTCTCGTATCCCTATATCAGTTTGTATCTTCGATCCCTGCTACTTTTGAAACTCTTCTACTCCGATGACAAGGCTTAATGTTGCTGCATTATAATTCTCTGTATAATCTGTGTACTCCACTATTTGTAAAGCTATTTCCTGGTGTTTCATTGTACCTAACCTAGCTACTATGTCTAGCCATACTGTTTCTTGTGTTAAGTAACCTGGACTGTGTAAACCAATTCTAATTTTATTGTCTTTTTATGAACTTCTGATGTGGAACCTTTGTAAAAGAGCCTATGGCTCAAAGGTGTTAATTCTGAATTCCCAATAAATAAAAAAAAATAATACTGTAATAAAATGGAGATACAGGTGGTTGTTTATGCCCTGCAGGCCTTTCAGACTCATCTCCTCCCTATTCTGCTGCTGGTGGTGCAGATGAACAATATGTGTGGTATATTACATCAACAAGTGGGGGGAGCCATTCATACTTCCTATGTCAGGAGGCGATGAGTGTCTGGTATTGGGCCGTCTAGCACAGTCTGGAGCTCTTGCCCATATATGTTCCAGGTGTTCAGAACATCTTGACTGACAATCTCAGCTGCTCCAGGCTGTGGGCTTATGTGTGGGAGCTTCTAACCTCAGTGGTAGAAGATCTCTTCGACCAGTGGGGTCATCCAGAGTTGAAACTTTTTGTGTCCCCACTCAATGTAAAACTGATGCTTTTTTTGCTCGCTCGATCCCGGGCCTGCAGTTTTTTTATGTGATGCATTGTCCTTCTCCTTAAAGGGAAGATTTCTGTACACCTTTCCTCCCTCCCTTCCTGCTCCTGCAGAGTGTTCTGCTCAAGCTGCAGTTGGAAGAAGAGGAGATGATTCTCATAGCCACTTCTGGCCATGCCAAATTGTGTTCTCCTTGCTGCAACAGCTGGCAGTGGAAACTCTGGTGTCCTTGCCCCTCTGCACCGGCTTGCTGTCCCAGGACCAGGGCACTCTGGTCCATCCAGACCTGAAGTCCCTGCATCTTCATGTTTGACTCATATGGACCTAGCAATTGCCTGCTTTGGGGTATCCTCTAGGGTTGCAGATGTTCTGGTGGCTGCCAGGAAACCCTCCACCAGGGCCACTTATGCTATGAAATGGAAGCTCTTTTCCATTTGGGCTACTGCTCACCATTTGGATCCTTTCACCTGCCCAGTGAATCAGGTGTTGGAGTACCTACTTTCCCTTATAGATTCAGGCTTGGGCTACTCCTCAATTAAGGTGCACCTTTCTACCATCTCTGTGTGTACCATGCACCTATTGAGGGCAACTCTATCACTCAGCTTGAGGTGTCCTGCACATTCCTGCAGGGCATATTGTATCTGAAACCTCCCATTTGGGACCTGGCCCCTTCCTTTGAACCAGCTGTGAGTTGCGAGCTGTGCTTTCTGTCATGGAAAGCACTCTTAGTTGCTGTTATTTCTGCTTGAAGGATTTCAGAGCTCCAGGCCATTATGTGTTAGGAGAATTATTTGGTTTTCCACAAAGACAGGGTGTCTTTGTGCACTAATCCTAAGTTTTTACCTAAGGTGGTGTTGGAGTTTACTTTGTATAAATCCATCCACCATCAGTTTATTTTCCTGAGTATTCCAATCAGAGGAAGGCCTTGCTCCATATTTTATAAGTACTGTACATAGGATGTTGCAGTACTACACAAACCGCACAAAGACTTTCAGAAAATCTGAGCAGTTGTTTGATCTTCCTGGACATAAGTCTCCACCACTCATTCACACTATTGGGATCTGCGCCGGAGGCACTAGGACCCATCGGGAGCAAACATTTTGCTGGAGGGTCGGCGCCAGAGATGGCGCCCGCGAGGCAGCGCCGTGAGCTAGCTCGTGCAGTAGCGACTATTTCGGCGTCGACCCTCAACCGCCTCAGTTCCTTTTTTCCCACCGTCGAGTGCACTTCAGTGACAACATCGCTCCCCTGTCGGGAGTCAAACTTCAAACTAGCAGCATAGTTTTCAGTTTTTATTATTTTGTAATATTATCTCGATACAGTATTGCTTAAATTTATTCTTATTTTTAAAATAAATACAATAAAGAAGTCTCAGCCTACCTTGACGGAGTTGACCATGAGCAGGTCGGGTGACGGCAGGGAGACTTCAGATGAAAGCTGTTCAGTCAGTCATCTGGGTCGGTCGCCGCCTTCTCCGGAGGAGGGTCTGACAATGGTCAGTCCAATGCCCGGGGATGGGCGGTCCCCAGTATAAAATAAGCGGTCGCACTTCGGCACCGTTCAACCTCGAAGCTCTTCTTCGCCCACAGGTCTAAAAAGAGAAGACATCACTCGAGGTCGCCCTCTGATATGTCTGCCCTTAGACGCTCGGTTATCGGGGCTAGTTGCCGGTCTCCTCCTTTGGAGTTGCCAACCTCTGCTTCTGGTAGCCGACGGCTTCGACATCGGAGCCCTACCCTGCCCGCAGGTAGGTCTTCAGATGAGCAGTTTCATCAGTGGGCCGCTCTTATGGAGCAATGGGCTCAGAGGTTGGTTCGGCTACCTGGCTCGGTCGCTCATGGGCCTTCGGGCTCTCTGGGTGACCGGGTAGGGCGGTTGGACCTTCCTGGTCACGTGGCACCTTCTTCGGTGCCATCGACTCTGCACTTAGGTGTTTCCCCCTCACATGGCTGCGGCGCAGGGGGCCACACCGATGCCCTTATCTCCTGCTCGTCTTCCTTCCAAAACCTGTTTTGGTCTGGGAATGTTTCGGTGCCCTCAGCGTCATGTGGCCTCTCGGCGCCGTCCTCGGCATCGATGCTGCGCTCGGCGCCACCTTCGGTGCCGTGTTGCTTCTCAGTGCCGTCCTCGGCACCATGCAGCTTCTCGGCGCTGACCTCGGTGCCGTGTGGCTTCTCGGCGCTGTTTTTGGTGCTGCGTGGCCTCGCGGTGTCATTCTCGGTGCCGTGCACCTCCTCAGTGCCGGCGGCTCTCGGGGACTCCTCTTTTCACTTGTTTCCTTCTTCTTCCTCTTCTGAATTTCATTCCTTTCATGTCCATGCAGTCCCTCCTGGACTGTCAGGAGATGACATTGAGCCTGACCCAGACCTTCGGTTGGGTGATGAAGTGGACGAAGCAGGATCTATTACTGCTACAGAGCCTGTGGTCGAGGACCTATCCTTTAAGTCTCTGTTGAAAAATCTGAGTTCCACACTTTCTCTCCAGACTACAGATATCGATCCTGGGAAATTGTTGAGACTCCAATATCTTCATGCCTCGGAGATCCCTCGGTTTGACTCCTCTGATTCAGCCTTCTGAGACGCTGTCCCAAATGGTATGGAATAATCCTGCTCTTACCCTTGGTGGCTAAATCCATTGATAGGAAATATTCAGCCCCCAAGGATCATCCCTTTTTGGCATCTCAAGCCCTTGCAGATCCTATTGTAGTCCTGGTAGAGAATGATAAGGTCATTCTTCCTCAAGCTACTATGGCTCGACCTATTAACAAGGAACCTCGTAAGATAGACACCTTAGGTAAGAGAGTCTTTGCTGCTTCTACCCTAAGTATGCGTATCGCCAGTTACCAAGGCTATTTTTGTCAGTATGAGTATATCCTGTGGCATTCTATTAAACAGATGGTTGAAGTCCTACCAGAGTCGGATTCAAAGCCAGAGCTTCTTCAAAACATTACCAGAGGTATTGAATCTAATAACCAGCAGGTTAAAGCAGCCATGGATGCTTTTGGCACTGCTTCCCGTTCAGTGGCTGCTGGTATTTGCACCCAGCGTCATTCCTGGCTGCGCATTTCGGGCTTTACGAATGACGCACAGCAGCAGGTGATGGCATTGTCCTTTGACAGTGCATATCTTTTTGGTCCTCAGGTAGAGCAAGCTCTAGAAGCTACACAAAAGACTAGGTCAGCCATTAAGTTGGCTCGGCCCCCTCCTGCCCCCTCTTGAGAGCATGCCAGTAAATGGCAGTTTCATAATCGCCAGTCCTTTCGAGGCAGAGGCAGAGGAAGTTTCCATAAGAACCAACCTGCCCAACCTCAAAAGAAGGCACAACAGAAAGCGCGGGCCAAAGCGTGGCGCTCATATAATTGCCGCCCAAATTCCATCTCAGCTGCCGAGTGGACTTTTCCTCTCAGTGGGAGGTCATCTGATGCACTTCTACAACCAGTGGAGTCCATAACCTCAGACAAATGGGTCCTTTGGATAATTCGCGGGGTATTCACTCAATCTTGTGGAGACCCCTCCGGATCGTCCCCCCAAACGGCAGCCCAGGCTGTCAACCCTTCAGTCAGACCTTCTCGTCGCCGAGATTCAGGGCCTTCTGAACAACAGGGCAGTAGAAGTGGTGCCACGGCACCAATGAAACACGGGATTCTACTCCCATTACTTTCTGGTTCCAAAGAAGTCCGGCGGAATGCTCCCTATTCTAGATCTCAGAAAGCTAAACAAATTTCTCCCCAAGGAGAAATTCAAATGATTCTCTAGAACCCTGTTACCTCTGCTCCACCAACATGACTGGTTAGCCTCCCTAGATATGCAAGATGCTTACCAGCACATTCCTTTTCACCCGAGGCATCACAAATTCCTGAGGTTTATGGCTCTGGGACAGCACTATCAGTTCAGAGTCCTGCCCTTTGGGCTATCCTCGGCGCCGCGAGTTTTTACAAAATGTTGTGCAGTTCTCACAGCGCACCTCAGAAAGGTCGGAATTCCGGTGTTTCCTTATCTGGATGATTGGCTTCTAGCAAGCCCTTCCAGGCAAGGGACTCTGGACGCCGTGGAGACGGCCTCGCGCTTCCTTACGTCCATGGGAGTTCTGTTCAACCTCAAAAAATCACAACTGCAGCCCTCCCAGAGGCTCCTTTTTATAGGGACTCTTCTGGACACCTCCTGTGTGAAGGCTTTTCTTCCAGAAGACAGGAGGAACGATATCCTTCAGATGGCCCGTCACGTCGGGGAAAACAGCTCAGTCACAGCTCTCTCGATGCAACGGATGCTAGGCCTCATGGTATCCTCAGTGTTCACTGTACCCCTAGCACGTCTGCACATGAGAACCACCCAGTGGATGCTCAGTACTCAGTGGTCCCCAACCACTCACCCGCAGTCCTATCTCATCAAGGTGACAGAACCTTTAAGGAGGTCACTCACCTGGTGGTCTCAAGAGAGCAATCTCCTGAAGGGTATCCCTTTGCTTCTCTGGACCATCAGATCTCCATTACCACAGACGCATCTCTAATGGGGTGGGGAGCTCACTGTCAGGCTCTCCACACTCAAGGTGCGTGGACTCAAGTCGAGTCCCAGCTCCACATAAACGTCCTAGAAATGAGAGCCATCCTTTATGCGGTCCGAGCTTTGAAGGACATTCTGTGTCACAAGAACATTCTCCTTCAAATGGACAACAAAGCAGTGATGTATTACATCAACAAGCAGGGCGGTGCTCACTCTTACCCCTTATGCAGAGAAGCAATGAGGGTATGGGAATGGTGCTTGGAGCACGAGGCTCTAATTCAAGTGGTCTACCTGCCAGGTGTTCAGAACGATCTGGCAGACTGTCTCAGCAGAACAGAGACAGACCCTCACGAGTGGTCTCTCAACTCAACCATAGTTCAGTCACTATTCGAAGAGTGGGGAATTCCAGACCTGGATCTTTTTGCATCCCCACTCAACGCAAAACTGCCTCTCTTCTGCTCCAGAAATCCAGGGCCTGGCATTTTCTGTCAGGATGCGTTCAGGCTGCGGTGGACAAAAAGCTTTCTTTACGCCTTTACGCCTCTTCCTCTAATTCAGAGGGTACTCCTCAAGTTCAAATCCCAAGGGGACAAAATGAGTCTCATTGCTCCCTTTTGGCCTCGACAGCTGTGGTTTCCACTGCTCAACAATATGTTGGCAGTTCCTCTGAGACCACTTCCCCTGCAGATGAACCTTTTGACTCAGGGACCAGTGGTCCATCCCAACCTGAGATCACTTCACCTTCACGCTTGGCTCCTGAAGAGGTCGAAGTAAACCGGTTCAATGTCTCTCGAAGAGTTTCAGATATTCTTCTGGCTGCAGGAAGCCAGCCATTGAGAAAACTTACACAGCCAAGTGGGCGTTTTAGCTCTGGTGTGCAAAGTCCTCTTTGAATCCCTTTCCTGTCCACCAGATAAGGTTTTGGGTACCTTTTGGACCTCTCAAATTCGGGTCTGCAGTACTCTACAGTCAAAGTTCATCTTAGTGCCATTTCAGCGTATCATGAGCCTGTTATTTCCTTAACTCTAGCTCAGTTACCTATGGTTAAGAGGTTTCTTAAGGATTCTGCATACCAGACCTCCTACAAGACGTCCAGTCACAGCCTGGGACATTAATCTTGTGCTAGACGTGCTCACTCGGAAACCTTTTGAATCTCTGGCTACCTGTGAGCTAAAATTTCTCACTTGGAAGACTGCCTTCCTAGTGGCCATTACCTCAGCCCGCAGGGTCTCTGAGATACATGCCCTGGTCACAGACCCTCCGTATACTGTGTTCCATAAGGACAAAGTAGTTCTTCATACTCATCCTAAATTTCTTCCTAAGGTTGTGTCAGAATTTCATCTAAACCAACCTTTGGTCCTTCCCTCTTATTTTCTGACTTCCAAAATGAAGGGGAACATTCTCTTCATTCTTTGGATGTTAAGAGGGCCTTGCGTTTCTATCTAGATCGAACCAAGGATTTTCGCAAAGCTCAGCAACTGTTCGTTTCCTTCAGCAAGACCCGGCTGGGTCAACCTATCGATATCCGATGTATCTCATCATGACTAGTGGCATGCCTTCGTCACTGCTATTCCATGGCGCAGGTTAAGTTGGAGGGTAGAGTTTACGCTCACTCTACCAGAGCAGTCACGGCATCCCTAGCGGAAATCCGCAACGTGCCCATTGCAGACATCTGCAATGCGGCCACCTAGAGCTCAGTGCATACTTTCGTTAAACATTATGCACTAGATGTCCATGCCAGACGACATTCTTCCTTTGGCAGAGCCATCCTCAATGGACTTCTGTCCTAGAAACGTGAGCTCTTGGTCTCTCCTGCCGCCCTCTCGGGGGATTATTAGCTCATTACTCTCCCAATAGTGTAAATGAATGGTGGAGACTTATGTCCAGGAAGATATGAAGATTACGTACCTACCATAATTCTTGATCTTCTTGGACTAGTCTCCACCACTCATTCACACGCCCACCCTCCATCCCCCGAGCTCACCTTTCTTGTTGGTCTTCACTCCCTCAAATCTTTAGGCCGTGAAGACTTCTTTATTGACCCTTCTTACATGGGTCGCCCGGACTATCTTATGTCCGGTTTTTAGGTTAGGCTACCCTTCTAGGTTAGTTACGCTGCACCTTCTTGGTAAAAAAGGTACTGAGGTGGTTGGAGGGTCAATGCCAAGATAGTCGTTACCGCATGAGCTAGGGCTCACAGCACCATTCCTCATGGCACCATCTCTGGCGCCGACCCTCCAGCAAAAAGTTTGCTCCCGATGGGTCCTAGTGCCTCCGGTGCAGATCCCAATAGTGTGAATGAGTGGTGGAGACTCGTCCAAGAAGATCAAGAATTATGGTAGGTACGTAATTTTCATTTTTGTTTGCCCCAAGAGAGAGGGTGCTCCGGTTTACAAACATTGTTTGTCTAAGTGGTTAGCAAATTACATTGTTTATTGCTACCGCAAGTACAACAAACCCCTTCCAGGGGTGGTCAAGGGCCATTCCACCAGGAGTATGGCTGCCTCCATGACTTGCTTCAGAAATGTGTCTGCTGCAGACATCTGTGCAGTTGCCACCTGGAGTTCTATCCAAGCATTGCAGTCTGGACATCGCCTCTAGGTGCACGGCCAATTTCAGCCTAGCAGTTCTTCAGGGCTTTTTCTCCTAAGCTCTTGGCTGCTGATCTGTCCTCTTCCTGGTGGTGTTATCCTGGTGATACCCGGTACTGCTTGGGACTCAGACCTGTTACAAGAGCCTTCCTCAAAGTAAGATAGTACAGCTACATAAGAACTTACCGTAACAGTAGATCTTTGAGAGAAGCTCTTGCAGCAGGAACTGTTTTCCCTCCCTCCTTCCTCCTGCTGCTCTTTTTCACTTGCTCTACTTCTGCCTTTCTTTTGACTTTTAGGAACCTTCCTCGGTTCTTCTTCAGCTGCCTATACAGGATCTCCGGCAGGAGAACTGAGGTAGGTGTGGGGGACCGCAGACCTACATAGACTAGGCTGACATCAACTGACTGACGTCAGTGGTGGGCAGTCCCCCATGATAGACTGCTAGTTAGAAGTTTTCCATGTGGTCCTAGCACCTTGTAGCTTAGTCCTACTAGTGTGGCCTTCGGCAAGAGCTTTTCTCGAAGATCTACTGTTATAGTAAGTTCTTACATAACTGTACTTTTCTGCTTCCCCAATTACCAATTTTTTAATTAACAGATTAATCTTACTGATACTTTAACCACACAGTTGTGGCAACACAGCATTACACACTCAGCACAGAGATCCATATAGCAATGCCAGCCACCTGGGTTCTTACTTCCCATCTCACTCTACACTGGATAAGGTAAAGCAAGGCAGACTGGATGGAAAAATGGTCTTTGTCAACATTTCTTATGTTCCTATGTTTCTACATCTGCATAACTGGGGAAACAATTGGTGAGAATGCTCAGCTAATACCCCAACCAACCAGAATGCAGAAGGTGGGACTGCAGTGGACTGTCTTGAAGACCATAGGAGATGAGTGAGGCTCAGACAAACTTGAAGATATGACTCAGACACCATTTTCAATTGAGCAAATAGTAAAAATGTTGCTGGTTGTTCTGGCAGTGTGACAGACCTAACAGTTTTAAAATAGCATTACATCAATCAAGGTATGCTGTATGCATTAGGTGTCATTTAATGCCATTATCTGTACTGCTGTTTAGCAAATGGAGCTACCAATCCTACCATCCTTCCCAGTTATTAATGTGTGCCCCAGTGGGGTTTATTAAAGCAATAATGACAGAACAGCTGGTCATTTCCTGGAGATTAACAACCAGCCGAGGAGGAAGGGTGGCCTGAGGTGCAGCCGAGGGCCAACCCCACCCAGCCAGTCACTAATCGACAAGAAATGAATGGCTGTGAGGTCATTATTGTGATTATAAGTCTAATCATGGTAATGACCTTTTTGGGAGCAGTTTTTTCCACTATTTTTCAACTTCTTCGGTGCCATGCGGTGCAGCGCCAAAAGGCTCCCGCGTGGTGTCTTCTGTACTGATCACAGTACGTGAAAGTCACTGTTTTCAGGAATGCACAATTTTTTTACACAGAAGGGTTTTAAGACTTACTGTTTTGTTGGGAACTGTCCTAACTTGGTCATTTTTTCTTCTTTAACCACTGCCATCAGCGCTACGATTAGCCGTGTGGCTGCCGTGCCGGGTATTTCTAAGATATTTCAGACCGACACGGTAGCCAATCAATGAGCTTCTTTAGCTCATGAATAAATAATTAGATTTATAATTCTGTATTTATGACACTTTCTGTCTGTTTTCTTTGTGCTTGTGACCAAGATAGCCTGACACAGCTAAGGCGTAAACGAAGGCTGGACTGACCAATGCTACACTTCAATGAACCATAGACTGGTTCCAGTTTCCACTTTTGGTGTCACTGTTTAGCAGTCTACTACAGCACAGTCACTGAAGCCCATCAGTCTAGCATCTTGCCTTGCCTGGGGAATAATGCCACTGTGTGCAGTCTCACGGGATTGCCCCCATTGGACCCCTTTTTGGAGAGAAGTGAGAAACAAAGTGCCAAAACCCATCCTATACGAATAGTAGTGTGCCATCATATGAGACTTTCCTGATGAATTTTAGGGGAATGAACATGGAAGGAGAGTAGCCTTTTTAATGACTTGTGTCATCTTAGAGGTTCAATAAAACAATAACCTGCTTGTCTCCAGCTCCAAGTATGGGCATTCACTTTTTGTGTGGTCTCTTTGTGTGCCACTGTGACGTCTGTTGCCCATGGTCTCCATTTCCCAGGCCCATGGTGGTTGGTTGCAGTGCAGGTTTCTGGTGTAAGCAGGCCTCCCCTGGATGAGAAGTAACATAAACATTGCTAGACACAGTGGGACCTGGCCCTTATATATTGTAAATCTGTATAGTACAACGGTACAATTGATGACCCTAGACACAGGAGAGACCTGGCCCTTATATACCATTAATCTGTATAATACAACAGTAAAACTGATGCCCCTAGACACAGTGGGACCTGGCCCTTATATACCGTAAATCTGTGTAATGCAACAGTAAAATTGATGTCCATAGACACAGGGGAGACCTGGCCCTTATATACCACAAATCTGTATAATACAACAGTAAAACTGATGCCCCTAGACACAGTGGGACTTGGCCCTTATATACCATCATTCTGTATAATACAACAGTACAATTGATGCCCCAAGATACAGGGAAGACCTGGTCCTTTCATAAACCTACCTGTATATCAGGAGAAAGTAACATGGATATCCCTTGACATAAGGGGACCTGACCATTACATATGGGCTGGCAGTATAGCCTAGAGGTTAGAGGAATGAAGTGTGAATGAGCTTGATACATCCAGCAGACCAGACCTGAGCTTGATTCTCACAGCCTCCACTAGCATACTGTGTGACTCTGAACAAGTCACTTAACCGCCCAGTGCTCCCAGGTCGCCCCTGAAAACAGGCACTTGTGCCTAGTGGGCCTTACCCGGTTACCAAAGACTAAAATAAAATAAAAATAAATCCACATCAGGAGAAAGTAACACTGATGCCTCTTCACATAGGAGGGCATTGACCCTTATATCAGTCTATAGCAGAAGAAAGTACACCATGAAGAAAACCCTAAAGTTAAGTATATTTGTTGTAAAGCTAATGGTTCTAAGATATTAATGCAATACTATTACCATCTATTTAATTCTGGCTTCTTACAGAAAAATCCACTGTTTACTTTCTCTAGATTGAATCACTTGCAACCATTCTCTTCCTGCATTTTGTCTTGCTTGGCACTGCTGAGTTGATATTATCTGGCATGCCATATGCTTCTTAGTTTTCTTCGTCTGCTAGTACTTTAGGTTAAATATGTCCTCACTGAGTAGCAGTAGACTTTCATTGGTGCTCATTTTGCTTGTCTTAGTTTGTTTCTTTCTCATGATGGTTTCCCCTTTGGCTCTACCTCCATGTTTAACTGTTTGGTTATTTTTTTGACTGCTGTTCGTTTCTTCACATCCCACTATATCATGTCTGCTACTACAGCTGCCTAATCGCTCTGGCATCACAAGGACACACTGTCTCCTCTTCACTGGCAGGGACTGAGTGCTCACCCTCAGTATTTATACTGCACTGGTTGTAAAGGAATCTCAGTCCAATAAATATATCAAACAATAAATGGTCCAGATCTCATAAAACTTTCACAGTACACCATCATAAATATAATGGACCTAAAAAATTTATAGGCAAAAGCAATTTTCACATCTCAGTACAGAGATCCTAAAATAATTATT
This sequence comes from Neoceratodus forsteri, assembly GCA_016271365.2. Taxonomy (NCBI): domain Eukaryota; kingdom Metazoa; phylum Chordata; order Ceratodontiformes; family Ceratodontidae; genus Neoceratodus; species Neoceratodus forsteri. Next base: position 1,206,670,778 of record CM057449.1, read on the forward strand.
GTAAATCTAAAACCCACAGTGAAGTTACACACTCAACTGCAGAAAGGAATAAGAAAATAAGTTTTAATTGAAGAGCAAGCCCGTTATTAGGTGGGGAAGAGCTCCTCCCACATCCTATTTAACCTAAGCAGCAGACTTCCGCTCTGCTTACAGCGGTCGCACTCGCTAGTGAGATTGCCGGTGTCTTGCTGCTCTCCTTCATTCCTGTTCCCCTCCTCCTTGTATCCCTTGCTCTTGTTTGCCTATCTTTTGTTTGTCCACCTCCACACCCCCCGTTGTTTGTTTCTTCATTTTTCCTACTTTGGGGATTCTCCTCGCCTGCTGCCCTTCTTTCAGCTTCAGTGTCTCCACTAGCCTTCTGCTCCTTCTCTGCTTCTGGGTAGCCGCTGCCGTGCCAACACCGAGTTGGAGTTACTGCCATTGTCTCTGGGGCCTCGGGCCTCCACTTCTTCCTCACTCTCTACTGCTGCTGATGCCATGTTCTGCTTCCTGCTCATTCTGGACACTGACTTTTCCCTCTCCCACTCAGTCACTAGAGCTGTTTTGGTTTACTTTCTGGATCATCCGCCTTGGACTGGTCACTGCTTCGGAGACATTTGCCTGCTTCTCCTGGATACTCCATTTGCGAGGATTGTTTCCCGTGCCCCATGATGCTCCTTAACATTCAATTACAGCCGTAGTGCTGCTCGGCTTCTGCTGCCTGCCTGGCTTGGACTTGGTCATTTGTCACCTCCGTTCCCAGACATTTCTAATTCTTGCCATTGGATTCCTTCATCGGACAGCTTGTTCTCGATTCAGCCACCCTGCTAGATTCTGGATTCCTGTACGCCGTCTCACCATCAGGTATGCAGGGCTCCTCCTTCTCATATTCTACTATTCAACCAACATATTTGCCTTGATGTTTGGCCGACTCCAGCTGTCATGATCCTTTCCTTCCAGTCTACCTCTCAGCTGCTCCAAATTCTGTATAGCGTCATGTTTTCGCTTCAGTTTACCCTTACTCCTCACAGGTGTCCTGATGTTTCTCATTCTTAGGGATATTTTTGGGCATGCATACTATAAACTCGTTGAACTAAGTTGATAGTCACATTCCTTATCACATCAATATGGGGCCCACTGTCTGTAGGCATGATTTGTTTACCATGCGGCTATGCTTCACATTCTAGCCTTTGCTATGATTTGAAGGTCAGTGCTCTGAATTTAATCCTGTGGGGTTGAGAGAGGTTCACTCACCAGTCTACTGATTTATAGATCAGCCCACCTCTTCCTCCTGTTCATTGCCCTTCGGTTTCTGCCTGGACTACCTGTTGCTTAAGGCTAGACTGCCAAACTCTGGACTACTCCCATCTAGGCTGAGTTCTAGTACTGCATTTTGTTCCTCATTTGGAAACCATAGACTTTCTCTACCTCTAGCTGAAGCTCGCCATGGTCCTCATTGCTTCTTTCTCTGTTATTGCTCCGCTATGACTCCTGTTGTCGGCTTCAAGATGGCCTGGTGCCCACTATCTACCTATACCCGCCAGACTACAGACATTCGCTCCCTCATTGTACAGTTACTGCAACCTCAATTAGAGTATGGTGATGGCATCACCTATGCTCCCTACCGATTCTTGGCATCTGGTTGCCCGGAACTTTGCTCTGTATCAAGCGCTATTATGATGCTACCTTCACGTCCTGGCTGCGTCATAATCTACTGTTCTCATCATGTACTGGCACCCATCTAATCTGTGTTTACATAATTTCTGCAATCTCAACATACCAGTACGTGACCCTCTGCATTCCTGCTGTTCAACATTCCAATGCTTCTCTACCACTGCTCTACACCTGCTTCACTCCGCGGGTCCAGAGATAGCCATCACTTCTAGTCAGACTTGTGCCCTATGGACCAGAGGACATTGTTCCTAATTTGCACCAGAATCGCCTGCTTCTACGACCTGCCTTTGCCCATCAGGCTGGGGGGTTTACCTACTAATCACTGCTTCTGCCACCTGCCTTCGCCATCAGGCTGGGAGGTCTACCTCCCAATCGCCTGCTCTATGACATGCCTTCACCCATTGACTGGGAGGTTTCCCTACTAATCGTCTGCGTCTCCGACCTGCCTTCGCCCATCATCATGCTGACAGGTTTCCTGCTGATTTCCTGCTTCTATGACTTGCCTTTGCCATCGGGCTAGGAGATTTGCCTCTGCTTGCCTGCTTCTTCATCCTGCCTTTCGCCCATGGGCTGGGAGTTTACTGCTGATCGCCTGCTTCTACGACTTGCCTTCGCCCTCTGGGCTAGGTGAAATCCTACTACTCGTCTGCTTCTATGACCTGCCTTCACCCATCAGACTGGGAGGTTTACATATCTAATTGTCTGCTTCTACGACCTGCCTTCGCCCATTGGGCTGGGGGGGTTCCTCCTTCTGCTCTACTTCTGCCTCACCCTGCTCGGGGCCTGAAGCTTTCTCTCATTCTATTATATGCCTCCCGTTGCCGTGTTGGCCGGCAGCTCCTTTCCAGGATTGCATCTGGACGTCTCTTCGTTCATCATCCATTCTTGGATGTTTTGCCCTGCCGCCTCAACCATGGAATTGCTGTTGCTTCACCTTTCCAGGACACTTGATTAGCATCTCCTGCAGACCTTAAATATCCTGATTGTGCTCTTTCACTTTTGGACCCCGTGACAATGCTACTTCATTTGATTCAGCCTCTTCAGTTATCTCCATCTAGGACTCTTTGGTCTCGTCTGGTTTTACTGCCTTGAACTTTGCATGCCTGCAGTTTGGATATTATTTCTCTGTCCAGTTGCCATCTCTCAGCCACGGTTTCTTGATGCGATCCTGCCATCCTTGATCTACTGGATACATCAGTCCTCAGCACCATTCCCTAGGTCTGCCTTACACTGAAATACTACTCTGCTCTGAACTGATTCGAGATCGTCTACTGGAGGCTCTATGCCACACTTATTCCATTAGCTGACCTCCATAAGTTTAGCTGCATTTCCTGTTACCTGGAGCTAGTTGCCTCTCTATTTACCTCATCAGCTGATGGATTTGCTGCATCATCGAGGGACTACCTGCCACACTCTATTTCTACCAACAGATCTCCATGGGTCTGACTGCGCTTCCCATACCTGGAATCAGCTGCCTCTCTCTCCTACCTCACCAGCTGTCGGTTAGCTGCGCTTTCACCAGGGGCTGGTTGCCACGCCCATTCCTTCTCACCTGCCTACATTGGTGCATTTCTTGCTATCTATTCCTCTCTCTCTTCAGATTCGCAGTCCACCTGCCTTGCTTACTTTTTGGGCTTGCCATATTCTACTACTTGGATACTTCCTAACCTCGCACCAGTGCCTCCAATTAATCCTCTACAGCCTGCCATTATTCCAGCTCAGATCTACAGCCATTGCCTTTATATCACTTCCTAAGACTATACTCTACTCCTATCGTATTTACCAGAACTGAATTCATCAGTCGGTAGCCTGACTCTAAGCCTTCTCCATTCCACGTGTTACAAGCCCTCTATTAGTAGAAATGTGGAAGTCATACTACTTCTATTCATCTTGCCTCATTTGCGTCAAAACTTGGATACAACTATTTCATCTGGTCACCTGTATTGAGTTCGTCAGTCATCAGCTTCATCACCACCATCATACAATTCCCTGGATTCTCATGCCTTCTATCACTGAAGTCTGGTAGATGGTCTTTTCAATATATCCGCTCTCCATCATTCTGAAGTGTATATGGATACTCAAACTCGGAGTTTACTAGAAGGAGATTGCTTCACTGAACAGGTTACAATTCAGTTCTTTCCTGGATCAAGTTCTTCATTTAGAATTCAGATTAGCTGATTAATTCAATTTGTTAATTAGGATCTCTCTCCTTTAGTATGCCCAGAAGGACGGACAGATCAGTAGCCATGGGTCCTCAGAGGTTCCCCCCCAAGGGGGGTTTTCCTCTCCTGCGTGCTACTGGTCATACTTTCCGGAGTTGGAGGAGGTGATCATCTATTCATATCATTATTAGGGTATATTCCTGCTCGACTCATTCATCAGTCAGTTATAGAACAATAGTTGATACTATATTCTTTTTGGGGGGTCCCATAATACTAAACCAAGATTCCTCCGTACAGGTGGGATACAGAGAAAAGCAAAACCATCAAATAATATAAAGACTCTTAATTCAACCATCCAAGCACATTGCTCAAGCTATCCAATTCATATGTACTATATTCATTGACTCTATCATGCTCATGCTAAAGTACCTAACACAAATCATTTTATACTACTAATACCTAGTAAACATTGTCCTCTTACCTGTTGGCCTCTGTATCCAACAACCATCTACATCATCCAGCTACAATATGTTACATAAGCACTGAGCTATGAACCACACATAATTAAGAAACGTGAAAGGGAGAGAAAGGGAGAGACCACTCAAAATTGCTGGGTCACTGTCAGATAAGCCTCAAATGTATTTAAAGTAAAAATACTAAACTATATGATTGATATATACCTGCAGGTCCACAACCCAAGAATGACAGAAGAATAATGAAGAGGTGAAACTGTAGTAACAAGAGACTTAGAAATATATGGAGACAAATGAAATCAAAGTACCAACAGTACTGAGATTATCAAGCTGCCCTAAGCAGAAGCTTGACCCCACAGGAAATGAAATGTGGCTTCTCAGCTAGGCTCTTTCTGTGGAAATGAACTGCTTGCAAAGCACTTCAGTATGCAGTGTATTAACTGTACTACATAAATGTAAATTCATTAATATTTTTCAGTCCAGACATTATCAGTAGTTAATCAACTGGTAGTAAAATGTGGCAGTGCTCAAGTGCCTAGAAATTAACTACATGTAAAACAAAAGTTTGTTACAGTCAACAGCAACTCATTTTTCAGCTGAGCTTTCTGCTGCTTGTAACTGTGTAGTATGTGTTTGTCCTAGAAAGCTTACTGCTGTTTATAATTGTGAAGTATTTGTGTTTGAAACCTGCCTATGCTTTGCTGGAAACTGTTCTTTTTTCTCCTACTAAAATCCACAGAAATAAGATGTGGAGTGCCAGGGTGATGTGTTCTGACCTCCACAAGGAGGTCAGATGAGCCACTGCATTTTGCACTAGCTGCACGGCTAAGATCCAGCCACAAGGCAGGCCTTTGTAAAGCTCCCTGTAGTACTTAAGGCACTAGGCAATAAAGTACCATTTTTGCAATATTGCCAATCTCTGCACTATTATGTTAATAAATTCTTTAAGTATCGGTTGCTTTTGAGTGCACTATCTTTTGATACTGTGTGTTTTACAGGTATATCTCATGTGGTGGAGGGGGGATGCCTCACTGGGGCAGCCTTTGTGGATTTAACTTAGGCATATGATCTTGTGGACCATACTACATTAGTCAGAAGGTTAGAGCTACTGGGGTTTGGGAAACCAATCTTAGACTGGTTCAATGACTATCTGATTGATAGGTATCAATCTGTCCAGTACAGAGGTAGTATAGCTCGAAAAGTCATGGTGAAGTGTGGTATCCCACAGGGCTCAATTCTCAGACCTGTCTTATTCTCCTTGTTCTTTAACCCAATAATGACAGTTGTAAATAAAGCAAAAATAAAACTTTATGCTGACGATGCTGTTACAGTATATACTGTCATATATCATCAGCTGCTGAGTGGAAGTGGCTTTAACAGGAGAACTGGGTTTAATACAGACCAGTTATGCATGAATAATATAGTACTTAACCTATCAAAAACTAAGACAATGGTCTTCGGGACTCATTCAAGGCTGAGAGGCCATGGTAATAATATAAGTGTGGTGGCACTAGATGGGTCTAAGTGCGAAAATGTTTCTTCATTTAAATATCTTGGGATAATTTTGGACCCCACCTTGAGCTTTGGTCCCCACATGGACATAGTCATGTCAAACGTCCATGCAAAAATTGCCACTCTATACAGAATTCTGAATTTTCTAACACCTGAAACCAGAATGGTGATTGTTAATCAAAATCTACTACCACTAGTTAAATATGCTGCAACAGTGACTGACACTGCCCTGACAAATATATTGTCTAAAAAGGCAGTCCTATGTAACAGGATTGGGAGATTTGCATTATAGCCCCAGCTGTGATGCATCATTGTGAGACACTTGGAAGATTGGGTTAGCTTTCTGTCCCCTTAAACTACAAGCTTTCCTTGTCCTGACCTGTTTATAGGATCCAGAAGGCAGGCACCTGCTTACTCTGTTTAAATTTTTATGGACTGTGGACCAAGCTTCAACTCACCTCTTCACAAGACCAACACCTTTTAAACATACCATTTGTACAAACTCTGAGTGGCCAATGAACTTTTGCTCATTCTGTGGCATCACCCTGAAATGAAATACCCCCTCACATTAGGTGTCTGCCTACTTAGAATGCTTTTCTTCAGTATTATCAACTCACCTGATTGGATAGTCTAAATGTGAATTTTTCTAGTGCTTTGTACCAAACTATTATAGTGTTTAATTGACTGGAACTTTGTTGTCCCTCTCTTTCATTGTACTGTTGCACCTAACTGTTGCTTGTTTAACTGATGTGGAATTTTCATCATACCTGTTCATTACTGCTGATTGCTGTGCCACTACTGAAATAGTGGTTGGCTAATAGAAAGCTCTCAGCCAGAAACAACCAGAAGCAACAGCTCTGACACAAAGGGCAACCCTAGGAGTCATATGCCAGGTGTGGTCCAATCCCTAGCCTTACTGTCTGCTGAGCTTCACTGATCTATCAGTGATCTGTGATCTATATATATTCAGTACAGGAGAAACAGAAATGCTGTACTCTGGACATTCAGAGCTATTATCAAAACACTACCCCATATATGTCTGATTGTCTTCCACTATGTGAGCTTGGGAACCATGCACTGAGACGCTAATCCTTTATTTCCTTAAAGGTACCTAAGCTAAAAACATGCTTTGGGAGAATGGCTATAAGCTTTGTGCTGCTGTCTCCATGGAACAAAATACAAAAATCGTTAAAGCTTAGTACCCCTGTCAGTCTATCCTCCTTTAAGACACTATATGACCATTTGGTTAAGGAATTTTTTTTTTATTTAGTTGTTTAACCAGGTATAGCACACTAAGCTGAAAGCTTTTTTACAGGAGCAACCTGGGAGCACAAGGAGGTTAAGTGACTTGCTCAGGGTCACACAGTATGCAAGTGGAAGCTGTGGGATTCAAACCCAGGTCTGGTCTGCTGGATGTCACCAAATTTGCAGCTCAGAGCCTTAGACCACTGCGCTATACTGCCTCTAAATTTGCAACTGCTTCCCCCGATCCTAAACTTCCCTGCACTTATAGCATGCCATGATAGCGTCCTCTCCACTATGCCTGTCCTTGTGGCATCTCCTTCACATTTCTCTAATACCTAATTGTGCTCCCCACCCTCCTGTTCTGTGTCTTCTCCGAAGCTTCATCTGCACCTCGTCTATCCCCTACCACCCTGCCTGTACCCTATCTCGCCCCACCTACCACCCCCCTTCTACCCTGTTACACTTTTTTTTTCCTTTTTTAACTCACTGTCTGTCTTGTTACTTATGGCATTGGAGGTCAGGGTTAAGGGACAACAGACTTCTAGGAAAACATAAAGTAAACTTACAAGCTCAAATGGGCAGACTGGGTGGGCCGTAGGCCCTTATCTGCTGACACTGTCTATGTATCTATGCATCTATGTATGTAATATACCATTACTGAACAATTGTCCTTGTTAGTACTTCCAGCTACTGTTACTAGACTCATTAAACACCACAAAGGAATTGAACCACTATTTCCAAACTGTTCTCCACTTATGACTATGTTTAACTATTGTATCTCTGTATTGTATAATATTACTGAGTTGTTATGTTGTGACTGTTCATATATTATATAGCCTGTGTTCCTGTGCTAACCAGGTTCATCTTGTAAATGAGCTATGCTCAATGGTGTTTCCCTGGATAAATAAAGATTTGATTGATTTGATTTGATACATTTTTTGGTCCACTCACAGCCTCTACTTATAGTTGTCCATATATTCCTTTCATATATAAAAGCTCAAGACAACAGCCACCCCCTACCCCCCCCCCATTGCTGAGCAGATACATACTGCAGCGAAAGAGCAGGCATCCTTTTCTTTCATCTGAAGATTGCCTCTAGACAATCTACTTCTCTTGCCAAGAACTTAAACAGAGAAATAAAGGCCACTATGAACCTCTTGAACTGCAATAACTGTGGCACACTTTTACCAAGGACTTCATTTACAGACTGGGGCACTGTCAACATACTCTACAATCACAGACCACCAAACACAGCTTCACCCAGCATGGGCAGAGATAAAATACCTCTGTGATATACTAAATTGGCCCCACTGGGCAACAGCGTAAAACCTTTAGTTTCAAAGTGCACTACACCAGTAATCCTACCCCAAAGGACAAACAGGCCAGGGGCTGGCAACAGGTCAGGTCTCGTACAACTGGTACAAATCCTCAATACAGGAAGGCACCAAACCTATTCAAACATCAAATAGGTACACTGCACTATCTACCATAACACATAAATAACGAGCTTCAAAAATTCTATGATCCCAGAAGCGGCCTTGGAGGTACAACACAAATAAATGCACTAAAAGGACAAAAGAAACCGGTACTAATAATCGGTGACTCAATGATTAGGGGATGTAAAGACTCACCTTCAGCACCATAGTACTTCAAGTGCAGTAAAGTGCCTCCCAGAACATCAGCACAGAGGGACACCAACGTATAGAGAAAAATTGTTTGAAGCATTGATCAAGATATGCATGTCATTCTCCACATAGGTATGAATGACGCCTAGCCAGTAAGTCAGTAGAGGAAACAAAACAAAGCCTCACCAGGCTGGGCAACAAGCTTGCTTCCCTTTCATCCACTATCACCTTCTCTGAAATTCTGCCAGTCTGGAAAAAGAAGACAGCAGGCAGAAGATCAGGGAAGGGGACAACTCTGAGCTAAACACCTGGCTAAAGGACTGGTGCCAGGAAAAAGGTCACCACTTTATTGGAAAATGGCAGGACTTCTGAGACAGGGAGTTCTTTAAATTTGACAGCCACACCTCTCAAAGGAGGAACCTGAGAGCTAGGGCAACAATTTGACATTCACATCGGTCAGTTAAGCTAGTAGATGGGGTGGCACAGTCACCCTTAGCACAAAAAGGGTTGCTAAATGCCCTTCGCATCATCAAATAGTTCAGCACAAGGATGCTCCAATCATACTTGGACCAAACATCATACCAAATGTATCAGACCAAGCATTTTCAACAAAATTACACAACCAAAACTTATTAAAAATGCAAATGACCAAAACAGAAGGAGATGGAAGGCAATGTGCACCAATGTTCATAGTCTGCCAAACAAAATCCCTGATCTCACAGCCATAATGGCAGATGCACAATTAGACTGGGTCACTGTTATGGAAACATGGTTCACTGGGAACCACTCCTGGGATGTCACCATCCCAGGGTATGCATTATTCTGGAAAGATTGTGAGGGAAAGAAAGGAGGGGGTGGCATTGTATGTCAGAGATGACATATGCACAACAGAAATCCAGGGAAAATACAGTAAAGCAGAGGCCTTTTGAGTTACACTAGGGCCAGGGACAAAGCCCTATCCAGGTGAGTCATATAGAGCCCCCTTCCTAAGAGGTTGACTTACACAAGGAGCTCTTTGAAACCATCTCATTGATGGCAGACAGGGGTGAGTTGTTGCTGGTGGAGGACTTCAATCTACGGATCTGGACTGGTCCTCAAACACAGCATCCTCAGACCGGAGTAAAGAGTTCCTTTTTGCACTAAGGGGAGCAGGTTTGCATCAACTGGTGAACTTACCCCCAAAGGCAAAAGCAATATTGAATCCAGTGCTGGCAAACAGCACAAGGATCCCAGAAGCAGAGATGGGAGCCAGTCTAGGGACCAGTGATCACAGTTCAATATGGTTAATTGTGAACGGAAAATGACTGTGCTGCCCGCGATTGGGCTCACGGGGGTATACTGTTATGTCCGTGTCCGGGCTGCGGGCGTCGGTCCCCGGCGGCCGCTGCCTGGCAGGGCACCAGGCGCAAGTCGTCGGGGATCAGCGCACCTGCATGTTAATGGCATGCAAATGGGGCCATAATCAGATGCAAATGGCCCCCCCCCGCCTTGCATAGATTATGGCCCCATTTGCATGTCACCCTTTGAATATCGCAGGTGCTGCGCATGGAGCAATGGAACTTGCACCACCGCATCTCAATGCTCCACTCTGACCACTTGCGGTGGCGCAGTTCCACTGTGCCATGCACAGTGGCTGTGGCCAGGGGGCGATATTCAGAGAAGTTGCTCAATAGTGCAATTCCGTTGAATATCGCCCTGGCCACACCCCTGCGCAACTTTTTTGAGCAGTGCAAGGGCTTGCGCCACAGAATGGCACAGTTTGAATATCTGGGCCCGTGATTACAAAGAATGTATGCAAAATAATGACTCTCGAACAGAAAATGAGGACTTGAATAGTAAATCCTTATATCTCAGGAACCGTACGACATAGAAAAAAAATTTGAAAGTCATATGAATTATCACTTTCCTGGCTAGTTTGGTACTTAACTCCCAGTAGGGGGCTAAGCATTTTTCTGATGAAAAGTCCGTATCTCGCACCATTTCCGAGATAAGGGCCCTGAAAGGCGCTGCGAATGCCGTAATGTTATCCTATGGGAAAAAAACAGAAGTTCGGAGTGCCATAACTTTGCCTCCCTGTAATATTTTTTCACTAAACCACTGAAAGGCACATCTGTGGGATTGTGGGATGTTGGCTGTGTTCCCTGCAAATTTCAGCCACAAAGACTGAACCGTTATTTTACAGCAGGGCATCATACGCCGTAATGTTATCCTATGGGAAAAAAACAGAAGTTCGAGTGCCATAAATTTGCCTCCCTGTAATATTTTTCACTAAACCACTGAAAGGCACATCTGTGGGATTGTGGGATGTTGGCTGTGTTCCCTGCAAATTTCAGCCCCAAAGACTGAACCGTTATTTTACAGCAGGGCATCATACGCCGTAATGTTATCCTATGGGAAAAAGCATCAACTTTGGAGTACTGTAACTTTGCCGCCATATAATATTTTTTCAATGAAATACTGAAAGGCACATCTGTGAGATGTCAGCTGCATTTTCTCCAAATTTTAGCCCAAAACTCCAAACCATTGTTTTGCAGCGGGGTGCCAAAGAATTGCTGGCATTTTCCCACAGCCTGGAAAAGTACTGTTGCAATTTGCGAAAGCTTTCACAAATTTATTCGACAGTGTCGTAAGTGCGAAAGTGCTTTTTCCAGAAATGTGAAAAACATATTTCTGGGGTGTCTTACCCCAAAATAAAGACATGGCTAGCATCCTCAGGGTCCGACTAGGTGAATACAAAAATAATTAGGTTGTTAGAGGATCCCAAATGTAAATGCCAAGCATTTTTCTGATCACCAACTGAAAACAAAATGCTGGATTTGTGACAGTAAAAGGGCCATTTGCAAAAGTAAAAACTGCATTTGTGACACTGTCGAACTTTTTGTTAACTTTTCCCATTGACTTATAATGGGAACTTGTTTTTTGAATAACTTTTGAACTGTTTAATATTTTTTCACAAAATCTTTGAAAGACACATCGGGGACCCTGGCCACATGTTTCCTGAAGATTTCGGACCAGACACGCAAACCGTGCGACCTGTAGGCATGACCGTAGAATTCCAAAAAAGCGTAAACGCACATGCAGATCACGCTTAATAACTCCGCAGCTGTATATCCGACCGGTACGAAACTTGGCAGATCCCAAAGTGTATGGGTCTTGATCATGTATTCCAAATTTCAGGCAAATCTGTCAAATGGTTGCAAAGTTATTAAGGTGCAACATTTTGGGTTTAACATGTAAATGGCTCCTCAACCCTAACTATGGTAGCACTACCATGCTACCATTATATATATATATATATATATACACAATATATACATATATATATGTTGCTCACTTTTTCCACAGGATTCAGCACTAACTCAAGCAAAACTGTGTGTATATGAAGGACTTGCAGACTATATTAATCACTTCAGAGCTGTGTTATTACAATATAGTGTATATTAGAACATAGTTCTCACTTGATTTCTGTTAGAAGGAAAATGTAGTTCTGCTTCAGTAGTGACATCTGTACTGCAGCACAATGACTTTTCGTTCTGCTTCAGTACGGACGTCCTACTATCTCTCCCACGTGCACCTGCATTGCCATGGTAACCAATCATGCCCATTGCTCTAACACGCAAAAGCGTCAGTTTCAAAAATTGAAAAAAAAAAAATCGCCAGCACGTTGTCAAAATCGCGCCACCGTCAACTTATTGTAACTCGAGTAATTAATTGCTAGTCAATTGCAGAGAGTCCGAAGTGGATGTGAGGGGTAATGGGTGTCAGGTGAAGGTTGAAGTGTGCTCCGGTGGTGGTCGGGGGGGGGGCAATTCTACAAGAGTAGCTAGCAAGTGCACACCTATCGTCGGTTCTCTGAATCATCCTGCAGGTGCTGCTATTGAAACATATTATTTAGTAAGTTTACAGATGTTTTCCCTTTTTCTCTCTCTCTCTTTTGTCCTGTTATTGGCCATAACATACACAATATAGAAAAGTGTATGACTTAACGTTAACAACAAGGCAAATTCTTAGACTCATGGTTGCTATGATATTGTGACCTCTCGAGCTGCGCTCTCGAGGTCAACAATCGTCATAGCAACCACTCGTGTGAGAACTGCCTTGTTAACATTAAACCATACACTATCCTATATGTTTCTTGTCATTCCATCTCAGAAATGGGAGTAGAAATAGTTCCTTGAGGAAGGCATGACTCCCATATATGGTACAGGATTTGTTCATGGCAAGTGAAATTGTCTCAAGGTTTTCTACTCCATTTACTGTGCTGGAATACTAAAGAAGCAATTCAGAAGAAACCTAGTGGTCTAGTGGTGAGTCAGTCTATTGGGCAAACTGCTTAGTCCTGTTTTACTAAGATCCATGTTACTGTGACAAGGTATAGTTAATGAAGAATGCCACTCTTCTGAAGTGATTAATATGTGCAGAAAAACAAATACTTACAGAACAGGCCAAAAAAGGGGGGGAATAAAATACACACACACACACACACATACTCTCTCAGTCCATCAGGTGCTGCCCACAGCCGCATGTAGCAGCAAGTCCCAAAAAAGGCAAATAGATTGATGCGCTTTAGTAGGATTCAGAGGGAATAGATAGGAGGGGTACAGTACAGCAAGTTTCAAGAGGCTCTAAGTAAAAAAAAAAAAAAAAAAAGGAAAGAACATGGGAGTGGTCCAGTGTAAGGGGTGTGGAGTCGTTGTCTTTCAGGACACTTTCTGGAGACTGAGGTGCTGCCCCATTTGGATGCACCTCTCTGGGTTGAGGGCAAAATTTTCTGGACTCCAGACCAAATTGGAAAGGATGCAGAGAACCTTCTGCCCAACCTGGAGCTGCCAAGTCTGCTGCTGCTCCACAAAGGATACCTGGGCAGAGGCAAATCAGTTGGACCATGGTGGGCTCTGGGATAGTGGGGGTGACAAGAAGGGTGTGCAGGCCTCAGCTTATGCCACTGTAGAATTCCTTCTCTGTACTGGTGGGATGGGCAGCATGGAGGAGGCATTAGCAGTGGGAAGGAAGGAAGTGGGGTCTTCAGAAGAGGAGACCGCAAAGAAGGGAGAAAGAGGACCCCAGCTGAGGAGGAAGCAGCTGCTGGTGGGGGACTCTGTTGTTAAGGGGATAGACTTGAGAGCATGGGGAGGAAGGCAGAGGGAGATGAAGTGTCTGAGAGGTGCTTTGACTTGGAGGGATGGAGAGAGGATCCAGAGGATCACTAAGCAGTAAGAGATGGGAGGGTGCTGCATGTCATTGGTCACCTAGGAACAAATTACCTGTCAAAGGACAGGGTAGGGGTAATGCAGAGGAATTTCAGGGAGCTGGAGAGTGGCCTCAAGCAGGTAGCATGCATGGTGGCATTTGACGATGTGTTAACCTGTATACAGCTAAGGAGAGGAAAGGACACTCCACATCAGGGATTTTTACAATCGGTTGAAGGTATGATGCATGGAGAAAGGCTTTGGCTACATTGGGAATGGGGACCAACATGGGAAAATATAGGTCTCTTTAGGGGAGATGGCCAGCATCCTTCCATGAAGGGGACCCCATTCCTTAATGGGAGGCTTAAATGCTATGTGGATGAGCTTATAAATTTACTGGAGGGCCGGAGGCTGTAGAACTGAGGGAATCAACAATGCACCCCCAGCTAAAAAGCAGCAATAAGAGAGGGCCTGAGGGGAGTAAACACCTCCATGGGAGGGGAGCAAGAAGACTGTTACAGGGACAAGGAGGAAGACTAGGAGCGTATACATCAACGAAGCAAGAAGGATGGACCAAAGGAGACAGGTAATGGAGAAGGGAGCAGGGGAGCATCAGGGAGCAGCAAACGAGGGAAGGAGCATGGAAGTACTCAGGGCGGTAGTGAGGTATAGAGAGACATGAGCACCAATATAAGGAGGCTGGGAAATAAAATTCCAGACCTGGAAGCCATCCTGGTGGAGGCTAGCCAGGATCTGGTGGCAATAATTGAGTCATGGTACACTGACTGCCATGACTGGGACAGGGTCATACTGGGCTACTCTCTGTTCAGGAGAGACAGGAAAGGAAGGGGGGGTTGTACTATATGTAAGGGAGGGAATTAAGGCCATGGAAGTGCAGAGCCACCCAGATGAAAAGGAAGGGATAGGGTGGTGTGGGTCATCCTGGAGACAGGTGCCGGGGCCATTGTCTGTATGCTGTCTGTACAGGGGTGGTATACAGACCTGCAGCACAGGGGAAGAGTTGGATAAGGCGCTTAGCAAAGCCATCATCAGGATATAAGTAAGGGGGAGGTGCTACTATCTGGTGACTTCAGTTTGCCAGATGTGAATTGGAGCCTTACAAATAGGGATAGCACTGCAGACATTATAGTAGGCAGTCCCCTACGTATCGTGATCAGTTGAACAATAAGATTGGAACAAAAGCACACAAGTACCAAGATCTTGGACTTCAGGATGGCAGAGTATAAAGAAAATAGGAGTCTGACATATAAACTGTCTCATATGGGGCTTGCCAGGGAGGGGTAATGGCACAGTGGGGAAAAATAGGAGAGGGCATAATTAAGGCAACCAGCCTCTGTGAGAAAGAAGTGGGTAAAAGAGTCCATTACGCTTCTCTAAGGAAGCGGCCAAGGTGGTGAAGGAAAAGAGTGACGTTCAGGAGGTATAAGGAAATGTAAAGGGAGGAAGACAGGAATATGAACCGAGTAGGACAGAAGAAAGCAGGAAAGTCAGTAAGGGGAACAAAGGTGCAGACAAGGGAAAGGATACCCAAGAGGATAGCTAAAGAGGATATGATTTTCTTCAGATACTATACATAAGTGAGAAGATGAAAGCAAGGGGAGGTATAGTCAGGATAAGAGGGTGGCAGGGCGAGACTACGCAGAAGAGAACCAAGAAAAAGCAGACACAGTACTTTTGCTCAGTCTTAATAGTGAAGGAAGGGGTGACTGCCAGGGAGCAGCAGAAATAAGGTGGGGAGGTAGAAAGTCAATTTTCCAAGCAAACTCTCCGGCAGGGACTTCCAGCTCTGAAAGTGTACAAGACTATGGGACAGAATGGGATACACCCAAGGGTACTGCACTAAAGAAACTCGGGAAGGAGCTAGCTGCCCTACTGATGGCCTTATTTAATAGCTTTCTGGAAACAGGCATAGTTCAGGATGACTGGAGGAGAGCAGATGTGGACCTTCTGCATAACAGCAGCAGCAGAGTGGAGGCTAGCAACTGGGGGCAGTCAGTCCCACCTCAGTTGGTGGCAAAATTAATGAAACCTTTCAGCCCCACCTCAGTGGTGGCAAAATTAATGGAAACCTTTCAGCCCTACCTCAGTGGCAGCCAAAACAATGGAAGCCTTGTTAAAGAAAAAAGTTGGTAGTGCATCTTGAATCCAATGGGCTGTAAGTCCATAAGCAGCATGAATTCACTGAGGGTGTCATACCAGATGAATTTGATTCCTTCAACAGGGTGACCAGTGAACTAGATCAGGAGAGGGCACTGGACATGCCTATCTGGACTTTAGCAAGGCCTCTGACACTGTGCCATACAGAAGACTGATTAAAAATTCAGCAGCCAAAGGGTGGGATCCAAAGTGGTGAACTGGGTTAGAAACTGGTTAGTAGATAGGAGACAGAGAGTGTTGGTTTCTAACAACATGAAGTCTTGCTATATTATGAACTATGCAGTGAGTCCCAACCTTCGAACTGCTCCGGAGGTGAAAGAGTTAACTTTCCATGCCAGGCATGGAATGCTGAGCTCGAGCTCGATTGAAAACTGTCTGTTGTTCTTCAAACTCAAACTGTCAGATTCTTTACTCCGCCTCACTGAACAGTCGCTCTGGAGATTTCTCCTTCTGCTCGGTTCATTTTGTCGGTTAAAAGTATTAATTTCTTGTTTTTTTGACCGAATTTAAACCGCAACTGGTCAGTTCAAGCTCTGTCTGTGGTATTTGTGAGCTATGATTTAGAGGAATATTATGAACCGGAGGAGGGGGAAGAGGAGTGTGAGGAGAGTGAATGTGGATTTGAAAGTCTGGATGTGCCCATCGACCCGACATCTCCCCAGACAGACCTTCAGGAGTGTCCCCTCCTAGGCTTTCTGAGTCCCCTTCTCATTTTATGTTCTATAAAAAAGTGGCTGAAACCCTCCAGCTCCCTATGGAGGAAGCTGTGGATGATCAAGAGGAGACTGACTATGTGGAAATGATGGATATCCCAGAGTCCAGGAGATTGTCTATTCCCTTGCATAAATCTTTTGGGAAACAGACTTTTAAAATTCTAAAAACTCCTCACACTATACCTCCTGTGGATAAGAGAATGGACAAGAGGTACACATTGTCAGGCTCTGATATGGAGTTCCTTACACAACAATGCAGCCATGTTGGGGTAGTGCAGGCTGCATCATGTGACAAGGCAAATATTCCCTTGGCCTCACACCCCCCGGACAAGGACTCCAGGAAGGTTGATGCCATGGCAAAGAAACAGTACATGGCAGCATCTTTGGGACTCAGACAGGCAAATTATATGGCTTACGTTGCTCGATACCAGAAATCCAGATGGGATACTGTTATGGCTCTTGCAAAACAGGTCCCTGGCCAGCTTGCCAAGGGGCTGCAGCAGGTGGCTGCCGATGGTATTGAGGCATCCAAGGTGCAGTTCCATGCTGCAGTGGACTCAAATGATGTTTCATCAAGAGTCATGGCTACATCTGTGGCTCTTCGCAGGATGGCTTGCTCAGATGTACTAGCCTGTCACAGTATACCCAGACTAAAGCCATGGATTTTCCTTTGTGGGTAATTCTTTGTTTGGGGAGCAGACAGAGAATTACATGAAGAAAATGGATGAGTATAGGACCACCTATAGGAGTGCACAGGCCAAGGAAAGGCAGGCCACTCCTCAAAGGCAGCTTCCGGGGCAGGGCAGGCCTTTCATAGGCCTTTTACCAAGCCCAGGCCTCCTCTTCAGCTTTTGCCCAGAGGGGTTCTTTAGAGGGAGGCAGGCAGGGGTACAGGTAGCCTGCTTCCACCTCTCAGCCCAAAGCCCCTGCCAAGCAGGCACCCTGATGGGGTTGCCAGGGCCGATCCTCAACTACTTGTAGGGGCAGGCTGGCTTACTTTGTCCAGGACTGGGAGTCTCTGACATCAGACAAGTGGGTCCTGGAAGTAGTAAGCCAGGGACTGGTTCTCAGCTTCAAAAGTTTCCAAAGATGAGAACAGATCCTTTCCCTGCAATCATTCAGAGGCACTTGCCCTAGAGGCAGAGGTCTCTTCCCTCCTGGCTCTCAAAGCCGTGGAAAGGGTTCCACCCCTACACCAGGGCAAAGGGTTGTACTCCAAGTACTTCCTTACCCTAAAAAAGACAGGAGAATGGCGGCCCATCCTGGATCTCAGATACTTAAACAAGCACCTTTTAAAACCAAAATTCAAAATGGTGACTCTGGGAATTATTCTACCTCTTTAAGGCCAGGGACTGGCTAGCTCCCTGGACCTCAAGGATGCCTACTTCCATATTCTCATCAGAAGCTCCCATCGAAAGTACCTCAGGTTCGAGCTGCCCTCAGGCCATTACCAGTTCAGAGCAATGCCCTTTGGCCTCACCTCTGCTCCAAGGGTGTTCACAAAATGCCTGGCAGTGGCAGTTGCTTGCTAAGAAGGCAAAAAATTGCCATCTTCCCTTACCTGGACGACTGGCTCACAGTAGGCCAGTCTCCAGACCAGGTCAAGTTACACCTACAAATAACTCAGCAACTGCTCACCTCCCTAGGTTTCCTTCTGAATCTTTCAAAGTCAGTTCTAGAGCCTGTTCAGCTCCTCACCTTCATAGGCGCAGAGCTGAACACAGAGAAAGCCAGAGCCTTCCTCCCTTTGGACAGGGCAAGGACTCTGGTCTCTCTGGCACCTGATTCACCCTGCAGGTGTCTCGACCAGCAAGGCATTTTCTACTGCTCCTGGGGCACATGGCTGCTTCTACAGCAGTGGTGCAGGGAGCAAGATTTCAGATGAGGGACATTCAGTTCCATTTGAGAGCCTTCTGGTCTCAAAGGAAAGACCCTCTAACCAAATTGATCCCAGTGACTCGAACCCTGATCCAGGCCCTACAATGGTGGCAGGATCAGAGCAATCTCAGACAAGGAGTTCCTTTTGTCACTCAGTCTCACTCCTTAATCCTTACTACGGATGCATCCCTCTTGGGATGGGGAGCTCACATGGGCGACCTCACTACCCAGGGGTTGTGGTCCCCTCAGGAATCCCTGCTCCACATCAATCTGTTGGAACTCAGAGCAGTTTTTCTAGCACTTCAAGCTTTTTCCAAGTCTGTTCAGAACAAAGTGGTACAGGTCAGAACAGACAACACCACCACAATGTGGTACATCAACAAGCAAGGGGGCACTCGGTCTACGGCCTTGTGCACCGAAGCAATGAAGTTGTGGTCTCTGGCTTACTCCCTGAACACCTCCCTTATGGCAGTTCACCTCCCAGGCAAGGACAATGTCCTGGCAGATGCTCTCAGCAGGATTTCCCAGGGCCATCATGAATGGTCACTGGATCCCTGGTCCTGGAGGTGGTATTTGCCAGATGGGCACCCCACAGATAGATCTTTTGCAGCCCCAGACAATCACCAACTTCCCTTTTTGCTGAAGGCCCCAGTGTTGGGCTCAGTCCCTCTGGATGCCTTAGTCCTCAATTGGGAAGGGAAGTTTCTCTATGCTTTTCCCCCTTCCCTCTGCTGTTCAAAGTGCTAGTCAAAATCAGGTCTCAACCCTGCAAGATGATCCTGATTGCCCCAGATTGGCCCAGACATCCCTAGTATCCACTCCTGCAGTCCATCTTCCCCTGTGTCTTCCCAGGAAGCACAACCTGTTGACCTGTGCTCAGGGGAGGGTTTGGTACCCGAACCTCAAATCTCTCAATCTCAAGGCCTGGCTCTCGAAGAGTTAGAGTTTGCTGATCTACACCTCTCCCAAGGTGTAATGGATATCCTGAAGGCTTCTAGGAAACCTTCCACCAGGGCTACTTGTAATTCCAAATAGGGTTGTCAGAACCCTCTGAAGTTCTGGGTTCTAGTTCTAGTCTAGAACTTTTGAAAAAGTTCTAGGGTTCTAATCTTTTTTAGAACTTTTTAGAACTCGAACCCTATTTTTTTATTGTGCTGCCAGTAACGAAGATAGTAATAAAATACATGTAAAGGAAAAACTGTTCAATATAAGGGAGAGAAATTATCTTGTGTGACATTGATAGGAATACAACTAGGTTTATCTATGGTTTCTTCTGTTTGCTAAAGTCAGCAACTTAATACGTAACAGGCCACCACCCACCCATATGTTAAAAGTTTTCCTGCTGCAGCTGCATCATAGTTCCTTAGTGAAAGAAAGAGGCACATTAGCCATTTATGTACTCAGCTATATATACTCATCGTCATGAATTAGGAGAAAAAATAACTGATATTACCTAATTTCAGCTATTTGCTGCTTTCTGTTTTAAATGAGTGAATCAAAAGTTGCTATGTTTAAAAGAAAGCTTTTATAACAAAGTCAAGCCAAGTACTACAGCAGCAACATGTGGAACTGTTACAAAACATATGTCATAACATATTCAGTCAAGACATTGGAATAAAAAAAATATGCCAGTCATTGTTGCTGGCAAAATGCATGCAATTTTCTAAGGTAATGCATACATATACCAACATTTTTGTTGGCAAATTGAAGTAATACATACAAAAAATTCTAAGATGATGCATTTTTGCAGCTGATACTTCAATAAAATCTGTATTTCAGTCACATAAATAAAAAAGTGGTTTCCTCACCACATACTAAGGAACATTTAATGTAGCTGCAGCAGTTGGCATGTGATGTTTAAGGGACAGCGTCTGTCAACCCCATTATGTATCAAATTATCACTACTTATAAAGCAAAAACACTATGATCGTCACATTCTGTGAAAACTGCTGATGCAGATTTTCTTTTATTTCTGATTCCTTTATTCTTTTTTAAAGGGACAGGACAATTGTGCTAGGTGGCAGCAGTTTGCAATGTATTTAATAAGAATATATATTATGTGTACAGTAGGTTCGGTCTGTCATCATTTTTTCCTCACCATCCCCAGCTGATCACGAATCTGTAAATGAAAGAACTAAAACAACACCCACCTTTCACCCATCACCCATTCCACTTTTCTTTCACCACCCTCATCTGTGCAGTAGCACCATGCCACCCTACACCCATGTTAAAACCAACCCACAACCCTCACCCATGTACTAGCATCCATTTTCATTTATGGCTAACATTTCTGTAATTGAAAAATAATAAACAGCTACCAATTAGAACTCATTGTTTTGTCCTCTTTAAAATTGAAAAATAGACCGCTCCTGTCCCAGCCCATACTGACAAAGTCACAGAAGGTAAATCCAAAATATATGTTTGCACTTTAACTATAAATAATATGATACAGAAAGGATTGACGTGACAGTGTCCTTTTATGCCAAATTTGGGCCTGTTCCCACTGATGTTAAATGCCCTGTATATAAAACTTGTTGACTTTAGTTTAGACCCTAGCTACAAAGCAGTTTGCCATGAAATGGTGAAAGTTTTGGGAGTATATAGTCAAGGTAGTAGATCGAGAAAGGAGAGAGCGACAACCAAAGTCATCACAGTCTGTAAAAGTTTCCTTTTGGTGCAGAGACTCCGTCCCACACAATATTTACCAGCCACCACCATCCTGAGTTGTCATCACCATCAACATCCACAACATCAATCACTTCAGGATCAGTTTGTATACTCTTGTAGGGATACGAAAATCTTGACTTATTAACTTTATAAAAGTTAACATGTGTACATTTTCTGGCAGCAACCTATTTCTGGTGTCTGTCACAATATTGCCAGCTGTACTAAACATGCGTTCTGAAGAGACACTTGTTGCAGGACAACCAAGATATTTACAGGCTTCATCATACAGCTCTGTCCAAATTGACTTTTTTGATCTCCAGTATTCAAAAGGGCATGCATCAATAGGAATAGGCAGTTCTTGCAGGTAACTGTCTACCATGATGGACAGAGACCGCTCAGAAGAGGAATCAGAATAAGCTGGTATGGCAGCAATTTGGGAAAGGTTTTGCCACAGATTTAGCTTGCTACTAAGGGTTGAAGAAGTGGCAGTTGTGGAACAACTACTGTTAATGTTTGGTGACTTTCCAGTTCTATATCCCTTTGTGAAGATGAACCTGCATGTTGTGGTGATGACAACCTGAGGGTACTGTGTGTGTCTGTGTTTGACTCCTGTGAGTGCTGCAGCTCATCTAGCAACATACATTTGTACTGCTCTATATCATCTGTTTTTGGAAGATGTATAGCCTTGAACCTGGGATCTAAGAGAGTTGCAAGGATGTAGTGTTTTGATTTCGTCATTGCAACTAATTTGTCATTGGTTTTGAAGCGCTCGCTCATTCTCTTTATGAGATTCCCATGATACAGGCGACATGTTGTCTGCGCTTCAGATCTGTCTTTTTCTATTTGTAGATTTAGAACACTAAGATGATGTGAAATGAGCATTATGAGTGGGATAACCTGACTCACAGATGCGCCTTCAGAAGACATGTCCCTTGTAGCTGTCTCAAAAGGAGCTAGGATACAGCACACTGTCTCCATTAATTTCCACTGCAGCACAGACAGCATAATGCCATCTCCAATAATGTAACTGGAGCAGTACTCATGTACAGCTTGCTTTTGCCCCAAGAGGCGCTGCAGCATATAAGCGTTGAGTTCCAACAGTGGAAACATTTGAATCAGCTTTTGCTGGGGCAGCTTGTGTTTTTTTTGCAGTTCGGACAATGTCCGTATAGCCTTGGTTGAATGTGAAAAGTGAGTCACAATTTTTTTGCAAACAGCAATCATACCATCCACTTGTGTTTCGTTGCTGAGAAATCCCGTGACAATTAAGTGTAAGCAATGTGCAAAGCAAGAAGCATGCAGAAATCCTCCATCCTGTACTGCTTTCAAGATGTTGGCTCCATTGTCACTTACTATGAAGCCACATTTTAGACCGTGAGAATAAACCCATTAGTCAAGGAGGTCATTTAGTTCCTGCAAGATGTTTGCAGCAGTATGACTTTGCCCAAACTTCTTTATATGCAGCAGCGCCATCTTTTGGGGTGTCTTTGTTTTTGAAGAAGCACAAGAAAATGTGACTCAATGAGTGGTAAGGGACATGTAATCTATGTTTTGATTGCTGGTCCACATATCTGTTGTGACATGAATAACCCCACCCTCCGCAGTTTTAAGTGCAAGCATCACTGTCGCTTTTAAAGCCTGATAAATGTTTGGTATTTCAACATAGGAAAAGTACCTTCGATGAGGAACATTGTAACGAGGCTCTGCTAATGTCATGAGCTCCCTAAAATCGTCATGATCTACCCAAGAGTATGGGAGAAGGGCACCGGCTAACAGTTCACCAATTCGGTGATTAAGATGAAGGTCTTTGGATGATTTCTAGTAAAGGTATTCTTCCTTTCAAATGCCTGAGACAGTGTTAGCTGTTTACAACATGTCCCTGCTGGTTTATTATACACCGTGCTTGATGGGCAGATGGGCGCGGAGATGGTGGACTAGGACTTATACATTCAGTGCCATCACTGGATGTGCAACTAGTACTAATGGTGCTGGCATTGGTGGTAACAGTGATCCTAGGGCTGGCAGTGGTTCTGCCCCATCAAGTTCAGACAATTCAGTATCCATTTCAGATTCTGACCCTTCTCACGTGTGGTCTGGAAGATGGAGGACATGGATTTTGGATGATCAAGCAAAACTGAATGCTTTTTCAGATGGCGTTTAAGAGCTGTAGTGCCAAGGCATGACACAACTTTACGGCTTACACTCTGTTTACACAGGAACAAATTGCCCTGCATGGATCAAGTTTACTGACAGGAAATAATTCCACACC
This sequence comes from Neoceratodus forsteri, assembly GCA_016271365.2. Classification (NCBI taxonomy): domain Eukaryota; kingdom Metazoa; phylum Chordata; order Ceratodontiformes; family Ceratodontidae; genus Neoceratodus; species Neoceratodus forsteri. Next base: position 1,206,694,342 of record CM057449.1, read on the forward strand.
TCAGATGTGACAGATTTTGTTGAGTGCTAGGAAGATAGCTAAAGACTGTTTGTGTCTTTTCACCTGTCCTAACAGAACCTGGGAGTGGGACATGCTCCTTGGTGCTAGAAGAGTGGGCAGAAGACTCTGATGGATTTTCATTGCTGGCCAACACAGAAGTGGTGGATTCAATGGATATGTCCTTTTCATTGCCAACAGTGCTGGATGTATTTGCAAGTGCACTACCTGATTCATTGTCAGCAGACTTGCTCATTTCACTTTGTTGAGAAGTAATGATTCTTCGCGAGACACAACAGTGTCGGACTGAGACAAAGAGCTACTGTCTGAGTCAGAGGGACTCACTGTCACTTGCATTATTGCTGCTAGTCACAGGATCTTAACAGCATGAATGGCATACCTTATGGTGCCTCTCCGTGTGACCCAGCAGCTGTACAGGTTTTCTTAAAGGTCCCCTTTACCACACTTCACTGTTGCTCTTTTGCTGTTTGTTGAATTTTTATCACATGAAACATTTTGCTTATTTTGCTAGCACCAGGATTACCACTACCACCAACACCTGCTCCAACACCAGCACTAGATGCTTCATCTATGTTGGTGTCAGCCCTAACAGAACCAGTATACTGCAGGGAATACACCCACACAATTCCTGTGTAAGAAAGCAATGTGATCTATGATCACTGGCTACAACTCCAAAATTGTATTTTGGCTATGTGACACTGTGATGCAGTGGACTGAAAGTAATTGAAGAATATGACAGTTTGCAACTAAAGGTTCAAGGCTTACAGAATGATTGGGCTGCTGGGCAAAGGCATAAGCATAGCAGTCAAGGGGTGCACAGCAGCAGGGTTATGGAATGACCACAAGAGACGGAGTTACACACACAAACCGAGGAAAGAGATTTTTCTGTCTCTTCTCCCAACAGGGAAATATATTTTTTTACTTCTGTTGTGTATTTAAGGATAATGTCACCACACAACTGCCCACTGGGCTTCACACGGTAACACACACTGGGTAAGGTACAGTGCAGTCAAGGGGCACACAGCAGCATGGTGATGGGCTGACCACAAGAGACGGAGCTACATACACAAACCCAGGAAATAGATTTTTCTGTCTCTCATCCCAACAGGGAAATATATTTTTAGGCTTCGTTGACAACTTGTCATGTATTTAAGAATAATGCCACCAGAAAACTAGCCACTGGGTCTCTCACGATAACACACACTGGGTACTAGGGTACAGTGCAGTCAAAGGGCACACAGCAGCAGGGTCCTGAATCCTGATCACAGGAGATGTTTCTGTCTCTCCTCCCAACAGTAAAAAAATGTATTTAAGGATAATACCACCACAAAACAAAATGTAATAACTAGGGTATAGTGCAGTCAAAGGGAGACACAACAGCAGTGTCATCCTCCTGATACTTGGTTGTAGGACTTGACTTTAAACAATTTTATTCAATTCAATAAAAGTTCACTGTTCACATTCACTCATTTAACTTTGTTTTCTCTCAAAATCTGATTTTCTTCACCCTTCCCCCAGTCAGGGTGCTCTGTCTCCCAAATCCCACTAGACAGATATATTGAGGATCAGAAAATTCATCAAATATAGTACCTAGATTGGCAACTAGTAACTAAGCATTCCAATGCAGGCAGTCAGCTAATAATATCCTACATGGCACACAGCGAGAGAGACCCTCACCCCACCGTTATTTCCTACCCTCCCTTGCTTTCCTTTTCACCCAGTGTTGTCCACTGTCCACCACCCACACTTTAGATTTTTTATTTTGTTTTACAGTGAGTAGCTGGAGGGAAAGCAAGTCGTCACTTTTTTTTAAATGCCAGCCACGAGTTTGTTCGCATCGCAACTCGCAGTCGGACTCATCGCAAAAACTCGCAACGTAATCTCAGGCACAGCAGAATGATGCAACTCCGTCTCCTTTTGAGCGCCAGTCACTCCCTGCGACTTAAATACCGTGCTGGTAAGCACCACATGACCGCAGAGCAGTTGGTCAGGTGGTGGTGATGACGGTAACTGGCTGCCAGTCTGGGATCAAGGGTACACTACGCAGGCGCGATCTCACAATGTCCCGACTCCCCCCACAAGAACAGTGTCAGTAACTGCATCGGGATGTGGGAACGGAACACGGAAGTAAGATTTTTTTCAATCGGGGACTGAAGTTTTGCATTCGGGACTTGGGAGGGATGCGCTTACCAGAAAAGATTCGAACCCTTTTGCGAACCCTCTAGTGTTCGAGTCCTAAATTAGAACTCGAACACCAGGGTTCGAGATGGGTTCGAATCTTGCTCGAACTAGTTCTGACAACCCTAATTCCAAATGGAAAAGGTTTTCCATCTGGTGCGCTGGACAGCATAATTCCCCAGAATCTGCTGATTTACCCACAGTCCTGGATTATATAGTCCATCTGCATACCTTGGGGCTTTGACCAGCTACCCTAAAAGTGCATCTGGCAGCTGTGTCTGCCTTTATTTCAGTAGGTAAGCCCTCTTCTCTTTCAGCTCACCCTGTATTCTCCAAGTTTTCAAGGGATTGCTTCCACCAACCCTCCATTCAGGGACCCTGCCCCTGCTTGGGACCTTAATGTTTGCATTGCTCAGCTTATGCAACCGCCTTTTGAGCCTTTGTCTTCAGCAGAACTTAAGTACTTAACTTGGAAAACTGTGTTTCTGGTAGCCATCACTTCTGCCAAACGCATAAGTGAATTACAAGCTTTGTCAGTGGAGCCTGATTTTATCTCCTTTCATAGAGATAAGGTGATCCTCAGGACTAACAGGAAGTTCTTGCCTAAGGTGGTTTCAGATTTCCACCTTAATCAATCTATGTCTCTCCTGTGTACTTCACTGACCATTCCTCCTCTGGCGAGAGGAGGCTGCTAGTTAGATGTCAAAAGAGCCCTTAGCTACTACATAGAGCGTACCAAGGGTCACAGGTTTGACTCCCTCCAACTGTTCCTCACTTATGGTGAGGTTGGTAAGGGGAAACCTGCCACTAAGAGATCCATTGCCAGGTGGATTGTTTCTTGTATCCAATTTTGTTATGAAAAACTGGGTAAGGTTCCTCCCTCAGGCCTGAGGGCTCACTCTACCAGAGGTACAGCTGCTTCCCTGGCTGTGGCCAGGGACATCCCTATTCTAGAGATATGTCAAGCAGCTACCTGGAAAACAGTTCATACTTTTACCAAGCATTACTCCCTGGATATCCAGGCTAGGAGTGATGCCCGGTTTGGCATGGCTGTGCTACAGAACCTATTTCCCAAGTAGGTTCAGTCTCTCCTCCATGGAGGTACTGCTTTGTAGTCTGCATATGTCATAATATAGCAAGACTTCATGTTGTTAGAAGAAAAAATTACTCACCTTAGTAATGTTGTTTCTTCTATTGGAGTCTGCTATATTAACAGCCCCCGCCTGCCCTCTCAGAACCTCTTTTGGGATATGGGTGGGCAGTGCAGTGTTAACATAGTAGGTGCCCACCTTGTTGTTTTTCACCCCTCCTTTTTTTGGAGGGGGTGACTTGGTGTTGTGTTTTTCATTTTTTGGGTCTCCTGACTTGAGTCTTTGTTTTGCGACCAAAAAATGTGTTGTTATGTTAGTAGCCAGTTGGCTAGTGTAGGTTTACAGCTTCCACACAGGACCTCAGTGAGTTTAGCTCATAAAGATCTGACAGTTTGAGTTTGAAGAACAACAGACAGAGTTTTCAACCGAGCTCGAGCTCAGCGTTCCATGCCTGGCATGGAAAGTTAACTCTTTCACCTCCGGAGCAGTTCGAAGGTTGGGACTCACTGCATATGTCATAATATAGCAAGACTCCAATAGAAGAAACAACATTACTAAGGTGAGTAATGTTTTCTTATGGCACTCAATCAGATGATGGGAGAGTGACCAACAGGGTGCTGCAATGCTCAGTACAGGGACCTGTCCTCTTCAATGTCTTCATAAGTGACACTGCAGACCAAGTAGATCTAGATGGGAGGGTATGACTTTGTGCAGATGACTCCAAAGTCTGTTATTGGGCGGACACTCAGGTGGGGGTGGAGAAAATGCATAGGATCTTGGGAAACGCGAGGAGTGGTTCAGAGCAAGGCAGTTGGGGTTCAGTGCCAAAAGTGCAAAATCATGTACCATGGTATAGGAACCCAAGGAACTGAGTATAGGATGGGAGGGGGGTCCTTTCAGTCACTAAGCAGGAATGAGACTTTGGGGTTATTATATCTGATGACCTCAAAGCAGCAGGGCAGTTTGACAAAGCAGTGTATAGTGCCAGTGGCATGCTGGCCCTATAGGGAGATATATCTCTAGCAGGAGGTGGGAGGTGGTTTTGCCACTGTATCATTTGCTGACGAGACCCTTCTGAAGTACTGTGTCCAGTTCCAGAGGTTATACCACAGAAAGAACATGGACATGGTGGGCACAGCCCAGAAGAGGGCAACTAAAATGGTGCAGGGTTGCATAAAAAGCCCTATGAGGAGACACTGAGGAATCTCAACATGTACACCGTGGAAGAGAGGAGCGTGAGAGGGACATGATAGACACCTACAAGTACCTAACAGGGTGCAGTAGGGGAGTCTCTGTCAAATGAGAAAGAGCACCAGGACCAGGGGGCATGTGATGAAGTGGAGGGTAGTTTGAGGGATGTGAGTAAGTATTGCTTCACTGAAAAGTTCTAGACACCTGGAACAGACTGCCAGTGGATGTGCTGGAGGCTAAAATACTGTAGTAGGGGCTTCAGCCATGTGTGGGATAAGCACTGGGGAATATTAATAAGTAGACGAGGAGGAGGGAAGATTGCCGGAGACCAGTTAGTCTGTGAAGACCGACTAGGTAGGGAACATCGGGGCTGATGGGGTGGGCCAATCGGTCCCTTTCTGCCTACAAATTCTATGGTTTTATGTAGTGAGGCACTTTGCTAAATTATTTTTGGGAAAATAAGCCAGAAGCATACATGGCCCAGTAGCACAGAAACAGACTTGCATTGTTTTGCCTTAAAAGGGCTTCTTCAAGGGTGATGTCCTGTTTAGGGGAAAAACTTGGGAAGCATGTCTCCATTCATTTGCTGTGCTATGTATGTTTCAAGCTAAATGTTCAAATAAATGATTTGGTAAAGTAACATGTTAGTGTGATCCCATCTTTTTGCATAGAATGGATGGTGTTGCTTCAAAGAAAAATAAATTGTCAAAGTTCAGAAAAATGTGAAAGCAGATAAAAGTAATTGTTTGAATTTTTCTTACTTTGAGTATTATAACATTGTTCTTTTTATACTTTTTTAAAAATATAACTATATATTCTTTAATGAACTGATGTCACTGGGGAAATTTTAGAGGAAGCATAACTTTTTAGACAAATTTCCAGTTATAATTCACATATTCTCTATATGTTGCTTCTTGTTTTCATAGTAACTGTGCGTATTAACATGGAAACGGGATCACTGTCAATTGAACATTAGATGTGACTAATACTCATAAAAAAAAAAAACTTTAGTTATATTAAAGGAGAAAGAACAGTTAAAGACGATGTGTGACCAATAAGCATATAATCTGGGCAGAGGACCATATCACAAAATGCCTTGCAGAAACAAAAATGAATATTTTACTTCTGTGCTGTATTTGCCACAGACGTTTTGGGAGACTGGCCCCATTTATATGAGGCACATTCAATAGATCAGCAGAAGATGTTTGCAGAACAATAAACACAGTATCACTGCTGGCTCGGTTGCTGTGCAGCTAGGTACTGTAAGTAGAAGGTGATTTGGTACCAAAAGCTGGATGCTGTGTACCTGAGGGTAATCGGGAAGCTAAAGAATGCAAGCAGGAGGTGCCCAGGGACTGGAGGCAGGCAAATGTAATTTCTCTGTTTAAAAAGTGATACCAAAGTGACACGGGAAACTATAAGCAAGTGTGCCTGACCTTGGTTGTTCGTTCTTTCTTTCTTTCTTTCTTTCTTTCTTTCTTTCTTTCTTTCTTTCTTTCTTTCTTTCTTTCTTTATTAGTACATTGGCAATTGGGTAGGCATACTGGGCCAAGGCTTGTTTTCAGGTGCACCGGGAAATGGATACAAGAGAGTAAAATGCATTTACTAGTAAAACAAAATGACAACATAACAATGGTATAACAATACAGCTCAGTGCAAGTGCATCTTAATGTATAATATCTTTAAGAACACATATTTAATAGCAGATATGGCATTTGACTGAAACTGGCTATGGTCACTGAGGCCATGACAAGCAAATCACAACTAAATACTACAGGACATAAGAACATATGAATTTGCCAACAGAAACCAACTATAATGGTTTTAGTCTGCCTGAGTGTGCAGCTCATTTAATTCCTGAAGCGTCCCCCTCCCTACTCCTGCTGGAGTCCTCCACCTCCCTCCCATTTCCCTCCCCCTTCCACTTCCCAGTACTGCCTCCTCCTGTCCTAATTTCTTCTTCATCCTGTCCCCTTGAAATTGGCCACTGTTTCTGCTTCCACTATGTCCTCCGGCAACTCATTCCACCCCTTCACCACCCTTTCAGTGAAAAAGTGCCTCATCAACTCCTTCTTAAATCTACCCCCTACATGTTTCAGGTTATGCTCCCTTGTTGTACCTTCCTTTCTTAAGTTAAAGTTGCCCTGTGTACCAACCCCATTTATGCCCTTTAGGTACTTGAAGGTTTCTATCGTGTCCATCCTCTCTTCTGTCCTCCAGTGAGTACATGTTCAGCTCCCTTGGCCTCTCCTCATATGTTCTATCCCCCATGCTCTGGATCATTTTGGTTGCCCTTTGCTGGACCCCTTCCAGTAGTTTGATTTTCTTCTTTAGGTAAGGGCACCAGAACTGCAGAGAGTATTCCAGGTGTGGTCTCACCAGTGACCTATACAGTTGCATAATACTGTAACTTCCTCCCTCCTATCTTAGTGTCATCCTCAAAAAGGCAGATCTTACTTTTAACCCCTTCTGCTATGTCACCAAAAAATTTTGAACAGCACAGGTCCGAGTACTGACTCCTGTGGAACCCCACTGGTTACAGGCCTAGGTCTGGACAGCCCCCCCCCATCACCACCTTCTGGTACCTGTGCCTTGGGCAGCTCTTGATTGACCCCAGCATTTTGTCCTCTATTCCCAGGTCCCCCAGCTTGCTAATCAGCTTCCCATGTGGCACTGAATCAAACGCCTTACTGAAGTTCAGGTATGGGACGTCTACCGCCTGCCCCATCCAATGACCTAGTAACCCAGTCAAAAGTCTATCATGTTGGTTTGGCAATATCTCCCCGGACAAACCCATGCTACCTGTCCTCTTGGAGACCATTCACCTTAAGGAAGGATACCAGCCTTTCTTTTAGAATGATTCCATTAAATTTCCCACTATGGTGGTTAAGCTAGCTGTCCTGTAATTTCCCAGCTCATCCCTGGGACCACTCTGATGTAGAGATACCACATGAGCTGTCCTCCAGTCCTGTGGCACACACCCTTCCTCCAGCGAGATGTTAAACAGGTCCGACAGCGGGCTGCTAGTACCTCTGCCAGCTCCTTTATTGCTCTTGAGTGTATGCCATCTGGACCAGGTGCCTTGTCCACCCTCAGTTCCTTTGTCCCTTTAAGACCCTGTCTTCCCAATTTCTCCTTAATATTCCCATCCCTCCCTAGTGAAGACTGAGCAAAAGTACTCATTTAGTGCCTCTGCTTGGTCTTCCCCCTTTTCTGCCCATCTTCCCTCACTTTTTATCCTCACTATCCCTTTCCTCCTGCTTCTTCTTTCCTTGATGTACCGGAGGAAGCCCATCTCCTCTTCCTTAATCCCCTGTGTGAATCTTAGTTCCTTCTCAGCCTTGGCTGCCCAGACCTCTCTCCCTGCTTCTCGAGATTTTGCAGCGTATACCTCTCTGTCCTCTTCCATCTTCCCTTAAGGTACACTTGTACCTCAGGAAGGCTGTCCACTTTTCTTTCACCCTCTCAGCCACCTTTCTGCTGTACCAGCTAGGTCTCTTGATCCTGGAGTTCTTTTTATGAGCTTTTATACAGGTGTCAGTGGCCTCATTAACCCCCTCTTAATGACGGACCATTTCTGGTCCCCATCCATCCCTGGTCAGATCTTAGCCAGGTGCTCCTCCAGTATGTTCCCCATCCTAATGAAGTCTGCCTTCCTAAAGTCCCCCACTCTTGTTTTTGACATGGTTGCTTCCTTTCCCATACTGATGGAAACCACACCATATGGTGGTCACTACCTGCAAGGGATTCCCTCACTTCAGTTTCCTGTACCAGCTCCCCATCCGATAGCACTAGGTCCAGAGTGGGCAAGGCAAATTTAATTTTTATGGCACCCAATCCCAGAGGCTGTGGGTGCCTAACAATAAAATAGACAGGAATACATGCATGCAATATTAAAATCATCATATAAATCATATCACTACAACAGTATTTAAAAATATAATTCTTCAACAGGAAATCATCAAAAGAAGGAAATAGAGCGGGGCAGATTACACGCTGTCATCTGGAAAGGCAAGATGGAATAAGTAGGCCTTTAGCCTCTGCTTAAACAACTCGACTGATAGGGACTCCCAGACAGCAGCTGGAAAGGAGTTCCACAGGGTCGGCCCAGTGACACTAAACACTCGGTTGCTTGATGTCTTGAGTCAAACCCTGGGAATGTCCAGGAGGCCCATAAGCGTGAAGCAGAGCAGACAAACCAAGGTTGTAGGTGTGAGGAGCTAAGCCAGGTAGCCAGGACCCTGTGCCCACCACTTTCTGGTACCTGTGCCTAAGCTCTTGATCACCCCAGCATTTTGTCCCCTAGTCCCAGGTCCCCAGCTTGTTGGCGCTGTGACTCCTGTGTCAGAAAACAGTCCTACATAGCATCCAGGAGGACCTGTTCTCTGCTACAGGAGGTAGCTGGGCTGCTCCAGTCTACTCCAGGTAGATTGAAGTCCTTAGTATTATCGTGGTCCCTCTCCCCCAGCCCTCCTGATCTGTTCCCCACCTCCCTATCCAACTGTATTCCCTGTGAAGGAGTTCTCACACCTATCCCCATCCGAATCCTTCTCCCAACTGTGTTCTATAGCATTACCCATGGGCTTTGGCCATGCCTTCCTCCCCCGCCTGCCTGGTGCACATTATCCCTTCCCTTACAGTCATCGCCACTTCACCCCCAACCCCTTTGCTCTGTCCATCCTATACAACCGGTATCCTGGGACCTCAAGGTCCCAGTCATAGTGCATGGTTGCCCATGTCTCCATGATGGCTGCTATGTCCATGTCCCCCTCTGCCATCAGCACCTGTAGGTCAGCTGCATTGTTTGCCAGGCTCCTTGAAGTCAAGGATACCACCTTCCAGTATAACCCCTGTCCTTCTTTGCTCCTGATCTTTTTGTGACTCACCTCCTGCCCTGTCCCTACTATCCCCTTGCCCTGTCTTTTACTGCCCTATTGAGGGGGGAGGCCTGGCAGCCCTCCTCACATGATGCTGAGTGCCTTGCCCTCTGATGCCCCCCCCTCCTTAGTTTAAATTCAGCTTAGCCTCCAAATATCTCTCTAGGTTTTCTTTCAAGACCCTTTAAGGACTTAGAACATGGAACAAAGGACTATTAAAAGAAGGGCCTTTTTCACCCAGAGGGTGGTAAATATGTGGAATAAGTTGCCACAAGAAGTTGTGGAGGCTTGTAGCAATGACTGTTTTAAATCACTGCTAGATAAGGAAATGGACACATGGGTGGGTGTTTTTTGATAACCACTGATCAATGGGTTAGTGGACTTGTAATACTGACAGGTACATTTCTACTCCTATAAGCCCAAGTATCCATGTTTTTGAGAATCAGTTTTTTTTTTTGGTTATACTGTTTCTCCTGGCATACCTGGTCTGATCCTGTTATCTGGCATCCCCTTGGGACTCTAGCCACCGTCCATCTGCACCACTCCTTTAAGGTCCTTGCCTTCTTCCCTGTGGCTTACTCCCCGCAGTGTAGTGGCAGGGAGCCCCCAACTTACCCACCCTGTCTGGATCCAGTTTCAGGTGATGCCCCCAGAGCCTGTTTTCTATCAGATGGCCATCAAGCCACTTGACCAGGATGCTTTCTTTTTCCCCCTCCTAGGCAGTGGAGCATGCAATGCTGTTGGGTGACGTACTACACACACGTCCACCTGCAGCACATCTGATGGCTGCTCCTCTGCCCTCCATTGTAGGCACAGCATTGGTGTGCCAACCCCCAGCCACCACTAGGGGTCAGGCAAGCACCAACTGCTAGATGACCCCCCACCCCCACTCCAGAGAAGGAGAGCTGTCCTAGGATGCTCCATCTTTCATGAAGTTTAAAAGAAGGCGGTGGGGGGCTGGAGGAAGAGCGGTTCAAAAAGGGTAGAGGTTAAGAGGGAAAGGGGAGATTGAACAGGAAGAAAATAAAATGTAAAAAAAAAATAAAGGATTGGGATGGACTGGGAGGAAGAGGAATTAAATAGGTAAACATAATGAAAAGGAAAAGAATAAGGTTTCAGGTTACATTCTACATTAGTCATTATACTCATAGTAATGGCATCAAATGTCATCATTTAATCCATATTTGCACCTAATATTTCAAATCTTTCAATCCAGTAGGCCTCATGTAGTAATAATTTCCTCTCCCAGTTGTACCCCCAAACTGGCCTCCGCTCTTGCGATTCCATAGAACCCAAGTGAGGGGATCTGATGATATGCTGCAGGAAAGTGATTTATGCGCAGATATATGAATTCCTAGTTCCCTCCTGGTCTGCTCTATATAGACCTTATCACTGCCATTTAACAAGACATACAACATGCGTGGAAGCATATGTGATAAATTGTTTGATTGTTGATATTTTCATCCAGTCTGGGGTTATAAATTGGTGATACCCAAGTGTTTACTGCATTGTGTGCAGTGGCCACAAGGACAGTTTCCTGGTATCCTCATTAGTGAACTAAAATCACTGGTTTACTGGTTTTCACAACTCGGATTGAACACATTTGTCCTTCAAGGTTTGACTTTTCTTAGCAACAGTCTTTGGTTGTTTATTAAAACCTTTGCCCCTCTGATGCTTGAAATTTGCCAGTTCTTGTAAATACTATTGATATGACCAAAGGCTGTGTAAATGGTATGAAAACACAATGGCCTGGATATTCAGAAATGCGGCAAGATCTGGCGCAGCACAAATCTGATGCACCATGGTGCAACTGGAGCCATATTCAGAGGTTGTGCAGGCTGAACAGCGCCAGCGCAATGTGGCTGAATATGCCAGACTTGCGCCAAGGTGCAAACAGAGGTGCGCCATGGTGCAAAAAGAGGTGCTCCAGCACAACCGTGGCAGTGCACAGCCGCACAGGGGGGCAGGGCACAGAGAACAGACCCAGGGACAGAGTCATGGAAGAGAAGTGACAGTGGCCACAGGAGGCCTCCACCAGCAGGGCACACACAGGCACCAAGACACTGGACCCCAGAACACAGCAGTGGCATGGATACCAGGTGACAGGAGGTGCCAATGGAGGGCTACAAGGAGTCCCCACCCCCGGCAGGCCGCTGGCCATGCCCCCCACCACAAGACCATAGCAGGTCACACCCAGGACCACGAAGCTAAGCACACACATGATACACAGGCACACAGGGAGCCCACACAGTGGGCACTGAATGGGCCAGGATGCAGGCAGCATGACAGGCTACACAATGCCAAGCAGAGGACCCCAACACAGTGTGCAAACAATAACTGAACAATGACCATGGCCGTGTGCCACCACCATGCACACACCCACCACACACCCCTGACTGCCACCTCATGGGCACCCCAATGCACAGCCACTGACCCAGGGGATGGACACCAACACAGTGGGACACACCACCGCACACAGCAGGGAACTACGGAAGCACAACACATGCCCCATCTCATGCACACAACACGGACAGACACTGGGCCACTGCAGCACGGCTCCTCATGCCACCTGCAAAGCAGACACAGACACAGGTAGGTAGGTATGTCAGAAAATATTTCTATGAAACAACTATTTACAAAAAATAACAGGGGCTGGGAAAGAGTAGGCACAGCGAGGGAAGGGGATGGGGAACAGAGACTGTACAGTAGGGGGGGACTGTAGGGGAAGGTGCAACAGGGAAAACAGCTGCAAAACTAGCGACTGCCCCATCCGGCCACCCCAGCAAGCCGGCGCTCCCTCCTCTGTGCCGCAGTCATCTGCTGCATAGCAACCACAACCTCCAGAATGCTGGACACCACCAGCAATGTCTGCTGCATGAACCAGCTAAGCATTCTTCTTGGCACTCTCCGTGCCAGACACTGGACGCTTATAGCAAGGGACAGGACAGGTGATCAGTGCAATGGCCCAAGGCACCATGCCCACCCACAGTGCGCAATTGGCAGTGGGACCACACACCCCTGGAGGGCCCGGAATGGACACCTGATGGGGGGGGGGCCAATGCCAGCCAGCAACATGGCGCACCACAACATTGCACAGAGGTGGGCCCCACAGCACAATGGCCACACGACTGCACAGTGACAGTCACATGGCACACTGCACCAGCAGCACTGCAGCAACAACGTTGGCAACTGGGTACACGGTCACCTCACCAACAGCTGGCACACGTGTCCAATGGATGCACCACTGTGGCATGCACCATGTACAGTGCAACACACACAGCTGCCATGGCACATGGTACAGGAGGCCATGCCTTTACCTACTCCCCACTGCTACCCCCCATGTACAGTGTGAATGATCATGATAGTGCTTACCTGCCCCACTGTGGTGCTGCTTTAGCAGGTTCTCCCCCATCAGGTTTCACCACCCAGGTGCATGCTGCTGCAGCCCTGGCCCACTTGCGGTCCTCCGGGAATGGAAAGACAGGTACACATCAGCCTCCAACCACTGCAGCTGTCCCCCTAGCCCTCTGTGCACATGGAATGCCCCTGCCTGACCCATTCTGCACCCCAGCACGGCTGCATCACAATGCAAGCAGCAGCTGGCACTGCCACTCAGTGATGCACATGATGACAGTGCACCACCACAGGGCATGCCAGGCAGCAAAGCCAACACCACAGTACAGCACCAGGGCAGGCATGCAACATAGGATGACTTACCTGGCTGTGGCACCGCACCATGCCTGATGCATGTCTGAAGCCTCCAAAGCTGGTCGGTGTCCCATTGCATCAGGTCACCGTACCGGTGCCTACACTGCTCAGCCATCCTGGGCACCCCGATCCTCCTCTTCAGGCTGACAGCAATGTACTGCCGCACACTGCCCCTGGCCTGCTGCAAGGGTACCTGGCCAAACAGCTGTGGGCTGTAGGGCTTAACACAGGTGATCAGGTTGACCAAATCCACATCTGACCAATTAAAGGCATGATGACTCTGACCCTGCATCATGGCTCTTGCTTGTTTCGGCAGCAACATGACAGGTACAGGTGCGTGGCCACCACAGGCGCCGACTGCATGATTCATGGGAGAATGCGCAATATCCGACCATCCAGCGCGGTGCTGGACATGTGCAGTAAGTGTGGCCTGGTGGGGTCATAGGGTCATGGAGAGGACCCAGGGGTCAGAGGTCAGTGGCTAGCACATGGTGCACATGGGCATGATAGGAAGCATGCCATCATGCGCGAAATGCGCAGCTTGTGCAGTGCCAATACATCACGCTGTTCGTGCATCTTGCATGATTGACACCATGACAACGCAGTCTGCATGCACACTGCAGGGCCGTGCACTGCGCATGCGTGGGCATTGCACCACTGCTTGTTCCAGCATATTACCATTGTGCATGGTGGAATATTTCAATATTCAGATGCTGCATGCAAATGAGCTCATCAGCCAATGTGTGGTGCAGTGGGTGCATTAGCATATCATTACCATTGCGCACAACCTCATTTGCATGAGTTGTGCCTCATAAGCACCACGGAACAGCACAGGCCATGTACCAGTATTGCAACGATGAAAGGTAAGTGGTGGATGCTGCAGCAGCACACTAGGAGCAGACAGCACTGCAAGGTGGGACAGACCAGGGAGATGCTGCCACTAACACACTGTGATATCCATGTTCACAGGAGGCAACATGTCGGCACAAGAGGAGGACAAAGAGTGGGAGCGTGCACGGAAGTGCAGGCCCAACTTCATGAAGGGACAGACAGATGCCCTGTTCGAGGCCTACCTCAACAGGCAGGCCCTGTTGAGCGGTACCACGGGCACACCATAGGACAGGGCTGCTGGATGGGAGGAGGTGGTGACCTATGTGAACCAGCATGGCAGCCACCAGCGGTCAGCGTAGGAGTGCTGCAAGAAGGTCAGGACCGACAGGTGGTGCATAATAGAGAAGGTGGAAGCCATCAGAGAATCTTGAACTGCCACCGGAGGAGGGCCAGAGGATGCATCCACACTGATGCCAATGGAGGAGTTGGTGGCAGCCACCATCTGGCCTCGGTGGAGGGTGTTCCTGGAGGAGGCTTCCAGATGGGTGTCAGCCCATCACTGCATGGTATGTATGTCAGCTGTGGACAGCTGGTGGACCGGAGGGTGTATACACGGGAGTGCTGTCGTGCATGCGACTGTCCTGCATGGCATGTGCACGTGTGCACACCCACGTGCATGGCATGCTGCAGGTCACATGTGGCAGCAGTGTACAGGGGGGCACCTGTGGACACTGCATCACTGACATGCCATCCTTCTCTTGCAGCACCAGCACGCCTCCGTGCAGAGGATGGGGCACTGGCAACAACACCCATAGATGCCAGCTTGGCCCCGAGGATGGACCATCAACATCCACTGGCATCCAAGGGCCCAACAGGCCACAGATCAGCACCACGGTGCCTGTGTATGTCCTTGGCCTAGGGTCAGACAAGGCCCTGGATGTGATCCTGCAGGATGCCAGCCTTGGTGTCCTGTGTGCAGATACACAGATCGGGGTGGGGTCCGACTCCAATGATGACTTCACACACCTCCTGGATAGCATGGGCGACATTGTGGGTGTGTCACCCCTGCTAGCAGCACAGCCAGATACAGTGCCCAGTGCAATGCCAGCGGCAGAACAGCTGCCTGCCACCACTGCAGGTGCGGCAGTGTGTGGTGCCACGGATGTGCCTGCATTGGTGGTGGTGCGGCTGTGCAGGTGGAAGGCGTCGAACAGCAGCTGGAGGGGCAATGGCAGCAGGCTGCGGGTGCCACTAGGCAGCTGGACACAGGGTCCACCACCGGTGCACCTGCCATACCCTTTTCCCCTGCAGACCCCACTGTGCAGAGTCCACCAGAGAGGGGGGCTTTGCAGCGTGGCAGGTCACCCCAGATGAGTGGTGTCCTGCCTGGAAAACCCAGGATGTGGACCATCTGGCCGAGTACACCAGGCTGCTGCGGGTGTCTGTTCAGCAACAGGTGCAGCCTGCCACTGGGGTGCATGCAGAGGTGCACCAGTCAGCTGACCAGCAGGACAGGGACACTAAGCAGATCCTGGAGGGATGCAATGCATGCAAAGCCACGACTGCATCCTTGGATCACATTGCTGGTGCATTTGTGGATGGCTTTGCATTGCTGGCTGCCACAGGGCATGGCCGTGACACAAGAGACCCCCCCTACAGTGTGCTGTCCACCCCATGGACCCGGCATCAGATGACACCAGCACAGATGATGCCGGGCTCAGATGTAGGCATCCCAGGCACTCCTGGAGCAGGCCTGTTTGGGTGCCTGCACACCCCCATGAGAACACAGTCATGGTCCCACGCTTCCACCCCTGGGGGGCTGTTGGACACCTCCCCAGCTGATGCACAGCCTGTGGCTGCCAATCAGCCCCAGCGCAGCTGCTCCTGTGGCTGTAGTGGCCATGGTACCATGCGGCTGCCCTGATCTGCATGCTGCCCTAACCGCAGTCTTTGGCTGATGCCCTGTGCACCCACGGGCGGTGTGTGAGCGTCATACCGATGGTGGCTCACCTGTGTGATGTACCGCATGCTGCCTGTGAGCGTGCATGCCCAGCTGCTGGACTGTGTGGCGTGGGCATGATGAGAGCAGTCTAGCACCAGTTGCACCTGTACACCAGTGCCATGCATCTGATCCACACCACAGTCCAACGCTGTGTGTGTGTGTGTGTTGCCACTAACTCTCCTCCCTCCCACATCATGCCTCTGTGTGAGCATGCCCTCGCCATGCACATCCCTGCATGTGTGCTGTACTCTGTCTGTGTGGCCCATGCATGTGTACAGCACCACTGACCTCGTTCCCAAAGTGTTCCTGTGTGACCGTGTCATGGTGGTATCATGCTTCTGTTGCAGTTGGGGTGTCTCCGCCCAGGAGGTGGCTGTCCATACCCACCAACCCATTGTCTCCATTGTCCCCACTACTGTTGCCCTCATCTGCCTCGACAGCTATCCCATGATCAATGGCCATGTTGTACAGTATGCAGCAGGCCAGGAGTAGGCCGCAGGCTTTCAAAGGGCTGTACTGTAGGGCACCACCTGACCTGTCTAGGCAATGGACTCATGCCTTCAGCATGCCAAAGACACGCTCAATGATGTTGCGCATGCTAACGTGTGCCTCATTGTACCATTCCTCTGCTGGGGATGGCCGGGTGCCAGTAGAGGGTGGCCATCAGGGCCTCAGCAGGTATACACTGTCATCTATGTGGAGAATGACATGGTTAGCCATACGCTCTGCTGTGCTCTGCACCTTGCCTGTCCCTGGTGCCCACACCACCATGCACACCCTGCTCACCCTCACCCCAGGTTTGCTCTGCCCATCGCCCCTTGCCCATGCCATACTCACCCACTAGGTGGCCTGTGGGGTTTTCCCACATTCAAACCTGTAGCACAGCACAGAGCTGTGCCAGATGAATGCGTCATGTGCACTTCCAGGGTGTGTGATGCAGACATTGATGTGCCCGTGGCGCCGCACACCACCTGGCAGTTGATGTTCAGGTTCCCCTTCCTGTTAATGTACACCAGTACCTCGGGGCCAGGTGACATGCAGATGCCCATGTCGGTGCAGCCAATGGCCCCAATCATGCCAGACATGAGTTCCACCATGTGGAAGTCCTGCATGTTCGCTGTATGCTCTGCCTGTGTGCTGGGGAAATGGATGAATTCCAAAACACGTGG
Source organism: Neoceratodus forsteri (assembly GCA_016271365.2). Taxonomy (NCBI): domain Eukaryota; kingdom Metazoa; phylum Chordata; order Ceratodontiformes; family Ceratodontidae; genus Neoceratodus; species Neoceratodus forsteri. The sequence continues at coordinate 1,206,711,407 of CM057449.1, forward strand.
CAGCAGGATGTTGAGGAACTGTGTGAGGAGGCAGGATGTGGCCAACTGGGTGATGCCTATGGTGTCCCCTGTTGGTTGTGGGAAGGTGCCTGTGGCAAGCAGGCACATGACAGTGGTCATCTTCATCTACACGGATATGGCATTGCTCAGTTTGGTGGGAGCCTGCATCTCCTCACTGCACAGCTTGCAGAGCTGCTTCAGAATGGCCCTGTTCAGGTGGTACCAGCCCATGATCTTGGTGTCACTATAGTTCTCAAAGGTGATGTGGACACGGTACCACCTGTTTTGGGCATACCACTGATGGGCCCTTCATCAACCATGTAGCTGTTCCTCCTGCCTCTTCACACCCCTCATTATTGCCTCCATCAGGAAGGGCACACTCTACATCTCTCCTGCTGTCCACTGTTCCCCAGGGCTGTTCACTGCTGGCTGTGTGCACGCTGGTACACTGTTTCTGTGTCTGTGTATGTCTCTTTCTCAGTCCCTCTCTTCCTCATCCATGCTATCTCTCTGTCCCTCTCCCTGTGTGTCTGTTTGTGTGTCTGTCTGTCTCTCTTCTCTATCTCTCACTCTCCTCTTGTTGCAACTGCTGTCTGTGTGTTTGCACCCTGTTTTTATAGGAACAATTCTGGTCAGCACAACTTTGACTTGCTCCACACTTGCACAATGGTTTGCCGGTTTAACATTCCTTTGCACTGGATATTCATGGGCAGCCCCTGCACTTACGCTGCTTACATTATAATTGCACATTGGTGCATCGGTTTGTGCTGTGCAATAACTCCACTGAATATCGCTGCTTGGCGCAGTTCCATACTTGTGCTGGTGCAACTCAGTTGTGCCATGCAACTGCTCTGAATATCCAGGCCAAAGTGTTCTGGTAAGACTGTGTTTTTTCTTAGGGCTCAGAAGATCAACTCTGTTATATAAATTTGTTTGTTTTTTTGGCATGCTTGGATTAATTCCTTATCTTGGTAGCCTTTCATTTTAAATCTATTGTGAAGGACATTTGAAGCTGTCTGGAAATCATTGTCCAAGGTACAGTTCCTCTTGAGTCTGTGGAAGTGACTGTAGGGTATGCCCTCCTGAATTTTTGGATGTATACTCTTGTAATGTAGCTCTTGCAACTGGACACAATTGTAAAAGAGAGTTTATCTCAGTTTGCCCTCCAATAAACTAAAGTGGTGATTGGTGATTGGTGATTGATGATGATGATGATGATATAATAAGGTATTCTTATCAGTTGGCTTCCAATACAATCTGCTACAGAGCTTGTCCCTCATCTTAAATATTTCCAGATGTAAGTATGGTATACTGTTAACATCACGCTGTAAGGTGAATTCAGCAGGTCCATGTACAGTATTCAAATAGTTATACAAATCTTCCTGCTCTTCAGCTGTTCCTTGACATAGAAGAATTAAATCATCTATGTACCTTCTATATAATAGGATTTTTCAAAGAATGGGTTTTGATGATTCACAAATGTGCTCTGTCTCAAAATTATGCATAAAAAAGTTTGCAAAAGAAGAGGCCATGGCTAACCCATCATTGTACCTCTACTTGGAGAAAAAAGTCCTTATCAAACATAAAATTGTTCTTCTGGAGAACTAAGGAAGCTAAAACAGAAAATCTGTACTTGGGGAGTCTTCCAAATTTCTCAAGTTCAATATTTGTCTTAGCAATTCTAAGCCTTCTGACTATGGAATAGATGTATACAAATCAACGACATCTAGTGTGGCTAGTAACAACTAACACACTGAAATCTGACCAATGGAAAATTATGTACACAAATGATCACAGTCTGGAAAACAAGATCCCAGACCTGCAAGCAATAATAACCGAGGCTAAACTGGACATAGTAGCCATTAGCGAGACATGGTTTACCAGTAACCACACTTGGGAGAATTCAGTACCAGGCTATGTACTGTTCATAAGAGACAGAGGTGCAAAAGGGGGGTTGAGTGTCCTTTATGTCAATGAAAATATCAAAGCTACAGAAATTCAGAATACACATAAGGAGTCAAAAGAACTGTGGGTCACCCTGGAAACAGGAAATGAGACAGACCATATGAACTGGGTTGCGTACAGGCCTCCAGACCAGGGAGAGACATAGACACTTTCCTATTAGAAGATATACAAAACATGACAGTTATAGGGAGGTTCTGATAATGGGAGACTTCAACATGCCAGATACAGATTGGTCAATACCAGCAGGAACATCTGCCAGAACTAGACACGTGGTGGATTCCCAGCAGGGGGGAGCTTCAAACAACTGGTACAACAACCCACAAGAGACAGGGTTATCCTAGATCTAATACTGACTAACAGGGAAAGGATCACGGATTTCCAGGTGGAAGGTCACCTAGGGACCAGTGACCATCACATGGTATGGTACAATTTGGTCACTAGAACTAAATCATCCCATTCCAAGTCAAAAATATGGGACTTCAGAGGAGCTTTGATAAGATGACCAACAGAGTTAAGCTAGTCCTGGCAAAAAGAAATACAGGTGAGGGGGTACAGGCAAAGTGGGCAAGCATTAGGGATGCAATACTTGAAGCAACATCCTATTGTGTTAGAGAGAAAAGGAAGTGCAAAAGAAGAAGGCAACCACTGTGGTTCTCAAAAACAGTAGTTAAAAAGGTCAGAGCCAAAAGGCTAGCCTTCAGGAATTATAAGGGAAGACAGCAGGATGAAGATAGGGAGGCATACCAAACTTCCCTAAGGGAAGCAGGGAAGGCAGTAAGGCAGGCAAAGGCCCAAACCGAGAAAACACTAGCACAAACAGTAAAAGAAGGTGACAAGACTTTCTATAGATATATTAGTGAAAGGAGAAAGTCCAGAGGGGTATTGCTAAGATCAAAGGGGATAAGGGGGCATGTGATGAGGAGGACCATGTAAAAGCATCTATCCTAAATAAATGCTTCTGCTCAGTATTTACTGAAGAGAAGGTAGGGCAGGGCCCACAGCTCAGCACCATGGACACAGGGGGGAGGGAGGTGTGCACTTCCTTCATAAAAGAAAGGGTTCTACAAGAGCTCGATAAGCTCAGGGTAGACAAGGCAATGGGACCTGATGGCATACATCCCAGGGTACTAAAGGAGTTAACGGTGGAACTAGCAGAGCCATTATCAGAACTGTTAGTGAGTCTCTGAGCACAAGAGAGATCTCAGAAGACTGGAGAAGGGCTCCTGTGATCCCGCTGTACAACAGTGGTAGCAGGGAGGAAGCAGGGAACTACAGATCAGTCAGTCTTGCCTCAGTAGTGGGCAAGATTATGGAGGCACTCCTTAAGGAAAGGATATTGCAACACTTGGAATCCATAGAAGCACAGGATCCAAGACAGCATGGGTTTACAAAGGAAGGTCCTGTCAAACTAATATCATAGGTTTCTTTGACTGGGTAACCAGAGTGGTGGACCAAGGGGAGCAGTTAATGTCACCTACCTTGACTTCAGCAAAGCTTTGATACTGTTCCACATAGAATTGATTATTAAGCTGGGTAGGCTCAGGGTGGGTCAGAAGTTGGTCAACTGGGTGGCAGTCTGGTTGTGGGCAGAAAACAGAGAGTGGTGATAAATGGTATACAGTTAGAAGAGATGCAAGTCACAAGTGGGGTACCTCAGGGATCAGTCCTGGGGCCAGTATTCTTCATTATCTTCATCAGTGACATTGCAGATGAACTGGAGGGTAAGGTTTGTCTGTCTGCAGATGACACCAAGATCTGTAACAGAGTAGATGATCCAGATCGGGAGGGCAGAATGAGAAGAGATCTGGGTAAACTAAAAAATAGTCGGAAGAGTGGCAACTGGGGTTTAATGCAAAAGTGCAGGATCATGCACATAGGGAAGAGAAACCTGAAGCCACCTATAGGCTGGGAGGAGTTGCTGGCAGTCACAAGGAAGAAAGAGACTTGGGCATCATCATCACTGATGACCTGAAATCATCAAGCAGACCGCTAAAGCAGTAGGTAAGGCTAGGGGGATGCTGGGGTGTATTAGTAGGGGTATCACAAGTCAGAAGGAGGAGGTAATAATTCCTCTTTACAAGACACTGGTTAGGCCCCATCTGGAGTGTAATGCCCAGAATGGAAATATTGCTCTCTAAACCCTCAGTAACCCATCCACTCATCAGTACATTGCACCATAGAAGAGATATTAACAGCAAACTGATCAATTTGTTACCTTAAACATAAATGACAGTATATTTAGGATTGCTCCATCCACTGATATGTGTTTAACATATTGTACAGTCATTCTGAATCAAGTGTGTAAGAAAAGGAATAATAAAGTTTAAAAGAAGGGGAAGGGGCTTGTTCTAGAAGGGATGGGAAGGAAGTGGGGTATAGAGTAAGAGAGGTTCAAGAGGGTTAAGAGGGAAAGGGGGGGAAGAACAAGAAGGAAAACAAAGTAACAAAAGAATCAAGGTGGCCTGGGAGGGGAAAGAGGAATTAAGTAGGTAAAATTATAATAAGAAAATATATGAAAAAGAAAAAAACAAGGTTTCCAGTTTGCATCCCACATTATAATTATTATACTCATAATGATGACATCCAAGCAGTTTCTTCATTTAATCCCTCCCAGATTTGCATCTAGTGTTCCAAATCGTTCGCTCTAATAGGCCTCTCATAGTAATAATTTCCTTTACCAGTTGCCTTCCCCTACTATCGGCCTCCACTCTTCATAGCATATCAGTGGATGGGACAATGTAAATATACTGTTATTTATGTTTAAGTTAATAAATTGGTCAATTTTCTGTAAATATCTCTAATACAGTGCAATGCACCAATGAGTGGATGTGTCACCAAGGGTTTGAAGAATTATACCTCCATTCTGGGCTTCCCTTAGCTCGTGGCCTTAAGCATTCATTTACTGACCTACCACCCAATTGATAATTCATTACAACAACTAAAGGTGCCTAAGAAGCTGCAACTGTCTTACACATGAGCCTTTTTAACCACATGAAACGTTTGACATTTTTGAACTTTAGTGTCTTTTAGGATAATGTCTGCAACAGACTGGGAGGTGTGTGATGCTTCTAGCTATGAAGCATTCACCTGTTGCTCTACACTCTCTGAGGTGTTTACTACATCCATGTCATGGTTCCAGCAAGCCGCATCAACAGGAATTTTGTTGAGCGGCATTACAGCTGATAACAATGCCAACAGTCGGCATTGTGCTGTCAGGGGAAGCAAGTGTTTTTGTGGGAGACTTCACCCCCCCTTACCACTCCATGTGGGGGGCTCTGCCCCCGACACCTCCAACATTATAGATTATCAACTCCAAGTCATAGTTGTTTCGGGGAGGGAGCGAAATCCCTGGAGAAAGCAGTGTCAACAATACAGCGGACAATTACAGTGAACTGGCAATTTTGTCACTTTAATGGGCTTTGTGGTATTTCCATTGCTGTGGCAACGATATATACATGTCATCATATAGTGATGTCCGACATAGGAAGGTGCACCGTAATATCTTGATGTGGAGGCGGCTATTGTAGTTAAAATGCCGAGCCTCAGCATTGCCAGTGAGCAGTGATTGTAGGCATGCTGTAAGGCACACAAGAGTGGTGTTTGTTGAAATATTGATACACCACTACTGCTTGACAAAATAGTGAGCATAAATTGTACCAGTATTTTGTTGCAAATGGAGTAGCTGCCTACTTAGTTCAAATGTATCAGCCACTTAAATATTATTTTTGAAATGTTTTAATTTAGGACCACTTTCCCCTTGATAAAGCTGGAGGTTGTCAGCAAAACGCAATCAGAACTGTAAAAGCAACCAAGCTTTGAGAGTACAAGAAAATAATGTAAACTTTACCAAAGGAATCTGTGGCTCGCTAGTTCAAATTAAACACCAGGAGGTGCAGATGATGATCATGGGGGATTAACACTAACTATAGAATGTAGGAGATTGCAGAGGAAAGCACCACAGATTAAAAGGATCTGGGAGTAATCATTTTAGAGTGCGTGAATGCATTAGCACAATGCACTAGGGTGGTGATGGGGCAAATACAATAGAATGTTGAGGTTCATAGGAAGGGAGATTGTCAACAGGAGAAAAGGATGTACTGCTACCACTGTATAGGTCACCGATTCATCCTCACCTAGAGTACTGTGCGCAGTGTTGGTGTCTGCATGTATAAAATGGCAGGGATAGAGTGGAGGCACAGCAGCAGAGTATAACCAAGATAATCCAGGGATAGCAGGAAAGGGCATTCAAAAAAGGTTGGCAGATCTGAACGTGTACATGCTTGAGGCAAGAATAGAAAAAGCGCAGATATCATTGAAATACAATATAACCATCCTTTCTCTTCTGCCAAGCTTAAGGCTGGTTACTAAGGAGCACTTCAGCAACAGACCCCGAGTACTGCTTCCTGCTGGGCCTCGGTTAAAAAGACAGGTTATCTGGAGTTTGTACTTCCTTTCTTAGCCAGCTAGCAAACTAGGCATGAATATTCATGGCTTTTCCCTTCACCCTTTCATCTATAAGTGAAGTTTAACTGTGACCAAAGGTTACTTTTTCCTGGGATTTTAATGCCTTTTGGACACTAGAGAAGAAGGTCAGAGAGAAAGGGTCCTTTGGATTCCTATCTTTCCATGTTCCCAGGGCAGGGAGAGGCTCTCAGAAGTCAGCAGTGGTAGGGTAGTGCGGTAACCTGACCAGAGGCAGGCAGAGAGTTATAGCTAACCCAAAGGGATTTGGAAGTAAGTTATGGTCCTCCTCTCAAAGGGGTCACCTGGGTTCTTGAGGACCCACTCCCACAGAAATATGCAAGGGAGGGAGCAATGTACAAGTTAATCCCCATGAAGCATTTTAGAGGAGAACAGGCACTTGAAAGTTGTCCCCCCTGGGTAATGGCATGTAATTTATTTTATTTATTTATTATTTATTTAGCTTTTGTTGACCGGGTAAGTGCACTAGACAAATCCTGCCTATTTTCAGGCACGACCCGGGGGAGGGGGATACAGATGAATGCCAACTGACCTTGAACCAGATTAAGCTGTTGGTGGTATTTTTAGTGAATGAGGAAATTTGGCCAGGACACCGGGAAATTCCCTACTCTTTCGATAAGTGCCATGGGATCTTTAACATCCACCTGAACTACCACCAATCCAGGCAGATGGGATCTCGGTTTAACGTCTCATCCGAAAGACGGCACCTCAGAAATGCAGCACCCCTCTCATGCTGCATTACAGTGTCAGTACTGGGATATTAACCCAAGTGCCAGATGTGGGAACTGAACCCACAGCCCTCTGATCTCCCGGCCTCAGAGGCGAGTGTGCTACCTACTGAGCCACTGACAGTAATGGTGTTGTAATGGTAATAAGCATTGGTACATCAGGATAAGGAACCTGGCAAGAGTCGGGGGTCGGTTAAGTGACATCCCACAGCAGTTGGGCCGGACAGTAGGGTCCATTGTGTTGAAGTCCCTAGAATCTATCACTGTGATGCTGGAAGGGAGGCACACACAGCAGTACCACATGTATTCTGAAATGTAGGTGTGTACCATATTCTGGTTTTGAAATAACTCTGATGCCATTATCTGGCATACAGCTACGCACAGGTATAATTGCCCTGGAATGGTGTCTTGCCATGCCTGGAGAGAATGTCACTATGCACCTGTCCTGTGGGATGTAGCAACCGTTCTATCCAGTATGGGAGATAGGGTTTGGGATAAATGTGTCTATCCATGCAGCAGTGCCCAGCTCTAAGTGAAGGGCAATAATGATAGTGTTAGTGAGGGCTGTAATGAAAAAGTCATGATAAACGTAAGGTGTGGCAGTTATGATGCCTTTTAAGTCTCTGTAACATTCAGACAGCAATATATTTAACCTGCCTGCCCCAGCTCTGAAGTATGGACCTTGTTTTGTGAGTGATCTCATGTTTAATGTTGACCCTGTTTTGTTGCTGCCCCTGGTTTTCATGTGCACAGACCCATGGCGGTGCGATGAGTTAGAGGTACAGAGTGTTCTGGTTGTAAGCAGGCCTTCTGTGGGTGCAAAATGCCACCAGAGACAGGGCCGTATGCTAGGCTCACAGAAACATACAAATACCTTGAGGGGTAAATAAAATAAATAGTGAGAAATTGTTCAGACTGAGTGGTAACACAAACACCAGGGGCAATTCCGTGATGCTGGCTGGGGCACATTAGAGAGAGATACCAAGAAGTACTTTTTCATTGAGAGGGTGGTGAATAGTGCTGGCTGAAACTGCAAAAATCTGTTACGTGCTCTTTTCACGCAAGTGCACAATTTCTGTGAATTTTTGGGCAATTTCACAAACTGAACACATTACAGTATATGCAAAAGCGCATTTTCCACATTGTATTGTATGTCTTTCCAAAAATAATGTGTATTCTCATTTAAGTAGTGCCAGGTGAGTATTTGTACTGGTCACATGACTTACATAGATGTAATCTTGCGATACAGCAGATATTTTATGCTATCCATATTACGTTTGGAGCACTTTGAATAAAACTGCACAATTTGTGTGATTGTGGTTCTGTAAAATGTGAAGTTTTGAAAATGCACAATCTCCACATAGGAAAGTTGTGCAATCTTGCCAAACTGCACTTTTTTGAGGGGGGATGCAGGGTATTTGTCATGATTTCTGGTTGTCTTTCACTGAACATGCTCCAGTGTTGGGTAGCCATCTCCGTGCGTTTGAGAGAGCTGTCAAGAGTAGTCAAACCTATAGCCAGTGTTGGGTAAGTTACTTTTTCTATTGCTTTCTATTACATTTGAAAACTTTTTCCAGAAAGCTCTGTGCAGTCACTAACAATGATGGAAAAGTACTGGAAGATGTAATACACCTTACAGTTAGATTTACTTACCGTATGTCTTTTTATACAAAAGAAATATGTAACTGTAACTGATTACATTTATTTGAAAGTAACTAACCTATTACTTTCAAAAAATGTAATCTGTTAGTTATTATTTTTGTATTGTTTTTGTATTAAAAGAAATAAGTAACTATAATTGTAAGATGTATTACTTTTTCTAGTACTTCTCCATCCTTGCTAGTGACTGCACATTGCTTCCTGAAGCAAGTTTCCAAATGTAATAGAAAGTAATAGGAAAAGTAACTGCTCCAACACTACCTATCAGTTCAATCTTGAGCAATCATTGGTCAAATAAAGCCTAAAATGTTTTTTTTTCATTTTGGGGTGGAGGGATCTGTCAAAAAGTACTTTATGATGTTTCTGATTATCTCCTCCATTGAACCACATCATGGAACTATTTATATTGTATGTTTTATTGTTTTATTTTGGTATTGTACATTTGTTAAATATTCTGCTTCCATGAAAGCAGGCCTTTGACCCATCAACATTCCAGAATTTAAATAAACAAACAAAACAAGCCATCAACATCAGGTCCACCTGAAACTTTTTGTAGGCTGGGGCCGCCACATTAATGTACCTCACTGGTGCCTACTTAACATAGGTATCCCCAGCAAGTCTTAATACTTTCTCCTGCTGTCAGCCTCTCACTGATCCACTGCTGCTGAAGAATGCCATCAGACGTTTGCAAGTATTTAGCTGTTGCCCTATACTTACTTCTGTTTGATTGTTTAAATATATTTTATGCCCTAAATGGACAAAGAACCATTGCTCCACTGTTGCTGTTGCAGTGTAGGCAACATTTATAAAGATGACCGCTCCATTTGTACCCATTGCCTTGGTACAAATCAGGACATTAAAGCGTGCAAAATCTGCTTAGACTTTAACCAGGCAACCAGGAAATGTCACAGGAAGGCTTTAGAAAACATTCTTCTAATTCAAGAAATGGAGAAATAGGCAGTGTTGAATGTGGCTTCACTGTCATCTCCCAGTCCCACTCCCGGCTTGCCATCGGCCCTTCACTCTCCATAGTTGATGGTGGCTAGTACTGATTCATAAAAGGAAAAAAAACAAATCGCTGCAGAGCCCCAGCTATAGCCCCCAAGGTCGGGGTCTGGTGTCAGATCATCCTCCCCAATCAGGGACTCGCAGTATCCCATGATAATGGTGACTGAATATGGGCGACCATCAAAATGGCGACTCATAGTCAGTGCTATCGTTATAGGTGACTCACCAGGGTAACAACTACTGCTACCGCGAGGGTAGGGAAAGGCAACTGGAAAGGGGAAATGGTGAGGGGAAGGGAAGAGTGTCATCTCGAGGAAGTGTGCTTGCTGCCACCGAGCCAGCCATGTGGTGGTGAAGGAGGCTGGCTCCACCATAGCAAGTACTGGGTTCGGGGCTGGAGACAGGAGGGATTGAATTTTGCCACTGTCTGCAGCTCCTGGACACTTTTTTTCAGGTGGATTGTGTTCCCTCCCCAACATGTACCCCCTGGAGTTAAGAATCCTAATTCAGGGGAATGTGGGGGCATGGTGGGGGAGGCACAGCCTCCCCCACAAAAACACTTTATTGTGCCAGATGTTGGTTCATCGCTAAGTGTATATTGCCAGTTTGCTTTTTGGCAACATACACTCACCATAATAGTGATCGCCATTTCACGTTCGCTATTATGACATACAACTGGGACGTGCAGCACTGTTCCTGATGGGCACTGTCCCATCGATATGTCAGCCATTGATGACCTCTTCAGGATCCATTTATACACAGGCATTGTATCAAATGGTGTCTGAGCTGTTTCAGCACATGTTAATGATGCAGTCGATGACTGCATTATCAGTGCTCTCAGCTGGTCCATCGACTGTTTTCCCATTGGCGCTCCATATTCTACCCAGCTTCTATGCCAGGCTCAAGTGGGCCACAGTTGATGGGACACCATCATTTGCACCTTCTCCTGTTCCTCTACATACTGTCAACCCTATGCCTCTATAATGATGGATGTTGACAACAAACTGGATAATAATACAGAATACATGGAAGAGGAGGACGACGTTATGGAAGAAGAGATTATAGATGTGGTTGGATCAAGATCTCCATGCTCTGAAGGGAGCATGGTGAAAGACACAGGTCAAAAGCATGAAGGAACAATGGTACAGTCAAAACAAGCACTGCATGGACAATGGAAAATGAGTGTGATCAAAAACTGTGCTAATATTAATAAAACAACTCGGAAACCATGCATGCTGTAATGTCAGCACAGTTTTTGACTGTGTGTTTCCTTCTTTATGGTTTCGACTGTATACCCATGGTGAATACATCTAGCCCCCCCCCCCTCCAAATGATACCATTTCAGGCCTTCCTTAAACAGGTACAGGCCAAACTGGGTTTCCAGACAGAGGAAAAGGCTTCTTCCAAAAGAAATCTTTGAGTTCTTGGAAGTGTCAGCCTCTTCAACAGTGATGATCCCTCAGTGTGTTCAGGTCTAAAGGATGCTATATTGGCTGCCTGGCACATTCCTGCACAACTGCCTGCTGTTCGAAGAAGGAAGTGGACAAACAATGTTCTGTTCCTACTGCAAAGCCATATTATTTGTAACAGCCTAAAATGGACTGTGTAGTAATTATGGCAGCTCACAATAGATCCAAAGTACCAAAACGCTTGAGCCCCTGCCTCCTGACAAGGAGTCAGCTGGGTTGGTGTCATGGGAAATTGCATCAGCTACCCTAGGTCTAAAATTGCAAATTAAACAGCATATATGATTAAATATCAGAATTGTGTTTGGAAAGCTATTGCCGCTTAATTGCCTGAGGGCTAGGATGGAATATTGCCTTAGCAAACAATCGCTAATGGCCAAGAAGCAGGTAAACATCTTCTCAGATTAGCCTATGATGCCTCTGTTGCTGCTGTCAGAGCTGTGGCTTTGGGCACATGCATAAGATGCCTTTCCTGGCTAAAGGTGGCTGTTTTCCAGATCTGATGCGGTTCAACAAATATTGTGTTGACTAATATCACAGTGACAGATTTATGTTGACTGCAAGTTATAATTGACATAAATCCACAGAAGAACCAGATTCTTTTATCGGGGTGTCTGCTCCAAAATCCCCATGTGGGGCTCTGCCACCCACATCCCCTGAATTTATAGATTATCAACTATGAGTTAGAGTTGATTCAGGAAGGAGGGTGAAGGACCGGGGGAAAGAGTGCCGGGGTTCTGGGTGGACTATTACAGTGAACTGTTGATGTTGTCGGCATCGATGTGTTTGCTGTAATAGCTTCGTTGAATGGAGGGCATACCATTTTTTCCTATGATATACAACAATCAGTAATGACTGCTCCTTTCAGAAGAAAGCAGTTATTTGATCATGACATTGAAAATATTGTACTTTAAGGGATCTGTAGCCATCAAGAATGACACTCAGATCTCTGCACACTTTGAACCCCAAACCCAGAGAAAGGGGTTGTGGTTCTTTCCGTAGACCCTGTGCCCATCCTGGCAGGAGTTATTCCAGAGGTCCCAGCTGTGGATCACAGAGGCCAGGCCACAGATCCGCCCCCCTACTGTGCATGTGAGACTTACAAAAGGTCAGACCATTACTGGATGCCCTCTGCCCCCAGAGCATTCGGACTCGCTTCCCTTGCCTCTGGCCTTACTGCCTTAAGAGGTTTTGGTGGGAGGCCGTATCTCCCTCTTTATAGAAAAATGGAGGGAGATCACTACATATGCTTGGGTTCTGGAAGTGGTTTAGCATGGGCATGTCCTAGAGCTTCTTACTGTTCCTCCAGTTACTCCCCTCTTGCTAAATTATGGGACCTTTTGCCCTTCTGCTGGAGGAGGTTCAATCCCTCCTCTGCAAAAGGGATGTAGAATTAGTCCCAGCTGTGGAAATAAATCAAGGTTTTTCCTCCCAGTACTTTCTGGTTCAAAAGTGGGCAGCAGATTTATGGCCTGTCTTAGACTTCAGGGACCTGAATGTGTACATAGAATACAAAAAGTTCAGAATGGTGTCCCCACATTCCCTGGTACCCCTACTGTTACAAGGGGACTGGATGTTTACCTTAATGCCAAAATGAGTTCGTCAGTCAAAAAGCTTTATTGATCGGCAACATGCCGTTACAGCTTAATACAAAATACATAAAAACAAATTCAATAAAGAATACAAAAGACAAAATCACGAATGGAATAAAATCAGTAACTCCTTGGATGAAATTTAAATCACATTTCTAATGTTGATAAATGAATACCCCCAAAACAGAGTAAAAATAGCCTTCAGTATTTATCTTCAGTTTAGTTTATCACCTTTAGAGGTACTCTAGTTAAGCTATAATAATTACAGCTGCATACAGGCACCCTTAAATCTTACAGCAGTAATGATGCCGTAATGCTCCCAAATCATACTAAAATATTCAGCACATACTGTACCAGTAGTCCAAAGTGAGCCACGCTGTGCTACCAGCAATAGGGAGATCAACCAAAGTTAGTACCCCAAGATGCAAGTTGGCAAAGTAGACACTAGACACCTCATTCAGTAGTACAAAATCATGCCCCACATAAATGCAGGACCAAGTTCGGATAACAGACCTCAAACCAATGGATAGAGTTACTTCACCCACTACTCTGTACCAGTCGGATATGATATGCCACTAGAACCAAACTGATCCATCTCATGCCACCAGTCAGAACCTGCAACTATAAGGAGGTATAAAATGTCTACCCTGCAATGCATGCTGCTCCATGCTCCTATATCTGACCCCAGGGAAATAATTCCCAACTGAACTGCACTGTAGACATCCAATATAGGTCCACGGGACCAAGCCTGGCCTTTCACTTTGGGTCATTTCATCCTGTGCTTAACCTAAAAATCAGTAATGGGCCTGAACCCATCCTAAGTTCCACACCAACAAAGGACTAAAAGAGTTAACCTTTTGAGGTGCTAGTAGGCCACATCACCTTAAGCACTATGAGACCTTTCCTGGACACAGAACAGCAACTTATGGCCACTTATGAGGAGTTTCACCCTATCTTTCTAATGACATCATTTAATTTATATCATTGCCTAGCCCAGAGTACTAACCTCTCTAAAGTGCCTAAACCACTTCATAAAGAACCAACTTAACGCCTGTAGTCTGCTTAAGAAGTTCAACTTACTACAAGAAGCCTGGGTATCTCACACTTCTCCAAACGTATTAGTAGTTTCTGAAACCTGGTTAAAAGCTTCTGCAGCAAATCAGGCTATCAACATTCCCTCTTACAACATATATAGAACAGATAGGGCAGCTGGGGGTGGGCTCAATATCTATGTCCAGGACAAATACGAGGTCACTATTCTTGACTCGACCTCCATAGCTAAAGAATTTGAGAGCCTTAGCTTAAAAATATCCTTCCCCTCTAGTGAACCTGTTATAACCGAGTGTTGCAGCCCCCCTCCCCGGGTGGCCTTGGGATTATCTCCCACTTACAAAAGATTCTAGGGGACACCTATTCGAATGCATCTGTATGGGCGATTTCAACTTGGATTGGTACTGCCAATGTTCCAAATCATTAAAACTCTCTGTGATACACTTGATCTCACCCAATTAATCTGTGAACCTACAGCCTAACTTACGTAACCCCAAATGTAGTTCCCTTCTTGACCTAATTTTTTGCAATAGGCCCCACAAATTTGCACACACCGGGGTATTTCATCATATCATCAGTGATCACAGTGCCATTGCCTGTGTGAGGCACCCCTCAAAAGCAAATTACCAAGCCAAATTTATTGTCAAAAGGAACTTTCATAAATTTAATACAACTAATTTTTGGCGGACCTTGGTAAGATTCAGTGGCAGGATTTCTATTTGGCACCATCTGTAGCAGAGGCTTGTACTCACTTTCTTAATTTGGTCTTAGATGTGATCAGCAAACATGAGCCAATGAAAAAAATCAGACCCAGGAAAAGAAGTTGTCCGTGGTTTTGTGATACACTGAAAGTGGCATTACAAAACAGAGACCGCTTATGGAAGAAGGCACGTAACACTAAAGCAGATTCAGACTGGGTCACCTTTAGAGTGGCAAGGAACCTTGTACAAGGCTTATTCGGACAGAAAAGGCAACTACTATAGGGTTGCACTGAGTAATCCAAAGCAATGCTGCCAAATTCTGGCAAATAGTGAGAGAAATTGAAGGTCACAGTTAGTCTTCTTTCCTCCCTACTAAAACTATAGCCAGATCACAAACTTTCACAAACAGTGAGGATATCCTGGATCAGTTAAACAATCACTTCACTACAGCTGGATTGGTATTTGATTTATCCCCAGCCAGTACGTTAGTCTCAAAGTCCCCTGCCGGAGGTCCTTTCCACCTCTCCTCAAATACCAGGCATCAATCCACCCAATTTAGTTTCAGTCCTGTCTCCCTTAAACAGGTTGAAGATCTGTTACTGGCCTTGGACCCTAACAAAAGCACCAGAGTCGACTCATTGGAACCGTTCTTC
This sequence comes from Neoceratodus forsteri, assembly GCA_016271365.2. NCBI lineage: Eukaryota > Metazoa > Chordata > Ceratodontiformes > Ceratodontidae > Neoceratodus > Neoceratodus forsteri. The sequence continues at coordinate 1,206,726,711 of CM057449.1, forward strand.
CTAAAAGTAGAATACTACTTCCTGGCTCCTCCTATTACTCACCTATTTAATATATAAGCTCTCACAAAGGCGACATTTCCTCGGTCTGGAAAATAGCTGATGTTATCCTGTTGTTCAAATCTGGAGATCTAAGCGACCTCACCAATTACCGCCCAATTTCATTACTGCCTATTTTGTCCAAGTTACTAGAAAAATTAGTCAATGCCCAATTGAGAGATTACCTAGAAGCCAGTAACCACCCGAACCCACTCCAATCCAGGTTCAGGCCTAATCAGCTTTGGCAAAAGTTACAGATGATTGGTTAACATCATTAGACGCTAAAAAGGATGTTGTTGCCCTTTTCTCAGACCTAAGCAAGGCTTTCGATACCACTGATCACCAGTTATTGTTGGACATGTTATATAATATTGGCTTGGATAACATTTCAGTAAAATGGTTTTCTTCTTATCTCACAGGTAGGCACCAACAGGTGAAAGCCAATGATTGTCTTTCTCCCTTATAACCTCTCCTGAGAGGAGTACTGCAGGATCCATACTTGGACCTGTGTTGTTCTCCATTTATAGTAAAAAAAAAATCGATAACAGCATTAGTGTAGCTAGTGTCCACCAATTGCAGACGACACTGTCCTGTATGTCGCAAGGCCCTTTCTTCACCTTGCCTGTCTTGAGCTACAACTCAAATTGACCAACTACAACAAAATCTTCTCTGTTTAAAGCTACTTCTCAATGCCAAAAAACAAAATTCATGCTCCTCACCCTAATAATATAGAAGTATCCATTAACCCTCTGGATAGTAAATAGCAAATCAGGACCATACTTGGGGAGATCCTTGAACCTGTCAGTAAATTCAAAAATCTGATTCTGGTTAGATTGCAAACTAACCTGTGCCACGAACATTGAAAAAAGCAACAAAAAATTACTACAAAGGCTTGGAATCTTCTACCGTATAAAGCATTTGCTCACATATGATGCAAAATTAAGGCTGGTACAAGCAACCTTTATGCCACTGATCGATTATGTGAACTTTATCTATAGCCACAGCCCTAAATCAACTCTATCAACTTTGGACATGCTTTATCATAGGTCCATAAGATTTGTAACTTATGCTCCCTACAGGATGCTTCATTGTGCCCTTTACACAATGATTGGCTGGTCCTCTCTTAATGCTAGGAGGGCGTAATGCAGCCCTTGGGTGTATAGAGCATTAACTTTGAAACTTCCCCTTACATTTGTTCATTGTTCAAATGTGACACTTGTGCTTATTCCTCATGAAACTCTCTTACATACCTTTGATATTCCTCGGATTAGAACAAGGCTTGGTTCTGCATCAATAAGACATGCTTTGTCCTCCGCATGGAACATGTTACAAGATGACCTTAAACTAAAGTTACTTGTTGGACTAAGTATGTTCAAGTTTCTGCTCAGGCGAACACTGATGATAAATTGTAACTGTTTTGCTTGAATCTGCAGTGGCCCTGTGTTCCCTTCCTTTGACCCTACTAAACACTCCAACTGCTGCCTTTACCCCTTTCTCCCCTTACTCACCCCCCTGCCCTACCCTCCTCCCTTCTCCTTGTCCCTGTCCTCTAACTTCCCCTCTCCTTCCATCTTACCCCTTACCTACTCTCCTGATGCACTTACCCAGCTTTTCCTTCTATTTTACTGCCTATTTTCTTCCATCTTCCTTATCAACAGTAATAGCTACATGTATTCCCTAGTTGATATGTAATCCTATTGTGTATCTTACCATGTCACCCATTGCAACTAAATGTTACAGAACCTTATTATTTTTTTAGAGTTACTGCTCCTGTATTTTGAGTAATTGTTTTGGTTCTCATCTGCTGTTTTATTTGTTTTGCATCCTCTTGTTTTTGTATTTGTCCTTCCAGGACCACTTTGTAAATGAGTTCACTCAATGATGTTTTCCTGGTAAATAAAATTGAATTGAATTGAACTGCTACATCCACTTGAAGAAAACTACATAGGGCAAAATCATGAACAAGATGAAATCAATAAATCCATGGATAAAATGTATATCACATTTCTAATGTTGATAGATTATAACCCCCAAAACAGAGTTAAAATATCCTTCAATATTTATGTTTAGTTTAATTTTCACCTTTAAAGATACTCTAGTTTCACCTTTAGAGGTACTCTGGTTAATCTGTATTAATTATGACTGCATACATACACCCTTAAACCTTACAGCAGTAATGATGCCAAAATTCTCCCAAATCCTACTCAAATATTCAGTATGTAGCCCAAGGTGAGCCCAACTGTGCTACCAGACATAAGGAGATCAACCGAAGTTAGTACCCCAAGGTGCAAGTTTGTAAAGTAGCCACTAGACACCGCACTCAGTAGCACAACATCATGCCCCGCATAAGGACAGGACCAAGTTTCGGATAACGGACCTCAAACCAATAGACAGGGTTACTGTACCCACTACTCTGTCCCAGTCGGATTTGTCAGGCCACTGCCACTAGAACCAAATTGATCCATCTCATGCTATCAGTCAGAACCCGCCACTATATAGGGTTCTAAAGGTGCACCCTGCAATGCATACTGCTCCATGCTCCTATATCTGACCCCTGGGAAATTATTATTTTCTGGAAAGGCAAGGGGAATATATTCACTCACCATGTTCTTCTTGCACACTACTGGCTGATCACCTCCTCAAAAAATCACAAGGGTGTTTCTTTCCTTTTGGATGCAAACAGTAACACAATTTGATTGACAGTACTAGTAAGGGTGGCACTATTGATTTGCAATGAATTTCAGTGCTGCCAGATCTAACATTGCTACCAACATGGTGCCCAGGGGATTATGCCAATTAAGTGAATTTCCCTTTAAACATGTCAATTAAAATGATTTACAAGATTGTGGTATAACTCACATTTCCTGGAAGCTGATGTCGGTGATAGGTTTTGTAGGCCAATTTATAACTTTCAGTGTAGTCTGTACTGAAGTGGAGCGGATCATATTTTGGCCCTGATGAGATAGCCAGTCGGAACCCTTCCATTTTCCAGCTGATGTGATCTTCCCTGTGCTCTCCCATCGTACGTGTCATTATGTGTTGGTGGGGAGGGGTGGATCACATCAACTGGGAATGGAAGGATTAGCTAACTACCTTGTCAGTGACAAAATATGATCCCTTTCAATCAGTACAGACTGTACTTAACATGGGTGTGAGTTTAGGTTTTCCTGGGGGCTCTCAGACTCAAAACTATTGGCCTATACAGTGAACCTATTTTTACACTGCCATGTCTGGGGGGCTCAAGCTGAAGCCCCTCCAAAACACTACACCTATGGCACTGAAAATTAGTTTGCCTACAAATATTTTTGCTGACATTAGCTTCCAGGAAATGCAAGTTATACCACAATATTCAAAACTTACAAAATCTCCAAATGCCTCTATGTATAGCAATGCCAAAGTTGAATGTCACCAGTCATTCCAATTTGTGGCAAATTGCAGTACCACAGCTGTATGTTACCATGCTGGTGTACCTGTGCAAATCACCTGCCTGCACAAACTAGCATATTGGTAGGTTTGGAGAAGTGTTAAGTACCATGTTCTGCCTTGCTAATACCACCTCCACAAACCATGTCTGATGACCAGTGTGCTCACTGCCACCACATCTTTCTACCAATCAGCAGGTTGTACTATAACACATGATACCATGGTGGTCCAGCAGAAACAGTTACTTCACATAGGCAGGAATTACACTCAGGTATATGGGTGGGTGAGCAGAGGGGTGTGGGGACCAGTGGACCACCAAGGGTTACACTCTGGTATACAGCTGGGTGAGCAGAGGGCTGGGTGGACTAGTGAACCACCAAGCATTACTCTCTGGTACATAGGTGGGTGGGGGGCAGGGGGACAGTGGACCACCAGGGTTACACTGTGATATATGGACAGGTGAGCAGGGGACCAGGGGTACCAGTTGACCACCAAGGGTTACACTCTGGTATACAGGTGGGCGAGCAGGTGGCTGGGGGGACTAGTGGACCACCATGATCGAGTAGGGGCAGGGTGCAGGGGACCATTGGACCACCAGAGATTTCACTCTTCTATACAGGTGGGTGATTGCTTGGGGACCTTCTGGACTACCATGGACAGGGTTTCTTACCAGCCAACAGTTTTTGGGTGATCAATTTAACATCAAAGTCAGCATTACCTCAGGCAGGATGGGAAGAATCCCCATAGCTGTCACATAAGGTGGCACAATTTAGCCCAACACACTTGGTGATAGTAATTGGTGACTATAACTAGTGTTACAGTAGAAATACTGAGTATGCGTGTAAAACTTAATTTACACTTGAAATGACAGTATTTCCTATTAATGTACATTCAAGGAAAAAGACAAGGATGCATTTTAAACACTCCAAAATTATATATATATATTTTTTACAATGTTTGGGGGACAAAAGCCATTTACTTTACATAAATATTTCAAAACAAAATGACCCACTCATAAAAAAAAAAAAAAAAAAAAAAAGAACAGGGCCTCTTAATACTAATAAACATTTCTATGCATTTTTTACTAAGGGTTGGGAAACTGGGTGTTTTAGAAATGTCAGGCTGTTCACTTCACAACCCTGACATCCGCTGGAGATGTAACACCCACTACAAACACTTCAGTGACTCAGCATTTAAATTACTGGCCCTGCAACTTGCTGAGTATCCCTTCCAGCATTCCCTCCATTCTCACCATGCCCTGGCACAAATCCACTACATCCCTCTGCAGCGCGATGGGTCAGCCTCCTAGCTGCTTCCTGTACCAGTTGTCTCCCTTCCACACAATGTTCCCCTGGCTCAGTCTGCCGTTGCTCCTCATCATCCTCATCTCCACTTGATATTTGGCAGACCTGGTGGAGATGCATTTCTTTCTTCTAATGTCCCTGCTTCACTTTCAGCTTTGACAACTTCCATTGCTGCGGTTGCTCAGTCTCCGATTTCTTATACTTATGGAGTGCCATTAACATTTTTTTCTCCCTTCACCAGATCATCACCTATCCCCAATTTTTCTTGTGGGTGTTTCTGGGGACTGGGAGACTAGATGGGCCCAGTTGCTCTACATCACCTATGGAATACAGAGAAAGACATTAAGATGAAATGGATATGTTTTTTGAACTAATCATTTAAGCATTTTTTTCAGACTATAATCTCATGATTCATTTCTCCCACCCTGATACCAAGTCACTGCACATTTCTCCCTATGTGGTGCTTGCATGCAGTGTCTCATTCCACAGATATTGGTGCTGCTGTATCATAATGGCAGAAAACTATTTTCCTTTTTTTTATACACTGTCCCAGAGCACCACCCACATTCTGCTGCTCCTCAACCTACACAGCCACCAGGCCTTCACCTGGTGGCAGTTATTCAGAGGAGCCAGCAGTCCTCCCACCCAGGAAGCGGAGAGCAGTCCCTAGGATGCTCAATCTTATCCCCCCCAGGTCGACCCCCAAAGAACCCATGTTCATTCCTGAACCAGGATCGTTGGCATGGAGCAAGGTGTGGCACCCAGCACCTCGACTGAGATGGTCAACTGTTTTCCTTTTAAGATACAAACAGTAGTAGCATGTGACAGTGCTGTAAAGGATGGTGCTAGTGGATTTGATGAGTTTCAGTGCTACTGAATTGTATGACAGCCCTGCAGCCTGTGTGGCACTTCTGTGCAGTGCCTCTTTCTACTCTACAGTGTAAATACAGACAGTGTCTTTGTCTTCTCCCTAAAACACTGAGTTCATGTCAGCCAAGTTGTATGTCTCTTTAGCATGAAGGCAAACTAAAGTCAACTCTGTTGATATTGCCCACCCTCTCACAAAAGCAAGGTTTTAAAACTTTGTTGAAAGAATAAGACATTACTTACTAGTTTCAGGGATCTCACTGGCACTGTTTCATGAGTTACCTGTCTTGCTCCATATATCACAGGCACACAGTCTATGCGGAATCTGTTACAGAAAAGACACAAAAAATTGTGGAGGTAAAATCAGGAAAAAAGATGATATAGACTGATATACAGTAAATACTTTTGGAAATTACCATTCATGCAATGTATCACCCACCACACACTACTCAGTGACCCAGCATTTAAATTACTTGCCCTGGCCCTACAACGTGCTGAATATTGCATCCCAAATTTTCTCCATTCTTACCATGCCCTGGTGCAAATCCACCATTTCTCATCCAGTGCAGCAACAACAGAGTCGAGCCTCAGCAGCTCCTGTTGTAACAGCAGGAGATCCCATGCTAGGGCTGAATGGATCTGCCCTCCAGCTGCTTCCTCAGCCAGCTGTCTCCCTCCCACCCGATGTTCCTCTGGCTGAGTCTGCTGCTGCTCATCCTCTTCACTTGATATTTGGTGGACACTATAGAGACAGTTAATTTTTTTTGGGGGGGGGTTAACTTCGACCTTTGGCAGTTCTCAGGAAACCCTCTTTGATAACAAGCTTCTTGTTGACAGAACTTCTTTACCAGAAGTCTCAAAATTCTTTTAGCCCAATAAGCATCAAATCCATTGTAGTCTATTATGACTTCTCTGTCATTATGTCTGTTCCTTGAGATGGATGGTAACTTAATGCTACGCTCTTAGCTTTGCTTTCTATCCACTATGTATAATTCAGCTCTGCTAGCATCTTCCTTTTTGCTATGATCTATAACTAGCTTTCTTTGTTCTTTCTCCTTCCTTTGCTGTGGGTATTTAAACCTATAGCTTTCTTCTCTTCTGTAAAGGAAAAAGGGGGAACATATTATCCGGCTGTTAATATGTTAGGTTAGAATAGGATTACAAGAGACTCTTCATAAACAGTAATTATTAAATTAATTGATGTATAGTTAGATAAATGTTAGGTTCAGTTTATTCTGAATCTATTAGGTATTATGCCTTATTATATTATAAAACATAAGTATGTGTGAACTTTCTTGTTTTATGTTTATGATCTTAACGGTTTATTGATAGTAAAAAGAAATCTCAGAATGAATTTCTCCCACCCTAATACTATGCTGTTGTGCAGGTTTCTCCCTATATGGCATTTACATGCAGTGTCTCTTTCCACTCCAAGTGGTGAATTTCAGTGCTGCAAATCATAATGACAGAAAACTATTTCTCTCTTAAGGTACAAACAGTGGACCTATGCGATTCATGCACTGTGGAAACCAGGTGCATAGGCATAGATACACTTGAATGCCATGCAGTGGGGTCCTGCAGACCCCAGCAGCATTCACAAATGGCATGCATGTCAGTTATGCACCAGACACCTGGCTGCATGAACAATGTGCTGGGGGCATGGGGCATGCCAGGGCGTGCCAGCACTATGCACCATTCACAAAGGTGCTGGTCATGGGGGGTGTAGGTATGTGCAGGTAATGGCAGGGGTGACCCTGCCATAACTGCTGTATGTGCCAGCATGTACACAGACTCCTGCCGGTCCAGGATGGCAGTGGCAGCCACTGCCCCAACAGCAACCCCTCATCCCATATGCCAGGCCCTCCACAGACACACAGCAGTGCCTCTTCCCTGTCTGAAATGTGGAGGCATACCCCACCCCTGCCACACAATGACACCCCTTCCCCTTATCTGTAAAGCCCCCCATCACATATCAATGCATATCCCCTATAAATAGGTAACAATACATAATAGTAATCTATGTGTTCGAAAGTATAACAGTGAATAATAGCTGTTTAATGTACAGCAGGTTAACAGTATCAACCCCCTGTTTAGGTATTGGCCAGTACTACTGACAACCCTGTAATGTAGTAGTATTATCTGGGTACACCGATGCAGGCTTTGGAATAAATACTCTATCCAGGTACCTGTGTAATTGGTTATGTAAGCAATAAGACATGATGGGGTGTGCATTACGGTGTGATAACCGCACTCCTAGGGGCGTAGTTAGGCATAAGGCCGAATGCCGAGTGCCTGTCATCCCTAGGAGTGTGGTTATCACACCGTAATGCATAACCCCGGAGTGTCTTATTGCACTTATAAAATGTCCCTTTATTTTTAGAAGCAGTTTTTTTATTTTTAAACACATTTTTAAATAAGTAAAAATGTAAGTGAATCTGTGCTTTTAGCATAAAATAGTCCTTCTGCCTATTGGTGTTAGAATAAGTAGTGTTAAACAGTGTGTGCCTCCCTGCCCACGTAAGTTTCATATTCCCTTGCCAGCCACAACAATTCACAAATGCTATGTTTTTCTCATTCTAAGTATGACACATAGTCCCCTTGTTTTATTTCATTCTCCTCACTCTGTAAACAAAACTAAAAGGAAGCTATAACAGAGCCTTCTCAGTTCCCCAGTGCTGCAAACATTAACGTGGTTCAGAACTGCCACACTCACTGACAGCATCATGAACTGCTCGTTCTGTCCTAAAAGATAAACAGGGTGAGTCATTTGCCACCTTTTCTCTTTGTTTATATAGTATTATTGCTTACTTTCTTCATTCTGTTTTTTCCCTCTGTGTTTCCCCACATTCAAGAAATGGAATGTTTATCATGGAATGTTTACCATGGAAATCAGGGATTCAAAATTCTGCTCAGTTCTACTAGCAGAATGTTCCTCTGTAACATACTGTTCACACAGCAGACAACAAAGGCCTGTTTTAGAGCCAGAGACTCAATTATCTCACTTTTCAGGAAAGCAGAAGAGATTTCCTGATGAGCAGGTAAGGATAGAAGGGCGTTTTCACTGTTAGCAAACAAACAGTTGTAATGAAAACTATAAACAATACTTAATGTTTCTAATTTGTTTATGTGTGTAAGGATAGTGTGACAATGTGGTAAACAACATTTAATTAATTTGTTTTATTTTATATTTAAGATAATTTTAATGTTAGGGCCCAAATGAAGGTTTCTACAGTGTAATGGTAGGAGCCATGTTAGTGGTGGAAGATCAGTTCTGGTTGTAGGGAGACTGATGGAAGATAGTTCTGATTGTAGGAAGACTGATCTGCTCCTTGTGTAATGTGGTTTAGGAACCAGGATGACTGTGCGTATAGAGAGAATTAATGTATGGTCAGCTGATCTGTTTTGGCCAATGAGAGTTCTAGATTTTTTCATGCCATTCTATAACAGTAGACATGTCACAGATATCACTCAGCCCTGTCCCCGGCACAGTGCAGTCAACCCCTCCCCTTGCCACACAGCACAGCCCCATTCCTGCAGGCATGTAAACCCCTCCGGCCCCTGTGGCACCAACAACACCACCCCATCCCTCGTACCAGCCGGTAGGTGCAGCTGCTCCAGATGGTCAGAGGCACGGCTCTCTGCGCACCTCCATGGCTGCTGGCATTCCAGCTGATGCCGGCCACGTGAGTGTGTGTAGGTGTGTGCAGGTAACAGCAGAGGTGACCCTGCCATAACTGCTGTATGTGCCAGCATGTACACAGTCTGCTGCTCGGTCCAGGATGGCAGTGGCAGCCCACTGCCCCAACAGCAACCTGCCCTTATCCCATATGCCAGGCCTTCCCACACACACACAGCGGTGCCTCTTTCCTGTCCAAAATATGGAAGCATACCCCCATCCCTGCCACACAATGATGCCGCATCCACTTATCTGTAAAGCCCCCGCCACATATCAAGGCCTGTCCCCTATGAATAGGTAACAATACATAATAGTAATCTATGTGTCCGAAAGCATAAGAATGAATAATAGCTGTTTAATGTACAGCAAGTTAACAGTATCAACCCCCTGTTTAGGTATTGGCCAGTACTACTGACAACCCTGTAATGTAGTACTATTATCTGGGTACACCAATGAAGACATTGGAATAAATACTCTATCCAAGTACCTGTGTGATTGGTTAACAGTAGATATGTGTACCTATAGTAAACATGCCACATATATCACTCAGCCCCATTCCTGGCACAGTGCAGTCAACCCCCCCCCCTTGCCACACAGCACAGCCATGTCCCTGTAGGCATGTAAACACCACCCCACCCCTGTGGCATCAACCCAACACCACCCCATCCCATTACTGGCGGTGGGGTGCAGCTGCTCCAGATGGCCAGCAGCACAGCCTTCGACACACCTCCATGGCCGCTGGCCATCTCGACTGATGCTGGGTGTGAGCTGCTATATATAGCAGTACACCCAGCATTAGGTGGACAGCCATCAGGCATGGAGGTGTGTGGAAGGAAGTGTGCCACCAGCCAGCCAGAGCTGTGACACTGGCAGGTGAAGGGGATGGGGGAGTGTTGTCGGTGTGTCAGGGGCTGGGCAGGAGCCAGGATTGTAGGGGCAGTCAGGCAGAGCTGTCCTGGGTAGGGTGCTGCATGATGGGGCTCTGGGTGGGGGGGTTGTAACATACCTACAGGGATGGTGCACTGTTGTGTGGTGAGGGGGTTACCACATACTGATGAGGATGGTGCTGTGATGTGGGGGTACCACATACCACTGGGGATGGGGCTGTGATGTGTGGTGGGGGATGTCTCTTGCTACTACAGGGGTTGTGGCACTGACGTGTGGCGGGGGTGGCATACAGGACAGGGGTGGGGGTTATACTGCTGGGGGCCATTGGTGGACTGGGAGGGCACTTTGCAACATGGGCTCAGCCAGGGTGGACCACTGGATGACTGAGCCTGGCTGTGCGGGTCAGGGTGCCAGCAGTAGCTAGTCATGCACCAGGATCTGCACCTTACTGGGCAGGTGATCACTATGGGACCCAGAACAGGCATCCAATTGGATGCCTGCCTGTGTCCACTACTTCGCCCCTGGCCCCCCTGCACATTCCTGCACTGGGGGGGCAGGGCCATGGACAGGTGGCAACCGTTTGTGAATACTGGCCTGTGTGCACCCTTCTGCGGGTGTGGAGTTACGTGGACAGGGTACACTCCTCTGGTGCATACTTTTCGCCCAATAGTGCATAGCCCCCAGTAGCACTATGCCTGTTTGTCTTTTGCCCAAGACATGACAACCTATGTGGCACTTCCATTCAGTGTCTCTATCCACCCTACAGTGTCAATACAGACAGCATCTTTGTATTTTTGTTAAAACAGTGAGCTCATGTCAGCCAAGCTGCGTGTCTCTTTAACATGGACAAACCAAAGTCAACTCTGTTGATTATGCTCACCCTCTCACAAAAACAAGGTTTAAAACTTTGCTGATACAAAATAAGACGTACAACTTACCACACTCAGGAATCTCTCTGGCACTGCCAGTTTATTTACTGCCCTGCTCCATGTATAGCAGGCACACCTGCAATCTCTGCTGAATCGGTTAGAGACAAAACAAATGCTTTTGGATCAAATTAGATAAACATATACTGTTAAGGTTAGAGAGATGTAAATACTTTTAGAAAATGGTTAAGAGGAAGGCTAATTTCTGATTGGCTAACACCACCACCTAGCTGGCCGGGTATCAGTCAATAGAGACCATAAAAAGAGTCCCAGTCTCTGAGCCCCTGATAACCTTTGGAATGTAATTGTATTAACAGAATTTGCAACAGTAAATAGCAGCCATTTTTTTTCTCATCTAGCAAGAGATAGACCCTGCCACACCATTGTGCAATAGAGAAAAGAATGTATGTACGTTTAACAGAAAAAAAAAAAAAACAGTAGGTCCTCACTGAGTAAAAACAAACTGAACTGCGAGGGACATAGCAAATCGCTTTCCAGTGTAACAGGCTGCATAAATCAATTCAAACACCTGTCTCGATCCCAGCATGTGCATAACATCTCATAGTCAAAAGATAGACAGCAATTTAATTGCACAGAAAATAACTGAATCGGTGTGTACCTAAGCTGGCATCAGTGCATTTACAATGGGTTTAGAGGCACAATGTAAACAGCCGTTGTCAGCTCTAGTTATTCAAATAAAAGGCATCCCACTTCACTTTACTGTTAAGCGAGAACATAGTTGCTCGGTACAGTAAACTGACAACGGTTGTTAAAATTGTGCCACAGAACCCTCCACCAATTCAGGAAATAAATCACGCACAACGCTGTATTCACCCAAAGTAACCAGCTGCCGAAATAAACAGCCTAGTGTTCCAAAACAAGGAGACAGTGGAGATTATTCAGCTCACATTTCCCATTGCTAGCACACACATCCCTGATGCAGACATAGAACAGAAGGGCTAACGACTTAGTGGCAAACTGGCTTTCTCCATCATGTACTTATCACTGCAAATGTACAAACACAGAAGTGCTGATTTTTTTAATCTTAAAACACAATATTAACAAAAAAAAAAAAAAAAAAAAAACATTTACAGTGCTGCTGTGAGACATTGGACTATTCTTCTTTACTTCCTGCTTCCTGCAAGGTCACGCGCATAACTGCCGCATCTTCTCACCGCAAACTAAAACCAAAAAAATCTTCCAGGAACAGCAGTGAACAACTTTTATTTAACTAAGACAATTATGCCAGTAGACTTTGGGGGCATATTTTAACTAAGACAATTATGCCAGTAGACTTTGGGGGAGGGGTGTATTACAAACCCTATGTCTTCTTCTGGAGGTGATGTTCGGGGGGGATAACTAGAAGAGAATGGCTCTGTGTGTGGGGGGGGAGGTGGAACTGATGAATCAACAGCACAGGAATGCAGGGACTACTTCACCACAAAAACTTTTTTTCCCTATTTGTTTTTGTTTTCAGACTCATTTCCTTTGTAACTATTACTTAAAATGTACACCGATGCCCATTTTCTAAGCACAATAATACCCTCCAGGGTATGCGGTATGGGCAATACTGGACCTTCCAGGAGCTATAAGACCCTCCGCCTATGGTGTCGGGCCTCATTACACCCCTGGAGGGTCTGGTATTGCCCATTACTGCCCACCCTGTTGGGTATTATTGCTTGCTTAACAACTGTCACTGAGGAAACTTACCAAGTGATTGGGGGACAGCTGGTCTGGACTGTCCACTCTGGTCGACTCTCTTTCTTGAACCTACCACTCCAGAAATAACCAAATTTGACTGCAGGTCCCTGCTCTTTATGTCGGTCCACCTCTTTCTGTGGATCACATCACACCAGTTGCCTTTGTCATAGACTTCTTTATGTTGGACCATAGGTCATCCCTCTCATGCAGCTGCAGGAAGATACCCTCCAAAAGACAGCCATGGTCCTTGTACAGAAGGTCCAGAAACAGTGCATGCTCCCGGCACAGAACTTGATGCTTTACAGCTACCAGACTCACCCCAAAAAAAGTAAATAAAAAGAACACAAGACAAGGTATTTCTATTACAAAAAGACATGGTATTTCTAAAAGGTAAACATAAAATGCACTATGCACATAAAAACTACAAAACTTCTCTACCTGTCTGTCTGTCTTACAATGAAAGCTCTCACTCAAACTGTCCCTTATACTACTCACTAAAATGGGCTTCCTGCATTCTGATTGGAAGTATATCACGCATTCTCACGAAAAATGCGCGAGTTTAAAAAAAAATACCTTGAAAGACCACATTTTCTAACAAATGCAGTGTGAAAAAGTGGATTATTTTTCAAATTCTGTAATTTCAGGATTTAAATAATGCACAATCTCAAAACAGTGGCATGATTACTCAAAGCGTGAAAGCGAATTGTGCTGGTTTTCTGTGCATCGTCAAAAAAAAGTGCACAAAAACAAAATGGGTGATTTTATGCAATTTTGAAAGAGTATTTGAAAGTGCCCCAGCACTACAGGTGAAGGGATTAAACAGGCTACCAGAGAAGGTGGTCTCTGTGAATTCAGGTGGGGGCATTGAAACAACTGCAGGACAGACACAAGTGCTTGGTAAAGATGACACCAGAAAGGTAGGACAAAGGGAAGAGTAAAGCATCTCTAAGGCTCATTAATTTAGCATTATCAGAACATGAGGGCATGGCACAAGGTTTAAACAAAGCAGGCATAAATTTGAACACAGAAGGTTCTTTTCCCACAGAGGGTTTGAGAGTATGGAACATGCAACCTCATGAAACAAGCCTTTTTCAATGCAGAAGGTTCGCTGCTGGTATTGCTGTTGTACTGGGTCTTGCTTGTACACATTGTTACTTAACCAATATACCACAACAGGGTATGGGTTATGGCAAGATTTATCATGCCTGGTGAGGTTTGGTCATGAGGCTGCAAGCTGAGTGGAGTAAACCACACCAGAATGATAAATCCTGCATGACTCACACCCTGGAGTGGTATATTACAGTTATACATTGTGCTCCTGTATGTTTTGTGTTTTTAAAAAAAAAAAAAATAGTCACTATTTGTTTAGGTTTTTTTATTTTTTATTAAATTTATTGCTATGCCTGAAAAAAATAGTTCTTGGTTGCTAGTGATGTGCTTGCACAGTGTTATGTGATTCTGAGTGCCATTGCTTTCTCTGGAGGCAGGAAAAGTTTGTAGGGTGTACGGGATGGTGGCTGTTTATTGTGTCCAGGCTCTGGTTTTGTTTCAGGAGCCTGGATTGTCTTCAGCAGTTGGTGTAGGGCTGATCTGATTTTAAATTATAGACTACTGCCTCTGTATTTGGTGTGCAGCATGCACAGGACCACATGTTGATTTTTGTTGTGGAGCCGACATCTTCACCTTCTGGTCCATCTCTGAGCATTCCTTTCTGTGACTCTCTGGTTTTGTCCCCAAGTTTAATTCACCTGGTCTCACTGTCAGAACTAGAACTAGGTAAATGTTTTGAATTTAGAAGGGTGTTTTAGGAGTAAGGAGCCCTGATCACAAAATTCAGCTGCTCCGTCACTGTGTAAAATTCTGGCTGTTTGGGTAGCTGCATGGGTTTGAAGCAGGAAAAAGTAAGACAACAATAGAATGAAACTGAAAGATTTTTGGGGTGGAGGGGCTGACAATTCATGTCACTTGTTGGTAGTGATATTAGTTTATGTCGGCAAGAGAGATGGCGAGTGTTTTCACAGCGGGAACAACCAGTACTGTGGAGTTCTGCATCTCGCCCTTTGTTGCTGTGTCTGCAAGTGCTGGTGTTGTAATGCTCAGAGTGATTTCACAGGGTTGATCCTACTGTGGCTGACTGGTGGCTGGCACATTTTCCCATTGGTATTTCGCAAGATTTATAATGGGGGAAAAGGTGCCAGTCAGCCAATCAGGTGCCAGGATTCTCGGAGCCCATTGCATAATATATATTTACCTAGGCTAGAGTAGATGAGATGCAATACAGTATGTCTCATTTTCAGTGGTGCCCTGCTTTTATATGTTGTTTGATTGTAATTACCAGGAGAGGCAACTGAGAGACAATATCTACTTTTAAGTGGGCTCCAACATTTTGACCCCAAATGTCCAACGGTTTTATAACCTGATGTTATGATCAAGACAAGTGGAATTTTTAAATCCCATCTGAAAGGTGATTTTACAGTGTGACTGTGGACACAAGTTTTAAAGGAGTTTTAAAATTACACCTACCATGTTCAGGAGGTGGGATAACACTAGAGATATGTTGAACATTACAGGCCAAAATCTGCAACAAATAAATCTGAGTAAATGTTGGAACCTATAAGTTCCTGAACTTAACTGCTTTTTCACATTTTAACCCCGCATATTCAACATAATCATTTTATTAACACTCCTTCTGAGCATGACAGGTGTAATTTATAAAACAATGGCTGAAATGTTATTTTGTGCCACAGGTGTTTAAAACACATTTTGGGTAGGATTTGAGAAATAACAGCTGTCTCAATTATGAGGTGGTGTGAGGAAAAAATGGTTATGTTGAAAAGTTGGGGTCAAAATATTGAAAATTACCAGAGTTACAAGCATGCGTTAAAAAATTGCAACATAGACTCATAACTTGTTTTTCCCCCTATATTTTTACTCCAAATTTTCAACACAGCCTTCTTATGACCCCACCTCATGAGCATGGGTGGAGACATTTTTCAAATCCTGCCTAATAGGCAATTTCGTGCCACAAGTGAGAAAACACTTTTTGGCCAGAATTTGAAAACCAACAGCTGTCACATTCATGAGATGCTGTGAAGAAATAGCTATGTTGAAAAAGTGGAGCCAAAACATTGAAAATGACCACAAATGCATTGAAAAATTGCAATGTAGACTCAAACTTTTTTCTCATATTTTTACCCCAAATTTTCAATATCGCCTTCTTATGAGCCCACCTCATGAACAACAGTGGAAAAAATGTTCAAATCTTTCCCAAAAGGTGATTTCATGCCACAAGTGTGAAAACACATTTTGGCCAGGATTTGGAAAATGACAGCCATCACATTCATGAGGTGTTGTGAAGAAATTGCTATGTTGAAACTTTGGGGTCAAAATATTAAAAATACCAAAGTTACAATCCTGCATTTTAAATTTCAATGTACTGTAGGCTCATAGCTTTGTTGTTTTTCAATATTTTTACACTAAATTTTCAACATACTGTAGACTTATGACCCACCACTCATGAACAAGGGCAGAGAAAATGTTCAACTCCTGCTGAAAAGGTGATTTCATGTAGTGACCACAAAATCACCTTTCCAGACAGACTTGCCTAATTTCACTGCCATTGTTCATGAGGTGGTGTCCCAAAAAAGGTAAGTTTAAAATTTGGGGCAAAAATATCAAAAAATTACCAAGTTATGCCACTAAGTTCAAAACCCTATTGAAATACATTGAACCACACTGTTGATTTCTTCAGTTCATGGACAGCATTGAAGAGCAAAGATGTGTCAGCAGTCAGAAAATTACAGCGCTGGACCCGGTGGGTAACTAAGAGCTTGGAGGTGTAGAGTGGTGGGTGCTGAGTGGGAGGGTCAGGTGGGGGAATAACAGCAGTGGCAGCAACTGACATCAGTGGATGGTTTCCTTTGTTGCAGCATATACAGTCGGACAAAAAAATGGAGGACAGTATTCTTATTTCAGTTGGCAACACTGGGGAATTGGGCACCTCAATTTTCAGTGTTATGTTTTTGGAGGGGTGGGGGTGGTGGGTGCTGGTATACAGTGGGGCAACAAAAATGACAATCAACAGTTTTCTTCATTTCAGCTGGTAACACTGGGGGATTGGGGAGCCCCCAGTGTCAGTGTTATGTTTGTGGGGAGTGCTAAGTGGGAGAGTGGACAGTAAAGGCGGCAGCAGAAACAGACACTGATGAGTGGTTTCCTTTTTTACAGGGTATGTGTGTGTGTGTATAATATATATAGACACACACAGTATATAAAAATGATGAGGGATAGTTTTCTTCATCCCAGGCTGTGACACTGGGGGACTGTGTATCCCCAGTGTCTGTCTTCTGTTTGTGGGGTGTTGGGTGCTGAGTGGAAGGGTCGAGTGGGGTGACATTAAGGGCAGTAGTAGCAACAGACATTGATGGATGGATTTATTTTCTGCAGGGTGTAATTTAACTACAGCCAGCTGATCATAACAGATCAGCTGTGCTTGCCAGGTGACGTAGATCAAAGCAAAGTGCCCACCTATGATTAAATTGGTTCTTTCCTTTGAAATGCCCAATGTTTCCACCCAGCAAGCCAAAACAGTGTCATGATCAGTCTGGCTGAAGATTGATGTGACACTGATGAGCTGCTTGCAGACCACTCTGCTTTCGACTGACAGTGTCACACCCATCTAAAGCCACTCTCCTAACAAAATGTTCGCTGCACCTGCACACACAGTGAACATAATTGACAGTAGAAATCAACACATTTTGAAAAACAGAATAGATACTTTACTTGAGGAATGGCCTAAATTACATAGTACCACTGAGTAGTGGGGCAGTCAATATGAACTCTGTCTTTCTTCTACCTCTTTACCACAGTATTAAGTTATGTAGAAATGGGTAGCCACGTTGGGCCAATGGGCTTCTATGGGGTGCTATTTGTATACTCTTACACGGCTTATGATTTCTGTTCTAAAAGTTTACTGATGTAAAGTACCATGAGTACTGAAGCATTTGTAGAGCAAACTATTACAAATGTGATAAATAACTAAAATGAAACTTTCCTGTTAAGTACATTGCAATATTAGGGGCAGATTCTGTTCCCTAAGGCATCCTTCACATTACTTCCAAAAAGCTCTGTATGAAGTCTGAACCATCTCTGCTTAACCTTGAAGCAAAATTGCCCCCAGGTGAAAATGAAGTTCTACCATATATATAAAGACATGCAATAAGAACTTGTATGGTGATTGTGATTCACTGTGAAATAAGTCTGTATTTGTATTTGTATCTTTTTGTTTTCCTAGTATAACTATTTTGAGTTGGGTACTGAAAGTACTTAACTGATTTTAGATCCCTGTATGGTGAAATAAATTATGTCAAGGAGGAGAGGATTTTTTTTATTGTGATTTTAGTCTTCCTTTCCGATGTTCTGTATGACACTGTATTGGCAAATTATATGGTTAAATAAAACACTTAGAAATTGTAAAATACAAATAAGATTGCAGTTTTTAAGGTATTCATATTTTATTTTTATCAGATGAAAACATCAGACCATCGGAACTTGAGTCAGTCTGTCTCCTTCTGATGATGTGCCACAAAGTTTGCTACAGAACTGATCACAAGCATTTTGCAGAATCAAGGTGCTTTTGGAGGAGTAGCAAATGAAGTGACTCTCCAGTAGATGAGCATTTAAGAAGCAGAGACCAGGTTCAACTGCATATGCCAGAAACTGAGCAATTGCTTTTAAAGAAAGATGACATCCACTATATAGCATTTCCAAATGAATGACTGAATCTTCAGATAGAGCATCAGAATTGGCAACAGTTTCTACTGATGAATCTGGCAGTGTTTTCCATACAGATGAGATTTTGGCAGAACGTTCACCAGCTCATTCCTTGTTGCCTTTAGAGTCGCACTCCTTTTCAAGGTCTTCAGAAACATTGCCTCTTAGTTCAGAACTTCTCGAACTGTCTTCTTGTGACACAGATAGCACCCTTGAGCAATCTACCATTATGCCATTTAGCCCCTTTCCTCAGAAAGAGAACAAAAATAAGATAAGTCCTGTTGCTGCACAGTCTTTGGAAGAGGAGGAGTTGTCTTCTAATTCTCCATTGCCAGAGATACCTGGGAATGATGAAGATCCACTGCAGGCCAAATCCCCTACGGAAAACAGGAATAGTAAAGTCTCTAGTCCTATATATGACTACTTGCTGAGTACACAATTCTCTACAAAGTTTCCAGAGCTTGTTGCTGAAGAACCAGCCTATAGCAGTTTGATGGCAGAGATGGAACATGAGGACAGAAGACAGCAACAGATGAAAGACCTTAAGTCCAGCACAGACATCAGCACACATGAATCGAGAGCTATTACAAAGTGAATTCATTGAAGCCCAGTTTAACACTTATTACAAAGCAGACTTCTGAAGAGTTTAATGTCATGACTAAGTCAGAATTCACTGCAAAACAAGTACAGCTCTCCCAAAAGTTGACAAATGTAAGGATGACCTTAGGGACTCAGAATCTACTGCAAGAGATGAAAGATGAAAAGATAATTACAGTTTGCAAGGGCCAGAGGGAGTATTCAGCGGCTTGGAAGGTGAATTGACTGTAGTTTCCTCTACAGCTGGCAATGACATGCAAGAGAAGCTGAAAGGTATAGATTTGAGTGAGGACCGTGAAGTGGATAACTCTGTTTTGCCTTCAGTGACTCTGAGAAAAGGCACACTAGGAAAACCAGAAATCCTGATTCAAATATCAGATGTACAAGGTAAGTTGTGGTTTTGGTATTTGTTGTAAATAACAGTACGTTCCCCAGAGGTGGAAATGATGGTGACGGTTAGAGTTGATAACATGATGCTCAACATGCCTCCAAGATTATTCGTAGGTTGTATACTGTATCCTGTTGGGGACCAGTTATAACAGCAATCACCATTCTTCAAAAACAGAAAGTCTTTTTATTTTGCTAAAAAGTCTTTTCCAATCCATGCCATGTTTTTGACAATATACAGTATTTTTCATGATTTGCTGAGAAAGCGATATAGTAAGTGCACAGAATTTCCCATACCCCCAGGACAACATCAGACAGGGTAGATTACATAACTTGAGGGCAGAGCAAAGATATCCAGATAGAAGCCTGACACCCTCTTGATCTGGATGTCTAGTAGGCAATCTGTCTTGTGTAATTGCACAGACTTCTGCCATGATTTTCTGATGCACCACAGGCTCTCTGTGCATACCTATCAACATTTTGACACTGAGAGATTGGACACTGACATTTAAAATTTGGGAAGTCCGGAGCACTAGCCCTGAAAATGTAGTATGTCAGACATGAAGATACAATCTCAGACTAGAAACTTGCACAAAGATACAAACTCAAACTGGAAACATGTGCCTTTCTTGTGTGAAGTTTAATTTTGCTTTAGCATCAGAGAGTATTATGAATTTATGCTATAAATGTCTGAATTTTCAGCCAATTATGTGTGGACAGCAGCGTTTCCACATGGGACAAAGGAGTTCTGAGGGGGTAAAATGCGGGTCTATAATGTGGGACAGGTGAGAGGTATGCCCCTGTTTCATATTCAAACATGATAGGGTCACTACAAATCCAGGATGGCTTTGTATGCTCTGATCTATATAAATTCATACATCCAAGCTTTTCCAATCCAGATATTTAGGGTCCTAATCATGGACGTTAACAGTCCCCATTGAGACCAATGGGGTCACCATCACCAAACCTACCTCCCTTTGTCTCCGACATAGAACTCTGTGTTTGTTTATGAATAGTATCCCTGGTGTCCTGCAACAATTCCTTTTTCCTGGATGATCCAGCAGTTGTAGGATGGATAGAAAGGTCCATCGTGTGTGCTCCCCAACCCCGGGGGGCCACATGACTCTTGTAAGTTATGTTGCCTACCCTGAGTATGGCTTGCTTGTAGCTCAGAATCATACATGCCCCTTTTCTACTGTGCAAACAAACAGTGTTGCTTGTACTGTGTGGGCCTTGTACAAGTCTGTGTCATGCAAGCAAAACAGGATTTTTTATATTCATGCAATGCAGGCTCTCACATTTTAGTATTAGGCCCATAGCCTTTACCTATCAAAAATGTAGTGTAGGAATCAAACTGTTCCTCTTAGCTTCCCCATATTGTATGAATTCTGTCACATTTTATGCCTCCCACCCAATATGTCTGTCTCACTATGGCTAATATCATCCACAAGCACTGTTAAACATATCATTCCAGTGCTGTGTCAACTTCACTGGCTGCCAGACAGATGGCACATCTCCTTCAAGTGTAATGTTTTTTTTTAGGGGGCGGACCCCAGTCCTTGGCAGACCTCATCCCCGCCCTGTCTACCATCACCCCATGCCCAGGCTTTCCTCCAGGATAGGGCCACCAGGCAGGCACCCCCCGATGGGCATTGTTGACAAGCTCTGGCTTACCTCCGGGGTCAGGGGAGCAGGACCCCTCCCGGTGGACATCGGTGGCAGTGAAGATGGCAGTAGAGCAGAGAGTCATGCCCAGGGACTGCCTTTTTTCTTGAATGCTGGATCCCTGGGGGAGGAGATGTGCAGTGATGTCTAACATCCACCCCGCCCCCTATGGTGATGGTGCCGGCCTCAGCAGTACCCCCATCCTCTGCCAGGGGTCCATATAGCGCCAGACACTCTTCCCCCTCCCTGGAGAAGTAGAGTAGTGTCTGGGATGATCAATCCTTCTCACCCTGGCTGGCCCTCCAACTCCCAAGCCCATCATTGAACCCAGGATGTCAGCGCAGCAAGCAGATGCCTTGCCGCTGTGCCAGCAGGCTGACTTTTTCAAGAGTAATGTTAAAAAACCATGCTAAGGCTCCCACTGAGACAAAAAGTCATACTAAGTTTATTTAGGATAACACATGTATTAAAATATTTTAAAGGTGAAAGCAACCTTAAGACAGGCACCAAACATTTTCAAGCTCCTTATAGCTCTTTCTCAAGGCATAACACAGACTGGTGAATCATAGTGTCTTATAGTAAAATGAAACATACATTCAGTACAACACGGGGAATGTTAATTAAAAGAATTCCAACATGTTAGTAATTATTTTACTGGGAGGATTTGGACATAAGGAGGCCATTGGCCCACCGAGAATGTCCCCCACATATGTGGGTTATTTATACCAATAGATGTTTAGAGTAATAATGCCTGTCCAGGGTTGGTTTAAACTCATTAAAGTATGTACTGTCCACCACGGACTGTGGGAGTCTATTCCATGCCATAATAGTTCTAAGAGTAAAGAAATTATCATGCTAGGAAGTATGGCCCCATGGAACCTCAAGTTTTCTGTTGTGCGATCTTAGATTACTTCTAGCATTACTGTATTTTAACTCGCAGCTTGTCATTAGTTCCTCAGATTGTAATACTTTATAAAGGAACAGTAGGTCTCCTCTTTGTCTCCTGGCTTCCAGTGAGTATAGATTAGTTTCAAGTAGTCTGTCCTGGTATGTTTTATGTTTTAGCCTAGGAATAGCCTTTGTGATGGACCTCTGTACACATTCTACCAACTTGATATCCTTAATAGCGAGGGTAACCACGCTTGGGACTTCATCATCCAATATGGGCAAACATAACTTTATAGAAAAACTATGAACTGCTCAGACCTGCATGAGAAAGTCACGTAATTCTGGTTACCATATTTCTGGCTGCTTTTGATACCTTCATACAGTGATCAGATGATGATAATGTATTATTTATCATTACCCCCAGATCTTTTTCTTTATCTGAGCTTTTCAGTAAAATTTGATTTAAAATATAGGAGTAATTAGGATTGTTTTTATCAAAGTGCAACACTACACATTTGCTAGTCTTTAACATCATACCGTTACTGTTAAAAAAGCTATTTTTCCTAAATCACTAATTAGAGAAAGATGTTTACTGAAGTTGTCTACCTCGCCTCCTAATTTTGTATCATCAGTGAATTTAATTATCATATTATTAATGTTAGAGTCCATGTCACTTATGTAAATACTGAAGAGTATTGGTCCCAACACTGAGCCCTATGGGACCCCACTACTCTCAGTATCATCACTGGATGTGGTGTTATTAATCCACACACATTGTACTCTATTTTCCAACCAATTACTTATCCATCTAATCAAGAGGTTATTAACACCACGATTTAATAGTTTATCAGTTTATCATGGGGACTTTACAAATGCTCTTGAGAAGTTGAGAAGGATGACATCAGTTGGTATTCCTTTATCTATATTCTTACTGATATGATTATAGAAAACTATAAGGTTTATGCACGTGACTTACCTTTTCAAACCATGTTGATTATGATCATTAAGGCTGGAATTCTCTAGATAGACCTCAAGTCTAGTTTCAATTAAACACTCCATAAGCTTGCAGCAGTTAGGCGTAAGGCTTATTGGCCTATAATTTCACATTCCTCAATTTCCCTTTTTTGTAAATTGGAGCGACTGTATCTTGCCTCCAGTCTTCAGGTACAATTCCTTCTATAAGGGTTTGGTTGAAAATCACCGACAGAGGATACGCTGGTTTGGAGGCATTCTTTTTAAGGATTAAGGAATTTATATTATCTGGCCCAGAATTTTCTGTGCTGTTTATTTACATAAGTACTGTATAAACTTCTTGAGGGGGGTAAACAAGGTCGCATCTGAATAATCAATACTGTCTAGATTTGGGCCCTGATTGTTTAAAGAGAACACTGACCAGAAATAGGCATTAAATTTATCTGCCACCAGTTTATCATTTTCTAATATGATATTGGTTTTCATTATAGGTCCCTCAGTTTTAACTGAATTCCTGCAGCTGGAGTTAATATAGGAGTGTAAAAGTTTATTATTCTTTGAATGGGCAATCCTGAATTCTGTGCCTGCTTGGGACTTCCTCACGAGATTTTTTACATCCCTTTGTGCCTGTAAATAAGCCTTTTTATTCTTATCCATTCTGTTATTTTTATTATGTTTGCGTGCACACTTGTGCAAGAAACATAGTGTCTTCATCCGAGTTTTCGGAGGTGTGGCACCCTGTCTTCCAGTTCAGTCAGTGTGTTTGCAGGGGCAGCGCAGTTTGCCAGTGAATGCTGCAGCTGTCTATGACAGCAGCTGAAAATGCAGTGCCGTACAGTTCAAAGGGAAAGCTACGCTTCAGTGAGCAGCAATATCACGTGCTCATGCACTCCTCCCACACACACACACGCCTATTACGTGCTCATGCTCCTCTTCCCCCAAGCACACACTGTATGGCTAATGGGGATGCTCAATTCCCCCATAGACTCTGCTGCGCCCCCCCCAACAGAGTTCCAAGTGCCATGCTGGAAGCCCACCCCAGCATGGCAACAGTCTGTATGGCCGACAGGTGCCCAATCCCCATCTGTTCCACTGCTTCCCCAAGAGATTGTCGGGTGCCACGCTGAGAGCCCACCCCAGCGTGGCAGCAGTCTGTATGGCTGACGCGGTGCCCAATCCCCCATTGGCTCCATTGCCCCAAACAGCCTTCCAGATGCCACAGTGAGAGCCCACCCCAAGCGTGGCACAAGTCCTGCTGTCGTCTAAAGGAAAAAAAAAAAAGCCTGCAGAAAAACAGTCCCTCAGCTGACTGTCCTGCCCTCCCCACCCACACCCACCCTGCCTCCCCCACCCCCTCACCTCACCTAACCTCCGGAGTCCAGCGTGACAATCTTTGGTGGACAGGGAACATGTCCGGTGACTTTCAAAGCCGACCGCAAACTGAAGAAATGCCAGTAAGCTGTATAATGGAATAAATAGGGTTTTTTCAACTTTGATGTATATCTCAGGCACTTTGGGAATTTTTTTCATAAATTTTCAACATGGGGTGTTTGGGACCCCACCTCATGAATTCTGTCACTGTCATTTTGTTAATCAGGCCCAAAAGGTGATTTCGCAGTCACTGTGCAGAACCACCTTTTGGGACAATTTATGAAATGACAGTGTCACAGTTCATGAGGAAGGCCTCAAAACCCTATGTTGAAAAATTTGGTGGAAAATTCCAAAATGAGTGTTTTATGAGCATGCTGCGCGGGTTCCTACGCATGCTCAGAAGTTCACGAATTTTCAACATGTTCACTCCTGATTTTCAACATTGCCATTTTACCACACCTCCTAGAGAAGTGCAGCTGTCATTGCTCACATTTTGTCCAAAACGTGTTTCCACGCATGTAGCGCACAATGGCACAGTCGGTGTATGAAATCAATGTTCGGGACAGATTAAGAAAATCACAGTGACACTGTTCATGAGCAGAGGTGTTAAAATGACTATGTTAAAAATTTGGTGAAAAAATTCCCAAAAATGACTGTTCCCGCGACCATCTCCAGTTTCCACTCACCCTTGTAAGTTCATAGATTTCTAATATTTTCAGTCCAGATTTTCATCACTGGCATTTTCCACACTTCCTATGAATAGTACAGCTGTCATTTTCACACCATGGCCAAAATGTGTTTCGCACTTCCAGCTAGAAATGCGTGGTCGCTGTGGGAAATCACTGTTGGGACAGATTAAGAAAATCACAGTGACACTGTTCATGAGTGGAGGTTCCAAATGCCTGTGTTGACAATCAGCTGTAAAAATCCCCAAACTAATTGCATTATGGGTGTGCTTGCACATTTTCTATGCACGCCGTGACTTCACCAGTTTTTTATATTTTCACTGCAGATTTTCAAATTGCCATTCTTTGCACCTCCCATGAACAGTGCAGCTGTCATTTTCACATCCTGTTGAAATGTGTTTTCGCACCGTGGTGCCAAATGGCATAGTCACTCGTGCTAAATCAGCTTCAGGCTGATGAACTGATATTGTCACTGTTCATAAGGTGGGGTCACAAAAACATGTTGAAAATTTGTAGTGAAAATGCCAACAAACGCCTGAGGAATTAGGGTTTCCAACCATAATGCCCCACCCTGTAGAGATTGACAGGCATCAGGGGTGTGACTTGGGATTCTCGCCTGTAATGCTCATACCATTCCACACCCTGCAGCCAGTGATAGGCATCAAGACGTGCCTTGGAATCTTCGGCCCCAAAGTTCACCCCATTCTCCTCTACAGGACCCATATCACCATATTTCCTGATGGAATGGGGTGAGCATAAGGGCCAAAGACCCTAAGGCACACCGTGACACTTGTCAGTGTCTGCAGGGTAGGGTGTGGTGAAATGGCGTGGCCGTTATGCCTGACAACCCAAAGGCACACCCCAATGCCTGTCAGTCTCTGCAGAGTGGTGGTGGGGTTGGCTTCAGTTCAATACTTCACTGTCATTCCTATTATGCAGCACTCTAACTCCTACACTACCAATGCCAATGCCAGCAAGCAAACATTCAGCATTGACAAATGCTTGTTACTTTTGATAATGCCACTATGAAGGGCGGATGTTTGACTGCTACAAATGCTTGTAGTTTGCTACCTAGTCTGCAGGGATTGCAGCTGAAAATTCGGAGTTGTACTGCATTTTGCACTATGCTAAGTGTGGCCCACTGAACTATGTAGTGGCCTAGTTTGTGACCTTAAGTGACATCATGAGAACAAGATCCATTCATCTGTTTAAGGGTCTGTATCTTCATTCTGGAAGTTAGTTGCTTGCTTGCGCATGAGTGCCATGGGATCAGGTAAAGTAGTACTGCATTGTTTGGTCCCCAAAATTAACTTTGCTCTTCTTTATATATGAGAGATTATTACAACTGGTCAGAGATATTGTTAAAGCCTGTGCTTGAGGAGAATTTCAGGGGACTGGATGGTGATGCATCTTGCATTCTGCATGCTGCATCCTGCATCACCTGCCAGTCCCCTGAAATTCTCCTCAAGCACAGGCTATATCAAGTGTGAAAGAGATGGTTCATTAATCCTCATTCCTCAGCTTATAAAGACCGGGAACTGGAAGCTCTTCTAGTGAGCAAGTGATTTGAGAGCTTTAGATAAACTTGCAAACATTTTAGCTGCAGTTTCCAGATGGCATAGGCCTCTGGTGAGAGCAGAGATGTATTGGGGGGAGGGGTTTACCTTAGTATATCTTCGCTGTTTGAATTACTTTCTTTTTAAACACGATCTGGCTTGATTTAAAACCATCCCTAAATATTTTGTGGGCTATTTCCAGTTGAACCCTGCTTGGTGAGAGCAAGACAGCGGACTGGGCTTTTCATTAACGTTGTTGTATAGCTTGCACTGTTTTATTTAGAAATGTAAGGACTGAATTTTATATTTGGTTGCACTGGGTTTACATGTTTGTGGTTTTATTTTTATTGAATGAATAACAGACAAGATGTGCTTAGGTATTTCTGCATAGCAACCTCTGCCACCCCCTACTGTTTGCCATAGGGCTTTTGACAGTACACATTACAGGTGTTTTATTAAAATGCCACCCACTTTCCATAGACCAGGGATAGGGCAGGAGGAGATATCCCTGGCCCTGGGAAGTGGGGCATTTTAACAAAACAGTAGAGAAAAAGAAGAACAATAGCATTGCAGGTATTATAAAGATAGGAAAAATGTAATCAGTGCATTTCATATGCTCGGCTGCCCAGCAGTACAGGCTTGCAACCTCAACTAGTTTTGCACTATCCGTGCGTTATCAGGAGGATGGTCTACCTACAATCCACACCTCTAAGAAAGCCTACAATTAGTGACAACACCTCAAAAATGTGAAGATATATAAAATGCATCATAATACAATAAATAGCACAGAATCAGATCAGCAGTTAACCTAAATGAACATTTGTAATACAAAACATATTTAAAACACATTTTAGACCAGAATTACGAGGATAACATCCAAGAAACATTTCACCTGAAACTATGTATTTAAATCTAATGCCCAAGGGTATATTTTTGTGTATATATATGGGATATACAAAGCTGTCAGATAAATGATTTATCTACACAAGTGCTGTCTGACCTTGGGTAACCTCACAAGTGGCATAAGCCATGAGTGAGGTGTCCAAGGTCAAGCAGCACAAGTGTAGATAAATCATTTATCTGACAGCTCACCATTGTATATTTCATTTATGCAATAGGGATGCTTTCTATCAGTGCAGGAACATTTGGTTTTGACTGTTTATCTTTATTTTAAATGATAATTTCTGGGAGTTTTGGTTAACTTTCCTAGAGTATGCCCACCTAGCATAGTGGCTGCTATTAAATGAAATGCCACTCATTTTGTAGAAAACTTCTTGCTCAACAAATGTCATGCTCACAGTACTATGCTACCTTTTTCATTTTAAAGTTATTTGCATTTGTTTGTCAAAAAAGGAAAAGGAAATTGAATTCTATGCTGTTTTTTGCTAATTATAAAAAAACTAAAAAGTATCTATAAATGAAACACCACTCATTTTGTAGATATTGTTGCACTGAACATTTTATGTGCTCACAGTACCATGCTATAATTTTTGGTTTTAAAGTTATTCACATTTGTTTGTCAAAAAAGTGAACAAAATACGTAATTTTCTTCTGCTTTTTTGCTAATTGTAAAAAACCTATAAGGTATCTATACATGAAACACCCCTCATTTTGTAGATAATTTTGTGTTGAACAATTTTCGTGCTCACAGTATCATGCTATCTTTTTTCATTTTAAAGTTATTCCCATTTGAATATGGTTAGTACTGCTTCTGAGGCCGAACATTCTAAATGAATTCTAAAGAGATTTGTGGCATAGTAACTGTGTGTATAAATGGTTACTGTATGTATAAATAGAGGATAATGTATGGTCCTCTATCATTAACCTGTCAGTTAACAGTCGAGAGGTTGCCAAGGGTGACCATATGAAACCTCGAGGGGCGAAGCTCGAGAGGTTTACGTCGCCATGGCAACCTCGAGACGGTTAAAATTGACCGGTTGCCGATAGAGGGACCATACATTATTTTTTATAGTGTATGGTCCCACTATCAAAAAAAAAAGGGCTTACGTTTTTTAAAAAGTCACCGCCGGGGCCCTTCAGTCCTTCCCCGTCGGTTTCCCTTCAGTCGGCTCGTGTCGAAAAAAGCGCGCACAGGCAAGAGATCACCGCTGTTGTTAACCTCATCGATGCACGAGATCGATAGGTTAACAACATATCACGCCACATTGATAGTATAACAACCTTAGGAAATGATGATTTCCTAAGGTTAACAGCGTTCTAACATACATTATATTTATTTATACATACAGTGACTCAGATAAACACATTTCATAGGTTTCATAGGTTGTCTTGAGCTCTTTAAAGACAAAAGTCCATTTAGCTCGCCATACTATTTCTTTAATAAATTAATCAATACAATTAGTACCCTTTTATATTCTTACTCACACTGAATGTGTCCACCCCATTGCATAAATAAATATATATATATGTGTGTTACTATTTGTTATACATATATAATAAATTATATTACTATTGAATTGAATGATATAGTGCATCTACCTATATCGAACCTGGTCCTTTAACCATTAGCCTTACCATTAACCATTATGACCAGGTGAATTCATTGACTTACTAGCCATAGTCCAAATATGTTGCATTTGTGTAGCTTTAAAATTATTCTCAGGCAAGTATATGTACACACACAAAAATCAGCTCCATCTAGGGGAGAAAAAGAAGAAAAACAATTGTAACACACCAAAATCCAACTATTTATGTACATTATCACAAAAGACTATATAATTATACCTAGGAAATAGATACATCATATATTCCTACTCATTTAAAACAGTAATGTGACCTTAATTGGATTTATTTAGTAATTGCTACCACTAACCAGAATTACAACTCATTTTTTCTTTCTCATATTTATTAGGGGAACAACATCAAATTTTTCATTTAAACCTGGCAACTTTAAACCAACAAGGGTGTATATCCAGTATGCCTCTCTGTTTAGTAGCAAATCATTGATGTTTGCCCCTCAGGGACCTAATTGAACCCATTCAATTCCACAGAACTTAGTCATGTTTTGTACTATCTGCCCTATGTTTACAAAAATGTGCAGCTAGTGCACTTCTGTCATCACTTTTTTCTATACTGCGCATGTGTTCTCCAATTCTTACCTTAAGTTGAGGTATAGTTTTACCAACGTAAAATGCACCACATGTACATGTTGCCAAATATACCAAATTTTCTGTAACACAACTGAAAAAGGACCCCGATGTATATATTTTGGAAGCATTGACCGATGTAAATGTGGTGCTTTTTGAAATGGTAATACAGTATTTACAATTTCCACATGCAAAAGTATCATTAGGTCTGCACAGTAGCCATGTTTTAACATCTCTTACCACCTTTGGAGTGTGTTGATAACTATTGGTGACAATGTCCCCAACGTTTTTACCATGACGCTATACTATCGTGGCAAATTACTTCCTAAGTTTTGGTTCCAAACTTAAAAGTGGACAATGTTTTCTAATGATGTCCCAAGTACACCTAACTGTGTACAGTATGTGGTAACAAAGTGCATTGGTTTATCAGTTGTCCCTGCTTAATCTTAGGTTTCATAACTTCATCACGGTTCTTAACAGAGACTCATCCATGGCATCTTCCACCAATTGTCTCAAGTCCCTCTATCTAAAATCTCTTACATATCTGTGCCTTGTTTCACAAAATCAGTATCCAGGCTACAATTTCTCCGTGCCCTAAGCAATTGGGCTCTGGGAATATTATTAATCGTGGATCCCGGATGGCAACTGGATGTGCTTAAAAGGAATTCCTGTCAGTATTTTTCCTAAAAAGGGAAGTCTGAATACCATCATTGGTATCTCTTTTAATTTCAAATCAAAAATGTGACCACATTTTTATCACTTGTCACACTAAATTTCAAGTTAGTTACTAGTTTCCAGGTATGTAACAAATTCCCTTAATTCTGAACAGTGCCCTTCAGATCAAGAAGATATCATCAATAAAATGATGCCACAGATCAGTCCTATGGTAAATGGATTGACCTGTGTGTCATAGACCACCAATTTCTCTGAGTCTCAAATAAAGGTTAACATAATTGGGTGCAAATGTAGCACCCATTGGCATTCATCAACCTGGAAAATACCCCCTGAAACAAGAACACATTTTTCTAGTACATTTTCAGCACAATCAAAAATAAACCTCTTTTCTGTTCATCCAACATTGGATCCATATTAAGCCAATGGTCAAGTGCCAGTAATCCCTGTGAATGGGGTACATTTGAATATAGAGACCCTATATCCATTGAGACCAAGAGGGAGTCAGGATCTGTTGAACCTCCTGCAGTATTCCCAATATGTCAGCTAAATCTCTTACATAAGAATGTAATTTAGGCACATACGTTTGTACCCAATGATGAAGTTATGAAACCTAAGATTAAGCAGGGGACAACTGATAAACCAATCCACTTTGTTACCACATACTGTAAACAGTTGGGTGTACTTGGGGACATCATTAGAAAACATTGCCCACTTTTAAGTTTGGAACCAAAACTTAGGGAAGTGGGAAGTAATTTGCCACGTATAGTATATCGTCATGGTGAAAACATTGGGGACATTGTCACCAGTAGTTATCAACCTACTCCAAAGGTGGTAAGAGATGTTAAAACATGGCTACCGTGCAGACCCAATGGTACTTTTGCATGGGGAAATTGTAAATACTGTGTTACCATTTCAAAAAGCACCACATTTACAATGGTCAGTGCTTCCAAAATATATACAATGGGGTCCTTTTTCCGTCATGTTACTGAAAATTTGGTATATTTGGCAACATGTACATGTGGTGCATTTTATGTTGGTAAAACTACATGCCAACTTAAGGTAAGAATTGGAGAGAACACATGTGCAGTAATAGAAAAAGTAATGACAGAAGTACAACTAGCTGCACATTTTGTAAACATAGGCAGATAGTACAAACATGACTTTAAGTTCTGTGGAATTGAATGGGTTAAATTAGGGGAAACATCAATGATTTGCTACATAGAGAGAGAGGCATACTGGATATACACCCTTGGTGATTTAAAGTTGCCAGGTTTAAATGAAAATTTGATGTTGTCCCTATTAAAAATGAGAAAGAAAAATGCGTTATAATTTTGGTTAGTGGTATCAATTACTAAATAAATCTAATTAAGGTCACATTACTGTTTTAAATGAGTAGGGATATATGATGCATCTATTTCCTATGTATAATTATATAGTCTTTTGTGATGATATGCATAAATAGTTGCATTTTGGTGTGTTACAATTGTTTTCTTCTTTTTCTCCCTAGATGGAGCTGATTTTGTGTGTATACATACACTTGCCTGAGAATAATTTTAAAGCTACACAAACACAACTATATTTGGACAATGGCTAGTAAGTCAATGAATTCACCTGGTCATAATGGTTAATGGTAAGGCTAATGGTTAAAGGACCAGGTTTGATATAGGTAGATGCACTATATCATTCAATTCTATAATAATATCTTTATATATTTATAACAAATAGTAACATATACATGTGTGTATATATATTTATATATACAAAATATACCCTTGGGCATTAGATTTAAATACATTGTTTCAGGTGAAATGTTTCTTGGATTTTATTCTGAGTAATTCTGGTCTAAAATGTGTTCTTTAAATATGTTTTTGTATTACAAATATTCATTTAGATTAACTGCTGATCTGATTTTGTGCTGTTTATTGTATTATGATGCATTTTGTACATCTTCACATTTTTGAGGTGTTGTCACTTTAATTGTAGGCTTTTTTAGAGGTGTGGATTGTAGGTAGACCGTCCTCCTGATGACACACGGATGAGTACAAAACTAGTTGAGGTTGCAAGCCTGTACTGTTGGGCGGCCGTGCATACAGTATGAAATGCACTGATTACATTTTTCCTATCGTTATAATACCTGCGGTGCCATTGTTCTTCTTTGTCTCTACCGATTATTTACTACAAGTTGGCATGCATGAGTGGAGCTGAGGATTTGTCTTATTTTAATAAAACAGCAGCCAGTATTTTGGGGAAATTCATTTTATTGAGAAAAGATTTGGGGGTTGGACTGCAGAAAAAGTCACCAGGTGAGGGACACAACCAGTGTCTGCAGTACTTGCTGGGGAGTCCCCAAAATGTGGCAGACACTGGTGGTGTCCACCCTGACCTGGTGGGAAGTGGTTCAAGGTGGTGAGTGACACCACCAGAGGATATGCCAGTAGCTGGCAAATGGGTCAGGGTGAGTAAGTGACATCACTAGTGCCTGCAACACTTGCTGAGGAATGGGTTTGGGTAAGTGACAACATCAGAGGCTATACCAGTAGGTGGGGAGGGGTCAAGGTAGGTGTGTGACACCGCACCTTGATGGGCAGTAGGTTGGCAAGGTGATAAGTAACAACAACATTCAGGCACGCTTTGTGTAATGTGCTGGAACTGAAATGGTGTTTGTTATGCTTTCTTATCTCTTCAGGAAATCCTCAAAATGCACCACAGAGCACCAAAACCCCCAAAGCTTCTAGGGGACCTTGTAGTGGCCCCAGGCCCATTTGTTAACTCCAGGAAAATAAAATTCATCTTCTATGACTGAAATGCCTGGATTTGGGGCAGAAAACAGCTGTGAACATTATTTATTTTGTAGACTGCAAACTCTATTGGACTAATGTGATGAAGAACACCATCTGGAAAGGCGTGAATGTAGTTGGCAGTGCGAGAGTGGAGGATATGTTGGTAAGATGTTTAAAGTCAGTGGAAGCCACTTTCAGTGGTGGTTTGTTATTTTTACATTTGATGTGATCTTGTGTGCTGGGACTAAATCCATGATGTTATGCTGGGATAACATTTCATGTCCAATCCCAGATTGACCAATCAGGGACCAGCATTCTTTCTTGCCACTGTGCAATTAATAATAACTGGGGACCCTCTTTATCACACTGATGATCAAAATCTGCAGTAATCGGGTATGACGTCATTCCCGTTTATTAAGCCATTTGGAGCACTCACACTACACTTTCCCTTATTGCAGTTCAGCAGCGGAAAACTTGACTCATGTGACTCTTCCTAATTGTCTTCTTTTCTTTTGTGCTCATGTCTCTGCACCAGTTATCATAAAAAAAGAAAACATCAGTGATTGTGTGCTTATGGATTTTTTTTTTGGTACACACTCTCAACTTTGCTCCTAAAGGTTTATGGGACATCACACATCTCAGGTGTGCAAAAAATATCAAAGTACACACCACCCCATGCATTATTCACTATTTATTTACTTAGATTTTCACTCAAGGACATCTATATTTAGGATAGAGGCTAGTTTGCAAGCGGGTCCCGGGGAGTGCAGGGGGGGGCAGCTAAGAAGCAGCAATTATTTTGGCTAACAATAGTTAAACATAAGCAACACAAGTACAGCAGAAAGAAGAATAAGAGACATTATTTTTTACAGTGGCATATGGTCTTAGAAAACTGGGAGGCAGACAGTATAGGGTAGTGGTTAAGATCACTGAGCTGCAACCTGGAGAACTGGATTTGGATCTCAGTCACCACTTGCACACTGTGTGACCATCAGCAAGTCAATGAAGTTTTCTGTGCTCCCAGGACATACTTAGAAACAAGTATTGGCTTAGTGTGCCTTTCCTGGCCAAAAATTGTTAAAAAAAAAAAAAATTAAAAAAAAAATAAATAAATAAAATAAATACAGCTAGAACTGGTTAAAAAAATCGGGGACAGGAGGGGCATGGGGCAAGGATACACCAACCAGAAATCCTTGGTAGGATGACAAGTGAGTTGGCTATTCAGGGAGGATTAGGGGTAAGTGCGGGGGGGGGAGGTTGGAAGTGACTAAATGTAGAGTGTTTGAAAGTGCTGGCAGTCGGGGTATTCTTGACATCAGAGAACATGTTGCAGGAGGTAGGTGCAACCACAGCAAAGTCTTTGTCCCCAGTGGATTTGTCTGTCCAAGAGGTGCATGTAGCAGGTTGTAGCATTCGATCTTGGCAAGGAGGGTTTGGTAGGTTTGGCTAGTAGATTACTTAAGTATCTTGAGCAGAGACCTCATGTGCACGCAGGTCACATGTCATATCTCGTGAGAGGAGGGTGAGGCCACTGTACAGCTGGTAATGGTGCATATTTTGGCATACCCTGGTACCAACCTGCACAGAATATTAAGTTACAGAGATCTTGTGGAGTAAGGTTGCTGGTGCCATTCTTTAGATCTCACTTCCATACGCTAGCATCAGGGTTAAAGAACTATCTAAGGGCTAGCTTTCTAACCGTGACCAAAGAACCCTGTCCATATACTCAGTTAAGAAAGGAAGAACCACCCTGAGCAAATGGACTGGAATTACTTTACTGTGCAGGCAGTCAGAGGTAGCAAGTTCTAATAAATACATACAAATCTGTTCAGTTCATACTACAGGGACTACAAGGGGTGCACAGTTTAAAACTAAGTTGCAAGTTATTTATCAAGAATAGCCCAGCTGAACTGAAGCATCTCAGTTTCAGTGGAGTCCTGTTTCTGCATAGTTTTATAACTAGGAGGCACTGAAGCACAGAAAGAGATTAAGTGACTTATCCCAGGTTACACAGTGAAGTTAGGACTATGGTGGGATTTGAGCCATATTTATGTATTTATTTATTAAATTTTGGTGATCGGGTAAGCCCACTGGGCCCCGGAGGTCCCTTTTTCAAGGGCAACCCGGGATTACATAGCATTGGTAAATATCACAGTATTAATGAAAATTATATGGTATGATACAAGTTATACGGTAATATACAGACAGCTGGTTATATCTCTAAGTTACTAGTTCTGGCTTGGGAGTTTGGCCTAGTGGTTGAAGCACAGAGTTGCTGACTTGCAGGCCAAGATTTGTTTCCCTCCACTACCATTTACTTTCCATAGAACCCTGAACAAGTAATTTCCTGGTGCTCAAACTGTATGCTGTTTGAACCTCTCACTATGTACTGAAAATGGCAGCCCCCTCCTCCCCCAGATTGTAAAGTGCTTTCAAATACAGTTTGTAAGAAAGGTGTTTTGTGCCACAGTTTTTAAAACAAAATGCTTTTCCTCCCTAACCTCTCTGCCACATTGCTTTGTTGCTCTGCTACTCTGAACTTCCCTATACAACACTCAATGGTACTGGACGCTAAAACACCAACCCAAGAAGACATGGATGTTCTTAAGTTTGCCTGCTACCCACGTAGACACCGAGATCCTTTTAGTAACGACACCCTTCATTGCTGTATTTTATTCTGAGAACTCACAACAGTATCCTGAGTACTAACTCTGTCCTGCAGATCAGGAATTCAAGGGAGTCTCTGCCTGTGGTTTGAGGTCTTCATTTATTCCACTGATCTCCCGTATCCCCTAATTCACCTGCTGCAACCATTGGGTTTAGCTAACTCCTTTAACTGGAATTAAAAAATAAGAGTCTTGACTGAATGAGTTTGCTTAACCCCCAACATCTGAGCCATGTCTGAAGTTCAAAAGAGACTCCCTTTAAAAAAAATGGTTTATGGGCAAAATATGCATCCCACAGGCAGCTCACCCCATTCAGGAAGGAGGTTGCATATCCTGCCATCCAACTGCTACCTAGCAAAATTTGAGGGCCAGTGCAGCCCAGGACAGCAGGATGGGGAACAGAATGCTGCTGAAGCTAGTGTCAAATGCACGGGTCCAATTGCATGCCCAGGAGTGCTATTGCATAGCAGTGTCCCCGGACAGGGAGGGAGACATAAAGGAGAAAATGACAACCAGCTAAGCAGGTGGTCCTGTAAGAAGTCTGGTGACAGTGCCAAGTAGCCTTAAAAGACTGTGCATTAAACTGCCCCAAACATTTTCCCAGTCCGGCTAATTTAAAAGTGTTTGTTATTTAGTTAGAAGTTTGCACTGCAGAATATCCTCATTTAGGCCAGTGCCTAGCTTGTAAGTGGGTCCTGGGAGACAGCCAACAGCAGCAGCAGCATGATCGGGCTGACTCCTCCTGACTCCCAGACTGGGTCCTCAGCATCATCTCCAGTGCAGGCAGCTTGGTTATGGGAGTTGTACAGATGTAGGAGCACAAAGACCTTCCTACTTTGGGGCTCAAGCCAAGAGGCAGTTCAAGGGTATGTTTCAGTTGATCTGGGAGTCCCAGGTGGCCCAGTAAGTGGAACCTCAATGGACGGGAGGTGGAGTTGGCAGAGACTGAAAGAGGTCCTGAGTGGAGGAGCCCAGGGGAAAAATAGAGTTAGAAAAAAGGTTATCTGCCACCCAAGTGGACATAGACCCTTTGAGTAGTGGCACCTTCACTGGTGCATTTTATTCCAAGAATTTTGCAACAGCTTCCTGAGTGCTAACTCTGCTCTGCAGACCTGGAATTCAGAGGAGCCTCTGGCTGTGGTTCCAAGTTGATTTATTCTACTGATCCCCATGTCCACTAACTCACCTGCTACAACAGTTGAGTTCAACCAACTCTTTGTTTAGCTGGGGTTAAAACTAGGACTGGGAGAGGATCTTAACCCTCTTCTCAGTCCTATCCGTTTCTGAAATTCAGAAGAGACACCCTTTCAAAACTGGAGGAAGGGCAGAATTTACA
Source organism: Neoceratodus forsteri (assembly GCA_016271365.2). Taxonomy (NCBI): domain Eukaryota; kingdom Metazoa; phylum Chordata; order Ceratodontiformes; family Ceratodontidae; genus Neoceratodus; species Neoceratodus forsteri. The sequence continues at coordinate 1,206,763,990 of CM057449.1, forward strand.
AATAAGGTCATTAGGAGACCTTCGCATGCTGCTTGAAAATAAATACCAGCAAATAAACCACGTAAACACCTTATGATGATGATGCTCCTCATCTCTGCAAATGGCATTCCAAGCACAAAACAAATACAGGTCATTTCTTTCTAACAATGTACCCTTGCACTTTATTTGAACATTGTTCTGTAACATTTGCTACTTGCAATGTAAACCAATGTAATCATTTTGTTAGTTATTACCATATTGTAACTTGAATTGCCTGTACTATAATTTCAACTGTCTGTATTTACCCTTTGTATGTACTATGTTTTGTGCCATCTCTATGGCCCAGGTGAGTACCTGAAAATGGTCCTTTGGATCAGCACCTACCCAGTAAACAAATAAATAAATAAAACAAAACATTTCCTGCTATACATTGTGGATGCAAGGTGTCATCCTCACCATGCCACTTTGCCAAAAGAACAGTACGGTCCTCCTTGCTCCACTACAGTCTCCAGCTACGCAAAAACAATAATTTATAATCCAAAAAGATACACTTTGTCACATAGTCCCTATCTGATATTGCAAATTTAATTCACAATGGCCGCTTTTTACCTGGACTACTCTCTCCCCTGGACCCCACCTACACTGCTTGGATCTAAAACTGCTCCTGCGACATCACCATCATTTTGGTGGTTGAGATAGTTCTATACTTACTTCGTTAAAGTCAAAGCTGAATGGCATATTCTTCCCACAGTCATCTGTTTCTCCTCAGGTGAGACAGAATTCAGTTTCAACAGAAAGGGAAAAGAGCAGTGCAGCAACAGAAGACAACACAGTTGGAGCTGTCTCGCTCATACAGTAAAGTGATTCCTCCCTGAATGATAAGGTAATACAGGATGGCAATAGGGTTAAACACACTGAAAAGAGTCTGTCCCCAGACTGACTTCATGTGCAAGACATGTTGTGAGCCTGAAACAGAAATCAGAAGAACAAAAAAAACTAGTTAAAGGGACACTGTCAACCTTCTAAGGCCTCTGATTGCTTCTAGTTTAAAAAAAAAAAATTGTATGATTAATCACATTCTGTAAAGATTGCTTAAGTGTTGATAGTGTGATGCTAGTTCCTTTTTTCTGTTTAAAAGTAAAAAAAAAACCAGACTGCCCATCACACTGCTGTTACCACTTAGTAATGTGTTTGTTTACAGTCCTTGATCAGCTCCTGCTGTCTCTTTCCTGCACTTGGGAACACCCCCAACAAAGGCTAGCTACTCATGCTGCAGTGGGAGGAGGGGAGACTGTTGTATCATGAGTGGCTGCACTGTTTGGGGGTGTTCTTATCTGCAGAAAGTATACAATAAGTATAGATCAAGGATCCGTAACAAAACAAGGTTGCTTATCATTACACCATTAGGATGCATTTCTGTTCTACTCAAAGAAGCAAATAAAACAACCAGCAACATCCGTGCATTTTACGGAAGGTAAGCAACCATACAATGTGGGTATTCAACTAGAAATAATATGACATAAAAAGAGTTAACAGTGTCCCTTTAAGATTACAAAATTGATTTTGTTATTTCTGCCTGATGTTGCTACTTGTCTACAGGTGTCTTTGACACTGCAAATAATCATATCCATACTGCAAGTACAGGACATGGTCACATGATAGCTTAGTGGTGAGTCAAGACATCATAGGTTCACACACTCACTGTCATTTTAGGGACCCAGGTTTAATTCCCTATCGGAGACCCACTGGCCTGCAGGAGGATAGGATGCATTACTTATTCCTTCGGACTTGACTGCTTCTGGGAAGGGGGACCATGGCCGCCTCTGGTGGCTGAGGAGAGCAGGAGACATAAACATAATGGTTACTCCATTATGCACAAAGCAGAAGCTCCACCACTTAAGTTTTCCATGTGCCCAGATGCTGCACTGCCATGGCACAACATGCGTTCTCCCACCGTGCTCCCCTCTGATCAAATGTACTACCCCCAGACATTATTGGTGCCACAATGATTGACTCTTATAAACACAGACTGTGCCAGCACCTTATCAATATAGGTAATTGTGCATGCCTCCAATAAGACTCCACACACAGCAGCAAACTACCACCAGCACTTAATCCCCTGCCTACTGTCCCATCTGGATAGTGCAACCACAACACTTCTTCTACCCCTACCCTACTGCCCTCCCAAGGCACAGCCTCCTCCTTGCCCCCTCCTCTGTGCCCTATCCCTTTACCCTTTCTCTCCCTGTCCCTCTATGCTCTATCCCCTCAGTTCTTCCTCTCCCTGTGTATCCACTCCTGATGCCATTTGTTTAATGTCATGACGCAGGCATACATTGTACAATGCCTCAGCTGAATTTACCTCGTGCATTAGGTTATTGAATTTATGTACCTGCTATGTATATTGTCCTTAGTTCCTGTAATGTTACTGTCTGATGTAACTGACATGGAACTCTTAACATGCATCCGCCAAAGGTGACATCCAAGATCTCAAATAAATAAATAAAATGCTGTTATATGATATGTCCTCAGGGTGTCAGACTGCTGCTTCCATTCCATTGAGAACCCTTCCTTTGACAGTAGGCTGCAGTGTCTTGCCCAGGAGGCAGCCATGGCAGGCTTCACTATGAGGAAAGCTACAGGACTTTTTTCACTCAGTCAGTGGGTTAGCAGGTTTGCACCCAGCATCCCTCAGGGGGGAGGACAGAAGTGCAGCCCTGAGTAATTGCTGCTGATGCTGATCTCTGACTGCTCTGTGTGTCTAGGCTATCACATGTGGATTCCTCATGGTGCGGATTTCATGGATTTTGCATTCCTGCTTTTGATGTCCAAGGAAATTATTGTAAGCTGTTAATCTTGTAAATTCCATTACTTTGATTCTTTTTTTTTTTTTTTTTTCTGTTTTATACTCCACCCCCCACCCCCAGCACCACATCTGCCCATTTCACCAGGGATTCCCTAGGTGTCCTGTAGGGCTCCATCAGAAATCTCAGGGTTGCTTCAGAGGACCAACCCCATCAAGCCACAGATTACTCCCCAGTCAGGGAAGGAGGGAGACCCTGGGTCATCTCCCTCCAATCCAATGTGTCACACTGGGTGGTCTAATTGAGCTCCCCTAGAGCCCGAGTCATGTGGCTAAGGCACCGTACCCATCTCCAGGCACAGATGCAGGGATTTTCCATGTTCCTGGTGTCTCCCTACTGACTGGGATGATGGCACACAGGAAAGTCCAAGGAGATGAAGGCATGCCAGGACGTGCCACCACTCTGGACCTCTGCTGACATCCTCCTCTCCCTGTGCTCTGCAATCCCAATTTGCACCTCCACCTGTGGTCACCCAGGTGGTGGTATTGCAATGGGACCTGCATCCCACCCTCCCTGGAGGAGGAGAGCAGCCTGCTGGGTGCTCAATCTGTCTGGCCCACCAGCAAATCGGGCTCACTTCTGAACCCTGGTTGCTGGAGTCACGAGAGGTCTACCGCTGTGTTGGCGGGCTGGCTTTACTTTAATTCTTGTACAGTTTAATTAGTAATTGTAGTTGCTTATGCATGCTTGTTTGTTTTGCTGTGATAATTGCTTGTTGCATGTATACTACTCTTGAAAATTCTCTGCAATATCCCCACCCCAGATAACAACTGGAGACAAGCATTCCAAGGCTCTGCTTACAACCTAGTTACATGTTTAAATAAATATATGCCCCCTTCACCTGCCAGCTGATCCAGTGTGTGCCCTGATGGTGCTGGACAAGTCCCAGGGTAACCCCTGTGTCTCGGAGTACATTTGGTGTTCAGTTTATAAGTCCCCTGCAATAAGGAGGTTTAAGCTCTGGCTCATTGGCCTGTGTGGTGGCTGTTTTGACTGTCTGAGTCAGTAGGTTATTTTTATTTTTATTTATTTATTGGAGTCTTGGAATTACAACCTTTGAGCCAGGGGCTGATTTACAAAGGCTCCACAACAAAGAATGAAAGAAATAAAAAAATTTACATGGTACAATGTGCAGGGTGACAGGTACAGAGTACAAAACTGCAATCAGAAGAAGTACAACGTAAGTGCTGCAAGGTTACAAATGTTACATGGCTTGAGTTTACATGGTTTATATAACATAGGTACTGTACCAGGTGTTACTTGAACATACCAACTTTGCACACAGCGAGAGAGCAGTTAGGAAATGACCTTGTCAAGAGTATTTAGGATGCCAATCCAAGGATAGGTGAAAGGCGTGAGTGGGGCCAGATTTGGGGTGGTGGAAAAATTGGACAGCTTGAGATGGGAATTGTATAACATAGGGTGCGGGGAGACAGAGGGTAGAAGACAGAGTTGAAAGAAAGGAGTTTAATGAAAGGAGGAGATAAACACCAGGAGAAATAACTAAGGTGGTAAAGGGAGTTGGGTGTAGATACGGGAGGAGGGGGCACAGTGAGGAATTAAGGTGCAGGGGAAGACAGAGAGATAAGTGATACAGGGTGAAGAAAAACAAAACTAGAGTTCTCTGCATTAGGGGGAGGGAGGGAGAGGGTAGAAAGCTGAGGGTGTGGCCAAGGATAGGGAGACTGTGGATCAAGGGAGGAGTAAAAGTGATTGGGGGGGGAAGGTGCTGGTTGGAATGGATGGAGTCAAATAAATTAGGAGGGGCAATCACAACTGTTGTGTTTCAGGGAGTGCAGTCTAAGTTTGGTTTTGAAGGGTCCTAACCTAGGGTCAGCAAGGAGGTCAGGTGGAAGGTTGTTTAGCCAGCTGTTGGCTCTATACATGAACGTGCGTTGGGCTTGGGCAGTTCGGCAGAAAGGGACAAAGAAAGTGGGACTGGATGTACTTCTGGTCAGGCGAAGGTTACTGGTCCTTTGAAGAAGTGGCAGAAGTGAGGGGGGGGCATTCCCAGCAATAACCTTTTTTGCAAACAGGCATGTCTGGTAGAAAACTCTGCCCTGAAGGTTCAACCAGTTTGCTGCAGAATAAAGGTCACAGGTGTGTGTGTGTAGCGGTGGGCACCAGTGACAAGGCGGCACGCTTTAAGAGCAACACTTAGTCTCCTAGGTGAGGAGTTGGTGGCAGAACCATAGATAATAAGCCCAAAGTCAATAATAGAAAGGATGGATCTAAAGATGGCTAAGTGGAGTGCATCTTGGGGTCATGCTACATCTGTGTCTATATAGGAGCCAGTTCTGGATATTGTATTGATATGTTCCTGGCAGGACAGGTGTCTATTGAGAGTTATGCCAAGATACTTAAAGTTGTAGACTTGTTCAATGGGTGAGCGGAGATTGTTTCTGATATGAAGCTGAGCATTTTTGTGCTTGCTGTGTGGGCTGGCAAAGAGCATCACCTTGGTTTTCTTATAGTTCAGAATAAATTTTTGTTTGGGGAACCAGGCTTCAACTGCAGAACTCTCTGTTGCAGGCTATTGGCAACTGGTGAAGAGCACAGCATCATCCGCATAAAGGAGCAGGTTAGTGGGGCAGACTTGTGGCAGGGAGTTAAGGAAAAGGCTAACTAGGAGAGGGCCCAGGATTGAGCCTTGGGAAACATCAGAGCATATAGGGTGATGGGTAGAGAAGGTATTGTATATTTTTACCCTTTGGGTTCTGCCTTTGGGGTAACTTTTAAACCAAGAAGTAATTTTACATGAGAGTCCAAGGGTGGGTATGGACTTGAGTACTAGAGAGTGATTAACAGTATTGAATGCCTTTGTGAGGTCAACGTAGATGGACCCCACAAGGTGACTGAGATCTAAGGCCTTTTGAATAAAATTGGTGTATTCTAGAAGGGCAGTGGTGGTGCTGTGCCCCTTTCTAAATCCATGTTGTTAGGCGCAATGGATATTATCGGTGTCCAGGTACTCAGTCAACTGATCGGCAACTATGGATTCTAATGCCTTGAAAAGTGGGGGCAAGATGGACATGGGATGGTAATTTGAGTGTAAGGCTCTGTCACCACTCTTGTGAATGGGCGTCACCATGGACGCTTTCCAAACCGAGGGGAATTGACTTGGCCGAAAGGAGATGTTAAGGATCTTGGTGAGAGGTGCTAGGACAGCATCCAGAGTGAGGTGGAGTAATATAAGATCAAGTGTGTCACTACTGCATCTTGAGTTGGTGAGTACCCACAGCAGATGTTTTTTTGCTGTCCCAGGTGTAACTGTCTTAAAGTAGAAACGGGGAGTATTGGAGGATGGATCCATATTATGGTCACTGGCCTGGTGGGGAGGGTCAGAGAAAAAGTGAGGAGTATCTCACTGAGGTCAGTGAACACCGTATTAAATATATCTGGAATTTCTTTGGATCCTGAGTGGTGGTTCCATTAAAACTGAGCATTGGGGGATTTACTGGTTTGCAGTGAGTTTTTTTGTTTTGCCAAAATCTTTTGCTGTTACCCCAGGAGGTGGAAAACTGGTCTTGGAAGTGGGTGATTTTAGCAATACATACCGCGCGGGTGCAGGCATTCCTGGCTTCCTTGTAATGTTGCCAGTCTCTAGCGCATTTAGTAGCATGAGCAACTTGCCAATGGTGGTCGCGAGAGGCCATAAGTTGTAGGAGAGATGTGGTGATCCAGGGGTTTTTGGCCCTTTTGCTTTTCTGTTTTTTGAGGGGGGCAAATATGTCACAAGCTTTGTTAAAAGGAGAGAGGAAGCACCCCAATGCTAGGTACACACTGGAAGCTGTGTCACTAAGTGACCAGTCGCACTGGTGGAGGTAATCTTGAAACTGTGAGAGCTGCCCACATTTAAGAGCACATAGATAGGTTGTCCTACTGGGGGATTTGGGACATAAAACATAGAATTTGACGGCAGATAAGGACCGCTTGGCCCACCCAGTCTGCCCATTTCCCTACCTACTGGATAAGCTGCAGATCCTAGTTAACCAGCAGCCTACTTCTTCCTACCCCCACCCCCTAGAATTGCCTTATGACTGTCCCATGCATGCTTGAATTCCACCACTGATTGGAACTGATAGACCAGCAACAGGCAATCGGGGAGTGGTCACTAAGGGAGTCAGGTGACACCACAGTGTCCAAGATCCTGTCAGGGCGATTGGTGAGAATCAGGTCAAGTAGAATGTGGGTCCCAGTTCTATAGTTGACCCTGGTTGAGGTTTGAATCATCTGTGTGAGGTCAACCACGGCAGAGGTGTCCTTGTAGGGCCCAGCCTCAGGCACGAGCCAGTTGACATTGAAGTCCCCTAGAGCAATAACATCAGAGCGCTTTGGCAGCTCAGTAATGTAGTCTAGGACTGAGTCAAATCCAGTGGCTGTGTACCTGGGTGGGATATATACTGGAAGACAGAGATTTCCTTTGCAACACCAGGGCTACTTTGACCACTAGGCCTGAGCATTATTCCCATTGGGGTGGAGGAAGGCATGACCTTGGAGTGTGTCAGTTAGATAAATAGCACACCCACCCCTTTTTCCCAAGCCTGTCTGCTCTGAAGAGGGTACCCATCCAGAGCTACATCGGTGTCAGGAGTTTTGGGGGATAGCCAAGTTTCGGCAACAACAAGGATGTCAGGCTTGTGCTGTTGTACCTAAACTTGCAGCTGGTCAAGTTTAGACAGTAGACTCTGGACGTTAAGGAAGGCAATCTTCAGGCTGCTGGAGTTGGTGGGTATGATATGGGGTCATTTAGGAGGGCCAGGGTTGGGGTGTATGTTACATGAGAGCAATAGAAGTAATAGGGCATTGCAGAATAGCAATAGTTTGAGAGTTTTAGGTTTGCGAATAATTGGACACATGGAGGTACGAACAGGTGACACGGGCACAGGGAGTAAGGAGAGGTGCGGTAGTAGGAGGGGGGGTCAGAGCTGGACTTAAACATATGTTAACACACCCCAGTATGTGGGGGGTGGGTTGTTGGCTAGAAAGAGTAATTAGGGTGCTTGATAGTGCTGGTATGTCAGTCGGGTGAGGGTGGTGGGTGGAGTATGTAGGTCTAGGGCTTAAAGGTACAGCAGGGTGCATTAATACCAGAGAGTAAGATAAGTGGGAACAGGTAAGATATAGCCCACATTGTCTGCCTGGGTCTGAATCTTATAAGTAGCAAGTGGGGAAGAAAGAGGTGGAGCAGAGAGACCGGCAATCACTGACAGTAAGTGAGTGGAAAGGGGGGCCAGGTGACTTGATAGCAAGGGCAGAGAATGGTAAAATGAGTAAAACTAGCAAATGATGAATCAATGTAAGCCTCATGCTTAGCGCAGGGTAGGGGTGACACCTCTGGCACAGAGGATCAAGGGTTTGAATCCCTGGCGGGGCAGGAGGAAAAATACTAAGGGGATAGTGGGGTAAGGAGGATTCAAATAGGAAGAAAGAAGCCAGGAGGAGGGGGTAGTGGAGGTTGGAGGGCCCAGGGAATAGGTAGTAGTGTAGGGCTCAGTAGTGGCTCCTAGTGGTCACAAAGTATAGGCAACAAATGGCAAAGTGGGGACTTAGAAATCATCAGTGCTATGTCACATGATCAGTCACGTGACCCAGGGAGACCTATAACTTTAGGGTCGGACCTGGGTGGTTGGGGCAGTCAACGCACAGTGTCAACAGGAAATGCAGGTCCAAAGTAAAGGGCTTCCAGAGGTGTCCATACCTGTTTGGTAAAATACAGGCTGCTCCTGCTTGATCTTGAAATAGGGCTCCAGCTGGGAGCTGAAGCAGGGTAGACTGAAAGATAAAAGACAATGAAAGTAAAAGTTAAGGGAAGTGAACTATGAAACAAAGGCCCGCCAGAGCGGGAAAAGGACACAACAGAGGGGGAGACAAGTACTGTGCATGTGCAGTCTCACGGAGACAAGGGAGGAACAAAGAAAACAGCACTGGAACCCTAAAACAAATTCTGCTCAAAAACCACAATTCGGATTAAGGTACTGGAAAACACACTCTAAATAGATTATGGCTATAAAACATATCCTGCTGTCTGAGGGCAGTGTATACAAATAATCAAATTACAATACCAGTCAAAAACCATGACTGGGACCTAAACGTGCGGGGGTACACTATGCTTAGGAAGGACAGAAAGGAGGGCAGGGGGTGGAGTGGCTATGTTCATTAGAGATGACATAGAAATTGCTAGGGTAGAAGAGGAGGAGGGAAACGTGCAGGCCTTATGGGTCACCTTACGAACCCCAGCAGGAGGTAAGGTCAAGCTGGGTGTAGTATATAGGCCCCCCGGGATGTGTGATATTCTGGAGGATGGTTTGCTGGACAGCATCATTGCCCAGTGTGGACCAAAAGGGGAGGGAGTGGTGTTGATGGGGGACCTTAATATGCCAGGTACAAGCTGGGGAACCATGTCCTAAGGTGGCCAAGGAGCAGAGGCTGCTGGACGGTTTCCAGGATGAGTTCTAACACAGCATGTGATGGAGCCCATGAGGTAGGGGCATGTCCTGGACGTGGTTCTGGCAGATGGGGATCTGGTAAGGGACCTGGTTGTGAGAGATCCCTGACTGGGAGCTACCACAATACTGTCTGGTTTCACATAAGCATGGGGAGGGGGGAGATCTAGGACACTGGCAGTGGACTTCAGGGGCAGACTTTGTGGGCATGGGAAATAATTCTCAAGGATCACTTGAAGGATTATAACAATGACAAATGTGGAAAAGAGATGGGAGGTCATAAATGGGACTTCATGAGGTAGTCAGGACCTGAGCTAAGGTGAAGGTGTAGGAACAAGGTCACATAAACCATGCTGGTGGTCCAGTGAGGTTCAGGTAGCGGTCAGAGAAAAGAAGACTGCCTACAAAAAATATAAAATAACAAGAGGGGATAGGAAAAAGGAAATGCACCATCTTGCATCTAGAAAAGCCACCTGAATGGTGCGGGGGCCAAAGTCCAATAAAGAGCAACGGCTGGGACAGAGGATACGGGGAGGGGAAAAGGGCTTCTTCCAGTACATTGGGGAGTGTAGAAAAACTAAGGGCCATCTCGGCAGATTGAGATCAGAAGTAGGGTGGGTGGAAAGGCGAGGGACCAGGCAGAGGTATTAAATGGGTACTTAGCCTCTGTGTTCACTAGGGAGGGGATGGGATATCTGCAAAGCAAGGCACGATGGGGATTGAAGCAGTAGTGAGTGTGGTCAGGAGCAGCAGAAATGGAGCAAGGAGGGAGGAGGTACTCCAGGGTATCACATCAGGATAAGGATAAAAAGGCCAGTAAGAGGCCAGCCCGCCTGCACAGCGGTAGGGTTACCGCTCAGCGGTGCCAGCAACCTGGGTTCAGAAATTAACTCTGGCTGCTGGAGGGTCAGCCAGAGGGAGGATTGAGTGCCCAGTGGCCACTCTCCTCCTCCGGGGAAGGGTGGGATGCATGTCTTGCAGCTCTACCGCCACCTGGGTGACCATGGATGGAGGGGCAGTTGGACTGCAGGAAGGAGGGGCGACATTGGCAGGGACTGGAGCACTTTCGCGCATCTCGTATCGCCCCTAGGTTCCCCTAGGTACTCATGTCCTGTGGGAGGGACAGAAAATGGGGGGAAGGAGCCTGCCACTGAGGACGGAGATGGGACCCGACTGCCCCAGACAATCTATAACCGGGCTGCTGATGGATGCCGCAGATGGACCTCCTGACAAACACTAATGGACTCGAGTGGGTAAAGGGGTTCCCCCCTCCTCCCCGCCCCGGGGGGGTAGGCTGAAGCAGCATGGAGGTAGGTCTGAGCATCACCACGGTAGGTACCCAGGGAGGACCAGGGACCACAGTCTAGGGATTCCCTGAAGAAGTTCACCGTGGCAGAAAGAGGGGCAAAAAAAAGGGACAGTAAGGGTGGAGAGACAGATGATGCTATCTCCACGAAAGGGTGTGGTTAGCCTAAGGCCCTATAGAAAGATGAATCTCCTGGGCTGGATGGTATTCATCCAAGAGTACTATGGGAATTGGCAGACATACTGGCTGCACCCCTGGTGGAGCTCTTCAACAGGTCACTTGAGACAGGGAGGGTACCTAGGAATTGGCAAGAAGCACATGTAGTGCCAATCCGTAAACGGGGGTCGAGGGAAGTACCAGGTACCTATAGACTCATCAGTTTGACCTCGGTGGTGGGAAAATTAATGGAATGATTGGGGGTGTACTGGGAGGAGGTGGGAGGTCTGGATAGTCGGCAGCATGAGTTTGTGCCAGGTAGATCATGTCAAACCAATCTTGTGGAGTTCTACGAATTGGTAACATCAGAACTGGACAGGGAAAAGCCTGTGGATGTATTATTCTTGGACTTCATCAAGGTGCTTGACTCTGTCTCCCACAATGGTCTGGTGGAGAAACTGACGGGGTTGGGAGTAGGCTTTTTAATGGTCAGATGGAATGAAAACTGGCTAGCTGGATGCACTCAGATAGTAGTGGTCGGTGGGGAGCTCTCGAACCCTTAGATAGTCGGGTAGTGGGTACCCGCAGGGCTCGGTCCTGTTTAATGCGTACATATCGGACATCAGGAGGGTATAGGGTGTGAAATGAGTCTCTTCGCTGACGGCTCCAAGATGGGAGCAGTAGTTGAGGGGGAAGAGGGGAGGTTGGCCCTGCAAGGGGACCTGGACACCCTGGAAAGGTGGGCTCACACATGGAAATTAAATTTCAATATCACCAAGTGCAAGGTGTTACATCTTGGGTGGGGAACCCTAAACACAGGTACACCCTGGGAGGAGAGGTGCTGGAGGCCTCAACAGAGGAAAAAGACCTAGGGGTCATGGAGGATGCATGTATGAATAACTCTGAGCAGTGCAGGAGAGTGGCTAGCAAAGCAAACAGGATGTTGGGATGCATCGTAAGGGGGATCACCTCTAGGAGTAGGGAAGTGATTCTGCTGCTGTACAATGGACTGGTTAGACCACACCTTGAGTACTGTGTACAGTACTGGAGACCACACTTGAAGAGGGACATACAGCTCCTGGAGAGGGTACAGAGGAGGGCAACAAGATGATACGAGGACTAGGGATTTGACATATGAGGACAGACTTGAGGAGCTCTGCCTGTTTTCATTGGAGGAGAGGAGAGAGGGGGAACATGATTGAGGTTCTTGGCACCTCAAGGGAACAAATAGGGTAAACACGGAGGGAGCTTTAGACTAAAGCAGGAGGTATCACCAGCGATCATGGTTTGAAGTTGGAAGGGTGAGGGGGGAAAAGAGGAGGAGGTATTTCACTGAGAGGGTGGTGGATCCTTGGAACGCACTGCCTGCCGAGCTGGTTCAGAGATCCACATTGGAGGGCTTCAAGAGAGGGTGGGACACACACAGAAAGCAGATGTATCAGATGATGGCCTGGGCCAGGGGGGTGGGGATGGATGATAGGGGTTTCTGGCACACAAGGTGGGGAGGGCCTCGGTACCCAACTAGGGATCTGAGGTTCGAGCAGACTCAATAGACCATAAGGCCTAATCTGCTGGCAAATAGTATGTTAGTCAGGAAAGGCTAACTAGGCTCAGATAACTGGAGCATAATGCAGTAGAAAAAAAACTATCTAACAGTTCTGCTGATAGATAAAATTCACAGGTGCTGAGGAGTTTTTATGGATTTTCACGTATTTCTGCTTGGAGTAACTACACCATTATTGCACACGAAATCTGTGAAAGTCTCCTAAACATGAATATCTACAAAACATAATCCCCTGGTATCAGCATTTTCATTTTAAATCAACAGTTTGGAAGCCATCCCAAGCAAAACTAAGAAAAATTATCTCATTCAGCCCAGTGGGATACAGAAACTGCAGCTGCACTAGTACCAGCAGCCATTAACATGGAATACATGAAACTGTCTGGTGCTGGAAAGGTCAAACACCGTCTACACTTTATGGACAAGAGCCTGGATGCTCCTGTCCTGTGGCAGTAGTTCACACCTTCTGTGAATGGCTCACTGTTTTTAAGTGAGCTGCCTACTGCTCTTCCTAGTTTTTATTTCATTTATTTATTTATTTAAGAGAATCAGATACACCTTTGAGCCAGGGCTCTTTACAAAGGTTCCATGTCTGTAACTTGGGACATTAAGACAGGCAGTGGTATAGTAAAGGAAATAAACATAGCAGCCGGAGGGCTTTATCAATTACCAGAACATCACAATTGTGCAAATCACTTCTATAACAATTTAAACAATATAGATTCACATAGGTAGCCATCCGACAGAGGGAGGCGAGGCCAGAGGCTGGTGTAAAGAGGGAGAAAGAGAGGAAGTGGTGGGGGTCTCCTGTCCCTCATCCTGGAGTTTTTTTCTGACCTGCTTTCCTTTGGATTGTTTAGAAGGCTGAACCACATCTGATCTAATTCACTGCATCTCAGGTGGCCCAGTGGGACCAACTCTTCAGTCAGACACCAGCCAACCTTGTGGTTGGATATTGCCATCTTGCATAAGAGGTCACAAACCTGGGTACAGTTTAGGCTCCTCAGAACTCATACCCCCCACCCCACTGGCCTTCTGCCGCTTTTAGTAACTCTCTCCTACACCAGACAAGTGCATGGAGTGCTGTTGAGATGCAAGTCCCCAGCACAATTGATCAGAGTGTCCACACCTCAGGTCGCCCAGTTGGGGCCAACTCTTCAACTGGACCCCAGCCAAACTCCTGGTCGGATACTGCCATCCTGAACCAGGGGTTGCAAGCTCAACCTGAGTCGGAGCTCCCCACCAGCCCTGAAGCAGCAAGAGCAGTTTTTTTTTTTTTTAATTCAATTCAATTGTTTATTTATGAAAGCCCTTTCAAAATCATATGCATACATAACAATAAAATAGAAACCAACATTAAACAATCAAACTATAAAGAAAAGCCAAATTAAAAAGATATGTTTTAAAGCAATTTTAAAACTGTCAACGGTCGGGCATTCTCTCAACCAATGAGGTAGAGAATTCACAGGGTAGGAGCTGAAAAGGCAAAAGCACAAGATCCTGACAACTTCAAACGGACCCTGGGAATCTCTAGCAATCCCTCATTGGTGGAGGGAGGGGCAATAGGGAACCAGAAGATCTTTCAGGTAACGGTCCCTGATCGTAGGGGCTTTAAAGGTTAGTAAACCAACCTTAAAGGTGATTCGCCACCGCACAGGCAGCCAGTGCAGTTCGCGAAGCACAGGCATAATATGACTGGTTCTTGGAGTCCCAGTCAAAAGCCTGGCCGCAGCGTTCTGCACCAGCTGCAGGTGGCGGATATCAATCCCTGGTAGCCCTAGGTATAGGGAATTACAGTAGTCCAAACGGGTGGTAACAAAGGCGTGAACCAAAGTCGGAAGGTCCTCCTGTGGAATCAGATGTTTCACCCGGGCGATATTCCTCAGATGGTAAAAAGAGGATTTGACAACAGCTGACACCTGTGATTTCAGGTCAGACCGTCAAAAATAACGCCTCAGATTTCGCACCTGTCGAGCTAGAGAGCTGTACCCACCAAGTAATAAGCCTGATGGATGTCCCGCACCTAAACCCTCCCAGGATGACCTGGGCCCACAACCAATACCTCAGTCTTATCCAGATTAAGTTTTAACCAGCTCGAACTCATCCAAATTCTGATCTCATCCAGGCAGTTAAGTACGGAGAGTGCATCATTCTGATCGGGAGAAAGTAGATACAGCTGAGTATCATCTGCATAGCAGTGAAAACTCAAGCTGTATCTCCTGATGATTTCTCCTAATGGAAGCATATACACTGCAAACAACATGGGAGCTAAATGGAGTTCCTGAGGTACCCCACATGGTAGGAGAAGGCGCCAGAGGAATAAATTCCGTGACGACTCTCTGAGACCTACCAGTGAGGTAAGAACGAACCATTCGTGGACTGTACCAGACAGCCCACAAAACCCGCAGTCACTCCAATAGCACCTCATGGTCTACAGTGTCAAATGCAGCAGAAAGATCAAGAAGGACCAGAATGGTACAAGCCTTTCGATCTCTGGCCATTAGGAGGTCACTAATACCCGAACAAGGGCAGTCTCAGTACTATGCCTTTTCCTGAAGCCAGATTGAGAGTATCATAGACATTATGAGAGGTGAGATATTCATCCAATTGCAGTGCAACTGCCTTTTCAATAACCTTACCAACAAATGGCAGGTTAGAGATAGGCGGTAGTTGGCTAGACAGTCTGGGTCCAAGGAGGATTTTTAAGGAGTGGATGAACTACTGCCTCCTTAAGGGATTAGAAAAAAACCTCTCCAAGAATTTCCAGACAATGTCAGCAAGGATTGGGTAGATAACTTCTACACAACCTACTAACAGAGGTGTAGGACCCGGATCCAAACTACAACTAGTTGGACGATTGTTTGGATGATCTTCACAATGTCAGCGAATTCCAGGCGGCGAAAATCCAACCAGATAGGCCGAGGATTAGTACCACGGTTGTCCACCGTAACCCCCTGAAGGAGAGGTCAGACCGATGCCGACCTGATGCCGGCAACCTTATCTGCAAAGAAGCGAGCGAATCCTCACATCTAAGTTGAGAAAGTTCTCTAGGCTGAAGACAGACTGGATTGCACAGCCTGTCCACAGTCCGGAAAAGTTGAGCCGGTCGATTCTTTGCAGCAGAAATCTCTCTGGACAGGAATTCTGCCTTCTTACGAGTGATTTCTGATTGGTAGCCATCATAATGGGCTAACAATCTAAGCCTGTCAACATCAAGGCCCGATTTCCACCAGGCTGTCTCCAGCCTTCGGCCTACTCGCCTTAATTCCTTCAAGGAGCCATCAAACCATGGACTCCTTGGATGGATAGTGAGAGGCCGAACACGAACAGGAGCAATTTTGTCCAGTGCATCTCCCACAGCCTTATTATAGGCAAGTACAAGATCATCTGGACTCATGCATTCACCCAACAAACTCGATAGGTCCAGCACCACCGTAAGGTCACTGGGGCCAATACCCCTTAAAGGGTGGTATTTGACCATCTCCGTAGAGGCAGACCTATTAGAGGGGGCCCTGAAGCTGAACCTTATGGTGTAATGGTCCGACCAACTGACTGGTTCCACCCCAGGTCAGTGATCTCCATACCCAAGAGAAAGACCAGATCTAGTGAATGACCTCCTATGGGTGGAGTGGTAACAACCTGTGTCAGGCCCAGTGTATTCATCAACTGGAGGAGACTTTGACCAAAATGAGAGAGTTCATCGTCCACCCAAGCGTTGAAGTCGCCCAGAAGTATTAATCTGGGAAACCTCAACATAAGGTCGACAATGAAGTCTGCACTCCTGTAGGAATTCGCCGCCATCACCTGGTGGACAGTAGACGAGGAGAATCCACAACCTGCACCCTCGCCAGGATATATTCAAAGATCTGGTGTTCCCCAATGGAACATCCACAAGGCCCAGTTCAGATTTAAACATAATGGCCACACCTCCGCCCCTCTGATCCTGCCTTGGATGGTGTATTACCAGAACCCAGCTGGGTTGCCAAGGCCAATATGGGGCCAGCATTTTCATCCAGCCAGGTCTCGTAATGCAAGTCAGATCAATGACCCAACAAGATCAGCTACAATAGCTGTCTTGTTTTTATAGATCTGGCATTGCACAACACCGCCAAGGCAGGATGAGATGTCGGGAAGACCTCGGTACCTGTCCGATCTCTTGGGACTCTTGGGTATGGGGACAAGATAAGAGCAACCTCTATCTTGACCCTATTTCACCCCAGGACGTCTTCTGGACCCTAAAACCCCAATCTGCCCTCCCTCTCCTGTCCTCCACAAGGCCCAGCTTTCCACCTTCGTCCTCGCCTCTTTAGAATGCCCAATGCCCGACACCTAAAATAGGTGTCGGATGATAATGGTGGGTACTCGAAAGGACGAAGTTCCCTGAGCCTAGTGGGGGAATAATGCCCAACCGTCATTATTAAATAAATTACTAAAATAAACCTAAAAATACCACACTCATTAACGCACTCTCCTCACTCTCTCTCACAGAGGAAGGGAGAGTAAACCAAGTAAGCTAACATAAACCAAAAATCAACTCAAAAATAACCAAACAATAAAATTAAAATAGAAATACGATAATTTAAAACACAGTAAAATAACTTATTAAATATTAAACAAATTTGAATTTTAAAACAATTTTATATCTTAAGACAGTGCAGCACCTCTCACATGCAGCAAATGCTAAAATATTAAATAATCTCCCAACACCACCTCTCACATGGCAGGAGTCAAATTCAAATTTGCAATAAATAAAATAAATAACCATCACTCTCACTACCTATAGTCCAATAATTAATAAAGACTAGAACAGTATTCTGGTGTTCCAACGATAAAGTCCAGACGAGTCAGAAAAGTCTTAGCAGAAAGTTTGGAGATTCAAATAAGCAAACAGAAATCCAAAAATCTTCCAGCGACTGCTCCTCAGATGCCAGTAATTAATTATCGAAAGCAATAAAATACTATCAGGAGACAGATATGTTTCTGCAGGGAGTATTGCCCCCACTCGGACAGCAGCCAATAGCTAAAGCTGTCTCGCAGGTCAGCACTACAGCTGACCCCAAGGCAACCTAGAAGAGGCCCTGGTCTCCCCCAGCTCCCTGGGAAGCACCTAAGGTGACTCCTGCCTGGCTGGAGACCGACAGGTGAACAACACCCCACAAATTAAAACAAACTCCTATAATTACAGAAAAAGCCTGTACCACCATATATTAGATGAAGATTGAAGGGTCCTTAAGAGGCTTGATCCTCAGGAATGTTCACAGATCCCTGAACACGGTTGGATAGTCCAGGTTTGATTCAGTTCACAGACCGTGACTCAAACAGCAAGATCACCCAGAAATGATGCAGGGTCTTCTCAGTCTATCACACCACGATGTAAGATATGGCCAAGCAGACACCAAGGCTCACTGGGGGAAGCAGTACCAAAACAAAGACCCCACGACCAGAAGCGGTGCAAACAATGCAGCCGCACAGTAAGCAGAAACACTTTCCGCAGCTCCACAGCCCCGACTCTATAGCCCAGCCGCGCAATAAACCGCTGCACGAAATCGCACCGAGATGACAGGAGAATCAACACCGGGCCTCCATGAGCGAAATGCGGCACTCGGATCTCAGTGAACCCAAAAAGCGGGCAAGAAGGTACGCCGAGGTGCGCAAACTACGCAGAGCTTAACACCGAGCAACGAACAGAAACGGAGCTAATACTCTGGCTGGCTCAGCTCAGCCGCTGCGGATTCAGTAGGTCCCATAGGAGAGCTTACATCTAATACTAGTAATCCAAAAGGTTGCAGTTCGTCCAAAAACCGATCCAGCTCCACCGATAGACGCCATCTACAATGGGAGCAGCCACGTCATCCCACCCGAGGTGACCGCTTCAGTCCCAGAGAAACGATAAAAGTGATGAAAACACCACAGTCAATGAATGGTCAGTAAAATTAGGTTAAAATTAAATTAAACAACAAACGATAAAAAGCATTAGGAGGCGTTCTGAAAGCGCAAACAAACGAAAAGACGAGCACAATACAGTGGCTAGCCCAACGTGGCCGCCATCCCTGCCTCATTCTGAAATTCAAAATCAAGCATTTTCATCCATGGTCCATTCGAGTGTGGCGTATCAGTCCTGTCCCTGCCCTCACCCACCTCAATCCAGTCAGGTCCCTTGGATCCCCATAGATTGCCCCCCTATGGCAAGCTGAGGTAGGGGAGGGCTATCCCCAGACACCCATATCCAGTCCAAGCCAGGTGGCAGCGGGGAGCAGAGGGCGAGCAGGTGGGATGTTATAGAGCCTGGGCAGGCCCTGTTTTCCATTTTCTCCTTCTCCTTGCCATGGAGCATGAAGGATGCACACATGTGGAGGCGTGCATGTGCTCCAGAACTGTTGTTCCTTCCACCCCCGACCACAGTTTGCCTCCGTAGCTCGCACTACCACCAGGAGTCCACCTGGTGGCAGCCAAGAACTGCATAACACACCACCCCTGTTGGGAGAGGAGAGCTGCCAGGTGGCCACTTATCCCATCCCAGCCCTGCCCCCCCTCGCCGACCCCCGGTGACCCAAGCTCATTACCAAACTAATTTTTCTGGCATGGTGAGAGGTAAGGCACTACAGCACCTCAGTCCTCTGTGCCACTCTAGCAGCCAGCCTGCACACCAAAGCGCTTTTTGAGAGGCAGGTCCCCAACACATCTGACAAGCCCTGACTGTTTAAAACTCCACTTGTTACAACCGAGTTACCTATTTGTTTCTATTTTGTTAACCAGATAAGATAACACTGGTGCCATAGGGACCTTTACAAATGCACGACACAGTGTACAATAGTACAAAGTACATGCATAACAAAATATTAGGGCTGGGAGAATGTGGTGAAGCAGGGATTTATATAACACTAAAAAATTGATTAGCGTTTTTGCTCATACAAGTGCTAAATCTTTGTGAAAATGCATAGCTCTTGCCTCACTTTGTTTAACAAACACAGCACTTCTAGAAAACCTATATAAATACTTTCTGTACAGTTAGTATAGTCCCAAGAAAAAAACTGCTAATCAATTATTTAAAATCCTGTGAAGTTCTGACCCTTATTAAATAAGAACCAGAACATGGTGAAGTTCTGATTTACCCTGATTAGTTCTAAATTATTGACCAATATTTGAAAAAATGCAAAAGAATGAATAAAAGTGGCCAAAGTCGCTCACATTTGACACAGAGGCCCAAAGGAAATAATTTAATGGATTATTTGTATAAAAATTAAAGTAAAACTGCTAAATAAAAAAGCAATCTGTCACTACTAGCCCCTTCATGGCCGGCCTATAATGCTGGCATATCCTGCACGGGCCCATGACATGAGTGTGCTGGGAAAGACGGGAAGAGAGAGAGACAGACAGATGCAAATACCTATACTAACATACTAGCATGCCAGCAGAATAGGCCTAACGGTCTTTCGTGTCTGCTTGTTTGGTCAGCCCCCACCCTGGGTGCTGACCTTGCTGTCCCCCTCGCCTTCTCTGGCTTCTCCCTTCCCAGTTCCAGATATTCTTGCTGCATTGGATTTTGCTTCCTGAACCCTTCCCTGTACCTGTCCCACCTCTCTGAACCCCTCCACTGTCTCTGCCTCCACCAGCCCCTAGGTAGTGCATTCCATGGCTCCACCACCTCTCCAGTGAAGTAGCTCCTCCTTTCTCCTGAATCTTCCCCTCCAGCTTCCACCCATGCCTCTAGTGGCCCCTTCCTCCTTCCTTGAGCACCCTGACTGTTCCTCCCCATTTACCCTCTTCATGTACCTGAAGACCTCTATCCGTCCCCGGTCCTTCTCTCTTCCAATGTGTACATATTTAGCTCTTCGAGCCTCTCCTCATAGGTCCTGTCCCCCAAGCCCCAAATCATTTTGGTTGCCCTCCTCTGGACCCTCTCCAGGAGGTTAATGTCCCTCTTTAAGTGTGGCCTCCAAAACTGCACGCAGTACTCCAGGTGCGGCCTCACCAAGCAGTTATACAGAGGGAGTATCACTTCCCTCCTTCTGCAGGTGATCCCCCTAGTGATGCATTCCAGCATCCTGTTGGCCTTGGCTGCTGCCCTCCTACAAGTCTCAGAGTTGTTCATCTTGACATCCACCACCACC
This sequence comes from Neoceratodus forsteri, assembly GCA_016271365.2. Lineage (NCBI taxonomy): Eukaryota > Metazoa > Chordata > Ceratodontiformes > Ceratodontidae > Neoceratodus > Neoceratodus forsteri. The sequence goes on from CM057449.1 coordinate 1,206,784,413, forward strand.
CCCAGGTCCCTCTCAGCCATTGAGACTTGTAGTATTCCCCAGGGTGTACACTTGGCCTGGGTTTCTGGCCCCCAGGTGGAGTACCTTGCATTTCCCTGCATTGAACCTCAGCTTCCACTTTCTAGACCATCTTTCCAGAGCCTCCAGGTCCCCTGCAGGGCCACCTCCCTCCCTCCTCCCCATCCACCACGCCCCAGTTTGAGTCATCTGCAAAGAGACTCATCTCCTCCTGATTCCTGTCCTTATGTCAGATCGTGGGCGTTGAACAGAAGGGGCCAGGACTGATCCCTGTGGGACCCTACTAATGACCCTCCTTGGGATGAGACTATCCCACCAACCACGACCCTCTGGGTCCAGTCCTGGAGCCAATTGCCTATCCATCTGATCATCTGGTTTCCCACCCCATTTCTCTAGCTTATCCAACAGGCCCACGTGAGGAACAGAGTCAAATGCCTTGCTGAAGTCTAGAAAGAGGACATCCACTGGTCTACCCAGGTCCAAGGCACTTGTCACCCAGTCATAAAACTCCACCAGGTTTGTCTGACACGATTTCCCTGGGATGAATCCATGCTGTCTATCGTCCAGGCACCCTAACTTATCCAGGTCCCCCTAGCCTCTCCTTGACAATGCCCTCCATCACCTTGCCCACCACCGATGTCAGGCTGACAGGCCTGTGGTTCCCTGCCAGCTCCCTTGATCCCCCATTGTGGATAGGCACTACATCGCCACCTTCCAGTCTTGGGGCACCACCCTGTCCTCAGAGATGGTGAAAAGCTCTGCCAGGGGTTTCCAGGGACATCTGCAAGTTCCTTCAGCACTCTAGGATGTAATTTATCCGGCCCCGGTGCTTTCTCCGTCTTAAAGGGCTGAGGCTTCCCTCTCTCTCTGCTGTGATTTCCACTTCTGGTACCTCTTCTCCTGCTTAGCCTCCCCCACCTGCCAGTGATGCCCCCCTCCCCAGACCTGCCGATCGGTAGGGTCCCCCTCTCATTATCTCTGTCTCCTCCCATGTATGATGCAGCATCCCCATTTCCCTGGTGAAAACTGAGGTGAAGTACTCATTTAGTACCTCAGCCTGCTCCCTGGGTCTTGTGCCCATCTCTCCCTGATTTAATCCTGCTAATCTGCCCTTCACCTTAAGTCTTTCCCAATGTATCTAAACCCTTTATCCCTCTCCTAATTTCCCTGGCCAGATTCTGCTCCTTCCTTGCCTTAGCCACCCTCACCACTCTAGTGGCCCTTCTAGCCATCAGCTTGTACTCCCCTCGATCCCTTTCACTCCTTAATCATAGCTATATCATAGCACCACCAAGCACTGCAGACACTGCCAGGCAGCCAAGATTTATTTTTATGTTGTCTCATGAGTGCACTCCAGCCAACATATTGCAGTAGTAGCAGATTTGGAGGTGCGGTCACTGTGGGCGAATGCAGAGCATGCATCAGTAGGTGCATCCCTCATTCCCCAATAAGACAGCTGCAAGCACTGACACCAGCAACACGTAAACTGGCCACCAGATCAAATAAAAGGTCCGCTGCAATCAGAGCCAAGCTCATCATGCAGCGGCGTGCCTTCCTGAAGCAGTTTGATAAACATGGTGGCATTGACTGCCGCTATGCAGAGCGCTGACTCAGGGGTGCCCAATCCCTGTCAGCATGCCCTGACCGCTTCATTTGCCGGCAGAGCCCACTCCCCATTGGCATAATGCCCCTCCCTCCCATTTCACATGTGTACAAGGGGTGCCCAATCCCTTGGCATCATGTGCCCCCAACAGTCTTTCATTGCCGATGGAGGCCCAATCCCCATCAGCTTTAGTCCCCTTCAAATTTTATTTGCAGTGGGAGCTCACTCCTGTTGGCATAATGTCCCCCCATTTGTTGTGCCGAGGGGTGCCCAATCCCCTTCAGCTCTTGTCCCCCTTCGCCTTGCCAGTATGCTGACAGGGGTGCCCAATCCCCATCTGCTACAGCACCCCACAAACACTCAGGTGGCACACTGGGAGCCCACCCCAGCATGCCAAATGCCCTGTTTAAAAAAAAAAAAAAAAAAAAAAAGTCCTTGATATTTTTTTTAAACCTGTAAATCATAAAAGCAGGTCCCTGTGGTCTTTCCTGCTCCCACCCTCGTACCCACCCCTCACCCATACTTACCTCTGTAGCCCTGCGTGACAATCTTTGGTGGACCGGAACACGTCTGCACTCTTCAAAGCCGACCGCGAACTGAAGAAATGCGGTGAGCTGTATAATGGCATAAATAGGGTTTTCAACTTTGGTGCATATCTCAGCCATTTGGGATTGTGGCACAAATTTTCAGCGATGGGGTTATTTGGACCCCTCCGTGTTGCAAATTTGGTAACAAAAATCCAAAAAATGGCTGTTTTACAAGCGTGCATTGCACAGTTTCCTCGCACACTCGTAACTTCGTGAATTTGTAATATTTTCACTTCAGATTTTCAACATTGCCATTTTCCCACACCTCCTTATGAACAGTACAGCTGTCATTTTACATATCCTGGCCAAAATGTGTTTTTGCCGTCCGGAGCAGAATAAGGCGGTCGCTGTGAGAAATCAGTTTTGGGACAGTTTGACAAAATGACAGTGACACTGTTCATGAGCAGAAGGTCTAAAATGCCTATGTTGAAAATTTGGCGATAAGTCCATAAAATGACTGTTATAAGTATGTGTTGCACAGTTTCCATGCACCCTTGTAACTCCAAAATTTGTAATATTTACATGCCAGATTTTCAACACTGGCATTTTACACCTCCTTATGAACAGTACAGCTGTCATTTTTCACATCCTGCCCAAAATGTGTTTTCGCACCTGTGGCATACAATGGCGTGGTTGCTGTGGGAGATTCACTTTTGGGACAGATTAAGAAAATCACAATGCCACTGTTCATGAGGGGAGGTCCCAAAATGCCTATGTTAAAATGTGGTTTAAAAACCCCAAAAAATAATTGGGTTACGGACGTGCATTGCGCAGTTTCTATGCATGCTCATGATTTCACCAATTTTTCATATTTTCGCTCCAGATTTTCAATGTTGCCATTTTTTTACACCTCCTCATGAACAATACAGTTGTCATTTTTCACATCCTTCTCAAAATGTGTTTACGTACCTGTGACACCAAATGGCACAGTCACTGTGCAAAATCACCTTTTGGCTAACAAACTGATACTGCTGCTCTTCATGGGGTGAGGTCACAAAAAGCCCATGTTGATAATTCAGGGTGAAAATACCAACACTATCTTACAGCGTTAGGGTTTTCAACTGTTACAACCCACCATGTAGAGACTGACAGGTGTCAGGGATGTGACTTGGGGTCATCAGCTGTAATGCTCCCGCCATTCCACCCTCACCCCCACCCTGCAGCAACTGACAGGCATCGAGGTGTGCCTTGGAGTGTTCAGCCACAAAGTTTACCCCATTCTCCTATACTGCACCCATCTCAGTGTATTTCCTTATTGAATGGGGTAAGTATAACGCCCAAGGACCCCAAAGCATACCATGACACTCGTCAGTGTCTACAGGGTAGGGTGAGGTAAAATGGCATGAGCGTTATAGCTGATGACCCAAGGGCACATCCCAACACCTGTCCATCTCTGCAGGGTGAGTGTGGGGTTGGTGTCCATTCAATACTTCACTGCCACTCCTATTATGTGTCTCTAAGTCCTGCTTACCAATGCCAATGTCAGCGAGACAACATTCGGCATTGACAAATGCTTGTTTTATTAATTGTGCTGTGTGGGTATTATTTTGTTGGATGTTCCAATCAGAGCCGAACAAGCCAAAGAAATGGATATGAATGATCAAATGAGCAGCGCTAAGAGAGCCTACCCACCCTACCGATGTGAATGATGCAACTGCTTTGCATGCCCCAGTGTACTGTTGTATATGGTACACTACCTGTCTAAGAGGTGGTAATGTTTTCCAGTACTATGACTACTTCTACTGAATCTGATCAACATGCTGAGGATGCTGAATCCATAAAGAAGAAAAATGAAAGACATCGTGATCACCACCAAGGCAGGCAGCCAGTCACACATTGCTTTGGTCAAGTGCAAGCAGCCATAAAACGTTTGCCACTGCCACCTGATGAAGACCTGATGACACACAACACAATGACATCCTTCCTAGTTCACAATTGCTTGCTGCCAACCATTGCTGAGTAATTTAAGTATCACAAATAAAATATAGTAATATAATAATCTTAGCTCAGTTACTATAAGTAAGATGTAACCACCCTCACCGAAGTGGAATACTAAATTTAGTCTTAAAGCAGTAATTAATTCATCTTTTAAGACTAAGTTAGTAATCTTTACTCTTCTGTAATCATCAGAAGAATACTGCCTGTAGGAATACTAATTCTAAGAAGTATTCCACTGTGACTGTTTTTTTTAAGAGTAAATTGTTACTAAATGAATATTATAAACATATTTCAAAAATACACATTTTTGAATACTTTCAAATGGTAAATGAAGACTTTTCAATACTTCTGTTTGTGTTATATGCAAGCTTGTTAATTTTCTTTCTGATCACTTCTTTTACAGTAAGATTTGCTCTATCAAGAATGCTAAGAAAGACATTAATATTGCTCTGTCAAATACATAGATACACACATGCATACATACAATCTCAGTCAAAGAGTTTTATACAGTTACTTCTTGAGCCCTTTATGTGCTTTTAACTTCTCAGATAATTTAGCTATTCAGGGGTCATTCCCTCAGTAGGAGGGACAAGAGTATATCCCATGGTTGAAAAGAATCTTAAACAGAAAATTACAAAACATGCCCCCATACTGTGTCAGGTACACAGTCTGTTACTTTAACGGATTATGGGCCCCGTTTTCATAATGGTTGTGTCACATAATGACATTGTTAGAAACAGAAGGGAGGGTGGATGGGCAGAAAAAGGGGAGGACTAGGCAGAGGAACTCAACGAGTACTTCTGCTCAGTGTTCACGAAAGAAAGGGATAGCCCAATACCACATGGTAAAGGGGGCAGGGGTGTGGGGGGGGCGCAGAGATAACAGATGGGTTAATCCAGGAGGATAGCATCCTGAAGGGCCTTAAAACCCTGTGGTTGGACAAAGCACAAGGTGATGGTGTTCACCTAAGTGTCCTGAAGGAACTGGCAGAGAGGTTGGCAGGCCCTCTGACAGACCTGTTTAACACCTCTTTGGACATAGAGAATGCACCCAGTTACTGGAGGATGGCTCAAATGGTGCCCCTTCACAAGACTGGATCTAAGGATGAACTGGACAATTACAGACTGGTAAGCTAGACCTCTGTAGTGGGGAACTTAATGGAGAACATTCTGAAGGAAATGTTGATAACTTTTCTTGTTAGTAATGGTCTACAGGATGAGAGAAAGCATGGGTTTGTCTTGGGAAGATCATGCCAAACTAACTTAATCGACTTCTTTGACTGGGACCCTAGGGTGACTGACAAAGGCCAAGCTGTAGATGTCCTGTATCTGGATTTCAGCAAGGCCTTTGATGAGGTGCCACATGGGAGGTTACTGAGCAAGCTGAGGGACCTGGGTGCATGGCAGAAACTGGTGGGGTTGATTGAGATCTGGCTACAGGGCAGACAACAGAAGGTGGTTGTGTGGGGGGGTCATCCAAGCCAAGGCCAGTAGCTAGTGGGGTGCCACAGGGTTCAGTGCAGGGCCCTGTTTTGTTCAATGTCTTCACTGAAAAATAAGATCAGCCTGTTCGCTGATGACACAAAGATTTTTGCAAAAGTGGACAGTGAAAAAGGGAGGCAGGCACACAGGGAGTATCTAGCTAAACTTGAACACTGGTCTAAGGAGTGGCAGCTGGGGTGTAATGCAAAGAAGTGCAAGGCCATGCACCTCGGAGCCAAAAATCCAAGAACCAGCTATTGACTGGGGGGAATGTAGTTAGCAGTTACAGAAAGGATCTGGGGGTACTAGTCACAGGGGACATGAGGGTATCAACACAATATAGGGGGACTGCAGCAAGGGCAAACAGGATGCTGGAGTGCATTGACAGAGGGATCACCTCTAGAAAGAATGAGCCCATACAGAAAAAGAAGGATGAATTTACAGTTGTTTTATTCTAAAAGTCCCTTCGTTTCTCAGTATTTCTGCCATTCAACTGTTCATTTTCCATTTTTTATCTTTATCCTTCATTTTTTGCTCCCAATATCCCTTCAAATATCCGTCAGATGACCCATATTTTTGAGCAGTTTATTCTGAACAATTCATTTTCCATTTTGTAGTATTCTGAACCATTCATTTTCCATTTTTTATTTTTCATTGTCAAAACTGCACCCAGTATCCATTCAAATACCCTTGAAATGACCCATCTTGTAGCAGTTGAATTCCATAACCATTACATGTGTTTTCTTTTTATGTTTGCTTGCCATGTGCAAGAAACATAATGCCATCATTCGAGTTTTCATAGGTGTGGCACCCTGTCTTCCAAAGCAGTCAGTGTGTTTGCAGGCACAGCCACAGTTCACCAATGAATGCTGCAGCTGTCTGACAGCAGTTGGAAATGCAGTGCCGCATAATTAAAAGGAAAGCTCTGCTTCAGTGAGCAGCGATAAGATGCGTGCTCATGCGCTCCCACACACACACGCACTGCAGCACACACACACACACACACACACACACACACACACACTGCGTGCTCATAAGTCCCCCACCCCACGAACACACTGTATGGCTGGACAGAGGTGCCCAATCCCATCTGCTCCACCCCCCAAACAACCTTACAGCTGCCACGCTGAGGAGCCCACCCCAGCATGGCACAAGTTCCACGTCGTCAAAGGAAAAAAAAAAGCTGCAAGAAAAAACCTTCCCTCGCTGCCTGTCCTGAACCCCGTCCCCCCACCTGCGCCCATCCTCTGTGCACCCTGCCTCCCCACACCCCCTCACCCCATACTTGCCTCCGGAGTCCAGCTCGATGATCTTCGGTGGACCGTGAACACCTCTGCACTCTTCAAAGCCGACCATGAACTGAGGAAATGCCAGTAAGCTGTATAATGGAATAAACAAGGTTTTTCAACTTTGCTGCATATCTCAAACATTTTTGGAATTTGTTCACCAAATTTTCAACATGGGGTTTTGGAACCCCACCTCATGAATTCTGTCACTGTCATTTTGTTAATGCCCAAAAGGTGATTTCACGGTCACTGCGCAGAACCACCTTTTGGGACTGATTTATGAAATGACAGTGTCACAGTTCATGAGGTAGGCCTCCAAAACCCTATGTTGAAAATGTGGTGAAAAATTCCCAAAAATGACTATTTTTACGAGTACGCGTTGCGCTGCTTCTACGCATGCTCGTAAGTTCACGAATTTTCAATATTTTCACTCCAGATTTTCAACATTGCCATTTTACCACACCTCCTTATGAGCAGTACAGCTGTCATTTTTCACATCTTACCCAAAATGTGTTTCTGCACATGTAGCGCACAATGGAGCAGTCAGTGTGCAAAATCAATGTTCGGGACAGATTAAGAAAATCACAGTGACACTGTTCATGAGCAGAGGTGTTAAAATGACTATGTGAAAAATTTGGTGAAAAGTCCATAAAATGACTGTGTTACGAAAATGACCATTGCACAGTTTCCACGCACCTTGTAAGTTCATGGATTTCTAATATTTTCAGTCCAGATTTTCACCACTGGCATTTTTCATACTTCTCTTATGAACAGTACAGCTGTCATTTTTCACACCATGGGTCAAAGTGTTTTCACACTTCCAGTGCAGAAATGTGTGGTCACTGTGGGAAATACTGTTTTGGGACACATTAAGAAAATCACAGTGACACTATTCATGAGTGGAGGTTCCAAAATGCCTGTGTTGACAATCTGCTGTAAAAATCCCAAACTAATTGCATTATGGGTGTGCATTGCGCAGTTTCTACACACACTTGTGACTTCATCAGTTTTTTAATATTTTCACTGTAGATTCTTTGCACCTCCCAAGAACAGTACAGCTGTCATTTTCACATCCTGTTGAAATGTGTTTGCACCTGTGGTGCCAAATGGCATAGTCGCTGTGCAAAATCAGCTTTCTCGCTAATGCCTGATATTGCCACTGTTCATAAGGTGGTGGTCACAAAAACTCATACTGAAAATTTGGAGTGAAAATGCCAATGAATGCCTGAGGCATTAGAGTTTCCGACCATAACGCACCACCCTGTAGAGATTGACAACCATCAGGGGTGTGACTTGGGATTCTCACCTGTAATGCTCATACCATTCCATACCCTGCAGCCAGTGAGAGGCATTGAGGTGTGCTTTGGACTCTTCAGCCCCAAAGTTCACCCCATTCTCCTATACAGCACCCATATCACCATATTTCCTAATGGAATGGGGTGAGTATAAGGACCAAAGACCACAAGGCACACCGTGACACTTGTCAGTGTCTGCAGGGTAGGGTGGGGTGAAATTTGTGCGATTATGCCTGGCGACCCAAAGGCACACCCCAATGCCTGTCAGTCTCTACAGGGTGGTGGGGTTGGCTTCAGTTCAATACTTCAGTGCCATTCCTATTATGCAGCTCTCTAACTCCACTACCAATGCCAGTGCCAGCAAGCAAACATTCAGCATTGACAAATGCTTGTTATACTCACAATGAGGCCTTATTCTTAATATTTTATTGCTTTTTACTTTCAAGTGAAGCCAGTTGGGCAATCTTCCTTTATTATTACATTTTATTTTCATGGGGCCATAACTGTTTTCAGTTTCTAATAGAGTTTCCTTAAGGCTAGCCAGGCACTATCAGTTGTTTTGTTTGAGAGTATAGTGTCCCAGTTTACTGTTGATAGATGTTGCTGCATACTCTTGAAATCAGCCCTATGGTAGTTTTTAACCTTGGTATGTAACACTTTTAGTCTCCCTGTAGACAACTGACATTTGACCATATTATAGTCACTATTTCAAGAGGGCGTAAGCTGTCGCATTTATGATGTAGTCATTCAGGTTAGTTACAATCAAATCAAGAATAATTTTTCCCTAGTAGGTATGGCTACCAGTTGTTCCAAGCCATTTTCCACACACGTTTCAGCAAATTGTTTTTCTAATTGGGTTTTTCCTAAATAATCAGTCCAGTTAATGCCTGGGAGGTTAAAATCTCCCAGAATGATTACATCCCCGTCATTGGCTACAGCTGTTATTTCATCTAACAGGGATTGATTGTATTGTATAGTAGATGATGGTGAATAAGTTACCAATTGCTATTGATGATCATTCGTTAAAAATTAATTTAACCCAAATGGTTTCGAGCTTATATTTCACCTCTTGTGGGGGTTAGACTGTATGCGATGTAATAGAATTATGAATGTATATATACGCATTATATAATATATATATTTCTATATAACAAACCAGTCTCTCTCTCTCTCTCTCACACACACACACACACACACACACACACACACACACACACACACACACAAAACACCTAAGGTGACAATCATGTGAGGAGTAGTGCAATGTAATGGCTGTGAGGCAGCAGTCTTCTGGGGAGTCTTTCTGAGGCTGAGATGCTGCCCTGTTTTCAGACAACTCTCTGCCCTGAGGAGAGTTGCCGTCTTCAGGCTGCACTGGACAGTAGTAAGGGAACCTCCCCATCCAGGGAGCACCAGAGCCCACCACTACCTCAGAGGTTGCGAAGAAGTACAGCAGTTGGACCACAGTGGCTCAGAGAGGGTAGGGAGGAGGAACAGGTACCACAGTCAGTTGTTTCACTCCACAATCCATACACCATTCTGGGGAGCACAGTTCCCCTATGGATGCACCCATGAGGAGACTAGAAGTTGCAGACAACTGTCACAAGGGAGGCCCTCAGGAAAGAGGCAGAGGCACCACAGGAAAGGAAGCAACTCCTGGTGGGGATTCAATTATAGGGGATAGAATTGGGGGAGCAGGAAAACTGAGTAAGGTGCCTGCCTTGTGCCATGGCTTGGAGGAACAGGAAGCCCATTCTTAGGATCACGAGAACAGTTGCACAGGAATCTGAGCTGGACATCATTGTCCACCTAGGGACAAATGACTTGGCTCATCATGAGATTAGACCAGTGCAGAAGGACTTTGTAGAGTTGGGGAGGAGCCTAAGACAAGTAGCTTACACAGTATCCTTCTCAGAGTGCTTTCCTATTAGTGGCATGGGTGAGCGGTACTTTACCATGCAGTTTAACGAATGGTTGAAAAAATGGTGTGGAGCACAGGGTTTTAGCTTCATTGAGGACTGGGGTTCCACCTGGAGGACACCAGCCTATACTGGCAGGATGGTCTGCATCTGTCCAGGAAGGAACAAGTCTTTTGGGCAATCAGTTTAAATGCTTCATTGGCAAGCTTTTAAACTAATCAAGGAGGAGGCACTGATAAGCAGCAGGAAAATCCCAGCCTTCCCTACAAAAACAGGGTACTAAATTAAAAAAGACCAAGGTAGAAAGGTCAGTGGGGAATGCTGCTACAGAAGGTAAAGCCATCAAAAAATGGAGAGCAATGAGTACCAATGCCCGTAGTCTGGGTAACAAGCTTCCTGAATTAGTGGCCTTGATGGAGGAGGAACATCTGGATATCGTGGCATTCACAGAAACATGGTACACACAGAACCATGACTTGGACGTAAACATACCAGGATACACTATCTACAGGAGGGACAGGGAGGGTAAAAGAGGAGGAGGAATAGCTCTCTACATAAGGGAAGGAATCAAAGCAACAGAACAAAAGGGTAAACAGGGAGGAGAAGAAGCACTGTGGGTCAATTTGGAGGCAGGCAATGGCACCACAATCTGCACAGGGGTTGTATACAGACCCCCCCCCCGGGGGAGGAAATGGACAAGGAAATGATAGAAAGTATACTTAGAATGGCAGATAAAGGGGAGATACTGCTGATGGGTCTGAATATGCCAGATATTAACTGGAGTGCAGTTGCAGCAGCCACTTCTAAGAGTGGGGTTATTCTAGTTGTCCTACAGGGGTCATGCCTTAGACAACTAATATTGGAACCCACTCGAGAGGGAGCAATCTTAGACCAGGTTCTCTCAAATGGAGATGGAGAGAGGATCACAGATGTAGAAGTGGGTAGCCATCTGGGAACTAGCGACCATCGAACAGTATGGTTCACAATAAACATAACAATAGAGTCAAGCCATACAAAGGCAAAAGTACTGTACTTCAGGAGGGCTGACTTTGCCAAAATGGGTGAGTGCCTAAGGAATGCACGAGCAAATGGGCAGGAAGGAGGGGTGGAAGAACAATGGGGAATAATAAAAACTGTCATCACAGAGGTAATGAGCCTTTGCGTGAAGCAAATAAACAAAAAAAATGATGTAAGAAACCACTATGGTTCTCAAAGGAGGTTGCAGTGAAGGTTCAAGAGAAAAAGAAAGCATTCAGAAAGTACAAGGAATCACAGGAGCAAGACAGAATTGTATCAGTTAAAGCAAAAGGAAGCTGGGAAGGCAGTCAGAACAGCAAAGCCGAACCGAGGAAAAGATAGCCAGCTCAGTTAAGAAGGGGGGGATAAAACCTTTTAGGTACATCAGGAGCCAAGGAAGACTACGAGGGATAGTGATTCTTAATAAAGGGAGGGGTGGGCAGAGGGTGACGGTGAAATGGCAGAGATACTAAACAAATATTTTTGCTCAGTATTTACAAATGAAGAGGGAGGTACCTAAAACAAACAATAGAAACACTCTGGATACAGAAGTTGATACCAGCCCATTTACAGAAGAAAGGGTTCTGAAAGAACTCTTAAAACTGAAGGTGGACAAAGCAATGGGGCCTGATGGGTTCAACCCAGAATTCTAAAAGAACTAAGGGTAGAACTAGTGACACCACTGACTACCCTCTTTAACAAATTATGGGAGGATGGGGTGGTACCTGAGGACTGGAGGAGGGCAGATGTGATTCCCCTTCACAAAAGTGGGAGCAGGGCAGAAGCAGGAAACTACAGACCTGTTAGTTTAACCTCAGTGATAGGGAAAATGATGGAATCACTTCTGAAGGAAAGAATTGTCAAGTATCTAGAGGCCAGAGGGGCACAGGACCCAAGGCAGCATGGATTCACAGCAGGAAGGTCATGCCAGATGAATCTAATAGATTTCTTTGACTGGGTGACCAAAGTAGTAGATCAGGGAGGGGCTGTGGACATGGTCTACCTAGACTTTGGCAAGGCATTTGACACAGTCCCACACAAAAGATTAATATACAAGTTAGCCAGCCTGGGAGTGGGTCCCAAGATGATTGCCTGGGTAAAGAATTGGCTGGAGAATAGGACACAGAGGGTAATAGTAAATGGAGTCCACTCTGAAGAAAGGGGGGGTTACTAGTGGGGTACCGCAGGGTTCAGTATTGAGACCAGTCCTCTTCAATGTCTTTGTAAGCGACATTGCAGAGGAACTGGAAGGAAAAGTATGTCTCTTTGCAGATGACACAAAGATCTGCAACAGAGTTGATGCACAGGTGGGGTGGAAAGGATGAGAAGGGACTTGGCAAGGTTAGAGAAATGGTCAAATGTTGGCAGCTTAGATTCAGTGCTAAGAAGTGCAAGGTAATGCACCTGGGAAAAAAAACCCAGGAAGAGTACACAATGGGGGTGAGATACTAACAACAACAAAAATGGAAAGGGACCTGGGGGTAGTCATATCAGATGACTTAAAGGTGGGCAAGCAATGTGAGAGGGCAGTAAGGAGGGCTGGGGGGATACTGGGATGCATATGGAGAGGCATCACCAGTAGAAAACAGGAAGTTGTTATCCTTCTGTACAGACAGCTGGTGATACCCCATCTGGAGTACTGTGTGCAGTTCTGGAGACCCATTCTCCGCAAAGACATAGACAAGATGGAAGCTGTCCAGAGGAGGGCAACTGAAAGGGTGCAGGGTCTGCACCAGAAGACATATGGAGAAAGACTAAAGGAGCTTAATATGAATAGCCTCGAGGAGAGGGGGGACATGATAGAAACTTTCAAGTACTTCAAGGGAATCAACATAGTCCAAGAGGGTAGCATCTTTCAAAAAGAGGTGTTCAAGAACAAGGGGCACAATTTGAAGATGGGGGCAGCTCAGCGTAATGTAAGGAGTATTTTTTCACAGAGAGGGTTGTGGATGCATGGAACGGCCTTCTGAAGGAGGTTGTGGAGTCAAAAACAGTGGTTGAATTCAAGCATGCATGGGACAGTCATAAGGCAATTCTAGGGAGTGGGAGTAGAAAGAAGTAGGCTGCTGGTTAACTAGGATCTGCAGCTTATCCATTAGGTAGGGAAATGGGCAGAATGGGTGGGCCAAGCGGTCCTTATCTGCCGTCAAATTCTATGTTTCTAATGTAATGCACCTGGGAAACAAAAACCCAGGGGAAGAGTACACAATGGGGGGTGAGATACTAACAATAACAAAAATGGAAAGGGACCTGGGGGTAGTCATATCAGATGACTTAAAGGTGGGCAAGCAATGTGAGAGGGCCATAAGGAGGGCTGGGAGATACTGGGATGCATAGGGAGAGGCATCACCAGTAGAAAACAGGAAGTAGTTATCCCTCTGTACAGACAGCTGGTGAGACCCCATCTGGAGTACTGTGTGCAGTTCTGTAGACCTAATCTCCACAAGGGCATAGACAAGATGGAAGCTGTCCAGAGGAGGGCAACTAAAATGGTGCAGGGTCTGCACAGGAAGACATATGTAGAGAACTAAAGAGCTTAATATGAATAGCCTCGAGGAAAGGAGGGAGAGAGACATGATAGAAACTTTCAAGTACCTCAGGGAATCAACAAAGTCAAGAGGTAGCATCTTTCAAAAAGGGTGTGCAAGAACAGGGGCACAATTTGAAGATGGGGGGCGTCTCAGAGGTAATGTAAGGAAGTATTTTTCACAGAGAGGTTGTGGCTGCATGGAACAGCCTTCTGGAGGAGGTTGTGGAGTCAAAAACAGTGATTGAATTCAAGCATGCATGGGGCAGCCATAAGGCAATTCTAGGGGTTGGGGGTAGAAAGAAGTAGGCTGCTGGTTAACTAGGATCTGCAGCTTATCCATTAGGTAGGGAAATGGGCAGACTGGGTGGGCCAAGCGGTCCTTATCTGCCATCAAATTCTATGTTTCTATACCCCCCTCCTTGTTTGTCCTGACTGTCCTGATGGTAATGTTTATATCCTGCGAGTTCTCTTGTTCCTTGTCACTGGGAGTCCCACTTGGTTTCTGTAATGGCTGCTATATGTATATTTTCTTTACCATTGTGGCTTTGAGTTCAAGTTTCTTATGAATATTTAAACTTCTAGCATTGGCTAATAGGATATTACATCCCTGAATCTGCCTATGATGGAATGATGAGGTATTCTTGAAAGTAACTGAATCATTTAAAGTTACACCCTCCACCCCCTGTAATTAGTTTAAATGTTTTATGTAATTTTCAGTTCTCCTGTCAAGTAGGTTACTACCCTTCTTACTAAGATGCAATCCATCCCAGGAGAAGTGATGAGGTCTATCTAGAAAATTCTCCCAGTTTTAATACATCCAAAGCCTTTTTAAACACCAGAGATGTAGCCAATTATTTATGTATTTTAAGTTCATTGCTTCAGTGGCTCTAGGTACTGGCAAAATCTCAGAAAAGCAGACCTTGCAGTTTTAGGCAACTTGAATTTCACTTAGAATACAACAATCCCTTTTGATGTCCTCCATTGGGACCTGCTTATATTATTTGTTCCTATGTGAATTACCCATGGGTTATTACCACAGTTGTTTAGGATTGTATTTAACATAGTCATGTCTAAAATAACAGCTCCCTATAACTACTGCAAGTCCTGTTGACCTTATCAGGATTACATATAATCCTGTCCATATGTTTAAGTATTGAATCTCCCAGTACATAGGTCTGACAGCTTGAAACTGGCTCTGGAAGAGTTTGCCTATGTTTGAAGTGGCCTCTCTTGCTTCATTTGTATCTGTGACAGGCTGTTGGTTAAGTACCATACTCTAGTTATGCTTTGGACTATGTTTGTAGGTGGGCAATTTTAAGCTTCTTGTGACTGGGCAATGTCTGCTGGTTCAATGTCCATTACCTATGGTGGAGACATCTGTCACCTGACCAATATATGGGACTAGACTTCTATTCTTTGACCTATTAGTAGGTGAGGTAAGTTGTGCCCTTTTCATTATCAGAATTTGGATTTAAGGCAGTGAAATGATTGCAGAGGAGAGACTGAAATCCATTGTTCTTCTGCCCTTTAAGGATATTCCCTGAGACTAAAGTCCAATCCCATTTTCATTTTCAGTGGGCTCAATGTCTCTTTCCCTTCTTTTATGGGCACCATTCCCAGCTGCCGATTGTAAAATATTAGCTGCTGATTTTGGATTGCCCCAAAGGAATTACAGTTCAGTGGGACTTTGGGTGTGCTAGATGTTGAAGGGACGGTTGATTATTAATAGTTTTAATCATTTGTTGGATTCCGCTGATTTGCTACAACATACTCAAATTTGGTATGGAATTTATTTACCTCTTGTTCTAGAGAATTTATGTATGGCATGTCTAGCATACTGGCGCTAAATCAGTCACTTCTTCTAGGAGTGTATATATAGCATGTAGACTAGCATTTTCTGCCCAATCACCATCAAGTGTTCTGATTCTGTTCATCATATTTTGGGAAATTCAATATCTAATTGATTAATAAGCAGTTAGGGAGTACTACAGATGGACAGTAACAGACAGTACCAATACAGACTACTGAGGTGGAAGCAACAACTGAAACACAAGCTATTCATTGTAGCCTGCAATAATTATCCTAATACATTCTAAAATACTAATACAAATGAATGAATTGTTTATAGGGTCATACATCTAAGGAAAGGAATGTGTCCTGTTTCCCCTGGGTCCCCTGTGGACACTGTAGAGACATGCAGAAATGCTGCACATGTCTTACAGCACGTCTTCATGTGTGGCAGCTGCTCACCCCATGCAGGCTCGCCCGCTCGCTAGATGGTCTGAATATAAGGACTCAGGCGAGGAAGTATTTTCTGGTCACGTGACCTCTCGAAGCATGCACTGGTTTTAAAACTCACAATTCTACCCCAAAGGTTCTATTTTTTCCAATTGTTTAACCAGGTGAGACACACTAAGCTGAAAGCTTTTTACAGGAGCACAGGGACGTTAAGTGACTTGCTTAGGGTCACACAATATACAAGTGGGCGCTGTGGTTCAAACCTAGGTCTCCAGATTTGCATCTCAGAGCCTTAAACCACTGCACTATACTGCCTCCCTGCCTATTAGTCCTTAGATGGACTTTACACTGTAGCAAACTGCACTAGAGCCCAGTACAATTTAAAAATATGTCCTGTTTGTTCCTGCCTAGCATTGTAGTCCGCTGTAGAGACTAGGGACTACACTACTCAGACTTCTCCTGCTCAAGCTGGCACCCTCCCAGGAATATAATAGTTCACAGAATGGTTTTAAAACACCACCGACAAACATGGCCAATCTGCCAGACCTGCCTCACTGTGCACACACAGTCCCACAATATGTGTTTCTTGCTAACATTTAATTACATCCATTCACAAAACCATGTGGAACATTTCTTCAATCATTTAGCAATCAGTTAATCCTAGCCCCCTTGTTAGTAAATGCTATCACCCATTCCCACAACTAATCCACATTATTACACATACAAACGGAGTGCTTTAATATAAAATACTTTAAGGCAGAACACTTAAATGCCAATTATAATCACAAAACATTGATAATATGTAAACTCATACTTAGAAAGAACATACATTAGTGTACAGATATATACATACTATAAGCACCTTTAAAATGTAAACTGTTGAATAATAAACCTTTTACAATTGCTAACATGCTACTCGGGGGTTGTCAATATTGAGATTTAGAAAACCTGTTAGAAACTGAGATATATCGTAAAGTACTGAAGTCTTGATAACCCATTCAGTACTTTTCATATAGCGTATTTATTTATTTCAGTCCCAGACTAACACCTTTGAGACCACTCTCATTTCATAGGTTCCACGTCAGAGTTGTACAAACAGTGAGAAAACAAAATACAGCAAGCCAGCAAATAAGGTGAGACAAGAGACAAGTTACAGTTAGACAGTCAATAAATGGACATATCTGGTCAAATTTGAACAGAAATATGAATTCTATATAATATAATTTGCTTATTAGGACACTAATAAGCAAATTATATAGATTGGTAAGGTGTATAGTTTAAAGCATACACCTTACCAAATGCACTGTAAACCAAAATATCTCATTTAAATCTTATGCTTCCCCTATGTATATTCATGTTGCCAGTGGTTTGTTTGTAAACAGAACATAACATAACATATATTGTATATCTCACCTCCCAGGGCTGAAATATGCTATTCAGTTATATGTAGGTAGGTTTATAACATTGGGGTGCATTATAATAGGCGGTGCTCATTGGTAAATTAACTGCTCAGTACTTTTTAATAGCAATACTTTTTGTGCTTTAACTACACTTTTGTTTTGCAAATATAGTGTGAGTTGGACTTTTTTTTTTATTAAAACGTTCTTCCTCATTCTTATGCATTATAATTGTAGTTCTTTGCAGCTGTCAACCCTAACGCTCACCCCATTCAATGAGTAAGTAAGCTGAGATGTACACAGTATGAGAGAAATGGGTTGAGCATTAGGCAGACAACTGCAAGGCACACCCATGCCTGTTGCTGCCTGCAGGGTGGGGGTGGGGTGTTAGGGTTAGAAACCCTAATGCCACATTTCCCTACTTTTCTCACTTTTAACCCTAACTAGTGCATTAACAAAGTTCTTTGCAATGAATTTCCTGACTTTTTGAGACTGTATATTTCTATTCTTATTTGGGCCCTGTGCTCCCATACCTCCATAATTGTTTCTTATTTGAGTGTGGGAGCAGAGGGCCCGCCTTCCTCCCTCCTTAGATGCATATATTTATATATATAATAAAATCTACTGTAGATATGTCAGATGCACATAATTCTGCCATTTTTATATATTTTTACCCCAAATTTTCAACATACCCTTCTTATGACCCCACCTCATAAATGAGAGTGGTGGAAATTTTCATATCCTGACTGAAGGGTCATGTCACCAGCTGACCACAAAATCACCTTTTAGGCTGGATTGGTATTATTCTACCAACTTAGTTCATGAGGTGGGGTTTCAAAAGGTCATACTTAAAATCTGGTATATAAATATGCAAAACTAGTAAGCTATGCATCAAAGTTGAAAACCCCATTGAAACTCACTCACTCCAAATGAAACCTGTAAAATAAAAAAAAAATTAAAAATTCCAAATCCTTTTTGTGAGAATGACAAAAGCTCACAAAAAGGATCTATCTCATGAAAAAATAATTGGGGGCAAAGTCCCAAATTTTCTTTCCTGAGTAGAAGTACTTTTGTCAGAATGAAAAAGTACTATGATAAAAGAAATAGCGAGTCACAAAACATTATTTAAACTGTTTAAAAAAAAAAAAAGCCCTGCAGAAATGTTTCAACCAGATAACTGCAGAATCCACCTAAATGAGTCCTGATGACCAAGATACATGTGTTGGTGTCTCTGGCAGAGTTTATTTTTGCGGGTTTTCAAGGGTTTTTTTCAACCGGAAAACAAGATGGTGGCTCATGAAAAAGGAATTTTCCTCACAAAAAGGGATTGGCACCTCATGAAAAATAATTCTTTTTCATGAGGACCAAATTCTTATTTTGTTCCAGGAATCTATCCAAATGACTATACTGAGCATGCTCAGAACATGAAACTTTGAAATTACTGTACATAACGTTTGAACAAATTGATATTTTTTCACCAAACCAGTGAAAGGCATTTTAGTGTGGTAAGCCCTTTCTACCCTAAACATTTCAGACAAACATTCCAAATGGTCTGGGTGCAGCATGATGATGAAATAAAGCACAATTGTTAACATTTTTTTCACTTTGTGCAGCTGAAAATCCACAAATCCTACCAAAACAAAACTTAGAGATCTACCCCACGAAACCATGCATGCAAAATGTGCAAATCCATTGAACAGTTGTACAGTTATTAAGTGCAAAATTTGAGGTTCAACAGAGAAACTGTAGCTCAACCTAACTATAGTGGTGCAACCATGCCACTATAATATATTATAGGGGTGCAGTCAAACCCTATAGTTAGGGCTGAATAATCACCTCAATGTTAAACTTGAGATTTTACACTTTAATAACTTAACAACCATTCAAGTGAATTGCATGAAATGTTGTATGCACCATCAGGAACAAAGATCTCTTGATGTTGCAGGTTTCATTCCAATCGCATGTGTGAGTGCAGAGATACAGAGTGTAAAAAATGTAACATTTACCTTTTTTTTTTTTTTTATTTCTTTGTCACACCACAGCGTAAAAACAGTAATTTAGGTCTGAGATTTTTGGGGTGAAAAGGTCTTGCCTCATGGATGTGCCCTTTGAAGGTTTGGTGAAAAAATATTAACACATTCCAAAGTTATTACATTTTTAATTTCCATTTATTTTCAAAGGGAATGTCACTCTTCAGTTAGATGTCCCACTCGAAAAAGGATTCTGTCACAAATGGGTACTCCTTTTTCACAAATGGATCATTCTGTGTCACAAATGGGAAATCTTTTTTGTGCTTCTGCCATTTTTTTTTTTTTTTTTTTTTACAGTTAGCGAGGGGAAACGAAATCAAATAACTCAAAACAGTAATGTGTAGAGACCAACACATGCATCTTGCTTATCAGGACCCCCTCAGCTGGATTCAGCACTTGTGTGTTGAAGAAATGTCCTTGAATTTTTCTTTTCCAGATTATAAATCTTCTTTCATGACTTGTGATATGAAAAAAGATTATTTTACACACCATGAGTCCTGAAAAAGGATCCTTTTCATGATGGGAAAATCCTTTCCCTGGTATCTACTGGCACCCCCATCTCTGACTGCCATTCTCTTTCATAATTGTTATTTTATTTGTTTTATTCTTTGGTAACTGGGTAATGCCCGCTAGGCACAGGTGCCTGTTTTCAAGGGTGACCTGGGAGCATTTGGGAGGTTGTGACTTAGCCAGAGTCACACTGTATGCAAGTAGAGGTTGTGGGGATAAAACCCAGGTCTGTCGGCGGGATGTACCAAGCTCATTCACAGCTCCTTACTGTGGTATACTGTCCTGGTGTCTAGTGTCAGCCCCCCACCCTCCAATTGCTGCCCCACCAGTACTTTTCTTTCTCTGGCATCTAGTGGCACCCCCTACCCTCCAATCACTGCCCATAAATCTTTTTTCATGACTCGTGATATGAAAAAAAAGTATTTTTTGTATCAGGAGTCATGAAAAAAAATCCCTTTTCATGATGGGAAAATCTAGTGGAACCCCTCAACCTCCAATAAGAAGTGGTTGTTTTAGCCCATGAATGGACAAAATATATCAAAGTAAATGCAATCATCTGCAACACCAGATATACATTTACTGTATCTGTTTAAGTCCTGATCCACTTATGTTGCAGAGACATAAACCTACATGTTTCTGATTGTCTGTGTAAGAAATTACAGAGAATTATCAACATTTTAAAACCTTTGGGAACAATTCAAAAATTTATTGCAGGCATTAATAATATGCAGTTTTAAATGAGATTGCTTCTTTCCTATCAGCATCGTTTGTGAAAACACATCTTAACACCACACATAGTAGATGCCAAAAACAAAACTCAGGCTTTCTTTACAAATAATTACCATGATATGAAGGAGGCTACAAGATCAGACAATGTGCCTCCTGCTGTACTTTAAATGGTATGGCTTAGATCTCTTCTACAGCAGCTACTGTATCTTAGTTAACAACGTTGTTAATACCAGCATTTTATTACAGACTAATATGTAACTTGTGGTGTTTCTATTGTGATGAGTCTTTCATGACTTTAATTTATGTTATTAATTAATGTAATAAATCTGGTTATGATTCATTTTGAATCAAAATTCATATACAATTCTTATGTGATAGGGTAGTGATTCAATTCCCAATCTATTGAGTTTCATACACAACTCAGAGAACTAACCCGGGATCAAGAAAAGATGCACATAAAAAAATATATACAAATAAATAAAGGAGGCAGTATTCATTCTTTCTGCCATCACCTGTTTCCAAAAAAGCTGCACAGGTCAGCGCAAAAGAAAGTCACATAACACCTTGTGTCCAATAGGTGGCAGTGCAGGGTGACAAATGCCAGTTTCCACATTATATATAATGCTCAATTTCATTATGTGGATCTGTACTGGCTACTTTTCTAGTAGAAAAAAATCCAATATTACAAGTCAAAACAGAAATAAATATACCATTATAAGTGTGGTTGTGTGCATGCTTGCAGGTGTGGAGGGTTAGAATGCTTATATTTATTATAATAAAAACCATATTGTGGAAATGCTGATGGATGGATCTGAGAAAAACATAATTTTAAGAAATACAGTAAAGCAGGACCTTTTTCAGTTATGTGAAGTCACTGCACCTTAATCTTTGCCAGCAACTGGATTTCAGGTTACTGTATATATTCCTTCTGCAATAGTATGAGATTCTGCAGTCCGTTTAGAGAATATATGGAAATTTTGACTATATTATGCTTTATATGCAACATGCTGCTGTTTAATCATTGAGCATCATCCATCTGTGCCTAGCATGAAAAGATGTTTCCTATTAAAGTATGTCAGCATAAATAACTCTAGATCTACTATGGCAGAGTTGTAATGAAGATAAAATTATTTTGATGTGAATGTGTCCTGAGTTTAAAGTTTAGGTGTACATAAGGCAGGCTCAACATATAACTGCAAGCTACCTCTAATGATGTAATAAACTCAACATGTCATTGCAATCCACCTTCATGCAGTATTTGAGAATTACTCTTATCCCATATATATAATTTGAGGGATCTATAAATAGACAATAGGACATTTCTAGCTGAGTACATTCATCCACCTAGCATTGTGGCTATTACAGCACAGCCTACATCCTCAGTGTATTGCGTCATATAAATGGAAACTATACAAGCATGAATAATAAAAACAAAAATCCAAAACTCTGAATCGTTAATTGTTTATATCAAGTTAAATGTAGCTCTTCTGCAGTGATGGTGGTGGGTGAGGGGTCTTCTTCTCAGTCAGCTGGCATAGGACCCTTTTGTACTGTTTGTTTTAAATTCCATCCTGAGTAGAAACAAACTCTTTTGTGACCTTCTACAATTAGCTTTAAAGGGCTGATGCCTCTCACAGCAGTAGTGTGAGGGTTTTAATCATATATCACAAGTTCTATGGGACTGTCTCAATGTCTCATGGGCATGTTTGAAGAGAACTGCCGTTCCAGTGGTGGCTGAGTTCTACCTACAGGAGGAAGATTTGCTACAATGCTTCTGCCACATTCAGATTGCTGACCTCACCCATAGGAGTAGGGCTGATGTGTGAAAAAGGTCAGCCTTAGCAGGAAGCCGAGGTTTTCCAACAGGAGCAGGATTTTTGTTTTAGAAAACAGTGTATTGGTGGGATGGAGTGCAGGGCCTAGAGGGTCCTTTGCTCCCACAGCCAAATGAGGGTATGAATATATTATCTCAAAAAGTAAGGACATTTTTTGCCAAAGACTCAACTCTTTACCTCTGCGAAACAGCTGTAGGTGGCAGCCAAACTCACCCTTTTTGTCCCCCACAATGACTTCAGTCAACAGCAAAAGATAACCCATTCACCCTGGACACTTCTGTGGTCATTGCCACTATGTTTCTATATTACTTGCCAGCCAATTGAGATAGGGCTTACTGAACAAATATTATGGGTACCAGGTATTTAATTTGGTGTGGATATGTTGCATATTTTCTACCAAGAAATGGTTTACGTTGCTTTTTTTAAACTGGAAAAATATCTTTTTTTGATGTTTCAGCTTGTATAAAAAATAAACTGAATTGAGTAGAATTGATTGCACAGCACCATTAGAAAGGTAATTTTGTTCTGGACAACTTTGCCCCTCATATTTTGTGTGTATCCCATATACTTTAGGAGTTATTCACATGTGTTTATGGTATGGTGTATATGATTGACATGTATATCTCAAGCCTCATGAAAACATCTTGAATAAAACAGAAAACAAATACATGTTTTATATTAGAAAAATTGATTTTTAGTACAAAAGTACTTTTGTACTTGTTTCTAATGTATAGATACTTAATTTGGTGTTGATATTTTACATATATCCCCCCCAAAAAATGTTTTACCTTGTTTTTTTTATTGGAAAAAAAACTTTTTTTTGTTATTTTGGCTAGTACAGAAAAAGGAATTGCTTATAATTTATTGCATAGCACCGTTAGAAAAGTAATTTTATACTGAACAACTTTGTCACTTGTACTCTGTGTGTAGCACTTCGTTACATGAGGTATTCACATTTGTTTGTGGTATGGTGATTACGGCTTCATTTTGTAGAAAGGCCCAGGATGTAGTGTTAGAGTATACATATACATATGTGTGGGAACAACAGAGTAGTATTGTCTCTGGCATACTCAGAATACACAGAGTCAATTAAGAAAATTGTGAACACTAACTGGGGCATTCTGAGTTCAATAAATGTGACAGCATTGAAAAATGAGCCAATCATTGCCTCAAAAAAAGTTAAAACGTTGAAAGACAGGCTAGTGCACTCTGAATATACTGAACAAGGACAACCAAAAGGACAGTTACTGTTGGGACCAAGATCCTGGGATGTATCCATGTGGGCATTGTCTCCATTGTGGTAATACATCAAAGAGAAAATAAATTTGTCATCCAACTGCGGATAAAAAATATAAGATAAACACATTTTTGACATGCGATTCTGACCATGTGGTGCATATGCTTACATGCCCCAGTTCGGTTTTATGTAGGTAAAACTACCAGGCTACTCAAACAAAGAATAAGCGAGCATAAGAGTAACATACATACAGGAGCAATGACATCACCAGTGGCATGACACTTCTCTAATGCCAAACATTCTGTCTGTAGTCTACGTTTTTGGGCAATTGAAAGGGTTGATCCCCCTACCAGAGGAGGAGATTGGAACAAAATGCTAGAGAAAATATAGGGATACTGGATATATACACTGAATACAATAGGTGACAGATGGGGATTGAATGAAGACTAGAATTGATCTGTGTGTTAGAGAAAATAGTTACTTGTGAATTTTGAGGAATGTCTGTGAGATCCGCCTACAGTGTCTTCAATCTTTTTGCTCTCCTTTGCCAGGTAGCCCCCAGGCAAAATGTTTTGGTCACATGAGACTGTGAAAACATTTCAAGTGATATGCTGATGAATAAACAAGAAAATCACCCCTAATCTGACAGCTCGGCATCGCTCCATGTTGGGGAATTTTAAGGTCCCTATATGCACCCTTAAAATGGACGGGGGGGCAGAAAGTCGCCTTGGCACTGATGACCAGGTAACACTAAGCCAGCAAAACAGATAGCACAAATAGTGAACAAGAGTTTTATGGCTACGTTAATTAGGGTATCCTTGTGTACTAGGATGTTCAAAAAGATTGGAAAGAAGTTATATACCTTAACTGGGTAAAAAGACAGAGCCTTGGAAAACATACTACATATTTGAAAGCATTTAGAAATAGTTGAACACAGATTGAAAACGTACTAAACTCTGTAGTTGCACTTTCTCCTATGCAAGAACAGAGAGAGAGAGATAATCTGATGTTTACTAGAATCAGGAGCCCAGTGAGGGACTAAAACAAGTCAGCAATAGTCATGAGTTGAAATAATCAAAACCTTGACATGGATATTTCTAGTCAGTAAGTACCATCAGGATACATTTATCGAATAAATAGGGAAATTAATGAGTTCTGGCTAAAAAGGTCACATGTATGAATAGTTACTTATATGAACAGATGAAGGAGCAGTACAAAAGCTGGAAACTATGGGGTCACGGGTCAATCAGGGTGTCTCATGGTTGCTGTGCAAACCAAGTGGCTGGTCCGATCAGTTACACCTGAGTGAAGTGACACCAGTCACATGATCTCTAGATCACTGCTGATTGGATGCAGCCTTTCTGCCCAGAAGTTAAAATGACGGCGAGATGAATGGACGCATAGTTTGCCCCTCCTGCCAAACAAAAATGAGCTCTAAAATGGGTAAGTCACTGCTTGCCAATTACTCTACCAGCAGCTATTAAAATTTCACAAAAGAGAACAGAGTTATGATCTAATGCAGTAACAACCCTTTTGCCCTTAGGAATATGAAATATTAAACTAATGTAAGAGTAAAAAAATTGAAAATGCAAATTAACATTAAGGAATGTTTTCTTTGGGAGCTATTGGCTGTGAAAACAAGTTGAGGTGGGTGTGATGGCAAAGATCACGTGCTGCATAAAAGAAAGTGGTAGTAACAAAGCTCAGGACATACAGCAAACATATGAGTGATGAAGTTAATGTGCAGAGAGCTACTTAAACTGTTCTATAAATGGTGACGTTAGCCTTGACAACTAGCACTAATATATATATATAGAGAGAGAGAGAGAGAGAGAGAGAGAGAGAGATATAGTTATATTTATTCATGGCAAAAAACTCCATATAATGCATCAGTTAGGGTTGTTCCACAGTGACAAAAGTGAGGAAATTCGGTGTTAGGGTTAAAACCCTAACTGCGCATTCTCCCCAACCCCCACCAGCACCACACACACACACATACATAAAAGTAGGAGAAGGACCAAGGCAACACAACCAATCACACACATCCAGCAGGAGGTGTATACCTGTGTCACTGTAGGAAGTGGAGAAATCCAACAGATATGATACATTATTTACAAAGTTGTTCTTTGAGGTTAGTTCACAGAAAGATGAAGCAAGGTGGCAGTAGCGAAAATGGTATACCTCGCTTCGTTTTCAACATATGGGTGGCGAAAGGCATCATGGGCGCTGCAATGTTAGTCTATGGCAAATTGCTCAATTTTGGAACAGTGTAACTTTGTAATCCTTAAGTATTTTAGCACGCTAGCAGGAAAAAGCACATCTGTGGGACCAGGTCTTGCCAGCCTGCAAATGTCAGCCCAAAGGACCCAACCATTTGCTTGCAGGATGATGGCACAGATGTGCAGTTAATAGGAGCATGCTTTCACAAAATACTTTCACAAACATGAAAGTGTCATAGCATGATATGTGTTTAACAATGCGGGAATGTCCAGGATGACAGTTGGCAGTGACGACCCCATGACACAGCCCGATGGGAGCATGGGTGTGTGGTTTCGTGGTTTAGATAGTTGCATGATATTCCTGATACCTACTGCTGGTTGTGTGTGATTG
The DNA here is from genome assembly GCA_016271365.2 of Neoceratodus forsteri. NCBI lineage: Eukaryota > Metazoa > Chordata > Ceratodontiformes > Ceratodontidae > Neoceratodus > Neoceratodus forsteri. Next base: position 1,206,810,673 of record CM057449.1, read on the forward strand.
GTTCTGTTGCCTTGGTCCTTCCCCTACTTGCATGTATATGTGTGTGTGTGGAGGATACGAGTTAGGGTTTAACCTAACATCGAATTCCTCGCTTTTGTCATAATAGACAACCCTAACTGATGCATTAAACAGAGTTTTTGTCATGAATTTCCCTTCTTTTGAGAATGTGCACTATAAATAGTAAAGTAACGAAATGCAAGCGCAAACAGTAATTGAAAGCAAAGCGCAAATGTTAATGAAAACAGAAACACAAATGCAAGCATGAATGCAAATCATAACGCACACTTCACGGTAACACAATTGGAAACACAAATGCTGATGGTAACACCAACGATGACACCAAAGGAAACAGAAACGCAAATGGAAGCACATGGTGACGCAAAAAGAGTAATGGAAACGCAAATGTTAACAGTAATGCAAACTCAAAGGGTAACGCACACGGTGGCGTAGATGGGAACGCAAACGGTAATAGAAACGCAAGCAGAAATGCTGACTGTAACAGTAAGGGAAATGCACAGCCTGTTTTTCCCCAAAAGGTGCATTCAGAAGCACAGTGAATACAAAGAATGTATGCATAATGGGCCTCTGAGCAGAAAATGAACACTTGGAATACTAAATTGCTTCTATTTCAGGAACCATACGACATAGAAAAAAATGTAAATCTCATTATTTATGACTTTCCTGGATAGTTTTTAAGCATTTTTCTGATGAAAAGTCCATATCACGAAGAGTTTTCGAGGTACGGGCCCCGACATGAGCGACGGATGCCGTAATGTTAGCCTATGGGGAAAAAATCATCAACTTCGGAGTGATGCAACTTTGAAGCCCTCTAATATTTTGTCACCAAACCACCAAAAGGCACAACTGTGAGATCTTGGCTTTCTTCCCTCCAAATTTCAGGCCAAAAGACCAAACCATTCTTTTGCAGCAGGGTGGAAACGATTTCCTAATCTTTTGGGCATAGTGTCGCAAAACAGTGTTGTGATTTGCGACACTTTCGCAACAAAAAAAAAATCACAAAAGTGTCGAATGTGCGACACTACTTTGTGACACTACTGTTTACAAAAATTTCAAATATATATTTCTGGGGTGTTTAATCCCTCAAAAAGACATGGTTGGCATCCTCAGGACTCGACTAAGCGAACACAACAAGAATTAGTTCTAGAGGGTCACAAATGTAAATGCTAAGCATTTCTGTGACCACCAACTGAAAACAAGATGGCGGATTTGCGACAGTAAAAACTGCATTTGTGACAGTGTTGAACTTTTTGTTAACTTTTCCCGTTGACTATAATGGGAAACTTGTTTTTTGAATAACTTTTAAACTGTTTAATATTTTTTCACAAAATCTTTGAAAGGCAGATTGGGGACCCTGGCTGCATGTTCCCTGAAGGTTTTGGACCAGCCATGCAGACTGTGTGACCTGTAGGTGTGAGCAAAGAATGCGCAAAAATGCATAACTGACACATTCTCCAGCACTATGTAGCTCCGCAACTGTATATCTGACCATTACAAAACTTAGCAGATCCAGAGATCTATCATACCGCTCCATGCAAATTTCAGGCAAATCCATCAAGCAGTGGCAAAGTTATAAAGCTGCCAGATTTCATACTTTAACCTTAAATGGGGTTCTCAGCCCTAAATATAGTGGCACTACTGAGCCACTATAAAATATATATATCTAGTGAGGATGCCTGTGAGATCAGACTGGATAGTGGTGATACATGGCAGCAACTGTGATGCAGGGAGAAGGAGAAATATTTAATGCACACAGTGCTATTGGTTGGACATTGCAGAGAAAGGCAGTGGATTGGGTATGGGATGTTTTGACATTCAACAATAATAACAAGATATGATATGAAGCACACTGAAAGAAACCAGGGGCAGGTGAACCAATAGTGATGGAAATACATGCGTGAGGAGAATTGTTAATCACTGATGATAACATGCTTATGGCAAGAGAAAGATGGAAAACACATTTAGGTTAATGATCTTGTGGACAGAGGCTAAGAATATATGATGATACCACTCTTATTTATAATATTAGGAAACTACAAAATAAAGTGAAAACGAAACAAAAGTGAAACCGGATATCCGATATTATACACTAGGTACGAAATGCCTTTGGAGTGCTATTATACAAAATAATGTATTGACTAAATATATGAATATTAATGACTGTGAAGGATGGGAACAGAATGCCAACAGAATTAAACAGATTAAGAAACATGTTACCATAAAAAGATAGACTTAATATGGGAATGTGTAGAATCTGGATGCCTAGTGGCAATATATTTTTTTGCAACTATTAAAGGAGTGTAACAGTCAATTATATGCTGCTAGTAGGCTTTTGGGCCATGTGGTGTCATGACCCATAATACTATTTAGGAAAGTGAAATGAGTAAGAGTGTACAAGAAATAATGCAACGGAATAGAGATGGGACAGGAAATGACATTTAAAATATGAACTAATACTTATTAAGGAATGTTACTGGTATTATGAAAAGTATGAAATGTAATTTTTAATATGTTTACACATAGATCCTCTCCCCTGAGTAAGCCCTATGGGTAGGTTTGGGGGAAATTGGAAAATTTTTGCCCAGTGAAATATTTCACGAAATTAAGCGCATTACGAAATATTTAAGCTGGCGCAAAATTGAAATTTTGCCCGTGGCTGTGGTGAAATTCCCCTCAAAGCTTGTGTAATTTTGTCTGTGGATGAAATTCTCTCCACCGTGGGTGAAATTCTGCCACTGCTGGTGAAATTTCGCCACTGCTGGTGGAATTTCACCACCCGCGGGTGAAATTTCACCATTGGTAATGGACTACTCAGATGACAGAAATGCAGGCAAAATTGAAAAATTTTGCCACATTTTTGCAAAACATTTCATGTGGCAAAATTGCAGATTTCACCGCAATTTCACTGGAGAAATTTTATTTCACTGCATCTCTACCTATGGGTGAAACATTGGGTATATGAAGATCTGGTTGAAAAATAGTTGGACAATTTTATGACTTTTTTGAGTGTGACTGGTTTCTTTACTTGATTGCTAAAGTTCATTCACTTACCAGCCCTGTCATGACACCAGACTAATAAAACCTTTTGGGAAAAGGAACATGCCCAGCACCTTTTCTGAAAAATCCCTCTGGCCACAGGATGAAGTCTGGTCCTTTGCAGGCCCGGTGGTTGTGTGTGGGCACCCTGTCATAGTCTTGCTAGCAGAACAATGGCAGGGGGAAGGTAAGTCCTGGAGAAGCCAGATGAAAGAGCTTGGGGGGACCAGACAGGAGTGGCCAGGGGCAAACAGGGGGCATATAGAAAAAAGTTATGCATCAAAAAATATACAAAAAAGAATGAAAAGTACATTTAAAGTAGGAAATTGCATTCTCTATGGTATGCACAATGGTACATATCACACAGTGAATCAGTTTCTAGGGACTGATGATGCTCCATGCAGTGAAAACAAGAAAGGGGGCTCAGGACCATGCAGGGACAGAGCCGCAGTAGACCTTCACAGAGGAAACAGGGCAGAGCAGCTGCATTTTACTAAATGCACAAAAACTCCAATGCTAGGAGATGATAAAAATATATTTCTTGAAAATATAAAAGTGTAGTAGCACCCTCCAACACAACAATGTTTCACATCTCACTGATGCTTTTTCAAGCCATGCCCTAACCATCACAAGATGCCAATAAATAGTCTGCTGGGTATTGACGTAAGAGAAACATCATTAACACATATATCATGTGATCTCATATGTTACCCCTACTAGTAAGAAAGTGCCCATAAACCCAGCAAGAGCTTGAGAATAAGTACCATGTATAACAATAAATAACACCACAAATATGAATAAACTAGCACACATGAAAACATATACAAACATGCTAAATATGTCTAAAACTTAATGTATTGTATAGAAGCAGCACTGTAACCATCTACTAATAAAAAATCATGGAAAAGTTAATAAATACTGTATGTAGTGATGAACTAAAATCAGTATCATTAACGGAGAAATTCCATACAATGTCATAACAGTGGGGTTATAGGATGAAAAAGGGTGAGGGAGGTGACAAGGGGGGGTATTGTAGGTTGGAGACGGGGAGAGGTTTGGGCAGAGGGTGTAGGTGAGAAGAGAAGAGTATGAAAGTGGGGGAAGGAAAGGGAAGGGTATGTTTTATAAATATGTTATGAAATATTTTAAGATGTTTTAAGAAAATGTCCCAGTTGAAACATCTTATTGAGTCCTGGAGGAAGGAGGGGGTACAAGCTTATAATTTATATTGCAGAAAAGTCTCCCTGCACATGAGTTTATTATCTAGATCACCTCTCTTCTCCAACGTCATCTTCTCAAGTCCCATTAAAAGAAAGGCATGCCCTGTCCCAACCTGATATAAGTTCCTTACAAATTCAACTTGGCCTCTGATTTCCTGGAAATACAGACTTGGTTTTGTGATCATAGTCTGGTTTTGAATAAAAAAACAGGCTAAATCTATTGTATTTCATAATCACGGGAAAAAGTTAAATGTCAGCCTACTCTAACATTATACTCTGTCACTGGGGTTAAAATAAAGCAGGTTAATTGTTTTAAATACTTAGGATTACTGTAGACTTGGGTATGAGTTATGTGTACCGTTTTTCTAATTTAGTTAAAATGGTGCATCAATGACTTGGAGCACTGTATAGATTGAACTTTTTATTAATTCCTTCAACTAGAGTACAGTTATCCCAAAGTTTACTTCTTCCCATTATTAATTGCAGTTTGATTTTTTACTATACTGCTAGTGATGGGTTACTTGCAAGGGTTCAAGTTCTTTTGAACCAATTCGCAAGATTTACCATTTCAGACACATCACTGTGACCTTCTTAAGCAAGCAGGGTGACTTCCTTTAGAGCACAGGTTCAAATTTCAAATTGGTCTTCTAGCAAAAAAAGGCAGCCATGAATAAGGTTCCTACCATTTTCCAAACCTTTTTTTAGAAAATACATGAACCCTTTTCCTGCTTGTTCATTTATTCATTATTATTTCTCCGTTCCAAATATGAAAACAGTGACTGGCCAGAAGACATTGCTTTATAACTTAACATAATTGTGATGAAACTTGACTGCTTAGGAACTACAATGTATAGATATATAGAAGAAAGGCTCTGAGGAATTACTTGCAACTAGACAGTGAATGTAAATGTGTTGTGAAATAATGCCTTCTCAAATGCTTTGTTTATATCTCCTGTTTGTACTAATAATCAGCTATGTATTAATTTGTACCCTATGTTTTATATGCTATATATCTTCATTAATAAGTGGTATGTATGTGTATGCTTCTATGTACTCTGATCGCCCATGAAACAGGTCTTTGGCCCATGGACTTGTCAGATTAAATAAGCAAATCAAATCATGTGTAGTGCCAAAGCATTTTCCAATTAGCCCAGTCTTATGCATCTCAAATGTTCCAAAATCTGAACCCTGTTTTTCTTATGTCAATATCCAGTAGACTGTTTATTGGCATCTTGTGATAGTTAGCACAACTTGAAAAAAGCGTCAGTGATACATGAAATGTTGCTGTGTTGAGGGTGCTACTTCATTTTTATATTTTCAAATAAATGTATTTTTATCATCTCCTAGTGTTGGAGTTTTTTCATGTTTCAGTAATGTACAGCAGCTCTGCTGTGTTTCTTCTGTGATGCTCCATGCAGAACAAGATGCTGACTAGGAAAACAAGCACACCAGCCAGTTGCTTTATCTTGAGCAAAGACTCAAGCACTCTAGAGGTAAATATCATTAACTTGATTAAATCTTGATAAAGTGCAGCACTGGTGCAATACATGTTGTTAACAAGACATGGAACAGAAGCACAAAAACATTGCAGCCATGGCAGCATCTAACCTAACATTTCACTCCAAAACTATGAAGATTATTCAGTGTCACACCTGATTATATTGAACTTGTTTTTGACAACAAGATGTCATTAGGTGTAGGTGTCATCAGGTGCAGTGGCAGATCCAGGATTTTACAATGGGGGGTGCTGTGATGGTGTGCCGACTTGATATGCAACTTTCTATAATTTTTTTAAATCCTTTATACTCTCCTTTTCATGACATTTTTGACTGAAAATACAAACATAATCTATAGTTTTGAATGTATATTTCTTACAATCAGTATATTAGACTTCTCCAGCAAAGTTAAATGCAGCAGCAGCAGCAGCAAGCAAGTAAGCTGCAATGGGGGGTGCATCTGCACCCACTAAAAGCCCCCAGATCCGCTACTGATCGGGTGTAGGTATCATCAGGAAGAGGAGTCTCACTGCTACTGCTGGGAGAGGTGAGCTAGACTGTGTTTCCAGTGCCAGTGGCAGAAGTTCAGGAAGACTTAATAGGAGGTGTAGCAATGAGAATAGTACTAGATGTCATGGGTTTGAAATAAGAATAATTGAATGTGTAGTCAAAGTTGATCTTTGTATGTTGAATTTGAGAATGCAATGAATTACAATTCTCAAGATTTAGTTGACACAAAGTCAGCAGAAATGGATTACTCAAGAGGAGGATCATGACCAGGAGTGTGTATGCACTTTCTTGCTGGTTTCTTCACACTTTCTTTGCTGCTCTGCCATAAATGTATGCAATAGTTTTGTTTAATATAGCATATACATCCATGGGAAATTTGTACATCTTTTACTGTCAAATGTGTCTGCAAGTTTTGTCAGAAACATTTCTGCCTTTTCTTTAATGAGTATTTCTTCCTGCTACTGTTGTGATGACTCAGATGAACTACTAGTGTCACCACCTTCTATAGTGATGAATATTAGTTCTACAGTACCACATGATGTGCAGTGTGCAGGCAAGTCATTTGTGTCACCTACGCACTGCAGTGACCCATGATGAGGAAATAGTGATTGAATACGGGAAGGAGGTAGGAAGAGGAGGAAGAGGAATAGGCTGTGGTGTTTTCAGAACCAATCAACTTCTGTGGTTTTCATTTTAATGTAATTATTATTTGTTATGCTGCTTACATTTAATGTTATCATTATGCTGAAAAAATTTAATTTGTAATGAAAGGAGAAGAATGATGATGAGGATGTGATGTTTTTGGAAGCTAAACTGGAGACAAGAAGTTACTGGAACTGTCAGCATGTAAAGAAGCAAAAGGAAATGGTGGCACAGAAGGTTGAGGTGCTGCAAAGTGCCTACCTTACGCCATGCTGGGGACCTGAGTTTGGGAATGAGCTCAGGTTGCTGGGGTCAGCAGTGGGGAGGGCTGGGAGAGGACTGAGCAGCTGCCTGGCAGCTCTCCTCTACTGGACAGTGGCGGTGGGCTATCCTGGCTTTTGGATGCCACCAGGTGAAGGCCTGGTGGTAGTACCAGTGTGAAGAAGGCTAATGTAAAGTCAGGTGGGTGAAAGGGGCTAGCAGTTCTGGAATACATGCATGCCTTCATGCACATGCATCATCTGCATTTCCCATAGCCCTGGAAGAAAAACTAAGATGGAAAATGGAGGTGGGGCAGGCATAATGAAACCCTGCCTGAGTTGTCATAGCCCACCCTGCCACTCCAAGAGGGGTGGGGAATCTGATGTGGTCGCTTGGTGGAAGGACAGCCTCTCCCTGGCCCCACTTCAGGAGGAATCCATGGGGACTGCCCCCAATGAAAAAAAGAGGCAGCAGGCTAGCCAATGATGCCCAGGGATAGGACTGATCAGCTGCCCAGGCCACCCAAAAGGATAAAAAAAAAGCAGGGGAAAAGCTTGCCAATTTAGTGTGGACATTTAATGCCTGGGTAGTGCACAGTGATGTCTGCAGGATCAGATGTAGTATCACAGTATATCACATTTTCCTGCATGACAGCTGCCACTGAATTGCAGTTTTTCCTGCACAATTCTACAAACTCAGGTGTCTGATCCTGGCAGACACTACTTACTTTTTTTTTTTTTGCAATAGTTACAGCACCCACTGGGGGGTGTGTGCTGGGCCTGACTCTGGCTTTTTGCTCTTGGAACCTTTTTGACCCAGTGCCAGTCATTGATTCAGGCTGCTGTTTTTTACCATACTGACAGCAACATGATTTTAGAGGATTTGTGGCATCCTCTGTAAAATACTCTGCAGAAGATGCATTTGCTTTATTTAGGTACAGTGGACTGGTGGTGGTGGTGGTCATGGGGGCTAAGAGGTTCTTCTAAAAGAATCTGATATTGATTGAGAGGTGATTTCTTTTTTGTGGTCACTGTGGAATGCATGCCTTTGGATAACAGTAGAAAGGGCAGGGAGGATAGCAAGTATAATATATAGGAAGATAAATATAATTTAGTGTAATATGACCTGATGTAATAATATAATTCAATATATGAACCTTTTATTATTTATTATTTATTAATTATCTATTGGTGAATAGAGATGGCTTTGGCTACACTGGGGATTGGGGCCAGCCTGGGAGGATATGGAACCTGTAAGGGGAGACGGCCTGCATTCTTCCAGGAGGGGGACCACAGTTCCTAGTCAGTAGTTTAGATGTTACTTGGATGAACATATAACTGGGGGGTGGATGTAATACCAAGGGAAGCAAAATTCCCCCCCACATGATGAGGGATGGCCTGAGGTAAGAGGCTGCCCCATGACAGGGGTGGAGAAGAAAAGTGTGGACAAGGCAGAGGACAAGGGTGTAAATCAAGAATGCAAGAAGAAAGAGAAAAGAGGAACGTAATGGCGAGGGTAACAAGGGAAGAGGGGGTCAGGGGGGCTTCAGCTATAGCACAGAAAGGAGGGGGAGAAAGCAGGGAGTCAGGCAGGAAGGGAGGGAGTAAGATATGGAGAGCCATGTGTGCCAATGCAAGGAGTCTGGGAAATAAAATTCTGGATCTGGAGGCCATCATGTCGGAGGCTAACCTGGATTTGGTGGCCATAACACTCATGGTGCACTGACAGTTATGAGTGAGATTTGGCCATATCAGGCCACCCTCTGTTGAGGAGAGACAGGGAGGAAGAGAGTACTCCATGTGAGGGAGGAATCAAGGCTACAGAAGTACAGGCGCACCAAGAGGAAAAGGAAGGCCTTGAGGTGCTGTGAGTCATCCTGAAGACATGAACTGGGGCCACTATACATACAGGGGGTTTTATACAGACCTCCAGCACAGGGAGGGAAGTTGGATAAGGCACTTGGGAAAGCCATCATCAGGATAGTAAATGAGGGGGAGATGCTGCTGGTTGGGGATTTCTATCTGCCGTATGTGCACTGGAGCCTTTGAGCTGAAGCTTTGGCAAGAAGATTAAATGACCTGAATTTATATTCTCTAGACTATAGAAGATTAAGAGGTGATCTTTGCTATGTATTTGATGCATTTAATGCTAGTAAAAATAGAATACTATGGGAGTCCATAGGATTACAGAATTCAAGTAACACACTGAATAAGAGATCTCATTATTTACAACTGAAAGAGGATATAGATATATATATATATGTATGTATATGACAAACACGAGAGGTCAGTGGTTCCAGCCAGTGAATCGTGAATGTGTGGAACTCACTGCCAGAGACAGTAGTGTCATGTAGCATTATGCTAACATTTAAACACAAATTGGACACATATATGGAACACAGAGATGTGGGAATTACCACTAATTAGTGGTGAGCCATTAAAGGTTCTTTTGACCTCCGGCTTGTATATCACCTATGAAGCAGGGCATTCCTTGACTCCCTTCAAGGGGCTTTTCTCAAACAGCTAGTCAGTGAACCCCTAGAACAGGGCAGTGATAGACTTTTGCTTACAAACAGGGAAAGCACTGTAGACATTACAATGGGCGGTCCGCTAGGTACTAAGTGATCATCGACAGTGTGGTTTAACATTGACAGAAGCAGAGACAAACACAAGGGTGAGGGTCCTGGACTTTGGGAGGCAAATTTCAAAGAAGTGGAGACTGCCTCAGAAACTACCTAGTAGGAGGGGGGGGATATCCATAGAGAGGTGGGACAGTGGGGAAAAATAAGGGAGGGCATAATTAAGGCAACCTGCCTCTGAATGAAGGAAGTGAGTAAAAGTAAATGGAAAAAGAGACTGTTATGGTACTCTAGGGAAGTGGCCATGATGGTGAAGGAAAACAGTGACATTCAGGAGATATAAAGAAACACAGAGGGAGGAACATGGGGAGGTGTTCCAGATAATACAGAGGGAAGCAAGTAAGGCAGTGATGGAGGTAAAGACATAGACAGAGGAAAGGATAGCCAAAGTATAGCAAATGGGGAGAAGACTAGGTACATAAGTGAGAAGAGGAAAGTAAGCGGAGGGATACAAACACAGAAGCAGCATCTCAAACACAAACCAGAGTGCACAGATCAGGTCAAAAAGACAGAAACGTAAGGGGCTTGCAGAGCAGCAGCTCCAGAATGTTCAGCACTCAACTTTATTACATAGCCAGTCACGCTGTGCACCATTATTTATCGAACATTTATTTATTTATTTAGTTTTTGTTGACCGGTAAGTGCACTAGACAAATTCTGCCTATTTTCAGGCATGACCCGGGAGGGGATACAGATGAATGCCAACTGACTTTGAACCAGATGAGTACATCCACATCAGTAGCCTTGTAGTGTGTGTAGCAACCATTTCATGCTGCATTACAAATCTTCAAAGCAGGCATATACTCCAAAAACTACCATCATAAATCCTATAGTAGTTTCAAACACTTCAAAAAATGTGTTTAGCAAATACGGTCAAATATAGCATCCCGTAAGATACTAAGAGCCACAAAAATGGACAATACTGCTAGTACATACACTAAACCATGCCCTAACATTTTGATGTCCGCTATGATGTCTTCATCAGAGGTAGCATAACACTGCTTTAGACCAGACTAAAATAATCAATACATTTGAAAAGACAGAGACAATTAGAATTAAGAGCCAGGCCCATTGTTGCCGCAGCGGTTGGATTTCCGCTTGCGGCGCCAACAACCTGGGTTCTGGAAGTGACTGGGGTCACTGGAGACCAGCGGGGGAGGCAGCTTGAGTATCCCACGACTGCTCGCTGTCTTCAGGGAGGGAAGGGGCTGCAACCCGGTGTTGAAGCGACCACTAGTGGAGGCCAGGGGTAGAGCAAAACGTCAGGATCACTGGGGTGGTGCGTGACAGACGTCGGCTCTTGCCTTGACGTCCGGACATCACACACCTTAAGAAAGCCAGGAAAATCTCTTGCTGGCCACCAGATGATGGCTCTCTGTTTCCTGAGGGCCTTCAGCGCCTTCCCAGTGCCTCCTGTTCCTCAACAACATCCCGGGCCCTAGGAGTGCGGAGGATCGCGCCTCTCCCCAGTGCCTTCCCTCTGAGGAAGGGACCTTTCCCAAAGAAGGGATATGCCAGGATATCCTGGGGTTGGCTGAAACATGAGGATCAGAGGAGGGCTGGGTAAGGACAGTAGGGGCTGGGGAGGAGCGCCGAGAAGTGGTGGTCCAGTGAGCACGGGCAGAAAAATAGATGACACAAAAAAAATAATTAAGAGCCATAGTCAATAAATGTGCAAACACCAAAGTCCCTTTAAGAGTAAAAAAGAAGGAAAGTGTGTGTGTGCTGTGCAAAGAGATGCCATAATAAATACAATATATAAAACAACATATAACAGACATATATACAAAACATAAAAAAACTATACTGACATATACAGTAATACTAACATGTTACTTTAAATTTTAAGCAGTCACAGTAAACAATATTGACCTGTAAAGGCAACATTAATATTGTTAACAATTTATAAAATTCATCTCATAAAGGCACAAAATGCAGAACTTATTTGCTTTCAAATTTAGGCTATAAGGAAGCCAACCATTTTAAACCAGTAAGTGCACAAAGAGAAACTAGCAGACCAAGAAGAATATTGCAAACAGTAGAAATTGGCTCAAAAATCAAAATAAATCGAATATATGAATGCAGCGGTAGATTATCATGATGTCCATGGGGTGAGACCATATATAAAGTAGCAATACAAAATTATTCTCGCTGCAACAGTCTATGCCCAATATCTCCACCACGTGGTCACATTTTTCCAACAAGTCTCATGCAAGCTGTAGATCCATGTCTATATTCCAAAAAATATCTGCCCATTGCATATTGCACCTTATTGGTCCATGCTGCAGTTTTATGTTCCCTATCCGATGCTTAAGTTCACGTTTCATTTATCCCATATACAGGTATCCACAAGAACAGCTAAGGATAAAGAGCACCCCTGTAGAACCGCATTTAATAAATTGATTTATCTTGTATCTTTTACCATTGTGAGAGTGAACAAATGTACTGCAGATGTATTCTAGGTATCTGAGCATACTCTGCAGTGGCTGCTTCTATAGTTGCCAACTGTAGGTGGAGGAAGCCAGCTTTTGGAAGCTTGTTTGGGCAGAATTGTATGGATTAATGTACATCTCAGATTATGGCCACTACAAAATGTGATCCTGGGGGGAGTGACTCCAGGCGTGCTCACTGGTATTGATTCTAATGTGCATACCCAGAGCCACAGCTTCAATTTTTATACAAAATGAAATGGGTTAGAGCACTTGGGTTTGAATGGCAATCTGTTCCTACAAATCTGTGCTGCCAATGGTAAGAGATGAACCTTTTCTTAATATGCGACCAAAATTAGTAACTCGCTAGTGAAGGGATTTCCCTTTGGCTCTGCTCCTTTCAAGATCATGGACACGTGCCATGAGTGTTTTGGTTGGGATGCCCCAAATACCATTTAAAAAAATAAATACCTTGCACTACTGTGCAAATATCTTGCCATGTATATCTTTTGCATGGCTAAAACTTGCTCCTGACACACATTCATTCAAGGCACCTTAAAATTGGCCCAAAAGGCTGATACTGGCTCTTTAAATGTAGTGAGATTTGGCTAACTGAAATAGTAATGTATGATTCTCTGATTTTGAATATTTTCATATCAAAGTCACTTTTTCACATGAAAGGTGCACCTTTAGTTGCCAATTCCTTCCTTGTGAGAGAGATGTGGAAATGGCACTGAAATGAAGCTACACCAGGAATTCTCGATCTCTAGAGTCATTGATTCATTGCTGCAGTTCATGTGGTATGCCAGTAACTTGAAATGCTCTATGTGCTCCTGAGTTCTGCAGTGCCGCATTATGATAGAAAGTGCCTAAAGGAACAGAGCTTTTTTTTTTTTTTTAACCTCCTTTGCCAGTGTCCAAAGCACCAGATTTCACAGGATGGAAATTCAGCACCAGCTCATCCTTACAAGGGTGTTGTGAGGCAAATGCTTTTATCCCTGGGGGAGTGTGGTTATCCATGAGAAACCGTTCCTAGAGTGTCTTACTGTGTTTATAAAATGGACTAAGTGGTCTGCATGTGGCCTGCATACATACCAGATTTTGTATGAATTAAATAGTTCAGGGATAGTATGTTGCATAATATTAGAAATAAAACACTCCACTGTGTCACCTTACTAAAAACCGTTTAGCAGTGGAGTGTGTGTTAGTTCTGCTGATTGTCTGCCAATTGTCACCTGTCTGCTGGTGCTAGGTACAAGCTATAAAACTGTGGTGGAATGGGAGGATGTACTGGTGAGGAGAGAGAGAGAGAAAGAGAGAGAGAGACAGGTGTTGGTTTTGAATGATGAGACAAGAACTTGCACTCTCACCCATAAGAAAACAAAAAGGCTGAATGGTAAATGTCTGTTTTAGTGGGAACATTTTTTTTATTTGTTAAAGAGGAGATGAAGGTGCAGTATAGGAATCCCAGAACTTCGAGTCATAGACATTACTCTTCACCAGAGGGTAGTTCCACTTGTCTTAGGCTTTCAATAACTAAGTTTCTTAAAGTGGTATGCATCAATTAATCAATAAAGAAACATTCTTGGAAATATTTTTCTACTTATTGAAGCCTATATAATGCATCAGCAACATAGCCTTGAGTTACAGAAAAGAGAAGGCAAGAAGGTCACCTTGTTTCATATATAAAACACCCAGTATATAGGAGTTATAGTTATGGCAAGGCACATGCCTCCATGTGGCCAGAAGAAATGTGATTATTAGTATGCTGCTGGGGAATAAAAGAGCATCCTAGTAAAATAAAGAGGCATTTGGAGTGTCTGATAAGGGACACAGGGTGACTTAACATGGTACTTAAGTCCACAGTGGGACTAATAAGAAGATAGAATGGGTGCTACAAGGAAACAGAAATTTTATTGCCAAGGTAATGCACTAGTCAACTTACATGGAAAAGTGATCCCTGAAAAGACGACTTCCAAAAGGAAGTCCTAATTCATTATTATTGACTCTGTGGTGATATGTCCCAGATAAGAACATATACACAGCAAACAGGATGTAAAGGTGGGCTGTAAGACAAAAGGAAATATGTACAGGTTATCGCATTAGTTAATATTGTATACAAATATTACAATACCATTCCTATTGAAAGTCACAAGAAAGACAGTTCAGCTACAAGATCATATAAAACTGAAATGCAATTTCTGTGACTGATTATAAAAAGAGCCAGTATGTCTAAATAATCATTCAGGTTGGATAGAGGCAAAGCATTTAATGAGTAAATCCATCTGGATTCTCACCGCAGTAATGTCCTGACAGAGTCTCCACTTCAGGATTAATAGGAACATGGTCAATGCCCATAAATTATAATGAGAACAGATTCTTGTCATGGTATCTAGGAAACTGTATGCCCAGTGGGGTATCAGGATGCTCCTCTGTGATGGAACATACATGCTCCTGTATTTTATTTTTTAGAGCCCTTATTGTATGCCTAACATAAATATGGAGACAGGAGTACTAAATTACATGTACAAAAATGTCATAGAACAACTGATGGATTGTCATGTCAACTGCATGTATACTAGAGGATGGACAAACTGTTTTCCATCGACACAGAACCTGCAGAAGTTACATCATCCACATCAGTAGCTACCTACCGGTCTTGGGTGGGGGGGCAAGTTAAATGGGTACAACAACCCACTAGAGACAGGGCTATCCTAGATCTAGTACTGACTAACAAGGAAAAGATCACAGATCTCCAGGTAGAAGGTCACCTGGGGGCCAGTGACCATCACATGGTATGGTTCAATTTGACCACTAGAACACAATCATCCCATTCCAAGGCAAACATATGGGACTTCAGAGGAGCGGACTTTGATAAGATGGCCAGCAGAGTTAAACTAGCCCTGGCAAAAAGAAATACAGGTGAGGGGGTACAGGCAAAGTGGACAAGCATTAAAGATGCAATACTTGAAGCAACATCCCATTGTGTTAGGGAGAAAAGCAAGTACAAAAGAAGAAGGAAACCACTTTGGTTCTCAAACACAGTAGGAGAAAAGGTCAGAGCCAAAAGGCTGGCCTTCAGGAAATATAAGGGAACGCAGCTTGATGAAGACAGGGAAGCATACCAAACTTCCCTAAGGGAAGCGGGGAAGGGAGTAAGGCAGGCAAAGGCCCAAACTGAGGAAACACTAGCACAAGCAGTAAAAGAAGGTGACAAGACTTTCTATAGATAAATTAGTGAAAGGAGAAAGTCCAGAGGGGGTATTGCTAAGATTAAAGGGGATAAGGGGGCATGTGAGGAGGAGGACCATGTAAAGCATCTATCCTAAATAGATACTTCTGCTCAGTATTTACTGAAGAGAAGGTAGGACAGGGCCCACAGCTCTGCACCATGGACACAGGGGAGGGAGGTGCACTAGTCCTTTCACAAAAGAAAGGGTCCTACAAGAGCTCTATAAGCTCAGGGTGGACAAGGTAATGGGACCTGATGGCATACATCCCAGGGAACTAAAAGAGCTAAGGGTGGAACGAGCAGAGCCATTATCAGAACTGTTTAGTGAGTCGCTGAGCACAGAAGAGGTCCCAGAAGACTGGAGAAAGGCTCATGTGATCCCGCTCCATAAGAGTGGTAGCAGGGAGGAGGCAGGAAACTACAGACCAGTCAGTCTTACCTCAGTAGTGGGCAAGATTATGGAGAAACTCCTTAAGGAAAGGATAGTGCAACACCTGGAATCCATAGGAGCACAGGATCCAAGACAGCGTGGGTTTACAAAAGGAAGGTCCTGTCAAACTAATCTCATAGATTTCTTTGACTGGGTAACCAGAGTGGTGGACCAAGGGGGAGCAGTTGATGTTGCCTACCTTGACTTCAACAAAGCTTTAGATACTGTTCCACATAGAAGATTGATTAATAAGCTGGGTAGGCTTGGGGTGGGTCAGACATTGGTCAACTGGGTGGCAAACTGGTTGACGGGCAGAAAACAGAGAGTGGTGGTAAATGGTATATAGTCAGAAGAGATGCAAGTCACAAGTGGGGTACCTCAAGGATCAGTCCTGGGGCCAGTCCTCTTCAGTATCTTCATCAGTGACATTGCAGATGGACTGGAGGGTAAGGTTTGTCTGTTTGCAGATGACACCAAGATCTGCAACAGAGTAGATGATCCAGAAGGTGTGGGCAGAATGAGAAGAGATCTGAATAAACTAGCAAAATGGTCAGAAAAGTGGCAACTGGGGTTTAAGGCAAAGAAGTGCAAGATCATGCACATAGGGAAGAGAAACCCTGAAGCCACCTATAGGCAGGAGGGAGTTGCTGGCAGTCACAAGGGAAGAAAGAGACTTGGGCATCATCATTACCAATGACCTGAAATCATCCAAGCAGACCTCTAAAGCAGTAGGTAAGGCTAGAGGATGTTGGGATGTATTAGTAGGGGTATCACTAGTCTGACGAGGGAGGTAATAATCCTCTTTACAAGACACTGGTTAGACCCATCTGGAGTACTGCGTGCAGTACTGGAGGCCACACCTTCACAAGGACATTAACCAAATTGAGGCAGTCCAGAGAAGGGCAACCAAATGGTACAGGGACTGCATCAGAAAACATGCGAGGACAGATTAACTGAACTCAATACGATACCCTTGAGCAAAGGAGGAGAGAGGTGATGTGATTGAAATGTTCAAACACCTTAAGGGCATTAACAAGGTGAAAGGGTCTAACATGTTTCAATATAAGAAAATAGCAGGACAAGAGGACACAGCATGAGATTAGAGGGAGGCCGATTAAGAGGTAATGTGAGGAAGTTCTTTTCACAGAAAGGGTGGTTGATGCATGGAACATCCTACCTAAGGAAGTGGTGGATATGAATACAGTGCAGGGCTTCAAACAGGCATGGGATAGGTATAAGGAAGCAATACAGATGAGTATGACTAGATAGGCCATTGACAGAGCAAAGGCCTATGGCACATCATAAGGTAGAAAAGAAATGGGCAGAGTGGATGGACCTTGCAGTCCTTACCTGCCATCAACTTCTATGTTTCTATGTTTCAATTCTTTGGGTTTGCTGTTGTGATTATGTGTCAAGAGATCCCCTAAGTTTTTCGCTCTTCCATAAGTTATTCTGGGTCTACTGCCCACTGATGCAAGCAATTCTGGATCTCCTCAGAGCATGTTCCAAAATGTATGCACAGTTGCTGCTATCTAGCTGGTAAGATGGTTAAATTTGGTGACAAATGTCACACCAGTAAACTCATCTTGTGGGCCTAGTTTTGTTTGAAGAAGGGTGCATCAATCAGGACACTAAATCTATGCAATGCCTCTTCTAGTATGGCATCAAAGTAACCCCTATCTGAAAACATTCATTTCAAGTCAATTGCTTGTTCAAAAGTAGCTGATTGATTGATTGATTGATCTGGATTTTAACCAGGTAGGCTCACTGAAACTAAAGTCCCTTTTTCAGGAGTGATCCAGAATTGGTTGCATTCAAAGGTCCTCCATTATAATATGAGACAAAAAGCAATGAGAAATAAGTATGCAAACAGCAATCAAAAAATAAGTTGCAATCATTACCAAGTTGAGGCACACTGACAGGCTTTACTATACATATGTTAACATGAGAAATAAGAGAATATAGTAGCAGTGTAATAGTAAACATCAGTAGCATCAGTAATACATGGGCTATTATGATATGCCATGATATGATGATGAAAAGCAATTGTGCTCAAGATGCAGAATTTTGCCATAGAGGATACCATTTATAAGATGTGCAAGATGGCCAGTATCTGCCCTTAGTAAAGTATTACCAGCAGTTGCTTTTCTATATGTTTCTGTCTCAATCCTACCATTTTCCAAAGCAGTAAATTTCACATTCAAAAATGTTATGGTTCTCAGATGCAAGTGAATATGAAGTGAAGATTCAGATTGTTGTTATTGAGAAAATCCATAAATTCATCTGTTTGTGCTGCAGTACCTTTCCAGATGATTAGTATATAATCTATATAGCTAATCGACACAACTAAGTGGGATAGATATGGATTCTTGCGATGTCTGAGCACCATGACCCCCTCACCAGCCCAAAAGTAGGTCTGAGTAGGAGGGTGCCATGGTGCACATTGCATTGCATTACCACATATGTGGAAATAAAATTTGCCATCAAAATTGAAGACATTTGATTTTAGTATGATTTCAAATGCCTAAACCAAGAAATCTGTTGGAAACTTTTGTGGCTGATTGAAATTAGATAAATGATATTGCAGTGTAATTAGACTCTGAATGTGCTGAACAGAGACATATAAAACTTTCTACATCCATAGCAAGCCACATCCACTCCGGTAACAAGGTCAACCCCTCTAACTTAGATATTATATCCACACAGTCACAGGTACTGTATATGAGGGTACATCTTTGATCATTTGTTGGAGAAAGTAGCTCCACAAAAAACAAAATTTTTTCAGTCTGAGATCCTTGGCCAGAGATGATCAGTCTGCCAGGGGGGATTGGCCTACTCATTGTGGATTTTGAGAGGGATATATATGGGGGAGTCAGTGGACAGCCCATGATCATAAAGCCCTCTCTTTTTGCTTGATTTGTTTCATTATTAGTGAGTATTCCATCCAGTTTGTTTGTTTTTTTGCAGTACTCCATAAGATCACCTTGTAATTTCCTGTAACACATGGTGTCATTAACCTAGATCTCCACCCTTTATTTCCCCTTGTCCATAACTGTAGTCTTCCCACCTTTGTCAGCTGGTTTTATTTCTTATCCATACCTATTGCAGAATGAATATCAGTTATTGTGGTTCCACTTTCCTCCATCAGTTCCATCAAAACCTGTATATCATTCTTATGGCCCAGTTGTATCAAATTTTCTATATTTTAATAAATCATATATACAGTACTGGATGGATGAATACAGTACAACTTTTTTGCTTAGTTTTCTAAAACATTTTTGAAGAGCCGCATAAAGATTGAAGATATTAATTTTTGGGTCTGGGAGGCATGGGTCTGGGAAGCATGAAAAACTACAGCTAAGATTATTACTTTGTTCTGTAGATAATGGAATGCTGGAGAGGTTTGTTTCTTCGAAGCCCATGTTTCGCTTCTCTTTTCTCTAACTCAAGGCTATTTACAGATGTATTATACAGACTTCACTGAGTAGAGAAAGACTATCAAGAAGTTTTGTTTATTGATTAACTGATGTATACAGCTTTAAGAAGCTGCTGTTTAATGAAAGCCTGAAACATGTGAAACCGCCACCTGACGAAGAGTCACACCTCTGACTTGAAGTTGTTAGCATACAACTTATTGGGATCTGTCATTGTTTTATACAATAATGTATTGCTAATAGAAAATGCATAAGGTGTAGTAGCTTATTTTAGGAGACTCAGTGATGGAATCTTACCAGACCTTTCTAGCTATACAAACTGCTGAGTTGGAGAAAGCATGCAAAATGCTGACCATGAGAATATAAAATGTTTTCACCATAAACAGCATGTCCAGGTTACATATATCTATATTTGTAAAATGGGCAAGGGGGTTTAGCTATTCTGAAGTCTCTAACGGATGGCTAAAACTAGAAACCCTGTTGTAGAATACACAGTCACTTTTTATGAGCACAATAAGCCACTCCAGGGTGTGTGTTAGACAGTCTTAATGCATACCTGGGGCTGGACACACTCAGTCTTTTGCCCCATGCCTCACTACTGCCCCCAAGCTGTGCAATAGAACTAATGCACACCCCACTGTGTCTTATTGCTTACCTATATCCTGAAGAGAGTCATGAGAAGAATGTTGTTTGTTTTACTTTTTGTAATATCCAAGGTTAGACGGAAAAAAGCATTCAGCTGCAAATAACAAGAAACCTTCTTGAAGTTCTGCTGAATCAGCAAATAATATACTATGTATTATGTCTTAAATGGGTAGTTTTCCTGTTTTCTAAGGAAGATAAGGAAAGTGAATAATGGTCTGAGTTTTGGATAAATAGAGGACTTATTTCAGGGTTTCAGTGAGTCAGACTGCACATGCAGAAGGTACCCCACTTTGTCTGATCATCAGGATAGGTAATGTATGTAATATATGTACTTTGTCTTGTATGCTGGCATAGCTGATAACATATAAAGTATGGGTCAGGGTGTGCAATGAGGATTTTACACACACCAGAGTTGTGGGATGCTACATAAACCCCGAGGGTGAAGCCGAGGGGTTTGTAACATCCCACAACGAGGGTATACGTAAAATCGAGTTTTACACCTCAACCCATTTTTTATTTTATATAATTGCCTGGTTTCCCTTTTTTGCCTCAGCAATTATGTAAAATAAACAGCTCTGTGTACCCTCCCAGTGTATCCTAACATCAGTCCTTTTAGTCCGGTGCCGAGATTTTTGTATTTTAAACTGCTGCTTTTTTTCCCGTTTCTTGAGGTTTTCTGTGTTTCCTGGGTATAAGGGAGGGGGGAAATGACTTACCACTGTTCTTGTGGCGGTTCTGTTTCCAGTAACATGGAAGCGGTGAACAGTCTTGGCTGGTCGTGCTGCAGCACGAGCATGCGCAGAGGAACGGAAATCGTGCACGTGTTTGCCGTTATAAACGCTCCTTTATAACGGCAAATTACGCCACAGTTTCCCTATGGGAAAAAGGGAGAGCCGGTAATTATAAACATGTTATACACTGATATTGTCTGTCTCTCATGATGCCATTACCCACCAAAATTCTAGCTGGCTACAAACTTACCAGGATTTCTCATTATTACAAAGCACTGAGGTTACTGAGCTGTGCCTTCAGCTGCCCTCTCAAAATTAAAGAGCATTTTTTTTGCCACTAAAACAGGTGTTTAATATTGAGCTTTTTAATTTTCCATTAGGTGACTGTGTGAGTAGTGGTGTGGTCTGGTAAACTGATTTTTACTTGCACCCACTGCCAGCCACGAGTGCATGTTTTTATGTTGATTGTGCGCATGCGTAGGAAACATATTGCGGCAGCTTGCTCCACAAGCAGGTTGTGGAGGCGCAGCACTGTTGTGGACAGTGCCCCCACAGCCTTTAAAGGCTTGTCCAGCATCCTCCAATGCCGTGGCATGCTGCTGCTGACACTAGTTCAGCCAGCATACCACCAACTTGTAAAAATTTAGCCGCTGCAATCAGGGGCCGCCTCATCATTGCAGCGTAAGCCATTTGCTGCAATGAGGGAGCGACCCGTCATTGCACGGCGGGATCTTGACACACTGATATTGTTTGTGAACATGGCAGCAGTTTGTCGCCGTGTTCGCAAACAATATTAACCCCTCAACCATTGTTTATTTGCCGACGAGGGCCCCAATCCCCTTTGTTTTCAGCGCTCCAATGTTTATGTTGCCGACTGGGGAGCCCACTGCCCATCAGCATTATGTAAATCCCCCCCTGCTTATATTGTCTGCCGACGGGGTGCCCAATCCCCGTCGGCATAATGTCAGCCCCCCCTTTTTGTTGTGTGCCGATGGGGTGCCCAACCCCCATCGGCTACAGCTTTCCCAAAAGAAAGACTCCAGTGGCCTGCTGGGAGCCCACCCCAGCGTGCTCACATGCCCCTGTAAAATTAAAAATGGTCCTGCAACGTCTTTTTTTTTTTTTTTTTAACCTGTAAAAAAGGAAACTGTCCCTCGGCGGTCTCCCTGCACCCCTCCCGCAACCCGCACCCACCCACTGTGCACCCTGCCTCCCCACACCCCCCTCACCCCATACTTACCTCTGGAGCTCAGCGTGACGATCTTCGGTGGACCGGGAACACGTCTGCACTCTTCAAAGCCAACCACGAACTGAGGAAATGCCGGTAAGCTGTATAATGGAATAAATGGTTTTTTTCCAACTTTAATGCATATCTTAGTCATTTTTTGGAATTTTGGTACCAAATTTTCAACATGAGGGTTTTGGGACCACTCCTCATGAATTCTGGAACTGTCATGACGTTAATCGGACCCGAAAGGTGATTTCGCAGTCACTGTTCAGAATCACCTTTCGGGGCCGATTAATGAAATGACAGTGCCAGTGTTCATGAAGTGGGTTCTCAAAAAGCCTATGTTGCAAATTTGGTGGAAAAAATTCAAAAATGACTGTTTTATGAGCGTGTATTGCACAGTTGCTACTATGCACGTAACTCGTGAATTTGCAATATTTTCACGCCAGATTTTCAACATTGCCATTTTTCACACCTCATTGTGAACAGTACAGCTGTCATTGTTCACATCCTGGTCAAATCTGTTTTCACACTTCCGGTGCAGAACAGCGTGGTCGCTGTGGGAAATTAGTGTTCGGGACAGATTAAGAAAATGACAGTGATACTTTTCATGAGCAGAGGTCCTAAAATGCCTATGTTGAAAATTTGGTGATGATAGCCCATCAAATGACTGTGCTACAAGTGTGCATTGTGCACTTTCCACACACCCTTGTAACTTCACAGATTTGTAATATTGTCACGCCAGATTTTCAACACTGGCATTTTTTCACACCTCCTTATGAGCAGTACAGCTGTCATTTTTCACATCCTAACCGAAATGTGTTTTCACAGTTCCAGCACAGAATAAAGCGGTTGCTGTGGGAAATCAGTGTTCGGGACAGATTAAGAAAATGACAGTGGCACTGTTCATGAGCAGATGTCCTAAAATCCCTATGCTGCAAATTTGGTGATGAAACTCCATAACATGACTGTTACAAGAGTGCGTTGAACTGTTTCCATGCACCCTTGTAACTTTGCAAATTTGTAATATTTTCATGCCACATTTTCAACAGTGGCATTTTTTCACACCTCCTTCTGAACAGTACAGCTGTCATTTTTCACATCCTGGCTAAAATATGTTTTGCACTACTGCCGGAGAATAGCACGGTCGCTGTGGAAAATCAGTGTTTGGGACAGATTAAGATCGAGCGAGTGAGAGGAGGGAGTGACCGAGCTCAACTGAGCTCTGTTGGAACTGCTGCAGATTTGTTTGTGGGCAGAAAAAGGCTCCAACAATAGCCCAGTACAAAAGAGCAGCCTGCAGCACTGGGAGAAATGGAATTGGAGAGTGAGTGAGGGAGATGGAGGAGCGAACTCACCAGAGCGCTGTCAGGACTGCTGCAGATTTCTTTGTGGGCAGAAAAAGGTGTCAATGCAGGCAAGGGCCCAGTACAAAAGGCCATCCTGCAACGATGGGAGAAACAGTATGAGTGAGTGAGATGGGGGGAGGGACTGAGTGAGCTCAATGGAGCTCTATCAGGACTGCTGTGGATTTCTTTGTGGGCAAAAAAAGGCACCAATGCAGGCAAGAGCCCCGTAGAAAAGGGCAGCTTGCTGCGCCAGGACAAACAAAATGAGCTCGTGAGATAGGGAGACTGAGCAACCTCAACGGAGCTCTGTCAGGACAGCTGTGGATTTCTTTGTGGACAGACAAAGGTGCCAATGCAGCCAGAAGCCCTGTACAAAAGCACAGCCTGCAATGCCAAGAGAAATGGAACGAGCAAGTGACAGAGTGGTAGTGAGCGAGCTCAACGGAGCTGTGTTGTGACTGCTGCGGATTTCTTTGTGGGCAGAAAAAGGCGGCAATGCAGGCAGGAGCCCAGTACAAAAGGCCAGCTTGCAGTGCCGGCAGAAACTGAATGAGTGAGTGAGAGAGGGGGAGTGAGCGAGTTCAATGGAGCTGTGTTGGGACTGCTTCAGATTTCTTTGTGGCCAGAAAAAGCCACCAATGCAGGCAGGATCCCAGTACAAAAGGGCAGCCTGCAGCAGCGGGAGACATAGAACGAGCAAGGGGGAGTGAGTGAGCTCAATGGAGCTCTGTTGGGACTGCTGCAGATTTGTTTGTGGGCAGAAAAGGGCAGCAATGCACGAAGGGGCCCAGTACAAAAGGGCAGCCTGCAGTGCCGGGAAAACCAGAATGAGTGAGTGAGACAGAGGGCGTGAGCGAGCTCAACGGAGCTCTATTGTAACTGATGCAAATTTCATTGTGGGCAGAGGAAGGTGGCAACGCAGGCAAGAGCCCAATAGAAAAAGGCAGCCTGCAGCACCAGCAGGAATGGAATGAGAGAGTGAAAAGAAGGGGAGTGAGCGAGCTCAATGGAACTTTGTTGGGCAGAAAAAGGTGCCAACAGAGGCAGGAGCCCAGTACAAAAGGGCAGGCTGCAGAGCCAGGAGAAACAGAATGAATGAGTGAGACAGGGGGAGTGAGCAACC
Source organism: Neoceratodus forsteri (assembly GCA_016271365.2). NCBI lineage: Eukaryota > Metazoa > Chordata > Ceratodontiformes > Ceratodontidae > Neoceratodus > Neoceratodus forsteri. Next base: position 1,206,835,095 of record CM057449.1, read on the forward strand.
TCAACAGAGCTCTGTCGGGGCAGCTGTGGATTTCTTTGTGGGCAGAAAAAGGTGCCAATGCAGGCAGGAACCTAGTAGAAAAGGGCAGCCTGCAGCACCAGGAGAAACACAAGGAGCGAGTGAGACAGGAGGAGTGAGTGAGCTCAACGGAGCTCTATCATGACTGCTGCGGATTTCTTTGTTGGAAGAAAAAGGTGGCAATGCAGGCAGGAGCCCAGTACAAAAGGCCAGCCTGCAGCACCGGCAGAAACAGAACAAGTGAGTGAGAGGGGGGAGTGAGCAGGCTCAACAGACCTGTTTTGGGACTGCTGCAGATTTCTTTGTGGGCAGAAAAAGCCACCAACAGAGGCAGGAGTCCAGTACAAACGGCAGCCTGCAGGCCAGGAGAAACAGAATGAGTGAATGAGAGAGGGAGAGTGAGCCACCTCAACAGAGCTCTGTTGGGACAGCTGCGAATTTCTTAGTGGGCAGAAAAAGCTGCTAATGCAGGCAGGAGCCCAGTACAAAAGAGCAGCCTGCAGCACCGGGAGAAACAGACTGAGCGAATGACAGAGGGGCAGTGAGTGAGCTCAACAGACCAACGCAATCAACATTCGGCATTGACAAATGCTTGTTTTTGTACTGAGGTTGGTTTTGAATGCAGGAGTGATTAACTGTGGGTTGTCATTGATTAACCATATGGTCAGGTGGTAGGTTTCGGCTAATTAAGTTTCAGTACTTTCTCACTGTCTCACGCTCTTCCTCCTAAATATAAATATATACACACTCATATACATAATACACACCCAATATCCCTGTTACCCATCCTCTCCAAGGTTTGATTCTCCCAAATTCAGGATTTTTGACCAGTTACCAATCTACTTCCAACCAAACCAGTCCAAATCCACCTCCCTTCTTAAAATGACAGACCACATCCACTCTCACTTGGATGCAGGTGTGGGTACAGGGGCAATCTTCCTTGACCTCACCAAGGCATTCAGCACTGTAAATGACAGTCTGCTCCTACTCGACTTAAAGTCCTTGGGTCTCTTCCTCCTCCCCCCACTGGTTCCAGTCCTACTTGTCGATTAGATCCACTTAGTTAAATTAGGTCCTACTACATCGCATGTCCTCCTTGTCACCATTGGGGTTATCCAAGCCTGAGTCCTTGGTCTCCTGCTATTTATAGTCTTTATTAATGGCCTACCCTATGTACTCTCTGATTACAATATCCATATGCACAGTATGCAGATGACACCATCCTTTACTTCTCAAGTCCCACCACTCCTCCACTGATCTGGCTCTGAAAAAGACTTTCTTAAGGTTCAAAATTAGTTTCAGTCTAACCAGTTAGCATTGAACCAAAAGAAAACAGTTTTGATGATTTCTGGCTCCAGGCACTGGTTGAGCTCTTCATCTTCCAGCTTGTAGATATACTCTTCCAACGAGACCTTATGGACTCTGTAACTTCCTACAAATACTTAGGTCTCCATCTTGACCAGCACTAACACTACTCATACCACATGGTATACACAGTGACCAAATGCTTTTAACTCTCAGAATTACATAGAGTGAATAGCTGCTTTCCCACAACTCTTGAAAGAGCTGAATGAAATATTACCATTGCTAGACTATGGGGATATCATCTACACCTGGATTCTCAACAACAACCCTAGTCAGACTCACCACACTGTTCAATGCCCTCTGTAGATTTGCCCTGGCATGCCCCACACTGATCACCATCCCATGTACAACAAAGTAGTTTGGTCCCCTCCCTGTGAGACACTCTTTATATTGCCCTGGTAGGTGCCAAATACTGGTCATGAAAACTGCCCAGTTACCTCATGGATCTCTTGTTCCCGCTCCTCAAATTATTTTTTATCCTTAATGGCCAAGGAAGGCTATACATTCTGCACCCCTCATTGTAGATGTGACTAGGGCAAGCCTCTGTCAGGTATAGTCTCTCTGCCATCTGGAACAGCCTTTCCTTTAAGGTAACTTCTCCCCCAACGTCTGTGTGGTTAAACATTGATCAAGGCACACTATAAGACTCCACTGCCCTGTCTTAATTGTCATTACTTAGTGCACTTGGTGACCTCATCCAGATTAATTCTGCACTACCAGATCACTAGCTTTGTTGCAGGTGTGGCTCAGTGTGCATGTTTTCCTCCTGTAAACTAGGAGGATCCATGTGAATGTACAGTATCTCTGCACCAGTTACCGCAGTTGCTAGTTGACATTGTGATTTTCTAGATCTGCAATATATGTATTTGTTTTACCTTTGCTGTCCTCTGTCCCCCCACCCCCAGGTCACAACTGAAAATGACCCTTCTGGGCTCTGTTTGTTTACCTGGTAAAATATGTTTTAAACAAATAAATGGGAAAACCTCAAGCTTCAGATTGGGTGCCTCCAAGGGTATTGGGGAAGCTTAGGAAAATACTTGACTGCACCTCTTACAGTTCTGGTTATCAGCTCACTGGAAACAGGAGTGGTTCCAGAGGACAGAAAGAGGGCAGATACAGTCCCACTACACAAAAGTAGTAGCAGTGAAGAGGCTGAAAATTATAGGCCAATCAGCCTGACACTGGTGGTGGTAATGCTAATGGAATCACTCAAACTAATGCAAGTAAGAGGATTGTGTAACAAAGGAATCCCAAAAGGGACTGAAACAGGAGAGCACCACTGTACACACAAACGGCTTTGGCTAAACCATAGAAAATTACATTGGACCATATTTTAAGTGAGCAATTGTTTGAAATGCTCTAGCTGAGATGAGTACATACGTTTGTTTTTGTCTGTAATGCCCCCCCACTGCACCTATGCTTTGGTAACCATCCTCCCCATCTCCCATTTCAGTAGCACTGGAGTCTAGTGCATCAATGCCCCACCTTCACCTTTGGCAGAGGAGGTCACTGCCCGCCAAGGACCAGCAAGTAAACCAGCACCTGTAGCCGAGGCAAAAAGATTAGGTGAGACAAAAACAGCGGCCTTCTCGAATGGGTCATTTTAAGTCCTCTCAATGGTCCCTTGGACTGCTCTTCATACCTTGATTATCGGAACTGCATCAGCTGGATGGTGGTTGCTGCACAGGCACCGACAACTGTGCTTCAGTTCTACATTAAGAGCAGGGAAGTGCGTACATCTGGGGTACAATGCATCACAGGGTCACTAGAACAGAAGCACTGTGGAGGATCATCTACTGCCTTGATCTTCTAAAAACCTGATATTAGGTAGAGATCATAGCCTAGGCTGCATAATCTAGTGTAACAGCGCACAGCCATACCACTTGCCAGGCGTCCACATAAATTAGCAGATCCACTGCACTCGCTCCTAAACTTTGGTCTGTAAACCCAGGATACATTGCGGACTATGCCGCAGGCCATTGCATGGCCACATCCTTATGGCTCCCCCACCCCAACCATTATGTCAAATAGAACTTACACACTTGTGAAACAAGAGGTAAGGGGGACGGCTAAAAAATGCATAGTACTCCCATCAGACCCAGGGGGCAGTCCTGAGCGTGGATGCATTTCCAGCTGCACAGGGGATGCACAGAAAGGCAGACTCTAGGCTGTGCCTTCACTGGAAGTGGGTGGGAAGGCAGCCAGACTGTCCCCAGGTGCAAACAAACAAATAGCCAACCCAATAACCAAAAAGGGTGGGAGAAGACCACCACCCTGCAGCCTCACCCAGCCGGTATAGCAGTGAAGCAAATATCATGCTCCCCTAGTGAGGGTGAAAGGTAAAGGTAATGCCATGGCTCTCCAATTTCTGACCCTTACACTCAACCCCAGGGTGTGGGCAAGGGCAACTTGGGGCTGGGGGGCACGCCTATAGGGGGCAGGGTAGAGGGAGAAGGGGACTCCTTGGTACCCAAGTACTGGGGTTCAATTATCTCAGTCTTCCTTTTTCTCAGTCTTCTTTTTTCTTCCCTATCCGATCCAATGATTTAGAGATAGAACTGAGCAATTATCAGATTATTATGACACATGATGTACACATTGCAGAACTTAGTGGCTCAGTCCCCCACTGTTCTCTTAAGGACAGCGGGCAGGCCATTAGTATGTCATCCCACCATAACATTGTGTTGGAGCACCTAGCTCAGGTGTATGCATAGCCTTTTGTATCATATGTTGGCATGGAAAAAGAAATATTAAGTTAAACCCTCAGTTCGGCCTTACTCCTTGATGCAAATTGGCAAGGTCATTTCTCCCATAGTGTCCTTTCCCCATTATTGGCAAAAGATTAATAAACTGGACAGCACCCATCATCAATTTTCACTTATTTCTCTCCTTTGATCTACTCTCGCAGACCAGGAACACCCTCATGAGAGCCCATATCAGACCCAAAGCACAGGAGCCCCGCCTTTGCTGGAAGCCAACCTTCGAGAGAGGGAGGGCACCAGCTCCAGTGGGCCCACACCCACCCTCCATGACACACAAGGCACAAGCAAGCACCAGTACTTTTGATTATAGAATGTTTAGTCTAGTTGTAGATTACTTAGTGCATGTTTTATTACCAGTTTGTAATTTACTGCCAGGACTTTGCATAATCATTAGAATTTTTTCAGGACAAAGCAACCTCCGGCTGGAGCTTTGGGGAGGGGGGGATTGAACAGTACACATACTGTACTCAGCCTGATACCCTCTTCTCCAGCATCTTGCCAGACTCTTCCAGAGTGACCCAGACATCGCAGGATTTTAAAACAACTGAATCTAATACCATATACAAATTCCCATACAACCCTAATGCAAACCAAGTGTATAAGCTAATAAGCTGGAACATACGATGGGTGCAGACAAAGAAAAGTGCTCCAAGTCCTTAGGCACCTCAAAGAGAAAGGGCAAACTTAGCCTTCCTGCAATAAAACCACACCCTCTCCGCACAAGCTAACCTATAGTGCAGGGAATAGGTAGGGCAAGTATACACCTAAGAAACAGCAACAAAAGAGCTGGTGTCTTAATTTTAGTCCACAGAAACACCCCTTTCAACTTTGGTGAATCAGCGAGAACCAAACGCAGCTACATTATTGTTGAGGGTAGCCTAGACAGGACAGAAATAATACTGGTTTCAGTGTATGACCCGAATGGGGACCACCCACAATTCTTCACTACACTACTAGCGGACCTCTCCCAACACATGCAGCTTCCCATGATACTAGCAGGGGACTGGAACACAGTCCCAGACTCAGCCCTGGATAGGTCAGGCTCACGCCAGATCAGCCTGAACTCTAATTAAAGGGCACTATTAGAATTGCAGGACCTGTTGGGCCTCATAGAGGTCTGGCTTAACTCTCCACCCTGGGGAGAGAAGCTACAAATTTCAGTCCCCAGTCCATACTACTTCCTCCAGATTGGATTACTCTCATTTCTTCAGCACTTTGCAAATGTCCACCTCTGTGAACACTGCCCATGGTGGTTTCAAACCACTTCCTTGTACTCCTATCCCTGTCCCCCAATGCCAGTTCCCTGGGGAGGGACATTCTGTGGAGAATCAATAACTCCCTGCTACAACACACTGGCATAAAATTAGAAATAGCCCAAAGCATTACCACCGTCTTCCAAAAAAATACATACACAGTTTCCAACTACCATAACGCATGGGGCACCTTTAAATGTACAATATGGGAAGAACTAATTTGACTAGCAACAACCAGGAGGGAAAAAAAGCCGTGGCCAGACAGCTCCTAAATGACATTAGAAAGCTAGAAAATTCCTTCTTCCCCACCTCACCTGCTGAGGACTGGCTATGGCTCAACACTCTGAGAGTACAATATGATGAAACCCTTGGAGAACGGGCAGAGCATGATATCCTCGAGGCAAGCAACAGATATGTAGATCAAGGAGAAAAAGTTGGAAGGCTACTAGCAATAAAGTTAAAGCAACAGGAAACTTTGGAATTTGAAGGGCCCCAACTGCACCGCATGTTACAAATCCCAGAAATATTGCCTCTGCTTTCGATGAATATTATCAGACCCTCTACACAGCAGAGGAGGTGGCTCTAGATGATCTGGTAAATAGCTTCCTAGAAGCTGCCCAACTTCTGTGGATGTCCCCAGATGAAATAGCTGAACTAGACAGACATTTCACTACGCGAAGTCCAGACGGCCTTGAGGGAACTGCCAATGGACAAAGTCCCAAGACCAGATAGATTCTCGAATAATTTTTACAAGACCTTCATGCAGCAGCTGACCACTCCCCTAGCTACCCTTTTCAAATCAGCTCTAGACTCACAACTCTTGGACCAGTCTTTACAAGAAGCCTTGATTTCACTGTTCCCCAAACCTGAAAAGACCAGAAACACCTGGACAGCCACAGGCCCATATCCCTATTAAACACAGACCTCAAAATACTCGCCAAAATACTGGCATCCAGAATAGGGATAGTATGGGACCAATTCAAAGGTCCCGAGCAAGTGGGATTTATGAAAGGTCAAAAAAAGTGGACCACATACTCAAGTTGGCCCACCTGACCTCTGCAGCCAAAGACTCCGATCAGGCAGCAATCCTGCTGTCACTGGACACTGAAAAGGCATCTGACAGGGTATCTTGGCACTTCCTTTCCACATCCTCCACCACTTTGATTCCTGAGAAATTCACTAGATACTTTAAACTTTTACTTACATCCTTCTGCACACATTGAATGCAATGGTATTAACTTGGATGCATTAAACCTTCACAGAAGAACCCGCCAGGGCTGCCCATTTTCTCCTCACCTATTTAACCAATACCTCGAGACTTTAACCCAGAGAATCCTCCTGGATGACAGGTTAATGGAATCCTAGTGGGGGGGGAGCACAGATACAAACTCTCCACTTGCGCGGATGACATTCTCCTATACCTCGAGGACCCCCCCCCTCCATCCCGGCCACCTTTGCCTTATTGAAGGAGTACGGGAACATCTCATGGTATAATCTGAATCTAGAAAAATCCTGTCATGCCACTCAACCATCATGTGACAAAGAATCAAGTGCAGGAATGGGGAACCAGCTGGTACCAGAACTCTATAAAATACTTAGGGATCCACATCGCCTTCAGCAAACAACAAACATACACATGAAACATAGTAACCCTCCTAACAACCATTAAACAGGACTTGGCAAGGTGGTCAGTCTTCCCCTTGATCCTCTGGGCTAGAATCGATGCAAATGAACGTCCTGCTGAGAATACTTGACCCACTTGAAATGACAGATCTGTACATCCCCAAGAGTTGATTTGTCAAATTGAGATCAATCCTTACTACCTTTCTCTGGGCCAACAAAGGACCACGCAGAGTATACTGGAAGTTCACATTGCCGAAAGGGCTAGGGGACTCTGATTCCTCAGCTTTCAACTCCTCTATTGAGTGCTTCATGCCGGGAAATTCCTATGGTGGACCGCAGCAAACTCAGCCCCTCCACCCATGGGGGGTACACCTTACAGTGGCACCAGATTGAACGCTACCTCTATAACCTAGCAAATATTAACATTGAATCATTACCTTGCATTGCACATTTGAAGGTCTCAGCAATACTCAAGGGCAGATAAAGATCACACATAACATGTCTTCACCCCACAGAGATGATGCAAAATGGGACACTTGCCTTCTGCACTCTGCTCAAGGTGTAACCTTGAAATAGGCAACCTAAAGCATATCCTGTGGGATTGCCTTAAAGCAGCATCGCTCCGGTCCTCTATCCAGCAACATCTGGACCCTCTTCTGGGTCTAGACTCAGCCTTTACCCCAAAATTTGCCTGCTAGGACTAGGCCTTGACCAAGTCTTTGGTAACTGGAAATTTCATATCTCCCTCATAGCTGCCATAGCCAAGCAGACTATCTTGAGACACTGGCTAGATGACATCACTCCATCCTACCAGGAATGGGACACCTTTCTCAACACTCTGAGTATAGAAAAGTTGGACTGCTGACTCCGGAACTGCTTGCACAGATATGAACACAGATGGAATATGGTCGAAACACTATTACTCATTAACCAAACACCACCAACGCAAGGTGAAGACAGCATCATTAGCACAGAGAGTTGAGGCTGCCCTGCCACCTTCATAGCTCCAGGCCTAGGGGCCACAGAGGGCTGAGTGACCTAGTCTGCCAGTGCCAACCCTTCAATGAGGGACCGCAGGCTGATGAGGTGTTAACCCCCTCCACGTCTGGTCCCCTCCTAGCTCCTTTACTGCAGTTCATTGTCCTGGTATCTGTTTATATAAGCTTACAACTTTGTATATAATGTCCTTACAGTGTACATTTTTGTTGTATTGTTTGTTACTTTGTATGAAACCAATAAAGTATATTATTTAAAAAAAGTTGATGGAATCACTGCTGAAGGAAGGATTGTGGAGTATCTTCAATCCAGTAGGTCGCAAGACCCAAGACAGCATGGTTTCACGGGGGGAGGTCATGTCAAATAAATCTGATAGTCCTTAGTCACTCGGTCAAAGAAATCTTAGATCAGGGTGGAGAGTTGTGTGGCCTACCCAGATTTCAGTAAGGCTTTTGACACTGTTCCACACATGAGAGTAGTAAGCAAGCTGGGTAGCGTACAAGTGAGTCCAAAGGTGGTAAACTGGATAAGAAATTGGTTAAGGGACAGGTGACAGAGGGTGGTGGTAAACAGAGTTCTCTCTGTGGAAGGGAGGGAGGGTGACCAGCAGGATGCCTCATGGATCAGTGCTGGGACCGGTCCTGTTTAATGTCTTTATAAGTGACATTGCAGAGAAGCTGGAAGGGAAGGCCTGCCTATTTGCACATGACACCAAAATATGGTGGACATTCTAGGGGGGGTGGAAAGAATGAGCAGAGACTTGAGAAAACTAGAAGAGCGGCCAAGAGTATGGCAGCTGAGTTTCAATGCAAAAAAGTGCAAAATAATGCACTTAGGGCATAGAAACACAGGGGTGGAGTACAAAATGGGTGGAGTGGTATTGATGACCACCTAGCAGGAAATTCACCTGGAGGCAATCCTATTGGATGACCTCAATGTGGCCAGGCAGTGCAAAAAGGCAGTAATGAGGGCTAGTGGGATGCTGGGGTGCATAAGGAGGGATATCACCAGCAGAAAGAGGGAGGTGGTGTATTGATCGCTGGTAAGACCCCACCTTGAGTACTGTGTCCAGTTCTGCAGACCATATCGTCAGAAGGACATAGAGTGGAATCAGTCTGGAGGAGGGCAGCTAAAATGATGCAGGATCTGCATTAAAGCCCTATGAGGAGAGACTAAAGGACCTCAACATGTACACCCTGGAACAGGGAGGAGAGGAGGATATGATATAGACCTTTAAGTACCTCAAGAGGGTAAATAATATACAGGAGGAAGCATTTTCAGAAGAAAACGTGCTTAAAATAATGAGATATGCTATGAAGCTGGAGGTGGGGTAGAGTCAGAAGAGATGTGAAGAAGTACTTCTTCACAGCAAAATGGTGGATTCATGGAACAGTTTTCCAGTGGAAGTGGTGAGGAAAAACAGTGGTGGGGTTCAAGATTGCATGGGATATGCACAAGGGTGTCATAGTGGAAAGGAAGGTGGGAGGAAGAAAGAGCTGTAGATGAGGCACAGTTTGCAGTAATAGTATAGGCAGGGAGAAATGGGCAGACCAGTTAGGCCAAGTGGTCCTTATCAGCCATCAAATTCTCTGTTTCTGTGTGTGCCTTGAGCTCTTTACTTCTGTCACCACTGCTGATGAGTTTCAAACATTAAGACCTATGCACTACTGTGGGTTGGGTATGCGCAACAGACACATGTCTGGTCTGTGTCCACCCACACCCCTGGACTCATGCATATTACATGCCATTCACAAATGCAGGCTGCTTGTCTGTGGTGCCACTGCACTGGTGCGTTAGTGCACAGGCAATGAACCAGTGGACACAGGCAGGCCCCAACTGGATACTGCCCTGGCTGGTGACTGATCCCCTGCTATGTATGGAACTGGGAATTGTGGGACATGGTTGGTCCCATAAAACAATTTGATCCGGGTGAGTGTCTAACAGCTGCCTTAGCTCTGCCTGCATATCTGGAGGAATGGGGCAGCATGCCAGGGGGTCACTTGCCATGCTGTGGCTGGTTGGTGCGAGTCAGAGGAGACATGCATCAGCTATGACAAGGTCTCTGCTGTGTAGTCTGCTCCCCCCTCTACCAGCACTGTGCACCCTGGTGCAAGATGTGGAGTGTAGCACTGCCCCCAGCCACTCCCCATCTGTCTGCATTAGCAGAGTTGAAGATGGACAGGCGATCAGGTGCTGAAGGGGCCTTTACCCCTTCCATGAATGCTGTGGGGGTTTGTGGGACCCCAATACAAGCTGGTGAGTTAGACTAAGGGAAGCCTATGTGCTGTGTATATGCAGCATGTAGGCATAGTGCATAAATAACAGTTCTAGTCACTCTTAGATTAAGTGTGGGGAGGTACTGGACTCTCACAGTAAATCCACAGTCAAGTAGTCAACCATTTTTAAACTGCAAAACAGATGGGTTATTTTCTGTAAACAACAGATAGCAGGTTGGGGGCGTGAAATAGAACTTATGTGAATGTTAATAAAGAACCTAATCATTACACTGATGTATGCCATGTGTTTTACATTATTAGTCTTTTTGCCTCTTATGGACATTTCCAAAGTGTTAAATTAGGTATAAGATATACTGTATTAAGAAATTATCATTTTTATTTTTGATTACGGAGCTGCTGCCTTAGTAATCAGAAGTCAATGAGATTTGATTTACTAGTCTGGTTGAAAATTATTAGTCTTTGCCAGCTGGAGCAAGTGTCAGTGTCAGGGTAAAAAAGAACAGAGCTACACTTGCACAAGGATGGCTTACACTGAGCATCATTGTTTCATAACACAATTATTTTTGTTATTCAAGGAACTCTCCGTCCTCACCAATTTGCCAGATGCCGCAGCTGGTCTTTATTGGAAACTGCTGTCTGAATGGCTAAGACTTGACATGACTAACAACTCTAATTGACACTAGTGGTTTCTCCAGTATTTGTTGACTGCTGTAGGGCTAAAAAACGATGTACTTGGACTGGCTTATTAGCTAACTGTAGAAAACACACATGTGGTCCCTCTTTTCTGATTTATTTTTTTTTTTTTTTTATGGGGCTGAAATATGTTGGAACTAAAGTGTAAATGGGTGATTGACTGTATTCAGTCATCCAGGCCCATGTGTGAATGTTAAGTGTTTAATGACAGTAAATGACGTTATATAGTCACTGTGCTACCAGTATCTTAACTCATTACTTTGTAAAGTTATTTGAGGTCTGTTGCGTATGAAAGCTGCTGTTTCAAGGCAAAAATATTCCAAGTTCATTTGTACCAAGACATTCACCCAACCTGCTGTTATTTCTGCTGATTCATCTCTCCTGTCATTGATGTCCAAGGTCCCACGTGCCCTTCTCACATCACCAGAGATTTTGCATGCATTCCTAGCAATATGTTGTATTCTTTCCAGGAGGTGCCAAGCTATTTATATTAGAGAGACTAGCAGATTCCTGGCTGACTGGTTCAGAGAGCACTACAGAGCAGTCAGAAATGGAAATGCTGATAAATCCGTACTACCCCATGTTACCACATACAGCCAGTGTTAATGATCTCTCTGTTTGTGTCCTTCAGCAGGGTTTCTGGTATGCTGAACAGAAACAGAGTAATGTCAAAACCAAGCTAACTTTTTCTTTAAGTTTCCAGTGCACTTTGGATTGAATGACAAACTTTTTATTATGTTTCTTGCACGCATGTGCAAGAAACATAGTGCCATCATCCGAGTTTTGGAGGTGTGGCAGCCCTCTTCAATTCAGGCAGTGTGTTTGCAGGCGCACTGTTCTCAATGCCTGCTCGAGCTGTCTATGGCCAGTCAAAATGCAGTGGCGTACAGTTGAAAGGGGAGCTACGCTCCAGTGAGCAGCGATAAGATATTGCCTGCTCATGCGCGCCCCCCTACACACACACACACACACACACACATACTGCATACTCCCCCCCACACACACTGTGTAGCCTTGACGGGGGTGCCCAATCCAAATCAGCTTTTCACGCCACCCCAAAACAGAGTTCTATATGCCACGCTGGGTGCTCACCCCAGCGTGGCTACACATCAGTATAGTCGATGGGGTGCCCAATCCCCGCCGGATCCACTGGTTCCCCCAGAGTACAGGGTGCCACGCTGGGAGCCCACCCCAGCGTGGCAACACCTCTTATAGCGACGGGGTGCCCAATCCCCACTCGGCTCCATGCCCCCACCACTAGCCATCCTTGTGCCATGCTAGGAGCCCACCCCAGCGTAGCAAACCGCGTGGTCGTCATTTTAAAAAAAAAAAAAAAAACACCTGAAACTCAAAAACTGTCCCTCGGTGTCTCTGTCCCCACCCACACCACCACTGTACCCTACCTCCCCACCCCCACACCCCATACTTACCTCGGACCCCTGCGCGATGATCTTCGTGGATCGGGAACACGTCTGCACTCTTCAAAGCCGACCGCGAACTGAGGAAATACCAGTAAGCTGTATAATGGGATAGATAGGGGGTTTTCAACTTTGCTGCATATCTCAGGCATTTTTTGGAATTTTGGCACCAAATTTTCAACATGGGGTTTTTGGGACCCCTTTTCATGAATGATCTCACTGTCATAGCGTTAATCGGCCTCGAAGGGTGATTTCGCAGTCACTCGCAAAATCACCTTTCAGGACTGAGTAATGAAACACACTGCCACTGTTCATAAGGTGGGCTCTCAAAAAGTCTATGTTGAAAATTTGGTGGAAAATTCCTGTGTAAAATAACTGGTTTTACGAAAGCGCATGTTGGCGCAGTTCCTACGACTGTAAGTTTATGTAATTTTCAATATTTTCACCCAGATTTTCAACATTGCCATTTTATTACACTTCCTTATGAGCAGTGCAGCTGTCATTTTCACATCTTGCCCAAAGCGTGTTTCCGCCCATGTAGCGCACAATGGCGCGTCGGTGTCTTGAAATCAATGTATGGGACACATTAAGAAAACCACAGTGACACTGTTCATGAGTAGAGGTCTTAAAATGGCTATGTTGAAAATCTGCTAAAAAAATTCCTAGAAATGACTGTTTTACGAGCGTGCGTTGCGCAGTTCCTATGCACGCTCGTAAGTTTGCGAAATTTCTATATTTTCATTCCAGATTTTCCACATTGCCATTTTATTACACTTCCTTATGAACAGTACAGCTGCCATTTTCTTACATGTCACCCAAAATGTGTTTCCGCATACGTAGCATAATGGTGCAATCGGTAAAGTAAAAGCAATGTTTGGGACAGATTAAGAAAATCACAGTTACACTGTTCATGAGCAGAGGTCTTAAAATGGCTATGTTGAAAATTTGGTGACAAAAGTCCATAAAATGACTGTGTTACGAGTGAGCATTGTGTAGTTTCCACGCACCATCGTAAGTTCATGACTTTGTAATATTTTCAGTCCAGATTTTCACCAGTGGCATTTTTCCACACTTCCTTATGAACAGTACAGCTGTCATTTTTCACAACATGGCCGAAATGTGTTTTCACACTTTCAGCGCAGAGATGCGTGGTCACTGTGGGAAATCATTGTTCGGGACAGATAAAGAAAATCACAGTGACACTGTTCATGATCGGAGGTCCCAAAATGCCTGTGTTGACAATCTGCTGTAAAAAATCCCCAAACTAATTACATTATGGGTGTGCGTTGCACAGTTTCTATGCACGCTCGTGACTTCACGTTTTTTTTTTATATTTTTACTGCAGATTTGGAACATTGCCATTTTTTACACCTCCCCATGAACAGTATAGCTGTCATTTTTCACATCCTGTTCAGAATGTGTTTTTGTACCTGTGGTACTAAATGCCGTAGTCACTGTGCATAAGCAGCTTTCGGCTAACAAACTGATATTGCCACTGTTCATGAGGTGGGGGTCACAAAAAAACCATGTTCAAAATTTGGAGTGAAAACACCAACGAATGCCTGAGGTGTTAGGGTTTCCAACCATAACACCCCACCCTGTAGAGAATGACAGGCTTCAGGGGTGTGACTTGGGATTCTTGCCTGTAATGCTCATACCATTCCACATCCTGCAGCCAGTGAGAGGCATCGAGGTATGCCTTGGACTCTTCGGCCCCAAAGTTCACCCCATTCTCCTATACCGCACCCATTTCACTGTATTTCCTGATGGAATGGGGTGCGCATAAGGGCGAAAGACCCCAAGGCACACCGTGAGTCTTGTCAGTGTCTGCAGGGTAGGGTGTGGTGAAATGGCGTGGCCGTTATGCCTGACGACCCAAACACACACCCCATTGCCTGTCACTCTTTGCAGGGTGGTGGTGGGGTTGGCTTTAGTTCAATACTTCACTGCCATTTCTGTTATGCAGCTCTGTAACTTCTACGCTACCAATGCCAATGCCAGCAAGCAAACATTCGGCATTGACAAATGCTTGTTCTTTACATAATCACACAGTAATTAAGGGCAGAAGGGGCTCTAGGTCTATCATGTTTGCCCCTGATTGACAAGCAGTGATGAAATAAGTTTGGTGAGCAAACATATACCATTCCAATTTATAGGGATTCCCTACCCACTGTACTACCCAGGGTACCAGAGGTTTCCTTGGTAAGCAGAAATGTGTCCAGGCATACCTTGAAGGTCTGTATTATCTTCATGTCTGCTGTCCTTGCAGATGGACTGTTCGATAGATTCACCTCCCTCTGGGAGAACAACTACTTCCTAATGTTATTTCTGAATTTACCATGCCTGAGCTACAGGTTGTGTCCCCCATGTTCTGCTCAGATCACCAGAGCAAATGTCTCTTTATTTTCAATCTTGTTAATACCCTTGAGTATGCAAGTGACTGAGATCATGTCCCTTCTTGGCATCCCTGTCTTCAGCATCTCCTCATTGTTTTGTCCCCTATACCATTAATCATTTTGGTGTCCCTGTGTTGTACCCTCTTAGCTGCCTCAATGTACATTTGTTTATAACCAAATCTGCATGCAGTGCTACAGCAGGGCCTAACCCAGGCTTTGTAAAGTGTCAGGATTACTTACTCAACTGGTCCCCACTGATGCACCACAACATTCTTCCAGGCTTCTTGAGGCATCTAAGCCCTGCTTGTCCTGCTTCTGCACCTTTTTACAGTTGCATAGCAAGAGTTATGCTGACATATTGCTATTACATAGAAAAAGGGGCTCTGGAATGTCTGGAACATTTCCTAATGCAACACAGCCTGTCTGCTTCCATTTAGTGGAGCTAAATCACATCTCCCCACCCTCTCCATTCAGTATAGTGCAGTTGGTTCCTCCCTCCTCTCCTCCACCATACTATTTTCTTGCTCCCAGTCATACTGCCTGCATTTTATCAGGTCTATTTATCAGAGTTTGTCACCAAAAGAGAAACGAATGCTAAATAAGAGGATCAGTCAGCACTAATAAATATGCTTGAAAATTGGAGCCAAGATCCTGCGATTGTGCATCAGCATGAGGTTTCAGCTCCAATATTTGAATGAATTTATTAGTGCAGACAATACTTTTTCATTAGAGGACCACATCATCTTAATCAGCCTCATATTCTCTATCAAGTACTATACTTAGATAGACAAACCTAAAAAAAAAGAAAGCTCCATGCAAGAGTTTAAACTGAATGAAGACGCACATTCCCGATATATCAAATCACGCTACTCCTCAGTATTTCCTATCCTGTAGCATAAACTGGTAATGTCAAATTATGTTACCTAATCAAATTTTCCTACCCAGTAGCATAAGCAGTTGATGAGGGTAGGATATCCTGAGTAGTAGGATGATTTGATACTACTCTAGCCAAGTTCAGGTCTGTGTTCCCTCACCCATATAATCCAAGCATTCTTCAGGTTGTTAAACTTTGTTTCTTACTGCCCAATCCCCTTTGTTAGCATCTCCATTTTATATATCCCCATGATGATGTCTTCCCATTGCATTCTCATAGATGTGGTCAGTTGTATCCATTATCAGGAGATCACTTTTTTGGCAGCAGTCCACCCAATATTAAGAAGTGTTTTTATAGCTGGTATTTATCACTGATTCTGGATAGAAGAATGACAGTGCTAGTTGTTGCGTTAGGTGGCCCAGTCCCTGTGCTAGTTTATTCAAGTCCTTTCCAACCTGCTTTCAAAATTGTTTGAGGATTGAATATCCCCAATTGATATGGGTTGCTTTATCCATTCCAATTCTGATATCAACAGCTATTTCGGATGGGGTAGGCATTAAACATATAAATATACCATCTAAACATACTATGTACTCTCTAGGGAAGCAAATCATATCAGTTAGGGTAGGAAGACCCAACACTGGTCCTACAGAAGCCAGTAGACATAGAAATCATTCATATTAAGGGAAAAAGTCCTCAGTGTCTCATCCTTGCTACACTTACCACTACCGCTCCTGTCCTCTTCCCCACTTTTCAGGGATTCTGCTGTTGCCTTCCTATTCTAAGTCCCATCACTATTTGCTAAGGGGAAGTGTTATACTCTATTTCAGAGTTCCAATCTGCTCTTTGACCTGTTCACTATTTGTGTACCTGAATACATTGTGCACTTTATGTATCATATCTGAGACTTATGTTTGGTCTCTGTGTTTTGTGACTTATATTTCAGACTGTTGCCTGGCTTGTGACTTTGTAGTTTTGATCTGTATGCTGACCTTCTTTGACATCTTGTATTTTTATGTAACGCTGCTAAAACCAAGGCCATGGTGTTTGGATCAAGATTCCTCAGCCAAGACAGAACTCAATACCTTCAACTTACTTCTGTCTTTGGCAATCGTATAGAGGTGGTGGCCTCCCTAAAATATCTAGGTCTCACTCTGGACCAAGGCTCACCCTAAAGCCCCACATTGACCAAGTAACTAAAATCATTCATTGGAAACTTGGAACCCTTTACCACCTAAAGGACCAGCTGATCCCCAAAGCCAGGATCTCTATTGCCTCCAGTGTCCTCCTCCCCACACTAATCTACACCACCCCAGTTGTTCAGGGCATGGCAAAGCTTGAAGTCAATAGATTGCAGGTCTTGTACAACAAGGTGGCTCACTTTGCCACACAGGCTCATTCCAGGAGTCATCACTGTGACACCTTAGCACTACTAAACTGTCCCTCACTGGACGCCCAACTCCAGTACCCTCTGCTTGGCCTAGCATACAAGCTATTTAGTCCATCCCCTCCACCCAGCCTCATTGGGCTCATTGCCTCCAAGCACCATCCCTGGAATCTCAGTACTTTGGGCTGTACTCTTCTAGATGGTCCTAGAGTGAGGACCAAGGTGGGGGGCAAGTCCTTCTCCTAAACTGGGGCAGGCTTCCACCTTTGGTGCAGGAAGCCCCTTCCATCAAAACCTTCTGCACAAGGCTCAAGGACCACTTACTCAAAGCCAGCACATGCCACTGCCACGGCACCTGAGACCTCCCCATTTACTTAAATCTTAAATTCAACCTGGCAACCTACCTAAGCTGGCCTCTCCTTATGGCTGCCCTTTGTTATTTGTCCATGTGTTCTCTATGGCTAGGTTGTTAACTATATTTATTCTGTGTAATACTCACCTATAAGTCTCCATTGTAATTTGAATTATGTCATACAGCCTGTAAACTGTGAGTACTGTATTTCTCTGCCTATTCCTACTATGTAATGTAATCCCGGGTCGCCCTAAAAAGGGACCACCGGGTCTCAGTGGGCCTACCCGGTCAACAAAATTTAAGAAATAAATAATAAATTGCACTTTATGTAATGACCCCTTGTTCTGTAATTTCCTGCACCTCATGTTGAGGCCTGTGTTTACTGTTGTTCTCCACACCTGTATTGCTTAATGTGTCATGCTATGGCTTGAGTCATGCCTGAAAATGGTCCTTTGGATCAGTGCACCCACCCAGTTATCAAAGACATACATAAATAAATAAACATACTGATTCATACTGTTGGGATATGTGAACTACAAACACAGTAGGTTGCCATTGACATCATCCTCATGTTCTAACATACTGTATACCTGTCAGTGTCTTTTCCAGCTGGTAGTGAAGTGAGTATGGCTTCATGGGGGGGGTATAAAGAATGCTGCGAGTGAGCATGGCTCTGTTCGGGGAGGGGAGTGCAAGGACTGCTCAGCTCTATTTGGGGCTCACTATTTATTATACATGTTTTGATTTTGATCACTTGAAGATAGGGGAACACAGCAGATGTCAGATTGTGTGTTGGGGGCTTTCCTTCTTTTTTTCCTTTTTTTTTGAGAAATATTTTTCCATTCCTTTTTTAAGCAGAAAAAAGGACAAATGTACAATTTTTGTTACCTCCTGTTGTCATGTTTCTGTTCTACTGTACTTTTAAAGGTTAATCATTGATAGTTAATTGCTCCCTATTAACTGAGAAACAATAAACTCAAGGTGAATCACCACTACCTGCCTATGAGTCCGAGTGCTAGGTAGTGATCTGCGAGCAACCCAGCCTAATGTCCATAAGAAAAGAGTACTGCATCAGCGAGGAGGAAACTATAGGGTTTTCACATAATAGTAAAACCTCTTTGATTCCCCAGAAAATGAATTAAGGAGACACATTAGTTGGGTGTCGAGGGTAATTGATAAGCTGCAGCAGTCAGTTATGAAGCAACATATTTATTGGCCCCCAGTAAAAAATACAGCTGAACTGAAAAGTGCTAACTGCATGAACATGCTACTTCAGTATGGTTTTCAGTATCTCTTATTTCCCAGATATTTTTTCTGAGACTTCCTCCAATGATGAGCCCTAGTAAATACACACACATGTATCTTTTTCTCTGCTTCCCTGTCTCCAGTTTGCTATAGTGTCTATCAAACAGATGATGAAACTCACAGCCCAACAGGTTCTGTCCTCCTTATCCATTGATATGTAGTTCCAGCTGGCTGTACTTTTCCAATGGTTCTGGTCCACTCGGGGTGGGCCAGAGTGGGGGTATGGTAAAAAATGCTGCTGGTGAGCATGGCTCTGTTTGGGGTGATGGGAGTGAATGGAAAGTGTGGCTCTGTTCAGTGGGAGGGTCAAGACGTGCCACCAGTGAGCGCAGCTCCATTCATGCTGATGAAACTTTCAGACATGAAAGAAATAACCAGTCAGCAGGGTGACTGGCTTTTATTGACCTCCTTTCTCCTCCCATATTCATTGCAACTAGCAGGCAGTTCCAGATGCAGCTCCAAGTATGGTGATCAAGCTGTTCAATTGTGCTGGAGATGAGCAGATGTGAGAGGGACTACGCTAAAATAGAATGCAAAGGAGTGGAGTATGCAGGGGAGTAATTATGGGGAGGACGGGGGCACAAGTCCCCCCCAACAATTTGGGTGATCACATTTGTCATCCCCAACATTCAGCTCCTTACCGCTGCTGCTGCCTGCTGTGGGCTAGGAGGGACTACAGAGCCTTCTGTGGTGGGGGTGGGTTCGGGTTTCACTGGTGAGAGTCGCGAGAGTGACAGACAGAGCAGCGGGGGAGAACATTGTTTCACAAACTGGCCTGACTGGAACTGGGAGGAGCAAGACTGAGTTGTGTCAGAAAGGGAGAAAGTGACAGACTGCAGTCACCACACCTGTAAGTAGTATAAACATGCACTGCCACCAACAGCGAGTGAGGAGTCCGGATGAGCTGGCATCAAGACCACGGTGCTGTCGTGTTTGGTGCATCCCTTCTCTCCTGTCTGCCTTTCTGAATGCTGCCACATCTCCCTGCCTCATTCTGGAGCTGCCTACACCACTTTGCTTACCCAGTGCCTCAAGTTGCCTGCTTCATGTGGGACTCAGGAGTCGGTCAGGCAGTGGTGGAGTAGGGTGGGGCCCGCCTGCTGTGAGTGAATTTAGGTTGGTTGGCGGGTGTTAGGTTGCACTGAGTAAGCCTGTGGAACTGTCTGCCTGGACACAGAGGCTGTAAAAGTTTTGGAACAGAGAGGACAGCAGACTGATTATAAGGCAGTGGCTGCAAGCAGCAACTATCTGGTAGGACCGAGTCTGGTTACTGGTGGTGCTGCAGCGGTGGGTCATGGGTGGGGTGAGTAGTGATTAGGGGGCCGCAACAGCAATACTCATGCCATGGGGGGAAGACACTGTGCACAAAACTGCTGCAATAAACAGAGGAGGTGGTGGAAGGGAATTCCAGTCTGCACAGTCAGGGCAATTCTGAGCTAGCAGGGACCACACACTCATAGGAGTCAACTCCATGTGTGCTTGGGTGCTCAAGAACCAACAAAGTTGACTTAAGCACCCTCAATTTTTCAAGGGCAGCCTGCAAAAAAAGATTACCGGGGGACCTGGTCACAGGAAAATTACTACCTGTTGGCAATGAGCACCTGCAAAGATTCCTAAAAGTTTGCATTCCTGCACACACTACTGGCCATTTAATTTGGTGCCAGCCAGGGTCAGGGAGTGCCTGGGAAAAGAAGCCTGCTGCAGTCTGCAAAGCATTCTCTCTTCTTGTAGTATAGTGTGTCTGGACAGGAGTGGGGCAGTGGCTCACGCCTCTACCAGTGACCACCAGCACAGAAAAACAGCACGATTAGCTTCTCAACCAGAGCTAACATAGCTCTAGTGTGCAAGAAGGCAAGGGTAGGTGGTGTTTAATTTTAATTATGTTTATTGGTGGTCTTCTCTGTTGTGCTGTTGGTCCTGTCTACTGTCTGTAGTCAGTCAATGCCTTGTTGCTAGTATCTTTCTGTGTGCTGCCTGACTCTGACTGAGCTAGTGTACCATTGTAACAGCGATGCAGTTACAACAAACCCTCACAGTGACACAACACATTCAACAACCACATTGTTGAATGGATCATTACAATGAATGTCTGAGATGTCGACTGCCAGAGTTACGCCGCTCTCCCCTGACATCTACGCCTCAAACTTAAGAATCTATAATTCTGGGGCGCAGTGGCAGAAACCCCGCAAACACTAAATCTTGGCCTTCACTGTTGCGGTCCTCGAAACATTACTGCGGTGATGTGATTTCTGTGGCAAACTATTGTAGCTGTCAAGTTCTTCGACAACTTTGTTGTCGAGCGGCTTGGTACAGCCGACTGAACCTGATTATGTCTGCTTTGGTAGGGGCTGCTGTGCTGTGCTGGCTGGGTGGGTGTGGGTGAGGGGGCTGGGCAGTTGTATGGTTAGCCTAACATGAGACTCCAGTGTTTCCTTCTGTGTTATGTTACCAGGGTTAAAGTAATTAAAATTAAATCAAACCCTGCAGGTGAGTGGACTGTGGATGAAGTGGTGTGGACACTGTTAGAGGGCTTGAAAGGTGAGGGTATTTTGTTTTTTGTTTTGCAAACAAAAAACAACTGCCCAGTGTAGGTGAAACATAGACTTTGACACTTGGATAAGGACTGCTTAGACCACCTAGTCTGCATATTTCCCTACCTATTGGATAGGCTGCAGATTCTAGTTAACCAACAGCCTATTTCCTCCAGCCCACCACTATAATTGCCTTATGTCTGTCCCATGCATTCTTGAATTCCCCCGCTGTTTTTGACCCCTCAACACCCTCAGGAAGGCAGTTCCATGTGTCCATCACCCTCTTCGTGAAAAATAATTCCTCACGTTGCCTGATGCTTCCCCTTCTGTCTTCAAATTGTGCCACCTTGTTCTTGCATATCTCTTTTTCTGAAAGATGCTCCCTCTTGAACTTTGTGTATTCCTTGAGGTATTTGAAAGTTTCTATATGTAGCTGTTTCTACTTCCAGAATATGTTTAATGCAGCAATAACTGCTGCTTTAAACACAATAAAGAGGAACAAGCAGCCAGTGATAGCACTAGGGGGTTTAAAACACGGGTTGAATTGGCGACCAACCCACCCTTACCTAATGGGCTGGTGTGGTGGGAGACCATACGGCAACCAGCACAGCCCACCTCTCACCTTTTCAGTTGCCCACTAAATGGGAACACATGGAGCACATGTCCAATGTACATTACATGGCACGCATGCATCTCCTGTATTGTACAGGGAGTGCAGATGGATCATGTACTGTACAGAGAGAGTGCAGCCTGCATAATGTACAGGGATCACACACCCTGTATAGTACACAGTCCACCCTCCCTGTACAATACAGGAGATGGACATGCAGCCTGTACTGTGTTCATTGGCCCATGCTCCATGTCTTCCCATTTGGTGGCTGGGCCAAGGAGGTGAGAGGTGGGCTGTGCCAGTCAGCATATGGTCTGCCGCAGTGTCTTCAGTGTTTTCCTGTATGTATTAGCTTTCAAATGTATATTGATTGAAATAATAGTATTTTTCCATAGATTATTTACTTTTTGGTGGTATCACAGCACTCACAATCCAAGGCTGGTTGAGAGTAACATTGCCCCCCACCCCCAACCTTGACACTAAAAATACTCCTCTGGGAGTATGGCAAAACCCTTCAGGCCCTGCTGCACTGGGGGGAGATGGACTGAGACAGAGTGAGCACACAGACAGAAGAAGCTATGGGGGGGGCACAGACAGAGCAGAATGATTCATACTGATTATGTCCTTCAACTGAACTCTACATGGAGCAAGCATTACGGCAGTTACGTGATGCATTCGGTATCCAGTCATGCTCTGCCAGCCCCCTTTTCTCTCTCCTTATTATGGAAATATTTCATTTATTTATTTTGTGTATTCCAAAAACACCTCTGAGCTTGGGAGCTCATTTACAAAAGTTCCTCATCTTGAATAATGTTTACAACTTATATTAATGAACAGGGTATAATAAGTGGCTCTAAGGAGCCATTGTCAATGCTAGTTACAGAGGTATACCTTTAGAAACAATTTTAGAGTTAGAACACATTCTATACAGTAAACAATAATAGGGTAGCCAGAGACTATTGCTTATAAATATTAATTGGATGGAGAAATGGAAAAATAACTGTGAAGTGAGAAGTACAGAGTAGTTTTGTCAGAGGTGGCCATCACACCCGGACCACAGTGTGAGGACATATCTTAGTTGTGTCTAGAACTGATAGAGTTTAGAGAGCTGCAGGAGGGGTTCAGGCAGTTCATTTAGCCAGTGTGGTGCTCTAAAAGCAAAGGAGCATTGAGCTTGGTTTGTTTGTGAAAAGGCACAGATAGTGCATTCTTGTTCATGCTCCTGGTTAAATATTGGTTATTTATTGGGATTAGTAGATTTTGGTGAAGGGAAGGGTGAGGATGATGAGTGATTTCTTCCTGAGTAGACAAACTTGATGTTTGACATGGTCATCCAGTTTGAGCCAGCTGGTCTGTGAGTAAAGTGTGTGTAAGCCTATCTGCCCCAAGAACGAATTAGCAGGCCTTATTTGAGACTAACCTGACCTTGTTAAGAACTGTGTCAGTAGCTGCTCCATAAACTGGCAGGCCACAGTCCAAAACTGGGAGGCTAGATCTAGTTACTGCTAAGTGTTTTGCTCCGGGTGTGAGGTAATGGCTGTGTTTAAATAATGCTCCTAATTTTATGTTGACTTGTTTTACAATATTGTCCATATGAGGGGTGAAGGAAAGTGTGTTACCAAGGGTTACCCCAAGGTATTTAAATGTGGCAAATTGCTCCAGGGGAATGCCACAATTAAGGATGGTGAGGTGAGGGGGCGTTTGGCTTCTAGTGGATTTGAAAACAGCATAGTTTTAGTTTTCTTGTAGTTTAACAGCAATTTATTTTGGCAGAGCGTTTTCCAGAGCTTTGAAACTCTTTTGTAGTTCAAGCATAAGGATCTCTAGTTTTGGGCCACTGGTGTATATGACCACATCATTTGCATATAATAGAATCTTTGAGGGGCAAGCCACCAGGAGATTATTAATAAATAATCCAAATAATAGTGGCCCACGAATTAAACCTTGAAGTACTCCAGTGGTTACACTTCTGGAATCGGATAGCATTCCATTGATCTTAACTTGTTGAGTCCTATCAGAGAGGTAGCTATGGAACCAGGATACCAAGTCTTGTGAGAGATCGAGTGTAAGTAGTTTAGTGAGCAGTAGTGTGTGATTGCCTAGATCAAATGCTTTTATTAGATCAATGTAAATAGACCCAACCAAGTGACCATTGTCTATGCCTCATAGAAACATAGAATTTGATGGCAGATAAGGACTGCTTGGCCCACCCAGTCTGCCCATTTCCCTACCTACTGGATAAGCTGCAGATCCCAGTTAACCAGCAGCCTACTTCTTCCTACCCCCACCCCCTAGAATGGCCGTATGACTGTCCCATGCATGCTTGAATTCCACCGCTGCTTTTGACTCCACAACCTCCTCCGCCTCACGAGATAACTGGTATATTCTATCAGGGCAATATCAGTTATGTTAGACTTTTCAAAGCCCTGCTGCTGTGGGCATTGAATGTTGTGTATTTGCTGAGAAAGTCTACAAACTGAACAAAGACTATTCTTTCTAGAGCCTTGGACAAGGGGAAAGGATGGATATTGGTCTGTAGTTGAATACTAGTGAACCGTCTCCACTTTTGTGGACAGGGATGATGAGCTGTTTTCCATAACTGAGGGAATTGAGTACTGTAGAGAAATATTGAAAAGTCTGGTTAGTGACGGGGGCTGCAGTTTGTTCAGTGTTAGGGCAATCAGTTTCATGTCTAACTTGTCAAAGACAAGTCTTGTTTTCCCCAGAATCAGTCTAACATGCTTTATGGTGTTGGGTATAGTGATAGGTCTGAAGTAGAATTAACTTGTACAGTATCACTATGGTCTTTGTAAGGTGATAACCAAACAAGGACATTGTTTTTATAGATATTGTACACCTCAAACAAAATAAGTCTGGCATGTGGGCTTCCAAGATCCCACAGAATGCTGAGCTGATGGGCACCACAGAAAGGGGGGAAGCATAATCATAATCACAGCTTAATCTGTTTCAAGGTCAGTTGGCATTCATCTATATCCCCCTCCCCCAGGTCGTGCCTGAAAATAGGCAGGATGTGTCTAGTGCACTTACCCGGTCAGCAAAAACTAAATAAATAAATCAAAGCAACACCTCACAGAATGCCAAACTGATAAGCATCAGACATGGCATCTCACGCTGTCTGCTCTATCTACAGAGATCGATGTACTATACAGGAAAACTTATTTCTGAGAAATCCAACATTTCTCCAGTGCTTATCATTTTGACATTCCATGAGATGTTGCTTTAATCATGCTCCCTCCCCCCAATTATAGTGGCTAAAAACTGATTTCCCAAACCAAATACATCAAATACAATTCATTTTTTCTTTGCTTATAATGGGCACTATGAAGCTTTTACGGACATTTGTAGTGCTTTTTCTGAGGGGGGGTAGCATGGGGAGTATAGAGCTGGTGAGGAGATTTGGCAAATTTAAAATTAAGATGGATGAGCTACAGAAATTAAATTTCTTAAAAATAATTATTCACAATCAACATAAACTTGTATTAATTAATTATCCTGAAAGGAAATACATTTTATATTTCAATAAAACCCTTACAGTAGAATTGCCTTTGTTCTTATACTGTCCTAGAACCCCAACATCCAACCTCTAGAGTTACTATCTTCTTCTTACCTTCTACAATAAACATCCTTAAAAAAATGCATGTTTCCTGACAGTCAAATAACTTTTCATAAACACACAGAATACAGAAACATATATGCTAGGCAGGTTTCTAAGTAATCTATGATGTTTTATGATAGGTTCTCATTCACTCTGAGCCCCTGCTACCACACATAGACACACCTAACACATAGACTCCTCCATTCCTGGATATAATGGACATTAGATGTAACCGACAAAAGTTGTGTACACAGATGCATCCTTTATAACAGGCTTGCACTGTACTATTTCAGACCTCCAGTTAATTTTGAATTCTGAAGTGATTATAAAGTCCAAACTCCTTAAGCAAACCAGCTACTCTGGGAATATACTACATGAATGACCTTAGTAAGACCAGTTAACCAACTCTTTGTGCAGTCAAGCAGTTTCGTTCCATAGAAAAAAATCTTGGTTTTATGATAAATGTAAAAAATGTGGGGCACTGCAAGTCATATAATAAGAATTAAAGACAAAGAAACAAGAGAAAACATTAAATGATTAAATCAACATATGTACAAAAAAGTTCAGAAAAATTGTAGAAACTGAAAAATCTAAATTCCACTTTGAATCACAGAAATCTGACAGCAGAAAAGGACCCCAAACTCTGAACTCTGGGACACATTAAGATGTGCAGTAAGAAAAATTACTCACCTTAGTAATTGCTTTTCTTCTCATGGAGTCTTGCTATATTATAACAATAGCAGTCAGCCACTGCAGCTGAACTGCCCGGAGAGGAAGGAGTTAACTCCAGAAGATCTGGAGTTCTACAGCGAGGGCGCTTGTGCCCAAACTCTATCTGGCAGTTTCAAATGAAACTGTCAGATCTTTGACCCAACATCAAAGGACGGAAAAAGTCTGTGTGGAAAACTACACTAGCCTATGGCTACCTACTAGTAGTAATAACAACAATATAAACAACAAAGAAACACCAGAACCATAATAACAAAGATTGATGGTATTATGGTTCGTTTTACCACCCTTGACAAGCACATATGAACCCCCCTTCCCCCCAAGACTCAAGTCCAGGAAGGGGGCAATATAAATAACCTAAATGAAACAATCTAGATCCCTAACCCAAAGGAAAACAGGGTTAGGAAAACTAAAATGGCATGACACAGTGCTTGCACCAATTTGCCACCTCTACCCAAGTAGGAGTTCTGAGAGGGAAGGAGGAGGTGGTTATAATATAGCAAGACTCCATGAGAAGAAAAGCAATTACTAAGGTGAGTAATTTTCTTCAAACACCATGAAGTCTTGCTATATTACAATAACAGATTACACAGCAGTACCTCCATGGAGGAGGGTCAGAACCTACTTAGAAATAGGCTCTGAAGCATCAGCTGTGCCAAACTGAGCATCTCCTGGACTGGACATCCAGGGAATAATGCTTGGTAAAGGTGTGAACTGTCTTCCAGGTAGCAGCTTGACAAATCTCCAGAATAGGAATGTCTCTAGCAGCCGCTAGAGACGCAGCTGTACCCCCTGGTGAGTGGGCCCTCAATCCTGAGGGGTACTCTACCCAGTTTCTGATAACAAAATTGGATACAGAGACAATCCACCTTGCAATTGTTCTCTTAGTGGCAGGTTCCTTTGCCAACCTCGCCATAGGTAAGAAACAGTTGGAGGGATTCGAACCTATGACCTCTGGTGCGCTCTAGATAGTAACTCAATGCCCTTTTGACATCCAAGCTGTGTGCAGTCCCTCTCACCTGAGGAAGAATGCTCAGTGAAAAATACTGGAGGAGATAGATTGATTCAGGTGGAAATCAGAAACCACCTTAGGCAAAACTTTCTATTAGTCCTAGGACTACCTTATCTCTGTGGAAAGAGATAAAATCTTCTTCCACTGACAGGGCCTGTAACTCACTTATGCGTCTGGCAGAGGTGATAGCTACTAGAAAATGGTTTTCAAGTTAAATACTTGAGTTCTGCTGAAGACAGAGGCTCAAAGGGGGTTGCATTAACTGAGCAATGCAAATATTCAGGTCCCAGTAGTGGGCTGGTTCCAAAAGGAGGGTTAGTATGAAGCAACCCTTTAAAAACTGGAGAACACAGGGTGAGAAGAAAGGGAGGCAGGCTTCCTGCTGACACAAAAAGCAGAGACAGCTGCCAGATGAACCTTCAGGGTAGCTGGTCTAAGGCCTAGGGAATCAGATGGACCAAATATTCCAGAAGAATGGGAAGACTACAGAGATTCTGGGATAATCTGCCTCTCAGAGCACCAGATGAAAACCTCTTCCACTTAGAATTATAAGTGGCTCTAGTGGAAGGCTTCTAGAAGCCTTTAAATATCCATGACACCTTGAGAAAGGTGTAAGTCAGCAATTCTAGCTCCTCAAGAGCCAAGCCTTGAGGTGGAGAGACTTGAGGTCCGGATACCACACTCTCCCTGTGCACAGGCCAGTAGTCGTGAACTCTGGGCAGGCTCAGGGCAGGTGGACTGCCAGGGACAGGAGCAGAGGGTACCAGGGCTGTCTGGCCCAATCTGGGGCAATCAGAATCACTCTGCAAGGTTGAGATCTGATTTTCACTAGTACCCTGAAAAGGAGAGGAAAGGGGAAGGCATACAGGAACTCCCTTTCCAATCCAACAGAAAGGCATCCAGAGGGACTGAGCCCAGTACTGGAGGCCTGCAGCAAAAAAAGGAAGTTGGTGGTTGTCTGGGGCGCGAAAAGATCTATCTGAGGTGCCCCAACTGCAAAGACAGACCCCAGTACTTGTGGGATTCAGAGCCCATCTGTGATGGCCCTGAGAAATTCTGCTGAGGGTCCGCCAGCACATTGTCCTTCCTTGGGAGATGAACCGCTATCAGGGAGGTGTTCAGGGAATAAGCCAGAGACCACAACTTCATTGCTTCGGTGCACAAGGCTGAAGCCGAGTGCCCCCTTGCTTGTTGATGTACCACATTGTGGTGGTATTGTCTGTCCTGACTTGAACCACTTTGTTCTGGACAGAATCTGAAAAGACCAGAGCTAAAAGACAGCTCTGAGTTCCAGAAGATTGATGTGGAGCAGAGATTCCTGAGGAGACCACACTCCCTGAGTGGTAAGGTCGCCTGAGGTGAGCCCCCACCCTAACAGGGAGGCATCCGTGGTGAGGGTGAGGGAGGGAGAAATGGGAATGAAGGGAACCCCTTGTTTCAGATTGCTTTGATCCTGCCACCAGTGTAAGGCCAGGATCAGGGTTTGATAACTGGGACCAATTTGGTAAGGGTCCTTCCTCTGAGACCAATAGGCCCTCAAATGGAACTGAATGTCCTCATCTGAATCTTGCTCCCTGCACAACAGCTGTGGAAGCAGCCATGTGCCCGAGGTTGCAGAAAATGCCTTGCTGGTCGAGAGACCCGCAGGGTAAGAGGAGGATGCCAGGGCGATGAGTCTGTCCACCCTTTCCGAGGGAAGAAAGGCCCGGCTACAACCTCGTGTTCAATTCCTGCGCTTATGAAAGTTAGGGCCTGAACTGGTTCCAGAACTGACTTTTGGTAAGTTTAGCAGGAATCCCAGAAGTGAGAAGCTGCTGGGTGACTTGCAAGTGGGATTTCACCTGACCTGGAGACTGACCCACAATGAGCCAGTCGTCCAGGTAGGCAAACAACAACCTGCCTTCTTAAATGAGCCACTACTACAGCGAGACATTTGTGAATACCCTTGGCGCAGAGGAAAGGCGAAGGGCATTGCCCTGAACTGGTAGTGGCCTGAGGGCAGTTCGAACCTGAGGTACTTTCGGTGGGAAGGCCACGATCAGAACATGAAAATAGGCATCCTTGAGGTCCAGGGAAGCTAGCCAGTCCCTGGCCTTAGGGAAGGCAATATCATTGCCAGAGTTAACATTTTGAATTTGGTTTCAACAGATGCTTGTTCAAGTATCTTAAATCCAGAATGGGCCGCCATTCTCCTGTCTTTTGGGGTAAGAAAGTATCTTGAATAAAGCCCTTGCCCTGATGGCAAGGAGGAACCCTTTCCACTGCTTTTCAGACCAGAAGAGAAGAAACCTCTGCTTCCAAAGCAAGGGCTTCTGAAGGATTTGCAGGTGAAATGCCTGGCTCTCATCTTTGAAAATATTTGAAGCTGAGGATCAGACCCTGGCCTATTACCTCCAGAACCCATCTGTCCGAAGTTAGGGACAGCCAGCTCTGGCTGAAATAGGCCAACCTGCCCCCACTGGTACAGGAGAATCGGCCCTGGGCACCCCATCAGGGTGCCTGCTAGCAGCAGCCTTAGGGCTGAGGAGGGAGACGGTCTACTTACGCCACGCCTACCCTTGCCTCTGAAGAAACCTCTCTGTAGACAGCAGAGGAGGCTTGAAATTGGTAAAAGGCCTGGAAGTGGTCTGCCCTTACTCTGGGAGCATGCCTTTGTGGCATGGCATGCTTCTCCTTAGCCTGGGCACTTTTGTAGGTAGTTCTGTATTCATCCATCTTTTCATATAATTTTCTGTTTGTCCCAAACAGAGAATTTCCCTACAGGAAAATCCATAGCCTTTGACTGAGTATCTTGGGACAGATTAGTGCATCTGAGCCATGCCAACCTACTGGAAAGCTACAGAAGTGGCCAATGACCCTGGAGGAAACATCATTAACATCAACAGCAGTATGAAATTGAACTTTAGTGGCTTCAATGCCATCAGCAGCCACCTGTTCCAACTCACAGCCAGCTGGCCATGGGCCTGCTTGGCTAACTGCAATACTGTGTCCCACCTAGATTTCTGATATCTAGCCACATAAGCCATATAATTTGCCTGCCTGAGTCCCAAAGAAGCTGCCATATACTGTTTCTTCGCCATGGCATCAATCTTCCTAGAATCCTTGTCAGGAGGATATGAGGCCAGAGGAATATTAGCCTTGTCACAGGCTGCAGCTTGTACCACACCTACATGACTACACTGCTCAATAAGGAAGTCTGTATCCGAGCCTGACAAAGTATACCTTCTGTCCATTTTTTATCTACAGGAGGGACTGAATGAGGATTTTTAAAATCTTTGTTGTTTGCTTCCTAAATGACTTATGCAAAGGAATAGACAACCTCCTAGACTCTGGAATATCCATCATTTCACATAATCAGGCTCCTCTTGCTCATCCACAGCCTCCTCTAAAGGAAGCTGGAGGGTTTCTGCAACCTTTTGTAAAAATAAAAGAAAGAAGGGACTTCGGACAGAATAGGGGAGATTCTAAAGGTCTGTCTGGAGAAATGCCGGTTCAATGGGCACGTCCAGACCCTCCCAGCCACACATATATTGATCAAATTCCTCCTCCCCTCCTGTGGTTCATAAAAATCCTCAACTTCAAAATCCTGAACCACTGGGACTGAACGAACCAACCTTTACCAACTGTTGGTGGTTCTACAGATCCCTGAGACAGTGACTGGACAATCTGAATTGCTTTAGCTATCTCTGCAGCAGTTGGAGACACAATTCTGGACTCCAAACCTCCTGATTTCTTTGTCTTTTTACTTGGGACTGGTTCCTCTGAACCAGTCTTCCTTTTGCCCGAGGAAGTCTCGCCCTGGTCAGAGGGCACTCCCTCTGGTCCAGTGGGTACTGAACCGGCTGGCCATCCGGTCAGGACCTTTGGCCTCTCGTCCCTGAGCCGCCCAATCTCTTCTCCAGGGTGGCTGCAGGGAAATTTTTACACACCTGGCAGTCTGACAGGAGGTGGTCAGCCCTAGACAATAGACACAAGTGGTGTGTGGGTCAGCCTGGCAAAGGCGTCCCCACAGACATCACAGTGTTGAAACCCAGTGGGCCCGGTTTTCTTTTGGTTTCTCAGACATAATGCCAGCCTAACCAAAATCTTGCCCTTTTGATGGCAGTGCCAGGCAAGACACCTTATCGGTTCCTAACTGTGTCATGGTATTTGAAAAAACGTAATAATTTCGGTTTTTTAGAACCGATAAGAACCGGAACCGCACTCTAAACCCACAGTACAGTTTTAAAAGGCAGAAAAATAGAAGCGATCGGTTCAAAACCGAACCGATAATTAATTTTCCACACAGACTTGAATTTTTGTACTTACGGTTACCAGATAGAGCTTTAGAACCGAAATGCGGTAAAAATAATGACTTTTGCCGGTTCAAATGAACCGAAAACTACTCTCTTGAACCGAGAATGAACCGAGCTGAAGGAGCTGATCTCCGGAGCGACTGTTCAGTGAAGCGGAGTAAAGAATCTGACAGTTTCATTTGAAACTGCCAGATAGAGCTTTGGGCACAGCGCCCTCGCGCTGTAGAACTCCAGATCTTCTGGAGTTAACTCCTTCCTCTCCGGGGCAGTTCAGCTGCAGTGGCTGACTGCTATTGTTATAATATAGCAAGACTTCATGGTGTTTGAATAGTCAGTTTTGGACCTTGGTAGCCAATGGCTATGACTCATACTCTGCCAGTAGTTTATTTTTACTTACACATCCTATATTGTTTACTCCCCTCCTCCTTCCCAATGAGCTCGTCTAGAAATGAGCTATTACCAGCTAATTGTGCTATACCTGGTTAAAACAACTAAATAAAAAAAAAAAGTATTTCTCCTGGTAAATAAGTACACATTCTGCCTTTAGAATGATAAAAGCACTTTACTGACTTGTTCATAGCTTGGTGGCAGAGGAAAGATATTTGGTTTTGCCAGAATTAGAAACTAATCTTCAAGGTCAATAAAGTCTTATTCCCTCTTTGTGTCCCATGAAGATGTTAAAGAGGCAATTGCAAAATATAAAGCAAGCAACACTCTTTGCACTGGCAAAATCATCTCTAATAACTATAAATTACAAATTGAGTGGTGTGTCCCAGTCTTTTTTGTTGTCTTTGATCCTATTATATAAAATAGGACTATTCCTCCCTCATGGGAAGGGAGTACAATACTTCCGCATTTAGTAAACAAAAAAAATATCCTAGACATTTACCAAATATGTATAGACCTCTAAGTTTAATAGATACAGCTCAGATTTTTTTATAGAATCCTACTAAAGAAATTGATTAACTGGGTGTGAGATTACCATTTATTGGATGAGACACAAAACCACTTTAGAGAAGGCCATTCTACAGTCCAACACTGCGTGTTATAAAACATCTCATTTTTATGTTTGCTTACACGCATGTGCAAGAAACATAGTGCCATCATCTGAGTTTTCGGAGGTGTGGCAGCCCTCTTCCAATTCAGTCAGTGTGTTTGCAGGAGCGGCCCCAGTTCTACAATGCCTGCTGGAGCTGTCTATGACAGTCCAAAATGCAGTGGTGTACAGTTGAAAGGGGGAGCTATGCTTCAGTCAGCAGCGATAAGATATCGCCTGCTCATGTTCGCCCCCCCTACACACACACACACACGCACGCACGCATGCACACACACACACGCATATCTGCGGGCTCGCCCCCCACACTGTATAGCCGATGGGAGTGCCCAATCCCCTGTTGGCTGTGCTGCACCCCCGCCAAAACAGAGTTTTACATGCCATGCTGGGTGCCCACCCCAGCATAGCTACACATGTATAGCCGACGGGGTGGCCAACCTCCGCCGGCTCCACTGTCTCTCTCCCCAAGAGTACAGGGTGCCACGCTGGGGCAACAGATGCTGTCACCGACGGGATGCCCAATCCCCATCGGCTCCATGCCCCACATACAGTCCTTGTGCCATGCTGGGAGCCCACCCCAGCATGGCAAACTTCCCGTCATCTCCTCCTTTGTTAAAAAACAAACAAAAAACAAACCTGCAACACAAAAACAGTCCCTCACTGTATCTGCCCCACTTGCGCCCAGCTGTGCACCCTGCCTCCTCACACCCTCACCCCATACTCAGCCTCCAGACCTCGCGAATGATTTTCGTGACCGGGAACACACCTGCACTCTTCAAAGCCGACCGCAAACTGAGGGAAACGAGGTAAGCTGTATAATGTAATGAATAGGGTTTTTCAACTTTGCTGCAGTATCTCAGGCATTTTTAATTTTGGCACCAAATTTTCAACATGGGGTTTTTGGGACCCTCTTCATGAACTCGTCACTGTCATGGCGCTCATCAAGTCCAAGGGTGATTTCCGCAGTCACCGCGCAAAATCACCTTCGGGACCGATTAACGAAATGACAGTGCCAGTGTTCATAAGGTGGCCTCAAAAGCCTATGTTGAAAATTTGGTGAAAAATTCTAAAATGACTTTTACGAGTGTGCGTTGCGCTGTTCCTATGCACTCTCGTAGGTTCGCAAATTTTCAATATTTTCACTCTGGATTTTCAACATTGTCATTTGACCACACCTCCTTATGAGCAGTGCAGCTTTCATTTCTCACTTCTCACCCAAAATGTGTTTCTCACATGTAGCGCACAATGGCGCAGTCAGTGTGTGAACTCAATGTATGGCACCCATTAAGAAAATCACAGTCACACTGTTCATGAGCAGAAGTGTTAAAATGGCTATGTTAAAAATTTGGTGAAAAATTTCCCAAAAATGACTGTTTTACGAGCATTTGTTGCGCTGATCCTACGCACGCTCATAAGTTCGCAAATTTTCAATATTTTCACTCCAGATTTTCAACATTGCCATTTTTCCACACCTCCTTATGAGCAGTACAGCTGCCATTTTTCACATCTCACCCAAAACATGTTTCCGCCCATGTAGCGCACAATGGCTGGTCGATTGTCTTGAAATCAATGTATGGGACACATTAAGAAAATCACAGTGACACTGTTCATGAACAGAGGTCTTAAAATGGCTATTCTGAAAATTTTGCGAAAAAATTCCTAAAAATGACTGTGTTACGAGTGAGCATTGCGCAGTTTCCACACACCCTCGTAAGTTCGTGAATTTGTAATATTTTCAGTCCACATTTTCACCAATGGCATTTTTTCACACTTCCCTATAAACAGTACAGCTGTCATTTTTCACAACATGGCTGAAATGTGTTTTTACACTTTCAGCACAGAAATGCATGGTCACTGTGGGAAATCATTGTTCGGGACAGATAAAGAAAATCACAGTGACACTGTTCATGACTGGAGGTCCCAAATGCCTGTATTGACAATCTGCTGTAAACAGTTCCAAACTAATTACATTATGGGTGCATGTTGCACAGTTTCTATGCACGCCGTAATTCACCAGTTTTTTAATATTTCCACTGCAGATTTTCAACACTGCCATTTTACACCTCCCATGAACAGTACAGCTGTCATTTTCACATCCTGTTCAGAATGTGTTTTTGCACCTCTGGTGACAAATGCTGTAGTCACTGTGCAAAAGTAGCTTCCGGCTAATAAACTGATATTGCCACTGTTCATGAGGTGGGGGTCACAAAAAACCCATGTTGAAAATTTGGAGTGAAAATACCAACGAATGTCTGAGGCGTTAGGGTTTCCGACCATAACACCCCACCCTGTAGAGAATGACAGGCATCAGGGCTGTGACTCTGGGATTGTCACCTGCAATGCACATACCATTCCACCCCACCCACACCCTGCAGCCACTGAGAGGCATGGAGGTGTGCCTTGACCTCTTCGCCCCAAAGTTCACCCTATTCTCCTATACCGCACCCATCTCACAATATTTCCTAATGGAATGGGGAGTGCGATAAGGGCCAAAGACCCCAAGGCACACCATGACACTGTCGTGGGTGTCTGCACGGTAGGGTGGTGGTGAAATGGCTGGTTATGCCTGATGACCCAAAGGCACACGCCAATGCCTGTCAGTCTCTGCAGGTGGTGATGGGGTTGTTTCAGTTCAATACTTCACTGCCATTCCTATTATGCAGCTCTGTAACTCTTACACTACCAATGCCAATGCTAGCAAGCAAACATTTGCCATTGACAAATGCTTGTTAAATATGTTAAGGTGACAAATAAATTTAATCTGTTCTGCTGCTTTGTTGATTTGAAAGCAGTATTTAACATTGTTAGCCAAAATATGTTATGGACCCATTTGAATCAACTTGGGTTCAAATAAAATATAATAAAAATGGAAATTAACTGGAAAATTAGAACAAAGCAAGGGGTTCACCGGGGCTCCATAATGGCATCAATATTAATTAATTTGTTTCTAAATAACATAATAATGCAACTAAGAAAATCAAACTTTAATCCTTCAAAAGTTAATGAGGTCCCAATCCATTTTTTTGCATGTGCAGGCAATATTGAATTACTGTCAGTGTCTTTTCTTAGTATTTAAAGGCAGATCAAAGAATAAGCAGATTTATGTAGAATTAATTCCTTAATCTTAAACATAGACAAAACTCAGTATTTGGCAGTTCTAATAAGAAAAGACCAAGTCTGTTTATATATAATAACACAATTCTCACAGCTGCACATTACAATTATTTGGGTGTACACTTTGCCAGTAATACAAAATGGCAAGCACACATGAATATCCTCAAACAAAAAAACACAGTGACATTACATGCTCTAAACAGATTCAATCATGGAAACGTTGGGAAATCTGTAAGCGGGACCTTAACAATCCTGAATGCAAATTTAAGGTCTTTGGTGCTATATGCGGCATAGGTATAGAGAGATGTTGACTGTACCTACTATAAATGGAAAATGTGTTAAATAAGGCCCTGAGATACATCCTGCAAGTTCCCACTTGTGTCCATATTCCAGTATAAGGGTCAAATTGGGTCAACATTCTATCTCTATCCAAATCCAAGAAAGAATGGGGATGTCCATTTTAAACATATTACTTCCCAAAACAGGCTGTCAGGAAAGTGTTTAGAGAAACAGATTCAGTATTTCGATTTCCCATGCATTACATATATAAAAGAAGTGATTTATCCTTTGGGCTTAAGAAATGTATTCATTCCACTCTAAGGAAAAAGATAACTCTAAAAGTAAAACACAGATGTAAGAATCCTGTGGCCCAGGAGGACCTAGCAAAAATAAGCTCCTCAAAAAGCAATCCATATTATAGAATTTAAGAAAGATACTTAGATGAAAACCTTATCTGATTATCTTAAACAAGCCTAAAAACCATCTGCTCATCATCAGATTCAGGTTAGAATTATTCAAATGCTTTTTAGGCATAAGAGATCTGGAATAGGATCTCTGAACGGTCATCGTGGCATGCCTGAAAGTGATGAACAGATATGTTTGCACTTCCCAGGCCTCAGTTATATTAGATATTGTTAATTTTAAACTTATAGAATGTACGTAACCAGGCCAGAACCTCTTTTAAGAAGCATTTGTCAATGCTGAATGTTTGCTTGCTGGCATTAGCATTGGAAGTGCAAGAGTTAGACAGATGCAGAATAGGAATGGCAGTAAAGTATTGAACTGACACCAGCTCCACCCCCACCCTGCAGAGATGGACAGGCATTGGAGTGTGTCTTTGGGTCATCACCCATAACGCTCACGTCATTTCACCTCACCATACCCTGGAAACATAAAGTGTTGAGGTGTGCCTTGGGGTGTTCAGGCTTTACACTCACCCCACTGCATAAGGAAATACACTGAAATGGATGCAGTATAGGAGAATGGGGTGAACTTTGGGGCCAAAGAGTCCAACGCACACCTCGATGCCTGTCACTGACTGCAGGGTGGGGGTGGAATGGCATGAGCATTACTGTCAACAATCCCAAGTCACACCACTGACACCTGTCACTCTCTACAGGGTAGGGCGTTATGGTCAGAAACCCTAATGCCCTGGGTGTTTCTTGGTATTTTCTCTTAAAATTTTCAACATGGGCTTTTTGTGACCCCACCGCATGAACAGTGATACTATCAGTTCATTAGCTGAAAGGTAATTTTGCACAGCAACTGAGCCATTTGGTGCCACAGGTGTGAAAACACATTTCAGGCAGGATGTGAAAAATGACAGCTGTACAGTTCATGAGGAGGTGCATAAAAATGGTAATGTTGAAAATCTGGAGTTAAAATATAACAAAATTGGTGAAGTCATGAGCATGCATAGAAACTGTGCAATGCACACACGTAATGCAATTATTTTGGGGAATTTTACATCACATTTGCAACATAGGCATTTTGGGACCTCTGCTCATGAATGGTGGCACTGTGATTTTCTTAATCTGCCCTGAATGTTGATTTCGCTCAGCGACCACTCCCATTGTGTGCCACAGGTGCAAAAACATGTTTCAGGCAGGATGTGAAAAATGACAGCTGTACTGTTTATAGGGTGGTGTGCAAAAATGACAATGTTGAAAATCTGGAGTAAAAATATAAAAAATTGACAATTACGAGCGTGAATAGAAACTGCGCAATGCACGCTGGTAACACAGTCATTTTTTGGAATTTGTTCACCAAATTTGAAACATGGGCTTTTTGGGATCTCTCCTTATGAACACTGTCACTGTGGTTTTCGTAATCTGTCCCAAACGTTGATTTCGAGCGACTGCACCATTGTGCACCACTTGTGCGAAAACACATTTTGGGCAGGATGTGAAAAATTACAGCTGTACTGTTCATAAGGAGGTGTGTAAAAATGGCAGTGTTGAAAATCTGGAGTGAAAATATAAAACATGCTCAAAATTACGAGCGTGCATGGGAACTGCTCAACACATGCTCGTAACACAGTCATTTTGGGGAATTTTTTTCACCAAATTTGCAACATAGGCTTTTTGGGAGCCCACCTCATGAACAGTGACGCTGTTGTTTCATTAATAACGACATACTAAAATGCTAGCAGAATAGGCCTAACAGTCTTTCATGTCTGCTCGTTTGGTCAGCCCCCACCTGGGAGCTGACCTTGCTGCCCTCCCCATCCTCTCTGGGTTCTCCCTTCCCAGTCCCAGATATTCCCACTGCACAGGAGTTTGCATCCAGAACCCTTCCCCTGTACCTGTCCCACCCCCTCTTGAACCCCAACACCATCTCTGCCTCCACCAGTCCCCTGGGCAGCACATTCCATGGATCCACCACCCTCTCAGTGAAGTAGCACCTCCTTCTTTCTCTCCTGAATCTCCCCCAGCTTCCACTCATGCCTCTAGTTGCCCCCGTCCTTCGAGAGCAGCTTGACTGCTTCTCCCTATTTAATCCCTTCATGTACTTGAAAACCTCTATCATGTTCCCCCGGTCCTGCCTCTCTTCCAATGTGTACATATTTAGCTCTTTGAGCCTCTCCCCATAGGTCCTGTCCCCCAAACCCCAGATCATTTTGGTTGCCCTCCTCTGGACCCTCTCCAGGAGTTCAATGTCCCTCTTTAAATGTGGCCTCCAAAACTGCATGCAGTACTCGAGGTGCAGCCTCACCATGCAGTTATACAGGGGGAGTATCACTTCCTTCCTTCTGGAGGTGATCCACCTAGCGATGCATCCCAGCATCCTGTTGGCCTTGGCTGCTGCCCTCCTACAAGTCTCAAGTTGCTCATCTTGACATCCACCACCACCCCAGGTCCCTCTCAGCCATTGAGACTTGTAGCATTCCCCCTGCCCGGTTTTCTGGCTCCCAGTTGCAGTACCTTGCATTTCCCTGCATTAAACCTTAGCTTCCACTTTCTAGAACATCTTTCCAGAGCCTCCAGGTCCCCCTGTAGAGCCACCCTCCCCTCCTCCCCATCCACCACCGCCCCCAGTTTTGAGTCATCCGCAAAGAGACTTATCTCACTCCTGATGCCCTTCCTTATGTCAGAGATATAGGCATTGAACAGGAGGGGCCCAAGGACTGATCCCTGAGGGACCCCACTAATGACCCTCTTTGGAGATGAGACTATCCCACCAACCACTACCCTCTGGGTCCGGTCCTGAAACCAATTGCCTATCCATCTGATCATCTGGTTCCCCACCCCCATTTCTCCCAGTTTATTCAACAGGCCCCCGTGAGGAACAGAGTCAAATGCCTTGCTGAAGTCAAGATAGAGGACGTCCACCAGTCTACCCAGGTCCAAGGCTCTTGTCACCCAGTCATAGAACTCTACAGGGTTTGTCTGACATGATTTCCCTGGGATGAATCCATGCAGTCTATCATCCAGGCACCCCGTCTTTTCCAGGTCCCCCCTAGCCTCTCCTTGACAATGCCCTCCATCACCTTGCCCACCACTGATGTCAGGCTGACAGGCCTGTAGTTCCCTGCCACTTCCCTTGATCCTTTCTTGTGGATAGGCACTATATGCACCACCTTTCAGTCCTGGGGCAC
Organism: Neoceratodus forsteri; assembly: GCA_016271365.2. NCBI lineage: Eukaryota > Metazoa > Chordata > Ceratodontiformes > Ceratodontidae > Neoceratodus > Neoceratodus forsteri. The sequence goes on from CM057449.1 coordinate 1,206,874,612, forward strand.
CCACCCTGTCAACAGAGAGATGCTGAAAAGCTCCACCAGGGGTTTCGCCAGGACATCCGCCAGTTCCTTCAGCACTCTGGGATGTAATTTATCTGGCCCCGGTGCTTTCTCCATCTAAAGGGACATGTGGGCTTCCCTCACTCTCTCTGCTGTGATTTCCACCTCCACTACCTCATCCCACTGCCTTGCCCTCCCCACCTCCTGCCAGTGATGGCCCATCCTCTCCCCAGACCCAACGATCGACAAGGGTCCCCCCCTCAGTTTCACCATCTCCTCCCATGTATGATGCAGCGCCCCCATTTTCCTTGGTGAAAACTGAGGCAAAGTATTCATTTAGTACCTCAGCCTGCTCCCCCGGAATTTGTGCCCATTCCTCCCCTGTTTTAATCCTGCTAATCTGCCCCTTCACCCTTTGTTTTTCCCCAATGTATCTAAAGAACCCCTTATTCCCTCTCCTAATTTCCCTGGCCAGGTTCTGCTCCTTCCTTGCCTTAGCAGCCCTCACCACCAAGTGGCCCTTCTGGCCATCAGCTAGTACTTCCCTCCATCCCTTTCACTTCTTGAGCACTTGAAATGCCTATAAGCTGTCTTCTTTCCCCTCACCACCTCCTGAACCACCCTCGTCCACCAGCAGGGTTTACAGGCCCTACCACATTTTCATCTTACTCTTGCACAGGTGCTGGTAGTATCCTGCACCCTCCTTCAGATGATTTCCCACCTACTGTCAGCATCCATGTCTGGCCCAATCCCATCCAAATGCTTCATAAGGATCCTTCCCATTTCCTTGAAATCCACGCCCCTGAAGTCGGTTACCTCCGTCTTTGTGCAGCCTTCCACCCCTCCTAGGTACCGGCAGAACCAGACTGTGGCATGGTCGCTCCCCACCAATGGGTCCCTTACCTCCAGGCTCCCCCAATCTGGTCACTGTCTGCCAGGACCACATCCAGTATCTGCACCTCCCTGGTCGGTTCCCCCACCAGCTGAGTTAGGAACGCATCCTGAAAGACATCCAACAACCTCTGTTCCCTGGCCACAGAGGACATTGTAGTCTCCCAGTCTGTTCCTGGCATGTTTAAGTCCCCCAACACCACCACCCTTCCCCTGCCCAATTTGCAGTATCTCCCAACATCTGCCACCAGACTCTCCTCCAGCTCCTCCGCCAGCGCAGATGGTCTATACACCCACCACTCCTATTTTTACTTTCTTGCCCCCATTTGTTATCAAGGTGACCCAAATCATCTCCACAGTTCCCTCCACCTTCTCCACTCCTCCTATGTCAATGCAGTTTTTGACGACTATTCCTACCCCTCCTCCCCTTCCCTCCCCCTGTCCTTCCTGAACATGGTGTAACCCTCCAGGTTCAGGTCCCAGTTGTGCCTTGCGGTGGCCCACGTCTCAGTGACTGCTGCCACATCCACCTCTCCCTCAGTTAGCATCACCTGGAACTCAGGCATTTTATTGCCCAAGTTCCTGGCATTTAGCAGGACTACCTTCTGCCCTTTCCATATACTTCCATTTCCCCTGCTCGCGTTCCCATGGGGATTCCATCTTCCCCGGTCAGCACTTTACCAGTCGGCCTTTCCCGCATTCCTCCAGCTCCCCAGGGTGGAGACTCGATCCTCCTTGTCAGACCTCCCGATACCTCTCTCCCATCCCTCCCCTCTACAAGTTTTAAACCTAATTTTCACCAACAAACCCTCTATTTTCAACTTAAGGATTTCCTCCTCCAAATTGAGATGGAGCCTATCTCTAGCATATAGCCCTTATCCTCCCAGGTCTCCCCAAATTCACCATCAACCCATACCTCTGGCCTCACCACTCCCTGAGCCACTGGTTTATCTCCTAATCTTCCTCTTGTGTTCACTAGCACTTGGCACCGGCAGGATTTCTGAGAAGGAAATCATGCATCCTATGTCATAACAGACCCTGGCAAGCTCTCTGAAACTTGCCTGTATTTCTAGCTCACTATTTCCCTCAATGTCATTGGTACCCAGGTGGACCAGTATATCCGGGGAACCTCCACAATCCTTTGCCAGCTGATATACATCATACTTGGCCCTGTGCACCGTTAGTCCAGGGAAGCATTTTGTTCTAACCGGGCAGGCTTCCCCCTGCCTACCCCATTTGATACCCCTGATCATGGAATCACCCAACAGAATCGCTCTGACCACCCCTTTTCCTCCATTTTCCCCCTTCCATGTCCCTCATCCTTTCTACCGGCCCCTCCCCCCAGCTGGCTCCTTGCTCCTCCCCTATTTGGGTGCCCCTGCTACCCCTCCTTTACCCTTCCCTCTGATCCTTTGCCTCTCCTCCTCCCTAGTATCCTTCTGTACCCTGCTACCCCCCATCGCTGCTGTGACTCGTCCTCCCCATCTGCTAACATGACATGACAGTGACTGAGTTCATGAGGTGGGGTCCCAAGAACCCCATGTCGAAAATTTGAGGCCAAAAGTCACAGAAATGGCCAAGATATCCACCTAAGTTGAAACCCCCCCATTTATGCCATTATACAGCTTACCGGCATTTCTTCAGTTCACGGTCGGCTTTGAAGAGTGCAGATGTGTTCCTGCTCCACTGAAGATAGTCAAGCTGGACTCCAGAGGTAAGTATGGGGTGAGGGAGGTGCAGTTATGTGAGGTGCACAGAAGCTGGGTGTGGGTTGGGGGAGGGGGCCAGATGGCAAGGGACCATTTTCTGTCTTTCAGGTTATAAAAAATAGAATAAAGTATGGGGCGATGTGTGTAATGAGAAGTTTACACCCCCAAGGTGTTGGATACTACATAAACCCCAAGAGCAAAGCTGAGGGGTTTATAAAGCATCCAACACCAAGAGATAAGTAAATTGAAGCTACACACACCGCTTCATATTTTATTCTTATATAATTGTTGCATTGCTTTTTGCCTCAACAATTATGGTATAAAATATGTCCAGCAGTGTGATGGTCGGAATCGAGGTAGTCCCAGAAGGTAGTTTTACCTTTTTGAAGCAGTGCTATTTTTTATTTGCGGTCAAACAGTGGTTGGAAGAGCAGAAATAGTTAAGTGATTAGAGTTTCAAACAAACGTTTAACTTTTAAAAAAGAATAAGTCTTTCCCTGTATGCTTCATGTGCTGTAGCCACGGCGGTTGCCAAGGAAGTTCTATTCGTTATGGTGACTGTATCAGGTGACCTGTAGAGGGAAGGGGGATGAGAAGAAGCGGAGGAGCTACTGGTAGAGATTTTGTTTTATCATTATTTTTAGGTTCGATCTCTGAGAAAAAAAAATGCCAGTGGGGGAAAACTGGAAGGGGTTCTGAGTATTTTCTGCGATCACTGTGCAAGAGGGAGACGGGCATCAGTGGGTGCAAGACTGCTCTTGCTCTTGTTCTTTTCTCGAAGGAAGGTGGCGTGTGATTGCCTTTTAAACATTCCTTTATAACGGCAGTTACACATGCAGCTCCTATGGGGGAAAAAGCGTGACCATTAATTATAATAAAATGAAAAACCACAGCAGACTGTTTCATTTTTCACAGGTGTAAAGTTTGGTGGGTCATGTTAGCCACACTGGGTGGGCTCCCAGTGTGGCACACAATGGGCGTGGGGCAAGGGCAGGAAGATGCTGATGAGATGGGGATTGGGCACCCCATCGGGCAAGCATGTCTGTGTTTGGGGGATGATGCCAAGGATTGGGCACCCTCAGCAGATTGGGACAGGGCAATGAAGCCAATGGGACCGGCCTGGCTCAGCAAGCGTTTATCTGTGTTTAGGGGAATGATGCCGAGTAGGGATTGGACACCTCAGCAGACAAGACACTGCAAAGAGGCACATATGCCAACAGGTATTGGGCTCCCCCATTGGCAAACGAACTGGGAAGGGGGCATGTCGAGGGTTAGGAAAAAATCTTATAATAATACTAAGGTCTTTGTATTCTCATCTTATTGTCATAAAAGCTTTGAAATGCTGATTGAAAATTAAATAAACTTGAAACCATGGTTTTAAGTAGCAATGCAATAACATTGGACAAAAGATGTGACCCTACCATTTTTTCACTATAAAAGATTCCATGCATCTACCAGTTTTATTTAGTGGTAACATGAATATTCTACTTCCCAAATATTCAGTATTTCATAAATGTTTAAATTTAGTTTTTTTCTCAAGAAAAAAGTTATGGCCACCGCATTTGGTTTAAAAATAGAATTTTAGACCTAGCAAGGGTTAGGCTTGAGGAAATACACTTACGGTGTGCAACATTGGAGGTGCCTAAAAAAGTAGATTCGACAGGTTTAAAAATGTTTTTATTTTTTGTAGCTGACACTAACTTTTTAGAAAAACATTTTTTCGTTGCATAGCTGCTTTAAGCTGTAGAGCCATTCTAATTGCAGAGTGGCAGCTTGTTGATTCTCCAACAGGATTCCCATAGTGCATATCCTGGATGGTATTAGAAAATAAAATTGTACCTCTGCTCCTTGTTTCCTTTTTGTTACCTGGTCCAGAGGCCTGTCACCCTCTTCTTAGCCAGTCCTGAATCCTGGAAGGGGGGCAGGAGGGGGATACAGTCATCCCAGCCATTTATTACAAAAATTGTCTATTTTGTTGCCTTCACTGATCCCATGTCCAGCCACTTAGAGAATGAAAGATGTTGCAGGAGGTTTGGTCCTTTTTAAATAAAAATAAATAAATAAATAAATTGTGCACAAAGTTATGAGTCACTGTTGCTGGTGAGGTGAAAGAAGATGTGGGCCACCAGTCTGTTTTTAAATTAAAAAAAATGCCTGATGGCAAGGCAGTTTTATTTTAAAGCACCCTATCCCAGGAGCTGAGGGTGCTGTACAGAATAAAACAAAAAAATGAAACACAATAACAAAAATAAAAGGTTAGAAGGCCTGTCAATAAATGATGTACTCATCAATGAATAAATAAGTTAAATTGTGTTGCACACTTGAAGAAAAAGATATTTCAACCCGTACTTAAATGCCTCCACTGAGGAGGCACTCCAATGGTGGAATGGCAGGGAGTTTCAAAAATGCAAGGTCACCACCAAGAAAGCCCTGCCCCTGGACTGTTTTAATTGGAATATTGGCAGCAGTTTTAAGAAAGCCTACATTGAATCAAGTCACTTTTACTGTGAATGTTAGTTTATTGTTTTTATACTCTATAGCACCTGTGGTGTTTTTGTATGCTTTGCATTTTAATTCATGTTTGTAAGTAATCGTAATGTTCTTAACACAGGACGGCCTGGAAAATAGTCTTTGTCTAGTACCTTATCCTGTATAAATATAAATAAAAACTTGAAAACAGCAATACCTCGGTGGAGTGGAGTGAGTGACCAGGAGTATACCATACCAAGAAGTCTTTTAAATAGATAGGACCCAGTAGTGAAGTATTGACTCCTCTCACCAGTCCCAGCTCTTGCCAGCAAAGGAACAGAAGACATGGGCCATATGTCCCTTTTGAAATAAAAAAAAATGAATTATCTAAAGTTATTCCCCTAGTTAGTTCTGGCTTTGGCCAGTGATGGGAAGAACACAGAGCCATTGCCAACTTGTCAGGATTTATTTTAAATAAAACCTGTGCCACATTTAATTCCTCTCACCAATCCTGGCTTCTGCCAACACTGGGATAGAAGATGTGGGCCATGGGGCCTGTTTAAATGAAAAAAAAAAAAAAAATGGTCCCAAAGTTGCAATTTTTCTCTCATAAGTCCTGACTCTTGTTAACACAGAGAGTGTGAAGTTGGACAACTGTTTCCTTCTTTTAAAAAAATAGAAATACACTTGTCCCTATGCCAGCTCAACCCTGCACATCTGCCTGGCCCAAAACAAAGTCAAGCCTCCAAAAACCTCTCTATGCTCTCGTTCATAATGGTCTCCAGTAGTTTCCCAGTGATTGAGGTCAGGCTGACAAGTCTGCAATGTCCTGAGTCATTCTTATTCCTGCACTTGTGGTGTAGGACCACATTAGCTATCCTCCAGTACACCAGAACATCCCCTGTTTCCAGGGAGCAGTTAAAGAGGTCTGCCTATGGTAATTAGGGACTGCACAACCTCCTTAAGCACCTTGGGCTGCAACCCATCTGAGACCAGTGGCTTGTCCACTTTTAGGGACCAGAGTCACTTGAACACCTCCCTACTGTGACCAACCCCTGCTTTCAGACTGTTTACTCCCTTCCCTTTGGCCTGTACCCCACATTCTGCAAGCAGTACTCCATCCTCCTCAGTGAAGCCTGAACAGAAGTGCTTCTTCTGAATATCTGCCTTCTTTCCATCCTCTGCTCCCCCTTCCCAACCTGACTATTCCTTATGTTGTCTTCCTCTTTTGCCTTGTACAGTATATTGAAAAAAGGCTTTGTCCTTTACTCTGAACCCCCTCTGTTGATTGTGGCTCCACCTCAGCTTTGCTCACCACTCTGTTGACCCCTTGTAATTTCCATATTTAGACCTCCCTGAACTCCTCATGCTGTTCTCTTTCTAAACATTGCCCTTTTTACTTTTTAGCCTCCATCACCTCCCCAGAGAATCATATTGGTCTTATACTGTAGGTTTTTTGCACCTTTCTCATACTGGTTTGGTTACTTCTATCAACTCCTTCTTGATGACATTCCATTTGGCATCCACTCCTAAGGCTCCCCCACCCTCAAACTAGATTTTCACTAAACATTGGGCCCATCTTCCTAAAACCTGCCCTGAAAAGTCTATGATCATTGGGCATCCAGTTACATTACCGTGGAGATAGCACGGCACAAAACCACGCAGAGAAAATGGCATTTTTGAAAACAGGAAAAGTATAACGTGGACATAACAGTGCTAACTCTGACTGTTTTTCACCATCTAAATGTGTGCTTACTAGCATGCCGTCATAGTGGCTTAACATATAGAGCCACAGGATGTGGATGGCAGAGGTACCTATGACTGTCCAGGGGTTCGGGTCTTACCATGCGGCATTTTTTTTTTTTTTTGTCAGTTGCCGTGAGTCCCCCCCCAATATTCCCTTATGAATACACTGTATAAAAGCCCCACTTCCCCAAGCTGTCCCATCCCCAACCTGCCCCATGCCTCCCCCGCCACCAAAGTTTGATCCATGGTGACTTCCTCCACAAACTCTGCCCACCCAGCCGAATCACACCCATTCCCCCACATGCATCCCCCTTAGAGCTGGTTATTTCATAGTCGAGTGCTGCAGGGGGCATAGTCCCCCGCAGAAAATTAGTTTCCACACTTATGTTCTCGGCGCTATCTTGTGTGAGCATGGTTTGCTGCCACACTATTCCATCTGTACAATTATGACAGTATTCTGGATCATTGTCCCTAACTTGGATTGGTGGATTCTTAGTGCTATAGTAAACCACACTAAGATGTGGTCACTAGTCCCAATAGGCTCCTCCACCATGGTACTCCCAATGATGCCTCTATTTGAAAGCATCAAACAAAGAACTCCCTTCCTGATTGGTTCCTTAACTCACTTCCAAAAGTCAGGACGCGAGGTGGGGGAGTACAGACCACCAAAGCACATTACAGTAATTTCTCGGTCTATAATTTGATGACCTTTATTGAAGGTTGTCACATTTCAGAGGTAAATATATAGATCAATTCAGTTTCTATTTTCATATTGTCTGCATTTTTCTTCCATTTCATTACTAGTGTAATTGCATGAAATCAAGATCCTTGTCCCCTGTAGTGCATTTGTTTCAGTTTCTTAATCCATTGTGACTTCAGCAAAGAAATAAACAGCAGGGAAAAAACTGCTCTGGGGACCAGGATCTTGTTCCATGTAACTGAAGAATAAAAGGCATAGGAATACAAAAAGTCTACAAAATATAAGCTTTAAATTATTAAAATAAAGTTTTCTTAAAAAGTGACAAACTCACTTCAAATAGCATTATGTTTCAAACTGGGATAATGAATGATAAAGCATGATAGGGAGACAGGCTGTCTGGTGCAGTTTGAGACATGCATGACATGTATAGTCCTCAATGAAGAAGGAAAACATCTTCAGTCTCTCTCAAATTGTAAGGGCCTAGGAAATGATCTTTCAAACAAATCAGTGGAATTATCTGTAGGTGCCATGAGTCCTGAGATATAAATATTTAAATATTCTTTAAATTTAAATCAAAGCACCAGCCATGTGATGGAATTGTGAAAAAGAAAGTGATGTCACTGAGAGGTACACTGTAATTAGTAACATGCACCTTGCCTCTCAGTGACATCACTTTCTGTTTCAAGATTCGAGAAAATGGATGCTGCCTACATTTACTTTGCTAATGATTTTAGATATGTTTATCTCAGGACTCCTGACACAGGCAGGTAATACAATACCTCATTTGAAACATCTTAACATGGACTTTCACAGTTTGAGTGGCACTTGCAATGTTTCTTTCTCCTTGAAAAGGGCAGAATCTATCAAAATGCCTTGAACAATGACTTTGTAATGTTAAAACTGATTTTTCAATCTGGGTATAATGCAAGAGCCAATGAAAAATTGTAGCCTCTTATGGATAACATCAGCTTCCAGTTGCTCGGAAGTAGTTCCATCTTTTCCTTTTTTCTCAACAAAGTTTTTATCCACCTGACTAGTCACTCCACCTCTGGCTATTGCCAAGTCACCACCCAGTCCTGGGCCCCATCCGTCAGCTCTTTGAGTTCCTGCATCACTTGATTCCCATGATGAGTCCCTTGGGGAGGTCAGACCCTCTACTGTCAGTGACACAGCCTGGTGGGGAGGAGCAGCTGAGAATATGGTGCTATTAAATGTTCTGGTAACATCATATTGGTGGACACCAATTTGTCTCCTTTTTAACCCTTGCACTCTCCCTTTAAACCTAACATCACATAAGCTTCTTTCAGACTCAGCTGCCATAATGGATCTTAGCAGAAGTGCCCACTTCATGGGAAAGCAGGCTTCCCAGAGCACTGCAAGGGTTGGCTACAGTGGCGCATCAACATCATTTCTCCTAAGGCTGGGCAACATTGTGCTCACAATTACTTCCCAGCCCTGGCCGCCTAGCTCCAGTAACCTGAATCCACACCTGCACTCAGGTTGCCAACAGTTAAACAAAACTCATTTCCTGTGAGCCACCTGGTGACCCCATGTTCTCTCTTTTGTAGTGAAGAAAATACATCTGCTGAACAAAACATACAAGAAAATAAAATTGACTTACCTCCCCACCCCCCCATGTTACGTCTGCAAACTGTTTACTAAAAAGACTATTTTAAGCAGGTTCTCTGTAAAATGTTGAAGATACTGGATGTGATAAAGCTGTTCATGTGTCCATAGTGCCATTTTCAGGATGCCAAACTTGTTGAGTTTAGCTCTGTTTATCAAGGTTCTATAATGGAAGATGGAGAATACAAAAGAGAGAGTGAGAGAGAGCACTGTTAGACACAGCTGACATTGGAAGGACAGACACAGTGTTGCGGGGAAGCTTGTAACAGTCTTATAGACCCACTGCTATCACTGGGTGTTGTAGTGTGTCAGACCCCCTAATACATGCTGTAGATGATTTGAAAACTCAGCACCATTGTTTCCCTCAGCCACATTGCAACACAATAACTTGCGGTAAATGACGTCACAACATTCTTCATGATGAAAGGACTTAATTGCCATCGGATTACACTGTTTCTTGCAGCATTCTGCAGCATTTTGTGAAACACTGCAGCATTATTGTGTTGCACCCTGGCTAGTGCCACTGTAGATATGTATTTTCTTTTTATTGCACAGCACTGTATATAATTTTGCATGGTGTTTTTGGATACACAGTGTTAAATATGCTTTGCAAAAGAATTTGATATGATTGGATATACATTTTGAGAGCCAGTACATGAATCCTAGATTGGAGAGGGGAGTTCAGGGATGAATGAAAGGGCATAAAATGCCTTCCTTATTACTGTCTTGCAAACATGTCCTTTATTCAAGGCTTTCTCATCATGTAATCATCTGCAATATGTGGCAGAAATGTCACTGGAGATGTTGAAACGAAATTGTTTCTTTTAGTTTTAAATTGAATTTTAAAATGCAGCACACTTTTTATAGCATGTTTCCGAGATGCACGTCTTCTATTTTAGAAGAAAACATGAAGTGGAAAATGACTGATATTTGTTTCTCATAAGCTGTGTGTGGAGGCCTTATTTTATAAGGTATTCCAGCATTGTTAATACTCCATCTAGCAACTTACTGTTCTGCCATGGCTGCATCTATCCTCCAACTGGTATGCCATATCATACATGTCACAGTAGAAACTTTTAGGTCAAATGTAAAATATCCTTACAATACAACATGAAAACATCATTGGATGTGGAATATGGATTAAGTCATCATGTAATTCACAATAATGTAAATAAAGCAGAAGATAAATTACACAGATCATTTAAAAGAGGAATTAAACACAGTGATATATAACATGTGACCTTATTACTTAAGGCAGGTACAGGACATGTTGAGGTGATTAAAAGGTTATTAACCCCCAAATATTAAGACTGGACAGATTCTTAACACCAAGGGGGTTCTGTGACTTCACATGAGCTTGAGAGCAACAAATTTACCAGAATCCACAGGTAATCAAGAATTGGCCTGTTCATCAGCCCGGTGGTACAGAGGGCTGTGGCACTGTAATGCACTTTACCTCTCCCAAGCTGGTGACCCAAGTTTTGGAATGAGCTCATGTTGCCAGGGTTGGCTGGGGGAAGGGCTAGGACAGCATCGAGTGGGCACACTGCATCTCTCTCCTTTCCAGAGTTGGGGTGGTGAGCCATCCCGGCTCTTGGCTGCCACCAGGTGGAGATCTGGTAGCAGTGCCAATGCTCAGATGGCTGACGGAAAAGTCAGGTGGAGGAATGGGGCTGGTGATTCTGGAGTGCACATGTAACCCCCCTGCAAATGGGGGTTCCCAAAAGACTTCCAGGAGCTTGCTTGAATGCTCCAAGCCTGAATGGTGTTTGCTCTGTTTAAGCCATTTATCAGTGAGTGTTTTTAGAACCTCTGGTACTGTCTCTTTTAAGAGCTGTCTGCTTGCAGACATAATTAGTTGTATGGGGACCATGTGTTTCTTTGATTGAGTACCACTCAAGCTGCTGCTAATTCACTCCATTTTGCAGTCACTAGGAGTGCAAGGAACCTATCTGAAAGTTGTAACTTGTTTGCCAGAAACCATTTGAGTAATAATGAAATTACAGTTTTATCTAACTCTGCTTTTGCAGTCAGAACAGTGTCTGCCTAGTTCCCCATTCTGGTTTTGAAATCTGCTGAACTGGACCAATCAGTGTGGGTAAGCTAGCTCTAAAATGGTGCCTTGGACGAATCAGAACTTGACTCATAATCTGAGCCAGACGCAAAGAGGATTATATGGGCAGTGACTCTGGGAGATGTAGTTTAGACTTGCGCTCTTTTTGGACCAACAGCAGCAGTCTATTGTGAGTGACAGCCAATCCAGTCAAGAACTGGGAGGAACTCAAAGGAAGTGCCGGTTTTGTCTGTTGGAGTTTCAGTTTAGATCTGGCAGTGAAGGGAAAGAAACCTGTGCTCCTTCAGTGCACAGTTTCAGTCAAAAAAACGTATGTAAGGCCCAGGTTCCGGTCTGCAGCTTGTGTAACTGCTTGTTAGGGACTGAATCCGTCCTGTGAAAAGAATCAAAGGATCTCTGAAGAGTAGAAACCAGTCTCACCCTGTAGAAGACTGGAGAAATTGTTGAATTGCACTCTGTCTGTCAGGAACTGAATCTGCTGTGTGTTCTCCCGGTATTGTGCAGTAATTGCGATCGGGATAGAAGCAGCCTACCTGGTATAATGCTTTCTTTTTACCATATAAATGTGTGAAGAGTCTCGTGGAGCTCAAGAGTAGCCCTGCTGACGCTTGAAGGACCTAACTTGTTTGGAGGTCGTGAGTACTAATTCAGGTCGCTCCTGTTGAGTGCCACATTAAATCCAACTGGAATCACTGTACTGCTGACTGTTTAAACTAATTTTCTCTTTCACTGTGAAGGGCCCCTACCAGCCACGGTTTGGATTAGCCACTAGGGCTTGGGTACCCAGGGACAGTAACTGGTGAGATGAGCCTATTAAGCACAGAGCCATAGGTAGATAGTAAAGTGATAAGCTAATTAACCTGATTTCCCCCTGTCATGTTATATCCCCTAAATAAATCCGAGCTGCTTGTTTCAGCAAAGTTATACTATGCCTGAGGTATTTGTCTATGTTAAAGTATTGTACTGTGATTGTTGCACTGTATCTTATTGTACAGGAGGTCCCAGGGCCTGAACCACCTGAGGGTAAGTGTATACTGTGAAGGTAATCCGATATATTGTGTGGGCCACTAGTGGGAAGAAAGGGGTTGCAGTGTCCCAGAGGAGCTGTGACCAAGTAAATTTAACTAGTGCAAACCCCTGACCTCTGGGTGGAGGCACCCGCCATTGGATCCCAGGCCCCTCAACCTGGTAGTAACAAAGTCAGGCAGAGGGTAGTAGCCCCTGGGATAGCGCCATCTAGGGGTTACATCTTGGAGGCTCACCGCTGGGATTGTGTGTCCTCTAGTGGCCATATTTACGAACCACTGTTAAGAAAAAAAAAAATAGGTACCCCGACAGAAGTGGCTGTGCACCGGCTGGTGGAGTGGTGTACTGGGGAGGAGATTGACCCCCAAAATGCTATGCTTATCCTGGACATCCCCCTGGGTATCAATACGGACACTGTACAGGGAGTACTTTCCAAGGTGGAAGGTTTACAAAACCCTGTGGTGGTGGGTCGGCATGCTAATCTGCACACCCACTCTTCACAGCCTAGTAGAGTTTAAGGATCCATAGATAGCTCCAAAGTGCCACGAGACCATTACCCCAGAGGGAGCCCTCACTGCCTGGAGAGTGATAACTAAGTACAGTAAAGACCGGTGGGGAATGAGCCCCACCACTGTCTGAAACTTTTGAGGAGAAATTTGCTAAATGGTTGCTGGGGAAAGGAAAACTGCGGGAGACTTGAAGAAACTATTCTCGCCACCTGGGGTATTTCTCCCCAACACCCTCTCCAGCTCCAGTACACCGTAATGGTGGCTGAACCAATGCAGACTCCTATTTCTGCACCTGCCATTAGTCACGACTCTTACCGAAGGTTGAGGATTCTCTGGCACCCTCCCACCCTCAAGGGAAGGATGACAGGAGACCTGGATAGACTATGCTGCCCCCAGTGCTAGAATGGCAATGCTCGGAAGTCAAGCGAAAGAGGGTTAGTGAGAGCCTCGAGTCCTGCCCTGGCTACCATCCATGCTAAGCAGACCAGTAACCCTGATGTGACTGCAGGCCTATCTTGAGGCCTTGGAGAATGTGTATGGGGAGCCCAGATTCTGATGAGGATCTATGGTGGAGAGTAAGAAATGCACAACAGTACCAAGGGGAGTTGTTGTCTGTGATGTATCTCAGCTGGAAAATTGTTGCAGAATGCCTCAGAAAGGGTAGTTTGCCAGCGATTGAACTGGACCGAACCAGGCTGGACAGGATCCTTAAGTCTGCCCCTTCTCAGAACTGCTGTTGCTTCAGTTACGCCTGGCAAATTACTGGAATCACCCTCCTATGATGAGTTAATGAGAGAAATTCGGGGAGTTGAGAAAAGGCGACCTCGGGAGGACCTGCACCAATAGCTGCTGGCTCCGACCGAGAGTGACTGAGGGTGGCCCATCAGAGTGAAGTTCAGGGGCAGAGGTTGGCAGTCAATGAGTGCTCTGACAAGAAAAAGATATGCCACAATGGGGCCGAACTGTTTGAGAGAGATCCGAATTCAAAAACAGTCCTTTATGAAGGCCACGCCTGCAAATGCAGGGCCCTGACTATATCCGACTGCATCTGCTATGGGGTGGGAGTACCCACCCATGTATCTCCTGCTGATAACAGCTCAAACTCAATTCCTTGACCATGGAAGTGGAGAAACTGACGAGATGTCTCCAAATGCTTATCACGCCGAGAACAGAGATGGCACCAAGGTTTCCAGTTAGTAATACCCGCCCCTGGCTCCCAGTGTGGCACCGCCAGCTCAAACTCCAGAAATTATGTTTTGCTATAATTGTGGGAAGGATGGGCACATGAAAAGAGAATGCCGGTCCCCAAAAGACACTGACAAAGTTGCATATAGGCTACAAGGAGAGCTGGAGAACAAATCAGTGGTTAAGAGGTGCACGAAATGATCCCAGTGAGGCACCAAAAATGCTAACTCCGTCCTTTTTGTGTGAGTCAGTTGCCCAGGCCCCACTATCGCCTCTCCAGACCCGGTTCAGAATAGTGGGTCCCTCCATGGAGACCACTGTAAAGGTGAATGGAGTGTCTACAAGAGCTGTATTAGACAGTGGCTCCCAAGTGACAATTATGTTCCAGGATTGGTATCAGAAGCATTTGTCAGGCGATATCTTACAACCATTAGAAGGACTGCATGTATGGGGGTTAAGTGAGAAGGCTACCCTATTCGGGTATATCCGATTTGGCTGCCTTTCCCACCTCCGTGGCTGGAGTGCCGAACAAGTAGAGACTCTAGCCTTAGTGTGTCCCCACTGGACTGTATGATGGTGTCCTTTGTTGATTGGAACAAATGCTCCATATGTTAGGAAGGCTGGCACAGTTGTGTTATGAAAAACAGGGTCAAAAACTAGTAGAGCTTTAAGAGTTCCAGCTTTAATTAAGAAGGCCTATGAGGCACAGAGAGATGCTGAAAAAATAGAACCAGAGGAACCAGTCAGAATTGTATGGAAGAAGGATCCTGAGTCTCTGATCCTGGCGCCAAATGCCCAGTGTACCTTACAGGAGAGGTCCGATCAGAAAGGATGTTAAGAATAAAATATTAATGTTGGATGCACAGGCGATGGAAAATTGCCAGAGGGACTGCCGGTCAAGCCTAGTATTTTGCCCACTAGAGCCCATGCTTATGCCAAGAAGGGTAATGGTCCAAGTTCATAATGTCCTGAAAGAGACATTTCAGTAAATAGAGGTTGCATCCTGGCTAATGTGCATTGTGCAGACACTGCAGTGCTACCAGCAGCAAGAGTTCGAGGAAGAATGACAGAGTAACGCCTGACTTGTTTGATTTAGCGACTCCCGTTGCCAGCTGAATGGAAAGTGAGGATCAGTGAAAAGCTTGCCCAGAGACCAGGTGTTTCTTTAAAGGAATGGGACGTAGGATGCGTGCAAGGAGCTGAGCACAATATCCGGCTGCATGACGAAAGACCATTTCGTGAGAGGTCTCGGCTCCTGGCACCTGCTGACATAGATGATGTGAGACGGCATCTGCAAAGGATGTTAGCTGCTGGTGTAATACAAGAATCCAGAAGCCTTATGCTTCCCCATTGTGGTAGTGAGGAAAAAGAATGGGACAGTAAGGATGTGTGTGGATTATCGCACCTTAAACCGACGGACTATCCCTGATCAGTACACAATGCCCGCATTCAGGATGCTTTGGACTGCCTAAGCAGAGCAAGTGGTTCTCTGTGTTGGATCTCCGCAGTGGGTACTACCAGATCCCGATGGCCCCAGAGGACCGTGAAAGACAGCCTTTATCTGTCCGCTTGGCTTCTATGAATTCATGAGGATGCCTCAAGGATTTCAGGTGCCCCAGCCACTTTTCAACGATTGATGGAGCGTACAGTGGGGACATGAACTTACTAGAGTGCCTGGTATACCTAGATGATGTTATTGTGTTTGGCAGCTCACTGGAGGAACATGAGAGCAGATTATTTAAGGTATTGGATCGACTGGAGGACTTTGGCCTTAAACTGTCCATTGATAAGTGTCAATTCTTTCAAACATCAGTAAAGTATGTGGGACACATAGTATCCACCGAGGAATAGAGACCGACCCAAGTAAAGTTGAGCCTTGACCACCTGGCCACAGCCCAAAATCTAAAAAGAACTGCAAAGATTCCTGGGACTCTGTGGTTATTATCGGGGCGCTCATCAAGGACTATTCAAGAGTGATCCGCCTTTACTTAACCTTTACTCAAGGGTATCCCCAACCCACAAAAATACCAAAAGTCAGCGTCCCTCAAGACTGAAGAGTGTATTTTCATCTGAGTGAAGTATTTGGGCCCGCTGGACTCCTGATTGTGAGACTGCTTTTCATGAGATCATATATCAACTTACCCATGCTCCAGTGCTGGCCTATACCGATCCAAAAACCTTACGTCCTGCACACTGATGCTAGCTTGCAAGGGTTGGGGGCTGTGTTGTACCAAGAGCACGAGAATGGCCTGAGACCAGTGGTCTTTGCCAGTAGAAGCCTGACCCCATCCGAAAAGAACTATCCTGTACATAAGTTAGAGTACCTCAGCTTTGAAGTGGGCTATTGTTGACCAATTCCATGAGTACTTGTATGGGGCTAAAATACTAGTAAAATGACAATAATCCTTGACCTATGTGCAGACCTCGGCTAAGTTGGATGCCACTGGCCATAGGTGGCTTTCTGCATTATCTACATATGACTATGCTCTCGAATACCAGAGCAGGTCCTGAACCACATAGATGCTGATGCTCTCTCCCGGAGGCCTGTTCCCCAGAATGATTGAGGTCCGATTGGCAGAACCCGACATTCGGGCACTCTGCCGAAGTTTGACGAGAGGAACAAATGTCCACGGACGCAGTGGGACTGCATGGGGATTGCTTGGGACCCTCTGAGAATTGCATACCTGCTGCTTATTGCCACTTTTCTGCAATAGACATTGGTGCACTGCCTCAGCTGGACAATGACAGTATTCGGCGGGCTCAACTCGCGATCCCATGATCAAAGCAGCTTTAGAAGCCCTCTATGCAGGAAAAGATGTGTCAAATTACGCCCACTGATTTGAGAACTGCACTGTTATACAAAGAAGGTCCTAAGTTGAAACTGATCAATAAACTGTTATACAGAGAAACAGTAGACAGAGGGGACAAGTAGACAAATAAAACAAGTGCTGCCCACTGCCTTTCGAGACTCAGTACTGAGGTCCTTGCACAACCACATGGGGCACCTTGGTATAGACAGAACACTTGACTTGGTGAGATCCAGATTTTATTGGCCTAAGATAGGGGGCTGATGTAGACAACACATTGAACTTGTAGTCGCTGCTTACAGAGAGAAGCTTTGCCCCCAGAGGCTTCCCCCTTGTTAACATCACCAGTGCACCCATGGAGCTGGTCTGTATTGATTTTCTGAGTTTGGAGTCAGATCAAAGAAATATCAGTAATGTGTTGTAGGTGGTCACTGACCATTTCATGAGATATGCCTAAGCTTTCCCACCAAAGACCAGAAAGCATCCACTGTGGCTAAAGTACTTGTAGAAAACTTTTGTTCACTATGGGGCTCCACAAAGAATCCATTCTGATCAAGGGAGAGACTTTGAGAGTCGCCTGATCAAAGAGATGCTTTTCTGTGGGGAGTGCGAAAGTCCAGAACCACTCCTTACCACCCCCAGGGGACCACAGCCTGAACGCTTCAACCGCACTTTGCTAGATATGCTAGGCACCCTGCACCCAAAGGACAAGCCTAGATGGAGCCAACAAATTAGCACCCTGGTAACATGCTTATAACTACACCAAAAGTGATGCCACTGGGTCCTCCCCTACCGCCTGATGTTTGGAAGAAAGCTCAACTACCAGTAGATGTGTGTTTGGGTCTCTCCTGATGGGGTTCAAGCTGACAACTATTTACAGTATATGCAAAAGTTAAAGGCCCAGCTAACTCATGTGTACCAACTGCTCAAACCATAGGCTGCCAAAAAAATCTGGCCAACAAAGAACGGTATGATAAAAGGTGAAAGCACAGGAACTCCAGGAGGGAGATCGGGTATTGCTAAGAAATCTGGGACTGCATGGCAAACACAAGATTGCTGACAGATGGCACCATCTCCCTCACATTGTAGTGGGCAAACTAGATGATCTGCCAGTGTACAAAAGTAAGGCCTGAGAACAATTCAAAAGATGTAAAACAATGCATAGAAATCATTTACTGCCCATTGGACAAATCCTGATTGAGTCTGAGCCCCAGAAGATGCCCCTCTGGACCAGTGACTAGAGCTGCTGCTAAGAAAGATCAAGGAATTCTGCACCTACAGAAGCAGAGTTAAAGTGTCTCCTGCACAAGTCCCAGTTGAGCATGACTGTCAGTCCATATCAGAAGAAAGTGAGAGTGACTTTGATTACTATCCTTCTTACGAACGAGTCAATTGTTTCGGGCAATCCCCTAGTCAATACTGGAGACAAAGCTGGGCCTTCTGGACTGTCTAAGCTCCAGCTTCATCCCTGGAGCCAATGCTCCCAGAAAGTGAAATGCAAAGCATCAGATCAGATGAAATGGAATCATTGTGCATGGTTGAACTGTTTGAGCTTTCAGGGAGGAAAATGATAGATTGGGGCAGACTGGTGATACACCGAACAAGAAGAGTATTTTGAGTGCCCTGACAGTCCACTGCCAGTGTCCGAAAGCTCCATGCGAGCCAAATGTTGTGGACTCAGAAACTGTAACTCCTGGAGCTGAAAGTGCCCATGTTCTAGCCTCTACCCCCCATGGAGACTCCTGACAAGTGAGGACAATGCTGAAATGAGGCTCAGAGTGCAGAGACTGCAACAGTTCCCCTAGAAAGACTGGTCGAGCTGTAAAGCCTGTGGTGCACCTCAGTTATGATTCACTTGGGAGGCCTGTGGACTTGCCTCTCAATGTTGTCCATAAAGGAGTGTATGTGTCCCTGAGCTCATTGCCCAAACTGAGCGTCAGTGCTAACTCCAAGTTACTTGTGTTGCCCTCTAAGTATGGTGCCCTTGCCCGTCCCAGCCCCAAGGTAACTGATAGGAAGGCCCCCTCTTCAGGTTTCATGTACAAGAGGTAATAACTTGAGTTATGGTACAATGTGTGTGTAATACTGTGTAAAGAGTGACGCATCTGCAATGTTTCAGAAATGTGTTCTTGGTAAAATAATGTATTGACTGATGATTACATGTGTGAGCCCTAATGCAAATGTATATGGTTGCAGTTGAAACTTATGGGGGTACTTGCTTGACGCGACGCCAAGCTTTCCCAGGCCCAGAAGGGTGTAACCCCTGCAAATGGGGGTTCCCAAAAGACTTCAGGAGCTTGCTTGAATGCTCCAAGCCTGAATGGTGTTTGACGTTAAGCCATTTATCAGTGAGTGTTTTAGAACCTCTGGTACTGTCTCTTTAAGAGCTGTCTGCTTTGCAGACATAATTAGTTTGTATGGGGGACTGTGTGTTTCTTTGATTGAGTACCACTCAAGCTGCTGCAATTCACTCCATTTCTGCAGTCACTAGGAGTGCAAAGGAACCTATCTGAAAGATGTAACTGTTTGCCAGAAACCATTTAGAGTAATAATGAAATTACAGTTTGTCTAACCTGCTTTCTTTGCAGTCAGAACAGTGTCTGCCTAGTTCCCATTCTGGTTTTGAACTTCTGAACTGGACCAATCAGTGTGGGGTAAGCTAGCTCTAAAATGGTGCCTTGGACGAATCAGAACTTGACTCATAATCTGAGCCAGCACAAGAGGATTATATGGGCAGTGACTCTGGGAGATGTGGTTTTAGACTTGCGCCTTTTTGGACCAACAGCAGCAGTCTATTGTGAGTGACAGCCAATCCAGTCAAGAACTGGGAGGAACTCAAAGGAAGTGCCCGGTTTTGTCTGTTGGAGTTTCAGTTTAGATCTGGCAGTGAAGGGGAAAGAAACCCTGTGCTCCTTCAGTGCACAGTTTCAGTCAAAAAACGTGTGTAAGGCCCAGAGTTCCAGTCTGCAGCTTGTGTAACTGCTTGTTAGGACTGAATCAGCCCTGTGAAAAGAATCAAAGGATCTCTGAAGAGTAGAAACCAGGCTCACCCTGTAAAAGACTGGAGAAATTGTTGAATTGCACTCTGTCTGTCAGGAACTGAATCTGCTGTGTGTTCTCCCGGTATTGTGCAGTAATTGCATCGGATAGAGAAGCAGCCTACCTGGTATAGTACTTTCTTTTTACCATATAAATGTGTGAAGAGTCTCGTGGAGCTCAAGAGTAGCCCTGCTGACGTTGAAGGACCCTATCTTGTTTGGAGGTCGTGAGTACTAATTCAGGGTCGCTCCCTGTTGAATTGCCACATTAAATCCAACTGGAATCACTGTACTGCTGACTGTTTAAACTAATTTTTCTTTTCACTGTGTGAAAGGGCCCCTACCAGCTGCCACGGTTTGGATTAGCCACTAGGGCTTGGGTACCCAGGGACAGTAACTGGTAGGGATAGGCCTGTGCACAGAGCCATAGGTAGATAGTAAAGTGATAAGCTAATTAACCTGATTTCTCCCTGTCCTTGTTATATCCCCCCTAAATAAATCCGAGCTGCTTGTTTCAGCAAAGTTATACTGCCTGAGGTATTTGTCTATGTTAAAGTATTGTACTGTGATTGCTGCACTGTATCTTATTGTACAGGAGGTCCCAGTGCCTGAACCACCCCTGGGGTAAGTGTATACTGTGAAGGTAATTCGATATATTGTGTGGGCCACTAGTGGGAAGAAAGGGGTTGCAGTGTCCCAGAGGGCTGTGACCAAGTAAGTTTAACTATTGCAAACCCTGACCTCTGGGTGGAGGCACCCGCCATGGATCCAGGCCCCTCAACCTGTTAGTGGCAAATCAGGCAGGGTAGTAGCCCTGGATAGCGCCATCTAGGGTTACACACATATGCATGCATCCTCCATGCTTGCCATAATCTCGGGAGAGAGAGAAAATCTAGGAGGAAAATGGAGGTGGGACCGGGCTTCATGACGCCCTGCCCAAGATGCTCGGCCTACTGTGCTGCTCCGCTGGAGACATCCAGATGAGTCTCCAGAGGGACAACCCTCCCTGCCCTGGCCCCACCATGGGGGAAATCTGTGAGGAAGGTAACCCCAGACAGAGAGAGGTAGCAGGCCAGATGATGGGACCCAGGGGCAGGGCTGAACAAGCTGCCCAGTCAGCACAGGAGCATAAGTCTTTCCAAGAAAAAAAAAAAAAAGAATCTGCCTATTCTTAAAGTTTGGGGTTATTTATTTTGTATAATACAAGTGTTACCTTGTTTTGCAAACTGAATCAGGGAGTTAATGAAGATATTGTTTCCAAGACTGAAGAGAATTGTGGTGAAAAGCTATTGAGTTAAAATAAACTTTCAGCTTACAGTTCATAACAGCTGCTGTGTGCATGTGTTATAATGAAATTTTTGATTGACAGATTTATGGAGAAAATATTCTTATTTTTCCCTATTGCTTAGTCTCCTCTGGGGAGGCAGGCAGACTTTCAGCCCTGCCCTCACTCCCCCCAGCAGATGCCCACTGCCCCTGACTTACTGGAGCCGAGTCCCCCACAGATTCCCCCTGTCATCGGACCAGGAGGGGGAGGGCAGCCCTTCACCCCTGGTACACAGTCCAGAATGGCTGCTGCAGTCAGGCAGTGGTGCAGGCCATGGGGAGTGGGCAGAGCTTCATAAGTCCACCTTCCCCAATGTTCCCTTGTTCTCCCTTTTCCCTGCCATGGAGACACATCAGGATGTGTCATGGAGGTGTGAACACCCTGCAGAGCCACGGTTCTGCCCTTTTTTAATGTTAACCTTTTTATTAAAAAAACTTTTCAAATAACAGCATGAACAACACCAACAGTGAGCAATAGCATATTCATCGGTATGATAAGGATACAATACTAAACAGTCTGTAGAGAACAAGACATCAACAGATCAGTCAGTTATAGCAAGAGAGGCACAATAGTGAATCAGGTATAAATTTGAACACATACTAGCAAACACATTATAGTAACATGCTTTCATTTGTGAGGATAGTCAGAGAAACATTGTCAAGGGCAGGTATGTGGCGAGCATGGCAAATAGTGAGAGAGGTCTGGGAGCCTCAGCCGAGGCGCATGATGTGGTCAACTGGGGGGGAGACCCCATTGAAGCTCCTGGAACAGGGTCCAGGCTGCAGAATATTGGTCCATTTTTCCCATAGCCATATGAGACAGCCACAAAAGGGAGGCTAGTTGGCCCATTGCAAGCGGCCATTCATTGGAGGTTGGGGAGGTTCAATGGTTCTCTATGGCCTGAGTATAAGGAGTTTAGCTGTGATGGTAGTGGCAAAGGCCCACTTCATTAAGACAACTCTCTGGAATGGAAGGAAGAGTGATTCCCCTCAATAACAGTGGGGCATCAAAGGCAAAGGTGGGGGATGTCACAAACACACTCCGCAGGTCAGGCCCTCTGCTCACACAGTGCCATCCTTGAAGTGCAATAGTGTGAAGAGAAGACAGCCAGGGTAATCCTCCTGTCTGTTTTGGGTCTGAATCACCTACTAGTCTCGAGTCATGGGGTCCAATGTGAACCTTATGCTACCATATCCAGCTAACAGGCTCAGATACTATTCTCTTCGGGGAAATGCAATACAATCTTTCATCCAGGGGCACCTAGCCAGGTTTCCAAAATGTACCCTTACAACTCTATATGAGACCTAGGTATATTCTTACCTTTAAGCAAGCCTAGTAACACATTCAAGCCCCTACAGCTGTCAGACTTAAAACAGGGTCAGCAATCACAGACAAAAAGGACTGAGAAGACACAGGCAGTATATTAAAGAATATGTGGTTTACTAAAATTGTAAAAACAGGTGAAATAAAATACAGGACACTCTATATCATGAGCTCACAATCACATAAAAAATGAGAAGTTACAGAACACAAGCTCCTACCACAAACACTTAAGTTCTTTCCTATCTAGTTGTTATCCTTTAAGTGCTTTCAAGTTCAGAGAATTAAGTCTCTGAGTTCATAATAATACAGTATGCCACATATTTCCCAGATGCATGTTTCATTTCAAACTCCTTCTCCCCACCCCATTTGGTGAAGTCACAATTAGATCCTCCTAGCTCATCGTGACATAATTAACCACAAGGATGTAGGTTTTTATTGTGAGAAATCAGCAATTAGCCATTTCCCAAATATAACAGTCTTTGATCAAACATTTTTCTTTGATGCTTCACAATCCCACACTCATGTAACCAGCCAAATGACTTCCCTTCCTGCTACGTCATAAATGCATACATGGGAACCAACTTCAAAAGCCTGAGCAGGTTATAAAAGGTAATAAAATGTCCCTCTGGAAGGAAGGCTTTTTAATTGGTTCCCCTGATCTGTTTATAACATCCTGTTTTCAGCACCACCGAAACCTTGGGTCAAAGGTCACTCACTGAAGCAGTCAGCCAGTTTTGTGCATAAACAGACATTCACATTTGTTTAGAATACAAATATTATACAATAATAATATTAGAGGGTTTATCACATTATGGGACATAACTTTTGGCATTAATTTATCAAGGATTTCCAGAAGTTAGCAAGACGACAACAAGCCCATAGAATGTGAGATAAAGAGCCTTAATGCTGATTGTAATGCCAACATTTGTCCATGTGAAGGGCTCCCATCTTCTTAAGAATCTGAGGAGTCCTATACCACTTATGTAGTACATTAAGTTGTAACAATTGTGCTTGTGTGTCCCTACAGCATGTGTTGGCACAGTACTAGGTGATATGCCATTGGTAGTCTGAGTTGGGAGATTGTAGTTCATCTTGCAATTGCTGTTGTTCATGTATACTAAGTGATGGGGATTTGTCCCACAGGGCCTTGTATATCAATCCAGCAAGGGCTCTGGGTAGCTTGAGCCAGCTGGACAAGGGATGCAAACTACCTCCTTGGCAGTATGCCTTGAGCAGGGGTGTGTGGAGGGATCTTTTTTCTCTTGTATACTTTCTTTATTTTCCTCTCGCTGGCACCTCAGACTCTCACTGGAGGAACACCCAATTCAGTCTGATCCTGCATGCCTGAAATCCCCAGCCTTACCTGCCAGTGAAGGGGAACTCTTCTCCACTCACACTGGTCCCCTGACCCCCCTCCCTGAATCCAAGCCCCCAGATAGGACCACAGACTCCTCCTGGTGACCTTTCTGGGATTTAGTTGGTTGACCAGGCAGCCAGGGAGCAACTGGAGGCAGGCTGGGGGATTCGGCACTGTGCGTGGTGGTCAGCCACTCCACCCACCTTTACCTACCGAAGGCCAAGATATTTTCCTTATTTTCTCCTACCCTCTATGGCTTGGACATGCAATGCATCCAGCACATGTGTGCTAGCTCCCGAGCATGCACACAGGATCGCCGCCACAGCCAATCCCTTGACTGGGCTGCTATACCCTCGGTCACCACCAGGAGTCCCCAGAGCCCGGGATCATGAACCGCTCTCCCTCCCAAGACAGAAGAGCAGTCATCCAGATGCTCAATCCTGTCCTGTCCTGCTGACCCCTGACGGCCCAAGCTGGCTTCAGAACCTGGGTCGCCGGCATGGCACAAAGTATGGCATCCAGCACTTCAACCCTCCGTGCCATTGGGCCGGCAGTGAGGAGGGATCTTAGCTGCAGGTAAAACCAAAAGTCCTTTTTGGGGAGATCATGTTGAGCTAATAGGTCAGCATATGAGTGGAGGTATAACTGGCCTTCAGGTAGAGATCTTGTGCTGTTCAAGTTCCCTTCTCCCAACATTTACCAAAAATGGGTTTGTGAGCAATAGAGACATGCCATTGTTTCAAAGGGGACATGGGGTAGGGGAGGCCATGGTAATTGCAGTACAGAAGTTTGACCCTTGTTTTTCATAACACAACTGTGCCAGCCTTCCAACATATGAGCATTTGTTCCAATCAACAAAGGGACACCATCATACAGTCCAGTGGGGACACACTAAGGCTAGGGTCTCCTCATTTTCGGCCACCCAGCCACGGAGGTGGGGAAAGACAGCCACATTCGATATACCTGTGGAATAGGGGTAGGCCTTCTCACTTAACCCCTATACATGCAGTCCTTTAATGGTTGTAAGGTACTTGGACAAATGCTTCTGATACCAATCCTGGAACATAATTGTCACTTGGGGTTGCCTGTCTAATACAGCTCTTGTAGACACACTCCATTCACCTTTTACAGTGGTCTCCATGGAGGGACCCACTATTCTGGACCAGTTCAGAGTAAGTGTAGTGGGGCCTGGCAACTGACCTTGCTACAAAAGGACGGAATTAGTGCATTTTGGTGCCTCACTGGGATCATGTCGCACCTCTTAACTACTGATTTTTCCTAAGCTCTCCTTGTAGCCTATATGCAACTTTGTCAGTGTCTTTGGGACTGGCATTCCTTTTCATGTGCCATCTTTCCCACAATTATAGCAAAACATACTTTCTGGAGTTTGAGCTAGGCTGAGGCGCCACACTGGGAGCTAGTAGGGGTATTACTAACTGAAACCTGGGTGCCATCTCTGTTCCTGCGTGATAAGCATTTGAGACATCTCGTCAGTTTCCTGCACTTCCATGGTCAAGGAATTGAGTTTGAGCTGTTATCAGTAGGAGATACATGGGTGGGTACCCCACCTCTATAAAGCAGAGTGCAGTCGATATAGGTCAGGGTCTGTGATTTGCAGGCGTGGCTTTCATAAAGGACTGTTTTTACTCCGATCTCTCTCAACAGTTCGTTTCATTGTGGTATATCTTTTTCCTTGTCAGAGCACTCATACGACTGTCAAGCCCTGCCCCGAACTTCACTTCTGATGGGTCACCTCCTCAGTCACTGGTAGCCACAGCTGTTGGTGCAGGTACCTCCTGAGGCTCTTTCTCAACCTCAGAATTTCTCATTAACCTACTAGGAGGTGGGGGATTGTGCCCATTTGCTAGGCGAATTGGAAGAACAGCAGTTCTGAGAAGGGGTAGATTTAATGATTCTGTCCAGTCTGGTTCTGCCTAGTTCAATCGCTGGCAAACTACTCCTTTCTGAGGCATTCTTGCAATAATTTTTCCAGCTGAGACATACACAGACAACAACTCCCCTTGGTACTGTTGTGCATTTCTACTCTCCACCATAGGTCCTCATCAGAATCTGGGCTCCTATACTATTCTCCAAGGCCTCAAGATAGGCCTTGTAGTCGCCTCAGGGTTACTGGTCTGCTAGCACGGATGGTAGCCAGGGCAGGACCTCGGAGGCTCACTAACCCTCGCTGGCCCTTGTTACTGCCATTCTAGCACTTGGGGCAACATAGTCTATCCAGGTCTCCAGTCATCCTCCCTTGGGGTGGGAGGGTGCCAGAGAAGATCCTCAACTTTCGTAAGAGTCTGACTAATGGCAGGTCAGAAATAGAGTCTGTATTGGTTCAGCCACCAACATGGGCACTGAGCAGGAGAGGGTGTTGGGGAGGAACACCCCAGGTGGCAAGAATAGTTTCTTCAAGTCCTCCACAGTTTTCTCTCTCCAGCAACCATTCATCAGAATTTCTCCTCAAAAGTTTCAGATAGTGGTGGGGCTGATTCCCCTGGGTCTTTACTGTCCTTAGTTATCACTTCAAGCAGTGAGGGCTCTCTGGGGTAATGGTCTGTGGCACTTTGAGATATCTATGGGATCCTTAAACTCTACTAGGGCTGGTAGGAAAGTGGTGAGCAGATTAGCATGCCGACCCCACCACCACAGGGTTTTGTAAACCTTCCACCTTTGGAAAGTACTCCCCACAGTGTCCGTATTGATACCTAGGGGATGTCCAGGATAAGCATAGCATTTTGGGGTCGATCTCCTCCCAGTACACTACTCCACCAGCCGGTGCACAGCTACTTCTGTCGGGTACCCATTTTTTCTTAACAGTGGTTCGTAAATATGGCCACTAGAGGACACACAATCCCAGCGGTAGTTTCCAAGATGTAACCCCTAGATGGTGCTTATCCCAGGGCTACTACCCTGCCTGATTTGGTTACTAACAGGTGTTGAGGGGCTTGATCAATGCGGGTGCCTCCACCTCAGAGGTCAGGGTTTGTATTAGTTAAACTAACTTGTCAAGCAGCCCTTCAATACTGTAACCTCTTTCTTCCTAATTAGTGGCCTACATAATATATCAGAATTACCTTCATAGTATACACTTACCCCCAGGTCTGGTTCCGTACTGGGACTTCCTGTGAAAATGAGATATAGTAATAATCATAGTATAGTACTTTAATATAGACAAATACTTAGGTAGTATAACTTTGCTGAAACAAGCAGCTCTGATTTATTTAGGGGATATAACAAGACAGGGGGAAATCAGGTTAATTAGCTTATCACTCTAATATCTATTTATGGCTCTGTGCATAGGCCTATCCCTATCAGTTACTGTCCCTTGGGTACCCAAGCCCTAGTGGCTAGTCCAACTGTGGCAGCTGGTAGGGGCCCTTTCACACAGAGAAAGGAGAATTAAACAGTCAGCAGTACAGTAATTCCATTTGATTTAATGTGTAATTCATCAGGGAGCTTGATTCTTGAATTAGTACTCACGACCTCCAAATAAGATAGGGTCCTTCAATGTCAGCAGGGCTCACTTGAGGTACACAAACCTCTCACACATCCATATAAAAGAAAGTACTATACCAGGCAGGTTGCGATTCATCCCGATCGTAATTACTGCACAATACCCGAGAACACAGCAGATTCAGTTCCTGACAGACCGAAAAGTAATTTTCAGTGCAATTCTTCCAGTCTTCTACAGGGTGAGCCTGGTTTCACTCTTCTGAGATCCTTTGATTCTTTCACAGGACGGATTCAGTCCTAACAAGCTGTTACACAAGCTGCAGACCGAACTCTGGGCCTTACACGCTTTTTGACTAAAACTGCACACTGAAAAGCACAGGGTTTCTTTCCTTTCACTTTCAGATCTCAAACTGAAACTCCCAACAGACAAAAACCGGCACTTCCTTTGAGTTCCTCCCAGTTCTTGACTGGATTGGCTGTCACCATCACTAGACTGCTGCTGTTGGTCCAAAAGGCAATCAAGTCTAAACTATATCTCCCAGAGTCACTGCCTCATACAATCCTCTTGTGGCTGGCTCAGATTATGAGTCCCAAGTTCTGATTCGTCTAAGGTATCATTTTAGAGCTAGTTTACCCCACACTGATTGGTCCAGTTAGCAGTTCAAAACCAGAATGGGGAACTAGGCAGACAGTTCTGACTGCAAAGAAAGCAGGTTAGACAAACTGTAATTTTATTATTACTGTAAATGATTTCTGGCAATCAGTTACATCTTTCAGATAGGTTCCCTTGCACTCCTAGTGACTGCAAAATGGGGTGAATTACAGCAGCTTGAGGGTACTCAAAGAAACACACAGTCCCCATATTAATCTAATTATGTCTGCAAGCAGACAGCTCTTAAAGAGACAGTACCAGAGGTTCTAAAAACACTCACTGATAAATGGCTTAAACGCCAAACACCATTCAGGCTTGGAGCATTCAAGCAAGCTCCTGGAAGTCTTTTGGGAACCCCCATTTGCAGGGGGGTTACACCAGCAAAGCAGACATACTGAATAGATACTTCTACTCAGTCTTTAAAGATGAGGTGCAGGTAATGAGCCAGTAGAGAGCAGAGGTAATGGGCCAGAAGGAAGTAGAAAGGGTAGGAAGGGCACAGACATTGAAACAAGTCTGTTACCATGGGAAAGGGTCCCAAAGGAACTGGAAGGAATGAGTTGATAAAGCTATGGGGCCAGATGGGGTACACCCCAGGGTGCTGAAGTAGCTAAGAGAGGTGGTGTCTGAACCCCTGACAACCCTGTTTAGCCAGTCACTGGAAACAGGAGAGGTACGCAAAGACTGGATGATAGCTGATGTAGCTCCTCTTTACATAAGCGGGAACAGAGAGGAGGCGGGACACTGCAGGCCAGTCAACCTGACCTCAGTAGTGGGAAAGATCATGGAAACACTACTGAAGGAAAGAATGGTGCAACATCTGGTTGCCAACAGTCTGTAGGGCCCACGGTAACATGGTTTTACTGGGGGGAGGTCATGCCAGACTAACCTCATTGATTTCTTCGACAGGATGACAAGGGAGGTGGATGGGGGGGGTTGCAGTGGATGTGTTCTACCTGGACTTCAGCAAGACCTTTGACACTGTGACACATAGAAGGCTGTTAAACAAGCTGGGGAATAAGGGAGTGGGTAGGGCAGTTGTGTGGTGAGTGGCGAACTAGCCGAATAGCAGGACACAGAGGGTGGTGGTAAATGGCTGTCACTCCACAGAGGGAAAGGTGACCAGTAGAGTGCCACAAGGATCAGTGCTGGGTCCAGTCCTCTTCAACATCTTTATCAGTGACATTACAGAATACCTAGAAAGGAGAATTTGCCTGTTCAGTGATGACACAAAGCTGTGCAACAGGGTGGACATGCCAGAGGGTGTGGATAGAATGAGAAGATATCTGCAGATGCTTGAGGACTGGTCAAGTGAGTAGCAGCTGAACTTTAATGCAAAGAAATGCAAAATAACGCACATGGGGCACAAAAACCCAGGAATAGCACATCAGCTGGGGGGAGGATATAGAATGCTCCAAGCAGGAAAGGGACCTAGAGGTTATCATCTCTGAGTGATGACTTCAAGGCAGGATGTCGGTGCTCGTAATAGAGAAGGCAATGACAAGGAAGCATCAGACTCTAGAAGAGGGACTATGAAAAGCCCCTCCAACAGAATATCAGTGGTGTGATTAAACCCCTACTTTCCAGATACATAGAACCCCATCCTTGGTGACCCTAAATGGATCTGATGGGACCACAGCAGCACAAAAGAAGCAGAAGGTGATTTCACTGGTTCACTCTGGCCTTTAGAGTGATGCAGATCTAGAGCTGCTGTGTAATTTAACTGTTTTCTAATCTGATTGTGCAGTTTATTTTTTTTTGTACTGTATATTACATTTTTGGTTCTGCTTCTAATTTGCCGGACCTGACCAGGCCCAGCCAATCAGAACCATTAAAGAGCCAGCCCATCAGCCCAGCAGTTGGATTTCTGTCTGCGAAGCCAGTGACCCGGGTTCAAGAATGGACAAGGGTCGCTGGAGGGCCGGCCAGGAGGAGAAAGCTCGAGTGTCCGCCGATTGCTCATTCTCTCCTAGGAGGAGGGTGGTATGCTGCCTCGCTGCATGCTGACTCCTGGCAGAGGCTGGGAGCACAGAAGACAAAAGTTTGAAGGGGCTGTGGTGGACGTCAAGGTTCGTCTATATGTCAGTGGCACACCACGCCCAAGGGGAAAGAAACAGGGAAAATGAGTGTCTCCTCTGCCAGCTAGATGATGGCTGCCGGTTTCTGTTGTGGCCAAGGAGCCCTGACCCCTCAATCCTCGTCTCAGCAGCTCTCATGAGGGCCAAATGGAGTGCACTGGTTGCCCCCCTGGTGCCTTCGCCTTCAGAGGAGGGGGACCCATCTGGTGCAGGGTTACACCCGGACTACCCCTCCTGAGATGGCTGCAGTATATGACGTGGAGGGCGGGGTGTATGAAGGTTCCGATGGGGCCTAGGCTGGCCCAAAGGAAAGTCGAGCCCAGGAGCCAATGAGCAAAAAAAAAAAAAGAACCATTAAACAAGCGGCAAGGTATCTGCCTGTGGCGCTGACTTCCATGGTTCAGGGACAGACTCAGGAGTCTGAGGGCTGGCCGGGGGGGGGAGGAGGATCAAGCGTCCTTGAGACAGCTCTCTTTCTTTGGGGGGAGGAGCAGAGTGTCCATTGCCTTATGGACTCCTGGTGGAGGCTGGGGTTTTTGCTCTGGCTGGCACTGTTAGTCATTGGGGGTACGACAGACATTGGGCTTCAGCCCCCTGAACATCATTGCATGCCCTGCACCCAGGGATCAGCATACTAAAATGGCCAGTGATCCCGTCATGATGCCTGCCCCCAGCCTCGCTGTACCCATCACATCTCCCAGTTCTGACCGAGACAGTGTTCCATTGGTTGGCCCGCCCACGTGGCGCCACCTGGGGGAGGGATAAGCCCCAGGAGTCCTGCCAGTGGCGGGGATGCTGCCGGTAATCAGGATGAGTTTCTATGGGAAGGGGGTCATCTCGGTGGCCCCACCTTGAGGGGGTAAGCCAAGGCAGTTGCAGCTTTGGTGGTTGCAGTGGGAGGGCAGAGTCACAAAAAAAAAACATTAAAGAAGAGCTGCAGACCCCTATGGAGGTCCCAAATGTAGTATGCATCTTGACCCCAGGATTCCAGTTAGATCCAATAGAGAGGGCAGTCCACATCCCCACATGGGATCCTGAGTGGAATCTGCATGGATTCAATGGAGGATCCACAGGGATTCAAGAGGGTGATCATCAGGGACTTAAGAGGCTGGTAGCAGAAGGTAGCACTTACCAAATCCTTTATAATAGCAACACAACGGTACTGCAATGGCAACACAGTACTGGGCTACGAAATGTACTGTGGTACTACCCAGTGGTACCCTGGTATTACACTGGTAGTTTACATTTCGATTTTTCATGGTGCAGCGGTGCAATGGTATCACAAGTGGAACTGGAACAAATCCACTGTGATACTGTACCATAAAAACCCTAACGGCAGTAGAGTAGAAATCAGAGTGGCATTGCAGTGGCAAACCAATTGTTTTATAGTGGTACTCCGCAGAAATTATTGTAAGGGTTGGGCTAAAATCATCTTGAATATTTGTAAGGTAATGCCAGCATTTTATGGGAACAAATATTACTGCCATTTTTCATGCCATTATGCATATTAATGCTGCTTCCATGAAACAATGAAGAAGCTATGCTTTCAGAACTTAATGTCCTAAGAGATGTAGATTTTGTTTTCTGAAGTGATCCCCCTCCCCCATGCCAGAGGAGCTCCTATCAGTGGTGCCAGGATGGGCCCTTATTGTATCTGCAATTGGTAAATAATTTTGCAAAGAAGTACATATCACTTTCAGTCTCAGAGATGCATAGTACGAGGTCTGCAGTTGCTCTGCTACAGAGCTGGGTACTGCACTGCTGCAAACAGATAAGAATAAGATTTCTAAAAGATGGACAGGAAAAGCCTGCTAATGTGGCAGCTACAGCATTGCGGTTGGTTATTGTCTGTCGTAGGACTTGCTTAATCTGCTATTCTCTGCCTGTTTTATTTTATGTGTTCTACTGAATATTAAAGGTTTTTTTTTACACTTCGAGTTCCCAAGATAGCCTAAATATATGAAGCATCTCAACAGCAGTCAGGCCTTGCTACTATCCAGTTGTACAGCTATGATGTCAAAAGCACAGGAAGATCAAGTGATTGTTCAAGGTTACACAGTGAGTCAGGGACTGGGGAAGGACCTCAGTTCAGCGTTTCATCCATTACACTACACTGTGTTTGAGTGCACTAGTGCCAAAATGTATACTTACAGGGCTTTGATTAACAAATCTGCATTGCTGTTTATTGTGAATTACACATGCATGTACGATTCTCATATAGTGTTGAAACATATCGGGTACAGAATGTTTACATCAGGACTTGAACATTGCACTAGTTTCCAATGTGTAGTTTGGAAACTACATTTATGATATTTCTAACACTTGGCACCCCATTTGTTGTCCAACTGATCCCCCTCTCCTATTATGTGGTGTGCATTACTGGGATTCATATAAAAGATGTATAGGGGATATGATCCAATGGATTCTCTTATAATTCCAGTGCTGTAGGATGTTTAAAGGGAAGCCTTTTTTTAAATCAAAACGAGAGCTATAAAATTGAGTATTTTAAAAGATTTTTGTGTATTAAAAACGTGATCACTTAAAGCATTTAAAGTTGCCTCTGTCATGTGTCTTCTGACTATGAATGTCACCTTCTGGTTAGCTTTACTTTATGCTTCTCTCAACCTCAGAATGCATGAAACATAGACTTTGACGGCAGATAAGGACCGCTAGGCCCATCTAGTCTGCCCATTTCCCTACCTACAGGATAGGCCGCAGATCCTAGTTAACCAACAGCCTATTTCTTCCTACCCCCCACAAGAATTGCCTTATGTCTGTCCCATGCATTTGTAACCCCCCTGCAAATGGGGGTTCCCAAAAGACTTCCAGGAGCTTGCTTGAATGCTCCAAGCTTGAATGGTGTTTCATGCTAGCCATTTATCAGTGAGTGTTTTAGAGCCTCTGGTACTGTCTCTTTAAGAGCTGTCTGCTTGCAGACATAATTAGTTTGTATGGGGACTGTGGTGCTTCTCTGTTCGTGATACCACTCGAGCTGCTGCCAATTCACTCTATTTTTGCAGTCACTAGGAGTGCAAAGGGAACCTATCTGAAAGATGTAACTGTTTGCCAGAAATCATGTAGAGTAATAGTGAAAATACAGTTTGTCTAACCTGTTTTCTTTGCAGTCAGAACTGTGTCTGCCTAGTTCCCCATTCTAGTTTTGAACTGCTGAACTGGACCAATCAGTGTGGGGTAAGCTAGCTCTAAAATGGTGCCTTGGACGAATCAGAACTTGGACTCATAATCTGAGCCAGCCACAAGAGGATTGTATGGGCAGTGACTCTGGGAGATGTAGTTTAGACTTCAGTGCCTTTTTGGACCAACAGCAGCAGTCTATTGTGAGTGACAGCCAATCCAGTCAAGAACTGGGAGGAACTCAAAGGAAGTGCCCGGTTTTGTCGGTTGGAGTTGAGTTGAGCTTTGGCAGTGAAGAAGGAAGGAGCCCTGATTTTTCAGTGTGCAGTTTTAGTCAAAAACGCGTGTAAGACCCAGAGTTCCGGTCTGCAGCTTGTGTAACAGCTTGTTAGGACTGAACTGCCCTGTGAAAAGAATCAAAGGATCTCTGAAGAGTAGAAACCAGGCTCACCCTGTAGAAGACTGGAGGAATTGCTGAAATTGCACGGTCTGTCAGGAACTGAATCTGCTGTGTGTTCTCCGGTATTGTGCAGTAATTGCGATCGGATACAGATGCAGCCTGCCTGGTATAGTGCTTTCTTTTATATGGATGTGAAGAGATTTGTGTACCTCAAGTGAGCCCTGCTGACATTGAAGGACCCTATCTTATTTGGAGGTCGTGAGTACTAATTCAGGTCGCTTCCTGTTGAATTGCCACATTAAATCCAAATGGAATTACTGTACTGCTGACTGTTTAATTCTCCTTTCTCTGTGTGAAAGGGCCCTACCAGCTGCCACGGTTTGACTAGCCACTAGGGCTTGGGTACCCAGGGACAGTAACTGATAGGGATAGGCCTGTGCACAGAGCCATAGGTAGATTATTAGAGTGATAAGCTAATTAACCTGATTTCCCTGTCCTTGTTATATCCCCAAATAAATCAGAGCTGCTTGTTTCAGCAAAGTTATACTGCCTGGAGGTATTTGTCTATGTTAAAGTACTGTACTGTGATTGTTGCACTGTATCTCATTTCACAGGAGGTCCCAGTGCCGAACCAGACCTGGGGTAAGTGTATACTGTGAAGGTAATTTGATATATTGTGTGGGCCACTAGTGGGAAGAAAGGGGTTGCAGTGTCCCAGAGGGCTGTGACCAAGTTAGTTTAACTATTGCAAACCCTGACCTCTGGGTGGAGGCACCCGCCATTGGATCCAGGCCTCAACCTGTTAGTGGCAAATCAGGCAGGGGTAGTAGCCCCTGGGATAGCGCCATCTAGGGGTTACATCTTGGAGGCTCACCGCTGGGATTGTGTGTCCTCTAGTGGCCATATTTACGAACCACTGTTAAGAAAAAAATGGGTACCCCGACAGAAGTGGCTGTGCACCGCTGGTGGAGGGTGTACTGGGGAGGAGATCCCCCAAAATGCTATGCTTATCCTGGACATCCCCTGGTATCAATACGGACACTGTGCAGGGAGTACTTTCCAAGGTGGAAGGTTTACAAACCCTGTGGTGGTGGGTCGGCATGCTAATCTGCTCACCCACACTTTCCTGGCCCTAGTAGAGTTTAAGGATCCCATAGATAGCTCCAAAGTGCCACAGACCATTACCCCAGAGGGAGCCCTCACTGCTTGGAGAGTGATGACTAAGGACTGTAAAGACCCGGGGGGGAATCAGCCCCACCACTATCTGAAACTTTGAGGAGAAATTTGCTGAATGGTTGCTGGGAGAGGGAAAACTGTGGAGGACTTGAAGAAACTATTCTTGCCACCTGGGGTGTTCCTCCCAACACCTCTCCTGCTCCAGTGCCCGTAATGGTGGCTGAACCAATGCAGACTCCTTTCTGCACCTGCCATTAGTCACAACTCTACCAAGGTTGAGGATCTTCTCTGGCACCTCCCCACCCCCAAGGGAGGATGACTGGGAGACCTGGATAGACTATGTTGCCCCCAAGTGCTAGAATGGCAATGCTCGGAAGGCGAAGCGAAAGAGGGTTAGTGAGAGCCTCCGAGGTCCTGCCCTGGCTACCATCCGTGCCAAGGGCCAGTAACCCTGAAGCGACTGCACAGGCCTATCTTGAGGCCTTGAGAATGTGTATGGGAGCCCAGATTCTGATGAGGACCTATGGTGGAGAGTAAGAGATGCACAACAGTACCAAGGGAGTTGTTGTCTGTGTATGTATCTCGGCTGGAAAATTGTTGCAAGAATGCCTCAGAAAAGGTAGTTTGCCAGCGATTGAACTGGACCGAACCAGGCTGGACAGGATCCTTAAGTCTGCCCCTTCTCAGAACTGCTGTTGCTCAGTTACGCCTGGCAGATCGACTGGAATCCCACCTCCTATGATGAGTTAATGAGAGAAATTGAGGAGTTGAGAAAGACGACCGGAGGGACCTGCACCAATAGCTGCGGCTACGACCGAGTGACTGAGGGTGACCCATCAAGTGAAGTTCAGGGCAGAGGTTGGCAGTCAATGAGTGCTCTGACAAGGAAAAGATATGTCACAATGGGGCGAACTGTTGAGAGAGATCCGGGAATTCAAAACAGTCCTTTATGAAGGCCACGCCTGCAAGCACGGGCCCTGACCTATATCCGACTGATCTCTATGGGGGGTGGGGTACCACCCATGTATCTCCTGCTGATAACAGCTCCGAACTCGATTCCTTGACCATGGAAGTGGAGAAACTGACGAGATGTCTCCAAATGCTTATCACGCCGCAGACAGAGATGGCACCAAGGTTTCCAGTTAGTAATACCCCGCCTCTGGCTCCCAGTGTTGCGCCGCCAGCTCAAACTCCAGAAAGTATGTTTTGCTATAATTGTGGGAAAGATGGGCATATGAAAGGGAATGCCAGTCCCCAAAGACACTGACAAAGTTGCATATAGGCTACAAGGAGAGCTTGAGAAGAAATCAGTGGTTAAGAGGTGCACGACATGATCCCAGTGAGGGCACCAAAAATGCTAATTCACGCCCTTGTGGCAAGGTCAGTTGCCCAGGCCCCCACTACCGCCTCTCCAGACTGGTCCAGAATAGTGGGTCCTCCATGGAGACCACTGTAAAGGTGAATGGAGTGTCTACAAGAGCTGTATTAGACAGTGGCTCCCAAGTGACAATTATGTTCCAGGATTGGTATCAGAAGCATTTGTCAGACGTACCTTACAACCATTAGAAGGGACTGCAGTAAGGGGGTTAAGGAGAAGGCCTCACCCTATTCCGGTATATCCGATTTGGCTGTCTTTCCCACCTCCGTGGCTGGAGTGGCTGAACAAGTAGAGACTCCTAGCCTTAGTGTGTCCCCCACTGACTGTATGATGGTGTTCCTTTGTTGATTGGAACAAATGCTCATATGTTCGGAAGCTGGCACAGTTGTGTTATGAAAACAGGGGTCAAAGACTAGTAGAGCTTTAAGAGTTCCGGCTTAATTAAGAAGGACCTATGAGGCACAGAAAGATGCTGAAAAACAGAACCAGAGGAACCGGTCGAATTGTATGGAAGAAGGATCCTGAGTCTCTGATCCTGGCACCAAATGCCCAGTACCTACAGGAGAGGTCCAGATCAGAAAGGATGTTAAGAATAAAATATTAATGTTGGATGCACCAGGCGATGGAAAATTGCCAGAGGGACTGCTGGTCAAGCCTAGTATTTTGCCTCCTAGAGCCCATGCTTATGCCAGAAGGGTAATGGTCCAAGTTCATAATGTGTCTGAAAGAGACATTCGAGTAAACAGAGGCTGCATCCTGGCTAATGTGCATTGTGCAGACACTGCAGTGCTACCCAGCAGCAAGAGTTCAAGGAAGAATGACAGAGTAACGCCTGACTTGTTTGATTTCGCGCCGCTGCCAGCTGAATGGAAAGTGAGGATCAGTGAGAAGCTTGCCCAGAGAGACCAGGTGTTTTCTTTAAAGGAATGGGATGTAGGATGCATGCAAGGAGCTGAGCACAATATCCGGCTGCATGATGAAAGACCATTTCTTGAGAGGTCTCGACGCCTGGCACCTGCTGACATAGATGATGTGAGACGGCATCTGCAAGAGATGTTAGTCTGGTGTAATACAAGAATCTAGAAGCCTTTATGCTTCCCCATTGTGGTAGTGAGGAAAAGAATGGAACAGTAAGGATGTGTGGATTATCACCCTAAACCGGGCGGACTATCCTGATCAGTACACAATGCCCCGTGATTCAGGATGCTTTGGACTGCCTAAACGGGAGCAAGTGGTTCTCTGTGCTGGATCTCCGAGTGGGTACTACCAGATCCCGATGGCCCCAGAGGACCGTGAG
This sequence comes from Neoceratodus forsteri, assembly GCA_016271365.2. Lineage (NCBI taxonomy): Eukaryota > Metazoa > Chordata > Ceratodontiformes > Ceratodontidae > Neoceratodus > Neoceratodus forsteri. The sequence continues at coordinate 1,206,911,971 of CM057449.1, forward strand.
AAGACGCCTTTATCTGTCCGCTATTTTATGAATTCATGAGGATGCCTCAAGGATTTCAGGTGCCCCAGCCACTTTCAACGATTGATGGAGCGTGCAGTGGGGGACATGAACTTACTAGAGTGCCTGGTATACCTAGATGATGTTATTGTGTTTGGCAGCTCACTGAGGAACATGAGAGCAGATTATTTAAGGTATTGGACCGACTGGAGGACTTTGGTCTTAAACTGTCCATTGATAAGTGTCAATTCTTTCAAACATCAGTAAGTATGTGGGACACATAGTATCCACCGAGGAATAGAGACCCACCCAAGTAAAGTTGAGGCCTTGACCACCTGGCCACAGCCCAAAAATCTAAAAGAACTGCAAAGATTCCTGGATTCTGTGGTTATTATCAGGCTTCATCAAGACTATTCAAGAGTGATCCGCCTTTACTTAACCTTACTCAAGGGTATCCCCAACCCACAAAAATACCAAAGTCAGCGCCCTCAAGACTGAAAGAGTGTATTTTCATCCGAGTGAAGTATTTGGGGTCCGCTGGACTCCTGATTATGAGACTGCTTTTCATGAGATCATATATCACCACCATGCTCCAGTGCTGGCCTATGTCGATCCAAGAAAACCTTACGCCCTGCACACTGATGCTGATGCTTGCAAGGGTTGGGGCTGTTGTACCAAGAGCATGAGAATGGCCTGAGACCAGTGGCTCTGCCAGTAGAAGCTCGACCCATCCGAAAAGAACTATCCTGTACATAAGTTAGAGTTCCTAGCTTTGAAGTGGGCTATTGTTGACCAATTTCATGAGTACTTGTATGGGGCTAAATACTAGTAAAACTGACAATAATCCTTTGACCTATGTGCAGACCTCAGCTAGTTGGATGCCACTGGCCATAGGTGGCTTTCTGCATTATCTACATATGACTATGCTCTCTAATACCGAGCAGGTCTGAACCACATAGATGCTGATGTTCTCTCCCGGAGGCCTGTTCTCAGAAATGATTGGGTCCGATTGGTGAACCTGACATTCGGCACTCTGCCGAAGTTTGACAGGAGGAACAATGTCCACGGACGAGTGGACTGCATGGTGGATTGCTTGGGGCTCTGAGAATTGCATACCTGCTGCTTATTGCCACTTTTCTGCAATAGACATTGGGTCACTGCCTCAGCTGGACAATGACAGATCCAGGCGGGCTCAATCCCTCAGATCCCATGATCAAAGCAGCTTTAGAAGCCCTATGCAGGAAAAGATGTGTCCAAATTACGCCCACTGATTTGAGAACTGCACTGTTATACAAAGAAGGTCCTAGTTGAAACTGATCAATAAACTGTTATACAGAGAAACAGTAGACAGAGGGGGACAAGTAGACAAACAACAACTAGTGCTGCCCACTGCCTTCGGAGACTCAGTACTGAGGTCCTTGCACAACCAGTTGGGGCACTTTGGTATAGACAGAACACTTGACTTGGTGAGATCCAGATTCTATTGGCCTAAGATGGGGCTGATGTGGAGCAACACATTCGAACTTGTAGTCGCTGCTTTACAGAGGAAAGCTTTGCTCCCAGAGGGCTGCCCCCTGTTAACATCACCACCAGTGCACCCATGGAGCTGGTCTGTATTGATTTTCTAGTTTGGAGTCAGATCAAAGAAATATCAGTAATGTGCTGGTGGTCACTGACCATTTCACAGATATGCCCAAGCTTTCCCACCAAAGACCAGAAAGCATCCACTGTGCCAAAATACTTGTAGAAAACTTTGTTCACTATGGGGCTCCACAAAGAATCCATTCTGATCAAGGGAGAGACTTGAGAGTCGCCTGATCAAAGAGATGCTTTCTCTGTGGGAGTGCGAAGTCCAGAACCACTCCTCACCACCCCCCAGGGGGACCCACAGCCTGAACGCTTCAACCGCGACTTTGCTAGATATAGTTAGCACCCTGCACCCAAAGGACAAGCCTAGATGGAGCCAACAAATTAGCAACCTGGTACATGCTTATAACTGCACCAAAAGTGATGCCAACTGGATTCTCCCCTACCGCCTGATGTTTGGAAGAGAAGTCGACTACCAGTAGATGTGTGTTTTGGGGTCTCCTGATGGGGTTCAAGCTGACAACTATTTACAGTATGTGCAAAGTTAAAGGCCCAGCTAACCCATGCGGTACCAACTGGCTCAAACCATGGCTACCAAAAGAACTCAGGCCAACAAAGAAAGGTATGATAAAAAAGGAAAGAATAGGAACTCCAGGAGGGAGATCGGTATTGCTAAGAAATCTGGGACTGCATGGCAAGCACAAGATTGCTGACAGATGGCACCATCTCCTCACATTGTAGTGGGCAAACTAGATGATCTGCCAGTGTACAAAGTAAGGCCTGAGAATAATTCAAAAGATGTAAAACAATGCATAGAAATCATTTATTCGCCCATTGACAAATCTTAATTGAGTCTGAGCCCCCAGAAGATGCCCTCTGGACCAGTGGACTAGAGCTGCTAAGAAAAGATCAAGGAAGTCTGCACCACAGAAGCAGAGTTAAAGTGTTCCCCTGCACAAGTCCCAGTTGAGCATTACTGTCAGTCCATATCAGAAGAAAGTGAGTGACTTTGAATACTATCCTTCTTAGAACTGAGTCAATTGTTTGGGGCAATCCCTAGTCAATACTGGAGACAAAGCTGGGCCTTCTGGACTGTCTAAGCCCCCAGCTTCATCCCCGAGCCAATGCTCCCAGAAAGTGAAGTGCAAAACATCAGATCAGATGAAATGGAATCATTGTGCATGGTTGAACTGTTTGCTTTCAGGGAGGAAAATGATGGATTAGGGCAGACTGGTGATACACCAGAACAAGAAGAGTATTTTGAGTGCCCTGACAGTCCACTGCCAGTGTCCAAAAGCTCTCAATGCGAGCCAAATGTTGTGGACTCAGAAACTGTAACTCCTGGAGCTGAAAGTGCCCCAAGTTCTAGCCTCTCTACCCCCATGGAGACTCCCCTGACAAGTGAGGACAATGCTGAAAATGAGGCTCAGAGTGCAGAGACTGTAACAGTTCCCCCTAGAAAGACTGGTCGAGCTGTAAAGCATGTGGTGCACCTCAGTTATGATTCCCTGGGCCGGCCAGTGGACCTGCCTCTCAATGTTGTCCATAAAGGAGTGTATGTGTCCCCGAGCTCATTGCCCAAACTGAGCATCAGTGCTAACTCCAAGTTACTTGTGTTGCCCTCTAGTATGGTGCCCTTGCCCGTCCAGCCCCAAGGTAACTGATAGGAAGGCCCCCCTCTTCAGGTTTCATGTACAAGAGGTAATAACTTGAGTTATGGTACAATGTGTGTGTAATACTGTGTAAAGAGTGACGTACTGCAATGTTTCAGAAATGTGTTCTTGGTAAAATGATATATTGACTGATGATTACATGTGTGAGCCTAATGCAAATGTATATGGTTGCAGTTAAAACTTATGGGGTACTTGCTTGACGCGACGTTAAGCTTTCCCAGGCTCAGGAAGGGTGTAACCCCTGCAAATGGGGGTTCCCAAAAGACTTCCAGGAGCTTGTTTGAATGCTCCAAGCCTGAATGGTGTTTGGCGCTTAAGCCATTTATCAGTGAGTGTTTTAGAGCCTCTGGTACTGTCTCTTTAAGAGCTGTCTGCTTGCAGACATAATTAGTTGTATGGGGACTGTGTGCTTCTCTGTTCGAAGTACCACTGAGCTGCTGCTAATTCACTCTATTTTTGCAGTCACTAGGAGTGCAAAGGGAACCTATCTGAAAGATGTAACTGTTTGCCAGAAATCATGTAGAGTAATAGTGAAAATACAGTTTGTCTAACCTGTTTTCTTTGCAGTCATGTCTGAACTGATGTCTGCCTAGTTCCCCATTCTAGTTTTGAACTGCTGAACTGGACCAATCAGTGTGGGTGTTTAGCTCTAAAATGGTGCCTTGGACGAATCAGAACTTGACTCATAATCTGAGCCAGCCACAAGAGGATTGTATGGGCAGTGACTCTGGGAGATGTAGTTTAGACTTCAGTGCCTTTTGGACCAACAGCAGCAGTCTATTGTGAGTGACAGCCAATCCAGTCAAGAACTGGGAGGAACTCAAAGGAAGTGCCCGGTTTTGTCGGTTGGAGTTGAGTTGAGCTTTGGCAGTGAAGAAGGAAGGAGCCCTGTGATTTTTCAGTGCAGTTTTAGTCAAAAGCGTGTAAGACCCAGAGTTCCGGTCTGCAGCTTTGTGTAACAGTTTGTTAGGACTGAACTGGCCCTGTGAAAAGAATCAAAGGATCTCTGAAGAGTAGAAACCAGGCTCACCCTGTAGAAGACTGGAGGAATTGCTGAAAATTGTGCATCGGTCTGTCAGGAACTGAATCTGCTGTGTTCTCCCGGTATTGTGCAGTAATTGCGATCGGGATACAGATGCAGCCTGCCTGGTATAGTGCTTTCTTTTATATGGATGTGTGAAGAGGTTTGTGTACCTCAAGTGAGCCCTGCTGACATTGAAGGACCTATCTTATTTGGAGGTCGGAGTACTAATTCAGGGTCGCTCCTGTTGAATTGCCACATTAAATCCAAATGGAATTACTGTACTGCTGACTGTTTAATTCTCCTTTCTCTGTGTGAAAGGGCCCCACCAGCTGCCACGGTTTGGACTAGCTACTAGGGCTTGGGAGCTCAGGACAGTAATCTGATAGGGATAGGCCTGTGCACAGAGCCATAGGTAGATTATTAGAGTGATAAGCCAATTAACCTGATTTCCCCTGTCCTTGTTATATCCCCTAAATAAATCAGAGCTGCTTTGTTTCAGCAAAGTTATACTGCCTGAGGTATTTGTCTATGTTAAAGTACTTGTACTGTGATTGTTGCACTGTATCTCATTTCACAGGAGGTCCCAGTGTTTGAACCAGACCTGGGGGTAAGTGTATACTGTGAAGGTAATTCTGATATATTGTGTGGGCCACTAGTGGGAAGAAAGGGGTTGCAGTGTCCCAGAGGGCTGTGACCAAGTTAGTTTAACAATTGCAAACCCTGACCTCTGGGTGGAGGCACCCGCCATTGGATCCAGGCCCCTCAACCTGTTAGTGGCAAATCAGGCAGGGGTAGTAGCCCCTGGGATAGCGCCATCTAGGGGTTACACATTCTTGAATTCTCCCACAGTTTTAGACCCCACAACCTCCTCAGGAAGGCTGTTCCATGCATCCACCACCTCTGTGAAATAATACTTCTCACATTGCCCCTGAACCGCCTCCTTCTATCTTTAAATTGTGTCCCTTGTTCTTGCAAGTCTCTTTTTCTGAAAAATGCTACCCTCTTGGACTTTGTTGATTCCACTGAGGTGACTTAAAAGTTTCTATCATGTCCCCCTCTCCCTCCTTTCCTCAAGGGTATACATATTAAGCTCCTTTAGTCTCTCCTCATACGGCTTCTCTTGCAGACCTTGCACCATTTTAGTAGCCCTCCTCTGACTGCCTCTATCCTGTCTATGTCCTTGCGGAGATGGGGTCTCCAGAACTGACACAGTACTCCAGATGGGGTCTCACCAACTGTCTGTACAGAGGGATAACAACTTCCTGTTTTCTGCTGCTGATGCCTCTCCTATACATCCCAGTATACCCCAGCCCTTCCTACTGCCTTCTCACATTGCTTGATAACCTTAAGGTCATCTGATATGATTACCCCAGGTCCATTTCTTTTGTTGTTGTTACTACCTCCCCACCCATTGTGTATTCTTCCCTGTTCTGTTTCCAGGTGCATTATTTTGCACTTCTTTGCATTGAATCCTAGCTGCCATACTTCTGACCATTCCTCCAACCTTGCCAAGTCCCTTTTCATCCTTTCCACGCCTCCTTGTGTATCAACCCTGTTGCAGATTTTTGTGTCATCTGCAAAAAGGCATACTTTTCCTTCCAGTCCCTCTGCAATGTCACTGGCAATGCTCTTAAGGAGTGGAGAGAGACATCAGAGACATTATAAATTAATAAACAAGGAAGTTTTTTTAATTTAAAAATGAAACATTCTACAGCCTAATTAGACTGTTTTTATACATCAAACACTTCGAAAGGGGAGTTTCTATATGTTTTAGTATAAATCACGTTTTACAAATTGTGTGTGTGTGTGATTTTTTTTTTTTTTTGAATCGATGGCTATTTCCTATTGGTCCTCCACCCTGATGATCAGGGGTTGCCTTGGCTGGATTAGGGATGGGCGGACCCAAAAAGGTCCTGCCCCTTTTCATCAGCACCAGGTCCCATGTCGGAGTCTTGATAAGTTCTGATTGATCCTTATTCAAGTAATTCAAATCAGAACCTTAATTGTAATACTTGACAACAATCACCAAAGCATTAAAAAATAGAAAATAAAGTATTTTTGCTTACCCAAGTGTTTCGGCCTGTTTCTGACTCCATTCTGTATGCTCATCTGCAGGCTATAGTTTATCCACTTACATTCCTGTGTGGGCTGAGGTATGGTATCACTCCTCCGTTCTACCCTAGTAGTTATTCGTATATCCTCAGCCTGTACTGTCTATGATAACTTCCCCCCAATATGCAATACACCCCTGAATTCTCCCCTGCTCCTTTATCTGCTGTTACGCACCCTGTCCCAATGAATACCCCCACCCCTCCTGTCAGTTTATAACTACCGTGCCCTAGAATGTATACTCTACCACCCTGTCCTAGTAGGAATACCTCTGCCCTCTCCCCTGTTACAATATCGAATACCTTGGCCCTCCCCCCCCCAATCTGGTAATAACTGCCCTAACCCAGTATTAATATCACAGTCCCCTCCTCCTGCCTGTGGTTCTTACACTGTTCCACAATGAATATTGTACCCGCCACCTTCCATCTGCTGAAGTCTTTCTTGTCTCAGAATGAACACCCTATTCCCCTCTGCCATCTACTGATACCCAAACCCATCCCACCCCAGAATAAAATGAATAACCCCTACTATTTGCTGATTCCCACGCACCCTGTCCCAGAATAAATGAATATCCTCTACCCCATCCCCCAATCTGCTGATACCCACCCAGTCCCAGAAATAAATGAATATCATCTCCCCTACTCATCCTTTCTGCTGATTCCTAGAGTCCCATAAATAAATATCCCCATCTGCTGATACCCACCCTGTCACACCCACACACCAGCTGATGCCCCATTGCCTGTTGTTAGCACCACCACTACCACTGTGTTGAATGAACCAAAATACCAGCCAGCACAGTATTAAGAGGACTTCCTGTAGTTCTGTGCTAAACATGTTGCTGCCATGCTGTTGCCTCAGAGAGGCTGATTGCTTCACACTCACTGTCTTCAGCTTCAAGCATGCACCTTTGAATTCCTGTGTGAGAGAGCATGTACCCATAAGCGCCAGGTGGGAAGAAAAAAACACAGAAACAATCATTTTTTTGTTTCATTTTGGGATCTGGGTGGGCAGGGTAGGCAGATGGAATAGGGTATTAATATTTTTTTTAGTAATTAGTGTATCAACATACTGTGGGACAGATACAGTACACAGCCAGTCAGAGTTCAGATCTACCATGTCTGACAGACCTTTCAAGATCTGGGGTTGGGGGGGGCTGATTTTGTTGGACTGGTCTTCACAGATGATGCCAATTCTGATTCTTGGTTGACTGAAGGCTAGTGTGGTTCACCTTGGGAGAGGGCTGGATAGGATTATCATTACTAGTCACTTACCCATCTCCTGGAGCCACCTTTTCTCTATTGTGAAATGCAGTAAAGTAACTCTGATATTTTTTATTTTTAAAATGGAAAATACTCACTTTGTGCCCTGCACACATCCCTGCTTCTAGCAATGGCAGAACACCCCGAGCTGTGCAACTGCTGTGTAGTTGTTCAGTTGGGTTTTGACCAATCAGGGGGCTGGATCCCCTGGGTCCAGTTTCATAAGTAAGCAACAATTCACAACAGGGTGTGGTATAGTATAGGATATTAATATGACTCTGGTGCATTATGACTCATAAGGCCACAAGCCAAGTGATTCATGCTCCCGAGAAGTGGTGATATCCCATGATATGACACACCCTGGAGTATATTATAGCTACTATACAATCAAAAAGAGGACTTGAAACAGTCATAACTTTCAATTCAGTTGAATTGTTTAAGAAAAAAATAGTCCCAACTTTAACAGATTAAAAAACTCAAGTTAACAACTAAATAGTTAAATTGACCTTAGCAATGCCTTTTATGCTGTGCCTCTTGGCTAATTCTGAAAAGAATGGCAGTGCAGTGATTTATTGTTTGTTATAGGGACGATTGCTGTAACGTTTTTTTCCTACTGTCATGTCTGGGGTTTTATTACAGCTGTCAGCCAGTCAAGTTTTTTTATTCCATAAGACTGCTGTATAATGTCAGGAAGCCTGTGCCCTCCCCATCTAGAAACCAATCATTTACTTGCATGTTGACCCCCCCGCCCAATGTGCTATTCTGAGGTTCGCAAAGTGTGGCCACCAGGCCCTGGACACACTACAGAATTGTTTTTGAAAACAGTTTTAAAACCAGTTTAGGTAAACCATTTCAGTGCAGCCACACTATTCAGTAACCATTTTTGATAATGGTTTAGTGTGGCCACACTGCTAGTGTTAAACCTGTTCTCCTTGTAATTATTTTCCCTTAAGTCCAACACAGAGACACTTGCCTGGACACACTGCAGCTAGAACTGTTTTAGTTTAACCATTACAACTTAAAACATTTTTACTCCTGGACAGACCTCTGAGTAAAACCATGCTAGCTCCAAAACGTTTTTAAAAATGGTTTTAAGACTCGATATTGAGCAGGGTTTAAAAACACTTTTGTTAAAACGTTTTAAGGATCTTGTAGTCTGTCTACAAACAGTGCTAGGGGGATTTAAACCGTTTTAGGGCACTTAAACCATTTTAAGTTCCCCGGTGTGTCCAGGGCCTCAGGTGGGGCTACCCCCATGCCACACTTGATCAGTCTTTTTTCAGCACATTTACCTCCTTTTGCTTTCCCATTTGATAGCATGCTGGAAGAGCATTTCTGTTCAAAGTTGGCCTGTGGCAATAATCATCTCTTCCTAGTCTTTTTGGAATCCTTTCTGATTTCCATGCTGTCTGTACTGAAGCAATTTAGTTTTCTGCAAAAAATGAAAGTTGTCATCAACAGAACTCTGCTACCATAACATTCCAAAATAAAATAATTTCAGTACTTTACTTTCAATTCTTTATTATGCTGTATAAATCACGTCTTTTTTCACTGCACTGAAGTTATTCTGAGGTTCTTGCTGCAGCATGTTAAGGTCTCTTCTAGACAAGGAATGCTTCACATGCTGCAGCTCCGCTAGTAACAATCCAAACTCCACATTGTGTTATGTTTCTATTCATGGCACTCCAACCATTATCTCATGGGTCTTACCCACCTGATAAGCTCTAGATGCACATGTGACCCAGGATCAAATTTCATGAATACACTGAGGTCCCAGGAGTCCCTGCTCTCCAGTTTTCCTAGTGCATCTGAAAGGCTAACAGCACTCCAGGGTCCCTGCATGCATCTTCAGCTTATTCAGTCTCTTCTTCTAAATTTAAGGTAAGCTCAACTAGTTCTACCACAGGGGAATAATTATATCTCAAGGACTATATTCTTTGTTTACTTGTTTACTTGATTCCATAGTTTCAGCCTTAAATGATTTGTTTGTTCTGGTTGGGAAGGTACCCCCCTCCCAAGCGGGTAATGCTGTCCAGATAAAGGGAAATGGTGAGGAGAAGCCTCTTTCTGTGCTGTTTGTGGTTGAAAAAAGATCTGTTTGGTCAGTGTTATAATGAAGACAATTGTGAGATCTGTGGTGTTTTGGTTTCATTTGATGGGAAATATTCCCGTGATTCTCTTCCCCAAGTTCCCTAGCTGGCCTATGGAGCCCTCAGTGATCGGCGGTAGACTGGGGCTGCCGCACAGCATTTTGAATTGCCCACCAGTTCCACCGCTGCAATGACAGGATCTGTTCTCCCTCCTCACAAGCAGGGTTGGCACGGCTATCTCCTAAGAGCCCGGGCACGAAGGGCCTGGCTCATTCGGCCCCTCTCTCAATGGCCGATCAGGCAAAGGCACGGATTTGTTTGAACTTGCTCTCATTTGGGCATGCTGGGCCCAGCTCGTTAGGCCCCTCTCTCAGCAGCCGATCGGGCACAGGCATGGATTTGTTTGAACTTGCTGTCATTCAGTCCCTCTCTCAGCAACCACAAGTAGATGTTTTTAGGTATTGGCCCTGGTTACGGCCAACAGCTAGTCCTGGGGCTTCTCGCCCAGCCCCAGTTGGCCCCTCCCTTAGCGATCAATCGGGAGAGAAAGCAAAGTTTCCTGCTGGTGGTTCTCCTTCACCGCCATCATGCACCAAAGGATGACACATTCTCATGCTAGCCTTAGCAGGGTTACCTTTGTTAGCCTAGCCAAGTATTGTTTTTGTGCCTACCTGACTCCCAGGTTTCCACTGCAACTCCGCCAGGTCCCCTCTGAATGGCGGGACCTATGGCTAGGCTGCACTCGGCGCCATTTTCCCTCATGGTATGCCAGGCCTGGTTGCTCCAACTGCACATGTGCAGACTATCAACCGCCATCCTGGGGATGGTGGCACTGATTGCGCAGTCATTTTTACTCAGCCTACACATGCGAGATAGGAGAGTCACCACCTTAGCAGTGGCAGTTGGGCATGATTTAAGATAAGGATACCTATAGGATGTGTTTCTATAAGGGCACCTTATCTGATGTCAGCTAATGCCCTGGGCTTCCTACAATATGGGCAGCCCATCACCTTCTATCTCTCCCCAGCCAAAGCTGGTTCGTGGGATTTGGTATGGGGCTAAGACTCGACTGAGGGGGGCAGCACCTTCCATAGCTGCCTGGCCCACCCAAAAGGCTTGTGATGCAATCTAGAGGCATAGCTAATTGTTTGTTTTGTGGGGAATTGCACACAGCAGGCATTTTGATGGTGTCCGTGTACCTCCGACCAAAATACTCATCACTCTCACTTTTCTCCTGTCCCCAGATGGTGAAATCCAAAAAGTGCAGTACATGTAGCACCACTCTGATGTCCCACAATTCAGGGCCTCAATGCCTGGCCTGTTTATATGAGGAGGAAGAGGAGTCCTCATTGGAGCAATCCTCTTCCCTCGATCAAAGTCTACCAGGCACAAGTGGGGCCTCTTGTATGGGTGACCCCTCCACCCTCTTGCTACAAACCCAGCAGGTGACGGCTGTCACAAATGCACCCTGCAGGTCAGGCCCTCTGCTCCCACAGTGCCAAACCTTGAAGTGCAATATGTGAACAGGAGACAAATGGGGTAACCCTCCTGTCTATTTTGGATCCAAATCACCTACTAGCCTCGAGTCCTGGTGTCAAATAGAAACCTTTCCTGCTAGCACACCCAGTTAACAGGCTCAGATATGTACTCCCTTTGGGGGATGCAGTACAATACTTCATCCTGTGGGCACCCAGCCAGGTTCAAATGTCTACCCTTATGACTCAGTTTGAGACCTAGGTATATTCTCATCTCAGCAAGATAAGTAAACTTTTTTAAGCCCTTAACAGTTGTCAGAATTATTAACACTTTTCTAGCATTCACATGCAAAAGAAACTGAGAAGGCACAGGCAGAATTTCAAGGAAAATGGTGTTTCCTAAAAATTGAAAATAGATACAAATACAAAACACAGAGCATATAAATACTTAGTCAAAATAATAGGTAATTTCAGAAACAAATACACCTGTAACTGAATTTCCAGTCTTAACTTAGTTTTCTAGTTGGTATTACCTAATTGTAACAGAAGTGCCTTTTTCTTTCAGAATACAGTGTGTGTGTTCTCTTAGGAGTCCAGAGGTAAAGTATATTTCCCCTCAGATGCTTGGCAATCTTGAAAGACAATCTCTCCACCTCCTTGTGATGTCACATCACATGCGGTCACTGTCCTGTCATTAATTTTGTAACCTGACCAAGTATACCCAAGGGTGTAATTTTACTGCTGGCTGGAAATCTGCAAAGTTAGCAATTTTAAAATATGGCAGTCTCTTTGATCAACACAGCTCTTTTGATCTCTCTCTATCAACTTCCTGGCTTTCCAAGTAATTTTAGGTTTATGAGTTAACAGGAATCTGTTAAATGTCCTGGTTCCTCACGGGTGATAAAATGCATACTTCTCCCAGCTCTTCAAAGCAGTAATATTTTGTAAGGTGTTATAAACTGTCACTTTGGAATACCAGCAACTATATGTTAAAACAGAGCAGGAAACCAGTTATCTGCTACTGTAGTGCTGTGCTGAGATCAAACGTCAAGCCGTCTTACACTTGTTGACTGCTATTCCCGAAGCAGACATTAACATAACATATTTTTATCACAAATATTATACAATAATGACAAGTAGATGGGCAGAGTGTCACACTCCTCCCCTCCTTGACTGAATTTGCAGGATCCATTGCTGCATGGGATGAGTTCCCCAAAGTCAGTTCACTGCTCAAATTGATGCGAAAGCCCATCTGCATTTTCATTGGCTGCCCCTGCCCTGTGTGAGACGGTCATGTGATAACCCTGCAAGGCAAGGCTCCATTTTAACAGCTTACCATTTGTTTTACCTGTTTGTGCCAGCCAAACCAGGGGGTTGGGATTGGTTTGTACCTCAAAAGGCTGCCTGTATAGATATGGCTTTAACTTCTTTAGAGCCCACACCATGGCAAGACATTTTTTTTCCACTGTAGAGTAAGCCTGCTCCCTGGGAAGTAACTTCTTACTGAGGTATGCTATTGGGTGATCTTTCCCTTGGTTGGACGTTTGACTAAGCAGTGTCCCAATACCCACATCTGAGGTGTCAGTCTGGACTACAAAGGGTTTACTATAGTCTGGACTTGCTAATACAGGAGCACTGCACAGTGCCTCCTTTAGCCATGTAAAGGCTTGCTCACAGGCTGGTTCCCAGATAACTTTCTTAGGCATCCTTTTCTTTAACAAGCCAGATAGGGGAGCAGCCAGGGCACTATAGTTTGGTACAAATTTCTTATAGTACCCTGCTGTCCCTAGAAAACTCTGAACCTGCTTCTGTATTTCAGGTTTGGGCTATGCCTTGGTTGCCTCTATTTTTGCTTGGTTAGGATGGAGCTGTCCCCGGCCTACTATGTGTCTGAGGTATGCCACCTCAGCCATGGCCACCTGGCACTTTTCAGCTTTTACAGTGAGCCCAGCCCTCTGTATCCTGCCCAGTACTTCCTTAAGGTGGGACAGGTGTTCCTCCAATCTGGCACTAAAGATGGCAGTGTCTTCCAGGTATACCATGGCGTACTGCTCAGCACCATTTAACACCTGGTTCCCCAACCTCGGGAAGGTGGTAGGGGCGTTCTTCATTCCAAAAGGCATTACCTTAAACTCAAATAATCCTATTGGAGTGATGAAGGTTGACCTCCCTAGCTCTGGCAGTTAACTCCACCTGCCAATACCCTTTTGTCAAGTCAATAGTGATAAGGTATGTCGCCCCTCCCAACTTGTCCAGGAGTTCATCCGTCCATGGCATTGGGTGGGCATCTGACTTTGTGACTGCGTTGAGTCCAAGATAGTCCACACACAAATGAGTAGAGCCATCTGGCTTTGGAACAAGGACTACAGGTGAGGCCCAGGGGCTGTGGGATTTCTGGATTACCCCTAAATCCAGCATTTTCTCCACCTTCCTCCTAATGTCCTTTTGGACAGCCTCTGACACCCAATATGCCATCCACCGTATTGGGTGCTTGCATCCCTGGCTTCACATTGTGGGTCACTAAGGGGATTAGTCCAGGCTTGGTGTGAAACAATGGGACAAAGTCTGCTAAAACCTCCCTTACTTTCTGGATCTGGACCAGGATCAACTGGGGTGACACTTTAATTGCCTCCACAGAAGACTCCCACTTGCTTTCTTCCAGCAAATCCAGAAGGGGGTCTCCTTTGTCCATCCCCTCCCCAGGACTACACACTGCAAACACCAAGTCAGCCCTTTTAGCATATGGCTTCATCATGTTGACATGGTACATTGTTTGGGTATGTCTCCTGTCAAGTAACTCTATAATGTAGTTTACGTCATTCACCTGTCAGACTACCTTGTATGGTCCTGCCCACTCAGCCTGCAGCTTATCTTTCCAACCGGGATTAGGACCATGACTTCCTGACCCACAGTGTATGAGTGAGCTCTGGCTCTGCAGTCATACCACATCTTCGGTTTTTTGTTGGGCAGCTGCCAGGTTGCTCTGGGCTGTCGCCATAAGCTCCTTCAACTTTCCCCTAAACTTAAGGACATAATCCACTATGGGAGTTCCCTGGGTGGAGTGCTTGCCTTTCCAGTCCTCCTGGATCAAGGCTAGGGGCTCATGTACCCTGCATCCATATAAGAGCTCGAAGGGGGAAAACCCTGTCGGCTCTTGGGGTACCTCCCTGTATGCAAACAACAGGTGGGGAAGGCATTTTTCCCAGTCCCTCCCATGCTGTTCAGCAAACGCTTGGAGCACTGACTTCTAGTGGGTACCATTGAATTCTTCCACAAGCCCATTGGCTTTATAAGTGAGCAGGTGTAATGCATTCTCTGCACCACCCCACACTTCTTCCACAAACATTTCATCAGGTCTGACATGAAGGAACCCCCTCAATCAGTGATAACCTTCTGTGAAAACCTAAAATGGGATAAAATTCCTATCAAGGCATCTGCTGCTTTGTCTATCCTCAGTGAGGATAGGGTGACTGCCTCTGGGTATTGGGTGGCATAATCCACCACAGTCAGGATGAACCTCTTCCCGGAGGAGCTGGGGGTATTTAAAGACCCCACAATATCCATTCCTACCTTCTGGAATGGCTCCTCCACTATGGGCAAAGGAATTAGGGTGGCTTGGGTTTTCTTACCCACCTTCACTATTTCTTAGCACCTGTGACAAGACCTGTAATACTCTTTCACCTGCTGAGTGAAGTTGGGCCAATATAAATTCTGGGTCAATCGCTGCATAGTGTGTGTGATTCCCAGATTACCAGACATGGCAATATCATAAGCAATCTTGAGCAACTGCTCACAGTACCCTTGAGGAATGACAAGCTGCCTGCCCATCACCCCTCCCTCGGTCTTTACATCCTGTGTATACATCAGTCCATTGTCCCAATAAACTTTATTTCCTGTCACCTCCCTGTGCTCCATCATAGTCTGCCAAGCCCTCAGCTTCTCTAAACTAGGGTCACTTTTCTGAGCAGCTGCAAAATCCTTACACATTCCCAAGGCATGGGACAGGTCCACTGCAGTTTCTAAACTAGGGTACCTAGCTCTAGTGTTGGCATTCAGGGTCACTGTCATCCCTGATCCTCTGACAATGGGCTACCCCTCCTTCCTCAGAGTAACCATCTGTAGCTGTTCTGTTAACTGCTACCTGGGGAATTTCTAACCCCCCTTTCATTATTCTCCATATCAGGAGACACAGGCTGGGGAACCACCCTCCCAGCGATTTCCACAGGGGCTTCTATGATGTCCAGGAAACTAATTACACTTTGCTGCTTGGCTGCGGGTAACCGTACTACACCTCGTCCCCTGTTTGAGATTGGTTGCCAATAACTCATCAGCAGCAAAGTTCTCTGTTATGGCACCCTTTTGCACAGTCCCCCGTCTCACCCTGGTCTAGGAGGACACTAGTGAGTGGTAATGTTTTCTGCTCCGCAGTGAATTCCTATCCAGTAACAAATTGATTGGGTATAAGCTGTTCAGGCTCTACCAAATCCCCTTTTACCAAAGTCAGGGGTGCCCCCATGTCCCTTAAGCCAAGGGTCTGTACCCCATTCACAGTGACTGGGTGTCCCCTCATGTTTACTGCCATGCTTTCAGGGAAACGCAAACAACCCACTTCTTTTCTAGCACCACTTTGCACACTCTGCCCTTTTTGGACACTGCCTGGCAAGCTGTCCAGGTTCCCTGCATACCCAACATTAATTTCTTTTATCAGGCAACTCTTTTCTTTGTAACCATGGGCTGGCTGGTTTCGGTGGAGGTAGGGAGGGTTTTATCTGCACTGAAGGAGCACTTTTCCCTTTCTGTGCAGCCACACCCACCCCATTCTTTCTTAGAACAGGTCTGCTCCTGGCATAGTGGTCTGAGAGTTCAGCAGCCTCTTGCATTGTTTTTGGATCTCGGTCCTCCAGCCAGGTTTTTAGCTCTGCTGGACACACTGCTGTAACAGTACAACATTTTAAATTGTCTCTACAGAGTCTGCTTCAATCCCTTCCCACCAACATTATAAAAACTGATGTTGTTTAATGGCTAGCTCCGCGTAGCTCATGTCAGGGCTTCACCTGAGCTTGCAGAATTTAACTCTTATGCTTCTGCTGTCAAATCGTATTTTTTTAAAGTGCAGCTTTAAGTTTACTATAATCATTACTGTCCTCATTGTCCATTTGACCGAACGCATCCCAAGCTTTCCTGGTAAGTAGCGGGGATAGCTGGAAGCTCCAGGAGACTCTGGGAATATTTGCCTAAATACATACTTTTTCAAAGGAATTTAAAAAGGCATCCATATCTTCCGCCTCTTTAAATTCAGCTATCAATTTAGAATTTAATTTGTAACCCAGTCCTAGAGTCCCAGTTAACCCCAGGTCACTTCACTGCTCTGGCGCTGGTCTTGGGAGTTGTAGTTTCTCCAGTTCAAATTTCCTCTAGTGCTCTCTCTTCTCTTGCTCGGCCTCTTGCTGATGCTGTCACTCTCTTTCCTCTGCCTCTCTCCACCATTGGTTTTCTTTTTCCTCAGCCTCTCATTGCTCTTGCTTCTCCTCTCTCTTTCTATTCATCTCCAGCTTCCGCTGTTCAAGCTCCCTTCACTGCTGGGCTTCAAACCTTTTCTGTTCAACCTCCAGCTCCATCCTCCGCAACTCTGTCTGCAGCCTGATCTCTTCTGGCTCCAGAATGTTGGTGACCTTCCCCTGCTGCTGTGGCTCTTGGCTTGCACTGGTCCTGCTGTCCTCCTCCCTGGGTCTGGATACTGCACTGAACCCTGGCCCTTCAATGCCCAAGGTTTGGTCCTTTCCAGTCACAGACTGTGACTCAAGATTTTGGGCATCGGCTGCCACAAGAGCCTCTATGAGGTGCTTTTTGACTCGCCCTCATGCTGGACTCCTCTGTCTTGGCACAACTGCCTCAGGTAGTCTGCAGTGTACTCCCTGTAGTTGGAAGTCATCTTCTTCCCTAAGCTATGGCAACACTAACTTACACCCCCAAAAAATAAAATGGGTAGAGAACTTAGACTGTAAGCACAATGATGTAATACTTTTACTTTTCAAATCACTGCCTTAATGTGCATGTGAGACCATTACCGTTATTAATCTGACACACTGGACTGTTAATGTATAGGTGTTGCAAATCATGGCTCTGTCAAACACACCTGCAGGTCAGGCCTCTACTCCCACAGTGCCAAACCTCGAAGTGCAATATGTGAACAGGGGACAAACAGGGTAACCCTCCTGTCTGTTTTGGGCCCGAATCGCCTACTAGCCTTGAGTCCTGGTGTCAAATAGGAACCTTTTTCTGCTAGCCTACCCAGTTAACAGGCTCGGATATGTACTCTTCGGGGGATGCAGTACAATACTTCATCCTGTGGGCACCCAGCCAGGTTCAAAAGTCTATCCTTATGACTCAATTTGAGACCTAGGTATATTCTCACCTTAGCAAGATAAGTAACACTTTTTAAGCCCTGAACAGTTGTCAGAATTATTCACACTTTTGCAGCATTCACATGCAAAAGTAAATGAGAAGGCACAGGAAGATTTCAAGGAAAATGGTGTTTACTAAAAATTGAAAATAGATTAAAATACAAAACACAGAACATATAACATAAATACTTACAGTCAAAATAAATGGGAATTTCAGAAACAAATACGCCTGTAACTGAATTTCTAGTCTTAACCTAGTTTTCTAGTTGGTATTGCCTAATTGTAACAGAAATGCCTTTTTCTTTCAGAACACAGTGTGTGTGTTCTCTTAGGAGTCCAGAGATAAAGTACGTTTCCCCTCAGATGCTTGGCAATCTTGAAATACAATCTCTCCACCTCCTTGTAATGTCACAGCATGTGAAGTCACTGTTTGCCCTGTCATTAATTTTGTAATACTGATCAAGTATATCCAAGGGTGTCATTTTACGACTGACTGGAAATCTACAAAGTTAACAATTTTAAAATATAACAGTCTCTTTGATCAGAGCAGCTCTTTTGATCTATCAGCTTCCTGGCTTTCCAAGTATTTTCAGATTTATGAGTTAACAGGAATCTGTTAAATGTCCTGGTTCCTCATGGGTGATAAAATGCATACTCCTCCCAGTGCTTCAATCAGAAATATTTTATAAGGTGTTCTAAACTGTCACTTTGGAACAGCAGCAACTATATTTTAAAACAGAGCAGGAAACCAGCTATCTGCTACTGTAGTGCTGTACTGAGATCAAATGTCAAGCCTTCTTACACTTGCTGGCTACTATTCCCTAAGCAGACATTCGCATAACATATTTGTTTACCACAAATATTATACAATAATGACAAGCAGATGGGCAGAGTGTCACACTGGCCACTCTGATGGAAAGCCAACAATTATTCATGCTGAAAATGATGGAAAAACTGGAGTCTTTCATTGGAAATAAGCCAGCATGTCCCAATGGAGGAGGCAAGGACCTGGTAAGGGATAAGAACAGAATGATGTACCTGCCATCAGAACGCTAGAGATTTCAGAACAAGATTCAACAATGCAAACAAGGGGCCAACTCTAACAACTCCTCCTCCTACGGAAGAGGTTACACTATCCACTGTTCTTCCTACAACCAAAACTCATCCTCCTTCAGGGGAAAATTCCCCCAACAAAAGTTCAGAGGAGGAAAATCGAGTCAACAATGACTCAGACAGTCATCAAGCCCAGACCGCGCCGGCAACCAAAGAAATTCAGATAACTCCCCCAGTGGGGCAAAGGCTCTCACTCTTCCAAAACCAATGGTGCCTCACTACATCAGACCACTGGGTGTGAGACGTAATCTTCAAGAGCTACACTACAGAACATTCAGACATCCCAAACTGAGAAAGACTAGTACTGTCACCCATCTCAAAGAGAAGGGCCTTGACACACCAAATCCAAGACATCCTAACAGGCCTACTGCTAAACGAAATGATTCACGTGGTACCAGAAGAGGAGCAGGGGAAGATTATCTACTCCATCTTCTTCCTAGTTCCAGAAAAGAATGAGGACCTGCGTCCCATCCTGGATCTAAAATTCTTAAACAAACCCATGGCTGCCCATCGATTCAAAATGGAAACCCTCAGATCAACACTCCGAAGGCTTCGCAAGTATGATTTCATGACATAAACTGACCTCAAGAATGCCTACCTTCACATCCCCATAAGGCCTTGCCACAGAAAATGTCACTGGTTTCAAATATTGGGCCAACATTTCCAGTACCAGGCTCTTCCCTTTGGACTGGCATCTGCACCAAGGGTATTTACAAAGATCACAGTCATGCTTGTGGCACATCTTAGAGAGCAGGAAGTGGATATCATCTCTTACCTGGACGACTGGCTGATTCAGGCTCACAGCAGATCACAACTGCAAAAGGCCACTGAATGAGTGATGAAGTCCCTGGAATCACACGGCTGGGTCGTAATCTTCATCAAAATCTCCCTGACCCTGACCCAGACAATTGAACACCTGAGAGTAGAGCAAGATACCATCCATTGCCAGAGTCAGCATAATCAGGGTCTCCAAGGATCTGATGAAGACTCCCTTGCCCACCATAGGGCAGGTAGCTATGGTGCATGGTGTCATGTATAGATCAGGTGCCCTGGGCCAGGTGAAACATGCACCCACTTTAGAATTTCCTCCTATGCCAGGCTGTCCGGACAGAGGACAACCTGTCAACAAAAGTGCAGCTGACTCATGAGGCTCGAGCCTCACTAAATTGGTGGACAACCAAATGAAAACTAATGAAAGGTGCCAGTCTAGGGCAAACTCACAAAGTGGTCATGGAAACAGACGCAAGTTTGATGGGATGGGGAGCATGCCTGGATTATTTCTCAGCCCAGAGGAAGTGGACAAGGATGGAGGCCAAGCTTTAAATAAACATCCCAGAGATGAGAGCAGTCTTCCACATGTTGCAGGCATTCTGAATGCAAATCAAAGGCAAATCACTCCTGGTCCGATTAGACAACAGAGTGACCATCACATGCATCATAAAGCAGTGCAGTACCAGGAGCTTGGCAATGCAGAGAGAGGCGAGATGAGCACTGCAGTGGTCACAACTTCATCTCACTCATATTATCCATGCAATACACCTGGCAGGGAAACTGAACATCAGGGTGTACTGGCTTAGCAGACAGCGAGTGCACCCAGGGGAATGGCAGCTGCACCTCGGGGTCTTCAATCACATAAACAGAAGGTGGGGACCAGTAATCATGGATCTGATGACATCATTGGTCAACACCCAAGCCAAGACCTACTTCTCCCGGTACAGGGAGCACCACTCAGCGGGGATCAATGCGCTCTCCCAAGACTGGACACTAGATCGATCATACATGTTTCCTGCAATACCATTGATACTGCAAGTCCTGACAAAGGTACAACACTCAAGAAGGCTCATCATCCTAATAGCTCCATATTGGCCAAGAAGGGCCTGGTTTGTGACAGCAGCTGCTATGGGACTAGACATTTGGCGCCTGCCACCCAGGTGTGACATCCTCACTCAGGGTCTGATAATGCACCCCGACCCAATGACACTCAAACTTTCTGCCTGGCTTCTGAAAGGAAGAGACTGCTAGAGGCAGGATATCATGAGTCAGTAATCACCACGATTCTGCAGTCTAGGAAGCCCTCAACCACTTCTACTTACAGCAGACAATGAAAGATTTTCTCAACATTGAGCCTGAACAAGGGGAATGATCCAAAAACAGCAGATATCTCCACCATACTGCTGTATCTCCAACAAGGCCTGGACAAAGGACCCTCACCTGCCTCACTCAGGGTTCAGCTGTCCATCATCGGGGCAGCAGTGGGCCACATCACGCACACTCTACTGGGTTCTCACCCCAATGTTCTGAGCTTCCTAAAGGCAGCAGAATTGATCCAGCCATGTCAAAAGGTATAGGTCGCCCCATGGGACTTGCCCCTGATCCTCAACTCCCTTACTGTACATCCCTTCGAACCTAACCAAGAAGCACAGCTGTATTAGACAGGCATAAAAACTTGCTTCCTAATAGCCATCTGTTCAGTCCACAGGATTGGAGAGCTGGGAGCCCTGTTCTGCAAGGAACCATACACAGTGTTTCTATGAGGACTGTCCCAGCCTTCAGACCTAAAGTCTGCATTACTTTCACTGAGACCAAACCATCGAACTGCCCATGCTATTCGACAACTCACTAGAAGGAAGCCCCAATGCACTGCATTTTCTGGGCATGAAGGGCGCTTTAGCCTCTTACATTGAAGAGTCACAACCAATAAGGAAAACAGAAAGACTCTTTGTAGTGGCTCAAGGCCATAAACAAGGGCAAGCTGTCTCCAAGACTACAGTTGTCAGTTAGTTGAAAAGAACTGTTCTGGAAGCCTACAAGGCCAAAAACTTACATCCACTGCCTGGCATAAAGGTGCATTCCACAAGAGCTATTATGACCTCCTGGGTGGAAAGGTCCAATGTTTCCATGGAAGACATATGCCGAGCGACCACTTGGCTTCTATATATACCTTTGCCAAGCATTAGACTACAGACTCTATACAGACAGAAGGCTTTGTTTGGTGAAAAAGTGCTGCTGGTAGCCTCTGCCTTAGGTTCTCTAGCTTCTCGTTAGAACCCACCCTATCTGCTTGGGTGTATACTGCTACTTGCATGACCCATGAGGTAATGGTTGGAGTGCCATGGATAGAAACATAACACAATGGGTGTTTACTTACCTGGTAAAGGTGACTGTGTTAGTTTATATCCATGGCACTCCATATCCCACCCTGTTCTCGGAGAGGGTACTAAGAAACCTGTCAGGACTGCCTCTTGTTTACAACAGTAGCCATACTTACCATAGTAATCTCTCAGTCAGGGACGTATAGTCTGAATTAGAATTGTTTCCATAGAGAATTAAATTAGTGCTATTTTCTCTGGACTCGGGGTGGATAATTCTTTCCCCTGTGGGCTTTAAGGGATTGTGTGAATAACTACTTTCTTTCAAATTTGGAAATATCGAACTGGAGAGCAGGGACTCCTGGGACCTAGGTGTATCCACGAAATTTGATCCTGTGTCACTTGTGCATCTAGAGCCTATCAGATCGGCTATGACCCATGAGGTAATGGTTGGAGTGCCATGGATATAAACTAACACAATCACCTTTACCAGGTGAGTAAACACCCATTCCACAAGTTGATTTAAACCAAGCTCCCTCTTGAACTCTAACGACCGATGCAGCATGTTCAGATGCTATGGAACACTCAAATTTTTTTCTCCTCTCCAACCCTCCCCCAACAGATAAGCATTATAAGGGTCAGATTAGATATTTCCCTTGTGTATCCTCCGTCACTGTAAAAGTTATAAAACAAAGAAAACTAGTACACTCACAATGCACTGTACAGTATTTGTAGTTCATTCAGTAGAGATGACCCTCTCTGAAACATGCTGCTTTATCTCCAACTGGATTCATAAGAGTTAGTCCCTATTTCCTTAACAACAAAATTATTCAACAGGGGCCATCTTCATTTATTTGAGCAATCCAACATTTCCTAATTTCGGTTCCTTTGTACCGAAGAAAACTGTACTAATACTGTGTCCACCTACTTCCAGTTGTTGGTATAGTGACTCAAAGTTAGAAAAATACAGAAATTCTCTATGAAAAGTAAACTGCCAAGTGGTTAAAATTCATGTGTGTTCGGGGGGTACATATATTCATGATCTCAAGCCATGTGGGTATCAGATACTGAATAGGGTTTCCATTAGGAGAAGGCCAAGAGTAGGTTTAGTATCTGTTACAGTCATGGTTCGGCAAGGATGAAGGGCTCTGGGAATCTCTTTAGTGTACACACTCATCTAATGTAACTCTCCCCTCACATTGGTCGAGTTCTTGTAATAACTTGGACACCGGGTACAAGTAAATAATCCGTTAACAGTCCACTTCACAGTCTGTTAACTAGAAGGCAGCCATTAGTCATGCTTCACATAAGCAGAACTCCAAACACACAGCTTGTGCTGTAAGGGTTGCGAGGTAACCCCTCCTACACTCACAGTACAGGATCCCTGATGGAATATCAGGGTAACAGGAACAAGGGAACATGCTATGAAGTTGGAGGGGGTAGGTTAAGGAGAGATGTGAGGAAGTACTTCTTCACAGAACAAGTGGTAGATTCCTAGAACAACCTTCCACTGGCGGTGTTAGGGGTGAAGACATTGGGGGGGGTCAAGAACATAGGCATAGAGGTTGGGTGGGCTTCCAGGCCTGAGGCCCCCCCCGATAGGGTAGTCTAAAAATAGGTTTACTTGTTTAGGCCAATAGTTTTGAGCCTGAGAGCCCCCGGGAAAACCTAAACTCTACACCCATGTTCAAGAATGCATGGGACAGGCATAAGGCTGTCTTAGTGGAAAGTATTGTGTGTAGTCCGAAAGCTTAAACACCTGTTTTCTTTTGTAACATCTATGTTGGTCCAATAAAGGGTGTCAGATCATCTTTTTTTCTGGATCTTTTGTTACAAAGACCAATACAGCAACCATATATTTTTTTTTTTTTTTTTTTTTTGTAGGAAAGGAGGGAGATGAGGGTCTGTGAAGATGCTGTAGGTAGGGGAAAATAGGCAGATTAGGCAGGCCAAGCAGTCCTTATCTGCTGTCAAATTCTGTGTTTCTTACAGTATCTCAGGTACTATGCTTCCCCTGCCAGATTAACTATTCCTGAGTTGTCAACTTGTCAAACTGTAGCCCAAAGACCTATGCCTTCATTTGCATTTAACCAGCTGAAGCAACTCTACCTTAATTTAGGAAGAAGATCATCCCATACCCCAGCACAAAGAGGGCAATAGGTGGTGTCAGTGTGTCAGAGCTAAAGGCATTTGCACAGTGAATGTGTCAGAAAGATACTTATCAGAGACATGCTAAAGGGAATGAAGAGACTGTTGTGAAGAAAAGTCAAAGCAGGTTCAGATGAGAGAGGCTGTATACCTATTGTAGGGAAATGGTGAAGGAGTACTGCTGATTTGCAAATTACCTGTTCCTCTGAATTTGGGGGCCTGATGCAAGCTTATGACATAAGGGACAGAGGCACATTATGAGAAGTTATGGGAGTCACCGTCCAAATTTGGTAGTCATTCCCATTTTTGGAACTTAAAATACTTCCCAAGCCCTAGATTTGGAAGTCCATATTTGAAGCATGACCAATTGTTACAAGTTTATACTAAGTATTAAACATACAATGCTTCTTATTTTAGAGCAATTTACCATTTCCGACTTCCATGCTCATACCACTTCTCAGCCTTTCATATCCCTAATGTGGAATGCTGTCCCTCAAAATGTGGAACAAAAAGGCAGAATGTGGGACATCTCATCCTATCTTTGAGACAGAGCTGCAAAGTTGACTGTTGCTTGAACAATACATTTTCCGCATTCACTGCTTTGATTTTTGCTTTAAAGTCATTGGGCCCAATTCACAGAGGACTTGGGTCTGCCACAAGTCCCTGGTGCACTGAACATACGGCGCAGAGGGCTTGCAGCAGACATGTGGCACTAATCACAGTTCTGGATCAGGTGCATCAGACACAGCAAGTTAGATCAGCTCCCCCTGGTCTAACTTTGTATCCAAGGGGGACCCATTTATGGGGCTCACGCCAAACCTTTAGCACAAGTTACCGTAAAAAAAAATGAAGAAAGGGTCACAAATGTGCCACTCCTTGTAGAACTGGGCTGCATTGCACCAAAAGGCATTGGTGCAGCTGCGCCAAACATTTCAGATGATGCAGGGCTAGGTGCAAGCCCTACATCAACCTTCTTGAATTGGGTCCCTAGTGTACAGTGTGGGACAGCACTCTCGCAATGTTGAACTGTTTTTTTTTTTTTTTAAGAACTGTTCCTAATAGTGTGGGGCATATGAGAGGTATGGCCTGTATAAATGGATAAAGTCTTCTCTTCTTTTTTTTTTTCCATTTCATGAATTAAATATTTCCTTCTCCTTTAATATGGAAGCATTTACCTTATTTTTTTTTGGGGGGGGGGTCAAATACTTCAGAAAGGAGTTAACTGAAGCCATGTTGTGCTACCACACTGAAAAAGACAGCCAGGGAGGCCAGAAGGAAGATGGATGGACTTTTACACCAAAAACTGAAAAAGGGAAGGGTGGTAAAAAAAAAAAAAAAAAAAACTGTAGAAGATTCGGAATGTGTATCCATATTAGAAGTTGACCAGGAGGGAGGGTGAACACAGTCCTACTGATGGATATATCTGACTTGACTTTTTGCCACTAAATCATCTCTAAGAATAATAATAATATTTGTATTTTGCATAAATGCCTTTCGGGCCATCAAGGCGCTTTACAAAGAGATAAAAACAATCCTATTAAAACCTTGAGCATAATGATAAAATA
Source organism: Neoceratodus forsteri (assembly GCA_016271365.2). Lineage (NCBI taxonomy): Eukaryota > Metazoa > Chordata > Ceratodontiformes > Ceratodontidae > Neoceratodus > Neoceratodus forsteri. Next base: position 1,206,937,504 of record CM057449.1, read on the forward strand.
AATAGCATAATGATAAAATAAGAAACAGGCGATCAAAGTTATACGGTGCAATCATAAACGTGACACCATCAGAAGGTTTTCAATGCCTGTTAAACCCCTCCACAGTCGTGCACTCCGGAAGCTGATGGGGTAGAGAATTCCAAAGGATCGGGGCCACATGCATAAATGCACAGGCCCCAGAAGATATCAAAGACACCCTCGGAATCTCTAGCAACCCCTCATCAGCCAAACGCAACTGTCGCACTGGGCGGTAAGGCACAATAAGCTCTTTAAAGTAGTCGTGACCCAGTCCATGTAGGGCTTTATAAGTCAGTAGACCAACTTTAAAGGTGATCCACCACCTAATCAGCAGCCAGTGCAGATCATGCAGCACAGGAGTATTATGGGATACTCGAGAAGCCCCAGTTAACAATCATGCTGCTGCGTTCTGCACGAGCTGCAGGTGGCGGATTTCAACCCCAAAAAGCCTTATGTACAGGGAGTTACAGTAATCAAGGCATGAAGTCACAAAAGCATGGACCAATGTAGGCAAGTCCCTGGATGGAACCAGGTCCTTTATCCTGGAGATATTCCTCAAATGATAAAAGGAAGACTTCATGATGGCCGACACCTGAGATTGTAAAGTCAGCCAGTCTTCAAGCACTATCCCCAGGTTTCACACCTGTTCAGAGGATAGGATCTGAGAGCCGCAGAGAAAAAGTCCAGAGGGCTAATCAACCCTAAACCCCTCTATCCAGTGACCCAGGTCCACGACCATCACCTCTGTCTTTCCGGAGTTCAACTTCAACCAGCTTGAGTTCATCCAGTCCTGGATTTCAGCGAGGCAGATATTAAGTACCAAGACAGCTCTATCCTGTTTGGGGGCAAAAGACAGGTGGAGCTGGGTATCATCAGCATAGCAGTGAAACCTCAGCCCATACCATCTTACAATGTCTCCGAGGGGCAGCATATACACTGCAAACATGGGGAACAGCACTGAACCCTGAGGGACCTCACATGGAAGGGAGAAAAGGTCCGAGGAAAAAATCCAAGACACCACACTCTGACTCCTGCCAGTGAGGGAAGATGTAAACCACCTAAGGACTGTACCTGACAGTCCACAGATGACCTCAGACATCCAAGCAGCACCCCATGGTCTACAGTGTCAAAAGCTGAGGAGAGATCAAGCAGCATCAAGATAGAATGGTTTCTCTAATCTCTTGCCATCAGGAGATCATTGAGGACCTGAACCAGTGCCATCTCAGTACTATGCCTCTTTCAAAAACTGGACTGGAGAGGTTAGCAGATGTTATGGATGGTCAAGTGGTCATCCAGCTGTACTGCTACTACTTTCTCAATCACCTTCCCTATAAAGGAAAGATTTGAGATCGGTCTGTAGTTGGCCAGAGATCCTGGGTCCAAAGAAGCTTTCTTTAGGAAGGGAGTGACCACCGCCTCCTTCAGGGAGCTTGGAAACTCACCAGATTCAAAGGAGCACCAGACTATCTGTGCCAGGACTGGGCTGATCATATCCCAACAACCCATAATCAAGGAAGTTGGGCCCAGATCCAAACTACAGCACGTAGGGGTGCATACCCTGGACAGTCCACATGACATCTGCAAGCTCGGACAAGGCAAAGGTACTCCAGGAAGCCCAAGATGAGGTGACCAAGCACCGATCATCAGCAACCTCCACAGAGCGAGTTGAATGAACTTCTGTTCTGATTTCAGCCACCTTATCTGCAAAGAACCAAGCAAGATCTTGGCACTCCACTTGCAAAAAAGGTCTTAGGAACTGTAGACAGGTTGGGTTGCACAACCTGTTAACAGTTCGGAAGAGCTGGACTGGTCGATTCTGAGTGGCAGCAAAAGCTTCATTATAATAGAAAAAACAAGAAATAAAAATTTTAAAAGTACTTATAAAAAAGGGCTTCAGAAACCCTGAACCTTACTGGTCAAGAGAAATCACATAACACATTATTTTCTTACTGCTATACTTATCAATCTTTTGACACTTGAAATGTGTGACAATGTGAAACACTGGCCCTCATAATGTGGGACACATCATCAAACATGGAGATTTATTTATTTATTTAACATACTTTAGGATTACAACCTTTGAGTCAGGAACTCATTTACAAAGGCTCCACATCCAAGTACAAAGAACAGAACATACAGAGTACATAGGAACAACATAATGGAATTACGGGTTACACACACAAAATTAAAAATTTGAGAGACAAGCTCAGAACACTGGAAACCAATGCCTTTTATTTGTGCAAAGTTTAATTTGGATTTTACATCTTTCACCATTGAGCCCTATGCACCAATGGGAAGTGTTTCTACGCGCAGTGCATCCATGGTGCATAGCCACTCTGCACCCAATGCGCCCTGGGCATGCTGACACAATGCGCAATGCGTGAAGGCACGTAGTGTGTCCCATGGGGGGCATAACGGTGCAGTGGATACACCCTGGGGGATCCTGCTGCAACCATGGTACACAGCCAGGCCTGTGCACCTACAGAGTCCCTCTGGTCCCGGCAACATGTGGGCAGCACCCCCCAACATAACATGCACCCAGTCCCAGCAGAACAGACCCCCCCCCCACAGCAGGGCCCCAGTCCTGGTCAGCAAGTCTGTGACGCACACCCCCCAAGCACAAATCTGCCCAGTCCCCACAACAGGCATTGCCCCCACACCCCAACAATGGACAGCCCAGTCCACGTTGTAGTACATGCCCCCCACCACATAGATGTACCCATGCCCATCCCCCATATCTGCCTGCTGGTGCCACAGCTTGAGACTGCCAGTGGCACAGCCCTCTGCACACCTCCATGGTGGCCAGCCATCTGGCAGTTGCTGGGAGCAACCTCATACATAGGCTGTGTGCTCCTGCTACTGTCAGATGGCCAGCACCCATGGAGGTGTGTGTGGCTGGGCTGTTCCACTTGTCGCCCCAAGCTGTGGCACTGCGGATGGTAAGGGACATTGGTGGAAGCAGCAGTGCCACAGATGGGTGGAGGTACAATACACACTGAGATTGATACAGGGTTGGGGTGAACTGGGTACCCCATGTGGGGGTGGGTGGGTTGACTTCAGCTGCCCGGGACCAGTGCCTTCTACTGGGGGGGTGTAAGGGGATGGTTGGCATAGCCATCTTGGGGTGTAACTGGTGCAGTGGATGCCGCTGTGGAAAGGGCTGACTGCTGGAGCTGTTGGCATGGGGGCACTGGTCCCTGTGGGTGCTGTTCATGCATGTAGACCCATGCCTGCCTGCATAAGGGATCCAGTGTGGGACCCATGCCAGGCATCCCATTGGATGCCTAACTGGGTCTGCTACTCATCCCTAGCTGCCCTGCAGAGTACTGTGCACCATAGGGGCGGGCAGAGCCATGGACAGGTGGCGGCCGATGGTGAATGCCGTCCATGCACACCTGTCCACAGGCACGTAATTCCCACCCAATACTGCATAGGGCCCATTATGAATTTCTGCTGTAATGTCTGAGTTTACAACATCTTCTGTTTAAGGCCAGCACCATTTTCATGTGGAATGGATGTGGGACAGAACAAATTTGAGAGATAAACTGAGGAACGTTACTGATAATGAGGGATAGTTGTGAGGAATGTTTACATTTGCACATCTCAACCAAACTACATAACATTTAACTCAAATTGTCCCTAGTTTTACAAGCATTTGTCAATGCCGAATGTTTGCTTGCTGGCATTGGCAGTGGTAGTGTAGAAGTTACAGAGCTGCGTAATAGGAATGGCAGTGAAGTATTGAACTGAAGCCAACCCCACCACCACCCTGCAGAGAGTGACAGGCATTGGGGTGTGCCTTTGAGTCGTCAGGCATAAAGGCCATGCTATTTCACCACACCCCACCCTGCAGACACTGACAAGTGTCACAGTGTGCCTTGGGGTCTTTGGCCCTCATGCACACCCCATTCCATCAGGAAATATGGTGAGATGGGTGCTGCTTAGGAGAATGGGGTGAACTTTGAGGCCAAAGAGTCCAAGGCATACCTCGATGCCTCTCCCTGGCTGCAGGGTGTGGAATGGTATGAGCATTGCAGGCAAGAATCCCAAGTCACATCCCTGATGCCTGCCATTCTCTACGGGGTTGGGCATTATGGTTGGAAACCGTAATACCTCAGGCATTCGTTGGTATTTTCACTCCAAATTTTCAACATGTTTTTTTTGTGACCCCACCTCATGAACAGCGGCAATATCAGTTTGTTAGCCGAAAGCTGCTTATGCACAGTGACTACGGCATTTAGCACCACAGGTGCAAATACATTCTGAACAGGATGTAAAAAATGACAGCTGTACTGTTAATGGGAAGGTGTAAAAAAATGGCAATGTTGCAAATCTGTAGTAAAAATATTAAAAAAACTGATGAAGTCACGAGCGTGCATAGAAACTGTGCAACGCACACCCGTAATGTAATTAGTTTGGGGATTTTTTACAGCAGATTGTCAACAGAGGCATTTTGGGACCTCCAATCATGAACAGTGTCACTGTGATTTTCTTTCTGTCCCGAACAATGATTTCTCACAGTGACCCATGCATCTCTGCGCTGAAAGTGTGAAAATACAGTTCGGCCATGTTGTGAAAAATGACAGCTGTACTGTTCATAAGGAAGTGTGGAAAATGCCACTGGTGAAAATCTGACTGAAAATATTACAAAGTCATGAACTTACGAGGGTGCGGAAACTTCACAATGCTCACTCGTAATACAGTCATTTTATGGACTTTTGTCACCAAATTTTAGCATAGCCATTTTAAGACCTCTGCTCATGAACAGTGTAACTGTGATTTTCTAATCTGTCCCAACATTGCTTTGCACACTGACTGCACCATTGTGCTTACATGTGCGAAAAACCATTTTGGGCGAGATGTGAAAACGGCAGCCGTACTGTTGATAAGAAAGTGTTATAAAAGCAATGTTGAAAATCTGGAGGAAAATATTGAAAATTCGCAACTTATGAGCGCATGTAGGAACCGCCAGCACACACCTGAAGTCATTTTTAGGAATTTTTCACCAAAGTTTCAACATAGCCATTTTAAGACCTCTGCTCATGAACAGTGTCACTGTGATTTTCTTAATGTGTCCCCATACATTGATTTTGTGCACACTGACTGCGCCATTTTGCTACATAGAGCAAACACATTTGGGCAAGATGTGAAAAATGACAGCTGTACTGCTCATAAGAAGGTGTGGTTAAATGGCAATGTTGAAAATCTGGACTGAAAATATTGAAAATTCGCGAACTTACGAGCCTGCATAGGAACTTCGCAACGCACGCTAGTAAAACAGTCATTTTTTTGAATTTTTCCACCAAATTTTCAAAATAGGCTTCTTGAGAGACCACCTTATGGGCGCTGGCAGTGTCGTTTCGTTAATCTGGCCCGAAAGGTGATTTCGTGCAGTGACTGCAAAATCACCCTTCGGGCCCGAATAACGCCATGACAGTGACATCATTCATGAGAAGGGGTCCCAAAAACCGCATGCTGAAAATTTGGTGCAAACATTCCAAAAAATGCCTGAGATATGCAACAAAGTTGAAAAAACCCTATCTATCCCATTATACAGCTTACCGGCATTTCCTCAGTTCGCGGTCGGCTTTGAAGAGTGCAGACGTTCCCGGTCCACAGAAGATCAAGCAGCGAGGTCCGGAGGTAAGAATGGGGTGAGGGGGTGGGGAGGCAGAGGGTGCAGTGGTGGGTGCGGTTGTGTGAGGGGGCAGGGAGAAGCGCCGAGGACAGTTTTAATTATCAGGTTTTTTTATCAGAATGACGACGCGAGGACGCTTTGCCATGTTGGGGTTGGCTCCCAGCACCACAAGGATGGCTGGTTGGGGATGGAGCCGACGGGGATTGGGCACCCCTGGCCGCCATAGCATCAGGCTGCCACGTTGGGTGGGCTTCCCAGCGTGGCACCCTGTACCCCGCGAGGAGGAGGAGGACAGTGGCGCTGACAGGGATTGGGCCCGCCAGCTATACCATGACTTGCCATGCTGGGGTGGTCACACAGCGTGGCATGTAGAAGGCTTTTGGGGGGGAGCACAGCACAGCTATACAGTGTGTGTGTGGGGGGGGCAGCACGCAGTATGCGTGGTGTGTGTGTGTGTGTGTGTGTGTGTATGTGTGTGTGTAGAGGGAGCTGCACATGAGCAGGCGATATCTGATCGCTGCTCACTGAAGCGTAGCTCCCCCTTTCAACTGTACGCCACTGCATTTTGGAGCTCCAGCATGCATTGGAGGACTGGGGCCATGCCTGCCAACACACTGACTGAATTGGAAGAGGGGGTGACACACCTCCGAAAACTCTGATGATGGCACTATGTTTCTTGCACATGCGTGCAAGCAAACATAAAAACCACATTATGATTAGTCACATACTGTAGAGACTGCTGATGTAACTGGTAGTTTGATTCATTTTTCTTTTAAAAAGTGAAAAATAGACAGACCATCACATTGGTGTTACCTCACAGAAACATGTTTGTTTACAGTTCTTGATCAACTCCCACTGCATCTTTCCAGGAACTGGGAATATCCCCCAATATAGTCCAGCCATGTATGATGCAGTGGGAGGAGAGGACACTATTACATCATTAGTGACTGCACTCTTTAGGGGGTTCCTAATGTGCAGGAAGTACAATTGGAGCAGTTCAAGGATTTTGAACCAAACAAGGTTGGGTATAATTGCACAATTACCATGCTTTTTAATTCTACTATGAAAGACAGCAGATAAAACAACAAGCAATATCAATGAATTTTAGAGAAGGTATGCAATCATAAAATGTGGATTTTCCATTCTCTTAGGAAAGCAAACCCTGTTGTATGTATCCCTTATAAATGACACACATATCTAGATAAGTTTGTGTTGCAGGCAAAACAAGATCTATAGAATTCTGTATAGAAAGTTGCATATTATGAGCTGTTTTTTATATACCCAAGGTGCGTGATGCCACTTAAAGCACCAGTGCAAATAACAGCGAAAATTCTGACCTATGCTTTTTTTATTCTTCTATAGAGTGCCCCTTATCCCCTGACTTGTATGATACCCTTTTTCCCCCAATTCTGAGTCAATTTTTACCACTTTTATTTATTTATTTAAAATGTGGTAACCGGGAAAGGCACACTGAGCCAAGGCTAGTTTCCAGGTGCAACCTGGGGTTGGGGGCAGAGGGAGAGCAGACATGTAGAGCATTTTTAACATCCGGAGTGCATAAACAATAATACAAAGGCAAATTAAACCATATTACAATAAGTGGGATGGCCCACTTGACCTAGCACAGCAGGGAATCAAGCTTGGGAAAAAAGGCAGACTGTGGGTACCTGACTTGTCTGCAGGCTGTCAATCACACTATAGAGCTCAGATTAAGCACCTTAAGCATTAGAGCACAGAGTGGAGATCAAGGACACAGGTGGCCCAGAAAGGGGAGAAATAGGTGAGGATATAGGACTGGAAGAGAGACAAAGGGTCTTGAAGGGCTGAGGCAAGTACAGGGGGAGGGAAGGGATCAATGCAACAGAACTAAAGGGTAAACGGGGAGGAGTGGAGGCACTGTGGGTCACCCTGGAGATGGGAAATGGCACCACAATCCGCACTGGGGGAGGAAATGGACAGGGAAATGATAGGTACTTAGAATGGCAGAAAAAGGGGAATTATTGCTGATGGGGGACCTAAACATACCAGATGTTAACTGGAGCACGTTTGCTGCAGCCACAGCCAAGAGCAAAGTCATTCTCAATGCCCTACAGGGGGCATGCCTCAGACAGCTAGTGTTGGAACCCACTCGGGAGGGTGCAGTCTTAGACCTGGTACTCTCAAACGGGGACAGTGACAGGATCTCGGATATAGAAGTGGGTAGCCATCTAGGAACAAGCGACCAAACAGTGTGATTCAGGATAAATACATCCGGGGAGCCAAGCCATATGAAAGTGAGGATACTGGACTTCAAGAGGGCTGATTCTGGCAAAATGGGACAGCACCTAAGGAATGCACTAGCAAATAGGCAGGAAGGAGGGGGTGGAGAAACAATGGGGAAGAATCAAAAATGCCATCCAAGAAGCCACTGTGTGAAGCAAGTAAACAAAACAAAATGAAGAAGAAAAAAACCTATGGTTCTCGAAAGAGGTGGCTGGGAAGGTTAGGGAGAAAAATATAGCATTTAGCAAGTATAAGGAATCGCAAAAGGAGCAGGACAGAGAACTGTATCAGCTAAAGCAGAAGGAAGCAGGAAAGGCAGTCAGAATAGCAAAGGCCCAAACCGAGGAAAGGATAGCCAACCCAGTTAAGAAGGGGGACAAAACCTTTTATAGGTACATTAATGAGTAAAGAATGACCAAGGGAGGGAGGGATTATGAGGCTTAATAAAGGGTGTGGTGGGTGGGTAGAGGGTGACAGTAAAATGGCAGAGATACTGAATGAATACTTTTGTTCGGTATTCACAAAAGAAGAGGAGGCGGAGGTACCTAAACCAAATAATAGAGGCACTCTGGGTAGGGGGGTTGACAACAGTCCATTTACAGAAGAAAGAGTCCTGACAGAACTCCTAAAACTCAAGGTGGACAAAGCAATGGGGACTGATGGGATTCACCCCAGAATCCTAAAATAACTAAGGGGAGTCTAGTGACACCACTGACCACACTTTTTTAACAAATCATGGGAGGATTGGGTGGTACCTGAGGACTGGAGGAGGGCAGATGTGATTCCCCTTCACAAAAGTGAGAGCAAGGCAGAAGCAGGAAACTGCAGACCTGTTAGTTTGACCTCAGTGGTAGGGAAAATGATGGAATCACTTCTGAAAGAAAGAATTGTTGAGTACCTAGAGGCCAGCGGGGCACAGGACCCAAAGCAGCATGGATTCACAGTGGGAAGGTCATGTCAGCCAAATCTAATAGATGTCTTTGACTGGGTGACCAAAGTAATAGACCAGGGAGGGGCTGTGGATATGGCCTACCTAGACTTTAGCAAGGCATGTGACACAGTCCTGCACAAAAGATTAATAATCAAGTTAGCCAGCCTGGGAGTGGGTCCCAGGGTGGTAGCCTGGGTAGCAAACTGGCTGCACAACAGGACACAGAAGGTACTAGTGAGTGGAACACATTCCGAAGAAGGGGGGGTTACTAGTGGAGTACCTCAGGCTCACTACTGGGTCCAGTCCTCTTAACATCTTTTATAGGTGACATTGCAGAGGGTCTGGAAGGAAAGGTATGCCTTTGCAGATGACACAAAGATCTGTAACAGAGTTGATACACAAGGGGTAGAAAGGATGAGAAGGGACTTGGCAAAGTTGGAGGAATGGTCAGACGATGGCAACTTAGATTCAATGCAAAAAGTGCAAGTAATGCACCTGGGAAACAAAACCCAGGAGAAGAGTACACAATGGCAGAGGAGGTACTAACAACAATAATAATGGAAAGGGACCTGGGGGTAGTCATATCAGATAACCTAAAGGTGGCTAAGCAATGTGAAAAGTCAGTAAGGAGAGCCGGGGGGATACTGGGATGCACAGGAAGGGGCATCACAAGTAGATAAAGGGGAGTGGTTATCCCTCTGTAAAGAGAGTTGGTGAGACCCCATCTGGAGTACTACGTGCAGTTTTGGAGACCCCATCAATGCAAGGACATAGACAGGATGGAATCAGTCCAGAGGAGGGCAACTAAAATGGTGCAGGGTCTGCATCAGAAACCATGTGAAGAGAAGACAGAGAGAGCTTAATATGCATACCCTTGATGAAAGGAGGGACGGGGGACATGATAGAAACCTTCAAGTACCTCAAGGGAATCAACAAAGTCCAGGAGGGTAGCATCTTTCAGAAAAAGAGATGTGCAAGAACAAGGGGGCACAATTTAAAGATAGAGAGGGGACGACTCAGGGGTAATGTGAGGACATTCTTTTTCACAGAGAGAGTGGTGAACACATGGAACCGCCTTCCTGGGGAGGTTATGGGGTCTAAAACAGTGGAGGAATTCAAACATGCATGGGACAGACATAAGGCAATTATAGTGGGGGGTTGCAGGAAGTAGGCTGTTGGTTAACTAGAATCTGTAGCTCATCCAATAGGTAGGGAAATGGGCAGACTGGGTGGGCCAAGTGGTCCCTATCTGCCGTCATAGTCTATGTTTCTATGTTTAGGGCTGCAGGTAAGTGAAGCCTGCAGCCCCATTGCATTAGCTCTAAGAACGGCTTATCGTGGTAACTTCCTTTTTTGACTTTTAGAAGTATCCATCCATAGCTGCAAAATAGTGCATTCCCCCTCTGATTTTTGCTATTGGCTGCTCTGCCTTAAAGGCAGGGGGATGCTACTGTGTTTTCCAACTACTCATGATATAAAAAAAAAAACTTTTTGAAGCTGCTGTCATTTAACTCCTTGCAGGGCTGCAGAATGAGATCTGTCCAGCTCAATCAAATAGATTATTTCTCGTTCTTTCAGCAGCCTAGGAGTTAACTCATTATCTAATCTCCTTACTTTGACTGAATACTGACCCAGTAGCACATGGCTAATTAGGCACATGTACTATGTGGGAGACAGAGCAATGTAAGAAGTAAACCCAGACCCCCCCCCCCCGAATCCTTACATATGCTCATTTCAGCCTTGAAGCTGGACGTCATCATGTAGGAATTTCTACTGTCTACTGCTATCAACACTCCTGCATGTCCAAGGTATGTAGCTTAAAAATAAATTAGAACTACAAAACCAGTCATACAGAGGGTATAATGACTTGAATAGTTTTTGTTGTTGTTGTTTCTTTTTGTTTGTTTTCTATTACTTGTCCAAAATAAGTATCCATTCATAAGTGTATGAGCCCTGTTTGATAATTGAGTGCTCTGCTATGCCATGCAGCTCCAACTGTCAGTACTTTAACAATGTTATCGAGTCAGTCTCTTCTGTAACTAGTTATTCTTTTGGCAACACAGAAAGTCCCACTAGGCACAGGGCCTGTTTTCAGGGGCAACCCAAGGACACTAGGAAGGTTAAGTGACTTACTCAGGGTCACACAGTATGCAAGAGGAGGTTGTGGGTATCAAACCCTATTCTGCTAGATGTAACAAGCTCATACACAGCTCATTACTCTAATGTCTAGGCTGTTCTGCAAGCCCTATGCTGTGATTTAACAGTCCCACAATGCAATGCACTAACACAATGACCAAGCAATAGAAAATAGCACACAGGAGTAAAACACAAACAAGGGATATGGGATAAGGTGCATTAGTGAAGGCAGGAACAAAGCTCTAGGGAAGGAAAGGGAAGGGTTAAAAAACAAATACTTGGCAGTCCCTGCAATCCCCTCTCCACCTCCCCCCTTATCCCTCATCCCTGTTAGTCCCTCACAGTCCCAGCTAACAGGTACAGCAATTATACCATCTCTACAGTCCCTAAGAGCCCCTGTATTCTACTGGGTAACACAGCTGTTTAATCATCATAGGCCCAATGCTTGATGTAGATGTGACTATTTAACCTGCACAGTTGTTAAGTTTAAAATTAAAAGGATCACTATTTGTAATCCAAAACAAAGCCAAATGGCCTAAATGCAGGTCTTCTACCTGGGCACTTCCAAAAGAGACAGTCCTGTCCTGCCTTAACTATCTAATTAAAAGGACTAGGACAAAGGTCTGATTCAGTACTTCATGTTATGCAGCTCAAATCAGACCCGGAAAGGTTTCAGATGTATAATGCTGGTCTCTGGTGTGCAGTAGCTGCAGGTTGCATCCTGTGGCTCTTTACTGTATCATAGCGACAGAGTCATGGAGAGGCCTGTAGGCCTGTGTGATGATTCAGCAACTGTGGCACCCAGCAGAATATAGGAGAGCTCTTAGGGATAAGGGAGAGGAAGGGGGGAAAGGATAGTGGTGGTGATTTATCCTTATGGCCAGGGAGGAATGGCCCGCTACTGCCACCCTCCTTCCCCTACTGGCAACACTCTCTGTTGGAGCCCTACCATTGTGTTTTTGCATGGGGCACCAGCAGGGCAAAAGCCCACTGGCTGTGAGGGGGAGAGAGAGGGACAGACAGAGAGTCAGTTGTTGTGAGACTGAAGAAATGTTGTGTGTGTGTGTGTGTGTGTGTGTGTGTGTGTGTGTGTGTCTCTCTTTTTTCCCCATTCACTATTTGTAATCCAAAACAAGGCCAAATGGCCAAAATGCAGGTCTTCTACCTGTGCACTCCCAAAAGAGACAGTCCAGTCCTGCCTTAACTAACTAAATGGATTGGACAAAGGTTTGATTCAGTACTCATGGTATGCAGTTCAAATCAGACCCAGAAAGGTTTCAGATGTGTAATGTTGGTCTCCCTGGTGTGCAGTAGCTGCAGGTTACATGCTGTGGCTGTTTACTGTATCACAGCAGACATAGTCACGTGAGACGCTTGTAGGTCTGTGATGATTCAGTAACTGTGGCACCCAGTAGAAAATAGGGGAGCTCTTAGGGACAAGGAAGAGGAGAGAAAAAAAAAGGATTGTGGTAGTGATTTACCCTTCCAGCTGGGAGGGAATGGCCCTGCTGCCACCCATCCCCCCCACTGGCAACACTGTCTGTTGGGGGCGCTACCATTGAGCTTTACATGGGGCCCCAGCAGGGCAAAAGCTTCCTCTGGCTAAGGGAGTGGGTGACAGAGAGAGAGAGAGAGACACACAGAGACACAGACTCAGCTGTTGCATGCTTTGAAGAAATTGTGTGCATGTGTGTGTGTGTGTGTCTCTTCCCCTATAGCAGCACCACTCAGGAAAGTCAATGTCAGTGAAATGTTGTGAGCGGTGTCTGTGTGGCTGTGGCTCTGTCATCTACCTCAAGGTATGTGGGCCACATAGACATAGAGGGAGCTCCTGTGAGACACACAGAGACATATGTACTTTGCACCGCAAAGGCAAGTATGCAAGGTACATGTTGTATACGATGCTGCAAATTCAAGGGCCTTTCTACCAAATTACCACTTCCTCCAGGTAATTGAGAAATATGGTCTTCTACTCTACTCACTGCCACTGGACAAAGTTTAAAACTGAATCAATCATCAGTTACAGGCCCTGATAGAAAAATAATGTTAATAGTATTTAGTCAATCAAATAATTAGCTGTAGCCAGTCAACACATTTAACTGGTGGTACACAATATGGTCATACTGTATTATAAACAGTCTCATCACTAAGGGTTAGAGAAATAGGCCATTGGCAACTTCAGTTTTGCTTTAAGCCCATACATTTGGTTTGGCTTCCAGAATTCAGCAAAACTATTTCGTCTACAAATACAGTAATTGTCATGGTGCAAGCTGATCACAAATGGGGGATAAGAAAGTCTTAAGGCCAGCAGTAAATAAGAATTATTATCGTTTACTAGTTGCAGGTGCTGTTGGCATGCATCTGCTGTGGATTGCTGTTCGTGGTGTTGTGACAGAGCCTGCAAATCCCACCAAGACAGCCACAGCTAAGTGTGAGCTACCATAATAGTTACTTTCAGGGCCGTTGCCAGGATTTTCACAAGGGGGGTTCTTTTTATGCAGTCTGCAACTTTTTAAAAAGAGCTGTAGGTCTTAGGGCCACTAGTATCCCGGAAGCCATGGAATCCTAGAATTGCTCTGTGGTGCATTTTGTGGCTTGTTTTGAAGCTAAAGAAGTCATATCTGAGATCTCCTATACTCCTTGCTCTAAACAAAATTATTATCTGGCTGGCTGCAGGGTGAATACATATGTATTCAGTACCGGAGGGCAGTAAGATCCTGTTAATGTAATATACCTAAGACATTGTCTCAGATATATTATGTTATGAGTTTTAATATCTGCAGCTGTATCTACTGGTGTGTAGGAAAGGAGTCTGGGGCTGCTTGGCCCCAGAAGCTTTGGGGTACTAGATACTCTGTGGCTAACTTTGTAGATTATTTTAAACCAGAATAACTCATCTGTGAGCTCCCCTCCACCTCCTGCTCTAAGGACAATTACTACTATCTGGGTGGCTCAGAGTGTGTGTGTGTGTGTGTGTGTGTATTTATAAAATGGGAAGCAAAGTAAATAACAAATCAAGCATTCTGATTGTATAAAACACATCACATGACCATGCATCTATCAGAGCACGACCGCACACCTGCACTTTTACCCCCCTCCAAAACAATTTTGCCATTTTATAAGATAGATAACCCACTCTAGGATGTGCGGTCAGGCTCTGATATACACACGCCTTGGGTGGTTGATGCACTCGGCCTGCGGACTCATTCTTAACGCACACCAAGGCATGCGTATATCAGAGCGCAACTGCACACCTTAGAGTAGGTTATCTATTATATATGTAGATATATAGAGAGAGACAATGCTAATCCACTGAACCTCAAAACAGAGTCTGCAGCTGGTTTTGGCTGGGTATTGTACACTACTAACTTACTGCAGTGCTGGCTTGTTACTAGGGCAGGGGTCTAGGTCTGATAGGCTCCAGAAACCATGGGCTATGGTATGCTCAGTGGTACACTTTTGTGTCTTATTTTAAGTCTAAATAACTCATATCTGAACTCTCTCTACCCCTTGTTGTTACCCCTACCATCCACAACTCAATATACCATTTAAGTAATTGAGTCAGTGCAACATGGCCTATAGCAAGGCTAGCAGGATGCTGGGATGTATTGGTAGGGGTATTCATAGCAGAAGAAAGGAGGTAATACTTCCCATCTACAGATCTCTAGTTAGGCCTCACCTAGAGTACTGTGCCCAGTTCTGGAGTCCTCACCTCAGAAAGGATAAGGACAGGTTGGAGACAGTGCAGCACAGAGTAACTAAAACGATTCAGGGATAGCAGGGCAAATCCTATGAGCAGGGCTGCAGCTATGAATTTGGGGCCCAGGACAAGTCACTTGAAATTGGTCCCTGTTTCCCAAGCCAGCTAATGCCAGCTTCTCAAGTGGGCCCCTCCTGAGCTCGGGGCCCCAGACAACATCCCCACTTTCCCCCCATTACTGTGGCCCTGCCTATGAGGAGGGCTTCAAGGCACTAAATATGTACTCATTGGAGACCAGGAGGGAGAGAGGAGATATGATAGAGATCTTCAAGTTCCTGAAATGAATTACTGAACTACGGGGTACTATTTAGCCTGAGTTCCAATTTATGGTCACACGGACACTAATGGAAATTAACAGGAGGTAGGTTCAGGAGAGATGTGAGGAAGTACTACTTTATGGAAAAGGTGGTGGAACTTTGGAAGTGTCTGTCAGCTGAAATGGTGGGTGTAAAAAACAGTCAGAGGATTCAAGCAGGGCTGGGACATAATGAAGGGAATAGTGGTTACCGGAGGCAACAGGACCAAGGAGGTGACTAGAAAGAGGACAGGGAGGGTTAGTACCCTGGAGAAATATTAGGTTCCAGGGATTATAGGGAACTTGGGCAGACTGGATGGACCTCTGGTCTTTTTCTGCCGTCATTGTCTGTATTTCTATGTTTCTATTCCAGGAACCCTGCTTGGAAAAAAATCTGTAATACAAGTCTTAGTTCAATATTGAGTACTACAATTGTTGCCCCAACTCCATTCTCCAGTGTGGTAGGTATGACAAAGGGAGTGAAGGGAAAGGTAATTTGACAGCGCCGGGGATTTTCAGTGCAAAGTTGCCATCTCCTAAATGCCTACCCCCCAACCTCACCCCACCATGCTTCCAAAAGTACAGTGAGTATGTTCAAAACAGTGAACTGTAGCAATAAATGTCATTCTACTGGCATGTGGTCATCTGAAGAAAACACATCACAACTTATTTGATTTAATGGCATCTGGCACGGACGACACAGACCAAAGTTGTACTGAATGTCCATGAAAATGGGACCACAGTGAAGACCTCTCTGAACAGCACAATTAATGAGGTGGCAGTGCAGATCCTAGCCAGAAACTTCCAAGCACTTGCATTGCCTTTCCACTGTGGAACCTCTTTTGCTTTACTTATGAAAAGTTAAAACAGGCATGTGAAACATGACAACTTTGCTTTTTGTATGGAGGGGGATTTAAATCATTTATTTCTACATTTTCAGCCCGCCACCTGAAAAGCTGTCTTGCCCTACTGCACAGCCTATCCCTTAATATACAGTTATTAAGGGACACATCTTCGGGCAATAGTGGCCAGCAAAATTTACCTGCCTGTGACTGATAATATTATAAGTAGAGGTCCTCTGTTTCTTTTTTGCTCTCCTGGTGACGTAATCTCTGAGCCTGTCACCATGCTCCATCTTCCTCCAGTGCTAGCTGACATTGTGAATTGTAGGCAGTGGCCGTGCTGTATTGAGGTCACATTCACGATGCTGATGTGAGCTCCAATTGGCCAGCCAGTCATAAGGGGAGAGTGCAGAGAAAGACTCACAAAGCAGCCCCAGTCATCTTACTGGTACTGAGGGAGCTGATTGGCAGCAGAAGGAGAGAGGGGGTGCATGCAGAGAGAAAGTGCTGGGGTTCATCACATGTGCATTAGCACTCTGTAACAGTAAAAAAATAAACAGAAATGATTAAACTTTTATTTACAAATAATGAAAAATACAGGGGGAGTTTCAAAAGGGGGGTTCTTTCAAACCAGATGAACCCCCCCTTGGCAACGGCTATGACTTTTCATCACTGACCTCAAGACATACTGTATACCCCCCACGTAGTCTATGCTTTACATGCATGCCACTTTCTACAGTATATTTTTTTCTGTGTCTGGCTACACTGATTTTCAGATTACATTAGCATAACTCCACCCCCCCAAAATAAAAAAAAAGTTATGCATCAAAAACCCTAAAAATTAAAAGGTATTAAATGTATAGCAATACACTGCATGTGAAGGATCTTCATTAACTGATACCAGCTCTGTGTGCTCTTTGTTCTCAGTGGCACACCAGATCATTTGGAGCTTGTTGGTGATGACAATGTGAAAGTTGTTAGCGTTGTCATCAGAGGAAGAAGTTGCCTCACTATTGCTGAGGTGGTATGTCAGACTATGGGGCCAGCGCCAGTGGGAAATGACCAGATAGACTTGCCACCATGAGATACAGGACTGGGACTAATGGTAGATGTTTAAGCAGTAAGATATCACTGTTAGTCAGTGGGAAAGTTACCAGTGCCTCCTGTTGTGGTGTGGCATGAGGTGCAGCCATGTGCCTTAAACCACATAGGAGATGAATAAATCCCACAACAACCTTTGTCATGGAGTGCACTATTGTGATAATAAAATGAACCCAGTAGTGAAAAACACTAAATTAATAAATGTTTTTATTAATCAATACATAATGATGTAATGCATCCACCAGTCAATAAAACAGTCCTTAATTCAATTGTTTTGCACAGTTCTTTGTGTCACAGGAGCTGATTTTTCCTTGTCTACCTGATTCCAATACATGTGCTTTTATGGACTACATAAGCTATTTTTAAAGCACTTAGACTCTATCTTCCTTTCCCTCCCTGTTTCTTTTGTCTCTTTCTTTCACCCACCCCAACAGGTTTGCACCCTTGGCAGAGCCTGGCAATGACAGGCAGGGGAAGAGGTTTGGTAACTGGGAAACCACCCACCAAGAGACGTATATTCCACACTGGGGATGCCCGAGTCTAGTGCAGGCTACCATCAGGTTCTGGTGGTATGGGGCTGTTTTTAGATTTACAGACTGGAAGATGTTCAGGCATTATCCAGAGAACTACTTGTTTTGTTGCTTGCCAGGTGCTAGGGCTGTGGATCTCACTTCAAATTGCTGTTGGGGATAGAGGGAAAACTGGTATCTGTTGTTCACATTGGGGAGCCTGCAACCTCCATTTACATGCCTACAGTAGGTGAAAAGATCAATATGGACCCTTTTCTCTGAGAAAGCAAATGCAAATTTGTTGCAGGCAGGAAGCCACCTTAATTATGGCGTCAGAGGTTGCTGTAGCCCACTCCCGTGGTCTTAATATAACAGGGTTGTGCTCCTACACACTTCTTTCCATGTCAGTTCATAGGGAGCTAAAAAAAACATGCCAGTATGTTTATAATTATTGAGCTTGACTCTCCATAGTCATTTGTTTTAAAGTTTCCAATGTTTCTTTCTAACAAAACTTTTCAGATTATTTTCTTACTAATTCAGCATCATATGTGAATATTCTTTCTTAGTTCCATAATTAACTGAATGGCTACTTTGTAGTTTTTGATACATTCTAATAACAATATGCTTGTGACCATTGGTGAGCTCCCTTATATAGTCAGCATGCACTATACTACTTTAATGCAGTACTTCTGCATTTACTTCCACACATGCCCGATAGACTCTGGTGCGACGAGAGCATGGCAACAGCTTAGGGTATTCTTTTACTCACTCTTGCCACACTCCCCTCTCTCTAAGCAGCCATATCAGCTCTGACCAGAATTTGTATATTTTTGTAAACATCCCTCTGCTGCCACATTTTCATTTTACTACTTTTTGTCTTGCACTTTAGTCCACCCATTCCAAATGTGTGTCATAATTATGAACTGAGTTACAAGACTTAATTCTAATTGAGATGTAAGGTTTATTTGGAGGGCACAGTCCCGCCATACTCCACTCTGTCATAGCTGACTAACCTTTGGTGGGGGCCTGGGCTGAGGGTGATTAATTTTGTATACCAAGGTGCCTCCAGCAAGAGAATGAATGGTAATGGGTTGCATGGTAACGGGGTACAACCCTCTGAGAAGCTGTCCCTATCTATTTCCCTCCCCAAGTAACCTTCCCCAGCAATACCACACCAGCAGATAAACAGACATTGGTAATACATGGTGAACAGGAACAAACGCATCACCTTCTGGGCAGGAGTTGAATATCTGCTCTGCCCTTCTTCATGAGACAGGGTCATAACAAGGCTATATTGAAAATTTGGTGTACGAACATTACAAAACAACAAATTCATGCACCTGCATTATATTTTGCTAATGCAGGCTCATAGCTTTGGTAATTTTTAATATTTTTTACACCAAATTCCTTACCTGCAGCCCTATCTGCTCTGGCGAGAGTTTGTTTTTCTTGTGGCTAATGCCTCTAGCTTCACATAGCAATAGCACTGCTGACTAGACTGAGGAGAGAACTGAGAAGGAAATGCAAAGTGGTGTGTTTAGAGCCTGAGGATGAAGTATGTACTGGACACACAAACACTTTCCTTATCCTTTCCCTAGTAGTGGCACTCTGCGATCACAGAGGTATGCATCCACATCTGCCAATTCAAGGAAAAGGGTGTTTTTTAAAGTGCTGACACGGATGCTTGCCTCCATGTTTGTTGTGGTTAGGGTACTTTTTTAAATGCACGTGCGGTGTTGCTCAACATTTTGTGATGATTAGGGGTGGGAGTGGTGGGGACTGTCATCTGATTCCTGATCTAATCTAAGGGCCATTCACACTCACTAGCAATGGACAACAACAACAACCTCTATCCAGGGCTACAGCAATGAATTTTGGGGCCCAGGATAAGTCACTTGAAATGGGCCCTGTTTCCCAAACCAGCAAATGCCAGGGTAATGCTAGCTCCTCAGGTGGGCTTCTCCTGAGCTCGGGGCCCCGGACAACATCCCCACTTTTCCCCCCATTACTATGGCCCTGCCTCTCTCCTGCCTTGCCCCCACCGCAGCATCATGGCTTGCCGCGCAGCTGCAGTCTGGGTCGGTGTTGTATAATAACATTTGCAGGGGTTCTGCAGCAAGAGCATAGGAAGTGGTTGAGAAGTTCAGTCAGGTCGCATTGCAGTGGGCATTTACAATTGGCTGCTGCATTAGGCAGAGGGTGTGGCTAGCTCAGCCGTGGCAGATTTAAATGTCCTAATCTTCTGGGAGGCATTATCTTCGGAAGACATAGCGAAGAAACAAAGTGTAAGAAGGTTGACAGTGAAGAGGAGCTGGAGGGGATATTGCAGCAGCACATAGCAAGAGGAGCAGGGAACAGGAATAGTTCTGGTTAGAATGTAGCCCAGGAATGCAGGCAATAGAGGAGAGGTCCCAGCCAGCACCAATTTGGTCATCACCAGAAAATCCTTGGAGAAAACAACTTTTACCTGACTCTTCCGATCGGCAGTCACCATTAGACAGCAATCTCGCCCTCCAGGTCCCGGTCAGCAGGCATCGTCTGCAGCAATCTCACCTGCGGCATTCTTCATTCTTCAGGACAGCCTATCCCACCACCCACCCTGCTGCATTCACTCATGCTAATCCTCAAAGTACAGAACTGGAGCAGCCAGAAAATGTAAGTTACATTTGCTGTTAATGTATTGCACTGCTCATGTCCTTACCAGTTACCTGAGATGTAGAGAGGGAAAAAAAAGTTTTGGTAAGGCATCAGAGACAGCCTCTCAAATTGTGAGGAATTAATGCAGTTATTTGAAGAAACAAACCAGATCGATCAACATGCGGTACAATAGCGATCACATTTCTCTTTGATACATAATTATCTTCTCTCAGAATTGTTAAAGCTTTAAAAATAATGTGTTATCTGATTTATTTGGTAACTGAACACTGCAAATATTTTTACTCCAGCCAGTGATAATACACTAGATATTTTACTGTGTGTTCATCAGTCTGGTTTGTTTTCTCAGATAACTGCATTAATTCCTCATAATTTGAGAAGCTACCTCTAAGTTCAACTCTGAAGGATGCTAAATGAATGCTGAATGAATAAAATCTCCTATCTGCATGGCTTTCCTATTTATAGCTACAGACTCTGAGTTTCCCTGAAATGAAAGGGCTGTTTGATTTAGGGGTGTATTTTTCCATTGTCCCTGATATGGCTGCATTATAGGGAAATGGGAACAGTAATTTGTGTTTGCTGCATCTGTTAGAAAAAGCTGTAAACATCATGCAAGAAATTAAATTTATCTGCATTTTGTTCTCACCAAGCTTGATGTCTTCTGATTGTTTAAAATACATAAAAAGAAGAAAACACATCTGACCTAGTGCAGACCTACCCAGCCCCTGCACCCTCTGTTAAACTCCTGGCTTGTAATATGATTCGTCACTGGTTGCCCTCAATTGCTGGGCTTCTGTGGGCTCCAGAATTTTGAAGCTTGCCCATCCTTCCTCTGCTCTGCTAGCTGGTGGTATCACTAGTGGGTTGGGAGGAGCTCTTCTCCTTGTCTGCATCAATGTGTGTCCCAGAGTATGTCCAGACTGCCTTTGTCTGAATAAATTTGACTTGATTTTTATCATAAAAGTTTAGAAGTCAATGTTTTCAACAAAGGGTTGTCTGCTGCAGAAGGGTTGTTGTGCATGGCCTTTGCTTCCTTCTGATTGGTGGAATTACCATTGTGGCTCTGTAGTCCTCAGTCTTTAAGACTTTTATGGTCTTATATTGAACTTGACCTCTGCACCTCATGCTCACGTGCGTTACTCCACAGACGTCTGCTAAATGCTGGCATCAATCTGCTGTGAGCTGATGTCTATTGGGATGCAGAGGCATGGCATGGGTAGCCCTAGGCATTAGTATGTATACTTGCTCAAAAAGCAAACCTGTCCAGAAATACAGTGGGGAAACTGTTACACAAATAGGTTTAGTGCAAAGTAAATGCATTAAGTTTACCATCTATTCATTTATGAGTGATTTTTCTCGTATGCATTGGAGGATATGGAATATACTGGAAAATATATGTATACATGGCAATCAGTGTCAAGATTAATCACATTTTTCAAGAACTCACCAAGATCAAGCCAAATCCCCTGTCCCCTCATTGCACCTGCTGTCTGATGGCTGTGACTGTCTGTTGCCCTCCCTCATTGGAACCTCGGGGCAACAAGTTGACCATGGACCCAGCCACAGACAGAGAGAGAGAGCTCCACTTCAGGCTCCCTCGCTGAAACTCGGGGCTACAAGTAACCCACGGATCGCGGACTCGGACAGAGAGAGAGAGAGAGCCACTTCAGGCTCCCTTGCTGGAATCTCAAGGCTACAAGTAACCCACGGATCGCAGACCCGGACACAGAGAGAGAGCACCACTTCAGGCTCCCTCGCTGAAACCTCTGGGCTACAAGTCACCCACGAACCACAGACTCGGCCACAAAGAGAGGGCTCCACTTCAGGCTCCCTCACCAGAATCTTGGGGCTACAAGTCGCCCATGGACCCGGCCACTGAGAGAGAGAGAGAGAGAGAGAGAGAGAGCTCCACTTCAGGTAGCTAACTCACAGACCCTTAGGCATCTGGTGCCATTTTCAAACTCCACCACGCAGCACTAGCCTGGTCTAATTTAAAACTTAGGAGTTGAACTGACCTTGTACTATAATTTTTAGCCTGCTCCTTTTCCTCTGTTCTTGCTAATTTACTGAATTCTGCTAGACAGGCTAGGGAGTTTAATTTGTTTCAATCTGTGCTGCTGTGTTTGAAGCCCCAAAAGTAGTGCAAATGTAAAAGCAGCCCTCTGGCTTGCTCAGCTCCCTCGTTCAGATCAAATTTTTCACCTGCCCCCTTCCCCATACTCTATTAAATGGTCTTTCAGCCCTCATAGCTCCACTCCCATTAACTCAGCCTACCTACTGGAAACTAGGCGGGCATAGTAATCAGCCCTTCTTAAAAGGCTAGAATCATACTGTTCTTTCAGGCACACTATCAGGCTTAAAACTAATGCCTGTCATGAGGAAGTCATCCTGTCCTGCCTACTTCAGTTTACTTCCTTAATACTGCCAAAACTAGACTTGCCACTGATCTTGGCATTGCTAACTACCCCCTCCTTCTGGCGTCTGCTATTAAATACCCGCAATGTATTTCTTTACCTGCCTAATCTGCTCTCTGTGGGCCTTGTATTTCACTGCCATCTCTCTCCCACTTTCTGTTGGCCCCTTGGAGGCACACCACACTCATGACTACACCCACTCCAACCTCATAGCCTCTTGGCATGATAACGTGCATCCCCTGTGGTGTCTTTCCACCTAAATCTCAGAGAGGTTTTCCACTTACTAAAATGCACGTACTACCACACTCATAAACAAGCATTTGTCGATGCTGAATGTTTGCTTGCTGGCATTGGCATTGGTAGTGTAAGAGTTACAGAGCTGCATAATAGGAATGGCGGTGAAGTATTGAACTGAAGCCAACCCCACCACCACCCGGCAGATACGGTGTGCCTTTGGGTGGTCAGGCATAACGGCCACGCCCTTTCACCACACCCTACCTTGCAGACACCGACAAGTGTCACGGTGTGCCTTGGGGTCTTTGGCTCTTATGTTCACCCCATTCCATCAGAAAATATGGTGAGATGGGTGCTGTATAGGAGAATGGGGTGAACTTTGCGGCCGAAGATTCCAAGGCACACCTCGATGCCTCTTACTGGCTGCAGGGTGGGATTGGAATGATATGAGCATTATAGCAACAATCCCAAGTCACACCCATGATGCCTGTCAGTCTCTACAGGGTGGGGTGTTATGGTCGGAAACACTAACACCTCAGGTGTTCATTGGTATTTTCACTCCAAATTTTCAACATGTTTTTTTTGTGACCCCCACCTCATGAACAGTGGCAATATCAGTTTGTTAGCCGAAAGCTGATTTTGCATAGTGACTATGCCATTTGGCACCACAGGTGCAAAAACACATTTCAAACAGGATGTGAAAAATTAGAGCTGTACTATTAATGGGGAGGTGTGCAAAATGGCAATGTTGAAAATCTGCAGTGAAAATATTAAAAAAAACTGGTGAAATCACGAGCATGTGTAGAAACTGTGCAACGCACACCCGTAATGTAATTAGTTTTTTTTGGTTTTTTTTTACAGCAGATTGTCAACACAAGCATTTTGGGACCTCCGCTCATGAACAGTGTCACTGTGATTTCTGAATCTGTCCCGAACAGTGATTTCCTACAGCGACCACGCATTTCTGTGCTGGAAGTGTGAAAACACATTTCAGCCATGGTGTGAAAAATGACAGCTGTACTGTTCATAAGGAAGTGTGGAAAAATGCCAGTGGTGAAAATCTGGACTGAAAATATTACAAATTCATGAACTTACGAGGGTGCGTGGAAACTGCGCAATGCTCGCTCGTAACACAGTCATTTTATGGACTTTTGTCACCATCTGCTCATGAACAGTGTCACTGTGATTTTCTTAATCTGTTCCGACCATTGATTTCGCACACCGACTGCGCCATTGAGAGCTACATGCGCGGAAAACACATTTTCAGAGAGATGTGAAAAATTACAGCTGTACTGCTCATAAGGAGGTGTGGTAAAATGGCAATGTTGAGAATCTGGAGTGAAAATATTAAAAATTTGCGAACTTACAAGCGTGTGTAGGAACTGCACAACACACGCTCATAAATTAGTCATTTTTAGGAATTATATTGTTTCATAAATTGGTCGCAAAAGGTGGTTCCATGCAGTGACCGTGAAATCACCTTTTGGCGCTGATTAACACCATGACGGTGCCAGACTTTATGAGGAAGGATCCCAAAAACCCCATGTTGAAAATTTGGTGCCAAAATTCCAAAAAATGCCTGAGATATGCATCAAAGTTGAAAACCCCCCATATATTCCATTATACAGCTTATCGGCATTTCTTCAGTTCGTGGTTGGCTTTGAAGAGTGCAGATGTGTTCCCGGTCCACCGAAGATCATCACGCCGACTCCGGAGGTAAGTATGGGGTGAGGTGGGGGTGTAGGGAGGCAGGGTGTAGAGGGTGGGCACGGTGGGGAGGGGGTAAGACGAGCAACGAGGGACCGTTTTTGTTTTAGGTCTTTTTTTCTTTAGGAAGATGATGCAGGACTTTTGCCACACTGGGTGGGCCCCAGCATGGCAGCTGGAACTTTTGTTTTTGGGGGGGCAGTGGAGCTGACTGGGGATTGGGCACACCCATCGGCCATACAGAGTTTTGCCATGCTGGGGTGGGCTCCCAGCATGGCACCTGGAAGTGTGTTTTGGGGGGGGGCAGCAGACGGACATTTGCCACACTGGTGTGGGCTCCCAGCGTGGTACCTGGAAGTGTTTGGGGGGCCAGCAGATGGACGTTTGCCACGCTGGGGGTGGGCTCCCAGCATGGTACCTGGAAGTGTGTTGGGGGGGGCGCTTAGCCGCCAATGGATTCGGCACCCTCGTCAGCCTTAGTTCACTTCAAACTGAATTAATGTTCCAGGAAGAGAAAGCAGAGACGTATGCAAGCAGGATTGCTGGCAATATGTTAATCAACACTTTGCCGGCAATATGCTAATCAACACTATCTTACTGCTGCTCACTAAAGTGGTCTCTCCCTTTCAGCTGTATGCCACTGCATTTTCAACTGCTGTCATAGACAGCTGCAACATTCATTGGTGAACTGTGGCCTCACCTGCAAACACACTGAATTGGAAGACAGGGTGCCACACCTACAAAAACTCTGATAATGGCACCATGCGTGCAAGCAAACATAAAAATCTTAGGCTGTGCCTCCTTCTCTGGTTTTCAGCTCTCCTTCTCCTCCTTGTGGGGGACATTGAACTGAAACCTCTACCTACCTCACAACCAACCTTAAACACTCCTTCCTGGTCCTCTCTTAAAGGTCTTAAAATTGCACATCTTAATGTTGACAGTTTCATCCACAACCTTGCTGAGCTAACTGCCTGGGCTGGCCACTACAACCCTGATATTCTGTGCCTCATGGAAACATGGTTGAAACCTTCCACCTCCAACTCAGCATTTGCACTCTCCAATTATAGCCTCCTGCGTCATGAACGTATAGGTAAAAAGCATGGGGGTGGTCTTGTGATATACTACAAAAGTCACCTCAACATATCTATAATCCAGTATGACGTAGCTCGGCCCCCTGCCACCTGTGAATTCCTTCATGGGCTTCTCCTTCTAGAGAATGCAAAAAAACTTCACATTATTTGTGCTTATAACCCTTCAAAACAAGGCATCAAGGGGCTCTATCTGCTTGATAACATTAGCCCCAAAATCTCTTCAAATGAAGTACTTATCTGTGGTGATCTCAACCTAAACTGGTCTGGAGATAATGTCAAGCAGTATGAACCACTGCTGGCAATCCTTGGCCTTACCCAGCTTATTAGTGTGCCCACACAAAACCACTACCCTGGGAACAGAGGTTCACTCCTGGATTGGTTTCTAACCAACAGGCCCGACAGGATCTTGGTATCTGGTGTACTTCCTGATTCAATATCTGACCACTCCCCCATCTACTGCATCTGGAGAGTCTCCTCTCCCAAAGTGCCCCCCCAAGATCATACATGTGGGAGACTTCTCCAGCTTCAGTTCTGCACTCTTTCCTCAAGACCTCGCAATCATAGACTGGGACCCAGTTCTCTCTGCTACGGACACCACATGTGCCCTTGACAACCTTCTTAACATCCTCCCTTCTCTGCAAGATAAGCATGCCCCTCACATCAGAAAGAGGGTCAGAGGCACTGTTACTAAATAGTTACATGGGGACCAGCTGTCCCTCATGAAAGCCTGAGATAGGCGCTGGGGTAAATTCAAAGCCTCTAGGGAATTGTCTGACTATCATGAATACCGGCATCTCCGCAATGACTGCAGAAAAGCCATCCGAGCCACTAAGAGCAAATACTGCAAGACTGCCCTCTTATCCTCAGCTAGGGATCCATGAAATGTATGGCACACTGTTAAGACTGTCATTGGGGGGTATAGGAGGTGCGACACTGTGGATGTGCTAACCGATGGCATAAGTTGCAGTAACACTTCTACCATTGCTAACGCCTTTAACAAGCAATTCACTGATCTCTCGGCATATACCTCCCCACTCACTGCTGCTAACAAGTCATCTATCTCCACCCATACCTTCTTACCATAACCCCTGTTTCACCCACCCTTCTATCTTAAGGCAATCTCAGAGAAGGGAAACCCACAAGCTTCTCACCGGCCTCTCTCCTCACATGAGTGCTGCTCATGATGACCTTGAACCTAAGCTGCTAAAGCTTAGGGCCCCTTTACTTACGCTTCCCATCTCCCATATTCTTAACCTGTCTGTCACCACTAGAATCATTCCCCCAATCTGGAAAGTAGTAAAGGTGGTCCCTGTCTTTAAGCAGGGTGACCAGAAATGCATAGAAAATCACTGTCCTATAGCCACCTTGTCTGCTGCCAGCAAGATACTGGAAAAGGTGGTGGAAGTGCAGCTGACCGATTACTGTCCCCTAAACAGCATGGATTTCAAAAAAGGTCACAGCACCGGTACATCCCTTGCTAAAGTCACATCTGAAATAAGGACTGCCATGGACCAAGACATGTTGTCAGAGGCTATCTTTGTAGACTTCTCCAAGGCCTTTGATTTGGTGGATCACACCCTACTTTGCACCAAAATTTACTCCCTCAGTGTGTCTGACCCTGCCCTAAACTGGTTTTCCAATTATCTCACTGGCAGGCTACAGCTTGTTAAGTACAATGGAGCTCTCTTGGATCCTGCTCCTGTTGTGACTGGTGTCACTCAGGGATCTATCCTGGGCCCCATCCTATTTTCTCTCTTTTCGTCAACAACCTTCCTACGGTCCCCACCTACAGTGCCACAACACTTTATGCAGATGACCTGATCCTCCTTTCTAACTCTGGTGATGTCAGTGCCATAAATCACAGTTTACAAGCTGACTTCAATAAGCTGCAGAACTGACTCCTGACAAACAACCTTGTGCTAAACATAAAGAAAACACAACTCATGCTTTTCAGATCCTCTGCCAAGCTCAAGCAGTGTCCGTCCCACTGAATGTCTTGAGTCATGATGGAGTCCCTGTTGGCACTACGTGCTCTTTTAAATACCCAAGAGTTACTCTGGAACCTCAGTTAGACCTACCTCTACATATTCAAAAAGTAGGCAGGGCAAAAAACATCAAGCTTGGACTTGCATACAGGGATCTTGGGTCCCTTACAGTAGCTGTTCACCTTGCTAAAGGATTGTTTCTTCCCTCTCTCAGCTCCAGACTGACTACCTTTACCCTCATTACTAAAACTAGTTTCACAAAATGGGATGTGGCCTATAATAATATCTGCCACTTGCCCTTGCTGCCCCTCGGCTTATCCATCACTGTGAGTTATACAAAAACCTACACTGGTCCATCATTCCGGCTCACTGGATGTCCCCAAGTAATTATTGTTCCTTTGTCTTGGGCTGCTGCAAAGACAAAATTGTTCATAATGCCACCCCACCTGCCTTGTCTCAACTCCTCCAACAGGCTCTACCATCATACCAGCTCAGTTCAGCTGTTCTGCCCCCCCTTGTCCCAAAAACTCGTACTCTGGCAGGTGATCATGCCTTTTCTGTCTGTGTCCCTAGATTCTAGAACACCCTACCTGCTCCCATCAGACATAGTCCCACTCATCCCATGTTTCAGAGCTCCCTCTGGTTGCATCTGAAGTCTGCCTCAGCCTGTAACTGTCCCAAGGCTGCTTGGTACCTCCAACCCTGGCTTGGACCCAGGTGTGCTCCATCCACTTCCCTGGTTCCTAACCCCCCGAGCTCAGATAGGGGAACCATCCACTCTTATGGTTTCCTGCACCTCAGCACTTATCATCCTTATACCGGGACAGCCACCCAATGTCCCACCTTAAAAGCCCATGTGCTATACCAAGAATTGTTATTACTGCTTGTACATTCTTGCCTGGATGTATATGCTTAGCTGATGATCCTGTATTTCTTTATTTGTTTCACCCTGTTCAATACCTGTATTTCACTATGTTGTAATTGTTCTCATTCTGCTTGTAAACCTACTCTTGTAATCTCCCGGGCTACACCTGAAAATAGGCATTCCTTGTGTAGCGTGCTTACCCGGTAAACAAAAGCTAATAAATAAGTACATGCAGAGGCTTCTTAAAAATTATATTTTATAAATGTTATTATACCTTGTATAGCTGAACATGTGTGGACTTAAAGTATAGGTAGCTGTACAGCTATATCTCCCCCGTTCCTCCATATATCCCACTCCCATTACCACTCAGTCCCACCTTTGAATGTGCACAGCAGATTTGTCCAGATGGGTAGACCCAGTCTGGTAGAATGGTGCAGGTTGGGGGGGAGACATTCAACCTTCTGCTTTAACAGATGTTGCATCCTGAGCTGCTGCTGGTGGCTAGGCTGGGTCCCAGGTGTTTCCCAGAGTGTTCCAATATTGTGTAATACAACATGACAGTAACTCATGATGTTAACTGCACTAATTACATTGTGTATTATACTGTCAAAGTATGAGATATACACGGGAGTATACTGTCCATACCAAGGGTCTATACCAAGCTTATATACGCTCCACAGATTTAAATATATTTCTATACATTTAACAGCATGAAGGTCTGTCAGAAAAGGGTTCCAGTGTCTTAAACCTTGTAATAAGATCCCAAATAAGATATTCTGCACAAATGAGGGGGGTAATTGACTCCCTGTATTTGTATTTAAAGGGTGTGATTTTATTTTTTAGGCTAGAAACAAGGAAAGACGTAATTTGTGAAAAGTGCAGATGAGCATGGGTACCACTTTTTATAGAGAGTGCTACCACCGGATCCTTTCCCCAGGGTCACACCTTGAAACAAGCCTCAGCTCAATGTACCTCTGCCAGTTACCAATTTTTATATAAATAAATAAACAAATGTCCCACAGTATAGGCTGGTCATGAAAATAAGAAAGCAATTTCATTGGGAAACTAGACTACCAGATGAAACATAGAAACATAGAATCTGTTGGCAGAAAAGGACTTTTTGACTCCCCAAGTCTGCCCAAATTTGTAACTGCCTGTACTGTTACCTCAGACTCTACTTGATCTCCGGCTCCCCATTTTCCTACCAAGATTTCTTTTCGCCTATCCCATGCATGCTTGAAGTCCACCACAGTTTTTGCCCCAACCATTTCTGCTGGAAGACTTCCAGGCGTCCACCACCCTAAGTGAGTAAGTACTTCCTCACAAATTCCCCCCCTTTCCAGCTTTATAGCATGCCCCTTTGTTTCGTTCCTCTTCTATTCTGAAAAATACTCCCCTTCTTCACCCTCATGAGATATTTTTAGGTCCAGTTTGCTGTGTATTATGGTGCTGACCAAGTTATTATGGAATAATTTATTGCTGGCAGACTGGTTGATACACTTACTAACCAATAATTATTGTGCAGAACAATTAGCATACCCATACTCATTTGTTAGGAGAAAGTTCCCACCTGTCTGATTCTTTTTAAGCTGCTCAGTACCCCAACACCAAAATGGCATCCCTTTTATGGAATCATGCAAAAAAGAAACTGTGGAAAAAATATCCAAATGCTTATGGTTAGTCTTGGGTGGGGGAGGTAGAAAAACAAACTCTCTGCAATCTATTTGCAAGCCAAGACTGGAGACAGAAGCTGAATAAGTAAGGAAAAAAAGAGAAAACGACTGACAGATTTGACAAAAATGATTCAGGATGAAAAATGAGCTGTGGAAAAGCATACCTCAATTAAATATTCTTTAACTGTTTCAGCAGATGTGTTTTCCAGCAACATGTGCATCCTTTCTTGTGAAACAATACAGCAATTAACAGCACCGCTACTGCTTGGGGGAGAAGCCTGCTGTTCATTTGCCAGGTGTATGAAGTTTTTAGGAAGCTTCATTAAGGCCACTGCTTTAGAACAGAAACAATCTGTCCTTAATGGACTGAGTCTAAATAGAAGATGAAAGCCACAAAATAAAGAGAATATTTTATCCTGCTTTGCAGCTGGCACCCAAGAAAACTATGCATGATACTTTTCAGCAGGCTTAAAATAGAGAACATTTACTGTATGCTTAGCATAAGATTCAAATTTGGTTAGGTTATGCAGCCTGATAGGGTTTTGTACAGTAATGTAATGCACCCCATGGCAAGGCATGCCCGGGTCGTGTGTGTGGTGCTGACACCTCTATTGGTAAAAGTGCAGTCCAGTAAATTGCAGTTCAGGGGCGAGTGCTGGAGACACTCCCATCTGACAGAGCCACAAGGGCTTCAGCTCTTGGTGGATTCAGTAAAGAACCACTAATTTCATTACCACATGGGTCAATAACCAGCCCAACTGGTTAGTGCAGATGTCAGCTTTAAACATGGCTCTCTTAGGTGCCATCCTAGGCAGGCCAGATCTACCTCTTCCCACCTGCTACCAGGTTTTAAACAGGTCCAAGTGGAAGCTCCCTTAATTCAGTCCTTGGGTTCCACAGGTGTAGAATTACTGCAGACCAGTAAATGTTGCCACTGGTTGGCTGGCGCTGATGCACTTTAAGCAGAGACACATGCTCAATCCCCCAAACCCCACAGCCATGCAATTGCTAAATGGCAGAAAACCCCTCAAAATGGAGTATTTGTAATCCAGATTGCGAAACATGGTGAAACAACTGGTGCTGTTCCTTGAAACAATCCTGCACTGCAGCATACTCACAGGGGATAGATCATACAAGGACAGGCTGAGGCAGCTGAACATGTATTCTCTGGAGTACAGGAGGGAGAGGGGGGATGTGATTGAGACTTTTAAAGGCTTAAAGGGAATAAACAGGACCAGCATCGAGGGATTACCCTAAGGAAGGAAGGTACAAGAAGAGGCCATAGCCTGAAATTGGTATGGGGCAGTTTCAAGAGGGAGATGAGGAGGCACTTCTTCACGGAGGGGTGGTGAAGGAGGAGAATGAGTTGACAGAGGAGGAGAAGGTGGCGGCAATGTCAGTGACCTGCTTTAAGAGGGGTTGGGACAGAGTAAAGATGAAGGTTAGACCAGCAG
Organism: Neoceratodus forsteri; assembly: GCA_016271365.2. NCBI lineage: Eukaryota > Metazoa > Chordata > Ceratodontiformes > Ceratodontidae > Neoceratodus > Neoceratodus forsteri. The sequence goes on from CM057449.1 coordinate 1,206,969,074, forward strand.
GGCCCATGGGGAAGAGGGCTGCAGTGAAGGGAAAGGGGAGGGAGAAATGACTCCAGGAGGAGTAGGGGGGAGGGCAACTACTCGGCATGATCAGCTGTGCACTCAAGCAGACTTGATAGACCTTTAGGGCTTGTATCTGTTGGCAATTTCATATGTTCACATGTTCTTGGACCCCGATGGCTCCTCCTGATGCAGCAGACCACAGGATCTCTGCTTCCTCAGGGTGTCTGGGATGCAAGCAGGCTTCCTCAATCTGCCCCTTGCTGAACCAACTACCTTGGGTACTGGCCACAGGATCTTCTGACTTCCTTACACTCCTTCTGGACTGCTGAGGCCCCAGTCTGACCCTCACGTATCCTGGCTTCCAACCCCTAGGTCAAAAGCAGCCTGACACCATCCTGTAGTGCCTGCTACAGGACATAGATCAGCAGTCCTTGGTCTTTTTCTCCACATTGGATCTTCATCCTCCCCCACATGCTGGTTTGCATGATGTTGCCACTTTCTTCTGTAGCCACCCCCTCCCCAAACATCTAAGGGTGAAATCGCTGATATTCTGGGGAGAGGGCCCACAGCACAGGGATACAATCCAGAAATGCACAGTTCCCAGGCAAACAAAGAATGTCTGCTTCCCTTGAGGCGTCTTTTAACTGCTGGACACCTAGATTGCCACCTCATTGATAAACAGAGCACCCCAGGAACCCCACAGGAGGACCAGGATTCCACAATGACTTCAGCCCTCGGCGTCCCCCACAGGCCCCAAACCCCCAGAAGGGTGCAGGATCTTACACAGCAAGAAGATCCCCTGAAAATATCAACTCATGAAGGAATTAAAACTGAGGATTTTGAATTTCATTTCCTCCCTATTTACAAACAAGATCAAGAATTGCTATTTCTTCCCTCAAATTACTCACTTTATTTTCTCCTAGGCTCAAATGATTTAGAGGGCCACAAGGGTTTATTGCTTCTTCTTGCCACAAATACTCCTGCTCCATGGTGTAACTTGGTAATAAAATTACCTTTCTCAGGTTCTTGTTGAAACTGCACAAAAGGAAGAGACGACAGACCAGTGGTGTCCAGATAATAAATGTAATTTATTACTGGTAGATAAGACTAATACAGGCTTACAACCAACAGTGTCACTGGGAGATTATCCAGTTTCATTACCTCTAGGTGCAATCAAGTCTCTCAGAGAAAATACATGGTACAAGGGGTCTTATACCCTGATAATTATCATAACGACAATAAAAGACTATACAGAAAATGCACATAATTGGCCAAAAACAGGTGGCCAGAGTAACCATCCTAACTAACATAAGACGTTGCTTAGCAGAAGATAAAGTGAAAATGAGGTCTGTGACTCTACCAAGGTCACCTGCAGTTACAGTTTACACAAGCACTAAAGATGGCACTGTTTCCTAATAATTATACAATAAAAATATAATGGAAGACATCTCCTAGTGGTACAACATTTTGTGAGAGAACAGTGAAGCACAATATGCATTGCAAAAGTACAGTAGAACTCAGATCCTGACACTCATGCTTATAAGTGTCTATGCCCTAAAATTAGTACATATACTTACATATATGTGTTGCTGTCTGTGAGGTGGGGATACAGTCAGGGGTGCTGGTCCATGGATAACATTCCCCCTTGTTGTCTCAAAAGGCGCAACAATCCCAAGTAAGTAGTGGGGTGGAGATAAAAAGTCATTTACAAGCCCAACGCACGAGCCTTGTAAAGGAATTCGAGTTGTTCTCTGTTTTGTCCTAGAGTACATCGCAGACAGCAGATGGTTCGTATCAGAAAACAATTAAAAATGCATGAATAATAACAAAAGCTTTAAAAGTGAGTTCTAACCAGGTATTGGATAGAGTAGTACTTAAATCACCATCATGAATAAGAGCATTAAGGGCATCGCCAGCTTGAGAAATATTATTACTGATATAAATCAAATGTGAATACTTTCTAGCTAAAAGGGATTTCAAAGAAAGTGTCAAAGGATCAATGTGCATGTTAAACACTGGCAAATATTGAGACGAGGCAAGCAAGTATTGCTGATCGGTATCAATAACATCTGGTTCAGGGAGAGGAACAAGAGTTATGACAGTGTGACCTATGACTGTTTTCTGCTGTGGAGTAAAACAGAAATTAGGCATTTCAATGACGCAAGATTTTTGACCATAAGCAAAGATTTTGTGGTTGGTCACTACACAATACTGCCCATCAGAATTATAAGTCACTCTTACAGTTGGTACCCTCCATCGCTGTAGACATATCGAACAGGAGAAGGTCTGGTTTGTGAGCCATGAAGTGAAGCGATGTACCTTTTCAGGTAGCTTCAGGTTTTAGCTGTTTTGGCGTCAGGCTCAAAAGATGCAGCTCGTGCGTGCAGATTTGGATTCATCCTGGTCAAAATCAATAAGGTTGATTGGCAATTCATCACCCAAGGTAAAGGCCCAAGTCCCTGAAGAGATTAACAACAGTGGAAATTAAGAGCCATAAGCAGAGCATAAGTATTCACGGGCAATGTATTGCTTGTCTGCCTCCTTATTATTTTGAAAAATCAGTTAATTAATCTTATCTTTAGTATCATTGATCCCTCTGGCAATTTCCTGCATATTATACCTGTGAAGCATTCTTTCTTACTTAAATCATCTACACCATGTAACAGTGGGGGTAGAATATCATTTATAACAGTTTGTTGAAAATTAAGAGTTTGTGCTTTAACAGCAGCTATGTCTGCTCTATTCCAAATAGACATGCCTGAGCCAAAAAGGCCAGAAACGGTGCCTGCTGCAATAACCTCTGCACTGTCACGTGTAGTGCGTGGTCTAGCTTTAGCATTAGGTGCAGGTAGAAAGACCCCTACATGATCAGTGGTATGGGGGCCACTGACAGGATCATTAGTACGTGTCTGATAAGTAGATACAATATCTATAAGCATTATACTGTAAAATTTAGAAGTATTGGTATTGTGACAAAGACCAATCTCAGACATATTCCAGTGTGTAAGATTGAAAATAACTGGTACATGCATAAATTGCACATTATTAATTAAGGTTCCTAGAAGGGAAGTGGCGGTCAGACCACTAGGAGGACCTTCCTCCTGGGGAGGGCAGTCAGTCATTTCTTCTTCAGTGGGTGGGAATACAGAAAGAAAAAGAGCTTCAGTAGCTACATAGTTATGATGACGGAAAGCATATTCCTCCTCAGAGGTGAGATGGTCACACCAAGCAGGATCTATGAGAGCAGTAAGGTTATAACGACCAGAATGTCTGGGGGAAGTCTGTCGAATAGAAAGAGTACCATTTCTAGATATGTCAGTGTTAGGCCAACTGTGGAATGTACCTTTGGACAGGTGAGCTACAGGAAGTGTGTAGCCAGTAATGTTAGTTTCCCATTGTATGGAAAGGGTGGATCTGTCTGGAGCTACTACCATGGCATCAAGACAGGCATCGGAGCCTTCTTTAACAGTAATCATTTTGTTGGGTACATTATTATGAACACCCTTTGGGGCTGTATGTTCATGTTTGCTAAGCAAATGTTGGATGCGTTGTCTGTGTGTTGAAAGGGGTTTATTCTAGGATTCTTTCAGGAGAGGTCATAGTAGTGGTCCCACCAAGATGAGGAGGTGCAAGATTGCCATCTTGCCAGTGTATCTGTAAGAAAACAGAAAAGGATTGTTAAGTGCGGGGTACTATTCTGCCCTAAGTGGGTTGGGAAAAGTAAATTTAGTCACCCTTGTACAACTTGAGCTGATTAGCATGGAACCACTTGTCAGTGGTCTTCTTTTGCTGATGAACTCGGACCTGATGAACAGCAGGGCTGAGTTTGTTGACAATGGGGTGTGGGCCTTCCCATTTACTGGCAAATGAATGAGTGGGTTGTCTGTATTGGAGAAGCATAACTTGCTCTCCGACTTGCCAGTCAACTTCTTTGATATGCTTATCAAAATGAGCTTTAGCTTGTTGTTGAGCTTTACCCATTTGATTGGCAGCGAACAGTTGTGTCTTCATGAAGTCATCATGGAGCTTTTCTACATACTTGTCTACAGATACTCTATCTGCAGTAGAGGTGTGGAGATCAATTAACAGGTGCTCAGGTAATCTCATGGCTCTACCATCATAACCTCGTAAGGTGTGCACTGAGTAGTGGTTGCAGGAGTACCCCTGATTGCCATTAATAGTAGTAGCAAGAGGGAATCCCAGTCCTTGGGGATTGCCATTGATGAATCTGCATAACATCTGTTTGATTCTCCTGTTGGCTCCTTCTACCTGGCCTGACGATTGAGGATGGTAAGGGATGTGGAATTTCTGATCAACTCCGAGTAACTGGAGTGTCTGCTTCATCAGCTCAGCTGTAATACTGGTTCCCTGGTCTGAGTCCATCTTTAAGGGTAGGCCCCACCTGGAGAACAATTGATCCACCAGGATCTTGGCAGTTGTCTTTGCCACGTTTGTCTTAGTGGGAAATGCTTCTACCCACTTAGAAAACAAATCTGTGACAACAAGTGCGTATTTGTTGTTCTTACTGGAGTTGATAAGGGGGCCAATGAAATCGATTTGTATCACATTCCATTGTCCAGTTTGCCTTTGTGGCAACAATTTGGTGTTTGTTTTCACCGAAACTGGATTATTCTGGGCACACGCTATGCAGTTATCCACATAGTGCTCTACATCTTTGGCCATGCCAGGCCACCAGACGACTGTTTTGAGTCTCGGGGTTTTCTGTCCCCTGGTGTCACCAGTGGGAGTATCTTGAACCATATGGATAAATTAAGTTCACAGAGATTGTGGTGTGACCCAAAATTTGTCACCTATATCCTCCTTTCATTAACAGATGAGCTTCTGGTCACTAGACAAGTGTATGTTGTCAGAGTGTCTCTTGTATGGACTACCAGCAGGTAGTGGTTGTTCAATTCTTTTGTCCAGGAATTTGAACACGTCTTTTAATTCTAGGTCTGATTTCTGTGCAGCAGAAAGGTCCAGCGGAGGTTCTGGTACTGGTTTCTGCCTAGTGTTAGCAGCTACAATAGCTGCTACAGCTATTGGTTAGTCATTATCCATGCCTTCCCCCACCCCCACCCCTGAGCGCCTGCTTTGGCAAGTGAGTCCGCTTCATCATTGAATTCATGGTAAGGGTCAGATTTACAGTGAGCCTTTACCTTGTGGATGTAGAGTTTGTGAGTAAACTGCTGTGTCAGGGTGTGTATATACACAAACAGAGTCCTGTATTTGACTGGTGTGCCATCAGAGGATGTAAAGTTGTTTTTCTCCCAGAATGGTAAAAAATTCAGTAAGGGATGAGCAGACCCAATTAGAGTCTGCAAAGATGATGGCATCCTTGTCACCATGGGGCATGACCACCAAAGCACAGGCCACAGCTGCCAATTTGGCATACTGTGAGGAGATAACAGTGCATTTCCTGGAAATGTGCCTGAAATCGCTTTCTTTGTCAAAAAATGAGCACCCCAAATCCTGCCACCTGCTCTCCATGTACATAAGAGGTGGAGCCGTCTGTAAAGATACGGTACGTTCTGGTATCTTCCAAAACATCTGGTGTAGCCAGTAAGAATGGTCCCGGCTCAGGTAAGTCAGGAGGTTGGAGTGCACAGTCATTGGGTGTACCCGTGTATAGTAGGCCATGAGCCAAGATGGAAGGCATTTTAGCAGGCAGCACTTTAATGTCCCCATCCTGCAAAAGCAAAGACCGGTGGGTGAGTCTGGTATTGGAGACTGACCCATCTTTTACTTTGTGAACAAATTTTAATATCTGGAAGTCTGGTTGGATAACAAACTCACCTTCAGTGCGCATCTAAGTGAGTTAAAAAAGCTAAGACAGCGCCTCAGTATTTTCTACCACATAAGATGCCTACTCACCCTGGAAGCTAGAACGTGGCTGGTTCAAACAACCTTTCTTCCCTGATTGACTACGCCGACTTCCTATCCAGCTATTGCCCCCAGGATGCGCTCAAAAAGCTTGATACACTCTATCATTTTGCTTTGAGATTTGTTCTTCACTTGCCCTTGCAGACTTATCACTGCTCATTGTACCATGCAGTAGACTGGCTGTCCTTCTCCACGAGAAAGCAAATAAACGCCCTCATGTGGCTTTTTCAGGCTTTGTCTAACAAGCTATCACCCTATATCTGTGACCTGTTTGAATGCTCAGAGGGTGCCTACGGACTAAGGAACTTCTCCCTTGCCCTCCTTAAGCTACCACAGACAAGGGCACGTCTTGGCTCAACTGCCATTAGCTCCTTTTTACCAGCGCTCTGGAATAGCATGCAAAAAATACTTAAAATCTCCCTGCTGCCCAGCCACGTTATATTCAGGCAGCTGCTCTACAGAGGCCTGAAAATGGCGCGTGACTGTCTCAGGTAAAGTTTTTGCCCTGCCCTTAACTTATGATATCCCAGGCTGCTTATTCCACCTGTTGGGCAGCATCCCTTTAGGGAAACCACCGCCACCCCCACTTACCTCCCCCCTCCTTAATTTATCTTTGCTGGGGGCCTTCTTCCAGTAGGCTGCCCTTCCCTCACCTCTAAGTGTCAGATACACTCTCTTCCCTTTGCCCTCCTCTATGTCCTCCCTTCCTCTCCTCAGTTCTACTCTACAACCTACAATCTGTTTATGCTGCACTTTAAAATGCCTGTACTTGCACTTGTCTTACATGTCTGATGCATCCAATTACTGACTATCTGTATTGTAATAGCCTATATTATGTCTGCTATAATATGAAGTGTTGTCTACTGTAAGCAATGGTGTCCTTTGTATCCAGGACCATCTTGAAAATGAGCTTGCTCAATGATGTATCTGCCTGGTTAAATAATGATTGATTGATTGCAAAAAAATAGTTGGGGTGTGACAGGTATGCAAAACAATGGGAGCATACCCAATGATGTACAGAAAATGTTTGACACCCCAGAAGGTTGCCAAAAGTGTTCTTTCGCAGAGGCTATATTTTCTCTCTACTGGGGATAACATCTGAGATGTATAGGCAATGGGCCTGTGGTACCCATTGTACTTCTGTACCAGCACTGCGGACATGCCCATATCTGAAGTGGCAGTTTCCAAATGGAAGGGAAGGTTTGGGTCGGGGTTAATCAGTGCTTGGGCTGAGGCCATGACGTCATACTCCTTGTTGTTATGGGAGATGGCTGCCACCACGTGTGAGTCTGGAATAGTGTTGGTAAGGTCCACTACACAGCCGTGGAGTGCAAGAAAGTCAATTCCCAATATACTGGGGTGATAACATCATACCATGAGGTCAAAAGCAAAATCAGTCCTGAGGCGGCCTACCACCACAGGCAGAGGAACAGATCGATAGGTGTGTAGCTGAGTACCATCTACACCCTGTGCACTGGTCTTCCAGCTGTTAGACCAGTCCGACGAGGCTGGGTTCTCCTCATGAAGAACTGACATGGCTGCTCCGGTATCCAGAAGTATAAGGTGGCGGCCCCCCACCATGGCCTTCACACAAGGCCGTCCATTTGTGTCAACAAGCAAGTCACTCATAATACAGACTGGGGCTTGTAATTGTCAATTTACATTTTCAGAATAGTCTTCATCATCCTGTTCCTGAAATCTGAGGCCTGCAGGATCTTTCTGGGCCTCCTGTATGTCTTGCAAGGGATACAGATGTGCCTGTGACATCACAGGCGCAACATCGGCCTGTACAGGTAGTTCCTCCTTGGTCGTCACATCGGCCTGGCCAGTAGTCAATGTCATGAAAGAATTCTTTCCTCAGCTGCTCGGCTATTCAGCAGCTAAGGGCAGGAACGGATTTCTCTGTCTGCATGACTGTCCAGCAGCTGGGGCGAGAGCTGCTACAGTATGCCTAGGCCACGTCTTTCTTCCAGCACGGGCTTCCTCCAGCATTTTACGGAGGGTCTCGTTCTCATCTTCTAGGCTCTGATAGCTGGGGCTGTTGTGGTACCGGCTATCAGGTTGGGCATTTGGATTTTTCCAATTGCTTTTGTCCCTGTTCCTATTGTTCCTTCTGGTTCCCCCCCACCTTGTGCGACTGCTTGTCATCAGAAGGGGTATCATTCTTCTTCTTGTTACCTTCCTCAGTATAGTGGGTAAGCGGGTCAGAGGTAGGCAGTACTGCAGCTACCTGGGCTGCCAGAATTTGAACGGCAGCAGCTGCTTTGTTCTTACCGGAAGCCAAGTTACAGAGGTATACCTGGAAGGCACGCTGCATCTCGGTAAGGATTTCTGCAAAGGTGTCAGTCTCCGGTTAAACATTGAGTTCAACCTTTTCCTGAAGGCCCAGAGTCATGTTCCAGATGTACAGATCCTTGTATTCAATTTGGTCTTTGTGTGCGATCTCGCCAGCCAGGCCTTGCCAGCCTCGTAAGCGAGCCACAACCGTTGATAGTAAGCCACGGGGCTTTCCTTCGCACTCTACTTAACCTTGTAGGCCAAGCAGGCTCCAACACCTGGGGCATTGGCAGCAAGGAGCGCCGCCAAAATGTCATTGTAAAGCGTTTCACAGTTGCAGATGGTATCTGGGAGTTTGGCCCAGAGGGTAGGTTCGATCGTCTGTCGCAAGACTTGAACCTGGTACTCTGGTTGGAGAGAAAGTTTCTCACAGAGGGAGTGCACCTTCTCCAAATGGCAATTGAGGTTGTCAGTCGGGCCCATCTATCTGATGCTTTAGGCAATTTGCTGGACAAAGTGAGCAACTTGCAGGGGACTGGACGTACAAGGAACTACGTTCGCATCGATACATTCCATAGCACAGTGGATGGCAGCTTCCGCTGCCGCATCAGCAATTGCTTTGAATGCATGGTCCTGATTGACAGTGTCCTCAAACATTCTGTCAGTTTGTTCCTGCATGGTTCTCCATCGCTCATTCAGTACAGTCATATTGGTAAGGGCTTCGTGGATTAAGCTGCACACTCTGCATTGTCCTCTGTGGTGAGGGGGGCAAGCGGTGGCACACCATGAAGTGTAGGCCGTCCGCCCATATCATGGGGGCCGCCATCCTGGTGTATGATGTTGCTTTCTCCATGTTTGTGAAGACGTGGCAATGTCGAGGGCGTGCGTACGTAGGTGCCATCTTGTGGATGGCTGGAAAATATGACAGCCCTATGGGGTGTGGACTTGGGCGTGATGTGGAAAGCCTCATCATCAAAGTCAGAGTCGTCATCATCAGATGACGCAATGTCACTGGGCGTATACTGGAACCCATTCATAGCCTTAACATGGCCAGCAAGAACCTCTTGCTGATGGTGCATTTTCGCCATCTTTGCTCTACACTTCTTGTGACAAACTTGTGCAATGCCCTGCTCAATACCCTTCTCAACCTCACACTGCAATACTCTGTATGCAGCGCCCAATTCTACATTTTCCCTAAGCTCCTTGTCTGCAGTACCGTAGGAAGGGTGGGGCAGGTGGTGCGCCCACCCCAGGCGCATGCCTTTGAGGGCCGCACTTTTCAGGTGAAGCTCACTGCCTGATTCAGTTGCCCAGCTGTGCTTAAGCTTTAAATTTTAAGTTTTTTTTTCTGTAATTACTAATTTGGTCAGCAGGGGCGGAAGAACCAGCAAGCAAGTGGGAGGGGGGGTCACATGGTCATGCCCTCTGCACAGACAAAAAAATAATGTGGTGGTAACTGTCCATGGATGGGCCAGCACCGCCTGATATCAAGGTCGTGGTGCCAGCCTTCCGCCTACTCCGCCACCTAGCTGCACAGCGCTTGATATTCTGGCTGCTCACTACTTAAGACCAGGTAACCAATGTGAACGTTATTATTATTTTAAATAAAAGTTCCATTTACTTATCGCAAAACTGAGGGTTAAATTTGGCTCGACAGCAATTGCTGCTAGTGCTTACATGTCTGGGTATCCTGAAATGCCGAGGATTCCACTTCACAATGCCGTACTTTTTTCGAGTCTCATTCCCCATGCCACAGGACAGGTTTAATCCGATTCCTTTGTGATGCTCACTGTACTTCATTTCAAATTACCCCCCCCCACCCCCACTATTTTTAATTGGATGACCGCTAGTGCACTGGCACAAGAAGAAAAAAAAAAGAAAGAAAAGCAAGTGAATGTCCGAACTGTTGTGTGAGCGCTTCGCTGTTTAAAATGGGACACACTCACCGAACCTAATTCCCTTACGATTTTAAATTGAACAACTGTTCAATTTTAGTTTGGTACTGTCAGACTAGAGCTCTGAAGGTTTTATCAGTAACAGAAACCTCTGTGACCACTTCTTTTCATAGCTCATGCCCCAGGTCCCTGTTATCAAAAGTGTCACCCCCTTTTTCCTAGGGCAACAGCTTATGTGACTAAGGCCCTAAACATACATACAAATGTAAAAGTCTGTATTGATCCGGGGGCACTGCTTTCAGGCCATTTACATGTAGTGTTCGCTGTTTAGCTCAGAAATGCATCAGCCATCGGTTACCAATGTAACATATAAAAGATTAGCTGCACCAGATGTAACATCGGTCGTTCTTCATTGACAGAAACAAGTCAGTGTTCGGTTAGTTATTCTGAGTCTTTACAGGTACATCACTGCACTGTGTGCTGTGCTGTGAAAAGAGCACTAGAAATCACAATTAGAGGAGTAATTGATAAATGCCTGGACCAAACTGGAGCGGGGGGAAGTTCTGCTGGGAGAATTGCAACAGGGGCAAAAGGGGGAAATAATGTGCAGGAGGAAAAAGAGGAGCCGGAAATGAGAGAGAGAGAGATGAATGGAAGCAAGCAGGGAGCAAAAGGGTTGGAATCTTAGTGCTGGGGGACTCAATACTAAGAGGAGTCAGGAGGGGTAGCAAGGGAGAGAGGCATAGTCGCGTTTGGGAGGAGTCCATGCCAGGAATGACAGCGGAAAGGGTGGGACAATCTGTTCTGAAATATGCCAGAAGGGGTAGGGACAAGCCTCATTTAATTATACATCTTGGGACGAATGACCTGACTGATAAGACAGTAGATATAGTCCAGAGGAGGTTTGAGGAACTAGGAGGACAATTATGTGAGGGGCCAGGAAGATCAGTAACTTTTTCAGAGATACTTCCAGTGCCCAAGGCAAGCACAACAAGAAAGCTGAGAATAGAGGAATTTAATGGATGGCTAAGGACCTGGTGTTGTGCTAGAGGGTATGGGCAGTTGGGGAGTGGGGAGGGACCTGGGAGGACAGTAGTCTCTATGACAAGGACAGACTACACCTGAGTGAGGAGGGAAAGAAAGTGTTGAAACAGAGGATGGAGGAGTACATAGAGGAAGTTGGGAATTTAAACTGGGAGCGGGGCGTGGCAACTGGGCAAGAGACATGCAGAGATCACAGGTTAGGAAACCATATGATCTTACCCCACATAACAGTGACAAAGGACAAATGGCAAGTACTATTGGTGATGTTAGTAAAGGAGGGCAGGATGGGAGGGGGGAAAGGGTGACAGGTTGTTACCCTTAATGCTAGGAGCCTTGGAAGGAAAACTGCAGAGTTACAGGTGCTCATGGCAGAGGGAGAGGTGGATATTGTTGCCATCACAGAAACATGGGCCACCCAATACAATGACTGGGACCGGACTGTACCAGGGTACAGGTTATTTCGTAGGGACAGGGTGATTGGGAAAGGAGGGGGTGTGACACTATATGTGAAGGAAGGACTGAAGTGTGTAAGGGAGGAAGGGGAGAAGGGTAGTACGGAGTCACTTTGGATGCAAATCCAGGATTCCAAGAATAGGATTCTCAGAATGGGAGTGGTGTACAGGCAGCCATCTCAGACAGAGGAGTTAGACAGGGAACTAGTGGGACAGATCAGGAGGACCTGCGAGAAGGGTAGTGTGGTGATTGTGGGGACTCGGCATGCCAGGGGTGGACTGGGTACCCCAACAACCAAGACAGAGAAGGGAGCAGGTACTACTGGATGCCTTCAGGACAGTTTCCTGCTGCAAATGGTCAGTGAACCAACCAGGTTAGGGAATACCCTTGACCTTGTGCTGGCAAATGGGGACTTTAGGAGAACTTACAGTGGAGGAACCACTGTCAGGAGTGACCACCACTCAGTATGGCTCACATTGGATATGGGCAAGGAGGAAGGAGGAATCTGGCACAAGAGTGCTGGACTTCAGGAGGGCCGACTTTGAGAGGATGGGGAAGTGGTAAAAGGGTACCTGCCAGAATTCAATCTAGTATGGAGACTAACCAGAAGTGGGAGCTCATAAAGCTGGGGATAGTGGAGGCAACCAAAATCTGCTGCAAGGCCCAGCGCAAGAAGGCTAGGGCTAGGAAACTGAGCTAGTTGAGCAAGGAGGTCATGGAAAAGGTAAGGAGGAAAAGAGCTGCCTTTAGGAGGTACAAGAAAACAGGGAGGAGGGAGGACAGGGAGGAATACTTGACAGAATCGAAGAAGGTGACATGGGCAGTAAGGGGAGCCAAGGCATCTATGGAACTCAGGCTGGCACAAGGCATCAAGAAGGGGGAGAAGGACTTCTTTAGATATACCAGGGAGAAAAGGAGCTGTAAGGACCACATAGTAAGGATTAGGAAGGAGGGGGGTTGGGTGGAAGCAGGGTGCGATATTGCAGAAGCACTAAATGATTACTTCTGCTCGGTATTTACTAAGGAGAAGAGGTGAGTGACACCTAAAGGGGGGAGAAATGGCAGAAACTGGGGAGGGGTGACAGATGGGGAAATCATGGAGGGCAGAGTTCAGGAGGGTTTGAAGGCACTGAGGGTGGACAAGGCACCAGGCCCAGATGGCATCCACCCCAGGGTACTGAAGGAGCTGGCAGAGGTCCTTGCAGGACCTTGGCAGACCTATTTAATGTATCACTACATTCAGGATGTGTACCTCAGGACTGAGGATGGCTCATGTGGTGCCCCTCCACAAGAGTGGCCCCAAGGATGAACCGGGAAACTACAGACCAGTGAGCCTCACATCCATCATGGGTAAGCTAATGGAGACTATCCTTAAGGAGAGTCTGATGGTCCTCCTAGAGGCCAAAGGACTACAGGACAGCAGACAGCATGGCTTCATACATGGTAGATCCTGCCAAACCAACCTGGTGGAGTTCTATGACTGGGTAACTAGGCAACTGGATGGGGGCCATGCAGTTGATGTCCTGTATCTGGACTTCAGTAAGGCATTCGACTCGGTGCCGCATGGAAGGCTGAGAAGTAAGCTAGAAGGCACTGGGGTGGGTGCAAAGCTCGTGAGATGAGTAGGGAACTGGCTTCAGGGAAGGCAACAGAGGGTGGTGGTGGGTGGGGAGCTCTCACACCCAAGGGTAATGACGAGCAGTGTTCCACAGGGCTCAGTGTTGGGACCAGTGTTGTTTGGGATATTCATTGCAGACATATCATTGGCCATCAAGAGCAAGATCAGTCTGTTAGCTGATGATACCAAGGTAGGAGTGGTGGTGGATAACTTAGGGGGATGGCAGCGGTTGTAGGATGATCTGGCAAAGCTTGAAACCTGCTCTGACACCTGGCAACTGGGGTTTAATGCCAAAAAGTGCAAGGTGCTGCATTTTGGGATGAAGAACCCAAGGAGGAGTTACCAGCTGGGGGAGTGCAGCTAGCCCAGACAGAGGAGGAGAAGGATCTAGGGGTGCTCATTACAGGGTCAATGAACAACTCAGCACAATGTAGGAAGGCAGCTGCAAAGGCCAACAAAATGCTGGGTTGTATTGCAAGGGGTATATCCTCGAGGAGGGAGAAGGTGATTCTGCCACTGTATAGGTCATTAGTTAGACCACAACTGGAGTACTGTGTGCAGTACTGGTGCCCGTATCTGAAGAGGGACATTAGGTTACTGGAGGGGGTGCAGCGCAGGGCGACAAAGATGATCAAGGGGCTGGGGGACTTATCATATGAGAGGAGGCTGAGGGAGTTGAACATGTACTCGCTGGAGGAGAGGAGGGATGGGGGGACATGATTGAAACCTTTAATTACATGAAAGGAATAAACAAGACAGGTACAGAGGGGCTGTTCAAAGTAAGGGAGGGGAGGGACACCAGGGTCCATGATATGAGACAGGAGGGAGGGAGGTAGGTTCAGGAGATGAGGAGACACTTTTTTACAGAGAGGGTGGTGGCTGGGTGGAATGCGTTACCTGCAGAAGTGGTATCCAGTAGAAAAGTGGACTGCTTCGAAAGGGGATGAGACAGGACAAGGGGGAGGGTTAATGAAGGGGAAGGGTGGAAGGGAGGGGCAGCTGCAGAATAAGGGGTGCTAGCTGCATATTCAAGCAGACTTGATAGACCTCTAAGCCTTTATCTGCTGGCAAATTTCATATGTTCATAATCATAATGGGTTCTTGGTGCCAGAAATGACCTGTGCAGGGTTGGTGATTTAAAACATTTAGTGTCTGGTGCATGTGTACATTGGTGGTTGTACAGTACAGTCACTTTTAAAGACAAACTGACAGGTTCGGGAAAACTAGAAATTCTAAAGACTGACACTTTCCCAACATTTTCCGTCTGTCTTACCTGCTTCCATGAGTTCTCCCCCTGTCTCCCTCACTCTCGGCTGCTTTACCTGTCTCCAGACCATATGCTCTTTTGCAGGCTGAAACTACAATACAAAAAATAAATAAATAAATAGCATCAGCCATCAGACCTTCTCTCTGTGATGGTCTTTCCCATCTCTGAATGTGTCAGCTCACTCAATACCCCGTGGTTTTGTAGCGCTGGCGCTCAAAGTAAAAAATAAATAAATAATAAAAGTAAAAAAAAATATAACGCAGTCCTTGTTCTTAGTGTGTGGAGAGGGGAAAATAATACAAGATCTTTATTGGAGGGGGTGTACATAAGCTCTGAAAGCTCATAACTCTGGACACATTAAAAATTTACAGCTACTGAGGCCATCTAAGGACAAATGTCCAAAGTGTAAAAAAAAAAAAAAATGCATCCAGATGATGGAGGATGAACTATTTTATCTCAAATAACAAGATTTTACTTTCTTATTATTTAAGCTTAATAGTTGTAATTTAAGCAAACGTAAAACAGAGAGTGCCGTTTTATAAGCACAGTAAGACACTCCGGGGTGTGCATTAGTTCGAACGCATGGCTAGGAGGCTGGATGCACCCAGCCTGTGGTCTGTACCTATCACTACATCCCCTAGCTGTGCATTAGAACTGTCTAATGCCCCCGCGTCATGTCTTATTGCTTACATAGTGTCTATTGTCCATGTTGCTGATAGAAGAGGAGTGATCTGGAATGGGCCCTTTCTGATTAGGTGCAGGTAAAAATTAGGGAAGAGGGAATGGCAAGTAATAGTGATGGAGCCTCCACATGAGGGGTTTGGTACCTCAGTGTGAAGCAGCGCCACTGGGATAGCGAAGAGACTTAAGTAGACAGCACCCTAGTGGTCTTGCATACTTGATATAAAGCAGTCAGACCTGGAAAGGGTGGATCCCAGCAAGAAGTTACCAGCCAAATACCACTAGATGTGAGAATCGCCCCTCGGCTATGGTCTGCCCCCCTCTCTGGGTATGGAAGAGCCAGCATATCGTCGGTTGTCACAGGCAGCATGAGGTCTCATCCAGAATTTGACATTGTGAGATCTGCAAAATTTGGGCCTGGTGAAGTGCATGTAACCAGCAAGTGCAAAAGAGTACTGCACTATATAGTGACCCAGTGTGGTCCTGGTTGGTTAGCAGCGGGCATAGGTTAAGTCTGTAGAGCAACCTTAGGACACGCACTCTAGCATGAGTGACAGCATTAATAGGATTCTACTGAGTGGGGGGGAGGGGAATTAGTATGGGAGTTGTGGAGAGATGCGAGAGCAAGTATATTTCAGGTCGGGTCAAAGCAGAAACAGCCTGAATTCAGGGTAACATTAGACCTCAGCGCCCATTTAAATCATGAGATCTTGGGGAGACTGGCAATGCTGGCAGGGAGTTTATGTTAATGGTCTGTTAATCACCCTCTAGGGGTATAATGTGGCACAAGCCATAGCTGAGTGCTACATGCCCTTAGAGGGTGATTAACTGACCATTAACATAACCCCTGGGAGTGCCTTATTGCTATTATAATAAAAATGTTTTTCAAATAGTGTTAAACCAGAGTCTCACACTCTCACACCTCAGATTCTATGGGAGCAAAATTTTCCCTAAAATCAGGGGTGGGGAACATATAACAAATGTGTGCGTTTCCTTCAAGAAAAGCCCCAAAACTCACCACAGAGCATGTAAACTCCCCAGAGCTCATGGGGGCCTTGCGGCCCCAGACCCCCAGCTATTTTTTTGGGGGGCGCACAAAATTAGTCTCTTGCACAGGGCACCAAAATGCCTTCCTACGGCTCTGCTTCTCTGACTCGCGATTCACTCTTTCTCCTCTTTCAGCTCAGCATTCTCCACTCTCAAACCTTCATTCGTTTATTTCAAAATATCATTTACGTACATTAACTGTTTATCACATTTCAGCCTTTCACAATCATCTCTCAGCATACAAATTTCTCACTCAGAGTCTTGAGCAGTACAGTGCAACAGTCTGTTATTGGCATCACGGATTGACTGTGTGTCCTCCACTAGCATCTGTTCCCTTTTTTGCCTGCAAGCCCATCTCTTTTTTCAGGGACGCAGTTTGCAGTTCAAGAGAGGCACATTTCACCATGAGACACTCAACAAGCGGTATGTAGAGCCGCAGCCAAGATACCTTTAAAGTTGTATTTTTTGGCTTTTAGTGTGAACTCGAGGTAGTGCTGTGAAATTAGCAGCAATGGGTTTTCAGCAGACTTCACGTCCAGCGCGAAATCTGTCCATCCGCCATGGGAGGTGAGGTAGGTTGAGACGTCCACTCTCAGTTCAGTGCAAAGTTCAGGCATGACAAATAAGGGGTAAACAAACAAAGAAGCAGCTGGAAAACTGGATAAAATCCTTGGCGCCATCACGCAACGGCTTTCCGGTCCCCAGTGGGCAAACGGTGCCAAGGTGGTTCGCTATCACTCGCAAAGGGAGTGTATCAGGGTCTGTTGTGGAGGTGCCACACCCGAGACCAAGCCAGAGTGTGTCCGTCACGGAACAACCACTGTAAGTATGAGTAGGTCCAAGTAGGCGAAAAATGCACTACACTACTCAACATTCAATGTTTATTCAATGGAATCCTCACTTTGTAAATTCCAACCTGCATACAGTCACCAAATGTAATTTGGTAATAAAATTACCTTTCTCAGGTTCTTGTTGGAACTGCACAAAAGGAAGAGGCGACAGACAAGTTGTGTCCAGATAATAAATGTAACTTATTACTGATTAATAAGAATAATACAGGCTTACAACCAACAGTGTAATCACTGGGAGAGTATCCAGTTTCCTTACCTATAGGTGCAGTCAAGTCTCTCTGAGAGATAAATACATGGTGCAAGGGGTCTTATACCCTGATAACCATGACAACAATAAAAGAAGATACACAAAATGCACATAATTGGCCAAAAACAGGTGGCCAGAGTAACTATCCTAAGTAACATAAAAGTTGCCTAGCTTAGCAGAAGATAAAGTGAACAATGAGATCTGTGATTCTTCCAAGGTCACTTGCAGCTACAGTTTGCATAAGCACTAAAGATGGTACTGTTGCCTAATAGTTATACAATAAAAATATAATGGAAAACATCTCCCAGTGGTACAATATACTGTGAGAGTACAGTGAAGCATAATGTGTTGCTGTCCGTGAGGTGGGGATACAATCGGGGGTGCTGGTCCATGGATAACAATGGGGCATAACTATCTTACAAATGCCGGCAACCACAGGAAGGAGACAGATTTTACAGACAGAATACACAAGGCTCACAGCTTTAAAATTTCAGAACTCGGATGATATACCCAAAACGAGACTTCAGTTTCCCACAGAAGCACTGGGCTCTAGAAACCTCCACCACTGGTAAGCCACCTTTACTTGCTCTTTTCCTCACACTTCTTCTCTGGT
This sequence comes from Neoceratodus forsteri, assembly GCA_016271365.2. NCBI lineage: Eukaryota > Metazoa > Chordata > Ceratodontiformes > Ceratodontidae > Neoceratodus > Neoceratodus forsteri. The sequence continues at coordinate 1,206,986,953 of CM057449.1, forward strand.
CAGGCATCTCCCTCCGAGTGGAGAAGTGAGCAGCCTCTCCCAACCTGGCCTTAGAAAACACACTCGGAGAACCCAGGAATTTCCTCTTCCCTGACCAGACCACTGCTGAAATGCTGAGCCTTGCATTTCCTCCAGACCCTCACCCTTGTGCAGCCCTCCAATTCCCTCACCAGAGCAGAACCACAGCCTAAATGGACCTAAAGGCCTACCAACTTAATATAGGCCTCAGGGCCTGCCCCAGACAAGGGCATGGCAGACCCACAGTGTAGCCAGGCTGCGCTCCACTCCCTGGGTGCCCCTCGGGTGACAGAGAGGATGGCAACCCAAGCCTCCAATGCATCCCCTTTTACCATACTCCGGAGCTTGAGCTAAGCATCAGGCCAGGAGAAGCCTTCCAGGGCATGTCCACATAAAGACCTGCGGCCCACCCAAACAGTTCATGAACAGCGCCCCAGGACCTGCCCCTCCAAGCAGGCTCCTAAATGGGTGAATGCTCTCCAGCACCCCCTCAACAACCTGGGCCACCCTGCCACGCCGGCTATGGGAGGAGACACTGCCACTGCCCCCCTCCCCTGTGGGAACCCTGCCATGATTGCCATAGCCCTGACAACCCAGGAGACACCACAGATATGGGAAATGGGATCCTTCTTAAGGCTCTACAACTCCCTCCTATTAGGCACTCTCACCACCCTGCCCCAGGAAGCCCATCTCCCAAACTATGCCACCAGGCTATCTAGCCTTCCTCCCTCGGAGCACTCATAACTTGCCATGACACTGCACCCACCGATCCTGTCTACTCAGAACCCCCCCCTTCCAGGCCCAAACCCCGACCACCAAGCTCCTGTCTTGCCTGCCTCTCCTTCCTCTCTCCCAGCCACTCCCCTCGCACTTCCTGTTCCTGGCATATTTATATCTTAAGTCCTGCTCTCTGCTGCCACCACATGGTGACCAACAGAAACTACGCCCCAGAGCACTAAAAATCCCTAAGCCCTGGGAGCAAAATAGCAAGGGAAGGGGTCCCTAAAGGGAGCATAAGCCTCTCTCTAAAAGAGAGGAGGCTTACACTTCCAATCCAGAACTCAGCAGGTCAGTCCACAGTTTTCTCTCTGCTTTCCAGGCCTGGGACAGCATAGGTTGCTACCACTCCCAGCACTGCAAACCTTTCAATCAGAGATCTCCACCAGATTTGTCCACTTCCAGCACAGTTTTGCCTTTATAGGCCCTGATCACAGTCGGTATCCATTTGTGCATGGGGCTGTCACTCCAGGAACTCAATAGCCCACAGGACAAAGAATGGGCACTAGAATCTGGGGTACCTCCTTTCCTCTGATGCTTCCCAGAGTCCCTTCCCTTGAGAGGTTTCCAAGTGTGTGGGTGGGCCCGCCCAAGTGGGTCCATTACAGTAAGTAGCCAGGATGCTGTCCAGTCACAAAAAATAAATAAGTAGATATGGTTGTAGCATGACATTAGCATTCTGTGCATTACAGTTACTGTACTGATATTGCTGTATTATTTTATTTGTAATTTTTGACTTAAGGCACACTGTACTGTGAAGAGCTCATTTCAAGGTGTGTCTGGGGGGGGTTATATGACCTGTTTTATTGACAGTGGGAATGTTGGCCAAGATGCATGAAAAATCCCCTGCTCTTAAAAGAAGTGCCATGGGATCTTTAACTTTTACCCAGACAGCCACAAAAGATGGACATAAAGGGCCTTGGTTTAATGTCTCATCCAAAGGACAGCACCTCAACAATGCAGCACCTCCTCCCCCGTGCAGCACTACATTGTCAGTACTGTTTACTAGTCCAAGTACCTAGAGTGGGACTAGAACACACAACCATCTGACCTCCCAGCACCAGAAGCAAGCATGCAATCAACTGCACCTCTGAAACTGAATATGGATCATTGTTGCCATTCCTTGACCTTCTCTGATCACATTCACATCTTGTGCAAAAGCATTAAGAAGAAACTGGGTATGGCTTCTAGGTTAAAACATTTCTTGACTCCTGAAGTTCACATTCCCATTGCTAAATGTTCCTTTCTCCCCCTGCTGGACTATGGTTCCCCTAATTATGCCCAAGCTGCTGTTAAATAAATATTCCATTTGTCTACAGTGTTAAACAATGTCTGCTGGTTTGTCTTGTTGGCTGTCTTCAGATCTCACAAATACAACTTATATTAGAACTTTGGCTGACACCTCTCCCCCCTTCCCCCCAAGCCTGCCAAAACAATACTTTTGGCAGCACAATTGACAAAACCCTGTGGAATTCTGACCCGCCTGAAGCCTGCAGATCCACCATTGTTTCTTGCTGAGCCTCTTGCCAGCATGAGCCAGACAGCCTTTTCCATTGCTGCCACCGCTTCTGGAACCATCTCCCCTGTGACTTCGGATCTGCTCCTTCTGTTTAATTTGCTGACTGACTTGTGACCAGCTGTGTCTGTAACTGTGTTATATGACTATAGTAGATGTAATAAGGTACCTGGAAATGGAGTGTTGGGTGTTCCGTGATGTAGTACCAGGGCCCTCAAGTGACACATCCCTTTACATCAGGAGGACTGGCATTGGTTCTTTTGGTTCAGGAGGAGCAGGGAAAACATAGAGTATACTGGATAGGCAACTATGCACAACCAGTGTGTTCTGCCACAGAAGGATTCTGATTCCCTTTGACCTCAAGAACGAAGCTTGAGAGGTACTTGGGAATCCAAACCCTTAGGTGGTAGCACACTGGTTGGGCCTGGAGTTGCCCATTCTGTATTTTTCATAGTATATAGTATTAGTGAAAATGTGCATGTGGCAGTTCTTTCACTTTCAGAATGAAACTGACTTGTGCAGTCTCTAGAGGTTTCAGAATGTTGTTGTGCCACAGAAGGGTACAATCATATTCCACGACCTTTGAACTGTGGTGCAACAGCATTTTGAAAGGGATGGAATTTTATACAGAACAGTGCTCCACTATATACTATATAACAATCATAACACAGTACAAACTATCTGGAGAAAGTCAGACAGTGCCCCAGAACACTCTAGCTCTCGAGGGCAATTGAGCACATGAACCGTCTTCGCATGTTGGCTCCCTGGAGTATGGCACTGGCAAGGAGGAACAGCTTAGGTGCCTTTAGTAGCAGTGTCTAGACATTTATAAGCAACAAAGTGACTGGCATAACTTCAGTATAAACTGTTGTGTTTCAGTATCTACTCTTTATTTCAGCAAACAGGCATTTATCAAATCCCAGTCACTTTACTGTCCCCAGAATTAAACATTAAACTTCAGGAAACAGGGCACTCAGACTTAAAAGTTGACTCAGACAAACAAATTGATTTACAAAGGCTGTGTACAGTCCCTTGGCACTTGATGGTACTGTGGAAAAGTACTGATAATATTCTTACGGCACTCTTGGAAACAGCAGAAAAAAATGCCCTGAGGCTGCTTTGTCCAATCCAGCTTCATCAATCATGCTTGGTTATCAAAATCAATCCACCAGGAGTCATAGGCAGGCAGCGTGGTACACAATTACTCTGGAGGTCATCAGACATTTAGGCCCCAGAAGGGTACCTGCAAATTAGGGGTAATCAGATTATTTATGATTTATTACATTTGCATCTGTTAGATTATCAAAAATCCCAATTTTGATGCCTGTTAAGACATCCTAGTTAGAAACAGAATTCCCAGTTCTGTTTCAATGCTTGTTAAGGCATCAGAATCAGAATTTCCAATTCTTTTTTTTTTTTTATACTTTCTGTTTATCTCCTTCTGTCTACCCTCGGTGCCCACTCTTTCGGGTTGCTCATCACCATCTCTGACCCCCATTCCGGATCTGCCCCTAGAGTGTCTCACCTCTTACTTCCTCCTGCACAGCGGGGTCTGTCCAGAACCGGTGGTCTTGGATGGCCCAGAGCAGTTGTCATCTAGGACCGCTGAGGGGTATTTTCCCATTTTTCCGTGGTTTCCCCTGATCCAGCCCCCTGAGATGCCGGCGCAAAGATGCGAGCATCCAGAGAGGAGACATGCTGATGCACATCCCTCTCAAGCGGCTACAGACATCCGCCCTCCCCGACTCCATTAGATGGAGCCGCCAACCCCTCGAGAACCCGTGTTCCCACCAGGTCTCGGAGGGTGTCAGGTGTGTACTGCACCCCTGGTATCCCACCCCAGAAGGAGGAGAGCATCCATTGGGATGCAACCTCCTCCCCTGCCGACCCCAGTGCATTCTCCCTCGGGTCACCAGCGTAGAGCGAGGTGTGGCTTCCAGTGCCTCAACCCTCAGCGCCACCAGGCCGGCCAGAATTTCCAATTCTGTATCTGACTGCAACATAAACCTCCTCCTGGCTGGTATAAAAAGAGGAATGGGGCCCCTGAGAGAACAGACCTTCCCCTTTTCCCCACCCTTGTTTTCCCAAGTCTCCCCTTACCATGTTACTACTGCTGCTTGGGTATTCACTGCTTCTGCTGTGTCACTATCTTCTTGCATTTCCCCCTGTCTGCTGCTGAGGCCCCTGCCCACCGCCCCCCCCCGCCGTTGGGCAGTGCTGAGTGGTATGTTGCTGTGTTCTGTTGATTCAAGAACAGAACCAATGCCACAACACAGTGCACACACACCACTCTTATTATTGGATGCCTCCACAAAGCAGAGGTCACAGCTCATCACCACCACCAAGTCCTCCCACCAAGCTACCATCCCAAAGGACATGGTCTCAATCCCCACCTCAGCCCCAGTCCCAGTATAAATTTAAAACATATCCTGTGTTCCCCTTCCCATTAGCCAGCCAGTACCACTGCACTGAGCACAGGCCAGCAGCCATCATGACCGAAGTGAGTTCCAAAGTGAACTGAGTAACACAGGGTGGCCAACCTGGACAATACCTTGGGTTGCCCACCATGTTCCTTACTAGTACAGAATCTGGCAGAGTAGCTAAAAACCCGGGGTGTTGTCCAAGTTTGCCACTCCTTGAGTAACTCAGGTCATTCAGGGACAGACAGGATTATCTCACTCTCTTGACTATTGGCCTTAACTCAGTGCAGTGGCACTGGCTGGCTAAGGGGAAGGCAAACAGAGGATTTGGATCTATATTCTAATTAGGCTGAGGTTGGGCTGGGAGTCAGGACTAAGTCCTGCAGGACTGTGGCAAGGGGGACTTGATGGCAGTAGCAAGCTGTTGGCTATTCTGGGGGGGATCTGTCCAGTAATAAAAAAGATTAGCATGTAGTGTATCATGTCATTGATTTGGTTCTGGAATCAACACAGCAGCATGCCAGACAGCCAGTGGCGTCATGCCCATAGGGCCCGAGGGGGCATGTGCCCCCCCCAATATTGTTGTGATGGCCATTTAAAAAGATTGTTTTTAGTATTTAATTTTTTAATGGTCCCACATGCCGGAAAAAAATGTTATTTTTCAACGTCTTTTTGGTGGGGGGTGGGGGTTCCCAATTGAAGACTGACTGAGAAAAGCAGTTTAAAAAAATGTATTTGCTCCCACTGGGCTAGCAACTGGATTCAGGGTTGAGCACCTGTAAAAAGAGAGAGAGAGACAGTCACAACAGACAGTTAATTGGCTGCTGCTGGCTGGCAGTTACCACCAATAAACTGTACAGTGCCGGCGCGAAGAAATAGCTTGCATGGATTATTGGTGGTTCTTCTCATTTTGCTGTAGTCCAATGTCCATCCTTCAGTTGAATGCTATTCTCAACTCTGATGGTCGGTCATTGAATTCTGCTTGAGTCGAGACGCAGATGAGTTATCAAACAGTCAGCACTAAGAGAGCGCTTTTTGGTCGGGTGTGTTCCCATCCTCTGAGACCAGAATGAAGTTCCTGGCTGCTGCCTAGTTTAAAAAAGGTCAGTAGTAGTACTGTTCCCTGTAAGGTATGCGTAACATTCAATATGCAGCCGGGTCCGCATACATCTGCAGTGTTAGCGCACAAAAGAACTGATGAGCAGATTGCATGTCCATAATCACAGACAGGGGTGTAGCCAGGCATTTCAGATTTGTACACCAACCTGCCACACTGCTACCCCCTCCCCCACCGTTGTTCATGCCTGCCCCGCCCATGACTCAGGGCAAGGAAATATATAGTGCAGGAGAATGTTAGCAATTGTATAACCCAGCAATCTTCTGTGAGTGCTTCTCTAGTTCCCAGTACAATTGAACTAATAGTATAGCTTCTGACTTTGCTGGGGCATTTAAACTCACCGCCTAAGACTTGACACACCCCCTACCAGTTGCCACAGCCGGTCACTATGCAGGCAGACCATGCGGAGCTAATTGAGACCTTCAGCTTCAATGTCCATGTTCCACTCTGCCACCCCCAAAACAAAGCTAAAAGAGAAAAGAAAAAGCCTGCAAAGCCAAGCAAAGGAATTTAAATGTGATGGACTAGAGAGGGCAGAGCAACGTTGGCCAGCTTGTTTGCTACCCCCTGCTACTAAACTTGGTACACCATGGCTTACTTGGAGTATCAGTAGCTACACCCTTGGTCACAGAGCTTTAGGTGCATTCTTTGCTAGAGGCAGTCATGAGGACAGGAAGCAAGTGGTTGAGGGATCACACCATCCTTCTCCTCAAATCCACCAGCTAGCAGTCAGTGAACATGCCTCCCTGCCACAAGGAAACCATTTGCGACTTCCTTTTTTGCTGCCAAGAAAGTGTACTGTGTTCATGGCAAGAGGCATGTCATGTAGTGTGTGGGGGCGGGGCGCAAAGGAACTGCGCGCAATTCAAAAATATACATATTTTGTGTATTGGTGGGACAGCAGACAGTCGTCGGTTCAGTGTTTGACTGGATGTCAGAGGAAGTGAGTACACTGACAGTGAGTCATGGACAGCAAGCGGTCTCCAGATCAGAATTACGAACGGTAAGTCCAGAGGCTGGAGTTTTGGCAATGTTGTGGGAAGGATATGATGGACAGGCGGTGGTTGCAGTGGCAGGCTTGTTTCGCCTTCTGCTGGGAGTGCTCGCCCCTGTGGTGTCCCTGAGGAAGCCGATGGATAAGGTCATTATCATCATCGTTCTACAGCCCCAGCCCACTAAATAAATATGATGGGATAAGCAGAGCAATAATAAGCCTGTAGTAGCTTGCATATTATAAGGATAAAAAAAAATAATTACACATGTTAAGTTGACATTATTCTGTGTGTGTCCATATGGTACAGACTGCTTTCTGCTGTGAGACTAGGTACAGAATGTTGGCTTTTTAACCCAGCCCTTGGGCTCTCTAACCCTGAATTGCATTCTCATTCAGGAATTCCTTCTTTGAAGCCCTGTACACTGCAAGTGACCACAGTCATATTGGGCAGACTATTATACGTGTGAAATAATGATTGCTGGTATTTCCCCTAAATATGCCCTCCTTTGTTTGAGGACATGCCCTCTATCGCAATTCTGCTTGTAATTACAGGCACAATCTCTGTGCATACAATATTTTGACAATCCGTTTTAGTATTCATAAAACCGTGGTCTTGTCCCATCTCACACTGCTATGTAATGAGCAAGGCGCTTCCCCTGGCACTGCACATGGCCGGTTTTCATTACATTGTACAGGAGCGGGTGAAGGGTAAAGGGATTTCTGCATCAGTCTTATGTTTATGCCAGCTCTGCCTTTCCTCATGTTTATTCATTGTTACTGCTTTCTCACCTGTTAGTCCAAAATCCCATTCATTCCAGTCCCTTCTATAGAGGAAATATATATTTTATGAGGCAAAAATACCAAAGTTACATTATTGCATACAGTTGCAAAACAGAAGTAAAGAGCGATTATATTAATAGCTTCCAGCATGTGATCTGAGCCTGGTTCAGGTGCCATACAATCTTTTGGAAGAGTTTTTTTGCTGTACTATTTTTAAGTAAATGTCCTGGGGGTGTAGTCAGATGTTAAGTAAATAAATCACCATAACCATACCCAAGTCACAGAATTACGTTAGAGTGACCCGTTCTACAGATAGGAAGACAATCCTTGTGTTGATGGTGACAGCACATATTTATTCAATATTTGTGAATCACCACTTCTTGTTATCTGTTACCCATGCTGCAGACAAGGGGAGGGGTGCCAGCGGGATGCGAACCAATGTAGCAGATCAAGTGCAAGCAAGTCCAGTGGCTGATAATTCTCTGACTGTACGCCAAATAATATGAGGGCATGGCTTCTGGTATAATGAATGCTATGACATTACAGGGTGCCTCAGTTTGAGCCTGAAATTTTAGTTTGAGTTTGCTTGTCGCGCTCTGTATGGTGCTACTTTTTTGCAATTTTCAATACAGGTAGTGTTACACTTGAAGGAGAGTTAAGTAGATGCTGATTTTGGGATAGCAAGTATAATATCTGAAATAACTTCTGAGGGTTGCAGAGTTTCTCTGCTTCAGCCTTCATTGTGTGAGCACAGGGATATTCGAGGTAAGTTGCCATGACAGTGAAGTTGATTTTTTTTTTTTTTTCCAGTTGTTTAACCAGGAGTAGCACACTAGTTAAGTGACTTGCTTAGGGTCACACAGTATGCAAGTGGGGGCTGCATTATGGAGGTGATTATATGCTAAAATGGGGAGGATCTGTGCTGTAAGGGCTGATGATCTCAGCAAGACTTTTCTTTTGAGATGGCTGCTTGGCAAGTGAAACCTTTTTAGTGTAATAAAATATCCAAAGCATCTTCAGATAAAGTTTAATTGCTATTCTGTATTTCTGATAGGAAAAGGAATAAGGAACAGTACAGACCATTAATGAAGTGATAAGATTCTGTGGATATTATTTTTTGTCATTTTAAAAAATGAAAATTGTAACTGGAGTCAACTTGATGTGACCTTAGGGTATGTGTATGGTGAATTAATAATTTTGCATTGAGAGGAGCCTATCAGTTGTACCTACCTAATACCTTAGCACCTGTGGCTATGTGAACTTGACTACAGTTAGTCCGATTGGAAGTTAGCAACACCCTCAAGCACGGTCTCTTGCTGATGTTAATGTTAAAACCAAATACCTTTGCTTAGGTCTTACAATGGGTACAAAAAAATGCCTTTCAATTAAAAAAACTGCTTAAATCTTTTGTTGCTGTTAAACTTAAGTAAAATAAGTTGCTTTACCTCTTCAAGTTTTAGCCACAGTCATTCAGCTCTAGCAAATTACACATGTTCTGTTATTTTTTGTCAGGAATTGCCAAACCTTTTCAGTATAATAAACATATATGGTACCGATTTGACTGCCGTTTGATGGGGTTTAGGAGGGCTGCTAACGGGTGAGATGTGCTACTAGGATCATAAAAGCTGCTGACAGCAAGTGGTTGTCCTGTGATACAGATGGAGGGGGCAATGACAGCTGGGATGGTATAGGGGATGGGGGTGCTGTGCTGTAAGAAACAAACATATATGCTGTTATTGTGCTGAAGGGGGGGGTTGTCTGTGCTGTGAGAACTATGCCATGAAACAAACCTCACTGCTCATGTGTTGTGCTGAAATGGGAGGGGGATGTCTGACCTGAAAGGGCTTTTTCTGTTCTGAAATGAAGTGGGGGATCTTTGCTGTAACTTAGGGATATGTAGCAAAATGAACCTCATTTCTTGTTTTCTGCATGCCGGGGGGAGTGGGATATCTCTGGGCTTAAATGAGGTGTGGGGGGCTGAAACATGTAAAGCGAGATCAAAGGGAAGGATTTATACATATGACCATACTTTTGCACATGAATATTTGGTTTGAGAAATGTGCTGCCCGCACACAGAGATCTTCCACCCACCCAGTGATAGCTATTAGAGGGAATATTGGTCAGTACCACAGGGGAAGGAACTCAAGGAAGCAAAGGGTTTGCTCAGCTGCTGTTTTCAAATTCAAGCCTGTTGCTTGCCAGGCCCACTGGTCGACGAGTTGGTCGGAGTCTACCACCAGTCGTCAAAAATATTTAAAAAAAAATAAATAAGTAAAATACACATGAAGGCTTTAGAGCCAGTTTAAGCTGCAGACTCTGACTCTGTGCATACTGTATGCAGGAAACGTGCAGGCAAGGCTGGGCCATGCCACCGGCAGACAGGACTCAATAATGACTACTGTCACAGTCTTCTGTCTTCTTGTCTGACTGACAAGAAAGGTGAGGACTGATGTGATTGGAGTGGTCAGTTGTCAGACAAATCCAATTTGTAAAAATTAATTTTTTTATACAGTCACTCTGAAACTGTCGGTGTCACTGTTGGAGGAGGTGAGGAGTGAGCACCAGCAGCAAGGTGAGTCAGTCAACTCGGACTCAATCTGACTAATTCTTAAAAAAAATTAAATACAAAAGGTAACACTGTAAGTAGAATGAACAAAGGACAAAACAATTGATCATTTCTCTAACCTATTTCAGTATTATGCCACTTAGCTTGTTGGGGAACAGCTTTCTGGACTGCTAAAAGTCACCAAAATGCACCATTTGACTTCAGTTTTTCAAAATTTTCCCGGGGGGGGGCATGCCTCCGGACCCCCCTAGAGAGGTTAAGATTTTGTGCCCCTCCAGAATTTATGACTGCATGACACCTCTGCAGACAGCACAACTGAACTGGGGCGCAGCAAGCAGCATTACAACCCACTGTAGCAGCATCAGTAACATAAGGTAAAGGGTGACAATGGAAAACCAGGGAAAACAAGAGTGGGGAAGAGTATAAAGAATTAGTTAGGACTCTAATGTATATGGTACTTAGTGAGAGAGGTTTTAAATGCAATTTTTTTTTATAATTGGTTTTGCCCTTAAATCTCAATCCAAAAAAACAAACCAAATCCAATAAAATCCGATTCTGATCAACCTTATTGCAAATATATTGATACATTTAAATAGTAATCAGACGGATCGGACCATATGTCTAGTCAGAACTGTAATGCAGTAAAGAATCAGGAGGATTTTGTGTGCATAAGGCTCACCCTTTAGGGTCTACGTCACTTTACCAAGATACCCACCGGAGTACATAAACTGAGGTAGGTACAGTAATGGTATATCATTTAGAATACCACCATGTATTCTGGATAAAGAGCACTCTCCATTCCTTTGGCTTCTGTTTTCCAGCCACTGCTCTGGCATGATTAGTATCTATGAATGGATGCCACCAGGCATATCGTTTGAGGGAGAACCACCAACAGGCCTCTTATATCCATGGGATTTCACTTAGAGACATTTAGAGTACAAGGAGCACAAAAAGGCAAGGCCCAAAAGCGGGTCCTTTAGGATAGGGTATAGTAATTATTGTTTCCCCCAGTAACAATATACCTATCCAGAGTTCTTTTAAAGGTATCTCTGTCTGTGGTTATGTAACCCCCCTGTTACCCAGGGTTACTAGAATCCCAGTAAGACCTAGTGGTAGGCAGGGAAGGCAACTTGTGAAATTCCAGTTAAACGGATTTCACACTGTCTCACTCTGTTCTCAGTCTCAGCTGAGACTGAGGGATGCATCATTTTAGACTTGTCACAGCTGCATAACCCACACTGGAATGTTGCAGTTGGAGGTTAGAGTAGACTGTTCGGAATTTTGAAGCCAATCTGTGTGCAGTCCAAGGAGAGACTGTAGTGCAGCAGTGTGTGTGCAGGCTCTCAGAGCTTTAAGCTCTGGTAAAGAGCTACTTTGTTTAAGGTGTGTGTTTCCACCTGAAGAGGAACACAGGAACTGCAATTGAAGTGGTGGAGACCGCTCTCAATGGTTCAGTGCCCCATCCCTGCAGGGATGGGGGGAAGGGGTCAGCCTGTTTTCCAGGGGCAGCCCCCCGGAGTCCGGCTAAGGAAAAGAAACTGCCTGTTTGAGTTGTGCTGAGGCACTAGAAGCTCTGAAAGGAAGATTCCTTGAGGAGAAAACGCCTGTGGGGCACCTGCCACCAAAGGGTGAGTTTGCTCTGAAAAAGGGCCAAGTGTTTTCACCTGAAACAGAAGGAAACTAAAGGGACTGTTACTGTGGGGTCAGGAAAAGACAGCCAAGTACAGTTGGAAGCTGTGGGGATTGGACTGCTTAATTCCATGGGGGGTTTAGAGTAATGGACAAAGCCACTAATAAGTATGTTCAAGTCCAGCACAATTGGAAAGAAAGAAAGAATGAGGGGATTGGACTGCTTAATTCTGTGGGGGGTCTAGAGTAATGGACAATGCCACTTATTTTAAGTATGTTCAAGTCCAGCACAAATGGGAAGCAAGACAAGTAGATTGAATGTGAAATACATTTAGCAAGAATCTACACAGCAAAGTGTTAAAGGATGAGGTGTTTACAGTCCAGAGAAATGGCCGGGTATGAATTGTGGGAGCGAGAGGTGGGAGACCCCCCCATCAGTAGTAACCAAATTCACCTCTATGGCTTTGCTCTGAGACACCTGTTGCTTTCTCTCAGGTACTTGGCCAGTACCTGAGGAAAGTACCCAGATGTGGGATTAAAGAGGAAGATTCCCTGATGGAGCCGAGGTGCTCTTAGGTGGTTTAGGGAGCCACCAGAAAATGTTTCCATGAAGTATTGAAGGTGTCCAAGTGGCTGGCAAGGGAGCCGAGCCAGGGAAAACCCAAAGCTGTGTACAAGTTCGGGCTGTGTAACCCAGAGCTGTGGTACAAGTCCAGGCTGTGTGCCCAGTGTGTTTAGAGCCTGAGGGCTAAAGTGATGAGCATGTGTTCTGGTCTCTTTTAATCTGCACTACCATAAGTGTAGCCCCATGGGGGTCCATCTGTGCTTTGTTGATTCTGTTTGGATGTGAATAAAAGCCACACTTTAGAATCCCACTTCTGGTATTGGACATTACAGTTATTGCTTCCTGTGTTCGGAGTTACTTGGCTGCCCCTGTGCAGAGTAGCCAAACCTAGCCTTAGTGCCGAGTGACATATTCCTCCCCGATCCCAGCCCACCTGGTATCGCTGTCAGATGGAAATGGCAGACCGGGTAGTTATAATGATTGTTTCTGGAAGTCTGTTCTATAAGTTAGCTGGTCATTGCATGTTAAAATATTTTCTTTATTAGTTCTAAAATGATCTAGTTTTACCTGCAGTGGATGGCCCCTAATGGCTAAAGAATCTGTTTTGAATTCAATATTGAAATCGGACATCAGGACAGTATTGTTCATTATGTTATGATAGAAGAGTATGTCACCATTGTCGTCTCAGTTCGAGACTATATAGTCCTAAGTTTCTTAGTCTTTCATCATATGATGAGTCTTTCAGATTCTTGATTTTTTTGGTAAATCTGCATTGGACTCTTTCAATTTTTCTCTCTCTTTTGTAGTGAGGGCTCCAAAGTTGGCTACCATAATCCAAGTGTGGCCTAACATAAGATAAGTATAATGGCATGAGTACTTCAGGTGTTCTACTTTTTATTGTAACCCCCCTACAAATGGGGGTTCCCGAAAAGTCTTCCTCGAGCTTGCCTAAATGCTCACTGCTAGGCTGGTGTTCTGCGTTTTAGCAGTTTAAATGTGATTGCCAGAGAGTGCCTGTTTAGCCTCTGTGTACTGTCTCTTTAAGAGCTGCCTGGATTGCAGTCATAAGTATTCTGAGAGGGAGCTCTGTTGAAAGATGTAATCATTTGCCGAAAATCATTTAGAGTGATAATGATAATATAGTTTGTCTAACCTGCCTTCTTTGCAGCAAGGACGGTTTTGTTTATCTCTACTGTTTTGGTCCTGGACTGCCGAATTGGACCAATCAGTACTGGTGGGACCTAAAATGGAGCCGGACTACAGGAGCTGTCTGGAGTCAAAATCTGTAGGAATTGTAGTTTTAGGCTTTTGGCACTTTTTTGTACCTGGAGGGGGAGCTCCTGTTGTGACTGACAGATGAATCAGCCAACCAAACCTTTTGGATCTTGAAGAAATTCCCAGGCTTGCTACAGTTTGAGTCAGATCTCAGTTGGGAGCTGAGCAAGCAATATGCTTGAGACAGTCGAGCAGCCGTTTGAGTAGTTTCACGTGGCAGAACTGTGGAAAGGCCTGAGTTGTGGCCTACATGTCTGCCTGCTGCCTGAGAGGGAGAGAGGAGAACTATTTCTGACTAAATCCAAGTTTGTGAGAACGAAGTAAGCCACTGATTTTTTTTTACCAGGCTCATACCTGAAGAAGACCAAAGATTTTGTTGAATACGATCGGCCCATCAGGATTTCCAGCTACTTTTGAATCCCCGGTTTGTGCAGAAACTTTGCGATCATGACCGGATAGCGGTTTGCCTGGTACAACAGAATTTCCTTACATGTAAATGTGCTGTTTATTGAAAGTGGGACATGATTTGGTTCCCCACTGCGTGAACTGTGTTCTGCTTGCTGGTACCATAGAATCATTTACATGTAAATGTGCTGTGTATTGAAAGTGGGTCGTGATTTGGTTCCCCACTGTGTGAACTGTGTTCTGCTTGCTGGAAGCTTTATCCAGCCTAATCGGACTGAATCTGCTTTCATCTCCATTCGGCCTGGGACATGCCATGCTGACCCTGCCAGACTACCCCACTGCACAGAGAAAGCCACTGACGAGAGATCTGCCTGGGGATCAGCCCCCTGCTCCATGCTTGAACAGGAATGATGCCTCAGAGAATCGTGTGGGCCCTGCTTCTCCTGGCACTCCAGAGTAACCACCTGCTGTCTCAATTTTCATCCAGCCTGTGTCCAGTCTTTGGTATCATGAGTAATCATCAGGGTAGCTGCCTGCAACAACAGCCTAATCTAAAAGTGTGCCATCTGATTGTCTTGTTGTTTTCTTTTCACAAACTGAGCCCTCCGGCTCCAGATTACAAATAGTGTGTGTTGTGCATGTTGTTTTTCTTCCATCACAGGGCCCCAACCAGCTGCAATGTTCCTGGCTAGCCCACCATTCTCCATCTGGGTACCCAGAGCGTGTGACTGTTTATGGACCCTGAAGTGCATGCATAACTGTTTGATTGATACAGCCTTTAAGCAAATTAATCTGATTAGCCCCTCCCTCATTCAAGCCCCTCAAATAAATCAGATCTAACTCTTTTTTTACATTTACCCTGACTGTGGTTCCAGTTTGTGCAAGAGTACTGTACTGCTGGTATTTGCTGTGTATAACCTTGTTTTACAGGGGGTCCCCAGGGCCGAGCCAGAGGAAAGCCCTGGTGGTAAGTGCAAACAGTGTGGGTACTTGTGTGGTGTATCAGGGGTATTGTGAAAGTGATTATTGTGTATTGTTCCAGCCACTAGTAAGGAAAGAGGGGGGGTTACAGTGTCCCAGAGGGCTGTGCTCAGGTTAGCTTGACCACTACCAATCCTGACCTTTGGGTGGAGGCACTCGTTTCAGAACTTAGGCCCTTAACCTGCTACTAGTCAAGTAGGCAGGGGTAGTAGCCCTTGGGATAGTGCCACCTAGAGGTTACATTATATTTCTTTTTATTGCCATCAATGTGCTGTTAACTCTTGCCACAATGGCAGTACAATGTTCTTTGAGTTCTAATTTGTTATTTATGATACTACCAAGGTCTTTTTCTGTTGTTTTTTTCTTGAATTATTTGGTTGTATAAGGTGTATTTATGACGTGTATTTTTATTGCCCATATGCAAGACACAGCACTTCTCAGTATTCAGTGTCACTCCCCACTTATCAGTCCACATGGCGATAGTCAGTATCCCTCTGTAGACAGTCAATTTGATCCTTATTGACCATTTTCTTATTGTGACATGGTCCACCCAGTTTTGCGTCGTCCACATATTTGGTGATGTAATTTGACATTTTCTTCCAAATCAGCTATAAGCATTTAACATACAGAAATCTATTAGTTGTCATATTGGTCCTGTCATAAGTCTCCGAAGAAGGACTTGGTTGGTCTGAAAGCTAAGAAATTGTTTTCTTTTTGTTACCTTTTATTGGACCAACATAGATGTTATCAAACCATTTACTTCTGGATCTATAAATATTTGAAAGATGATCGGACCCATCACTGACCCCTGTGGCACCCCACTGGTGACACTGCCCTTTGTTGACAGATGCCCTCTTATAGTTACCCTTTGTGATCTACCACATAGCCAAGTGTCAATCCATCTTATTATGTGATCATCAATACCATGTTTTTTTTTGTAGCTTTTCAGGTACTGCCCAGTGTGGCATAGAGTCAAATGCTCGACTAAAATCCAACATTATGACATAAGTTGGAATGCCATTATCCAAATTTTGACTAAGATGCTCATAGAAACATACAAGATTTATAGTACATAAATGTCCATTTTTAAATCTGTATTGATTGGTATCAAAAAAGGGGATGTGTTTTAAATGTTGCTGAATTTTGTCTTTAATGATTCAAGAATCCTACACGGGATGGATATTAAACTTATTGGTCTGTAGTTACTAGGGTTCATCTTACTACCCTTTTTAAAAATGGGCACGACTTCAGAATTCTTCCAATCAGTTGGTATTGAGATGGAGTTTAATGATTTTTCATATAAGATCTTTAAGGGTATGCAGATATTATTCTTCATCAATTTTAAGATAGAAGGTGTGATGTAATCTAGCCCAGGTGCACTATGAGGTTTTAGGCCGTCTATTGGTTTTATAATGTCTTCCGTCTGAAATGCTTGCTTCCCCACCCTAATGTTATTATTTGTACAGTTGGGGGGATGGTTTTGTCTATTGACTATGGAACAAAAATATGTATTAGATAAGTCTGCCATTTCAACTGGATTGGTTATACACTCATCTTTATCTATTATAGCAGTAAGTTCTTCTTTGTTGTTTTTTAGAGAGTTTATATATTCATAAAATTGTTTGCTGATTTGGCAAATTTTTGTTCATAGTTCTTTTTTGCCTTATTTATTTTATTTTTACATCTTTTTCGCAACTGTTTGAAATTACACCAATTTTTATCAGAGGTGTGTTTTTATATAAATGGTAGGCTTTGTTTTTCTTTATAAAATGGAAAGGGAAAATACTGCATCCTGATTGGTTGTTACCTGTGCATTAGATCTGTCTAATGCACAGGTAAAAACAAGTACTCCAAACTCAGGACGCAGTACCAAATAAATGAATGTGCCACATAGAATGTTCATTTTTGAAACGCAGCCATTTTTTTTCTCTTAGTGAGGGCGACGGCACAACTAATAAGCATACCTAAATTCAATTAAAAAAAACTACTAACGGTAAAACAGCCAGAACACTATTACAGTGTATTCAGTTACTTTGGACCGTTTGTTCAATAAAGTACAGTAACTGCATTCACCTCTCTGTCGTCTTGCTAAATCCCAACACTTGCTTGCGTGCGCACTTCCAGTACTTAGTCCCTCACACGCTCAGTAAAGCCTGTAACAACTTGAGAGCACTTCTCCCCACATTGAAGTCTCTGCATCTGGCACTTAAATAAAAAATAAACTAGCCAAATTGCATCTTTTCATATGTACCAGAATTAAAAAAAACTGCCATATTAACCACCTCAACAACTAGCATCAACGCTTGCGCTCTTCCCGCTCGTAGTGCGTAGTCCCTCACACACTCAGTAAAGCCTGTAACAACTTGTGAGCACTTCTCCCCACATTGAAGTCTCTGCATCTAGTGCTTAAATAAAAAATAAACTAGCCAAATTGCATCTTTTCATATGTACCAGAATTTAAAAAACTGCCATATTAACCACCTCAACAACTAGCATCAATGCTCGCGCTCTTCTCGCCCGTAGTGCCAGCTCCATGGCTCCCCGCTGTCTTGAGATGCCACGCCTTGTAAACTGCAAAACTTAAAAAAAATACAGCTCCAGTTGTACTGAACCCATCTAAATTGCCAGTCTCTCGGCCAAGTGTTTCAGCTTTCTGTCAGAAAATGCCTGCTCTTTCTGCTATGAATTCCCCAGCCAGCAGTAATCTAAAAAATATCCTGTTTCTTGCTGTGTTTTGGTTTTTCACTGCTTACCTATCCTGTGTTAGTCATCTTCTGTCGACATTTCCTCTTAGCTGTCCACTATCCGTCAATACCTGCTTGCACACACAGTGCTGGCACTCAAAGAAAGTTAGTTATTTTAGCCCTGTTTTCTGCTGTTAGTGTTTACTGTGTCTCATCACCAAACGCTTTCACTGCTCGCCTTCTCTGTGACCAGGCAGGACACAAAGAAATTGTCATTTTGTACAGAAATCTGTCTGTGTGTTTGGGGCCACCATAAAAACTACAGCAACAGAGGCACTAGAAGAACAAAACTCCTGAAGTAAAAAAAAAAATGCATTTTGGTCATACAGGTGGAGGAACTATTTTAGGTCAAAATACATCAAATAATTAACTTTTTCAGTATTTAAAGCAACAAATATTAATTTTTACATATATATAAAATGCAGATCCCCATTTTATAAGTACAATAAGACACTCCGGGGGTGTGTATTAGACATTTCTAATGCACGGTCAGGGGCTAAACGCACTCAGCCTGCGGCCTCGTGCCTTATTACGCCTCTGACTGTGCGTTAGAAATGTCTAATGCACACCCCTGTGTCTTATTGCTTACTTATTAATTTAATACCATTGCTAAGCCACTTTGGTTTCAGTCCTTTGTGATTGTATTTTTTCACGCATTTGACATGTATATTCATAACCGAGAGTATAGTATTTTTAATGAACTTCCATCCCTCATCCACGGTTTTATTTTCCGAGACTGTGTTCCAGTCAATTTTCTGTAGGTCAGAAGATATACCTTCGGTGTTAGCAGTTTTGTAAAGGTAGATTTCAGTGCATCCCTTCACAGTGTGATGATTGTGTTCTTTTGTGAAAGTTACAGAGGCATGGTCGCTATTACGTATTGGGGCTTTTACCAAACAGTTAGAGATAATTATCTTCAGTTGTTAGGACTAGATATAGAACATTGTGCATCCTAATCTGTGTGATCACATGCTGTGTAAGATTATTTTCCAGACACATTTCTAGAAAATCTCTACCCTGTTTGGAAGTAGCTTAGCTTTGTTTGTAGTCCAATTTATTTCTGGGTAATTGAAGTCACCTGTTAATATCACATTGCCCATGTCTAGAGCTCTATTTTATTTAAAATGTTGTGATTTGTTTCTATAGATGAATCGAGTGCTCAGTAACAAAAGCTCAGATATAGTCACCAATATTATTGTTTGTCATTTGTAATCATAAAGTTTGTTATTTGAGAAACGTTTTTGATCTTTAATGATATATTTACAGTGCTACGATTTTTGGAGGTATTAATTACGATTCCCCCGCCTCTCCTGTTGGGCCTCTCTTGTCTAAACAAATTGTGTCCTGGGATGCATTTGCCCAATTCATCTCCTTCATCCTACCATGCCTCAGTAGGTAAAGCAACATCAGTGTTTTCGATGTGCAATAGGCTTTAGAATTCAGTAAATTTAGTACTCGGACTCCACAAATTGCTTAGTAGGAAATTAATTGATTTTTATTACTTGAGGTTCTAGTAACATTTGTTTCAACTACCAGCTGTTTAATCCCCTCTTCCCACTGTGTCAGTTTAAAAGTACTGTTTGAATTTCGGTTTTTATCAGATTACCCAGTATCTTGGCCCCCCATTGTTCAAGTGTAGGCCATCTTTGCTATACAGATTGTTTAACTGGTTAAAAGTACCCCAGGAATCGATAAAAGCAACCCCCTTTCTACAGCACCAGTTCTTATGCCTTATATTAATTCTCTCTATTGTTTCATTTTTCTTAAACACAGCCCTAGGTACTGGGAGAAGGCCTGAGATTAGGACTTTAGCTCTGTATTGCTTAATCTCCAGGGCGGTATCGATTAGGTTCTGACATATGTCTTTTTCATAACTGAATAGTCACTATTTGTGTTTTGTCTGACCTCTTTACAATCTTTGGTACTACCCTTTGAATATCTTCTGATTTTGCAACAGGGTAATTTAAGACTATTCGATTTTCTTTGTTTTGATTACTTATAATTGAGTCCAATTTTTTCATAATAGAGTCCCCTAAAACAATCATCTCCGCCTGGTCATCATTTGGGATTTTTTGATTTGTATCCTGTGAAATGTTTTCAGCCAAAATACTATATCTATTTTCAGTTTGGATATCCTATACAAAGAAAGCCCTACATCCCTTTTTCAGCACTTTCCCCTTCTTTACTGTGTACCACTCAGTGTTACCAACCTGCAATGCCTGTTTACTTTTTTGTTACAATTTGTGGATGTTTCTACTTGCTCATTTTCCAATTGTATTTCATTCCATACTTTTTTTTTTTTTTTTTTTGAGCCAAAGACAGGGTTAAGGGGATTTTATCTCTGTCAATCTTCACCATTCATCATGAGTTGGGTTAATAGCCCTCCGGAGCTAGGGCCCCGCGGGAGACTTTTTTTTTCTATGGGTGAAGTTGACGAAGGGATGGCGCTGCCCTCAAGGCTGACATTCTACATGGCGCTCACGGGTTGGCCGTTACTGTCATTAGCTCCACCCCAGCTTCAGTTCTTCTTCTTCTTCCGCCATCAAGTGAGGACCTCATGAGGAGCTGCAAGCAAAAGTGCATGTGTTTTGAGACATAGTTCATCCCCTAGTATGTTTCTCAGTTCTGTTTTGCCCAGCTTGATGCCGCTTTCTGGTTGCTGGTAAGACCATTCTTTTTTATTAAAGCAACGTCATGTACTGTGTGTACTTTATTTCCCGCTCGGTCATGTCTTATCCCGGGGGCAAGAAGTCGTCAAAGGCGGGGCGGTCACCAATGCGTCAGTGTCCCTGTGGCCGCCTTTACTCCATCATGGACCAGCATGACCGCTGTCTTACCTGCCTTAGCTTGGCTGACAACATGGACAACTGTGATGTCTGTTTCTGTATGGACCACCGAGTTCTTGAGTTGCACGCATTTAAAGTCGGACAGGCACTGATGACTTTTGGAGGGCGGGTTCGCAGTCAGTGGGCCAAGGTCAGGACTCTTGACCCTTCCTCCGGGTCCCCTCCCAGTCCTATATGGCCTGTGGAGGAGGGGCCTCTGCCACTTCCAGTTTTGCCATGGCAGGGGCTTCTTCCACGGTGCAGGAGGCCCAGTCTGGCCCTCTTGGGGGTTGGGAGGGAGGCACCACTTTGGCAGTTGCCTCTTTGGAGGCAAAGGCTTCCCCAGTGTCACATCCTGGGGCCTGTGGGCTCAGGCTGACACCATCCTTGATGCCATCCTTCGGTACCGACTTTGGCTCCGGTGCCACTTGTGGCATTGGGGGCCCGGGAGGTGCTGCAGATGGCGCTGGGCCTTCACTCAGCACCAAGCACTGCTTTCACTCCTGGTGCCATTTGCAGTGCCATGGGAGGTGCAGACACAAGTTTCAGGGCCCCTTCTGGTTTTGGTGCTGAGCGCGGCACTCGAACTGGAGTCAGCACCGTCTCTGCTCTCATTGCCATTCGCAGCACCGGGGATGGGGGCAGCACCGTGGTCAGTGGCATTTCCAACTCTGGTGTCATTCACGATACCAGGGAAGAGGGTGGTGCCGTGGCCAGTGCTGTCCTCAACTCTGGTGCCATTTGCAGCACTGGGGGGGGAGTGCGACACTGCGGTTGGTGCAGTTTCCAACTCCAACGCTCTTTGCAGTGCCGAGGAGGATCGCGGTGCCAGTCACAGTGTCGCTCTTGGCTCCAGTGCCACTCGCAGTGATGGGGCTGAGGGAGGTGCAGCTTGCTGTCCAGGGTCTGGCAGGGATTGGAGAGTGGACTGGCATTGGACCTCTTTGTCCACCTCCTTGGAGGGGGACTCTGGGTCTGATTCGGAATGGTTTCTGGATTGTTCAGAATCCTCCGATCCCTCTATGTCCAGCACCTTGGCCCACACTCAGCCTCCCTCTGTGAGTCAGATGGTTCCAGTTGATTCTGGGGTCAGTGGGACTGACCAGCTGACGGTGGCACAGGTGGCCACTGCTGTCCAACCCAGAGTCACCGGTTTGTCTACCTCTTCAGCTGGGGCACCCCCTTCCTTGGTGTGCCTTGACAGTCCAGCTTTGGGACAGCCTGGGTCACCCCAGAAGGGGGAGGGTACCACATCCTGTAGATTCTTCAGATTCGGCTAATAGCTGCCAGCTACCTAGGCTGGTGGTAACAAGGAAGAGGGCTCTTTCAGAATCTGATGGGTCAAGGGGTCAGGGTTTGGTGCAGCGGCCCCTCCTTAGGATTTGCCCGGGTTATGGGAAGAGCCATAGCATGGATCCTTGTCCTTTCCCTGATCACTCCTCAAGAGGGGCCTCTACTTTGGAGGTCAGGGGCTGTCCTTTTGGACTCGCACAATCCTGGTCATCTTACAGGGGGCTTTCTTCCCATGGGCACAGCTCTAGCCATTCCAACCCTGTTGAACGGTTATCAGTTGCTGGGCTCTCTGGGTCTCCCTCCCAGTTGAGAGCTTTCGATAGGCCCCCCTGCCCAGGCAGAGGTCACACACCTCCTGCTAGGAGCTTGGCCCCCGTGCCTATGTCTCCATCTCCTTCTCTCCCAGGTATTTCTGGTCCTAGGGGACCTCTGACCTAGGAACAATTCAGGGGTTCAGCTGTGAATTTTTTCTACCTGCCTCAGGGCCATGGACAGCAGGTGTTCCACCGCGCTCCCACACAGCCTGACCCTGAATCACCGGACTCATCAGCCTCCTCATCCTCCTCCTTGGGGGAGAGGAACTCTCTGTCCACATTTCCGCAGTGTCTGATCTCACCTCGTATCAGTGCTTCCTTGTGGGGATGCTTGACGAGCTCCACCTTACCCCGTCCTCTGAAGGCAATCCCGACAGGTGACGCACGCCTTCCTAGGTGAGTACAGTGTGGCCAACCTAGTTATTCCCACCTGGACTGTCTCCTTCTGGGATGCATCTCTTTGGCTCTGGCAGCATCCTTTCTCCACTGTTCCAGCCCCAAGGGATCTCTGCCAGTGGTAGTGCACTCCTCCAGAGTTTTCAGGAACTATGCCTCACCCTCCTTCGGGTCTGATGCACCTGAACACTCCTTCTGGGCTTTGCACCCCACACAGTGACCGACCCCCAGACTCGGACTCTGCGAATTTTGATTTCTGGGGGAGAAGGACCTTCTATTTGGCACAGATCCTTCTTTCCATAGCTTCACATTAGGCCCACTATGCTTCCTATGACAGTTTCTTGTGGTCCAGGCTAGGACAACAACTAACCTCAATACCTGATATGGAGGAAACCAGGCAAGGCATCGCCCTCTCTGCTCGGGGCCTGGAGTTAGCAAGGCACCTAGCAAGGGCATCCTATGATGCCAACAAGGCAGCCTCCAGCCTTATAGGGACAGCGATCAGCACTAGGCGGACGGCATGGCTTCGCCTATCCCGGTTGTCACCCATGGCCCGGCGCAGGGTGATTTCCTCTGCCTTCCCGGAGAACCCACCTTTTCTCCTGTAGGGTGAGACGACAGCTTTCGGGGTGCCTTCTCTCTTCCACTGGGAGTTCCTCATCTCACCTGGACCAGTCTCAGGCCTCTCCAGGCTTCTAAGGGTTCTCCTTTCTGGGGTGTCTTCCACTGGAGGCTGAGAGGGTTAGTCTGTTAGGGATGTATTGGGCCCCCTTCGGGAGGCTTAGTACTCACCCAACTAGTGATGAATGGTGAAGATTGACACAGATAAGATATGAAAATGATGTACCTACCATAATTCTTGATCTTTCTGTGTATCTTCACCATTCATCACTAAATCCTGCCCACCTCCCCCTCTGGCCTCAGTCTCTGGGCACCCCCTTCCTGTTGTTTCAACCTCTTCTCTCTCCTTTCCCTTGTGGTCAGGAGGAGGGACTGTGGAGACATGCAAGGAGGAGTATCTCCCTGAAGGCCTGTGGGTGGGGGGTCTTTTCTCTCTCTCTCTCCCTCCCCTCACCTTTGGTGGCCTCACCTTCAATCTGGGTGGGCTGAGGACTGAGAAAGTCCTGAGGGACCTCCCTTTCCAGGCCCCTCACTTTTTATTCTGGATGTCCTTGGGATTAATCCTTTATATTTTGGGGTTTTCCTTTTGGAGTTCTCCTTTGTTTACGGGGCAAGCTCTTTGTCTACCTGGAATTTTATATTCCTAAAGCTGTTAGCTGCTATGGGGTTTTGCTGCTACCAAACTCCAGGCCCCCGCCTCCTTGGCAACCTGTTTCTCTTTCTCTCTAAATGGGCAGACTGGGCAGACTAGGTGGTCCTTGTCGCCATCAGTCTTGTTTTAAGTTTTAGGAGTCCACTCCTCACCCCCCTTTGTTTTCACTTTCTTCCTCCCGCCCTCCGTCCTCTTATTCCAGAGATTGGGACCCCTTCCCAATCCCTTAGGGTAGTTTCTTCTCCTATTCTGTCTTCTTTGTTGTTTATTTCTTCTTTTGGTTTTTTATATCCTTTCCTTTTGTATATCCCTTGGGCTCTCCTGCCCCACCCCTCCACCTGTTTCTTCCTCTCTCTCTCTCTCTCTGTCTCTCCAGCATCTCAGAACTGAGGCTGGGGTGAAGTCAACAACAGTTGACGGCCAACCTGTGAGCGCCACATACAATGTCTGACTTGAGGGTGGCATTGTCCCTTCGGCAACTCTGCCCATGAAAAAAAAATTTAAAAAGTCTCCCGCATGGTCCTAGCTCCAGAGGGCTGTAACCCAACTAGTGACGAACAGTGAAGATACACAGAAAGATCAAGAATTACGGTAGGTACGCAATTCTTATTTCTTGACTGACATGACTAGTCCCTTGAATGCCACACTCCTTCTCAATATGTATCACTTCTGTAAGAGTTGTAACTCTGATAATACACTGCTAATTTTATAGAGTGATGTTTCGTATTGCACACACCTGTCTCATTCAAGCCCTCCTCCTAGTTGATTTATTTCCTCAGCATACATTTGGCACTTAGTGCATTGTATGAGCGTATGAGCTTTCCTTCCAAACACATATTATTTAGGAAGCTGCTTATTGACTCCATCTTTCGTGGATTTAATTTGCGTTTAGGCAAATTCTGTAGGCATTTAGGGACATTCTGTGAAAATAGTACTGGGCATGGGAGATACAGATATTATTAAATCTCTGTACATAAGGGCACCTTCCAGGAAGAAGCAAAGGCGTGTCATTATATTGCGGTGTTATCAGTGCGATCTCTGAGGGGGGGGACCGCCATACTTTAAGATGCCAGCTGCAACAGAGGCTTAGGCACTTTTTATGAGTATTACAGTACAAAAACATTTGATTTAATATTGTGTCGGCAGGGGGGATCTGTGAGGTGAAGCCCCAATCTGTACAGCTGTTAGGGCTTTGTCTCTGCCTGCAGATCTCCTTTAATATTCACATTTTTAATAATGCTGTATGCTTGATACTGTTCTGTGATGGCCAAAACAATGTTTATGACAGAATATAAAATGGGTTAGGAAATTCCTGCATCCTAATTGACCAAGACTTGTCTTTAGCCATGGTCTTAAGAGAGTGCCACCAGTGGCCAAAAAACAAGTCCCTGTTAATCTGGATGCAGTGCATTCCATATCCAGGTACCTCTCTAATTAAACAGTAGCCATTTTTCTTGTGCACACTGCATGCTCTGTTTTTCAAAATCTTAATCATACCAGTACTGAAATATCTATTTCCTCTCCTCATCCTGGTCAGATTTTCATCATCAAGCAGTCACAATTCTCTGGAATCAGGTGATTTTTTTTTTTTCTTTCTTAAATCCCAGCCTGAATACGACTGTATGATTGCCTGACAGCCCACTCACTTTCTGTCTCCTCTGCTCGCTCACGCCCCCAATTATCTGTGTCACCCACTCTCTCTTTGTGATATTCTTATGCTTCAGACCATGGTGAATCGATAGTTGTGTCAGAGTCGGTATACTGCATTTCAGATTATTTTGAGATGCAGGCTCTGCCGATGACTAAAACTGTGAGTAGTCACACACCGCTCCTCTCACTCATAAATAACTGCCTGTGGTCTACTAGTTACTAAAGAAAAAAGAAAAAAAAAAAAACAGACTAGAGACACAGATGCATAAATGTACAGTATGCTGCTTGCAGTATTTGTTTCTTTAGTTTTGGACTCACTGTCCCCCCACACTCCCACTCTCAGTCCTGTCAACCAGAACACTCTGTCTCCCCACCACAAAATGCTTCTCCTGCCAGTTACTGGCATGGTAGTGGAGTACAGCCCACAATGTGCGTCCATCTGCGGTAGCGGTATCCAACTAAGAACTGCTGCTCTGTTTAATCATGCTGTCCTCCAGATCAAAGTTCAGCTCCAGTCTTCTTCTTTTAAAGTCTCAACTAACAAAATGGACTAACACAATATTAGACAGCCACACAAGTATTTAAAAATGTATATTGTCTGTCCAATAAATATATAAATGGTTATGCACATATATAAATATAGTGACCCATGGTGATATCAAAATAAGCAGCGAAAATATTTTACCTGTTTCTACAGCTTTTTTCAGTATTTTACTTCTTCATTTATATCAGTAATTACTTATTGTGTATAAGCAATAAGACACTTAGGGAACATTGGTTGCACTAGGTTTACCACGTGTCCGGGGAAGGAGGAGAAAAGGATCCCTAAAAATCACTCACTTCATCCTCAGCCTGTTGGCCTGCTGTGGCCAGCTGGCCATCCAGTCATGTGGTCAAAGAACAAAATAACATCAGTGCTTGCAAAAATGTACTATAAACTTTGCCTCCAGGAATGTTTGTATTATACTTGACGATGTCAATGGCCTCAACAGATGCATGGCTATACTCAGTAAATTACTTGTCTGACATAACAGCAACATAGCTGCTGTCAGTGAGACTTGGCTCCCTGACAACTTTCAGTTTGAGGAGGTCAGTGCCGGCTACCCCTTTTATTGTATCAGCAAGCCAGAAGTTGAATTCCCCTCTCTGCAGTAAGCTTCGCTATCCATACGCATTTAGCACGCATGTTCCAAGTCATACCGAAAGGCATCAGTGATAGACTGATGGTTCTTCATGTCCTTCTCAAGCTAAAGTGCTATGCCACCATCACTGGTGTCTAAGCATCAACCATTACCAACAACAATGATGTCAATAAGCAATTCTATGAAGATCTCACCAACATCATCAGATCAACACCAAGAAATAACAAACTAATAATCCTTGGTGATTTTAATGCTCTGGTCAGATGCAGTCACACCTTATTGAAAAAAAGGAATTGGACATCAGAGTCAGCAGTGAAAACTCCAATGGCACACTCCTCCTGGCCACTTGCATGGAACACTAGTTAGTCATCACCAACACCATGTTTCAACAAGCCATCAAGTACAAGACCTCCCTAATGCATCCTTGTTCTGGTCACTGGCACCTAATTGATTATGCTATCATGTGTCAGCATGACATTCAAGATGTTATGATCACCCATGCAATGCGTGGTGCTAGCTGCTGGTCTGACCACTGGATGGTGAGGTGCATTATGAGAATAACCATTTATCCAAAGCAACTCTGGCATCACCAGTTACCTCCTGTCAGACCACTCAATGTACATGCACTCAAGGATCACCACACCCATGTCAAACTGACGCATAAGCTTGAAAAAGTACTTGAACCAGGTGAGCTATCGAGTGACACGTCTGTGCAACAAATGAGTGAGCTTGAAAGTATATGGACAAACTTCAAGAAAGCCATTTATGGTACCTCTGCAGAAGTACTGCACAGTCGAATCCGCTTGTGTACATATGGTCAGGACCTCCTGAAAAGTGCATACAACTGACATTGCACACATCCGAAAATCATTGTCTTCAATCAATGCCTGGCTCACGGTCAAGTACCATACCAGCACACAATATAGCAATAAGGTTTATGCCTTCAATTTATTTAGGCTGATGCATAAAAGAGTTAAAAAGAGATAAAAGCATTTAAAATAAAATATTTAGGCATAAGTGCACTGTGCCTTACTTAATGTAAAGTACTGTATCTGTATCTAAAAAGGTGAAATGACAGCATTTAATATCTGCACACAAGCATTAACAAGTCACAGACCAGTCGAGTCCTTATTGTAAATGTCTGTGATACTGGACTGTTTGGAGGTGTGAGTGCATAACACTTCTATCTTTTTATTAGGCTGTAAAACCACATAAAGTTATTTTCTTCCCTGTGCTCTAGATAGTGGCAGATTTGGCACATCATATGCCACACTTCCACCATTGTTGGAACGATTACCTTTGGTTCATGCTCCTCCTCTTCATCCGGTGTGATGGTAACATCCAAAATGGTGGCACAAATGTCTGCATCTGTTAACTCCCCACTGGCTGGCTCATCACTGTCTATGGCCACAAACTCAGTGAACTGCACAGCCAGCATTTCTTCGGGTGGAGTAACTATATGGACAGTCGGTAGCTCACTGTCCTGCTCCTGTTCCGGTTCACATGGCTGAATTCGACCATTGCCTGCCTTCCTGAAACAACTGTGTATTGTTTCAGGGCTTAGCTCCTCCCAAGCTGAATGCAATAGGTGTATAGCATCCAAGATTGTAATGGATTTAGCAGTGTGATTAAACTGGAATGCATCCCGTGCATTAAGTCTGAGTAAGATTTTGTTTACAATGTTCTTTCTTTAATGTTGTTTCAAATTGTTGATTACACCCTGATCCATAGGTTGTATCCGGGCTGGCAATTTGGGGGAAGAAACACCACTTGTACATTTCGTAAGGTCATAGGCTTGTGAGCAGGGCAGTTGCCGACTTTCATGCCTACCTTTTGATGCTGCCTCTGCATCTGCTTGTCAATCTCTTTCAGCCAGTCATGAAAGATGACAGATGTCATCCATGCATTTCCATTTGCCCTATACAGAATGGGCAATGCTTCAATATTAACCCCTTTAAAACAATGCTGTTTTTTTGTTTGTTTGTTTTTTCCCCACAAGCAGCAGTGGAAGTTTTTTGATGCCTGTACTGTTGGCACAGACCATCACTGACACCCTCTCTTTGGCCTTTTTGTAGCCAGAGACCATTTCTTTTTTAAAAGAGAGGGTGCCATCCAGGGTGGTTCAGAAGAAGAGTGTGGTCTCATCTGCATTGAAAATGTCTTGTGGTGAGAAGGCTGAGGTTATGGTGGATAAAACCTCACTGAGCCACCGCTCCAAATTGTCAAAATCACTTTCTGCCTTAACACCATGCACCCTTTTGTAACTGATACAGTTCCTCTCCTTCCATCTGGAGAGCCATTCTGCGGTGGGCTGGAAATCAATGTCCATTCCTGTTGCAAGACTTTTTGCTTTTTCACAGAGGATCTGCCCAGAAAGAGGGACATCATGGTCACTGGCAGCAGTAAACCCTCGGAGTATGGCATCCTCGAACCTGCTATCCTTGCTGTCCCATTTACGGTCTTTATTACTGCCCACACTCCATTCCTGCAAGATTGTCTCTTTATTTTTCAGTATGGCACCCTACACAAGTGACATCAACCCTGAACTCAGCAGCAAGGTCTTTGCAGGCTAAACCAGGTAGAAGATCTTTATCCAGAAGCGCTGCCTTGCGTTCCAGGATCAGGACAATACACTTTAGCTGTGGTAGCTCCATGTTCGGTGTGAATCTGGATCCTGCAGTGCTTCAGTTTCTTTATCACCGAGCACTTGGGCACTTGTTAACATCTGTTCCTTATCCCCTTGTTATCCCATTGTTATTGCTCCACTAGCTTAAGTGATCTCTCTATTGTACAGCCACAGGAAGCAATTAGCAGGTGATCAGCCGTGATTAACACCTTCAGCAGAAGCTCACTGAAAGCACTCTGAGTGTTAAAAATGTGTGCACACAAGCGAAAATCAGTGTGCACACATCAGGTTGTTCTAACATGGGGTGAGACAGGAAATGATTGGCAACCTGCGAAATGTGTGCACACAGCCAAATGGCATAGAGGTGGAATCAACTGTACTTAACTTTGTCAAACATAAAAATCAAGATTGGTTTGATGACAACGATGATGAAATCAGACCGCTTCTAGCCTCTGTGCATACTGTTCACCTCTCCTGGATTAATGACAAAGATTGCTAGGTGAAGAAGACTGCTTACCAGCAATTAAAGCAGCAAGTTAAATCTAAGCTTTGCTATATGAAGGAAAAATGGTGGAAAATGAAGGCCAAAGAACCGCAAGCAGTCACTGACCAAAAGGACATAAAGCACTTCTATGACGAGTTAAAGGCTGTGTATGGACTGAAAACAAGTGGCACTGTCTCCATTCTGAGCAAAGATGGCACAAAGCAGCTAACTGACAAAACTAAAATCTTGGAACACTGCGCCAGCCACTTTAACCAAGTCCTAAACTGTCCCTCTGCAGTGTCTGCTAATGTGCTAAACAACATACCGCAACTATCTGTGCAAGATCAGCTCACCATCCCACCTAACATGGCTGAAATCCAAATTGTAATTACGCAGATGTCAAGTGGAAAAGCAACTGATTCAGATGGTATTCCTGCTGAGATCTACAAGCATGGGGGCCACAATCATAGGAAGAGACTCCTCGCCCTCTACAATAAAATCTGGAACCATGAAACTGTATTGCAAGATTTCAAAGATACCAACATTGTGTACCTCTACAAGTGCAAAGGTAATTGTTCATGCTGCGATAGTCACAGTGGAACTTCACTTCTGTCCATAGCAGGTAAAATTTTCACCTACATCATGCTCCATCAATTAAACAATCAGCTAGCAGAAAAACGTCTCACAGAAAGCCAGTGGGGATTTAAGACTGGTCATGGAACATCCAACATGATTTCCTCAGCCTGTCCGATCCAGGAAAAGTGTAGAGAAGAGCATCAGAACCTCTGTGGTATTTGTTGATGTGACAAAGGCATTTGACTCTGTGAATTGTGATGCGCTGTGGGAGATTCTCCTAAAGTTTGGATGCCCTGGCAAATTTGTGCACATAGTTCATCAATTACACGTTGCTATGATGACCCGAGTAATGGATCAAGGTTAAGTGTCATCACCATTTGCCATCACTAATGATGTTAAACAAGGTTGTGTTCTTGCCCCAACCCTTTTTAGCATACTGTTGGCCACAGTACTTCTCAATTCATTGAAGAATTGTGACAGGGAGTCAACATTCAATACCACACAGACGGTGGCATCTTCAACCTTTGATTTATGAGCTAAAATGAAAGTAATGCAGATAACTGTTCATGACATGCTCTTTGCTGATGACTACGTATTACTCGTCCACACTCTTGAGGACATCCAGCTGCTATCTGACTGTTTTGCTCAAGTAGCACAGTGTTTTGGCCTTACAATCAATTTATAAAAGACTGAAGTCATGGTCCAGCCCATACCTGCTCATGAAGTTACACCCCCTGTGGTTATGATCAATAACATACCACTTAAAGTCATGGAAAAATTCTGCTACCTCGGTAGCATTCTCTAGCAGAATGCCATAATCGACAATGATGTCATTCTGATGGGTTACCCGGGTGAGCAGACATGACTATTTCTAGGACACTGGTACTATCTGATAGAAACACAATGGAGCAGATATGACTATGTATAAGATAGTGATGCAGTCTGATGGAAACCAAATGTAGTAGCTATGACTATTCATAGGACACTTGTACTACAGCACCTGATGGATATCCAATGGAGTGGTTATTTCACTATCCAGGCATCCCTAGCTGAAAGCTACACAATGGACTTTGTTAAATTTAAAAAGAAACATAATCCAGCAAAGTGATCTAGACTAGTATTTTTTCCTCTCTGTTTTGCTGCAGTAAAGTTCAGGAAGAGCACAAGCTTATTTGAAACAAGATATAGTAGTACTATGGAGTGATTAATAGAAGAAACGGACTTCAGTTGATTTAATTAATTGCAGGAGCTTCCTTGCAGAAACATTGGGAGAGAAAAAAAAAGAGAGCAGAGGCAAAGCTATTATCTGCAGGCAAGAGGGAGCTAATTCTGTGTCCACATTAACACTGTGCTCCCATTAATCATAGTTTTACATTAACCCAGTTGCCCAAATTGTTAAGAAAATTAATGAACTAAAATATATCCATGCTAGATTTTGAAGATGATTTGGTGCAGTAATCAAATGAGATAGTAGTAGTATACAAAAAGCTTTTAGTTGCTGAATAGGGTTGCACAATTCATGCAGTTCAAATACAGAGGGAGAGACTCTTAGGAATAAGTTAGTATATAAATGTTATAGGTAAAACTATATATTGTTGGCATCCATTGGTCTATGTGAAAAAATTAGTTGCTGTGGTTTCATTCCAGTTCTTGTGGACAGATACCCACATCACAAATACCACCATCATAGTTTGTTACACCTGTGGGCATTCTCACATGAGAGGCCTGACTGAATGGGTAGGTGCCTGACATAGCTGCCCATGCAGCACCCTTCATGTGGTTAAACAAAGGACTTCAATCCCCTGTGCAGTGAATCTTGTATCGTTGACAAGCATCTAAAAAAATTCAAAACTATTACCTAAGGATTTGATTGTTTGGGCTGATCTTGGGGCTGTGACTTCTCCCAGGATGTCATTCTCTATTTGTAAAGGACCTCAATATATGCCTCTGTTGCTTAACTCAATGCTCCTTTCTACAGTATGTACCATTTTATTTTAATCAACAGTTGCTGGCCCTGTGGCATCCTTGCCAAGGTCCAACCATACTGCCTGTACCAGGTGTTAGCAGTGTATTGTCACCCTACAGTTCACTAATAGACTGTTTGTCAGCGCATAACGTTTGCTAACTTTACTCATTAAAAAAAATAATAATTTTGATTCATTTTTTGTTAAAGATGATCCCTCCACCCCTTCCCCTCCCTTCCCTTCCCCATTTTCTTATCCCACACTACAAGTGGGGCCCATCTGGCTACATATTTCCTGTGGCCTGGCGGGGGGAGGGGTTAAGGGCAAGCTGTTACCTTCATTGCCAATTCTAAGGTTTGTCCACAATTGGCTTGAAGGGGTTTTGGAGACACCCTCACACCCCTCTCTTGAGGCCAAGTGTCTCAATTCTGCTACACACTGGCCCCAGCAAGCTCCACTATAGGCTTCCAGGGCTGATACATGAACTGCCGGTCTCCTAAGTGCCACACACTGCCACCACACTACCCAGCTGTCCTAAGGCAGGTTAACTTTTGGTGTAGCCCACAGAAGAACCTCAGACTGATGTCAAGAGAAATAAAGTTTAATCAAAGGTTTTATAATAAAATACACACAAAACACAGAATATTCTGTACTTTTAAGTGATTGACACATAAGGCCACCAACACAGTCATCATATATTCAGTTGGCTGCAAGCACCATAGAGTCACTGATGTAACTGTGACAGGGAGCTTGTGCCACTTTTGAGGACCGACCTTTTCTTAAATCTGTTTCGGAAGTTCTTCTATTTCTTAGCCTAATCTGTCCTTTACAATTTCTAGTCCATAAGGTTGGCCACATATGGGCTCCCATCCCCTTTCTCATCTATGCTATAGTGTCCTCTTTAATTTTTCTTTTCCCTTTCTGGTTCTCGTACAGGAAGGTTAGTGTGGTGACCTCCGAGCATATGTAAAACAGGTTGTATTTACTGTTGTTGGATTCAGTATGTAATGGTACTACTATGTCATAAAATACCTTGATGTATATACTTTATGTTTATGAAACCTGTAAATGTTGAAAATACTATACCATGGCACTAGGTGCTTTTGGTAAAGGTAAAAAGTACTACTTGACTGTATTATAAAAATTAAGTTAGTTGTGCTATTTAAAATGCATGTAAATTGCTGTAAACTGAGATGATCTGAAATGTCATGATTTGCATACATCCCATGATGCTTTGCATTAGGGAAGTATGTATGATGATGTGTTTCTTTGAAACTTGGCTTATTGTCAATGCCCTTTGGGGTAACCCATGTTTCAGTACTTCTGCACTGAGATTCTTTGTCTTTAGCTTGTTTTTTTATTTTAAATTTGAGCCCCCACTACACAAACAAACAGGGCCCACATGGGGGTGGAGGCTGAATCTCAACTAGGTGCTGGTTAAGTGTAGAGGAAAGACTTGCATAGTCTGTTGCTACAAACTGATGTACTGAAGAGGGTATATGCCATTGATGAAGGTTATTTCCTCTGCATTTTGAATACATATCACACAGAGACTGTGTGTTGAACTTGAAGTTTGTTGTCTGGTCCATCTGTTATCCCACAACCCCTCCACAGTAACCAAAAAAAAAGACACTCCAGGATGCTAATAGTAGTAGTGCAATGAATGCATTCCCAGGGGCATGTGTTCATGGCACTACTATCACACCCTCTAGTGTTTTATTGAGCTTATAAAATGGGCAATTACGGTAGTAAAAAATAACACACATGAAACTATAATGTTGTTGTTGAATTTATTTATTCAACTGGCTAGCCCATTGGTGCAGCAGTAGAACTACCTCTCGCATCGCTGATGACCTGGATTCAGGAGGGGACCCTGAGCATCAGACAGCTGACTTGGGGGGGGGGAGTGTCTGCTTGACTGCTGTCCTCCTTCTCCAAGGGTCAGGCTATGGCATCTGGAGATAGGGTGACTCCGAGTGCAGGTGAGGGGGTACATCATATAGAGACTATATAGCGCAGGATGGAGGTGTCAGCGGTCAGTGGCATGCCATACATCTGAGCATGCATGGCTGCATGATTGCTGTCACTGCACAGCCACACCTCCAAGGAACTATAAGAGAGAAAAACCCTCTGGGCAGGCAGCAGGATGAAGCTGGGACTGCAGCTAACTCACCACCGCTGAAATAATGCCAGTGTAAGCCTTGGCTGTGGTCCAAGGGTAATGACGTTCTCTCCATATGTGGAGCCCCTCTGTGGGGAATAGGTCATGGTTCTCCTGGACTGGGCAGCTGAGGGAGTACCAGGGGGTAGGAGGCTTGTGAGGTCTTGGGCAAATATTGGTTAAACCCGACCCTGGCCAAAAAGCCAGAAACAGAATTAAAAATAAATAAATAAAAACTCTTATTCAACTGTTGCTATAAGAAAGAAGATATGGAGTAGTCCCAAAATGTAAGTGGGGGGACATTAAAAAATGCTGATCCTTTCTGGAGCACAGATTGCA
Source organism: Neoceratodus forsteri (assembly GCA_016271365.2). Taxonomy (NCBI): domain Eukaryota; kingdom Metazoa; phylum Chordata; order Ceratodontiformes; family Ceratodontidae; genus Neoceratodus; species Neoceratodus forsteri. Next base: position 1,207,021,783 of record CM057449.1, read on the forward strand.
GGTTGTAAGCTGGACAAGAAGTTTTCATCAGTAGTTATGAAACTGAAATTTGTTTTTCTGTCCAGGTCACCAACTGGCCTCAAGGTCCATCATTCAGGTCCATCACTTTGGCCCCAACCTTGTCACCCCACCTTATACTAAGACTTTCTGCCTTTCCCAGAAGTTGCTCATAGTATCCCTTCCCCACTGTGGAAGACCGAAGGGATCGACCAGGTTCTGGGGGTCTGCAGACAGATTGGTGACCACTATGCTGCCTTGGGTTGGGGTTTTTTCACGCATTTCACCCTGCCTCTGAGAGATTCTGGCATCTGCCCCAGCCAGTCAGTGACTGTCCCCTATTCTGAACTTGTTCTGGTCTGCACTGCCACCATGATCTTCTAGGTGGTAGTTGCATGGTGGAATGGACCTCTGTCCCTCCATATAAGAGGAAAGCATCCTGTGTGACACTCGATCTGACTCTCCCAAGGCTGACTCCTGATGATCCAGGTTCATTCCCGAACCTGGGTCGCTGGTGTAGTGAAAGGTAAGGTGAATAGTGCATCAGCCCTCCGTGCCACTGGCCCAGCAGAAACTGACATTTTAAGTGACAGAGTAATTGGTTAGGTGAGTGGGACTGGTGGTCCTGGAACCTTTTTAGGTACTGGTAGTAGTGTGCTTAAGCATGGTAAATAAGCCAATCAAAATGCAACATTTTCCATACCCAATGTGTAAATACTTGTAACAGTCTGTCAGGGAGTGGCCACCACTCAGTATGGCTCACATTGGATATGGGCAAGGAAGGAGTGGAATCTGGCACAAGAGTGCTGGACTTCAGGAGGGCTGACTTTGGGAGGATGGGGGAAGTGGTAAAAGGGTACCTGGCCAGAATTCAATCTAGTATGGATACTAACCAGAGATGGGAGCTCATAAAGTTGGGGATAGTGGAGGCAACCAAACCTGCTGCAAAGCCCAGAGCAAGAAGGCTAGGCTAAGAAACCGAGCTGGTTGAGCAAGGAGGTCATGGAAAAGGTAAGGAGGAAAAGAGCTGCCTTTAGGAAATACAAGAAACAGGGAGGGGAGGACAGAGAGGAGTACTTGACAGAATCAAGGAGGTGACAAGGGCAGTAAGGGGAGCCAAAGCATCTACGGAACTCAGGCTGGCACAAGGCATTAAGAAGGGGAGAAGGACTTTTAAGTACATCAGGGAGAAAAGGAGCTGTAAGGACCACATAGTAAGGATTAGGAAGGAGGGGGGTTGGGTGGAAGCAGGGTACGATAAGGCGGAAGCACTAAATGAGTACTTCTGCTCAGTATTTACTAAAGAGAAGAGGGGGGTGACACCCAAGATGGGAGAAATGGCAGACACAGGGGGGAAGTGGTGACAGATGGGGAAATCATGGAGGGCAGAGTTCGAGAGGGTTTGAAGGCACTGAGGGTGGACAAGGCACCAGGCCCAGATGGCATCCACCCCAGGGTACTGAAGGAGCTGGCAGAGGTCCTTGCAGGACCTTTGGCAGACCTATTTAATGCCTCACTACATTCGGGGTGTGTACCTCAGGACTGGAGGATGGCTCATGGTGCCTCCACAAGAGTGGCCCCAAGGATGAACCGGAAACTACAGACCAGTGAGCCTCACATCCATCGTGGGTAAGCTAATGGAGACTATCCTGAAGAGAGGCTGGTGGCCCTCTTAGAGGCCAAAGGACTACAGGACAGCAGACAGCATGGCTTCACACGTGGCGATCCTGCCAAACCAACCTGGTCGGGTTCTATGACTGGGTAACTAGGCAGCTGGACAGGGACATGCAGTGGATGTCCTGTATCTGGACTTCAGTAAGGCATTCACCCAGTGCCACATGGAAGGCTGGGAAGGAAGTTAGTAGGCACAGGGGCAGGTGCAATGCTGGTGAGATGGGTAGGAAACTTGCTGCAGGGAAGGCAACAGAGGGTGGTGGTGGGTGGGAGCCTCACACCCAAGGGCAGTGACGAGCGGTGTCCACAGGGCTCGTGTTGGGACCAGTGTTGTTTGGGATATTCATTGCAGACATATCATTGGACATCAAGAGCAAGATCAGTCTGTTTGCTGATGATACCAAGATTGGCGGTGGTGGATGACCTAGGGGATGGTAGGGTTGCAGGATGATCTGGCAAAGCTTGAAACCTGGTCAGACACCTGGCAACTGGGCTTTAATGCCAAAAGTGCAAGGTGATGCATTTTGGGATGAAGAACCCAAGGAGGACTTACCAGCTAGGGGAGTGCAGCTAGCCCAGACAGAGGAGGAGAAGGATCTGGGTGTGCTCATCACAGGGTCAATGAACAACTCGGCACAGTGTGGGAAGGCAGCTGCAAAGGCCAACAAAATGCTGGGTTGTATTGCAAGGTGTATCCTCGAGGGGAGGGAGGAGGGATTCTGCCACTGTATAGGTCATTAGTTAGACCACACCTGAGTACTGCGTGCAGTTCTGGCGTCCGTTATCTGAAGAGGGACATTAAGTTACTGGAGGGAGTGCAGCGAGGGCGACAAAGATGATCAAGGGTCTGGGGGACTTATCATATGAGAGGAGGTTGAAGGAGTTGAACATGTACTCACTGGAGGAGAGGAGAAACAGGGGGACATGATTGAAACCTTTAAATACATGAAAGGAATAAACAAGACAGGTACAGAGGGGCTGTTCAAAGTAGGAGGGGAGGGCCACCAGGGGCCATGATATGAGACTGGAGCGAGGAAGGTTCAGGAGGGAGATGAGGAGACACTTTTTTACAGAGAGGGTGGTGGCTGGGTGGAATGCATTACCTGCAGAAGTGGTATGCAGTAGAACAGTGGACTGCTTCAAACGAGGATGGGACAGGACAAGGGGGAGGGTTAATGAAGGGGAAGGGTGGAAGGGAGGGGCAGCTGCAGAATAAGGGGTGCTAGCTGCACATTCGAGCAGACTTGATAGACCTCTAGGCCTTTATCTGCTGGAAAATTTCGTATGTTCGTAGTCTAGCAGCATTTCCCACCAAATATCTTGCAACAGCTGCAGATATTTACGCAGTTCAACATAATTAGATGAAAGTGCATTAAGGCAAAGTAGCATCATGTCAGCTTAGTTTTAGCATCGCTGTCACATGAGTGGTAATTGTTATGCACCCGTGCAACAGCTTTCAGCTTTTTGTTTCATTCTGGCAAAAATAAACCTACCAGAGGTACAGTACTGCGCTGGCATATTGAAAACAGCATTTTTATTTTTAGATAGGTTGAAGGTCTTGCCTCTTAACCATCATTGACAATGTTTGCCTCAATTGGCATCAATGAAAACAAGACAAGGAGAATGGCAGATTGCCCCCCCACAAATGCACAAAATTAAAACAACTGATTGGGCTGCTACAGATTTTGATATATCATACAGCTTGATAAGTAGTTGTCAGGTTTGTCTTTAACATGTCTGGCACAGAAGCAAAACCAGTGATTTTGAAAATAACTGGGAGGATGCTGTAGAATGATGAGCTTCACTCTGTAATTCTAGGCATAGCTACTGTAGCTAGATTGATGAGCAGTTACATTGGAGAAAATGAGCTGCTATTTGTTTCTGAAGCCCATCTGAGTAACGTCTTCTCATTTGGGTTAAAACCTGACTAACTGCTCACTTTGAGGTTACTTTGTATTCTCATACTGCAGCCCCGATCTAATTGAAGTGCCTGAAATATTTATCAGATTAGATATTCTGAAATGTCAGGATAGTTACTGCATGTTTCAGATCCGCTGTCAACAGCTGTCTGACTGCTCATCAGCAGGGGTCTAAGTATTTAGAAAAAAAAAAGTGTCACTTCTTCAGCTTGTTTCACTTGTTTTACAGGTATGTCAAGACCTATCTGCTCCCTGACAGATCACGCACAAGCAAGAAAAAGACATCTATAAAGAAAAACACAGTTAACCCTGTATATCGTGAGCCACTCAAGGTTGGTTTAACATGCTGTTTAATATCCAATTTTCTACATACATAGATTCACTTGAGGAAAACAATCATTTTATGTGTTAGTTTCTTTAGTGGAAAAGGGCATGGTTGTGCTCAGCATAGCTTCTTTATAAAAACATAGAAACACAGCAATTCGTCAACAGATGCCTTGTTATCTACTGAGGCTGCTCAATGTTGAGCTCATGCACCTTAAGTTACATGGTGCTCCATCTCCTGCTAATGATACATATATTCTTACAAAACCAATGCGTTAATGCATCAGTTAGGGTTCAACTTAACACAAACAAAAGTAAAGAGATGTGGTGTTAGGGTTTTCAACCCTAACTCCCCAATCCTATCCCCCCCCACCGGCCAAGCAGCAGAAACAACAACAAAAAAATAGGGTTTTGGGTCTCCGGAGCCTTGGTGTATCAGTGATGGGGTCTGCCTTGAGGATGTCAACCCTAATGTTCAGCCCTCCCCAACCCATGGCCTCCTGTCTGAAGCATAATGTACAGTTCTGTGCCAGTGCCTCATAGTGATACACTCTTCAAAGGTAAAGAAGTATGTCTCGCCACATGTTGCCAACAGAAACTGTTGTAGCTTTTTTCATGCAGAACCCTGCGGACCCTGCATGAAATAAAAAGATCACACCTGACCTTGTTTGCTAAGGGGAGGGGGTTGGTATTAGGGATGACAACCCCAAGGAAGACCACACCATTGATTCACCAAGCCTCCAGAGATCCAAAACACTAATATTTATTTTCCTTTTGCTGCTGGGGGAGGTGGCTGGAGGTAGGGAGTTAGGGTTAGAAATCCTAATGCCACACTTCCCTTCTTTTGTGGTATTGTCTAACCTTAACTGGTACAGTAAAACATTCTTTTCAAAGCAATTTCTTTCTTTTTAAGATAGTGGAATTGTATGCTCAATCTGCAGGGCCCTCTGGGCCCTGCACCAGATGAAGATTCCATCCACCTATGGAAGTGCAGTGACAGATGTCAAGAAATCATTGGGTTGTCTTCTTGACTGCAGAAGCATAGGGCCTCTGGGCCTGCACTTCAATGTGGTTGCAGATACAGGTATGCAGGGTAAAGAGTCCATCTCTAAGCCAATGCACAGAGCCCTCTGCCACCAACGGGTGCAGAGGTGTAGGACCTTATTCCAAGAGAAGAGCTGACATCACTGTATAGTACCTGGGCCCATGTGGGCAACCCTGCCCTGTGAAAAAATGGTCATGTTGAAAGTTTGGAGTCATGAATCCAGTAGGTGAAATTTCTCAAATCCCACCTGAAAGATGATTTTGTACAGTGACTGCAAAATTACCTTTTGGGACAGTTTTTGAAACATTTCACCTCTCTTGTACATGAAGTGAGGTCCCAAAAAAGCCACGTTGAAAATTTGGTGCGAACATTTTAAAAATTGAAAAACCTATGAGTAGAAGTAAAAACACCATTGAAATACATTAAACCAGATTTGCCTTATTTCCTCATATTGCAGTCACCAGTTCCAGCAGCAAAGTATATTTTCAATCAAAGAGTGGATCTACACCATGGGACATGTTCAGGTGAGTGAGGATGTGTGGGAAGGTGTGGGTGGTAGGTGCTGAGTGGGGTTCAGGGAGGGTTGAGCGGGGGTCTGGGTTGGTCAGATTGGCCAGGGACTGTTTCATTTACAGGTGATTCACAAAAAAGACTTCAAGGGACTGTATTCTTTTTTCCAGCTTTACTACTGGATCAGACACTGGGAATTGGGCACCCCAGTGTCTGCTTTTTCTCTATGGCATCACCCGGGGTGGGCACCCTGATGTCACCACCTGCTGACAGGGAGTCGAGCATGCAACCTGGAGCGGAGGGAGTTGGCAAGTGGTACCATGGGTGGGCACCTCACTCCGCTCTATATTGTGCATTGCGGAAATACAAGGGATGGCTGGCTGAGCTGGAAGAGGGAGGAAATGTAAAATTAAAACAGACAGATCCTGGCACATTGGTGAACCGGGTTCACATGCAAGCCCAGGATGACAGGAGCGGATGTCGGTGGGGAGGAAGTCAGAGCATCCCTTGGATGCTTCCCTCCCAAGGAGGATGGCAAGGCTGGAGCACTTCTCTGGCAGCTCCTGGCAGTGGCAAAGTGGTGGCATCCTAGGTGGTGTGGAGCACCACCCACTCTGCCAGATATCCCCACCCCAGGATGTGGTGTGCAGCCACCTGATTATGGGAGGTGAGATGTGGGAGGTGCAGAATGGTGCAAGAAAATGCCCACCTGGCCACTGGATGATGGCCACCCCATTCCCCGATGTCACATAACCATCCTGCAAGCTGGCAACTGGTCCAATCCCCTGACCACCCCATGGTCAAGGTAGCAGGGACTATCTCCCCCCCAGCATTCCCTTGGGGAGGGGGGCCCCGCCAGAAAGGGGGGATGGATGGATGGTGATGGGGATGGTGCGAGGGGGTCTCAGGAGGCAACGCTGAGGGGCCAGACTGGGTACTGGAGGAAGGTGCAAAAAAACAAACAGATAGATAAATAGACAGACAGGAGAGAGAGAGAGAGAGATCACTGGCTCACTGCTCCAAATGAAGCCAATGCAAGACTCCAACTGCGGCTTCACAATTCAAGAAAGTCCAACTGTTCTTGTACTGAGAATGTGGGTGATTGGCTTCTCTCGTTAAGTCAGACACACAGAACTTTTGGTTGCCCAGAAACAGTATTTCCAGGCATATTTTCAATAAACTAACACAAGAATCCAGCTAAATGAGTCCCATTTACTTCAGTTCAGGTATTTGTGTTTTCAAAAATATATAATTTTTATATATTTTCTATGGTTTTTTTTTAGCTAAAAAAAAAAAAGATGATGGAGGCCATCATGATCGGTATTTTTTCTGATGACGTGAATAATTTTTTTACAAGTAAATTATGACAAATAAGCCCTCATGATCACTCTTTTTTAACCATTCGAGGGTTATCCCAAAACTGAACTTTATAATTCTAGAACTGCTTAAATATTTTTCACAAAACCTTCGAAAGACATCACTTCAGCACAGGCCACTTCTACTCTGACAGTGTCGTGAAAAAAGTATGCACTGCCTAGACTGTGCATGAGAGCACAAAAAAAATGAAGTAAAGATGTCCCATTTACAAAATAAGAAGTATCTAGATCTCAGAAATTGCACAAGTTGCCATCACAAAACTTTTCATGTCTTGAGACGGTGCTATCCTGACCGCCATACAAATGTTTGGGCCATTCCATAAATGTTGCCAAAATTTTTAAGGTTCAAAATTAAGGATTTAACACTGAGCACTGTACTCTACCCTAACTATAGTGGCATTACTGCGCCAGTATAATATATATATTGGCCCGGATATTCAAACTGCGCCAGGCTGTGGCGCAAGCTTGGGCGCAGCTTGGGCGCAGCCTGCCCCGCTTAGGGTGTGGACTCGATGATATTCAACAGAGCTGTGCCATGGTCAGCAGCTTTGAATATCGCACCCTGGCCACCCCCAGTGTGCATGGCGCAGTGGCACTGCACCAGCGCAAGTGGCCAGAGTGGAGTATGGAGATGCGCTAGCCCAAGTTCCATTGCGCCATGCACAGCACCAGCGATATTCAAAAGTTGACATGTAAATGGGGCCATAATGTATGCTAGGTGCACATGGGGCCATTTGCATGTCATTATGGCCCCATTTTCATGCAGGTGTGCCAATCCCCGACGACTTGCACCTGGTGCCCTGCCAGGCAGCAGCCGTCAGGGACAGACGCCCCCTGCAGCCTGATTGCGGGCATTTGTACAAAAAGAAAACCCCGTCCTATATCCCTGGTGGTCCAGTGGACCGCTATGTGCCCAATCACAGGCATCTGTAAAAAAAGAGAACCCCGTCCTATATCCCTGGTGGTCCAGTGGACTGCTATCTGCCTAATCACAGGCATTTGCAAATAAAAACAAATTTCAATATCCCTGGTGGTCTAGTGGTACTCCCACCCGCCCACTGAGCCCCAACACCCCGCCCCCTGTCAGCCGGCAGCACCCCACCCGACTGCCACCCGCCGACTGACACCTCGGTAGGGCTGCACGCCCATTGGTTCACAGCGTACAATTACACCACCCAGCCCTTCCATCCATGCTTCCTTCACCTTCTCCAGCATTCCTTATCAACAGGCTGAAGATCAACTAAGCCTGACACTAAAAAAGGTGTCAGGGCAGACAATATCGATCCCGTCATCCTAAAAATAGGCTTCCACTACCTTACAGCCCCAATTGGCCACCTATTTAACCTGTCATTAGCAGAGGAGACCATACCACATGACTAGAAGTTAGCCTACCTGCTGTCCCTCTTTAAATCTGGGGATCCTAGTGACCTAAATAATTATAGAGCTATTTGAATCCTGCCAGTCCTCTCAAAATTATTAGAAAAGTTAGTCAGCATACAAGTCAGAACATTCCTGGACAAGCACCAGTTAATCAATCCCTTACAATCTGGTTTCAGACCACTACAAAGCACAATATCAGCATTATCCGAAGTTACAAGTGACTGGTTAGAGGCCATGAACAAAAAATTAATCACAGGGGCTGTTTTCCTGGATCTGAGTAAGGCCTTTGATATGGTGGATCATCTCCTTCTCCTCAACAGCTTTAAACAACTGGGCTTTGATAATTCTGTATTAAACTGGTTTGCCAGTTATCTGAGGGGCAGATATCAATAAATAGATAAATGCCAATGGTACTCTCTCATCCTTAATCCCCTTGCTAAGAGGGGTTCCTCAGGGCTCCATTCTGGGCCTACTGCTCTTTTTGATTTACGTCAGCACCTTAAACAATAACATCACTGACTCTAACACCCACTTATTTGCTGACGACACTGTTCTATGTACCTCAAAACTCTCCCTCAACCAAGTCTGCTCAGCACTCCTGATGGACTTTAACCAGCTTCCACAGAACCTAATAGTGTTGAAACTACTGTTGAATGCTACAAAACTAAGGTAATGTTCTTTCACCCACCCAATTCATATGCTGTTTCTTCTAACCTTAGCACTACCAATCCCATTACCTCACTCCTAGGTGATAAGCTTGAGGCAGTGGATAACTTTAAATACTTAGGGTTCTTTCTTGACTCTCATTTATCCTTTATCCCCCACATTGAGGCATTATCCAAAAAACTGAGGCAGAGACTTGGGTTCTTTGTCAAAAACAATCGCTATTCTCCCGAGACTCTAGAATTAGACTTTTTCAGGCCACCTTCATGCCGTTGTTTGACTACACAGATATTACACACGCTAACTGTTGAATAATCAATCTTCAAAAGCTGGACACCCTCCATCACCGTGCTGTTTGGTTCATTACCAATACTCCAGCCAAAACCCACCACTGTTCCTTGTATAAGGAGGTAAGCTGGACCTCCCTGGCAACCAGGAGACTTATTTGTACATACACCTGGGTTTACAAAGCACTAATAAGCAGCCAATCTGGTGGCACTGAGGGTTGAGGCACTGGACACCACACCTCATGCCATGCTGGCGACCAGAGTTCAGGAACGAGCTCGGGCGCCGAGGGTCAGCATGGGACGGAGAAGGATTAAGCACCTGACTGACTGCTTTCCTCTCCCTGGGAAGGGATCCAGGGTTACTCCAGCGCAGTAGTGACCCCTGGTGGACACCAGAAGCACAGCTATTGCTCGGAGCAGTCAAGGGGGAGGAGTGAGGCAGACGCTTACAGCATGGCCGTGTGGGCATCATTACATGGCTGTGCTCCTAGGGGAAAACAGCTTGAAAACCCCCCAATCCTGGATAGGTGATGCCTCTCCTCCAAGCCACGCTGCCACACAACTAACACCAGGCCCTGTCTCCATTTCCCACCCTGTTCCCCGCCACCTTGGCTGGTACACTTGGTTCTAGATAGAGCATCGGAGTGGAGGCGGCTCTTTCCCAGGGGGCTCAGAGCTGGGGAGTCCGCCGACTGGAAGATGATGGAGGACAGTTAGAGACAGGGATCAGGTGGGTGGTAGAGTGGTGTCAGGCATGCAGGAGTAGCCTGAGAGTTTTCCAGGAGTGGGGAGCACAAACAGAAGATACAAGAAAAAAAAGCTAATAAGCAAGTTGCCCCCAATATCACTTCTCTCCTCTACCATTCCCACAGCTCTTATGCACTTAGGAAATGTGCATACATCTCACTGGAGATACCCAAAATTTGCACCTCACTTTGGTAAGTCAGCCACGAGCTATGTTTTTCTCATAGCCTGGAACAAACTTCAATCCATGCTCAAATTAAAAAACTTGATCACCCTGAGCATGTTTAAATCATTTATTGATAACATTACTCCCAACATCTGCCATTGTTATTAACCTTCTCTCCCTATCCTTATCTTAGCGCTGTTGTTATCCATATTTTGATTTCACCTTCTCTTCCCCTCTTTCTATGGTAGTAAAAAATAAATGTAAAATTGCATATATCCATTATACACTTCTGTATGTACCCAGCCATGGCCGGTATTTGTTCTCCTAATGTTTAATTGTTGGTTGTTAAATATACATACTACAATTGTATTATGTGCCCTAACCTTGTAACCATTTACATGCTGTACTGTAATTGTTTATGTACAAGGGACCACCTTGCAAATGAGCTTGCTAAATGGCTGTTATCCCTTCAAAAATAAACTGAACTGAACCTTCACTCAACTGAACATGTCCCACAACATAAATCAACTCCGATCAAAGCACATCTTGCTGCTGGAACTGGTGACTGTGATATGAGAAAATAATGATGCCTTTGAAAAAGGACGTTTTCAGAAACATGTCACTTTTATGGTTGCACATTGAATTAACTGTTTATGCACAATTTAAGCAGAGTGGTGTTTATCATTTCTCTAGAGGGTGAGTGCCAGAGCTTACCTGTTTGCTATGAGAAAATAAGGTAAATCTGGTTTATTGTATTTCAATGGGGTTTGTACTTTTATTCATAACTTTGTCATTTTTGAATATTTTCACGTCACATTTTCAGCATGGCTATTTTTGGGACCCCAGCTCACAAACAAGGGTGGTGAAATCTGTCAAATCCATCCAAAAAGGTGATTTCGCAGTCACTGCATGAAAATACCATTCAGATGGAATTTGACATTTTCACTGCCTTTGTTCATGAGGTGGGGTCATAAGAAGGCTATGTTAGCAATTTGGGGTAAAATATTAAAAAGTTGTGAAATGATTAGCGTTTTTCTCAATACTCTCTCATAACTTTGGTAATTTCCTATATTTTGACCCCAAATTTTCAGCATAGCCATTGCTTCATACCACCTCATGAGCATGACAGCTGACATTTTTTAAATCCTGGCAAACAGTGTTTTTGCACTTGTGGCACGAAATCACCTTTTGGGTAGGATTTCAACATTTTCACTTACAGCGCGCATAAGATGGGGTCATAAGAAGGCTGTGTTGGAAATTCGGGGTCAAAATATTAAACCCAAATTTTCAAGATAACCATTTTTCACACCACCTCATAACCATGAAAGTTGTCATTTTTCAGATTTTGGCCAAAGTGTGTTTCCACACCTGTAACACGAAATAGTTTCAGTGGGATTCAAAAATGTTCCCCTACCGGGTTTATGAAGTGAGGTAATGAGAAGGCTATGTTGAAAATTTGGTGTAAAACTTGATAAATTGACAATGTTATGAGGGGACACTGAAATATTTCAGGGTTCACTCATAACTTCGCTAATGTTCAATATTTATAGTCGAAACTTTGAACATAGCTATTTTTTTCACACCACCTTATAAATGTGACAGGTGTCTTTTTTTTTTTTTTAAATTCAACTTCTTTATTGAAATTATGCCTTGGCACAGAATATATGACCAGGACAGATGTACCGCACATTAATAACAACCAAAATGGCTGAAAGATGAGATAAGACCAGTGTGTCATTGGATCCAGTATAACCCAATAAGATAAATTAAAATTTAAATGCCCTCTCCTCCCCCTTCTCCCCCTCCCAATACCCTCCCCATCCCCCTCCCCTGGAGTGTGCCTTGTTACTAACAGCAAGACCAATTGATGCAAGTGGATAAACAACAATCCAGCAAAGCCAACCTTCAAAAGGGAGCTGAAATTAATTAAAACAGTCAGAGGCATGTGTTACATAAGTCTACTTCAGATATAAAGCATACAATTTACCCCATTTCTGGTTAAAGGAAGCTATACAATTCCGGGAGCTTGCTATTAACCTTTCGGTGTTAAAACAAAGCGACATTTCTTTCAGCCATTCAGCATACGATATGGTCAGTTGGTCCATCCAGTGTTTAAGAACCAGTTTTTTGACTGCTATAGAAATTAGAGCCATGTGAAATCTACACTCTCGAATTCTAATATTAGAGTACACCCCTAAAATACATATTTCCATGATAAACAAATCACCCAGTCCCAGGAGGGGATCTAGATTAGTTTGGATTGTGCTCCATAGAGGAGCCACCTTATCACAATGCCAGAAAATGTGTATCAGGTTCCCATCAGCCACACCACACCGTGTACAATTAGTCAGGGGTAGTCTGCCTAATTGGGCCAATTTAACCGGGGTATAGTACAGATTATTTAAAATATGATACTGTATGAGTCTGTTCCTATCTTGAGTAAGATATCTATGCATGTCCACCCAAACCTGACTCCAGATCAGGGAGGAATCTGGCAGAAGAGAAGACCAGATTTTAGAACCTGTAAGGGCATTAGGGTATTTAATATCCAGTAAGAAGGAATACATTCTGGAAATTCCATGGGCCTTATTTGCACATTCCTGAATCTGCTCTAAAAATGCCTAACTTGAGACAACATAAATGTGGTCCCAAATAGGAAGACCATAAGATGTCTTAGCTGAAATACCTTAAAATATGTATGAAAAATATGAAAAAAGAGAAGTTTCTGAGGAATATTCAGTTTGGCGATTATGCCGGTTGAGGAGAGAAGGGAATCCTGAGAGAACAGGTTTTCCACAAGAATATCTTGTAACTGAGGAAGCCAGTCCGCTGAGAGCGGAGAACCTCCTATTTTGATATTGGGGTTTAAAATGAGGGGTTGGGCCATGTCCTTTTTGGATGAAATGTTAAAGAAGTTCCAACACTGGGTCAGAACCTTTATAGCAATCCCCACCGTCGAATTTTGTATGGAGGGGGGTAACTCCAAAAAAGCGTAATAAAAAACTGTGTGGATTAAGATTATGCATGTCCAGAAGCCTCTTCTCCAACTGTAGCCAGATGGGAGAATGTTCACCAGATGTGGGCTCAAACCATCTCCCCATTTGGGACAGATGACTTGCCCAATAATAAAAAATAAAGTTAGGAAGGTGAAGTCCACCTCTCTCCTTTGGTAAATTGAGTTTAAGGAAGGCCCGTCTAGGGTGTTTACCCTGCCAGATAAATTTAGAAAAAGCAAAGTGAAACTGTTGGAAGTAAGACAAAGGGAGCCAGATATTCAGTAGATTTAAAGGGTAAAAGAGACGGGGTAGAACATTCATTTTTATAATACTAATTCAACCCCATAGCGACAAAGGGAGTTTGGCCCATCTTTGGAGATCTTGCTGAATATTCAGCTCCAAATCATCCAGATTGAGCCTCCTGAGAACCTCTGGGTCTTTAGTGAGATGAATGCCTAGATATTTGATTGAGGAGGAGGACCATTTCATACCAAAATGAGAGAAGTTACCTTGGTGCACGAGAACATTTAATGGAAATATGACTGATTTGGATAAGTTTAACTTATAGTTAGCCACTTGTCCAAACTGTTCAGTAATTTGTAACATATGTATTAATGAGGTTTCTGGATTGGCCAGATGTAAAAGAATATCGTCTGCATAGACTGAAAGGTTCAATGATTGCTGGTATACTAGGCATCCTGTGACCTGAGGTGAGTTCTTAATGCTAATTAGAAGGGGTTCCAGGTATAAGTTAAAAAGGGAGACAGGGGACAACCTTGCCTAGTGCTTGTAAACAGAGGGAATCGAGAAGAAAAAAAAAACCATTGCGATAAATTCTAACCGTAGGCGCCTTATATACCGGCCGAATCCATTGAATGAACCTATTTTTTTGAGAGTAGCCCAAAGAAAGTCCCAGTTCACCCTGTCAAAAGCTTTTTCTGCATCTAATGAGACTAAAGCCATGGGGATCTGGGAGTCTTGAGCAGTCTGGAAAATATGTGAGAGGGTTTTCAAGTGGTCAGCAGAAGATCTGCCTTGCACAAACCCCACCTGTTCAGGACTCAACAGATGAGACTAAACCTGTTTAATTCTAAGAGAAAGGATTTTAGTTAAGATTTTAATATCATAATTTAATAACAAAATCAGACGGTAACTAGCTGGCTCATTCTGGGGTTTGTCTGGTTTCAGGATCAGGACTATCATGGCTTCCAGCAGAGTAGGGTCCAGGGAATCTGAGGTGAACATATAATCAAAGAGTTTTAAGAGAAGAGGAGCCCGCCTCTTTACAAAAGACCTTGTAGAAATTAGAAGGGAAACCATCGGGACCTGGGGATTTGTCAGGAGCTAGCCCCTTGATTGCCTCCACTACTTCAACCAAAGTAGTAGGAGAGGTCAAGATCGTGCACTGCTGGGCCTATAGAGAGGGGAGAATAAGGCTTTCCAGAAAATGTTCAATACGAGATTGGGAAGTCAGAGAGGTACCCTTACTGTATAGGTCCCTATAAAAGGCTTCAAAAACCTGGGAGATATCTCGAGGAGAGGTTTTAATAGAACCATCTGGAGAATATAGTGCAGGAATCAGTCTTGAACTTTCTACTTCCCTCAATCGAAGAGCTAACATTCTACCTGGCTTCTCCCCCTTGGTCTAAGTAACGAGCTTTGGTTTTAAGGATGGCATATTCTGCTTTTTCTCTTAGCAAATCAGCATACTCATTCCTAAGCTTCAAAAGGGATTCCAGATCTGATTGGGAAGATGAAGAGGATAGACCGTTTTCAGCCAACCTTATTTGATTCAACAATGAAGTAACTTTGGCCTTTCTCTGTTTTTTCCTTTTGGAAGCTAGCATGATGAATTCTCCCCTAATGTAACATTTAAAGGAGCACCAGATCAGGTCCTCTCTGCATGTGGAACCCGTATTAAACTCCAAAAAGGAAGAGATTTGTGACTTAATGCGGGATACTAATCGTTCCTCTTTTAGAAGTTGTGTGTTTAATTTCCATGTGGTATCCTTTTGAAAGTTTGGGTCAGGAGAAATTAGGATCCATGCCACCGAATGAACAGATATAACAATTGGTTCAATTCCTGTCTGGTGAATACCAGCCAGAAGAGTGGTACTTATTAAGACGTAGTCAATTCTGGACCACGATCGGTGGACCTGGGAGTAAAAGGAGAAGAGCTGGTTAGACGCCATGGGTCGCACAGACCCAGTAAGTCCATAAAATCCCTCAGGGCAATTTGTGGAGGGGTGAGGGGTCTTAATGGCCTATGAGTTTTGTCTAGGTCTTGTGATGGAGCAATATTCCAGTTACCCCCTAGAATAAGCAGGGAGGGCAAGAATGCACTCAGTTTGTTGGCCAGACTCCTAAGAAAGTCTGCATCCCCTCCAACTGGACTATATATTGCCCCTAATACCACCCTGACATTGTTTAATGTGCCCTTAACAATAATAAATCTGCCATCTTGATCTGATAAACTTTCTTCTGTCACAACGGATATGTGTCTTTTAACCAAAATTGCCACTCCTCTACTGGAGGATGACCCACAGGATGTGAAAATTTGAGAAAAACCCAGTCGACACAACCCATTTGTTTCCAGGGTTGTGAGGTGGGTTTCCTGCATCAAGAGGATGTCAATATTTAGGAAGGCACAGTTTTTGAGAACCTGATATCTTTTGGGCAGTTCCCTGATACCTCTGACATTCCACATTGCAATCTTAATTGGCACCATGGTCATTTACCATTTTAGAGAAGAGAAAAGGAACAAACACCATCAACTGACCCGGCAATCCCATAAGGCACACTCCAGTCCCACCCCCCAACCCCCATAACCCCAGTAGAAAAGAAAAAATGAAAAAAAGGTTCCCTTCCAAGGGAAATTCATGAAATGGTTGAGACATTGAGAGAATAGGACATCTTAACTGGCCAGTGGTAAACACAGACCGTGAAATCAGTAGAGAAGAGATCGAGACAGTAACAGAAACCCCCCTTCCCTCCCTAAATTCTTCAACATATATACAAAAGGTCCTGTCCTGTGTACTAGAAAAGATTCCAGAATCCCTGTTGCAAGTGACGAGAACCAGACCCAAAAGGTTGTCCTCCTATGAGAAGGGTACACTACATTCAAGAACCCAACCTGATCTATAGCACCATGGACTGAATCCAGAAAAGAAAACTTACTAAAATGAGGTGCTGTCTGAACCCCACACCCTACAGGAGGTGCACCCTTAGCTCTCTTCCTAGGTTCATTATGCATTGCTCCCAAAGTTACCTCCATCCCGAGGCCCCCCCACCCATCGACCTTCTGGAGAACTGGCCAATGAGAGCCCTAACCAGCATTATAGTGTTCCAAAGGGTTGCATTTGGCATGCCAGAAAAATGATGGGAGTCCTGAAAATCACTTGCAATTTGCTCACTCGCATACCCTACCTGACTGTCCCCCCCACCCCGAGGAGGCACATAACTCCCACTAGTACTTTTGGACCAAACCCAAAAGGCCATCCCTCGGGAAATGGGAAACCCCGGGGTACTGAGTAAGCTTGCTGGACTTGTTGACTCCCTTAGGGTGAGCCCTGCACCGAACAATGCGAGGATGTAAGGGGGGAAATGAGCCAGAGGGGCCTACTGGTCCGTCCATAATAACAGCTTATGGAAAACACCCCCTGAAACAAAGTACCCACCCCCACACCAGAGCTGACAAACATTCCAAGTAGGCCAGATCCAGGCCCACTAGGCCCTCACCACAATCCTTCTGCCCGCCATCCACTCTCGAAAGACCAAAAGAAAAGAGACAGGAAAACATCAAGAGGTAATAAAAATGAAAACACAGCTTCACAGCAAAAAAGAACGATTGTCCTCAGGCAGCTGCAGAGAAAAGCTCATCCTGCTTTAAATAAATTAGGTAGTCTGTTGGGAAGGTCCATGGCCGCTTGCTCCGGGGAATCATACGCATACCACACTGCATCAACTGCCACTTCCAGCTTAGCAGGGTAGAGCATCTTAAATTTTATTCCTGCTGCGATTAGTTTGTTGACCGTGGGATGAAAAGCAGATCTTCTTTGTCGGGTTTCATAAGGGAGATCTTGGATGATCCTCAACTTAGAGCTGTCCCACAATATAGCCTGTAGTTCCTTCACTTTAGAGAGTACATGTTGCTTTTCCAGGAAACTTAAGAATTTCACAATTATAGGCCTTGGGGATGCGCCAGGTGGAGGTTTTGGCCTCAGAGAGCAGTGGGCTCACTCAACGTGATGCTGTGGATTGAGGGGAGAAGGACCAACAACTTTAAGGAGGAATTTCTGTAGGAAGGTTATGATGTTGGAGCCTTCCTCCGATTCAGGCAGACCCAGGATCAGCAGGTTATTCCTTCGACTTCTCCCCTCTAAATCTTCGGTTTTCAGTTGAAGTTTGCTAATCTGCTGTTTCAGGTGTACAATTTCTGCTTCTGATTTCTCTTTCCATTTCTCCAGCGAAGAGGTTCTCGCTTCTGAATCGCCCGTTCTTGTAGATAGGGAAC
Organism: Neoceratodus forsteri; assembly: GCA_016271365.2. Taxonomy (NCBI): domain Eukaryota; kingdom Metazoa; phylum Chordata; order Ceratodontiformes; family Ceratodontidae; genus Neoceratodus; species Neoceratodus forsteri. Next base: position 1,207,039,377 of record CM057449.1, read on the forward strand.
TTAAATCTCCTCGAATAGATTTGAGCTCTGCTGAGATATCGTCTAAAGTTTCTTTAAACGGGAGCAATTCCTGAAGAAAGCGGTCCTCGGTAAGAGGGATCGCTAATGTACCAGAAGTAACAGACTTGGGAGCTTTCCCAGAACTTTGCTGTTTTGATTTCTTAGACAGTTTTTCTGGTGTGGGTGGTGGGGTATGTCGGATACTGGCCTGCTTTTTCTCCGCTTCCATTTCGGCTATAAAGCCGATAACATTGTTACGAATCAGCCAAAACTCTGTCACAGAGTTACCAAACTAGCTGGTGCCCTTTGGCAAATGAAGGGCAAAAAGAAGGTTATAACTGGTCGATAAGCGGGAGCTCCAGAATAGTGCTGCTTTCAGGCGCCCAGCATCACGTGACCCCCAGGTGTCATTTTTAAAATCCTAGATGAGATGTTTTCACAGTTGGGGTGCAAAATAAGTTTAAGCCAATAAATGCTGCATGGCATGTTTATGAGGGGAGTCATAAAACCACTATCTTGAAAATTTGAAGACAAAATAAAAAAAAAAATTTATTAAGAAATGAAATGTGTGTAGTGCCAGATTTTACCCCAGCAGGTAGTGCTTCGTGATCACGTGCCAGTGAGTTGAGTTTGGGGTTGAGCTCAGTGAGCCAGCCAGATGGGGCATGTCTGGAGGATGGTGTTATGTGACACCACTTCCCAGCCAAAGAAAAAATGGTGCTGAGTTGCTTGTCTGGAGCCAGGTAACGTATAATGAAAACAACACATCAACTGACATAGGAACCTGCACCTCTGCACCTGTGGATGGCAGAGGGCCCTGTGCATTGGCTGACAGAAGGACTTTTTTTTTTTTTTTATTTTAGTCTTTGGTAACCAGGTAAGACCCACTAGGCACAAGTGCCTGTTTTCAGGGGTGACCTGGGAGCACTGATGAGGTTAAGTGACTTGCTCAGAGTCGCACAGTATGCAAGCGGAGGTTGTGGAAATCGAACCCAGGTCTGTTGGATGTGCCAAGCTCATTCACAGCTCATAACTCTAACCTCTAGGCTATACTGCCAGCCCCAAGTATTGTCTACAGTCGTGAGCAATACTTGGGACTGAGCATTGCCCTGTGCATCTGTATCTGTGACCACATAGAAATGCAGGGCCCACAGGGCCCTGAGATTCTGCTGCACACTAGAAAGCCTCATGAATTCTTGATATCTGTTGTAGCATGGAAGTTCAGGGCCCTGCACTTCCATAGGCAGATGGAGTCTTCCCTTGGTGCAGAGCCTTCAGGAACTATGTAAATGAGGATATGGTTCCATTGTTTTAAAAAAAGAAATAAAATCTTTTGGAAAAATCTGGATTGATGCACTAGTTAGGATTCAACCTAACATAGGGAAATGTGGAGTTAGGGTTTCAACCTAACTCACCACCACCCACCCACCCCAAGCAGCAAATGGAAAAATATTAGGATTTTTGGGTTCCAGAGACTTGGCAAATCAGTGGTGGAGTCTTCCTTGGAGTTGTCAACACTAACACCAATCCCTTCCCCTGAGCAAACAAGGCCAGACATGATCTATTTTTTTTTTCAAACAGGGCCCATGTGAAGGAAGCTACAACAGGCTCTGTTGGCAACATGTGGTGAGACATGGTTCTCTGCCTTTAAAGAGTGTGTCGCCCACCATCTGGCAGAATACTTATAGATATATTTCCCAGGACCACCTCAAGCTGATGCAATTTCAGTTTCTGAATAATTTATTTTGGACCCTGGTCAAACTCCATTGAATAGGGAGAATTCCTAGTCCTCTTTATAACAGATGTTACCGGGCAGAAGGAACCCTCCTCCACATGTTTTGGGATTGCCCCTCAGTGAAGGCCATATGGCATAAGATTACAATCAAAGTGGGTCTGGAGGAGTATTTCACACCGCAAATTTGTCTAATTGGGGACTACAATAGGATATATGTGAAGATCAGGAGATATTATATGGCCACCATTTCTTCCTCACTCAAAAAGGTAGTATTAAGGCACTGGCTTGATGACATCCCCTTAACCTACCTGGAGTGGCTCCAAGAACTGTTGTTCAACCTGAGCATGGAGAAAATGGGAGCCAGTATGAATAGCTCCCTGCCTAGTTACTCTAAAACATGGGAGAATGTTCACACTTTGTACTTACTTCACGCCTCCGACTCATATTCTTGAGGGTACAGTTCAAGGAACAGGATGCTGTGCTCAACCTAGTTGGATATCACCGAGTATATTGTCCACAGTTGCCTCCTCTTGAACTTTTGTGACCGATGGTATGCAAGACGGGCGCGGGATAGGGGAAGGGGGTTGGAGGGTGGGGTAGAGTAAGTTGTATCTGTCTATCTGTACATTTGGTTTCCAATGTTTTTGTTTATTGTACAACTTGCTCTGTAATGGTGGTATAACAATAAACTTGAATTAAAAAAAAAAAGTGTGTCACTATGAGGCACTGGCTTTGAGTTGTACCTTGTGCTTTAGATAGGCGGCTACAGGCTGAGGGAGGGGTGAACATTAGTGTTGACAACCCCAAGGAAGACTCCACTACTGATTTGCCAGGACTCCGGAGTTCCAAAGCCATAATGTTCTTTCCTTTTGCTGCCTGGGGAGGTGGGGGTGGGGAGTTAGGGTTGGAAACCCTAATGTTACATTTCCCTACTTTAGTTGTGTTACATTGAGCCTTAACTGGTGCATTAATGCAGTTTTTTGCAAAGAATATATCTATGTATTTATCTATCTATCTATCTATCTATCTATCTATCTATCTATCTATCTATCTATCTATAGAAGATGACAATGTGAATCACTGTGAAAATAACACTTATATAATGTCACAGTACCCTGGCCCATTAATAAACCTCGGACACTGCAGGGAAAACTTTGAAAAATATAATGTTTAGACACAGCTCATCCTAAATTTTATATGCAGTATCTCCTATATTTACTTTTTTATTTCTCGCTCCTGAAGAAATATACACAAAAACAGGAGTTTGTCACTTTGTCATCTGCTTGCACTGTTGTCTACAAGTGATCACATCCAGTGGTGCTTGCCAGGATCAGATGCCTGATCCTGCAGAATTTTGCAGATTTTGCCAAATTCAGTAAGAAACAGGGCAGTCTTCATGCAGGAATCTGTGACACACTGTGACATAGCACCTGATCCGGGTGGACAACACTATAATCCTCCACATGTGACATCACAATTGGTTACTGTAGACTAGAGTTGGGTAAAGAATATCTGCTTCACTAACTGTGGAAATGGTTGTTAGTGAAGTCCTTTACAAGAAGTTCACAACCTTCACTATTCCTCTCAGGAACAGTTCAGGCAATCAGAGTTGTGAGCAGCACTGAATAATAGAGAAAACTTCATAGGAACAGACATTTAGACTATTTGGAGGGAGCACACCAAAGAGGTAGGTTGCAGGAAAAGTAATGCATAGGTTCCTTTTGAGAGAGGAACTATCCAATTTATTTCATTTTTGTGTCTCTCTCTAAACCACGTGCACATTCGTTAAAGCCTCAGTCCCAGTGTAAGGCTCCATGGATATGCAAATCTAACTGGCAAGGCTTTACCAAACCAGACATTGCTTTTTAAATGGACTTGCACATCTGATCCAGTATAGGCTGAGAATGGCAAACTACAGAGTACAGACCCATGTTTCATCCTACTGAGACACCGCAGTGTACTGCAGTCATTGCTTCAACCAGATATACAAAGTCACAACCTTCACAGGAAGTTAGAGTCATGAATTGCTCTTCAGTTTGCACTTTGCTAAAGATATGCCCCAGAAAACTTCACAGAAAGTGCATGGACTTCACTGGTGACACCCAGCCCCAGCATTTAAAGAGAAGAGTACTGTACAAGCTCTTTCCATGAACTTCGCTTCACTATGAGTAGGACTAGTTTGTCACTTCACACCCATTTTACAGAAATTATAAGTAAGCACAGCTCAACTGTAGGCATGATTTTGATGTGACAAGCAGATAGGTATGTATAGCTCGAATGTAGGCATGACTTTGGTGTGACAAGCAGATAGGTATGCATAGCTCAACTGTAGGCATGATTTTGATGTGATAAGCAGATAGGTATGCATAGCTCGACTGTAGGTATGATTTTGATGTGACAAGCAGATAGGTATGCATAGCTCGACTGCAGGTAGGATTTTAATGTGACAAGTATATGATTAGGATATCACTTGTTGACAAAGAGTGAGAGCTGATGAAGACCAAGTGTCCGAGATCTTGTTTTCCTGAAACGTTACGTACCCAGACACCATAAGTTACAGTACACTACCCCTACTTTGTGGGCTCAGATAAGGTTGAGGTTCCTGGGCTGACTACTCCTGTGAGGATTTGTTAACCAAAGATGTTATAGTTTGATGACAAGTTGTTAGGCGCCTGCACCCAGAGAGAGTTAACATGGGCTAAATAATAAGATAAAACTGCCTCCTTGGAAACAATATTAACCCACTGGGGTCCCCACTGCCACAATCTACCCAACTTCCACACAATTTAAACACATTTGTAATGACAAACAAATGCCAGAATGGAACGAATAATATGCGCCATCCACAAGGATGCAAACAAAGAACAGTATTTATGGAGGGGATCTGGAATGAGGTCCTGGGGAGGGAAAAGTGTTAAAGCAAATAAAATAATGCGGCTGTCACTGGCTTAGCTGTCTACTAATGCCCTTCTAGATGCAGCCTGAAAAGTTAATGTAGTCCACACCCCCCAGACAGTCACTGTGCTTGGCCCAGCTGTACTGTTGGGCCACTACACCAGTCCCCCCAGTACCAGTTAATACCCCTAGACCTAGGAGCTCCCAGGTGAGGCCTGGGTACTCAGGTGTTGGATCAGTGTTGGCTACAATAATCCAAATTATTATTCAGGCCGGGTGGACTAGTCCAACAAACTTAAAATTATCTTGGGGCCTGGTAACACTATGTACTGGATTTGTGTTGCAGTACCTGTGGGTCCTGTTAAATCACTCATGTTTGTTTGTTTATTTATTTATTAGCTTTTGGTAACCGGGTAAGTGCGCTAGGCAACAGACCTGCCTATTCTCAGGCACGACCTGGGAGAGCACAGGATATTGGTTACAATATGCAGAAATGCACAGACATAATATAGGTGTACAGGAGCAAAACAAGATATACATTGGGTAGCACAGTAATAGTTACATAAGGGTCCCTTGATGCGAGCAGGCCTCTGTCTCCAGCTGCAGTTCTGACTGAATGTAGTCACTCCATCCCACAGTCTGATAGCATACTTTTGCCTCCTTCAGCTCTCCTTTGCCAGTAACTCAGTCTGGCTCCTTATGTAGGTTCAGCTGGTTTCTCACTACAGTGGTCTCTCTAGGTGTCTTAGGGATCATGCCAGTGCAACACCCTTTACTGAAGATGCCTGGCTACAGTGATCACTGATCAGTGCAGTGGCTTTAGGTCCTGCTGGCTGTGTCAGAGCTATAGACCCCTCAGATCTGATCAGGAAAAGTCTCTCAGGCTGTACATTGGGGCTCAGCTGCAGGGTGACGTATCGTCATCAAGTCAGTCCCCAGCTACAGCTTTATTCTCTTTATTTTTCTCCGTACTGCAAGAGGCAGTCTCCTCCATTGTGGCTGTATAACTGCACTTCTTGTCTTAGTCTAGCAGATTATAGGTCTGCTGTTGTCTACACACACCACAGCAGCCTGAGATTGTGCTGGAAGATCATCCAGCATTCAGCCTCCTGATTTGCTGAGTCTTTCTGTCAGTCTCTTGGAAGGGTCTGCATAGCAGTCACTCGATGGCTGATTGGCTGCCTCACTTCTGTGCTAATAATGAAGAACTCCAAAGTCCCTTTAGTCCTCTTGTGTCTCTTTGGCAGGCTTCTGAACTGACTGACTGTCCTGCTGTCCTCTGACCAAATTGCAATGGTGAGCGAGGTCAGAGGGTAAGCAGATGACTGCTGCCCTACAGGAACAAACAGGGTAACCAAGGCACATGGGACAAAACTGCAACAATCACAGCAACACAGACCAGCAGGCAAATCAGAAAAGTGTGGTGTGCAAGGGAAAAAAACAGCAAAACAACATAATGTTGAGTGCAGTTTACTGTGCAAAAGTGTACCAGTACCACAACCCCAGTGCTTCAGACCAATGCGGGTTCTTAATCAGTGGGGCTGGCTACCCCCTCGATGAAGAACCCACTTGGGTTTGAAGCACCGGGGTTCAAGTGCTGGTCTGTTCTTGCACTTTTGCACAATAAACTGCACTCAGCATTATGCTTTATTGTTTTACTGTTTTTAGTTAAGCACCACACTTTTCTACTGCCCTAGTAGTTTTTAGGGGCACTAGCCACAATAGTCCTTTCCAAAGGGCTCTACTCTTACTTAATAATCTATGCCCCATTAGTATGAAGCATGCAGTTGCACTTTGCAGTCTCATAGTATGAAGCGTGTAGTTGCGCTTGTCAGTCTCATCAGGTCAAAGTGACTGGCAGTCAGCTCCCTACTTAATCTGGAGAACTGATGTGCTCCACTCTCTTGGTAGCATGGAAGGGCTGAGCAACATGGCTGAGAGCTACAAAGCTAAAAAAGGCACTCTCAAGTCTGTGGGCTGGATGGGCAAGAGTAACATGTCTGGTGGCTCAATTTTGGGAAATCTGGTAAGCCCCAACACAAGGGGGGAGGGGGAGTTACACTTATAGATAATAATGTGTGTGAGGAAGTAAAGTGTATGTAGTATGAGCTTAAATTGTGCCTACTTATTATATGGTTGGAATACTGATCCTATGGGGTTGGAGACTGTATAAGGCCGTCATAATTTGCCTGTATGTAATAGATAATCTGCAACTACAGGGCATGTGGGCATGCTCTGATATACATAAACCTTGGTTTTGCGTTGTGATGCACAAAGACACAGGCTGAGTGCATTCAACTACCCAAGGTGTGCATATATCAGGGCATGACTGCATACACTGTAGTGAATTATCTTATCTTATAAAACGGGTAGGAAAATACAGTGAAAATTTGTGTTCCCTTATTGGATAAAAGACGACACATGACAGTGCATTATTCCACAATGACCACATGCCTGCCACTATGACCGCATGCCTGCACTACTTTCCATCCCTCAGAACCTTCTCACCACCAGCCAGATCACTCCACATCTGGCACACACAGGCTACCATGCACACCCCTGGCACACACAGGCTGCCACAACCATAAGGAAGTAAATCTGTATAGCTGCCCCACACTGCAAACAATTATCTGATTAATCCTGCCATGATTTTCATAAGTAAAAAGTAATAAAACAAATGTATCTAGTTGATCCTGAAATTTTTAGACTGCTTTGTCTAATGACTTTCACTTTCCTGTTTCACTGTAGCATGACTTTTTCATTCTTTCTGCTGCTTTGCTTTAGATTGCCCCTCTTGTACTCATCACTACTTTCTTTACTCCGCTCTTTCCTTCCCCCTCTCTTGATGCTAGGTGCATTTCCAATTATGTCTCTTTATTATACAAATTCTGGTTTGGCACTTTTCCATCTTATCTCAAATCCCTTCTTTCCCTCTTCCTACCCTCTAACAGTACTCTCCGGTCTCTCTATTTTCCTTCTAGAAAATCTATTGCTGGCCAATCTGCTTTTTCTTAATGCTTTCCAAACATTTGGTCCTCCCTTCCCCTTCCTATTTATTCTGCCTCTTCTCCTTCCTTCCTAAAGTATTTTCTTTCTGACATTTGTCATCCTACCTGCAACTGCTTGTGACCCTTTCTCTTTTTCTCCATTCTCTAGTTAGCCCTCTTCTTACTGTTCTGCTGTTTTCCCTTTCTGTATATATTAGAGTGTGTGTTATTTCTAGATGCCTTCATTTACTATTTTGCCTATAATATTTATGATTCTGCTTGTAAAACTATACAATTGTATTTTTCCCTTGTCATTGTGTTTATTGTTAGCTATCTCCTATTCCCCTCTCCCCCAGGGCACATCTGGGAATCAGCTGTTTTCAGCTCAGTATGTACTTCCTGTTTAAACTCTTAAATAAATAAATGAATAAATGACTGAATGGTGTTTATCCTGCTAAATAATATACTTCTAATGGTGTAAAATCAGGGATTTTTTTTGTTGAAAAAGCGTGTAAAGTGTGGGGTTTAAGGGAAGTTTAGTTAGGTTTTCCTAAAAGAAGCCATCAACTGTACAGTGAGGAGAGTGAGGGAGTTGGCGTCTTCACAAGTATAGACTCAAGCCCAAGCAAGCGTTGCTATAGCAACTCTCGCTCACGCTTGTGCCTACTCTTCTGAAACTGCTGGTTCGTTCACTCTCTTCACTCTACAGTTAGTGACTTCTTTTAGAAAAACACTAAGCTTACATTAAACTTCACACTTCACATGCTTTTTCAACAAAATGTTCCTGATTCTACACCTCTGGAACCATATTGTTTAGCGGGATGAACACCTCTTGGCCATGCTACAGTGAAACAAGAAAGTGAAGTCAATAGATGAGTCTAAAAATCTCAGGATCAGCCAGGTAAGTTCTTTTAATCACTTTTTACCTATAAAAATGTTGGTAGGATCAACCAGATGACTGTTTTCTATCACTTTAAACCATTCAGAATCACAGAAGGATCAACCAGATCACCTAACTGAAGCATCAGCTTGTGCCAGACAGGGATTACTTTTTGTCTCTCCCAATATTTGTGGCCATTTTATAAATAACATTAACTTCACGTTTATATAGCAATACATGGCTCCTAACAATAGGCATTTTGTAGAGACTGGACTATCATATATTGCACTAAAATGTCATAGTAACAGTAACTGGGACAAATTCATAATTTGTAAAAATCATAAGTCTGACTCCTGTTCCTTCTGTCTCTCTCTTCACTGCCCCTCACATCTCTGCTAAACAGGCTGCATTCTCATACAGGCTACTAGGGCTCTGGTCTATTCTTCTGTCTGTCTACACGCCCCCTTCTCCCTCACTGCTCTAGAACTCCTCCTCCTCCTTGATCATAGCTCCAGTGTCTGTACCTGTTTCTAACCTACTGTGCAACAGTTCACTTGCTGTGTATCAAAAAACATCTGGTTGTCATCTATATTATACCTGCAGTATATGGCATTGTATCATTTATGCTTGGTATAATGCTGCTCTGGAATATTGGTTTTTGCATTCTTTGTACAGCTTGTATAATTATTATTATTGTTATAAAAATGTGTCAAAAATGCTGTTGCACACCTGAAAGACTGCATAAATGGCAATTAGCTGATGACCCTCACTGTCCCAGATGCAAAACTTCACTTGGGTCCTTCATACATACAGTATGACTCTGATGGGCCTCATGATCTGCCCATTCTGGGCAGAGGTACATAATATTATGCAGCAGGTCTTACAAATTTCATTGCCCTTATCTCCTCTGGAATTTCTCATGGAGGCAGAGTCCACTCCACAAAACCTCTGGGCCATGGTGAATGCCAGAAAGACTAAAGCCCAAACTTGGGTGAGACATGATCCCCCACAGGGGACACAAGATGTCTGCTTTTGTCTCAAACTAGAAAGAAACCAATATTCAGTGCTTAATCAAGCAAACAAATTCACAAAGGTCTAAGATCCCCTTATTAAGGCAATTGACTCCAGAATATTCATGGTATTGTTCAGAGTTGCATGGGATGATATTTGTTATCTTCCTAAAAGTTTAGATATTATTGAGAGTTGCCATTCCTTGAGATGGCTTTACAAAGGTTGCTTAGTTGCCTATAATATTGGACATTGTGTGTAATAAATAGGTATAGCAGAGCATAAGATTCTGTAGAGCTAATTATTATCCTAGTTATTAATGATAAATTGCTGAATTACTCAATGAGGCCACTTAGAACAGAAAATGAAATGGTTATCTTAAGAAAAATGTTTCAGGTAGATACTTTTATGAATTTTAGCTGAAAAAAAATGTGTTGTTGTTTATGTTTGTTAAAGTTTTAGGAACCAGCCTTTGAGTTGAGGCTCATTTACAGTGTTATTAGCATACAATATTTGGACATATATCATCCCTATCCATGCCATACCTATTTTTTTGGGGTGCATTAATACAGAATATGAGTTTGTCAAAGAAATATTGGTGATTGACTTTATTAAAGGCCTTGCCTTAATTTAGAGATATTATAAATCCACAGATTTGTCCTCTACATATCTTCTCAAAAATATCTCTTAGGCAAAATTCAGATGCAGTTAGACCATCTAATAGATGGACTGAGTTTCCTTTTGAAACTAGTGCTGGGCAGATCTTGGATGGATCCTTTTCAAATTAGTGCTGGGAAGATCTCGGATGGATCCTTTTGAAACTAGTGCTGGGCAGATCTTGGATGGATCCTTTTCAAATTAGTGCTGGGAAGATCTTGGATGGATCCTTTTGAAACTAGTGCTGGAGAGATCTCGGATGGATCCTTTTGAAACTAGTGCTGGGAAGATCTCAGATGGATCCTTTTGAAACTGGTGCTGGTCAAATCTTGAAAGGATCCTTCTGAAAATCCCACCCCTCATCTTGCTATGTCCTTATTAGTCCATGTATATGTCTATTTAACAATCTGTCACAGGTCCGTGTTCTTTTCCCAAGCAAAAATTACAAATACGTTAAAACAAAGGGCTGCCCTCCAGGCCTTAATCTTATGGGGACATTACCAGCTTTAGTTTGTTTTATTTTACTTATTTATTTAAAATTGATGTCCAGAAAAGGCACACTGAGCTGAGGCTCGTTTCCAGGTGTGACCTGTGTGAGATTAATACAATGGTTGATCGAAAATTACAGTACAGTTTGCATTACAGACCGTTTACAGAGATAAGCAGACGTAACGTGTAGTTACAGTACAAGTTGCATTTCAGAATTTTACAATCATCTACAAGAGATTAATTATGGTTTAGGCATAGTATTACATAGAAGAATCATAATTAACAAATCTACTAGGTTTGACTGGGATGTCTAGAGGCAAAATTGAGGTTCCTGCTTGAGGGATCCAGAGCGAACAGGGGCTGAGTATGGGATTCAGGGGAGAACACGTCAGGCCAACTGAGACATGAAATTGCAGTGGGGAGGGGTGTGAGAGAACATGACATGGATGGGGGGGGACAAGCGCTCAGAGTCGGAAGGGGGATGTAGGAGTTAGGTGCATTGGAGGAACTGGGGAGGGGGGAGAAGTTGGAGGAGTCTTTTGAGGGATGAGAGAGGGGAGGCAAGACAAAGATCAGAAGGAAAATTATTCCAGAGGGGAGAGAGGTGGTATGAGAAGGTGGACTGACCAGCAGTGGAGTGAGGATGAGGGATGGAGAAGGTGCACGAGTCTCTGTGGAGAAGACAGTAGGATGTTGGTTCAGCAGGAGAGAGATGAGAGGAGAAATAGTAAGGAAGGGAGTTGAACCAGTATTTTGCAATTATGGAGGCACAGTGGATGGTTCTCCTCTGAGACGGGGGATAAGGGAGCATAAAGGGGACAGTGGTGGGTGAGGAGAGGCAGTGGCAAAGCAGCAGAAGAAGTTGATAAGAGTGTTTAATTTAGAGAGAAAAGAGATTGGAGCGGTGCCATAGACAACATCAGTGTAATCTAGCACAGGCAAGATTGTCTTTAGTACTAGTTCACATCTAGTGGGGAGAAGAGGGCTGGCTTGGTGGCAGTAGAGGACTGCAAGTTTGGGCCAGAGTTTGGTGCAGACGGTGTTGATGTGTGTTAAGAAATTGAGGTGGCTGTCCAGCCAGATGCCCAGGTATTTATAGGCAGAGATCCTTTCGGGGTGAGCGGTCTAGGGTGGTGGTCAAGGGAGGGCAGGTAGGGACACCAGCTCCTGGAACCGAAAAACATGGTGACAGTCTTTTTGGTGTTGAGTTTTAGCTGATTTGATTGGAACCAAGACTGTACTCTGTCGAAATCATATTGGAGGTTGGAAAGGACACTATTATGGAAAGGACCGGAGGAAGAAATGACAGTGTCATCTGCGTACATATGAATCTTAGAGGAATGACAAACTGAGGGAAGATCATTTATAAAAAGAGAGAAAAGGATGGGGCCAAAGATGGAGCCTTGGGGGACCCCAGACAAGATAGGGAGAGGAGTAGAGAGAACAGCTCCTATTTGTACTGACTGTTGCCTGTTATGGTGATAAGAGTGAAACCAGTCAGCTGTGGGTATTGCAAGGCCAAAGAAAGAAAGTTTATGTAGAAGTAGAGGGTGGGATATGGAGTCAAAAGCTTTAGCCAAATCAATAAACACTGTGACAGTGATTTGGCTTTGGTCCATCATGGTAAGGATGAAGTTGGTGACCTGCAAAAGGGAGGTGATGGTGTTGTTTGTGACAACTGGATTACTCAGGTGATAGAGAGTTATTTGAGGAGGGAAACTTAGAGAGTTTTGTAAGAATGAGGGATTCCTGGACTTTGACAAGGGAGAGGAGGAGAAAGATGGATCTATAATTTCCAGGTAATGAGGGATTGCCACCCTTGTGAAATGGTAGGACTTTGGCTGAATTCCAAGCATTGGGAATGGTAGCAGAGGTGAGAGACAGGTTTAGTACATGTGTCAAAGGGGCAACTATAGCGGGTGCAGACATGTGGAGCAGTCTAGGGTGGAGACCATCTGGGCTAGATTTGGAGGGGCTGAGAGCCTTGAGGGAAGTATAAACTTTGAGAGGGGTGAAGGGGGAAAGAGGTAGCTGATGGAGGGGGAGGGAGAGTTGGGTGGAGCTGTGTCTGGTGCAGGGGAGGAAGGGGAGTCAGGTAGGACACAGGAGATAAAGAACTTGTTGAATGCATCAACAACAGCGGCAGGGTCAGAGACAGGGGAGCCATCAGTTTTGAGGACCAGGCAAGCTTGCTGGGAAGGGGGATCCATGAGTGAGTGGATCACTTTCCAGAAGGAAGCAGGGGAGTTTTGGTTCAGCCTAAGCTGGGATTTGAAGTAGGAGGCTTTAGATAGTTGAATAGCCTTGGTGCACCTGTTTCTGAGCTGTTTGTAAGATAATAGGCCGTTTGGGGCATTGGATGCTTTATAAAGTCTCCAGGCTTTGTCCCTAGCAAGACACAAGGTGATAAGGTTGGGAGTGATCCATGGGTGGAGGTGTCGTTTAACCCTGAGTTTTCTAAGGGAAGGGTGATGGTCCCAGTTAAGGTTAAAGATGTGTAGGAAGTGGGATAAGGCATGGTCCACATCCGGAGCACTAAAGACTGGCACCCAGTCTGCATTTAGGAGATCATGCCACAGGGCAGTGACGTTGAGGGAGTGGAGGGGGCTGGACCATATGAATTTGGGAGGGGAGTGAGGAGTGTGTATTTTTTGAATACAGTAGGTGACACAGTGATCACTAAGATCGTATGAAAGGATGCCCGAGGCAGAGATGCAGTGGGGGTGGGAGGATAAAATCCAATCAAGGAATGAGTGGTTTTGAGACCAAAGGCTTAGATGGGTGGGTTCCTGAATGAGTTGAAAGAAGTTGAGGGCCTCAGTTGTCAGGGTAGTAGGCTTGACTGTAGGGAAGAGCTAGTCAAGATTAAAATCTCCTAAGAGCAGGAATTCTCTGTTAGCAGTGAGAGTGGAGACAGAGGGGATAACCTTGATGATGGAGCTTGGTGGGGCATATAGGGCACCAACACAGATGGGAGCAGTGGAAGGAAGAGATAGTTGGGCCAAGACGAGTTCGTGGGAGGAAGGGCTAGATTCATTGAAGATTATAGTGCTGGAGATGGATTGCATAATGTACAGGGCTACTCCACCGCCTCGCTTGCAACTGTCCTGCTGGAAGAGGTTAAAGTCAGGAATGGCGAGGGAGGAGTTTGGAATTCTAGCAGAGAATCAGGGTTTGGAGATGCAGAGTATGTCGGGGCAGTATTGGCTAAACCATACATTGAGGGCATCGATTTTGGGGAGGAGGCTCCTGTCATTTAGATTAAGAATGTGAAGACACTTTGGTAGGAAAAAGGCAGCCTGAGACACAGGCGATACCAGAATGGTAGTGGTTGAGGTGTTGGGGGGTTGGGGCAAGGGGGGGCAGGGATTAAGTTGAATGTCACCTACGAGAAGGAGGAGGGAAGGAGAGAGAGAAGCATGGGTGGTATTTTGATTTGACTGGACTGCGTGTGGAGGGCTGGGTGGAGAGTTTTAGGCAACGGTAGAGAGCCTCAAGGTTCAGGAGATGGGAGGGAAGCAGGGAGGGGTGGATGACTGGGCAGAAAGGGGAAAGTGGGGGAAGGGTAGGACTCCAGAGCAGGGGGACAAGAGTGAGGGTGGAAGGGATCAGGAGGGGTGGATGACTGGGCAGAAAGGGAAAGGGGGAAGGTAGGACTCCAGGGCTGGGGGGACAAGGGTGGGGATGGAAGGAGAGGTCAGACCATGGGGAGATGGGAGGGCTGATTGGGGGAAAAGGAGTGTGAGCGGATGAGATGAGAATTTGCAGGGACAGCTGCGGAGGGAGGGGGCAAGAGAGAGGGGGGTCATGGGGGTGTGGGGAGGTGCATAAGTAGGAGAGATATGAGGGTGGTAAGTGTGAAGAGGGGGAGCAACATGGTCAGGAGAAGAGGAGCACCACAGATTAGGTGGAAGGGAGAATAAGTACTACAGAGAGGAGACACTGTGAGACATGGTAGAGAGAGGATTATACTGCTGGGAATGTGTGTGGGCAACTTCAGTATGAAGTGTTACAGGGAGTGAGATATGGAGTGGAGCCAGGGGTGAGGTAAAGCTGTGTAGCAATTGGTCAAGCAGCATTTACGGGGAGGAGTCAAGGTGCAGCAAGTGAATTTAAAGAGTGACAGGACAGGGGAGGGTGGGCAGGCTGCAAAATTAGAGCGAAAAGATAGTAGTAGGAGAAAACAGGTGGCTAGAGTTTGCTGAAAAACCTTTCAGCAGAGAAGTTTCAGGTGTCCGTTCAGCTCGGCCAGGAGCCAACCAGAAGGAGCAGTCATGATCAGAGACCAATCAGGAAACAGTAGACGGAGATTGCCAAATACTGAATGGGTCACTGGGCTCGGTTGTACCTGTGGCTTAACTTGCGGCGTGGAGGCAAGGCGGGCAGCAGCTGCAGGGAAGCCACAACACAGGGGCAGCGCACCTGGTCAGGGGCTTAGGCTCTGAAGGAGAGAGAAGAGCATTAGGTAGATAAAGCAAATTTAGGGAGCGGGGGTACAGTATTAAAATGCAGAAAGAACAGTTAACTACACTTGTCTTATCAGCAGGATTGATTAATTGGAAAAAAAAATGACTGAGCTGTGATTAATAAATTCAGTCTGCTAAAAGAGCTATTATATAGGCAGTAGTTTAACAATAAATTTAGCATTAAATAAAATTCAGTAGTTACATTCTGGACTGGAAAAATCAGAGCAGAGAAGATAATGGTAGGAGAAAATAGGTGGATAGAATTTGTTGAAAAACCTTTCGGCGGAGGAAAAGTTTTGGGCATCCGTTTGGCTCGGTCAGGAGTCAATCGGGAGGAGCAGTCACAATCAGAGGCCAGTCAGGAAACAGTAGCTGGAGAGAGCCAAATTTTGAATGGGTCCCTGGGCTCGGTCGTACCTGTGGCTTGACTTGCGGCATGGAGACGAGGCAGGGGCCGCAGTTGCAGGGAAGCTGCACCACAGGGGCAGCGTACCCAGTCGGGGGCTTAGGCTGTGGCTTGACTTGCTGCATGGAGGCGAGGCAGACAGCAGCTGCAGGGAAGCCGAAGTGAATGGGCAGCACACCCGGTCGGGGGCTTAGGCTGTGAAGGATTTTTAGTGCCCCCACCACCACTAGGAATATGGTCAGTAGTGAATGTTATCATCAGTATTGTAGTAAAGTAACACCCTAAGCACTATACAGTAGCATGCTCACCCCCATGTACTCACCCACTATTACCAGTGGTACAAGGTGACAGTCTCCAGGTTCCAACTAAGTATATAATCCATGATCTGCTGTCCCTTAGCACCCCTTTTAATTCAGAGGTACCTGTGCCAGATCGCTTGATATCCTCTTCCAGGAAATCCCATTTGCCATCTGATAAACACAGCATCACTCTACCACCAGGGCTCATATCCGTGTAGTCCCTTACAAAATTACTAGAATGCATGTAGCATTTGGAGGAGATTTTAATATCAGATTTGCTCTGGAGGACAGGTGTGGGAATACCAATAAAGTGTTTGGAGATGTTAATTGTTTAAACTCAATTCTTTCGACAACAGGACTAAGAGATGGATATACGGTAGTTAACTCAGGCACCATGGCTACCAAGATTGATTATTTATTTATCTCCCAACATCTACAAGCTATAAGGCATGCTCCATCCCCTGTGAAACATCAGAGACCTTTGCAGTGTCACTCTCTCTTACAAAATAAATTTGGATACTAGTTCTGTTAAATTTAAATCAAGATGGAAGTTAAATAATTCTCTTTTAGAGGATCCGGAGATAACACAGCACTGCAAATATCTATTTATTTTTTTTTTTTTGCCAATAACTTTATTTTAATTATTATAGAGACAGCATCACTACACCAATGAGTAATGAATATAAAAATGAAGGAGGTACACAGGTTGGTGCAAACTGAATATACAAAAACTATTATAGTCTTTCAATTAATCAAGAAAACTAAAACAATAAAAAGAGAAAAGGAACCAAATAATGGAAAGGGAGTATATAAACAGTCCCACCCACCCACCACCCCGCAGCTATCCGTAACATTGATAAAAACCTGGAATAAAAACCTGGAATAAGTGAAATTATATTGAAAACCTTGGTTCAGCTGGAATATGAACAATTAAGGGAGGGATGGAATGACAACATTGGAGGAAGGAAAATGTATTGGTTAGAGGAAAACATTATTTAATTGGGATTTATAAGACCAAGGGTGTCTCAATGCCACTACCGTAAAAGGGGAACTTGTCCTAGACATTGGTTAAAGTCCTTCCAATATTTGTCAAACTTGTGCTGTATGTCAGAGGTCACGAGACAGTCCTTTCAGCAAGTAGTGCATTCATGAATACCTCCCACCATTCCTTAAAAGAAGGAGTCCATATCTCCGCCAGTGACGTAATATCACCAGCTTAGTAACCATTACCACCAATGCCATCCGGGTCTAGAGGCAGTGCCTGGGATAAGGTCATACCTCCCAAACACACACATCTCTGCAAAAACCAGAGAGATCTTGAAAAGGTCTCAACTCGACTTAACTAGTTCCCATAACTCCCTACTTTTAGGGCATGTCCACACCTTGTGAAAAGTTGTAGCTAAAGAGCCATTACAGTTCTCACAGGCTGAGGAGCAGTTGTTATTCCAACGAGACAACCTAGCCGGGGACCAATAAATGTTGTGCAATAATTTAAACTGGATTTCTCTTAATCTTTCCTGTTTAATAAAAGCATATATGTCTGTCCAGATTCTTCCCATACTGACTCACCAATTCAAAGACATACTAACGCCCAATGGAAAGGAATGGAGAAGAATAAAGGTCAGTCTTTTGATGATGCCCTGGTAAAGTTTAGAAACCAGTTTACCTGATAAACAGGCATCGGATAGATATATCCAGAGGTCCCCACTAGGTTAGATCCATTGCCATGCTTCAGAAAGGACTGAACGAGCTTCTGATTTGAGCCAGATTTAACATAGCTTGGGGTCTAACCCCAAATTTTACTGCTAGTGATGAAAGTGGAGCAAAGCATTGCCCATAAAAATCGTAATTCAATTTTGATGGGAATAATGAAGCAAATTGGTGTATAGGCTGTTTGCCAATTAAAAGGTTGAGGTTCTTTAAAGAGGTTGATACACGTCGAACCGGGGTTAATCTTTAAACAGGTGTATAGTTGATGAATAGCCTAATATCCCACCCTATAGGGGTGTTCCTAATTTTATTCGGTATTTTAATCCAAGGGTAAAGAGGAGGGACTCTAAATCTAACTTTAACCCTTTAACTATAGCCCTGTCTAACTCAAGACCTATGGCAGAATACTAATTTTCCGGACCATAGAACTGCTCTAGCTGCGTGAATAGCTAAGTAATATTTGAAAAGTCCGTTAATTGTAGGCCACCCAACTTACGTGACCGACAAAGTTTAAGATAAGCTCTACGTGGAGGTTTATATTTCATATAAAATCTGAGCAGTACCTGCACAGATTCTTAAAAAGACTTGGGAAGATATATGTTCAAGTTAAGGAGGGATAAAGAACTGCAGAACCACCATTTTAACAACATTGGTTCTCAGGAAAAGACAATGGCAGTTTCGACCATCTATCCAAATCTTCTCTAACAGATTTAATGACAGGTAAGTTCATTTTGGCCAGTTCTTCTAAGTTCTTAGAAATCTGAATGCCTAGATATTTAAGTGATTTAGATTGCCACTGTAGGCCTAAAGACATACACCAACTTTTCACAAGGGTGGCTGAGAGGAAAAAGTTGTTTTTGCGAGGTTTAATTTAAAACCGGAAAAACTACTAAAATTTTCAATTAAAGTGAGGCTCTAGGTAGGGATAAAGTTGTATCTCTAATATGTAATAAGACGTCATCTCAGAATGCTGACAATTTGTGTTCCTGGTCTCCAATTTTAATGCCAAAAATCGTTTGTCTATCTTAATTGTCCTAATAAGGGCTCTAAATACAAATTAAACAGATAAAGGCGATAACGGACAGCCCTGACGGGTTCCCTCAGCAACGGAAAAATATCAGATATTAGGTTATTGCATTGTATTCTAGCAGTTGGACACGAATAGAGAATCCTAATTAGATGTATGAATTGTTGGGGAAAACCAAATCTAACCAAAACCTCGAACATATACACCCATTCCACGCGGTCGAATGCTTTTTCCGCATCTAACGAAATTAAAGATGCATCCTCATTAAAAACTTCAGGGGTTGACATTAAATAAAACAACTTTCTAAAATGGTCTGCCGAGGTGCGTCCCTCCACGAAGCCAGCCTGTTCCATACTAATCAAATCTTGCCAGACACTCTTAAGTCTGGTTGCCAATATTTTAGCAAAAATTTTTACATCTATATTCAGCAAGGATATTGGTCTATAATTACTAACAGAGTCGGTGGACTTCCCCGGCTTAGGTAACAGAATTATTCTGGCTTCGAAGAGAGCGCATCCTCACTCCATGATCAAACCAAAAGGTAAATAACTCACACAACAATGGGGCCACTTCTACTTTAAATAATTTATAAAAAGAGGTGAGAACCCATCAGGGCTCTGCCTTGTCAGCTTTAAGTGAATCAATGGCAGATATAATCTCCTCATTTGATATAGAAGATATTAATTTTGCTTTAGAGTCTTGTGGCAGGTTAGGGAGTGGTATTCCATCCAGGAACCTCCGCATCTGTGATAGCATAAGTGCGGTAGGGGGCTGGGTCGAATATAAGTCTCTATAGAAGGAGACAAATGATTGTAGGATTCCCTTAGGGTCGGTAATCAGGTTGTCAGAGTCCAGAGATTTTAGGGCCGGAACCCATCTGGAATCAGCCTTACGTTTTAGCTGCCATGCCAGTAATTTCCCGGCTTTACTGCCCTGACCCAAGTATAACGCCTTAGATTTAGTTGACATGCTAACAACCTTATCGCTCAGAGCCCCGCATAGCATGTTCTCACAGCGCCAGCTCCTGTTCCTGGTCCCTAGTCCTCATAGGCTCCGTATAGCCTCTAATTGATTGATCCTTATAAGATAGTTGGACAACTTCAATTGTATTTTGCTTTCCTCACGAAGCTGTTCTAATCAACTCACCCCTCCATACCGATTTAAGAGCAGCCCAGGCCTGGTCAGTATTTGGGATCGTACCCCAATTAAATTTAATTGACTCTATCAAAAAGATACGGAAACGTTCTAGTGTCTGAGCATCTTTAAATATATTATTGTTTAAGGCCCATGTGTAAGATCTCTTCGGGATAGAGGACGAAGTCCAAACAATTTTAATTGGAGAGTGGTCAGATATCACCCTTGGGAGATGCTCAGCATTCTTTATCTCGGGGACAACCTGGCAATTTACTAAAAAATAATCCAGCCTAGAAAAGGATTTGTGCATCGGTGAAAAAAAGGTGTAATCGCGGACTGTTGGATTGAGTAGCCTCCACGGGTCTGTCAGGCCTAGAAAAGACTTACATTCAGCCAATGCTTTTTGCGCCAAAGCAGGAAATGATTTCCTACAGGTCGATCTGTCTAGTATATCCGACTGAACAAGGTTCCAGTCACCCCCCAAAATAAGCGGCAACTCCTTAAAGGGAGACAAAAGCACAGCCAAATGGGAAAAGAAGGAAGGACTCTAAATTGGAGCCATAAATTGATCCCAAAACTAGGGCTTTCCTCCAAGCTTGCACAGAAACGATAATATATCTGCCATTCGGATCAGCAATTGTGTCCGAATGTACAAAGGACCCCGGGCTATCAAAATAGCTACACCCGGCTTGAGGAAGAGTACCCCCCCAAACACTTGGCCTACCCATTTTTCCTAAAGTATGAAAGATGGCTTGAAAGGACATGAGTTTCCTGCAAAAAGACAATTGCTGGTTGATAACGGTCTAAATGGTTTAGGACTGCATATTTTTACAATTGTCCTTCCCCTTTGATGTTCCATGACAGAAGATTCAGGTTAAATGCCATTGGTCGTTACTTGTCCATGAAACAATGTACGGATAGCTGCCCTCCCCAAAAAAGCAAAACAAAACCAAACCTAACCAACACCAACCCCTCACATCCCCAATAGAAGATCAACCCCAACTAAACCCATAACAACCACCCCCAGGCCCGGCAACTCCTCTTGCACTGATCCAAAGTGTGCTATAGAGTCGGGCTCCCCACACCACTCTTAAACTTGAATCAGCAACAATAAACGCTTGCAAACCTAGTAATCACCCCAATAAGAATTGGTTAACATACCTTACCCCAAAACAATTATTGAGTTGTCAAGATTAAACTAATATATTAGGGTTATCATTGCAATAGGAGATCCATATATAAAATCTTATGGAAGATATAAACTAAACATTCAAAAGCATAATCTCCCTCCAATGCTCCCTGAATAAAATGGGGAACAGAAAAAAACAGAAGGGTTAAACTGGCCCTATTATATGGAGATCCCCTGCCTGTTGAGGCCTCCCCGCCCTCTCCAAATGCCACCATATCAGACGATGGCTAAATAATAGTCCAACAAGGAACATCGGTGGCTTATTAAACATTGCCACAGCAAAAGGGACTAGTAATTCAGTGGAGGGCGGGTGGGGGAGGGATAGCCTTTATTTGGCTGAGCCAAACAACTCGCTGGTCCTTCCTAGAATGAGGTTACTCAGCCCTGCCATATACATAGGGCCATTCAGACCACTTATCACATGGTTAAGGCAGTAAAACTGTGAGTAAGCCTGATTACAGCAACCCCACAATTGTTGTAACGTCAGTGCACTAACGGGTAACACTAATTTAACCCCTCCTGGGCAATACCAAAATAAATTGTTTATGAGAAACTGATATAACAGATATTCATTTAACAGTTCAGCTCGAATTAAAATATCCATCCTGGTATGGTAAGATATAATAAAATTTTTAGTAAAGCCCATGGAGCCTCTATGTAACACCGAGAGTTAAACATAATATAGCTCACTGTTCCATATATTAGCGTGACAGTCTAATCGTACTGACTCTTGGAGCATCTAATCCCACTAGATCAGCATTAAACGTCCCGTGGCTCAACCTTTGGCGAACAAATCTGGCATCAATGTTCCGAGTGAGTTCAGAGCTTCTTCCACTGATTCATATCGCTTCACTCCCTCCTTAGTGGTGACCTCGAGCTTTGCTGGATATAACATACGGTGGCGAATCCCTGCCGCCCACAGCTTCGAAGTGACGGGGCGAAAGGAGGCTCTGGTCTGCCTCATCTTCCAGGTCAGGTCGGGGACTAGGCGGAGCTTGCTGCCTTCCCATTGAAAAGAAGACAGTTTCCTTGTCTCTTTTAAAATGTGTTCCCGTCCAGGAAATTAAGCAGTTTAAAGATAATGGGACGTGGTGGTTCTGTCGTTGATGGTCTAGCTCTTAAGGCTCTGTGCCCCATCAATAATATATTCTGGCCCATTTGGTGAAGGGCCTGCAGATTTCCTCAGCAATTTTGTAGAAAAAGTAGCATGCTTGTGCCTTCCTCCCTCCGTAAACCAAGTAAAACCAGGTTATTGCCCGACTACGCCCTTCAAGGTCGCCCACTTTTCTTCTAATTTGGCCACAGCTTCTTGCTTTCAGTGATCATGGGTTTTGCTTTATCTAACGCTCGCTCCACAGGCGATATGCGAGCCTCTGAATCTGTCACCCTGCGTGCAAGCTGCGTAAGGGCTGGTTTAATATCAGCCATTTCATCTACCAATTTAAACAGGGCCTCCTTGATAATGGCTAGATCACTGCTAATGTTGCCGGCAGAAGTACCTTCTTCCTCGGTACATGGTGAGGCGCTGCGGCGAGGCCGCTTCGCTTCTGACTCCTGATCGCCGCCCTGCATTTCTCCCCCGATCGGAGCGCCGGAAAAATGTTAAACTCGTTATACCACTGATCTCGTAGCTCGGGAAGGTAAATATAAGTGATCTTGGTGGTCGGGAACAGCAGGATTGCCGGTTTGGTGCGGGAGCTCCGGTTAGCAGCAGCTACACCTCCATAGACGTCACGTGGTCTCCTGCAAATATCTATTTAAAGCACGTATATCAATTATGGATGCATGTGAAAATTTAGTAAATTGGTAACTTGACTCAAAGAAGGCTTTTAAATCCTTTTTCTTAAACAGCTCAGCGGAAATCCACAGATTCTTATTTTACATGTTTAGAACTTAGGAAAAAAATTATTTACCCTAATTTCACAAGCTTATGAACAAAAAATAGATTTGAAACAAGAAATAGATAGTATAAAAACTGAAATGGTGAATTATCAATATAAAAGAACAGAATTACTTAAAATAGAGGTGCAGTGTGGTACTCAAGGAAAAAAGTTATCTTTAAAAATTGTAAAGACAGAGTAGCTACTATGGCCAGGATATTCAAAGGAGATGCGCCCTGCACAACTGAATTGCACTGGTGCATTCCCAAAATGTGCCCCGGGCCATTTTCAAAAAGGGTTGATGTGCCGTGCAAATCTGGATGTGCCACATTGCAAAGATAATGTATACTGTGCATCTGGAGGGGGCGTTCCACTGCATATGTGGCACATCTCCATATTTAGCCAAGATGTGCGGCGGAGCTGCCTGCACATCTCGGAGATCTGCCACGCAAAGATAGGCATGGACAAACCATGCCTAAGTCATAGCCACCCACAGGCAGGCTGCTGTATTGCACAGCGCAACACAGCAGCCCCGTCCCTGGGTGGCTACCCCTGCCCATCACTGAACACATGTCAAAGAAAGGGCCCACCTGCCCTGGTAGTCTAGTGTCCCTCCTCCTCCCATCCCCAATCATATAATAAAATAAAAAACTCTGTTCTGGTAGTCCATTGGCACCCCTCCTTCCGCAAACCCTGTCTGATTGATAATGATTCCTCGAAATTCCCTGGTCGTCTAGTGGTAACCCCCTCCCATCCCTGAACCCCATTCGAATGAACATGCCAAAATGAAAATCCCTGATAGTCTAGTGGTTACCCCCCCAGCCCCATCCATAGTATAACATGCAATCCCATATGTTCCTGGTAGTTCAGCGGACCCCCCACCCACTGAGGCACCCACACCCCACTCCGCTCTCCCCATCCCAGCATGGCCATTTTAGCCAGCGGTCAGCAAAACCCACCCACACACAGCTTACAGTAAGCACTTCAGTACCATTGGTTGACATCGCCGACCACTGAGCTTGCAGTGAGTACTGTAAGCTTTCATTCACAACTTCGTGAATGACAGCTTACAATACTAACTGCAAGCCCACTGGTTGACAGAATAGTCAAAAGTATGGCAGCTTAGATTCAATGTAAAGAAGTGCAAAGTAATGCATCTGGGAAACAAAAACCCAGGGGAAGAGTACACAATGTGGGGGGAGATACTAACAACAAAAATGGAAAGGGACTTGGGGGTTAGCAAGTGATGTGAGAAGGCAGTAAGGAGAGCTGTGTGGATGCTGGGATGCATAGGGAGAGGCATTACCAGTAGAAAACAGGAAGTGGTTATCCCTCTGTACAGACAGTTGGTGAGACCCCATCTGGAGTACTGCGTCCAGTTCTAGAGACCCCATCTCTGCAACGACATAGACAGGATGGAGGCAGTCCAGAGGAGAGCAACTAAAATGGTGCAGGGTCTGCACTCGAAGCCATATGAAGACAGACAGACTAAAGGAGCTTAATATGTATACCCTTGAGGAAAGGAGAGAGAGGGGGCTCATGATAGACACATTTAAATATCTCAAGGTAATAAACAAAGTCCAAGAGGGTAGCATCTTTCAGAAAAAGAGATGTGCAAAGATCAAGGGGGCACAATTTGAAGCTAGAGGGGGGACAGCTCAGGGGCAACATGAGGAAGTATTTTATCATGGAGAGGGTGGCGGATGCATGGAATGGCTTTCCTGAGGAGGTCATGGGGTCAAAAACAGTGGGGGAATTTAAGAATGCATGGGACAAACATAAGGCAATTCTAGTGGGGGGTAGGAGGAAGTAGGTTGCTGGTTAACTAGGATCTGCAGCTTATCCAATAGGTAGAGAAATGGGCAGACTGGGTGGGCCGAGCGGTCCTTATCTGACATCAGTCTGTGTTTCTATATCTATGGTTACTTATGATATGTTAATTTTTGGATTATTTCCACCTAGTTTATCTAAGTTTTACCCAGGTACTTTGAGGATTATTTTTGCTCTGTGCCAGTTTTACCCATGGCAAGCGAGATGTGCTTTTCTGTTGCAACAGGAAGAAATAACAGCTATGCAAATAATAGCTCAAATAGTAACAAATTTAAAAACAATTTATAGTGCAGAGAAAAAAATACTGGAGGCCTCCATGTTTAAATTGTATTGGAGATATTGCACTTGGATCCTTAACTCTCCTTTTCCATAAAACTGTTTTTCTGTTATATGTAACCCTGTATTTCACTTATGTATGATTTGATTTTCTGCACTGTTTGGTGTTTGATGTAATTTTGACAGGTTTCTTTTTCAAAATAAAAAATTCCCCTACTCTTCGCGAAAAGTGCCCTGGGTTCTTGTACTTCCACCTGGACACCCACCAGGACTGCACCAGGATGGGTAGAAGGGACCTCAGTTTAGTGTCTCATCCAAAGGACAGCACACCCCAACAGTACAGCACCTCCTAGTACTGCACACAGGTGTCAGCATTGATGGTATAAGCCCAATCCTGGTGTGAGACCAGAACCCATGCCCTTCTGGCCCAGACGCGGATGTGCTACCAACTGAGCCATGCTACTGGACCAACAAGCCCTGTCCAGGTGAAACTACCACAGTCCAGCCGAGACCAAACAAAGGGTTTGACTGTGCCAAAACCCCAGGAAGGATCATCATTTGTGATACAACTGAGCAGGGGGATGCCCCTCAGCCCGTCCAGTTCATCCAGCCATGTGCTCTGATAGACTGTATCATGAATAACCAGCAGGGCTCAACCCTTAAACAAATATAAGTAAGTCTGATATCTTTTTTACTAGTAACTGGGTGCCGGCTCATTGACAGTTTATTCTATTAGTTTACAGTTTAAGCAACAGGACTTTGAGATCGTCTTCCCTGGTTATGGTGGATTACAGTTTAAGGTATTACTGGCCCTCCATTTACAACGTCTTTCTAATAGGCCTGCAATGGACCTCCTCATTGTGCCTGAAAGGACTGTTGCAGGAGCTCCAATAGGGATTATGGGATATACTGGTGCACCAGTGGGTGCCCTACTGATACACCAGGGGCATAGGACTTCAGAGGGATACTGTGTGTGTGTGTGTGTGTGTGTGTATTACATGTACCCCATAAAATAAGTATCACTAGTTCATTTGCCTTACACTATGCCCTCTTGTTCTTCCCCTTACCCCCCCAAGTAAAATAGTCTAATGGCTTGCTCTGCGTTACTGTATTCTTACCATGTGCATGCTTTTTTGATCCTATAGAGTTTAGAAATGCATGCAGTACTATTAAGTGGGTATTTGGGGTATGCCACGACCCCTGACTGGAAAGTAACATCCATGTATTCCTTATCTTAATGTCATAATAGGTAGTATCTAGAATTCCCTTTTGTTTAGAGCCCCTGCTATGGTAGGTGCAAACACCACATTTGTACCTTTAAGTATGCCAGTTATCCACATCAACAACCACAGGGCTATCTATCCCAAGGTCAAAAGACTTCAGCCACTCTGTAATCCATCTGGCTGCAACACACTTCAGGGAGCGAGATTACATATAGGCCCCAGAATCCCACACTGGGGCCTACTAGTAACCTGACATGTCATACAGGTGAGGTAGCCACCTGCCAGAGAGAGAGAGGCCATGGGCTGCCAGATATCCGTGTGCCCCCTACTGGCTGACCAAGAAGCAGCATTACGGTTAACTTGAAGGTAGCTGCCCAGACCCTCTCTCAACTGGAGAAAGTGTGTACTCGTGGTGTCCCTGATCCATGCAGTGGGCAACTGGGCATCTAATGAGGAAAACAAAACGTTAAGAATATTTTTAAAAAAGCAGATGCACATGGGTCCTTTATGATATACAGGTCTGGTTGGAAGGCCTCCTATGGATATAAGAATGTCACCTCGTATGTTCTTAGGACAAGAACTGAGAACCCAAAGTAAGCAGTTCTGGCATCTTACGAAAGCAAAAGGAGACACTGTTATATACATAAAAGGCCTTCTGAACAGACCTATAAAGTTATTATAGCGTGTGCTATTTTCTGTTTGATTACCTTTCGTTTTCTAGAAACTGTTGATGGCATGAGTGACCAGCAAGAAGCCTGGTAATGCGGCACAGCGCATCATTCACTCTTTTGGAAGTAAGTGTCTTGCACACAACTGAAGGAAGCACTTTGGTTGGGAACATCATATGATGCTCCCATGATCTATAATATTATCAAGCACTGTGAAAGCTGCTCTTCTATTTGTTGAACATACCATTATGACATACGACCTGCATGTCTAATATGTTGATGATGCAAGATGATCTGTGTTTGATGTTACCATAGTCAATAGTTTATCTTGCCTGAAAGTACATTTTAATCAGAGAAACATGTTACCGCTGGTGCTGTAGAAATCTATATATTTTTTTTTTTTTTTTTTTTTTTTTTAACTATTGTAGTATTCGATTGAGAAACGAGATTTGCAGACAAGAACTCTAAATGTGTCAGTGTGGCATAATGACTCTTTGGGTAGAAATGCTTTCCTTGGAGAAGTTGAATTAGAGTTGCGATACTGGGATTGGAGAAATGACCAACTGTGCTGCTATAACTTGCAGCCAAAGGTACAGTAAGATTTATGTTTGACTTCTCTCTCCTCCACTCTGTCTCACTTGCTTCTATTAAATCAGACCTACACAGCAGATTTATATGAAGAAATATAGGGTATATACTTGTTTTCCCCTCCCTCATTCTGATAGCTCTTATTTCTATATTATCTGTGGTACAGGGCTACTTCACTTTTCAGGATGATAGTTAAAATATGGCCTCTTACCCCTCTGCCCTCCCCCCTCCCCCCCAGAGTATAGCATGTTGCATATTTGACACAGTGATATCAGGGGAAAGAGTGCTGCTTCTATGAGAAATTGTCTGTGCTTGGGAGAGAACGGAGTAGATGGTCAGCAGTGACATCCTCCAAGTACTACAGATGAAATCTAATAAAATCATTTCTCTCTGGATTATATCTTTAATCCCCCCCCATACTTACTGTCACACATACTGAGCAGTATTCACACAAATAACTTTTATTAAAACTATACTTTTAGGGCTGTCCCAGTGGCAGAGAGGACTGAGGCACTGGGCATCTCACCTACCTACACACCAGTGACCTGGGCTCAGAAACAGACGCGGGTCACTCAGGTGCTGGCCGGGGGAGGAAGGATTGAGCATCCCAAGGGCAGCTCTCCTCCATTGAGGAGATGGAAACGTGTGCAGTGATAGGCAGCTGCCACCTGGAGGTTCTGGGTGACAGGGTAGCAGGATGCCAGGACATGGCTCTCCACCCACTTGATGCATAGAAGTGTCTCCACAGACGCAATGCTCACACCGTATTACTGCACATGCTAGTGGGTCCAGGGGATAAAAAACTGGAGGAAAATCTCTGACCATGGCCAGATGAGGGCCTGGAGTCCAGCAGTCCCCACACCAGCAACTTCCCAGGGTCTTGAGAGAGATGATCACCAACAGAGTATGGTAAGTCTGAGAGAAGCCTAGAGATGGGGCTGTGGGATCAGTCCAGAAGAGGCCAACCAGTAGTTGAGGTGAACAAACTACTAATAAAAAGATGATTATACTTTGACCAACTGCCTGGTGACTTAGTGATTTTGTGAACTTAAGGTACCACTTTTGGTATATGGTGCCTTAAGTCCACAATAGTTCCTTTGTGATCCCGTCCACTTCCTAATTCAACTACATGCCCCCATGCTGTCCCTTGCATGATATCTCTACGTGCCTGAGCGCAGGCGAGCTCCATTGAAATGAATGGGATTTTTCCTTATTTTTTAATACACTGTGATAGCAACTTGGAGATTAATAAGGCCATTAATTGGTCGGTCAGTGGCCCTTATTAATCTCCAAGTCACCATCACAGTGTATTAAAAAGTAAGGAAAAATCCCATTCATTTCAATGGGGCTCGCTTGCACTCAGGCACGTAGTGACGTCATGCAATGGAGAGCACCGGGGCATGTAGCTGAATCCGGAAGTGGAAAGGATAGGCTGGCCACCTTGTCAGGGCCAAATGATGATCCCTTGCCACTTGAAAAGGGCTAAACATAAAATACTAAAAACTGCATAGAGGGACTATTGCGGACCTAAGGTACCACATCCCGACAGTGGTACCTTAGGTAACAAAGTTTACTAAATCACTTTAATGGTTAATGTTGCAGCTAACAAACCAGGTTTGAGTCTCATGCCCAGGTTTTTACATATCCGCAGTAGAGGACATGCCAAGTGTCCATCTTTGATGGCTCCTGCCACACGGAGAATGTGTGGCTGTAGCCATTACTTGACTGCCCCCTGGTGGCCAAGGGAAGGAGTTGTGTGGCCAGAAATACACGGCTCTTGACATTGCGTAGGGAGGAATCCCACCACTGATATGATGCTGGAAATTGAAATATGCTGCGTTATTTTACACCCAAAAGTACTGTATATAATCCTGCACTTGTGAGTCTAATCACTGTTAGCTGTATAGCTATTCATTTAATACTCTTCCAGGGCATGCCTGAAAAAAGGCATTTTATGTCTAGCGCACTTACCTGGTTAACAACCAAATAAAATAAATATGATGTAATGGCATCCTACGTCCTTTTATTTTACAGTTTTTGGTCTGGAAAGACACTAAGCCAAGGCTTGTTTCCAGATGCATTCTGGGAGCAAAGGGAAGTTAAGTGACTTGCTCACAGTCATACTGTGTGCAAGTGGTGACTGTGGGATTCGAGCCCCATTCTCCAAGTTTGCAGCTCAGTGCTCCTAACCACTACACTATACTATACTGCCTCCTACTTATGTTTCTGATCTGTGGTAGTTATTGTCCATTGGAGTGGGGTGGAACAGCTTGGTCCAGCTTGCTTCTGATTGGCCAGAATATTTTTGTGTCTTAAACCACACCCCACTGGAGTGTGGGACTGACATACGTATGAGCTGATGCCAAATTTGGATTTGGTGAATGTGCCAAAGTTTGGCACTGTTACCATCAATTTAGCCCAGTTGATCTTTTCAGCCTTTTTGGGATCACTTTGACTTTGAGCTAGTTAATAAAAAAAAAAAAAAAAGTTAGCCTTTCCCAGGTGGTCAGAACTAGTCCCTTGAGTATATCTTCACCCACCAGTCATTTTCCACCCTCCTCCTAAGACATTTTATTTTATAAAACAACATTTCTGACTCCTGGTATTGTACCAGGTGCTGAAGGTTTTTCGCTCACTGGCTGGAGGAAAGGGAGGGCAGAAAAGGTTAAAATTGACTGGGGTGGATGAGGGGTAGTTAAGGACCGCTACTTACTCTATTTGTAACCTGCTACTCCCCAATACTGAAGACCTGAAGTGTCTTTATTCTTTTAATAATGGGGTGAGGCCCACTAGGCACAAGGCCTGTTTTCAGGGGTGACCCAGGCACACTGGGAAGGTTATGTGACTTGTTGAGGGTCTACCACTCCCTCGGTACCATACCGTTGGTTTCACAGTTCTATTAACTGCACCCCCACAGGGTGCCACATCAATCCCTAACATGCCCACCATCTTCCCTACACCCCTGTGACTATTCAGACCCCGTACCCCACTTTTAGAGCCCCCCACTTCATCACCTTGTGTGGCACAGGTGCAAGGAGCTTGGACCACCTCCTGGCTGATCTAACTTGAGCCCCTTGGTGCACCCATGGCAGGGTTTATGGAATACTAGATTTGGGGATGGTGCAGCCCCACTGTGGTGCAAGCCCCCTTTGTGACCTGGGGCACCCTGCTGTATGTTATGGGGGGGGGGTGTGCAGTGGCTCCCAATTCTGACCCAGACCATGTTTCAGAATTGGAAATTCCGCATCTTTTGACGCAAGGTGCCAGTTGCATCATTAATGTTTGTTGCAGCCACCTTATGTCTTTCTAAGGGCTTTGAGAATCAGGCCCAGGGAGTCTGAATCAAAGCTAAACCACAGCTGTCAATTTCCACATTTGCTCATCCTTGGTGGAACATGAAGGGGATGAAAAAACAGGTGAAAACAGGGTGTTGCTAGATCCCTTGCCAGCTCTCCCCTAGTCAGGACAGTGGACAGTTCCAGCTGGCTCTGCTTAAAGTTAACTGGATACTACCAGAGTGGCAAGTAAGTGGTCATTCATGACAGGACAAGCAGTCAGTGTCTGAGAGCCAGAGACAACTGCTTTAGTAGACATGGAATGAAAGCTTGTGAAAGGGTTAAATAAAGAGCCTCATAACTCAAGTTAAAAATGGAAAAATAGAAAGTACAAAAAGTGGTATTCTGGCTAGCAAAAGAAAGCATGGGATACATGTGTTACCTCCTCCTGGAGTTTATGGCATTGATGTAGTAGTAGAGGATTTCTCTTCACGTCCTGTAGCTCTGTCTTATGGCCTAGAATGCTTTCACCACCATCATGAAACTTACAGCAGATCCTCAAGGAATTCAGGTGACTTCCTTTATTGGAGACCCTCCCCCCACAACTCCCTTCAGTGTTTCTTCTGGACTGAGTGAGAATGTGCAGCCTCAGTGCTCTCTCTCTCACTGTCTTCTCAGTCTTGGCTACTGTTGAACCAGTTGCAGTTCCCTCTCTGCAGTTACTACTCCTCGGCCTGGTCCTCAGCACTCTCTGAGCAAAGAGCCTAGAACTTCTGAGCCAAGAGCTCAAGATTCCCCATGTCTTCAGTTCTCTGCTCTGAATAGTCAGGGGGTGGCACCAAGTACATTAACATAGCTACTGAGCACATTGGCTTGCAAGTACAGTGTCTCCACAGTCAAGCGAACATGGGAGTATGAATGTTCCATTGGCCAGATTTTCAAAAGTGAAAAAATTGTACACATGCAGAAAACAAAAAGTTAAGCAAGGGAGGGGTTTCTTGCCCAACTGCAATTTGTTCCACATGCACTCAGTTTTTAAACAGATTGACTTTTTGCAACCTTTTCCACAGCTGAAGACAGCTTGCACAAATTTGCTTGTGCAGGTGCTGCCTGGTGCTACCAGACATAGCAATTTTTTCTGTCGCTGCACAAAAACGGACAATGTTGTCTGTGTGGATAAAATGCTGAAAATAGCATTTTTGCAGGTATGGGGATTTTTCCCTGCACCAGGGAATTTCCCATAGGGACTTGATATCTAAGCCATGTCTGGCCCTTACTACATGCCAGGACCTTTGAATATCACCCCCAGGACTCCAATACTTCTGCATTAATTTTAACTCCAGTTGGTAACCAGACTTGAACTACTGTAGCAAGAAGTGAGAGACTGGTTAAATAATGTAGTGCATTTTTCTAAATAGGGAAAGTCACACTTGCCTGATTCAATCTAAAACATCATGGCAACCAATATATTTCTTTCTTTTACTTAGATATTCTATATCTACAAAGAACATTTTATCTAGATAAGTTGGGACTTGGTTTCATTCATGCATAAAGCCAAAGGAAAATATCCTACATTTCTGTGGCATCATAATATTGACAATTAATTGTAAATACAATGGCCATGGTTTATTGTTGCTTTAGTACTCACAGTCACAGCTAAAGTCATTACTATCGTTTCTGTTAATGATGATCTAAAGCCTTTCAGATCTGTCAAGTATAAGACTTTAAGTGTCACCAGCTGTCTAAAGAAAAAAGCATGGAGTGCCGGTGCTAATGGCATAATGGTAATTGCACGTATTCACCGTGCAGAAGATCCAGGTTCACTGCTCAAGCTCAGGACATCTGTCATTGGCTGGCGGAGGCATCCCATTTGAATACTGCAGCCTGTCTCAGGGAATCTGCTCCTGGTTACCCGGTTGAGAGGGGGGCAGAGTGCTGCATGGGAAGGAATATATGGTCCATGAGCCACTCAGTCCATAGTCCATCAAGGAGAAGTCTGTTTTGTGTGTGTATATACATATATACACACACACACAAAACTGGATTGTTCTGACTAGTTCTCCCCACTGCCAGCAGTCACCCCAAGAAGGGTTGCCGCCAGAAGGTACAAGAATGGTCAGAGCAGGGTACATAGAGGTAAGTTATAGTGCTGCAGGGAGGATGGGATCTGAACCTGTGGAGGGACAGAATGAGGGCATGATTTATTTGAAGGAGAAAAAATAAAAAGTAAAAGAACAAGAACAAGAAACAAGCCCAGAAATCCATTGTTTAGACTGCTGGTTTGTATTTTTTTTTTTTTTGATGACCATTACAGTATGCACAGGGCAAAGTTAAAATAAATAAATAAATATATAACTTTGACCTAAGTTATAGGAAAAGAAAAAAACAGCCTCAACATGGCACCAAAATATAGCAGCAAGACTTTTGTTCAGCTGTAATAATGCAGTCTGGCAGGCTTCAGCATACTCATGCTGCTACTATGTAGACTGCATTTCAGTCATTTTGAATTTTGCTGACAATAAGCTGGAATTTTAGTTTCAAACGCACAGACATGCAGGAACAGCAGTGAGTTTTCAATGAGCTGTGCCAGTGAATCATATCTTCTATTGTGCTGGCATTTTGTTACAGACATAGCATTAACAATGCATTCCTTATTAAACTGAACATTTTAAGAAGCCTGTTTGAAACAGTTTGCCTTTGGACTGAAAATGAACTGGGATTGGCCTTGCAAAGTTATTTAAAGTAACAGGGCATGACAGCAGTGAAACTTTTGACCTATATAATTTTATTATTTTAGATTGCCACCTAGAGCATCTTCTAACTTGTATAAAACATTTTTTCAACATTTTGAATCTGCTTTTAGCACTTTTATTTTTACTTCTGATATAATAAAAGGAGTGCACCTTTTAATATGGCTTGGACTAGGTTTTTATCAGTATTCTCTGTTGCTCTTGAACACCCATTGTTTAAGATCACTTTTCGTGTGACTCATGACTCCCACCCCCTCCACACCTCATGGACGAAGTCTTATTTTTAGGCGGACTAGCTCACACCATCAGCCATTTCTGTCTGCCTCCAGCTGTTTGCCGTTCTCGTACGGGGCAACATTATCTTTTTTTTTTTTTTTAACTATTATGTGCAATATATGTTTCTGTTACTCAGTTTACTCAAGTAGCCTTTGCTCTGTATGACTATGATGCACTTATCTGTCTACTGAAGTTGCATTTATCCATATGATGATGTTTATAGTAATTTGTTTGCCTGTATTGTTACTTGTCGTTGTATGATGTGGAACCTACGCAAAAGAGTCTTCTGACTCATAGGTAATTATAATCCAAGAATTAAATAAATAGATAAATAAAAAAAAAATTCAATAATGACGCAGACACTGGTCACTGGTCTTGTGGGACAACAGGTGTATGAAAGTGGCTAACAATACTGATGAAAGCCTGGTCCAAGCTGCATTAAAAGGAGTGCTCTTGTTATTATTTTACAAGTGAAGAAAGTGCTATGGCAGACTCAAAACGTGGAAAGAACAAGAAGGATAGCATACATCTCCGTAGATAAGCGGCAATCTAAATTAGAATAAAAAAGTGAGGGTCAGACTTTTTTAACCGCAGCCGTGCACTGCTGCTTTAAATGCAGTGTGTCCTGTAGGGTGGGCTGGATGAGCTCACACATATTTAAAGGTTCCTACGAATGAGGCAGCACAGATTCGAGATAAAAGGCTTTTGGCAGCCTTCATGTTTATGGGAAACTTGGAACTGGTCCTGGGAAAGATGTGTAAGATGCAAACTGCACTTTGAGTACAACCTAGTTGATTTTCTTTTGCTGTTCAACATTTCTGTACTTCAGATTAGAGCTCCAGAAGAACCATCTTCAAACACAGGACAATTAACTGTGGCTCTCAAGTACATTCCAGCAGGATCAATAGGTAATTTTTGTAATGATAATCTACTAATGAGTCCACAGTGTTATTGGTCTGCTCTGTTAAATTGAAATGGATGATTGGAATAGACCGAGTCCTGTTTTAGAACTGCTGAAAAACGTTACTGTTTCACTTTTTTTTCTTTTTAAGTTTTCCTCTCCTTTGCACCTACTGAGACTTATTGTATATGTTAGTCAGCACAAACGTTTCAAAAGGAATACCTGAAAATTAATTGGTTAACAACAGAGTGGTCAGTGGTTATGAAATGTGTATGTTCAAGAGATAATCAGTTGATCTATGGTGGTATGGGAGGCATGTTCCACAGAAAATTGTGACAATTGATATGCATAACTAACTGCGCATTTTTATGCATTTCAGAACTTTCAGTACCTCATCCCCAGCACTGTTTTACGCTGGTAGAACATGTAAGCAATAAGGCATGATGGGGTGTACATGGAACAAATTTTACTGCACAGCCAGGGGCATAATAAGGCACAAGGCCGAGTGACTTTAGCCACTAGCCGTGCGGTAAAATGTGTTCCACGCATATCCCAGAGTGTCTTATTGCTCTTATAAAATGGGCTCCTTTTTTTAAAACTTTTTATAGTTGGGAAAAGCATGTTTATATGTAGAAACAATAGATTTGCTTATGTACATTTATGATAAAATAGTCCTTCCAGCCACTACAAATTATGTCATTGATGATGATGTCATTGTATTATTTCCTACTTTCTTCTTCTTCCTGTTTTTTTTTCCCACATTCAAGATACGGAATGTTTATCATAGAATGTTTACCATGGAATACATGGATTCAAAATTCTGCTCAGTTCAATTGGCAGAATGTTTCTCTCCTAACACACTGTACACACAGACAACAAAGGCCTGTGTTACAGCCAGAGACTCCATTATCTCACTGTCAGGGCAAGAGAAAGACAGTTCCCTGATAAGCAGGTAAAGATACAAGGGGATTTTTCACTGTCAGCAAAGAAACAGTTGTAGTGAAAACTATAAACAGAACTTATTGTTTCTAGTTTGTTTATGTACATAAGAAAAGTGTGATAATCAAGGAAACTACAGTTAATTAATTTGTTTTATTTTTTTATTTAAGGTAGTTTTATTTTTAGGGCCCAGATGAAGTTTTTTTGACAGAGTAAAGGTAGCAGCCATGTTTGTAGTGGAAGATCAGTTCTGGCTGGAGGGGGCTAACTGAAATGCCTGTGTTCCAAATGCCCATTGATCTGGTTTCCATACTCTTTGCAGTCCTTTTTTTAGCCATGTGTAAACCATATTTTACACATAAATAACAGCCAATCAGATTCCATGATTTTACCTTGCCATTTTATAAGTTTAAATGTCACATATAAGAGGACAATTAACCTTGTAGTTTTACTAACAGTAAATACAACTATTGTCAAAAACTCCAACACTACAACTATTGTGATTCTGTTGGAATAAAATTAATAACAGAAAATATCTTCCTTATTTACTTCTGATACAGTGCTTATGGTTTGCCCTTAAACAGCTTATAGTACTGTATATCATCAAATATTCCTGGGTCTAAGCTTTAGATAGTATTTAGTAGGGACCTGCACTGAATAAAGTTAATAATCCGATATTCTGTCAAACTCCCAGATATTGGCACTATTCAAGGGGAGGCAGCTACAATATAAGGGCTGCTAGCTGCACAATCAAGCAGACTTGATAGACCATAAGGCCTTTATCTGCTGGCAATTTCATATATTCATAAACTCCCAGATATTGGCACTATTCTGCTAGTTTATTCAGAGCATATCCACATATTCAAACATTTAAAAAATGCATCTCTGGGGCTTAATTAGGCCAAACACCCCTTTCCTCAAGTGCCCAGAACTTATCCCTCAGCCACCTAAACTAAATGAATCACAGCCCATCTGAGTCACCCGTCCTCAGAATCTCTGAAAATCCAATGTCTGACCTGCTGCGAGTCATTATTTGTCCCTCTTTTAGTAAATTGCAGCTCTTTTGTCTCTGTGCTAATCTTAGTTTCATTCCCACCCCTTTGCAGAGCTACAAATCCCTATTCTGTCCCTTTTCCAACAGGCGTCCTTGTAGCCCACTCGGCTACCTACCGCACCAGCGGTTTGCCTCCTGGACACCACTGTCTGCCTCTCTCAGTGCCAAGGAGCCTGCTGCCACCAGCTCCCTGGAATTAAGCATCAAGTACGGCCTATACACAGCTCCAGCCTTGCTGGCTGCTGCTCCGGCTGCCAAATTTTTCGCCCACCCCCAAATACACTTAAGCTCCTCCCTTCTCTACCCCATCGGCTCCCAGTACTAGTGCTCTGAGTTTAAAGCTTTCTGTCTCCCAACCCCCCCTTTGTTGATCCTTCCATTCCCTTAAAGGCATCTTCACTATAAGACACTTTCTCCTTAAAACCCTGCTCTGTTTTTCTGGCTGTGGTTTTACAGCTCTAGATAGTACTGTTTCATTAACTATTGTAATAAATCCAAGAGATGGCTTCCACAGCCCCCCTTCTCCTCATTGGCTACATCCTCCTTCTGACAGTGGAGCCAGTTTTAGACCCCAATAAAGACTCATCCTGCCCGAATACTCCTGCAGGACTGGAAATAAGCCCAACAGTGTCTGCCACCCATTTAACTCCCTCAAAAGGCAGTCATCCTTACACATTTCCAACCCTTCACATCTCCTACTGCCCAACATTCTCTAAACAGACTCCCCCCTTACCTTCTCTGCTAGGGTAGTATTATCTGCTCACCAAACTCCCATACCGCTGCCCTTGATAGTGTCCAAGGCAAACAAATAACAAAGCCTTCCTAAGGAATGGGCAGGATCATACACTTGACTTACCCTTCTCCAAAATAATGTGGAATGCAATCCAACTTCCGGCCCCAACTACAAGGTGCTCTGAGACCATCTCTGGCAATCCCACTAAGCCACCCCTCTGCCATTCCACAAGAGCAGGGGACGCAGTTAAACATACGTCCGCCACTAAAGTGAAGAAGAAAATAGCCAACTCCCACAGCAAGTCCCATCTTATGAAACATTTAAAGCTACAAGCTCTTAGAATTGCCTGGCTACTCCTTCTACACTTGGGGAACGTTCACCCAAACCCTGGACCTAGTACTAGTTCCTCAATACCACCAATAGACCGCAAGGCTGGCACAATAACTATTGCATCTCTTAACATATGCAGCCTGCTAGCAAAATTTGATTCTCTCTAGGTATGGATGGGCCAACATAAACCAGATGTCATCTCAGTCATGGAGACCTGGCTCACTCCTAGAACCCCTGACTCTGCTATCCAGCTTGAGGGCTACATAACTTTCAGGGTGGACAGGTGACTGAAACGAGGGGGAGAATGTGTCATTTATGTTAATGACTCAATTCAGTACAGGGCACTCCCCATCCCACCCCAGGGTGGAAGATCACAAATTCTCTCCGTCCAGGTTCAACTTGGATCCCAGAGAAAGTGTTTAACTATAATTTCGGTGTACATACCTCCTAAAGATCAAGAGGCTGGTTTCAAACTAGCACTTGATTATTTACCTAGTAATCACCATCAATCTGAAATCATAATGTTAGGGGACTTTAATATAAATTGGTTATCCCCAGATGCTGCACCTTACCAGGATGCAATAGCAGCCAGAGACATGGTCCAACTCATTCAATTCCCCACTCATGTAAACTATTGCACCAGTTCAAGTACTGTCATAGACTGGATACTAACCAGCTGGCCACAAAGAATAACTAGAACCACTGTGCTAGCCGACTCTATCAGTGACCACTCACCAGTTTTGTGCTCCTGGACAAGCAAGACCCTGAACCCCCAAAAACAATAACCTCCAGAATTATAAAAGCCGGACATCTTGCCTCACTAAAATCCTACCTCCTCCAGCTAGACTGGGAGGGGGTCTACACTGCTGCTGATGTAAATGCTGAGCTTTAACAACAAGTTTAATTCGGCCTACAACATCTTTGCCCCTCTAAAAACAAGGAAAATCAAAGAAACCAGCAAATTATGGATCACATCATAGCTCCTTGAGATCATGGGGGTCAGGGATAACCTGTGGCAGAGGGCTAAGAGCACTGGGTCCCCCTCTGGCATACAGAAATACAAAGCAGTACGTAATAAATGATCTCAAGCCATCCACCTTGCAAAAAGATCTCACTTTAAAAGTGAACTGGACAACTCTTGGCATGACAGCCGCAGATTCTGGGACAATATAAAAACCCTAACAGGCACAGCAAGTAAATCACCACCATCGTGAATAAACTTTGAGGGTGCGATTACCCGGGATCCCAAAACTATCACAGATGGTTTCAACAAGGCCTTCACAGACCTTAGTGGGGTCCTTCCTCCAGACTATCTCCAACCTGTGCCTAGCTCTGACATTAGTTGTACCGACATCTCTCCAACACACACAGCACCTCTCTTCTACCTGAAGGTAATCTCTATAACTGAGGCAAAAAAATACTTGGAAAAATTCTCGGGAACACTAGATCCAGTAGGGACTCACTTGACCTAAAGATTGTGGCTCTCACCCTGGATGTGTTACTCTCCACTCTAACCTGGATCCTAAATCTCTCACTAACCACTGGCATTTTCCATCAATGCTGGAAAGCTACAGTGGTCACCCCGGTCTTTAAAAGTGGGGACAGAATCTGCCTGGTCAACCACAGGCCATCTCAATTCTGCCCCCCCCCCAAGGCATTAGAGAGGATAGTATATGATCAGTTAGGTACGTACCTTGATAAGTACAACCTTCAATGCCAGGAACAGCATGTATTTCGGAAGACACATAGTACTTCAACGGCGTTGGTTGAGTTTATCAGTCATATCCATGAAGCTCTTGGTGGGGGCCACTTTCATCGACCTCACCAAGGCCTTCGACACAGTCAACCATGACTTGTTTCTCACACAGCTTTCTACATTGGTATATCCTCTGTCTCTCTAGGCTGGTTCCAGACTTAAATCTCTAACAGGACCCTGCAGGTCAAGATTCTTGACGTTCTATCTGACCATCAGCATGTCAACACAGGGGTGCCCCAAGATTCCATTTTGGGCCCCCTGCTGTTCAGCCTTTTTCTAAATGAACTCCCCAAAGTCTGCCGGAATAAGATCCTTCTATATGCAGATGATGCTGTTCTCTACACATGTCGTTCTACTCCAGAAGAGCTGGAAAAAGGCATGCAAGATGAATTTACTACTGTGGTAAAAATGGTTCCTTCAATCTAAGCTCTTGCTCAACTACACTAAGACTAAAACAATGTTGTTTGCCTTCCATCAAAACCGTCATAAGTCCCATCACCTCAATATTTACAATAACAAGTTTGATACACTCGAAATGGTCACCACCCTTAAGTACCTTGGTGTTTACCTTGACAGCTCTCTCTCTCCTACAGCCAGCACATAGACCATGTTGCCAAGGCAGCTAGTGCCAAACTAGATCAACTCTACCAGCATAGGCAGTGCCTCACTGAAAGTACCATCAAGCTTGCAGTTAACAGCTCCTTGCTCTCTATCATAGATTATGGACTGGTAGTCTACAGAGCCAGTACTGATACAGCACTTAGGTAAATCAAAATTGTCTTAAACAAAGCCTGCAGACTAGTCCTGGGTTTGGACCGTTTAACTCACACTTGTGAACAATACTCAAGCACTGGTTGGTTAAACCTGAATAGCAGAATTCAGCACCAAGTCTGTCCATTAGTGAAAAAATCCACCCTAGATCTTGCTCCTCCTGGAGTGAGGCAACTGCTAAGAAACTCCACTTCCTCCAGACTAACTAGGGGGTCGAGTAATGCTGCCTTCATTATCCCATTCCACCGGACCGCACAAAGGCAATGGTCCTTCGAATACAGGGCCCCCTGCTGGCTAAATTCCCTTAACTCTGAGCTGATTGAGGAAATGAAACTACGCCCATTTAAGGCCAAGCTGCTGCAGTACTTGGCCACTCTCAGTAACTGCGACTGTGTCACCTTTGTATAATCCTACTGTTATTGATAGCTTATCTGTCCTGCACAGCACCCATCTCCCCACCCAACATACTTCCTCCCTGCCTGGTGTGACCCCCACTGAGCACTTACCCCTACGTCCCCTCTTTATCCCAGTGTATTTTATTGTTTTTATATTTTTTTATTGT
Organism: Neoceratodus forsteri; assembly: GCA_016271365.2. Lineage (NCBI taxonomy): Eukaryota > Metazoa > Chordata > Ceratodontiformes > Ceratodontidae > Neoceratodus > Neoceratodus forsteri. Next base: position 1,207,080,071 of record CM057449.1, read on the forward strand.
TCAGTGCCTTGACATTTGAATGGCACTTTATAAATAAAATTATTGTTATTATCATTAAGATAATGCACCTGGGACACAGAAGCCCAAGAGAGGAATACAGGATGGGGGGGGCAGGTTCTAGCCACAAGTCAGGAGACAGACCTGGGGGTTATCACATCTCATCACCTGAAGTCATCCAAACAATGCAAAATGGTGTGGGAAAAGCAAAGAGAATGCTGGGGTGCATAGGAAGGGGCATAACCAGTAGGAGGAGCTAAGTGGTGATGCCACTGTATAGATCACTGGTGAGGCCTCATCTGGAATATTGTGTCCAATTCTGGAGACTGCATCTCAGGAAGGATATAGACAGAATGGAAGCAGTCCAGAGAAGAGCAACAAAAATTATACATGCACTGCACCACAAGCCTTATGAGAACTTGCTGGCAGAAGGGGAACTCTTGATCCATCTAGTCTGCCCAGAATACCAACCCCCCCTCCTCTTAGACTGTTTCTTTTTTTGTTTATCCCATGCAAATTTGAATTCCCTTACATTTTTTGAGTCTACTACCTCTTGCGGTAGGCAATTCCAAGGGTCAACCACCCTCTCAGGGAAAAAAGTACATCCTGATGTTTCCCTTAAATTTTCCTCCTGCCAGTCATAGATTGTGGCCACTTGTACAGCTCTCTGATTTCACCGGAAATGGGTTTTCCTTCCGCGCCATGTTAATTGCCTTCATATACTTAAATGTTTCGATCATGTTCCCCCGTCTCTTCTCTGTTCAAGTGAGTACAGCTGTAAGTCAGCCAGTCTGGTTTCATATGGCTCCTGGTGCAAACCCTGCACCATCTTTGTAGCCCTTCTCTGCACCGCCTCCAGTCTGTTGATATCCTTCTTCAGGTGTAGCCTCCAAAACTGGATGCAGTAGTCCATGTGCGGCCTGACCATTGATCTGTAGAGTGGCATTATCACCTCTCTCTTTCTGCTAGTTATACCCCTTCCAATTCATTCAAGGATGCCATTTGCTTTCTGTGCTGCCCTTTCTCATTGCTTGCTCGTCCTAAGGTCATCTGTAATGATTACGCCAAGATCCCTCTCCACCTGTGTTACTTCAAGCTGGTGTCCTAGCAGTATGAGGAGAGACTCAAGAACTTAACAGCTATTCACTGGAAGAGACAAGGGAGAGAGGGGATATGACAGAGACGTTCAAATGCCTTAGAAGAATAAACGGTACAGGAGGGGAACATATTTCAGAGAAGAACGTGCACAAGGACAAGAGGACATAACATGAGGCTGATTGGGCTTAGAAGGAATGCTAGGAATTATTTTTCACAGAGATGGTGGTGGATCTATGGAACAGCCTACAAGTGGAGGTGGTGGAAGTGAAAATAGTACAGGGATTCAAAAGTGCATGGGAAAGACATAAAGGCACCCTGCTGTACAACAGAGTGGGGGAAAGGCAGTCCAGATAAGAGTAAGGATTGCCAAACCAAGTACGAAAATGGGCAGACTAGGTGGACCGGTTGGTCCTTATGTGCTGTCACATTATGTGTTTCTATGTTAGTAAACTACAAGAGCACATCAATATAGAATGATATTGCATTAGACAAAATCCTCAACATTGGGACCAATTCATTTAACAAAAAAAGGTTTGGATCAGTAAAATGCTTTTAGTCCATATCCAGTCTCCGTCACTTATATAACAAAAGTCAATGCAGTTCAGTGTTGTGGTGCCAGCAGTAGTTTGTTGTGCTACCATGTGGAAGAATGGAGTTTGTTTGATGATCACAATTCCCAACCCCATGCTAATGGAGTCTTGAGAGCACTGCAGAGGCAATGCTTTTGGACTCTGGTGAGAGGGCTCTGCTCCTCACACAGTATAGCATTTCATAAATGATGCAGTCAGAGCTGTGGATGGCACTGATACCACCAGTGACTGGGTAGCATCTGCTACTCATCCATGAGCTGGTGCTGTATCAAGCATGTCAAATGTTGGAAGGTGGATGGACCTTAAATCTAGGTATCAAATCCTGTCTGCCACCAGTGATAGTTGCCCATGGGGTAACCACATTACTGGATCTCGCCCTGATCCTGCATTTTCCCACAAACTTACTGTCACAAGTGAACAGTTTGCTCTTGGCCTTAGATTAGCCCCCCAACTAAGGACAGACCCCATTACATGGGATTGGGTGGGGGTCCAGTAAGGTGCAGAGATGGATAACAGCAGTCTGGAATGAAAAGCAAGAGGATCAGGAATCTGTTACCTTTTGGGAGTCTGCTTAGATCTAGTGCTTAAGGACAAAGGTTTAAGGAGGTAGGACAGTTGGGGAGTAATGAATAAAAATAGTCAAAGGCAATCTGAGGTCTTAAAGACTTATACACTATGAGAGGTTCCTGGAGTGGTAATTAGGGAGAGATATACCTTGGTGGGTTGGAAGTGGCTACTGAATTAGCCTTGGCTTCCTGAGAGGGGTGCAAACAGTATTTAGCAGCATTTACTGCCAAGAATAGTTTGCATCTGAAATAAATACCAAATATGAACACCCAGATGTCAGAATAAATCAAATTCAAATAGCATTAAGAGTCAAGTTAGTGGAGATGTGGCCTTGAGTGTGTGCAGGGACTCCTGGATACCCAACTAGTGAAGGCTAGGAAAATCAAAGATGGGATAGGACTCTGGGAAGGGAGATCTAAGTCAGTCATTCCTTGCAGTCTTCTAAGAGCTGTATTTGTATCCCCCCTGCTGACTCTGGAGAAAAGTTGCAGCTATATGGTTGTCAAGATGAGGAAGGACGTTGGCCATGGGGCAAAGTGAGGGTTTATTGGCAGACTATCCCCTCCATTTTGTGTACCTATATTCATTTCTGGTGTCTACTGTTTCCCTGAATCTGAACAAGATACTGTCCTCAACCTTCTTTATGCAGTTTTTTCCCTTGCGGTCTCAAGTGAACTCCTAATGCTGAGTACTTTCAATTCCAACTGGTCATCCCTTTCACCAAAAAAGTAGTCTAGAATAACCAGTCCCTCTAAACCATGCATGTGTCTTGCAACCAACTAGGGTCTTGCTCTCCAGACAGAGCTATGTTATTAGTTTGCTATGTGCATAAAACGAAAAACAACACTGTGCCATTGAAATGCAATTGCAAAAGTCTTGATTGATACTTGTAGTTTGACAGCAGCATGTACAGGTTAATAAGAAAATATTGTTTTCCAGTGGGTGAGTGCAGCAGGCTCTTCACTTTTCATTGCAAGGTTTTCAAACCAAAAAAAGTAAAATTTGGTTAAATCCCTAGGTTCTGAAAATGGCTCGAATCTTTTAAGTACTTTTTCTGAAACCCTTAAACCAACCTGGCTCAACCTCTCAACTTCAAACCACTCCCTGATTGACTGTATTCTTTCATCATACCCACAGTGAATGGTGGAAGCTAGCACTCCTCCCAGTACTGTCAGTGACCATCACGTGGTTTACCTGTGCCTAAGGTTCACTGTCCCAAAGTCTCCCCCAAGGTTTATCTGCTTCACTTTTTCAGGACACTAGACCTGTCTGCCCTTCTGTCTAAGCTTTGTGCCACTGATTGGGCCTTCACCACTGTATCTGCTGAAATAAACAATGCCCTATCTAAATTTCAAACTAAATGAATTGCTGCTAGGACTGGCATGCTGATCTCCGGAAGATATTGTGAAAGGCTTGCATTTTCCCTCGGTCTCAGCTGACTTTGTTGCTTATGTAAAATCATGGACTCTGCCCGACACCTTCACAAGGCCTCTAGTATCCAGAGAACATTGTAAATTACATTCAGCTTTGTAACTCTGCTGTGCTTGTCATGCTTGTTATTTACTAACAGTTTTCTTTTGTGGTGCCCGGTGTGTACCCATTTTTTTCTGTTTGTTTTAGAGTCCTGTTTGACTGGTGCATCTCTGAGGAGTAAGGTGTGCACTCTTCCCTTTACAAATACTCCAAAACAACCTTACCTGCCCCTCTTAATTCCAGAAGGATATTCACTCTCTTTTCAATCCACCCACCCCGTCATCCATGCTAGTTCCGCTGTTTCTGACACCACTGAGGTCACCTCCACCTTTAATGCTAATGCTTTTTTCTCACATGCTCTCTTTCTCTGCTCCCTCCACCTTAACGTTCACATTTTCTCTTATTACTCTTGCAGCTACCCTGTTGACCTTGATGGTTCTTTGTCACTCCAAACAGAACATCACAGATTAGTTTGATGCTAATCGGCTCCAACTGTGGCATCTCCCATCTCTGCCCAACTTAACATCTCCTTCCTCACATATGCAGTTCCTGGTGTTTGGAAGAGGACTAATGTTATCCCGTTTCATAAAGGTAGTGATCCCTCTGCCCCAAGTAACTATCACCCATCCACCTCCTCCCTGATTTGGCTAAACTCCAGGAACACATAGTTATCTCCCAACTCTCCCCTTCCTTAATGATTCCTCCTTCCTCACCTCATTCCAGTCTGACTTTGAGAAGTACCACTCTGCTGTGTCCTCCAAACTCGGACTCACTGACATCCTCATGAAGGAGATGGACCAGGGTCTCCTCACCTCTGCTATCATTGTCGAATTGGACAAAGCCTTCAAAACTGTTGCCCACCCCGTCTCACAGAACAGACTTGCTGGGACTGCACTACCTGACTTCCTGTTCAAAAGATTTAGCTCCTACCTGGCAGACAGATCTCAAGCAGTTCTCCTCAGTGACACTCCCCCTTCAGTTGGTTCAGCCATACCCCAAGGTTCTGTCCTTGGCCCCACTTCATTCTTTTACCCACATTGCCTCTAACTCATCACAATTACATAATACTGCACTCTACGCAAATCATAATGTTCCCTTGCTGCTGACCTCAACAAACAGGCCCTTTGTATTTTTTTTTTTTTGCATTTTTTTCACTCTGTTCTTGTACTATTTTATATGGTTTCATTTTGCACATTTTACTCTGCTCCTGCAGTTTTTTTACTGTCTCATTTTGCACATATACTTATTTTTATTTCTGTTATTATACTAAAAAAAAAGTTGTACTTTCCTGTATCATTTCCCCTAGGGAACCTACAGAAATTATTTATTCTAAACTTAGTATGCTTGCCTTGATGAAAACTTTAAATGAATAAATAGGTAAATTATTTTAAACACACTCAAAAAGCACAAAACGTATAGAATCCAGAAATTAAAGGAAATACATACTATAATTAATATAATACAATACATACAACATAATATCAATGAGACTGAGAAGTCTTTATATTCTGAGTAATGCCTTTTTGATGAAGGGCCCAATAACCAAGGTGTGGAGCAGGTGTATGCAATGCAAAGCACATATGGAATTCATTGCAGAAGGTGTCTGAAGTAGACAAGAAGGTTTGCATCCCTGTCAGCAACAAACATTTGTCAATGCCAGACATTTGCTGGCATGTATTTGCTGTACAGGTGTGTGGCACTGATAGTGCAGAGGCCATAATTAACAAAATAATAGCACACGTTATAATAGAGACATTGTCATGTGGGCTGTGTGAAGCAAGTTAAACCAACACTACCCTCCCACTAACCCCACACTCACATCCTCAATGAAATAAATATCCTCAGACTAAAACATCCCACTCCAGACACACATGCCCAGCCATCTCAACCCATAGATATAATAAATAGTAATAAAATAGACAACAAAAACACACTCACTGCCCCTTCCCTTCTGTCCAATGCCAGCTAGGTCTCACAGCCACTGGATACATTGTACAGCCTGGCTGGTGTGGCACCAACAGGGAGGGAGCAGGCAGAACACCTCTGTCAGTACCGCAAAACTCAAACCATGTAGATGGATGAGATGTGCACAACCCGGCACGGGACCAGAAGGCAGGAGCAGTGAGTGATGACAAACCTCCACCAATAAAATTTTCAGTCTACGCAATGGCAGCACTTAACCATCCACGCCCAAAACAAAACCCACCACCAGCAACTAATGTGCCCAGTGCCTTACCATGGCGGAGAAAGGCTACCAAGCAGTCAGTTAAGCTAATGTGCTCACAAAGTGGGGGGAAGACAGCACAGTACACCTCTCCAGGCCTGCTCAAAAGCCCGCCTCTAGACATCCATGGGCAACTCCCTATACAGGAGGACTTCATCTGCCCATATAATAAGTGGGCAACAAAAACCCAGAAGCCAACACCCAAACCAGACTAGAGTCCCACCCAACCTCTTTCTCCCTTCCCCTCCAGAACACACTAATCCCACCATGTCCCCAGCTACCCAGCAGCAGCTCCCCCCCCCACAACAAACAACCAAGCACATCAATTGCTGTCAAGGGGTCTTCCCCCAAACACAAGTGATACAGACCAGCTACAGAGCTGTTCAAATTCTGAACCAACAAAAAAATACCATCACTGAATGCCCACCTCACAATCCCATGCTAGCCTAGGCCACACACATTCATCCATCCACAATCTTTCTACATTAACAAAATCACACTGACTACCCCCTTTCCCTCAATCCCATGCCAGCCAGCCCATACAGCCTATTGGATAAACTGTACATGACCAGCATGGGACCAAAAAGCATGGGCAATTAATGTGCCCAGGACCTCACCATGAAGGGGGTAGCAACGAAAGAATCAAGGAAATCAATGTATTCCCAGAGTTATAAAAAAGCAGGACAATGCACCTCTCCAGTCTGGCCCAAGTGCCATCCTCCAGACACCCTCAGCCAATCCACTATGCAGATGGATTTCATCCACACACATAACAGGTCAGCCACAAAAATCCAGAAGCTAACACCCAAACCAGACTTGCGTGGCACCCCACCCACCACCTCCCGTTCCAACCCCCCCCCTTTCACAGCTACTCAGCAGCAGCTCCCCCAACAAAGCACCAAGGACATCAGCTGCTGGCTGCCAGGGGGATCTCCCCAAACAGAACTGATACTGAAGAGCCACTGCATAGATCAAATTCTGAACCATGAAAAATATGCCATTACTGCCACCCCCAGCACCCAACCCCACGAAGGCAACACACACCCCTCATCCAGCTACACCATCCAAGTCCCTCCATATTAACAAAAATATACAGAGCGCCCCCTCCCTCTCAGTCTCACTGCAACCAGGCCACACAAAGCTCATCCAACTACATAAAACATTTTAAAAGTCAACAATAAAAATCCCGAAGATAAACGTGAAGCAGACTGGAGAGGCACACTATCTTGCTTTTGCCCTCCTTTAAACACACATGAATTTTTATTTTCACTACTTTTTTAGTTATGCAACAGCCCTCCCCATCCCACAAAAAAAAATCAAATACACAGAGGGGTCACAGTTTTTTTTGTTTTGTTTTGTTTTGTTTTTTAATGGAGATGGGAGGACTATACCTTTTAAAACAGTAGAAGCAGAAATTGGACTTCAAGGGAGTCAGAAGAGTAACAGAGTCAGAGAGAAGCAGAAAAAGCAGAGGTGGTGCCATGGTGGGGAGGGCTCCAGAGAAAAATTGTATAGTAAGTACCGTGAGATCTTCTCATCAGTCTACGTGGTCAGGGTTAAGGAGCAGATGCAGCGGCTGTAGTGATGGACTGTTTGTCAGAATTTGGGAAATAGAAGCAGGCTGTGTAGATGCAGATATTTTATCCTTCCTTGAGAGACCCACTGGCATTGAATGTAAATATGAAATGGCCAATGGTTTTCCATTTGTAGTACGATGTACCTTGGGTCCCTCAATGTGAGAAACAGCTGCTGCTGCTTCTTTGAGTTCATCCAATCAGTTGGATGGGGGATCTCCCAACCCCCCGTCCCTGGGACCTATACCACATATGGCTGTAAGGAGAACCAGAGGCTCGAAGAGAAAAACCAAAAGCCTCCACCTGGACCCACCTCACATCTTCACAGACCTATGACCTCCTTCACTTCTTGCTGCGCCATCGCTGATGACCTCTGCACTACCTCTCCGCTCCCCCACTCCCGGGAGTTCTGAGGCTCTGGAAGGTTATTACGTGTCTGTATCTCCTCAGCAGCATGGTTGTGTGTATACTGCATACAGTAATATGCTTTAAATCTTTTACCCTCCCGCACCTTCCCCCTTACTGACCCCCTAAGCCCAGTACAGACAAAGTGTAATTGCTTATGGTACAGACACACAATTGGTCCATTTTTGTGCTCCTCATCCCCATCTCTCTAGGTGACCATAGCCACTTGTTTCCCTTCTACAGAGCACATCACCGCCCGCCACTGTTCCCCAAAGCTCAACCAATAGAGGCGATGCTGGTTCTCCAGACTGTCTGTAGTACTAGCCTTGCCACAAGGAGCCTGTACAGCAGTTGAGAATTATTTATCCATGTGACACTTGGCGGATTGTGCTAGCAAACACAAGCTGCTACTTGAGAGCTGACTCGTTGCTATGGCACCCCGGTGCTGCAACGAAACAATATTATAAGCTGGTTGCTGGGCGGAGTCATGTAAATGAAATGACCCAAGTGTTATCTGATAGAAGTGGCTGACTCCTTTCAAGTAGGCAAAGTTTCCACCCAGCAAGCAGTGAGCAGTGTCATGACTGGAGTGTCTGGTCATTGGTCTGCACTGCCGAGCAGAGTTTCAGTTGCAAATGGTTTGGCAGTGAGACACCTCTGAAAATGCCATTCATTGTAACAAAGTGCTGGGTATGCAAGTGCAGCAAACAAGAATTCAAGCCAACTGATCCTGAACAAAAATAAAATACCATAGGAATTTAAGTGTGGAAGGAACTCTAGGGCCATCATGTCTGCCCCCTCTACTTTATCCTGCAGGGATGAATAAGTATTCTGCTCAAGCATGTACTAATTTATATGGATTCCTACCTACTCTTTTACCCAGGGTACCCTGTAATCCCCTCTGTAAGCAGAAACTTTTCCAGGTTTACCTTAAAGAGCAGCCAAACACCTTCAGGAGAACCTTAACAAAATATAATATTTAGACACAGTTCAGCTTATATTTCACAATAGCTCTGTACTTCTCCTCCCCATTATTTATTACTGAGGCAATTTGCATGAAAACAGGATTTGGGTTACTGCAGTGTTCACCTTTTCCTGCTGCTTATGCCTTACCTGAGGTCACAATACTCTATGCTTGTGACATCACAGTTACTCCCATGGCAGCAGATTGTAATGTCACAGCAGAGGATTATGACTTGAAGTAGGGAGTAAGCTATAGAGTCAGATGAACTCTAACAAAGACCATGGGCCGGATTCTCAAAGGCATGGCGCAAGTCGCGCCAAAGGTAACTTGAGCCAAATGCAGATGCGCCGGGGACCCTGTACACTATTCTCTGTTGGGCAGGTCATGGTGGCTAAATCTTACGATTTGTGGCAACCCCAGTCATACACCAAATGGAGGGTGCACCTGAACAGTTTACCACAAGCCGTAGCATCACCCAGGTAAAGGGCGAAAGCGCCCCTCCCCCACAGCCCCGATCCCTGAATATTTAGAAAATAAAGCCCTTGTGGGCTAGCAGACCCTTCAACCCAGATCCCTGCAGTATGTAAAGAGCCTTGGTGGGCTAGTACCTCCCCCACAGTCTCGACACCAGTCCAAATCCCAGACATATCATGGACAGCTTAAAATGAAAACAAAGATCTACTGTAGCCCTGTTGGTCTGGTGGCCCCCTACCTCACGGTGCCAGATGACCCACTATCCCCCACCGGGTATTGGTTCACCTCTCACCACATATGTCATCAAATGAGCTCTTCTGTGAGCGCATAATGTAAAAAGTACATGTTCAGTGAATGACAGCAGTTGTCATTCTCTGAGCCCATACGATTTACAGTACATGCCCATTGAACAGCTCAGTCAGCAGCTGGCTGCAGTGGTGAGAGATGAACTGTGCTAGTCACCGGCTGGGTACGGGTGGGGGGAGCAGGGTGATCTGGCACTGCCAGGTGGGGGGTGGGGAGGCCACTAGATCATCAGGGCTACAGTGGATCTGTTTTGTTTTCATTTTGGAAACAATGCCATGATAATAATTTGGGGTTCGGGGACTGGGGCTGGTGGGGGGGTTCTGCTAGCCCATAAGGGCTTCATTTTTTCAGTACTTGGGGATAGGGTCTGTGGGGGAGTCCACTAGCCCATAAGGGCTCTTTACAATATACTGCATGGATCAGGGCTGGGGGGTGTCCACAAGCCTCAGGGAGGGCATATTTATTACTACAATGGGGTAGACATGCAACTCAGTGGATCGGGAGTACACTTACACCAGCCATAGCTGGTGTAAATGTACTTTGACGAATGACCTCTGAGGGTTGTTTCAGAATCCCTGATTAGGAGATGTGGCAGCCACCCTTTGTGAATAGGGCACAACAGCTGTCGTAAACCCCCTTGCACCATGTCGCATCGAGGTTTATTACGCAACCATGGCGCAAGTCATCTTTGGCACAAGCAGCCTGCATCTTGTTGCAGGTAGCTTTTCTAAATCCCAAATGGTGCAACTAATGGCACAAAGTGCTACTTGCATCATTCCTATTGGCACAAGTTACTTTGCAACATGTGTAAGCCTTTGAGAATCGGCCCCCATGTTTCATTCAAATTTCCTCAGTAATAAATAATAGGGAGGATAAATCTGTAGAAGATAAATGGATCACAAGCAGAATTGTACCTAAATATTATGTTTTTCAAAGTTTTCCTTGAGGCATTAGCAATTTCTTAAAGGCCTATACTGTCTTCATCTCCTCTATCTTTACTGATAGACTATGGCACAGGTTCACCACTCTATAAGAAAAGAAGTTCCTCCTAGCATTACTCCTGAATTTACCACAACTGAGCCTCAGGGAGTGGCCCTGTATCCTGCGAGAAGACACCAGATCAAACATCTCTGTCCCGCATGAGTATGCAGAAGACCAAGATCGTGTCTTCTCTAATCCTCCTTTTCTTCAACGTTACTATATTAAGGGTCACCACCCTCTTCTCATAGCTTTTATCCCCATACCTCTGATCACTTTAGTGGTCTAGTGTTGCACTGTGTTGACTGCCTCAGTGCCTTTTTATAATGAGAAGCCCATAACTGCATGCAGTACTTCAGGAGAGGCCATCCCATGGCCTTGAAAAGTGTCAGGACTACTACTTCTGCCCTGCTGGGCACCCTTTTTTTGATGCAGCCCTCCTGACAGTGGATATGAGCTGCTTGCATGCTTCAGCCCCCCTGTTTATTATGACCTCCAGGTTCTTCTCCTCCTCCACTACAGCAAGAGGAGTGCCACACAGTGGGTAGAACCTACATTGTTGTTCTTCCCAAAGTGTAGCAATTTTGGCCACATTGAATCTGAGCTTCAAGAGTCTGACCAGTTTGTTCAGGTCTTCCTGATGCTTCTCTCCAATTCTCAAGGGAGTCTACCACCATGGCCAGTTCAGCGTCATCTGTGAACTTCTGTACTCTACTGGAGACCCCAGCTTCCTGATCATTAATGAAAAATCTTTAGAGATGTTGCCCATGCACTTATTCCTGAGTGACATTGCCAAGTACCCCCTCTCCACTTGGAATGCATCCCATCCACCACAACTGTCTTCTTCCTCCCACAAGCCAGTTAGCCTCATTTATACTGCAGTGGTGTACTTTACCCAGAGGTTTGTCTTGTGCCAGTGTGTCAAAGACCTTGTTGAAGTCCATACAGACTACATCTATGGGCCTGCCCCAGTCCACCTTCCCAGTGTACACCCCCCCCCCGCCTGTGAAGAAGGTGATCAGGTTGATTTGGTATTCTCTGTCCCCTCATAAAGTCATAATGAGAGGAGGCAGAACCTTGAAATCATCAAGTGCCCCACTATCCTGTCCTTGATAGTGGAATCCAGGACCCGCAGTAAATGGGGTTCACACTTGATGCTAACTTTGGAGTGTAGCACAAAGGGGTGTTACTCTGTTGGGGATGCATCACTTTAGGTGAGACAATAAACTGAGGTCCAGTTTGTCCTTATTATTGACCAGATAGAACCAATGAGCCCATGGCAGTTTGTGAAATAAATAAGGAATGTTTTCTGTGTCCAGGTGTCCATGTCTCTGTCTCTGTCTGTCTGTCTCTCTCTCTCTGACATATTCAGAAGTTACTGTGGAGTACTTGATTACTGCCTTGCTTGTCTGTATACAGTTACAACCAGTATTCAACCTATTGCTTCATAAAGCTTGTAGAAATACAGTGGGTACTGTGGCATTTTGGTTTGGTCTGCCAATAAAAGACCCTGACCTTCTTTGTAGTCTGCCTTGCCCATTTGGTTCTTCAGCAGTGGTTGCCTTCTGGTACCAAATGAACTGAGTCAGACATAAAATAATAAACAATATTGGTTTTATTCAAACACATAAACAGGAGCATCTGTACAGCATGAGGCACGACTCAGAACTGGCTGTGGAAACAGGAAATTGGGGTGTCCAAGCCCCTGCAGGAACTAATTAGCATAACAGTTTACTAAGGCGCAAGTTGCACATTATGTTCCAGTTAAAGGGGCAGCAGCTATTCTTAAGCCCCATACTTAATTGTACTCTACATCACCCCTGGGGCAGAAAATGTGAGTACCACTCTAACAAAGTAAGAGCATGGCATTAAACAGCAGGAATAATTAGCAAAACTCTTTAACATTAATATAAAAATTTATCAGCATTGTGGAGTAAATTATTAAGAAGACTTTTGATTGACTGATAGAAAATCACACTATTCTGCTGCAGGGGAGGGGAGGAAAGAATCTGGACTACACTGGTGATCAGTCAATGTGGTGCCAAGGGAGGGGGGACATCATAGCTCTGGAAGCTTGTCATGCCACAAGCACTAAAGTACGGGGCAAGGAAAAGGAAAGAAAGGGGAAGGGGAGCAGCAGGAGGCAGCCAATGCACTTTAAATATATGGCAATATTTGCAACCCATCAACAGGTTGGAAGACCTAGGGGAAAAAACGGTTATTGCAAACAGTAAAGGTTTTAGAAAACACTGCAAACAGGTAAATGAGCTATAATAATGCAAGCAGAACAGTCTATAAGGAAGACAATAATAATTAACCACACTGTTGAATAAGGCAGACAAGAATGAACCACACAGACTTCAAGACATGACCACAGAGTTCAGAATTGAAGTTCAAATTTTTAGGCGACTTTTGTGGTCAGTGGGAATTGACTTGTGTGTGGATTGGACCAGTTCCTGACAGGATGGGATCAACTCAGAAAAGGGGACCCAAGAGTTCTACGAGCTGTCATAACCACACCATTTTATCCAATAAGTCCAGGATCCGTTGACATACTTTTTGCACAAGATCTTCTTGATCTGGTACATGAGAGGATCCTGAGAAGAAGATGCAGGATCATGCAGCAAAAGGTTGAGAAGTTCCAGGTAGTCCATCAGGCTGAGTTGGCAAAACAGGGTCCGGCTGAAGATCATCAGGACCACGGGGCTGTGAAGGAACTAGTCACAAATTGTCTGCAGAAGGTTCAGTTTCAGAAAGTATAGCAGGTTCAAGTGCAGCTTCATTGTTTGGGGGACTGGGATCATCTGGAAGGGTATCATTTAGATACCCATGTTTCAGTCTGTTGATATGGATTTTATTGTATACCAGTTTTCCATCGGACTTGTGGCATAAATGAATGTGAGCAGGATGACGCTTTTCCACAATGTCCAAGGGTGAAGCAGTTTTTTGGTGGTGCCCTGAACTAGGACAGGTCAATACAAGTATACAATGTCCCCAACAGAAAATGAAGGTTCATGTAACTTGGCTGCTGACATTTTCTGCATTGCAGATTTTCTCTGGCCCCGGGTGTCGATTGCAACACATCTGGCAAGTTCAACCTGTTCCAACATTGGAATGATGAAGAATGAAGCTGACTTTGGAACCTCTAGCAGAGAGAAATCCCTGTCCAGAGGTGTTCTTGGGTGCCATCCATGGACCAGAAAAAATGGTGTGCACTCTGTACTGTCAACACAAGGGCTAGTATTGTAGACAAATTGAATGAAGGGAACAAAGCAATTCCAAGTATCATGAGTCTCATGATGATCCAGGTACTTGGAGAGTGTATTAAGAATGGTAAACATTATTCTCTCACTCTGTCCATTGCATTGTGGATGATAACTGGTTGTGAGAGTCTTTTGATGTTGAGAAGTTTGCATGTAACTCGCACAGTAGTTGAAAGGTAGTTAGTACCTCTGTCTGAATGTAGGTACGCTTGGGTACCGTGATGACAAATGATTATGTTGAGGAAGGCACTTGCCACTATGGCAGCTTTTGTCTTTAAGGGGGATTAGTTCCAAATAGGTAGTCCATGAAAACAAGAATGTACTTGTTGCCAGAGTCAGGGCATGTAGGCAAGGGGCCATGAATGTCTGTGCTGACTCTTTGGAATGGGTCAGTGGCTGCTGGCATTGGAATGATGTGTGCCTTTGTTAGTTTGGCAGGAGGCTTTCTTTGGGAGCCAGGCTGGCAGGATTTGATGAATCAGACAATGTCCCTGTTCATGTGAGGTCAGAAAAATTGAAGCCATGCCTTTTCAAGAATTCTGTGGAATCCCCTATGACTTCCGGAAAGTGGAGAGGCATGAGTGGATTTAAGAACTTCAGTGACTAGAAAGGCTGGCACAAAAACTATACATGAGTTCTATCCATGCAATGGCCCTTGCTTTCCTTGGTCCAAATGTGAAAAAGCACACTGTCCTTGAGAAAGTATTGTGACGCAAAGAATAATACATCCTGACACTGTTGCTTTTGTTGTGGTAAAGTTCCAGTCTCTAGATGCATGATTATGTCTGTGAATTGAGGATCAGTTCTTTGTTGCATTTTAATCATCGCCAGGGAGATATCATTAGTAGAGGAGGTAAGAAGCTCTTCGGCTGCTTACAGTAAGTGCAGATTGGTGCTTTTCTCTGTAGAAGCAGTTGGCAGCAGCAAAGCAACTTGAGGTGCTGTAGGAGTGTCCACAGGGAGCTCATCTGTGGAGTGGAAAGGAAGAGCTTGTAGACAGATTCTTCGTCTTTGAGGATGATGCAGAGGGATACTGTCTCCAGCTTACAGCATCCGCATTAGAACGAACTTAACCTGGTTGATATTGAATTTAAATGTTGTAGCATTGTAATATGGCAATCCATTAGGCGAACTTGCCTACTGTCTCCTTCATTTCGAACAACCATCTGAGGGCAGAGAGATCAACGATAGCTGTGAAGGAGGAGTAGCAAACGTAACAGTCAAATTTCTTTAAAGCAAATACCAGAGCTAGACATTATTTTTCTGTGATGCCATAGTTTTGTTCAGCTGAGGATAGAGAGTGCCCAGCATAGGAAACAACTCGTTCTGTTCCATCTTGGATCTGACACAGCACAGCACCCGCTGCAAAGGAACTAGCATCTGAGCAGAGTTTGAAGGGTTGATTAAACCTGGGATAGGCCAATACTGGAGAAGATATTAGGTTTGCTTTCAGAGTTTCAAAAGCCTTTTTATATTCGGAAGTCCAAACATAGTCACATCCCTTTTTGGTGAGGGCATACAGTGGAGATACAATCTTGGCATAGTTGCAAATGAATTTTCTGTAGTAGCCAGACAAGCCCAGGAAAGCTTGAAGGTCTTTTGGGTTGTTAGGTCTAGATAGTCTTTTACTGTTGAGAGCTTCTCTGGGTCTGGAGAGATGCATGGAGAACTAACCACATTTCCCAGGTAATGAATTTGATGCTGTGCAAAAGAACACTTCTCTAGGTGAAGCTTGAGATCAGCTTGTCTGAGACATTTGAACACCTCTTAAAGATGTTGGAGGTGCTCTGGGAAAGTTCTGTTGAAAATGATAACATCCAGGTAGACTGGGCAAGATTTCCAAGATGGTCCATGTAATATAGCTTCCATGATACGCTGAAATGTGGCCGAACTGTTCCGAAGTTCCATAGGCAGACATTTAAACTGGAAAAGTCCCAAATGGCAACACCAGGCTGTGTATTGGCGAGAAACTGGATCAATAGTCAGTGTCAGTGGCTCAGTAGGTAGCACACTCGCCTCTGAGACTGGGAGATCAGAGGGCTGTGGGTTCAGTTCCCACACCTGGCACTTGGGTTAATATCCCAGTACTGACACTGTAGTGCAGCATGAGAGGGGTGCTGCACTTCTGAGGTGCCGTCTTTCGGATGAGACATTAAACCGAGGTCCCATCTGCCTGGATTGGTGGTAGTTCAGGTGGATGTTAAAGATCCCATGGCACTTATTGAAAAGAGTAGGGGAATTTCCCCGGTGTCCTGGCCAAATTTCCCTCATTCACTAAAAATACCACCAGCAGCTTAATCTGGTTCAAGGTCAATTGGCATTCATCTGTATCCCCCTCCCCCGGGTCATGCCTGAAAATAGACAGGATTTGTCTAGTGCACTTACCCGGTCAACAAAAGCTAAAATAAAATAAAAATAAAAAATAGTAACTTGGTAGAATCCACTCTGAAGGTTTAGAGTGGTAAAGTAAGGTGGACTGGCTGCAGCAAGGCTCTGTAAGGTGTCTTATGTTGTGGGTAGGGGATGAGCATCCTGCACCATGTAGGCACTGAGCTTTCTGTAGTCCACCATGAAACTATACCCTTTGTCTTTCTTTACAACCAGCAAGCAAGGTGCACCCCAGGGACTTGTAGATTCTTCAGTAATGTCCTGTTCAAGCATGTCCTTGATGATGTCCTCCAGGACGTGTTTGTTTGCATCCCACTTTATAGGCCCACTGATGGATTGGCTGCTGGTTTGGCTACACTGCAATGGTGTGTTGCAGGATATCACAGCATCTGAGTTTATCTGAACCAACAAAGACATCCGAGTAGTTCTCCAGGAATGCCAGAGGTTGCTGTTTCTCTCTTGGACAGGCTGGACGTTTTGAAGAGGGTAGTTGCTGACTGAGGGGTAGCTTTTTGGAAGCTGAAGTGGTGTGATAGTACTTACAAGATGAGAGTTGATGGAGCCAGGTTGAGGTTCTTGCAGGAGTTGAAGCTGGTCCCCTGAAGACAAGCATACAAATCTTCTGATATTGACACCCTTTGAGATGACCACTGGCTCATCTGTGAAGTTGCAGCATTTTTGGAAGACTGCGCCACCATGCACCGAAGACAGGGTGTTACCTGAAAGGAGACCTGAGGAGTATAGAGCAGGGGGATCCTGTGATAATGCCAACAACACCTTGTGGAAGTGGTTCACCTCGAATCTTGGCAATCAAAACCATCTCTAACGTAGGAGGCACAGTGACGGAGTCTATAGCTGCAAGTTACCTCCGAGGATCGAGTGACAGTTTGTTTGAGGCAAAGTCTAGGGTGGCTTTGTGAACTTTAAGGAAGTCCAGGCCAAGAATCACTGCTGGTTGCAAATCAGGCACTAGGTAAAACTTAACAGTAGCTTGCTGTGAGCCAAAGTGGAGTTTGAGATTGACCATGCCTGTGATAGGTACTGTAGAGGTACTTACTGTGATAATGTACTTGAGGTCAGCTGAAGAGACATTAGGACTGTGATGTATAGCTGGGTTGTCTAGGATACTGCAGTGGATAACTGAGATTTCTGCTCCAGAGTCGACCAAGGCATGGGTGGACCAATCTCCAATGGTTACAGGGACGTAGTTTGCTAGGAAAGGTGACCTGATGACAGGAACCTTTGCCCCTGGAGGCAGGGGTGTGCCTGAGTTAGTAGCCAAAGGTTGCAGATTGTTTGAGTTGCAAGAGTCAGAAGGGCAGTCGGTTGCTGTTTTCCCCTGCCCAACGAAAACCCCTAGTTTGTTGGGCAGCATTCATTTCCCTGAGCATGTGAGTAGTTTCTATCATTTTGTTGATTGCACTGTGATGGACACCTTTGGTTGTCTTGGTTTCTGAGGTGGCCTTTTAGCTTTCAGCACACAGCAGCAGTGTGTCCCCTGAATCCACATCACTGACAGGTCACTGGTTCTTGTGAAGGTGGAGGTGGCTCAGGAGGCTGTTGAGGTGGCTGCAGAGTATTGACCGAAGTTGCAGGGAAAACAGGAGCATTGAGGTGCAAGCTGTTAACAGTAGTGATGAGCTTATTAGTCATTGCTTGCTGCTGTTGAACATAGGTTGCAAGTGCAGCCAGTTGTGAGGTTTGTGTCATCTGAGCACTGGCAGACTGGAACATTGAGAGGGACTCTTGGGCAAGCCGTGCAGCTTGGATTGTGTCTGTCCAAGTGGTTGGCTTTTGCTGTATGACATAGGTATGGAATTGGGGAGGCAGTCCCCGGACAAAGGCTGTGATCTGATCTTTTTCTGATTTATGCAAACACTTACAACGTGATTCAATGTCCACTATGAAGGTTTATAAGGACTCTGAAGGTTGCATGGTGCATTCCCACAGTTGCTGTTCCAATAACCATGGTGGGTGTGCTTGCAGGAAATGATCCTTGAAGGTGGTATTGAGGGTGGTAGTTTCCCTTTTTACCTGGTCAGTAAGTGTGTTGAATCAGGAGATGGCAGTTCCTCAGAGCAGTAAGCATATGACATTGGAAATACGTAGGGGGTTGGTCCAACCATTGAAGGAGATCTAGACCTGGAATTGCTCAAGCCAGTCAACAGCATCTTCATGAAGCAGTGCTGAGAAGGGTACTGGCTGTAAACTGGCATGGACTGTGGCCCTTGGTGATATAGCCTTAATGTAAACAAGATTGTCCTGGATAGCTTGCATAGTTGGCACACTTGAAAAGGACTGGATGTCATGCAGGATAGTTTCTATTTTGAGGCCCCATGCCCTTGAGGTGGGTGAAGATGAAGCCCCAGACCTTCCTGTGCTCGAGATGGTGTCTTCCTCGGACCTCATGGTCAGAGATGAGCTGCATGTCACTAAGCGAAGGTCGTAGGAGTGAAAGGGAGTTTCCGTCATGGTAGAGACGAGACATCACAAAGTAAATGAAGTACCAAGAAGACAATATTTTTGCAACCAAAAGTACAATTCTTTGTAAGCAATTGCCATCAAATGACATCTTAACAAACAATTTCCCCTCAATTCTGTGTTGTCAGTTATTTAAATAGAGGTTTGTTGCAAAAGCAGTTATTTGTTGTATTGTCCCTTTAATTTAATAGATTTGCCATTGATTGCTATGGAGAGAAACAATTTGGTGCTTGACTGTGGCAAGATGGGGGGTGTAAGGTCACTGCTTTTATTTATTGTTTGACACAAGATGGAGGCTTCTAGCCACGAGGCTGCTGTGCATGGACAATATGGCAATTGCCAAGCTGCAGGTCTTCTTTGAACTGGTGCAGAAAAAATGACTGGCTCTTTGTTTGGTGAGTGGCAAAAGCTTGGAAGAATGCCTGTATTTATTTGACTGCCAATTTTACTTGTCTCTTTTATGTCCCAACTGTCATCCATTTAGTTAATGGCCCCCAGTTAATTTCTGTCTGTCTCCAGGGCTGTTTTGTATTTATATTTTACCCCAGTTGAATGATTTGCTCCATGGGGTGCCTGCATTTCCTTTATTGTGCTGCCTTTTTTGTTTTTGTTTGCCCCCGTAATTCCTTGCTCTCTCTCTTTATTTTTTCTCTTTCCCTTTCTCATTTTCTCTGCCCCTAGGTTTTGTTCTTTCCCTCGCTTTGCTCCTGTTTATTTCTTTGTGTTTGTAAACCCCCTACAAATGGGGGTTCCTGAAAAGTCTTCCTTGAGCTTGCCTAAATGCTCACTGCCAGGCTGGTGTTCTCCGTTTTAGCAGTTTAAATGTATTGCCAGAGAGTGCCTGTATAGCCTCTGTGTACTGTCTCTTTAAGAGCTGCCTGGATTGCACTCATAATTAATCTGAGAGGGAGCTCTGTTAGAAAATATGCTTGTTTGCTGATCATTTGTTAGAGTAGTAATAATATTGCAGTTTGTTCTAACCTGCCTTCTTTGCAGCATGGACAGTTCTGTTTGTTTCCATCATCTTGGTCCTGGACTGCAGAATGGGCCAATCCGTACATCTGAGACTCTAAAATGGAGCCTGCCTACAGGGACTTGGTGGGGCCAAAACTTGTAGGAATTGTAGTTTTGGGCTTTTGGTGCCTAAAATAACCTGGAGGGGGAGCCCTTATTGTGACTGACAGACAGATCAGCCAACCAAACCTTTTGGATCTTGGAGAAAGTCCCACACTGCTTGCAGTTTCGGTTAGATCTGAGTTGGGAAGTGAAGAAGTAACAGCTTGAGACAGTTTTGAGCAGCAATCCATAGTGGATTCACATGGGAGAATTTTGGAAAGGCTTGAGTTTGGCCTGCATGCCTGTCTGCTGTTCCTGAGAGGGAACTTGTGCTTTTTTCAGACTGAATCCGAATTTGGAGAGCGAATTAAGCCACTGAATTGTGACCAGGCTTTAACCTGAAGAAGACCGAAGATTTGCTGAATGCGATTGGCCTGTCAGGACTTACAGCTACCTCTGAACTCCCAGATTGTGCAGAGACTCTGTGATTGCGATCAGGGAGCCATTTGCCTGGTACAGTGGAATTTCCTTACATGTGAATGTGCTGTGTGCTTATAGTGGGTCGTGATTTGGTTCCCCACTGTGTGTCTGAACTGTGTTTTGCTTGCTAGAGGCTGTATCTAGCTCCACGGACTGAATCTGTATCCATTTCTGTTTGCCTGGGCTCTGCTACACTGGCTCAGCCAGAATACTTGCTACGCAGAGAAAGTCATCGACGAGAGACTGGCCTGGGGATCACCCCTCTGCTCAGCGCCTAGAACAGGAACAATGCCTTGGTGATTCATGTGGGCCCTGCTTCTCCAGGCATTCCGGCTCATCAGCCTGCAGTCTTGATTTCGTCCTGCCTGTGTCCAGTACTGGGTATCATGAGTAAACATCAGGGTAGTTCCCTGCAACAACAGCTAAATCTAAAAGTCATTTGATTGTCTTGTTGCCTTTTCTTTCATGAACTGAGCCCTCCGGCTCCGGATTACAAATAGTGTGTGTTGTGCATGTTGCTTTCTTCCATCACAGGGCCCCAACCAGCTGCAACATTCCTGGCTAGCCTACCATTTTCCTACCTGGGTATCCAGAGTGTGTGACTGTGTAGGGACTCTGAACTGCATGCATAACTGTCCGATTAATATAGCTTTTAAGCAAATCAACCTGATTACACCCTTCCCTTGTTCAATTCCCCTGAATAAATCAGATTTAACTTTGTTTGCATTTAACCTGACTGTGGTTCCAGTTTGTGCCAAAAGTAGTGTACTGTTGCTATTTGCTGTGCTTAATCTTGGTCTACAGGGGGTCCCCAGGGTCAAGTTAGAGGAACCCGCCCTGGTGGTAAGTGCAAACAGTGTGGGTAATTGCCTGGTGAATAAGGGTCATTGTGAAAGTAATTATGGTATATTGTTCAGGCCACTAGAAGGTAAAGGGGGGGGTTACAGTGTCCCGGAGGGCTGTGCCCAGGTTAGGTTGACCACTAACAACCCTGACCTCCGGGTGGAGGCACCCGTTTCATTACCCAGACCCCTTAACTTGCTACTAGCCAAGCAGGCAGGGGTAGTAGCCCTTAGGATAGTGCCACCTAGGGGTTACATGTTGATCTGCTTGTACTGTGTTTATGGTATTTACTTTTATGCTGGGCCCCTTTATTTACTTGCAGTTGTGTTTTGTGGCCATTTTGAGCGTGACTGAGCAGAAACTGAGGCTCCGTACTACTGTTGGGGCTAGCCTGGTCAAGGAATGGCTCCATTGCAGTCCTTTATCTGTGGAGCAGCCGTAAGAGTATGGAGCAGCTGGACTGTGGTACACCATGTGGCAGTGGGGGTACGTAGGGCTGCTGGCAACTGAGCTGGCGGCCCTTGGAAGAAGATCTGAGCCGCTAGTTTGGAGCAGCAGTGAGGGAGTAGAACAGCTTGATGTGCAGCTGGAGGGGCAGAGCCACAAGGAGTGGAGCAGGTTGCATCGAGCGGCTGTTGGCAGACGGGATGTGGTGAGAGCTTTGTGCGGCTGTTGAGCCAGGTAAGCCAAAGAGGTAGCGTGGCTGGGCTGGTAAATGGAGCAGTGCGAATTGTCGCTGGAGAGAAGCTGACTTGCTGGGCCGCTGTGTGTGTGTGTGTGTGTGTGTGTGTGTGTGTGTGTGGCTGGAGACCCAAGATTCCTGGCGGCTCTGTGTGGCTGGCAGTTACTGTGGGTGGCAAGTCTGAGCCATGATTCTATATTTATAGGAATGTTGAACACTTTCCACCCGTGGAGGGCTTGACTGGGAGAACAGCAGCAGGACAGAGCGTCTGTTAGGCAGGCTGGCTGCACTCTGGGGTTGACCGGGTTGGAGCACTGGGAGCACCGTTGGCAGCTCCATGGGCACAGGGTTCCACAGTTTGAACTGTAAATAGTACAAGTCAGGCATATAGCTGCTGGCCAACAGATTTGAAACAGTTTGAGTTTGATGGATCTGCAGTCCACAGACAGCAACAGGGGGATGATTTACAATTTTTGGCACCCTATTTCATGGACTGGCTGCCCATTGATAAGCTGCACAGATCTGTTGCTACACAGGCCCTTCCATGAAGTAGAAACTGGGGGGCGGGGGGATTACAGTCTGCAGCTCCATGGAGGACAGTTGGAAAAAGGTCAGGTTGTTGGTATGGCAGCTGGTAGGGCTGGAGCAGCAATGTCCCCCATTCAAGCACATTTATATCCCTGAGGCAGATTTGCAGGAGGGTGAAATCAAGCTGAATACAGTTCAGATTTATTTTTACAGTTTAGTTTTACTGTTCCTCTCCTCTGCTAGGGTTGAATTGTATTCAGCATGCAACAGTTCAGGCACACTTGGGAGAAGACTCTGGGGTACCCAATGATGTAGACAAGCGAGATGGAGTCTGGGCAGAAGAAGGGCCAAATTCTCCACCATGTGTGGCGTTTTGGTTTGGTCTGCCACTAAAAGACCCTTACATTCTTTGAAGTCTGGCTTGCCCATCTGGTTCTTCTGCAATAATTGCTTTCTGGTACCAAACGAACTGAGTCGGATGCATAAAATGATAAACAATATTAGTTTTATTCAGACAAGTAAGCAGGAGCATCTGTACAGCATGAGGCACAACTTAGAACTGACTGAGGAAACAGGAAATTGGGATTTCCAGACCCCTGCAGGAACTAATTAGCATAATGGTTTACCAAGGCTCAAGTTGCACATTATGTTCCAGTTAAAGGGGCAGCAGCTATTCTAAAGCCCCATACTTTAATTGTACTCCACAGTATGAAAAGAGAGAAACATTCTTTATTATAGAAGGGGCGGGGTGTGAAGTCATATTTGTAAAACTTCTTCTGGGGGGAACTAAACCACTCATTGTCGGCTGCACCTACAATACGCCAAAGAAAGCAACTGTAGCCCTAACAACTATCATAGATGCTGTACTTGCTCTACCAAACTGCAAGAAAATTATATTGGGGGATTTCAACCTAAACTGGGGTGAAAAGCTACCAGGTGAAGTAACAAACAGCCTAGAGGGAGCTAATCTAACACAGCTGATAAGAGAGCCTACACGTTTTAACCAAAAGACGGGGAACCATACCACCCTAGACTGGGTATTAGTATCCAACCCAGGTAGGGCTAAAACAGTTGGGACCTGCGCAGACTCACTTAGTGATCGTACCCCAGTCTTTCTGGTTTGGAAGAACAACTTTCCCAAGCAACCCCCCAGAACTTTCTGGACAAGAAACTACTCAAAGCTAAATACAGGCTCCTTCCTCCGATCCTCATCAGAAATAGACTGGTCACAGGTTCTTGATACTCCCAGTCTAGACAAAGCCCTTGAACATTTTAACAAACACTGTCTGTCAGTAGCCAATAAGTACACACCCCTAAGAAAGATTAGGGTTAAAGGTCAGGATGAAAGGTGGCTCAATCCTGACCTTAAGAAGAGGATGAAGGAAAGAGACAAAACCTGGGGGAATTACAAACATTCTAACCTGCAGCACGACTAGGTGAAATACCGGGAAGCCAGAAACAGCTGCAAAAGAGAACTCAAAAAAGCTAAAAAGAACTACCTGCACAGGCTGCAAACCAAGAACCTCTCAAATCCAAAGAAGTTCTGGGGGCACATTAACTCGCTACTAAAGGGCAATAAGAGCAAGGAAGCAGGGGTAATAAAAGCAAACTGGACACCTCTCTCGTTCCCACAGGCCACGGCAAATGCATTCAGCAATTTTTTCTTGGATCTACAGAGCTACAGAAGCAACTGTACCGGGCAAGGCCAGGGAAGCCAAGCAAACCCAGGGAACCCCCGCCCTGAATTTCAACTCAGGCTGGTCTCAGCTGGGGATGTCCTAAATTGCTTAGAGCCAGAAACCAGACGGAGCTACAGGGCACGATAATCTTGAGCCTAAGTTGCTGAAAATAGGAGCCCCAGTTTTAGCAGGGCCTGTAACCCAGCTAATTAACAGATCCCTGACTGAAGAGAAAATCCCTGCCCTATGGAAGGTTGCCCTATTGATCCCAATCCCGAAAAACCTGCCGCACGAAGACGTGGAAGATTTCAGACCTATCTCTATTTTATGTACCTTAAGCAAGGTGTTGGAAAAGGTAGTCTACCAACAGGTCAAAACTATCTGGAACTGCATAATCTTAAAATGGATCAGCAACACGGCTTTAGAAAAAGACACGGGACAGATACAGCCTTGGTAACTTTCACCACAAACGTATACGAAGCACTAGACCAGAACAAGATGGTTGGGGCAGTCTTCATTGACCTAACCAAGGCCTTTGACCTCGTCAAACACCGGCTACTACTAGAAAATCTCAGGGGCCTAAGTCTGGACAGGCAAGCTCTAAAATGGTTCACAAACTACCTCCATGGCAGGTCACAAATGGTTCGGTGGAAGGGGCAAAATCAGGAGAGAGACCAGTATCTGCTGGAGTTCCGCAGGGATCAGTCTTGGGCCCACTTCTTTTCTCCCTGTACTTCAACAACTTACCCCAGCATTGTGGAGGGGTGAAAGTCACGGTATATGCTGATAACACAGTGCTGTACAGAACAGGGAAGGACACTGGGTCCCTAAATCTGGAGTTGCAGCAGGACCTCGATACCCTTGAAGCCTGGTGCCAGGAGCATCGGCTGGTTCTAAACAGTAAGAAAACTAAAGCCATGCTCTTTGTCCCAAAAAAACGTGGCCCTGACAGATCGACTCTTCTATCCCTCACCACCCTAAATGGGATGGAGATGGAGGTAGTGGACAACTTCAAGTACCTGGGGATATACCTGGACCAGGAAGTCTCTTTCAGGAAGCATATTGACCCACCTCACAAAGGTGATAAACCAAAAGCTGGGCCTCCTTTATAGGCTAAACCCCTTTTTTGAACAAGGAAACCAGGAAAGTGATCAGCAGTGGGGCAATACTACCCACTCTTTTCCATGTAGCTACCATGCTCCAAACACTGAGGGCAATGGAAAAACAGCACATGGGGCACTGTACCACAGGGTTGGCCGATTCACAGCTGGTGCGCAACGGATGAAGCATCACTGTAAGGTGCTCCAGGCCATTGACTGGCCATCCCTCAAAGCCAGACTAGCTTATCCTTCCTTACACTTGGCTTTTAAACTACAGCAACCTAGGGCTCCCCCAAGTCTATGGGACCTGGTAGCCCCCAAAGCAAATAAAAGAGAGCTTAGGTCTACTGACCGGAAGTTACTCGAAATACCCAGAGCCAGGTCATCCCTCGGTCTTTGGTCTGCCAAAACAGCCCAACCCAAACTTTGGAACAATCTACCAAGAGAAATGCAGAACTGTACCTCTCCTGGGGGCTTTAGGAAAGCACTAAAAACACACCTAGGCACTGGGACAATGTGCTGCTGCCTCAAATGAGGCCTCCTGAAAGTCTTTCTCCCCAAAAAGGGGAGATGGTCGGAACAGTTTCCACAGGCTATAAAGAAACTAAGCTGTTCTGTTGATCTGTCTATTTCTAACTAAATGTCCAGTTGCTGTTTTGGATTCTGTGAACGATGCAAAATATGCTAAATTGATGGTCTTTTGCACTATGTAATTGTCTTGCTCCCCTGTTTGTATCAAAGCATTGGTTTTCATCTCCCTTAGGTACATGAAACTAATCCCAGGTCGCCCCTGAAAAAGGGACCATCAAGGTCTCAGTGGGCCCACCCGGTTACCAAAAGTTAAATAAATAAATTATAGGTCCTATGTCAGAGATTAACCAATCACTTTGTTTCTTTACCTAGCTCGGGGAAACACTGTTATACAGTGAATAGTATTTCACAAGCTACATAAAATCATTCTGAACACTCTAAAGTTTCAAAAGCACATTGTTCTCTTTCCCTCACTTTCAGAACATATTTGCCATCACAAACAGCCAATCACATTTAAGCTGCCAATGTCCACACCATAACAAAAATATATATTATAGGTCCTGTTAATGAGAAACGGAACCCCTGTTGTGCTGAGAAGAAGCTAGTATTAGCAATTTAAAAAAAAACAAATCTGAGAAGTACAATTACTGTACTTACTGCTGAGTACCTGAGAATGTTCCTAGACTGTTCCTTCCCAGTGGCACTTTCTTCATTTTTTTTTTCTTGTGTTTTTTGCAGTCGATTGTGAAGAGTTGGACTTAGCTTGGCTTAGCTTGCGTATAGCTTGGCAGAAGACACCAGGAGAAAGGACTGTTGTGTGACTGAACTTCTCTACTGGGACTATATTGCCCTCCTTCCCTCTCCCCACCCAAAGCTAGTTCTATTTTTATAGGCACAGGATTTGACTGACAACAGGAACTTCCTGTTTAGCGGCAGGAAGCGAGTGATCACAGAACCACCAAAGACCCACCATCCTAGAAGGGCAAGAGTAGCTCTCCGGCCCCCTCTAGCTGCTGGAGGTCTGCCTCTGAACAAGTAAGTGGTCTACTGAGAAATATAGGATATTCCTGTCTCAGAACAGGACAATCAGGAGCTTAAAGGGCACACAGGCAGAAAGTAAGGAGAGAGAAAAAAAACAGAGGAAAGAGTAAGGATTGCAAACAGTTAAGGGGCCAGAAATAAGACATGATTGAGTGGTGCAGTGCAGTGGCTGTGGAGCAGCAGTCTTCCGGGAGATGTTCTGGAGGATGCGGTGTTGTCCCATCTGCAGGCACCTCTGGGCTGAGGGAGGAGGTTGCTCATCTCCAGGCTGAGTTGGCCAGGATTTGTGGGACCTCCTCTTCCATCCAGGGACCACCAGTGCCACTGCCGTTGCCTCAGAGGTTGCCAAGAAAGAGGAGCGTTGGACCACAGTGGGCTCAGGGAGGGTAGGTGGTGGAACAGAGGCACATCCCTCCAGTTGTACCTCTCCACAATCCTATGCCATTCTGGCAAAGTGTGGTTCCTCTATGGAGGCACCTACAGTGAGACCAAGGAGGATGTTGGGAACCTCCACAAAGGAGACCCACAGGAGGGTGGCAGGGACCCTGCAGGGAAGGAAACAACTCCTGGTGGGGGACTCCATTGTTAGGAAGGTAGAACTGGGCAAGGAAGGGGAGAGGAAGGTAAGGTGCCTGCCTGGCACCATGGCTTGGAGGGACAGAGAACGAATCCTCAGGATTGCCGGAGGAGCTGCACAGGGGAGGGAGCTGGATGTCATTGTCCACTTAGGGACAAATGACCTGGCTAAGAAAGGGATTAGAGAAGTGCAGGAAGAGTTTGTGGAATTGGGAAGGGGCCTTAGTCAAGTAGCACGATGGTAACCTTCTCGGAGGTGCTACTCATCTCATGGCATAGGAGAGGCTAGGGTGTTCCGTATCATGGAATTCAATCAGTGGTTGAAAACTGGTGTGGAGCTCAGGGATTTGGCTTCATTGGGGACTGGGGGTCCACCTGGAGTGATGCAAGCCTATACTGGCATGATGGGCTGCATCTGTCCGGGAGGGGAACCAGGATCCTAGGTGATAGGTTTAAATGCTTCATTGGCAAGCTTTTAAACTAGCCAAGGGGGGAGGCATTGGAAAGGAGCAGGAAAATCCTAGCCCCCCCCCAAACAATCATGGTAGTAAGTGTGGCAAACACCAACATGGAGGTGTCGATAGGGAGAAGGGCAGGGGTAAATGGAGAAAGTGACAAAGGCAAGAAGGACAGGGATGGGGCAAAAGGGGGTAAGGCCATCAGGAAATGGGAGGATGGTGTGGTACCCGAGGACTGGAGGAAGGCGGATGTGATTCCCCTTCACAAAAGTGGGACCAAGACAGAGGCAGGAAACTACAGACCTGTCAGTCTGACCTCTGTGGTAGGGAAAGTGATGGAGTCACTTCTGAAGGAAAGAATAGTTGAGTACCTAGAGGTCAGTGGAGCACAGGATCCACGGCAGCATGGGTTCACAGTGGGAAGGTCATGTCAGACGAATCTAACAGATTTCTTTGACTGGGTGACCAAAGTAGTAGACCAGGGAGGGGCTGTGGACATGGCCTACCTAGACTTTAGCAAGGCATTTGACACAGTCCCACACAAAAGATTATTAGTCAAATTAACCAGCCTGGGAGTGGGTCCCAGGATGGTAGCCTGGGTAAAACATTGGCTGGACAACAGGACACAGAAGGTAATTGTAAATGGAGTCCACTCTGAAGAAAGGGCGGTTACTAGTGGGGTACCGCAGGGTTCAGTATTGGGTCCAGTCCTTTTTTAATGTCTTCATCAGTGGCATTGCAGAGGGACTGGAAGGAAAAGTATGCCTTTTTGCAGATGACACAAAGATCTGCAACAGGGTTGATACACAAGGAGGCGTGTAAAGGATGAAAAGGGACTTGGCAAGGTTGGAGGAATGGTCAGACGTATGGCAGCTAGGATTCAATGCAAAAAAGTGCAAAATAATGCACCTGGGAAACAAGAACCCAGGGGAAGAATACACAATGGGTGGGGAGGTAGTAACAACAACAAAACAGGAAAGAGACCTGGGGGTAATCATATCAGATGACCTTAAGGTTAGCAAGCAATGTGAGAAGGCAGTAGGGAGGGCTGGGGGTATACTGGGATGTATAGGGGAGAGGCATCAGCAGCAGAAAACAGGAAGTTGTTATCCCTCTGTACAGACAGTTGGTGAGACCCCATCTGGAATACTGTGTCCAGTTCTGGAGACCCCATCTCCGCAAGGACATAGACAGGATAGAGGCAGTCCAGAGGAGGGCAACTAAAATGGTGCAGGGTCTGCAAGAGAAGCCATATGAGGAGAGACTAAACGAGCTTAATATGTATACCCTTGAGGAAAGAAGGGAGAGGGGGGACATGATAGAAACTTTCAAGTACCTCAAGGGAATCAACAAAGTCCAAGAGGGTAGCATCTTTCAGAAAAAGAGACTTGCAAGAACAAGGGGACACAATTTAAAAAATAGAAGGAGGGTTCTAGGGGCAATGTGAGGAAGTATTATTTCACAGAGAGGGTAGTGGATGCATGGAACAGCCTTCCTAAAGAAGTTGTGGGGTCTAAAACTGTGGGAGAATTCAAGAATGCATGGGACAGACATAAGGCAATTCTTGTGGGGGGCAGGAAGATATAGGCTGTTGGTTAACTAGAATCTGCGGCCTATCCTGTAGGTAGGGAAATGGGCAGACTAGATGGGCCTAGCGGTCCTTATCTGCCGTCAAAGTCTATGTTTCTATGGACATTTTGTATGTGAGAAACACCCTAGGGCTGTAGTGTTTTAGTTTGATGGCCTTATTTGTTATGTGTTTTTAGGTCCATTTTTAATTTTTTTATTTTTGTAATTGAAAAGGGGCCAAAGTTCAAGTGTGACAGGAGCATGCTGGGTAAGGTCAAGTGCCATAGAATAAAAAATTAATGGACCTACAAACACTGAACAAATAAGGCCATCAAACTTAAAACACTACAGCCACAGGGTGATTCTCACACACAAGATTTCCAACTCTTCACGACTAGCTGCAATAAACAGAATAAAAAAAGAAAGAAACCGCCGCCAGGCAGGAACAGCCTAGGAACACCCTCAGGCACTCAACAGTGAGTACAGTAATTGTTTCTCATTAACAGGACCTATAATATATTACTATGCCCCTATCACCACTCGTTGCTTATTAGAGTTGTTTAACTTGCATTCTGCTCAAGCCAGAACAGTTCGCTTCACTTCACTGTTCTCTCTCAAGCAGAATGTGCATGAAACCACTTGTATATAGCAACACATGGCTCCAGGGAACATATTAATATGTAATAACTGGCGAGCAATTTTTTTTAATGTGCTCAGCCAGTTGATATTCGCCATAATAACCTGCGGCTTAGTACAGCGAACACGTGCTCTGTCACTCAAACTATAGTGCTCCGCCATTGGCTTTGCTCCCATGTGTGGATGGGCTGAACACTCTTATTGTACTCTCCCCCTCACCCATCTAGCCTGTAGCCTACTCTCCTTTAATGGCTGTACTTGTTGGTAGTCACATTAATTGTTCCCTCTGGGAACCTATCTAAGCTCTATAGCTGCATTCTGGGAATTCTCATACTTTGTACATAGTTGAATTCTGCACTTTATTCACCTAATCTGTTATGGGACTATTTTCCTCTGTATTATGTAATTAAGTGATGGCTTTTGCAATGGATTCTGTCTCTCCCCATCCTTCTATTTGTAGTGCTGTATAGCCTTTTTAATGATGTGTAACTGACAATGCCTACTAGCTGCTTCTGTTTTTCTCCACTGTCCATGTACTTGATGTTCCCCCACCCTCTATTCAATGAGGATCCTTTGTAAATGAGCTTTTAGCTCAAAGGTTGTCATTCTGATTTTACAATAAATAAATAAATCATGGTGGCTCCGTATCTCCACTAGTGAGCAGCTGCCATGCCATCCCACAACCATATGATTACCTATCTGGTCAATCCTGCCTTTACATTTTAAATAAACACAAAAAAGCATCATCTGGTTGATCCTGCTGTTCATTGGCTTCGGCAAAACTGTGAGCAGGAACGGCACCATCCAGCAGCGTTACTAAACTGGGATCGAAATCGTGATCCCAAATACTTGAAGACAAAGAAAAAAATACAGAGACAAGGGTGTTTGTGTGTGTGTGTTTGTGTGTGTGTGTGTATGTGAGTGACAGACAGGGCCACAGTACTAGGGCTGAAAAAAATTGCTTGCCAGTATATTATGAAGGAATAATGCCCAACAGGGTGGGTGTTATGCTGGGATAACATCCTGCCTCGGGCGTCCAACACCCGAGAAGGGATGTTATCCTAGGATAACACTCACCCTTCAGGGCCTTATTCCTATTATACAATGTTTTGCTATATACAGAATAAAAAAAATAATTTTAAAGAATGTTGTTGTTTGTGTGTAAAAATATTTGTGTTTCTTAAGAGAAGATGCAAACAATGTGGATGCAAACAATCAGCTGGGATATTTTGCTAGGATAACATCTCTGCTGTGGTGGCCAACCGACCAATCGAAAGCCAGGATTCTTTCCTGCCATTGTATAATATAAAATAAAAGATGAGGAAGTGTGCATATGAGAATTTAATACACACCCTTTATGTGGGATGCTTTGATAAACCCCTGGGAGTTTATGTGGCATACCACACCTCAGGTGTGCATTAAATTCTAATATCACACACTTCCCCATCCTGTATTCTGTGGCCCAGATATTCAGACTGCACCAGGCTGTGGTGCAAGCCTGGGTGCAGCGCAACTTGGCTGCGCAGGAGTGTTGATTGGGCGATATTCAACGGAGCTGCAACATGGCACAGCATCATTGAATATCGGACCCTGGCCACCCACAGTGCGCATGGCACTGTGGCACTGTGCCAGCGCAAGTGGCCAGAGTGGAGCAGGGGGATGCACTAGCGCAGAGTTCCATTACGTGCTACGCAACAACCGCGAGGTTCAAAAGTACATGCAATGGGGCTATATCGATATGCAAGGCGCAAATGGGGCCATTTGCATGTCATTATGGCCCCATTTGCATGCAGGTGCACCGATCCCCGGTGACTTGAGCCTGATGCCCTGCCAGGCAGCAGCCGTCAGGGACCATCGCCCCCTGCACAGCATGGCAATGCACCCCTCTGCCTGATCGCGGGCATATGTAGATTCAATAAATCGTCCAATATCCCTGGTGGTCCAGTGGACCACTTGCAGCCTGATCACGGGCTTCAGAGTAAAAATATATGTCCAATATCCCTGGTGGTCCAGTTGACTGCTCACAGCCCGGTCGCGGGCTTCAGTGTAAAAATATATGTCCAATATCCCTGGTGGTCCAGTGAACCGCTCGCAGCCCGATCGCGGGCTTTAGTGTAAAAATATATGTCCAATATCCCTGGTGGTCCAGTGGACCGCTCGCAGCCCATTCGCGGGCATATGTGATAATAAGGAGAGCTCACGGTACCCCGTTCCCCACCAGCCCACTGGGCCCCACTGCCCTGCTGCCCCCGTCAGCGGCAGGCGGCAGCACCCCACCCGCCTGCCGTCCCCGATCGATAGTACGGTAGAAGCGTACATCCATTGGTCAACGGCGTGAGCCACGGGCGCAGCATCTCGCATCGTACAAGTCCAGATATGTGAATGATCCATTCACATATCTGACTGTGTAGTACTGTACGGAAGGTATGCCCATTGGCTCACGCCAGAACCAATGGGCGCATAACCCATTCGCACACTGTCAGTCGGCGGGCGGTGGGGTGGCAGGTGTGGGTGCGGCCGCCGCCGCTGACTGTGGGGAGCGGGCAGTGGGCTCAGTGGGTGAGTGGGGAGGGGGGTACCATGGAGCTCTCCTTATTATCACACATGCCCGCGATTGGGCTGCGAGCAGTCCACTGAACCACCAGGGATTTTGGACATATATCTTTACACTGAAGCCCGCAATCGGGCTGCGAGCGGTCCACTGGACCACTAGGGATATTAGACATGTATTTTTACACTGAAGCCTGCGATTGGCTTGAGCGATCCACTGGACCACCAGGGATATTTGACGTATCATTTTACACAGATGCCTGTGATCGGGCATGAGGGCGCGCCAAAGGCGCAGCCGTGACCAGGTGGCCACCCACAGGTGGCAGCTGCTGCCGGTTGCTCCTTGCAACACGGCAGCTCACCTGTGGGTGGCCAGCTGTTCTTTTTTTCTTTATTACATTTGTGTGTAGAAGCGCAGCGGCTAGTATGTATGGACTCGTACATCCCGGTTGAATATCAGGATGTGTGCAGATTATGCATGGACACGCCCCCCCTACCTGCGCCGCATACATTACTGATGTGCCAGGCACAAACTCCATTTGAATATTGCCCCGGGGTACATCAGTGGGTTGTGCATGGCGTAACACTGTTGCGCCATGCACAACCCTTCTGAATATCTGGGCCAATGCATATTATTGCTTACTTTTCTGTTCTGTTCTGTTCTATTATAGATAAAGACAATGTCCTTGTTCTTATGGGCATCCTCTGTATCAGGATGTACTGGAAATAATGGGGTCTGGCAGTTATTGAATAAAGTGATAGACGAAAGACAGAGGCCTCCTTCATTATTCATTTTACACTTGGTTTTGTAAAGTTCAGTTCTGCTTTTTATTTTGATGTGTATATGTTTAACTTGCTGTAGGTAGAAATAAGCCAGTGTCAGGGGAGCTACATATTTGGTTGAAAGAAGCAAGAGGATTGCAAGCCCTGAAACCCAGTGGGGTGGATTCATTCATAAAATGGTAAGAACAAGTCTTTTTCAGAAGAGTTACACTGTGGTAAGATTAGTTTCTTATTGATCTGTGTTGTAACATGTCCAGGGGCTGAGCATCATTTTGTGAGAACTCAATGTAACTACAGTACCCTAGAAGCAATGAACATATAATTTCTTTGCTTTTTTCTGTAATGTCATTCTCACTTGGGCTTAACTGTACTGACCACCATCATCTGAAGTGGTGCAGCGAGCACAAAAGTCATTGATTGCATTCCACAGTATATTTCACAGGAGAGATTTGAAAAACGTGTATGTTTTAATAATTCAGTTAGATTTGCAATAGTGTATGACCACATCTTTGCCTTTGCTTGTTTTAGTATTGCAGTATTATACACTCTATAAGTTACATATACAGTAAGCGATGGTCAAATAATCATACCCAGGTTATCCTTTAAGAACTGAAGCTTAGAATGTAGCTGTCAAACGGTCCTGCTCTCGCAGTTCTTTTCTTTTTTGACACTTCTTTTTACTCTGCAACTGATCACCAACGTGGAGTCCCAGTTGAATTTCACCAGATACCTCTGATGCTAACCATTTCAAGGCTTGGTAAGAAGGGGCTGCCTCTTGTTTCAGCTCACCTGGCCTTATCTATTGGTCCAGCAGTGCTAGTGCAAGGCTCCTTAGGATCATTTCCCACACTCCCATTGAATCAGATCATCTATTTCTGCTGCTTTATTCTATCTTTCATAACTAGAAGTGAGTCTTTAAGGCTGACACCAGTCCATCTCTGCAGACAAGCCAGCAAGAAAAGTTACAGCAAGAGAGAAATAAATCGAAAATATCTTCCATCTCCATGATTGCTGACACTACTTCAGTTTAGTGACCTCTTCACTGAAGATATTTCCTCCATTAGGCCACACCTTCGGAACCGTAAGCCATCAGCATAAGGCCACTCAAATACATTTTGCTAGCCAAGGGGCACCCACAGTGACGTGCAGCGCTGACACATATATAATGTGGGTGGCCCCAACATTCCTCTGTTCTTTCTCCCACCATCGAGCATCCTCATCGGACTTCCTGAAAAAAAAAAAAAATGTCGCTATAGCCATTGCCATTTATTTTCTTTTTTCTTTAAGTCTATTTTTACTCCCTCATCATCTCTGTATGCTGCTAAAGGACAAAGAGCCTTTGTTCTGTTATTGCATTTGTGTCTACAACATTTACAAGGATGACACTCACACTATTTGTGTATGCTGTTTAGACCCCTCTCACAACATGAGGGATTGCGAGATTTGCCAGAGTTTCAACCAGGCTACAAGGCAATGCCATCAGAAGGCCTTAGAAAATGTTCTCACAAAAAAAGAGCTGAAAGCAGTGGAAAAGGCTGCAGGTTCCAGGCCTGCTTCTCCCTCACCATTGACTGAGAAATGATCACTGAAGTTGACAGACAAGAACAAAGAACAGGCATCATGCCAGGCCTCCTCATCATCCAGCCATAAACACAAGCACAAGGACACAGCTGCTTTGCCATTGAAGTCCAGGTTGTCATTGAAAACAGGCGTCTTCATCAATGCTCACTCTGGCAGTATTGGCAAAAGCCCCCCCAATCGTCACTGAGACACCAAGGTTTGGGCTTGGCTCAGGCACTACTGTACCTGCTATACATGGTATGTCACTACCATTGTCTGGCTCCGGCCATTCGATGCAGGTAGTCCTGGACCCTTTTCAGGGTGCCATCGACTCCCAGGCTGTGCTGGCATAATCCTCAGATATGCTACGTCACCTGCTACCATTTCTGTCGCAGACAGTAGCCATGCTAATGATTGGGCTGCTGGTACCAGGGACATTACTGATGGCACACCAGTGATTCCTCCTTCTCAGCCACCACCAGGATCACTGGTTCACTCTGTGGCTCCCATCATTGTTTGTGATGGCAACGAGGAAGCTGAATATAATCCTGACCTCATGGATATTAAAGGGATTTAGAGAAGGAATGTGAGAGAGAGGATCAGTTTGAAGAAGGGAATCTGCCCTCCAGCTCCACCTTCTCATCCTGCAGTGAATACACCAAGATATCCCCTTGTGGATCCCTCTTGTTAAGTCATGATGCAGCAGATACCGGTTGCCACGGGCTTTCCTGTAGAGGGAGAAGATTCCACTAAAAGGAATCTTACGGAATTTTTGGAAGTCCTTTGCACACCTTCCTTTATAATTCCTCCTGCATATCCTACATTAGAGGATGCTAACATTCCTGCTTAGCATAGGCCTAATACTCTGCCTGCAGCTCCAAGGAAGGCTGATAAGCAGTACCCTGCTCAGTCTGCTAAGCCTTACTATGCTGCTATGCCTTACTATGCTGCTTAGCATGGAATTCACTCTGTAGTCATCATGTAGGCTGCTCTTGATCACTCTAAAGCTCCTAGGCACATAAGTACTTTGCCTCCAGATAAAGAATCTAGAAGGCTGGATGTTTCGGGCAAGCGTACTTATGCCTCTGCATCATTGGGCCTACGGATTGCAAATTACCAGGCCCATATGATAAAATATTAGATTCGTTTCTGAAAGGTTGCATGTACTGGTGTGGAGCTCAGGGTTTTGGTTTCATTGGGGACTGGGGGTCCACCTGCAGGGATACAGGCCTATACTGGCGCAATGGTTTTCATCTGTCCAGGAGGGGAACCAGGATCTTGGGTGATGGGTTTAAATGCTTCATTGGCAAGCATTTAAACTAGCCAAGGGAGGAGGCACTGAAAAGGGCAGAGAAATTCCACCCCCCAAACAAAACAGGGTAGTTAGTGAGGTAAACGCCAAGGTAGACAATTCAATAGGGAACAAGACAGTGGTAACTGGAGAAAAAGGCAGTAAGGACAGGGATGGGGCTAAAAGGGGTAAGGCTATCAAAAAATGGAGGGCGATGAGTACCAATGCCCGTAGTATGGGTAATAAGCTCCTTGAACTAGTGGCCTTGATGGATGAGTGACACCTGGATATCGTGGCAGTCAGAGGAACATTGTACACAAAGAACCATGACTGGGATGCCAACATGCCAGGGTGCACAATCTACAGGAGGCACAGGGAGGGTAAAAGAGGAGGAGTAGCTCTCTACATAAGGGAAGGGATCAAAGCAATGGAACTAAAGGGTAAACAGGTAGGAGAAGAGGCACTGCGGGTCACCCTGGAGACAGGAAATGGCACCACAATCTGCACGGGGTTGTATACGGACCCCCGTCTCGGGGAGGAAATGAACAAGGAAATGATAGAAGGCATACTTAGAATGATAGAAAAAGGGAAGATATTAATGATGGGGGAACCTGAATATGCCAGGTGTTTATTGGAGCACCTTTGCTGCACCCACATCCAAGAGCAGGGTCATTCTCGATGCCCTACAGGAGGCATGCCTTAGACACCTAGTTTTGGAACCCACTCGGGAAGGAGCAATCTTAGACCTGGTACTCTCAACAAGCTACCACCAAACAGTGTGGCTCACCATAAACACAGCCATAGAGTCAAGCCATGCAAAAGCGAGGGTACTGGACTTTAGGAGGGCTGACTTTGGCAAAATGGGAGAGTGCCTCAGAAAAGCACTAGCAAATGAGCAAGAAGGAGGGATGGAGGAACAGTGGGGAAAAATCAAAATTGCCATCACAGAGGCAACAAGATTTTGTGTGAAGCAAATAAACAAAACAAAGGAAAAAAACATTATAGTTCTTAAAACAGGCAGCGGGGAAGGTTAGAGAGAAAAAGATGGCATTCAGGAAGTATAAGGAAACACAGAAGGAGCAGGACAGAGAACTGTACCATTTAAAGCAAAAGGAAGCGGGGAAGGCAGTCAGAATAGCAATGGCCCAAACCAAGGGAAAGATAGCCAACTCACTTAAGAAGGAGGATAAAAGCTTTTATAGGTACATTAGGGAGCAAAGAAAGACCAAGGAAGGGATAGTGGCAAGGCAAATTTTATTTGTATGGCACCCATTCCCGGAGGCTCTGGGCACCTCACAGCGAAATAAAGAATAAACAAATAATACAAAATATAGAATAACATCATACAATTAGAGTTGAAATATAAAACTCCTAACACTGATAAAATATCCTGTATGGCAACTGGCCAATTTGTATGAATTCAGAGATCGTTGAATGCCAGGACAAAGAGGCATGCCTTCAACCTCTGCTTAAAAACCTCTACAGAGTGGGCCTCCCGGACTGCAGATGGAAATGCACTCCACAGGGAGAGCCCAGAAATGCTAAAAGCACGATCTTCAGAAGTCTTGAGCTATACCCTGGGAATGACCAGGAGGCCCCTTGAAGAGGTGCGGAGGGAGTGGGTAGAGGTAACCAGTGTCAGAAGCTCTAACAGGTAGCCCAGACCCAGTCCATTCAGGGCCTTATAGGTGAGAAGTCCCACCTTGAATAGGACCCTCCACCTGACCGGCAGCCAGTGCAAAGCACACAGAACAGAGGTCACATGGCTAAATCTGGAAAGGCCAGTCCAAAGCCGGGCTGCTGCATTCTGCACCAGCTGCAGCTGGCGGAGGGTCCCTCCCCTGACCCTGAAGTAAAGAGCGTTACAGTAGTCAAATCTGGAGGAAACAAAGGCATGCACTAGCATCAGCAGGTCCTAGGGCGGAATGAGGGGCTTAATCTGGGCAATGTTCCGCAGATGGTGAAAGCCACTACTGACAACAGATGACACCTGATCTTCAAAAGTCAGCCTGCTATCAAGGATCATGCCCAGATTTCACACCCTTGGGAAAGCTGTCAATGGAGCAGAACCCAGAACAAGACCAGAATCCACTCCGGACAGCAACCCATCATGCCCATGACCAGGCTCGATTACCAGCACCTCCGTCTTAACCGGGCTGAGTCTCAGCCAGCTGGAAGTCATCCAGTCATTGATTTTAGCTAGACATATGTTAAGCACATCCACAGCTCCTGATGTTCTGGGAGCAAAAGACAAATACAGTTGGGTATCATCTGCATAGCAATGAAACTCCACACTGTATTGTCGAATGAGCTCTCCCAGGGGGAGCATATACACTGTGAACAACATCGGTGACAGGATCGAGCCCTGTGGAACTCCACAAGACAGAGACATTGGGGAGGAGGAGAAATTCCCCATCACCACCCGCTGTACCCTGTCTGAGAGATAGGACTCAAACCACCTAATGACAGTACCGGCGAGTCTGCAAAACTCACAGAGACAATCCAGCAACACAACATGGTCCACAGTGTCGAAAGCCAAAGAGAGCTAGAGGAGCACAAGAATTGACCTGTCTCCTCTATCTCTAGCTCTAAGCAGATCATTATGCACCCTCACTGGAGCTGTTTCAGTGCTGTGTCTAGCCCCAAAACCTGACTGAAATGGCTCATAAATGTCCAAGGACACTAGGTGATCCTTGAGCTGCTGTGACACCAACTTCTTGAAAACTTTGTTCAAAAAAGGTAGGTTGGAGATAGGATGATAATTCACCAGGACATCGAGGTCGAGGGAAGATTTCTTGAGGAGGGGCCTCACCAGTGCCTCTTTCAAGGCAGCTGGCAGAATCCTCTCTGCCATCAAATGCCTGATAATCCTGGTGAACACCGGGCCAACAGCCTCTACAG
Source organism: Neoceratodus forsteri (assembly GCA_016271365.2). Taxonomy (NCBI): domain Eukaryota; kingdom Metazoa; phylum Chordata; order Ceratodontiformes; family Ceratodontidae; genus Neoceratodus; species Neoceratodus forsteri. The sequence continues at coordinate 1,207,119,117 of CM057449.1, forward strand.
ATCCCAATAAGAAACATGTCGAGCTGGGTCCAGTTCACAAAACGTGTGCTTCAGCTCTACAATCACCTTAGTCACATCGGACACCTCAACTGGTCTAAAAACTTCACAAATAGGTGGAGTGCCTCTATTCCCCCCCAGTGTGACCACTGCTGGGCAAGTGCCCAACTCGCAGAATCCCCAACCAGATGGCCAACGTTCTGTCGGAGAAGAACAGAGCAAACACTTCACATAAAGTGGATGAAAAAGCTGTTTTCGGCTACAGACAGGCAGGATGTAAAAGCCTGTCTACAGTTCAAAACAGCTGAGCAGGTCTGTTCCTCCCCACAGCAATCTCCCTGGACAGAAATTCTGCCTTCTTACAGGAGCTTGCCCCCTGGTACTCACCATAGTGAGCACGCAGGGCCAGCTTTAGTCAGGCTTAATAAAGGGGAGAGGGGTGGGCAGAGAGTGACAGTGAAAAAGCAGGGATACTGAACAAATACTTCTGTACAGTATTCACAAAAGAAGAGGAGAGGGAGGTACCTGAACCAAACAGTAGAAGCACTCTGGATAGGGGATCGATACCAGTCCATTCACAGAAGAAAGAGTACTGAAAGAACTCCTAAAACTGAAGGTGGACAAAGCAATGGGGCCTGACGGGCTTCACCCCAGAATTGTAAAAGAACTAAGGGGAGAACTAGTGACACCACTGACTATCCTTTTTAACAAATCATGGGAGGATGGTGTGGTACCTGAGGACTGGAGGAGGGCAGATGTGATTCCCCTTCACCAAAGTGGGAGCAAAGCAGAGGCAGGAAACTACAGACCTGTTAGTTTGACCTCAGTGGTAGGGAAAATGATGGAATCACTTCTGAAAGAAAAAATTGTTGAGTACCTGGAAGCCAGTGGGATACAGGACCCAAGGCAGAATGGATTCACAGTGGGAAGGTCATGTCAAATGAATCTAATAGATTTCTTTGACTGGGTGACCAAAGTAGTAGAGCAGGGAGGGGCTGTGGACATGGCCTACCTAGATTTTAGCAAGGCATTTGACACAGCCCTACACAAAAGATTAATAAACAAGTTAGCCAGCCTGGGAGTGGGTCACAGGGTGGTAGCCTGGGTAACAAACTGGCTGGGCAACAGGACACAGAGGGTAATAGCAAACAGAGTCCACTCCGAAGAAAGGGGGGTTACTAACTGGATACCATAGAGTTCAATACTGGGACCGGTCCTCTTATGTCTTTATAGGTGACATTGCAGAGAGACTAGAAGAAAAGGTGTGCCTCTTTGCAGATGACACAAAGATCTGCAGCAGGGTTGATACAGAAAGGGGTGTGGAAAGGATGAGAAGGGACTTGGCAAGGCTGGAGGAATGGTCAAAAGTATGGCAACTTAGAATCAGTGCAAACTAATGCATATGGGAAACAAAAACCCAGGGGAAAAGTACACAGTGGGGTGGGAGGTAAATAGAAAGGGACCTGGGGGTAGTCATATCAGATGACCTAAAGGTAGGCAAGCAATGTGAGAAGCCAGTAAGGAGGGCTGGGGGGATACTGGGATGCATAGGGAGAGACATCATCAGTAGAAAACAGGAAGTTATCCCTCCGTACAGACAGTTGGTGAGACCCCATCTGGAGTTCTGGAGACCCTATCTCCACAAGGACATAGACAGAATGGAGGCAGTCCAGAGGAGGGCAACTAAAATGGTGCAGGGTCTGCACCAGAAGCAGTATGAAGACAGATTAAAGGAGCTTAATATGTATACCCTCAAGGAAAGGAAGGAGAGGAGGGACTTCATAGAAACTTTCAAGTACCTCAAGGGAATCAACAAAGTCCAAGTGGGTAGCATCTTTCAGAAAAAAAGATGCGCACAACAAGGGGGCACAATTTGAAGATGGGAGGAGGACGGCTCAGGGGCAATGTGAGGAAGTATTTTTTTCACAGAGAGGGTGGTGGATGCATGGAATGGCCTTCCTGAGGAGGTCATGGAGTCAAAAACAGTGTGGGAATTCAAGAATGCATGGGACAGACATAAAGCAATTCTAGTGGTGGGGTAGGAGGGAGTAGGTTATTGGTTAACTAGGATCTGCAGCTTATCCTATAGGTAGGGAAATTAACTGGGTGAGCCAAGCTGTCCTTATCTGCCTTCAACCTCTGTTTCTATGTTTCTACTGCAGCTCAGGCTCTACCAGATGACCCCTCCAAGAGTGACTTGCTTAAAACTCTGTCAGCTGGTGCTTAAGTTGTCAAACATCTGCTACGTTCAGTTGATGACGTGTCTGATCCCTCTTCCAGGGCTGTGGCCTCTATTTTCTACATCAGGTGTTATGCCTGGCTCAGAGTAGCTGGTTTTGCTCTTGATGTGCAGCAGGTTGGTTTGAATGGTCTCTTCGGGGCTCTAAACTGTTTCGAAGTGATGTTGCAGATGCACTTCATGGCCATCAGTCCTCTAAGGTAACTTTAAGGTGTATTAAATCCCTTTACCACCCCCCCCCCGAGGGCAAAGTACAGGGCTTATTCCTTGGCCTACAAGCAGAAGAAAATGAAAATTATGTACTTACCGTAATTCTTGATCTTCTTGGACGAGTCTCCACCACTCATTCACACTATTGGGATCTGCGCCGGAGGCACTAGGACCCAGCGGGAGCAAACTTTTTTGCTGAAGGAGTGGCACCGCGAGCCCCAACTTTTTCGGTAATGACTATCTCGACGTCGACCCTCCAACTGCCTCAGTACCTTTTTTACCAAGGAGGTGCAGCGTAACTAACCTAGAAGGATAACCTAACCAAAACCGGACATAAGATAGTCCGGACAACCCGTATAAGCGTCCAACAAATAAGTCTTCACAGCCTAAAGATTTGAGGGAGTGAAGACCAACAATAGAGGTGAGCTCAGGGGATGGAGGGTGGGTGTGTGAATGAGTGGTGGAGACTCGTCCAAGAAGATCAAGAATTACAGTAGGTACGTAATTTTCATATCTTCCTGAACATAAGTCTCCACCACTCATTCACACTATTGGGAGAGTACCGAGCTAATAATCCCCTGAGAGGGTGGCAGGAGAGACCAAGCGCTCACGTTTCTAGGACAGAAGTCCATTAAGGATGGCTCTACCAAAGGAAGAATGTCATCTGGCATGGACATCCAGTGCATAATGTTTAACAAAAGTATGCACTGAGCTCCAGGTGGCCGCGTTGCAAATATCTGCAATGGGCACATTGCGAATTTCCGCCAAGGATGCCGCGACTGCTCTAGTAGAGTGAATGTAAACCCTGCTCTCCAACTTAACCTGCATCATGGAATAGCAGTGGCGAAGGCATGCCACTAACCATGCTGAGATACATCTGATAGTGACAGGTTGGCCCAGCTGGGTCTCACTGAAGGAAACAGTTGTTGAGCTTTGCGAAAGTCCTTGGTTCTATCTAGATAGAAACGCAAAGCTCTTTTAACGTCCAAGGAATGAAGGGATCATTCTCCTTCATTTTAGAAGTCCGCAAAGTAAGAGGGAAGGACCAAAGGTTGGTTTAGATGAAATTCTGACACAACCTTAGGAAGAAATTTTGGATGAGTCCTAAGGACTACTTTCTCCTTATGGAACACAGTATATGGAGGGTCTGTGACCAGGGCATGTATCTCAGAGACCCTACGGGCTGATGTAATGGCCACTAGGAAGGCCATCTTCCAGGTGAGAAATTTTAGCTCACAGGTAGCCAGAGGTTCGAAAGGTTTCCAAGTGAGCATGTCTAGCACAAGATTGATGTCCCAGGCTGCAACTGGACGTCTTGTAGGAGGTCTGGTATGCAGAATTCCTTTAAGAAACCTCTTAACCACAGGTAACTGAGCCAGAGATAAGGAAAAAACTGGCTCATGATACGCTGAAATGGCACTAAGGTGAACTTTGACTGTAGAGTACTGAAGACCTGAATTTGAGAGGTCTAAGAGGTACTCCAGAACTTTATCTGGTGGGCAGGAAAAAGGGTTCAAAGAGGACTTTGCACAGCAGAGCGAGAAACGCTTCCATTTGGCTGTGTAGGTTTTCCTAGTGGCTGGTTTCCGTGCAGCCAGAAGAATATCAGAAACCCTTCGAGACACATTGAGCCGGTTTACTTCTACCTCTTCAGGAGCCAAGTGCGAAGGTGAAGCGATCTCGGGTTGGGATGGACTACAGGCCCCTGAGTCAAGAGGTTCATCTGAATGGGAAGTGGTCTCGGAGGAACTGCCAACATATTGTTAAGTAGTGGAAACCACAGTTGTCGAGGCCAGAAGGGAGCAATGAGGATCATTTTGTCCCCCTGGGATTCGAACTTGAGGAGTACCCTCTGAATTAGAGGAAGAGGTGAAAAGGAGTAAAGAAAGCATTTTGTCCACCGCAGCCTGAACGCCTCCTGACAGAAAATGCCAGGCCCTGGATTTCTGGAGCAGAAGAGAGGCAGTTTTGCATTGAGTGGGGATGCAAAAAGGTCCAGGTCTGGAGTTCCCCACTCTTCGAATAGTGACTGAACTACGGTGGAGTCGAGGGACCATTTGTGAGGGTCTGTCTCTGTTCTGCTGAGATGGTCTGCCAGTTCGTTCTGTATTCCCGGTAGGTAGACTGCTTGAATTAGAGCCTTGTGCTCTAAGCACCATTCCCACACTCTCATCGCTTCCCTGCATAAGGGTTAAGAGTGAGCACCGCCCTGCTTGTTGATGTAATACATCACTGCTTTGTTGTCCATTTGAAGGAGAATGTTCTTGTGACAGAGAATGTCCTTCAACGCTCGGACCGCATAAAGGACGGCTCTCATCTCTAGGACATTTATGTGAAGCTGAGACTCTACTTGAGTCCACATACCCTGAGTATGGAGAGACTGACAGTGAGCTCCCCACCCCATTAGGGACGTGTCTGTGGTAATGGAAATTTGATGGTCCAGAGGAGCAAAGGGGTACCCTTCCAGGAGATTGCTCTCTTGAGTCCACCAGGTGAGGGACCTCTTCAGAGTTTCTGTCACTTTGATGGGAAAGGACTGTGGGTGAGTGGTTGGGGACCACTGAGTACTGAGCATCCACTGAGTAGTTCTCATGTGCAGACGTGCTAGGGGTACAGTGAACACCGAGGATGCCATGAGGCCTAGCATCCGTTGCATCGAGAGAGCTGGGACTGAGTTGTTTTCCCCGATGTGGCGGGCCATCTGAAGGATATCGTTCCTCCTGTCTTCTGGAAGAAAAGCCTTCACGCAGGAGGTGTCCAGAAGAGTCCCTATAAAAAGGAGCCTCTGGGAGGGCTGCAACTGCGATTTTATGAGGTTTAGCAGAACTCCCATGAATGTGAGAAAGTGAGAGGTCCTCTCTATGGCATCCAGAGTTCCCTGCCTGGAAGGGCTTGCCAGAAGCCAATCGTCCAGGTAAGGGAACACCTGTATTCCGACCTTTCTGAGGTGCGCTGCGAGAACTGCACAACACTTTGTAAAAACCCGAGCGCCGAGGATAGCCCAAAGGGCAGGACTCTGAACTGATAATGTTGTCCCAGAGCCACAAACCTCAGGAATTTGTGGTACCTTGGGTGAATAGAAATGTGCTGGTAAGCATTCTGCATGTCTAGGGAGGCTAGCCAGTTGTGTTGATGAAGCAGAGGTAACAAGGTTCCTAGAGAAATCATTTTGAATTTCTCCTTGGGGAGAAATTTGTTTAGCTTTCTGAGATCCAAAATGGGGCGCATGCCCCCGAACTTCTTTGGAACCAGAAAGTAATGGGAGTAGAACCCTGTGTTCCGTTGATGCTGCGGCACTACTTCTACTGCCCTGTTGTTCAGAAGGCCCTGAATCTCGGTGGCGAGAAGGTCTGACTGAAGGGTTGACAGCCTGGGCTGTTGTTTGGGAGGATGATCCGGAGGGGTCTCCACAAGATTGTGAATACCCCTCTCGAATTATCCGAAGGACCCATTTGTCTGAGGTTATGGACTTCCATTGGTTGTAGAAGTGCATCAGACGACCTCCCACCAGTGAGAAAAAGTCCACCTCGGGCAGTTGAGATGGGACTTGGGCCAGCAACTCATAAGGTGGCGCTGGGTGCTTTGGGGCCCTGCGCTTTCTGTTGTGCCTTCTTTTGAGGTTGGGTAGGTTGATTTTTATGGAAACCTCCTCTGCCTCTGCCTTGAAAGGACTGACAGTTATGAAACTGACGTTTATTGACACTCCCTCAAGAGGGGACAGGAGGAGGTCAAGCCAACTTAATGGCTGACCTAGTCTTTTGCATAGCTTTGAGAGCTTGTTCTACCTGAGGACCGAAAAGATATGCACCATTAAAGGGCAACGCCATTACCTGCTGCTGCGCGTCATTCGTGAAGCCTGAAGTGCGCAGCCAGGAATGACGGCAGGTACAAATACCAGCAGCCGCACAGGAAGCAGTGTCAAAAGCATCCATGGCTGCTTTAACCTGCTGGTTATTAGATTCGATACCTCTGGTAATGGTTTGAGAAGCTCTGGCTTTGTATCCGATTCCGGTAGAGCTTCAACCATCTGTTTGATAGAGTGCCACAGGATATACTCATATTGGGAGAAATAGCCTTGGTAGCTGGCGATACGCATACTTAGGGTGGAAGCAGCAAAGACTCTCTTACCTAAGGTGTCTATCTTACGAGATTCTTTTAACAGGTCGAGCTGTAGTAGTTTGGGGAAGAACAACCTTATCATTCTCTGCCAGGACTACAACAGGATCCGCAAAGGCTTGAGACACCAAATGGGTCGATCCTTGGGGGCTGAATATTTCCTATCTATGGATTTAGCCACCGAAGGGGTGAGAGCAGGATTATTCCATACCATTTGAGACAGCATCTCGAAAGAAGGTTGAACCGGAGGAGTCTAATCCGTAGGGATCTCCGGAGCATGAAGGTATTGGAGTCTTAACAATTTCCCAGGATCGATGTCTGTAGTCTGGAGAGAAAGAGTGGAAATCAAATTTTTCAGCAGAGACTTAAAGGACAGGTCCTCGACCACAGGCTCTGCAGCAGTAATAGATCCTGCTTCCTCCACTTCATCACCCAGCCGAAGATCTGGGTCAGGCTCAATGTCATCTCCTAACAGTTCAGGAGGGACTATATGGACAGGAAAGGAGTGAAAATCAGAGGAAAAGAATGAAGGAAAAGAGTGAAAGGAGGAGTCCTGAAACGCGGAAGACGCCCTGAGAGCCCCCGGGACTGCGCGGGCGTCTGGCGCGGCATGAGCACCGAGCAACACACAAATGGTGCCAAGGACACACGGCACGAACAGCACCAAGACACACACAGTGCTGAAAACAGCACCGAGGACACACACAGTGCTGAAAATGGCACCAAGGAGCTGCACAGCGCCGAAGACGGCACCCAGATGGCCGGTGCCAAGGACGGCGCCGACAGACGCACCAGCGCCAAAGACGGCGCCGAGTGTGCCGTCGATGCTGAGGGCACTGAAAACACTCCAAGACCCCGAAAAACAGGATTTGAAGGTAAGGATGGAAGAAGAGCAGGAGATAAAGTCATCGGTGTGGCCCCCTGCGCCACAGCCATGTGGGGGGGAACACCTAAGCACAGCGTCGACAGCACCGAGCAACCAGGGAAGCTCAACCGCTCTACCTGGTCTCTCAAGAAGCCCGAAGGCCCCTGAGTGACCGAGCCAGGTAGCTGAACCAACCTCCGAGCCCATTGCTCCATAAGAGCGGCCCACTGATGAAACTGCTCATCTGAAGATCCTACCAGTAGGCGGGTAGGGCTCGATGTCGAAGACGTGCCACCAGAAACAGAAGCTGGCAACTCCAAAGGAGGAGACCAGCAACTAGCCCAATAACCGACCATCTCGGCGCAACATATCAGAGGCGACCTCGGTGATGCCTTCTTTTTGACCTATGGGCAGAAGAGAGCTCAAAGGCCGAACGGTGCCGAAGAATACAACGGCTTATTTTTATGCTTCCCGCTGGGACCGCCTTGCCCCTCGGGCATTGGACTGACCATTGTCAGACCCCCTTCTGGAGAAGGTGGTGGACCGGACCTAGCCCAACTGACTGAACAGCTTTCATATGAAGTCTCCCTACCGTCACCTGACCTGCTCATGGTCGACTCCGTCAAAGTAGGCTGAGACTTTTTATTTTAAAAATAAGAATAAACTTAAGCGGTACTTATCGAGATATTACTACAAAATAACAAAACTGAAAACTATGCTGCTAGTTTGAAGTTTGACTCCCGGCGGGCGAGCGACGTCGTCACTGAAGCGCACTCAATGGCGGGAAAAAAGGAACTGAGGCGGTTGGAGGGTCGACGCCAAGATAGTCATTACCGCACGAGCTGGGGCTCGCGGCTCCATCTCTGGCACCGGCCCTCCAGCAAAAAAGTTTGCTCCCACTGGGTCCTAGTGCCTCCGGCGCAGATCCCAATAGTGTGAATGAGTGGTGGAGACTTATGTCCAGGAAGATCTGTACATACCATCAGTAAGGCCATGGCATAGGTGGTGGTCCCCTTCCGGTTCCCCTCCCCCGGTGACCATGCAAAAGCATCAATTAAGTCAGTTCCAGTGATCCTGCCACCCCTGGTTCCACCTGACTCTCTTCCGCCTCTCTCCCCACCTCAGCTATTTTCACCAGGGGTAAGTGTGTGTGTGTGTGGGGGGTAATCTCCCTACATCACTACAGACAAGTGGATTCTGGAGATAATAGTGAAGAGGCATGCTCTGGAATTGTTTGGAACCCCTCTAGGTCATCCTCCATCCCCTTCCTCCTGTCTTTTCCCAGCTAAAAGAAGTTGTTCAGACCCTGGGTCATCCTTTTCTGAAAATCAGAATAACATTTTACTACTACTACTGTTTCAAAAATGACAAAAAACAGTTCCTCCTCAAGACAGAAACAAAGGGTTCTGTTCCAGATACAGTACTTCCTAGTCCCAAAATGGATAAGAGATCCATGCCCTGTATTGGACCTCAACTACCTCAATATGTACATCAAATACAAGAAGTTTCGAATGGTGTCTCTGCAAGCCCTGATTCCCCTCTTGTAAACGGGGGACTGGGTTTGTTCCCTTGACATGAAGAATGCATACATTCACAGCAAGATCATAAGATGCCACAGACAATACCTCAGCATTATGCTCGAGGGAAGGCACTATCAGTCCTAGGTGTTGCCCTTTGTCTTATCTTTTACCCTGTGAGCCTTTACCAAATGCTTAGCAGTGGCTGCAGTAGTCATTCACAGAGAAGGGCTTTATGACATCTTCCCTTTTCTGGACGATTTGACTCCTAAAGGCCATTTCCATAGAAGCTCTTCTTCACACCCTTCCTGAACAAGACAGCTGTTTGAGGACTTTGTTAGAGGTCACAGTAAGTGTACCAAAGTCTGTGGCGACACCGTGGCAATGCCTGCAATACATTGGCGCAGTACTGGACACAGAAGGGATGTGCCTTCCTGCCTCAGGAGAGGACAGAGACGCCCTTATTGCTCAGGCACACTTAGTTCACAAGAGTCACTGTGCCTCTGCCAGGTTGATGTTATGTCTCCTAGGCTTGGTGGCTGCTGCCATAGTGACAGTGCCATTCACTTGGCTTCATATGTGGATACCACAATGGACACTCATGGTTCAGTTGCACCAGCTTACAGATGAATTGGAACAAATAGATCTTCCATGGAGTGGTCTCTTGCAGCAGGTAATACACTTGGGTCATCGCCAGAGGTCACTGTGGTTTACGGCAGCTCTTCTAGCAGTCTTTTCCTGGGGCTGCCCACACATGACATCACCTTTCTGTTTCTTATATAAGTGTGAGCGGTCCCTGGTATTCTCAGTTCATTTTCCCACCATCTTCAGCTTGCATGCAGCAGCTAGTACAACTCAGTAGCAGTCATCGATGAAAATTTGAGCTAACATCGACGAATGTCCACAGAATCTACAAGCAAGGGAGCGTTATTTTGTTCCTGCCGCTGCAGTAGAATGATCTACCATTTTGACAACCACACTACATGTGTAAGGTGTCTGGGACCACCACACGACACCACTTCCTGCATACATTGCCAGTATTTCAACCTGGCAACCTATTGTCGATGTCTGCAGAAAATAAAAAATCATTTAATGGAGCAGAAATTACATAGAAACAGAATTTGACGGCAGATAAGGACCACTTTGCACACCTAGTCCGCCCATTTCCCTACCTAATGGATAAGCTGCAGATCCTAGTTAACCAACAGCCTTTGTCTCTCATGGAGAATAAGGGGGCTCGTCCCAAGAGCTACCCATCCACTGATTCTCTCAAATGGCACAAAAAAGAGAAGGAGAAGCCCTCCTCAACCTCTGTGCCTAAACGCTAGTTGATGGCCACCGTTACAGGTGCCCCACCATCGATGAAGTGTTCAGACACTGCCTCCTCATCGACAGGAGGTTATAGCCTCTCGTCGACGGCACTTTGCAGCACTTTAGTGCCACTCTGTGATGAACCCCTTGTGAATTCTGTCAAAGTCCCATTGACAGGGGCTTCTCTCCCATCGACAGTGACTTTATTTTCACATTCTACTCATGTTTCCCCTGTGGCTCCGTCGAAAAGGGGTCACATTCCAGTGGGGAAACCTACTGCAATTGCTATGCATTCCGCCGCTCCACCCTCACAGGTGTATTCCCACAGGGGCCAGGCAGACAGGGATAGTGACCTTGGGCTTTACCACCAAGGTGCAAGACCTGCTCAGACTACGCATCCAGTCCCTTCTGCAATCCCCTTGGTTTCCCAGAACCCCAACCCCCTAAACTCCCTCTTTGGACGTTGCCTCAGTAGTTCAACAGGTTTTGCATGCCATCCAGCATACTCAGCCTTCTGATCCAGGGGAGCCGAGTCATCCATCCCATTCTCCTACTCCTCTGCCAAAATGTTTCCGGGGTGACGGAGACTCTTCACCACCCTGGTCGCCTCCCTCATACAGGGAGGACTACCGATCAGACGAGGCTGAGTTTCCAGCAGATTTCACTGGAGGTTTGGAGAATGAGGATTTTTAGGACCAGGATTTCCAACCCCAGTCCCCTCTTTCGGATATTTCTTCTTCACTTAATGAGAATTTATCCCACCAGGCATCTGCCTCGCCTCCTGATGACCCATCATTCCATGGGATGATGGTCCAAATTCAGAAAGTCATGGGTTTCTCCACTACCAAACATGACAAACAACGTAAGGATATGGCAGACTATTTAGAATTACCAGGGGAACCAATACTAGTGGTACTCCCACTTATACAAACCTACCAAAATGCTATGGTTGCAGCCTGGAATCAGCCTTCCTCTGTTACACCTATTCCTCGCAAGGCGGATCACCTCTATCAGGCTCCTCTGGATCACCCTTTTCTATCCACTACTCCTGAAGCAGATTCAGTAGCGATTACTGCCGCTCATGAATGTACTAAACGACCAAAACACATGATCTCCTTACCTCCTGATAAAGATTCCCATATGATAAAGACTGTCTGGGGGGAAAAAAAGGTATTCCAAGCAGGTACCATGAATCTCAGAATCTTAAATTATATGGGACATATGGTCAAATACCAGCGTACACTCTGGTCCTCTGCCATAGAATTAGTCAATAAACTCCCTCCTTCACAGGAAAGGCAACAATTACTGGTTACAATATTTACTGGCAATTCCATTTCCCGACACCTACTTTGTTCAGGATATGACGCGGGCGATAACTCAGCCTGCACGTCAGCAACCGGCATTACCTTGCGTCGCCATGCTTGGCTTCACATCTCAGGCTTTACACCAGATGTACAGCATAGAGTGGTCAATGCCCCCATTAATGGATCTAAACTTTTTGGCCCAGGTACCCAATCACTGTACGACCTGAAGATTGGAGATCATCTATGTACGGTAAATGGCATGTACCATACATCCCAGCCATCATATGATCCTCAATCCTCCTTTTATTCCAAATGAGATGGAAAAATACAGAGGCTCACATACGGTCAGATTCCGAGATCATTCCCAGCCTTCCAGAACCAACACCTCTGCTGCCAAGGGCTCCCTCTCCCACCCTTCTAGTGGGGCTGGTCAGCCTGCTTCCCTGTGACCAACTGGGACTCTGTTCACACTTCCTTGATCAGGCCTCAGAAGCTGTGGGCAGTCGTTTTGCCCTCCATTTAGAGGCCTGGCAAATAATTTCATCGGACGAGTGGGTATTTCAGATTATTCAGATGGGTCACACTCTAGAACTTATTTCCATTCCTCCCCCTCATCCCCCCCACTCCGTCCAGTACCCACCCGACCACATTCCTGTTCTCCAGGAGGAACTCCAGGTTCTTCTGACCAAGAAAGCCATTTACCCTGTGCTACTGGCAAACCAGCAAAAAGGGTTTTATTCCCACTTCTTCCTGGTGCCCAAATGAACTGGAGATCTCAGATTGATACTAGACCTCAGACAATTGTACCTTCACATCCAGTGCAAAAGGTTCCGCAGGATCACCCTAAATTCCATCGGCCCAATGTTGAAACAAGGGGCGCTGGCTATGTGCCCTAGATATGAAGGATGCTTACCTGCATATCCCTATCCATCCTGCCCACCATAGGTTTCTTCATTTTCACCTGTTGGGACAATACTACCAATATCGAGCTCTTCCATTCAGCCTCTCATCTGCCCTGAGAGTGTTTACCATGTGCCTGGCGGTAGTGGCAGCAGTCCCAAGATGGGATAGGTACTTTGTCTTCCCATATCTGGATGACTGACTCATCAAAGCAGGGTCCAAAACCTCTGTGCTTTGCTCTCTACATGCAGTCCTAACTCTGTTCCACTCTCTAGGGATTACAGTCAATTAGCAAAAGTCCAATCCGACCCCTATACAATCGCTCCAATATATAGGAGCAGTCCTAGACACTGTCTCCACCAGGGCCTACCTCCTAGCTGACAGACAAGACAAGCTTCTATCTCTGGCTTCTCAGATATAAACCCAGAAAGAAGTCACAGCAAGACGTATGTTATGTCACCTATGCCATATGGCTGCTACCATCCCTATGGTAGCACTTTCTCATCTTCACATGAGACCAGTCCAGTGGATTCTCTAGAATCAGTGGTCTCAAAGAACAGGAAATTTCGAAGACAAAATTGTAGTCAGTCCCACGTTGTGGTCTGCCCTAGTGTGGTGGACCCTCCGAACCAATCTAAGTCAAGGCATGCCTTTCCAGTACCCACACCCCCCACCCAAGCAGACATTGACCACAGATGCATCCCTAGAAGGGTGGAGCATGCACTTACAGGACACAAGGCAAGTGGACCACTTCTATCCTTCCTCTCCACATCAATCTCCTGGAGCCGAGGGTGGTTCATTTAGCCTTTCAAGTTTTTCAACCTTACTTGTCCCCGGGACCGTTGCTGATTCAATCAGACAACACCTCAGTAGTGTTCTACCTCAACAAACAAGGAGGTAAGAAGTCCCGTTCTCTATGCAGAGAGACAATTGTAGTTTGGCAGGAGGCCATTCGGCAACACCTTGTACTGACAGCCGTCCATCTACCAGGATGCCACAATCTCCTGGCCGACCTTTTCAGTCGCCAGTCATCCGCACATGAATAGACACTTCATCATGAAGTGCTTCAGAAAATCTTTCATCTGGGGGGGACCCCACAACTGGATCTGTTTGCCTCCCCAATCAATCACCATCTCCCTAGATACTGTTCCATTATCCTGAGCAAAAAGGGATGGTCTATAGATGCTCTGTCCCAGTCATGGACAGAACTCTTCTTATATGCTCCCCCATCACTGCTGAAATTACAGCTTGAACCTGCCACCATGATTTTCATAGCCCCTCTGTGGCCTCAGCAGGTGTGGTTCCCCCACTTCAACAGTTCTCAGTGGAACAACCCATCCTATTACCAATAAGACCAGATCTCTTGACTCAGAATCAAGGGACCCTTCTACATCCCAACCTGAAGTCACTATCCTTCCCGCTTGGCTCCTGAGGACACTTTCATAGCACATCTCCAAGTGTCCTTCCCTGTGGTCAATATTCTGCTGGCCTCACATAAACCAGCGACCAGGGATACTTATAATGCCAAATGGAAACACTTTTGTATTTGGGCTGCTTCCTGGTCACTGGATTCTTATTCTTGTCCACTGACAAAAGTATTGGATTACCTGGCTTTGATTGCCAAGACAGGTTTAAGCTATTCCTCTATCAAAGTCGATTTGGTATTCCATGAACCTCTTGATGGCAGATTACTGTATCAACATCGTCTAGCCAAAATGTTTTTAAAAGGAATGTTACATATTAAGCCACCTATCAGACGACCCACTCCTCCGTGGGATCCCAGTTTTCTAATAGAGAAGTTAACTCTTTAACCCTTTGAACCGGCAGCCTCTTGTGACCTCCGTTTTCTTTCTTGGAAAACACTATCCGTAGTGGCTGTCACTTTGGCTCAGCGTATTTCTGAGCTTCATGCCCTCATGTGCAAAGAAACTTATTTAATTTTTCACAAAGACAGAGTGGCACTTCGTACCAACCCTTCCTTTCTCCCTAAGGTAGTGTCTGAACACACCTTAAATCAATCCTTACAGCTACCAGTCTGTTACCCTGAACACTCCAACCAAGGTGAATACCTCCTACTTCCTCTAGATGTCCATCGTTTATTATGATACTATACTAATCAAACTAAATTGATTAGAAAAACCTCTCAACTTTTTGTTACCTTCACTTCAAGCAGGGAAGGTCTTCCAGTCACAAAACAGACCCTCTCCAATTGGCTAGCACATTGTATCACATTTTGTCACACAAAATACAGCAAGCCATTGCCAGGACCTGTCCAAGCCCATTCTAACAGAGCTATGGCCACCACAGTGGCCTGCTTTAAAGGGCCTCTATCACAGATATCTGCAACTCAGCTACCTGGTCCACAATTCATTCTTTCACAAAGGATTACAACTTAGACGTTGCTTCACACCATAGGATGGCCTTTGGCTGTGCTGTCCTATAAGCAGGGACACTGGTTTACCGGGATTAGGAAAGGACATATTCCATTTTGCACATTGTAAAAAACGGTATTGTCACCGGTGTCTGCTAAGCCAAAATCCGGTTTTACCAGTATTTGGTTATGTATACTTCATTTAACAATTTTTAACTCTGCTAATGTGAATTTTAGCAATTTTGACCTCCACTGTTGCACATCCTTCCATCCTCGTACCAATTTAAAGTTATTTTAGGTACAAGATGTGATGGCAGCAGCAGTACTATAGCCCCCATCCCTAAGGTGTGATGGAAGCAGCACTACGGCCCCATCCCTCAGGTGCGATGGCAGTACCAACAGCACTACAGCCCCATCCCTCTGGTGTGATGGCAACAGCAACAGCACTGTGACCTCCCTCCCTCCCTCAGGTGTGACAGAAGCAGCAGCACTGTGGCTCCCATCCCTTAGGTGTGATGGCAGCAATACTTCATTCCCCATCCACCAGTGGTGATGGCAGAAGCACTACAGCCCCCAACCCTTTGGTGTGATGGCAGTAGCAACACTGCAGTCCACATCCCTCTGGGGTGATGGCAGTAGTGACAGCACTATGATCCCCTTTCTTCAACACCCACACCCCACATGCACAAGTTACAAATTACTTGGTCTCTTTGCCTGTTAGAACTCAGATGTGAATTAATCTGAACCACCACCACTAAGGTGGACCACCTTTGTTTTTTCCTATCTATAATTTAACTGCCTGAATTGGATTTCTGCCCCTGACACTGCTGACCAGGGTTAGGGAACAGACTTGGGTGTTGGAGGGCCAGCTGGTGGGTGAACACCTGAGTGTCCAACAACCACTCACCTTCTCCTGGGAGGTGGGTGGGTTCATGGCTCATCATTTGCTGGCCCCTAGTGGAGGCCAGAGGCATGACAACACGTCAGCCCTCACTGCAGGAGGGAGCATGACAGATGTCGGCTTGTGCCTTGACATCATGTGACCTATCACGCTCCCAAGAAAATGGGAAAACACCCGTTGGCCAACCAAAGGACGGCTGCTGGTCCCCCCATAAGCCAGAAGCCCCAGACGTATCTGTTCTGACCCCTGCCATGCCCAGGATACATAGGAAGCTCTCTGTGGCAATTCTCCTCCCCTGGTAGCCTCCCACAGGGGTAGGGGCCCCACTCAATGAAAGGTTACTTTGGGTTATCTGGTAGTACAGCAGTAAGGGGCAGTGGATGGTAGTCAGGACTCCGCAGCAGTGGTAGGGGGGCCTTGGCAGGCCTGAAGGAGTGGATGGCCAGGGGGTAGGAGGAGCAGAAAAACACATAAACTTAAATTTGCTTCATTGAAATCAAGTGTCTTCACCTAAAAAATCCACAAGTGATTAGCGGAGGACCTTCAAATGGATTCATGCATCTCCTAGACATGCTTTTTTTTTTATTTGGTGTCCATGAAAAGGGTGTCTCCCAGTTTTCATGTCTGAACTCGGATGTGAATTGAGCACCACTCTGCCCACCAGCATCATGCAGCCCCTGGGGTCTTACCTTCTGTATGTCATTGACTATGCTTTCAAAATCCACTGGCAAACATAAGTACACTTAAACACTTAACATTTGTTTTTTGCTGAAGCAGTCTATCAGAAAACTTTTTGTTGTCACAGAGACTGAAACAGCAGGTGGGAGAAAAGGTGCAAATGATCCAATTCACCTAAATGAGGTGCTGACTGTGAAGTCTTTTCATAAGTAGTAAGGTAGTTTTTTTCCTTTAATTCATACTTTAATTCAGATTAGTTTTCATTCAAACAATTGAGGATTTTGGATGGCCCTGCTGATTATAAACTTGAATGAACTAGTTGGTAACAGTGATCCTGCGTTTAGCAATCTACAACCTAGATGCTTATATGCAAAGAATACAATATAAACCTGACTAAAATCTAAAAACAAGCTTATAACACACATTCAATGTATCTGAACATTTATCTTTACCTATACAAAATCATTGCAGCCCAAGTAAAACTCAGGTAAATTACATGGTACCCTGACTACTATTCTATGATGTAGTAAACATATATTGGTATTTTCTTATATATTCTTTGTAAACCAAGTAAGGCCCACTAGGCAGAACTGCTTGTTTTCAGGAGTGACCTAGAAGCTCTGGGGAGGTTAAGTGACTTGCTTGGAGTCGCATAGTATGTAAGTGGAGGTTGTGGGAATCAAACCTAAGTCTGCTAGATGTACCCAGTTCAATCACGGTTTGTTACTCTAACCACTAGGCTATACTGCCAGCCATAATAACACCCACTACCTATAGTACAAATTATGAACATGAAACACTTTACAACATTTTACTAAAACTGAACTATTTGCCACTCCATCTGCTTATTTTCTTACACAAAGTTGGTGAATAGCAGACAGAGCACTGTAAATAGTTTTTGATCAAGCTTCATTATTCTACATCCAGAAACAGGTAACATTTGTTTATTCTGGATTTATTTAATATTGATTTTCTGTGGCTCACTATATAGAATCTAGCACTGTATGAGGAAGATGTTTTACATTTGGAAGAGGCAACACATCTTATCCATTTAGGATTCATGTTAGAAACATAAGTTTTTCTTCATATTTGAAACATATTCAAGTGTTAGTGTATTCATTTAGTAGTTTATGCTGACTAATATATGCTGTAGAAAACAGTAAAGGATTTATTGTGAAGCACTCAGGATCTATAATAAAACTCATGCAATTTCCCAGCAAGTTTTGCAAAAAATCTCTTCAATTTCAGGTTACTTTTCTTGCAATTTTCCAGTGGCCCTGCCCATGTGTGCTGATACATGTATTTTTTTTATCGTACAGTGTAATATAAATAGTAAAAGACTCTTAGGCACATACTACGTGAAAACTGTGGTTTCAGGAAGGAGAGCAGTCCTCGGGTAATGGAGATGTTGATGGGAAGCATGGGTGGTTAAACTGAATGGCTGATTACAACAAAGCAGTGCAGGTGATATCCTTACTGGCTCTACACAGCAAAGCAGGAAGAATGCAAAGCACAGCAGCCTTCATTTTAAGATGCTGAAATCTGGATCGGCTCGCTGGCACAGTGGTAGCACTACTGCTTGCAATGCCAGTGACCCAGGGTCAGAAACGAACTGGAGGTGCTGGAGGTCTGGCCAGGGGAGTAGTATCGAGCACCCGGGGGACTGCTCTCCTCCTCTGGGGAGGGTGGGCTGCAGGTCCTGCTGCTTTACCACCACCTGTGTGACCATGGGTGGTGGTGCAATGGTGCTGCAGAGCGATCAGGAGGGAAGGGGAGGATGCTAGCCAGGATCTAGAGCGGTGACATGTCTCTATGTGACCTACCTCCTTGGATCTCCTCTAGTGCCGGTGTCCTCAGGGACAGAGACCAGAAAACCAGGAACAATCATCCCACATCAGCCACTGGCAGAAGGGACCCAGGTGCCCCAGACTTCATAACCAGGCTCCATGAGGGACCCACTATGCTGCCCGACACACACACTAAGGGAGTGTGGAGGGGTGACCTGGGGTCCACTCCCTTCCCACCTGGAGGGGTACAACCCAGGCAGGATAGGGGCACAGGAGCTCCTGAGCATTACTTGGGGGTGAAGCCAGGGGATACCCAGCCTAGGGATCTCTGGAAAGTGGAGACTGATGCTGTGAGAAGGGGACATAGAAAGAGAAAATAAAAAAAATTTAAAAAGATGCTGAAATCTTAGACATTCTGTACAGTGACATGCAATTTCCATAAGGCACCGGTACAAGAATTCAAAATCCGCAAACCAAGCAGGATTCCGTGATTGTTAGCAGTGTTACTGGTAAAAATGGAAAACCAGGGTCCCTGCCTATAAGGCCTTCTGTCACAATAACCACCCTTCTTGGGTTTACTGCTTGGGATTCATCCCAAGTGTATTATCTGCTGCAAGAGACCACTCCATGGAAGACAGTAGTTACGTAAGACTTTACTGTAACAGTAGATATTTGATGAGTGTCTCCTGCAGCAATTACGATCCCACCCTCCATCCCCCTCCTTCTCTAGGAGAACAAATTCTAGTCCAATGACATATGGGTTGGGATACCTATGGTACCTCAGCTTCCCCATAGTCCTCACTTAGCGAGCTGAATCCGGCGGAGGAAACTGAGGATACCAAGGACCACCACACTTATATAGGAAACAGGAAGGTGATGTCATGTGTAGGTGGCCCCTGGAAAGGACTGCTCGAAGAGCTGCCATGCATCATAGCGACCTCTGGCAATGACCCAAGTGTATTAGCTGCTGCAAGAGACACTCCTCAAAGATCTACTGTTACGGTAAGGGCTTACGTAACTGTACTTTCTCGTCATGTCCACTCTTTGCAGAGCACTACTATGGTGGATGTACTGCAGCAATTTACTCAAGGGCATTCCATTCCTTGTACCAGCTCCTGTACCTATCCCCACCATGGATGCCTCACACTCCGGTTGGGGTGCTTATCTTGACTCTTTCCATGCTCAAAAAGGTCCTGGAACAGAACGGAGGCCAAATTGCACATAAACATCTTGGCGATGAGAGATGTCCTATACACCCTCCAGGCATTTCAGAATCATCTCTGCCCCAGTCCTCTGTTAATACAGACAGACAACAGCAATGTCATGCACTACATAAAAAAAAACAAGTGGGCACTCCTATCCCCTATGCAGAGAAGCAATATCTCACGATCTCCATCTATCAGCCGTGTTTCTCCTAGGTCTCCAAAACATCTTGGCAGACAGGCTAAGCAGGTCTTAGTCCATGGTTCATGAATGGGAACTGCTGACCTCAGTGGTACAAGACCTCTTCGCAAGATCGGGTCATCCAAAGTTGGACCTTTTTTGTGCTCCACACATAGCAAAACTGCCATGCTTCTGCTCGCTAGCTCCAAGGCCTGGAGTTTCCGGGTGAGATGCGTTGTCCCTCTCTTTGAAAGGAAAATTCCTGTATGCAGTCTCTCCATTCCTCTAATACAGACAGTTCTGCTCAAGCTAAGAGTGGAGAGTGCCACTCTCATCCTCATTGCTACTTTATGGCCTCACCAGATATGGTTTCCACTCCCATAACATCTGGTGGTGGAGCATCCTGTTCCTCTACCTCTGTTTCCAGGTGTGTTGTCACATAACAAGAGGGTCTCTGGTCCATCTGGACCTGAAACCCCTACACCTGTATGCATGGCTCCTAAAACGTATATACTTATATACAAAAATGCCAGCAGAACCAAGCCTTACAGTCTATTGAGTCTGCTCGATTATGCAGCTAGTCCCTCAGCTTGCAGCTGCCCCACCCTCCCCACCCCTTTCATCATAACCCCACCTCACCCTATCCCAACCCCTCTTAAAGCCACCCACTGTTCTATAGGACACCACCCCCTCGGGCAGAGCATTCCACCTGTCGTCCACCCTTTCTGTGAACAAATTCCTCCTGATTTCCCCCCTGAATCTTCCCCCCTCCAACCTCAACTGATGCCTTTTCATATCCTTCCCTCTTCTAAGCTGGAAATCCCTTCCATATTAACCTTATTTATTCCCTTGAGATATTTAAATGTCTCGATCATATCCCCCATCCCTCCTCTCCTCCAGGGAGTACATGTTCAGCTCTGATAATCTCTCCTCGTAGGACTTCCCCTCAAATCCCTGGATCATCTTTGTCACACTACACTGCAACCCCTCCAACAACTTGATGTCCTTCTTCAGGAATGGGCGCCAGTACTGCATGCAGTACTCCAGGTGAGGCCTGACGAGAGACCTGTACAGGGGAAGGATCATCTCCCTATTCCCTATAGCCACTGCATGCTTTGGGTTGTCCCCTAAGGTTGCTGATGTCCTGCTTGTGGCTAGGAAGCTTTCTGCCAGACATACTTATTCCTTGAAATGGAAGCATTTCCCTTTGTGGTCTGTTTCAAAGAATCTGGAACCTTTTACTGTATGTGTCCTGTGAATTCTGTATTTGAATACTTGCTTTCCTTATCTGATTCAGACTTCCAGTATTCCTGTTTTAAGGTGCATTTGACTGCTATAAAGCATTCCGTACCCATATTGACGGCCGTACAGTTGCACAATAAGAGGTGCCACATACTCTTCTGAGCAGTGTCCTGCATATGAAAGCTATCCGTACTACATTCCCCCGTGGGATTTGAATGTCATACTTGAGAAATTGACGTTGGCTCCTTTTGAGCCTGCCACAGCTTGTGGCTTGTTTCCTGTCAAGAAAAATGTTATTTGTAGTTGCAATGACTTCTTCTCATAGAATTTCTGCACTTCAGGCTTTAATGTGTGAGCATCCTTATTTGATTTTTCACATACGTAGAGTTTCAGCACATGAATCTTAAATTTTACTGATGGTGCTATCTGAATTTAAACTGAACCAAATAATCCACCTTCCTGTTTATTATCCTAAGCATCCCAATCGGGGTGAGGCATTGCTCCATGCTCTTGATGGACATTGAAAACTGAACTACTGTTACTCATACTAAGAGCAACAGAAAATATTCCCAACATTTTGTTTCATTTGCCCTTGACAAAGAAGGCATTCTTGTGTCTAAACAATGGCTGTCCGAATGGCTAGCCAATTGTACTATTTTTTTTTATAATGTATGGTAGAATGTTAACCTAAAAAAATTGTTTCCCAGCGTTGTTAACCCATCTGTGACATTCCGTCAATGTTAACCCATCAATGGTACATCACATTAATGGGTTAACAACTGGGAACAGTCTGCACATGTGCATGCCTTGTTTTCCTCAGGAACCAACGGATGCACACAGCGGTGAAGGAATGACTGAACGGCTGTGGCAGTGACTATTTTTTTTTTTTTTAGTCTTTGGTAACCAGGTAAGGCCCGCTAGGCACAAGTGCCTGTTTTCAGGGGAGACCTGGGAACACTGGGAGGTTAAGTGACTTGCACAGAGTCGCACAGTGTGCAAAAAAAAATTTTAAAAGTTAGGAGCCGTTTTCATTTTTTCTTGGGACCATACACTATAAAAAAATACTGTTTGGTCCTTCTATCGGCAACCGGTTACTGTTAACTGTCTTGAGAGTGCCGTGGCAACTTCTCGACAGTTAACAGACTAGTTACTGATAGAGGAGCATACATTATCCTCTGTGTTATGGAAAGTATGGTAAGGAACTTCCAGGTGCTGTTTGTGGTCACTCCACTAGGGGTATGGCCACTTCTGTTGCTTGTTTCAGAAATGTCCATGCTGCTGACATATTTGCTGCTGACACATGGAGAACTGTCCACACTTTTACTAAACACTACAGTCTGGACTTCGCTTCCCATAGATGTGCTGGTTTTCGGTTTGCTGTACTGCAAAGCCTCCTGTCCTTGCATATCAGACTATGCTATTCTCCCGGGCTTCTATATACTGCTGGTAATCATTCCAAAGGTGTGGCTTAAATTTGGAGATATCCTCGATGAAGATAAAGCAGTTACATAAGAACTTACCAAAACAGTAGCACTTCGAGAGAATCTCCTCCATTAGGCTATGCCGTATCCTCCATCTTGCCCCTTTTTGTCTTCTGAAGGTTACATCAGAAGCTGTCTAAAGCCTTATTCCATGCAAACTGTTTCTAGTCCCATGCCTGTCCTTGTTTTACCTAGTACTGTTTTAGTCCCCTGGTTCCTCACAGTTAAAGGTCCTCTGAGATTTTTCTCCAGCAGGAAACTGAAGAATGTTGGGGCCACCCACGTGATATATGCATCAACGCTGCACGCCATTGTGGGTGGCCCCTGGCTAGCAGACAGTTTCTGAGTGGTCTCACACTGATGGCTTATGTTTCCAAAGGTGTGGCCTAATGGGGGAGATTATTTCAAAGATTTACTGTTACAGTAAGTTCTTATGTAACTATTCTTTCATTACTGTCTCTTTTGGTTCATATTCAGCCTCATTTGCCTGCTTGACATCTACAGAAAAATGTCTCCTGTACATTCCTGATGTTATCTGAAGAAAGGTGACAGTTTTTTTAATCCATGGGCCAAAACATTGGAAGTCGCTCCCTAAATCACTTGGGTTATCCTAATCACTTGATGTTTCTAGAGTTTATCATATTAAGACAATTATTTAAGAAAATAATGTATATACATTAGACTAGCTAAGTTAGAGTATGTGCAGAATTGCATGGTCAATGTTAAGTATGTTCATTAGGGAAATTTTTGTTTTCTAAATTGTTTTTTAAACTATTTTATTCATGTTACAGTATTCTGAAATGCTATGTCACGTTATTTGCACTTTATAAAATTGATTGATTGAGGATGTGAGGTAAGAGAGAAGAAGATGAATTAAAAGAGGCCCTGAGACTTGAGATTAAATGAGAGTTTTGCTCAAGGATCTACAGTATATGACTCAGTGGCATAATCTGAGCCAAAGCAGATTAAAGGAATGTGCTAAATCTGCAATTCATTTCCCCAATAAAACTTGATTTTTATGTTGGCTTGCCATGACTGCGCACAAGTCAACATCTTGTGGTAGTGTAGCTTTGGAGGCGCAGCCGCCGTTGGACGAATGCAGGGCACGCATCAGTAGGTGCGTCCCTCATTCCCCAATCAGCCTGCATGCCAGCAGCCACACCATGCATGCTAATGAGGCGAGCACATCTAAGGAAAGGTCCGCTGCAATCTGAGCAAAGCTCGTCAGATGCAGCGGACCCTTCCTGCGTGCTCGCCACATTAGCAGCATGGCGGCCCACTAGCGACTCGGGGTGCCCAATCCCCAGCCGACTTACTGTGGCCGCACACATTTGCCGACAGGGAGTTCACTCCCATGGGCATACAGCAGCCCCAATTTCCTATATGCGAGGGGATGCTCAATCCCCTAGGTTCTTGCCTCCCTCCCCGGCTGTCATTAGGCCGATGGGGAGCCCACTCCTGTCGGCATAAATGAGCCCCCCACATTTTATATGCTGAGGGGGTCCCAATCCCTCTCAGCTCTTGCCCTCCCGGCTGTCATTGTGTGCCGATGGGGTGACCAATCCCCATCGGCATAATTAACCCCCCATTGTCTGCCGGATGAGGGTGCCCAATCCCCCAGTCGGCTGCAGCAACCCCCAAACAGTTAGGTGGCATGCTGGGAGCCCACCCCAGCGTGCAAGTCCCCTGAAAAAAAACTGTCCCGCATGTTTTTTCCTCCCCAGTAACATAAAAACTGTCCCTCAAGTCTCCTGCCCCCACCCCGCACCCACCCACTGCGCACCCTGCCTCCCACACCCCCTCACCCCATACTTAGCTCCGAGTCTGGCGCAATGATCTTCAGTGGACCAGGAATATGTCTGCACTCCTCAAAGCCAACCGTGAACTGAGGAAATGCTGGTAAGCTGTATAATGGAATGAATTGAGTTATTTCAACTTTGCTGCATATCTCAAGCATTTGTTGGAATTTTGGCACCAAATTTTCAACATGGGGTTTTTGGGGCCCCTCCTCATGAATTCTATCACTGTCATGGCATTAATCAGCCTTGAAAGGTGATTTCGCAGTCACTGTGCGAAATCACCTTTCGGGACCCATTAACGAAATGGCAGTGCCAGTGTTCATGAGATGGCTTCTCAAAAAGCTTATGTTCCAAATTTGGTGGAAAAAGTCCAACATATGCCTGTTTTACAAGCGTGCGTTGCTCAGTTGCTACGCAGGCTCGTAACTTCGTGAATTCGCAATATTTTAATGCCAGATTTTCAGCATTGCCATTTTTGTACACCTCCTTGTGAACAGTACAGCTGTCATTTTCCACATCCTGCCCGAAATGTTTCACACCTCTGGCGCACAATAGCGCAGTCACTGTGGGAAATCAGTGTTTGGGCCAGATTATGAAAATGACAGTGACACAGTTCATGAGCAGAGGTCCTAAAATGCCTGTGTTGAAAATTTGGTGATGATACTCCATAAAATGACTGTGTTACGAGCGTGCATTGGCGGATTGCATGCACACTCTTACCGTCGTGCATTTGTGATATTTTTACTCTGGATTTTCACCATTGCCATTTTTCCACACCTCTTGACGAACAGTACAGCCGTCATTTCACATATCCTGCCCAAAATGTGTGTTCGCACTTCCGGCGCAGAACAGTGAGTTGCTGTGCGAAATCACTTCTTGGGACACTTTCAGGAAATAACAGTGACACTGTACATAAGCAGAGGTGCTAAAATGCCTATGTTGAAAATTTGGTGCCGAACGCCCATAAAATGGCAGTGTTGCAAGCGTGTGTTTCATATTTCCCACACACCCCTGTAACTTTGTAAATTTGCTATATTTACATGCCACATTTTCAACACTGGCATTTTTTTACACCTCCTTATGAACTGTACAGCTGTCATTTTTCACACCCTGCCCAAAATGTTTTCCTGCACTGCACTACCAAACACCCAAAGGGACACCCCAATGCCTGTCAGTCTCTGCAGGGTGGGGGTGGGTTGGCATCAGTTCAATACTTCACTGCCATTCCCATTATTCATCTCTCTAACTCCTGCACTACCAATGCCAATGCCAGCAAGACAACATCCGGCATTGACAAATGCTTGTTAGATACTGGTTCAATCTGTGAAGGTTGTGTAGTTACCCACTGTATGTTTTTCATTTCCACACAGTTGGTAAGGACAATTTTAGAACTGTATGACGTAGATCATGTCCTTGCTCTGCTCTTCTACTGTTGGCACAATGCACATGTGTTCTACTACAGAACTCTGTGGCTGGAAGGGAGCTAAACTACATCATACAGCTCTAGAATGATACTTACAATGGGAGTGTAAATCAGAAATGGCTGGTATGATTACTGAAAGGCCTGTATAGATAAAACTATAACAAAATTAAAGCCAGTTTTTTTAAGAACCACTTCTACTGGGAACAATGACTTTAAAATTCAACATAGTCCTCCTTTAAGAAGCTCTGTCTCAAACAGAAATGAGCTGTACAAGGCCAGAGGACTCCAGTGACCCTGAGCCCAGAAAAATGAGTAAGACAATGTATATCCTAGGCTAGAGTGGGAGGCTGGACAAAGGCTGAGAAGCTCCACAGCCCCCGTGTAGATATAGAGATACTCCAAATGACTGCTGCCAAACTTAAATACTGAGGGAGAGACATCCCACTTGAGACCAAGTCACCTGTAGCCAGATGTTGGGGGATCTCAAGGGGCCAAGTGGCTTACCATTAGAAGATCAGGGCCTACAGGGCCTGAAGCTCAAGAGTCTAGCTGTCGGAGTCATGTAGCCTGAGGGTGAGTACAAGCCAAGGTTGATCAAGGTACATGCACTCAAAGTGAGGTGGCCCCACAAGATCTATGGACTTCAAAGGCTTACTGTATGGAACTACTTGAGATAAAATAGGCCAGGTTCTGGTAGGCACCAGAAAGTGATTCTACCGTTGTACAGATCCCTGGTGAGGCCCCACCTGGAATATTGTGTTCAGTTTTGGAGCACATATCTTAGGAAAGACAGGGACAGGCTGAAGACCATTCAACGAAGGGTGACCAAAATGATGCACTGGCTCCAGAGGCTACCGTATGAAGGGCACCTTGAGGCATTGAACATGTACTCAATGGAGGCAAGGAGAGAGAGAGAGAGGGGGACATGATAGAAACTTTCAAGTTCCTGAGGGGAATTTATTTATGTTTTTGGTAACCAGGTGATCCAAAAGACCATTTTCAGTTGTGATCTGGGCCATACAGTGGCACAGACAATAGGTACAAGTTATAATACAGTAGGTACATATAATACAGTGAGTACAATGGTTTCAGAAACAGTGATGCATAAACATCATATCTTAAAATGGGGGTTAAGGACATAAAAAACAAGTTCATAACGAATAAAGTGATAATTCTCTGCTTGCAGAGAATTAAGACATATACTTACAGCAAATCAAGACATTATTCAGCCAGTTCAAGATTTACAATACAGTGCATAAGGGATTACACTATAGCAATCAACATTTTCACAATGGAGTCAAAAACGTGTCAGTTGTTTATGTGGCAGCCAGTACTTCGGGAATTAAGACAAATGGTACACTGGGCCCCTAAGGCCCAGTGAATTACTGCTGTGCCATACACTGAACTGTTCAACAGTGCTTCCAGATCAAATACAAGGAGACATGAATGGAAACTGAGGGGTGGGAACTTCAAGAGGGAACTTAGAAAACATTTTTTCTCAGAAAGGATAATGGAGCCATGGAATAGGCTGCCCGCAGACCTGGTGGGAGCTAAGACCATGACAGCTTTCAAACAAGGTTGGTATAAAGACATTGCTTGAATTAAATCTGTGGGTATTTGAATGAGCTAGGTCCCAGGATCTCCAGTGGCCCCGGGAACTAGTAGGAATACTTGATGGACCATTAGTCTCCTTCTGCCGTCACCCTTTCTAGGTTTCTCTCAGGATGTTTGGGAAACTTAGGGCTCAGTGCAGCCCATGTGCAAAGTAAAAAGGAATCCTACAGGTAGGGAAGAAGGAATTTGGTTTTACATAGCACATTTATTGACTTTGTATCCCAAAGCCCATTAAAATTTATGAACAATTGATAGCACCCATTAGACACACAGATTGATAAATTGAGACAAAGTGAGGCAAAATAAATTTTGGGGAATTAAGTGCAGCTATAGCCATCAAGTTCAGATTTTTTGTGATATTAAACATAGAAACATAGACTTTGACGGCAGATAAGGACCACTTGGCCCACCTAGCCTGCCCATTTCCCTACCTATAGGATAAGCTGCAAATTCTATTTAACCAACAGCCTATTTCTTCCTACCCCCCACAAAAATTGCCTTATGTCTGTCCCATGCGTTCTTGAATTTTCCCACAATTTTAGACCCCACAACCTCCTCAAGAAGGCTGTTCCATGCATTCACCACCCTCTCTGTGAAAAAATACTTCCTCACATTGCCCCTGAGCTGTCCCCCCTCTATCTTCAAATTGCATCCCCTTGTTCTTGCACAACTCTTTTTCTGAAAGATGCTACCCTCTTGGACTTTGTTGATTCCACTGACGTACTTAAAAGTTTCTATCATGTCCCACCTCTCCCTCCTTTCCTCAAGGGTATACATATTAAGCTCCTTTAGTCTCTCCTTGTATGGCTTCTCTTGCAAACCCTGCACCATTTTAGTCGCCCTCCTCTGGACTGCCTCCATCCTGTCTATGTCCTTGTGGAGATGTGGTCTCCAGAACTGGACACAGTATTCCAGATGGGGTCTCACCAACTGTCTGTACATATTTCTAAAGAGTTTCTCTGGAAAGCTGTCTGCTGGCCCTACAGTGATACTGCAGCTAATTTAGGTTGGCAGTAAATTTCTCTAGCGGTATCATAGAAATTTCAGGAAATATCCAGACATGACAATGTCTGCAACTGTATGTAGAAGAAAAAATAACTAGAGATGAGGTTAAGCATAAGTAGGTTAAGTGTCTTACTCAAGGTCACACATTGAGTAAGTGACATGTTACTGATGAGATTCAAACCTGGATCTCCAAGCTCACAGCTCTGCACTCCAAACTGATAGGCTACATGCATAGTGATTCAAGTAGGATGGGATCAAGGTGCCATGATCCTCAACAGGCGCCCAAGTTGATGCTTAGAGGCCCAACTTTGTTTGTCCAAGGCACAACTGGAGAGATGGCAGGTATGAAGACTTTTCTAATATACAACACTAAAAATGAATGATAGCATCAAATCCATGAAATTTGTTTCCAGCTTAAATATAGACCAGAACAAAAAATGTGGATAAAAGCAATGAATATAAATGAAAAATACATATTAGATTCATGGGTAAATATGGACAGGTACCAATGTTTTCAGTGGAGGCAAAGACTTGATAGAGTGAAATAACTTGAGGTACTGTTATAGAACTAGGTGCACATCTGGCCAACCACTGCAACAGATGTTACTGAGGACCACATAGATACAGTGGATTCTGTCCCACTATAGATTTGTGGATTAATGCCTGGCAGAACTGCTTGAACTGTATGGCTGTGAAGTGTGACACTCATTAACTGAATCTACAATTTTTCCCAGCCATGTCTTACCGGATACCAGTAGAAAGAGCAGGCAGAAGACAAGGGTGATCAAGAAAAGTCTCAACCCTATTTTCAACCATACTATGGTATATGATGGTTTTAGACATGGAGAGATCAAAGAGGCCTGCACTGAGCTAACTATCTGGGACCATGACACCTTCAGCAATCAATTCCTTGGAGGAGTACGACTTAGTCTGGGTACAGGTACATACAAATATACTGTCTAAGGTTTCACTTTTTAGAATGCATTTCTTTTGTTTTGTAGACTAGTTGCAATAATGCACATTAGTTCATTGCAGCCAAGACTTTGGCAACACTTTATTTGCTGACAATACAGTGCATTATTTTTCCCTTGCTCATGCCTCTCATTCAGCTGACTCCGTTTTATCTGATTGCCTCTAGGGCATCCATTCTTGGATGTGGTGTAGCCTTTTTAAGCAAATTCCTGATAAGAAAGAAGTAATTGCATTTGGTGCAAACAAATGCTTGCCAAAAAGTGCCCTCAAACAATGGATCATGCAGGATATAATTAGAACTCAAACTGGGTATTAGAAAACTCTACAGTCCTGATTTATTTATTTAGGTGTTCATTTATTTTAAACTGTTACTCAGAAAAGGCACGCTGAGACTCAGCTCATTTCCTGGTGCAATCTGAGGGGAAGGGGTTAAAAAGGGGGGAAAACAAACAGTAAGGTAAATTTTAGAAAAGTATTGTATAAATTTACAGCAAGGCATAGAACTCACAGCAGCAACTTGGGATGAACAAAGCGCAAAAAGTACAGTGATAGAGTAAAATCTTATTCACATAAATAATAAGGCTGAGGGGCTGGGGAAGAGGGGGTGGAAGAGAAAAAAACATGAGGACCAATAGTAAGCAACAGCATAAAAGTACACAAAAGGGGCAGAATATACCTGGCTAGAGAGGTGAAAATGCAAAAAGCTTACTGTGGGGGTATCGGGAGGAAAAGGGGAAGGGAAGGGAAAAGAAATGGCTACTTGCAGGCACAGTAGACCGTGAAATGCTCATTGAGAAGGGCTTTCAGAAAGAGGGAGGGAGAACTAGGATTGGGAGGGTCAGGCTGTTTGACAGATGAGGGAAGTGGTAGATTTCCCAGCAGAAGTTTTACAACAGCGGATAGAGAAGGATCAGGAATCATATGAATGGATGGAATAGAAGGAGGGAAGGGTAGAAGAGTAAGGAGAGGTAGTATGGAATGGAAGAAAAGCAGTATTTTGCGAGGAAGGAGGAACATAAAAGTGTTGATTCTCAAGAAACTGGAGGGAAAGATTCAGTTAAAGGGAGCAGCAGGAAAATCCCAGCCTCTCCCTACAAAACAGGGTACTAAATGAGAAAAAGACAGAGGTAGAACGGTCAGTGAGGGATGCTGCACTGGAAGGTAAAGCCATCAAAAAATGGAGAGCAATGAGTACTAATGCCCGTAGTCTGGGTAACAAGCTTCCTGAATTAGTGGCCTTGATGGAGGAAGAACATCTGGATATCGTGGCAGTCACAGAAACATGGTACACACAAAACCATGACTGGGACATAAACATACCAGGATACACTGTGTACAGGAGGGACAGGGAGGGTAAAAGAGGAGGAGGAGGAGAGTTCTTTACATAAGGGAAGGAATAAAAGCAACAGAACAAAAAGGTACACAGGAGGAAGAAGCACTGTGGGTAAATTTGGAGACAGGCAATGGCACCACAATCGCACAGGGTTGTATACAGACCCCTTCTCAGGGGAGGAAATGGACAGGAAATGATAGAAAGTATATTAGAATGGCAGAAAAGGGAGATATTGCTGATGGGTGATCTGAATATGCCAGATGTTAACTGGAGTGCAGTTGCAGCTGCCACTTGAAGAGTGGGGTTATTCTAGATGCCCTACAGGGCATGCCTTAGACAACTAGTACTGGAGCCCACTCGAGAGGAGCAATAATTAGACTTGATTCTCTCAAATGGAGATGGTGAGAGGATTACAGATGTAGAAGTGGGTAGCCATCTGGGAACTAGCGACCATCGAACAGTATGGTTCACAATAAACACAGCAATAGAGTCAAGCCATACAAAGACTAAAGTACTGGACTTTAGGAGGGCTGACTTTGCTAAAATGGGTGAGTGCCTAAGAACGCACTAGCAAATGGGCAGGAAGGAGGGTGGAAGAACAATGGGGAATAATAAAACTGCCATCACAGAGGTAACGAGTCTTTGTGTGAAGCAAATAAACAAAACAAGACGATGTAAGAAACCACTATGGTTCTCAAAGGAAGTGGCAGTGAAGGTTCAAGAGAAAAAAAGCATTCAGGAAGTACAAGGAATCGATAGAAGGAGCAGGACAGAGAACTGTATCAGTTAAAGCAAAGGAGACTGGAAAGGCAGTCAGAACAGCAAAGGCCCAAACCGAGGAAAAGATAGCCAACTCAGTTAAGAAGGGGGATAAAACCTTTTATAGGTACATCAGGGAGCGAAGGAAGACCAAGGGAGGGATAGTGAGGCTTAATAAAGGGGAGGGAGGGTGGCAGAGGAGACTGTGAAAAGGCAGAGATACTAAACAAATATTTTGCTCAGTATTTACAAAGGAAGAGGGAGGTACATAAAACAAACAGTAGTAACACTCTGGATACAGAAGTTGATACGGCCCATTTACATAACAAAGCGTTCTGAAAGAACTCAAACTGAAGGTGGACAAAGCAATGGGGCCTGATGGGATTCATCCCAGAATTCTAAAAGAACTAAGGGTAGAACTAGTGACACCACTGACTACCCTTTTAACAAATCATGGGAGGATGGGGTGGTACCCGAGGACTGGAGGAGGGCAGATGTGATTCCCTTCACAAAGTGGAAGCAAGGCAGAAGCAGGAAACTATAGACCTGTTAGTTTAACCTCAGTGATAGGGAAAATGATGGAATCACTTCTAAAGGAAAAATTGTCGAGTATCTAGAGGCCGGAGGGCACAGGACCCTAGGCAGCATGGATTCACAGGGAAGGTCATGCCAGACTAGATCTGATAGATTTCTTTGACTGGGTGACCAAAGTAATAGATCAGGGAGGGGCTGTGGACATGGCCTACCTAGACTTTAGCAAGGCATTTGACACAGTCCCACACAAAGATTAATATACAAGTTAGCCAGCCTGGGAGTGGGTCCCAAGATGACAGCCTGGGTAAAGAACTGGCTGGAGAATAGGACACAGAGAGTAATAGTAAATGGAGTCCACTCCAGAAGAAAGGAGGGTTACTAGTGGGAACGCAGGGTTCAGTATTAGGACCGGTCCTCTTCAATGTCTTTATAAGCAACATTGCAGAAGGACTGGAAGGAAAAGTATGTCTCTTTGCAGATGACACTAAGATCTGCAACAGAGTTGATGCACAGGGTGGGGTGGAAAGGATGAGAAGGATTTGGCAAGGTTAGAGGAATGGTCAAATGTATGGCAGCTTAGATTCAATGCTAAGAAGTGCAAGGTAATGCACCTGGAAACAAAACCCAGGGAAGAGTACACAATGGGGTGAGATACTAACAACAACAAAAATGGAAAGGGACCTGGGGTAGTCATATCAGATGACCCAAAGACGGGCAAGCAATGTGAGAGGGCAGCAAGGAGGGCTGGGGGATACTGGGATGCATAGGGAGGCATCACCAGTAGAAAACAGGAAGTTATTATCCCTCTGTACAGACAGCTGGTGAGACCCCATCTGAGTACTGTGTGCAGTTCTGGAGACCCAATCTCCACAAAGACATAGACAGGATGGAAGCTGTCCAGAGGAGGCAACTAAAATGGTGCAGGGTCTGCAGAGGAAGACATATGAAGAGAGACTTAAGGAGCTTAATATGTATAGCCTCGAGGAAAGAAGGGAGAGGGGGACATGATAGAAAACGCTCAAGTACCTCAAGGGAATCAACAAAGTCCAAGAGGGTAGCATCTTTCAAAAAAGGTGTGCAAGAACAAGAGGGCACAATTTGAGAGATAGAGGGGGGCTCAGAGGTAATTTAAGGAAGTATTTTTTACAGAGAGGGTTGTGGATGCATGGAGCGGCCTTCCGGAGGAGTTGTGAGTCAAAATCAGTGGTGGAATTCAAGCATGCATGGGATAGTCATAAGGCAATTCTGGGGGGTGGGGGTAGGAAGAAGTAGGCTGCTGGTTAACTAGGATCTGCAGCTTATCCAGTAGGTAGGGAAATGGGCAGACTGGGTGGGCCAAGCGGTCCTTATCTGCCGTCAAATTCTATGTTTCTATGAGCAGTGCTGTGTGTGAGAGGGTAATTTAGGGCAAAGTGTCAGAAATAGTGCAAAAGCGGGTCCAGCCAGATAAGGGTAGATTTGAGAGTGCGCTATGGCAACATTCACAATTGTACAACACCAGAAGGATCGCCTTAAAAATATTCTTGTGATAGACAGAGTGTGGAAGGCAGCACCTGCTGTAGTACAGTGTGCCAAGCATGAGTTTATGTATGATGTTGATGTGGAAGGGGAAATAAAGAACTTCTTCAAGGATATCTATCTCCATTGAGCCTCATCATGAAACTGTAAACCGTCAGCATCGGGACCACCTGGAAATAGTTTGCAGGCTGGGGCCACCCATGTTAGCATGCTGCATCACCGCCTGTGTAATGTCGGCATCCCCAGCATGCCTCGGTTCTTTCTCCCCATCAACTGCTTATCACTGCTGATGAAGAATGCCTTCAAACTTTTACAAGTATTTTGTTGTCATTGTATGCTTCCCTCTGCTTATTTTAAAATATTTTGTATGCCATGCACAGACAAAGAACCACTGTTCTGCTATTGCCATTGCAGCGCCATGAAAATGTACAAAGACG
This sequence comes from Neoceratodus forsteri, assembly GCA_016271365.2. Lineage (NCBI taxonomy): Eukaryota > Metazoa > Chordata > Ceratodontiformes > Ceratodontidae > Neoceratodus > Neoceratodus forsteri. The sequence continues at coordinate 1,207,152,813 of CM057449.1, forward strand.
ATGACCTCTCCATTGTGTATCTGTTGCCTTGGCAAAGACCACAACTTTAAGGCCTGAAAATCTGCCTAGGCTTTAACCAGGCAACTGGAAGATGTAGAAGGAAAGCTTTAAAAAGCTTTCTGTTAGTACAAGAAATGAAGAAAAAGACTGTGGTGCAGGCAGCTTCGCAGTTCTTATTCACGCCTGTTCATGTTCTGTCATCATCCTGTTGATCTCTAGGGTCAACTGATTCCTCAAACAAAAAAGGCAAGGGCATGTCATTAATGCCAGTGGATAAACACTGCCATGCTGATAAATAGAAGCACCAAAAGGAAAAAGAAACTTCCGACCAGTTCTATTCACCACTTAGATGGGGTAATTCACTAGAAAAAGACAGGACCCCAGCTACAGCTCTGGGTCCTGCCACCCCCAGACTGTCTTGCAGATACCATGGTTGGGGTTCAGTGCCAGCTCGTCCTCCCCATGTGGGAATTCGCAGCCTATACCACCATTGGGTACTATCTTGTTGACACCAAAGCCATCTACCCTTCTGGGTTCCGTTGACACTCAGGCTTTCTGTCAAACAATGTCTGAGCTTTTTCAGTACAGTATATCATGTTGCCATCATCAATGATTTCATCATCAGTGCCTCCAGCTGGTCCATCATCCGTGCTTCCACTGTTGCTTTAGTATTCTGTCCCTGCATTTCAGCTGGGTTCAAATGGACCACCTTCAACAAGTCATCCATTGACAGTACCTCCTATAGTGCCTTCCCTTGTCATTGATCCACAGCCTATACCAATGCATGTCAGTGATGAAGTGGAATATAATCCAGACTATATGGAGGAAGCAGTGGAGGAATAAGAGGACATATTAGATGTGGTTGGATCAAGCTCCACTCTATCATCATGCTCTGAGGTAAGTGTGGTGAATATACCCAGATCGCCACCTGAAGATGCATCATTCCAGACTTTCCTTAAAAAGATACAGGACAGATTAGGATTTCAACCTGAGCAGGAGGATTCTTCCAAGAGAAATCTTTGAGTTCTTGGAAGTTTCTACCTCTTCTACAGTCATTATCCTTCTACTGCATTCATCCCTTGAGGATGCTACATTGACAGCCTGGTATAGGCCTGCACAACTGCCTATTGTCCCTAGAAAGGTGGACAAACAATATCCTGCCAACTGCAAAGCCATATTATTCATCAGAGCCTGATACAGATTCTGTGGTCATAATGGCTGCTCATAATACATCTAAAATGCCCAAAGCACTTGAGCGCCCTGCCCTCAAACAAGGAGTCAAAGAAGTTGGATGTAATGGGTAAAATGACTTTTGCCTCTGCTACCCTAGGCCTAAGGATTGCAAACTATCAGGCATACATGATTAAATATCAGAATTATCAATGGAAAACTATGGCGCCTCTAGCTGAAAAATTGTCTGAGTGCCGGGACAAGATACTGGCTCAGCAAACAATTGCCAGTGGACAAGAGAAAGGTAAGCATTTGCTAAATTCAGCATATGATACTTGTTATGAGGCTACAAGGGCTGCTGCTTCAGGTGTCTGCACTGGGTGCCACTCCTGGCTTAGGGTGGCTGTTTTTTCCTCTGAAATTTACCAATCCATAATAAATGCTCCTTGTGAAGGGAATCAGCTGTCTGGCAGTGATGAAGAAAAAAACTCTGTGGGATCTGCAGATTTCAAGAATGCTTCACATATCCCTGCACACTTTCAATCCCAGACCAAACAAGGGAAGGGATTATAGTTCTTGCTAAAGGCCCTATGCCCATCCTGGCAGAGCTTATTCTAGAGGCCCTGGTCATGGATCACAGAGGCCTCAGCCCTCTCCTTTCCAGGCCACTAACCTGCCCCTTGGTTCTCATGCCCACCTCTCTATTACCATCACCAGAACTGCTGCCACCACCAGTGCCTTCTGACTCCCCTCCCTTGCCTCCAACCTCACTGTATCAAGAAGTCTTAGTTGGAGGCTGAATCTCCCTGTTTCTGGAAAAATGGGAGATCATGACAGATGCTTGGGTTCTAGAGGTTGTTCAGCAAATGACATGCCCTAGAACTCCTTACTGTTCCTCCAGTTACCCCCCACCATTACCAAACCAATATCTTCTGGGACATTTTGCCTCTCTCCTGGAGGAGGTTCAAGCCGTCCTTTGCAAAAGGGCTGTAGAAGTTGTCCTGGTTGCAGAAGTGAACCAAGGTTTTCACTCTGGTACTTTCTGGTTCCAAAGTGAACAGAGAATTTAAGGCCTCTTCTAGACCTAAGAAAACTGAACATATATGTAACCAACTCACCGTGTAACATGGTTACAACCCCTGCCTGGTGGACAAAAACCAGGTTGAGGGGCCTAGGTCCTTGTTCCGATGGAAATGGGGGGTTCTTTCCCAGATAGAAAATAAACAGAATGATACCTCCACCCAGAATAAAATACAGTGGGCTAGTTGGTTATGTGATACAACCCTCTGGGATGCTATACCTACCCACCTCCCTTCACAGTTACCCCCACACATAGAATACCATAAACCAATGCCATCTCTTACTGAGCACGCAAAAAATGGCTATCGCTAATAATTTGCTCACAGACAGTGTTAACTAACAACAGTACAAGATTTATTAAACGGAGCAGAGGGGATTGGGAATGCAAAGGTAAGTAGTGGTTGACAAATTTGATGAACTGGTGAAACTATGAACAAGAACATTAACAGTGCCCACCCCCAACAACACCAACAATAACCCAATCTCCTCACTGGTATCAGTGTCCCCTAAAGTTAGTCTGGGTACCCAGGAAAAGGTGCAGACCTGTACAGTGCAGCTTGTTGGCAGGCATTGGTGCACTTTTAAATAAAACAGAAAGCTTTGATTGAACTGTATTCCACTCCCAGATCAGGGTAGGCATTGTGGTTATTCATGGTTCTGCAGAGACTACACAGGGTCCAGATGCAATAACTGTAGAGACCAGTGGAGCTGGAGTCTGGAATAGCAAAGCAGGATGCTGGTTGCTTGTCACCTTCAGGCTATTGTGGGCTCTGGTGGTTTGTCACCTTCTGCATTGCTGGCAGGTCTGGCAGCTTGTCACCTTCTTTCAGATCCTGGGTCAGACCACCACTGAGGACCAGGACCACACATCTACCTCACACGTCCAGGTATCTAACTCTCCAGGGCAGACAATGGGTAATGCCAAGCAATGACATTACCTGTTCGATTCCCCAGACCAGCCTGGAACAGGTGATCACTCAGATTCTGGAACTCAGGAATCACCCAGATGGTGGCTCACTACAGGCCACAAACTTCAAGGCCTCTGGAATAAGTAGTCCACCCTCAAGAGCTAGGAATGGCAACAGTCTCTGTGCAACTTCTGTGGTAGGTTCAAGCAACAGCAGCTTCTCTTCCTTGGGCTTGCTTTGCCAGGCACTGGGACTTCTGTGACCATCTCTGGTTTTAGCCCAGGTTACACTGTAGATATCCGGCAACATAGTTCAACCCTTATTGCTGGCTGAGAGCTTCTCTCAAACTACAGAGTGTTATCTTCAAAAGGCTCTCCGCCACTCTCTTTCTCTGGCTTTCCATTCAATAGAAAGCTTTTGGACAGTCTCCTACAGTCAGCTGTGGAAGCACTAGGCCAACTTCCAAATAATTCTGTCTCACTCTGCACTCGCCTGTTTCCTCAGAGAGCCTCAGGCAGGACTGCTGCAAGCTGGTTCTCCCTCAAAACCTAAGGAGGAAAACCTGACAGCTCATTTGTGGACACAGCAATCCATCTAAGAAATTAATATGTACAAGGTCTATTTGACGATTGATTGAGCGAAGCTAAAGGCACCAAGTACATTGTCTGCTCCCCTCCTTCCCAGGAGCCACAACAACATTCCTTGGAGCTCCTCCAACACTGATTGGGCAAAACAGGGTCAGGGGTTACCAAAATGGTGTCCATATAAATATAAATAGTTTATAACAAGTTCCAAATTTAAAGTATTGTTGTAAAAAAACAAAAAGTTTTAAAGTTGACTGTCCTCAGGGTCCAATAGCTACTTCTCTGCTCTGTTATCTGATGATGGAAGGGGCGCCATACAAGTCCTCTGTTGGATGTTGCTAGCACCATAGCACTGAGTCCACAGGCAACCAACAGAAATACATAGTCACTACACAGTACTTGTCTATTCTTAAAGTGAACAGTACACATTAAACATTTAACATACTGTATGTACAAAATTCACTCTCTATGTGCCAGGGTGTGCCTGAACCTTCACTAGTGCTTAAGGGATCCCGGAAGGTCAGAGCACACATGTAGCAACATTAATATTGGGCTGCACAGCAGTTTCACCACAAAGTGCTGCAGCGCTAATAGGATTCACAGGCAGGCCACCAGCTCGAATGTACACACACTGAGCTGTGCGACACTTGGTTACCAGAATAGCCTTAGCTGCACTGTACCACCAGCTTGCAGTTTTAACTATTTGCACACACTCCTCCAGTCCCACATTTCTCTGGCTGTCAGGGACCAGCAAAAACATTTAAGTGGCACCAGGGGGCACAAAACTGGCAAAAACCAGACTACTGGGAGGCAGACCAGCAGACCAGGTAAGCCCCACCCATGGGGAGGGTTACATATACATAGAATACACAAGTTCAGAATGGTGTCCCTGCAGCCCCTTTTACCTGTACTGTTACAAGGGGACCAGATGGTCACACTGGACGTGAAGGATGTCTACCTTCATGTCAAGACCAGAAAGCCTCACAGAAAGTATCTGTGAATCATGCTTCAGGGCCTCATTACCAATTTCATGTTTTGCTCTTGGGATTATGCTCTACACCATGTGTCTTTACCAAAGTATTTGCAACTGTTGCAGAGGCCCTCTGAAGGGAGGGTCTTTATGTCTTCCTATAAATCGATTAACTATTAAAGGCTCTGTCCAGGGAAATGATAGTGTACAAACTATTTTGGACCAGATAACTGTTTGACCAACTAGGCATATTGGTAAACAAACCAAACTTGGTCCTTACCCCCCCTATCAATGCCTCCAATGCATTGGAGCCATTCTGGACACAGGTCTGGGTTCAGTGTTTCTACCCTCGCATTAGGCAATGACACTAGTGGCACAGGCTCAGCTGGTGATATCCAGCAATTATATATCCGCCCATTGTCTCTTAAGACTAATTGGCCTGATGGCTTCTGCCATCCTAACAGTTCCCCTGGCTCACCTCCATATGAGAATCGCACAGTTTTTTTTCAGGGTACAATGGGCTCAGTATTCAGATGAGTTGGAGTGCCTCATTCAGGTAACTGCTCCTCTTCATCACTGTCTCCTATGGTGGCTGGATCGCCATTCCTATGGCCATTTCCTCTTTTGGTAATGACAACAGATGCCTTGATTACATGATTTTGGTGGGGGGGGGGCTCATCTGGGCCCTTTCTGGACACAGCACTAATGGGCACTTCTGGATACAGTGCTTTACAGCAACACTCTGGAGATGAAGCTGTTCTACATGGCCTACAGGCCTTTGCTGCCATCCTTCCAGGGAAATGTGTTAATTCACACAGACAATATTTGGTGATGTTCTACAGCAATCAAAAGGACAGAGTTCATTCTTATGCTCTTTGCAAAGACGTGATGAGAGTTTGGCACTGGCCAGTGGAACACAATATATTTCTGTCAGTTCTTTTCATCCAGGGGACCCTGAACACACTTGTGGATCATCTCAGTTGATCCAGTGCACTCTGCCACAAATAACTTACTCTGTAGTGGCCAGCCTGTTCAAAAAATGGGGCCATCCACACAGAGACCTGTTTGCATCCCCATACAGTGCAAAACAGTTGTTCTTCTGCTCGCTCGCTCCAGGCATGGAACTTTGTGGTGAAACACACTGTCCCTCCCTTGGAAAGGGAGGTTTCTGTATGCTTTTCCCCCATTCCCCTTCATACAGCAGGTTTTGGTGAAGCTAATGGGCAAATGTGCCACCTTGATTCTAGTGACTCCCCACTGGGATAGACAAATATGGTTTCCACTTCTACAACAATTAGCAGTGGAACCCCCCTGGTTCCACTCCCCTTGTGAGTGGGCCTGCTAGCACAGGAGTAAGTTGCTCTGGTGCATCCGGATCTTCGATCCCTGCACCTTCACGCATTGTTTCTGAAAACAGAGAGCTCTCCTGCTTCAGGGTTCCCTGGCAGTGGCTGATGTGCTGTTGGCAGTAAGAAAGTCGCCTATGAAGTTTATTCACATAAATGGAAATTTTTACTGTATGGTGTACTGGACATAATTATCTGTCCAGTTCCTAAAATTTTGGACTACCACTTGTTCCTAAAGGAATCAGGACTAGGACATTCCTCTGTTAAAGTCCACATGGCTGCTGTATTGGCTTTTCATACCCTGACAGAGGGTAAAATATTAGCCCAATTAGAGGTTTCCTCGAGATTACTAAGGGACATCCTCCTTTTGCACCCTCGCTCCGAGATCCGATTCTGGTGTAGGACTTTAGTTTGGCCTTACAGACCCTCACTGTGATTCCATTTGAACCTGCGGCTACTTGTGAAATGCACTTCCTCTCTTGGAAGACACTGTTTCTAGTGGCTGTTACGTCGGACTAATCTCAGATTTGCAGGTTCTGGTCACAGATCCTCCATTCATTATTTTTCACACAGAAAGGGTCACATTCATACCAGTCCTCAGTTTCTTCTGATGTTTGTGTCTGAAAGAACACTAAATCAGACAATAGACCTTTCTGTTTACTTTTCCTCTCCCACTAACAGTGGAGAGTGTCATTTATATACATTTGATGTCCGATGGACACTGTGTTGGTACCTGGATCATACTAAGGATTCAAGAAAATTACTTTTGCCCCCAGAATTGTGGGCTTACCAATTTCTAAACAAGGCCTGTCCAAATGTCTGGCCAACTGCGTTATGTTTTATTTATTTATTTATGTATTTCAATTTAGGATTACAATACCTTTGAGCCGAGGCTCTTTTACAAAGGTTCCATGTCAGCGTGTGCAACAGTCATCATTTTTAGTTACAAACATGTAGTCATTGACTTACAGACATGTAATAACCAGTACAAAGACTTGAGCTATGAGCAAGACAAGGGAAGGAGGGGTGGGTGGGTGGGTGGGGAAGTGAGGGTAGGAGATCGAGGGGGGGGTAGGAGGTGCGGGAGGTAAGGTGGAGTATGGGAGGTGGTTGGGGCGGGGCAGGAGTGGAGATACGGGGGAGAGGTGGGCAAGGGCAGGAGACAGTGCATCCAGGGGGTCTTGTCATGGGAATATGACAGATAAGGTGCTAGGGGTGTTGTGTTACCAGAAACATGGTAAGTAGCTTCCTGGTCCTGTACATGCTCATTCTACCCAAGGAGTGGCTACCTCAGAGGCATGTTTTCAGAATGTGTCTGCTGCAGAATGTGTCTGCTGCTGACATCTGTACAGTTGCCACTTCTACTATTTATACATTCACTAAACACTGTAGTCTGGACATCGTCTCATGTAGATATGCCGGCTTTGGCCTCAGTGTTCTGCAAGGCCTCCTTACTCAGGGTCGATAGGTCCTGCCATCCTCCCTCAGCGCTTGGCACTGCTTGGGAATCATTCCATGATGTGGCTCAGTGGAGGGATATAGCCTCTAATGAGACAGAACAGTTACCTACCATAACAGTAAATCTTTGAGAGAATCTCCTCCATTGAGCCATAGCTCTCTCTCCCACCTTCCTCCCTTGTCAGGTGATGGGTGATTACACAGCCTGCTATCACAAGCAGTTTTCTCCATGGCTGCCAGTTTAGCATCCATATTCAGGTTTTCCATATCCTCTCCTGTGTACCTGGTTTTGGTTCTGGTTGCTTCACTCCTTGCTGGTCTGATGATTCTCCCAGCTGGTCTCTGGTGGGGAACTGCGGCATGATATGGATGTCGATGTTACATAGGTATATTGACGTGGGTGGCCCTATCTTGCAAAAAGTTTCCAGGTGGTCCTGATACTGACTGCTTACAGTTCCATGATGTGCCTCAATGAAGGAGATTCAAAGAACTGCTGTTACGGTAGGTAACTATTCTATTTTGATCCAGCCACACACTGAGGTACTTTGAAGTAAGAGACTTCTTCAAGAGGGCCCAATTGAGAGGCATAAAGATTGGATAGCAAGGAACCTAGCAAGCCTCTGCTTGTTTCTAAAGTTTAAAAAGATTGTCTTTTTGAAAGCGGGTTTGGAGTGGAACCAGTGGTGGACTTTGTCAAAGCTCCACTGCAGAGATTATTCCATCTAAAGATCTGAGGTCCCTAAAGTTAAAATTACTGCATCATTACCATACATGTAAATGTGCAAGGAGATACAGATAGTGGGGAGGTAATTTAGGACAATGGCCAGCAGGATTGGTCACAGACTCGGGGCCCTTAGGGACACCTGTGGAGATGGGGAGGAGTTGGGTGATAGGGCATCATCCACCTGAATGACCTGTGGTGTTTAGAGGTAAGGAGGAGCCTGCTAACCATTAGGTCTGAAGGTTCTGCCCTTTACAACTTGCACAGGAGGGAAGGGAGGGCCACAGTGTTGAAGGTCCTGGCAAAGTCAACAAAGATGTGAAAAATGTAACCACTTGGATAGAATGTGGATAACATTTGTTAAATTGAGCTTTAATGTAAGTTTGGGTAAATGGTGTTTTAATGAGATGCATTATGTTTTATATTTTTAAATGGTAATAGGATGAAGAAAGTATATCATAGTAGGGAAGGTATCTTTTTTATGATTTGTGTAATAACTGTGTTTTTTCTAGTTTTTTTATTATTGCATACTGTGTAAAAGTTGTATATGTGCAGAATGTAATCAACTTCAGTATCCCTTTTGGGATTGTTGCAATAATAGTTGAATAATCAAATCAAATCAAAAAGATGGCTGTAGTGATCAGGCCATTGTTGTACAACTGTAGCAGAATTAAGAAGCAACTTCATCATATTTGTAAATAAACTTTTTAACCACCTAAAACCATATCCAAGTTAAGAAAAGAGATATTGTAGACCAGAATTCCATGACAGTATTGAGCCATGCATCTGCACATCTGCAGCATGTCAGATAGGTTGCTGGAACTCCCTAGTCCCTGTTCTCTCTCTCCTTCACCATCTGTCTCTTACAGCGTGCAGTGAAAACTGCTACCTAATTGCATACTAAGCAGGAAGCACTTTTGCATGAAACATTATGTAAACAGTATGACATGCTGGGCATGTGTTATGTTGATTTAACCATATGTTCAGGGGTGTTGTGAGGCATACTGCCACTGCTGGAGTGTCTTCAGCCCCTAGATCTGTGGGTCGGATCTATATTATGCCACCCCCCCAACACGCACGCACACACACACACACACACACACACACACACACACACACACACTGCAGAGCCATACAGTGCTTGCAAAATGGGTAAACTGAGAAAATTAAAAAAAACGAATATCAACATTTATTTTATTAAAAAACAGGTATTTTCTTTTCTTTAACTTGTAAAAAGTAAACCTTTCCAGTGGTCAAGTATCTGTCTAGCCACACATTCAATAAATAAAATGTTTATAGTGTGTGGTGGTATGCTGTTGCGGATGGAATCCATCCCTAGAACAGGTTTGTTGTGCTGCAGTAGCGACATCACGATGTTGATGTGCTGCACTAGTGACATCATTACTGCAGCACAACAAGAGAGAACATCTTTAAGCAAGCATGATGAAGTGGCCATGGCGGTGAGTGCTGGCCCAGGAAGTGAGCGGCACTGGAAAGAAAATGCTACGGTCTGCACTACAGTAAGGCATTTTAAATGCTGGGGGGACCTATTTTTGGACACAGGATGGTAATAATGGTTGCCTATACATGGCTATTTTTATAATGAATGCAGGAATTCAACTTTTTTTTCCCCATATATATTTTTTGTCTTTATTTCTTTTTACTCCCCCAGGGACACAGCATACACATGGAATGGAGAGAAGCACACACATGCCAGAATCTGGTGGCCCCCCTCTGCCCCTCCCTGGACTTTTGTCGCCACTCAAACTGCCTACGCTACTCCATCTGGTGGGAGCAGGACTACGGCAGAGCAGACATCCACCCCATGGAAGGGAGAGCCAAGGCTCGATCCCATTCTGACCCTCCCCCTCCCTGAGCCGGCACCCCGGCAGCCTGAGGTTGTTCCCAAACCCGGGTCACTGGCGTGGCATGAGGTAAGGCGCCAGTGCCTCAGCCCTCTGTGCCACCAGGCCGGTTAGAATTCAACTTTCTGCAGAATTTTTCTAACTGAATGTTGACTTCATTCCTCCCCATACAAACACACACAACCTCTGGTAGGCAGGTGACGATTGGGGGGTTCATGGTCAGAAAAGAAGCTGCAAAAAATAAAACTGAGTTGTGCTTCTTGTTGTTTAAATTTGTGTATATACATTATGCATGAGGAAGGGAATATAAAAGGAAAAAACAGTTTGTTTTAGTTTTAGGGCCTAGATGACTTTTAAGTGAGTAAAGGTCACAGCTATGTTTGTAATGGAAATCAGGACTTGTTGAAAAAGACAGTGATATTGTTAGTGTGCTGTGTACTGATTGACAGCACTTTTTTTTTACCAGTGCATTACACAGATCCAAGACATACTGTAAGTGCCAACTCACTTTATAATGCTGTCCAATCTCCATGGGCTTCCACTGTCTTGTAGACTAGTAGCTTTCAGAGATGTTGTTCATTCTGTGAATGGCTAGGTTCAAACAGAACTATTTAAAATGCTGAAGCGTTATACTGCAGAAGGGCAGTGGAAAACATGCCTGAGGCAGGGTTGCTTGCCATTTCCAGGCACAAAGCAATCCGTGTGAGAGGTGCTTGTATTATAGAACCTCTAGGTTAAAGGTTTTTTTTGTGGCTGGCATCAGATTTTCCAACTCTACGAACATTTTTGTATCAATTCAAGCACTCTGATATATATTCCTGATGCAGCTTGGGATGGGGAGGAGGGGGTGGGAAAAGAAGAGGGAGTGGTTAGTTGACTCAGGCAGATGGTGTTTTCAGTTGTAGACCACTGGTTCAAATCCGTGTTTGATCAGGAGTGGCTAAAAGTAGTTGCCACATGATTGTACTGTAATGGCTTCTTTAAATGAAGCCGTGGTTCTCTGTCCAGTTCTTAGCACAGTAAATACAGTAGGTGTTCATATTGTGAAGCCACACTTACCACTGCAGGCATAGATTTTGAGCTAACTTCTCACCCTCTAGAGGAGGTCCTGCTACGGCACTACTGAAGCACGTTGCTTGGACATTGTACGCTAACTTGAAATGTAGCTGCGTGTAACATAGAAACAAGAAACATAGACACTGTCAGCAGATAAGGACCACTAGGCCCATCCAGTCTGCCCATATGCCCTCCCCTTTTTGTGGCCTCTGACTCTACTTGAACAAGGACTTTCTCTTCTCCTTTGCACTTCTAGGGTTCCCCTATGTCTGTCCCATGCATATTTAAATCCATCTACTGTGCTTGCTCCCACCGCTTCCTGTGGCAAACTATTCTGTGTCCACCACCCTCTCTGTGAAGAAAAATCTCCTCACATTTCCCCGTAATCTGCCACCTTCCAATTTCATATTATGCTCCCTTGTTCTTGTGCTCCCCTATATTGGAAGATGTCCCCCCGTTCATGCCTTTATGGTACTTGAATGTTTATATCATGTCACCCCGATCCATCCTCTCCTCCAGCAAGTACATATTGAAGTCCTTTAACCTCTCCTCATATGATTTCTGGTGCAAGCCCTGTACCATCTTTGTCGCCATTCTCTGGACTGCCTCCACCCTGTTAATGTCCTTTATTTTATTTTTTTTATTTTATTTAGTTGTTTAACCAGGAGTAGCACACTAAGCTGAAAGCTTTTTTACAGGTGCGACCTGGGAGCACAAGGAAGTTAAGTGACTTGCTCAAGGTCACACAGTACGCAAGTGGAAGCTGTGGGATTCAAACCCAGGTCTGGTCTGCTGGATGTCACCAGATGTGCAGGTCAGAGTCTTAAGCCACTGCACTATATTGCCATCGTTATGAAGATGTGGCCTCCAGAATTGCACACAGTATTCTAAGTGAGGCCTCACTAGTGTTTTATACAATGGCATCACACCCTCCCACCTTCTGCTAGTGATACCTCTGCCAGTGCCCCAGCATGCCACTGGTCCTCCCTACAGCCTTTGTACTCTGCTTAGACACCTTTAGGTCATCTGAAATGATAACCCCCCCAGATCCCTTTCCTCCATGGTGATCATCAGCAACACCCCACCATCCTGTAGCTCTCTCTCTCATGGATTCCCTCATCCCAGGTGCATTATTTTGCACTTCTTTGAATTGAGCCTCAGTTGCCATACCTCAGACCATTTCTCAAGCTTCCGCAGGTCCCTCCTCATTTTCTCCAATCCATCCAGAGTATCCACCCTGTTGCAGATCTTGGTGACATCTGCAAACAGGCAGACCTTTCCCTCCAGCCCTTCTGCTATGTCACCAATGAAGACATTAAACAGGACTGGCCCAAAGGCTGATCCTGAGGTACCCCACTGGTCACTCCCCTCTCCCCAGATTGGATCCCATTAACCACTACCCTCTGCCTCCTGTCTGTTAACCAGTCCTTAAGCCAGTTTACCAACTTCAGTCTCATGCCCAGACTACCCATCCTGTTAACCAGCCTTTTATGTGGACCATCAGTACCTCCAAAAATGTCAGAGTATGCTACCTTCCCCCAGACACCCTCCCAACACACTGAAGTCCTCCTGCACCTGCTTCAAACTTGCCTTGACAGATTATAGGTCATTTGTTCCCAGGTGGACAATGACCTCTAGCCACCCCCCTTTCCTTGCCACCACCTCAACGATCCTCTGGATCTGCTCCCCCTCCCTCTGAGCTGTGCCTCCTGGAAGGCACTTAACCTCCATTTCCTCCCTGCTATCTGTGCCCAGCTCCATTCTCCAGACAGTCGACTCCCCCATAAGGAGTAACTTCTTCCCTTGGGGTCCTCTTATTCCCATCCTTGGGTATCCCTCCTGGAGGTCCCTCACCTTCCCCCTGGTTGCAGCCTCAGGTTCCCCTGTGAGACTCTCTCTCTCCTCCAGAATAGTATAGGACTTCCTGAGCTGGACCAGCTGGGGGATGTGCCTATGACCCCCCTCCATGACCCTCCCCAAGCCCACCATAGTCCATCCTGTCCCCTGCCTAGGCAGCTGCTGTGGCAGTGGCTGGGGACATGGTGGCCTCCAGGTAGGGACAAAGGTCCCCAGTACTCCTGCCAGCTTGGCCTGAAGACTGGCTACCTCTGCCCTCAGCCCAGAGAGGTGCCTGCAAGTGGGGCAGTGGCACAGCTTCCAGAATGTTCTCCTGAAGACTGCTGCACCACACCCAGTGCACTGCACCACTCCCTGCATTTTCTACTGCTGGTTTTATCCTTTCCTTTTACCCTGTGTTTGCTCTTTTTCCTAGTTACCCCTCTTTCTTTACTGCCTAATGCATTTTTACTGATCTGCTGAATGGTACACCTCTTGTTTTGGTGTCTGTCTATTAGAAGGGCTACTTATTGTACAAAACTTCCACTGTATCCTTACAAAGGTGTGCCTTGTTGGATGCCTATAAAGGTGAATCAACCCTGGGGTGGGTGGGGATGGGACAGGGAGGGTAGGTTACTCCTTTGTTAGGTGCAAGACAAAAAAACAATCTGTGAATCAACTCTCCCTGAAAAGTTGGCACCACAGAATTCACCAGGTAAGCCCAGACAAAGAAAGAAAGAAAATGTACACCCCTTTTAAACATGCAACCTAAACAAAGTAAGAAAAAGCACACCTTCTTACCATGCAACCTCTGCCCAGTTAAGCAGTATTAGCCATGTAGATAAACAGAGGCTTTTGGTCTCCAATGTTTTCAGTCTGGTGCTTTTCTTGAGCTCTAAAATTCACTATAAAAATTGAAATAAAAAAGTCTCAGCATGAAGTACAATTAGGTATGAAGTTTATTCACTTAAATTAGAAAGTGGTCTGCAGAGAGACTGAATGCAGCACATGATGTGAAATGCATCATACGTGGCACCCAGGAGACAAGCAAGAGAACACTGTCCCAAGTCGGGGCATTGTTATTGCTTCTGACCTTTGCATGGAGAAGGGGAAGGGGATGGTTAACAAAATAATAAACTGATTGCAGAATTAAAGAGGAACTTCCCCAGGTCTTCTGACTTTCATGCATAAATTACTCCTTCTTGCATTGATTCTGGAATTGTATTTCATTACTGTCCGCTGCAGTTAGTTTTTGCACTCTGAGCTGCTAAAAACTGCAGGGTATACCAGAGCTTCTATAGCAAGCTTGGTGTTGCTGTGGGCCCAGGGTTGTACTGCTGATATCACTATAGGGCAGAGTCGATTTAAAAAAAAAAAAAAAATACTGGCAAGGCATTTGGATCTTGGCATAATGCATTGCTAACAGGGTGTCTTGGGGAAGAGGAAACACAGTATGCACACTGAATACTGGTAGGTTCCCCTTGCAGCATTGTTGCAACTACATGGTACTGCACTGTGTGAGTCACTCCTCTACCCTACAGTGATGTCATCAGGAGCTAGCAGCCCAGCAGCTGAACAGCAAAGGCAATTGCAGCAGGGCTCACAAACCAATCCAAATTATGGAAGGCAGACTAAACCTTGGCCAAAAATAACAAATGCACACACCTTTTCAGGTCTAGTACTGCATATAATGACTATAAGCTGTAACTTTTTGGATCGTAATGAAAGTTCCTCTTTAAAGTCAGTGGAGAAAAGAGGACAGAAATAGAAATAAAGAAACGCCATGAAAGAAAAATAAAATAAAAAAAAAAAACAGAGAAGCTGAAAGTGGAAAACTAAAATAGCAGAGTGACAATAACCATGGCAAGCCAAAGACTTTTAATTAACATTTAAAGAAGCGATAGGAGAAAGGACAGATAGAAGCAAGCAAAAACATAAGAGAAAATTGGTGAGGAGGGGAAACAAGGCAGAGTAAGAATTAAGAGGGGCTAGTTGTGCTGTTAGGCTTGGTATTCACAGACTTAAAACAGAAATTAAAAGACAACAAGACTAGGCATTGTTCACTGGTATGTACTGTACTTTATTAAAGAGCAGCTGACACCTTCAGGAGAACTTTAACAAAACATAATATTTAGACATAGTTCGGCTTGTATTTCACATTAGTTCTGTATTCCTCCTCCCCATTATTGATTACAGATGTAATTTGCATGAAAACAGGATCGTTGCTCCTGGACAGTTCTACAACTCACGTTGCTTTCTCCCTATCTGAAGTCATAATGCACTACTTGTGACATCACAGTTACTCCCATGGCAACAGACTGTGATGTCAATAGAGGATTATGACTTGAAGTAGGGAGTAAGTTATAGTGGCGGATGAATTCTAAGTTTTAAATATCATGTATTCATGCAAATTTTCTCAGTAATAAATACTGTTAAGGAGAAATCTATATAACATATATGGAATGGCAGCTGAATTGTACCTAAATATTATGTTTTTCAAAGTTTTCTGTGAGGAGTCCGCAACTCTTTAAGATCAGAATACATCTGTATGTACTTTGCTATGTTACCTGATTTTAAATTTTGCTAATCATTCCTTGGCAACTGCTATCCCACTTTTGAAACTGATTAGCAGTCTAGTTGTGAAGCTACTAATTCATGCTTGCTTTATCATCCAACCAGTATTTAACACTTGCTGACGTTTGATTGTTCCTGATTGCTATCCTGGATATATTCACAGGGAATAGTCTATATATAGATGTCATATTATACATTTTTTATCCTGCATTCTATATTTTTATCTTAATGTGGATGATATAAATACATTTTAATTATACCATAGCAACACAGTAACACATAGTAGTACACTCTCTGAATAACTTTGGTGATTACATTGTCATTTAGCTGTCAGATCAGTTAATTGCACTTACAAGGTGCATGTGACATACTGTAGATGGTATCCTGATAGATTTTCTAAAGGCACAACATTACCTGTAATCATTTTTATGTGCCATGTATTGTATTGCACTGTTTTATGAATGACAATGTGTGAATGCACCCGTCTTGCCTTAGCACCTTTCTGAAAATGAATTACGTTGCACTTACAATGGCTATGTGTGTATGGAAGTAAAGAAGGAAGGAAGGAGAAAGAGAAAGAAAGGAAAGAAAGAAAAAAGAAAGAAGATATACTGCAATTACAGTGTAATTACTGTGTACCTACACATGACAATTATTATATCATAATAACTTTTAAAACTGATGTAACCCCCCCTACAAATGGGGGTTCCCGAAAAGTCTTCCTTGAGCTTGCCTAAATGCTCACTGCCAGGCTGGTGTCCTGCATTTTAGCAGTTTAAATGTGATTGCCAGAGAGTGCCTGAATAGCCTCTGTGTACTGTCTCTTTAAGAGCTGCCTGGATTGCAGTCATAAGTAATCTGAGGGGGATTCCAAGGTGACTCACCCACTCTTGAACCTTACCCAGGCTTACCCTTCTACCAATCGTAAATACAAAAAAGGGGCCGTTAAAGAACCAGAAAAAGTATACTTCTGCCCAGGTGAACTCTTCGGGCCCCACTGGACACCCGACTGTGAAGTAGCCTTCCATGACATCATATACCAGCTTACCCATGCCCCCATCCTCGCCTATGCTGATCCCACCAAACCCTATGTGCTGCAAATGGACGCTAGTCTGCAGGGTCTAGGAGCGGTGCTGTATCAAGACCATGAGGATGGCCTGAGACAAGTAGCTTTCGCCAGTAGGAGCTTGACCCCGTCCGAACGAAACTACCCTGTGCATAAGTTGGAGTTCTTTGCACTAAAATAGACCATCACTGACCAGTTTCATAAATCCCTCTATGGAGCAAAGATATTGGTGAAGACTGACAATAACCCGTTGACCTATGTACAGACTTCAGCTAAGTTAGACACCACTGGGCACCAGTGGCTTTCTGCATTATCAACCTATGATTATGCTGTCGAATACAGACCGGGCCTGAACCGTATTGATGCTGATGCCTATCACGAAGGCCCACTTCCAAGAGTGATTGGGTCAAGCTGTCTGAACCTGACATTCGAGCATTGTGCCAAAAGTTTGATAGAGATGAACAGATGTCTGCGGACACAGTGGACTGTTCAGTAGATTGTTTGGACCCTTCTGAAACCTGCATACCAGCTGCTTATTGCCACTTCTCTGCTCTAGATATTAGTGCACTACCTCAATTTGACAATGACAGTATTCAGTGGGCTCAATACCAAGATCCTGTGATTCAGCCAGCACTTGATGCCCTGTGTGCTGGGAAAGATGTATCTAAGTTACAGTCCACTGACTTACAAACTACTTTATCGTTTAAAGAAGGCCCCAGATTGAAGTTGCTCAATCAATTGTTGTATAGAGAGAGACAGTAGATTGTGGTGGCAAAGTAGACAAGCAACAATTGGTCCTGCCCACAGCCTTTAAAGATTTGGTACTGAGGTCTCTCCATAATCACATGGGGCACCTCGATATTGACAGAACCCTTGACCTGGTACGATCTTGCTTCTACTGGCCCAAAATGGGGGCCAATGTTGAGCACCATGTAAAGACTTGTAGTCGCTGATTGCAAAGAAAAGCCCTGCCTCAGAGGGCTGTTCCCCCTTGTTAATATTACTACTAGTGCCCCCACGGAACTAGTCTGCATAGACTTCTTGTGTTTCCAACCTGATCAGTGGAACATTGGCAATGTGTTAGTGGTTACGGATCATTTCACACGGTATGCACAAGCTTTTCCCACCAAAGATCAAAAGGCATCTACCGTGGCCAAGGTGCTAGTGGAAAATTTCTTCATCCACCATGGTGCCCCCCCAGTGGATCCACTCTGACCAGGGCAGAGACTTTGAGAGTCGACTAGTCAAAGAAATGCTCTCTCTGTGGGGGAGGGGGTGCGAAAGTAAAGAACCACCCCCTATCACTCGCAGGGAGACCCTCAACCAGAACATTTTAACTGCACCCTTCTAGACATGCTGGGCACCCTCCACCCAAAAGAGAAGCATAAGTGGAGCCAGCAAATTAGCACCTTGGTACACGCATACAGCTGCATGAAAAATGATGCTACCGTGTTCTCCCCCTACTGCCTCATGTTCGGGAGAGAGGCCCGGCTGCCAGTTGATGTCTGTTTTGGGGTCTCTCCAGATGGGGTCAGAGCCAAAAACTACTTGCAATATGTACAAAAACTGAAAGCTCAGTTGAACCATGCCAATCAACTGGCCCAGACAATGGTCACCAAGAGAAATCTAGCCAACAAAGAGAGGCATAATAAAAAAAAAGTAAAAGCTCAAGAGCTTCAACCTGGAGACAGTGGGCTGGATATTCAAACTGCGCCCACAATGTGCGCAAGAGCAGGAGCAAGCACAAGTCCATTGCGCATTTGTGCAAAAGACGCGATATTCAAACATGGAGCAAGGCCAATTGCGCATCCAGCCAACGTCTGAATATCGCACAACCTTTGCCATAGCGCAACCAGGAAGGGGAAGCTGAGCAGATATGATGATGCGCCATAGCGCAACAAGGCCAGCCCAGCTGAGCAGTCCAGAGGTGCCATAGCACAAGCAGAGAGCCCCTCCAGCAGCAGAGCAATTGAACTGCACAACCAGGGAGGTAGGCGGGCCACCCACCCATGCCACAGATGGGCACAGGAACACAATGCAGAACTAACAATACACCCCACACCCTAAGCACAGCATCACTGGGGAGGGATGGAATATCACACCAGCCCATGGGACAAGCCAACAAGCACAGCTGGGCCATGTTGCCCCAGCACACCCACTGGCAGGCTGAGACTGCCACACACAGAGGTCGACAACCACAGTGCACAGCAGCCCCCTTGTGCATAGCACACCCTGCACTGTGACCCCAAGACACCACCCATGTGCAGTGACTGTCACTGCAGGAATCTCCATGCATCCCCCCCCCCGGCACACTGCAACCTTGTGTACCACAGAACCATATAAGCCAGACCCACCATGATCACCCAGCAGTGGGCGGCAGCAGATGGCAAGACCAACTGAAAGCCACTCCCACACCGGAGACACCTCCCCATGCACACACACACACACACACACACCCAGGACAATACCACGCCAGATGCCATGCACACCACTGCAACTGAGCACTCGTAGCCAGCTGCAAATCAGAGACCACCACAGTATCCATATCAAAATATATATATATTCAAACCAATAAATGTACAACACCAAAAGGAACAAACAGAACTATTTACATATTTACAATACAAGGAGGGTGGGGTACAAGGTAGGGGGGGCAAGGGTAGGGGTGAACAACTGGGAGAGGAAGGCAGGGTGTGAGGATGGGTGAGTGGGTATGTGATGCACAGCTAGCGCCTGGCAGGCTGCCCTCCTGCTGCCCGTTGCTGGTCCTGGGGCCTCTATGGCACCTCACGCCATGGCGCTGCATCTCCATGAGAATGTCAAGCGTGGCAATCGACACCCGTCAGCAGCTGTGAGGAACGTTCCATGCGTGCGCATGATTTGGATACCTAGGACAAGGGAACAGAGTCAATGGCTGTGACTGTCCATATCCCTGAACCCCACCCATCATGCAAGGCATATGGCAAGTGCCCTGCACCTGTGATGGTATGCACCCACCCACAGTGAACGTGCACATGACACGCCCAACCAGGTAGCACCAGCTATGTGTACCAATGCACACACACACACTGCCCATGTCCATCACAGCACAACCAAGGTTGTCAAGTGACGTGGCTACGTGGTGGGATGCTAGTTCCACAGCCATGTGCCCAGTGCATGCATGGACCACCAGTGACGCACACACAGACATGCAGTGACACTGGACAGTGATGACTGTCACCTGTGTCATGCATGGATGTGTTGTCCATGGCTGGTGGTCATGCCCCCCCCCCACCAGCATGCAATAGTATCCATGATGTAATGACACTCACCCTCATCAAGCAGCTGTGGCTGCTGCTGCTCCTGCTGCTGCCGCTGTGGCCCAACCATCATGCCACCTCTGGCTGCCACCTGTGCCCCGCCACGGCCCTCCTCAGCCCAGGCCTGCCTCCGGCTCCTCCACGCCTGTGGGTGACAAATGTTGAGAAACACATCAGTGTGAACCCAAAGCAGACAGCCCCTGCCCCAGTGAGTGTGCCTGCCCACACAGCCAGACCCATGCACCACACACCTGCACACACTGACACAGCCAACCATGGTAGAACCCTCCCCCATGCACAGTCACACCCCTACGGACAATACAGGTGCAGTGATGGGTCACCCACCTAGCCTAGGCACAATGCCCCTCCTGGCACGGGACCTGAGGCATTCCAGCAGTGCCTGCTGCCTCCTGCAGAGGTCACTATAGCGGTGCCTGCACTGTTCTGCCATCCTGCACCGCCCTGTGACCTGCTCCAGTGCAGTGGCCACCTGCTGCCACACACATGGGTGCGTGCCATGTTGAGGGATCTCCCAAACAGTGGCCCAAAGTGAGGCTCCACCACAGCCACCAGGTTGGCCACCTCCAACGGACTCCACTGTGGAGCTCTCCTGCGTGCCATTACTGGAGTTGTATAGTAGGCAATATGGCGCCCTGCAGCGCGGCAACCACACATGAAAATGTTGCGCAATAGAACACCATTAGTTCCTATCACGCTGTTCGTATAGCGCCGACGGTTCACATCGCGCTGTCACTGAACAGCGCTGGACACATGCCAGAGAACAGCGCCAGGGGGCAAAGGTCAGGCACAAGGTCAGGGGTCTGTGGCGCAAGGCCACGCACAGCGCCATTGGACGTCTACACGTCCTGCACAGTCGGTCACCTGCGTGCCAGTGCCACAGTGTACTATTGCGCATTTGTGCCACAGCGCTATGAGGTGACCAGCGCTGCAGTGCCACTGGCACAATGGTGGCCATGTCCTGCACTGCTCATCACGCACAGCACGTCATCAGCACGGCAGACGCCTGTGTAAGCTACCCGGGCATGCGCGATGTGGTGTACTACACAGTCATGGAAATGCTCCATTGGCTCAGCCGGCTCAACCGTATAGCGCAAAGCGCAGCGGCGCGATATTCAGCCGACACACGCAAATCATCTGATCAGCCATTCAAAGGCGCAGTGGCGCGATTAGCATCTCATTACAGTTGCTCCACTCCTAATTTGCATGCATTGCGCTATAAATGTACGACATTGGGCTGTGCTGGCCAGATTCGGTTACTGCAGGTGAGAGGTGGGTTGCATGCTGTGTGATGTTCTGGACAATGGTCATGGGATAATGCTGTAGACTGCACAGTGACAGGTGTCCACTTCCACCCATACAGACCGACATGACCAAGCAGAGCCAAGGTGAGGGTGAGGATGGTGGACGGAGGAGGCCCAACTTCACCACGGCGGAGACAGAGGCCCTCTTCCAGGCCTACCTGGAGGAGGAGCCACTACTGAGTGGACGGCGGGGCACCCCTCAGGCCCGTGTGGCTGCATGGGAGGGGGTAGCTCGGGCAGTGAACCTGCACGGAAGCCACCAGCGCTCCGTGCAGGAATGCAAGAAGACGATGGGGACCGACCACAGGAGGGTGAAGGAGAAGGTGGCAGCCCTCAGGGCGGCACGTGCTGGCACAGGTGGGGGCCAGCCAGCGGTGGCGGAGCTGACCCCGGCTGAGGACCAACTGGCTGCATCAATGCAGTGGAGTGCTATTGAGGGCATACCAGGAGGTGGATTCCAGACAGGTAGAAGCTCATCACTGCACGGTATGACATGGTGGTGGTGTTTGGGGAAGGGGGGAGGTTGTTCACATGCACTCACATGTCCTCACTTTCTGTTACAGATCCTGTTCGTCTTCAGGGGATGGTGGTGGTGGGTCCAGGCAGTGAGGAAGACCTACTGGAGTTGGAGGAGGGTCCATCCACCTCTGTCGCCAGCCAGCATGCACTGCACCAGCATGCACGCCTGGCTGCCAACTCTGTTGTCGGTGAGTCAGGTGTGGGGGGTGCACAGCCTGTGTCTCAGCAGTCTGGCATGCAAGCATGCCAGCACGCTGTGACTGTGGCTATAGCACATACCTGCACCATTGATGATGCAAGGACTGCAATGGACAGTGGACGTGTGTGTCCCATGACAGACACACAGCAGGCCAGCCACGTGCCCTGGGCCTAGCTGGTTCCAACGGTGTGCCAGCATGTTGGCACAGTCCCAGGCTGTGCCTGTCAGCACCGGCGGGGCAGCACCAGTGGCTGTGCAGGTGTCTGGCACTGTTGCGGCCACAGCAGTGGAATGAGTGGTCCCTGGGGCACAGCGGTTGGAGGGGCAGCAGCTGCAGTCACCCACCAAGTCTGGGGGTACAGTGTCCAGCGGTGGCACATGCCCACCGCCCTTTGATATGCCCATTCCTGGTCCTGGTGAACAGCGCCCACCCTCAAGGGGTGTTGAGCATTAGGACCTTCCATACCCTGGGGACAGGATGCCGTTATGGCACAGTACCCATTTGAGCATACCCCGCCTGCTGCGGAATCAGTACAGCAGCAAAGGCGGGTGCAACGTCCGTGGAGGCACTGTGCGTGGCTGTGGAGTGGCACAGCAGGGACTGTGCTCTGATCCTTGCAGAGATAGTCCATATGCGGATGGATGTGACCGCCGCCATTGTCAGGCAGACCTAGGCATTGGTCGCTGTTGTGGCTGCATTGGACACACAAGCAGGTGCCCCTGTACCGCACACCCCACACAGTACGCTCTCCACTCCACATTCCTGGCATCGTGCGACACCCAGCCTGTCCACGCCGGGTTCTGCTGTAGGCATCCCGAGCACCCCTGGTGCAGGTATGTTTGGCATACTACAGACCCCAGTGCGGACAAGGTCACGATCGCGCAGTGAAACCCCTGGTGGTCCATTGGTGCCACCCCATGTGGCCCCTGCTCAGCCTGCCAGTGCTGTTGGGTCACAGCAGGGCTGCCCACACATCTGCGGTGGCCGTGGAACAGTGCAACATGACTGACCTGTCTCCCAGTGCGGGCCCTGTCTGGTGCTGCCCTGTGTGCAATGTGCGTCATGGTGGGCAGTGCACTGGTGGGTACCCTGCCCATCACGCTGACACATGGACTACCTGCACACCATCCCGACTGCTGTCCACAGGTGCATGTGCATGATGATGCCTGCATTGTACTGTACACCAAGGTGCAAGGGTGCCCAGCATCTGACACACGTACTTGGACAGTACAGGTGGTGGGTGTGGTCTGTGGATCTGTGTGTTTGCCATGTCTGTTCCTGCTCTGCTGTGCACCTGCCCATGTACACTTTGTGCCTGGTGTGTGTGTGTGTGTCCATATGACTGTTCACCCCTCCCTGATGGTGTGTTTGTGTGCCTGGTCCCTTCCACTCCCCTTGCCGTCATGCACCCCTGGTGTGTTACTCTGTGTGCCTGTGGGTTGCGCCAGGACAGTGTTGGCTGCACATGGCCCTTGACTTACCTGTGTCGTGCATAATGCTCCTCCGTGATGGTGTCCCGTGCAGCTGGGCCTGCCGGATCAGTCGGGGGTCCCACCATCCAAGGGGGGGCTGCTCATCACCATCATCACCGGCGCCACTGGCATCCCCATCGCTGTCCCCCTCCTCGACCTGAATGGCTATCCCACAGTCTTTGGCCATGTTGTGCAGGATACAACAGGCCAGGAATATCCCACAGGCCTTTGAGGGGCTGTACTGTAGGGCACCGCCGGAGGTATCTAGGCATCGGAAGCATGCCTTGAGCATCCCAAACACCCGCTCGGTGATGTTGCATGTGGCGGCATGCGCCTCATTATAGCATTGCTGCGGTGGGGTCATGGGGCGCCGGTATGGTGTGAGCAGCCAGGGACGGAGTGGGTATCCGCTGTCACCTGTGTGGAGATGGTGGAGATGAGTATCATGTTCAGGTCCATATTGCCAGTATCCCTGTGTGCCACTACCAGAGCACCTGTGGCATTCCCACCCTTGCCCCACGTTTGCAATTCCTACATGCGTACTCACCCACTAGATGGCCTGTGGGGATGTCCCCACTCTCAAATCGATGGCACAGTGTGGACTGATACCATATGAAGGCATCATGTGCTCTGCCAGGGTGTGTGGCACAGACATTGATTATGCGCCCAGTGGCATCACACACCACCTGGCAGTTGACACTGGAATAGCCCTTCCTGTTCCTATATGCAGCCCCATCGAGGCCAGGTGGCGTGCGAATGGCCACATGGGTGCAGTCTATGGCCCCTAGCACGCCAGGCATACGTGCTACCCTGTGGAACTCCTGCATGTTTGCTGTACGCTCTGCCACGGTGCTGGGGAATTGGATGTGCTCCGCAGCATGTGGCAGCAGTGCGCTGAGGAATTGGGTGAGGATGCGTGACGTGGCTGACTGTGTGATGCCTGTGGTGTCCCCTGTCAGCCTCTGGAAGGTGCCCGTGGTGAGCAGGCACATGCAGGCTGTCACCTTGGTCTCCACCGACAGAGCATGACTCCGTCGAGAGGGTGCCTGCATCACATCACTGCACAGCTCACAGAGCCGTCTCAGTATTGCCCTGTTCAGGTGGTACCGGCCCACAATCTCTACATCTGTGTACAGCTCAAAGCTGATGCGGGCACGGTACTGCCTGTTGGGGCGCATCGCCGACGGGGCCCTTCCACGGCCACGTCCCCCTGCAGCATGCATTCTCACCCCCCTCATTACAGCTTCCATGTGGAAGCTGACACTGTCCATCTCCCTGGCTTGTGACCCCGCCCCTGGCTGATGTTGCTCTGTTACCCCCGCTGTCCTGACTGCTACCTCCACTGCACCGGGTACCCCGCTGGCCTCTGCAGCCTATGGCCCACACAACTTCCCTTGCCTGCCCTGTTCTGGACTGTCACTGTCTGTCTCTCTCTGTCTCGCTTGGCATCCCTGTAGCGTTCTTGCGCCTCTTCCTTGAGCCTTTTTATTTTGGCTCATTTCCGCTGTGGCGCAACTTCCGGCTGTTCCGCTATTGCGCATTGCGCAACCCTTTGAATATCGCATTGCGCCCTTTATGCAGGGATCCACCCCCTTCAGTTGTGCATGCCTTCATTTGCATTGCACTGTTGCTCAGCCTTTTTTCGGTGTTGCAACTGCCTCCTGCTGAATATCGCAGAATGGCGCAATTTCGGACTTGCGCATGCGCAACCCTATTATGCATGGCGCAACTCTTTTGAATATCCGGCCCAGTGTGTTTTTACACAATTTGGGACTGCATGGTAAACACAAAATTGCTGATCGGTGGCACCATTTTCCCCATGTAGTAGTTGGAAAGTTGGATGATTTACCTGTGTACAAGGTGCACCAGAGAACAACTCCAAAGCTGTCAAGACCATGCACTGTAACCACTTGCTACCTATTGGCCAAGTCATAATTGAGGCTGAACAATCAGAGATTGATTCCCCTGGGCCGGTGACTCATGTTGCTGCAAGAAAGAGACAGAGTCGACCTACCCCAGTGGTTACAAGTTCAAGGTTTCCCCCGCAGCAGGTCCGAAATGATAGTGACTGTCAGTCCACCTCAGATGAAAGTGAATGTGACAATGCTTATTATCCCTCTTATGAACTGAGTCAGCTATTTTGAGGTAACCCTATGACCAATTGTGGGGATGAAGCTGGGCCTTCTGGACTGCCTTACCCCCCCCCCAACTTTTTCCTTGGAGCCAATGCTCCCAGAAAGTGAAGTACAAAGTATCACATCTGAAGATGCTGAGTCTCTGTGTATTGTGGAACTGTATGATTTGCCTGAAGGAGGGGCTGATGGTTTGAGTCTTTCTTGTGACATACCAAAATTTGAAGAATACCACGACAGTGCGGACAACCCCCCTTCAGTGCCTCAAAGTTTGATTGTGCCTGAGCCTTCCCAAAATGAGTCAAGTGTTGTAGAAACAGAGCCTGCAGAGCAAGGAGCCGACAGTGCCCCAATTTGGAAGTTCCCATCCAAGCAGAGGCACCCCTCACAAGTGACGAAAGTCCCCAGACCAGTGCTGAGAGTACACAGACTGTAGTTGTCCCCCTCAGAAAGACTGACCAAGCTGTCAAGCCAATAGTACGCTTCAGTTATGATTCTCCCGGTAGGCCAGTGGATTTTTCCTCTCAGTGTGGTCTACAAAGGGGTTTATGTTTCTCAAAGCTCACTATCTAAACTGAGCCTAAGTGCCAATACCAAGTTGATTGTTCTGCCTTCTAGGTATGGTGCCCCTGCCCCATCTAGCCCCAAGTTAGCTGATAGGGAAGAGCCCCCTCTTACATTGTTCAATGTACAAGACGTTATTACATGATTCCACATAGTAATGTGTAAATTACCTGTGTAAAATATGCATGATTTATTGTCGGAATGGATATAGTATTGTGAAGTGTAGTGAATATGTATAGTAAAAGGTATACGTTTTATGTTGACTGATGCATCAGATGTCACTTGCATAACATGCTAATGGTATAAATGTCTCATATACAATATTGTGATGGTACAGACTTGACATGAACATCAAGTTTTCTCCAGGCAGGGAAGGGTGTAACCCCAATACAAATGGGGGTTACCGAAAAGTCTTCCTTGAGCTTGCCTAAATGCTCACTGCCGGGCTGGTGTCCTGCGTTTTAGCAGTTTAAATGTGATTGCCAGAGTGTGCCTCTGTGTACTTTCTCTTTAAGAGCTGCCTGGATTGCAGTCATAAGTAATCTGAGAGGGAGCTCTGTTGAAAGATGTAACTATTTGCTGAAAATCATTTAGAGTGATAATGTAGTTTGTCTAACCTGCTTTCTTTGCAGCAAGGACTGTTTTGTTTATCTCCACTATCTTGGTCCTGGACAGCTGAATTGGACCAGTCAGTACTGGTGGGACCTAAAATGGAGCCGGACTACAGGAGCTGTCCAAAGTCAGAATCTGTAGGAATTGTAGTTTTGGGCTTTTGGTGCCTTTTTGCATCTGAATGGGGGGCCTTTGTTGTGACTAACAGACAGATCAGCCAACCAAACTTTTTGGATTCTGGGGAAATTCCCAGGCTTTCTGGCAATTGAGTCAGATCTAAGTTGGAAGCTGAAGAAGCAACAGCTTGAGACAGTCAAGCAGCCATCTGAGTAGTTTCGTGTGGGAGAACTGTGGAAAGGCCTGAGTGGTGGCCTGCATGTCTGCCTGCTTGCCACTGAGAGGGAGAGAAGAGAATTATTTCAGACTAAATCCAAGTTTGAGAACGAAGTAAGCCACTGATTTTTTTTCACCAGGCTCATACCTGAAGAAGACCGAAGATTTTCCTGAATGCAAGCAGCCTGTCAGGATTTCCAGTTGCTTTTGAATCTCGGTTTGTGCAGAGACTCTGTGATCGTGACCAGAGAACAGTTTGCCTGGTAGAGTAGAATTTCCTTACATGTAAATGTGCTGTGAGTCGTTAGTGGGTCATGATTTGGTTCCCCACTGTGTGAACTGTGTTCTGCTTGCTGGAAGCTGTATCCAGCCCAAAATGAACTGTATCCGAATTTGTCTCCATTTGGCCGGGGCCTTGCCACACTGGCCCAGCCAGACTACCCACTGCACAGAGAAAGCCATCACTGAGAGACCTGCCTGGGGATCAACCCCCTGCTCCATGCTTGAACAAGAACAATGCCTCGGCGATTTGTGTGGGCCCTGCTTCCCCTGGCACTCCAGATTAACCACCTGCTGTCTCGATTTTCATCTACCTGTGTCCAGTTTTTGGTATCGTGAGTAATCATCAGGGTAGCTCCCTGCAACAACAGCCTAATCTAAAAGTGTGTCATCTGATTGTCTTGTTGTTTGTTTTTTTTCGAACTGAGCCCTCTGGCTCCAGATTATAAAGAGTGTGTGTTGTGCATGTTGTTTTCTTTCTTCACAGGGCCCCAACCAGCTGCAACGTTCCTAGCTGGCCAACTGTTCTCCATCTGGGCACCCAGAGTGTGTGGCTGTTTATGGAAACTGAAATGCATAACTGTTTGATTGATACAGCCTTTAAGCAAATTAACCTGATTACACCCCTTCTTTGTTCAAGTCCCTTTAATAAATCAGATCTGACTTTTTTTTTGCATTTACCCTGACTGTGGTTCCAGTTTGTGCAAGAGTACTGTGCTGCTGTTATTTGCTGTGTATAACTTTGTTTTACAGGGGGTCCCCAGGGCCAGGCCAGAGGAAAGCCCTGGTGGTGAGTACAAACAGTGTGGATACTTGTGTGGTGTATCACGGGTATTGTGAAAGTGATTATTGTGTTGTTCCGGCCGCTAGTAAGGAAAGATGGGGGTTACAGTGTCCCGGAGAGCTGTGCCCAGCTTAGCTTGACCACTACCAACCCTGTCCTCCAGGTGGAGGCACCCATTTCAGA
Organism: Neoceratodus forsteri; assembly: GCA_016271365.2. NCBI lineage: Eukaryota > Metazoa > Chordata > Ceratodontiformes > Ceratodontidae > Neoceratodus > Neoceratodus forsteri. The sequence goes on from CM057449.1 coordinate 1,207,181,146, forward strand.
ACTCAGGCCCCTTAACCTGCTACTAGGCAAGTAGGCAGGGATAATAGCCCTTGGGATAGCGCCACCTAGAGGTTACACTGATTTTTTTTTAAATGTTCTTCTCAATCAATAGTTTACATGTGTACTCTAGCAGCATCTTGAACCACTGGCCATAGGATGAGGCGATGCTCCTCAGTCTGAGCTGGTGGTCCTAAGACAAACACACACTTGATGTTCCTTTTTTTTATGAGAGACTGCCAGTTGTTTACTATCCCCTCCTCTTTACCTGGGAGGACAGGCTGCAGGCACATTTTCTGAGATCAGTACTAAGAAATGAACTGAAGTCTCAATTGCAGTAGGATATAGATGTCAGCCCACCGGACCCAGTAAGAGTCACGGCAGCCCATCATCAAATGCTCCTGAGCTCTCATTCCAGTAGTGTTGATCAGGAAGAAACCCACAAACTACAAGGCTCATGAGCTGTGGGGGAGTCTCAGTCTACAACCAACCCAGCCCTATCAGCAGGAACTTGCATAATCAAGACTAGACCTGTGGATATATTTAGTAGGAATTAAATGATAGTGTCAAACATATCCGAGTCTTAGCCATTTTTAATTTGCCTTGGGAATCTGAATAGGAATCAAGATCCGTATTCCGTTTTTTGTAAGATTGATCTTTTCTAATGATTCTTGTACAAAAAAAAAACAGCTGACAGGCTCAATAGCAGCAGTATGCTTACTTGGATAAATTGTTTTTGCTGATTTGAACAAGCTTTTTAACATTGACTCAAATAATTCAAAAGGATTTGAATTAAGAAATAAACACAAACAAATTCATTGTTTAATAGGGCTTTTAAGTTACAATATAGATAAAACTCATTGAAAGAGACTAATCCTAGACTAAAAACATTGGGAAGGATGCCTTTTTAAATGAAGATACTTGGATAGTGAATTGTCTGTTCTGTTTTGTATCCACTAGATAGGCCCATCTGGCAACCATTCATATCTGCTCCATATAAAAATATTCAGAATAGATAATTAATATCAGGGTTAGATAATAACTATCTTGTCCAACTTTTCATTCCATTTGAAAAATGTCTGAATGAATAGCTGTTATCTGAATTGAACAGTGATTATCCAATCAAGCTGTTCACAGTGCCGGGTAAACGGATAATGGTGGAAAGAAATAATTGGATAAAATACATATTTAAATTATATACTGTGACTTAAAAAGGGGCATAATCAACAGTATCTGGTAATCAGCAGATATTATCTTAGCCCTAACGCTGCATGTTTTAACTACTAAGGTCTAACACCAGCAACATATTGGATGAAAATGTTGAATTTGATATTTGATAGTAAATGGCTTCCGTTTGATATTGAATGGCATCCAAAAAAAAAGCTACCCTTTTGTAACAGTACTTCTGCAAGTGATGTGTAGCAGACCCTTAGCTGTTGGGTGCTTCAGGACTATTGGCACTCAAGTGTGGGGCTCATCTCAATGTGAAATTTGTGTGAAAAAACATGTTGGTTTACTTACTGTTTACTGTAGTATAGCAGATTGTATCAGACTAATTTGGTTTATTTCTAGGCTAACATCTTTGGTTACCATAAATCTCAGACTCCTCAGCTGCTGACATCAGAGCAGTAGGCAGCAGTTGGAGATTCAGTAGCCTGCAATGCATGTCATTAGCCTGTAGTGCATGTTAGAGTTCATATAAGCTCTGATCCTTTGTTTGCAGATCCTGCAGTCCTCCCTCAGCTTAGTACAGTTAAGAGGACTGTACTTAGTCCCTGGAGAAAAGCAGATCCAGAAAACATCTGATCAGAGATTGTATAGAGAACACTGGATGTGCAGCTGTGCATGACCAGTGTGTTCTGCCACAGAGGGGTTCTGATTCCTTCTGATCTCGAGAGCGAAGCTCGAGAGGTCCATGAGAATCAGAGCCTTGAGGTGGTAGAACACATTGGTGGTGCATAAAGTTGCTCATGCTGTATTTTTATAGTGTATAGTATTGTGGGAAATGTGCATGCAGTGGTTCTTTCCCTTTCAGAATGAAACTGACTTGCGCAGTCTCGAGAGGTTTCAGAATGCTGTTGTACCACAGAAGGGTGCAGTCACATTCCATGACCTTTGAGCTATGGAACAACAGCATTTTGAAAGGGATGGAATTCTATACAGAACAATGCTCTACTATACACTATAAAAGCTTTAACATGCACTGAAGGCTACTAAATCTCCCACTGCTGCCTACTGCTCTGTCAGTTGCAGGGGATACTGGGACTTGTAGTAATAGAAGATGTTAGCCTAGAAGTAAACAAAATTAGTCTGATACAATCTACTATAGTACAGTAAAAAGTAAGTAAACCAAAATATTTTTGCACACAAAGTTCTCATTGGTACCAGCCCTACACTTGAGTGTTGGGCCTTTTGTGCTGATATCCCCCTTTAAGTAGATTTAGTAAGGGTTATAAATATGTGCTGTGCATTATGTATGATAGCCTCAGTTCTGTATATGAACATATGAACGTACAAATTTGCCAGCAGAAACAAACTTCCCAGTCTGTCAATGTCTGCCCAGATGTACAGCTAGCCCCCTAGACTGCAGCTGCCCCAACACCGTCCCCATCTGTCATTTGCATGACGGCCACAGCCCCCTCCACCCCAGACCCTCCCACATGCTCTGTTCCATGCCTTCTTAAAACTTCCTACTGTCTTACATGACACCACCCCCTCTGGTAGAGCATTCCATTTAGACACCACCCTCTCTGTGAAGTAGTGCCTCCTCATCTCCCTCCTAAATCTTCTACCCTCCAGTCTTAGTCCATGCCCCCTCGTGTCCATACCCTTCCTCAATTTAAACACCCCTTCAATGCTAGCTTTGATTATCCTCCTGAAATACTTGAACATTTCAGTCATATCCCCCTGTCCCTCCTCTCCTCCAGCATGTACATATTCATCTCTTTCAGCCTGTCCTCCTATACCTTGTCCTTCATCCCCTGTAACATTTTTGTTGCCCTCTGTTGCACACCTTCCAGTAAATTAATATCCCTCTTCAGATACAGTTGCCAATACTGCACACAGTACTCCAAGTGCGGCCTGACCAAAGATCTGTAGAGGGACAGAATCACCTCCGTATGCCTGGACGAGAAATCCCTTGTGATGCAGCCCATAATCCTGTTCACCTTAGCTGCTGCTTACCTGCATTGGGCAGAGCTGTTCATGCTCCCTGTTACCAACACCCCTTGGTCCTTCTCTTCCTCAGTGTTCCCCAGCCTCACCCCTCCCAACCAATAGTCCCTCCTTGGGTTCTTTGTCCCGAAGTGCATAACCTTGCACTTTTTTGCATTGAATCCCAGCTGCCACTTCTCCAACCATACCTCCAGTTTTTTTTTTTCCCCAATTGTTTAACCAGGTGAGACACACTAAGCTGAAAGCTTGTTTGCAAGTGCAACCTGGGGGCAGTTTGGTTAGGTCCCCTTGAAGTTGTTTCCATCCATCCTCTTCATCCACCACTACCCCCATTTTGGTATCATCTGCAAACAGACTATCCCTGCTCCCAACTCTGTGTGCAATATCTGAGATAAAGAGCACAGATAGCACCAGGTCCAGCACCCGAGCCCTGAAGCTACAGCACTCGTCACTGGTCTAGGCGAGAACTCCCCCCACTACACACGTGCAGCCTCTCTGCAGCCGGTTCTTATCCAGTTTCTCAGCTTCATCCCCACCCCCGCAGCAGTCAGCTTCCTTCCAGCCTCCCATGAGGCACTGAATCGAAGGCCTTGCTGAAGTCCAAGTACAGGACATCTACAGCATGACCCATATCCAGCTGTCTTGTTACCCAGTCATAATATTCTATTAGGTTGGTCTGACAAGACCTCACCGAGATGAACCCATGCAGCTGCCCATCCTGGAGGTCATTACCCTCAAGGAACAACACCAGCCTCTCCATAAGTTTACTCACTATGGAAGTGAGATTGACAGGCAAATAATTTCCTGGCTCATCCCTGGGGCCACTCCTGTGTATGGGCACCATATGGGCCACCCTCCAGTCCTGAGGCACCTATCCCGTGTCCAGGAGGTGCTGAACAGGTCCGCCAGTGGCTCAGCCAAAACCTCCGCCATCTCCCTCAGCACCCTGGGGTGGAATGCCATCAGGACCTGGTGTCTTGTCCTCCCTTAGTGCCCTCAGACCCTCTAGTACTCTACTCCCCTCGATCATTCTGTCCGTCATCTCCTCCCTTCCCACCCCCACTCTCCCAGTCAATGCTGGTAGTGGACCATCCTTCTTTGTGAAGATGGAGCAAAAGTATTAGTTTAGTACTTCTGCTTGTTCCTCTCCCTTTTCCACCTACTCCCTTCCCCACTTTTTCACTATATGGTCTCTGCACTTCCTCTTTTCCCTGACGTATCTAACTAAATCATTCTCCCCTCCCTTGATGCCCTGCGCTAACCTTAGCTCCCTGGAGGCCTTGGCTACTCTCACTTGCTTGGTCACCTCCTTGGACCAACTCACATAAGCCTCCCTGTCCTCTTCCTTCCTAATTCTTCTGAACTTCTGGTATACAGCTCTCATCGTCCTCACCCCCTCCATCACTTTTCTGTTCAGCCAGCATGGTTTCCTGGCTCTGCACTTCTTGCTCTTAGTCCTGGTGCAAGCTTCTGTAGCCTATGTTTTAATAATTTTCCACTTTTGCTGTGCATCCATCTCTGACCTAATACTCTGAAGTCTCACTTGCAGTATTTCTCTCAACCTCCCGAAGTCTGCCCTCCTAAAATACACCACCTTTGTTACTGTGCCTCCAGACTCCCTGCCAAACTTAAGTGAACTACACTGTTTGGTGGTCACTACCATCTAGTTGGTCTTCCACCCTTATTTCACTCACTGCCTCCCCATTTGACAGCACCAAGTCCAGCATGTTAGATAGTCGTGTTAGCCCACTGACCAGCTGTGTCAGGAGACCATCCTAGATCGCATCCAGGAGCACCTGCAGGCAGGGGTGCTCCAATCTTCCCCCAGCAGATTGAAATCCTGCACAATCACCACACTCCCCTTTCTACATACCCTCCTTATTTGCACTGCTAACTCCCTGTCCAGTTCCACTGATTGTGCTGGTGGTCTGTGCACCACCCCCAGCACCAGCTTTCTACCCTTGGAATCCAAAAGCTGCATCCATAGTGCCTCTGTCCCCCCCCATCCCTCATACATCTGATCCCTTCCCTCACATAGAGTGCTACCCCACCCCCTCTCCCCATCCCCTGGTCTTTCCTGTAAATTTTATGTAACCCCTAGGTGGCGCTATCCTAAGGGCTACTACCCCTGCCTGCGTGCCTAGGTGCAGGTTTAGGGGCCTGAGCTTATTGAACAAGTGCCTCCACCTGGAGAAATGGTTCTGGGGTAATGTAACTGCTGTTGGTATTGCCCTCCAAAATGCTGTAACCCCCACCAACCCCTCTAGTGGCCTAAACAGTACAGCAGCAAAACATTCACATGTACCATGTGGCAGTAATGACTTGCTCACACCCCTCGCATTTACCACCAGGGCTGGATCCTCTGCAGCTGCCCTGGAGACCACCTGTAAAGTAAAACCTATAATGCAGCAGTTCAATGGCAGTACAATACCCCTACAAAAATGGTACACACTAGCCAGGTTAAATGCAAAAAGAACAAAATCTGATTTATTCAGGGGAAAGTGAACAGGGGTGGAGCATGAATCTAGCTGATGATTGACAGATCTAATTAATTTAGGCTGAACGTGCATGCACAGTGAGTCTCTTGTATACAGTCACACAACCCTGGGTACCCAGTTGTTAAGCAGGCTAGCCTGAAGCAATGTCCAGCGTTGCAGCTGTTGTTGGGGCCCTTAGGAAAGAAGACAATTAGCATGCACATCAACCTAGAATTTGTAATCTGGAGCCGGATGGCTCACTTTGTTGTAATAAACCCAAACAAATAAATCAAATAACACACAATGATTGCAGCTTTGTTGCAGGGAGTTACCCTGTTTGGTACTCATGCTACCCAGACCAGGAGGCAGGACTGATGAGATGAAGACCTCTGGATGGTGTTCTGGTTTGCCAGGGGAAGCGGGGCCCAGACGAATCACCGAGGTGGTCGCTACCTGTTTGATGGTGTTGGGCAGGGAGCCAAATCTCAGAGCAGATCCTTTGTCAGAAAATGTTTCTGTGGTGGGAGCGGCAGTCTAGGCCGAGACGGCAGGGCCCCAGACCACAGCAGACAGTTTGGATTTAGTCCATGCGAGTGCTGGAGCAGCTTCCAGCTAGCATAACACATTTGAAGGTTTGGAACCAAATCGCGACCCACACAGCACACTTATAAGCAACACAGCTCTTAGTCAAAGTTTGGGTAATGTCCAATTGCAATTTAGCAGAAGTTCTGCACAAACCTCTCAATCCATGACTCACTTCGGTACCTAGCAGTCCAATTGCTTCTGGAGCAAGTCCCAAATTCAGACAGTGATCACTTTCTTGCTCTTCAGGCCTCAGACCTCAAACAAAGGAATTAGATTTAAGACCAACTTTCAAATTCACAGGATTTCCCACTGGAGCCAGCACAGCCTTCCCGACGATTCTCCTGTGCTCCTATGCAGGAGCAGCTGCTCGATGGCTTGAGCTGTTCACTCTCCAAACTCCAGCTCACAACTGACTCTGCTGCAGGCAGTTCTGGGAATTTCCTCTGAGATCCAAAAAGTTTGGCTGGCTGAGGGAACTGTCTGTCACAGCAAGGGCTCCCCCTCCAGGTCCATTTAGGTGCCAAACCTTAAAAAACTACAATTGCTAGAGATTTCAATCCAACAAGACCTGTGTGGACAGTCTCCATTTTAGGTCCACTGAGATTCAATTGGTCCAATTCTGGCAATCCAGAACCAAAATGGTGGCTCTTATGCAAAAAGTCCAAGCTGCAAGGGAAGGCAGGTTAAAAAAAACTTCAATACTATTCCAGTAAGGCCCACTAGGCATAAGTACCTGTTTTCAAGGGCAACCCGGGAGTACTGGGGTGGTTAACTGACTTGCTCAGAGTCCCACAGTATGCAAGTGGAGTTTGTGAGAATCACACCCAGGTATGATAGATATACCAAGCTCATTCACAGCTCTGCTCTAACCTCTAGGCTACACTGCCAGCCCAGAGAGGCTGATATATAAACTTTCTTCCCCAGTATAGTACATCACTCTTCCAGTATTCCTGGTTTGGGAGAAGAGCTGATACCTCCTTAGGGGCATTTGATCTGTCATGTGCCAACAAGATGCTGTGGTGTCTACACTGTGTTACATGAAGTAATAGTCTTTCTCCTTAGAGTAAGATACCTTTTACCTGCTACCCTTGTCACTGCTAGGAGTATGGAGGGGTGCTACCACACAGCCAATGTGGCTATCTGCAGAGCTGGTTGGATAGAAGGTGTACATGCCATATTTAAATATTTATTCAGTCCTGCTTTGGAGTTGTTAATTGCAGAAGGCTCAAACTGCAAGGCCTTCTGTATGTTCTTTACTAAAGCCTGGAAGAGAGTTCCTGCTGCGTGGACCAAGGACAGTACACCGTGGACTCGTTACTGTTCATAGATATCAAAGACTGTGTAATAGTCCTCTAGACATTAATACATTGAGGAGCTGAAGAGGTGATCAGACTCCTCAAGGACTGAGTGGAAGTGATAACTGCCTTGGGTAGATCAATAATAATCCGCATTATGGTCAGGGTGACCTGCATCGAGAACACTGACAGCAGTATTGATGGTATCCATGTCTGCAGTGGTGATCTGATAAATCACTGCTCCATGAGAACCATCCATCTGCTGAACTGTTCATCTTCTAACTCACTCTATGGCAGTGGGGGATATGGAGAGACTAATGCAGAGAAGACTGGTGCCAAAATCAATACCATGATCATCGGTGAGTCTGACGTTAGTGTCAGTGAAACCACCATCAGTATCATTGGTGGTGTCACCAGTTTCTTTTGCAGATCCTGCCACTTCCAGCCCAACTTGACATCCATGTCTACTATCAGAGACTTTGGCATTGAGTGGCGTTGACTGTGAAAATGCATTTTATTCTTCTTATGTGACAATGATGCAGAAAGATCCTTTCTTGAGGGTGGCGCTGAATGCAATCTGAATCTCTTCTTCTTGGTGAGGATCTTCCTCACAGAGACCATCATTCTAACCCTGTCTTTCTACGTCATTTTAGTCAGTGCCAGACAGTCTTGTCAGTTTATGACATTCTGTTTGGGGCCCAAATAGCCGAAGCATTTTGAGCATGGGATCTTTTATGTTGCCACAGTGGCAACATTTAAATGATGCCTTACTTGCCACTGAAAATTGTAATATTACAGGAAGTATGGTGTTTACTATTTGTTCATGATCCTTTGAGAAGTAAAATTGTTAGATACTCCCTGAGGCTCAGAGCCAGAGATGTGAGCTGGGGGATGTGTTTATCCTGTGTAGTGCTGCACAGTAAAAATTAAAACTGTTAAAGTTAAACCTCAGTTTTTGTGTGCTTCATGACTCACAACAAAAATGAAATTTGCATACTTACCATAACTGTTGATTTTTTTGAATAACTTCTCCATAGATTACTACTAATGGGTCTGAGACAGAGGTGCTAGGACCCCACAAGGGCTAGAATTTTTCTGGATGGGGCTGGTGATGTGAGTATGCCCCATGGGTGCATCATCCCACATGCCTGTTTGCACCAGCCCCAGCCACCTCAGTAACATTTCTACTGAGGAGGTGTGCAGTATGATCTGACCAAGTAACCTGTGAACTTAACCTAAGGGCATAAGATAGCCCTGGCAGTCCATGTAAGTAGGGTTACTAAACCCAGTAACACAGTGTTGTCACAGCCCAAACCAAGTGCAAAGAGGTCAAGACCAACACAACAATACTGGAGTGAGTCCATGGGATAGTGTGTGGTATTCACCAGTTCAAGATATGGATAGGTGAACACATCCGAGCTATACAAAAAAAAGGCATGGCTTGTGCAATTGTATGACATTTGAGGTCTGCACAAGGGGGGACTAGAAACTACTAACTTTGTTGGGTTAGAGAGAGCCAGTACTGGTACCAGAGGAGGGGGCTGGGAAAGAAAATTCTTCAGGCGCGAGAATTACTGGATATACTGTATACTTTCAGTACAAGAGAAGGACTAGGTCTTAATGATGCTCTGGGCCTGATTCTCAAAGGGTGATGCATGCTTGCATCAAGTCCTGTGTCAAATCCAGCACTGTGCCTAACTCATTGTCGCACCTTCTGCCCGATTCTCATAGGTAGCACGCATTTGCGACATGGTACCCTTTTTACGTTGGCTTGCACCAAACATTCAGCACAAAACCCATAAAAAGGTCCCATGACGGATGCAAAGTTAGACCTGCAAAAGCTGGTCTAACTCGCAGCATGTGTACGCACGGGATCGAGAATTCTGAATGCCAGCCAGGGAATGCCACAAGTCCCATGTGCCATCTGCTCGGAGCACCCGGAGCTTGCCACATTCTGACACCTTTGAGAATTGGGCCCTGTTAGTCTAACTGCCTTTTGATAATTCAAATCCTGCGTGCTTCATACAGTGTGTTATTCTATTAGTCTGGCAATCCATAGCACTAAAAGACAAACATCATCCTATAGTTAGAAGTATTGAATATTTTGGTACCATGGTTACAAACTCTAAGAGTCTGGAGTGTTCACTTATGAGTTTGTCTTGCTAAAAGCAAAATTGCTGTGATCTCTTATTATACTTATCCTTTGGGTTCAGATTTTTGCTATAGATAGCATACAAACTCTATACATACAGAACACATCTAGATACAATTGCTATGTTAGGAGTGAAATACATGTGCAGTTTACTTACTGTTTCATTTTTCTAAGAAAGCTGAAGCACACACACACACCCCAATAATAATCGGATCCAGAACTTCTTTAACAAATTTTATTGCACCAACTGCTCCACCTAACACGCTAGAAAAATTATTTATTTAGCTGTAGCACCACTGTCACCTTGTGCATGGTTCGTGTGTGGAGGAATACTTACTGTTTCACTTTACTTTATATCCCAGTCTTCTAGTTTTTAAGTTTGTGATGGGGCATGTGTTTACAATTTTCTGTGGTGGATTTTACTTGTATACCTTCACTAGTGGGGACACTGCCCTTCTTTGCTGTCTTCGTCTGCATTATTTGTATTGCAGCTGTTTTTATAGTAATACATTACAGCCCTTTTCTGTTTTCTTCTGTGGTTATCAAAACATTAAAATATGGTATAATATAACTGAGGGACAATTAAGCAGGCTGTGTTTCTCTCTGACATTTACAGGTTTGCTGTTTATTCTCACTAGGTGGAGTTTTTAATTAAGTCTTGTGCCTGGTTATTAGTTTATAACTATGATATCAAAATCAGTATGTTCTTTTATTTAATATGTGTATGGGCAAATGTAATATGTGATGGATTTGCACTATGGTCTTTGCACTTTATATGTGTGTATTGCTTTAAATGTTGCACATAAAGGGTCACCAGATAGGAGGAGCTGTTAAGGTTCTATGTGACAAGGGCGATTCTGAAATGGTGAAGCCAAAATTGTGACGTAATTTTGGCAAGAATACAAATGGTGACTTTTTTTTCAGGGGGCTTTGCCCACCACACCCCCTATTTAGTTAACCAACTCTGAGGTCATAGCACCTCGGGAGCAGGTAAAACAGTTGTCGATGTTATGTCCTTACTGTAATTCCCTCTCCGACTTTTGGTCTCCCTGTTTTGCGTTCGCCGACATCACGGGCCACTGATGCTAACTCCAATTTAGCCTTGTAGTCACTAGGCAAAACATTAGGCATTTCTGGCCTGCGACATAATCAGTCTGCTACCAGCATGGTAAATTCACCTTGCCCTAGGGTCTGTTTTCATGTGAGACAGCACACTACTTTACAAAATTTGCTTAATTTGTAAGCTTTTGCTAAAATTATTTCCTTCGACAATTTTTCCACTGTATCCTAGAATTCTTTTATTCAATTTATAACTTCCAAGAATCCATCTTCTCCATATATTCCCAATAATGAGTCAAAGTACCAAGCTCAGAGAAAGTTCCCTAGGCTAGGGAGGCTGGAACTCAGGGCTCACTTCAGGATAGTAATCCATTCAGAACTGTCCTGCCAAAGGTAGCATATTGCCTGCATGGCATGGACATCCAATGCATAGCACTTAGTAATAGTACTGCATGTACTGTGCTCCAAATTGCAGCCTTGCAAATCTCTCCAGTTGGCACAGAGTGTATTTCTAATAAGAAGTGGCCACTGCTCTGGAGGAGTGGGCATGCACCTTGCCTCTAGTTTTACCTTTGCCATGACATAGCAGTGATGAGAGCATTTCACAATCAAGGCTGAACTGCACTTGACTGTGACAGGTACTCACTTTTGATTGGGGTTGAAAGAGACAGAGACACGTTGTCTGTCTGTAGTCCTTAGTCCTCTTCAGGTAAAATCTAACAACCCTCTTTACATTTAGTGAGTGACAAGTCCTTTCTCTCTCATTCAGAAAATTGGCAAAGTAGGTATTTAGAATCATGGCTTGATTCAAGTGACCACTGACACCACCTTAGGTAGAAACCTAGGGTGTGTACGGAGCACTACCTTGCCTTTATGAAAAACATTATATGGAGGATCAGTGACCAAAGCATGGCTTTCAGACATTCTACACACAGAGGTGATGGCCACCAGAAATGTTGCTTTCCAAGTCAGATATTTCATGTCGCAAGTCACAATAGGCTTGAAGGGCTTACAAAAGAACATGTTCAGCACACAATTTAGATCCCAGGGGGCCATTGGCATCCTGATGGAGGCCGGGCATGCAGCATACCCCTAAGGAATCTCCTGAGCAGTTGCAGCTTTGCAAAAGAGAGGGTACCTGCAGGTTCATGGTATGCTGATATAGCATGTAGGTAGAGCTTAATTGTAGAATATTGCAGGCCACCATCAGAAAAGTCCAATGAATAGTCCAAAACCTTTTTAGGTGGACACTTGAAAGGGTTTATGGGGTTTTGGAGCACCAGATGGAAAACTGATTTCACTTGGCTGTGTATGTCTTCCTGGTGAAAGGTTTACGTGCAGCCAAGAGTATTTCAGAGACCCTCTGAGGCTCTGTTAACCTTCTCAGTTCTATATTCTCAGGAGCCAGGCCTGAAGGAGAACGGAGCTTGGTTGAGGGTGGACTAGCTGGCCCTGATCTTGGTTCAGTAAGTCCATCCAGAGTAACAGAATAGTATAGTTACGCAAGAACTTACCATAACAGTAGATCTTCAAGAGAGGCTCTTGCAGTAGGTAATTACAAATAGGACTGACATCGGCAGGTGGCAGGACCCCACGGAAAAACCTCCAGCCAGCAGTCCCCGGCAGGGACCGCCCCCACGTCAGGTGACCGGCGTCAGACAACATCGGTATAATGGGGCGGTCCCAGATGCCCGCCTTCCAGTTCTTTCCCGCCACAGGCCCGACGAGAGAAGCAGATATTTCCCTCAATGGAAAAGGAGCTGAAAAAGCCTAGGGGGATGGAGGCCGGGAAGGTATTACCTACTGCAAGAGCCTCTCTCGAAGATCTACTGTTACGGTAAGTTCTTACATAACTGTACTACCTTACTTTGAGAGGGCTCTTGCAGTAGGTAATTACAAATAGGACAGAATCCCAAGCAGTCTGGAACAAAAGAAAAGGCACCGGGAGGAGGAACTGCTCCAAGAAGTAGTAAGAAAGCTTGCAAACCTCAAGAAAGGAGGCCCTGCAAGACCGCTAACCCGAAGCCTGCTCTATGGCGAGAGGCAATGTCCAAACTGTAATGTTTAGTAAATGTATGGACAGAGGTCCAAGTGGCAGCAGCACAGATGTCTGCTGCAGACACATTCTTGAAACAAGCCACAGAGGCTGCCACTCCTCGAGTAGAGTGGCCTCTGACTTGACCCGGTAGGGTCTTGTTGTACTTGTCATAACAGAAAGTGATGCAATGAGCCAACCACTTTGATAGGCATTGCTTGGAAACAGCATTGCCTTCCCTTTTGTGAGCAAAAGAGATGAACAACTGATCAGTCTTTCTGAAATCCTTCATCCTATCTGTGTAGTATTTCAGAATCCTGTGGACATCCATGGTATGGCGCAGGTATTCTCCTTGGTTGGAATACTGCGTGAAAAAAGCAGCTAGTTCAATAGACTGATTTAAGGTAGACTCAGCTACCACTTTTGGTAGAAACTTAGGATTCATGCGAAGAGCTACTCTTTCTTTATGAAAGATCAGATAAGGAATTTTGCACATAAGGGCCTGGAGCTCGGAAATTCTGTGAGCAGAAGTAATGGCCACCAAGAAGTGCCTTCCACTGATAAGAACTTCAAGTTCATGGAGGCCGAGGCTCAAAGAGAGAAGGGTAGTTTTCGAGAACAAAGATCAAGTCCCAGGGGGAGCTGGAGTCTGAACAGGGGGTCTAAGATGAAGGACCCCTCTGAGAAAGGTCTTGGATACCTCCAGTTGGGCAAAAACCTTATCAGCGAAAGGGACATGGTAGGCTGAAATAGCCGCCATGTGGAGTTTCAAAGAGGAGTGACTGAGACCCAGGTCGAAAATATGATGCAGATAATCAAGCAGGATGGCCACAGGACAGGAGAAAGGCTCCACGTTCCTGAAGGCAGCCCAGATGGAAAATCTTTTCAATTTCATGGCGTAGGTGGACCTAGTGGAGGGTTTTCTAGCCTCCACCAGAATCTCAGCCACCTTAGGAGAGACGCCAAAGCGAGATTGGGCTAGGTCTGCAGGAGCCATGCATGAAGTTGAAGAGACTTGAGTCCTGGATGGACCAGGGTCCCCTGATCCTGGGTCAGCAATCCTCGAGATAAAGGCAGAGGAAGAGGAGGAACCTCTGAGTGTTGTTGTAGAAGAGAGAACCAAATTTGCCTGGGCCAGAAAGGAGCGATCAGAATCATTCCCGCTCCTTTCAATGCCAGTTCCTGCAGCACACGGGGGACCAGAGGAATTGGGGGAAAAGCATAGACGAATCTGTCCTTCCAGTTTAGAGACAGAGCATCGCTCCAGAAAGCGCCTCGCTCTGGAACAAGCAAGCAAAAAATTGGAAGCTTTGCGTTTTGGGAGGAGGCGAACAGGTCTATCTGTGGAGTCCCCCAAGTCTGGAAGATGCTTTTTAGAACTCTTTGGTCCAGTTCCCACTCATGTGGCAGAGCTGAAGAATGACTTAGCTTGTCTGCCAGGACATTGTCGACTCCTGGAACATGGATCGCCGTGAGGTGAAGGTTGTGAAGAGTTGCCCAGTCCCAAACTCTCATCGCTTCCCTGCACAGCGGGTAGGACTGAGTCCCTCCCTGCTTGTTGATGTACCACACCACGCACATGTTGTCTATTTGGACAGCTAGGTGACCGGGGAAGGATGTATTGGTGAAGGGCCTGGAGGGCATACAGCACTGCTCGAAGCTCGAGCACATTGATATGGAGAGCTAGCTCCAATTTTGACCATAAGCTCTGGGTTCGGTGAGGACCCAGATGGGCTCCCCAACCTTCGCCCGAAGCATCCGTGGTCAGAGTTTGAGAGGGGGGGAGGATGAAAAAAGGGGACCCCTCGGAATAGGTTCTCTCGAACCATCCACCAATGCAAGTCTCTTATCATCGGTGAGGAGATCAGTACCAGATGATCTAGATCGTCTACAAGTTGATCCCACTGAGAGCGGAGAGTCCACTGAGAGATCCTCATGTGGAGGCGCGCACGTGGAACCGTTGGGATGGCAGCCACCATAAGCCCCAGGAGATGGAGCACCGGCCTCGCCGGAACCTTCTTGCGTTCCGATAGAAGGGAAATCTGGGACTGGAGGGAGGCCCCCCTGTCAGGAGGTAGGAAGGCCCTGCACATTGTCGTATAGAGGATTGCCCCGATGAACTGGAGTCTCTGGGAAGGGTCCAGATGAGACTTGGAATGGTTGATGGTGATACCCAGACCAGTGAAAACCTGCTGGTGAGGGAGAGGAAATGCAGGAGTTCCTGCCTGGACAGGGCCGCCAGGAGCCAGTCATCCAGGTAGGGAAAAACCTGAACTCCCAAAGTACAGAGGTGGGCCGCTACCACTGCCAGGCATTTGGTAAAGACTCGGGGAGCTGAGGAAAGACCAAAAGGGAGCGCCCGGAATTGATAGTGGTCCCCCTGAAACGCAAACCTGAGGTACTTTCGGTGTGAAGGGTGAATGGGGATGTGCAGGTATGCATCCTGCATATCCAGTGCACAAAGCCATTGGCCCGGCTGAAGCAGGGGCAAGAGGGTTTGAAGGGAGAGCATCCTGAACCTCTTGTATTCCACATAAAGGTTCAGGGAGCTGAGATCGAGAATGGGTCTGAGATCTCCCGTCTTCTTTGGTACAAGGAAGAAATGGGAATAGTAACCCGTCCCGTGAAGGTGAGGGGATGGGTTCTATGGCCTGCTTCACGAGGAGAGCAGAAATTTCTTCCTTGACCAAAGGAAGATGGTCCCTTGAGTAAGAGTAGTTCAGAGGGGGGTGACGTGGAGGTTTCTGCAGAAACCTATGGAGTGCCCCTGCTATGATCTGAAGCACCCATGAACTGATGTTATCCTCTCCCAACCTGGAAGGTGGAGGGAGAATCTCCTCCTACCAGTTCCTTCGGGCGTCCGGAGGCGGTGGGAGAGGGAAGGAGTCAGGTGGTGTGAGGCACGCGCAGCTGGGGCACCCGCTGCTTTTTGGGTGGCGGGGCCTGGCAGCTTGGGACCCGACGTTTGTGGCCCGCCTTCCTGAGGTTTCGCTTGAGGCCGCCTCATGCAAGCGGGACGGCAGCTAGGGGGATGGGACGACATTGAATCAACAGATTTAAGGGCCGTCCCCTTCTCCTGCAAGTCAGTGATGATGTCCTTGACATCACCACCAAAAAGCACAGAACCTCTGAAAGGTGCTTCTTGGATTGCTGACTGCACCTCCAGGACCAGACCTGACACACGGAGCCATGCGTGATGCCGAAGACTTACAGCAAACACAGAGCTCCATCCTGCAGTGTCCACTGCGTCGTAGGTCATCCTCAGAATGAGAAGACTGGCTGAACGAGCAGAACGGACCAGGTCGGCTAACTCCTGCTTGACCTGGGAGTCGGGCAAGGAGTCAATCTTGGATTCCGCCTGGGTAAGGACAACCTTCTGGTAATCCCCCATATGCACTACATAATTAAGTGCCCTGATCCCCAGTGTGGAAGAAGCATAGCTCTTCCTTCCATACTGATCCAGAAGGCGGGATTCCTTATCTGGGGGAGACGAGCTCAAATGTTTGGGGTGTGCTGACCGGCCGTGAGCAGCGCTAATCACAACCAAGTCTGCACGGGGGTGAGAGTCTAAAAAGTCTACACCCTCCAGAGCCTGGTATAGCCTATTGGACTTCAGAGGAAGTGGGGCTAAAGCCGTCGGTTGTTTCCAAATGGTGGAAACAAGGTGGGCATGAGGCTCGATCCAGGGTGGCACTAGAGTAGGGGCCGTAAGGGGCAAGTCCAGATGTTCAGCAAGTTTAACCCACTGAGGATCTGGTTCTAAGGAACGCCACTGGTGGACTTCCTGGATCTTCCTGAGCAACTCTGTGAAGAAAGGATCCTCTGGAGGAGACTTCAGAGGAGTCCTCGGCCGGGGCTTGGACAGAGAGCGAGGCTCGTCGTCTTTCTCAGAACAACCATCGGAGGAGTCCGAGGAGTCCGAGAGAGAAGAAGAAGAGGAATTTGAAGCACAGTACAACTCCCTAGCTTATCTAGGGGGAGGAACAGGTTCATTAGGGGAGATCTCTGGATGCGTGTCCTGCCCCTCTCTGGATCCCGAGGGCAGAGCCCGGGAATCCAGAGGCGGAGAGGGAGTGTGCCGTCTGGGGCGTACGGGAGCCGGGGGTGGCACCATCACCGTAAAACGGCTCTCGACTTCCTTGGTGAGCTGAGCCTTGGCCTCAGCCCACCAGGAGGCCAGAGTCTCCTGGAGATCCACCGGTGGCCTAGGGGGCGGTGGAGGAGGAGGATAGTTGTACAGATGAAATCCTTAAGGGGAGTATCTGTAACCCAGCTGTGGGAATACCGAGCTGGGTATTGCGGTGTCGGGTACTGCGGCATCATTGGAGTCGGCGCCGGGTACAGCGGTGCAGGATACTGAGGACCCGGGTAAACCGGCGTCGGATAAGATGACGGATACCCAGGTACCGGAGGGGCTGCCGGAGCAGACGGCCCAGTAGGAGACTCCATGGGCAGATTGACCGGGATAGGCCCGTGGGGTGGAGGGCCCGAAGGGAGAGGAATATCCCCCGCTGGCGATGCCGGGCCGAAGGCCGGAGCCGGGCGTCTGGGGAGCCAGCGCCAGATCCTGCTCTCTAAAGGAAGGGGACTGGATGGGTGACCAGGCATCCCGAGCCTTGCCTGGGATGGAGGGGAAAATCTCTCAGGGTCAGGCAGGGGGACTCGGGTCTTCGGACGGCAGCGAAGGCTGCAAGGAACCTGGGACAACAGACGGAGCAGGGTCTGCCATAGGTTCCGAGGCCCGGCGCACATCGGAGGAGCCGGCGTGTGACTTATGGGCCGAGACCCAGTGGACGCCAGAGGAGCCGGCGTCCGACTTCGGGGGTCCCTCGTCGGAGGCGGGCCGAGGATGGGAAGAGGCCCGGTCTGAGGGGGACGCTGCCGTGCGCCGCCCCAAAGGGTCGGGCGTCTTAGCGGTCTTCTCCTGGCGGACGTCGGAGGAGCCGACATCCGGCTTATGGGAGACGCCCGTACCAGTAGGCCGCAAGCCTGCAGCAGTACTGGGGGCTGAAGCCTCCTTTTGCCCAGAGGCACCAGGCAGGCTCGAACGCAAACCCGACGGGCGGGCCGACGCCTCCTCCAAAGCCTTGGAGGCAGCCGTCTGGCGATTTCCCTGGGGGGGGATGTTACCTTGGCCGCGGCTCCGGCCGGAGTCACGGAGGAGGAGGCCTTCTCCCAGTGCCTTTCTTTGTCCCTCTTCTTGTGTCCTTCAGGGGAGGTCGATGCCTGCTGAAGCTCCTTCAACTCCTTCTCCATCGCGGACATCTTCTTTTTGAGGAGATGGGCTTCTAGAGACTGCTGGCGTCATCTGCGGGTGGCCGCGTTGAAATGTAGGCAATGCGGACACTTGTTGACCGCGTGGTCGGGGCCTAAACAGAAAAGGCAGAGGGAGTGACCGTCTTTGTGAGGCAATTGGGCGCTGCACGAGTCGCACTTATTTTTTGAAGGAGACTACTTATACTGACGTTCACCTGATGAAGAAAATACAAAATACTTTTCGGAAAAACAGACGAAGCAACAGGACTGAGCATTATGAACTTCACCGCGAGGCGCTGCATGAGCTGACGGCGGGAAAGAACTGGAAGGTGGGCGTCTTGGACCGCCCCTTTATACCGACGTCATCTGACGCCGGTCACCTGACGTGGGGGCGTTCCCCGCCGGGGACTGCTGGCTGGAGGTTTTCCCGTGGGGTCCTGCCGCCTGCCGACGTCAGTCCTATTTGGAATTACTTACTGCACGAGCCCTCTCGAAGTAAGATCCTCAGTTTCCTGACAGTTGATGCAACAGAGGCAACTATATCTGCCAAGGCCAGCAGGTGGCTACTAGAATTATCTAGCCCCGTGTGCCTCCAGCATGAACAGTATTCTCTAAATAAGAGAATTGGAGGGAGTGCGTACAGAAACAGATTGTGCCATGGCAGTCTGCATGCATCCTGACAGAAAATGCCCAGTCTTGGATTTCTGAAGCAAAATTGAGGCAGTTTGGCATTGAGTGGGGATGCAAAAAGGTCCACATCTGGGGTGCCCCACTCATCAAACAGTGATCTCATGAAGCTGGTGCTAGTGACCATTCATGAGGGTCTGGTGTCATTTGACTTAGCTTGTCTGCTACAGTGTTTTGCACTCCCGCCAGAAAGACTGCTTGGATCAGAATCCCCACTCCAGGCACTGTTCCCACACTCTCACTGACTCCCTTTTGAGAGGGTAAGAGTGTGCTCCTTCTTGTCTCTGACACAGTACATGACAGACTTGTTAATCTGGAGTAGGACTGTCTTTTTGCTGATTAAGTCCACAAGAGTTTTCAGACCATATAGACTCCTTAGGTCTGTAGACCCTGACAGTGGGCTTCCCACTCCGGTAAAGAGGCATCCCTGTTAAGGGTCACCTCGGACTCCAGTGGGGAGAAGGGGAAGCCCTGGAGGAGGTTCTCCTCCACTGAACACCATATCATAGACCTCTCCAGATGTTTGGTTAACTGAATGGGGTAGTTCCAAGGGTGTGATTCCTGAGAAAATTGGGTACTGAGCATCCACTGAGTTGTTCTCATGTGCAGCCTTTCTGTAATGACTGTGAACGCAGTCCATGCCATGAGCCCCAGCATGTGTTGTATGGAGTGAGCTGGCACAGTTTTGTGCTCCATGATGAAGTGTTCTGTCTACAAGATTGCTTATACTCTGCTGTCTGGAAGGAAGGCCTGAGTGCAGGTCATGTCAAGAATAACACCTATTAACAGAAGTACCTGGGAGGGCACCAGTTGAGACTTAGCAGGGTTCAGCAGGACTACCATGGACATCAGAAATTGAGAGGCCATGGTCACAGACTGATCTTTCCCCTGTCTGGATGGGCTTGTTAGGAGCCAGTTGTCCAGGAACAGAAATACTTGTAGTCCTATCTTTCTGAGATGTACTGTGAGCACTGCAAAGTACTCTGTAAAGACTTGTAGCACCGAGGAAAGCCCTAAGGGTAGGATTCTGAATCTGTAATGCTGCCCATCCATGCAGAACTGAAGATACTTGTGGTAACTGGAGTGAACCAGTATGTGCTGATATGCATCTTGCATATCCGGAGATGCTGGCCAATCCTGATGCTTCAGGAAGGGTAGCAAGGATCCGAGAGAAACCATCTTTAATTTTTCTTGATACATGTACTTGTTCGGTTTTCTGAGATTGAGAGTGGGGTACATGCCCCTTGATTGCTTTGGTTAACAGAAGTAATGGGAGTAGAACCCTTTGTTCCATTCTGACTCCAGCACTATTTCCAGTGCCCTGTTTTCTCAGAAGGCCCATAATCTCCTGCTCCAGTAGCTCTGACATGTGAACTAACAAGGGGAATTACCTCCTGGGTGGACAGTCAAAGGGGATTTCCAACAATTCCAGGGAGTACCCTTTCCGATGATCCTTAAGATCCAGTTGTTTGTTGATTGATTGATTCCCACTGATGGTAAAACTGGGTGAGGTGCCCCCTACTTGGGAGGCGTGGTCAGCCTCAGGCAGCTAAAGTAGACCTGGGGCCAGGGCTTCAGATGGTGGCACTGAGTACTTTTGGTGCCTGTGCCTCTGGCTGCAGTTGCACACTATAAAATCCTCTCTGTCTTTAGTCAGGAAGAGTTTTTACAGCAGAAAAAATGTGATACATTCAATCAATTTTTCCTTTGGAAGGTGTCCTCCATCAGAGCTGGTATCTCAGGTGGCCTATCATGAGCTTGTAGTTTTTAGGAGTTGAGGGGCTTAAGTACTCTGTCGCCTTGGGTGGAGTTTGGGCTAGTCCTGATGGAGGAGGTCTCAAAGTGGTCTCTGGGCTGCACCCTACATGCTTTATGTTGGACCCAAGGGCTACCAGCTTCCTTTCCAGTTGGTGCCTGACTCTGGTTCCAGTAATCACTGAGATAATCACAGGTGTTCATTTCAAGAGGGTATTTTCCCACCTGACCTGAAAAGGGCAGTGGTGAAACCCCTGCTGAAAAAAATAATTCTTGGACCCTGAGGCTCTAGTAAATTACAGGCCTGTCTCAAACCTCCCATTCTTAAGGAAGGTGATTGAGAAGGTAGCAGTGGCACCATTACAGGACCACTTGGAATGCTACAAGATCTTTGAGCCATTTCAGTCTGGGTATAGACCTCAGTATAGTACAGACTGCACTAGTCATTTTGTTCAGTGATCTTCTCCTGGTGAGAGACAGCAGTCAATGTTCCATCTTGGTACTGCTGGAGCTTACCTCGGCATTTGATATGGTGGCTCACTGGGTGCTGTTGACTCATTTGAGACAATGTAGAACTCCCTGGTATGGTGATGCAGTGGTTTGAGTCCTACTTGTCCAGTAAAGTGCAGCAGGTGGCATTAGGCAGTAACATCTTGAAGGCTGCTGCCATCTGCTGTGGAGTGCACCAGCAGTTGGTCTTGGCTCATATGTTATTTGCTGTGCACATGTTGCTTTTGTGGGAAATCATCGGGTGGTATGGTCTGGGTTTTCACTGCTACACAGATGATACCCAGATCTACTTGTCACGTGCACCTAACGGGGTCAATGCGGTAGCTGTGTTAGACGAGTATCTGGCTGAAATCTAAGCCTGGATGGCCTCAAGCTTGCTCTGGCTAAACTCATGGAAGACAGAGGTTTTACTGGTGAAACCAGGCTATGTGGGGGCTCAATAAATAGTGATAGTGCCCTGTTGCCATCGTTAAATGGCACTGCACTACGTACGGCAGATAAGGTAAGAAATCTGGGCATCCTTGTTGACAGTGGATTGACTCTAGAACATCAGGTGTCATCTGATGACCACAGTGACTTTTATCACCTGCATAATATTGCCTGATTGTGAACCTGTCTGGCTCCCTCTGACTTGGAAACACTAGTACACACATTTTCACCTCCCAACTGGATTATTACAGTGCTCTTTATCTGGGGCTATCTGCATCCAGTGCACTTTATCTAGGGCTATCTGCAGGGCTGGTGCATTGTTTGCAGCTTGTGTGGAACTCGGCAGCCCAGCTGATTGCAGGAATCATACAATCTGGACACATCATGCCAGTTTTGCAGGAACTGCACTGGCTGCCAGTGAGGTGGTGCATCAACATCAAGATAAATTTGTTAATCTACAATGCTCTGGATGATTCAGGCCCTGGCTCCCTAAAAGACCTTCTGCCCAAATACACCCCCATCTGCCCTCTTTATTCCTCTGAGGCATGACTCTTCATGTTCCCATTTATATCACCGGGAGACCATCTTTTGCATTGCTGCACCAGTCTTGTGGAACTCCCTCCCTGCTATCATTAGTGGGGCTCCATCATTGGAATGCTTTAATGTTTTGTTAAAAACCCACTTGTTTAGTTTGTCATTTGGGACTGCTCAGAACGTAACCCTGGGTGTTGTGTTTTCCTTTGGATTTTCCACATATATCCTGACCTGTTTTATTCTTGCTGTGTTTTAAGATTGTTGTTCTGTACAACGCCCAGAGCTTTGGATCGGCGCCTAACAAATACATTGCCTTGTCTTCTTTTGGGCCTGGGGTGATTAGGATCAATTGTTGGGACTTGTCTGCCCTTCCCATGGAGGGGGACTGCTTGTTATGGAATGAGCCACATCCTCTAACCATCTGTGGGTTGCATAGGCCCATGGGGCACTGGCCCCATCAATATTTATTGAGCTGGGCTGAGCCCCAGCAGTATTTTTCAGTGCTGCTGCCTGCCTTTTTTCCCCCTTAATTGTGGATTTGTGCACACGTGGTATGTGCTCTGTGACCCGCGCTGGCTGCCGGCATGATTTGTGTCCCCCCCATTTAATTTTCTGGTGGCGGGCATGGTGCTGCTTCTTGCTTGCATTATTTAAAATGCGCATCTTTAGTTTTGCTTGTCAAACCCCCCCCCCCATCATTGTGGTGACTGTGTCTGCTTCTGGTTGGTTGGCAGGTGCGGTGGCATTTTTCAAGTTGCCAGCATTGCCGTACTGCCACTGTGATTGGCCAGGGGGAGGGTTTATTAGGCGCCATATGCGTGCGTCTTAGTGTTGTGTGAGGCGGCATCTAGCAAGGGAGCCAGGGAGAGAGACAAGTGGACGACGAGAAGTGAGGAGTGACGGTCGGTCAGCAAAGCAACAGCAACCCTTCGGTTTCTAGTGGCCAGTTTTGCAGTCGGGAGTTGGGTCATGGTGTGTCGGTGATGGTCGGGAGTCCGGGTCCAGGAAGAGAGCAGCAAGCTGCAGCAGACCAGAGATGAGGTCAGTGATGGACCCTATTCATCTCAGTTAGGCTTTTTCTTTGTCTAAGGGTGAAGACCTTTACAAGGTGGCACTGCTTCCTCACGAACATTATCCATATGAAAATAAAAAAAAAATAGTATGGTAATATTGCAAGTAGAAAAATCTGGCTCCCACTGACCACACAGAAAGTGCACCATAACGTTTGTGCAAATTAGAAAATATTTATTAAAGTGCTATAATTTTATACGGTTTAGCAGCTACAAAAATTACCTAGTGTTTTGCACTGTTCAAGCACTTTGTCAAGAGTGAAAATAGCTCACAGCTCACAGCTCTCAAGCATGAAAGTAGCTCACAATTGAACATCTTAAGTACAACCCCCGATTTACAACCATGAGCAAATAACTGCACGGAGGCCAATCCTCTGATACAAATTAGTTAGTAAAAAACACTAATGGATAAATGGCACATAAAACAGTAAATTACACATCTATGGATTAACAATTAATCACTTGACTGATTGAACAGTTTAACTGCTTTATCTAAAAGGCACCATGAGGTTGCCTAATTAATTACAGCATGTTTTAAAAAAGCATACAAGAAAAATCACAAACAGAATGCACTGTGTGCAAAAATATCAATAATACTATCATTGTGGTTTGATCAGGGCACATATGCAATCTTAATTTTCCTCTTTCTTGAGACTGATGCAGCACAATGTCACCTTGTATTTCTTGCAGCGAAACTGTGATGTTCCTGTATAAATCCTATGTTATGTTCAGCCTCAGACAAAAAAGCCAGACAGAATATAGATTTGTAAAAATCACAAACAGCAAGACATAAGTGCATAATCATACCAACACATACAGAGTCTAAAAACTAGGCTGGATTAAGGAGACATTACCGTCACATAAATTAACATCCCATATATTAACTGAAAACCTAAACGGTACGAGTCCCCCAGCGCCAGTGAGTATCATCATCTCCTACTCTAAGAAGACCAATGCAGTGTTAAAGTTAGTTATAATATATTAAATTAAAACAGAAATAGGCTAAACCTTTCATTAAGTCCCTTCCCTCTTGTAGCCGCCCATTTGTAAAGCCACATAATCTCCCTTAATAAAATCTTCCAACTCAGATCTCCTTTTTTATTGGTCCTTTCATTGGCCCAGGAGGCAGTGCTGATCACGCAAGAATTAGTAAGTATTTAGAGGATGTGAATCTAGCATCTGGAAAAATCCCTGATTCCTGATAATATCCATTTAAGGGTAATGGCAGACATAGAAAGGGTCTTAGCTGAGCCCACCCCTGATAACTTTCAGGACTCCTTATAGTAAGGTATATTGCCAGAGAACTATAAAATAGCTAGTATGTTCCCCCATTCAAGAAGGAGACAAGATCAGACCCAGGTAAATATTGACCTGTGAGCCTTACTACAGTGCTTTTCAAAGCATTTGGGTACATGGATAAAACTGGGCTGTTATATGGCACACAGCATGGTTTCACATATGGTAAATCCTATCAAAGCAACCTGATTGCCTTCTTTTTCTTCATATAGGTTGTATCCTCCTTGGCCAAGGCAGGCTTGCTCCCTTCCACCCTGTCACCACCACCCCCCGCCATCTACCACCCTCACTGGGACTTACTTTCAGTCCAGAGCTTCTTCTGGATCCTGATGGTGGAACGGGTGAGAGATGGCATGCAGGGCTTCATACAGGCCTGCCTCACCACTATTTTTCTCTGGATTTTTTCCCTCAGTGCTGAGATGCTCACGTCATGCATTTGCGTGTGGTGGCACGTGCACGTTGCGGGGTCCTGTAGCTCCCCCCCCGCTTTGCCACTACTGTCCCACACTACCACAAGGTCTCTACTTGGTGGCAATGCTTCAATAGAGCCAGGAAGCCACTTCCCCAGGAGTGGAGAGCAGTCCACCAGAGACTCGATCCTCTCTCCCCCAGGCCAGCCCCCAGCAACCTGAGCTCACTTTCGATCCTGGGTCACCGGCAAGGTGGGCGGTAGCGCTACCACAGCACCGCTAGACCAGCCTCTGATTGCCTTATTTGAGGAGCTAACTAGGAATCGGATAGGGCTCAAGTGGCGAATATAGTCTATCGGACTTTAGCAAGGTTTTTGACATTGAACCGCGTGGAAAACCCATGGAAAAAACACAATATGGAGCCAACAAAGTGTATAGGAGGTGGATTAAAAGTGGCTGACAGAAAGGAAGCAGAGAGTGGTGGTGGATGGTCACAGGTTTCTTATGAGGATGCACTTTGAATATTTTGCACAGTTTTTGATCTTCCGTCAAGAAAAGGCCATGATTACTTGGAAACAGTGCAGAAAATGGTCACCAAAACAGTGCAGGACATGAAGGGAAAGTCATATGAAGAGTGGCTATGCAGCCTAAACATGTACATGTTTAAGACCAGAAGAGAAGGGGTATATGATAGAAATTTTCAAATATCTCAAAGGGATTAACAATGTGATTGGCACTCATTGTTCAGACACAGCAAGGGTTATTCACCAAGGGCTATGGGTACAAACTAGTCGGGGGTACGTTTAGGAAGGATGCGAGGAAATAGTTCTTCACAGAGAGGGGTGAACAAATCAAATGGCCTGCCAAGAAAATTGGTCAAAGCACAGTTAGTCCAAAGTTTTAAGGTGGGTTGGGACAGGTAGAAGGGACTGGTAGCTATGGATACAGGGTGAGGGGAAGGGAATAAAACTGTAGAACAGATTGGGCTAACAGTAGGGGGCTCAGTTTAAGGTTGCACAGAGTTAGGCTAGATCAATTTTAGGTAGACTCAGGGCAGACTCAGTAGACTGTTATGGGCGGTGCAAGTTTTGCTATTAACAGTTTGCGTCAATTGCCAGTGTGCCAGGGTCCCTGTGTGCGATTCTCTATCAGGTAGAGTCCCAGCGGCAAAGTTCCGCAGCTTGCAGCAATTGTGGCTGTGTGCCAAACAGATGGCACACCTGAGAGGTGTGCCGCAAGCTTTGGGGTGGTCGGGCAGCACAATAAAACAGTTCCCTGGTGGTCTAGTGGATCCCCCCAGCCCCTATCCCCTTCTTTATAAAATTATTCACATCCTTGGTGGTCTAGAAGACCCCCCCTCATCTATCCCGATCTGCCCATATAAAATGACATATAACTGTCCCTGGTGGTCTAGTGGACCCCCCACACCGGCAGGCAGTGCCACACACCCACCTCCCCCCAGTCCCATCCCTGAACTGGTGACTGGCACAGCCCTCTGCTCCCCACCATGGCCAGTCACCAACTAAGCTGTCTGTGAGTGCGTACTGTACAGTCAGCTGTTACAGTGCAGGCTCATTGACAGCTCAGTCGGTGACCAGCCATGGTGGAGAGCAGAGGGCTCTGCCGGTTGCTGGTTCAGTGATGGGACGGGGGAGCGGGGTGGTGGGGTACTGCCTGTCGGGGTAGATGGGGTCCACTAGACCACCAGGGACAGTTCTATGTCATTTTATATTTGCAGATCGGTGATAGGGAAGGGGGTCTGCTAGACCACCGGGGATGTGAATAATTTTAATAATAAGGAGATTGGGGCTGGGAGGGGTTAGCCGATTTCCTCATCTTAAGACTAACACTCAAACTTAAAAAAAATCACCTCAGTTGTGACAAAAATAAATCCAAAATCTCAACCAGAGTTCACAAGACACAGCGAGTCACAGATTGCTACCACTCCTGTCACACATAGTAGCGGTACAGGAGCTAGCATGCTCTGTGTCTCTCTCTCTCTTTCTGTCCGCTAAGTTTCCGATTTTACAGCCAACGTAGATAATCAAGTGAGTGAGAGTCTTCTTGTCTGCAAATAAAGAAAAAAGATTACATTGTCATTCTTGCAGCTCCATGATGCGTTTACCCTGCCACTGTCTGACCCTGCCACTAAGCTCACAGCCACATTCAAGCTGCAAAAAATGGCAGTTGAAAAAAGAAAAAAGTGTTGACCCAGTAACTAAGTAAGATTAAGAAAAGCAGCAAAACAAAATTTTGTAACCTGCATGTACTCCTGTGCGTTTGGTGGAGGTAACCTTAACAGCCAGCTCCATGCTAACAAGTGTGGGGCTCCAGTGGGATAAACGTTTTTACCTAACAAAAAAAAACACAATACTCTAATGCAGATGGAGAAACTCTTTTATTACAAAATAAATGAAACACATAATAGATTTAACATGTGAGCATAAAAATTACTTTTTTTCTAAACATATGTAATACAGTGGCCCATTTTCTAAGCACAGTAATACTCGCTAGGGTGGGCGGTATTGAGAAATACTGGACCTTCCTGGGGCTATAAGGCCCTCCGCCTGCTGTGTCGGGCCTCATTATGCCCCTGGTCGATCTGGTATTTCCCACTACCACATACCCTGTTGGGTATTATTGCTTACATAACCTCCCCCGCTGAGCACTGACCAGTCTTACCAAGGTGGCAGCTCAGTGGTAAGTGGTACCAGTCCTGTTTAATCTTTGTCCATCAGACATTGTGCTCTAGTGGTAGTTTAATTGGTTTCTTTGACCAACCTTTTGAATGTGTTACTGTTCTTACATTACTTGAAAATGAATTATTTAGGGGGGTTTAATTTGGCCATTTGCCTGGTAGGGTCCAATTTTTTGCTAAAGCAAGATTCTACTGCCATGGGACATAAACCACTAGAGACAATAGAAAATAACTTAAATGTTCAAGGGGTATTTTCATGTATAGATAATATAGTAAATGACCCAATATTCAGGCGGTTTTATACCTTACTTTATCTCAAGTTAGAATTTTTTTGTACAATCCCATGCATTGGAAAGGTAATAGCTTTGCAGACTTTTCTAACATTTTTTGGCAAACTTTTCTAAAAATGTTCCTGGTTACCAAGATGTTTTATGGGGTTACACAGGAAAAATGTTGTAAGTTACAGCATTCATCTGTCTTAAAGAGAACTTTGATTATCTTTATTATTGCTCACTTCTGAATCAAGTGTGTGTTTGTCTTAAAGAGAACTTTGATTCTCTTATTACTGCTCACTTCTGGAGCAATTCAAACCAACTCAGGTCCTGTCTCTAATTCTGAGCCCCTAGGCCAGCCACCAAAGTATTCATTAAATCTTGTACATTTGAATACTGTATGTAGAGTTTACTGGCCAAATGAAATTAATTATTGGCTTGGATACACCATCATCAATTTGACTATATAGCACTTACTGAAACATTGTTAAGAAAACTCCTAATTCTATAATCAATCTA
Organism: Neoceratodus forsteri; assembly: GCA_016271365.2. NCBI lineage: Eukaryota > Metazoa > Chordata > Ceratodontiformes > Ceratodontidae > Neoceratodus > Neoceratodus forsteri. The sequence continues at coordinate 1,207,209,356 of CM057449.1, forward strand.
TATGGCTATATGTTCCTTTGTGATAGAATTGGATGCCGGGGGAAGAGTTTTGTTTTATGTTAACTAGGGTTCATTATAAGACTGGAACTCAGCAACAATAGACTGGGTCCTTGTCTCTTATATTTCAAAAATAATACAATCAGACATTTTGCCTGATAGTATTAGTGACCACAGCCTGTTGTATTGTTATTGGAGCACCAAAAAGAAATATGTTCCCCCAGTTTATATTAATTTTAGAAATATTACAAAACTGGACATTAAAACATTTTGGGAGGCATTTTCTTGAGTTGGTTTGAGCTTGTGGAGCCATCTTACAGATGTGAATGAATCATTAAGTGCATTTCACTCTTGCTTTAATACAATCTATAACAGATTTGTCCCTATGAAAAAAGTTAAGGTTTCAGGGAAAAAACAGGAGTGGATAACCACAGAATTGTTACAGCTAATGAGAGAAAGAGATATTAAATGGAAGGCATTTAGAAGGGCCCAGGATTCAGCATCCCTTGTGGCATACAACAAGTTCAAAATAGCTGCAAGTCTTTGATTAAAAAAAAAATCAAAGGGCAGTTTTTTATTCGCCAAAACATTTTGCCGGGAGAAATTTTGCCACTACCTGGGAAATCTGATTTTGTAAATTTGCAGAACTGGGTTTTTACTAAACAAACTGATTTTGAATGCAAAAAAAAGTCAGTGGTTATTTATAATCACAGAAAGAGGCTCCTTGTTGATCTGGTTCTTTCATTAGGTGTTCTAAATGGAACACAAATTGAGCAAGTTAAGGAATTTAAATTTCTAGGGATGTGGATATGTTGTTCATCCATACTTCTTGGCATGTTCCTTTTTCCTTTAAAACTCGCCGGAAGGTCTTCAAACTGTCTCCTCCCACCTACCTGGATGGTACAACCCTCGGCTCTCTCCCATGATGCCAGATCTTCCTTTCAGCTGGAAAAATAGGGTTGCCTCCTCTCCGCTGCTGTTTTGTAGGCCCTGGCTTCAAATTCTTCAGATTCTCTGACGATGCGACTCGTTCAAGCTAGCGATTGTAATTTGTGCTATTCGATCATGGAAGATAAATCTTCCCCCCAGATTTTGCCGGTGCCCGTGTGGCCAGAAAATGTTGCACACTGACCCGCATACCGATGCGTTTACTGCTTGGGTGTCAGCCATGACACCCAGGCTTGCGAGATGTCTCGCCTTTCATCTGAACGTCCTCAATGATCGTCTTGCACGTCTCAAGTTGTGCAAGCCTGAGAAACGGGACCCTCCGGTAATATCCAAAGAGGCCTGGTGGGCGGTCTCCACAGCTGCGGGGTCCGCCGAACAGTTGGAACAAATGCAGGCCATCGAAAAAGAAGTGATGCAGGCCACGAAGCTCTCTTCTTGGCTGATCTTCGTTCCCCTCAACCTGGGCTCCACATTCTCGGGTTCCTTCAGTGAGCTGTGCTAGTCTCTCCCCACTAAGGGCAGGGGACTTTCAGGCTCGCATATCTCCCGGTCCTATAAAAAGGAGAAGGAACCAAAGAGATTATTAGTCTCGGCGGAGACGTTCTTGGGATCGTGAGCGATCTCGGTCCCAGGAAACTGCAGTCTTGACTTTGGTCAAGATCACTTCCTCGGCTGCTGGCTTCTCGGCTTTGCCATCTGGTCAGTCAGCCGAGGCCTCGATCGACAATGCGGTTGAGATCACTCTCAAGCCTGTCGATCTGTTGTCACCCGACGAGGCTGACAACTCTTTAACTAGGACCCCAGTCCTGCCTCTTCCTGATGAGGAGACCCAGCCAGCTGGGAATCCCATCAAGGAACCGGTCCCCGATCTCTGATCTGGAAAAATCACTGGTTCCCACGGTGTATCCCAAGTGACCGACTCGGCCAGTCCAATCGAGGTCAGGATCTCAGACCCTCTCGACTGACAGGCTGAGGAAGATGCATAAACGCACCAAGAAGAGGCAATGCCACCATTCATCCTTGTCCTCCTTGGATGAGGAGAGGCTTTGGTGGAAACTCCGTCGACGCTATGAGGATTTAATGTGGCAACAGATAATTCTGTCCAGGTAGAAGCCTTCCATGGTTTCCACCCCAGCCATTACTTGACTTTCGCCTCCTAGGCCAAAGCTGACTCCACTGAAACCAATGAAATCAGTTCCCCCATCCGCGGAGCCAGTAAAACCTACCCCAGTTTGGCCAAAATTGGTCTCTCTCCACCAATAGCAGTGGAGCTGCTGCCTAAACAGCCTTCAGGAAAGGGTCCTATGAAGAAAGCTCAGACAACTCCGGGTCTTCCATGCAGGATAAGGGTCACCCTCATGCCTGATCACCCCAGGTGTGTAGAGGGGGACCATGGTGGCTGACCAATTTATCTGGATACTTCAGATTCTGATGACACCGACTTTCACTGTCAGCCGCTGGATGATGAGTCAATGGATAGTCTGTCGACGGAGGAGGACCCTTCATTATTCTTGGGAGTTCTATGCCTTATTTCTGCATCTACGGGGATGCCCCTGGAACCGGTCCAGAAAACAGCAGAGTACTCTCTTACAGATATTCTTAAGAGGGCATACCCCCACGGAGGCCTTCCCATTGGCTGAGGCCATTGTTGGCCCAGCTTTGGAGCTCTAGCAGCATCCTGCCTCCTGCCCAGTATCGTCTGTCTGGAGGCCCGCAAGTATGCAGTGTCCATTGATCCCTCTCGGGGTTCACAGAACATCCCTCGGCGGAGGGGTTAGTGACTGCTTCTGTGTTCAGACGCACAGGCAGCTCTGCTAACACTGATAGACCTCCGGACAAGGAGTCAAAAAAACTGGACCACACTGCCAAGAAGGTCTATGCAGCCTCCTCTCTAGACCTCCGTCAGGCAAGCTCGGCCATCATCATGGTGAACTTCTCCCACACCCTCTTGGGCTCCTTGGATGAAGTTCTCCTGCACCTTCCCATGGACCTTCAGACTATGGTGAAGCAGGTCTGGGACCAGAGCCAAGCCATTGCCACGCAGCAACTTTAGATGGCCTGGACCTCAGGGACTCTTGTGCCCATTCGGTGGCAGCCGCAGTTGCCATGCACCGCAGGGCTTGGCTGAGGCTTTCCACCTTCATGGCAGATACACAGCACAAACTCACTGATGTTCCTCTCCTGGGTACCAGTCTCATCTGCCCAGGTGTAGATGGTCACCCTCAATGAATCGAGCAGTGCAGTGCTACCTTGGACTTGGCTACTTCTGCCCAAAAAGACACCCTTGGTTCTAAAAAGCAGCAGAAGAAGAAGCCTTTTTGGCACCCTGCTACTGTGGCCAAGTAGTCCCCTTTCAGGCTGGGCAGCAACAGCAGGCACAATCTTGGCACCCTCATCCCAAGTCCGGGCCTCCAGCAGTCTGCAGACAGGGAGGTCGGGGTTTAGGCAGCTACCAGTCTGGACCCTCTTCCTCCAAGCCTGTCCAGTGATGAGATAGGTGCTGCCACACCTATTCCCATCACACCAGCTCTGGGTCCTCCTGTGGGGGGCAGACTCTGCCACTTTCTTTCCACCTGCTCCATTGTTACCACAGACAGGTAGGTCTTAGGAGTGTTTGGCCAGGGTCTGCCTCTAGAATTCGAGCAGTACACTCCCTGCTGAGCCCACGCCCCACAGGAGGAGGGAGTATCAGCCCACACTCGGTCAGCTCTGAGAGATGACATAGCCCAATTCCTCCTCAAGGAGGTAGTGGTTCAAATGGCAGATCCTCCAGTCATTCCAGGGTTCATTTCCAGGTACTTACTGGTCCTGAAGCGGACAGGGGGCTGGCGCCCCATTCTAGATCTGCACAATCTGAATCAGTATCTCAGGTCACGCACCTTCAGGATGGTAACTCTGTCCCAGATCATACCATCCCTGGAGCAAAACATGTGGTTCTGCTCACTGGATCTCCAGAACACATTCTTTCACATCCCAATCCATCCATCCTACCAGCGGTTCCTCCACTTCACAGCAGAGGGAACCCTATACGAGTGCTGAGCCATGCCATTTGGCCTGTCATTGGCCCCACAGGTCTTCACCAAATGCATTGCAGTGGTGGCAGCCCACCTCTGGTGTCGAGGAGTCAGAGTGTACCCGTACCTTGACGATTGGCTCTTAGCAGATTCCACCCAGCAAGAGGTGGTGAGGTTCAGGGACCTGACCCTCCAGACCTGCTGTCAGCTTGGCCTCCTGATCAACGTGACCAAGTCAGAGCTCGTGCCATCTCAGGTGACATGCTTCATTGGGGCAGAGCTCGACTCTTGCTGAGCTAGAGCACGGCTCCCGGTGGACAGGGCAGAGGTTCTCTCCTCCTTTGCCCAGTCATTTCTGGTTGGACACTTGCACCCTGCCTGGGACTTTCTACGCCTTCTGGGTTACATGGCAGCCTGCACCACCGTGGTCTGTTGTGTCCGGTGGCATATGCACCCCTTCAGTGGGAGCTGGCCAGCCAGTGGACCCCACGCCTAGATAATTTCAACCAGCTGATCACTGTGACCCAGAAGATGTGGGACGCTTTCCAGTGGTGGACTGTCCTAGACCATCTGTAGGAAGGGATCCCATTTGTCCACACTGAGCCAATGGTTGTCCTCATAACTGATGCCTCTTTCATGGGCTGGGGAGCCCTCATGAGGAACCACAGAGCCAATGGGTTCTGGACCCCCGAGGAGTCCCGATACCATATCAACCTGTTGGAGCTCAGAGTGGTCAGACTGGCATTGTCAGCATTAGCTCAGCAGCTTCGGGGTCTAGTGGTTCAAGTCCAGATGGACAATACCATGACCATGTACTACCTCAACAAGCAGGGCAGCATGCACTCCTGGTTGCTGTGCAGGGAAGTGCTCCACATCTGGGCACTCGTGAGCTGACTGGAGGTGGTTCTCCTAGCCATCCATGTGGCAGGAGCCTCAAATCAATTGGCAGATGTTCTCAGTCACGTAGGTGAGACATCCCATGAGTGGTCTCTCCATCCAGAAGTAGCTAGCAGCCTGTTCTCCCACTGGAGCAAACCGATGGTGGACCTGTTTGCCTCCAGGGAAAACACCAAACTGAGGCTGTTTCATGCCTGCCCTCCTCAGCGGGGATCACTTCAGGGGGATGTCTTCTCGAGGCCATGGACCCCCGGCCTCTTCAACACCTTCCCTCCATTTCCCTTGATCCACAAGGTACTCCTCAAGGTGAGGAGGGACAAGGCACAGGTGATCCTGGTAGCCCCAGATTGGCCCCGCCAGTTCTGGTATCCAGATCTTCTCAGCCTCAGCAACAGGCTCCTGAGGTGTCTTCCAGCCCGCCTGGACCAGATATCAGTCAATCAGGGAAGGTATTCCATCTGGACTTTCCAGCCCTGCACCTGACCGCCTGGTACCTGAGCGGCTAGAGTTCCAGGCTTTGGGTCTCTGAGCATGTACTCACAGTACTGGAAGCATCCAGAAAGGAGTTGACCAGGAAGTGCTATGCCTTCAAATGGAAAAGGTTTTCCATTTGGTGTCTGGGCAAGGGCCTGGACCCTTTGTTCTATCCTGTGGCTAGCATTTTAGACTACCTTTGGTCTCTGTCCAAAGTGGGTCTAGGGTCTTTGACCCTTAAGGTGCACCTGGCAGCCATCTCTGCTACCAGGTGTGGGCTGGTTAGCAGACAATGGCACAGGAGAAGGTGGTCTGGTGCTTTTTCAAGGGACTGGATCACATATCCACTCCGGTGCATGAACCTCCACCTCCATGGGATTTACTGCTGGTTTTGGATAAACTCATGGGCAAGCCATTTGGACCAATGCACAAGTGTGAGCTATCACACTTGTCATGGAAGACGGCCTTCCTGGTGGCTTTCACATCAGCCAGAAGGACTAGGGAGCTCCAGGTGCTTTTGGTGGCATCTCCTTATCTGGTCTTCCACAGGGACAAGGTTGTCCTGGGCCCCCACCCATAACTCATCCCAAAGATGGTGTCAGAGTTTCACCTTAATCAGGTTTTGACTCTGCCAGTGTTCTACCCGAACTACACCTCAGATGCTGAGTACAGGCTCCATACCTTGGACCTGAGATGAGCTCTTTCCTATTATAAGGAGAGGACAGTGGAAATTCAGGAAGAGGTTCACCAGCTGTTTGTCACCTGCGCTGAAGCTGCAGCAAAGTGGATGATTGGCAGATGGATTATATCTTGCATTGATCTCTGCTATAGGTTGGCGGGTAGGGAGCCTCCTGTAGGGCTAGGACTCATTCCACTTGCCATACTGCTGTGTCAGTGGCTGCTTCCAGGGACATCCCTATCCAGGAAATCTGCTGGGCTGCTACCTGGAAGACAGCAAACACCTTCATCACCCATTACGACATCAACCTTGAGTCACTCTGGGATGCTGGTTTTGGGGCCTCAGTTCTCCAGTCTCTGTTCCCTAAATAGGGGGTGTGCACCTTGCCTCCCTCCTCTCGGAGAACTGCTAGGAGTCTGACAAGAAGTGTGAATGAACAACATATCCATGTCCCTAGAAAAACAGGTTACTCACCTATAACAGTAGTTCTAGGAGTGGTATATGTTGTTCATCCACACTGACCCCGAGTAGGTGGGAGGATCTGACTTGAAGACCTTCTGAAGAGTTTTAAAGGGGAAAAGGACATACCAAGAAGTGTGGATGAACACCATATACCACTCCTAGAACTACTGTTACAGGTGAGTAACCTGTTTATCTTGGTTTCACCCTGGACAGCTCCCTTTCCTACGAACTGCACATGAACTCCATGGCAAAAAGAGTTCACCAAAGACTGTGAGTTTTATGTCCATTAAATTCACTATTTAAGCCATCCCAGTGGTGCTGAGGGTTGAGATGCTGGATGCCACACCTCATGCCATGCCAGCGACCCAGGTTTGGGAATAAGCCTGGGCCATTGTGGGGTCAGCAGGGGTGGGAGAGGATCAAGTGCCCAGAGGGCTGCTCTCCTGTCCTGGGGGAGGGTGTCTGGGGGTGCCCGATGCAGTAGCGGCCAATGATGGAGACTGGGGGCACAGCGCAGACGTCGGGCTGCAGAAACAATGGAGCGAGATGACGGCAGGCTCCAGAGGCAGAAGCATCACGTAGAATGCCATTGCACGCCATGCCCCTTGAGGAGAAAAACAAAAAATAATACCCCTTCCACCTCGGTAGGCTATAATGGGGTCCAGTGATGGGTCCCCATGCTCAATGCTGGGCTCACCTAGGCTGACCTCCACTAGATTATCAGATAGAGCACCAGAGGAGTTGGTGGTCCCACCCCAGGGGACTCAGAGCCGGGGGGTTGTGCGATCAGTGGAGGAGAGTGTGGGGTGGAGCCAGAGAATGAATCTGGGAGCTTCAGGCAGGCAGCAGAGACTCATTGAGAGCCCCCACCAGACAGAGTCCAAGACCAGTAAAGAGAATAATAAAGATTACTAAAAAAATTCACTATTTACACCTTCAGCAAGGAAAATAATGTCACATAGCTTCCTTCTCCTGGTAAGTGATTACAGCATCATGTTTTATTATTAAGCTGGAGACAGACTGCTGTGCAGGGTGAGGACCCTTTACATTCAGGTGGTAAGATTTGCGACATATTTACCGTGTCACACCCACTACAGTAGAAGCCGCTTAATCAGGACACACTGGTGGTGGTCCTTTTGTCCCAATTAGGTGGCCGTCCTCATTATCAGAAGCCCATTGATGTGGCTTTATCATGCATCAAACTGCTCCACTAGGTTACTGTGACAGCTTGTAAAGTATAATATGCTCCCTTACACCTCACTTACCATGGCCCTCTCTGTAACAGCTGACATCTCTACCCTGCTTACAGTTTACTCCGTGTGCTCTACTCTTCTCATGGTCTTCCTACCTATGATCGTTCAGTCTGATGCTCAATCCGTCATGCCGTGGCAACTGAAGTTAACATACAGTAGTTGAGTATTTTATGCTCTTAACTGCTTCCCTTCAATTAACGTTCCGGAACTAACTGCCGCTGTAGATACCCACTCACTAACGCCTACCCGACATACAGCAGTGAAGCAGAGTAGTCATTAGCTAAACCTTGAAAGCTCCAAAGTAATAACTTAGATTTAACAGTGACATCTTACCCCCACTAATTAAAGTATTCAGACTGCCTACAATGAACCACAATACAACTTAACCTTTTTTTCTGCAGCACCTAGGGAGCTTTAAACTTCAGATGGGCAACAGTTTATCTGGAACCTGATGTTGTACCACAACACAAGTGAGACATTGGAGATTCCTTCAGTTCAGATAGGAGGTAAATGAGTTCAAAAGCAAATGCTGTCTGTTTTACTGATATAATGTTATGGATGCTTGAGTGGAGGGAGAGAGGAGAGGCTAGAATAATGGTGGTAATTAACAGTGGTAATTCAACAGCAGTGAAAAGAATTTCACAGCTACTCAGGTGTGAGAAAGGGATTAGTGAGTGGCTAATGACAAACTTTTAGGGTCTGTGAAGGATTAGTGAGGGATAAAGCTGGACAGATGATCCCAATTAGGTGGCAGGGACATCCCATTTCAGCAGAACTACCTCCCATTGAATAGCATTGGCACGTAATCAGTGCCCGGTGGGACATACTAATAAAGTGGACATCCCGATTATCTGTGTCCCAATTAAGTGACTTCTACTGTATTGTCTACTTTACAGTCAGATGGACTGTCTTCCTCTGGATCAAACATACTTATTACCTTGACTTTTCTACTCACGTAATCTTTTAAACTTATGGCTCCCTCTTTCGTGGTTCAAGAAAGTGCACAGTCTCATTATAGGTTGTATTTGGGCTGGCAAAATACCTTGTTTGGCCTTTCACAAATTAGCTGCCCCCAAAGTTATGGGAGGCCTCCGTCTCCCACATATTGGTCTCTATTATTGGGCTAGCCATGCTAGTAAATACTGTACCTCAGGTGGCTTGTTCCTGAGGATCCTCAGAATCCATCCTTTTATATACCAATTTGGCTCAAAACAGAATCTGCTCAAATTAAACTTCACGTCCTCTCCCCTTCCGTGCTTTTACATGCAAAGATATAATGTCTTCCCGTGCAACTCCATACATCCCCGATTGCTATTTCCATCAAAGTTCACTCTCAACTTTGTGCTTTAATGAAATATAACCATTTTCAAGACCTGGTCCAACCATTGATAGGTAATCCCAATTTCAAGATTGATGGTAAGGTTCTCTCTTTCCTTTGGCTTCCACAGCTAAGAGGCTGCTGTCTTACATATTTTGTAAACGTAGAAGAAGGGTCCTGGCCATCTTTCCCTGAGATTATAGCCAAATCGGGTATCCCAAAATCCAATATTTTCAAAATCTTCCAGTTACAGCATTTGTTGGTGAAAACTTTGGGAGAAGAGCCACTGCAGTCTAAGGACCCAGCATTCCAATCTGAACTAGTCCCCCTGGCTGGTCTCCTGCATGCAGTGTCCAAGATGTTTAGCTCCTTGTATGTTTGGATTTATCCAGAGCATTTTGGACCATCTATTTACTGGTCCTATCTCTTCCCAGAGATGACCTTAAATTGGCTCATCTTATGGCAAGGTTGACATAAGTTCTTTACCCAAGATTGACTCCGTCTTACACAATTTCATATATTACACAATTTATACTACACACCACAGAAGTTGGCCAAATATGGCATTGCCCCTTCCTGTACTTGTATATGATGCTTGCAAGATGAAGGCAACCTGCTTCATATTTTCTGGAACTGCCCCAAGGTAGCCCCTTTATGGGCACTTATGAAACATATAGTAGACCCCCTTAGGCCTTAATGATTTGTTTTCTGCAAAAATCTGTCTACTGGGGGATTTCTCTGAGATTCCGGTCCTTGCACGTAAGTTCCATATGGCCTTAATCTCAATGACGGTTAAAGAACTGGTATTGAGACATTGGAAGGATAATAAGGAAATTTCTTATACTGAATGGTTACGGGAGCTGTTGGCTAATCTTAGAACAGAAAGGACAACAGCAAGTCTCCGTAATAATACTGTTAGATTTTCCAAAATTTGAGACCCTTTGCAAGCTCTATACTCCTTACAACCTGCCTAATACAAAGGTTATTAGTAGAAACTCTATGGTTATATATATTCCTTTACCATGCAGGGGTTTTTTTTTGGGGGGGGGAGGATGGATCCACTATTTTGTCATGTACTGATTTCGTACTGTATCAGTTATGATGATTTGTCCTCTGTATGGAAAAATGCTAATAAACTTTGAATTGTAAAAAAAAAAAAAAAAAAAAAAAAGATACTCATTAAAGATAGGGGTTCTTGCTAAGATGGTGACTCTGGGTCATGTCCCTACTTCCTTTCCATTTTTAAAAGTCAAGTAAATTCTCTTTCAACCCATTAATCCATGTCCTATCAGTTTTCTAGACTAAGAATGAGGACTACCACAGATGAAGACTATCTTCTACAAACTACCTTCATTCTACAGCTCAATGCCAACTTCTTTAACCATTGCCAATACCTCTGTACCTGGTTTTAAATTGCCTTGAAAAATTATTTTCTCGCTGCTAGACAATGCAAATGTTATAACAGAGTTTGGTTTTTGTTTAGTAGTTTATTTTGTATATTGTCTAATCTGTTTTATTACTTGTTAAGTTTATTGTTATGTGTTCTGGTCACCCATTAAAATAGGTTCTTCACCCATGATCTTACAATTTTAAATAGACAAAACAAACAAACTAGGTCTGTTATTGGGAGACTCTTGCAATTACTGTGGTAACTTTCCTTACTTTGTACATCTTTCTCTCTAGTTAGATAATGTAATTAATTAGCAGTGATGACTAATCCCAGTGACAACAGTGGAAGTTTCGGAAAAAGCAATGTCTGTTGTCTGATAGAATTTCTTCTCGAAATATTGTTTTCCAGGTTTAAGTCATGGGGAAGCAGGCAGTTTTATTTCACGTTCACATTTTTGCAATAGGCGTGAACACTGAACCCGGTGAATAAATGTTTTATTCAGGCTACTGTTTAATAAATTTTTTTTAAGAATATAGGAAACATGTCATTGTAATTTATGCACACAGTAGACTCATCACTGTATAGCCCCACCCACCCACCAACACTACTTCTGGCTTCTTTAGTTTAATCTTTAGCAGTACATTAAGCAGACTACACATAACTAAAATCCTCACAGACACATCTAATTCTGTAGAGCCAGTATCCTCCTTTTTCTGCTGTAACCTTTGCCAAACACAAACTGAAATGCAACAGTTTATGAATGTATTTGTTTGTAATTCAGACTGCATGCTACAACTTTACTCCCCCCCCCCCCACACCATGGCTTTAGCTCTTTGTTTGCCAGACCGGTGCTGTCAGATCTTCTCTCTAAAGGTACACACTAAATTGTATAGAATAACTGTACCATTCAGACACTTAAAGAAGCATTTGGGGGGGTCCATCGTATTACAAATGCTCCCATGTAACAGTAGAGTAAGTGATGCTGAGTTAAATCATCATAGCAGTCACCTTTATTGTGCAGTTTTGATGCCATTTCATCATGTGTGTGTATACAAGTTTGAAGAGCTGTGCCGCCGAGCCCCTGTTTGGCTCATAGAATGTCAATAATGTCACATGCAGTGACATCATCAGAGTGAGTCTGATCTGCTAGTTACAGAAAAAGCTATGGGCATTGCTACAGCATTTCAAAGCAGTACCTATAGTTTTTTCTATAACTAGCAGATCGGACTCGCTCTGATGATATCATCGCATATGATGTTGGTGCCATTTTGTGAGCCAAGCATTGGATCGGTGGCATGGCTTTTCAAACCTTTTGTATACATTTTGGGAGAATTTTCAAACATGATAAAACAGCATTAAAATTGAACAATAAAGGTAACTACTATGATGATTTAACTCAGCATCACTTACTCTACTATTACCCATGAGTGTTTGTAATACTGTACAATGGATTCCCAAAAATGCTTGTTTAAGTGTCTTTTAAAATGTTCAGTGCTCAAAGCAACACTTTATTTCTCATGTTTTTCTAAAGTCATTCTGTACACTTCACACTACAAGTATGAGCTCCACCCCAACCCCCCCATGACTTCAACACTATTGGTTTGTCTCTCGCCATTCTAGTCTCTTCACGTCCTGTCTCAGGGTTCACCTAAAACTGCACATAAAAGCAAGTACCTTTATGAAATTTGTAAAACACTCTTTCCTCCTGAACCAGTTTCCACTCCATCAGTCTGCTCACTCCAACTGCTGAAACCATTTCTGTTACTGTCACCGCTCTCTCCTGCATGCTCCACTCTTTCCCTGACCCCAATTTAAAAAACTAAATGCATAAATATCGCTCATGCTAGTTGCCTATTGCATAAATCAAATATACAGAAGGGACCATGTAGTATAAAAGACTGATTTACCCTGCAACTGTTTGACCTTGGGCCTATCACTCATGGCTTATGCCGCTCGTGAGGTTACTTAAGGTCAAAAAGTTCTAGTGTATATAAATCATTTATCCCACAGGTCCCTTCTGCATATTCCTTATCTCTTCTGTAGCAGAGAGCTTTTCTGACTATTATTGCAGACTACATGCTTGCAGTGGAAGTGAAATAACCTGTATTGCAAAGTGGCATACATTAAGAAACCTTTTTTTACCACAGTAGTGACATAGCTACTGGGGAACAATAACCTCTTGTTGTGCCACAGTAGCTAGATCACAGAGGTAAGCATGCACAGCACAGTCAAATGGCCATGCAAAACCAAACATCAGGGGCACCGACAAAAACAGCATGAATTCGTGGAGCACTTTTACTGATCTGGAGGCAGGGTGAGTAACCCAAGTCAGTCATGTTTCTACCTCTGGGATTGTGATGACAAAAAGGACCTCTCGACCATCACTCGAGGTCCCTATGATGTCATCACAACTCCTCGATGGAAGCATAGCCTTGTTGTGTATGGTTACCAGTACATTGTTCTGTACTTCCTACGTGCTTTAATGCTAGAAATTCCCTTTGTAAATATTTTGGGAATCAAAGGTATTAGGAAATTAAGAATACCCTTGCAGTTTTTATCCCCCATACCATTCCTTTTGAAGCATGTGCACATAAACATTGATTGTTTTACCTACATATCATTTAGTACTGTTAGGATTTTAGAATTGGTATGACATAAAGGACTCAGGCAGATCTGCATGTGGTATTTTCTGTATACACAGAAGGTAAATCATAATGTCCTAGCAGTTATCCCATTAGATTATGGTGATGTTGGCATAGGATAAAATATCTTATTTTGGTGCAATGACCTAAACTAAACTATTTGCAGTATATAACTGGTATGCCCATTAGGACTTTTCAAAATGCTTTTTTGTCTGCTTTTTTTTTGTCTCGGTAGTGCCAGCCTTAGAGCTAATCAACATTTGAACTCTCTGAACTGGGACTTTGATGTTAATAAAATTACAGAGCTGGCAGCCAGGTTTGAATTCTCTAAGAAAAGAATGTGGACACTTGATGCACAATGGAGTGGATTTATTTTTCTTAGAATGCCCCTCCAGTCAAATAGCTGAGTGTACATTTCACCTATTGTGTCAGTGCAAAATGTTGGATGTTTGTTGTGGATGATCAGGTCGTAAAGAGAACCAGTAGGATCACAGTCGTGGAGATTCTATCTGACATACTTTTGAACCAGCTGTTAATGGGAAACTTTCTTTAATGACTCTCTTGTAGCTGGGTGGTGTTGGGTGAAAGTAAAATGATCCTTCTTGACCAGTAATGTCAACATGGCTGTGCCAGACTATGCTATCCACTGCCAAAAATGGAGCAAGAGAGGTGGTAGAGTAACCATGTTTGTGACTCTTGATCTCTACTTTGAAGGTGTTATGGGTATATCTGTCCCCTACTCACATGTGCTCTTTATCGGCAGTCTCGCCTTCCTTCCCTTGTGCCCTCTTAATTTTCATAAAGTGAAGTATGCTGCTGTCCCAAACCCCACCTTGCCATCCTCATGGACATCAATGCCTCCCTCTCCTTCCTTGCCTTATCTAGGGAACTCCTGATCTTGGGCAGCTTCAAAATTAAACTGGCCTGTCCTCCCTCCAAAACGTTAATTCCTGATATTTAATTTCATATGTCAGTTGAGTTTCTCCCTATCAAGGTTTACTTCTTGGTAGCTATCGATTCAGTAATGATGGCATGACATGAGGACTTCTTTATGTTCACTCTTGAGGTCCTTAAGATGTCCCTATGATGTCATCACAACCCTTCAGTGGAAAAACAGCCTTGTTGTATATTTTTGCCCATTCATTATTCTGTATTTTCTTCTTGGTATCTATCTGTTTAGTGATGACAGCATGACATTAAGGACTTTTGATGTTCCCAATCTCTGATACTGTCCAGCTTAACCAGCCTATGTACCAGCCCAATCTGCCACCCTTTTTGGTCACTTACCTGGTCCCCTGCTCTGGGAACACTGTCAGCCATAGTCTCCTTCAGGCCCCGTCTAATATATAAGGAACCCAGCAGACAGTCAGAAGTAGTTAGGCATGAGAGTGCCAGGGTCATGGTGCCACACGTCAGGGAGTTTCCTGCTTGCAGTTTTACCCTACCTTCCGGACACAGCTGATTGGGGCTCCATGACTCACATGCATGCTAGTGCATGACTACACACTAGAGCCAAGCTGTGGTCCCCCTCCCACAAGACTCTTCTGCTGCCCTGCCACCCATTGTCACCCAGGTGGCAGTGGTTTTGTACTATATAGTGTTGCCCTTCCTCCCCAGAGGAGGACGAGTATGGGCTGTCACTTGTAACATTAACATTTTGTACACAAAATTCCACAGTTTTGAGTTTGACATAAGATGTTTTGTCTACAGCATGAAATTTGCAGTTTAACAAACGCATGTTATCCAAGGGGGCAACATGGGTTTGAGGGGTGAGGGAGTGGGGGAGAAGGGTAACAGACCACCAGTACAGTAGGTCTGTGGGTTGAGGTAAAATTGTAAAGGCAGACTCTATGAACCATCAGTCTCATTCTGCTGTCAAATTCTGTGTTTCTAAATGGTCTTGGGTAAGAAACACTGAGATACTTTTTGGTGGAAGAAATACTGTAACTGTACTAAACCTGATCTACTAGGAGTCGGGTCTTCTTTCTGATTTCTTGGACTAGTGCACATTGCCATTAGGAAAGACATACCCACACTTTTTCCTTTTTTTTTTTACTACTATTAGCCTATTTAAAGGCTGTGGATTCCCTGGAACTTTTCTATATGAGCCTGACCCTGCCCACTATTACTGACTTCTGATTAGAAGTTATCTGGCTGAAACAGTAAAAACAGTTTGATCCTGCAACCGATAGCATGGTTGTGCTTTTGGTCCACAAAGACTTATTACTCCCCAGCAAACAACTGAAACATAGACTTACTTTTCTTTTGTAACCTTTTTGATAATGTGAAAAAAATTAAATGGAAATATTTAAGTGGAAAAAAAAGATTTAGTGTGTTTATTGATACTCATGCATGTCTGATGCTGCTGCAACTGCTATTTGTTGCATATTGGGGTGAATTCAAGTTCAAGCAGGGTCTTTTAGGAGGTGTCCCTACAAATGCAAGTTGGAGTACTGTACTTCTGGGAGCCAGAGCCGCAAGAGAAAAAATATTCTTGTTTTGCTTTTTACACGTACTGTATGTGTGCGTTGGAATGAGGTCACATGGAGGCAGGGACTATGTTGCCAATGAAAGAATGGATTTTGCAGTTTTGTGGTGCCATGGTTGGAAATCAAGTAGAAAAAGAAGAAACAGCAGCATTTATATAGCGTTTTTCATACTCAGTGTATGCCAAAGCACTTTACAAGCAATGCTAGACTAGTAATGAAGTGAGTGAATGTGTAGTGAGCATGTAAGTAAAAAATTTAGTTATAAGGCGCCCAATCCCAGAGGCCCTGGGCACCTTACAGGTAATTAAAAGCAGGGTTAAATAGACAACATACAAAATATGTAAATACATAAATAAATAAGACATAATAAAGCATAAAGTGGTGACCATATCGCACATCAACACCCACACAAAGCCTGGACAATTGCATCAATTGGTTTTATGGGAAGAGGAATATTGGTAGGACACCAGGAATAGTCCCCTACTCTTTTGCAAAGAGTTCCTTGGGTTTAGTTATTTATTTATTTTATTTGTTACTCACGAGATCCTTTAGGCAGAGTCTATTTTCAAAAGGTCTAGAGTCTCATTTAACAGAAAATAAACAGGTGCAGTTACATTTCAATATGAACAATTAAGGTGTGAGACATAATTACAGTGATAGATGACACTACTTCAATTACATCATAGGAATGGAACATGTTTACCGTAATAAATGACATGGTAAAAGCACAGCCAAGAATCACAATAATAGTAGCAATCACTTTCAACTACAGTGAGTCAAAAGTGTGTACAGGATACTGTTCAGCAAAGAAACCAGAGTTGAACAATATACAGTGGTGTTAGCACTGCAATACCACACAGGCCTTCCAGGTGAGTATAGATTTCACCCATTAGGGGAGTAATGAATAGTCAGGGGTAGCAACCACAGGAATTCTTAGTGGCGAATGAGGGTAGTAGCTGGCATTTAAAGCTGGCAAATGAGCCAGAGGTTTTGAGAGATAGAGTGAGGGAGTTTCATAGCTTTGGGAACATAAAGAAGAATTAGGACTGCCCCAGGAAGGTTTTTCTTCTAAGGAGCATCATGGAGTTGTCCATCACCCCTAGCTGCGTATCTGGATGTAATGGGGCTAAGGACGGATTGTACTCCTGTGGGTATTTTGCCAAGCAAAGCTTTTTTTGCCAGTGAAGAGGGTAAAATATTGTAGTCAGGAGTCAAGGTTAAGCCACTGTAGGTCATAGTACAGGGTGCATTTATGAGTGTTCCATTTTTGGTTCAGAACAAAACGGCAAGCCCTATTCATTAAACCCCTGACTCTGTCAAGCACTCTGCTGCAAGCAGTTCCATAGATCACCAGCCCATGGTCTACAATACTGAGGATATAACATCTGATTAATTGCTGCTTGATTTCAGGGAGAAATGCATTTTTGTGCCTGTACAGCATGCCGAGTCTAGAATTAGCAGCTCTGATGAGCATATCTACATGGTCTGAGTAGGTTAAACCCGAGTCAAGAGTAATCCCTAGGTACTTGAAGGTGGTTACTTGCTCAATAGGGGTCCTCGGTCAGAGGTGATGGCTATGGTGGGGTAGGTCAAGGCTTTGCATCGAGAGTGAAAAAGCATGGATTTGTTTTTTTTAGAGTTCAGGATGAGGAGGTTGTTAGTGAATTCGCTACAGATTGCAGTGAAGTCAGTCTGGAGGCTGTGTTGGATGAAGGGTGGACTGCACTGAGTTGATGTGATCACCACATCATCCTCGTATAGGAGCATTTTTGTGGAGCAGCTAGCACTAGGGAGTTCATTCATGAAGAGGCTGAACAGAAGGGGACCAAGGATAGATCCTTAGGGGACACCCACTGTCACCAGCCTAGAATTGGATAGTGTGGCTCTGCATTTGACAGCTTGTATTGTGTCAGTAAGAAAATTTTTTTAGCCAGCTGGTGGCGTCCGCTGAGAGTTCAAGATCGCTAAGATTAAGGCAAAGCAAATCATGATTAACAAAGTCAAAGGCCTTAGTGAGACTATAAATATAGATCTGGCCAGTTCTCCTTTGTTCAGGGCACTGTAGAGATGATCAGCTGCTCTATTAGCACAGTTAGGGCACTGTAGAGATGATCAGCATGCTCTATTAGCACAGTTAGGGCACTGTAGAGATGATCAGCATGCTGTATTAGCACAGTTAGGGCACTGTAGAGATGATCAGCATGCTGTATTAGCACAGTTAGGGCACTGTAGAGGTGATCAGCATGCTGTATTAGCACAGTTAGGGCACTGTAGAGATGATCAGCATGCTCAATTAACACAGTTAGGGCACTGTAGAGATGATCAGCTGCTCTGTTAGCACAGTTAGGGCACTGTAGAGATGATCAGCATGCTCTATTAGCACAGTTAGGGCACTGTAGAGATGATCAGCATGCTCTATTAGCACAGTTAGGGCACTGTAGAGATGATCAGCTGCTCTATTAGCACAGTTAGGGCACTGTAGAGATGATCAGCATGCTCTATTAGCACAGTTAGGGCACTGTAGAGATGATCAGCTGCTCAGTTAACACAGTTAGGGCACTGTAGAGATGATCAGCTGCTCTATTAGCACAGTTAGGGCACTGTAGAGATGATCAGCTGCTCAGTTAACACAGTTAGGGCACTGTAGAGATGACCAGCATGCTCTATTAGCACAGTTAGGGCACTGTAGAGATGATCAGCTGCTCTATTAGCACAGTTAGGGCACTGTAGAGATGATCAGCTGCTCAGTTAACACAGTTAGGGCACTGTAGAGATGACCAGCATGCTCTATTAGCACAGTTAGGGCACTGTAGAGATGACCAGCATGCTCTATTAGCACAGTTAGGGCACTGTAGAGATGATCAGCTGCTCTATTAGCACAGTTAGGGCACTGTAGAGATGATCAGCATGCTCTATTAGCACGTTAGGGCACTGTAGAGATGATCAGCATGCTCTATTAGCACCGTTAGGGCACTGTAGAGATGATCAGCATGCTCTATTAGCACCGTTAGGGCACTGTAGAGATGATCAGCATGCTCTATTAGCACCGTTAGGGCACTGTAGTGATGATCAGCTGCTCTATTAGCACAGTTAGGGCACTGTAGAGATGATCAGCTGCTCTATTAGCACAGTTAGGGCACTGTAGAGATGATCAGCTGCTCAGTTAACACAGTTAGGGCACTGTAGAGATGACCAGCATGCTCTATTAGCACAGTTAGGGCACTGTAGAGATGATCAGCTGC
The DNA here is from genome assembly GCA_016271365.2 of Neoceratodus forsteri. NCBI lineage: Eukaryota > Metazoa > Chordata > Ceratodontiformes > Ceratodontidae > Neoceratodus > Neoceratodus forsteri. The sequence goes on from CM057449.1 coordinate 1,207,228,161, forward strand.
TCTATTAGCACAGTTAGGGCACTGTAGAGATGATCAGCTGCTCTATTAGCACAGTTAGGGCACTGTAGAGATGACCAGCATGCTCTATTAGCACAGTTAGGGCACTGTAGAGATGATCAGCTGCTCTATTAGCACAGTTAGGGCACTGTAGAGATGATCAGCATGCTCTATTAGCACCGTTAGGGCACTGTAGAGATGATCAGCATGCTCTATTAGCACCGTTAGGGCACTGTAGAGATGATCAGCATGCTCTATTAGCACCGTTAGGGCACTGTAGAGATGATCAGCATGCTCTATTAGCACCGTTAGGGCACTGTAGAGATGATCAGCATGCTCTATTAGCACCGTTAGGGCACTGTAGTGATGATCAGCTGCTCTATTAGCACCGTTAGGGCACTGTAGAGATGATCAGCTGCTCTATTAGCACAGTTAGGGCACTGTAGAGATGATCAGCTGCTCTATTAGCACAGTTAGGGCACTGTAGAGATGATCAGCTGCTCTATTAGCACAGTTAGGGCACTGTAGAGATGATCAGCTGCTCTATTAGCACAGTTAGGGCACTGTAGAGATGATCAGCTGCTCTATTAGCACAGTTAGGGCACTGTAGAGATGATCAGCATGCTCTATTAGCACAGTTAGGGCACTGTAGAGATGATCAGCTGCTCTATTAGCACAGTTAGGGCACTGTAGAGATGATCAGCTGCTCTATTAGCACAGTTAGGGCACTGTAGAGATGATCAGCATGCTCTATTAGCACAGTTAGGGCACTGTAGAGATGATCAGCATGCTCTATTAGCACAGTTAGGGCACTGTAGTGATGATCAGCTGCTCTATTAGCACAGTTAGGGCACTGTACAGATGATCAGCATGCTCTATTAGCACAGTTAGGGCACTGTAGAGATGATCAGCATGCTCTATTAGCACAGTTAGGGCACTGTAGTGATGATCAGCTGCTCTATTAGCACAGTTAGGGCACTGTAGAGATGATCAGCTGCTCTATTAGCACAGTTAGGGCACTGTAGAGATGATCAGCATGCTCTATTAGCACAGTTAGGGCACTGTAGAGATGATCAGCATGCTCTATTAAGACAGGGCACTGTAGAGATGATCAGCATGCTCTATTAGCAAAGTTAGGGTACTGTAGAGATGATCAGCATGCTCTATTAACACAGTTAGGGCACTGTAGAGATGATCAGCATGCTCTATTAGCAAAGTTAGGGCACTGTAGAGATGATCAGCTGCTCTGTTAGCACAGTTAGGGCACTGTAGAGATGATCAGCATGCTCTATTAGCACAGTTAGGGCACTGTAGAGATGATCAGCTGCTCTATTAGCACAGTTAGGGCACTGTAGAGATGATCAGCATGCTCTATTAGCACAGTTAGGGCACTGTAGAGATGATCAGCTGCTCTATTAGCACAGTTAGGGCACTGTAGAGATGATCAGCTGCTCTATTAGCACAGTTAGGGCACTGTAGAGATGATCAGCTGCTCTATTAGCACAGTTAGGGCACTGTAGAGATGATCAGCATGCTCTATTAGCACAGTTAGGACACTGTAGAGATGATCAGCTGCTCTATTAGCACAGTTAGGGCACTGTGTTTTTTATGGAAACCGTGCTGATTAGGGGATAGATCATATTTACTCAGGTACTGAGAGAGCTGGTCATTTACTATTTTTTCCAGAGTTTTTGAGAGAGGTGATAGGATTGAAATGGGACGATAGTTGGTGGTATGTTCTGGGGCACCTCCCTTGTGGACAGGTGTGACATGTGCTGTTTTCCAGACTCTTGGCACCCGCCCTGTAGAGAGGAACAAGTTATAGATGAGCTGAAGTGGTTAAGTAACCTTGTGCACAGCGTACTTTTGTAGTTTCATATTAATATTATCTGGCCCCATTCGAGTAGTTATTTTTAGGTGGGCAAGGTATTTGTGAGTTTTCACACAGACTAATCTTCTAAGATAAAACTTGGGGTGAGTACCATTCATATGGGTGCTTTGGCCCACCTCAGGATGACTTGGGGGTCATGGGGATGTAGACGGTGAGGTCACTAAATGTATTATTAAAGGTAGTTGCTATGTTAGTGTCGCCTCAAAGAGGGCACCCTTCGACAAGGATAGAGTGAGGGAGGGGATTGTAGGAGTTACCTAGGATATCATTAATCCCTCTCCAGAGAGTTTTTGGTGGTTTGAAGAATACAAACTGTTTATTTTTGTGGTAGTTAGCTTTGGCATTTCGGACTAGATTTTTTTACCCTGTTTCTAAGTTCCTTGTACTTTTGGAGGAGAGTAGTTAGGCCAAGTTTGCGGTACTGTGACCAGACTTTGTTGAGCTCTCTTATTAGTGACATGAGGTGTGGTGTGAACCAATGTTGCGAGATACCTTTATTGGTAATGATCTTAAATGGGGCTATTAGATCACAGATGTGTTTGAAGTGCACTATGAAATAGTTCAATGCAGCATCAACATCCTGAGTGTGCTGCAAGATGGACCAGTCAGTTTGTTGAAGCATAGCTTGGGGCCTTATGTGCATGAAACACCCAAGCCCTTAGCAGACCACCAGTATATAACAGGAGAGTGGTCAATCAGGAAATCTGGAAGGGCTTCAAAGTGGCTGACCAGCACCCAGTCAATAAGAGAGGCGGTCCCAGTTTTGTAGTTTGTTCTGGTAGGTGTGGGTATAGCCTGTGTTAGATATAGGCTGGCAATCATATCACGGTGGCTTTTATTATCATTTGCTAGCCAATTGCAATTGAAGTCACCATTCTTGTGCTGGGGATTTAGACAGGCGGTGTGTCATGGAGATGATCAAGCCCCTTGGAGACATTTTTGGGTGGAATATATGCTGCAACTACGATTGTTTTTTTTTTTTTTTGTCCCCTATTTCCAAGGGAAAGATTTATTGCCATAGTCTCAGCATCTGTGGATACAGGGGAGATAGAGAGCCTAATTGCTTTAAGGTGGGATTTTACAAACAGCAGGCACCTCCCTCCTCTTTTATGAGTTCTAGCTTGCCTAAACATAGTGTATGATTCAAGGCATAGCTCCTTATCTGCAATCTTGGGGGTGAGCTAAGATTCAGTCACAGCTAAGATGTCATAATTAGAGTTAGATACCCATAGTCTGAACTCATCCAATTTGGGTAGGAGACCACCAGTGTTAACATAAGCCATTTCCAGATAGCCCCTGCAGGTGTGCGCATGGGGGTGGGCCAGGGTTAGGGTGTATATTACAAGGGAGAATGAGGAGTAGTAGGATAAGTTGGCATGCTGTAAGGTAATGTTTAGTGATCTTGTTTGTGGGTGGTCCAGGATGACCTTATTTGTAGCTGCGCAGGCAACCTAGGTCTAGGGAGGGTAAGAGTAGGAGGAGTTGGGGTAGGGTAGAAGGAAAGGTGTAGTCTGGGTGATTAAATGAGCCAGGGGGGAGGAGGTATGCTACAGAAATCAATGGGAAGAGTGCAGGTGCTTCGGGTGGGGTGGGGCTGTGACTGTAGAATAGCGTGGGTTGGCTGGAGGAGTACAACACCGGGGGCCATCGAAACCCACCAGACGAAAAGCAGCAATAAAAAAAAGCCACACCATTAGTGGATTTGGTGTGCACATATTGGGAGGAAACCCCTTGTATGGGAATACTGTATCACTTATCTAAAGTCTGCGTGTATTTCCTTGGGGAGCTCCATTCAGACTGGCTTGGGAGAAACCAAGTGAGGCAGGTAAAGTGTGTGTTGGGGTGGAGAGGGCAGCACCAATAATACTGAGCTAGTGGGTGTGGAAAAAGTGATCTGATTAGTTGTTCCAACCAATGAGAGATACCTTAAATTAAGCACCATCTTAGGGTGGGAGATTGGGTGGCAAGAAGTATGTGGTGCCGGGCACAGCTCGGCTGTGCTTCTCAGTTCTTTACCTTGTGCTGCCACCAGGGTGTTAATGGGGTGGGGAGAGCACTGCTGGGCCCTTGCGACCCTAAGTTGTTGCCTCCGGGGGATCAGGTGGGTATGGCATGCTGTGGAGCAGAGAAGAGAAGGACACTATTATATAGTGCTGTAAGCAGGAGGGAGGGCTTGTAACCTAATGACCTCATCTACGTGGGACATGTAAATTCAGTGTCCTGGGTGAGGGAGAGAAAGCCTCATTCAACAGTCTGGATATGCAGGTAAAGATACTACACTACATCAGGCTCCTGCGGGGGTGTTGCTGGGGTGAAGAGTGCTGCTGTTTTCACGGCCTCAGTTGTTGCCACCTGGGGTCGGTGGGAATGGGATGCTTGTGCTGCCAGGGGTGTTGTTGGGGTGGGGAGGGTGCTGCTGGGCCCTTGTGACCTCAGTTGTTGCCTTTGGGGGTCAGGTGGGAGTGGGATGCTTGTTGTACTGCGGAGGTGTTGCCAGGGTGGGGAGAGTGTTGCTGTGCCCTTGTGACCCTCAGTTGTTGCGTCTGGGGGTCGGGTGGGAATGAGATGCTTGTGGTGCTGCCAGGGGTGTTTCTGGAGTGGGGCGAGTGCTGTTGGGCTCTTGTGACCCTCAGTTGTTGCGCCTGGGGGGTTGGGTGGGAATGAGATGCTTGTGGTGCTGCGGGGGTGTTGCTGGGGTGGAGAGAGTGCTGCTGGGCCCTCGCAACCCTCAGTTATTGCCTTTGGGGGGTCAGGTGGGAGTGGGATGCTTGTTGTGCTGCCGGGGATGTTGCTGGGGTGGGGAGAGTGCTGTTGGGCCCTTGCGCCCCTCAGTTGTTGCCGCCTGGGGAGTCAGGTGGGAATGGGATACTTGTGCTGCTGCTGGGGGTGTTGCTGGGGCTGGGCCCTCGAAATCCTCAGTTGTTGCCACTGGGGGGGGGGCTGGTTGGGAGTGGGATGCTGTGGAGCAGAGAAGAGAAGGACAATATTATATAGAGCTGCAGGCAGGAGGGAGGGCTGGTAACCTGCTCTACATGAGACATGCAAATTCAGTGCCCTGGGCAGGGGAGAGAAAGCCCCATTCAACAGTCAGGATAGGCAGGTAAAGATACTACACTACAGTAGGCTGCCATAACACACAGTACATGAGATTAAAACACATTCAGCTTGCTGCTGCTGCTCTTAAAGTACCCACCAACACTGGACAATATCTAGCATAACTAGCTGACTTCTTAAGGTAACAGGCTAGCTACTTGCGAGAGGTTTCTAAATGCTGCAGTACAATAGTTAATCAGTCCATATTGGAATACAGAGTGAGTAAGCAGTTAAACATGGAGCTGGTTGCTAAAGACTCCACAGACCGTGTGGCCACTCATCCACTCCTCAATTCTTTACCTTGTGCTACCAGGGTGTGTGTTGCTGGGGCAGGGAGAACGCTGCTGGGCTCTTGTGTCCATCAGTTGTTGACTCTGGGGGAGTCAGGTGGGAGTAGGATACTTGTGCTGCTGCCGGGTGTGTTGCTGGGGCAGGGAGAACACTGCTGGGCCCTTGCAACCCTCAGTTATTGCCTCTGGGGGGATCAGGTGGGAGTGGGATGCTTTGCTGCCACTGTAGGTGTTGCTGGGTCAGGGAAAAGCACTGCTGGGCCCTGGCAATGCTGAGTTGTTGCCTCTAGGGGGTCAGGTGGGAGTGGGATGCTGGGTTCTTTTACTTTCACCTGGACACCCACCAGGACAGCACCAGGATGGGTAGAAGGGACGTCGGTTTAATATCTTATCTGAAGGACATAACACCCCAACAGTACAGCACCCCCTAATACTGCACTCAGGTGCCAGCATTTAGGAATAAGTCCAATCCTGGTGTGGGATGAGAACCCATGACCTTCTGACCCAGAGGCAGATGCACTACCAACTAAGCCACGCTGACACTCCCAGTTTGTGTGATTGGTAGGAGGGGGAGGATTCTTGCTTGATATACTTGAAGAGGATGATCAGGTAGGATTGCAGAACATACTGCCAAGATGGGTGTGCGTGGATGTTCTCACCCTGAGAACTGTATGGATTCTGAGGGTATGGATAGGCTTTGTGTTTTTGGTCTAAAACTACTATCTGTAAACCTGTGCCCACATGTTTTCCATATAAATAGGTTAGTGTCCACCTGAGGGTGTGCTGAGCTGGCCACAGCATCTAAAGGGTGGACATGTGTACGCTATCTGCTCTCCCCTGTTGTGCACAGGGCTAGTTGTAGACATGTAGCATTCAGGGGGAGGACGTAGCCCTGGGCCCCCATTTGAGGCTACTAATTGAGCATGGCCAGGATTCCCATAGCTGGGGAGTGTAAGGGCGAGAGTGGTACATTCTATACCAAGGGCATAAAATGAAGGGCTGATCATGCTGCACTTTCACAGTGGTGGGTGATGTGGGGGCTAGCAGGCCCATGATGGGCTTCTACTGCCACATTTTCAGTGAGGGGGGAATTGATGGCATCATGGTGCATTTAGTGTTGGAAATCTTCAGTGCACTAGGGTTGGGTTCCCAGTGCCACATATAAACTTTGGGGTATTGTTTGATGGCACTGGGGGTGGCTCCTAGTGCCCCATTCATTTTGTATGGGGGCTACTTGGCAGCAGTGGGGATGGGCTCCCAGTACTACACAAGATGTTGGGAGGTGTTTTGCAGCATCAGGGATGGAATGCCATTTTCATGCTTTAAGTTGGGGATGTGAGTACCTATTGTCTCTAAAAGTCTGCCAGTCCACATAAGGGGCCTAGTTCTCAAGGCTTCTTCGAATGACGCAAGGGGCTTGCATTATGGGGAATGACGCATGGTGTGGCTTGCACCAAAAAGTGCACTGAGAGCAATTCTCAAACGCAGGCTGTGTGCACCAAAGGGGTCTTGCACCGTCTTTGTGTCACAAATTGGACTGCAACATGGTGCAAGGAGTCCTGCACCAGGGTAATGCAGCAGCATCCCCTTTTCTAGCATTCTATAAAGTATATGGTGCCGACAGAAACAAACACCTGTTATACCAGCCAGGGCTGGTCTAACGGTCTGTGCACCACCCACAGAGTCCTCCCTGGCAGGAGGGTACATGAAGGTGTGCACATGTCTGACAACAGTGACTGTGCACAGGTAGTTTTCAAGCATAAAGTATTATTACATATATACAAAAAGTATTTATGTTCATGTAGTTTCAGTGTGTATGGCACTATTATGTTACAATACAGATGCAGTATGGTTGGGGTATCTGTATCCTGTGACATACTGGTGAATAGTGTATATTATATATAACGTGCTACTTACTTTATTATGTTGATTATACTAATCGTTCTAATTAAATGCATTAGGACTGTGACATGTGCTATGGACTGTGCCAACTGCCACCGGATTTGCAATCCTTAGGCTGCATCAAGACGTACTATTGTGTAACCATCACTGCATGCAACAGTACACTTGTGACTGTTACTTGAATAGGTTTCTACCCTTCCCGAGGTGCCCCCTGACCATGACCGCAGCTTGTGGCAAACCTCCCAGATACGCTGTATTTCTAGTGCATGGCCACATTTGGGACTTTGTCACCAGGACCCTACCTGATGGCGAATCAGTCGCAGGGTCCCTGGTGCACCAGCAATCAGCGCAAGCCACTGTTGGCACAGCTTACACCGAGTTTTGAGAATCAAGCCCAATGTATGAAGTTAAGCAGAATTAGATGTACTGTTCTTGTACCCTTGCTTGATGATGGTGACATTATTTCCTCCAATGCTTCTATTCTACAGTGTTACATAATTTCCTGTTCAATATGCTTTGCAGTCTTGTCTTTGCGTGTGACCCACACGTATACCACTGTACATTTCAAGCAGAGGCAGAACTGGCTGAACCCTTCAAACTGAAGGATCTCTTCCTTAAAGCTTGGGAATTAATCTGAATACCACTGATCTCTCCCACTGCCTCCGGCTGCAACTCTTCCCTCCCTTCCAAGGACCTACACAACTTTGTTGCATGTAATGCTAGGAGAGAATGCAGGACAGCTGGTGTGCATTTGCCTTACTTTCCCCAGTCTTCTGGAATTTATTCCCACCTCATCTCAAGGTCCCTCTGCAGTTTTCCACATATTACAAAAGGGACTGTTTGATAAGCTGATTATTACCTGCATCTGTCTTTTGTGACCAACCTGCAAAAGCCAGTGTTATCGATGTATTTATTTTTATACTTTAAATGTCTTGTATCTTTGGATGCTACCCCTATTGAGTGTAAATGTGTAGCAACAAGACACGATGGAGTTTGCATTACACTAGTGTTGCTCGGATAGTATCCTGTGAATTAGGATACCACCAGATACCTAACATTTGGCCAGATAGTGGATCCAGTCAGATAGTAGCACTATCCGACCATCCCGGATCCTGGTCAGATCTGCGATCAGATCCCTGGACCTGACACTGGCTCTGATGTCGGATCCCTGGATCCGACACTGGATCTGACCGCAGATCCCTGGATCCAATCTCGGATGACGTGGGATCTGACCTGGGATCCGATCTCTGACTAGTGTTGGATCCCAGGTCGAATACTGCCACTATCTGATGGATCACAATCGGATCCACAAAGGCACTATCTGAGCATCACTACATTACACAGTTCTAATGCATGGCCAGGGGTGAAGAAAGGCACAAGGCTGTTGGCCGAGTGACTTTAACCCTAGCTGTGCTTTAGAACTGTCTAATGCACATCCTCGGAGTCTCTTATAAAATGGGTGTCTGTGTTTTACTTGCTATTAAAAAATTACATTTATATGTTTAAATAATACAAAAGTTACATAAATTTTGTAGTAAAATAGTTCCTCCATCTGCATTAATCTGATGCTTTTTTTAACTCATGACTTTTGTCTTTCTGTGACCTCCATAGCTCGAAGTATCAAATTGTGGTTGCTATGGCTTCCCAATCCCTCTATACACACACACACACACACACACTGACTTGTTAGAGACCCAGCTACAGTATACTGTTCTGGTATATTTCAAATTCTTCTTTTATTTTCATTTTTTTATGTTGTTGGGTGGTGCGAGTGGCCAAGTGGTTGAGGGGGGCAGATCGGCAGGAAGAAAAGCACAGTGTTTACATTATTTTGTGATGTGGGATGGTCCATGTTTACTCCTTCCTCACTTCTTCCCCCTCCCTTAACTCTCCAGCCATTCATATATGGCTCCTTGCACTTCGGTCCTTATACAATTGCCTGATCATAAAACTTTGTACATTCTCATTTGTATTTATTGTATACAATTGTAATATTCTTGTACCTTATTGTATATATTTTGTAAACAATTGTGTATTTTATTGTACCTGTTGCTATGCAGTCACCTCTGTATTTCTTTTTGCATTTCTCCTCCCCCAACAGGTTGCACCTGGAAATGAGCTATGGCTCAGTGTGCCTTCCCAGTTACCAAATTTTAAATAAATAAATGTTTCTGCTTGTTGATATTGTAGTTCTCTTAGCTACAGAGGAGTAAAACATAAGAGGATAATGCCTGATGTACAGGTGACAACCATGGTGTAATCACCTCGAGTGGTTGCTAGGGCATCAGTAAACCTCGAGAATGCAGCTCGAGAGGTTTACAATTGCCCTAGCAACCGCGAGAGATGATTACACCATGGTTATGGGTTATCACCTGTACGTCAGGCATTGTCATTTATAGTGTATGGGACTTGACATGAGAAGTTCTCCCCCAAACCCAAACACAAGTAATTTAGCCTTACCTTATTAATGAATCTGCACTACAACCTGATTGTGTAGGAAAACAATTTATTAGGATACACAGACTGAATGACAGCAGGCCAAAATATCACCAGAGTTAAAATCTCTATCATACATAGAGATTGCTAGACTCAGTAACAGTAAACTAAGACAACTGGAATGTTATCTGAATACTGTACTGAGACTAACAATCACATTCTGGGTGTACAGACTACTGAATAACACTGGCATTCCATTTTGTAAACCCACTGCTATGAGATAGGTTTATAAAGTTCTGACATCACAACAGTGGGATTACAAGGGTGTAATCTGCTTGATTTCAGTGGGTAATAAGGACTACCCATACATTATATGGTCGCTTTTAAGAATTTGAAGATTCTGTGTGGCACACTTCTATTGAACAGTGTCCTGGTTCTGAGTACTAGTTGTTAGCCATTCATTAGACACTTCTAATGCACAGCTAACAACCAACCAGTGTGTATATGTGTGTGTGTGTGTGTGTGTATATACACTGTACTGCCTTCCCCTAGTATTCTGATGAATGAGTTGCATGTTATAAGGCTATCCAGGTGAGGAAGTAAATACTGTAATGAGTTTTCTGCATGCCATGCAAATACAAATAGGATTAATTTGATGGCTCTCAAAATTCTGTTTGGCAAGGAGATTTTTGCACTTACCGCATAGTTGCTAGGGACAATATGTTGTCTTGTACATATTAAGTAATATGCACAACTGTTCCCTTACTCTGAAGACTTTTTTCATATCCCATTGAAAGCCAATTAGTATTCTACACAATTGTAATCTCTTCGAACAAATCAGGAGGCCAAACCATGTGAAGCTAAAAGGTTGCTTATTTACCTTCTGTTGGACATGCAATGATTTGATGAGGAAAGATTACTTGAATGCCCAGATTTTGTACAGATCAGGTGAATTTTACTCGCATTTTTATGTTGTCTTGCATGCAGGTGCAAGCAACATCTTGCGGTAGTACCACATTGAGAGGTGTGTCAGTGTTGGTGAATGCAGGTCACGCTTTAGTAGGTGCGTCCCTCATCCCCCAATTAGCAAGCATGCTAACGCTGATGCGGAAATTATGGAAAGTGCCACCAAGCTGAAACAAATCTGCCGCTGCAATCGAAGACGAGCTCGTCATGCAGTGGCAGATGACATGCCTCCCCAACATGCCTTTCTTAGTGAAACTTTTCAATAAACATGGTGGCTCCTGCCGTCTGCCACACACAATCCCCATACCGACATCGAGGTGGTCAATCCCCCATGTTGGCATGTTCCCCCACCCCACACACTTTCTTTGCCAACAGGGCCCAATCCCCATCGGCATCAGCTCCCCCAAACTCATGGAGCATACTGGGAGCCCACCCCAATGTGCCCAACATCCCCCCTGAAACTCATGGAGCACACTGGCAGCCCACCCCAGTGTGCCCAACATCCCCCCCAAAAAACCTCATGGGGCACACCCCAGCGTGCCCAACATTTTTTTTAGTTCACCTGTAAAGAAAGAAAACCATCCTTCAATGTCCATTTTTGGTTTTTCCCTGTAAAAAGGAAAATGGTCCCTTGTAGTCCACGGCACCCCCCCCAACCCATATCCACCCTCCATGCACCCCACCTCCCTGCACCCCTCCTCACCCCATCCTTACTTCTGGAGGTCCGGCGCTGCGATAGTCTATGGAGCGGGACGCATCTGTACTCTTTAAAGCTGAACTGCAAAATGAAGAAATGCTGGTAAGCTATATAATGGCATCAGTGGTGGGGGGGGTTCAACTTAGGTGGATATCTCAGCCATGTGTTTGAATTTTGGCTCCAAATTTTCAACATGGGGTTCTTGGGACCCCACCTCATGATCAAATGCTCTGTAAACTTGTTATTCAGTCCCAAAAGGTGATTTCGTAGTCACTGCATGGAATCACCTTTCAGGGCCAATTAATGAAGCAACAGTGCCACTGTTCATGAGGTGGGGTCCCAAAAAGCCTATGTTGCAAATCTGGTGAAAAAATTCCCCAAAATGACACTGTCACAAGCGTGCATTGCACAGTTTCCAGGCATCAAGGTGCGCCTTGGAGTCTTCTGCCCCAAACATCACCCCATTCTCCTATACTGCACCCATCTCAGCATATTTCCTCATGGAATGGGGTGAGTGTAAGGCCCGAAGATCCCAAGGCACACCCCAACACTTGTTGGTGTCTGCAGGGTAGGGTGAGGTTAAATGGCGTGAGCATTAGGGCCGACGACCCAAAGGCACACCCCAATGCCTGTCAGTCTCTTCAGGGTGGGGGTGGAGTTGGTATCAGTTCAATACTTCACTGCCATTCCTATTATGCATCCCTCCAGCTCCTGCACTACCAATGCCAATGCCAGCAAGACAACATTCGGCATTGACAAATGCTTGTCTAAGTAGGACTAATGCAGTAGGCTCTTTTGTGTAGGAGAGAGATCTCAAGAATGACTAGAAATTGCTGTGTTTATGACTGCAAAATAAATTGTGTCCTATATCCCCCAGTGCACAGATGTCAGAGGCTAAGTAAATTGCATGCTTATCTATGGGGCTAGAAGATTAAAAGGTTGTGGGTTCTAGTCTCACACCAGAAACTACAACTAACACCCAGTACTAACACTGTAGTGCCACATGTGGGGGGGGGGGGGATGCACCGTTGAGGCACTTTCCTTTGGATGACATGTTAAACCTAGGTCCCTGGTTCACATCTCTGGTGGCTGTCAAGGTGGAAGTTATTCATAACATGGCACTTATAATAGTGGCACATTTTCCCCAGCATCCTGGTCAACATTCCCACTGTCAATATAATAAACAGGTTCACGTAACCCGTCCACAGGACACACCTGGAAATGAACTGTAATAAATCAGTTTGCCTTTCCTGGTCAAAAATTACAAATAAAAATGAATCTGCTTATTAATGGGTGCAGCTGTAACACATTAGGGTTCCTATAAAATATATTAAAATACCTGGCTAGGTCTCTGCCAAGCAGACTCCCGTACTGGGTGAAATTATCAAGATTTCATACACATGACCTGCTTTTTGAGGTTATGTGAAGATGACACAGAATAGAACAATGGTGTAACCAGTACGTAATAATTATACAGTAGATTTGCAGCTGTTTTAGAGAGGACATTAAATTTGTCCTAATTGATATCAGTTAGAATGTCCCTAGTTACATACCTGTAAATGACAGTCATACCCCCAAATGATCCATATTTAGCTGAGCTGCAAAAAAATTGTGATGTGGCTTAAAAAATCTCAGTCTCTGATTGGAAAAGGCCTTTACTTGGCCATGCATTTATGTGCCAACAGACAGCAGGAAAAAATGTGTCCCAGTGCCAGCCTCACTTTTTACTTAAGATATCACTGAGCCCAAATAGAATCTTTAAAAATAAAAGGTAGCCATTTTTCTTCCCCTCACTTAGCAGCTCATCTATCCCACCCCTTCTTTCCCTTCAATCCATCACACCCTCTCTCACCTGAACAGCTGACAACCAATTACGCAGTGCTGCCCACTTTCAGTAAATATCCCATCCACATGGCTTCTCCAGCTCGGCCCTGGTTTCCACCACTACCCACAGTAACTTCACAGCAATATTTTTTTAAACAAAGCAAAACAAAGTAACCTTGGTGCTTATGGCAGCTGCTGACTTCTGCACCATCACAGCCACTACACGCAGTCCAGTCCTACCCATTGCATTTCTCAGATAACAATCTAGATACTGCAGTGTTCAATACAGTATTAAACAGAGCAAAAAGGTGAGGCTGAGCTTGATTTGCACAAAAGATAAAACAGACTATGGGGGGAGGTGAAACAAGACAACTATTTATTAAAAAAACAAAAAAACTTTCATATAGTACAGTGCCCTCTACTGGTGAGAGAGAGAGAGAGAGACATTAGTCTTTTAATATCTTTTAATTTTTTTAATCCTATATAAAATGCTACATATAACCCATGTTTTAAGTACATTAATACCCTCCAGGGGGGTATAGGCTACCAGACCTTCTAGGGGCTATAAGGCCTGTGGCATTGGGCCTCATTCCTCTTTGTATTAAAAAAAAAATTTGCCTAACGTCTTTCATGGCCCAGTGCTTCCACAGGTTCATTTTGTACCTTTTAATTCTTGATTTTGAGAGCTCACAAAGTTTGTATCATTTACCTTCTCTCTTCCTAGGCAAAATAAGGCCCGTCACTCACCCAATAAAATCCCAACACCTTTTAATTTTATATTGTTAGTCATGTAACACGTAAGGGGGGCATGGTGGTGGTGGTAGGGGTAATGCAGATGTGGTGTGATGGAGACTATTGAATATTGAAATCGGGGGAAGGGGGTTATTATAAAAGAAGAAGAAAAGAAGAGAAGGGAAAGAAGGGGGGAAAAAAGAAAAAATATATACATATAAGAAGGATTTTTTTGTGAAAAACAGATATTCTTCATCATGTGGGGGGGGAGCTGAACAGAGGCTTGTTGAGAGCAACACAGATTAATGTAGAATCATCTGATGAGGATTTATATGTGTCATCATGCCCGGAACCCTATATGTGTTGCATCTCCCCAACCCCCTCTTTTCATAGGCATAAGACAAAAAATTTGACATAAAATAACTATCAGATGTATGTTGAAAGAACAGGTAGATGGGTTTAAAATCTTTATTAGAACCAACAGAAAATGAAGTAATGTGCTGAGACGCATTGCTGCACTAGGTCTGAGATAAAAATTACTAACCGACATATAAAAGCTTGCCATGCAAAAACCTAACCAAGCTAAAGAATAAAGCCATCATGTCGGATGGATGGGACACGGCTCAGGAGCATGAGGAGTTTACAGCACTTATATTAACTATGTGAATATATCAACATCATGCACCAGAGCAAAGGGGAGGGAAAAAAGTGGTATGGGAATTTACATAATTGTATTTGTATTAGTAGAGGGGGAAGGGGTTCACTGGCTCACATGTAAATTAAATCTATTCTTCGAGCACTTGTACTATGTTTAGCAGGTATAACAATTGGTCGATGTCATGCACATATGGGGATAGCTTAGCTATACTGTCACCTTATTATAATGTGCAACATTACTATGAACAAACTGGGGTTTGGCAATATTATATTCCCGTTAAGACTAAATGGAAAGTTGGATAAGAGTAGTTATGTGGAATGTCAAGAGATTACAAGATAGAACCAAGGCACACAAATATTTAACTATGTGGATAAGAATAAAATCCATTGTATTCTTTTTCAAGAAATCCATTTGCTTAACAATGCATTTAGATTTTACTCCAGAAAATGGGGCTCAGGCCTTAACGCTCCATGCATAATAATGCCAGAGAAGTTGCTGTTTTTCTTAAAAAAGGGTCAGGACTTCCTTTGGACGACATAAGATTGATTCTAGTGGGCGATATATCATTACCGAAATTAACCATGGTCAGTATAAATTTACACATTAATTTGTATGGGCCTTATGAACCTCTCCCTAATGTATTTAATTAAATGTTCTTAGAAATGGCCAACTTTGAAGCCCCATATATTATTTATTTATTTTTTATTTAGTTTTTGTTGAACTGGTAAGAGCACTAGGCAAATCTGCCTATTTTCAGGCACGAACCCGGGGAAGGGAGGATACAGATGAATGCCAACTGACCTTGAACCAGATTAAGCTGTTGGTGGTATTTTTTGTGAATGGAGGAAATTTGGCCATTGCACTGGGGAAATTCCCCTGCTCTTAACATCCACCTGAACTACCATCAGGACAGGCAGATGAGACCTCGGTTTAATGTCTCATCCAAAAGACAGCACCTCAGGAGTGCAGCACCCCCTCATGCTGCACTACAGTATCAGTATTGGGATATTAACCCAAGTGCCTGGTGCGGGCATAGAACCCGCAGCCTACTGATCTCCCGGCCTCAGAGGCAAGTGTGCTACCTGCTGAGCCACTGACATATATTGGCCAGAGACTTTAATACCACCCTTAATCCTGCTATAGACAAATCCTCAGTCTGTTTGGAAAGACTCTCGACTAATGCATGTTGTATTAAACAATTTTGCAAACAATTATAATTTAATAATTCCCTGGCATATTAAAAATCCAAATAAAAGACAATACTCTCTCTTTTCTGTTTCCCAACAAAACTATTCTCGGCTTGATTATTTTCTTGTTATCAAAAGTATTGCCTACATGATGAAAGAAATTACTTATAAAAATATTATTCTTTCAGACCATTCTCCAGTTATCATGGACATTGTAGTTGATCATTCTAAAATCTCTCCTACATTTAGGCTAGACCCTCTTTTACTCAAAGAAGAACAATATATTCAGCTCATAAATAGTAATATCACAGAATATTTCACTGCAAATATAAATTTGGGTACACCATTGCAATTCATCCTACAAGGCATATATTCTGGGAACAACTATTCTTTGCAAGAAAAACAAAAATAAGAATAAAAAAATTGAAATAAGAGAGCTGGAAAGCCAAATTGTACAATTAGAAGATGCTCACTGTCAAAATGAGGACCCTATGATATTTCAGACACTTACACAGTGCCATAATAAATATAATATGATTATGACAGAGAATGCTGAATGTCTGATATTATATACCAGAAGTAAATATTGTGCTTTAGGTGACAAGCCTGATAAAATGCTGTCATGGCAGTTAAAAAAGCAACAAGAAGAGAATAATATAACTACTACACACAACTCTGCAGGAAATATTGTTCACCATCCCAAAGATATTAATGAGGTCTTTAAAAAATATTGTGAAGAATTATATGCTTCTGAACAAGCAATCCCAGATGAATTGATTCTAGAATACCTCAACAGAATCGAAATTCCTAAGATCGCACAAGAGCATATGATAATGTTAGAAGCTGATATCTCGGCTCATGAGATTACGGAAGCAATTAAAATACTCCCCCAATCAAAGGCGCAAGGCCCTGATGGGATCTCTATAGATTTTTATAAACAATTCTCCAGCATACTTGCTGTACATCTTACAAATTTATTCCAAACAGTTCATGATAATGAACAATTACCACCCTCCTTTAAAGAGGCCACTATATTATTATTCAAAAAGAAAGAATAACATTTAACGCTCCCTGGATCATATCGTCCCATCTCTTTAATTAACTCAGATGCTAAAATCCTGGCCAAGGTCATCGCCACGAGACTGGTGAAAGTTCTTCCTGAAATAATCAAAACAGTTTTATTAAAGGCCGAAATATTAAATCCAATGTTAGACGAACAATAGACCTTATAGACACTTGAAAGTTTCCAATTATTCATTACTCTTGCTAGATGCTGAAAAAAAGTGTTTGATGGAGTGGAATGGAAATATTTAAAATTAACATTGCTAAAGTTTGGATTCGGGCCTAAATTTCGGTTATGGATTGATTTGCTTTACTCCAGTCTCATGGCTAGGATCATGACAAACAAAAACATTTCAGATAAAATAGAACTATCTAGGAGCACTAGGCAGGGTTGCCCCCTTTCGCCACTTATTTTTGCTTTGGCTATCAAGCCCTTGGCTCTATCTATCAGAAAGGATCATTCAATTAAGGGTGTTACAATTGGTTCTACAATCCAAAAGATCAGCTTATGCTCAGATGATGCACTTATCTATGTAGAAAATATGAATGATAGTTTTCCTCACATTATGCACAACTTAACAGAATTTGGGAATATGTCCAGCTTTAAGATAAACTGGTCCAAAACAGAATTAATGGAATCTTCGGGACGTTCACACCCCTTCAACCCTCCAGCTGGATGTAATTTAACTAAAACTGCACAAATTAAATACTTAGGGGTGACTATTAATCAAAATTTATCTAGATTAGAAAAATTAAACATTACACCACTTTATCAGAAAACGGCGACAGACCTATCCCATTGGCAAGAATTACCAATCTCTAATTGGCAGAACACGTGATAAAAATGAATATTCTTCCTAAATATCTTTTTCTCTTTCAAACGTTACCAATTTTTCTGTCAGATATATTTTTAAGAGAATATTAGCTTTGCATAAAAAATTCTTATGGCAGGGTAAATACCCCTGGCTTAAAATAGAAACATTACATATATCAAAAGAGAAAGGAGGGTTGTCCCTCCCAAATTTTTAGTTTTATTATTTTGCAGCTAATTTAACATGCCTTTATAACATATTCAAAGACATATATAACTCTATAGAAATGGTGATAGAAGCACATTCTACTCCATATGATAGCTTGAGTTTCTGTTTAATAAGTGGACCAAAAAGAGTTAAATTCAAGAGCTACTTAAGATCAATCAAGGTTCTATGCACTATATGGGATACATTAAGAAAAACAATAAAACTGAATATTGAATGAACTAAAATGGCCCCCATTTACATGAATGAACATTTTTCTCCTTCTATGAGTGCCTCTATTTTCAAAGTATGGCATGAAAAAGGATTGAAAACCATAGGTTAAGTGCTGAGTGGAAATCAGATTGATACATCCATACTCTAAAAAACAAATATGACTTGTATCATAAACATTTTTTAGCTTATTTACAACTCCGACATTTCATTATGACAAACAGTGCACTTCTTGATAATTCACAATTAGAAGACATCCTTGCAACACTTCGCCTGTCAGTAGGAAAAAAGCTAATTTCATAGTTTTGTAAATTAATAATATCAAAGGTTGACTATGATAAATATGATTTTGAACTTAAAAACAAATGGGAAAATAAGATCAATTATAAGTTCACTAATAAACAGTGGGAACAGATAACACATTTAAAGGAGCTAGGTTTGAAATCTTCAGAACTATTCCACATTTATTTTAATACTCTATACAGAGTTTTTAGACCCCACAAAGACTTCATCAATTTGATGTCAACATTTCAGATAGATGTCCTAGGGGTCATGATCAAGAAACATCATTGGAACATATGCTTATCACATGTCCATTACTGAAGAACTGGTGGAATGGAATAATCAGTATTGTATCAAACATTGAAGGAATCCACTTTTATAAAGATGTTAAATGGACAATCCTAATTTCAGGGGTTCCCCTATCCCAAATTGATACGGTGCAGATAAAATTTGTTAGACTTTGTCTTATTTTAGCTTATAAAGTATTATTTATGCATTGAAAAGATCAGAACTTAAAGACCTGGATAAATTCATTAACTATGAGTCACCAACTGGAAAAAAGCCTATTACACATCCATTAAGCAACATAATCAATATTTGAATATGTAGCTACCGTTTCAATCAAACAGTTTTTGCAGATATATAAGCTGAAAATGTGGACATTTTGCTAACTTTCTATCATGCTCTGAATGCTTTTGACTCATAATCACTTTGTAGCTATAACAATGTCTGTTTTAATGTACATGTAATATGCCCTCTTATATGATGCATGACACAATGTGTTTATTAATTCATTAACTATATGAAACTATGTGTAAATGACCAATAAAATAAAAAGAGAGACAAAAAAAAAAAACAAGGGCAGGAAGGAGTGACAATATTGGGAAACATCAGATCCCTTCTCCCTAGCCTCATTCCCCCCCCCCCCACACACACACACTGCCTATACTGATCAAGTTCCATGTAAATCTATGTCCAGTGCCGGATTCTTCTGACCCCATTGCAGAGTAGTAACACCCCTACAGCCTGCTTGTATAGTTCTACAGGCAGAGGGTGTTGCTAAACTCTGCTACAACACAATAGGGTCACCATGCTTGTCCCATGGCTCTGTAGCTCATATTGTCCCCCACCCACCACCCCTTTCCCCACCTTATCTCCACTTAGCTAGCAACTGCTTGCAGGAAAGGTTTGTGGCACACAAAGAAAGGGACTAGCGCTAACTGGTCTTAGCCTCCTTGTGTATGTGCTGTCTGATCTGTTTTAAAGCAGCAGTTCCTTTTAACTTGGAAAATGTCTCACAATACCAGTTGGGCAGCTATGTGTTTCTAACATTCTTCTGTTCTGTACTGCAATGTTCCATTCAACAGTGTTTAAATGTGTACTGCCATGAGGTCTTTCAAAAATGTCTGCAACAAGTATCTTGCCTTGGAAATGAAATAATATGCTGAGATAAACGGTTGTTTGTTTTAACTGCTGAATACTTTGGGGATATTTTTTTTTTTTATCTTGAATTGATGCTTTAATCATTTTTATGTTGCTTGCACGCATGTGCAAGAAACATAGTGCCATCATCGGAGATTTCGGAGGTGTGTCACCTCCTCCTCCTCCAATTCAGTCAGTGAGCTGGCAGGCACGGCCCCTGTAAGCCAATGCATTTTGGAGCTGTCTATGACACGCTCCAAAATGCAGTGGCATACAGTTGAAAGGGGAGCTACGCTCATGTGCATTGATAGAGCGAGCTCCCCCACATGCAGGCGCGGCGCGCCTCGCGACGCATTGTGTAGCCGGGATACAGGTGCCCAATCCCCACCGCTGAGCTGCGTCTTCCCCCAGTAGTTGGTGCCACACTGGGAGCCCACCCCAGCATGGCAATCTGTCCTTTGGCCGACAGGGTGCCCAATCCCCGTCAGCTGAATGCCCCCTCCATCCTTGTGCCATGCTGGGAGCCCACCCCAGCGTGGCAAATGTCCCACGACGCTTTTTTTTTTTAACCTATAAAACAAAAAATGGTCCTCCCGCCCCCTCCCACAACCCGCACCCACCCACTGTGCATCCAGCCTCCCCACACCCCCCTCACCCCATACTTACCTCCGGACTCCGTCGCGACGATCTTCGGTGGACCGGGAACACGTCTGCACTCTTCAAAGCCGACCGCGAACTGAGGAAATGCCGGTAAGCTGTATAATGGGCTAGATAGGAGGGGTTCAACTTTATTGCATATCTCAGGCATTTTTGGGAATTTTTGCACCAAATTTTCAACATGGGGTTTTAGGACCCCTTCTCATGAATGTCACTGTCATGGCGTTATTCGGGCCCGAAGGGTGATTTCTCGCAGTGACTGCGAAATCACCTTGGGCCTGAATACCGCCATGACAGTGACATCATTCATGAGAAGGGGTCCAAAAAACCCCATGTTGAAAATTTGGTCCAAAAATTCCGAAAAATGACTGTTTTACGAGCGTGCGTTGTGCAGTTCCTACACAGGCTCGTAAGTTCGCGAAATTTCAATATTTTCACTCCAGATTTTCAACATTGCCATTTTACCACACCTTCTTATGAGCAGTATAGCTGTCATTTTTCACATCTCACCCAAAATGTGTTTCCGCCCTTATAGCGCAGAATGGAGCAGTCGGTGTGCGAAATCAATGTACAGGACAAATTAAGAAAATCACAGTGATGCTGTTCATGAGCAGAGGTCTTAAAATGGCTATGTTGAAAATTTGGTGAAAAAATTCCTAAAAATGACTGTTTTACGAGCGTGCATTGCGCAGTTCCTACGAAGGCTCATAAGTTCACAAATTGTCAATATTTTCACTCCAGATTTTCAACATTGCCATTTTATCACACCTCCTCATGAGC
The DNA here is from genome assembly GCA_016271365.2 of Neoceratodus forsteri. Taxonomy (NCBI): domain Eukaryota; kingdom Metazoa; phylum Chordata; order Ceratodontiformes; family Ceratodontidae; genus Neoceratodus; species Neoceratodus forsteri. The sequence continues at coordinate 1,207,249,284 of CM057449.1, forward strand.
AGTACAGCTGTCATTGTTCACATCCTGCCCAAAACATGTTTCCGCCCATGTAGCGCACAATGGCGCAGTCGGTGTGCGTACTCAGTGTATGGGACACATTAAGAAAATCACAGTGTCACTGTTCATGAGCAGAGATCTTAAAATGGTAATGTTGAAAATTTGGTGAAAGAATTCCTAAAAATGACTGTTTCTGAGGTGTGCGTTGTACAGTTCCACGCATGCTCGTGAGGTTTCTGAATTTCAATATTTCCACCCAGATTTTCAACATTGCCATTTTACCACACCTCCTTATGAGCAGTACAGCTGTCATTTTCACATCCTGCCCAAAACGTGTTTCCGCCCTATGTAGCGATAATGGCGCAGTCGGTGTGCAAACTCAATGTATGGGACACATTAACAAAATCACACTGACACTGTTCATGAGCAGAGGTCTTAAAATGGCTATGTTGAACATTTCATGAAAAATCTCTAACAATGACTGTTTTACTGATGCGTTACGCAGTTCCTACGCACGCTCGTCAGTTCGCAAATTTTCAATATTTGCACTCCAATGACTTCCAAATACCTAAACAGCACATAGAAGCAAGCAACATTTGGCATTGACAAATGCTTGTTAATATTGTCTAGGAAATATAAAAGTTTACTTTGTGATGGAAAATCACCAAGTGAGCCCTGTGTTCTGTGCATATTGACTTTCTCTAATAGTTGAAGACCATATTAGGGTGGGCTCACCCACCTGGTTGCAGTGCACCATGGTTCAGTTTTAGTCAAAAAACAAAAATAACAAGCATTTGTCAATGCCGAATGTTTGCTTGCTGGCATTGGTAGTGTATAAGTTACAGAGCTGCATAATAGGAATGGCAGTGAAATATTGAACTGAAGCCAACCCCACCACCACCCTGCAGAGAGTGACAGGCATTGGCGTGTGCCTTTGGGTCGTCCGGCATAACGGCCATGCCATTTCACCACACCCTACCCTGCAGACACTGACAAGTGTCACGGTGTGCCTTGGGGTCTTTGGCCCCTTATGCGCACCCCATTCCATCAGGAAATATGGTGAGATGGGTGCAGTATAGGAGAATGGGGTGAACTTTGGGGCCAAAGAGTCCAAGGCATACCTCGATGCCTCTCACTGGCTGCAGGGTGTGGAATGGTATGAGCATTACAGGCAAGAATCCCAAGTCACACCCCTGATGCCTGTCATTCTCTACAGGGTGGGGCATTATGGTTGGAAACCCTAACACCTCAGGCATTCATTGGTATTTTCACTCCAAATTTTCAAAATTTTTTGTGACCCCCACCTCATGAACAGTGGCAATATCAGTTTGTTAGCCGAAAGCTGCTTATGCACAGCGACTACGGCATTTAGCACCACAGGTGCAAAAACACATTCTGAACAGGATGTGAAAATGACAACTGTACTGTTCATGGGGAGGTGTAAAAATGGCAATGTTGCAAATCTGCAGCAAAATATTACAAAAACTGGTGAAGTCACGAGCGTGCATAGAAACTGTGCAATGTACACCCATAATGTAATTAGTTTGGGGATTTTTTGTTTACAGCAGATTGTAAACACAGGCATTTTGGGACCTCCAATCATGAACAGTGTCACTGTGATTTTCTTTATCTGTCCTGAACAATGATTTCCCACAGCGACCACGCATCTCTGCGCTGAAAGTGTGAAAACACATTTTGGCCATGTTGTGAAAAATGACAGCTGTACTGTTCATAAGAAAGTGTGGAAAAATGCCACTGGTGAAAATCTGGACTGAAAATATTACAAAGTCATGAACTTACAAGGGTCCGTGGAAACTGCACAATGCTCACTCGTAACACAATCATTTTATGGACCTTTGTCACCAAATTTTCAACATAGCAATTTTAAGACCTCTGCTCATGAACAGTGTAACTGTGATTTTCTTAATCTGTCCCAAACATTGCTTTCGCACACCGATTGCACCATTGTGCACTACATGTGCAGAAACACATTTTGGGCAACGTGAAAAATGGCAGCTGTACTGTTCATAAGGAAGTGTAATAAAATGGCAATGTTGAAAATCTGGAGTGAAAATATTGAAAATTCTCAAACTTACGAGCGTGCGTAGGAACTGCGCAACTCACGCTCGTAAAACAGTCATTTATAGGAATTTTTCCACCAAATTTTCAACATAGGCTTTTTGAGAGTCCATCTTATGAACAGTGGCAGTGTTGTTTCATTACTCAGTCCCAAAAGGTGATTTCACGCAGTGACTGCGAAATCACCCTTCAGACCCAAATAACGCCATGACAGTGAGAGCATTCATGAAAAGGGGTCCCAAAAACCCCATGTTGAAAATTTGGTGCAAAAATTCCAAAAAATGCCTGAGATATGCAACAAAGTTGAAAAAACCCTGTCTATCCCATTATACAGCTTACTGGCATTTCCTCAGTTCGCGGTTGGCTTTGAAGAGTGCAGAGGTGTTCCCAGTCCACCGAAGATTGTCGCGCCGGAGTCCGGAGGTAAGTATGGGGTGGGGAGGCAGGGTGCGCAGTGGGTGGGGCAGAGACAGTGAGGGACCGTTTTTGTGTTTCAGGTTTTTTTTTTTTTTTTTTTTTAAATGACGACAACGCGGTACATTTGCCACGCTGGGGTGGGCTCCCATGTGGCACAAGGATGGCTGTTTGGGGGGAGTGTGGAGCTGACAGGGGATTAGGCACCCCCATCGGTGATAGCATCTGTTGCCACATTGGGGTGGGCTCCCAGCGTGGCACCCTGTACTCTCTGGGGGGGGACCAGTGGAGCCGACAGAAGTTGGGCACCCCGTCGGCTATCGATGTGTAGCCATGCTGGGGTGGGCACCCAGCGTGGCATGTGGAACTCTGGTTGGGGGGGAGCGCAGCACAGCAGACGGGGGATTGGGCACCCGCTGGCTATATAGTGTGTGGGGGGGGCAAGCACGCAGCATGCAAGCATGCGTGTGTGTGTGTGTGCAGGGGGAGCACGCATGAACAGGAAGAAAGGTCTTTGTCTTCCTATATCTGGACATTTGACTCCTAATAGACCCTCAGAAGGAAGTTATTCTTCAAATATTGGCAAGGACACAGAAACAATTTGACCAGTTGGATGCGACTGTCAATGAACCAGAATCCTTTCTGACCCCATGCCATTGCCTTCAGTACATAGTGGCAGTGCTGGATACTGCTGTAGACAGTTCTTTTCTGCCAGAAGACAGGGTAGATGCAGTAACAGCATGACTTATCTGGTGTGCAGCTGCCATCATGTCTCAACAAGATCTGTGTTGAGACTGGGTCTCATGGCAGGTGCCATCATCACTGTACCTTTTGCACATCTCCACGTGGGTACACTACACTGGATCCTTCAGGTACAGTGGGATCAACTGTCAGATTAATTGAACCAGATGGGGTTAGTTATGTCCCCTTGAGATGTGCATTCCTCTAGTGGATGGACTGCTCCACCCTACTAGTGTTCCTTTTTTTTCACCTTATGCCACTGCAAATATTGATCACAGATACATTCAGGTTGGTGAGGTGCACATCTGGGTCCCCTCAAGATGCATGTTTTGCAGTCCCAGCTGTAAAGCTCTCTCCACATCAATATTGTGTAAATAAGGGCTGTTATTCTTGGTCTACAAGCCTTCAAGGCTCACATCAGTGCTGTCCCTTTCTGGTATGCATGCACAATGTCAGTGTGATGCATTACATAAACAAGGGGGTACACATTCTTACCCTCTGTGCAGACAAGCAATGAGAGGGTGGTACTGGTCTATGACACAGTATTTATCTGTCTGCTGTGTTTCTCCCTGGTGCCTAAAGCATCTTGGCATATCACTCAAGCTGGTTTTAGTCTCTGATTCACAAATGGGAACTCCTGACATCCAGGGCAAATGATCTCTTTGAATGAAGTCATCCAGAGTAGAATCTTTTTGCATCCCCACTCAATGCAAAACTGTCATATTTCTGTTCACTCGCTCCAGGCCCTGACCCCAGTTTGTTATATATTGTTGAAAGGGCTTCTGCCACAGAATGGAGGGTCTCTGGTCTACCCAGATCTCAAGCACAGTGACGCTTACCAGGATGCAACTCAGTAATGCTGCGGTACGCCGCAGGGAACAGTGTAATTCAATGGCAAGCCATTTACTGCAGTATTTTGTGACATGTAATTTAATGCAAGTTACTGCGTTGCATTGTGGCTGGTGCCACTGCACCTGCATCTTCATGCATGGCTCCTGAGGACGTAGAACTAGCATGCTTTGGAGTTTCTCCTGAGGTGGCAGTCAACCTGCTTGTGGCCATGAGCCTCCACTAGACATATGCATGCCCTAAAATGGAAACATTTTTCTGTATGGTGTGTTTCACATTCTTTGCCAGGAAAAGTAATTTAGACTCTGATTAGGTTCTTTAAAAAAAAAAAAAAGTAGAAATATGTGTAGACAGCAAGTTAGGAAAGCCAAAGTTCTATACTGTCGAAATAAAATATCATGTGAGAACGATCCCCGTAAATTTTGGCAAAATATAAAAAAGTTACTAAAACCAGGAAGAAATGATTATACAAAAAATTTCAATCTGAATGTAGAAGGGGATAGAGGAGCTTTCTGAAGTACCTGTAACTAAAATGCTAAACAATTTTTTTGTACATTTACCAGGGTACAATAGCAAACCTGAAACATTGGATTTACATAGTTCTACCTCAATGGAAGATGACATGTGTAGCCACCCCCTTTTAGATTTAGAATATTGGGAATAGCTGAAGTATGTACAGTCTAAATAAAAGTAACATACACAAATCTGTAGGGCTAGACGGTGTAGAGGGAAGATTTCTTAAAATGGCCCCAAATCAAATAGCTCCTGTTATAACTCAAATATTTAATTTGAGCCTACAAGAGGGTCATTTCCTCCATACATGGAAAGAAAGTAAAGTAGTACCAATTTTCAAAGGGGGGGTTAGTTCAGATGTAAACAACTATAGACCCATAGCACTTTTGCCCATATTATACAAATTCTTGGAAAGACATGTACACTTACAAATGATGGAATACTTTAATAAGTACAGTAAAACCCTGTTTATCTGAACCCTACTTTTCCGAAACTCGGTTATCCGAAACTTAGTCCTGTCCCCCATGTGTAACCTGCATTTCTGCCTGTAGCTAAGTAGTAAGCTGAGCGACAATTAAATTGCAATTAGCGCTTGATCAAAGCACGCAATTAGTACCTCGTTTAGCACCATGTCAAACTAACCATCCCCATCCAGCTGCTAAAGTTCCCTGTTGTTAACCCCTCTTCACTCTCACTTGTTAATGCCACTCAAGCTCGATCTCACAAACTAAGCTGTGCACTGAGTCTTTTCTCTGAATGTTGTAAAAATGTAGCAGCGTAAGCAATCAATTGAGCACTGGCTGCGCACTCTCGATAGGTAGGGGAGACACCAGGAAGTAGGTGGATGCAGCTGATTATTGTGGGGGTGTTTCTGAGGAGGGCAATGGCAGAAGAAAGGTATTGATTCACTTTTAAGCCTCTGCTTCAAGGGCGACTGACCACCACAGTATGAGTAGGCAGCTTTGAGGGTCTGCGGCATTCAGAAAGTCAGAGGGTGAAACTGGTAGGAGGTAATCTTTTAATCCATTGTTGTTTTCTGTGTTTACCTAGACAGTTTTTGTGCTTCCCTAATCCCTAGACGGTTCCCAGAAGAGAGTTGATTGTGAGGGTGCAGGAGGACGCCTCTTTTTCCCTACTAGTGAAAATTAAAACTAAATGGATATCAGCGATAACTTATCGCTGTTTCACAAACTAGGAACAATTAGTATTGGTCATCTCATTCAGTTATTTGCAGCTCTCATCTACATGTACTAAGGTTTGCTGCAGGTCCCACTCCATGTGTTGGATTTTAGTATGAACCATCACCACCTTGCTTATCTGAAACCCCGTTTATCCAAACGTTTTTCATGTCTCCCAAGACATTCAGATAAACGGGGTTACACTGTATAACTTAATCACACCCTTTCAATTGGGATTCCGAAAAGGGCACTCAACAACATCGGCCCTGCTTGAATTCAATAATCTGATTAATACATCAATGCACTCTGGTACAGAAACCACTGTCATTTTTATTGATTTGTCGAAGGTGTTTGACCTGGTAAACCACTCCCTCCTGCTGCAGACAGCCAAGAAGATGGGTATTACAGAGGGGTCCTTGAATTGGCTGCAGTCTTACCTGGGGGACCGCTCTCAGAGGGTGTATGTATTGGGTGACATGTCTCCAAGTAGAGACACAGAATGTGAAGTATCCCAGGGCTCCATCTTGGGGCCCCTGTTATTTTTGATATTTAATAACGGTTTGCGCCAGGTAGTGCAGTTCTCCCAGGTGAGACTGTATGCAGATGATACTGCCTTAATAACATTTGGCAGTAGCATCCAGGAACTCCAAAAGAGAATGCAGGCTGATTTTGACAACCTGAGGGGGTGGTTTGCCAGGTCAGAGCTTATTCTGAATGTAAAGAAAACCAAGTTGTTACACTTTGCTTCTAAACTAAGGACTTCCTGTATGATTAACATTTACATAGGGAAAGACAGAATGTTAGAACAGGTTGATGAGTATTGTTATTTGGAAGTTGTATTCGATACCCATGTGTCATTTGGCGAGCACATAAGAGCCCTTTTTGAAAGAGTAAAAAAAAGACAGGAGCCCTCCGTAGAACCACTGAATGCTTAGGAAGGAAGGAAGAACTGAAGGAAGATAGCTGAAAAACTAATATTAACCCATGTTGACTTATGGGGATTTATTGCATTGTACTGCCAATAAACAATTAACTGCTAAACTCGATAAGGTATATTATCAATTAGCTAGGTACGTACTGCAATGTAACATACGGACTCATCATTGCATGTTGTTATTTTCACTGCATTGGCAGTCCTTAGAAATAAATTATATAAGATCTTGGCAAAAGCTAGTCTATCGATACCATGTGTTTTACCCAAGTCACTACATTAATAAAACATTGTTTAATGAGAATGTTTGTGCTAATGAGAACAGCAAAAGAACAGTTCATATAACTAAAATATCCCTTCCTTATATTAGAAGTAAATATGGAGAAATAACCTTACAATTCCAAGCAGTTAGATCATGGAATATCTTATCCGTTTCTATTAGAACATCTATATCCCTGGCTTTATTTATACAAGAGATAACTAGTTTAAAGTATTTCAGTCATACATGTAATTATTATGCACATATTGGAAATGGATAAGGAAATTTAGGGAATTTATATTATCATATCTTTATCCTAATTTAGTAAACATTGTTCTGGATGCAATACATTATATTGGAATTAGTATAATACTGCACTCCTAGATACTCATTTGACTTTCATTAAATACTACAGAAGTATTTTACTGTGGATTATAATTTGACTATGTGGATTTGTCTTGTCCTGACTATGTGTTGGTATATGATCTGATGTACTACATTATGAAAGTATGTAATGTATTTTGATAGTCTGTGTATTCATAATGTGTAGTATAAGTATGTTTAGGTGAGGACAATTAATTGTATCAGGGCTGTCTTGAAAACTGGGTTGCACAACCTAAATGGCATGTCTTCCTGTATAAAAATAAGTTTTTACTATTGCTTACTATTACTCTGGGCCCGTACATTTGTCCAGCAAATTCTGCGTTGGATTACCTATTGTCTTTATTGGGCACTGGACTCCAGTATTCTTCACTTAAGGTGTATTTGGCAGCCATCCCACCTTTTCATGTTCCTACTGATGGCAAAATGATTGCACAGTTTGAAGTGTCCTGTAAAGTCCTTAAAAGGATATTACATATGCGTCCCCCAATACCTAAACTTGCTCCATCTTGGACCTTAATTTTGTTTTGGAAAAACTGACTCATTGCTCCTTGTGACATGAATTTTCTGTCTTGGAAAATCTCTTCTTGTCGCTATTATTTCTGCTCAAAGAATTTCTGAGTGGCGGGCTCTGGTTCCTGAGTCTCTGGATTTCATTTTTCACTAGGATAGGGTTTCTTTTCAAACCAGTCCTTGCTTTATACCTAAAGTGGTCTCTGATTTCACTCTGAATCAGACCATTCACCTTCCTGTGTGCTAACTGTGCTTCCCATTCTTACAAGGGTAAAGCTCTACTACAAATTTCTGATGTTCACGGAACCTTACTTTTCTATCTTGATCATACCAAGTACTGCAGGAAAAGTCCTCTCAGTTTTTTATTTCCTTTGCTCTTGGTGAGGAGTGCTCCCCAGTTTCTAAGCAGTGCATGCCCAAATGGCTGGCTGAATGACTGTATCACATTCTGTATAGGACGCACTGTAAGGAGCTTCATGGCTATGTTAATGATCATTTCATGCATATCACGGCCACTTGTATGGTTTGCTTTCACAATGTTTCTGCAGCTGGCACATGTGCTGCTACCACTTGGAGTACTGTTCATATTTTCACAAATCATTACAGTCTGGATTTTGTTCACAAAGGATTGCTGGATTTGGCCATGCTGTACTTCAAGGCCTTCTGTCATGATGTAGCATCTTTCAGAAAAAGAGACATGCAAGAACAAAGGGACACAATATAAAGATGGGGGGGGCAGTTCAGGGGCAATGTGAGGAAGTATTATTTCACAGAGAGGGTAGTGGATGCAAGGAACAGCCTTCCTGAGGAGGTTGTGGGGTCTAAAACTGTGGGAGAATTCAAGAATGCATGGGACAGACATAAGGCAATTCTTGTGGGGGGTAGGAAGAAATAGGTTGTTGGTTAACTAGGATCTGCGGCCTATCCTGCAGGTAGGGAAATGGGCAGACTAGATGGGCCAAGCGGCCCTTATCTGCCATCAAAGTCTATGTTTCTGTGTTTCATAATTGACACTGTCCTCCTCCCATGTTAACACTAGTACTGTTTGTGAATTATTTCAAAGGTGTGGACTGAAAAGGTGATATCCTCAATGGAGATAGAGCAGTTACCATAATAGTAAATCTTCAAGAAAATTTTCATTGGGCCTCCTCCTTTTTATGTTGTCTTGCTCATGCACAAGCAACATTTTGTGGCAGTAGGAGATGGTAGTAGGAGAAATGCAGAGGTGTGTCAGTTTTGGCAAATGCAGGGCATGCTTTAGAAGGTGCGTACCTCATTCACCAATTAGCAAGCATGCTAGTGGTGATGCAAGTTTTATGCCGTGCCACCAACTTGAAATAAACTTGCCACAGCAATCAGAGATAAGCTCATCATGTAGCGGTACGCCATGGCTCCCTTACATGCCTTGCCTGGTGATACATTTCAATAAACATGGCAGCAGCTCATGCCGTCCACCTCTCACAATCCCCAGAAAGCTGATTTTGGGGGTGCCCAATCCCCCTGTTGACATATTTAATACCCCTAAGACTGTGTGACACACTGGAAGCTCACTCCAGTGTGCCTCCGTGGTGTTCAGAAGCTGATCACGTCGGCATGTTCCTGCCTCCGCCCCATTTGTGTGCCACACTGGAAGCCCACCCCAGTGTGGCCAACATCACCCCTCCCAAAGTCATGGGACACACTGGGAGCCCACACCAGTGTGCACAATATTTGTTTTATTACATCTGTAATGAAAGAAAACCGTCCACAGTGTTTCTTTTTTTTTTTTTTTTTAAAGTACCTAAAACAAAGAAAATGGTCCCTCACTGTCAGCGGTGCCCCTTCCCCCAACCCACACCCACCCTCTGTGCACCACACCTCCCCACACACACCTCTACCCCATACTTCCCTCCGGAGGTTGGCACTGCAGTCTTCGGTGGAGCGGGAACACATCTGCACTCTTCACAGTCGACCATGAACTGAAGAAATCATGGTAAGCTGTATAATGGCATCAGTGGGGGAGGTTTCAACTTAGGTGGATATCTCAGCCATTTTTTTGACTTTTGTTTCCAAATTTTCAACATGGGGTTCTTGGGACCCCACCTCATGAAATCAGTCACTGTCATTTCATTATTCAGTCCAGAAAGGTGATTTCACGGTCACTGCACGGAATCACCTTTCAGGACCAATTAACAAAACAATAGTGCCACTGTTTATGAGGTGGGCTCCCAAAAAAGCCTATGTTGCAAATCTGGTGAACAAATTCCAAAAAATTACTGTGTTACGAGCATGCATTGCACAGTTTCCACACACGTTCATAACTTCAAGAATTTTTAATATTTTCATTCCTGAGTTTTTAACATTGCCATTTTTTCACACCTCCTTATGAACAGCTGTTATTTTTCACATCCTGCCCGAAATGTGTTTTCGCACATCTGGCGCAGTCTCTGTAGGAAATCAATGTTTGGGACATATTAAGAAAATCACAATGACACTGTTCATGAGCAGAGGACCCAAAATGCATATGTTGAAAATCTGGGGAATAAATTTCAAAAAATGACTAAGTTACAAGTGTGTGTTGCGCAGTTTCCACACATGCTCGTAACTTCGAGAATTTTTAATATTTTCTCTCCAGATTTCCAACATTGCCATTTTTTCACACCTCCTTATGAACAGTATAGCTGTCATTTTTCACATCCTGCCCGAAATGTGTTTCCACACATCTGGCAAAATGGCCAGTCGCTGTGGGAAATAGACGTTCAGGACAGATTAAGAAAATCACAGTGAGACTGTTCATGCAGAGGTCTCAAAATGCCTATGTTGAAAATTTGGTGAAAAAAATTTAAAAAAATATAAAAAAATGACTGTTACGAGCATGCATTGTGCAGTTTCCACGCATGCTCGTAACTTTGAGAATTTTTTATATTTTCACTCCAGAGTTTCAGCATTGCCATTTTTTCACACCTCCTTATGAACAGTATAGCTGTCATTTTTCACATCCTGCCCGAAATGTGTTTCCACACATCTGGCGCACAATGGCCAGTCGCTGTGGGAAATAGACATTCAGGACAGATTAAGAAAATCACGGTGAGACTGTTCATGCAGAGGTCTCAAAATGCCTATGTTGAAAATTTGGTGAAAAAAATTTCAAAAAATATAAAAAATGACTGTTACGAGCATGCATTGTGCAGTTTCCACGCATGCTCGTAACTTTGAGAATTTTTTATATTTTCACTCCAGCGTTTCAGCATTGCCATTTCTTCACACCTCCTTATGAACAGCACAGCTGTCATTTTTCACATCCTGCCCAAAATATGTTTTCACACATCTGGTGCAGAATGGCATGGTTGCTGTGGGAAATCAACGTTTGGGACAGATTAACAAAATCACAGTGCCACGGTTCATGAGTGGAGGTCCCAGAATGCATATGTTGAAAATCTGGTTAAAGAAATCCCCCAAATAATTGAATTATGGGTGTATGTTGTGCAGTTTCTACGCATACTTGTGACTTCACAATTTTTTTATATTTTCACTCCAGATTTTCAGCATTACCATTTTATTACACCTCCTCATGAACAGTAGAGCTGTCATTTTTCACTTCCTGCCCCAAATGTGTTTTCGACCCTCTGGCACCATATGGCGCAGTCACTGTGCGAAATCACCTTTCGGCTGATGAACAGAGAGTGCCACTGTTCATGAGATGGGATCACAAAAAGCCCATGTTGAAAATTTGGAGTCAAAATACCAGCAAATGCCTGGGACGCTAGGGTTTCCAACTGTAACACCCCACCCTGTAGAGACTGATAGGTATCAGGGCTGTGACTTGGGATTCTCAGCTGTAATGCTCGCACCATTCCACCCAGACCCCCAGCCTGCAGCCACTGACAGGCATCAAGGTGTGCCTTGGACTCTTCAGCCCCAAAGTTCACCCCATTCTCCACTACTGCACCCATCTCAGCATATTTCCTTATGGAATGGGGTAAGTGTAAGGCCCGAAGACCCCAAGGCACACAGCAACACTTGTCGGTGTCTGCAGGGTAGGGTGAGGTGAAATGGCGTGAGAGTTATGGCCGATGACCCAAAGCCACACCCCAATGCCTGTCAGTCTCTGCTGGGTGGGGGTGGGGTTAGCGTCAGTTCAATACTTCACTGCCATTCCTATTATGCATCTCTCTAACTTCTGCACTACCAATGCCAATGCCAACAAGACAACATTCAGCATTGACAAATGTTTATTACTTCAGGGACCATACAGTTGCTGGCAATTCTGTCTCCTGTCTTACATGGGGTACTCCTACATATATCCCTTATTGAGTTTCATGTTCTGGTCCATCACCTCTCCAGTGTGCCTGGTTCTGGATCTGGTCTCCCGGTTCTGGCTGGCAGGATATCTTATGAGCTTTCCTCCTCAATAGGAAACTCAGGTGCTGAGGGGCTGCCCGTTATATAAGCAGTAACCATGTAAGTCATTGTAGGTGGCCCCTGGCTATCAACCTTTTCCGGGTGGTCCAGATGCAGAAGGCTCACAGTTCCAAAAATAAGGTATAATGGAGGCAATTGTCTCTAACTATTGTTACAGTAAGTAAGTATTTTTTGGTGAGAACTACAGCATGATATCATAACAGTCACTATGTTTCAGTTGGTAACAGTCCAATGCCCTTTGTTAAGATGTTTAGATAGGCTAGTAATACGTGCTGTAAACCCTGAAAATGAAAAGTGACAATTTTCAAATTGTGTTCTCTAGCAGATTGTACTAGCTGAAACACTATGTTGTTGAAAGTAGAATCTCAAGTGTAGCTCTCTCTCTCTCTCTCTCCCTCCCCCCCCTCTCTCCACCAAGACTTCACTGGGTTTTCATCATGTGCAAGCATGCCAGGGGCACTGTGAACACTGAGGAGGCTATTAGACACAGCATGCGCTGCATGGAGTGGGCTTACATAGTTTTGCACTCCATGACGTAGTATGCCAACTGTAGAATTGCCTGAAGCCTGCTCTCTGGAAGGAAAGGTCAGGCTCAGGTTGTGTCCAGAAGGACCCCTATGAACTGCAGTTGCTGTGAGGGTTAGAGCTGAGACTTCTCGAGGTTCAGCAGGACCCCCACTGAAGTGAGGAACGGAGAGGCAGTGGTATCTGCATGTTGCATCTCTTGTCTGGATGAGCTTAAGATTAGCCAATTATTTAAGTACAGGAAGACTTCAAGTCCTATCTTAAGTACTGCAAAGCACTTTGTAAAAACTTGGGGTACCAAGAAAGTCCAAAGGGCAGGACTCTGAACTGGTGATGCTGCCCCAGCACTACAAAATGAAGGTACCTGTGGTGGCTTGGGTATACCAGTATGTTCTGGTACACATCCTGCATTACAAGGGATGCTAGCCAATCCTGCAGCTTCAGGAAGGGTAGCAGACAGCCTATAAAAATTATTTTGAATTTTTATCATTCCATGATTTTGTTCAGATTTCTGAGGTCAAGAATAGGGGCATACCCCCTGATTTCTTTGGAACCAGGGAGTACTAGGAGCAGAATCTTGTGTTTCATTCTGATGCTGGCACTATTTCCACTGCTTTGTTGCTCAGAAGTCCCACAATCTGGGGGACTGGAGCAACTGGACCTTGGGGAGTCTGCTTCTGGTTGGGTAGGTAGCTATTTGAGGGAGCGCCCCCTCAGGGTCGGCTTCGGTGGTGCCATCTCACATTCCAGGTTAATGGAAATAGGGATACCCCAGGGATCAATGCTGGAGCCCCTTTTATTTTCTTTGCACATAAACTGCCTTCCTTGTTAAAAAACATGCGTACCTTAATGTATGCGGATGATATTATTTTGTACACTAATTCTTCATCTTTGGATTTCATTAATTCAGCTTGAAACACTGATTTTTGTGAATCTTCATGGACATAAAGTCTCCACCACTCATTCACACTAATGGTAGTCCTCTAGAGGAGCTAGGACCCAGCGGGAGCAAACCTTTTCAAGAGGGCCGGCGCCCGAGATGAAGCCACAAGGAATAGCGCCGTGAGCCTCGGCTCGTGCGGTAATGACTATCTCGGCATCGACCCTCCAACTGCCTCAGTTCCTTTTTTCCTGCTGTCGAGTGCGCTTCAGTGATAACGTCACTCACCCACCTGGAGTTAATTTTCACTAGCAGCAATAGTTCAGTTTATTGTTTTGTAGTTTTATTTTGAATCAGTACCGATCATGTATTATTTAAATTGTACATCAAGAAGTCTTCAGTCCTCCATTGACTGAGTCGACCATCAGCGGGTCAGGTGACTGTAGGGAGACTTTGTATGAAAGCTGTTCAGTTAGCCGGGCCAGGTCTGATCCGCCGCCCTCCCAAGGGGGGTCCAACAATGGATGGCCCGATGCTCAGGGGGATGGGCAGTCCCCGCGAAAGCATAAAAGGAAACTGTCACATTCTCGTCGCCGTTCAGCCTAGAGTTCCTCTTCGACACATAGGTTGAATTGGAAAAGGCATCACTCGAGGTCACCCTCTGGTATGTCTGTACATAGATGGTCAATTGTTGGGGCCAGGCACCAGTCTCCACCTGTATCGGAGTCACTGGTTTCTGTCTCTGATGACCGACCTCTTAGACATCGGAGCCCCTTTCCGCCTTTCTGAGGAGCTTCTGATGAACAGTTTCACCAGTGGGCTGCTCATGTGGAGCAGTGGGCTCGGAGGTTGGTCCAGTTGCCCGAGCTGGTCACTCCGATGCCAGGGCCTTTGGGGCATTCAACTCTGGAGGGGTGGGTAGGGTGATTGGGCCTTGCTAGTTGTGTGGCACCTTCTTCTGTACCATCGACTCCATGCTCCGGTGTTTATTCCCCTCACATGGCTGCGGCACAGGGGTCCACATTGATGCCTCTATCTCCTGCCATTTTTCCCTCTTTTTCCTCAAATCACAGTTTTCTGATGTCTGGGACTCTCTTGGCACTGTCCGCGGCACCTCGGCCTCATTCGGTGCCATGCATGATGCAGTGGGCCCTGTCGGTGCTGCATGTGATGCCAAGGGCTCTGTTGGTGCTGTGCTCAGCACTGGGGGCTCTGTCAGCACTGTGCATGGCACCGGGGGTGTTGTCGGCACTGTGTGCAGTGCCACTTTGGCAGGCACCTCCCTCCTTGTTCACGGCACTGTTTTCTTCTTCGGTGCTGGGAGCTGGTGTGGCACTTCAGGGGTTTTCAACTCTGATTCTTTCTTCTTCTGTTCTTCCTCTTGATTTTCACTCCTTTCCTGTCTATGTAGTCCCTCCCTGGACTATCAGGAGTTGATTTTGAGCCTGACCCAGATCTTCGTCTGGGTGATGATGTTGATGATACTGCCCTCTGAGCAGGGATCAATCCTTCTGCAGAGCCTGTGATGGAAGACATCTCCTATAAGTCTCTGCTTAAAAATGTAAACACTACTCTTTCTCTCCAAGCTTCAGAAATTGATCCTGGGAAGCTTCTGTGACTCCAGTATCTTCATGTCCCAGAGATCCCTATGAATTTAACCCCTCCGGTACAGCCCTTTTTCGAGACCCTCTCACATGTGATATGGAAGAATCCATCTCTCAGCCCTTCCGTGGCTAAGTCCATCGATAGAAAATATGTTCCTCCCAAGGATCATCCTAGTTTGGCCTCACAAGCCTTTGCTGATGCCATTCTAATCTTGGCAGAGAATGATAAGGCCATCCTTCCTCAAGGTTCTATGGCCCAACCAATAAACAAAGAATCTCGTAAGCTAGACACCTTAGGTAAGAGAGTCTTTTCTGCCTCAACCCTGGAGATGCGTATTGCCAGCTACCAGTGCTATTTTTCTCAATATGAGTATGTACTTTGTCATTCCTTCAAAGAAATAGTGGAATCTAGCTCAGAGTTGCTTCACACCATAACTAGAGGTATCAAATCTAATAACCAACAGGTTAAAGCTGCAATGGATGCCTTCGATACCATCTCCCGGGCAGCGGCTGCTGGCATCTGCACCCGCCGCCACTCTTGGCTACGTACTTTAGGTTTCACAAACATGCCCAGCAGCAAGTTATGGCCTTACCCTTTGATGGTATGTATCTGTTCAGGCCTCAGGTGGAGCAAGCTCTAGAGGCCACACAGAAGACTAGGTCTGCCATTAAAATGGCTAGATCTACATTCATTCCCTCCAGAGGAGATGTGAACAAGCGTCAGATTCACAACCGTCAGTCCTTTCATGGGAAGATGCAGGGGAGGTTTTAACAAAAACCACAACCCTCAGCCACAAAAGAAAGTGCAGCAGAAGGCACAAGGCCCCAAAGTGCCCAGTGCTACCTTCTGAGTTTCTGGTCCAGGTCCCACCTCAGCTGTCTGAGGGGGACTCCTACTCAGCGGTGAGAGGACGTCTGACTCAGTTCTACAATCAGTGGAAATCTGTAACATCAGATAAATGGGTCCTCTGGATAATCTGCGAGGGGTACTGTCTCAATCTTTCAGAAACCCCTCCGTATCATCCTCCCCAATGACACCCCAGGCTGTCGGCAGTACAGTCAGACCTTCCTGCTTCCGAGGTACAAGGCCTTCTGAAAAACAGGCCAGTAGAATTAGTTCCACTGGATCAATGAAACACAGGTTTCTACTCCCATTACTTTCTGGTTCTAAAGAAACTGGCGGCATGTGCCCCATTCTGGATCTCAGAAAACTAAACAAGTTCCTTCACAAGGAGAAGTTAAAGATGATATCACTAGGTACCCTGCTACCTTTGCTTCATAGAAACAACTGGCTAGCCTCCCTGGACATGCAGGATGCCTACCAACATATTCTCATACACCCAAAGCACCACAAATACCTAAGGTTCGTGGCATTGTGTCAACACTATCAGTTCAGAGTCCTGCCCTTTGGGCTATCCTCCACGCCTTAAGTTTTAACAAAGTGTTGTGCAATTCTCAAGGAGCACCTCAGGAAAATTGGAATACAAGTGTTTCCATATCTGGACAACTGGCTCCTAGCAAGTCCATCCAGGCAAGAAACTCTGAAGGCCGTGGCCACGGCCTCAGACTTCCTCATGTCCATGGGAGTCCTGCTGAATCTCAACAAGTCACAGTTGCAGCCCTCCCAGAAGCTCCTCTTCATAGGAACTCTTCTGGACACCTCCTGTGTGAAGGCTTTTTTTCCGGAGGACAGAAGGAACAATATCTTATAGATGGCCCGATACATCAGAGAATGCAGCTCAGTTTGAGCTATCTCAATGCAACGGATGCTGGGCCTCATGGCATCCTCGGTGTTCACTGTACCCTTAGCTCGTCTCCACATGAGAACCTCCCAGTGGATGCTCAGTACTCAGTGGCCCCCAACCACTCACCCACAGTCCTTTGTCATCAAAGTGACAGAACCTCTGAAGAGGTCACTCACCTGGTGGTCTCAGGAGGACAATCTTCTGGAAGGATATCCCTTTGCCCCTCTGGATTATCAGATCTCAATTACCATGGACACATCCCTCTGATGGGTTGGGGAGCCCACTGCCAGGATCTCCACACCCAGGGTACGTGGACTCAGGATGAGTCCCAACTCCACATAAATGTCCAGGAAATGAGAGCTGTCCTCTATGCAGTCAGAGCCTTGAAGGGCATACTCTATCACAAGAACATTCTCCTTCAAACGGACAACAAAGCAGTGATGTACTATATCAACAAACAGGGAGGCACACATTCTTACTCTTTATGCAGGGAAGCAATGAGAGAGTGGGAGTGGTGCCTGGAACACAAGGTTTTGATTCAGGTGGTTTCCCTGCCAGGAGTGCAAAACGTACTAGCAGACAGTCTCAGCAGAACAGGGATGGATCCTCACGAGTGGTCTCTCGACTCAACTGTCATTCAGTCACTCTTCAAAGAGTGGGGAACTCCAAACCTGGACCTTTTTGCATCTCCACTCAATGTAAAACTGCCTCTCTTCTGCTCCAGAAATCCAGGATCTGGCATTTTTTGTCAGGATGCATTCAGGCTGCAGTGGACAAGATGCTTTCTATACGCCTTTCCACCCCTCTCCCTAATTCAGAGGGTACTTCTTAAATTGGAGTCTCAAGGAGGCAGAATGATTCTCATTGCCCCCTTCTGGCCTCGGCAAATATGGTTTCTGCTGCTCAACAGTCTATCGGACGCTTCCCCTTCAGACGAACCTTCTGTCCCGTAGTCCATCCCAACCTGAGGTCGCTTCACCTTCACACTTGGCTCATGAAGAGATGGAGGTGAATAGGTTCAATGTTTCTCGTAGAGTTTCAGATATTCTTTTGGCTGTGTGTAAGCTGGGCACTAGAAAAACCTACACAACCAAATGGAAGCATTTCTCTATCTGCTGTGCAAAATCCTCTTGGAACCTTTTTTCCTGCCCACTGAATAAAGTCTTAGAGTATCTTTTAGACCTCTCAAATACAGGTTTGCAATACTCCACAGTCAAAGTTCATCTTTGTGCCATTTCAGCATATCATAAGCTGGTACTTTCCATGTCACTGGCTCAGTTGCCTGTGGTTAAAAGGTTTCTTAGAGGTATTCTGCATACTAGACCTCCTATCAGACATGCTCACCTGTAAACCTTTTGCACCTCTAGCTACTTGCGGCTTGAAGTTCCTCACTTGGAAAATGGCCTTCCTGATGGCCATTACTTCGGCCCGTAGAGTTTTCAAAATACATGCACTGGTCACAAACCCCTCCCCACCCCAGTACATGGTATTTCACAAGGACAAAGTAGTTCTTAGGACTCATCCTAAGTTTCTCGCTAAGGTTGTCTCAGAATTCCATCTAAACCAACCTTTGATCCTTCCTACCTGCTTTGCAAACTTCCAGAATGAAGAGGAGTGTAGCTTTCATTCACTGGATGTTAAGAGAGCATTGTGGTTCTAACTAGAGTGAACAAAATCAATTTGCAAGGCTCAACAACTATTTGTCTCCATCAGCAAGACCCAGCTGGGTCAACCTGTTGCTATCAGATGTATTTCAGCATGGCAGGTGGCTTGCCTTCACCACTGTGGCTGGTGGCTTGCCTTCACCTCTGCTATTCTGTGGCACAGGTCAAGCTGGAAGGCAGAGTGTATACTCACTCTGCCAGAGCAGTCATGGCATCTCTGGTGGAAATCCACAACGTGCAGATATTTACAATGCGGCCACTTGGAGCTACGTGCATGCTTTCGTTAAGCATTACTCCTTGGATGTCCATGCCAGACAGCATCTGTCGTTTGGCAGGATCATACTTAATGGACTTCTGTCCTGAGTATGTGAGCTCCTTATCTCCCGCCGCTCGTCTGGGGGGATTATTTAGCTCGGTACCTCCCATTAGTGTGAATGAGTGGTGGAGACTTTATGTCCAGGAAGATATGGAAATTACATACCTACCATAATTCTTGATAATCTTGGACGACGTCTCCACCACTCATTCACACGCCCACCCACCATCCCCCGAGCTCACTCTCTGTTTTTGGTCTTCACTCCCTCAATGGCTGAGCTGTGAAGACTTTATTGTTGACCCTTCTTACACGGGTCATTCGGACTATCTTATGTCGGATTTTTAGTTCAGTCCTTCTAGGTTAGTTATGCTGCACGTCCTCGGGGGTACTGAGGCGGTTGAGGGGTCAATGCTGAGATAGTCTATTCTACTTTGAGCGAGGCTTGGTATTTCTGCTCCTCAGGCTCCATCTCAGGCGCCGGCCCTCTTGAAAAGGTTTGCTCCTGCTGGGTCCTAGTGCCTCTGGCAGACTCCCATTAGTGTGAACGAGTGGTGGAGACTTCGTCCAAGAAGATCAAGAATTACGGTAGGTATGTAATTTCCATTTCTTTGCACATGGTTGAGAGAACAGCAATTGCTTTTAAATAGCAAGAAAACAAAAGTATGTTTTTGGAACTAGACAGTGCAACACTGTGAGTGACCCCTTTCTAGTCTTTGACTCAAAGGGGACTGCATTGGAACAAGATTCCCAGTTTAAGTATTTGGGAATCACTCTTGATTCTGGATTGTCCTATTCACCCCACATAAATTTGATATGTCAGAGTATTAATCAATGGTTGAGGACATTGTTTAGATTGCAAAATCTTCTTACTGAAGAAGCACAACTTGTTATTACTAACAGTGTCTTGCTGTCCATTCTGAACTACAGTTCCTTACGAACATACGAAATTTGCCAGCAGATAAAGGCCTACAGGTCTATCAAGTCTGCTCGAATGTGCAGCTAGCACCCCTTATTCTGCAGTTGCCTCTCCCTTCCACCCTTCCCTTTCATTAACCCTCCCCCTTGTCCTGTCCCATCCTCATTTGAAGCAGTCCACTGTTCTACTGCATACCACTTCAGCAGGTAACGCATTCCACCCAGCCACCACCCTCTCTATAAAAAAGTGTCTCCTCATCTCCCTCCTGAACCTTCCTCACTCCAGTCTTGTATCATGGTTACTGGTGACCCTCCCCTCCCTTACTTTGAACAGCCCCTCTGTACCCGTCTTGTTTATTCCTTTCATGTATTTAAAGGTTTCAATCATGTCACCCCTGTCTCTCCTCTCCTCCAGTGAGTACATATTCAACTCCTTCAACCTCCTCTCGTATTATAAGTCCCCCAGCCCCTTGATCATCTTTGTCGCTCTTCGCTGCACCCCCTCCAGTAACTTAATGTCCCTCTTCAGATACGGACGCCAGTACTGCACACAGTACTCCAGGTGGTCTAACTAATGACCTATACAGTGGCAGAATCACCTCCTCCCTCCTCGAGGACATACCCCTTGCAATACAGCCCAGCATTTTGTTGACCTTTGCAGCTGCCTTCCTACATTGTGCCGAGTTGTTCATTGACCCTTCCTTCTTGTTTCATGACCTGTTGAAATCTAACATGATCTTACTAACAACAACTTTTCACGCCATATGTAGATTCGCATTAAAAAAAAACTTTCACACGCATCATTGTATATTATATGAATTAACTGAGTGGCTTCCTCCATCTCTGAGTTATATTTATAGTCTTGTTTGACCCATAATGTATTGAGTCTAGGCCCTTCTACCCCACTGTTTGCCTTGTTACATCAACGAAATACAGATAGGGCCCTTTGTTCTAACACTTCAACTTCACTTATGGTCTCTTGGGTGAGGACCTGTGTTGGAAAGCGAGCTTACTCTGCCTCTGCTCCTTCTTATTGGAACAAGCTACCCTTAGAAATACAACATTTACAGAATTGTGACAGTTTTAAGGCTTCTCTGAAGAAATTTTATTTAGAATCTCTTATATGTAAGTTTTATACTGTGTGTGACTTACTAATTTTTGTAACACTTTGACTGTATTTTATGGTCCTGGGTCATGTTTGAAAAATGGCCTTGGCTCATAACACTTACCTGGTTAACAACAGTTTAAATTAAAAAAATCTCCTGTACCAGATGCTCTGACATATGAGCTGACAAAAGGAGTTGACTTGCTGGTGGATAGTCTGGAGGCATGTCTGTATAATTCAGGGAGTATCACTCTCCAATGATCCTGAGCACTGATTTGTTCATCATAATGGACTCCCGTTAACAATAAAATTGGATTAAGTGCCCCCTCACTTGGGAGGAGAGGTTTGCTTTGGGCAGCTAGGGCAAGACCAGGGCCAGAGCTTCAGACAGTGGCACTAGATGCTTTTAGCTCCTGTGTCTTGTCTGCACCTTCTCCTGAAGCTGGGGAAGCTGGCTGTTGTTTTGGGTTCCCCTGCCTTGGCCATAGAAGTGCTGCTTGTTTTGAAAAGAACCATGTCCGTTGCCCTTCTGAGGGTTAAAGGGAGCTGGTCTGGAAATCTTTGGAATCATTCTAGTTTCATTTGATGCCTTTAAGAAATTGCTCTACCTGCTGTCTGAACAGGTAAGTTCCATCAAAGGAAATATTCAGAACCTGTAGTTGCACATCTTTGATGATGCCAGATGTCTGTAGCCAAGAATGCTGCCTAATGCAGATGCCTGTAGCAGCACAGCGAGGTGCAGTAGCAAAGGCATCCACAGAGGTTTTAAACTGGTGATAGATAGACTCAGTACCTTGCTTGACAATCAGCAGACTGTCTTGTCTCCTCTTAATCTGGTAGAAATTCTGCCAGAGACTTTAGCTTGCTCCAAAGGGTATACTCATAAATAAAAAAATGCCCTTGGTAGCTAGCTATCGATCCTCATGCCCAGGATAGCTAAAGCATAGCCTTGCTTGTCCATAGTCGGTCTTGTGCGACTTCCAATTAATGGGGTGCACCATGACATCTCTGGGGACTATGGCCTTATCATTTTCGGCATGAATGACAATAGCATCAGCTACTGGCTCAGTGACATTCACTGGTTTATTTTTAGGGCAGTGCATTTCCTGTCTGCCTGCTTGGGGACAGCTGCCAGTGAAGCAGGTCTGTGCCAAACAGTATCAGGCACAGTCCCAAATGTGAAGGGCATAGGAGGAACCAAATTAACTGGCATATTAGGCACATTTAAAAACTCCAGCTGGTAATACTTAGCCTGGTCAATGGCTGCTGGCTCAAAATTGAATGTTGAGTACATATTTTTGAGCAGAGCCCAGAAAGAGAGATCCTCCTGAGGCAAAGACACAGGAACTGTGTCTGAGGTCTCTAGACTATAGAAGGAGACATCATCACTGACTTCAGAAATAATGAGGTTGTGCCAGACTCATTCACTCTACACATTCCTTGGAAAGAGGATAGAAGATATGTTGTGGTCATAGGCCCAACAGTCTGGTGTGTGGCTGTGGCAACACCAGTGACACCAGCTGTGGCACCAAAGGATGAGTGACCGTTGCTAGAGGCAGAGCCGGAACTGACGCCAGAACCAGTGCCAGGAAGGTTCCTGGCACTGTGAGCACATACAGCACTGAACCCAGCACTGGGCCTGGTGCTGGACATGGCACTGGAACAGGCATAGATGACCCAGCTAGCACCAAAGTGACTGGTGATGGCAATGTGGCGGCCTTGTTTTAGCCAAGAATGGGAGGTGAACCACAAGTGGGACAGATGTTGGCAGTGCCACCCCCAACAAGAACCCAAAGACTGTTGCCAGATGCAAACACACTACCTGGTCCAGTAGCACTACCTGCAGTGCTGGTTCACCCAACTCCAAAGGACCAGATACTGGTTCCACTTGCTGTTCCACTCAGGCCATTTGCTGCTCCCACTGCTCTATGAAAGATGCCCAGTGGTGGAACTGCCCACCAGAGCCCTCACTTAAAGACACAGGGGGACTCCGGGCCCAAGATATCAACCTCCCAGAACCAGAGGCTCTCCGCATATCCAATGGCGATGGTGAGGACCTTGGACTCTGGGAAACTGAATATCTCTTGGCAGATCTCACAGAGGGTGACCGAGACTGGTGCTGTATCTTCCCCTTCTCATGGGAAGAGGAAGAAGCCAAGGCTGAGTGGTGCCTGGACCCTGCAGAAGAGTGTAGATTGTATCAGAACCTCTTTTTGTGCTTGCGGAAGGGCTGTCTTCCCTCCTAGGCACTGGACTGCCCATCGTCAGAACCCTTCCCTGAAGGGGAAAGTGGACCAAAACAGGGCCCTGAAGGCCCATGGACCAGCTCCACTAGCGGTCCCACTCGGGCCAAATGCTGCACTCACTGCTCTGTAAGAGCTGCCCAGTTGTGGAACTGTCCACTGGAGCCCTCATGTAAAGACAGAGGGGGCTCTGGGCCTGAGATATCGATTTCCCAGAACAAGAGGCCCCCGGTGTCATTGATCATGATGATAAGGACCTCTGACTCTGGGAGACTGAATATCTCGTGGCAGATCTCACAGGGGGTGACCTTGACCAGTGCTTTTTCTTCACCTTCTTACAGGAAGAGGAAGAAACTGAGGTCGATCACTGCCTGGATCCGATGCAGAGCCTGAAAGGGATGTGGACTGCTTGTTTTTGTGCTTGTCAGAGGGCTGCATTCCAGTGATGTGCTGGAGCTGACTCACACCAACTCACTTAAGTTTGTAGTTAAGTCTTCAAAGCTGTTTTACCAGCTCATGTGAGCCAGCACTTGGCTCAGCTCACAGCTTTAAGCAGCCAGCCAGGAGCTTGCACTTGTCTTTAAGGGGGGAAAAAAGGCAATCTCCAGTTGTTTTGTTTTTTTTGTCCTTCCCCTGAGTGATGTTGGTGGGGGGGGTACTGTTGCTGTATTGCTGCAAGGATATGTGGGAACACTGGTCAAGAGAGCAACAGAGATGCATTCTTCTGGAATGAGTCAGACAGACTCACATGCCTGTCCCCTCTGATTGGTTGCCTTTCACTTGGCTGCTCCAGCCCACTTGCCATTGCCTCACCCTTTCTTCATTCCTGCACTCTCAACCCAGTTTTTTCTGCTTGCCTGGGCTCAGCCAGTCACCAGCCACCCCGTGATGATCCAACTGTCTCAGAGGGGAAGCATACATGAGAGTTGTGAGCATGGCAGTGAGCGTGGCAGTCAGCACCAGCAGATAGAGCTAAAAGCACCATTTCTCTAGGCTCCTAGCATCAGCAGTGTGTACTCTGCTAGCCTGTGTGGCTAGCACGTAATAGCAACAAAGAGCCTGCTTGAGTGCCGGACTGCAGACTCATGGTAGAGGCATGTTATCATTGGCACTATGTATAAAATGCAGCAGTACAGCAGCTCCATTGAAGTGATATGTTTGTGCGGCGTAGTTTGTTGTTGGCTGGTGAGCTCACCATGGTTGCCTCTGGTGAAGATGGTACAGTGAACGTCTGTTAGAGAGTCATTCTAATGGTCTTCCTTGTCACTGTCTATGTTCCTCAGGACGCAAGGTAAGAACAACTACTGCTGCTGCTGTGATGTTCTCGTGGACACCGGGTAGGTGCAGCTACTAAGCACAGGCAGGTATAGGTAGGCCCAGAGAGTGAGCGAAGAGAAATAGCTGCCATAACTAGTCACCAGGGTGATTGAAAAGGATATGGATATCCATTAACTTTATCAAGCAAACAAGAATAACAAAAAAAAAAAACTGAGTAGAAGAAAAAAAGTCACATTAACATACCACTTTTATTTTCCAGTTTGTTGTTGGGAAGGAAAATAGGCATGAAAGTGTAGCTGGGATTTTGTGAATGGATGGTTATAAATCAAAAACAAGAAAAATAATTATTAAAAAAAAAAAAAAAAGCAGTTAGGAGGAGATCCACATAGGATGCTGTGCTGTCAGTGCTGGGGCAGTGGGGCAGAATAAACAAGCATTTGTCAATGCCGAGTGTTGTGCTGGCATTGGCAGTGGTGGAGCTAGAGATGCATAGCGCTGTGATTTTGTGACTGTGTCCCAAAAGGTGATTTTCCACAGTGAGCACGCCATTGTGTGCCACAGCTGCAGAAACGCATTTTGGGCAGGCTGTGAGAAATGGCAACTAGACTGTTGACAAGGAGGTGTGCACAAATGCCAGTGGTGAAAATGTGGCATGAAAATATTGCAAATTTACGAAGTTACAAGGGTGCGTGGAAACTACACAACGCCCGCTTGCAACACAGTCATTTTATGGACTTCCGGCACCAGATTTTCAACATATGCATTTTAGGACCTCTGCTCATAAACAGTGTCACTGTCATTTCCTCAAGCTGTCCCAAAAACTGATTTCGTACAGCGGCTGTGCAATTCTGCGCCGGACTTGTGAAAACACATTTCAGCCAGCTATGCTGTTCATAAGGAGGTGTAGAAAAATGACAGTGATGAACAGCTGGAGTGAAACTATTACAAATTCACAAAGTCACGAGCATACGTGCAAACTGCGCAATGCACTCTTGTAAAACACTCATTTTATTGACTTTTTAGGCATTTTAGGACATCAGCTAATGAACAATGTAATTTTAATAATGTGTCTCGAACACAGACTTTCCTCAGCAACCACGCTATTCTGCGCCGGAACTGCAAAAACAGATTTTGGTCAGGATGTGAAAAATGACAGCTGTACTGTTCATTAGGAGGTGCAGAACAATGGCACTGTTGAAAATCTGGAGTGAAACTATTGTAAGTTCGCGAACCTATGAGCGTGCATACAAACTGCGCAATGCACGCTCATAACACAGTCATTTTATAGAGTATTGTCACCAGATTTTCAACACAGGCATTTTAGGACCGCTGCTTATGAACAGTGTCACTGTCATTTTTGTAATGTGTCCCGAACACTGATTTCCCACAGCGACCGCGCTATTCAGTGCCGGAAGTGCGAAAACACATTTCAGCCGGGATGTGAAAAATGACAGCTGCACATTTCACAAGAAGGTGTGGTAAAATGCCAATTTTGAGAATCTGGCATGAAAATATTGCAAATTCGCTAACTTACGAGCGTGCGTAGCAGCTGCACAATGCAAGCTCGTAAAACAGTCATTTTTTTTTATTTTTCCCACCAAATTTGCAACATAGGCTTTTTGAGAGCCCTCCTCCTGAATGATGGCACTGTCATTTTGTTACTCAGTCTCAAAAAGTGATTCCGTGCAGTGACTGCAAAATCACCTTTCGGGGCCGAATAACACCATGACAGTGACAGAATTCATGAGGAGAGGTCCCAAAAACCCCATGTTGAAAATTTGGTGGCAGAATTCCCAAAAATGCCTGAGATATGTACCAAAATTGAAAAAACCCTATTTATTCCATTATACCACTTACCAGAATTTCTTCAGTTCACGGTCGGCTTTGAAGAGTGCAGACATGTTCCCAGTCCATCCGAAGATTGTCACACCAGACTCCGGAGGTAAGAAGGGGTTGGGGGGGTGTGGGGAGGCAGGATGCGTAGAGTGTGGGTGCGGGTGAGGCCAGGGAGACTACGAGGGACAGTTTTCATTTTACAGGTTAAAGAAAATAAAATAAACATCATGGGACAGTTTTTTTTGGCATGCTGGGGTGGGCTCCCAGCACACCACCTAACTGTTTGGGGGGGTTCTGTAGCTGTCGGGGGATTGGGCACCCTCGTCGGGACACAACACAAGGGGGGATTGGAATTTATGCTGACAGGGATTGGGCACCCCCATCAGCACACAAAGAAAGCAGGGGGCAGGGTATTGGGCACCCCCTGGCATTTAACAGTGGGGGAGTTCATTATGCCGATGGGAAGAGGGCTCCCCCATTGGCACACAAGGAAAGTGGGGGTGTAAGAGCTGAGGGGGATTGGGCACCCCCCTTGGCATATAACAAATGGGGGGTGCTTTATGCCAACAGGGAGTGGGCTCCCCTGTCTGCACATACATAGGAGGCAGAGTAAACTGATAGGGGGATTGGGCATCCCCAAAGTCGGCAGTTTGGCCATGTTCATAATGTTGGCGAGCACATCCAGAGAAGGTCCGCTGCATCTGACGAGCTTTGCTTGGATTGCAGCGGACCTTTTCTTAGATGTGCTCACCACATTATGTATGCATGGTATGGTGCCGGCATGCAGGCTGATTGAGGAATGAGGGATGCACTTACTGATGTGTGCCCTGCATTCAGCCAACAGCGGCCACACCTCCAAATTCCCACTGCCACAAGATGTTGGCTGCGCAAGCACACCAACATAAAAAAAAGTAGCTAGCAAATTATAAGTGGTGCAATGTACAATAAAGAAGGTTCAAAATGTGGAGAAACCTTTGTCCACTGAAATCACTGCTGTAATGCTGTTTTTGTGTGTGTGTGTGTGTGTGTGTGTGTGTGTGTGTGTGTGTGTGTGTGTGTGTGTGTGGAGGAGGGGGAAGTGATGGTTACACAATGATACAAGATTTGAAAAATATAGAATAATGTTTGAATAAAAATTATTTTAAAAGTTGCAAATTGTGAAGTGTACAAGGCTCCTGTGGAGATTCCACCGAGTTTGACTTTTTGCATAAAACCCAGGTTTAAAGAGAAGTGTCTGGGTCACTCACTTCAAGCCCATGTTGGGAGAGGGGAGGTGGGGAGAAAGTCACTTCAGTTCCATCCCAGGTTAGAAGGAGGGAAGGGAGAGATGGCCACTTCAATACCAGGTTGGGGGGGGCAGGGTCCTATGCTGTGTTGGGCTGGAGAGGGGAAGAATGAGAGTCTGACTGTAGCAGGGCAGGCAGGCTGTGCTTTACAGTAATGGCATGGTGGGAGTGGGGCATGTGGGGGCTGGCACAGGAGGGGTGCTACCAAGGCAGAGCAAGGTCAGAAGGGTGGTTATTAAAAATTGGCAACACCGCAATGCTGTCTTCTCTCCTGGGCAGTGGACCACTCATTGTCAGAACCCTTCCCCAAAGGAGAGAGTGGGCCAACCATGGCCCTGCTGCCAGAGCAGCCTGCTGCTTCAGGCTCCCTACCATCTTCCATGGCTTTCAACCATTAATGCTCTGTAGAACTGAGAGAACACTATGATAAATCTATTACAAAATACACTAAACTGACACAAAAATAACAAACACTGGCTTTAAATACTAAAACTGAGAAGAACCAAATGCTGCTGTCATATAGATGTGAAGTTCTGACTCCTGGCAGGTGACACAGAAGCACACACAGTGGTGGGGGAGAAAAGAAACTGATGAGGCTGGTGGCTGGCACCAACATAAACGGGCAGCTGTGTGCACTCACTCACTCTGCCACGCATGCATGTTGCTTACCTCAGCGCCATGTCCCTGAAAAATTCTGGCTCCCATGGGTTCCTAAGCCACCCTGGCTCAGTGAGAATCAGTGGTGAAGACAGGCTCTTGGAAGATAATCCTGTCAAGTGGACCAAGGAAGCAAAATCAGAAGTTAGAATATAAGGTTTATCCGAGGGGGGGCCGAGTCTAGCTCCAGCAACCAAATGCCAAATTGCACCTCCAATATGTAGTATAATGTAATGTAATAACAACTTTTCAACTACATATATGAAACCACCATTACAACTGCTATGTGTACACAGCTGAATACTGTATACCCATGATAACCTGTATCTGTTTATGTTCTACTGTTTAATTATTACTGTATTGTTATTCCCGGGTCACCCCTGAAAAAGGGACCTTTGGGGCCCAGTGGGCCTACCCGGTCATCAAAATTCAATAAATAAATAAAATAAATAAATGATGGGGCAGAATGGATGAGTGTACCCATGAGATGGGGGATTACAAAATAAAATGGGGGGGGGGCTAGAACCCTTTTATAGAAGTAACAGAGTAGTGGAATTCTTAGAGCAACTGATGATATAGAGGATTGTGTTAAATCTGAATGTCGGGAGTATTTGGGATAGAATCAGAAACCCAAATCCCTCTGACATTCATGACACTCGGTATTCAGGTTTAAACAGATCCCTATTAGACAAGCTGCAGCCATCAATATTCAGCCCCCACTAGTTGTCCTAGCCCCCACTACTTTTCCTGGTGCCCATTAAGTTTCCATTATACTGTACAGTATATGTGATATTATAGTCAGTTCATTGTATGTGTGCATTTCATGTTCCCTTTTCTCCTTGTCAGGCTTCTTTTGTTTCTGCGTATAAGCCACTGCAGACGAATCCCTGTTTATTTACTTGGCTCTCTATCCAAGTCCCTATGTCATTGACACTTGTGAGACCTCTTCAGTTTTTCTCTGTCATGTAAGATGTGTCCTTCATATGATTCAAAGGAATACTACAGTACACAAAAATGTTAAATGCAACACTGCAGCTATAAAGTCTGCTTCAGCTCATCTAAGATATGATTTGCAGAAAGACTGCTTTGAAAATTAACATTCTGCTTCCAGTTTGAGATCTTATTGAAATACAGCACTGGGGAGGAGTGGGGTTGTTTTCTTGAGACAATTCCAAAATTTGTGCTAATTTTTGCCTTTCATTCTACTGTAAACTATGCCCGTTCATCACTGTACCTTGTAACTAAGTAGCTAGTTAGCTGTCTTTATAGTTCTGCTTTGCTGCTGTGAGTATACTGTATTTTAAGCATTTGAATAATGAGGTAAATTTGGTTATCTGATTGCTTAGTTAATCAAATTGAATATTTAGCTGCTAATCCCTGCTGTTCATCAAAATGTACACTAACCTAATAATGATGATCTGCTTTCATTTAAAGCATATATTAATTTCCACATGAGTTCTTAATTCTGCCAGTTAAAAAGCTCATCAGGTTATGAGGTAGAGACTCATGACACCACTGATTAGTCTGGACAATATCAGGGTATGGCTAGTCAGGCCTTGTAATGTAGAGAATCGTATTCCTTGAGAATGAGAGAGATGACTGTCATTAGTTTCATTGGGGGGGGGGGGATATTGTACCATGTAAAAAAAAAAAAATTGGAAGTGTATCAGTTTTTTAGTCCAACGCTGAGCACCTTTCATTCTCAAGATGACTGTTATGTATAGCTGCCTGCCAAACCCGGGTTTAGGAATGAAAATGATTGCAAAATGTACATTTCAAAAACGTTTCCATCTAATGTTTGACAGCAGACTCTAGCGTGAGTGATCATCCTCATCATTTCGTTAATCAACGTTCACTTGTAATGCATATTTGAGAAGTATGATGCATCTATCTACATTTGGCAGATCATAGATCATTCCAGAGATTAAATGCAAGAGAATTTGTCTGCTGAGTTCTGAGGTTTAGTCAAGCATTAACAATAATGTATTGTAAATAACTCAACTGTCCTTACATAACAACAAGGATGCTCACAGACCATTCTATAATACTGACTGTAAAATAGCTCCATTTCATTGCAGTGTTCCTAGGGGGCCATGTTGTATGTGTAACTCAATTCTGGAAATGAAGCTTGGAAGTTGCACTCAGAACATTACTCTAGGTCTTCATGTGATGGTCCAACATGCCACCCCTAAGGACCAATGGAGCCTTTTCAGCTTGGATTTCATGTGTGCTCTGTATTTAACATCCCCTTTTTACACGGTAACATAGGAGAAAATCAACATGAAAACAGCATCACTGTCCCCTAAACTTCATATACTCACTATAAAGCAGTCCAGCATTAAGAACTGCAGTACCTCTAATGCAGTTTATAGATGCTGCCTCGTGCTGACTGCTAATCTGATTTCAGTTGAGCAGACTCCCACAGTCATCTTAGAAGCTGCAGCTTGCAATGCTGTGGCTCTGCTCACCAGCCTTAACATGGAATCCTAAGTTCCCCGGCGAATCTCACATAAAGAAATGCCTCCATGCTACCACTGTAGATCCTGTCAGTACTGCATGGACCAGCAGTACTCTCACCAGGTCCTGAAGTGGCAGATTAAGAAAAGTTAAAGGTTCTGCCTTAAAGATGTCCTGTTTCTCACTGAAGAAGGGGGGAGATATAGCAAAGCCTTGTTATTCTCTAATGAGAACAGTGAGGGTGAGGAGTCCAGCATTGTGGTTGGAGTAGGTGAGATGGAGGATTGGCCATATCTGTTTCCTGGAGACACTTTTCACCACTGTCATCAGACCTGAAACCGGGCCTGTGACACAACCCCTGCCAGTCTGAAAGACTCCAATGAATAAGGAATGCTACACATGTGGCATAGGATCAAGAAGAAACTCTTAATGTTGACCACATGGAGGACATACCAGTGGCAGAAGCTGATGTCCCGCAGAGTCTCCACCCCTTGAATTTAGTGCTCACCCACACCTGGCTCCCAAGAGACTGGGAGACGGGGGGCAGCTTCAGAGACACCAGACAGTTTAAAGCCAGACGTGTGCAGCAGGAGGTTAACATAGGAGTTGCCATAGACGGGATTTAAGGCTTTAGTAGTGATGGCTCCAAAAATGGAACCAACATCGGCAACAAGGCTGGCACTGATTTTAACATTGACAGCGCTGACATCCTAGAAAGAATCTGAAACAGGTGATGAGGTTGGAACCTATGGCCTTACTTGTATCTTGATCTGGAGTTCCTAAGATTGAACACACCCTTGCATCCCTGACAGCAACCACACAAAGACAGCCAACATCAAAGCTTTTACCACAGAAGCCAGCACCATCACCTGCCCAAATTGTTGAAGGGAAGGCTCCCTTATGTACCCTATACTAAGCTCCTTTTGTTCCCGTGCCCCCAGGTCACACCTAGAAATGAGCCTTTGCTCAGTGTGCCTTTCCCAGTTATGAAATCTCAAATAAATAAATAAACAAGCACACAAACAAACATAGTATTTGACAGCAGATGGCCCACCTAGTATTCCCATTTTTCCTTTCCTACAGTGTCACTACAGTCTCTGCTTGATCCATCTCTTTCTCTCATCTCCTTCCTTTCCACTAAGATTGCCTTATGCCTGCTCCATGCATTCTTGAACTCCATCACTGTTTTCACCCCCCACTTTCACTGGAAGACTGTTAGTTGCATCCACCACTCTCTGTGAAGAAGTACTTCCTCATATCTCTCTTGAATCTACCCCCCCAACTTCATTGCATTTTCCTTTGTTCTTGATCACCTTTTGTTCTGAAATATACTTCCCTCATGTACCTTATGTACCCGCATGAGGTATTTAACGGTCTTTGTCATTTCCCTCCTCTCCATCCTCTTTTCCAGTTTGTACATATTGAAGTCCTTTTCCCTGTAGGGCTTTTGATGTAGACCCTGCACCATTTTAGTTGCCTTCCTCTGGACCACCTCTATTCTGTCTGTCCTTCTGGAGATGTGGTCTGCAGAACTGTACACAGTATTCTAGATGGGATCTTATCAGTGATCTATACAGAGGCAACATCACCTCCCAATTTTCACTGGTGATGCTCATCATCGTACTCATACCCCAGCATCCCATTAACTCTCCCAACTGCCTTGTCACACTGCCTGGCCACCTTTAGGTCAACAGATGTGATTACTCCCAGGTCTCCTCCTGTTTGGTTGTTGTCAATACCTCTCCTCCCATTTTGTACTTTGACCCTGGGTTTCTGTGCCCTAAGTGGATTATTTTGCACTTTTTTGCATTATATAGGAACAGAGGATGTTTCAAACAAGAGGAGGCTGAGCCTATGATGATTGTCTGCCATTAAAATGAACAGAGATGAATGAAAATTATGTACCTACCATAATTCTTAATCCTCCTATATACCTTAACTATTCATCACTGGTGGGTACCAGTTGGAGGTGCTAGGACCCCACGGGAAGCTTTTAGCTAAAAGCTTTCTATCTGGAGGGGGGTCTGACATTGGGAACAGCATTGCCCTTGAGGCTGACGTATTACATGGCGCTTGTGGGTTGGCCAGTAACGGACGCCGGCCCCTCCACCACCTCAGTTTTGCTCATTGAGAGGAAAATAGAGACAGAGAAAAATTGGTGGAGGGTGGGGCAAGGGAGCACAGGGGATAGAAAAAGGAAAGGATATAAACCTAAGAAGGAGTAAGAAAACCAGAGGAAGGGAAGAGGCCCTAAATTTTGTGGGAGGGAGACCCCAACCACTGGGCAGGCGAGAAGGGGTTGAGAGAAAGGGTAGGGAGTAAGATAAGAAAGAGAGAAAGATAGGAAAGGATAAGTAGGTGGGAGGGAGGGAGAGCGTGAGAGGGAGAGGTAAGAGAAAGAAAGACAGAGAGAAAAGGAGCATGGAGAGAGGAGAAGAGTGGACCCCAACAGGACAAACCCACCAAGGGGGATCCTGTACTGGCTAAGGAGTAAGGAAGGAGATCCTCTCTTTTTTCCTTGTGTTTCTTTTTTTTTTTAATGGCAGGGATCCCAGACAGGCAATCAGATTCAGAGCCATAAGAAGCCCCAGAGTGCAATGCAGAAGAGATCCAAGAAGCTGCTCAAAAGAAGCAAAATCTCCATTCCACATAGCAAAGGATGGGGTCCAATCAGTTCCCTCTCCCCCTCCCTCTCCCTCTCTTTCTACCCTTCCCTGACCTGCTATATAGGGGTGAGGAGAAACAGTAGGCCCACCCCAGGATACGCCTCCTCTGGTTCAAATTGGAGGCAGTCACCTTGCTAGATGAGACCCTCTCTAGCTCAAGAGCAGGGCTGTCTGCACCTAAGTACACCACAAGGTAGAGAATTTACCCCTCAAAGAGGTGTAAAATTTGAGGGGACTGTGCCCCACAGATAATCCAGGCTGGTCGCCCACAAGAGTGTAAAGAGCCATGCGCTACTCCAAAGTCAGGGGGAGGAGAAGGAGAAGAAGAAGGAGAGGAATTCTCGAGCCCCAAATGACTGTGCCAGGGACCCAAGGGGAAGGAAATGGAAGGGCCCTGAAGGAAAAAAAAGAAAGGAGGGGTCCCAAGAACAAACCATGAATTCTCTGTAAAGGATGCTGTCCCAAGGGTGTACTGGCCAGGTCATGTGGGGTTCCAAGGAGCCCCAGGCCAAAGAGGGCAAGAGCACCTGCTTGCCCTCCCCCCAGAGGTGGGTTCCTGGTACTTCAAAGAAGGGTCAGTGAACCCGGAGGTGCCAGCAAGATTATACCTGCAAATGGCCTCAACTGGGGGGGAAGGCAAGCAGAGAGGAGGCACTGCCCAGGAAGCTGAGGTCTAAGAGGGGACAGTGGGTGGGAAGCAGTGATGAATAGTGAAGATATACAGGACGATCAAGAATTACAGTAGGGGGACTTTCAGTTCCACCACAGACCCACTTACAGCTTGAGAGTCACGCTCCATTCTCCTTGGGATAAATAAAGTCCTCTAAACTACCTCAAATTTCAACAAAATACTCAAAATGTTGGGAGAAGGATGGAAACTAGATCATGGTAGCAAAAACAAATCCAGATCTACAAGTAAGATGTCTGATGCAGAAGGATTGTGTTCATCGCTCAGAGGTCGCAACTGGAGCCCTTCACCAAACAGTGCAAGAGGAACAGATTATGATACTGAAGGGGAGGTGAAACATTTATTGTGCTCCCACTATGGGACCCTTTTGAAAGAAATCAGGGGCTTGTGTATGGAGAACAAAAAGGAGTTTAATAATCTGACCCAGAAATTTTATGCGATGGAGCGACGACTTGGGCAGGCTAAGAAGAGAATCTGGGAGGCGGAAGATACCACCAGCTGCTTGGGCCGAGCAGTTGAGGCCTTGCTCCAACACTTCTTGTCTCTACAGGTGAAATGCCAGGCTCTTGAAGGACGGTCCCAAAGTGAAACCCTTCAGAAGTACCAGTTGGCTGAGGGAGCAGAAATGGCACTGATGATTGCCTTCCTAGAGAATCTTCTCCGCGATGTACTGACTCAACCCCTGGACTACACTCTAGCTGGAAAGAGCCCATCGCTTATTAGTCCCAAAGCCCACTGCCCCATCAGTGAGGCCCCAGTCCATTGTGATGAAATTCACCAGTTATAAAACCAAAGAAGGTATTTTGCAGAGGGCTTGGGCTACAAAAGATCTTACCTACCTGAACTCAGAGTTCAGTCTGGACCATGATTACACACAGGCGGTCCAGCAGGCTCGCCAACAATACATTACGATTTTTTATCTACTTCAGTAAAAAGGCATCAGATTTCAGACTCCCTTTCTGGCCAAACTTAAGATTTTTGGGGAGGACTGCCCACAACTTTATTCACGCAGCTGAAAAGGATCTGGAAGTTCTGCAACAAAAGGGACACTCCCTTCCATTGGCAGAGGTGGACCACATCCTCAGGAGATGCACTTTCCACCCGGACTGGTCCCTGGTCACACAGAGATCAAAAGACACTTCCCTTAACAGTTAGAGAAGGAAGCTTTGCAGCAATTCGGTGAGATACTTCAGCACCCGAAGGACACTTCTAAGGCTTCCACTACTAGAGTGGTGCTCTGACTCCGTGTACAGATTGCTTCTGTGGCTACCTCTTTGTTTCAACTTGGATGACATGTCTGATCACTGTCTTCAGATGAAAGTACCTACCGACAGCCTGACCACCAGTTCTGGTGGAGTTGTGAAACAGTCCTTACTTTAATCTGAATAGACCTTCAACTGGGAAGAGCGCAGTCTGTTTTTTAGAGATGCTGACGCTCTTTTTGTTTTCTATGTTGGAGTGCCCTTGCTGGTAAAGATGAGTGTTTTTAATTAGTTATTTTCTCTACCCAGCACCTAGCACTCTCCAACTAGTGACTATTAAACATGCTTGCCTGAGACTACTTCTACATAGTACTATACACTTGCTACTGTCATGTTTTGGACAAACCTGTTATGATATTCTGTATATATGGGCACCTAAATCAAAAGCATTTGTTTTCCTGTTTATTTTTTATGCATTTTGGGAAGGGCCCAGTATATTACAAACTTTATAAGTCTTAAAGTGCCGTTGTACCTTTATGCTATTAATTTGTATTGTAACAAGCACAGGGCATGGTCTCGGGTTACTTTACTTGGGTTTACAGTGTTTTTCTTTTCTTCTTTTTTTGAGCCATATGAGAGGGCTGGATGCACATACATGAAATGGGTACTTGGGCTAGGAAGAATTTTATTTAGAATGATGCTATCAGACACAATTGCTCGTATCTCTTAAGTTTGGTGTATGGTGTGCTACTCTCATGTAACTTTAATGTACATATGTGTTTCCTCGGGAGACCTAAGAGAGCTTTATTTGGTCTTTCTGGGATTTGGTGGCAGTTCTACATAAGGATTCAATCCTTATAGTTCAAGTTACCTAGTATAAGGGGCAACTCGAGAAGAAGGCCTCAATATTTTGGGGCATGAACCCCTCTACTATCCATACCCCACGTAATAAAATCCAGCTCATGGGAAGGGAACAGAAGCCTGTTATAATGGACTTCCTCCCTTGGGAGTACTAGATGTTAAAGGTTGATTTGTTTTACTTGTCTTTTCTTGTTACCACCTAGTGGTAAGTCATTTGTTTGTTTCCAGCTTAAGGGTCTCTGAACACAGTATTTTACTATAGCAGACTTGGGGTATATCCCTTTTTATGTTGCTTGCACGCATGTGCAAGAAACATAGTGCCATCATCGGAGATTTCGGAGGTGTGTCACCTCCTCCTCCAATTCAGTCAGTGTGCTGGCAGGCGCGGCCCCTGTAAGCCAATCCATTTTGCAGCTGTGTATGTACGCTCCAAATGCAGTGGCACTCAGATTGAAGGGAGCTAACGCAGTGAGCACCCGATAAGATATACGGCTGCTCACGGCCCCACCACACACACACACACACGCAGCCGTGCGGCTCCCACTTCGCACTGTATAGCCGACGGGTGCCCAATCCCAGTCAGCCGAGCTGCATCCCCCCCAGCAGTAGGTGCCACACAGGGAGCCACCCAGCATGGCAAACAGTCTTTTGCAGGCAGGGTGTCCAATTCCCGTCGGCTGAACGCCCGTCGCGCGCCGCTGGGAGCCACCCCAGTGGCAATAAACTCCATAATGACGGGGTGCCAATCCCATCGGCTGAATGCCCCCCGTCCTTGTGCCGCTGGAGCCACCCCAGCGTGGCAAGCAAATCCGATGTCTTTTTTTTACCTGTAACACAAAAATGGTCCCCGGGCGCATCTCCCAACCCCCTCCCACAACCCGCACCAACCCACTGCGCACCTCAGCCTCCCCACACCTCCACACCCACACTTACCTCCAGACTCTGACACGACGATCTTCGGTGGACCGGGAACACGTCTGCACTCTTCAAAGCCGACCGCGAACTGAGGAAATGCCAGTAAGCTGTATAATGGGCTAGATGGGGGGTTTCAACTTTGTTGCATATCTCAGGCATTTTTGGGAATTTTTGCACCAAATTTTCAACATGGGGTTTTTGGGACCCCTTCTTATGAATGATGTCACTGTCATGGTGTTATTCGGGCCCGAAGGGTGATGTCGCGCAGTGACTGCGCAGTGACTGTGAAATCACCCTTCAGGCCTGAATACCACCATGACAGTGACATCATTCATGAGAAAGGGTCCCAAAAACCCCATGTTGAAAATTTGGTGCCAAAATTCCAAAAAATGACTGTTTTACGAGCATGCGTTGCGCAGTTCCTACGCAGGCTCGTAAGTTCGCGAAATTTCAATATTTTCACTCCAGATTTTCAACATTGCCATTTTACCACACCTTCTTATGAGCAGTATAGCTGTCATTTTTCACATCTCACCCAAAATGTGTTTCGCCCATGTAGTGCAGAATGGTGCAGTCAGTGTGCGAAATCAATGTACGGGACAAATTAAGAAAATCACAGTGACACTGTTCATGAGCAGAGGTCTTAAAATGGCTATGTTGAAAATTTGGTGAAAAAATTCCTAAAAATGACTGTTTTACGAGTGTGCGTTGCGCAGTTCCTACACAGGCTCGTAAGTTCGCGAATTTTCAATAGTTTCACTCCAGATTTTCAACATTGCCATTTTACCACACCTCCTCATGAGCACTACAGCTGTCATTTTTCACATCCTGCCCAAAACATGTTTCCGCCCATGTAGCGCACAATGGCGCAGTCGGTTTGCGAACTCAGTGTATGGGACACATTAAGAAAATCACAGTGTCACTGTTCATGAGCAGAGATCTTAAAATAGCAATGTTGAAAATTTGGCGAAATAATTCCTAAAAATGACTGTTTTACGAGTGTGCGTTGCACAGTTCCCATGCACGTTCATAGGTTTTGGAATTTTCAATATTTCCACTCCAGATTTTCAACATTGCCATTTTACCACACCTCCTTATGAGCAGTACAGCTGTCATTTTTCACATCCTGCCCAAAATGTGTTTCCGCCTATGTGGCGCACAATGGCACAGTTGGTGTGCAAACTCAATGTATGGGACACATTAACAAAATCACAGTGACACTGTTCATGAGCAGAGGTCTTAAAATGGCTATGTTGAAAATTTG
The DNA here is from genome assembly GCA_016271365.2 of Neoceratodus forsteri. Lineage (NCBI taxonomy): Eukaryota > Metazoa > Chordata > Ceratodontiformes > Ceratodontidae > Neoceratodus > Neoceratodus forsteri. The sequence goes on from CM057449.1 coordinate 1,207,287,647, forward strand.
GTGAAAAAATTCTTAAAAATGACTGTTTTACGAGCGTGCGTTGCGCAGTTCCTACTCATGCTCGTAAGTTCGCAAATTTTCAATATTTGCACTGCAATGACTTCCAAATACCTAAACAGCACATAGAAGCAAGCAACATTCGGCATTGACAAATGCTTGTTATACCTGGTCCAGATTTCAGAAATGTAAGAGATCTGTTTACAGCAACCAAGTTACTAAAATTTGGACATGGATAAGCCTACTCTTTTTTTGTTCCTATAATGTGAATGGCCTAACAAATCTGGTAAAGTGTAGTAAAGTTTTGGGTTTCCTGAATTTCTATTCCTTCAAGAAATGCATCTTTCTCCTCAGGAACATGCTAAATTAAGTCAATTTGGGTTTTGCACCACTGCCTCAGCCTCATATAAGAAGGGCCGCCGTTATGTTGCCATCCTGGTTCTGTCTCGGGTTACTTTTGAACAACTGGATGTTTTGGCAGACAAAGATGGGAGGTTTGTATTCATGAAGGGAGACGCTGGAAGGTTTGATACCTTTTATTGGTCAAACAGGAGTCTTGGACAAAGATGGAATTCATGAAGGGGCATTTTCAGGGCAAACTGGTTACTCTGGCCTCAGTTTACATTCCCCCTGACTCAGACTTTAAAATCTACTGTCATTTTACGCTCTCCTTGCAGGAATGGGAGGAGGGGGAAATCATGTGTGGAGGAGATTTTAACTTCACAGCATGACACCTCTTCAGTTATCCCCAGGGGAGAGCATGGAATTGCTAAAGATTTTAATAAGCTACTTGGGGAGATGGGATATGTAGATATCCCCCATGCCAGATATACTCCAGACTCAACTATGTTTTTTCTGCCAAAGGAAACCCGGGGGAAAGTACAAGATTGTTGGATAGGAGATTTAGTGCTATCTAATCATGCTCCCCTTTTTAAAAAATATCATTGGGAGACTTTAGAAAACAAACATTTTAGCATCTAAACATTTAATTATTGCAGGATGCTGAAGTGAAGCAATCTATTCAGGATGCATACAATCAGGCCTTATCAGACAATGGCTCCCCCACTATTTCCGTTGCCTTGTTGTGGGATACCACTAAGGCCATTTTAAGAGGGAAATACAGTACATTGCCCTCTCAGCCCATAAGAAAAAGCAGAGAGTGGCCCATTGAGAACAGCTGCAGCTTCAGGTCACACAAATGGAATCCAAACAGAAGGCCAGATATGACAGAACCCTGGCAAAGGCTCTACTTACCCTTAGAAAAGAACTGAGAGCCATCCAAGATTATCAAGTTGTGCAAAAATTGTTTTTCTAAAAACAAACGTATTATGAAGGGGTCCTCAGGTCACTCCGCCTATTAGCAGGATGGCTACGAATCCAGAGTGTAAAGGCCACAATACCAGCATTAAAGCACCCTGAGATGCAGCAGATGCTAAGCCTATTTCCAAAAATAGTAGCTTTTAAATCTTTTTATGAGGAGCTTTATATCCCCAGTCCCCCACAGGAGCTGGCTTAATTCCTAAATGGCTCAACTCTCCCAGTTTTGTCGCAGCAAAAGGGAGAAGCCCTTGATAAAGCCAATCTGCGGATGATTTACTAACGGAGATAACTAGTCTTAAGTCTGGTTAGTGCCCAGACACAGATGGCCTACCTGGGGAGTTCTATAGGCATCATAAGAAAATGCTTCTACCCTTGCTTCTTAAAGTTTTTTTGGGCTGCTTTAGCACGTGGAGGCTCAATACCCATCTCCTGGTCCCAAGCTATAATTTCAATTATACCCAAACCTAGAAAGGACCCCTCCCTATGCTCATCCTATAGGTCGATTTCCATTCTCAATACAGATTATAAATTGCTTACATCTTTAATCACACAATGACTGCAACAGGTAATTCTGGAATTAATACATTTAGATCCAACTGGTTTCATTCTAGGCCAACAGGCACAAGACAATCTGAGGCGTACTGTCCATATAATCGGTTCCCTCCACTTCACAGCTCAACCGGCCCTTCTCCTCAGTCTTGATGCAGAGAAGGCTTTTGATAAGGTCTCCTTGACCTTTCTGAGGGCTGTCCTTTACAGGTTTGGGCACTCGGGGGCTTTATTCACCTTCTGTTTAAATTGTATAAAAGCCCAGTGGGATACATCAGGGCAAATGTTTCAGCCCACTTTCAGCTTGGTAAAGGCACCCATCAGAGATGCCCTTTATCCCCTCTTTTGTTTACCCTGTATATTGAGCCACTAGCTCAGAGCATCAGGGAAAATCCAGCTGTAGAAGGTATTTCTCTGGGGGGATATTGTCAGAAGTTGGCTCTTTACGTCGATAATGTCTTGTATATTTAGCAAACCCAGCGGTCTCCCTTCTGGCTGTATTTGAGCAAATTTCCTATTTTTCTGCCCTCTCTGGCTACCTTCTCAACACTTCAAAGACCAAGGTCTTAAATTTTTATTTTGTGGTCCACCAGACCTTGGGCGAACCTTCCCTTTGAGATGGGAGTCGGGACCTTCCCTCCCTAAAATATTTAGGGGATACAAATAGCACCCCAAGTGTCTCAATTGTACAGTCTTAATTATGAACCCCTGCAGAAGCAATTATGACTGGATTTGGCCCAGTGGTGTCTACTTCCAGTCTCCCTTCACTCCAGGATTCAAGCCCTAAAAATGAGTGCCCTGCCAAGACTCCTCTTCTTATTTCAGTGTGTTCCATGTGTGGCCCCCCAGAGAGATTGGGAATCCTGGCAGAAGCCATTTATGAATTATGTCTGAAAATATGAAGGACCCAGAATCCGTCAACAGTTTCTTTACCTTCCAAAACAGGCTGGAGCCTGGTGGTTCCTTATTTACCTGGCTATTGGGCGGCAGCCCAGATGCTTGTGGCCTTGATGATGGGGCACCCTGGGTATAAATCCCAGTGGAAGACGATAGATCTGGCTGAAGCTATGTCCCCTCCTTGTTTGGTGTAGATTTTCTTTTTCCCTAGCTTCTCACACTGGGAGAGTTCCCCTATTCAGGTTCAGGAGCAGTGTTAGAGGGTTGTAAACAGGGGATGAGTTGAGAGAACACAAGACATCCCCTCTGGAGGTACCAATGGTGGTCGGCTGCTTCCACATTCTTACCGACCTGAGAGGACCCGTGGTTTAAATCACAAGCTGCTAAAGGTGTCTGTGCTCCACGGCAATTTTTATTGGGGGGGAGGGGGTACAGTTACCAGTATCTCTTTTGAAACAGCACGAGACAGATATGGATGGCTTCATTTGACCGATTGACATTACCAGATCAGGGACTATATTAATGCTTGTATGAGGGCATCCACGACACAGGTGGAAGTCTGCACACCAGGTCCCCCATTTGAAGTAATCTGGAGATCAAGGGCAGGGGAAAAAAGTGATTTTGTCATTATATGCAAATTATATTGCTGATTTCACCCAAAGTATGCATCACATTAAGCAAGCATTAGGGCAGAGTACCACCCATGGATATTACAGTGGTCCCTGGTCTGAAATATACATGGTAAACCTTGTCCTCCCCGACGTGGAGGGAGTTTTTATGGAAATTGCGTATTAGATATTTCAGAGTCCCTAGGGTCGTGTCCAAATGGAACCTGGAAGTTCCCCCACTAACTGGAGAGGATGTGGAGAAACTGATGCCACACAAACCCATATCTTCTGAACCTGCCCCACATTGCAGCCATATTGGACAGCAGTTATGGGCCACTTGGCAGATATTTCTGGGCTGTTGCCTCCTTTTGGCCCAGAGTGTATTCTCTTGGGCATTCCCCCGAGGGCCTTGATGGGTAAAGAGGCCAAATACTTATGGGCCATATTAGTCACGGCAGCATGTAAAAACATTACAAGAAAGTGTCTCTTCCCCTGTCATCCAAAGGTATTTTACTGAAAGGACATGGTTAATACAATTTATACATTTGAAAGAATTACATTTTCCCTACAGCAGAGTGTTCCCCAGCTCCAAAACAGGTGGATTAGGTAGGACTTATACAAAGGCTTAGATTAGTTGGTTCATTACTGTAATCGCCGCCTCCCGCCCCCCCAGTAGTACATCTGTACCATTTTACCCTCCTTCATACTTTTCAAAAGAGAATTATTGTTTGGCTCCAATTTCATTGCCTAGGTCTTCTGATTTCTTCTCACTCTCCTTACAATGCTGATCCTCTTTCCTCCTGTTTCTCCTTTCTCCTCTTTCTTTCCTCTTCCTCTTTACTGATTATCTCTTGCATACCTATTATCTACTCCCTGCCATCCACTTCTTTCCTATGTCTAGGTATATTACCCCATGACTCCCATTTCTAGTTGGAGGCCCTCCGAACCCACTGGTTGAGTCATGCCCACTTCCCTTTTCCTCTCCCTCTTCCTATGTCTTATGCTGGCCCCTCCCTCTCTTTCCCACGTACCTTACTCTCCCAAATCTTTGCCCCCCAATCACCTTTTCTTCTTCCTGGCATACCCTCCCCATCCTGAATTGCCCGTCTGTTAGATTTTTGAGCAAAGTACTGTATAAAACCCTACCTGCTGTTGTTAACCTTTGCTCCGCTTTCCTTCTCACACTTCTTATTTTTTTATGTACACATGCATCTATATCATTGCAGAGTTGTTCTGTACTGCATAATGATCACTTGTGTATTGTTACAGTACCTTGAAATCAAATTTATTTTTGTATTCCATAGTATTGACAGTATAGATAAATATCTATTGTTTCTATTGTAACTTTGACTTGTTCTAACCAGGTCCATCTCGTAAATGAGCCTTGCTCAATGATGTTTGCCTGGATAAATAAAGATTTTGATTGATTTGAATTAATTTAATTATAATGGACTAAACCAGGCTGAAAGATTGGATGCTTTGAACCCCAAGGAATGCAGAATAGGCTCAGATTTTACTTTCTACATCTGCTTAGTTAATGGACTAAAATGTTAAATGAAATAAGAAGACCCTCTTGTTGCTTTTTAGTATATATTATTTATTTTCTGTCCTTAATAATAATGGAATATGAGTTAGATCAATCTTTTACTTGTATGATAGGTTTAATAGTGTTGTATTGTTAAGTTCTCAAAACAAGTTGAATCGTGTTGATGTTTTGTACCTTACTGAATTTTACACGCTCTGAATAAAGTTTGAGTATATAAAAAAAAAAATTATGGTGGGTACGTAATTTTCATATCTTACCTGTCTCGATCTTTACCATTCATCACTGCTGGGTGAGTACCAAGCACCATGACTCTGGCACTGAAACCTACCTGAGGGCTGAACCTTCCCTCAATTTCTTGTGGGAGACTCACAAGAGGAGAGGGCCCATCATGGGTCTGGCCAAGCCCCCTACTGGTCAGGGTCAGGTTGAGGCTTCTGACGTGCAGGAGAAGGAGGGTGCCCCCACAGCTCTCACCTAGACCTGTGGGAGAAGAATCGGGCCCCCCAGAAGGGCAAGGCAATTACCCTATGCCAGGCCAAGGGTGACAACCAGGATAAGAGGAAAGTCATGCTGTCCGCCAAATGCAGATTGCTGTTCCTACAAGCCTGGAGGCTACCACTTTGGTGTCATTAGATGCCCTCACTTGGTGTCTCGCCAGCTCCAAGCCTTGGGTAGAAATGGCGATGGCCCACCTGGTTGCCTTGCTGTCAGGCATGGCTACCAGGATCTGACCCAGTGTAGCACACAGGCACCCTTCATAGGCTACCTGGTGTGCAGCGTTAGAGAAACATAGAATTTGACGGCAGATAAGGACCACTTGGCCCACCCAGTCTGCCCATTTCCCTACCTACTGGATAAGCTGCAGATCCTAGTTAACCAGCAGCCTACTTCTTACCCCAACCCCCCAGAATTGTCTTATGACTGTCCCATGCATGCTTGAATTCCACCACTGATTTTGACTCCACAACCTCCTCCGAGGCCGTTCCATGCATCCACAACCCTCTCTGTGAAAAAATACTTCCTTAAATTTCCTCTGAGCCACCCCCATCTTCAAATTGTGCCCTCTTGTTCTTGCACACCTCTTTTTTTTGAAAGATGCTACCCTCTTGGACTTTGTTGATTCCCTTGAGGTACTTGAAAGTTTCTATCATGTCCCCCTCTCCCTCCTTTCCTCGAGGCTATACATATTAAGCTCCTTAAGTCTCTCTTCATATGTTTCGGTGCAGACCCTGCACCATTTTAGTTGCCCTCCTCTGGACAGTTTCCATCCTGTCTATGTCTTTGCGGAGATTGGGTCTCCAGAACTGCACATAGTACTCAGATGGGGTCTCACCAGCTGTCTGTACAGAGGATAATAACTTCCTGTTTTCTACTGGTGATGCCTCTCCCTATGCATCCCAGTAACCCCCAGCCCTCCTTGCTGCCTCTCACATTGCTTGCCCACCTTTAGGTCATCTGATATGACTACCCCAGGTCCCTTTCCATTTTGTTGTTGTTAGTATCTACCCCCCATTGTGTACTCTTCCCTGGGTTTTGTTTCCAGGTGCATTACCTTGCACTTCTTAGTATTGAATCTAAGCTGCCATACATTTGACCATTCCTCTAACCTTGCCAAGTCCTTCTCATCCTTTCCACCCCACCCTGTGCATCAACTCTGTTGCAGATCTTAGTGTCATCTGCAAAGAGACATACTTTTCCTTCCAGTCCTTCTGCAATGTCGCTTATAAAGACATTGAAGAGGACCAGTCCTAATACTGAACCCTGCGGTACCCCACTAGTAACCCTCCTTTCTTCTGAGTGGACTCCATTTACTATTACTCTCTGTGTCCTATTCTCCAGCCAATTCTTTACCCAGGTTGTCATCTTGGGACCCACTCCCAGGCTCGCTAACTTGTATATTAATCTTTTGTGTGGGACTGTGTCAAATGCCTTGCTAAAGTATAGGTAGGCCATGTCCACAGCCCTTCCCTGATCTACTACTTTGGTCACCCAGTCAAAGAAATCTATCAGATTTGTCTGGCATGACCTTCCCGCTGTGAATCCATGCTGACTAGGGTCCTGTGCCCCTCTGGCCTCTAGATACTCAACAGTTCTTTCCTTCAGAAGTGATTCCATCATTTTCCCTATCACTGAGGTTAAACTAACAGGTCTGTAGTTTCCTGCTTCTGCCTTGCTCCCACTTTTGTGAAGGGGAATCACATCTGCCCTCCTCCAGTCCTCGGGTACCACCCCATCCTCCCATGATCTGTTAAAAAGGGTAGTCAGTGGTGTCACTAGTTCTACCCTTAGCTCTTTTAGAATTCTGGGATGAATCCCATCAGGCCCCATTGCTTTGTCCACCTTCAGTTTTAGAGTTCTTTCAGAACCCTTTCTTCTGTAAATGGGCTGGTATCAACTTCTGTATCCAGAGTGTTACTACTGTTTGTTTATGTACCTCCCCTCTTCATTTGTAAAATACTGAGCAAAAATATTTGTTTAGTATCTCTGCCTTTCACAGTCTCCCTCTGCCCACCCTCCCTCCCTTTTATTAAGCCTCACTATCCCTCCTTGGTCTTCCTTTGCTCCCTGGTGTACCTATAAAAGGTTTTATCCCTTCTTAACTGAGTTGGCTATCTTTTCCCGGTTTGGGCCTTTGCTGTTCTGACTGCCTTACCAGCCTCCTTTGCTTTAACTGATACAGTTCTCTGTCCTGCTCCTTCTGATTCCTTGTACTTCCTAAATGCTTTCTTTTCTCTTGAACCTTCACTGCCACTTCCTTTGAGAAACATAGTGGTTTCTTACATCGTCTGGTTTTGTTTATTTGCTTCACACAAAGGCTCGTTACCTCTGTGATGGCAGTTTTTATTATTCCCCATTGTTCTTCCACCCCTCCTTCCTGCCCATTTGCTAGTGCATTCCTTAGGCACTCACCCATTTTGGCAAAGTCAGCCCTCCTAAAGTTCAGTACTTTTGTCTTTGTATGGCTTGACTCTATTGCTGTGTTTATTGTGAACCATACTGTTCTATAGTCGCTAGTTCCCAGATGGCTACCCACTTCTACATCTGTGATCCTCTCTCCATCTCCATTTGAGAGAATCAAGTCTAATATTGCTCCCTCTCGAGTGGGCTCCAGTACTAGTTGTCTAAGGCATGCCCCCTGTAGGGCATCTAGAATAACTGCACTCTTGGAAGTGGCAGCTGCAACTGCACTCCAGTTAACATCTGGCATATTCAGATCACCCATCAGCAATATCTCCCCTTTCTCTACCACTCTAAGTATACTTTCTATCATTTCCCTGTCCATTTCCTCCCCGAGAAGGGGGTCTGTATACAACCCCTGTGCGTATTGTAGTGCCATTGCCTGTCTCCAAATTTACCCACAGTGCTTCTTCTCCTCCCTGTTTACCCTTTTGCAAGAGCAAAGAGACATGCTGAAGAAAAAAACTTTCTACAGCAGCGATCGAACTCCATAAAGTCAACCTCCGAAGAGGCAATCTCTCGAACGGTGAAGACACCCTGAGAGGATATCCAGCCACTCCAGTCCAGATATGGGATGGGGCATAGCTCCTGGAGACCTGGGGGAGCGCAGTGCCTGTGGTGATAGTCCCGAGGGGCTGGAGAAGAGGAAGCAGGAAGCTGCCAGATGCTGTGTGACTCCTCCATGAAGGGATAGGGCCATGTAGGGATCACAAAGGATTCTTGACTGTACTCCCTGAGGAAGGTCAGTGTTGCACACGCAGAATTGCACTCTATAGATGGGGGAAGATGGAGTTACTCCAACATCATTGTGAGGAACAACTGATACTCTGTGAAGTCAGCATCAGAGAAAATGTAAGAGGGAGAGTCTTCTTCCTCAGAGAAGTAAGCCAATGATGTGGAAGGATTCTGTACAGGGTGTGAGGGTGCCAGGGTGGGAGTTGAAAAAACCATCTAGTCTATGGTCTGAAAATAAACATGAAACTTGCTCTCCCTCGCTCTATACTGTTCCCAGGTGAGGGGCCCCAAGGGACCAGAGAGCCCTGGGAGAAGGGGGAGGAAGAGACAGAGAGGAAGGAGGATGGAGCAGAATGGTCTAGAGAGACTGAAGCCCCTCTGCCAGGGCTGTGGGAGCAAGCAGGGAACACCTCCTGAGGGAGGGAGCTGTGCTGCCCAGCCATCAACTGTTGCTCAGCCCTCTCTGAGCCAATGGGGTGGTGCCCTAGGGAGGAAAACCCCTGGTGAGGAGAATGGAGCCAAACAGGCCCAGAAGAGTGGTTTCTGTCCCCACCAACAGCAGGGCTGTGGCCCCTAGCTGGAGAGAGAGTGAGCCCCCATCAGGGCTCCAACTCCACCCCAGGGTGGCTGAGGTCACCAGGACAGAATGGGACACATGACAGGCCCCCCCACTTGACCTGGAGGACTGGGACCAGCCCCTCATGTGTGAGAGAGAGAGGGGTCCTGCCTTGGCCGCTGCTCTCATGAAAGGGGGAAGAGAGAAACTGGCACCAAGGTTGGCTTCCAATTCCACTTTGGACTCCGGATCGGTACCGATAACCAACATGGTGCCGAAGGCGGCACCAACAACGGAGACAACACCAGTGGCGGCACCATTACTTAGAGTGGCACTGATCGCTGAACCGCCATCAGACATGGCACTGACCACTGTGCCACCCCTTGATATGACACCAACACCAGAGGCAGCGCAGGATGTGGCACCGACCCCAAAGGCAATGCTGACCTCTGAGGTAGTGGCAACCGCAGCACCAACCTCAGAGGCAGCACCGAACACAGCACCATCACCAGAAGCAGTTCTGCAAGTGGCACCACTCTCAAGACTGGCACCGGGAACAGCGCAGAAGTCCTCCATGACACTGAAGGTGGCACTGACAGAGGGAGAGGTGGCACCACAGATGGTGTTAGCCTGAGAAACGGGCAAAGGAGAAGACCTTCTGCTGAGTCCAGGGAGCGTCTGGAGCTCTGGAGAACTGTGCTGCCAGTCTGGATCATCCTCTGATTCAGAAAAGGAGACCATGGAGATCCCAAGAGAGGCAACCGCAGACACTCTACCATCCCAGCACCAAGGATGGTGTTGGGAGGGGACCTAGCAGCAAAGGCGGTGCCACCTTGCTCACCGGCACCAGAGCTTGATACTAGGAGCCGAGGCCACTCCCACTGAAGCCTCTGAGGGAACCACTGATGTAGGCCCTGTGTATAGCTGAGACCTCAACACCGGGGTAGCCTGGTTCCCTGAAGGAGGACTAGGCCATGAGGGGTGCACAACTGGCCCCCAAAGGAGACTGGCTGTCTGCCCGACCCCTTGCCCAGGTATATGATCTCAGTGATACCCAAGACAATGGAAGCCTGCTCTCCCCCGCTGCATATGGCAGTGGGAGGAGGCCCAGTGGAAGGGTCCGGAGACCTTATCTTAGTGGACCTCGTGTAATGCTGTCCACCAACCTCAGCCCGTGGTTAACTAAAGTGTGAAAATCCATCAAGAAAAAGGTGTTGCAACTATCCATATCATGGTTCAGCCCCAGGCAGGTGAAACACCGGTATGCGGGTCCATTATGGAAAAAAGACTACCACGGGGCACTGATGCATTGTGGTAGTCCCCACCTTCGATAAACGTTTTTGCCCTGAACCCGACATGATTGGCCACACAAAAAATAATAAAAAGAAAAGAAAAGATGCCGTATTTTATGGATAAAAGAAATAAACAAATAATGATACCGGACAACAGCGACATAAACGGTATTGAGTAACAATACGATCGAGCAGAACCAAGTAAAATGAGGCCTTCTGGAGGAGTCTGAAGATCTGTCCCATGGAGTCATGCTGCTGCCTCGATGATGGGAAAAATAGAACGGAGGTGGTGGAGGGGTCGGTGTCCTTTACTGGCCAATCTGCAAGTGCCACATAATGCATCGGCCTCAAGGGTGGTGCCATTCCCGTCGTCGGCCCTGCTTCTTTATAGAAAGCTTTTAGCTAGAAAGTTTCCCATGGGGTCCTAGCAGCTCCAGCTGGTACCCACCAGTGATGAATGGTGAAGACTGTTGCAAGCAAGATCCATGTAATCCCTTTCTCTTAAAAATATTTATGTTATCACTGTCCACAACTGTGTCAGATGGACTGTTCAAGATAATAACTACATGTTGTGAACAATCATTGTCTTGTCTTGTCCTTTCTGTTCTGAAATGACTTCCAGTCAGTTAATGTTTGTTTATGCATTGAAACTCAGCTGCCATACCCTTGACCACTCCTTGAGTTTTCTCAGGTCTCTGCTCATTCGTTGCATCGCCCTGGAGAGCCTCCTTTCAGCTTCTCTGCAGTGTATCTGATAAAGACATTAAAGATGACCATTTCTAGTACTGCTCCCTACTGGTCACCATTCCTTCCTCAGAGTGAACTCCATTTACCACCACCTTCTGTCACCTGTCCCCTAATCAATTTCTTACCCAGTTTTACCACCTTTGGACCCACTCCTAAGCTGTCTAGCTTCTTTACAAGTCTATGTGGAACAATTTAGAAAGCCTTAATGAAATGTAGGTAGGCCACATCCACCACCGCTCCACCCTGATGCAATTCCTTGGTCACCCATGCAAAGAAATCTATGAGATTTATTTGCAATGACCTCCCATCCGTGAATCCTGCTGCCTCGGGTCTTGTAAGTGACCCACTGGATTCAAGATATTTCAGAATCCTTTCCTTCAGCACTAATTCCATTAACCTTCCACCACCAATGTCAGGCTAACTGGCCTGTACAGTAGTTGCCTGCCTACTGCCTGCTACCACTTTTGTGAAGTGGGACTACAGCCATCCTCCTCCAGAGCTCCAGAATCACTCCTGTTTCCAGTAAACTGTTAAAAAGAACTGTCAGGAGTGCAGCAAGTACTTCCCTGAGTTCCCTCCATACCCATGAATGCACCCCATCTATTCCCATAATTTTGTCTACTTTCCGATTAGTGAGTCCCTTTGGGACTCTTTCCTCTGAAAAAGGACAAGTGTCCACCTCCCTCCCTCCAAAGCTCCTGTTATTTTTTTTGTACCCCTTCCCCTTCTCCTTCCTCTGTGGACACTGAACAAAAGTATTTGTTCAAGATGTCAGCCTATTTCTGGTCCCTTCTGCACAGCCCCTCGCTTTTTAACCTTACGATCCCTCCCCTGGTATTCCTCTTTTCACTTATATACTTACGTAAATATAGAATTTGATGGCAGATAAGGACCAATTCGCCCACCTAGTCTGCCCATTTCCCTACCTGATGGATAAGCTGCAGATTCTAGTTAATCAACAGCTTACTTCCTCCTACACCCACTAGAATTGCCTTATGTCTGTCCCATGCATTCTTGAATACTCCCACTTTTCCTGACTCCACAACCTCCTCAGGAAGGCTGTTCCTTGCATCCACAAATCTATCAGTGAAAAAATACTTTATAACATTACCTCTGAGCCGTCCCCCCTCTATCTTCAAATTGTGCCCCCTTGTTATTGCACATCTTTTTTTCTGAAAGATGCTAAACTCTAGGTACTTTAATTCCATTAAGATACTTAAAAGTTTCTGTCATGTCTCCCCTCTCCCTCCCTTCCTCAGGGGTATACATATTAAGCTGCTTTAGTCTCTCCTCGTATGTCTTCGGGTGCTGACCCTGCACCATTTTGGTTGCTCTCCTTTGAACAGCCTCCACTCTGTCTATGTCTGTGGAGATGGGGTCTGTAGAATTACACACAGTACTCCAGATGGGGTTTCACCAACTGTCTGTACAGAGGGATAACAATTTCCTGTTTTCTACTGTTGATGCCTCTCCCTATACATCCCAGTATCACCCCAGCCCTCCTTACTGCCTTCTCACATTGCTTGCCTGCCTTTAGGTCATCTGATATAATTACTCCTAGATCTCTTTTGATTTTTGTTATCTCACCCCCATTGTGTACTCTTCCCCTGGGTTTTTGTTTCCCAGATGCATTACCTTGCACTTCTTTGCATTGAATCTGAGCTGCCATATATTTGACCATTCCTCCAACCTTGCCAAGTCCCTATTCATCCTTTCCACCCCACCTTGTGTATCAACCCTGTTGCAGACATTTGTGTTGTCTGCAAAGAGATATACTTTTCCTTCCAGGTTCTCTCCAATGTCACTTATAAATACATTGAAGAGGACCAGTCCCAGTACCGAACCCTGCGGTACCCCGCTAGTTACCCTCCTTTCTTCACTGTGGACTCCGTTTACTATTACCCTTTGCGTCCTGTTGTCCAGCCAGTTTTTTATCCAGGCTACCACCTTGAGACCCACTCCAAGGCTGGCTAACTTGTATATTAATCTTTTGTGTGAGACTGTCAATTGCCTTGCTAAAATCTAGGTAGTCGATATCCACAGCCACTCCCTGGTCTACTACTTTGGTCACCCAGTCAAAGAAATCTGTTGGGTTCATCTGACATGACCTTCCTGCTATGAAACCATGCTGCCTTGGGTCCTGTGCCACACTGGACTCTAGGTACTCAACAATTCTTTCCTTCAGAAGTGATTCCATCATTTTCCCTACCACTGAGGTCAAACTAACTGGTCTGTAGTTTCCTGCCTCTGCCCTGCTCCCACTTTTGTGAAGTGGAATCACATCTACCCTCTTCCAGTCCTCAGGTACCACCCCATCCTCCCATGATTTATTAAAGAGAGTAGTCAGTGGCATTGCTAGTTCTACCCTTAGTTCTTTTAGAATTCTGGGGTGATTCCCATCAGGCCCCATTGCTTTGTCCACCCTCAGTTTCAAGAGTTCTTTCAAAGCCCTTTCTTCTGTGAATCGACTGGTATCAACCCCCCTATTCAGAGTGTTTCTCCTGTTTGGCTTAGGTACGGCCCCCTCCTCTTCCATTGTGAATACTGGGCAGAAATATTCATTCAGCATCCCTGCTTTTTCACTGTCGCCCTCTGCCTACATTCTCTCCCCTTTATTAAGTCTCTGTATCCCTCCCTTGGTCTTTCTTCGCTCCATAATGTACATATAAAAGGTTTTATCCCCCTTCTTAACAGAGTTGGCTATCTTTTCCTCAATTTGTGCCTTTGCTATTCTGACTGCCTTCCCTGCCTCCTCCTGCTTTAACTGATAAAGTTCTCTGTCCTGCTCCTTCTGTGTTTCCTTATATTTCCTGAATGCTATCCTTTTCTCCTTAACCTTCCCTTCCATGTCTTTTGAGAACCATAGTGTTTTTTTCCTTCATTTGTTTTATTGATTTGCTTCACACAAAAGCTTGTTGTCTCTGTGATGGCCATTTTGATTATTCCCCATAGTTGCCCACCCCTCCTTCTTGCCCGTTTGCTAGTGGTTTTCTGAGGCACACTCTCATTTTCCCAAAGTCAGCCTTCCTAAAGTCCAATACTCTTGTTTTTGTATGGTTGGCTCTATGGCTGTTTATTGTGAACCACACTGTGGTCACTTATTCCCAGATGGCTACCCACTTCTAGATCTGAGATCCTTTCTCCGTCCCCATTTGAGAGTACCAGGTCTAAGATTGCTCCCTCCTGAGTGGGTTCCAACACTGTCTGAAGCATGCCCCCTGTAGGGCATCAAGAATGACCCTGCTCTTGGATGTGTCTGCAGCAAAGGTACTCCAGTTAACATCTGGCATATTCAGGTACCCCATCAACAATATATCCCCTTTTTCTGCCATTTTAAGGATGCCTTCTATAATTTCCAAAATCTATAAAATATCTTGACCCCCTTTCGTTACTGCCTAGGCTTTCCTCTCCTCAGTTTGCACCTTCATGGTCCTTATTGCTTTCCTTGCTTCCTTCTGTTTCTCCTGATACACCTCCCTAGCCTCCTGCCTGTGTAGCTCCTTATACCTTCTGAATATTGTCCTCTTAGCCTCTAGTGCCACCTCTTTCAAGAACCACAGTGGTCTCTTTTTCCTTGTGCTTTTGTTGACTTGCTTGACACAGTGGTTTGTTGCCTTCACTATGGTCCCTTTTAGTTTAAAACACTGTTCTTCAACCCCACCCAGGATATCCCCCACTGCCAGGACATCTCTGAGGCATTCACCCATCTTTTTAAAATCTGTCTTCTGAAGTCCTGGACCCTCTCACTTGTGTTGTTTGATTCCATGGCCCTCCTTATGTTGAATCACACTGTACAGTGACCATTGGTCCCATGGTGGCCTCACAACTTGACATCTACAACACTGTCCCTGTTAGTGAGTACCAGGTCCAGTATTGCCCCATCATGAGTGGGTTGCCTGACTAGGTGCCTGAGGAACATGCCTTGCAGTGAGTCTAGGATGTCCCTGCTTCTAGCTGAATCTGCAGCGGCGAGACTTCAGTCTACATCTGGCAAACTGAAGTCCACCACCAACAGCACCTTTCCTGCCATATTGCCAATGGCTTCTACGTGTTCCTATCTAACTCCTTACCTTGTGCTGGAGGTCTGTAGATCATGCTAGTGCAAATAGTGGCTCTGTTCCCTGTCTCCAGGGTGACCCCCCAGTTCCTCTGCCTCCCATATTCCTTGCATCTCTGTTGCTTGTATGCTTTCCCTCAAATAAAGCACAACACCTCCTCCCTTCCTTCCCACCCTGTCCTTTCTGAACAGAGTATATTCTAGTATTGCCAAATACCAGTCATAGTTCTGAGTGCACCATGACTCCATAATGGCCACAATATCCAGGTCAGCCTCTGCCTTGATCACTTCTAGGTTCAAAACATTATTGCTAGACTTCTAGCATTTGCACATAGCCTTCCAGATTTTGTTTCCATTGTGCTTGCTAACATCATTTTCCCTCCTCCCCCTTTCAATGTTTTCATTCCAATTCCCCTTCATTTCTACCACTCTGTTTCCTTAATTAATTTGTACCCTGGAGAATTTATCTTCCCTCAAGTTCTCCCTACTATCTACTTCAGTCTATGGGGTCAGTTTATGCCTCTCTGACTACTACTGCCATCCCCCTTAGCTAGTATAAATGTTCATCAAAGATCGAAGTAACATTTTAACCATTCACTGAGGACTGTGGTTCCCCTCCTGGATGGATGTAGGCCATCACCCCTGTATAGGTCCTTATCTCTCCAGGTGGGTCCCCAGTCCCCAATGTAGCTGAACCCCTCCTCTCTGTACCATTCCTCCTATTGTGGAAACCCCTCTCCTCCCCCCTGTTGTAGATGGACAGCACTTCAGCAAAAGGCAGTAAGCACACTACCTGTCTAAGACCCCCTCCCCAGCTTCCTAAACTCTCCCTGCATTATCTCAGCTCAGTCCTTAGCCAGGCTCTTAGTCTGCAGGTAGAAAATAACATCCAACTTTCCTTCCCCTCCTGTGATCCTTAGGATCTGCTTCCCATCCCTCCAGGCCATGGCGCAATGTAGGCACTCAACCTCCCTCTCCCCCCTCCATTCCTATACCCAAATCTATCCTGCTCACAATCAAGTCCCCTACCAGAAGTTGCTTTCTCCTCTTCTGGGGTCCTCTGCCACCTTTCTTAGGTTCTCCAATACAGAGGACCCCAAGGAAGGTGAAATCTTCCTGGAAATGGAAAAAGGGGGACTGGGTGGACAACTGATGAACTTACCCATGCCAGCTCTGACTGCAAGTGTAAACTGCACCAGGGCTGCTTATCCTGTTTCCACCACTTCATCACCCAGTATTGGAGGATCTGAGAGGTTACATGGTGCTATTAGAGGCAGCAGGTGATATTGTTGCTGGGACATGTCAAGTAAAGCACCATGGGTGTTGGTCCAACCCAGCTATTTTTCTGCCACACAGACAAGGTCAACAGGATGGGGGTGCCATGCATACTAAAAATAATAAAAGAAATAAAGGAAAACTAAGAAAAAAAATAAAGGAGTTTCTAATGAGGCATATATGAGCAGAATTTGAGGCTCCAATTTCCTGAGGTAAGCTATTGACAGTGAGAAAAAAGGAAATGAGGAAGTTGGGACAGACAGTGCCATGTATAGGATGCTGACACTCTACCATGTGATGTGCTGGTGCCCATGTCGGGGCCATCAACCCCAGCAGTTCTAAATTTTGTGGGATCTTAGTGCCTCTAGCACCAGGACCAAAGGGTGTGGCTCTATAAAAAGATACTGATGTTAAGAAGATCTTTTAATATTTTATTAAGTATTTAATCATGTACAGTACATTATATTGGAAACGGATCTAATATACGGACTTCGTCTCATTACATCTTAGTAGTTAAAAATAAAAGAAAAAGTAGTTTGGGTAAAATCATATTTCTAATTAGATCTTTGAAGTTCATAGTGTTCAGTAATAGACATACTTTATCCTACATATGTTCCTTGGAGAAAGATGCATAAAATAACATATTACTGGAGTGAATCTTTTAAAAAACGTATCTTTGCACTAGTTACAGGTTTCAGGTTTTAACACTTGGAAATATTCATTAGTATCCTGAAACCAACCCTAGAGAAGAGACTATATGATAAAAGCATATTCCCATCCAGTAACTGGAAAGTGCCTGTCAAAAACCCAGGGGAAGAGTACACAATGGGGGGTGAGATACTAACAACAACAAAAATGGAAAGGGACCTGGGGGTAGTCATATCAGATGACCTAAAGATGGGCAAGCAATGTGACAGGGCAGCAAGGAGGGCTGGGGGGATACTGGGATGCATAGGGAGAGGCATCACCAGTAGAAAACAGGAAGTTATTATCCCTCTGTACAGACAGCTGGTGAGACCCCATCTGGAGTACTGCGTGCAGTTCTGGAGACCCAATCTCTGCAAAGACATAGACAGGATGGAAGCTGTCCAGAGGAGGGCAACTAAAATGGTGCAGGGTCTGCACCGGAAGACATATGAAGAGAGACTTAAGGAGCTTAATATGTATAGCCTCGAGGAAAGGAGGGAGAGGGGGACATGATAGAAACTTTCAAGTACCTCAAGGGAATCAACAAAGTCCAAGAGGGTAGCATCTTTCAAAAAAAGAGGTGTGCAAGAACAAGAGGGCACAATTTGAAGATGGGGGGGCAGCTCAGAGGAAATTTAAGGAAGTATTTTTTCACAGAGAGGGTTGTGGATGCATGGAACGGCCTTCCGGAGGAGGTTGTGGAGTCAAAATCAGTGGTAGAATTCAAGCATGCATGGGATAGTCATAAGGCAATTCTGGGGGTTGGGGGTAGGAAGAAGTAGGCTGCTGGTTAACTAGGATCTGCAGCTTATCCAGTAGGTAGGGAAATGGGCAGACTGGGTGGGCCAAGCGGTCCTTATCTGCCATCAAATTCTATGTTTCTATGTTTCTAATGTGTTCATGTTTCCAGTACTTTATGGCCTTAAACATTGCCCCAATTAAAACCTTATGCTTCTTATCAACTTCCAATACCAACCACTCCAGAAAGAAGCATACATCTGATGTTGTCCATTTGAATTAGCATATGACCAGAGCAGAGATGATTCAGAAAGGCTTGGGGGCTGTACAGAACAGCCCTCAATTTCCAGGACATTTATATGCAGGTCAGCCTCTACCTTGGTCCATGACTCTTGTGTCTGGTAAGGGCCACAATGAGCACCCCAGCCAAAGTCCAAGGCATCCATGGTGAGAATTTGTACAGGAGCTGGCACAAGGCAAGGAGATCACAGTTCTGTAAATAATCTTGTCTTTTATTGAAATCTGCTGATCCAAAAAATGTAAGTTTTTTATTGTTGGTCATTGCCTGTAATATCCTTATTTTGTCCAGGGACCTTAAAAAATTTACAATAACTAGTCTTGGCCTTTTATCTTCTGATCCGCGTCCTATGCAGTGAGCTCGATCTATTTCTGGTAGACCCGATTCTGTTTTTAATAGTTCTTTAAATGTCACTTAACAGTACCAGTGGATCCTTTTTCAGCTCCTAACATTCCAAAGATACATGTTTTTCTTTTGGCCCTGTACTCCATGTCGTCTTGCTTGAGTTTTATCTGGTTCACCTTTTTTAGTATTTATATTGCCTTTTCTACACATTTAAATAAGTCTTCTAGTTGTCAATGCATAATTTCCAATTCCATTATTCTGCTCACTTCCTTTAAGTCTTCTCGACCTTAGAAATCGCCTGTTTTATTTCCAGTAGCTGTTCTGGTATGTCATTAATTTGTGTAGGTTATCTTGGATTTTTTGAATATTTTGCATCATGTCTAGCATCCACCTTGGTGGGGTTTCTTCTAAACATTTTAGAGGGGTAGAGTGAAAAGGCTCAGTATTTTGCTCCTTAGCTTCTGTGTTTTCTAGGTTGGCAGTCTCTTTTTCTTGCAAGCCCTTTACCGTTTCCTTCCGCAAGTCATCCTCCCTGGCTTGTTTAGTATTATATAGCCTTCCCCCAACTCTTTTGCTAGTTTTTCTGGTCCTGAGGAGCCTTTATCTTTTGGTGGTGTTTCTTTAAAATTTGCCCCTTTTTTAACCTCATCTCTATGTGGCATGTTACTCGCTGTAGATGCTGTTGGTTGATCTGTTACTGAAATTCATAGTGGTCTGAATGGTCCCTGTCTGGGATTTGGTTTGTCTGTATGCTGATTGTATAGCTTCGTCTGCTTCATATGAGATTTTTTTGTAAATTTTTTAGCTTGGAACCTTTTCTTAAGGCTAGTAGAACACTCTGGCAATCTTCTGCCTGCCTGCATTGGTGCACTGCTGATTCAGCTATACCTTAACCATTGTTATAGATCGAGGGAGCACTCCCGACCAATTGGAGCCCATTTTTCCTCTGCACGTGAAACGTTCCTATTCTGTGAACAGTGTCTCATGCAGCAGCTGCCCCAGTAATGAGCACACCCCGGTAATGTTTTTTTAAAAATGAATATATTATTGATCATACTAAATCAATAATATATTAATACTGCAGCAGAGACCACTCTTACAGTTGTAAGAGTGATCTCACACACATTTGTAGGGTATCAGAAAAGCTCACCTTCAGTTCTTTGTTCTCATACATTACAAATGCAAGCAAAAGAGAAAATTACTCGCCATAGTAATATTGTTTCCTCCAAGGTGTCCTTTAGCATCAGTAACAGTATGTAGTAAACTGGCTAAGCCGAGCTGCCTCAGAGGTGGAGTTTATGATGATGAATAAAATGAATTAGTCAGTCAGAAGAGAGTTAGAGGGTTTGCTGAGTGGAGCTTGCCCAGAGGGCACCTGAATTTTTTCAAAGCTAGAATGGGAACATGCATGTGTTAAGTGTGACCCAATAGGATTTAAAAATCATGCAGCAGCATGAACAATTGAAAAAAACTTGTAAACTTTACTTTAAATGCAAGTCAGAAGTTCAGAAACAAATTTGGCAACAATAAAGGAAGCAGAGTCCTCTTCAGTTAAGTTACTTGGGGAAGAAGGGTAGGAGGTTACTTATGCTAAAGGACACCTTGGAAGAAACAATATTACTACAGTGAGTAATTTTTTCTTCTAACCCAGGGGTCCTTTAGCATCAGTATCAGTATGCAGACTACAAAACAGTGTAGTCGGGGAGGTGGGTACACAACATACTTAGGGAAGAGGCTCTGCAGGACCAGCCTGCCAAATTTGGCATCAGATCTGGACTGTACATCCAGGCAGTAATGCTTTGTGAATGTGTGTACAGTCTTCCATATGGCTGCTTTGCAGACATCAAGTAAGGAAATACCCCTTGCAGCTGCCACTGTGGCAGCAGTGCCTCTGGTAGAATGGGCTCTGAGGCCCTCAGGGGACTGTTTACCAGTCTTGTCATAAAAAAACTGAATGCAAGAGACTATCTAGTGGAAGATCATCCTCTAAGTGGCTGACCTTCCTCTACCTGCCTACCCATAGGTGAGGAAAAGCAGAGTAGCAGAGCCCCTAAACTGCTTGGTGTGTTCCAAGTAGTAAGATAGGGCTCTTTTCATATCCAAACTATGGAGTCTCTGTTCTCCAGGAGTGGATTTCTTAGTGAAGAAAACAGGAAGGGTTATAGACTGGTTAAGGTGGAATGCAGAGACCACCCTGAGCAGAAATTTTCTGTTTGTTCTGAGCTCTACCTTATCCTTGTGAGGGATTATGTAGTTTGACTTAGTACAGAGTGCTTGGAACTCTGAAATCCTTCTTGCAGATGTCATGGCAACTAGAAAAACTGTCTTCCAGGTGATATACTTTAAATGGGCCATAGCCATGGGCTCAAAAGGTGGCTCCATGAGCTTGGCAATGCAGAGGCTGAGATCCCAGTGGGGAACAGGTTCCCTAACTGGGGCTGAAGATGGAGGAGAACTTTCTTTTTTTTTTTAAAAGAGACAATGAAATGATTGACTTATCCTTGCATATGGACAGGTAAGCAGAAACTGCAGCCAGGTGCAGTTTTAAGGATAAGGACTTTAGGCCTGAGGACTGCAAATGGACCAAATAAACTAGAAGACCGGGGACTGAGGCTTTGAGAGGATTTATGTGCTTCCTCTTGCACCAGAAAGAACATTTTTTCACTTAGCTGCATAAGTTTTCTTGGTACTAGGTTTTTTGGTCATCCTCAGGATTTTAAGGACCTGTTTGGAATACTGAGTATCTAGGTACTCAAACACCTCAAGAGACAAGCTTTGAGGTGAAGAGATTGCAGATTTGGATAGCTGTGTTAGAGTAAGGAGAGAGCAACTGAGAGAAAGCTGAATAGGCTTGCTGTGCGATAGGGCTACTAGGAGAGGATACCAAGGTTGCCTTGCCAATCCGGTGCCATCAGGATCATTGTTGCTGATTGGGCCCTCAGCTTCAGCAACACTCTGTGTACCAGAGGAAAGGTAGGGAAGGCATAGAGAAACTTCCTACCCAATTTAGAGTTAAGGCATTTGCTCGGAGAGCCCTTAGTGCTGGGAGTCTGCAGCAGTACAGAGGTAGTTGATGGTTGAGGTGAGAGGCAAACAGATCTATTTCTGGTGTGTCCCACCTATTGAAGACTGTGGCAAGGATTTGTTTGTTCAGAGTCCATTCATTGTGCCCCTGGCTCATGCAGCTCAGGACATCTGCCAGGGTGTTGTCCTTGCCTGGGAGGTGTATAGACAAGAGGCTCACACCAAGACAGTAGTCCAGAGCCCAGATTTTCATTGCCTCTGTGCAAAGCACAGTCAACCTTGTACCATCCTGCTTGTTTATGTGAAACATAGCAGTACTGTTGTTTGTCCTGATTTGCATTGATTGACCTTTTACCTGGGGGGTCTTTAGGGCAAGGTAGATGGCTCTGAGCTCCAGCTGGTTGATGTGGCTTGCAGATTCCTTGGGAGTTTAAGTGCCAATTACAGAATGATTGTCTAGATGAGCTCCCCATCCCAGAAGGAAGGCATCTGTAGTGAGGATCTTTGTGGGAGTAGAAAGCTGGAAGAGAATTCCCACTGAAAGGTTGGCAGTTTCCTTCCACCAGTCCATAGCTTGGAGTAAGGTTTTGTGACTGGAACCAGCTTGGACAAGGAATGTCTTTTTTGGGACCAGTGTGCCCGCAGGTGGTACTTTATGTCCCTCATTTGGGAATCTGACACCTGGGACAACAGCTGTCATGGATGCCATGTGTCCCAGGAGCCTTAGAAAATGTCTGGTTGGTCTGGGCTGGCCCAGGACAAAGGAGTTTACCACTGACAGGACATGTTGGATCCTGTCCACTGGGAGAAAGGCTTTGCTCTGCTGTGTATCCAATTCTGCTCCCATAAAGGTGAGGAGCAGTGTTGGATCCAAGTGGGATTTCTTTTCATTGATGAGAAAGCCCAGAGACTGCAGAGTTTGTTTTGTGTAGCTGAGAGCCTCTCTGACCTGAAGAGGGATCCTGCCCACTAGACGTCAGTTGTCCAGGTATGGGTAGACTGCAATACCCTGTTTCCTGAGATAAGCTGCCACAACAGCTAGGCACTTGGTGAGCACTCTTGGGGCTGATGTTAGGCTGAAGGGCATGGTTGCGAACTGGTAATGTCCTGAGAGCACCCTGAACCTTAGAAAGTTTCTGTGGGTCTGCCTTATTGGAATGTGAAAATAGGTGTCATTGAGGTCCAGGGAGGTTAGCCAGTTGCCCTGCTGCAGAGAGTGAATCACCACTGTGAGAGTGACATTTTGAATTTTGGTTTCAGTAAGTACCTGTTTAAGTACCTGAGGTCGAGAATAGGTCGCCACTCCCCATTTTTCTTTTCTGTGAGGAAGTATCTGGAGTAGAGGCCTTTTCCCATCTGGGAAGAGGATACTCTCTCCATTATTTTTGCTGATAGTAGGTTCTTTACCTCCAGCTCCAATAGGAGTTTTTTCTGTTGGAGTTAGGGGATTTCATAGTAAGGGACCCCTGAGAGGTGGACATTTTTTGAACTGAAGGGATAGGCCCCTTTCCACTACCTCCAAGACCCACTTGTCTGAGGTAATGTGGTTCCAGTTTTGGAGGTGGTGGGAGAGCCTGCCCCCTACTGGGAGAGGGGAGGTGACCTGGTTGCTGAAATCAGGGCTTAGATTGGGTAGAAGGCACAAGAGTGGTGGTAGTTCTTCTCTGGCCCCTCCTGTCTCTTTCTCTGAAGCAATCTCTCACTTGAGAGTAATCCATAGGCATTGGCATGGGGGGAAAATGCCCTAGGATAGAATCATCTGCCTCTGTTTCCCCTGTACTGGGTCTTTTGGGAAGTAGAGGCTTTTTCTTTAGCAGCATTGCTTTCATAAGTGGTCTTATATTCTTCCACCTTTTTCATATATGCTTCAGTCCTATCCCCAGAAAGGGAATTATTTTTACAGTGGAAGTCCATAGCCTTGGACTGAGTGTCCTGTGTTAAATCTGTAGTTCTTAACCAGGCCAGGCATCTAAGTGAAATGGCTTGAGCCATGACTCTGGTAGCTGCATCATTATTGTCCACAGCCATGTGAAACTGGTACTTAGTGGTCTCAAGTCCAGTTTTCACAGTTTTGGCAATGTCCTGTATTTTCTTGTCTGATTTCTGGTTCAAGATGGCCAGAACAAAATTCCACATTGCCTTCTGATATTTGGCAGAGTATGCCAAATAAGTGGACAGGCACAAAAGTAGAGAAGCGGTGGTGTAAGATTGTTTGCCAGAGTCCAGCTTTTTGGACTCTTTCTCAGGTGGCTGAGAAGATAGTGGGTCTTTAGCCTTGTCACAAACTGCAGCCTGCACTGCTCCCTCATGTCTTGAATGAACATACAGAAATTCAGCCTCATGTCTTGCCAGCTGAGATTTTTTGTCTACTCCAGGGAAGGAAGTGGCAGTCTGGAGTAGCTTCATGGTAGTTTTTCTTAAGGATTTGTAAATAGGTAACACTATATTTTTTGGAGGTGGAAGACCCATCATCTCTAAATAGTCTTCATCCTCCTCGTTGGTCTCCTGGGTAGGGAGGTCCAGGGTATCCACCATGTGCTGCAGAAAATAAACTAGAGAGGAAAAATCATTTTGGCCATTTGGTCCAGTGAGACATTGGGTTCCAGGGCCTGCTTTCGTTCTGACTCATCATCATCATCATCACACCACCATCCCCTCCACTATAGTAGGATTCTGGACCAAAATTTGGGACATAAGTACTATGGTGAGCAGGAGTAGAGGGGGCAGAGAAATATTGCCCATATTCTGTATAGTTTGGTAAAGATGCCAAGCCTTGGCCATTTCTTTGACAGGGGGTAGGTACATCTTTTTCTGTCAGAGACTTTCTCTTTAATAGATTGACTTTCTTTTTGATTTTCTTTATGTTTATGTGCCGCTGGTGTTTCCCCTTGCCTTGACACAGGAGTGGCAGTGGTATGATTTTCTTTAAATTTCTTTTTTGCAGGCACTGAATCAGTGACCTGCTCTCCTTGTCTTTTGGCCGGTCACCATTATTATTGTTATTGTGCTTATCTGACTTATTCTCAGAGGAGTCCCTAGGGGATTTAACCTGTAAAGAGGACCCCTCTTCAGAAGCTTTGGCAGAGGGGGAAGCAGATTGAGAAGCCATAATTTCCAATCTTTTGGCTCTTTAAGTGTTTTTGAACACAACTTAGAGTAAAGAATACAATAGTGGTCTGGACCTAAATACTGTAAACACAAGTCGTGGCTGTCTGCTTTAGCCACAATTTTATGACACTTTAAGCAATTTATAAAACCTGTAGGTCCAGTCCTTTTCTTGGGTCTTTCTGACATACCAATGTGTCAAAAATGACTGATATAGTCCCAAATGTGAAAAATATAGCTTTTCAGTCAGTTCCTTCGCAGTAAAAAAAGTGACTTTCTGAGGTAAAAAGAAGTTTGAAATGAAGAAAAACGATGGTTCGTGCTAAAAAAAAACAGGACCCGCTAACTAAATAAAA
This sequence comes from Neoceratodus forsteri, assembly GCA_016271365.2. Taxonomy (NCBI): domain Eukaryota; kingdom Metazoa; phylum Chordata; order Ceratodontiformes; family Ceratodontidae; genus Neoceratodus; species Neoceratodus forsteri. The sequence continues at coordinate 1,207,312,737 of CM057449.1, forward strand.
TAAAATACTGTCACAACACTAAAGATGCTGTTTATTTTACTTCAAAAATAACTGAAAGGAACCACAATTAACGTAGGAAAATGCAGTTCCCAGGAACCACTAAAAACTAGAGAAACAAAGCAAAAAAACAATTAAATACTCACAAACTTGGCACTAAAACAAGAAAAAAGTAAGAATTTTAGGCAAATTTTTCTCTTTGGCCAAAAATGAAAAAGAACCCCAGAGGCAGCGTTACTCAATCAGGTGGAGAAATACTTCTGGTGCTCTCTGGGCAACCTCCACTCAGCACACCCTCTAACTCTCTTCCGGTTGGCTAATTTATTTTATTCATTATCATAAACTCCATCTCCAAGGCAGCTCAACCTAGCCAGCTTACTGCATACTGTTACTAATGCTAAAGAACCCCTGAGGTGAGAACCACTTTTACAACTATAAGAATGCTCTGCGTTAGTATTAACATACAATTGAATACACCTCCAGTACTTGCAATGGTTCTTCTCAAACATGAGGTTATTAATTCAGATTAGCCCTTCTAATTCCCAACAATTCACAAGCTTTTATAGCAAGCAACAGCACAGTCATATATATTTATAAAATGGGTAAGATGAAGATTATCAATTGCTGCAGTCACAATGGACAGACACCATCACATGACTGTGCGTATATCAGAGCGCGACCACACACCTGCACTTTTAGCCCCCTCCAAAATGATTCTGACATTTTATAAGATAGATAAACCACTCTGAGGTGTGGTCGCTATATGCATGCCTTAGTGCGGTTGATACTCTGCCTCATCGCATAAATGCACACCAAGGCGTGTGTATATCAGAGTGCGACCACACACCTCAGAGTGGTATATCTATACACACACACACATATATATATATATATATATATATATATATATGATACAAAGAACCTCTATGCGTAAACACTGAGGCAAGGTTACCCAAAGGCATTTGGCTGGGAAGCCAAGTTTCAAGAAAATACAAAGTCACATGCCCCCACAATGCAAGCATCATGGGCTGCATATGCAAATCACCACAGAATGTTATGCTGGTCCAACTTTAAGCAGAATTGCATGGTGCTGAAAGGCCTCTCACACAGTTTGCAAGGGTGCTAACAGAAGACATGAACACGTGTTTACGTCTACCAGGACTCATCAGTATGCCTAGATCTGTTTAACACCCCAGTGGATGGACCAGCTACCCCTAAGGCAGTGTGCCTGGGATATATTGTGGTGAACCCATTAAAATAAAAAAACATTTAAAGACAAAGAACCTCTGTGCGTAAACACTGAGGCAAGGAGTTACCCAAAGGGCATTTGGCTGGGAAGCCAAGTTTCAAGAAAATACAAAGTCACACATGCCCCACAATGCAAGCATCATGGGCTGCATATGCAAATTGATTTGCATATGCAGCCCATGATGCTTTGCATTGTGGGGGCATGTGTGACTTTGTATTTTCTTGAAACTTGGCTTCCAAGCCAAATGCCCTTTGGGTAACCCTTGCCCTCAGTGTTTACTTATTGAGGTTCTTGGTCTTTAAATGTTTTTTATTTTAATGGGTTCACCTGAATATATCCCAGGCACACTGCCTTAGGGGTAGCTGGTCCAGTCCACTGGGGTGTTAAACAGACGTAGGCGCATTGATGAGTCCTGGTAGATCAAACACGTCTATGTCTTCTGTTAGCACTCTTGCAAACTGTGTGAGAGGCCTTTCGGCACCATGCAATTCTGCTTAAAGTTGGACCAGCATAACATTCTGTGGTGATTTGCATATGCAGCCCATGATGCTTTGCATTGTGGGGGCATGTGTGACTTTGTATTTTATATATATATATATATACATACACACACATATATATACACACACTACATAGTCAAGAAACAACAGAGAACAAAGAAAATGTGTACTTGAAAGGCTGATTCCAGTTTCCAGTGGACATGCTTCCAAACAGTCCCACCAGATGTTACCTGCTTCTGTAATATACTTTCCAAATCACACTGCAGTGTCTTCTGTGCAAGCAAGCAGTCTGTCAGCCAGTAGAACAATAAATAGTCCTAAATAAACTCAGTTTCTACCTATAAAAAAAGCTTATGCTGGGTTGTAGCACAGGAGGAAATTGCAGGGCCCATACCCTGCAGAACACCAATGGCATACTTCCAGCATGGCATCTAAGGGCTTTCTCCAGTTTGTAAGAAACATTGCTCAAAGGTTGCTTTTCTTCTAAAACTGGCACTTAGCAGATTTACAAGTGCAGAGAATGGCTAGCACTCGTAGTGTTGATGAACTACAGTACTGCTGCCACTGGAGATAACTACCCACACAAGATACAACCAAAGCAGAGAGTTGTGCACACAGATGAGAACAGACACCCTACACCAGAATGTTTAATTATGTTACATCTGCTGAGTACAATACTCAGTACAGGTTTTAAAATATCTTTGGTGGTGTAGCGTATGTAAGTTTTGAACCCGCATTGAGTATTTTACTCAGTAAATGTAGCATAATTAAAACTTCTGATGTAAGGTATCTGTTCTCATCTTTCTTTGCAACTCTTTGCTTTAGACTTGGCAGATTTAGTCTGGAAGGTAGAATAACAAAAAATAAAATAACTGAAGCTCTACTTTAGTTTGCTGTGAACTACCAGTAAAGAACTGCTCTCATAATCTGCTTCTCCACAAGCAGTATCAGAACACAATGATTGTGTTTCATATACAGTACCAGTCAATTACCTCCTTCTGTGTAAAGCTTTTGGTTGGCTACTGTCCCCATGCTTGTTTGCAATCCCACAGGAGCATCAGGATTCAGATGTTGAATGGACCTAAGTAAGCCACCCACAATCTCCTCCTTGGGATCTTGGTGAGAGTTATCCACCTGCTACCATGTTTCCTCTGCTAGATGCAGCTGTTGTTCAGCGGCACTGCAAACAAGCAGGTAAATTACAGCAGCCAGCAATAACTGTCCTGTGTTTCTTTTAGATCTAAAGCAGCAGTGCATGACAGCAGTGAACATTTTGACCTGTACTCTTTATGTTGGCTCGCTGTGCTTGCATGCAAGTCAACATCTTGGGAGAGTGCAGATTTGGGGGCGCAGCCGCTGTTGTGAGAATGCAGGGCACACATCAGTAGGTGTGTCCCTCATTTCCCAATCAGCCTGCATGCCGGTGCCACACCATGCATGCTAATGTAGTGAGCACATCTAAGGAAAGGTCTGCTGCAATCTGAGCAAAGCTCATCAGACACAGCGGACCCTTCCTGTGTGCTGCCACATTAGCAGCATGGCGGGCGGCCACCCAACTGCCGACTTCGGGGGTGCCCAAACCCCCAGCCGTTTTCTGTGGCCGCACAAATTTGCAGACGGGAGTCCACTCCTCATCAGCATAGAGCAGCCCTCCATTTCCTATATGCCGAGGGGGTGCCCAATCCCCTCGGTTCTTGCCCCTCTTTCATTGTGTGCCAATGGGGGAGACTCCCTCTGTTGGCATAAATCAGCCCCTTTCTACATCTTATATGCCGAGGGGGTGCCCAATCCCCTCAGCCTTGGTCTCCCCCCCCCGCTGTCATTGTGTGCCGACGGGGGTGCCCAGTCCCCATCAGCATACATTCACCCCTCCATTGTCTGCCAACGAGGGTGCCCAATCCCTCGTCGGCTGCAGCACCCCCCAAAACAGTTAGGTGGCATGCTGGGAGCCCACCCCAGCGTGCCAAGTTCCCTGAAAAACCAAAACTGTCCCACAATGTAATTATTTTTTTTTTACTTCCCTGCAACAAAAAAAGGCCCCTCATATTCTTCTGCCCCCACCCGCACCCTGCCTCCCCACACCACTTACCCCATACTTACCTCTGGAGTCTGTTACGACTATCTTCAGTGGACCGGGAACACGTCTGCACTCTTCAAAGCCGACCACAAACTGAGGAAATGCCAGTAAGCTGTATAATGGAATGAATAGGTTTTTTTCAACTTTGCTGCATATCTCAGGCATTTCTTGGAATTTTGGCACCAAATTTTCAGCATGGGGTTTTTGGGACCCCTCATCATGAATTCTATCACTGTCATGGCATTAATCAGCCTCAAAAGGTGATTTCGCAGTCACTGTGCAAAATCACCTTTCGGGACCCATTAATGAAATGACAGTGCCAGAGTTCATGAGGTGATCTCTCAAAAAGCCTAGGTTCCAAATTTGGTGGAAGAAATCCAACAAATACCTGTTTTACGAGCGTGCATTGCACAGTTGCTACACAGACTCATACCTTCGTGCATTCACAATATTTTAATGCTGTATTTTAAACATTGTCATTTTTGTACACCTCCTTGTGAACAGTACAGCTGTCATTTTCCACATCCTGCCTGAAATGTGTTTCCGCATGTCCGGCGCACAATAGCACCATCGCTGTGGGAAATCAGTGTTTGGGCCAGATTATGAAAATGACAGTGACACATTTCATGAGCAGAGGTCCTAAAATGCCTATGTTGAAAATTTGGTGATGATACTCCATAAAATGACTGTGTTACAAGCGTGCATTGGCAGATGGCACGCATGCTCGTACCATCGTGCATTTGTGATATTTTCACTCTGGATTTTCACCATTGCCATTTTTCCACACCTCTTGATGAACAGTACAGCCTTCATTTCATATATCCTGCCCAAAATGTGTTTTCGCACTTCCGGCGCAGAATAGTGTGGTCGCTGTGCGAAATCACTTCTTGTGACACTTTGAGGAAATAACAGTGACACTGTACATGAGCAGAGGCGCTACAATGCATATGTTTAAAATTTGGTGCCGAACGCCCATAAAATGCCAGTGTTGCAAGTGTCATTGTATATTTCCCACGTGCACTCTGTAACTTCGCAAATTTGCTATATTTACATGCCACATTTTCAACACTGGCATTTTTTTACACCTCCTTATGAACTGTACAGCTGTCATTTTTCACATCCTGCCCAAAATGTTTTCCTGCACTGCAGTACCAAACACCCAAAGGGACACCCCAATGCCTGTCAGTCTCTGCAGGGTGGGGGTGGGTTGGCATCAGTTCAGTACTTCACTGCCATTCCTATGATGCATCTCTGTAACTTCTGCACTACCGATGCCAATGCCAGCAAGCCAGCATTCGGCATTGACAAATGCTTGTTTTATTCTGTTTTGGATTGTTACTCATCTCCTGATTGGTATGATACCCTTCTTTTCTCATTTTGAGTCTGCTTTAGTTCTGTACTTCTTTCCACATTTGAAATAATAAATAGCCTTCTTTTTAATATGGCTTGTACCAGGTTTTCATTAGTATTCTTAGCCATTTTTGTAAACCTAATGTCCCATTAGGTGAGTCCTTTGTTTAAAATCACTTCTGTTGTGACAGAAATGAACTATTACGCAGCTGGCAGTGCTTCCTGGCCATATGGGACAATAGGTGTTGGAAAAACAGCTGAGAATACTGATTAAAAACCTGGTCCAAGCCATATTAGAAGGAGAGCTTCTTTTACTATTAGGGCTGCAGGTAGGCAGATGAAAAAAAAAACTTTTGAAGCTGCTGTTATGTAGCTCCTCAATATAATGTATTTCATGCTCGTTAAAGGTACAGCTCAGACAACACTGGACAGTAAATTAAAGCTCTTTGTTTATCCACAGGGAAAGGTGCAGTGCAGGCTTCCCCCCACCCACTCACCCACTGTGATGAATTTAGTGATGGTAAAAAGTGGATAAGGCCCTCAGTTTATCCACAGGTACCATGTGGGGCAGGCTCAGTCCAAATGTACCCACACTGTGATGGATTTAGTGCTGGTAAGAGGTGAGGGACTGACTAATTCACAGAGAGGGCTACACTGTGGGGGAAGGGACAGTGCTTGGTTTCCACACTGTCTGCATTTAGTCCTGGTAAATGGCAAGGGACTGCCAGAATTGGGGACTTAAGCCTATTTGTTTATCTACAGTGACAGGTACAGTGTGTGACTGGTTAACAGTAAGGGACTAGCACCACTGGAGACTGAAGCCCTCTATGAATCCACCGGGACAGATGCAGTATAGAACAGACAGTCCAGTTTTTCTGCACTGTGATAGATATACAGTAGTGCTGATGAAAGGTAGCAGACTGATAGCACTAGAGGCTGAAGCCCTCTGTTTATCCACAAGGGTAGGTACAGCGTGAGCAGGGACAGTGTAGGGTTCGCACACTGATGGTTTCAGTGCTGAGAAAAGCTAAGGAATGGGCAACACTGAGGACTGCTCTACTATCTTCATGTCCACAGTCTCTATTGGCAGGTTGTTTCAGAAGGCCACCACCTTCTGGGACAAAATATGCTTTCTAATGTTACCCTTAATTTTCCCATCTGTGACCTTCAGAGCATGTCCCTGTGCCCTGCTGGATAACATATCCATATGTTCAATACCATCAGTACCCCTGATAATGGGAAGACTGAGATCATGTCCCATCTCAGCCTGCTGTTCTACAGGGAGAAAATAATTACTAGTAAACATAAATGTGGCTATTATCTGTTAGATCCTTTCAGGTATTTCCATTTTTAAAATGTGGTTTCTCCTTAACAGTGCTGTCTAAACAGAAAGCCCACCAGCAAATCTGTTTTTATTTTTAGTACCAAACACATTCTCTTTACTGCTGCATTAACTGTAAACACTGGATGAAATAGGAAGAAACTGATAGAAGGAAGCTTACAAAGGATGTCAGTAGGCATTTTATTCAACTGCATAGATATGCAGAATTCAAAAATGCTACATAAATTCACTGCCACTAAGCAAGTGGCAGATGGGGGGGGGGGTTGTCAATACAAAAAGGGGGCTTGGTCTACACTCCAGAGATGAGTGAGAAGATCAGTTTTCCTATGTGGGACAGTGACCCACAGGGTATAAAAAGTTGGGGTTATTGAAAATATGAAGGAACATAATGGTTTACAGAGCCCAGTTTCTTAAAGCAGTAGTTTTGTCATCAAGGAAGAAAAAAAGGTGTATCGGAGTTGACAACCATCTGACATTTTCACAGTACCACTCAAAAATAAATACCGACACAATTTATCTTGCTGCAGTATAAGACTGCACAAAAATTCAGCTTCTTTGCCAAGCTGGTGTTTCTCTGTAATATATGTGTTGCATTCTTTCGGCAGGGTCTTTGTAGAGTACAGTACCACAATGCATTTCTTGATCTTATCCTCGCTTCCATCCGAGTGCACCCCAACCCCCTTTCTGCCCTGATATCATTATATTTAGGGCTTGATTAAGTAAAGCTGTATCCAAATTTCCTCACTGTGGACCAAGTGAAACTTTTTCAATGTCAAAAAAAGACCAGCAATGCATTCCCTGGCCTTGAATAAATGTAATATGGGGTGGTATTATACCTTGCACATTCTTGTGTTCTATGATTCTAATATGTTCACTTATTAAGTTATGAGGCTATGTTGAATTTTGCAAATGCAGGCTCATAACTTTGGTAATATTAAATATTTTTACCACAAATTTGCAACATAGCCATTTCGGTACAGCAAGTCATGAATGTGACAGCTGTAATTTTTCAGCTCCTGCCCAAAATGTGCGTTTGCAGACAAAAAGTTGATTTTTTGCAGTCCCTGCATGACATCATGTTTAGGCCCAGAGTTGAACATTTTCTCTGTACTTCTTTATCAGGCAGGGTCATCACGAGGCTGTGTTGAAAAAGTGGTGCAAAAATATAAAAAAAAATAATAATTGTCAATATTTTTAACCCAGAGTCCTCTCCTGCAGCCCTATCGGCTCTGACCAGAGTTTGTCTCAAATGTGAAAAGTAGTACTAAAGCAAACTTAAAATGAGGAAAGAAGGGCATCATACAAGTCCGGAGATAAAGGGCAATCCAAAACGGAATGAAAAAGTATAGGTCAAAATGTAAACCACTATCATGCACTGCTGCTGGCATTTAAATAAGTGCAACACTAAGTAGGGTGCATCAGGGAGATGGGGAGAACTGCACCGTGCTAGTTCCTGCACATGCTCAGCAGCGACCTCCGACCCCCGAAGTTCAGAACAGCTATTGTTTATTTACCAGTTACTCCAGCCAGAGTCCTCCAGAACTCCACTGCAGTCACTGCACAGCAGATTTCTGAAAAATTACCTTTTCTTTACTGCAAAAAAAAAAAAAAAAACTGTATGGAACTAATAATAATTCTTGTTCTGAGGTTATGTATGCGAACTGTGTACATTTCTTTGGATCAGAAGCCTTTGCTTGGATGAAAATATTTATTACTTCTCATGTTATTATTTTTTCCTTTGTGACATTCTTTATTGGATAGATTGGACTGTGTTTGAAGGGTGCTTCTGGAGCTCCCATCTCTTAAGTTTAATAAGAAATTAAATTAAATTTACATTATAAAGCTTCATGTTTAAATCCACAGAAAAATAACATGAATTTACTTTATATCCTCTCTATTGGTGGATGGGAAGATCCGAATAGGACTACAACAGCTAGTTGGCTTTAATTCCATCATGCACTGGACTTGGCACTTGAAGGACAGATATTAGCTTGGATCTACCTTTTTCTGTTTAGTTCAAGTCCATACAACTAAATGACCTCACTGGTTACTGGCAGTGTATTGCTGGATTCATGTCATCCCCCCCCCCACACACACACACACATACACACTCCTGTAAAAAACTACTCAACTATACAGAATGAAGGGTGTGTTTTTCATTTTTTTTAAATGGTACTTCAGGGAGTCGGGGATTTGGACCCCATACCCGACCCCACTTTAGGTGGAGGAATTTTCTGGCAGAACTAGGCAAAGGTGGTTGCTGCTTACCACCACATTTTCCTCTCTGGAACTTGTAAGGGGTGCCCGTCTAGTACACTGCTGTTGTCCTCTGCCATTACCATGATATCATGCATAGGATGGGCAGACAGGATAGACTGAGTCTTTATCTGCTATCAGAATCTATGTATTTATTGAATACAATCTCCCAGTGCTGTAACAAAGACCTATCTCCTAGAATAGCTGCTGGGCGAGATGCTTTGCATTTCTTAACACCTGGTGAGACATCTTGAGCTCTGCAGTTTATGTCCTTCAGAGGGGGTACTGACAACTACTTGCTGGACATCAGGATCAAAACATGCCACTCTAAGCTACAAGTGCCATCATATACAGATGCTGACCACTACTGCCAAAGCATAAGTATCCAACAAACTCTACACCAGCTTAAGATGGTGCCTGCCTGTTTTTCATGGCTGTATGGGCGGAGCCATGCAGGCATTTTAGGATCACATAACTGTAAGAGAGAGAAGGGACCATGAGCGGAAACTGTCCTCACCTTCTCCTACAGTGATGTGGGCTGCTTTTCACACTGCTGTAGTCGCTAGTGTTGTGTGGTATTTCCTTCTCCCCTCTCTTCCCCGGGTGGAGCTCCCCTCTGTGGAGCACTGTCCCCCCCCTCCCCAGTGCACTGCTTTCTGTTTGTTTTGCAATTGCAGAAGTGATGGCCACCAAGTGCAGCATGGCAGCTGTGACTCAGTCTGCACATGCGTAATTCTGTTGTCATCGCCATCTTATGAATGCAACACTCCGGTGCCATCTGACAAGCTACTCTTCACTGCGGCTCTGGTGCCAGTCTGAAAAGCTCCATTCCATCACTGCTCCAAAAAGTTCTGCTGTTGCTTTGGCTCCTCATTCAAAATCTACACTCTGCCATCTCTCCGAAAAGCCTTGTACAGCCATATCAGCTCTGACCAGAGTTTATTTACTGTGAGTCAACACTTTAGCCCTCTGCATTCCCTTAGTAAGAGCATCTATGGCCTTTGATATAATCTGCCAGAGGGTCTACCAGGGGTTACCATAGAATGGGCAGTCCCCAGGTTTAAGAGGCTGGCAAAACCAAGGTGGGGGAGAGCAGGCATTGTGATACACCTAGGGAATAATGGTGTGGCAAATCACTGCATGGAAGAGGTTAAGGGCAGTTTCAGGGAACTAGTTAACTGCTACCTCAGGGTAACTGTGAATAACCCAAATAGATCCCTCAGGTCCTGTAGCATCAAGTATGTAAACAGTTCTAAGTAATTCTGAGTTTGTTTGGACTAGGCCATTCAGCCAGGATTACATTTGTGGGTGTTGAGTACTATTTGCTTAACTTGAAGTGCTCCAGTTCTGGCCAGCCATGTGCAGCATCATTGGACCTGCCACGATGGAACAGTTAGGTACCCAGGCTTCCTTGGGAGCTCCTAGGACTAGGGGTATTTACTTGAACCAGCGGGGACAGGTGTAGTGGCCCAATGGTACTGTTGGTCTGAACATTATGAGTGGTTGGAGCTGGGTTGCATTATATTTTCAGCTATGCCTAGAAGGGTATTGACAGGCAGCCATACTATACCAGCAAACCAGTAATAACTGCCTATTAATTTATGTGCTTTAACTGTTTTTTTTTCCCCCCCCAGGACCACATTTTTGACCCCCCAATAAGCTCCTCAGTTATTTATTTGCAGTCCTTTTGTTAAGCATATTATTAGAACAGCATTAAGGGCCCAGTCCCCAAAAGGCTCTTGGTCCTTTCGCATGTGCTGAGGACTGGGAACAGCCTTGCGTGCCCCCTTCAAGTATGATGCACACCTGTGTGGCATACTGTGGCATCCACATAGAGAGATGCTCACCCTCTGCACCAGATCCCAAGCAGTGTGCACGGCTATACGCATAGCCTTGGCATGGGAGTGGTCATGTGTCACATCCACAAAGTGTTTTATGGGAATCCAATGGTCAGTGGAGGGTTAGAAGCTACACTACTCTAACAACAGTAGCAGCTATGCATTCCTTCCACTTGACTGCAAGAATGTTCTCTCTGCCAGGACTATGCACTCCAGCCCTCAGAGCTTCCATAGAAGGGCTGAGGGCCATACTGGCACCATGTGGTATAAAACTGGAAAATACTGTATGTCTAGCAGGGATACAGGTGTCCTTGGAGGACTGCCATATCCCATCATCCTCTGCTCCATGCGGGGAAAGGGATCCAGTGGTAAGCTGGCCTGGTTATTCAGTTGGATGCCAAAGGTCTAGCCTAGCTCATCTTCCAGACATACACATGGTCCTTCTACACACAGTCCTGGGGGGCCAGGGATTATGAATGCCATCAGGCACATTGGCACCCACAGCTGCAAGTCAGTGCACCCCAGATGAACACTACAGTAACTTACAACCTAGCCCACTTAATTTTTCCCTGGGTAGAGGTACCACATAACTTCTCATCACAATACGATACAAGTTCATTGTCCTTAACTTCTAATGTTCAGCCACCAGTGAAACTGACACATAAGTCGGGATGCATAAAATCCAGGAAAACTGGCATCTCTCTAATGAAGCTGCAGAAACGGCTCAAGGGATTCAGCCTTCGTCAAATGGATGGTGCAGAGTCAATGATGTCAAGTGGAAGGTCATCCTCATCTAGAATAGCACTTTGGAGTCATAGGCTTGGCCTAAGATGAGAACACTCTGGACAGAGTACAAAATGACCTGCTCCCACTGCATGACCATGATTGGATGACAATGCCCTCCTTGCAGTCGGTTGGGACAGAGCAACTGACTGCATCTCCTGGTTCCTTGATCCTGTTTATATACCTATGAAGGCTTCTACTTTACAGAAAGATGGAACTTTCTCTGGGCCAGTAAGCACCCTAGAGACTGCTGTACCACAAAATGCTGCTGTAAATAAGTCTGTTTCTGGCATAGAAGATTCCTCTTTCTCTAGTGTACTCTCTCAGCCCATATAACATATGAACCTGTGACTGGGGGAGAAGGTCTTGAGCATAATTCTGAAACTGGAAAATGCTGAAAATACAAATGTCCTTGAGGAAATTGCTGCAGTGTTAAGTGCACAAAACATAGATATTACCATTTTGCCATCCCTGACAACTACTCTCTGGCATCTGTTGATAATGGCTCACAACATGGGGATAAAGCCTAGCAGTCTGCAACTGCGCATTCTTCTATTCAAAATTCTGATTCAGAGTCCGCTCACCCTGAACAGCCTAGATGTCAGTCCACCATGGCGGCCTGATTCGCTTCCCTTGGGGAACCGGCTCAGTGGGGAAATGCTGTACACTTAAAGTATTTAGGGGTCTGTATGTACCCCCGGACAGAGTCCATGTTATTCATAACCCCTTGAGGAATTCTATGGGTCTTTTTGCTTCTGAACTTTATGCTGTGATACGTGTCTCGTGAAACTACATTTGACATCAATTTTAGGATGCAAAAATCACTAGAGAGATTCTGTATTAAATATAACAAGCTTCAGAAGTATGAGCTGTGGTTTCCTTTTATGGCCATCCCAGTGTCCAAACCTGCCATTAAGACCACAGTGGTTTTATTTCAGAATGAAAGAGTTGAGATTTCTGATATTTTGTACTGGCTGCGCCAATGCTGCAAAGTTCTGGACCTCTCCATCTCACTCATTGATTCAGAGCAGGTTTGGACAATAGGGTAGACATTTAAAGCTTACACTGTGACAAACACAGGCATTTGTCATCTGCCAAGCAGCTTTTTTCTAGGGTGGGAACAGGGTATGTGCATCTGCCCAGATCACCCCTGTTCCTGCCATAAGTGTGGATCTCGACTTCATCTAGGTTTAGCTTGTGACACTGATTGGTACAGCATGTGTTTAGAATATGATCATTCCAGTTGCAACTGTCCAAATCCCTTCAATTGTAATTTGTGCGAAGAACAGGGACACTTTTACAGGCAGTGCCCCTGGGCCTCACACAGTAGGTCTGAGAGGCTTAGTCAGGAAGAATACATTGTGCAAGGTCATGTACAGGGGTCCACCAGAACCCTTTGCTAGGCAGGAAACTCAGAGGCAGCAACGGAAATGCTGTGCCAGAGTTTCAGATCAGCCCTTAGTCTCTGAGACAAGTGAGGCTCCACTATGCCTGTCTACCTCCACTGAGCTCCAAGACCACACCTATCCATATCCATTGTCTAAGACCCCTCTCCTGCCCCACCTCTTGTAGAGGAAGAGACTGGGAGTGTCTTTGCTGGCCCAGCTTCAGAACTTACCCCCTTAAAATAGAAGGAATCGGAGAAGACTGTCTCTCCTGCTGGCCAAGCAATGCCCCCCTCCTCCCATGGAGAAAGGCATGGAGGTTGTTACAGCAAGAAAAGAAGGGAAGAGGAAACTGAAACCTAGGTCTCCCCCAAAAAACCTCTGTGAAGAATAGGTTCTCAGCCTTTGCTGGAAGATGGCAGTGAGGTGATATAGAGGAAGAGCAAGGTGACTCAGAGGCTTCCTTCATTTCTTTCTCTCTGGGACATCTCATCTAATTGTGAGGATTCTATTTCTGAAAAGGCAGTGGTGAAGAAAAGCTGTAGACACACCAGGTCCCACTAGCAAAGGTGCTTCTCTCCCATTGTATTATGTGTTTAGGATCCACAATCTCCCCTGTAACACTGAATGTTAACAGTGTTAAATCGCATCTGAAACAGGTTTCCATGATGACTGCTTTAGAGTCACTAAAAAATAATACTGTTTCTATACAAGACAGTTGAATAAAATCTGTTTTTGAATTGAATGCAGTGAAAAGGCTGTGGCCACATGGCCTCCCTTATGGGTCACAAGGCACCGACAGGTGTGATGGTGTAGGTACGCTTTCGAGAGGAACTGGCTTTTCCCTAGTGAAACTTGTTGAAATAGAATCAGGTCAGGAATTGTTAATTGATGTGACGTACAGTATGACAATGCATCCTTCTGTCTCATAAATATATACGCCCCACAAACTAAGGCAGTTAAAGTGTCCTAGTTTCATGAAATCCACCTCTTCCTGCATACCAATAGGCTAGAAATCCTGAGGGGAGGATTTCAACTCTAGGCCATCCCAACATAATGGGGAGAGACCACAAAACTGTTTAGTGATTTGGTGTACTTAAACCAGATGACAGCGATGGTTGCTGGTTTGAGGGATACCGGGTCTGGTGAGTCTTCGCTACCTTTGTTAAAGGCACCCAAGCAACCAGGACAGGCTTTCTGTTTCTATTAGGTGGGCTTAATGTAGAGGGAGCACGGATCACTGCAGTAGAACCTCTGATCACTTAGTGGTTACTTGTAGATGTAACCTGGGACCCAGTATCTCCCAGCCCCCATGGCATTTGAACAGATAGACAGACAGACCGATAGATGGACAGACAGACAGACCGACAGACTGATACAGACAGACACAGACCGATAGCCAGATAGCCAGACAGACAGATAGATAGATATACAGACAGACAGACATAGATAATTTTATTTATAAAAGATTTAGATTAGCCTGAGGTGAGAGATAAATGACAAGGCATATTTCGTGCTAGACTCTCTGTCTTGGCAGTATATGATGATCTCCTGCATTGAAGGGGAGATACAAAAATAGAGTTAAAGCCCTCACATCAGTCCCATAGTAAAAAAAAAATACACACAGATAAATATTTATGATACTTGTCCTTGAGAAACAGACTACATTGAAGACATTGATTTGCAAGTTCAGGTAGAGGAAATAAAATCAGAGATGAAAACCTTTCAGTATGAAAGGGCTACATCTTTAGAATAAGAACTTAGGTTTGGCACTCAGATGTCCCCAACATTTGGATAAATTCAGTAGCTGTCAAAATAGGGTAAACAAGAGGAGAATGTCAGGTTTATCATCAACCCCTCGTGGTCCTGTTGTAACAACATGGGGTTCCATTGTGGATGTTGTTCAGGATCATATCACTGCTACCTTTGGAACACCTGCTGACCCCATTTGGGATGATTCTGTTATGTTCTCTTTTGATAGTCTTCCCAAGGACACTGTCTCACAAACTGCTCCTATACACCTTAGTAAGGTTGAAACCATGATAAAAGGATTAGGGAATAATACTGCCCCTGGTTCTGATGGCTTTCCATCAGAGGTATATATATACTGTAATATAATTTCTTTGGTAACTGGGTGAGGCCCACTTGACACAAGTACCTGTTTTCAGGGGTGACCTAGGAGCACTGGGGTGGTTAAGGGACTTGAACAAAGTCACACAGTATGCAAGTGGAGATTGTGTGAAGCAAACCCAGGTCTGCTGGATGTACTATGTTACTTCACAGTTTGCTACTCTAACCTCTAACGCCAGCCCGTAAGTTGTTCATCCTATTTTTCAGTCCAGATTTTGTTCAATGCTATCTTGTCAAAAAAAAGAACTATCATTTTCTATGGCTTCAGCTTTTAATATGTTTGTTTAAAAAGAGTGATACATCAGATTTAAGTAACTGGAGACCTTTGTGTCTGCTAAATAGGAACCAAAAGATCCTTTCAAAGATACTTTCTAATAGATCGGCAGTCATTGCTCTGGTGGTGCTTGCTCCCTCTCAAACACGTGCAGTACAAAATAGATCCATATATGATAATCTTATTGTTCTGTGGGAACTGTTTGAGAGGGGTGGGAATGGTTCAGTGCGTGGCTTGCTCTTGTCAACTGATCAAGAGACTGCATCTGACCAGGTACTCCAATGGGTATTTGCTGAAGGTGTTGCGCTTGTATGGAATTCCTTAACATTTTATTGAATGGATTGCCCTTTTGTCTAATGGTTCTTAAGTTCTTCCTTTGCTGAAATTCTGGCCAACGTCCCCTGATACAAGTCCGACTGGGATGAGGCAGGGGTGCCTTCTTATTCCCTATGATAGGTCTTCTACCTGGACCCTTTGATCAAAATGCTACAAAGTAAAGAAATGACAACAGTCATAAAACGTTCCCCTTGCACCTCAAAAATAAAAACACTGGCATATGCTAATGATTTATGTATACTGTTAGGAGACTCAGAGTCTTGTGCCCCAGTGCAGGAAATTCTACATACCTTCTCAACAGTGTCTGGATCAAAAATAAATGTTAACAAAAAGTATTGGTGTCTAGACTGGACATGCTGACAACTCTGAAGAGAGGACAATAATAGCTGGTATTAATATCAGTCCCTTATCAGATAAAATATTGGGAGTCTCCTTTGGTCAGCCTAACGCGGCAGTAGTTAATTGGACAAGGTGTATTAATACAGCCATAGAGTGTTTCACCTTCACCCTCACCTCCCTTCAAGAGAAGCATATCCTGGTCATCAGGTGCCAGGTTAGAGTGAAACCTACTAGATGACTACATAGCTGCCTACTCTCCCACGCTCAAGTCCAGAGACAAATGCTGGGCCAAATTCAAATCTTCTTTCTTACACTTTGACTGGCTCACCTATCGTGCTATGAGAAATACTTGTAAAAAAGAAATTAGGTTTACTAGATTAACTAGGTTTTTATTGGAAAAAAGCAGGCCGAGGCCCATCTACATTTTCCAACACAATTGTGTGGGCAATTTTATGATATCTGATTGTTGTTTAACCAGGCTGGCCAAAAGTAAGTACTGTAGGTATCTTCTCACTACGGCAAGTGACTCTAAGAGCTTCTGGTGCCAAATCAACGGACTCTTGAGTAACTGTAGAGGCTAAACCCCTCCAGATATGGTCATTGGTAGAGTCCACTGCAGTAATCCTGTCACTATTGCTAATGCTTTCAATTCTTTCTTCTCTGATTTCTCTTGATTCGAGTCCCTCATATCTTGCCCCTTGCAGCTCCCCTTCCCCCACCTGCCCTTCTATCTCCCCCATTGTACATTTGTACAGCCTCACGTCGAGAGGTCCTGTGACTCCTTAACTCCATCTCACCCTTCGGTAGTGTTGACCCAGATGGGACTGAACCGAAAATACTTGAGATGGCCGTCCATCTCCTCGCCTCGCCTGTCACCCGACTCTTCAACCTCTCTCTTACCATTTCTACTGTCCCCAGTAAATGGAAGATAACCAAGATTATACCTGTGTTCAAGAAGGGTGATCCCATATCTATTAATTACTACTGCCCTATAGCAATTCTGCCTACCCTCTGTAAACTTTAGGAAAAAGTTATTTTCTCTCAGGTCTCAGACTACCAACAAAAAATATAACCTGCTAAACTCTGCCCAGCATGGACTTAGGCCTGCTCACAGCACCTCTACTGCCCTTGCCCAGTTCACTAGCTATGTAAAATCTAACCTAGACAAAGTTATGCTCACCGGGGGCCATTTTTATCAACCTTACTAAGGCTTTTGACCTGGTTAATCACTTCCTCCTGCTACACAAACTGAAGACCCTCAGCGTCTCAACCTCAGCCTGAAAGTGGTTCTCCAATTACCTCTGTAACTGTCAACAATTTGTTTAAGTCCCTCTCTACCCCGACCACTAATAATGTTGGCATTCCCCAAGGTTCCATCCTGGGCCAGCTCCTTTTCTATATCTTTATCAACGATCTTCCCAATACCCCTTCCCACTGTCGTACTCTTCTATGTGCTGAAGACTTGGTGCTCTACCCTGGCTCCAAGTCCCTGATTAATATTAATTCCTGGCTCACCTCTGACTTCCACAAAGTCCAAAACTGGCTTACCCAAAATTGCCTTGTACTGAACTTTGCCAAGACCAAGGCCATGCTCTGTGGATTCCCTCAAAATATTTGATCCTGTGCCACCAGTCCTGACATCTTATGTCTCGATGGCTCCCTTGTCTCTGGGACCAACCATTTCAAATACCTAGGTACTAGGTACACTTGAGCATGCCTTCTCACAGCACATCTCTGACATCTGCAAGTCCATTAATACCCAACTCAGACTTGCCAATAGGATCCATTATGCCTTCACTCCTGCAGCCAGAGCTGCTGTTGTTCAGGGAGTCCTACTTCCCAGCATATGCTATATGATTAACTCCTTTTATCAGGCCAACGCGAGCTGCTTCCACAAATGAAATGTCTCCGACAACAACGTGTGTAGGTTTGCCCTATCTGCTCCTCGACTTACCCGCCATTGCTCACTCTACCAGTCCCACCTCACATTCAAAAGAGAATTATTCAATTATCTTAGCTCCTCTGAAGTATGCTCCTGACATCTCATAACACTACTTTTACACCTGTTTCCTGACCATATCCTCTAATGATGCTTATGTTCCTCTCACTTTTTGTTTTGTTCTTCTAGCTCTTTGCCTACCTTGGTTATGTGTTTACTTTGGATTTTTCTGCCAGTACATACATGATGCACACTATCCTTGCTGTTTTACATTCATTTGTTATTGTTTCCTGTATCTACTTTTTTTCATTTTAGGTCCACTTATTGTTTGGTCATGGCTATTGCTTTATGTTCTGTATCAGTCATTTGTACCTCACTACTGTTTATTCATTTTGGCAGCTGTGTTGGAAACTCTTTGTATCTTTGTACATTCTGCTGATTTGCCTATTCTGTTTTGTTTATTGCTACCCTGCTATTGTAATTCTCCCAGATTGTGCCTGAAAATAGGCATGATATTTAGTGCACTTACCGGGAAAACAAAAACTAACTAACTAAATAAATAATAAAACAGAGTCTAAACTTCAGTTATGAAAAACAGACTTCTATCCAAGAGTAAGGGGGTCTTTTTGATTAAAACCCTGCTCTTTCCGTGCTTTCTGCATATAAACTCCCTGTACCCTCTTCTGGATTGTTTACACGCTAGAATATATAGTTTATTTTATCAGGGCCTGTGGGGGAGAGCAGGCTCAAACCTATAAAAATAGAGTGAGGGAGCACAAATGGTGAACTCAATACATTTTTTATGTCTGTGTTTCTGTAATTTTGCCTTTATTATTTGGGTCATTGCGAACACCTTAAATATGGCTTTTACTGACCTCAGTGCTGTTCTCCCACCTGATTTCTTTATTGAAAGCAACAACTCCTTCAACACCCCCTGTGCTCAGTCAAACCACCCCCATTTCTACTTCAGAGAGGTCAAGTTGAATGAAGCACGCTGCTACATCACCACAGCTATCTCAAAATCCAGAACCAGTGGTGACACCCTGGACCTTAAGCTGCTGTTGCTCACCCGTGATGAGGTTCTTCGTCCCATAACTAAAATTCTTAATCTCTCTCTCTCAGCCGCAGTCTATTCCTGGATCTATGGAAAACTGCCACTGTGACCCCGGTCCACAAAAGTGGTGACAAGACCAGTCATTCAAACTATGGCCCGATCTCCATACTGCCACCACTCTCCAAGGCCCTAGAGCGTATAATCATGGACCAGCTCACCGACTATTTGGACAAATACAATATTCTGTGTGCACAACAACAACAGATTTAGAAAAGGGGCACAGTACCACCTCTGCCCTCCTTGAATTCACTGGAGCAGTACATAGTTCACTAGACAAGGGCTTCCTTACTGGGGCAGTCTTCATCGACCTGTCAAAGGCATTTGACATGATCCACCATCGGCTGCTGTTTGACCAACTACTAAATGCACCAGACTGCTCTTTGGTTCAAAAGCTACCTTGAAAACTGCTCTCAAAGAGTAAAAATTGTCAATGCTCTCTCATATACCTTGCCTGTCCACTCTGGCATCCCACAGGGGTCCATACTGGGCCCACTCCTTTTCAGCCTTTTTCTAAACCCCCTACCACAATCCTGCTTGGAACAAATCATTCTGAATGCTGACAATGCAGTTGTCTTCTCCACTCACAAAGACCCCACACCACTACAACTCAACCTTCAGCTCCACTTTAGTGCCATTGAAACATGGTTTTCCAATCATAAACTCATCCTTAGTCACAAGAAAACAAAGTCTTTGCTCTTCTGCAGTTCACACAACCGGCACAAACTACACCCCCTGGCCATCTCCACCATGCAGGGGGCTACCCTCGAACAAGTCCTATCCTTCAAATACCTAGGGATTCTGCTTGACCCCAACCTCTCCTATGGGGCTCATGTGACAGTGTGGCCAAAGCTGCTAACACACGTCTTGGACTACTGTACAAACATAGGCAATATCTCACCCTGGAGGCTTTGAAGATTGCCGTCCAGAGCTCTGTAGTTTTGACTATTGACTATGGCCTCATTATATATGGCTCAGCCATGACGACAACCCTCAGACATAGATCAATAGCCCTAAATAAGGCATGTCAACTTACCACTGGAGCACACTGTCTCACCCATACCAGTGACCTTTATGCTCAATCCAGTTGGCTCCAACTCTCCAACCATATAAAGTATCTCACATGTACTATGGTGAAAAATATTTACCTTTTCCTCGCACCCCCTGGTGTCACAGCCTTGATGCATCAAAACACCAATCTACAGAGCACCAGGAGATCCACATTCCAGCTTCTTCAAGTTCCCCGCTGTCACACTACACAGGGTCAACGTTCTTTCGCCTATAGGGCTCCTCTTTGGCTGATTGGTCTCAGCTCCACCATCTCCTCAGCCGCAACACTTGGAATGTTTAAAATCAGGCTCTGACTCCATCTCACTGCCTCCAGCTCCTGTGATTGCCTCACCTAACTCTTGACCACCATCTCCATAGTCCCAACACTTGGTATGTATAAAACCAGGCCTTGGCTCCATCTCTCCACCCACAGCTCCTGTGACTGCCTCACCATATCTCAGGCTTACCCATCACCACTACAGCATCTCTCTACCCCCTTGAAGCACTTATCCCCTCTTTTCCCATCTCCTATCTGCCCCACTCCTAATTTGCCCTATCCCCTATCTGTCCTCCACCCTGATTCCTTCTAACCCTCTTTTTCTTCCCATCTCTCCTTTACCCCCTGCCCCCACTTCCTTACCTACACTCCTTCCCATCATTGTCTGACAAATGCCTCCGGCTGCATCTATGTCCTCCCCTCCCTCCTCTCCTCCCTGTCTCTGTGCCCTCTCCTTGTGTTGAACCCGGGCCTTTCCATGGTCACTTGCCCTCTAAATGTGTTTCTCTTTTTCAATAACAGCTGTTCCAATGGTCCTGTAACTACCCACAATTGTTATTTCCACCAAACCTTACCATTTCCCAATTTGTCTTATATCGCCCACACTGTTGTTACATCAATTGATATGTTATTTCTATTGTATCATCTGTACTATGTTTTCAACTGATGTGGAACCTTTTGTAAAAGAGCCTCGGCTCAAAGGTATTTGTAATCCTAGATGTTAAATAAATAAATAAAATAGTGATGGTATGGTCACCCTCAGTAGAAAAAATGGGTAGTTCTGTGGTATAGGAATTGAGAAAATGAAGACTTTCAAGCTCTAAACAAATCCCTAGCCCATGAAGTACCGAGCTACAGTACATTTATTAGGCTATCAGAGAAACAAAGAAATGGAAGCCTGTGGTGGAGGCAGTATAGTGCCTTTCTAGGAAACAGTTATACACTCATATGATTGCTTCACACTCTTCAATGGAAACAGCAATAAAAGACTGTCCTATGCATGCTGAAAACTTTGCTTTGGACCAATTAAATAACAAGAGAATCCCTCAACAGATGTGGGATATGGGGTGGCTTGTGGTCCATGGTAAAACAGCATTTAAAGCCTTGCACAAACACAAAAAGGTAAAGGAAAGGATGTGCCCAAGAGTATCGTCCAGCAATATTCTTGAAACACAGTCACACTTCCTACTCTGGTGCCCTTTTGTGGAATTCTTTTGGGGATGCTTTAGCCAAGTTGTGGCATGAACCTTTATTTGCTCATGTCTCTTACCAGAAAGTGGTGGAGTGTTTCTTTACAGACACTTGGACGAAGTACAAGAAAAGCTCTTTGTAAATTTACATGGCATGCTGTAAATTTTATCTTTGGCAAGCACGTTGCATTTTCACAATGCAGCAAAAAATTATAGCCCCCTCATGTTTTAGCCGATTAGTACACAAAGCAGTAAAAAAAGGTTTACACATCCGAAGTGTGATCCTTAACTTGTCAAAAAGTAGATATGCTTTGG
Source organism: Neoceratodus forsteri (assembly GCA_016271365.2). Lineage (NCBI taxonomy): Eukaryota > Metazoa > Chordata > Ceratodontiformes > Ceratodontidae > Neoceratodus > Neoceratodus forsteri. Next base: position 1,207,334,475 of record CM057449.1, read on the forward strand.
GAAAACTGCATATGGATATTGTAAATATGTTTATTTATTTGAAATTTGGATAACATCTTTGAGCACAAGTACTCTTTTCCGAAGGTTTCACGTCAGTAACAAACAGCAATACACAACACTGATACACAGGAGCTACATCAGTAACAAACAGATAACTTAGACTAGGTATGATATTTACTACAAGATTTCACCGGGTCAAGTACAGGAGTTGGGGTTGCAAACAAGGTATAGCAACATAAAGTTCAGTCAGATGGTAGCCAAACCATAACATTATACAGAGAGGTATTTGGTAATAAAAAAAACAGTGGCAAGCAGATTTCAAAGCAAGTTCCTTTCTTAGGGAATTCTTAAAAGGTGCGCTTTTGGATAGGTTCACTAGGGATTCAGGGAGATCATTAAACCACCATGCGGCTTGGATAGCCAGTGTACATCTACCCTGGCTAGTTTTGCGAAATGGGACTTGCAGGGCATGTCTGGACATACTCCTTGTGGAGTAGCTGTTGTTGACCAGGTGGAAGAGGTCACAAATTGCAGAAGGGGTGAGGTCAAGAAGAGTTTTTTTAACCAGCAAACAGGACTGATATGTCAGGCTATCCTGCAAAGGGAGCCAGTTGGTAAGTGTATACAAGGAGCAAATGTAAATCTGTCAGCTCCACTTGTGAACTGATAGGTTTTGTTGAGGACTATTTTTACCCTGCCTAGGACTGAATCACAGGCAGCGCCATAGATCGGTAGACCATAGTCAATGAAGGGGAGGACCATACTTCAGACTGCCAGGCATCTAGCTTCAGAGGTAAGATTTAAATATTGTCGGATCCGCAACGTTGTCAACATGCATGGTATATGAGAGGGTGTCATCGAGGGTGACACCTAGATACTTAAATGATTCGACCTGTTCATTTATATTTCTCTATGCACACTTGTGAAATCAGTATGTTTCTGATTATTACATTAAAATTATCTTTTTCTTTTATTTTTATTATCCTAAGTAACTCTTATTTGCGTTTTTTATAATACCGATACATATGGAATTATAATTTTATTTTAGTAAAATTCACCTGCTTTTCTTGGCCGGTTACAACTCCACGATGTCCATGTGCCCAGGACTTGTTGGAAAACATCAATTGCCCTCTGTGTGCCAGCAGATGGATGCACAGGGCTGCTTGTGGCATCCTTGGGGACTTTGGTGCCAGGACCCACTACAAATATATGGCACAGGGTCCTTGCTTCACTCAGCTTTGCCACATGCGGCCACTCAGCACAGCTTGCATCGGTTCTAGGGGCTCTTTGAAAGTCAATCCCAGAGAGTTTCAGCAGTTGCTTAGACAACAACTTGTGACCTTGTGGTCTTATACTACATGGAAGTAAACTGCAAGGAGCAAGCTTGAAAAGATGTACACATGCTGCTGACTGCCTAGTACTGTTTTGTCCTCTTTACATATGTATTTTTCCTTTGATTGTACAATTTTAAATAAAAATGCCTTTTGATGCACTTATGAATGTGCTTACATTGTGGGCATTGTGTAATTTTTTTTTCTTTTTGGCTTTCTTTGTTTGTATATAGTGTTGTATATTGTTTAGTTTGCCTTGTTGATGTGCTGTCAATAAAGAATTCCCCTGCTCTTCTTCAATGAGTGCCCTAGGATCCTTTACCTCCACCTGGACCATGACCAGAAATTGGCAGAAGGGGCCTTGCTTAGTGTCTCATCCGAAGGATGGCACCTCAACAGTACAGCACCCCCCAACCCCCATACAACACTACAGTGTCAGTTATGGTTTTATTTTTATTTTTTTTAGCTTTTGTTGACCGGATAAGTGCACTAGACAAATCCTGCCTATTTTCAGGCATGACCCGGGGGAGGGGGATACAGATGAATGCCAACTGACCTTGAACCAGATTAAGCTGTTGATGGTATTCTTAGTGAATGAGGGAAATTTGGCCAGGACACCGGGGAAATTCCCCTACTCTTTTCGATAAGTGCCATGGGATCTTTAACATCCACCTGAACTACCACCAGAACAGGCAGATGGGACCTCGGTTTAACGTCTCATCTGAAAGACGGCACCTCAGAAGTGCAGCACCCCTCTCATGCTACACTGCAGTGTCAGTACTGGGATATTAACCCAAGTGCCAGATGTGGGAACTGAACCCACAGCCCTCTGATCTCCCGGCCTCAGAGGCGAGTGTGCTACCTACTGAGCCACTGACACTGACAGGTTATTATCCCAAGTGATGGGTGTGGGGCAAGAACCCATGACCCGCCATTCTTTCAGCTCCAGAGGCAAGCATGCTACCTACTGAGCCACTGACACTGCTATCAGATATAACCTTTTGACTTGCAGTTCTCTCAGCTGAAGAATACACAAGGTGTAACAGTTACAGTGTTGAGAGAAATTGCCATATCCTCCGTAGTATACAGTATGCTGGAGAACACAGAGAGTGACCAATCCTTTTTGGCAAGACCAAAATATGCAATTACTTGATCTCATATGTGATAAACAAGTATGGATGAAATGTTACTCTACTAGTTCTACAGCAATTATACGACCAAACTTGTAAATTACTCTATATACAGAATAGTAGAAATTTATTGTATTGATTTTGTTTAAAACATATTGCAAATGCATTTTAACCTATACATTTTACTGTATCTTCTTTTTTTTTTTTACTTTAGATATACTAACCTCAGGTGCTACCTACCTACCTATATCTTTTCCACACTGAAGCTTTTAAGAGCAGTAATTGCCCTTTGAAGTCGCATTCAATTGGTTTATCACAGAAGGCCAATCAGGTGATGAGTGCAAATCTAAGTTGCATTAGCAAATAATACTTCATGAGGTCCGTTTTATCCAAAGTACATGTCTAATGCAGTTCAGATTTGTTTCTCACTGAATTTGCTATGCTTGTGTGAGAATGATACTGTCTGAAATAAACACAGCAATAGAAATAATAGTACTAGGAAAATACTTTAATTTCTTGGAGTGAAACCTGTATAGGTGTTTCTTATGAAAGGAATAAAGAAGCAGCATTAATTTGAAGAGGAACAGAAAGACTGCAACATTCCTAATTCAGGCTTGCGTACTCGCTTTTAATGACCACCCTGAATATAAGCTCTGTATGGTGCCATTCTAAATGCACCATCTAGTGATATCACTGGTTCGATTCAGCCAGTGGCTTCTGACACTGACACTGCTACTGCCGTGTGCTTCTACATTAATGGAAATGGAGCAGCCCCTCAAAGTACTCAGTTTGCCTAGATGTAGCAAACCATACAAGCAGCAGTATCAACATGGGAGTCACTGAGTTGTTTTAACTGCTGATGTCACTGGTTTGAGCATTTATAATGGTGCTAAAAGGGGCTATACACAAAGCTGCATTTCAAGAGCTAGTGTACTGCCTGGAATTAACTGTAACTTTCAGACATAATCAGCTGTTACTTCTTTAATTATAAATCGAGGGAGTGCTCAAGACCAATTGGAGTGCTCCTTTCCTCTGTGTGTGTGAGACAGTCTTATTCTGTGAAGAGTGTCTTACACACACCTGCTTTGGAAATGGGCAAGTTTGGAGCAGGATTTATTAATCGATCAATAATATATTAATATGGCCAGCCCAGTGGCACTGATGGTTGAGGCGCTGGGTGTCACACCTCGCACCACACCAGTGACCCGTATTCAGGAATGAGCACAGGCCACTGGGGGTCGGCAAGGGTGGAGAAGAATTGAACATCTTCAGACAGCTCTCCTTCTCTGGGGAAGGGGGAGACCAGTAGTCTGTGCTTGTCTGGCCCCTGGCGGTGGCTGGGGGATGGTGCATCGAAGCTGTACGTGAGTTGGAAAGCAGGGCAGATGCTTAATAGGGAGCACATGGGAGCATGTGCATCACCATCACTGGTGACATTGCATGCTCCGCTCCCATAAGGGAAAAGAGGAAATTGCTCACAACGGATGAAGGGGGAGTTCATAGGCTCCGCCCCGACCAGCCACGGCACCGGCACATTGGATCCATTCTGGGTGGGGATGGGGCCTCCCCACTGACCCTTCCTGGGGGGGGTAAGCCCTGGAGGTATTAGCTGGCGTCAGATGATGGACGTTGGGGTGATGGGGCTGGAGTAAAAATCCCCCCCCAAAAAAATAATGTCTTAAAACTAACCCTGAGACCACTCTTATGGTTGTAAGAGTGGTCTTACATCCTTAGGTAATCAGAATTGCTCAGCTTCAGTTCGCAGTTCTCATACCCTAAGAATGAGCATGAGACCACTCTAACAACTGTAAGAGTGGTCTTGGTGGTGATATTAACTCACATACTAACTCACATCTGAAGTATTATTTTTTCTACTGTTTAGCTAATTGGAAGATTTGCTTCCTGACAGTACTAGGAGTGTTGTATAGAATAGCATGCTACCTAGAGGCTGACGTAGTTCTGTTTCTCCTCATACATCATCAGCATTCTGACATCACTGACTGTGACATCACTAGTAACCAAGACGAGTCAGTCTCCTGCGGCTTGATTGGTAAGTTGTAACACATTACCTATCAGGCAGCAGGGCATGTGACGTAACAGTGAGTGAGGTCACATGCTGATGATGTAGTGGGAGGAACAGAATTAGATATGTCTGCTTCCAGGTAAAGTACTTCTTTTTATGTTACATATACAGTAGTACTATTAGGTAGAAAACCCTCTAATGAGCACATAAAAAAAGAAAAAAAAACTTCAAAATGAACAGTAATAAGGGACTACTTTTTCAAAAATTATTAACATTTTCTGCCTACTACAGTATTTTTTTTTGGAGCTACTAGCTCTTTAAAGACGAGGGAGCCAAAAAGAGTGATATGTACAGAAAGAGAACAGGATTTAAGTAAATGTGAATTGGCAGTGTTTCTGTTCCCCTTTAAGGTATCACATATCTCAGTCCCTTATGAAACTGTTACAGCCATGTTTTCTAGAAACACTGGCCACGTAAGAACAGATCACATCTCAGTGTTGACCTTGCCAGCCTGGATGTAAAGTCAAACATTTATTTATTATATTTTATTTAAGTCTTTGGTAACGGCTAAGTGCACTGATCCAGGGGACCGTTTTCAGGCACGACCCAGGCCACACAGGCGGCAGTTACAGAGGTAGTGACAAGTTATACAATGAGTATAAGCCATGTGGATATACAGACATCATTAGTGAACAAAGAAAGTAACATAGGAAAGTAAAATTAATGATAGGCTGAAAAAACAATCAGTACATCATGATCAGCAACAATTATTATACAATTATTTACAAAGGATAAGTGGCCAGTGCAAATTAATGTGTGATATAAAAAAAAAATAAAAACATACAAGACAATAGCCAAGTGGGAGAGTCCGAGAAGCAGGTAGTGAGGGATATAAGACAGGAGTACAAAGAAATGAGACAGGGCAGGGGAGGCCAAAGCAGCCCAAGAGGAAGAGGAAGAAAGGTGGGAGGGGTTATCCAAGCTAACGACAGCATGTGGCCTCATGAAGCAGCCAGAATTTGAGATGCGTCTTGAAAGTGGCATGGGAGTCCCGAGAGTGGATGGGCATGGGGATTCTGTTCCACAGAGTGGGAGCGGCTACAGATAATGCTCTGCTACCCACAGCCAAGGAGACTTTTGGGATATCCATGGGGATTCTGTTCCACAGAGTGGGAGCGGCTACAGATAACGCTCTGCTACCCATAGCCAAGGAGACTTTTGAGATATCCAGGGGGGACTGAGTATACATGCAGACACCTTGAAGGAGTTCTGGTCTTGAGGAGAGAGAGATGTATAAGGAGTGGTTTCACCATGCCTGATGGCACTGTCCAGGAGGCAGCCAAGCCCATAATCAAATCTGCAGTGTACTGAGAGCCAGCCGAGAGTCTGGTAGAGGTGGCAGTGGTCACTGGAATATTTTATTTATTTATTTTATTTACTAATTTTCAGAGTACACCTTTGAGCCAGTGGCTCATTTACAGAGGTTCCATGTCAAGGCACAATGACAAGTAAACAAACAGTTAAACAAAGAATATGTGTTACAGTGAAGTAAGGGGAACAATAGTAAAACACAGTTAACAGGTTATGTGTGCCAGGGAAATATGAGTTCAACCAAATGGGAAGAAACAAAAGGAGCAGCCTGAGGTCTGGTCTATGATTTTGAAAGCTATTAATCACTCATTAACCTAAATTGAAAGATAAGGAAAAAACACATGGACTTGGAAAAGTGGGCGGCTAACCAGTGCGGAGAGCAACCAGCTAGCCAGAGTGCTTGGATAGGGGAGGAAATTAAAATGGAGTTACCATAGGGAAGCGGCACAGAGGTCATTGACAGGGGTGATGGATGGGCAGAGGGGAGATTATGGAAAAAGAGGGGTGTGGTAGGGGGGAGAAAGATTAGAGTGGGGAAAAAGGGTGGGAGGGAGCATGTTAGGAGATAGGTGAAGAAAGAGGGGAGCCAGACCAGGAACTCGTTATGAGAAGCAGTCACAAGAGGCACTAGCCACTAGATGTTGGTGAAGTTTGCGCTTAAAGGTGCCAAGTGAGGGAGTGTCGGTGATGTCCAAAGGAAGGGAGTTGAACCAGTTAGCCACCCTGACATTGAAGGACTGTTGTTCTTGGGTGATCCAGCATCGAGGCACGGAAAAAGACCGTCTGTCCATCCTTTTGGTTATCCATGGTACACGGTGTGTGGTAAGCATGTTCTAGACCCTGGAAAGCATGAGGGCCAAGGAGGTCTTTTTGGCTAGAATGCATGTCTGGTACTTTAGTCTAGCAGAGAGTTGGAGCCAGTTAGCCTGTAAGTAGATGTCCCAGGTGTGAGAGAGGTGAGCCGCTGAGGTGAGAAGCTGATAGGCCTTGTTAAGGGCTAATGCTATGCAATAGAGGGCAGCGTCAGTGGCCGATCCATAGATCACGAGCCCACTGTCGATTATTGAGGTGACAGATCTGAATGGCAAGACTTAGGGCTTCAGTTGTCAGACAGTGCTTATGTTTGCATAAGAGCTCTATCCGGATATTCACTGCCTTTATGATGTTATCAATGTGTTTGGTAAATGACAGAGTACGGTCAAGGGCCACACCCAGGTATTTGAATTGGTCCACCTGCTCCAGGGCAGCTCCCGCACTGTTTCTTGTAATTAATTCATGGTCCTTATCTTTGTTGTGGATTCCATAGAAGAAAAAATTACTCACCTTAGTAATCTTGTTTCTTCTAAGGGAATCTTACTGTATTCTGACTTATGCAGTATGGTCTCACCATAGGACTGCCCCAGAGCCGAAATTGTTAATAGAAGCTATGCAAATGATGGAGTGCTAGGCTCAAGCTCGGTTTTCAAACCACTGTCCCTAGTAAACAGCCTCTAACCATCAGATTCTTACGAAGCATGCACTAAGCAGTTTCCAATAATAGAAGGATAATAATAAAATAACAACAATAATAATAATAATAAGAAAATACTAACGGACATAGCACCCTCCCTGAACCAGAAATGACAGGAGAAAAACACTTGAGAATTACCCTTCTTTCAAATGCTCCAAAAAACCTAGGCATCCTTGAAGACTCAAGTCACAGATGCCCAGAAATAGAAACAGTACATACTCCCCAAGTTTGCAATAACTGGCACAGCTGTAATGCAGGGACCATAGGTTTCAGCAGGGGAGGAAGGGAAGGAGCTCAGACTATAGTAAGAATCCCTTAAAAGAAACAAGATTACTAAGGTCAGTGATTTTTTTCTTCAAATCCCAGAAAATCTTCCTGTATTCTGACTTATGCAGATTACCAAGCAGCGCCTTTGGAGGTGGGCCTATAACCTATTTAGGAAACAGGCTCTGCAGGACTGCTGTGCCAAACCTGGCATCACCTCTGTCCTGGACATTCAAACAATAATGTTTGGTGAATGTGTGGACTGTCTTCCAAGTGGCAGCTTTACAAATGTCCACCAGGGGAATATCTTTAGCAGCTGCTAGGGAAGCTGTAGTACCCCTAGTGGAATGGGCTCTGAGGCCTGCAGGAGGTTCCTTACCTACTTTGCTATAACAGAACTGGATACAGGCTACAATCCACCTGGCAATGGATCATTTTGTGGTAGGTTTTCCTTTTCCCACCTCTCCTTAGGTAAGGAAGAACTGGGTTTGGTTCTGTCTATGACCCTTTGTGTGGTCAAGATAGTAGCTGACTGCCCTTTTTACATCAAGGCTGCGCAACCTACATTCACCTGAAGTGGAATGGTCTGTAAAGAAGACTGGCAAGGTAATAGACTGGTTAAGGAGAAAGTCTGATACCACCTTAGGCAAAAATGTTCTGTTAGTTCTTAGGACTACCTTGTCCCTATGAACTGCGATATACCCTGGTTCTGTGGATAATGCCTGGAGTTCACTGATCCTCCTGGCAGAGGTAACGGCAACCAGAAATACAGATTTCCAAGTCACATATTTCAGATCTGTTGATGACATGGGTTCAAATGGAGGTTGCATGAGCTGAGCAATGCAAATATTCAGATCCCACATGGGAGTGGGCTCCCTGTGCGGTGAATGTGAATGTAGCAGCCCTTTAAAGAATTTTTTGAATACTGGCTTAGAAGCCAAGGAGGAGGAGGAAGAAGCTTTACCTGCAAATAAATATGCTGAAACAGCTGCTAAATGCACCCTCAGAGTGGAAATAGTCAAACCTGTGGAGTGCAAATGAGCCATATAGTCCAAAACAATAGAAATGTTAGCTTGGGAGTGATCCTGGCCTCTGCCCTGGCACCAGAAAGAAAACCTTTTCCATTCAGAGACATATGTATTCTTACTGGAGGGTTTTCTGGAAACCCTCAGTATGTCCATAACCCCCTCCGAGAGATGCAAGTCTGCATACTCTAGGTCCTCAGGAGCCATACTTTAAGTCTGAGGGATAGTAAGTTGGGATACATGATTCTGCCCTGGGAGGAGGTCAATAAGTTGTACCTCCTGGGAAGACTGATTGGCTTGGCTACTGACAATGATAGGAGTATGGAGTACCAAGGCTGCCTGGCCCAATCTGGGGCAATAAGGATCATTGAGGCTGGTTGAAGCCTGAGCTTGTTCAATACTTTCAGCAGTAGAGGAAATGGAGGGACAGCATACAGGAATTTCCCTGTCCAATCTAACAGAAGTACATCCAGAGGAATTGTGTCCCTGCTGGGGGGTCTGCAGCAATACTATGGAACTGGCAGTTGTCTGCGGATGGAAACAGATCCACTTCTGGGGTGCCCCACCTCCTGAAAATGGTCTGCAAGACCTGTCTGTTCAGTGACCATTCATGATGATTCTGATTTATCCTGCTGAGGTCATCCGCTAGGACATTGTCCTTGCCCGGAAGATGAACAGCTGAAAGGGACACCCTTAGAGAGTATGCTAATGTCCACATTTTCACAGCTTCATTGCAGAGAGGGGTTGACCTTGTGCCACCTTGCTTGTTTATATAGTACATGGTGGTTGTATTGTCTGTTCTGACCTGCACCACCTTGCCTACCACCTGAGTGGCAAAGGACTGAAGAGCCAGACAAACTGCTCTGAGCTTTAATAGACTGATCTGCAGGAGGGATTCCTGCTTTCCCCATGTGCCGTGAGCAGTGTGATCCCCCAAATGTGCTCTCCACCTTAGGAGGGTAGCATCTGTGGTAAGTATCAGAGAAGGGGGCTGCTGAAGGAAAGGTACCCCTTGTCTGAGGTGTTCCCTTACCTGACACCACTGCAGAGCTTGAATAAGGGTGGCTGTGACTGGGACTAGTTTTGATAGTCTTTCTTTTGGGACCAGTACTCCCTTAGATGAAACTGGATGTCTCTCATCTGAAACCTAGCTCCAGGGATGGTTACAGTTGAGGCTGCCATGTGCCCTAACAGTTGCAGGAAATGCCTTGCTGGTCTGGGAACATGTGGTGAAAAAGACCTGGCTATTTGAATCAGGCTGTCCAACCTGTCCTGAGGAAGATAGGCCATTCCTGTCTTTGTATCCAATTCTGCCCCTATGCACTTGAGCAACTGCACCGGTTCTAGGACAGATTTCTTTTGATTCACTAAAAACCCCAGGGAGGACAGGGTGGTCTGAGTGACTGAGAGCCTCTCTCACTTGTTGCTGTGACTGGCCTACAATTAGCCAGTCATCCAGATAGGGGAATACTGACACCCCTAGCCGCCTTAGGTGTGCCACCACGACAGCTAGGCATTTTGTGAATACCCTTGGAGCAGATGTTAGCCCGAAGGGCATTGCTCTGAATTGATAATGGCCTGATGGCAACCTGCACCTGAGGTACTTTCTGTGAGACCTTCTAATTGGGATGTGAAAGTAAGCATCTTTTAGGTCCAGGGATGCTAGCCAGTCTCACTGCCTCAGGGTAGGTAGTATGGTGAACAGAGTGACCATCCTGAATTTTGGTTTTGCTAGGTGCTTGTTCAGGTATCTGAGGTCCAGAATGGGATGCCACTCCCCTGTTGTCTTTAATGTAAGGAACTGTCTGGAGTACAGACCCTTGCCTCTTTGAATGGCGGGGACTGGTTCTACAGCCTGAAGCAGCAGAAGGGGTGAAACTTCCTTTTCCAGTAGGGTTGTTTCTGATGGGGAAGAGGGCTTGAAGACCCTTGATCTCAGCCTTGGTCTGGTTTTGAAGCTGAGGAACAAACCCTGGCCCACCACCTCCAGAACCCACTTGTCTGTGGTGATGTTTTTCCATTCCTGGAAGTAATGGGCCAGTCTGCCCCCTACTGGTAATGGGGAGATGACCCGGACATTCTGCTCAGGGAGTCTGCTTTGATTGAGCTACTGGCTGGACAGTGGGGCTAGTGCAGCCAGTGCCCCTCCTGCCCCTGCCCCTAAAGTATCCCCTAGGCTGATTCTGGGGAAAGTCTTGGGGCTGAAAATAAGGTCTATAAGGAGTCCTGCCCCTGCCACCCCTTGAATGGTGTCTCTGGGGGTTGGCAGTTCTCTCCTTTACTGCTGCACTTTTGTAAGCAGCTTTGTAGTCATCCATTTTTTTCATGTATGCTTCGGTTTGTTCTCCAAACAGAGCCACAGGGCCACAGGGAAAATCCAAGGCCTTGTTTTGTGTGTCCTGTGAGATGTTAGTGGTTCTAAGCCATGCAAACCTTCTCAGAGACACTGCTGAAGCCATCTGCCTGGATACAATGTCATTGGCATCCTCAGGCATCCTAAACTGGGTCTTAGATGCTTCAATGCCCCTCTTAACTGCTTCATCCAGGTCAGCAGCCATTGGATGGGGAACTGACTTGGCAATTTCCAGTACAGTGGACCACACAGATTTTTGATGTCTGGCTAAATATGCCATATAGGATGTCTGCCTAATGGCTAGGGAGGATTCTAAATAAATCTTCTTGGCTATAGAATCCATTCTCCTGGAATCTTTCTCAGGAGGGTGGGAGGCCAGAGGGATGCCAGCTTTGTCACAAGCTGCAGCCTGTACTACACCTTCATGACTGAGGTGACCAAACAAAAATTCAGCTCCAGCCTTGTCCACCCAGTACTTTCTGTCCGCTTTCTTATCAGTAGGAGAGACAGAAGTGGGTTTCTCTAAAATTGTTATGGTCTGCCTCCTCAAAGACTTGTGTTAAGTAATTTGCTGCTATCTCTAGCTGGAACTCTCTTCCTCCACTTGTCTTGAACAGTACCTCTCTTCCTCTATTTAAGTCCAGTCTATATGCCTCCCTTGTTTCCCCTATCTCCTGCTCCTGTCTTCACTGATGCACCTCTACTTCTCCAGTCCCTGCCTCCCATCCTACTCCTCTTCCCTCTAACGTTCTCCCTTTATACGTTTATAGCACTATGCTCATATCCACTTGTCATAGCACTCATTCTATGTAGCATTTATGTCTGTGCATAGCTCTAGATGGCTATATACCATTTGTACATGGAGTTGATGATGCTTTACTGATGTACTGCATTTTACCTATCTATACGCTGTACTGCTCTGTAATATTTGTTGTACTGCTCTGTAATATATGTGACCCCGGGTCGACCCTGAAAAAGGGACTATAATTGTCTCAGTGGTCTTACCCTGTCAACAAAATTCAAATGAATAAATAAAGGAAGAAACAGCCATTTTGATGGGGAGATGTCCATCATTTCTTTATAGTCTTCCTCCTCCTCCTCCTCATCTTCCAGAGATTTCTGGGATGGGCGGTCGAGAGACTGGGCCACTTACTTCATAAAAACAAAGTATGAAGAAAAATCTTTGTTTTCTTTATTAGGGGAATCAGGCCTGTGGGGATCAGGGGAGATGTCTGGCTCTATAGGCTCATCATAATCATCGTCCCCACAATCCTCTTCTGGTTCTTCACCAAGACCAGGATCCTCAAACTGTTCTCCACCTTGGTCTGTTAAACCAGGGACTTGTGAACCGGGAGTTCGTGGAACTGGCTGTTTTTTTCAACCAGAACCGGAGACTGCAAGGACCGAATAATTCTGATTGCATTTGCAAGCTCTTCAGCAGAAGGAACCGCAGTAGAAACCGGTTGCAGTTCCCGGTGCTTTTCTTTTCATTTTTTCTTAACCATGACAGCCGGTTCAGCAGCCTTATCCACAGTTCTTTTCTTTGTGGAACTATCACCCTGTCACAGGGTAGTCCCTTCGGTTCAGTGGCCGGGTTAGCAACCTTATCAGTCATTTTTTCCATTAGCCTCTGAAAACGCCTTTCAAGGGTGGATTAAGGGAAATTAGCACCGATTTCACAGTCTGTCTGAAGGTGGTCAGACCCCAGACAGAACAAACAAACAAATTAAATGAGGACCAACCTTTGCAAACAGTTCCCCGTTCTCTGTGCAGTGTTGGAAACCTGTAGGTCCTGTTCTCTTTTTTGGTTTCTGTGGCATAAGAAAATTTAAACTGAGAACTAAATAGACTTTTCTTTTTTTTTTTGTCGGTTGTTACACCATAAAAGAAACCAGGCTTTTTAGAGATATAGATCCAGGAGTTACCCCAGTTGAAATAAGGGACCCACTAACCAGGAATTACTCCAGTAAAAGTTTTAAATAGCTAACCGACTATACTGAGTCGGAATATATCAAATTAACTAAAAACAATATTAAAACGAAATAAGGGAACCATCGGTTTCCCCTCGGTTAAGGAACCGGGGAGAAAAATGACTACTTACCCCTTATCAACTAAAATCTAAACAATTACTACCTGAAAACCAAGGACAGTGATAAGAATACCAAATAAAATGAATTTACTGGGGTATAAACCGAGGAAAATAAACTTTCTTCAAGAGATGGAGAGCTCTCTGGAGACGTTTTACTGAGGCAAGCGGAGTAAAGAATCTGACAGTTAGAGGTTGTTTACTAGGGACAGTGGTTTGAAAACCGAGCTCTAGCCTAGCATTCCATCATTTGCATAGGTTCTATTAACCATTTCAGCTCCAGGGCAGTCGTATGACGAGACCATACTGCATAAGTCAGAATACAGTGAGATTTTCTGGGGTTTGAACAACATTGTTTTGTTTTTTAGGTAGTTGAGGATGAGTTTGTGTGCCCTAAACCAGGCTTCAACTTCCATAAAACTTTTCTGCAGTTGTGGCTGTAGTAGAGACAGGTCTGGACTACGTGAGAAAATTACTGCATCATCAGCATACAGAAGTATTTGGTCCTGCCAGGAGGCAGGGAGTTTGTTCAGAAAAATGTTGAATAGCAGAAGGCCCAGGATGGATCCCAGGAAGGGAGGCTGAGAGAGATTCACCAGTTCATACCTGTTGAGTACGGTTAATGAGGTAGATTTGAAATCAGAGGGTAGTATCTGTTGAGAGACCCAGTAAAGACAATTGTTTGATCAGCAGGGAATGGTTGACTGTGTCGAACGCCTTTGTTAGATCAATAAATGTGGCGCTGACAAGTTGGCCCTGGACTAGGGCATGTTGGATGAAGGTGGAGAATTCGAGGAGTGTGGTGGTGCTATGCCCTTTATGAAAGTTGTGCTGCTGAGGGCATTGTAGATTGTATTTTTCAAGGTACTCGCTTAGTTAATCGGCAGCTATCCATTCCAGAGCTTTTGGGGGGGTGGGTGGAGATTGGCCTGTAGTTGTTAGGAAGAGTCTTGTCACCACTTTTGTGAATTGTAGTCACCACTGCCAATTTCCATTTTGGGGGGAACTGGGACCGCATAAGGGAGAGGTTGAGAATTTTGGTAAGAGGGGGAAGGATTTCGTCAATGGTGAAGGTGAGGAGTTTTAGGTAGAGGGAATCACCACTGTAACTGGACTTTCCGAGCACTTTAAGAAGGTGTTTCTTGGCTAGGTTTTCTGAGACAACTTTGAAGTAGAAAGATGGGTGCACTTTTTGCAGACCAGAATCATTGGGGAACATGGTGCCAGGGGAGAGGTCGAAGAAGTCAGAGGGTAGCACCTGACTAAGGTTTGAAAAGGTGGGGTTAAAGGCACTAGCTATGGTTACAGGGTCATGGGTGAAGATGCAGTCTATGTTCAGTGTTGAGGGTGTTATTCTGGGTTCCTTCCCTGTAACTTCAGTGAGGTTGCTCCAAAACTTTCTCCCATCTTTCCTGGTGCTGGCAAGTGTGCTTCTGCAATAGTTGGCTTTCTCGAGGTGAATAGCACGAGTGCAGGCATTTCTCACTGTTTTATAAGCCTGTATGTTGGCAGGAGAGCCAGTCGCCTTGGCACGGTACCAGAAATGGTCATGAGCTTTCAATTGTTCAAGAAGGTTTAGAGCGAACCACGGGTTATTGTTACCCTTGATCTTATGCTTCTTAAAAGGGGCATGGACATCACAGGCTGAGTTGAAGCTGGTAATAAAGTAGTCTAGAGCTGCGTTCACATCAGTGGCAGAATCAGTTGGAGACCAGTCATGTTCACGAAGGAGAGCTGAGGTCCTATGTGACCTGGGGCTAGCATTCTGTTGTTGATAGTTTTTGGAAGTGGTTTGGTAAATTTGTTGGACCATGAGCAAAAGATGGGGAAATGGTCACTTAATGAGTCTGGGAGAACTTCCGTCTTTGTGACTTGCTCTGGGCAGTTGGTAAGTATCCATTCCAGAAGCGTACTGGTCCCTGTTCTGTAATTTATCCTGGTAGGCGATTGAACCATTTGCGTGTAGTTAATCACAGACAGGGCATCCTTATAGCCGTTGGCACTGTGAGCCAGCCAGTTAACACTGAAGTTGCCAAGTAAGATTATTTCTGAGTTCTGGTCTAGTGAGTTGATAAAGTCGAGAAGGGAAGGAAGGCCTTGGTTAGTCAGCTTTGGTGGAATGTAGACTGAGGCAGCAGTCAGGGCCTTGTTATGTGCCCTGAGTAGTACCTTGGCAGCAAGGACCTGAATGTGATTTCCAGGGATGGACATGGTCAGGACATGCCCTGAGAGGGACTCTTTTAAATAAAGAGTACAGCCCCACCTTTTTTTTTTGTGAGCCTATCTTGTCTGTGGACAACGTATCCAGGAACAGCAATTGCAGAGTCTGGGATCCTAGGGGATAGCCATGTCTCAAGCACTGATAGGATGTCTGGGTTGTGCTGCAAGACTCAAACGGAGAAGGAGTCCAGTTTAGCAAGGAGGCTGCAGATATTAATGCTTGCCGTAGAGAGAGTCCCAGCTGAGCGAGTGGTCATGGATCCAATCTACGGGGGCCCGGGTTGGGGTGAATGTTGCCGGAGATAAGTAACAGCCGCAGTAATAGGCGTTTTATTAGAGTTGCACTGTACCTTCTAAGGGATCGCAGGGACTTTTTTTGAGGTGTATTCACACCAGGAGGCTGTATAGGACAGTGACCTGTTAATAAAAGCAGTGTGCAAGTAAGCAGAGAAGCCTTTACTGCCATGTGGAGAACAGGCCAAAGGTGAATGGGTCTTGGTGGGAGTTGACAGGAGGGAGTCATGCAGACTGGCTTGTGGCACTTCCATACACTGACAACTTATGGGTTAAAAGATAGGTGTGGTGGTAGTGGTGCACCTACATTAATAGTTTGTGAGAAAAGCATGAGGCACATAAAAAAGCTAAGGAGGAGGCTGGTAAAAGACATGGTAGGTCCTTAGTAGCAGCGGCAAGGGAACAAGTGATTGCCCTTTAAGAGTGTAGGAGAGTTTTAATATAGGTAGCCTATAGTGGTGAGGTAGGACAGAGGAGGACAGGGTTTAGGTGGATTTAATAGAGGTTGGGGCCGGGAGGGTGGGCAGGACAAAATATATCGCTAGAATGCAGCACCAACGAGTGAGAGTCCTGGAAGACGATGGCTGGATTGGTGAGAGCCAACCGGCTGCAGCCTAGCCATGAAAATGTTCAATCAGTGGCAAGCTGCAGAGTCATGCCTGAACTTGAATATGGTGCCAGGAGAGTGAAATGAGATGACATATGTTGTACGTGGAGCAGAGGGGCACACATGCAAGGCTGAGGATGTGTGTGAGTTAATAGGGGAGCAGTAGTCAATCAAGGGCAACAGGTTGCCTTGGGCTCAGCTAAATGGGCTTCCCTGGTCAGGAGTGACCTTATCCGATAAGCTACACCAAGTTTCTGGTTAAATACTGCAGATAACAGAGGAGATATGATAGAAAAAGGAGACAGATGGGTCCAGGATAACTCCCAGATATTTTGAAAGTTACTACATTTTCAAGTACAGTGTTGTCCGGTAAGACTACTGAGAGGGTGGACCCAGCCTTGGTGACCTTAGATAGGAAGGGTTTAGATCCAAATAGCATGGATTTCATTTTTTAGCATTATCAATTAGGCGATGTGAGTGGAACGAGGTGTGTCCCGCAGAGTAGTTATCGGATAAAACCCTCGATATATTCTCCAGAGCCTTGTCACTAGAGAAGAGGACAAGGTCAGCTGCATAAAAAAAGGGCATTACAAGTGAGACAGTCAGAGGGGAAAAAGTTTATAAACGGGGAGAATAAGAGTGGGCCCGGGATGGAGCCCTGGGGTACACCAGTAGTGACTGGGAGGGCAGGGGAGGTGGAAGGTCCTACACATACCAACTGAGATCTGTCTGAAAGTTAACTTTGGAACCACTGCATGGTCTCAGTAGAGCAGCCAAGGATGCAGAGGGAGGAGAGCAACAGGGCGTGGTCAACCAGGTCGACAAAGATGGCACCCATTGCTCTTCCAAGGTCCATGTTCCTAGGAATATGAATGGTAAACAGGGTAAGGGCAGATGTGGTGGAGTGATGTTTACGGAAGCCATGTTGCTGTCTGGACAGTAGGTTGTGTATGTCAATATAGTCAGACAGTTGTCAGTGGACAATCCTTTCCAGGAGTTTACTAAGGTGGGGGGAGCAAGGATATAGGCCGATAGTTATCTGTGGATAGTGGGTCACCAGTCTTAAAAATCGGGACCACCCTGGCATGCTTCCAAATGCTGGGCACTGAGGAGGTAGTCAATGCCAGGTCAAAGAGGCAGGTGATATATGTTTAAGCATAGCAGGGAAAAGACCATCACTGCCCGGGCTGCCCCAGCTAGGCAGGATCTTCGGCAGTTTGGCAGTGTCCCTGGGGGTGATTGTCTGGAAGTAGAAGGAGGGGAAGGGAGGCGTATGAGGGATATAGGTGGGGGGGACCATCTGAGAGACCAGTGATCACCAGGGGTGGCAGTTTGCTAAGGAGGGCAGACAGTTCCGTGAGTTTTTTATTGAAGACCTTGGTCACAGCAACAAGGTCAGCCAGATGTCCAGAGGGAGTGTCCGGGTGAATAATGGGGTTATGAGTGCAAGGGTTTTGTAATGAGCCAACCTCACCCCAGAAGCAATGGGGGTCACCAAGACTGTCCCTTTGTTTGCCCTGAAAGAAGGCACGCTTTTTGGCAAGGGCTGACTGCTTACAAAAGTTTCATAGCTGCCAGTATTCGTTCCATTGGGCAGGAGAGGGAGCTTTTTGTAGGCTGACCATAGCGTATTCATTTCCATCATCATGGCCAGGAGATCTTTGGTAACCCAGTGCTTACAGTCACCCCTAACTCAGTGAGTAGTCTGGGGGAAATGTTGATTTTGGAGACAGAGGAGTGCGGTTGTGAAGAAACTCTCAGCCTCTGACATGTCAGAGAGGGCGTAGAAGGCTGACCATTTTATTGCTCAACCATCATTAATGAGGGAGGGGATGTCTGGGTGATTGAAAGTATGGAAGGAGAGTAGTTTAGGGGTGGGCACTTGGTCTTGGAGGACCAGACCAGGTAGGTGGGAGAGTGATCACTAATGGTATCAGACAGAGTGCCCGATAGGAGCACCCTGTCCTCGCTATTGGTGATTACCCAGTCCAGAAGTATATGGTTTGGGGTACTAGGGTTGTGCCTGGTGGGGATGGTGATAATTTGAACTAGGTTATGGAGCTTGAGTTGGTTAGAGCAATCAGGTTCCTGGGTACTAAGCCAGTCCAGGTTGAAATTCCCAAGGAGTATGGTGTCCCTAGTGGGGGAGAGGCTTCCCATCCCTTCAAGGTGGGCAGTGAGACCTGCTGGGCATCCTGGAGGGGGGTTATAGCAGCAGCAACCACATACATCTTGTTTGCTGCACCTTTGGTCAGTTCCACTAGGAGCCACTCACTGGGTGAGCTTGGGTCAGAGTGGAGGATGGGGGTAGCAGAGAGAGGCTCACGGATATAGAGAGCCACCTTTTTTCTTACCAGGCCTGTCATGCCTCAGCAGGGAGTATCCTGGGAGATGGTAGGCAGCATCAGAGTGATGGGGTTTTAGCCACAATTCAGAGATGCCTAGCACATGTTTATTTATTTAGCTTTTGTTAACCAGGTAAGCACATTAGGCAGTCAAGTGCCTGTTTTCAGGTGCGCCCCAGAAGATTACAAGTTAAAGGCAAAAAACAGGCATAACAGGATATCAATGAAAGGAAATAGACACAGCATGACTTGGTAGAAGGGCACTCAGAAAAGTATTACAGAAAGGTAGCAGTTGACAGTGAGGAGTTGAACGTCCCATAACAAGATAACATTTAACATAAAATGAACTATAATCTCAAACACACCGATCTCAGTGACCAGACCATAAAATGCAACACTGTGCGGAAAAGGGGGATGGTACCTTAGGTACAATGACAAGATGAGGCAAGTTTCAGGAAGCCCCAGAGGAAGTTTCTGAAGCAGGAATGGGAGTGGGAGGAGCGAACATGGGCAGGGATTTGTATAAGGTGACACACAGTACAAGAAGGCTGCACTTACACTAACCATGTTTTGCAACGTACAGTAAATATTTCATGCAAAATAATTCATTAGACACCCCTGTAACATAGATCCCCAATTACAAATATCAATGTTGCTGCACGTCAAGTAAAGTAACTAGATAAAACATACATCATTGTAAGGTGCTCTGATATCTAAATCTGCTGGGGAAGATCATGTCAATTGTTAGCTGCACAGAGTTCAGAAAATGTATTTGACATTTTATCTGTCTAATGTGAGATTTTATACAAGAAAAAATAAAAAAGGGAAACAGGGGAACTGCTAGTAATTATCGGCAAATAAGTCTTGCCTCACTATGTGGTAAAATCATGTAACAACTTATTAAAGGGAGAATTGATTTATAAATCAAAACCAAAGGACTATCTGATAACCACCAGCATGGGTTCACAAATGGACTATCCTGCACCACAACTCTTGTAAGTTTCTATAATGTCATCAGCACAAGTCAAGACACCAATACATCCACTAATGTTGTTATGCTAGATTTTTCCAAGGCATTTGACACCATCCCCCATTATGAACTAATTGTGATGCTAACTAACATTGGACTTAACCATCTTCTGATCAGATGGGTTAACAACTGGCTAAAAGATAGAAAACAATACGTACTGTACGTATTAATGGAGTACTGTACAACATGGGACCTGTCAGTAGTGGGGTGTCACAGGGTTTGGCACTCAGGCCCACACTGTTCAATCTCTTCATTTCGGACCTAAACACCAGCGTGCCCAATCTAATATCAAATTTTGCTGATGACACTAAATTAGGGGGGCAATTAATACATACAGCAAATACCTTTCGATGGTTCAGGATTTACAAACCATAGAACTTTGGGCCAAAACATATAAAATATTTTTTAACCTCAATAAATGCATGGTACTACACTGTGGCAGCAATAACCCACTATACTCTTATACACTTAACAATGTGACATTAAAATCAGTTGATGGGGAAAAGAGATCTAGGCATTATTGTTAACAACAAATTGTCATCAGCAGATCGCTGTACTAAAATTACACTTACTACAAACAGAATCCTTACATGTATCAAATGTTCATTTGTGAACAAAAGTGAAGCATGTATCTGCCCCTATATAGCTCCTACATCAGACCTCACCTCGATACATGCCCCCCCCCCTTTTAGTGCCCTTACCTTAGAAGGAATGTAGACTTAGTTGAGAGGGTCCAATGAAGAGCAACTAAAATTGTACCGAATCTGAAAAATTTCAATTATAAGGAAAGACTCGACTGCATGGGGCTAGTTAGCCTTGAGGAGAGGAGAAATGGGGCAACCTTTTTTTACTCTACAAAATCTTACAAAATCCAGAACTAAGTAACCAATGTAATTTCAAATATAACCAACACATTCCTTACTTAAGATCCCATTTAAGCAATTAATAGCACCCAAGGTCAACACCTGTAAAAGAGATGGATACTTTACTGTTAGGATCACCAAAGCCTGGAATAAACTCCCCCAACATGTGGTCGATTCAAATAATGTTGACATCTTTAAGGCCAGATTGGATAGCTATCTCAACTGGTCACCAAATAAGGGATAATCCATCCACAAAGTGTGGGAGACATTCGAGATGGGCAAATGCCTGCTTATTGGCTATACCATACAGACTAAGAAAACAGTTCAGCAGGAAAAATTATATTTTTACAAAAGAGTGGCACTGTTTAATAAAATAAGATTTAAAATGGATAAACAGGACTACAGTATGTTTGCCAAGACCCAGCACATTTCATTTTATTTTACTTGTTTTTTCTTGACCAGGTAAGCCCACTGGGACAGGATGTACCTTTTCAACTCAAATGTATTTTTACATACATAGCATGTCAGAATCAACAATCACACATAACACAGTAAAGAGCTACAACTTATGATAGATATAGTTCCCAGAGTATTAGTTACATGCTCTCCAAGGTACATGACCACTTACAGGAATGCACACCCTGTTGCATGTAAGCATTAATCACCGATGAAGGTGGCATCTAATGGGGAGTTAAAAGCATGGTTGAGACCGCTTTGGCACGAGGCCAGAGGCCGAGTGCGTACAACGGTCTCAACCATGCATTAATTCCCCATTAGATGCCACCTTTGGAGGGGATTAATGCACTTGTAACATGGTCTGCATATGGATCTATATCTCCTATATATGTTTCTGCTGATACAATACAATACACGATCATACTACTAAAGTTTCTGACTTATTTTTACTGTTACTTTGAAAATTCTGAATGAACCTCTCTTTCATACATATGTGTGTTTTTTTTTTTTTCTCTTTTTTTTTTATAGTGGTACAATTATATATTTCTTAACGATTGTGATACATTTTATTGACTTCTTAGCGACTGCTCATTTGATATTCTTGCTATGCTGACCACGATGTTACTAGTTTTCTAGTTCGCTGTCTATCTGTCTCTCTCATTTGCATACTGAAACTGTGCTTTACTTCGCTCTAGTTCTATTCTTTGGGTACTCGCACTTTCTTTCTACAGCTTGGTTCCTTTCTCTGTCAGATTTCTCCAGTCTCTGCTATGTTCTGAGTCTGTGTTTGCTCCTGCATAATTACAATGAACAGTTCCATAGACCGTAAAACTGTTAAACTGAAATGCATTTCCACATGTTCCCTGTCCTGCTCGCTGCTCCGGTCCGTTGGATCCTCTCTCCCTCAGTACTTCTGGTCCAGCTTGCTGCATTCTGTCTGTCTCACCTGCTCTGTGGTTGCCACTTTACAATATTTTAATTTCTCACTCTGTACTGCCTCTTTCTCCATCTGACATCAGTATCTTGTCGTCCTCAACCTAAACATTGTTCGCATTTTCTCCATATCTAACTTTCCCACTTCCCTCGTTTTACCTTTCACCTAGTCCCTCTCTGATATTTCTCCCACTGCTCCTCTACTGTGCATACTTGCCATTTACAAACTTGATGACTTCTATTTCTTGTCTTCCCATATTTGACACACTGCTCATTTTCCTTCCGTGGCTACTTTATGTATTTCACAAATAACACAGCATTATCGTCTCATAATGCTGTGTTGCTCGTGTACCACCTGACGCTATTGCTCCTATCGGTTTTCTTTCCTTGATTGCTACTGTTTTTCCCAAGTTACAAGACCACTTAATGCATACCCTGTTACATGACCACTTCATGTATGTCCTGTTAAATAACCCATGACTACATAATGCACACCCAGTTATATGACCACTTAATGCACACCCTGTTACATGTAAGCATTAATCCACAATGAAGGTGGCATCTAATGGGGAGTTAATGCATGGTTAGGGCCGTTGTGGCACAAGGCTGCAGGCTGAGTGCCTACAACGACCAACCGTGCATTAACTCCCCATTAGATACCACCTTCGGAGTGGATTAATGCGCTTGTAACATGGCTTCTACCACACTGTGTGTAGTGTTTCTCTTATTTTGATACTGTCAATAAGAGAACACAGACACATTTTGCACCATTAACTTTTCTGTGTTGCACTTTGTGAACACTGAAGACACATGTATTTCTGTACTGATATTGTGAAAACTTCAGCAAACATAAGTATCAGGAAACTGTCAACATATCTTTCACCATATTTCTCACATCTGAGCGGCTTTTATTTTCATTGCAACGGTAGGAGGTCTATTATACCTTGATTTCTCCGTCTCGCTATATCCCTGTCAGTCTGCTTAGCATACCATCTAACCTGCTGTGTGTGTCTCTCCCTGTGGCTCCGATCTCGCAACATTCGCACTTTTCTGTCTGCTGCTTTCTGTCTTTTGCCATTTTCCTCACTGTCTTGCACATCTTTACACTGCCCTACATGCGTTTCCCACACCACCCATTTCAGTTCCGTCTCACCTGCACTATCCACGACGGAACATCTACAGTTCTCTGTCTTTCCCTTCTGATGCCTCTCACGGTGTGTTGTGCTCTGGATATTCCTCCCCATTGCTCCACTCTCCTCGTTCTCATCAATGCTGCCTCCCGCTCTACCTTCCCACATATTGTGACTCCCTCTTCTGGACTCTCTGTATTTTAGCACACTGCTGCTGTCTCCTCCATGGTTGTAGCAGATACTTCAATAGCAACACGGCATTATCATGCCGTAATGCCATGTTGCTCCTGTACTACCTGACACCGTTAGTCCTATCCGCTTTCTGGATTCCACTACTACTATTTTTGCCATGTTACAAGACCACTTTAAGCACACCCTGTTACATGTAAGCATTAATCCACGATGAAGGTGGCATCTAATGGGGAGTTAATGCATGGTTGGGGCTGTTGTGGCAAGAGGCCGCAGGCCGAGTGCCTACAATGACCAACCATGCATTAACTCCCCATTAGATGCCACCTTCGGAGTGGATTAATGCACTTGTAACATGGCTTGTGCTATGCTACTTTTATGTGGTTATTGTTTTACTTGTTATCACACACTCATCACTGCTACTAATTATCTCACTTACTCATTTATGGTTTATATCTCATTCTTTATAAGCGTCTGGGTAAGTGCCACAATGCGTGTGCACACTGCACTGCCAACATTCACTTCCATAGTGTCTACCAACTTATGAGACGTTATGAGTTTCATTCACGTTGCCCGATGCGCATAACATTATTTTGTCACTTACAAACCTCACCATTCCGATCGGCTGTTCTGCTGGTGTACTTTCATTTTTCCAGATATTGCTCCCCTACTGCCTTGTGAGAACTATCTGTTGGCTGCGTACTATACTGTGCTGAAACAATAACAGTAGTTCTGTTACTAGAGTGTTTACAGCTCCCCTCATATTTCCGACCAACAGGTGTCACTAGTCAAACAGCACACCACTTTTGCTCATTTTCTGAACGCTGTCTTTTAGGATCTTGCAGTTTTGCTATCCCATTCTGCTGCCAGTATTGCTATTTTCATCGGGTGCTGTCCTCGGCTCCAAACTGAACACTTTCAGCTCCCACATGTATTTTCTTTTGTGCCTATTTCTCCGCGTACTACACCTCAGTCGGATGTTTCCTCCACACACAGACTGCCTTTCCAACCAATAGGTGGTGACCTTGTTCGCACTTCTGCGCCATTTGTCACTCTCTCCTCTGTTCAAGGTGCCACCTGTTGGTCGACCTACCAATGTACCTACTTCTGACCACATTTCTTAAGGCATTTGTGCATGCGTTCACAAGCTCAACATGGCATTATCGTCTCATAATGCCGTGTTGCTCTTCTAGCACCTGACGCTCTTGCACCAATCGTCTTTCTTCCCTACGATAGTACTTTTTTTGCCATGTTACAAAACCACTTAATGCATACCGTTACATAACCACTTCATGTATACCTTGTTACATAACCCATGACCCCATAATGCACATCCTGCTACATGACTTCATGTATACCCTGTTACATAATCCATGACCACTTAATGCACACCCAGTTACATGACCACTTAATGCACACCATGTTACATGAACACTTAATGCACACCATGTCACATGACCACTTCATGTATACCCTGTTACACTAGCACTCCATGTATACCTTGTTACATAACCCATGACCACTTAATGCACACCCTGTTACATGACAACTTATTGCATACCCTGTTACATGACCACTTCATGTACCCTGTTACATAACCCATGAACTCTTAATGCATACCCTGTTATATGACCACTTAATGCAAACCCTGTTACATGACCACTTCATGTATACAATGTTATACTAGCTCTTTATATATACCATGTTACATAACCCATGACCACTTAATGCACACCCAGTTACATGACCACTTAATGCATACCCTGTTACATGACCACTTAATGCACACCCTGTTACACGACCACTTAATGCATACCCTGTTACATGACATCTTCATGTATACCCTATTACATAAACCATGACCACTTACTACACACCCAGTTATATGACCACTTAATGCATACCATTATATGATCACTTAATGTATATTCTGTTACATGACCACATAATGCACACCCAGTTACATGACCACTTAATGCGTACCATTACATGACCTCATAATGCACACCCGGTTACATGACCACTTAAAGCATACCATTATATGACCACATAATGTATACCATTGCATGACCACATAACGCACACCCAGTTACATGACCACTTAATAGGGGCAGGTGCAAAGCTGGTGAGATGGGTAGGAAACTGCTCAGGAAGGCAACAGAGGGTGGTGGTGGTGGGAGCCTCACACCCAGGCAGTGATGAGCGGTGTTCCACAGGGCTCGGTGTTGGGACCAGTGTTGTCTGGGATATTCATTGCAGACATATCATGGGACATCAAGAGCAAGATCAGTCTGTTTGCTGATGATACCAAGGTAGCGAGTGGATGACCTAGGGGGATGGCAGGGGTTGCAGGATAGATCTGGCAAAGCTTGAACCTGGTCAGACACCTGGCAACTGGGCTTTAATGCCAAAAGTGCAAGGTGCTGCATTTTGGGATGAAGAACCCAAGGAGAAGTTACCAGCTGGGGGAGTGCAGCTATCCCAGACAGAGGAGGAGAAGGATCTGGGTGTGCTCATTACAGGGTCAATGAACAACTTGGCACAATGTGGGAAGGCAGCTGCAAAGGCCAACAAAATGCTGGGTTGTATTGCAAGGAGTATATCCGAGGAGGAGGAGATGATTCTGCCACTGTATAGGTCATTGGTTAGACCACACCTGGAGTACTGCATGCAGTACTGGCACCCATATCTGAAGAGGGACATTACGTTACTGGAGGGGTGCAGCGCAGGGCGACAAAGATGATCAAGGGAGCTGGGGGACTTATCATATGAGAGAGGTTGAAGGTTGAACATGTCTCCACTGGAGCAGAGGAGGGACAGGGGTGACATGATTGAAAACCTTAAATACATGAAAGGAATAAACAAGACGGGTACAGAGGGCTATTCAAAGTAAGGAGGGAGGGCCACCAGGGCCATGATATGAGACTGGAGGGAGGAAGGTTCAGGAGGAGATGAGAGACACTTTTTGCAGAGAGGGTGGTGGCTGGGTGGAATACGTTACCTGCAGAAGTGGTATGCAGTAGAACAGTGGACTGCTTCAAAGGGATGGGACAGGACAAGGGAGGGTTAATAAAGGGGAAGGGTGGAAGGGAGGGGCAGCTGCAGAATAAGGGGTGCTAGCTGCACATTCGAGCAGACTTGATAGACCTCTAGGCCTTTATCTGCTGGCAAATTTTGTATGTTCATATATATACCATTACATGACCACTTAAAGCACACCCAGTTACATGGGCACTTAAAGTACACTATTACATAACCAATTAATGCATACCATTACAGGACCACATGAAGCAGTAGTGCAACGAAACTGGGCAAAGAATTTGACCCTACATTTTTTTCATTTAAAAAGATTCCAGACATCTTCCAGCTTTATTTGGCGCACAATTTGCTAAGTCAACCAATTTATAAATGCTTTAATTGTTTTTTTCTCAAGAAAAAAATATGGCCACCACATTTTGCTTAGGAATGGTATAGTAAACCTAGCAAGGGTTAATATTACGGAAATAAAAAAAAAGACTTGGTGCGCAGCACAGAAAGTACCTAGATAAGTATATTTGACAGGTATGCTGCTATTTTTATTAACTGTAGCTGAAACTAGCTTTTTCTGCACTGCCGTTTTAATGCACGCCCTGTTACATGACCACTTAATTTCCACCATGCTACAGGATACCTTAAATCATATCACTCTCATATTCCCTCCTAATCTCTCCCTTCCCCCTCATTCCTAAACAAACCCACGCTCTTCATCCTCACGTACTGCTACTGCTCCCCTCTCCTTCCCCTCCACCACACCTATATCACCCCCCATATTCTCCTCCAACTCTTACTGTCTACTTGGTGCTTCTCGCTTCAGCGCAAGTCCTGTTACTGGCACTCTGGTCTCGATATTGGCACTTAAGTAATCATGTATTACCCTCGATGAGTTCCCATGATATGTATTCCCTGTCCTTGATGTTCATGTTCTGTACTGTACTGTTCTCCTATTGGAAAAAGTGCTAATGTAATCCCACCCAACTATGTACATTATCCGTATGCTCTGTACTGTTGTCATACTGTAAAAAGTCCTATGTAATCCCATCCAACTGTGTACATTAACTGTATTGCTCTATTTCTAAGTTCAACTTTTGTCTGTATTCCTGCCTCCATTGTAACCCCTCCCCCCAGGTCGCACCGTGAGACAAGCATCTTTTTGTTCAGTGTGCCTTTCCTGGTGAAACATCTTCAATAAATAAATAATAAATAAATCCTGTTCCATGACCACTTGATGTATACCCTGTTGTGTGTTAGTTAACACTTTTGTAGTAACTGCTTCTCAACGGAAATCTTCACTTGTGTAAATGCTTTTTTCTTACTTTTCAGGGAAAAGCTATGGCAGGATAGTTAACTGGATGGATTCAAATGAAGAAGAGACTGCAGTTTGGGAGACCATGCTAGAAAAGCCAAATGAATGGGCAGAGGCAGTGCTGCCTCTCAGACCTACCATGACCAAACTTACGTAAAACTAAGTTTCACTTTGGACTGAAGTTGGTTTTCATTCAACACACCTCCATCTGCTTCAACATAATTTAAGTAAAATGTAATTATTGTCTGAATGTTAGCACATGGGTGGGGGATATGTGTGTAAGAATTGTGTCCAAGTGTACTCAACTGCCATTGCTGTGTTGATATGGGTAAAAAAATTAAAGAGGTAGATACACAAAAATAGCAGTGTAAATTACGTATTTTTAATCACTTGGGCTGTCAACACTGTGCACTTAATAAAAGATTGAGACATTATTTTGACTCGACTTTTTAGTGTTGTAGGGGTGTTTACGGTGAATACAGTCAGATCTATGTAAAACCCCAAAGTTGAAGATCAAAAAACATCTTCTGTGTTCACTAAAAAAGGTAAAAAAAAAAGAACCCTTTAGTAAAAAACTTAGTACAGTGCAATGCATGAGAGTGCTGCTACTACCCAACTATAAAACAGTCTGAAGGTTTATATAGTAGGGATGGCCTCCTGATGCAGCTATTACACCAAAAGGAAAAGCCGCCCACCTTGTAACTACAGTTCTTCTGATCAATGTGTTACTCTAATTACCACTTTAAACGGATAGCCTGCACCTGCTTTCTGCACCAGAATGGTCAAGTAGTTTGAGCTAATCACACCAATGAGCCCATGACCCCTGAACCTCAATCACAAGATTATTTAGCAGTTAAGAGAGAGGTCTAATGTAAACAAATAACTTTACCTACTAAATTAATCATTGGTCTCAAAGAAAATTTTATAAAACTTTCAACACAGTTTCCAAAACGTAAGATAAGAAAAAACTTACTCATCGTAGTAGTGTTGTTTATTCTCTGGGATCCTTCACTATGATTTACACAAATATCATCTTCACAGCAGAGGGTGATACCCTGGAGAAAGAATCTTATACTAATTATGGAACGTAGTCTCGAGATTTAAACTCCATAGCTAAAGGGAGCTGTAACTACTAAACTAGCTAAAGGGCTACCAAAATTTCTAAAACTTTGTAAAATAGATCACTGAAAAACACCAAACAGATTTAAGAACAACATTCTGAGGACAATATTTAAAATTGTTAATACTTAACTGACCACATTTTACAGCTGTCAAAGAACTGCAATAGTAATGCTCAAGCAAACCTTAAAGGTGAGAATTAATTCTTGTGTGGACCTATTTTCTGGTTCTGGAAGGGGAGTCAGGGTTAGGGAGTGTAAATCATAGTGAGGGATCCCAGAGACAAAACAACAGTACTACAGTGAGTAGTTCTTCTAACCCCAGTAATCTGATGCTTTACACAAGCAGGTGGCAGAAGTACTTTAGGAGGCTGGGTCCAGAACCTATTCAGGAAGAAGGTTCTGTAAGAAATTGGTTCGAAAGCTGACATCCCTTCTGGACTGTATGTCCAGACAATAGTGCTTTGTCAATGTGAACCCTATTCTCCAGGTAACTGTTTTGTAAATGTCCAATAGTGGGATGCCCCTTGTGGATCCCACAGAGGAAGAGGTACCCCCTTGTTGAATGTGCCATTAGGTCTCTGGGGGGTATTTTCCCAACTTTTTCATAACAACATTGTATACAAGAGACTATCCAGTGAGAGACCATCCTCTTGGTTGCTGTTTTACCTTTGCCCATCTCACCATAGATAACAGAGTTGAGTGCCCCAAGACCTCACATTCTTTGTCCAGTCCAGGTAGATGCCCAGTACTCACTTCAGATCTAGGCTTTGCAGTTTCTGCTCACCTGGGTTGGAGTACTCAGGGTAGAGCACAGGAGGGGCAACTGACTAACTCAAGGGGAGTTCTGTTACTAAATTTGGTAGGAACTCCCAATTAGTTCTAAGGACTACCTTGTCCATGTGGAAGAATGTGTAGTTTGGTTCTCTGCAGAGGGCTTGCAGCTCACTTACCCTCATAGCAGATGTCATGGCAATCAGGAAAGTGGTTTTCCATTTGACATATTGTAAATCAGCAGTAGCTACAGGCTCAAAGGGAGTCTCCATCAGGCAAGAGGTAAAGGTGGCTGGGAGAGGGCTGGGGAGTCAGACTGTTGTAGTGGAGGCTGCTCCCCCTGCCTCAGTGCCTCTAGGGGCTTTGGAGTAAGCACCTGGAGTGTGAGCCGGAGCTGGTAATCACAGTCTCCAAAAGCTTGACTCCCCAGTCTCTAAAGGAAAACACACCAATGCTTCATCTTGGATAACTTTATTATTGATAAAATAACACCAGTAAGTTGCTAAGTGCACCCTCCCAAAGTGCAGCCAAATGTTTTTGCGCTATACTAGCGCTTTCTCAAGGCTGACTGCATGCCAGGTGGCTGGCATTAAAAAAAGCTCCCAATTAAAGTGACAGTGCACACATACACTTAGAAAAACAATGCCACTAATAGCACAAACATGGGACCAGGCATAAAACTTTCTAAAAATACACGTATATAGAATGAATGCTAATTCATATTCTAATATAAATAACACCTCAAAAGAAGGAAGGGGTGGGGGGGGCAAGGGAAAAAAGTAAAAAAATCAAATGAAAAAATGTCCATACATAGAAACATAAACTTTGACGACAGATAAGGACCACTTGGCCCACCTAGTCTGCCCATTTCCCTACCTACAGGATAAGCTGCAGATCCTAGTTGACCAATAGCCTATTTCTTCCTACCCCCCACAAGAATTGCCTTATGTCTGTCCCACGCATTCTTGAATTCTCCCACAGTTTTAGACCACACAACCTCCTCAGGAAGACTGTTCCATGCATCCACCACCCTCTCTGTGAAAAAATACTTCCTTACATTGCCCCTGAGCTGTCCCCCCCATCTTCAAATTGTGTCCCTTTGTTCTTGCACAGCTCTTTTTCTGAAAGATGCTACCCTCTTGGACTTGGTTGACTCCACTGAGGTACTTGAAAGTTTCTATCATGTCCCCCCTTTCCTCAAGGGTATACATATTAAGCTCCTTTAGTCTCTCCTCATATGGCTTATCTTGCAGACCCTGCACCATTTTAGCTGCCCTCCTCTGGACTGCCTCCATCCTGTCTATGTCCTTGAGGAGATGGGGTCTTCAGAACTGGACATAGTACTCCAGATGGGGTCTCACCAACTGTCTGTATATAGGAATAACAACTTCCTGTTTTCTGCTGGTGATGCCTCTCCCTATACGTCCCAATATCCCCCCAACCCTCCCTACTGCCTTCTCGCATTGCTTGCTAACCTTAAGGTCATCTGATATGATTACCCCCAGGTCCCTTTCCATTTTTGTTGTTGTTACTACCTCCCCCCACATTGTGTAATCTTCCCCTTGGTTTTTGTTTCAGGTGCATTATTTTGCACTTCTTGTACAGTATCCCAGCTGCCACTTCTGACCATTCCTCCAACCTTGCCAAGTCCCTTCTCATCCTTTCCATACCTCCTTGTGTATCAACCCTGTTGCAGATCGTTGTGTCATCTGCAAAGAGGCATACTTTTCCTTCCAGTCCCTCTGCAATGTCACTTATAAAGGCATTAAAAAGGACTGGACCCAGTACTGAACCCTGCGGTACCCCACTAGTAACCCCTCTTTCTTCTGAGTGGACTCCATTTACAATTACCTTCTGTGTCATGGTGTCCAGCCAATGTTTTAACCATGCTACCACCCTGGGACCCACTCCCAGGCTGGTTAATGTGATTATTAGTCTTTTGTGTGGGACTGTGTCAAATGCCTTGCTAAAGTCTAAGTAGGCCATGTCCACAGCCCCTCCTTGGTCTACTACTTTGGTCACCCAAAGAACTCAATTAGATTCAGCTGACATGACCTTCCCACTGTGAACCTATGCTGCCTTGGGTCCTGAGCCCCACTGGCCTCTAGGTACTCAACAATTCTTTCCTTCAGAAGTGATTCCATCACTTTCCCTACCACAGAGGTCAAACTAACAGCTCTGTAGTTTCCTGCATACATATCTAATGTACAAGAATACTATAGTTCACAATATTCAGTATGATAAATATTGATAAATAAATAAAACATCATTGGACAGTCTACACTAATTAAGTAAAGTATATATGAAGAACTGTAGAAAGAGGGCCAACTGGAAATGGTTATTCAGACCCAGAGGGTAAAAATATCTCATTTGATATTGCTAGAAGGCTTCCCTTTGTAACAGATTTCTATCTAAACTGATGCTTCTCACTGATTCTTAAACTCTATCTATTGCCTGAAAAAACGAATAATGATCTCTACCCTTACTTTGTTGATGTTGAGTCATGGCACCAACCACATCTGATTTCTGAATGCTCCTGACATGTTGTCCAGATCTTTCTTTAAGTGTCCTTTTTGTTTTACCAATGTAAAATAAGGGGCTTGCATTGCATTGGGCAAAATAAATAACACTGGTGATGTTGCAAGTAACAAAATCCCAAATCATTTATTTTCTACCGGGAAACAGGATGCTTAAATTCTGCTTTTACCACCACATATTGGCAGTACAGACAGTTGTTACAAAGGGAGGCCTTCTGGCAATAACAAATGAGATCATTTACCCTCTGGTAGAATGTCCAATGATGTTTTATTTATTGATCAATATTTTATCATATTGAATACTGTGAACTATAGTATTCTTGTACATTCTTGTTTTTATGTACTGCATATAAATGGACTCATTTTTTTTCCTTTTTCCCTTGGCCCCCCTTCCTTTTTTTGAGGTGTTATTCATATTAGAATATGATATGGCATTCCTTCTATTTATGTGTATTTTTAGAAAGTTTTATGCCTGGTCTGATGTGTGTGTGTGTGTGTGTGTGTGTGTGTGTGTGTGTGTATAGATAGATAGATATAGATAGATAGATATATATATATATATATATATATATATATATATATATATATATATATCTTCATTACAAAAACTTTGTTAATGCACTAGTTAGGGTTAAAGTGAAAAAGTAGGAAATCTGGCATTAGGGTTTACACCACCCCCCACCCCTACAGGCAGTAGCCAGGTGTTGAGTGTGCCTTGGGGTTCTCAAATCTAACATTTCACCCCCATTCTATCAGTAAATAAGCTGAGATGTGTACAGTGTATGAGAATGGGGTAAGCATTGGGCTTCAGAACCCAAAGGCACACCCCACAACTGGTTTACCTGTAAGGCGGGGGTTGGGTGTTAGGGTTGGAAACCCTAATGCAAAATGTCCCTACTTTTTTTGCTTTAACCCTAACTAGTACATTAATGAAGTTTTTTTTTTTTGCCAATGAATGTCCTTACATTTTTAGACAGCATAAGACAGTATAATCATATCCTTATCTCCCTGTGGGAGAACTTCCCTCTCTTTGGGTACTGTCAAACCTGTTTTTTTATTTTTTCTCTTTCTTTCAGACCTTTGTTACCACTTGCT